>JAJNCI010000001.1:0-5571305 GCA_030708095.1 Trichoderma sp. CBMAI-0020
CCAACCTAACCCTAACCCTAACCCTAACCCTAACCCTAACCCTAACCCTAACCCTAACCCTAACCCTAACCCTAACCCTAACCCTATTCCTTAAATATTTTAAGAATTACTATAAATTTCTTATTATAAATAAGATATCTTAATTTTAATTTATATAATTTTCATAAGAAGAATACTACTAGATGGTTTTTTTTATTCTTATCTTTCTATATTAGTACTTTTTTAATTGTAAAGTTTAATAAGTTAGTTTTAATTTTTAATAGTTTATTAGGATTATATATAATAAGTATAGGTTTGCTAAAAAGTGCGCTTTTAAGTTATTTAAATACTTTCTTTATTTCCAGCTTATATATAAGTTTCCTATCTTTTAGTTTTTTTTTATCTTTCTTATCTTCTTTAAGTTAAGTAGTATTAGTAAGTAGCTTAGTAATCTTATTATAGTTCTTAATAAACCTTTGGTAGTAGTTTACTAGGCCTAGGAAGCTTTATATTTCTTTTCTTATGTCTAATAGTTGCTAGTCTTAGATTACCTTAAGCTTATTAAGGTTTATTTAGACTTATCCTAATAATATTAGGTACTCTAGGAATTTAACTTCTTAAATATAAAAATAGCATTTTTCTAGTTCTACTAAGAGGTTAGTGTCTTATAGTGTTTATAGTATCTTATAGATGTGTTTCTTATATTCTTTAAGGGTTTTTAAGAAAATAAAAATATTATTAAGGTATATAATTATAAAGTTATTAATATATACTTATAGCATATAGTTAATTATTTATTAAAATATAGCTAGTGTATTAGTAAGCCTAAATAGTATAACTAAATATTTAAATAATTTATAATATATTTTAAATACTATTTTTCATTTATTCCCTTTATGGATGTAAATTAGGTTATATGCTTCCTTAAGGTCTAAGGTAGTGAACCATTTTGCACTAATTAGGCGGTCTTAAATTTCTATAATAAGTAGTAATAGGGTTTAATCCTTAATTATAATTTCATTTAGTTATCTATAGTTAATAATTAGTCTAAGTTTCTTATTTTTCTTTAGTATAAATATAATAAGGTATTTAGCTAGTAAGGTAAATAGTCTAATATATTCTTTCTTAAGTTATTCTTTTATTTATTCTTAAAGTATTTTAAGTTTTATTTTACTAAGGTTATAAATTAGAAAGAACTTTATTATTTTACTATTTATAAGATTTATATAATAATTTTATTATAAATAAAGTGGTTATATTATTTCTAATATTAGGCTAAATAGTTTTTTATATTTTCTTTAGTATTATTAAGGTACTTTTAGGAGAGTTTCTTTTAGTTCTTTAAGTTTTTCTTTTTTTTTTACTTTTAATAGTGCTTTATCTAGAGCTTATAGTTCTATTTTTGTTTATATGATAATTCTATTAATACGCACTTGTTTCTTTTTAACTCTCTTATAGTTATATTATAGTAGTATTAGTGATTTTTCTATGTTAAATTTAACCTTTTGTCACGGCCTGGTTTACCGTAACAGATAGATCCCTTATAAAAACGCTGGTTCCGTTACAATAATTGCTTACAATAGTGATTATTGGCCTAATCTTTTGCCCTGTTTGGCTTAACGGTATAACGGATCGTTACACGATAATCACTAGAAGCTGGTGGCCCGGGGTTCGATTCCAGCTTGTTGCGGTGCAAGACCAAGAATCACTCTCTGCTGCTAATAGGGCTTTACGCACAGCGCTACAGGGAGCGTTTAGGTAATGCCTTAGGGGTTAGAACAGCTATTCCGGGGCTATAAAAGACAGCTATAGGGCCTTGAGGACAAGTCCACCGGGAGGGAAGAATCGTGTCACGGCCTGGTTTACCGTAACAGATAGATCCCTTATAAAAACGCTGGTTCCGTTACAATAATTGCTTACAATAGTGATTATTGGCCTAATCTTTTGCCCTGTTTGGCTTAACGGTATAACGGATCGTTACACCTTTTTAGGTTCTATTCTTGTTTTTTCTAATTTATTTTAATTTTATTATATATAAGATTTTATTTTTAGGTCTATAGGTGTGTCTTCGCCTTCCTTGCCTTCTCTATGGCTTAGTCACAGCTCCTAGGTAACATCTATTTCTTAAAGTATTTCTATGACATCCTAACCTATACTATTGTGCTTAGGTATAAGGTAGGTTCCCAATCTATAAACTAAGGCGTTGGTTTATGTTAGCAGAGAGATGCGAGGAATCTGATAAGTAGAGTAATTACATAGTTAATAAGGTTATAAATAACTAATCTAATTATTATTTGAAAGTGCTATATTAACGACTAACTATCTAAGTTCTATTTAATAAGCATAGTAAATAGTTTTATATAGTAAGTTGTTTTGAGTGGCTTATGATCCTAATTGTGATCCTCTGGGATGGCTTACTCTGGTGTTTATGATCCATTATGGGTGGCTTATGATATAAGATGTGATCCTCTCCTAATTGGCTTATCGGTCTGTGGTATATCCGTAGGTACGTATCTTATGGTTATTAGTTTGTAATATAATGTTCCCTTCCTATTGGTCTTATCCTTAAGGCTAAATATGCATTAGCTTTATAATTTATAAGTACATCGTCCTTCCCATGTTCTATGTTTCTTAACCTAATTTCTTAAATAATATTAAGATAACTAATAGAATGTCTAAGCTAGTTTCTTGCAAAACCCGCGAGCGTAATCTTTTTATGTTATTTATTCTTTCTTATAGTTTTAACTTAAATATACTATGCACTTATTATTTTTAGAAAAAGGTTCCTTATTATATAATAAAGGATTCTTCTTGTTGCTATAAATATGTTAAATATAGCTGTTTTTGTAATAGTGTTCTGGTAGCTTCTTCTTGTGGGTGAGCTTGATTCCTATGAAGTGTTTAAAATGCTAACGTATCTATAGTAATAAGGATGTTGGATTAGTAGAAAAGACTGGAAGCGGAGGAAAAGGCTGTGGGCGAAGCCCTGGAGTCTCTTTAGGCTCAGTTAACTAATTTATAAGCTAAACTATCTAAAGTTATAAATCAGCTATCTTAGATTTATTGTACTAAGAGTAAGATGAAGGAGTATGGTAGTGAATTAGTGTATTAGGGAATGTGGGAGTTGGATGAAGAAGATGGAGTGGTAAGCGATCTTTAGCATATAGGGGTTCTTAATAATGTTAATTAGTCCTCCCTTGGTGTTAGTTTGGGTTTCAAGGACCTTGGTCTATTAGTCCTACTAAATAAAAAAACTTTTTTATTAGCTCCTAAGAGTTAAAGTATTCTACTAGTTCCCATGAGTTTTCTAGGTTAGAGTATTCTTTTTATTTAATAAGGTACTTGATGTTGTTTATATTAGAGTTCTAGTGTATAGTAAGCATGTTTTTAATCTTATATTTTTTTTTTTAATCTTTAATGATGATTTTGTTTAAAATAGGTCTTCTGGTGTTCTTATTAACTTATGCCTTTTTGAGTTATAATATATAAAATACTAGGATTTGGAGTTTTATAGTGTCTAGTAAAGCTAGCTTATAGTTTACTTCTCTAATTTACTTAAGAATTTCATAGGGTCTTATTTTTCTAATATTAAGTTTGTTACTTGGCTTATTTATCTTAATATTTAGTAATTTATGGCCTTGTAAGTGTTGCAGTATGTAAACCATGTCTCCCTTCTAGAGAATTAGTCTTATAATTCTATTTTAATCTACATATTTCTTTATTTAATCTTAAATTACTTTAAGTTATTTATATATTTCTTAATATAAGTTAATTATTATTTCTACTATAAGTCTAGCTTTTTTAAAATTGGGTTTGTCTTATGGTAGTTTAAATGCTTCTAGTGTAAATCTATAGTTGGCATAAAAGGGGGTAATCCCTGTGGATTCTAAAGGTGTACTATTATAATATAATTAAGCCACTGGTAACTTTTCTACCTAATTGTCTTATGTAAAGTTAATATAGTAGTGTAAATAGGCTTTAATAATTTAGTTAATATGTTTTATTTATTTGTTTATTTAAGGGTGGTATATAGTGCTTAGTTTATAATTTATTTCTAATTTAGCTATAAGTTCTTACTAAAATTTAAAAGTAAATATTTATCCTTTATTTAATATTATTTCTTTTAGTAATTTATATTTAGCAGTAATTATTCTTATATAGGTGTAAGCGAGTTCTTCCGTAGTGTGTAACTTATTATATAATATAAAGTAGGCTTGCTTTAATAGGTGGTAGACTAATATAAATATACTATTATACTTAACTTTAGTAAGTGGTTTAATAGATAGGGGTAAGTTAATAATATAGTTAAAGGTGACTAATTCCTATGGTTATTCTAGTACTAGCAGTGGTTATATTTTCCCATATAGCTTATGTTTTTTATCTTTTATTTATTAGTATATATTATAATATAATATAATATATTATACATATACTTTAAGTCCTTTAATATTATAATATATAAGGACTTAATTATATGTTTTTCTAATGCCCTTATATCCATATAATAGGTGTTTATAAACATGTTTAATTACTTTTCTTTATAGTTCTTTAAGTACCTATAATTTACCTTATTATTTAGGGTATCCTATGTCTAAAGTAAGGTCTTCTAGATAATCTTTGTCTAGGTAATTCTTTATATATTCCTTAATTTCTTTAAGCATTAGATTATTTTCTAATACTGTGACGAACCGTACACTAGATAGTTAGTAATACGAGGGTTTCCCAAGGGATAAACCTAGAGTTTAGTTCTGGGTTTATGTTGGCAGAGCAATTAGGAGATCTTCAGGCAATATAAACAGTAATAACAAAAGTCACCAGAGTATAAGCAGTGTAAAGCATATTGTAATCTTAATTCTATGTTAACAACTAGCTATTTAAGTTATTTAAATAAGTATAGAAAAGTAAACTTATATATCCAGTTACCTGGACTAGATCATTTATAAATTCTAATAATCCATCGTGGATTATCTTAAGTTACTAATAATCTGTTCCTAGCTTATTAGATTATTAAGATAATCTAATAAGCTGCCTGTGATTGGTAGGTTAGTCCTATGTTAATCCGGTTCTGCTTACCCAGTAGGCCTATTAGTGCGACCATAAGAGATAGGTTATAACATAATACTCCCCTCCTATTAGTCTTATCCTTAAGACCTTATTAGCCCTAGTATAAATAACATATCCCCCACTTAGTAAGTGCAGTTGTTTCCTAGTTTCCTTGTGCTAGTATTTCTATTTTCCACTAACCTAATTATACTAAATAGAATTACCAAGTTAATTCATTCAAAGACCGCTTATTATAAATCTTTATTTTAACTTATTATTGCTAATGCCTAAGAGATAAATAAGTGCTATTTATTTTATATTTTTAAAGATTATAAAGAATATTTATTATCTCTTAATAATTCTTTTTGCTATTTAAAGTGTATTTGTTTAAATTAATCTTATTGCGATGCTTAAGGCTTAACTTTAGAACAGCTGGAGCATATTACTATTTATTATTTCTGACTAAAGGACGAACTTAAAAAGGCTAAGGAAGAGCGCTATTATATAAACGCTAAGGTTAAACATTTTTATAAATAAAAGAAGTTATGGTATAAGAAGATAAGGTGTGTAATTACGCGGGGAATTACTGATTTGGAGGAGTTAGATTGGGTTAAGCGTAAGGAGGCGGAGGCTGCTCGCCAGGCTGCTTTATTGGCGCCTAATTCTGCTGCTGTTGGCCCGTCCTAGTCCATTAACGCCATTAATTAGTCTGCCTTTAAACTGGACCTATTGTTATTTCCACTCCTAGAGACTGGTGAAATTCCCATAGAATCATCTAGGCGTTCCTCTTAAGTTCTTTTTCTAGGACCTAAGAGTCTTCGCTAAAGTTATATCCTTTCTATTTTATAAGATATTCCTATTCTCTTATTTCTTTATTTATTTACATGTAAAGTAATTTTTTAATTTCATATTCTTCTTTAATATCTTAAATAATAATTTCATTTATAATTAGCTTGCTTATCTCTTTATCTATTAGTGCTTTTTTAAGTAATAATATATAAAAGACAGCTATTTTTAACCTTATGTTTTCAGGTAGTTCTAATTTATAGTTAACTTTACTGATTTTCTTTAAAATTTTAAATAGTCTAAGTTTTCTAAAATCTAATTTATTACTTAGCCTATTTATTCTAATGTTTAGCAATTTTTTATTATGTAAATGTTATAGTAAGTAGATCATGTCTCCCTCCTAAAGGGTTAGTCCCTTAATCCTTATTCAGTTAGTATATTCTTTTATGCATTACCTAAAGAATTCAAGTTAAACTTTAAGTTCTTCTTATAATTAGATCATATCTTCTATAAGTATGCATATATTATCCGCATTTAGATTATTATAAGGTAATCTATAGGCTTCTAGTGTAAACCTATAATTAGCATAAAATAATATAACTCCTATAGTTTCTATTATAAAGCTATTATACTATATTTATATAATTAATAGTATTTTAACTTAATTATCTTATTAAAGGTTAATATAATATTATAGGTATGCTTTAATAACTTAATTCATTTGTTTTATTTATTCATCTATTTATAGATAAAACGTGGTACTTAATTTATAATAAGTCCTAAGTTTAGCTATTAATTCTTGCTAAAATTTAAACATAAAGGTAGTTCCTTTATTTAATATAATTTTCTTTAGTATTCTATATTCTATAAATATATATCTTATATAAAAATACACTAGGTTTTCTATATTATACGCTTTTTTATATAGTAGAAAATATGCTTACTTTAATAGTTTATCTATAACTATAAAAATACTATTAAATTATTTTCTAGTTAATAAATTCTTTAACTTAAGTAAATTAGTAATGTGATTAAATATAATAGTATGCTAATTCTTTTCTAGAACTAGGATTAGTTATAATATTCTATATAGCTAATACCTTTTGTTTTTTATTTTCTTATATATATTATATTTCTTAATAACTTCTAAAATCTTATTCTTTATTCCAGGGAATCTATAATATTAGGTTGCGTGGTTCTATATTGTTTAGATGCCATAGTATGCTACTGTAATTATACTTTAATATAAGTCTTAAATTGCTTTTAGTTATAATTCTAGCAGTACCTAGATTCTATTATCCTATTTTAATAAGCTATTCTCTATAGTTGCTTCTTCTAGGAGTAGTTTTAGATCCATATTTACTATATATTCCCTTATTTTATTAAAAATAAGATTATATTCTTTTATAATAAATAGAGTATTAATTTGTATTTATTTATAGTTTCCTTTATAATTCTTTCTAAAAATCTAAGCTTTAATTTCTAGAATTTCTTTAAAGTGTTCCTCTTTTTTACTTAATGCGTCTGCTCTTCTATTAGTAGTGCCTTCACAGTAAGTAAGCTTATAATCAAAATCTAATAGTATCTTAAAATAGTAGGTTTAGCATATAAAAAGCTTTTAAGTTTTAGTAAAATATATAATATTATAGTAATCTATATATACCTTAACTTTATACTTACTTCCTAGGCAGTAGTATTACTATTCCTTAAATACTTTAAGAATTACTATAAATTCTTTATTATAAATAAGATACCTTAATTCTAGTCTATATAGTTTTTATAAAAAGAATACTACTAGATGGTTTTTCCCTTTCTTGTTTTTTTATATTAGTACTCCTTTAATTATAAAGTCTAATAAGTTAATTTTAATCTCTAGTAGTTTATTAGGATTATATATAATAAGTATAAGTTCATTAAGGAGTGCGTTCTTAAGTTATTTAAATACTTTCTTTATTTCTAGCTTGTATATAAGTTTCCTATCTCTTGGTTTCTTCTTGCCTTTCTTATCTTCTTTAAGTTAAGTGGCGTCAGTAAGTGGCTTAGCGATCTTACTATAGTTCCTAATAAACCTTTAGTAATAGTTCACTAGGCCTAGGAAGCTTTATATTCCTTTTCTTATTTCTAAGAGTTCCTAGTTTCTAATTACTTTAAGCTTATCTAGGTTTATTTAGACTTATCCTAGTAAGATTAAGTATCCTAGGAATTTAACTTCTTAAATATGGAAATAGCATTTTTCTAGTTCTATTAGTAGATTAGCGTCTTATAGTATTTATAATACCTAGTGAATATATTTCTTATATTCTTTAAGGGTTTTTAAGAAGATAAGGATGTTATTAAGGTATATAATTATAAAGTTATTAATATATACTTATAATATATAGTTAATTATTTATTAGAAGGTTATAGGTGCATTAATAAGCCTAAATAGCATGACCAGGCATTTGAATAATCTATAGCATGTTCTAAACGCTGTTTTCCATTTATCCCCTTTATGGATGTGAATTAGGTTATACGCTCCCTTAAGGTCTAAGGCAGTAAACCAATTTGCACTAGTTAGGCGGTCTTAAATCTCCATAATAAGTAGTAATGGGGTTTAATCCTTAATTATAATTTTATTTAGCTATCTATAGTTAATAACTAATCTAAGTTTCCTATTTTTCTTTAATATAAATATAATAGGGTATCCAGTTAGCAATATAAATGGTCTAATATATCCTTTTTTAAGTTATTCTTCTATTTATTCTTAAAGTATTTTAAGTTCTACTTCACTAAGGTTATAGATTAAAAAGAACTTTATTATTTTACTATTTATAAAATTTATGTAGTAATTCTATTATAAATAAAGCAGCTGTATTATTTCTAATATTAGGCTAAATAGTTTTTTATATTTCCTTTAGTATTATTAAGGTGCTTTTAGAAGAGTTTCTTCTAATTCTCCTAGTTTTTCTTTTTCTTTTACTTCTAATAGTGCTTTATCTAAAGCTTATAATTCCATTTTTATTTATGCAATAATTCTATTAATACGCACTTGTTCTCCTTTAACTCTTCTATAGTTATATTATAGTAATACTAGCGATTTTTCTATGTTAAATCTGACCTTTCTCTTAGGTTCTGTTCTTATTTTCTCTAACTTTTCTTGATTTTATTATATATAAGATTTTGTTTTTAGGTCTATAGGCGTGTCTTTGCCTTCCTTGCCCTCTCCGTGGCTTAGTTACAGCTCCTGGGTAACATCTTCTTCCTAGAGTATTTATTTAATTTTCTAGTTAATTAGTAGGTTACCCTACTTTAACCATGGGTGTCTAAGTAACATGTTGCAGTTACTAAGAGGTATAATATTAAACTTAATAATCTTAGTATAATCAGTAATCTTAATTAAGAGATGATTAGTCTTGTAATTAATTGTTACCTTGGCATTAGGTATAGTAATATTAGACATATATGTAGGTTGTTTTTTCTTAGTATATAATAACTTAAGTAGGTTTACCATTTAAGGAGTAATAAGATTACAATCCGCACTATTATCCACATATATTATTACTAAGTATTAGTTAATATACCCTTTAATCTATAGTTTCTTATTATTTTATTTAATTAAGTTAATATAAATGCTATTTAAATAGGTTTTAGTCTTATATAATACTTTAGTATTTTGCGCACTATTAGCACTTTAATTTTTTATTTTAATTCTTAATTAGGCGGTAGTATCTTTTAATTAAGGCCTTATTTCCTTGTCCTTAGTTTAGGTAGTTCTTAAAGTTATAACCCTTCTATGCTAATTTCCAAGTGATTTAGTAGAATTAACTTTTCTCTTTTTTATATGTTTTATAATATATTACTATATAATCTATAAAGTAATTTATAATATATTTTTTATATATAACACACTTTAGTTAATATTTATACTAATTCTTTAGTTTATTAAAGATATATATCTAGTAGTAGATATTATTACACTATTTCTAATTATATATTCTATAATCTTTATCTAAAGTATTAAGGAGGTCCTAAATAAGAACTTAGTGTCACGGCCTGACAGATAGATCCCTTATAAAACGCTGGTTCCGTTACAGTAATTGCTACAATAGCGATTATTGGCCTAATCTTTTGCCCTGTTGGCTTAACGGTATAACGGATCGTTACACGATAATCGCTAGAAGCTGGTGGCCTAGGGTTCGATTCCAGCTTGTTGCGGGTTGCAAGACTAAGAATCACCCCAGCTGCTAATAGGGCTTTACGCACAGCGCTACAGGGAGCGTTTAGGTGATGCCTTAGGGGTTAGAACAGCTATTCCGGGGCTATAAAAGACAGCTATAGGGCCTTGAGGACAAGTCCACCGGGAGGGAAGAATCGTGTCACGGCCTGACAGATAGATCCCTTATAAAACGCTGGTTCCGTTACAGTAATTGCTACAATAGCGATTATTGGCCTAATCTTTTGCCCTGTTGGCTTAACGGTATAACGGATCGTTACACGATACGTGTGACGAACCGTACACTAGATAGTTAGTAATACGAGGGCTTCCCAAGGGACAAACCTAGAGTTTAGTTCTGGGTTTATGTTAGCGGAGCGATCAGGAGATCTTCGGGCAATGTAAATAGTAATAACAAAAGTCACCAGAGTGTAAGCAATATAGAGCATATTGCAATCTTAATTCTATGTTAACAACTAGCTATTTAAGTTATTTGAATAAGCGTAGAGAAGTAGACTTATATATTTAGTTGAGGTATTTAGATTGTAGTAGAAAGTTATTTTTCCTGGCTTTCCTTGGTGTTAATGGAAAGCTAGCTTTCCTAGCTTTCCTGGCTTTAATGAATGGAAGTTTATAATTGGTTGATGGATTATGGTTAATCTGTTTTGTCTTACCCTATAGGCCTATTATAATAACTATAAGTGTTGGGTTGTGATATAATACTCCCCTTTTATTGGTCTTATCCTTAAGACCTTGCTTATTTAGGTATAAGTATCCATACCTTTTTATTCTTAAGGTAAGTTATCCTTTTTTTTTTATTTTTCCCTTCTTTTGTTTTTTAATATAGTCAAACATAAGCGAGATAACAGTAGTGCTTTTAAGAGAAAGAAGGAAGAATATGAAGGTCTTGCTAATACTATACTAGAGAATTCTATCCTTGTTATAAAGTTATATACCTACTGCGAGTCCTAGGGTCATAAGTGTATTACTTCCAAAGAGGATTCCCGTCGCTGTTTATCTTATGTAAAGAATTAGAAATCTTATTATAAGGCCTTTGGTCTTACCCTGCAACAAATATAAAAAGTTATGTCTTATTATTTAAAATTAAATAAGGAGCTTAAAGAAGCTGAAGAGGCCTAGTTGGAGCTTAGTGCGAAGGTTAAGCGCCTTTGTACCTAAAAGAGAGAATAGTTAAAGAGGATGGAACATGTGATTGCGCAGGGGCTGGATAATTTAAAAGAGTTGGAGCGGGTTGAGCGTGAGGAACGTGAAGCGGAGGCCGCTTATCAGGTTGCCCTATTGGCGTCTAGTTCTGCTGTTACCGGCCTGTCCCAGCCCGTTGATGTTGTTAATTAGTCGGCCTTTAAGCTGGACCTGTTGTTATTTCCACTCTTAAAGACTAATGAAATTTCCGTAGGATTATCTGGGCGTTCCTCTTGAGTTCTTTTTTAGGTATCTAGGAGTTTTTATTATTGTTATATCCTTTCCATTTGGCAAGGTACTCTCTTTCTTCTGTTGTCTTATTTATTTATATATAAACTAGTTTTTTAATCTTATATTCTTTTTTAATGTCTTAGATAATGATTTTGTTTATAATTGGTTTGCCTATTTTTTTATCTACTAGTGCTTTTTTAAGTAGTAATATGTGAAAGACGGCTGTTCTTAATTTTATATTATTAGGTAAGTTTAACTTATAGCTAACTTTGCTGATTTTCTTTAGAATTTTAAAGGGTTTAAGTTTTCTAAAATTTAATTTATTACTTAGCCTATTTATTCTAATATTTAGTAATTTTTTATTATGTAAATGTTATAGTAGGTAGACTATATCTCCCTTTTAAAGGGTTAGTCCCTTAATCCTTATTTAGTTAGCGTATTTTTTTATGTGCTATCTAAAGAATTTAAGTTGAACTTTAAGTTTTTCTTATAATTGGATTATATCTTCTGTAAGAATATGTGTATTGTCTATATTTGGACTATTGTAAGATGGTCTATAGGCTTCTGGTGTAAACCTATAATTAGCGTAGAATAGTATGACTTCTGTTGTTTCTGTTGTGGAGCTATTGTATTGCATTTAAGCGATTGGTAGTATTTTTACCTAATTGTCTTGCTGAAGATTAATGTAATATTATAGGTATATTTTAATAACTTAATTTATTTGTTTTATTTATTTATTTATTTATAGATGAAATGCGGTACTTAACTTATAATAGGTTTTAAGTTTAGCTATTAGTTCTTGCTAAAATTTAAATGTAAAAGTAGTTCTTTTATCTAATATAATTTCCTTTAGTATTCCATGTTCTGCAAATATATATCTTATATAGAAATGCGCTAGGTTTTCTATGTTATGCGCCTTCTTGTGTGGTAGAAAGTATACTTGCTTTAATAGTTTGTTTATAACTATAAAAATATTATTAAATTATTTTCTAGTTAGTAGATCTTTTAACTTAGGTAGGTTAGTAATATGGTTAAATGTAATAGTGTGCTAATTTCTTTCTAGAACTGGGATTAGTTATAATATTCTATATAACTAATGCTTTTTATTTTTTATTTTCTTGCATATGTTATATTTTTTAATAACCTTTGAAATTTTATTTTTTATTCTAGGGAATCTGTAATATTAGATTACGTGGTTCTATGTTGTTTAGATATTATAGTATGCTACTGTGATTATGCTTTAGTGTAAGTCCTGGATTGCTTTTAATTGTAATTCTAGTGGTACCTAGATCCTATTATCCTATTTTAGCAGGCTGTCTTTTATAGTTGCTTCTTCTAGGAGTAGCTTTAGATCTATGTTTGCTATATATTCCCTTATTTTGTCAAGGATAAGGTTATATTCTTTTATAATAAATAGAGTGTTAATTTATATTTGTTTGTAGTTTCTTATATAATTCTTTCTTAGAATTTAAGCTTTAATCTTTAGGATTTCTTTAAAGTGTTCTTCCTTTTTGCTTAGTGTATCTGCTTGTTTATTGGCGGTGCCTTTATAATATGTAAATTTATAATTAAAGTTTAATAGTGTCTTAAAATAGTGGGTTTAGTATGTAGAAAGCTTTTGAGTTTTGGTGAAGTATATGATGTTGTAGTAGTTAGTGTGGACCTTGATCTTGTACTTGCTTCCTAAATAGTAGTATTATTATTCCTTAAATGCTTTAAAAATTGCCATAAATTCTTTATTATAGATGGGATACTTTAATTTTAGTCCATGTAGTTTTTATGAAAAGAATGCTATTAGATGGTTTTTCCTTTTTTTGTCTTTTTATATTAGTACTCCTTTAATTACGAAGTCTAATAAGTTAGTTTTAATCTTTAGTGGTTTATTGGGATTATATATGATAAGTATAGGTTCGCTGAGGAGTGTGCTTTTGAGTTGTTTGAATGCTTTCTTTATTTCTGGCTTATATATAAGTTTTCTATCTTTTGGTTTCTTTTTATCTTTCTTATCTTCTTTAAGTCAAGTGGCGTTAGTAAGTGGCTTAGTGATCTTACTATAGTTTTTAATAAACCTTTAGTAGTAGTTCGCTAGGCCTAGGAAGCTTTACATTCCTTTTCTTATCTCTAGTAGTTTTTAGTCTTAGATTGCTTTAAGCTTATTGGGGTTTATTTAGACTTGTTCTAGTGATATTAGGTGTCCTAGGAACTTAATTTCTTGAATATAGAAATAATATTTTTCTAGTTCTACTAGTAGATTAATGTCTTATAGTATTTATAGTACTTAGTGGATGTGTTTTTTATATTTTTTAAGGGTTTTTAAGAAGATAAGGATGTTATTAAGGTATATAATTATAAAGTTATTAATATATACTTGTAATATATAATTAATTATTTGTTGAAATATTGTAGGTGTGTTAGTAAGCTTAAATAGTATAATTAAGTATTTAAATAATCTGTAGCATGTTTTAAACGCTGTTTTCTATTTGTCCTTTTTGCGGATGTGAATTAGGTTGTATGCTCCCTTAAGGTCTAAGGCAGTGAACCATTTTGCACTGGTTAGGCGGTCTTGAATTTCTGTAATAAGCGGTAATAGGGTTTAATCCTTAATTGTGATCTTATTTAGCTGTCTATAGTTAATAACTAGTCTAAGTTTTCTGTTTTTCTTTAATATGAATATAATAGGGTATCCAGCTAGCGATATGGATGATCTAATATATCCTTTTTCTAGTTATTCTTATATTTATTCTTAAAGTATTTTAAGTTTTATTTTACTAAAGTTATAAATTAAAAAAAATTTTGTTATTTTACTATTTATAAGATCTATATAGTAATCTTATTATAAATAAAGCGGCTGTATTATTTCTAATGTTAGGCTAAATAGTTTTTTATATTTTCTTTAGTATTATTAGGGTGCTTTTAGAAGAGTTTCTTTTAGTTCTCTGAGTTTTTCTTTTTTTTTTACTTCTAATAGCGCTTTATTTAGAGCTTATAATTCCGTTTTTGTTTATGCGATGATTCTATTAATGTGCACTTGTTCTTTTTTAACTCTCTTATAGTTATATTATAGTAGTACTAGTGATTTTTCTGTGTTAAATCTAACCTTTTTAGGTTTTATTTTTATTTTTTCTGATTTATCTTAATTTTATTATGTATGAAATTTTGTTTTTGGGTCTATAGGTGCGTTTTCGCCTTCCTTGCCCTCTCTATGGCTTAGTTATAGCTCCTAGGTGATGTCTATTTCCTAGAGTATTTCTTTCGTTTTTTAGTTAATTAGTAGGTTACTTTATTTTAGCTAGGGGTATTTAAGCAAAATATCACAGGTGTTAAGGTTTATAATGTTAAACTTAATAGTCTTAGTGTGATTAGTAATCTTAATTAGGAGATGATTAATTTTATAATTGATTATTACCTTAGTATTAGGTATAGTAATACTAGATATATATATAGGTTGTTTTTTCTTAGTATATGGTAATTTAAGTAGGTTTACTATTTAGGAAGTGATAAGGTTATGATTTATACTATTATTTATATATATTATTACTAGGTGTTAGTTAATATATTCTTTAACTAATAATTTTTTATTATTATGTTTAATTAAGTTAATCTAAATGCTATCTAAATGGGTTTAGTCTTATGTGATTTTTTAATATTTTGTGCACTATTGGTATTTTAGATTTTAATTTTGTTCTTAGATTATGCGATAGTATTTCTTAATTAAGGTCTTATTTCCTTGTCCCTTGTTAATATAGGTATTGAAATTATATCCCTTTTGTGTTAGTTTTTAAGTGATTTAGTAAAACTGGCTTTTTTTTTTCCTATGTGTGTTGCAGTGTGTTACCATGTAGTCTATAAAATAGATTATAGTGTATTTTTTATATATAATATACTTTAGTTAGTATTTATGTTAGTTCTTTAATTTATTAAAGATGTGTACTTAGTAGTAGATGTTATTATACTATTTCTAGTTGTGTATTCTATAGTCTTTATCTAGAGCATTAAGGAGGTCCTAGATAGGAATTTGGTCATATGCTTTCTTAATGTTTATTTTAGTAAGTCTAATTTATTCTCGGACTTCCTCTATAGTCTTTCATTAAGGTGGGTTTTTGTTAAGATATTGCTATTATTCTTTTTATCTTTTTACTTATTCTTCTAGAATATATATATAGTTATATTTAGGGCTATAGGATCCGCAGATGTAGTATCCTTCGTAGTTATAGTCTAGGTTTTATAATCTATAAAGTTTATATATATATTTTTTATGTATATATTTTAGAAAAGTTATTAGTTCCTTTTTTTTATTTCTTTTATAATTATATTAGGGTTTTTGTAAATTATATAGGTGGTAGTATCTTATGTATTTAATAATATGGTAATCTAGTTGATAATATGGGCATTGCTTAAAATATTTTTATTTCTTAAGGTGTTTTATAGTAAGCTTGTCTTTTTCTTTAAAGAGTTTATGTATAGCTTTTATATTTTGTTACTATTTGCCTTTGTAGTTATGTTAATATTCTTCTATGGATCTGTAGTCTAAGTATTTATGGTATTTATGGTTGGGGTTTTAAGAACCGTAGGTGTTATAGTTGTAGATGTCTTGAAGTTTAAGAATTTTGGCTTTATATTAGTGTTGTAGCTTATAGACTTTATAGTACTTGTAGTCCTTATCTTAGTCTGAATCTTCCTTTTTGCTTAAGACTTAGTTGTGGAAATTAAAAGTATTAATTCTTATTGTTTAATGAGTTTTCTTGGCTTGTGGTTTCCTTAGGTAATAACCTGATCCTTCCTTGCTGCTTTAGTGTATAAGATATGAATTATTATAATAAGCTGTCTAGCTGAGGTGATTATGTGGTATTTCCGTGATAGTATTTATTTAAGCTTTATTCTTAGGGGTCTTGGGTTTTTTTGTGTTTTTCTTAGTGTAGTAATGGGTTTTGTTGTGGCCCTTCTTGCCGTAGAATTCGTAGGTCTTTCTAGAATAGTAGTCTGCTTTCTTATAGCCTTTCTTACCATAAGCGTTATATGTTCTATTAAACCTTCTATGGTTAATGGTGTTGATGTCTATTCTTCCTAGTTGGGTGCTATTATCTTTAGTGATATAGTTGTCTTGTTTTTTTCCTTGGTTGGCCTATGGGTGGTGTTTAGGAGGATTGCCTCCTTTCTTGGCTTTTCTTTCCTATTTTCTTTCCTATTAGCGGTTATTAATTTTAATAGCTTCCTAAGTAAGATTAGTAAAGTTAATAGCTTATTAATTAGTTTTATAAATTTTGTCCTTGACCTTTGGTTTTAAGCTGTGGTAATATATTTCCTTTTTAGAATCCTTAGTCTAGTTGACTTTAGTAAGTAGTTGAATAAAAGTTGAGGTGTGTTTATAGCATGGGCCTTTTTGCTAGAGGTCCCTGAGCTTTTTTTTAGCTTCTTATGCTTTATTAGTAACTCTGAATGATCTTTTAAGTTGGATCTTAAAGCCTTTATAGCTTTTAAATACATCTTTAGTTAATTAAGTCTGTTAATTATAGGTGTTATTCTTTTTATCTTTAAGGATTACGCTGAACTAGTCGGCAGCTGGTCCTTCTATTTGGGTTCTAGCGAAGTGGATTTAAGCTTTAAACTTGTCTGCTGAAAAGGTTCTTAGGTAGTAATATTTAAAGTATATATGTAGATTATATTAGAATTTGCGTAGTTTAGTGGTGTTTTTGTTAAATTTGTTGGGTTAATTGATCTTAAGGACTTTTTTAAGTTTTAGTTTATTATTATCTGCTGGTATTATAGGGGTTATTATGGGCGCTATAGCGGGTGCCACAGGGGGTGGTACCCCTGGTGGGTTTTGCTATGCTTACTGGAGTTGCTGTACTTCTTGTTAAAGGTTATTAATGGTCTAGAGGTTATTAGTGTGTTAGATGACTATTCCTTGGACTAGTCTTTCTAAGATTGTTAGGTGATTAATTGGGTTACTGGGGTTAGTGGATGGTTCTTGGCGTTCTTTCTTCTTGTTGAAGTAGTCTATCTTATTGGTTAGGTCTTGGAAGTTGTTATAACTTATTTTTATTATTGCCCATAGGTCTGGTAACTATTTGAATAAGAGTTGTTAACATGTGATGAATTATACACTAAATAGTTAGTAATATAAGGGCTTCCTAAGGGATAAACCTAGAGTTTAGTTCTAGGTTTATGTTAGCGGAGTGATCAGGAGATCTTTAGGTAATGTAAATAGTAATAACAAAAGTTACTAGAGTATAAGTAATGCAGAGCGTGTTATAATCTTAATTCTATATTAATAACTAGCTATTTAAGTTATTTGAATAAGTGTAGAGAAGTAGACTTATATATTTAGTTAAGGTATTTAGATTGTAGTAGAAAGCTATCTTTCCTGGCTTTCCTTGGTGTTAATGGAAAGCTAGCTTTCCTAGCTTTCCTGGCTTTAACAAGTGGAAGTTTGTAATTGGTCGACGGATTATAGTTAATCTGTTCCGTCCTACCCTGTAGGCCCGTTGTGACGACCATAAGTGTTGGGTCGTGACATAGAGTGGATACTTATACCTAAATAAGCAAGGTCTTAAGGACAAGACCAATAGAAGGGGAGTATCATGTCACAACCTAACAACTTATAGTCGCAATAATAGGCCTATAGGGTAAACGGAATTAAATTAACTTAAGACCGGACAGCCAATTAAAACCAGATTAAGAACCATCTTCTTAATCTATTACAAGATTAATAAAACAAACATCAATCCCTAAACAGATCAAGGAATATTCTCTTAATCCCATCCAAACCAACTAAATATATAAGTTTACTTCTCTACGCTTATTTAAATAACTTAAATAGCCAGTTGTTAACACAGAATCAAGATTACAACACGCTCTACACTACTTACACTCTAGTAACTTTTATTATTACTAATTCACATTGCCCAAAGATCTCCTAATCGCTCCGCCAACATAAACCCAGAACTAAACTCTAGGTTTATCCCTTGGGAATCCCTCGTATTACTAACTATCTAGTGTACAGTTCGTCATAAAGAACCTTTTCGGTAGACAAGTTTGAAGCTTAAATCCGCTTCATAGGAACCTAAATGAAAGGACCGGCTGCCGACTAGTTTAGCGCAATCCTCAAAGATAAAAAGAACAACGCCTACAACTAATAGACTTAATTAACTAAAGATATATTTGAAAATTATAAAAGCTTTAAGACCTAACTTAAAAGATCATTTAAAGTCATTAATAAAGCACAAGAAGCTAAAAAGAAACTCAAGGACCTTCAGCAGAAAGGTCCATACTATAAATATACCTTAACTTTCATCTAGCTACTTACCAAAGTCAACTAGATTAAGGACTTTAAGAAGGAAATATATTACCATAGCCTAAAACTAGAAGTTAAGGATGAAATTTATAAAACCGACCAATAAGCCGTTAGCTTTACTAATCTTACTTAAGAAGCTATTAAAATTAATAACCGCTAATGGGAAAGAAAATAAAAAAGAAAAGCCAAGAAAGGTGGCAATCCTCCTAAACACCACCCATAGGCTAACTAAGGAAAAAAACAGGACGACTATATTGCTAAAGATAATAGCACTTAACTAGGAAGAATAGATATTAACGCTATTAACTATAGAAGGTTTAATGGAACATGTAACACTTACGGTAAGAAAGGCCATAAGGAAGTAGACTACTATTTTAGAAAGACCTGCGAATTCTACGGCAAGAAGGGCCACAATGAAACCCATTACTACACTAAAAAAAACGCAAAAAAACCTAAGACCCCTAAGGATAAAACTTAGATAGATACTATTATGGAAATACTATATAATTACCTTAGCTGGATAGCTTATTATAATAATTTATATCTTATATATTAAAGCAGCAAGAAAGGATTAGGTTATTACCTAAGGAAACCATAAGCTAAGAAAACTCATTAAATAGTAAGAATTAATACTTTTAATTTTTATAATTAAGTCCTAAGTAAAAAGGAAGATTTAGACTAGGATAAGGACTGCAAGTACTATAAAGTCTGCGAGCTATAACACTAATGTAAAGCTAAAACTCTTAAACTTTAAGACATTTATAACTATAATGTCTATGGTTCTTAAAACCCTAACTATAAATACTATAGATGCCTAGACTATGGATCTATAGAAGGATATTAATATAGCTGTAAAAGCAAATAGTAATAAAATATAAAAGCTATATATAAACTCCTTAAAGAAGAAGATAAGCTAGCTATAAAATACCTTAAGGAGTAAAAATATTTTAAGTAATGCTTATATTATTAACTAGATTACTATATTATTAAATGCATGGGATACTGCCATCTATGTAGTTTATAAGAACCTTAATATAATTATAGAAGGAATAAAAAAAAGGGATTAATAACTTTTTTAAAATATATATATAAAGGATATATATATAAACTCTATGGATTATAGAACCTAGACTATAACTGTGAAGGATGCTGCATTTATGGATCCTATAGCCTTAAATATAACTATATATATATTCTAGGAGAATAAGTAGAAAAATAAGAAGAATAATAGTAATATTTTAATAAAAACCCACCTTAATGAAAAACTATAGAGGAAGTCTAAGAATAAATTAGACTTATTAAAATAAATATTAAGGAAGTATATGACTAAGTGTCACGACCCAACACTTATGGTCGTCACAACGGGCCTACAGGGTAGGACGGAACGGATTAACCATAATCCGTCAACTAATCACAAACTTCCACTTGTTAAAGCCAGGAAAGCTAGGAAAGCTAGCTTTCCATTAACACCAAGGAAAGCCAGGAAAGATAGCTTTTTACTATAATCTAGATACCTCAACTGGATATATAAGTCTACTTCTCTACGCTTATTTAGATAATTTAGATAGCTAGTTGTTAATATAGAATTAAGATTGCAATACGCTCTGTATTGCTTACACTCTGGTGACTTTTGTTATTACTATTTACATTACCTAAAGATCTCCTAATTACTCTATTAATATAAACCTAGAACTAAACTCTAGGTTTATCCCTTAGGAAGCCCTTATATTACTAACTATCTAGTATATAGTTTATCATATGTTAACAACTCTTATTTAGACGGTTACTAGACCTATAGGTAATAATAAAAATAAGTTATAATAACTTCCAAGACCTAACCAATGAGATGGACCACTTTAATAAGGAGGAAGAACATTAAGAACCATCTATTAACCCTAGCAACCCGGTTAATTGCCTAACAATCTTGGAAAGACT
The DNA here is from genome assembly GCA_030708095.1 of Trichoderma sp. CBMAI-0020. NCBI lineage: Eukaryota > Fungi > Ascomycota > Sordariomycetes > Hypocreales > Hypocreaceae > Trichoderma > Trichoderma sp. CBMAI-0020. The sequence continues at coordinate 20,664 of JAJNCI010000001.1, forward strand.
AGTCCAAGGAATAGTTATTTAATACACTAATAACCTCTAGACCATTAATAACCTTTAATAAGAAGTACAGCGACTCCAGTAAGCATAGTAAAACCCACCAGGGGTACTACCCCCTGTGGCACCTGCTATAGCGCTTATAGTAGCCCCTGTAATACCAGCAGATAATAATAAACTGGAACTTAGAAGAGTCCTTAAGATTAATTAACCTGATAAGTTTAACGGAGATACCGCCAAGCTATGCAAATTCTAATATAATTTACGCATATACTTTAAGTATTACTACCTAAGAACCTTTTTAGTAGATAAGTTTAAAGCTTGAATCCGCTTTACTAGAACCCAAATGAAAGGACCGGCTGCCAACTGGTTTAGCGTAATCCTTAAAGATAAAAAGAATAACGCCTATAATTAATAGACTTAATTAACTAAAGATGTATTTAAAAGCTATAAAGGCTTTGAGATCTAACTTGAAAGATCATTTAGAGTCACTAATGAAGCATAAGAAGCTGAAAAAAAGCTCAGGGACCTCCGGCAGAAAGGCCCATGCTATAAACACATCTTAACTTTCATCCAGCTACTTACTAAAGTTAACTGAACTAAGGATTCTAAAAAGGAAATGTATTACTATAGCTTAAAACTAAAGGTTAAGGATGAAATTTATAAAACCAACTAATAAGCTGTTAGCTTTACTAATCTTACTTAGGAAGCTATTAAAATTAATAACCGCTAATAGGAAAGAAAATAGGAAAGAAAAGCCAAGAAAGGAGGTAATCCTCCTAAACACTACCCATAGGCTAACCAAGGAAAAAAATAAGACAACTATATTACTAAAGATAATGGCACCTAACTAGGAAGAATAAATATTAATACTATTAACCATAGAAGGTTTAATAGAATATATAACGCTTGCGGTAAGAAAGGCTATAAGAAAGCAGACTACTGTTTTAGAAAGACCTGCGAATTCTGCGGCAAGAAGGGCCACAATGAAACCCATTACTATATTAAGAAAAACATAAAAAAACCTAAGACCCTTAAGGATAAAGCTTAAATAGATACCATTATGGAAATACTATATAATTACCTTAGCTAAACAGCTTATTATAATGATTTATGTCTTATATACTAAAGCAGTAAGGAAGGATTAGGTTATTACCTAAGGAAACTATAAGCTAAGAAAACTTATTAGACAGTAAGAATTAATACTTTTAATTTCTGTGATTAAGTCTTAAGTAAAAAGGAAGATTTGGACTAAGATAAGGACTATGAGTATTATAAAGTCTATGAGCTATAACACTAATGTAAAGCTAAAATTCTTGAACTTTAAGACATCTATAACTGTGACACCTGCGGTTCTTGAAACCTTAACTATAAATGCCATGGATGCCTAGATTATGGATCTATGGAAGGATATTAACACAGCTATGAAGGTAAATAGTAATGAAATATAAAAGCTATATATAAACTCTTTGAAGAAGAAGATAAGCTCGCTATAAAACACCTTAAGGAATAAAAATGTTTTAAGTAATGCCTATATTATTAACTAGATTATTATGTTATTAAATGCGCAGGATATTGCCATTTATATAGTTTATAGGAACCTTAATATAATTACAGAAGGAATAAAGAAGAGGGATTAATAACTTTTTTAAAATATATATATAAAGGATATATATATAAATTTTATGGATTATAGAACCTAGACTATAATTGCGAAGGATGCTGCATCTGCGGATCCTATAGCCTTAAATATAATTGTATATATGTTCTAGGAGAATAAGTAAAAAGATAAGAAGAATAATGGCAATATCTTAATGAAAACCCACCTTAATGAAAGACTATAGAGGAAGTCTAAGAATAAATTAGACTTATTAAAATAAATATTAAGGAAGTATATGACCAAGTTTTTATCTAGGACCTCCTTAATGCTTTAAATGAAGATTATAAAATATATAATTAGAAATAGTGTAATAATATCTACTGTTAAGTATATATCTTTAATAAATTAAAGGATTAATATAAATATTAATTAAAGTATATTATATATAAAAAATATATTATAATTTATTTTATAGACTATATGGTAATACACTATAACACATATAGGAAAGAAAAAAGCCAGTTTTACCAAATCACTCGGAAACTAATATAAAGGGGATATAATTTTAACACCTATATTAATAAGGGATAAGGAAATAAGACCTTAATTAAGAAATATTATTGCATAATCTAAGAATGGAATTAGGATTTAAAATGCTAATAGTGTGTAAAATATTAAAAAATTATATAAGACTAAACCCATTTGGATAGCATTTAGATTAACTTAATTAAATATAATAATAAAAAATTATTAGTTAAAGGGTATATTAACTAACACCTAGTAATAATATATATAAATAGTAGTATGGATTATAACCTTATTACTCCTTAAATAGTAAACCTACTTAGATTACCATATGCTAAGAAAAAACAGCCTATATATATATCTAGTATTACTATACCTAATGCTAAGGTAATAATTAATTATAAGATTAATTATCTTTTAATTAAGATTGCTAGTTATACTAAGACTATTAAGTTTAATATTATAAACCTTAACATCTGTGATGTTTTGCTTAGATACCTCTGGCTAAAATAAGGTAACCTACTAATTAACTGGAAAATAAAAGAAATACTCTGGGAAATAGATATTACCTAGGAGCTGTAACTAAGCCATGGAGAGGGCAAGGAAGGCGAAGACGCACCTATAGACCCAAAAATAAAATTTCATGTGTAATAAAATTAAGATAAATTAGAAAAAACAAGAATAGAACCTAAAAAGGTTAGATTTAACATAGAAAAATCACTAGTACTACTATAATATAACTATAGGAGAGTTAAAAGAGAATGAGTGCATATTAATAGAATTATTATATAAATAAAAACGGAATTATAAGCTTTAGATAAAGTGCTATTAGAAGTAAAAGAAAAAGAAAAACTTAAAGAACTAGAAGAAACTCTCCTAAAAGCACCCTAATAATACTAAAGAAAATATAAAAAACTATTTAGCCTAATATTAGAAATAGTATAGCTGCTTTATTTATAATAGGATTACTATATAGATCTTATAGATAGTAAAATAATAAAATTCTTTTTAATTTATAACTTTAGTAAAGTAGAACTTAAAATACTTTAAGAATAAATATAAGAATAATTAGAAAAAGGATATATTAGATCATCTATATTGCTAGCTGGATACCTTATTATGTTTATATTAAAGAAAAACGGGAAACTTAGACTAGTTATTAACTATAGATAGCTAAATAAGATCATAATTAAGGATTAAACCCTATTACCGCTTATTATAGAAATTTGAGACTGCCTAACTAGTGCAAAATGGTTTACTGCCTTAGACCTTAAGGGAGTGTATAACCTAATTTGCATCCGCAAAGGGGACAAATGGAAAATAGCGTTTAAAACATGCTATAGATTATTTAAATGCTTAGTTATGCCATTTAGGCTTATTAACGCATCTATAATATTCTAATAAATAATTAACTATATATTATAAGTATATATTAACAATTTTGTAATTATATACCTTAATAATATCCTTATCTTTTTAAAAACCCTTAAAGAATATAAGAAATATGTCTATTAGGTATTATAAATATTATAAGATGTTAATCTACTAGTAGAACTAGAAAAATATTATTTTTATATTTAAGAAGTTAAGTTCCTAGGACATTTAATATCACTAGGATAAGTTTAAATAGATCCTAATAAGCTTAAAGTAATCTAAGATTAAAAATTATTAAAGATAAGAAAAGGAATGTAAAGCTTCTTAGGCCTAGCGAACTACTACTGAAGGTTTATTAAGAACTATAGTAAGATTACTAAGCCACTTACTGACGCTACTTGACTTAAAGAAGATGAGAAAGGTAAGAAGAAATTAAAAGATAGGAAACTTATATATAAGCCAGAAATGAAGAAAGTGTTCAAATAACTTAAAAGCGTACTCCTTAGCGAACCTATACTTATTATATATGATCCTAATAAACCACTAGAGATTAAAACTGACTTATTAGACTTTATAATTAGAGGAGTACTAATATAAAAAGATAAAAAAGGGAAAAACCATCTAGTAGTATTTTTTTTGTAAAAACTATATGGACTAGAATTAAGGTATCCTATTTATAATAAAGAATTTATGGCAATTTTTAAAGCATTTAAGGAATAGTAATATTATTATTTAGGAAGTAAGTATAAGGTTAAGGTTCATATTAACTACTATAATATTATATACTTTACTAAAACTTAGAAGCTTTTTATATACTAAACCTGCTATTTTAAGATACTATTAAACTTTAATTATAAATTTATATATTATAAAGGCACTGCTAATAGATAAGCAGATGTACTAAGTAAAAAGGAAGAACACTTTGAAGAAATTCTAGAGATTAAAGCTTAAATTCTAAGAAAGAATTATATAAGAAACTATAAATAAATATGAATTAACATTTTATTTATTATAAAAGAATATAACCTTATTCTTAATAAAATAAGGGAATATGTAGTAAATATAGATCTAAAGCTACTCCTAGAAGAAGCAATTATAGAAGATAGCCTGCTAAAATAGGATAATAGGATCTAGGTACTACTAGAATTATAATTAGAAGTAATTTAGGACTTATATTAAAGTATAATTGCAGTAGCATATTATAGTGTCTAAATAACATGGAACCATATAATCTAATATTATAGATTCCCTAGAATAAAGAATAAAATTTCAAAGGTTATTAAAAAATGTAATATATGTAAGAAAATAAAAGATAAAAAGCATTAGCTATATAAAATATTATAACTAATCCTAGTTCTAGAAAGAAATTAGTATATTATTATATTTAATTATATTACTAATTTACCTAAGTTAAAAGATCTATTAACTGGAAAATAATTTGATAATATTTTTATGGTTATAGATAAACTGTTAAAGTAAGTATACTTTTTATTATATAAGAAGGCGTATAATATAGAAAACCTAGTGTATTTTTATATAAGATATATATTTATAGAATATGGAATGCTAAAGGAAATTATATTAGATAAAGGAACTACTTTTGCGTTTAAATTTTAGTAAGAACTAATGGCTAAACTTAAAACTTATTATAAGTTAAGTATTGTGTTTCATTTATAAATAAACGGATAAATAGAATAAATAAATTAAGTTATTAAAGTATATCTGTGATATTATATTAACCTTTAGCAAGATAATTAGGTGGAAATGCTACTAATTGCTTAGATGTAATATAATAGCTCTATAATAGAAATAATAGAAGTTATACTATTTTATGCTAATTATAGGTTTATACTAGAAGCCTATAGATTACCTTATGATAGTCTAAATATGGATAATGCATATATTCTTATAGAAGATATAATCTAATTATAGGAAGAACTTAAAGTTTAACTTAAATTCTTTAGACAGCGCATGAAAGAATATGTTAACTAAATAAGGATTAAGGGACTAACCCTTTAGAAGGGAGATATAGTCTACTTACTATAATATTTATATAATAAAAAATTACTAAATATTAGAATAAATAGGCTAAGTAATAAATTAGATTTTAGAAAACTTAAACCCTTTAAAATTTTAAAGAAAATTGGTAAAGTTAGCTATAAGTTAGACTTACTTAATAATATAAAATTAAGAACAGCTGTTTTTTACATATTACTACTTAAAAAAGCACTAGTGGATAAAGAAATAGGTGAACTAATTATAAATGAAATTATTATTTAAGATATTAAAGAAGAATATAAGATTAAAAAACTAGTTTATATGTAAATAAATAAGACAATAGGAGAAAGAGAGTACTTTGCTAAATGGAAAGGATATAATGATAATAAAAACTCCTAGGTACCTGAAAAAGAACTTAAGAGGAACGCCTAGATGATCTTATGGGAATTTCATTAGTCTTTAGGGGTGGAAATAATAATGGGTCCAGCTTGAAGGCCGGCTAATCAATGACGTCGACGGGCTGGGACGGGCCAGCAACAGCAGAACTAGACGCCAATAGGGCAACCTAATAAGCGGCCTCCGCTTTACGTTCCTTACGCTCAACCCGCTCTAACTCTTTCAAATTATCTAGCCCCCGCGTAATCGCATATTCCATCCTCTTTGACCATTCTCTCTTTTAGGTACGAAGGCGCTTAACCTTCGCACCAAGCTCTAACCAGGCCTCTTCGGCTTCTTTAAGCTCCTTGTTTAATTTTAAATGATGAGACGCGACCTTTCGCATTTGTTATGGGGTAAGACCGAAGGCCTTATAATAAGATTTCTAATTCTTTACATAGGACAGATAGTAATGGGAATCCTTTTCGGAAGTAATACACTTGTGACCCTAGGACTCGCAGTAGGTACACGACTTTATAATGAGGATAGAATTCTTTAGTATAGTATTAGCAAGACCTTCACGTTCTTCCTTCTTTCTCTTAGAAGTACTACCGTCATCTTGCTTACGTTTGACCATATTAAAAAATAAAAGAAGGGAAAAATGAAGAAAAAAGGACAACTTACCTTAAGAATAAAAAGGTATGGATACTTATACTTAAACAAGCAAGGTCTTAAGGACAAGACTAACAAGAGGGGAGTATTATGTTATAACCTAACACTTATGGTTGTTATAACGGGCCTATAGGGTAGGATAGAACGGATTAACTATAATCTATTAACTAATTATAAACTTCCACTTGTTAAAGCTAGGAAAGCTAGGAAAGCTAGCTTTCTATTAATACTAAGAAAAGCCAGGAAAGATAGCTTTTTACTATAATCTAGATACCTCAACTGGATATATAAGTCTACTTCTCTACGCTTATTCAGATAACTTAGATAGCTAGTTGTTAACATAGAATTAAGATTGCAATACGCTCTACATTGCTTACACTCTGGTGACTTTTGTTATTACTGTTTACATTGCCCGAAGATCTCCTGATCGCTCCGCTAACATAAACCCAGAACTGAACTCTAGGTTTGTCCCTTGGGAAGCCCTCGTATTACTAACTATCTAGTGTACGGTTCGTCACACTCTGGCCTTTTTATTTTATTATTAGTTTCCTTTATTCTTTTATTATCTAAATGTGTATATATTAATAGTTATAATAGGTGTTTGAAAAAAGCCTTACCCTAAGATAAAGTGTTATAATGTTCTTTTAGAGATTATCTTATCTTATTTTATTAAAATAAAGGACTACACTTATTATTTAAATAAGAAAAAACGCTATTTTCTTAAATATTAAATATTTAAAAAGGATTTTACTTAGTATACTAAGTGTGTAAAGGATAATAAATCTTTATGTGATGCTTATTCTTTTACTACTGCTTAGCTGTGAAAAATTACTTCTCTTTATGTTTAGTTTAAGGATGAGTTAGAGGCAGCGGAGGAATAATGAAAAGCTGTTAACGCTGAAATTAAGCATATTAGAAAATAGAAATGACTGTGGTTGGAGAAAATAACGCATGCTGTTGCGCAAGGGATCAATGATTTAGAGGAATTAGAACGGGTTGAGCGTAAGGAGCAGGAAGCGGAGGCCGTTCGTTAGGCTGCCCTGTTGGCGCCTAATTCTACTGTTAGGCTGTCTTAGTCTGTTAATGCTGTTAATTAGTTGTCCTTTGATTTGGACCTGTTATTATTTCCACCCCTAGAGACTAATGAAATTCCCATAGAATTATCTAGGTATTCCTTTTAAGTTCTTTTTCTAGGACTTAAGAGTTTTTGTTATTATTATATTCTTTCCATTTAGTAAGGTACTCTCTTTCTCTTATTGTTTTATTTACTTGCATGTGGACTAGTTTTTTAATCTTATATTTTTCTTTAATGTCTTAGATAATGATTTTATTTATAATTAGTTCGCCTGTTTCTTTGTCTACTAGTGCTTTCTTGAGTAATAATATATAAAAAACGGCTGTTTTTAATCTTATGTTTTTAGGTAAGTTTAGTTTATAGTTAACTTCGCTAATTTTCTTTAGAATTCTAAATAGTCTAAGTTTTCTAAAATCTAATTTATCACTTAGCTTATTTATTTTAATGTTTGGTAATTTTTTATTATATGAATGTTATAGTAGGTAGATTATGTCTCCCTTTTGAAGGGTTGGTCCCTTAATCCTTATTCAGTTAGTGTATTTTTTTATGCGCTATTTAAGGAATTTGAGTTAAACTTTAAGTTCTTCTTATAATTAGATCATATCTTCTGCAAGTATGTGTGTATTATCCGCATTTGGACTATCGCGAGGTGGTCTATAGGCTTCTGGTGTAAACCTATAATTAGCGTAGAATAGTGTAACTCCTATAGTTTCCGTTGTGGAGCTGTTATACTATATCTGTGCAATTAGTAGTATTTTAACCTAGTTATCTTATTAAAGGTTAATATAATATTATAGGTATGCCTTAATAACTTAATTTATTTGTTCTATTTGTCCGTCTGTTTATAGATAAAATGTAATACTTAACTTATAATAAGTTTTAAATTTAGCTATTAGTTCTTGCTAAAATTTGGATGTAAAGGTGGTTCCCCTATCTAATATGATTTCCTTTAGTATTCCATGTTCTGTAAATATATATCTTATATAGAGGTGCGCTAGGTTTTCTATGTTATGCGCCTTCTTATATAGTAGAAAGTATGCTTGCTTTAATAGTTTATTTATAATTATAAAAATACTATTAAATTGTTTTCCGGTTAGTGGATCTTTTAACTTAGGCAAATTAGTAATATAGTTGAATGTAATAGTGTGCTAATTCTTTTCTGGAACTAGGATTAGGTGTAGTATTCCATATGGTTAATACCTTTTATCTTTTATTTTCTTATATATGTTATATTTTTTAATGACCTCTAAAATTTTATTCTTTATTCCAGGGAATCTATAGTATTAGATTATATGGTTCTATGTTATTTAGACACTATAGTATACTACTGCAATCATGCTTTAGTGTAAGTCCTGGATTACTTTTAATTGTAATTCTAGTAGTACCTAAATTCTATTATTCTATTTTAGTAGGCTATTTTCTATAGTTGCTTCTTCTAGGAGTAGCTTAGGATCCATGTTTGCTATATATTCCCTTATTTTATTAAGGATAGGGTTATATTCTTTTATAATAAATAGAGTGTTAATTTGTATTTGTTTATAATTTCCTACATAATTCTTTCTTAGAATTTAAGCTTTAATTTCTAGGATTTCTTCAAAGTGTTCTTCTTTTCTGCTTAGTGCATCTGCTTATCTATTAGCAGTGCCTTTGCAATATGTAAGTTTATAATTAAAGTCTAATAGTATCTTAAAATAGTAAGTTTAGTGTGCAGAGAGCTTTTAAGTCTTAGTGAAGTATATAATGTTGCGGTGGTTAATATAGACCTTGACCTTATACTTGCTTCCTAAGCAATAGTATTGCTATTCCTTAAATACTTTAAGAATTACCATAAATTCTTTATTATAGATGGGATATCTTAATTTTAGTTTATATAGTTTTTATAAAAAGAATACTATTAGATGGTTTTTCCTTTTTTTATCTTTTTATACTAGTACTCCTTTAATTGCGAAGTTTAATAAGTTAGTTTTAATCTCTAGTGGTTTATTAGGATTATATATAATAAGTATAGGTTTATTAAGGAGTGCGCTCTTGAGTTGTTTAAACGCTTTTTTTATTTCTGGCTTATATATAAGTTTCCTGTCTCTTGGTTTCTTCTTGTCTTTCTTGTCCTTTTTAAGTTAAGTGGCGTTAATAAGTGGCTTAGTGATTTTGCTATAGTTCCTAATGAACCTTTAGTAGTAGTTTACTAGGCCTAGGAAGCTTTACATTCCTTTTCTTATCTTTAGAAGTTTTTAGTTTTTAATTACCTTAAGCTTATTTAAGTTTATTTAAACTTATCCTAGTAAGATTAGGTGTTCTAGGAACTTAACTTCTTAAACATGGAAATAATATTTTTCTAGTTCTATTAGTAGATTAGTGTCTTATAGTGTTTATAATACCTAGTGGATGTGTTTCTTATATTTTTTAAGGGTTTTTAAGAAGATAAGGATATTATTAAGATATATAATTATAAAATTATTAATATATACTTGTAATATATAGTTAATTATTTATTGAAAGGTTGTAGGTGTGTTAGTAAGCCTAAATGGTATAACTAAGCATTTGAATAATCTATAGTATATTTTAAACGCTATTTTCTATTTGTCCTCTTTACGGATATGAATTAGGTTATATACTCCCTTAAGGTCTAAGGTAGTAAACCATTTTGCACCAGTTAGGCGGTCTTAAATTTCCATAATAAGCGGTAATAGGGTTTAATCCTTAATTATGATCTTATTTAGCTGTTTATAGTTAATAACTAATTTAAGTTTCCCATTTTTCTTTAATATAAATATAATAGGATATTTAGCTAATAAGGTAAATAGTCTAATATATCCTTTTTTAAGTTATTCTTTTATTTATTCTTAAAGTGTTTTAAGTTTTATTTTACTAAGGTTATAGATTAGAAAGAACTTTATTGTCTTACTATCTATAAGGTTTATATAATAATCCTATTATAAATAGAGTAGTTATACTATTTCTAATGTTAGGTTAAATAGTTTTTTATATTTCCTTTAGTATTATTAGGGTGCTTTTAGGAGAGTTTCTTTTAATTCTCCTAGTTTTTCTTTTTCTTTTGCTTCTAATAGTGCTTTGTCTAGAGCTTGTAATTCCGTTTTTATTCATGTAATAATTCTATTAATACACACTTATTCTCCTTTAACTCTTTTATGGTTATATTATGGTAGTACTGGCGATTTTTCTATATTAAATTTGACCTTTCTCTTAGGTTCTGTTCTTATTTTCTTTGACTTTTTTTAATTTTATTATACATAAGATTTTATTTTTGGGTCTATAGGCGCGTCTTCGCCTTCCTTGCCCTCTCCATGGCTTAGTCATAGCTCCTAGGTGATGTCTTTTTTTTAGAGTATTTGTTTAGTTTTCTAGTTGATTAGTGGGTTACCTTATTTTAACTATGGGTGTTTAAGTAACATGTTGTAGTTACTAAAAGGCATAATGTTAAACTTAATAGTCTTAGTATAACTAGTAATCTTAATTAGGAGATGATTAGTCTTATAATTAATTATTGCCTTAGTATTAGGTGTAGTAATACTAGATATGTATATAAGTTGTTCTTTCTTAGCGTATAGTAACTTAAGTAGGTTTATTATTTAAGGAGTAATAAGGTTATAATTTGTACTATTATTTATATATATTATTACTAGGTGTTAGTTAATATACCCTTTAACCTGTAGTTTCTTATTATTTTATTTAATTAAGTTAATATAAATGCTATTTAAATAGGTTTAGTCTTATATAATGCTTTAGTATTTTGCGTACTATTGGCACTTTAGTTCTTTATTTTGATTTTTAATTAGGCAGTAGTATTTTTTAATTAAGGCCTTATTTCCTTATCCTTAGTTTAGGTAGTTCTTAAAGTTATAACCCTTTTATGCTAATTTCTAAGTGACTTAGTAAAATTAATTTTTCTCTTTTTTATATATTTTATAATATATTATTATATAATTTATAAAGTAATTTATAATATATTTTTTATATATAATACACTTTAGTTAATATTTATACTAGTCCTTTAGTTTATTAAAGATATATATTTAATAGTAGATGTTATTATATTATTTTTAGTTATATATTTTATAATTTTTGTCTAAAGCATTAAGGAGGTTTTAGATAAGAACTTGGTTATATGCTTCCTTAATGTTTATTTTAGTAAGTCTAATTTATTCTTAGACTTCCTCTATAGTCTTTTATTAAGGTAGGTTTTTATTAAAATATTATTATTATTTTTCTTATTTTTCTACTTATTCTCCTAGAATATATATATAGTTATATTTAAGGCTATAGGATCTATAGATATAGCATTCTTTATAGTTGTAATCTAGGTTCTATGATCTATAAAGTTTATATATATATTCTTTATATATATATTTTAAAAAAGTTATTAGTCCTTTTTTTTTATTTTTTTTATAATTATATTAGGGTTCCTATAAATTGCATAGGTGGCAGTATCTTATGTATTTAATAATATGGTAATCTAGTTAATAATATAGGTATTACTTAAAATATTTTTGCTCCTTAAGGTATTTTATAGCTAGCTTATTTTTTTCTTTAAAAAGTTTATATATAACTTTTATATTTTATTGCTATTTACCTTTACAGCTGTGTTAATATCCTTCTATAGATCCATAGTCTAGGCATCTATGGTATTTATAATTAGGGTTTTAAGAATTATAGATATTATAATTGTAAATGTCTTAAAGTTTAAGAGTTTTAGCTTTATATTAGTATTATAGCTTATAGATTTTATAATACTTGCAGTCCTTATTCTAGTTTAAATCTTCCTTTTTACTTAAGACTTAGTTATAAAAATTAAAAGTATTAATTCTTGCTGTTTAATGAGTTTTCTTAGCTTATAGTTTCCTTAGGTAATAACCTAATTCTTCCTTGCTGCTTTAGTATATAAGATATGAATTATTATAATAAGCTGTCCAGCTAAGGTAATTATATAGTATTTCCGTAATGGTATCTATTTAAGCTTTATTTTTAAAGGTCTTAGGTTTTTTTATGTTTTTTTTAGTGTAATAATAGGTTTTATTATGGCCTTTTTTGCCGTAGAATTCGCAGGTCTTTCTGGAATAGTAGTCTACTTTCTTGTGGCCTTTCTTGCTGTAAGCGTTATATATTCTATTAAACCTTTTATAGTTAATAGCATTAATGTCTATTTTTCTTAGTTAGGTGCTATTATTTTTAGTAATATAGTTGTCCTGCTTTTTTCCTTAGTTAGCCTATGGGTGGTGTTTAAGAGGATTGCTACCTTTCTTGGCTTTTCTTTCCTATTTTCTTTTCTATTAGCGGTTATTAATTTTAATAGCTTCTTAAGTAAGATTAGTAAAGCTAATGGCTTATTAGTTAGTTTTATAAATTTTATCCTTAACTTCTGGTTTTAGGCTATGGTAATATATTTTTTTCTTAGAGTCCTTAGTCTAGTTGACTTTAGTAAGTAACTAGATGAAAGTTAAGGTATATTTATAGCATGGACCTTTCTGTTAAAGGTCCCTAAGCTTCTTTTTAGCTTCTTGTGTTTTATTAGTGACTTTAAATGATCTTTTAAGTTAGGTCTTGAAGCCTTTATAGCTTTTAAATATATCTTTAGTTAATTAAGTCTGTTAATTATAGGTGTTATTCTTTTTGTTTTTGAGGATTGCGCTAAACTAGTTGGCAGCTGGTTCTTTTATTTGGGTTCCTGTGAAGCGGATTCGAGCTTTAAACTTGTCTATTAAAAAGGTTCTTAGGTAGTAATATTTAAAGTATATGCGTAGATTATATTAGAATTTGCGTAGTTTAGCGGTGTCTCTGTTAAACTTGTTAGGTTAATTAATCTTAAGGATTCTTTTAAGTTCTGGTTTATTATTATCTGCTGGTATTATAGGGGCTACTATAGGCGCTATAGCGGGTGCTATAGGGGGTAGTACCCCTAGTGGGTTTTACTATGCTTACTAGAGTCGCTATACTTCTTGTTAAAGGTTGTTAATGGTCTAGAGGTTATTAGTATATTAGATGACTATTTCTTAGACTAGCCTTTTTAAGATTGTTAGGCAATTAACTGGGTTACTGGGATTAGTGGATGATTCTTGGAGTTCTTCCTTCTTATTAAAGTGGTCTATCTTATTAGTTAAGTCTTGGAAGTTATTATAACTTATTTTTATTATTGCCTATAGGTCTGGTAACTGTTTAAATAAGAGTTATTAACATATGATGAATTATATACTAGATAGTTAGTAATATGAGGGATTCCTAAGGGATAAACCTAGAGTTTAGTTCTAGGTTTATGTTAGCGGAGCGATTAGGAGATCTTTAGGTAATGTGAATTAGTAATAATAAAAGTTACTAGAGTATAAGTAGTGTAGAGCGTGTTGTAATTTTAATTTTATGTTAATAATTAGCTATTTAAGTTATTTAAATAAGCGTAGAGAAGTGAACTTATATATTTAGTTGATTTAGATGGAATTAAGAGAATATTTCTTAATTTGTTTAGGGATTAATATTTGTTTTATTAATCTTGTGATAGATTAAGAAGATGGTTCTTAATCTGGTTTTAATTGGCTGTCTGGTCTTAAGTTAATCTGATTCCGTCTACCCTATAGGCCTATTGTTGCGACCATAAGTTGTTGGGTTGTGACATTCTTGGGTAGTAGTACTTAAAGTATATGCGTAGATTATATTGGAATTTGTATAGTTTAGTGGTATCTCCGTTAAACTTGTTAGGTTAATTAATCTTAAGGACTCTTTTAAGTTCCAGTTCATTATTATCTGCTGGTATTATAGGGGCTACCATAGGCGCTACAGCAGGTGCTATAGGGGGTGGTACCCCTAGTGGGTTTTACTATACTTGCTAAAGTTGCTATACTTCTTATTAAAGGTTATTAATGGTCTAAAGGTTATTAGTGTGTTAAATGACTATTCCTTAGACTAGCCTTTCTAAGATTATTAGGCGATTAATTGGGTTGCTGGGATTAATAGATGGTTCTTAGAGTTCTTCCTCCTTGTCAAAGTGGTCCATCTCGCTGGTTGGGTCTTGGAAGTTGTTGTAACTCATTTTCATTATTGCCTATAGGTCTAGTAACCATTTAAACAAGAGTTGTTAATATGTAATAAACCATATATTAGATAGTTAGTAATACAAGGGTTTCCTAAGGGATAAACCTAAAGTTTAGTTCTAGGTTTATGTTGGCAGAGCGATTAGGAGATCTTTGGGCAATATAAATAGTAATAACAAAAGTCACCAGAGTGTAAGCAGTATAGAGTATATTGTAATCTTAATTTTATATTAATAACTAGCTATTTAAGTTATCTAAATAAGTGTAAAGAAGTGAACTTATATATTCAGTTGCCTAGACTAGATTATTCATGGATTCTAATGATCCATCATGGATCATCTTAAGTTGCTGATGATCTGTTCCTGGCTCACTAGATCATTAAGATGATCTGGTGAGCCGCCTGTGATTGGTAGGTCGGTCCTACGTTAATCCGGTTCTGCCTACCCGGTAGGCCTGTTGGTGCGACCATAAGAGATGGGTCGTGACAAATACTTTAAATATTATATTAATATGCACTTACTTAATATTCCCTTTATTATTATATTATAGTGCTTATGCTATAAATTCTAGTATTTCTTATTTATAATTAGTTCTTTTACTTAAGGCATCAGCTTATCTATTTTTGGTTCCTTTATAGTAGATAAGCTTATAATTAAACTAAGATAAGAATTCAAAGTATCTAACTTATCTGCTAAAGAGTTCTTAGGTAGTAGTAAAGTATAAGATATTCTTATAATTAATATATACTATAATCTTATACTTACTTTTATAGTAATAATATCTTTATTCTTTAAATACTTATAATATTACATATATTTCTTTATTATAAGTAGGATATTATAGTATTAGTTTATTAAGTTTATATAAAAAGAAGGCAATTAGTCTTAGTTTATTATTATCTTTTAGTTAACTTAAGACTTTTTTAATTATAAAGTTTAATATATTAGTTTTAATTATAATAGGCTTCTTTAGGTTAAATATAGCGAGAATAGGTTTCAAGATTATAGCTTTTTTAAGTTCTTTAAAGGCTTTTTATTATTCTTCCTTCTATTTAAAGGGTTAGTCCTTTTTTATTATATTAATTAAGGGGATAGCTTTAAGAGAAAAGTCTTTAATGAATTTTTAGTAATAGTTTGTGAGTTTAAGGAATGCTTATAGTTCCTTAAGTATAGTTAAAGTTGGCTATTCTTTAATTACTTTAACTTTATTAGGGTTTATATGGATTTCTTTAGGGGTAATAATATATCTAAGAAAATTTACTTTCTGTGAATAAAATATATATTTTTTAGGGTTAATAAGAAGTTTATTTTCTTTAAGTTTCTATAATATAAGGTAAATGTGTTTCTTATATTCTTTAAGAGTATTTAAGAAAATAAGAATATTATTAATATATATAATTATAAAATTATTTAAGTGTAATTTAAGTATATAGTTAATTTATTTCTAGAAGAATATAGATATATTTATAAGTTCTTAAGGTATAATAGTATACTTATAAAGTTTATATTTTATTATAAAAGCTATTATTTATTTATATTTTTTCTTTATTCTAGTAAGCTTATAGGCTTCTGTAAGATTAAGGGTTATAAACTATTTCTTTTTATATAATTTATTTTTAATTTATAAAATTAATAATAATAGGGTTTTATCTTTAATAGTTATCTTATTTAATTTCCTGTAATTAATAATTAACTAGAGTTTACTATTTTTCTTTAATATAAAGATAATAGGGTATTTAATAGGTAACTTTAAGATTTAAATATATCCCTTTTTTAGTTATACTTTAATTTATTCCTTAAGTATTTTAAATTCTATTTTACTAAGGTTATAAATCTTATAAAACTTTAGGGATATTTTATCTTTTAAAATAATTTTATGATCTTATTTAAAGTATAGCAGTAGCCCTTTTTTTAATTTATCTTAAAAAAGCTTTTTATATTTCTAATATTATTCTAGGACATATGCTAGTAGATCTATTAATTACTTAACTTTCTAAAGTTCTTTATCTAGTATTATAAGTTCTTTATATAAGATTATAATATATCTTTGCGTTTATTATTCTAAGGTCCTCTTTCTTATTTTAATATGTTAAAGAGGTATGTTAGTAAGCGGTAGGAAAATCCTAGGTTTCTAGCTTTTTAATTTCCTTTCTTCTAGATCTTTGTTATTTTACTAATAAATTTAGCCGGTTTTCTAGTTTATATTAGGTTTATGTTTATATAACTAGGGTATGCCTAAAATAAGATCATATTTTAGGATATTAGCTATATTATATATGGTCCTTATAATGTGTTTTTTAAAATTTATTAATAGGTGATTAGTCTATTACTTAATCCATTTATTATTATACTAAAAGGTTTAGCCTTTAGCATATTAAAGTTAATATAGTTTCTTTTTCTTATATGCTGGTAATTATAGGCGAATTGTAGTTATAATAGATATATAATTATATTTTAACCCACTGTCTATTAGGACTATAAGCGGATTCCCGTTTAGTAACACTTTGAAAGATAGTCTTTTAACTGTTCTTTTGTCTTTGTTATTGCTGTTATATTCTTTTTCTTCTTTTTTAAGAGATATTATATGTCTTAAGTCCTCTTATTGCCCTTTTATAAGGGACTGTTGTAGTTTTTTAAATAGTGCTAGTTATTAATTTTTATATTTATATATTATTTGCATTTTAGTTTTAGGTAGCTTTTATAGTTAAATTATCTTTTGTTATAGTTATATTTAGATCTTAGATTGCTGTGGTTTTATTATTTTAAAAGTTTAGTGGTTTAATGGAAATTATAGAATACTAAGCTATATTCCTATAATTCTCCTTTACTATAGTTGTAATAACCTGGTTTTAATATAATAACTTTAAGAGATTGGTACTATTAAATAAGCGTCTAGTTATAGAACTTTATATTATAGTATATATTTTTATAAATAGTAAATGGAATTTATACTAGGAAAATATTATAATTATGTTTTTCTTTAAAATGTCTTATATATATATGGGTAATACAGCTGGTCTAATTAATATAATAGTATAGTAAGTAATTGGGATTAATGAGTTTATAGTCTCTGTGGGTATGTTAATATAGAAGGTTATGTGGTAACGCTTTATCTAGAGTTATAGCTCTTAGGATAAGTTATACTTTAAACTTTTGTTATTATATATCCTTTAGCCACTTATATAAGGCAGCTGGTATGCTTCCTTTAATAGGTTCTTTTACTTCTATAATGCTATTATGGAATTTATTAAGTCTTTGCATTTTTAGGGTAAATTTATTATATATTCTCCAGATATTATTATCCTAATTATTAATAGTCCTATAGTTGTGCTATTTAATATTATTATCTTACTCTAAGGCGTTGTTTTCTATAGTAGATAATAATTAAAAATTAATCTAAGGGACTAGCTGTTAGTTAAGTATTTTAATTTCTGGTTTTTTATCTAGTGTCTTAGAGTTATCTAAGAGTTTGGATTTAAAATAATAGAATTTATAGTTATTTTTATTATTAGATAAGGTTAAGCATTTTATTATATAAATGCTTTTATTATCTTTCTCTATGGCATAATTGTTTTTTAGTTTAGGGATTCTTTCTTTTTTAGGTGATTTGCAGTTGCGCACTATATGGTTTAGCTTTCTGTAATTATAATATTTAAAGTCCTTTCTTTTCCTATTTCCCTTTTATATTATGCTAATATTTATAAGTCCTAGAGTACTATTATTGTCTTTAGTGACTTATTTATTTTAGTTCTTACCTTTATTTAATTAATCTTTTTATATGTTATAGTTCCTTATATTAAGTTTATAAAGGAGGTTATTTACTTTAATATATTTTTTTATAAATAAGATAAGATTATGCTTAGTTTGGTTAATATTATAGACCTTTTCCTTAACTTTTATGCTAAGTTTATTATAGAATTTTTTAATAAGTACAGATTATCCTTAAGTAACTCTAGAGGCTAGGTCTCTGAATTTTATAGCGTAATTAAAGTATTTTTCTTTTTAGTAAATTTCTAAGAGTTTATTTTCAGCCATTTATACTTCTTTAATATCTTTAAAGGCTTTAATAAGTTCTTTTTTAAACTTTAAAAAGTTAATAAAGATTTTATTAATATAAGTAGGCTATAGTTTAGTAGGGTTATTAAGATATATATCCTAAATAAGGCAAAACCATTTAAGTGTAGTTCCTTTAAGGCAAGTGGCTATAAAGGAGACTTTCTTAGTTTTAGTATTAATAATGTTTTTGAAGTTAATAAAGTAAGCCTTAAGTTAAGTTTGGAAGTTGTAAAGCTTACTGGTTTTTCTATTAAATATAAGAGGCAGTTAACGCTTAATAAGTCTTCTTATGTCTTTGGTTATGGACTTCTTAGTCTTAATTACTTTTATAAGAAGCTTATTAAGGTTAAATATATCTTAGAGGAAAGCTTTAATCTAATCTTTAGATATATTATCTTAATTAGGGGCTTCTCCTATAATAATGTTTCTATTAGCATCTTGAGTAAAGATGGGGGTATTCTTAGAGGTTAGGTTAGCAGAAGTGCTAGTTAATCTAGTTGCTTTAGGCATAGTGGTTCAAGTTGCTTAAAAGATCTGAGATATCTTTCTAAATAAGAGTCATTAATATATAACATCCTAACCTATACTATTATGCTTAGGTATAGGGTAGGTTCCTAATCTATAAACTAAGGCGTTGGTTTATGTTGGCAGAGAGATGCGAGGAATCTAATGAGCAGAGTAATCACGTAGCTAATAAGGTTATAAATAATTAATCTAATTGTTATCTGAAAGTGCTATGTTAATGACTAACTATTTAAGTTCTATCTAATGAGCATAGTAAACGGTCTTATATAGTAAGTTGTTTCGAGTGGCTTACGATCCTAATTGTGATCCTCTGGGATGGCTTACTCTAGTGTTTATGATCCATTATGGGTGGCTTACGACATGAGACGTGATCCTCTCCTGATTGGCTCATCGGTCCGTGGTATTTCCGTAGGTACGTATCTTATGGTTGTTGGTTCGTAACATAAATATAATAGTATCCTATAAGGTAGGAATTAAGGCCTTGTGTTATTTATAATTACGCTAGCCCAAACCCAGAACGCAAAGGAATATATAAGGGTATCCTCTGTTGTATAATGCATTTGGTTGCATTAGCAAGTGGCACACCTGAAATTCTATCACTAAGCCATTTGAGCCACTCGGGCGCCGAAGCGGCCATTGACTCGTCGTGGGTAAGGTTGTGATACACGCTCAGGTGAACAATATTGCCTTTTTTGCAGGCGAAATCGTATGCTTTAATCGTAGCAGTGTAGTTCACAATCTCATCGTCATGGGATTGTACAACAAGGAAATCCTTATATCCTTTTCTCCCGGTCGCAGCACCATACTGGTCTTGGAATTTGGTGTAAGCTTCATGAATTGTTTTATTCTGCTCAGGAGTAGGCTTCAATATGCCATGGTTCGGGAGGTCAAAGTTGAGGCCCGCATATGAATTGTCGCAGAGCCCAAGCGCATTCATCAGCGGGTAACGCTTCATGGCCTCTGGGGTAAAGATAGGTGGCTGTATGGAGAAATTCAGGGACTGGAAGACGTTCACAATCAGGGGGCCGAATCCATATCCTTCAGAAAGAGGAACGGCGGTCAGGAGATCATTCAGTCTCGCACTAGGAGCTACGGCAACTCCTCCAACGTACTCGCCACTCTGGTTAGAAGCAACACGGGGATTCTCCTCGAGACCCCATATGGCTCCAGCGCCTTGAGAATGACCGAGAGAAGCCCATTTAGTGGTGAAAACGTTTGGGAAAGCTTTGCGTGCGGCAACAACAGCGAAATATACGTCTTCTGAGTTAATGACTGGGTTTCCGTACTTGTGTGTGGTGTAGTTGTTGCCCAAGCCCGCGTAGTCTGTAGCAACCACGGCGAATCCGTGGGATGGGAGAAGCTTCCAGCTGTCGTAATCGTAGCCGTTATAAGAAGACGACGCGGCGCAAGCAGCGACAGTTCCGATAGTACCATGCGCATATGAAATAAGCGGTGTTTTGTTGGATGCCTCAGTCAAATAGGGTAGAAGGATAAACCCAGTGGATGGGACTGGCTGTCCACCAACACCGACAGATGTATATTGAATGAACCATAACGAACTGCCAGGCGTGATATCATACAGAGTGGAATTCTGCCGCTGAAGCTTCAACAGGTCTCCAGGTTTAGATTTAGTAAAGTTATCTGCAGTGGCGTAGAAGTCATAGTTGAAGGGAACATCTCCAAATATCGGACGGTCCAATGCCTCGAATGTTGCTAGGTTCTCTAGGCAGGCCTTAGAAGAACAACCGTACGCATTACCTTGGGCCTGAGTGATGTTGAGGTCGTTTGGACGATTGGGCTGTTGCGCTTGAACGAGGGCAGCCAAAGAGGCCAGCAGAAGCCCCAAGGAATAGACATTCATTATGTTGGACAACAGTGCGGGATGTATGTATTACCACGGTTGAAAATGGATTTATGAATTGGCAATAAATTTATAGAATAGAGCAGCAAGAGTATGTAATGATTCTTTATATACGTACATGTATGTAGGCTATTGTCGACGGAATGTGGCCGTGAGGTTAGGGGCCGTGTACTGGATTGAATACTAGCTCTATTTGATCGGCCGCTGAAGGTTAATTCTTATTATAGTATAACGCGACATCGCACTTTTCCAAAACGGAAGACATTAACAAGATGACATTTCCCTAAGCGTAGGCACCCACTAATTAGAAAGTCTGTTTTGAACACGCGAATGCTCTCTCAGGGTCAATATTCACGAAACGTCAGATTGACGCTCCAACCTGACATCAATATGACTTAATGCGACTACCGGTAGGATTATAATTAAGGCTATCTGTATATCGTCCCTTAGCAAGCTAAGGAGTTTAGCGAAGTCAAAATAGAAGGCAATCCACGCAGTGTTTACCAATCAATCGAGCAGAGCCAATTACATTACTTATATTGATACCAATCGCGCTCACTATCGCAATTATATGTTTGTACAAAGCACATCTGCATTCGGTAGATTAACCTAGTAGTGAAGTCCGCAGGCGACATAAACAAGCTTTCCGGCTTTTTACTTTACTCTAACACCCTTGCTACAAAAGACATCCCGGTCGATATTGTATAGGCTGTTATAAACAGACTATCTAATGTCTGTGAATTCCTCCATGCTCTTTTTCTTTCTGCCTGAAGTTGGATCCAATAACTTTACACTATACAAACATATGTTGTGAGTTTACCATTTCCAATGAGTTTGTCGACCCACATGAAGAAAAAGATGGCTCTGGTGGTGATATTTACTTACCATAACTGGCAAGAGGACTGTAGCAAGAACCCGAATGTGGTATGTAACGTTGAAGACTTGGGTTTTCTTGCTCGACCAACAGCAGTTACATGTGAATTTGATAGCAGATGTGGCCGAGAGGATAGATATCTTCATCACTTAGCCCAGGAGAACGGTCCTATAGCGGAGTGCTTCACGGTCTGGACCCGACAAGGCCTTAGCCCATTGCTTCGGACTGGCGCAACTTTTCTTTTTCTCCTTGAATCTCTGATATGCGTGCGGCATATACTCTATGCTATACGGCTAATGGCATGTCATAGTATACTGCGCACTGCGATGGATTCAACTCCTAGTCTCAACCATGCCAAGACTCTCCAAGTGCGCTCTAGGTGCAAAAAGGCCATCTATTATTCTTCACCATCACTCTGGCAACTTTTGAGCTGCTCTAAATCGTCATCTAACCTTAAACAAGCATCAGTAACTATGATGGCGCCAATTTTCCTCAAGGCTAGCCTGCTCCTCCTCTCTTAGATACATCTGACTTGGGCCATGACACTGACCCCAGTCAACAGGTTACTTGTAGCTTTGCAACCGCCAGCTTTGGAGACACTTGTGACTCCTTTGCTACTGAATGAGGCTTGATCGAGCAGATGTTTGAGTCTCTTGACCTCAGCGTTTTCTGCCCAAACCTCTTGGTCGGTCAGAAGTATTTCGTGGTCGGCACAGTTCCATCTGTGCCGCCCTCGAGTTCCTTCTCATCTCAGTCGAGCACGAGCGCTTCGTCTTCGGCTGTGCCAGCCAAGATCTCATCTGCTCTCATCACTTCTACGCGCGTATCGACCACGTCGTCATCAACAACTTTAGACTAGTCGTAGTAGACGGGTACCGCCGCTAATTGTAAGAATTGTCACCTAGTTCAACCTGGCGGCTCATGCCCTGCTATTAAACCGAGTTTGGCATCAGCATGAGCTAATTCATTACCTGAAGCACATCGATTAACACATGTATGTCTCGTTCTATATTCTGACAAACTGTGCTTGCCAACATGAAAAAAGAAAAGTGAAACACTGAGTTACTATCCCATTCTACAGGCTGTACAAGACTACTACTACTATGTCGGCGTCCCCGGCGCCTCCAAAGTGACGACGACGACGACGACGAGCACTACCACTACTACCACTAAGTTGAGCAAAACCACCGGCAACAGCATCAGAACGTCCACGCCCATCTAGACCGGCATGACCACCAGCTGAAACAAGTTCTACCTTATCCAGTCCAACGACTCCTGTGCTATTATCGCCATGACTTACAACATCCTCCTTGTAGCGTATTACTTCTTGAATCCAGCCGTCGGCTTATCCTGCGCGACCCTTGACGTCGGCTATTACATCTATGTTGATGCTATTGCCTATATGCTACCGAAGTCTATTACACAACCACGAGCACCAAGAAGATCTTAGCAACCCATGTTAGACAATAGTATTACTATATTAGTACAAACTCAAGATGGAAACTTTGGCGAAGAACAAACTGAAGGCGTAGAAAAGCTCGGCGATATAAAGCAATAGTTTTCCTTCGAACGATACATTACCCAGCGTCATGTCCTTAGCAGCAACTATATTAGCAATGTGGAGTCCAAGGCTGCGGTAGACCCCTTATGAATTGGGTCAGCGACTTGATCGATATGAAAAACCTATAGTAGGGAATAATAATCATCCAACCAACCGGGGCGCCTTGGAAAAATTAGCAATTGTAGAATAAGATATAGTAACAGCAGATATATAGTACAAAGAAAAATTATATTAACTTAATATTAATTAATAGTCTAATCTTTGCATATTATATTATAAAATTTATTTTTACCTAATATTTGCAAATAATAATACTAAAGTTATTCCCCAAGTACTATAAAAAAATACTTTACACCAAATAAATAATTACTTATATATCTCTTGTTAAGGTCAAATTTTGCATGTAAGTGGGCGGATTCAACCCTAATCCCCTAGAACAATGACTCAAAATGGCGGCCTGGCCGAGGCTAGGAACATGTACCGCGGCCAACGCGTTTCGACGCCAACATTGTCAACCAATCGCCTGACGTCAATAGTCATCCCCCGCTCTTCAGCCCCGCCATTATTTCGTCTCAAGGTCGGTCTTTGAATCACACAGCCCCCCGTTCGTGAGGAACGGGCCGTGGCACGCTTGGCAGCTATCTCACAATTCAGCGCCAAAGGTAGGGGCGCACTAATGGTACCGGTGCTCCCTCGACTTAAACCTTCTCATAATTTAGTCCAATTCACCTTCACTCCTCCTACACAACATAACGAACACATCCACAATGGCTCACTCTGCTACCACCGTGGATCTCGTTCCTGAGCCTGTCTCTAAGCTCCCGGAGCGACCCAAGGCTGATGGATCCGCCTTAGGCGAGCACGAGCGTTCCGAGATCGCCTTTGTCGACAAATACAGCGCCCCCGATGTCTATATCAACGAGAAGAACGATACTCTGTGGTTCCCATGGATTGGCCCCATCGAGTTGAAGCCCATGCGCATGGAGAACAGGACCGGTACCTTCGTTGTCGGGCTACGATCAAAGGTGGCTGCCAGCTTGGGCAAACACCGACACCGTGGAACTGTTACTGCTATCACCATGTCAGGAGAATGGGGCTATAAGGAGTATGTTGATCCCAATCCTTGTATATTGCGATATTGCGACTTTACTAATCGGTCTACCTGTAGATACGACTGGGTTGCTCGACCAGGAGATTGGGTATGCGAAAATCCTGGTGTTATTCATACGCTCTCCGTCAAAGACAGCACCGACATTGTGTTTACTATTACTGGTAGCATTGAGTTCCTCAACGATGATGATAGCTTGAAGTTCACACTGGATATATTTAGCTTTGCCAAGCTGTATTACGATCACTGTAAGGAGAAGGGTATCAAGCCCAACGATGCTCTGTGGCATTGAATATATACATTGTATATGTTCACGGCCAGTGGCGGATAGGTGTGATTCGAAAAGGGCCCGGTCCATTCGCGAATAGAAACTAATAGCAGTGTGTACTAAAACTAGTCCACTGATTCAGCTTCTACCTCTCTTCTCTGTCCTTTACTTCCACCAAAATGCCAAAATGAAACCGGCAATTTCCCTTGTTAATCCATTTCCAAATGATATGCGCTATGCATCTCAGTCTTAAATACAAAGCCCAGCGTACACCTTCCCATTCCTGTAAGAAAGGTAAATTCTCTTAGGTGCAGCATATATCAGAAGGAGCTAACTCATGAAACTGGTTACCGCTAGATAACGACCAACGAGTGGTGTAAGCAGTATAAAAATGTAGTTGACATACTTTTACTGTCAATGCGCTGGAGAGGTTTGAGGGCAGCCAACTTCAAAGGGACAGTCGAGTTTGGTAGGTCCTACTACCAAGGAGCGACTTCACATGAGCGTTTCAGAAACACATGATGTGGGCAGGGCCGAGACAGCGCCGAACGATTTCCACCATTCATCGATACATTTCACCATCGATGAACTGGCTGGCGTATGCAGCACTGCTGGCCCCGTATCTTGTCGGAAGCTCGTCGGTGGTCGGGCCATTCAGCCTGTCGAGCTCCTTGGGTCGACTTATTGCGTATTCGAGAATCTCCCGCTCTAGTTCAATGGACATTCTCGTAACCTCGGCCGCGGCGGAGCTACTGTATACATCCCTCAACGCCGGCCAAATCTCTACAGAGGGGAGGCTTGTTATTGCCGCCATGTTTGACGTCTGTTGGCAAGGTTCACCTAGGGCACAACGTGGCTCATGATCTAGCTAAGCGCCTTCCTATCCGTCTTGATATCAAGAGTCACACTGAGAGGGATGAAGACAGGGCAGCCGCCTCTCGTGGTGCACTTCACCAACTGACTGACCTCGACATCGTTTAGCTTGGAGAGGAAGCTTTCGCCCACCGGCGATGCCTTGCTTGGATTGCCTGGTTAGCTTGCTTTGTAATCTTCCAGCCTTTTCCCTCCCGATAGCTGTCTTACACCTCGACGTGGTAAAGCGGCTCCACTACTCGTTCCTCAGGGTAATCAACAGCTGGTTGGCGAGCCTGGTTGCATTTTTGCCGTCCAGGTGCAACGCGATTGCAAGTGTCTTAATATCACGGTTGTTGGCTTCGTCAAGCGTCAGAATGCCGCCTGGGTCATGAAGATCGACATAAGCTGTGTCAAAAGCTGGCCATCGCCATTAGCTATTGAATTCCTCCTGTTCATACAGAGCTAGAGTTAGACCAGGCTTAAGAGCACATCTATAGTAGGTGAGCGCCTCGTAAATTTGCTCCATGATGATTAATATGATTAGAAAATATATGTGGGCTGGCTGATTTAGGGCTATTGCCGCTATTGTCATCATTATTTACACTGGTCCACCACTGATTGCTCCTGCTTTCGTGGCGGAGAAACTTGCCGGCTGCTTATAGGCGGTATTGCCCGTCGAGCAGCTCTGCAAGCTCACCGGTGACTTCAGACCACGACCGAAAGTCGGGCAGTCTAGATGATGCTGACCACGAACCCCGATCTTGTGATGTGCCGTCGTTGTCTTATTATGGAGTGATTTGGCACGGTATCCTAATGTAAAGCCCTAACTTCCTAGTGATTTTGCTGTTCGATTGTCAAGGGGTCACCATTTCAAGATTCTGAAGCACAAGTTTGGTGAAAGAGTTTAGATGCAATCTCTGTTCAAGCTGCAATCAGAGGGTATATCGCACAAGTTTAGCCTTGATGGACTCGGCTGGGAAAGTGACAGGGTGCTATTCACAGTTTGTACCCGGGAACTGCCTTCAGTGGCACTCGTAATTGGACTGATAACCCGTAGGGCTGAGATTCAGTTTCTGTTTAACGTTCAGATTGATAGTATCATGAAGTGAATAACAGAGCAGCTGAATTGGCTAAGCGAACGTGGACATACAGAGCAAATTGTAGGTATTCCAGGCTTGGATAAGGACCATAAGATTATTGAAATGTTAGCTTTTTATTAGGACTGCATAAGTTTATCCGTTGGGTTTAGCAGTTCCGCCTACGTGTGCAACAAACTACAACGGCGATTCATAGCTTACCCGCACTTGAATACCATGGGAGTCGCAGTAATACCATGTTACAATCCGCAGCTTATTGTTATAAGAGGCCTTCTTCTTGATAACTAGTAAAGGATAAATATAGGAAATATTCTTATTTTGGTAGCGCAAATTGCTTGCTTTAGTTATAGAATTATTGTAAGAGAGATATATTTACCTGTGATATATTTCAATAAGAGGGTTATAAAAGATCAATAGGATTTCCAAAAAAAAAAAAAAAAAAAAACCAAGTTATATTATATTTAGTAGCTAATTAAAGGTTAAATAAATATAACAAAAGCTTTTTTGTATTTATACTTTTACCAAGTCTTGTTAAAAGAAAGTATAATTAACCTAAATATTCCTTTAGTAAAATTATTTGAATAATAATTTAACCCAAATAAAATTACAAGATAATAAAATATAAATATAGTTTTATAATATATATTAATAATAATAGTTATACTTATATAATTATTATTATATATACAATGTCAAACTTTTAGTAAATTATCGAAAGTATTTTCATACTTGTACTTCCTTTACTCTTTTCTTTTTGCGTAAAAGAACAATTGCTATTACGCCTAGAATTGACAGTCCAGCTAATAATACAAGTCAGCATCAACCTTAGCCAATTGGGTATAATCTCAAGAAAGTTTTACCTGCTGCTCCTACTATACCAATAAATACACCAGTTTGCCCTGATATTGTCGCAGTCGCTCTTCTACCAAACATTGTGGCAGGAGTAGATGCTGCGTTTGCCTCGGTGATATTCCACTTCGGTACCTGAGGGTCAACCGCCGGCATTTTAACCCCCGAGATTACAACAGCCAGTGCCGGTGTTGCAGTCACTATTGCAGTTACTGGACTTGCGCTCACGGCTACAAACATAGTAACAATATTTGTCGGTGATAGTGTAATGATTGTTCGGTTCAATGGTATGGCACAGCTCTGTCTTGCCAGTTTTGCTAGAGTCAATGCCGCTGCCGCTGATGCTCTTCCTTAAGTAGGCAAGAATGATATGCCGAAGCCAGCTGCCGTTGTGACTAGGTATTTCTCCGAGTTATCTGTCACCTGCCCTCTTTAAATAATAATGCGTAAATATGGTAAGTCTTTGACAAATAGCAGAATTTTAAAAGTCTCCGTCCTGGCCGATCTTATGCCAGTAAGGTAGCCCCTGTTAGAGCTTGAACCACCATCAGGGGCTGCCAAGACGCGCCCACTTTGTCTTTGCCCTGGTTCCGATGCGTAAAATGGTACCTAGTCTATCTCAAGTCTCCACCGGCAGGGAAAATTCATCTAGCTTACATTGTTATCAAGCTTATTCAAGATAACTAGAGATCTAGAGAGTCTAAGCCCCGGAGGCGGGCGGTGCAAGAGTTCCATGGCACTAGCTTCTGCATTATCAAGCGCCATCTGTACTGTACATCGTTTACTTACAAGGCTTAAAATGTTATCACCGAGTCTTACTTTATGCCATGTCAGTGTTTCATTGCTTGGCATTGCATCGGGCACCCTGTTGATACAAGATAGACATCAAGAAGGTTGTATACATTAATACAACGTTATGAAAAATATAAGCATCGAAAGTGGTTTCTTTTTTTTTTTTGCTTAATGCTGTACCATCCGTAATTTTTTTAATAGACCCTTGCATCCCCTTTTAAATACCAGGCAGTCTCGCTCTTCCGCGTTCCCTCGATTCTGCCCAGAGTAGGATCCTCATATATATCAGACTTGATCGAGAATCAACATGGACCAGCAGGATAATTGCAAATCTGCGAAATATGCCTCGCCTCAACTAACCATCACTGATTTGAGTGAAGCCAAAACGAGTCTAAACACCACAGACTCACCTGGTGTACTATGTGTCTCCTCAGAGGCAATAGCTCCGACAGCAAAAGCAGAGGAAACGCGGGCCGTTCCGGACACTGAACTGGGGCAGCCATATCACGTATTCCCACAGAGCCGGAAAAAGTTCCTCGTGGGCATCATCGGAGTCGCAGGCCTGTTCTCAGGCTTGTCGTCAAATATCTACTTCCCGTCACTAGACGCAATTGCAAAGGTATGTCAACTGTGTGCGTCTTTCGAACATTGCTGACGAGAGAGCAGGATCTCAATGTTGGCATCGACGCCGTTTCCCTAACCATCACGTCGTACCTCATCATCCAGGGCGTGTCGCCATTGCTCTGGGGTTCACTATCGGACACGGTGGGACGGCGGCCTATTTACATTGCTTCTTTCACAGTCTATATTATTTCCAACATTGTGCTTAGTCTTTCTCCCAATTTCCCTGTTCTTTTGGCCTTTAGAGGCCTGCAAGCAGCAGGTAGCGCCTCGACTGTAAGCATTGGTAAGTTTTCCGTTGCCTACTTGGCTCTTCTAGATACTATTGTTGACGCTATTGATCAAAAGGAAATGGAGTGATCCAAGATATCTCTCCACCATCTGAGAGAGGAGCTTTTATCAGCTTCTACCAGGCCAGTAAGTATCGCATTACCATCTGAAGAATCATAGATCCAGTCCACAAAGCTAACACAGAATTCACTCAACAGTTCGTAACTTCAGCATCGCTATTGGCCCTGTTCTAGGTGGCGTCTTGGCAAACACCTTCGGTTTCCGGTCCATCTTCATTTTCCTGGCCATACTCTCCTCACTAGCTATTATAATGCTTATCTTGTTTCTGCCTGAGACCCTGCGGACCATCGCCGGAAACGGCTCTCTGCGGCTCACTGGTATTTATAAGCCACTTGTTGCGAGGTTTTCCGTGGAGCCACCGTATATGCAGGACTCTGACGAAACGGTCCAGCGGAAGAAAGTGACCCTCATAACGTTCATTGAGCCTCTACGGCTTCTGGCGGAGAAGGATATTGTCCTGAATCTGCTCTTTGGGGGCGTGGTATATGCCATTTGGAGTATGGTGACATCCAGTACCACAAATCTTTTCAAGTCACGCTTTGGCCTTAACGAGCTTTTCCTTGGCCTAGCTTACCTACCCAACGGTACATATCTCTTTCCACAAACATTCTCCTGCTCCAGCCTTGGCTAATCGACACTTCTCCTACAGGTTGCGGCACCATCGCCGGCTCTGCTATGATTGGCAAACTCATGACGCGCGACTATAAAGCAGCCGAGGTGGCCTACAAACTTGCGCAAAATCTACCACCCTCGTATAAAGTCCCGGCCAAGAACATCCCAGCCGATTTCCCCATCGAGCACGCACGTTTACGGCACCTGCCGTGGATCGCAAGTCTCTTTACTGTATCCACCGCCGCGTATGGGTTTACACTCGCATACCCAACCTTGACATCCAAACCCGGGTGGATTGCGGTGCCTCTCGCTTTGCAGTTTCTAATTGCCGCAATGAGCAATGCCATCTTCGCGCTAAACCAGACGCTCGTGTCGGACTTGTGTCCGGGCAAAGGCGCTAGCAGTACGGCCATCAACAACCTGGTACGGTGCGGGCTCGGCGCTGTTGGAGTTGCGTTTGTCGAGGCCATGATTACCAATATCGGGCCTGCGTGGGCCTTCCTTGGCTTAGCATTAATTACTGTAGCAATGGCACCGTTTGCTGCAGTGAACTGGTATTGGGGGCAACAATGGCGTGCTGCAAGGACAAAAAGGAAGGCCAAGATGGAAGACTAGAAGAATACGCAGAGGCTTGACCCCTTGCTAGCTCCGATGATGAATTAGAAATACGGGAATAGGACATGGGATAAAACGGGAATCTTGGGCTTGCTTGTCATCTTTATCCTGCCGGCTTTAAGGCTTGTCTTTTTTTAAAATAAGCATAAATGGATCTAAAGAAAGAAGGTGGAGCACGAATGTCGTTAAAGTCAAGATAACAATGGACAGGGATTATACTGGACGGTCGTCGGTGCGTACGGAGTATCCAATTCTTGGCACCTTTATGTCCTTGTGTGCAATTAGGCAGTTACTTCTCAACGGCCAAATTGTGGATAACGGTAAACGCCAGGATGATGAACATCGCGACGCCGAGTACTACACAAAATAACTCCCCATTCCGAAGCTTGAACTTGACATCCAACGCGAGAGTTAATGTCACAGAGTCGTGGCCCAGAGAATGCCAGTTGAAAAATGTAAACACTACTGCTGTCAATTTGACTATCGGTATCTGGTAAAATAATTGCAAGGCAAAAGACAAGTGAAAGGCGTTTTTTCCAACAATGTCATCATCTACAAGAATCCCGATGTAGCCTAATTTACTACCAAACCCAGCGATAACTTTGTTAGGCAATTTTGTAGTAATAACAAAAATGTCAATGCCGAAGAGAAGAACGGAATTTCCGATGGTATCAGTCACATTGATCTTGGCGCATGATAAGACAGAGCGAAAGAGATGGGTTTATAGCAAGCGGCTTGTGAAAAAGTAAGGGATAAGAATACCTTTAGCATACAAACCAGAATAATACACACAACTCAAGAACAGAGCCCCTCACTATGTAAGTTTTTGTACTTGTGTTAGAATGCGTATATTCGTGCTGCGGCCCCAGGCCTTTTTGCAAGCGACTTGATACAGCCAAGAAGCCAAGAACTAGGCATCTGATACAATATGCCGCTAGATTGCGCGGCCTCCGGTCTGCCCTTGTAACACATGTGCATCTGCCGGAAGTGATCGACGCTATTACAATCCCTGCTGTACTGCCTTGTTTCTGCTGCTATCTTTGCCGCTGTCATCTCGGAAGTCTTCCGGTGTGATAAGTCATTCCCCTGCAGATCGCCTACCTTATTGTAAATAGGCATATTACAGAAAGCAAAATCAGCAAGATACTAATAAGTATATACTAGCGAAATGCTTTTACAATAAGTTCTAGAATAAATTAGTAAGGCAATTCCTTAGTAGTTAAATAGCTCTTTAGTTCAGTGTATTGTATTGCAACCATAACTATCAAGGTGGGTGTAGATCTAAAATATTCTAACCCTTGATATCTGAGGGCATTTATCATACAGCGGAGTCGGTGGTTCCAGATTAATGTCCGCCTTATATCCCGAGGTAGCTGTACCATGCCTTGATCTCTGTGGCTATTGTGTTTTAAGTAGATCTACAGCATCTCATCTTTTTTTTTTTTTTTTTTTGGCTCCTGTTTGCGGCCTTCCATGTCACGGATGTTATAGAAAAGCGAGATATTATTAAAGGCAGATTTTGAACAGCCGCATTTTTTAACAGTAGCTGGCAATGTCTGCGTTGCTCCGGTACATTGCATGGACGAGTAGCGGTATGAGACCCACCGGACAGTCTTTCCGATGCGGAACCCAGTCCTCCGAATTGTATCATGTCTCGCTGCGGCATGAATCGATCATCGTCCTCAAACTTGCAGCACGCGCCATTTACCAGGATGCTGTCGACAACTGCACTAAGTATGTTGTTTTGGAGTTGGGCTTACAGCTACTCTTGAGTAAGCATGACCAGATTTGCTTACCAGGGCTTCGGCAGTTCCCAGATGACCTCTTATCACTACGCTAGCCAATACAAGATCAGCCTCTCTGCGAGCAACATTTACACTTATTCTTTTGCCGAGAAGAAGTTTTTCTAGTTCGATATCCCATGATTTGCAATCTACTGTGGCGATAATTTGCGATCCTGTACCAGCCTATTCAAGTCTATCATATTGCAAATAACGCAATGACAGATCCCTATGCAACTAATAAAGAGCCACCTCGTGAATTACATGCTTCTATTTTCTTTTAAAGATAAATTGGAATACTAAGCCGAGTTGTATTTTTGTGTAATCTTTCATGTGAAAATGCTAAACGGTTGTCTATACAACAAATCTTTCTTTCCGGTGGTATTCCTATGATGCAATTGTAGAGATAATATACCTGAGAGTTGTTTTCCCATGTGAGCTCCGAGCTATGATAATATTCAACAATTATATTGCTGATTCCGGAGGGATAAGGATATTTAATTATATATGGAAAGCCTTGCGGCCATCCAAGCACGCGGCCACGAACACGAGTGTACTTTTCTTGTCCGCAGCGTTCGAGTTTGTATTGTGGTCTAAGGGGAAGAGATAACCTCCCCGCTGGAATTTTCTAATAGGTCTCTGCGATTGCTGTATCGATTGATGCAGACGTATAACGCGGTCTGTCCATCAACGTCGGTGGCATTGGCACTAGCGCCCCAGTTGATCCCCTGTTTCAGTTTTCGTGACTTTTGTTCGCAATTTTCACGCGATTTACAGCAGCGGCATCTTCAAGTTGTTGTTTAGCTCGTATCCAACTTGGAAAGATTCTTCGACAGCGCACTATATCACGCCGTGTTACTTCCAACAAGGCAAACTACGGACTTGTTCGGGCAAGAGCGCTAATAGATTCATGTTGAATTGTCTGACCGCGAGGGCGAGAGGCGACCCGTGACTTATTTTCTGATAGCTGAGCGAGATGTCATCACTAGACTGAAGTAAATCTCGTAACATTCCAAGGTCGTAGAGCTTAACAGCTCTGATCAGGGGATAATCCTTTGCCCTGGAAGAGTGGAAACGGAACGCGCCCCTGCTTTGAGCAGGGTGTCACCAAGTCAAGATGGCTCATCTCTTGGAGCCGTTCAGGTTTGGATCGACTCCGTCCCTGAGTATTAGTAAGTTGCACAGTTGGGCATGTTCGCGCTCGACGGCGAGGACAACGAGACTATCTTCCCTTTCATTCTTAAGAAGGCTGCCTAATCTCGCCTCCTCAAGCCAAGCCGGTAGTATTAGTTCTATGGCGAAAATGTCACAACCCAATACTAATTCGGACAATTGGACATGGAAGTGACCGCGAATGAAACATTTCTCGAGTCTCGAGTGATTTCTTTTTTATATGCTTTTTAATGGAAACAAGTATTCTCTGACACTTTTTCTATCGCTAGGGTCTTGGGAGTCTTCAACTGGCTCGGGTTCTCTAAAGATATCCAAGGCTTTAGCCTTATATTTTTTCAGCCAAGTAGGCCGCTCCAGCATATTGTTCGTGAGAAAGGAGGTTGCTGTCATCCTCTCTGCTTCTATAGCCGCCTAGCTTAATGTAGAGCATGGTATCCGTATGGCTCTAAAGCGTGTACTGGGAATGAAAGAGCTTTGCTTTTCTCAGTTTTCGCGGTTGCCATCATTGCGACATGAAGCAACTGCCAGGTTCCAGGTTGCGGCCGGTAATCACTGCTTCGTCGGGTTCGGTACCTGTAGTATATCGGCTCGTCCATTAAGTTCCGAGAAATCGTCTCCATGGCAAGAAAGGCGGGGGCTCGCAAGGATTACTTGGCTATCCTTTCGCCAGCTTAGGTATGCTGAACATCCCTTCCATTGTGAGACTCGTTAACCAACTATCTTTGATCTGGACGCATCTACAAAATTGACCTCGCGGACGAAGAGAAGCTGGTGGCACACAAGCGCACCGATGAAGAAGTCTGTGCCAATCTTGGCGCTGACGGGCTGGTCTATTTGCCGCTACTAGAGCTTGTAGACGCCTGCCAAAGGTCAGCAGTCGGCGATTGGCCACTAGCATTCGAGGTTGGCCTATTTTTAGAGAATTACGTGACGGAGAGATACCCTGTTCCCCAAGCGAAATATGGAATCGAACAGCTTAACTCCCTGCCCGGTTCTACAACACAGCGGAACTTAGAGGTCTATATACAGCAGCTCGTCATGTTTTAAGAGGTACCCACATATTATAAGGGGAATTGCCTGGTATATTGCGTCTAATGGCTTTCAGGACTGTGTTCTAGCTTGTAGCAAGCGCTTAATTAAATTGGGGGTCGTCTATGGAGTACAGCACGGTCTCGCCACTATTGCAGGTGACCAATTCTGCACAACAGCTAGGAGCTTAACCAAAACCTGGAAACAACAATCTGCCATTTCAAATGCAGAGAAAAAAGAGTAATAGAGTATGCTGAAGCGTATATCCGTCTGGAAAGCTTACTTGGGTATTTGCTGTAAGGAGCAGATGGATTGTATGTCTCCAAAGTCTGCCTACCCAGAACTCATGGGGATTCCAGCGACTTGCGTCGATGGCACCAACCTGTTACCCTCAAGGATGCCATGATCTTGTAGTTTATATTGAATATCATGATGGCAGTCCGGTGCATGCCCATTTACGGCTGTTGGTTTGCCTATTTTGCACGAACGCTTTCGGAGCTCGGAGTAGGACTCTGGACGAGTAGTGCCAGTCATTCTGTTAATTGTCCATACTCTCAAATCATCCGTATCACTATAAGAAAAACTTATTTCCGTTAACATGTTCCAGCGATACATCTTCCCATTGAGCTATTTTATTCTAGCAATAGACCCAAACACCGCAAGACCTAAACATGTACAATGTTTCCGACCACGAGCCATGCATGAAGCAGATTGCGAACGGAGATACATCTGGTATGCTTTCGGTGGCTGTTGTGAAAACGTTCAATTAACTGTGGAAAAAGTTCTTACAGGACTCTTGTTTGGATCTCTAATTTGGCTAAGAGGACGGCCAGAGCAACCGAGTTCCCTTGATCAATTACTGCCAGAAAGAGTGTAATGAAGGTGTAAGAAATCGCCAAATAGAATATATACAATCTCATGGTTGGCATTCACATACAGCCACATAGGGTGCCTTATATCTGATCAACCAAAGACGACTCTGGGAGGAAATACACAAGACTTCCTGTTTTGGGCTATTGCCATTGAAGCAATGCATGAACAGGCTATCATTGAGCGTGGGCGATAAGCCCGTTCAGGACTATCTTTGCATTGAGGCTAGTTCGCTGGGTTTACAAGTACGAACTGATGAGATGGGCAATATATTTGCTATTCGACCAGGACGAAACAATGTCATGCCGCCGATTGGAACTTGGAGTCATCTCGACACACAATCTGATGGTAAGTCTCGCCTTTGCCATGAAGTATCAGTAACTCTAACGCGGCAAAAGGGGACCGGTTTGACGGTATTCTCGGAGTATTAGCTGGATTGGAGGTCTTGAGAACTATGAAGGAGAACGATATTCAGACCTATGCACCAGTAACTAACATTAATTCGGCAAATGAGTGAGCCTAATTTCCATCTCTGAATTTTATGCATCTGGCTAATTCGGATTGAAGGGAGGGGGTGCGATGTACTCTAGGCTGCACTGGTTCCGCAGTCTTGGCTTCTCATATACCGCTAGAGGTTGGCCATGCCAGAGCAACTCTGATGCAGGAGCGCGCAGATGCCTTGGTTGCGACGGCAAATTTATTTCATTCCTCGACAGGCAAGCCCTTATTACCTCCGCATTCGCAACGGTGGGCGTACTCAATCTGGAACACCCCTCGTTGAATACAGTACCTGGCTGGGACAGCTTTACAAAATATATTCGCAATATGCAGAGGCAACACTGGAGAAATTTGAGTCTGCGATTGATGCTATGGAAAATTTACTTAAAGCTGAGAATAGCGGGCTCGACTTTCAGACTGAGAGCACTTGGCACAGCCCCGCGGTTGATCTTGATCCTGCTACCATCAAATGCACCCAAGACGCGGCAGGCGATGCTATCGGAGCAGGCCAAGTCATGGAGATGGTGAGCTTTGCCGGCCACGACAGTGCTTTAACAGTAATGGCGGTGTCGACTTCAATGATTTTCGTACCAAGTAGAGATGGCATCAGCCATGCACCAGAGGAATTCACCAGCGGAATTCACCAGTGAACGGAACTGGTAAGTTCTGATCCCATCTCATTATTACACAAAAGAGACTAATTATAAGTCAAGCGGCAATGGCGCCCAAGTGTTATTAGGCGCTGTTCTCAACTATGATAGAAGACTGGAAAGTCAGAAATGAACATGATGCAAGAACCAACTAAAGATTGTTACATCGGTGTTTAAGTTAGGCTATACGAATATCTGTTCTGAATATCTAAAACTGCACATTTGAATACAAAGTATTGATTATGAAAACCTGTGTCGGCATGCCCTTTTTAGCTATTTGATGTATTGTGTTGCAATAAGAAAGGTGTTATAACTACTAATTCTGATGTTTCAGCTACTTCACAGGCTCGCACTTATCGGATCAGATAATATACCCAGAATATACCCAGACAAGCAGAGGGGTCATTGATGTCCAACCAATTGGCTACATCAAAACTTGGTTTCAAGTTCGGGCTTCCAAAGATTTTTTTTTTTTGGATCAAGCGCAGAGCGGTATTGTGGTAGTAAGGCATGTATTGGCTAGCCTTGTTCATGGAGATATCTAAAGCGTTTACTTCTACTCGTAAGCTTTGTACCGAAACCTGGTGTAGGTAGCGTTGCTCAAAGAGTCATTCCATTGTTCATTTTCATCACCTACTACATAGTGGATACCTAGCCCTCAACAAAATACAATAGACTTGGTGGTGTAGCGTTGTATATTCTTTGTAGGGCAACCTTGAACAAGAGGACATTTTGACTATTGACTACGTGACAAGCGAAATTTATTGTTCATTCATTCCGAACTACGGTATCCCGTCGCGGAGTCGGAGCATCTCGACTTCTACTAAGCATCTTATTGTCAACAGCCATTTGAATGCATCAAACGGCTAACGGGCGCATGAAGGTAACAGGGCCGAGGTCCGTACTCAGCACCACTGACTTGCTGAAGCAGTCGTCTGCAAGGTGCGGGCACTCATGCACGTTCCAAAACGCATCGTTGTCACTCCGAGCTCCGAACAAAGTAGAGGTCTAATTGACCAATTTAGTCCGTGCCTCCACGAACATGAGCTTGTGTAAGTGCGTTGTAGAAGCTACGATAATATGGATATATAGCATAGAGTTTACTTCTGCGTGTAGCTATTGTTGAATGTGCAATGGCAAATTTGCTTTGTTATTGAGCTGTCATCATAGAATGCCCAAAGAGAGAAACGACTGAAGCTGAACA
The DNA here is from genome assembly GCA_030708095.1 of Trichoderma sp. CBMAI-0020. Taxonomy (NCBI): domain Eukaryota; kingdom Fungi; phylum Ascomycota; class Sordariomycetes; order Hypocreales; family Hypocreaceae; genus Trichoderma; species Trichoderma sp. CBMAI-0020. The sequence goes on from JAJNCI010000001.1 coordinate 58,563, forward strand.
CCCAATCCCTGAGAATGCTCCAACTGAGGGGGGCTCAAGCTATCCTCGCGGTATACAGTTATTTCTCAACCTCCTCTCAATAATACTAGCCACTATAGTGTGCGGTTATGTACGCGAAGCATGCCACACTATGCTATCAAATCTTGTTTTTGCTAACACTGAAACAGGACGCGAATTGCGTGACGACAATCATCCCGGTTGTGACAGACAGGTTCAATTCACTCAACGACGTTGGCTGGTATGGTGCTCCCTTCTTACTGGCTTCGGCATCTTCACAACTCTTCTACGGAAAACTGTATCTCTTTTACCGGGCTAAAAATTGTCTTCTCTGCCGTTGTCTTCACCTTTGCCGTCGGAAGCCTAATGTGCGCTGTTGCGACGAATAGCAGTTCATTTGTCGTGGGCCGCGCCATCTCTAGCCTGGGAAGCGCGGGAATATTAGCCGGTACCAACATTATCATATCCCGGTGCGTGCTAGTTCGAATGCGACCAAACTACTCTAGCATTATCGGGGCCATTGAGTGCGTGGCCATCTTGATTGGACCATTGCTCGGCGGCGCGATAGCAGAGACTCTGGGATGGAGGTGGTGCTTCTGGCTTCTTTTGCCCCTTGCAGGCCTAACTATTGTTATTACAATACTCTTCCTGGGCAACGAAGAAGGTGCCAAGCAATCAAAGTTGACTCTGAAGGACAAAATACGCCACCTCAACTTACCTTAACACTATTTTTACCAACCATTGTATGTCTAATCTTAGCAATTCAATAAAGCAGAACTTAAAGCAACTAGAAGGTCTTTGTACTATTTATAATCTCCAGATGCTTCCAATTTGCTTTCAAACTTTACCAACACTAGAAACGCGAAGAGGCCACCGTGCCTACAAAAATATTTCTTACTAAGACTATTCTTTTTAAAGCTCTTTATTCTTTCAACACTTCTAAAGCACTATATGTTATAGTTTATTATATAAGTATAACTGATTAATGACATGTATTCTATTGCTTATTTATCGAAAACAGCTACCAATTTGGTTTCAGGCGGTGAAACGAGCCTCGCTATTCAGCAGTGGCGTTCGTGGCCTCCCGCTGGTATTGTCTCTAGTGGTTTCCATCCTAACGTCAGGGAGTGTAACTAGTATCATCGGGTACTATACTCCAAAGCTTTGTCTTGGATTTATATTGATGGCGATTGGCGCAGGAATGCTGACACCGTTGCATGTCGAGACGTCAATGTCGTTATAAATAATGTACCAAATTATCTTTGCCCTTGGCATCGAGTTCGGTTTTCAGCAGCCCATCATCGCTACTCAAACAAATGTCTCAGGAAAGGATCTCCCGATTGCCCTAGTGCTAGTCAGTCTTATCCAAAACTTGGGAGGGATTGTAGCCCTTTCTTCTGCGCAAAAAAATTTCACGAATCAATTAATGGATAACCTACATAGAGCGGCGCCTAATGTTGATCCAAAGCTTGTTCAAAAAGTCGGAGCACCAAGTCTAAAGATTACCTTTACTAAGAAGGAGCTGACTGAGATACTTCCAGCTTATAACCTCTCTATCACACAGACACTTTTAGTAACAACTATTATGGCTTCAGTAACAGCGATTGGTTGCTTTGGTATTTCTTTCTATACGGTAAAGGGCAAGAAAATTACAACGGATAATATATAGGACAGGGAAATGTTTCAGCTGGAGCGAATACAATTGTTTCATCAAAAGTACACTACAATTTTCCTACTCGGGTCTGACACTTACACGGGCTCGATTCTTACCACTTTTGATTGGTTACGCTCGTTCCCGTTGTTAAACGACTCTTGACAAACAAGATCGTGAAACAGTCACGAGGACTCTTTCCACACAACCGATCAAGGGAAAATTGCCCAAATCAAGGAATGAAGCCAATAATTAGGGTCGACAATCATCATCATTGTTTAATCATTGTAATGATCAGTCTAGACTTTGATATACAGTCATTACCACAGATTCTAGATAGCTTCTAGCACTGAATATAACTTTACCTTGATGACCTTTGATCATTCATCAACAATTTCCTATTACAAGAGTTGAATATTAATCGCTTACAATCGCGCCTCCAACTTCGTTTGCTAGTACAAACTGAGGAAACGGTAACTTTAACCCATTGGGAAAAGTCAGACTGTGACACAAATTGTATCTAATTCTGGCCGGTCACATGTGACTAAGCGAAGACTGACTCTCTCTTAAGTCCAAGTATAAGAGCTGCCATAATCCCAAAAAATAACCCTATTGATGGGACATATTATTATCCGTCCTCAACAAAGACTGCAGAGGTACTTTTAAGTGTACTGTCCACCTGAGTTTCTGTACAATGAAGTGCCATGGGCCTGGCAAGCGCTCCTTTTGAGTTCGATGTCCAGGTCGACATATTTGACCAAAGATGGGTCACTATCTTTACACAGATCAGTTTCTATTTTGCCCTCACCAATGACCATGACGTGGGAAGAATCAGCGACATCTTGATCAAGGGCAACGATTGACTTCCCCATCATTTTCCATGGTTAGCCGGACAGGTTGTCCAGTAGGGAGGAGCATACGGTAACACAGGTGTCTTCAGGATCAAGCGTCTGGATGCTACGCCTCGCATGACGATAAGAGATATGCGGGACAGTGCAGATGCTCCTTCTTGGGACACCTTGGCACAGTCTGACTTCTATATGACTGATCTGGATGAGGGCCTGGTCGCTCCTGGAAGTCCAACCCGGGGCGGCCCGGCGAAACGGTACCAGAAGTCTTTCAGTTCTAGGCGGCCATCATCGCGGGCGGATTAGTTCTCACATTTCTCGGTCAACATCAGAGGAGCATGGATGACACGGGATCGGCTCAAGCTATTCGTTTGTTCTCTAAAGCTTATCGCTCAGAAGAATTTACAGCAAAGGAGTTGGCCACAGGTACATGGTCCTCCGGCAAGTTGGTTCCATTGCCGGGGGATACTTGGAGGCCTGGTCCTGAGCTTCATCACAATATCGTCAAACAAGACATGTCTGCACCAGGCTTAGGGAGCCATAAGGGCAAATCGACCTGTGAAAAGGGTGTATGTGTCATTCTGACTTCCCTGCTTTCGCACTGGAGACACTCAAGTTGTGAGCCGCTCAGACCAAACCGGATACAATAAGCTACATTTCGACTGACGACGCACTTAGCGCATTCATAATGCAAGCCATAGGTCGAGTGCGGCTGCCACGCTTCGAGCCCACTGTCGAAATGTTGTGCGCTCGTACTGTTGACCTGCGGCCATTTCTAGACATGCCCCGAACTCATCCTGAGAGCATGACATACCGCCATCTCCCAATGGGCCAGACTACCTTCTGTACATTAGGAGAATTAGCCGCAAGTTTTCAAGAAGAGATAGACCCCAAGACAACCAAACTACTGTACCACAGTCGATCGTTGGCCACATTGATTAGTCACGCGTGACACAACAGACATTTCAGCCGTCAGCTATGTTACCGGTTTTGACATGTCTAAAAACGTCATGATCAGCTCGTGGGCCAATCAGGAGTCCTACAAGCTGAATTTTGAGCTGGAGATTGGACTTCCACATGCAATTAGACGGCCACGTATTGAAAGCTTCCAGGGATTGGTGTATCTGATGCGCAAAGTTATGACCGGAGACATCGGTGCCGCCATATGTTTGAATGCGAGGGACATGGATGGTCTGAAAGTGGATGCTGAATTCACCAAGTACACTAAGAGCATTGTGTGACCTTTCGACCGTTTGCAACATTGCTACATATACGCAAAACTTCAAAGACAACATGTGAAGTCTGAACTTCAGTTCGTGCTCCAATAGATAGTAACTGGGGAGACGACACCCTGCCTTCCCACGTAGAACACAGAAGCCTTGACAGAGACAACCAAAAAGGTAATTACTAACACATTCATTCCCTCGTCAATATGGTAGATATAGAGAAGATTGTTTGCAATGTCTCTTTTTCACAGATGGAGTAAGATGTGTGAACTTTATTATATCATGATATACAAAGGTTTCAAACAATACCCCATTCTTGCATAATAACAAACAGCAACTCACAGCATCTATAGGAGGTTCTTGCTATTAGTACATGCTTAGGGTATAACATTAAGAATTTGGATTGACTTTAATTAGTAGTATATTGAAGTGATACCTAAATATAACAAATCTAAAAGTTCAACTATACTACAAGACCAAAAATTGCGCGATTGACCTCATGTTGGCACATTCTTCGACGTTGGAAGAGATTGAGATTTTACCAATGACCACATCGCACGGGGACGTAACTTTAGAGAAGTATGTACTGGAGCACGAAACCTGGCATTCCTGCCCACAAGCTCCATGGAGATATCTGCTAAATCTTATCAGCATGTTTTATGTGCTAGACAAGGAGATGGAGTGTTGTAAAGCCAACGGGCGCTGAGTCGAATTCAAGTTATTACGTGCTTGCAAGCCTACTGTTTCTGTTGGAGCCACGCATTTGCTCGAGGTCACAGAGCTCAAAGCTGACTACTTTCGTAGGCCAAAACCTACCACTATGGAAATAGCACTGACGTGGACGCAGATGGTACGGATGGTATGGATGACGCGCACGGAATGTACAATCGATTTCCCGATACAAGTTTGGATGATACTTGGAAATCTTTGAGAATGGAATCCCTATTCATATCAACATCGTTCAGCCTTTCTGGACACTCTTCAAATCCTCTGGAGAGCTAGCACACAGGGAAATGCTCAGACTTCTTGCCGATAATCCGCCCAACGCCATTTCTACAGCAGTTGTTGGTCCCATGACGAACATTACCCTGGCTGCTGCAACGGACCATGATATTGAGACTAAAAGAGGTCACTGTGATGGGCTGCGCGTTCAACGCAGCAGGCAACATCATACCGGTGGCGGAATTCAATGCCTTTGCGGACCTATGGCGGCTGTATACTATTCGCCTCGACGTCTCGGGATCCCCAATCAACAATGTCGCGAGTCTGCGCGAGTCTGCGTTCAAACATTGGCAACTCAACGAAATGGAAGCAGTAGTTGAAGCTTCCTCTGTTCCCATTGGACTTCGCCATCGCCCACACTTTTACAAATAATTGAAATAGCGGAATTAAGAAAAGGGCAACTACATCAATAAAATAATCGAGGCGAAATATTGGAAAGGATATCACTGAAATTGCATTTTTGGATAAATATTCCTGCAGGCCACACAGCATTAATCGAAGCAGAGCGGATGTTCAACACCAAGAGTATATAATAATACAATAGTTACAATAGTAATAAACAACACACATACTATTCTTACTTAATAATTTTGTTTGTTGTAGTAATTGATTGCGCCAAAGACCAAGTAATTCTCTGTTAATTATCTAGTTTACTTGCCTAATTTTTACAGTAACTGTTTAGAGGTAGTAGATAGTTCGGCGAAATTAAATCCTACAAATGTACTATCCGATAGCCGAAGCCTTGTACCAGGGACAGGGACCGCAGAATATCGGACTGTAACTTAGCAAATACATCAAGTATTCGTAATTAGTTGAATACGATCGTAGCACCGAAAAGGTAGGTGCAGGGAATGTCTTATCTTGCATTTTGCACACTTATCCTACTGTGCAAGTACACCAATCTGATCTGAGAAGCATTACGCTAATGCCCTGCCCTTGTCAAAGCATTTCCCACTTCGTTGTAGCAATTTTTTTTTTCTTTACTGAATTTTCCCTATATACCAAAATGTCTATACCGTGGTTATTTTTTGATGGCAGATATGCAACAAATAACTATTACGATCATTCAGCTGATTTTGCGCTTTCCACCACCATCTTTTCCGCCGGCCAAAAGCCTTGGCGTGGGGGTCTGAACTTCCATCTGGAGGATCCTACCTAATGTGAGGCAATTGTTTCCCGGTAGGTAGGTAGCATTCGCAATTATGATCCCGTATTGTGTACAGTGGTAAAATGAGGACCATTGTGGAACGGAACTCTTTGCGCAGAGCGCCCTTGTTACGTGTTCGCGTCATCAACGTATGCTTCTACTTCCCTTATCTCACAGCCTGATTTGGTGTGGGCGTGCTGGGATATTCTGGTCGCAGGTCAGGACAGCCTATGGAGGCGCTGGTGCGAATGAGAGTTGCCCAACAGTGGCGGTAAGGATTCCCAACCTCCCATCAAGATATTAACGTGGGAATCAGCATAAGGTGTTGGCCATATGAATGCCGTCACCCAACAAAGCTGTGTTATAAGACAGGGTGCGAAGAATACCTACCTATATCAATGTGTGTTGCTAACTCATCCCACCGGCACATGTTGGCCGATTATTTGAGGTATTATGAGGTATTTAATTTTCCAAACGGGCAATGATGTCCGAGACTCGTTTTCCTGGTAGTAGTACACGAGGGAAATATAAGATTTTCTGTTACATATTCTTGCAAGTAGGTAGTACAGGAAGAATGCCTTTGATGTGCTAGAGCTGCTACAAGCCTTTGTAAGAACACCCCCTGTAGTAAAGCGGTTCCACTCGTATAGCTGTTGCCTGGTAGGTATGAATTGTTATTGATTAGTATGAATTACTAATATCGATACGTAAGATTTGCGCCTGGGTTTTTGAGCTATTTATTCTGACTTCTTGTTAGATACTATTTGCTAGATTTGTACTGCAACTTCGGAGAGATCGCAAACTACATCGTACCTGATTGATGTAAGGGTGTCAAAGGGTGTGCTTGTAGCCGGGACGTAAGTTCCGAGTGCAGATCACAATCTCTTGGTACACTTACTCCACTCTATTACATCTCGATTTGAGTTTAGTTTTAATAAGCACTTAAGTATAACTTAGTCTTTATTAGGATATGTTCTGAGCTATGTGGTACACGAATTGTGCTCAGTAGCACCGGGCCGTACCGAACATTAACACCATCAGCAACCAAATGGAGACAAAGGGTGGTTGTCGGCCTTTTTTCTGTGGCCTTGAAACTGACGTGTCAAAGTCCCCTGCAATCCATCCCCTTCCTCCCAAAACTACTATGATCTGCTTGTCAAAGTTTATTGTTAAAAATGCTTTGAACAGAATCTTCTCGCAAAGCAAAATCTTTTTACCACTTCCAACAGAAAATAGATCCGGTGTTTCTTTCTAGATGCAAGCCGAATTGGATTAAAAGGCGCAACTACCTCTAAGTGCTAGATCTAATTTGTTATCATTGCTCTATTTGGAACAGACGATGGATTCCAAACAGCATTCTCCGGATGAAGTCGATACCAGCAGCACCAACGCCACAGACCGAGATTCGGCTGCTTTACACAACGGGCCAAAACCTACGGAGAATGAGTTCTCTGGTGTACTAAGGAATAATGGCCCAGCCGTAGAACTGGAAAAGTCTTCTCAGCCGGACCCGGCCACGCGCCCAAATGGTGGATGGAAGGCCTGGTTGCAGGTTGCTTGTGGCTTTTTTCTTTACTTCAATACGTATGGTGCGGCAGCCATGGTATCCAAAATCAACGTGCACCTTCGTGCGTTAAAGGTGGCTGGCTAACAATTGATCTATAGGTCTCATTAATACTTTTGGGATTTACCAGAATTACTATACGACTGAGTTCGAATTTGATCCCTCTCGTGCCTCTCTTATTGGCGGAATACAGACGTTTCTTCTGTTTTTTGCTAGCGGCGCTGCAGGCCCTTTATACGATGCAGGCTATACACGTGCTCTTGTTATAGCAGGATCAATCTTTATTGTTTTGGGAACAATGATGCAAAGTCTCTGCACACAGTATTGGCAGTTCATCCTAGCCCAATCCTTATGCATTGGACTTGGCGGCGGTTTAATATCGTTCTTAACTCCTACCATTCTCTCAACTTACTTTACATCTTTATATCCCTTGACTGTTGGAATTGCAGGTTCAGGAACGGGAATTGGCGGGTAAGTTCTCCTAAGCTAAGAAATCCCAGTACTGATATATGTGACCTAGTATCATTTTACCTATTACATTCCGTGAACTGCAACCTAAGATTGGGTTTCCATGGACTGTTCGTATCATTGGTTTCATCCTCCTCGTTACGCTTCTGCTCCCAGTACTTTTTCTACAACCTCGCATAACCCCTAGTGCCGGCCGCCGCAGAATTATTGATACAACCGCCTTTACCGACTGGCCCCTTGTCATTTTATTAATCGGCAATTTCATCTATCTGCTTGGAGGTTTTACGCCCTTTTTCTATGTTCAAGTGTATGCAGTGGAGAACAACATTGCAGACGCAAATCTAAGCTTCTACATGATTGTAGTTATGAACGCAGTATCTGCAATAGGGCGAATCCTGCCTAACTTTCTCAGCCCATACACTGGTCCTTTTAATATGCTTATTATAACAAGTGTTTTAACCTTTATTTTCGCATTTGCCTTTGAAGGCGCGAAAAGCCTTGCCTCACTTATTATCATAAGCATGGGCTTTGGAGGTGCTACTGGCTTGTTCTTTGCACTACAGCCAGTTGTGGTTATTGGACTTTGCCCTAACCCCAAGCTTGTTGGGACGCGAGTGGGAATGGCGTTTTGCTTCTTGTCATTTGCAGTGCTTGCAAGTAATCCTATTGCTGGTGCTATCCAACCTGTGGGCGGCTACTCGGGGGTGTGGATTTGGACTGGAGTTACTACTGCTGTTGGCACTGCTTTAATGTTTGTAGCACGTTTGGTCAAGACCAATGGTGTTTTGTTAACAAAAGTGTAACAGCTGTACAAAGATTTGTCAGCCAAGTTTTATTAGGTACCTACCTCTAATGTAATTACTCATAAGATTTTAGTATCTTGACCCCTGTTATAAGTAACCTTATTGAGCTGAATATTTAAATCTGATTTACCCCGAGGCTTCTTCTTGCACCCCGAACAGCACAATTTCTGCGTTGCTTTAATTCGGTAACTTTTAGATCGCTTAATATTGACTGGCTTTTTCGCTCTTTTACAGCTCTATCTTTCACCGCGCAATGCCTACAATCGCTGACGTTAGGAACAGCTTCGCTTCCGTCCCATGGTGCTCAGAACTTCTCAGTAACCCCGACGTTGAAGCGTGCATTCCTCCGTGTCGAGCCGGCGAAAAGGATACTAAATATGAGCTCTGGGAAGGCACTTTGAACACTCCAAACACTGTACCAGAATTCCTTGCTCTTTACACAAAAACAGAGAAACCGAATTCACGTATCCACGATATCAAGCTCCTCGCCAATTTAAACAACGGGCTAGACGGGTTTCCTGGCGTTTGCCATGGAGGAATGGTCGCCACGCTGCTGGATGAGTCCATGGTCTCGCTAATTCTGATAAATATCGGCCGCGGGGCACTTGCTTGCCCTTGGTACGGTACTGTCTCTCTTAATATGTCATTTCAGAAGCCCGTCAAGACGCCAACCACAGTGCTGATAGCAGTGAGTCTGGACAAGGTGGAGGGGCGCAAGCTGCACATCACAGCAACTCTGCAGGATGGCTCGGGAAAGGCGCTTGTGAAATCGAGCGCTATATTTATTGGTTTAGATGGAAAACTATGAGGATTTGGTGTCCTAATGGATAACCGTTATGAGTATTACATCTCCATATTGCAAAATCGCAACGTCGATGCGGTCTATGGAGTGGAAATGGGCAATTATAGCACTAAAGAGGCTTCAAATGTCGAATGACAAGTGAACGAGACAATGAATTTTAAATACACTTGATAGAAACCTATAATATATGTGCACAATGGAAACGAGAATTTCCTCTATAGCCTGGCTCTTCCCCTAGCGCGGCGCTTTCTCTCTAGATCCACAAGAAGACGTCGGAGGATCTTTCCCGAAGGGCTCTTTGGCACCTCATTAACAAATTCAATGCCGCCCTTTAACCACTTGTGCGCAGCCTTATGGTTCTGCACATGAAGCGAGATCTGGCGTGCCAACTCTTCATCGTCCATGGCTCCTACAGCCGAAGCTTTCTTCACGACAAAGGCCTTGGGCCGCTCACCAGCGCTTTCATCTGGGACGGGAATGACTGCACAGTCCTGGACTGCGACATGAGTGAGCAGATGGGCTTCTAGCTCGGCAGGCGGAACTTGAAATCCCTGTTTCGTGTCAGCTTCAAGACATCATCTTGGTTTAGAAGAACCCCCCCCCCCCCCCCCCCAAAAAAAAAAAAAAAAAGCCTCAAACAAATGAACTTACCTTAACCTTGATCAGTTCCTTTATTCGGTCGACAATGACCACATGCTCGTTTCCGGATGGTCCCTTGCGAATCATGACCTCATCGCCAGTCTTAATCCACCTACCGTCATCATCCCAAACGAAGGTCTCCTCATCAGCTCTCCCATTGCCAAGATAGCCTGGGATAATTGAGGGACTCTGTACAAGAAGCTCTCCTGGAGTCTCGTATGTAAAGACTTCTTTGCCGTCGGAGTCAATGACCTTAGCACGGATACCTGGAAGCAGAGAGCCGGAGGAACCGAGATCAATGTCATGTTCGCTGGTAGTGCAGATTAAGGTAGCAGTTTCAGTCATGCCTGGTAAATGACCTTTGGTCAATTTCCGTGCGCAATTTCAGAAAGTAGGGTCTTGGACTCGGTGGCTTACCGTAACCTTGACCAAGATGCCAATCAGGGTACATTTTTAGAAGCTGTTCTGCGGTTTCTGCGTAAAGAGGAGCACCGCCTGTATGTATGCTTGCCACGCTAGAGAGATCGTGCTTGAGGCACTTGTCTCGATTCCGGAGCATCTGTATGATGATCGGGGGTGCCTATCAATCATATCAGCACATAATTTACTATCTTCAACATATTCTGAGGAGTTTGCATCGGCCATGACAGCTTCCGCATAAGCTCGATACGTACCACATACAGACGCCGTATCTTGAAGCGCTGAATAGCATCGAGAAAGGAGTCGATTGTGAACTTGGGAAGCACAATGAGCCCATCGCCCTGGTATGCCGCGCATAGTGCAACAGTGACGAGGCCATAAATGTGACTCATTGGTAGCAGCCCGAGAGTGACTTGGGTGTCAAATTTGAAATGGTTTCTCGCTCCTGTTTCGTATGTGGCTGTTGCTAACACGTTTGAAATAACATTATAATGCGATATGACGCATGCTTTCTTTAAGAAGGGTTAAAAAAAAAGGGACTTTACATAATCAACAGCATCAAGCTTGACTTACAGGCAAACCAGACGTTCCGCTGGACATTGAGATAAAAGCTGCTCGCCGCGCCCCTTCTCCTTTAGGCCAGTTCAATGCCTCAAGGTCAGGTAAATCTTTGCCAACGGAGATCAGTTTCTCAGCGCTGATATGAGACGTTGTGCTTTTGGCCCCAGGGAATTCCATAATGAATATCTTGTCGTCAGTAATACCAGATTGTTCCGCAGCCTTCTTCGCGGTGTCCAGGAGCTGAGGACAGGTAAAGATAGCCACAGCACCAGTTTTCTTGAGCTGATATTCAAGCTCAGACGGCGAGTGAGATGCGCTTGCTGGAGTTACGATGCCTCCAATTCGATGAATTGCTAAAACTAGTGGTATGTAATCGATCTGGGGCTCTTTGTTAGCTGTAATGGTTCATGTTTTGTTGAAGTCTCCACCATAGTATATCCATACCGTGTTCGGCGAGAATACTGCAATAACTTTGTCCAGAGACAACCCTTTGTTTGGTTCAATATTGAGAGCCTGGGCTAGGCCTCGTGCAAGGAAGTTGATCCTCTGTGGCACCTGGGTAGCTGTGAAGCTCTTCCCTGTGAGACCACATGTGAAGGGGCTTCGTGATGTTGCTACTGGCCGTCTACCATACTTGTCGGACAGGATGAACTCCTCGACAGTAATGTTATTAGGAGGTTCTTGCATAAAACACAGATCAGCCAGAATCAATATAAAGGACATATGGTGAAGTACCAAATGGGAGACTAGGCACCCAAGCTGGAGAAGTAAACATTGTGGCTTGGAATCCGGAGAGCAGCGAGGTTGTATTGTTCAAAATCTGAGACTAGATTCAAGACAAAGACTGGTTGGCCCTTATAAATTAACTAGAGATACAGCAACTACACATTTGAAGACGCTATTCTAAATTCTACATGCGTGGAAGAAGATTAGTGAGAGGACAGGAACTAGGCAAATAGTAGAATAGTAGTTTAGATACAAATAGAAGGCACAGGGGATGTATCTTCAGATTGGTAAATGTAATATTTAGCAGTATGTATTAGATAATATATTTACCATATATATTAACTTTGTTAATAAAGGGTTTGGCTTGGTACCAAAGTATTTGGTTAACTAGTAATACTTTGTTAAATATTTACAATATTATATAAGTAATACAAGGATTATATTATTATTATTTTTTAAAAAAAAATATAATAAAAAATACAATATATACAATTACAGCTTCCTGCTTTTGATCTAAGCTTGGAAAGTTATATTCTAATATATCTAGGATAGTTGTAAACATTAGTTTAGTTAATTTACAAGAACCAGGAGATCTAGCTGTACTAGGGTAGTAGTCCCTTAACTCCTTGAAACTAAATCGCCGGCGCCATCATACGACCGACATGTTACCAGGAGGAATATGCTTTCGGCGGCTGACATGCAATTTTGCTAGGTATATTAGGCAAGCAGCATGATCCTGGACCTTGCAGAGAAAGGATTCAATGTCAATGTGTAAGAAGCACGTTTCTGCACGCCTTGATAAGGAGAGCAGGCTCTGTTAGCCTATTCAGTAACTGATTCATTAAATCAGAGAATGATCCTAGCACTTATCGTAAGACCGACAACCGATCCCCACCTCCTGTGGCGCGGCCCTTACCGATAAAGGTCTTGCTGCAGCACCTTACTAGTATAATCCAGGGGGGCCTATTCATTGATAAGTAAGCGGCGTATTCGTTAGCAAGGTTGCATTATAGCAACGCTACCAGCATAATATCTAACACGTTTATACTATAATATAATAGGTACAATGTTGCTTGGTTTAAATACGATTTGCTTAATCCACTTTCCCAATGCGTCTTATTAAAAAAAGATTTATACCGCAGGATCAGAAATTAGTGCTGACTCTGACCCTGTTCCAGCTGCAAATTGCAAGTTGCAGATCTAAGACCTTAATCTAGATGCTAAGGGTTGAATAATACTTCCTCCTACAGTATTATAGTAAAAAGTTATCGGTAGATTCTTTTATTAATTGTTACAAGCTTCGGTCTTTTTCGGCCTATTGTTTGAATCAAGTTAGTTGTACTCAAAGTACTTAGAAGATGGGAACCAGTCTTAGTTAATAATTCTAGTGTTGTTATCTTTGATCTACTAAGACAATTTATAGTTGCCAGTTTACTGCCTTACAACTGCAACATAATATTCCAAGAAACATCACAAACAGCAGCAACACCACTAGCAAAAGCAACAGCAACAAGATGGCACCACCTTTGCAAGGAGCAATTGGCGCAGTAGATGCTGCACCCGGTGTAGGTCGACGGCTGTTTGACAGCAAAATACACTTTTACTGGGACATTTCTAAAGACAGACTTAGATTTCTTTCTACACGCCTCGACAAGAGCCAGCTGCGGGTACTGCTAAGGATAAAGACTGCCCGAGCTTGTTCAAGCCCATCAACATCGGAGGAATGACCATTCACAATCGCATTGTTGTATCTCCAATGTGCCAGTAAGAATTTCCACCCGCAACATACGAATTCTATACGCGACTAACTTCGAGCAACGCAGATATTCATCTCCAGACGGTTTCGCTACCCAATGGCACAAATCTCTGATCAACAGTTTCTCCGCACGCGGCCCGGGCCTAATTTTCATGGAAGCTCACTCTGTTAGCCCTTATGGTCGCATCACACCTTCGGACGCTGGGCTTTGGAGCGACGCACATATCGAACCTCTCGCGGAGATCGTCGAGTTCGCCCATAGTCAAGGTGTCAAGATCGGCATACAGCTTCAGCACGCCGGAAGAAAGGCGAGCCGACTCTCACCGTGGTTGGAGATGACAAAGGTTCCGAAAGGCAACGTACGGCATCAGATACTTTTTGGCAGATGAGACTCGACACTAATTCGTTTCAGGACTTTGGATGGCCTGATAAGGTCATTAGCTGCAGCCCGTTGCCATTTAGCCCTGATACCTGTCTACCGAGGGAAATGACCATCGCCGACATTGAGTCTCTGAAGGAGGACTGGGTAGCGGCAGCGAAGAGAGCTCTTAAGGCTGGTTTTGACGCAAGTAACCCAACTACTGCTGCTATTTGAGAGATCGCTTCCTAATTTTCCGCAGACAATTCTCTTTCAGGCTGCCTTCGGTTTCCTCCTCCACAGCTTTTTGTCTCCGGCTGCCAACCAGCGCAAGGACAACTACGGTGGCTCTTTTGAGAATAGAATCCGTCTACTGGTCGAGATAGTGGATTTGGTAAAAGCTGAAGTCCCTGCTGGCTTCCCTCTCGGGGTCCGCATGCCGGCAACTGACCATTTGGAGTATGACGAGTCTATTCCGCAGTGGAATTTGGAGCAATCTGCCAAGCTCGCCAAGATTCTCGCAGAGCACGGAGTCGACTATATCGACGTCTCTAGTGGCGCTCTGGACCGCCGCCAAAAAATGAAATACGGAAAGGGCTACCAAGTTGACCTGGCTAAGCAGATAAAGAAAGCTCTGGCCGGTACTAGTGTCATTATTGGAGTCAGCGGCAGTGTTATAACGGGACAACAAGCTCAGGATATCCTGGACTCGTCGGCCGCAGACGTTGTTGTTTCGGGGCGAGCCTTTGTGAAAAATCCAAATCTGGTCTGGCAGTGGGCTGAGGAGCTGGGCGTCGATATTCATGTCGCAAGCCAATGTGAGTAAGACCCTAATAAGTATACTGGATCTTATCTTGGACTTTTAACTAATAATATATCCAGTCGGTTGGGGATTTGGTAAGGCTCGGGGCCTTCCGTCCAAACAAAAGTCACAAAAGTCAAACCCTAAGTCCAAGATATAATAGTTCCATGTGTGGAATATGAACATGCTGCAGAATTTATTTTGAGATAGGTTTAGTATATATGTATGGATTGCTTTCAATCAGTACCGTGATCTGCGACAGTTGAAAATGGCCAATTTTGCTATCAATTTGCCAAATAGAAGTCTCAATAGAATAAGAAGCAATTAGACCGAGTTGT
This sequence comes from Trichoderma sp. CBMAI-0020, assembly GCA_030708095.1. NCBI lineage: Eukaryota > Fungi > Ascomycota > Sordariomycetes > Hypocreales > Hypocreaceae > Trichoderma > Trichoderma sp. CBMAI-0020. The sequence goes on from JAJNCI010000001.1 coordinate 73,671, forward strand.
CTCTAGATAATGACTTATACAAATAGTTGTTCATAGTTTAAATCGCTTACGACCGGAAGAAATCTTGTCAAACTCGGCCTGCGGAAGTCCCGTGACTAGACTATTTACGCCAGCAAATACCTCAGCAATATTTTGCCTCTCCATTGCTTCCATTTCAGGTTTATTAATGAGCTTCTTGATCTGGATCAAGCTTTCTCCAACAAGCTGATCTCCTAGTTTCTCTTCAATTTCCTCGAATACAAGGCGATGGAACTTTTCCTCCTCGCCTTGGCCGCAAGGGAAAATCTTGTTAACGAAGCCCGCAGCTAGGAGTTCCTCGGACGTGATCTTTTTGCACATGAGTAGCGCCTCTCTCGCCTTTCCTGCTCCTAGCCTCTGAACTAAGGCTCGCGAGGCACCACCCTCAGTGACAAGACCAAGAGATGCGAACGGCATGAAAAGAACCGTGTCGGGGACGCAGTACACAAAATCTGCAAATGCTGTAAGGGATGCAGATAGTCCAATCACAGGTCCGTTGAGAGCTACAACCAAGACCTTTGGGTGGGTTGCGAAGGCGTCTGTAATATTAATATTGAATGCGAGAAAGTGCTGGAGCCAATGTAGGCGTATCTTGTCCTCCCCCTTCGGCAATGGGGGGTTGCTGCCAACATCGAAGCCACTGCTAAAGGTGAGTATTAATTTTCACAAGTAAATGAGGCCGTACTTGTACGTACGCAGAGAAGTAACGCCCTTTTGCGGTGATTACTGTAATGAACACTTCATCATGAGTAGCAATTTCTCTCATGCGACTGGCGAGTTCAAAATACTGCCGCTGGCTCAATACATTGAGCTTTTTGGCATTATCAATGGAAACAACCGCAATACGGCCGCGATAGTCAACGTTTATAATAGAGGAAGTCATTATACCATAAGAAATGATGAATAGTGAATAAGAAGAAGAGACTTCGACTATTGCCAATTATATAATAGAGACTATTGCCTCTTGTAAAAAAATAGGTTAATTGGTCCAAGATGTTAGTTTAGGGTATAAGCCTGTTACAAGCATCGAAGAATGTTGTATTGTAAGCACAATGTAGCATCGGACCGATTATCTTTAGTTTTGTTTGTTTTTGTAACCGAAGATTAACAAGGAAAAAGATAAGAATATAAGATCGGCGATTTATTCACCCATGCAATATTAATACAGTCTAACTACATATAGTTATTAGTGCAATATAACTTATTGTTGAGTTGCAGCTGGGATGCTGAATAATCTATTAGTTAATTTATTAATATTAATATACATAGGTACTTATTTTCAGATGCTGCAAAGGCCTAACCTGTATTGTCTCCCCTGATGCCGTTTGGGCCTTTGCACTTACCAGGTGCTAGGAGTAATCAATTACCCTTGAGTTCTCACGCGCATCAAAATAACAACTCTTGGGCAAAAACTGATTTTATTATTATTGCATATTTAGGATAATATAGCGTATAATACTTATTCTTATAGATCATTCTATACTTCACGAGATATACTTACTGCTTTGTAAGATCATAAGACAACTGTTCAAGCGTTGCTCTCAATCTATTGGACCGATTTACAACAATAATAATAGAAGCCTAAGAGATACAAACATCAATCTGATCTAGAGAGTTGTATTATTTGTCATTTCGGATCCTTACTCTCTCAACCGAAATTCACAGTTGTCGAGGCTCTCTGCTGCGTTCTTCATATGTATAGAGGGAGCATAAAAGCCTTCACGATACCATATCTTGTAATCAGCTTCAGTCCCGACAATCCTCTCACTTCTTCTTCTTTCTTTATCTTTCATATCCTTCTTATTTTAATATCTTGATCCCTATTAGCACATCCAAGATGACTCGTGAGATCCCGTTCCGAGGCTTTCACGCCTTTTATCACATCATGGACGAAACTGGGTGTATTAATCTTGATATTCATTCTCCAAACGTCGTTGCGCCTTTCAGAAAATTACGAGGCATCAGGCCAAACATTGACTTGAACCTCAACTCCTTTTGCAGTGCTGGCATTTGTGATACCTTTGGCATGCCTAGAATCTGGGGCCTTGACCTCACCTACGTCCTGGATGGCAAAAGTATCACCCTCAACGACCGTACATATGTCATCGACCTAGCTGGATCGACTTAAAAGGTCATCAGTCGGGCATCAAGTACATGAATAACCACAGCACCACGGTCAAGCGAGTCACTGCGCCAAAATCTCTACCGCACGGTTCGTATGGCTAAGTGTTGCAAAACCCAGACGAGTCATCTATTTATTCTGATGAAATTGGCAAATCAGTCAAGCGAAACCACATGTCGGGGAGTTACATATCCCGCAGCTATTTCCCTTCAGAGAGCCTTCGGTTGGACTGCGTCCGAGATTCGTGGAGTCAGTATATCAGTTTACTCCGGCCCTGATCAAGTTACTCTGCCCAATGGCAACGAGATCTCGGTCCTCGTAACTAACAACGACGTTCGGTACGTTATTCACACTACCCATCAAAGAACTGACTGTGATTACACGCTTTGAGTGGCGGATGTTCTCCATAATTACGTATCCCAAACAAATGCGATTCCATTGCCTTGTCTCACAAGCTATCTGCTGCTACTGTCTATCGCATCAATGGTAATATTACTAACTGCCTATCCATCGCATCTGACACCAAACTTTGGCCATCATTTCCGTGCAACAGCATATATGAGATGCAACAAAATGATGACTGTAGTAGCATTGCAACTAATACTGACATTTCAACACCACAATACCTGACTTGTAACACCATGATCACCTGGATTTGTGTAATACATTCAACAAATCTTTACTGACGAAAAATCGTCTGCATAACGATTCCTACAGGCCTATACAGAGACCAGCTCTAAGATGAAATACAGCCAGTAGATTCCCATCCTCTCAGTCCCCCTACAGGAGTGAATGTGGCCAAAGGCTCGAAAACATACCGTGCTCAGCGGCATCTCAACGATGACAGCCATTTGTCTGTACGAATTTAACCACAGTATTAGGTTACTATTAACCTTTTTACAGCAAGTCCAAGGAAGGCGACCTGGGATCAGGATTTTGCGAAAGAAAATGTTCATTGCGTTGATCTCATTCCAGAGTGGGCTTCAGGGCAACACAAGCATCTACTACCACATCGACAGCCGCATCGTCGACAGATTCCTCTATAACGAAGTCTACTATAGGTGTAATAAGTGAGACTTCATCCGCAACAGGCAACGCTTCTGCTAATACCAAGGCTACATCCACGACGAGCAAATCTGCAATTTTAAGCATCAAAGCATCGTCCACGACTGAGAGACTGACATCTTCAAGGATCAAGCCGACAACTACTAACAAAGCTGTGCCTAGCCCAATGGAGCCCGGCATCATTTGCCACTTACAAAAACGTTCCGCTTTGTTGTGAGTGGAGATGTCTGCGCGGCCACCTGCAAGCAGTACAAAATCACGGAGGATAGTTTCTACAAATGGAACACATAGGGGGCAGTTGCCGGTTGTTCCGAGCTCTGATTAAATTATGTACTATGCCTGCGTTGGAGTATGTATAATAGCCGGGGGCTCATTGATGTTGTTTATTGTGTTAGGTGTCGAAAGGAATTAGCACCCGCATTAGCTCGGGTCGGCGGTATAATTCCACCAATATAAAGAAGTCTAGGGGGAGATCTAAGCTACATGAAAATGTACTATCGCGTTGCGACCAACAGCATGTTTGTATGAAGTAGCTTGTAGGCTATGTTCCATCAAAGGTCACACCTTGTATTGACCTCAATAACCCCCTGCCATTTGCAGACTTTTCAACCCAAGTACCGTGCTCTATCGTGCCAAAGTGAGGGATGAGAGGCTTGAAAGTTGCCTGCCGTGGCGGCGCCTTTGCTGGACTTCCATGGATGCTTAATTATTTAGCGGAAGGAATCTTCCTTTATTGCGGGTGTCACATGCCACCTCCCAAATCATCCTCCCAATTATAATTGTATCTGAACACTCTAACGCCGTGTTTTGATATGCGGACTTGATGTAATAAAACTTGGCACCTATTGCCTGACTAAATTGTTACGCCGTCCATGCTGGCTGCAGTTTCATATCATATCGCTAGTCATACAAGACTACCTATCCAATGAACGCACTGCAACTCTGTAGTGGAAACAACCCACATTGGCAAGATGACTGAAAAGTTGTCTCGTATCTCGGCGTCGCTGTATATCGAATTTCACAATCATATGGGCTACGATGTATATCTACCTTAGCCGCTCTATACGCTTGTTGATGAAAACGGCAACGGCGTATTTGAGACTTGTGATCGTCGACTGCTGCGCGCAATCTTGTGAACGATGATGTTGATGCTCTGGTTCACTATATTAAGAAATACCCTGAAATATGTACTGGGGATATTTTCTTTCTGGCGACTGCTCATTGGGGTGTGGATGCGCTTAGAGTGCTCTTCCAACGTGACGCTTCGAATACAAACACGATGCAGCCTCCTAATGAACGAGAGTTTTTGTTACTCGGCATGGCGTGTGAGCTTTGTCGCATTGACACAGTCCGTCTTCTCTTAGAAGAATATTCAGAATATACTGACATTCACACAAGAGCTGAGAACGACAAGTCGGCCATCTTGGCGACTGCAAAATGGTCGGGTTCCAATATCGACATTGAGGCTTCACGCCGTGACGAAATAATGCACATGCTGCTTGATAAAGGTGCATTGGCGGAACATTTCAGCCAATGGTCAGATTGTCCTACAGAGGTGATAATAAAGCCAGGACAGCCGATAGAGAACGTTTTAACATTCGCAGTTCCTTGGGCGAGCCCAGGTTTGATCAAACGTCTACTTGACAAAAGCGCTGACCCAAATGAGGGAACTTATACATAGGTAGAGCACGGGTGATCGTGCCTCCACTGAGAAAAAAGTAATAACCTTCGGAATCACCCCTTCTTTCGTTGCTAGTATATATTGAAACGTCGAGGTCGTTCAAATACTGCTTAGGTACCACCAGGGCGGTGATGATAATGTTGCAGAGCTGGTTTGGCGTTGCGATAGTAATGGAAGCCTCCCGCTTCATTGGGTAGCTGGCGGAAGTAAAGAAGGATCTCACCCCAGCTTAATTGCAAATCCCGACTTTAATAAGAGGGTAGCGAATACACTGAAGTTACTGGTGGAAAGCAACCCTAGGATGATTAGTGCCTAGGATCACGATTGAGAAACGCCTCTGTATTATGCTGCACACAGCTATAGCTGCTTGATAACCACCTATAAAGGCGTCTTTCAGTATATGTTCGACAATGGCGCTGATGCGAGTACTCGAAGCCGAAAAGAGAGAATACCATTCAATTCCTGTGTAACCGACCCAACGACGGCGCATATCACGAACCAGCAACTATGAGCTTGCTCTTTACAGAAAGCGAGGACTTATCTCACGCCGATGCAAGTGGCGATGCATATTTGCACAAACTTGCATCACATTGGGATCGTGTCAAGGCCGTAAAGTTTCTCTAAGACCGAGGGGCTAACGTAGCCATAAAAAAACTGAAGGGAAACACACCGCTTCATGAAGCAGCGAATGGGCGTTTATGTCGGCGTCAACTACCTAAAGAAAAAATACAGAAGGAATTCGGCAGAATGATAAGTAGCTCGTAATTATCCTCCACTAGAGTCCCTAGCTCATACCATTTGTCTTATGTAGTTCTCCGCTTGGATTTTGTCTCGAGGATCTCTCCTAAAACCTGTAATCCATTATCCCCGTACACTACCTAGAAGAAGGCAACTCATTCCCCGATGTGCGATGCTTAGTAAACGATATGTCCTGATCTCTGCTGACGAAAACAATTTACAAGGAAATCTTTGAGAAATATATCTGACAAGATGCGGGTGTTTCGGTCAGCGACGGCTGCGTGGCTGATGCGTAGAGCATATACTTGACTTTTGGCGCAACTTGGCGCTCAAACCTCGATAGCACGCTTCAAGCCTTTGAGCGTAAAAGTCTTATCAGAGGGATATCCAATTTCAATAATAACTCAATTAGCTGGCTTTGTAATCATAGATAAATGTTATCATTACTACCAAATTCAGATCAACTTCCAGTCTTGCCCAAACATAATCTCACAATGCCTAAGGAAGAATCTGGCTCAAAGGCAAAGTCCTTGAAGAGCTTCCCACATAGACAGTCTTGGCGTAGTTAGAGATGAACCAGTTCTGGCTTGATGGGTCCCAGTTACTCAGGTCGCGCCTGGTCAACTGGAATGTGACGGTGGCAGTTCGGCCAGGAAGAATTTCAATGTCATCAAATCCTCGCAGAACACGGACGGGATCAGTTGGGCCGCCCAGGCTTACATACTAGGACAAATAGTTAGTAATTTTACAAGGACAGATGGTTTCGATGATTTGTAAAGTACTTACCAGTTGCGGGATTTCGGTACCCACAACCTTTCCAGTGTTTTCGATTTGAGCGGTGACAGTATACAGAACGTCGTACAGACGAGGATTTCCGCCAGGAGCACCACCAGCCGGGGCGACCTTCTGGGGCGACCCATCCTGAGAGTTTGGAGGGACGTCTTCGGGCTGCCCTTCAGGAACGGGACCCTCGAGATATGGGTAGACGTAGAGGTGGATTGGATCAACGTTCTTGGGGAACTCGTTTTTCGCAGGATTCTTGTTGATAGTTCCAAACGTGGGTGCCGACGGCGTCTTGCCCTTATTGGGAGTATATTTGCGGACCTTATGCTTGACAATCTTGAGATCAGAATAGGTGAACGTGGTGTAACTAAGGCCAAAGCCGAACTCGTAGCTTGGTTCAATACCAGCGGCATCGAAGTGGCGATAGTCAATGAAGGTTCCCTCAGTGTACGGGATTTGTACCGGATCTTGGGCAGTTGTGTAAATAACATCAGTGCCCCAGTCACTACGCTGCTTGCCCCAGGTGAAGATAGACTTGGCCTGTGGGTTAACCTTGCCGTAGAGAACGTCGGTGATGGAGTTGCCAGACTCTTGGCCTGGGAGACCAGCCCAGAGAATGGCAGTAACATTGGGGTTGTTCTTGTAAGCCTCCACAATGATAGGCCCCACAGTGTGCATGACAACAATGGTATTTGGGTTGTGCTGCGCTACCAGTGAGACTACTGCGTCGCCGTTACCCCAGGCAGTGAGGTTGTTTCGATCGCCCTGGTTGCCGTCGACAGTGATGTAGCCTTCGCCACTATCGGCGTTGACAAATACAATAGCTGCATCAACACCTGAAGCTGCCTTGATGATAGCATTTGTATCAAAGTTGTTGCTCACATTCCTGAAGCTGGTCTTGTCCTGCTGGGCCTGGGCAGAAAGAGCTGCAACGGGACTGATCAAGTATGGGAAGTTGGCAGTGCCACTTCCCCAACCCATAGCAAGGGTCCAGATGGGGTAGCCGTTCTTGACGTTGGAGCAGCCTCGGTCACTGCATGCATTGGGGCCCGCTGGGTTGTCATGAGCGTCGTTTCCGATGACGGCAATGCTCTTGGGTTTCTTCAAAGGGAGCGCCTTCTTCGTATTCTTGAGGAGAACTGTTGAGGCGCCACCAATCTGGCGAATGAGACTCTTATGATCAGCTTGTACGTTGACATGCTGGTTGATGGTTGTTTGTCCTTTGTTCGGATCCTGTGCGTAGATGGGTCCAGTGGTCTCCAAACTCCAGGAATCGAAGTTGACTGGGACTTTGGTAACATCACGGCCAATCTTGTAGTAAGAAGTCATGATTCGCACGACCATATCGTCCAGTCTCCATTGGGGAACGGTTCCATTGATAACAGCGGCAGTGAGGTTGCTTCCCCAGTAAGTGTCGCCAGACGCAAGACCCTGATCTCCAGCCATGGTTTGATCAAGACCAGCTAGGGCGCTGGCGACACCAGACTGCTGTGCCCACCAATCACTCATGACTAAAAGGTGTAAGCATTTGCATGGATCAGAAAGCATTAGCACAACTAACCAAATCCCTGGAAACCCAGTTCCTCCTTAAGAACGTAATTCAGCATGTAACTGTTTTGACATGCGTAGCTGTTGTTGACCTGGTTATAAGAGCACATGATGGACCCTACTCCAGCGCGAACAGCATCCGCAAACGGCCTGGCAAGAAAGAAACTGTCAATGATTGCCTAACATTGTTCGTAGAAAATTTTCTTACCAGAGATACAGCTCGTGAAGCGTAACGTCATCGATGTTGGAGGATTCTGCTTGCTTGTTGTTCTTTCCGTTCGATAACGCGGAAGCACCGCCTTGACGGTAATGTTCCTGCTCGTTACCAATGAAATGCTTGGCACAGGCAATTACACCAGAGTCTTGGATTCCCTGAATCGTCTGGGCCATTCCAACTCCTGTGAGGACTGGGTCAGGGCTGAAGCCTTCCCAGTTTCGACCACCCTCGGGTGTACGGCCAATAGGTCCCGCCACAGGTCCCAATTGAGTATCTACACCCTTTCCGCGATGCTCAGCTCCCATAGCCGCACCTCGAGCGTACATCAGGCTTCGACTCCAGGTTGCCGCCACATTCATGCCGGCTGGGAAGGCCGAATTTTCATCCGCTAAAGGTATCGTCTTAGAATTGTTCTCACAAAGGCCGACTGGTTGGGGATTGATCTTACTGTCACGAACACCGAGGGGTGAGTCTTGGTTGCATAGACCTGGAAACCCAAGTCGAGGAATTGATCCAGTGTTTCCCACACATCTTCCTCCCTCCCATCCTACACCAGTAGTGAGGTTGACCTTCTCCAGGAGAGTGAGCTTACTAACAAACTCGACAGCCTTATCATAAGCCTGTGCCCAATTTCGACCGCTGGTCGGAACGGGAGAAGGGTCGTCCCAGTTAAAGTCCGCGTTGATCCATGGTGAAGGATACTTGGGAGGGGAAGTTGCTTGTCCAGAGGAAACGCCTGCCAGCAGAGTGCCGGCGGCGATGATGGAGTTTGGCAACATGGCAGAGGCTCGGCCACCAATTGATTGTGCCAAGAGGAAGACACTTGGCACTGATGCTACCGAAAGCTTCTTCTCACACCTGAGGTACCAGCTGAATATATACCCCTGAATAATGGAGTAATTCCAGCGAAGGTATGGTTACATGCCGAACAGCCGTGCAAATGATGTTACCCTAGCCGTCGGCTTCTACGGCCAGGAGTCTAGGAGTCCAGCCGTGATTTGCACATCTGTTTTTAAATGGTATGGAGTGTAATCGGACCGATGATCTCAATAAACACTCCAAAAGAATACACTGAGACGGGCAAACAAGATACTACATGACTGTAGCGAACGGTTACAAGCGAGCATCCGCGCGCTCTACTCCAAGCTCTACCCTTTCTCTACAAGTCACAACATATCCAGTTAGACAGCATTTTGAATTGCCAGTATACCCCAGCTTGCAAGGTAGTTGTTTAGTAAATTACATGCGTCCAATACTTTGGCCACTAGGATGTATGCAGAAGGAGAGATCTTATTAGTGGATGTTTTGAACTTGGGTTTGTCCGATCGCTGAACCGGTTCAGGGATTATACACAACAAGTTTACAAAGGGTCTCCGAAATAAGGCCGGGGATAAAATGATACTGCCGAATTACATTACTGAGCAAAAAGATACTGCGGGGTAGTTGGGGGATAGGGAGCGCTATGCAAGAATTGAGATTGGTTTCTTACTAGGAACTACTAGACCAAGGGTTTTATGAGGGTCAGAATCTGGGGAAATTGGTTCACAAGCGGAGCGCAACCGATGAGGAGAGCGCCCAAAACAATACTATGAACATAATACACACAAACACACACCGACATTCCCATCATCTGACCACTACAACAAAAGCTTCGAATATATGCCGATGATAAAGTCTACTAGAGCTAGCTATCCCTATGAGCGAAGTTCGAAGAATCACGACCAATATTCTATTACGTCTGGAGCTAGTAGTTGGCTGGTAAAGAAATACCTATTTGTTGCATACAAATTTCTCTTCCACGAGCGTGGTCCAACCAAGGGGACTCAAGTTTTCATATGGCTATCTACTTAATAGTTTCGTGATATGCCGACTAAGTGAGAATAATCCATTGCATCTATGAGCGCGACGCTTTATTTAGCGGTCGCCCACTGACAGGCGAGGATAACTTCTGGCTGTTTAGTAGTTCACCCATCATTCCAAGCTTTACGTCTCCCAGTAATCTTTTTACATGGGGTCGCCGACATGAAGTTAAGGCCCAGTCAGCTGCTAGATATCATAAATCCGTGATTGGTAAAATAAACGCTAATCTTCGAAATAACTTACGTATGATTGTTGGGTAATCAGCTGATATTTTGGTTAAATTATCTCCCATTTGACTTGTTGCCCCTGTTACCGCAACACAACCTCCTTATCATTGGATGAAATGGCCAAAAGTAAAATGCAGCACAAGCGTATGGTAGATAAATAGCAGGCTTAATTGCAGGCGATGAAATGGAATCCCAATAGAGACAGAAGAAGCGAGCCCACATAGGTAAAAGCACAAATACAAAAACCACCTACCCACTTGCTTGTGTTATTTTCTGGATAACGTGTTGCCTTGGCTCTTCGCTAAAGAAAGCTTACTACGTGTGGAACATTAATGTATATAAAACACTCATTCGTTGTTTTACTAGGGTCAAGTCGGATCATGCCGTCCTTATTGGCTCACTCCGATCTTCCCACAACATTCAAGTAGTTTGTGGGTTATTCTGATCTTTTCCGCCTACCGTGGGTTAGTGTGAATTGTGAAACCTCTTCACTTGTGGGCCTTCGAACTAACGAAGGTGTTGATATGCAGGTACAACTGACTCGTAACCCCGAGTAATAGTAATAAGAATCGATCGGGGAAGACATCCTAGTGCAGCAAATCATGCTAGTAAGATCGAGATACCAAACCCCATGTCATCGCTTGATATACTGGACTGCTCGATATGGGGTTACAGATAGGCCTTCAAACAGTAGTTGTGTAAAAACAAAAGAGGATCTTAGGAGCAAGGTTCCATAAAGGGGTTTAGAGATTGAGGTAACATCTCATACACCCAGGTGAGATGCCGCGTAAGATGAGACGGCCTTATTGTTTTCGTAAACCATGCATCAAAGGCACTAGTTGGCGGTTGACAGCCTGTTTTGGGCCACGGCAATTGCCTGTCAGCGCCTAGTTGAGGTTTAAGTACAAGCGAATTTACCAGCTATTTGCAACCTTCTGGCGGCACCGTTTGTAAAAATTTGATCATCTAACTGCTCGGTAGAAAATGTGGCAACACACTCAAAATTTCAGGAGCCCTCTTTCGACCACCACTATCTACTTTTGTTAGTCTAACGTACTGGTATATTGTAGTTGATGCAACATTGACTCTAGCAGGATTTGCCGAGAGATTTGATATCACATACAAAGCCATAGAGTGGGAATGATAAAGCTGTCGCCTCCGTATGCCCTAACTTCAAAAAGTGGAAATTTCCTTAGAGGAAAAGATAGAACTATAATGGCAGCTGATGCCTTCTTGATTTCGGGCTACTTCACCCTATCTTCATGTCCTTACAAACTCACGATCCTCTAACCAGTTGCTCGTTCTCGAATCAGCTCTCCAATCGTGGAACGAAACTCCTTCGGCAGCCACGAGGAAGTATTCCCGTAATGTATGTAGCTAACCCAGTCGTCTTACTCAAGCTGCCTCATAGATCACATTTAAGTATTGCCCAGCCATGAACGCACAGCCTACTTCTATGATAATTTCCTTCATGATGTGCAAGTGCAACAGATGTAGTCTATTATTACCAACTGCTACCTACTTGCTCATCAAGTTATAATGCTTGCTAAATCTTTCCTGTTTGTTCCTCACTTTTCTGTCTTATATGCATTGAGAGTAATATGGATTAGAGTACGTGCATGTCGAGCCAGAAGCGCATACAGTCGGTCCGCTCCAATCTTGGCCTCCACACTGGCCGTATTTACTAAAAAGGGTATTAGCATGCTGTCACCCTTTTTCATCTGAGAAGGACTTACGTCTGTGTAGGACCCGTAGAAGTTGTTATCTTTGAAGTTGTTGGCGGAATGGTAGTGCTTGGTTTTGTGGTGGTGCCAGGGTTGGAGGTAGTGCTATGCGCAGTTGACGTTGGTCTGACTGAGGTGGTTCCAGATGAAGCAGGACCGCCACATCCTACGCGGCTCGTCGCAATCGCGACGTCGTCGAACCAGACCGTGTTAATGTCTCCGCTGTAGGCCTCCCAGCCAAAGTAGACACCAGTGATATCCGGTACATATGTTTCTCTTGTCCAGCCAGCGTCATTCGAATTGTTGGCACTCGGCCCCACGGTCATACCCGTAATCAGGTTGCTGTTTAGCCAGGTTTGGATGGTCCCGTCAGTGCCCAGGTAGTATTCAAAGCACTGGAACGAGCCGGTAGGTAGATCGACAGAAGATGCAATGCCTTGTGGAGAGAGGTCCGGAAGAGTGGCATCGTCAGATTCGCGATTATAATCGAGGACTTCGCTTTGACCACCAATGCGGAGGTGTTTACCGCTTTGTGCGGTGTCTGGCATAACAATGAATGTGACGTGGTCGCTGTTGAGAGCAGTCTGGAGCTGACTAAAATGCCCACTCAGTATGCGTATATTCAAGTCCGAAGTGAGATTACTTACACCCAGGCTCTAACGTACACGTCACCAGTTGGCACTTGGGTAGTGCCAAAGAAGATATGTCCGCAATAGCCATTTGAGCCACCAACAACCTTCATGGAATTGCTGCCACTATGGGCTACTGTGGTGTCCAGGCTAACAGTTCCGCCCTGGTTGCAATCGGGTGCATAGGTGGGCCATGTACTCTGGTTCCACCCATCCTCAAAACCGTCTGAGATTTGCGCGATAGAGAGAGACGAGAAAGCCACAAGAGCTAGTAGAGCAGACTGACGAGCCATGTTTACGCACGAGTTGGTAAGGACCAAAGGTGCTAGGGATGTAAATATTGTTAGGTGAAATGGATCTGGATTTCACATCAGCATACCTAGGTATTTAAGGAGGTCTCATAGAGCAATACCTCGATATATGGTAAGGCTCTTGTTCTATACCTAAAATCGCTGATTTATTCCGGACTTGCTAAATGGCAATTTGACCAAAGCAACGTTCTATCCACTCAATAATGGTTTAGAACCTAAGTCCAGTATTGAACCGCTTTGCCTATATAGATTCGAACTTAACCCCTTGCATGTGCGCGGCTAAAGTAGAACAGGTAAAATGCTTTTGCCTAATAATTGAAAATAGCTAATATATCATAGGTCATAATTGTATAACCAGTGCATCCAACAATATACCACCAACGAACAAATCTTGTCCCAGACGTCTATTGGTAGGAATTAATACATAAGTGAGAGGAGCCGGGCAGTCGAGAGTATTCCCAGCAATCAAGGCAAAACAGTACAACTCCCAATTCAATTGCAAGTTCATTAACTGGTTATCTACGCTATATAAATGAGTGCCATATTGTAAAACTCTATGTACAGTTGGTCGCTTGCATTCTTTGCTTCATTTGGTAATCCAGTCAAAGACCACTAGACCATCTCAACAATACCTATATATGTTTGGTCAATTTCCCTGGGGGAGCCTGCTATGATAGACTCCCGTTGCAACCATAAGAGTTAGATCATGATATTACTCTAAATATAGACTTTACGGAGTAATGCCAAGAGATCGCCGCATCCAAATCCACCAAAGTGAAAAGATTGTCCCTCCGTTAATCCAATAAGTGAATGTCATGTACACTAGCCAGCAAGTGCATATCAAAGTTCCAAAAATCCTCATAGTAGTACCTGCCAGTATAACTACCTAGTTAACGCACTGCGCATAGTAGGGATTCAGGGTCGTGCAAACGGCTGGCGAGGCGCATCTGGTAGGGCCAGAATAGCCGCTGCCACCGCACTGGCCGTACAAAGTCTGAGTTCCGCCGGCGGGTGGCGGCGTGGTAACAGCAGTGGAAGAGCTGGCTCTTGAGGTGGCCGATGTCGTTGATCTCACGACTGTTGTAGTCCTGCTAGTCGACCCTCCGGTACTGCTGCCACCGCCACCGCCGGAAACGGTGGCGCTGCTGGTGGCCGTCGCGGCGGAGCTCGCCTGGGCGACACTTGAAGGAAGGCCTGGTACGACGGTAGGACCAGGAATAATATACGTAAGTGGGCTAGTGTAGATGTTGAAGAGGATACCAGGATCCGTCTCTTGGTAAAGGTCGGTCGCTAGAACACCAGAGGGCTGCAGCGATCCCGTGCCTGTGACAGCGAGGTTGAAGCACTGAGGATAGTTCTGGGCGCCGTCTGCTTGCTCGGCGCTATGTAGGGCGATGAGCTCGTGGCGCAACACGTAGTTACCCGTCTGGAGATCCTTGGGAATTTGGACAACCCAGGTATTGTTGTTGCCGATCAGCACGTCTGAGCCCCAGGTGCCTGGGTTTCCGCCGCTGAGAAGGCCAATGCCATCAATCTTGAAGAACTCAAGTGTAGTCTTATCCACGGTCTCGCAGGGACCATTGCAGTTGGCCAAATAGTCAACGACGGTGCTTTTGTGTGGCCACGGAACAGGCACCCACTGGAAAAGCACAGAGTCTCCGGCATTGACAGACGCATGCCCCTTTGCATTGGTGCCATTCCTGTGGCAGACTATATCAGGGCTTTGATATGCATCCGGCGAAACGAAGCCTGCCGAATAGTATAAGCATCAATACGGGAGAAGAATTGGCAGATCTGGCTGGAAGTCACCTACCGTTGTCAGTATCGGCAGCCGTCCAGCCCACCACGATGGGTGGATTTGGCATGTATGGAAACGATGTTGGATCATAGCCCTGATAATACACCCCATTGATGACAATGTTGTTTACATGTCCGTGTCCAACAACGCCAGTCGCCACCGTTAGTGCGATAGCAAAGAGGTTAGAAAGCTTCTGGGCCATGTTTGTATGTAGTACGGAGTAAATCTTATCTCTGTGTATGCCCGAAATAATGCTTCGACAGATGTTCCACCGGATGATTATGTCTGTATTTATGCGCCACGGCTAGCTTTCGATGCCACAAGCAGCCCATCTAATCGATTTCCTGTGATGGTGCATCTGTCACCTGCCAAGGAGCCTATTTACCCGCTGAATCAAAATTGAAAGACAAGATACCATTGCGGCTAAATGATTTAACCCATATATAAAGCAATGGAAGGAATGGAAGGTCATGTTCCGCGATAGAGCATACTCTTTGTGGAGAAGGTTGCAGCGGCTAGAGAAGTTTGGCACTTGAATAGATACAGCCGCCTGCTAAGCCAAGCAAATTATAAATAGGATATGATCTATCTTTTTCTTACGTGTTAGAGGTTGTGTAATAAAATACATGGGCCGATTAATATTTTTTAGTTCATACACTTTCCAATACATTTACTAACAGATGATTTACAAAACCACTGGCTTAGCGGCAAAGATACGGAAGTCATGCTAACAGTAGCCGCGTGTCAGTGAAAAGCCGGGTCTAAGAATCGGAAGAGATACTGAGCTGCTCGGCAGATCTGGATAGAGAACGGAGCCACCCCGCCAATAGTGCCGGCAGAAGAAACCTGTCACAGAGGCCGAAGAACGAACGCATATGTATAAACAGTTACTGAGAGTAGTTAGGTCCTAGTTTCTTAGGTGCATATGAAACAACCGATTGCTGATACCGCACGACTTCATAGATGGCCATAGCCCATTGTTCAAGTGCCAGTCTCATATTATAACCTCATTTGAACCCATGGTGTGTTGTAGTGTAATTTGATGTTTGCTTTGACAATGACCGAACTCTGATTTGTCGACTAGAATATTAACATTCCGACTTAAAGCCTAGGTCAGGTATTAAATGCGCATACAAATACCGGGTAGAGAATTCGCTGTAATTGTACTTGACAATTATCTGCCAACAGAGGTCACCCAAAACCGAGGAATCTCAGGCAGCAATTCAATGCTACATCTAATTCGCGCACTAGGTGGATACACCAGCATGATCCATTCGTCATGACATCTGAGAGACAGTTGTTACTTGAAAGGAGAGATATTAGCTCCTGCAAAAAATAAATGACAAGCACATGTTTACCTAGGCTTATGTTACCACGTAAATACATCGACTGAAGTTGCAATTTGCCTAAATCGGCCACATGTTCCACTTCTTGCTCTCTTTCGTAAAGGTTTTACAGGGGTGAATCAACCAAGTGTACTTTTCAATAAAGGCCCAAGTTAAAATCCTTCTGAACACCGGGGAATGTCCCCGTTCTCACCCTTTCGGGTCAAACCAATCATTTGATTTCACGCTAACTCTCACAAGAACTCGATACTCTGCCCATATAAGCTTGGCGTTCGGAATCAATTACGTCAATGGCGTCCACTGAGGCAAGTTGTTGGCATGTTATGAGAGGCTGGCCAGAAATTTTCATACTCCAGCACCAGCGCTCCAAACGTTTCATCTATCAGCGGAGAATCCATTAGTCGATGCTTAGCTAGAGACAGTGTGCAACGGGAATAAGCAATGCGTATTACGCTGTCCATGAAGATTCTTACATTGGACATTGGGTCATATAAGGCAAACTAGAATTTGAGCTCATTAGTGCTCAGTATTGATAAAGTGGTATATAGTGCCGCTGCTACTAAATTAAAAGCAGGGCGCAGCAGGTATTCTGTAAATACAGTTATGGCCCCGGCGGCCAATTGAGCAAGAAAGTACAGTCTGGCAAGATTGTATATACTATTACAATGAGCCTAAACTCCCACATACACATATTGGAAAAAGGCTGGCTATTAGCATTGTGGCTGCTAAACTTGGAGCTACTTTATATAGGTCTAAGCGATTTTTCTAACAAATCAGCAGCTTGATAATTTCTCTACTATGTATTGCAAAGAAAATACCTTAACCCGCTACACTGTTTGCGGATGTTAGTATAGTGGTGTTAGCTAAGTAATATAAGGCTTGCTTGGAGTGTAATTTTCCAGTTAGCTTAGTCTTTGTAGCTTCTAATACAACTATTTATATAATATTTTCAAGAGCAAGCCCTCTTGGCCTATAGAAATGGCTGAGACAGTCTGATTGCATTATCAATCGCTTTGCATGCGTATACCTTCCAAAGGACCTCTAAGGGCCGAAGAGCCTGACGCGTTCTGTTGCTCCGACGGCATTTCCAGAAAATCTGCGGCAACGATTCCATTCTAAACAGCACGCTCTATATCAACCAAAGACCTCATGCTTAGAGCGGGGTCATTGTCGAGTTTTAGTGCAAGATACCACCTGCACGTTCGGCAAATGGATGATTACATGAGCATTAGGAAGCCAAGAGTGGAGTTGTAAATCGCAATAATTCCAGACAGTTGGGATACAAGAGCTATTCGGCACTTTCTGCTTGGATGGCGGTCGGCATTTTTTAGGGTATTCCAGAAGTAATTCTTAATATCAAATATAGTAATAAAGCTAATGCCATAACTGGCCAATTAACTTTATGAAGACTTTCTTATTCTAACAATGGTTGGTCGAATCTGATCGCCATCGCGGTAGGCAGAATGCGGGGTGATAATGGATAATAGTCAAGATGATTTACCGACGGGTGGCCAGCGATGGTTACAATACGATTGCCAAATCAGACACTACTTGATTGACGGGACATGGTCCGATCACAATCCTCATATTTCTTACTAGGTTGATGCTTTATCCCGTCTCTCATTTTTAAATATATACAAAGACTTCAACAATTAAACAAAGACTTTGAACGATTTCCCTTTGATATAAAGCTTCAATGACGCCCAAGCCCTAATGAGTTTTCGAGGATAGTACTCCATGAACTCAGTCTCACTTCAGCCGGCCGTAATGATGCTCTCACCATTCGCCAAATGGAATTCGCTCTTCAGCTGCTATTTAGCGCTCTTCGGTTTGCTGGCGCATGCAAAAGCACAAAACTCCACCTACTTCAATCCTGTTCTTCCGGGCTGGCACTCAGATCCCTCTTGTACCGTTGTTGACGACGTGTTCTACTGCGTTACTTCAACATTCATCTCTTTCCCTGGTCTACCCATTTACGCTTCCAAAGACTTAATCGACTGGAAGCTGATCAGTCACGCCTGGAACCGCGAGAGCCAGCTTCCCGGCGCTAGCTGGGGCACTCCCGATCAGCAGAACGGCATGTATGCAGCTACTATTCGATACCACGACGGCGAGTTCTTTGTGATTTGTCAGTATTTGAATGCACCAGAGGGTAACATTGGTGTGATATTCAAGAGCTCAGTTCCTTTCAGCAATCCTGCTTGGAGCGATCCGGTACGATTCAAGCCTTCGAATATTGATCCTGACTTGTTCTGGGATGATGACGGTAAAGTCTACTCCATAATGGCAGGCATCACGCTCCAGGAGATTGATCTTGAGACTGGAGATCTGAGTCAACCACCTCTGAGTGTTTGGAACGGCACTGGTGGAACATATCCTGAAGGGCCACATCTTTACAAGAAAGACAACTGGTACTACCTTATGATTGCAGAAGGCGGCACAGAGCTCAATCACTCTATTACAATCGCGCGGTCACGGAACATCAGCGGCCCGTATGACGGTTATGTCAATAATCCTATCCTTACTGCGCGAGGCACAGACGGATATTTTCAAACTGTCGGTCATGGAGACCTCTTCCAAGATCAGAAGGGCAAGTGGTGGGGAATGTGCTTATCGACACGTTCCGGGCCTGACTGGGCGATCTATCCTATGGGGCGTGAGGCTGTACTTTTTCCCGCTACATGGATCAAAGATGAATGGCCAATCCTGCAGAAAGTAGAGGGGCGCATGAATGGATGGCACCTACCACCACGCAGTCGCGATGTAGCTGGGACGGGGCCTTTCAACGACGACCCTGATCGATACGACTTTCCTCTCAACAGCTCAATTCCGGCCAATCTTGTCTACTGGCGTGTTCCGCGTCAGGGATCTTTTAGTATCTCAAGTAATGGCCTGCTGGTAGTACCAAGCCGAAGCAACCTGACCGGTGTCATCGCTACTTCAGACTCTGGTGACACTCTCTCGCTGAATGGGCGGCGAGGTCTCTCTTTCATTGGAAGACGCCAAACACACACGATTTTCGACTATACTGTTGATTTATCCTTTTCACCAAAAGCGATAGATCACGAGGCGGGGGTGACCATTTTCCTCACACAATTTAATCACGTCGATCTAGGTTTAGTCCTCCTTGAACAAAGTAACACAGCCAAGCCGAGTCTCTTTCTTCGCTTCAGGGCCATCAGTGGAGGCTCCACTGTCGACTCTTCCTTGACGCCGCTACCAGAACGCTGGGGACATGGTCCTTTGCGCCTCGAGATTCAAGCACCAAATGCGACTCATTTCATCTTGTCGGCAATGCCAGCATCAGAACCACAAAAGAAAATCACTGCGGGCGCAGCCTCGGGATCACTGCTGAGCGGAAATACGGGTCCATTTACGGGAAGTCTACTTGGCATTTTTGCGACCTGTAATGGGGCTGGCAACGAAGATAGTTGCCCAGAAGGAGGCAATGCGTATTTTCAGCGATGGAGGTACACGGGAATAGCGCAGTACATTTCAAATGGAACAGCTATTCCAACATAGAGAGGATGGACATTCGTATTTATTTACGATAGCGATATAATCCCTTCATCTGCCTGTTTTCTGCACTTGTTCGCAGCATGAGCCTGAACACTTAACCCGAGTGAATCCCTTAACCCGAATAGGACTCGTATTTTGCTCGGGAGTTTTTTCAGCAGTGCTGATGTTTTTGAATAGCAATTGCGATTATCTATCTGCAATGCCAGCACCTCTGCTATTCGACGACTACCCGTTGCAGTCAAGGCGTGAATCGAAGTCGAGCAAGTGATGTTGGAATTATTTGATAACGCAAACGAAATCTGTTGCTTCGGCTAGGGATAAATAATAGGCTGTATGCGGCCGCAGCATTGGCTGTCACCGCGTCTTGGTTGATGATTGGACTGGCTTCGAGCATACGACATCTGATTCCGCTTATATGCACTTCCTAGGGCGCTTTGGATAGCATGCACTACCTCGTATGGGAAGCACGGTTTGCGGGAAAGACGGCAAGGAAGAAGTTGGTACTGAAGACATTAAACTTGAGTGTATTACTCAGAAGCTAGATACCATTATTATGAAGTTCTTCGCCCAAAGAGCTTACACCAGTGATGAAATGTTTTCTTGGGCATTTTGAAGACGTGGTTGTGATTGTAGCCACGGCTCAGCTGTGTTTCCCAAGCGCCTCCGGATTCAATAGTTGCTTCGGCAATGGGTAGTTTCTGAGCCAGCAATAAGGATCCTTGGCGGTTAGAGGATGATCCCCCTCGTTGATGTAGGGATACAATTATTTGCGCAAACCACTGGCATTCCTCCTCGAGCTCGTATACGCTGGATAAATGGTGTGAATGGATACAGGTATTTAGACGGCTACTGTATATCATGCAAATGTAATAGATAACAAGCGCGTCGTAATACTTATTTCCATAAGTAGGATCATTAATTGGTGTCCCGCTGGGTTGGATATAGGTGTGATACCAGTCTTGGAGAGACGCTCGAAGTTGGTGGGCTCGAGATGTAAGATCTGTAATCGCTTGAAGCGGCTGGTCGGGATTATGGCAAATCACGTCAGTAAACTCTTTAAACAGAGTGGGTATGGTGACAAAAATCAGCATTATGGAGATAACCATAGTACTTCTTTCCGGCACAAGAGGATCGTCCGTAATTATTGATAGAAGGACCGCCTTCCATGCTGGATGATCAAGGAAACAAGCTTCATTATTGAGTATTGCTTCTGTTGCCTACTAAGATTCAGCCTTTGATTTTGAGATTAAGCTGAGGATAGTAACGATCTGATAATTACCATTGGCCCCACATAACCCAGGAAAAGGCATTTCTCGAACTCGGATTGATAGCCCAGTGGGCCTCGTAACTGTATTAAGAATGTAGCTCCTGCGGTATGCTTTATCCAAGCATCTTCCCGACTAGGGTTCAGAAGCTGAACAGATAGAATAAAAAGAAACAATTAGCCAATATTTTCTAAAGTCTTCCCAAGACGCACTTACTTCATAGAGGCCTAACATTTGCGTGGCGCAGAGGAGCTCAGCTGTAACACGCTGAGAAGTAGAGTCCATCGCATTTTGTAACTTTGAGAGCGCTCTTGAATAAGCTGAAAGAGCGAATAGCTCCCAGCTTTTATCGCCGGGCGTAAGCAAGCACCTAACGCGAGCCAAGACACAATCTGTAGCGCTCCTTATCAAGGCATTTTGCTGGTAATGCAAGGGTATATACTGAAAATATGACCAATTTCTCCCGGTGAAGAAATGCGCTATAGTCTGAGGGTTTTCAAGAAGCCTTTGCCCAGTATACCGGCCAACCCCCACGGAAGTTAATAAGGACAGATCGAGAAAACGTAGATTTGTTTTGGCGAGCACCGCTGAATATGTGGAAGCAGGGGTTCGCAAATATGTTGTGTCTGCATCCAGGCAGACACCATCAGGCTTGGTTTGGGACGGTCGCTCCGCCACATTAAATGTCTGTATTTGTTTGCACCCTGCTGCGCTTTCATGAAGGTCATCGCTTGGTATGAAAACAGGAAGCTGTCTGCTGTTGGGATGCCGATGTTTAGGTTCTACCTTTCGCTTCTGAGCCACTTGCTGCATGATTTCGCGCCTTATTTTAGCGCGATCGATAGGCGCAGTCGTCACTGGCTTTATCCAAACGAGATTGTTAGACATTGTAAAGATGAAGATTTGTCCCCATATAATACCATCTGGAAAAAGGCAAAGTCTGGGATGTAGGAAGAGCAAGAATCTGTTTGAACTACGCTATTGGAGGTCAGTAGGTAGTAGTGCGCCTGTAAGTAAGCACCATCGAGGTGGGGAAACAGTCTAGCAATATCAGAATCTATGCAGATGCTACAACATGTGGCGAGGGGGATTGGTAAGCCTGTTAACAAGTTTTAGCGCTCACTTGATAAAGTCATTTTGTGGCTTAGAATATGTTATACCTAAATAAACGCCAAAGCACTAAAGTCTGAAATGCATTACCTATTATTCTTTTGAAGCCAAGAGATCATTAGATGACTTATATCCATGCATATTAGCAGATAGTATAAGGCTATATCAATCGAGACGTTGATATATAATGGACGCACAAGCTAAAAGTTATACAAACATTGACATGTTAGTGCATACATCACTCCAAATGTCATTGCCACTTCTCACATTTCGATCATTATCAGACATGATGTACAAACTCTATTCAAGTTAAGAAATCGTAATAATGAGAACACTATCTGACTAGATAGTTAAGATGGAGTGCTATAGCTTAACAGCTCACAGCCCATCACTGATTATCAATATAATCGACGGGAGTTAAAAGGCCAGTCTTGATATCGTATACATATCCAAAACACTGATCAGCAATCCTCTTAGGCACATAAGGAGAAGTCTTCAGTATATGAAGGTCATCTCTAACACTTTGCTCCACACTATTACATGAGTTAGAAAAGTTCCTTGCGATTAAGAATATGGGCTTCTATAAAGGATTACTTACTCGTCAAAAGCACCAAACACCATATCATCAATCTCCGAATGATCTGGCAGGCGGCTTTTATGGGCTTCTCGAACATCTGCATCTTTGAACTGGCTCGCACCACAGTCTATGCAGGGGGCCTCAAGTCAGCGTATACTCTTTACCTCGACATCAACGGACGATGTATACCTGTATGGTGAATCACTATAACGCTCTTGAGTCCGAGAAAAACGTCAAAGAGCATCACTTGTTGCAAAGCGGGAGCAACACGGCCGGCAGGATTCCGCGAAATGAGAACTTGATCTGAGATATCACACACATTAGAATATAACACACTAGAAGAATGACAGCTTTACATGCCCTCGGGTCTAGTTTGCAAAAATTGATCCGGGTTGAGGCGAAAATCAACGCAAGTAACTTTGTAAGTCAGTCTTTTAGGTCTTTACCACTGAACGGCTATGATGTTTACTCACTGACAAGCGTAGTCTGAAAGACACGGCCGAGAGCAACCTGCTCGCCGATTGTAGGCGCAGGACTGTGAGTTTCAGAATATTTCCTGTCCAGCAGATGTTAGAAATGACAATGACAGACGTTACAATATCGTCAACTTGCTTGTTGCGCTCAAGGAGCGTTTCGTGGAAAGAAAGAGCCATGGTGCTGGAGTGAATTAAGTTACGTTATCGTTGATCTTGATCCTGTTGAAAAAAAGCAAAGATATCTGGCAGGCTGTTGGCCATTATTTATACGCTGAAAAGTAATATCTGTGTAGGTTGATGATATATAATGACGGAGATCTAGAATGTGTAATCATTTACAGCGTGGTTTTAGTATCATGCTAATAACATATCTTGCCTTTGTGATTCTTCACAAAGTCCTCGCCTTTCGTTGTCTTTTCCAGGGTGCTTGTGCCTCACTTGGATTAGCACTTCGTCCTAGCATTCCAGTTGTTAACTGGTGTAAAGCTGCTGTTAGCGCCTGCAAGATTTGTAACCTCCATTGCTCTAACCCATTTTTGGGAATTGTACCCTGGTCGATTTAGCGTTCGTTGCACTGCTACTAACCAAAGCCATTGACCAGTTTACCATTTACAGTAACCGTACGGAGTACCTATGCTTGTACTTTTTTGCCTCGTGTAACAAAGAACAACAGACCGAGTTTCTCCAAGCTGTATTTTGCTTGTCGAGTCGCGGGCTAGGAGTCAGGGCGCGGCTGCTCCGTCCAATCACCAAGGACTTCTCAATATTCCGACATTGTTCGGTCGTATTTAGGTGGTATGATTTGAAATCTGGCTTGTATTTGTTATCCGGCCATTTTCGCCATGCGCATGAGATTGAGTACAAGTACTGCTATGCCACGTAATCGGCTATGGATCGGGTCTCTCAAGTAAGTGGAATTTACTCATTCCAAGCTCGCGAAAGCCTCCGCAAGAGACAGCTTTGCTTCAACTTCGATTCGGCCTTGTCTTTTTTCACATGATTCCATTAATCTCAGTAGCGCGAAGTTATTGAATTGAGTGGATCCATACGCGCTATTCATATGGAAAAAGGGAAGAACATTTCTCTCTCCAGGTCTTGCCATGCCTGCATCAAGGCTAAGCGGCGCTGCAAAGCTGGAGTACGAAAGTGTGAACGATGCCACATCAAGGAAATTGAGTGCTTGTACGCCAATGAGCCACTGGTCTCCCGCTTGGATGATAAGCAGCCGCTTGTAAATGACAGCCCTAAGATCGACGAAGCTTCACAAGAGAGCCAACTTCTGGAACCTCGTCAAAAAATAACATCTCGTGATATGGAATTCTTCCACTTCACACATTTAAACGCCCCTTTGCCTCTTATTCGAGAATGGTGTTATTCGAAAACAACATACGCTGGTCCAGCAGCATGTGAACCTACTTTACCTCTTATGGAGTGGGGACAAGATCTTGCAACAGTGCACTATCTGGCGGCTCAATTGAAAGCCTTCCCAATCACGTTCTCAAGAGAAGCGAGAACTATTTTTATTCATTCTACTTTGTATAGCCGGTGGCTGCCGAAGCATATCAAGAATGCATACGCCATTTGTCGAGCATATTCGCTATCATTAGAAACTAGCGCAGACTTTTACTTCGGGGCTTTACATCAAAAACTTGATGAGTTGATCGAGGACTATCCAACATTAGACTCATTCAGCGACCTGCTAGCTTGTCTCCAAGCTTTATTACTCTACTTGCTTATTTGTATTTTCCACGAGGACCCCCGGCAGAGGAAATTTGCAGAGACACATATCGTCACACTCAACCAGTGGACACGCCATGTGTGGGAGCAAGCTCCAAATGAAATATCGCAAATCCTAAGCGCTTGGGAAGCTTGGGCTTTTGCAGAAAGCGTTCGTCGCAGCATCATAATATCATATTTAGTTCGAGGAGTTTACCAAATCGCAAAGTTCGGCTTCCATCCGCATTCAATGTTTGTTGAAACCCTGCCATTCGATCGACACACATGGCTATGGGACGCAACATCTGCAAGAGAGTGGTCTTCACTACCAAGAGATCCTCTGCAGCCAATAATCTCTTATCGAGAATACGTCACAGACTTTGCAGATCAGAGAACAAGGCCAACTGGCTTATTTGAATTGCTACTCTTGGTTATACAATATGGGACAGGACCAATTTATCATCGGCTTTGTAAGGGCTAATTTACGGGTGGAGAAAATCATCAAAATTATACTGTAGGAGGGTCATGGCCATTGCTGAAAGGATCAGTTTTCTATCGGTCTACAATTTCTCTAACTCAGAAATCTGTAGAACTCATAAGATTACTTTCTATGCAATGTGTTTAATTTCTAAACTTTCCAACTTGATTTCTGGTTATAGAGCTAATCTTTTGCAACCACACGTTGCTTTCAGCGCCCAATAATTGACTGTGCGGGCTATGAGTGTTAGCCTAGCGGCTAAAGGGGCTACCTAAGAATGGAATAAGAGTGATTTCCATTTCTCCAGTCTGTATTTACTCTTCAAGGCATTATTACCTCTCTTTTCGTGTGAATGGGGCTAGCATATCACGTCAGTTTAATTAGACATGCATAAAACTCCCAATGGTATCAATACAGAACAACTTTGAAGCACTCTGTTTGACTACTGGCGAGCATAGTGGATCCTAAATTGTGACTAGTTTTATATGATACACAGTGATCACTTGAACGCAAGCCTCCACTGACGGGACGTGTTCTTTACATGCCACTGACTCCATTGCTGAACAATGCGTTGCTAGATCCAACCACCCAATCATCGCGACATAGAGCTTCTCACTTGCTCCCTCTCCCACATCTCCTGAAATTTCATTAGTCGCAATATCTTTAGCAATACCAGTACACCCCTGAGCCTCCTTGATAACAGATGAAAAAATATCAAATGTGTCAATAAAGCTTGAGTTGTAGGAAGAGAATATCGCAATCTCTGTCAACACATTATTGAATATTCGCGGACACATCTGTAGAGTAATGGGTGCATAAAGCATTCGAGGAGCGCCTAAGATGATAAGATCAAGGTTCGTCTGAAAGGTTGTAAAACCTGTAGACTGTTTGAACTTGATACGATGCTGAGTTGCGATCCAGTCTATTGCAACCAATCTTCAGAACCATGTTCATTTTGGTCTCGCTGTAACTCGAAGCGCTTACCGATCAATAGGTACACCTTGTTTTGGGACTCAATTGTCTGGCCCCAATGAACTGCTCGCACACCATTCTGCTGCTTTAGTGTGGAGAGCGCATCATTCCACGCACTGTTAGTGAGCAGTGAGTGAGGATTGATAGTGATGATAGGCTGGACGTCAAAGATGATGATCTCCATGATTTGGGAAGCCATGGTAGTACAGTGTAAATCTGATTAATGAGTTCCTAAACGTTTTTCTACTCAAAGAATAAAGTGACAATGGTATGTTAATTTTATATCTAGAAATGCGTTACCATGGAGTACTCATTATCCTGAACTATGCCAACATGGCCCATACGGGGCCGCAATCCGCGACGCCGGAGTAATAACGCCGCCTCTAGCTCGTGTGGACTACTGGCCACCGGAAAGCCGTAGCTATATAGTAATTAAAAAAAATAATGCGAATAATCAGTAATACCATTTAAACTTATTGCTTTAACCATTCGATCTTACGCGCTCAGAATGCCGAATTGTAGCTGACATCTGAATCCCTAGTGATTGGTGTATCTCTTTTGTGCGCCGCAACGCCTGTTACCTTGGCATGGTAAATTTTCCGAATGTCATAATAGGCTGTACTAGATGTAGGCTTTTGGATATCTATTTGGTAAATACCGAGGCCGGAAGATTTATTGACAGTCGCACGATTGTGTGACAATACTAAGAGCCTAGGAATCTGATGCACCCGGACTACGGATCCCGGACCCCGACCGAACGAATATGCCATGATTGCCGTCTTAGGTCCATAGAAGTCTCAAGCAACCAGCTGGGATCTTTTTTCCGCTCGAAAAAGCGGCAATCAAATTCTCCAGGTACTTGGCTAGATCTCAATGAGCCGATTTCATAGCTGGGTAGGCGGGCGACAGAATCCGGCTGTACTGCTCCGCTAAACCCAGGGCGCAAAAAGAAACGCATAAAGGCGCTAATGGCATGCTGTTGTTATTGACTGGCTTCCAATTAACACTTTAGAGATTTTCACCATGTCTGGTGGTGGAATTAATGCCGAGGGCAATTTTAATCATGGAAATGCCATTCCTGGGCCTGAAGCAGAAAGAGTAATGCCTTTATTCTCTCTGCAAGGGAGGACGGCTATTGTGACTGGTGCAGGAGCAGGAATCGGACTCGCTGTTGCGCAGTCATTTGCAGAAGCTGGTGCGAATGTTGCTATATGGTACAATAATAACAATATGGCCGTTGAGCGAGCAGCAGAGATGGAGCGCGACTATGGGGTGAAATGTGAGTAACGACCGCAGAATTATCGTAGGTCAGCCATGTCTAACGAACGCAAAGGCAGAGCCTACAAAGTCAATACAACATCATACGAGGAGGTACAAAAGGCAACAGACGATATTGTACAGGAATTTGGGGGCCGCTTGGACATCTTCGTCGCCAACTCGGGCATTCCTTGGACCCAAGGCCCAGCTCTCGAAGGAGATGTCTCGCACTATCACAATGTGGTCAACATTGACCTCGATGGCACTTTCTACTGTGCGCGAGCTGCTGGAAAACACTACCGTCGCCAAGGGCTGGAGGGCACAGATGCAAACGGCAAAACACTAGATCAAAGCTACAGCTGCGGATCTTTTATTGCCACCGCAAGCATCAGTGGCCATATAGTCAACATCCCACAATTGCAAGCTGCGTATAATGCAGCAAAAGCCGGCGTAATTCAGCTTTGCAAATCTCTTGCTGTCGAATGGGTTCAATTTGCCAGAGTCAATTCTGTATCCCCTGGCTACATCGCAACCGAGATATCCAACTTTATTCCTCAGGAGATGCGAATTATTTGGAAGAACAAGATTCCTATGGGGTGAGTAATGCCTGAAAAAGAAGGCTGATTGTTCATATTATGCTAACACAAAAGTCTAGTCGGGAGGCCCATGCAAATGAACTAAAGGGAGTTTTCTTATTCCTAGCTTCTGATGCCTCGTCGTACATGACTGGTGCCGACCTCGTTGTTGATGGGGGATACACTCTAGTATAGGTTTACCAGAATGAGGCCCTTACAGTATCACCTCTTTATGCGCAATTGACACTTTTTGTTGTCTATTTGGGGCTATACACTTGAAAACTAGTACATTATACCACTACCAAATGTGAGGTACGCGACATTGCTAGAAGAATCCATCGCGAGCTTGCGCATAAGTAGAGAAGGAAAACAAATGCATATTGAACCAAAGTCCTCGAAAATGCTATTCATTGGATGCTAAAATGACTTTGCGCTGTCAAAGAAAAAAAAAAATGTCTACCTAGACTATGACTGGAGAGAGAAAAGTAATGATTTAGATCGATAAGTGTAGAGTCTATTGAGGTGCCGCGAAGTACTAACAAAAATTGTATTCTTACGTATTTATACGTCTGATCTACAAAATCATTTCAGCATCTGTTCAATGAGAAAAGACAACTAAACAACTCCCTGAATTAAAACTTTAATGACATTCTCGTTTCTCTCTCGCACCAATTGAAAAGCATCCTTTGTGTCCTCGAACTTGAACCGGTTTGTGACCAACGGCCTCACGTCAATTTTGCCGCTAGCGACCAGATCAACGGCAGTTGGATAGCATCCTGTCGTATAGCGAATGGAGCCACGAATTGTGAGATCACGAATACATGCGACAGTGATTGGAAACTCAACGACCTAAGATTACGTTAGTAGAGATTTACCACGAGGAAATATTGTGCATGATCCAAGAGCCTTACCTCCTGGCCCATGCCTGCTTGAACATAGGTGCCCCCTTTCTTGGTCAAATGAACTCCAGTTGAGATGCAGCTTGCAGCGCCCGTAGCCTCAATCACAACATCTGGGCCATCACCAAGATCGAACTGCTCTTTGATCATTCTGGCCAGCTCTTCATTCCACTCATTGTCAGTCTTAACAGTCGCTGGCTTCTTGGGCGGCAAGAAAACTCCATCAGCACCATAGCTTTTCGCGAAATCCAGTCTCCCTTGGCTAATATCTACCCCAATCACCTTCTTTGCGCCGTAAACCTTGGACATTTTCTGGCAGAGAACGCCAATAGGGCCACAGCCGAAGACGACAATAGTTTGGTTGGCTCGCACATTGCCTACTTTAGTCATTTGCACAGCGCAAGCTACAGGCTCCACTAGAGCTCCTTGCTCCATGTCCATATGATCTGGAAGAGGGACGCAATAGTCCGCCGCGACTATGTAGTACTTGGTGAGGGTACCATCCCACGGTGGAGTGGCAGCAAAGACAGTGTCTGGGCACAAATTGTAGGATCCAGAGCGGCAGTAGTTGCAGCTGTATATGCGGATTAGTATGGAAATGCTGCGACTGTCGGGTGCAAATAAACTCACTGCCGGCATGGTACACCGGGTTCAATCGCGACACGGGTCCCAACTTTGAGATTTTTCACGGCAGAACCCACTTCCACAACAGTGCCTGAGCTTTCATGACCCAAAATTATAGGCGTGGTCAGGACAAAGTCTAGCTCAAACATTAGCACAGCCTACAGATACCAGATTCGCGATGCTTATGACAATCTTGTGTAGATAACTCACCTCCGATTCTTCCCTTATCATAGTAGTGTAGATCCGAGCCGCATATCCCGGTCTGAGCAATGTGAACTCGGACATCCCAAGCATCCCTTAGTTTAGGAATTGGTCGCTGCTCGAAATCTGCATCTCCAATAGCTCTTAGCACAAATGCCGGATTCTCTTCCTGTAATGACTTATGAGTTAGAAGGAAGATCGACAAATGCTAGGTTATTGTAAGTCTCACAGTAGCGTGTGCCATTTTAAAGCGTCGGAGAGCTTGTCAGTTAGGTGGACGGGTGGTTATCTCAGTCTTTGACTAGCGCAATAGAGTTCGGTGCTTACAGGACTTTATGATAGCTGGGTCTTGCTGCATTTCAGTATTTTACTAACAAGTTCTATTAAATATACTGAGGCGGGTGACTGCAGTCATTATTGATTGGCCAGCCATGTCTGGAACTCCTAACGCGGGGCTTTGTGGTCCGGCTGACAAGCAGGTTACGGGTTACTAAACTCCGAATTCTCGGGAGACGTAGTCCGATGGCACAACTGATCTTCACTGATCATGTACGCCACGAATCTAGCCCAGGAAACTGGCATTCGGGTGCCGTCTGCCGACTCTTTTTGAGGAAAACTATGTGGATAGTCTCTTTTCCATCGTTGAAATATATTTTAAGTCAAATGAGTAATCCCATTAGAGTTTTTCTTCCGACCAATTCTCTATTAGCCGCAAAAATAAAGCTTATAAGTACCTATCTAAGAAGAAAGCACTACCACGCAAACTACATTGCTTAACGCAGAAGCATTTTCACTTCATCAAAATGAGTTTATCCAAATCCGGTTTTCAGGAAGGTGCATCCCATCCAAAGCTGCCAGATAGTGTTATGAAAATGTTTGACATGACTGGTAAGGTTGTCATTGTCACTGGTGGCTCGGGTGGGATTGGATATGAAGCAGCTCGGGCGCTTGCAGAAGCTGGCGCCAATGTTGGTTTCCACAGCGATTTTGGTATTTATATACATTTTGTTTGGATCTGACCGTGTGTCTAGGTCGCTCTTTGGTACAGCAGTGCCACAAATACTGACGATCTTGCGGCCATAATTGAGGCAGATTTTGGTGTTAAAGCAAAGGCTTACAAGTGCTCTGTCGAGAATTTCGAAGAGGTTAAAAAACAAACCGCCGCTGTTGTGAAAGACTTTGGTCGACTTGATGTCATGATTGCAAATGCAGGCATTTCTCGCCCAGCAGGTACGTACAGATCTCACATATCTCTGCTTTTCTATTTTAACAAGTCTTTCAGGTGGCATAGATGATCCCATCGAGAATTGGGAAAAAGTGCTTGCTGTCAATTTAGACGGAGCTTACTACTGTGCGAAATTGGCAGGAGAAATTTTCCGAAAGCAAGGATCTGGAAACCTCATCTTTACAGCATCTATGTCTGGGCACATAGCAAACGTTCCACAGCGTCAGGTAGGTCCAACCATTGTATCTACTTCAGGTATTTGTACTCCAAAAAACTCTAACAGCTGTACTTAGGCGTGTTATAATACGTCTAAAGCTGCCGTGATCCATCTTGCCAAATGTCTTGCAGTGGAATGGGCAGACTTTGCACGTGTTAATGCAATTTCGCCGGGCTATATCAAGACCCCGATATCTACCGGGGTCCCCAGTGAGTGGAAAGAGGAATGGTTGAACCTCACGCCAATGAGACGCGAGGGGGGTACGAAAGAGCTGAAAGGAATATTTCTTTACCTTGCGAGCGACGCTAGCACTTTTACCACTGGAGCAGATATTGTGGTAGATGGAGGATATTGTTGTCGGTAAATGCTCACATAGCGAGATTGGACTAAAAGACTTTCACTCTGCGTAAAATTTGACATGAAAATGCGAGGCTGCGCTTAAATTTCACTTAGTAGATGCACGCTATGTTTATGCGATTGTACAAGGCCAATGGCCTGATGAGCAGATGGTAAATGCGGAACTTTTATTGAGACGAGGAAGATTCCAACGCTGGTCTGGACATAGTACAAATGTCTTGCACATGCTGGTGTGGTGAGAACGACAAGTCGGGTCAAGCAGCTAGCTTTTGGGTAATCCTAGCGCTGATTTCTAGTCTAAGGTACTAATCGTACGCGGACATTCGATTCATAAAATCCGTGATAGTTGATTCTTGTCTAAAGTTCATACAAGTTAGGAAAGGATTTTGTCACGGATAGATCTAGACTTGAAGCTATGCTAAGTAACTTACAATTCGTTAATATGATCGGATTGTGCAAAATCCAACCCAAGCTCTGGCCACATCATTGGATACAGACTTGTCAATTGATCTTGCCATGACTCTTGCGTCGGCCCATTTATTTCTTCTTCATTTGAGATATATGGCTGGGTCAGAGATGTTACGACCCGAAGACAGCGACTCGCTGTAGGATTCAGCCGCATCATGGATTCTAAAATCCTGGTGGATTCATGAACCTGGTCACGCCATGCTCCAGCAAGGTCTGATTGCGGATTATTACGCAAACAGACAATGGGAATAAGGACTGCTTGAAACAAAAAGTATAACCCATACCAGGAAACCATCATGGTCTGGGAGTTGCTAAACCAGAATCTGGAGATGAGTTCGATCGACTCGCTTGATGCATCTAGACAGCGTTGGAATGCAATGTCAATACTGTCTAGGTCCTCTGAGCCATCTTGGTCTTGTCCCCAGGCCGAACCTGACATGGCCCGTCTGAGGAGAAATGGACGGTACGCTAGTATGCGCAAGTTGCGATACCGCCATTGAATCGTAGCACGGCTGAAGGCATATTTAGGTGGTTGAACAGCGGACGGCTGAAAGTAATGGGGCAGTGAAACCAGCCACGGACCAATTGATGTATCATCCAGCGCAACCATTTCCTTTGCGGTTGGAAACGAATTTGATATCATTCGCTCGTAGATATTGTAAGTAGCCATATGAAAAGAGCATTGAGTTCTCAAATGCGAGTATAGCGTAGTCGCATCTGCTGGAGGCGGCCTTTGTGTCGTAGCCGTTGTGAGATCCTATATGGCAAGTTAGCTGTGCGCCTTTTCTGCAGAATCTAGCGGTACTAACAGCATCGTGAACATTTATTGGTAGCTCGACATCGATTCCACTTTGTGGAAAGTCGAATGGCCTGGAAAATGTAATGATACTTCCCACATCAAATACATACAAACACCACCAAACTCTGCGTCGCATTTCTATGATCAACGGCTTCAGCGGCCAGGCCGAGATTTCCTTATGAAGGCCAATCCCCATGGCGTTACGCCGTGCCAACCCGTAGTAGTTGTAACTCGAGTTTGGCTTGTTGCCCATTTGTGCATAATTCGACATTAGTGTCAAGGCCTGAACCAGAACCAGGTTGCCAGTTTCCAATAGGTCAAATGAGAACCTTGCTTTTGCTGCCTCAAACAGTCCGGTGTGAACATCCGTCCGCTGCGTAGAAGTCGACCATGCCCCTAGAGCAGCCACAACATACAGTAAGACTTGCCAAGCATTCCCGCTAGGCCGCGGTATAATTTCCATAAACTGAGCTCGAAATGTAGCCTCGTGTATTATGGGGTATGAGCGATGGTACAGTCCAAAGTAATCGTCGATATAGCCGTCCAAAGCAGATAGAGAGGTCATGGCGAACGGTATTGTAGATACTCTTGGGCTTGATGTCCCGGAACGATGGCCATTGTGGCCTACGGTAATGCGCAATAACGCAGCGCCCGAAGCAACGCCTAGAATACGTTAGTATTTGTCTGCATGAACATTAGGAATAAGCCGGGTGTAGGAGAGGGGGCTTATACCAAGATAGCCACTGCCATCTGTGTCACTGGTCAAACTTCCCATCCCATCGACAAACCTTTCTCCGCCGGGCTGGCCACTTCTTTCATCCCATTCAAAGCTTCCTGATGCCGGGGGTCTTTCTAATGAAATCATAATGTTTCTATCAGATTGCGATACTCGACCTACGCAAGGCGTATGCGGACTGTGATGGTTGAGGCTTGCTGAATGAGCAGTAACCGTGCCGTATCTTGTCTCTGGTAAGTCTACATCTCTGGAGTGCAGCAGGACGAAGTCTTCTTGAAGAAGTAGACTTCGCTGAGAAATGATGGCCTCAGTTTCACTGGCTTCCATAAGCTCAATTGGCTGAGAGGGAGGTGAGGATGGAGTTACGGTCTCTCTGCCGATTGTATTGTCTTTAGAGAGTGACGGGGAAGATTGATTCATTTCTTTGCACTCTTGCTGTGGCCGAAGTTTCTTTAGCAAGGCATTTGCCCTGGCGAGTTCTTCCTCGACTTGTGTTAGATGCCTATGTTCTAATTAATGAAGTACTCGATCCTGGGTAAAAAGACCGACATAACATACCTCCTCGTTAATGGCGTCCTACCTGGCCTTTCGTAACTGCATACCCTACGGTATTTCTGGCACGTAGAACAACGAGGAAGCAATCTATCACACTTGAGATGTGCAACACTAGTCAATAGGCCGCTCAAATGTACTCGGGACACGAATCTTCACCTTGGATTTCTTTCTGCTGCATTCTTGGCAAGCTCTCCGAACAAAGGTTCCGCGCTGATCACGCCGGTCTAGCTGGCCCGGCTGCATCTTTCGCAAGTTTCACGGGCGCTCGTAGGAATTCAATGGCTTTGCGCAAAGTTAACAGGCAACATAGGATATGATTACAGCTCGGGCGTTATTTCCCGCTTATGGTGCACATTATTGACTGGACCGGAATCCGATGTCCGGCCGCCGCTCCACAGCCACAGCCACTGTGTTCTACAGATTGCTAGTCGCATAATTTTCTGCGCTTGCTATAAAACAAAACGCCGCAACAAACAGTAGGTGCCATGGAAAACTCCGAGGAGCCTTGCTGTATGCTTCTACACCGCCCAGCCGAAAATACGTAGTTCCTGAATAATATATGAATTAGGCTGCCATGTATTAATTACATAAATTGAGACCTTTTCTCGCTTCTTGGCTCATATTAAGCAGTGCGTTTGAAACTCGCCCGTGCAAGAGCGTACGCAAGCTGTATCGCTGCGAACCAACTTCGAGGCTTCCACAAGTCTAGACCAGCGCCCAGCCGGGCTACCCGCACCATAGTCTGCGGCGAAAAATCCGGTGGTAGTTTCTGTGAAATTGCCATTACCTTGTCTCGATTTTGCTTTGCTTTTTCCCTGTTTGCTGAGCTGAGTAAAGCCACGAGTTCTTTCAAGGTCGGTTCGGTGCAGTATGCCGGTTGCCCAGGTTCTTGTCGCCATGAATCTTCCAAGGGACCTGCCTTAAATGCGTCAAATCCCATCGCGTCCAACAGTTCCATCACAACTGCCACAGATTTGTCGTCATCTCCTGCGACAGGGAGTCCCACCCTCTGAGGCGAACCTTTTGGTCTCGCACTAGAGGCAATGTTGAGTGAGATGATATTATTCAGGGCTTTCACAATAGGGAACGAGAGAGTTTTTGACATCCAGACACTCTCTGTCATACCCTCTTCCAACTGTTGAATGCTCCCATCACGCGAAGGATAATAGTTGCAGGCATCAACCAAGACCATGCCAGGGCGCATACATGATTGTAAAATCGGCTGCAAGGGGAGAATACCACTCATGGGCACCGCCAGGACCACAATATCCGCTTCAGATAATGCTCGCTCGAGGTCCAGTGCTTTGGCACCTGTTAATGTCTCTACTTCATAGAGACTGTCGGGACCTCTCGAATTACTGACGCTAACCGAATAGCCAGCATGCACAAGTTGTGTTGCCAAGGCTGTGCCGACCACGCCAGCACCTATGATGGCAATCTGGCGCGATGCAGTGGTTGTTTGGGATTGGGCAGTAGTAACCATCTTTTATTGGAAGAGGGTGGAATTGGATTGGCTGAGGAGCGCTTTTGGTGTATACGGGTTGAATAGTAAGTAGAAAATGTGAGTTGGAAATGAAAGGTTGGGAGAGATTTATCCCAAGTTTCAAGTATATATACCTAAACAGAAAGGCCAGTTGACCCGCGGACTAAATTTACATATAGGTACTCAAGTAATGGTATCCCTTTTTAGGATTGCAGCATGTAACTATGAGTAAACCTATTATAAAGCTACACCCAGTTTCCTCCGCCAGATTCTCCGCACCGCCCCTTACGCAACTTGACATATTCTCCGCAAGGTTGCTACTGAAGGCCTTATCTTGGAACTTTTGCAAGGTATCATTGTCATATATTTCTATGGTTCAATTAAAGTTTTGTCGTGTAATATATCGTCCAGAAAATCTTCCACTTTAATGATCAAGTCTTCTCTTAGCTGATATGCTTCATTCTCCAAACCAGTCAACCGGAAATGCCTCTCAATAGCCAAGATTTCATGTAATATATGCAAAGCCGAAGTCGCCTCCTCTTTTTGGAATTCGCCGTGTGCAGCTACTTTGTCTTTGTTGTCGTTAGTGTGACTAGAGAGGACACCTCCATCATTCATTTCAATCCAAGCAAGCCGTCTCTTTGCATCCAAGATGATTGTCTCGCGATATAATTCGTCCTCATGCCATAATATCTCTTGCAGAAGTAGCTTCGCCGCTAGAGATCTAATTTCCATAACATCAATTCTCAAAGCCTCTGAAGCTTGTGGGCGCGTTGATAAAATTTTGTCCCAATGTTGTGCATACCCTTCGGTGTTTATGTGGCTCCGTTTTAAATTCCAAATTCCTGTGATGAATACATCTGGAACGAGGCACGCCTGGCGCTGTAAACGCACTATGCATGAATCATGAAGCTCCTGTCTATACAACTGAGGGCTGACATGTCCCGCTAGCTGATCCAATAGCTTGGAATTGTATACTCGGATGATGTTGAGTTGATCTGCGGTTTGTCTGAACATCAAAGACGCAAACCTTTTCAGCGGATGCTCTGCTCGAAGCGATTGCTGAGCCACGGAATAAAAATGCCTAATAAAAATACCTAGGAGCTGGTTTTGTCCGGCCATTGTCATCTCGTACATCATATCAACGAGATTCCATGTTAGATCAATGTTGAAATCTTGGATCGCGTCCTCCAATTGGATAAAAACCTTGCGAATTGCTAACCCAGCAAGAGAACCATAGTCTAGAGAAAACAGTTCCATTGCAAGAGTAAACGTCTGGTACATCTCTATGCTTGAAGAGCATATCCTTGTTTTTACCTCGCCCATTTCAATGGCACCATAGACCCAATTAGAGATGAGTGTTAACACTTGTTGAAGTGCTTGTTCCGGGGTGTGGACATCTAGTTCCAAAGCAATTATCGGACGCGAGATATCTCGTCGCTGAGTTTGCTGAGTAATTCCAATGCCGTTGACGTCCCGCCGTGAGAGCAAGTATTGACGTCGCATCCGTTCCGTCAGACTCCGAGTCCCCGCGGCGGTCGCATCGCGCTGGGCTCTCTTTGTAAGCCCCCATTTTTTTATTTGCTTTTTGTACATTTGCCTCCTTCAAATTGAATTAGCATGATGATTTCAAATACACACGTTCTTACATACGTTGCCTTAAAGCCATATGTATACTCCATATGTGTCATGATTTCGCGTAGTTTAAAGCCCTGGATCTGGTACATACTCCGAACATGAGGATAAATGGTGACCCAGTCTGGCGAAGGTTTTTCTGGTCTCCTAAAGTAATCCATGCTTTCCGCAGGGACCTTTGTAGAAGATGATTCAGTGCCTCGTGGCAACAAAACACGATATGGCTGAGGGATGGGCAGTCTCGAATCCATGGAGACAGGGGAGCTGACCCTAAGACTGGCAAGACAGATAAGCTGATTAGTGTTTGTGGTTACAACCAACAGCTTCGTGGGTAAAGAGTCATTGATAACTGTAAGTAAATCTCGGTTATCATTGGGAGCCACCTCGAAGAGAAGTCAAGTCAATGATGCAGAAAGTATGCGGAAATGGTTCCCCGATAATACTGTTGATGCGGACTAGGAGAAAGCCTAGAAGTGATGCTAGTGGAGATTACAACTAGTGCTAGGGATCGGGATCTCACAGCCAATAGGAAGAACAGAAATAGGAACCATGTCCAGTGGGTCTTGTCAGCAAGCGAGGCATGATGGAACGGACTTTGACTTTCTATAAAGTACTAAGAGCTACTCAGCCGCTTAAATAACCATATTCATAGGTTTCAAGAAGATAACAAGTAGTTGGAACTACAAGATTTGTAATTATTATAGAGATATTAGTAAAACTTTGAAGGTTGTGTCTGGGGTACTATATCTAGATATTTGTTATATAGGTTTACCTACCTAGTATGTTAAGGTGAGAGAGGTGCGGTTATACTACCAGTGTTTATTCCCGTTGCAATGGTGCCCTTCTCGAGTCAATTTGTACGCGGATAGAAGATATCGAAATTATAGTGCTTGCTTGAAACCAACTTGGGCCTATTACACGGAAACAAGCAGCCACTACGATTACAGAGTCGACGACAATGACGGCTAATTAGTAACTTGGCCTTAGGCAATCCAAATTACGAATTTATTTCACTTACTAAATTTCTATAAAAGCAAGCTGAAGAGGAGGAGTCATCACTCCAAGGTGGTGGCATTCGAAGGGCGTTTCAGGAGTATTGTTGCTGTGAAGTGCACTTCTGACTTAGCTTGATCTGTGGGAAACTATGCTTTTATAGATCGCGTCGGATCCAATGATTTTCGTGTGAATGGAATTGCAAGAAGACGTGTAATAAACTCAGCGGATAGCAAAGAAATTATATTAGTGATCTTACAGCAACACACTGCGTCAAGGATACACCTACAGCAACACACTAATCTACGCTTGGCAAACGCCACTCTTGGCAAAAAGCGTTTCAGTCACGGGTATAGCTATGATAATCATAAGTCCGTAGTTATAATCCTGGGAAAATAGTAATTCTCCTAGATCAGCCAACTGCAATGTCAACTGAAAACTCCAAATGCATTTTGTTATCATTCAACACCCGGACTTAGGCGGCGCAACAGGGTTAGACACCCAAGGTCGGTCATATGCTGCCAAAGTTACTCATAGTAGATCGAGACAGCGGCGAGTACTTCAGTACCAGGAGGAAAAAATACAGAGACGGGCTAAAGGAGATCAACCTGCTCAAGAGCTTAAAGTTCGAGAAAATGCCGGCCGGTCCAGTCCTCATAACATATTATCATCCGCTCGAAGGGATCCATTTTCTGCAAGCACGTTTGTAACCCCAATTAACACCTATGAGGCTAGTCTATTTGATTACTGTAAGAAGGTCACCAGCAATCTTTGTATGAAACGTTCTGAAGTAGACTAAGACAAGTTGTCGATGCTAACATGCACCAAGTTGTCCAGGTAGTGATTCCATACGGCAAAAGTCACTGTGAGCACTTTACGGACAATCCCATGTATCGAGATGGCATGAAAATGGAGTTATTGCCTCTTATTCTGACCAATGCTGGATTGCTGAGTGGAGCTTTGCTTACGACATGCCACAGTCTCTTTATTCAGTCCCAGAATCCAGGATACAAACAGCTGGCTATTCAGTATAAGGTAGCTTGTCTGGATCACCTGAACAATGCAATACGATGCGAGACCGACTTTATAGCGGATGCTACCGTGATCCAGGCTCTGCTTCTGGCTTCTAATGATGTGAGTCGTGGTCATGATGGATGTGTTCAAGCCCCGCTCATAATAGACACAGTACGCTGCTGGCGAAAGGACTACTGCACAGCTTCACTACAACGCAGCATTGCAAATGGTACGTCTACAGGGACGAAGCCAAGCATTAGGCTTGAATAGCTTCCTTTGGAGACTTGTCGATATATTTCCATGCTGCAAGGATTTAACAGAGGCGTGCTAAAGCTCAGTTTGAGTCTCAACCCAGCTAGAGAACTTCTTGGACCGTCCTTGCAAGTGAGAAGCTTTACTAAATCTTGTTATAACGAAGTGGAGAATTTTGAAATAGGCAGTTACCTATTTAAGAATGGATGTACAAAAAGTAATGTTAGAGACAATACTAAATGCTGAATATGGAAATACCTACAACTACTTAAATAAAGGCAATTCTCTTTTCAGAAATAGATCCCCAGCACCAACAAGGCATTTACACACGAGCTTTATCTCTTCATATCACTCCAGCTTTAAAAATGACGTCTGGGCCAACTCCAGCCTTCCCACCAGGCTCCTGGGTCCTTGTCACATATTGCCTCTCATGTAACTTCACAATTCCTGCAGCGTGGTTACAAAGTTCGAGGAACCGTTCGCAATCTCACTCCTGCTTCTTGGCTAGTTGATGATCTATTCAAGGATGCTGCCGTGGCCGGGAACTTTGAACTTACTCTAGTGTCGGATTTCGGCCTTCCGAACGCCTTCAAAAACGCCGTAAAGGGAGTCTCCGCTATTGCACATATAGCCACCCCAAACAACTTCGACCCGGACCCGTCGAAGGTATTCCCGGTGACGGTTGGAGCTGCAACGTCTATATTGAAAGCTGCTGTTTCTGAGTCTTCCGTGAAGCGATTTGCTTACACTAGCTCAGTTGCGGCCGCTGCGACGCAAAGACCCGGGAACCATACACATGTTGGACGAGATACGTGGAACAACTGGGCGATCGAGATTGCCAATGCCCCGCCACCTTACGAAGCTTCTCGGGAACCGGCTGTCTATAGCGCAGCTAAGGCCAAGGCAGAGAAGGCGGTATGGGATTTCCTTGAAGCAGATCAGCCGCCATTTGCTATCAATGTTGTAAGCCCATTCGCTACGATTGGGCCAGTGTTGCACCCCAATCAGCCTGGAGCTACATCTTTGTGGATCAAGGAGCTATTACAAGGAGACTCATCATCAACAAGCATAGTCCCTAACTGTGAGTTCGATGGCCCTCATTCTACGTCCAGGTCAGGAAGGTTACTAATTGCCAGTTTGCTACTGGGCCAGTTTATACCGTTCATGTACACGATGCGGCCTTGTTACACATCGCAGCCTTGTTAGATACAGAGGTCAACGGATGTCGTTTACAGGCTTGGGCAGAGCCAGCCAACTGGAATGACTTGCTGAGAATTTTGCGGAAGCTCTGTCCCAACAATACAAGCGTAGCCTCCGATGTCCCAAACGGAACAGACATTGAGTTAACGACAGACACGACAGAATGTATCCGCTTGTTGAAGAAGTGGGGTGATCAAGATGAGTTTAAAACAACTGAGGAGGCTGTACAAGATACACTTACTCATTGGAAATTGGTCTACTGATACAGTCTATACAGATATTATGTCTTGCTGGGCGTAATGACATAATTGCGTCCGAGTGGCTGCGGAGACTAAGCCTCAAATGCTCAAACTAACATGGCATTGCTTAGGTGGGACATGCAACAAAATAGCAAAAAAAAAAAAAAAAAAAAAAAACATTCTCAACACTCGGGCTTACATTGTGATTGTATAAATAGCTTGTATCGAGAGATTGGCTATTAGTAATACGATAATATTACGTTTTGAACTGTAAAAGATCCATCTTTCGGCAATGTATTAGGTTTCATGCATTTTCATTGCCGCCCGACAGGCTATAAAACCAGCAACGCATGTAATAGCTATGCCTCGACATTCGCTCCTAGATCAGTTCAAATCGAACCTCCTCGCAGAATTTAATTGTCGCTACCTCCTTCAATAACACCATATCTCAACCATGGATACTCACATTCCTGAGACAACTATTGCGGGAGTCACGGTAGTTGACACTCCTATTGTTCAAGCTGCTCAAAAGTATGCTCGCGCACACCTAAACGATATGGGTTATAATCATGTCATGCGGTCATGGGTACTTGGGGTTGTCGTTTATAACAAGCTTCGTGAGAAGAACGCTGTCTCGGAAATTGATCTGGAGGTACATGCGCTGAGTGCTATTCTTCATGACCTTGGTTGGGATGTAACAGGTGAAATTATTTCCCAGGACAAAAGGTTTGAAGTTGATGGTGCAGAAGCTGCCTGTGATTGGATCAAGGGAGAACAGCAAAGTGGAAGAACGGAACACTGGGACGATGATAGGCTTCGGCTAGTGTGGGAT
Organism: Trichoderma sp. CBMAI-0020; assembly: GCA_030708095.1. Taxonomy (NCBI): domain Eukaryota; kingdom Fungi; phylum Ascomycota; class Sordariomycetes; order Hypocreales; family Hypocreaceae; genus Trichoderma; species Trichoderma sp. CBMAI-0020. The sequence continues at coordinate 115,412 of JAJNCI010000001.1, forward strand.
GCAATTGCTCTGCATACTACTCCCTCGATAGCGCTGTATAAAGAGCAGGTGATTAAGATCTGTACTCTTGGAATCTCCGCAGATTTCCGAGGCCCAGGTTTAGACAAAGACGGCACGATTTCTGAGGAAGTATTCGATGCTGTCAATGAAAGCTTTCCTCGCCTAGATCTGGCTGACGGAATCCGCGAAATTATATGTGGCTTTTGTCAGACCAAGCCGGAAACTACATATGGTGTGTATACTGTTTGATGTCATTCACGTATTTCTTACCTAACACTATACAGACAACTTTCAGATGGAGTTTGGTAGGAGGTATCTTAAGGGTTATAAAACAGAAGGTTCGCTTATGTGTGATTTTATTCAGGCAACTGCTAAATGAGTAGTATTACAGTAATAGAGAGCTCGGACTAAAGGTTATGCATACGCTTCTTAATTGAAGCATAAGGGCCTCCAATTGAACTTGAGAGCTTGATCAACATTATACTTAATCAGCTATATATCTTCTAATAACCATCCGACGCCATCTACAGAGTCTTGAATTCGTCGTCGGGTAGCTGCCAGATGGGATGCATCATCCAAATCCCGTGAGGAACGTGCGATAAGTTTCTATCCTCATAGATACTCCATACCCTTCCCGCAAGATACGCCCGTAAATACAACTGTTATTACGCGCAGAATATATCTGAGCAACTCGACAATCCGCTGGATCGAGGGCTTTATGCCTTGCTGCATGCCGTCCGAGTGATAACAGTAAGTAACTAGAAAATGAATTGATGCATTGCAATGGCTAATCCCCTGTATATGCGCCTATGTATTGACCCTTGTAGCTTATGGATGCCCCGACTAACAGGCCTCAACTTTGAAACCCTTGATCAGATTGACATTTGCAGGCAGAATGCTCTGTCTTTCTCACCACTGCACCACTGCAAAAAATATGGTTGACGTCGGCAGTATGGCACAAGGCGGTAAGAGAGTACAGCACAAGTGACATTACATGTTGACCAATTCTCGCGCAGTTACAAGTTCCATCCCCGGGTAGCCAACGCAGCGGCTGCTGCCATGAAGAAGGATCACAATAGGATATGGAACGTTGGTGGGTATTACGGAATGGTAGACGATGTTTTGAGTTGAAAATGTGTCATAAATTAGAATATTATATTCTCTCTCAACAATGGTCATTGTTTGGCTGCTAGTATTTGCTAGTGTTAGAAATTCACTTGCCGTTTTTGGGGAACGTGGAACAGCGCTTGGTATGTGCCCCAGTGGCGAGCCATTACCCCTCCAAGAGGCTTCAAGTTTCGGGCTCATGAAGCTAATAACTAAGGTTGTTCAACAGTGCTTGGCGATTCATCCATTCTAAACATGCCACCGGTAAAGTGGGATAGAAGGAGAAATGATTGGTAAGTAAATATGCAATCCGCGAGAGTTTTGTTATAGGTTATTGAGCCGAGAATATTGACAAAAGAGTAAGAGAAGAGATCAACATTGCTGTCACAGGCTGGGATGACTTGCGCACAAAAAAGTAACGATTAATGTCGTATATATGATGCAGGGTGACTACACTGGCCGTGTACAACCTAAATGGCCGTTCAAGATCGCAAGAAACATTTCTGCGACTTGTGGCGAGGCCGGGTACTCCGAAGCCTTGCATATGGCGAAAATTCTAGTGCTGAGGATTCAAAGTCACACCGGATTGAGTCACACACCGGATCCACCCATGCCCAGGAGACGAATTAAATTACGTTTCCCCTTTAAGGATCAAACAGCACAACGAAATAGTCGAGTTTTCTCATTGGGTAACATGGGTTTTGAGTTCGATTTCGATTACTGCATTTTAGTATGACTACAGAGTAGTGTTACAACGAGGCACTGCGGACCCGCTCTTGTGATTGCGTCGCATTGGAGACGCTCACCATAAGTGCATCAGTGCCGAGTGATGTATCAAACTAGTGTTGTATATATATATTCAACAACCGGCTACCTCTAATCTCGATTCTGGCTATCCTCAAGTCCTTCAGTTCTCTTATATATTTCTATTTACCAAGCTCACGATGGATCAATCCTGCGAGCTGGGCAATCTGCAGGCTCCAGGCCGACTCCTCCTCACATCTCTTCCCGAGTTGGCCAACGAGCAGCCCCAAGTCGTCTCGTCAACCAGTCAAGTACAGGACAAGGAGCCTCGGCCAGCGAACTTCCGAACATGGAGATTCTGGACTATTATTTTGGCATTGACCATCACCGGCCTGATGTCTGCAATCGAGGGTACCATCATAACGAGCGCGCTACCCACCATCACAAACGCTATGGGCGGCGGAGATTCCTACATCTGGGTTCCCAACGCCTACCTCCTGGCACAGGTAGCCATACTTCCCCTCACTGGGCAAGCAAGTAATATCTTCGGTCGTCGTAATCTCCTGCTGGGAGCCGTTGCCCTTTTCACGCTCGGAGGCGGCCTCAGCGGCGGTGCTTCTTCGATGCGAATGCTAATAGCGGCCCGGACGATCCAGGGGCTCGGCGGAGGAGGCATTAATCTCTTGATCGAGACGATTGTGACCGATATTGTCCCGCTTCGAGAGCGCGGTCAATACATGGCCATTGTTGGCATCGGGGCCGTTGTAGGAGCCACCGTGGGACCGTTTCTGGGTGGGCTGATCACCGATCATGCTTCCTGGCGGTGGTGTTTCTATATCAACGTGCCCATTGGCGCTGGTAAGACCAATTCTCTTCTGCATTTCCGTCAAATTCGACCTATCTCCACTCAAGGTCTTTTCATTAACCTTGTTTAGTCTCCTTCTTGATCTTGTTTGTTTTCCTTCGCGTCAAATACGAGCGCGACCTGAGCTGGTCGGCACGCTTCAAGCGCATCGACATCTCTGGCAATGTCATTTTCGTGGCTGCAATTGCCTCCGCCCTGATTGCGCTCACTTGGGGCGGCACCATCTACCGCTGGAGCACCTACCACATTATTGTGCCCCTTGTGCTGGGCTTTGTGGGCGTGTTGCTCTTCATTGCTTTCGAATGGACCCCGCGGCTGTGTCCTGAGCCTTCTTTCCCGCGGGAGATTGTGTCGAATCGCACTTCGGCAGCCGTTCTCATCTTGACCTTCATCCATGCGATCGTTGCGTATTGGGTATACTACTTCCTGCCGATATACTTCCAAGCCGTCAAGGGTTTAACACCTCTACGCTCCGGAGTGAACACGTTGCCCAACGTGGCTGGCGGGCTTGTCTTCGCGGTTCTGGGAGGTGTCCTCCTGTCCAAGTTCGGTCGCTACAAGCCTATCCACTTGGCCGGATTCGCTATTACCACTGCTTCCTTTGGCCTGCTCAGCATACTTGATGCAAACTCAAGCAACGCCGCGTGGGTATGCATACAGCTATTAAACGCCCTCGGCAGTGGCGCGCTTGGCGGTGTGCTACTACCTGCGGTTCAAGCGCCTCTGGATGAAAGTTATGTCGCCACAGCTACCGGCGTTTGGAGCTTTTCTCGCTATTTCGGTTGTGTCTGGGGTGTTACTATCCCGAGTGCTGTGTTCAATAACGAGTGCCGCCGTCTCGCAAGCACTATAAGCAACGCGGAAATCGCTCATAACCTGTCGGGGGGCGGTGCATATCAACATGCCACAGGTGCCTTTCTTTCCAGCATTGAAGACCCAGGCCTTCGCGCAGAGGTAGTCGGGGTATTTACCGCAGCGATGCGGGTGGTTTGGCTGGTGGGCATTGCATTTGCTGCATTGGGATTCTTGGTCACCTTCGCAGCGAAGGAGATAAAACTACGGGAGGAATTGAACAATAGCTTTGGCGTGGAAGAGAACAAGCATGCTTCAACTCCCCCAAAGAGAGATACTGAAGCCGAATTATCGTCTCATTCAGTGTAGTATAGATTAGTATTGATATAATGAATATAGTTACTTGTTTTTTGAGAGGTGTGCAAACTCGGCAGTCATGACTGCAAACGCCCTGAATTTGGTCGTTTACCTATGTGCTTATCTCGAGTCATCCTCGTCGTCTTGGCCAGCGTTTGCAGAGTCATGCAATGCCTTATTTGCTACTATAGCATATCTAGGCAATATGTTTCGCACGAGGCATCTTGAAATATACCAATACCCCTTTGCAGCATTCTCCGGGTTATTCCGGGTTTTCTCAACGCGATTCCATAACGCTATTTATTCTAAGTATGGAATATACGTTGGATAGGAATATTGCTTCTCCCGTAAGCAAAATATCTGAGCAACTGGAGACATCTTCCTCAAACACAATACGAAAGATTAATTGATGATGTTGCGCGAACTACCTCGGCTTCTCAATACCGATTTACTCTCGGCTTTGCTGTTCTATCTTACATTCTATTCTTAACGCGCGTTGTCCATTACAGCCAAGCAAATAGGTCTTCTTGTTCTCTTAATTCATATTGCCGTCTCAGCGATGGAGCTTCTCCGTTGGAACTATACCCGAGCCACCACTGGATCCGAGCCAGTTGCAGATACCATATGTAGTGTCCTCTGCATAGGCCGCCAACACAATGAAGATAATAAGACGACACCAAAAGAAACATCCAGGTATAGTCAGGCCCATCTTTTAAGCTATTGCCGTTTCGTCTTCCTTTAACAGCTACCGCTTACATCCTGGAAAGTCCCTCCTTGCACCTCGCGTCGGTCATGACCAACCGGATCTTTCTTTATGTTCGAATCGGTATACTTGGCTTCGCCGCGTTTGACCAGCTAAAAGGCTCAAGGGCATCTATATACACACTAGGAAGCTATTTGGGCCCAACACCATCTACTTTGGACAACGATATACCACTGGGATGGTTTATTTTTGGCTCTTGCATTATATTGGCATCTAAGGTGTCGCGCTGGACAACACAACGAGTTGCGCCAAAGTCAGATTATCCAAAAGAAAAGAACGTCTGGGAGCTGTTGCAACGGCCCTGGCAACAAGGCTTCAGCAGCTCTGAAATTCCGAAGAAAATGAGTGCGATGAGATCGCAGCTAGTGCAGCTTCTCCTCTGGATTGGGCGATCTGAAGACCATTAAAGCCTATGGTGACGGAATTGTGTTCAACGGAAAAGCTGGAGAGAAGGACCACAATAATTGAGGTTCAGTCCGATATGAATATTGAGATGAGAAATTAAGATATTGAAAAGTAAAGCATGGCTATTTTATAAACTAGGGGCGTATGTGATGGATAGAACATGATGTTAGTAAACATGCGATGGATTACGTTCAATGCTTACGATAACTACCTAGTATGAAAACTTGAGTCTATGCGAAGAGAAAGTACCGTATGAGAGTTCAGAACATTGCCGGGTAAAATGAACGGGTGAAGGCCAAGCTTATCTCATAAGATCGATAAATGAGGCGTAAGCGAAGCACATTATTGCTACTTTCTGCTTGCTCGTTCGCTTATTTAGATCATGAGGTAGGGTTATGAAGTTTATGGGGCTGAAGTCATCGTTTCAAGCGCTAATACCTTCTCAGGCACTCCCCGAGGGATTTGGGGCATTAGTTTCTAATTAGGTGCGGCTTATGGTTGCATTTCTACGTCTTTGTAGATTTTAATGCCGCTGCCAATAAAAACCTCGTTTGAAGATCACTGCAGGTGCAATCCCCACAAAGACCACTGGGGGAAGTATGCGTAGCATCTATGCAGCCCCTATTACATGGATCGTGAATAACTGGAGGAGAACCTAGTAAAACATGGGGTTTCGTGGGACCGAGAATGGGCGGGGTGGAAATACGACATAGATGGGTATATAGTAGCCTGTATTGCAGAAGCCGCACGACTGGTCTTGGTCGATGAAGAGAACCGCAGGCATCCGCCGCCCACTTCTGTGTGTCTACCTACTGCGTATATCTTACCCACTGTTTCAAAACGCCCATCACCCAGTTCTTCTTATTGTCCCACTTTAAGAATCGCGATGGTCGCTTCATAGCGATATAACCATGTACTACTTATTTCGAATCGAGGATGCGCTTGCATATGCTCGCAAAAATAAGAATAAAAAGATGATGGCAGGTACCAATATCATTGCGACGCGCTCTCTTTGTATGGCGCAATTGATTGTTCCTCACCAAAGACATTTTTGGTGTAATCTGTGTCTGCAATTCATTGCTCATGGTCCAGACGAATGAGCAAATGTCTGTCTAGCAAATTCAGGAGTGGAGTCACGGCTATATATAGAATTTAAACGAATGACATGGCAAGATCAGAGACATGATGAATATGTACAAGCATTATTGGGGCCTGTTGCTTCAAAATCCTGTTTAAATGGCATATGGAATGTAAGTGTTCCAGTTGGTTCCCATCAAAATCGTTTCTCCTATTCTGTTTAGATTCTCTTTCCCCTTCAAGTCATTTAGGTATCATTGCTAGCAATACGTTGCGTTGACAAGGTTATAAGACGGATCTAAAGACAAGATATACTCTCATTTATTTCGGAGGTTCCTTATAGAGGCAGTGTCTAACAATTATTGCATTTCGCATAACTATCTACCCCTCATTGTAAAATGACTACTCAAATCTCCTTGCAAGCTGCTCTTTTAAGTCGTGGATATTCTTTCCCAATTCTTACTGTATCAAGTGTTATAATCTTGCGAGCATCCAAATTTGGAACTAGGGCAAAGCGGTACTCCCCGAAGTGGTTATTCAAGTCTCTCTCTTTGCTTCGCCACTGTCTTCCCTTGCAAGGGCTCCGGAATAAACACCTTATCGAGAAATGAACATGAGAGTACCTGTACTTGCACAGCGCGACCTCAGCAAAGCAGTTCTTTCATAATTTTCGGAGTAAAGTTTAGCTCGACTTACATTATTAGATGGCCTCTGTACAATTGCCATTTGCTTCAATGCTTAGTTGCCATGTTCTAGAATGTCGGGGTAGAGTTTAGCCCGACCCTGATCGACGGCCTTTCCCATAGTGGCCTCCACTCGGGAATTTTACTCCGTATAAGATTCTAGAATGTCGGAGCTAGGTTTGACCGGACTTGGACTAACAGCCTTTGCCATGCCGCCTTCTTCTGTATAACCAGTAATAAAAGCCGAATCCCGAAATGTAATTGCCTTTATCTAACGTAATGGGAAGAACAAGAGATGAGGTTCAACTTGTACGAAAAAAAAGTAAAAGAATTACCGGAAAAATGGAAATTGCCCAAGTAGGTAGAGTAAGAGTTCGGCATTTAATTTGTATAAATGCAAAAAGAGCGATTACTACATGAGGGATAATATTTAATACAACGTGAAGCAAAAAGAGAAGGATACTTTTATGTAAAATTAATGTTTAGTGCCTTTTAGCGTTCTTCGAGTCGCAGTTGCCTGTTCTAAATGCAGTATAAAGTGCAGAGACATAAGCTCCGACTTCAACGGGGGTTGCATCAGCGGTTGTTGCTTATTAGCCTGCAGTTGTTTTCTGCTAGCATCATGCTTTTGAATCCTATAACTGCAAATATGGGCTGATTGAAGCCAAGCAAATCTTTTTCAGCCCACGTTACTCAAATTTTAGTAATAGCAGTTACCCCGCCACCCCTCCATTGACTGCGCTACAGTGGTGGGAACTATTGCGCCGCATCTGATATGCAGGTCAATAACAGCATACTAGCTGTATATTCTTTCTAATTGAACTTGCCTAGATGCTCTCATTCCAGCAAGCCTTAATTTCCAACGTATTAGATAGATTGACTCTATCTAAAACCCAAATGGGAGAAGTCTGGGTGAAATCTTAGCATTGTTGTAGATGCTGTCACAACAAATAAAGGTGTAAGTGAGCGTTGTTTGTTGTGTTGTAGTTTCCTAGCCGAAGAATCCCTGGCCTGCTGAAACAGGCATCTTTGAATAAGCCCACATTTTATCGAATGTTGACTGACAAACCGGCCACAAATACGCAATTCTTTGTGAATCGGGACACCTATAACTTCTTGATCTGTGTACATGAGAAGAAAAATACGAAAGTTCCACTTAAAAGCCGCAAAGCCGCAAGGCCGCAAGGCCGCAAAGCTGTTCTTGGCGGCTGAACTGTTGCCACCGAAGGAGCGCCGCTACTTATGGTGTCATGGTGTTACAGCAAACAGTGAACCCTCTCACCAATTGTCAGCTTCATGAAGAACAGATGTTATGTACACCCTAGTACTAATGCAAAATAATCCTAGCAGTCATATAATCATGTTATGGTCATGGATTCTTGTGGTATACTTACTCCGAATGCAATAAGCTTGGAGGATTTAGGATGTATAGGTGAAAAGAATATGTATATATTAACAGCCTACATCCCCCCTTCTTATCCTCATTGCAAATCACAAAGGGTGATCACTCAATACTTTAGATCTCAAAATTCCCTTTATTTTCTTCATTCCTTTTCCCCATATCTGCTTTCTATCTGTAGCTTCACGCTTCAGAACCAGCTCAACAACAGCCATCATGACAGTCGTCCCGAACATCGCCAGCGAAAGGAGTGTGGTTACTCTTAAAGCAAAACGTCACAAGATAGACTCTTTAAACTATTCCAGTATTCAATACGAATATCCTGAGATATCTCTTTCTACTGATAGTACCCCTTTGGTGAAGCCCACGAAAGAGTCCAAGCACATACTCATTGTGGGAGGTGGTGTGAGTGGGCTGCTGATTGCCTGGATGCTCTTGGATGAAGGATATCGTGTCACCATTGTTGCTGATGACTGGGCCTGGACTAAAGATTTCGAAAAATCTCGGATGGCATCGCAAGTTGCCGGCGCTTTGTGGGAATTCCCCCCTGGTGGATGTGGGTTGACCGAGATTGAGTCGCCAGGCAAAGGCTGGGCTGCCATTGAACACTATCGAGAATGGGCTCTGCAGAGCTATGAGTTTTACGAGAAGTACGAGCAGGTATTCAACACCCATGAGAGGAACGGTGGATCTTTTGGTTTAAAATTCACCAATCTCCACCAGTTCTTTTTGGACGACTTGTCCAAGTTGAAGAAGGATAATCCCAACTATGAAGAGGCTTTGAAACTGCAGGAGATAGAAAAGAGCCCACTCAGGAGAGATGTGAGAAAGTATTACAGGACGACGGAAGCGAACAAGGTGGAATGGAATAAACAATTCGACAAAGTCATCGAGCCAAGCTTGAACGGGCAAGAGCTCAAGAGCGCCTACACCCACAGAGCTCCTATTATCAATACAGACAAAGCAATGGCATATCTCATGGCAGTGGTTGCAGCCAAAGGGGCGAGCATGGAAACGCGAAAAATTGACACCGACATCAGGCATGAGCTCGGCTTGCAGCTGTTGAAGGACCACGGGGCAGATGCCATTGTGAATGCCACCGGCCTCGGTGCCAAGACAGTGGCGGCCGATGACGACGTTTATCCCGTCCGTGGAGCTGTTCGACGCGTCGAAAATACCCACAGAGGCTCTTTTAGACATCTGAATGATGCCTATTTGGTTCCTGCGCAAAAGGATAGCAACCAACACCCCACCAAGACGGTTTTCATTGTCCCTCGCAATGACGACGTTCTCTATGTTGGATCAATTGTACAGCCCAATAACAGTATCAAGAATCTTACTCCAGAATCGCCAGAAGTCCAAATGATGTGGAACCGAGCGGGCTCCTTTGTTAAGAATTTGCTACATGCTGGATTTGTTCCCCAATATGAGTTTGCACAGGGCCTGCGACCTTTTACTAAGAGGAATGTCAAAGTTAGGGCTGATGAGGTGGCAACCTTTCCTCTTATTCATAACTATGGTCACGGAGGCTCTGGTTGGACTTTGGGTATTGGTACTGCTCGATGTGCTGTGCTTATTTTGAAGAAACGCTTAGAGGGAATTCCGGCAGCTGTCATCAACAAGGAGATTTATGGATAGGTTATAGTCGATCTGTGTGCCAGCATTTAAGAAATGTTGTTAAATATTGGATATAAAAAAATGAAGATTTATAACTAGGTAGAAATTGAGTCTATTATATGTCGCGGAGAGATGATGTTCTCATGGTATTCTAATTCTTCCGATTACTTACAGTATTACAACACAAGCTCTCCAATAATACCACACAGGCATTTAAACGTAAGAGATGACTTTGAGCATCCCAAGCGATCACAGCTCCTGTCTCTTTCTTACCATCTTCCCAAAGCCTGCTTTGACTTCGATGCGAATGCAATAAATATCGCACTCAAAGTTCTCAGAGACACTACTTCGGCAAAATTCTCTATTCGTTTCAAAGTCAAACTATTGTGCACATAGGTTTGATTGTGCATTGTATCACTCCTTGAATAAACCATGAAATGCTTTCATTTGCTTCGGCTTTGTGCAATAAAGAGAGGCAATGAATCTCACAAATTTTACGAGTAAATATTAGTATCATACAATTATGTTATCTCTTAACAAGGAACAGAGTAGTGTTTTATAGCCAAAATACAATATTGCAATACTCCTAAACATTCGGGCGCCTTGACACTCAACTAAAGTATGGCGTGTGCTCGAATGTAAACTCAACTAACTTCAAAAGCAGCGTGACAGTTGAGGTACGCATTTAATGGCTCAAGCTGTCTTCCAATTGTCAGTCTGTGAGCATCCTGTCTCTTGCATGATGATGATATGAGGTACAGAGTCCACCTGTTTCTAGGATACCAATATCAGGGGAGTCGGGCTGAGACATCCTTTAAGGTGTTTTGAGACGCATTCTCGCACAAGTGTAGCTTGGCTACAGATGGGATGAAGTCGTTCAGTCAAATATTACATCAGTATCGCAGCATAGGTACATGACAGTGATTATACGCTGAATTTAATCACCATGCTGTAATCACTATTCAACTGTGGGTTTTAGAGGCAGCTGGTTTTTAGATGGGAAATTTCAGTCACCAAGTAAAGTGCATTGGCTAATATCGCTAATGTTAATGAGAGGAATTGTAACCATAGATATCTTTAGTGCATTGCGTGAGGATTGACCATTCGCTCTCTCTAGCCCAGTTCCTTGCGCAAAGACAATTTTGTCAAGCATTATTATGTTCCTCCCATTTGGTCGTAACCTCCACTTACCACACCCTCGATAATGATCCCTTTTCGAAGACGACATTTATAGACACTGGGAGTAGTATGAGTTTGACACCTTGCAAGATCCGGATGAGCAGCATGTAGGGCCGTTCCAGCCAATGCCACCACACTGGCCGTACAAGGCAGAGCAGCTGCCAGAGGGCCCCGTGGGACCAGTGGATCCTGACGAGGAAGTTGGAGTTCCAGTTCCGGTCCCACCGTTGGAGACTTGCTGCGATGCAGATCCGCTGCCGCTCCAGCTCTCTACGGCAATGACTTGGAAGTTCATTGTGCCAAGATTCAAACCAGCCTTGGCCCAGGCATCGAAGTGGTTCTGAATAGTTACAGTACCGCTGCTTCGTGCTGACTGTCGGATAGAGATATACTGGTTGAAGGTTGCTGTGCCGATAATAGATGGCTCATTGACGCGCTGGTTCTCCCAAATAGCGTAGGTGCCTCCGTCACTAGTGAGCGTACCCTTTTGTGAGCCGCCCGTGGAGATTCCAATGTTGGTCTCCATGACATAATACTCAACAAGGGGGTTCGTGGTCCACCCGTAGACGGAAAGGCTACCAAGACCGCTGGAGACATTGAAGGTACCTGAGTAGTTGATAGGACTAAAAAATTCGTATCATCTGATTAGCCTCGTCGATCGGTGAAAGCACAGAGCAATTGGGAGTATGTTATAGAGCGACTGATAATCACATACAGATTGGTACCGGGTTGCCAGCCTACGCCCACAACAAAGTCTTGCTGAGTGTTCCAGTTGAGGTTGAAACCAGTTTTTGACGGCGAGAAATTCACGGTGCCACCAGTAGTATAGTCCTGATTGTAGTTGATGGCGGTACGACGAGCAAGAGGATGGTCGGGTCCAAGGAAGAAGTTATGCGGGCCTCGCTCCTCAACGCTCTTCTCGACAACCTCCGCAGGAGCTGCGAGCGAGGCCGTGACGGCCGAGAGACCGGCAACAAGGCGGGAGAAAGCAACCATTGTTTTTTGTTCTCGTACAGTCTGGATGTCCACGAGGTAAAAGATTATTGAGGTAGAAGCATGAAATGGCCTCATAAGCTTCACGGGAAGCTTATATACTTATCATGAATCGGTAGAACACGCGTTTATCGTAGGTGAAATATTTCACGTATCCCTTTCCGTTCTACCCAATCATACAGCCTCTGCTGCTTACTGATTCGTGCAAGGGTAACAGTAATTCTGCCAATTCATCAGCCTGAAGTCAATTCATGTCCGTTGATCCGAAAAGACCATGTTTCTGGACTACAACACCTTTGGTTAGGCAGGAGAATGGATATAGAAAGTAATATGAGTAGTTTTTTCTTACCTTATTACAGAATCTATGGAGATTATGATGGATTAAAGCCTTGAAAGGCATAGCATAGAGAGCTATCCGTAATATCCTGATAGAATCAATTTCCTGTATCAAACTTCTATCCTCGTCTTAGGGTACAAATTACTTGCCGCTTGGGGCAATTCCAGATCGACCTTGGCGCGGGGTAAATTCTCAGACTTCATTTTTACCGTACCGATTAAAATGTAACCTAAATATCGGTTAGCTGCTGTTCACAGCAAGCATGTCAATGGCTACCGGATACTTTGGGCGAGAAATCTGTATTGCCAGGAAAAAATAAATAGCCTTACGCTTGGATAAAAATCATGCCCCTCCCTCGCCCAATATTATAATTACCCTAAAGATTTATATAATCTCGGTTTCTATTCTCACACGCCCTCTAGTGAGTGGGTATTTACAAAAGTGAATACTACGAATTCATATCTCAGCTTTGTGGAAACTCTGGGTGACCACTTCTTTCTATTTTGAAGTGTTTTCGTCATATCATCTGCCGGAACAACGGCCATAGCCTAGAATTTGATGTAATATTAGCTAGTTTCCGAATAGTAAGCACATAAACTGGGTTGCATGAAATTTGCAGACAGCACCACAAGTTCTTGATGGCATTCTGAGCGTATTCAATCTCTGGGTAAAAGAATGCCCCGCTCCTACCCCATACATATACGCCTTACATGTTGCCAGGTATTAGGCCTACTATCAAAACAATACCATAACAATAGATTTGTTAGGTATACCGGTGCGTACGATGCAATCATGCACCTACCCCAGATATTTCATGAAGTTGGGATTCGGAGTATTTGCAGTCGTAATAGATCACCCTATGGCTCGTCTTGGTATTAATGAGTGGAGAGCCAAGTCCTTGGTATTTCAAACTAGGTAACACTACTCCTGCTCGCTGGGGCACGTGCTGCCCTGATTCGCTCTTCGGATTTTCTTTCGCAGTGCAATTATTCCCGCTATGTCTTTCCTTTATGCAGTGTATTTTCATGCCCACTTTCGCTATATTCGAAGACTGGTACAACCACACTCTCAAAATAACACGCCTTGGGCATTGGATGAGATTCCAAGCTGGATTAGCGGCTAAGTTGATTGTATTTAGCCAGTTTACCCGTTATGGAAATCTGGCACTGGTGGCTATTATCACAACATGTGTTCTCACATTCACTTCTCAGCTGACCTCTTGTTATCTAACAATGTAATGCAAGGATTCTGCATTCTGGCTTCCCCTAGTCTACACAGTCTACACGCAACTCCGGCAATAAGGGGCGCGACGGCGAATATAAGAGACTGAGTCACAGTTTGCCATCAACTCTCTTTTTGAAGTTTGAGAACTAATTATTGGCCAAACTTGTATTAATTGTATGTCGCTTTTTAAATAGAGCAGTAGTATATCAGCCTTAATTTTGACATTGATCAACTCTCCCTTGTTGGGCGATACACTGGCACAGATACTATGCCTTGTTTGTATTCCTTGATACTTTCACATTACCAGAAACGAAGACTTTAGATTGCGTCGTATCGAATACACCATACAATACAATTCAAGTCTCAACACCTTTAGGCTAATCCTTAGTATGCAAGATGTATCATGGCTAGGTATATTCACGCTGTAGATTCTGCAGTTGTTTCAAGGGTAGAAGATATTAGTAATCCCAGGCCGCAGCGCTAGGTGATTCTTGCTAATGACCAACAGGGAAATTTGTCCCAAAGACGAAGATCATCACAAAAGTTGCAAATCATCAAGAGCTTATCGGATTGCTTAAACATAATGATACTGCCATACATGTTATACATGTTAAATATAAATAAAGCATCTGGACCCTTTTGCTATTAAATATAGCGTCTTCGTGATATATCTAGATGTAAGATGTTCACGGAGTTACTGAGGGCATAGTATACTAGAAGTTGTAGCATATGGGTAGATGGGCATGTACCATATCAAAGGCATACAACAAAGACCTGTATAGGACTAGCGTGGTCTGTTGAGTGGAAAGGAAATTATACTGCAGCTGGGGTTTTCAACTCCTTTTCACAAAATCATTTTCTTTTTGTTCTTATATAAAAAATCCTTTCGTGGCTGTTGAACGTGGCAACATTCTCGGCTAAATTCGCAGACAACACAGCGCTATACCACATAGCTGTTGAATACACTATGCTACATGCCTTCGTTGTACTAAATCTATGCATGACGACTATTGCGGGATACCATCAATGTCTTCAGCTATATCGGTAAAAATAAATCACTGTTACCTCACTAAAGCTATGTCAAGCTTAGCTAAGAGCAATTTACAAGCCCCAGGGTAATTCTGCTTCAAAAGTATGAGTCACATCCCCATCATAGCCAAACTTTTCCATCCATTGTTTCATGCTTCTGATTCTGCCGGGGTATATTTCGTCTAGCAAAGCGTAATCTCTCTTGCACAGCCCAAGTTCAGTATTCCGCCCAGAATTCTGGTATATCCTCCACCACGCAGAAAAGTTTTGTTCAAATGTCAGCAGAGATGGATCGTTTGGAGATGTCGAAGCCAGTTTCTTGGAACCATTCGTCAATCGTAACGTGAATACTTTTAGCAGGCTTTCCAGTCACAGCAGTGAACACTTCTGCGATTTGCTATAGAGACACATATTCCACCGCGATTTCCAAATTTAGACTGGCAGACCTTTCTGGGTGTTCGAATACCCACCGTACGTAATACCCTAGGCCATCCAAACATACGTGTAAGATAAATCCGTCGCCAATCGGTATGCGAAAGCCATAAACACATAATTCCCGCTTCTTGGGCCCCTGAAAATACCAGGGTTGTTCACTGTATGGCCCAGTGCATACAGCAGACCATTTCATGGGGCTTTGTAGCAGGGATAACATCCAGCGTTTGATATGGCCGTTGCCATAGTAGTGCCTGCAAAAGCAGAGCGTAGAGCAGTCTCATCGGTAGGCCCGCCAATCACAAATTGAACCGTAGGGACGAGATCTCCAAGTTTCTTCGAGTGCTCTGAGTTTTCAATCGCGAGTGAGCACACGCACATTGTATCTATGCTGGTTTAGTCCTATAAATGTATTTATTAGGGGAGACAGGACACTCCCCTCTTCTCTTGAAGTCGGAACTTACCTTGCACAACAGGCACTCCTTGTGCATCGGTTCCCCCAATCACTAAGATCAATTTACTATTCATAATGTTCTTATTGAGAGACACGATGCAGTTGATTGTTCAAAACAGGAGGCCACTTTCGCTTTATACCCATGCATTGCATTCGGATAGTATACCTGCGAAGTATAACTGAAACAAGGGTTCTATCGTACCTTGAAAGATATTTATTCAGGTTAGTATAGGGCGTGGTATTGTTTACAAACATTGCTAAGCAGCATATAGACATGCAATAAGGAAACAGGAAGCTAATAACAATTTCTATATATGCCAGGCGTAGATAGATTCATGGTAGGATAATTCTAGCGCAGGCTTTATAAGCATTAAATAGAAAGGCCATGGTACATTGTATCACTTATATGTAATATTCATTCCGACATGCGATGTAACCGATTGCCCGTCATACTTTGAGTACACGGTATGGCCCACTTATGCTGTTACACTGCTAATAAGAGGCAGCTTCATGATACTTGACATACGCACGCCAACAACCTGCTGAATCCTTGCTTACAATTAAGATTTCAAATACAGTTTGAGGTCAATTGGCTTGCTGATTTAATCTAGGAATAGGATGGCCGTTACGGTCTTCTGTAAGATGTGTGGATTTACCAAATGTAATAGAAGTGCAGGCGCGATATTGCTTGTCAAGCATAAAGAATGTAATACTAAGTACATGTAGCTGGAAATCGAGGGACGGAAATTATTACCATCAACGTTTAATCTTTCACCAATGAATTTTACAGCTCTCCTGTGGAAGATGAAACGTAGTAGATGTCTTGTTACCCCTTGTATCTCTACTTGGATTGCATGCGTGCTGCTGTGTTTATGCAAGCAGTTTAAGCCTGACTGTAGGGTGAATGAACAGTAGGTGGCTAAAAGTGGAACTAGTGTAAGAGCGCTACTGGCCTATCACTCCAGTTGGACTTTGACAGGTAGGTACCAAATGACTAGGACAACCGAAACCGAAAGCTAACATATATGCTGATCACAAACCGTAATTGCTGAATCAGGTACATCTTTCAAGCTGTTGGAGGTAACTATCTTTCTTCATGAACTAAGGCATATAGACGAATTTGGCCGAACATAAATGAGAGTAGTCAAAACTGTGATGTTGCCTTGACAGAATACGCTTGCAGGGTAAGAGTGCTGTATGATGTCAATATATATATATACCTCGAGAGTCTTCTGGGGCTGTCTTTTTCTAAGTTTTGACAGCAAAGACACGTCATGGCTGTGGGTCACGGTATAAATGGAGATTCCTCGACAACCAGCATGCTTGAATCTGGTGGTAAAGGACAAGGGCTATACATGACACTTGAACAAATGTCACACAACACACAAGAGTTCAATATATGCAGCGTATTGAAGAATAGAATCCCAGTATTGCCGTTAACACAGCTATACTGCTGCGTACTGCACCCCCTGATTACTTACTAGTCCCATATATGTGCAGACAGCTTGCGAACCCGTAGTCGATAATATTATACCCGGAGCAGCTGAACACAATTGGAAATGTTTTGAGTCTTGAAAATCGCTTGAGTGTTTTTTTGTTGTGTATACTTCTATCGAGATTCTATTTGTAGACTCTAAGCTTGCGCTTTGCATAGATAGTGAAGCTTTTTGTTCCTAGCCAATCAGGTAGTAATGGCCAGCTATCCTCAAATCGGGTGGCGATCGAAAGGCTTGTCAAGGTTTCATGCGAATAATAGTTGCTCAACCCAAGGGCAAACAACTCAAACAAAGTGAGGCGATGTTGCACAATACGTAAGAATTCAGCTAACCACGAGTACTCCAGGTTGCCTGGTAGAAATATCTCGGAGATAGGCCCAAATTTATTAGGCAGCCATATTGAGGCGTTCAAAAGGACATAGCAGTTAAGGAATCACTAACAAAATAGACGAGTGCTTGCAATTTTAATACAGGCAATGCCTAGCGTAATTGCCGTAGCCACTTTGACGCCGAAAATAGAATGAAAAGGGTTCTGGGCAATGATGGCGAACGCCATGGCTGCGCGTATTTGAATGATTGCCGCTACTAACAGTAGCCTGTCATAGATTGCCCGGGTTGCCAAGTAATCGATAGCCAGCTCGCCCTTTCGCCCTTCGAGCTGTACCAGTCGCACGCTAGTTAGCGAGCTGAGCTGGTTACCATGTGGCGCGTATGCACATACATATGTCAGGGCCTCGCATTTCAGCAGATAAGCAGGGGACATGTATGAAAGTGGCGCCATGAGTGAAGAGCCATGTGGACCGGCTATCGAACGGATTTCATCCCCCGCATGATAAGGCCATCGTAAAACTCCATTCAAATCCACGCTGCCTCAAAGTACTGACATTAGCAAGAGTTTTAGAAGCATAGATTATGGAGTAGTGCTGATGAATTTATGGGGTCAGCAGCCCAGAGGTCCAATCTCCAGCTGCTTCTGCTAGTTTTCGTAACCATTGAACCTGCGACCCAGCTGGAGCAGCGGGCGGACTGGTTTATAGCGGAATGGGGCGCGTTTGAAGAAATGACTTGACATGCTACACCACTAGACTAATACGCGACGGGTGGGAGCCGGAAGGTTGGAAGCCGGAAAGGTGGAAGGTGGAAGCCGGAAGCTGTAGATCAATTAGCCACTGGCTGCCGACATCGGCTACGTCTCTTTTGAGACAATTATCACCGAAGCTACGGCAACGGCTTCCTCGATACCTACCTATCTTGTGAAGGTGGCCGCCGTCGAGCTACGCAAGAGGCTGATCCAATACTATAAGTAGTAGCTGCGAGAGTCCAGATGCAGTTGAACCCTCGACCAACAGACAATCAATCCTGCAGACTCTTGGCACAGCTTATGCAGGGGCTTTCACGTTGTTTTATTTCCGAGCCCGGAAGCCTCACGAACCACTCTAGCTCAGTTTCCAATCTGTAGCACCGGAAGGCGCTCTGTCAGCCGCAGCAACTCAGGTTTCGCCCCGCCCAAAACAGGGGATATCCCCGGAGCTAAGTATCGCAAGCATGTGCAGCAGAGCATCGCCTCCAGTAGACACTGGCCAGTTCGCATCGATCGGAGGCTAGATATGTCCCAGTATGTATAGCCAAGCGTGCCCAGCCTCGGTCTCTATCACGTTTTGCTGCCCTAGCACCGTTCCGGCATTATTTCGCGCAAAAGTTCCAATCCAGGATACAGAATTAAGGGCCGATGTATCCCTCTGCTGCAGGCCTCGCACATCATCAGCACTCTGATTGGACTTTTGATACGCGGACAATTTGTCCCTTTAATATGGATGGACAGGCCAGCATCTTTCTTTTCCCATGATGCCGCCACACGTATTTTGCATTATGGGGTAGGTTTGCTTCTGATCAATGCTTCTGGAGCAAAATTCTGGAGAAAAAGTGGCCATGCTGGACTGCACAAATTTTGGTGGCTGATCGCATCACCCCTGACTAACGACGCCTCGCTACCAAGACTCAGGACCAGACCAAACTAGACTGTCGCGTGCCTCTATAACCGATCTACTGTAAATCCAGGGGTCAATATAGGATACTACTGAAAAAAAAAGCGCGATAAGGCAAGTTAAGGGCCATGGCAAGGGTGGGTTTGGCGCCAATAGTGAAGTGTTGCGCGCTGGTCTAATCTCGGCTTCCAAATCAGATGTTCTAATGCTGCATTCGTTCCCCACGTAGTGAATGCATATTATCCTCTTCTCTGCTTCGTGCTGCTGATCACTTCCTTCTCCCTTGCATCTCAATTACGGCTCGTCAACGATTGTCTCCGAATGGTGGCGCCTCTACCGAGAAGAGGCAAAGGCAACAACTCCAGCAAGAGTCGCGGTCAATGGTGCAGAGCCATTAACCCTTGAAGCACAACGGCAGCAACGACACGACAAGGACGCCAAAATGGATCGAGAGTTCATGGAACAATTATGGAGCGAGCGCCACTACGGAACACCGCTCGCCATCATCTTCATGGTGATGCCCACAATCGCCGTTGGCCTGCGTCTGTATGCGAAGATCACGGCTCATCAACAGCTTGAACTAAGCGATTACTTGTCCATTACTGCATGGGCTCATACAGCAGGCTTGTTCATATCGCTGCTGGTAGCCGTATACTTGCCGGCCTCGTATCTGGATAATCCTACTGGCATCGATGAGCCCGTGTCCAAGATTACGTTTTCTCTCAACCTCTTGTGGGTTGGCGCCTGCTACAGCTGCAAGCTGTCGATTCTTTGCCTTTACTATCGCCTACTGAGTACACCAGCCAGTACATTCCGTCGAGTCGTCCAGGGAATGTTCGTTCTAACGGCCTGCGTTGGTATTGCGAGTGCTCTGGGCTTCCTCTTGATATTCAAGGATATGTCATGGTGGTGGACAACAGGATTGAGATCCCACCCTGTCCAGCTGGCGCAAATGATTGAGATGAATGAAGCAATAGATATTCTGTCGCTTCTCACCGATGTCATCTTGTTCGCGATGCCTTTGCCTGTTATCAGGAAATTGAGCCTCGACAAGCAAAAGAAGCGTTTGCTTATTGGTCTATTCTCACTTGGTTTTTTGTAAGCGGCCATTTCTTTCTATATGCACAAGAAGATTCCATGGACTGACTCTTCCTTCCCAGGACTTGTATCGAGGTTGTCATCAGAATCATTACCACGTATGGCTTCGATGGTGCTTTGGACGCTATCCAAGTCCAGTGTCTCTTGATGGGCATTGAGCCGGCCATGGGCATTACGCTATGCTCACTTCCTGTCTTCTTGCGATTGGTTAGTGTCTACGTTCACAGATATTGACAAACTGAATTTTGCTGACAATATATATTACTACAGTTCCGAAAGGGCCACAACAACTCAAGCGGTCGTAGCTACGCGTCCGGAGATCGTGGCAATTTCTATTCTCTGGGCCCTGTGAGCGGTAAACATTCAACTACCAGAGATCCTGATGGAGCTTTGTTGGAATCAACTATCGGAAAGCCTCAGCCAGTGATCGTACAGACAGAGATTACTGTCCACTCTTCACGGAGCGGATATAATGACTCTCTCGAATCCCAGGAGGGTTACTGGAAATGATGAATTACAAGGGATCTTTCAATTTAATGTTAAACTGAATTAATGCGAGACTTTTCGAGCAATCGCCACAACCATTGTCGGGTATATATTTTCTTATTAATGAACATAATTATTTGAGCGTTTCATAGTCTAGAGTGTTTGTATTTAATCGCAATAGCCTTTGCCATGCTAGTCCATGGTTCATCCAAAGTTTTCAAGGATCTCAATTATATTATTCAGACCATTTCAAGACACCCAAGACACGTGTATACGCATGTTCATTGTGAAAAGTCCATGCAAAAGCTCATGTCCTTATCATAATACTCTTTCCCGAGAGCTTTGCATACTCGCCTACCCTAGGTATCTTCTAACCTGGTGCGCAATCACTGCACGGATTCGCCTGACTAGGAATATATATCAAGAAAGATTTTTCTTCAGTTTGAACTTGGAAGTGTCATCCAAGGCTATAATTTCCTCTATTTCACTCCTCATTTCACTGTTGCAATCTTTTACATTTTGGATGCCTTGCATTTTATAACCGAGGCCTAAAAAGTGGTCTCAATATCTATGTATGCACCTACTTTCTACCAGTAATGGATCCAAAATGCGGCAATCTTTGACTCCATCGTTTCCAAATCAAACAACTTGATGCTTAAGAGAATCTATCCACTCTCTGCAATCCTAGCCATGATGCAGATAGGCATCTTCGAAAAGTGGTTTGGGTGGCTTTCAGGGTTGCGGCAATTGCATAAAGTGTACCGATTAGGGCGTGAATCTGAATCTGTACTTGGGTAACTGACCCAGGGCGCAAGCTTGTTTGCTAGGCAATAACAAAGCATTGATGTGATAGTTCTAAATTGTTCCTTATGCAAGTTATTGACCTCTCCTGTAGGTTCACTACCATTGAGATTCTCAACATTGCTCATAGGGGCGGCCGGGAATTAAAATGAGCGTAACGCGCCCGATAGTTGGCTCGATGCCGGTGTTTGCAGATTTTATTCTCGCACTTGAGATTACAACATATCTACTGGAAACGTAATAAGGGTTTCTATTAAAAGAAATGAGACATCATTAGACTATGCGCAATTATTCCATATATGCTGATTTGTATAGTTCTTCAGCGCTCATATTCTCGGACGTCGCTGAGCCCAGTTGGCAATCCAGCTCTTATTAAGATTTTGGGTAATACGCGTAGTTGTCTAGATCCACACGCGTTTTCGCGGCCAGGTATTGCTTCGGGGAGAAGTTATTCGTTTTTAATAGAATAGCGCTGTTATCAAATTATCAAAATCCAAATTTTAGATGAGGTTCTCAAGAAAAGTATTACCAAGTATTTATTGCAGAGTATAGTAGTGACAGACATCGAGAAAAGAGATACTCGTAAAATAAAGTAGCTGTAACAACTGTTGTATCTCTACAGCTACACGATACTCAGCCCATCTATTCAACTACAGCAAGCTAATTCGCTAAATTATAGCGCTTGTTTGCCATAATCTTCTGCTAGGTACAGCCCCGCTGTACATGTTTCGTATTATTGATTATTTGATACATATATTAAATATGGCGCTTATTTGTTAAAATATAGCGCTTAACCGCTGTCGTGACATGTATGTAATACACGCATCCAACACTACATTTTTATCAATAATACGTTACTTGTTGAAGCCATCTAAAAGCACTTCATGACTATACAACTCAACCCTTTGTAACTCCTCTGTGACTACTAACAATAAAATTCCACAGTTTGGACCAAGCTACTCTATAGTAATAGATAACGAGTAGGTGCAGCATTTCTCTTTCCTGATTGTATTATGTGAACATAAAAAAGGAGGACTGGATTATAATTGAAGTTTCTCATAAATGGATATTACCCCATTAAAAAGAATTCCGAAACAGAGAGAAGCGCTTGGGTTTTAATGTTTAGTAACTACACAGCGTAATCATTGGCTCTCACTGCATAATAACATAAGATTAGCGCATCACCCTAAGATCTTACGACTTGTTAGGCTTTTTCACCGACTCTTCATTTTTCCTCAGGTGGTTTGGAAAGATGCGCAGCCTTCCAAACTTGTTTGCAGCAGTCTTTGCCGTTCAACTTCTCTAACCATAAATTGCCTAACTATTGAACAACAATGCCCGCTGTTGAGTCTAGCTCCAGTGTCACGGTTCGGCCAAGCACTTCGCTTGGCGAGGTCAAGAGTCTCTTTTGCACTCAGATTAAAGACTTGGGATGGGTATGAGTTTCAAATGTTGTTTCCATAGGACGATCGGCTGATAGATTCCAGAATCGCCATGAATTGGATGCTCAAACACACTTTACAGTGGCTCAGAACGGCCAAGACTGGCTACTATTGATTCCAGCGGGCGCAAATGAGCCTGTTGGAATGGTGATAGGCTTCAAGTTCCCTAATCGCACTGGATGGGTCGGTTTCTTCATAGTTGATAAGAATTACCAAGGAAGAGGATGGGGTGGGCTTTTGTTCAAAGCCATGCTTGATACCTACAGCGAGATTGGCATCCAAATAGTTGGTTTGGATGCTGTAAAAGAGCAAGTTAAAACATACGAAAGACGAGGGTTCGTTGAAGCGGCCAAGATCAAGATAATGACTTGCACACCCGAACAAGAATTGACGACCAGATATGGAGCTGTCGAGCTGGCCAAAGGATATAAAGCAATCGATATCAAAGAAGCTGATATGGGTGCTATTGCGGATCTGGATCTCATGCATACCGGGCTTGACCGAAGAGTACTCTGGGCTAAGGCTTTGTTTCCTCGACCAGATGCATTTGGATTTGCCATTATATCTACCACCACCGAGGAACTGTCAGGCTTTATACTAGTTCGTCGCTGCGAACACGGACACCGATTTGGCCCTCTGTTTGCGGACTCCAACGCCCACGCGTCCTCTCTTCTTCAACTAGCAATGTCGCATCCAAGTGTTTCAGAATCTTCTGGAAGCTTGATCGCTGAGGTATTTGGGCCCAATGAGAACAGTGTTGATGTATTTTCACATTTGGGATGGCAATGGACGAAGGTGGATTACCACCGAATGTGGCTTAATGGTCGAGTGCCAGTAGAGCAACAACAAAATGGACGAGGCCAAAAGGGAATGTTTGCTATTTTTGATGCTTCCGAGGGATGAACGCATGCATGTATATTATACAGCGACTTATCAGTTTTTACACCCCCAGTACTCATGTTCAAAGACATCCCTTTCTTGGACTTGTAGAAGTAGCTCGCTCTCATGTCTATTGACGGTATAATAATTGTTACATGGTCGATCAAGTGCTAACAGGAACACTTGATACTACCAGTTCTATATTTGCCATGACCACGGCTTTTTCGTTACTAGCTGAGCAATGCACGTCGGTATTAATAAGAGTATTGCTGCGCGGGCTGTACCTTTTTGCTCGGGGGGCTGTGACTAGCCAATTTCGGTCAAGCTTCGAGGTTGCCAGGCCCACCCACCAAAATACAGTGTGCGCTAATGGCACTTAAAAATTATGTACAAACGCCCTTCGTAGTGTAACCTTGTGAAGGTATCACAAATTCGGTATCACCAGAAACGTTATGGATGAAATCGAACGCCCTATCCCGCTGCCACCGCCGCCGCAGGAATTTGACTCCTTTGAGGACCTGTATAACTTCCTGCAAAGCTTCTATCGTGATAACGGCGCTGCCTTGGTAAAGAAGAACGGCGGCAACTATGCTGAAGTTAACGGCAAGAGGTTTCCAACGCGTTACAACCTTGTGTGTGACCGGGGAGCATCGCGACCGCCTCGCGGCGAGGGAGTCAGGAAGACCGCGACAAGCAAAGTCGACTGCGAATTCAAGATCACAGCTTCAACAAGCAGAAAATCGAACTAGAAGTGGACGTTTTCTGTCAACAAAGGCCAGCACAACCATAATGCCTCCCTAGATCCCTCGGCACACGCAATCCATCGCCGCCGGACTGAAGAACAACGAGAAGTCGAGAAATCGTTATCGCAGCATAGGGCCCTCGCCGCCCGTGAGATGGGGGAGATCGTTCGATCGCAAAGTCAAGCCCCTTCCTTCTTCCGTCCCAAAGACATCTATAACGATCGGCAGGCGATCAGACTGTCAAAGTTAGAGGGCCTCACGCCTACCCAGCAGTGGGTAAATCTCCTTCAACAACAAGGACTTCGTCACCACATTAGTTACGATGAAAACAACAAGATCACGGCAGTGTTCTGGACGTATCCTTGGTGTGAGGGGATGTGGAAGCGCTTCCCCGAAGTCCTCGGGCTTGACAACACATACAAGACCAACCGCTTCAAGATGTGCCTCTTCCAGGTCACCGGCGTCACTGATCAACGATCGGTTGCAAATTTCGCGTTCGGCCTCATCGGAACAGAGCGCCAGGAGGGTTATGACTGGCTTTGCGACCGGCTAGGCGAATTCCGAGAGCAGCTTCAGATTCCTGAGCCCAGTGTTGTTATTACGGACAAGGAAAAGGCGCTGAAGAATTCGCTGGAACGCGTATTTCCAAGCGCACAGCAGCAGCTCTGCATTTATCACATCCACGCGAACGTTGACGCGAAAATCGTATCTCGTTGGAAGGACCCTGAAGACGGTGAGGCCGAGAGCGACGAGGCTGCCGGCGACGAGGCTGCCTCCCCAGTCCCTGATCCTCACGCCGACGAGCTTGCCGAGCTTGATGCCGACGAACTTGCTCAACTTGACCCGTTGACGGCACGAGCTGCCTCCAAGCCGCCGTTTGAGAACAGCAAAGTCGGCCTCCAGCGAGCCTGGCGTTCGGTTTGTTATGCCGAGGAAGAAGAAGACTTTAAGAAGGCCTAGGCGGCCTTGACTTCCTTTTTTGCTGGCCAACAGCAGATTCTTGACTATCTCGTCTCCGAATACCTCCCCTGGGCAGATCAATTCCTTCAGTGCCGCATCAAACGCTATAGAAACTTCGGTCAGCGTACGAACAGTCCAACCGAGACCGCCCATAAGGATATCAAAACGTATCTCCTCACCGGGACAAGCGATCTACTACATCTCCACGAAGCGCTCGTTCAAATGATAGCGAAAAAGGAACGAGATTACATCCAGGAAGCCGCCAGGCAAGAGGTTAAGATGAGGCAGCGCTACATCGGCCGGGGTTGGCTGGGCTCCCTGCCAACGCAAATTAGCTACACTGCTGTAGAGCTTCTCGCTCAACAGCACAGCTGCCTCGAGGCCTCGATTAAGGAGAAGAAAGCGCTTCCCCTGTGCGAAGGTTCCTGCTATTTTACACAGCAATATGCCCTTCCTTGCGTTCACGCCATCAAAGATCAGCTTCAAACAGGAAAACCGCTAACAAAGGAAATGGTCCATCCACGCTGGTGGTTAAACAAGCCCTTGGTATTTTCCCCTACTAATTTATATAAAAAGCCTATTAATCGCGCGTCCTAGGATTTTAACGAGCCTCTCCTTCGAATTCAAGATCCTGATATCGTACAGAACCTTCGAGGCCGGCCTCGGCTGCCACAGAACCACAAAGTCCCTGTCAACATGACTCTGCAACCGACCTCGGCTCCTAGTTCAACAGCTCCTCCTAGCACAGCAGCGGCGCCTTTAACGCAGCGTTCCTCCCTGCCGAGCTTAACTCAACAGGGCGGCAGGCGCCTGACTTCAAGCATTCGTCGTACCCGGACCGCCGCAGAGATCGAGATCGCCAGCCAACAAGCCTCACAGCGGTCGTCAAAGAGATCTAAAACAGGCACAAATACTAGGGGGAACGGATCTAGAAGAGGACGTGCCGGCAATAGCAGCCGTGGAGGTAGTGGTCGCGGAGGCAGCAGCAGCACGACTGCAAGAAGAACGCCGGCCTCGACGGCAACGCCGGCCTCAACAGCTTCGTCGGCTGCTGAGGAGGTTATTCCTGCCACACAGCTTCCAGAGATACGGCTTGGAACGCCGCTACAAGATGACTAGATAGTGTATATGATCTTATAGGGGAATATAGGACTTTTGGTGTTGTTGTTGAACAAGGAATTTTTCTATATAGTATTGTATACAGTTTGTGCTTCCCATGACTTGACACTGTAATTTGGTGGGCCGACATGGGTCTGCAGAAATCTAGGCTAAGTTAGGTTAGTCACAGCCCCCCGAGCAAAAAGGTACAGCCCGCGCAGCAATACTCATTAATAATAGTCAGTCTTGCGCAAAGCATGTACGTTGTTTCGCAGTCGACTTCATAGCCTGGCTTATACGGTATCGAAGCAATCCATTCCAGCTATGTATTTGTATTCCAGGCAGGGTAATATTTATTCGATCCGATTGGCGGGGACAAAAGGGCAAACAGTACAGTAACCAATGACTGCACACTCCCAACTGAATACTACACTGTTGGATTTGGGTTATCTCATCGTCAAATTGCCTGACATGCCCAAAGAGAGTAATTTTGCGTTCGTTTGACTACCCTAGTGGGAATTTCTCCAGAATGCATGACATTATTACGAGCTGCATCAAACTGTTCCGAAGATGGTGAATACGTTTACGAAAAGACATGCTATACAACTGCATTGTTTAACTATATAGTTACACGTTCACAACGATTTTCTTTGTAGTTGATCAATTGGCTGTCTTTCTTCGGCATGGTAACAATTCATCACTGATATTGTATCTTTTGATGTACCTCAACTCAAGAATCAACTCGAGGCTGGCATTTAACGTAATAGGTAGTACTACCAGTAGGCAAATGCAACTCTAGATTCCTTTCGCATAGTGATGCCAACTACCGTCGGCTATCGTGCTGCTCCACGTAGTATTGCATTTGCATGTTTTCCTGCGCCCAGTCTCCTTCTTCCTTAGGCAAGTAGCGGTGTCCATTAGTGGAGTAGAGGACGGTTTGAGATTGGTTGTGTGTGTGCTGTCAAGCTGTCAAACTTCAACGTTAGGTAATCAAAACAAGTTTCGTATCCCAACCAATGAGATTTCGAAAGTTCATTCATGGTAACAATGATGAGTTACGCATTTCCTAACAGGATTCTTTGATACTGTTGAAAGTAGTACTAGTATATCTGTTTGTTTCTGTCTTGATATTCATTTCCTGTGGAACTCTAGTCCCAGTTTTTTTTTTTTTTTTGTCATACCGGTTTCTATCACCTATGTTTTGAGCCGCTCGGAAAAAAAAAAAAAACGCACCGGAATCACAATCACAGCGCATGCGCTTTCAGAACTGGATTGACAAAGGATCGGTGATTACGTACTTGATACGGAGCACACGCAGGCATGTCTATGGTCTGATCACCGATCAGTGTCATCATCGCACAAAAAGCTCCGCTGTTCCCATCATACGATACCACGCCGCGGCTGCAGCCCCTGCTCCATTATGTCGCAACTCAGCGTGAGCGCCGCATAGGCTGCCGCCGTAATGGCTTGGTCAGCCTCTCCGTCCCCCCCCAGCATGGCCTCGATGTAGGCTGCTGCACCCGAGCAAAAGAGGAACTCGCGCGCGGACGTGGCCCCTCCTGAGGTCCGGACGCGCTGCTCCAGGATGGCGACATAGGCCTGGATGGTGTCTTGGAGCCGGCGCCAGCTGGGCCCGCTGACGGCAGAGAAAAACTCGTCCTTCAGCTCGCTTATCAGATCGAGACAGAGGGCCAGAATGGCGTGCCACTGCAGCGTGGCAAAGTGGCCTTGGCCGTGGATGCGCAGAACGGTTAGCGAGCTCGCAGCAGAGGATGCACTACTGCTGGTGGTGGCGGTCGTGGCCGCAGACGAGGTCGTATTGGAGGGCAAGACAGGAATGCCGTCAGCATCAGCAGTAACCTCGTCGAGCCCGGCTACCGGGGGCTGCGTCACCGTTGCCAAGCCTGCGGGATGATTCGTCAGGAGCAGCGCCGAGATTTCCATGCGCACCTTGCGGGAGAAATAGCAGGCCGGGCTGGGCAGCGGGTGGGCGGCGAACTTTGCGTGAGGTGCCAGGACAAAGGGCAAGGTGAGGGTATCCAGGAGCTTGATCTGGAACTCAGTGGGCTTCTTGGGCAGCGACTGCAGCCTGCGAAGCTCGGTCGAGTACGCTGCCTTCAGCTCGGCCGCGAGCCGGTGCGTGTCGTCCAAAGCCTTTGCAGCGCCAGGGGAGTGCATGACGTGCAGGATTCGAAGGCGCAGGCGTTGCGTTCGCGTCAGTATCACCAGGAAGTTGGTCCTCGTCATGCGGTAGCCGGGAGACAGACTGGTGAGATACGATGATGGCGTTGAATCGGCATCGCTGGTGCTCGCGTCCTCGTCTGCCAAGTCGGATGGCGGCGCACAGTCGTAGGTTTCGGGGGAAATGGGCGCTGGCAACTCATGGTCAAGACATAGCTGCAAGGACAACTCTAGCATAGTCGCCCATAAGCGCCGCCGGACTTCGATTTCGGTGGCCGGCATCTCAGGATCGATTGTAGCAGGGTCTCGGTGCAAGCCCAGTTGTATCGCCAAGCGCGTGAGGTCATGATCGCCAGGAGACCACAGCGAGCCGGTTGACGTGGCATTGACTGGGCCGGTGTACCGTGATAGCGCCAGCAGACATATTATCTGCGCAGTGTTCAAGTCTGCTCGGGATCCAGCGATTGCCTTGCGAGCCAGCCATTGCCTGCCATATGCAATCCAGGACTTGGCTTGGTCCCGCCAGTAGATGCCGTCTTGGCTTTGCTCAGAGACAGTCTTGTCAGCAGTATCCAGCTCAGGGTTGACGAAAGCTCCCAGAGCAATACATATCACAAGCTTGCACAGGAATAACTCTTCAATCTCGGGGGACCATGTGGACGAGGAGCCCGCCCAGAAGCGTCCGTAGTCGCGAAGAAATGAGGGCACATGCAAGATGCGCAGTACCGATTCAAAGGTGCCAAGGTATGCATCCAGCAGAATGTCGCATATCCGCTGAGGCGGCAGCAGCTTTTTCACCGCGTAATTGGGTAACTCGGGAGTTGCAGTCCAGTTGAGCGATAGGGTGGGCGCTGCGTGCTTCGATGCTCTTACTTGACGCTCGAGCTTGACAAACTTGTCCATTAGCGGCCTCAATGGCTCATGCTTCGATTGCAGTTGTATAGGACCCCTCTTATTCCTTAATCCATGAAGAACAAACTGGAGCTTGTCGCATTTGTTCATCGCTTCTTCCCAGCAAGTTGCTATTCGTCCATGGGTGGCGACGCTCGGAATCTGTTGTTGTGGCTCTGGGTCAAAAATCGAATTCGCCGAGGACCACGAAGTGTGGTCCTCGCTTGGCGTCGAGAGCTGCCTGGAAACTGCCGTAGATGCATCGGAGAAGTTTGAAGCGCTCGCATCTGGGAACGAGACTCTTGTTGATTGCGATGGTGCAACTCGAGAATGTGCATCGTCAAGGCCCAGGTAAGTGGCGAGCTCTCCAACATCGTCGCGCAAGTGCGCCGTGGTTTCAAGAGGAAAGAGATCAAGGCGTCCAGAAGACTGTATATCTGCTAGTTGAGAAAAATCGAGTCGTGCGCTGTTAGAGGATCGAAAGTCGCCAGGCGGAAAGGGATGATAATGGACATTGCTGTAGATGCATCTGGGGCTCGGGAGCTTGCTACAAGGGCCGCAAGGCGTTGCGCTATCACATCTGATCTTTCGTCGTTGGCATTCGACGCAAGCTGGGGCTAGGCGTCGCCGTTTGTGTGCTAAACCGGAATCCATATGTAGATGATTGCGCGTTGGATGATGGAGGTGTTGACGAAGGGTAATAGTCTATGTACCGCATTATGGGTGTAGCTGGATTTAATATCTACTGAGTGTCGGGGATAGAGTTGGATTTTAGTAGGATTGCAAAGAGTGGGTTAGCTTGATTGCAAGATACGGGATGATAGAAGAACTGGGTTAGAAGGAAAAGTTTCAAGCATTATATGGAATATGTATACTACGATTCAGATAAGTTCAACTACATGTATAATAATAATGTTCGTATTTTATATAATTAGTGACAATATGTCACAACCTTTTAATACAGTTCTATAAACAATTTTATATTATCAACTACTTATATACGATATATGGACATGCATGTATATATACATATTATTGAACCTTTACTTTAATATTGTATATAAAAGGTGAAAAAACATATAAACATCATAAGCAATTGTATAATAGTTTAGATATAAATTTACAATAATAATTTTATAAAGCAAGTGGTTGATCTTCTTATTGGAAGCTATTCAGTATATTAGGTATATTAGCGGCAGTGCTAAACAGGCATTAGATATAAAACCAGGCTTTATTATCTAGTCTCCTATACTAACCAAAACTATCCCTTGTAGCCTAAACCTTTGCTTTTATCCTTTAATATACAGCGCTGCTGTCTTACATTAGTAACAAGATCCCAACTCTTACCAGCGGGGTGGTTAGTCGAACCTGAAATATCTGTAAAGGCCTCGGAGTGAAAGTACTGAGCCGCACGTTGCCTAGAATATCTGAGTATATGCCTATCGACACCTGCCACGTCAATAAACTCAGCTTTAAGACTGAAAGAAGCCAACAGTCGTTTTACTTAGCGCTATTCTCTCTCTTTTGGTGCGCGTGAGAACAGCCAGCCATATCGGTGTGGTAGCTGATGTGTCTTGTACAAGCAGCGGAAACGCCGTGCAATGGGACGTGAAACGATTGCGATGCTTCAGAAACGTTGGGGTAGCCTCGTCCGCCATAAAGGGAAAGTGGCGTCACCGATGTTTTCTCAATTATTTCCAGGATTGGTATATGCACAAAGGGGAGAGATATCGTTCAGCCGCGCTTTTCGGATAGTCTGGGACGGGAAGGTGGTTGTGGAGCCGCCGCCGACAGGAAAGAAATTGCAAGCAAGCTCCGGCAGCGATCAAGCTGCGGCCAGGGCAACATATTCTTCTCACATTGGCGCTGAGAATATGCTTATCGTTGATCTGTTTACTCGCCAGCATATGATACTGACTTGGGTAAGTGGGTTTGAAGATGCCGCGTTGGTGCTGACTGTGACGGCCGGTGGGATCGTTGGGCTTGGGGTAGACTGGATCACGACAAGTGTCTTCGGTGCAATTCCTAGTTTTGCCGTACGCACTGTAGTTGCAGTAATCTCTCTCCATGGTATTAAGGAACGCTGGAACTCCCTTTGAACCTGCGTATCAACACAGCAATACTATCGTTTCTTTTACTGTTGAAAGGCTCTGTGTCTCTTAAGCCCTTGACCCCGGTCCTTTTCGTAAGTTTGGTCATCTGATCGGCATAAGACAGCCGTTGTGAAGTCCAGATGACTTTTGAAAGCTAACGCTGACTTACCAGACAATTTGTCTGTCTAATCTAGGGAACTACCAAGTACTATGTGTCAAGCTCTCAATCGGATACGTTTTGCTCAGGACTCGCAGTGTGGAAACTCAAGAGACTAGCAATGCTTTGATCCACTATCAAGATCATGTCCACATACTAATGGATATAGATCCCACCGGGGGACATCGATATCTGCGGTCCTGTAGTGATTATTAAACTCAAAAGTCCTAGTTTGGTTGCCATCGGCAGTCATCGCGCCATTGGGAGTGGAATATTGGGCGAACAGCCTTGCCAATAGGTGGAGATGAACTGTAGATGCTGGTCTCTTATCTGTAATGCAATCCATATGGATTCTTCCCTCATAGCATAAGCTTAGCGGGGACAGGTCACCAATGTCTATGATCTGGTATGTTGGACGAACCATACGCCTGAGCTTTGCACGCATTTTTTTCGAGCTCGACACTTTTATCGCGTTCTTATTCTCGTCGCTTCGAACTCGAGTTTCGAGCGTGATACTATTGTTGTGCCGTACCAATCGACGAGGAAGACATTTTCTTTGCATGCAGAAAACATCCTGACCGTCTCTACGCACATAAAGTAATAGTACCCGGTTCCCATATTCGCTTCCACGTCAGAATAATGACATCAAACTGTAATAGTTACATATTTACAAAGAAAGGGATGATGGTAAGGGACATGTGAGGCTTATGAAGGTCAACACAATGAAGGGGATACAAGTGTATGTATTGATAGGCTGGCTGAGATATCCCCAAGCAGAAATGCTGACAGAGGTCAACTGGTTGATAATGGTGTCAACAGTTATAATAAAAGTTAGCTTTGGGCCGAATTCATTGACAGGCTGATATTGCATGCGATACTTACCAGGTTTTTCATATGTACATTGATCTTTTATTGCCTGCTGGAAGCAAACGTTCATTGTGGCAGTAACTTCCCATGCATTCTTTCTAGTTTGATCCAAGTAGTGATTCAGTGTTAAGGCCCAACGGAAATATGCCGTTTGAGCCTAGGTTGTCTATCAGACCACCGTGACCGCATGTGGCAACAATAACACAAAGAGTCCACCTAAACGTATGATTTGGAGCCCCAAGCCTGTGCAAAGACTGTCTAGGCTATCGGGAGATGTGTCCTGAGGTATATATGGGATAGCAATTATTCACAATCTAAGATAAGGAGTCATGGTTTTGTAAATAAAGCTAAGGCTAAAGGTACCTAGGTAGTTGACCAGACACAAGAGGAGGTCAAAATAGATTTACAAATACACACACATATAGTGATACCCAACTGGTTGAGTCTTACCGAGAATAAGTAAAGAATATCCCCCGCGTATGAGGCCATTTTAGCAAATGAAAAGGGTAGCCGAGGATGCTCCCCTTCAACTTTCTTCCTGTAGATTCTCGCCACTGGTAGTTTCTAAGTAGAGCCTCAAGTTGAAAGAGGAAGTAAGCATATTAAAGGGCTATCGAAACCACGTTGACTATAAAATAAACAGTTATAATGGAGGTATTTGAGTCCTGTTCCAGTGTTGCGGATGACATATAGCTTTATGCGTTTGCAGAAAGCGTAAGGAAGAAAATTGACGGATAGTGGTTTTCTATTTAATTAGAACAGTAGTTTTATACATTTCTAAGAGCCTTATTCAAGTTTATACTAAATATATGAAAAATTGATTGCTATATAATAGCAGAGAAAGAACATTCACGGTCTTGCGGAACGCGGGATGTGACTCTGATCCAACACGCGGTACTCACGACTTGAAACGTGCGAACGCGTGATGAGGGATCAAAAAGCTTGTCTTCTCCTATGATACGGGATCTATGGCTGCTATATAAATGTGGTGATCTCATCCTTCCTTCCTTCCTTGGGGATGTCGGGGCAGGTGTCCCCCAACAATTTCGCTCATTTAGCAAACGGTCAGAAGATGTTTAGACACAGGGATTCATATACGGCATCTCATTATGTTAATACTGTAAAGTTGAGAATTACCTATTTCTTCTTCAGAAGCAAGATTCTTTTTTTTTTTTTTTTTAAAAAAAAAAAGGAAATTATGTTTGCAGTTTTTCGCTGAAGGATGCGATTACCCAGATTCGTTCAAATTGCCAATGCTCTCGTAATCGCGAGAGACGCTTCACAGCGCACACAAAGAGCGCAAGCTCAGCGTGTACGCCCATGAAAGCAATAACCCTTCATCTATGGATACAGTATTACGTTGAATGCTTATAGCAATCTGAGAATTACGTCAGCTGCTTTCCATACATGTTGTAATGACGAATGATCCGCTATTCGCCTCGCTATCGGCGCGAAAAGAAAAGCTTCCGATTATTCACGGGGCGAAAGAACGGAAAAGTACTAGCAAGTATCGGAATTATGGGCTTCGCTTAAGGGCCTTTGTCCGATGGCTGTCTGGTTTCCTTTAGCAATCACAATTGGTCCACTTCAGATGCCAGAATTAACTGCTTCAGAGATCAATTGTATGTACTATAGCTACCTTGCAACCTTCTTGTCGCTTCATTTGCTGCTGTTAGCACACTTAGTGTGCTCAGCGCAGCCCTAGACCTAATTTCAGCATCGCTCCAGAAGGGTTGGAAAGGAGGGAGTGTGAATAAGAAACTGCCTAAAAATAAAGTCTTCGTACAGAGAGTCCCTTGATGGAGAGGCCTTCAAGGTGTACATGTATCTCTCGAGCTTGAATCTCTCCCCTTGGAATATTAGTCGGTATTCCGGTTTGTGTTGAATCCTACCTAGCTACACTACTTACTATATAGCTCTGAATCAGAGCTATAATTCCTATATCGAGTACTTGTCTTGAGCATATTCATTTGCACTCCCATCATATGGAGAAGGAAATAGTTTCTTACTCTGTCTTTTCGAACAAAATAGTACGGTACATCGAGATTAAGTCCGACGAATCAAGGGCTCGTCGGAATTAATTTGTCCCCGTATCAATAGTCAGATGATGCTACAAAAGCCCACAAATGCGACGCACACTGCAATGGATGCTTCATATCTTGTTTGCAAGTCGGGAGGAGCTACATATATACCGTCGGAGATTTCACCAGCGAGGAAGCATATATTACCTGCTATATTACTTGGGCAAACATTTAGGCAGAAACAGAATCGGCTGCGTTTTGTTGTTGGTGGATGCAAGGCGCCGCCAGCGTAGCATCGCTGATTTTGATGCTCTGGGGCCCCGGACGGAGTCTGTGGAACCGAGGTCCGTGGAAATCAGAAATGGCCTCCGTCTGAATCCCTTTCGGAGCTGATTACATATGAAGCGACACTAGATAGTAACATTGCTAGGGGCGCGACCCCTATTAGAGGCCGTTCACAGGTTATAAGTTTTGGTTGGTCAAGTCGCTGTCTCTTGTGGTACAATTATCGCCTGATTCTACTCAAGTTGTTGTTTGCTTAACGGCGGCTGCAATGACCGATGGTCTGGCCCCAGCAACAAGGCACCATCCCACCTCCCCGATACAGCTACTTGATCGTTTCTATTCTCTTAACTGGGTAACGGGGCTGACACGGGATTATTGATCCTCATGCATCCTGGGTGGCTACAGCGGGGTCCACGCGGGGTACGGGGCAATTACGGTGTGCTATACATCTTTCGCCAGCAGCTACAAGTCGGCTTCTCCTGTTGCATACGGACAAAAGGATTTGACTGCAGATGCTCTGCGCAACACGAATATGCTTTCAGTTGCAAAGAGAATAGTGAGAAGTATGATGGAGGGAATCAATTGGTTGGATATAGTAGACGGCAGTAAACGATATCTTCTTCACTTTACGACCATAGACCGCATTTTTGAACCACCCCAGGTCGAGGCTATCACTGCATTGGTGCGAGAAAACTGTACAAAGCAGCTTTAGCAATTTCACTGGTGTATAGTAGTATGATTGGCATCTGTGGAGGATCGACCCATTTGATTGCATCCTCCGTCCACCCGCGCCATAACTTGACCCGATTCTCGTGTGGTGCCGATCCGGGAGTTATTGCCGTCTCCAATTGCTAAAATTCAGCGAGTTATATGTGAAAACAGGCTTCCTAACGTTGTAAAGCAGAATCAACGGTCTCATGAATCCCGTGTGACTCGGTTCAATGCTCGGCGAGTTAGCAAATAGAGGTGCCTGTGGCCATAGGTCCCATACAACTCTATAAGAAGCTTATGAAAACTCCTAAGCTTAATTGTAGCCTCGTAAACATCTGCACAGACATACCGCCGCAGCTAGGCCATGGATAGCGCCAGCTCTCAACTGCCGCGCTTGTAACTATACGTCTGAGCTAGGTAAGCCGTGCATCCCACGAGTAGCCTGTTTGCAACTAGCGTTCGCAAAGTATATCCATCAATGCTATAGACGCAAGTTATAGGGGACCAGAGAATGAGACGCTCCATAGATGGCCGCAGAGATGTTCGGACCGATCTCACAGACCTCAGCTTGTGCTTGCTTGGGCATCGGCTTCATCTCGGAATATACACCCATGTTACGAGGCAGTGTAATGTATAGCTCATCCGGAGCTTCTAGGGATATCAGGTGATGAATCAAGTACCGCCAGCTAGAACAAATGTATAAATGCTTCGATAGGGGCTTATTCGACATGAAAACTAGACCTGTAGGTCCATGGGCCTTGTTCTTTGTCGCTCGTACTCGAAATGCTGCCAAAGTTGAACCTGGTTCGCCGTCTTGGGCTTGGTGCCCTTGCCGCTGCAGCTTTGTCTTCTCTCTCAAGTGCTGCTCCCGCCAATATTGCTATCCGTTCACTAGAGGAGCGCGCCTCTTCTGCTGATCGCCTTGTCTTTTGCCATTTCATGGTAGGTATTCGTTCGTGAACCATCCGGAACCGGGCTAACTCGACAACCCATTGTAGATTGGCATTGTCGGTGACCGTGGCAGCTCATCCGACTATGATGATGATATGCAACGCGCCAAAGCCGCTGGCATTGACGCCTTTGCTCTGAACATTGGCGTTGACGGCTACACTGACCAGCAACTTGGATTTGCCTATGACTCTGCCAATAGAAATGGCATGAAGGTGTTTATCTCCTTCGACTTTAACTGGTGGAGTCCCGGCAATGCTGCTGGCGTTGGACAGAAAATCGCACAGTATGCCAGTTTGCCGGCCCAGCTGTACGTTGACAATCGCCCGTTTGCTTCTTCGTTTGCGGGTGATGGTCTTGATGTCAACGCACTGCGTTCGGCTGCCGGGTCCAACGTGTACTTTGTGCCCAACTTCCACCCCGGCCAGTCCTCCACTTCAAATATCGATGGTGCCCTTAACTGGATGGTATGAAGAGCATCTGCCAACGTTGGAAGAAAACACTGCTAATGCTCCTACAGGCATGGGACAATGACGGAAACAACAAGGCCCCCAAGCCAGGCCAAAACGTCACCGTGGCCGATGGTGACAATGCCTACAAGAACTGGTTGGGCGGCAAGCCCTATCTCGCTCCCATCTCGCCCGAATTCTTCACGCACTTTGGCCCCGAAGTGTCATTCAGCAAGAATTGGGTGTTCCCGAGCGGCGCGCTGATCTACAACCGGTGGCAGCAGATCCTCCAGCAAGGCTTTCCCATGGTTGAGATTATCACATGGAACGACTATGGTGAATCGCACTACGTCGGACCTCTAAAGTCAAAACACTATGACGACGGAAACTCGAAATGGACAAATGACATGCCTCATGATGGATTCCTTGATCTTTCAAAGCCTTTCATTGCTGCTTACAAGAATAAGGATACCGATGTCTCCAAATACATCCAGAACGAGGAGCTGGTTTACTGGTATCGCCGCAATCTCAAGGGATTAAACTGTGATGCCACGGACACTACCTACAACCGCCCTGCGAACAATGCCAGCGGCAACTACTTTGAGGGCCGGCCCGATGGCTGGGATTCTATGGAAGACGCTGTTTACGTCGCCGCGTTCTTGAAGTCTGCTGGCACAGTCACCGTCACGTCCGGAGGCACCACCCAATCGTTCCAAGGAAATGCTGGCGCAAATATCTTCCAGGTTGCAGCCAGCCTGGGCCAGCAGAAGTTTGCTCTCACCCGCAACGGCCAGACCGTCTTTTCCGGCACGTCCCTTATGGATATTACCGACGTCTGCGCCTGCGGTATCTACAACTTTAACACATACGTCGGCACTGTTCCGGCGGGATTTGACGACCCTCTGGAAGGAGATGGTCTCGCATCTCTAACGATTGGTCTGCATGTGACAACTTGCCAAGCTCGTCCCTCTCTGGGAACCAATCCCCCGGTTACATCAGGTCCTGTCACTTCGATTTCAGCTTCCTCGACTCGGGTTTCCTCCACCCAAGTATCTTCCCCTCCTGTGTCTCCCCCTCCTACTTCTCGTTCTAGCTCTTCTACTCCCCCAGTCAGCACACCACCACCTGGTCAAGTCTGCGTTGCTGGAACCGTCGCTAATGGTGAGAGTGGTAACTACATTGGCCTGTGCAACTTCAGTTGCAAGTAAGTTCTCTTCTATCCTCTTTTACAGCTTCATAGCTAACTCTCGCAGCTATGGCTACTGCCCTCCTGGGCCATGCCAGTGCACTTCATATGGCTCGCCCATTTCTCCGCCCGCGTCGAATGGCCGCAACGGCTGTCCTCTCGCTGGAGAAGGCGACGGGTATAAGGGTCTCTGCAGTTTCACCTGCAATCACGGTTACTGCCCCCCAACGGCATGCCAGTACTGCTAAATCATTGGAGTTGTTGTACAACTGGACGTGGTGTGGGAAATGAATGCCAGCTGTGCATAAGTGAACATATCAGGCTCTGTAAGGTACTCATAGCGACTATATAGCACTAGCACTGCTTGTATATAATTATGATTATGGCATTAACCTTTGAGGCGGACAATTGGATGTTGCATGCCACAGTGTAAATCGCTTATGAATGACAATATTCCCATCCCAGTGCGCAGCAGTGATCAGGAGGTACCTGAAGCCCACTAGAGCTCAAGTAGTTGATATATATGCCTGCATGTTTTCATTGATTGATAGCAAACTGTGTGAACATGGATATTTTCCGGAATGAATGATTCGTCCACTACGTATCTAACCTTTGAAGGACATAATTCAAAATAACACAAGCTTCCAAGTCATCCATGCCTTTCATACTCCGTATCTATAGCCGTCATAGTCTTCATGATGTCGGATGAGAGTTCTCCATCACCAAGTCCTCCTTTGACACACTCTCTGCCAAGAACCAGCCCTCATTCTGAAACAAGGCTATTAGCTCAGCGCGACCATCCGACGCGAACGTATAGTTGTCTGTTTTGAAAGAAGCTTCAACGATGTACTCGATTCCAGTACCGCTCGCATTTTCGATTGGCCAGACCTCAATGTCGAGTTCAACGCCGTCCCATGTGCCAACTGAGCGCTTGGTAAGGACGGGGCCATAGATGACACCATTCTCGAGCATATCAGTACCCCAATTGTTAGATACCCAATCATCGAACATGCCTGGCGCGTTTGACTCCAACATGCTACGCGAATTAGCCTCGTCTGGGTCGTCCGTGCCACTGTAGCCCTTTGATGAAGCCGTGTAATCCCGCTGGATAGACAGAGTTTGCGAGGCATAGAGCCAGTCAATCTGCGCATTATAGTTGCCCTGGCCAGAGTTCCAACCGTCGTTAAAGGCCGTGTTTAGGGCACCATTGATATCTCCGTTGTTGACCGGAAGACGCCACTTGTATGTGAGGTCAAATCCGCTTTTGTTCTCAACGTTTCGAATGCGGCAGCTCCAGCCATTGTTGTGAAGATCCTCCGAAACTGTGTCGATATATTGCACATTGATCTTTGTAACCGTTGTTGGCATCGCAAATGTGGAAAGAACCGTAGGAATGAGTTTGAAGTTGGAGTCCAGAACCACGGTTGGATTGAGGAGCAAGTGGACTTCATAGTCAGGAACCATGGGACCATCGGCCGCCAGTGCCAGAGGCAACATAATGGCCGCAGATGCGACCTTGGACAATACGTTCTTCATGGCTTTTATTAAGAGCTATGAGACTTAAAAAGCCAGAAAATGATACAGATTCATTTCTTTCTCATTTTCGCGAGGTCTATGGTCTATTTATTTTCAAGCTCTCGCCCCAGCAAATTTTCAAATGTGTATTGGTATTCTCTTCATTCCATCCCCATGAGGATGCGGGGAATAAACAATGTATTGCCCCCCAATAGCAAAAGATACCCATGAAAGACGTTGTCGCTCTTTTCGTCACCGAGTACAAGTGATCTTGAAAGCCCACGTGCTTGTTTCCAAATGCCTTATTGCAGCAAAAAATTATAGCGCGACACATCTATGGGACCTCATTTTAGTACCTGTATTTTATAACTTCTTACATGTACCTAAGGTAAGCGCGCGATGCAGGACTTCGTAGCCCGGAAACCTTTGGGCGGGGAAACCCTTCATAGAAGCAAGTCTCCTAGATATTAATTTGGATCTATTAGACTTTTATCGTTGTCCTTTCTTTGTAGCGCAACGTGAAAAAAGTTAAAAGCCCCGACTTGCAGTAATCAATTAGTGTACATACCGCCTGCAGCAGCGGCTATCGTCTAGGTGCGCTTGGTTTACAAAGAAATTTTGTCACAGAAAAGACGCAATATTTAGCTCGCGTTAAGTAGTATGCCCAATCTTGTTATAAGCACCGAATTGCCGAGAAATAGCTATCGGTAAACGCAAGCAGTAGTATTCAATACATATATATATGAGTAAAGTTGTGCCGTTGTTGTCGGGCGGCTGTTGTGATGCTACTCTTCTGTCAAAGACCCTGTATGCACGTGGGCGCCTCAAGCCATGTTTCCAATGGGGGTCTCTAATAATATCCCTATAAACTGTTACATATGTATTTCGTTTGCAAGAGGGGCTTCGCGGGGGCATCCATACTTCGGTCATAAGAGCATTTTCGTGGGGAAGAATAGCGTTTAAATTTTGGTTTTATGACATCTTCCGCATAGCTGACTGTTCAACTCCCACTGACTATTTCTATATCATGCTCCATGGCCATTGTACCTACTTTTAGCAAAATAGTCTTTGCTCCTTTATTGCAAAAAAGTTTAAGGCAATAATTCAGGATAATATTTTCTTCAAGCTCTGTGTATTGGCGCGTACATTGTATTCGCTGATTCTTGGTACACGACTAGGTAGATGAGGCCTAAATATGCTAGATCTACTGTAAGCTGTATGTCAAGTCGGAAGGCCAATAACACGCCTTTAATTAAACCTTCGTAGAAAAGCTGGGATTTTTACATTTTTCAGAAAGAATTCATCCAAATCTGAAAATTACTTAGTGAGGTCTTGTAGTAACAGAAATACTTTTCTTGTGAGATATCCACTCAAGATGGTCAATATTATATAATACATGTAAAGACAACACACAAGGCTCAGGGAGACAAGAAGCAGCGAGATGCAGCGTTTCAAATGATAAGCAAAGTAATATTCCTTTGAGCATATGATCGTTGGGCTAGATTTTACCAGCCCTAAAATCCATTCATGGAGCTTGGAATTATCTTCTACCCCTAGATATACTTACCATAGGTAGGCACTCATAAAGTTAACTGGGACACATAAATGTGACGTATGGCGCCGACGTTTCTGGTAGGTAGCCAATTTCGCTATGGAATGCGGCAGAGATTTCTGGCCCAATTTATATGCTGTGTCATCAAGTCGGTACTATAAAACAGAACGTTTATAACTAAAAAAAATATCGTGTGCCATTGAGTGCCTTGGACGAGCGGGAGGGAGTTAATTTCACTGAGCTCACACTACCAGGTGCCTAATAAACTCTCCCATTACGCCTGTTATATCGCAATGTCGCTTGCGTTATCCCGTAGCCAAATAATTGAGCTTGGATAATAAACAACATCGTAGTTGAACTGTTTAATCAAGAACATTGGTCTCCGGGTCTTATTCAGCTGCGGTCCCAGTCTCTTGATTCTCAAAGATACATGTATTTTAGGTTAGGTATTGCAGCTGAGCCACTAAGTGATCCGCCGTGACGCGTAACCCCTAGCCGGATAGCGGGTGTTATGGCGGCCAATGACTCGACGCACACTAAACCGCCTATAAAGACTGATTCCGGATTTCCCATTCAAACACTTACCTTACGAGTTTATATTCGAGATCAATAAGTAAAGAGGATAGCCATTGTTGCTATTGAGAACCTTGCATTCCATAATTTAGTTACTCCTGTTCTTCATGATCCATATTGAATGGTCTCCTTCGCCTGTTCTCTGGACAAGAAGTGCCAACTACATGCGC
Source organism: Trichoderma sp. CBMAI-0020 (assembly GCA_030708095.1). Classification (NCBI taxonomy): domain Eukaryota; kingdom Fungi; phylum Ascomycota; class Sordariomycetes; order Hypocreales; family Hypocreaceae; genus Trichoderma; species Trichoderma sp. CBMAI-0020. Next base: position 157,456 of record JAJNCI010000001.1, read on the forward strand.
AAGCAGTCCTGACCTGTTGCGTCTCCATACCTATAGTCCGATGCAACATGCGCAAGTTTTTGCCATATCTCTTGACTCAAGCACCTGCACTGTAGAATGCCATATTCTCACGTTTGCATGCTAAAAAAGACCTGCATCATGAAACGCGCTGTTGGCCCTTTAGATAAACGCAAGGCAGTTTCTCGCTGCCAGGCTTGCGCGAAGAGGCGCATAAAGGTCGGTCCCCTGATTCCATTCCATTCTTATTCGCACAATCAGTAACATTAGTGCCAATAGTGTCAAGGAGGGTTTCCTTGCGAATACTGCAATCGTACCAACAAAATATGCAGTCCACAAGCAGTACCAGCATCCACTAATATCAGCGCACAGTTCGTGGCATACGCGCCACGACAACAGACAGCGGCAACTGCTATCGCGTTACCGATACAGATACAATCCCATGACAGCGAAATATATCTGGACGGCTTCGCAGAGTTACTTCGCCGGTGTCAATTTACCAAAGATTTCATTCACATAGGGAGAGATTTGCTGCCTTTGATGCACACTTCGCCAGCACTGCGAGACTTGGGCATCGCAATCGGGGCGCTGGATGCCAGCAGACGCGCTTCAGCCAGAGCGTCTATCGAGAATGATTGGCCGCAATGCGTCGCATATCGTTCGTATAGTCGTTCATTACAAGCTCTTCAACTGCAACTACAGGCAGATGATGTCGGTACGAGCCAGGACATAGCGTGGACTACCTTTCTACTAGGATTATTTGAGGTGAAATAATTATGAACTATACGCCATCGGATACTAGGTACTAACATAATCAGTTGATGGCTGAACCATCAGGGGAAGGGTTCGCGAAACACATGCTCTATGGCACATCAAAGGTACTTCAGCTTGCTGGTCTGGACGCCCACCAGTCAACAATGCAGAAGAGATTGCTTAACGCATTCCAAGTGCTGGAAGAAAATAGAGCAATTCTATACGGAGACGACACATTCCTATCAGAGGGCAAATGGAGCTTCAATAACAGGATCGGAACCAAGCAAACCGCAGTTCCTGATCCCATGGCAGACATAATAGAGCTGATGATATAAACGTCACGATTTAGCAAGCAGTGAGTCATAAATTATTGTATATGTTTGGCATCAAGCTAAATCTGGATAGGCTTTTCCAAATCATTGAGGATACTCCCACGGAGAAAAGATCCAACAGTCCTGCTATCAAAGTTCTAGCTTGCGAAGGAACCGCGCTAGGTCATAGAATCACCCTCTGGAACAATGATAACCTCTTACAATCAGCCATTGCAGATCACTTCACCCAAGTCTCGTTTGCTTATTATTATGCTCTGCAGCTATTCCACTGCAGAAACTTTACTTATTACTCGTGTTGGGACACTGGGGCAGTCCCCGGATTAAGCCCACTGGAAACAGCTGCGTACGTTGCGGCAATTGTGGATATATGCGATAAAATCATCCAGACTTCTAATATACCTGGAGTTATTCTCTTATTTCCATTACGGATGGCAGGAGCACACGTCGACTTTGGGCATAGAGGTGATATTCTGAAACTGCTCCAGCAAATTTACAACAGTGGCTTTGCAGTGGCGGATAAGATCAAGGTAGATTTATGCGATTTCTGGACATTTAAGGATTTGGAAATTTCGATCGAAAAAAATTGGTAAATAGGTGGTTTTCCATGTAAATATTCTCGAGATGTACCTGAAAAGAAGAAAAAAGTAAAGCGAGACAAAAGTCCCTAATTGACGCGCGTAGGCTTAGGTAAAAGTGATCTCAGACCCTTCAGCCTAGGCAGTTTCTTCAATTTCCAGTTTGAACTTGGATGTTGAAGAAGTCGGTAACGACTCGGGTACGTCTACCAGGCGAGAAATAGTCATACCCAACAATGACATTGCAATTGTTCACATAGACTGTCACCGGAATAACATTCTGGTACATGATATCCCACTACTTAACATATTAGCTTACTGTGGTATAAGGCTTTTCTAAGATAATACTTACAGAGGCCACATCGCCGTTGAACTGTCTTGTGACAAGCCCTCCGAAGACTGCGTCGGCCTTGGCGAGGAAATCTCGTTCGAAAATGGGATATTGGAATCGACGTAGCCTTGCCAGACATAAGGTGTCGTTCCATTATAGATGGTTAGGATGTTATCAACCAGGCCATCACTGGTAACGTTTGCATAATTAAACACCGACGATGCTGGGGCATCATCGTATGCCTCATTCACGCGGACCATGCCTTTGGCGGGGGAATTATCGATGTACCCAGTCATGATGTGAGAGAGTGTTTCATCCCTGAAACTTCTATTAGCTGTGAAGCAGGTCAAATAGTCTGAAAACTGACCATTTGTGTTGGACAAAGTTTGCTGTGAACTCAGGCTGTACCAAAGGCGGCTTTGGCTGCTTGAAGCCGGATGAGTACTTAATCATAGATGCAGGAAATGTAGCGCATTTCGGGGTGCTGGCTGCGGCGGCGATAACTACAAGAGTAGTGGCGGCGAAAAGCTTGCTCATACTCATGTTTGTATACAAATAGAGAGGTTTCAGAAAATTCTGTTTTAGTAGTATGGAGAGCGAGAATTGTAGACTTGGTGTTGTTGATAGCTTGGTGAAAGAAGTTGAAGACAAGACCAGAGCTTCTATATATAGTAATTTCCACCAGACCACGTACGCAATCGCTCGTGGCTAAAAATGAGCGACTATAGTATTGACCATGTTGTGTGATTTCTTTGGAGCGTTCAATTACTACTTCTTTAAGACACGAGATGGAGGATATTTCCACTCGGTCTCGAGCCCGTTCGCCGACCCAGCCCCAATGTGGGTCATGGGTGAAAAGCGTTCAATTATTTCCTAATTGGGCAAGAGTGTGGGGTTCTGAAGGCGCTGAGAAGCACAGAGTCTAGATGCTAAGTACATTTAGATAGAACAGATCGCACTCGTAAAGTGCCCCTTTAAAAGCTGCAAATTAAACTGGGAGATACATATACAGAAACTTCAGAGCTGAGAATAGAATCACATTAATTCGAGCAATATGTATACCAAAGTACGGAAGTCATTCTAAGAAGATTGAGCAAAGCTAAAATAAACCTCTATCTGTTTCGAGGCAGAGTTATCGGTCAAACAAAGAGGAAACCAAAAGATGTCAAAGGTGGAATAGAGACCATGGCTACGAGTTGTGAGTATTTGGGAATATTTGGCGTAGTGCTAGGCTAGATTACCGGTGAAAGAAAATTTGGCTAAGTCCCTTGGTAGCCGTGTTTGACGTCGGGGTTTTGCTATTAATGATTCCTTAGTCTACTGACTGTGACAAGGGATGTTGTCCAAGCATTTTCGTCAGATACAAAGAATCGATATGAACAACAATTGGCAGAATTGGTGATATACGTGAAATTGATTGAGATGCTATCCAAGTCAAATACACACTTCCGCGCAAGCCATGGCTGTAGCCGAGTTATAAACAATAAGCGTTCATCCTTTTATATACTGAAACATAACATATAGCGCAGAGAATATAGTATTAACAAGAACGGTGGGAAAAGAAGCTTCCAATATCATTTGAGAGCAATAGCTGCTAGTAGCAGTACCCCCAATGACTTCCCTATCGACGATGGTAGAGCAAGTCATTGTTCGAACCTTACTGGAAGATGTCGTTCTGGGCACCAGGAGTCCAGCCCATGTTAGTGCCATAGGCGGGAGAAGCACCGTTGGGAACCTGGACGTTGTTACCAGAAGCCTGGTTCCAGGCAATCATCTGCTTAGCACCGGACAGGCACTTGGATGAGTCATTTCCGCAGTAAATGGGGACCTGAGCCTGGGCAAGCTTCTTGGTGGAGCTTGTGCCGGTGACGTGGCATCGGTAGTTGGCCATGTACATGTTGGGCTGACCACAGCCGTTGGGGACCCAGAGCCAGGCGCAGTAGCAACCGCCCTCGGGGCACTCGGGGAGATCCTTAGGGACCTCGTAGGTAGCAATACGCTTCCAAGGAGTGCTGCCATCAAATTAGTACATTGCTTCATCATCTTTTTGGCATTAAAGGCTTACTGCTCAAGAACAGAGAAGACTACGAGGTTCTCCATGTTGACCTGGGATATGTCGGAGTTGTAAGAGATGGCCCAAGCACTGCCGGCGGCCATAGTCTGGTTCTGGGTGTGCATAGCACCATCATCCTGAATGCAGTCAGGAGGGTTGCCAGGGCCAGACCAGTTCTCGGGATGGTCCTGTCCATCGGGCCACTCTCCAGCAAACTGTCCGTTGAAGGACAGCGTGGTCTGGGCTTGGTTGTGGGCAAGCTCAACAGTGAAAGAGCCACCTGCAGGCAGCTCAACGGAGGCATTGCCGGGAGGAGGTGCCTTGTCGCAGCCACGGTCGGCTTGCATCCACCACTGCTCGAACGGGAGGTCCCAGAGAGGGTTGACAGGAGTGTTGGAGTTTGAGTTGTAGTTGCTAGGATCCGGGCCACCCTACGAGACGATGTTAGAATTTGCTTCGTAGCATGACGGGCTTTGACTCGGAGCTGCACAAACCTCGCAGTACATGCCCTTGACGAAGGCGGCAACGTGGGCATTGGCCCCGGAGGCGAGAGCCAGCGCAACAGGAACTGACCAAAGCATGGTGTCGGTTAAGAATCGAATATGGTTAATGAATGAACGGTTGAATAAGCGAAAGAGTGAAGAGAGGAAGGCTGGCTTTAAAGCTGCTTGGGAGTCAAAGGCCGGAGGATTCGTGAGACAGCGAGACACTTATATAGATGCTGCTCAGCGCCGCTGAATAGTCTACCTATTAGATCGATACTATATATGGCTTCCAGGGTCTTCTCGGGAAACCAGCTAAGAATAAGCTGTAAAGAGTGGCAGGTACTCTGTGGGTTAGAACTTGACATGGGTTGGCCGGAAAGGCTGAAGATCTGCCACCCATCATCCTCCAAAGAAAGGCTAGTCATGGGTCAAACTTGGCCGCTTCCCCTTTTCGAGACTATGAGAGGTCTATGTTTTTCTTCTTTAGTTTTATATGTAACCTCCAAGCGAAACGGTTCCGAAATTATGCGGCTGGTTACAGCCGACCGTGCGGATGGAGGTGGCCCTCGCCAAGTGCTATTAGAACCGCACCACCTTCAAAAATTAACCGGCGGGACGTTTCCTTGCATCACATTGCTGTCGTATAGTACCTATCACCCTCATTGCGTAGATGGAGTTCTCAGGTAATGCCAAGGAGACAGGCCGCGGATACTGGCCATTGATGCTACATCAGGCGTTTCGAAACAAAACGAGGCGGAGAGGGCACCGTCCGCAGATAGGCTCCACATAGACCGGATGTTCGCTCCACCCACTCTATCTGGAAAAACTCCAGGAAAATAGGCATTTGACCAGCAGGCTGCCTATACGAAATGTTGCATGGCCATTCCACCTGTATGTGTGATATCCACGACGGCAGATTAGGCTCTACTGGTCACCTTGCCACCATCTTCGTTGTCAAACGCGAAGCGTTTCTATGCCGAATTGTAGCCCAATCTCACTCAGACCATAGAGATGTAATTGGCAGGTCGATGACCCGTAAGCTTGGCCACTAATATCACGAGGCTGTCTCGCCTGGAGTACCCGTACGCTAGGAATAAAGAGATCCTTCAATAGTATTCATTTCTCGAGCACTATACAGAGCTTCGCTTCGCTCCGGCATGTGGACGCGCGCCGGTCGGTCCGTTTCGGAAAAAAAAATAAACGTGCCATTCAAAGTTGACGCAGCTGGCATTTCTGGCTGTTCCTGGTAACCCTTTAGTTAGCGCTTAGGTAGGCGATGAAACAGGCTAAGGGTTGTGTTAAATAAGAATACAAATCTTACGAACTGCCATCTTTGATCGCTCTAGTTCATAAACCCCTGTGCCTGTCAACAGCTGAGCGGCCGCTTGTCTATCACTGAAAACAAAGCTTTGGAATAAATGCCGGCGGCCATATTATTTCCATAGATTACGACTATGACCCCTTACTATATGTTAGAATGTGACACGGGCTTGCCGAGCAGCAGATATGTAATCACTACAATAAGCTGTGGAGGTTTACCGAGCACTTGGATTGCTCTCGGGGCAATGATAATTGCTATTTCGAGAAATCGTACCTCTGGTTGAAATTTACATTTTAATTGCCCTTTTTTTTCTGCATCTCATTACCCTATATGGCCATATAACCAGAAACTCCTGTTATAAGAATTGAACAATCCAAGCATACAAGAGCGTAGCCAGATATAGATCAAAGAATCTTTGTGGCTTGACTAATCTGCAGATCATCTTCGTCTAAGCCAAGCAAGTCCTTCGCGAGCTTCCGTATAGCGTTAGCTACTGACTACTACCGCTATACAGCTTTCCAATTGCGGACTAATTATAAGTTTCGTGTAAGGAAGAACAAAAATAGCAGCCTGTTGAACCGCTTAGCCCTACAGATGTGACTGACCCAGAGCTTACCACAACGTATTCCGGGAGATAACACTATGCTAAAGTTTCATTTATCAGGGAGCTTTTAATCTGTCTCTACGATCATAAATACCTTACCTAGAGCAAGACATGTTACCTCAAGAATTTGAACTGGGCATTCTTACACGAATCAAAAAATAGAGGAAGTAGACTGGTATTTCTCTATATTTGTCCATCCCTCAAGCCCATGGAGCTTTCGCGAACCAGACACATTTATTGAAAGAATATTGCAGTATTATATCTACGAGACATGATCGGCCGGCGAATATCGTATTATACAAGGTCTGGGTTTAAGCAACAGCTCGGCTTAAGATTTGACTCTCCTTCGGAATTTATAGACTCTAGTCATGCGCAGGAACCTCTCAATATCTACACAGGTATCTATGGCTAGCCATCACACACCATTTCACACATCATTATTATACCCACCTATCTACAGAGCTTCGCTGAAGTCTTTCAGCCTTTGCGGCTGAAAATTTTATATGGAATCTCTCAGCACGTCCCAGGACCAGATCGCCTTAGCGTCGGAAATGAAGTGCCATCTTCAAATGTCATTTTGCAGTTAGCTGGAGCCACTATCTTAGCCCCTATCGTGTACCGACCCAGATCACAGAGCACTGGTCCTTGTAAGTCCTAAATCGACTATAAGTTCAAGACATGCTGAGGCTCTTGGTATGCTTGTTGACAGCCGAGGCTTTCATTGGTGGAGAGACAGCGCCCGGATACGAGCCCCTGTATCATATTAGGTAGATGTGGAAGCTCGCCTGCCAGTTGCCCTATACGCACGGAGACCCACGCTGGTTGTTTCACCCACTGATCGTGCCAACCGGCTCAAAGTCGCGCTTTTACGCTGTACGTTTCCCGCAAATGTCCTTGACACTGATTCGAAAAAGGAGAATGATTACTACTCGCATGAATCACGAATAACAGCGTCTATTGCACTAATTCCATAATAGTCAAATACACAAGCAATCGATCTCATCTGTTCCGGATTCCGGAAGCGCCGGTTCACTCTAAGGACCCAGCGCCGATTGTTCGCACGGGTGACTAGCTGGGACTAACATTTTAGAGGCTCATACTCCGTACAGGACATATTGATGGCATTCAGCAGAGAATAAAGATACCTAGGTACTCCGTCGTTTGTTCGAGGCGTCTGACCATTGTCTAGATCGAGATTCAACAGTTACATTCGAAACATCATGATCATCATGGATAAAAGTATCTTTATAAGATTAGGGTGATGTGATACGCTGAACGCGTATACACAGCCCACGTCAACTAGCCAGCTGAGTGATCAAAAATAAAGAAACCTCCTCCAGTCCTGCCCACAGCACCCAGGCCTTTGAGATATTCAACAACCAATTCGTGTCCTCCCGCCAGAGCCCCTTGCAATGGTGTCTGTCCTCTGCGACTAGAGCTCGCATTCACATCGGCACCAGCGCCGACAAGCTTCTTAACAATCTCCATATGTCCTTTCTCAGTAGCAGCATGCAGAGCGGTCCCGTCGCCGTCAAAGCCGCCTCCTGAGGCCTGTACGTCAGCGCCTGACCTGAGTAGAAGCTCCACGATCTCTAAATTGCCCTGCAGGCATGCCCCCTGAAGAGCTGTAATGCCCTTGTACCTTGCTGATGGGGCATTGGCCTGCGCCCCAAGAGAAATCAGCAGATGCACGATTGCCCCAAAACCACCCCTTGCCGCTGCCTGTAAGGCGGTGCGACCTGCTACTGGCGACGGGGGCGCATTCACCTCGGCACCACGATCCAAGAGCAGCTTCACAATGTTGAGATGGCCGCGCTCTGATGCTGCCTGTAGCGCAGTTCTTCCGTTGTAGCGAGCGACAGCGAAAGATTTTGGCGGCGAGTGCGCCTCTTGTTGGCTTCGTATCAGTATTCGGACGCCGTGATTCGTCTCGGGCCTCATGTTTACTTCTGAGCCTGCTTCCAGCAGCAGGTGGACGACCCTTTCATTCCCCTGCCCGCAAGCAATCTGTAGCGCGGTACGCTGAAAGTTATTCCCACCGCAGAAATGAACATCTGCTCCAGCGTCGAGCAGACATTTCACGACGTCCTCATGTCCTTGCATGCAGGCTGCTTGTAGGGCCGTTTGGCCGTAATAGCCTCTTGGGGGGTCATTGACGGCAGAGGGACCTGGTGAGGCAAGGATATCTCGGACAGCCTGAAGATCTCCGCTTCTAGCAGCGAGCTGCAGAGGCGTCCAGCAGTATTCGTCTACATCTTCAGTTGGCAATGAAGGATCCCACGCCGCATCCAACGGCGACAGAAGCGCTTGGTGTTCTGGCCGACCTATGAGCGGAGTCTCGACGAATGTTTCTGCCATTTTCACCTTGACAGCTTATCGTTGCATTACTTTTTCTTATAGAATTTCGGCGACCAGCGATACCAAGCATTTGAAAAGTGGCTCATTCGATTGTTGCTTTTCGGGGATCTCTACAGAACCACGTGCAGCTTTGATCCTTCGCGCAATTTTTACAAGCGACTGCACCAACGTAATATTAGTTTCAACCTGGTATTGGACGCCCTTTGATATACCCACGAAGCGTTAAATACCATGTGATCACTAGGCTCGCGTATTTGCACCGCAGCCAAGGCAGTATGTACATGTAGGTACATGTCAACATACCTCCTAAGGTAGAGAGGCTTTTTTCTGAACATGCCCGTATAGGTAGTCTAGCGATTTGTGTTTTATGGGAGAATTGGCAGACATAATGCAAAGCCAACGCGTCACTGCCGCACGTAAATTTAGTGTAGCATTTTAGTAGGCACTATCAACCCAAATACGTACGAGAAGTGAGAAAGCTAAGGATGTTCAGATTGATCGCTGAATCATTTTACTAGGCTAGATGCGAGTATTCTCTCCGTGAGACAACGGCCTCCTTCAACATTCGCCCCAAATCTATTCCTTCGCACTTTTGGCGATGAAGAATGGCTTCATACTAAAGCTCTTGCCAAAATCGTGCTCAGAGATATTGGATGCATGTGGTGACGTGTTGGGATATAGCTGGTAGTCAAAGCTTCCTGGAACAAATCCAGCTTTGGACAGAAGATCCTTCATATCTTCAACTCCATATCCGTGATGATTGGAAATTGTGTGCTGAACACGGGCTTTATGTTGAGCGTGATAGTCATCATGGTCGCCGCATTCTCCCTGGGCGTGGTGATGAGCGTCTGGAGCCAGATCTATGACAACCAAGACACCGCCACTTCGGAGACGCTCATAAAGACCAGAGAGAATGCCCGCTTGATCCTCAATGTGATGAAGAGCCATACTAATTACTATTAGGTCGAAATTGGAAAATTCCTCTGTAGCGAGGAGTGTGTTTTCTGATGGCGGTGGGATAGAGCCCTGGACAGCATGCATTCGCTCAACTGGGATACCCGACTGTTGAGCCATCTCGTTGTAGGATGCAACACTGGTTTCGGAGATGTCGATGCCCCTAATAATGTCGAATTGGTCCAGTAGAGTGCTCGAAACCATGCCAGGGCCGCACGCATAGTCTAGAAGCTTCACGGGAGAGCCGCCTTCCGACCGACCTCGGACACCCATCCACTGGACGCTGTTGGCGAGGGCATCGCCGATTTTCTTGGACATGTCAAGTACCCATTGCTGCTTAAACAATTCGCGCCCGTGGTCACTGTTGAATGTTGGCAGCTGTTACATCAAAGGGATAATGAGGGTGATGAAGCCCAATCACTTACTTCCAGAATCGGCGATTGGTTGCCGCCAAATCCTCCTTCGCGTGCTGAGAGTTTTCCATTTCGAAAAGATAATACTATCGCTGAGTTGCTGTTGAATATGACGAGTTTGCTTTGTGTCCGCAACATGGACGAAAAAGGAGACTTAAATACTTGAGACAAAGTCTCCGGAAAGGATCCGCGAAAGTGTCCGCGACCGAAGCAGTTCGCTTGAAATGGCTTTTTTGTCACTGCTACGCCAGGAGTAATTATTTCTCCGCGTGGAATATTGGTTTCAATTTCGCAAAGAGACCCTCGCTAATATCTTGAATTAGAGTAAATTGTGCTGCATATAATAACGACCTGTTCCTGCGTGGTTGTACCTGGCACGTAAAAGGTGGCGTTTTGCCACCATACTACAGACGTAACCATAAATTTTCCTTGAGTCGGAAGTAAGTACTACAAGATTCCAATCAACTGCAATGCGAATTTAAAATCAGCAGCTACATAATAGTCATTGTCAGCTATCATGATTAAAATTAGGACACTGCGCAAATTGTTGCCGCCATAAATGTTCAAAGTACGCTATGACTTATACTACCTCTAACCAAGATTAAACCTCCGTATACATGTTTGCAGCAGAATCACCTCAATTTAGTTTCTGAATGATACAATTGGGAAAATTGCGATTCATTCTTTTATTTTCCGTTTCAAAAGAAAGTGAAAGGAATAAAATGAGCAGAACAATGAAGCAGACGCCCTGTTACTACCCTGCGGAGAATAGATTGAACTACGTATGTAAAGACTGTATACATCATGTCGCCTTCTTTCTTCATGCTTCCAGCCTACCACCCTACCATTCCGCAGCCTTGATGTCTAATGGTAAGCGTAGCATTCTCTGACCGTCCGGGGTCGGGGATGGTAGTCGCCCTCCTCGTATGTTTATCTGAAGTGACTGATGAAGCATCCTCGGCGCTGCCAAGCCTGCATCACGCTCATTTCGCATAGTTACAAATTCCTCAGCCGTGATACCATCCTTGAGATGCTTGTTTTGCTCCCTGTGGTCATGCACAGTCATGTATGCCTGCGGAGAACGACCGTCTCTGGGAGGATAATCGTGGCCAGTCCATATCTTGACATTATCTGGTAAGCTGAGCAGCTTACGGCCTGACGCGTAAAGGCTTTCAGAGCTGCCACCTGGGAAGTCACAGCGCGCGGAGCCAATGTCGGCATTGAAAACAGAATCGCCACAGAAGACGTTATCTTCAGTCAACACGTCAGCAACCTATGACGGTCAAGTAAAAGTTGGTTCAGCGTCTTACCTCCAACTTTGTAACCCATGTGATCGGGTGTATGGCCAGGGAGATGCATGGCCATAGCTTGGATTTTGCCAATCATAAACTTTTCATCGTCTTCTAGGAGATGGTCGAAAACAACTTCATATTGCTCCTCCGGAACTCCATATCTCTTGCCAAAGAATCTTTGGACCTGGCCAATTCGCTTGCCAATGGCAATAGATGGTTTATATCCCTGTTGCTCAGCAAGGTGCTTCTGAAGATAGGAAGCCGCCGTCAGATGGTCCGCGTGCACATGCGTTTCCAGAACCCAATCGACTTTGTAGCCCTTCTCCTTGACCAGTGCCAGCAACGCATCAGCAGTGTGCGTAGTAAGGCTCTGGCTTGTGCGATCAAAGTCCAGGACAGGGTCAATAATTGCGGCTGTCAGTGTTGACGGATCAGCCACGATGTATTGCCATGTGCCTGTGTCGGGTTCAAATTCGCTGTGAATAGTGGGCTCCATGGGTGAAGAAGAGACGGTGGTGAAAGCCTTTCTGATGCGTACAGAGACTTCTTTGGTTCTGTTGATACTAGCTGAGTTACCAGATGGAATCCTTGGGCGTGTATGTAATGATCTGCGTCTGGAACTCTGGCAAAGAGAACTGATCTTGCAGCTGCTAAAGCACCGAGCATGTGTTGAAGGTCGAGTCACAACGCCTGAAGTAACAGACAAGCTAGACTCCAACTGCCTGAGACAACCAGTGATGGGGTATCGAAGCGACATTGTGCACAGCTAATGCTTTATAGTTGCCGCAGAATGAATGTAGTCGCCGGCTTACGCCTCAGCTCAAGAGGTCAAGCAGCCCAGAACAGGCGCGGGCATGTCTAATATCGCAAATCGATTTGCCGCATCGGGTTCCCGCGAGTTGATGTCATATTTCAAGTCGTACGAGTGGCCAAACGAGTTCGGCGAGCCGTGACGCTGGTCGGCGACTGAGCATCAGCCATTCAGCAACTATCACCGACTTCCGGACGCTGCGATGCGTTTTTCGGTGGCGGTCGCCGGATCCTCGCTGACATCCTCGGCTCGTCGCCGTGAGCCATGGCTAAACATCGGCTCTGCTTGTTTGAAAGGATTCTTGGTATTGCAGCTGCGGATGTCGGTGATGCAGAGCGGCCCGCGGCGACTAGTCGATTGCGCGATCGGTGATTATTCATCGCAATGCGTGCAGAGAAGCTCACATTTTAGCTTTTAAGGTGTTGAGCTGCGGAGATTTCCTTTGGTCCTTTTCCTTTGTGGTTTGCTGTGGTTTGTTGCTCGTTTTCTTCATTGGCCATTTCTCCTCATCGCCGTCATGTTCTACGCACGCTCAATGGCCGCTTGCCGCACTGCCAGCAGCCTGGCTCGCAGCTTCGCCACGGTATCAAACGCCTCTTCTGGCCGTAGCCACCGGATCGTGGTGATTGGAGGCGGTTCGGCTGGCCTGGACATCAGCCACAAGCTGCTTCGATCTGGCAAGTTTGCCCAGGACGACATCGCCGTTGTTGATCCCGCAACGTGGCACCATTTCCAGCCCGGGTGGACTCTGGTTGGTGGTGGCATCAAGACCAAGGAGGAGCTCAGAAGGCCGCTGAGCGGCTTGATCGACCCCAAATTCAAGTTCTACAACGACAGCGTTGCCGGGTTCTCACCAGAAGAAAACTCCATCACCCTTGGCAATGGTGACAAAGTCAGCTACGAGCAACTAGTTGTTGCCCCCGGCGTCTCAGTCAACTATGGGAGCGTCAAGGGCCTCCCGGAGGCTTTGGCCGACCCGAAAAGCCTCGTTTCTTCCATCTACAGCTATGACACGTGCGACAAGACCTTTGAGACAATCCAGAAGCTGCAAAAAGGCACTGCCATTTTCACTCAGCCGGCTGGGCCGATCAAGTGCGCTGGCGCGCCTCAAAAGATTCTGTGGCTCGCTTTGGATCACTGGAAGCGTGCTGGCCTTTATGATCCCGCCAACCCCTCTGGTTCCCCAATTCAAATCAGCTTTGCCACGGGCATGCCTGTCATGTTCGGAGTTGCCAAGTACAACGCCACGCTGGAACAGCTTCGCAAGGAGAGAGGCGTCGAGGGATTATTCCAGCACGACCTTGTTTCCATCGATGGCGACAAGGCAACCTTTGCTCTGCCCGATGGAAAGGCCTCTGTGACGAAGCGATTCGACCTCTTGCACGTTGTACCCAAGATGGGTCCTCATGCTTTTGTCAAGGGCAGCGCTCTGGCGAATGAGGCCGGCTACGTCGATGTTGATGACGGCACTACTCGCCACAAGAAATACCCCAATGTGTGGTCTGCCGGCGATGCGTCAAGTCTTCCAACGTCCAAAACTGCTGCCGCCATCACAGCGCAGACACCCGTTCTGGTTCGCAATCTCTTGGGATCGCTGGAGGGCAAAACGCCTGACGCAACATATGATGGATATGCTTCATGCCCGCTGATAACAGAGTACGGCAAGGTTCTTCTTGCCGAGTTCAAGTATGGAGGAGAGCCAAAGGAGACCTTTGGTGACTGGTTTGGCATCGATCAGGCCGTTCCTCGCAAATCTTTCTACTACATGAAGAAGCACTTTTTCCCTTGGGTTTACTACCAGCATATGGTCAAGGGAACTTGGGGTGGTCCAAAAGGCTGGATCAACTGAATAAATCACTTGTCCTCACAACTTAAAATTGTATCTACAGTTACTGAAAAGCGCTGCGTGTGGTGTATTTGCTTTATTGCGACCCGGAAGGTGTCTTAGTATGTGTTCATAGCTTGTCTAAGGCCAGGAAGTGTCTGGGAATATGTGGCTCTGGGATGCATGGAATTAGGGAACAGAAATATACACAATTAGCATGATGCTAGTACGAAAAAGAAACGTACTAAATGTATACATATGTCACAGGGCTCACAATTTGATCTAATAAATGAAATTAAATTACATATCACCTGTTGAATGTGAATCCCTGACCAACGCTGACACTCTTGGCATTAGGTGAGTACCTTGCGGGGTTGTTCAAACACAAAACGGTAAGCAACATCATACGACTTGATTCCCTCCAGTTGGCTACTGCTTTGTTGGCATTCTTTGTAGATATAATTTTGACCAAGTATCCGGTACACCCGTGAAAGAGAACTTTAAAAATAGTGAAGAGGTAGCTCCCTTAGCGAATTTGCTTTACCATTTATGTTTATGTGTAGGTATGTGAGAGATACATTTGTGCTTTGACAGTCAAGTTGACATGGGCAATATCGTCTAGCCCATGTCTAGGCCTTTCACTCACACTGTCGCCAATGATGAGCAGCATGAGAGCTGAAAAATATAGACACACTGTGAACTCGGGTTTGGCTATAAGTGGCGTAATGACGAGTAAGCCACAATAGCCTTTACCAACGATTGGAGTCGAGTGACGACTAGGTCCAAGGACAGTGCAAACATTTAGTCTGTCAATACACATTCTTCGGCCAACAATGCTAAGGGAAGCTCCGCAGATAACTGGCCATCTTCACCGAGGTTATTCCTTGGATAAGTAACGTATTGGTTGAGTCCGTTAGAGTGCGACCAGCTCATCTGGGGTTTTCAGTTCGGAGATACTGCGGCTGGCTTCCACATAACCCCATCACTTTATCCAATGCCATAAACTTTATAATTTTCAAGTGCATTTAATGTACTCAATTTTTGTCGGACTAGCTCAGCTCTTTCTTTCCAATTAGTCTCTCGTATACACCGCGAAATTGACGAGGTTATTGTCATGAATAGCGAACGAAAATCGAACGCGTATATTTGTCGGTTGTAGCAGTAATTATGATCATCATTAGACATTTAATCGATTTCAGAGGAATAAGAAGATTGGATAGTCAGGTTTCGTTCAATGTAAATTGTCTGCTCTATGTATGTCGGAGAATGTGTTCAGGCCTTTCGTATCAAACGAGTGTAGGCAAGGCTCTATAAAAGTATGTACAAGAAGTTAAGGGTGGTATATGATCGAAAAGGGATATATGCAGTACATGTAAGAAATGTATTCACATATTATCCATGATTCAAGAAGACAGAGCAGCTCTTCTTAAATCATTATATAAACGAAGTGAAGCTGCTTAAGCACAAGTGCTAGTTGCAAGGGTCCAGCCCGTAAGGCGGTTAGCAACGTCGGAGGCGTAGCAAGCAGTGCTACCGAGGCCATTGTCGAGAGAGCTGAAATCAGCAGAGCCGCTGTTGTAGAGGCGAGCGGTGGCATAGTAAGCCTGGCTGCCAGGGCCCTTGACCTCACCCTTGGCCTGTGAGTAAAGCTTCTGGAGGCCGGGTCCCTGAGAGGTACCGGCAACACCGTCCTTGATCATTTGGTTGATGGCAGATGCAGGGCAAGGGTTGATACCGAAGCAGGTACCAGATCCATCGTGAGACTGCATAAGGCCGGGGTTGGTGACGCCATTGTTGGTAGTGGGAACACGGACGCAGCCCTTGCTCTCCTGCATGACGATGGCGAGGATGAAGCGCTCGTCGACGCCAGTGGACTTTGCAGTTGCCTTGATAGCATTGGCAATATCCTGAATCTCGGTCTCAGAATCATTGTCGACCCAGCCGTTCCAGACGCAAGACTGCTTCATGAGAGGGACGTTGGCCTTCCAGAGGTCATCCCAAGAGCCCCAGTGGTCCTGGGAAGGCCAGCCAGCACTGACTGATCCGTCACCCTGGTAGTAGGTGTATTTGTCTGCAATGCCGCGCTTGACAGGAGTCTCAGCAGCGGGGAGAGCAGTGCCGAGGGCAGCAAGGCCGGTAAGAACGAGAGCAATGTTGCCGAACATTTTGATGGTTTGGATTGTGTATATCTTTAAGGAAAGAAAGAAGTGAAAGAGCCTCAGGCCTAGTTGGAAAGGAGTGTTGTAAGAAGACGTTTGAAGGAAAGGAATGTAAAGGTGGACTGAATTGTATGGATCAAAATATCATTGCTTTCAGAGGAGAAATGAGCGGCTTTTTATACATAAATTCATCTATATAAATCATTTGTCTGTCTAGTATGGGAGTATGGGATGCCCACCACTTCCGATGCTAAGGCAAGAAGGCAAACGCCATCTTTTGAAGAAATAATGAACAGCTTTCTAACAGAAAATTTTCACATTTTTACAAAATTTCTGAATCTCCGAGTGAAAGACGGTGGTGACAGTGAGGAGGCCGATATGCGGTATGAAAGCCGAAGACAACTCTTTAGGGGACGGCCTAAAAACGCCACATGCAAGGGGCCATTTTGAAAAAGATCCGACTCGTGCCCGACTCGTGGTTTGTGGGTACAAAGGGTCTTTTTAGCGTAAGGTCCACGTGTGCGAAAGGGGAAAATCTCGCAAGCCTTTTGCTCCTGGGTTGGCAATTAGTTACAATATCAAGCCAGTCTACTGTTGGTTTTGCAAGCGATATCATTTACTCCTCATATTCACTCATCTTTTACTTTCTTGTTCCTGTTTAGCCACCTTGAATTTCACTTTACACAAGAACTTGCCAAGAGAACTTGACATTCGTCGCAGGAGGGGATGCGCTAACTGTTTGAGTATCATTACCATCCAACATGAATGCATCATAAGCGCCTTTCGGAAGGTTGCAGTGTCAACTAACGGAGTGGCGCTTTGGAAGGTCACTAGAATGGACAAGTGGATTCATAACTGGCAGATGGCGGCAAACCACCTATGTTGGCGTATAAGCGAGGCGTCAACGTTATCGAATCGGAAGCAGCCTCAGTCATATGTTCCTGGCTAAATAGATTCTTGTTTTTCCTCTTCCAGTATCCCTGGATTTGCCGCCGGCTCTATGTCGGGGAGCGGCTTCTCAGTTTTTCATTGTGACCGAGTCATCAAGGCAAACGCGAAGCCCCTGAATGACAATAGCACAGACAACACCATTTAGGCAAAAGTAGTTCCAGAAGAGTTTGACGCCTTGCGCTAGAAAAGCAGCCACACTTCTTGTTAACATCACAACTTACATGTAAATACCTATTTAGGAATACAATGTGTACGCATACTCCTTTGTCAAGACTTCCGCGTTCGTCCTTGAGGAAACAGAAGTAATCCTAGTGCTCCAAGTAATACTAAATCTTCGGTTTCTCGCCCCAAGCCCAAGTGTCCGCACAGATTCGGAAATATGTTGCCAACGTTGGGGTAAGCAGCGGACCGAGGGTGCCGAAGTACTAACTAATGCAGAGAGGCCCGAAGCCGCGCCTGCAAATAGGAAGATCGTGCAGGGAACATCTTTGTAAAGAATATGGGGTAACCGAACACGAAGTAGATCATCGACTCAAATTCTGGGGAAGCCGCAAAACGGTTTTCGATAGACGCTACAACGATTTCTATTTACTTCTTGAATGCATTTAAAGATATTGCTTGAGGTAAAATAAACAAGAAAAAAAAAGAGGAAAAGGAAACCAGTTGCCCATGTAAGGGGGCATGGCCATTCTCGGGCATCCGAAGTTGCCACGGAAAACTTTTCGCACAGCTGCATCATCCACTCCATGATAGAATACACCAAAAAAGATTCCCCTTCTCTACAAATTTCAAAGATACAAACAAACTTTTTCTTGGATATACTGCCATTTCGGTGAGTTGACAGGCGCCTTGTGGCGTTTGCCCCTGGCCGGCGTTGCCCGAAGCAGAAATTTTGTGCCTGGTGTGGCTGTTGATTTGACAGAGCAACGCCACTTAGCCAATGCTTTTGAACGGTGTGCGCGTTCTCGCGGTTATAGAAAGAACCGTTCAATTGCGTACAATGAGCATACTGTACGGAGCTTCAAGCAAGTTACGAGCATTAGCTCATAGCTAAATGGGGGGCAACTGACTCTGAGATATATGTGGAGTCTATACAGTATCTACGTCGCCAAACACAGTGCACAAAGGCCAGAGAGTGTGTTGCTTTTACCTCTCATTAATCAACGGTGGTAGACGTCGATTTTTTTTTTTTTTTTTTTTTTTTTGCCCAAGACAATCAACTACTGGGAAGTTGTTGAGACACCAAGCCGCCAACAGCGTAGTATGCTTCGTAGCGGATTGAACGCTACAACCGTTGCGCCCAAAAGCCGAGTATGGGACTGGTTGAAGGAGGAACTTGCAGAATTGATATTCTGAAAGGAATTCACATATCCGAGTGAGAGTAAACTTGAAAAGTAGGATGAGAAAATATAGGATGGTAACCTATATAAGGCGATTTGGGTATTCTTTTTTCTAGGAAGTCTCATCTGGAGTGTACCAACCGTTTGCTACATCCCGCGCCACTAACAGGAGGGTTCTCTCCGGAATTCATATCAAGGCTTCTTTCCGGCCCCGCACGTTCTTGACACTGAAAACCGGCTTGATCCTAGAAGGGGCCACGCCTGGTTGTACTATCTGCGCAGCTTGATTATTAAACATCATTGCTTAGCAATAAGTTGGCATAGTATAGTCTTATAATCACTACCCTAGATATGTTGAAAACAAAGGAGATAGCAATGTAAGAACTCAAGCAGGCTCTAAAGCTCGAATAGCATTGCATTTCTATAAACTATGCCTTTCAATGCACAAATTGGTTTTTGGCCGACATAAAGCATAGGCACTATAGACATCACCGTTTAGGAGACGTGTCATTGCTTGCAAAGGAAACCACTCCTTAGTCTCGCTACTTAGCGTCGCCAGCGTCACTATTTTGTTTACAACTTATTGAGTAGATCTTATCTAGTAAAGAAAGACTAGAACAAGGCTTAATTATCTAAGGCCTTCTTTGCATTGAAGTCCTGGTACTTCCCTTTACAAAGGCCTATCCTTCCATGCACGGACGGATATGTCCGTTCAGTTTCTTCTATCATGAGTGACTATATTGGAGCATCAGATACTCATAGCCGAGGCCCTCTTTTCACAGCTACTTGATGTTAGTCGTTCCTGATTCTAAGGGGGCACGTGCACATCTAATGATCTGCAGATCGAAAGGAGCGACCTTTCAAAAAGAGTAAACTGGCTGACAGCTGACAAAAGTTAACGGAAACTGGTATAGCTATGCGGACTTGCGCCTCTCCGCTCCGCCGGCTATTGCCCCAGTTCATTGAGCAAAATCGGGCATGTAAGTCGAAGTTGCAGCATTCGTTTTTTTGTCTAATGTTTCGCGATTTTTTTTTTTTACTCTTCAGGCAGTACAAAATGACACAAGTTGGAATTCGGATTTTGTCTTCAACCCGGACATTATACGGTGAGGGGGTATTGAGCCAAGGGGTGAATGGATTGTTGGTTTGTAGGTTTGGACAAGGCGATGCCAAAACAAGAACAATCTGAATATAAATACTTGAAGTGCCTTCTTCTGGGTTTTCAAACAAATCCGAACTACTGAGAACAAAAGCGAGCTGAGTTCCTACACCTTCGCGATGAAATCTACTCTTGCATTCTTGTCGTGGCTGGCCATTGCCAATGGCTCTGCAGCTTCAAAGAAAGACCTTCCAATTGTTGATCTCGGCTACCAAGTCCACCGTGCAATCTCATATGATGTACGGCACTGAAATCAAATCATCAAAGATAATATATACTGACTGGTATGAAGGAAACATACAAGGCATATAACTTCACCAATATACCTTTTGCAGAGCCTCCTCTAGGTGCCCTGAGATTCAATGCGCCGATTCCACCCAAGGGCCGAAAATTAGGGATTCAAAACGGCAGCGTTGGCAAAGTCTGCCCTCAAGCGACTCCTAAATGGCTAGCAATGAGCACATTATTTAATGCGGCATTCGCGAATCACCAGTTGCCTTTTAACGTAACAGAAGCAAATGAGGCTTTATCAAAACTGCCTCCGCTGCCGCAAGATGGTCGAACAACGGAAGATTGTCTTGTACTTGATGTTTTGGTTCCTCAAAAAGTATTTGACACTAGAACTACGTCTAAGAAAGGTGTCAGGCCTACCAAAGGAGCCCCAGTCTTGGTGTGGATTTACGTAAGTGGTCATGAAAAGGAAGCGTTGGTAAAGATTGAGTAGCCTAACGCTTTGAACAGGGCGGTGGATATGTGCTTGGGGATAAAACAATGTTTGGTACTCCTAATGATCTCATGGCAGCAACTCAAACCAACGGTTCCAATGGAGCTATCTGGGTGGCTATGAACTACCGTCTAGGCGCATTTGGTTTTCTCTCTGGTCCTACGTTGCAACAAAACGGTACATCAAACGCTGGGCTTCTTGACCAGAGGCTTGCACTTGAATGGGTTCAACACAATATTCACCTATTTGGAGGCGATCCTGATAATGTCACCGTCATGGGCGTCTCTGCTGGCGGCGGGTCAATCATGCATCACATTACTGCTTATGGAGGGCAAAAGCCCGCACTTTTCCGCCGTGCTATCTCTCAATCGGCCGGTCTGGTGCCTATGCCTGGAAATCGAGCACAAGAGCAAGTCTTCGACAACTTTTTGTCTATGCTCAATGTTACTACACTAGACGAAGCAAGAGAATTGCCATCGAGCGCATTGCAGGCTGTCAACATGAAGCAAGTTGATAATGCGCCACACGGTGCTTTTATATTTGGCCCAGCCGTGGACGGCACCTTTGCACCAGGAATACCAACAAAGCTGCTTCTTCAAGATGCATATGTTAAAGGTATTGAGGTGATCTCTTCTTTCAACAAAAACGAGGGAATGACCTTCACGGACCCTTCCGCTTATGATAACGAGCCTCTGTTTAGGAAGCAGATCGAAGCTATATTCCCACTACTTTCCAGCGATGATGTAGAATTCATCTTCGGGACGCTGTATCCGCAGGTGTATGATGGATCTCAGCCATATACAGATTCTCTTGGCAGAGCGCAGCTGCTCATTGGTGAAGGAGCACTTCTTTGCAACGATAATGCAATGGTCAAAGCTGCCATACAGCAGAACCTTGCTGCATTTGGTTATGAGTATTCCGTCTGGCCAGCAGTGCATGGGTCAGATCAGGTTCCGCTTTTCTCCAATGGACCAACACCAGGCGTAGACCCTGAGGTTTCGAGCATTTTAAAGAGTATTGTTGGAGGCTTTGTGAACAGTGGTTCGCCAAACAAGTTTTCAGCTGGCATTACGGCGCCTCCCTACGGCAAAGACAGTTCCATTGTGAACATCCTAGTAGCCAACGCTTCTTATGTAATTCGAGATCCTACGGCAAACAAGAGATGTGACTGGTGGCAAAAAGCGCTGTATTATTAGCGGCTCGGTTAGATGCTGTCAGACTTGTTAACTTTCGATGCCGTGAGTCTCAAAGGGGTTGAAAGCGGTATCATGTGTAGGATCACTAATCTTTTTTACTTATATACTACTAGTAGTACTACCGTATAGAGAATTAGAGTAATTGTGCTTCATCGTCCAAGTAAACCAGTAAGCTTAACAATTCTATGGCTGCTCCTGCCTTTCTTGGTGCTCATCTGGAAACATGGCCAGCCGGTCTTTTTCTCGTTTTGGCAATTCCTCTGCTTCTAAAGATAGAGTTCCGCGTAATTCTAGCTCGAGGCCCTTCAGCTCCTGTAAAAACCCCGGATTCGGGGATGCCTGCGGACGAGCGCGCACAATTTGCCCTAGAGCCGTTCTCAACGACATGTCATGATGTTTCATGAGATACGCCGCAACTACTGCTGGAGACCGAGATATTCCAGCAGAGCAGTGAACCAAGATCCTGCCTGTGCCATTATTTGACTGGAGAGCCGCCTCGATGATGTCGCAGGTGGCGCCACTAATCTTCATGATTGATGAAGACGGTGAATCGGTGATGCTTACGCGATGATAGGCCACTCCTGGGATCTTACTTGACGGGCTAGTTCCAACGCTCAATACATGTGATATCGAGTTTGCCTGCAGCAGCGAGATGGACGAAGCTGCGGAGGCTGGCCCGATGAAGATGGATGGCGGAAGAACAAGGGAGATGGAGCTGCTCTTTTCTCGCTTACCCATTTCCAGAAACTACAGGCACACAGTTTCTCTGAATAGGAAATTGCGCATCGAGAGCTGTGCTTTAGAGGTTGGCGTGCTGGTGGAACGGAATGCAATTGCTTATGCGGAAAAGGTGACTCAGGATACATGTGTTTTGCCTTGGCATTGGGCTACCAGACACGTACATGTAGGTATTCTCAGGCAGCAAACAGGCTAGCATGTGACCTGAACAGCACACATACGTTCATTGGGCACAAGAATGGCAATACTAGACCGCATATCGCATGTGTCATGCTGCTAAAAGTCTCGGGTTGCGGATGACTGCATCGTAAGTATACGTATAATTGTAATCTAAATTTCTTTAGGGCAATAGTACTCGTATGTTCACCGATATTCCATATAATATTTGCTCAAGCTCAATCACCGATTTTATGTGTGTGAGTGGCGAAGTTGCTTCGCATATAGCGGAGAAATTGTTCGATTCATTCGGGAGTGGCGGGAACATTTCCGAGCATTTACCGTGGAAAAACGGCACACGCAATTTTAAGTACTTCATGCTTAAGTTTAATGCAAAACGAAGACAAACACTGCATCCAGTCGCTGTAGCTGAGCCGAGAAGCCGTATCCGCATTGGGGTAGCTGAGCAGCCGGCTTGCCGTCATCCCACCTTGGAAGGACGATCAATCGGTCAGGGGCTGGCTTGGAGTTCGATGGCGGTTCTAGAGCAGAAGAAAGCTGACTCGCAGAGGACACCCAGCACTAAACATGCAACAGGCCACTCTCCACTGTAGATTAGTCTTAAAACCCCGTTGCTATGATCTGGCTACTCCTGCCCAACAGGGGGTACTGCCTAATCTACACACATACTTGCACATACTGCCTACTAGACTGGTAGCTACTATAGTAGGTATTACTGCTAATACTTCGTAGTGCTGCATCCGTAGCAGGGGAGTTCTTGCTGGCACATCAACTTGGTGGACAGCCGCAAAGTATAAGGATGCAGAGCCATCAACTTCCTCGTGATTCCTGCCCATTGATTCTTATTTGTAGGCGCCTGTGGGGTCCTCGCATGTTTCGGAGCATATCGCTCGGAGCACTCCTTAAAAGTTGCTGTTACTGCGGCCATACACGTAGGTACGGTGCGTGTATTCTTCAATGTTACCACCAAACTGATACTCCATATGCTACGTGTGCATCAAAGTAGAAAACAGGAATCATCTTCTCGCTGACTGCAGAATATCCCAGCGAATTGCTTCGAAGCGTAGTCTAAACATACTTCTTGTGGCACGCGAATGCCACCTTGGGCTCGTATTATTGCTTTTACCGCCATATCTGTTGGGGCCTTCCTAGCACAGCCTAGCCTTGGTTATTCATCGCAGCCACCTGTAGCCGCAATGCTATTAAGGGAGTGTTAGTGGCGCTGAATCTGGGGTCTTGAAAATCCACAAATCACCGTCGCCGGAAGCACTGCCAAGGCCACCCCGTCTCCATTTCCTAAACAAGCAGCTGAAGCAAACAACAGCCAGGCGAGGGCAACAACCATCTAATCTTTCCAATTGATGACATCGTCTTTTCACCTGTACGGAGCAGAAAGTCAGTTGTTTCTAGCGCAAAGATGCCTGTCCAATCGGTCCGTCGATCCAACCGTGGGATGCCGGAATCCGGTTGTGCCTGGCGTAGCAATGGGCTGTCTCGTTCCACTGCGGCAACTCCTTTCTCTTTCTGGACCTTGACTGAGTATGGATTCCGAGTGAGGCCAAGGCTTGAGATGTTTCCCATATAAAAGGCGTCTTCCCGCCCCCTCAGATCATTTCCATTCCAAGCAAGAAATTGTGAACATCTTCAGCTCTTCTTCCTATATCAGCCTCAATCTATTCAGCCAATCACTCAAAATGAAGTCTGTCGCTGCTTTCTCCGTCATCGCCGCCGCCATGGCTGGCTTCACCCAGGCTTGCTCTACTCCTGGCAACTTCGTTGTCACCTTCTATGGCTACCCCGACAACAGCCCTCCCGGACCTGCTACCGCCCACAACTGCGGTGGCCGTAACTTCAAGGCTGGTGGTAAGTAACAAGCATTATGTAATGTTTATGAATGGAAGTGCTAAGGTGTAATTAGGTACCGGAACCTATTCTGATCCCATCACCATTGCTACTGCCCCTGGCGAGCTCAACGTTTGCGAGATCGTCTACCTTCCCCTGTTGACCAAGTATGGTCGTTACGAGGATGACTGCGAGCAGTGTGGTACGTATCATTCCCAATGACACTGTCAAGTTGACATATGCTAACCCCCCTCTCAGAGACCGACTGGAACAACGGTCAGCCTCACATCGACATCTGGACTGGTTCCAACAGCCAGAACGGTGGCCAGAACCAGATCAACTGCGAGAATAACCTCACCTTCGGTGGCCGTTACTCCATCGTCCGCAACCCCCCTACCAACTACGGTGTTGATAGTATGTTTCATATCCCCCGGTAGCTATTCGTCTCGACTAACTTTGTTTTAGCCACTCCTCTCTTCAGTGCTCCCAACACTTGCAACACCAACCATGTCTACCCCAGCAACCCTGCTCACTGCTAAATTAATGACCGGCAAACTTGTAAATAGCCGCAGCTTTTTAATCTCGATTTATGATAATGATTAGCTACGAATAACCAACTCCTACAGCGGGTTATCTTTGAAACGCTTCACGTATATAGCTGATTGATATTTGTAAATAAAGCATATCATGAGCTTTGGCTCATATAAGTCTTTGTGTATACATGTACCTACCTTGAAGTGATGAACTTGATGATTGCAAAATGTAAGCACCTAGTTAACAGAGATGGTTCCTTTCCTTGAAAGGGCTTTTTGTGGTGTGGATCTCGAAATCGTTGAGATGGATATAGAAGTAATCTGATCTGACTGCACGAACTTTATATTAGATATATAGCTAATTGATCCGGGTTTTAAAATTTTCTAGCACATATATATTCTTTCTTGATACGATTCCCTTTGCATATAGTAGTATTATTCATATTTCAAGAAATACAGCAAGGGAGGACAATGAATCGTACAAATGACTTAGGAAGAAAAGACTAGTGCGTTGTTCTTTTTCAGAACGGGAGATGATGTCAGGATACAAGTCTTGGACAGTATACCTTCAAGCCGCTTCTTCAAGTTTTTGATAGGTACCTCATTACTTTTCTGATGCAGCTTATGAGAGCCAAGAATACTTGTTAAGCTGCAGCAATTTTAAAATTATGGTCGTTATTTCCGTTTCAGCGATGGAGGCTGATACCACTTCAAGGAGAATATAATTCAGGAAAGTCATAGTATAAGACGCATCTCTAGTTTGTCTAGGTAAATATGCATAAGCACACCTGCCATCTTAAACGCTACTTGCTAATGTTCAGCACGCTTCTTCGTATCCTTCTCAACGCTAGTATAACACAGTCCATCTATCCTTTATGAATCGTTGACCAAAACGTAACGGAATCTGGGCTTGCCCTCCTCCAAGTCAATAATTGCCTGGTTCGCGTCTTTCATAGGTCGCTTCTCCACCCAAGGCTTGATTTGCTTGTCGGCAGCGAGTTGTAGCATGTCGCGGATCTCATCAGGGCTGCCGATACCTGAACCAGTAACATTCTTGCGGCCATAGATGAGAGACATGGGGTTCAACTTAATGGGAGCCTCTGGGGCACCGACTTGCACAAGAGTTCCCTCGTGTTTAAGAAGGGCCACATACTCGTTGAATGGCATCTAGAAGTCATACAGTTAGCGCAATAGTTCAAGGGTAAGTATTGGCATATTCCAACATACATCGTCAGAAGATACGGTTGAGATAATGAGATCAAAACGCTCGCTGTTCTTCTTCACCCAATCTGCGTCGTCGCTTGTTGCAATGTAGTCATCACATCCCAAGTTGATGGCATCGGCCCTCTTGCTTTCCCTTCTTGAGATTCCGACAACTTCGTCGGCGCCAAATGCCTTTGCAAAAAGCACTGCAAAGTGACCAAGTCCACCGACGCCGACAATGCCAACCTTTTTACCCGGGCCAGTATTATGAAACTTGAGCGGCGAGTAGACAGTGATGCCACCACACATCAAGGGGGCCGCATACTCGGGTTCCAGGCCTTGAGGGATTTTGACAACAAAGTGTGAAGGAGCACGATGGTATAAAGCGTAACCTCCGTACGACTTGTCCTTGTTGCGGTGTCTGGAGTTGTATGTGATGACACCGCTTTTGCAGTATTGGGGCAAGCCTGCGTTGCAAGTAGAGCAAGGGCCGTCACGACCAAGACAGGCATCGCTCTGAGCACCGACGCCGACAATGTCGCCAACTTTGATGCCACCCTCGGCTTCGGAGCCAACTCGAACTGCGACGCCAACGATTTCGTGCCCGACAACACACGGGTACTCCGTGGCGCCCTAAACAACCTCGAGTCAGTACTGCCGTGACGGCCGAAACTAATGATATCATGAAGATAGGACCCACCCATCCTGATCTCAGAGTGTGCAAATCTGAGCCACAGATACCAGAGTGCGTGACTTTGATATCGACATCAGTCTCTTCCCAGGCCTTTGGCTGAAACTCTCTCCAGACCATCTTGCCTTCTGAGGAAGAAACATCGTCACCCATCCATCCTTCAAACTTGTAGTCAGTCGACATTTTGGTTGTTTCAAGTATCTCGCAAGTTAAGCAAAATTTATTGTGTGTATTTAAGCTCTGCGTAGAATTGCTGTCTGGTTCAGATCCAGTTGCACGGCTATGAGCTCCTTTTTATATCTGTCTCAACAGACAATATGCTTCCACCAGGTCGCCATTCGCCAAAGCGTAGACATCTGGCTGCTGAAGCTTTTCAACCAGCTCTGCACTTACACACTATCAGGTACTATACCGGGAGCGCCGCCAAAAATGGACAATGGTCCACTCTTCCTTCCACTTTGTGGATAAGTCTGAATGGTACTTAGTCTAGACGTCCCTCTTTTGCTGTGGTCAATATAGCCAATAACATGATTCGTAGTGAGTTACCTAATAAATGTCACCCATGTGAATGTGCCTGGTGCCCTAATTCCGAGAAAATTGCTTATCCCATCGTAATTTAGCGACAACATGTTATCGGCGATTGCGAATCCACTTTCGGAGATTCAAGGTTAAAGTTGCCAGCCGTACCTCGGGTTCTCGCATTAATGTTCCACTCATGGCTAGTAAAGGAGCATTGAAGAGGGTTACTATTGTAAACTGGATGACGTGTAATTATGTTCTAGCGCCTGATAGTTATTAAGCCGGATTTGTGCGGTGGAGTTAAAGCTGGACCCGGATCTACAGTTACCAGCTAGTTTCAATGTTTTCAGCAAGATGGGACCGCCTGTGGCGTACTGATTTTAAGCGAATAGCAATAGGAGAGATGCGCTTCTTCTTTTGTGGTTATTTTGACTTCATTTTGTACTTCTTTCTGAGTTTTCTCTCCACAAGAAAAAGAAAAGGTTCTATGCGATAACTGAGAACAATTATGTGCAGTGACTGTTGTTCATATTGCTACGCGCCTACGAGCTAAACCATGGAAATTTCCAGCTCTAGCTAAGCAACACTCGGAATAGGAGCGAATCCTGCTCAAACTCGGACATAACGAAGTTACCGGACCTCGAAAAAATCGAGCCGTATCGTAGTCGTATTATTGATGCCATACTACATCGCAGCTACATGTCAAAAAAACTCCCCTATTTTAGGCCACTCCATAGGTCAAGTTGACGTGAAACTCCGCTGAAAAAGCCGCCTAGTATGTACTATGAGGTCCACTGCGGAAGATGTGCGGAAGGAATGTGGTGGAATGTGGAAAATAGGCGGAAGATATGCAATTCGGAACTCTCCGCACAGAAGCCTTTGCGATTTCTTATAAATCAGAAACAGCTCTGGAGTTAACATCGTTGGCTGTAGTAGTCTATGAAACGAGTTCTCTTTAATGACATGGGATTGAACTTGGTAACCGGACTAGAGCTGATTCAAAGACTCTCGAGAAACTTACGACTGGTGCAAGATTAAAACTAAAATTCACAAAGGAAAATGTAGACTTGTAAAAAAAAAAAATCACATACTTAAAACAGCATTAGAACTCGCTCTTTAGAATCCATAGTGGGGCCAGATTATATCAGCTTCTGACCATGCCTGTTACATACCTGTATGTCATCGTTTAGTTTCCATCTCAAATATCAAGTACTTTTGCTACCTCTTGAGATAACGAATGCAGGAATGCAGGGACTAGGCAAGTGGTAAAAAGAGAGGCATTACCTTGTGTGCATTTTGAGTCCATCAAACTAAAAATTGATCGTGTAAAAGCTGAGCCTTTTGCTGCAAGTATTTTAACATATAAGCTTTACTGACCAGTGTTTATTCAGTATGTTCAACAGAGAACTGCTAGCAGCGATTTTACTAACTTTGTTACAGCGATAAGTCAGGACCACCGATAACGCGCCGATGATCGTTAACAAGTGAAAACGCCAACTGTAGATAAAGTAGTCATGCTTGCTATTGCTTTACTACGACGATAGCTACAGAAACCTGAGCTGATTGCCGGTGTATCAGGAATGTTGCTGGATTTTCATTGCTTGGCCTTGCCAAAAAGAATACGTGTTAAGCAACTGCCAGTTCAACTTTTAAGATATAGTGTACGATCCACAGCCCAATAGGCACATTTTGAAGAAAAATCACAGCAAAGCAAGGACCACGGATCGCAAATGAAATGAACACGAGCGCACAGAACACCAATAAAGCATCATCGACACGGGTTGATGTATCTGTTTGTGCATGCACGTATACACAAGGTAGCTACCAGTCAGTGAGTCCGAAATCCCCTCTGTTTTGGGTAAACTCTCATGGATATTCGAAGCATGCAATAATTTTCTCATCTTAAGACTCTCCCTCTCGCAGCCGCAAAGCAGAATTGATCAGAGACAGTGGATTCTGATCAGATAATTAACGGAGTGCGGAGTAATCAACTAATAGTGTTTTGCGCCCCGCAGGCTCTTTTGTGTACAAAGATTCCCGCTTTTCCAAGGCGTACTGGAAACTGTAAAATGAACAGTTGTAAGCAGTTGTACAAGTAAGCGCGCAATACGAGCATACAAGTGCAGCTGAATTGATTCAGCCAATATGTGACGATTCTGCCTCGCCGGATTCCCTAAAGAAAACAGGAATGCATTTTGAGCGTTGTAATGTGCGCCATTTTTAGTCTCAGCTGGTCTGGAACTAATAAAGACGAAATCAGAATACAAACACAGCCACAACACATTCGGCACCCAACAGACACAAGTAATGAGCGGGAAAGACAAGTCGTATGACGGTGGGACAGTTTTTCTACATCTCCAGATTTGATTTTAGCTAGATAATAAACAAGGTGTGTACCAGGTTGGCAGCGTGGCTCACAGCATATCGATCTTCAACTAGGTATTTTAAAGATCTCACTGTTGCTCTATATTAGGGTAACGTTCACTAGCCCATATCCCTGTGACCACGTGTAGGCAAGGCTTATTCCACCGGATTGGAAGGGCGTGGGAGCCTGGCCGCAGTCCGTGATGCATTCCGTGCGTTTCCCCCGCTAGAGGCTGAGCCAGCCGGGTCGCCCATTCGCTACACGAAACGGCCAAGATATCGTAATCTCATAGTTTGGATCATAAGCTAGTAGCATCAGCTGGCATTTAAATCACTCAAAAGCCAACAATACTCGCTCATCCAGTCAACATTTCGATGAACGTTGCAACTTAGCTCTGAGATCTGCAAAAGAAACTTACACAAAGAGAGCACCATTTAAGCTTATAACAAAATGTCGGGCTACCCGCAGCCACCGCCACTGCCTCCCCGAAACAATGCTGGATCAGGTCCCCCTCAGCTCCCTCCTCGATCCCCCCCTCAGCAAACAAGCGGCCAGCAAGTGCAGAACAATGCCCAATACTCGTATGGGGGAATGAACTCGCAGCAACAGCCTTCGTATGGATATCAAGCGCCACCTCCCTCGTCACCATCATCGTATCAAGCTACGACTGCTTCGCTGCCATATTTCCCGCCTCCAGGTGCACCGCCGTCTGGGCATATTAGCTATCCGTTCGGGCAGCCAACGACTAACCCCAGCTCTATCTCGACGCCATCTACTCAGAGGCCATCTCAGTCCTACCCCCCTCCTCCTATTTCCCGCCGTCCAGTACCGCAGAGTCCATCTGGCTACTCTCCACACCCCCCATATAATCCAGCTCAAAGTGTACAAACTCAAGCTTCATATACATACTATCCACCACCTCCTACCACATATTACAATAACCCTCCTGCCAGTGTTGCGGCAACTACAAACACGTATGGTCTTCCAACTACGCCTCCCCAGGGCTCAACATATCAATACGCGAGCTATACTCCCACTGAACCCCAAAATTTGCCTCTTCCTACTCCACAGTCGCCTGCATCAGGAGAATATATATCATATGGACATGTAAATTCACCATCTCAGCATAATACACCTTCGCCTCCTCCTCCTCCTATTCCACTGTCAACCCGTCCTCCGGTTGGAGGGACCTCTGTCATCCATTACCCTCCGCCACCGCCACCTCCTCCCGTGTCAACGACCCCAGGAATGCAAGGACAGCAGTTTGCAGCATCGCAAAATGGACTTTGTTCATCGTTATCATTGTCTCAGCCGCAAACAATCCAAAGTCAAGATCTACCCAGGCCCGCTATGACTCTCGATACTCAGCATGCAGCCCCAACAACTAGTCCTCCTCTGACGACTTCAGCCGCATCACCTCAAGCAGACGAGTCTTATAGTCTTCCTCAAGCACCCGAACCGCAGCCTACTCAGATCTCATCAGCTCAAATCATAAATAATACCAGTTCAACTCCTAATTCAGAAAACACCCAGCCATCCACTAGAGTGCTGTCTGCAGATCCTATAGCTATGATTTCCACACAAATGGTCAATCTCAACATGAGTCCTTTAGGAGGTGCCACAGAGCCACAGCCCTGTGAAAGGCGGCGTGATGCAAATGCGCCGCAGCCTCCACCACATATTAGAGCTACAGGGCCGCCTCTCGAAGTCGTCACTTTCTGTCCAGAAGGGAGAGTGGTGGATTATTCACTTTCCTGGTATCGGCTGCCTGATATACCGGATTTCCTGATCTGCACCAAATGCCACGCTGATAATATTGAATCTACCCAGCTGGCAAACCAATTCGAGAAGATAAAGCGGCCTGATAACGAACACTCTTCCTGTTCCTTCTGGAGACCCAGAGTAAAGGAAGTCATGTGGCCGCAGGCTGTTCGCACAGGCAATATGGACGCGATGCGACTGTTTATGAAGAAGCGCGGTAGTATAAAGCCATGCAAAGGGGCAAATCCAACAGCGGCCACAGAGGGGATTAAATGGTACGGTATGTCTAATAGCGACATTGAGGGGTTTATCACATGCGAAGCTTGCTACGAAGATCGCATAGTAGGAACGTCATTTGAGAGCAAATTTTCTCTATATCGTCAGCAGCCTGCCAATGAGAACTGGTCCTGCGATGTTGCTCTGCTGTATATTTCTCGAGCCGTCGTCAAAATGGCTCAGCAGAATAATTGGGCCGGATTTGTTGCCGGAGCTACTCGCCGTCTCTCATTACCCAAATGTGAAGGGAGAGAAGTACGGTCAAACTGTTGCACCTGGTACATGCCACGCCGCAAAATTGACAACATGCGGGCTTGTGAAGCTTGTTACATGGATAGGGTTGCTCTCACGCGGTTTGAAACAGAATTCGAGGTTTATGAGATGAGGACAGACTTCGATTACTTCCTCGAAACTCTTACTCAATTCTGGGTCTGCAAACTCCACGAAACCAACATCCCCTTAGTGTGGGCTATGGAAAATGCAATTGAGCAGCGCGATTGGTCCGTGTTTAGCAGCTCAGCAGAAGTTGCGTGTCGACTCCCCCCTTGTACGGCAAACGGGTTTATTCATGGCAACTGGTGGACAGTCCAAGGAGGGTGCGACAACTTTGACGTCTGCGAGACGTGTTATACGTCTATTCTAAGAACGAGTGGAGTCGGCCACTTCTTCGAGCCTGCAAAACGCGATCCCGAGGCCACTTTGATTTGTGATTTTTGCGTGTCGAGCCCCCGATTCCGGCAATATTTAAGAATGTATGCCAAGTCGGTGGATCAAGGAGTTTTCAGTTACTACTTGGACTACGTTCGGACGTTTGCTTCAGTTCCTGTCTGCCCTGTGCTGAAAACAGTTGAGAAGACAAACTGGTGGGGCTATCCGGGCGCTTTGTTCTGTCATGATTGCTACTTGAGTTTTGTCGTCGACACAAAGCTTGGCAGTTCAGTGCCCATAAAGGAAGGGTTTGATGAGCGCCCCCAAATCTGTCAGATCTGGTCGCCTCGCATGCGCACAATGTGGTTACAAGCCTGTGACGCTGGCGACCCGGGCTCTCCCGAATCGGATGCCAAGGTGAAAGAATTCACCGAATTTGCAAATCAACGGCTGAAGATTTACACTGAAACGATTCCTCAGATGGACTTTATACGCGCAATGAAGCAAATGAAGATGCAAGCCGCAATGAATCAGGGAATGGTGAGTGTCATGTACAGGGGAATGGACAGTTTATTGTCTATATCTGGAGCCACAGACGGGAACCTTCATGGGAATAGTCAGCTGGGCTGGCACGACACAACCCAAGGCGTACAGAGTGCCCAGGCGTATCAGAATATGCAAAATGGATTCGCGAGTGCAAACAGGGTGGATGAATGGATGCAATTATTCCAGCTTGAACAGATATGGAAACAAGTTGAGTAGGGCAGACGTACAAGTATGTGCCTGTACAGCGACGATTTTACTGGACAGAACTGGCGTGGGAAATCAAGACCTCAAACAGTCTGACAGATTGTTCGCCCATGATGGCATCCTTGCCCAGCTTAGTTATGCGTATTGTATCCATCTTCCATCTTCTATAGAGAGATGAAAACGAACACCAAGGCTTGCTTTCTTGTCAATTAATTACTTTATTGCTGTCTTTAAGCCTTCAGTTATTCCGCAGATTGGCCGACCCTCGGCAATAGCTTCGCTAGTGCGTTAGTGCTTGAGGGGTCGTGAGACTTGAGATCGTTCGGTGGAGAGCAATAATTAATAATTTCATGGCATGATCCATACTGACGACAGCGCTTCAATCCGCATCTAATCCCCTCATCGCAGTTCCAACGGTCTAATTGTCTTGAAAGCAGCATCATATAAGGGATTGTAAGGCTCTCTGTTATTAACAACCCTGCATTTTCTCTTTGAAATGGCATTGCCTAAAACAATGAAGGCCGTCGTCTTCGGCGGACCCCGCAGTGTTTCCGTTGAAGATCGGCCAGTGCCTCAAAGTACGTCTCTGCATGCAGCTAAATGCTACAAACGTGAAATGAGCACTCTATAACTCAATTCAGTTCAGGATGATGAAGACATTATTGTCAAAGTCAGCGCGACTGCTCTCTGTGGCTCGTAAGTGTTTTTCTCCCAACATGGAGAAACGAAATCGCCTAGCTGATACAGCATGCTATTAGCGAGCTACATGTCTATCGTGGCCATGAACGACCGCAGCCTGGATTCATTATGGGACATGAATTCACAGGAACTGTTGTAGCCGTAGGCTCAGCTGTCAAGTCAGTTGCGATTGGAGACAAGGTCGTGACTCCATTCACGGCATCATGGTATGTAGCAGTATCTTGGTTTTGACTTTTCAAAAAGATGCTTTCATCTTCCCTCCGCAGAATAGAGGCATCCATACTTACTCAATTATCAGCGGCAAATGCTTTTACTGCCTCAATGGCGCTTCTGCGCGCTGTGAGAAAGGCATGCTCTTTGGCTCGGTCAAGCTCGACGGAGGCCAAGCCGAATACGTCCGAGTGCCTTTTGCTGATGGCACTACCCACAAAGCACCGCCCTCCATCTCTGACGAGGCCCTCATTCTAATGGCAGACATCTTTCCCACTGGCTTTTTTGGCGTCAAGTCTGCACTTAGCCTTGCCCCTCCAACTCTCAATATTAATGAATCCACCATGGTTGTTATTGGATGTGGCCCTGTGGGTCTATGTGCGATTGTTGCAGCAGCCGAGCTGAAGCCTAAGCATCTATTTGCTATTGATAGTGTGGATAGTAGACTCGAACAAGCCAAGAAACTCGGCGCTGAGCCTCTCAACTTTGCCAAAGACAAAGAAGGAATGACGGCTAGAATCAAGGAGGTTACAGAAGGGCGAGGCGCTGACTTGGTTGTTGAGGTTGTTGGACTTTCGCCAGCATTGAGGACAGCTTTTGATATCGTGAGACCATTTGGATGTATCAGCAGCATTGGTGTGCACAACGCAGAGGTATGTTTCATCACAATGCTATGCGACTGAGCTCGGCTGATATCCGACAGATTCCATGGACAGGCAATGAAGCTTATGGGTAAGTACAAGCCAGCTCCCGGCGAAAAGAGGACGAAGCGGAGTACTGATGGATTATCCTATACAGCAAGAATATTCGTTTACAAATGGGTCGATGCCCCGTCCGCAGCATTTTCCCGGAAGCTCTCGCTCTCCTCGAGAAGAAGCAAGATCTATTTGGGTGAGCTACCATCCCCGCTGTACTCATATATAGCAGAATGATCTAATCAAAGATGACAGATTTATGTTTGAAAACATTATGCCGCTTCAAGAAGCTGTTCGGGGCTATAACCTCTTTGACGAGATGAAGGTCCAGAAAGTTGTCTTTAAGCCATAGCTATAAGTCAACTGTTACCAACAAATTCTTGACCAACGAAGCTGTATCTTTTTTATGCTGCATAATATGAGAAAATGAGGCAGTGAATGATCAAATCAAGCAATAAAAAAATATTTTAATTATACGACGTCTACCTAGCTGCCGATGATTCGTAGTTGGTCTTTCAGCGCCATTATTATGTCCGCTAGAGGCGCATGGCTCTACTGAAGCTGGGTACTTGTAGTGAAGCTAATGCGTATTGCCGATGCTACCTGTCAGCATCATTCATTAAAATGCTCTTCATTCGTAAGACATAAACAATATTATCTAAATATTGATCAAGCTACCAGGGAGCAGAAGCTTCTGAATCCTTGTGAAGACCCCGTTTTTTAAATGTCGCTTTATTCGCATGCTCGCCTTTAGGTACATTCAGTAAATGCATCGTTGTGAAACCCACGCCCTTCGGATTACATGTCGCATGATTCATGATTACAGCAGAAATAGAGACCGGTATTGGACTTGACGATTTCTGTTCTGTAAATCTCAGGCATCTACCACACAATTAAAATGGCTGCCAAAACACCCTCCGATGAGCGCAAGATGCTCAATGGTCTGCTTACGCCTCTCAGAAACAAATGATGAGCATTACTTTGCTAACAAATTGAATAGGCCAAGGATCTGTAAAGGCCACCAGTTCCACCCATACTAATGGAGCTGCTCAAGCAAACGCTGCAGAGCAGTCTGGTGAAGATTCGGATGATGATCCAGACCAACATACGATTGAAGTCGCGGTTACCACTGGTGAGAGTGGTGATGTGAGGAAGCCAAAGAATAAAAAGAAGAAGAACAAGAAGAAGAAGAAGGCCGTTCAGACCGAGCCTCCATCAGTTCTTGTGTCGAAACTATTTCCAAACAACAACTATCCAAAGGGCGAAGAGGTCGAATACAAAGATGAAAATCTGTATCGCACTACTGACGAAGAAAAGCGTCATTTGGACAGCATGAACAACGACTTCCTCTCCGACTATCGCCAGGCGGCCGAGACGCATCGTCAGGTCCGCCAATGGGCGCAGAAGAATATTAAGCCCGGCCAGAGCCTCACTGAGATTGCCAACGGCATTGAAGATAGCGTTCGGTTACTCGTAGGGCATGACGGCTTAACTGAAGGGGATTCTCTTCATGCCGGCATGGGCTTCCCTACTGGCCTGAATATCGATGAGATTGCTGCTCACTTTAGTCCCAACGCAGGTGATAAAACTGTGCTCCAGCAGAACAATGTGCTGAAAGTTGACATTGGTGTGCATGTCAACGGCCGCATTGTCGACAGCGCCTTTACAATGGCGTTTGATCATAAATATGACAACCTTCTTGCAGCTGTGAAAGACGCCACGAATACTGGCGTCCGCGAAGCAGGAATTGATGTTCGCCTTGGAGAGATAGGCGGCTACATCCAAGAAACCATGGAAAGTTATGAGTTAGAGCTCAACGGGACAACGTATCCGATCAAGTCGATTCGCAATATTGGAGGCCACAACATCCTACCATATCGCATCCACGGTACCAAGAGTATCCCAGCTGTAAAATCGGATGACATTACCAAGATGGAAGAGGGTGATATCTTTGCCATCGAGACTTTCGGCAGTACTGGTAATGGCTGGGTATACGATCACGGAGACGTCTCTCATTACGCCCTCCGCGGCGATGCACCAAAGGTGGACTTGCGCCTCTCTTCGGCCAAGTCACTGTTGAATGTGATCAAGAAGAACTTCCATACCATTCCATTTGCCCGACGCTACTTGGATAGAATCGGCCAGGGAAAGTATCTCCTTGGTGTATGTACTATCATCAAGCTATGCGGTTACAATGACTGACCTTTGGGGTAGCTTAACACTCTCGTGAAAAATGGCATCGTTGAGGACTACCCGCCCTTGGTTGACAAGAAAGGGTCGTATTCTGCCCAATTCGAGCATGTAGGTATTACCTTCATTATGCTACTTTAGCGATGCCTACTAACGAGCTACGATAGACGATTTTGCTTAGACCTACCGTAAAGGAGGTCATTAGCCGTGGAGACGATTACTGATTGAGAGTAACTTCTCACAGCCGTCCCCTAGCTTAGCGATCCTGGTGAAAACATCAGTCGATCGTAAAATACAAGTAGAAGCTTAAACCTGTTTCATTCACCACTTTCGTTTACATATATTCGATGATTATTTTCACTGCAGTTGACAATGATGCGTAAGCACAAAAAAAAAAATATAAAAATTATACAAAATGAGATATTCTCCAGATAGCACACAGTCGTTACAATAAAAATTCAGTCTATCTTACTGTTGCTCGAATTTAATCTCGCAACCACTGAGTAGAAAAATGCGCTGATAAATAGTACTCAATCGAGCCACCCTTAAGCTCATCAATACATGCGCGTTCTATGTCCGCAATTAAAGCTGGACACCGGTTACAACAGTGTACTTCCGGAAATCCTCTCTTGGTACATATTTTCGTCCATCAGTGCTCACGCTGACAGGTTCCCAATCTTTAAGTAGTATCAATTCTTCCTCTCGCCTGTGTTTCGCACTATCAAGCGAATCCGAACCCAGTACAACACGAGTAGCCCATGGCCGGCCGGCCGCCACTCCTTCTCCCTTGACAATATCAACCATCGTGGATGCAGCTTTTGCAGGATCCCCCGGCATAAGCCCCATTGGATCGGTTGCAAACATGCCGAGAAAACCTGCCAGTAGAGGTTTGTACGCCTCTGTAACCTCAGACGGGGGTGCAGCATGATCTCCTTCTCGAGGCTGCATAAGGTTGGTGATGAAACCTCCACAGTCGAATGCGACGCTTCGAATGCCCAAGTCGCAAACCTCTTTATGGAGGCTTTCTGCGAAAGCACTTAGAGCTGCTTTTGTCATTGAGTAGTGAGACATTGTCGGAAGAGCCATCCAGCTAGAGCTGGAGGAAGTGAATGCAATACAGCCATGGCCCTGGGCGCGGAACAAGGGCAGTATGGCCTGGGTAGTATGCATCTGCCCAAAGACATTGACTTGGAACATATTTTGCACGTATGCATCGCTATTCCGACCCTGAATTAGTAGGTTGTCTATATCAATCTTTGTTCCTAAACGAAACTCACTCTGCATCTTCAACAGTCTTTGCGGCCGACATGCCAGCGTTGTTCATCAGCACGTCAATGTGCCCGAATATGTTCCATGCTTTCTGTATTTGAGCCGTAACCTCTGCGATTCCAGCGGTGATATCAAGTTCCAGAAGTGCGATATTATCGGATGTAGACTTCAAATGGCCGAGTCGTTCTTCGACCTTTCTACCACTTGCAATGACTTTATCCCCGCGAAGGAGAATGTGCTGTGTCAAGGCAGCGCCGATACCAGATGTGGCGCCAGTAACAAGGAAGACAAGGGGGGCCATTTTGGAGCAATTGGATGGTATCTGAGATGAAGAGTGTCACGGACTGAAATGAAAAGAAGCGATAATTATATGTTGTTAGAATGTAAGGGTTGCAGGAAAGTTCATTTGTAGCATTGACCTGAAGGCCACTTATATAGATGTATGATCTTAGTCTTGCCATAACCTTTGTTTTCGGCATGCTACCTCACTGCTCCCAAGTTGAGTAAACTTTCTATAGCACTTTCAGTTAAGTCCGAGAAATGAATCACAGCACAAAGAAAATGGACGAAAATGCGGACTAAATGAATGTGAGCAGCAGCAAGTCGAGAGAGATGTCCGATCACGTGAGCGGACGAATCAACGATGCCCTTGACTGACTTCGTCCGCGGACGACTCTTTACACCTACATCACATGTCCGGATGGGAATCAAGCTGCCGTAAATCCGAGTTTTGTTTTCAACTCATCTCCAAACATTTCATCCGAAATGGAGGAATCTCGAAATCATACAAGCCCGCTCACTCATGGAGCGAAGAAGATGCGGAAGGGAACCCGAAGCTGCACCGAATGTATGTACCCCAGTTCCCAATTACAGGTGCCTTGCATATGACCCCGTTGCATGCGCTATACCATACAAAGATTTCTTAATGAAAGATTCGCGAATGTTAACAATTATTTGCCAGGTAGAAGACGTAAGACACGGTGCATTTATTCACCCGGAGATCGCGAGTGCATATTGTGCAAATCGCGCGGTGCACGCTGTATTGAGCAAGGCAGTGAAGATCCAAGCTTTCCAGAATCCAAGCGAAGTAGTCTTCGTAAACAATCTACAAACGGGAGAAAGACTAAGAAGCAGACTGGAACTCCTATTGACCAGCCTGAGAAGGTCTTTGAAGATGCGGAGACATCTGATCTTGTGGTGTCAAAGATTGACTCTGCACCAATCGTCTCTTTGCTACTCGATGCCAAGGTAAATTGGATCATTGGAAAAATTAGAATTTATTTGCCCTCAGCTCCTGACGTTATCCATAGCTTTCTAAATTAACAACAGCCGATCCGGCCCAGTCTTCCGGCCTAGCAGCAACGGGTAAAGAATCCACTTACGCCCGACTGCCAAACAAAAGTCAGAATCTGCGAAATCCTTTTGACCACCCTCTTGGTAACAAGTCCGCACGTATATGCTCCACTTTACGTTCAATTCTGCCGAGCTACGACGCGATTATGTCCGTCTTGGCCGAGAAGGGGTCGTGGTGGAACAGCTTCCGTCAAAAAGCATACGCCATTTCCGAAGCCCCGTCTCAGACAATAGAGGCCTTTGCAAAGCGAACCTACACAAGCAGCAACCCGGCTGATATAGGCGCGCTTGCCCTTGCATTTGCGAGGAGCTTGAATAAGCACCGTTACATCTTCACCCTTGTAGATGAACTTGTGATCTCAGATATCAACTATGCAGCAACTATAGAGGGCTTGGAGTGTCTGATACTGCTTGCCAAATCATATACTGATTGCGGCCAGCCAAAGAGATCATGGCTGGTATGGAAGAAGGGCATAGCTGCAATTCAGCTGATGGTTTGTTGCTGTGTTGATCCGTTAAAGATTGTATGCCCTATCTGACTATGCGCAGGGTCTTTGCATCGGAAGCAACTATTCTCCGACGGAGCTCAGGCTGTGGTGTTCAGTCTACCATGGCGATCGATTCAGTAGCATGCTACTAGGCCTACCTTATGGGCTCAACGACAATCATTATCAATCTGCCATTGCAGCATCCGGAATGTCCCCGGGATTTTACTTTGTTCTCAACTGTGCGGTCATCTCTGGAAAGATTATTGACCGTAATATGGCTCCCAGCAAACCTTCTTACGCCAAAGCCATAGAATTAGATGAGGAATTGGAGTCGATTGCGTCGTCCCTACCGAAAGATTGGTGGATGATCCCGAGTGATTTAGAACAATCACTACAGCCATTCGAGTACGACAATCTCAGAGAACAACTCTTACAACAATTATACTTCTTTTGGGTCAAGCTGTACCTTCACTTGCCCTTCTTAGTAGACTCTTCAATGGGCTCACCTCATTACTTTAGCAGAATGGCCTGCATAGAGGCAGCAAAACAGGTCTTGAGGAGATACCGAGTCTTGCGCCACAGAAACAAGTCGGGCTACTGTTTATTCGAATGCCAAACAACAGATTTCGCTTGCTTCACTGCCGCTGTAGTTCTTCTTGTTGGGACTTTTCATTGCAGCGCTGCATTCCTCTCGCCAAATGTGGAACAAGACTTGGAGCTGGTGGCGGCCACCGACCAGATTTTGCTTGATGAAGAGCTCAAGAGCGACTGCAAAGTTGCAGCACAGTGTCGAAAAGTGCTCCGAATGCTCAGCACGGAAGGGCCCGACTCATCGGACGAATATCGGGAAGTGGTGATACCGTATTTCGGCGTGGTGGTTCGCAAACGGTCTCGCCACATACAGTCCCATAGCCATAATGTCGATGAACCGTCCGACCCGTCTCTTCCTCTTCCGCCTCAACCCTATTGTTCAGCCGGCCCAGAAGATAACAGCCCGGCTGTGGAAAACCCTTGGAGTTTAAATGGATTTTCGCTGCAATATATTAGCCATCGCGGACTTGACCGGGCCAATCCCGGCGGGTTCATGGGAGGCTCCGGAGTGGAGTCCGCGCCGGACGAGTCGTACTTTGCCTCGGCAGCAATGGAATGGGACCCAGGTTGGAGCGTTCTCACCGACATTGACTGGGATCTGATGCCGGGCATTGATGAAATGTCTCCTGAGGATTTGTTCAACGTCTAGCATCTACTGGATACATGAATCTCATATCTAGCTCTGCTGCAGCATTCTACATTGTTTACTTATGAATCAGCGCGCATATTCTCTTAATTTCTGTGTATAAAGGGCACCATATACTTATTTTTCTTGCTTAAAAAAGGTTTAGTGATCTTCCTGGGTGTCGCTTCTGAATACTTATCCTCGGATGTGGTGTCAATGCGGCATAGGTGTAGCGCCTTTCCCGCGAAATCAAAGCCCCTTGCGGCCCGCTTGCACCTCAGTTGACTGGCTGAAGCTCTCATTTAGCGGAACCCATTACGGTTTCGAATCTCTCATGTACTCCTACGTGACAGCATTGCCCGTATATTAGCTCAAAAGGACTCTAAAAATCTGGCTCAATCGGAGGTGGCGAAAGTCCCTGCATATTGTGTGCATATACGGATAGACGGCTATCGACTCGTACATAGGTACAAACAGAATTCTAGATGATACTTAGATATCCAGCAGTGTATCAATTCTACTCTCCTCGTCTGCTGTGTAAGATAGGCAGCAGTGATTGATTCCATCAGCTAGCGTCTACTCGGAAAGGTCCGTTGTCTTTATAAGCTGCCTGGACTTTCGGCGTCATCTTAAGCATATGCATTGTCTCCTGATAACGCGACTCGAAACCTCAACAACAGATAACAAAATTAAATCTCTCTAAATCTCTCTTTCATTGGCTGAGTTGAGGGTTTTGGGCGATGAGATAAGCAGGCTTTAGACATGATGTCACTAGTGGTTGGAAAGACCCGCAAAATGCTCTGAAAATTTCTTTCAAATGTGGCCTAGAAGCTTTTTTCGAAGCAATCGCGGTACGGCTGCCGCTTCACTAAGCCTAATGCGTAAGTGTACGGGAGATGCCGTACGCAGGGAACATCTTCCGTCGATGGGATCTTCCGGCAGCTTCATAATAGACGCTTTGACGGGGTGGGTTTCCTCGGTAATGCGCGAGTGTGTTTGTAATTCTCCTTGAGATCTGAGTTTCATCGGTGCTAAGATTAGAAACGCCGAAAAGTGATATCAATTGATGATGGCAGAGTTGCCATGATGCGAGTATTAAAGAGCCGCGGGCCGGCCTCTCGATACAGCTCTCTTCATCCAGAGGAACATCAACAAACAACAACTCCTATAAACCAAACACATTAAAACATCAACTCCAAATCCTTTCAGCTTTACAACACACATAATCATAATTACCAACCTTGCCAACTCACAACTTCACAACCACACATCCACATAATCAGAATGAGCGGCCAGGTTACCTACGACGTCTACCGCGGTGCTGAGGGCGAGACCCCAGTTCTCAAGACGATTACCACTGAGCTTCGCCCCAATGATGTTTTTCTCGAGATGACCCACTCCGGCCTTTGCGGCACCGATCTCCACTACAGACACGCCGATATCACTCTCGGACACGAGGGCGTCGGAATTGTCAAGCAGGTCGGCTC
The DNA here is from genome assembly GCA_030708095.1 of Trichoderma sp. CBMAI-0020. Classification (NCBI taxonomy): domain Eukaryota; kingdom Fungi; phylum Ascomycota; class Sordariomycetes; order Hypocreales; family Hypocreaceae; genus Trichoderma; species Trichoderma sp. CBMAI-0020. The sequence continues at coordinate 200,199 of JAJNCI010000001.1, forward strand.
GGCCGTCAAGGACCTCAAGGTCGGCGATGTTGCCGGATTTGGATACATTCGCGAAGTTTGTGGTAACTGCATGGAGTGCTTGACTGGTAAGTCATAGCTCATAGACGATAACTCACTGTAATGCACAACATACTAACTGATGATAATCTCTAGGCTGGGATCAGTACTGCTCTCAGGCTGTCTCATATGGCAACGCCGGTTTCGACATCGGCAGCTTCGCTTCCGGAGCTGTTCTGGATGCCCGCTGTGTCTTCAAGATCCCCGATGAAATTGACCCCGCTGATGCCGCTCCGTTGATGTGCGGAGGTGCTACTGTCTGGACCGTCCTCGACCAGTATGGTATCAAGGCCACTGACCGAGTTGGTATCATGGGCATCGGTGGTCTCGGCCACATTGCTATCAAGATGGCCGCTGCCATGGGCTGCCACGTTGTTGTCCTCTCCAGCAGCGAGTCTAAGCGCCAGGAGGCTATGGAATTCGGCGCTCAGGAGTTTCACGTTCTCCGCCGGGGAGAGAAGTTTGAAGACAAGATGGAGCCCATCAACCACCTCCTCCTCTGTGGAAATGCCCAGATTGACTACGATGCGTAAGTTTTCAACCGAAAAACCCTGTCTGCTAAGCGAATTGTATCAATAAGACTAACTAATTAATTCTTAGCGTCCTTCCTCTGATGGCAGCCAACAGCGCTATCTACCCTCTCGCAGTTGACTTCAACCCCTCCAAGATCATCCTGTTCCACCTTGTGCTGAAGGGTATCCGAATCCAGGGCTCAGTCGTTGTCTCCACCACCGAGATGCGCAAGATGCTGAAGTTCTGTGCTCTGCACAAGATTACTCCCCAGATCGAAAAGTTCCCGCTCAACGAGACCGGTATGACCGATGCCATGGCCAGACTGGTTGAGGGCAACGTGCGATACCGCGCTGTCCTTGTCGCGCAGAACTAAGCGGTTGGCAACTGTTGGAGCAAAGGAGAAAAGACCGCACTCGGGTAATGATGTAATGAATTTTGGGTCAAGCGGTAGACGTTTGGAAGAAAAAAACAACAACATTGGGCTTAGATATAGATTACTTTAGACATAGATGTTAGGCATTTCGGCGTATAACAGACTCTTTAACTCTATCTTGATTTTCTTGATCTTATCACCCCCCGTCTAGCATGGCGCTAACATGACAAGTAATGAGACATATCCCGCCCTTCCCCTCAAAGGGTCTTTGGTGTTTTATGAGCTATGAAACCCTTTTTCCCTCTTCCAACCCTTTCCTTCCCTTCCCTCCTCTTTTCCTTCTCTTCCCTTTTCTCTTTCTTATCTTTTCATTTCTCTTTAGCCGCCAATTGTGATGAGTTACCCATCGTATCTGCCCATTGTGGCCAAAGCCCACGCACAGTGATATCATTGTGACATTCTGACGATTTATGTCTCAACCACTAACCCAGCACACTTCCCTTATGAGCTGCTGAATATCCAACTGCCGGGCACGGCAAACGCTGGCCAGGCTTACATCATCATTTCGACGCCTACATGTAGTCGCTAGTAGAGCTACCTAAACTGTTATCGTCATAGTGTCTTGAGTACACGTATATCATTAGCGGAAGACGCGGGCTAGTGGCAGTACGAAGAGTTATGGGCTCAGCAGCTGTTTCTGAAAGCTCAAAGACAGAGTTGCCCAGATGTCTTGGCAACTCCCCAGGCTTCCGGAAAAGTTGTCTACAGAAACTGAATATGGGCCTCGGTTACTTTTTCAACTCTGATGGACACCACGTAGACAGTACTTGTAGTATGGGTAGACGAAACCAGAAGAGATCGCAGCGCCTCGCTACCTAAGCAAACTTTATTTGCAGTTAGCTGGGCTGACAAATGCCGCGCTTCTTATAGCCGACAAGCGAATAAGTAATCTCTACCTCACGTGACAATCAATCTTGCTTGATAATGGACTGCGCCGTAAGCTCCGCATCCGAAGCCGCATGAGACAAAGGCCTCGGCGCTCACTCACTACATGTAGGACAGCGTCCATATCGCAGTAAAGGCAATTTTTTTCATGAGAGTTTCATCCATAATCTTAAGAAAGACTTCGGAATGGAGCAAAGAACCAGCCCCAGCGACTCGATTACAGACCGCGATTCGCAACAACCCGCCACCCAGCCCACTCACAGAAGAGCGAGGACTCGGGCCCGGATAAGCGCAGCGTGTGTGAGATGTCAAAAACGGAAGATTAGGGCACGTATCTCTGCGAGCAGCCGCCTTCAAAGTGGCTATTCTGAAGTTGACTGACCGTGTAAAATGTGCAGTGTGATGGAATTCTACCGGCATGTACAGGCTGCCAGAAGGCGGGCGTCCGGTGTGTGGACGGCGGTACCTCGCGTGAGATACCTCGAAAGTGAGACCTTCAGCTTCAACTACGGGCGGCGTTTGTCGTGACGCTTTCTGGGGCACTGAACTAACTCTTTTCAACCTTGTGCAGCTATTTAACGGACCTTGAACAGCGAGTTTCATGGCTGGAATCCATTGTTCGTGATAGATGTCCAGATGTTGACCTCGGCTCAGGGCCAGGACGGCCATCGCCAGCCAAGGCAGCGTCAGCAGCACGCCTGAATTCTAAAGATTCTCCAGAAGAGTCTTCGCCTCACGAGATCACGGAGCAAATGAGTCTCGTCTCTATTTCCGGCGGCTCAGACCTTCGATACTTGGGCCCCTCCAGCGGCCTCTTCTTCACCAAATTCGTGCTTGCGGGCTTGGCGCACGTCGCAGACATTGAGACAGTAAATCTTCGCGGCGCCGGATGTGACGACAACGACGAGCTCTTACCAGGAGATTTAGTTGACTTGCAAGCAAAGGACTTTCCAAATGACAAGAGACAAACCCTATTCCTCACTCAGATATACCTCGACTCTGTCCATCTCCAGTGGCCTTTCTTGCACGAGCCCACTCTCCTTGGCGTTATTGACAGGATCTACAACGGAGCGCTATTGGATCCCCTGGAAGAGTTCCACGTCTTTATGGTTCTGGCAATCGGAGCCACCATCTATGGCCGGCGATCGCGGCGGCATATGCTAGGCGAAGGTTATTATGCTTCTGCTCTGCAGCGTCTGGATACCGTTTTTAGAACACCGTCCCTCGCTACTTGCCAATGCCTCTTGTTGCTGGAGATGTACACTCTTCATGACCCTTCTTCCGGGTTGAATCTCTGGCAGCTTCACTACCATTCGCTGGCCTCGTGTCTGGAACTGGGCTTGCATCGCGACGTTCGAAATCCTCGCCACTTTAATCCCCTTCAAATCGAACTCCGCACGAGAATCTTTTGGTGCACATATGCCATGAACCGACAGCTCTGCACTACAATGGGGCGGCCGCTGGGCTTTTTCGATGAGCAGTGTGAATTAAGAGTAAGTTTCACGACTTCTCCGAAATCAGAGTGTGTTTCCGCTGACATATGCGCTGAATAGATACCCTTGGATATCAACGACGATGAGTTGACCGAGGAAGGCGTACGGCCTTCTTCGAGGCCTCCCGGCAGCGTTACAACAATGTCAAGCGCAATCCATCTGTTCAAATACGCCAGACTCAGCTCTGAGATCAAGGTTGTCATCTTTTGCACTGACCGCAGCTATCCGCCTTATGTGACTCCAGCCATTACCGACATGTCGGCATGGCGTACGGACGCGATAAACCGCATACGGCAGTGGCGGCAAGAGATTCCCAAGCATCCTGAAGGCGATCGCATGGCTTACCTGAATGATCTCTGTGAGATCCGCTACCACGAACTGATGATGCTTATCCTGCGCCCCAATCCCGTGTTCCAACAGCCCACGAAAGCGGCCATGGGCGAATGCTTCAGCAGCGCCATCGCGTGCAGCAAGCTCTACGCGAAGCTCCATAACGAGAACCAGCTGCGCTACGGATGGCTTACTGTCCACTCATTGTTCCTATGCATCATGACAATCTTCTACTGCGTCTGGACGCCGGACAGCATTGCCGAACAGGTCAACTTTGACTGCCTGACCCAGTCTCTGAAGGCGGCATCGGATGTGCTGAGTGCAACTGGAGAGTACTGGCCCGAGGCCAAGCGGAGCCGTGATGTCTTGGATCGAATCTTCTCCGCAACCATGAGACGGTTTTCCCCGCGGCAAGAGTTTCCAAAGGGAGTTCCGTTGCTCTCCTCTTCAGATTCTCAGCCTGGCAGCGTTGCGCCATCAACGAGCATGACCGACGGCACCAGCGTCTCGTCTCAATCCGGCAATAGCCCATATGCGGATGCACTTCTCTCTACGGTGGAGGGATTTGTCACTTCGGCGCCGGCAGAAGCACTTCTTGCTCCGGGAGAAGGGCTGCTGCCTCCAGGCGAACCAGTGCTGGGCTCGCAGCCGCTCTCTTTGGCGGATCTTCCAGACATGGTGGCCGAGTTCCCCGCTTATCCAACCACGACGCTGGACTCGTTCATGTCGACGGACTGGCTGTCGTACTTTATGAATGCAGAAGACTTTGGGGGCATGGGCATGATGGATGATAGTTTCGGAGGCTTGGGTGGGCTGGATTCAGTAACGGATATGTCTGGATGGTATCAAGGGAACATGGGCGTGATGCAATGATTTATAATGGGATGATGACACTTTGTAGAGCGCTGCGAGATGAATAACTGTATAAAACTAATGTCACATTTTATCCATAACATTTCTTGTCTTCGTTGCTCCGAGTCTAGACTCTCAAAGCTTCAGCCAAGGTGGGTAGTTACATGAAAGTTATAAGTCGCAGCTTTAGACGAGACCAGACTCCAGCCTCCTGGTTTGTGTCACTGTTGCTCAGCACTCTTGAATCTCCATGGAGACAGAAATGCAAATGCCCTGATTCAACCCAGACTATGGACACGTTTCCATCTGCTGCAGCCATTCTGTCAAATGCATGTGGTCAGCTGAGTCTTCAGCAGGTCCCCTCGCGCCGGGGTAGGCTTAGCGGTTCATGCACCCCAGATTCCCACTCGGAGCTTAAAACTCGGCCGCTAGAGGCGCTGAAGCGCTGGAGGAGCACCTGAGCACATGAGCGCTAAGAGCCCAGCCTCGCCACCGCCGTCACAACTCCATGCTTCCCCTCTTTGCCTTCTCACGATGCCTCCATCTGCGACGACAGGCTCTCGACACTACTAAAGACGCGTTCCGGCTCTGTCTAGCTGCGGACGCTGCGGCCGAGATTCTCCGTCCTCTGTCGCCATCGTGATCGCGCCTAGCCGCATCTCCGCCACGGGCATGTCATCCACCGAGAACACTTCGCCTCCCATGGCAGAGCAGGGCATTTCGGCGAACACGCAGTCGCCGCCAGACAGGAACAAGAAGAAGCGGATTAGGAACTGGACAGCAGACGACCGGGCAGCCCATCGGGTGTTTGAACGATCGCGGCGGGAGGCGTTCAAAGAGCGATTGACAGTAAGTGGGACTAATACGACGAGACGTCTACATGGACCCGTCTCTGCGTGTGGATATGAAGCTAATGGGCATGAAATACAGACGCTTGCAAGCCTCATACCGTCACTTCGATCAACCGACCCGAACCGACTCTCCAAACATGTCGTCATCGACCAAAGCGTTGCACTCCACAAAGCCGAGCAGCAGAGAATAGTCGAATCCGACCAGAAGCTTCATCGTCTTGCAGCCGAGCGTGATGAACTCCTCTCTGAGCTCAACACATGGCGGTTGAACGCTGGCCTCGAAGGGCACCAGGCTCGAGTTATAGCTGCTGAGCCCGAGACTGTTCCAATGCCAATCATGGGCGATTTAGACACCGCGATGCTAAGAAGTAGCATTTCGTCTATCGGAATGGGCGAGGAGCAGGGGCCGACAGGCAGCGGCCCGATATATCTAGAAGAGCAGTCTTCATTCACGCCTACAGAACATGAGCTTCCTCCCGAAGCAGTTTTAGTTCCGGCGGCTGAGACAGAATTGCCCCCAACGTCAACATCCACGGGCACGGGAATTCCATGGATGCCCGCTGAAATGAATTTCTCCATCCCCAACTCGATTCCTCTAGATGGCGAGTTTCACGCTGATGCACTCAATAAATCACCATCATATACTCATCTACCGATGGCGTATGGTATGGCCACCAATAATCTGGATGGAGAAGCCCTACATTTCAACACAACAATGATGCACATGGCTGATCCATCATCATATCATAACGATTCATATATCTATAATGGCTGATGGCAAGTGTTGCTGATTGGAAAATCTCAAACTACCCTCATCCGCCGCTGCCAACGTCAATACGCAGGGCATCCATACGTTCTGGAGCTATCAAGTAATGCCCTATTTTTGCGGCACACTCATAGAGCTCGAAGCGCCGTGTCAATCTTGTCTTTGCTGCTGTTCTCGCCACCAGTAAAGAGCTCTAAGGCGATTGCTAGTCTTTCTTTGGTAATGGGATCAGCCTCAATCGCTTTGGCCAGTTCTGCGCCGCCGTTGGCGAGGTAGTCGATATCGGTGCTGGCCAGCTTGCCATCCCACTCTGCGGCAGCAAGGGGATCGATCTTTGCCAACTTGCGAAGCCTTTCGGAAGCGGGAGGAGCGTTCTTGTATACATGAACAGGCTTGGGCGCGCCTTCACCGGGCTGCTTGGTACCATCATACTTGAGCTTGGCGAGCTGGTCCAGGACGGTATGAGAGATGGTGGCTGAGTGGCAGCCCAACTCTCCCGCCGCCATGGCTTCTTTGGCAGAGATGAAACTTGACAAAAAAAAAAAATGTTTAGTCAATGTATTCGGCGTTGAAGGCTTTCGGATTTCATGTATCTTACCTGGCATTCTTCAGAAGTGGCTGCTCCTTGCCAGTCTCTTTGTATAGTTGTCGATACGTTTCGAGGATCTGAAAGACTCGAGCGCTCATGGGATGTTGGGTCGCGGGATCTTCAACGTCGGGCCAGAGCGATAAGTCATCGTGTGCTCTAGTTTCTAGGTGTTTTCTTAGCTTTTGTCGCGTATACCCCAGAATGTGAAAGCTTTTGACAAACCATTAAAGTAAGGGCTGATGTATAGCATACCCGCCTGGCTACAGGCTATGGCTTGTGGGAGGCCAAATAATGCTGTTCCGAGCGTTGGAATTCCCTCGGAGCTCAGGATTTTGGCCGCATTCAGGGCTGGGCCAGTGGATGGAATCTTGATGCAGTATCGGTCTCGGCTAATGCCAGCTCTAGCAAACTCCTTGTCGTACAGCCGAGCATGATCAAGAGTCGCCTGTGTATCATACGCCTTGGACGGCAGGGTTTGAAGCAGGACACGGCCTTGAATCAAGTCGATATTCTTCTTGCACATTAAGACGGCCTTGTATATATCGTTAAATGAAGAGCTTCATATCTTATCAGGAGAAGCCAAACGTACCATTCTTGTGTATATGGCCAGCCAGCCCTGATCTTGGAGCTCTTTCGCAGTATCGACCAACAGCTGGGCGTTGGATGGGTGGCCAAGCTGGATATCAACCCAGAGTTGGTTGCTGGTCTGGTCATGCGGCTTGATTGGCATGGCCTTGATGTACTCGGGATCCATCCAGTCGACATCGACATTGACTGAGATGAGGGTCAGTTTACACCCATCTTTTTCAGAGTCGGGTGTAAGATCGGCTTACGCTGCTCCTCGAGCTTGTCGAGCCATGTTTGAGATTCTTTGCTTCCCATTGTATATACAATGAAAAAAGATTCGGCAGTTATTGAGTGAGTTCAAGATGATCAAGTGTTGGTTTGGACAAGGTTTGCGCTGTGGTGCCTGAGCAGAAGGAGATGCTGAGATGGGTTTATATACTGGTTCATTACGGGTCTATCCACCTCTCATATACTCTTGCAAATGGTAGTATACTATCGACGCTGACCTCATTTCGGCCCCAACTGGGCCGAATGCTATTGGAAAACTACACAGGAACCAGATAATCCAAGGGGTCGTCACATGTTAGTGTCAAATTACGACATGCATACTCATTACAGGTGGACGGTTCAAACCCTCTCACATGCCGTGCCGCTATTTTGTTGCTAAAGAGCCAATCTCCTCACCTTGTTCTGCGGACCTGCACAGGTCAGAAGTCGGCACACGCAGGGCATCTATGCATAACCACATTGCGCTGTTTGCGGGGAAAAGTCTAACTTTAGGATTTTGGTGCCGAACCCATCAACCGCTAACTAACAGAGAGACGCCTAAATGGCTAAATATTGCGAGGTCACGGTTTTTGCCAAGAAGCACACGCAGGGCAAGAAAGGGAGTTCTCCACACTTTCAATTTAGATCGGAGGACACGCAGGGCAGAAGCTGAACGGAATAGAGAGAGAGAGTTGCCAAAGGACAGAATACCGAGTGGCGAATGAGTTGGTGTGGAACACATGCAGGGGATTAGATGGGAATAACATAGTATGCGTTTAAAGGGTGACTCCGTTTTTATTCTATTGTACGAAGAAATAGTCAGCGTGTAGAGTTGATTGCCTAGAAGATATACAGTCGTGATGTGTCAAGTCTTGATAGCAATGAGAATTGACATTTACAGAAAACCTGTTGTCAAATGACAGGTACCAAGATGGAATGAATATTATCGATATAGGAGATTTAAATCGAATTAGCAAACAGTTAATTGATCTTGCAAACTGTCGAGCGTCGTAATCGTACGGTACTTCGACCCGAACTTCCATGTGGCTGGGAAACGGCGCGTTGAACTAACGCTATGGTGCTGTTTTGAATGAGCCGGACCAAAACCTGGGGTTTTGTGGAACTCTAATGAACCTAATGAACCCCATGGGGGGGTAATGGCTCTGCTGATAATACGATACTTGCGATGAGCATCGTAAAAATATATAAATGTTGCTTTGGGATGCATCTGAATCCCTTCGTTTCCGTTTAGACGGCGATCTAGTACTGCATTCGAAGACCGATCACTAGATTGATGAAAATCTGCCCATCATGGCTCATTCACCAGACTTGAAGCCCAAGGATGAGTTCATTTCTTACGTTGAACCCTCTGGCCCCAGCCTCTCTCGCAATGTCAACGCCAAGTAAGTGTACATCCTTTCATACACTCACTAGCTCTCTCAAGTTAATACTATCGCTAGGATTTGGAACCCTTTGATGGGCATTTCAAAGGATAACCTGAAATCTCAAGTCAGAGCCTTTTGCAGAGAATATGGCTTTGAAGACAAGGAAGATACCTTCTTTCGAGGTGCCCTGGCAGCCCAGAATCCAAGGGACTATGAAGATATTTCCGAGCTGACAGACGATGACAAGTATTGGCTGAGGCGCGAAGTCACCAACCGGTGGCATTTGCCCAAGGCTCTTTACTATACCATCGCTCTCTGTTCCCTTGGATCAGCAATCCAAGGCTGGGATAACACCGGCGCCAATGGCGCAAACCTATCATTCCCCAAAGAATTCGGCATTGAAGATAACGGTTGGCTCGTTGGAGTAATCAACTCGGGCCCAACTCTCTTTGGCCTCCTCAGCGCATGGGCCGCTGACCCGATAAACAACCTTCTTGGTCGACGGGGAACAGTCTTCGTCACAGGCCTGTTTTGTATCTTTCCAGTCTTGGCGCAAGCGTTCACGCAGAACTGGTGGGGGTTAATGATCTGCCGCTTGTTTATGGGCCTCGGAATGGGTATCAAGATCTCGACGATTCCGGTCTTCTCTGCCGAAGTCGCACCGGCGTCTATTCGTGGTGGACTAGTTACCAGCTTTCAGCTTTGGGTATCCTTTGGCATGTTTGTGGGATACTGCTGCAATCTGATCTTTTATCGGGTAGGAAAGCTGGCGTGGAGGTTCCAACTTGCATCTGCTTTTGCACCGGCGATTCCTGTTGTGATATTTGTGTGGTTTTGTCCCGGTACGGCCATTATTATTCCCTCGCGAAATACTTTGTTGCACTGAGGCAAACTGACAATAACATACATGTAGAATCACCTCGGTGGCTGATGAAAAAGGGACGATATACTGACTCTTTCCAATCATTCTGCCGATTGAGGAATACGGAGATGCAATCGGCCAGGGACTTGTATTATGCCCACTGTCAAGTGATGGAAGAGAAAGATGCGTTTGCTGGCGTCAGCTTTTGGCACCGAGCCTGGGAGTTATTCTCTGTGCCCCGATTGCGCCGCGCGGTTGTTGCCAGCGGATGGATTGTCATCAGCCAACAGTTTTCTGGGATCAACATGTAAGTCACATTATCTCACTAATAGAGACATAAAATGTATGCTGACTACGTGTTACAAAGCATGGCCTTCTACAGCTCAACAATCTTCGTCGAGGCAGGCTATTCGACTCTCAGCAGCTTGCTCGCTTCAATGGGCTTTGGTCTCGTTCTCTTTGTCTTTGCTTTCCCGGCGGTCTATACTATGGATACATTCGGTCGTCGAAATTTGCTTTTGACAACATTCCCGAATATGGCTTGGTGTCTCCTTGCCGCTGGACTTTGTTTCTTGATGTCAAATGACAACAGCGCTCGAATTCCCTGCATTGCCTTCTTCATCTACCTCTTTACTGCCTTCTATGGACCTGGTGAGTATAATCTTTTACATTGAAATGGAAAATCGCTAATCTGTATCAAGGCATGGGTCCATTGCCATCAATTTACTTTTCTGAGGCATTCCCTTTATCTCATCGCGAGCTTGGCGCCGGTCTAACCATTTGCATCAATAATGCCGTTGGCAGCGCTTTGAGTCTGACTTTCCCTTCGCTTCTGAAGGCACTTGGGCCTACTGGTGCATTTGGATTCTACGCAGGATTAAACATGCTTGCATTCGTGGTCATCTTTTTCATCGTTCCTGAGACAATGTATGCTATTCACCGACCACTTCCATTGCACAAGATGAAGACTGCTAACCTGGATGCAGGAAACGGACATTGGAAGAGCTCGACTTTATATTTGGCGTGCCAACGCGGCGCCATATTTCGTATCAAGTTGGTACTTGGCTACCGTGGTTCATCAAGAAGTATATCTTTTTCCAGCGCAGAGCGAAACTTGAGCCTTTGTATAAGCTGGATGGTGTACACGACACATCAAGCGCATAGGAAGAGGGATTGGAAACAAGATGTGTTTCATTTTTGTTGTTTCGAATTCGTAATATGAATCATTCCTTAGCTAGTTGTTGAATTTTCAACTTAACTGAAATTTTAATTGCAAGATCATGCCAAATGTTAAATAATCATTGAAGAACCTCGTCTCGCATCTCTAGTAATGTCATTGTTTGCCGGTGTGCCAATTCACGAGGACTGGTTATTACACCTAATTATCAACTTGTTAAATTACATCGACATAAAAACCAGCCTTGAACCGGAGCACCCGTCAGGTTTAAATCCTTTGCTTTGGCTCACTCTTATCCCGACGCACTCGCATAGCACCGATATTGGGGAGGTAGAGGGTTTGATACTTGAGATAAATAGGATTGGACATGATGAATCAATTTTGTATTTATTTTCGCAAATTACGCCACGGCGATCAGAACAGGTGTCTTCAATATACCGAGAGCATATAAGTCGGCGTCTGATGAAATTTAATCTGAGCGCACATGACAAATTATGCCTTTTTCAGCAAGTTCGGTCCGTTTCTTTGTCACACTGTATTAAGTCTAAGCTTAGCTGGGTCAAGCGCCCAGCTTCAAGGCCTATAGGCTGCCTGATTATGGGGCGGAGTCGCCTCAAACCCGTGAGCTGGTTATTATTTATACTGTGTGGCTCTCGGCCATTCATGATATCTGCACTCGCAGCTCATTCTGAGAAGCGACAAACACCAGACAATAGCATCCCGAAACCATGACGGTCAACAAAGAAGTCATAATTTCCAAGCCTAGAGGGCAGAAGTCATGCCTCAACTGCAAAAGTATGCTCCCTTGGTCATTTTTGGCTTGAATATGCGCCATGAACTGCGTAAGAGAATGCCTTGATAGTACGTCACGACTGACAGCTACCAGACCGCAAGATTGCTTGTGACAGGCTGATCCCGGCATGTTCTTCGTGCAAAAGACGAAAGAAGATCTGCTCTGGCTACGACTACAATCTGTCATGGCCACGTCCCGGCGACGAGCGTCGAGCTGCTACGGCGAATGTTCGACATCAGAGATACCAAACCGACACTTTTGCATTCTTGAACACGTCCAGCTGGGACGTGATGCTTTACTATGAGAACTTTGATGCAAAATCTCAATGTGAGATAGCCAGCACTTGATGTAGCCCTATATCTTGCACTGACGATGGCTCCATGGGACAGCAAACAGAGTTGGCGTCTGGACACCACCATCACCAGCCCGCTCACCGAAGCTCCCGCGATTCGGGACTGGCAGATCTCCCATACGTAAGCTGTGTCCGGGAGCTTTTGAGACAGGCTTCACGCTAACACTTCGCACTCTCTTAGACGATACCGAGATATCATCTGCTGTTCGACTCATCACCTCTCGAGGGGATCTCCGACAGGACGTATGTGGCCTTCTGCGCCGCATGTCGCTCACGGACGATGGTGTTTCGTCTCTTGCTGTTCGCTACGCCATGAACGCCATTTCGTATCTGTATCTGAAAAAGGCAGATGAAGCAACACTGCATCAAATGCATGCTGTTGCGGCGTTGCAAGGCGCCATTGATCGGCTTAAAGATCCCCGGTGTAGGGCCCAAGCCATTGCTGCAAGCTTGCTCCTGAGTCTGTACGAGGTCTGTAATTGCTTGGCTGCCCCCATATATGCCGTATGTGTCGCGCATACTGGTGGAAATACTGACCTTAGTTCAGGTACTCTGTCCAAGTGGCAAGACGACCGTCTGGTCCGTGCATTTTGATGGCTGCATGACCATCGTCAAATCGAGCTATCAGGGCCGCCGGGAGATTGAAGGGGAACACGCGGTTCTCTTGGACTGGGTATTTTACCACAGTGTGCTCTATAAATTCAGCCTGCAACATTGGCAGAAGCGCACTCCACAAATGGCAGCGATTGCACAGAGAGACATGCTGATCGCTAATATTGTCTCTTACGATCATTTCGGCACAGTATAGACCCCTTAATCCGCGGCGGTAATGGACATATCTAACGAAGAAATTATAGATTCACAGCACCCTAGGCTGCTCTCTCGAGCTTCTGGAATTCCTCAGCCAGGCTATCGATCTTGCAAACAGCCAAGACGATTCGGCAAATCTATCGAAACGCCGCCTACATGCAATCTACGATCTCGAACGTAAGATTAGAGACATCAATCAACATCCATGCCTTGGAATCGACAGAGAAGATTACCACGTGAGGGGAAGCAGGAAGCGCTACATCACCATCGCTCGCATGTACCAACTTGCGGTCCTCATTTACCTTGATCGAGTAGTCCGCAGGTCGGTTGCCGACTCCAGGCTGTCACGCACCAGTGCCGAAGAAGCGTTTGCACTGTTGCGCGATCTTGGATTATGCGAAAGGCCGTTTATAATGGTCATGTTGGCTCTGCAAGCAGAGGGCGACAGCGACCGCCTACTGGTTCTTTCTGCGCTGGAAAACGCCATCAACGAGAGGCCACTAAGTAACCTGACGTCTACGGAGCATATCATACGAAGCATCTGGGCCCAACAAGACCTCCAAGGCAATGAGCAAACGGATGCATCAGCCATGCTAAATACCATCATCAGCTCTTATGATATACCTCCTTCTTTCACTTGAGGCGAGCCCGTTGAAGCTGGGACTCTATGAGAATGGCGATACTCCGCGTTCTGAGGCCCGAAATATCCATCGGTGCATACCAAGTATAACCAGATACCCGATCCTAAAAAGCGTATGGAATTTTTTCCATTACAGGCCAATGCTGGCCAAGTAATTGGAAGATCTCCGAGGCCCTATCATGAAATAGAGGCCCGTGCTAGCCATTTTACGAACGATTCTCACGGCACCAATACTTCATAGTTGCGTAAACCTACGCTACTAACTCCAGAGCTCATCGGGGAGTTTCCCCGATTCCCCGCTGGACAACGACGAACCCAATTTTGCTTGTACGAAGCTTGACATCCAACCTTGACGCGGCCCTCCATCGCGGAACGGTTTCGGCGTCAGCTGTCGCACGAGACACAAGGGATGGGTGCACGGATGGGTGGGGAGGATTCTTACGGCTTCTGGTGCCTGGTCCCCGCACCGGATATCGTTCCTATTTGTCGGGGAATGGCGGGTTTGCAGCGGTGAACGGAGCCTGGCCCCCAACTTGAATCCGACGCGATGCTCAAACTTGAGCTTAGGCGACATCATATGTTTGCAAGTCGGTATTAAACCTGGGAGGTTCCCAGACAAGGCTGTGTTTTGTGCTTTTTTATCGCGACGCAGTTTTCAGCGAGATTGGAGCGATCTTTAACACCTTAATACTATGCGGCTGCATACGCTGTCCAGCCATGCGAGCTTGTTTCTCGCCGTAGCGGCCTTGCCCCCAAACTCGGATCCACCTCAAATCTCTCTAAGAAGTGTGTTTTCCATTGCGTTCTTCATTTTTTTGAGTGAATGTAGAAAGTATCGCTAACGCTTCATAGCACACAGTAATGGCAATGGGCAATGGGCGCACGCATATCGCCGAGCTGAGAAGCTGGTGCAACAAATGACTTTGGAGGAAAAGGCCAACATCACGCGCGGATTCCAAAGTGATAATGTCTGCGCCGGGAATACTGGCTCGGTTCCTCGTTTGGGGTGGCCCGGAATGTGTATTCACGATGCTGGAAATGGAGTTCGTGCAACCGACTTGGTCAACTCTTATCCATCAGGAATCCACGTCGGTGCAAGCTGGGACCGAAGTCTGACATATGAGAGAGGATTCTACATGGGCAAGGAATTCAAGGCCAAAGGAGGTGAGGCTTTCTGTGTTAGGTCAATCATCTGGGCGAGAGAGCCATATACTAAACATCAGTCTCATCAGTCAACGTACCGCTTGGCCCAAATGCTGGGCCGTTAGGGCGGACGCCTCTAGGTGGTCGGAACTGGGAAGGATTCTCTGTTGATCCATATCTTTCTGGCCAGCTGAATGCTGAAACGATTATCGGCATGCAAGAAGCAGGCGTGATTGCCAATATCAAGGTAACACCTAGTCATATTGAGGCCTATATCACCTAGACGAAATACTAACCGCTCTGGTATAGCATTTCATTGCCAACGAGCAAGAGACGCTAAGGCGTCCGTACTTTGGCATTGAAGCCGTGTCTGCAAATATAGATGATAAAACTTTGCACGAATACTATCTATGGCCATTCATGGATAGCGTGCATGCCGGCGTGGGATCTGTCATGTGCTCTTACAACAGGATCAACAGCACGTATGGATGCAAAAACGATAAGCTGATGAACGGTATCCTTAAAACGGAGCTGAATTTCAAGGGATTTGTCATGCTAGACTGGAACGCGCAGCATGATATCGATAGTGCAGAAGCAGGACTGGACATGGTTATGCCTCTTGCTGGCGCGTGGGGCAAGAATCTGACAGACGCAGTTGCGAATGGGACGGTCAGCGAAGATCGAGTAACCGACATGGCAACACGGTAAGCAGTCCTTCTATTATCCTCTCGACGTGTTTCTGTACTAACTATACGGGTTTAAGGATTGTTGCTGCATGGTATTTAGTTGGTCAAGACAACAAAAACTTTCCAATTCCAGGTATTGGCCTGAAACAACTCACGCAGCCTCATGAGCAGATAGATGCACGGGATCCTGCTTCAAAGCCCGTTATTCTAGAGGGTGCCATAGCTGGACATGTCTTGGTCAAGAATCTGAACGAGACGCTGCCATTTAAACAAAGACTCGCCATGATATCCGTGTTTGGCTATGATGCCACGGTCCCACGGACGAAGAATACGGATCTCTTGTTTCAACTTGGATATACTTCGTCTCCAGAGATGGGCCAGGCTGTGTTGGGCAACGAAGCTCATTTTGACCAGGCCGCGAGGGGAGGTACAATTGTTACTGGTGGTCGAGCCGGTGCGAATTCCCCAGCTTACATTGACGACGTATGTGAACCAATTTCTTTTTCTCCAAATCAAGTTGAACTCTTTGAGCTAACGTTTTTTTTTTAGCCTCTTAGTGCTATTCAGCGCCGAGCCCGCGAAAACGGCACTTGGGTAAACTGGGATCTGGACTCTTCCAATCCCGACGTCAATGCTGCTTCCGATGCCTGCCTAGTGTTCATCAGTGCCATCGCCACCGAGGGCTGGGACCGTGAGGGCTTACATGATGATTTCAGCGACGGCCTTGTCAAAAGCGTGGCCTCCAAATGTTTCAATACAATTGTCGTGATCCACGCCGCAGGTATCCGCCTGGTTGATCAATGGATCGAGCATCCCAACGTTACTGCTACCATCATCGCCCACTTGCCTGGTCAAGATAGTGGCGAGGCTCTTGTGAAGCTACTTTATGGAGAAGCCAATTTTTCAGGCAAGCTGCCTTACACAATCGCGAAAAACGAGAGTGATTACTCAGTCTATGCACCGTGTAAGGGTACCTCAGTGAATGACACTGACCCACAGTGCGATTTCACTGAAGGAGTATACCTGGATTATCGCGCATTCGATGCGAAGAATATTGCGCCGCGGTTTGAGTTTGGATATGGCCTCAGTTATACGTCTTTCCGATATTCTTCCCTGTCTATCAAGCCTTCGGTACATCTGTCCAAGTCAAAGTGCAACGACGATAAGCTCTGGCAACCTGTGGCAAAGGTTTCTGCAACCATCACCAATAGTGGCCCTGTTTCGGGGCAGGAAGTCGCACAGCTCTATGTGGCTATTCCAAACAGCCCGCCAAAGCAGCTACGTGGTTTCTATAAAGCGCAGCTATCTCCCCAAAATTCAGAAACAGTTCATTTTAAGCTTACGAGACGAGATCTCAGTGTATGGGACGTGGTTTCACAGGCGTGGGTTATCCAGGAGGGAGAATACAAACTATTTGTTGGAGCGAGTAGCCGAGATGTTCGCTTGCAGGGGACATTGAGAGTAGCAGATGATTAATTGGCTGAATAGAAAAAGGGGTACTGTGGTTCATGAGATGCTCTCAAAATGATATATGCGCTATATTAACGCGACTGAAGACTAAAACTATAGCCTGTCCAGTCAAACGGGGCAACTTTTGTTATGTGAGTCGGTGCTTTAGCTGCTTCAATAGAAATACCATCATATTAACCGTACATAGCGAGTAAAAGGAAACCAGTTATCGGTCAGATTGTATCTCGCTAGTATGCACATTGCTTATCCGATGCAGTGATGCCGGCAACTTTAGTGAGGAATTTCTCGGTGGGGGCCACGTCTTTGAGGGCGCCGCGCAGGTCGGGCAAATGAGAGCTGTCGTATTTGTTGATGCCTATCAACAGCGCTGATTTCCGGCCTTGCTTTGGTCCCTCTGCCATGGTGCTTCTGCCTTTGGTGTTTTCTGGTGGGTTGATAGGGTGAGGCAAAGTGAAGCATCAAGCACGGTGGACGCGCGACAAGGCCTTGAACTGACATGGATATATAGGCCGTGCACTGTATAGACAAGACGGGTCGAGGACACCACGTAGTCATCTTCGCCGGTTTGGTTGTTTCGGTAAAGACTGAGTATCGCAGAGCAAGCTGCCTTGATTCTTCTGAGCCCGGACGCCTCCTATCCAACGACTCGAGCGCGTGTCCGAGGACACCTTTGTCTGCCAGATTCAGCAGCCCGTGCATGGTAGAACACCAACCAATGCCCAAGAGCTGCAGCGGTATGGGTCGCAACGTTTCATTTGAGGCCGGTAAACTTACACCCATCCTTCAAAATGTGCTAAGACCTCTTACCAGCGAGTGCTTTACATACGTCTAGGTACTAACCCATAGGTGCCCTCAAAGACGTATTGTGGGCTGCGACCTGCAAGTAACACTCTCGTTTACCTCTACAACGCACATCTGCCTAAATCTGTGACGTATATCTACACATCTGCCTGGTCAAACGCTCTTCCGAGGCCTTATATCCCGCAACAATCTGCATTGTACAACCCCGCTCTGCGTTTATTGGCCTGTCTGTATGCTCAAGTCCAGCGCATCACCGAAGAGAGACATCATAGGCTCGCTCTTATAACATGACCCCGGCGGCGTAGATGATTCATCCATCCATATCCCCTACACGTTGTCCTTCTATTCAAAAGGTTCCAAAAGCATCGGTGTGCATACATGTACGAGGATAAAGGTCTCGTTAACAACGGCCAGCCGGTTTTACACCAAACATATAGTACCTACTACCCGGGTAAGAGGGGTCTTTGGAAATAGGTTCTGCAATAGGTGCTGAAATATTATAGTATTTAAAATATCTTTATAATTATTAGTTATTTTATACTTATGTTCTTTTATAAAATATTTTAAGTTATCAAATATATATTAAATATATATAATATTTTATAAACTTTTTTTAAAAAAAATATATATATACTTAAAAAAGGTATTATAAGTACCTTTTTTTAATAAGTACTTATACTATTATATACTTAAAAATATATTCTAAATAATTATACCTTTTATTTAACTAAGGCAGGAATTAAATTTATAATTAATTAAAAAAAAATTATATATTATTATTTAACTCTTATAACATATTTATTTATAAAAAGAAACTAGTAGGAATTCTAGGATTTTAATATATAAAGGCAGGTACATATATATTAATATAGTAACTTTATGCTTTAGGGAACTAGGTATTATAAAGCTAGGTATTTTAGGGCCCTAAGTGCTATAAGGCTAGGTGCTATTTATTATCAGTTATAAGCTTAGTTTTAATTCTAAGATTATTATAATTAATAATATATTTTAAACCTAGTAAAGCTTTTGTTATTTAATAGCTTGTATAAAAAGAATTATTAAAAAATAATATATTTAAGAAGCTATTAGAATAATAAAAATATTAAATAACTAAATTAAAATATTTTATATAAAATTCCTTTTATAACATATTTCTAAAAACACCCCTTACCTGTGTAAGGTAAGTATATTATATTATTCTATAAATAAATACCTATTTAGTTATATTAGAGCAGTAAGCGAAGCATAAGTTCTAGGTAAACTATTGTCAATTGTTTACCAGCCAGGAAACTATTACTCAGCAGCTCAACTACATGGCATATACTAGTACATATGTTAGACGACTGAAGAACTTGTACAATAGCCAGTTGTTAAGACAAGAAGCTTACGCCAAAGTCCCCGACAAGCAGCAATAGACATAAGCAAGCCAGCCCTTGTAAGTTACGCGTCTTATTTGAGAACGCTTATTAGTTCCATCCATAACCTTAGAGAGATTGCCTCTTTCATTATATCTAATAATAATGATGCTGCTGGTGCTCTACTTAGCTCTTTACAAACTCTGCAAACAAGACTTGAATCAGGGGCCAACAGCTTTCCCATTGCTTCTCCGCAGGCACCGTGGATACTAGACATGTTCCCAGTCGATACTATGAATGCTACACTATATAACAATACATATCCATAAACTTCTAATTTAATTACCAATGTCACTACAGCTCCTTCCTTGCCCTTTTCACCATCATCATCACTAGCATTATCTTTATTGACTTCATTTACTTCTCCCTCTAAAGTTACTCCTTCTATTCTTGGTGAAACTACTTTTAGTAGCGATGATTATAATTTCTCGCTTATGACGAATAAGAAGTGTTAGCTTAGCAACGACTTATCCATAGTACATAAATTGCTGTTATACATGCCTGAACCGTTGGCAATTCACGGTAGTGAACTTGACATATCTACCGCCGCCGTGAGCGAACAAGAGGAATCCTGTCAAGAGTGCCCATTACCCGAAAGCGATCCAATCTGCACCAAAACTGTACAGCTGACTATCAGCCCACGAATCGGCATGCCAGACAAACCCGGACTGGTCCATCTTGCCCGACCTTGGCTCGAAGATAGCTGGAGGAGTCCATGTCCAGCTCGCTGATGCCAATAAACACCTTGGGCGTTTTGTCGAACAATTTGGCAGGAAATTTGACCTTCTTTGAGTTGCTGGCGATAGGAGGGAACCAGTCGCGCAGCTCACTCGTACTGACCCTGCCGCCTGTAACGTCTTCGCTGTTCTTGGGATAGGCAACCCATGAGGCAGTCGCGTTATAGAGAACCCAATCACCCCATGACCCAATGTCGAGAGAAAGTCAGAGATTGTGACATTCCTGGCCTTGGCTTTAACCCGCCAGTTGTGTGCCTTGTCCAGGGTGAGAGCACTCAGCTAGATAAGGATATTGGGTGGCCTTGTGTACTTCCTGTCGGGGAACTCGAAGTATTCGGTGACTTGGCGTACGCCGTTTTCGTCGCCAGGTGCAGGTTTGTGGGGAGATCACTTGTCGAAGTGTTGAACTCGTCCAGCATCATAGATTCTCTACCGTAATTCTCAACAGGTATAGCGTATATAGCACCTCATACAGCCTCTATTTACCGGCTGGAGAGATTGGACGCGCGGCACGGGTCCCCTCCTTTCAGCTGGCCACCCGCGCCGGGCTGCCCTTTGGTTGGCCGGCCATGACTGTTCTCTGTTCTTACGTCCAATGAAACATCCACACGTGTGACTGCCTTGCATTATTACCATGGGAATTGCCGTTTCATTGCATAATTGTTTTCAGATTTGGATGATCTATTACTCGTCGTAATCAACTACTGTACAGATGACGCCTAAATGACAAGCCCCCCAATACACTCAGAAAATCCGGCTCCATCTGACCTGCGTGTGTTTTTCAGACAGTACAGAGCACAACCAACCACCCACAATGGCCGAATTCTCTACCTTGTTCTCGTATGGCTCGATTGATGCCAAGAGCAGAACATGGAGACGTTTCTAGTAGCAATCTAGTCTCAGAAGATGGAAACCCCCGCCATCTCGCTGAAGGAGCTGCGCCAAGGAGCGGCTGAGAGTCATAGTGTCATAGGATCCCCTATGCAAGAGGGATCCCCTGGGGTATAAGAAGCCCGAGGGATCCCTAGGATTTGAGGAGGCCAAAGAATCGAAGCTGACATTGCAAACCCCCTACTATCTAGCACCTACCTAGCTGTATGTGCTCTTATCCCCTCTCCTTGTGATCCCTCGATTTGACACTTTCCTACTGCCCTCTATAGTACAGAAGTTCCCAAACCCTAATCAGTCAGCCCTTGCCACAGCGTCATCACAATGCCGCGTGATTTGTTGATTGTCTTTGGGAACGACACAAATCCCGGTGTAGTTCAGACCTGGGCCATTTCCAACCAGAATTCACAGGATGTAGATCCTGGGGATGCCGCTTTTTTCGATATCACGGTCGGAGGTGTGTTCGTTTTGTTTATCTTATTCATTATTCTTCTTCTTCTCCTCCCCCCTACTCTTTATTAATGATTATATAAATTGTTTACTAAAAATGTAAAGAAATTGTCACTGACCATGCAATGAAAACTATAGGTAATGCGAATATTGGATTCTCTGTCGAGGCAAACGGAAACACTTTATACACATCTCTCCGTTACGCCTACAACACCGACACATACACCCTTGTCCCCGACTACCCACAGTACTTTACCATTAGTGTTCACCAGAACAGGGGAGCTGAGGTTCAATGCACTTATAGCGGGCGAGAGAATGCTCTACTTGGTTATACTATTAAGTCTTTGGAAGTTAAATCTAGAGAGAAGTGAAAAAGGGTAATAGAGGAGCAGGCGTGTACAGTGATAAAAAAGAATAATAGAGATAGCTAATAGCCTATATGAATGGTACTAGTTACTCTATTGCCTATAGAACCAGAACAGAGTCAAGCAGTTAAGGGATTATTAGGCCATTAAGTTTATCCAGTGGCCATAGCTGTAGGAGCGGTAGTAGCGGCAGCAAAAGAATGCATGACTCAAATGACAATGTATACTAATGAAGAAGAGTGCGTAAGGATCGATGGATGTGTAAGATGATGAATTTCAGAATCATGCCGATTCGCTCGGGGATCCTCTGCGTCCTCGGAACCGAAATGGTCCCAGATAGACAACTAACCCATACAATGTCTTCAAAAAGCCAGCAGTTCTTACAGTTCCTCCTTGAAAGACGTACCTCCCTCCTCATTGTCACAGCGCGAATCAAAATTTTCTTCGTAGCCCTAGACATCGTCATCAACTCATCTTCTTGGTTACGGCCTCAGTCGATATAGGATGTGGATCACCTGGAACCGAAACAACTTGGTATGGTTGCCTCCAAGGTACCGGCCCCGGAGTTTCTTTGCTGACGATGAACGGAAACTGGCAGATGTGGGTGGTACAACAATTGCCACCGGGCGTGAAAGCGGACACTCATTTCGGGCGCTACTGTAATATAACGCATTCTATGCTCTGTTCTCGATATCGCGACTCCTAAAGCTAAGGGAAGATCGTGGCTTTTTTGCGCTAGCCGCCGAGATGGTCAGCACTCGGCCCTATCAGGGGATCAATAACCTGCCTATATGCAGTGTCAACGGCCTTAACACCGTTATTGTCGAAGGCGAAAAGGGCAACCATCTTTATTATATATGGAACATCATAATATTTGATGGGCCGTGATGAGGCTTGTGTGGCTAGTGCGAGAGGCACTGTTGCAGTGCTGCCCAAGGAATTCTTCACGGTCTTCAGAACAATAGGCCGACAATAGTGCACATGTGGACAATGCACACCCGCCCACTCTTTTGTCCATGTCATGGTAATATTAACCAATGTGGATTCTCGTATCTCATGTTCAATGACAGATGAGGTATTAAGATCTGATAAATACATATACATTGCTAAGTGCACCTCATGATTCACCTCTTACAGGTAACGATTTTGTTTTGCTTGTTATCAAGGATAAGGCTAAATCAATGGTCAAAAGACTGTCTTGCAATTAATGGGGTTTTCTTTTAGAAAAAAGTACACCGGAGTAATTCACCCATAATAAGTGTTGTTAGATCAATCACAAATCTCGTATAGTTGACCGCCCTACGTCCGGGTTTCTTTCTAGGAGCTACACAGTAGAACGTCACCAGTATATTTCACAGCCCGTATGCACAGCCTGTGGATGTTAGTACTCTATTCGAGTCACGGGTTTTCCGTTATCTTGTAGACCAATAGGTAGTCCACGATCACACTCTTTTGCTTAAAGGCAACCCATTGCGTGAAGAGCTAGATGATGGTACCAAGCGGGCAAAGGGTGACTACCGAATAAAAGAGAGTCAATCGGCAATCTTTTGAAACCGATCTTTTGTAAGAATGCCCAGATTTTTGACAGAGGTGGTCTCTTGCTAATCATGAGCCTATGA
Source organism: Trichoderma sp. CBMAI-0020 (assembly GCA_030708095.1). Classification (NCBI taxonomy): domain Eukaryota; kingdom Fungi; phylum Ascomycota; class Sordariomycetes; order Hypocreales; family Hypocreaceae; genus Trichoderma; species Trichoderma sp. CBMAI-0020. The sequence goes on from JAJNCI010000001.1 coordinate 223,395, forward strand.
GGAGATCCGAATGATACATGCAAGTGAGTGCGTGCTAAATACCAGGGAGCTTTACTGTACGGGTCCGAAGAGGGCCATGCTAAAGCATTGACCTTGTCTCAGTACTATATATCTATTCTCCCTTTTCCTTCTTTTCTCGCGTTTTTTTCTCCACAAGTCATTTTCAACATCGATTTCGAACATGCGTGCGGGACGTACATCCCTGGCGCTTCTCTGCGTCGTAGCAGAGAAGTTTGTCCAAGTGTCGTTAGCTACACATGTCATCCATGAGCGCGCCCTGCCAACAAATGACTGGGTTAAACTTGGCAACATCAATCCTGACGGTCTGTTGCCTGTTAGAATTGGTCTGACTCAGCAAAATCTTGTTCAGGGACACGATTTGCTTATGGAAAGGTATAGGAGATTCAACGCTAATTGCTCTTCACATCACTGACCCTATTCAAGATCCACCCCTGGTCACCCCAAATATGGTCAACATATGACACAAGATGAAGTTATCAAATTATTCGCACCACATGACGACAGTGTCAATGCAGTACAAAACTGGCTGGAATCCGAGGGAATCAAGCCAGATCGTGTGACTAGATCCGGCAATCTCCAATGGATACAGTTTCATGCTACTGTAACGGAGCTTGAGAAACTCACCAACTCGACTTACGACATCTATGAGCACCAAAAGACTGGTGTTCGCCATGTTGGTACCGATGAATATTCGATTCCAGCCGAGCTTAAAGCCCACATCGACATGATTTCACCTGCCATTAAGCGAATGCAGATTTCCGGACCCGTCAAAGATCAACAGATACCTAAAAACACCGAAGCCCAAAATATTCGCCGACAATCACAGCATAATATAATTCCTGCAGCCCCATTAACTGGCTCAGATGTCACAAACGATTGCAATAAATTCCTCACCCCACGCTGCATTAGCAATATGTATCGCATGCCGCTTACTAGCGGCAACTCGAGTATCCACGGCAATGAACTGGGTATTTTTCAGCTACAACCGTACAATCAAAGTGATTTGACCTGGTTCTACAAGAAATTTGCGCCGTAAGCTATTTCGGAGTTTCCAACCACCACCAAAGCCGCTAACATCCGCTACAGGCACATGGACCACAACATCACCCCTTTATTCAACTCGATTAATGGCGCCCCCAGGTTCAGCGATGACACAACGGCTAACACAACGGGAGATGGCCAAGCCATGCTGGACATACAGGTCGCCTATCCGATCGTTTATCCCCAGCGTGTCCGCGTCTTTGGCGTTGAAGATGTCTACTATCAACAGAGAGCATCGAGGGGATTGTTCAACAACTTTCTCGACGCCATTGACGGCAGCTATTGCAACTTCACGGCATTCAACATTACAGGAGATAGCCCCAAATACGATCCGAGTTACCCAGATAGCCACGGCTACATAGATGACAGGATGTGCGGCGTCTTCACGCCAACTAATGTCATTTCCATCTCTTATAGTCCGGAAGAAGCGCAGCAAAGTGCAAACTACGATCGGCGCCAGTGCACTGAGTGGATGAAGCTCGGCCTGATGGGCGTCACGGTAGTCGGCTCGTCAGGAGTTTACGGTGTTGCCGGAAACGACGCCCAATGTTTACACACTTATGACACAGGTGACGTCTTTAATCCGCTGTCTCTGACTAATTGCCCCTATGTCCTCGCCGTGGGCTCGACACAATTGGCACCGGGTGTTCATGATGGCAGCCAGGGTTTTGAGGTTGGCCTTCAAACCGTGACTTATTCCTCCGGCGGCGGCTTCTCAAATATCTACGAAGCTCCTGCGTACCAAAAGAGCACTTTAGATGCCTATTGGGAGGATAATTACCCGCTATACTTGTTCTATAACGTCTCAAACAACCAATCTCTCGGCCAATGGGGCGGCCTCTTTAACATTGCTGGTCGCGGAATTCCAGATATATCGGCAATTGGAGCCAACATGGTCACTATTGACCAAGGTGACGTTCATACCACCAGCGCCAAATCAGGGGCTGCTCCGCTTATTGGTGCCATTATCACTCGCATCAACGAAGAACGCTTGAAAGCGAATATGTCGACGGTGGCGTTTATAAACCCAGCGTTATATGCTAATACTAGCATTTTTAATGATGTTATAGTAGGCAACGGAACTGGCTGTGGTGGGCCTGGCTTTCAAGCCGTCAAAGGCTGGGATCCAGTAACGGGCTTGGGAACTCCAGACTATCCCAGTATGTTAGAATACTTCTTGTCCATTGGTAGACCGTTCAACGAGTATATGAGGTGAGATGAGGAGGCAGCTCGGTTAAGATTGATTGGAAGCCTCTAGCAAGGATTTTAGAATCATTAGTCTCCTCTTTTTTACAGTTTGCCAAGATTTACTAAGCTATCAATGGTGAAATAATGATGTGACTCTGTAGTTACAAATACTCCCTGTTGCTAGATCCATTGAAGGCCCTAGCTTCATACACTAGGTCACGCCGCTTTTTCCTTCAAGAATTGTGACTTCGAACAAATATCATCTGAATCAGTTTATTTCCCACCCTAATCCTAGAGTTGTCCCCATTCAACCGAAAAGTCACTTGTAAAAATATTGACCAAATCCCTTCACTCCGTAGCAGGTAATGGGAGCCTCTTGAAAAGGAACAGAAGAACTTAAATATCATTCATTTTTCCACTCAGACAGCGATTTATAAACTTGAGTCTCCACATCAATCCACAGGCTGATGACTCGGCTATCTGCGAATGGAAGTATCTGAGTGCAGACTATCTCAGCAACTCCATTTCTCCGGTCGCACCACCACCACAAATTTGGCAGGCCAGTCCAATGAGCGGTATCGGTAGATGTGCCGGTACTGCTTCCATTGGCCTTCATGAATGTAAATCCCCAGCCCTGGGGCGGATTCTCAGGGACCGGATACAGCTCGCCGATAGCGCTTGTCAAATCTGGCTTGGAGGCGGGAATTCCTTGGCGGCTCTAATTTGGGAACTGTGGAATCTGGTTTCGGAACATTTCATCCACAGTCTCTTTACGCAACAATTGGACACCCGTCCGCGGGTAAGTGCCGTCGTTCAACAAAACTGCCAGCACCTCTGGTTACCCTAATTAGATGCTGCGATATGCCTTGACCATGAGTTGTTAAGGTGGGAGTATGGCTTACTGCAGTATTCCTGGGGCCTAGCAAATACGCCGGCGCCACCCCTGTTAAACACGCGGCGTGTCTCCGCCACGTTATTGGGATCGATAACCAGTGAAAGTTGAAGAAGGTGGTCCCGTGGTCTTATAATGCCATCAGGGGCTCTGCTGTGCATATATGCAAGTCTATCTTTCATATCCTTGCTAGGGAACATGGTCATGTCTTTGATTCCCAGAGGATCGAAGATGAACTGTTGGAAATATGCATTGAGGGCGAGTCCGCTTATCCGTTCAACAGCGACTCCAGCCCAATCTATGCCAGTCTAATGAACACTAATGTTGGCAACACTAGAAAACGGAGAAATGCAGGGAATCTGGGGAATCAGCCATGTGCAAAAGATGCAGGCAATATCAGATTATAAACCAGAAGAAAATGACGGCATGTACCGCCGTGTTCTATACTCAAAGGAACAATTTCGAGGGGAGGCTGCAGAGAGCAAACTTGCTATATATACCGGTCGTCTTGTTCTCCAAGTCTATTCTTTTTCATTTCTTTCAGCATCCTCTATCAACAAGCATCTTCAGTCAATAAGCATTTTCAAGCAACAGGCATTTTCAATCAACAAACATCTTCAATCAGAAATAAAAAACTTTACTTACTTCAACATCACTCACAATGGCACTCTTCGCAAATTCATAGAATATTCAAATAAAAAAGCAGATCTGAACACTCACTCCGTACTCCCATCCCTCGCCAGGTTGAAATACCAAAGGCTGTGAAATGATATGCTCGATTCTTCCGGAAAATTCATTTACGCCGGCGGGAAACGACCAATCCCTTATCCGCTCGTTCATAAAACTGTAACCGAACCCAGAAGTATGGGTCAACAGCATCCGAAGAGTAATCTGTTTGCTTTTTGTCTCACAGGTTCTATCCTTCCGCAGCACTTGTACTTTCTTGAGTTCGGGGACAATATTTTCAAGGGAGTCTCCGTCATCCAACTGCACAGCACCTTTTTCAACGAGCTGCATGCAAGCAAAACCGGTGAGAATTTTTGTGCACGATGCAATCCAGAAAACGGTGTCGAGAGTCATTGGGTCTTTCGATACCAAGCCGCGCTTGCCAGCCGAGTGTGCGAAGAGTTCCTTTCCATCTTTGCCAATAACCACAACCGTAACACCTGGGATGTCTTTTGGGGGGTCAAGACAAGCTCTGTCAACCGTGCCTCGGAGACGAGAGAGAGTTACAGCGCCGAGAGACATGTTTGGCAAGTGGAGAAAAAGCAAGGGAGTGCGATAATAGAAAATTGTGCGAGTTTTTCAGTGTCATATGTTAGCCTTTTATCTTTCTGTCCCACATCCCGGTTATCTTGGCCTCAATCTTGACAAAGAAGGACAAACATATTAAGGTTTTCAAGTTGTGCCACAAGTGGATCATTGGATCGCCCAGACGTGGCTTGTATCTGAAGTTGCATCCGTTTCTCAATACGGCTTCACATGCATATATCCCCCTCTTCTATCCGACTCTACCCGTGGAAGTGTTGCAGGATGTAACATAATTTCCAAGATCTTGATTCGCAACTGTGGAGGTACTTCATCTCTATGATGCAAACAGTTGGATTCAACCAATGGGCTACTTATTCGCCTTATCTGATGTCGTACAGATGCGCTGGCGGTGGATGCGTACTGGCATATACGTTGAGTAACAACGGGTATAGATATAAAACAGGAAGAGCCTTGCGTCCTCAAAAAGTACTCTACTTATTTAGTAGTCAAGACCAAATTAACACACTTTCTGAATATCCCTACACACCTACACACCTACACACCTACACACCTACACACCTACACACCTACACACCTACACACCGATACACCGATACACCCTTATTCTAGATAAAGATGGGCGACAACATTCCTTCAGGACCCAAAAAGTTCACCACTGGGCTGACCAACTATTCTTTTCCAAGCAATGATAAAACCGGCCCCTACTCAGACAATCTTGAGATAGATGCCCTTGTGGTTGGGGCAGGTTTCGGTACGCGGAAATACCAGCTTCTTATATGAGTCTTCCCTGATGCTAATTGATTCATGTTCGTTGTTTAGCCGGCATCTTTATGCTCAAAGCTCTTCGGGATCTTGGGCTGAAGACTCATATATTTGAAGCTGGTAATGATATTGGTGGCACTTGGCGTTGGAATTGCTACCCAGGTGCTGGAGTCGACTCTGAGGTGCCTCAGTATGAGTTTTCCTGGCCTGAAGTATGGAAGTCGTGGAATTGGTCAAGCAATTACCCCAACTACGAGGAGCTGCGAGCATACTTTGATCACGTTGACAAAGTAATTGGCGTCAAGAAAGACTGCGCATTCAATACCGTTGTAGTTGGGGCTCACTTCGACTTGGTTGCAGGAAAATGGATCATACGTACCGAGGACGGCCGAACCACAAAGGCCAAGTATCTCATCCTTGGAACTGGGTTTGTAAGTTTCTCCACTTGCCATGTTTAGTCGCACGTTTTAAAGCTAAGGAACGGAAACTTTTGCAGTCGGCCAAACGATATATCCCTGACTGGCCTGGAATTAACAAGTTCAAAGGCACAATTCATCATTCTTCTTTTTGGCCGGAAGAAACGATCAATATAAAGGGCAAAAAATGTGCGGTTATAGGTACAGGAGCATCCGGCGTTCAAATAGTACAAGCCTGGGGCCCTGAAGCTGGAGAACTCAAAGTCTTCCAACGCACCCCCAATCTTACAGTTCCGTTGCGCAAGCGAGATCTAACCAACGAAGAGCAAGAAAAGACCAAGAAATACTATCCAGAGCTTTTTAGGTATCGTGAAACGAGCTTCGCAGGCTTCATGTACGACTGGGCTGAGAAGAACACGTTTGACGATACTGCTGAAGACCGAGAAGCATTTTATGAAGAAATGTGGAATGGCGGCGGGTTCCGATTCTGGCTTTCGCTATACAAAGACAACCTCTTTAATGCACAGGCAAACCAAAAGTCGTACGATTTCTGGGCTAAGAAAATCCGAGATCGTATGCAAGATCCAAAGAAACGCGATATCCTGGCCCCCCTTGCCATGCCTCATTTCTTCGGCATCAAACGACCCTGTCTCGAGTATAATTACTATGAGCAGTTTAATAGGCCAAATGTCGATGTTGTAGACATCAAGAACAACGCAATCAAGGAATTTGATGAAACTGGTATCATTCTCGAAGATGAAACGCATCATGAACTTGACGTGATTGCGATAGCAACGGGCTTTGTATGTACCCTAAACCATTTGTATGACGAAAGCAGCACATTGCTAACAATCTTCATGCAGGATATTGTGACTGGAGGTACGATATACGGAGGAAACATCCCAGGCTGAAATTGTGTTCAACTTCAATCGCGCTAACTCTTCATAGCAATGACACAACTAGGACTTGAAAGCCTGTCTAAAACCAAACTCGAAGAAGAATGGGTCTCTGGCGCCGAAACGTACCTAGGTCTCACTGTGAACGGATACCCCAATATGTTCTATCTATACGGTCCTCAAGCTCCAACCCTTTTCAGCAACGGCCCAACCACCATAGAGGTGCAAGGCCGCTGGATCACCGACTGCATTCAGAAGATGCAGCTCAAAGATATTAAATACATCAATGCGAAACATGCGGCATCCGTGGCTTGGAAGAAGAACATCATCGATCTCACTAACGAAATGTTGGTTCCGACCGTCAAATCAACTTATATGGGTGGAAGTGACCCTAACAAGATCTTTGAACCGATTTGCTATCCCAGTGGGATTCCCAAGTATGCCAGGGATATTCGCAGGGCGCTTGATGATATGTCAGGCTTCGAGGTGGTATATAACTGAAGGTATAGGCACAAATGCATGATGGCGCAATACTCATGATCTTCAAACGGCTACCAAATTTATCACAATTTATAAACAGGCTATCATATAGATCGTGATATAATAAAATACTCACCTCCCAACGATCAAAGAGAAAAGGTGTTTGACTTGCGACTAACGTCTCATATTGTGCATGAATCTTATCATTTATTGTATATACATGACAAACATCTAAAACAACTACTTCGTAAGAGAAAAGAAAGAAGTGGTGAATAATAAAACACTAACTAACATGAACATCAAATCATCATCTTTTAACACATCTCCTCGCGCTTACTCCGCCTGAAAATCTTCAACCTTTACCACTATTGCCCTTTCACGTCAGCTTAGTATGCCTTTCCACTTTCAACAATCTCGGTAAGATTGGTGTTTCCAGTCTTGAGGAGTGTCTTCTCCTTAGGCAGGGCTGCAATGACGTCGCTGGAAATGTTCAAGTGGTCAATGATGGTCTGCTCAGGAGTCAGAGCAAGCCACTGAGCAACAGAAATATCAGAGAACTTGGAGGCCTGGAGCACTTCCAAGAAAATCAGGTCCTCAGTGCCAGTATTCTCGACGTAGTGCGCATTCGCAACAGGGATGTAGCCGACATCGCCAGCAGTGAAATCGAAAGTGTTGGCAGAGCTAGGGGCAGCATAAAGAGTAGCACGGCCAGAGCCCTGGATAAAGTAATCCCACTCGTCGGAAGTAGGGTGCCAGTGAATCTCTCGCATAGCGCCGGGCTGGATAGTAACAAGAGCGGCAGAAAACTTGGCTGCGATGGGGAATGTAGTGGGGTCCAGAATCTTGACTGAGCCTCCTGGAACCTCATAAGCCTTTTGCTTGGACCAGTGGAAAGTGTAGCCGTTGGGGCCACTGAGGAATCCACCGGGAGCGGTCGTGTTCTGCTTGCTGATATCCTTAGGCTGAGGGGTACCATTGAAAATGTAGAGCTGGTTAGAGGGCAGGTTCTTGAAAGCATCAACAGGGGCGCGGAAGTTCTTGGACAAGACAGAGCGAGGGGTACGAGCAAACATCTCAGAGATGAGGAAAGTTCCATTCTCGTCAAAGTCACCCTGATCAAAGACAAGCAAGAACTCGGCACCATTCTCGAATGCCTGGATAGAGTGAGGAACACCGGCAGGGAAGAACCAGACATCTCCCTCGCAAAGGTCGTCAGTGAAGGTCTGAGATTCGTCGTTGACGGCTGCAACACGGACACAACCCTTCAGAATCAGGGACCATTCGCCGGCAGTGTGCCAGTGAAGCTCACGGTAAGCGTGAGGCTCGAGCTTCATATCGACACCAGCCATGTCCTTGGCGTTAGGGAGCACGGCGGTGTTTTGCTGGCGGGCCCAACCGGCTCTGCCAGAGGCTCCAGGGCGGTTGTGGGACAGACCAAGGGGCCAAACAGCATTGGGAACGGCTCCAGAGTCTGTACCGGGGGCCGCAAACAGATCAGGGTTCAGTTTCTCGTACTCAAAAGTGCGAGGGCCAGCATCTGTGCCACCAAAGGCACCACGGATGGGCTGTGGCTCATCAACGCCCTCGAAGTCGAGATAGACGCCAAGGCTAGAGTCTGCATCTTGGCCGGGAACCTCCTTGAAATTCTTAACCTCGGCGTTTCCCTTGCTCGTGTCGGGGATGTTGGCACTACTGCCGCCTTGGAGGCCGGTGCTTCCATAAAGACTGCCAACGGGAGCAGTGACAGTAGGAACAGGAGGAGTGACACCAGCAACAGCTCCAGTGTTCTCCCCATAAGATTGGATCCTACAGCACGATTTGTTAATTGTCAACTTGAAGATTCTTAGAGAGCGAGTTTGCCATACTGAGGAGCCGGAGCTGCAATGGCCATCATTGCGGGCACAAGGCCGGCAATGGCAGAAGAAAGCTTGGCGTGCATATTGATGAAGAGTTTGTAAATCTCTAAGTTGCTCCCAACTAGTCGTGTCTCTCTATCGCGTTTGCCAGATGCTGGTGATGCAAAGCGAATGACGAGGTGGATTTCGAGGGCAGAGCCTGATGGCTTTATATCAACTGACGCCACGGCCACATCTGCATTTCTGGATCCGAGACTCGAAGTCGATGATGTCCTTCATGGAAGAGGTCTGCATAGCTGCCACTTTCCGATGACTCGCCGAGCGATGCCGATCGAGGCACGATTCTCCCTTGTAGCAAGGCTAAGACGACACAATCAGGAGTCCGTCGCACGGTATAGACTCATACCGCCTCACTTTGTTCAACACTGCCGGTAGTCCACTTCTAGGCACCGCTGGAGAACTCCTATCCGATGCATTCCCTGCACGTGTAACAGGGAAGCTTCGGCCCAAACTGCATCTGTACTCTGTTGCACAGCCCAGTTCCCCTTGTATATTCAATCTAGGCAAACAACGATGTCTCCTAACAAGCGCCCCGAGCAAAAGAAAGTCTTCCATTGGCTATAGCGCAACTAGAGTACCCCCAAAGCCATCTCTGTTGGCGCGCTTCATGTTTTCCATGCGATGAATGATCGAAAGGTTCTCTTCTATTCTTAGAAGACCCGTTTAGATGCCGGAGCAAAATGTCTCGAAATGGAAAGTTCGAAAGGCTACATTGGCCTGCTGGGAGCCGAGATATCCGTGACTTTGCTTGAAGCAAAGCCCATGATGTCGCATCGTGACGTTTGTTCACAGAGAAGCTTGTGGATCGCTGTTAAATCCTGGAAAATGGCATTACAAGCCCGTTCCGATTATCCGTTCCATGGGCCCTGGATCTTTTATACTCAACAAGAGAGGACTCCATAAAAGTCAGACACTAGATGCTGGACAGCCTCTTCGCCGAGCCGCCGGGCAGAGCACCCTGAGGCGTGCTTGCTGTGATCAAAGCAAAATGTAACCCCCAAGGCTTCTCTATTGGTCTATAAGCGGGCCGTCCCTGTGATGATGTGCGGGGGCTAGGGCAGCCACTTTTTGCCTCCGAGGCGCTAGACTCCATGGGCTTGTTCGTCACTCAGTGTCGTGCAGTAATAATTGGGTGTCAAGATATTCTCCGATGGGCTGAGCAGCTTCTCAACTTTGGGGTGCGGAATTATGTCGGTATTTCAGCGTACTCGGCGTCGGTCCATGCTCTACAGAGCGAATGTTGTCTCACATATTGATACACATGTCTTATAGTAGACCCGGCCTTGTTGAAGTCCCACAACCACAAGGTTTATCGAGGCTAGTAGATACAGAGTATGGAGTAGTAGATATCAGGTACCGTCTCTCTATTCTTTTCCTCTTGAATAGGCAAGTGGCACGAAAAAGGTTTTTTCTTTTTAAGATTACATAAGATTATTTTAAGATTATTTCCAAGCTGTCTCCACTCAGCAGACGCAAAGAGGTTACCGGCCAATTACTTCAACATACTTGTGTGATAGTGACTAGTACTCTGATCTACAAGTAGTTGTCTTTTGTTCTATTTTTAACTCCAACTGAATCCATTTGATGCTGGCGGCAACCTATTGATGAACACACAAATCAACGCATCAGACAACGATGTGCCACGTGACAGCACTGCGTAGTCGTGCAAGAATGAATAGCTTCCAGTTCCGGGGTAGCGAGCTCATGTCGCTCCACTACTGACTCGCCGGCTGGACGGAGAAAAACGGTCTCGCGGCATCCAAGTTTGAAGTCCATCAATCAGTCACCACAGCCCCAGCCAGATCGCCTTGCTGTTCCTGCGCAGCCATCCATTGCCATCGGGTGCTACTTTTAGGGACAAGCTCCACGCAAGGAAGATGCCCAGTTGAGCCTGATTGATGATCCCAGGCCTGTTTCAGGCCCATTATTCTCGTTAGCGATCCACTGTCCTGGCTATTAGCAAGATGCACGCATATTATGCACGTTGGGATATAGTCTTCTTTCATGAAAACGATTGACCGCTTCTATAGTTTGTATCTTGCTGCCTGACTTCATTTAAATTACTGACTAATCTATTTCCGCGCTGCGTCTTCAATTCACCATTTCTAAGTATAAGAATTCAAGCTGGTCACGAAACTTAAGCCCGCCGTTGTTTCGTTTGTAAGAAGATTTTTGAGACGAATATGAAATGAGAGGCTTCTTGCAAAGCTATGAAGATAAGTGGCAAGTTACAAAGCCTCGCTGTGGTTACTTCAGATCTCAATTGTCATTGATTCCAAATCCGAGCAGTTCCGGGGGACAAAATCTGCTCAATTTTTTAGTATCTTCTAAATTTGTACCATACAAGGCGTCTGTAGTTGTACTGCATATCTCGCAGAAAAGGGGTCGGTCAATAGAACATCAAAATGTGGCATCTGTTGATGTAAAAGAGTACGTTTGTTGAACTTATCTACGCCTGATCAATTTTTGACAACAAATACAAATACTTTACAAAAACGGAATATGTATGCATAGTCCTTATTTAAATGTATCCCTAAATGACATGTACGTGCATCTAGCCGCATCACAGCCGATATACAACATATCCGTGAATACTTGCGCATGTATGGGAGCATTAGATATGTCCAAAGATTTTTCAGGATTATCGAAAGACATATGATAAAGATGTCCAATTTCTTAAGAGATATTCTCTCTAGATTAACTTAAAAAAGAATCTATGGAGTGAGGCACAGCACTCCTTCGTCATAAGGTAACACTCTCGGTAGTTCGGCCTATGATGCCGAAGTTGGAGCGCAATCATGCTTATCTGAAATGTTAGTCCAGCGTGATATTGCCATTCTTTGCGGATTTGAACATGGTTTTAATTGTTCTATATCATAACCTACTGCTATCCTTCCCTTGAGCGCTATCGTCCTTAAATCGCTTAGATATCGTTTAAGATATATTATATGTATACTCATTTGGTTGTCAAGTGTCCTTGCCCCAAGTATACCTAAACTACCAGATGCATAGAAGAAAAATGCGCAGCTTTGTTGCCCCATACCTGTACTCAGCTCGACTATTTTCTACGAGACAGTCATCTATTCATATGCTTCTACTAGCACAGCAGCTGAGACATTCATACAGTCAAACTAATTTTTATTATCTTTATGTATGTTTTTATATTATTTTCAAGATCAACTACGCTGCTTTCTGCAACTATTGGTTCTTGGTGGTGTCCCAAATAACGTTGCCAGAGCCGTCCTTGACCTGGATCCAAGGAGCCTGGTTGAGGACAACCAGGGATTTTCCAGAGCCCGAAGTGTTGGTGCTCCACTGCTGGACGCCGTTGAAGAAAGATGCAAAGTTACCGTCGGAGCCAAACTTCAGTTGGCATCCGGAAGGGCTACCGCAGTTTCCACCATTGGGCAAAGTGTGGCCCGATGCCCAAACAGGGCTGCCTGCCTGAAGAACCACCAAGTTGTTGTCGCCCTGGTACTGAGCAATGACATTGTGAAGGGTAGCGAATGGGCCAGAGTCGGAAACAACAGTCAGCTGTCCAGGCTGGAACGTGACCGAGTTTGGCAGCGGCAAGCTCGAGCACAAGAAGTTGGTCGCGTTACCAGGAGTGGCAACGAAACCAGACTGGAAGTTTTGAGATCCAGAGATTCCAGCAGGGTAGTAGATGAGGTTTGCGTTGGAGTTGAAAACGCTCTGAATAGCTTGGCTGCACTGAGAGGCATCAGAAAAGCTGGACTTGGGAGATGTCACGCCCGACACAGTGTTTCCCGTGACCTAAAGACATGTTAGTGATGGTCGCAAATAAATATTGCACGTAAATTACATACCGTAATGCCGTTGGTCCATCCGTTGACGGCAATGGGGAAGCTGACATGTCCGCTGATAGTGTTGCCGGTGATGGTGACTGGGCCAGACAGCGCTGATGGGTCGTTGAAAGACCAGACGTTCGCGCCAACGCCAATACCGAGGTTGAACAACTTATCGCCTACGATGTTGTTGTTGGTAACAGTAACGCCGGCATAGCTACCATCGTATTCATCATCGACCAGGTTGATAGCACCAAATCCTAGGTACTGCGAAGATGATTTGATAGTGTTACCGGTGACGGTGCTGCCAGGAGAGCCAAAGACGACAATACCGCCGTCTGTGCTACCTGTAATCTAGCGTCGAAATGTTAGAGACTACTATTCTCACAAATTCTTTCGAAGGTTTTATGAGTATAGTCACTTACAGTGTTTCCCTGCACTAAAGAGGCAGTGCAGTCCAGGGAGATGCCATCGGCCCATAGGCCGTCACCACTGGCCGGATCGGTGCCGGATTGACCGCAAGGGCCAATGTCATTGTTGGTAAGGGTAACGTTTCTGCAAGGGTTGTTATCCTGGCCAGAGCCAATAACATGGAGACAGCTCCAGCTGCGGGGGTTTCGCGATGCGACGTTCGAGATGATCTGGCCGCCGGAAGTGACACCACCAACGATGATGTTGGCGTCGCCGCCTGAGAGGAAGCCAGCGTTCTGTCGGTTACCCTCCAGCTGGATGTTCTTGATGCGAATGTTATTGAGATCTCTGGCAGAAATCAGAGTGCTAGCACCACTGCCGACGGCGACCTGGATGGTGGCTCTGGAGCTGTCGGTAGGGTAGCCCTGTGTGGAGAGTTCCTGGCCTTCGGCGGTGAACTTGACGACATCGGTGATCTGAATCAAGGCATTGGGGCAAAGCTGAACAACGGCATTCTGTCCTCCCGATTGGAAGGCGTTGTTGATTGTGTTCTGGTCTCCCGAGGAGATACAAGCCGCGGATGCCAGGGCCGGCAACAGCAGGCCGCCCGTGAAAACGTTCTTCATCTTGGCTTGCTAGTGCGATCTGATAACCCTGTATAAGAAGGCGGCGGTTTATAGGCAGCAAATAAAGAAGCTGGAGGGCCTGTCAAAGCAACGAGGATTTGAGGAACAAACAACTCTAAGCGCTTCTCTACACTGTTTATCTATTCAGATCGGCTCTCCTATTCTTTCAGCAACGACCTATATCCTCACGTTCCGTACTATCCGCTTACTTGCTTTAATTCCGAGAAACGGCAAGTTTACGTGTTTCGGGAACTATGCCACATTGAATTGCACGGAGCAAGTATGCGAAAGTAAGCCCACCATCATCCGATGCTAAAATCGATAGTGCCCGGGTCTGATGCTGTCCTAATTGTCAGAAATAGGGCATATCCCAGCTGTGTCTTACAGCTAGGAACCAACTAGGCCCGATCAAGAAGCTCCACGCTTGCCCCTTTACTTCCAAGCTTTCAACTGACAGCCAGAGAAAGATTCTGTGAATGGCGGATTAATGGTGGACTGCTGAGGGAATAGTAAACACGATAGCCACCTACCACAACGGTGTCCGGCGCTCACTCGCTTCGGCAGTAATCTCGGTCGTTCCCTGTAAACGCATCACAGGAAGACGCATGGTTCCCACCCTCACAAAGCATCAGACACCTACAAATATGACAACGTTGCGTGACGGCAACCAGAGCAAAATCTCAGATTGAGGTGGGAACCAGGGAAGCGGCCTAGCTTTAAGGCGGAATGCCGGATTGGCACCGCATGCAGGAATTATTGGATACCTGGGACCGGGACATTTTCAACTCGTCTGCCACTAATATCACGATGTGCTGGCGTTGCGGCTTTAGGCTAAACAGCCACCAGATCTAGCCGGAAAATTAACATTGGAAGCCTAACTCTAGTCCGCAATTCAAGCTGCAACCTTTGCTCTATTCCAGAGGAACTGCCGTCCCTCCAACCAACATGGAGGGGTGACAGCTGAGGCTGCGGGGAAAGCCTTGTCCATGGCAGTCGACGAACGAGCCGCCGGGAATCCAAACTTTAGGAGACGGGAAAATCTGGGGAAGACGATAGATGTAACGATTTAGTCGTTCAATACTATCTCGGCGGAAGATGTCGTAATGGAGATGTGTGTGAGTTTTCCGCAGCTGGCGAGGATCGGCAACGTCGAGAAAAAGAGAGGTAGGCGTTCGGAAACCGGACATGGTCACACCCGTCGGGTCATAAGCCTTGCTCGATTAAGAAAGCGGATTTGGATGATGAAGCCATTTCTGGATGTGGTCAGAGAGCTGCGGGCGATAGTAAGCAGGCAGCATATGCAGCCGGGAGGTGTATATAACAAGTGCGAATTTGTTTTCACGAAAAATGCGGAATACGATTCATCGCTATAAACCAGGCGAGCAGATTGATCTTCTGAGGCTCCAGGGTGCCTGGTGCATCGCTTTCAAAGTCAGCCATGGCGCGTCTACAGCTGTTACCATGGATGCTCTCCATGGCCCTCTTCCATGTTGCCCAATCTCGAACTTGTTTGCCAGTGTATGAGGCGACGACAACGTACGTGGGATGCTACCATGATCCCAACTCGCCTCGTGATCTCGCGGGCCCGTTCTTGACGGTTGGAAACCTCAACTCACCGCAGTACTGCGCCAACGTGTGCGGTGCGGCTGGTTACCAGTTTGCTGGAGTCGAGTTTGCCATGTGAGTAAATTTAAAGATTTGAGACTCGCTCTTCTTGGGCATTTAGCCTCTGAAATATTCTGAGACTGACCTTTCTACTGTTGAAAGCCAATGCTTCTGTGGCCATAGCATTGAGAGCACCGCCGTAAAGGCTGATGATAGCCAGTGCAGCACGCCATGTCCTGCGGACTCCAGCAAGACCTGTGGTGGTGGAAATATGTAAGTCATTCAATGATTCCATAACCTTAAACTTGAAGAGTCAGGAAATGCTCTATTCTAACACAAATTTGCAGGATCAACATCTACTCCGTCACCAACCCCTCAGCAAACCCCCCCTTGACGCCTTCATTCCCCGACTGTACCCGTGATCCCCTGTGCAGCAATGCCATTTGTGACACTACTCTGAGCATTGCTGAGAGAGCCGCCGCCATTGTGAAGCCTATGACTCTTAACGAGAAAGTTGCCAACGTCGGGAGTTCTGCTTCCGGCAGTGCGAGACTCGGCTTGCCCGCATACCAATGGCAGAATGAAGCACTCCACGGAGTTGCTGGCAGTACCGGCGTCCAGTTCCAGTCGCCTCTCGGTGCCAACTTTAGCGCTGCAACCAGTTTCCCCATGCCTATTCTCCTCTCTGCTGCCTTTGACGATGCTCTGGTCCAAAGCGTTGCCACCGCCATCAGCACAGAAGCGCGTGCCTTTGCAAACTTTGGCTTTGCTGGACTTGACTATTGGACGCCGAACATCAACCCATTCCGGGACCCGCGATGGGGCCGAGGCATGGAAACGCCAGGAGAAGATGTCTTCCGCATCCAAGGCTATGTCCTGGCCCTGATTAGCGGTCTTCAGGGAGGAATCAACCCTGATTTCTTCAGGATCATTGCAACCTGCAAGCATTTTGCTGCCTACGACGTTGAAAATGGCCGAACAGGCAACAATCTTAACCCTACTCAACAAGACATGGCAGACTACTATCTGCCAATGTTTGAGACTTGCGTTCGTGACGCAAAGGTTGGGTCTGTCATGTGCGCGTACAACGCTGTCGACGGCATTCCGGCCTGCGCAAGCGAATACCTCCTGCAGGACGTCCTACGAGATGGCTTTGGCTTTACCGAAGACTTCAACTACGTTGTCTCTGACTGTGATGCTGTTGAGAACGTCTTTGATCCTCACCACTACGCCAGCAACCTGACTGAAGCTGCTGCCTTGAGTCTGAATGCTGGTACTGATCTCGACTGCGGTTCCTCCTACAGCGTCTTGAACGCCTCTGTAGAGGCCGCCTTGACGTCAGAAGCTGCGCTCAACCAATCTTTGGTCCGTTTGTATTCGGCGCTTATCAAGGTCGGCTATTTCGATCAGCCGTCCGAATACAAGTCGCTGAGCTGGGCAAATGTCAATACCACTCAAACCCAAGCACTTGCTCACGATGCTGCTACTGGAGGAATGACATTGTTGAAGAACGACGGAACTCTTCCCCTGTCTCGCACCCTCTCCAACGTCGCCGTCATTGGCCCATGGGTCAACGCCACAACACAAATGCAGGGCAACTACGCCGGCACGGCACCGTTCCTGGTAAATCCTTTGAATGTCTTCCAAC
Source organism: Trichoderma sp. CBMAI-0020 (assembly GCA_030708095.1). Lineage (NCBI taxonomy): Eukaryota > Fungi > Ascomycota > Sordariomycetes > Hypocreales > Hypocreaceae > Trichoderma > Trichoderma sp. CBMAI-0020. The sequence continues at coordinate 240,375 of JAJNCI010000001.1, forward strand.
AGAAATGGGGCAACGTCAAGTATGCTCAGGGAACTGCCATCAACTCTCAAGACACCAGTGGCTTTAGCGCTGCGCTGTCAGCCGCAAGCTCTTCCGATGTCATTGTATACCTTGGTGGTATTGACATCACCGTAGAGAATGAAGGCTTTGACCGAGGCTCAATCGCCTGGCCTGGAAACCAGCTCGATCTGATCTCTCAATTGGCAAACCTGGGCAAGCCTCTGGTGATTGTCCAATTTGGAGGTGGTCAGATCGATGACAGCTCCCTGTTGAGCAACCCCAACGTCAGATCGATCCTGTGGGCCGGATATCCTGGTCAGGATGGCGGCAATGCCGTCTTTGATGTTCTCACCGGCGCCAACCCGCCAGCTGGAAGACTTCCTATTACCCAGTACCCCGCTAGCTACATCAACAACAATGACATTCAAGATATGAACCTTCGCCCAAGCAATGGCATTCCCGGACGCACCTATGCCTGGTACACCGGCACACCCGTTCTTCCATTCGGCTACGGTCTGCACTACACCAACTTCTCCGTGTCCTTCCAGTCTATCAACACTGCTGGCACAGACATTGCAACCATTGTTAACAACGCAGGCGCAGTCAAAGATACGTCAGTATTTGCAACACTCGTTGTCAGCGTACACAACACTGGCGGCAAGGCAAACCTCGCGTCCGACTATGTTGGCCTTGTGTTCCTCTCATCCACAAACGCAGGCCCGTCACCCTACCCCAATAAGCAACTAGCTGCATACGGGCGTGCCAAGAGCGTTGGTGTCGGAGCGACCCAGCAATTGACACTGAAGATAAACCTCGGATCACTGGCTCGTGCAGATACCAATGGTGATAGATGGATTTATCCCGGCGATTACAAGCTCACTCTCGATGTCAATGGTCCGCAGACATTTAATTTCACTTTGAGCGGCCAGGCCACAAAGATCAGCACCTTGCCAAGGCAGTCTTAGAGTCTAAAGATAGGATGAACTGTATATAGTATCAATTGAGACTACTGGTGTGATATGAAATGATCTTGGTGCCTTGCACACCCGTCGCAATTGTAGATATATTTGGCAGTTTCAGCCAGTGCTCTCTTATCAATCGTAAAAATACGTCCAAGTCCGTTATAGACCTGTAGAACCGGTTACTCAACAGCAGCTAGACCATAACCTCGGCAAGTCTTTAACCAAATCGTATATAATAAATTCAATATGCCTAGCAAGTAGGCTAGGCAAAAAACAGGAACTTGTAAAGTATTGAAAATATTGCATTGAATAACTAAAATAACAAACCCATTGACTAGAATAACCTTTGCATTCGCACGAAGGCATGGGAAAACCATGTAGGAAAAAACCACACCAAGGTAAGCAGCCACATCCACTCAAGACCAAAACGCAGCCTTATCTTCATCAAATATCAAATTATCCCCTCATTCAGCTCCCATTTAGCTTAGATAAGACCACCCTCTCCTGGCTGGACAACTCCGTTGGTGGTGGCAGCGGCGTGAGCCCTAGCAACCATGCCATAAACAGGGAAATACTTATCGAGATAAGGAAACACTTCCGCCGCACCAGGAACATTACGCCAGTCCCTCATGAGATCGCAAATGATGGAGAAAAGACTGACGACTTGCACACCTGCATGTCGCATCCTGTCGTTAGAGATGTCACGGACAAATGTAGAAGAGCTACCCGATGCCTCGGCATTGGCCCAAACAGAGTACCCTTCAGAACGGAGGGACAAGGCCAGATGGGCTGTACAAACATCTGTCACAATGCCGGCCATGATGATCTGAGTCCTGTTTGTAGCTTTGACGGCGTTGCGGAAATCTTCGTTATCCCAGGCATCAACTTCACCCTGACGCTTGATAAAGGTTGCATTTGGATACATGTCGGTAATTTCTTTCGGCAATGGCCCATTGGGTCCTATAGATTTTTTCTTAGTCCTGGATATCGTATGCAGGAAGATTATCTTACCTTGTTCTGCCGAAGTCGTCAAGATGACTGGCAGGTCAAACAGCTGTCCAATGGCGGCGTGCCCAATGATGCTCTCCTTGTATGTGACCGGATCAAAATCTCTAACGGCATTGTAAAGGCCGACTTGCAAATCAACGACAAGGAGAACCTTTGAATGTGTTAGCTCGAAAGATCACCATAAATAGAAGTTTCGAAAGAGTTGACACACAGCCTTGTCTTTGTCAAGCCTCTCATAAGGGACCGCTATAATTTCAAGACAATAGATGTCAGTATTAAACCAAAACTTAAAGTTCAAGTACGACTTACAGTTTCCCATGGCGGTTGCAGACATCGATGCGATTGCTACCGTGACGATAGAGAAGAGCTTCATTGATGTGCCGGTATGGCGCTTTCCGAGCTGAGTTTATAAGTAATTCAGGAAGTGAATTGGATATTTAAGCTTGGTTGTGGGTGAAGAAGCAACATCTTTTGCTTGATTCCTTCTTGATATATATACTACAAACCCCTTGGCATTGAACTTGGTTCTCTACAAGTCAACCAAAGAAGACCACTCTCGAAATTTCTCGTCCAAGATCTCCCCATCATTACGGAGCAATTTGTCAAACCATCATTTACCATCCCTCGAATTAATTTTTTTGATTTGCATATCCTTGAGTTCTTTTGCCGCAGTAAGCAAATCCATCGAATCTATCCGAGTGGCGTTACTAATGAAAGATGCGACGTATTACCAGGGTCAGCTCACTGGGCGTATAGAGTTGACAGGGGATCCAACCTTTGTAATTTTACAGTCAGCTCTGCCGCTGTGGCTTGCCCAGCGCCCTTTAAGGCCGTGCTGCACTCTGTAAGAAATTTTCCACATGTTCCACCAAGAATGAAACTCTCCCCACACTTATGCTATGTTGACAAGTAGCTGACAGTGAAGCACTGCCTTGGTGGATGATGCGAGCCATTGATAGGTAGGCTGTAGATGATTTAGCATATGCGCTTCATTATAAAGAACAATGTCATAACCATCTCCACACAGGCCTACGGTTCAATTACTTCAGGCTACAAGATAGTGGCATATACTACTCGCAGACTTTCCGCTTCAAAGGCGTCTGCGAAGTGAAATTTTTCAACGCTAAATTATCTCACTATTGTCAAGGAAATATCCATTGCGCATAACAAATTGCAAAGTGAATAGACTGAAGAGGAATCCCATTTCAATTGCACATGTAGAGTCATTTTGTCTCGCATATGTAATAAGTTTCGTCTGCAAGCTTATATCGCATTCTTTAGTTATACTTCCCTAGAGTCTCTCGTTCTCTGGGTCTTCGCGCCCTTGATTCAGAGCTTGAAAGGACCGTAGCGTACAAATCGTATCAATTGGAGAGCTATGTAGGCATTGCTCGCGGGAATCCGCAGAATAAAGATGTTACAAGATAAAATTTGGGTGATATGATCTCAGTATACCCAGCTTAGCTTACCTATGCTGAATGGGAACTGGGCAGCTACTTTAGCTAAAGAGCAATCGCCATATTGATTAAGCTTACACATTATAGATAGATTAGGTTGCTTAAAATCTTCGTCAAAGCGGCTGTGGCTTTTACTTATACCGCATTAGTGGCGGTTCGGTATTTATTAGCTACAAGTAGTAACTACAAGTAGACAGTAGGGCGAATTTGCCAACACAGGTACCTTGCATGCAGGAGTCGCAATTATGGCGATTACTGACGAGATTAGGTATAAACCTTCAGCTAACCGGCCTCTTGTCCATGGCACTAATAGCAGATACTACCTCATTTGATGCCAGGATTGAACACCAATTCCACGCATTATTCCCGTATCAGATTTAAACAGGGAGTAGAGTTACCCTTCTGCCCCCCGGAGACCATTTTCGGGTGCACGAGGAATGAGGAATGAGGAATGAGCATTAATGCGCAAGACTGTGGGAATGAGGAATGGGCATTGATGTTCTTGCTTGTATAATGAAGACGCCATCAGGCAGTTAAACTACATCAGGATCCGCAAGGATTGGTAACCGAGAGTGTTGGTGATGAACAAGATGATGATATTCAGCCCGATTACGATTCCACTTGGCGCATCTGCAGATATTTCGTCACACCCCTCTCCACGATACAGCTATTATACTATCAGCACTCATCTGAGCATACTCGCAACCGAGGCTCCAATAGGTCCACATATGTGGGCAGCAAGGATTACCAAGGATTATGTAAATGGTGAGCCAGCAACTTAATGTCTGTTCAGCCATTGGTCCGCATTATGCCGAATGAAGGAACGGGTTCCACGCAGCCCATATGCGAGGTTACATCCATTTACATGCGTTCGGTGTATAGGTGGCAATCGCGGGCAATGCGGATTAACAGTGCTTCGAGTTTCATCCATGTGCCTCACAAGAGAGAATGCGTCAAGGCAGAGCCAACTGATAGAAGGCAGGCTAATGTATGCCTTGTGCTCCTATTACAAGGTTCCACAGAATGGGCTCCAATGAGTCTCGCGAGAATTGCTGGTGACGCGCGAGACGTGACGCGCTGTATAAATACACGAGCCGAGTCTCTATAGAAATATTGTAACACGCAGATTGAATATCATCATTTATTCGTAGAAGCTGCAGCTTCTGTGCTCGCCATGCGCCGTTTTCAATTGCTTTTGGGAGCTCTTAGGCTCTTAAATGTTGTCGACGCAGCTTCAACGTTGCTCTCAGGCGGCACAATCATTGCATGGGACGACAATGAGAACTATTTACGCATAATCCAAAACGGCTCTGTGTTGATCACAAACGATCGCATCGCTGCTGTGAATCCAGATGCGTTGCCATCAAACCTGCCACCTGGAACATCGGTCGTGGACATATCGAATCAGATCCTAACTCCTGGATTCATCGACACCCATCGCCATGGGTGGCAAACTGTCTTCAAAACAATTGCATCAAATACATCACTTACCGAATACTTTAATCGCTACGGAGAGTACTTTGCGGCAGACAAGTTCACAGCGGACGATGTGTACATTAGCCAGCTTGCCGGCATCTACGAAGCCATGAATGGCGGAGTGACTACAATTCTTGATCACGCCTCGCACACCTGGTCGGCGAGTACATCGTACGCCGGACTCAATGCATCGGTCGATAGCGGAGCCAGAGTTTTCTGGGCTTTTGCTTTCCACAACATCACGTCGCTGAACTATACCGCCGAGGATCAGTTTCCACTCTTTCGGGAGATGGCCGAGAACAAAAAGGCGCTGCTGGGAAGTTCCGCTGCTGAGATTGGCATTGCATACGACTACTGGGGATCAAATCCAGATGTCAACGAAGCCCAAACTGTCGCAGATCTTGCCAAGGAGTTCAACGTCTCGGTTGTGACGACGCATTCTCTTGCTGGGCCGTGGGCATTCAGCAATCTTCCATCCGAAGTTCAGCGATTTGACCTTTTAGACGGGTCTATCCCAGTCGTCTTTTCGCACTCAAGTTTCATAACCGCAGATGATTTACAGCTTCTCCGTTCTACCAACCAGTATATCTCTATCACAGCCGAGTCGGAGATGCAGTACGGCCATGGCCATCCTCACTCATACTATGTGCAGGACCAAGCAGCGCTGGGAATCGATACCCATTTTACCTATTCTTCAGATATCTTGACACAAGCTCGCATGTGGCTTCAGTCCGCACGGCACTACTTCTTTAAGCAAGTGTTGGAGAACTGGAATGTGCCGACATACAACCCTATGAGCGTCAACCAGGCATTTTTACTGGCCACACGATCTGGAGGATTGGCCCTCCGACGTCCAGATCTTGGTGTTATCAAAGTCGGCGCCAAAGCTGATTTGGTGGTCTGGGATGCAGAAAATTCGCCTTCGATGCTGGGATGGGAGGATCCTGTTGCAGCAATCATATTGCACGCGAACATTGGTGACATTTTGCACGTACTGATTGACGGCAAATTTGTCAAAAAGGATAAAAAGTTGGTAAACAGCGATTACCCTACTATTCGAAAGAACTTTTTAAAAGCAGCAAAAAAGATTCAGAAAATCTGGAAAGAAATTCCGTATCCCACGTACGAGGGGACATTTGCAAGTGGCTATTCTTATGGCACACCACAAGCCGTCGATGTGCAAAGAGGGTCAGGCACAGGGTTCGGCACTCAATTCTTATAATGTGCCAAGTCATGGAAAGAAAATGAGCGCTCTAAATTGCGAATAAACCAGGCGATGTTATAATACTAGAACTAATTTAATTATTTTCTGCGCTTTCAGAGAATATTATCAACTATATGTATTTGAGAATTAGTCTGTGGAGGTGAGGTAATACGGATAAGTGACACTGGCGGGCTACATGCTTTTTTCACAGACAGCATAAAGAATTAATTTGCGATAGGTAAAGCAGCCAGCAATTGAGCTATTATTCCAGATAGCCGTACGAACTAGGCAACAACTACGGTATTCGCGGCCGCCTTGGTGAGTGTGCACCATCAACCCATTAAGCCAACTGCAAAGCAATTAAATGTAAGACGCCTCCACAATGAACCCGACTGTAAACTTGGCATGCCGCAGAATAGCTGACCACTGGATCTTCTCAAGAGACTATCTATATGTGAGCCAGAGCTAAAAAGACTCAATCTGTGAAACTTACATCTGCAGCAGAATGAATATTTTGGTTGGTCTTCTCGAATATGTCTTCATTCACGAAAGCAGACGCTATTGGCCATAGTAAGTAAGATCTCTGTCTTTTTCAGGGATGCGGAGATGACTGACGGAAACCGTTGGATCGAGCGCTGGCATGATCGGAGCAGCCATAGCCACATCTAGTGGTCAGAGGAGCAGCACCGGTGTATTGAGTAGCAATTACTTTCACATATTGAGTTAGAGGCGCGTCAACGTTGTCAGTATATACAGCCAGCTGGTTACTCGGCGAATACCCAGTCATGTCTTGATTGAGCATGGCAAGCACATTCTTTTGAGCGGATTTATAGTTTGAAAAGATTGCCTGGGAGCCAAGGAGACCTCCCTCCTCGCCACTGTACCAGTGAAACTCAATAGTGTTCTTCGGGGCAAAGTCCGAATGGGCAATGACGCGCAGGGCCTCCAAGATAGTAACAGATCCTGAGCCATTGTCATCTGCGCCAGGACTGCGGGCTGTAGTAGAGCCACCAGTAGAGTCCATATGGGCTCCCACAATAACTTGAAGTCCGTCAGCGCATAACCGTAAATGTTTACAAAAGCGGCGAACTTACTGATATTGGAGCTTTGGCCCGGCAGGCGAGCAATAATAGAGGGCTGGTTCCATGTGTGATTGAATCTCTGCACAGTGATTTCCGGTCTCGCAGATGCAATGCTGGACACCTGATCGAAAAGCCAAGCAGAGGCTTGTGTGCCAGTAGTCGAACGATAGTGTCGCGTAGTAAATCTAGCCAACAATTGTTATTATCACGCAGTGACTCGCCAACCTCTTACAATACGCACTGCGTAAACGTGGTTAACCAGCTTTGTGGGCCATTAATGGACACATCAGCGATGAGCGACTGTGCCTCGTCTACGTGCTCAACCTTGGTCGGATAGGTAACCGCACGGGCAGAGATGGAGACTTCTGAAGATGGGGTGGATAGAATAGATAGCACTTCATCGTCCTGTATTCTGGCGTTAGCAGAAAGAATTGGCCGCGGTCTTGCTCATGTGATAGCGCAAGATACTCGCCTTGATATCGGTAATGTCGATGAATCCTATTTTCTTTGAGATGAATCTGTCGAATTTGTCTTGTTCAGTTACCCATTGGCCGATGTCAGCTTCAGAGGTCTTGATGAGGCGGAGCCCTAAGCCACTGCCCGCCAGAGGCGCGGAGAGGACAAGAGGGCAAGCCACCAAAAGTAAAGATATGGCGATTTTGGTAGACATGTTGTTGAAAATTTGCTCAAGTTGATATTGAAGTCTGATAAATATTCGCAGTAAAGACGTCTAATATGGACGGGCTAACAACCCGTTTTATGCTTCTACGGCAAGTAGCGGCGCAAAAGATACGCACAAGAAGGATCAGACAGACAATTCGGCATGTTTTCCAGGTGTAGAGTAACTGCCATTTGCGATATAATAAAGCCATAGCAACCGACTTACTTGGAGCGTATGGAGCTTCCTGATCCGGTAATGACAGCCCGCGCGCAAACCTAATGCCTCGCTGTCATGGCATCTTCCTTGTTAAGTGAGGTGACATTCGGGCCAAGAGCAGCAGATCAAGCTGGGCGGGACGGAAGATAGACATATAAGCTTAATTTATTGGCTAATCTTATTTTTGTTAGCCACATCATAGGTCCTTGGCAGTCGGGGTCGACTACGAGAGGAAAGCACGGAGTATAATAGAGGGGAACAATTGTGCCATTTGCGAAAGTTCCATTCCAAATAGCAGGTGGTCTTGCTTTCTGTTATCTCCGCGCCGATATGCAGCAAAGTTAGGAGCTTGGCAGCCATAGCATCTAGGAATGGAGGGAGGTTCACAGAATTGACGGGACAGCCGTGTTAAGAATGTAGAGTGTAATGACTACGCGAGCGATTAATTCCATGCCAACAGTAGTGGTAAATTTATGGAAAGCTGAGTTCTTCAAGATTGTTGTGAAGATGGATGGTGGTAATGACGGCCTCAACTTGTAGATGGGCCTGGTGTGCAAGCTGTAAATCTCCAAGTGGGAGAAAGAGTCTACGGAACGGTACGACTCATATGAAGGAGAGGCGGGCAATGGGTATGTTTCTCTGATTTATTGTGTATTGCCTTTATCGACGGTGGAACGAGGTCTGGTGTTATTTGAAGCGCGTCATCGCACATTCGAGGGGCGTTCTGTGCCAAATCGGTCGCATCAATCATATTCTGCACAACGCAAAGTTTTAACAGGAACGACCTGGGAAAAACTGAAGCAACAAGATCATGTAGCATACTCGCAAATAGATTAATATGAGATGCACTCACTGCATTGTGGTGTTTGTCCTTGTAGCCGCATGCCCACCAGATGAGTTGCCGCCAGGTTCTTTGCACCGCATCTCATAGCCCGCAGCTGGACAGGATCTTAAGCGTTCAGTAGAGATTAAAAATGCTGTGAAGAATGCAATGCGGACGTGCATTAGCGAAATTATCAGCAGATACGCTCATTGTATCTCCTCGAGAGGATTTAAGAATGCTGTGAAGTAGGAGAGAAAAGAGGAAGCAAGAGAAAAATCAGCAACATGCAGTAGAAGAGAAGCCTGAGAATTCCATATTCAATACATGTAAACAAGCGAGATCTGACTGCTTCCAATTGATCTCACCACTTTTCTCCATGCAAATAGTAAACTGTCATAATGCAACAATTTGCCCAGGGTAGCATCACCAAGTGCTAGCTATTATGGTCCAACGGTTAAGACATCAGTTTGTGGTATCACTGCAAACCACTGAAGACCGAGGTTCGACTCCTCGTAATGGCACATTTTTTGCCTTTTGCTGCAATTTCTTATTCTTCCTTTTTCGGAAGGCCAGCGCTAATAGCGCTGGTGAGCAGTTCGCAGCAGTAGCGTACGGCAGCTAACCAGTAGTTTTTATCACGAAAAAGGGATTGAGATCTGCAGCTTCACTGGCAAAATAGTTACCAAGGTGGCAATCCGACTTGCCTTTCTACCTAGTACCTGAATATATGAGGCAAAGGGAGACAGGCACCCGCATTCATGCCAAAGATTAAAAATCACCAGCTGATATCTATCCATCTAAGCGTCTTATCAGTGTTTCCAGCGGTCACAGTTTGTACCGCAGGTTGTACCGGAGCATAAACATTTGTAACTGTCTCAGAGAGTGTAATCATGATTTATAATAAATACATCATCTGATACTAATCTCCGTCGTCCTGTTTTGGAAGATGATTGCCATGAAGAATAGACTCAGCTTTCTGCATTAACAATGAGGCTTATACTACATGTAAATGTTACACGCAGAAGAGAAAGTAAGGTAGGTAGTAGTCAGAGAAAATCCAAGGTAGATACCTAGGTACTTCCCAGAGAAATGATACATTCACTGCAAATACCGATTATTCTGGCAATCGTCACACATTCATGTTTCTCCAGATGTTATTCACCTCTTGCAATGCCGGAATTGGAACCTCAACAACGCTCCGAAAGGGCAGTGAGGCTGTATGAACATGTCTTCAGCACACCATCTCGTAAGCCCGCCGAAATATGATTCATAATTCCGCACTCCACCAGCCGCGGTACAAGCCGCATCCTCGGAGGGCTCTCGGCATATAAATAATCCTCCAACAGACAACCCAGCCTCAACACCATCAGTCAACTCACAGTTTCACTCTGGACCAACCATTCGATCCCAATCAAAGTACGAACCGGCCCAACAAGAGCATACTACGAGACCCAAGCTAAATACCTCCTACAGAGCAGACACAATGCCTTCCAACGTGACAGTTTTCTACAACCAGCCCAAGGAGGGCGAGTTCTTCGACATGGACTACTACATCAACATACACATGCCCATCGCCAACGAGAACTGGACGCCTCTGGGCCTCCAGAGCTGGCAGGTCCTCCGCTTTGGCGCTGACGCCCCCTACCATGTGGTCGCCATCTTGAACTGGGAAAACGAAGGCGACGTCGACAAGGCCCTCAAGCACGAAGCATCAAAGGTTGTTCTTGGCGACGTGATCAACTTCACAAACATGAAGCCCATCCTGACGCCCGGCGAGATCACTGGCACCTGGCAGCGAAAGTAACGAGGGGTTGCAAAGAAGGGCGGGGTTGATGGATCGGAGTGGATTAGCGACGCCACTTGATATACCGACCACAGCTAATTTATCGCATAGCTAGCAAATCACGCACAATTTATCATGATCAAATTCATCATGATCAGCTTATCAGCGCGAGCATGTGATATTGTGTCCATTGTATTGCAGAGTGTCTCGCATCTATACAAAAGGTGCCCAGAGTGTGCGAAAAGATGCTTTATTTACGTGGGATGTAATGACATGCAACCATTATTGCCCCAAACGCCATGGCCACAATCGCCAGATGCCCTGTTCATCTTCCATATCGATATCGTCAAGAAATCTCGATACACACCTTTCCCTTGTGCTGCCCCGACCACTGATACTCACATGCTTCCTTGAGCTGATCTAGACGAAACACCTTGGCATCAATAACCGGTCGGAGTCTCTCCGGATTAGCCTCGACTGCGCGACACAAATCTTCCAACATGATTCTTGATCCTACGGAAATAGGCCGCACGACACACCTATACTTGAAACTGTCCGAGAAGCTGGGTTGGTCGCCTTCAGAACCTCCCAGATAGCCAACAATATTGATGACTGCATCTATCTTGATAGCCTTCAAACTCTGCGCCATGGACAGTGGACCAGAAACTTCAACCACTTGGTCAACGCCAACGCCCCCAGTCAGCGCCTTGGCTGTAGCGCCCCATTCGGCGTCTTCTTTGTAGTTGATAACGTGGTCAGCACCGAGATCCTTCAGGAATTGTACTTTGTCGCTGGAGCCCGTAGTAGCAATGACTCTTGCGCCGACTGCTTTGGCAAACTGCAGGGCAAAAACACTGACTCCTCCAGTGCCTTGGGTCAGCACCCATTGGCCAGCGTTCAGCTTGTAATCAGAAAGCCCAAAGAGAGCACTCCAAGCAGTCAATCCAGCACAGCTCAACGTTGAGGCCTGCAGAAAGCTCAGATTTGATGGGATTCGCACCAACCCTTGCTCGTTGAAGGCGCCATAGGTGCGAAGTGTACCGTCAAGAGTGCCTCCAAGCATGGAAGAGGCCGTAGCAGCCTCGAAACGCCCGCCAACGAAGTCTTGGAAGAATGCTGTGACAACTCTATCGCCTGGTGTGAAGCGGCGGACATGCTTGCCAACTGCGACGACAATTCCAGCCCCATCAGAGCCTGGGATGACATTCGGGATAACCATGTGTGGGGCATTTCCTTGTATTATCATAAGATCGCGGTACTATGATGTAAATGCTCGGGTCAGCGGTAGGGGACATAATGCTAGTGTGCATTACTCACATTGAGTGATGCCGCTTCTACTGTATGAATTGGTTAGAATCTGGCATGTAAATACGCGGAATCTCTATAATTAAGCTTACATTTCACTAAGACTTGGCTATCCCCTAATTGAGGAAGAGGCTGTTCTGAGTACTTCAAGGATTCAAATCCTCCTCCCTCGGCGAGGTTCCACTGGTATCCAGCTTTAGGGATTTCAAATGCCATTTTGTACCGTATGTCCTTGATATGGATGAGCTGCAGTCAGTGGATATGCGGATATCGTGAAGTTGAGGCTTGGATAGAGTTTGGTGAAGCTTTTAATGAACTGTCAGACTTTATTGTCATGAGATACGGTTCAAACCTTCTTTATAGGAAGCTCGCCGCGAGCAATAATCTGAGGCTCTCAACAATCGCATTAATAATTCGTTATAAGAGCCCATGTTGCTCGAAGCTCCGGACATGACTATCCATCATACAGCTTCGTATGATAGTGTCTAATTTATAATACCCCTTTAATGGCAAATGCAACCAGACATACAATAGTTATTAATTACTGTCTTGAGAATTGTCTTTTCAGACAAATCCAAATTGTTAGGTGGATATTTAGCGGGGTGGTTCTAGATGCCTGTCTCGGAGTTAACGAGTAGAGTTGACACTACTCTTAAAGCTTCATCAGATAGGAGTCTGTATTTTAACAACAGAACTATTGATAAGCATTCTGACCTATAGGTTGACGCTTGGCAAATATCTACAAATTAAACACTGTCCGAAGAGATCATCCTCCTGTTAGAGATGTCAAGCATTGATGTCTTAGCACTAGCACGCTAGTAGTAGCTCGCCTCAGAACAGCGATAATTACCAGTTTAGGCCTCTCGCCGAGTTTTATTAATACAGGCGCCAACAATTCAGCAGTGCAATCGGTCATATTTGGTCTGGGAGCTTTCCATGATCAAGTACGGGCATTAAGAGAGCTTTTACTATCTAGATTCGCAATAATAACTTTCAATCTTACATGACATTGAAAGATTGACGTCTACGTCTACATATTGTCCATACTTGACGGCAACAGCTCCGCACCAGCTTTAGTTCATCTGTCGCTTCTATTAGTTGGGTAGTAATGCATTCAGTTATACACCTTGTCCACAATCCTTTACCTACATTTTGGACGCACGAATAAATGCCGTCTGAAAAGTCAATTGTTCTTACAATTTACAACGCAGCCTCGAACTTGCCGCAAATAAAGCGTTTTCTCTCCGATAAAGCAAAAACCCCCTTAACATATCCTCCCGAAGCGTCTTTCCCCTCGTACACATAATTGTGGCTCCAGGTACTCTTGAGTAGTTTCATAGGCGGAAAAACAGTTCATCTCATCATAGCAAGTATCGATCAAACGGACTCTATTCTACCGAGAAATGGCGCAAATGCTTGCTATTGCCGCCCAGGGCCCGAATTTTGCCCCATCCCCTGTTATCGTGCTAATATTGATGGCATCATTCTGAAATGCGGGGTTGAGCAATTCATATTTACCCCACCATCTATTATAGAAGACTTTGCGACTTGGAGGTTATACGGTTGGTGATATATTTCACTGTTTAAAGGTATACACAGATTATATCGCTTCATTGAAAGGAAAACTATCTAGGACCAAGCAAAGTAACAAAGATGGGTTCAAATTCCAATTCAGCACTAAAGATAGTCTTTGGGGCTATGACCCTTGGAGAGAAGGGTTTGTAAATCCAGCCTATGAGAGCATTATGGATGCTAATTGCAGTCTCCAAGGTGCTGATCAAGCTCGGGTTCATACGCTAGAAGAATGTGCAGAGATTCTCGATGTATTCCAAGAATTTGGCCACTCAGAGGTCGACACAGCTCGAGTGTACGGTGGAGGCAGCTCTGAAGAGTACCTCAGGCAGCTGGACTGGCAAAAGAGAGGCATTGTTATGGACACCAAATTATCGCCTGCTAGCGGCAAGTATAACCACACGCCTGCGGGTATTCGACAAGGCCTCTTGGAGAGCATGAAGGCTCTTGGAACTGAAAATGTAAGTTGAAAGGAGACACGCATATGAGATGCACGTTTATCAGGAGGAGAATTGCCGAACTAAACGTTGATTAGGTTGATATGTGGTACCTGCATGCGCCTGATCACAATACACCATATGAGGATACTCTTCGCGAAGTCAACAAGTTGTATGAAGAAGGCTACTTCAAACGCTTTGGAATCAGCAACTACTCAGCCTGGGAAACGGCTCAGATAAGCGAGCTCTGCATTCGCAATGGGTGGAAGAAGCCTGATGTCTACCAAGGCGTATACAACGCCCTCCATCGAGGCGTGGAGCCAGAGTTGTTTCCTTGTCTGAGATACTACGGCATCGCATTCTACCAGTTCAACCCCTTGGCAGGAGGAATGCTCACTGACAAGTATAAGCTGGATTATAAAGAACACGAGCAAGGCAGTCGGTTTGATCCCTCGCATGAGCAGGGTGCCAATTACCGACAAAGATACTGGAACGAGACTTATTTCAAGGCCCTAGATATTGTGAGGCCAGTGGCTGCCAAGCTGGGTATCAGCACCGTGGAGGCAGCCCTTCGATGGTCTCTTCACCACAGCTTAATGCAGAACCAATATGGCGACGCCGTCATCATTGGGGCCAGTAGTGTTCAGCAGCTGAAGGAGAACTTGACAAGTTTGCAAAAGGGGCCACTTCCAGACGAGCTGATTGCGGCCTTTGACAAGGGATGGGAAGTGGCTAAGCCGGTCTGCAAGCCATACTTTCGTTAAGGATGTGCTACAGCTGTGCACAATACATCGGATCATGGCCAACGCGCCAAAGGCAGGGCTCAAGAATAGGGTAGTGTGATTCGACGCAGCTACTGCTCTTCAAAGGCAGATATACTATGCTCCATAGTGTAATACTATACTCATATCGGCTCACTTGTGCCGATTTTCTCTGCCTTCCGGCGGCTCGCTTTACTAGCTACATACTTTTTACCCGTGATTTCTTGATTACTTATACCATTCCTCTTGGATTTCCGAAGCGATGATCTGCGGGGTAAGTCCTCGCGTACATGATATGTTGATCAGGATTGTGGAAGCAGGAAAAGGAAGTATCATTATACATGTCTAGAGTAGCAGTAAAATAGCGAGCCAATTACATTTACCTGTTGACTAAATAGCAGAGTTCTTTTACCATTATTGAAGAGAGAAATTGACATTGATGGGCGTTGCACAAGGGCTAGGATCGGTACTTCGTTTAGACACCAGATCTCTCTCCTCCGATCCGTCGGGATGTAACCTTGCCGTGATCCGTCGCGGGGACTCGGTTTGAACAGGAATTTATAACTTACTTCAAATGATACTTATTTTCAGGCTGATTCCCGGATTTTTTGTCAATGGCAGGATATGGAATCAAGAATGACGTCGATTTGATTCTCCTCTCGAAAGCAACGTACCGTAGGTATATTGCCAAGAAGTCTCGAATGCGTATAACAGTCCGGCAGTCTGACAAGAGAGTAGAGCAATACAAAGCGAGACTAAATGATGCTCAATTTAGATACATGCCCATGATAATCGAACATTTACAACATGGTTCGGGCTTCAGCAGTCTTGTCAATTGTGGCGCTCATCGCTCTCGCTGCGAGCGAAACGGTCCGCTTGAACGTCGCCAGATCGGCTCCAGCATCATCAAGTCCGCCAATCTCACTTGATTTCCAGTCGTTTTCCATTGAATTTGCATTCCTCGTCGATTTTAATGGTAAGTTACGGTCTATTAATATCCAAGAAAAACACTCACCGTTCCCCTCAGGCAATAAGTCTCATCCGAATACATTCACCAATAATCTCTTGGCAAATTTAAGAGCCTTTAATGGAGATGTTCCTCAGATTCTCCGTGTCGGCGGGAATACTCAGTACGTATCCATCTCAATTGCCAGCAGCTTGTTATTGATAAATGCACACAGGGATCATGTCACCTATTTTCCCGACCAGAAAGAGCAAATCATCAATTTCTGGGATCCGTCGTACAATTCGGATCAGCCTCGCAATACTTCGATTGGCCCAACCTTTTGGGAGGCCTTTACCGCCATTGAAGGGACAAGGTACATTTTTGGGCTAAACTTTTACAAAAACGATTCCACATATCTTGATAACCTTCGAGGAGAGGTAGAACAGTCTTTGCTGCAGATTCCGCCTGAGCGACTGCACCTATTCGAAATAGGCAACGAGAATGATTACGGCGCCCTGTCTGGATTCCGACCCCCAACATGGACCCAGCAGGATTGGGTTGACGAGTGGGTGTACCGTTCGCGGCACATCCAAACTCCGACCAATCCATTGCGTTTCTTTGCTCCTTCAACCTGCTGCTATAACATAACAACACCTTACTCGTTCTTCTCTCCCTGGACGATCTGGAATAGCACGTTCGATTACGATCGAGATGGGTGGATCTCAGAGGTATCCCAGCACGGGTAGGTCTCAGCCGAAGCTGGCTCAGAGGCGATTTAGTTGCTGAATTGGAGACAGATATGTATCTGGAACGTCTCAGAATCCGTCTCTACAAGGTTGGTTGATCAATCACTCTACGAGTTAAAATGTTAACACGAGAGCAGGCACTCTCATGAATCACACAAGCGTAGTGATAAATGGGACTGTCCATCAATCCCTTTGCAACTTGAACCACAACGCTGGCCGTATATATACTCTTGGCGAGACCAACAGCGTCTCCGGCCAAGGCGCGTTTGGAGTCTCCAACGTGTTTGGATCCGCTCTCTTCATTCTTGACTATGAGCTCTATTATGCATCATTCGTGAGTCATGCTGTCACTTTTCTACAATTACAATTCTAACGGAATCTGGCAGGGAGTGAACCGCATGCACATGCATCAGGGAACTGCTTACCGCTACGGCGCGTGGATGCCCATTTCTCAGAACGGCACTGGTCCATCGACCAACCCTCCTTACTACGGCCATGTCATGGTTTCGAAATTCATCGGAAGCAACCCCAACACGAGAATCAACAATATTGATCTGAACAGTGATTTTTACTCTGCATATGCAGCCTACGAAGACGGACGCCTAGCGCGAGTTGTGCTGCTGAATCTTCACGAATGGAACCCGAGCAGTAGCCAAGCCGAAGCCGAAGCCGAAGCAGCACCAAGCACGACCTTTACCCTGAGCACTGGCCGAGGCGGCATCAAGTATGCTACTGTAGAAAGAATGACTGCTCCAGGTGCGCTATCGGAAACAAACATCACGGTCGCTGGAATGAGTTACGATTATGACCTGGCTGAGGGAAAGCCCGTGAGGGTGGCGAAACAGTACGAGAGCATGCTTCGCCTTGATACCAAGGGAGAAATGTCTGTTCCAGTACGGGACTCGCAGGCAGTACTTTTGACGTTTCACTAGACGTTGAACATGATGTTTTGCAATGCATGACACTTTGCAATGCATATTCGAGATTCATCAGATAACGTATGAAGGAGCAGACATGGTCATAAAGTAAGCCCACCATGTATGAAAGACAGTGTATAGTATGTAGAAAGGCACTGGCGACTCTATCTTCCAAGAGAACTCTTCTTAAATCTGACGTCCTGCCATTGCAACAATAACACGGTAAAAACACACAGCAAACACCACTTTATCTGACCAAGAGCAATTCCACAGTTCATCAGAGACTCTCCCATGCACGTCGCTCCTGCATATGCATTGGTAATCGCTGGAAACCACTCCCCGCTGCTCCAGGCCCGCAATCTGCCGAAAAAGCTGCCCTTCCAAGCGCTCGGCTTTCCGAATCGGCGGGACTCGCGCAATCAGCGACCTCCATTCGCCATTTGCGATTATCAGCGATCCACAAACAGGCCGGCTGCAGCTCGCTGAACGAAACGGGACAAAGAGGCGATTCCGAGCCCGTTGCCTCGCTTCATTCTACACCGCGCACGCGACAAGGCAGAGCCGTAGAAATCAAAGGGCTCAACAGGTGCTGCGGGCTCAGAATGGCAACAGATGAAGCTACGCCACTGCTCCCAGGCCGTAAAGCCTCGACTTTGGCCGGTCAGAAGGGCTTTGGGGCGTCGGTCAGAGGCATCTTCGCCAATGTCGAGAACCGCATTCTAGCGGCCGGGTTCCTGATATGCATCGCCTTTAGTTATACGCAAGTCCCGTGAGTCGCAATGCCTATACTGATGCCGTATAATAGCCAAAACTAACGTCATTCGAACAGGCTCATGTATGTGTTCCATCTCATGGTATGCGACGAGTATTACGACCATCATCCGCCCTTTGAAGGCCCCGGCCAGCGTTGCAGCCGCGACGAAATTGCTGCTGGGACCGCGGCACAGTTTAGTATTTTAGGAATGAGTACGACACTATGCGGTGAGTTGTTCTGACTGTTACTGTAGCCCAGGTTATGCAATCTGTAATCGCTACAATTTCGAGTCAGGACATACAATGCTAACAATAGCCGCGTGTGTGACGCTCAGGAACTCTCAATCTATTTCTCGCAGGATGGACGGTCAAAAAGATTGGCCCTCGCGCCGCTCTCATGATCCAGACCTTTGTGCCTGCGATTCGAGTCCTTGCACAGATCCTGGGAGTCATCGCGGGCAAACGCACCGGCATGCTGATTATCCAAAGCACTCAGCTCTTTACCATTGTTGGCGGGCCCGCGGGTTACATTCTCGTCACCAACATCATCGCCAGCGAGCTCGTGGAGCCATCTCGGCGCACAGTTGTCTTTGGGAAACTGCAGGGAAGCATCATGCTTGGGCAAAGCATTGGATACTTGGGTGTGTATATCATCCGTGCTTGGTATTAAACCCAGCCAGCTAACAGGTTGAATGCACAGCTGGTGGAATGATTGGAGATGCAATCGATATTCGCGCCCCTTTCGATTTTGCTTGCGTCACGTTTCTCATCGCCTGCGTCTACGTCCGCTTCGGCCTCCCGTACATCTCTCCCGAGTCTATGAGCAACAAGAAGCCAGGCCGGCAAGGCATTGCAGGCTTCTTCGCGCCGCTCAAGATTCTCGTGCCGCAGCGCATGCGCTCAGCCAACGGCAGCATCAAGAAACACTATGGCGTTGTGATTCTCTGCGCCGGTATATTCCTTGGAGTTGTACGTAGCAAGGCCTTTCATTTCGTTTCGTATCCTGTGTCTCCAAGACTAACTAAATCCATCCAGCTTGCAACGGATTATGCACCTCTGTTGATCCAGATGTACGCCACCGCCGCCTTTGACTTTGACCAGGCCGACAACGGCTGGCTCATGTCCGAATTTGCCTTTATGAGAAGCATTTTTCTCATCCTGCTCTTCCCGCGCGTCATCGACTTCGGCCGCCACCTGATGAAGCGTAATTCAAGCCCGGCACCAGAAGACTCTGACGATTCGTCCATATCCACGGCCGATACCCAAATACCCACCGAGCCTGGCGACTTCGATGCAGCTACTGGCGAGCAGACTGACGTTGAGCCAACTAAACCACTGTCCTCGACGCATCACCGCGAAGTTGGACGGTTTGATCTCATTTTCCTTCGATGGAGTCTCGTAGTTGATGGGGCGCTCACTACTGTGGCTGCATTTGCTACAAAGAGGTGGCATATCTATCTGGGTAGGTTCATCGCCATCGACTCAACTTCATCTCACGACACCCCATACTAATTCATCTCTTTGCAGCTGCATTCCTCCTACCTTTTGGATCCGGCTCTGCGCCGGCCGCCAAAGGCGTCATCACAGACATGTGTTCAGAGTCGCAGCGCGCGGATGCCCTAAACGCCGTGACCCTTGTAGAGAACATTGCCCGATTGTCAACACAGGGGCTATTTGGCTTTGTATTTTCGAGTCTTGCAGGCGTGGGCAAGGCATATATGACGTTTTTCTGCAACGCGGTAAGTTCTGTCACATTTCAGCCGAGCTGGACAATGTTAATGAGAGGCTAACGCGGATGGAAATTGCAGGCAATTGCAGTGATTGGAATGGCAGTCTTACTGTTTTCCCGCTTCCCACCTGCAGGCAGTACACTAGTTGATGAGGACGTTGAAGAAATAGCTCAAGATTAACGTGAAGATTCACTTTGCTCATCAACAGTTCATGCAATTAATGGCAGCTCTATAAGATGGAGCTTCTACTCACAGATCAGCTATTAGCATCCAAGCCTAAGCCGAGCATACTGCTCCAAGAATGACACCTCCAAAAGTTATAGAATATATAGAATCTATATATATACTCGTTACGCTTCCACTGTAAAGACATGCTTTCCTCCAGCAGCATCGACACTCGCCCAGCCAGATGTTGGGTCAGAAGACACATTTACAGCTGCTCCATCCATACTTATCGTCGGGTTATCCAGCCCCAAAGTCGGAACGCAGACCACCCCCGATGAGCCATCTGGTGTTTCAATATTCAGAGTGAAGATCACTCCAGTTTGTACATTATCTCTTTCCCAGGAGACTTCAATCTTCCCTTGCGGCGTTGGCACTTCTCCTTTAGCCCATGCAAGCCCACCACCATCCACCACGGGGCAAATCCTCCACGTCTTGAATCCAGGAGACTGGGGCTTTACTCCAAGCACATACCCAGTCAGCAGCGGAACTACTCCCGTTGACCAGCCATGCGCCATGGATGTAAATGCACCCTCGTAAGGAGCTCCGCTCGGTCCAATGCCCTCCCACATGGTGATCTGAGGATCGTGGCTCGCCATCCATCCATACAGCCTTCGCAGTTCGTCAAAGGCGGAAGAAGCTTGCCCAGGGGTGGCAAACCGGGCCGCAATCTCAAAGTAGGAGATGAAAGCGTAGACTCGGCTATTGAATTGATCTCCGGGGCTCAGGATGCTGCTGTCATAGAATGCGTTTCCATATCCCTGAGAGGTCGCATTTTGCCAATAGTCCAATATCTGAGCCGAAGTCGTGTCATTTGTCACTCCTGCGAGAATAGCAATAGAGTTGCCATCTTGCGAGTGAACATTGCAGTATGTGCCTGCTGCCGCTCCGGGACAAGGGCCGCCATCATAAAACGCACCAACGCTCTGATCAAAATTGTGGCTTAGAAGCGCCTTTCCAACAGATGAAGCCCTAGAAGACCATCTCTCTGCGTCGTCATTGAGGCCAAGACTCGTAGCCAGCTGCGAGGCATACGAAAGCGCATGAACATACAAGGCGTTGTAGTACGTTACGGGCCCTGACCGGGGCAGAAACGCATAATCGCCATAGCCAGTGTCATTTTTATACAGAAGCCCAGTTGCGCTGTCTGTATTTGCAGCGTAATAGCCGTCAAGGGCTTTTTTCAGTGTATTCCAGTAAGTATTCGCATAAGAGGTATTGCCGGTGTACATCACAAGGTCGACACTGCAGACAACCCACCAAAGGGGATAGTCAAACAGCGGAAGACCGTAATTGTTTCTATTTTTCCATCTGTTAGCCGATATCTCTTTCGCGACCTGGGTCTTTCACGACCTGGGAGAGACTTACATGCTCGCTGGAGGAATCCAGCCATCAGAACGCTGATGTTGTGCCAAGTCTTCCAACACACTTCTTGATGATTTGGCAAAATCATGAGACAGATATGAAGTAAGTGATGCCACAGCCAGATCTCCGACATACGGGTCTCTATCACGCTTGGCTCCATCAAAAAGGACTTGTTTGCCCTCCAAGGTCGGACTAGAAGCACTTCTCGGCTCTGTCTCGTTGGCAAGAAACACATCTGTGCCCATATCGACGGTATACACTCCATCATACCACCATTGCGTAAGATCTTCGTCTGAGCATTCAAACGATCCGGTGAAAGTATCCGGTGTCCCAAGATACGCCGACCATTCAAGGCTCACGCCCGAGATGGAAACAGAACCTAGAGAAGAAGTGTACGGCGCATCCGATGCCAAAGCTTCCAGCCAGATCTTCACATAACGGAAGCCGTGGAGCCCATCTGAGCAGACCTGAGTGCCGTTTTCGCATCCATGAAGATCGCTCCAAAAGTAATTACTGTTTTTGACAGCCACCTATGATGAAATGAGCAAATGTCAGCGCCTAGATTACTTGACAGGTTGCCGATTTCAAGTCTTCATTTTCTTACCTGGTCTGTTCCATTGGTCAATTTCTCGTTCTATATCGGCAGTTTAGTTAGCAGTCCATCTATTGAAAGAAGAGGACACGGAGTATGTGATCTTAACACTCACTCCGCTGGCATTATCAGATCGTGTAAAATCACTCCGATCGGTGAGATACTCCGTCGTCTCGGAAAAGGCCAGTCTCAAGCCCGGTAGCCCAGTAGACAAGCTCTGCGATCCGCTGAAGTGCAGGCTTAAAACTCCAACTACATTCTGTCCAAAATCCAGCACTATGGTCGGCAACTGGTCGCTTTCAGTATTCCGATTCAGCACTGTGGGCTCTTGGCCGTCAATCAAGCCATTGGGATTCGAAACATTGCCAACTGTGCTGTCCGAAACAACTCCAACTGGCTTCACTGTATTGGAAGCAGGTGATCTGACATATTTCTGCCAGCTTGGAGTTGCATCAGCCGCACCAAACTGGACACCGTTTGACAACACGAGGCCAGTATAAAGCGCAATCAAGCTGTTAGAAACCATGGCTGCGCCTCAAAAATCAGCTCTTAGCTACCATTCGATTGTAGTTTCAAGGCCCAATGGTTCGGTCTTTACTCACTTACAACGCACAACGCGGCATCACCTAGAGGCTTTAATAGCACGGTTTCTTCAGGCATCCATAGTCGACTTTTTCAATCCTATCGGCGATTTCGCGTTATTACGCACCGAGTGTAACCCTGTCCTGAATCTACTTGCGGGGTCAGATCCGCGATCTGTTCCCCGCGATGGGCTACGAAGCGCCGACGCAAAGCAGTATACCAGACCGCCGACTTTGAGAACTCGGGTGTTGTATCGAATGATTGAAGTGACGGATCATCTTACGCTAAGATGCCTTGAAAGAGCGGGGATGCATGGAGTTTCATGGCCTATGAGTAGCCTGGAGGAAGATTCATGAGATGCTAGTCGGCTTGATTCATGATTTAGCTGCCGAGGAAGAGGGACGGCTAGGCATCAGACTACGCCTTCAACTAACCAGCGGCTCAGAAACCATTGTGACGCGCGTTAATGAGATCCGAAGTCCAAATTCCAATCAAGCTAACACGGACCACGTTTTCCAGACACCGAGAGGCGAGTGCAAATTTGTCGAAGGATTGGTATGTTCGCAGTAGATTAGAACAGGCCTTTTGACGTTGTAGCAGGCTACTTGGAACTAACATGACACTTGTGAAACGCGAGTCACGACTCAAGATAGTCATGAGTGTCGAGTATGTATGTATACTTGATCCTGACTGGGGCAGAAAAATTGGTAGGGATACAAGAGCAATACAAGATAATAGCAGCCCACGTAATCCAGCGATGTATAATGGTTGAAAACAATAAACCCCAGACACCGTGCATCAATGCCCCAAATCAAATACAAAAGCTACCATCTAACAATATGGGATTACGCCTTTCCCTTTTCCTCCTTCTTTTTCTTCTCCTCCTTCTTCTCGCCCTTCTTCTCATCCTTCTTCACTTCCTCCTTCTTCTCCAGCATAGTTGTCGCTTCCCAGATATGCCCATCCAGATCCTCAAAGCTCCTGGTGTATATCCCCACGGATTTCCCATACCCTTCCATTGTGAATGGATCTTTTTTGCCGCCCCCCTGCTCAGCCTTTTCTAATAGCCCATCTACATCGTTTCTGCTGGCCACGCCTAGAGTGTATATCGCGCCCGTGACCTTTTTCGCATGTATAATCTCTGAGCCATGACGAACAAATTCTCCGAACCGCGTTGTAGAGTGCAGCATAAGGCAGATATTGGAGCTGGATTTGTAGGGAAAACGGAAGGCAGAAGTGTTTGCGTCGGAGAAATCAGGAAGAGGAGTAAATGAGAGAGACTTGTAGAAATCGGTAGCGGAGTTGAGAGACACGACGGGAAGTGAAATGAAGAACGATGGCGGATTTGTAGTCGGCATGGCGGCAGAAGAGATATCGTTGACCATGTATATACCACGAGGAACTCGGCATATATGTGCAAGACGTATAGGTATATCGTTACGATTTAGAAGTTGTCAGTGGACTCCATCGCGTCTTATAAGGCTGAAGTATATGGCTTCATAATGACATAAAAAGCTCATCATCGGACACACAAGCATCAATCTATCCGGCGCTAGACACAGCTCAATCGAGTCAAACGGACGAAAATTGAAACCTTGTTTCTTCCAGCCGTCACGCTAAGACTGCTTTTTGCCCTTCTGAGGAAAAGGGCCAAGGAGGTGTAAGCAGCCCTGCAGCAGCTCCAAGTCTAGAATTACTTGGCGTAGCATTTAAAGTGTTCCTGGAAAGCCATGCAGCTCGCTGAATCACAGCACCTATATTCGGTATAAGTATTGGTGATAAATCATTAGTATGCATATGCACTATTAATATTCGTCCAATGCCTCTCTTCCTCGCTCCCTCCCAATGTGCTGTTTGCCCTACACTGCAGCCGCCACTGCTACGCTATTGTATGAAGGCTGCATTTATATGTAGGGAGGAATTGTTTTGCACACCGCTTCGGCTGCAAGTATGCGGCCCAAACCAGACTTGGTGCCGGGCTGAACTGTAACTTACAGGTGCTCAGTAATCACCTGCAGCATATAAGGTTCGAAGACGCCCTGAAATCTCATCTATAGATAGCCTCTCTTGGCAGGCAGGCAAAAAATGAGCTCACATATCGCTATGATTTATATCAAGTGTCAGATAGCAAGGTCAATATGCTGAGAAACAGGAGGTGGTACGAGAATCCTTATGGCAAAAGCAACGAAATGGCAATCCTTGCGTCTATAAGCCGACGGTAAAGCTTGGAAAAGCAGCAATACATGTACATACATAACCTGCAGCTCTTTGACCAATTAAAGACTTGTGATTCACCCCTTTGCATAGCTGTGATGCCACAATTAAACCATAAACCAGCCCAATGAAATGCGCGAACATATCACCGCGATTGTTGCTATACATGGTCCCAGGAACATTCCCATCTGCATATACACCAAGTATCAAGCATCCCAACCCTCAAACGTGGTGATGAGCAGCGACGTTGCAGGAAACATCCCGCGCCGATTGGACATCCCTTACTTTAGCCTCTGCCGTTCGGGCCGTTTCCATGCTGTGCCTGAAAGAGCAGCCGTCACCATCGATCCACCAGCAAATCGCTTCCCGGCTGAGCATGTTACTGTGTGTCTTGTTCACCCATCTTGATATGGGCACTAGGTACTCGGAATTTAAGCCCAAGAGCCTACGGATAATAGACAGTCAAGACAGCTTCAAAGTCGCAATCGGAGTTTGCTACCATGTTTTCTGCACGTATAGACGGCTGGCAGAGCAAACAGGACAAGATCGGCATGTACGAGTTGCCTATTTTATGCCAACGCGCAGCGCGAGAGCCGCGGTGGGACTAGAACAAGAGGCGATAGTAATCACAGCCCAGTTGAACACCTTACGACGAATTTGGGCCTCATAGGGGCTACAATGAGCATTATATATAAATAGAGCAGATGCAACTCTATAGCTTTGCACTATAGTAAGCAAAGTGGTATACGTCAAGATTCACTTTGAAATACCACTCTTCACAAGCTGCCCGCTATATCCATCATGAAGGCCACTCTATCATGGCTGCTCTACGCCACTGCGGTATCAGCCGCGTCGCATAATCAACACACCCATCATCCCAGAGCCGCGGCCATCGATGCCTCTACCATCCAAGGCAAGTGGCTCTTTGGCTACCAAGGCTGGTTCCGCAAGCCAGGCGCCGGCGTCAACAACCACTGGTCCGCTGATGGCAACACGCCAGGACCCAACAACAGTAGGGAAACATTTCTTTCCACCAATTCACACCAACCAAATAGCTGAGACCCGTATGACTGACTCTTTGGTAGTTGAGATTGACTTCATCCCAGACGTCAGCCAATACCCGGCCAACTGCCTCTTCAACACTCAGCTCACGCTGCCAAATGGCCAACCAGCCCAGCTCTATGACAGCTCTTGCGCGGGTGTTGTCGACCTGCACTTCAAGTGGATGCAGCAGTACGGCCTTGACGGCGTGATTGTGCAACGATTTCTAGGGTCTGTCAACGACCAGTCCTTTATCACGGTGAGCATATGCCGTCTTGGATGCAAAATTGGAGGCCCAGGCATCTGACCACCAACCTAGGTCCTGAATCAAGTCCAAGCAGCGGCTGAAAAATATGGCCTCGGCTTCATTGTCGAATACGACGTCTCCGGCGCCGACTCGTCCCAAGGCAGCGTCGCCACCGCAGTGCTCAACGATTACAACGCCAACATCAAGAAGTACACCACCTCGTCAGCCTACATCCACCAAAACGGCAAGCCCGTCACCATGGTCTTTGGAATCGGCTTCTCTGGATTCAAAGTCACTTCCGCCGACAGCGTCAACATTGCCTCTCAGCTCCAATCTGCCGGCCTGTACGTCGGCTTCGGCGTGCCTGAGCAGTGGGCTGGCGATGTCACTGGCAACACGGGTTTCGTGCAGGCTTATAAGCAGGCAGACTTCATCAGCCCTTGGACCGTGGGAGGCTACAGCGACGCCGGCTACGCAGGCTTCCACGCCTCTACCCAGGTTCCAGACGCACAGTATGTGATATAGGCTGTTGCCGGGCTCCTTTGAACTTTGTTAGCTAACAATGGTTTGTTATTAGGCTGTTGAAGTCTCTCGGCAAGCAATACGCACCTGTGATTTTCCCCGGCACCTCTGCCTTGCATCTCAACGGCGGCAACAACCCATCGGCATTCGACTATTTCCCTCGATACAACGGCTCTTTCTACTCTGCACAGGCCGATGCTCTTACCACCATGGCCAACAAGCCTTTGTTCATCTTTAGTGCCATGTTTGACGAAGTCAACGAAGGTGGGTTCAGAACTCGGCTGTTTTTTCCTTTTGATGCGTCCCGTCAGCTAACCGGCTTTCTCTCTAGGCACTCAAATCATGCCATCTCTCAAGACCAATCAGCTGCCCACTAACCAGAAGTTTGTGGGCTACGATAACAACTTTGCCGACACCAGCTTCTACCTGGAATTGGCTGGGAAGAAGGCTGCTGCCTTCCACGCGGCGTAGTCAAAAGTACACGATATCATGATAAAAGGAACGTATTATATCTGTTCATCTAGAGTGTGTGTCGATAAAGAGAAATAAGTAATGAAAAAGTGTCCAAGTGTCCTACCTATGAATAAGGACTACCACGATAAAATAGGGAAAGCGACAGATGTGAGATCCGATGCAAAGATAAAATTCTACCACGAATGTAAACTGCCGTAGCAGACTACTAACATGACCCAGCTTAAAACGTCTTCCTCTTTCGACTCAATCCCGATCATTAGCTTCATACGTTTACACATACCATTGCTTTTAGGTCTTCTACCGCATCATCTTCAGCTACATGACCTCTCATAACCGAGGCTTCCCGGCAGACCAAGCTCATATCCCAGCGTCATCACCCCAACAGCATCAACAAACACCATAACTACTCCAACAATAAGGTAGCCAAGCATCAACTACCGCCGTCCCCACACCTCCCTGTATGCAGCTCAGAAAGTCAAAAAAGTCAACCTCTCAAGCTAAGCATTCGCCCATCTAACAAGCAGCAGCCAATCGACGCGCATTCCGCTCACCGGCGCGCTCGGAAAAGCCAATCCAAGAAGAGGCATGACACCAACATACTTGCAGCCCTCCATCCAATAACATCATTGACCGCACACGGGAAGACTACAGCAAAAAAAGGTTACCTCGGGCTTGCTGAATGCAACTTTGCTTCGTTTTCCAAAACGCCATAAGCACGTAATGACAGCTGCTTCCTTGCAATTGTTCTTTTAGCCAACGGGCGTCTTTGCACCAACTGGCTTTCATGCAGCTTTAGCTCGCGCGGAGGCGGCATCCTTCCCGAGCAGAACAAGTTACCAAGGAATGTCAATTCAACTTTTTTTTTTTTCTGGTTAATCACCTCATATTTTTTTTTTTTTTTCTCTTATGCTCAACCAATCACTGAAATGGTGGGGAGTCCGCGATCTTAGCTCGCCCTTCCGATTTTGATACATCTACACCGAGACAACTTTTTTGCTGACAATAGTCTAGTTATGATATGTCGACCAACATACATGAGCCAAATACGCCCACCTATGCTCAAACACGCCCGTTTTCGTTCGTCTGCATGCTTGTCGATCCGTTTACCTATTTGTTTCGTAATACAAAACACAGACACAAAAAACGCCGTAAAGTGACAAACTAAAAGACCCTTAAAATCCACATGAAAGACAAACCCCAGAGTAAAAAATTTGACAGCAAAAACCACACACCGAATAGCAATTCGCGCATACTTAGCCTCTAGCCTAGTTTCACCTTTACACACAAGGCGAAAAAAAAAACCACGCTCTCCATGTTTTCCCCTCCCAAGGTGAAAAGGTGAAAAGAAAAGCGGAGTTTGGAGCAGAGAGCAGGTCATTACAGTAAGGCTTCAGACTAACATCCTTAGCCAGCATACTAGAGCCGAGATTCCGAAACTGTCTGCACGATCTAGTGGGCTCGCGACCTCCGGTGGCGTAGGCCCGTAGTTTCAAGCATAGGGAAAAAAATTCAAGGAAAAAAAATTACTTCGCTTGCGCCATTTATTTGCCTGGCGCTTGGAGAAGGAATTGGGGGAAAAGCCCGGTGCCCAGACAGGATGAGCTTGTTTGGTGAAGGGAAAGAAGTCCCCCGAGGTCGGCCTGAGAGTAAGAAAAAAAGAGAGAGAAAACACCAATAAAACATCACGAAAAAGCAAAGTGGCACAAGAAGCAGTTAAAGTATTTTTTAACATAACACATTAGCAAGATATGAAAAGTCTATAGTAACTAGATATAGGTTTATACTAAGTTTTAAATTAAGTTAGCGACTGGGGGAATCAAAAGGTTAACAATGCATCCACCGGCTGGAGAAGTCTTCTCTATGCAAGCTCATTTCTCCGTCCATCTTTGACTTTGGTAGCAAAAACGTGAATTCGGTTCTTTGCAGAGGCGATTGACCAAAACAAATAATAAAAACCACATGTTAACTTGCTCCCGCTCTCCCTCAATTGTAAAAAAAAGAAAACTTTGGTCCTCCTAGACCAACCTTTCTCTTCCCCAGTGCACCGTATATAGATTAAGCTTCTTTTTGTAGGCGAGTAGTAGCGCAAGTTTTCTTTGTGACCATATTAAAAAGATTATTGCGGTTGGGTATACACAAAAAGAAAAAAAGACGAAACTCTCTTTCCTAAAGGAGGCCTTGAACATCCACGACATTAAAACTCCCATTTACTCATCCTCGTTATCAATAGCCTTGTCGGCAAGGAGGTAACGGTCGACACCCGTCGTCTCGTCTCTCTCGTGCTCAATGGCGAGCTTCTGGAGGGCGGTGAGGACGTTCTCGACAATGGTGTCCTTGCGCTTGCGGTCCTTGCGGCCGAGGTCGTTGAGCCAGGGGATCTGGTTGAGGATGAAGTAGATGATGGCAATGAAGATGGTGACACCGAAAGAGTACAGCCAGACAATGACAACGGTGACAATGTCGGTCCAACCATCGTGACGCTGCTTGGCCAGGTCGACGGGGTTGTCGAGCTCGGGGGCACCAGACAACCAACCGAAGAGGGCGAAGAGGGTGGCCATGATGTCGACACCGAGAATGGCGCCGACGAGCTGCCAAGAGGGCCAGGTACGGCCGCCACGGGTAACAAAGATCAGCCAGTTCTCAGTCAGAGCAACCTCGAGGAAGAGAATCTCCTGGACAGAGCCAAAGTTCTGGATGATACCGCCGTTGGGCAGGTACATGGTTCCACGGAGGACCCAGGTGCCGAGGGCAAGCAATATTCCGAGCACGACGGAGATGACCCAGATCTTGGGCAGCTGCCACTCGACGGGACGGGGCTCGTAGTGGGCATTGTCGTAGGCGACGGCGACGGTGGCCAAATCGGCAAACAGGGCCAGGAAGACAATCAGGTCGACACGGATGGTCTCGTTGATGATGATCATGGACAGGGTCAGGTAGATCTCAAGGTGGAGACAGAGAGCAATACGGTACTGGACGTAGGCCTTCATGCGCTGGAAGATCTGGCGAGAGGTCTTGATGGCAAGCACAATGGTGGACAGACCGGGGGCAAGGAAGACGATATCGGCGGCGGCCTGGGCAGCCTCGGTGGAACCCTCGACGGCGATACCACAGTCAGCCTTCTTCAGAGAGGGAGCGTCGTTGACACCGTCACCAGTCATGGCAGTCAAGTGGCCACGCTGCTGGAGCATCTCGACGACACGGTACTTGTGCTCGGGGAAGACCTCGGCGAAACCGTCAGCACGCTCGACAAAGTCGTGGGCGACGGCGCCACCAAGACCACCGTGGATGAGCTTCTCAGAGTTGTAGACCTTGGTGCCGAGGGCAAGCATCTTGCACGTCTCCTTGGCAATGGCAATGGCGTCACCAGTCAACATCTTGACGGGAACACCGAGCTGGGCAGCCTCGAGAATGGTCTGGGCGGTATCCTCACGAGGGGGGTCGAACATGGACAGGAGACCAAGCAGAACCCAGTCCTCGTCGTTCTTCTTGTAGCAGACACCGAGCGATCGGAAACCACGGCGGGCAAACTCACGATCCTTCTCGCGGTAGAGGGAGGCAAGGGGCTCGGCAGGGTTGGCAAGCTTGAGAATGGCCTTGGGGGCACCCTTGGCGCAGATGAACTTGTCCTTGCCGAGGCGGCACTCAGCGGTAATACGCTTGGAGACGGGGTCGAAGGGGGTGAACTTGTCGGTGATCCAGCCCTGCTGAAGGACCTCACGGGCCTTGGGGTAGCGCTTGAGGGTCAGGATGGTGACCTTGTCAATGGGGTCGAGGGTCTTGAGGTTGTGGGAAGAGGCGAGAGCGGCAACGGCCATCATCCAGTTGACGTCCTGGCCCTCAACGACGTAGGGGTCACGGATGGAGAGCTTGTTGGCAGTCAGAGTACCGGTCTTGTCAGAGCACAGAATGTCGACACCGGCAAGGGACTCGATGGCAGTGAGCTTCTGGACAATGGCCTTTTGCTTGGCGAGGTAGGCAGCGCCGACGGCCAGGGTGGTGGTGGTGACGACGGGCAGACCGACGGGGACACCAACAATCAGGAGCACAAGGGCGTAGTGAAGCAGGTTCTGAGAGCCGGGCTCGGCAATCTTGAGGTGGTGGAAGAAACCGCCAATCCAGGCAGCGAGAATCCAGAACATGACGAGGACGAGCAGCGAGGTACCAATGTTGTTCATGACAGCCTTGAAGTGACCCTGGTCCTTGGCGCCCTGAACCAGGTCGGCAGTCTTGCCGACAAAGGAGTCGTGGGCAGTGGCAGTGACAATGGCATAGGCCTTTCCGCGCTTGCAGCCGGTGGTGTAGTAGGCAACGTCGCCCAGGTACTTGTCGACGGCGAGGGACTCACCCGTGATGGCGGACTGGTCGACGGCAACGAGGGGGGTGGCGCGGTGGGAGACCAGAGCGCTCTCCTCCTGTTCCTTTTCGTTTTCCTCAGCCTCGTCGTCACTGCTGCCGAGCTTGCCTTCAGCGCGGAGCTGCTTGAAGACCTCGAAGTCCTCAGTACGAGTGTAGTCGCAGATCAGGAGAACATCAGCGGCAACGGTGTCACCCTCTTGGATGATGAGCTGGAGGAGAATTGGGTTAGCTCAAGTAACAGTAGAAGTAAAAGGACTGTAGGACTTACAATGTCACCGGGAACGATTTCACGGGCGAGAATGTTCTGCTCCTGGCCGTCACGGACAACAGTGCAGCGCATGGCAATGTCTCCCTTGAGAGAGGCGACGACATCGGCGGCAGACTTTTCCTGGTAGAAGGCGACGAAGGCGTTGAGCAGCAAGATACCACAGATGACACCGAAATCAATCCAGTCACCCAGACCGACGGCCAACAGGGCGGCAACCTCCATGACTGTGTGCATCAATTGTTAGCTTACATGACCGTTTGCGCCGTGTTTTTGATTTTCCCGGCCCATTGGAATTGACCATTGGTTGAAGAGAGAGAGAGGGACAGAAAGAAGAGCTTACCATATAGAATAGGACCGGTAAAGAAACCAAGAAACTTGACAAACATATTCTCCTTCTCAGCGCTCAGCTCGTTCCAGCCAGACCACTTTCTCCTCTCGTCCACCTCGTTGATACGAATACCGGTGCGGATGTCCGTGTCCAGCCAGGCCTCGGGCACAACGCGCTTGGCCGGCTCGGCGTCCTCGACCAGATCGGCATCGGTCGACCGCCAGAACTGCCACCACTTGACGTTGCGGCGCTTCTTCTGGTTGTCGTCGCCGCTGCGGGAGCCCTCACGGTAGGTGGAAATGTATCGCTCCAGCGCCGCGTACTCGGGCAGGTTGTCGGGCTCTTGGGCCGGCGCAACGGTGCTGCCAGAGTGGTCTTCACGACCACCGGCCTCAACGTCGCCCTCGGCCTCACCCTTGCGTCGATGGAAGACTGACATTGTTGGAAGAGATTGCGCTCTCGAAGCCGCCGCGAAACTGGCAATTGAAAGGACGCAACAAGTCGCAACTGGGCAGGAAGGAGGAAAGAAAATTCACCCTCCACGGCGGCTTGCCAGAGATATTTATTCCAGCGTCCGGACCCCCCCAGTCCACCCATTGCCGTGGTTCCTTTTTTTTTTCTCTCTCTCTCTTTGGCCTGGTCTCTCGCTGTCTCTCCATCCCACTAACCCATCCTTCGATGAGACGCCAGAAAAAGTCGCGAGTCCCCATCCATCCATCCATCCATCCATCCATCCCATCCCATCCCAATTCCAGCTCTGGCCACGCCCACACGCCTGCTAGTCCTAGCCGGTCCAACTAGTCCCAGTCGCAGCCAAGCACACACGCCCCCCATCGGCCAGCGAAGACCGACGGCAGATTGTCGTCGCCCATGGCCCGGGCTAGACCGCTTCCAGAGCACGGTCAGGCCTCAGGCAAAGGTCCAAGGCTCCAAGGCCGAGGGATCCTGGCTGTGGATACGACTGGTCAGGTCCCGGCGCAACCGAACCTGTCGACCGATGCCGATATCCGACTTAACCCCCAGGCCTCATAGCCAGACGCCTCTAGACTGCTTCGAGGCAAGGAAAAGCCTGTGCGCCCGGAGTCGCTGGACCCAGCGCTCGTTGTTTTTTTTTTTCCCTCTCGTCTGTGTCTCGTCGCTCTCAGGCGGCGGGTCCCCCAGAATCAGCACGTCGAATCCCGGGACAGCCGGTTCGAGGAGAGGCAGAAACTTGTACTACTGTATACCAAGGAAATCCCGCATCAAAACCCTGGGTAATCTGCTTTACTGGGCTCCAATTTCCTTGCCCATTGCGCGCTTGCCCGCATCGACATTGGGACCAGCGCATCACAATACCTACCTGCTGCGGGTACCGTATACATGTACATACAATACGATGATATGATGCGCAATGAGACGGATTGAGGCTCGTCCATGCCGGCAGCTGTGTTGTGTCAGTGTCAGTTTCTCGGGGTCCCTGTTTTCACAAGTAATTGCCTCTTTTTTGATGGTGTTGGTTTTCATCAAGAGGCTGTTTCAAACGGTCTGCTCCGTAGTGCTAGTATATTCCCACCCGGCAGACTACTGTAATCAAAGCGCGTATTGAATGACACGGAGAGCACAGAATAAGAAGGGAAAAAAGCTTCGAAACGCACATTCTACGTCCCAGCGACGTCGGAGGCTGAATTTAGCTGTGCTTTAGTGAACGGCAGCATACCTAAATCATACGTGTCATGGCCAAGAGAGCCAATAACAGAGCTGCCGTTGACTCTGCTCGGATGGCTTGGCCCGTCTGCCTCGTTGATTGATTCTCAGTTTTCCATCTGCCGTAATGCAGCAATGCCGCGCCTCATTCCTCATAGAGCATGTAATCTGCTACCCGGCAGTGGTTTCTTGTACCGTCTACGGCAGAGCATCGCAGACCCCAAATCGCGCATACCTCTTGTACTGCACGTCTTCTAACCTCGGAGATGCAGTCTCCAGGTCCTGCTTCTGGCCCCCTATCATTTCCCAGCCTTTGCCTCCCCCTTCTTCGTCTTCTCCTCGGTCAATGGCTGTCTGCTTCAACGGCCTGCTTGAGCCGATGCATCAGCTCGTGCTTCGCTCTTCCATCCATCCTGTATCGCCTTCCTCTCGATCCAATTCGCCGCCCCCCTCCTCGGTGCGTCCCGGGATCGCCTTTTGGGTCCCCCTCCCCAGCCCAGGCAATGCCGGTAGATGTAAACGCTTAATCCGGGCGCGGGCTTGCCCTCTTGCTGTGCCCAAAAAACTCTCTTGCGATAGGACACACGGGTTGACCTCGTCTGTTTCCTGATGCAGCCTACGCCCGCGACGGCGACCTAGTCAGCTACCAGTATAGTAGGTCGTCGAAGCTATGTCATTCTGCATTTCAGCCGCTCTTTGCCATGCTGCTATTTTTGCGCCTTTTTCGCCCTTCTCCAGCCTCTCCCTTACCTTGCCTTACTTGCCGTTTTCCGTGTCCCCCTTCGCCGTCTGGATCATTCCTTCCTTCCCCCGGAGCTGAGCTGGAGCTGAGCTTGCCTCGCGCCTGCCTGCCTGCCTGCCTGCCGGCCTAACCAGCGCGTGCTGGCCACACGCGCCTGCCTCCTTCGCTGCGAGTTTTGCGCGGATATGCCTCGCCTGGGCTCCACACCGACGTCATTGGCCATGTGCAGGCCCGCCCCATTTCCGGCCTAGCTCGGCTGCCCCGCAAACTTGGCTGCTTCGCTGCATTTTTCTAGCGCTTCCATCCGATCACAAAGGGCCGCTTGGCGATTTGGGCGATTTTGGCTGGCTTGGCTTGCCTTGCCTGCAGGGTCAAGGAGCGAGAAGCACGACGTGCAATTGACGATCGCCAAGGGCGCGGAGGCGTGAAAGGGGCACACGAGGCAGACCAGGTAGGCCGTGGGGACCCGTCTCCAGGCGGCGATGGGGTTTTAGACCGCATTTTCGCCCGCAATCGCGATGCGACAGGCGCTGCCTTCTGGCTCACGCGACGGGCTGGAGAAGAAAAAAAAAAAAAAAAAAATCAAAAAGAAGGACAACGGGGGGGACCCAGAATTCTAGGTAGCAGTACGTACCGCCCGTAGCGTCGAGGTTGGGTCCAGTTAGTACGGAGTCGAGGCCCCACCCATTTCCAGGGACACCTGCGGTACTTTGAGCTGCTCGGCACTAGAAGGATTCTAGGTTAGCTGTTATCCTCGGTACGTACCCTGATCGGGCCGGTCGCAATTTTGCTCCGGTAGCCGCCTTGGCCGCTTGGATTCCGTCATAGCCGTGAGCCTGGAGGAAGCAGCGCAAAGTTGCCTGAGTGGCGCTGGAATGGCCCTCAAACGGCGCGCCCGACGTCTAAGTGACGGGAATCTCGTGCAGCTGCGCAATGCCGGCTTATCAGCGCCGGTGCGGCAAAAAGAAAATGGCAGACTCGATGTGCGTGTAAATGGCGGCTGGATGGAGCCGTGCTACTGCTCTACTAGGAAAGTCCCTGTATCCGCTACGAGTCGCCGCGCAAGAGCTCCCACAAGCTCCGGCAGCAGCTCCGGCGAAGCAACCGCAACGCAAGAGCATCGATTCCACCATGCGGCTGCGAGAACACGCTCCTCCGCCATATGAAGAGGTGTCCAGCCATGGCCCGCGAGTGCAGCTGCCCATTGGCGAGCTGCTGTCGCTCGCGCTCGACGGCCGCTGCATCGTCTCGGCCACCAACCCGGCGCTCGTCTACTACGAGCTGAGCGCGGCGCCGCTGCAGGCCACATCGCTGACTTACATCGTCAAAAAGGTCAAATACCGCCTGGCCGGCAGTGGCCGCGGCGACGATGCCAGCGGCCGGCTGCGCACCCGCCACGACGACATCTACCTCTTCCGCGACGCCTACGTCAACTTCTATGCGCCGCGCCGCATCGTCATCGACGGCAAGGCCAAGGACGGCCGCAGCTACAAGAGCGTCAAGCTCTCGCCGGGCCTCCTGGGCTGGTCGACGTGCTCGGCCGCGGGCCACTTCAGGGCCAAGGTGGGATTCGGCGATCGCTGGCGGAACCACCACCAGGTCATCTGGAAGGACGACAGCGGCCGCATCGTGGCCATGGAGGACGCATATACGGCCTACCCTGCGGCTAACAGCAGTGCTGGGAGCAGCAGTAGGCCAGACGGCGTCAGCAGCCCAGACGGCATCAGCAGCCCAGACAACAGCGATAGCAACAACACCAGCAGCAGCAATATCCCGACTCGCAATGCGCCGGAACACCCCTCGACGGTGCCCTGCCTGAAGCTCCTGCGCCTGCTCGACGACAAAGACCTGGATCTGCTGGTGACGTGCTGGACGGCCCGGCTCTGGAAGCAGTCGCAGAAATCACACCGCAGCTCGCCTCCATCGTCCATGGGCCGGTCCAGAGGTATAACTTTTTTATCCGTCCTATTCACTTACACCCTCCACCGTTCATGCACGTCATTGAGACTGTGAAAGCGCTAACATTCACCAGTCAAGCGATTTGCAGCACGACACCTCAGCCTGCGGTACATGACCAGCCTAGTTTCGTCCAATCCAACCCCGACCCGGCGCCTCGAAGCGTAGCGACCCTCTACTGTTTCACGCAATGCTCTGGACATGAATCAAACGAAGCTCTCATAATGTTTATTTCTACATCTAATAATTTTTACGCCTCTTTTTTTTTTTTTTTTTTTTTTTTTCTTCTTCCACTCTCTGCCGCTTGTTGTAGTGCTGTATTTGCAGGCGTTGCCCAGAGGCCGGATCACACACATAATCGTACTTGAACAGACTCGTCTTAGGCGGCGCAGATCCCTTGCCTTGACTTTCAGATAGCCGAGGGTGGACGTGGAAGGGGGGCCCATTGCACACAGGCATCAGGAGGACGGAGCCGGCACAGCGAGAAGAACATGAAGCCATTATGATGGATTGATGATTGATTACCTGGACGACCTGAAGATGGACGCCGGAGGGACACACAAAGAGGCTCTTGAGCTGGTAGAGCTATCTTGGCAGCGCTGATTGATTTGCGCGCTTCCACCTCTCAGCTTATTCGAATGACACTAGAAGCCGGGGTTGCTACATCATAGATACTCGTACTACCTACCACTTACCACACTTCATCCTACGCGCACCGCACCGCACACACACACTCACACTCACACTCACACATAATGCCATCGCCACCACTAGGCCCATCCCATGCGAGTCCTCGGCGTCACGATCCTCGGACGAACCGATTGATTGACTTGTCCTCGATTCAACACGAGCCCTGGGGCCGATGACGGGCCAGCTCCAGAAAGGCAACGCCTGTCATGTCCTGCTTACAGCAATGGAGTCCCATCACCCCCCGTGCTCGGCACAATCACGACTTCTCCTTGCCAGCTCGATAAGCGTCGTGCAAGCGAAGACAGGTATTCCCCAGAAACAGCAGCCCAAAAGACCGCGGAGATTCACCAGGCGAGGCGATGATAACCACGGAGAACAAGACCCTAGACTACCTACCCAGTAGGGATCGTAGCAAAGGGGGGGGTGTCTCTTGGACTTTTTTTTACAGCAACAGTTAGCATCAAGGCGCTAAGCAGGGTCCAGCGCGTATCCACAGCAAGACTCAGATCGGCCGGTTCAATCTAGTTCCGACCGCGGCTTTTTTTGACGCGCAGGGGGTGGCCAGAAAGGCAAAGCAGGCGGAATCAAAAAATCAAGCACAGGAGACTGGTGAAGAAGAAGAAGGGGTGGCTGGCTGGGCCTTTGGGGGTCCCCCCTGGCGTATCCGGGGAGACATGCGCGAATTGATGGAACTCGAGCCAACCAACGGGAACGAGACAGGCATCTTTTTTCTCTTTCCAGCCATTGGACTGACTGACTGACTAGTATTACTCGTAAGTATGGAGATTGGCATGGCGTGTCTTCTTCAGTGCGCTCTTCAAGAGTCCCTTACATGTAATCAATGCCGAGTAAAGCCGCGGCATAACGAGCAAAAGCAGACGGGGGCTCCAGTGAAAAAGCAACAGCAATGAGACAAAGTATCGGTGAATACGGAAGACGGCTTCTTCGTCTTCAATCCAGTGAACAAACCACACACTACACACGCAGTAAAAAGGAGGTGACAGCACAGTCGCCCACTAAATGGAGCCATCAATGCCGCCTTTTCGCAGGCTGCCGTACAAACTGGTCTACCCAAAGTTGCTCCCGTCACGGCCAAGTTTTCCATGGACAATGGAGAGCACAGAGACAAGACACGGAACAGGATCCCCACCGGCCCGTCAGAGCCGCGCTAATAAGCCCAGCCCAGGTCTCTTCTATCCGCATGTACATTCGCAAACGCAGATACAACGGCCGTGTCGCAGGTATCGGTAGGCATTAATTACTGATGCCAGAATTGCACTATTTATTGCCTTGAGGCTAGAGCTGATATCGACCACGTCCGCCGGCATGCCGGATTCGGGGGCGTGGAGCTCTCCATCCTATCCTCGGAGCACCCCAGCGCCGATTCTGTTTGGCTGCTGATTTGCTCTTCTTGTAAATTGCACCGAGTATTACAGGTACTCTCTGCGTACTCGAAACTACGGTTGAGACAAGAGAGATTGAAAAGAGCGGTAATGAATAATGTAGCAGCATGACGCCAAAGCGAAAACAGGTGCTGAAATAACGACGTGCAGAGAGATTCAGCCGCGATGATGCCATCTTCAATGCCGGTATACCTGCTTGTAGGTTCTTGTAGTCGTGGCATAGCAGCAGCAGTACTTTCTTTCACTGTATTCAACATACATCCACCCCCCCTTTTATCAACGGGTACACCACCAGTCTCGCCTTACGTATACATCACACTCGCCGGGCTAGATACGAGGCCAGATACGCAACAGCCATCACAAGGCGGGCAACGGCAGCGGCACAGGCTATTTTGGCAAAGCGGTCTGTCCTGGCACTGGATTGGGCGTGTGCTACGCTGGTCCAATTGGCTTTTTGGCAATACGCCGCAGCAATTGGCGGCTGCAGCGGGCTGGGCCATTTTTTTGGTGATTGACGGCAATAGAGTTTTTCTTAGTGGGCAAAAAAAATTAACAAGTAGGGGGCCATGATCATCATTTTGTATGGGGAGAGGCGAAAAAAGAGCTCGGGAGAGTCAAGAAAGAAAATAAAGAATACATAAAATAAAAATAAAATTTCTTAGTGTCGTCGGCTTTTGATTTTGTCGGCGTCTACAACTGTCACCACCAACTCTTTTGCCATCACGATAGAAAAAAAAAAAAAAAAAAAAACGTTTTTCTTAGAGATCGACTTACTCAGTGACCAGCCACTTCGTCCCGAGAGCCAATACTGGCCACCGTGGCTGATAGTCAATTGATTGATTGAATCAATCTTTGCATTGAATTGCCCAAAGCCGTATCTTCAATGCCCCAATAGATACACGGAGTAGTGTCCCTTCTTAGCCTCGAGGCACCCACCAGCGCTTCTCCGTACTATAAACTACGGACATTTTCCTGCCATGGGGCCTGTCCCGCAGACCAGACCAGACCAGGCCCAGAAGCAATACAGCCGGCCGGACGTGTTTGACCAATTCAGCCGGCTGGGAAGCGAAGCTGAACAGTAAATATCGCACATCAATCAATCAATCAATCAATCAATCAATCAATCAGTCAATATACAGGGCGGCCATCTATCCTATGTAACCAAACTATCTGATAGCTTCAAACTCTAGCATCATCTTCCATCAGTCCATCGCAGCAATCTGCGCTGCTGCATTTGCACTAACACACTTAGTCCCATATGCGCAATTCTCCATTCTCCAGAATAAATGAAATAAAAAGGGGAGCCCGTCGTGATTGCAGGGTAGCCGGCATTCCCACTCCAGCTCCTAATGTAAGGGACCTGCTAGTCGTATGGAGTCACAGTCCCAATCCCCATCCTGCTAGAGCCGGAATAGCTTCAAGTGCAGACGCGCAAGACGTAGATACAGGACTACCTACAAAGTAGTGCTGCACATCTCAATTCCTGCGGCGACCGTTAGCAGAGTACGGGGTACATTAGCAGTACAAGTACTACTGCGTAGGGTCGTCTACTTATTACGGAGCACCCCTTTCGTACCACCCAATATCATGCTGGCAACATGGCAGAGCCAAAGTTGCATGTGTACATGTAATCTGTGAGCACGGAGTAGTTCCGTCCCTCTGTTTTTGGAGCGATACCTACCAGATACGACCGATAGCTCTAGTAGCTACTGCCGGGAACCTGACATCATCTCACGCCCATGCCATTGATCCCGCAATAGCCTCTCCGAGAGCTCCATTTCCAGGTTTCCAGCCACGCTTCGTCCGATCATCTCCTGGGCCGCTTTCCTCCGATGGTCACGAGCAAGTACTCGAGCATTACGAAGGCTGGAAAGCTGGACTCTTGTGCTCCATATGAATTTCATCTTTCTCCGGAACAGCAGGGACAACAATGCCGCACACATGCACATAAACCGGGACCCCTCATCAAGCGAGGCAGTCCACAAAGGGAAAAGCAATGATGCTGTCTCCATCACAGCAGTTCTCTCCTCTGATTTGCTGCATCGTCCCCGGCTCCGTCTCTCAATCAATGCCTTGGCTGGGCGTCCTGCGTGTCCACCGCACCGGACGCTACAGGCCATTTTGCATGCAGACTAGACACGCTGTTCGGCTCGGCAAAACGAGCGAAAAGTCACAGCGCAGCTCTTGGACAAGGCTCCTGGAATCGTTCCGGACCGGGCAGTGATTTGCTTGGACAGACAGAGGCGGAAACGGCTCAACCCCGGGGCAAGCACAAACTCGAAGAATGTACACGGAAATGAAGGTGTCCAGGTGCCAAAATAAGAAGAGCAGCACTACCTCGAATCCGGCAGTCAGTTCATCCAGCGTTGACTGGCCCAACCACCCATTTGATTGAAATCTCTCACAGACTCCAACCCATCAGCCAGAAACGGCCCCCCAGACCAAACCAGCCCCCTTGCCTTCTCACCATCACCAGCATAAAGACGAAAAGCCTGTTGCTCCGTTTCTAGCTGGACTGCCAAGGCGGGCCCAGGCTGGCCCTGGCTCTGGCTGCCCTGCTGGCTCCTCTATATAGCCGGGAAAAAAAAGGCCATCACATCAGTTGAATCTTCAGCGTCAGTGCGTTCTTTTGGCCATTTAATGGCGCTTTTTAGTGACCCGGCCTGTGCGGCTCGTAGGGCGCAACAGACGCAAGACAGTCTTGTCTGTCCCCCCCCTAACATCGCCAAGTCCTCTCGCCTCTGCAAAGCACGGCCATGCGATCGCCTTGGCGGACGCCGTTTGCTGGGCATAGAAATCCGACAGTTTAACTGGGGACAGACGAGCAGAAAAGAGGGCTGAAGGGGAAAGTGAAGTTCAAATA
The DNA here is from genome assembly GCA_030708095.1 of Trichoderma sp. CBMAI-0020. Classification (NCBI taxonomy): domain Eukaryota; kingdom Fungi; phylum Ascomycota; class Sordariomycetes; order Hypocreales; family Hypocreaceae; genus Trichoderma; species Trichoderma sp. CBMAI-0020. The sequence continues at coordinate 281,762 of JAJNCI010000001.1, forward strand.
TCTGCCACAAGTCGTTTTGTTGCAAGACTTGATCGCTTCTCGTATACCGTAAACACAGCCAACGGTGAGAAAAGGACGCCCTGACCGGTCCCACGCAACAGCAACCGTAACAGTAGCACCAGAATAAAAGGTCAAGGCACCGCTTTACGCGCTCAAAAGAAGAAGTGGATATGCTGCCCATAATAGAGCCCATTCTCACCGTCGACGCCGCTTTCCCTTCCGGGCAGGACGAACAACCGCAGAAAAGAAACCAGAATAGAAGGCCGCAGAATGCGCCAATTAATGGTCCTCACTAGGGGCCGTTGGTCTCTCTGACTGTCTCTTTTTGTCTGCCCCGAGCCGCCAGGAAAAACAAAAACCGACTTACTCGAGTCACTGACCGAAACAAGACCAACTGCAAAAAGTGGCAAGGGCTGAAGGGGTCTCTCTCGCCTCGATGTTCCCGACCCATGTGGAGACTCCAATGCCTTGGCCCTTTTTTTTTTTTTTTTTTTTTTTTTTTTTCTCTCTTATTTCCCTCGCGTGGTCGTCGCGTCTAACCAGTCTGGGAACTTTTCCTGTCCTCTCGCGATTCGCGTTGGCAAAGATACGACTTCCGGCCTAGCGCTGCTTCGCTGACGGCGGTTGGAGCCACCGACTCCGTGCGCAGAATCACATCATCACATCCCTCGTGGCTCTTGGTTTATCGCCGGCGGTAAGGGAAATGGAGGCAGCGAGTGACTCCGTTGCGCTGCGGGTGCAGGGCTGGGCGTTTGCGTGTAATACTGGACTTACACGACGAAGCGAGCAATTTCAGCTGCCGTGAGTGAGATATTTGCCACTTGGTGGCCTGATGTCCGCGATGCTTCCTGATGCGGTGAGATTGGTGACGACGATGCCGGGTTAGCAGCGTACAAGTGCTGGATCTGAAATGTCCCATACTCGCTGTATAATCAGTATATGCATGTTGTCGAGCGCAGTCTGGTACCTCATGTAGTGTTGTGACTTGTGTTTGTATGTCATGACCACCTTACCCGGGACCTGAATTCAATCCATCGATTTCACTCTTCACTCGTAAATAGCAGCTGTATCTCAACTGCATGTCAACTCCTGTCTCACACAACACATGTCCTCCACGCCATATCCAAGACACACCTGTCTCCCCATAAGACATCTCATAGTAAAACACTCCATACTGTAGCACTACCCAACTCTGCAACCACCCGGAATTAAGCATAACGCAACACCCAAACTATACACGTAACGCCGTAAACTCAAACCCGCCACACATGTTCGAGAATACATGTAGAAAATGTTCCACAAAGAACCACTTTGCAGCTTCATCCCCAAGCACCTCAGACCAAAGGCGAAAGTCACCTATACGCGGTTATACTGAGTACTATACTCGTATTTGCCTTCCTTTTTACCTCCGGCCCGATCCGGCCTGGCCGGACTTTCAACTTCCAACCCAAACCCACAATGGCCGATCGCATCGCAAACACAAACGGCACCACAGCCCGCAAACGCAAGACTCATCGCAAGTCTCGCCTTGGCTGCGGCAACTGCAAGATTCGCAGCGTCAAAGTAAATCTCATGCTCTCCTCCTCTCTCTCATTTCATTCTCCCTCCGCGTCTTCCGTTTTCCCGTGAATGTAGTCGTAGCAAACATATGACATCAGTCGTTGTTATACCACATCAGGCACATCTTGACTTACACGCAAAATAGTGCGACGAATCAAAGCCCACATGCCGCCGCTGTCAAGCATCAGGCTTCACATGCAACTACTCCAGCACCGGCCCAACCCTGCAGCTGTCCCGCTCCAGCGTCTTTAGACTCAGCCTCGCTCCCACCCAAGCCAGATCTGTGACTGCATCTGCCTCTGTATCTGTCGATGGCCTCTTTCGAGAAGCATACCTCCAGCCTGGCCTGCGGATCCCCATCGTCCTGCCTCTGCAGGGCAGACTGGGCGAATATGCTCTGCGGCCAGAGGACCACGCCGCCCTGAGCCGGTTCTATGACAGGACGGCGTGTACTCTGGGGACTCCCACCACGAGAAAGGGATATCTCAAAGTGCTGTATAGCCTTGTAGATGAAGTATGTCCCTCTTGATGCCCTCTTCTCTTCCTATGCCCTCTTCTCTTTTTATGCCCTCTTCTCTTCTCATACCCTCTTCTCATCTTATGTCCCCCTTCCTCTCATAACTATGCCGTATATATCAAAACTAACTCCATCTCCAGCACGTATTCCTCATCCACGTCCTCCTCGCCATCACCCTCCTCCACGACGCCCATCTCTCCCCAACTCCCCTCCCCTCCTCCCACGACCTCTCCCTCGCCTTCCACTGGTACCACGGCACCGCCATCCTCAAGCACTTCCTCGCCCTCCCCTCCCCGGCCACGAGCCTCTCGTCCACCCACCGCGACGCCCTCTGGGTCTGCGCCTCCATCCTTGGCGCCACGTCCTTCGCCTCCGTCCGCACTCAGGACCCTCTCGCCGCCTGGCCCCTCGCCGACCCTAACCCTGCCGTCGACCTGGACTGGCTCAAGATGGGCTACGGCAAAAAGGTCGTCTGGGACATTGCCGACCCGTCGCGCCCGGAGAGCGTCTTCCACAAGACGCTCTACAACACGCCCATGCAGCAGACCTTTGACACCGAGGCCCCCGTCAGCGAGGGCATATTGCCGCCGCCGCTCTACTCCTTCTTCAACCTCTCGCCCTCGATCGGGGCGTCGACTGTCTCGGAGGATGCAAAGTCTTACCACTCTGCGTGCGTCATCTTGTCCATCCTGTGGGCTACCAAGATCAACGAGCACAACGCCATCCTCTTCCTCGCCTTCATCACGCACATTGACCCAAACTACAGGTCTCTCATCGAAAACAAGGACCACCGAGCACTGCTCCTCCTCTTATACTGGCACTGCCTCGTGGTGCCCCTCGAAAGCTGGTGGATGCGTCGACGATGCGTCGTGGAGGCCAAGGCGATTTGCATGTATCTCGACAAGAACTGTGCGGATGACGAAGCGTTTATAGAGCTGCTGGAATTGCCAAAGCAAGTCCTGGCAAATGCGCATTGAACGGAACAGAATTATATAGAAATAATCAAACACGAGGCAGCTAGAGTCCTTTGTGCATCGCTATCAGATAATGAATACTATAACAAAACACACATCTCTATCGCTTACCATGGATAAAGGAAAGAAACAATAAACGAAAAGAAGGGAAAAAAAAAAAAAAAATCAAGTGTCATAATAAACATGGCACTCGCTGGTGTGTCATGTCCAGCCAATCGCTCACAACCTATGTCCCGCTCGCCACATCATTCGCTTCTCCAACCACAGATTGCTGCTCGACGTCCTCAGCTTGCCCAACCACGTCTTCTGGAGCGCTCATCAGCGGCTGCTTGGGATCGTACCCTACCGACTTGACAATGCCGAGACCCCTAGTGCGGCCCTCTCGGAACAAAAGCCGGTCTCCAGGGGCAATGTACTCTGGACGCTGGACAAAGCGAAAGGCAACGTTGGCACGATCGCCCGTGCGAATCAGCTCGCGGTCAATGTCGATGATGGCGCATGTCTGCGATACGGCACCGACATGCAGCATGGCCTGATAGCGCTTCTTGATGGTGGTTGCGTGCGACAGGATAAGAACTGTCATGTGGGTTAGCCAAGTAGCTATCACAGAGTATAATGCCAAGTCAGACTCACCTTCTGCAACAAACTCTTGAAACACCTTGGGTCCAGTCTGTCCCTCTTCTTTATGAAGCATCACCATGCCCTTGCGCACATCTCGCCGCTTCATCTTCTTGAGCGCAAACGAGGCAGACTGCCCTGCCTCGGCCACGTGCACCCGTATTCTCTTGCGCTCAATGGAACGCACTGCCGTGGGAGTGAAATGCCCCAGAGAATCCGGCCCAATCAGAACATTGTCGCCCTCGTGAACCATGCCCGACTTGACAATGCCAGAGACGACCGTACCAGTAAACGGCACCGAGAATGTGTCATTAACTTGAAACTCGAATGGCGCGTCAGAGTGGTAGTGCCCGTGGTGAGGCAGCATGTTCAAGAAGAGCCGCACAAGATCGAGGTTTTCGCCGGTGACGTTGGACACCTGGAAGACGGGGCATATCCTCTTGCTGACAAACTGAGTCGCCGTGTTGACGCACTCTTCGCGGTTTGTGATGAATGTCGGCATCTTCCGGGCCCCGGGACTCTTCATGATCTTGTTGACCTGGCTGATGGTCTCCTTGAGAATGTTGGGAGGGCAAATGTCAATCTTGGTGATGATGACCATGACGGGAACGTTGAGCGCCAGCGCAATGCCCAGGTGCTCCTTGCTCATGCCAACCAGTCCATTGTTGGCCGCGACCATAAGAAGGCAAAAGTCGGGACTGCTGGAGAGCAAGCCGAACACAGTCGTGCGCAGGTACTTTTCGTGCCCAGCCAGATCGCTGAACGTGATGACCTTGGCACTTCGCTTCCCAATGTCTTCCCACGACAGCTTTCCTGTGCGCAGTTTCAGCAGACTGTTAGCGGTAGCCGATTATTGGGCTTTACTTACGGCCGGGGGTATCCGAGGTGACGACTTGGCCGAGACTGTCAAAGCCCATGATTTCCATGCCCACAGAGCTTGTTCGTCCCGTCTCCATTTCGTGCTTGTGACGGAAGAGATTCACTCGCGCTCTTCCTCGGCCGTCGTCCAAGTCGTTCTTGACTAGCACGCCGAGCAGCGAACTCTTTCCAGCATCGACTGTTTGTGTTCAATGGCATATTAGTGCTGTCCAGCATAGAACGATGAGAAGTGTCAAGCTTACCATTGCCCACGACCGCTATCCTCGTCTCAATGACATCCTCAATCTTGCCCGGTATCCTTCGAATGAGAATCTTTCCGCTGCAGCTCTTGTCCTTGGTCGGGCTCGTCGCCGTGCTTTCCGCCTCCTCCTTGCCGCCCACATTGGTTGTTAGGAGCAGGTGGCAGTCTGCGCCCACGCGCTTCGCAGCCTCGACAAGTCTTGTATACGCCTGATGCCACTCTTCTGGAGTCAGCTGCATGGATTCGCCGCTGTTCTCGAACCCGAGATCGAAGACAGTCTCGCCGGCGCCTTCTTCTATTCGCTCGACAATGACGTCTCCGAGCTTCTTCAGGGTGTCATCGTCCGACCCGAGCACGAGGTCCTTTAGCTTTATTCGCGGCGCAGAGTCGACCAGATTTAGACTGTCGAGCAGCTCGTCGAGCTCCACATCGTGTTCCGCTGAGTCGGCGGGCTTCTTCGCAGAGGCTGGATACCGTAGATTCTGCTGTTGTTCTACATACTCGGCAAAGTCGCTGAGAGCCTGCGCAAGCCCGCGTTAGCATAGGTACGGTACAGATTGAGGCTCTGAAAGATGTATATAGAAAACACCTACGGACTCGCCCTTGCGCTTTTCATGCTCGAGGCCCTTGGCCGTCTTGGTCTTGGTCGCCATCATGCCGTGGAACCGTGCAGCTGCCGCACTCGTATTACGGGAGAATGAGTCGCAAGAGAAGCACAGAGAGCAATGGCGGTGGGAAGCATCATATACATGAATATATAGCAAAAAAACACCCGAAAATAGCAACTATGACTCTTCGGCCAGGCCAGTTAAGCTTCAGCCACCGTCAAAGGAGTCACTGTTGAATCGAGGCTCAGCAGCTTGTAGTGAGTAACCGGGAGCAGGTTATCGATAAGACGAGCTGGTATCGGAACTGTGGGTCGATGACACGACTCCCGTATTAGGCATTAAAGCATACCACCACTAGATACATAAAAGTGCTCGTCCAGATTAACCGATCACCAAAATGCTATATGTCTGTCGACGTTGAGCTGGGCAAGTCGCAGTGTACGCGCATTGAGCGCACTGAATGCATTGAGCGCATCTCTGCACAGAGCAGACGACTTGTCCATAGCATCACCAGCTCCAGAAAGTAAAGCGCCGCATCTTGATCCCTCGTCCTCGTCCATGGATCGCCCTCGACTCAAGTCTGTAGCAAATTTCATGCTGATAGCCAGAGCTCCTGGTATGAAATCCAAACGCGCCGGAGCAGCCATATTCACCCCGACCATTGTGTCACCGCTGCCTCCAACTGATATGCGCCTCGTCGCATCGCGTGGTTCGGTGGAACATCATCTCAGTTTCATTATCGGTATCATTGCTGCCATTGCTGTCTATATCTAGAAAGGAACTTGAGGAGAGATTAAAACGACGCTATCGCCTGTCAAGCTGTTAGCCAACACCGTCGTCTCTGTGGATAATGGGGAGCCCGACCTCTTACAAACAACATTTCTGATTTCCTGCTAATGGTCTTGCAAAGCGTTAGATTCATAAGCGACTGGTGGAGTCTCCCAAGTTTCTTCGCATACCTTGACCTCGGCGCTCTCCTCCTCGTCATCGTCGACGGCGTAGATGGTTTCTTCCACCTCGCCGAGCACCAGGTTGCAGTGGCTATCGTAGGCCTGTCAAAGCATCAGCATCAAGTCCAGCGTTCATACAGGCACTTTGAATTTGGCCATACGTGAAGCTTGCCCTTGAGCTCTCGGTCACCGCGCAGCTTGACGAAAACCACCTCGTTCAGCAGCAGCCTCACCAGGTCGAGCGGCTCGGCCACATGGCTGGTCTCCTCCCCAACATCGGCCATATCTGCGTCGTAAATCTTCGTTAAGGTATGTATCGTCGGGCAAGGAAAAAAGGACCGCTCGGTTCGAATTTGTCGCTTCGCAAGGGCGACTCTGCTGCTCGACTTTGGGTAGCTCTGGCGATGGCCTGGACAAAAAAGCTAGCCTTGCCCCTCCATTGCCGTGGAAAATCCTCGGCAGACGCAACACCTCTGCAATCGCATCGCGTTTTCCGCAACATGCAGCTATCGGGGTGCCGCCCCATATGGCTTCAAAGCTTCTTCACCAAGACCCGCGGCCCCAGCGCTCGAAGCCACTTTTACCCCAGATTCTAGAGCATCGAGCCACTGCTAGGCCAGAGGGCTGCTCAATCTCGGTCCCCTCACTCCGATTCACCAGCCAGATGAGAGAACAGGCCAAATCATGACGCTCAGACGACTCGTCTGGCCCAGAGGCCGTCTCGGTGGACTTGGCCTGGCACTCAAAAACCAGCATCATGAGCCTTTGCCGTTGAGACGTGGGCGGCCAGCTTCAGACCGGCGCCATCTAGCGTCTCATAACGCAGTCTCCAGCAGCCAGCCCCATTTACTGCCAGATCTGATGCCACCATCTGTTTGTACAGAGCTTGGGAATCTCCTAGAGTCTATGCAGAAGCTGGACACGTCCCAAATCAGCTGGGACTTCACTGCCTGGACCGACATGTTGAGCAATGAGAATTCACCGGGCCATGAAGCAGCAGTTCGAGAAGCCAGAGAGCTCCCCGCGCCCACCTTTTCAGAGATTCTGCGCAGCATCGATCCTCTGGTCTCGACAGGAGTTGACATTGCCCACGGCCTCAACCTCACCCAGGGCCATGCCCAGTTCACCTTTCCCGGCAAGCTGCTGAACCAGTTCGGCGTTCGCAAAGTCCACCGTGGCATCCTCCAGGGCGTCCGGACCCTCATCACCATCCGCAGCGAAGCATCGCCGCCCAACAGCTTAACAACAGCCGACTTTGAAGTGGCCATGCGATGCGCCGGCGCAGCAGTCGACTACCAGCAAGCCAAAGACTTCTGGGCCGCCATGGCAGCTCAGGGCCTCTCGGACTCGCGCACATCCAAGTCATGGGCCGACTTCCTCAAGGCCCGCTTCATGACCGAGCCGGAATACTACCAGTTCGACCGCTCCAGAGTGGCCTTTCTCGCGCGCGACCTGTATAGCAACCGCAACCCCCTGCCCATGGCGGTCCTCAAGCACCTGGATAAGATCAGATTCAGCGTCAACGCCCTCAAAATGGAGCCCTGGAACCGAAGACCCGATGAGCTCGACGAGGACATGCGGCGCCTCCTGCGGCGCCGTCTGGGCTACAAGAGCTTCAAGAGCCACTGGATCCGCGGCCTCTACTACGGCCACGAGATGGACGAGGACCTGCTCTGCACCTCCATGGCTGCCTTTGCCAGGTCTAGCTCCCTCAACTCGATCAAGAAGATGATTCTGGAAAACTACTACGGCATCATCATCACCCAAAACGACACATCAGACATTCAAATCTCCGGCGGCCGCGATTTCCCGCCAAACTCCCCCCTGACGCCCACGCCTCGCCTCCTCCACGCCATCGTCGAGGCCTTTGGCTCCATGTCCCACATCCTCCTCGGCACAAAGCTGCTCGACTTCGTCTCCCGCCGCTACAGCATCGCCATCCCCCACAAAACCTGGTCTGCCCTCCTCAACTGGACCTACATCTCCGCCTCCAAGCCCTTCAAGCCCCTCCGCGACATCCAGACCGGCGAGCTGTCCACCTCGAGCTCCGCCGCCGACGTCCGCCACATCTGGGCCGCCATGACGTCCGAACCATACAACATCACGCCCACTCTCGCCGACCTCGACATCTACGTCAAAACCCTCATCAACCAGCGCTCCTTTGGCCAAGCCATCGCCACCATCCGCGCCCACGCAATCCCCCACCACGCCTCCCTCCTTTCAACCTACCACACCGCCCTCGCCGACGAGGTCCTCCAGCTCGACGCCCTCGCAACCCTCTCCAAGGCGCTCGCCTCCTCGCTCACCTCCCGCGCAACCGCCCGCCGCCGCCGCGCCCAGCTCCTCAAGGACCACATCCACCACCTCATCACCTCCTGGCTCACCCGCCTCCTCAAGTCCGCCTCCGCCACCAGATCCGCCCGCGGGGGCTCCTTTGCGCACACTCGCATCCCCGACCTGCTCCTCGAGTTCCCCGACTTCTTCCACCCGCAGGTGCGCTACCGCACCGCCCAGGGCCACGTCGTCCTGCAGCGGCCCGACGCAGACGTCGCCAAGCGCTTCGACTGGGACAATGCCACCTGGCGGCGGACGCTGCCGCAGAAGAAATCGGGCATCTACGCGCGTGACTTTGAAGGCTCCGACGACCCGGAGTTTCCCTGGCCGAGGGTGAAGGAGATGAAGGTGCTGGAGTGGAAGAGAGTGCCGCGAAGGAGATCCGACGTGATGCTCCGGCCGCCAAGGGAGTGGGCGAAAGAGGCGAGAGCGCAGGAGTGGTGGGATGCGCTGGAAGAGGAGTTGATGTTGTAGATTTTTTCGATACATATGCTGCAGAGTAGCAGAGTATATACACATGTATGGACACGAATGGATGTGTAGGTGGATACAGATGGATATGTTACGTGTTGATTAAGAACGACACATCTATATAGAGTTACAAGGCACATGTGCATATTATATAACAATTTCATAGAAAAAATCACAAACATATCAATAAACGGCTCTCCACGCCAAACAAATAAAAATAAAACTAATAAATATAAAAGTTATACGAGTCATTATTCGTGATTCATTCGATCCATCTACCCATGCCATAATAATAGTCAATATGTACAACAGTTGAAGCTAGCCCAGGGTATCTACCAGTCGTCTTCCCTCCTCCCAGTCAGTGAAAAAAAAAATAACCTGTCATCAAGTCGTGTTATCCAAAATGGCTTGGCAAAAGCCTAGTAATAAGAAAAAAAAGTCCAGTTGTCGTCGCAGCAATCGACTAGCATCCGAATGGTTATATAAAGAAGGATATACAAAGGATTGTTTCCAAAGATTTGGACAAGGAGCGAAGATTTTCAAAAAATCTTATGCAGAAAAAGTTTGAGTCATGTCATGAGATGATAGAAGCATCTTGATGGAATGTCGCTTCATCAATTTCCTATCGCAGCTTCAGCCAGAACGCCTAGCAAGCTGGCAGCAGCGCCGCCAATGCCCACCGCACCAAGTGCCTCGGCCCAAGGCGTCTTGCCGGCTGTCTTGTCTCGCCTGCGGTCGTCGCGGCGATCACGGTAGCTGTCGTCTCGATCTCGGTCTCGGTCTCGGTCTCGGTCTCTGTCCCGGTCTCGTCGATCACGGTCACGATCCCGATCTCTGTCCCTGCGATGTTTGTCGCCGTACGATGGATCACTGTCTCGACGTCTCCGTTCTCTGTCATCTCGGCGCTTGGAATGGTCGTCCCTCTCTCTTTCATCGCGATCTCGAGATTTCTTTGAAGAACTAGAGTCTCGGTGCTCACGACTCTCCTTTTCTGCTCGGGGGTTCACCTCATAAGGATTAGGACCGAACCGCACGTGATTCGTGTTCTTGTTCTTCAAGATTGACTTGGGCATGGCGGAACCAGTTGGAGATGTCTTGTCCTTTTCTGGCGGGCTCACAATGACGGGATGATTCTTATTCTTCTTTTCACCCGAGTCTTTGTCATCATCGTCAGAAACATCGCTCGAGTCTTTGTCGTCCTCGGAATTCTCATCTCGACTACTCTCGGAGCCCGTTCGCTCATGCTTCTTGGCATGGTGAGAACGCTGTTTGCCCGAGGTCTTATTTTTCCGAGCAGCATCATGCCGAGCAGCACGACGTTCGGCGCTTAGGCGGGCGTAGTAGGTAACTTGATCGAGAGACAAGCGGCCAAGGACGGCAACATAGCCTGGGCGAGCTTCGTATCGTACCCTAGCCAGATGAAGGGCTTCGGGGCTAACGACAGAGCGGTCGATCTTGGTCCACTCCGCGCCCATGGGGATATCCCGGCCGTAGCTATCAGGAGCCAGGCGAAGCATTGGCGCACCCCCATATGCTGGCGGAGCACTAGAACCGTATACCTGGGGCGTTCCCTCTACATGAAGCTTGTTCTTTTGAGGAATCGGTTGAGGAGCTGTAGCTTCAGAGATTTTGATCTCAGGCAGCGGCATAGCGCCAGACATCATGGGCTGGAAGGTCGGTAGATCGGCCTGTGGCGGAGAGCTGCTCAGATCGAGGCCAGCCATTCCAGTACTGAGAGAGTCCAGCATGATGAGTTCCTGGGTCGAGATGAAGGTGAAGGAGCCAGCAACGTTGCCACCAGCCTCAGCTGGCGCCCAAGAACGGGAGTCATAAGAGAGCTCTGGGGCCAGCGAAGGGAACGGAGGCTGATCGGGCATCAGTCTTTCAGTCTTCATGCTGGCAGGAGCCTTTTGGTAATCAGCGAGCGGAAAGGTCATATGGCGCCCATATTTGTGCGTAGGTGCGGGGACAGAATTGCCGTCAAGCTCGAGGAGGCCTTGGACAGTAGGAGGAGCGCCGTCTTTGGCAGACAGCATGGTCTCGATCTCGTGAATGTAGGCGCGCAGAACATCCTGAGAGTGTCAGCTTCAGTACATGGTTCACCACCAGATGCCAGGATTGCGCACTACATACCTCATGCTCGTCCAACACCTTGGACGAGAACCCCTCCTTGACAAGCTCGCCCTGGAACCTTTTCCATAGCTTGTCGTCGCCACCTGCAGTAGACTTGCTGGTGCTATCACGCCGAAAAAGCTTGCGCCCGATGGTGTCGACCTTTTCTTTGATGTACTCCAGACTGGGTCCGCGACGGCCACTGCTTGGCGGAGCGCTGCTCAGTTGCACCAAATCCAAAAAGGCGTCAATCACAGTCTTTTGGTGAACCAGCTTGGTCTGCACAGCAGCGATGCCCTCGGCAGCGCCATCCGCATACGGCCCTCCCCCTCTGCTGTCCAGATCCAGCACGAGCTCGAGCTGCTTCAGCGTCGTCTGAGAGTCCTTGATGATGGAGTTTAGCTGCTTCAAGTACGACGCCGAGTCTGCGGCGTTGAGGCGTGAGTCCGGGTCGGCAGCCTCGACGCGGAGATCGCGCAGGGCATTGTGCAGGTTGCGAACGGCCTGAGAGGCGTCTGTCGAGAGCGACGGGACGGTGGACTGGGTGGTGCGCACGTGAAGGGTCCTGGCAAAGGCGTCGACGGCATCGATGTGTTGGACGACGGAAGTGCCGCTCATAGCTGGGGGAAATGGCACGATGCTTGCTCTACAGACGGTGCGATGCGGTGCGGTGTTGCTGGCTTGAGAAAAGAAAGTTGATATACAAGTATACCTATATCGGCTGTGGCAAGTCAAAGTCGAAGTCGCCAAGTCGGTGATTCAGGCAAACTTGTGCGAGTATATTGTTGTCTTGGGAGAAGAGAAAATCACGTTGGGCCGCAGTTTTGAGACAGACGGTCGTCTGCGCGCGTGTGTCGGTCCTCGTGATAGGCAGGGCAGCTGTGGTTGTGACTGGCCGCTGGTTGGTCAGCAGCGACGAGTGAGCTGAGATGGCGCAGCAGAGCCTGGGCTTCGGAAGCTGTGGAGGCTCGTATACTCGAAGTACTATCTCCGAGTGGATGGAGGTTTCGGTCAAGGAGATTTCGAGATTCAGATGCGAGAGGGAAGGGGAGGAAAAGGGAAAGACGCACGAGGGCTCGCGGTTTTCAACGGGCAGTACCTGAGGCAGAGGTCATCGCACAGGTGGTGAACAATACAGCGCTTGTACCGCTACCTGACAAGTACCTCTCTCGATACCTATCTTACATGCAAACCATCCATGCTTTACAACTGCTACTACTACCTACTCCAGCCCCTCCTTTGGAGCCAAGCCCAAGCCCCAAGTCTCAGTCTTCATTGCAAAGCACCTACATTAGGATGAGCCAAAACCAATGCACGGGATGGGCTGCCGATCCCAGCAATTCATAGACTCTGTCGACCCCGACACGAGCCAAATCCAGGAAAAAACAAAAGACGGCACGAACATGTGGCTTCACCACGGGCTGTGACGTCGTTGCACCAGCCCCGCCAAAAACCTGGTGTGGGGGAATCATCGGTGGTTGTGGTACAGCATTAACAGAGAAGAGAGGGAAGCCTGGACGGGGGCGCTGTTCTGGAGACTGGAGGCGCTGGAGGCCAATCCCGACCCCTGCTGCGGCGACCCAGACCAGCAGGATTTCCGGCAACGCACATCATGGCTCGAATGAAGCAGCAGCAATACTTGATGCTGATACAGGCACGGGTACAGGTACCGTGTCGCTACCCGCCATCCAGGCTCTGCCCCCTCGCAGCAACAGGTGCTATATCGAGCGCTAGTACCTGGCAACAGCTCCAGAAACAGCCCTAGAAGGCGGCGGTATTCCTCCCAGTTAGCGGCTGCACCAGAAGCTGTCGGTAGCGCCAGTGCCTGGAGCTTCAATCAACCACTGGAGCCAAAAGCCACGCGGAGCTACGGGCGTCTTAGTGCAGTACAGAAGTTGGCCTTGGGGAAAGCCTGACGCAACAGCCGGCCCCGTTGGTTCCGATCTGCCCTCGACTTTTATTTGCTTCGAGCTACGTCAAGATTGCATCTGCCTGACGGTACTTGCCGGTATCGACACTCTGAACACTTCGTGTCTCGTTTCTTTTCTCTTCACGAGATGTTAAAGAATTTCTCTTTTAATTTTTGCCATTTGCCACCCCCCTCGTGTTCCGTTTCGCGATAAGCCGGCCTTCTCGAAGCGTCCAGAACGCGAACCCTTTGAACCATGCATTTTTTGACTTTTTTAAGGTTAATCAACCGCAGCCAACGTACATATGCACGGCACGTCTCATGTCCTGTCTCGTTCTCAGCGAGGCTGTGCCACTGCGAAAACTCCACTGCATCTACTAGTAATCTGGTACTAACACGATCGCTGAAACCAAACCTGCATGTCCTGCCACTCGCCTTTATGTGCAGCGGCAAACGCCTACAGTAGGGTGAGATAAAGCGCCAAAGCTACATGTAGACTACAGCGCGAATACGGAGATGGAGAGACTGAGACTGATGCGGGGATTGCATGTCTAGAAACCAGCACATGCATTTCCTGTTTATTAAAAAGATGCATAAACGTTACACTGCAAGTTCAGCTCGTCGCCTATCGCTCGCCGCCTCCTATGAGATTCAAGGACTGTGCAACTCTGCGCAGACAGTCTCCCACCTCTTCTGCGATCGACATGAGCTCGAGCTTCATCCTGACAGCCCTGCATTTCTTTGCTCTCCCATTCGTCCGAGTCTGCTGCTCATTCATTCTCATATGTGTCTAGCTAACTGCATCCTCCTTGTATGTTCTAGCTACACTACATGTAGTAAGACCCCCAGCCCAGCTCGCAGAAGGGGCTTTTGCTTACCACCACTGTGCATACTTGTAGTAATAGCATTTGCTGCATTGCCTCACAGACGATCCATCCACTAATCACATGCCCATATATCCATCCCGCACAAGCCCCGTTTCAGATACCATCTCAGGTAGGATGGATACATGTACACTGGCTAGATGTTTTGACTCTCCGATTATTCACCCTTTTTAGCAGCACCATGTTGGTCATTCCCATTATCTTCTGTTTCTTTGTCAATTAGCCCGCAGGCATAGATTGCTATCATCATATTTGTCATGTACAAAACCGGCAATCACCTCTTACATCGTCCGTATATAGCCGCTAAGTTTTCTTCGTTGCTAACAATGGTATTATCCAGTTCGCCAAATTATCAGAAACTGCCAACCAATCCATTCGGCCTCCTTCACCGAAGCTCGGAAGCCTCACTGTTTTCTCTCCGAATACTACTAGTAGTTGCCCGAGTGAGATACCGGTTCCGTCTGAGCCGCACTAGTCAAGATCCTACCATCCATCGCGCCCTTCTCTCCCCAAGGCTCCCTTTCTAGAAGACCCCTTTCTCATTGAAAATTAAGCCTAATGCAATTGACCATTTGTATGGGGCTTTCGTCCCTGTTCAAAGGCGTAGATGCGGCTCAAATTGAGAGCTTCTCCAAAGAGTATGCCTCCACCTTTTGACTGATCAGGTGTCCCATCTCTCGAACGCTCCTCTGCATCACTTCACCTCCCGACACCACCTTCTCTCTCGTAGGCAGCGACTTTGTCTTCAGGCCAAGCGGCAGTAGTTTGGATTCCCGGTTCTCTACCTGGAAAAGGATCGACTTCTGTGATGCTCTGGCTGCGCCACCCTTTTGGGCTGCGTTCCCGAATCGCACAGTCTCGCCCAGGATGCCATTCAGGAAGACGGCTTCTTCAATTCCTTCTAGCGCAGCTGTCACCTCGAGGCGAAGGGCTGTCAGGAAGTCGCTGGCTTCGGCCTTGTCAGCCCATGAGATGGCGTCGTTAAATAGCCATCCACCAGCTCCAACTGCGTCCAGGCATCGACCCAAGAGGTCTGCAATCAGGGCAATGACACCATCCGGGGGAGGCTCGTTACCCTCTGAGTCAAAGCTGGTAGGATCAATGTACAGCGACGTCCATGCTCCGCGGAGTAATTCCACCCGTAGCAGGTAGATGAGTGACATGATATCCTCTGTTGATACCGTTGTTCGGAGAGCCTTGACCGTTGAAACTGCAGGCAGCCGCCACAACTTAGTAAATGCCAGAGTCAATCCACGGGAGCGGCTGCTTGAGTCATCGCCCAGATAATGTTCTGTGACGGCAATTTTTCGCTCCAAGTCATCCAGGTCCATCTCAATATCGTCATCCTTGCCGCTGTTGTCGGCATGGGGCTCGCTTGTCAAAAGTTTGGTGGCGTCCATTTTACCCTCGGGAATCAAGTCCATGCTGAGCATTAGGGATCTGATGGCGAGTAAAAGTTCAACCTCGCCCAGCTTGGTCGCTTGCAGGTAGTTCAGCAACAGGGTCAGTGAGAGGTCAGCGTCCGCAAGGCTCCGGATCAAGTCTCCCGCAACGGCGCGGTTGTCTGATGCCTCGGGTGCGAGTTCATCTCGGAAGGCCGTTCTCAGGTTGGATAGAGTGAGATGGCCAGCAACCACAAGGTAGGTCGTCACATTGCTCTCGGGCAAGACGAGGCGCAGTTCTGGCCGCGTAGACTCACCAACCTCCTTGATGTCAACTGAGAATACCTGAGTAATGGCGTAAATGATCCATCTGCGATCTACCGCAGGGTAGGACGATCCGGACAGCCATTCCCACTCTGGCAGCTCTTGCGCATCGGAGACTTCCAGAGTCTTTGCATTGTCGCCATTTGGCAGCCCTGTGGCCTTCTTAGGCACGTTAAACTTGCGGCGCAAGACGTCTTCCCACTTGTTTAGTTCGTTGTTCGCGAGTAACCTATCGGCCGCTTCTGTTTCGGCTTGGAATTGGACGAGATAGTCACTTGTCAGCGTTCCTGGGACCAGCTTGGTAAATTCAGATGACACTTCGCGTCTCATCTTCTTGGATGGCACTTCAAGACCAGTGCCTCGCCCAATAGAGTCAATCAAGAGGCCTTCCTTTCGTCGTTTGCCAGGGTTCTTTGGCGGCTCGACTTGAATGGTCACAAGAATGTTGTCTACCAGGGCAACGACTGTATCTTGACTTCGCAGGTAGCTGATCAGCTGACAAGATCGAGGTGTCTCGCCATCAGTTGGAATTTCAGACCAGTCCAGGGAAGCCTTGGAGTGGATGGACCGATACTGGTAATTGTAAAGACCAATGGAGTTTAGTGAAGAGGCGAGAATGAAGGGTTTGAAAAGCCGAACAAAGGTTCGCGCATTCTCTGCCTCAATCGATGACTTGAGCTTGGGCACGGCACCCGTCAAGTCGTAGACACCAATAGCTCCTTGCTGAAGCTGAAGCAAAAGGCCGGACTGTACATCAACCTGGTAGACGGGGGATTCGTCATTGTCCTGGGTCGTGATTGAAGTGATTGGCACGATGTCGAGGGGAACGAGATGCTGCACGTCGGCCGATGCTGAAGAGCTTCCAGACACGGCTGCCAGCACGATCAAGTGCCGGTTCTCAACGTTTTGGCTCAAACTCTTCGAGATCAGAACAACAAGTTCCACTTGAGAGTCGGTGGTCTTTGGCAGAGCGCTGAAGACTTCGGGCCGATTCTTGAACAGCCCTTCGTTGAACTCAGCAGTGCTTCCCGAAAGTGCGTATTCGATGTGGAACTCGGAAATGGCTGTAGCCACCGAATCTTGAAGCATTGACTTGGAAGAAGAGGACCATTGTATAGCCAGTGACTCCCCAGACAAGCATACAACCTCTCCATCTTCGCAGACAGCTATTATATCCCCAATGTTTGCGGATTGACTCGAGGGTGAAGAGCAAGTGATGTACTTGACAGCAGAGGTCTGCAAGACTTGCGAGATGCTGTTCGACGTCGTTTTTCCGTCACGGTGAGCCACGTCCTTGAAGAGAGTGATT
Source organism: Trichoderma sp. CBMAI-0020 (assembly GCA_030708095.1). Taxonomy (NCBI): domain Eukaryota; kingdom Fungi; phylum Ascomycota; class Sordariomycetes; order Hypocreales; family Hypocreaceae; genus Trichoderma; species Trichoderma sp. CBMAI-0020. The sequence continues at coordinate 298,834 of JAJNCI010000001.1, forward strand.
TTGTGAGCCCCGTTGTCGGCGGTTGCTATGAAGGTATATCGCAAGGCATCGGTGGTGTTGTTTCGACGGACTCTGACAGAGTATGGCGGGCAGGTAAACGATTCTTGCGGCGGGATTGGATAAGATGTGACGAGTCTTGAGGCAGGGACCTGTAATTATTCACATATCAGCAAGCTGCCACCATCAAATAGCCCAGTTGTTGTGTTCCATACATCGTAGATGCTTGTTGTCTCTCCGTCAACGCCAACCACAAGCTCGGTTCGCTTTCTCTTCTTCTGGCCGTCGCGCTGGCCGTACACTTCTCTGGCCACGATATTGCCCTTGGTATGGTCCAGAGGCTTTGGCAAGTGCGCCAGAATGTATGGCTTGTGTATCCTGTACTCTGAAGCCATGGCGATGTTTGTTGCGGTCCGGAAGCCGTACAGTCCAATAGCTGGTGATTTGCGACTTCGAGCGATTGCAGCTATCGCTGATAAAAAAAAAAAAGTTGGCGACGGCGTTGCAAAATTCCGTTAGTGGGGTGGCTTAGGTAATGGCTGTGGCGGGGCTCCAGGTGATAGCGCGAATCCGCTATAATCCCTACCACCGTACAGTGCACGCGTTAATGGGAGCTAGACGCGTCGAATTGCTCTTGAAGTCGACAACGCGGGCTGTTTCGGGACTTTGCACCAAATGAAGACCCGACAATAGAGCGGGGATATTGGTGAGGCCTGGAGGATTCTTTATTTACTGCATCTTGAGCCTATTCATATACAAAGCAGGTCCGTCTTCTATCTCAGTCTCATTCTTCCCCGATATCGACATTGTCCACCGAATAGCGACTTCATGCCGAACTAAGGTGGGAAATACACAAAAGCGCTGGGAATCTCGAAGCACATGCACGTACTAATGCAGCCCTCCATCTTGTAAAGCCTCGCTTGGATCAATGGGACCGGTCCTGGTCGCTACGATGGTGCAGGGCGAAAATGGTGACCCGTCGTCCAAGAAGCTTCATCCGTTCTTCACCAAGAGCGATCCCGACCAGCCCGCTGCCCAGCCTGTGGCACCTCCGCTAGAATCGACTGAATATGCACCCGAAGAGTCCCTTCCGACCTCTGCTGAAGGCCCCAAGCGAAAACGGCAGAGGACAGATGCTTCCACAGCTCAAGATGACCCCGAAGCCAAGAAGTCTCGACGAGGGAGGAAGCCCGCAAAACAAACACTCAACGGGGCTATCTTGAGTCATCTCAACAGGCCAGACAAGGATGGAGCACATGGGGGTGATATTCCCGTCGCACAGCTGGCCCAGAGCCTTGCTTTATCGACGGTCAACGAAATGCAGGTGCCGAAACAGCAGCCAGAGGAGACGACTGGCCACACTGCGGACAACTCCACATCCTCGAATCTCCTTGTTGATCCTCTACGACAACAAACGCCCGTCCCTGCGCAACAGAAAAGGGTACTCAAGTTCAATCCAAAAACCGGAACTTTGGGTTCGCCGCCAAAGCCCAAAGCCATAAACAAGCCGAGTCGAGTCGTTACAATCAAATATGGACGGGATGATGAGCATCGAAAGGCCCTGGGCGAAAAGGTTGTTGCAGTTCTCGAAGGAAGGCTACATTTATCACCTGTGCCGAGCAGAAAACAAGGCACAAAGCCAAAGGCGCAACAGAAAGACGGAGCAGCCGACAAGTCAAAAAACACACATCCATTTTTTGCGGGCAAAACGAAGCCGCAGCCTGGTACTTCCAATGCTCCAAACGACTCAACCAATAGATCCTCAAGTCAGGGCCGCGTGTTCATGTCTACTCCAGTCTCACCAAAGAAACTCAAGATGCCATTTTCTACAGGCAAGGCTATCCAGTTTGGAATAAAATCAGGAGGCACAAAAATTCCTGGTGCCATGTACCCGTTGTGGCCGGCGCACGGGATGACACATGTGCGTGATTGCGAATTCCCATACGCAAGGGCAACTATTCGAGAATCTGGTACAAGGCACAGGAGGTCAAAAAGGACGGCCGTCTCTATTGGACCGCGCGAGTCTGTAATGCGACACCTTCTACATGGCTTAGACGTGGCAGGAATACAGAAGAGTCTCCCTAAAGACGACAACAGCTTTTTACCAGCGCCCGCCGAACTACGACTGCCCCAGAGGCATTTTGAGAGTGGTCGAAAACTCCAGAGACGAATTCGGCCCCAGCTACAAAGCAATTTGGCCAGCTATCAGCTTGATGAAGCTGATCTTGATGTCGATGAGCTTGCCGGCCGAAAGCCTCCCAAAATCCATCCTGCCATTAGCCGTCTCTACAACTCACTCTGCACGCAACTCTCAGCTTTTGATCAATCACAGTGCGAAAGTAGCAGCTGGATCCAAAAGTACGCGCCCACAACGGTTGCGCAGGTATTACAGCCAGGAAGAGAAGCGCTCCTTCTTAGCGACTGGCTACAGGCTCTCAGAGTAGAGTCTGTGGAATCTGGGACCTCTGAAGGAGACAAGGGTAAAAGCAAACCGAAGAAGAAGAGGAAGAAGAACAAACTCGACGGCTTCGTCATCGATAGCGAGTCGGAGGAGGCTGAAATGGACGAGATTTCCGACAACGAGGGTGACTGGGCCGTTTTGACCGGCTCGACACTGGTTAAGAAGTCTGTGATGCGCTCAATCAATTCGACAAGCAGAGGCAGCAACCGTCTCAAAAATGCCATCATCCTGAGTGGTCCCCATGGTAGTGGCAAGACAGCTGCGGTCTATGCGGCTGCAAAGGAGCTAGACTTTGAGATTTTTGAAATCAATTCGGGTAATCGAAGGAGTGGAAAGGATATTTTGGAAAAAGTTGGCGATATGACACGTAATCATTTGGTGCAACACAACCGAGCTGAAGCCACCGCGATTGATCCAGAAGAGGTGGCCAACGATATCAACTCAGGGAAGCAAGGCATGATGACGTCGTTTTTCAAACCAAAGGCGAATACGCAGCCTGCGAAGCCCGGCACAAAGCAGCCCAAGCAGGAGGCTGAAAAAGAGACGAAAGCTCCGTCTAAAAGCCAAAAGCAATCTCTTATTCTCCTCGAAGAAGTTGACATTCTGTTTGAAGAAGACAAGCAGTTTTGGACCACCTTGACAAGTCTCATTGCACAGTCCAAACGGCCGTTTATCATGACATGCAACAACGAAAGCCTAGTTCCTATAGATACTTTGGATCTACATGGAATCTTCCGCTTCTCACCAGCCCCTCTAGGTCCAGCTGTGGACCTGTGCCTCCTTATCGCTGCCAACGAAGGCCATGCTCTCCAGAGATCGGCTGTGGAAGCATTGTATAGTTCTCGCAATAACGATCTGAGAGCAACAATAACGGAGCTGAACTATTGGTGTCAAATCGGGGTTGGCGACCGTAAGGGAGGTTTTGACTGGTTCTATCTACGCTGGCCCAAAGGCTCCGACCTTGACGAGAATGGCGACGTGGTTCGAGTTATTAGCGAAGACACCTACCAAAAGGGCATGGGCTGGGTCAACCGCGACCCTATTGTCGCCAGTAGAGGACTTGCTGCTGAGGAAGAGGCCATAGACCAAGCCTGGGACTTTTGGGGCTTCGACATGGGAGACTGGTGCAACAGTACGAACATGAATTCTTGGAGCACAGCTGCTACGACGCCGGAGAGAACTCTGACAGCGCTAGAAATGCTAGAAGCGTATGACGATTTCTGCAGCGCTATGAGCTGTGCGGATCTCTGTTCTGCAGGCGCCTACGGCATCAAGTTACAGGAGACGCTGGATCCAACGCTGCCCGACCTTCCAAGCCACGTCAAGGACGATTATATTATAGGACAGGCTCTACTGGAAGCCCACCCTGTGGTGAATTATGCTGCGCCAAACAAGGCCATGTCAACATCCATCATGTCCCTGGCTCGCGCAGCTTTGCGTGAATCGACCACAGAGAAGTCGGATAAGGCCTTGCTACAGGCCCCGGTCCTAAAACCAGTTGACGAGGAACAAGCAATCTGCATCATCGATTCGTCTTTCCGATACTCCCCTCCACAGACAACCAGGATGGACATTGCCATTGCATTTGACCCCATCGCTATCGCTCCCAAGGCCGTCCCAACAACATACCTCGATCCATCCGTCTTTGATCGGACAATGCAACTAATCGTGCTCGATGTCGCCCCCTGGATCCGCAGCATAGTGGCATACGAGCATCAACTCATGCAGAGACGTTTAAAGCTAAGCAACCTCCTCAGCGAGGGCGGCAAGCGCAAGCGAATGCGCACGACGAGGAGCGCATACTCGGCACTGGAAGGCGGGGAGCGGCGGACGACTCGCAGAGAGAGGCACTTTGGCGATTGCCTATCCACGCTGCACGTTATGCGCACTGGTGGTGAGAAGTGGATGGATCTGGTAGTGGAAGATGTCGCAAAGTCTGAGGCGGGAGACAGCACTGCGGCGAGTAGTCCTGCATCTGATGATTTGGGGCTACAACAATGATGTACATGTTTATGGGAAATATGCAAGCGGGAAGAGGGATGTTTACCATTGGATTGGAGCATGGGAGCACACGCTGGGTTGTTTGCCGGCGTTTTTCGTAGCGTTGAAGAAAATATCAAACATCTAGATGGGGGCTGTGAGCCACTATAAATTCAAAGCACATGAGATTCTAGATGGCATTAATACCTCCTGACATGGAGTTGTGAATCCCACATCTACTGCTTGTCTTTTCCTTTGCAAAGCTTCAGGCAGATACTGCTACTTTCATGTACATGCCATCCAAGATCAAATATACAATCTGCAGAAACAGACAAGCTATATATCATCATCATGACTCCATATGAAACGACCAATAAAAAAGGGGTCACACAATCCTTAATACCACATCCGTTACCCTACACATATTCTCTTCCTCAAGCAGCAAAAGAACACCCGCCAAGCCCAATTTCAAGACATCCCACCGCGCGTAAAAGCTTCCCATCGCCAACTCCCAGCTCGTTTTGAAAAAAAAAAAAAAAAAAAAAAAAAACGAAGCTAGCACTCATAGCCCCAGAAGCTAATGCTCGGCACATACTGCTAACCAGGATAAAAGCAAATTTGATAGAATTGATTTCTCTGCATTATGTACTTTACGTTGGGAGCATGAATTCAGCCGAGATTCGAGTGTCTCATTTTCCAAGCGGACTATCTAATTTAGCTGCATGGTGCTATTATATTACAGTGGAAGCCCCAACGCAAATGCTCCAGGAAACAGGCACACTCAATGGAGCATTCTGATATCGTCAGGGGCATATTATATCACTCGCACCCCCATCCCAGCTACGTGATTAGCGATTCCACGCAAGACTTCATCCGTGCTCAGCGCTCATGCACACCACGGAACTTATAACGCCAATGCTGCAATCTAGAAGCAGTACATACATAGCATAATAGTACCTATCCACGTCCCAGCCCCCTTACCCTGTCAGCGGGCAAACATCTTCCCCTCTTCCTCCGGTGTGATTCCCACCAACAACCCCAAAGACGAAAAAGCTACAACCAGCCAAAGCAGCTACCAAGACACGGAGCACAGGCAGTCTTGTTGATCAGCTATTCAGGCCGCTTGGCACTTTACATAGTAACCGTGTATATAAGTGTGTCTCAGTTGCCAATTTGAACTACACGTCACCAACCAGGCCACCTACATACAAACTCTTTGTTGAGAACCAAGCCGGATCAGCATCAAAAATGCCCCAACTCCGCAAGGCAAAAAAAAAAAAGACGTAGCGAGTTTAGAGCTCTCCATAACGATGACACTTGCCATTCATTATTCGCAGAGGACATACGCAGGAGATCCTTGCTGGTCTCGCCGCCACACCGGATGCCACTTGATACCGGGCCCACCACGACGGGACCTGGCAACAATGTCCGTCTGACGGAGGTGATAACCACAGCAAATACAGGTAAGCCCGTGCTGGCAACCGGCTGGTCAATACCTAGGAGCTAATTATAGCTTCGCGTTCGCGTAGCGGCGACCAAGCGCCTTTGATATGGAAGAACAATAGTCATCCCTGCATGTCTCTTATTGCCCGTCACCAGAGGGCTTTGAGGCGACTTGGGATGTTGAGAAGCTCTCGAAGCACAAATCTTCACAAGAAAGGTGTTTTCAAAGGATACAAACGATATAAGCAAAAGTGTTGTAGTAGAAAGAAATCTTTTCGTCTTAGATTCAAGGTTTAACACCCCCTTGCGATGTTACGTCCGGACCGTGAATCTCGGCGAAGGGTTCCTCGCTCTTTCTCGCAATAGATGCTCCGTAGCAAACAGTGCCCTTGCTCATCAAAGGTTAAAACATAACTTGCGTTTGATGCCTTTCTCTGTCAAGGGTCCGCAGGTTTCACGACCAAATCAATCAAGTAGCCTCGCAAAACCGACGCCATCAAACACTGGCAGCAGAAGCGCCTCCAACCGTCCATGGCTTGCCAAGGCCTTGTTGAATTCGCGGAGAGCAACGAGATCCTCTTCTGCGTGCACGACATGTCGTTGTAGTTGCCAGTTCGGATTATCCTCGCTCCCATCGGCAACCAGTCCTCGTCGAAGGACATTGTCAGCAACGATGAAGCCGCCGGGGCGAAGGAGCCGATTAGTCGAACCAGGCTGAGATCCAGCCAGGATGTCCCTGAGATAGCTTGGATAGCCTGATTTCTGGGCATCAATGAAGATCAAATCGTACGGTTCCTCGAGCTTCAGAGTTGATAGCCTTGAATACTTTGTTAGCCGCCATGAAGAACAAGGGACCATTATGGCAAACCGGTGATTTACGTTTGGAGCGCATCCCCTACGATGATTTCCACATTTTTGACCCCATGCTTGTCAAATGTGCCATTGGCAATCTTTGCATATTCCTCTGAGAACTCAAGGCCGGTCACTTTGCCATCTTGGCCAACGGCATGCGCCCATACAAGCGCAGAGTAGCCAACGTATGAGCCGATTTCGAGAATCCGCTTGGCACCAAAGGCTCTCGCAAAGAAGATGAGACTCTGAGCCTGCAAGTTCGAGATCATGTAAGCCGCATCCTGCGGACGGTTTTCATCTACCCAAGCGTGATAATCCACGAGGTGTTTGGGCAATGCAGTTGAACTCGACGCTGAGTATGTCGTCACTTCAGCGGCTACCTTGGCATTGGGAAACAGAGCCGCAGACGTCGTCTTTTTGGACATGGTTGATTTTGATTAGGACCGAGAGTGGATAAACAATATGAGATTCTCTTTCAAGACAAGCTGTAGCAAGACACTTATCGGGGCCGTCGCTTTTACTCAGTTATCTTTTTCGTTGAGACAAGAATCGGCGCCTATGACTCTCTCAGTTCATTGCTTTAACCGTCCCAAGCTACGTCTCGGTCTCCGAAGTTTGATGAGGAGAGGATGCAGGAGCAGTGATGCTGGGCATATGACGATCATCACAGAACAAGAGTCGATTGCGTTATGAAGCTATTCCTTTCCCCTCATCGGTCTCCGAGGCCGACAGCCCGATAGCCGAAATGGCACTCGAGGAACGCATCTGAGAAACCATTATTAGGCGCCATAATACGGAGTCATAGTCCATGAACTCAAAACAAAGCAGAACGAAACGGGCAGCGACTACGCGGCCTATGGCAGGCCCAAATCATTGATAGTCATATGGCCAGGCAAAATGGATTATAGTTCGTGACACCGTTCTCCATGTCGGAAGGGTTGGCTCCAAGGCTGTGTCCTGCACGACAGCGATCTGCTTCGGCGGCGTTCGTCATGGAGGACCCGGCATGGTGCGACTATCAAACCCGGCTGGGAGCCCACTGGGGCCTGCTAAACTTGCAACGAAATCCCGCTGATGTAACCGGCTTGTGCTGTGCCGAGCGTCTCTCCAATTATCCTGTATGAGGACAGCGGCAAAAATAGCTAAGCATACAGCCAGACGTGAAAAGCCATTACCAGGCTAACATGCGTTTCGAAGGGAGTTGCCCCGTATTACTCCCCGTATCAACAACGCAAGCGCCAACAGATTATGCTTGGCGTCAGAACCTGATGGCCGCGAAGCAAAGAGCCTTGACGCCTCCCAGGATATCTACCAGCGAAGTGGATCTTGGCTCCAAAGCAGACGAGGGTTGAAGTTTGCTGAAACCCGTTGAGCAAAGGATTCATGAAAGCATGCTATTATTGTATGGCGCCTTTGGAGTTTACCTGCAAGGACGAAAACCCACCCGGGTAAAGGAGGTTGCCTTTAGCGCAGACGTACTCTGTACTTTGCACATAGCCTGCAATCCGGTGGCACTGTCACTTGTAAACTTGGTTTTGCCCGTCATAAAGGTCTAAGCCCAAGTGAGCAGGAACTGCCATCCGGCGCTCCGCCGTGTCACCGGAACGTGTCTATAGCGACCGGGGCCATGGCGAGAGACGCGGCTCCCCATCTAGCCTCAGCTGCGTCCGATGCAGCCGCGAATGTCGCTGAGCTCCGTTTCAGGGAGCGTGCCAAGTATAGCAGCTTGGGAGGGGATCATCGTCGTCGCCGTACGGTAGATGGGAGTCGGCACAGTAATATGGATGCGGTGAGAAATGGCCATGGCACCTGAAATGACGAGAAACACGACTAATCTCCCTGCGGACCGGGCGCAGCGATGCTTGACCCAAGCCAACGGGCGTTGCGTTTCGATGCCGCTTTCACAGTTCACAGCTGATGTTACCCCGGTGGGAAGAAAAGAGTGAAGGATGCGAGCAAATGAGAAAACAAACAGAGGCGGCAGACAACGGAAAAGAAATGGCGCCCGAGCTAAGACGGCGTCTGGACCACTCAAGATGAGTCGCCAAGAGTGGACTGCATGCCGATATTGCATGCCTATCTCACGGCTCTGAAGACGAGGTACTCCGTGCAAGTACGGATACTATTAGTAGCTGGTATTCTGGATGGTGAGAACTGCAAAGCATGGGGAGTCGTGCCCCATCCAGCAAGTCGATTCCAATGACACATGAGGGATTACCTATCCGCATATTGGCCGCCCCCTGAAAGGAACATGCAGCAACGTTTGTTTATTTGGTATGCCGTCGTATACCATGCCATATACTGGCAACTCTCGGCGGCAGCTCAGGAGCTGATAGCGCCACTTTAGCAAAGATGATCGCCCAGTCATACCTGAGAGACAGTGATGCCATGACTGTATTCGCAGAGGCGTTGGCGCGTGGTGTGCAAAGGCACAGGCATGGGGCGGCTCTAGCCCTGGACACGCTGCGGCCGACCATTTACATGCAAGCAGTGTCTGTGGCGTCGTCCAGGATGTGCCACCGATCGCTAAGAAGCGCTGCTGGGCCAGGGAGTGGGTTCCAGGTTGTCGTCTTTGGATGGCGCATTCGTGCACGCAAATAGCACCTCAACGTTGGATCAGAGGAGCCGGTGTGGTGGGATGAGGACAAGGCGTCGCATGATGCTGACGGCCAGTGCACAGGAGGAAGCTGGAAGCCTGCAACGAATTAGCAATACGAACATGAGCTGGCAACGTTTGATACCAGCCACGGCAAACGCCAGCGAGTCTACAAGTACAGCCGCGATAGCAGTGCTATGCTGCTGTACATGACTTCCATGGCCCTATTAGAGCCTTGCAACGAATGCCTTACTGTATGTAACCCTTTGGTCGTACGAGGGCGGTGCTCCATCCAGCGACTCTAGCTTGACGCCAGAAGGATCGAGGCTGATTGACGATGGGGCCTGGCCCGCTTTGGGACTCGCGTGCACCTCTGACGCCGACGAAGTGCGCGCATAGTGATGAGTGCATGGACGGGACGTTGGACGCTGCGAAGACATATTTTGGTCGTTTGTTGGTGTTTGTCCGGATTTACTTGGTTGCCCGAATGCTGCCTGGATGCTAAGGCGGCGAAGAGGTACCTCGCTGCATGTACTGGCCGATACCGAGCAGGTGGCCATGTACATGCAGTACACAGCGACTCTGATTAGATACCACTACTCCAGTAAGGTATGGTGGTGATGGTCTTCTTTCTACGGATACCAGCTTCAAACTTGGGAATCGACATCCAGTCATCGTCCAATCACACGGCTGCAGAGTAACCGCTACTCCTCGCACGGCATCGCCAGACTCTCAGGTGGGCCAGCGCCATCGTGCAGGGCATTGCATGCACTAACGTGAGGACGGAGATGGAGCCTTTGCCATTTGATACAGGTGTAGTAGCACTTCCACTGCTCCCGTGATTGTGGAACTTGGAGATGCCAGCGATGGCAGGGGACGCAGGCGTTGGCGTCTTGCTGGTCTGTCCATCACAAGCAACCGAATCATCATGGCGCTGCCGAACGTCACAGCCGAGGAGCCCGAACACTCATCTGTTGCACAAGCAGTCGCTGTTGGGCCACTATGAGATAGAAATGGCTGGCCTTTTGCTGAGACAAGCCAAAGCCAGCCTGAACCTTGGAAGTGGCCACCAGGCCCAATCAGGCTATAAGACAAAGAGCATCTACAGGCAATATACTGTATACTGTGGCCGTCACAAGATTCACCACCACATGCAGCCTCTTTAGACGCGGACGAGTCCAGTCCCGCCAGCCAGCAGGGAGGCATGGACAAGCACAAGTTGCAAGTACAGTACAAGAGCCCGTGGCACTCGAGTCTTTTCGCTCTCCAGTGTGTGGACCTGGACTATCGCCATCATGGACCCCATCGCCGAGAACCACTGTTTAATAGACCCGAGTGCTACATTAGGCTTTGCAATATTGGCCTCGCCCCGCGTGTTGCGCAAGGCAAAAGGCAAACAAAAAGTTGTCTCTAGCGTCCAACAGCAAGACTGAATCCAATACACTCCTTTCTTCTGATGCCGAAAGCGTCAACATTCGCCAGACGCCGCCGGGCTCCAAGAACAATGCGACTTGGAGACGAAATGGTCCACACAGTGTCTGATGACATGCTATGTAGGTGAGCAGTCCGGCACGCTATTGCTTATTATCCTGAATCTTCTTCCCGTCAGGTATGTGATAGTACGGAGCCTTATTAGTGGACCAGCGCTGGTCAACCTCTCTAATTCGATGATGCGGACCACCTGAGCAGCCATCTCTCGGCTACCCGTACATTGGCTGGTTGGAATTGGATGGCTGTCGCCGAGCCACCAAACTTCTCTTGCCTTTGCCGAATCTTGACCTCTGCATATTACTCTCTTCTCTTTCCCCTCTCTTGGTGGATGCCTCGCTATGAGACATCGATGCAGGCCGCCACCGAATGATTCACGCAATCGGAGTCGCTTCATCAGCAGGATAAGGGGACTAGAAACGCCTCACGATGATGGCTCCAGCACGAGTCGTCGCACAGAGCCGAGCCCTGAGCATCATTCGCCCTCGCCTAGACCATCAGTGCCTTGCTGCGCCAAACGAAACGGCTCCAAGGGATCTGAGGATCCGACCACCTGAGCCAGCCTTGGGCTTGCTGGACCAGTGGGCCGGATCATCTAGTGCAAGCCGTGGTGATTTTTGAAACTAACAAAGCTGGAAAGAAAAAGAGGCAGGGCGTCACACAGTTGCCACACCTTGCCGGACCCGCGCACCCATTTCTATGCTCTGATGGCAATGCATATGCCTTCCGAAGCATCGAGGAATCATTCAACAGCCACCAGCTGGGCTCTGCGGACGCTGATGCTCCCGATTCCGCATCATGGCCGAGATGGCTGACCTTGAGCCTTTGCTGCTCGTTCTTGATCTGGTTGGCACACCCTCGTGAGAGTCAGCCGTCTTGAAATAACGGTCCTACACGCCCCCCCCCCCCCCCCCCCCTTCAATAAACCATGGGCTGTGATTGGTCCATTGGAGGCGGTGCTAGATTGACTCTGCAAACGAGTATCAAACGAAATCGGTGTTGATGCTAGAGTCTGTGGACATCATTTTCTTTTAGCAACCGAACATGCCAATATTGTGCATCTCGTTTGAGTGCTAATATCCTTGAGCTGACTCGTCATGTTCGCCGTGGAGACTGGTGTGCAGATTTCGTAAGGGCCTTCTATAGACGCTTGATGCTGCTTGGTATCGCTTGGACTAACACCAAACGAACTATTCACGCATTTCAGCGCATTAAACAGGCTTGGCCAGGGGCACTTGAAAGGTGTGAGCATTTGAGACCACGCCTTGGTATCAGCACCGATGTCTTCATTCCTCGCTCCCGTGCTCCGTGCATCAGCAAATGAATATCGAAAGCGTCTGAGCCCGGCTGTTGCCTTGCTAAGGTAGCGCAGGCAACCTTGACTCCTACGATGCCTCTAGCATTTTTTAGCTTTGTATATCCCAACGGGCCGAGACACGGCATCCGTGTTCCATTTTCATTTACATACGAAACACGCCACCTTGATACTATTTGCTTCCCTTTGCTTTTTCCTTCTCTTTGCTACGGCAACATGTCGCCAGAAGGCGGCCGAATGACCAACGAGATTACTCGTCTTGAGTAGTAATATCATGAAAGACGCAAACGCATTACAACGGAATGAAACCGCCCTGCTCGCCACGGCCCACCTAACATAAAGCGGGTACGAATAGCAGTATAACGCATCACATCAAATTCGAGGCCCCCAAAAAACCAGTACAGTACAGTATTAGAGGACCCCCTGGTCATCCTGGGACCATTTGCGGGAACCTGCCTGGATCAGTCCCTGGCAGCCAATAAAGGACCCCTGCTAGGACTTCAAAGGGGAGTTGTGTCAATGGGGCCTTTTCTTCGTGTCTGAAAGGTACGAGCATTTACGAGAAGCGCTACCTCACTCTGTAAATGATTAGGCAGGTTAAATCTTGTCGTCGTGTTCTTTGGCGTGCGTCCTTTGAGAACGAGACATGCGGCATGTTGAAGTTTTCATTACACAATACTTCCAGGTGGGATTAAAATTGCAAGCGTATTATGCAGCCGAGCCAGCTGACGGACGCCACGAGAATGAAAGAGAGATTCGCATACGTACAAAGTACCATCCACCGTGCATCTTGCAGCCACCGTCCGTTAGTATCATTCGGGATGGTAGCTCCGCAGGTTTGAAGGAAGCAAGAAGGGGGAAAACTGGGAAAAGCCAACAGCAGCAACGATAAAAGAAAAGGCCGTCTCTAAACCCTTTTCACTCTCCCCTGCTTCTAACCCCACGCTTGCGCATCTCAGCTACATACTTTTTAACATGTAATCTGCCGTGTACATGCTGCAAACGAGCGTGGGCTTATAAATATCACATCTTACATGCGACACAGCACTTCTCTTGACTCTCGCTGCGGGAATCCACACCGTCAAGAAGGCAGTTGGGTAGTAGTAACATATACTCCAAGACCGATCACTTATACTTGTTAGACTACCAGGCCCTGTTCACGGACAAGGAGTAAACGCTCCAGTCCTTTGTTCGCACCTCGCCCTCCTTGCTTGCCCCCTCTCCCCTCTTTTACCAAGCAGTGCTGCCGATTCGCTGTAGCCGCTAGAGACAAAAACGGTTCTTTAACAAAAGCAGAGAGAGAAGAAATGTCTTACGCAAGACGCCATGCATGCTTGGGCACTGCCTATCACTAGCACTGTCGCAGTCAAGGTGGCGCTGATAGCCGGTCCTGCCACTACAAGTACTTGTAGCAGAAAATGATATTGAAATGTCATGCATCCATCATTCAACCCATATCAAGTAGACGGATCAAAAGCGAGGCCCAGTCACGAGAAAGGCACAGGTGGACTTCCCTTTTCTCACGAGTCAAGGGAGCGAGAAGGGAAGCCCACTTTTGACGTAGTCCATTTTCCTTTGGGTTGATAGCCAGAGTCGGTTGCGAATCTAGGTCTAGTGTTTGGATCTTCTCCTGCGTCTGTGCAGATCAAACAAAGTTTCTTGCTTGCAGTGACGATGATGCGAGAGGGGGGGGAAAGAGAGGCTCCGAAATGAAATGGAAATGTACCTACCTAGGTGGGACATACCAAGCTTTCGTAGCACAGCAGGATTTCGCTCTGATACGGCGGGCGGATTGGGTGGGCCTGGACCATGCCAGTTGCGTTGCTATTGTGACTGGATATTCTGTATATGCGCTTTGACATTTGCTAGTCCGAGATGGCAGCGGTGGTTCTTAACCATGGATGCTCTTCTATCTCTTCTCGCTCTTATTGCAGGACATGACATGACATGACAGTACATACATGGCTTTATCTTGGCGTATTGGGCTTTGCTCGCTTTGAGATGGGTGCATGCCGTCTGGGTCTAGGTCTAACTACATGCACATATGATTGCCACCAGGCCAGAAAATCGGCAGGGGGAACGCGCGCGCGCGCAAAAAAAAAAAAAAGGATGTTGTCAACATTCGCCTCAGCATCTGATACGGATACGATGTTTTCGGTAACATGATCCATATGGCAGGTCGATAGATACCCAAGTTAGCAGCCAGGGCTCTCATGTAAGCCCGCCCTGTTTTATAGATGCCTTTCTACGTGTGACCGCCGAGCTCGTCCATGTAATTAAAGACCCCGACGACGGTAATGTGCGTAGCACAGCAGATGTAGCTTTTCTCTTTTGCTCCATGTTATGTAGATGTTTCATCTGCAACTAGACGAAAACATGCGTATACATACCTTTTTTTTTTTTTTTTTTTTTTTTTTTAAATCTTCAATGCTATAAGTGGCTTTTGGACATGGTACCCACAGCTCATCCCGGAGTACGCCGGACGTACGTGTTAGTCGTGGGCGCAGCATCCGTTCATGTACTTGATATTCCTGTGCTACATGATCAAAATAGCCATCATCTACTATGCATGTTATACACAAGGCAGCAGTCTCCATAATCGTCATGTTCATCAATCATCCTCTCTTCCCCTCAACAAGTTTTCTTTTCCCCCCCGGTCATCCTTTGACGTCCCCCCCTTTGGGTCTAGGCCATGGTCGCCGGGGGGCTCTCTCCCTCTTCTACAGTAGGCGAAAAGCGGGAAAAGAAGCAGCTGAAGGGCCGCGTACCGCGGATATCATTGGATGCTTCCCCAGCCACGGGAGGTGTGAAAAAGGAAGGGGAGTGGGGAAGCGAAAAGGGAAAACATGGCAGCAGGAGGTTGTGTGGGCCTGCCCGCGCAGTTTTTCTGGTGAGCGAAATGCTGCCGCTGATGACAAAAAAGAAAAGAGAAAAAAGACAGAGCATCAAGTCCAAGTAAACTGTTCAACAAGAGAAGCTGGGCTAGGCTGTGCCCGGCTTAGCAAGCTGGACCCAAGGCCTTGTCGATGTTGCCCGCAGCTGAATCATTCCGTTTGGATTAGCATCATGTCCAGCTGCCTACTTGTACATCCAGACGGGCTGGCCGTGCCCCTGTACATTGTAGTTTTGTACAAGTGTCGAGCTAGGCCGGAGTTGCATGCGAGCACTTAACACTAACACTCAATATGTAGCATCACCTCAAGCAATAGCATCATCAGTATATAATGCCTCGCCAACTCAAGCGTCATTCTCCAACACACAAAGCTAGTTTGTCTTTGAGCATTATCAAGTCATCCTTTGATTGGCACTCTTTTTGTGGTCCCGTTGCTTCCCCCCGCGCAGAAAAAGGGCATCATCGCCTGGCGAGATATCAGACAGGCCAGGCCAGGCCTGAAAGCAATGCATGCAAGGCTACAATTACGGGCAACAATGTACTTGTACGTGTCCATCAGCAATAAGCCCTGGCGCTATGCTTTTGTATCCGCCCTCCACGCAGGGGCTGGCTGACGCGGATCGGGGGATCGAATTTATGTGTCGGTGGATCATGGATAGGAAGCAAAGCACAGTACAAGTACGCATTTGGTAGTCTCATGAAGGGATTGAAGCTTGTCTATTTGGATGAGTGGTAGTCCATCAAAGGACATAGAACCTGGCCCTTGCGAGGGAGCCAAAAAAAAAAAAAAAAAAAAAATAAAGAGTTGATCTTTCATCTTTTTTTTTTTTTTCTTTTTAGCTGTCATACCAGATCAGCATCAGTACCCGGCGTCATCTTTTCTCGTCATCAAGCCTACTCCGTTTGCTTGAAGGGGGGCAAGCGAAGCCATTCCAAGTGGAGCAGCCGGAAACGAGATATGCTCCGTTGAGATTTGTCTTGCTGCCATTGCCGCTATTCACCATGTTTGCCGGGCCAACAGCGAAACGATTACAGTACATGTGCTCTGCGCAACGCGAAGCGGATATACAGTAGCTGGATGCTGGTCAAACATGGATAGTGATTCTCCAAGACTCGTATAGATGCCACTTACTGAGTACAGTACAGCTGCTCGTATGGATTTTGCCCCATAAACGCAAAGTGGCAGATCAGATCCCTACCCTCACAAGCACATGGACCCTTTTCCGTACTACTGCTGCTAGC
This sequence comes from Trichoderma sp. CBMAI-0020, assembly GCA_030708095.1. NCBI lineage: Eukaryota > Fungi > Ascomycota > Sordariomycetes > Hypocreales > Hypocreaceae > Trichoderma > Trichoderma sp. CBMAI-0020. Next base: position 315,101 of record JAJNCI010000001.1, read on the forward strand.
ACTACCCAGTAAAATACCACTTCGTACTTGCGGGAATGGGGACGAAAACGGGGAACACGGCCAGGAAGCAAGCAAGCAAAAGGGCGACAGCAGAATTCACTAGCTTACGCCTGGCTACTCGAAAAAGAAAAAAGAAAAGAAAAAAGCGGCGGCGAAATGGCTCCCAAGGTGTTAGTCTACAAAGGCGAAAATGCTACATGTATGTACCTCTACAACTGCTAGTAGTTGGCCAGGCATTGATGTCTTACTACGATCTGTGTATATCCGTAGCAAATCTTATGTGTCACCGGGGCTGGCTATATGCGGAGGCACGAAGCGAGCAAGAGACGCCGTCCTATTTTCGGCATCAAGAATAAGCTGTGATTGATGAAGCAAGAGGAATGCTGAGAGTTTCCAGATGCATATGCCGTTGTATATGCCCTGGTCGCTTCATGCCCTTTAAAGCCTCAACCCTGCAACATTCAGGTAGAACTAGCAGCAGTAGTCAATGTAGGCTACAAGGTGTAATTGATCAAGGCTTTGGGCGGCACAGCACAGTATGGGTGTTGATGCAGGGGTGCAACTAGAGGGAGCCAGAGAGGAGACACGGAACCGCCTGCCCATGTTCTTTGCAGAGGAAAAGCAAAAGATGGGACAAGAAATTATAACTGATTCACAGCGATAATCTGGTACGCCGTCAGGCAGAAATAAAAAGGCCGGCTGCGGGTGTTCCGAGCAAGGGAAAGAAGAGAAATAGCAGCATCACGTCAAAGTCACGGCCGTTTCCAGCCGTGTCAGTGCAGTCAGTCAGCTGGGCTCGCCAAGCATCACCCACCCCAACCGCTAAAACTGCCTGTTGGTGCTGAATCTTGTCCACGGCCTATCCATGCGCGCTCTGCAGGGGGCTTCGCGGGTTGCCGCCACAGTTGAGCAGTTGAGCATTTGGTTGAGAGGACTAGCGGTCCGTTAGCAGCCATGGCTCGCTGGAGACGCCTGCTGCAAAATGCGCTGCAGGCGGTCATCCAGGACCCCGCAGCACGGTCACAGCGTAGCGGCGTCAAAGTACGTTCAGTGGGCAGATACCTCGCATGGCTCTTGATGCCATCTGCAGGCAGTGACTTTGCTCACGAGATGAAAACATACGGCCGACGCGACAGGGAGTAAATTGGATGGATGGATGGATGGATGATTCGGAGGTCCTGCAGACGGTACCGGTACAGCGTTGGATGGTGTGGCAGTGGGCAGAAGCATTGCATACAAGGGGGGCAGCCTCAAATCCAGATTGATCAATACGCATATCCACATCGACGCCTGCTCGTCGGAAAGCCGGGCACAAAAAAGGCGTCGTGTCCGGTTCTGATGATCAAGCACTGGAGAAGGATGGAGAACGGACCGTTGCTGGAGCGTGGCGTAGTCGTTTAGCACTGCGAGAATTAGCATTCAAACGGAGAATCAGAAGATGGAAAATAAATTTCATCAAATACAGACCAGACCAGACCCAGTCCTTTCGGTGACCCTCCTCGGGCTGGCGTAGCGCAATTACGCTCGCTAGCTGCTCCGTTTTCTGGGTACGAGCAGCGCTTTGGGGTCGCTTTGCCTCCCATTGGGCAGGATTGGCGTGGCGCCGCCGCGTACTGTCGCTCAGAGGTACCTGGAGCATGCGCGGAGCAGCCTGCGCGGCGTGGGTACCGCCCAGCGCAGGTACCTGGGAGCGCAGCCCCATGCAGCGCCAGTGCCTCCGCCAGCTTCTCCATCGCCAAAGCCCAGCCCAGCCCATCCTCATCCGCCATCACGACATCCATCCGCGCACAGTATCGGTGCCGGTACCAGTACCAGTACCAGCACCAGAACGACCGAGCCAAGCTGCTCTGCTCTGCTCTGCTCTGCTCTAGCCTCATCCTCCACTGCAGTCAATGCCTCCGACGCCGACGACTCCCCCGTGGCCGCCGAGCCGCCGTCGCCGTGACCAAAGCCGTCGCCATGGCCATGGCCAGCAGCGCGAAACCTCAGCAGCGACGCCGAAACAGAAACGAGCCGCACCCATGCCATGGCAGCCGCCTGGAGTCGTCAGCCCTTCTCGCCGTGCTTCTCGTCACCCCCCTCCTCCAGCGTCCCTTTTTCTGGGTCCGGGGGGTTCCCTTTCCCCTTCTGCTGCTGTTCTTGTGCACCTCTCCTGGAACCCATAACCGATTGCCCCCCCCTTCTCATTTTAGCATCTGGTTCATGTCTTCCATGCGCTCTCTTGTGCTGCTCGCCAGTTGTGCCGCCGGCTTCTGGCCTGGTTCCGCGCTTTGATGCTAGGGATGCATGTCAGCAAAGCGTTCCTTGCCTGGTCCGGCGGCGTTTTAGCACTGGACGCCATCCATACCTCGCCGGTACGTACCACTTTGGCCAGAGGAGGGACTAGCGGTGCGAGCTAGCGGTGCTACTGCCATGAATTAGCGGTGCTGCGCTGCTCTACAGTACAAGTACTCTGCCTTCTCAGGCCGTTGTCACCAGCCAAGAACCAAGAGACTGCAAGCCTCGGGTCTAGGTCTCTCTGCATCGGCCCTGTCAAAGAAGCCCAGATCCAAAGCCAAGCCAGGCAGAGCAAGACGAAAAAGGCAATAAAGAAACTCGGGCTCAAGAAAGGCAAAACGAGCCAGACTCAAGTCTCAAGACTCAAGACTCAAGACTCGAGACTCAAGAGCCACTCACTGCCGCTACTGGCAGCCCCGAAAAAAAGACACCAGACAGGCGCTTGTACCCTCACATCCCTGGCACCTCCGCCGCGCAGAAATAAACCTGGGGTCTGTGGCTCTTGCTGGCGCTGCGCGTGTCTGCATGTACCTGTACCTGGGCCGGCCTGTGCTGCACCGGTACCTGTACCTGGGCCTGTCGCCGTGCTGCAACGCGCAGATATTGTACCCACCTCACTTACACCCAGATCCAAATTCTGGTCGACGACTTTCCTCTGCCTCTCATCTCGGCCTCACCTCACTTCCCAAACCCACAATCCTTTATCTCATAGTCTCCAGCGTCTCTCTTTTCTCTTCTCCTCTCTTCTTTTCCCCTCCGCAACCCGCCGCGACTTTCCAACTCCGCGTGGCGCTGCGTCACTGCGAGCCTCGCTCCTCCATAAAACAGCCCTCCGTCAACCATCCACCATCCACATCCGCGACGCTCGTCGTGCTTCACCTTCGTCATCGGCTCCCCATGTCGGTTACAGCTGCGCCCTCGAATCCGCATCTTCTTCACCTGCCGCTGTCGCCGTCATTCTCCAGCTCCCGACGACCCGTGCTGCCTCCCCTCGGTATAAACCTGCCCAAGCCTTCGACGCTCGCCCGCGACATCGCCCATCATCACCAGCATCTGGCAAACGGCCTGCAGACGCCTCCAGTCGACGACATGAGCACCACCTACCAGCAGGCGCCGGCTGCCTACGACAGCCATGCCCTGCGATCATACACGTCGGCAATTGTCCACCCCAGCAGGCCAAAGACCGTGGCCGTGCCCGGCCTCAACGATGCTCGCCAGTATGGCCGATATCCTGCTGTCCAGCAGAGCCAGCACCAGCACCAGCACCAGCACCAGCACCAGCACCAGATGCCCGTCTCGCAGGCTCTGCACGCACCGCTGCACAGCACTCCCTCTGATCGATCCGCCAAGTCAACGCCAGCCTCGGTGATTTCTGCCAAGGATGCTGCCTCGTCACGGAGGAGCTCAGAGGCGCTCATCTACCACAGTCTCCAGATCCCGAGATGCATCAGCCCCAGCGGCGGCAGCTTGGCGGATTTTGCAGCTCAGGTTAGTCGACTCCTTTCCAAACTATACGTGCACACAGATTTCGATTTCTTCTGCAATTTCTCTCGCCCTACGAGTCTCGTACCCTTGTCTTGTTTTTTTCACTTGCTCGCCTTTTTCCTTTTTCCCCCTGTCCAGTTGCCCAGTGAGCTGACTCCAATGCCTTTTTCCTGTCTAGATGACGTGCCTCTTTTGGTTCGAACCTCATGACCATCTCAGAAAGGCCGAGAGTATGAAATCACGGCCAAATGTACTTCCCTCTCGTCTGGTGGATCTGGCCAAGCCAAGCTCGCAGTTTCGAAAATGGGTCTACAACGTCTTGTCCACCACCCAGGTGACACAAAACGTAATCTTGCTAGCTCTGCTCTTCATCTATCGACTCAAGTGTTCGACACCACAAATCAAGGGGCGCGGAGGCAGCGAGTACCGATTGCTGACTGTCTCCCTCATGCTTGGCAATAAATGTAAGCAACTCTTCATGGAAGAATCATGGGGTGGGAGACGAAAGGCTAATACCAGTGTCTAGTCCTCGACGACAACACCTACACCAACAAGACGTGGGCCGAAGTGTCCTGCTTCACCGTCAACGAGATTCACGTCATGGAAGTCGAGTTTCTGAGCAACATGCGATACAACCTCCTTGCCTCCAAGGACGAGTGGGAGGAGTGGTTGACCAAGCTGGCCTGCTTCCACGACTACTACGAGCAGGCCCTCCATATACCGGCATCGCCGCTGCACGCTGTGTCTCCGTCCTCCAGGAGCTTCCACTCCCCCATCCCCTCGCCGACCACGACGACGCTGGCAGCCCCTGCCGACATGGCCTTTATGCCCAGCAGCATCGCACCAAACTTCTCGCCTACGACCTCGAGACACGCTCAGAACTGGGCCATGTACCACGCCAACCCCGTGTCGCCGCTGGCCGCAAGGCCGACCATGGTTCTGCCCATCAACCGAAAGCGCAGCCCCGACGTCGACCCGATTGAGCACCCTGCCAAGCGACACATGCGTCAAGCTCCAAGACCCAACATGGCGGTGCCACCCGTCATGAATGCTCGGCCCAAGGACTCGGCCAGGCTTCCTGTCCCCCATCTCACTCTCGTCACGACGCAGGTTCCCCCCATCCAGCCACCCGTCTACCCGGCCTCGGCAACATCAGCGGCCATGACCATGACGCCGATGACGACGGGATACGCTCCTCAGTCACCCTATGCCGCTGCCAACCAGAACATGGTTTCTCTGCCGCCTATCCAGCCCGGCGCACGCGCCATGTCCGCCGTCTATCAGCCTTCTTCCGCCGCGACGGTACCAGCCTCGACCGGTTTCCCCAACACGGCGCTTCCCGGCCAGCCATCGATGGCCTATACCACGCCCACCAAGCACCTCACCTCTGCCTACACCTCTTCGCCCATGGCTGAGAATCTGTTTGGAACCGCCTCGGGAATGCACACGCCGATTGCCCTCACGCCAATCTCCCATTCCCCCAGCGTCTACTTGCAGCAGCGGGCCAGTCCCTACCGACCTATCCGCCACGTCAACCGCCTGCTCTACCCCCCGCCGTCGGCATCGCTGGATCAATACCACCTTTCGGTCCCCGTCCAGCCTACGCAGATGCACTACCAGCCCCTTGGTCGACGAAACGATTTACGCACCGGCGTGGTGCCCGAGTTTGTCGTGTACAACAGAGGCCAGCAGTCCCTCCCGCAGAATGGAGTGCAAGGAGCGTATGCACCCTAGGGGTGGCTGCATTGTTCCTTTTGCAACCGTTGGCTGGTGGATGGGAAGCACGTTTGCACACCATACTATCAACAGTAGATGTTGCGAGATGAAAAGTTTCCATCGACCGCGTGTCTCAACATCCTTGTACTTTTACTCATGTTTTCTTTTTCTTTTTCTTTTTTTACTCTTTACCATTTTTGGAGTCGCGGGGAGTTATTTCCCCCTACCTTGTGTTATTAGTACTATCTGCTTTTTTTTTTTTTTTTTTTTTTTTTTTTTTATATCTGTTTTCTTTCGGGCTTATGCTAGTTTATCAAGGCGGAGCACATCGATTTGCATGGTTTGGGCGTTGGTTGAGGGAAATTGGCCGTTACATGGGGGATATACGGGCTTTGATCGGTTTTTCGGGTATGTCCATGACGACGGTACAGCACACGACGGAATTGGGAAACCTGGTCGGCGAGTCTAAAGGGTGTGCCAAAGGGAAATGCTTGATACACTTATACTCCTCCAGAAGCATTTATTTGGAGTTGATTTTTTTTTTTCCTCTTTTTGGTTATGCGGTTAATGTCTTCATTTGCCCGTTTTCTGTTCTATTTTATTCCGGTTCTTTTTTTAAGACTTTATTTTTTTTTTATGTCCATTCTAATATCAATGGATGATGCAACGATGAGTGGTTTGGGTTGTTTATCGGGCAAATGGGGCCAAGTGAAAAGGGAGGCCGAGGCGATACAGCATAACTGGCTGGAATGAGAGAAACAGAACAGCCTTTTTTCCTCAGACTTTGTGAATTGGCCCTGTTATTATTACTTTTTTTTAACTGCTTTTTTTCTGTCCAAGATACCACCATTACGATTTCGGCTTTTGGGGAAATGAGAATTGAATTGTACGGGCACTATGATGTTGCCTTTGTTCTTTATGCATTTTTTGTCTCATGAGTGATTTCAATTATTGGTAGTCATGTGCAACGAACGGAACGGTATCGAGGGAGAGGGAGCGTGTGTTGGAAAGTTTAGGTTTGAGCGGCAGGAGAAGAGGGATGTTGTATATAGACTCCTTTGCAGGGGGCTGACGATGTTGCTTGGACGCCATTGTTTTTGTGTGTCTATCTTTTGCCTGAATTGTGATGGACTTGAGATTTTATCCTTGATTGAGCGAGTTTTGGGCTTGAACTTGGCTATATTGTAGGTTTCATCATGACATATATGAGAGGTGCATAGTGAATTAGTTGTATTAGTCTGTGATTCAGCGGAGGTGTTGCTAGCGGAGAGCGAATATGAAGAGTGCGAGGGAGATGTACGAAGAAAGAAGAAGAGGGAGTGTATGAATCAGGTTTGTTTTATTACAGCAACGAGGTGCTTTCGTGGGGAAGGACGATTTTGATGTTGCTGCAGGGTATCTACAGATGAGGGATCGTGGATATTATGTAATCTCGCACTGGTGGTGTCGTTTGTTTGTTTACTCTGGATAGGCCCTGTATCTATGTTTAGAGTACGCATAAGGCTATTTGCCATGATGAAGCGTGAATTCTCAAATCTGATATAATACTCAAGGTATTGTCTCTTTTTGAAATTTGGCTGACCTGGGCTTATGTTGAACTCGGGGTCACCAAGACAACGGCTCCACGTATTAGCGCTTAAATGGAGACGGACGAGCTGCATCTCTGGCTGCAAAACATGGCTGGACCTGCATCATGCTTAAAGTGGCGAATGCAGCTCCTTTACCCTTTGAGTAATGTCTTGAATCAAGCTGTTTCTTTGCTCTGTTTCATCGTCGCCATCTTGTATCTCTTCTCCTGTGTTCTTCCACCTGCTCTCTTAGTGCATGTACCGATACTTTGTAGAGACGCCCGTGTTCTCGTATTTCCAGCAGTAGCCAAAAGTCACCTTCCCTCCCTGAGGCCCCACCGCTGGAAATGCCCCCAACTTTTTCTCGTTCCCTTTTCCTCCTCTCCTCCCCAGGTTCTCCCTTTGGAAATCTCGTATCCACCAGCAAGCCATTCTCGCCTCGTATCGAAACACCATCGACGACTGCCTCTCGGATCCGAGAAGAGGGAAGAAAGGATTCATTTCTAAGAGGGCGAATAGAAGAAGAGAAGGATTTTTTCCTTTCCTTTTTCTTTTCTTTCCGTTCAATCGTTTTCCCCCCGACACTCGTTTATTATTGTGGGGAGGAGGAGAGACTGTGGCGTCTTGTTTATTTGGATCTGGCAGCTGTCGCATCACGAGTGAGGCGAGTCTGAGGAAGAAAAGGGAAAAGGGTACAAAAGGAAAAGAGAGGGACAGATGAAAGGACGCTGTTGATCGACATCCTCGCTCGTTACGATTTCTTGCGCGCTGCGACATCACCGACGACCACCCGATACGACTCCTCAAACAACACCAAGATAGCCCATCATGTCGGGCTTTGGCGACTTCACCTCCATCTGCGAGCACACGCCGCTGCCGCTGTGCGCCTCGGTCGGTCCCGTCCTCTCGTCGTCGGGCCGCGTCGGCATCGAGCCCAACTGCTACGCGCGCAACATCGAGGTCGCAAACACAATCATCTTTGAGGGCGCCGCGTCCTTTGCCCACATTGGCGCGCTGGTCATGACCGTCATCATGGTGCTGCACGTGCGCAGCAAGTTCACCGCCGTCGGCCGCAAGGAGATTCTCAGCTTCTTCTACCTGTACATGCTGCTGACCTTTATCTCGCTCGTCGTGGATGCCGGCGTGGTGCCTGCGGGCAGTGGGCCGTTCCCGTACTTTGCGAGCGTGCAGAACGGCCTGACGAGCGCCGTCGTGACGTGCCTGCTGGTGAATGGCTTTGTGGGCTTCCAGCTGTACGAGGACGGCACGCCGCTGTCGGTCTGGATGCTGTGGCTCTGCTCGCTGGTGGCCTTTGCCATTTCCTTTTTGGTGTCGTTGGCGACGTTCAAGGGCTGGGCCGGGCTGGGGCCGACCAACACGATTGGCCTGTTTGTCGTCTTGTACCTGCTCAATGCCATTGAGCTGTTTGTGTACGTGGGCATGCAGATTCTGCTGGTCGTCCGCACGCTGCAGGACCGGTGGCCGCTGGGCGATATTGCGTTTGGCATCTTCTTCTTCGTGGCCGGGCAGGTGATTCTGTATGCGTTTAGCTCCAAGATTTGCGTGGCGGTGAGCCATTATCTGGATGGGCTATTTTTTGCCACGATTTGCAATTTGTTGGCCGTCATGATGGTTTATAAGGTGAGTGATTTTGAGGAGGAGGACGTTGCATTGGGAGAGGAAAGTGGGAGTGAGCAGGAGAAGAGAAAAAGGAGAGTTGTTTGTCGAGACTTGCTAACATGTTGCTTCAGTACTGGGACTCCATCACCAAAGAGGATCTCGAGTTCTCTGTCGGCACCCGCATGAACAACTGGGAGGTTAAGGAGCTTCTTGGAGAAGACGAGCGCCGCGGCACCGTCTACGCAGATGACCCCTATGCCCAGTCCAGCGGCTACGACATGCCCTACTCTCCGACCACGAACCGCTACTCATCTCGACACTAAGTCTGTCACCATGGGCCACAAGTTGGCGTGATTGTTTACTCTACTCTTTTTTTTTGCGCGAAATTTTCATCATCATATTTTTACGGGCACTTAATGTTGGCGAATCTAGGATGGACAGCTCCTGGTTTCACCATATCGCTACTATTCCCCCGTCAAACGGGGTTTTACGCTTTTACGTTTTTGTGGGGTTCTTTGCAGCATGGATATTGAAATGGCACGGCGTTTGACGAGAGAGTGATAGATACCTGACGAGTTGTTGAGAGTATCCGTGTTTCTTACTGTCAATTTTGAATAGATGAGCAGGCAAGAGGTGGTATATAGAAGCACAGATAGTACATGAATTAACACGTGAATGCTGTAGCACGCTTATGGATTGTGTCTTGTCAGCAGAAACTTTTCTTTTCATGTCCATGTCGATGGCGATTGCTAAAGAGGGGAAATCGACTCAGATCCGTTTATCAATGCCATGGTAACTGAGCACATTCTCGCTATCCTTGTCCGCATGGCGGGGCAGATGACTTGAACGATTAACTCGTGGTGGATGACGAGTTACGGTTGTTACAGGTCTGTTGTCCATCAGTTGCTGATAATTAATTACCGAGTTTAGTAAACGCCAGAAGCGTACTTTTGCACGGAACGTATAAGCGCTTGTCAGTGGAAGAGGGTCCTCTTCGGGCGCTTACGACTTGGTTTAGAGACACATCAAGTTCTACTTGCTGGGCTGAGTTGGTTGCATAACCGATTGCGTGTGCTTGAGTCAGTCAGCCTCATTGTTGGATCTGACTTTAAACTCATGGGTAGTTTGAAAAGTCTAATGCTTGCTGACTTTTATATAGGTATTAGTTGCGGACAATAGCCCCAGATTACAATTTTGTTTACTATTCAGAAAATAAAAACTCGAGTCAACTAGTTCAGTTGAGCAGCTGAGATTAATTATCCCACCAGTCCCAGAGCCTGTCAGATTTTTGGTTATTTTTTATGCATTCGACCCCCAAAGGTTTTTGCAAGATTACACAAACCAGAACAGGCAATGCCTTTTTTTATGCCCTCTTCTAGGCAACCGACTAGGTACTGTTCTTGGTTCTTCTTATGATATGCCCTGTGAAACTGAATCCTTCGACTCAAGGGAAGCTCAGACCACGTAACTCAACAACCTGGGTAAGGCGTATTTTGCTGTCGTATCATCATAGTGTAACAAGGGTTTTCCAATGTCCACCCCTCGGCATGAAGAAACTGTCCGGCCGAGTTATGGATGGGCTCGATCGCGGAGGGCTGTGTTCTGAATACTACCTACATTACTATCGTGCTTTGGCGGTTCCACTGAAATGAGCATGGTGGGGGGGAGGTCCTTTTGCAACAAAAAGTTACAGTCCATAGAATTTGTCTCTTTTTGTGACTGAAAGCGGGTTTATGAACCTCGGTATCGAGATGGTGTAATGTAGGCGAAGTCTGAACGTAGGCGAAGTTTAAAGAGAAAAACGAGTTTAAGCCTCAAGGAGAAGTTGTTGCATTGCTACTTTGTATCCTCCAAGGCAGCAGCGAAAAAAAGACCCCCCCGTCCCCCTTATTCTGATTCCTTCGCGTTCCTTCAACTCGGAGTTAATAGTAGAATAGGAATACGCATCAACTACTAGCGATATTCGCAACTCACAGCGAAAAGAGGCGTAAAGTGTCGAGAAAAAAAAGGGAGCATGGAGCACAGCCCAACGCCAAGGAACATTCTAACTCGCCTGAGGAAAGGGTTTGCGAAAGAAGAAAAACAAAAAAAACGGCGCGCTGAATCCTTCCTTCATGCTTCCAAGTTTTTTCTTTCCGCCCCTCCCGGCGTATTTTTTTCGATCCTTTTTTCTTCTTTTGTCGGCGGCGGAAATACCACCGCGTGCTTTCAGAAGTGCACAAGTCCGAGGAGTATCGGGTTTCTGAAAGAGTTGCGGACTTGATGTTTCTTACAAAAAAACTAGTATATTGCAAGGGAGGGAGGGTGTGAAACTTTAAAAAAAAAAGTCCTGTTTATACTAATCCGTCTGCATCAACTTTTTGCACTATCAGCTGTCAAAACCTAAAAGACGCTTGTACTTTCATTGTAATCCGCCTCTTGGCTTTTGTGATACGCTTTTGCCAAGGAAGCCAAGCAATTTAAGGGCCGGGCGATGAAGCGAGCAGCCAACAGCACAGGCGAAAGAGCAAATTATGCTACTGCTATTACTACTATTGGAAGTAGCAAGGAATGACTCGTTGACGAAGTATTGCCCAAGTAGGGCAAAACTGACGCCGGATAAGAAGGAGAGAAATGGGCAGTAACAGGTAAACCGGATCGTGCTAGTAGGAATCTCTGCATATACATACCACCTTGCTCATGCGATGCGCCTTCTTCATCGTATACATCGTATATTGACTTGCCTTGTACTTGGCTGTTCGTGATTAGTTGCACTGTTTGAGTGCTTTGTAATATCCTCCGTTGGGCATGACTACAGCTGCTATACTTGTACACGTACTACTAGGGGCTAGCCTTTGTCTTGATGGCCTGCTCGATGCGTTGAACAAGCTTGGCAGTTTGGGGTAAAGCCTCGTTTGTCGTATATCAGAACGCGTGCTTTGGTCGTTGCTTTTCGTCAGCAGCCGCCGATCTACCGCTTCAGGACAAAGCTGAGCGGCGGGTTGTCCGCTCGTGCAGGATTAGAGACGCAGTGCTAGCACCACACACTACTGTACGAAGTCGTGGTATAGGTAGATGCGGACTAGGAGGAATAGGCAGCGGATGAGCGTGACGGATGACGATTGGGCGGCGCAGAGTTTAACAAGGGGCTGACGCTCTAATTCCGTGAAATAGCAATAGTAATACGGTAGGCTTTGAGGATTCGGACCACTAGGATCCTCGACTTACATCCGAGAGAACCCCGGCCATTGCAACAACTTGGAATCAACAGATACCAGAGCAACAGCCTGCCGGAGATGGTCTGGATTGCCGAAAACTGGAGCTTCGGAGCTGAACGGGGGGGCGTCTTTGTCTAGACACGGGCTTTTTATTTCCCATCCAAAGGGGGCGTCTGTTTCTTGGCTTTTTGGGCAGTCCGAGGTAGATCCGGGGGGTAGGGATCGGATTATTGGCCAATCGGCGGCGAGGGCAGGTATTCTGTGTAAGTGATGTGTTATCATTGCTGCGCCCATCTCTCTTCTTTTTTCACGCTGCTGACATATCATGAATAACGAAGAGAACTTTAACGAGATGAAATTGATCTGCTCGTGGAGATGTGCGCTGTCATGCTCGCTGGTTTCAGGTTGTGCTGCTCTTCGACTTGTCATCCATGAGCATTGTTCGAGTATGGCATGAGCAAGATACCTAGAATAGTGTATACAAGACGAAGAAACAGTTTGGAAGCAAGCCAAAATCTGACACTGGCCAAATCGACCGTAAAACTCACTACATATACTGTACAGTAAAATGACCCCTCCCTAAGAAACACCGTATATAGGCCAGACAAGGATTGATTTTCTCGTACGAGTAGGCACGGCTCGGAGCACGGAGCAGAGCCAAAGAGCAACTCACAGCGACGGGCACTCCACATCACGCCGAGGACAAAAGATTCAGGCTGCTACTGTTCTGCTCTTGGTCTTGTCTATTGTGATGTGGGATATTTCCGGACCGGAGTTGCAGCAGCGCAGCCAAGGATTTTCACTGTGGGGAAGGGGAGCGTATGAGAGGACGATGAAAAGGTTCTTTAATGCCTAGGTAGGTATAACATGACTTATTAGTGGTTACCTGTATATCACCATGCTTTCGAGTGAAATAGGACTCTGTTTCGAGGGGGAGGGGTGTGCGTGAGGACAGGGAGCAAGGGTCCCCTGGTAATTGCCTATCTCGTCCATTCATTACCGGTAAAGACATAACAAAAAGGTTCCAGCGCCGGGTTTCCATTGCTGCTTGTACAGCCCAGCATCTACCTAGTCTGCGTGCATGCAGGATTTTGACAAGTCGGGTAAGCATTCAATCTTGGACGGCCGCAGCGTTGCGAGCTCGCATCGAATCAGACTGGCCAGGGGGGGGAGTGGAGGACAGTCTAGAATGTCTTCTTTTTTTCTTCCTTTTTCCTCTCTTTGAGTTGCGCCGCCACGGAAGATGCCGCCGCCGCAGAGGCGATAGTCGCTGCTGTGTTACGGCTATTATGCCGAAGCCGAGCTCAGCTGCTCGTTAAATTGCCCTTCTATTGAACAGAGAGACACGTCGTTCTAGAGCCCAAAAAGTAGTGGCACCCCGAACCGCATATTGTGGGACCTAGGGGGTCCGGAGAAGGATAGGAAGATAGTGAAGCCAATTTTTTGCTGCTAGTACAATACGGCTGGAGAGCCATTGACCATTTTTACGTGATTGAGGCTGTTGTAATAAGTAATACAGACTGCCGGATTACAAAACGTGCGGCCGCTGCTTATGAGACGTGGTCCAGGGCCGAGTTGCATGTTGGGTTGATCATCGGACGCTGCTCTGACAGGGTACGGAGGATATAGAAGGATACCTGGTAGATGCTATATACAGTAACCGCGTGCTGAGCCTGTCAGTAAGGATGTAATATCCATAGCCGTGCCGCAGAAATAATAGGTGCTGTAAGATTGCAGAGACCCTGTCTTGTTACGTGGGGGAACTTCTACATGCGGTAATACAAAAGCCCGGCGAGGGAGAGACGGAAGAGAAGGATGTTTTTGGAGTGGAGACGCACTCCGACGAAGCGGAAGACGGCCTTTTAGCTTGTGTTGAGGATGATTGATAATACTATTGCCCTTCTGGGCAGTTTCTGGACAGGGTGACTGGGTGCGAAGGGAATTCTTACAATCAGCATACATTTCTTAATATTACACATATTACACACTATAATGTAAAGTATCCAATGCTTGCTACTACTGCTGCTGCTGTTGCTGCTATATTACTACTATTCCTACGCTATATCTAATATATAGGGTTAAGTAACAGATTAGGACTAGATAGCTTTTCTTTAATATAACAGTGCCCATGTTGAAACTTGGGTGTGCATTTTGATTTGTCCTATTCTTCCTAGCACCCTTGGTGAGTCAGTTTAGCCTTTGGCGTAGGTTGCTGATCAGAGCTGAAGGTGGAATGTTTCTGCGGACTAAAGCAGCTTAGCAACATACGCGAAATACGCGAAAGGGGGTCGTATACAGTAGTGGCAGTGTTAGCAGAAGCAGTGGCAGCTGAATGAATGTTGCTCAACGGCCTTGTCTATGCGGGCAACTTTGCCTATTCGGAGCTCATCGTGTGATTGCGGATACTGCTGGGGAATGAAGACAAAACTATACGGGCACTATAGCACGGCTAGGTGTATTCCGCGGCCGTTTGCCGTCATGTAGATGGGCTATTATGCGCTACGCTGCTTTGCGACTGTTGCTGACGCAGCATACAAATGCCCTGAAGCAGTTGGTCTTGCGAGATCTGAAGCAACAAAGTGTTTACTGGGCACATCGAGCCATGGCACGACGCTTGATTTAACAAAGAACTCATGTTGGTAGGACCAATAAGCTTCGGATGACGACATTTGGATTATTAACGCCGAAGCCATAGCTCGCATCGGGTTGAGTAATCTCATTTCCCGATCGCTATAGCCTATCCATGCCTATTTGTTCTAGGAGTTGTTAGCGCCGTAAAAAGGAAAATACTGTAGACTCGAGAACACGAGTAATGCTCAGGCGGGCAAGGCTCGGACTTGAATCGAAAAGATATACTTGATACTAGTTGATACAGAAAATGAGAAGAGCGAAATGACAAGACAAAATAAGCTAGCATTGACTAATGATGACAATACCAACGAGAAACAAAATGGCGATGTATGGATCTTTCCCCGGAAATAAGGGACAGGCCCAGTCGGCGAGTTTGTCTCATGCGGAAAAGAATCCTGCAAAACTCAATTTCTGTTGACCCCTTGGTACGCTTTAGGGCGCGGCCGGTGGTTCACAAATAATTAGTAATGGATTGGGGGTAGGATTTGCGGCAGAATCAGGAAAGACATCTACGGGCAGAGCAGAGCAAATGGTAAAGAGGCTCGGAAAGATGCTTTGAGTGAAGAATGTACTTGAAGGGCTCCGCAAGTTGCCGCATCGGGCGCATCTGGGCCGTGAGTTGGATATGATGGGCCATGAGACATGAATTGGGCCAGGCTTGGATGCGAGCAGGGGTTGGGAAGCGTCTTGACACATACTTGTACACGAGGAGGAATACGCCTTGATACCACGGCGAAGAGAAGGCTTGATGTGCCGTCGACTTCTCATGGTCCTGATGCTTGGATCCTTGACCGGCCGATAGTACGAAGGAGTTACCAACCTGGGACTAGAAACAGTCCAACGCCTTTGCTATACGCAATATAATCTCCACACGGCCAGATACGCAGCGCGTATACGCCCCCCGTACTCTCCGAAGAACTCGCTCCCTGCCCGCTGTATCTCGGAAAACATGACTGGGCAGATGAAAGGAAAACGCCCATCAGAAGGCGCATTACGAAACGTGAGAACAATGATGCACGGCACCTCAAGCCAAGAAGGCCGGCCACAACCCGCTCAATCCGCAGGACCCGCGATCCATCGGATATACAAGTTGGTAAGTCGAGTCCAGCCAACGAACGAACGGGGCGATAGCCGTTGGCTCAAAGAGGAAAAAAGCTGCCGAATAAGAAAGATGGGAAAACAAGCAGGAAAAAAAAAAAAGATGCTAAAAACCAGCCGGGGTCTGGGCAGTCGTATATTCTGGCCAACCAGAGAAGACAAGCTGCAGTGCTCTGAGTCGTGGTGCAGACACTACAAAAACACGACAACTTGTAAAGAATGAACCAAAGGGAAATTGGGCATAAAAAACAAAAATCGTCAAATGAAAAATCAAGCTTTCGGCGTCAAGTTCTAGATCTCGGGTTGATATCACAAGCTCAGGCTGTGTTACACTGTGATGCAGAATACGGGGCCCTGTATGTAGCTTTCATTGGATGAGACGTTTCTGGCGAGATGATCATCACACCTTACATGAGAAAAGGACACAAGCGGCCAAATTAGAACTGCCGCCGCACATCCAGGATTCAAGGGAAGTGGGATGCAGTTACGACAGGAATATGCGATGATAGTGCAAGCCGCGCCCCGGTTATTTGTTCCTCCTCGTCGTCTTTTCCGGCTTCGAAGGATTTGACTCTTGTCGGCTTGCCGAGAGCGCACCCCATGCTGCGGTAAACCTTGACGGCACATGTCATGCCATGAATCAAGGGGCCAAGGGGAAAGACTACGCGATTTCTTTTCTGCATTCTTCCAAGTTCAGTTGAGTTGCCGGGATGTGCGCGAGGATGGGATGCGATGGATGAGGCGAAGGATCCGCTTGGTCTGGATGGGATGGGCTATACGAAATATAATGCTGGCGGGCAATTCTGTAACATGGAACAGCCGCACTAGCGGTCCGCATAGCCTGGATTGCGTGGGACACTTGATAGGCTATTCTGCTTTGTCTGTGTATATCGAGAGAGAGTGTGTAAGAGCTGATCCGATAGCCGGTTTCCAGCAACGCCGCACATGTTTGATGGGCACTGCATATTGTGTCCCCATAATGACGCTACTTTTGAGTCTTGAAGGAAGAAGGCGTGTCTTGGCCCTTTCAGAGTCCCCTTTTTTTTATGTGGTGGAGAGAAAGGCGGATGGCGGACGGATACATGCTATGTACACGCCAGGAGAGCCAAGAAACACGCGAAGGATTGGGGATTGCAGGAAGAAGCCAAAAAGAAGAGTGAAACGAAGAGAGGATAAAAAAATGGAGCAGAATATAGTATATTTCTCTCTTGTTTTCGCTCTTTATTTCCTTGATGGGAAAATGGAGACTCGGCGATGCCAGTTGGACAGCAACAATGGCAGACTTGGCAGACGCCCTGCTTGAGTCGTTACACACAAGTACTATAGTCGGGCTATCCGAGGGCAGATAGGGTACTGCACTCGTATAGTAGCCAGCATATCCCCGATTGGGCAGAAACGAGGCAAAAGAGATAGGTTCGCAGGCCGGGCTTCTGTATGTAAACTTGCTCGGATGATGCACGCAGGAGGTAGTCCAGACTAGAACAAAGCAAGGGAGTAGAGTACTTGAGGGGGTCGACGCAGGCAAGATCATCACAGTATCCGCCGGCATGACACGGTACCAAGCTAATCATCAGCAATGCTGAAGCAGCAATTTAAGCATTGAATCTTCATCTGGCCGGCACTTGTATCAGGGGCTTTACAGCGTTGCCACGTTTGGTGGCCCTCGTCGTTGATTTGAACTGCCGTTGACAAGACTGAAGCTACCTTAGATGTTAGTCCATCGGCAAAGCAAAGAAACTCGGGCAAATAAGATGGAATCATGGCAACTCGCGTCATCTTGACCGCCTGACTAGGCAGTCTACTAACTGCTGAATATAGTATTATTCATTATTCACCAAAGTCCGAAATGCCGGTCCCCAAACGCCGCAAGTACTATTGTCAAAATAGTTCCTATCTCGCGTGTCCGGCTGGGCGTTTTAGTGCTAAACTTTGGCTACTATTAGCGGGGGGAACTAAAAACGTCGGGCTTTTCGTTGCAATCGGGAAAAGGAGCTGAAAACGAAAGAAGCGTGTTGGCAACTTGTTCCGCGATTTTTTTGTTCGTAAACGTCGAGAATTTGCAAACAATGACTCTGTTGGCTGTTCTTTGTTTGTCTGCGGAGGGAGTTGGATTGCAACATAGATGTGACGCACGGGGCGCATGAATCCACGACAGCTTCTTTTGCTTTCAGAATGGACTCATTGCCTGATTCGGAAGCACTGCCAACGGCCTGGTGGCCGATTGCCGGTTGCTATTGACGACAACAATGCATCACATGGCGCAGAATAGAGGCCATAGAGGCCATGGGCAGCGCTACTGGCTGCCAACAAGCAGCTATCGCGTCGCTACCAGGGCCGGACTGAGGGATGGGCATTTGCCCCTTTTGGTCGATTCTGGGCCAAGTTCCGGATCGGTAAAGTGGCATATACCAGAAGCAGGCAATGGTGGCAGCAGAGGAGCAGGTACCCGGCAGGTCGTTTTGATGCTGGATCTGGCTGCTACAGTAACGGCCTTTTTCATGCTGCCAACCACTGCAAATAAGCTGCTGGCCGCTCAGCGACTCAGCACATCCATTCTTTAGGTCTCTTGCCGGATCGTGTCCAGAATCCGCCCAGATCAATAATCAACCGGATTAGCTAACCGCTCCGTAATATCTGGCGGCCAGCTGCAGCGCCGTCTAATTATAGGCTCCCCTAGACAGAGACGAGCAGTACCTTGCGGCTACTTGCTTGTGCTCCTATCGCGATGGCTTGTTCTTTGTACCCGCCTCGTCTTGCGTGTCTCGTTTGCTGCTCTGTCCCCTCGCCTATGACTCTTCGCTGTCTCTCTGTCCTCTTATTTATTTCCCTCTTTCATTCTTCATTCTCCAATCGGCGGAATTTCCCATCTCTTCCTTCGCATTTTCCTTCTTCATTTTGGCCTCTTCCTCCTCCATATATCTCACGCCCCCCCTCCCCTTGTCCAAGCAAATCTCACCCCTCCCCCCCATCTAAAAAAGAAAAAAAAAAAAAAAAACAAATCTTCTTATCTGATGCTTCCATCCTGCACGCCCTCCCCTGCCCTCGGATTCTTATTTTATTTTATTTTTTATTTTATATTTCCTCTCTTTTCTCTGGTTCGCCTGAAGCTCCCCTTGCAGCCGGACCCATCCCTTTATACGACGCTTACGTATCCTGTCCCTTGGATCGACCACGCACCGGGGATAGAGAATAGGCTGCGGATAGACAGAGACCCAGATTGGTGAGAGAGACTGGACGATATATACAGGTGCTGTACAGTAACCCGTTCCCAGACGGCCGTTTCCCATTGTGGAGTCTTGCCTTTGCTACGCCATATATGTCCTGAGGAGGATATTGTTCACCGGCCAGGTGCAGACACACAGCTGTGATCAGTAATACCATTATACTCCGGATCGAACAAAAACAGTCTTGTCAACCAGGTTAGTTAATGCTCGTTGCTCCTTTTGTCAAACTGCCATTAGGGGGGCTCTCTTCTCGATGCGGCTGCTATCGTCGAGCGGAGTGGCAGAGCCGCCTAGGATTTGCTCGCCATTTGTTTCCCGTTTCTCTTCCATCTGGATATACATGCCCCCTGGGAATGGAAAGGAATACGCAAAAAGATTAAACAGACCGGCAACGGCCCTGCATGACATGGCATGGACTCGACAATCCTGCCAAACTCTGTCCGTCTCGGTGCTCTACAAGTATACAAGTATACAAGCATATGGCAATAGGTACCGCAGCAGCCGCAGCCAGGCAGCCGGCGTATTATCCCTTGTCCGTTCCTTGGCCGCTTCGCAGACAAATTCTAGCCTGGCACCACCATCTCGCTTTTGCCTAGTGCCTGGGCGTGTAGATACCACGCCGGGCTTACCTGACTGTGTCTCTCCACAAGTATGGAGAACCCTGGCGTGGGCTATATACTGGCTCGTCCCTTTTGAGATTCATATAGACGCCACCATCTGCTTCTTGTTCTCCTCCTGTTGCTTGTTGGCTAACGTGCACATTGGCCGTGGCTATCTTTGCCCATCTCAGCCAGACCAACTACCTATACAAGCTCAATCTAATCATACCACCACGGACTAATAGCATTGTCCTCCGCTTTGGCTGCACATGACCCGACCCATCGATGACTGTTCTATATAACCGTCTTTACTAATCAATGGTCTGAGACATCTTGGAAGAACGACAAGAAAGGAGGAGCAACTCTGGCAACTACGATACCGCCACGGCCGTTGTCGACACTTGCATGGGACTATGGTTGAGTCTCGTGTATATCATTGGGGGACTACGACGACAAAAACCGGATATCTGTAACAGACAGACAAAGAAAACGAATTGACTATTATTTGCTCCTTTTGGGTTGTAGCAGCATACAATTGGCGCTTGCACTTACCTTTGACAGTGCCCACGCACAACTCATTCGAAACAATCGTCACGACAATCATACTGACAGCAAGACGGAGAATGGAAGAGGCGGCCACATGGGAGGACCTCCCGCCCCACGAACACCAGTTCGTCTGGGACGAGGCCGAGGGCAAGTTCTGGCGCGACTTCAACGCCAAGCAGGAGAGCCAGCACTCGGACGCCGAGCGAAAGTACCAGCTGGCCCTGACCGAGGCCAAGGTCGAGCTGGGCACGCTGGACGGGAGGCGCAACCAGCTCAGCAAGCTGCGCGAGAGGCTGGCGCTGGAGCTGAGCCAGCTGGACAAGGAGCTGGCGCAGGTCGTGGGCGAGTGCGACGGCACGACGGACCGCATCCTGGCCATTGAGCGCGACTACCGCCACGACGAGCAGGACTGGCTGCAGCAGCGCGAGAAGGTGACCGAGACCATGATCCGCTGGTTCCAGGAGAAGCGCGAGGTGGCGGCCAAGGCCCAGGCCGCGGGCAACGGCACGGCGGGCGACCTCATCGGCAGAAAGGCCGTGGATGCCTCACGAGGCTTGGCCGACGGCGAGGCTGAGATGGACGGCGTCGCGTTCTGGGCCGAGCAGCAGCCGGCCATTGTCACGCGGCAGGGCGCAGCCAAGACGGCCATCACGCCGCTGCCGCCGGCGCTGGCCGCCTTCAAGGGCATCCTGCAGGAGCCCGTCGAGCCCGTGGCGGACCTCGTCGACGCCGACGGCCGCCTCATCGGCCCCATCAACAAGACGGAGCCGTGGAACCAGTGGGTCAAGGCCATCCTCGGCCTGCCGGTGCGGCGCCCCGTCAAGATCCGGCGCGGCCGCAAGTTCACGGCCGACCACCTGGCCGGCATCTACGAGCACACCGAGGCCAAGGGCGTCAAGTGGCTGTCGTGCATGATCCAGGCCATTGGCGACGTGCAGCAGCAGCGGTGCGTGTCGTGCGACAAGAACCAGGGCGCCTTTGACGACTGCATCATCATCGGCGGGCCGCTCTTCCAGAAGTGCGGCAACTGCGAGTGGAATCGCCAGGGCTGCCACGGCGCGGCGCTGCGCAAGGACGGCGCGGGCGATTCGCCCGACGATAGGGAGGTTTCGCCTCGCAGCATGCCCCGGGAGGAGGCCGTCGAGGCACGCGGCGTCTCGCAGAGCTCCCCGCGGAACGCGCACATCATACTGTCGCCATCGCCCCCCGAGACAAAGGTCGAGATTGCCGCAGAGACGTTGCGACGGATCCCCATGGCGGAAGACGCCATCGAAGGGGCCGAGGACAAGAAGGAGCCGATGCGGGACCAGCAGATGATGGCGCAGCAGACGCTGCAGAACCTCCAGGTCCGCAAGGAACAGGCCGCCCAGGAGGCGCTCGCTGCTGCGGCCGGATTTGCCCAGCACGCCATCCAGTCGACCGAAATGGCCAGTTCCAGGCCGTTTCAGCAGCCCGAAGAGCACAAGCCCGTGATGGCCGAGCGGCGCGTCCTGCCCTCCAGCCGTCCAGCGACTTACCAGTCCGAGCACCAGCACCAGCACCAGCACCAGCACCAGCACCAGCACCAGCACCAGCATCAGCATCAACACCACCAACTGCCGGTGCCCAAAGAGCCCGCTCGATCGTACACCTTCAGCTCGGGCTTCACTCCCGCCAACATGCCCAGCCGGCCCTCGTCCCAGGACCTCAGCAGCCCCACGCCACGCTCCATCGAGTTCTCGCCCCAGCCCTCAGACGCGGCCGACCACGCGGACCTGCCCAAGATCACGCGCGAGACGCTCGTCCTCCGGCACAACGGCCGCGAGTACACCTACCCCGAGATCGTCGAGGGCGTGCCGCTGGAGAAGATCGACGCCAGCCACCCCTACTGGGACCCCAAGTGGCCCGACATCAAGAGCCTGATCGAGCCGCCCCTGAGCCAGTGGCGCGAGAAGCACCAGCAGGCCGTGCAGTCCAAGGACAAGGGCGTGGACAAGGCGTCGACGCGCTTCCAGCTGGGCCGCCAGGTCAACCGCGGGCTCAAGATCCTCGAGTTCCTGGACGAGGGCGACATCAGCCCCTACCAGCTGCTGAGCAAGAAGTACACCACGTCGGGCAAGGGCAGCATCACGTCGTACGACACGCTGTTCCGCCTGTGCGAGACGCTGAGCGAGCTGGCCAAGTACGGGCTGGACATCCACCCGCTGGAGTGGATGCGCCAGCGCCTGCACGAGCTGTGGCTGGAGCAGGGCGCCGCCTTCAACGTGTCGCGCATCATCCACAACTTCTACAACGACCCCAAGCTGGCGCTGCTGCGCGCCCAGTCGGGCTTCAAGAACATTGGCCGGCCGTCGGGCGTCAAGGCCAGCCGCGGCCGCCACGGCCACGAGACGCAGTCGCAGTCGCAGTCGCAGTCGCAGCCGCAGTCGCAGTCAAGCAAGCGCAAGGGCACCTACTCGTCCTTTGCCGGCACGCCCGCCGACCACGACGCGTCCTCGAGCGACCCGGCCTCTGACGGCGGCCACGAGATGGCTGAAGGCCCCGAGATGCCCCTGCCGGCGTCCGAGTCGCCCGTCTCCGGTGCCGGCCCCGTCAGCAAGCGAGCCCGGACGCTCTCGCCGTCCATCCGGCCGTACCGCATCCTCGTCGACGACACGGCCGACTTCACCGACACGGACCTCTGGAGCGGCGCCGCCCTGACCAAGGATGACTTTTGCATCGACCAGATCAAGTCGCGCCTCCACACCAGCTCGGCGCGCGTCACGCAGTACCTGCACTGGACGGCGCAGGGGCGCTGCCTGGAGCACCAGGTCCTGAAGGAGGGCCGTCCGGCGCGATGGGGCGTGCTCAAGGCGCCCGTCAGCTTTGACGTGCGGGTCGATGATTTGATGAACGTGGTGTGGAACCGGCGCGTCATGAAGGCGCATTTCATCATGGCCGAGCGTAGTAGTAGTAGTGGCAGCGGTGCTTCTACAGCGCGGCTTGCGTCGAGGGATGGGCGGCCGAGGGGGGATGTGATTGTGTCGTTTAAGCGGGAGCGGACGCTGCGGCGGTTGATTCGCGTGCTTGAGGGCATGGGCGTGAGGACGATTGAGGGTTCGCAGTGAGTCATTTCTTTACTTCTTCTCTTGTAATCAAGCAGTGTGCTAACGGTTAGTGTTTCAGGGAGGAGCTGGAGCATCGCTGGGCAAGGATGCAGTCGGAGCTGCTCTCGGACCGAGACGACGACATTTCGGGCGAGGAGATGAAGCGGCCGGCTTCTGCGTCCAAGCTGCCTGCTGCTTATTAAAGTAATCCGGCATATTCTTTTGCGCTCACTTTTCTTTCGTTTTTCTTTCTTTCTTTTTTTTTTCTTTTTTTCGTTCTGGGTGGGTGGTGGAAAAGGGGGCAATTGTTTGCGGCGTTTTGGCGAAGAAGCACTGATGCATTCTTCTTTTTTCTTTTGTTTGTTGGAATGATAGATACCCAGTGGGAAAAAATCGGTCGCTGCCTGTTTTCTTTTTCTCCTTTTCAGTCTTGAAAACGGGAATGTTTTTGGCCTGGTATGGTAGGATGTCGTATATATAGTGGTTGCTGTTGGGTAGAGTAACGGAATAACATGCATGATTATTCGTGCAGTTTTTTTTATAAACCAGACTTTTTCGTTCGTATAGGACATACCTTTGTTCTTAAACGGCTGTGAAAAAAATTGTATCGACGAGCATGGGGTTCTCCATTGAATGGGCACATGAAGTAGAAAGGTACGATTTGGACATATTGGCAAGTTCAATTGACAGCTAGGAAGAGAAAAAAAAGTTTTACAGTGAGCGATATGCCAGTCGACGTTTCAGGGGATTCAGGGGGTTATATAGGGCGAGTGGATTGGACGTGATATAATGTGGCGTTGATGATACAAGTATGAACTCCATTTGTTCATTTATCAAATATTGTGGCTTGAATGATTCGAGTATGACTATATTATTCATTATTTCATTTATTTCTTAATCTCTTTAATTAATATTCTCACGCATCATCTGTCAAGCATCATTACACGTCATTACATCGCCCAGCATACAACGCTGCACGCCCTCACTTCCTCCTAGCAGACGACCTCGTCCGCCCAAGCACCTCCGTCGCTCCCTCGGCAGCACCCGTCATGCGACTCATCAGCATGGCCTTTGTCTCCATCGCCTTCGGATCGCGATACTCGAGCTGCGTCGCCGGCGGAGACTGTCTCTGCTCGTGCTCTTCGTCGTCGTCGTGCAATGCGGCGGCGGCGACTCGAGGCACGACGGCGTCGATGCTGGTGGCGCTGCTCGCGTTCGAGGCGTTGCTGATGGCGCGGCCGAGGATCTTTTGGCGACGCCGGCGGATGGTGCGAGAGTCGGATTGGTTGTGGTTGCTGTCGCTGAGGGACGTCGACTTTGGGGGGAGGGGCATCAGGTCGGAGAGGGCGGATGTGAGGCCTTGGCGGAGTTCGGCCGCGGCGAGCTGGCGTTGCTTTTCGGCTTCTTCTTCTTCTTCTGTTTGCTTTGTTGTCTTTGTTGTTGATTCAGGGGCTGCATTCGGGATTGGAGGTTTCAAGGATTCAGGGGCTGATGGCGGAGGCGGAGGTGGAGCGTCGAGTGCTGGGGGAATTGATTCTTCTTTTCTGCTGCCATCTGGCATCTTGGCCGGCGCAGATATGGTGCGAGGGACGTTGACTTTGGCAGCTGGCGGCTTTGGTGACACGTTGAGCGCCGCGTCAGATAGCTCAGATAGAGGAGGAGTATCCGCTGCTTGCACGCTTTCAACAAGATGGGTTGGTGCCGTCATAAAGTCTGCGGATGTAATCGACTCGAGCGTATGCTGCCTGACGCGGCTTTTCTCAGGAGCGACCTTGTCAAAAGCCGTAGTGTCGACGCCAGCGCCAGCGGTAGGCTTGGGAGGCCGAGCTGTGGGCTCTGCTTCCGAGTCTGCAGGTGTAGCCTTTTCTTTTCGAGCTTGAGGGGCCTCTTTTGCTGGTGCGGGCTCGTCTTCCTCGTTGACAAAGGGATCTCGTCGTTTTACGCGACGCTTCTTGATTTCGGGGTATATAAAGTCTTCAATGGGGACCAGACCGGCGCTGGATATGCATTCCCAGAGCCAGTCTGCCGAGACAACGGGTACGCCCCAGTCCAGCGCGCATTTCAACTTCTCTCTGCGCATCGACATGAGGGACTTGCACACTAGCACGTTTGTAGACCGTCGAAACTCTTCTTCATACTTGCCTCCTAGCTGGGTCACGCTTCTTGCGACTTGGTTGAGCTCTATGCCGGTGAATGCAGCGCTGCATACGACCATACTTGAAAAGCCAGGGATGGGGAAAAGGGGGAATGGCCGTCCGAGCACCTGCTCGTTGGGGCTAAAGAATCGCCTGTTATGCAGGCAGTTTTCAATGTAAAACTCGGTAATGACGTGAATGTGTTCGTTCGGTACGGTGGGATGGGTATCGGGCTGTGAGGTTTGGGGGACAATGAGGAAACGGTAATGTTCGGGGTCTGTTGGCTCAGACAGCATGGCGGGAGACTGTAGCGATGGCGCAACGTTGCCGCCGAGCGTGGTAATCGTCTGTTCTAGTATAGATGCTCTCTGCGGCGGGAATCCATGGATGAAAAAGGTGCAGTTGGCAAAGACGCCTTGGTCCTCCTGGAGAGAGTAGCCTGGCTGCGTGGGAACTTCAGAGGTTGGCGTTGGCGCAGGTCGTGCCTGTGCCTGTGCCTGTGCCTGTGCCTGTGCCTGTGCCTCCTCCTTGGGCGGCTTCTCGTGAGCGAATGAGTACTCTCTTGATGCAGATCTACCCAGAATGTCGCCCCAGAGGTCGTTTCTCTGCGAGCTCAGCTTCATGCTGGCAGTCTTGCGCAGCTTCCTTGCACCCTCGTCAGGCCCGCCGTTCAAGATTGCGGACCTTGCCCTCTTTCCCAGGGACGTCCTTCTTGGATCCGTCCTTACCCAAGCACCGGAGCCTTGCTCTTCTGCAGGCAGCAACGGGTCAAACTTGGCTTCTTCTAGAATCATGCCGCGCTCGACGCTCTGGTTGAGCCAGTCCAAGGTGACCGTATGCACGCCCCAGGACTTGGCTGCTGTAAATTTCTTGCCCTCGGGCTTGTTGACAATTAGGTGAGTGCATCTCCTAGTCAGGTCTCCGGTGAAGCGGCCCCCGTTCTGCTTGACCGTCTCTGCAATCTTGTCTCTCTGCTCGCCAAAGCCCGTCAGACATACCAGCAGAGACCCTCTTGCGGCTGGCGATTCTTCTTCCTCCGACCAAGGCTCGGCGCCACTCGTCTCCAGTGGCTTCAATTGGTAGCTCTTTTCCAGCGCGGCCAGGTCAATCTCCTCGTCCTTTTTCCACAGATCGCTGACGGCAATGATCCAGCCGGCGTCCATGGCCTTGATGTCGACTCGCTCGCGCGCAACATGGCGATACTTGGGGGTGTCGTAGCCACCGACGACAAGATGCGTAACGTCTGGTGTGAGATCGTATTTGTGGACGCCGCCGAGCTCGGCTACCTTTTGGGCAATATCTGTCTGTTGGAGGAGGAGGAGTCGACTGTTTGTTAGCACTTGTGACGATATATACTAGAGCATAGAGCTTGAGAGTCGAAACGAACCCGTTGATCAGTCGGGATGTCGGTGCAGCAGACAATGACGCCTTTGAACGGCACGGAGGGGTCTACTCCGTAGTTTTCATCCTCTGAGGAATGAGGAGAGGCCATTGTCTAAAGCATGAAGCTGCTGCTGCTTTAGACATGAAGAAGTTGGAGTGCATGTGCAAGTCAAGTATGCAGCCACTATAATGCAGGTAGGTGCCTGTAAAATCAATGTTTGGACGCCGTCAACCGATAAACGATAAGAGACGCGTCTCAGTGCTTGGACACCGACTGCTGGAGCGCGTTGATTGATGACATCCATGGCCTATTCCTTAGCGGCAAGGCGCACTGAAGGCATGGGCCGTTATAGTGGGATGCAGCCGTTAGTGGGCTTAGCTCAGTGCTTGATATTGACGAGACAATAGCCAAGCCACTGGATCATGCAATTGCATAACAACATAGAAGTGGGAGAAGAAGAAAATTGACCAAAATAGGAACGATCCATGTAGTCACGTTTTGAAATTTAAGAGACTCGGTGTAAGAATAACGGCAACAGCTTGTGCCCTGTAGCTTCATAGGTAGCAGTAGTTGGAAATTTCCAGTATCCGCAGAACGGCAGACGTCGATTCCATGGATTGAAGAAGCAGCAAGTTCTAGTTTGTGCTTGCTGATTAATTGCGTGGCCTGTCAAGAGCCTGTCAAGGGTTGAGTTCAAAACTGCAATCAATCATTACATGTATGCAATCCTCATAAAGCGGCAGATTATTGACCGACAGCGCTGTCGCCACTGCAAGCCTCGCCACTACAGCTGCTGCCACTACCGCAGCAGTTCCCTATGCGGCAGCGACTGCTTCTAGCATAAGCCCAGCCGGCAGCAATCCACATCCACATCATCCATACCTACCCAACCCCACCATCGCAGCCTTGCGTGAGTCCATCTTCCGCTCCGCCAGACACAAAGCAAAGCCTCTCCTCCCAGTCACGCCGAGTGCTCCACGATCTGCCCTTTGCTGGACGCACATCTCGCATCTCATCTCATGCAGACGACAGACTGACGACAGACGAGACGCACCCATAGCAAGCACCGCCGTCTTCGAACCGTCGTGTGCGTGCACAACCGCCCGTCCGCCGTCTCGATCCAAGCCGCCGCTCCGACTCGACGTCGTAGAAGCGAAACGCCATCGCATCGCTGACTCGTCCGAAAACGATCGACACTCTGTTCTGCTACCATCCAGTGGCAGCTCTCTCGTCTGCTGCTCCGGGCAGAGGCCGCATACAAACTTTCGGGGGGCTTCTCGGTGCTTTATCCAGCAAGCTACGGCGACGCATCCTCATCCCCGCGCGGAGACGCTCGTGTGACTCGGCTCATATCCCAAGGCTGCCGACCTTCCTCTTCTCGCAACGATGCCTCCTCCCTCGCTGGCGCAACAGAAGATCCTGCTCGCACAGTTCGTTTCCCTGACTGGGGTCTCGGAACGTCAGGCGACTCGGGTACGTTGAGATAACGTTGCTTCTCCCTTCTATCCTTAGCCGTTGCCGGCAGCCTGGCCGAAGGCCCAACGGGCATTTCCTCAGGCCCTGGCCTTGTTGGTCCATGGATCACGACATGGCACGCAGACGGGGCAGAAAATTGGGTCGGCGCCGTGAGGCTGGCATGAGGCTGACCGTTTCGGCTTGCACCACAGCTGTTGGAGACGTGAGGCTGCGGCCGCGGCAGGCAATCGTGCATCCCGATGGAGCGGCTCTGGTCCCGTGAGTTTGGCTAACGTGCTGGTGGTGTGCAGTATCTCAAGTCAACCGGCTACAAGCTCAATGAGGCCGTTGATGCGTAAGTCGCCCTCTATCAAGTCTCCAACCCCCTTACGAGCCTCAAATCTCCGCCTGGAATTTTCCCCGATATGACCCCCCTCCCACGTCCCGTCCAGCCCGTCGGATATTCCTCGAATCAGACTCCTCACGGCGCTTCTCGGACAATTTCGCTGTGAGATGATGCATCGCCAGGCTTCCAGTGTTGTTATCGGTGTGGGTTTGACTGTGGGGGTCCCACTAAGGCGAAGCCCGCCCGTCTTGTCGGACACTCACCAGAGTATGGCCGAGCGCCGCCGATGCTACTGAAACAGAGACGCCAGAAAGCTACGGCATGCCAAGATGCTACCTTGCCAGATCGTATAGCATTGTCGTCTCCCGGATGCGTCAAACTTCCATTTTCGAGCACGCCTCTTTGCCTATCTTGCCGGCTCCCTGGCAAACCTAGATCCTGGGGAGCTTCTCCAGACGATCCGAACGCTTCTTGATTGCGTTACTTTGCATCCTGCGTCTTGTCAAACCATCCCATCTCTTGTGATACTACCGTCTCCGTCCATCTGGCTCCCGCTATAATCTTTCTCCTTGTCTGTCCGTTTTGCGCATATCGCCCATAGATTTGGTTCCTGGCTGCCGGTGCTCCACCCCAGACGACGACATCGACGCCGACGAGATCAGACAACCAAGACCCAGCAGTTCAGGGACGCATGCATCCCGTGCATCGGGCCTAGAATGACGCTGGGTTGGAAAGGCGTCAAACAACATCTGCCGTCCAAAGTCGCAAAGGCAGTTCCTCTCCTGCTATCCAAGAAGAAGCGGGAGAAGCATGGCGCAGATGGCTCTGCCAAGGAGGACCCTGGACGGTATATTCTACTCTGGATGACTGGGAGGAACGGGAACGAGATTCAAGACGGCAATTTGACGTTGATCGAATACAACTGTTGCAAACGACTATCAAGTGACGGCGCTGCATCATTCCTTCATCTTTCTCGTCTTTGACAAGATTGCACATGGTACACGGTTTGCACCGCAGCAGTGGCTAACGGATTGATTTTTAGATTTTATATGAACTCGGCCAATGAAGCAAAAGGTCCATCTCCCTTGGATTCAAAGTTGGATGCTCTGTTCGATTCACTAAGAGGTAGAGTTCTGTTGCTCCTGTATATAAGGTTTGTCCCGTAAGCTTACCATTCTGATAGATGACGAAAATGATGAAAAGGACAAGCTGGAGCTGGAGTCTACCATGGGCTACCTCAGCGAGAAACTTAATGTCAGCTTAGAAAACGCTGAACTTTTTGTCGTCTTGGAACTTGTGCAAGCCCCTAGTGTGGGCGAAATCACCAGAGCCGGATTCATCGACGGTTGGAAGGCAAGCGGGTAAGTCTTTTTGCTTCTTTGAATTTCAAAGTCTGGAGCAGCGAAATACTCATGGTTGGCAGGGCTGGGGCGTCGCACCAAGAGCACGCTTCTTATGCACGGAAGCTTATATCCGATCTGTCATCAGATAGCGCCTTGTTCAAGAAAGTCTACAGGTACGCCTTTGTCGCTGGCCGCGAAAAGGACCAAAAGTCCTTGGCCCTGGAAAATGCCCTCATCTACTGGAGCATGCTGTTCTCGGCCCCCGGCATGGCATGGAAGGGCAAACACGACTGGCTGGAGCTGTGGAAGGCGTTTTTGGGCGAGAAGTGGACCAGATCCGTTAACAGGGATATGTGGAACATGATCTTGGAGTTTGCCCTGAAGACCATCAAGGACGAGTCGCTATCATTCTGGAGCGAGGACGGCGCATGGCCAAGCGTCATTGACGACTTTGTCGAGTGGTGCAAGCAAAAGGGTATTG
Source organism: Trichoderma sp. CBMAI-0020 (assembly GCA_030708095.1). Lineage (NCBI taxonomy): Eukaryota > Fungi > Ascomycota > Sordariomycetes > Hypocreales > Hypocreaceae > Trichoderma > Trichoderma sp. CBMAI-0020. The sequence continues at coordinate 345,271 of JAJNCI010000001.1, forward strand.
GGAAGTCTGAGACTATGGATGTCGACGACCAGTGAATCCGAGGATCTGGAAAGCCATTTTGCACAACACGCTTATTCGGGATGGAGATTATCGATACGTTTTTGACGGCATGGGTGTTTCATCCTTACTATTATGAATTAAAGCGAGACCCGCTTTTTCGTCTGGAAGGAAAAAGGGCTGGCTATGATCTTTAGAGATGCTAGACGAGGCTGGCAGCGCAGACTTTCAGCTCTTCTGGCATACAATTTTTGTGACGATATAGACTTAAAGCGCCAATTAAACAAAAATCATATTTAACGTTTTGACAAGATGGCGTAGTGTGATGTTGTGTATATGCTACATGTATTCACTCTAGTATGTATCATGTGTCAGACTCTTATACATTCCTTCCATTGACACCACCATCTCATGTCTCATGATGTGGCAATGCCGTTGCCTGTAAACACCAAGAACTTGTACAGCGCAGTTGGGAAGCGTCAGCTTCTGTTCTCGTGTTGCATATTGATGCCAAGCATTGATAGTTCCCATGGCCCCTTGTCGACGCCTCTCTTTCGTTTTTCTGGTACATCATCATAATCTTACACGACGTTGATCCCCTTTTTGGATCCCAGCCAGCGCATGTACTCCCGTTCCCATGATTTTTGTAAGTCGTTTTGCATCCAAAAGGTGCCTCCATGCGGTTAATAAAGCAAGACGAAAAAAAAAGAAGAGCTGAAACATAAAACCCCCAAAACAAAATCATTCCTTTTCTTTTATCCCCCACATATCTTCTTCCTTCTACGCCTCACTGCCCTGCGTCCTCCACTTGGGCGGCCCAAACCTCGACACCGTCTCAAGCTTGCCGTCGCCGAGCTTGACGTGCGCGGCGCGGATCATGCGCGGCTCGAGGCGCAGCGTGGATCGCACGTCCTGGTGGACTTTGGTGGAGGAGTCGTAGCGCATGACAAAGTAGTGGCCGTGGGTGTGCTTCATCTGGTGGATGGAGATTGGCTTGGGGAGGGAGAAGACGCCCCAGTTGGAGAGGCCGCGGATGACGCCGCCGTTTTTCAGGACGAGGGAGCCAACGGTTTGGGCGATTCTGTTTTTGTTAGTTGTAAGTTGTAAGCTTGAAGAGCGATCGAGAGAGAGGGCCAGAGAGAGAGAGAGAGTAGAGAGCGTGTGAATGCGCATGTTGGTTGGTGGGATGTTGGAGTAAAGACGTACTCTTTTACCTCGGTGAGGCTGCCCGGCCGGACCTGGGGTGGGAAAAAAAAGACAGATTAGTGGATTGAAGATATGGAATGGGCGAGGAATCGCTGCTTACAATGGCAATGAGTTCGTAGAGCATCTTTGCGACAGCATCTACGGTCTGGATGATGTGGTTTATTTTTTTTCTTGTATAGTTGCAATTGCGGGATGGGTTGAAATCTGAGCATAGTTGTTGCGCCGAGGTTTTGCCGTGGTGAGGGATGACGGCGTATCTGACTCCGAGGCGTGTTAGGTAATCGCATCGCCCATAATGGATGTTTCAATAGAGGGCGTTTCATATACACTGGTAATTGATGCTACAGCTGGTTTCTTTGAAATTGTATTTGTATTGTACATTGTATTGTATAGGTATTTTCTATATCCTCTCCTTGGACAGAGCTTGCCATATACCCCACGGCAGCCTCCACCCGCTGCTCTTCACGGCAAACGGGTCAAAGTTGGCCTTTTCCAGGCTCAGCAGCCATTGTGCTGCGGGCACCGCTTCTAGCAATGCCCCGAAACCGCGCCGTATGTCCCGCGCCGTGTCGTTGTCTCCCTCCTCCTCAAAGTAGTGGTGCTCGCCCTCGCCCTGATGCTCAAACTCGTGGCCTGGATCCTGCCCCGCTTTTAACCTCTTGAGCATCTCTCGCGCCGTGATCAGATGGTCATTGGCGCGGGTGGCGACCTTGAAGATGGCGTCTTGCAGCCCGGGGGCGTTGGGGCCTTGCCGGAAGACCTCCTCCTCCTTGACACCCTCCTCGGCCATAATGTCCAGCGGCAGCAGGATGGCCTGGGTGCGGCTCGGGGTGTCGAGGCCAGAAGGGCTCCTGACGGGCTGCGCGGGGGCGGCGAGGATGGGGATGCCCCGAAGCACAGCGACGATGCCGCACGCCTTGCCGATATGGCTGGCCAGGTGATCCACGTGCATTGACCGCAGCGGCATGGATGCCAAAGTCGCATACATGATCGTGGAGTACGTGTGCTCGGCATAGTCTTCCAGGCTGGCCAGGGTGGCGAAGGGCCGATTGTCCATGTGCCTCTCGCGCGTGCGGATCAGGCGCGAGACCCAGAATTTCATGGACTTTGCCGTCGACGAGCTGCCGGCCCGTAGCTCGAGCTGCTGCAGTCCGCGGTGGAGCAGGATGCAGATTGGCTCGCGGGGAGGCTGCCCGGCGAACGTCTTGTCGATGGACTCTTGCCAGAACTTCATGCGCATGACGCCAATGGTGGGATTGGACACCAACTCGGGCAGGCGGACGAGCTCGAGGTTCAGTGCGCGGAGGGCGGCATAGGTGTCCTGGACGGGCGGCGGGATGAAGCGGTGGATGAGATGGGCATCGTAGTCGCTGGTCCTGTGATTCGAGGCAGAAGCCGTTAGAAGCTGTAGCAGAAAGCAACAAGGCTGCAAGATTGGCTTATCATGTCAAGGAAGAAAGGGCAGGGGAGTGATTGACGCCATAGGTACTTACTGAAGCTGCTTCAGACAGTATCGCCGCGCTGATTCGACGTCAGCGTCCGTCACCGTTGCGAAGCTGCGACGGCTCCGAGGCGCGCTGGCGAGCCTTTTCAGGCCATTGCCTAGAATGCCGGGACGATGCATGCAGCGTGGGATGAAGCTTATCGCGGCTCAATTGGCGCAGCCGTCATGGCGATGGGCTCGGGCGAGAAAAGAGTCGCATTGCATTGCGGGCACTTTTTGCGACTGAAAAAAAAAAGGCAGCGAGCGGCAGCTCTTCAAGCTTGTCTGATATAAACAGGCCGTGATTGGCTGGTCTATTACTCCGTCGGACAAATGGGGCAACTGCCGAGTTAGTCTAGATGGATGACGCGGTCATGTGACCTCTCTACACGGTTCGCGTTTGGCAGGCTCTGGGCGCGTCTCCCAGCGGGCTTAGCGGGAAACGCTTGCAGAAAGTCACGGCCTCTGGTTTTTGCTTGCATGTTCCAGATGAGAGTCCCGGCGCAAATATGGAGCTGGGATCCTCGCAAGAGCCTCCGGTGAAGAGGCGGAGATTCTTCAAGGACCCGGGCGAGGCGTCATCGGATCCGGTGGCTTTCAGCAGTCCCAAGCACGAGTATAGCTCGAGTCAAGAGCCAAGGCTGTTCTTCAAGACTGAGGACGACGATGACCGCGAGGAGGAAATAGAGAATAAAGCGAACGGAGATCTTTCTGAAGAATGGGTGGCACAGGAGAGAGGGTTGGAGAGACAAAGAAGCATCAAGACGGAAGATGCAGATCGAAATGCCTTCACTCAGCTTCGTGAAATAGGAGCTGCCTCCCGAGCCCCTCGCGAAGAACCCACGCCCCAGCACGAGTCCTCATCAGTGACCTTTGATCAAGAGACGTTTGAAAGCTTTGTTGGATGTAAAGTCGATGCCGATATCCTGAGGACCATTCAGCAACACTGCGGGAACAACCTGGAACGAGCTGTCAACATGTACTTTGATGGCACCCACAAGAAACTCATAAAATCAAAGTCAACATCTCATCCAACGACATCTTCTGCTACGCCGGGCTCCAGCCGAACAGCATTGACCGACGCCCCGACCCAATCCTCGCCAATTCCCATCCGACGAACCATGCCGAGCTCACGATACATTGGCGCATTCGGCGTCGAGGGATGGGCTACAAGAAGTGGAGCAAACTTGCTGAAGCACGGCGAAATCGTCAAGATTGAACGCCAAAAGATACAGCCTCCTCTGCCCCCAAAGACGAAACCCCGGCTCGGCGCCCCTCCCACTCCTGTCAAGATGAACACTGCTGCTTCGAGACGAGTCGACGTTATCGTACGATTTACCACCCAGAGCGGCCAAGAAATCGGACGGCTGGCTAAGGATACTGCCAACTGGGTGTCGACGCTGATAGACCAAAAGGTTTGCGGGTTTGAAGGCACATGCGTGTACTGCCCTGAGCGTGTGCGAACAAACGATACCATCTTTCTCCAGCTAAGATGCTCACTCCTCAAGTCGGCCTTCTTCGACCGAAGCTTCAAGCCGGGAAACGATTCTTCAGCCACATGGTTCGAACAGCAGATTGAAACGGCGCAAGAAAAGGAACTCCGACTTCGACAAGTTGCTTTGGTTAGGCTTTTCCAGGAAATTAACCTGCAACCGGTTGCCGCAAATGCTGCAGCAAAGGGTGGGCGAAAGGGCCTCCTCCAGGCTGCCGAGATGGATGAGCAGAAGCAAAAGGACTCGAAAAAGGCAACAGCGAACAGCAACAAGGAATCTGGAAACTCATCACCGTCGGAAGAAGCTGAAGAAGGAGAGGAGCTTGAACAAGATCAGCTTGATTCGCTGTATAAGAAGGCTCAGACATTCGACTTTAATATGCCGGAAGCTGAGCCCGCGAGCACTTTTGCCATGTCGCTGCGGCCATATCAAAAGCAGTCTCTGCATTGGATGCTGGCCAAAGAGAAAGATGAGCGGAGCCATAGAGAGCCCTCGATGCATCCATTGTGGGAGGAGTATCTGTGGCCAATCAAGGATGTTGACGACAAGGATTTGCCCACAGTAGACGGCCAATCCAAGTTTTATGTCAACCCTTACTCTGGCGAACTTACGCTGGACTTCCCTGTTCAGGAGCAGCACTGTCTCGGCGGCATTCTCGCTGATGAAATGGGTCTTGGAAAGACCATTCAGATGCTCAGTCTGATACACTCGCACCGATCCGAGGCTTCGCACAACGCCAGGTCGACATCTAAAGACGGATTGAATCAGCTTCAGCGGCTGGGTAAGAACTCGTCAAACGTCGTGGATGCGCCCTGCACTACTCTTGTGGTTGCTCCGATGTCTCTACTATCGCAGTGGCACAGTGAAGCCGAGAAGGCTTCAAAAGCAGGCACCATGAAGATTCAGCTCTATTATGGCACTGAGAAGGCGTTGAATCTGCAGTCGCTGTGCACTGGCTCCAACGCGCCGGATCTTGTCATCACCAGTTACGGCGTCGTCTTATCAGAGTTTGGCAGCGTTGTCGCAAAGAACGGCGAAAGGGCATTCCATACCGGCATTTTCTCGCTCAAATTCTTCCGAGTGATTCTAGATGAAGCCCACTATATTAAAAACCGAGCTTCCAAAACTGCGCGCGCGTGTTATGAGATTGCGGCCGATCATCGATGGGCCCTGACCGGTACGCCGATTGTCAACAGGCTAGAAGACCTCTTTAGCTTGGTGCGCTTCCTGGGAGTTGAGCCATGGAACAACTTTTCCTTTTGGAAGACATTCATCACGGTGCCATTTGAGTCGGGCGACTTTGTGCGAGCGTTGGATGTTGTGCAGACAGTTCTGGAACCGTTGGTTACGCGAAGAACAAAGGATATGAAGACACCAGATGGCCAGCCCTTGGTACAACTTCCCCCGAAACAGATTGACTTGGTGGAGGTGGAGCTATCCAAAACGGAACGAGACATTTACGACCACATCTTTAACAAAGTGAAGAACACATTTGCCAAGAACGTAGAGGCTGGCACTGTACTCAAGGCATTCACAACTATTTTTGCTCAGATTATGCGTCTCCGTCAATCGTGCTGTCATCCTGTTCTTGTCCGCAACAAGGATATTGTCGCCGATGAGGAAGAAGCTGGGGCCGCCGCAGATGCAGCTACTGGGTTGGGCGATGACATGGATCTTGAGTCGCTGATTACACAGTTCACTGCCATCACAGATGAAGCCACCAGCGATAGGCAGACATACGGAGCACATGCGCTGGACGAGATTCGGAATGAAGCAGAAAATGAATGTCCTTTGTGCTTTGACGAGCCAATGAATGAGCAGATTGTGACTGGATGCTGGCACTCTGCGTGCAAAAAGTGCTTGATGGACTTTATCAAACATGAGACGGACCATGGCAAAGTGCCAAGGTGCTTTAACTGCCGAGCACCGATCAACCAGCGCGATCTATTCGAGGTCGTGCGGCACGACGAAAGCGATGCATTTGCCTCGAAACCGCGCATCAGCCTGCAGCGATTGGGCGTCAATTCATCGTCAGCCAAAGTTACAGCGTTGATGACAGAGCTTCGATCGCTACGCCGTGAACGGCCTCACATGAAGTCCATCATCTTTTCACAGTTTACGTCTTTCTTGTCGCTCATCGAGGCCGCGCTCAATCGCGCCAACATCAAGTTCCTTCGACTCGACGGAAGCATGACGCAAAAGGCGCGTGCGGCGGTGCTGCAGGACTTCTCGGACAGCAAAGGCTTTGTGGTGATGCTGATGAGCCTGCGCGCGGGCGGCGTGGGACTGAATCTGACGAGCGCGGGGCGCGTGTTTATGATGGACCCCTGGTGGAGCTACGCCGTGGAGTTGCAGGCGATTGATCGGGTGCACAGACTGGGGCAGCAGGACGAGGTGGTTGTGAAGCGGTTCATCGTGAAGGGGAGTGTGGAGGAGAGGATGTTGAAGATTCAGGAGAGGAAGAAGTTTATGTAAGTGATGTTTTCCTTCTTTGGTCTGGGTGTTTCACGGTACTTATTTGACTGGTTGCAGAGCGACGTCCTTGGGCATGATGAACGACGAAGAGAAGAAGCTCCAAAGGATAGAGGATATCAAGGAGCTTCTTAGCTAGATGACGGAACAGGCAATCAAATGTCACGACATGGCTGATGAAAATGGGGTGGATCTTGGAACTGTTACGACTGTACTTTGTTTTCATATGGCTGGCTTTTCTCATTGACTGGCGTAGGGGATACTGCAAAACTGGCATGGCACGACACGGAATTGCATTGCATTGCATTTGGTTCTGCATTGAACAAGGTGTATATATGAATGGCTGGCTGGCGGTGTGACATATAATTTTACTCGTACCGGTAGCGGTGCAACATGGAAACGGTATATTAGACGACATGTCAATTGGATCATGACAGACGGTTGCATCACTGGCCCGAAGCGATGGCACGTTTGGAAGAGTAGCATTTCAGCATGCCATCGTATATGGGTGGCATATCAATCACAGCTCAATGCGGGCGTCCCCACAGAATTCCCCAGTGAGGCTTTTGGGCAATCTAACTTAATCTGCTAGGGTGGTTTCAGGGTCTTCGATGGAAACTGCGCGAATGCAAGTACGGACACACCATGATGCCTCTAACGCGCCTATTGCTACTAAGGAGTGGTACTGGATAAATGCTCAAGACACAAGATTGCGTCAAGACAGAGAATCACTACGGTAGCTAGACCATCAATACAGCGCAGAGCAGGCATTTCCCTACGCAGCAACAAGCCAGAGCGGCTGACCGAAGCTATTCAGGGGCACCCTGTCAAAAAGGGACGGGGCCGCCCAAAAGCGCAAGCCACATTGGGACAGCCGAAATTACCGGCCAGGGGGAAGCCCCAGCAGCTTATCCAAAGTGCGATGCCTTGGGCTGTTCATCAAAAGAATACGAGGCGGATTGTCGGTACACCGTATGTTTTTTGTTTGCTTCGGCCTGAACTAGTTTGGCCTCCTTTTTAAACACGAGGATTGATGAGAGGCTAGTGGGTGGCTTGATGGGGAATGAGAGTTGATAAATATGCTGATCCCCCGGATTTGTACGCGCTTGAAAAGGGTCTCTTTTTTTGTTACTTTTGTCAATCTCCAGTCCAGTCGCTCTTTTCAAGCAGTCAATTGTGATTTATTCGCCGTTCCTTAACAACACGACGTCCTTTCTGTAATCATACAAAACCCGGTCATTACCGACGACACACATTTTCATCACATACCACCGCAACCATGAAGTTCACCGGCCTTACCGTTGTTGTCGCCGCCCTTGCTGGCCTCGCCGCTGCCTCTCCCGCTCCTCTCGTGAACGGAAAGCTGGTCTGCGGAACGATGAAGGACAGCATCGTGACTTGCCCCTTTGGACAGATTTGCTTGCTTGCTCCGGGCGCTGACGAGAAGTCTGCTACGGGAGTCTGCCAGTCTCGCTAAGAGGGTGAGTGTTCTTTCTATGTGCTTTGTGAAGACAAAGACGAAGGTGGAGCAGTGGGACATATTACTAATGGCTGCTGGTTCGTAGGTTATGATTCGGATTGAAGCTGATTGGAAGGGCAGGTGGATGTAATTGGTTGATGGAGATGAGAACATTGAATTAAAGCGATTATTAAGTGCTACGACTATTAAATCTAATAAGTCTTGTCCAGCCCGGGCAAGCTCACTGTGAATAAAGTGCTGAAAGTACATACATATCATCGCGTTACTGTGACACTTTTCTCTTTATCTTCTGTAGTGTCATTGTGATACATGATGAAAGCTTGATCTGCCAAGACAAAAAAGATGCCTAAAGCCATCCCATCTCGGCTGGTTAGATCGATCGACACGACTTGAAGTTCAGAGTTCTGACACTTGCCGCGGTGGACTTGGCTGCTTTAGGCATGTGCGTTGAGAAAGTCAGAAGCATCGCCTCGAATATCGTTGCCCGATCTGAATATAACTTGCTGAATGCATATACAGTAACTTGTAGATGCGTTGCAAAAGTGGATTTTCAGTGAGCTTGTTGTTTTGATACTGTGGACTGACTGTACAAGCATCGGTTTTAGCCCCTGTGAGAATCTACCTAGTTGCATATAATGTGGACTTGTAGCTGGTGATCTTTGGGTTATTTCCTATTTGGGTAATTGGCAGGATGTGCGACAGCATTTCTACGTCTACTACATCTGCTACAACGTCTTATTGAATGTGACGAGAGGAATAAGCACATTTTTACATAATGTAAGTGCTGCTGCTCTATAGCACACGCAGTATTTGTCAGAATCAGTAGAAAATCCCTTATAAGGGGGCCTAACTCGTTCACTAGAACGGGGCCCGTTTTTTGTTGCAACAGTATTCTAACAAACTCAATCTTTTCTCTATCAAGAGCAAAGGCAAAATACCCCAGCGATATATAGTTGCACGCGTCTATACTCCATGATTTGGAACTCAAACCTTATGTGTAGCCGCGAAGACTTCTCAGACGAGATATACTTGAGTAAAATACTTGTACAGACAGCTAATAAAACGCTATCAGTGGAAGGTATGGGGCAATGTAAATCTAAAAGTCTCAACAAAATATTTTTCTCAAATGTTTTTTTCACGCTGGTAATCATCAACGCTCTCTGGTTGGGTCTACTGCCTTGTAATAAGTGGCAAGATCTTGAAAGAGTCTGTTGTTGTGGCTGTAGCTGTTGCTGGGTTAGGTGATAAGTGCATGATAACAAAAGAAGCAAAGACGGTGGAAGGGGAGCCACGCAAGGTTTTTAATGGACTATCGCGTATTCTAGATACGCTAATTATGGCGAGGCAAATAAGATTATACCACCAAAGTATATATTTCAAAGGGTCATTATTGCCGATATGCTGATAACACGATTCCTCGAGCCTACATGGTGACGAGCGTGCGTCGCAGGATGAGCCATGGTCCCTCCTTTGAGTCTTTCGTCAAAAGAAAATCCTATCTACAGCTGTGATATGAGAGGTACCGAAAATTCTCGGCACAAATGAGATTTCTTCATCCTCCCGGGGATCGCGCAGGCGTCCCCCAACAGAGGCAAGGACAAAGCCAAAATAGGCTTTGTTATGAAAAGTACCTACCTAGGTATACATAACTTAAATAAGAACTCTACGTAGGTATGTAGGCATTGCATGCGCAGATGGAAAGTTAATTATATTGGGGCAGTCTGTAACAACCATTCATTATTCTTGCTGCCCCTCTTTTTTCCCTTTGATTTCATTTCGTGGGCTTTTCCTTTGGCTGCTTTCATTTCCATATTTGGCTTTCTTTCTCTTTCTCCTTAGGTTTCTTCATTCTCATGTATTTTTTCTCTTACTATGTCTACAATCGCTACCTGGTATGGTGCTGCTCTAGGCAGATGGGAGCGGGAGAGGAGCGAGCTGCACAGCTGTAGGCCGCGAGGAGCTTCTCTTTGCAGAGGACGAAATAAGAAGCTAGAGAAGAAGGTAGATAGGAGAATATCCAGCCACTTTACGCCTCAGATGATCCACAAAGCGGATATGCGAAAATGAAAGCTTTTGATATTGGAGGTATTTATACCGCTTGCTGCCCCCCAGACCTACTTTCCGTTTTTCTTGGTCAAGCACACGTTTTTTTTTTTTTTTCTTTCTTTTTTTTTTTTTTTTTAAAAAAAAAAAAACAAAATGGGTCTTGTGAACTGGCTTGTGCTTGTAGTCAGTGTCTTGGCCAAAGCCAAGACCGATTTCGTAGAAGTCGTAGTCCGGTTATGGTACCGGCGCCCTCTCTTTGGAGAGGGTGAAGACAAGAGGAGGATCCGGGAGTTGGAGGAGAGGTTGGACAAGGAGATAGCGGAAAGAGAGAAGGAGACGGACGAGCTGCTCAAGAGGCAGCGCGCTCCGGCCGGCGGCCCCTTGACGGCATAGTCCGTCCTCCTTCTGCTCTTTTTTTTAATACAGCGTTCTAGCGCTTCAAGAGCGTGATTTTTTGGTTTGGTTTGTTTTTGTCATTCTTTTCAGCGGCGATTCGTCATTCTTTACAGAAGTGGTTGATCATGGACTTTCTGTCTTCTCGGCGGCGATTTGTTATTCTTCTCAGCGACGATTCGTCATTCTTCTCAGTGGCGATTTGTCATTCTTTACAGCAGTGGTTGATTATAGACTCTTCTATCTTCTCAGCGACGATTCGTGATTTTTTTTTCAGCGGGCGATTTATTAATCTTTACAGCAGTGGTTGATTATAGACTCTTCTATCTTCTCGGCGACGATTTGTCATTCATTTTAGCGGCGATTCGTCATTTACTACAGCAGTAGTTAATCATGGACTCTTCTGTCTTCTCGGCGGATTTGTTATTCTTCTCAGCGGCGATTTATCATTCACTACAGCAGTAGTTGATTATGGATTCTTCTGTCTTCTCAGCGTCGATTTGTGATTCTCAACAATAGGTTCTTATTGAAGTTTAATCGGATGTGTTAAGCATCACCAGCAAAACCTCTTTGGAGATGCCAATGCCATAAGCGGCAAGACCTCCGCAGCCTTTGACAGATGGCTTCTGGATTTGAAATCCAATAGAGGCATGTTCTCCCAAAAAAAAATTCTTTTTCTTCTTTTCGCATATCTAGATTGAGCTAACCACATACGTGGCAATGTTCACTTGTTGTTCTCATCGCCCCAACCGCGTCAAATTGACAGCGACAACGACGAAGACGGACTCTAGCCCGACTCTGATAGTGACAAGAGAAGCTGTAACAAAGTAAATAATGACGCCGCAAAAAAAAATGAATTGAATTGCACAACGAGAATAAGGGAGCAGCAGGACATCGGAAGATAGAATACGGCCTCTATAGGAACTAGCCTGGCTGTCAATGGGATACCTTAAGAACACGGTAGTAATATGGCGATTTCAGTGTAATAATGCCTCGCAATTTTATTGAACATTAACGATACTTTAAAATACCCAATAATCCTCGTTGTTTTCAAGCTGGTCATATAGGTTCCGAACGCTTCCAGGCTGGTGATGGACTCTTGTGAGATCGCAAACCATTGACTCCCATTCTGGATCAAATACTGTTCCTTCTGGTCCCAAGTCTTGCCAAGTGCATATAGTCACACGCTCCGGCGAAGCTTGTACAGAGAAATCTGTTCCACAAGAACTGCAGGAAAAGAAAAGTTGAGAGTCTTTTGCTGAGAATGCCATGTCCATAGCTGTTGTGAGATTCATCTTGTATCCACGTATATGATGGCATATACGTTGGTGTTTTAAAAGCCGTCGTGATATCTTGTTTTGAGCCTCAACGTAAGTATGGACAAACAAATGTACATATCTTCCATCTATGACCTTGGGACAGAGTGTGAAGTGTTCTAAGATGCCTTCATCTCTGGCATAAAACCTCTCTTTATCCAGGAAGTAATGTGTTTTGAGGAGTCTTTGAAGAAGTTTCTGATGTTTCCAGCTCAACCTCTTTAATCGAGTATACTTGAGAGTGAGTTGGACGTGCCTATGCGCTGGCATATGGCTGGCGTACGAATTGCGATTCGATATGTCTTCACGATTGTGCCATATGGATCCCCATTCGCATGTTGGGGTATGTGTGTAGTATCCTGGCACATCAAGCCAGTAAGTTCTATGAAGTTTGCAGCATTTTGCACAAACCCAATGATCGGGGAGAGACCTGGCAAGGCAGGTTAGATAGCGTAGCTTATCTTTGAGCGTAGCCAGCATCTCTCCCCTCCCAGAAAGGAAGTACTGATGAGTGATAGCGCGTAGCGGTCGACAGGTTTGGTAGACGAGTAGCAGGCAGTGTGGAGGGAGGAGATTGAGTATTTCGAGCAATATTTCGAGTGGCAGCCGAAGGAAATAACTGCGAGTATGAGGCCGGAGCCGTCGGAAGCCGAAGAGGAGTTTAATGATGTTCATAGCAATATATTCGTTTGTTTCTCGATATTCTCCTTTGGGTAGGTGTATATCTCTAGGACGAAATTAGGATTTGGTCGAGTAATGGGCAAGGTCATATATTTGTTATTCGTCATCTGAGTCCCATTGCGGTACCTGGATAGTTAACCTTTCTAGAGGCTAGAGGAAGTCTATTGATAGAGGTTTGTCTACGTATTGCCGAAATCTTGCATGACATTCTAGTCCAACATTAAACGCAAATTAGAGACACAAAGTTTAATTACACAACTACTGCTGGAGTGGCTTCCTAGGTATACCCACAATACTGGAGAGAGAGGAGACACAGACATTGACAAGCTTCCACCAAGTACCGTCGGGCCGCAACCGCACCAGCCACTTACACTGCAACAAGCATCTATTAAGATGTGGCTAGTTCTTGGAGCAGGAAGATACTCAGTCAGATGTTTCGAGAGGCGATGATGACTTCGAACTTAGGCGAGGTGGCTTCCCGACGGAATCCTCCGGTAGCCCAAGCAGGGATGGCCGCTGTCGGGATCGGGTCAAGCATCTTGTATACTCCCGGATTTGATATACATATGCTGAAGGGTCACAGCACTAAAGGCACGAGTGGCTACGTGGATTCATACTTGCTGAGCTTATCGGCGGAAGCGCCCCAGAAGCCAGCCCGGTGCCTGAAGCCACTTTAACTCTTTGGATAGTCTAGGCCTAGCGTTAAGCTACACTGGATACATACGATGCCGACGGTGGGAGGTGAACGAGACGTTCTCAGCTTACCGTTACTCTCTGTATGGGCGCGCATTTTGTCCCTATAAAAGCCATTGAATGAGATATTGAAAATAGTACTTTCATACGCACAACAATTATCCAGCCATGTATCATGAAGCTATCTAGCGAAAAATCAAATCAACCGCCAGTTTCCAAGCCAATCAATATCAAGGATGGCAGACATACGTATGCATATGATGCAGCAATCTGTAAATAACCTCTGCAGGGCCCAAGTGGGCAGACAACCCTAAGATAATGACTCATTATACCTGAGTTTGAAGCGTAAGTTGGAGGGCAAGCGTTATCCGAGGCATAAAAGTGGCTTGATATTCTTCCCCAAATAGTCTCAGTATGAGCGAAATTCTTCTTCGTTTTACAGAAGCCGCGCAAGCGTCTCCTAACATAAGCTTTGTGGCTGTTGCTGAGTTAGATATTGAATACGTACCTAGGTACAGAGCAAAGGAAAAAGCCTACATGTAGGTAGGTAGTTATATTACTTGCTGCCCCTAAACTGCCTTCGTACTTTTCCTCTTCTTTTTCCTTTTCCCAGACATAGCATCCGTTCGTTCAAAAAAAAAAAAACGTATATTAATATACGTTTTTTTATACCCTTTTTTACGCCATGTCCAAAGCTGCTACCTGGTATAGTGCCGCCTTAGGCACATTAACAATTTTAAATACCTTTGGTATTTTTAAGATAGTAGGTAGGTGGTGGAGGGGGGAGCCCCTTCTAGGGGAGGATATTGGGGTGAGGGTGATGAGGGGGGATGTAGCGCAGGTGAAAGGGAGGGTGGATGGGGTGGAGGATAGGCTGGATGGGTTGGAGAGGAGGGAGAGGGAGCGATGGGAGCGGGAGAGGAAGGAATGAGAGAGGGAGAAGAGCGAGCTGCACGGGCAGCTGCAGGCCGTATTGATCCAGCAGATTAAGAGTCTGCTGGATCCAACCAGCAGCCCCGGGACAGCATAGTTTCTGCTCCGTTCGTTCTCCCCCAGCGCCAGCAGCGTTGTTTTTTTGTTTTTGTCACTCTTTTCAGCGTTTGTATGTCATTCTTTAACAGCGTTGGTCTGTCATTCTTTAACAGCATTGGTCTGTTATTCTTCAACAGCGTTGGTCTGTTATTCTACAACAGCATTGGTCTGTTATTCTTTAACAGCGTTGGTCTGTTATTCTACAACAGCGTTGGTATACAAGTCTGATGCCCGCCAGAAGCGTTTATAGGGGCAAGCAAAGCTGCTTGCCTTGATTGAACGAAGCCGCGTTATTGATCAAAGCCGCCTTTTTTATCAAAGCACTATTAGTACCCTCTGGGAACTTGTTGACTTTTACGTCCTTGGGCGCTGGTGGAGAAACGAGCCCCTTTGGTGGGTGGGCGGATGGGAGGGTAGAATGGAGGCCCTGGAGGATAAGGTCAAGTTGATCCAGGGGAGGAAGGGGAAGATGATGAAAGAATAGGAGGAGGAGAGGGAGGAACTCCGGCGGGATAGAGAATGCTGGGAGGAAGAAAAGAAAGGAGATGAAGGCGTTGCGGCAGGCCGTAATAAGGATCTGGTGCTACTGCTGCCAATGCTGCTTGGTGTATATGATAGGTAGGTAGTTAAATAATGGATATTGCACATACCTAGGTAGACAAGCCGCTTTATTGAGCTATAGCTGAGTGCTATACTAGAGCTGGGGTGCTGGATACCTTTTCCCTTATTTAACTGTGTATCATGGAGCTACTGTATCCAACCAAGATGTACATCAGTCATCAGCCTCCAGGCCAATCAATAGTAAAGATAACAGGCACACATGCACATGGCGCAGCCATCTGCTGCAAGGACTCAGTGGGCAAATAACGCCGAGTCAATGACTCATTGCAGAATTTTCCATGTCAATGCTTTTATCGAGGTTCTAATAATTCGTGTGCACAGACAGTTAAGCTAAAAGGTCTGAAGATTCCGGTCCGTATCAACAGAACATCTGTATAACGAGTTCTTAGAAGGTAGGATTACAAGCCTAATGATGGCAAAGCTATACAATGTACTGATTTCTCCTTTATTGGCTGTTATGAATTATGTCTGTCGTCACTCGGCTGAAAGCGCAGATTCTTTGCGATTATGAGCTTATCGCTGCTAGAAGCATTTGTTTGCTCATGCCGGGAGCCAACGCATGGACAGCCGCCGCACGGACTATATGAAGGCGCAGATTCTCAATTTCCTTCTTCTTCCTCTCTACCTAGCTATTTTATTTGCTTTCTTTCTTTTTGCTGCACGTGAGAGCTCCCATGACCTGATGCAGCAAGCCTGTTCTTGTGCAGCACCACGACCCTATTTATCTCGACTCTCTCTTTCCATAGATCATCATCATCATCATCATCATCATCTCTTTTTCCTTGATACCCTTCGCCTCTCAAGCGCAATCTCTGCCACTCTCATATTCTCGCTATGGCGCTCACTGATTTGCCCACGGAGCTTTTGAATGCGATCCCTCTCTATTTGACGGGCAAAGACATCAAAAACTTGAGACTCGTGTCCAAGTTATTTTCGAACATACCTTTACAGCTCTCTAGGGTCTTCATAAGCGCGAACCCGATAGACATTGAGGTGTTTCGCTCTATCGCGGATCATGAGGCCTACAGACATGGTGTAAAAGAAATAATTTGGGATGAGGCCCGATTCGGCAATCCTCGTTCTGGATGTGACGGGCATGAAATGGAGCTTCGCGAGGCACCTCGTGAATATAGAAATGCTTGCAAAGAGAACTTGGCCGACATTCTGGGGAGGCGATCCATGTATGCTGTCCATTTTCCCTCTGAAAAGGCTATAGACGAGCAAGTAAAGGCCCAGATGCCTATATTCGATTCATGGCTGCTCTATTGCGAGTATGCAGACCAGCAAAATGAGGTTTTGAAAGACGGTAGCGACGTTAAAGCGTTTGAATACGGCCTCGAACGCTTTCCGGCTCTCGAGAGAATCACGTTGACGCCAGCAGCCCATGGGACCATCTTCAACCCACTGTACAGGACACCGATGCTTCGATCGCTTCCATATGGCTTCAACTACACCATTCCGCGCGGTTGGCCGGGCACTTATTCTCATTTGAGCTGCGAGCTGTGGGAAACTGAGGCTGATAAAGAGCAATGGCGAGGCTTTCGAGAAACGATTCGTTGCCTCGCAGATAACAAAGCACCGTCGGTAAAAGAGCTTGTCCTCGACGCGAATCAGCTGCCAACAGGCTTGACCTGCCATTTTTTCGACAGTCCCTGCCGAGAATACGACCAACTCATTGCTGCTCTTCGCCGGCCTGGTTTTCGCCGCTTTGATCTCGCCCTCACCGCCGGCGGCCAGCCCAGCGTCGACTGGATGTCATTCCGGAATGGGCGCATACGACGTGCACTGGCAGAGTCATCGAAAGACTTGGAGCATATTCATTTGGGGACGGATTGGGGGGAAGAACCAGATTATCGTACTGGGCTAGACAGCAGCGGCCTCCCTTATCATTTCACGCCACTGCTTGACATCTTTCCCATGGAGCGATGGCCGAGGCTCCGGCACTTTGGGCTGTCAAAGTTCCTTGTGCGACAGGACGATGTCATGTCTCTTCTGAGAGCATTGCCAGTCACTATCCGGACCATTGAGCTCAGCTTCTTGTGTTTCTTAAACGACGCGGACAGTTACGAAGCCCTGCTGTACGAGATGCGCGATACTCTAGATTGGCGCGATAGAGAAGCCGCAGCTCGCCCCAAAGTCAAGATTGGCTTGGAAATCCCCCCCCAAGAGACGATATATGGCCGAGCAATCTGGTTCGAAAGAGAAGTGGATTCGCTTTTGTACAAAGAGGGCCCCTGCCCGTTTCCACGCGATTCAGATGATGGCGAGTCCAGAAATGGTGGAATGATACGGGACGAGTTTCAGCCTGAGATTGACGGCCCATGGGTCGATTGTCCTATTTGGAACAGCAGTGATTGGGAAACGTATTCGCGGGCCTACGATGAAAAAGGGGGGAATCCTGACGTACAGGCAGCCTATGATGCTTTGGAGGCCCTGGATTACGAAGACTAACTTTGTCTTCTTACTTGTAGAATCGTTGATCTCTAAGGTTTACGTAAAGCTAATATTTCAGTTATGAGTTCAGATTTTATGAAAATAGTTTAATAGTAAGAGAGAAAGCTGCAATCAATACCCGTCTAT
Organism: Trichoderma sp. CBMAI-0020; assembly: GCA_030708095.1. NCBI lineage: Eukaryota > Fungi > Ascomycota > Sordariomycetes > Hypocreales > Hypocreaceae > Trichoderma > Trichoderma sp. CBMAI-0020. Next base: position 362,764 of record JAJNCI010000001.1, read on the forward strand.
TTAAACGTCATCAGAGGTCTACCATGGGCTCTCGACAGTGCCAAATGCTCGTCACCCAGCTTCATCCTGAAGAGAGCTTTATAGTTGTTTACCATACCAGCTTGGCCTCGCAACTGCCGTAGTAATGGTGTCTTTAGGGCACCGTCACAGTCATCTTGGGCCCAGCCGTCGTCGTTAATTTGGAGGTCATTGCAGACCGCGCGATTTCAGGCCCTATGCGCTCAACGCAAACGTATACCTCGGCTTGAAGTCTAGAACAGTCGGCCTTGACGGCTGGATTCCATTTTAAATCTCCGAGGACGATTTTCCTATGAGCGGCAATACTGGAGCATTCGTCTCCTTTCTTCACCTTGTAAAACCCGCTGCATTGGTCGACCATGCCGCTTTGTGTTGGAGTGGGAGTATGCAAGCCAGTGGATGTTGCAGTGGCATTTGTATACTTCTGTGGAACACTCTTGGTCGCCGCGTGATCAGTCATTGTTATGTGCTCCTCATTGTCGTCTTCGTCGTCGTCGTCGTCATCTTCGTCTTCGGTGTAAGGCTGATTTCCGCCAGGGTATGTCGAAACACAATAATATGTGCCTTCGGCTAGTCCTTTGCAGTCTTTACCAACGGAAGGATTCATTAAGCAAAAGTCTTTCATCTTCAAGTTGTTGAGGCCCATTATTGTGTCGCATGTGGTTTCGGGTGCTGTGAGAAACCAGTCGGTGCAGTTCGCAGCCTCTCCAACCGCCCGAGGACTTGGTGGACTCTGGACAGGATCAGGAGCTACAATGTATGAGCCACAGTTCAATTCCAATTTCACGTAGATGCTCCATAAAGGGGTAGATATTCTCCGCCGAGAAGAAGAGAAAGAAAGAAAACAAGTCTTACTTGGAGAAGGGGTAGTCAGCAGAAGGCAGTATGAGTTGCTCGCAGAGAGTCTACATGGCTGCGGATTGTTACTGCCACTAGACGTAATTTTCTGTTTGTCCTCCCTCAAGGATGGATTCCATAACATGAACTCCTACCACAACCAAGTTAGTATTCCGCACAGCGTGAGAAGGTGGCAGGATTGTACACGCCTCGAGTGAAGTGTCTGCCTGGTAAGCCCATCCCAAACAATCGGTGTCATCATCTTCGAGCCAAAAGTACCTTGGAGCAGAATAAGCAAACATTTGTCCCTTGCCCTTGGCAAAATGCACTTACAAACTACAATCTCGGCGTGTACCATTTGCCATCGGGATTTTAGGCTTGCTGGTCCTATACGAGGCCATAATGTCCCTCCTCGGTACTGACTTCATAGGCAGCTCAACCCAGATGTCGTTATCAGTTTGAACTCCGCCATATCCTAAGTAAGTAGATATGTTTCCTACTGGCCTGACACAGTAATAGTAGTCTAGCAAAAGGTGAGTGCAATTACTGCCGACTTCTGGATTTAAGAATATGCTTCATCATCTGTCAGTATCATCGTGCGATATACAGCAAGGTGGTTTGGCGACTTACAAATCTTTCAGCGATGTGCCAAACTCAGCTTCAATAGTCGAACAATCATCCCCTTTGGCTACTTTGTAGAACTGCCCGCAACGCTCATTTGTCGCTTTGAGCACCGGCGTTGGCTTTGGTCTATGCGAATCTTGTAAGTTTCCTTGAGACACTCAATCGCACGTCATGGAAGAAGCTTACGCCGGGGTTGAGATAGTAGTCGTGGCTCCGCGCGAGTTGCTAGGAATGGTAAATTTGCCTGAAGGATTGCTGATACAAATATGCTTGCCCAAGAAATCCTTAATGTTCCTTCATACAATTAGCTTTCCTTGACTGCAGAGCCAATCCACCCATCCGTGGCCTCAACTTACGTGCAGGCAGGTCTGAGATTGTCGTTCCAAGCGAGAATTTGTGCATAGGTGATGTTGTTCGCCCTGGTGATGCTAAAACAGGTGTCGCCATCGTGAACCGTATGCTTTTTGCATTCGACAGCAGCAGTAGATCCGTTGGTCAAAACAGGAGCGGGAAATGCGAATGCATGAGCCCGGAGAGCAAGAAAGAAAAGAGAAAAGAAAAGCCTATAGAGGTCCATTATTGCACCCAAGAAAAGAAAAGTGAGTCCCCGCAAGAATGCAGCAAAAGGTGTTCTGTGGCTATAAGGTGCTAATGTAAAGGCACAGAATAAATGCTGAAGAAGAAACTCTTTCTTATGGAGCAACGTGTTTTCTCTCACGACCGCAAGGACCGCTTCCAAGGCACATTATGTACCATTTCCAAGACAAATACTGCCTTTCGCACTTCAAAGACGACCAGTTAGCAGCAAAATAGCTTGAGGTCTGTGATGAATACGATGCATAATGCAAGCATGACGGTCATTGAGAAGGATGCCGCCCGAGGGCAAATATCGACATGACTGCATTTTCAAGGGTGCCGTGTATTGGAACCAGTCCCCTTTCCACATGAAACATGACTGCCGTAAATATTTTCTGCCAAACACTTGACAATACGCATATACTTGGCTTTTCAGTCTCCCTATGCCGTCAGGATGCAATGGTAGTGCATTTTAGGGCTGTGCCAAAAGAGGCATGAGAAGAGGCATCCCTGAATCGCTAGAGTCGGCCCAACGCAGCGACCCGGCATGGGTCTTCCCGTGCCAAGGTCTGCAAAGAAGAAAAAGGGGATTTCTCAATCAGCAAACATTTCTCAGTTTCACAATCGTAATAATGCTAGTATCCACAATGTCATTGATCACAAGAATAGAAGTTATCCAGCACTTTGGCTATAGCATGAGCCACTACTGCTATTGCTGCTACTATGTAGGTACTTTAACTTCAGCTGCTGCTACTCATGCTTTGAAATAGACATACGTATACTGATATAATGTAAAATACTCTTACATATAAGCTCACTATGTATAGAAGGCATTCAACAACAGAACTAAAGTGCTGGGTGAATTTTTCTCTGATAAAATAGCGTTTTTGTTATCAACTTGTTTCAGGCCCCTACTTTTTCTTCGCACCCCTGCCGCCGAGATCGACATCAGCTTTTGCGGCGAAGACGTGGCAAACTACTTAATTACAGAAGCGCGGTGTCTTTATTCGTATATTTGTCTCCGTCGTATCGTGCTCAAGGAATAAGAAGCGGGTAGGCGATTTACGAAACTCGAGGAGCAGAGCGACGGCATGGAATCTTATCACCATCCTTGCTCTGGCATGGCGTCTGATCAAAGCGGGCAAACACACAAACCTCATATTTCTTCCCCGAAACAACAGAATTGAGCATTAGAGAGATCTTCCCGTCGTCGGCCAAGTCCGAGAGTAGAAATAGCTAGAATTTATGCTAGAGTTTCGTGGCGTGTACTTATTTATACAAATTGATATAATTTGCCATGGCGAGTCGCGAATAAAACATTGAGATTTAAGTATTCTGATGGTGGCATCGCCACATTAAGCATCAGTGAAAGCAATATAGGAGTTTTCTTGCTTCGATTTCGTTCTCTGAAGCCATAACATGAGAGTCATTACTCAATTTTCAGATATTTTGGAACATCTATATAAAGCAGGATAGCTGGCACAATTATGGATAGAAGAAGATTTACTGACCAAAAACGGGATAAGGTCTGTGTGGGAAAACACCATTTTTAGAACATCCGAGCTTTGCAATAATGGCGCAGACCTAACACTCCTTGCCATATTAGGGAATGAGAATGACAAACAAACAGCTACCTGGCGGTGAGTCTGTCCCTTCCCGTCGGTGTTTCAAAATGGAAACTATCACCATCCAGCTGCTCCAGGTCCATCAAATGACCAAGTGCTCGGACTTGGGAGGTCGTGCTGCTTGATTGCTCATGACTCGCTGCGATGACAACTGTACATTATCTACCGGAGTATATAGGAATAGAGTGGGGGATGAGAAGTAAATTAGTTTCAATATTTTCGTATCAAGAAGAAATTGCAATACAGAGAGTCAGATATAACCATTTTGATACTACAGAGGGTCGACTGTCATCAGTCCTCGTGATGCTATGGAGACGCGTCGATTCTCATCCTTTTACCCTTCCATCTTCTTGCTCATATCAGCACTGCTTTCATTTCACTACAGTTCCTCCTGCGTTTACGGTCTCGGGAACACTCAACCACGTCATGAATGGCACGAGACTGGCATCGTCGAAGCTAGGCTGGCTCAACCAGGGCAAAGCGGCTATACCTGCTCTAAAAAAGAGCCATGTCCTAACGGTGCTTGTTGCGGCGTAAGCGGCTGGTGCGGTTACGGCCCAACTTATTGTGGAAAAGGCTGTCAGTCCAACTGTAATGCCAAAGCAGAGTGCGGCAAGTTCGCGCCCAAAGCAGAGCAATCTTGCCCCCTTAACGTCTGCTGCTCAGAATTTGGCTTCTGCGGTACAACAAGCGAGTTCTGTGGCAAAGGTTGCCAATCCAACTGTCATCAGCCGAAGCCGTCCGGCCCTCCGTCAAATGTTCAGAAACGAGTGGTTGGATACTGGGAAGCGTGGAATACTCAGCACCTATGTGGTACTATGGACGCTGGAGAGATTCCTGCCAACTATCTGACTCACTTGAATGTTGCGTTTGGATACATCACTCCGGATTTTCGAATCACTAACATGGACGGTCTGTCAAGTAATGTTTATGAAAGCGTTGGTGATATAAAGGCTCGGAATCCGAACTTGAAGCTGCTCATTGCCCTCGGTGGTTGGAAATTCAGCGACCCGGGTCCGTGGCAAAACGTGTTTCCAGCTATGGTGTCCACAGCGGCGAATCGAGCTGTGTTTATAAAAAATGCCTTGAAATTCTTGGAGAATTATGGGTATGATGGATTGGGTAAGTTCTCTGTCTTTGTAATTGATCCGACTGTTCGCTAATGGCTCTTTTTATCCATTGATAGATTTCGGTAAGTGCATCACTCCAACGCCATCGACGACCCATAGCAATCTCATCTCGACATACTACGGATCGCACACAGACAACCCGAATGTATAATCGAAAGAATAACATCAGCTTACAATGAAGCAGATTGGGAGTACCCTGGAGCCGACGACCGCGGCGGCACTGAGAAGGATGGCGAAAACTATGTTGTGCTGTTAAAGGAACTGCGAGCCGCAATCAAAGCCAGTGGCCGCGACTATCTCGTCACCTTTACGGCTCCAACCTCTTACTGGTATCTTCGCCATTTCGATCTGGAGAACATGGTTCCTCATGTTGACTGGGTGAATTTAATGTCATATGACCTTCATGGAGTGTGGGATGGCAACAATACGATTGGCAAACAGGTTTTGGCCCATACCAACTTGACAGAGATTGATCTTTCACTTGATCTAGTGAGTCAAAGGGTAAAAAGCATGGGTTTTTGGAAGGCTACTGACCCTTTTTGGCAATAGTTTTGGAGAGTCGGAGTTCAACCATCAAAGATCGTTCTAGGTCTCGGATTTTACGGCAGATCATTCTCTTTAAAAGACCCTCGCTGTTGGAAGCCCGGATGTGACTTTAGCGGCCCAGGAGATGCAGGCCCATGTTCTGGCACTGCAGGCATATTATCTTTCAGAGGTAGTATCCTTCCATTCATATACTCATGATTGTCCTTGGCGTGAAAGTGCTGATAGAGCTGGCGTATAAAGAGATTACAGATGTACTTCGCCGAACTGGCGCAACAGCTTACTGGGATAAAAAAGCAGCCGTCAAATATCTGCCTTATGGAAAGAACTCGTGGATCTCGTAAGTAACTTGACATCCCATTTTCTCATCAGATGGTCATAAGCTAATGACGCTCAAGTTTTGACGATGTTCAAACGATAGAGGCCAAGATCAATTATGCGAATAAACTGGGGCTTTCGGGCTTGATGATATGGGCCATCGACCTTGATAATGGACAGCTAGATGCGCTTAGAGCAACCTCTGATCCGTCCATCATTGGCAACGACGACATCCCATTCGATCTACTAAATATCAAGAATATTTTTCCGACCGAATACCTTCCTCCTAACGGTTATACCCCAAGGTATGGGCTGGCTAACTTTGGGGGTTCTGTAGGCTTAGCCAATATGGATCCAAGTAACGGCGGATTTGGCTTCTTCCTCATATCAGGCGATTCTCACGTCGCTTCGACACTGACGAAACGGGACAATGAGCCAGATCCGTTCGAATTCTTAGATTGCCATGGCACAAAAGTCGAATTGCAGCCGGGCATTTCCAAGGCCAGAGTAGCTTGCTTTAGTGATGATGTGGAAGGCTGCTTCCGAGTCATGGAACAAGGTATCGAGGGTACTCTAGTGGAGCTGCCGGACCATGTGAGTGATCATTTCTCTAACCTCTGATGAAGCGATCAGCTCTCTGATTTGTACGGATTGCTTAGTGTTTTTCACAACAATATGCAAGAGCGGTTTCTATTCAGGTTTCACCAGGTAAGTCCCTTATTTTACGAACGTTGCAACATGAAGCTCACCAGCCAGATCAATACATCCCCACGATGTTTAACGGCAGACAGCCAACTTCACAGGTCTTTGACTTTTACTTCGATTTCAACATGGGTCTTGTCCGCCGAGATACCAACAACACCAGCATCCGTATTGACTACTCAAATGTCAAGGGCTACTGGGACTCTGTTGTTAACTCGCCCGGTATCCAAACTCGGGATCTTACACGCAGATTTTTCGCTCCATCATCTGCAGAATGGCAGAAAAAATATTCCAGCGACGGTTATTCGGCATTTGAAGATTCCAAGTCTTTTGACATTAATGCAGATGTACAAGCCCCACTGCTGTGGCAGACTGCACAAGATTGTCCAATTGATGGCTCGACATTCAATGAAGGCATTGGTGCTTACATAAAAGGAAAGCTCAATGCTCACTTTCTCTATGGTTTCTCCATGGTGGTAAGTGGACTCTCAAGTTTCCATGCCTATCACAGTACCATTGACCAGTTTGCCTTGGTAGGCATCCCTTGACGGAGGGGCGTTTCAGATTCAAGAGTCCGATGGGTTCTTGCACGTATCTGGAAACACAAATTTCACATATGCTGTTGGGGGAATCGGGTCTCTCGATATATCGGAAGCTGGCAAGGGAAATCCTGCCATAAGTGATGAAATTCCGGTGACGCTAGGTGGACATGCTATCAACGCCGGCAACTCTGCTGATATGGCTACATTTGAACCCTTTTACCAAATTCAGTATGAATTGGCTGCTATGAATGGGACTGACATAAGAAGCTTTGGAGACGACAGTATTCCATTCAATGGGCGGTTACAAACCAGGATTCTGTCCGACTTGGGTGGCTCAACATTATATTTTCCGATTTCCAATGCAGAGGCAGACACGACCCCAAAGAAGCGAAATGGCAACAGAATCGTCGTACCAAAAACTAACGTATTGTATAATGGACTGGGATACGGTGGAAGAATAGCTCTGAGCAGCATTGTTACGTTTGGCCTAAAAAGTAAACTGCTTTTGGGAGGGCGAAATCTTCCCCTGCCGATTGATCTGCCCAATGTGAGCGATTGGCAAAGGCTATGTGATTGATCATCAGCTAACCTTATTCACAGATGTCTGTCACTTACAATACAATGACCGAGTTTGTATTCTCTTCAAAAAGTGAGAACAATCAAGAGTTGTCATGCGCAGATTATTCGGTAACGTCAGTAAATGCCACGTTCACAACAGGAGGCAGGCTTGAATACTAATACAAAATGGACGATCAGGACTTTGGCCTACCAATCGCAAAACGACACGTTAGTTTCTCTTTAATTCCACTATACTCTCTGGGATTTGGATGCTTATGGCTGGCGAAAACAGTGACTTTGCTCGTTGGAATGGCGACCAGCTAGCCGAATTTGCGTATGAGTCTGTAAGTGGTCGTTCGATATTATGCATCAGAGACGAAATCAACCAGCTAAAGACCTGCAATACAGCAAACACTAGATGATGAAAATCATTGTTACAATGAGACTAACCACACTTTACTCGGCAGCCGAGGGAAATTATTTGGCTGGGGTTACAGTGCTGGAAAGTCGATTGACGTCTCAGATTTCCTCAAGGACGAAGCTATCCTTACCATGTTTGACACTACTCAACCCAAATTTGACTGCGACGACTGCGTTGGTTGCGAAGAAGAGAAGAAAAAACGCGCAGAGGACTTTTGTTGCGGATGTGTGAGTATGCAATATCTCTACGGCTATACTGACTTCAATCCCACAATAGATCCTCCCGAAGAGGGAGAATGGATCCCGGGCCACCAACAGAGGAGCGAGCTGGATGAAGAAGATGAAAAGGACCATTTACTAGAGAAACGGGCTAATGGCACAGCCACATTGTCTCCCAAAGCGATAAAGGTCTGTGGTCCTGCTAAAATTAGGCCGCGAAGTGCATTCTATTATCCCGCCTTCCCAGCAGATGCAACATATATATGGGAGCACATCGACCAAGGACGCTGGGAGCCCATATCAAGGTACTGGGGTAATGTTTCTGCCTCCTGCACGAATTGGGCTGCTGGGCAGCTGACTACTGCCGATGTCGAATATACTCCAGCAGGCAAATACCGGGCCAAGTATCAAAGTACATACGCCTCCCCATAATATTTCCTTCTTTTTCTGTATCTATATTTGGCTGACTTAATTTGCTGTCTTAGCGGAGCATGTTTTTGAAGGCCAGCTGATATCAATCTTCTTCACCCAGTGGCTTGATAAAGGGTTTTTCAAGCGCCAGAACCCCATGCCTAGCAATCCTCGGCCCAAGGTGCCCTGCAGCTTCACTGAGACCTATATAAAGAAGACAGTCTCTCCGAACTCATGGATGCTGAAGAACAAAAAGCAGCCTTTTATTCAAGTCCTTCTAGCAGAGCTGGGCAACAAGGAGAAGCTTGATCGCTTGGCCATTTTCAAGGCCAGACCTAATTTAAAGAAAGGAAATGTAAGTATTGTCTGTCTCTCGTGTTACTGTTCATCTTTATTCTTCGGTTTTTCCATGGTTCACAAGATTTCTAATGCAACGATAGCTGTTTGAAAATATAAACAGCGTTGCTGTAACAAGCTATGGTCTCATGACTGTCGCCGAGCAGCTTCAAAGTGTGAAAGAGCTAGGTACGTGCCAGTCATCTTGATGTCCACATCTTTGCTAATGTAGTCTTGTTCCGCGCAGGTCTCATATTCTCATACATGAACAACCCCATGGTTTGGGACATGTTTTGCGACACGTACGAAGCCTTGTATGATCGATTCGAAGATTTTGACTCGTGGTACGCCCGGAATGGAGGCGCTTTAGCAATTCCTTCTCTACAAAATGAATGGCGAGCATTCATTCGTGCGATGCTGGATAGTATCGTCGCAAATTCAAGGACAGAATTCGATAAACTTTACACGCTCAGACGGTACGTTATGAGGCTTTTGTATTACAAGAATGGGAATCGTGACGCTAATTCGTGATATTTCAGTATTCCCCTCGCAAACCAAGCACGTGCTACGTCTGAAGCCTTCTGGGCGGTCAATAACCTACAAAATAGGAGACTCATTAAGCTGGATAAGACATGTCGACATCTGCCTTGAGGATCGTAGGCGGAACCAGACCAGAGCGGAGAAATATACATGTATTGGAGAGCTGTGGCTTGCACTAGCTGCTGTTTGTGCTTGGTGCAGGTAGAATTAACGCTGGATGCATGTAACTTCTGCCTATCTATTAGTAGGTCCCAATTACACGTACCTACGATGAAAGCTTGACGAGTTGACAGAGCGGTTCGAAAGATGGACATTGAAGGTCGCCTCTACAGGTGGAAAATAAGTGAGCCCAGCCAATATATTACGCAATCTAGAGCTTGGCTGGTAGTCTACCAGCTCCCCGACACTTGGAACGCGTAGGATATGTTTTTGGCGCAGTTTAATGCAAGTCTATTTGTTGTATATAACTTTTCTTCAATCTATCCGGCGCCAAGGCCATATGTGCAGGGGTATTCATCTCACGCTACGTATAAAATCCTTTTCTCCTCGAATTTACAGCTTGACAACGACCTTGTTGGCAGCAGGCTGCTCGTCCTCGGTGTTGAACAGGTTGATGTTCCATCTAGGCTTGTCTATTGCGGTCGGTTAGCACTGCAGGAAACGAAACTCTTGTGGCAAAATGAAGGAAAAAACGCACAGTTGAAGGGAATGTTGAAGCGCTTAGGAGTCTCGCCCAGCTTGGCCAGGGCAGCGACAGCCTCGTCGTCCAGGTCGACCTCCTGGAAGTTCTCGGCAATGCGAGCCTTGGTGACGGACTTGGGGATGACGGTGTGGCCGCCAATCTGGGACCAGGCGAGGATGACCTGGGCGGGGGTGACGGTCTTGCCCTGCTTCTTGGAGAGGCTCTCGGCGACGGCCTGGACCTCGGGGGTGTTGACGAGCAGGGGGATGCCGCTGGAGTTGTTGCCAAAGGCAGAGTAGGCGGTGATGACGATGCCCTTCTTCTGGCAGTACTCGATCAGGGGGTAGTCGGGGAGACGGGGGTGGCGCTCGACCTGGTTGGCGGCGGGGACAACGCCGGTGGCCTCGATGACGGCCTCGAGCTATATAAGTTGCCAGGTTAGCTGTTTGAACTGTGGAATAGAGTCTTGGGAGGGACACGTACGTTCTCAATGGTGAAGTTGGAGACACCAACGGAGCGGACCTTGGACTTGGGCAGCTCCGTCACGGCCTTCCAGGTCTGCACAATGGACACGTTGTTGTTGATGAGCGTCTCAGTGCCTTCGGCGTTCTTGGGGAAGAGGCCGTGGCCGGGGGCAAAGGCAACAGGCCAGTGGATGAGGTAGAGCTGCAGTGACCGGGTTAGCAAACCAGCGCCTTGCTTGCTTCATTCAAGCCAACATACGTCGAGGTAGTCGAGGCCAAGCTCCTCAAGGGTGTCGTCCAGAGCGGGCGCAACGTCCTCGGGCGCGTGGGAGCTGTTCCACAGCTTGGACGTGATGAAGATGTCCTCGCGCTTCAGGCCGGGCACCTCGGCCAGCGCCTTCTTGATGCCCTCGCCGACCTCCTTCTGGTTGGCGTAGACCTTGGCCAGGTCGAGGTGGCGGTAGCCAACCTTGAGGGCCTCGTAGACACCGGCACCGACCTCGCCAGGGCCGGCCTGCCAGGTGCCGTAGCCGATCTGGGGGATCTTGTGGCCGGTGTTGAGGGTGACGGTTCGTCCGGAAGACATGTTTGCGGTGGTGCTGAATGTTCGGGGGGAGAAGGTGTTGGTAAGTGGAAATGCGCGGTGGCTGAGACGAGTCGAGGAGAGGAATGAAGAGATGGGGAGGAGGGACGGGCGACACAAGCGACGCAGGGCTGCCATTATTATACGTCGATATCGTCACTACCAGTAGCCACAAAAGCAAGCCATAGCGCGTCACCATGGGGGAGCTTGGATCGTATTTTCCCCATCCAGGGCCTCCCATCCCCATATCTATGTATCCAGGCCTATCCATTGCCTTCTGTGGGGAACATCGGCGTTTACGCACCTTGGGAGTGCTTTTTTTCTGTTATCCAGCAGCCGTCTCCATGGTAGGTGCCTTGCCTGATGCATTCACGGGGGGCGCTCAGGCTGTGGCTGCAGAAGGTGATGCATTCTATTGTTTGAAATGGTGTAATTGTCTCATGCTTGTGAGCAATTCGCCTGTCTGTTTGTCTCATTCTGCCTCCTCTATCTGACGGGAAAAAGACGAGATTCCCAGAATTGCCCCGCGGCCCAAAGAGGAAATCGTAGACGCTCGAAATTTTAGGTGATGAGGGGCTCAAATTACGTACATGGCAGAAGCCATGCTAGAACAAGGCACGGAGACGCCACCATGACTAGCAAGAGTCGTGGCTTGTGGGGGTCTGGATTCGACGATACTGTGCTGCAGTGTTTGAGGCAAGTATAGCCCGTGGGTTGGGGCGGATTTAACGATTTGTTTGTCCAGGCGGTCGAAAGCAGCAATGGAGCGTCATCATCGGTTTGTCTCTGTAGCACCTTGACGGCAGGAAACCAGCTGGACGAATCAGACGGGGTTCCTGATGCTCAGCCCATGCAAGCAGTAAGTGCGAGATAGTCTCTGTGCCAATCAACGAGTCGTTCCTATGCTGAAGCCTCCGCCAGTCTCCTCAACATCTCCTGCCACTCACACACCATTCCATGTGCTACACTGAAATACTTCATTCAGCCAGCATTCCCCTCTACCCCACGCAGTTACAGCGAGGTACCCCCGTCTCCAACGCCACGATAGCGGGACGGAGAGACTTGCCTGTCTCGCGGTGGAGAAACGAACCGCTCCAATGGCGAATCCCAACTTGGCCTGAGCGGCTGATAGATTGTCCGCTGTGCAAGGCACTGACAAAGCCGCATCTCGGATCACGGATAGACGGACAAATATCCGACCATCAACGGCCGGCATTTGAACGTTTTTCTCTTGTGGAACCAGTTAAAGCCGCTGGCGGTATCACAAGGCCATCCCGCAAAGCTTATCAACTTTATTAGCAGTTGAATTGGCCGATGACAAACTACATCGACTTGAGAGAGGGAAAAAAAAAGGTTGAGGCAAGTTAAGCCGCCTTCTAGAAGCCTTCTTCACGAGCACCACGTGTTTGTACTCCACGTCAAACTTTCTTCGTCACAGCAGCACCAACGTCGCTTGTCCATCTCAAGCTCGTCTCTCCCGCCAAACGACGTTGCTCTCTTTTTACAAACGGTTGGGCTGCCATCCCACATGTTCAACAGAAGTCGTCCAAATGCTTCGCATCATGTCACGAAGCTCCTGTTTGTCGGCCTTGACCTCCTGAATCACCAAACTGTCGCTACCTGTAGAAATCTATTTGCGTGGAGAACATCACCCAGCCGGGCTCTTTCTTTGATTCCCTTTTCAATGGCTATAGGGAGAGCAAACTGTTTCAATGTCAAGAAAACGGTGAGGGTAGCTGCTTTGGCTTGTCAAACTAGATCAAGTCGCATCGATGAATCTGTACTTGGAGCAGCAATAACACCGTAGACTCCTTGCAGGAGGCGTATAAGATGAACATGTTGTCGTCGTAAAATAGCCATCTTTTAATTTTCAATAGCATTCGATTCGATTCAATTAACAACTTTAGCAAATCTTGGCATTCTTTGCAGGCCTCATCATGGTCTTCCCACTGTTCACTATGCCCTGCCTCCATAACCACCATCAGCCCCCTATCCTTCACTCTCGCGACTCCTATGACGGACAAATATCATCCTCGGCGGCTGTTGGCCTCACCGTTGGAATCACCCTCATTGTAGTCATCATCGCCGCCATCACCTACCTTTGGTGCTGGCGCCAAAGTCACCGCCACCGGCGAGCTCGGCGACGACGCTCTGAGTCGCGCCATCGCCGCGACAACCAGCAGGAGCAAGCAAATGCTGCTGCGCGTGGAAACAATGAGAGGCCAAATGAAGTCGAGCAGGCGCCTCAGGGGCAGAATGCCGCTGCGCAGGATGAAGAGGGACCTCCACCTGCTGTACCCCTGACGGTTCATCACCACCAGCATGAGGACAAGCATTTCCACGGCCACTGCCATGACCACCATGACCAACAACGTGATCATGAGGATGGCCAAGGCTCTCCTACTGATTCTGATTTTGGCCATGGTCACGTAAACTACCATCGCCATCGCCGTTTCAACCGCGCCCAGCGGATCTTTCACCCACAAGACCCCATTGCGGAGGCTGAAGAGCCGATCCAGCCGCAGATTCGACTAGCAGACTTGGAGGCGATTTTCAATGGACTAGATGTACCTCTGGCGAATGGTCGTGCTAATGTGGCTGCGAAAGAAGAGAAGAATGGGGACCGTGAGAAAAAGCAAAGAGAGAAACGTCGGAAGCGACACCATGGCCATCATCACCATTGCCACCATCGGCATAGGCGAGTGATAATTCACTAGGGGGTGGGTGGGCGTGGAGGTGATTTTGAAGGTTAAATGATGGAGAGCACGTAGGTAGATGAGAGGTATGAATATAATATTAATCGTTCTGTTATCCGAATATATCCTAGTGATATGATGAGCAACCTGTCCAATCCATCAACGAATAGTTAAAAGTAGCTAGCAAAAAAAGTTGTCAAATGCCATTAAGAGAGAATCACGCAACATGTCATTCGAATATGCCCGGCACCGCACACCAACAGAGTTACCGTATCATGCCTCCCCTCCACCTTCAGCCGCGCCCTCGGGATGCTCGACCTCTTTCGAATGCTTCGAATGGCGTGATCCTCTGCTGCTACTAGGCCGTCGTCTATGTCGTTGCTTCTTTTTGTAGGACTTGATGGACTCTCCGTAACAGCAGAGGAAGATGCAAACGCCGACAATGAACGCGGCGAGGGTGAAGCCGACGACAAGGCCGATTATGAGGTTGGTGTTTGTTCCAGAGTTTGAGCGTCGCTGTATTGAAGAAAGTACTTTTTTGGCAATGGCTGAAATAGCGACAAGAGAATGATGTACATCGCCTGTGTACTCTTCTGCTGGTATATGGCGCTGGAGCGCCTCAGATTGATCTGGCTTTATCGAAATATACATCCGGACTAGTTATTGTGCTTGAGTGGTGACTAATTGGACAATCTGACGCAAATGATCTGAAAGAGCAAAAAAATGCAACTTGGAGTTTGGATAGAAGCATGCGACTACAAGTTGAGCGTTTAATAACACACTGCACTTTATACATGGTCTTGGACCCATCGCAGCGAGACAAGCTACAAGATTGGCCGGCGTGCACACACAGCAGGCCATGAATGACCGAGTATGGCCAAACGTAGCAGACGCTGCATATGCAGCTTTTACACGAAAAGCGCCATTGATGTTCCTGTGAACTTGTCGGAACGAGTAGAAAGCCAAGAAAAGACGGGTGTGTAAGTGCATGCAGCTGCATGTGGGTGCGCCATGGAGAGAGAGCAAAGCAGCGAGGGGCGATTTGTCTCTCACAGAGGACCAATCAGTTACTAGACCAGAGTGCTTAGCAGTATATGATAGGATCAACCCCAGAGGTGGTGACTCCATGATGCACGCTGCAGAGGCAAGGAGAAGAAAGACTGCAACTTGCAGTCTCTCGGCGCATATCTGCATGTGCGTGATTGGCAGGTTGAGGGGAAATGTCATGAAGATACATTTCCTTGACACATGGACTGCGGCGATATTGCACACAAAGAGTACAGTAGTCAATAATATCGCAAATTTCAGTAATGGGGTCTACGAGAAGAAATGCGAGACAAAGAACAACGAGCAATGCTCGAGCTACTGCATCATCAACACCAAGGCCAGCGCATCGCACACTTCTACTTCATCGAAGCTAGTCCATTACAAAACGGATGATGTGGACTTGGCAGGGTCGCAGCGACACTCCAGCTCCTCAAAGCGGCAAAGCAAGCAGAAGCATCTTCTCATGGGACACACGATGCTGCGGGGGACTCTGATGCAGGACAACGCATCGTCTGCTCTAGCACTAGTTTGTCGGTTCAACAGGGAATCTATGTAGCTTGATGAGGCTATTCTTTTGGTCCTTTATTTGACCATGTTCAAGTGGTGTGCTGGCCCAGTTGTCATATGTGGTCCGGCAATTGATAGAGAATATGCCTTTTCCTTGTTTCGTTTCTTGCAGTAATCAATTAGGCACGACTTGGGCCTAGTTTGCTCCATACTTGTGTACTGAACAAGTTACATTGACTGAAATCCCCAAACGTGTGGGCGCCAGAGTCCAAGCGTGCAATAAACACCCCCAACGCTCAAGCATCTGCACGACTCCTTGCCTCTAATCTGTCAGAGTATTCGGGCGCTTAACCAGACTCGCTCCGCGCACTATCTACAGTAAAACCACTCCCAACAGCAGAGCCAAAGATACAGACCCAAAACCATCCAGTAACCACGCACATATTACGGGGCAGCGATAGCAGTATTAAGCGCCCTGGCTAAGAACTGGACCCGGCAGATGGCCCTTCCGGTGGCAGATAAGCTACAAACTAAACACCGGGGCCGTTGAGGATCACCAAAAAGCTCGTCCCAGCACCGGGGATTGGGCTGCTTCTGCCTCTGTTCATTTCGCGAAAATATCGGCCCCAAAGCCAAGAACAAAGCATAAAATTCACAATGGCTTGGCGGGGGAGCGGCAGCTGTCAGGAAGCCCAAAAGTTTCGTTCAGCGGCCGTCTCCTTTGATTATTCAGGGGCGCTGGGCGTTTTCTTGGCCGGTCCCCACGCTGACCTGTGCCGCTTTCTCGTTTATTTCACTCAACGCTCAGCTCGAGTCAAGAAGAGGCAAATGCTCTACATGTACTGTATAGGCTTGTAGAGATGTAAAAAAACTACATGCTATCGAGCTGCAGCAAAACACAGCACTAATTCCCAAAACGTGGCTCAGCATCCAGAAGCAGTATCAACTATCCAAAACAATAAATCCCTTCGACCCCTAACAATACTCGCTTATTTCCTCTGTTCAAGCCACGCGTTCAAAAGCCAGCTCTCTATCCGTACGTCTATCCATCTCTCTTTCTCGGCTCCGTGTTTGACAATCCGCTGGTCCCGAGCTGCGCGTTTCACCATTTCACCCTCCCCCTGTCCATTTCAAACTCCACAGGCCTCCTAGCACAAAAGCCAAGGCCAGCAAAAAAAGCAAAGCAAAGCACAATATACAGGCCGCCGCATAGAAGAGTGAAATAATCTCATTTACTAGCTCCAATCTCCATCTTTCTCTGTTCACTTGGCAGCTCCATAGCTTCGGGTATTTTGTGCCACTAATAATAACCTCTCCATGCACCTTGTCTTATCCCCCCTCGTATTGTTTTCACGACAAGCCTCTAACCCCCGGGGCCTCGTCATCAACCTAGATAGCAGTTTTTTCTCTTGGCTATCCTCTAGCGAGTAATGTCTTTACCGTCTTTTTAGAGAGTTCTCTCTTTTTTCTTGCCTCTTCTCTGCATTTGCCCATCATTTCTCTTCTTTCAACCGCGTTTCTTTGTACATCTTCTGCCGTCGGGAACTGGCTTCTCTCTCTCTTTTATTCGAATAATTACAAACGGCCTTGACGGCTGCTTGTTGATTGCGATAGTCCTTCTTTATTGAGCGTCGCCGTTCCTCTAATAATCGTATCCGATAATATCCTCGTCTATTTATTTCACTCATATGCATATACATACATACATATACATATATATATATATATAAGCAGCGTCGAAACAGCAGCATTCAGCCACAAACTCATCATGGCCATCCGGTCCTTTCTCACCCTCTCTCTAGCCCTGCTCGCGCACGCACGGCCGAGAAACGTATTCGACCCGGAAGACGTGGGCACCAAAATCACCCTGCCCGTCATCTCGGCGCCTCGGGCAGTGGAAGCAGTAGCAGGACGAAGTGCAGGCGACGACCAAGACAAGCCCTTTCACATCTTGCCGTTCCCGTACACGGGCAATGGCAAGCGGGCGATTCTGGAAGATGATGACGGCGCAGCCGGCGCGGTGACGCTGCCAGTGCCTCGACCGGCGTCCAGGAGAAGTGCCGAGGATGAGAATGAAGATGACCAAGACAAGCCCTTCCACATCCTGCCCTTCCACGAGAAGCGCAAACTCCCCGTGGAAGAGGGCCCGATAGGAACCATCACGCTGCCCGTCATCCACGCCGCGCGCCCAGTCTTGGACAAGCGAGCCGTGGAGGTGCAGGTCGAGAACCGGTCCGACGTCTCATACTACGCTCAACGTAAGTGTCCAATGCCTCTATGTGACTGTATCCAGACACTGACACACAGACAGTCAACATCGGAACGCCCCCCCAGACCGTCTACGCCCAGATCGACACGGGCTCCTTCGAGCTCTGGGTCAACCCCGACTGCTCCAACGTGGCCTCGTCAGACCGCCGCTTCTGCCAGGCCATTGGCTTCTACAACCCGCGCTCGTCGTCGTCGGCCGCCACCACCGACGAGTCGGCCATGCTCCGCTACGGCATCGGCTCGGCCAACGTGTCGTACTTCCGGGACTCCATCGCGCTGCCCGGCGCTCCGGCCATGAAGCAGGTGCAGTTCGGCGTCGCCTCGGCCAGCGTCGACGAGTTCTCGGGCATCCTCGGCATCGGCGCCGGGCAGGGCGTCAACACCGACTACCCCAACTTCATCGACGAGCTGGCCGCGCAGGGCGTCACCAAGACAAAGGCCTTCAGCCTCGCGCTGGGCAGCAAGGCCGAGCAGGAGGGCGTCATCATCTTTGGCGGCGTCGA
This sequence comes from Trichoderma sp. CBMAI-0020, assembly GCA_030708095.1. Classification (NCBI taxonomy): domain Eukaryota; kingdom Fungi; phylum Ascomycota; class Sordariomycetes; order Hypocreales; family Hypocreaceae; genus Trichoderma; species Trichoderma sp. CBMAI-0020. The sequence continues at coordinate 380,913 of JAJNCI010000001.1, forward strand.
CACGGCCAAGTTCCGCGGCAAGCTGGCGACGCTACCCATTGTGCCCGCCAACGAGTCGCCCGACGGCGTGGCGCGCTACTGGGTCAAGATGAAGTCGATTGCGCTGTCGCCGCCGCAGGGCAAGGCCACGACCTTTAGCCAGACGGCCATGACGGTGTTTCTGGACAGCGGCTCGACGCTGACGCTGCTGCCGGAGCAGGTGGTGGACGAGATCGCTCAGGGGCTGGGCACCAGCGGCATGGACTCGACGGGCTTCTACCGCATCGACTGCGGCCTGGCGAGCCAGAAGGGCACGATTGACTTTGCCTTTGACGGCGTGACGATATCCGTGCCGTACAGCGAGGTCATTCGCCAGGTCAGCTCGTCGCCGCCGCAGTGCTACCTGGGCATGATGGGCAGCACCGAGTTTGCCCTCCTGGGCGACACCTTTTTGCGGTCTGCCTATGGTAAGTTGCTGATTTTCCCCTTATAATTCCCTGGTATTCAGCCAGTACTAACACCAGGCGCAGCCGTCTTCGACCTCACCGGCAACAGCATCCACCTCGCCCAGTACGCCAACTGCGGCACCAAAGTCCTGACCATTGCCGCAAACTCTGGTCTCCAGGGCCTCGCCAGCAGCTGCGACGGAGGCAGCGAGTCTCCTGCAAACCCTCCCGCCTCTTCCTCATCTTCCTCGTCAGCTGCCCCGGCGCCCTCCAAGTCTGCTGCGTCCAAGCCCGATGCCCCTGCTTCAAGCAGCGTCCAGCCGGTTCACAGCCCGATACCGGCAGCGTCCAAACCCGCTGGCCAGGCACCTCCCGCTACGACTACGGCCGCGAGCACGCCAAAGGACACTCCTTCGAGTGTGTCTGATGCTGCCGGTAAGAGCAGTGCCGGCAGGGTTAACGTCCAGGCGGTGGCATGGAGCATGGTGTTTGCAGCAATGGGTCTGCTGTTAATTTAGGAAACGGGTATGAATCAGGAGAGGAAAGAGAAGGAAAAGAACTGGGAACCTGCTACTTTTAGCATAATATCGTATAGACTGCCACGTTGGACAAAACTATAACGCTTCTACATAGATGAATTATATCGGATACTCTTTATTACTGTCAATCATCTTCTTATACAACCTCCAACACAAACATGGGCCCTCTCTCATCTCCCCCCCGCTTCACAAGCTCGTCCATCCTAATCCCCGCCACGGGCTTCTCTTCCAGCGTCCCATCCTCGCGCCTCTTCAAAACCACAACCGCCCACTCACCCTCTTGATTGCCCACAAACAACTCGCCTCCGTCTCTGCTCACACTAAACATGCGCGGGTGTTTCCCTCCTGTCGACGTCTCCCCCACAAGTGCCAACGACAAACCTTCTTCACTCTCAAGCACCTGAAAATGAGCAATCGTCTCCGTCGGAGAGTTCAACAGCCGGTTCGACGTATAAACATGTCTCCCATCCCTCGAAAGCGCAATCTCCCCCGCCGCGGCACCCGCCGTCCTCTCAGACTCGGCATCACCCTCCACAAACGTCGAATAGCTCCCCAATGGCGTAAACTCAATACTCGCCTCCGCATACTTCAAAGCAAACACAATAACGCGATTGCTCTTCTCGCAAAGCAGCATATAGTGCGTTGCCGGTACATCGTCATCTCCCCCAGACGGATAAAACACCCCATGCCGGGGCCCCGATCCATCCGGCACCCGGACCCGGTTCACAATCGGCACATCGGCCGCTGCCGCCAGCACCAGGAGAGAGTCCGTGCCGAGATCATTGACGACAAACCAGCGGCCCGTGGGATCGAGCACGGCCTGATGGGCACGAGCCACCTTTCCAGCGTCGAGCACGGCATCTTTCGACGGCATCGTCTTGACAAACTCCAAAGAGCCGCTGCTCGTGTTCCAAATGTCCACCGTGCCAGAGGCCCAGGAGCTGCCAACCATGACGCTGCCGTCTTTGCCGAGGCCGAGATGGCAGACGCCCTCGCTGCCGTCATTTCGCTCGGCGATCTTTGTGAGAGTGTTTGCCGCAAGGTCAAGTTTGTAGAGCAACGTTGCTGCTGCATTTTCGTCAAAGGTGTATAAGAGGCTTGGATCTGTAGGCGAGACGGCGAACCAGGAGGGATTGCCGGCGACGGGGAGGTCAAGGTCGATGCTGATGGACGAAGCGGAGTTGTACGTTGCGAGATAGATGTGGCCGGGCCGGGCAATGAGTAGGCGGCGAGACATGATATTCTTTGCGTATATCAATCTGTATGTAAAAGAGTGGCTGTTTTGTCAGGCGGGGTTGAATAATGAATGAGGTGAGATTTTGGAGCAGTACTGCAACAAACACTTTGGATGAAAGAATTATCTTTACAAAATAGATAAATCGAGATTATATTTTAAGAGAGAAAATATGCAAAGCGTAAATCCGGCTGTCTTGGAGTAATGGCAGCTTGACAGGCGGGGCGTTAAGTGCGAGATACAGATTTGTGTGGGGGTCATTCAAGATGGGCTGCGCTCTATTGTTACATGCACTCCGGCGCAAATCATCACTCTCGACGATGCCAATAAAACATAGCAGCCATCATATAACGTTTGCAGCGTCATGATAAGCATCTTAGAATAGCCACAATACCGTCACTATTTGGCGACCATCAAACTATAATAAGCAGTGACAACACAGCACATGCTCACCAATCAACCACAAGCATTCACAAAATAGACTCACAGTCCCGTAAATACAACTAACTGTATTCTCCTAAATACAACACAGCCTCTCGCTCACCCCATATTAAGGCCTGCCGCCCGCTCGTAACCCTCTCATCCTCCTCGTTCTCATTATCATTCGCACATCTTCGAAATCATGCATAAAAAAAAACGTCAAAAACACCAGCGAATGAGGTGTGTTATCTTGGGAAAATAGAATATTATGAACCCTGCAAAAAAAGAAAAAGGAAATTGCAACAAACAGTCCAGAGCCACCCAGACTACTTTAAATTAGTACCGTATTTCCCAACTTAGAACAGAAACAGCGCAGCACCGGCCAGGACCACAGCCAGGGAGCTCACGCCAGTCTGAGAACCAGCATTCTTGCCGCTCTTGGTGTTGCTGCTGCTGTCGCTGCAGTCTTGGTTGAAGCTGGAGGACGAGCAGCTGGAAGTGTCAGCAGGGGCAGAGCCGCCAGAACCGCTACCGGAGCCAGAGCCGCTGTTGGAACCACTGCCGCCAGAGCTGCCGCCGCTGTTGCTACCGCTGTCGCTGCCGCTGGATCCATCATCACCACCGGGAACCGTGCCAGAGGAACCGTTGCTTCCACCGGGAATCTGGGCCTGGGTGTTCTTGGGGCTGCTGCTGGACTTTGTGGCGGAACTCTTGGCAGACGAAGCAGCCGAGGAGGTGTCAGGCTTGCCGGCGTCCATGTCGGTGCCGGTGCCCTCCAGAGAAGCCAGGTTGGTGCGCTTGTTGCCGTCGATGACGGTGTTGTTGGTGCCGGCAATGTTGTTGTAGGTGTAGCTGGTTCCGGAGCTGGATCCAAGGCCCGACGTGGCATTGTAGCACTCGACGGTGACGGACTCAAAGGTGGCGTAGAAGTAGCCGGCCTTTTGGATGTCGGGGGCGTTCCAGTCAATCTCACCGCCGGCCCAAGCAATGGTTCCGGGGGCGTTGCTGGCGAGACCTCCGGGCCAGATGGAGATTTGGACACGCGAGGGGGTCTGGGGGAAGGACCACTGGTTGGAGGTGGCGTTCCAGTGGTCCTTGCGGTTGACGGTGCGGCCGACCTTGCCGTCGACGAGCCACTGGATGTTGTCGGGGGTCCACCTGATCTCGTAGTCGTGGAAGTTGTTGAAGGTGTCCGAGAGGGAGGTGATGTTGCCCGAGTTGTCGTCTGTTGTCGTTAGCATCTATCATCCATCATTCACACGGCCACGGATCACAGCAGAGGCTTACAGTCCGGAATGCCCTGGAAGTACCAGTTGGTCTGCGCGGTGCCCAGGTCGACGCCGACAAACTCGTAGTCAATCTCGTCCTTGACGTCGGAGAGCAGGATAAAGGCCGTGACGACGCCCTTGCCGCGGCTCGTCTTGAAGCGCGCCTTGACGTTTCCGTACCACATGTACTCGGTGGTGGCCATGACGGTGCCGACGCTGTTCTTGGGCATGGTCAGCAGCACGTTGCCGTCAAAGTAGGCGGGCTCGCCCTGGGCCACCCAGTCGGCGGTGGACGGGTCGCCGAGGTATTTGCTGATGTCGGCGATGCTGGACAGCTTGGAGTCGAACGTCAGCGTCTTGGACTTGCACACGGGCTCGGGCGTGCACGAGTCGATGGAGAAGGACATTCGGGGGTCGCAGCCGCCGAGGCAGTAAGCGCCAACGCCGCACTCGCCGTATTCTGGGTGATTGATTGTCAGTTGCTGAATGACGGAAACAAGAGACAAGGCAACTCACGCGAGCAGCAGGGACTCTCCTTGGGGCACTTGTTGGTGAGCGAGCACGTCGTGCTACCCGCCAGCGCAGCCCCAGCGCCCAGCAGCGCCGCCAACGCAGCAGACCGCAGCATTATTTCGAGTCGGATTTGATTGGGATGGATTCGATTCGATCAGACAAGGCCGTCCTCTTGCTGTCCAAGAGCGAGCGATATCGGATGATTCTTTTATATTGCGTGTGTAACGCCGACGAGCGATTGGAAGGAGGATGGATTGGACGAAATTAATCGGCGAGCGCGTAGCTCTGTCTTGTCTCCTCGCACAAAAAAAAAACGATTGGATTGAAAGGAAGCGAGTTTCACGACGGACGACGAGGTGCGATGAACGAGTGACGCACCCGTGGAGGCGACAAACAAATACACGAAACAAAAAAAAAAAAAAAAAAAAAAAAAACACGCAACAAGCGAGAGTCTTTTTTTCTGTTTTGTTTGCCGTGGGCGGAAAGGAAGCGGCTGGAATGCAGCGGAGGGATTGCCGTTATAAGAGGTCAGGCTGGAGTCGCTGTCTTGCGCTATGGCCAGGCCAGGGGCTTGGGCCGGCCTGGCCTGGACTGGGGAGGTTCTTACAAGTCTTACAGCGCTGTCAGGTCCCTGGATCGGGCAGGTCAGATGCTGCGTCGCGGGCTGTTTTGTTGGTGATGAACTGCTGCTTTGAGTACATGTACAGTATTGTTTGCTAGCATGTGCTATTGAGCACATGCCATCACCAATTCCTGTCCGTCCACTGTTTGCTGTGTTTGTCGATACCAGCAAACTGCTTCCTACTAGTAGTCAGTACCCCGGACCTGCACAACAGCGCCACCACGCCACCCATCAGGGGAAAACACCACATGCAGCAAAAAAGAGCCGCCTAACCGCAAGGGAAATCCCGCTGCGCCCTCAGCACTAGAAGCAATAGGCACTCTCTCCTTTCAATCGAACGCCCTTCTACAAGGCGAACAAGAAATAAATCTTTCTACTCTTCTTCGCAACTCCGACTCCAATTCTTAAAAACCCACCTCGTATAAATTGCTCCATGCCCGATCCCCTCACCAAGAAACAAAAAGCCCCAACCCCGTTTCTGATTTTCTCTTCCAGACACGAGGTGCGAGTGGAACCCCCCTTTTTAGCTTCCAATGCCTTTCCGTCCCATTTCAGCCGACCATCCGGACGGTTCGCTCCAGCGACTCATGGCCGATACGAGCTGCTGCAAATCGCATACAAAACGGGTATTTCATTTGTACTGTACACAGCAATCGGCGCTCCCGGAAAAGCGGCAAGCGTCTCATGCACCAAATACGTGTATTACCGGCAGTGGTCGTATTTGATTATGCGGTAGCATCATAAAGCTCGACTGCGCGCTGCTCGAAAAGACATCATCTTGAAGAGAAAATTTTCTTCTTTTTTCCCAGGATTTCTGAGCATCCATTCACATGTAAGACCCCGTCTCACCCGATCACCGCGATCGACACGGACCCTCCAATCCGGGGTAAAAACATGGCTCGGGCTTCGCTTAACGCGCTGCTGCCATTGTTTCGTTTGTAACCGAGTATTACTGCGGAGTTGTGCTGGCAATGAGCTGGTTTGCACGCAGCAGCATACAATAAAGACGAATTGAGTGCTTCTAGATTTAGATACAACCTGAAGAATGTCTTTGTTAGCCAAGCTAACAGTAGCTAAATAGCAAGCCCGGTTTGCTGCGGTTGCAATCGCAAAGACGAATCAAAAGGGCTAGATTACACTTGAATAAACTGATTATTGCGGCTGCATAGCTTCCGTCATATCAGTATACACATCCAACATCCCCCATGTACCGAACATCCATCTTTTTGACCCAAACATTAGTAAAGCATCCACAAGTGGAATACTTTACCTTTTTATAAACAGGGCTCCTTAAATCACGTCCAACAGAATCTACACAGTAATCATTACACAAGATACCATCTTCATCACCCATAGCCAGAAACCATAAACTCACAAAGCAATATGTATATTATAGGTAAAACGCATTATATACGCAGCCACAGCCGCATCGCCCAGCACAAAAAACCATCATGTCAAAGCTTGCACGCTCAATCCTTCACTTCTTACTTCGTCTTCCGTCTCGCCTTAAACGTCTTCAAAGGATCCCCCTTTCGCGCACCCACCTTCCGCTTGCCACCACCTTTCCTCTTCGTCCCCGCGCGTCTATCGTGCTTCTTCAGCGGCACGAAGCCAATGTCCCCCGCCGCAATGCCCTGTCGGCCCTCCTTGGGCAAAAGGTAGTCCGGCACGTGCTTCAGATGGGCCTGCTGTCTAGCCGTTCTTAACTCGCCGTCGTGGCGGAGGTGGTTCATCTCTGTGGGGTTCTCTTCAAAGTATCTAAATTAGAAAAAACAATTAGCATCTTGTCCTCTTGTAGTCAACTGTTGTAGACGGTCAAAACTCACCTCTTCAGCTTCTCGCTCTTCAACAGCTCCTGACGCAGCTCCCTCGTCCGCGCCTCTCGGATAGCCACCTTTGTCACCGCACGCAGCGCATCGTTCATTCGGTATCTAAAGGCATCCACCTGGTCCTTGTTAAAGTCGTATGGGCTCAGCTCTTTGCCCTTCTTCGCCTGCTGCTTTGTGATTCTCGCTAGAATCTTCTCGTCATTCTCCGCGCTGGGGATGGACGTGTAAATGTGCTTTTTGTAGAGATCCTTGGGGACGACAAAGGACAGCGCCATGCCAGTGCGGCCAGCTCGTGCTGTGCGGCCTATTCTGTGTGTATACGACGAGGCGGATGTGGGGAGGTCAAAGTTGATGACGGCTGCGACGTTCTTGAAGTCGATGCCTAAAACCAAGCAGTCAGTAAGAAGAAAGCCAGGCACATATATCGCAGGTAAACACACCTCGAGAAACACCATATTCCACATCTCCCTTGGCAGCCTTCCGCTTCTTCTTGGGCCGAGCATCCTCCTTGGACTCGCCCTCATTTGCTTCGTCCTCTTGCTCCTCCTCTGCCTTTTCCTCGTTGCCGAGAACTTCCTTCTCGTCAGAGGCAATGATGATGTCGTAGACATTGCGGTTGAACTCCTCCACCACGTGGATTCTAGAGTTCACCGGTAGCTCCGAGTTCAGAATACAGCTTCGGATGCCAAACTGCTCAAAGTAGAGCTTCAGGCGGTAGCATCGGTCGATATCGGCGACGAAGATGATGCATTTGCCCTTGACCAGCTGGAGCTTGAAGATGACGTAAATCAACAAAAACTTTTCGTCCTCGCCACACCTATAGCCAGCGTTAATATCGTATCATAACCATCCAGCCACAAGACACAAGTAAAAGAAGAGAAAAAACTCACTTCGTCACCAACTGCGTAACCCCCTCGCCCTCCGCATCCGGCTCCTCCAGATCCAACAACTCGGGCTGCTGCTCGCGATAAAAAATCTTCTTCAGCGAATCCACCTCGGTCGTCAACGTCGCACTCATCATCGTCGTCTGAATGCCCTTGGGGATAGACCACGACAGGCTCTCCAGATCCTCGCTGTAGCCGTACGACAAGAGCAGGTCCGCCTCGTCCAGCACCAGATACGCCAGCTTGTCCAGCGCCAGGGCCGACGAGTTGCCATTGACATTATGCCAGGCGCGCGCGGGCGTCGAGATGACAATGTCGGGCGAAGTCGATAGCAGAGACCGCTGCACGGCGTCGGTGAGCTTGTCCGTCAGCTTCACGGCGCGGACGTCCTTTGCGCAGAAGGCGGAGAAGAGCTCAATCGCCTTGAAGACTTGGTCGGCGAGTTCTCGCGTAGGCACCAGTATCAGAGCCGTCGTGGCAGCCGTAGAATCGACCTATCGCAACCAGGAATTAGCAAACCCTCTTGAGCATTCACATGACTCCAATCCACATACACTCTTCTTCTTCAAAATGCCGGCCAGCACAGGCAACACGTACGCCGCCGTCTTGCCCGACCCCGTCTTCGCCTTGCACAGCACATCCTTGCCATCCAGCGCCAGCGGAATCGCCCTGCGCTGCACCAGCGTGGGCTTCAGGAATCCCTGCTGCGCAACAGCCTGCACCAGCCGGGCATCGAGTCCAAGGTCTGCAAACGTCGCTTCTTCATCGGCCGCTGTCGTCGTCGTCGTCGTCGTCGCCGCCGCTGGTTCGGCCGCGGATGCAGCAGCCGCCGAGGTTGGCACGTCGTTTTCGTTGAGCTTGCGCTTCATGTTTGCCATCTGTAATGACAATTGCTCAATTGTCTAAATGGCAAGACTTGAAAAAGTTGAAGGCGTTGGTAGGTGTGCATGTATGTAAACACTACCTCGACTTTATCGCCTTATCACTACCAAAGACGAAGAAGGAAGAAAAAAAAAATTCCCACGCCTTATCTTATCGCCCAAGCTCCAGTAAAAAATTCCCAATACGCCTACAGAAGGTACCTAGCAGAAAACCATACGCTTGACATTAGCGCGTGGAGGGACAACAGGTACTGATGCCCGCTAGCGCTTACGTAGCGTCGCACCCCCTAATTCGTACACGATACCTCTTCCCTCCACCACGCTCGTGCAAGTCCAAGTACCTCTCCAGTTCCCATCACAAGCGTCCCGTCCGATGCAATCCGTACAAGGACAAGGGCTCGTCATGTACCTTGCCTTTTAGCCTTTCTGTCCCCTTCTTTGCCGCTTGGATCTCGTAGGGCTGAAGCAGACATGGGGCGAGATGGTCATCTTTGAGATCGGAAACACCCTCTGAAAGCTGCTAGTAGAGCAAGTAACGTAGTCTTTTTTGCCTTTATAGTACTTCAAGCTCCAAGTCGCCGTCTTATACACGGCACACGTGGTGGTACAGATACCTGCCTCCCAGTTCCCACCCAGCACATGCACGCTGGCAGATGGAACAAAACTCCGCGGCAATGAAGTAATACTGCTGTACCACAAAGATGATTCAAATTCCAATAGTACCTATATACCCATTGTCTTGCATAACCAGCTCTCCCAGACCAACACTCGTAGATACTGCTACCTACTACCTACCTACCTCTACTAGTAGTAGTATTTAGTAAAAGATACCTGCCTAACCTGTAAGCTGGCCATGTGCTCCAGCCCCATCCCCGAATAAACCGGAGCAGGGTCCCGGCATCTAGTGTCAACCACGCGCGCGTGGCGCTGCACTACCAGGTACGCAGCGACGGGGTATGCATACCAGCGACCCTTTGTCTGCCTCTACGAGTCGCCAATGTATCGCCAAACAGGGGTAAGTGAGGCAAGTGAAGCCGCTAACGGCTGTACATCCAGCGGGCGTATCTTGCATTGTACCCTCGATACAGGCCGCTCATGTACACATCACAAGCGCCATCTGATATACACACCGCCTACTTGATACAGTACCTATTTCATCTAGAAAGGCTTCTTACAAGTACCTACGTACACACGGAGCACTTGTCTGCCTCTCCAAAATCACTGGTTTGAAGGCAACAAATGCAAAAAAAAACTTGATATTATAATGATAAAAATCGAATCAAGGGAAAACGAAAAAGAAAAACATCTGCTTCGGGTATAGCTATCCCCTTCTTATAAGCGACAGTCTTCCGCATCCCCAACCATCAAGGCAAAGGCTGCTTTGCTTCAACGTCCTCCGCCATCCCCATCCTGGGAGTTTCACCATTGTTAGACCCTTGGCCTCGCCGTAAACCTTCTTCTCCATCATCTCATCCCGTAGAAGAAAAAGAGAAAACGGTGAAAAGAGAATAGGATGCAGTAACAGCCAAGAGGCTATGGGCCACGGAGCCATGTTTTCTCAGAGCGAGCATGAGCAGAGAGAAAAGACGACAGTGTCCCGTCAACAACGCCAGCCAAGACCCATCCAGTGCTTTAATTTCCCACCCATCAAACGCAGAAAGAAACGCGCACACAATATCTCTAAGCCCGGCGATAATGATGGGGAGGGAAAACATTGAGAAAAGACAAAAAAAAAAAATATGGGTTGTAAAACTAAAGAAAATATAGAGAAAAGAGTTGGGAGGCAAAAAGAAGAAAAGAAAAAAGTGAAGGGGGAGAAAAAGAATAAATAAAGTAAAAAACGATGACAAATGCCATGTTTTGCCCATTAACGAAGTAGCGGAAAACCCGGCCGTACTCCTTACTGTTCCTTGCTTTTCTTCAGAAACCTGCATCTGGAGTTGATAACTGGAAGCCCTTGCAACATATAAAAGCCCGAATAAGAATAATAAACAAAGATGAACTGATTTCCTCCTTCTGCGTGGTGTTGATTTTTTTTTTTTATGTTGAACTTTCTCTTTTTTTTTTCATTGCTCTCCGGAGCCCGTGTCCTACACAGACCAAAACAAAAGGAAAAGACGACTTCTGGATAGGGAAAAAAAAAATTACAATCGTCGGACAGCCCGGCCGGGAGCGTTGGTCAAGGTTAGGGCGCTGGTGAGCGGTCACGCCGAGCTCATCTCACCTTGGGATTGCCAAAGAGATCTGCATCAAAAGTTAGCGGGACCTCGATCGTTGCAAATTAACCCCTACCGGCCGTTGGCTGGAAGCATACCTGGAAAATGCTCCTTGGCATACTGCTCGCAGGCCTGTGCAAAAGTTAGTACCCGAACCTTTGTGCCATGTGTCAAGGGGGGGACGTACCTTTGCTGGCTTTCCGACTTTTTGCCCAATCACTTTCCATTTGTTGTTTTCGTACTCTTTTATAGCATTCAACAGCGCCTGGCTCTGAACAGACTGATCAATCAATGAGGCATCAAGCTTGGGACCAGAACAATACTTACTTCGTCTTCGGCAAACTCAGCATAGTGCATATCCTTGTACCAGTGCTTCTTAACGGAGCCTTCTGTTCTGGTAGGGAAAGTCTGTGTGTAGAGAGGAGACGGTTGGTTAGCTGGCCTTTGCCCATTTGATTCAGGTCCTCGTCTCTCTCATCAGACATACCTTGGCAATCTCAGCCCAGCTGTTTCCGGCATCTCGCATCTGCTTCAATCGCAGCTCTTCCTGGGGGGTCCAGGGCGTGTTGGTCCGGCTCTTCTTGGCAGGAGGAGGCACGGCCGCGGCAGCAGAGTTGGCATCCTCGGCGGCGGCGGCGGGCGGTGGCTGCGAAGGAGGAGCTGCCTGAGGAGCGGGCGGCGTGGGCGCCGGAGGCTGGCCCTGGACCGGAGGCACGGGAGGTGGAGCGGCGGCCGTGGCGGGCGAAGGGGCAGCGTTTTGAGCCGGTCGCTTCCTAGGACGGGCATTGGGCGGCTGGACGGCGGGCTGCTGAGTCGGCGTCTGCTGCTGGGACGGCGGGCCGTTTGGCGGCTGCTGCGATACGCTCATGGGCGGCTGGACTGGCGTTGGGTGGTGTTGCTGCTGCGCAGCCATGTTGGGCTGGGCGCCGTAGGGAAACTCCATGCGCTGCTGCTCGTTGCGACGCATATCGGCCGGGTAAGGATGGTTACTGTTCGAGGCACCCCGGTTAGCAGACTCGCTGGCGGGGGAGGGGAGTCATCATGGCATGGCATGCAACTATGCATGGTATGGTATAGGAAAAAGGCGCCCTCGAGACGGGGGCCGGGGGGGGTGGGAAGCGGGGAGAGAGGGAGAAGAGGGCCGTCGTTGCGCCAGGCACAGCACAGCGGGCCAAGTTATAGCAGGTATCAACAGGAGGCAGACGGTGATACAGCATTTCGTTTGTCTGCCGGCCGGTGATGCCACGCCTGGACGGGGGGAGAGGTGTAAAAATAACAAGGCAACAGCAGGAATTGGGTACCAGGCCCGGGGCGATCGTCGATGGCGGCGGCGGGACAGAGGCGGCGACCCGGGGCATCGAGACCACGACGGCCATGTACCAGGAACAAGGAGATCGAGTACTTACTGCATGTCGTTGGACGGGTGGGGGGAGTTGGAGTAGACGTAGTCCGGCACGGGGCCGACTTGCCACTGCTGCATGATCTGAGGATAGCGCACGCGAACAAGGTCAGTAACGATCTCGTGTCTCTTTTTAAGCTTTTGGCCGAATTAAAGAGGATTTCGGGATGTAGCAAAGAAGAAGAAAAAAGGGCCCGCGCGGTGTTTTTCTCTGCTCTCGGGACAGAGAGGGCCGTCACACGCGGCGCGTCCAGGGCTCGACAAGGCTGTCGACGGGAGAAGAATAAAAAGGATTTAAGGAAAAAAATAAAAAAAAAAATAAAAAAAAATACAGAGAGGGGTTGTGTCTGTCTGTCTTGTCTGCTCAAGCACGGCTTACGCGCAGAGCACGCGTAGGTAGGGTCAGGGTCAAGCTCCCACTGAAGCCGTCTCAGGAACTGCAACGGCACGACGCGACGCAGGCCAAGAAGCAGCAATCCGGCAGCAGCAATGGGAACACACAGAGCATCCCCGTCGACGCTGGACCGACGGTTGCGAGGGCACAAGGTGAAGAAGCCGGCGACGAGGGAGCAAGGGGGGAGAGGAGAGAGGAAGTCCTTACGGGCGAGGCAATCAATGTAGGTCAATGTTGCCTAAAGCATCCGACCTGGACAAGTCTGGCTCGGCTTTTTTTCCTTGGTCGACAAGAGAGCAAAGCTGGGGGCCGAAAGGGTCAGGTTGCACAGCTCGCCAAAGTAGTGCAAGGCCACTTGGACTTGGATCAACAGAGTACCTGTAGCCGTGGTGGTGGCACCAAAGGGAGCGAATGAGAGGAGAGCAGAAAAACAATATATTATTTATAATGGAAAACGAAGGCTTGGGCGGGAGGCGAGGTGGACTGATGGTCTGGGGCAGGATGGAGCTCGCAAAGTACAGGCAAGACAAGCAAGCTTTTGCAGTGTGAGCACAGCGGCAGTAAAGTTGCGGCTTGGTGGTGGGGGGCAGCCAGCCAGAGGCGTTGGCTAGGGGCAGATCCGAAGCCGAGGCGACGGCGGGCTTGGGCTTGGGTTACTGCTGTGACGGGTGCGGAACGGCGAATTGGCCAGCCAAGAGGGATTAATTGGGCTCAAGCAAGGCAAGTTGGGGGGGGGGGCCGATGAGTTGATTGAGTCTGCGAGGAGACTCGGCGAGGATGGATGCATGTGCTGACAAGGCTCAGCTTGGCTCTGGGCCAATGCCCGCTGCTGGCTGGGCGTTGGCGCTGGCCTGACTTGGCCTGGCGCTGGCCTTGACTCGACGCAACTCGCTGAGTGAGTGCAGAAACGCTGGCTGGGGAGTGACAAGAGAAAGGAAAAGAGAGGGTGGCTAGAGATGGCTGAGGACGGTGGATGGGAAGTACAGACGGGCCACACAGACAGCTGGACAGGTAGCCACGCAGCTGGATAGAGAGACACGCAGACAGTAGACAGACAGACAGACAGACAGACAGACAGACAGATAGACAGATAGACAGATGGTAGACAGTAGACATGAAAAGTAGCAAACAAAAAATGGACAAAAAAAATCAAAAGAGAAAACAAGCAAACAAACAAACAAAAAAAAAAAAAAAAAAAAAAAAAAAAAGGCTTCGACGTACGACGGCTGGTGGTTGGCGCGGCGCTGAAGGCAGGGCGAATGATGCAGTGGTACTGCCCGGTACTCCGGCGAGAGAGCTGCGAAGACGCGGATCGGCCAGGGTTGGACGTTTGAGCGGATAAGTGCAAGATAGTTCGTCGTTGGAGTAGGTGGTGGTGGCCGCAGTATCAGAGGCCAAGGTGGACGGCAAGTTGGAATGCTACTGGACGAGCAGCAGATGCGTGGGATCCGAAAAAGCTGTGCGGTGCGACTGGAGCAGGCCGGCGGTAGCGTGGCGGCAAGGTCAATCAGTCAGCCTGCAAATGGCGTGTAGCCGGTACAGGACGCAAGTCGCCCCGGCGTGTTTTTTTTTTTCCCTCTCGGCGGAACACGCAACGCACGCACGCACTCGTTACGCACGCGATATGCCTCCTGCTCGTGGCGGCACTCTGCAGCTCAGGTCGCAGCAAACAGGACGGTTGCGAGCAGCTGGTGCACTTGCAGGCGGTGGATCCGCGGGCCAGACGTGCAGCGCAAGCTCGAGATGGGCAGGTATCGGGGTTCAGCTTCAGCTTCTCGCAGCGTCCCAGGCTTGGGGGTGGAAGGTCGCGCAGTACTTGGAGCCCAAGTAACTCGGTTGGGTTTTTTTTTTTCTTTTTTTGCTCCTGGGGGGGAGAAGTAGATGTTTTGGAGCGACTGGGACTGGGTCTGTTTTGGGGAGGGAGAAGGGAGAAGGGCGGCCGGAGCGCAAAAGAGACTGGAAGAAAAGCTTGGCCTTGTGGGTGGGCGGGTCCACTGACGAGGTGCAAGTACCTCGACCGGGCAGGTTGCGGTACTTGCTGCTGCAGCTGTCCGCGCGGACGCCAGGCCGCGAGGCGAGGGGCGTGCAAGTACCGGTACCGCGCCGCTGGGGTCGTGAAGACCGGGGCGCAGGGAGGGGCGTGACAGTGCATCACGGCCATTGCAGGCGCCAGATCCGCACGGTCCTGGTCAGGCATCGCGTTGCACCGCATACAGTGCCCGGCCGCAGACAGCAACGGTGGGCTGCCTTGTCGCAGCTCGCACGGGAGTCCGCAGCAGGTTGCGGCGCAGCACGGGCCCCAGAGCTGCTCCCTTGGCTCCTGCTCGGCAACGCACGGTACGGGCGACAGTACAGGCAGGATACGAGAGTTTGGCCGGAGTAGACGGTACACTGCACCCGATGCTGCGAGTACACTGTACTTGTATGTGATTCATGCAGCTCTACCTAGGTACTACCTACAGTAGAGCTCCATCACTGCTAGCACCAAGCAACTCTCCATTACAGCCATTACAGGGAGCTGCTCACCTTAAAGCGACAGTTGAGCGACCCCGACTCCGGCCAGCAGCAGCAGCAGCAACAGCTCGTACCGGTTCTTCCCTCTCGTCCCCGTCCCTTCCGGTACTTGCACGTACCTGTACTAGCGGCGCTGCTGCTGGCCTCGCACAGTCACGGTTACAGTCAGAAGTGCGCAGCACCTGCATACGGTGAGGAGCCCAGCTTCCGATAAAAGAAATTGCAACGAGAGCGCAGCAGCTGTTGGGAACTGCTGGGGCATGCGGCGCCGGCCAATCAGCGGCGGCGAACGCCTACGCGTCCTGCTGCAAAATCCAGCCACTCATTTCGCCGCGCAGCCAATGGGCGGGCGGGGCACAGATTGGGTGCGTTCGTGCAACGCCGCGACGAGGACAGGAGAGGCGGGCGGGTGCAGGGGCCACGACCGGGCTGCGTATGCGGTACTTTGCGCGCGAGTACTTGGCGTTGCTGCCGGGCGGGTACAGGGTACGAGGGAGCCTGGAGGCGTGGCATCCAACCCGATCTACAGTGAGCATTAGTATTGGCGGGTGTTGGACACGCGCAGTGAGAATTTGGCAATGGTGACACGCCGTTGGAATCAATAGATTGCTGGAAATGAATTGCACAAGGCAGTAGCTCGAAATCCAGCATTGTCCTGCCCAACGCCAGCATTTGAGATTATGGCTTCGAGGTTGTCGTGTTCGGCGCCTTTATTACTATTACTTACTAGTAGTAGTAGTAGTAGGTGCCTAGTACCAGATACTGGCGCTGCTCGCCTTAGCAGGAACCAGATTCGCAGCAGCTTCTTTCGGCCTTGTTTCTATTTTTATTTTCCACAAATCCCAGGAGAAGCTCCTCTTATTCAACTCATTCAATTTCACCGAAATGCTGCTTCATTGCCCTCGGCCGTTCGCTTAGGCATCCAAGGCTCTCCCTGTCTCTACGGTACAGTAGAAGTAGTAGAAAAAAGGGCTCGAGCAAAAAGCGGGGCCTGGTTGGCCGCACTCGTCTGGCCAGGCCTGCCATGCTACAGTCCGTATGCCATGCATCAACAAGCGCAAAAGCAACGCTCCGGTGATGTGATACGCGATGGCCTCGTCTCCGGGGAACCTGGGCGCAGGCAGCGACGAGAACCGGCGGCCAGCCTTGCTCCTCCTCTCCGAGCACAGCCTTGCGTGCCATCGGCCCTTGTGCGAGCTGCCAGCAGCAGCCGCGACGTGCGCCGGCACAGGATCCACGATAGTTCGCGATGAACAACAAACAACAGTCGTCTGCAGGCATCGATGCCGAGCCGGGACGGGTTGCTTGTGCTGCACAGCTTCCAGAATGCGCCCATCCCGCAACCCCTGCAGCGCCGCCGCTCGCGCGAACTGCAAATCGCCAGGCCGTACCTCGCCGCCTTGTACTCGATACCTTTGGGGCTGGAGGCTAGGGTCGCAGCTCCACCGTGGACATGCCTTGTCCAGATCGAGGTGTCGAGACCTCATCAGCAGCTTGGGGTGACTTGTGGCGATTGTACAAGTACTTCGCCCTTGGGGTGGAGGACGCGAGTGCTTTGGCAGTTAATGTGGCTACGATGGCATGGGAATAAAATCCGATTCGTTCTAGGAGATCAAGGCGCTTCGATTCACTCCATGGGTTTATCGTGCTGGGCCGGGCAAGACGACGCCGCGGTGATACCTTGCACAGGGTTGCTATGCGTGCCTGGATTTCGGTACGAACAACACTCTGGGCCACTTGTCCTTTCGACATCCGGGCTCTTACGCACCCGTCTGCTCCGTAGGGCCGTCCAGGCAAGGTACAGACCGAGCGAGCGAGCAGAGGAATCTCCCAATCTCCACACTGGCAACATACGTGCACGGGGGAACCATGTGTGCATCCATCTTTCATTACGGCAGGCCGCTGGGGTTGGACTTGGTTCTGCTCTGGGGAAGGGGATTTACCCGGAGACGTGCTCCAGTTGCTGTTCTGAGCACCATCGAGTACAAAACGAGCTTGGGGCAGATGCTCCCCTGGCCAATGCCAATGGCATTGCAATACGGGGATGCAGGTGCAGATCCAAATGCAGCATCTACTGTAGGCACTCGAATCAATCCTGGCCTTGCCGTATCCCCGTCTGGTGAATGCCTCAGCCAACATGCAGCAGATTGTAGGGTAAGCTACTGCACATGGCAGCGTTTTAGGCAAAGCACAGATCGCGGCCTTATCAATTGGAGCATCGCCAAGAGGGTGCTATGCCAAATGCTCAACATGCCACAGGCGATATCGCTTACTCTCAACAGTTGCCGGCCAATGGAAGACGCCGAGCGGAACATTCGAAAAGACATGCAGATGCTCCCACAACTCAGACAGGAGGAGATGGACCGTTCCTCTTGCGTTATTGGACGAAGCCCAGGGGGCGGCTGGAGTGATTCATCATATCGAGCGTGTCGCTGAGCGGCGGATTCCAGCACGCCGCGCCGAGCCGCTCTGCCTGATTCATGAGCTGCTGAGTTGTGCTCCCATCGGTCTGTTTGGCTGCCTGTCTTGATATCTGCCCGTCCATTCGCATCCTCCTAGGCAGTGCAGTGCAGTGCAGTCCTATCCATTAAAGGGGAGCCATGCCTGGCAAAGATCTACAAGTAACATGTCCAAAGGGTGCATTATTCGCTGCAAGAACAGGACAGCCGGACAAGTTAGCCGAGATGCAATGCACTCTTCCAAATGGGTTTATTTCGTTAATTTTTATTTCCCTGTGATAGCACGTGCATTTCTCTTGCAGACATTGCATAAACTTTCACAAGATGGAGTTGGACATTGTACCAGTACAGTTCCTCGCTTCGAGGTCGCAGGGAGGAAAGAGGAGATGGGACAAGGACAAGAGAATAGATCCTTTCACGGGTGAAGTGGAAATCGAAGAGATTAGAGGCAGGAAAAGCCGCCGATAGAAGGTGCGTGTCATACGATTCCGGGTGGCTTTTGGCGTTTACTCTTAGCCACACGCGGCCGACCGGAGAATCCCTTGCCAGCTTCCTCTGGAAACTCGAGATTGGTTGCGATGCAGCAGCCCATGGAAATGAAGCGCGCCCGCTTTTCTCCAGATTTATCTGGGCACGGCCGGCGATGATGCTGCGGTGGCCCGTGATGAGAGAACCGGGACAAGACGCATTTGGTATGAATACGTGTATACGCAGTCTTTGTGTCGAAACAGCAGCCCTACTCCAGATAGCGGTGTTGATCGTACTGTCCAAGGACGAGCAAGTAAAGTTGACAAGCAGCATGGCCAGGGCTTTTCCGGGCCAAGCGTCGAGTTTGACGTCAAGACGTTTGAATCGTTTCTCTGCTCGGGAGAGGAGCAATCCGTATGGCCAATGCTACACGGATCCCGCCCGGCAGTTTCTCTTTTGTTTCTCTCTCTCTTGTGTCTTGTCTCTCCTCTTTTCTCTTCTTCATGCAGCTCGACCTTGTAAAACAAACTGCCGTTTGCAAGCGCTGGCGTGAAACGAGACAAACGGACCAGGGCGCTAAACAAGTCGGAAAAAGGGCTGATACTCGTATGAGGAGCGCCAGGCCGTGTTAGCGCGTTTCGAGCATGGGTTGAAACGCGGCTGCACCAAGGCCCGGCGGCCAAGTTTGAGGCATGGCAGCTGCTGGGATGAGGAGCGAAACGAAAATGATGGCTGACAAGGTGCTGTTTTTGCTGGGAGAGTTGCTATTTCAGGTTGTTTGTGATGTGTAGAGCATTGGGTTATGGGCCATTACCACAAGACAAGACGCAGTAATTGAGCACAGCTTCGCTCCCAGCACGTTAAAAATCCTTATCCTCGTCTAAGGCGAGAATCCACCCAATTGCGTCAGCTCTTGCCCCATGCATCATTGTTTATACTTCATTTTTTTTTCTTGTCTGTTATTCACTTAGACGGGACATAGCATAGCCGAGCAAGGGGCCCAAACCCGGCCCTCGAGAAACGGCCTTCAAACAGCAACGTCTGCCTCCTTGCATGATGGATCTGCTACGATGGCGGAGACGATCGTTACGGGTCCAAGTCGGGTCCGAGCTCTTCCTTGAAGCCTAGGAGAAAACAAGTCAATGCTCTAGATGAGGCCATTCTTTCTGTGGCTTGCGGATGTTGGCTGAGATTTGGAGTTGGAGGAAGCAGAGACGAAAGGGACAGTTCCAATCGGTGTTGGATAAAGAACAAAGTCACTGCTCATCTACAATATGACCAGCAAACAATCTTCAAACAACCTGCACTGCCCCGCACAGCACTCTATCGGAATCCAAACACGCCGTTTGCTCAAAAGACTTGCATGAATGTTTGAAATGCGTTTCCTTAGTGCCGTCCCGAAACCCTGACCTGGGCCTTGGGACCGGGGGCCGCATAAGAAACAAAGGCCCCCTTCCACCGGGGCCAGAACGTTATGCTTATGTTGAAAATCTGTTACAGGACTTTCTCTCTCTCTCCAAACGTGTCACAGGCTAATACTTCAGATCTCACAGAGGACCCGGGCCAGGGGGGGGGGCCCCTGCTCCAGAGAGCCGCCCTGTTTCGTGGGGACCACCGAAAAGAAGAGGCTAATGGGCGAGTTTTTGTTGTACCATGGTTTTTTGGTTAGTAGGTTAGGTAGTATATGCGCGCAGGTTAAGCTCACGGCATGAGATGTGAGCAGGTTTTAATACTTGCTCAATTCCCCCTCGCCTTGTTGAAGACTTCCCCTTCTCTTTCTTTTTTTCTTCTGTTGTTGAGTTGATATAATTTTATTTGGACGTATTTCTTTATTTGGTTGCATCCCTCGGCGTTCGGGTCAACTTCTTTTTCTTCTTTCGCTTCTTTTTAGCCTCCTTCTATATTATAATTTTTTTCTTGTTCTTTTGTGGCTGGTTCACGAAAGTTCGTTTCAACTCTTCACTTCAAACTAGCTTGGCACTGGGCGCCATTGGTTCGAGATACCCGCATACTCTATTTATTATTCTGTTTATCCTTGGAACTTGAGAAGAGAGAAAAAAAAATTCATTTACACTTTTTTTTTTTTTTTTATTTTCGATTGCATCGAGTTTAGTTATATATTGCCACGACTTCTGTGGGGATCGTTACCTACGTGGCAAGCTTGAGGGTATAAGACGGGTTGCAGTAGCCTTGTATCGTCGACGCAACTACATCTGGGAGGCAACTATATTTCCACATCACAAGCAATGGCATCGACAGTGCCTTCTGGAACCCAAAGAATGACTCGCGGAGGACGCGCTTGGAGTGAACAGGAGGTAAGTTGAACGCCATCACCGTCAATACGGAATAGGAAGCAGTATGAAACTGACTCTGTCCTCCAGGATGCATTCCTCATGCAGACTCGTGAAAACAAGATGCCCTACAAGCAGATTGCCCATCAGCTCAAGAAGACGGAGCTGGCTTGTCGGCTGCATTTCCACCAGCTCGTCCGCAACAGTGCCCGTGGCCGTCGAAGCCGAGGATCAGTGTCGTCCATGTCAGATCTCTCGCCTGAGATGGATGCCGCTGCCTCTGCTTCGACCTTCCGCAGAAGACGGGCGCCGCACAGGAGGACTGATAGTGACAGCTCCATGTCGACAACGTCCAGCCGTGAATACTACCTCCCACGGATCACAGAATCCAGTGCCGACTCTGCCAGACAGCACATCATCCTGCCCAGGCCCGCGGCCATGCCCGATGACTCTGCCTACGCCAGCCGAGCATCTTGGCGGCCTCACAGCGTGGCCGAGGAGTTTGCGCCCCTTCATGACCAGTACCAGCATTACCACCACAGAACGCCGTCTCTGCCGCCGCAAAGAGAGATGATGCCGCTCCCTCTGCCGTCGACTGCGGCTGACATGCCGGCACACGTCGATCTTCCACGTCTCCATGCCATCTACGACGCTCACCGTGGCGCCTTTTGGAACCACATTGCGAGCGAGTACGGCTACAACACGCCGCCGGAGATGCTGGAGGATGCGTGGAGGGCTGGCGCGTATGGCGGCGTGCAGCAGTATCCGTGTCCTTCGTTTAATCGTCCCATGACGCCGGTGAGCAGCCCCGAGGCCGAGAGGAGGCATTATGGCGTGGACAGGACGAGGATTTCGTCGATTATATCGGGGGATGATGATGCTGATAGACGGTAAAAGAAGAAGAAGATGAAAAAAAAAGAAAGAAAAAAAAAAACTATTAAAAATTATAATAGGAGCGGGGTGTTGGTTGTTTTTCTTTAGGAAGCGCTATTTTACTATTATTAATTCTTTTCACTTGATTATAAAATGCGATTTTTTCCTGGCGCGACTTTGATACTTTTAAATTCCCTTATTCACTCGATTTGGTAGTGGAACGCAATACCCGGATAACCCTTTGTTACTAGGCTTCTCTTTTTGTTTCCTTTTGTGCTACATACCTTTCCTATAATGGTGGTGAAAATAGAGGATTGGAAATATGGTGTTTGATGGAGTTTTTCTTTTTCTTTGCTTATAGAAGTTTGGAAATAAAGATTATGTCTCTATTGTCTTTTATTTTTTCCTCCTTGCCAGTGAATTTTGATTATCTGATTGTGAATGGCTTGGTAGTATACCTATGAGATTGGAGTAGCAATAGTACGATGGGGCTTGCCATTTTGGAGTATACAGGGAATGGGTATTTTTGACTGTCATATCCTAGAATTCACACATCTTTCTCTTCCTCTTTACCTCATAATTTTCTTTTCTGTTTCTGAAAACGGTTATACAGCCGCCCACTTGACTGCGAGGTGCAATTTGCAGTTTGGACACAGAATAGTTCTGCTTAGGGTAGGCTGCATCACCAACGGTAGATGGCGGTAGACTTGTCAAACAGTTGTAAACCGATCTTCTTCCAACGTAGAAACGGAAACAAAGACGATGAGTTTTTAATGTCGGTGAAGTAAAATTCCAAGCATATGGACAACTAGTCTTCAATAATCCCCATACACCAACAACCCAAGCGCAAGCTCCATGTTTAAAGCCCAAAATGGACCATGAGTAAAACCAGCGCTACGATTCGGGGACGCTCCGAACGTTCCCCGCAAAAAAAGTCCCGAGTCCCCTCGCACTACCGCTATTAGGCTGAGTTGGTGTGAATAGAAACGAACGATGACGGAGGGGGTTGCGGAGGGGTGGAGCTCGAGGAAGCTGTGAACGAATGATGAAGTGAGGGGGAGAAAGAATGAAATCCGTGCTGCTGTTTTTTTTTGTTTTTCTTTTGCATCTTTATTGATTATTCGTTGAGGTTGGAGAATAGAAAGATACTCTGCTGAGAGTTTCAATCCCATTGGTGAGAACTGGTTTCCCTCTCTTGTTTGTTTCTTCTCCCGCGTATAAGCTCTGCCGATCCCAGCATGAGACCCCTTCCTTCATTTGCCGCTTCCCCAAGCTTTCAATTGCCGGCACTCCGCAATCGCTCTACTAGTTTTCGATCACTTTCATTCTTTAGAAAAAACCAGGTGATTTGATAATCGTCGTACGGGGCGGGACGTTGGAGCTTCCCTCGACGATGTGGGGTAAAGACGATGACAAGCTTGTTTTTATAAATTGGCTCTCTCCTGTTGGCTGCTCTGCTCTGCTTTTAATTCCCATTTAAATCATGCAGCTACACCATAGCTGATATCATACAAAGGTGAAATAATTCAACACAACAATGGCGTCGCAGACATCTGGACACGACCCCAAGTCGTCGAGCGACTACATCCAGTTCGAGTGTCTGCCTCCCGGAGGAGCGCTGAATCGCTGGTCGGCGCGCCTGACCAAGGACCATGACTTTCCCGGAGCACAGGTGCGTCTTAGACTTATCGAAGCAAGCATACGTGTTTATGAGTTGAGCTGACGTGGTGAAAAAGGCCATGCTCTACGGAGCTGGAGTCCCGGATCGAGAGACGATGAAGAATGCGCCGCAAGTGGGCATTGCGAGCGTATGGTGGGAGGGCAATCCGTGCAAGTACGACGATTCTCAGTTGATACAAGACTTTAGCAATTCGAAAGGCTAACTGAACATGGCAGCACACATTGTGAGTGCCAGACTTGAGCATCAAGCATGCCACCAGCTAACCAACACGCACCCGATAGTGCTCGAGTTTGGCCAAATCGTCAAGCGCTCCGTCGAGAAACAGGGCATGCTCGGCTGGCAGTTCAACACCGTCGGCGTCTCAGACGCAATCACCATGGGCGGCGACGGCATGCGCTTCTCCCTGCAGACGCGCGAGATCATTGCCGACTCCATCGAGTCCGTCACCTGCGCCCAGCACCACGACGCAAACATCTCCATCCCCGGCTGCGACAAGAACATGCCCGGCGTCGTCATGGCGGCCGCGCGCCACAACCGGCCCTTCATCATGATCTACGGCGGCACCATCCGCAAGGGCCACTCGAGCCTGCTGGAGCGCCAGATCAACATCTCGACCTGCTACGAGGCGTCCGGCGCCTACGCCTACGGCTCGCTCAAGGCAAAGAGCGACGCCGATGCGCCGGGCCGCTCCAGCTCCGACGTCATGGACGACATTGAGCGCCATGCGTGCCCCGGCGCCGGTGCCTGCGGAGGCATGTACACGGCAAACACCATGGCCACGGCCATTGAGGCCATGGGCCTGACGCTGCCCGGCTCGTCGTCGTACCCGGCCGTCTCGCCGGAAAAGTCCCGCGAGTGCGAGCGCGTCGCCGAGGTCATCAAGGTCACCATGGAAAAGGACATTCGCCCCCGCGACATCATGACCCGTGCCGCTTTCGAAAACGCCCTCGTCCTGACCATGATCCTCGGCGGCTCGACAAACGGCGTGCTGCACTTCCTCGCCATGGCCAACACCGCCGGCGTCCCCCTCACGCTGGACGACATCCAGCGCACGAGCGACCGCACGCCCTTCCTGGCGGACCTCGCCCCCAGCGGAAAGTACCTCATGGAGGACCTGTACAAGGTTGGCGGAACGCCGTCGGTGCTCAAGATGCTCATCGCAAAGGGCCTCATTGACGGATCCATCCTCACCGTCACTGGCAAGACGCTCGCCGAGAACGTCGCCGACTGGCCTTCTCTCGACCCGGGCCAGCAAATCATCCGCCCCCTCGAGGACCCCATCAAGTCCAGCGGCCACATCCGCATCCTCAAGGGCAACTTTGCGCCCGGCGGCGCAGTGGCCAAGATCACCGGCAAGGAGGGCCTCTCCTTCACCGGCAAGGCCCGCGTGTTCAACAAGGAGCACGAGCTCAACACTGCCCTGACAAAGGGCCAGATCAAGCGCGACGACGGCAACCTGGTGCTGATTGTGCGGTACGAGGGACCCAAGGGCGGCCCAGGCATGCCGGAGCAGCTGCGAGCGTCGGCAATCATCATGGGCGCGGGATTGAGCAACGTTGCGCTCGTGACGGACGGCCGGTACAGCGGTGCCTCTCACGGCTTCATCGTAGGCCACGTAACGCCCGAGGCCGTAGTAGGAGGCCCGATTGCGTTGGTCCAGGACGGAGATGAAATCACCATCGACGCCGAGTCGAATAGGATCGACGTTGCCATATCAGACGAGGAGATGGAAGAGCGAAGGAAGAAGTGGACGCCGCCGGAACCAAAGGTCAAGAGAGGCGTGCTGGCCAAGTATGCGCGGTTGGTCGGCGACGCGAGCCACGGAGCGGTAACAGACGGATGGTGAGCGTCTTCATTCTGTTTGGTTAACCAATTTGTATCAAGATCAATATAATGAAAAATTAAATGCTCAAGACAGTTCGCTTCGTGATACCATGACAAAAGATGGGAATCATCAAGACCAATCGCCCGCTCAACGTGGGGAAAAAAAAAGGGGGCAAGAAAGGAGATTCGTTTTCAAGCTCATACATGAAGCAAAAACAATGAGGAACAACAGTAGGAGTAAAAAAGAAATCGAAGGGTATCGTGCCTCGACTGCCGCCTTCTCTAAAACCAATCAATCAAACCAGTCTCATAACACTTTGCACATGACTGCTCTCCCTCGCTATCCTATATCAATGCATCGACACGTATATACATATAGACATGTTGTTCGTCTCCCCTCACATTCATTGCGTTTAATCGTCCAGAGGCATGCCCTCCAGAGCATCCAGTAGGCGGCGCCAGTTATCCGCCAGCATCTCCGCATATTTGACGCGCTCGCCAGCCCAGTCTTGGTTCCATTTGCTGACGTGGTACTGGGTCGACTGGAAAGTGATGAGCTCGTCTCGGAGACACTCCTTGACAAAGATGGAACGGTTGTGCTGTTGCACAATAGACTCCTTGTCCTGTTTCCCGCATTGTCAGCTCTGATACACAACATCATCGAGTAAAGGGCATCAAACCGTACCTTGATGATGGCCTCTGCCACCTTTTCAATCTCCCCCGGCTTGACGAGACCCTCAGACTTGGATCGCAAGTTGGCCAGCTTGGTCTCATTGGCCTGTATCCTCCTTTCCAGATACGGGATGTTGTCCTTGTCCAATCGCTCTCTTCGCTCAAACAGCTCGCGAAGGCTGACCAGAGCATCTCGCTGTCGCTTCAGATCCTCAAGCACACCTTCTTCCCATCCCCGGCTTTCGTCCTCGAGTAAAGTCTGGCAATTACTCAAATGCCTGCTCATTGCTGTCAAACCGTCGTTGAGCAGCGCAACTTCGCTCGTATCGGTGGCGTAGGTATCTGCTGAGGCTTCGGTGAGCGAAATGAGCGACATGGCTACGCGCGCATGATCCGCCGCGACACCCTCGGTTCTTTTGACGAGACGGTCCATGATGTTGCAGGAAGTAATGTATAGCTCGGAAGAACGCCGAACTCCGTTGCTTGTTCGTGTGAAGAGATCCTCCAGAGTTGGCGGAAGTGAATCTTCCAGACCGGGGGGCAGCGCCCGATCGGTGAATTCGTCTTGGACAGAAAGATTTGCTTGCTTTCGCCACACGGCAAGTTCCTACGTTTCGTTAGCAATGTACTTGGCCCCCTTTCGTCGCCTATTGTTTGGTGGTATAATAGCGGGGAAGCTTACTGTAGGAACAGTCAAGAACATAACAACCAGTTGCTCCTGGCTCAGAACTGGGTGCCGTACGAGGGCATTTAAGAACCTAGCCAGCCCTCGTCGTCGTTTTTCAATAAAGGCGCCGTCGTTGGACAGATGATTGCCATTGACAGCCACACGCTTGGGAGGCAGCAGCGGCAGCATCCTAAACGGATATCTCTTGTGCAAGCAGTCCAACAGCCAGACAAAGTCGCTGTACCGGCGAACGACTTTGCTTCCTCGTCGATGGCTCGTAACCTCGTAGTTGTGGTGCTGAAACATGAAGATGCCCTCCTTTCCCGGCATGAGCGTTACGACGACGGTTTCCTCTGCGTTTTTTCCTACGCGGCCGCCCAGGCTTCGGGGTAGTGCCATGGTAGGCGGCGCTCCAGGCACTGAACCAGCGCCATCCGCTCCAAATAAGTTCTGCATAGTGGGCATCGGTGGGTTATGAACCTGGGGCGGCACATCATTGAAGCCACCACCAGGTGAGCTGCCGTAGAAACCACCTCCCCAGCCGCCTTGGCCAGTCAAAGAGCTGCTCGAGACCTGCCTTGGACGGTTGGGTGGGCGGACGTTGTCGGGTGGAGCACTGTAGTTGTTGATTGTGAGACGTGGATCGAATGACGGAGGCGCATTCTGGCTGAAATCGTGGTTGTGTCCATTGACCGCAGGGATGTGATTCTCCGAACCGTTTGAGCGGGAATGGGAGTGGCCCTTGTGCAGGTCTGGCGCGCTCCAGGGATCGTCTTCGGGGTCAACCATGGTAGATCTGGTAAGGACGTTTGAAGGAGGCGGCGGAAGCTCAGGCCCGGGCTGTGGCTCCGCGGGAAGCTGTGGCTGTGGCTGGGGGTGAGGCTCAGGCTTGTATGGCTCGGGTTCTGGCTCATGTTTGGAAGGGACCTGTGGTGGTTTCGCCGCAAGTTCACTGATGGGAGGCATGATGGGTTCGGCGGTAAGTCCTGGTAAGTTGGGCTGAGGTATGTCTGACCAAGAGACGAAGCGTTAGCTGGCTGCCCAATGGAAAAAGAGAGCTTGTGTCAATGAAGTCTAGTTGCTGCAGGACACGCCAGGCCGGATGGCGGCTATCAATCGGTCTCTGGTCGTTTTTGACGTGAGTACGACTGAATCGCAGCTGACAATGCAGGCCGGGAGTTGAGCTAAATTGAGTGGCATTGAAGAAGTCTCCATGATGCAATGCTCCCGTGCAGAGGGTGACGTATGTTCACAGCCAGGATGAAACAGGAAAAAGCAAACAAATGCCGTACAAGGGCGATGCACTCACTTCGTCGTCGTTCATCAACACCGTCGAGGCTGATGATGTCGCCCTCTTGCGCCAGCCCAATCAGCGCCAGCACCACGTTGAACTCGTTGCGCGACAGCAGGACGTCGGACCCTTGGCCCGGAGCCACCAGCGCCATGATGCGCGCCTGGGCATCGGCATCCAGCCTCGCCACAGCGAACAATTTGGCGATGCCAGCAGCTGTGACCTGGCCGTCCCGGCCGTCCTCGCCCACGACGGCGTCAAAGGCCCCGGCGTAGCTCTCGGGCACGTCCGCGGCCGGCAGCAGGCTGCGGATCATCTCGGAGCGGCTGCGCTGCTTGCGCGGCGTGGGCATGTCCCAGGGCGACGAGGCGCCGCTGTTGTCGTCGAAGAGGCTGGACGAGTTGCGGCCCGACGCAGGCTCGTCGTCGAAAAGGCCGCCTCGAGGGCCCGCGGTTGGGCCATTGTCGATGGGCTCGTCTCCAAAGAGCGACATGCTGCGATGGCCGGCCGGTGATGGACGAAGCTCGCGGGTGTCTCTATATCTGTCGAGAAGCGAGGAATGAAGACAAACGAGAAGCCAGACAGCAAGGAGCAAGAGGGTGTTGCGGTCGCGGGGTTGCGCAGTCGGAAAGAGGCGAGGTTGGCTGGCGCAGTATGAATGATGAAGCAAGGATGGCTGGCCCGGCCTTGGTTGCGTTGCGTCTTTCTTTAGCTCGGCGTGCGTAATGGCGCCGCTGTAGCGCCCGGGCGGCTGGCTGGACGACGATATGGGTCAAGGGAGAGACTGCAGCTGACGTGGGAATTGATAATAACAGAGGGGGAGAATGAATTGTAGGAAGCCAAAGGATTAATGAAATTAGTAGTAGTACTACAAAAATGTAGTTAAAGGGGAGAAAAGAGATGCCTCGAGTCCGCAGACATACGGTGTGAGACGCCGAGTGCAGCTATAGGTAGACGTTGGAGAAGCTAGTTTGCCGGGAGTCATGGCGCCGTCATATCTGCAGGGCAAATAGGCGATGGAAGAGAGCTGACTACCACTACCTGGGTATATCTACGAATAAAATACAATTCGACTGCTATGCCCTTTATGATTTATTTCAGAACAAACTGTGCAGGATATAGGTAGACTAGTACTGGTTGTATGCTCAACGCACTTATAGCGCTATACTCTGTGATGGCACTTTGGTTACGGTACCCAATGCGTGCACAAAATCCATGCCCGTGTTTACATATACATATATATTATACATTTTGCCTTTGTTCTGCATCTCCGCTATCATTGAAACAAGTAGCTTTTCCGCCCTCCATATCTCTCGCTCCATCTATGCGCAGCAAGATCAAATACAGCCGTCATTCATAACGTAATACACCCACCCTACCACAATGTCTCCTCCGCCTTCTTCTTGTCCTTCTTCACCTCGCTCTTCACCTTGTGCACACCAGGCACCCTAAAGTACAAACTGGGTGACTGGCCTGGAGCAACCTGGTGGCTCAGGTAGCCCCTGTGCGCAGGGTCTCGGTAGTACTCGATGTCGGCACGGCTCGTAGGGTCCGGCAATCTGTATCGGAATGGGCCCTTTCTCGCCTCCGCCAAGATTGACTCCACATGCTCGGGGCCAACTGGTAGGGGCCGGTCGGTGTTGACAGACTCGCCGGTAAGCAGTCGCTGGATGGCCAGTCTCGTGTAGTATCTGGTGAGGACCTTGCCTCCTGCGGCTTCAATGGCAGCAATTGCGCCTGCTGAGACTCTTGACACCATGACGTTGATGGGTTGTCTGAGAACCTCGTCGCCGCGCGAGAGAATCTTGACGCCGTCTTTGACGCTGCCAATCAGCTTGCTTTCAATCAGCTCCTTTGGCGTGATTTGCTTTGAGGGGTCGAGTCGGCCTTGGTCGATCCAGTTCTGGATCTGGTCCAGGTTCACCTCGGAGATCTTGGGTGCTCGGCTATCAAAGGTCAGTATCACGCTGTCTCTTGAGAAGTTGGCGGGGCGCAAAAGGCTGTTGTCCCGCCTCCAGAGGCGCTCACAAGTTGTCGAAACCCTTCCGGCCGTGCTTGACGATCAAAGGTGTCTGACCGCCCTGGAACCAGGGCTTGACCTTTCCATGCTGTTTTTGACCCTTGTGACCTCGTCCGGAAGTCTTGCCGTGGCCCGAGGAGGGACCGCGACCGACTCGTTTTCTGTTTTTGATGGCGCCGGCATTGTTGGCCAGGCTGCCTAGGATCGAAGCATTGCGGGTTTGCGTCTGCTGGAGGCTGAGCCTGGCGAGACAGGCTGTCAATGAGGCGGCGGGAGTGTTGACGGCGGCTCGGCAGCACGACGCTGTGCTGGGAAACGGTATTCGGGGAGGCATCGTGGTATAGTTGGGTCTTTTGTCGCAGCGCGGGCAGTTTTGGTGTTCTGCATCTTGAAAGATTTTGGACTGGTACGATCTGGGGTGGTGCCTGAGGCCTAAACCGGGACTAGCTTGGCGGTACGTACCCGCTCCGAAAAGTGCCATTATCATGGCCACGAAACTTGACTACCTACCTATACACATTGTTGCTTCAAATGATTCGAACGATAATATTTTCATCGAAAGAATGAATAAGTAATAGACTCCTATTATTCATTGGATTTTACGAGACTGCATTTGTTATTTTATGACATATTATCTCATTAGCTGCATAAAGACATGCTAGAGAGTAAGAGTCGCTCATTCCTGGCTTGAAGGACAGCAGATGTGTTATAAGACGAAGAATATATTTCACAATCGTTTTCGCAAGTCGTTTTGGATAGAGATCCGATGGATTTTTTTAACGTCGTTATACAAATGATAGAGGCACAAAAATTCCCTTTACAAAATGTATACCACCTACCCCACATCGCAGCTTTTACTTGGAGGCCGGAGCAAAACTCGAGGGCGAACGAAGTGACTACTAGTTCTGCTCACATATGCTGATTGCATGGATCAATATCGGCGATATCTGGCCCTTTGCCGCATCAATTGCAGCAAACTACCATCTTTTTGTGTCTAATCAGCTATAATGAACTGAGCTGAGGTCAAACTATTACAAAACGATTGGAAAACAGCCTTGGGGGCTACCGAATTGGGCAGTATGCCATCTCAGCTCCTGTACTTTTGCGAAGCTAGGCCAATTACAGCTCAAAGAACAAATAACTGTTGATGGATTGGAGTGGCAACGCTCTGGGCTTGACTTTGGATTGGTGAAGACATGCATGATTCAAGTCGAATATTATGTGTCTGATCACATGTAGCCGCAATAACGTACTGCGAGGCAGGTCTATCTGATATCTGTTACCATGCTGCTGCGTTCTTATATAATGGATGGCCCTCTAGGATTTGGCGGTGATACTCCTAAAGTATTATAGATCATCTCTCGACCAGTATAGGAGCTTCGCCACTCATGGACAAAGTCAAAGACATCATTCAGTTCTTCAAAGATGAAGAAATACCAGTTTACGCAGTTGGCGAACTACCGTATGAACGATCGGTAGCAACGGCCAATTTCCTCTATCGATTCGCAAGACCTGACTGTGTTGTGCAACCCAAGCGAGCTTCACAGGTCCAGACAATCGTTAGAGAAGCCAAAGAAAGGGGCATACCCATTACGATTAAGAATGGCGGCCATTCTTATGCGGGCGCATCCACCGCCGAAAAGGGCATCTCATTGGACTTGTCCCGAATGAACAATGTTAAGCTCGCTAACGATTCGAAGATTATGACGCTGCAAGGAGGTGCATTATGGGGACACGCCTATAAAGAGTTTGTCAACAAGAAGCTCAACCAGTATTTTATCAACGGTGGGCGATGTCCGACTGTGGGCGTCAGCGGCTTCATGTTGGGAGGTGGCCTCAGCCCGTTTACGAGAAGTTTCGGCATGGGCTGCGACACCCTCAAAGAGATCACCATTGTTACCGCGGACGGAGCAAAAGTCACTGTGAAGGAGAGCGGCAATGACGACCCCAAGAAAGATATGCTTTTCTGGGCGCTCTGCGGAGCGGGTGGCGGCAACTTTGGAGTCGTGGTGGAAATGAAGCTGCAAGCCCAAAAGCTGCGATGCGACAAAGTCGTGGCTGGCAGATATACTTGGTGGCCATAGGACAATTCGAGCAAGATGGAAAACTTTATGGGGACGATGCGAAACTTTTACACGACTGCTTGGCCAAATCAGCTCACCATTGACAGCTCTTGGCTGTGCGATCTTTCACAGAGCAACATTGGAGTCAGGTTTCTTGTCTACCATAATGGCGATAAAGCCGCGTTCGAAAAGCTTATTAAAGAAAACATTACTGACGAAGAGTTATCGAAACCACTCATAAAGCGATCCCTGGAAGAACCGTCTTCTCTATTCCTTCACGAGACGCTAGTTGCTCAGTGGTCAGAAGAGACTGAGAAGTCTTTCCCCCCAGAATCCATCTTACATGATTTATTCATTATTTATCTTTAAAAACAACGCAGACGACATAAAGGCCATTACAAACTTCATCAGAGAAAACATGGCTGCATTCAGGGGAAAGTTTTCTGGAGAACGTGGCCTGCTTCAGGTAACCTGGATACATGCGGGCGGCGAAGTAGCTTCCAAAGACTCATCAACTACAGCATACCATTGGCGCGATTGTGTTTACCACACATATATCATGGTGCAATGGTACGAAAAGTTCTTGGAGCAAGATATGTGGGACTTCCTCAACCGTTTCAAGGGAGAGTTGAGGCCATACTCTATCAATGGGTAAGCGGCGTTTATCAATTTTCCGGATGCAGGGTTGGCATCGGACATTCATGAAGAAACACATTATGGAGA
The DNA here is from genome assembly GCA_030708095.1 of Trichoderma sp. CBMAI-0020. Taxonomy (NCBI): domain Eukaryota; kingdom Fungi; phylum Ascomycota; class Sordariomycetes; order Hypocreales; family Hypocreaceae; genus Trichoderma; species Trichoderma sp. CBMAI-0020. The sequence continues at coordinate 413,083 of JAJNCI010000001.1, forward strand.
AAATCGCCACGCATTGCAGCATGTCAAGAACATTTGGGACAAGGATGATTTCTTCCATTGGGATCAAGGCGTGCGCCGTCCGGCTGAGGAGCTGAAAACCGACACCAATGCAGCATTGCGACTGGGACTGGAAGATTCGCTATTTACCGAATCACTGGAGAGCAATATCGTCGATGAAACGGGCTTTTATACGTCTAGGATATTATCGTTCAATATGGCCATGTCGAACGTTGAAGATGTTCTAGATAATGGGTATAGCTGGGATCAGCCTCTGGCAAATCAGTTGGCATCAAGACAGTGGGAGACTGTGACACTTCCTTCGGAGAAGATATTCGATAGAGGTATATACAACTTGAACGATTTGGGATTCTAGCGTCCAAGCAGCATTTGCGCGGGAAGGGGGGAAAGAGACCTATATGAGCATAAATGGAGGAGAACAATGCGAGGCAGTATATTAACATATAATACAACTACTACGGCCACTGCATTTACTATAGCTACCCCTGCTATTGCGTCTACAGATACATCTAAATTAACCCTGTCGCGCACTCATTTTAATAATCTCATGGCATTATGTGAAGTTAAAAATGCTATGAAGCAGCTTGCAGGGACCAGAACCCCGTTTGCCCCCCTGCTCAAAATATGCATCATGCATAATTGTAAGGCGTCGCGTGAGGTGAAAAATGCTGTGAAGTCCCGATTAGGCACGGTAAGACCGACTAAACTTTCATCTGAGCTACAGTGTAAGATTGATTCCGACGATGAGGAAACTTGGGATGTACTTTACTCATCTAGAGTTATAATATCAAGGTTAGGCAGATTGAAAACTTTTATACATGTCGCTATCAGACGCATGAAAGCTAACAGGGACTGCCCAAGCACCGTACCACCTTCGAGTCCAATGTAATTATACAAAATTGTTTTGAGACAGAAGTCGTTATAGACGACTGTGGTTGACTATAACAGCTTCCGTCTCAAAACACAGTGCGCAAGAGCTTGGCTACCAGCCTTCTGATTCTTGATGGTGTGAATACACATATGTAAGACTTTGCTTGGATCTGCAAAGAGGGAATTTGATTGTCATTCATCTTAATGTCCATGTCTATTGTCAAACAGGCTGTCGTATAGAGTATAGTTTTGCTCTTCGACCGAACATGAGGCCTGTCCGCTGGCTGATCCGCTAATAACTCCAGTCTACAGCGCCATGTTCAAAGTCTCTTGTGGGCTAGGTTTTGGCGACCAACTAAGCTTGTAATTCATCCAACCTTAAAAAAAGAGCTACTTGTAAGGTACTGTAGCCACGGGAGACAAAGTCTTCATACCATACACTGATCAACTCAGTTCAAGGCCTGTTCCACAGGGACAAACCTAGCTTCCGGGGTATTACTTCATGTTGTTGCGAGGAACCATGATTGCTTACTCTCTCTAATCAATCGACCAGCACTGCGTGCTACACCAACAGCCGAAACACGGCCGCATTAGTCATCCATTCCCAGCTTCGAATGGCCCGGCCTGCATCTTGCAAGTAAGCTTCGGAGTTCGCTATAAACATGCTTATACGGGCGCCTCCGACTGGATACCATCTTATACAGCCTTGCAACTCTTCACCGGCTTTGCACTCATTGATGCTAGGCTACGTCGTTTTCGGGCCTAGAAAATGCGCACAACCCTGCGCAGGTCCTGCAACGCATGCGCAAAGGCGAAGCTAGGCTGTGATCTCCGAGTTCCGCAGTGCTCTCGATGCCTCAAGCGCAAGTCCAAGTGCGTTTACGCCAACTCGCCTCTGAATACGCCCCTGGACGCAACTGGATCAACAGTAGAGACGACGGGGCACGGCTCATTGCATGTAGCTGCTAAGAATGAGGGCGAGGCGTTGTCTGTGGTGTCGCAGGAGAGGGAGATAGTATCGCGACCCTCGGAAAACCCGGGATTGTTGATAAATCCGGCGACGGCCTCTTTTGATCCCTTTGACTCATATCCGTCGACAAGGCTGCCTCGACTGCATGTGCAACGCCTCATCCACCGGTGTAAGTCCTTATCTCTAATGAACGCATGTTTTAGCACATTCACACACTGACATTTCCAGTTCTTTCCAGCATTGCATTCCAATATTATCCCCTGGATCTCAACATAGAGTCAAATCCGTTCATTGTTTCTTGGTGGCCGCTTGCTCTTGCAGATCAGGCCCTGTTCCATGTTTCATTACAGACAGCCTCTCTTTATGAGGAGCTACAGGCGCAACAAGGATTTCCAATCTCCGACCTCCTCATGGTGGACTCGATTGCGTTGGTGAGAAGAAGAATTGAAGACTCATCGTTGGCGTTTCAAGATGAGACTATTGACTCAGTGGTGACTTTGGCGGCCATTGAGGTAAGATGCCACTTTATAGCGAATGGATGAACATTACTTACTCACACGGGAGACGGACAGCACGGCAAGGGGAACATCGAAGCCAGCAAGACGCATATCGATGGAGTCAAGAGGATGGTCATCTTCAGAGGCGGGATCAACGAAGTAAAGCGCAAAAGTCCGCTGACGGCGCGTATGGTGTCATGGTGAGCGTTGCAGATACGGATGACGGAAATGGCTGCTAAAGTTCTGCACAGGGTATCTATGTTGGTCATGGGAGCTCCTCAATTCCCAGCCAAGGATGACTTTGGCGACGGAGATGGCATCAGCCCAATACCGCAGTGGCAACTTGCGTCAACCGACGCAGAAACCCCGGGAGGGATCTTTGACGATTTAAATATAAACCCGGCCCTGGGCAGCATTTTATCACGCCTAAAACCCATCTTCCAGGACCCACGGCATTCGAATCTCACAAATACAGCACTGCATGATCTGACATGTTATGTCATACACAGGCTGCTGTTGCTGCCTCCACTCATCGATGGGAATCCAATGCAGTCAGCTGCTTCAGAGTCGCTTCGATATGCGGCGGCCCTCTATATGCTAATCATTCACGGCACCACGTATTATTCCCACGCTGGCCTGGCACATATCATAATCCTCCAACTTCGGTATCACCTAACGGCCTTGGCTGGAAGTAGCTACATGCATGAGCCACACATAATATGGGCTCTTTTTGTTGGCATGGTATCGACGATTGGGGGAGAGGGCCATCAGTGGTTCTTGAATGAAACCATCGCGGCTGCAGAAACCCTCGACCTCAAGGCTTGGGAGGATGTGCTCATGCGGCTGCAGAGCATACTTTGGATAAGAGTGCCGCAGGAAGAACTTTTCCACCAGACATGGAATGAAGTATTTGAGGCTGCTGCGAAACGCAGGCAACAAGTTCCTCTGCTTTCATCGCAATCACCCAATTAGGCAATAGACCTTGTTCAATACCCATGACCGCTGGCGCATCAAACTTTGCGCTGAAGAGACCCTTTTATACGATGAACGCTTTGTATACATACTGTACATGATTGAAAATTATCTGACAAGGGGGTTATTCATATCAGCAGGGAAAGACAAGTCGTCTGCAAACCTGCGGCCATAAACAGCATTTCGATGGTACGGAGAATCTTGCTTAGGCAAAAACAAGCCATGATCACTCCCGTCGCCATGTTCCGCATCCGAACGCAGTCGCATGTTTTCCGAGCAAACGTCCAACAAAAGAGTGGACTCTTGTTCGATGCGAATGATGACAGGCCAATCGAATCTCTGCCCTGAGCCAGGATGATGCGAAAAGTCCGCCGGGCTGCCCCATATCGAGATACAGAATTCGGGGTCTAGAACTAATCAGGACTAGACTCCGAATGTTCTTAATCGCAATGGTAATTCGGAGCAATCAGGCTTCATCGTATGGCATACCAAGCACAATGATATTTCCGGGCCAGACACCCTTTGTTTTTTCGGAGTCTAGCACGTAAGCGGCTACTCAGTGCTGGAAGAGAGAGTCAGACTGGAAAAAGACTGCAAGTATACGAATACGAGACGTCTCAGATACTTCGTAGATGCAAAACGAATGCGCCAACCGTCTGCTTGGTGGTATCAAATCTGGCCACTTTCCACTTTGGTTAAGATTGGCTGCAGTGAGCTAATTACCCAGTGTGATTATGTACGTCGAGGCAGCAATATGTTGGTTGCCCGTATATATTTAATCTAGTTGCCTCTCTTTTACAGTCTGTTCCGTATAGACCCATTCGTGTATCCTCTGCAAGACACGTCTTGTAGCTGCCTCCGAAATCATGGCCACCATTATCGAAAGTGGCATTCCAGCCACTGTCGAAGTCATAACGAATGGTACTCAGAATGGTGTTTCGAGTCAAGCGAGTGGTGTTTTAGCAAAATATCTGCCTAGTTCGAACTGGCAAATAGCTGTCACGGCGTTGATGATTTTGATAGCATACGATCAGTGTATGTCGTCCAAACTATCTCAACAATTACAACAACAAGAGCTACTACAGTTGCTGACGCATCAATAGTCTTATACATAAAACAGAAAGGATCAATAGCTGGGCCCATGTTCAAGATTCCACTCATGGGACCATTCCTGCAAGCAATCTACCCAAAGTTCGATGCCTATCTCGCACAGTTCGCCAGTGGCCCCCTGAGTTGCGTATCTGTATTCCACAAGTATGTATCTCGCATTTACTCCTACTCGTAGCTAGACATGCCTATTTTCTGCCGTTTGATAGTCCTTGGACTGACTTCTTTACAGGTTTGTCGTCTTAGCCACGGACCGCGATCTCGCACACAAAGTATTCAAATCCCCAACGTTTACGAGACCATGCCTTGTCCCGATGGCGATAGAAATAATGCGTCCTACAGCATGGGTTTTCCTGAATGGAAAGGCACACGCTGAGTTCCGCAGAGGACTGACTGGCCTATTCACAAACAAAGCTTTGAGCACGTATCTGCCAGTTCAAGAAAAGGTCTACGGAGACTACTTTAAAAAGTTCGTTCAAGCTAGCAAAGAGAACAAGGGAAAGCCCAGCGTGTTCATGGGTTGGTTCAGAGAGATCAACTGCGCATTGTCTTGTCGAACATTCTTTGGTGATTACATCTCCCAGGAGGCAGTCAAGAGAATTGCAGACGATTTCTACCTCGTTACTGATGCCCTCGACCTTGTCAACGTCCCGCTCTCTATTTATATCCCATTCACCAAGTGCTGGCGAGGAAAGCGTACCGCAGATGCCGTGCTGGCAGAATTCACAAAGGCCGCTGCGGCATGCAAGGCTAACATGGCTTCCGGTGCCAGACCTACATGTATCGTTGACCAGTGGGTTGAGCACATGTTTGAATCTCAGAAATACAACGAAGCAATTGCTGCAGGTGTCGAGGGGATCGAGAAGCCGACCAATCTTATCCGCGAATTCTCACCAGAAGAAATCGCTCAGACACTATTCACATTCCTCTTTGCGGCTCAAGATGCGTCTAGTAGCGCTACCACATGGCTGTTCCAGATTATGGCTCAGAGACCAGATGTTCTGGACCGCTTGCGGGAGGAGAACTTGGCTGTGCGAGGCGGCGATAAGAACCGACCATTCGAACTTGGCATGTTCGAGTCAATGACTTATACGCATGCCGTGGTCAAAGAAGTCCTCCGTTATCGCCCGCCGGTCATCTTTGTGCCCTACCTCGCCACCAAGGCATTCCCGGTTACTCCCAACTACACGGTTCCCAAGAACGCCATGATCGTCCCGACTTGTTACCCGGCTCTCCACGATCCAGTAGCCTATCCGAGCCCTGATGTATTTGATCCAGAACGATGGATCACAGGCGATGCGGAGTCAAAGACCAAGAACTGGCTGGTATTTGGCGCCGGCGCACACGACTGTATTGCACGACGATATGTACCGCTTACTCTTGCTCACATGATTGGCAAGGCTTCACTGGAGGTTGATTGGGTGCACCACGAAACGAGTCGCTCGGAAGAGATCCGAGTTTTTGCTACCTTGTTTCCTATGGTATGTTGAACATGAAGATCACGCCTCACCCCGGCTCACTACAGATATATGACTAACTTTAGGCGCAGGATGAATGCCCACTTGTTTTTACGGATCGAAAATAAATCTCAGTCTCAATATCAAAGTAGTGATTAATAGTTAGTATCTGATGGTATAGAGAGCGTTAGATGCTCAGATAGATAATGAATCCAGATCATATGGAATGCTTCTCAATTGTTGTTGAAGATAACTGTCTATGAATGTAGTAAAAATAAATTGTGTGTTTGTATTATATACATAAGTCAACAACTCTCTATCATCTCTATGAAAAACTCAAAGCAGAAAATAAAAGCCCAAAAACAAGCCTCATGTATGCAAACATAGTATAATGTCCATATATGTAAAAGAAGATATCAAGTAAAACAGCGACAGAAAAAAAAATATCGGTATCTTGAAAAGAATGACCGCTCTTTGATTCAAGCAAGCTTGGCATGCTCTTGCTCCAGCTTCTTCGCAAATGGCTTCATGCTTTGGCAGAGTTTGTCCTATGATTTTACCCACTATTAGCAATAATTCAAACTCGAGCTGCTCATGGCTTGAAGAAGTACTTACGATAGCACCTTGAGGCATCAACCACAAGCCAAAGCGAGCTACACCAGCGCCGCCACCGACCCATTGCTTGCCAGTCGCCCCCCTTTCGACTCGTTGCAGAACATCCCGGGCAAATGCATCCGGCTTCTGGCCATAGGGATTTTCCTCTGGGTTTTCCTCAATGATGTCTTTTATAGGCTTATAGTAAGAGTTTTCAGGGAAGATGAGCGTTTGCATGTTGACGAAGAAGTTTGTTGCAATGCCGCCGGTGACGAGGGTCATGACGCGAACTCCAAGCGGTGCCATTTCAAGGCGCCAGGTCTCGCCTCCTTGAATCAATGCCGCTTTGCTGGCGTTGTAGATGCCTTTTTTAACATTAGCTTTAGACTATAAAAGTGAAGTTGGAAGAGATGCATGTACGTACTTGAGAAAGGAAAATTGAAGACACCGCCCACAGAGGAGTTATTAACCACACAGCCCTTGGCCGCGACCAGCAAAGGACCAAAAGCTTGCATCATAGCCAGGGCTCCGAAAAAGTTGAGATCAAATAAACCCTTGGCTTCTTCGAGGGATGTGTCGAGGCCTGGCATATTGAGTCCTAGCCCAGCGTTGTTGATGAGGACGTCGAGTTTGTTCGTTTTCTTTTGAACTTCTACAAGGGCCGCTGCAATCGATTCCGCAGACGTCACATCGAGGGCGAGGACAGTAACGTTGGGCGCGTCATGGAGAGGTTGCGGTATCTTGGAGGGCGAGCGTGCTGTTGCAAAGACATGATAGCCCTTGTTCTTGAAGGCTTCAACGAATGCGGCGCCAACTCCACCGGCGGAGCAGCCTGTGACGAGACAAGTCTTTTGTAGAGCCATTGTTTAGTAGAGTAAATTGTCCACTTTTGTTGGAAATAAAAGTGGTGAATTAGAGCTATAAGTTATAGGCAATTGAATGCTTCGACTATTCCTAGGGTTCTACTTGCTTCTTATATATATTTTCTCTTCCATTTATACAACTACGCTTCCACTTTTAGCTTCTTCTCGCCTATCTCAGCGCATTCTTAGCATAGACCCTCCGCTACTAGGTATTCGTGGTCTAAGTTAGATTGTGGCTGACGATGATCTTACCCACTTCGCTATGATTGGCTGCAAACTCCGGCAGCGACAGTTCATTGGCCTACAACTCCGGAGATGCTTTAGGAATCTTGCCAGTCCAGTTAAAGGGGTCTGTCAAGCAGCCCCAATCTCCGTCGTCCTTTGCATTTCTATTATTTATCTCAAAATACCTTGCCTGATTTGCTCCAAGTACCGAACTTCCGGATGCCCAGTACCCGAGCCAAATCTTGCGACAACTGCCGCGTAGCCAAATCGCGATGTTCCTTATCGTCTCCTTGTTCGCGGTGCGCAAAGCGCTGCCTCCAGTGCCACTATTCGCAGAACCGTATTCGCGATGCGGGTATTCAGCAACGCAGGAAGGATTTTAGACCAATATTGCCTGTGACGGATGCTCCGATAGCCATTGATAAGATTGCAAACCATGGACGTCTACCTACGGAAAACTCAGTTTCTGTCGCCGAGATCTCAGATGCGATAGCAGCAGACGCAGTAAACTACTTTGCCAGCTCCGACACATATTCAGAAGAGAATTCGTTTGATGCTATAGCTACGTTACTCGGTACTGGTACCAAGATGTCAGACCTAGCTATCTACCAGAGCGATACGCTTTCACCTTTCGATATTTCTGTAACATCAGCATTTACTCATGAGATAACCCCATCGCCGGATAGACACGGAGGCTCTGACAACAGCTCTGTATCTCGATACTTTGTTGATCCTTTGCAAGCATCGGATCCTCTTTCTCTTCCATACTCTATGTCGGGCCTTGAACTCAGCACTGCATCTTCTCCTATACCGACTAGCATCAGTTTCAACGGCCCGAATTTCCTAATGACAGCAATGGACCCAGCTAATACCCTAGACAAGCCTCCTCTTTCAATGCGCGAGAGATCGTTTCAGCAAGGCTCCTTGACAGCCAAGATGATATTAAGCCAGCTGTTTGACTATACCCGCCGAATTGCGGAGGGCAAAAACTTGCCGCCCTTCATACATCCCCCGTGTTTCCTTAGTCAAAACGACGAATGCCCTACAGAGGCACCTCATAGCTGTTTGCCTCAGTCTTTGGCTATTTGCAGAAACCTTACCCAAATGTTCTATTCTCGAACCTCAGAAAGCACCTCTTTTATTTGGCGGCAGATATACATTCACCTGCGCGAGATGCGCGCGGAGGTAAGTTGACTAATTAGATGATCTCGAGCGTGGAGACGTAGCAAGGAGAAATACTTACGGACTACGATGATAGTATAACAATTATGATATAAAAAGCATGCTAGAGGCTTCACAAGCGACCTTGATATATGGCCTGTTATGTTCACAGTCTACAGAATCTGTGTCAAGGGAGGATATTGACTGGCTAATTTCAACAACAGAGGTAAAGTCTGAATCACAACTGAATCTTGCGTCGCATGAAAGTGATACTTATCTTGCTATCCCTGCACAGATTTTCGCTCGCCGACTGTACAGCATCAGCTCATACGACCAAGGGTTAGACTACGCATCCTTGTCTCGCAGCAAATGGGTCTTTGTGGAGAGCCAAAGAAGGTATTTAGCCCAAACATGACAGATGCCTCGTCTTTAATACTGACTACTCAGAATGGCATGCCTCATGTACCTGATGGACTTGTTACTTCATGTAAAAGGCGAAACTCCTTCGAAGGGGAGGTGCCCGGAGTTTGTCGATCTGCCTTTGCCCTGTACCCGAGAACTTTGGCAGCCTATATCCGACAGAGACTGGAGGAGAAGATATAACGAGGAGAACAACTCAAAGTTGATGAAGGGCAATCGGGGTTTGACAATGGGTAACTTATTTTTGCTGAGGCAGTCATTGTCTCGTGGCGAAAACTTTCTCAAGACGGCTAAAGCTGACCTTGCGAGAGAACTGGCCGAATGGGTTGAGAAAGTGGACGATTTGTCCATGCTTTTGTGGATGGCGGTTGCGCTGGAGGGGGATGGACAGGCCAAGATGATGCAAGGGACGTTGACAATGGAATGAGAACGAAAGCATGCTGTTCTAGAAGTTGCACTTTAGGAGTATGGTGTTTCCTTATCTGTGTGTAAACTTGATGTATTATTGCTGCAATAAGTGCTTATGGCACAATCCCCATGAGGTTTTATTATACATTAGCAATTAGAATATAGCCGACAGCCACTCTGGCTCAAGATATCATCCAGCTATATAGTGTGGATACTTTTTTGGTCTTTGTATAGGACATAGGTTTGATGACGTGACCACCACCATTCCAGTCTCCCATCGCAAGAGAGCTTAACAACTCCCTCAAGGTCCATTTCAGAGCTACATGGAGTGGTAGTAATTGCAGCGACATAAGGATGCACGTCGGTTCTTCTCTTGAAGCCCAGAAACCATGATGTAGGACTTTCCAAGTCCATTGACGGACACATACAGTCCAATCGTACTTGACCAACGCTCTCTCGATGACCATTCGAGAAATGCAAGAGTATACCTGAGTAGCCTGGCCCATCGAAAAACTTACAAGGAGTAATACTTACTAGACCAGTCAGGTCGTGGTCTGAGTAAAAATAGTCTTCTATGATGGAAGGAGACAAGCCTGACGGCTTGGGCATGGGAAAAGGAAATTCTGGGGGCGCAGGGTTGTCGCTCTCGAATGCTAACGACATTAATTCCGTTCCTGAACAATCGAAGAATACTTCTCCCGTCTGGCTCGGTCTGCCTACTAAGGACCAGCTTGTACACCGACCAGAATAGATGCCGGCAACGAAGACTCTTCCTGTACTTGTTTTGATCTAGACAATTATCTCAGCGTGGCTCATCTCAAATATACGATTCTTCAACTTACACCTAGAGCTCTCTCTCGACGTCTTAAACTCTGGCGCAGCCAGACCTCAATGATGACCTCGCCAGGGTCGATTGGCATATGCAGCCAGGACTTATAAGGGCTGGACTGGTACCTGAATCCAGCTTCACCTCTCCAATGAGCATAAATTCTGGTTAATCCCATATCCCAGAGAATAGAATAACCAACGATGGAAGGGCGGTTGATAACGAGCGATGCCATTCGATCCGGCGGCCTGACGAAATGACTGGGAGTAAAATGCGCAAATCGGACGCTGTTGGGTTTCGGGACGCTCCACGCAGTATCATCCTTATCCACATCCATCAGACGGCGAAGTTTAATGCCCTAATGAAATGGTTAGACCAGTATTAACTGTAGACATAAAGCAAGAGATGGCACACATCTGAGGATGCGCGAATATTTAAACTTTCTTCGTCGATACGGCTTTTGCGCCACCATATCCCTTCAGCCTCATCGACCTTTGGCAAATTATGGGGGCTAGAGAAGAGCAATTTTGTGATGCCGAAGTGGTTCTCTGCCGCATATACGTCGACAATTCCCTCGTTGGAAGGTTGGAATATCAGCTCCCAATCATCACTGCCGGGCTCAGGCTCGTTGGAGAATGCTGATACATATTGGTTACCCTCAAACTCAACGTACTTGCACCATATGGGCTGTGATATATCGGCATAGCAAAGCTTTGGTGTAGGTTCCCACAAACTTTGTAGGTTCGCCGTTGTAAAGTGCGGCAGTAGATACTCGGCAACGATTTCCCAGAGCTCTAATGGCAAATTCGATTCTGAATGCGCAAAATGCGCCAAAAACTCTGTACCCATAAGAGACCTAATTTTGCGTTGGCGGATATCCAGTTGCCGAGAACTTGGCATGTAATCGTATTTCGACGCCTCTGCGATATCCCAGAGATGTTTGTGATATCGCGGACTTATCATATCCAGGCACTGTCGATGACAGCGTCTTAAGCAGTGAAGCTCCCAGATAGATTGGAAATATGAATAACTAGGGGAGGGGCATATCATTCCGCCGTATTTGGCTTCGTCATTACCTTGTAACCACAAAGTCAGTCTCTATGACTACCCAATACACAATGCCGCAACGAACCTGTGATGGCATCTTCGTCTGAAATAGCAAATTGGCAGAGGGTGCATCGTTGTCCTCCCGCCATGGTGAATTCTGTCTAGTGATGTGAGTTTGGTAATGAAGCAGGACGGCAGCCTTGAAGAGCAGGTATGTTGGTGTTGTAAGAGAAGGAAAGGCGCACGATCAAAGGACAGAAAGGACACAGTTGCAAGAGGTGGCTGATGTGTGCCGGGAAGATTCTGCAAAACTACTTCATGGAATCCTTATCGTTTATATACTTGTTTACAGGTCCATCGGGTAGGTAGGTAGGTGTAGGTACATGTAGGTAGACAGATGAAGTCATTGCGAAAGGCGACACGTGACCCGCCTCTTCCCCCAACTGCCACATATAGATCTATGGATCTCCGAGGAGCAAAACCGGCCCTTCTGGAGCATCTTTTGTAGGAATGGTCAATTTACGAGAGCAGACTCAGAGATGAGATTACAAATCTCTGCGCTCTGTTATTAGGCCAATACGAGACAGTCAGGTGCTCGTGCTCTATATCTCCAAAGATCCTCACCCAAAGATGACAATGAACTCCTTCAGCTTATGATGCATTGGATGGATAATTGGCAACTGTGAAGTTTTGAGGAGCGCCTTGGTATATTTGACTACTTAGGTACTTTTACAATGAGAGAAAAAAAAATCTGTACAGTTTCGCAAGCCAAACCCAGATTGCTCATATCCCGCAAACGGTCAGAGGGCGTTCTCTCTTATCCGGAAAAACCAGTATCGGTGCCTATACAGGCAGCCACACCATCCGGGTGATATAAACCCACCAAGCCAATATTGGCTTGATCCAGGTATCTTGTCGTGAAGTGGTAGGTGTCGGCGCGAATAGGCTACCCGAGCAAGACTGTAGTAAGGAATAATAGCAGAAAGCGCCATTAATCTAAGCCACAGAATGGAAAAAGTTCAGGCGAAAGGCTATTAGGCAGGAAACGCTTGAATGGCGTTATACGAGAAGTATCCATTACTGTTGGCAGAAGGTACAGACTATCTAGATACTGCTACACGTATAATCCGAAAGTAGCAAGAAAAGATAGAACTTTGATTGACCGATGCTATCAGAAGCTTCGTTTATATATTGGTTTTGCTTATGATACCACTATGTAAACATGTGCGACATGCTGATAGCTTCCTCAAGATACCGCTTTTATCCAGTGGTCGGACATATCGCCATCCCAGTTCAATCCACCTGTGATATCATGATAGAAGTCACGGCCGTAGCGAATGATGAATTGGATACTTCCGTACCCCATAATAAGCTGGTATAATGAAACATAGGTAGGTACTTGAAGATGCCGGATGCAGAAGTCTTCGATATTATACATGGAGGTACACATGTGCGGCACCTAGGTACGTAAGTGTATCTGCAATCCTTTTATGTAAAGAATGCATAATTATCTTGTAACTACTTAGATTAATACCGCATTAATCTGACCTACTGTCTGAATCCGTATCTATATGGCTTACGTTCACTCGACACTCAGTTTGGCCTTGTAAATGCACGCAGTATCAAAAGAGAAAGCTGGTAAAATCACAACATAGCGCGAGACTTTATCATCACATTCAAGTATGTCGATTATTCAATTTCGAGATTCTTAACTGCATTTTCCGAAAGTCTGATATAGAGACAAAAAGTTGACTCTTGTAGCGATGAAGTAACATTCCTTGAACTGCCTCTTGATCATTTAATGGAGCTTGCTATTATAGCCTTCTGCGCCCGCGATTTTCTTGCCGGCCTACACCAAACAGCCTCCTACCTACGTATAGCGCTTTAATAATTTAGGTAGTCCGTACTATATGACACTCACAACAAGAATGCCGAATGTTTCCATACAGGGATCACCTTATTCAATTGACTGACTCCAAATTTGAATGAGTACTTAATTTATCTTAATACTACGGTCTTATCTATGTGCTTTTGAGGCAAAAGTACCCACTGAGGACTGCCCTCCAAGATCGGGTTTTGTATACTCTTTCGGGCAAGGCATTTGTTTAGCTACATGCAAGCGTGTTTATTTCATCGCCATATCGAGTTCTACCGAGGCATTTCACATCGCTCAAGTCTAATAAAAATGGCTAGACAGCTGCATTTACCAACTGTAGAATTTTTAGCAGCAAACTCGCCATGAAACAGGGAAGAAACCCCGGCTTTTTACGGCATTGCGGGTAGAGCAACGTTTTATGCTTAAGCGTCAGCGGCCTTTTCTCCGCACCGAACCTTCTCAGAAATGATCTGTAGATTACGCCTTTGCCTCGGATGAACGGAGTAAATGAATGCTCTTTATATAAGCTCATCGCAAGCTGGACAGAAGTTGCTCTCAATGCGGATGCATATGTTTCTGCATTCCCGTGTAAATTAACCACAGATAATCTGCAATATACATCAGAGCCTCACAATGGCGCCACCAGCCGGAGACGAGAACACGTCGGTGCAAGTTACCAAGACTGCTGACGGCATCACCACCATCACCATCAACAGACATCATCGCAGAAATGCAGTTGACGGCCCTACCGCACGCAAGCTGACAGAGGCTTTCATTGCCTTTGAAGACGATCCCGGCCAAAAGGTATGTGTCTTTCATGGCGCCCATGGATCCTTCTGCGCCGGCTTCGACTTACACGAGGTCGCCAAATGGAATGGCCCTGGAGACATGGACTACATGGGCCCAATTGTTGATGGCGGTCATACCGTGACCGGTGGTCGCCAGATCGGGCCTATCGGACCTTCTAGGCTTCAGATCAAAAAGCCTGTAATCTGTGCAGTTGCAGGATATGCTGTTGCAGGAGGCATGGAGCTGTCTCTCCTGGGCGATATCCGTGTCGTTGAAGAGGATGCTGTTTTCGGCATTTTCTGTCGCCGCTTTGGTGTCCCACTCATCGACGGTGGGACGGTTCGGCTCCAAGCAATTGTTGGCCTCGGCCGTGCCTTGGATCTGATCCTCACCGGCAGGCCAGTTGGCGCTCAAGAGGCTCTCCAGATGGGCCTTGCAAACCGCGTTGTTCCCAAGGGACAGTCTTTGGAGGAGGCCACGAAGATTGCTAGACAGCTGCTTGGCTTCCCTCAGGAATGCATGAATGTGGACCGGTCAAACTGCTACTATTCGGCTTATAACGCGACGTCGTTTGTGGATGCCCTGAGGAATGAGTTTGCGAATGGATCGCAGGTGATTACGACGGAGAGCGTCAAGGGCGCGGCCCAGTTTAGTGCTGGAGCTGGGCGACATGGTGTATTTAAAAGCGCAGATAATTCGAACCTTTAGACGTCTATTCCATAGCACGTCTTGGTTTATAGTATTCAACGGCTGGAGCCGTTCCTTACCTTCCATTTCAGTTACATTCTCGTTGCAAATAATACACTCTTCAATTCTACTTTTCGAATGCCAAAATGTCAACTTAGACAGACGTCTGCCGCTGTTGCTTGGGAAATAAAGCCTTGTAAGAGGTGCTTCCTAACTCTATGCGGCTATATTAGTAAACTTCCATGTACGAATAGGCGCGCCTTACATTTTGCGGAGATGGCGCTTTTGTAACCTACCTGTATAAAAGAACATGAGAGACTTTGCATTTCATGAATTCCTTCATACACGCAGACATATGGCTTAATGCTGTTTGTATTCATAACTCATACGAAAACAATCGCTAGGCTGTCTTATACAAAACAATCAAATGTCGAAGCTCGCAAGCGACCCTGGCGAGAAATCGCTTACCAAACTCTTGGCCACTCTCACAACTACTCTGCATGACACAACTTATGTCTTCGCAACTCTTACCGACACATCGAGCCTCCCACCGTTGACAGAAACGCAGCTCTTGTTCAAAGAAACAGAGGGAATCACAGTCATTGTCAGCCAGGAATACGCGGAAGCACATAAGATTGATTTCTTCTTCCCTTGCAAAATGATTACGCTGAATGTGACGTCAAGCTTGGAGGCTGTCGGCTTCATGGCGGTCATAGCGACGAGACTGGCGGAACACAAAATGGGCGTTAACCCAGTGAGCGGCTTCTATCATGATCATTGTTTTGTGCCGCTGGGGAGAGAGCAGGAAGCAGTTGAAGTTTTGCACCGATTAGCAGAAGAATATAAGCAAAAGGCGCTGGCAGACAGTTAGTTGCCGCGCATGATTAGAGATATCGAGTACTCATATTTATATCTTTTTCTCTCCTACTACACTTCATTTCTCTCTTTTTATACTGGCAATGTTCCTCCGTAAACAGTATCATCCTCATGTTTCATTTTGATTCGGAAGAGAGCTACAACCTGTTGATAAGATGGACATGTGGATCTCGCACTCTCAGATGCCTAGCATGTAAACGCAATGTTTTAAAGGTCGCTGTAACAAATAAAGGCAGTCCTTACATGTATGATCAGCATTATAGACATGCACCTTTTTTCTCTTCTTTGAGCTATAATAATGGATCAGTGGGATAGAATCCGCAAATGATGATTCTGTTTCAGATACACCACGGAACGCACCCAAACGGTTTGCAAAACAACCGAGATTGCAAAATGAACATCCATGTACAAAATACCATAAAATGCCATGAAAGTAAGCTGAATTTATTCTTTAAAAACTCATATTATCACTTGTGGATCTCTTGGCACCTCAACGTCCATAACATCTCCAAGATAAATAGAGTTGATTGTGTGTGTAACGAAACTATCAACCTCTAAAACAATAAGAAAACTTCAATTTTGTGCCAATAAAATCCAAACGTGTCATAATTGCAATCATAATAATAACCTTTAAAGGGTATAAAGGTGCGGCCAGCCGCGTCATGCCAACGCCACCATGTATCTCGTATAGCCCTTTCTACCATTCAGGGTTCCATGATTGGCTCGTTTGCAAATAGAAACTCGCGCAGCAACTTCCAAGCGTTTTCATAGACAGGAAGGTTGACAAAAGCGCGATTTTGCGAAACGCTATGGAAGAAACGCTTCAAAAATTCCTTGTCGGCATGGACATTCTGCGTATTGGCCGCCTGGCCCAGAATCAGGGCGCAGCTGAAGGTAATGTGAACAAAGAACCAAAGCCTCTGGAAAGCTCCATTCAAGTTGAGCAGCTCCATGTATGTTTGTAGAGCAGATCGGCATCGGTTCAGGTAGTACTCGGTAATGTCGCTGTCTTGTGTCTCATCACCCGTCATGGCGGGCCTGTAAAGGCAGACCATGACCGAGTCTGAGAACAGTCGGAATATGTAGTGTTGGAGATAATCATTCTTTGATTGGCATTTGGATAAATCTTGTAGATGAGGAACCGATCGGGTCTCGATGACGTTGACAATCTTTCGGAAATCAAGAATCGTTTCGTTGGGCAGCCGCTCTCCTGAGAACTTGGCCTGATTCTGAGAGTGACTAATCTTGTTTGCCGTCACAAACAGATGGTGGGAGCTGTCGAAGAATGAATAGAATCGCGGCGAAGAGGTTGTCGATGGAATGGATTCAAGGACAGTAATTCCGGACGGTCGATCGTAGCAAAGGGATGAAAGAGTGTCTTGCCAGACTAAAGAACGCCTGCAAATTTCGAATAGCGTGAGTCATGTGTCCACAAACAGGTCGATGACAAAGGCTCTTACCATATGGAGGATTTGATAATGGCTTCTTCTCTTTCTTTGGTATTGCTGATGGTGTGGGGATCAGGAGTGCAGTGAATGCCCAGGGCTTGGGCAAGCCGTATTGCTAAGCCTATTATGGCACACGGTGTGTCAGAAAATGACTCGTGAGGGCTGTCAAAGAGGAGAATATGTGGGATTACTCACCCAGCATCGACCACGACGCCCCTGCGTCCCCCTGGTTCCTCAGGTAGTTTACCAGCATTATCAAGGTTTGAACAACCTCTATGTTTGGGTATGAAGTGAAGTTGCATGATCGTAAGCATTGAAAGGAGCAGCATGCTGTATACGAGTATTAGAATGAAAATTCCGAAAATAGTAAACGCATTATTCCAGGGGCTTACCAAAAACCCATGCTTTCGTGGTATCAAGCTGCCCTTCTATCGAAGCAAGTTGGGCACCGCATGCCAACATTCCGAATAGCAAGCCAAACCACGAGATCGGATACACAGAAAGGGGTTCTAGGAACGCATCGAGAGGGGTATTTCTTCGCCTTTGAAGAAACTCTAGAAGTGAAGTCTCAAAGTTTCGTAAATGTATAATCGAGGACTCGAGATGAAATAGAGATTCTTGGTATAATCGAAAGTGGCTTGAAATCGAAACCGTTAGTGCAAAGTCTATAGCGTAATGGAAGAAACGAATCGGGGGCTGTGTTTACCTCAAGATAACATCGTCTTCTGGCAGAGCACTGTAGACCTTTTCAATGCCATCACCTGGCATCCACAGATTCGTAAAGGGAAACGTGGTGCTAGAGTTTTGAAGGCACAGCAGTTCGAATATTGCCTTTGGGTCCATCGACGGGTTTAACGAAGGATCTTTTCCTTTTTGTCCTGCCGTTGAGAAGACACCGGGTAGAGACTCCGAGCCCAGATGTACCTTTGTACCGTACGGCAACGTCAGGTCAACAAAGACGCCCTGAGCCATGGCAGAAGCCGTAGAATTCACATTGGAAGCTTCTGACTGTTGCTGCTCCCTGCTATCCAGGCTCTGCTCGGAGGTGGAGGGATCCGCCCCAGTAAAGGTATTGGTTGTGTAGTCACACAAATCGGGATGCTCCCGACTGATGCAAGTCCCGCATGGCTGATTAAGGTCGCATTTGACTTTTCGTCGTCGACATGGATAACAAGCCTTCGCGGTACGGAATCGCCGTCGCCTAAACAGGAGCAGGTCGAAGTCCCCCGCTGGGATGTTTCCCGTTGAGTCGCCTCCGGACATCTTGATCGGGAAGCAGCGTGCCAACGAGTTTCGCCTGTGAAACATGAAGCTGAAAATACCGAATCGTTTTGAAGACGCCGAGTTGGGTTGAGTTGAGTTGTTGTTTTTGGTTTTTGCTCCCGAGTTATCTCGTTTCTGTAAGCAATTGGCCTTTATTGACCTCCCTTTGTGTCTTCCCTCTTTTATCACATCTTTGGTGAGCACCTTGGACTAGTGCATCCCTCTTGTGTTTCGAATTATATCGGGCTGTTTATAAGTCCATGGTGCCTCATATATCCCAAGCGAAGGCATCACCACTCAATAAGCTAGGCCCCCCCGAGCGGCTGACAAGGCACACGCCGAAGGGGTGTCCTCGCTAGTCTCCACAGATTAACCGAATCGATGCCAGCTGGACAGACGCCGAAAGCCACTTTCCACTGGTGGGAATTAACAAGCTAGGCATTCCGAATTGGAGGCGTAATACCGAGCCTCAATCCTCCTCGTGTAGAGGAAATAGGTCACGTGAATATCCCGAGAATTGTTCGCTTCAAAGCTGCGTAATGGACGGCAATCGCCGAAGAACCTCCTACCGTTGCTGAGTTCCTTGTTTTGCTTGTGAATTCTATCTTGAAAGCTGAAAAGTCGTCACGTTTATGCAATTCTTGTTTTCGCCCCCAGGAAATATTTTTTCATCGATGCAAGGGCGGCCAACGGGATCTTCCGGATTTTGCCATATTGAGTGTTCAACTAACTAGAGTTTACCGTGTCGATATCTAGAGTTTTGGTGTTGAGTCTTTGTTTCCTAGCTTTGCCGTGACTCAAGCTCCCGCAAGCTAGTCAACCAAATCTATTTCCATTCAATCCCCGTGAAGTGCATGGGCGGTCAGAGTTGCATTTTCCCAGCCCTGTAGTGGGTCGATATCTCTATAATCATCCTGTGGTTCGCTAACCACCATCCTGTCGCCGCGCTTAAGCACTGTCCCGGTACGTGATCCCGGGGGCCTGGATGGATAGATTAAGAGTATCGTGCCACCAGGGGGTGGCAACGTGGCGATACAGATTTGGAAAGGATAAAGTGACTGCAGCATTTTCTAGAAAGTGAAAGTCAATGTAGACGTAAGCGGGAACTGTGTATGCCTTGGCGATCGTACTGAGCAGCTGATGGAAACACCACGAGGACATTCGCTGTGTACCTATTACCTAGTTCTATATGGCATAGTTGGTTGTATCAATTTTGATGAATCGATTATATAAATCTCACAATTTACTATAAAAAGGTAATGTGTGTCAACTAACCAACTAGATTTTCTCGTATAAGATGTTTTTTTCTTTCTAAATTAAACCACTTCTACAAAGTAGAAACGGTCTAGCTTCGTAAGAGCGAGACCCGTAAACTTGGACGAAAACCGACACTGACAAATTCCAGAATTGCCATCTCTTTTGGCTCAACTGATGTCTCCTGCCGACCTGTCGAAGGGCAAAAACCGCTTTGGCCTATCTTGGGTGGGAGAATAGTGTTGTGAGGACTGTTAGTTGAGTGAGTAAAGCTGGCTAGTTTGCCCGCAACGCCCGTCTCTTCATCTAGTGGTAAAACTTTTGAATGGTTTCCCAAAGCAGGTGGCGGACAAGCTACTGTATGGTGCAATAAGCTTATAGCATGGGTACACTGTAATCGCCGGGTGGTGGCAGTTTTGGCGGCGATAGAAGGCGGGAGGATCTAGTTGCCAGAAACTCGCACCAACACCCTTACATTCAATTATTATGGCTGTCGGATCTTTCGATATCGAACTTGAACATCAGAGCCGACTGCTTTCAAACTCGCTACTTTCGTCATATTGTCTCGCATAACTGGGCACGCTTGGCCCTGCAACTTGGACGCTTGAGCTGACTGTTCGGACAAGTCGGACGAGGCAAACTCTTTCCGATAATACCCGCCGCCAACAGGCAGTATGGTATTGTCCCTGAGCAAATGACAGTTGTTGTCCAGCCTCTGCCAAGAAAATACTGGTGGCACGTTGTTGCCTCAGTTGTCCATGCCAAACAGGCTCTCCCAGTTCCTCAACCAAGCTGTCTTGTCAACGGCCCCAAAACGGTCCACTGGTTCCCTCTCCACGGCTAATGCCGAAGCGCAAGCGACAGGCGCGGTGTTTAGAAAGCGACGGTGCCCAGCGGCCCCACAAACACCCCCGAGTTGATGGCGAGACCGCCCCGGATAGTGGCACAACTAGGTTTCACATAAGGGAGCCTATCAGGGCGCCGGTGAGCTTCAGTGGTCCACTTATAGCCCGCCGAGTTTTGAGCTGAGTTCCACCAGTAATGCCGAAGTGTCTGCGAAATGTGGTCATACATATTGCCTAGTTTGGATGGGGTGGCTGATGGGATAAGCAGGGATTATCGCAGCAACCCAGAATCCCGTCTGTGGCGCGAACCGATCTGCCTGATCTTGAACTGACAAAGACTTCGAGACAAAAGCAAAGGGTTCCACATTGTTCACTTATACTATCAAAACAAATTGCACAAAAGAGAATTATGGAGATTTTTACATTTTGCAATTTTACTCAGCCCTACAGACGCTGCAAGTGTTATCGAGAGATGGCAACGTTAATACATGCGTGCAAGCTTGTAACGTAAACACTTTTTATACAATTGAGCACTTGTTATAGTATGTGTATGATCTTGTCGTAAGAGTTTAGAATCCTTGTATTCCCTGTCTTTCTGTCCCGGCGTGTTATGCACGAGTTTACTGTAAGAGCAGCTGTATGTCAGCTCACAGGCTCGTATCTCGAAATATTTCCTTTTCGACGCATTCATCAAAATAGATACTGTTTCTCGTTTTCTAGCCTATAGGATTGCATCCCCACGTTTAGGCCAATGGTGTTCCTGGGACAGACCAGGAAAGTAGTCTTTAAACAGCATCTATTAACGGAAGCGAGCATGTCACTACAGGCATATCGAAATTGCACTGCATTACTAGAGAAACACCCAACCTGCCCTAATTTGCATTTGCAACTATGAAGCCATATCTAATGGCTTCAAAACTCGGTGAGAAAATGACTCAACTGGAACGGATCTTTTAGCCTTACCCGAGCTGGAGTATAGGGCTGGCAAACTTGATGCGCGATTGGTCCTATAGTTGCCCTCCTGGGAGGTGAGACAATAGTACACATGGCCTCTTCTTAATATAGGTCTTAGTGTAAGAGCCAAGATCGGTGTATATCTCCTTGTTCTGCTTCAGGAAAACTCGTATGGTTCGGCTCTCCAAGGAATGGGCTACGTGCAGAGTCCAACAATTGCAGGCTTATGCTAAACACCCGACGGGTTTTCGACTGTGCTGTTTAACTGAGATAGGAATGTGGTCCCCGGCATCCTTGTTTAACAAAGGTTCGCAACAGGGGTGTCGGAACTTTTATCACAAGTTCTCGCGAGTAGCAGGAGAGGTGGATCAGCCCACGATGAGGAAACAATTCAGGGCTAAGGTGGAGGTGTGCGGCTGAAAATACACGTACAATGAGATACGGCCGAGTAGTGATGGGACCCGGGGGAACCTCTTCTCCACGGGGTACCGGCCGAGAAATATGCCAGGGGTCTCCAAATGATGTGGAATCCCTCGTGAGAGGAAAGTTGCAGCTATGTCAGCCCTACCTGCTGTCTCAAGAGCATCAATGATAGCCTCTCTAAATAGTCACTCCACAGCGATGTTCTAGACTGCGCCCCAGCCAGCTATTGTCATGCCTCTCATCATGTCAAGCATAAAAAAACAGGCTAGCTCCATCCTGGCTCTCGGTATATCTCGCGTATCCCATTCATTGTCGCTATCGAAGATCTCGTGATGGGTTCTGTTCTGCCTTGTTCAAGATGATAGAGCACAGTATGCCTGCTGCTCCAAATCGGGCGATTAGAACCTAAAGTGCCGCATTAGCTCTTATCACTGTTCGGCTCATCGCTCTTCTGACAAAGATGAGTTTCCTAAAACACATCTAGTGAGTGTGAATACGAAGAGTAATACTTACCCCATGTATTGTGGCATACCATATTTAGTTCATCGAGTTGTTGAAACGATGCTACACAAATGTATAATTACTAATACGAATATACTTCTGTCATTATTACTAACGTTGTTTCCCATAAGTCTGAGAGTGCCTGACGCCTTTTACTCATTAGACGATTAATAACTATATCTATACACTTAGTAAGCGTTTAACTCAGCCTGATATCTATCGTTTCCCAGCGTAATTCCGTTCCTTTCCAGCATTGCGTATAGAGTATCGAGCTCATGCTTGTCAAATTCCACCTTGTCCTCACCTAAGCGCCCATCGGCGGCATTTCCCGTCAGTATCACTTCTTCAAGAAATGGAAATTCAGCGATCGAATCTATCAGGCGGATCATATTCGCAACAGACTCGTACTGCGCGTCTATGAGCTGAACATGACGGATAGATCTGGGTAATAGGTTGACCAGGATATTTGTGTGATAGTCCGGCTGTGCAATTTCCGGAAACAAGACGGACGTTCCGTCAATTTTAAGTGTTTCAAGCCGTGAAAACTCTCTAAGAGAAAGAATTTGATCGCCATCTTCACACAAGCCAGAGAAACAGAACATGCCTGTCTTCTGCCTTTCTCGGTGTCCCAGGTCAACTGAGATAGAGCGGAGCGTATGTTTATGCAGCGCCAAGATCTCAATCAACTCCCTAGGCGTCACACTAATCTCCTGAAGGCCAGCATATATAGTGTGGTGTTTGAACTCGAAACTCTCGAGCCGTCCACAAAGACCGACTATCGATTCTAAATGAGTCTTGGATATGTGGCCGCCATCAATCGTTAGCTTTGTCACATTGCTGAGAGAGAACCGGGTATTTTTAGGCTCCTCGTCGCAATACAGACCGTAGCAAGGGCTTATAATGAGTTCTCGGATATGCGGCGCAAGCTCAATAATGCCTCCAAAGTATCCAACCGATATTCTCCTGATATCACCATGGCCAATTGTGAGCTGTTGTAGATGATGCAAAGACACCCGTTCGGGAACTTGCGCTGCCATTTGCTCTAGTAGTGTGAAAGCCCCGACACCCTCGTCGGCACAAACCTCGTGCGTAGAAACATCCATGATCCTCACATTAGGTATCTGTGCGATAATGAGCTGCGTCATGGCCTCGTATGGGTATTCTTCCAGCCAACTCCCGAGGTCTATGCCCAGCCTAGTTGCCACATCGGCAAAGATGCTGAGATGATCCTCTGTAAGCTCGAACCAGTAGAACCTGCTAAATACGGCTGCCTGCACGTATGTACCAAGTTCAGGCCGCAGACTAATAGATCTAAGGAAATTGGCCATCTTCTTCATCTTTTCCCACGAATTAAAGTGAGAGTAAAGAACGGGCGTCGCAATGCGATTAAGGGCTTTCGATGCCCGACAGACAAAAGACAGTGTCAGAGAGTCGAGATGCCCATTGTTCGAGAGCTGCCGACAGATGAGCTGGACAATCTCCTCAGGGAGGGACATGAGCGGGAATGGCTGTGCCATGGCGTGCGCTCTGGGAGAAGCTGGATATACACACTGGGAGTATGGTGTGTTGCCTCTCTGCGTAAGAGATAATATGGTCAAGGATACAGTCTTTCGGATTGACAACACAAGAGGAAGACCTGATGCGTCATGCGGCGGCCAGATACGGGTGTCAGCCCTATAAGAACGCGGCAATAGCGGCATGACTCGTACACAGACCCTTGTACAAACAAGGCGCAGCATCAATAGAGCTGATTCAACTGACTGAGGCGAAGTAAGCAACCGCTACGCGCTTCAAATCGCCTTGGAAAACGCTCAAGTGGTTTCGCGCCTGTTACACAGCTCATAGTCAACGCCTGTTATTGGCGGCTTGACTTGAACGAATGCTAACAATTGGGGAGAAGTCAGATTTCGAGTCCATGCACAGTTGTCTTATCACTTAGCTCTATTAAAAGCTGACAGCCTGGGGTTGCCGGGTTCCACTTGCATGCTGGACTTTGTAAACTCCCCGGACTTGTCCATCGTTGTTTCAGACTGTTCGCAAGTTGAGAGCCGCATGAGGAATTATCACATGTTTATTTTCTCACCTTTGAGCATTGTGTGGAATATTCCGTCCATGCATCGCTGGATCCACGTCATTGAGCCTCTGCTGACGCCGTCATATTTACCTACATGTCGTGTAAATTGTAAGCTTTGCCAAGACCTGCAACAATGTCCACTTGCCCGATAGTATACCTACTGCGCTGGATTCGGAAACAGCCAAGTCTAGTCAGCAACCCAGATGCCGTACGATCTATGCTGCTCAGTATCCACCTCTTCGTCTCCAAGCTTACCCCAGGCTCTCCCCCTAGGGCTCGTATATCGACCAAAGAATTGCTTACAGTTTGACAGGGATATGTGCCGAAGCGCCTGTTACTGGGGAATAGTCCATATGCAGTAGACGACAGCCGAATTGAAGGATCGATATGCAACGACTCGTCTTAAATTCCACCTCGGTAGAGCCGCGTCTTCCCAAATGGGGAGTGAATCTTCGAGAAGGGATGCATCTCATAAGGAGACTTGGTTGCTTGTCAAAGCTCTCAGCTGATGATCTGCGTTTGTCACAAGTTTAACTATCAACTTACTGTTTAGAGTTATTGGAAACGAATCATACCTGTCAACTTCTGACATTTTGGAGCATACGTTTGTGTTATTGGAGCAAAATTTACGGAACCCTTGTTAAATAATACGCCGTAAAAAATGAAAAGGCCCGGTTGTGAATAAGCTACAGAAGTTCATCAGGGTCATTTTTTATTCCAATATGGCAAAAGCTTTGGCCTCTCCAATCACCAAATTTAAACACACCCTAGTAAATAGCCGAGCGGGTATGCATAGCCGGCTTTTCTCTCAGGGTCAAGCCGCTGTAACAGAACTTTTGCGCGGAGAATTAGAGAGTGAATAAGCAACTGACACACAACTAATACACAACTAACACATGCAATTTTCTACACCTTGAGGCTCAGCAAAGCCGATAGACCGCTAAGCTTTAGTTAGCAACCGAACGACATGCAGCACGCCTCTATTCGCAACTCTGGATTCAATAGGCTTAGGATCTTAATGATTCGAAGGAGTGTATTGGTAAGAAGCTACCTAAGGCTATATTTTGCATTTTCATTGTGATACCTAATATTACAATGACTGACTTTTTTTTTTGTGATGTTTTACTGTGTTGGTTTGCGCGCAATATTCTCCAAATCTCCGTACCTTTTGCCCATGGGAACTAGTACATATCCTTATGATCAGCCTTAATCAAATCGGCGCCCTTTTCAGCCACTGCGTACACAGAGTTCTGAATGCGGCAATCAGGAATCAATGGAATGACAGAGGCATCGATAACGCGGAGATTGCGAACTCCATGAACCTTGAGCGAGGGATCAACCACGCCCTGCTCGATATTCTTGCTGAGTCGCGCAGTTCCGACGGGATGGAAAGCGGTCTGGCAACGATCCAAAACTGCACGCTTCATCTCCACGTCTGAATGGAGCGGCATCGGCCATGGCGACTCTGACAAAACGTAGTCCTTGAAGCCCTCACCCTTGGTCAACACATCGTAGCTGAAGCGAATGCCCTCGCGCATAGCAATGATATCAAGGTCATCAGCGAAGAAGTTGAGGTTGATGTTAGGTTGCTCGAGCGGATCGGCGCTCCTCAGGGTAACCTCACCGGGACCTGACACAGGACGGACCAGATCCACGACGACAGTGGTGTGTTCACCTTCCGGGGGAGGAGGGAAGTGCCACTGGAATGCGCTGCCCCAAAGACACACGAAATCGAGCTCAAAATGTGGCTGTCCTTCAGGTGAGAAGGGATCTTTTCCGCCGTTGGCTTTCTTGGCCTTCTGATATTCGGAATCCTTCTCCAGATATTCGTCAATTCGCGGGAATCCCACAACTTCCAAGAAGCCTGAGCCAGCTGGACCAGAATGATCTTTCTTATACTGGGCATGCATCTTCTCATTCTCAGGGCTCTTCCTGAGGACAGCAGTATCCATACCAACCTCGGGCTTAACACGCAAGACAAAGGGTACAGCCGGATGATCCATGAGATTCTGACCAACATGACGAGAGTCAACAATCACGTCAATGTCAAATTTCTTAAGCTCACGCTCAGGGCCAACACCACTGAGCATCAAGAGCTTGGGGCTTTCATAAACGCCCTGTGAAAGAATAACTTCACGGTCTGCGTAGAGCTTAGCATCCTTGCCGTTTGGAAGAACAACTTGCACGCCGCTGCAGATTCGATCAGCGTAGCTGATGAGAAGCTTCGTGGCGTGGGTCTCGGCTAGAACCGTGATGTTTGGTTTGTTTTTAAGGAAAAGGTAGCTGCCGGAGCGAACTCCCTTATAAATAGTATCGCAACAGTGGTAGAGGCCATTCATATCGCCATCATAGATGTTTTCCGTGATAGGCTTTCCGCGTGACTTCCAAGCCTTGAAGAGGTTTTCACGGAAGGGCTTCATCTCGTCAATGAGCTCAGCGTGAGAGATATTAATGGGGCCTCCACCACCAATCTTCTTAAGCTCTGGCAGGTACAGCTTCGAATCGTCATGATAGGTGGCGCTTTTGCGAAGGTAATGGACGAGAGGGTCCCAGGTCCATTCCTTACCTCCCCATTCCTCCCATCGATCAAATGTAGGCTTGCAGCCTGGAACCCAGGTGAAATAATTCAATGATGAACTTCCACCCAACACCTTGCCTCGCGTGTTGGGCTTTTCAACGCGCTCATAATCGTCACGCTTGACCATGGTAGTCTTATAAGACCAATCATGTTCACTGTTTCGCAGGTTCATAGCGTTGGAAGGCGTGGTAATCTCAGGGTGTTCTTCAGGATTACCGATACCGGCCTCAATCACCAAGATGCGAGTCTTGGGATTCTCGGCCAGGCGACCGGCAACACAGTTGCCAGCCGTACCTCCTCCAACGACAATGAAGTCGAAGTGGTCGCCGTCTTGAATGTCGGCTTTGCTGCCCATGTTGCTGGATTGAATAGGCACAGTCTTATGGGATGGCATAAAGATGGGTTGGAATAAGCCAAGCAAAGAGCTACTGAGAGGCTTCTTGCTTTGAGTTTGTTTGCTTGAAGAGAAAAGCTTTTTCAAAAGTGGCAACCAAGGCCTTTTTATACCCATCATCTTCAACTCTGATGAAAGTCTTAACCATAACCCTATCGGTATACCTGATCTGGCTGGAAGCAAACTTTCGGGGCCCCGGGAGGACAGCACAACAGGCTACACCAAACTCTGCAATCCCGTTCACAGATCTTGCCATATTGCTCTAAACCCCGCTCCGAAGAGGGGTTGATGATACCTCCATCCGTCGTATAGATCTCAACCATGACGGGACGTCGATCTTGCTGAGTGGAACTTTGAGTTTTTGCAAGATGTCCAACCATAGCACTGGAAGCTATGAACGTGACTGTGCCGTGTAGGATCGGGGATGGCGTCAAGTGGTCAGTTCTACAGTCCCTTCACCCTTTGGGTCTCCAAAACGAACAAACTGAACGAATAGGAAGTTGTATCTTTTGTTCCGCGGAGGAAACTTGGTGTTTAGCAATATAAATCGACCTTGAGGGTGCTTCGTGTTTGGCTCTATTGGCTGTGGCTGTCACTACACTTCTCCTGGATTAGCTTGCGGTGGCGTCCACGACAGCTCAGCTTGCTTATATGTGCCCTGATAAACTTAATTCGGAGCAGTGCCCAATTATTCCTCCCCAAGCTATGCAGACATACGTCAAACAGTCGTCAACTCTTTCTCTTCTCAGCCAAGGCCCAGCGAGACCGTTTGAAGGACTTAATGAGCGGCTGGCGCTATAACGCCGCGTGTGCAATCGTCGATGCATGCCAGCTCGGGTTAGGAAGCTCGCTCACACTTGCTACACTAGGAAACTTAATGCTCCAAAAGATGTATGTTTCGGCCAATAAGTGAAGATATTCACAATCAAGGCGGCTGAGGATGAGACGATGGAACGTGATGCTGTGGTGGTTGGCAAAGGTGTCTCTGTCAGACTTGGCGAAGGCCGAGCTCAGCCGCATGAACCGAGCTTCAAGCCATTGACGAAACTAATTATGCGCAGAACTGCCAGAGGTTTGAAATGACGAAATCAACTTTTTTTTATAATTATTCGATGTAGCTTGACAACCTCCTCCGATCGCTCTCGCTTGCACATTTTAGGCAATATTGAGCATGCTATAAGTGATATAACTGAATACATGTAGCTTAATTACCTGTCTAGGCATGATTTGCAAACGCAGATTTCATCGTGCGATATAATTGCTAAATAATTTATCACAGTCCTCAGACTGTATATACGAGTTGGCATAGAAAAAAAGCTCTAGACCAGGCGGCTAGATATTGCAAGCTTTGGCCATATGAGCTCGCATGGGGTGATGCTGGCTGTGATGAAGCAGGATAGCCTCTTTCTCCTAAAAGTTGAATCGGGAGGTTTATTTGCATCATAAAAGTGACTGTTTTTGTAGAATTGAGCTTCCCTGGAGCTAGAATCTTCCTATCTAGTGACCTCAAAGATCAATTAACAAAGGAACCTTATGTTTCATATTGAATCACGCTTCTTAACGATCGAAATGCGTTCTACACCACATGACTCTCGACGAGATGGCTTCTAATTTACACCAACTTGGTCAAAGCACTAAAAGAGGGGCACAAGTGGCCAAAAGCTCTCTTGCTCTATTTTTCCAGTGTGAGGTGGCAAGCCCGGGCCAAGCTTCTGCTCATGCTTGCAGCTGACGTATATGCCAAGATGCCTAAACTCGAGTTCTAGCTATTGGTATACGTAGCTTATCGGAGAACATTCCGGTTCTAAGTGAGAGCGAATCCCCAAGCGATACGTAAAGATTGGGGATACTGCGAGGTGCGAAACTCCGCTACTCACAATGGTGATTCCTAGAGTACGTTCTACGCCCGTGAATCCGGCCAACCAAGATATTGCCACTGTGATGGCGGAGCAAGCCAGGATGGACTAAGTCGCCAATCATTCCGTATATTGGATTGTACGCGGTATAATTTGAAGGCACTCAGTAGCAGGTCTCTGCTATCAAGTAATCTAGACAGTAATTATTGTGTTACAACCAGCTGTAACTTGGCTGAAGTCTATAGTCTTCCTTGAAGAGCAATACATTTTGTTCGAGAATTGATGCGTAGAAGTCATTTGCCGCAACTTCAATTCCGTATACAAGTCTACAGTGAAGACGGCTCGTTTCCGTTCCGTATACAGAAATTCGTATCCAACCTCGACTCTTGGTACCAAGAAGTGTCCACAGCTTCTCTGTGGACCACCAGTTTAACAATTACACGTAATTACTGATAGAACAAGCCGCTTTATCCGTCTGAGATTGCGCCATATGTAACATCCGGCTGGTATGTAGTCACTTATCGTGACAGGAGGACATTTCTACTAATCAGAATTGCAAAAACAAATGCCGCGCTCTAACTCGGCACGCTTGGTTGTACCGACCGCTCGTCATAGACCCAGAATAAATCACTAACATCTTGTCTATCCAATTCAGCACGATGATCTTATAGATGGTGTTGCTAAGTGCGGCGATGCCGTAGACTATACTAACCCCCTAGCTTTATCCAATCACTGGGAATTAGCAGCAAGCAATTCCACTAGCTTAACGGCTTTTATGGCTGAACGCGAGAAATGAGCGAGCGGGGACCGAAAGCCTATGAGTAGCCCACATTAGCCTGGGAGCTATGAATTAAGACAGTTCTGTTGGTGATATGGCTGAACGGGCGTCTGGGCTGAGCTTTCTCCATCTCGGATGAAACGTCGACGGCGAGATACATAATTTTGCTTTCATAGCGCTATAGCAAGATGAGAAGCGGTTGTTGATGTTGTTGGCTACGTGTTTCCCTGTTTTTGGATTACAGCTTCCCAGAACTGTGGCGCTTTTCTAAAGCGAAATAGAAATCACATCCAAAAAAAAAAAAAGAGTCTCAGGCTAGGTGTAATAGATATCTACTACTGATTGAATAATATTGCTCTATAAAACCGGTCCATTAAACTTAATGGCTAACATATTCGTGTGGCTGGGAGCTGAACTATAGCTTGGCCAAGCCCAGCCATCCTTGCCATCCTTTGCCGCTTTCTGGACTAAAATGCCGGTTCGACTCTCCCTCATAAGAAAATTACCACTCACATGAAACCAATGACCTACCCCTCCAGTTGTTGCTAGATCGGATGAGGTCTCCATTAGGATCTAAGGCCCAGGACTCTAGACGTGGCGTCACGGCCTTAAAGAACACAGTTCGCGGATACCGACAAGGCGGCTCGATCTCCGGACCAATGTAATCGGAATGATAGATCCACTGGCCATTCAACCAGAGGCAAACAAGATCTGGTCATGGGTCAACCCTGCACAAAAGAATAGATGGTATGAAGTGGCGCTGCATTCGCCTCTTATGGGTCCACACTAAACACCGACCTGTTTCCGATTACTAACAAACTTTTTACTCAAGCTTCTCGAAAGACGTATACGTCCTATTTCTCTGTACTCTGTTTTCATCCCGAGTATAGCCTACCCATATACTAATCTTCAACTTTGACCAGCCAGGCTACAAAATTTCGCCAATCTTATCGTTTATCTTGAGCCGATTCTTGAGGCCACTGCTATTGCCTTTACTGTTCAAACAGTGACGTGGTTGTTGTAAAATAACTGAAAAGAGTTAGATAGAATCAATCAGTACCTCGCTTAGGATTCTGTCTGTATGTCTCCGAATAGTAGTTAATTAGCTCAGACCTCTGCGGTGCATATAGCTAATGTAGCTTAATGGAGACACTTGATCTGATCCTTCACTACGGAGGTCGCTACCAAAAGTCCTATCTCACCGCTAATTTTTTTCTGCCGGTAGAATTTCTCCCTTCCCAGCGATCCCGCATTCTAACCTAGCCTCAACATAATAACAAAATAACGCCGTTAACGCGATCAGGCTTTTTATTATAATATAAACCTAATAAAAATGGTTCTTTATGATATAGTAACGCGGGCGTAAGCCCTGACCCTGAAATTAGCTGGCTTTTTTAATGATTAGGTGTAGTAGATTACTGGAATCTATCTAAGAATAGTTTTACTAATCCTAGATCGGGCTGTTGAATGCGGCCTTGACTTAGTGAAGCTGGTGATCCTAGATATTTATGTATAGGATGCACCTAGGTTAGGCCGGCTGTTTAAGCAAGCTAATGTTAAAGAGGATATCCTTTAAAAGGTATGCTGCGATCGGTACAGCAGGGAAAAGAGCTATGCCCTAATTTTAAGTAAACTAGGAGGCTGAGTCTCCTTAATAATAGTATGGCGAGTCCTTTGGACCGCTGGCCTTTGTAAGATAAAGCCGATAAGAAAGCCGGGCCTAACAGCTGTGATGAGAAAGGCACGCCTAGAGTGGTGCCTTGCATATGCACACTGGAGCTTGGAGGATTAGAAGAAGGTTATTTGGTTGGATAAAACGGCTGTTATTCTCCTCCATTAACAAGGAGGCTATTGCGTATGGCGTTTGCCAGAGGAACGCATGGTCCGCTTATGTATTCGCGAGCGATAGAAAGGATACACTAAGTTTATGTTCTAGGGCTTTTTCTCTTATAATAAGAAAGGGCCCTGCTACATCTAGAAGCCAAAGACCGCCAGGGAACGCGCAGAGAGTAAAAGAGTAATTGAGAAATTGAATAAAGAGATTGAGCTATTAATAAAAGAGATGTGGGAGATTAAGAATAGCGTATGCTGCCTTGGCGTTTGTAGTAGGCCTGGCCCTAGGCCTGAGTAAAAGTGGATGAGGGAAATAGGGAAGCTCTCTTGCGGTAAAGGCAGCGGCATTAACTAGTGGTGTTATTAATAGTAGATTATTATCCCTAAGCTTATTCTATTTGTAAAGGAGATTGGCCCTGAGGCTCTTGTATAAGAGGATAACGCTCCTTCCCACCGGCATTATGTATAGTCTATTATTTACAATAGGCATTAGGTCCTGAAGATGACCTAGGTGGCTAACTCGCCTGATCTTAATATAATTGAGGTAGCGTGGCCTTATATGAAAAGAAATATTATAAAGCGCGGCGCTTTAAAGTCACTAGGCGAGGTAACAACGGCCTGGATCTGTACCTAGGAAGAAATGCCTTAAACCTGGATCTAGGCCTAGATTAAATGTATTCCTTATTATATATAAGAAGTTATTCGCTTAGAAGGTGGAAATAACTATATAAAAGGGAGGAAAAAAGACCGCCGGCCAGAAGCTGGTGTTATAATTGACCTTGATTAAATTTGCTATGTTCTATGATACTGTTCCCTATGATTCTGGGTAAAGTGGGCCTGAAGGCGGTGAGATAGGACTTTTGGTAGCGACCTCCGTACTTTAGAGGTCTTCACAACGACCTTGTTACGAGTTCCTACTTACCGTTTTCTGTCACTAGTCCTGTCACGTCCTATCTCATGCATATGAAAAGTCATAAATTGGCCGATAATCACCTAAGGCTTCTGACAACGCATCAGGATAGGCAGTATTGACCAATCGAGAGACAAACTAACGATACTACTGCGTATGCGAACTTCCCCGCTATCAGCTGTTGGATCAACTGGGTCTCATTACGCATATACTCGTACCGTGACGTTGTCTATTTTCTGATCTTTTGAATCTAATGCCAATCGAAGTAGAAGTGGAACTGGTTAAGCGAGCTTATATTCATCTAGTCTTGAGGGGTTGCGTATTAAAGCGTCATGGGTGTGGGATACGATTGGCGTTGTTGACAATTCCGATATTTCTGTGCCCGGCTATATGGGCTCTCAGGAGTGGCCCCATTCATGTACTGACTCGCAGAACTGTATCTACTCGCTTAAACTTTCAAAGAATCTGCGGGCAGTGCTCAATTTGCCCGCCCCCTCGTGACTGATCACTCAAATAACGCTCGGCGCGCATACTCATGCACAAGCTGAGTAGCTATTTTCTTCGCATATGCAACGCTACTATCTTGTGGAACCTCTTCGAAATCATGGAGCATGTCTACCACAGGTAGGACAAGCTGAATGTCTGCCATTGACTCATCTGCTAGAGGATTCTTTGCGGCATGAGCAACGAGAACTATCAGAGCCGTGACATGGTGATGTAATGCGGCCCTTTTGTTGTGAAAGAGTTAGTCGACAAACCCCCTTAGTTTACGGCTTATCGCCAGTGTGTATTACTTACAATGAACAAGCATGATCGTAATCAGCAACGCGGAATAGATTCAACGAAGCTCTTGCCGATGAAACACAACAACCCGGTGGTCCTACATCGCCGCCTATGGCTAGGACCAATGGCAACAGTTGAAGAGTAGGTGATTCGAATGCCCTAATCTGGCGGCGAGGATGGTCCCAAGCTTGCATCCTCAAGGCTCGGTAGGAAAACCCATGCAGATTAGTGTGGCAGTTGAGATAGGTGAGATACAAGACTCGTAGCAAAAAGATTCCGGCGCCGCCAAAAGTCGTGCACGCAATTCCATCTGCGTAAACGCTATCCAGATTGTCCAGTGTCAAACTCAGGTCGGGAGACGAAGCTTTCCAGCTGCTTAGCTCCAGTTCCAGTTCCTGGATCGCAGTCTGGCGCTGCGTGGCTGTTTGGCGCCTTGCGTTTTCAGATATGAGTCGTCGATGGATATGGCCCTCTATAAGAGCAAGGTGAGCCCGCGCATACATATAATTAATATTGATGGAGCCATTATTGGAGGTTATGTAACCTAGTCCATCTTCGGGGTATAAGGGAGGCAGGTTGATACCAATATCGTCCTCATGTATCAAAGGTGGCCGCTCGAGTCTGCTTGCAAGGTCATGGTCAAGGTAGTATGCTATCCAAAATACACGATTTCGCTGGACTGCGCGATGCGCAGCCGCAAAGTCAAGCTGATCCAATGGTTGTTCATCTTCCTGAATATGAAGTCCGTGTTGAAGAACCAGCCTGATTGCAGCCGCAAGGATGGTCGATGCCGGATGTGCGTCTGGTGAGGCCTGGAGGAATATGGTCATTCCCAACAGTGCTTGAATAGCCAATAGATCTTCGCTACCTCGAATCGTGATTTCTACCGCCTTGTCTAGTGCAGCATGTAAATACTGCCAAGCCTCTTGAGCCCGAGAACGAGGGCAGCCGATAAGAGGTATCATCACCTCTTGACGAAGAGCAAGAGCACACATGACGTTTGTGGCCGTCCAGAGTGCCGCATCTGCTCGAATTTGGTCCATTTCGAGTTCAGAAAAGCGCGCAAAGAAGTCATTTTGGTCGAATAACGTAACGGTTTGGTTGAATGTACTGAAATAGATTCGAATAAGGGCAACGTACTCTTGCCGCCCTTTCAAGTTGCTATTGTTGTCCTTTGCGTTGATGCTGCAAGATTTCACAAAGGATCTGAATTGCTGAGGAACCCACTCCATAAGCTCTTGTAATAGCGAGGCCCTGACATATCCTGCACTGCCA
Organism: Trichoderma sp. CBMAI-0020; assembly: GCA_030708095.1. Lineage (NCBI taxonomy): Eukaryota > Fungi > Ascomycota > Sordariomycetes > Hypocreales > Hypocreaceae > Trichoderma > Trichoderma sp. CBMAI-0020. The sequence goes on from JAJNCI010000001.1 coordinate 447,915, forward strand.
CCGTAGGCAAAGCTGAACGGGGGGCTATGTAGAGTCGATGAACTGGCTACTTGAAAGTTTTGCACCTTGGGCTTTGTTGATACTACTCGACTTTCGCTAGGTTGGCTGTTTGTTGCAGATTCGTGGCGTTTGAGCGCTTGGTGTAGGATGCTTTCAAGTTCGCTGACTTTTCTTTCCAGAGCTTCACGTCTTTTGGGTCTATGAGAAGTTAGCCTAGTTAAGAGGATACAATCTGACGTTTTCTGTCTTTTTTTTTTTTTTTTTTTTTTTTTTTTTTTTTTTTTTTCCCTTTCTGAATTGGTCCTTTCTGAATTGGAAAAGGACAAAGCATTACCAAGGGAGAATGGCGCGGAGATAAACTCACCTATTGCGTGTAATTCTTTTCGGCGTTGCGGCCACAATGTATGTACAATCAGCGCCAAACTTAACACACTCAGAGCAAGATGGACTGATCCTGTCGCATTTGACCTTTCTTTTGTGGCAAATATCGCAGGCCTAATAGTGAATTGGTGAATACCGCTTCATGCTTCCAGGGGCGGGCAGAAAACGGGTACATACTCTGCTCTTCGGTTTTGTAGCTGGAGTGGGGTCTACCGTCGCAGTTACACGGAGACTTTCTTGATTGCTACCTGAGCCGCTCTCCTGTTGTTCCATCAAGCGATGCTTTTTGTTGATTATTCAACAATGTTTTGGGACTGTTAATGTTATATGTGTCGGACCGACGGTGAGCGTGAGAGGGGCCGAAAGAGTGAGAAAATGGGCCTGAGAAACGGGTCTGGGAAACAGGTAAGAGTTATGCCCTATTGAGGAAGCAATTGCTAATTTCGAAAGTAGACAGCAGTCAACACCAACAATCACGAAAAATAATGATGACTGTTCTGATGCAGTCTTCAGTCCAGCTATCCGTATTTGTTGTCGTAATGCATCCTGGCCGCTCGGCGCCTCTCGGCGCACAGCCGATGCCGAGCTGACAAATGTCCGATTATATGGAGAATGGCCTCCGTACATGGGCAGCCTTTCAGACTCGAGACGCGGCGCCGGTCGCTCTCGGCGACAGCAGCTCCTTATCGGGCCTGGAGGTACTTACATAATTGGTAATTTCTATCTCCTGAATTCTTGACTTTGTCAGAAATGGGACGGTCAAGGGGTCCAGCAAAGTAGCATGGGGGAAAAGAAGTAGTAGAATTATGATCTTGAAGTGTAGATAAATAGCTTGAAGCCTGCGCATAAAGATGGAGAGTGCCAGCAGAAACAATTTTCATCATTTGATAACTCAAGCTCTCAACTGTGAGACTATTTGACTTCACGAAGTAAAAGGCAGAAAAGTATATTATTCAACATGACGGCCGCAAACAAGACAGTTGTTTTGATCACCGGCGCCAACAGAGGTGCGCCTAGAAAGAGCTCTTTCAGCCGGTTACTGGAAAGATGACAATGCTAATACACAGCAGGCATTGGGCTGGAGCTTGTCAAGAAATTTCTTGCAAGGGATAATACAGTAGTAGTTGCTGCTGTGCGAAACCCCGACAACGCCTCGTCTACTAGCTCCCTATCAGGGCTTCCTCACGGAGCTGAGAGCTCGCTCCTCATCATCAAGATTGACAGTTCCGACAACTCCAGTGCTCTCTCTGGTATCGCGAGCATCTCGGATCGCATCAGCCACCTCGATATCGTCATTGCCAACGCTGGAGTCCTCACTCATCAAGGTCCCATTTCAGACATGCCTCTGGACCAACTCACCTCTCATATTGCCATTAACACGGTGGCTCCAATCGCGCTTTTGCAGGCCACCAAGCCTCTGCTACGGAATGCTGCCAATCCCAAATTTGTCGTGGTTTCATCCTCCATGGGAAGCATCACGGACATCGTGACCCAATTGTTCGGCGCCTACGGAGTCAGCAAGGCTGCCGTCAACTATCTTATGCGCACGGTCCATCTGGAAGAAGAGTGGCTTACTTCCATGGTTATCTGCCCTGGGTGGACTCAAACTGACATGGGCGACAATGCGGCGAAGAGTCGAAATTACGGCGAGAAAGCGCCAGTCCCATTGGAGGTCTCCATTAAGGGAGTTGTAGAGGAGGTAAGTCTATTACGAACAAGGAAACCAAAGTTCTTCGCCCTGCATACTAATTGATGATAGATTGATGGACTTACAAGAACTGAAAAATCAAGATTTGCTTCGTATGATCACATTGATCGTCCGTGGTGATGGCTTCAATTACAACGATGCGCTGGCCTTAATGCTAGGCAGCGTGAATGTCAATAGAATGTTTTTCATTCATAGAACTCTAGATTAATATATTTCCACATCAAACAACAGGTTTCGATAACTGCCATGACCGTTGTAGTCCCAGTCCAGAACTCAGTTCTTTTCCGGCACAAATTCAATAACGACCTTGCCCCTCCTCCCCCGGATTGAAGCACTCTTATGAGCCTGCGTCGCCCTCTCCGGGGAAAACAGTTCCACGTCTATAGGCTTGATTGTCCCGTCATCAACCAATTGCGCAGTCTTCTCCAGCGTTTCTCTCTTTGGGCTAACAATGAAGAAGAGCCACTTCACGTTGGGAAATTCGTCCACCTCGATTGGACGACCCTTTCCATACTCCCACGCAGCCGGCGCTGGCCCCACGGTAATAACATGGCCATGGCTCTTGACCGTCTTCCATGTCTTGGCCAGGATGGGATCTCCAACCGTGTCAATGACGACATCAACGTCCTCGATCGAATCCTCCCAGTTCGGCGTGTTATAGTCAACGACCTGATGGGCGCCAAGTTCCTTCAACGTCTCGTGATTCTGAGGACTGGCAACAGCAATGACTTGGGCACCAGCCAAACGAGAAAGCATCTGCACAAGAATAACACCGACAGCCCCGTTGGCGCCAGTAACGAGCACTTTCCATCCCTTCTGCACCTGCGCGCGCTCGAAAATGGCCTCCCAGGCAGTCAGCAAAGGAATCGGCAGCGCAGAGGCTTGGGCATGGCTCAGCATCTTTGGCTTCTTGGCCAGCTCTTCGCCCTCGACAATGACATATTCCGCCTGTCCAAGACCCCTAAACGTGTGAATCATGCAGTAGACTTCGTCTCCGACCTTGAGATCCCCCTTGTAGTCCGGCCCCAAGACAGCGATTTCTCCAGAGACGTCGTGGCCGGGAATGCGAATGGGGCGAAGCCATAGTTCCTCCCAGGTAAGCTCATCTCGCGTGACAGCCGCAGCGTGAACTTTGACGAGAATCTCAGCCTTTTTCGGAGAAGGTCTTGGAATGGCGGGATTGAGGGTGACCTCTGGGTTAGCCTTGGTGCCCAGGACTTCGACGGCTTTCATCATGGTGGCGATTGGATACTGTAGAGGCTGGATGTGACTGTATTTTTACATGTTGAATATAGCTGAAGCTCTCGACTGTTTATATACCTTACTCGAGATGTACAAAAAGCTTGTTCACCGGGCTGACGGCTGGTTTCGTCATTCGGGTGGTGGGTGGGTTCCCGGGTCGGCGCCCGATGGGGCACTTTTCGGATTGGATACGCCTATTCGGGTCGTGGATATAGAGGCTATCGGGAACTTGTCGACTCTGTCGTTCTATAGGAAATTGAGTCCTTCAATATCTTATTGAGCATTTCAAACATGAATGAAAAAAAAAACAAGTGTACATGAGGATTCTACTGCAAGCATTTGATTCACACATGTTCGTATTGAATCTAGGCAGCTACAGTCAGGCAACACAGGTCTCATCCATACAACTAGCGAATCACGCAGCTTACATGTCCTCACAACAGCCACCACAACGACGTTGTCTCGTATCCAGACAAGAACAGTGCACCATCTGCCCCAAGCGCTCAATTTGAGGGCCCAAAGTTGCTCTCGTTAATCATGGCAGGGCAACGGTCTAAGCAGACGCTGCACAGCCCTATTCGTCGAGATGCAAGAGGACCTGTTTAGCACATCGCCCCCAACTCTCTAATTAGATCATCCCGAATAGTTCCCAACAACTAGACAGGATCTGCCGCAGCGTAAGATCTGTGCGATTGCAAAGAGGGGGAGCTGCGCAATATATCTTCCCGCGGGATTCGTCACCACAGCCCAGCCTCCTCCAGCCGAGACAATCGCTCTTCCCGGCGCTGTGCCTGTATTAGTTCAACGGCCATCCATCCCTGTCCGGCAAGGAATCGATTCCTTTCGATACAACCATCGTATCATTAGCTCTCAGTGACTCCTTGCGCTATCACTCCACGTGTCTCGTGCCCCAATGAGCTCGTTCACCGCACGGCAAAGATCGCTGTCTTACTCGAACGAGAGTGGCTTTGCACAGTTTACCCAAGTCGAGACTATCCTCCGGATGAATCACCCGCATTCCACTTGCCGCATCAATCTTCATGCATCGCCTGGTCCAGATGTCATCTTCTCTGTTTCCCGTTTTCCAACTTCCCATCCACTGTTAAAAAAAAAAAAAAAATAAAGTCCCCAAAAAGCCGAGCAATGGCAGAGGCAGTAGGACTCGCCCTCAGCGTACTGCCAATCGTCATCTGGGCCCTGGAAAAGTACTCGGAGCCGCTCGAGGCCTACAGCGACTATCACAATGCCATTAGCACGCTGCAGGCCAACCTGCAGATCCAGCGGATGCATCTCGAGGCCACTTTTCAAAGCATCGGCCTGCGGCACCCGACGCCTCGCGAGCTGCATGAGTGCTTGCAGCAAAAGTTTCCGCAGAACCACAGCGAGCTGCTGTTTATCATCCGGCAGATGGATGGTTTGATGATAGGGCTAATGGAGAATCTGCAAGTAGACATAAGCCGAAAAGTAAGAATCTAATCTTGCAGCTGCCTATTACCCAATGGTTTTTCCACCCACCTACCCATCACCTATCACCGTAGCTTTGTCTTGATTTCATCCAACCTCAGGCATATTTCATGCATCTACTTACACAAACTCTCCTCCCAGCCCCTCTGGACTCATGAATCGCCCGAAAGAGCAGCATGGGAATGGCGCCGCGTCAAGCGCAGTTTCCGCGCAAAGAAATGCGACAGGATCATCCACGACCTGCGCAACTGGAACGACGACCTACGGCACCTCATCAACAGCGCAGAAACCCTGCCCGAGGACGAGAGCTACGCCGTCAGAAGGGTAAGGCGGCTGTACAATAGAAGCAATTGCGAGTCCGTACGAGGCACTCTCAGATCGCTCCACCGGGCTCTGCAGCACGGGCTGAGCGGCGATGGCGCCCACTGTCATCAAATCTGCATAGAGCTGAATAGTCTTCATGTAGGAGGCTTTCCGCTACTGACGTTTCGCATCGGGATTCAGCACGAGTCAAATGGATCCCGGGCTTCTTCTCCATGGAAACTCTTCTACGCCGCTGGCGAGGCAGTCAAAGAGACGTCGGGAGCAATATCACCGCCACTTTCATTATCAAGACCCTCAACTCTTCGATCACGCCGGTCCTCTTATTCGCAGGGACTGCGGGATAGGGCTCACAGCATATGGAGCAAGTCGCGGGATTCATTTGCCTTTGTCAAACAGCTTCCAACGCCCAGGGCCAGTGTGGAAGACGCTTCCATTGCATCTGCTACGCCAACCCTACAGGACTGCATCACAACACGCTCTCGACCAATAACGAATCTCTGCGAGAAATTAGAAGCCGCTCCCACCGGAGAGGTATTCGGCTCCATCAAAGACCTCGACAACCCTTCATCGCCTCATGAGCGAGCATTCTCATTAAATCACCTATCTCGAAATCACGACACAGTAATAAGGGACGTCTCACTTGAAAAGATCCTCGCCACAGAGTCCCAGCGAGTAGCCCCTGCCATCCAACCTCTCTCCGCGAAGCGAAGATATGGCATCGCCGCATCTCTCGCTTGGGCAGTCCTATATCTCGCAGACAGCCCGTGGCTCGCACAAGGCTTGGACAGACGAAAAATCAAACTATTCCTCCAAAAAAAGCAATCCAGCGGCTACATCAGTCTTTCCGAAAAAGCATACCTCTCATGCCTCATCTCAAAACCAACATCGCTACCATCGCCAGCATCATCCACCACCTCCTTACGAAAAGGCACCCCCAAAAATCTCATATTCCAACTGGGAATCCTCCTCATCGAGCTTGCCGTCAACCAATCCTTCAGCGAGGAATCCCTTTCTGCCATTCTTAAAGACGACTTTCGCCCGCTAAAACTACACCTTAACCGCGTGGAGCAAGAAGCCGGGATTTATTACTTCAATGCCGCGCAACGATGCGTGTACGGCGTCTTTTTAGCAGATCAGGGACAGATGGACTTTGATCTGGAAAAGTTTCAAAACGAGTTTTATAGTACGGTCGTGGCGCCTTTGCAAGCGACATACGATTCACGGTGATGCACGGCAAGAAAAGGATTTAATGATGTTTCCAACTGCTTGCACAATCTCATTTACTCCCTCCTTCATGCAGCGACGAAGAGAGAGGCTGCAACTACATGGCTGGTTGACGTTTGACCTGTATCCGTTTTGTATATACTCTATCTTTATGAGAGATAGGAAGAGGTTAAATGATGAATGCTTATGATTAAGTAGATCGCATTGATCACTACTGAATGTCAAGAGAATCCAAAGTCCAAACTTTGTAGACTGCATAGCCTTTCATAGATCTTATATAGCCACGATAAAACCATCACCAACATCTTTCTCGCATTCAGTAATAATAGTGATACATCGAACAATGCCTTCACTCCACAAATTAGGCAAGCCCATTTGACGCAGCCACATGTTGAATTGTCTTTTCGCATAATCATAGCTCTACTGTGTATGTTTTCTTGTTATAAAAATAATTAAGAGGACTTGTAATCGCCGCTTGTGCCTATCCCGTCATGTATCCTAGATGCAGTAGCGTATAATGTCTGAAAAAAAAAATATAGAGATCAGGAGCCAGCGGGATAGCCTCATGCTTGTACAAAATCGCATGAGAATAAAGAACCATTTTCCACCCTTCCAAAGCCCTCCCAAAGTTTGTTAACACACAAACGTCCCGTCACCATTGTCTCGCTCTCTTTCTCTCTCTCTCCTGTGTATAGATAAGGAGTCGTAGCTGTTTCTGACCTCCTTGTGCCTCTTGATGTGTATTATATTCGTGCACTTCATTACTGGCCATTCCTATAAATGGAAGAATCAGGCCGTTCTTTATTCAAATTTCCAAAAGAAGAAGAAGAAAAGGACCCATGCTCCTTTGTCCGTTTATGGCGAGGCCCAGCCACCGGCAACGTCCACCCACTCAGCCAGGCATGAACCGTCCTTGCCCTCAACGTCAACAATGTCAGTGTCGCATCGGCAGCGGCATCCAACGCCATTCTCCTTGGCCTCATCCCAGCTCTCCCAGTACTGGTCTTCTTCGACTCGTTTTCGCTCGTCCAAGGTGGTTGTCTCGAGGAAGGGGGGTCGAGGAAGCTGTCGAGCGGGAGCATTCGCGGGGCAGTGCTGGATGGTCGTGTGTCGGTATCCAAAGTCTCGGAAGTAGTGAATATCTCGGGGGGCCAAGAGAGCACCGGCGGCCAAGGAGTGGATAGGAGCGTCTCCCCACTAATAACCGTTAGTTAGCCATGTTAAATTCTAATTTTGACGAGTATAAGATGATGTAGATGACTGGCTTACCCGTTCCATCCAGAATCCACCACTGCGATCCATCGTCTGGAAAAAGTCGTTGTACTCTTTGCTGCGGAACCAGCTGAGCTTTGCGATTTCAAAGTTGGACCAGAAATGGCACATGTTGTATTTTTCGCCCTCCATAGCCTCGGGGTCGATAGGCGCTTGGCTGCTCGGCTTGGGTTCGTCGGGCAGGGCATTGGGGTCGTCATGCTGTTCCTTTGGCTCCTGAGGTTCCACAAACATTTCCCACAGGCCCTGTGACGTCAGGTTGTTGTTTCGCTTGTACGCCGAGGCATAACGGAAGATGTTGGGGACGGTCTCGCGAAGCTCCTTTACAGCAATGGTAAAGCCATACGTCTTGTTGTTCTCAATCATCTTTAGGAATGGATCACTGGTGACCTTGTCAGTAACAACATCTTGGCAACGACACATGCATAAGCCCAGTGGATAACCTACTAGGTAATATCGCAGAAGTAGGTGATTTCGGGCTCCACGCGCCAGTACCATTCGTACTTAAGCAGAAGAGGGTGGTTGTAGAAGAAGCTAAATCGCAAAGGGTCAGTCAAACCGCGTGTCGACTTTGCACGTTGGCCGAGTTGCTCACCCAGAGTAGAAACGGCACATGAAGTGGTAGCTCTCCATGCCACCGTACATGACTGCAGCATCGCCCTGCTTGGCAATGCCCTCCTTGGCAACTTTCTCGTCAATCCAGTCCGGGAAGCCCCAAGTGCCTGGCTCGACCTTGCCAAACTCGACAGCTCCCGATGTGTAGTTTCGCACAGTCTCCTTGAACGTCTCGTCGAAATCGGCGTCGTTGAGGAAGACGTAAGGGTAGTGGTACCATCGGTTGAAGTGTCGCTCGACAGACTTGATGGACTGGATAACGCCATCAATCTCCTTGTTCCTGGCCAACACAACAAAGGCAGCGTTGGCTCGCGGTTGTGAGGTATCGGGCTCGAGGCAGCCGGTGACGAAGACCTTGTCATGTTTTTCGCTGATTTTGCTGCACACAAAAGAAAACGACGGTTAGCAGCCTGACGCAGGGTATCAACGCAGTGGATGCAGTATTCTAGCATACCGAATAGCTGGCGGCGAGCCAGCGGGCATCAATATCCTGCCTGGAGAGCTGGGATGCCTGACGAACAGCACCAGGATGAGCACAACCACCAGCACTGGGAATACGAGCACCACGCCCAGCGGGATCGAAACCGCCGAGTTGCCGCGCAGCCGCAGCGGCCTCTGGAAAAACGCCAATCTTGATGCCAAGCCCTTGTTTTTCGGTCGTTTCTCGTCCGAAGTTGGAAGCCCATGAGAGGGTCCCGCAGACCCCTTTCGCCGGAAAATGTCCATGGCGACTAGCAAACAGCCCGCTTATGGCTGCAGGGACAGCAACAGCAACAACCCAAAAAAGAAAGAAAAAAAAAAAGAGAGGGAAGGAAGAAGAGGGAAAAATTCGTAGCAATCGGCTCGACAGAGGGGCTGAGTCGTGGCCTATGCTCGCGTCGAATGCGGTGTGGAGAGGCGGCAGTATAGAGAGGCCAGATTGATTAAAGGCACGAAATAGCAGACCCTTGGTAATCAGGGGTGGTTTTGGCGTGTGTATTAGATTAGATTGTCGATACGCCGTCAAAGAAACACTCATGCCAATTGAGCAAGAAGGACCGTCTCGTGTGTCTATCAAAGGCCAAAACGCAGACTCGGATCGTGGGTTTTCGAAGCACGGCGCCGTCTTGCACCCTTGTTTTTTGTCCTCTTTTTTTCTTCAGATAATGAATGCGCCTCTCGCGGGGCAACCGGCCGCGATCGCAATCCCCAATCTCCAATCGCAGAGTCTCGCGCCAAAAGATAAGGCCTCTCGCAGCGAGAAGCGTCCGTCCGTCGAGGCCAGATCAGCAGTGGACGAGGTTCCTGGAATTGCCGTATCTGTTTTTTTTTTTTTTTTTCCTTCCTCGAAAAGGAGGGAGGCAGTTTTTGCTAATTGGAAGGCCTCGCCCTCTAAAGCAGCGCCCAGACCGCTGTTGATTGGGGAATTTGCGTCCGATTTAGCGTGGTCCGGCTAATGAGCCTGGGGCGCGAGGCTTCGATTTTCGGGGACCAGAGGTCAATCGCAGGCAGTGCCGTTAGAGGGGTACCTGCATCGCTACAGGGTATTGCACCACATCACATGTACAACATACCAGCACCTCCAAAGCGAGACTTGCAAGTCAACAGCAGCGCCATGGCCCCATTGCGTCGCCACCACCTAAACAGGAATTTTCCGAGACAACGCCAAACAGACGGTCGGAACATCGATTTTCCCCCCTTTGCCCACGCGGCACAACGCCGAGTCGCCGCCATCAAAGACCCGTTTATCCAACTACTACTGAATCCTCTCCACACACCGAGATTTGGAGGCGCAAAAAGACAAAAAGTGGTGATCGCGCCCGGGCTCGAACCGGGGACCTTTTCGGTGGTGTCAACAGATGTTGTTAACGAAATGTCATGACCAACTAGACCACGCAACCATCCTATTCTCTGATTGGATGATTTCTGGCGGCCGGGAAGAAGTCTATGAAGCATCACCAGAGCTCGGCCTCTACTAGAGGTAGTTGACCTCGACAGCGACTCGCCAATTCATCTTTTGTTCTTACACGGAACAGCTCGAAGATCCCGCTCACGCAACAACCCAGGCTCAGCATGTCACAAAAAATCAATTCGAAAAACCTCTCGTACAACTCTTCCCTCCCGCCCTTTCTCGCCGCGCTCCGCGCTCAGACATCTGGTGCTTCGAGTCCAGATCCCATCCTTTCAGCACAGCGTCGAGGAGCGAAGAAGAGATCAAGTAGCGAGGAAGCAGAAGATGCCCCGCTGGTTGTGGACGAAGAGGGGAACGCTGTTGGTGACCTGAAAGTCAATAAAGACGGCACCGTCGAGGAAGTACCAAACGACAAAAGCAACGATGGGATAAACGACGGAGATGCAGAGACAGCGCAAAACAAGACAAACAAGAGCGAACTTGAAACGGCCAAGGCTTCAATAGGAGGGAGAAAACGCAAGGTCGGCAAGGTGATTGGCGAAAACGCTGAAAACAGTGAGCCCGAGACTTCTGCGGCGGACAAGAAGAGCGAACCAGTGAAGAAGGATCAAAAGGATGCTGAGCAACAAGCTGCCAATCGGAAGCCTAAGAAAAAGGCAAAGAAGATTAAGCTGAGCTTTGACGAAGAAGAGGGCTAGCTGGTGATAGGACAACACTACGAAAGGACTATCACGACAATGTCGAGTATCAAGCAATACCGCAGAAGCTTTTTGGGTACTCTGCCAGAGGCTCTCTCGGAGCGAATAACATTCATCGGATGTTTATGAGTTGCAATTCGTCGAATTGGGGTAAAAGAAGCTCTATACACTCGGCAATTCCGAACTAGGAGCTCAATGGAACAGCTACCATGACTGCAAGAACTGCATGATACGGCGCGCTACTACTGATTATTCAAGGCTCTACTACGACAATGCAAGTCATAACATAGAACACCAACCAGGCAATGGGCGCAACTTCCAGCGTCAGCACTAGATATATCAAAAAACAAACAGGCCTCCAGTCTTGTCAATGCTTGTGATACACATTGAAACGAAATCATCGGTATCTACAGAATACACAGCCGCTTCCTAACCTCCCGCGGGCACGGCACTTTTGCCGCTCTTGCCGTCTCTACGCCTTTGATAGTACATCTTTGAGTCACCCTCCTCCTGCCATCAGTTTTATATCTCCCCCCTTGTTTATCGCCATCGTGTGCATTGCATTTACTGGTAGCGGTACTCGGGCTTGACGAAGTCGGCAAAGGTCTTGGGCTCGGCAATCTCCTGGGCGTGGTGGCCGTGGCCGTGGTCGTGGCCGTGGTCCTCGGGTCCAATGAACTCCATCTTGTAGACGCCGCCGCACTCGGGGCATCGCTCCACGGGACGCTCCTTGGAAAGCTGCGCACATGTCCACCGTTAGCATGTTCCATTCCCACGCTTCACCGCGCCTATATATATGCTGTTCACTTACGCCGAGCCAGATAACGGTGTGGGAGTCGGCGGGATAGCCGGTGCAGCCAGCAAGCTGCTCATCGCCGGCGGAGCGCACCAGGATGGGGTTCTCCATGGTTCCCTTGCGGCTGGCGTCGAGGGGTCGCATGTCGAAAACGTCTACGCCCTCCATCTTTCCGAGGATTTCCAGACGCTCAAGACCGGTGGCCTGCTCGAGATCGGTAGGGACGGCGCCGGGCTGGCCACCAGGTCCGATGAGGTCGTCCTCGGTCTTGACCTCTGCAGCCGGTAACAAGCTCCTGCGTCAGCAATTGCCATGCCACGATGGCCAATGTATAGCCATGTATAAGTATCCCCGGGGAACATACCGGAGATGGTCTTGTAAGTTCCAACCTTCTTCTGGGCAGAGCCGGCAAGAGCAGCAGCCTGCTCACTGGGGGTTGTAGGACCAGCAGAACCTGTACAGAGCTCGACCCTTTACGTCAGCCACTAATTCCATCGCATCCAAAGCCCAGATTCGCCCTCATCTTCTTCATCCTCTTCCTCCAATCCAAAACACAAACAACATGTTGAGGAAAAAAAAAAAGGTCACATACGGCGAGCAATAGAGGTGGTGAAGCCGCGAGCAATGGCCGGAGCGACGGCGGCGCGGCGAGCCGCAGCAATAGCAGTTCGTTGCAAGAACATGTTTGTTGTCGAAATTCCCGAGCGGTGTTGGTGATCCGGAGAGAGGGGGGGGGGGGTTCGGATTCGAGGTTTTGAACGTGGGGAAAAAGAGGCTTCGTTTCGTTCGAGGGATTTGCCGGATGGTCTGATTTGGGAACCCATGATGGAGTAAAAAAGGGCCCCGGTTTGGCGCAGGGAATTGGCCAATCAGGAGGGGCGGATTGAAAGCACGTGACTAAGCTGTAGATTGAGCTGTGCTTGTTTTCTTCAGTGGAGGTGGGATTGCATCACTGTGTCTTTTATAGCTGGGAGAAGTGTTATTGAAGCTGTTTCATACATTAATCTTTTTACTAAACATCGGTCCCTTTTTTATAATGTATCATAAGCCTTTTAGCTAACTATGTTGCATGTTGTAGGCCTATGTTGCTGGCTTTTAGTAGCTGAAGAAGCTATGCCCCCGTCCTTGACAAGTAGCTCCCAAGTAGCTGTATAAGAGAAAAAGCATCACCTCGCAGATACAAAAACCTGAGGTAATAAAATTGAACTTTGCATTGCTGACTACCTTATTTAATACTGTTTTATCTGAGATGAAGTCCCTCCATGAAGCAAATTGTATGCGTCTCCCAAGGACTAGAGGTCAAGCCGCGCGCGAAGCCTTTTAGAATTCCCACCACCACAGCTTAAGACCCGTTCCGAAAGTAAAATAAAAATTGATTCACACGATTCCCGGACCAAAACTAACCAAAAGAAAGAAGAAAAGAAGAGAAAACATTGCAGATCCTCCAGTAGTAAGTGCGCCCCAAGTTTACTTTTTCTCCTCACAGCAAATGTAGCCCTTGCATGTTCAACCCTCTGAGCTTCCTAACCAGATTGCAGGCCCTCCAGACTGCTAGATCTCATATAGAGCGATTATTGCTCGTTCTCGCGTCTCTGACCCTGCTGCCGTTTCTGCTGCCTCGCTCGATAATCGTTAACGCCATTATAGATGGAGGGCGCTGCGTTGCGCCGGACTCGTTGTGCTCGCTGCGCTTCGTTCCGTCTAGCCTGCGCCGTCGACGCCTTTTGAGCACTGTTACGCACATCGGCACTCAGCAGTCTCGGTGCCTGTCGTTGGACGTTTCGGATGACAGGTCTGAAGGGCAGTTGTGTCTGCCGCCCAACGCCCTTGATGAACTTCTTCTTTGGGCCGTAGCTGTTGAGGAGGTGTCTCTCGCGAGCCGACAGAAGAGCCGCCTGTCTCATTACCGTATCCTCGTATCCTTTGCCCTTGGGGTCGTTGCAGTCATCTCCGAGCCTGTAGACGATTGACCGAAGGAAGCCTCTCGGAGTGTCGCCCGGCATGACAAGCATGCTCGCTGCCTTCTTGATGACTCGCCACCTGATAAAGTCAAAGGGGTCCATGCCAAGTTTGCCCTGATTCTGCAAGCATTGAAGGTCGGAAATCTTGCAGGCAAGCTTATACATGGGCTCCATTTGGCACAGCCCTTGCGGAGGAAGACATCGCTTTCCAATAAGCTGGTTGGGGTGGTATCTGCCGCCCTCTCCAAAGATTTCTCGAATCTTCTTAAACTTGCTCGCGTTATCGGATAAGTGCTTGAGCTTCTTCATCAGCGTCGCATTTGTAGGGTCTAGCCGACAAAGAGCTTGAGCTTCTTGCTTCAGTACGGCTTCTGGGCCCTCTTTCTCCAGGAAGGCGTTGAGCGAATCCCATGAGCTCTCCTAGTACTCTTGAGATTCGCTGATACGCTGCACCGGAGTTCCTTGAAGCAGATGCGGCTCCAGGTAAGTCTTTCCGTCTGGCGAAAGCTTGTATATCTGCTCAAAGGGGGTCTGAAGCACTCTCAGGAGGGTGGCTTGATCCTCTTCATTGTCCAGGCAAAGATGAGTAATGCCCGTTTCTGGGTGGAAAGCCGCCATGATGAGTAGTTGAGGACGATGCTATACTAAACGTTTCGATGGCCGATTAGCAGTGGGTTATGAAGCTGTGATCAAATGCATCAGTGCGTGAATCACGTAGAGGCGCCCGGCATTCACTCACACGCTGCGATGTATTCGCTCGACAGTGAATCGCAGGGCAACAACGGGTGCGCAGAAAGCAGAAGAGCGTCAAAAAGGTGAGATGGCCCCTAAATATTGCTGGAGTGGAGCTGCTATCACGGTGCTGTCGCTGAGGGCGGGTTGAGTCTGTCGTGAAATGCGTAGTAACGAGGCAGGACGATGGATGGACTGGAAGATGTAGATGAAAGGTCTAGAAAGAGGAATGGGAAAGAAAACAAAGAGGATTCGCGCCTTTATGCTTCACGCGTCCTCACGTGCCCGGCGACTCTGTTTGCAGCTGGCGTTTGCATCGACACCAAGTGGCAGGCAGGTGATGGCAGATGGCGTTTGAAGCTCACTCGCATGGGAAAGGCTGTGAATATCGAGACAATCCAGCAGCCGATTGCATTATCCACCCCAGCTGCAGCTAAATAAAGCAGCTAGTCCGCATGGTAAGATATGCAACTGCTAAACGTTAAGAAAGTAGTAGCAGTGGTGCATGTATGGACGCTATAGCTATAGTGCTGGATACCTATCCGACACTATAGCTACCTAACGTTTCTCGCAATATGCCATCCTCTATCGTACCAACACATGCATTCAAGACGCGGCAAAACACGGTGAACATGATCCTATATCATATTACTCTCCAACTCGAATGCCATCAGCCAAATCCATGTCGTGTAGATCAGTCATTATCAGATACCTATTCCTGCCTGCATTGATGCTCGTCCCCAAATACAAAGCGCCCCCCCGTCTAAGCCACACAACTCCATCCCCTATAACTCAACCCCCCCCCCCCCCCCCAGCAAGCCAGACATACATACATCTCTCACAGCTTCACCTCAGCCTTCTTCTTCCACTCAAGCCCCTTCTTCGTCGGCAGCGCCATCCCGTCCTGGTACCCGCTCGCCACATGCTTCCCCTCCGGACTCCATATCCTGCTCTCCAACAACCCCCTGCCAGCAGCAGTCCTCGGCCAGCACACCTCCTGAATCCACCAGCCATCGCCCTTCATCACGGCCTCTTCGGCGTTGACGTGCACGTAAAAGGCATACGACAGGCTCGCCGCAGATCCGAGCGTGTAGCCCCAGCCAAGATGGTTGGTCAGCATGATGAGCCCGTTGCGGTCCGCCTCAAACGCATGCGCCACGACATGAGCATCGGGATCGTCCTCGGCAATGGGCTTGTGCGGCCGGTACAGGATGAGCTGCCGCCGGTCCGGCACGTCCTTGTCGGCGTTGTAGGCCGTCATGTCGACCTTGTACATGTCCAGCATCGGGAACCCGCCATGGCCGGCGTTGGGGAACAGATCCGTGACGGCCTCGACGTCCAGCTGGGGACTGGCCTCCCACTCGTCTGGCGCGCGCTGCGAGAGGATCTCGGCATATCGCTCCTGCGCAGACTTCATCTGCTTCTCTGCGGGAGACGCCATGGGGCGCTTGAATGTCGTCAGACAGGCAAATCGGACGTCTCCCAGCGGCCGGTCAGCGTCGGACAGCGGGTAGGGCCCTGCAGGCTGGCTGGATGCCTCGAGAGGCTGCCGCGCCTGGACAAACTTGGTTGCGAATGTGCGGCTGGAGTGGACGTCTGTCACGTCGTACACAAACGGGCGGTCCATGGCGCCGGGCTTGGTGAAGACGCCTTGGATGGACTGCTCCGACGGGACGTGTGTTAGCCATCGTGGAATGCCGCCCAGAGATGCTGCATGAATGCTTCAAGACTCACGTGGATGCCGAGTTTGCCTGCTCCGTTGCCGGATTTGTCCTCGTCCTGCACCGCCTTGGCCGCAACATAGGGTGCTTGCGCATAGACATGCCCTCCATACGCCGCGGGCGGGAAGTCCGTCATGTTGCCCTTCTTGAAGGCCTTTGGGTTGAGTTTCGCCCAGGGCAGCTCTCCCGCAGGTCTCCAGGCTGGCGTGTGGCTCATGAAGCGCTTGACACCACTTCTGGAGCTGCTGTCGGGGACTCGCGAAAAGCGCATCGTCTCGGCAAAGTCCCTGCGGACAATGGCATCCTCGGCAGCGGCCATTGTGTATTATCGTTCTGTAGCGTGGTGTTGTTTGCTCTTGGCCTACACGGCTATCCCTTTCTCTTCATGTATACATTCTGCCAGCGTCGTCTGCCCTATCGCGAACCCAGGCGAGTATAAGTAAGGACACAGCCATCGCCATAAGAAGCGCTTACACTGCGTGGGGAACCGAGAACCGGGGTCGATCTGGTCTCAGATGGAGAGTTGCACTGAGCCTCGGCTCAAGTCCGTAACCGCTAGCTTGCGAAAGCCCGCGAAAGCCCGCAGCGCAGAGTTGCGACGGGCGCACCAGTTGGTGAGCATGTGGATCTTGGCCAAGTGCTGCACTTTGATGAGTGATAGGGATTTTGCCTCTGGTATGGTAAGGACAGCAGATGGTGTTGTGCTACGCTGCGTGTGGTGAATGCGACTAACTACAGGCATGGCAGGCAGCACACGATTTTAGGCATCACCACGATACTGGCTTCGCAGCTCAGCTGGTTATTCAAGGGTGGTAAACCGCCTATAAGGCTGCAGTGATTGTCAGCAGAATCAATTACTGTGCTAAAGAGCAAACTAATTCCACCTAAAGTCTTACATGGAACTCGTCCAACTAGGAAATACGCATGCATGCCAACCATAGGAGTCTAGCGTTAGACAGCCCACAAGCTTAGAGGTCATTTTGACAGCAGATTACAGTGCCTGTTTCACAAGACTACCTTCACTAGTGGCGAGCGGGCAAAATGATGAGCTGAGCAAGCTGATTATCAAGTCGAGCTACAGAGGCTAAATAGGTATATGTGGTGATAGCGTGAGAGTCTTAGGAATCACAACTCAAACTCGGATGTATACATGAATTGAGATCCAACTGGTCGAGTGCATCGTATCCAGAATCATCTCAATACGGCTAGCAGATAGAACCAGCGATGGCCTAGACAAGAATGCCAAAGACGGGAATGGATGAATGCTCCTCGACGTATCATGAAGCACAACTTACCCTAGACTACCGCCTAGAAACGCCGTGCTTTTGTTTTGGCTCTCAAAACAAGAGCAGCCGCAATGATGCTCTTCATCTGCAACTCCTAATTAAACAAAACCAGTTCACCTGAGCAACCCCGCTGTTAAATCCGAACTTATTCCTCGCAGTCCCTCCCCCGTGATTCGCTGCTGAACGCGGTTGCCCATGTCTCAATGCCAACGTCAAAGCGTCGTCATAGATTCTCGCGTGCAACTTGTTTATTGCACTCTGCTCACAACACTCCCGTCTCGGAACTTCACTTTCATCGTAGCCATCGCCACATGGTCATTCATTCTTGACTCACGCACATCACTGACGGCGCAAAATGTTTTCGTGGAAGGCCCTCAGCAGGCCGTCCCAGATCCGCCATGACGAGGAACACCAGCCCCTGCTCCCGCAGTACAACGAGGCGACGGCCAGACAGACTCGCCTCCATGAGAAGCTTCACACGTACCAGATGCTGCGCGCCCTTTCCAACGGCTACATGCCCTCCAACGAGCAAGTCATCACGCACCTGCGCGCCTTGCTGGCGGCCGACGTGCTCAACCCGCAGACGCCTGGCCTGAGTCCCTCGGGCAGGGCGCTGGTGCGGACAACGCGCATCTGGCTCAGCGAGCTGATTGACTTGATGCAGTCCAAAAACGCAAAGGACCAGGTCCAGGATTTTCTGTGGTACTTGACCAAGGCACGGCTGCAAGTAGACGTCGACACGTCGCAGATCCACGCCAGGGCTACGATGGCGAAGTGGAAGGCCGATGCGATGGCTGCTGTCGACAGCCTCAAGACGGTTGGATCGCTTTTACTGACCAATTCGGATTTCCGAATCCTCTTGACGGATTTATCTACTGTTTCACGGGAAGTCTTTCGGGATACTGCCTTTTCACTGAGAGATGTCGCTCATGATACGGGCAAGAAGCTTGAGCCAGCAGAGGAAGAACAGCAGGCTCTTCAAAAGCCCGGCGGAGATGACCAGCCCGCGCCTTCAACGGAGGATCTGCAAGAAGAAGTCATGGAAGTGGCTCAAATCGTCACGAGTGGCGCTGGCGACGTGGTAGGCACCGCGGCCCGCAGTGCTCGGCATCACCTGCAGGGAGAAGAGCAAGAGGCCCTGACATATCGCCTCAAGCAAGCCGTGCTGAAGCTTCGCCAAAGGCCAAATTACTCAGACTCGGTGTCTACGGTATCGCTTCTCCTCAGACAGTACCTCAAAACGTACGCCCGTGCAGCGGCTGCCACGGCCGAGGCCATTGACGCTGATATCAACATCAACCCAGAAGGCAATGAAGCGCTGCGTGATTTTTGGCAGCTGATTACATCATTCGGCAGCAAG
The DNA here is from genome assembly GCA_030708095.1 of Trichoderma sp. CBMAI-0020. Classification (NCBI taxonomy): domain Eukaryota; kingdom Fungi; phylum Ascomycota; class Sordariomycetes; order Hypocreales; family Hypocreaceae; genus Trichoderma; species Trichoderma sp. CBMAI-0020. The sequence goes on from JAJNCI010000001.1 coordinate 466,590, forward strand.
GACGCCTGGGATCAAGTCGAAAAGTCGTTTCATGAAGTTGCGGAAATCGGCGAATCCGATCCGGCGTTTGAAGATCTCGTAGACCAGGTCTCTAAGCTGGTGCAGGATATCATGATGGACCCAGACTTTTTCAATAACGCGGAGAAGCGTTTTGAAGAGGTTCGCGGTAAGTCGAAAGAGCTCGCCACGGAGACTTCCATCAGAGACAAACTTGACCATCTGCTCCGAAGCTTAAGCTGGGCCTTGCGCTCTGTGGGCGAGGATACAGAAGTCACTCAGCTGTTGCGTAGTTCAGCCCGCATCGCGCACCTCATCTCGCCACCGGGTCAGTACATCAACCAGGATATGGTCTCCGATTTGATCAACGTCTTCGTCCCGGTGTTGCTGCAGGCAGTTCAGTACGTGCCAATTCCACGGCTCGAAGTTTCCACCCCGGACGTTGATTTGCTTGTTGAAAATTTAATCTTGGAGCCTGGCCGGACAGTCAACAATTCCTCGTTTTTGCCGTATAGACTACAAGTGTCGACTCGGAATGACGTCGACATCCGCAAAGCCCGCTTCCAGATCCTGTCAACCGTCACGTCCCTGGCTACGATCAAAATCTCGGGTCTGTCCATTGCGGCAGAGGAACTGGGATATTGGCTGCAGCTGCATTCTGGCATCCTGGCATTTTCGGACAAGGGCCTTGCGAGCATCGAACTGGACGAGCGTGGCATCGACGTCGTTCTGGATATCGAAATCGGTCGAGACCGACTCGAGAAGATTGTCTCCCTGCGCAAAGCCAGTGTCCGCATCCACCATCTCAACTACACCCTTCGCCACTCCAGGTTTTCCTTCTTTGGCTGGCTTCTCAAGCCCTTTATCCGGCCAATCGTCAAACGGGCCATGGAGAGGAGCATCGCATCCGCAATCGAGGACGGACTGCACACTCTGAACCGAGAACTCGTCTTTGCCCGGGAGCGTCTGCGCGCAACCCGAATCGCCAGCCCCGAAGATCTATGGACATTTATCAGAGCCGTGGCCGCTCGACTCGTTCCCAGGCCTCACCCAGATGTCGAAGCCCGTATTGGCGTGCGTCCGGAGATATTCCGCGGCCGCTATGCGCCGGGAAGCCTGGTGGAGCTCTGGGAGCGTGAAGCCCAAGATGCCAGCCAGAAGATCTACGAGTATGAGCGAGGCGGATGGCGCAACGACATCTTTGGTGTGCGAACGCGTCCGGCGTAGCTGGGCTTTGGAAGAAGCAACGAGTAATCAGAGGGGGGCCTGCGGCTTTGGGTGACTGACTCGTCATATCCGGTCGTGGGTGGACAGCATGAGAAAAGGCGACGGCACAGCTGACTTTTTGCTTATACAGAGTAGGTATCCCGGATGGATTACGTGCAGTGCAAGCATCGGCTGACAATTTGGTGAAGCAGCGAATGGGAATGGATGGTCGTGCGAAATAGCCACCATCCATAATCGGATGCAGCGGATTGCTTGAGCTGTGGTTTGTTGCTGATCAAGCGTCGCCTCATCGGTCCAGATCCCCCCAGGAATCGCCATGCTCGACTCGGGCAGCGAGCAACCCCGCGATTCCCCAAATGTTGGGCCGGAATATTCTTGGGCGGGCACATGGCCAGATCGGCTTCTCAATAGCCGTGGGCGGCTTCTTGGCTTTTCCTTTGAATCTGGGGAGGTTAATGCAGCGCTGAGTTGGCGGAAAGGGCTTTTGGGTGGCACAGCAGCCTTGTTGAGGGAGTGGCTGGATATACTATTGGATGAGGATGCTGGCAGATTCGGGTAACGGCTTGTTAGCTTGTAGGTCGAGGACGGAAGGGCTGCGGGTGCTGGTAGATGCCTGTATTCGCCTAGTAAGACTGACTACCTTACACTTGTCATTCCGTACAGTAACACGATGAATGATATGACGAACGACTAGGCTTGTGGGTTAAATTAGGGTTCAAAATAAGATCAAGAAAGGAGACGAGCTAAGACGGGGTAAGAGCAAGAGAAAGCCAAAGAGCGAGAATGCCCAAGTGCAGCACTGGTTTCTATTTCCAGCCATGGCATGATGTGATGTGACTGGGTTGACAAGGTCGACATGCAAGTCTGGGGAGGATGGAGCCTCGCGAAGCAAGCAGGCAAACGGCCGCGATTCGACAATGGCCCATTGACTTTCGGAACAAGAAGCCACCACTGAAAAGGAAAAAAGGAACCAAAAAAGTGATTTATTACCGAGCCGTGCTCTTTGACTGGCCAGAAGGCAGTGTGGCATTCACCACTAGTGACTAGCCAGGGTCGTTGTGATGAACGTGACCAACTTTGTTCAGCTGCACGGCTGGTTGGCTGTTTTTGATGCAAACGAATGAATCCCTTTTTGACGACGAGGGAGATAGCACATACACGTCTTTTTAGTGGCGAGTGGCTGATGTTGGGATAATTCTGCAAGTACCCAGGCCTGGAACTGTCCCAGGGCAGCGATCCGATTCGACGGGCAATGCATCTGTTGGTGTGTACAATGCAGTAGGCTGAATGCTCGTTACACCCGGTTTCGCAGAGATATACTGTACCGTACCTGTGCTAGCCGACATCAGGGCAATAAATTGAGTTTTTCCTTCTTCTTTTCCTGGACGGATGTAACCCTTTGACAAGGCATGGATGATGTCAGGAAGCATCAGTACTTTGTAAACGCGGCTGCTAATATCGACCTCTTTGGCGTGTTGTCTCGTGATGCCGATGCCTTTGTGGCCTCATGCTAGAAAAACATCGTGAGACATAATATGGAGAAGACTTTTGTCTCGCGCGGATATGCACGCCCATCGTATTCAGTCCAAGCCCGATTGTAAAAGCGATGCTGGCCGTATGAATCCCGGCCGCAAAAAAAACCCCTGTCACTTCAAAAACCGCAGCTTATACCTAAAACTGCCCCCCCGTTGGCTGCAAGAGGACGGGACGATGATGTCGTCTTGCAGCGAGAGTCCCGAACCTGGGGGATTTTCGTTTGCTCTCTCCAGCAAAGGTTGACACACACCCCGTACAGTAGTGTTCGTACGATGGATGCATCGCCCAGCGGCCATCCAGCTCGCAGCCCGCACCTCCAACACGCAGATCGTGATCCCTGCTACTTACTATAGCCGCGCTTTTGCTTCTCTCGCTGCTTGTACTTCCCCGGACCATGGAATGGCCAGAAGTGGAAATCCGCTGCGTTGGCACACACCACCTATTAATCCCTGTGATGTGCGTTGGTCCCCTTTTATTACCAGTAGCTTTTTTTGTCTTCGATATTGCAATGTAGCATCTTCTTTTGGGCACATTCAATTTTCGTGAGGCGTAAATAATTTCCTAGGGAGGCTAGGTATGGCTAGCGAGAGACGAAAAAGGAAGAGGGGCGAAACCCGTGGCTTCAGGATGGCTGGATTGGATTTGGATTCCATTTGGACTCGTGCTTTGCATGAGCCTAGCTTTTCCCCTTCTGGGGGCACGAACAGGATGGAATTGGAAATCGGACTTTGCTTTTGGCTTTAGCTCGTTTCGAGGCTTCGGTCAACAACCGCCCCGTATCCATCCCAGCAAACTCCCCGCTTTATGATGCGGCAGTCTCCCAGCATCTTGGGCGCTTGGAACACAGACCTCACTTTGTGTGGGAGATACAGCTGGCCATTCGACTCGAATTTAACAAGAGAAACACTTGTTTGACTGGTTCCAGGGCCGGGTCTGATACTCGTCTTGTTGTTGCTGCTGCTGTCTTCTTAGGTATCTGCTGTCGTGTGCTGCTCTCATGCCGCTCGGACCTCGCATCACACACTCTGCAGGAAACGCTACGGCTTGTCAAGTGATCACTACTAGTAGACAGTAAGAGCTGGAATTGCCTGGGCGCCGAGGGCTTGTTCCCACCGCCACCTGTCTAGACCGCTGGCAGTATGCAAAGCTCGCTCGAGCCGGTGCAAACGCTACGATGTCATGACCCTCTCGAGGCCGGCCGCCATGCGCGGCGGCCACGACAGCACAAGGCGCTGTCCAAGCGCAAGAGCTCCGACTTTCTGCTCGAGGCGGCGCCGCATCGACAGCGCCTCAAGGCCAGGAGCAGCAAGTGGATGAAGCTCGACTTGGCTGCCCTGCCGGAGAATGTGATGCCGTTCACCATCTCGAGCCACGGCCCGCAAGCCGCCTTTGACTTCTCGCTCGACACGCAATGGGCGTACCGGGGAACCAAGCGCTGTCGGCTCGGGTCCGATGTCGAGGGCCCCAACACGGCGAATATCAGTCGCAAGAAGCGTCGCCTGAGGACGCAGCTCATCACCAGCCGGCTGTCCCAGCCCTTCTCCCAGCCCGCCACGCACATCCTGAACCGCAACGGCAGGCAAGTTGGCGACCGGCGGTTCGTCAAGATGGCCGTCACGCTGGACTCCAGCCGGCGGGCGGCGCATCTGCAGGAGACGGCGTACCTGAGATACTCGATCATGAACTGCATGCGCAAGAGGATGGGCATTGCAAAGTCCCAGGACTCGGTCAAGACAGGCCACGGGGGCACGGAGCGGCAGAGCATGGACACGTATACCAAGGCGCCGTGGCAGGCTCGAGACGTCGAGGCGGTTCCTGAAGCAGAGTTAAAGACTTTCGAGCCCAGTCTGAGAGCGTGTCCAACCTCGCAAGTGGCGCTGAAAGAGGCCGCTGATGCCCAGCCCGAGATACTTGTCAAGGTCCCGGCATGCCGCCTGTCGAAGCCCAGAGCCCTGCCGCTTCCCTCTGCTGATGCCGATGCCACGAATGAGCGCAGCTCGGCGCGTATCGACTCGACAAAATCACCAGAGCCGCGGCCGCCGTGGATCTATGACGACAGCGAGGAAGACAGCTTTGCCTTTCTTCATCTGGACGAGGAGCATCTGGACGACGACGACGCGGACATTTACTGCGACTTTGACGCCTTATTCGGGGCCAAGGCGGCTTCGCCTGACCCACAGTCCGCTTCAGAAGAGCATACGTATGAGGAGTACATGGATGAATTAGACGGCATATCTTGGAGGTTAGGCTGACGATTTTTTTTTTTTTAAATCTCTTTTGCGTGTTTTCACTTTTTTTTTTAGAAAGAGACGGCGGAATTCATAAGATCTTGCATGCCCGGAAATCACTTTATAAGGGCGGGGGAGGGCTGGAAAATTACTGTATATTTATTCGCATGGCTTGGCTGGTGCATAGGCCAAGGATGGGCTGTATGGCTTTTTTTGGGGGGGAGGCGTTCTTTTTTGTTGGATGAATGTAAAGGCTATGGGCGTTGGCGGCAGGGACCCAGAAAGTATTATGTCCCCCGGAAATGTAATAAGCTAGGACGTTATGATATCGAATATCCCACCAATGCATATACTAGTGTAGTATATAATTATCGTTTTTTTTTTCTTTTTCAGAATCAGTTGCCGTTGGATTGCTTGCGGTTAGTATCTTCGGGGAGCTTGGAAGCCCTGGCTTTTGCAATGTCGCACATGGCCTTTTGGTTGCGAAGAAGAAAAGATACGAATTAGCTCTTTGAAAATTACCATGTGAGATGATACACGCTGGCTGTGCCTGGCCGTACCTGTAATGCAGCAGCGACTTCCTTTGAGTAGTCGCTTCGTTCGATCCGCATCCTCATGTCATCCATGATCTCGGGGCGCCCTCTGCCGTTGACAAAGACGACATATCTGAGCCCCGGGAACGTCTCTTCGTATTCCCTGTTGAGCGTGGCCAGCTCTTCTTCGGAGCCCCCCTGGATGTTTGCCTGTTCGGCGACGGATTGCGCCGACTCAATGTTCTTCTCGCCAAGACGCGGATGGGATCCGAGCACGGAGAGCAGGACTGGATGCGGTTCCGTCTCGGCGGACTTTGCCGCGAGAGCAAGCAGCCGGATCTGGCATACGTCTATCAGGTCGGGATAGGAGGTGTAGACGGCCGTGCGGATGACGGGCAACAGCGTGTTGTGGATGGCCGGGCTGGGCTCAAAGAGCACGTCGAGCACCTCGGTCTGCGCCAAATCCGTGTACGAGTGGAGAGCCGCAATAGGGGGGAGACGCTCCAATGGCATGATGATGCAACACGTATGCTTTCGCCGAGGGGGACAAGAGGACCGCCAGAAACGCTATTATGATGAGTTGGTGTTGAGTCGAGGCCGAATCGCGTAGCAGGTTTGGCACAAGAGCAGTGAGCGCCGTCTATAACAAAACAATGGCGTGGTGGAGGAAGAGGGCCAGATATAATGAGCTTGGGCGGGGTCTGTGAAACGTGAAATCCAGCCGCAGAAACAGTCACACAACTCGCAAAAGAGCCCTGGGACAAGAGTCACTGAACAAAGGTAACAGAAGGAAAAAAACAGAAAAAAACAAACGAATGAATTTGCACAAAAAGCAAGAGTCAGACGACAGCCAAGCTCATCCCCTTAACCCCCCGCATTCCAGTGGAGCGACGAAAAGCAGCGATACCGAGTTGGTAGCTTCTTCTTGGTGAGCGGCGGGCTTATCACTATCAGCGCGTGACGTGCTTGGTCTGTGCGCCAGGGAGCGGAAAATCTCAATCGGGATGCAGGGCGCGCGCGAGGAGCCGCGGGCGTCGCTGAAGAAGCTGGCAGCCTTGTGAGATTTCATCCAGTAGACCACCTTGAACTATAGCCATTGGCAGCTGAGAGGCGATTCAGACCCCGTCGTCGCCATGCTTTGCGGAAGTGAGTGATGCACTGCTGTCTTTGCACCAGATTGAACTTTCCGTTCATCACTCCGTTTGGATCCCTGCCTGCTTGCAGCTTTGCTAACTGATGCACAGTCTCCGGAGAAGCTCCCCAAGAGCCTGTCGCGTCCAAGAAGTCGGGTAAGTAGACGAGGTGGAGTTGCAATTCGCATCTGATAGCGAGAACCGTCTAACAGGTCTTCCAAAGGCATCGTATACGAGAAGCGGCTCATAGAACAGTACATCAACGAACATGGCGCAGAACCCAACGGCGAAGTCATCACAGCCGACGACTTGCTGCCCATCAAGTCTTCTCGCATCCCCCGACCTCGCCCCCCTACTCTGACCTCGATTCCTGCACTCCTGGCTACATTTCAAAACGAATGGGACAACCTTGCCCTAGAGACGTACAACCTGAGAGAGCAGTTGGCACGGACGAGAGAGGAGCTTGCCACGGCCTTGTACCAGCACGATGCCGCCGTGCGCGTCATTGCCCGGCTGACAAAAGAGAGGGATGAGGCCAGAGACTCGCTGAGCAAAGTTACCGTAACAGACGGTGCTGCCGCCGGCGAGGACATGGTTGTGGACAGTGTTGAGCTGCTACCAGAGGAGCTGGCAGCCCAGGTGGACCAGACACATCAGAGGTTGGTGTTTGCTTGTCTTTTCATCCTGGCCCCATTGCTGACCGTGCAATCCTTCACAGCCTATCCAAGAGCCGCAAGAAGCGCCCTGTCCCAGAGGGCTGGGTTTCCGCCGACGAAGTGTCCTCATTTGAGCCGACAACGATCAACTCTTTACCTGTCCCGCAGGCCACATCACTGGATCTCGAGGGCAGCTATGCGGTGGCGGGCGGATTGAACGGCGAGGCGGCCATCTATTCTATCGACGCGGACAACGTGGAGAGAACCGTGCCTGTCAACGAGCCCGTAACAGATACTCTGTGGTCCGGGTCAAAGGTCTTCTTTGCCACTAGTCAGGGAAACATCAAGGTCTACGAGGCCGGCAACGAGATTGGCACCATGTCTGAGCACGCCGGAGCTGCCAGTGGCCTGAGCTTACATCCTTCTGGAGACCTGCTTGCGTCGGTGGGCACTGACAAGAGCATCGTCTTTTACCAGCTGGAGACGATGAAGCGAGTCAGTCGAGCATATGCCGATGCTTGTAAGTTGGATTCATCACTTCCACCCCCCTTTACTTTGAACTTTGCGGGCTAACACGTCTGGCAGCTTTGACCACATGCGCTTTCCACCCCGACGGACATTTGTTCGCCGCAGGCACCGTCAATGGAGACATCAAGCTCTACATGACAAAGACACTCGAGCAGGCCGTGGTGTTCAAGCTCGGTGCCCCGGTTCAGGCCATTGTCTTTTCCGAAAATGGCTTCCTGCTGGCAGCCACAGCCAAGGGACAGACCAGCGTTACCATTTTCGACCTGCGCAAGGAGGGAGACGCGGCCGTTTCCAAGGTGCTCGAGACGGGCGGCTCAGTGCAGTCGCTGGCCTGGGACTACTCAGGCCAGTTCCTGGCAACGGGCGGAGCAACGGGCATTACCGTCCAGCAGTACACAAAGTCGAGCAAGAAGTGGAGCGAGCCGCTGCGCAACTCTGTGGCTGCCATTGCGGTTCGCTGGGGCGAGTCGGGCAAGAAGCTGGTTTCTCTCAACGGAGAGGGTGTGGTGAGCGTGCTTGGCGTCAAGAACTAATGGGCAGGCTGCGTGCCTATGCAAGCCACCCTTTTCCGGATTTGCTTGCTCTTGGTTATTTTCATTTATTTACTTTGTTCCTAATTTTAAATCTGCACGCCGGGACAAACTGGGAAATTGTTAAATGAGGGGTTTTAGATTGTGTCACACGAGCTGTACATTTGACAAGAGACGAAAAAGGGCATCTGCTTTATTGCTGTCCAGGTAGCTCTAGCTATCAGAAAGGAGCAAACAATGATATCAAGCGAAAGACACATTACACGCATTGTCTTGTTACGGTTTTTTTGTTCAGAAGAAGCTGATTGAATTTATCTTGTTCACCTCCACACACAGGGTGCCAAATTCGCGTTGCCGCCCAGAAAACAGGACTTTGAGAGCTGAACCCCCCATTTTATATGCAAGGGAGGCACAAAAAGGAGACACCGAGCACAGGCGGCTGCCGCTGAGCACAGCAGCGAAGCCAGGCCTGGGCTCTGGAGTGAAAGAAGTAGAGAAATAGGGGCCGCAAAAGAAAAGAGACACAGAAGAAGAAGAAGCAGGAAATACGGTGGAATGTCTTGGAATAATATTTGGTGCCTGGTGTTTATTGGCCGCTCACTTCCGGGTCGAGTCAGGGTCATGTCGAGCTGATAATAGCGTCACATCTGTGGCGTCGGCTCTCCCTGCGTTTATATCACGCTGCTGCTGCTGCTGCTCTGCTATACGAATATCTAATATCAATATTGCTGCTTTGTACTGTGATACTATCTCTTCTTTCACCTCTTCCTTTCATCTCAGCTTCATTTCCCCGTCATGTGCGCGGCGTAGCACCAAAGCTCCCTCTGCTTATCAAAGCCGAGCGCACATCACGGCTCAGGTGCCTCATAAGGGCAGGTACCTGCTACCTGCTACAATTAGTACATTAGTGCATGGTTTGAACTGTCAACAAACAAAGCCACTTGGACTCGACTCGACTCGACTCGACGCTCCTGTAGCCGGCAAATCCTTTGAAGGGGCTTAAGGGGGAGAGAAAAACAAAAGAAAAAGACCAAAAAAAGAAAAAGAAAAAAAGAAGAAGATTACCACAAACAGTCCTTTCTTTTATTTATCCTTCTTCGAGTCCGTCGCTTCTTATTTTTCTCACTCGTTTTTTTTTTCCCTTTCGCCCTTCTCAGCTGCCTGTTGCCACCAACTCCATCCCCACTGGCTAACCAAAAGCCGGGCTGCTGTTTGCGTTGAATCGCTCACAAGTGCATCAATCTGACGGCCGATACTGTGCGGCGGGTCTTTCTTTCGCTCCTCCAGCGCCACCACTCTGGCGAATGCTCTGCCCTCGGACAATCAGGCTGCCGAGACGCCTCTGAGGCAACTTCTTTGACGACGACGACGCTGATTTGCCGCTCTCCTTGATCCTCACTCTCGCCCATTCTCGCCGCCGCCCTCACAATCTCGAACGCCCTCCACATCGCCCTCTTCACGCCGTCGACACCGGATTCTTCACAGCCCGCCCACGGCCCGATTCACCAGCACAGCATGTCGCTTGCCGCCGACGACGGGCTGGTAGCCATCAGCGACGACGAGCTGGTCGAAGTCCACGTCACCCGAGCCTCGTCCACGACCAGCAGCCGGCCCAACCCTGCGAGCTCCATCTTCAACAATCTGCTCAACCCGCAGGGCGTCGCATCGCGGGCGCGGGCAACGATGGAGAGCCTCTTTTCTCTGCCGGGCAGTGGCCAGTCCAGAAGACCCTCGCAGCCGCACGTCCGACCTCGCCCGCCTCACACAACCTCGCAATCTGCGTTTCCTCGCTCGTGGACGACGACGCCGGAATCGGGCGTGATAGACCTGACCGTCGAGCCAGACTCGCCGGTGGAGCGGAGGAGGCCGCAGCCCTCGCACAACACCCACAACACACAGCCGCAGCCGTACATGCCCCCCAGGAACCCGCGGAGGACAGCCTCGCAGCGGATATCGCCGCCGCACCTGTCCAGGAGCGACAGCACCTTCGTGGGGCAGCCGGCGAGCTTCATCGATTTGACGGCAGACTCTCCCGACGACGACCAGCGGCCGAATCGACACGCATGGCGACCACAGCCGCCGCTGCCGCAGCCGCAGCGAGTCCAGCGGCAGCGTCGCCTCCACCACCGCGGCCATGGCCACAGCACCGAGGAACACCTGCTGGCCCTGGGATACAGCCCGGAATTTGGTAGCATGGACTCCTTTCGGAGATTGGCCGGCCTCATCACCGGTGACATGATGCTCCCAGCCTTCACTGCGCATATACCTTCGTCGGCGTCACAGCAGCACCAAGAGCCCCCGAAACCACCGTTGGAGCCTCTGCCCCCCGCTCAGCCGGGCTTTACTCGGGATACGTGCACCGAGGCCGATGGCGAGCAGGTGGTGATATGTCCTGCGTGCAACGAGGAGCTTGCGTACGACCCTGCCGATGCACCGGCCACGCCGTCCAAGAAGAGGAAGCGGGTTGCTGGAGAGCATCATTTCTGGGCACTGAAGAAATGCGGTCACGTAGGTGGAATCCCATACGTCGTCTATATAACCTTGAAACTAATCATAGCCGACGATAGGTATTTTGTGCCGATTGCTTTGAAAACAGAAGACCGACCAAACACGCCCCCAATGGCGCTGGCTTTCCCTCCGTACCAAACAAAGATGGTACCTCTCACGACTTACTCTGCGCTGTGGAAGGGTGCAAGACAAAGGTGGCTTCAAAGACGGAATGGGTTGGCATATATCTCTAAGGAAAGGAGATTTTGTCTTTTCCATGGAAAAACAAAACGAAAGGGGGGAAAAACAAAGAGACGACTTCTCATTTTTGGTCTACGTGTGCATATGCATAATTTCCTTTTTTTCTTTTTTTTCACACGAATTTCTCAAGGCTTGGTGGCTGCATGGAAACCAATGGGGCTGATTGGATGGTATGGTATTTATATACATATGAGTCTGCATGAACGAGGAGCACACCTTTTACAAAAAATCATTTGTGCTTGCAAGGGTATTTTTACGGAATGGACAAAGACGGGATTGGAGTTTAAGGGCCAGGGAAGGGGAAATTTTATTGTTTTTTTCCCCGTCATGAGATAGCTTTTTTGTTCTTTCATCTTTGTATTCTCCGTTTATAGGCGTTGGGAGGGGACATTGACCAAGCACACAGACAGGACGGAAATATGGCAGATATCGAGGGTAGGTAGGGATGGGTTTTGCAGGAACGCCTTTTTTCACCCATTGCCTTTTTTTCCCTCTTCTTCTTCTGGTTGTAAATAGACGGACTCTTATTTCTTTTTTTCTGTTTGATATTTGGTAGTGTTGTTTTTGGTGTTGTGAAAGCGATACCCAGGCCGTCTAATAGGTAATTAAACCCACCATTTTTTTAAGAGGGTTATCATAATAGTTCACCACATGAATAATTAAACTTTAAATCTGGTTTGTTGGCAATCAATTGGAGATTGAAGGTATAAAGATAATCTCTTTTGGTCTAGTGATTCCAGAGAGATGGGATGATGTTGATCTTTGGGCAGGAGCAGCTAAGCCGGATAGAGTGCTATTTTGCTGCGCAGAGGGAGCTAATGCGAATGCGAGCGTTTTTGACATGTGATTGGAAGGATGAAGGCTATTTGAAGGATTTCATGCTTGCTTGCTGTTGGATAAAGGAATGTTAGCCAGCGATTGCCTTCTGACTGCTGTAGACATTGCGCGTCACACGGCATTGGCACAGGACATCTAAATCGTATGTTACCAAAATGTTATCTACAGAGCTAATCTCAATATCTCAATGCTAGTCGAAAGGAATAAAAGACCCCATCGCTAGAAATGCAATGCAATGTCAAAATACTAATTTCGCAGTATGCCCACCCACTTCATGTCCCGAATCTGCAATATATGCCGCTTTCTCAAGTATGTCATAGTAATCTGCTGCTCCATCTAGCCGCCAAGCAAAGGGGTATATCATCTTCTCATCATCATAAGGAGGCACTGTGCCCCAGTCAAAGTTCATGTACATTATAAGGAAAGCTCCGTTGCCAACTCGTCCATCCAGCTGCCGCCGAATTCCGACTCCTGAGAGGCTGGCGGACACTTGGACTCGCTGGTCTCGAGGGAGGTATTGACATCTTTCGGCTTAATAGCTGGTATGATGGTTCTTGCGTGCTTTGGAGATGGGTATTGCTGCCTCGCCTCTTGGACCATCCTGTTGGTGTTGTGAGGGGTAAAAGAGGATGGAGACGGTCGAAAGTTGCTCCCAAGAGAAGTAACTTTTCTGCTCATGTTAGCCACAATGGGTGATTTAGAACTAGGTGTTGCAGCCTTTGGATTTATTTCAATCAGCGGCGCCCTCTGTGGCGTGGGCTTTATGGGAGTGCGGTTGTCATTCATGATGAGTCTTTTCCTCGCCGAAAACTGCGATATCCTTGCAAGGGCCGGGCTCGCTGGGTTCGAGATCTGTGCCCCGTCGCGTCCTGTCCTTGCAGCTGCATGGTTGGCATGCTTGGGGTTCAAATCTCCAGCCGCTAGCATCTCGTCTCGAGCACGGCGCTCGGCCTCTTTGTTCTTGGCCTTTTCAATCTCAGCAAGCTCTAACTGCATTGTTTGTCGCCTCCGCTCCTCCTCTTGCTCGGCCGTTCGTCGACTGCGAAGCAAAGCCACAGCCATTCTCTCGTTGGATCCAGAAGCAGTAAAGAATGGCTTGGGTGTGTCAGGCGACGACGAGGAGAGAGAACCCAAAGGTAACGAGCCCTTTTGGGACACCCGCGGTGGGTTCGGAGTTTGAACTTTAGGCTCCAACCGTGATTTGATGGGAGAGGTGAATATAACTTCTTCTTCCAGCTCAGCCGCCTGCTGCGAGGACGATGGAAAGAAATCGTCCATGTTAAAGAGGATTTGTTGCGTGCTGAGAGGCGGTGCTTGCGGTTCTGCAGCTACTGGCGAAATGGGAGAGACTGAGGGTCGCGGGGCCGAAGGTATTGGTGGCGGTGGCATAAGAGACGTTTGGTCATGCTCTTTTTGGCTTTTTGCCCGACGAGTTTCCTTGTCAGAGTCGGCGACAAGGCCGAGATCTAACTCATGGGCGGTCGTCTTGCGTCTCGACTCTTGAGGGCTTCGTGGCAAAGGCGTCTCTATAGACTCTTTGGTGGGTGTTTGCTGAAAAACTGCGATGCCGTCAAGAGCCAGCATTTCCAATTCCAAATCCTCTTGATCGCCGAAAATCAAATCGAATTCTTGGGAATCTCCAATTTCAGGGTCCTTAATTGGCTTGGAAGGACTAAATTGGTGATTTGTGGCCTTGTCCTGTAGAAGGCTCTTCTGTTTTTCAACCGGAGCAGCGTCGAGTTCCACAGGAGACTCTGGCGTGCCGAAAATCAAATCAAATTCTTGAGAATCTCCGGTTTCAGGGTGCTTGGTTGACTTGAAAGGACTGAATTGGTGATTTATAGCCTTGTCGTATATATAGCTCTTCTGGTTTTCGACTGGTATAGCGTCTAGTTCCACAGGGGATCGTGTCGCTGCGTCTTCTTTTCTGTCCACGCTAATGTTTGTGACCGTTTGGTTAAAAGACAGCTTTGACATTTCCTCATCAGAAAGCATCTCAAACCCATCGAAAAAGTCATCTTCCATGATAAGCTCGTTCTGCTTTTCCTCAGCAACAACATGAGGCTCAACACAGGGTTCTTCAGGCACTGGAGACACATGCCCCTCCCTTCTCTCCACTCCCTTACCAACTCTTCCATCTTGCTCCTTTTCATTGCACAGACGTTTGGGGCTTGGAAAATCATCCTCGTCTTCATCGTCGTCCTCTGCCAGCTCTTCCACGGCAGGCAATTCCGGGCCTTTCGCAGCATCCGTAGCCTCACCCACATCCGCACCCTCGCAGCTCCTCTTGTGACCCAATCCATTTCCCCGGAAGAATTTGGCAATGGTGTCTTGGCTTGGCCGGACCGTCACGAGCGGCAGGCCCTTCTTCTTCTTCTCCTCTTTCTCTGCCTGTTCCTTTGCCTTCTTTTTCTCTCGCAGGAACTTGGCTCTGGCAGCAGCCTTTTCCTTCTCAAACTCCTTTCGAATACGCTCCTGCTCGGCCCTCTCCTGCTTTATGCGCTCTGCTCTTGATAGACGCGGCACACGATTCGCCGCTTGGTAGGCCTTGCGTACTTGCTTGGATGTCATGGGGCGATTATCGACGGGGGTCCGCGTGGCCGGCCCGACAGGCGGGATGATGGTGAATGTCTTTTGGACCCCCATTGCGGCGATTTCAGAGTCAACGGAGGGGGGTTTTGGGGTGTGGCATTCTTAGACATTGCACCATGTCCAGCGCGTGGTGATGATGGAGTTGTTGTTGTCGCGGGGTAGGAAGAAGTACGTGACGATGTTGACGCGAGGCCGATGCGCCATCACGTGATGGATTATACCACTGGGTCTTGTCTGCTAGGCCATTACATCGCGGGCCAGTATTCTATTGATTCATTGAATATAGTGATTTTCATTCTAGCTTGTATTCAATAGATAGGTAAAGTGCTGGACTGAGTGCAGTCATATTTCGTTGTTTACCTACAGGTATGTCTCAGTGCCTGTTGTGTACTCCTTCTAGCGTCGTTACGAGCTAGAGCTTCGTAGCAGCTGCGAGTAGATACTAGGTAGCCACTTATGATGAGGTCCTCGTCGATTCAAAATCCTTGCTGCATGCTAAAACCAATTCGATATCCACACATGGAGTCGCTATTAGTGCACATTGGAATATAAAAAGAGAGGCGCTATTACAATTCTGTTCATAGTAATCGATGGTCTATTTACCCTTCCAAAACATGTACGCGGGCCCGGCATCACCATCGTGGGATTTCATATACAATGCTCCTTCAGCCCTCAATCTACCTGTCCAATGGCTCAACTGTAGGGTCCCAAGCTATCGGGGAGTACTCCGTCGTCGTCAAGTCCTTCACCTCCTCCTCGGTCAGCTCAAAGTCATACAAGCCCGCATTCTCCGCAATCCGGCTCGGCGTAACGCTCTTGATCAAGGGAACAAGCCCCTTTTGCAGACTCCATCGCAGCAACACCTGCGCCTCCGTCTTGCCGTACTTCTTTGCCACGGCCACGACCTGCGGCTCGCCGAAGCGCTCGCCACGGACAATCGGGCAATAAGCCTGGACGGCAATGTTTCTCGCGTGGCACCACTGCACAATGTCGTCCCGCGGGAGCCACGGGTGAATCTCCCACTGGCCGACGGAAATGACGCCGCCCTTGCCCGCGCCGCCGCGCTCCGACTCGAGCTCCTTGATGTAGGCCTCCAGCTCGTCGAGGTGGTGCACGCCGTAGTTGGAGATGCCGATGGAGCGCACCTTGCCGGCCTCGACGGACTCGACGAGGGCTTTCCAGGCGCCCTTGCGGTTCTCGACGCCGCCGTAGGGGGAGTGGATCAGCACGAGGTCCAGATAGCCCAGCTTGGTCTCCTGGAGGGCAATGTCGACCAGGTCGATTGTGTTTTTGTAGCCGAGGGGCTTTCCGCGCACGGGGACCTTTGTGGTAAAGAAGACTTCCTCGCGGGGGACTCCAGATGCGGCGATGCCTGCTGCTGAAGGGCCCTGGTTGTGATAGGCAGAGGCAGAATCAATCTACGACACGTGTTAGAGATGGAAAGTCCTGAGAGGAAATTGACATTTGAACGTTGGGAGTTCAGATGACTTGCTTACATGTCTGTATCCAATTCTCAGCGCCTCTTTGCACACTTCGGTTGCCACAGACGCCGACCTATGAAAGCTGTCAGTGAAAACAGCCTACTTTCAAGCTTGGTCAAAGCTAGACAAACGTTTGATAGACCTAAAATAAGCACCACGCCTGTCAGCACCATGCCGGCACGATTTGAGCTAGCAGAGACGAAAAAGAGCCCTCAGGTACTCACTCCATAACCCAGGAGGGGCATGGTGTAGCCCGAGTTGAGCTTCACCACAGACTGGAGCGTGAGTTTCTGCGCCATGTTGCCGAGTTGATTGTATAGAGGAAGGAAATCGCTTGGAGAAATGGCTAAGATAAAGATGGAACAAATTACAAAGCCGGCCGTCTATTTATATGGCCGTGATAAATGATGTCAGTTACGCCATTGAGGGGTTGGAGGGGCAATTCCCCGATTAGCTGATAAATCGCCAGGTCCTCGGTGTTTGCACGGAGAATAGAGCGATTCTGCCTGCAAAACCCAGCATCTGTGGTATCTTTTCTCCTGTTTGGGCCTGTAGAGCTGCTTAACGCCGAATTTCGACATCGGCTAATCGAATAATCAAACACTGTTAATTAGTAGTACGCGAATGCAAATGTACCTACAAGATGTATTCTGGCTTCTTATGCAGAGGTATCAAGCTAGAGCACAGGCAACAGATGGTGCGTGCATCGTGAACATTTTGATTCATCATTCGCTTATTCCCAATATCTTTGTGCATCCAATTTTGCCCTCTAAATGACGCTATCCAACATGTCTATTTCGTCCTCCTCATTCCGTCTATTGGGTGTCGGTTCCGTCTCTGCCTCCTCCTCTTCCTCCTCGTCCAGGTCGTGCATAGGGTAATTCAAGATGGCTGCAATGTCTCCCATCATCTTGAGTCGCTGCCCGCTCTCATGGTCGCTGCTTAGTATTCGCGCATCGCCGCCGTCGAGCTTGACCTTGTCCACCAGCGCAACGTACTTTTTCCGTGTCGCGAGATCCTGACTCCTAAAGAGGGAGTTGTTGATTAATAGGACGCCTCCGCCGGGCCCAACTGCGCCGTCGGCAACGGCCTTTTCCACGGCCCTGCTGCCGTACCAAGCTCGCCCGTCGTCGAGCTTGAGCAGGTCGAAGAAGTTGTCTATATACTGCGCCTCCTTTGCGAAATTCATATCCTTCATTTTCGCTAGGACCTCGGGGCTCTTGAGCACCTCGTTCAAGCTGTGGATGTGCCCTGAGTTGGCGTGTATTACTGTTGCCTGCCTTGCGACAGCTGTGAGGACCTTGTCTGACTTATCCCGACCCTGCTTTGCAATGTATTCCTTAAAGTCGGTCGCAACAAAGCCTGGGCTTGCTAGTAGTAACGGTCTTGACTCGGTAAAGTCAACGGCTCTGAGTAGTGATGAGAGGGTCTTGTCGTAGAATCTTTTCATTCCTGCATCTTGGTCGGAAGCAGTATCGCGTTTTTTGGGAACCACGCTCTCCACACGAGTCTTGAGGACCGTTCGGAACTGCGTAATGAGGCAGATGTTGGCGAGGCCTTCTTGCATGACTACAGCAGCCATGGCGCCGTTCTTGTCGTCTGATAGAGCTTGCGCCAGAGTGGCCTTGGCTACGCTGTCCCAGCCATCGGGCTTGACCACAGTAAAGGATCTGTTGATCTCGATGTCCAGGGTATGGTGGGCGCCCATGGACACATGGTCGTTCTCGGCGGCAACGACGCCAGACACCCGGAGCGAAGAGACGACGGGATCGAAAAAGGTTGACTTGACGCGGATGGCTAGGTTTGTGTGGACTCGCTCGGCGGCTGGGACGCCCGTGCCCGGGTTGATGTTGACGACTTTTCGGACGGCATGCGCATGGACGAGATCGCCGGGAACTATCAGGTTGTATGCATGCCACTGCAAAAAGAAGGAGGGCGATGCTGTTAGCCGTGGCGGGAACAAATGTCACGATGCCCTCATGTCACACTGCGGCATGCGGCGTGCGACTTACCATGTCTTCTGGGTCCTCCGGCAGGAGCGAGACCTGCTCGTCCTCAAACTCTTTGGGTATGTGTCGCGATACGAGCTTCATAGTGGATTTGGGATGAGACCGTGGCGACAGCTCTGGGATCGTGATCTGCAAGCAGATTTGATGCGATGGTTTGTTTGGAACTGAATGCCATCGTTGGGGCGAGAATCTTATCGGGCCAGGCCTTGCCGATAAGCTTCGGTGGCTGCGATCGCTGCCTGTAATGGGCTGCGCTATGCGTCATCGCTAAAGCATGCAGTCCACTCAGAATGCATGCATTCATCAGCCTGGCCGATGCAGCATTTGCCCTGATGCCTGGACAGGGCTTCGGGTGATGCCCAAATATCTTTGTATCTACATCTGCAGGTATTCCGATATTTGAATATTCCATTGTATTTTTCTCTTCATGACATGAATACCTGTCATATATTTTCATCCTGTTTTATCCCCCTAGACTATGAGGAATGCTGTATGAATGCCGGATGGCGATGCCTGCCTGGCACTTACACTCTGTATCTACACACTGCCATACTCGTAGTGGTTAAAACATTCATATCGGCAGTTAAAAAGACAGAAGATAATTAGTTTAACGACTTGATATTTTTCAGTTACAAACTGGATAGAAAACAAGAGAAAATAAACTCGGCTCTCTCACATGTATCGGTGAGTTGATGTTTGATACCACATCGGTCTAGCCTGGCATCATTGCCTTCTCTTTTGCTGTGTGTTTGTTTCAACAACCCTGCATGATCCTACACAAAGCTTCTCCGCCAGCCGCTTAGAAGCGACCGTCGGCCGGTATCGAAACATCTTTGAGTTCTTTATTCTTAGCTCCTCTGAAACGTGGTGGATATACCAAGACAGGCAGCTGCGGGACATCAGGACAAAGCGCCAGCCACCTTGTGCTGTATCCTCGCATTCGGCTGCTGTTAATTGGCGCCTCGCTGTCACGTCTCTTTACGGCGATGAAACGGACTGCTCAGCCCTTCAGCACGCCTTGCCCGAAGAAGCCTCTCCATTCGAGGACCCTCATGATTGCGCAAGCAATGTGGCAGCCGCGTCATTACATGTCCGACCTCGAGATGAGGATGTGATGTTGGTTGCTATTTACTGCATGCAAAGTAAACAGAGGCTTGGCCCCATGAGGCAGCTATGGACAGCCATGGGCATGCGTTTCCCGGTTAATTCGGTGTAAATTCTAATTCTAGACTGAGGCAACGCAACTGTGACAGGAGCCTCTCGGGACGGAGACGGAGACGGAGACGGAGACGGGGCTGGAATGGGCTGCAGGGATCTGGACTTGGGGGTTGAGAGTGGATGATGAAGTCATTGGCAGTCATTGATGCGCATGGCGGGCTGCAGGAGATTTGCGCCGCACAGCCGGGCCCTGAGATTGACAGCAGGCTGTGCCTGGCGACATTACATGGGGTTTCAAGAATAGAATAGAGTATTTCTCGAACTGTACATGCTGTGCGTACGAGTATCATCACGACGAGCCTCATTTCGCTTTTTGCGCTCACGGGCCAGCAATTCTTGGCGGGGGGAACTGGAAGCTGGTCGGACCGAGGCAGCTTTGGGTGGATGGATGCGACAATTGATGGAAATTTCGAGCTTTACGCGTATTTGGATGCACGGCACTCGCCCGCGTAAATCGCCCCGGCCCTGCAGTAGAGAGAAAACAATTGGTCTGACTGTCTGTCCAAGCACATGATGGATATGGATACTGATGCTCCAGCTTCTCCAGGCTCACAGACTCTTCTAATCACCCACTAATCCCAGTGCAGCCCCCAACATAAAAACGCTCAATGGCAAGAGCAGTGCATGGATCATGGGACGGCACGTTCCAAGGGGCGGATAGAATAATAACTCAGTACAAGAGAGATGCATCGGCGCAAGGCAGCCTTGGGTCCTCCTGCAAGGCATACCGTACCGTACAATGAATGCCATGCGTCATCATGCCACCGGCCATCGGGCTCTCTTGGCAGCGGGTCATATGTACCTACTACTATATTACGGCCATCGCCTTAAGTGGCACTCTTGCTTCGTACAGCACTACCCGCTTCTGGCCATCGAGATTGGGGGGTTGATTGAAAAGGCTCCTGCGCCAAGTGCGACTCGCTTTTAGTTTTTTTTTTCTTTCGCCTTCGTACTCGGACCGGGCCTTTATAGATAACAATCAAGCCACCGGCTTGAATTTTTTCTTACTTCTTTCAGCTTCTTCTCTCATCAGCTTCAGCTTTATTCTATGGACTGCATCACCACATGATCAAGCGATAGTGCCAACTTGCCCATTCATCGCGCCTTGAATGCTACCCACCTACAACTACTCCATCTGGGATATTAAGCTCGCACTGCGGCCCCTGGTTCGCTGCTCCACCATCGACGTTTGAGGTTGGAGATCTCGAATTGCTCAGTTCGCGCGGAATCAAGGCACCAGAACGAGAACGAGCCGCCTTGAATCCTCACATCTGTCCCTGACAAGGTACGGAGCCCGCGGATTGGCTCTGCTTATACCTGCTGTACTAGGGGCTGAAGGGAACAAAAAAAAAAAAAAAAAAAAAAAAGAACAAAAGCATCCGCTTATAAAGAAACTTAGTCGGCCCACTCGGACCCTGGACGTTGTCCGGAGTCCGTTTTACCTGCATTTGATTTGACTTGATTCGGATGTGAAGCCCAGGCCGGGGCCAGCTCGTGACTCGACCTTCTCGACTTTTCTGCGAGGCTCCAGGATTGGCTGCATCGAGCCAGCCTTTCGCTGACTCTGCCGTTCGAATCCTTTCATCTGGCCAGGCCCCCTTACACCGACCGATTCAACCCTCAGACTCAGCTCGACTCGACTCTCTGCTGCAACACCACTTACACACACACACAAACTGCCATCATCGCCCTCGGGTTGCTGCGACTTCCCGGCGAGGCGCTTTGTTTCCTCCAGAACCGTTGCCATCACAGCATGGAATATGCCTCCACCAATACAGACGCCTGTGGACAGCCAATTGGCCCCCAAGAAGGACGGTAGCACCAAGCTTTCCGCCAACGGAACCTCCGGCAACTCCGAGTCGCAGCCCGTGCCCATTGTGAGGCGATCGACAACTCGCCTGTCGCGCATCTCGACCCAGCAGCTGCAGAATGGAAAGGACCGCGAGGCCAAGAATGTGTCGGTCAGGACGCTGTCCTCGACCCCGCCGGCCGCGGCGACGCTGGACCCTTTGAGCAATGTAAGCATATATAGGTGCATTTGTCTTGGACGGTGTCGATGCGATGCGATTACTGACATGCACGTCATTGGCTGCAGCAAATCTTCCTGAGGACCAACAGCGGCTCTCTTGAGACAGCGACATCCCTGGCCCAGCGCTTGCGCAACTCGACCAAGCCCGACAGTCCCACGACAGAGAGCTTTCCCCGGAAGAGCATAACCCTTGAGAACACGGCCCGCTTGGCAAATGGCTCCGCCGACTTGCCCAGAGATCGAAGGTATGTTGCGCCTCGGGCTTCTAGGAGGGTTGATTCAGCATGCTCATATTCGTCTAGGAAAGGACCTTCGTTTCTGAGCCGCCTGGCCATGCGCAGCGCCTTCAAGAAGAACGACGACGATGCGCCCGACTCCGACTCCGAGCTCGGCGAGCTGCGCACCGAAGGCAGCAGCGCTCGTGCTCCCATGTCCGTCATGAGCGATGGCGGTGGCTACATCCCACTCTACAAAGAACCCCCCCGCTATATTCGCGTGAGGGCGCATAACAGCAAGCGTCGGGATTTCAACCGCCTCTTCTTGGCCCAGGAGCTGCTGGGCCCCAAGCCGGAGAAAGACGACGAGCCGTCGCATGGCCGCGCCCCAGCCACGGCCGTGGGAACAAAACTCCTCAAGGCTGGCGATGCTATTTGGGCGGCCGAGTTCAGCATTGACGGCCGCTATCTTGCCGTAGCGGGCAAAGACCAGGTCGTACGAGTCTTTGCTGTTCTGTCGACCGAGGAAGAGCGCAAGGCGCATGAGCAAGAGGAGGAAGCAGAACGCGAAGCGCAAGGAAATAGCAGAGGGGAGCGACTCAGCGCGCCCGTATTCCGAAATAAGCCGATTCACGAGTTCAAAGGCCATACCGGCGAAGTGCTGGCCCTTTGCTGGAGCAAGAACAACTTCCTGCTGTCGACATCAATGGACAAGACTGTGAAGCTCTGGCATATCAGCAGAGACGAGTGTCTTGCTACGTTTACGCACCACGATCTGGTTACTTCGGTGGCCTTTCATCCAACCGACGACCGATTCTTCCTCGCCGGCTCCCTGGACGCCCAGCTCAGATTGTGGAACATACCAGACAAGACAGTCGCCTTTTCGGCGTCGACAAACGAATTCATCACAGCTGTTGCTTTCTCCCCCGACGGAAAAATGGCCATTTGCGGGGTGCTGAATGGCATGTGCTCGTTTTACGAGACAGAGGGGCTTAAACTAAAGTTTCAGATCCATGTCCGATCGTCAAGGGGAAAAAACGCCAAGGGTAGCAAAATCACAGGCATCAAGACGGCCGCTAGCCCGGGAACTGGCGAGGTCAAGGTACTGATTAGCTCCAACGACTCGCGTGTGCGAATCTACAGCCTGAAAAGCAGGATGCTCGAAGTCAAATTCAAGGGTCTGGAGAACCAGTCCAGCCAGATCCATGCTCGCTTCAGCGATGATGGCACCTATGTCATCTGCGGTAGCGAGGACCGGAAAGCATACATTTGGAACACAAACGCATCCGAAGCCGACACGAAAGATCGCCAACCTTATGAATGCTTTGACGCTCACCCAGAGGTTGTCACCACCGCTCTGATAGCACCGACGCGGACAAGACAGCTCCTGAGCGCTTCGGGAGACCCGATTTTCGACCTCTGCAATCCACCCCCGGTTTTGCTTCGCAGTCTTGATGAGGCAGCGCTGAGCCAAACAGAGGTATCGGAGACAGGCACGGAGATCCATAACCCACCGCCGAGCATCAGGAAGCCCGAAGAAAGCCCAGCCTACATTGAACGTTGCAAGCACAGTGACGGAAATATTATAGTCACAACGGACAGGACCGGCACCATCAAGGTATTTCGACAAGATTGTGCTTTCACCAAACGCCAGCAGAACATGTGGGAGATTGGCTCCAAGTCCTTTAGCAAGGTCAGCGGGCTGGGACGAAGCGGAAGCATCATCACGAGAACTAGCGGAAGCTTGTCTAGACGGACTTCGTTGAATCTGAGCCAAGGCCAAAGCGCCCAGCACCCGTCTGACCGGATTATTAGCTGGCGCCAAGATGTGGATGACGAGGGCCGGGCCAGCCTCAATGTGACACCAGTAAGAAGTGAGCGATCTGCTTCGCCAATGAAGGCCGGCAAGACACCTGCCAGCATATCCACGGCGGTCAATCCCTCAGCCGAAGCCCGAAGACGACCTGTTCCAAGCGGCTCGCCGGTTCGTGCCGCGCAGAGGAACAGTCTCGTCAGCCCTGTAGGTAGCGTGCGGAGCCGGCCATCGATGGGAGCGTTGGACGGAGGATCACAACCACCGACGCCGAGCTTCAATTTGATCAGCGTGGCTGATGCTGAGGAGTCCGAAAAGGACGGTAGTTTTTGGAATCTTAGTCGGTGGAGGGGCAGCTTTTCGGGACTACGATACTCGATAAGTGCAAACTCTCCCACTGAGTCCACTCACGATGCCGCCTCTTCTTCTGCTGCTGAGGCAGAACAGCCCAAAGCTGCCAACGAATTGCTGAAGCCCCCTAGCAAGACCGCCAATCGGAGGAGCATTGGGGTTACCGACCTCAACAGGCCCAAGGTCGTGGAAGATCAGGCCAACCGCAGGAGATCGATGGGGCCAACAATTCGAGCAAGCAAGTCCCAGGAAACAACTACGGGAATGGACGTCATTGATGAAAACAAATCTGATCCGACGCTGCCCAAGAAGCGGGCTGATTCTGGCGTGGGAAGGATGAGTGATGATACGGCTGAATGATTTTATGGGATGACGTGGGAGGGAATGGGAAAGAGCAAAAGGAACAAAAGTATAGCTTAAAACTCTTGTGGGAGCAAACTTCCAACTTTGGGTATCCAGGGCTTTTGGAAATCAAGAGCTGTGATGCTCGATTTATGCTTGTTGCTCCAGACCCTTGTCTCTCTTTTTCTCTCTCTCTTCACCTTTCCTTCTTTATAACGGCTGCATACAACAAGCGTGGAGTTTTTCAGTTTTATGTTTTTCAATCATGTCTATATTTTTCTCGTTCTTTTTTTCCTTGCTATACCCAGCGGTGTATAAACTCATGGTGGTGGTGGTGGTGGTGGGAATATTAACACTGGTGTTTTCCTTTCCTTTCCTTTCCTTTCCTTTCTCTCTTTTTCCTTGGCAGTTGGAATACGGAACAAGACTCCTCTTTTGTGTATTACTGGAGGCGCATTGTATGTAGAATTTTGGGAGTAGAGCAAATCAATGATATCATTAGGTACTTTGGGATATGAGGGATGGAATGATGAAGCGGGCTGAATAGAGTTGTTACGATACAAGATGTCTCTTTCTTTTTTCTACTTGTCCAGAAATCAATGAGAATTTGCTTATGAAGCCTTCTCTGCTGTGATTAAAGATAATATGCCTGCGAGAGTGTCTTTTATTGTGACGAGGTAGAGATCAGATTGCGAATTCCAAACCTGACGTGATGATTTTTTTTAATTATCTTCTATCTTGCATTCTGTAGCCTTGGGGTATCCTGTCAAAGGCAAAACCAGAAGATGGGTAGCTTCGTGTTTATATGACTTGATCTCAACCACGTTTCTCTTTTCCATGCCCTCATTTCTCCATGTCAATTTTTGTATCCTCCTCTGCGTTTATTCCTCTCTGTTTTCGGATTTTGCGTTGTTCTTTTCTTCTGTATTTAAAAGTCCTCGTTGGTAGAAAGCTGTCCCTAAATACAAAAGACCTAGTATCAGCAAACTGTAAATCTTTGCTTCTTCTGTTCTCTATACTTTTTTTTTTTTTTTTTTTTTTTTTCACAGCAAAGAAGTCTTTCGTCGCGCGCCGTCACCACTCCCACTCACCTCGCTCTTGGCCTTCTCGCCAATTTCCGCCGTCAGCTTCTGCAGCGCCGTCGGGTTCGCGCCCGTCAGGTTCTCCGTCTTCTCGCCGTTCTCGAAGAAGAAGAAGGCGGGGATGCTGCGGATGCCGAGCTCCACGGCCAGGTCGGCGACGTCGTCGGTGTCGAAGCGCGCAAAGGCGTACTTTTCGCTGCCGAAGCTGCCGGCGTGCTTGGTGAAGAAGGGCGAGATGGCCTTGCAGGGGCCGCACCAGGAGGCGTGGGCCTGGAGGGCGACGTACGGCGTCGTTTTGACGAGCTCGTCGAATTGGGCTTTGGAGGTGATGTCGACGACGGTGGCCATTTTGGAGTTTGTTGGAGTTTTTGAGACTTTGGATAGCGGGGTTTGGTTGGAGAGCTGAGGATGCCTTTTGATGTTTGCTGGTGGAAACGTGTGAGAGGAAAGAGGTTGGTTTGTTAGGGTGGAAGCTTTTATGCGGATTTTTTTAGTGGTGGAGGGAAAAAAGGTGGTGATGATGTAAGTGTAGCGGTTGGTGAGCCTCGGTATTAGCTAGCACTGAGATTAATAATAATCGAGAGGATTCAAAGTGATTTAATTTGCATGGAGAGAAGAGTAAACACAAGAGATATTCAGATGGCTTGCATCAATCACATTATATAATAATTGTTATGGCTGTGCATACATGAACCCATCGACTCCTTTCCCTTCCATCGTAATCACCAGCATTACAAATGCCATCATCGCCTCTACTTTGCAGATGGGCTAATGCGGAGGCAACCTGCAAGCGGTAAACGCAATGGCTGTGCCCAACATGGAATCTGCACGGGCAACAAGCGGGTGTCCCTTTTGTATGATTTTCAGGGCTAAAAGATACCTATTGCCTATTTGGATGTACATTGTTTCCCGTCCTTGGTGGCGGACGAATGCGGAGCTCTGCTGGCGGGGGTTTAGGGTGCGATTGCGTGATTGGGAGGGAGCGGTTGGCTAATTTTTGCTGACAAAAGAAGGGGGAGGGAGTCGGTGCTTGGGATCGGATGTCGCAGAGTTTTGATCGGGTTGTCGGCAGTGGATGGTTTGTTTTGGGTATGACGTAGACGTGTAGAGCGCAAGTTTGATTTATCAGATGCAGTTATTTGAGATGGCTATGAGTTTGAAGCTGTTTGCTGCGTAAGGTTTAGAGCTGTGCGGTGGCGTTCTAGCTATACATTCCTTGGTAGATGCAGCAATGGAAAGTACGGGCTGGTATTCGTAGAGCATCAGCCGGCCGAGTTGAATTGGCTTATAAAATGGGGTTTGAGCTTTTATTTATAGTAATTTGGACGTGCGGTTTATCTTGTGCACACAAGCGTTCATGTGTTGGCTCTCTTTGACATTGGCGACTCGACCTACAAACAGCTAAATGTAATGTTTATATGCTTGAGGAGAGGGCATATGTACCAATGAAGCTAAGCTTATGGGAGATGCAGGTGATTAACAATTTTCCATGTCAGACAATAGCTTCGCTCTCCATTTCTTCATCTGCTTTCTATCTAGCTCAATATGCCTTTGCACCCTGAAGATTGGTTCATACACTCTTGGACCGAAACAGCAGAAGCTGTTATGCTTGATGCAAAACTGGTGATGTCCTGGGCTTGCATGTAGATGATGTTGTTTTGTGTGACGGCTTCAAGGCGAGATCGAGCAGCATGACAAAATAGCCATAGGCGAGAACTATCTCTACAAAGCTTCTCAGTCGGGCCAAAGATTTCATTACAGCGTTTTTTTTTCCCCTTTAGCTTGGGTCTTATCTAATGACAGTACTAATGGATTGAGCTGTGACAGTATGTTAAACATCTAGTCCGACCGTGGCAGAGTGTGTTCTTCTCCGACAGCTGCTCCATGCCATTATTGTTCATCTTGAGTCACTCCTGTATAGCATATTGAGCGCGATCCCTTTCGAAAAAATCGGCGGGTTGAGTGGCCCGATGATCGTTCGTCGATGGGTAGAAGGGAAAACACTCAATATGCACGTTTCCAGCTGGTAGCCACTGCCGGTACGAGGAGGTTGATAACAAACCTAGGCATGATAAGATTCTACACCTTTGCTGCAAATGTCAATATCGTTTGTCAATATTGCATTCTAACTGTTCCTTAACGCGCTGGAGAGTTTGTGTCGACCTGTTATCGATAGCTTCTACTCTCTCTAGACGCACGTAGCTTCAGCCGACACATCGGCAATATTCAGCTGCTAAACACTAAATTAAAACAATCTCAACACGCAAACCAAAGATAGTCACATCTATTATAAAATCTCAAATCCCCCGCATTTCATATCGTGTGGGGTTTGGGGTAACCAGAGCGAATCGTTGGTGCAGTATACATGACCAACATCACAGCACATGTAGTTACTAAAGTTGGCCGCAGGGATGAGCTGCGTAACGAATAGAATTGCATGAAATGGTGGCAGGTGAAACATTTACTGAATATATAAAGCCATGCACTGCTCCCGTTCCCGCTCTCCTCTTCCATCAGCTCCCAATTGCGACTGAAGAAGCATTGTAACACCATGGCGCCGCAAAAGTCGTGCGAGAACACCGAGCGTATTGCCGCAGAAGTAAAGAATACGCCCCCAGAAGGAGAAACAGAAAAAGCCGTCAGTCATGATGCTCTTCTCGCCAATGCTGCTGATACACAGCAATTAGGTGTGTCAAATCTCGTATACACGGACATTAATGTCTATCATCCTACATGATAGAGGGGTTGCAGCGGGGATTTAATGCGTAAACAGCAAACATCGGCTATAAGCAAGAACTCAAGCGACATTATTCCAGTCTCCAGGTATTCGCCATAGCATTTAGCATTATGGGGCTACTTCCGTCCATTTCAGCGACGCTGTGGTTTTCGGTCCCTGCAGGTCCTGTGGGTATGGTGTGGGTAAGTCGCATTGGTTACTCCTAAAAGCATATCTAGATGCTGACTATTATCAGGGATGGTTCTCAGCAAGTGCTCTTATATTTGTTGTTGCCCTAGCTATCGTGAGTTCGCAGTGTCTCATCTTTTCGGACCTCAACATGAGCTCATCTCCACAGGCCGAACTTGGCTCCTCGTTGCCAACATCTGGTGGTTTGTACTGGTGGACGCATTATTTTGCTTCTGAACGATTCAAAAACCCTTTAAGCTTTCTTGTCGGATATAGCAATACACTGGGGCTCATTGGAGGCATTTGCTCTATAGATTGTATATAGTCGACCCCTTTATGCAAGCACAAACTCTCGCTGACGGCGTCTAGATGGATTCGCATCGTTTATCGTATCCCTGGGAAGTATAGGCAGCGATGGAGAGTGGTCACCCCGTCGCGGATACTTATACGCCATCTTTGTTGCGACTGTGCTCTGTCATGGCCTGCTTGCAACCTTTTGTGCAAGAGTCATGCATCATCTTCAAACCTGGTTTGTTGTCGCTAACATTGCGCTCATTATAGCAACAGTTATTGCCTTGCCAGTCAGTATGCGCATCAGGGGCGTTGCGATAAACTCGGCCGGCACCGTATTCGGTCACATCGCCAATGAAGGCACTACTTGGCCGACGGACTGGGCATTTATGCTATCCTGGCTGTGTCCGATTTGGACAATAGGAGCGTTTGACTCTTGCGTCCATATGAGCGAAGAAGCCAAAAGCCCCAAAAAGGCTGTTCCAGCCGGTACAGTAGCCTCGGTCGGATGCTGCTGGATCATAGGCTTCTTTTTGAACGCGATTCTGGCCGCTTGTGCTGGCAGCGACTTTGGAGCAATATTAGCCTCGCCTTTCGGCCAGCCCATGGCTCAAGTATGGCTTCACAACTACCCATGCCTCTATCTCTCTATATGTACACATGCAAAACTAACAGTGTCATAGATATACTATAATGCTTTGGGTAAGCAAGGGGCTTTAGGCTTCATGGCCGCCATTTCAATCTTGCAGTTTTTTATGGGCCTTAGCATTGTAAGTCATCAAATGCCTTTAGACAGCAGCGTTTTAATATTAAATGAATAAGTGCTTATCCTGCTTGAAATACCAGGTAATTGCGGCATCTAGGCAAACTTGGGCATTCTCTCGAGACGGGGCCTTGCCGTTCTCTTCATATCTCCGCAAAATAAACAAATCTCTCGGGTACCAGCCCTTGAGGACAGTATGGGCATGCTGCCTTACGGCTATTGTCCTTGGGTTGCTATCATTAATCAACACGGCAGCTGCCAATGCTCTTTTTTCTCTTGCTGCCGCGAGTAATAATGTCGCCTGGGGAATCCCAATCCTATGTCGCGTCCTTTGGGGGCAATCCAAGTTTCGCCCGGGTCCCTTCTATCTGGGCAGATTCAGTGTTGCTGTGTCAATCCTAGCACTACTTTACTTGACGTTTGCTACTATTCTTTGCATGTTTCCAACGCAAGGACCAAATCCTGATTGTGAGTCACAAATTCCTGGCTCCTCTCTTTTTGTTGTCTACTATACTCCGTATTTTCTTTACTCGGCCGCAACTAAAAAAGCTGCCGGTATCTTCCATCATACGATGCTAACTATGAGCAAGCAACTGTCATGAATTACTCTCCAGTTGTCAATGGAACAGTCTGGGGAGGTGCACTACTATACTACTTCGCATACGCCCACACCTGGTTCAAGGGCCCTGTACACAATACTCATAACGTGGAAGAAGAAGAGGAGATGTAGGGGTTTACTGTTTTTTTGCTATGTGTCTGAATAGTTTTAGAATTCTAAGCTACGGGCGGATGATGCCCTCAATGTCAACTACGATATTATAGAGCATTGAAACACGTCATCAATTCTGCATGTTGCCTGGTAATAACCCGTTTTAGCTACTTGCCAGGCTTGTTACCCCCATCTCATGCAGGCGTAACCTTGTGGAATTCATCCCCCGACGAACTTAGGCCCCAGAAGTAGAAACTTGAAAGCATTTCAAAGTACGCATTATTCAGATTATGCAAATAGTCATTTCTTATATAGTGGCTAGTTAACCGGAGCCTATTTAGTTTGCTATTTAGAAATAAATTCTGGGGTAGCGAGTCTTCAATTTTGCAGGATAAGTAAACATACAGAGAAAAGAATAGTAATACAAGTCCATAGTGTTAAAGCTAGAGCATAGGCAGCTAGATCTACTGTTTTAGTAGCCCACACAAACAGTACAATTCGCTGGTAGCGACTTCTGGAGGGCGCATGATATGCGCTACTAAACTCCATATGTAATCTGCAAGTTACCAAATATCAGATAGACAATGCTCACATTATGAATGAACAAGCCAGCAAACCCAACGTTTAAATGAAGATTACGAACGGTTATCGTATGATCGCTCCATCACAAGCGTATATATATTCCCATAAGTGAGATTGTCTCTCTCTCTTGGTGCTAATACGTTGGCAATTCTATCAACAACTTTTAACCGATGAATAGCCACTAATACCTATCCCGTGATTAGAGCCTATTATTTCGGTTTAAGGAGCATAAACGGGTGCCTAGTATACCAGTAGTAGATTGGCCACAGCTGGTTCAAGATGGTAACATCCATTGCAATCGACGCATTTCACAGGTGTTTGTAGCTAAGCGAAAGCGCATAAACTCTTTCTTAATGTAGAAGTATGTCTGAGGTCAATAGTCCCTTTTGGATGCCCATGTAGGCCTATGTCGTGACTTGTCATCAACACATCGTAGAAGCGTTGCGTTAAGAACCCGAAGGCCCGTGTGCAACGCTAGGATTACAACAGGGGCTGAACACATCACAACACATCAGGGGCCTGTTAAAGAGACTACACGCTTACGAAATTTTAAGAATAAAGGAAAATGCTTGTTAATACTGGGTAAGGTTAGGGCGAATAGATATATCCTGAGGCACAACTAGTAAGAACGCTGCGTGGTTTGATCGGATAATAATTTAAGCCTAGGTTGAGTATCAATGAACTGGTTTCATTATGTTCGAAAACATAAATAAGCATTCAAAAATCATTCATGGAGTTAACTACCTTAGTTTCTGTTAATGAGACAACTCGCAGGGAATGTGCAACCAGTAGGCGACCGGCACTCCGCCGATTGAAGATTCCTATGATCATTTACGGAAAGTACCCCGCGCAGCAACTATCCCGAGTAGTAAGTATTGCGAGCATATGATACATCACATCGGAAAGAAATCAGTGCTTTGGATGGCCAAGAGTGGACTGTCAGCCAGCCTCTCCATGTCCACGAATCCACAAATGCGGTTTCAACAGGGGCGCTGACTTGGATTAGTCGTGAGCGGCCGCAAACCCCGCTTATTAGAAGTGTTGCTTGGATTTTGGATGGTAGAATACAATACATCTAGTATTAGCGGATAAGTATCTACATATTCCTCAGTAGTTTATAAACTAGATGATTTCCCACTTGCCTCCAGATTAAGTACAAGTTAAAGGCCCAATAGCACTCATTGTTGGGACTCAAGAGAGCTCACTTGAGGTAAGACTCTGTGAGAGAAAAGTCATTTTGTTGTTACTAACTCTGCATAGCCAAAATGGGGTTCATACAAGAATCGCATATTCCTTCAAAGCCCAGTGTGGTACTGCCACTGCTAGCAGTCATATCGGTACGATCTTCAACTTTAGTAACTGCATGGCCAAAGACCACTCGTTGCTGACACAACAGAATTAGGGAATATTGTGCATCACATACACGGCGATTTACAATCTTTTTTTCCACCCTCTCAGAAAATTCCCAGGTCCGAAACTCTGGGCGCTTCATTATGGCTTTTATGCCCGTCTAGAGCTTTCTGGCGAAGGTCACCGAAGAATGGTGAAAATGCACATGAAGTACGGCCCCGTCATTCGAGTTGCTCCGAATCATCTGGCTTTTTGCCATCCTGATGCGATGAATGATCTTTCATCTCATCGAAAACCAGGCCAACTTGAAAATGGCAAAGAGGAATCCCGCAGCTTGAGTGTTCCCCACAGCATCATTGGCGCATCCCGTACCGACCATACTCGAATGCGGAAAAGCATGATAAACGGATTCTCTCAGCAGTCAATGATCAGCCAGCAGCCTCTGATCAAAGTGTACATCGATAAATTATTTGAAAAGTTTCAAGAAGCAAGCGAGAAAGGGGAAAAGATTGATGCGGTTGCATGGTATAATTATACGACTTTTGATATCGTTGGCGACTTGGCTTTTGGTGAACCATTTGGGTGCCTTGAGGAATCTACCTATCATCCCTGGGTGGATCTTATTTTCAAGAGCATCAAAGGTATAGCATTTGATTCATCTTTCAGACGTATGGGCTACCTCCATGCTATCCTCATGTCCTTGGTTCCCAAGTCAATGAAAGATAAATTTGAACGACACAAGCAACTATCAGAAGAGAAAGTTGTGAAAAGATTAAAGTCGGGCACAGATCGAAAAGACTTTATAGCATCCATGGCATCCAGAAAAGGGAAGAATGTAAGTGCTCAAGGAATCTGAGTCTTCTTAAGACGAGGTTTTATCTGCTAACTTCACCCAGGAGTTGTCTTTACAAGAGCTTGCTGTCAACGCTGGTATTCTAGTCATCGGTGGTTCAGAAACAACAGCAACGGCGCTCTCTGCGGCAACATACTTCCTTGGTACAAACCCAGAACCTCTGAAGAAGCTATGCGAAGAAGTTCGGTCTGCATTCAACAATGAAGCAGATATTGACTTGTTTAGCGTAGGCCGTCTAAACTACATGCTCGCTGTTTTGGATGAGGCAATGAGGCTTCACGCGCCGGTTCCAGCCACAACTCCGCGAACTATTAATGAGTTGGGAGACATCATTGCAGGTTACTATGTGCCACCAGGGGTACGTGCCACTTTATTGTTCTTCCAAAAGCCGCGATATCTTTTTAACGAGCATCTTTTACTCTAGACAAACATTGATATCTGGTACTGGACCATGTTTCATTATCCCGAATATTGGGCTCAAGCAGAAGATTTTATCCCCGAACGTTGGCTAGGAGATCCGCGATTTGAGCATGATAAGAGACAAATCTTTACTCCTTTTTCTGTTGGACCCAGAAACTGTATAGGCAAGAAGTAAGATTATCACAAAGGCCTCGCTTTGAATTATTACTAATACTTGACTAATCCAGCCTTGCGTATGCCGAGATGCGACTCATCCTTGCTAAGCTCATTTGGAATTATGACATTGAGCTTGCCGAAGAAAGTATTGGCTGGGATAAGAGGTGTGGATGCTACATACTATACGAAAAAGGGCCGCTATACATACGCCTGAAGCCTAGGAAGCAGGGCTGAAGGACTATCTTCTTCACGCTTTAACTTACCGAGTGTGATGAGTGATCAATTTCCATTCAGTTTTACAAGATTTCCTAGTCACCGAATGAACAATACGCCTTAGACTGCTGATATCTACCTACTGACATTCTACTTTTTTTGGTTGCGTCTAAAAGCTACCTTGGTCGGAATGCGCCAGAGCAATCTATTCTTCGTTAACAAAGGGTACCTGTACAAAATCAGATCTTATAATAGTAACGAAGTTGCCGCACTATCGCTCCCTCTTGGCCCCAGGTCTCAGTCACTGTCTTAATCACCTCCTCAGTGAAAGGAATCTGGCCTTTGAACCGATCGAGAAGTAATATTATGACTTCTCTACCTTGTTTTATTATTTCCGCCGCCAGCTTCAATACCTCTTCTGTAATAGGGACCTGATCTTCACGCTGGCCAAGAAGTAATTCTATAATTTCCTTGGCTTGGTAGTGATTTCTTGCTGCTTGTTCAAGTACCTCCGCAGTAATAGGGACCTGGTTTCCACGCCGGCTGAGAAGCAATTCTATAACTTGCTTGCCGTGGTAATGATTGCCTGCTGCTATTTTCAACACCTCCTCAGTGATGGGGACCTGGTCTCCACGTCGGTCAAGAAGTAGCTTTATGACTTCCCTGCCTTGTCCGTAATTCTTTGCCGCTGCCTTTACCATGCCTTTGGAGATGGAAATCTGGTCGCCGCGTCGTGATAGAAGTAGGTCCAATATTTCCTTGCCTTGGTGGGGGTTTCCTGCCGCCGTTCTCAACGCCTCTTCATTATCAGGAACTTGATCTCCGCGCCAGTCGAGGAATAATCTTATTATTTCCGTGGCAGATGACTCATCTCCCACCGTAGCCTAGCCACTTTGCCCCAGCGATCATCCTTTCCCTTCTGAGTCTTTGCATGCATAAATTCACGACTTTCTAGGAAGCACTCGTAGTCAATCTCGCTGTACTCTTCACAACGAGTTTCCCAGTCCCATACGAGCAGCATTTCGCGATTAAGGGCTTGTATTCGTCGCGAACAATCCCGCCAGTCGAAAGGTGCCCCCTCAATTTGCTTATCCCCTATTGGGGTAACGGCAATTGCGACGACGACACAATAGTCCTCATATGGCCTTATGATTGTGGGCTTTGAAGCACCTTGCAAAAGGCAGACAACGTCACCCTGCTGGATGGATTTTGCAGTGGCTTAGAGAGTCCAACAGCCGCCCCACCTCCATAAGTCTTTAGAACCGTCGTCTATAGCGATACTGACATTCATACTCTGTCTCTCGTCCCGAGCGCCGGCACTAGATACCGAGACTACCTTTCCAAGAACACAGCCTGTATGCTTGATGACTGCGACTTGCTGGTCGTCCCAGGTCTCGACAAGTGCTTGCTCACCGACGAGGAAGTGAACGAGTTGACGGAAAAGGTCTCTCCACAACATATTATAGTTGAGTAGCAAGCCACTCAGAGCATCAGAGCTCATGCCGAGCAAGGCATAAATCTTATCCCGCAGATCCTTTGCCTTGCGGGTATGATACATATCTACTCGCTCCCCGAGAGGACAGATCTTAAGAGAAAATCTGTCTGAGAAGGTAGCTAGATGTTTTGGTCGCAGACCTGCGCCCTTAATTAGGTAGGCCGCCGACCGGATACGATTTTGCGCGTCTGGGTCTTTAAAGTCGTTGTTGAGTGCAGTCAAACCCGTGCAGAATGCAAATCCGTCCATGTCCATGGAGTGAAACATCATTAGAACCTGCCGAGCTGCAGCTACCTCCTGGAGCACTTAGAAAATGGCATCAGCAACGCCTAACGATTAGATCGGATGTCTGGAGTCTTACCCAGATACGCTCAAACCATGATCACTGAAGGAGCGTCTAGATTGCAAGGCGGGCTGCTTCGTCGTCAAAAGACTTGACCGGCTGGCCGCTCGCAGCGTTGCTTATCTCTTCCAGCGCTCGGCAGACATCATCTGAGGCTTTGCTCCCCTGGATGGCTACCCATCGCCTGTTCAAGCCAAACTATTACACGGCTTGCTTTGGCGTATATACTGGCCATAGCTTGAGCCTGGTGATTCCGCTCTTCGATGTCATCCTGGTTGATGCAAATAGCATCGGCCCATATGATTCGTTCAAATGAGCAATCTCGGAGACGCAATAGAGCCGCGTGAAGATTTTCCGTAACATACAGATCGCCTTTGTTGGTTAAAACACGTCGAGGCTTCTCTTCAGAGCCCCATACGTAAGATAAAGCCTCGTAGAGGTGAGTCCCTCTGCTTGAGTCTAAGAGAGGATACTCGAAGAGTTGACAGTGCACCAGAGCATGTTCATCTGAATGCGGCTGCAGCCGAAGCAGCCGAATAAAATTGGCTGGCAGGGGGGAATAACGGTACATAGTTGTAGTATTAGAGACTAGGTTTGCCGTCATGGAAAATCCAGTGCCGCGTTCCACAGTCTCTGCCTGAGGCGGAGGGGAGATGTTGGTAGAGTCGCATTCTATATCAGTAGTTTCGCTCTCCAGGATTCTTGGAACTATGTCCTGCTCGGATTGGTTTGGGTGCAGTGCTTTCAAAGTCATGTCTCGGCTCAAAGACGAGGCGACAGCGTAAGCGTAAGTTTATTCCCCCGCAATGGTATATAGACGTGAGAATACAAAATGAAAGCGAGAATAAGTAGGGTAGCTGTCCGAACATGATTAGCCAGTCATAGGGTGATGCGTCAAATAGCGGCTTAGACAGCTAAGCAGCTAAAGACTGCAGATTCTACGCAGTTAGCCAGCATGTGAGCCTACGAGACCACGGTACATGCAGGGTGGGGCTCTTTGTGCCTTTGAATCGCGAATATAGTCTTTTCCCATTACTTTGTCTCCCTTGACATTGCATCCATTGTGGTATAATGGCTAGGATTAGGAAAGGGGTTTGGCGGCTACTTTGCCACTTTGCCTGAAAATTTAGCTGTATAAGAAGGCTGAGGAGTTAATGTGGCAGGCTGTGACTTATAGCTCTATAACAGTGCTAGTACCTACGTGTAAACGGTAGACATTGAACACGATTTGACGAGTTGGATGCAGTTTGCGCATTCCACTCTCACATGTTTCTGTACGAAGAAGTCTATTTTCGCCGTTTCTAAATCATAACACAGCCAAGCTTAGATACATGTACATTCTTCCGTCGAACATCTATATCAGTGCGTGTCCTATTCCTTCCGACCTTTGTCCGCAATTCCAGCAGTCAACTGTTTTTCAAGCCTGCATAATTTCGTAAAGCGTCACAAGATGAAGTAAATACCCCAAATTTCCACAAAGTACCACCAAAGGCGATTGCTGGTCATGAATCCAGCCGTTGCCGTATTCGCCCAAGCCGCAGCCAGCCAAACGCGGGCCGCCATGATCAAGATCTCCGTGCATGGGCTGGCTGCTCTAGTGTAAGGACGAAGAATATCCCCTAGATTTATTCGGCCATCCATACGTCGGTCCAAATACAGGAAGTAGGGTATGCATGCGATAGCCATCAAAGCACAGCTGTATGCAATGCCTATGGGGTAGCCGGGGGCGATGTCTACCGTAGGAAACATGCGGAAGCTCGTCGAGGTAGGGAGGCCAAAAATCCGGAAGATTAAAGTCTCAGCCTAATAAAAAGGTATAGCAATTGTACTTAAGATATCACAGATGATTCTGCCAAGGTTGTCTGACGCCTCCAATTGAACGAAGCCGAAAGTCATCGCGAAAAGGAGTATGTTTAGGAGGACAAAGATGATATATCCCGAATTAAGTATAGCCAACTAGTAAAGAGGACTGAATCTAGTATTTATTCTTTCCTGGCAACACTCCACCTTATAGACCTACAAAGGCTCTATTATTTCAAAGCGAAATTTGTAACCTAAGCGATGCGCTTGTAAAGTTCAGCGAATAGTTATTTTATCGAAAAAGAACTATTCAACAAAACATACGGTACAAGTTCGTTGCCCAAGACTATGTTTGTAATACAGACAAATGATACAAATGCATACAACACTTTGACCTTTTCATGATAAGCCGACATCGGTGATACGCAAACGCACAGACGCCGGCGTTAAGGCATTCTAGCCTCGTCCACAAGGCTTATTACGCTGTACAGCCATCTCTCTCCTCCATCAGGGGGCTGAAACCTTCCTGGATTACAAGGCTGAGCTTTGATGGACCTGAGCTCCGTCACCACAGCCTGATGGATAAGGCTTATAGATACATTTCATGCGAGAGAGCGTGGGGGTAGAGGATTTTCTTGAATTCGTATGACTTGTATCAAAAAAGAGACGGCCTCATCATGTTCACGGTGCAATGTCGTCTTTTACAACGACTCAGCTGTGCAACCAGCTGGACCAACATCCCTGAACGGGCGACGGAAAATGGACAGCCACGTTTCATTAGGAGGAATGGTAAAGGATAATCCAAGAGGCTCAGTCAGCTTGACGAAGATCCAATCTTTTATGGGACACATGGCCTGATAATAGTGAAAGATTACTTAGTTGGGATATCCTATTAGAAGGAATCAAAAACAACTTCTTGTGTGTATTTAGCTACTCTCCCTTTTTAATTTTCAACTGGGAGTGCATGGTATAATATGTCTGTTTACATCTTTTTACAAGGCGTAACTTACGCCACCCCAAGCCCCTAGTCCTCCATTTGGCTTCAATTTGCAAACCCTATATTAGTAACTTGTAGACGCAAACAAGTAGCCACCTTTAGCATATATTTATTGCCTTTACAAGATATTGCACTATTGGAACCGAGACTGAAGTCCCGTAGATCCAAACTACTCTGTTCCAATGTAAAAGGCATATGTTCACGGGTATTACTGTTTGTGTTGATAGCAAAGGGAGAATGGATGCACATACATAGCATTATACTGAATACAATGAAATGACAAGACATTATGGCATTGGATATATTCCAGTGTTTTTCTAATAAATCAAGTGCCCTCTCTATAGTCACAACACGGATTTTGATCTACAACAAATACGCCTCATTATAAAGTTAGATGTAAAAATAACATCATTTGAAAGATAACTACCATTTAGAAACATATTTTACAAGTTTGAAAGGTGTATCATGAGGCTCAGAATAATGAGGTG
Source organism: Trichoderma sp. CBMAI-0020 (assembly GCA_030708095.1). NCBI lineage: Eukaryota > Fungi > Ascomycota > Sordariomycetes > Hypocreales > Hypocreaceae > Trichoderma > Trichoderma sp. CBMAI-0020. The sequence goes on from JAJNCI010000001.1 coordinate 505,040, forward strand.
ACTCGTCTAAATGCACCGTAAGTAGTGTCGGTCAGCAGTCATGCCTACCGAGATGCTGACATAGACGTGCGCTTTCCTGTCAGCTTTTCAGCCTATTCCGCCGTTCGGCAAACCTCCATCCTTCGGAAGGGCAAAATGGGACGAATCGGTAGATGCGTTGCCCTATTTCGTTCAGCTTGACTGTATTCGGCCTTTGAACGGGTTCGTCACGGCCGCGTCACGCTGACCGGTGCAAGAAGATATAAGAATGGGCTTGGGAATGATCATGTTGGTCCTCGAGCCAACAAGCACATCCAGATAGCATTCACTAGAAGATCAAAACAACTACACCACTTTCTTTATCATTCATCTATCTATTCGAACCTTGATACTCGCAACCATTTACAAAATGAGACTCCCTCTTGTTGTAGTCATGGCTTCAGTTGCCGGTAGGTTCACCTCTACATCTGCCCTGATATCTTGCATCAGGCATTGGAGTCTAAAGAATAGCAACTAACAACGGTTTCAGATGCCAACGGCACCAACTCATCTGCTGGCCAATCTTCCGGGTCCGGAGGATCTGGGTCTGGAAACGCTTCGGGCAGCACACCCTCCGGCTCGGGTGGCAGCAGCGGCGGATCTTCTGGATCTCAAAAGAAGTAGCCAACCAGGCCTCGCGACTTTGACTCTTATGCGCAGTTCCATGTTTGGATTGTTTTATTAGAATATCTTTTTGGACAGGGCAACCAAAGGTTATAGATGCCAATCTTGTAGAACACAGTGTACTTTTATAGACTAGATTAGACCGCAATGTTCCATGACGTTTACTTCGCTCTCGCTCTCGCTTCTCCCTGAATCGGATCTCGCCGTATCGCAATGTGACTCCATGTCTCGAATCAAAGCCTCGAAAGGGACGTGCAACGAATGCGTAAGTGTCAACAAATCGAAGATCCTTTGGCTCGCCCCAAAGTGTCGCAACGGCTCTCCCCATTGGCTAATTTGGCCTTGGGTTGAATCTTGGCTCTCTATTACCGCCGGGCCACTTATATCCGAGAACAGTCTGTCGGGGCCGCGAAGGAACACGCACAGGGGACTGACTCAGGGCTACCACCCGCTCTTTTGTCAAATCCCAAGACCCCAATTTATGAACCGCATTTCCCGTTTTGGGGCAATGGGACGCTGGAGAGCTGTAAGCTACAGGTAAGACTTGCTGCGGTGTTGCATCGCAGACAAAACACATGGCTTCGTTTCTGTCGATTCAGGAAGGTGTTCTACATGTTGTTTCTCCTCTTGTTGTTCCTGTTGTTGTTATTAATAAAGCGCTGCGCATCGTGCAAGGCACGCCCAGAGTCTGCCTGGCATCTCGATACCATCGGGGCTAAGCGGCGTGTGGTTGTTCATAATTAGAATACAACGCACGATCTAGCAGCGTCATGTAGGCGCGCCGCAGCTCTGGTTTATGCCCAGCCGCGATTCCCGTGACCAAATCGTGGGAAGTATGCCTTGATGCCAGGGGTAATCCTTCCTGAGATCCTCCTGTTCTCTGCGCCTCGTCCGAAGCGCTTATTGGGCCAACCGCGAAAGCGACATGGATCTGGCATTCGCCACACTGCTGTAGCTGGAATGGCCCTGGCCAGCAACTGCCGCGGCGTATCTTGCGGCAGTCATTGCGTGTCCAGCAACTCAGTCTATACGTTTAGAGCGAGGATATCGTCGTCGTCGACGACAACAAACCAACTAAGCGTGGAGTTGCTAGCTGATTTCCCCCCTTCCATCATCTGACTGCCGCCATTCCTTTGGTCTCCGGAACCTTCCACGTCCAGCAAAGACCTCGTTGATGATCATCTCGCGCGCCGCCGATTGGCCAGCCTTATGGCTATCCCAATAGCCCCAATGGGCCCCAACAGCCCCCCTGGCACCCGGACTTGGCTTCCTGCTCTGCTGATGCTGCTTCGAAACTAGTTCATGGCCCCAAGGACTTTTGCTCGGATTGGACAGCTTGGCTTCGCCAGTGACTATTCCTAGCAGTCGTCCAAGCCGCACCCACTGCCCTGGGATTCGTTGCGGCAGCCTCGCTAACCCAGATCAAGTACACAACCTTGCAGGATCGCCACGCACGCAATAAAGGCAAAATGGGCCGCCAAGATTGGACGAATCGGCCGCTGGAGCTGCGGCCTTGTAGCGCGTAGGTGTTTATAGCCTTTGCTCGAGCGCCTCGCAGAGCCATAAACGATCCGTTTCGAGCCAAAGCGATGGTATCCCGGGTCTCGGCTACGCACACGATGACTGAGGTGTGGCTTGTGGCATTGAGATGCTGCACGCTGGTGTGCCCGCCCCCAATCTTGAGGGGTCTATCACGCAGATTCCTTCGAGACCCTTGTCGGTCGAGATGTGTTTAAATAATGCAATCTCTGTCTTGCTTTCGATGTGCCATGGATGAGAAAACTTGCACACGCACGAATTTCTGTCCATTACATGCCGCCAGTCCATCATCTCCAAAATGGCAATGTCAGCGTCCACCTCGGAACGGGCTCCCGGCAATCGAAATGTATTGAGGCTTTCTATTCACAACGAAGAGGGGATTGAGGAAAGGGTTAGAATCGATACCATCATCGATGCGGAAGCTGCTGCAAAAGAAAGACGCAGAGCTCAAAACAGGATTGCGCAGCGGAAACATAGTGAGTAGGGCCAGATAATACAGACCGCCGTCCAAGAGAGCTACGTAAACATTGACCGGCTGTTTCAACATGCAGGGCGCCGAAAGGCCGAGAAGAAGCTATCTGCCATGTCCCAGTCACCCGATCTTCGAGTGCCGTCCCACACTGGGCCTTGTTGTTCTTGTGTTGTAGGCCGTTCAGGAGATATAGGAACAGAGGATTACAGCCAGAGTTTCATGTCCATCACGTCGCCAAACTCGTCGTATGGCCCTCTCACACCCTCGGCCTTTTCTGATTATGAGGGCCATTCCAACCTATCCGCCAGGGAGGTGATCGGCAACGAGCTCCCCAACCAATGGTCTCCATTTTGGTCAGCGACATCTCCGTTATTCGACACTGACGCTAATATCCTGCCGCCCGGAGACGCTCTTGCTAGCCGTAGCCACAGCCCCATCCCGAGTTCAGCATCACTGGATATCCAGCCTTTTCAGGATTCGCAGTCTTCAGCAACAGCCCTGCCGTACGACGTATCACCGGACCTCTTGAGGAGACAAAAGAGCAATTCCCTATCCCCAGAGGGACCCATTGGCGGCCAATTCCCCCTGCATTTGGCCGCAAGGGGTGGGTATATAGGAACCATAAGCCTCCTGATTAGCAGAGGAGCTAGGCTAGACATTAAAGACACATATGGGCGAACTGCGCTGCACTATGCTGCCGAGGCTGGTCAGTTCGAGGCTGTGACCATGCTGCTCTCCCTGGGAGCGAACCCGTTTCTTGCGGACGGCGAGGGATGTAGTAGCTTGCACGTAGCTGCTAGTAAGGGACGAGAAGACATAGTTCGGGTGCTGATGGAGCGAGGGATGGATCCAAATCTTGGAGTCGGCAGTGACATTGAGGCGTCCTGATGATTTTCTCGTCCTCTTCTTCTTCTTCTTCTTCTTCTTCTTCTTCTTCTTCTTCTTCTTCTTCTTCTTCTTTTTTTTTTTTTTTTTTTTGGAATGTATATTTCTATTAGATACCAATTATAGCTCAGCCAAGAGGAACAAGTTGATCTTCAATTCCTTTACTTTATTCACCAATCCCATCAACTGTTTTCAAAAGATCAACTGTTTTGTTTAGTTGGTGATTGAATAATCATTACCTAAGATATTGAATTAGTGTGTGCATGTATACCTAGGTATTTCAAGTTCGATTATTAGATTTTAAGTTGACTTGTCCTCATCCATTGAGATAAAACAAGGTTGACTTGTTCTTTTCCTCTGCCCTTGAAAAGTTCTTTTTTTTTTATAATGCTGATTCGCAATGAGAATGAAATTTCTTAATGTTCGAATAAATATTCTCTGTGCCTGAAGTAGTGGCCTAGGAATTACTAGGGTTTGTCGCCACTGGCGATCTTCTCCAGTTTACTGGCATTCTGTAATCCGCAACAGCAGCAACTTTTCTTCGTTGTGAATACATGCATCTATTTGGCACTCGCCTCAGCAGCGAATCTCGGGTCACTAAATCGGGTTTAGCGAAGCTACACTGCACCTAGATCCGCAGCATTTCTAAAAATGAACCTATTTGACGGATGGATGCTTATTAGTATAAAGCAGATTGCCCAAAAGAGGCGCAGCCACTGCTACCCAGAGTGGCTATAGCCGGCAGCCGCCGCTAGGACTGCCGATTGTCTCACTAATAGTGCCATCGTCTTTCCTACCGTCAGACAGAATACGAGAGATTTATTTATGCGAGGATTTGACGTCACGGCATATATATGAGGCTTCGAATCAGTTCATTGTTTGAGAGTAATTAAGCTGAAGAAACAAAAGGGGGCGCTTCATTTCTATAATTGACTTTGCACAAGCACAGCCGCAAGATGGTCTATCAGACGCCCACAGGGAACCTCGAGGTGCTAACATGCTACCTTCTCGCCGACATCTCTCAGGAACAGTTACAGGCGTTCAAGGCAGCCTTTGAACTCGGCAATTTCGCACGGTTTTCTCCCAAGCTAAGGATCAAAATTGTTCGCCCGCCCGAAGACTACATCGGCAAGTCTCATGAATACATTCGCCGCAAGGAGGACGAAGCTGGCCGCGAAGACGTCTTTCTCATCGTAGATGATAGGGCCATGGAGAACGATGCGGTTTGGTACATTAAATGGTTTGCAGATGATGAGCCCATGGATGACTGCGCTAAGAGCTCAGATGTTTTGTGGAAAATGCTCATCAGAACTGATAAGCTGGCAATGGTTTATGTAAACTACGACATCGGCAATATGTCTCTCCAAGAAGATTTGGGCAACTGCGGCGTCGAGTTTCCTGTAAAAGAGGGGTATCAACAGCCCAAAGTACATGATTTCGACATGGACATGCATAAAGAGCAGTACCGCCAGCCGACATGGGTCAACGCCGAGCCCCACGAATTTGAATACAACAAGGGCGGCGAAAAGTTTGGAGATTATGTCGCGCCGCCAAGGACGCTTGCCAGACTGAAAGATGAAGTCGCAGAAGCAGCGGGGGTATTGAACGACTGGGTAACGCCTCATCCTGCGGGCCCGCTGCGAATGTCCAATGGAAAGATGAAGGAATTTCCAGAGGGAACAATGGTTCTGCAGCTAAAGATTAACCCTGCTTTCCCTTGGCCGCCTTTTGAGTGGCCTAGAGGATCGCTATAACTGGATATTGATATCATACGCGGAAAGGCATATGAGAAGAACTACGAGTTGAGTGCGCATTGCTATAGCGACGTGATGATCCTCGTGAAAGGCAAGTTGCGAATATAGAAAGCTCAATGAAGAACATTAAGGCTAGCTGGAGACAAGTCTGAAGGTTGATTAGGTTAGCTGTTGGAAATGCTTTGTTGAATAACACTCGTTAGCTGAGTATATGTTTCACCACGAGACGTTTTCACTACTTACATAGTATTATATGGCATTGTACTTGAGAAATCACATTTGGTGCTAGTATCATTTACAAGCAATTCAACCCACGCTGAAATAGGGGAAAATCCATCATAGATTCGACTAATTAGTGTATATACTCTATCTTACTATATATAAGAAACAAAAAAACAAAAGTGATGATTTGCAATGTAACATCTAGCACTTCCCAACTCCATTACCTATATTTCCACAGGGTCCTGCCCCAGTTAAACACCAACACACATTTTCCAATTATGTGACCAAGGACCAGCGGTAGCCCATACTTGAACCAAGTCAATGGCTGCCACAGTCCAGGGTTGGGCAGCTTTACCCTCCTGTCTTGCTCCATCTTTATCGCCACCTTTCCTACTCGCCTTCCAGAAAATGCTTCGACAGCCTCCAATATGACATGAACAGTCGCTTCCGGCTGGCTGAAAAACGGGGAATGGCTGGTCTGCAGCTCCCTATGCTCGACAGAAGCTCCCATTCCTCTCGCCATTCCCACATTCATGCGCTGCGCTATCACCGGCAGTCCCTGATCTTCAATGGTGCCGAGATAGAATGAAGGCACATCCAGCCAGCCAGAGTATGAGTATTCGCCTCCCTCAAACAACGACTTGAGACTGTGTGGCGTGAGCTGGGAGACTCGATACTCGGCCTCGTCGGCTGGCAAGTCGTGGTAAAAGAACTGGCGCGGAGGAACAGCGAGGTCGGCAAATCCAGTAGCTTTATTTACGCGGAAAAAGTGAGGTGCACGGCCGAAGAATGGATCCATAAATGCAAGTCCTGTAAACGTGTATCCAGAGGCGATCAGGATAAGGCCAATGACGTGACCAGCGGCTGGGGTTTTTGACGCATCTGCATCCTGAAGACCGCCTCTCTTTCGGGCGAAACCCTTGATGACGCTGTTTCCAACCAGGCCACCGTATGAGTGGGCAATAACTACCACGTCTCGCCCACAACTAGTTTCGTCGGAAACTGCTTTCCTGGCGGCATCGAGATCATCTTTGAGAGTCTTGGAGGGGTCTCCAGTTGTTGAAGGCAGAGTTACTGCGGTGCATTTTATACCGTGCTTCTTCTGCAGTAGATCGATAACCAGATCGTAGCATAGAGGCTGATGCCATGCTCCCGGGATAAAGACTAGCGTCGGAAGGTTTTGCATTTCGGAACCCGGCTGACGATTGGTGGCGTTTGTCTTAAATCAGATTCTCAGAAGTGTAAGTGAAAAAGTTGTGAGTTGCTTTTAGAATGTCAAATATACAATGATAACTCGGAAGAAAAGGAGAAGGGAGAGGAAAATGCAATTGCTTGTTAGTTCTCTCCTTGGTGGTCAAATCTTAGTTGTCGTGCAATTTTTCGGCCTTCGTAGCCGTTCGGCCTGCGATGCGAGGCGAAGTCCGAGATGGACTAACAACAGACGGCGGCGCACTATGCTCAGTCATGCTGGGCTAAAAAAAGAACTGAAGCTGAAAGAGCAATATATACAGCTAGAGAATACCCGTCCACTTGCAATACTCAACTCTAAGACAGGTTCTTCTGATAACCTCTAGATGTGTACAAGGCGCCAACCCATTCAGAAACACCTGGAATGAGCCTTCAAAGCGATGCAAGAAAAACAGAATCCGCAAAACGGCGATACATGTAAATGAAACCTGAACACTAATTTACGAGTGTAACAGTATGTATAGGCGGTGTCACTGCGGTTCTCGGGGTTGAGAGTCGTGTGCCCATCGTTTGCAGTTTCCTAACCCTCTTCGCACCGCCTGCTCGATAGTCTGCTACCTAATTCTCAAGTACACTGCTGTTTGCTAGCTACTGCCTTCACTGACCGAATCACGCTCTTCTCTCGTGCCGAGGTAGCATCTATAAATCTACAGTTGCTAAACCTCCACCCAACCCACATTGCTTCGGCCCCGCGCAGTTCCGCTCTGTAATGCTCTGACTTTATTACTGAATCCAGTGAATGATAGTACTGTCTTAATAGACAAAACACACAGCAATATTAGTCAGCTTGTGCTTACCTGCAGCTTACCCGAAACTATCGACCTGAACGCACGGAGTTTAGAACTCTAAAGGAGGAAGGAATCGCACTGAGATGCGCCTTTTTCCTGCCAAGTGCTTCATTACCTTACATAAAGACGCCTCCCCTGCACGTGAATCTGATCCATTCTCTTGATCTCGACTTTTGCTCGTAACGCCGTGTCTCATTCTCTCAACGTCTGACGCCTTCTGCAAAACGCATCCGCCATGGGTTCAACCACTCCTCAAGTGCAAATCATAGACAAGTCGGATCATACAAAACAGTATGTCGTCACTCTCAATGATGCGTACCCTCTGCCCTCTTTAGAAAAGGGCAACATTCGCATCCGCAGCCGTGTCATCTCTCTCACGACCAACACATTCACTTATGCCCGGCTGGGCCATGTCCTGGGCTGGTGGAATGTCTGGCCCGCAATCCCATCACTACCAGCGCCCTACGATGACTCCTCCAAGTACGGTCGCATCTCGGCTTGGGGCTACTGTGAGGTAACTGAGAGCCAGAACGACAAGATTCCTGTTGGAACCCAGCTATTCGGCTACCTCCCCATTGGAGACTACCCAGAGATCCTTCAGGTGGTTGTTGATGACGAGACTGGTCATATCTTGGAGACCACAGAGCGGAGAGCCGGGCTTATGCATATATATAACCGCTACCTGCCGTCCCCCCCAGGCGTGGACCCGTTATCAGCAGATAATAGGTCATCCGCAGCCTGGGATTCGGTTGCGCGGCCTCTGGTCGAGACCAGCTACTTGCTGAACCGCCATGCTTTTGGCTGGGACAAGACAAAGCTCGTCCATCCATCGGGCGCTCCAGTGCCATGGACTTCAGACGACGCCTCTCTGGCAGACGCCGTGGTGGTGTTCTTCGGGGCATCTGGCAAAACTGCACTTGGCCTTGCACACCAGCTCCGCCGAGCAAGGCCTGCCGAACACCAGCCTCGCAAGCTCGTGGCCGTGGGATCGGCCAAATCACGAGACTTCACCGAGGGGACTGGTCTGTTTAGCGACGTGTTGCTGTACGAGGATGTTTCTGGCGGAAGCAGTGCCAGCGTTGTCGCCAAGCTGGGGATCGATGCCAACACCAAGGTGCTGCTCGCCAACTTTGGGGGGCGAGGCACAGCTGATCAAGAGCTGCATGCTGCCGTGACTCGCGTGTCTAACAAGGTTGTCACGCTCATGGTGGGCGGCGATCCGACAGGCAATGGGTCGGGATTTGGCAGCATGCCGAGCGGTGGCGTTGTATGCAGCGCTTCTCACCTGCGAGATGCCGCCTTGAAGTTGGATGGAGCGACGGCATACTTTGAGAATTCAGCGCGCGAATGGAGTCGATTCAAGGAGGACGTGGCGGCCAAAGCGATGAAACTGCAATGGGGCAAAGGATTACAGGAATATTCACAAGGCTGGGACGCGCTGAGCAGTGGGAGCGTCGACCCAACTCTCGGTTTAGTGTATGAGATTTAGGCCTGAATGGTTGATCGCGGCCATGAGATGCATCCTTGTAAGCTTACCCGAAGATACAGTCCACTTTAAATTTGAGGCACAGAATTACTGTATGTCTTTGTAATGCGTTGCGGCGTAAACGCTTAATAAAGCTGTTTATGGTGAAGGATTGGAGAGTAACAGAAGCGGTTAAGGCATCGAAGGCCTGTATCATGCTAGATATCATCGAGCTCGAAGAAGAAATAAATATGGCGACAACACGACACACGCTGTTGAGTCTAAGAGTCTCTGAACTAGTCATGATAGCCGCAGGCGTGGACAAAGTGCTCCGTCAAGGGTGGGGCAGCGAAAAGGGCCCCCAAATTGAACAAATGTAGGTGAACAAACACTAGAGTAATAAACGTTTCTATCGGTGGAAGCGGCAGAAGTGGTATCAGAAGCAGCTGCAGCAAAAGGAAAAGTAAAAGCTACTTGTTACAGAGCATAGCTAACAACTCTTGTAACATATGAACAGTTCGCCTAACAAGGGAGCTGTGCGTTTATGGTAATATTCTTCTTACAATTCTGTCCCCTGTACAGGTTGAGCAAGGGTGGTATGCGACGTGATTGTCCAAAATTCTCCCCTCAGTGCATTGCCCACCTCTAAAAATTTCACTTTCTGCATGACGTTTTCAGTTGTGATTTGCAACTCTCCGCTTTCGCAAATACGTGCTTGTAAAATATCTCGCTGATGCATGACACACAGCCTATACACAAGGTAGGCGACTATCTTGAAGTCAGCAACAGAATGTTGAAGGATGTGATAGAGTGAAACCGTGAGAAGCGCATCTTAACCACGAGTGGCTTGCCTAGTTGAGTGCCGCGACAGGCAGGGGAGGGACGCCAAGCTCAAGTTAACAAAAGCCAAAATAGCGAGCTAAGAACTCATACATGGGGTTCGCAGAATAAATAAGCAGCATCCATGTCAACTCTGTGCCTAGTTTGTCCGCCTTGCTTATGAACGGCAAATTCCGCCCTTGGCCCTGGAGGGCAAGAGAACGTCCTGAATAGTCCAACGGGTAACCTCATAGTTCAGTCATAAACGCTATTGATAACTTGCCAAGGCCTATTAAAGTAGCAGGTAGCAGACCCAGTATCCGCAGAAGCACAGCAGCTAAATGTTGGGGTCTATCATAAGTGTATGGGGCCTGGTGAATTGCCATCTATTGGGTATTTAGCCGCCGATCTCAAACCTCGCGCCTCACTCTGCAGCCTTACAATTGGTGCTTGCAAGGAATCCTGAATCCTTCAGTAACCCCTTTCTGCCGCATTTCTGCCAATCCTTGGTTGTCAACCTGGCCATGGCAATAGCTAGCGAGCTGTGGTGGATATCGCGGTTGAGGGAGCCGCAAACAGGCTGATTTCGCCTACACGAGTCTCCCTCTAGCAAAGCTCCCACAAAGATTTACCTCGGGTGCAGTTCTATCCTTCTTCTCTATTCTTTGTTCTTTGCCCGTTGTCTTCAATTCACCAACGACGAGTTGCTTCCGTCACCTCGGGCTCCTATGAGCACGCTACCCAGTTATGAGTCTGCGGGGCCGGGGGCGCCCTCAGAAGGTGGTTATTCAGCATTGGAGGTCTCCCACAGACTCAGTGGCACCACCGCGCCTGAGGTATACGGCGCCTACGATGGCTTGGAGGTAGTGAATGGCAACATGATCGATGCGAGCAACAAGGTCAAGGTCGATACAGAAGCAGCCGCTGAAGAGCCGTTACCACAAAAGGGTCCGGGGAAAAAGAAGTTGTGGATCATTGTTGGAGCCGTTGTTCTCGTGGTGGTGGTGGTGGCCGCCGTGGTAGGTGGCGTCGTGGGATCGCGACATCACAACAGTACAACCACAGCCTCAACTTCATCAGATCCTTCTTCAACTTCTTCTTCGCCCTCTTCTTCAACGCCTTCTCCAACGCCTTCATCAACGTCGCCGAACGCTGCGTATTCCAGTTCAAGCATTGCAGTAACTGGCTGGTGGACAACCACGTCCAGCTATAGCATCCGTCTTTTCTACCAGGGAAAGGATGGACATTTACGCCTGATAGGCTACGACTCCACGGATGGCATGTGGTCAACAGTAACAACCCTCTCCGGCCCGGACGTCAAGCTAGGTAGTCCTATTGCAACATGCAATTACAATACCACCGTGTATTTCGGTTCCGCAGTCAATTCTGGAAATGTAAGTCTTCTACCCTTAAAATGTTTTAGGCCGTGCGCTCGCTTTCTGATACTTCAAGTTCAACCACATAGAATTATACGCAAATTGATGTTTTTTATGTGGATAAATTAGGCCAAATACAGGAGTGGGAAGTCCAAGAGCACCCAGGGGCAGCAACTAACAATTTGAACGGAACCATCTCCTCGCTCGGCCTGAAGCCAGGTCCAAACTCGAGACTCGCAACATACTGGCCTAGCCTTATCTTCCAAGACGATCTTAACCAGTTACAAGAGACTTATTTCACCACGAGTAGCAAATGGCTACAGAATCCTCTGAATATCTCGCCACAGAATCACTCGGCCCTGGCAGAGATTGTCTACTCAGCAAGCTCAGCGAGGAAAGGCGGCGGAAATTTCATCTACCAGGGTGGTGACCAGAAGCTCCAAGCTGAGGGGAGAAGTAGCTCGACTACCTCATTGAAAGCGGGTAAGTCGACTGTGAATGTCGCCATATCTTTGCCAAATTAACTAGGAATCGCAGATGCTCCAGCTGTTGCCATCCCGTCCGAGTCTCCCATTGGGGCCTTTTCCGTTCCGCGAAATTCCCAGACAGATAGCCCGATGAATACCTATATTTTATGGCAAAATAAAACAGACGGTGTTCAGATAACTTGGATGGATGATGATAAAGGCTGGCAAACTACATCAGCACCAGATTCTTTTGGAAATCCCGACAAAGGCACGGATATTACTTGTCTCATGCCATCTGCTTTCTCCTTCACCCCGTTACAGTCCAAATACGACATGGCCCGCTGCTACTACTTGGTGGATGGGCGAATAAGAGAGGTAAAGTACGATGGCTCAAATTGGTCCGTTGTGGGAAATGTGCCGCTGGGATGATACTCATTACTTGTACAAATACCCTATTTCTTTGCTCAGTTTTAGACATGTTATCATAGTTTCCAGCGTTCTGTTTCATTTAGCTGCTATAAGCTTTAATTAATGCGATCCTTTGAGATCATATGGCCTGGGTACTTGGCCTTCAAATTTATCACACCAAATTATTGACATCATTCACATATGCATATGTATTATGTAGATTACCTCTTAAGAAGCGTCTAGGCTTATCTCAATGTTACGGACCGCAGGATTCCGCAAAAGAGCGAGAGGGTACACGCATCAAGGCAAATGCTAGCCCCAATCACATGGATCAGTGGGATACGGTCAATATTTACTGCAAGAATGACTAAACAGATGCCCATCGCTAGGAAGCTAGTATTCCCGTTACTGGGCCTACGCTATATGTCGACCTGCAAAGCCGATTTGTGCGATTGAACTGCAAGCTGGGATTGAAGCTTCACCTAACAGGCACGGGTGGCCGGATGAAAGTATCGGCCTCGGCGAATTCGAGTAGGACGGTATCAAGTTCCTTGCGCGAAGCTAGAGTCTTTGCTAAACATGCTGGTAAGACATCTCATACACTATCATGATGAAACTAGCTTACCTTTATCATAGAATAATTACGAGATGATGATATTTCGGCTAAGCGGACTGCAAGGATACAGCGTCATTAATTTATAGTCTTCTGATGTACGAGCATTCAGCATGCCCATCACATAAATGCAACAAATCTTTCGTCTAAATTTTCTTTTCACATCGTCTTCTTGATAGTGCGCTTAAGTCAGGAAATAGGTAAAAGGCCCTCTTCAGTCATACACCATTCCGAGTATCTAAACATGGAATAAGGGTACTTATACCATCTACCCTCCTGCTAAATATCTTCTAGCTCCTGAAGTTGCCAACTCTATCTTGATAGCCATTTAGTCTGAGTCGGAAGTATTGTCGTGATTCTTCGCTTTTTTCCTTGAAGATTCACTGGAATCCGAGTCATAATAGTCACGAGATTCGTGATGACTCCTCTTCCTATTTTTTCGACTCATCCCTTCGGCACCTTCCATATTCTCTGTCGCGATTGCTGCGCTGTTGATAACGGTCATATCTTTCGCGGCGAGACTCAGCAATATCCATATCACTTAAATGAGTCGCTTTTACAAGATATCTTTCAAACTCCTCGGCGATTTTGGCTACCTCTTTGAAGTGTCTTTCGCGAAGTCTGGGACGTTGCTCAAGGCTCCCAGTCTTGGAATCTTTTGCTTCGTGAGTAGCCATTGTAATCGCTGTCTGAAACGCATTTCGGATTTGCCTATTTATAGGTTTCCTTGGATTAGTCGCCGCTACTGGCTTATCCTTATCAACTTCACGGATATGGTAAGATCAACTTGCCTCCCATTCCAAACCGTGAGATCATCTGTGTCGTGTAATTCCTTAAAATGTGCTTTCGCAAACGCGATAATTTCTTCCGAGTCGATCTCAATCTTTTTGCTCTGCCTATTGAATTCCTTCTTGATCCGTTCGATATTGTTCTCCCACACTGCAACCGTACGCTTCAAGTTGAACTTTTTGTGAAACAGGCTGACATGGATCCGGGACTTGAACGCTCTGTCCATTGTGCCAACCCTATTGGTTGTGAGGAATAAAATACCCTGAATACTGTATTAGCATTTTCGAATATCAACTGTTAGCGTGTCATTATATACGCTATAATACTCAACCGGCCTGGGAAACACTATAAAGTTAGGTTAGATTTCATTTCGATAGTAAATCCAACATAGCAGCGCGCTCACCAGAGGCAATTGCATTTCGTTCAATGTCATTTCCTGTACGAGCTTCTAGAAAAATACTAGTTCTTTCTTAGCTTCTCCAAAACTTCTTTTCGTTTTCTTCAAGGACTTTGGTACTTACTCGGCCTCATCAAGCAGCATTACGCAACCCCACTTATGAGCCAGCTGGAAATTCTTTTCTAGATTTCTTTCGACCGTCTCAGCTTTGTCGCCAATGTCGCCACATGTGATAGGGAAGAGCGGCCGTTTAGTATGAGCTGCAACGCATTCCGCAGTGCTTGTTTTGCCAACACCTGGCTCCCCGTGAAGAAGAATTATTAATCCACGCCATTTACCTTGAATAAGATCGAGGACACCACTCGTCCTAGTTTGGGTGTCTCTTGGCCGTTCATGAGTTTCTACCAAAGCCAGGATCATTTTCTTGTTGTCTTGGTTTATCACGAGGTTATCCCACTCGTTTCCGTAGGTTGGATTGGTGAGAAGGTCAATGTCGAAAGTTGCCCATCTCCTCATTCTTAATACAAACCCGTATACTTGAGGCGGTAATAAGATCATTTGACCATCACTGAGGTCCGCTGAGTTCACCGGAATAGAGTCAAAAAGAGCCCTGTTCCCTTCTCTGAAAGTGTTGTACTCATGCTCATCAACAATATAGTCATTAAAGATGGTGTCATTGCCACAGCAGCCTGCTCGTCCGCAAATAGTACCTATTGTGTGGCTGAATCAGCAAATTCGCAGCCATCATCAGAGACTAAGCGGCCTTCAAGGCCAAGCACTGGCTTGGTCTCTGGTTTCTGAATGAATGCGAGCTCAAAGTCTATAATGACTTCCGAATCGACCAATACCGGCATCAGCTTGTTTAAACAGAATAATAGTCGTGCATAACGCAAAGGTTGCTGAAAATTGTCTCACCTGTTCAACATTCTTATCAAGCGTTAAACCTTTGCACTCACGATGTGAGGTAGATTTTGAGTTTGATAACTCTGCAAACTTTTTTCCTCTCTGTCGCAGCTTTCTTTGATATCTATTTGGTCGGGAAAGAATTTGAGCGGTATGACTGGCAGAGACGTGATTTTCCTTTCCCCTTGGAAACTTGCAATTTGAAAAGTCATATTCACCGGCCCGAATTGGGTACCATCGAAATGAATATGAAAACATTCGATCAGAAAAGAACCTTCCGAATAGCCATGATCCTTGAGCTTGCTAGATGCATGCATGCTCGGGGGGGTCATCTTTCGAAAGAATATTTTTGCCACCTGTGACTTTGACAACGCCATATCTGTGAATAAATGGGCGATATATATTAATTCTGTATTTGCATGCCTACTGGGAGTAATTGTCTGGGCCAAAACATGAAATCTTTACTCCAGGTAGTTACCACGTCTCCTCGAAGTCCATGCAAGAAAACGATGCTGTTGCTAGTGTTTCAACTAAAGTTGCGATGACATTGTTAACATTTACTTACTCAACTTTGGAGTCGTTGCCGCTAGTGACCAGCTGCAGCCCAAATCGATCTGCCATAGTCATTCCTAACTCCGACATTGATGCTTCCCTCCAATATAATTTATACGGAAAGGGAGAAGAGACTTGGACCTAAAACATAATACAAAGGGCCAAAAGTTAATCAAGTTTTATATAAAGCGCTACAAAGAGGATGCGAGAGGGTAAACGACTCTTCAAAAGCGTAGATTCATCGTGAGAAATTAAGGAATGCCCTTCTAAAGCAGGGATTTTGGAAGAAACGCTTCAGCTCATGTATACCTATGGACATGTTCGGAGACAGGCTCTTAATAGGTCTCCACATTTGCATTAACACTGTGTTACATCCAGCGAGCCTTACTTGAATGAGACGCTGTATGCAGATAGCGCCTCGTGAGGCTAATTATGAACAATTTAGCCAGGTGCATATGATTTGTGCTCCACGCCGCAGCCTGATGAAGGATTCCGTGGCTCTAAATATATCAACCTAAGCGTTTTTTATTTGTCAGTTCCCATACTTTTACCGCAGATCCTTCCATTCTCCTCGTGGCCTGAGAAAGAGCCGCATGGGCTAGGAGAGGACGAATCTGGCCAGAGACTCTGCGTTGCCCCTCTCTTTCACACATGTACTCGGTCACATATTTCGGCGCAATCCATATTCTAAGCTTCATTACCTCCAGAAACATCATATGAATACTCTGGCCCCCTGATTGTCAGAAATGGGACCAGAAAGGTTGACTGCTGTTTCCAACAATGACAAGGCCGTGAATGTTGGCTCCTCACAACGCATCCAGCACCAAGACGCCTCAATTGGTTCCAATGCTAAAACTGTTCATACGGGATATGAGTCCCGAGATATTACAGTCAACTATAATAAGATAACACATGACTATGCTCCGACGAGTGAGCTGCCTTACCGAGGAAATATAGCGGCTGGATACGTGAAGAATTACTTGGTATCGCCAGACGATGACATCAATTGGAGCAAGAGGTCTCAAGATTTTGTCACCCGGAATGAGGCTGAACATGAGAGTTCTGAGATGTAAGCAACCTGCATGAAAAGATCCAACTGTCATATGGCTAAGATGCAGTGTAGAGATCTCAAATGGCAGAAGACAATATCGTCTGTTCAACGCCTCAATGGAGAAATCGCTGGATTCTTAAAGGAATTCGAAAATATCTCATGGTTAGCGTAGAATACCATTGAATACAGTTTCCAAGATGAGCTGGATAAAGCGATTGATTCTTACAGTGGAATATCTTGGAGAAGTCAAAGTCCACGAATTGATCATCTCAAGGCTATTAAAACGAACATGATAAGTTTCTCTTCATGGCTAAAAGCTCTGAACACAGATCAGCATCGCTCTTCGCTATGTGGTATGTAAAGAGTCCGAGCTGGGGGCATGTTGAAGTCCTCTCAAAATCTGAGTGTTACACTGGCTGGTACCTGCTCAAGGCGCTATGCAATGCATATTGACTGTAAGCGTCATCTACAATCTTAAGCTACCTATAAAACATTAGCTAATTTAGAGATCAACCAGGTATTAAGGGATCAAGACGAATTAAACGCCTACGCCGTCGAAAAACTGGCACATGTATTTTGCCTCTTCGGTGATAGCACAGAATATTATCTAAGGGCTATTGAGAACGAAAAATTGACGTCGTCAATAATCGAAGACACAATTGTTATTTATGAATGTCTAGTCGTTATACTTGTTCTCCTCTTCCATGGAATCAGAATGCTGGAGCGTATGTCCCCTTTCGGGCAAAAATTTCTCGGTCCTCGCTAACGTGTCACTTATAAGCGTTTCAAAACGAAGGCATCATACGAAGAATAGACTATATCAAGGACAGACTGCTCAGCGCCAATAACGCAGCTAAAAGGCCACTGGCACGTCAAACCAGAAGAAATTCCGGGCACTGTGTCTTGGAGCTTTTAATAAGATATTGTTATGATTTATTAAGTTCTTTTGAAACGGGTATCGGTCAGTCAAGTCGTTGTTCTCGATTTAAGGCTGTAGTACTAAGACATATTGATTCAAACTACCTGCGTAACGAGCCTAACCGACACCGGCAGATGAACTTGTCAAATCGCACCATGGCACAGACAGATAAGTCTTATTGGTAGCCCAATTACACTGATGTTAGTATTTGTTAGTAGAGCATCAAATCTTATGATTACTTAGGCCTTAAGTCAATAGATGTGATCCGTTATCTCCACTACAGAGCCACTGGCGACTTTAAGAGGTGCATCACAGTAGGCAGGCCAAATTTCGAACATATTCAGCAGCTGGCGCGATTGACCCATAGAGAAGTCTACCGAACCTGGTTAACAAATGAATCCAATTCTTCGGCCCTCCTTGTGGAAGGCGGGAGTGCATCAACTGAGTCAATTACTTCTTTGTCCTATCTCTGCGCCCGTATTGTGCAAGAGTACAAAGATACCGACAGAATCTTCGTGTTGTCTTACTTCAGTGGTATCCGCGGCGAACAAGCAAATGCAGCAGACGTGTGCTGTCAAATGCTGGGCCAATTATTGACATACAAATTGGTTGCAAACATCTACTTGCGACATCCAATCGAGCAGGAATTGAAGGATAAAGTAAAGAGAAAGGACTTTGCGACGCTGCTAGATGTCTTCCTCAAACTGATTAAACAGCTTGAGCCATACAAGGGGGTTATTTTCTGCATCATTGACTCCGTATCAATGATTGCAAGATATCAAGCGTCAGTGTAAGAAACGCACAGTTGAGGAGCTCAATGTCATGTGCGGTATGAATCCCAGGACCCCTTAACTCAAGAACAAAAAGGTAAATGATGCCAATTTTCTGTAGTTTAATACAATTTCGAACAAAAAGAGAATGATTTCGCCCGGGCTCGAACCGGGGACCTTTTCGGTGGTGTCAACAGATGTTAACGAAATGTCATGACCAACTAGACCACGAAACCATCGAGTAACCTGATTGGTTGATGGCAGAAGGGACACAGCAGCCTCATAAACTTCGCATCCACGAGCAGCTGAACCTCGCATCTCATCAGGCAATGCCAATAGAAATTGCCAAAGAGAAAATAACTGAAGCAATGCCAAAAGGTGATGTAAATTTATTTAGCACTAAGATCAGCACTTCGGTCGCGGGAGAAAATTGCAGAGACAAGATGCTCACTTCTTTCTTTGTCCATCGGCAAAAGTACTCCTAATCTATCATAGAGTAGCCGCTTGTGCAAGCCACATCCAGTGAGGCTGCTTACGCTTTTCTCATAGTGACGCGCGGGCGAAATACTGAGCTTCGGCCTTAAGTTTGGGTTCACTGTTATGTGGCAGCTATCCGATTCGGAGATGCACCAAAGGCTCTCTGCATATGCCCTTTTTGAAAGAGGCTGACTTCTCAAAGTGGCAATTGCTGAGGCAAAGAGCTCCGAATTGCTCAAAGCGAACTTTGTGCTTGTTCGCTTTTAAGGAGACTGATTCATTAATACCGCACGTCGGAAAGGAGCCTTCCGATCGTATCGGAGACAGTGGTTTCCGGGATAGAAAACCTTATTTTCCTCGTAAGCCGATCCTAATGGCCTGTAATCATTGTAAGCATCTCCTGTTTCTGTCTGACTACCTGTGAGCTATTGAGCCCATATGTCCCAACTTACGGCCCTCGCTTTCGCAAAATTACGAGTCAGAGAAAGATCCTTGTTCGACGTGGACTGATTTGCCGCAACCTGAGAATTGCTGGATTCGAGCGAATAAGCACTAAGCAATGAGCTTGCCCGTAGTCTTTGTACCTTTTATAGCGAACTACTAGTGGTTGAGGACGATGAATAAGTCATGCATGCAAACTGATTCATTGAAATGGGTTGCAGGCATCAATATTTAACATCTAGATGCTGTGAATATGGACCTGACTATATCGGAGAATTACTATCCAGAACAGACTAACAGAGCGAATAGAATCACCCTAAGAGATGATGATATAGCGTTAGATACATGAGAAACACCATACCAACATTTCCTGTATAGCAGCTCGGCCTATTGCGAACATGTTCGTTATAAAAAGCGAATGGGGGTCGCAAAGCCACGTATGAAAAAGCTGTCGAGTATGCGGAACTGCCAGGGGGGGGATTTCGCTATTGCGATAAAGGCTCTATTCTATCGCAATTAGAAGCTTCATGCGCAGGTGGCACAGCTCCTTGCCGTCGCTGCCGCGCCACACAGTTCGTATGTGTTAGGGAAATGCTCGAGGCATGTTCCTTTTATTGGGCTCTGCGAGTCTTGTAAAGAGGTTAGTGTGGTTAGCCACTACTATTAGTTCGTTAGTCAACAGGGTAAAGTTTGAGCAGTGCTGACAAGGCCCTTGAGAGGATCAATTGGATGCATTCAAAGAAACACTGTATAAGGCCCAAAGAGCTGCCTAATTTCTTTGATTCATTACGGCAACTGCCGATCATAAGCTTGTAAAGCTACTTCTGAAGCTCATATATCTAGGTTTCGTAAGGCATAAGACTTACTGGCGACATCAACACGTGTTATAAGCGTCGCCCCAGGGTCATAAAACCCCAATGGAAGAATTACCAAGTTCTCTTCTAGAAGTGTTTGATTCATGCATACTTTGAGCGTTGATACTCAATTTGGGATTCTCGGATGCTATATTATACGCGGTATGCCTTTCTAGCCCCGACAGGAGAGTTGTATTAGTGTATGACAAAGCAGAGAAACTCTCATACTAGCTCGAGGTTAATCAGCATCCGCCTTGTTACTATGCCATAAGGCTGAGAGGCGGTTGCCACTAGATGGAGTGCTAATTCATGACAGTGCTAGCATAGCCGTATACATTCTGATAAGTGACTGTAACTGGAATGCTACTGAGGATACTATTTGCCAGCTCTCCTCTCTGCTGGTTCTCGAAGAGAGGCGAAGAAGGATTAGCAGTAACTGTTGCAGTTGAACGATTAGCCTTGACTCACCTGGATTAGACTTTTTTTTTCTAGAACCGATCATATAACTTATATGAGCTTTTACAGAGAGTGCAACTTTATTCCTCCAGAACACACAGCTACAGTGCTATCGCGCATATATTAGTAGGTAACTTGTACTATGCCATCCTTAGCAAGATAGATGGAGGCAAATACTTGAGAGTAGCAGGAACGGTCCAGCCTCGGTCTCGCATAAACCCCACAAAAGAGACAACACATCAATTCCAAAGGCTAAGTGATCTAATGATCTAACGTGAGAAACGCCACGGCAGCTGTACACTATTGCTTAGAGTTGGCCGCCATAAGCCACGTTCTTGATTGGGCATTTGTACAAACATAAGCAACCGCTGTGGAACATGACCCGAATGCCCCTAGTTTAGGGATTTTACCAGTCTCATTAAGGAAACGGTTATGTGAAGATTCCAAGTATGTCCTTTATAACGTATTTTATATAGAGGCTAGTCCTGACAACAGAATAAAGAGCTCAAGTACTCCTGATCAAACGCACAGGTTTCGCAATGCTTCATCAAGTATACATAGGCTGAGGGGCATTTGTTTTCGCAACTGTAAAAAATCTTGAAACATCGGACTAGAATAGAGCTCCTGGGTGCCATCTACGTCGAGCAGCACATGTCAGAAGCTAAGCAAAACCCAGGGGTGGAATGAAGCCACCATCGGACGCCGTGGCGTACCGCCCTGACGATAGAGTACAGAGGCGGTATAAAGTTTCCAGTACATCTATTTTTACGACAACTGGTATGACAGTACATCTCTCGTGTACGTCTAAGCTGATTCGATACCTCCGCTAGTTCCGCCCAAGGGGTCTAGATCTATCATCGGGGCAGTGAGACATTGGCGGGCTTGAGCCGACCCTCCTTGAGATAGTAGCTCATAAGCAGTCAGCCTCAATTGGCGTAAAGGCCTCGGAGTTGATGGATATAACACTGAGATAATGTTGAGATAAAGGTGGAGAGCGCGTAGAAACCACAACTATAAAGAAGATGATGAGTCCGCCTGGAGAATGCTTCTGCTTCCCACATCTCTCTTCCTTCACAGAACAATAATACTACTACCAGTGCTATAGCCATTTTTTTTTCTTAAAAGAAATACTTGATTAAATCAGCAACCATGGCAGGAATTTCACGCTCAGAACATTACCGTAACCAGTTCAACCCGGAACCATCGGCCGGCATGGCTGCTTATGCCGCAACCTCTCTCTTCCAACCTCACCACGCTCGCCAAGCCATTCGTGATGCTCACAAGAAGAAGATTCCCCCGCTGTTGGGCTACTACTGCGGTCTTGGCTCCCAGAAAATCACGCGCTGGGTAGCACCTCTAAACTTTGACGTCGTCTGGGTCGACTGGGAACATAGCAGCATGAACGTCGAGACAATGACGACCATTGTCCACGAGGCGATCTTCATGAGCCACGGGAAGACAATCCCGTTTGTCAGAGTGCCAGGACATGATCATGCAGCTATTGGATATGCGCTAGATGCTGGCGCCAGTCTCGTTATTCCTCAGGTTCGTCGCCAAATGATATCCACTTTCGACTCTCAAATAGCTGACAGGTGAAAATTCAGGTTGAGAGCGTTGAGCAGGCCAAACACGTCGTATCGGCGGCCAAATTCGGATCAAAGCAAAATGGTACTCGCTCTGCACCTCCATTCCGACTGTTCCCCGGCGTTACAGATCGACCATTTGAGGAAGGCAGGGATATCTTTGAGGCTCTCAACCACCAAGCAGCGATCATGATCCAGATCGAGTCCCTAGCAGGTAAATATCTCATCATCACTCGAAACCCTCGACACTTTTACCCTAGGCGTCTGTTTGCTAATCAATCTTTTGTCGCTAGGTATCAACAATCTCGACGCCATTCTCACAGAGGTGCCTGATATCGACATGGTATGGCTCGGAACCCTCGACTGTCGTGTCGAGATGAACATGCCAAGCAACATGGGCATGGGCGGTACCGAGCCCGAGTGGTTAGAGGCCCGCCAGAAGTTCTTTGATGTTTTAGACAAGCACGATAAGCCCTATGGCGGCTTTGCCTTCCCCAACCCTCCCTTTGGCGGCGAAGAATCGTTTAAGAAGGCTGCAGAGCGCATGTCATTCATCATGGCGGCAGCGGATACATTGGCATTGGCAGGAATGGGCGAGATCCTGAAGATGTCGAGAGAGTATGTGGCGCCGATGGTGAAGAAGGAAGAGGCGGTTCCCACGCGCAAAGTCGTCAATGGCGAGAAAGAAAGTGTACCGCAACCCACGTTGAAGGCGTGAGAGCATAGCAGAGAAGCAGAGAGCAGAAGGCGGAGAGGAGATGGTTGGCAGAATGAATTGGATGACGTAAGCAGCAGAGCTCAACTGCTTGTTAGTTGCATGTACCTACAATTACAACGTAATGAATCCACCACCTGTTGTGACAACATCAATTGAATAGAACAAAGACAGCATGGATTCGTGATCTAGAAGCAATCCTACTCCGCATTCGACTCCTCATCCATCGACACCATTTACATAACAGCAACCGCTAGCGCTCCTCGAGATCTGGGGAAGCTCGACGCCGTTATCGCGCGCCATGTGGGACTCGTTGGACACAAGAACCAGCAATCGAATCAGCGCTGTTGCGCCTCGAATCCCCAGGATGCTTATCTCTCGTCGCCTATACATACATACAAACTGACTCGGTCGTCTCCCCGCAAAAGACCCCCTACGAGCGCTGGAGATAATTGGCTCAAGGCGGAAGCTGCAAGGCCCCAATCCCTGGCCAGCGACTGATCCTTGACTCATGCGGTCCGATTTCACTGCCCGGCGCCATTCTTATCTCGCCTCCATGTCCATCGGACCATCGCTTGTCACCAAAAGCCCGGATGAAAAACAGTGACGGATGAAAGGTGGCCGTGTAAGACAAAGCAAAGACAGAGAGCCTGAGAATGCAAGACACCACGTTATCTTCGCCGTTTTTAACTACAAGCAAGCCCCTGCGGCCAAGGAAGCAGGCCAAACAAGCTTATCGTCAGCAGCGAATGCTTGGCCCAGAATCGGCGCCGCTGTTACTCGTTCCAGATGAGGCGTCGACTAGGCCTCAGGCTAAGCACAGCTAGCAGCACGCGACAGCCAGGAGGGCGCCTCAAGCAGGGGCAGAGCCGAGGCCGTCGTCATCGGACGAACCATTCATTGCTTGCATGCGATTGCTGGCGCCAGGTCCTCGAAACGGAACGGCAGCTTCTTATCTCTCGGCCAACTTTGTCTCTTCTGCCTTGGCCTCCTCCCCACGCCTCACAGCCTGCCTCACAGCTTTTGCAACTCCTCCGTCGGGCCGCTGCTTGGATGGTGACACCAGACGACTGCAGACGCTCAGCTACGCACCACCGATAACGGCCAATTGGCATCGCGAACCCGTCGATCGAAAGCCTCACTTCGCTTCATCCAGCCATGGATACTCGTCGCCGCCGCGCCTCTGTTGGCAGCGGCGCCCAGACCGCCGACCAGGCGCTCGCGTCGCTGGGCTACAAGTCCGAGCTGCCTCGCCATCTCTCCATGATGTCCATCCTGGGCCTCTCCTTCGCCATCATGGCCGTTCCCTTCGGCCTCAGCACCACGCTGTACATCACCCTCACCAACGGCCAGTCCGTCACCATTCTCTGGGGCTGGATCCTCGTCTCGCTCATCTCCGTCTGCATCGCCGCCTCGCTCGCCGAAATCTGCGCCGTCTTTCCCACTGCAGGCGGCGTCTACTACTGGTCTGCCATGCTGAGCTCCCGCGAGTGGGCGCCTCTGGTCAGCTTTGTGGACGGGTGGCTCACTCTTGTCGGCAACTGGACGGTGACGCTGAGTATCAACTTTTCCGGCGCACAGCTTATTTTGAGTGCCATCAGCATCTTCAACGAAGACTTTGTGGCGAATACGTGGCAGACTGTCTTGTGTTTTTGGGCCGTGATGCTGGTGTGCGCTTTAGTCAATGCGTTTGGATCGCGGTATCTGGACCTCATCAACAAGGTCTGCATATACTGGACCGCTGCCAGCGTCATCATCATCATGGTTACTCTGCTTACCATGGCCGACCACCGACACTCGGGTGAATATGTCTTTGCTCACTATGATGCCTCGGCCAGCGGATGGCCGACGGGCTGGTCCTTTTTTGTCGGACTTCTCCAAGGTACGTTTCCATACTGCCCTCTGTCTTGGAATTCAGTTTGTGTTCTCCCCCTTCCTCTTCCTTCTTCTAACAGAAGAAATAGCTGCCTATACTCTTACCGGCTACGGAATGGTTGCCGCCATGTGCGAGGAAGTGCAAAACCCCGAGCGCGAAGTCCCCAAAGCCATTGTCCTCTCCGTCGTTGCCGCCGGCTTTACTGGCGTCATCTACCTCATCCCCCTCCTCTTCGTGCTTCCCGATGTCCAAACCCTGCTCAGCGTTGCAAATTCCCAGCCAATTGGTCTGCTCTTCAAGACTGTCACCGGATCCGCAGCGGGTGGCTTCGGTCTCTTGTTTCTGATTCTTGGAATATTAATGTTCGCCGGTATTGGCGCCCTCACGGCTGCCTCGCGATGCACATATGCTTTTGCTCGAGATGGTGCCATTCCCGGATATAAGCTTTGGCGCAAGGTGAATAAGTCTTTGGACGTGCCCATCTGGGCTCTTGTCCTCTCTACGGCAGTCGACTGTATCCTTGGATGCATTTATTTCGGCTCATCGGCTGCCTTCAACTCCTTCACTGGTGTCGCCACAATCTGTCTCTCCACTTCATATGGTGTCCCCGTCCTGGTCAATCTTGTCCAGCGTCGCAAGGCCGTGCGACACTCTCCTTACCCTCTTGGCAAAGTCATGGGCCCTATTATCAACGTCATCTGCATCATCTGGATCGTCTTCTCCGTTGTCATCTTCTGCATGCCTGTGTCGCTGCCGGTAGACCCCACGACGATGAACTACGCTTCTGTAGTGTTTGCCGGATTCGGAACCATTGCTTTTATTTGGTACTTTGCATATGCGCGCAAGAACTTTACAGGTCCTCCGGTCAGGAGCGGTGGAGAGGACGATGTTATTACAACAGTGGGAGTGGCAGTGGGTGAGCCCGGAAGAGGCTCAGAGTCGCCGCATACAAATACGGAAAAGGATATGAAATAAGCTAGAACCTACGATGAGTAATATGAGCATAATGAGTAATTCTTCTTCTTAATTCAATTGCTTTAGTAATTCATGAATCTATTACATGCTCCTGCCATCTATACCAGCGGAGCATGCCCATAATCATAACAGGTATATACAAAAAAAAGGCAGAAAGACATTTTATTTTCCCATCACACCCAGATTTTCCCCTTAAACGCTGATAGTCCGGAATACGCTGAATTCCTCACCGGTAGCAATCAAGCTGCCCGGAATCTGCGGGTGCCAGTGCACCTCCCTGACATCCTTGAGGTAGTGAACAAACAGCAGCTGAGGCGGCACGTCCTTGACGCCAGCAGTGTCCTTGCTCTCCTCATCATCCAACTCGACAGCCAGATCCCAAAGCGTAACGGTGTTATCAGCCGCAGCCAGCGCAATGATAGAATCGTCCGTGGGATGCCACTCGATGCTGCAGATTTGCTCCTTGTGGTAGTTGAAGCTGGCCACTGGCTGAGGCTTGCTGTCATTGCCCTTCCATTGTCTGAGATCCCAGACAGCCCAGGTTCCGTCGTCGGCTCCGGAGGCGAGCAGGTTCGTGGTGTGCCTGGACCAGGACATGACATTGACGTCGTAGTTGGAGACTTGGACCGTGATAGCGGGTTTCCTCGACTTGGATCGAACGTCCCAGATGCGAACGGTGCCGTCGCTGGAGGCGGATGCGAAGACAGACTGCTCGGAGGGGGACCACTGGATTTCCTCTACGCTGCTGGCGTGGCCCTGGAACGGTCTGTTGTCGGTGACCCAGCCGCCGCCGTCAGTGCGCGTGGTCATGTAGATGAGGCCGTCGTTGTCGCCAGTCAGGAGCTTTCCACCAGGGACGAGCGGTGACCAATCCACGGCATAACCCTCAGACTTGTGTGCTCTGATGGTAGAAATGGGCTTATTCTGCTGGGCCGTGATGACAGTGCCGGGCGTATCGAACGAGGTGAGGTGAGGAGTAACGTCGTGGATGAAGACGCTTGCGGACTCGGTCATGGTTGCCGTGAGCGTCGTGGGAGGCAGAGAAGGATCCTGGTTGGGGATCTGATGTGTGCGGATGCGGTTGGTGCAAGAGTTGAGCGGGATCGACTTGCTCTCCAAGATGGGGTCGGAATCTTCGTCGTCGTCGTCGGAATCAGAATCCTCGTCGCCACGCTCCATCTTGCTGAGGCCGCTGAACTTGACGACCAGTAGCTCGTTCTCGTGGGCCTTTGCCGACTCGGCTTGCGTTCCCGTGACGGTGTACATGGTGTGAGGGTAGGCTTTGCGGTTGTCGCCGAGAGAATCCTTGACAATGTCAAAGGACAAGCACGGCCAGGGCGTGTTGAGGCGGTGCAGCATTTCGTAGGTGGTCAAGTCCGGGGCCAGAGTCTGGCCAGGCTCGAGCTTGCTTCGTCCAACGATGAAGGTTCCCTGGTCAACTTCCATGGCGTCTGCTCCAGTGATGTTTGTTAACCACAGCTCCCAATTGAATCTTTGCGATGGCGCGCAAAGTGCTGATGCTGCTGGATAGCAGATATGGGTACTCACGCTCTTTCTCTTCGGCCTCTCTTTCGGCGTCTGGCCGTCCGTCTACACCAGCCTCGATGATTTCGTCTTCGCTCTCGAACTCGTCTTCGAACTCATCTTCGAACTCGCCCATGTCCTTGTCCATATCGATGTCCATCTGCTCGGGGCGCTCGCCGCCCTTGAGCGGTGCATCGTCCTGGTGGTCTGCTGTTCGCTTCGACATGTTGGATGTATAGCGAGAAGAGTCTCTAAAATTCCTAATTAAGCTTGTTAGAAAGATAGCTATAGATGACAGCTACAACAATGCGCAAGATACTCACTCTAAACTGGCGCCGTATGGAATAGCAAAGCTGAGACCGCAGCAAGTCCAATAATTTTTTGAGCCCCTCTAAAAAATTCCATTTGCAAAAAAATCTTATCGATTGTTATCAGCAAAGCCATCCCAACCCCGCTGTGTGGCTGGTGGCCTTTTCTCCGGCCTTCCGTGGCGCAGGTCTTGTTGGTTCCACTTTTCGTGGTCTTCCTGTATTAAGATCAAGTCTTTCTAAAAACGATACAACCCTTGTTAGGATAATAATGTGCGCCATGGCAGATTCTTGAGTTGATAATTGCAAAATAGGGACCCTTTTCTTCTATCTACGCTTACTTGGCTGCTTTGTAACGGCTTATTCTCAGCCAGTAGCGCTGCATTATGTCGTGTAAGACGTTTCGATGCAAGTAGGCCGCGTTATCGTAATTAATCAAGAATCTACCGTCCAATAATAATCTATTGGCATTTTTCTATTGTACTATGTTGATTACTTGTCTTTTCTTAAGAGGCGAGCTCGAAACCAGTGGCAACACCGACACCAAACTTCAGCAAGCCGAGCACAGTCCGTCCTTATGCTCCGGAATTGCGGGGCCGTCTTCCGGCGTCCGGCATCAAGATTCACGCAGAGATAGTGAGTGACCCATATTCGAGATATATCATTTAACATGCCAATATGTAACTTTAAACAAGTTTCTTTGTAAAACATCCGGCAGGACACATTGTTTTGACTTTTTTATGCCAACGATGTCGAGGCAAAAAATGATAGCATCGCACAAAAAACCAGCAAGAATAGCAGGAGACCAAGAACTTTACTCACTTCAAGATGCCAGAAAGGAAGCGTATATGCAATTGACAGAAGTTTTTCTCAAAGACGCCCTGGACGAGAGTTGCCACGGCTATCTCTGGCGTGTGTTTAGAACACACGCCACTGGCGATGCCCTTACGCTCTGCTATCTTCATCTCGCAAACTCTTCGAGTTTGTCAGTTCAGCTCATAATACTCGCACACTATACATAAAAATCGCAGTAGGTGACGAGCTAGAAAGGTATAACTGGAAGGCTCGCTTTCAAATAGGAGGCCCTGGTTTCATCTTAAAGTTGGTACGTCGACTAGTTCAAGGCTTCTTGCTTCTCTCTATTTCTCGCTTTTGGGATACTCAATCTATTTGGCGGCTTCAATACTACGTCGATTAGCATGAGTTTTGGAACACCGCGCTGTTCCAGATGATGCAGGCAGCCTCTTCAAAGGAAAATACAAAGCTTGACGTCTTTGTAGGTGACCAAAGCAGCCTTCTCGCCTGTTCCGGGGAGTATCGGGTACATACTCCGTCGCCACCAAATGCCAAGCACTCCGTTTATATCATCAATATGCCGCATATCAGCGGATGTCTTGGCCTTATTTCCCTTCGAAGGTGAAGACCTGCTCACGAAACGGGTTAAGAAACTCCACCCGGCGCCTAACATAATGAGCAAGGTCCATTGTATAATACGCTCCATTGATAAATACACCCCCGAGTGAATACGCTCCATTGACGAATATGGATGTACATTGTTTTTGTCTCTGACAGTGTCAGAGATAAGTCAGAGAACAGGCCATCTTTCAGGGGGTGCTGAATTTCTCATGACGCGTTGGGTTTAATCACGCCCCGTCATCAAGGCAAGAAATTGGACCAGTGGTGCTCTGCTCGGGTACTCAGAAATTAAAAAGGCGTGACTCGGTCCAAAATCCTCTAGATCGTGATTTCACCTGCAGCCGAGCGGGAGTGTAAATACCACGGTATATTAGACATTTTCATCTCTTCATATTGGGTGTATTCTCGCAAAGCCACTCGCTGTAAAGGCAGTAAAGAACAAGATACAGGCTCCAAAAATTTCCACTAGCTAGACTTATTAATAGAGGCCCAGAATAATGCACAGCAGGAAGACAGGTAGCTCAATTGCTTCGGGCATCATTTTAGGATTTTTTTCTCTTGTATATTGCCATTTGTACCATACATCATACGGAACTCTACCAAAATGTTGTACAATTAATTACAAATACAATTTATTTTGAACAACTGCCTCATTCACAGTTGAATCATTCGTTGATGTCGTTGTGAAAAGCATCATTGGGCTTAATCTAGCCTCGATGTTAGAAAGCTATAGCCCCAGAATTAAGTACCAAAAGATGGATACTCAACTACAATAATTGAACCCAGCCTAGTGTAATTTATGATACGCGTGATAGCGAGATGGAAAGCGAGTTTTCACCAAGCCGGAAACCTTCATGCGCAAGACACCAAGGGTGTATATTGAATTATGCCCCCAGCTACACAGCCTACGCTGCAGTGGAAGAATAGCTGAATCAGACCACAATTTGCTTTCACTATTCCGAGTTATGATGTAAACTCTTTTACAGCTTACTCCGTCTTTTTTGCGCATACTCATGGACGTAGTGGACGAAATACTCTAAGGTCAAGTCTAGTAACTGTTGTTTTACATTTTACACATACTTACACAAAGAGAATGATCCTTAATATAACATGTTCCTATCCCAGTTTTCTTCCACATCATGAGTTTATATCAGTGGCAATCATCGCATAGCTAAAAGGCACGCGTTGCGCTGCCTATCTACATTAAGCGTAGCAAAGCTGAACACTCGCCGTAGATCATAGTTTACATCGTCCATAATGAACTCCCTAGTTACTTGATATAGAATTCGTCATTAATCTCTCATTCACAGATCAAAAAGACATTGGTCTTTTAGGGAAAAGTGCAGACTGGTAGTATGGATGTGTTGGCATATACCTATATGGGCAGGTCGCCTTTTTGTCATTGTCGCGTAAGCTATCTGCATGCCAAGAAAGGCTCTCCGACCCCTACAACATGAGTACCTGTGACAATGCGACTACTTATGTTTTCCAATGCTCATGACGAAGCATTCACCGATTGTGGCCAGCTGTAATGCTGTGGACGCGTCGTCACCAGCTGAGAGCTCAGATAACTGAACATCCCCACACAATCCATCTCATCCGCCGGATGAAGTCAAGTTTCTGCGCATCGAGCATACGCGATTCGTTCCAAATCACATTCCCCCGGCCTATTCATATGAAATTATCCACAGCATAGTAATCCCAAAGGTCGCCATAGAAGGCGTACGAATCCGGGCCCGGTACCCGGATACGAGGCGGGGCCGTGCCAAGCCCGAAAACCCTGTGTAAACCACGAAATTCTCACCAGACGAGAGATCGCCAGTGTAAGATACACAGCAATAGAGAACCTTGCTTCAGTCGCTTGCTGCTCCAGAAATTGCGGGATAATCAGTATTTCTTGTTCTGGAGGTGGGATTCGGATCTTTTCTCGTGGCGGAGCCATCATGTTGGAAATCACTTCTAGTGACATGAGCACAAGTATTGAGAAAACAAATGCCTTTCCGACGGACATTTTAAAGAGAGTTGATTAGTGGTTCAGGAATAAAATGAAACACGCCTATACATCCCTCGAAGCTTCTGTTCGGGATAAAAGGCTACTGCCAGATGTCTTAAAATATGATAGCACTTGCACTACCTCGCAGTAATTGACAACTACACCATGTTTCACTTGATATCTCGCGGTATATAACCCGCAGTTCATAAATCATGTAGTAACCCACCATTTTTAGCAGAATGAGAGCTTGCATAGCACTACAAAGTCCCCTGCCTTTGTACCAATTTCTTCGATCTATGATGTAGTGTTGATACTGATTTGCGCCCCTAGCCCTTCATCAGCCGGTCGGGGAATATCGTAAACGCCGCTCCCTCCTCAATTGTATCTGCTATGACTCGCCCAAACCCACTGTCTTCCACGTTTGTGGTTGTAGCTACGCATTGTGTACTCTAGCTACGGACGAGTCATCTCCCTGGCTTAACAGCTTCTCGCCCCATCTCTAGAAGCAAAACATATCAAAGTGCATATAAGACACCTGTAGATCACATCACTGCACCCCTATACCTTGAACACTTCGAGGCATAGCCACACTGTAGGTGTCCGCCGGCTGCTTCGGGGAGTTTCCGATTTCGATACTAGCATTGTGGCGGAATCCATCTTGGTAAGTATACTGGGGACTCTTTCATTTTACTCTGTTGAAAATCTGAGTTACTCAACATATTGCATACAGCAGATATAATATATACTAATCATGAGGAGAATGTTTAGTGTTTGTTTTCTTATGAGTTACTTCAAGCCTTTCTCATTCTTTGAGGGAGTTCTTTCATGTTGTTTACTAGTGCATTCTCCACGACTGCATTGTAGACTGCGCCTCGCTCAAGAATATGCAGTAGCTTTGAGTTGAAATTAGCCTTATAATTTCAATGCCCTGCCACCAATGCAACGGGGGCGTGTGACCGCAATTCTAGCGCAGGCTATGCATGAACACTGGCAAGCATCGTGCTCCCCCTTATGTGGATGATCAGCCTGCAAACATACTCCGCTTCTTCCACTCCGAATCGTACCTCGCCAAGGGGGATAGCACGGCACAGAAGCAAAGGATAAAGGAGATATATTACTTGACTACGTACCAATGTAGAAGAAGCCTACCCGATCCATGACGCAGTAACCGACCAGGGACTTTCTTGATCGAATGTTCATCCAGGGAAAAGTACAAAACTAGCTATGAAGGGCGTATAGATTGGAAATACATACAAGATTGTTTGTGGACAAAAAGGAGACATCTTTGCTGAAACTAAAAATTTAGAGTGTGATGTCCGCCATGGGAGTTTTGAAGCACACCCCTTGCCATGCTAAAAGCTCCTTGTATATACCAAAGCCAGAATATTTCCAGAATTTAGTCTTCTTTGATGCTACAATTCATAAAGAGTACAAAGAGTATATGTTTCGGAATATACAAATTTTATTCCATCAAGTAGAATCTTTTTATAGAGGCGCCAATATGTACCATACCCAGTTTCGTCTATAAGATAAACAGCCGAGAGTCGTAATTAAAGCACGTAAAAGATCAATATGTCGCTGAAAAGAAATCACAAGGTAATTCGAGAATGCGTGGTCGGGACTTTGGACCAGTCTTTGCAGAAACCAAATGCGGTCCGGCAAAACTTGCCGTATTCGACTATCAGGTCGAATTTTCTCCATGAGCCTAAGGCATGATGGACAAGTCGAGCATCAGGATGCGTAATAGGTTTAGAGCCCATATTTCCATACTTTCCACGACCAGGACTGCCAAAAACTATTAGTCATTGTTCCAGGTGGAAGAGACAAGTCACATGGCTTACCTGAAGCCTGTTATGGGCAGAATTAAAGCATCCTCCACCAACTTTGATTTCCCTCCGTCCTTCAGACCTGTCAAGGCGCTCCACCTGAACCCAATTTTGTTCTCTAGCCACGTGAGTGTGGCAAGAGTAACAGCAGCAGGCCCAGTTCGGGTCAGGGGGTCAACTCTATTTGAATCATACGTGGTTGCTTCCTTTTCTAGGCGCACTTCGTCGCGAAGATTCTCCATGAATTGCTTCAGGGCCGGGTGGTCAGGGGCAGATGCCAGCGCCCACTGGGTCAGTTGGACGGGATAGGTGTATCCCATTCGCCAATAGGCATTTGAATTTGGATCTGTGTCAGCCTCAAGCCCCCAGATAAGGTTAACTGGCTGCGTGCCATTTGCCTCCGCCTCTGGGTTCTTGAGTCCGTAACTCTTGCCGGTGATATCATCGATCCATCTCGAGAGATCTGACGGGCCGAGCCAATTGGCAGGGTGTCGCAAGGGCTCTGTATCTATGTCGGCATACTACTAGGGTTAGACAAGGCAGAGAGAGGTTAAGGAGAAGAGTTGTGAGAAGACATACAACGCCACCAAAGTGTTGACACACTAGGACACGAAAGATGTCTGCCCTTTCGACGGGAGTGAAGATGTTGTAAAAGTCTTGGGTGAAATTCTTTTCATATCTCTCCATGAACAAGTCGATCCCTTCGTCATCCCAGAAGAAATAGGCCATGGGAGCGGTATTGTTTGGAGCCACGGCATATCCAAGCCATTGCTGGACCCACGGAATGATTTCAGGTTTCCATGTGTCGACCTTGGACGAGGCTCCGGTCTGATGCATCAGCAGGGGAATGTTGGAAAACGAAAGCTGCCGCTCGCGCACGGAAAGGGCTGCCTTGGACGCAAGCACAGCAGCCTCGACAATGTCTCGCGGCGGCTCATGGTCGTCTGCGACCCAGCCCGGAGGAATGAACCACGCTGCGGCGTTGATGTCAGCATCAGACTCTCATCAAAAAGGGCTTTGAATTCTATTCGGGTTATGTAATGCTGCCAGATCCGAACGCCACAAAGCCAAAGCTGCTTACCTCCTCCCAAGCCGTCAAACGACTGGATGTGATTCCATACCAGAGGGTAGTTGAGTTGTACCAGCTCGGCATCAAACGGCGGGCTCTGGCCCTGCTGCTGGCCGTCCGTGAACACCCAAACCGTTATCACGCCGGCCAGGGCAGATAACAGGAGGAACCGCAGCCGGCGGCGGATTAGACCATGCGGGAGTAGCATGGCTTATGTGATTTTGGACGGGGACCGCGGGCGCCTTTTCGTAAAAGACGCAGTCACGCACGCACGCAATGGAGCATCAAGAGGCTCGCGCACCGAGCAACTGGCGATGCTACTGTACTTTGTCCGCTCTCAATCAAGTCTAGCCGCCTCTCTCGGGGGGTTCCCGATTGCCTGTTGACAGCACGAATTACGGGACAATCGACGGTTAGCTCTCTTTGCCATGTACAATGGGAGTTTGTACCGGTTTGCTTTGGCCAGATGGACCCTCCAGGCCTGATATTTTCTTCAAGAGCAAGGCAAGGCCAGCGCAGCACGGCGCAGCACAGCACAGGCCATTAACCAAACACGCCAAAATCCAACACGTCGCAGAATTCGCACGCCAAAATCCTCAGGGGGCGATAGCTCGGCGTTCTCGGCCGTTCTCCGAGCTGGGGTTCTTTTTTTTTTCCTTTCTTGATTCGCTCAGCCCCTGCGACCATTGATCCGTAGGCGAGCAGCACCGTCCAGTCAGATTGGTTGTTTGCGGCCATAGTTGGGCGCCAACCGTGGCGCAGCCAAGACATGGAAGCCGGGGTGGGCTTCTGCATGAGGAAAAAACGGCCACTCAGTAGAGACGATGACGATGTGCATGGAGACTGACGGTGAAAAGGGAAAAACAGAAGAAAGAATAGAATCATCTCCTGAGACAGGCAATCGACGATAAGATGATACCTACCCACCTAGTCCCTGGCCACCACACGGCAGGTATTCTGCCTTCTTCCTTCCCCGTTGCAACGCAACTTCCGCCAGGCAAGTGCTGCTGCCCTGCCCCTTCGCACATTCTTCAGGCGTGCCTCGTGTGGGGCCGGGTCTCGATTGCGGCGGGAAGGAGGGTGTAAGAGCTCCTTCCACTCTGGTTGGTGCAACTTACAGGCCTACCGTCGCCTAGTACCGACCCGGTAGCGGAACAGCGACTAGAGACTTCGTCCCTGTTCGCTAGGCCAGCAGAGGCCAGGCCAAGGTACCTCCATGGCGTGGTTCAGCAGAGCCTCGACTTGGCCGTGACTTGGCCACGGCTAGCTCCAGATTCGAAAAAGCTTGGCACTGTAGATCCAAAAGCTTAGCCATGACTGCTGCGGCTGGAGTACCCTCGTTGTACCGGGTACGAAAAGTACGCCGGCTGCCGGGTTCCCTTCTTGCTACCCGTATTTCCACGCCTCAGCAGATGGAGATTCCGTTTAATAACTCTCCCCTCAATCAGCTGTCAATGCGAGTAAGCAATCTGAATCACTTGATGCCGATCAGCCGAGACACACAAGGCGTTTTAGCAGACTCAAGACGGAGAGAAAAATAAATTCAAGGCTCTATTAACGGGTATTATTCAAAACGGCATTAGAAGAATTTGTACAAAAAAAAAGTGAATGAGAAATTGCGAGAGGCCCTTTTCTTTTACAGGCCCTACATGATCCTCGCGTTGTGTTTGTGCGCTGTTTTGCTCCTGTTTAGTTGTTGTTATACATAAGAAAAAAAAATTGGCGAGAGAGTGTTTATACAAATGAGCGGTCGCCCTTGAAGTTCCACCACACCCTCCGCAGGATCAATCTTCTCCTCACAAAGAGAGCCAGCACGACGCCGACGCAGAAGAAGACGATTTGGTGCAAGCGTCGGCCCAGTGATGTGATAAAGCGGGCGTCGTATGAATGCCACGATGAGCTGCCGAGGTGCTCAAAGATGGGCGTTGTGACACGCCCATTGAGGCTGTGCAACGGTCCGGGGAGGATCTTCAGGTCGCTGCGATCCGACTCAAAGGCGTGGATGACCGAGGCATAGTGGCAGCCCGTGCTGAACATGACAGTTGCGTAAGGAAGGCCTAGCCAGTGTTTGTTGTAGGTGGCCAGATTGCTGACAACGTCGCCGATGAATTGGTTGCGTCTGCTGGACATCATGAAGCCGACAGAGAATCCGACAGGATGGGCTTCGGGGGCCACAAAGTCGAATCGTCGCAGGGGACCCAGAGCGCGTGTGCACTTGAGGTCCATGTCGAGGACAACGCCGCCGTATTCATACAGAAGCATGTAGCGCAGAGCGTCAATTCGCTCCACGGGGTAGGTGTAGCTGTCCCACATCTCCTTGAGGTCGGGGAACTTTTCCTCGACAAACTGGGAGGCCTTGTCATCAGTCCAGATGTTTGCCTCCCAGCCTGGGTGCATGTCGACGCAGCTCTGGACCGTCTCCTTCCACTCTGTCCTCCAGTTCGTGCTGTGTTTGCCGAGGGCGATGTGATGTAGGATGGGGGGCACGACATCTTCGTAGGGGGCGGCTGAGACCTGGTTTATGCTGTAGTTGGAAAATGTGACGTCGAAGTTGTCCCTCTCTTGTGAGAGGATGAATGTGTCGCGATGGATGGGCCAGTAGGCGGGAAGGGCGGCCAGCGTCCATGATGTGTAGAGAAGATGGCGGAAGAGAAAGACGGCCGACGCGAAGCTCACAATCGTTAACCAGAAGAAGGTCCGGGCTCTTTTTTCGACAGTGTCGCCAAAAATCGTTGCGCGTTCTTTAATCATGATGTCCGATGCTAGACGGCTAGCACTGAAGAGAAGAAGAAGTAGAAAAAGGGGGAGTGAGAAGAATAGATAAACGGGTGTGGAGTGGTATAACAACCGTTTTTTTTTTCTCTCTCTCGGGGGTCTTGGTACCAACGATGGTGACACTCTGTTCGATTTCTAACCACAATGGCAAAACGGATGAATAAGAAGAAGAGAGTTATTATTCGAGTATTAAAGTTTAGTTGAACATGGCTCGTGTCGAGATAAAATAGGTTTGTGGGCATGTAAAGAGAGAAATAGAGTGGTCATGAGAGAGAGGCTGTGTGTTTCAAGGTTGGAGATTGCGGCGCGGTATCTCGACTAGATTTTTATTCTGAACAGCCTCAGGGTGTCTCGTAATTCCGCTTTCTTCTGACTACTGCTCTTGACAGCATAGCCTCCCCCCAGTCAAGAGTACGTTGGATCTCCAGTAGCGCGTAGGTGGACTATGCCAATGCGCACCTGGCGAAAAGGAGGAGCCTCCACCACTGCAGCCATCCTTACGACAGAGCTGGCGTGGATCGCTAACCGTACCCGGCCTTGGGTAGCGACACAAAGCCACCCCCCCTGCCCTTCCTTCGTCTTTTCTACGGACACTTGGGGGGCGTTTGTTTGTTACAATGGCAGTGGCAGATGGTTGACGCAGATGAAGGCTAGAAATAGAATCCTGTTGAAACATCGCACCGGTTCTAGCACTGGCTGCTTCAACAGTGCTTACGACCCAATCTATTCTTTTCCTCTCTCTCTATTCAACATATATACACCAGAGCCTCTATTCTAATCAGCAAGCTGCTTTCGAAAAGGGCATGGGCCTGCGGGAGAATTCCACTGGATAGGAACCCTGTATGCGAGAAAGAGAACTGAGAGAGGAGCCGCTAATAGACCACGAGTGCTACGGAGTACAAGTGCTACAGGCATTTGTATGTACATGTATCTTTTCAAATAGCCCTGCACGTCTGACTCCTAGCATTGGCTCGTCAGAGTGACATGATCCAAGGCACGCTAACCCCGTCGCTTAGTATTCCGCCTCAGCAGCTTAATTTGCTTTTAAAGCCCAGATGGCCTGCCACGCGCTTTGAATGGCAACTGGTTCGCCGTGATAGGGCTGGCTAAATAAGCCCTAGGGCGGCTCGGCCATGCCCCAAAACAACCAAGCAAAAGCATGTTAGCCAACGGCCATCCCGCAGTCATCTCAGCCAAGGCAAACCACAGCATGCGGCAGCATTACACGTACCGACTCGGGAAGCTGACCCAGACCCAGACCCAGACCCAGGCCAGAGCTGCGCTTATAGGGCCCTGCCTTGCCTGTTGCTCTTGTCCCGCGCCAAGCATTGC
Organism: Trichoderma sp. CBMAI-0020; assembly: GCA_030708095.1. Taxonomy (NCBI): domain Eukaryota; kingdom Fungi; phylum Ascomycota; class Sordariomycetes; order Hypocreales; family Hypocreaceae; genus Trichoderma; species Trichoderma sp. CBMAI-0020. The sequence goes on from JAJNCI010000001.1 coordinate 542,739, forward strand.
ATTGCCTAATTGAGCGGCTCTACACCGGGAAATCGGCAAGGTTTGTGGCTTCTTTGGCCGGAACGCTGGCTTGGCTTGGGCTTGGAATGGGCCACGGCATATTTCCCACAATGCACGGCTGTCGGCTGAACTCATGTACATGTAATCGGTACATTAGTGCTACTAGTAGTGTCGTTGCCGTCCTTGGCACAGGACACCCATCTTTTCGGCGTTAGAAGAGGTGCCGGAGAAAAGCAATCTTGGCTGGAAGATGCCAAGGCGGTACGATGTGTTGAGTGCCGCCAGCAATCGTATCGACACACCGAATGATTCATCTGTACAGCCTCAGCAGGGCCATGGCAGAGCATCGCCGGGGGGAAAGTACCCGGTACTCGTACCTGTACATCACATCACATGTTATGTCACTCTCGTGGACAGGGATCCGCAGCTGGTTCCGTCGTGCTAATCTTGCCTTCACGGGGTTCGCACGCAGCTCTCAGAGGGCGTCTGCCATTGGCGTCTGTCAAATGCTTGTACCTCATGCTGTCGGCACACCCCCCTTGGCCGTTTCTTGTACCGCCTACAAGTGCTTGTTTGTGCCTCGCAGTCCGCGGGCTCTGCCAAAGCGCCAGTCAAGCATTCTGAGACATCGAGCCATCGGGTTCCAGAACGGATGCTGGCCGGTAGTGCGTGTTCGTGGGCTTGCTTGCGTGTACCTACTGTAGCTAGGTACGAGCAGCTGTTTTGGCTGCCGAGTGCCACGTCGTTTCGCAACATTGCTACCTAGTTGGGCACAGTTTACTCATCAAGCTTATTCCATTTGCTGGGACGCCAAGCACAAACACGGGGCTGAAATATTGGGGGCTCTCGCCATCGGTTTCCTAACTCGACGGCCACTCTTCTTGATTCCCTTTTTCTTGTATCTCTTTCCCCTCCCTTGCCTGGTTGACTTGCGGTTTATTTTTATCTCTCATGGGCCGAGCTGGCTAGCAGTAGCTGACCATGGCTCGCAAAATCCGCGATTCTACCATCTTCAAGACGTGCCATTGGTTTGTCGGGACGCGCAGCCGGCGTCGCACCTTGCTTCGGCTCGCCGTTGCTATCCTCGTCATACCTCTGTTCTTACAGTGGCTGCTCGCCTACGTTGTTGGTAGGGATGCGCGGCTGCTGCCGCCGGAGCTGCTGCAGGCCAAGAATGTCCTGATAGTCACGGCACATCCTGATGACGAGTGCCTGTTCTTCGCGCCCGCCATTCTGGGCGTCCTTGACAGGAACCGGGCCATCAATGGCGGCTTGCTAGTGATGTCAACTGGTTAGTTTGTTTTTCATTTTATTTTTTACTTGCCTGACTTCTTGTCTTTCTCTTGGCTCCATTTTCCCCGCATCCGCCGAGGCTTACAATTTGTCACTCCTTGACGTAAACAAATAGGAAACAACTATGGCCTGGGCGAGACGCGCAAGCAAGAGCTAAAAGGCTCGTGCAGTGCTTTACGCATCAATCCATCGAGATGCGAGGCATTGGACCATCCGAGCCTTCAGGACAACCCCAAGGTGTGGTGGGATACGGATCTCATCAAGTCCAAGGTCAAGGAATATGTCGACAAGTGGGAGGTTGACGCCGTAAGTACACACTACCCTGCTTCTTGCTTTGCCCCTCTTTTATTTTTCTTTTTGTCTTGTCTGCTTTACAGTAGTCTTCTTTTTGCATCTCCTGTGTATGAGGCTGACGCAGTCCACTGTATAGATCATCACCTTTGACGAGGGCGGTGTGTCTGGACACATCAACCATCGCGCTGTGAGCGCAGCCGTGAGGTACGCCACCTTCCATCCTGCATTGCATACTCGCCTGAAGCGATGCAACACGCACGCTATTGATAGTTGCTGCAACTGACTCGCCTGTCTAGTGAGTACGTGGCCGGTGATGAAAAGGCGCCGCCAGCATACAAGCTTGTCACCACGGCAGTTCTCAGGAAATACACTTTCTTGTTCGATCTGCCGTTGACGGCACTGTCTTTCTCATGGAGAATCATCGCAGCCGTCTTCTATCCGGCTGAGAAAGCAAGCTCCGAGCTCAGCTCCGAGGCACTAATAGCCAATACCTGGCACCGGTATCAGAGGACGCGTAATGCCTTTGCAAGCCATGACAGCCAGTATTCGTGGGACCGCCACTTGTACATGATTCTCAGTCGATATGTGTGGTTCAACGATCTCAAGAGGATACCAGCCAAGGCAATGGCTTCTTGAACTGTACAGTATGTTACCATAGCGAGGCTCAAATTGAACTACCCAATTTAGTGTGAATGCAAGGTAGGGGTGAGCATGTACAAGTATACGTGACATTCGACTACTTCGGATCTAACTTTCTACGGCTACGGCAAGCCAAGAGACTTTGAGATCGACTTACAAGCCATCAGAGTTTCCATAGTTGCATCGACAGCTTCATAGCTGCTTTATGTTCGCCCCAGTAGACATCGTAGCTTATCCTCTGTGGCGCAATTGGCTAGCGCGTCTGACTGTTAATCAGGAGGTTGGAAGTTCGAGCCTTCCCGGAGGAGACGCAGAGCTGAAACTTCTTTTTTGAGTGCCAAGGCTAATAGTATCATTTCCTTTTTGTTCATGTAAACGCTGAGCTGAAGCTTGCATACATGGAACTCAATAGTTGTCTAGTCATCGAGATGCATGGTGTTGCCACGAGCTAGCACGACAATAGCTGGGTAGTTGACGAAAGGATTCGCTAAACACTTTGCAGCAAGCTATGGCAACTAGTGTATCCCTGATCCTTACAACGGCAAGGCAGAGCTACCAGCAGCCTGGCTGTACTTTTACAAGAGCCCACTCCATGTTAACGAACCACGCTATTGAAGCGTCGGTACTGATACGTCGTAAACATCCTTAATTCTAAGATTAATTTGTGTGCCGGGCTCCAGGATTCACACACCACGCCGGCCTTCAAGCTGAATACCGAGATAGATTGAGAGCCAAGTGATAACCTTGGTCATGCATTAGTCACAGGGCTAGTCCCACTTGGACAAAGAGAAAACGCTGAAGCTGAAAAAAGGGCTGACAGCAGTTTGCTACAGGGAACAAGGGTTAGGACTCAAGCTAACGCAACACGACGACACTTTCTATAATTAAATAGTAACAGCAACAGACTAAGTCCAGCCCAACAGTCGAGGGCGTTCGACGTCAGGCATGAGCATCACGATCATTCGGCCGTCATAAGACTATTGCTCCATTTTGCCTCGTGTCACAAATAGAGCACAGAGAAATAGACGCCAGCTTAGTGGGCCACCTTTTTTACCGCCTTTGTCCGCAATCAGGCCCCTTACTGCAGCCCTACGTATGGAGTGTTGCTTTTTAGAATTTTTCATGGGAGGTAGTCTGTGACAGAAGCGGTAAGAGTTTCGTTCTGCAAGGGTCAAGGTCTTCGAGACGCAAGGTCTTGGGATGCCCAATAAGCGACACTTTTGCCTCTCCACAGCCTTATCAAAAGGTGTTTAGCTTCGAAACTTGTATCTCAAAGTATCAAAGCTCTATTTGGCAAGAGTTTAGTTGCTGGTCAGCCCCCTTTACTCATGATTCTCGCGACGACTCAACAGTTTCCGAAAGAGAAGCGCCACGAGAAGACTTAATGAGATTGGACTCACGCAAGATTCCGTACGTTCCTTGTTCGAGTGGTTTGAAGAAGCGGAACTCTGCATCTTGATATTCGCGACTCAGGTAGGCGCTCGGTTAACAAATATAGAGAAACAACTAAATCAAGTAGACGATAGACGGGATCTTCAATAGTAGCAACTTTCTCGTTGTCGCAGGTTTACTCTGGTACATGTACTTCTGTGATGAATACAAAAGATTTCAGAACTATGCCTAAAAATACACGTATAGCTTTCAACAGAGTACGAGTCAAGAACCTTTTGGCTCCCCATCAATAGATGATCGACATCATCAATCGCTCTGGCCCCTTCAATCCCAAGGGATAGGGAACCAGCTAACTAAAGATCTGGACGTATATACTAGCTGAAATTGGCAACCAGCTCGTAAACGTACCCCGATATGCAGCATGCTTGTTGTTGTTTTTTTGTTGGTAATGTGGGCAACACGATCTAGTGCCATGCCATGTAACCCACCCCCTATGTAAGACGAGAATAGTAATCACTCTCACGTTATCATGCATTCATACCTTGTTCAAGATAACTACGCGTATCATGTTAGATCCTGTAAGGGGAAAAGATGGAGTAGTAGTGTGGGGATGCACCCCAAATAAAGTGGTTTCATTTCGACCATACCACCACACGAGGACCTAGCTTCGATACATCTTATGCCCCTGCAAGGCAAAGACATCAAGTGGCTTCAGGGTGGGAGCTAGCAGAGAATGCTGACAATCATGGTCGCCGAAACAATCTCAAGGACGCCGTAGAGGATCGGTCAATGGGGCCGGAGAAACGTGTGGGGCCGGAGAAGAATTATAGAGTCGCTCAAACAACATGGTAAAAGTATAATATGAAAGTTACACGAAACAAGCTGGCGATTAGCGTGTGTGATCATAGCTTATATGATCGTGGTTTCTGCCAATCATCGATGAGCCAGTAAAGAAGCAATACCGCCAAGCAGAGGTAATTTCGGCCCATGGATTTAGGCAGCCCTACACGAAGGAAACATGAGTAGCAGGCGGAGCCAGTGTTCAAGAGCGTAATGAATCGATTTGATGGCTAGAGAAGATCATACGTTTTAAAAGCAAGATTGTCTATATGAACGATATTGAGATAGAGGTAACCTTTCGCAAGCGTTTACACATCCATTGGGATGGCATTCAGTAAGCAGCAAAACCTGTCTCCCTGAGAAAGTCACAACTCAAGTACTCAACTGAGTCGAGCTGAAAAGGGGGGCACTTTACGTCGTATTGACGAACTAGTTAAAGTTTTATTAGAACTAATAGAAATCTATTGGCTTCTAAGATGGTCGAAGTCTGACTTGGCATCATACCGAGTTGGCAGCAGATAGATAGATGCCAAGACTTAAACAGAACAAAAATAGTAATCGTATAGGAGTGGTTGTATCACTCATTGCCAATAGGGGAAGACAAATCAAGAATATTGATACGCTATACAGAATAGTAATTTGAATACTGGGCTTGGAGAGGCATGCATACCTACGTCCTTTGTATCCCCTGTTGGATCCATACTAATCCTTGGACTTTGCGGAAAGAATTCCGTTTGCGCTCGTCAAAGTAATTTGTCAACATACGGATTTCCTCGAGTACCAATGGCTAGAAGAGCTGCCTTGGAATAAAATTGAGTCAGCTTCTCGATTACGTACTATTCATGCTACGCATTTGGAGGATAAGTAGGTAAATATTTCTTTCCTGCAATGAAGGGGCAGCTAGTTTCGATTTCTCAACACGGTGACTGTGTGACGGTGTGACGGAGCCACCCCTGAAATGGGCCGAGGGTAGACTGTTTCATGAATTAAGCTCTGTAATGACTGCTCAGAAGAGTAGTTTGCCTTGGTCTTCAAACAAGAGCGTAGGAATCAGCCTACAATACTGCACGCGGACACTGAGAATAATAAGGCTCATGGGCAGAAAGAGAATGCTTTGAATGTCCTAGGAATACGGACCACTAATGGCTAGCCACATCGATGGTTCCTTCAGGTGATTACTTCTTAATTCCTTTCCATAACCTATTGACTTCTAGAGAGAAAATTTAAACAGCCACGTATAATGTATGAAGAATTATTAAGGACAATGTAAATGCCCAATAAGGTGTATGTGGGAAACGAAATTGGAAGCTCGTTTGGCCAAATGGGCTTCACAGACAGAAATGTAAAGACTGCGTAAATTGTGGTAAATCCGTGAAGGCTGGATCTTTCCACCTGTTTCACGCAAGGGTTGATTTGTTTGCGTTTTTTCTGAAGTGCTGTATTTATACAACGAAAGGCTTCGCATTAAATTTTGTGATAGCCAAGGGCTGCTTCACTAGTCTGCTCAGTCTTGTGTCTTTCTAAATCCTCAGTGGCGTTCAAAATTTAGATTACTAGAGTGATTAAAACATCTTGGAGCCAATTACTAAAATTAATTGAATTGTGCTTCCTGGTTGTTATTTCATGTCTACACTTGATGGCCTTTGAATGCTCCGCACACAAGAGCCCTACCCTGCAACAAACGGAAATTCACAAACTCAAGTTCTGCTACAATTTCCCAATGTCTGATATATGCTTTGATGCTCTATAGCTGGCAAGAAGTGCATTTGAGCTTTGGATGACTTCTTCTCTATTGAGTTCCATTACTGGACTGTTCACAGTGGCTTTCTCCTCTGGCAGCAGACAACACAATTCTAACCTAGGGCTCATTTGTCATTGGTGGAGCAGACAATTAGTTCTTGATTCTACATATTCTCAATTCAACCAATGCTGCCAAATTGCCTTTTGTTGCTCTGACTGCTCTTCGGCCCCTATTACTCCTGTATCTGAACCACCAACGTCGATGAGCCATGAACCCGGAACATGGCCAACGAGAATATTATTTAGCTTTCTAAACGCTCCTTGCGTGGTGCAGTCGGGGAATCATGTCTCCAACCTGGTCAGCCAACATCCATAAACATATCCACCTCTAGACCGACGGCACAGCCCGTTGTGTTGCCGCAGTCGACATCCATTAAAAGCAAGTGGGCATCCGGCTGTGCCCAATCTGTACGATGCCATGAGGACGGAGATTTGTAGAAGCCTATTATAATAAGCGTCACGATTTTGCTATACGAGTCAAGGTCGCATAACGGATGGTTTACCACTGAGGCACATGAACTTTGTGGCTGTGCTGTTCTCATCTAGTGGTGAAACTTGGCCATTATATATGAAAGAGGGCCAATAGAACAACTATTTATAAATGACTCTCTTGAGAGAAGGATATATAAAATGGATAATCTGAAGGTATATGATTCGCAAACACCGGACCATCAGTCTCTTCACTTTTGTCATGATATAGGATAGCAACTCGCCGTTAGCCCCCAGTGTAAGATCATGATATTCAATGAAGGGGACTCTTGCAGACTCGTGGAAAAGTCAATTAAAGCACCCAGCTGATTGAAAGTGGAGAGAATTGGCTTTGCAATCCAGCTACCATTACCCTTGACGGTATAACCGCCCCCCAAATCTTCTGCTGTTTTATTTTATTTTAATTTCTTTTTTTTTTTAGAAAAAAAAAAAGGAAAAAAGAAAGGATACAGTTAATAACCACGATACAGCCAAGCTTTCAACTAAATGGTGACCGAATCATTGATCATGGCGAATGCTTACTTTCGCATCAGTAATTTCGCCGCTGAAAGTGTACTTGGGCATATCCGATTCAGAGCTGGGAGATCTGAGGTGTCGACGCCTCGAATCTGATAGTCACGAAATCTTTGAGAGCTGATCGCCGCAGAGGTTTCCAAAGATAGTTTCTCTTAAATCGGTAGCGCCCCAGGGCAGCTCAAGCATAACAGTTGCATAAGCTCAGCATGATTAGGACGCCCATTATGGGCATCACATTGGGCTCCAAATAGAACCTGCAGCCTTGACGGATAAAGAAACAGCCTCTGACTGACAATGAATCAGCGGCAACTGAGAAGGATCTTTTCTTAGCTAAACCTGACTCCGCAGACGGTTGAACTGTCTTCTCACTGGAATGAGGAAGAGATGAAACAAGAGCTTCAAAGTTTGGTCTCTCAATGCTTTAGAAGTTGTCCTCATTCCTGCCATGCTAAGAGAAAATGTATAAAGTGCTCGAATAGCAAGAAGGAAGATGCGACCTACTTTCCCACTGGCTGTTGTACAAATCTGTATTTCCCAGAGCCGTAATAAGCGGTGACTGTCTTTTACTCGTTGTTGCATTGCCTGTGCTAATAATCGTGCCACTAATGGCAAAAAGACATTTTATAACCAAGTCTGTAAGTGCAATTCGAGAAGCTATTGTTTCTCACTCAGAAGTTTTCACTTTTCCATTTCAGAGCCCTACATTTAGTGGTCACTATTGCTAGTCTCCTCACATGATATCCATTCTCCCTACGAAAGCTCGTCGGAATCTCTTGACAGGAACCAGTCCTGTATCCTTCAAAACTACAAAAAACGTAGCATAGCATACCGGACAACAATGCGAGTCTCTCCTCCAAAACAGCCACATAAAGTGTTGAGTGGTTTGCCAATGCATTTAAAAGTGCAGTCTGACGCGCGACAAATTGACGGCAAAAACTACTAAAATATCGATTGCACCAAAGATGAGTATAAACGACATAAGTGACACTCGTCACCAAGATTAAATTGTATCAAGTCACATATCCAGCAGTCGAAGTGGTGCACCCAAGTAAAAGATAAAGCGCTCAATCACGCATCATTACTAAAAACACACTAAAAGCTGATAATATCTAAAAAATGTCCTATAAACAAAATCCACTCCCCCAAAAAAACCCATAGTCAAAAGCCATCCAAGCCCCAGGGTATGTCTGTCAAGTATGTATATAACAATATCATTTCCCATCATTTCATCTCGTAGACATGTTCCTCGTTTTTGTTTTCATCCTTTCCTGTACAAAACGCCTTCATCCGTCGCCATAAAGTAAAACCCTTCTTGTTAAGATGTGGGTAAATATCTTTCATAATATGTTTGTTTTTTTTTTTTTGTCAAAATATGAGTAAATAAGAGAGAGATTGTTCTCCTTAATACCACGGCCCCATCTATGATAAGTACCCAAACGCGTTGAGAAACTGATAATATGCTCTGCCATTTTGAGGTTGGCTGAAAATGATAGAATATGTAAATAAATCGAATTAAAAATCTTGTAAAAAAAAAAAAAAGTTATACTTGTTGCGCTTGCGCCTGTGACTGAACCTCATCTCGAACATAGGTAGATCGTTGAAGCAAGGCGCTAATGTTCAGGTCCATAGGTGGCCGCTGGATTTCCATGCTTCGGCTGGGCATCCTTCTGCCACCAGGAGTTCGTGGGTGAGCCACGTTGACACGGCCGCTTCGGTCGAGGATTCGAGGAGGCGATTCATCGCCGTCCGATCCAGAGCCTTCGTGGTCGTCAAGTCCATACTCGGCTAGTCGGGTGAAGTAATCGGCGAGGCCGTCAACGGTACTAGGTGTGCCGACAATGGCGTCATACTGAGGAGGCGGTGTCATGATCTGAGGGATATCGGCGTGGTCATAGACGACGGTGCTTGCAGGAGGCGGTGCGGTATCGTCTTCAAAGGCGGGTGGGTTGAAGCTGGGTGCTCGAAGCAAATGGATCGGCCGGCCGGGTCTCTCTGCTGATGACCACGCTGCTGGGCTTTGTCGGCCCGTGGTGGCCGGAGCCCCGGATTGTAAGTGGACGGCTTGAGGCGGAGCGGGCATGCTGTCCGCCAGTCTCTCGGGTTCCGGAAGAGTTCCCGTCGAAGAGCTCGGGGATGTTTCCATGGCAATTGTGGCCGAGTCGGGGCAGCCGCACGCTGACTGGTAGGGAGACGGTCGGTTCATCTCGCCAGAATAGGCGGGCAGATACGTGTTGGCCTTGGTGGCCCGGCAGTTGAGGATGGTGAGGGGAGAGTCGATGCTGATTTCGAAATGACGGCGCTTCGTTCCCGAAGGATCTTCGGCATCCAAGCGGCTAATTCGCATAACAACCTTTGATTCAAAGTCAGTGTCAGATTCTACAGCAAGACGTCCAAATGCACAGTATAGCTTACCTTGATCCAGTGGAAGACATTGACATTCTTCCAGCTGCAGTCAGGATGTAGTCGAAGAGCCTTGTTCTTGGCCATCATCTCACACGTGGGAATCTGCACGCTCGCCTCGATCTCGGTGGAGCCCCACATGTTCTCAAGGCCCAGATCCAAGTCGCCGAGGAGGTTATCCACAGGCGCAGGCAGTGGCTCGGGGGCTTGATGCCTCCTGGCAGCATCGTGAGCTCGCCTTCTTGAGGCGGTGTCCCGAGCGACTCGGCGCTGCTCTTCATTCAGCTCGCCACCGCGGACAGTGATGACTTCGGAGTCGGCCCAAGAGGGGTCGAGCTCTTTTCCTGCCGTCTTCTCCAGGAGCAGAATCTTGCGGCCCGGGTCTTTCCTCGTCACGCGCTTGTCGCTGGTCCAGTACTCGACAGACTCGGTGATGTAGACCTTGAGCTTGTGGACTTGGACCTTGGCCAAAGGCGTGAGCTTGAAGGCGATGGGGATCTTGGCTCCAATGGGGAAGCTCTTTCCGGAGACCATGATGTCGTAGTGGAGCTGGTCTTCCCATTGGCGGCTGATGGAAATGGGCTCAGACATCTCCAGCGACATCTGGTCCGGTAGCCGGATGATGGGGACTTCTTTGACGCCGTGGAGGTTGGGCTTGAAAGCACCGGCACGATCAACGGTGGCGTGGAGCTCCCACTTGACCGAGGCGTACTGCAGCTTGGTTGTCTCGAGCTGGTGGTGGTCGATGGGAAGCTCGAATGAATAGTCGTAGACGCCGGGGTAGAAGACCTTGAATCCCTTGGCCTGAGTGGGAGTGACCACTCCGCTGTCGCCCTTTCCAAAACTCCGGGACTGGACGTTTTGCAGAGAGAGACGCTTCAGTTCCTTGGCGGTCAGGTTGTTTCGCATCGACGCAGATGGAGAGATGCTGGGTGAGCTGTTCAAGCCAGTGCTGCTCGAGTTTGCAGAGCCCCCCTTGAGCTTGTAAGTGCACTGGTTGCCATACTCGGTCTCCCATCCGTCATTCAGGGCATTGAAAAAGGTCAGGACCTGCGTCCGTAGGCTTTCTTCCTCGTACAAGTCTTGTTTCAATGGTGGAATTCCCTCGGGCCATTCTGTGCGTGCGCGACCAACCAGCTTCAGCTGAACGGCCTTGATCTTGACATTTTTGCTAATGGTCAGCTGCATCCGGCCTCTGAGGAGGGCGGTGCCGGCGCGGGATTCCCGGCGCTCATGGCCATTGTGGTCGAAGCCCGAGAGGAATAGGTTGGGCTCGGCGAGGAGGATGGAGCAAGCAACGCCGCTGCCGGTGGCGACGGGCTTGGTCACCTCGGTAACGATGGCGTTGACGCTTGATTTTGAGCTGCGGATGGAGGAGAAGCTGTTGTGATGGCCCAGCTGGTAGGTGCTCATGGGCACCACGCCTCTGGCGGTCGCCATGCTGTTTGGGGGGTATCGCCGGTGCTGAGACGAGTTGCGAGGCCGGTTTGTGCGGTGGCCGGCGTGGCGGCTGGAGTGGCGGGAGCGGCTATGGCTGGCGCCGCGATGTCTATGTCTATGCCTCGATCGGGAGGATCTCGAAGCCGCTCGGTGCCGGGCCTTGTCCCGTGGCTGTTCGCGGCGGTCTCGACGATCTCGGTCTCTGGAAGGCGGCGGGGCCGGTTTGGCGTCGCGATTGCGGCGGGACGACGACGAGGCTGGCTCGTGGGAATGGTGTGAGTGGTGGCTGCGAGAGTGATCTGCGCGGCTGCTGTGGCGAGACGATCGCGATTCGGGGCGTATGTACTCGGTCGTCGGCAGCGTCTGGACGCCAACGGGGAATGCGTTGTGCTCCGGGATGTCGACAGAGGACAGCGAGTTGCTGGCCAGCGACTGGAACAGCCGTGTCAATGCCAGGCGCACAGGCAGCTCGGGCGGCCGGCTGGGATGGGCCAAGGCCGAGAATCTCGACGACGACCGCGGCGTTCCTGGGGCGGGACTGGCGCTGTTGCTGCTGATTCGCGTCCTGGAGGAGCCAGGCGAGGTTCTGGTGCTGGCGCGAAGCTCTCGCGGCACGTAGCCGGCGGGATAGCTGACGACGTGGATGGAGTGCGGCCGCGTCCTTCGTGGCCCAATGAGGGGCTGGTCTCCGTCTCTGGGGTCAGGCGGATTGTCAGCGACAGGGGCGTCGATTCGGTACAGGATGTTGCCGCTGCTGGTGCGGGCCCAGTCGTCTCTGCGGCGGCGTCTGCGGTGGCGGGCGTCGGACTCGCGCGAGGCTGGCGTGTGGTCATCAGTATCAGCGTCTTGGATCTCGGTGCTGTTGCGGCGATGGGTTCGCGATGGTGGCGGCTGCACTGCAGCTCCCGCCGGCATCTTGGCTCTGCGGATGACGATGCTGATCTGGGGGAGGGGGGGAGGGGCTTGCTCAGGCCGAGAGCTGGGGAGAGGAAAGGTTCGACGGCGGCATCAAGGGCAGCGAACAGGGCCATTCAGACCGCCCATTCTCAACCGGCCGGGTGGAGAGCCAAAGCAAGCCGGGCGACAAAGGCCACCAAGCAAGCAGGCAATGATGTGCGGTGGTGCAAAGAGAGGAGGGGAAGGCACCGAGACTATGCTATGCAGGGCTGACAGAAAAGAGGAGAGAAGGGGATAAGGAGTACACAAAAGTATGCAGCGGGGGTAAGGAAGCAGGCAAAAGGGACCAGGTGAATAAAAGAGGGAAGCTGGCAATGTGCTGGCAGCAAACAAGAGGGCAGAGTTGCCTTGACGGCGATGCCAGCAGGACTAGAGTGCTTTTGTGTCTGGAAGAAGGGAGAGGGGGCGTTGAAGCTGCAGGCGAGGAGACGATGGAAGAGGATCAAATCAAAAATTTTCATTCTATTATAATTGGGCATCGAGAGACGAGGCGAGCTCGCCTCCTCGTGATTATGATTATGCGCCGCGGCGATAAGATAGTCTGATGTCGACCCAAGAACGAGGCCCATGGGTGGCGCTGCCGCAGGGCCAAGCTTCATCAGCGAGGCCCTGCACGAGCATCCACAAGTGCAGGCTGGACATGGACACGTCGATGGGAGCGTGACGTTGACGGTTGGGCCGCGGGAGGAGCATCGAGACCCGCCGCGGTTGCGTGTCCGCCCAACGGGCTGTGGCTACAGGCGCATGCTGTGCAAAAGCAGGTTTGGAGCAGAGGCTGGAGCGAAGATGATAGGTGATGGGAGTGGAGATGGATGTGGGATGGGCTTGCAGAGCGCTTGCAGCAAGAGAGGAGCGAGGCATGGGAATAAGAAGCAAATAGTGCCAGCATGGAGATGGGAACATCAAACCTCGAGACCTGCACCGTCGACGTATCATCATCTCTTGATACGACGCAGCAGCAGCAGCAGAGCCAATGGCAATGGGAGGCAGGACGGGAGACGGGAGAGACAGAAAAGCCAGACTCACACTCACCACAAGTTGGGGCCAGATGAGATGCAACTCAGATCGGCAAACGCGATTGGACGCTGCTGCAGGCGCAGACAAGGCAGACCTTTTTATCTGCTGATCGCTGCCGAGTTGTCGTTTTGCCTGTGCGTGAGGCGGAGATGCGATGCGAAGCGATACCGCAGTGGCTACTCTCGACTCGCGCTATGGAGCAAAAAAGTAATAAAGTGAAAAAAGACGTTGCGTGACCAGGGAGTTTTAGGCGAGATGCAGCTCAGAAAACGGGATGCTGGCGCTGAGAACAGGACGGCGGAAAAGGCTATCTGCGAAAGAAGCTGCGTGTATGCGAACAACCAGGCAATCAATGGAGAGCGGCGTTTCGGCGGGTTCGTGTCGTCGTGAAACTCGACAAGAGCAATGGAGCGGATATCGACGAGGCAGAGAATGAGATGGATGGATGAGGAGAGAACAAGAGAAGAAAAGTCACAACCGCGTTTCCCAGCTGGACCGAAATGGCAACCCCAGAAAAGCCTCCCAAGCCCTTATAAACAATTGACAGGATCGTCTCGTGGCCCGGCAAAAGGTTAAACGGCAGAAACAAACAGACTCAAAGCCAAAAACTGTCAACGCCGGTGGCAGCGGCAAAAAAAAAGAAGTTGTCAAGCCCAGCGCTGGGCCCTGCTTTAATCAGCGCTTGAGTCTCCCCCCCGATGGCCGGGCGAACTACGTAATGCCGGAATCACCCCCCTAGCTAGCTGGCGACGCTTGATTTGCATTTTTTTATTTTTAATCCCTCTTTGATTTCCTGGATGTAGATTAGCCTCGCTTCTCCATCTTCCCCTCCCCCTCCTCGGCAGTGTCTGTCCGGGGCTGATGGCGGGCCAGACTCGGGCTTGAGGCCATGCTACCGCCCAAGTAAACGAGGCGGTAGTGCCCCTTGGAGCAAGGCGTGTGGCCGCTGTTAGTACATTTGGGGCAGTAACTTGGCATAAGGCTGGTGATGTCACAGCCCGAGTCGAGCCCTTACTAACGTAGGTACATTTATGCGCAGCAGATTGCCGTGTTGCGGCCATGTTTCTGGCATTTCCACGGCAGCCAGACAGAACGCTCTACAGCATCTAGAATAGACGGGACAACGAGAGAAGGCACTGCCCGCGAGAATCTCAAATCAACTGGTGCCTACAGACCTATATCCAAGCAGCATCTCGAGCTTCAACTTGCTGCCTTGGCACCTGCATTCTATTTCAAACCTGCTAATACGCACGCACTTTTCGACTCCTGTCTCACGCGTTCCAAGCTCAACACATGAAAACAAACCAAGACGAAAGATGAGGAAAAAATAAAACAGACAAGCCAAGATGATCGACGTCACTGCCACGCCAACCCCCTGGTCGTTTTCTCTTCAGGAGGGGCCAGCACACCAAGGATGCTTCAGGCGTCCAATCAGCCCGGCCTACGGGCATTTCCGTGGAAGTCCACCATTCGCCTTCTCTTTGGAAATCTCATACGCACACTATCCGCCAGTATAGGTATCCTATACTCGTAATCGCTGTCAACTCATTCAGAGCGGCATCCCGTTTTGGCCATTCTCTCTGCCTTGTGACCGCCACAGCCAGGACCGTCTTGCGCCTCATCCGCCCCATCATCTCCATGTCAACACAAAGATGAAAAAAAAACGACGTCTCATATTCAACCTGCCAAGAGACAGAAGACCTACTCCAAGGAAGTACCCGAACTGACGGATAATACCGGGCACCTCTCCCCGCCGCCTCTCACAGTGTCTCTGCAGTCCATACCGTACAGCAACACCACGCACATGGCACCAAGACACAGCTTCCAGCCGCTGCTGAAAAGCTGAACACGCCCGTTGGATTTCTCGCATGGCCCTGCGTTCCAGTCCCCAGCCATCAGGCCACCATGGCGCAGCCGTTTCAGGAACATGCGTAAAATAGCTCCAGCTCCCTGACCCAGCTGGCCGTCTCCATTCCAGCTCAAACCATGTCTTGCATCCAATGCGAAGCTTGTCCACGCTCAGCTCATCCTGTCTCCTCGGAGCTTTCATGGGATTGTCCCAAATCCCAGATCGCGGATTCGGCAATCGGGCGGGCCCCCATTAAAAAGGGGGCTCCATATTCCCGAGACATGCTTTCAATGCCGAGCCACAGCTTTTCTCTAGGCGAGCTCTCTCCTCGCCTTTCCTATTTTGTATTTTCCCATTTTTTTTTAATTTTTTTTTTCTGTTTCTTATTTTATTTTATTCATATTATCTCAGCGCTTTTTTTTTTCCCCAACGGCTCGCTGCCGTAGCGAGCCCAGGCGTGGATTCGCTCCGGCACACCCGAGTTTCTTCACACCCTCCGGATCTGCCGGATCCTTTTTGGAATAGGCCAAAATCAAATTCCACAACCCGCATCGCTTTTGCCCATTCACCATGATGCTATTACTTACTAACACATAATCTACTACTACTGCTCGCAATGCGTAGTAGTTGTCGTTTGTTCCATCTCTACAATGTACCCTTGCTCTGTTCTAGAACAGAGTCTACATGCACCCTTGAGGCTCAGATGGCTCAGGAGATTCGAGATCCCACCAGGTGACGGGGCTTGCGTCCCAAGACCCTCGGCCCAAACTTTCCCAGACAACCGGTTCCGTGACTCAGCCACCAGGGCCACGCACCAAATCATCTTGATGCTGAGTGATATTCTTAGTTTTCCTGTTTTCCCGTCCAAGATAACAAGTTTCGCCGTAGTTCCTCGCGCAGTGGGAAGCAACTGTGAAATACATCTTGGCTACTTCTCCCCCGCAAACTAGATGAGGTGATATAGATTTGGCAACTTTATATAGCTCAGCTATACCGCAAGTCGCCACCTCCAGACGCCAAATCATCATCAGCTCTAGAGCGTAATACATGTAAAATTCCTAAGCCCATCTCAGCTCCTCGTCCTAGGCATATCACCAGCTCATGTGTATCAACTCTGCCACCGATGAATCATCTCACCGGCCCGTGAGCTAATCTTTCGCAACTGTCAGAATCAACAATTACAGAGTATCCCCTTCGCTAAGCTGAGCTCAAACGGGCTTTCTCTTACGCGTCCAGTAGGTCATCTGAGGCTTCTTCCCCCTCTTCAAGCCGACTTCCTTCCGCATCACTCGTCACCCTATCCGCTGTGAATGTTTACAAACGTCTGAGTCTGCATCTGCACGAGTGCGTCATCTGCCTCTGCAGACATCGCCCGCATCCGCTTGGTTCCCAACATATCCGGACAGTGATACCAAAAGGTAAAAAAGACTCTCCACGCAGGAAAGAAAAAAAAAAAAAAAAAAAACCTCCCGCTTTCCTCGCCCGGCCCCCTTTGCAATTAGTCAAGTAGAAACACCACAAACAAAGTCCCTCCCCATTTCCCTTCTCTTTACCAGGCATCGAGAATTTTTCACCTTGCATGCTTCCTAGGTGCCCGGTTACACCGGTTCGTACCAAGTGAGCGTCTACTCCCCACACCCACTCCAGCCACCGGATCCCCCGGCCGAGGCCGTGCCGACGCTGGCTTCTTTTGAAATCTAGCCGATCGACATGACAAAGGCTGTGCCCTGTCTGCGAATGGGGTTCAAGGGTCCTCAGGGTCCTAGGAACATGGCACGAGTGGTGGTATGATTGGGGCCAAAGGATCCACTTGCCTGCGGAGGACGGCGTGACATGTTCATCTTCGGAACTTTGCGTCTTTGTATGTTGACTGTATATGTAATTGTAAACATCTTTGGGAATTTGTATGGCTGTATCAATCAAGTGTAATACGTCATTGAAGAATGGCTACCACAGAGAAAGCAGAGCAAGTTATTGCCGGTATGCAACTTTTTATCCTCGGCTCATAGGATTTGTGCTCTTTCTTATCTGCCGAGTGCATTTCAGAGGATAGAAAACCATTTGCGTCAAGTTCAAATACTTTCGTCGTACACCAATGTCCCTAACCATGTTCTTACAAGTCAATCAAGCACAAGAGCTAGTAATGATTGAACAAGATGATAATAAAAATACAAACACAGCTGTATATGAGATTATACGGAGGCTGAATCATTTACGTGACATTTACAACGGAGCTTGACTCACTTCGGCCCATCTTAACCTACAGCATATTCTTAACTTACTTTGACTCAGTCGAGCTTATTTAATGAATCAGAATAGCAACTCCTATCATTACATTAAATACATCCGCTGTGGTCATGATACACTGAGAAGTTGGCGTTGGGCGGGTACACAAGTTCATAGGTCTAACTTCCACACAGACAAATGGGCTCTCACAAAAGAGTAAAACAATTTTAATCAAGACGTATAGGATTCAACCTGTATCAAAGAATGTATTATATTGTCTATCAACCCGTACGACTCATTGTAGCACCTCTCTTCCATCTCTCATGCCGGTCGTTAATCAAGCCATTACCACTTAAGTTACCGAACAGTACATTTATATCCTTAATCATCCAAGACGCGACAAAAAGTAGAATGATGAATCAACATACCGTCTATCCAACCGCTAAAGTCTCAATACCACGTCTCAGAATGACTTCTTCACACTCACAACAATAGCAAATTCAGGACCTTCTCCCCTCAGTAACACGGTTTCTCATACAAAGAGCAGTATAGATTCAATCAATATGTATAGTACTCATTCTCCACAAGGAAGTCATCCTGCAATCGAACAACCCGGGACCAACTGCAGCACCAGAACCTCATTAACCCTTCATCTGTAAGTACCATTCCTATCATCTTTCTGTCAAGTAGTCGCTACTAAGTAACTCAAATGTCTTCTCACACAAACGTCAGTCATTCCGTGAAATAGCAACAAACAAGTAAACCAAAGGCCAACCAAACCATCTAGCCGCCCAGATTCATACCCAACTCCCAGTCCCACTCTCATCATCACTTACTCTCCCCAGCCTCTCTCCTCAATCTAAACGCCTCCAGCAACTTCCTCCTCATCATCATCCCCGTCAACTTGATCCCCCTCCCATCCCCCATCCTCTCCCCCCTCACCTCCTCCTCGCCGGCCCAAACCCACGCCTGATGCTCATTCTCATCCAGCACAACCTTGCCCGCCTCCTCAACCTCAACCTCGAACCCAACCCCGCAGATAATCTTCGTCCCGCTCCTATTCGTAAACACAGACCACCGCTCCTTACTCGTCCCCTCCGTAACAAGCCTCTTCATCCGCCTCGCCACCAGCCCAACCTCCTCCCTCAACTCCCTCGCGCATCCATGCAAGACAGACGCATCCTCCGCGTCCACCGCCCCGCCAGGCGCCTCCCACAGATTCGGCATGCTGTCGTGCGCGGCGCGCTGCACCAGCAGGACGCGGTTCTGCGCGTCAAAGACAAAGCCCGATGTGCCGATGCCGTCAAAGTGCTTGTCGTGGATCCTGAGCCAGTCGGCTGCCGGGACCGTCCATTCGACGAGTGACTCGTCAAAGGCAAAGTCGGCCCTGGATCCGCCTTTGGAGTTTGCGCCTGTTGTGGTGTTTTCTTGAGACATTGGTCGAGACTTGGTTTTATAGCGGGAAAAAAAAAATGACGCTTATGCTTATGCTTAAATGTCTCGTTATCCAACCTGGGGCTGAGAAGGGATATATAATCGTGTTTCGTATCGTGATCTAGGTAGCTTTAATCAAAAGAAACCAGCTCAACTCGATGAAGAGGGGGGAGTAACAAGGCAGAACGTTTGTTTGCTGTGCATCTGGCCCGCGCATTGAATCAGCCTTGCGCACCTTAGTCATTTTTCGAGGCTCTTAACACGCATTAGCTAGCTGAAACTCGAAACCGCCAGGCAGCATCCAGGATTTCGTGTGTCACCAATTGAGTCATAATTGGACACGGGCCATTTGTCTCTGCACGACTGCGTGACTCCATTTTTGACAAAAATGCACAAGTAGAGCCGCAGAGCTAGGATGCGCGCGCAAGCACAAACACAGGTTGGTAGTTCAATTTCTGACCAAAGTGCACAAGCATCAAATAAAGCATACAAGTCTTGAATCATTCACAAGTTCCCTATTATTATAAAGCTATCAATTACAAAGTCCCTTCCAACTCCCATTGCGACCCAGCCCATACTAAAAGAAGAAGCAAAGTATATAGATATATAGATAGAGATATAATATATAAGATGATGCCTTTCAGGCAAAAAGAGGCATCCCACGCACTCTGGCTTCAAAGAAGAAGAAAAATCTTTCAGCCTGGGGAATCAATAATACAAGACCAAAAATTATAATATCCGCATGTCTTTGATCTAGCATGAGAGGATCGCTTGTTTTTTTCCTCCCCACATCTCGAATCCAATCCGCATTAACCAGATATCCTTTCTTGTTTTGAATGTTGGTTCTGCAGCACTTGCGACCAGCATCCCAACTTGCGATGCTTGGTTGAGTATAGAGACTCATCTCTGTTAATGGCATGCCGCAGGAACTCAATCGCCCTGATATCATAAATTCGTGTGCAAAGGCCTTTTTCTCGTATTTTGTTTTGGACAACCAGCCAAGCCTCTTGCCAAATATCTTACAACACATTAAAGACATGACCTCCAATATCGTCAGTTCTAAAACCAGGCGCCCTCCAGCTCTGGATTGAACACATATATCATCCACAATCGTTAGACAAGAATAGGGTCGTACAACATGAAACCATTGCGAAGATGGGCAGGTAGTGTGATGATCGCGCCAAGTTTGGTGTGAGCCAAAGCCGCGTCCGTTCGCTTGTTGAATTTTCGTAGCGAGCAGAAAGATACAGGGTTGTTTTACATTTCTTTTTTTTCTTCTTTCTTTCTTTTTTTTTTTTTGTGTTTTCTCTTGTTTGTGGAGCGCCTCAAGTGTAGGATTTTGAACAACTCGTTTTTTAATAAGCTTTCAAGTCCAACGCGACAATAAACGGCCGTGGTGTTGTCCAGTTGTACAGACACCCAGAATCGTGTAGTTAATTCCCTGTTGAAGGACTGGCTGTCAAGCTCATGAGGGCTCCCATGTTTTTTCTTTCCTTTATTTTTACCCCCCCCTCCCCCCCCCCCTCTCTCTCTGGTCGACGCATCCTGACGTAGCAGGCATCGAGGAAATCGGAATCTCGAGCTGCAGCCCATCAGTTCTCTCCTTACTCCTTACTCCGTTGCCAAGACCGACTTGTCTGTCCTGACTCGCATGTGATTGGCGTGAACGTCAAGGCATCGGGACATCAAGTGAGTGACTGGCCAAACAGCGGCCTTGTCCAACATCTGAGAAGTGACACGAAGGATCCTGGTCGCGAAGCCGCCATTATATCCGTCGTCAGGATTCAAGCTGCCCATGAGATCCATGCTAATCTTCATCTCTGCCGAGGACAGCACTGCATGTATCTTTTCTATCAGTTGGGCATCCTCTTCTTCCAGTAGCATGATGGCAGGCATCGATGTGCCATCAATAGGATCGCGGCCGAGGATTCCCAGATAGCGGCCAACTCTGTCCTGTACGGTGGCAACCCACTCGGCTAGAACTTGCGCGCAATCGAAAGCGCACATGGCGGATTGTAGGGGCAGTTCACGGCTGGTGAAATCAGCAAAAGTTACTCCGAGCTTATCCGACATGGCCAATGAATCGGCCGCATAAAAGGCAGCTTTCCGCAAATGGCGCTCGCGGCGAGAGATGGTTCGAGTGGCAAAGGGAGAGCCGCCGCTGGCAAAGGGAGACTTGTTGTTCGACAGGTCCATTGCTGATGGCGGAATCGAAGGAGAGCCGGTAAAGAGGGTGCTGTCAAAGGCGTCATTGCTGACCGGTTCCACGTTGGATGCTGGGGAGTGCTCGGCATGCTGCACAATCTCCGTTCCCCGGGCCAACTCCTCTGCCATGCCATCCCAATCTCGTTGCCAAAACTTTTCCTTTGACCTGGAGAGGTTGACAAAGAGCCGTACGTATGCCAGGTCAAGTAACGGAATTGCGTCGGCGGAGAGTGGTCCCATGCCGAACGGATTTGGTCGCTCCACGGAGTGCCTCGGGTTACTGGACCAGGCTGCTTGCCACGCCTTCAAAGCTGGCTCAATGTGTCGGTGCATCTTTTCCGTCTCCTCGTTGGTCCAGACTTTGTTATGATGCCTCTGTCGGGTTTCCCAGATGTAGTTGTGCAAAGCGTTGATCAAGATCAGGCAGCCAAAGGTGCTGGGGCTCAGAGTCGACGGCGGAAGCGTTGCTGGCGAGAGCCGTCCGCCATTCATCGCAGCAGCCATGTGCTTCTGCTGCCGCTCATTTGTGCGCAGGAGCTCTCCGAGAGCATCGGCAAACTTGAGCCTGTTGTGGTTGGCCTCCTCGACTCCGCCCTTGGCGAAGAAGGCAGAGCTTGACTCGGCGGCGAAGAACTCTTCATCGCAAGGCAGGTCCAGCATGATTTCTGAATTGGTCAGCGCCGGAGTGTGGTTGTAGGCGGCGACGAGGAGGCTGGACATGATGAAGACGGCGTAGAGCGTGCGCTTGCGCTCCTCTTTCCGCTTCCAGTGCAGCCACTGTTGTTGCTCTTCGGGTTTACTTTTCCTGTTCCACGCTGTCGAGTCATCATTCATCCGCACATCGTCGGAGTCGTCTTGTTCAGGGCGCAACAGATCGGCGGCTTGGGCGAGGCTGACGAGCGCTGCACAGTGAGTCGAAGCAATGTCACTAATGGTCTTGTCGGCGCAGTTATGGCCGTACACGACGTTGAGCAGCATGGCCTGGACGAGCCAGACGGGCGTGTGCGCCGAGCTATCCCTACCTTGAGATGGCGAAGACTGCGTGTGCTGGTGGTGGTGGTGATCGGATTCGCTCGCGTGCGAGCTGCGGCGGATATTATCTGCTTTGCGAACATCTGCTTTGCGTCTTTCCTCGAGGTAGAAAAAAATCATCTTCTTGGCCATATTGAAGAGTTCCTTGGACTGAGCGTGCTCCATTTCATACAAGGCGCCAATGGCGGCCGTCGCGAGCACCAGACATCCACTACCGCCTACACCATTCTGACGCCCACTCGGGGAGGACGTGGACATATCAAAGGACAACGTGGGCAGGTGCAAAAAGGGGAAGTGGGGATGGAAATAAGTAATGTAGGCTGAGACATAACGCTGTAGATTCTGGGTACTGGGCACGTTGACAGCCGGAGCAGAAGGGGCCGACCCGGCGGACGACGACGACGATGATGGGAACTGCGGCGACTGCGGTGAGGTATGAGAGGTAAAGGAGTATTTACGGCCTCCAAAGGGCAGGCACTGGGAGAGGATATTCACAATGGTAGTCCTAGTGGCATCTGTGATTGTGGTTACGGGCGAAGCGCCATGGTTAACGGCGCCGTTGAGGGACGATGGGGTTTCCGGGCCGGCATTGAAGGCAAGGGTGTGGTTCATGCTCTGCGTGTTCAGTCCAGATACGACGTTTGGGCTCAACGAGCTCAGCGATGGTGGGGGCGTGGAGAAGTATGGGTCATTGATCTTTTGAGTAGCTGGCTGAGGTGATAAAGGAGCTCCGTTGAGGAGATCCGGGAAGACTGAACCATTCAGATCCATCGCAAAGGGATTCGGCATCTGCGGGGGGCCCATCACGGAGGGTTGCCACATGGTACTCGTCCCGGCCGGCACAGGGTGATTTGATCCATCCACCATGACATCGCTAATCCCACTCTGGCTCGTCGTGCTCAGCGCCGACGGGCTCGACTCGTCCACCACGTTTTCGTTTGTCTGAAAGGACATTTGATGGTCGAAGCCGCTCAGCCAGTCAAATGTGTCGTCAAAGGTTGGGTTCGGCGGCACATCGCTGATGGCCGACGCAAAGGGGGAGGCCTGCTCCATTACCATCGAGGGAGGGGAATCATTATAGTGAAGGGCGTTGGGGTTGATGGTGGTGCCCGGCCCAAACAGGATGCTTTCGAAATCAAACTCGGGGTTGAAGGCGGCCAGAGGAGGCGCTGTGCGGAGGGCGTTTTCAAAATCGGTACCGCCGATTTGGCCCGTCTCCAGCTTGGGGAGGCCGTGCATCATGGCTCTCTGGCCCATGGCGGCCATGGTCATGCCCGTAGTAAACATGTGGTCAAAGTTGTGCATTGGCAGGCCGGCCAGGCTGGGGTGGCGGCTGTGTCCGCCGTGCATGCTCCTAGCAACGGATGCATTCGCCGAGGCGATCATCTGCATGGCGGCGCCGTCAACATGGCTGATGGTGTTTGCACGCGGGCGCATGGTGTTGGAGCCGGGGTTGTTGCTGCTGGCCGCCGCGGCCTGGCCGGCGCCCGCAACGCTGTTCTTGCGAGCCCGGCTCTGGCCGGGGGGCACGCCGCTGGTCGACTCGCGGCGGTTTCGAGGCCGTGCCGAGGGCGTCGACGTCTGGTGCAGCTTCTGCTGGTGGCGGAGCAGCAGGTCGCGGCGGGCAAAGCATCGCGAGCACTCGGGGCACTCAAACGGCTTCTCCTTTGTGTGGGAGCGCTCGTGGCGCTTCAGGTGCTCCAGTCGGGCAAAGGAGCGCTGGCAGGTGGAACAGACGTGCGGGCGCGGCTTGTCGGTCTTGGGCGGAGGGAAGTTCGGCGCGGCCTTGGGCGTCGTGTTGACGGTAATCGTCGACGCTGGAAGCAAGCAGCAACACGGTCAGCTGTCAGACGAGAAGCTTCTACTAGCTGGAAGGGAGGCTTTTGGGAGCGGGTCTGTCCTTTGGAGGGGAGCTGGAGGAGAGCTGGAGGGGAGCTGGAGGGGCACGGGCAAGCGCCGGCGACCAGAGAGAGGTGCTCACCAGAGTCGTCTGCGCTGGGGGCAGCGCTGCCGCCAACGCTGGCGCTGGCAGTGGTTGAGTTGGACATGTTGGAGGCGCGCGACACCCGGGGGCCTGAGTCATTCATCACCATGGCAAG
This sequence comes from Trichoderma sp. CBMAI-0020, assembly GCA_030708095.1. Taxonomy (NCBI): domain Eukaryota; kingdom Fungi; phylum Ascomycota; class Sordariomycetes; order Hypocreales; family Hypocreaceae; genus Trichoderma; species Trichoderma sp. CBMAI-0020. The sequence goes on from JAJNCI010000001.1 coordinate 566,661, forward strand.
ACACCGCCGAAGAAGGCCGCCGTTCGCAGACGGGCGAGCGAGGCTGGCGACGGCGAGAGAGCAGAGCAGAGCAGAGCAGAGCAGAGCAGAGCAGAGCAGAGCAGAGCAGAGCAGAGCAGAGCTGCTGCTGCAGGGCGCTTCGCGGGGTGGTCGAGCCGAGCTGCAAGCTGCGCGCGATGACTGTACTTTTGGCGGGGAGGTCGTAGCAGGACAATGGAGGGGCGGAAGCTGCCAGCCTCAGCACGACAGAAAAGCGCCGAGTCACAGAACAGAGCAAATACCTGGTTAACGAGAACGGGGCGTGAGGGCGTGGCGCGTTCCCGCGAGAACCACAAGCATCCCAAGCAGAGGTTTGCGCACAGAACAGCGGCTTGGGCGTCGCTCAGGGCGAAGGGCGAAGCAGGGACAAGAAAAGATGCTGCTCGAGCAAGACGGAGCAGAGAGAGAGCAGGAAGAGGTTTGGCGACGGACGAGCGACGAAAGGGCACTTGCGAGTCGCCCACCATGCGGCGACACAGTGGCGGGACTGTGCGGTCCAGCGTCCAGCGTCCAGCCGCCTGTTCTGCTGCGCCCGCTAGCCCGGACCAGGGCCTCTCTCACAGTGCGCTGCCGGCGCCAGAGCCCGCTGGACACCGCTGGAGCAATCGCCGAAGAGGCCTGGGACGGGGCTACAGCGGGCCGCTGCTTGCCGTAGGGATTGGGCGGGGCTCGCACGGTGCGTCGCCTGCATGTACAAGTACTCACGAGCTACGGGCCTGTACGGGCCTGCACCACGGGGCGGTACCTCGAGGTACGTACCGCGAAGGCGCCGAACGCATGTTGGTCGAACGGCGCGCGGGCCCCAGCAGGCTCGACGGCGTCCAATCGGCAGGGGCCAGGGCCAGCTGCTGCAGAAGAGGGAAATGGCCTGCAACGAAAGGTAAGGATGAACATGCACAGTACTGCCAGGCTATTAATATGGGCGCATACACATATGTAGGTGCTATTCGCACTACGGTAGGTATTAGCTCTAGGCACAAAGAGGCATGCCTGCAGCAGAGTCGCACTGCTAGAAACATGTACGAGGAATGTCGCACGCATCAGCTGCCCATCCCATCCTGCATTGGTGGGATGACGGCAAGTACCTGCGCTGCGCCGGGCCCTGGGAAGATACTCTCGCTGGGCTGGCGCTAGCGGCTGCATGTACTGTACACGCCGTGCTCTGGAGGAGCCCCTCACACTGTCCTGCACTGTAACCTGCAGCAGGGTGTGGCCGCCTGCGCTGGATGCGCTCTGAAGTCATGCTGCCGTTGCCTGATGAAGCCCTTTTTTTGCACAAATGCACTGAAATCTTTTTTACGAATGGTCACGAATTAATGCCTCTGCCGTGTGTCGTATTGGGCTGTCTCTTGCAGCGCAAAGCCATGGGTACCCGCGGATGACGCGGATGGACGCATCGCATCAGCCTTTTAGGAGGCAAACACCTACAAGATTGGGCATTGGCAGGTCAGGCTCACGCAGCACGCTAGAGGCCAGCGGCCACACACCCATTCGACGGTCGACCATTTGTGCCTGGCCGCCACAGCGCGAATACGCAGCAAATCGAAGCCAGCTTCCGTGCCACGGCGGAAAAAGGCTTTTCATCCTTGTCCTGCGCCGTTGCCATTGCATCAAATCATATCATATCATGGGAGATTCGGTGCAGAGATAAGGTACAGTACATCAAGTAGTTCCGTATCTCGCACTACGGCGAATCGGTCGAATTCAATTCCACGTACCGCTGCGCCCAGGAGACGCCTACGAGTACAAGCGCTCGCGGACTCGTCCTGTCGCATGAAGCAGCCTTATCCGATTCCGGCCTCATTTCAATACCCGAATCTTGCCAAACGCCTTGTTCTCATTCTCACTCGCCATCCAATTGCCTTATAACCGACTGTTCCAAAGTTCAGCCAGCTCCACTCTGCCTTGCTGTGTTTGACCAGCTTCCGGCTGACTCTTGCTCTACAGGCACGGAGGTACCCAGAACGGCATCCAAACGGCCATGTAAGATGGTACTTTGTCATCTCGGACAGTGTGCGGCTCAAGAGCAGCCGCTAATGACACCGCCTCCGGCATGGATCTGGCCGGATCGAGACTCGCCGGCAGCTCAGACTCGCCGGCGCTCATTTTGTTGATTCATTTCATCTTCTCGTTATTTCGCAAGTGTTGCTGCCAATGCACTGACTGTATAAACCGCCAGCTTCACTGAAACGTACTGCGTACTCTCGTGTACATGCAGGGAACATCCTGGTCCAGCCACTTCCAGCAGCAGCAGCTCGTCGACTTTGTTCGCATCCCGGGATGACTCCGACGAGGCAATTTATCCCGCTCGGCGTACCATTTATCGCCAGCCCACCCTCCTGTACGTGGTTTGCTGGGCACACTGTGCAGGATACAAGCCGGCAGGGATGCGCTGCTGCGTGCCCATGGCGCCCAATTCGTGCTCGTACAAGGTCGCCAGTACAGTGCCGAGTCGCATCCAACCACCGACGCCGCCTGCACTTCCGTACCTACATATCATATCGTTCCAAGCCCAGCCTAATCCTCAACGCATCGCTGCTAGTGCCTGTGCGGTAAAGATTGAGTCGTTTGCCAGCACCCTTGCCGGACTCTGCCATATCCATCCATATCTGGAGCGTCGCAGCCAATGCCTTGGCCGCTGCAGTGCACGCATGAGCGAGCGGAGCTATCCGTGGACCTCGTTCGTTCTGTGGGCGTTGGGCCCACCGGCGATGTGCTCAGTTCTGCTTCAGGATGGGATGGCCGCAGAAGCCCAGCGAGCAGACACGACACGGCGAAATTGCGACCCAAGCCCAGGAATCACCGCTGGCGCAATCCATTGGCGTGGAGACGGCAGCGCTCGCGAGTAAGTGCTAGCTGGCGCTGATAGCGAGTCAACAGGCGATTAGTCGACTATCGATACGTCGCTGTGCCCAAAAGCTGACTAGCGGCCAGGCTAGCAGCCGCTGAGCGCTGCGCAGAAGTTCTGGCTCTAGTGGGCTCTGATCACGCGCTTGGCCCCTCTGGCTCTAGGCTCTCTGCAGCGTGGCTGGCCAGAGCACGGTGCGAGCGCGTGGCCGACGCCTGAGAGGCTCCTAACGCCAGGTACCAGCAAGTACCTGGGCCGAGCAAAGCCTCATGCAGGTCTGCTGCTGGGGGACTGGCACGGTGTCACCATTCTGTAAGCGGCCAGACTCACGCCGCACGTACAGAGCTCTGAGGCTGCTGCGGAGTATGTTCATTGCTGCTTCGCGATATGGTACGTAGAGACAATGCTTCGGCCCCAGGATATGCCAGAGAATCAACAATGCTTGTCAGAGATGCCAACTTGCTGGCGGATAAGCTTCGTAATTTGTACGGATGCTGGGAAAGGCTATCTATCCGCAGTCTCCACAGAGGAACTGTTGATAACGCTACTACCTAATCGCAAAGGCAGGAGGGATCTGCCTGCTTGCCTATACCTGCCTTGGCACATTGCGTATAGCGGCTAGTGTGCTCTTGCCAAAGGGAATATTCAATGGAGCAACAGATACGGAATGCGATGCGAAAGCCGGCGGGCCTTTCATTCCCCTTTCGTAGCAATAAATCATGGAAGGAGCACCGAGAATGAGGCGGACATCGATACGTTCTGTGCTGGAAGGAGCTAGAGACAGACACGGCCGCTACTAGACAGTGTCCAAGACATCGACATCAAGCCACGACTAACCTAGAGCCTGAGCCTAAAGCACGGTTGGCTGCTTCGACCGAGTTTATAATGGTGAATTATTAATTGAATCCTCTTACTCTAGTGCTTGCGTATCCTACCAAACAGCTTTGTGAATCAGCATTTAGTAGTTCCGAGCTCTTGATGCTAGCTCAGACTTGGGTCCCTACCTGAATAGCCCAGATCGCTGCAACGGCATGCTGCATGTACTTGTACAAGCACCTACAGCTCGATACAAGCACATGCCACCACCAGCATTGCACTCGCTTAGCCCAGCCATCTCTTGGCCTCCATTACTGTACCTTATTTACTTACTTACATGAAATGATCTTCGCCGGTCCCACCGCAGCCGGCACTCTGGGCTGGGTTCGAGAGCTTGCGAATCGAGTCTGTTTCTGCGGTGGCTGTGTTTGCCTCTCTGCGTCTCCATCCCCATCTCCTGATCCATGCGACGTCGTCTGGCGAGCCAATCTGCGGCCTGAGGCCTCGTGCATTGCATAAGGCGCGCCACCAGAGGAGAAAGAGCTCATGTTGCAATGCCACGGCCCAACTGCAGTGGGTGGCGGTTAATCTATCCATCTGGCACCTGTTGAGCTATTGATGTTGGTTGCTACCATGTATGTACCGAGTGCCAGTGAAACACGTTTCCCCAAATATCTGCTACCAGGGGCTGCATCTCTCTCCATCGCATGGTAATCGTACGAAGCCAATGCTTATCCATATCGTATGTTGGTGGCATGGATGCGTGCAAGATCAAAAGGACCACTGGCTGCTCGATATACAAGCCTAAGACCAATTCAAATCAATTGAGCTGGAGCTGTTGGCTTCGAAGAGCAAATCTCCTTCTTTTCATGGCTTACGGGACACCGCACTCCACTGCTCGAGCTCATCTGCGTGTAATTGCGCCAGAATGGCAGACAGAAATTGACCATCTCTCACAGTCTCTCCGTATGTCGGTTCCCAGAACTGAAACCTCAACATCAATTCCCTGCTGTTGCTCGCCATTGGGCCACATCCGCAGAAGCGCTCGAATCTCGAGATACAACTGAGCCGAATTCTCATCAAGCCTGAACACTGCGTACTGTATTGACTCGATATGTGGCATTCGCAGTCGTTCGATCTGGCAATACTCGCCTTTCCATTTGAGTGGAATATATTGCCTCGATTCTTCCGCTGTCAAGACAATGATGCTCTGTTGGCTTGATCTTGACTATTCGATGCGTTCTAGAAACAATTGGAGTTTCTAGCCCCTAATAGCTCTTGCACCAGATCGTCGAGGCTCGCTTGTACCTGACAATTGGTCTGTGAGAATCTAGCGGCCGGACGTTGATCATGGAGAGCATCACGTACCTCGGCCAATCGATGGTTTCGCTTCATCACGACACCTCGCCCCTAGCACAACACAACCACCTCTAGCACACTCATTGCCAAATGACTATTTACGCCAGTGTCGAGTTATGCCGTCAATAGGTCGTGAATCAGTATTTGGAGAAGCTGTTGTTTCAGCTCTGGTACCTGAGAGTCTGTCCCAGCGAGCGGCCATCGTACGTGGGTCTCCAGGCTGTGATCGACTACAGTGCTATTGGCACAGTCACACATACACGCGCAAGCCATGCGGCCAGGCAAGACCATCAAGTGGCCTCCGTGATCCGTTATGCGAACTAGCCGCATGACGGAAGAGAGCGTGCTGCACAAGACGATGAAATACTAGCAGAATGTTCATGTCATAACCGTCTAGACGGCGCAAGTACCGCTTGCTTGCCATTCCATTCTGTTGCTAATGGGTCTAGAAAGGACCAATATTGTGTAGGTTCAAGCAGCTTCAACACTAACACGCCAGCCGCCCAGCGCTAGATACTACTTGAAATGATACAGAGACAAGACAGGATGAGGTCACCGAGCAAAAGGAGAAAACATTGACAGAATCAAAAATAGAACCTGCTCCTGCAACCCAGGATCCAGAAGAGCTAGCAAAGAAACGCACCATCACGTCACTTGTTGGCGAAAGAAGCAAAGACCTTCCAGCCCCAGCCAAGCTTGTGTGATTACTTCGCTTGAGCAACCATACTGAAGCTGTTCCTGGACCCATATCAAACGAGGTCAGGTGCACAAACGTCCCCAGGGGCCCACCGCTTCGCTGCGGGTTAGAGCGTCGCAATTGATGCATCAATCCTCGGAATGCATGTCGGCGTAGCGGCTCTGCCATTCGCTGATTCGCCCGTCTCCCATGCACGTTGACCTGACCGACATGCTGCTAGCAGCCTACAGATGCACCTTGGCCTTGAGTCACAGACAATGATGGAGGGACTCCCATCTCTGCTCAACCCTGAAACTGGAGCACGACTTTTCGTCCGGCTCCATCCGCCTAGTGGTGAAAACAACGAGGACTAACTCGCTTTCGTGATGTTATAACACGTTCTAATAGTTTCCCGCGTCGCTAGGATTGCATATATGCACGCTAGTCCTGTGCGTGGGAGGCCGCCCATGTGATTGAATGAAATGGCTTCTTCTTCATCATCCCGATATGCAAGGACTTTCGCTGTCTTTTTTTTTTTTGTTTCCTCCCCAGCAGCCCGGGCAGATTTGCGCGTTGATTTTCCCTCAGGGATCCCCGGATGCTTGCACCGGCTGTGTTGCTTGTGCGTGCTCACGCTGCCGGACACGAGTCAATCAATCTACAGTTATATGCTCTCACGGCTAGCTGCCTAAGACTTTTGTGCTCGCCATCCAGCTAAATTCTTCTTGTCTCAGACTCAACAGCCCTATGATGCCACTTACACGGATCTATAGAAGTCTCCCTACATGGCGAACCCCAAAAATCCCCAATCTACACAAGCTCCTCGGTTTACCCCAACTTCTCTAATATGCCGGGGGAGACTACCCCCGGCCAATATTCTTTGGTGAACTGACCCCCCGGACTGTGAACCTCAATCGGGGGCTCAAGTCGCCTGCTGACCAGGAACCCTTGAGTGTGTGGGCGGCCTGTGGTAGCGCTCTTCGTACTTGTACACCATCGTGATGCTCGACCCCTGTTTCCCCAGATTCCTTAGCTCTGGGGGAGGCTCCACGACCATGGGAACTGGAGTGGGCGACGAGCCGCCGTAGGCTGGGCCATTTTTTCTTTCGGCTGTGAGACTTGGAGCAGGTCGTGATTAGTTCGGAGATTGTGGCATCCCTTTTTGTTGAAACTGTAGCGGATTTGTCTCGTCTAGCACTGTCTGTTTGAAACATTGCAAAGGCAGAGGCTGTAACCATGCCGGTACCCGGATTTCTCGGGTCAGAGCAGAGCTGCTTACGCCTCTATTCCAGTTCGACGGGAGATTACTTGCGAGGCCAGCCAACCACTGCCCTGTGATTATGGCAGCATTATGAAAGATGTACAAAGTACGTCGTACATCCACTTACAGTAGACCGCCTTCCAATATATCCAGAGGCTCGCCGAGGGAACCGGCGGACAGCGGCATAGAAGCCGGCATTAGCTTCTCTCCAGCTTTTCCAATGGAGCTCGCACTCGCTTTCACCTTGTTCTTGCGCCTCAATGGGTCCTAAATATCCGCCAACTGATGTGGTCCCCTGAAAAGCGGCCAACGGGTTGAGAAAGGAACTATTCGGGTATTGGTTTAGCCGCCTGTTGACAAAAAGGGGAATCTATCTACAAGTATACGGGCGAGTGTCGCAAATGGCACAGTGCCCATCCTTCCATCTCTGCCCTTCCTTTTACAAGAAAGAGATGGTGTTTAGGTGGGCTCCGAACTAAAGGGACAAGAAAAGCTGGCATGTATCGAGAGTTGCAGCCAATAATACCCAATTGAAATCCACCCTACACATTGCCTCAACACCATACCATGGAATCTCGAGCTCCCAACTTGGTTGAAAGCCAGGTTTATTCCCCCTTTGGCGTCATAAGGCATCTCCGCATTAGCGCTGCTCGAGTTCCGCAGCAGCGCCTTGCATGAACCCAAGGCCAGCGAAGGAAGTTGGAGAGTCTGCGTGCTGCCATGCCCATGTCCCACGTGCTCGGTACTGCTCCGGAAGCTGCCTCTCTTTTGGTGTTTTCCGTGGATGGGGCGCCAACCAGCCTATCTTCAAAGTGCTCGCGTCTTTCAAGCGGCCGACGTGCTAAAAAGTTCGACTCTCCGCGGCATCCATACGAACGCCACAGCACTTGTTTCAGCAACGCCGTTCCCCATGGAGTGCTGTAGTGGCCCACAACGGCCTGCGGTAATATCTCTGGTGGCGCCAGGGGCAATTTGTTCTGGATTGTTCAACCAACAGCGCAGTCGTCCTCGCTTCCGGACTTTCTTGCCGCCTTTTTCTTCTCTCGCTTCTCCATGTGGTGATCGGCGCTTCACTTTCCACATTCTCGGGAACCTGCTTCTCAGCCTGCAGCGCCATCATACGGAAAACCGGGAATGAGAAGCTACTAGCATCGTGGCAAGGATGCAAAAGAAAGAGAGAAACGAATGCCATAGGGGAACCTCCGTATAGCAGGTCCACTCGCACTTCGGGCCTAACAGCAAAAGCACATTCCGTAACCCGCCACTTGAACCGCGCGGACAAGCGGACTATCCGCAAAGGGACGCACGAGCTTCCGGCTTGGTTATTTGCTTCGTAGGCTTCGTAGAATTGCTAATTACTGAGCCTGCGGCTTTTCTATGATATGGATGGGAATGCCCAATTAGGAACGAGTAATTGACTGGATCAAGTATGTAAAAAGAGTGCGCTGAGGTATATTTCTGTCAAGGCTGCCGGAATGCCGCTAATAGACTTGCCTAGATGGGAGTTGCGTTGAGAATGTTATAGACGCTGAGAGCTTAAGCGAGCGGTTACAGAAACAAGCGACAGGGAAAGTGACTCAAGCCGTGGAGTTTTGAGTCAGGGTTTGGCCAAAGAGGCATTGTTATCTATATGCCTAGTTTTGTAGGAGATTGTAAACAGTGTTCAGGATTGCTGCATCTTTGAGAAGTTGCACCCTCTGTTTATTCGTAGGTGTCTAAGGAGCAATAACGTTGAATCCTTTTATTTAAAGCATTGTTTAGAAAAAATGTCACGTAAAAATAATAAGCTTGAATCAAAATTGTACAAGGCCATTTATTAAAGCATGCCAGCTTGTGTTTCAATAGTAAAAGAGCCTGTCGATTGATATAGGCCAAAATTACCTAGTTGGAACCCACGCGGGACGCTTTCTCTGTGCAACCCCGGTGGTATGTCACCGTTATTTGGGTCCAGCGTAGTCAATTCGCGACGTGGACTGCACGTGGTACATCTTGGACTTTTTTTCCTCCAATGGAGAGTGTAGAACAGGTACCCGTTGGAATCAAGTTCAGAGAGATATAATCGGTAGTGCCAAATAGGGTTCCGTTGCAGTCAAGACACTACATTACTCTTGGGGGAGTATTGTCTGTTGTTCTACTCGTACCTGAAGATAACTTGAACTGGGAAAAGGCAACCAACTTCTTTACCGGGATCAATGCATTTAGCCATTAATCCATACTGGAGGTAAGCAAAAAATAGTAGTTTATTCTCCGATTCCGAGTGTTGTTACTATGCGAAATGGCGGCCTGTGCGCTTTGTGTCCTGATCCAGGGTAAATACTAGATCTATTACCTGCCAGATTTGGACAATGAGACTGCCATGGCTGAAAAAAGATAACATTCTGGTAGATTATTAGTAAATGGGTAATCTACACGTGCGGTAAAACTGCTTGGATGATATCATGAGTAGGCATCATATGATGTGATTGGTACGATTCTTCTCTACCATCGTATAATGCTAGGCAACCTAGCATCATCAAGGGTCATGGCGCAATGACGTGCCTGTTTAATAAGTCTTCCTGGCTAGGCAGAACTCCTTCAAGGCAATCTGAGTTCCGATGTGGAAGGAGAGTTTGTTTGGCACTTTGGCTGATAGGTCAGCGGTGAGATACTAGGCTGCAACACCCTCATTATTACCCGGAAGCATTGGGAACAACCAGCGATAACGAGCGTATGTTGACGAGTCTGAAGCTCGAGGATGCTTCTACTTCCCAGTTATAGGGTGTATACAATATACCGTTCACCGAAATAGCAACCAACTGTCCAATGCTACATACTCACCAGAAATAGTAACATGGTAGCCTAGATCTACTATCTTTTGGTGCGTGCCCGCGCCCTTTTCTTCTCCAAAGCTGTAAGCGCTTATGGATCGCCAGCGGGCATGTAACGCTGGATCTTCAATACAATCCTCAAGCAGAAATACCTTTCCTTTCTGCGGGCGCTGAAGAGATGGCACGCGCCGGATCACCGCTGCCAAGGGACAAAAGTTGACAAAGGGCGATTGCGTCCTTATCCACCCCATGTGCTAGGAGTTGCATCCCGCCGTGTGAGTAGGATTATCCTTCTATTAACTATTCGAATAACCTTAAATCCGTGGTGGAAGCAGCCAACCACATCTGTTGCTCCTAGGCCATGTGCCACCCGTGAGAGGATTTTGTGCGAGGGAATGCGCATGTAGGTACATGTAAGTCAGCTTACACACGATAGGGCGCATAATGACACAATAGGACATCAGATGATAGCTTAGGACATGTATTTAAAGACTGGTTTGTCACATTTGAAGCATATTAAATATAAAACGCTTGATCCTACTATACTGTTTGTTTCGCCCTCTACTCCGGTACTGCCTCACGCCTTCGTACGCCGTCCATACCTTTAAAGCTCGCGGAATCTAGGCCTTAGCAGCGGACGAAGACGAAGGATCAGGCAAGGGGCACGGCAACTGATTCCGTCAATTAGATTGCAGTCTTCTAATCAGATATGATGGCATTTTCCAGATTGGACTTTTGTTGCTGAAACAGACAGCGTTGTCAGATGGATCCTACTGCATCGCCGGCCCCACCATGCCGTTGGCCTTTATCGCCAATGCCGTGGCCCGAATCGAGCTTGATCGTGTGCTCTGCCAACAATATCTCTTTCCTAAATCTTCCAAAGATCATCCGGAAATATGCCCAACGACACCGTCATCATGATACAACGTAGCTTCTGGACGCCGCAGTTCATATAATAAAGTGTGATGTTTCTGAGCCAGCTTCGGGCCTATTATGAACGGGGCAGCTGTGCCAATTCAAAACGGTCTACTACGGAAGTTCGGCACCCCTGTGGACGGGTATTTCGGCACTCATATTACGGGGAGACAGGCATTGAGGCCGCCCCTAACACTGGAGATCTAAAGGGCAGGTCTGCTTTGCGTAGTCCTGCAGTGCCATACTCTGGAGAAATCGTAAATGGACCGTTTTGCTGGGAACTTGGCCTGCCCATTGGTGGCAGATGAGTTGCGACTCCGCCGCCGCTGATGTACTAGGTATTTGCTATGCCCATGAATACGTCGACTTGCAATGCCAACATGCTAGGACAAATGAGGATGGTGATTATGAATTGCTGGGTCTGGATGATCGCTTCATGGAAGAATTGGGACTGAATCGGTACAGGGAGTTGAGGGGGATATCGACCGGGAGTCTTATAAGAAGACGTTGAAGCTCGAAGTGAGAGTTTCGAGATCGGCAGCCCAAGCTCCTCAAAGTTGTAAACTCCAACTCAAGGCAACTCCAGACCATCCAACAGCAGACAAAGAAAAATGCGTGCCTCTCTCTTTGCCTCCCTCGCCGGCCAGGTGGCCATCAGCGCTGCTCTCCCAGAGCCTGCTGCCCACAGCCCTCGTGCGGCTGGTGCCACCGCGTATGCCTCCAACTCGGGCGGTAACTACAAGCTCAGCTCGATTGCTGCTCCCGTCCAGGGCGCTGGATCCCCCGGCTCAGAGTCTACTTGGAACCTGAGCATTGACGACACGAGCTCCGGCTACAAGCAGAAGATCACCGGCTTCGGTGCTGCTGTTACCGATGCCACCGTTGCTTCCTTCAACCAGCTGTCTGCCAGCACTCTCAGCCAGCTGCTCAACGAGCTGATGACGGGCGCCGGTGCCAATTTCGCCCTCATGCGACACACCATTGGTGCTTCCGACTTGTCTGCCGACCCTGCCTACACCTACGACGACAATGGCGGCAAGGCTGATACCGGCATGACGGGCTTCAACCTCGGCGACCGTGGTACCGCCATGGCGCAGATGCTGGCGCAGATGAAGGGCCTCAACTCCAACTTGAAGATCTTTGGATCTCCCTGGAGCGCGCCTGCGTGGATGAAGCTCAACAACGCCATCGACGGCAACACCAACAACAACAACCTCAACGATGGCTACTTGACCGGCAACGGTGCTCAGTACTCCAGCGCCTTTGCCCAGTACTTTGTCAAGTACATCCAGGCTTACGAGTCTCACGGCGCCACCATTGATGCCATTACCATTCAGAACGAGCCCCTGAACAGCCAGTCCGGCTACCCTACCATGTACATGTTCTCGTACGAGCAGGGAGACCTCATCCAGAACTACGTCGGCCCTGCGCTGAAGGCGGCTGGCCTTGACACCCAGATTTGGGCCTACGACCACAACACCGGTATGTATCTTGCACTGAACAACGGCTCTATAATGAAGCAAGCGTTCGTTATGGCTAACACAAAACCCATGTAGACGTGGCCAGCTTCCCTGAGCAGGTCTTGGGCATTGCCTCCGAGTATGTCCCTGCCGTTGCATGGCACTGCTACGCCAGCAACCTGGACTGGACCGTCTTGACCAACTTCAAGAACCAGTTCCCCAACGTGGAGCAGTACATGACCGAGTGCTGGACGCCCTCCACCGGCGCCTGGAACCAGGCCTCCAGCTTCACCATCGGCCCTCTCCAGAACTGGGCTTCCGGTGTTGCTGCCTGGACCCTCGGCACCACCGCCCAGGACGGCCCTCACCTGTCTGAGGGCGGATGTGCCACTTGCACTGGCCTCGTCACTATCAACAACGGCCAGTACACCTTCCAGACGGCCTACTACATGATGGCCCAGTACAGCAAGTTTATGCCCGTCGGCGCCACCGTCCTCAGCGGCACTGGCAGCTACACCTACTCCGGCAGCGGTGGCATCCAGTCCGTTGCCTCTCTCAACCCTGACGGTACCCGCACGGTCGTCATCGAGAACACCTTTGGCAACGATATCTACATCCACCTGACTACCCAGAGCGGCCAGGAGTGGAGCGGCAATGTTCCCACTGAGTCTGTTACCACTTGGGTTCTCCCTGCTGTTTAAAGCTCCTAATGGAGACCAAAAAAAGTGGCGGAATGGCTTAATAGTTTTTGATGTATATAATTATCTATGGTGGCAAAGGCCGCAATATACGTGTATATTTGCAAGAGCGCCTGCTGTTGTAATTGAAATGAATAATGAAGAGGCGTCAATGTCCTGTTTTGAATCTGAGAACAATGTCTTATACGGGCAACCTGTGAGATGTGTAGGCAGTTGGGGTGCAAGCGCGCCAAAGTAAAGGGATGCCACTGCATGGGAAAGCGTATGCTTTAAAGGCGTAACCGAATTTGATCGAGCTCTTGCGAGCACTTCTAGTATATAGCTTTTAGAACGTGGGTCTACGGATTAGTTATTACACGTACTGTTACTGGAAGTATGCTCATGTTTACCGAATAGCCATTTGCTGCTACTGGATTTTTTACTGTTGTTGCTATTCCTTCTACGACAGTTACTTCAGCTACATTTGTCTCTTCTACTATCCATAAATCAAGACGTGGCTTTTGTATAATCTTTACAGTTCTTATTTCTACTCGCGCGTGATTAATTTACGGCCTCTATGGCCGTTTTCTTACAAATATCAGTTTATTTGTTCAAGTATTAGCCTCAGTCATTCAGTAGCACAAGTTATCAAGATGGGACCAGACAGAATTGTTAATTCAAATATTATCATTATATGTATTACACTACGTCAATGTCTATCATACGCTCATTCATTACTTGTCCACATTAATTGAAAGGATACTGTACTGATGCCTTGGGGTTGCTGCCGTAGCAAGAGTACATAGGATCCTGGTCGCCAAGGTAGCCAACACACTTGTAGCAGTTGAGCACGGTATCCGGATCCCACTTCTTCTTAATGGCGAGAAGCTTGCCGTAGTTCTCACCGAAGAACAGGTTCTGCCAGTCGGGCTCAGCTGGATCAGCCTCGTTCATATAGGCAGCCTGGACAGACAACGGAGCCTGGATTTTGTCAATGGCCGCGCGGGCGCCCGACATCATCAGGTTGGCGGTGGAGTCAGGAGTGCCGGGCTCGTAGCTAACACCGTACACCAAGTGCCACAAGGTCTTTCGCCAAGCGGGGTGAGTGCTGGTTGCGTTTGCTGCGTCGGGAGTGTTGAATGGGGCAGTCTTGAGGAGGAAAACGTTTGCTCCACTGGCAAGTGCTTCGCCAAGTTGTACGCGGGCAGCCTCCAAGCCGTTGAGAATGCTGGTCACAAGGGTGTCAATCTTCTCGGAGCTTTCGAAGTTATCGACGGTGATCAGGCGACTTGGGACCGAAGACGATAGACCAACTGCCGTGTTTGGAGTGTAAAAGGTGTTTTGGCCGATGAAGAAGTCTGTCTCGCTGTCGAATTGTTGGTAGGTGCTTGAAATGACGTTGATGCCGGGGTGGGTAGTCAGCAGGGTGTTGAATTTGGCAGTCAAATTCTTAAGGGTTGTCAAGGGATCGCCGTCAGCAGGCAGAATCTCCAAGAAGGTGAGAGACTCGGGCAGAATGTTGTTGTATCCAGCAACGCCGGCCTTTGTCCAAGATTCCTGATCAGTGGACATGCCAGTGAGGACGTCCCTCAAGACGGTATTCTCTGTAACATTAGAGCTGGGCGGAGTAATCGTAGCGTTGAACAGCCATGTAGCCCACTTGGTTTGTGGGTAGACCTGGAACTTGTAGTTGACGAGAATGGCGTATGACTGGCCACCGCCACCGCGCATTGCCCAGAAGAGGTCGGGGTCGTTGCATTCGTTGATCGTCCTGAAGACACCATCTGCCGTGATAACGTCAAACTCAAGGGCCTGGTCCACCATCAGGCCCTTGGAAGGACCAAGAGGGCCGTGGCCTGCAGATTGACCATATCCACCGGCAATACCGACCGTGTGGCAAGCTCCCATGGTAATCATCATGCCGTGGTCGTTGAAGAATGAAATTGCATCTTCAGCAGTGACACCTGCGCCAATAATGCCGATATTCTTCTTGTTAGAAGCGGCAGAGCAGTTCTGGGCCGAGAAGGAAGACGCAAACGTCATATTCTTCATGCCGTGAGTTCGCAGCCCGAGAGTGTTGGCAGCAGCACTACGTCCCAGGTAGTCGTGTCCAGTGTTCTTGAGCACAATGCGGATATTGTGCTGCTTGGCGAAAGCGATGGTGGCGCTGATGTCGGAAGGCTCCAATGCGTCGACGTAAAGGGGAGATATCCTTCCGAGGGAGCATGTCGCTGCTTGAGGTTGAACCAAGCCGGGATAACAGTTCTCAGCACCGCAAGATTCCCACTGCGTAAACTGAGTAGATCCAAACGTAGTCTCACGAAACGTGCCATTTCCGTATTGTTCCAAAATCTCGGCACAGACGTCCTTGTTGTAGTCTTTTGAACTGGGGAAACAGGGGCTTCCAAGCATGACTGGAGCCTTGAGGCGTCCAGACACCGTCTTGTTGAAGGCATCCCATTGCTGGAGACTCGGCCAGCAAGATTGGCCTGGCTGGCATGTAAATGAAAGGCCAACCGTCGGGGCGACAAGATTCGCCAAGGCGAAGAGCCCTTTGCGCTCCTTGATATGCATGCTGAACTCTGAGAGAAAGTCAAAGTATCAGTGAAGAGGGGGGGTTTGAGTGCTGAGTAGCTTTTCCAGAGCCATACTGGCGTTGATCTCTTTATATATATGCATGCGCTCTATTTCATTCTTAGAAATCATTTGGCCGCCATTGTGGAACTGAGTCAAGTGAGCAAATATTCCTAGACAAGGGCTGGAAGATCACGCCAAGGGAGCCCTTCCTGATCGCCTAAAGCAACTCCCAGTCATCTTTCTTGTCAAGCTGTTAGTGCTTATTTGCAGCTTTACTTGGCTTTCCACACCCTTGAAGCAATCACTTAATATGAAGAGTATCGTCATACTTGTACGAGCACAGATACAATCGATAGTGCCTGGTGTGCAGGGAACAGTGGGTCTAGGTATAATACCGTGCCCCTCTATCGCGATGCCATCCCTGTCTGCCGCGTGTCTGTGGTTGGAAATGGGTCCAAAGAGAACTGAGGCGACCAGGTATTCTTTCCAAAAGCGACCAACCGATCTCTCTTTCTTGCTAGGCGGTATTATTGATGACTGCCCCGTAACATCGTAGAATCCTCAATGAAGCTTTGAAAACTCAAGCCATTCATCTTTTCACATATCGACAGCTGATTTCCTACAAAGCAAGCTCAAGACAACAGACCACAAACTCCTTCAATAGCTTTAGGGCTTACAGCAGGTCCAGTTACCCCTGAGCAGGCACATGGGTTTCGAACACAAAAGTGATAAGCTGACTGCAGATCGAGCACCAACGACGGGCCTGGAGTTCTATCTAGCTTTTGATGGTCAATAGTGGTCAGCCGTTGGCGGCCCGGGCCGGGATAAAGGAAATGCCAAGCGGGGGTTCGGTTGGGGCGGATCGCCTGTTTACACATGGGCGCAGGCACTCGGCACTCAGGACTCAAGATGAGTCGAAACTAAGTGCTTACCTAGGACTGTGCCATTACACCCTGCCAGCATTATACACATTGACTGAGTATGAATCGACGCTTGTCGTACGACTTGAGCGCCATTTATTCTACGCAGTAAATAAATATTGCAAGACTTTAGTTTTGTTAAAGGACTGATTTTACGAACAATTATTGGCCGCCCCAGAAAATCGTCTTGCTTAGCCTTGCTAACCACGCCTACGGAGCCTGACAATTCGTGCGTATGGCACTATAATGGAATACATTAGACGTAGTTTAGGCTAAAGTAGATTACCCAAGAGAGATATTTGATCTTCAAAAGAATACCGCTTTTGACAATGCATGCATTCATCTATACGAGGGACGCCCATTTCTGTCCATCTCAAATTACACGTCATAAACGGGTACCTGAACGTGTGGACTGATGGTGCCGATACTCAGCAGTTCAAATAGCTTCTGAGAGTAGCTGATCCGAAAGATCATCCGACTGGTATCCCTGGCCTCAGCTGATCTGCGCATATAGGGCGACCAAACAATTCCTTCTGCGTATAGAAATGGAACATGAATTAGCTCGGGAAAACTTGACCTGCATCGAGCACCCTACATAAGGCAATGGTACAAAGGGCTGAATAGTAGGTCTATGCTGAATATATGTAGATGTATATAAACTGTCAAGCCGCTTTAGCCATAGAAGAATGAAGGTGCTCTATATAATCTGTTTTAATCCTCTTCTACTGGTCATTTGAGGCTGCGCTCGGAAGTTTTGCACGTCGTAGTGCAGTAGCTGACATGGAGATCCTTCGATTGGTGGCATAAGTAGGGATCTCCTTGCGCTATGCGAGCCGAATAAGCGTGCAGCTGGATCTTCCAGAGGCGGAAATACAGGGCCAATCATGTATTCCCGGGAGCCGGGAATATTACCCGCATCTCTATTACCAGAGAGCCGGAAATACTGCTCCGCAATATGACAAGGGTTTTGCTGGCTATGAAGTTGTAAATACATGGCTTACAGGTGGACTGGGCCACCCACGATATGACAACTTTGGGGCCTTATTACTCTGTAAGATCGCATTATATCCTACTGGTATTAAGTTGATGTCGCCTGTCACACTTTAAGTTGTAATTGAATGGCTAGAATAGGCTGTATTGATCAGGCTACTGTGAAAAGTGATCGAAAGCTATCTCATCTTGCTACACAGCGCCATTGAACGCAAGGACAACCACTTATAACTTTTAGGATCAATATCTAGCCGACGACTACAGATACAAAATTCACACAAAATGGCATCAGAATGGAATAGGTGGTAACAACATTACAAAGACGCAACTCCGTAGGAGACAACTTAGTAACTTACATTTTCCTTCGACTACGAGAGAAGTGGGCCTTTAGCCTTATCTTATAGGGACGTATCCAATTCAATGTGCACGCAACGTCCGATTATTTATATAAGCAAATAAAAAGTATATCTATTCGTTCAATGCTGCTACGCACTCTATCTCTACATCTGCACCCATTGGCAGACCAGCGACGCTCACGCATGTTCGGGCCTACAGCACGTTAATTATCTTTGTCTGTAGTAGATTAAAAGTACACTTACTGGAAATGGAGCTGAAAAGAACTTTGAATATCCTTCATTCATCGGTCCGAAGTTGTCCATGGTCGTCAAATAGACGTTGACTTTGATGATGCGTTTGAGAGATGAGTTGGCCGCTTCCAAAAGCGCAGATATATTACGGATAGTTTGTTCCTGTGCACAGCGTGTGAGTGCCTAAGTCTTCTCATTGCGGATACGAAGGGTTGCTTACGGTACGCTCCGCAACGGTGCCTTCAATGAGTTTGCCCGTCTTGGGGTCGATACCAATGTTTCCTGAACAGTATACGAGGCCATTGTAGACTTGAGCCTGCGAGAAGAGTGAAATGGGTGCCGGAGCAGCGTCTGTTTGAACAGGCTTTGGGCTCGGCATTTTGTTTGTGTTTAAGTAAGAGATTTGATGAACAAAGTTTATGAAATCGTATCTTATAAAAGATGGATATGAATGCCGAAAGCTTGTCTGATGCTCAGTCTTTAATCTTCAGAAAACTATTAGCCTCATTGTATGTTGTCTTCGAAGTAGTATTCAGAGTTGGGCTCATGTTGTCAGCCCCCGCCACAAGGGCGTGGTAGCGTCAATGATTCCATATGGCTCCCTATCTCGGACGTTATTTCAAGATGCTCTTTTCTATCTTGGGTAACCAATTTGTCATCGGCAGTTATACCCGGAGCACCCACCAGTTCCGGTGATAAGGATCTTTACATCTTTAATAATCAAGCTGAATCAGCAAAGCCGTTAATAGCCTTGGCCCATCCGCCGATGGCAGTTACCTTTGAACAATGCAGCAACTTAGACTAGTCGATTGATAGTTGTTGATTATTGGTGGGAAACCAATAATGGCGGAGAGTTGCTTTGGTCATGCAGCGATTGGATTGGCGTAGCTCTGCGCGGCATCCAGAATCATCAGGTAAGGTATGTTAGCTAAGTCGATTGCTTGAGGAAGATCCCCAACGACAGAAAGTCAAAGTCTTTTCTCTTCCATCAGTAAATTCTCCTCGATACACCAATACGAGATCAATTACATATCAATTGTTCACAGACGCAGAATTTGTTTCACAATGTCAATGACCAGCTCAATGGACACAGCCAATTCTCCCAAATTCGGCAAAGTGTTTGGAGAGAAACACTTTATGTTTAAACCAGGCTTTATTCATTTGAACCAAGGTGAAACGCAGCAAAACTGAGTGGCATTAAACAATATGGCTGACGTTGTTTAATAGGATCTTATGGTGGATACCCTCGTCCAGTGCGAGATGCTTTACGTTCTGTCCAAGACGCAGTACAAGCCGAGCCTGATAATTTTGTCCGATACATGTATCCGGAAAAAGTAGATCAAGTCCGTGAGCTCATTGCCGGTCATCTACATGCCGCCGATACAGATGAAATTGTTCTAGTCCCGAACGCAACAACGGCACTGAATACCGTACTTCGCAATTTGACCTATCAGCCAGGAGACATGATTGCTTACATAAAAGGAACTTACGGAGCAATTGAGAAGACGATTGATTATCTTGTGGAGTCTACACTCGTGGAAAGCGTTTGCGTTCCATTTGATCCAACTGTGGACGATGATGATACGCTTGTTAAGGCGTTTCAATCAGTCCTACAAGAAAACCACGGCTGCATTCGCGTAGCCGTCTTCGATACAGTCATGAGCATGCCAGGGCTTAGAATGCCATTTGAGCGTCTGGCACAGATCTGTAGAGACTTTGAGGTTCTAAGCGCCATCGATGGAGCTCATGGGATTGGCTTAATTGATCTGAACATGGAGAGACTTAGAGCTGATTTTCTCACCACGAACTGTCACAAGTGAGTTTTGTTCTTCAACAGCTGCTTATGGTCTGAGAGATATGATGGCTAACACAGACACAATATGTAGATGGCTATTTGTGCCACATACGTGCGCCGTTTTGTATGTCGCCTCAAAGAACCAACATCTCATGCGATCTTCCATCCCAACGTCGCATGGCTTCCAGCCTCCTCCTGAGATTCTACAGAAGAAACAATACATAAGCCCATACGAGCTTCCAGCCTCCAAGAACCCATTCGTATTCCAATTTAGTTACACGGGAACAATTGACAATGGGCCGCCGTTGTGCGTCCCCGCCGCGCTTCGCTTTAGGCAGGACATCTGCGGCGGAGAAGAGGTCATACGGGCTTATTGCCAGAATTTGGCTCGAGAGGGCGAAAGGCTCGCCGTCGAGATATTGCAGAGTCGCCCACTATCCATACCGGAGACAAAACGAGTTGCCTTTGCCAACGTTCGTCTTCCCTTGGAAATAGCATCATCTGCTGTTGAAGAGAACGGGCATTCAATTCCCTTGGCAGACGTTGGCAAAGTTATTGACTTCATTCTTGAGCGCCTTGCTAAGGATTATAATACGTTTGTAAATATTGCATTCATCTCGGGATCTTTATGGGCAAGATTCTCGGCTCAGGTGTATCTCGAACTAGAGGATTTTGAGTACGGTGCAAAAGCTTTGAAGGAGCTTTGCGAGAAGGCTGCCAATAAGGAGTATGTAGGATTGTGAATATATCTCATTTCTCCTAAGCATTTTTCTGTGTTTCTAAGCTGGAGCAGCTGTCAATTCAGTTACTGACGGAGTATAAGTCAACTTGCTTGTGTCTATCAATGTTTTCGTTACATTACTTTGTGCTGCGTGTTCCAACCTGAATATCAAAACTTGTATTGATTCAGGAGCTATACTCGTTGTACTCGTTGCTATAATTGATGGCGGGAATTTCCCTCCCTCTTTGCCCGCTCGGCAAGTTCGGACAACAGAATAGTTGCGCCACTTACTTTGCGCTGTTGGACTTTGCGCTCCATTCGTCTATGGTCAAGACTTCGTCTACAATAGTGGGCCAGACAATTTTCTCAGCGACATCTCTCAGCTCAACTGAAAATCCAGCGGTCGCATCGCTTCTAAAACGGGGATTAGCATATCAGCACCTTGTAAAGTTTGGTGGGCCTGGGAAAATACGTACATGATCGTGACATGATATCCCCTAAGATAGCACGTGTTTTAGTTACTGTACACTGCAGTTTGGGCTTTAGAGACTTACAATTCAATTGCATAGCGAGCAGTAGCTTCCAAACATGTGTTTGCGACCATGCCAGCACAGACAACGTGCGTAATATCGCGTTGGCGAAGTTGATAGTCAAGATCAGTGTTGCCGAAAGAGCTGCATCCTTTCGTCAGCCTTGGCGCATTCTATACGCGAAAGAATATGAAGAGAGTCGATGACCTACCTGCTGTTCCAGTGGCGCGACACAATGGCATCGCCATTACTGCGATCCGGCTCAAGCCCTTTGTAAATTTCCGCCCCGAAGCTCCCTGCGGCGAAGGTGTTCGTTTGTTGGATTCTGAGTTGGCTCTTTGACATGTGGCTCCAGTCATGATATGTCCCTTCTTCATGCAATTGGTGCTGGCAATAAAAGATAGGGATATGACTCTTTCTCGCAGTGCTAACAAATTTTTGAAGATTGTTCACTGTATCGGTAGCCTCAATGCTAGCCTTGAGGGCAGGGTATATCTTGCCTTCTGGATGCAAAAAGTCATTCAGGGGATCGATCAACAGGAAGGCTGTTTTCTCTTGCATTTTGGCGGTCAAATCGTTTGATGTTTTGCTTGTCGGTTGATAAAGATACGATGCTTGTGATACTTGTGAAATGTGAATATGAGAAGATCAGGATGAACTCGTTGGGTTTATATAGAGTAGGAGGGTGAACCAGATCGACCAAGATACGCAGGGGAACTGGCCATCCAAGTCCGTGCATAGCTTCAAAACCCCCAATTCTTTGCTTCGTCAGCAAAATTTGTCAGATAATAGAAGCAACCTTATTTAACTATATCGGCAATACAAAACTGACAGAGTGGTCTACATTGCTCATCGCCGATTTATTATCCTCCGCGGCACTATTTCGTAAAGTTTCAAGGTCATTAGCTAGCGTTGCGGACTTATTAAGACACCACATAACACCGAAGGCCGCAGAGGCCCGCAGAAGGCCGTAAAGAAAGCCCGCCCAAAAGCATACTCTTCTAAAAACGGTATGCTTTGAAAGCACGGATGATTAAAACAGTAACAGAATGCCTTCGGACATAATTGTATCGATGACAATCCTTGCAAAGTATCTTGGCGGCTAAGATTTGTTCATTTGAGCCGTTATGATGCTGAACTAGTTTCACTGCACCATTCCCAGGAACGTCAGAAATGAGTCTTTTGCCTATACTCTAGTTACCAGGACTGTAGTTTTCTCGCGCATCCTATTGTGTAGACTAAAGAAATGAATGGGAATGCAATACTCCGCCCATAAAAATATCTTCCGATGCTTAGATATGGTTGAACATGTTATCTCTTAAGTAGCCAACATTTGCCATCATCCTTCGAATCTAACAAGAAAGGAGTGTTTGGATGGTGATGTCACTCATTGACTCCTTGACCGGCCTCATTGCCTACAATTAGCGAAGTGTGTTGCTTGAGATTGTGAAGATTAGCCATACATTTCCTCTAACCTATCTCGGCCTACTTTAGTCATTAGGTTTACATATTCACGCCCTTCGCTTCTCCATGTTTCCGACCTGCCTTGATATCTCTGCCGACAATATCCGTGGAGGATCAACAGTCCTGTCTGCATGGCGCGTAGCCATTTCTCTTTTCGGATAGATGACCAATCCTTTAAGTGGATTCTTCGTCAATATCACCAACATTTCGACTTGAGAAAGACATTTAGACAAGCCGATATCGGTTGCAATTGATGTACTTAAGAACCTAGTGGCAGCAAGTGGGCAGCTAGATGATAAGACCAATCATATATGAAACTTTTAATAGCAGCAACTATTACTTTATCATTCTCAAGTTATCAAGATGCCTATGTATCACTTTGAACTCGCTACCAAGCTGACTCAGACCCAAAAGTTGGCTCTGGTTCGTACCATCACGGACTGGCATGCAACTACATTCAAGTCACCTAGATTCATCGTAAACGTCCGCTTTATTGATGTTTCCGAAGGCCTTTTAGCCGATTCTTACGTCGGTGGTACACAAAGACGCATTAACCGTCTCTTTGTCAGCCTTCGAAGTGGCGCTGGTCGCAGCCAGCAGGCCTTGGAAGGCATAGCCGACAAGCTAGAGGGTTTCTGGAATGAGACTGTTGGTAAAGACTCTATTACAAAACAGCTTAGGGGAGTTTTTATCATGGGAGAGCTAGATGTTGCGAAAGAAGCAGGATTCCATCTCCCTCTAGTAAGTTTAGAGGCATAAACTCTCAAGATTGCGCGCTTACCAACGCAATATAGCCGGGTCATTTTGAGCAATGGGTAAAGGATAACACTGAAGAGTTTCACCGTTTAGCCGCAGATGGCGACCCTGATGCGGCACAGGTTGTTGAGGAGATCAAAGTCCGATCGGAGTTTCAGAAGTAACATTGCAGCATTGGATACATCTACCAGCACCCATACATGGGCGTTTTAAAGTGATAAAAATTTGGACATTGTATTGGAAGAAGCCAGCCTTTCATACGTCGTTATATACTATCGAATGACCATTGAGACTGAATTGAAGTTGTATTTGAAAGATGTCCTCCTGCTTGTTTCAAGTGTCCCATACCGCCAGCGGAATATCCAAGACACATGACAAATCGCAATGCTATGCAGCTTGCTTTACCAAGTATCTTGGATTATTCCACCAAAACATGGGACTGAAAAAAATATATTCATAAAAGCGACAAAGAAGTGATGTTCATACGGATGAAGTCTCTTCGTCGGTAGCCTATTTCGACAACGCTCCTTTATACGCGGTCTACCCCTCGTATAGATGAGACAACCTCAAAATGTTGAGACTATCCGTCAAAAAGCGAGGTCCACGTATTGCCAAATGAGGTCTTTGAACTATGCAGAGATGATTTATCACTTTGTTTATCGACGACGCCCTCGGCATTAATACCCAACTGGCTTCTTCATTTTTCGGGGGTCGGCGCTGACAGCACTAAAAGGCCCCTGTGGATTTGTAGATTAGTGGGCCATTGAACGGAGTGGGCCAATGCACATGTCAAAACATGTGAAAGCGATCAATTGAGATCGATCTGGGGCCTTTTGCTCAAGGGCTTGAGCGCCACTGAAGGGCGATTCATTACAAGGTTCAAAATGTTCTACTATATCTGTGTATTAACGCTTTAATCTCCCATTCAATTTCCATTTGAGGCCTTCACAAAACTGACAACAAGCAGCACGGCATAGCACGAACCTGCTTACGAAACTTGTCACCGAGCCGAGGCACGGAGAAGGAATAACGAATCTGTCAATTTTGGCCGACCAGGCGGGTCATTTTGTGCCCAACAACGCGAGTCACATCCCAACAAAGCCAGATGAAGATCTATTATCATTTGGACAGTCTTTATCAATCCCAAGACAGCACTTGAATGCTCAGCCCAATTCGAATGTGAGCTGAGCCAGAAGATTCAACCTCTTCAGACTTCAATTCACATTACCTTCTGTTTAGCCTTCGCCTATCAGAGATCTTGGCGCTAAAAAAGTTCACCATGATTGAGAAAAAAGACTTCTTCCCTGGCTTCACCCCCTTGTCAGCGCAGGTTTACATCCGCCACCCGGATGCTCAGAGCGATGCCGTTGAGCGTCCAACTGATCCCAGGGCCGTTCTCATCTACTCATGGGGTGATGGACAGCCCAAGAACCTGATCAAATACGCCGATGGATACAGAGACCTCTTCCCCTGCTCAACGCAGATCGTCGTGCTGGCTCCCATCTCCACGGCCATGTGGTCAAACCTCGACCAACGCACACAGGCCATGAGACCTGTCATTGATGCCATCTTTCCCAAGGCTTCCAACGACGACGGAGAGGCTGAAAACAGGGAAGATCGTGTGCTGGCACACATCATGTCCAACACCGGCGGCATAAACTATGCTGCAACCCTGAATGCCTATCGTGCTGTTCACGACAGGCCAATGCCGCATCACCTTCTGGTCTTCGATTCCACGCCCGGCAGTGTCATCATGACGCGCGAAAACCTGGCTCGCTGGTCGCGGGCAATGGCGCTGGGAACTGCAAACTGGTTCCCCTGGCCGTTTGCCGTGACACAAACCCTTTGGGCCGGCTTTCTCTGTGGAAATCGCGTGCTCGAGTGGGCCATCGGAAAGGAACCTGCTCCAGTCTTCAGCGTGAAGGCCATTATAGACCCGTATTATGAGACTAAGGATACGCGGCATTTATACGTTTACAGCGAGGATGACGACTTGATTCCGTACGAAGATATAGAAGAGCATATTGCAGAAGCCAGGAAAAGGGGATACAAATCTGATAACCACATGTTCAAGGGAAGCGGGCATGTGCGACATATGCAAATGTTTTCGGAAGAATACTGGGGCGCTATTCGGACGTCTTGGAATAGAGCAACGAGCGAGCCTTCTGACAGAGCGTAAAGTCTCTGTCGAGTGTTATAGAAGTCAAACATGGACATGCGTTGTTTTATACAGAGTATCTTGCGTTGCAAATGCCTTTTCTACCACTATTCGTAATCTCTAGATAGAACTCCGTTTTTAATTGGCAGCCGTTGTGGTTTCCAAAATTGTCTTTAATCTTGCTTTACGCATTTATATAACAAAAATAAAAAGAGCAAATATACATTACTTATACTTAGAATTATCACTTTGAAGCAGCTATATAGAATCTAGCGGATATCATTCACGCTTTAGTGTTTCTCTTTGCTCTTCCACAGCCGTCCCTGTGTCATCAGTATACCGAATTGTGCCTCATTAATGTGGTAAGATCGTATACTGTCTTGGGCACGAGACAGCAACTACTTCTCTCTCCTTTCAAACATCCATTTCTGCGCCGTCACACTACAACGACAGAGCTAGTAAACAGTAAAATACATATTCTATAATTGCTCACACGAAATGTTGCTTATACGATGTCTATTTGCCAGGAAAACACTGGTGGTATTTGTATAACTCAATAGCAGAGCAAGCAAGAAAATCTATTGACAAGGCTGATATGAGAGGTTGTAAAGATGATAAATCGTATACTTCACCCCGCTGTAGTTTGCTTGATGTATTGTCCTAGGTTATTGATACTAAAAGAGCGTTTGACGCTGGCTATGTGGAGTAGTGACGACTAATATGTCCCCTTAGTCATTGATGCAAAACCGATCTTCTTCCGAGCCATGTTAAACATGTATTTACTTTCCACGCAATAAAGGAGCGAAAACACGATACATGTCAATCGCCTTGCTGATGCCTATGCAGTTATATGTGCATTGCTTCCCCTTCCCTTGATGGTGTTTGAGCTATGGACTTCTCACGAATGATTCGGCCTATATGAGTTTAAATTAGCTTGTCCACGGACTCAAGCCAGCAAATCTCGGCGGCGATGAGCACTCCCGAGGTTATGGCAAGGTGCGGTAATTATGGGGCAAAGCAAAACCAGGGAGCCATAGTATCCCCGAGCTATAATCTTTTGCTTAATTTATATAGCTCAGAAAGTGATGAAGAATTACAATATCTATGACCAATAACACATTACGATGCAAATAACGAAACGAATCCTTATTGGTATCATTGACCCCATACGCCGTGCCAAACGCGTGCCGGCTATCCCCTATACATGTAGAATGGCAAACCTCCAATAGATAATTCCGCGAGTTTATCCGCCTAGTAAGTTTTTCAGCTTCCCTCTTAGCTCCTCCAACTCTGTTTGTCTAGTTTGAGCTTGTGATTTCCAGTACTCCGCATCTGCCTGGTAATAGTGAGATCGAGACTTTTCATCAGCTAGTAATCGACGCATATCCTCAGCTTCCTTCTTCAGCTTCTCATTCTCCATTCGTAGGCCCTCAGAATTGCGCGAATTTGATGAAGCAGCATTGCGCTGCGCTAGCTTGAGAGCGTTCTCATTGATCCTGACGTCCTGCTGTAGTCTCACAATCACGTCTTCGAGATGGGTGATTTTTTGTCGGGCATCACCAAGATACTCTAGTTCCCTAAGTAGTAGCGAGACTGCATCGTCCACCTCGGCTGGTAGGGTAGAAAAGCGTGAACGAGGGCCTCGAGGGCCGGCTATCATTCCGCGGCCTACGCCCGACATGTTGATTACACCCGAAAGAGGCGTTGAGGCTCGCGGGCTTGAAATCGTGCCTGAGCGAGCAATTGGAGTGGTGTACTGATTTTGAGATAGCCAAGTAAAAGACGTCGGTGCCGTAGCCTGAGAATTCTGAGTTGCTGGTACAGGAGCCGGAGCTGGAGCCGGAGCTGGAGCCGGAGCTGGAGTCGGAGCATGGGTAGGAGTGAGAGCTGGTGAATTGGATGCTGGAGCGGATGACGTTGAAGATAGCGGGATTCCATTGTTAGGCTGTGTATTTGGCCTGTGACTGGGTAGAGCCACCCTTTGCTTCTCTGGAGGTGGAGATGGAGGTGGGCTGAGTGGCGGTAGATGCTGATGCCATTGTCGCTTTTGGCAGACTTGGCAAAAGAAATTATCGCGATACACGAAGGTTTCCTTAGGTTGATCCAAACAATGCTGGTGATATGATCTAGGGCAGGTGTAGCAGTCCATTAGGTCTCCCCCTTTACTGCACACAAAACACACGCCTCGACGGGGAGATCCATTCTCTACACGCTTGGTTAGTATTATGAAATTGGACCTGGAGTAGGCAAGATTCATATAGGAGAATTTCTAGAGAATTAGAATCGGAAACACAGGGGTTGAGCATACTGCGCCAGTCTCGATATCTCTTTTCTATAATGCGGGTCAGAAGGTTCTTCACGTCACAGGGGCACTCGACTCACCTGATACACTTATCGGCTCCGGATTCCCGTTTGCATCTTCACTTTCAGGTACTGGACGTATGGTATCTGCCTTATTGGCCATTTCTGGTTCTGAGACGCTGCCCTCCGTGTCGGATTCCTCAGTGCGCCTCCTCTTCGTTCTCACCGATGAAGACGACATAGTCTGGCTACTTTGCTTGCAGAGCTTACGGGATGAGTGGAGTTCATCAATGATAAGTCGTGTAGCTATTGATGAGGTGCCAAAAGCTTCTTCTTCGCGAGGGAATGCGGATATAAAACTCAAAAGGCCGAGAGTTCAGCGAGGTCTCTCTCGCTTCATTAGGGACAATTATACCACGCGACGATTTGTAGCACGATTATTAATAGATGACTATGGCCATGAGAAATATAGTCACGTGACTCTAAGATTGAGCCAAATCAAGAAGTGTGATGGCTAAAATGCCCCGTTTGTTCGCCGGACCAAACTCGCGCACGCTCTGTTTTAGGCGGATCGATGCATCGCCTTACCACGGCTTTGTAGTAAGCATAGGATTCCATCCAGTTCTTACAAATCCGTGTTAGTCCCAGATCCGGCCAGCGAATCTTGTCTCGAGAGAATGAATTGATTTCCCATCACTTGTACCTAGCCTCTGCACCTACAAGGGCATCTCTTACCAAGGAGGACAAGTATTCCGTCTGCCTGCATTTAGGCCCTGGTCAGCATTGAGTAATCTTTTCCGCTTTCGAGACGCGGCTCCCTGTCTTCCCTAAATCGTTCCATGCACTCCATGCACAACAGGCCGCCCGCAAAATACAACCCCATCCGGGTAACAACAGAGCGCTCTACTTGTCCTTCCTGTATTGCTGTAGTACAGGTAGCTTTACCAACAGTTTCGATGAGGCAGAATGCAGGGAGCATTGGCCTATTTATACCTAGCCCTTGGGCATCCATTTCTTCTTGTCTTACTTCCCTTGATTACCAACCCGTGGCTGGAGTCTAGCCTGAAAAAGGCATCGCAAATCCCCTCCTCAAGCTACTGCGATCGAGAAGGGAGCAACAAGGAGAAAAGACGCCAAAATGAAAATATGAAGACAGCTGTGGATAAGCCATGGAAATGGTAAAAAGATTTCCACGATTTGCATGCGTATACTCCATGCATTATATTCTACTCATTTGCGCTGGTGAGTCTTTAAGAGTGCTCATATAAGGAATACCTAGTACGCAACAACTCCTTCAATTGTTACAGACGACGCCTAATACAGTAGCAACAGACACAAGGTTGGCTTGTATAAGCGGTTCCACCGTAACAACCCGCTGAGTAATGTCTATCCTTACCAGCAATCTGACCAAGACAATACTCTATTTGGTAAAATAAACGCTTCACAGAAAGAGATACCACCTTTTAGAAAAGAAATTTGTTTGATAGCATATCTATTTCTAAAGCTGTGCTCTCATGGCTATTGGGTTTTGACTTGTTTGCTCTCCTCTTGCGCAGGTAGTGAAGGGTAAGCGCTTGGTTAAAGCAGAAAGCGAAAGGTTATACCGCCTCGACGCATCAAGTACGGAGTATGTGTGATGCTTGTATAGCGACGTATCTGAAGCGTTTCAGCACCCACTTAGTATTTTGAGTTTAACAATTCATTGCTATCGATCTTAGCGATTCCTCCCTAGATCATTTACTGAAAAAGGTGATTAGTATCAACACTTTTTACCTCGGTTGGTAGCCTGTTTTGGGCGAAAGATTTGTCATGCAACTCGAATGCTTCATAATTGCCGAAGGAAATAACTGTGGAAATAATTGGGCCATCCCCTCAAGCCTAAAGATGCCAATTGTTGCCCATTACGGTCGAGTATTATGTGATTCGGGGCCTGGAGTTGGCAGCGGAAATCTCCCGAAGCTCTTTGCAAGAGAAAGAAAGAGCCGGCGTCTGTTGTTCCGGATCCTTCACCGCTGGCTTTTTCTTCTTCTTGTCCTCAATATAAAACATATTACCTTTATGATCTTGGCGAAGCTCTTTAAGAATTTGATTAGTGACCTACAATTCAGCTGCCTTTCGAGTCACGAGTCAATATGGACGTTATAGAGGACATCAAAGAGGATGCACCGCCTCGCGAAAAGGAAGATGGTTCCTTTCCCTCGAGCGACCCAGAAAGTGCTCCAGAAAGCAGCCATGCCCTGGACTGGGAAGATGATCCTCGCAACCCATACAACTGGAGCGATGGAAAGCGGATGTACCATACGGTCTGCGTAGCCCTCTACGCGTTTACAGTGTAAGTAATGAGCAAACATACACGCATAGCCGTAGTCCAACTAACTTGCCGCTTTGATAGCACTTACATGTCTTCAGCCTATGCACCAGGGGCAAAAGCAACTGGAGAAAGATTTCACGTATCAGAGACGGTTTCGTTACTCGGCATCTCACTCTTTTGCCTCGGACTCGCATTTGGACCTATGATAGGAGCACCTCTTAGTGAAACGGCTGGACGATTGGTTGTCTATCGGCTGGGCTTACCCCTCGCCACGCTCTTTCTCATCGGTGCTGCGGTCTCCAAAGGCATTGCCTCTGTTGTAATTTGCCGCTTCTTCGCCGGTGTATTTGGAAGTCCAGCATTGAGCGTCGGTGGTGGAACAATGGCAGACATGTGGCCGCCCGCACGTCGTGGACCATCGACAGCACTCTTCGTTATGGCTCCTTTTATGGGGCCATGCATTGGTAAGTCAGCATTCGAAATTATCGACCTTTTGAAAAAACATGTTGTATGTACCATAGTGCTAACTCTTAACAGCTCCAATCATAGGTGGCTTCGTCATAGAACGGTTGAACTGGAGGTGGCTCGAATGGGTCTCTGTCTTCTGGGGCGTCGCGACATGCATATTTGCTCTTGGAATGAGTGAAACCTACAAAAAGACTATTCTCGAGCGCGATATGAAGAAAGGAAACCCGTCCTACCGAATCAAGATTCCCACGTTAAGCTGGGGTGCTATACACAAATGGGCAAGCGAGTCCTTGGTGAGGCCATTGCAGCTTTTGTTTACCGAACCCATCGTCTTGTTCCTGAGTCTCTATATTGGCTTCGACTTTGCTGTGCTATACGCCTTCTTCGCTTCCATCCCACTTGTCTTTCAAGAAACATACCACTTCAACTCTCACCAGAATGGATTGGTTTTTATCGCTCTAGGAATTGGCGCATTATTAGCAACGCTGACGAACGTTCTTTGCGATCGTTTCATCTATACACGAAAGTGCGCTGAGGCACGAGAAAGGGGTGAAACGGGCCATATACCTCCAGAAGAGCGTCTCTATCCAGCACTCATGGGTAGTTTCGGAGTTGCCATTGGCCTTTTTTGGTTTGCTTGGACTGCCCGCCCAAGTGTACATTGGATAAGCCCGATTCTTGCATTGATCCCATTCAACTGGGGCAATCTTTGCATCTTTGTGAGTCTTCTTCTCTCCTGTTCGTATATCGGTACCTCTAGTTCTAACAAAGCCTCTGAATCAAGGCAACTAGTATAACTTATATGATTGACTGCTATGGCGCTCGGTACGGAGCTTCGGCGCTTTCTGCAAATGCCTTTACGCGCTACGTCTTTGCTGCCGCCTTTCCGCTTTTCATCATTCAAAGTGCGTCTTACTATATATAACCGATGTTAACACTTGAGGCGACTGCAAACTAACGTCTAATCTTAGTGTATGATACGTTGACGACAAAATGGGCCGCCAGTCTACTTGGTTTCATAGCCATTGGCTTGATTCCTATCCCCTGGCTACTGTTTAGGTTTGGTTCAAAGATCCGCCAGAAGACACGATATGCTCTTTAGGAGTAGTCATGATATCTCCATGATAAAGGGGATAGCAAGTTGTGTGGTGATAAAACAGATAGATAGAGTTTGTAAATGTAATCATATCAGGAGGGACATAGAGGTAGAACGTATAGATATTGATGATTACCTGCAAATGATTTGCCTAGAGACAGCTGAAGATTTTCACTTGGAGGGCCACAACTGTTACGTAAAGTTAAGTCGACGTCATCAAGTTTTCGTGAACAAACTAGAGTACACAGTTCGGAGCCGTAGACTAGATTTATGTAGTATACTCATCTTACTTTGTCATTTGGCCAATCTTTCACTCACTATGGGCCAAAAGTAAGCGTTATTACGTTGATGGCGTTTAGAACGATTTATGGATTAGATTGCTGTGTGCTGTTACTCCAGCTACTCGAGCCAGCCATCTCTATTCAACTTCTCGGTATGTGATCTACTCAAGCTAGATATCTCTTGATGCAACAGTTTTCTTATGCACGTATGATGCAAGCCAAGTTATAAAATAGATCTAGTCAATAATTCAGTTTCTGATTATTGAACTGGGCCGCGGTAGTCTGGCAATTCGGCGAGTCTATTAACCCCCAGCCGGATAATAAGTTCATCGGTTTCTCCAACACACTAGCGAAATGTCATTACACACTACCACGGAACTCTCAGAAATGGCACTTATAAATCATGGTCTTCTTAAACATTCGTACAAAGTTAGATACTTTGAGTCATTTACGTAAAAAGATTACAATTAGAGACCAAAAAAAGAAATCATCTCCTCCGGGAAGGCTCGAACTTCCAACCTCCTGATTAACAGTCAGACGCGCTAGCCAATTGCGCCACAGAGGAATGAGCTTTTTGATTGGACGACGTCGACACAAATCAGGTTTTGAGTCTCCTTTGCACGAGATAATTTGGATGGCATAAACTCGAGCCTGATGGCCCTGATAAAATATGAGAAGAAAATAAGTCATCAGTTAGATGCTTCTTCATGGGCTCTAAAGTGTATTTACGTTATGAATCGCACGACTGTAGCTATTAATCGCCATGAAAAAATACCCATCAGGTACAGTAATTAAAGAAAATCCTCCTGGTCCGTTGACAGCATCACAGCTTGGCAGTTCCATACCACCAAAACACCACTATTATCACACAACACTGAGCTAAACTCACCACAACAGCCACAGCCGCAACCACAGGACCACTCAATCTTGTCCCTCCTCCCCCATTTATACTCCTGTCAACCTCTTTTGCGTACTCTCCACCTACATTTCCCCTTGGCCAGTACTCGCATACCACGAACCAACCCCTAGTCCCGCACAACTTCCTCCCACATCCCACAGTCGTCGTGGTCTTCCAAACCAATTGTGTAAAATGCCCCGTCTCTTCCGAGAAACCAGGGTCGTTGAAGTTATACTTTGCTTCCTCGTCCCCCCACGCTTCCACCGATGCCGTGGCGTTAGGGTACCCTATAGCTAAATTCTCTCCATAAGGGCCACCTGAATGAGCGAAACGACAAGTTGTGTCTGACTGGAGGTATGACGTGGCGAATTTCTCAAGCGTGGTGTTCCAAGACAGTGAAGAGGCGTTGTATTGGCGTCGGTAGGTGTTTGTCGAATTAAGGATTGCCGATGTAAAAGATGAAGCGATGGAGTAGGAGGGCTCGTTGGAGGGGATCGCCGGAGCGGCAGTAATGGTGACAATGGCGGTCGAAGAGGAGAAGCCGGCGAATAAAATGAGAGTGTGTAATAAGAAGAGCAATGTCATAGTGAAGGCGTGATTTATTTTGTGTTCTCTTAGAGGAAAATGAGTGTCGCTCGGAAAAAGAATGCAAAAGGTCTATACGCAAACGCCATCCGCTGAACATTAGAGGTAACAAAGAAAGCCGCTGTAAAAACGCCTACAAAGAAAAAATTAAAGGATAAAAATTCGGAACAGCAGCAATTTGGTATTATTCTTTGTTTTGACAAATGATGATTTACCCTTGCTCACTGTATCAATAACCGCCCGGTGCTTGATTTGTCTCCAAGATTCCAGTTTAAGCGCCGCTCACAGGACGAAACACCACCCAGCAGCCAATCATGTGCGACTGCTGCCGTCAACAAGGATAATGAAGCATGCACCGAAAGAGGCAGCACTGGCAAATACGTAATATGAGTGCTCCAAATTATTGTGACTATATATGTAAACATTCGGTTCATCGTACCACACTCAGTCTAACCTGGCCTTGTTAAATTTCGTGCTGTTTGCCGGTATTTATACGCCACGACGAGGTAAATTTTGGATAGTATTTGTAAACGTGCAGTGAACTCAAATTCGTATTTTGGGGGGAAATGATAATTCACTCTAAAAGATAAAGGCCGAGGATCTAGGCAATGCAGTAGATCATGTTCCCCATGGCATCCATCAACTTTAGATCGTATTGACTAGTAGATGCAGCTTGAACAATAGGACATTATGTGTCTTGAGGCATTACGGCTCTCACTTGATTAATTAGTTTAATGATACTTTACAGTCCTCCTATTATGGAGCGCTCCGACTGTTATAAAGGCGGCTCCAAGTCAATGCCATATCTCTCTACACCCTTCTCATCTTGCCACCACTTCAAGCTATAGAGCCCATTATGGAGCAAATCATCCATACCCATCCTTTCGTCACCAATTCGGGAGACCATCTCCCCGCCAGCCATCAGCGTCGCCGTTCCAGCAATCGAGCAAGGATTATGCGGCAACACGTCTCTCACTGGCAAAAGCAACCTCGTTGCAATAGCACACGCCACCATAACAGCGAGCACGACCTGGAGGGCAATCTTGGACCCACGAGACTGCTGCAGCCTCTGATTGCCAGATGTTGTAACCAGGCCGTCATACGTTGGCAGGTCTTTGGTAGTACTGTTGTCTCGCATGTTTAGAGAAATGGCCTGAGCCATGTATGCCCCGTAGAGGCGCTGAGTAGCGTTTCTGAGATTTTGGACATTTTCAGCTCCGGCGAGCTTATTTGCCGGTTGGCCGTCTTTCGTCAAAACTAGAGCCTCGATAAAATCATCGATGTAGTTATTCGATGAGTTGGAATTGGCTGGACCAGGAATTGTCTGGTGAAATCGTGGATTGCTGAGAGTATTCAACCAGGCATTCGGCAAAAAGGGAAACCGTTCACTGCCGCGACTTGATTTCAAGAATTTCGCCGTACTCTCATTCGCTATAGGAAGCTGGGCGGGATCAAAAGAGAAGTTGGGGAGCTGCCATGTTGCATTGGTCATAACCTGCTCAATATTTTGGTAACAGATGAGCGTCGCGAGATCTTGCTCGAAGCCGGAAATTTTGCGCTTGGATCCTGTGCCCGATTTCTTCACCTTCATCTGGCCGAATGTGACGGCAAATGTTGGGCACCCGTTATCCGTTTGACCGAGCCCGCTACCCATTTCTCCCGTTTGTGGGTTTGTGTCTACCGCTCCATCACCGAATATTATACCGTCATCCCACATGAGGACGGAGGCTTTACCTACATAAGCCATGCTTGTATCGTTGGGAAGAAGGAAATACTGCATCCATGGTTCTTGGCTCTTCAGATCCTTAGGAGCAGTCTCACACCACTCGGCATGTTCCAGAGTTGTGTTAACGCCGACCCAAATATAGCCATCCGCGGGAGACACCATGGCGTTTTGCCCAGGCATTTTGAACTCCATTGCACCACTCTCTTCACTCTCTTGATTGAGTATTGTTATTTCACGAAGGTAATTGGGTATTGAAGTGCAGTTCAGCGACGGTCTCACGGCGGGTACGTTGACTGTAAGTGGCACATCTGCGCTTGAATTCGTCGTGAGGGTGGTGTTCTGCTGCAGTACATTGAAGGCCAGATTCCCGTGTGTCCACTGTGTGCTATTCAAGTCCAGGTATTCTACCAAGTTATCAATGGCAGTAGCTTCGTTATCCGTTAGAGAAAGGTCAACATTGGTAAAGTTGAACACATCGCCTTGCTGAAGTGCAACAGTTTGGACAATTGGGACTTCAATGACGCTGTATAGGCCTGATACAATGATAGTTAGAAAGCTTCCAATAAAGCTTCCCAATAATGCGATGGCTACTGCAAAGTTCCTTGTTCTCAGCGATAAGAATAAGGAATGAGGAGGTAGCTGGGCAACGAGGCTCAGCTCGACTGTCCTTTTCGCATTGGCCTTTGCTTTCTTCAAAGGAGCAAATGGAGCAAAAATTGCCGTCATCATCTGCATAGCAGAGTAGAGACCAGCTACCCCAAGCGCGACGGCTGAAGGGATGTAAGTGGCAAATGCAAGTGTGCTCGATTTATTAATACTGATGAATCCGTTGTTTGCGTCTGAGAAATGTTGAACAATTTCCAGCGACGCAATAACGGTCAGCGGAAGACAAATCGCAAGAACAAGGAACCAGGTGGCGCTGGCCATTGGCCTCCAGGAAGGCACTTGGCGTTGGCTCTGTTCTGTCACGTTGTTGACGTACGTTTGCCCTTCATTCCGTTGAATTGGTTCAATACGTATACCTGAATGTGAATCAGGGACATGATCTGCTCGAAATCGGTAGTCTCCAAGACGTTGTTGTAACTTGTCATTGCTTAAATGCCCCATAGATGACAGAATTTTGTCAAGTTTAGGGCTCGATGCGAGTATAGTAGCCGTTGCAAAGGCTGCTACCGGTTTGGCGGGTGCTGAAAAGCTGGGGCGGGTGAATATCATGGCCACAGACAGTATGACCAGCAGTCCAAGAAAGCTGCACATGAATCCGGTCGAGAGAGCTTTCGCATGCAATCTCTGCTCTGTGTAAGTAATATTTCCCGTAGTATTACGCTTCGCTGGCTGGACGACAAGCTCGTGCAATACCTGAGCGGCAATCCCCTCGAAAACTTGGGTTCCTGTACTGATAAGGAGTTTCGGATCCATAAAGTTTCGGATGGACTCGAACCCAGCCTTTTTGGTCATGAGCTGAAAGAATGTGGGCACAGTAGATGATAGCACATAATCGACTCCCCCGGTACCCAAATCCCAGCGATTAGTGGAGTATGTGACTGCCATGGCCAGTGCTCCTGGAGGGAACGATTGAAGCATTTGTTTCTTGGCGGGTGCTTTCGAGGAGAGAGCTTGAGCAGAACCATTAACGTTGCTCGGAACGCTGACATTGAATTGGCGGAGCTCATAAGTAGGTTTGCAAAGAGCAGTCGTGACGTTGTGGAGATACATGTACGAGTTGGGCCTGTCGGATGGCGAGATGCGAACATCAGCCACCGACATGAAGACGCGATTGTCGTTATTGGGATTGTATATCCGTTCTTCAAGAGTCATATTGTCCGGTGGTATGAACCCTGTGCTAAAGTCCCAATCCATGTTGCAGGGATAGAGGTCGAACCGAGCCTGGTAGTTTTGTGTTGCGTTTATGTCGTGATAGTAGCTATGATCAGCACCCTCAGCTAGAGTTACTCCTTTAATTTCGCAATCTTTTGTGGTGACGTTGGCCACAATAAAGGGAGCCATAATGCTTCGCCATGGCATGTACGCTGTTGAGCCATTGGTGATTGGGAGAATTTCGCAGTCATAGTTGACTTGGAGACCATCCGTAGAAACTGAATAATCGAAACCAGTTGCAGCACCTGACGGCAGTTGAAAGTCGGGTACAACGAAATTTTGGCTAGTGCCGGCTGGGAAACGCAGCCCGTAAAAGTTGATTCCATAGTACGTTTGCGCTGGGCCAGGGCCAACAGCCCAGGAGTTTTTTGGGTCTACAGTTTGGCTAAGTTGAAACTTGGACGATAGCTGGAAATGTTCGTCGGTCTTGGTCAAAGTAGTCGGCTGCAGTATGAGAAAGCCGGTTGAGAAAATCGTCTGACAGAATGTTAGCAACCGGCCAAGAAAGAGGCAGAGGGAACAAAATGAACTACGGACAGTGCCCAGTATCAGCAACTGGCCAACCATCGACATCACCACAGCCCAGTGTCTGTTCTTGATGGCTATCCAGAGGCTAACCGGCAGTATTGGAGAGATGTAGTCCAGTAGCAGCGTCTTATCCGCTGGCGCTGGGCCTGTCTTGAGCTCTTCCCAAGGCATCAATATCTTGTTTGTGAAATCGACCTGCCGCCACAAAGCTCCCACCACAACGAGAACTGGTTGGACGTATAAGAGTCAGTGGCCTAAGAAACCAGACAGGATGCTCATCCCCGCGAGGATGTCCGCGCCTTACCTGCGGTCGGGCCATATTTCCAGCCATAATGGTTTGCCTCTCGTTGTGTACTAATGCCATTGCCTAACTCAGAAAAACGATACAGCAAAGCGGTGGTCAACAGCATCAAAAGAAAGGTGATGGCAAAGGCGACGAGAACGCCTCGGCTAAGCCATATCGGCATCCACAAACTCGAGCGGGAACTCTGTGGCGGCTTCGTAGGAGGTGTTGGTAAATACTGAGTGGTAATAGTTGACGCGCTGTTTGTGACCACTCCAGCATCAGACCCATAGGGCGTTAGAGCCGACACAGTATCGTCTTCATCGTCGACTTCTGCTTGGTTATCAGTTTGGGCAGCTATAGACTCGTCAGTGCGTCGTCGTTCGCATCTCGTATAACGCCAACTCGCACCACAGTAGGTGTACCTTGATGATATGGCCCCGCCCTGACATGAACAGGCTTTCTTTTTAAGGATACAATCTGCTGATATGTGCCCAGGCGCGGGGGTTGTAGGCCTTGCCCGTCGAGATCGGCCATGGTGCCGAGTGATAGCAAACAGGCGTCGCAAAAGCTTGCCTGAAGCTGTGGGAGCGAAGAAAGAGAAAAGTAAGCCTCTCCATGGTTTTTCCTCTCCCTTGGTTTTCCTAGGCTTACAGGCAACAAGTCCTACTGCTACTACCAGTCACACAGGCCACTTGATGCTCTATAATAAGTCCTCGGATCCAGCTAGGATGTGAATCCTTGGTGCCTCTCTAGCAAGTTGCGATGTGCGCCAGAACTGGTTTCGCCAGACGGAACAGGCCTTTTATTGGCACAGGTGGCGCTGCTGTGGATGCGTGGCTCGACCTAATATCAGCTCTAAGCAGGGACGTGCCGAAGCCAATGCGGCAGAGAGTGCGGTACCTTTTTCCTTACCAAAAGGTTATCTCTCTTTTTTTTTTTTTTTTTTGCCCCGAGAGGTTGGGCTTGGCGGAGGCTGTTTCACATGAACTCGAGATGCGTTTCGCATTGATGAGGGATGGGGCGAGACTTGGGGTAAACGTGGCTCCGGCGATTGTGGAGGCGTTCTTTGTCTTTGCAACAAAGGCGATCAGAGGGGCTCATTGCATTCCTAGTGTTTTCGCTGCAGAGAATACCTATATGCCGCATTCAACTAACACCATGTTCCACATTGCCTACCTATACGCTGCCGCCCACAATTCATCCCGCAAGTACTAGTAAGGAGATAGAAAGCAGTTCATTTTCCCGGAAGAGCAATTTTCCTCATCAGGTTGGCCAGTTCTAGGCGAGCTCCTTCGTGAGGAAAAGCACCTATCT
Organism: Trichoderma sp. CBMAI-0020; assembly: GCA_030708095.1. Lineage (NCBI taxonomy): Eukaryota > Fungi > Ascomycota > Sordariomycetes > Hypocreales > Hypocreaceae > Trichoderma > Trichoderma sp. CBMAI-0020. The sequence continues at coordinate 605,689 of JAJNCI010000001.1, forward strand.
AGGTAAGCTTTGTGCGCTTGCAGGTACAGGCGACTTCCATGTATCTCGTGCATTTGACCCCTGCATCACCTCGCCATTCCAGTTGTTCTCGCCAAATTCCCGGCATCCTGTCTGCCACGCGACTACCCGATGAGAAGCCCCTGCTGGTAATCGAAACATGTCAAAAGCCTAGGGAAACATTATGCTGGCGGATACGGGAAACTGATTCCGGCGTATGGCTACAGATGCGCCAATCGCTCCTGCTATGCCGCCTAGCTGGCGTCATCAAAGAAGGGCCTGAGACAAGTGGTGTTTCGCATCTTTTGCCCACGGATCCGGCTGCTCCATGAAAGCATGACCAAGAAAGAGAGACACTTCGTCATTCCAGAGGCTGTCATAAATACTAATAAAACTTGTCCAGATCCTTCACGCCGGCCTGTCTCGCTTCTCATCTGCTAAAGCAAAGCAGCTGATAATACACTTGACGACCCATCCTGGTGGCAACTGCTGTGCCCATATACACTACGGCCTAGACGCTGTCTCCATAATAAGCACATCAGCGACGACTCGCATCTCAATGACGAGATATCGTGCAATGCAGCAACTCAGCCTCAAAAATCTCGTCTTTCTAATCGGCACGGCATCTGGAGCTCTCTTGACCTTGTCCAGCTTCGAAGGCCTGGCTTCTCCAGCGCCTCTTTCGTGCGTATACGCATACAACGCACCGATTCGAGGATGCACCGCAACCGATTTCGCTAAAGGCGCAACATGTTCAGAGACCTGCGTCGAGGGGTTACAAGCAGTGCAGTTTACAGTGCGATCCTTGTGCGCCAAAGCCAGCGCTGCCAACAATGTTCTGCTTCAGCAAATACAAAATGGCAATCTAGTGGCTGCTGTCTGCAAGACAAGTACACCGGCTTCAACGCCGACTCCTTCTCCTGCGACGACACTACAAACTTCGACGACACAATCATCACTGCCATCACAAGCTTCGCCTACACCTCAGAGCACCTCAGATGGTGCATCTCAAGTAACATCGACGCAACAGCCGGTTTCTACCGAAGCGGTTTCTACCGAAGCGGCGTCTAGTACGGCAGCATCCACCACACTGGATCACAGCATCACCTCAGCGGCTGTTTCTACTTCGGCGATCGAGTCCGCTACACAAACGTCGCAAACAAGTGTCGAGAAGCCCTCTTCGTCGAGCGAGGAGCCGTCAAAACCAACACGACCGATCAATCCCAACGCACAGCCAGGCAGCGGCGGCGGGAGCCCCTTCGACTTTGTCGCAATCAGCACGGCAACCAAGTTTAATTCCGCCGAGACGTTCACCACGCTGGCCACTGTCACCGCGCTGGTGACACTAATACTGATGTAATATTGTATTTTTATTTGACTACCACGGCGGTCTGGATGCTGAGGAAGTTATCAATCTTTAATGTCTATGTAATGATGAGGAAGCAAGAGCATGGAACAGCGCACCTGGAATTGTATAGGGAAGCGCTTACGGGCGGCAAAGAAGTCTCAGCACAGAGGCACTATAACGACGATTATACCAAAGGGTATACATGTATAATAAGCGACAGAGAAGGCTTTTTTCTCTTTTTTTTTCTTTTTCAACTGCGACAGGATCGCAGACACGGGATTGGCTAACAGTACGAATACATGCTTGACTGGAATAGGCGCAGGGTTTGTTGGATTTGGAAATGACAGTTGGATGCTCTTGGACGAACTTGTACCAAAGTCATGAATGGATTAAAGTGGCATCACGCCTTAAACAAATGCGATTGCCTAACCTTGATGACCGGTTTCCCTTTTGTTTGTGCATGATGCGTAGATTTACTACAAAAAAGTTGGGGTGAGGAACGGGAAACAAAAAAACCAAAAAATAACCGCACCATCTCAGTTGGCAGATTGAATTATAGGAAAAGCCCAACGCGGGGGTCGAACCCGCAACCTTGAGATTGCAATACAGAACGTGTACCTCATAAGAGTCTCACGCTCTACCGATTGAGCTAGCCGGGCAAATCACGTGACTATCAGCCAATCATGAATTGCCAACTGAGCTCGATGCGGCTCGTTGAAGGAACACGGATTTATTTCGCTCTATGAGGCTTACGCCCCGATGAAAGGGAAAACAGCACCGCTGGATTCCTTAAGAGAGGATGTAAAGTGTCTTGAGATGAATTGCGGTTGACGTATTCTAGAGCTGGCTGTCAACTCTGCTTATTCAACTTGCTTGTACCAAGTTGCTATGTCAGGTATGCTGGCGCATACCCACGATTAGCAAGTTGTTGCACAGACGCTCGCACAAGTCTAACAAATCTAATTCGTTTGCAAGCACTATGGGCAATGCATATATGTCATCATGCTTTAGCTTCTTCGTGAACATGGACTATTCAATCTGGAGCCTAAAATTGTTCCAAATGCTAAGTTCTAGGCCAGCTCAGGCGATACACGTAGCTCCCACCCTAAAACAGATGGCTATGTTGATCGAACTGGAATAGCCTTGGCCCTGCCTTTTCCGAAAACAAATACATGTTATCATATTACATTCTTTCTCTCAACCCACAACTGATTAGGGAAGTAAAGGTATTATTATTCATCTCCCATTACCGTTCAGTATCCCATGCTGAGTCAGCTTCTGCACACTATCAGTTAGACGCGGATTCTTTCAGAACGAGTTGCGACACCTGTTATGCCTACCTTTAAGAATGCTGGGAGAAGGTATGTCTTTCCTAGCCTCTCTCTTCAGTTTGTAATCTGACTGAAATCTTTCATCTCGGTCTTCCACTTTGGTAAAGTCCAGTTGCCCATCGGCGACATAGCTAGTCATAAGTTTTGGCTCTCCAAGCGGCAGCTTATCCCCCCGGTCGATCTGCCAGAAGTGGTACGTTTTGCCATAGAGCGTAATTATTTGCTCCATTTCTCTCTTCTCTGCCAGTTCCCAAATTGCTTGAGGAACAACTCGATTCGGCATGATTAGCATTCCAGATTTGACCTCATAGACGTGGGAGTGCCATAACCGCCGTTCGTCTTGCGGTAACGATTCATATAGTCTCGGCGTGATCATATACTCTACGCCTATGATACGTGCATCGGGCTCCGGTGAATCGTATATCAGGCATTGGCGAACCTCGTCATCTAATCAGTGGTCAGTCTTGTGCATAGCTTTTCTACCGTGCTTTTTTGTACCTATGTGGCTGCAGTAGTGGTTTGCTTCCACAGCTCGTTTGGGATCGTCAGCATACGCGTGAAATGCATTGAGATGGGCGCATATGTTTTTGACCGGTTTGAAGTCCTGCATCGGTTTAGCTGAGGTTTTCTTGTGGGTTGGTTATTGAATTGGTACTTGTGTGAGTGAGGCTGCGCTCGCCCGTATTTGGGTCTCACTGGGCAACGCCTCACTATGAGCTGCGTCTGAATCCATATTCGAAATGCGATGCTTGGGGTCTTGGAAGAACAGTTTCTGGTCTTTGAGTCTGTAAATCATTTCTGGACATAAAGTGGCATTAAATAGATATCTTATATCGATTGCTTGGTAGAAACTGAATAAGACATCCATGACGTTGGTGTATCATCACCACGGATCGGGAAGTGGCGAAACCCCATTTTCGATTGCGAGTAGCTTCTAGCTAAACGAACCAATTGCTGGACTCGTCGACAACTTCTTGTCGGGATACTTGCGTTATCTTCTGCCTGTATAACATCAGATTCATAAATTACAAGCTCATAGTCATGTATTATGATACAATTGCCCAAATCGCAATAGTGGTCCTTTTTTGCGCATCGGGATCCCATAGAGTCAATGTACTGGTCGCCCATCGTCGTGATGGGCCGAGGAAAGTCCTGACTAGAGCTCAAGCTAATATACACAATGATCCAATCGATACGACATTGGTTGAACGATTAAATGTCATTAGACTGGCTGAAATCTCCGATATTTGCAATAAACAATTGGTTAACAAGTGCGTGAATTGCCGTCTCTTCGTTGTGTTACGCTAATACCCAGCCACTTATAGCCACACTTGCAGTCATCACCCAGACTTCATAGTATCCGAGTTCTATAACTGCTGATACACATGTCTGCAGCAGCCAACCATTCCATGCAGGCCGTGTACACAGTACGTGAGTTTGCAAGGCTCTCGCCCGATAAAAATCGTGCGTTAACTGCTTCTTGTATGAAAAGTTGTAACCTGGCTACGCCAAAACTTCTCTCCTCAATCTCCAGCGGCAAGTTTACCGCGGGTAGCAATATACCCATGGCTAACATCGCTGTCTCGTAATTCGCCAGATACAGATATATCAGAAAGTCGTCGGACGCAAATCTATCTGGCGACCTAGGCATGAGTCGCAACCAACTGCGAATGGGGAACATGATTGATAGCTGGTCTTCGAGCGAGCCATGCTGCCCAGATAAGGTACGAACGTTGTGAAGAAAGTTGAGAAGTTCTCTTGCGGCACTTTCAAGTTCACCGTCTAGCTTGCACTTACAGAAACTGCGGATGGGCTTGGTCACTGACTCCAGCAGTGTGTAAATTTCCTCCGCCAGTCGCGAAGGGTTGTCTGAAGACGTTTCGTTTTGTTGCTTCAAAAAGATAGAATGCTGTGCCTGCATAGTATGAAGCGGCTTTTGGTTCTTCGTCATAGTATCGTGATGGAGCTGGGCGTCGATAGACATGCTAATATCAGCTCAAGACTAGTAGCTACGGTTGCCGAGATTTTCAACTTACAGAAAGCTTTCCTTTGAGGTAGCTACTATATTCGCGTCTAATGCCCTGCAATCAATACGTACCCGAATGTCCCAGGTCGTTTGCATTACTTACGGGTTAGGGCTATACCACGCCATCAATATTGACGATGCGATGAGGCCCTGTGAGATTTCTTCTCGATACTCACAGCTTTGGTGATTCAAAGTTTGCATTTCTTCGACCATTCCATGAATTGCAAGCGCCCGGTAGTGACCTTCCAGCGGGACTATATGGGCCGATTTCGTTGCTGTCCTCAAGTGTGCTGCGCTAATGCCACATAAACAGTGCCTCAAATGTTCAAATTTGCCTGCCATGGCAAGAAACCTGGAAATTTTAAGTTTCATCAATATGTGTGTGAAAGACCGGAGTAATCTGTATTATTCACCTTGAGAACTGACTAATACCCACAGAAAATCCGCGCTCTGAAACTAGCATCATGTCTTTCCGAATAGCACAGAGGTGATATAGTAGAATCTTTTCGTCAGGCAGCATCGGATTCGACCAGCCGAATTGAGATATCGCTAATGGATAATCCAGCGACAGTAGCGCGACCGTGGACTCCGAGGACAAAATCCATTCAACAGCTTCTAGCTGCGTAGTTTCTGAGGCAGTTGGCGAAGGTGTACTGTAGCCGCAATTGACGGGCTGACTACGTCTGAGAAACAGTCTTTGACACTGAGTACTACTAACTTGTAAGATGAGTTACTAATTGCAGGATGATGGGATATCGAACCATTGAGGCTTGAGTTCATCGCATTTGACCCTCCTCTTCCGACAGGTGATACACCCACTTCGAACTTTCCGATGCGTCTGCTTCATCGAACTTTCTGGTTCCTCTGGGCTTAGAATTGCAGAAGAAAAGAGAAGATGCCAAATGTTGAAGTTAAAAAAGATCTTTGTAAGAACTAAGGGTTTTTCTTCTACGATGTATACTTGTCTGTACTGGCGCAATCCGTCTTTTCTATTAATCTGCGCAGCTGTGAAATCGCATCCATGACCGCCACAATGCCGAGGCCCCATCAGCACCACGCTTCGCACTCTCCGAACTTTTAGCCCATTCTCGCTTGTTCCGATCCACTGTGCCTTTCGAGAATAGCGCAGCGCCACAGCACTGTGACACCCATATGTATAGCTGAAGATCCATGTTCTCATCTATAAGTCCTCTCGTCAATTTACACATTAGGATTCTCGCCAAAGGGGTCTCATTATTCATAGAAGGGGAGCATAATTACAAAGAAGGGGAGCATAATTGTGTACACAAGATTGAAATACTGTGACAGGCATGATTCAAAAGCTAGGCGACAATCCAAATGCCGAAGCGTTGTTCTTTGGCTGTAAGTCGGCCAATAAATCGCTGTTGTGGTGTATGATACAGCAAAGGCTCCCAGACTCCCATACTGACGTCTTTTCTACCCATTGCTTTATTTCTTGTTCTATTGCCACCATATATTCCTTTGCGTGCCCACTACTCTCTACTCCCTCTCAAATTCTTTAATCACGATTCCCTCAGCCTTGGCTGCCGCCCGCATGAGGCCAACATCATAATAACATCGAAGACCCCGAATCTGCAAGCCGTCTGTGCCCTCGCCCTCTGCCGCTGGCCCAATCTCGTATACAAACACCTGTGGCACGCGCGTGATAGTGGTATTGTCGTGGCTGTGTAGACCTCGCACGTACTCCATATGCAGAGTGTGCGTTCCCACAGCATCCGACACAACGGTGAGCGTATAAAACTGCTCAATTGTGTTGGCTCGGAAGATCCCGTACATTTGCCTATAGAAATCCCAAAGGCGATCGCGCCCCGTAAAGAATGCCCCGTGGGGCAGATTTATATAGGCGTCGCGTGTGTAGTATGCTTCCGCTGGGGTATTTGCGAGATCTTGAAAGTCTTTTACGTACTTGGCGTAGAAAGCCAGGACGGGGTGCAAGGCAGGCAAGGAGGACAGAGAGATGGGGGCGGATAGAGAGAGAATTATCGTGTCGGCAGCCATGTCTATGGCTTCACTGATGGAAGGTGCTTCGGTAGCAATAACAGAAATATAGCTCAGAGCGTAAACTCAGGTGTCGAAGGGTACGGGAAGTTCGTGTATGTGTAAATATGCTGATATGGTGTAATCTTTTAGTTCAAATCAATATGCGATGCCTGATAACTCGACAGTGGCAGCTAAAATAGGCAAAATAGCAGTGAAGAGTGGAATCAACACAATGCTTGCAGATACTCCTAGTGTGAGCGTGATGTCTCAATCGCCCGTTGTTTGGCAGTCATTGCTTTATAGACGATAGTGATGGCTGGACTTGACGCGGATTCTTTGCTCGCGTAATGCCGAATAGAAGTCCACAACGCTTGTTTCTCAAAGACTAGTCTCTATCCACATGCCATATTTACAGCGTCCTGGCTGCATACAGCACAGGTGAGATACATGGGAGATCGATGCACGATTGCCAGATCCGTCACGATTTCTTCTTTGGGAGAACATGGCCCGCCTTTTACTTGGCGCCGAGCGGACCGACCCGCTCCAAGGCAAACCAGTGCCTCGGCATCGGCTTGTGGATCCTAAGCTGCCGAAGCAAGACAATTCGATTCAACACGATGAAGTAAACCTGCATCTGAAGCATTTACATAAACCCCTCATGCCCCTTCAGTACCGTTGCCAGATTCATGATTTTCGGGCATGCCGAGTACTTGATTATTCCTTTGTCAGCTAGCAGCTCCTGTGGTGCGGGCGTTTCAACCCTTTACAGCGGAAAAGAAATCTTTTGGTGTGCTTCTTTAATCGCCTCTAGGATGTCCCCAAACGCGAGATCTTTTGCACTTTTCGTCGAAAAAAAGTCGACCAAGACATCTTAAGTGGGCTGTAGACGGAATCAGCGTTCATAAATCAGATTCTGGACTAGAATTAGTGATGTAAATAATCGGCTCAGTACCGTATTATTTAAGAGAAGTACTGCGTCAGGGAGCGCAGATTCCTCACAAATGCTGTGGACTTCCTGCAAGATTACATCCATGAAGGGCATTAAGGCTCTAATCTATCAAGGCAAGATATTTTACGCCCTGCTTATATAGACAACAGGGTCAGATGCGCCCCTAGTATGATCTCTTCTCTGAGAATAGTGCGCTATGAACTAATCGTGCGAACCTGCATGAGACTACTGGACTCTATATTGACTCGAAGAGTCACTTGTATGTACATATTTTGGCAGAATACTGCAGCAACCTTGCACCCATCCTAAATACAGGAGATTTCGCCATCTGGCAAATCTCAGTTACTCCCCGATTATTACTAGCCGTTGCAGAGTGGAACATCTCGGCAATGGATTAGTGGCATAAATCACCGAATACCCGCGTCAGTGGCCCATCTACAATAAAGCCCACCCCCATCTCGTTCATGCGCACGCTAACCAAAAATTGAATTTACTGGTGCATTCCGCCTCTTCCAGATCTCCGGGAAGCATTTTGCAAGATGGAGACAACGAGTTTGGCTCTACGCAACAAAGCATTATCGGTTATCAGAAAGGGGAGCTCCGTTGGTCATGAAAATACAAATGGGAGATATAATCTTGGATTAAATAACGGTTTTAACTGGTTGACAGTTTAATTCAACTACTCTAAGAATACAAACACGAGGTTGTATGGCTCACTTTGAGGTAGCCAAGGCATTCTTCGACTTAATTAAAGGTAGCCGTCTCGTTGAAGCAGAATGGCACCGGCGGTGATGTCCACCTAGGAGTCGATTTCCTATCCGCAGGGCTCGTATATTGCACAATAGGCGCCAAGATACGTAAGTCCTTGCCGTAGACGCTATCTTTGAAGTGAGTATAGAACTCTTCATTTCTCGTGTACGAGTTACCGTCCCGCTCAGCGTATCTGTCCCAGGCTTGGACGATGGCGTAATACAGCTCGATGACATGGAGATCGCTGGTCATGGGCTCGAACTGGAACCTATCTTGTATGCGCTTGACAATGTCTGGTTGGTACAGACCGACCCATGACTGCAGAGTAGCGGCATTGTAACCCGTCAAGCTCGAGCAGCCTGACCAACTGCCACCGTAGCGGGCCCGGTCTCTCAGCATGCTCATGACGTTAACTGCGGAGAGGATGCCCGTAGACATGTCGCTGATTGGAAGCGAAGGGAGGACGCCCTGGCCATCAGGAAAGCCGTACGACTTGCCAACAACATAAGAACTGCCCGCAGCAGCGTCGGCGACCTGTTGCCATCCTGGACGCTCAGCGTAGAAACCGTCAGGGCCATAGCAATTTTCGTCCAGATAGACAACGCCACGCTTGCGAGCAGCAGCCAACTTCAAAGCCAACGACTTGCCAAATCCGCGTCTTTCAAGTGATCCCAGCCTGTAGCCCTGGATGATGACATCGGCATCAGCTACCAAAGACTCAAGAGTCTCTTTATCCTCATCTTTCCCGAGGTCGAGATCGATAGAGCGTTTGCCCGCCATGAGCGTGAGTTGGGCAGGCTGTAGATGCTTGTTAAAAAATTTGTCGTATTAATAACCATAGTATATCAGAGGTGCACTCACTGTAAAGTCCGGCAGACGGCTGCTGTTCACACGAATAACGTCGGCTCCCATTGCGGCCAAGATTGTGCCGCAGGCTGGTGCAGCGATAACCCTTGCCAACTCCAGCACTTTAATGCCAGCAAGTGGCCTTGCATCTGGATTCTCCTGTGCCGTTGGGAATGCAGCCGGGAGGATTGCCTCCGTAAATTGGGCCCTGTTGTAGTTGACGAGTGGGTGTCGAGCGAGCGAGCGACCCATCGTCGTGTCCAGCCAACCCGCGGGCGAATACACAATAGATCCCGGGAAACCTCGATTTACCATGAGCTGTTCGAGATCGCTCGCAGTGTATGTCTGGGTAATTTTCTTAATATGTTCGTATGCCTCATCTCCAGAGGCAAAAGTGGCGTTTGGGTCAACGCCAATGGATCGGAGAATAGGTTCTGGGCCCAAGCTACCGTGGAGCTGAAACCAGACGCCAGGAGTAGCCGTTGGATAGATGGCCTGGGATCGCATCTTAACAGGCGTTGCGACGGCGCCGTGATCAAACACCTTTACCGCAGGATTTTGGAGAATCTGCGGTCCTTCGGATCCATCGATGTGTACCAGAGCAGGCGTCGCAGGGAACATGCCAGCAGCATCAGTGTTGACCGTAGTCTCGCCGGAGGTCTTGAATCCACGCAGCTGCAGAATTTCGTGACCGATGATGCCCGCCAATCCATGAAGAGCTGCAGTGAAAGCCTGAGATTTGATGGGTCCCGGTATGCAGGGGAGCTCATCGCCAACAAACTTCACTCCATCAATAAGAGATTGATCAGTGGTGAAACCAGGCGTCTTCTTCGCAAGCTCTACAAGCAGCCTCTTGCTTTCCACGGGTACGGGCGTAAAAGCTGTATCAGTGAATGATCCGGGGCCATACACTCCCTCAACTCTGACTTGAGCAGCCATGATAGAGATACAGGTGAGGGATGAGAAGGTGCAAGTTAAAGACGTGACAAAAGTAGCAAGATTAGATATCCTAGCTTTCGTGAGGGACTATATCACCTGATTCTTGTCGATGGATGAACTAAACAGGATGAAGGGATATTGGAAAGCAAAGGATATTTATAATTTTCTCTTCAAAAGTTCTTGTAATGTAGAGTATTGGCAGCCAGAATAGCATTCGTCACATCTACGAGCCTCGGCTGAAGTAGGCAGTTGGAGGTGTCGGACTGCCCTGATCTGAGGGAAATATTGTCATCACGTAACGGGTACAGGGACATACGAATCGATGTCCATTATGAGTAACCTCAGTTATGGGTCCAACAGATGCGTTGCATGAACGAGCAATTGAGCGAAAATACATACCGCATGGGGAAATCCATCAAGAACATGCCGTCATGAAATTAACGCAAGAATAAATATCCCCGCCATCGTGTTTCATGCTTAAACATCTTGCATGAACGAGGTTGCGATATGACTGTGTATCTCAGTCGAGTGGATCACCTCGCAGCTAAAATGCCATAATGACGCCCAGAATGTGCGTGTGTTGGTTTATTCCCACTCTCATGTAGGACTATAGAGTGAGGCTCGGTAAGTGGAGTAACACAGACGATCTGCCGAGGCTGCGGCGTCCCAGTTTCAACTCCTCGGCAGCCTCGTTGATGCTGTGGAACCTCCATCAAACAGCTGGACATGGCCTAGACAGGCCATTTAGTCTATATTTATTTCACTCAATATCAGCCGGAGAGGACGCGATTGGCTATGCGGATGCACCTCTGACGTTTTACACAAAATCGGCGTCAGCGTGTGTGGGGTAAGATGCATAAACGAATCTACTAGAGAGCGGGTTCTTCGGATCCAGCCGGTGGCGTTTGGGAAGAAGAAAACGAAGAATTGTAGAATTGCGACGAGGTCCACCCGGTCGGTAGTACGGCAGCGATATGCCCGCCATGAGGTTGGCTACGGGAACGCCGCTCATTGCGACGAGCTGTATTGATGGGTAGCTTATGGTCCAAATAAGTAAAAGCCGTGGTCTAGCATCTGTAAATACAATTCGCTTATAAATGGTAATGGTTGCTGACCACGGTCCATTAGACTTCGAACATTAGGATCATCTGTTCATTGCCTGTGCTGACAGCCTTTCTCACCACATATATTGCTATCAACTCAACTTATTTTCATCGCCATCATGTCGATCCGGACAGTAGGCGTGGTTGGAACCGGGGTGATTGGAGCATCTTGGACCGGTCTTTTCTTGGCCCATGGCTTAAAGGTCATTGTATCCGATCCTGCGCCCGGGGCCGAACGAGGGCTTGCAGACTATCTTCACAGCATCTGGCCAACCTTGGAAAGGCAGAAGAGATCTCCCCACGCGGCATTGACCAACTATCGCTTCGTGGGAGCTAATTTCAAGGATCACTTTGCCAACGTTGACTTTGTCCAAGAGGTAAATTATCCACAGCTATTGCTATAGATGTTTAACACTGACAGAGATGAATAGAATGCACCAGAGCGGCTCGAGCTGAAGACCAAACTATTCGCAGAACTTGATGCGGCGACCCGTCCGGATGTGGTCATTGCTTCTTCGTCGTCCGGAATACCTAGTTCTCGATTCATATCAGAATGCGCGATCAATCCTGCCCGCGTGCTCATCGGACATCCTTTTAACCCTCCACATTTAATGCCGCTTGTCGAAGTTGTCCCTCACCCTAAGACTGCAGCTTCAGTCACGGAGGCGGCCAAGTCATTTTATAGGTCGCTGGGCCGAACTCCTGTGCACATTCGTGAGGAGCTGCCGGGATTCGCCTCCAACCGGCTCCAGATAGCGCTTCTCAATGAAGCTTATAGCCTTGTGAGCCGCGGTATTATCTCGGCTAAAGATTTAGGTGAGTGTGGCTTTCGCGGATCAACTCGAGACTGGCAATTAATATAGAAACCAGATACGTGTGTGACTAATAGTCTTGGGCCGCGATGGGCCGCCACCGGCCCCCTTTTGTCCAACGCGATGGGAGGCGGAGGCGGTACCGACGGCTTGAAACACGCTTTAGAACACCTTGGTCCGGCATCTCGATCTTGGCTTGAGGATATGAAAGCCCATGCATTCACATGGACGCCTAAAGAGCTTGACGCACTGAGTGCCAGTGTTGCTGAGGAGCTGCGTGGAAAGGATACCAAAGACCTAGAACGAAAGCGAGATGAGCTGCTCGTTGAAATTCTCAGTCTAAAGAAGTAAATATACGGCTAACAATATGCTTCTACATTTGCAATTAACACTTATTTTCCCAACTATTATCCCTTTTGTACTATGTAAATGTTTGCCGACTTTTAGATGTACATAACGTAAACAAACAGCGTCGAGCCCCATTCTTTGCGCAAAGGGAGGCTTCCAATGAATAATTACTTTATGGTTAGGTAGCTTTAAGGACCATCATTTACTTTTAGCTAGTAGAAGCGGAGGCAAATGGCTGATTTGGAAACTTTCCAGCGGTTAGTCAATGTTTATAGTGTGGCTGAACGACTTTTTATATCAGTGTCCAATTCTCAACCTTAGCCGTCGTCGCCTTGTCAACGCGCAGCAGGAAATTTGTGAAAGCCCCAGTCTGCCAGATAAGGCCAAAATCTGTTATCTGGAAATAAATTTTAAACTTCCACACTTCACATTTCGATTCTTTCTTCTGCATCCACTGTTCATTCTCATTATTTTCTTGGATTATAACGCCCAAACAATACGATACATATACCCTCGACAGGGCCATTATTACCTTGGCTCAAGCAATACCTCAAACATCATACACAATTAGACTTATCAACAAGCTTTTCTTTGATGATCAGAAGCTGCTTTCACGCGACCATAACGACGATTCTTGGCCATGGATCAGAAATTCAAGCTGGTGGCCCCTCGGGCTAGGATGACGGAGGATTATAGTAACCCGATCGAGGATATACTCTTTGGCTCCGGGTGGGATAGCGGTATCGAAATCAGATCATCCTTCACGGCTGAACGTCTCGTTGACCTACTTGCCGTTCCTGTCGTGCACGAGGATGACCGAAAGCCTGCATCAGCGAAGCCTCAAACCACGCCACAAAACTACTGCTCCCATAACCAAGATCAGGGTCGCGATCTGTCAGTGGGCAGAGCCATTAGACGCGAAGCTAGCGTCAAGATTTTGGAAAGCCATCCTCTGAAGGAGGCGAACCAGGGAGACCAGACAGAATATTTCCGATCGGCCACATTGTCCAGTCTTCCTACCGAACTCCTTCTGGAAATCATGGGCCATGTTGAAGATATTGAAGACGTCGTCAGCTTAGGATTGGTCAATAAACGCCTGTGCAGTATTGCTCAAGAACAATTGCGACCCTATTTTCCCCAATATTTCGCACCTTGGGCCAATGAGAACATTGCATGCGTGGGAGATTATTCGGCTGAAAATGACTTTCCCCCCGGGCTTTTTTCGGATGCGGAATTGGAGGCCTTGCAGCGTGAGGAAATCACAATTTTTATCGAGGAAGAAGCAGAATGGAAGACTGGAAGTCCGAATAGGCTTGATGATTTCACCTATCCTGGTGTATCACATATTCAGGAACGGCCAATGGAAGTTCTCTCCTCGAAGACTTGGCGACTGAGGGATTGTTTAGGCAAGCCAAAGAGCGTCAAAGACCCCTCGCTGAACTCTCTCATCAAATCGTGCGACATCTACCGCGACTATTTCCCCAGGGATCAGCCATGGATTCTTCGCAACCTTACTACGAAACAGTTCGTTCGTGCAGAAGCCATCGCCCTGAAGCCCGAATTCATCAACGGCCCGCACATTGTCGGCCTCGGTTTCGGCGAAGTCCTCCTCTCACGAATTTCTTGGACATCGGCAGCCTTGGGTATAGAGGATCCAGCCAACATCGGCAGAGGAATATGGGCGGGACACTGTTTCGACATCACAACGCTTGCCAGACATGAAAGAAAGACAAGTAATGACGCAGAATGGACCGATGTGAGTGATGAAGTTGTTACGGAGATTGATATTATTTGGGAAAGTTACTTTGGCGCCGAATGGCGTGAGACGCTCTGTCGGGTATTTGGAACTCGGAATGTAGGCAGTGGACGTTGAGAATAATCATGGGTTTAAAGTGACCTAGACGAGAGTTACTATAAGCAATGTCAGTTACTATAAGCAATGTCAGGTAGAGTATAGAGAGAGTAGTGTGAGAGTCCTTCGTGTGAATATTATTTTTTTCCTGAAAGAAAAGCCTTTGTCAGATTCCGATGACAAAGAAGCTGAAACGCAACTACCTTAGAACCTAGTTGCCACAAAGAAAGCGGTTGTATAAAGGAGCGAAGTTCCCTTTGTAATAAAAGGAAGGCAGAGATAAATATAGTCCTTTGATTCGGGCTAGATCGTGCATCCGGTCGTCTCCTGTGAGCTCTGCGTGGGGGGCCATTTCTTTCCAAATGTCGAGTGCTGGATGATTTGTTGTCATCTTCGGGATCTCAATTTTGTTGAGGCTCATCCAGCAGTGTTCCATCAGGTCCTCCTTTACGTTCATCTCCCATGAGGCGATGTCAGTCCTTTCATGAGACCTAGCCGCAAACTATCAACAACATCGCAAGTAACCCACTTGATCCTCTATCACTCTTCTTTGTGAACCCAGTCCTGACAGCCTTATTGAAACCAGTTGTGTAACAAAGATTGTTCTTATTAAATCCGGAGATATTTATTAGATAATCGAAGCCTAATTTATGTCTCCGTCAAAGTGCCCGGAAAAAGACTGCGGGAACGCTCCGGAACGGATATAAATAGGTTACGCAACGCTCAATAATTTTATCTACTATCAAAGAATTCGTTTCATCCCTCGGTCTTCTTCAAAATGCGTCAATTCCCCTGGCTCTTATACGTGTATCCTTGGATGCCTTATCCCCGAAGGATTATTATTTACCTTCGGGAGAAAGGAATCCCATCATCTACTGTAACCATTGTGCCGGTCACAGATCCCCAATTAGGCAATCAGGTGGACTCAAGATTCCCTACTAAGCCTCCAGGGAGCTTACCTATCCTTGCCATTCCACAGGACAATCAGTGTGCCAATTTCACATATGTTCGTCAGTCACTAGCTATTATGAGCTACCTAGATGAACTCTGCGACAATGGCGAAGAAGGGTTCCCACGCTCTCGATATTCCATGCGTGGAGCTGATGCTCTCCAACGTGCGCACGTCAACGGAGTGATCGCCTTGGCGGACGAGTGCACGACTCAATGGAATGCCATACGTCTCTTCGGTACTGGCGCAGGGCCTTTTCCTCTACCAGAGGCGTCAAATGAGATGTTGCGTTGGGTTCGACGCTCACTCATGACGATCGAAGAGGCGTACAAAGATCGCGACATGGCGCCGCTAATACAGAGTGAGAAGGATGAGTCTGCCACTGGCAGCAGCGTGAATCTCGCAGATATTATGCTATACCAGTTCCTCGAATTTACCTTCGACTGCTATGGCGTAGATATGACTCAGGGATCGGGCAAGATAGTAAAGGACGTCTATGGACGAGATGTCTTGGAGAAATTCCCAAAGCTAGTGGAATTTTACAACGCACTCAAGACTCGGAAAAGTGTGGTCAGAGATGTTGAGCAGGGAGAGGTACCGCCTTCGGCAGTTTTGGAGAAGATGAGAAATTGGCATAAAGGGAGCCTCTGATGCTGAAAAGGAAAGAGATTGTACTTCTGCGTCGTGTAACACAGTCTGAATGAATGTAGCTAAGTAGCTTGATGACCTTTGTAATCAGCTCCTAGATAGTCAAACCCAACATGTATTGTTACTTCTATCTTTTACATTCATAACATTTCTAATCTGCGCCTAACAGCTAGGTTTACATTTCCTCTTGTATCACTTGTACCAAAGAAAGCTCGTAGAGGCAAGCACCACACCAAGACCCCCCATGGCCCAAATTGGCGTTTGAAATGGCCTCCAATTGGCGTATCTAGAGAGCTAATCGAGACCTCTTTCTAGCGGATAATCTTTCGCTTGCTACAGAGCAAAGGTGGAATTTCTGCAAGGTCGTCAAGGAAGTGCTGCGAGCATGGATCGGAGATCGATCTTCAACTTTCCGAAGCTAATTTTGGACTACTGAACATGAACTGCAAAAAAGAAGAAACGTTCAAGGCAATTACGTATTGCAAAAGCCGTCGAGCATCAGAAGATTGGGTGGAGGGGTTGGGGGGCGGCATTTTGGGGGGGCCATAAGCCCACCACAGGCTGCGCTAATCTGGCTCCGCTAGTCGGTAATATTGTTCGTACAATCTTGAAGGCGGATGACTATGTACTATTGTTTGTAGATTGAGCTCGTGAGGTCATTTAGACGGCCGGTCCTGTGCCTATAGCCAGAAATCTGATGGATCGTGGCTCAAGTTTGGTTGTGAAATCTGTCGCTCAGACACTGAATGCATCCACAAGCTTCTTGTACAAAGATGTATCATGAGGCATCTTATGTGGCGTAATTGAAGAGGACGTGAACAATGTTTGAGGTTTGACCGAAATTGCCTTGCCTACAGCCTACCAAAGCGCCACCGACAGGCGTGTGGGTGATGGAGAAGCGGCTAGCGACATCCCTCAAAGGAGATACCTAAGATTCTTCTACGGAGAAAGCATTGGATTGAACACTAGACTCCTTGCTTGGATGTGTTACCACAAAATAAGTAACATATTTCGGAAAAACAGTAGCTAGCAAGTCATGATACATGATACTTGGAAAAGCCTGGCTGTGGCAAGCTACGCATTCTAAGCTACCAGGTAGAGGAAGATAAGCTTGCACATTTCTTCACCACGCGAAGTTGCTACAATGAAAGCAATTTCCCGCTAGATGTAAAAGCCATATACTCTCCAGCAATAGCAGGTAATAGCAGACAATAGCAGGCAAAATTAGGTGCCATAGAATATGATGCATTTTTCTCAACTCAAACACTGACCCAAAGCTCTGCTAGGCGTCATTCCGTAAGATAATTGAACATTGTGAGCCTTGTGGCAGATACACCAGAGTGCAGAATGACGCGGCCGGCCCATCTCTCCCTGCATGTACTACCTAGCAAGCATGAGGATCCAAACACAGGTCAGCCCGCCAGTGAAGATGAAGCGAGAAAACAGAGAGGCACGATTTCCAGGAAGCAATAAAGATTCTTCAGGAGATCTATTACCTTATTTACTCCAGTTGATAGAAACGCCTATACGGCAATGCATTCATTCGTAAATGAAGCCTGCTTCAAAGAGCAGAGGACTGGGCAGCTGTGCTACAAACATGAAGTTGCCAGCTAGCCCCAAAAAGCAAAGTGTACAAGCAGCAATATGGCCATAGATTGCAGGGATGCAGCCACTGCCACGCCTCCCCTCCCTGCGTCTCTATTCCGCTGAGTGCCATCTCCGTTCACTTTGAGGGGCAAGCTCCAGCCTCACCAAGTCATATGCCATGAACACCTCTCTTCTATAGTAACTTGGGAAAAGTCTCTAGCTATCAATCTCCACCTGAGATGGATGCTTGCCACTTCTTGCCTCCAGATCATTGGATCAGGCAGCGATACCTGGCATTGTTGTCCTACTTCATTGGGCCCATGGTATTGAAAGTTGCAACAATCCCCTCACGTTGAGCGTTGTTCATTATGCTAGCGGGATTGAAGAGATGCAACATTCACGGATTTCCTGGCCTCTTGAATTGAACACGCCAAACCACACATTAAAAAGTACCTTTGCTTTTGCTTCTTTTCCTATATAAAGGCCTGCTTGCTTCTGTCTTCATCATGAACCATCTCTCACTACTTCTTTATCTATTCCGGCTACCTTCTCCTGCCGCCATTTCTGTGCACTGCAAACGCACACGCTACTATCGAAATAGTAGGTATAAGTACTAAGGCTGGCCCTTGTGCGTTTATCTACAAGTATTAAGTATTCCTTAGTCCCTGTGCCTACTAGGTTATATTTTTCCACGGCGTCTCGAGATGTCTTCATCATCTGCTTGCGCAACCTACAACGGAAGCAACGCGTAAGTTCATCTCAATGAAACAATTATTTGCCTGTCTTTCTCTCTCCTCCGCTGCCTCCTTAAGCACATATCTTGAATAGGGAACGAGAGTCTGTAATTGGGCTACTGTTGTACTGTTCTAACCTCGTATCACCACTACTGCATAAGTCTAGGTACATGTACATGTACCTTTTACTTTGCCCATACACTGAGGACACGATGTATAATAACCGAGTGTTAACAAAAAGATTTTGTTCTAGTAGTCAACGAACCGGCGTTAATTCCAAAAAGGTCCAGGTTTTTCCCCAGGTCCCAGTCCATTTGACCTATAACATGGACCGATTTGCTCAAGAAAGCGGAAAGAAGTCTGATAATGGCCATTCACGACCACCACTCGAATTTCGTCGTGTGGAAACCCAAACCGGGTCAGAAGCTCGGATGC
Source organism: Trichoderma sp. CBMAI-0020 (assembly GCA_030708095.1). Lineage (NCBI taxonomy): Eukaryota > Fungi > Ascomycota > Sordariomycetes > Hypocreales > Hypocreaceae > Trichoderma > Trichoderma sp. CBMAI-0020. The sequence goes on from JAJNCI010000001.1 coordinate 624,344, forward strand.
AGGCAAGGCTCCGCGAATTTGATGAAAAATTCATGAAGAACAGCCCAAATGGCCAAAGCACTAGTGCTAATAAATGATTCTTGAGGAATTAATGTGCCGGTGGTGGATAGTATGGGGCTCTTTGTCTCTACTCTTGTTTGTTAAGTCTTTGTTTGCCTAGGAAACTATTTAGCTAGAATCTAATACGGTTGCTTCGTTTGTCCTCACAATAAATTATTGCTTCGTATGCTTGATTACCGTATCCCATGTGATGCTCGATTGATGGATCCTAGTTGGGAATACATTCAGGTATATATATGTGTGCGAAGTCATCTCTCCACTGTTGTTCCAGCAATGCTGTTGTCTTCGGCGGGCGCTAGGCAAAAGCCGCCGCTAAAGATTAGTCGCTACCTTGGTCACGGGCACTAGAAACGTGTAAAGCACATACATGTGGATACATGTGCCCATACAAGGTGAGATCCATGAAATTATATAGTAAAATCTCACAAATAGGAACATCTTATGCCTTGCCTATCTAGTTTTTTTTTTTTTTTTTCCTTTGAACAGGATTTAACGGGAAATAGTCGACTGTTGCCACTTGAGTGTGCTGGCCACCGATCAAAACTACAAGCGGGGCTATCAAGATTGAGGGGCGATTGCCATTCTTAGATGAGTGTAAATAAGGTGATGCATACACATTTCTATTGTCGGAAACAGGAAGAATAATTGACAAAAGTCATGATAGCAGGATCATGGAGTAAACTTAGTTGGTTTATTGCAGGTCTAGTATTAAGAGGGCGAATAAAAGGCTACAATAGCCAGCCACAATCTATGAATAGGTAAATATCTATACAGAGCCAAAAGATGGGTAGATCTAGGGCCGTGTCGTGGTAAAACGAGTAACACTGTCCAACGAGACCATGTTCAAATTGCTAAATAATAATTTAGCTTCTCTAAATTAAACAAGTTTGCGAGATATCAGTTTCTTGCAAGTATTCCTCGCTAGCCGCAGATTCAATTCAGTACAAGCCAGCAGCAACATGCCATGAACCTCACGTCTGCATCATGCTCCGGGCTCTATTATCAATCTCTTTCCTTTGATGTTGATCCAAGGTATCCCAAATGATATCAAAACTGCGGCCACAGACGCGCCTGCAGCGAGATAGAATGTGCCTACGAGGGCCTGGTTGAATGCACCTAGAACGACTGGCAAATTTTCGGGGGGCACCAGTTTGCGAATAGCTCCTGAGCCATTGAGGAGCAGATTCTGTATTTCAACACCAGAAAGATGCCCCGTCAACTTATCAATAAAAATATTACCAAATATGGCTTGAGCAACCGCTAGAAAAATAGCACTGCCAAAAAATTGAAAGAATGTAGCTGTAGAAACGCCAACAGGGCTCTGTGAGGCCGGTAAGATGGCTTGTACCGCAACGACGGGCATTTGAGCCATTAAGCCAAACCCTATGCCCGGAAGGATTTGGTACCCAATCCAATGTGCGGAAGATGTAGACACATCAAATGTACTGTACAGGCCAATGCCAATGGCCATCAAAGCACAGCCAACATAGACCCAGGGGTTAAGAGGACCTAGTTTGGGAGCCAATGCTCCAGATACCAGGGCGGCGGCAATTTGCGGAAGAAAGGTCGGTAGGCTCATGACGCCGCTCCGAATTGGACCCGCTCCTTTAACGACTTGGAACCACTCCGGAAGATAATAGACGACTGAAAATATTGCGCCGTATGCAAACGCCAGAGTGAGGCTGCTGAAAGCAACAGTGCGGTTGAGGAGCACGGACATGGGCAGCATGGCCGCTTCGCCTTTGTAAAACTGCCATACGACAAAGACGGCACAGAGCCCTCCGAATCCGAGAAAAAGTCCAATAATAGTCGCTGATTTCCAGGGATATGTGGACCCTCCCCATTGAAGCGCAAGCAAGGCCATCAAGATTGCCGGGATGAAAAGAGAGGCGCCGACGAGATCGAGAGCCTGAATGCGGCGGGTGATGGGCTCTATTTCTATCGCTCTCGTAGGTGGATTGAAGAACATTATCAGCACCAGGCCGGCTACCCCACCGATTGGCAGGTTGATGTAGAAACACCATCGCCACGATACATGTTCTGTAAAAGCCCCTCCAATCAGAGGGCCAATCACAGTGGCAAGGCCAAAAAATGAGGATACGAATCCGATATACACTAAATCACTTGGGTTAATATCAGGGGCCAGATGTCATTCGGAGGACATAGTTCCTACGTGGTCTTTTGTCAAGCGGAGCAATGAATGCAACAATAGAAAATGCACCAGACACGATACCTGCCCCTCCAGCTCCTGCAACAGCACGCCCGCCGATAAACATGTTAGAGCTCACGGCTGTGGCACATAGTAGAGAACCGAGCTCAAAGACGGCGAAGAAGCTGAGGAACGTCCACTATAATCGGTTAGGGTAATTTTCTTGCGTAATTGCGACGGTATGAGCTTTGCTTACTTTCAGAGAAAATGTTGCATAGAGTTTACCACTTAGGGGCTGCAGTGAGCATCTTGGTAGACCAATATTAGCACCAATACAGTATACAGTGAAATGGATCTGGACAAACGAACAGTGCAAGAAAATATGCGCTCCCATACCAGCCAATATCCTGCGTAGATTTGAATCGATCTGTAATATAAGGGATGGCCTGGGAACGAAGCATAAGCGAGTTAGCCAATTTCTACCATTGGACTGGCTAGTGAAAGGAATACCCACCGTAGCAACAATAGAAGTGTCCAAAGCAATGAGGAAAACAGGTAAGCTCAGTCCCAAGAGGATCAAGGCCAGTGCTGTTGAAGAAAGCGATGGCTCATCCGAAGATTCCACTGCTTCATCCGGCTGTTTGATCTCTCCGTTTGTAATGTCATCGAGGCTGGCTAACGTTTGAGATCCTGATTTAGACATGACGAAAGCCCTCGGGAGTGGATGCTTCAGCAGTATGACAAACAAACGCCCTAATAAGCACTCATAAGCTGACTTGGAACAAGCAAAAAGGTGGATGTACTACTAGTTTAAATGTTGAAGCCTCCGCGGAATCGATGCAAATGTCCGCAGCTACGGAGTACTGCAGCTTGAGTCTAAACCTATATTTGCATATTAGGATTTTATTTTGAACATTCCAAGACACCTCCACTCCGCTGCTGCGGACTTGGGCAGTATGATTATCTGTTCGGGAATTCTTTCAAGGCTATTTGTCATCGGAACTAACGGCGAAGGGATGTCGATATTACTAGCTGCTAGCACGAATGACAGGAATCCACAAAATCAACAGCCTAGATCTATCAATGTTGAACTATATATGACTACCATAATATTATCAAGGCAGATACTATCTCAACACAAGCGTATGAACGAAAGCAGGGTAACAGTCTGAGTCTCTACAGCTATAACACGCCAGAGAGCCCAATGATGGATGCAGCAGAAGTGGGGAAAATGAGGCGAACTAGTAATTTGGGGTTTCCCTGAGGACGTAGGACGATGTGGTTTGAAATTGTAGAATCTGTGTAAAGGATTGCCAGCACAGCGGCTTGTCCGTTGACACCTCGTTCCCATGCAATATCTTACTCGAGTTATGCTGGAAATAAGAATAAAAGTTACATGATGGAAGTATTTGAGCTGCCTCCGAAAGGCACACTTTATTCTTCTACCTGAGATATGCCATTAATCATCTTGTTCCTCCTGTCTCTTCCACCATCGAGGAAGAATGCGCTGTAGTTCATTTAGTGAGATTAGGTAAGCTCGGCTACAGTAGTACAGCTTCCCAAAAAGGAAATAAAAGTCTTGGCGTCCCGATCCAGCCAATCGGCAGCCGTCCAAGTCTGACGGCCGCTTAAAGAACTCAGGGCAGAGACTCCTTTTTGTTCTCCGCAATACAAATTCGGTGAAAACCTTTGTGATTAAGCGTCTTGATGTATCCAGCCTTTGGCCTGCGCAAAGCTTATTTCCGCTCCGCACAGATGGCTAATGGGTTCATGACTTAGTCATAGTATCAGTGAGGGAGCTCCCACCTCCATCTCCGGCCCTGTAAAGTTTGCCATGATAGTTGGTATTATCCCCTATCAAATATTACGTTCTTAATCAAAAGAAGCACAATACGCCATGTAGACGCTTCGCTTTCTGAATCAAGCACATGGTTTATTTACATTTGTCATCGTAATCTTGAAGCCATAATTGACCGCTCACGGAGGCTCACGGAGGCTCTTAGCACACATTCCCAGAATGGTAATTTCTCAGTCGCTTCACAGGACGGTGTTTTTGCAGCAGTATTAGATATATCATGCTTTCACGGCACTAAGTTGGTTTGACCTAGATTTAAGCAAAAAACAACGCCAATACTGATGTACCGTTTACGTTTGGGTATTGCTTGTCAGCTTTGATCTGTGTTGCAATCAAATGATCCCATTGATGTGGCTCCCTGTTAAGGCTCCTCATCTTGTGAGAAAACTTGGGCCTGATTATCAATCTCTTTGGGCTTACTATGTAGCAATGAATGATACTAATTAATAATTTGGAGCATGATTGCTCAGCAGGACGGACTTGAGAAACACTATCTTTGCCAAGGAGAGAAGCAGTGAATGTATAAAATAGGGGCAATAGACCAAAGAGAAAGAAAATTTACTCATCAAAATAACATCATCATCAAACGACCAATCCCACCGCTGATTCATCATAAACCTATATCACCATGACTGAACAGGCTGCCGCTATCCCTAAGGGCTCCCTCGTCCTCATCACTGGCCTTACAGGCTATATTGCAACTCACGTGGCACAGCAATTCTTTGACCGCGGATATAAAGTGCGTGGAACGGTTCGCGACCTTTCGAAAGCGTCTTGGCTCAAAGACGATCTCTTCCGCGCAGAGCATGCGGCCGGCAACCTAGAGCTTGTCCAGGTGCCAGATCTTGGAGCCCCAGATGCCTTTGGCACTGCCGTCAAGGGAGTCGACGCTGTCGCTCATATTGCCACCATCGCCAGCTTCGACCCGGACCCGAACAATGTCATCCCGCAAACTGTGTCTGGCGCGGTTTCGGTTTTGCGTGCCGCCGCTTCAGAGCCCTCGGTCAAGCGCGTCGTCTTCACCTCTTCGGTCGGCGCAGCCATGATGCCTATCGCCGGTGCATCGGGACATGTCGGTCGTGATACGTGGAACGATGCCGCTGTGCAGGCCGCGTGGGCTCCGCCACCATACGAAGCCAGCCGCGGAATGATCACGTACATTGCGAGCAAGGTGGAGGCTGAGAAGGCTGTGTGGAAGTTCTATCAAGACGAGAAGCCCAACTTTGTGCTGAATGTTGTGAGCCCATTTACCACGCTTGGCACCGTGCTTCATCCCAGCCATCAGAGGGGCACAGCCGGTTGGGTGCCCGGCTTATACAAGGGGGATGCAGGCCAAATTAGCCAAGTCGGCACAATGCCTTCTTGTGAGTACCGCTTCGCTGACCTGTGCTGAAAAGTTTGTTCAGTTTGTTGATATTTTGATGCAGTGGTCTACGTGAATGTCAAAGATGTTGCACTCCTCCATGTCGCCACCATCCTTGACAAGGACACCAAAGAAGAACGCATTCAAGCATGGGCCGGCCCGTTCAAATGGAATGATGTCCTGGCTATTTTTAGACGTCTTTATCCGGGCCAAAAATTCCCGGATGATTTCCCGGAGTCGGCGGCAATCACTGCAACCACTGATGACAGTGTTGGGCTGAAGCTGCTAAAGAAATGGGCTCAGCAGGATGACTGGAGAAACTTGGAGGATACGGTTCGCGAGAACTTGAGCGGCCTTTCATAGATGCTAAAGCGTGGCAGTGTCAGATCAAACGCATAGGTAGCTATCGTATGATTGAGAAAGTAGCCGATCGAAAAAGGATAAAAGTTCTACTTATTCATATATTCTGCATGTAATACAGCTTAGCTTTATGTCTTACAGTTTTCTTATATTCCTAGGACTGCAACGGGTCAAGAATGTATTTCCTGACATTCGTACAGCCGGGCTCCGTAAGCATCAAGTATCGTATACTAACCAACAACTACCTATATATCACAGCTAACACCGCAACATGACTCCTGGTTTTGTACAGCTGGACTCCCTTATCACCAGAAACTAAACGCATTACTAATGGCATCTCCAATGTCGCTGGCCACATTCTCAACAGCATGTCCCACATCCTCGACAGCATCACCCACGTCATTAGCCACATGCCCAATGGCACTTCCGACATCACTGACAGCATCGTCTATGCCTTCTCCAATATCTTCCACAGCGTGGCCGACGTCGCTGGCGGCATCACCAATTGCTTCCACGGCCTTCTCTGCCCCCTCCACGACGACTTCGCCCACATCTTCAACAAACTCGACGACCTCCTCAACAACCTCCTCAATGAGCTTAGCAAGCCCCTCAAAGAACTTGCTGAGAGCTTCCTTGATCATCTCCCACAGCTCGCTGAAGATGGCCTTGATGAACTTGACAATGTCAAAGTCGGGCTTCCAGCTCAGGTCGATATCAATGTCCTCACCGACCAGCTTGCCCTCAATCTTGCATATGAGGGGAGGGCCGCCGTCCCTGAAGCTCGCCGAGCTTCCCGAAAAGGAGATCTTCGTAATGTTGATGATCTCGCCCGCCGCCTCGAGAAGCCATTTGGCGATCTTGGCCCCGAGGTCGAGAACTTCGTCCCACAAACTGGGCCTGTTCTCTGCCACGAGCTGGCAGGCTTGTCGAGCAAGTTCAACCTCTGCAGACTTTCCTTGGGCCTTGGCTAGATCCTTACGAGCCTCTTCGAGCGCGACATACTCAGCTGACTTCTTCAGCTCGTCGAAAGCTCGCTGTGCGCCAGAGACCATGAAGCGCGCTGTTTCTTCACCGGTAACGACAGCGGCCTTGGCTTGCATCAATGCCCCGATTTCGCTTGAACTCCTCTCAACATCGTACAAGGCCTGTGAAGCCTGAGACACAAGAAGCCCCTGCGTCTTCTTGGTGTCCTCGAGGGAAACCTTGGCGGCCTCGACAGCCGCTGCCTCGGATTCCAGGAGCCTCTCGAGGGCATCCTCGTCGGCTGCCACTGCGGATTGTCCAGCAATAAAGTCTGGGCCTTCCAAGACTCCCTCGGCTGCCATCAAGACTAGCCGAGCAGCCTCGAGCCCGGCGGCGGCGATAGCCTGTTCAGCCGCCTTGAGCGTCTTCTCGGCAACAAGGAGAGGCATATCCCACAGAGAGGCCTCGCTGATCCGACGATCAATGTCGGACAGATCCTTGTCAAGTGCCTCAACCGTCACCAACGCCACGTCGACAGTCTGCTGAGCGCTCTCCACGTCGGCGTGGGCTTTACCAAAGGAGGCGTTCAGCGCATCCCTCTTGCGATGCAATTCGTCCTGAGCCTGCCGGATAGCATCATCGCTATCGGAATCAGCATGATATACAGCAGACTCTGCCTCACGGATAGCCACCGAAGCATCGTGGCAGACTTGCTCCTTGTAGGCGATCGCGGCAGCGAGGGCGCTGACGTATGTCTTGTCTGCCGCCTCGGCCTTGTCTCTGAGATCCTGGAGATGAGAAGCTGCCTGTGCTTTCGCACGCTCCAACTCAGCCTTTACGTCCGCCTGTTTCTGCTCCCATGCTCTCTGGCAATCGCCAACCTTGATCTGAGCAGCTTGCAAGCTGGAGCTGTATTCGTCCTCCTTTTCTGAAAGTCTCCTCTTTGCGGCTTCGTAGTCAGTATTCTCGGACATGGAGTTGATCTGCTTGTCCAACATGCCAATAACGTTCTCGAGAATATGCTGCTCTACCTCGCCCGAGACGGCAAAGTCAGCGTTGGCGAGCGTGCTCAGATCTTTGAAGTCGATATCGCCCATCAGCTGGGCAGCAAGCTTGAACTTGAACCAATCAGAGAGCTCAACCTTGACCCAGAAGTCAAAGGCCGGCTTGGGATACACTTGGACTTCAAGATGAAGTGCTGCAGATAGCTCCCAGAGCTCTACAGCACCGTCGATGAAGATCCGTTGCTTGTCGGCCGAGAGCTCGATATCGACGATGGGGTTCTCCCCCGTCGCTCCCTTGACTTTCAGAGGACCGAGATCAAAGTGCTCGATTGTAGCCATGAGCTTGACGCCCTTGCCACCAACGGTGCAGTCAAATTTTGCCTTCTTGCCCAGGACGAGCATGTCTCCGCTGAGAGAGGCCCCCGCAGGGAAATAGATCTCTCCGATGGAGGCACCGGTGGACAGATACAAGTCAAATTTGTTGAAATGCAGCAGATCCTGGGGCGGCTTGGGGAAGTCTATCTCGCAGACCTTGGAAGCGAACTGGACCAGATCAACAACCCCTAGGTCGGTCACGGCCGCGGCGAGCACCTGGTCCTTGGGATTCTAGCTCAGCTTCATGGCCAGCTTAGCCTCCTTCTGGCCAAGCATGAGCTGTCCTGCGAAGCCAATGGCACCAGGTACGCCGGTCGTGAAGAAAGTAGCGTAGACGATGCCAAATTCGAGAGAGCAGCCTTTAATCTTGATCTCCTTGCCCATCTTGGCTGGGTTGACCCATTCGTTGAGCATGGTGGCATAGGCGGCCGCTCCTGTGGTGCCGGCTTTGAGGCCGAGAGAGAATTTAAGCGGCTCGGGCTGAGTGTCGACCTTGACGTTGAGCAGAGCCTTGACAATCAGCACAATGTCAGTTCCTTCTTTGGCGAACTCGATGGCAATAGGACCAGTGTATACATGCTCTCCAAAGGAGATTGTGCGCTCTGCAGGAAGCATGACAGACAGCCGCAGGTTGCCGGTGCCGGTCTCATAGCTGGCGCAGAGAATCATGCCCTTGACGCTGCCTCGCATGAGATCCTCCAGCTGGGGGATCCTATCAACCACGGCACAGAACTGAATGCCCTTGCGGACGGGGTATCTAAACTTATTATAGGCGCCATCGGGGTCCTCCTTGTTGGACGCAATGAGCGCAAGTCCCTTGAGGGAGACGTCCAGGAATGAGCCCTTCAAGTCGGGATTAAGCCTCCCGATGCTCAGATCCCCAGCAACCTCGCCGTAGATGGTCCACTGCAGCTCCGAGCCCGTCGCCTTCTCGGTGAAGAGCCCGACGCTCAGGTCAATACCGCTGAAGGACACTTCGCCCGCGATGCCGAACTTTGTTGATCTGGCGCACGACGAGTTATTGCTGCTACTGCTGACGAAGACGTCGAAGCTGGCACGCTTGATCTGGATGGACTCAAACTCTACGTCCCCGATGCCACCGGAGATGTGCAGGCCATCCTGCATGATGGCGATGGAACCATAGGCCGTCGAGTGGCCATTGATCGTGATGGCACCGGCAAGGGAGACTCCCGAGTTGGAGATGACCAAAGAGAGAGAGTTGAAGACAACGTCGTGGTCAAATACGTCGAGGTCATGACCGGTGATTTGGTTAAAGATCTTGCCGACCTCTTGGAGAGTGAGACTGCCCACGTAAGCGGCAATAGAATATTCATCTGGCAAACAAACACGGTTAATTCATTATCATTGTCACAATAAAAGAAGAAAAGAGCTTGCCTTTTGAGTAAGAGCCCGAAATAGCCAGTGTGGTATCATTCAGATGCAAAACGGCTTCCATTTGGAGAATGATGTCGGCCCTGGACGAAGGCTCAGACAAGACACCGACGAATGTGACCTCGGAAAGCTGCGCAATAATATGTCAGCAGATACTCAAACTATAAAAAATGGCTGTGTCATCTTACCGTCAAGTTTTTAATACCAAAGCAGTCCTTCCAATCGTCATCTTTCAATGTGACAGAGAGCATATAGCGCTCATCCATCACGCGGAAGAGATACTCGGCCTCAAGTGGCACAACAGATCCGGGCATGGTCATGTCAACTTTTCCAAAGAATCCATAGCCAATATTCATCCTACCATCATCATCACGGGCTTGATCGAGAGTCAGCTCGACACCCAACTGCGTAAACTCGAGAATATCCCACAGCTTGACGGAGCAATCGTCAAACGAACCGCGGAGAACAAGACGAGGAGGAATGTGGGGCACCATCCAGTCCCTCGACATGCCGAGATGGGCACTGACGTGAAGGGCAGGTCTCTCTTGGTTGAAGACATCTCGGATGACATTTTGAAGCGGCTGGAGGGGGCCCTTGAACATGAGATCCGTCTCGAGATAGAGTCCTTCGAGCTCGTAAGCACTCAGGGGAACAACAGAATAACATAGTTCAGTATTGTCAAGAACAATGGCGTCAAATGGGCCATCTTTCAAGGCAGGGAGTACAGAGCCAATGGTGATCTGGCCTGCAGAAAGCTGGACGACCTCCTGGTATGGATGAAGTTTTGTAATCTGTCCCCTGAAGATGTGCAGCTTGGCAGGGATGCAGCTAAAAAGGTCGACGTCTCCGATTATTACATGATTTTCTGGCATCTGGGGAAAATGAGGAGGAGCAGCCTTGCCCACAACACTACCCGCAGATGGTTCTTTGGTGACGCCATATTGATCCAGAGGGTTTGGCTTCTTCTCGGTGCCAACAGCAGGCGTGATTGGGGGAGACAGGACGTCTGGCCCGCTCTTCTCTTTGAAAGCTTGGAGAGCAATTGGATCTTGTTCCGTCTCTTGAGCGTCAGGGGAATGTGGTGGTGTAAGGGAAGAAGAGGGCGTGACGTGGTGTTGGCCTGCAGCACCCAGCGTGACGAAACTGCCATTCGCATCAATAGTTGCAATAACGGAGTTACGGACGGTCAGGCCAGCATAGCTCCATGACGGATCTTTGCTGAGATCATCTTGTTGTCTTGACTTCTTTGCGGCCAAGTCATCTCCGCCGTCTTCGCTGAACAAGGTGGAGTGAGAGCGCTTCAAACTTGTGGCCTCAAGGGCGAAGCCAAGGACCGACTCTTTGAGAAAGTCTGTAGCTGAGGATGCGAGGCGAGCTCTCTTAGGATCGGCATCTTCACAGACGGGCGATCGAGGGCGCTTGGACCCTGAGCCTGCTGTTGCGCCCATGGCGTGAAGCAGGGTTCTCCAAGAGGACGTGAAGAAATTAACATGAACAGGGGGAATACACAATCAATGTAAGTAGATATGCGAGGGGATTCGTAAGAATACAAGATGGGGTAGTGGATTAATAGAGTATCTTATATGAGGCGGGTAACAAGATGTGCGAGGGATGTATAAGGATACTGGATAGGAGGAGGAGTAATGGAGTATCCTTGTAGAAATATGGCTTAATTTTGGAAGAGAAGCGATGGAGTCTTGTTTATAAGGCTGAATATTATAGTAATGTACTCTTTTCTCTACGAGATGGAGGGACACAGCCTCTTACCATACTGTACATCTCAACGCATATCACATCCGATTCAAGGAGCAGAATATCCGTTGTCTCACTCTTACTTCGAAACGAGGGGCTCTTACTGGTCTAGAATGGGTACAACGACAAGCCACGTTTTCTAAAGGTCCCCTCTAGAGGCAATAACGGCTCTCCCCAGCTTGGCTGGGGCATTGACGAGATGCATCTATTCGTCTCAATGCGGAACTGGGGAGACCATCGATTGGGTACGGGACGGATATGGCCGGAGCTATTGGCATCGAGCTTTCCCAGCTGAGTTCAAACTATCGATCGTCTTACGAGAGATGCGCGGCTTGTTGGGGGCGTTAAAGGGGATTCACCACCATCAGCCGTTTGGTTCGTTCCAGCCCTGTAGGGAACAGTTCCAAAGTTGATTTGGGGCCGTGCCGGGGGCGGGATTCTCACTGCGGCACCGGTTCGGCGGCTAAGTATGGGCGTAGACCAGGAAATAGCACCCTTGATTGGGTAGAAGGGTCCAATAGCCCAGACTGGACCGCGTCAATGGTGCTTTTTGGCTAGAGCTGAATGCAGGGGTTCATTTCCAGCCCTATCCAAGACGGGACATGGCATCCTAACTACTAACGCCCTTTGAGATCGGCAATCGATATCGCAGTGGCCATTTGAGAGAATCACATACTAGTTGATGTCCCCTCATGAAATTCAGCTGATTCCTCGAGGGTCTAGGCTTGAAGCTGAAGATGTGGACACGACGACTAGTGATTAGGGAAGGGGGCAAACAACTGACTTGTTTGGTGTCGAGGCCAGCCTGATCAACAGTTGGCAATGCACATACATGTACAAATACTTGACTTGAGCGCTTTTGCTCGGACTTTTCATCATTTCCCTCGCGACATCCTCATCCTTTCGTTTTATATATGTTGGCTACACCTTGACTTGCGGCACCCTGCACTAGTAGTGACTTATTATTACCATCTTGAGATACACATCGCTTCTCCTGTGTCCTTTGACAAGCAGCATTCCCTTGGCTGCTTTCAGGTCCCATCGCTACCATGAATATAGAAAATAGTGAGAACGAGAGCTCACAATCGGAGAACACAGGCAATCCGTTCAACTTTTCCCAAAATGGAGAGGGGCAAAACAATAATAATAATTTTCTCAACATCAACAACAATAACAGCATCAACAACATCAACAATACCGGCGGCTTCATAGAAATGGTTACAGAGAAAGATCCAGACCCCGATGAGGAAACGAATGAAGTGACAGAAGCGGATCGGCAACTGGCCCGGAGGCTGATAGAAGCAGGTCGGGTGCCAAACAACAACCTACTCATCCCAGAGACTGGAAACACGGAGGAGACAGAAGTTCAGGGAAATGCAGGATACAATCCCATTGACGATGAGACGGAAGTCCAAGGAGATGCAGGACACAACCCAGAAAGCCAGGAGGGCAGCACGAAGAACTTCAGGCCCAAGAAAATTACGAGAGCGGAAAAGTATGTCCAAGGCAATACCCTGATACACAATCAGAATGGCCAAAGTGGACGAGCGACCAGATCCGGCGCAAAGACCGTCCTCAAGTGGTCAGCGCTAGACCACAGACTGGGTCGGGCCTGCAGAATCGCCGCTTGCACAGTCGAAGAGGTCCAGGGGAATAATTCAATGCCGAGCCCTTATGCGCCGACTGTCGGTAGCTCGGTCGAGGGCGCTGATCCCTCACTGTACCTCAAAGTCACTTGGCAGAGCATCGCTCATCTCTTCTCCTATTACATGGACGGGACCGAAGAAAATGTGAATAAAGTCAAGGGCCAAACCAACAACAAGAAAGAGGAGATTGAAGAAGAAGAGGATATCATGGAAGAGGATATCTCAGAGGGGGAGGGGGATATCGCAAAGGAGGAGGAGGGTATCGCGGAGGAAGATCTGGAGGATGGCGAGGAGGAACTCAATACCAATCGCTCTACCAAAGACAAAAACACCTCCAATCGTAACGAATGGCCGGCGATGCCCAAATTCACAAAGGGTAAAGTTGTCTATATCCCCATTGCTTTCTTGCATGCACTAGCTGCAAAGCAGAATCCTTGGCCCGAGCTCACAAGGTAACTTTGATCCTTTCCCTCTTTCTTCTCCTCAGCCTCATAGAGTTCCTACCAAAAATTGAGCCCATGGGCCACGACAAAGAATTCCAAAGCTGACTACCATTTTTTCCCCACTCCAGCATGAGAAACGCCCCCCGTGACGACTTGAAGAACGAACCTCTCAATTTCAACGCAAAAAATGTCAAGCTTTTTACTGCAGCAGATAAATCAGGTGCCAATGCTTCGTTCACCCGAGTAACCGGATATAATCGTCTTTGGGTGGCTCTCCGTGACGGGTTAGGTCGTCTGATCTTCTGCTTGCACGACAGCTCCTGGTCATGGCACCACTACACAGAGGCCAATCGCCTCAAGATTGCGTGGAGGTTTGCTCTGGGTGCCATCACACCTCCTTCGGGGGCTGGTGGAGGCAAACCGCCGCGGTACCAAGTAGTGCCTGTGGGTGAGCTGAAGATCAAGATAACAGCCGAAGGCGAAGAGCGATGGCGGCACCGTACTGGCGGGGCTCAGGCTTTGTTTACGGCCTTTATCGCTGAAATCAACAAGAAGAAGAAAACAAACGTGGATGACGGAACGGTATCTCTTTACACTGGGGATGGCGTCCCGCTTGGCTACCGTCTGGTGAGTTCATTTTTCTATTCCCCACCTGTCTCTGGGCCTGTCTCCCAATGTGAGATGTGGTGATAATGATCCAAAGAATCCTAGCCCGAGGCTAATAATGGAGTTTTCGCAATCATATAGCTTTCAGAAGATCCATTTGGTCTCTACAGAACATACATCAGTTTCGAAGGCTATAACTCCTATATGAACTTTCTGTTGCTCGGTGCTGTCACGCAAGACAAGGAGGTTGAAACATATAAATCTCGTAGGAAGATCATCGACACTCGGGCTCTCCCCACGAGATTGGAGAAAACCCAAGAAGAAAAAGAAAGAATTGAGAAGGGAAATCAAGACCCAAAGGATAAGATAAGCCCGTTGGACAGGACGAGGATCAACCAGAACTCAATGAAGGCCAAGGATAAGGTAAGCTCAACAATTGCCTGTGTCTCACTTCTTTTTTTCCCCTTCCCGTCGAAAAGGCTTTTATTCGATCAGATGTTGACAGTCGATATTTTACAGGCAGATATGGACGTCATCAGGAGAAATGGTAGAGACGCCATCAAAAGAGGCGATACCCGGGCGAAAGTCGAGGAAAAGTCGTCCAGAGACATCCAAACCTTGGCCATTATAAATGTGAATGCTCGGAAAATCGAGTTGGCAAAGGGCCGACGCCAGTTCGAGACTAAAGACCAAGGAGACGTCATGGCCTCTAGCGCACCAGATGTATGTCCTCGTTGCCGTAGAGAAAGATTCTACGTGCGAATTTTCTGTTCTCAAGACATTGTATACTGACAAGATATTTGCGCAATAAAAAGACGGCCAGAAAACTGCTCGACTGGCAGTGGGTCGATCCCAAAAGCCGGGTCATTGGACGCGTCAGAACCACCAAACGGCAGACTGATTACCATCCAAACGAGATGTTTAATGGCCTTTACATTGCTGAGGCAAGTAAATCTTTCCATTGTCCCTTTTCTCCCATTCTCTCTCTACCTCTCTCCTATTCAATTTTCCATTACAAAGACTAACCTTTGTTTCTTTTTCTCTTTGACCAACTAGTGGCTACACCTATCTGCATACTCTTGGGGTGGTCTCGCCGATGTCCAACCAGACGCCACGGTGGGTAAAGAAGGAAGTAGTCAGATCCATCCGAATTTCGTCCTTGGTACCTCGGAGACCAACTCAGCCATGACCAGGTAAGTGATTTGATAGGGGAAATGAAGACTCCAATCTCCTCCTCCATTTTACGCCACACCGAGAAAAGTATTTTCTTATCAACAAGCGCATTCGTAGATGGGAAAAGGCTTGGCAAGACCTAATCGAGCATGAGGGCGAGCTACTCAACGCAGCTGGCGAAAATGGCAGAGCGTACGGTGGTCAACTCACCATCGTTCGCCACCCATTCCGCAAAATCTCCAAAACAGAATCCACGGCTATAGTACCTGAGTCGGACCAAAACAAGGGAGCTTCCAGCATTGAGATGCAGGAGTCCGACGATAAGCAACCTGGGCCCCAGGATAACGGAAACGAACAGAAGCCCAGCTTGAAGATTCCTGCCAAGACGGGAACCAAGATGTACGCATCCTTCCTGCACGATGTTGCGCATGAACCTGCTGCGAACAAACCCGGGGTTATTCAATGGGCTCCCGAAAGCACGCAGTTGGATAAAACCCTCCAGCGAGCGGCAAAGGAGTTTCGCTGGATCTGCTACCAGTTCGACTACGACCTTCACATCAATGCTGTCAGCAAGATCCTTCGCCGCCGGGACGGCTTCAAGGGCAGCACTCGTTTCTACCCGTTTAGAAGGATGCTGTATCACAAGATTGAGCACGACCTGGATGCAAAACTGTGGAAGGACATGCTGAACGAAGCCCTTACAACAACCTGGACTTTGGAAAACAAGACTACTCGCTGACCCAGAGATTGGAAGTCTCCGGACGATATCCAATGATACTGGGATAAAGCACATCAGAAGCTGGACTGGAAACAGAATGAGACATGTGGAGAGATGCTCATGGGGCGGTAATAGGCGGTGCTCTACTAGCCATGTTCTTGTTATAGAAGATGAAGGTGCACAAAGGGAGAAAAGGAGACGCAGGGTTTCAATCTCATATATACGATGTTTTAAATACGTTCTGTTTCGGGATAGTCTGTAGCTCTCTACATGCAGTATTGTATATCAGTCTGCTACGGACAATTACTACATCCCACCACTGGGCAGGGGGTTGGACCGGTATTCATTTTTACGTCTTTAAGTGGAACAGCCGAAAAAAAGCTCTGCCATTACCTACATTTACCTATCTGGGTATAAAACTAGTATTTTAATGTGATGAACCTCTTCAAGTCATTTTTTTAGGATATTTTCCAAATTACACCATTCAATAGCCTTTCTCAAAAACCCACCAGGCCCGAGAGTTGGCAAGCCCCCCTTCAGCTTGATCATTTTGCTCATACCTTCAAAATGCAGAACTGTAGCATTTATATTTTTGCACAGAAACTACGCCATGGGCTCATTAGATTGTCGTTTCTCGGCCAAATTTCCGCGGGGATATAGCTGCGTAACTCACCTCGTCTGCGCACAATAATAGCGTCTTCGCAATTGTAGCTTCGCTAATTATGGGTCTCTCGGCGGCAATGGCCGCATTTACAGACCTGATGCACTCGCCTTTGTACATCATTGCAATTTGAAAGTAATCGTGGTCCATTTGTGCTTGATTCTCACGAAGAGCGAGGTTACGGCACGAGGATAGAAAAATGCCGGCCAACAAACCGCTGTCTGTGATGATAAAGGGAAGCCAATACTGCTTCACGCCTTGACGGAACAGTGGCTCTTCGTCGCCATGGGGACACCAAAGGCCGGCGTTTGGAATAACTGATGTTGCATCTATGGCGAGTTAGTTGGCATACAAGGATGGGAATCGTCCGATGGTCACTTACAGTAGTCGAGAAGGAATTGCTCAAGCTTTGTTATAGGCCGGGCACAGCAATAAAGCAAACCATTGTATATGGGGATTTCTATACTTACTGGCGAAGCTAAACTCAAATGAGAGTCTCCGCCAGCATCTACTTTCATTCGTATCTTCCTCTCGCCTCCCTTGAGCCGCAACGCCGACGCACGACGCGTAGCATGAATATCTCTTGCTGCGTGTGACCGAATGTTGGAAATGGTGGTCGAAGACGTGGCATCAAGCGGATGTGCAATGTTGACGAATTCCAACTCAATCCCTTTTCTCAACGGCCTTGTTGATGGCGTCTGCGACGTGTTGTCCGCATCCAAGTCATTTTCGTAGACAATGTTCGACGCCGGCTGGTAGCTTCTCCAACGACGGATTCGCGTCGGAAGCGGCGGACCTTTTGCGGACCGGCTCTCTACTTCTCTCATGATTGGCAATGATGATTAAATTGAAAAATCCTCAAGATTGCCAAGGAGATGTTCGTGACGGATAAGTACATGTAGGCGGGCAGTAGTGGTGGTCACTGGCCATGAAGTTAAAGTGAGATCCTGACTAATGTCCGTTCTTAGCCCAGACGGTGTATCCACCTACACATTCCCAAATAGGAAATTTCGGAATGGCGTCCTAAATCCGCGTATGGCCAATGCGTTGACGGCGGAGAGAGTGCCAGGTCGCTTTAGAAGCATTCCTATTCTATATCATGGATGTGAAAAGAATTGATTACGAAGCAGGATTGGAGTCGGCTTTCTCAGAGAACAATCTTGCTTTCCCATGATTACTAATCTGCCCGTAAGTGGCTGTGCGCGCTTGTGATGGGAAGGGTAGAGGAGTGCCGTTCTTTATTATTGCTTCTTGCAATTATGTGTGCATTCGTCCTATGGTTAATCGCAGACAGAAGCGTATTCAAGATGAGTAAACACTGCACGCGACGAGATTGTAAGCTTGGAGGAGAGTAGAAAAGCAACTCCATCTTCACCTGACTCGTCTCAGTGGCCTCATCGCTATAAACACCTCCAAGGCCGTGTCCATACAGACTTTATTGTTGCCTTATCACCATTCTTTACTCGCATAAACAAATACCCAGACTCGAATAGTAGAGCATTTTTGTTCGTTTTGCTCTCCGACATACAAATTCATCGAATCATCAACTTTCACGGCTACCAAGGTTACTTAACAAGAGGTCCTTGACGGATTCAATATTTCAAACCAAGTATTTTGTAACAGATTCGCGGTGCTGAGGTAGAAAACATGATACCGTAGTCCAAGTTGTTCCTCCGGACCTTGGATACTGCGAGCGCCCCGATAGGCTTACTCTCCGTGTCTCCAGCTTATCCGGCTAGAATCCGGCGGTCATAGCATGCCCCATCGGCAGAGGAAGGTTGGCGCCCATCTACGTTTTTGCTACCTATTATCTCGGTAAACCGTACGTAATTGTATTTTGTATGTTCCCAACTGAGCTGCCGAGAAGGCCGACGGCGTGGAGGCCTGGCGTTGCTACCGCCACAGCCCGCAAGCCTCAATTTTGTGTCCGTGTTGGGCATCCCCACCACGCAACGTTTTCTCAACCCTCTTACCTGGCAACTGGCCGCTCCCTGGACTGCAGAAAACAGTTTTGCCGTGAAATCTAAAACTCTACGGGCTTACTTGTTGCAGCTACAATTACCTAAAATGACGGGAGCAAGAAGCTGCACGGATCAAAGTTGCGTGTGCACGATATACTCCACCTTGTCCGATTAAGTGCATGCCTAGGACCCTCGATCCATCGTCCCGCTCCGCTCCCGTGGCTGTAGATTGAACCTTGGAGCAGGAACCAGATCCTTGGAACCAGCCCAGCACAGATTGTTGGGGAAAACGGGCATGGCGTTGACGGAGGCGTTGACGGATGCATCACATGCGTTGAGAGTCTTTGCATCCGCTCTGCGGTGAGTGGATATTGCGCTTGGCATGTGCACGAGCTGCCAGGCTTCCAGAAATCGCTTGAATGCTTTCGTATTTCGTCCTTGTGGAGCTTGATTTCTGGTATATCTGAGTCACATGGCTCGATGTTTCAAGACCAAAAATGCTGAGGCATGGAAAAATCGAGATTTAAGCGTCTCAATATACACAATCTTGATCAAGAAGCTCTGAGGGGCTACGTCGCCCAAGTGAGCTTATTTGTTAGTGCTCAGCGCCCGCTAATCTTGATACGGGCTTGTACACATACATTGACGCTTATGCCCAGCCAACAGCGCTCCATTGATGTTGTACATGCACGCATGCCTGGGCCCTCTATGGCGCCCGTAGCGGTCCAGATGCATCAATGGTCGCTAATCTGGCCTTCACATGGCGCCTGTTGATGCCCAAAAGCGTGCAGATGACTCCTTCTCGCTCTGCGTTTGCAGGCACAGCTGAAGCATGGAACTTTCTTGATTCACGGAGACACAGCAAGGCCACCTTGATGCCTCTGCTTCGTTTTCTTCCGCCGCCTCTTCTCTTCTCTTCTTCTCCCTCTCACACCCTCTCTTCTCTTCCTCCACCAAGCATTTACCACCATTTGTTCCAGCATCGTCACGGTCATTTCAGCCAACGGCACCTGCAGCGGCCCAGTCAGCAACAGCTCACCCCTCCCACGCTCCAGTCTTTGCTGCACCCTCGCTGCAAGCAACCGCTCACTTTTTTATTCCCCGATCCAAAGCCTCTCAACGCAGAGGCACATGCAGCTCTCTAGTACGTCACCGGCGGAGGGACCATTTTAAACCCTCGACATTTTTTTCTACCCAAAAAGGTCCCCCCGGGAACTGCGTTGGGCAGCTCTGGCATGCAGGAAAGCATTGGCTCTTGTCTCCATCCTACAAACGTCCACACAAATTTACGCAACTTGATTCTCTGATCCTCTGCTGGCTGCTGCAAAACATCTCTCATTCACGGCTTTTGCTCTACTCTCCTCAGCTCTTCTTGCGCTTTTACGTCGAGGCTTCACCACCCACTACCGTCGCCATCTTCTGCCGCAAATTCCCGACCCCTGCTCAACAACATGATGGGCGCCGAACCCATCAAATTCGAGATTCCCGACGAGTACCGAATGTTTCTGCCCTTCAACCGCTTTCCGCCTGAGATCCGCCAGCAGATATGGCATGAATCCGTTTCGACGCCGGGGATGCATTTCGTGAAGCTGGAGAGCCGGGGCCGCCACTGGAGATGGATATCGCTGAACAGGCTGGCGCAGCTGATCACGCAGCAGCAGAATGCCGAAAAGGACGACGATTACGACGAGATAGCGCACGAGGTCAAGAACGAAGTGACTCCCAAACGCCTGTGGGACACTCGCCTCGTGCCCATATCGCCGAACCAGGAATCCGACATCTCCAGCTACCATGACCTCAACAAGCAGATGGCAGCTCTCACCACAGTCTGCCACGAGTCAAAGGCCGTAGCCGACAGCTTGATGGCCAGGCAAGGCGCCCTGAAGCTGAGCAACGGTAAGCTGGTTGCCTTGGGGGGGTCGTCTGACATCATCTTTCTCGAATACTTCCCTCCCGAGCTCTTTGAAAGCGGCTGCGGCTACGACATCGACCCCAACTGCCCCAGCTTGGACAAGATACGGCGGGTGGCCGTGCGTTACTGCCATCAGTGGCAGGAAAAGCCGCTGCCGACGGTTTGCTCGCTTTGTGGGCTGGTTCACGATACGACTGGCGGCGTCATCTATCCGATCCACTTGTACCATTTCCTGGCGAGACATTTGCCCAACGTGGAGGAGTTTTACTTTGTCGACTATTTCCTTTTGCGCAAACCGGCACAGCCAAGTGCCAGTCCCGGTAAGTTCCATTTTCTGGTGTGAACCTTGTAGGTTTCTTTCCTTCTTTCTTATACGTAGATGTGTATGATAGGCAAATTGCCTACGCGCAAGTATAAGTGCGGCAACCGAACGTTTTACGAGGCGAATGACGGGCACTGGAACGTAAAGCCGCAGGTCACCAAGATGCAGGCGTGGCTACAGGACAGATTCATCCGTTATGCCAAGGCAAGCCAATTGAGCCGCCACAAGAGCCCGGAAAAGGTGCGATTCGGCGTTTTGGCCTGCGAGTGGGATATCGTCCCTCCGCTGTCACTCAAGGCGCAGCCCACGCCTCCAGCTCCAAAGGGCCGTAACAAGCGTATGCTTTACGAAGAGCAAGCGCTACGTCGAAATCGCCGGCGAGTCCTGCGCCAGAAGTCTCGGAATGCGCAGCTGATGAACTCGAGTCCATTTACGGCCAATGTGCCGTTTGTGTTCGGCAATCCAAACAACTCGGTCGAGTTTACCTTTTCGCTTGACTGGAGGCAGTCGTGATGAGGATCGGGGGGTTCAGAAGGTACAAGGCTTTCATTTGTCGGATTGGATGGTCACATCACGGAATGGGATGGAGCTTAGAGGACAAAAAGGCGCAAAACGGAATACAGGTTTACTTCTTTCGCATGTGGCAATGGTCAAACACACACAAAAAAAAAAAAAAAAGACGAGAAATGACGGAAAAGGGGTGCGAGCTGTACGATAAGGAGGTTGAGTAAACAAATACCCTAAGAAGTGGACGACTAATATTGTTACTATACTTGAACAGTTGAATTACAAGTTGTTTTGATACAACGGTAGTCTGAGTGATGATGCGTCTATGTTGTATTTCTACGAAAAATTGACTGTCAACTTCATTATAAAAATCCCTTTACAGCTTCCCAGAATGCGTCTGGGTCCTCAGACATGGGCAAATGTCCTGTGTTGGGAACAATTTTGAGCTCGGTGCCGTTTGGTCCGAACAGGCCTGTAAATCCTTGCATTGCTTTGACCAGCACGCCATTGGCATCGCCATCGCCAACTACAAATAGTCCTGGAACAGAGCACGACGGCATGTCAGGCTTCATGTCATAGTCCGAAAGAGCGGTGCAGCTATGCTTGAACCCCTCGACGTTGTTTTCAGTGACCATGTCCGTCATCCGCTTGACGAGCTCCGGCTTTTCCATGGACGCCGGGTGGAACCAGCGGGCAATGGTCCGTTCGGCGAGCTGGTGGATGCCGCGGCCGGAGTCCTGCTCGGCGACGGCAACGCGGTCCTTCCATGCCTGAGAGTTTGCGGGGGAGGAGGCGGCGTTGAAGTCGCAGGCGATGAGTTTGCCTAGGCGCGAAGGATATCTGAGGGTGAAGTTGAGGGATGTGGCGCCGCCCATGGAGACGCCGATGAGAGCATACAGTTTTGGGATGCGGAGGGCGTCCAGGACGGCGAGGAGATCGTCGGCGAGGGTGTGAAGCGTTGCCGAGGTGGGAGGCTGTGGGATGGCGTGGCGGCCGCGGGTATCGTAGCGGAGGATGCGGAGGTCCGGACGATTGAGCTTGAGGATGTCGACAAAGGCATCCCACATGTGGAGAGAGGTGAGGAGGGAATTGCAGAAGGCGACTGTGGGGGCGGTTGGCGAGGGATTGCCTTGTAAGCGGTAGGGAATGGTGAGAGAGTCTGGGGTGGTAATGTATGATGCGAGGATGGGAGCTGGGCCGGCCATGGTAGACGTCTTGGAGTCTGTCGAGGTGAAGGAGGCTGCTGAGGGGAGTCTCGATAGGTGGTCGAGATCTCTGGGAGCAGGGCCAAAGGTGTAGAAGAGGGAGTACATGCGCCTCTTTCTGGATGCGACCGAGTTGTCAAAGTCGTCGTTCTTCCAGGAGCCGTCGGTGGCAGCTTTCTGCTCTGCAGCCTGCAAGCCATTGTCCTTGGCAAAATCGTGAAAGGTCAGGAATTTGGTGGACTGGTCCGGCTCGAGGCTCGAAGTTACAAAGAGACGGCTTCGTAGCCAGCCGGGGATCTTGGACAGAAAGGGAATATGCTCTTGGATGAACCACTTCCTGAACAGGGCCTTTGCTTCAGGCGTGTCTTGAAGGGTGATTTCGGTAGTAACCGCCACGAGGCCCTCTGCTTCTTCGTCCGTCAGCCTCTCGACCGGCATAAAGAGGGGCGATTGCTCGCCATGCACAAGGTCGTAAAAGTACCGCGAGACGTCCACCTGCCCAATAGTCGCGGCCTCTCGCGGGGATCGATTCGCGCGCAGCGCCAGGTACGTCTCGGTCTCGAGATGCGCCATGTCGGTGACGTCGTAGGTCGCGAGGAACTCGGGCTGCTGGCCGTCGGCAGCCCGATAGCGCAGGCCATTGGCGAAGATGTGCGGCAGCCGCAGTCGCGTAGGGCCGTGTTCGTTGTCGTACCACTCGTGGAACTGGTCCAGCGAGAGGCCTGGCCGGGGCTGCATCGTGACGTAGAGGTTGCCGGGGGGAGCCATTGCGGAGTGGTGTTTTTCTTTTTTTTGTGCCTTTGCTGGAGCTGCTGCCGCTGTTGAAAAGAAGAGACGAAACGGGAAACGAAGCAAATGCTATCTGCCCGTTATATACGAGTATAGAGAGAGAAGAAAATCGCCGAAGCAGCCTGTTCTACAGCGAGACATTTCGTCCGGGTAAACATTTAGCGTTCGGTGACAGAGTGAGATGTGGCGCTCGAAAAAGGAACCCCGCGATGTCTCGGCAATTGGAGTCGGAGCTGGACCCCCCACGTGGATTCTGGAGCAGGCCGATAATATGGAGCACCTCCAGCTGCCAAACGCCGTCGAAAAGTGTCAAAAAGGTCCCTGGATTTAGACTGCTATTTCACTACGCTAAGATCCATCCACGCGCCTTAACTCTCTTCTTCTTCATCATCTCGTTCACGCATCGGCAAGACGACGCAGCAAACATTCCCGCATCGTTGCACCACCTTCTTCGCCTCGTCGCAGAAGACACAGCACAGCATGGGTATTACCAGTCCCGGCGATTAGGCACCAGCCTCTGTCGTCTGCCCATCACGGCCGCATCCACGGCCTGCCATGCCGCAACGGCCTCGAGCGGGCAGCATTCTGGGCCTCTAGCCACTCACCACTTGGACCGCAGCGTACCGCTCGCCGCTCGCCATCCGCCTCTCAGCCAACGGTGTTGGACGCACAAATCCATCAGTCCCCTCTGCTGGCTGCTGGATGCAACCCACCGCTGGCCGCCTGCCGTGGTTCGCTGGCCTGGGCCAATGGCGCCGTGGTGGAGCTCGCGTGGGATGAGCCCGGATCAACCCCTCAATTGACGCTATCACGCGCCTCTTGGGTGCCGAATTGAATCTGCGAGCTTGGCTGGCCTCCCGCCTTAGTGTCGTCTGCTGGCTGTGAGGTGGTACGGCTGGACACTGATAAAGAGAGGCAGAGCAGCTGCTTCCCCCTCAGTTTTTTTTTTTTTTTTTTTTTTTTTCCTTTTGCAGGACATTCCTCTCTTTTGTCCTCTGGGCGCGGCCAACAATTATTCCGTCACAGCGTTTCTAAGAGACGTCGCGATGGAGCTGTTCTTGACCAATGTGCCTGCTCATCTGTCCGATGACAGGCTCAGGACCGAGCTTGAACCCCACACCAGAGTCTTGGGTGTTGTCGATTGGCTCTGCGATAAACCCAAGGGAAAGTCTCATGCCTGGATCTGTTTCGTCTCCGAGGCTGAGGGGAAGAGGTTTCTGCAAAAGCACGAGAGTGTCAATGCTCCGGCGCAGCCAAAGATATTCCAAAATGACAAGAGGTCGTCGCAGTCCAAGCCCAAGGGCGTGGCAAGACTACATATACTCAAGACTCCTATCTACGTCAAAAAGAGCAAGAGAGGCGTCGATAAATTCACGCTTCAGGCTCTAGAGTATCAGAAGGACCAGCGGAAGGAATTGGCTGAGGAACTCAGCAGAAGGGCCTTGAAATCCTCAAACAACACCAGCAGCAGCAGCAACAGCAACAACAATAGCGGCAGCAGCAGCAATAGCAATAGCAATGGCGGCACTGGCGGCGGCGGCGGCGGCGACGGCGACGGCGACGGCGACGGCAACAGTAGCTCCACCATCAGCACGCCTATCCGTGGCATCTCTTGTGGCAAAAACATATTCGCAGACGAGTCTGATACTCTAATGTTTGTCCAGCAGAGCAGTAGCAATGTTAAAGGCGTTGCAAAGTTTGGCCGCCGCGCCTTGATCCTCACCCTCGGACAGGAATTCCGAGTCGATATTGCCTATGACACCATTCAAGATCTCATAGCCGGAGTATCCGATCACTCGTTGACTTTTGTCTTATCCGAGACTCCTAGGTTCTACGAGATGCAGCCAGCCTCGCCAACGCAGCCTGGATATGCTTCACATTTTACGAAATGGGAGCGGCAAACACATATAAGCATATGGCCTGCTCACGATAAATATGTAGCTCACTGTCTGGTCTACCAGATAACGCTCGCTTCACACTACACGGAAACACTCGAAACGCTAAAGTCTCGGAATGTCATTGCTGTCACGAGACAGAATTTGCCTGTACTGAGGAACCCCAAGCCCTTTGACCAAGATTACACTACTAGTATGAGCAGGTTCGAGGGCTCTATTGGGAGTGCTGGCTCAGGGAGAAGCAGATTGCTACCATATGCTATCCTGTTCCAAGTCCAGGCATTAGTGTGGAACAACTACTTACATCCAGCCATCGCGACCAAATTGCTTCACCTCATGACTTCAGTAGCCAGTGACTGCAAGAGATCGGGCACCCCACTACCCTTCACTACCGATGCCATGAAACAACTGTATCAGAAAATTCCATACCCATGCCCCGGAACCGAGCCGCAAGACCTTTTTGAAGGGGAGCTGGCATCCATCGTTGTCGAAGCTGAACAAGCTCTCCGTAACGAGGACCAAGAACGAACATTGCACTACGGTGCGCAGCTACCTAGGCACCAGGCTTGGATTTTGAAAGCAATGGTCACTCCAACCCGCATTACGCTGCATGGTCCGGACGCCGAGAGCATGAACAGAGTCTTGCGAATGTTCCCAAATCACTCGGATTACTTTATGCGAGTCATTTTTGGGGATGAAGATGGCCAGGACTTGGCCCTGAGCTCGAACGTGAAAAACACCTTGATTTTCGAGCGATACAGAAAGATCCTCAAGGACGGAATTCAAGTTGCCGGCCGAAAATTTGAATTCTTGGGCTTTTCGCATTCGTCTTTGCGTTCACATTCCGCATGGTTTGTTGCCGCCTTTGTTGACGATTCAATGAACCTTCAGAACAACGACACCATCATCAAATCACTCGGCGACTTTAGCGATATTCGTATCGCCGCAAAATGCGCAGCGCGCATTGGCCAAGCTTTTTCCGAGACTCCTTACGCCGTGCCAATCTTGAAATGTGGCATCAACATTGAGTACATTGATGACGTAAAGACTGCAGATGGTAAGCGGGTTTTTAGCGATGGCGTCGGAACCATCTCCTGGGATGCCATGGAGGAGGTATGGGACCATCTCCCGAAAGCCTCGTCAGAAGCCACCTGCATTCAGGTCCGCCTAGGAGGGATCAAGGGCATGCTGTCGCTTGACTCTCGTTTGAATGGAAAAGTCATCTGTGTGCGGAAGGAATCCATGATGAAGTTTCCCAGCAAAGACCAGACGGAGATGGGCATCTGCGATACTGCCTCCAAGCCGATGCGCACGTTTTTGAATCGCCAAACCATCAAGATCCTAGAGGACATGGGAACAAATTCTGAGTGGTTTATAGATCAGCAGAACAAAGCACTCAACGTACTGCGAAACGTCACCATCACAGCGGCAAACACTAGCACCTTTTTGAAGAATCAGATGGTTGGTACCACTGCGGGCCTTCCCAGGCTCATAAGATACCTCAGTACAATTGGAATCGATTACCGCCGAGAAAGGTTTATGAAAATGGTCGTGGATCATACCATTTTGCGAGAGCTGCGTCTGTTGAAGCACAAGGCCCGCATTCCCGTAGACATGGGAGTCACTCTCTTTGGTGTGATGGATGAAACAGGCTTCCTAGAAGAGGGCCAGATTTACGTTGCCTTTAATGAAAGCCATGACCATCTCCAGGGTCGAGTCAAACGGTCGCTCAAGGAGGGGACTGTTCTCGTAACTCGCTCGCCTGCCCTTCACCCTGGAGACATTCAACTTGCGCGAATGACGACACCACCACAGGGGCATCCGCTCCGCAATTTAAAGAACTGCGTCGTCTTCAGCCAGAAAGGGAGCCGCGATTTGCCGAGCCAGTTGAGCGGAGGAGACCTTGATGGAGACTTGTACAATGTCTTTTGGGATCCCTTTGTCATCCCCAAACAATACTTTAGCCCGGCAGATTACCCAAGGGTGAAGCCGCCGGAATTGGATCGAGCGGTGACGCGCGATGATATTGCCGATTTTTTTGTCAAATTTATGGAAGCAGACATCTTGGGCATCATTGCCAACCGGCATCAGATGCTGGCTGATTACCGGGACGAAGGAACCCTAAGCGCAGACTGTGTCGACCTCGCCGAGATGCATTCGACTGCGGTCGATTACTCCAAGACCGGCATTGCCGTCAAGTATCAAGACATGCCAAAGGCACCACGCATGCGGCCGGATTTGTGAGTTTGGCATCTCCTCCGTATCTCACCCTCACTTGCCCTTCTCTGCCTAGTAGTACTAACCTTTTTTTTTTTTTTTCCCCTACTAACAGTCTCGCTCCTGCACCTCCGACTCGATTATTTGATCGTGGTGAGATTGATCACATCGGAGATCCAAATGAAAACGAAGATGACGAAGACGGAATGGGAATGGCCAAGCACAAATACTACAAGTCCTTGAAAATTCTGGGCGAGCTGTATCGCGGCGTGGACGAGAGGAAGATTTGGGCCAATGATGTCCAGCGCCCTGTTGACATGAGCGGGCCACCGCTGTGGGATCAACTCAGCACCCATGTGTGGAATTCCTTGTGGGAAGAAGGGTACTCCACGTTGGATATTGACTATAGGCGTCAGATTGACCATGCGTGGAAAATCCGCGATCTGTAAGGCTCTTGTGGATTCATTTTACGGATAAAGGAACTAACTTGCGCGCAAATAGGTATGAATCATCAGTCTCCAACAACATGTGGCAGTTTTCGTCCAACCCTCGTGTGCCCATCACCGAGGTGGAAGCCTTCTGCGGTTCAATCTTGAATCCCAAGGGCAGCCAGACCAGGCGAGAGCGAGACTCGTCCATTAAGCTGAAAGACGAGATGGACAATGTCATGAGCCATATGGTGAAACTCATCAGTGATCGCAGCGGAAGGGCCACCAACGCAGATGACGTCTCATCCGTCATGAGCGACGACGATGGAATAGGCGAAAGGAAGGCGATGAATGCGATAGAACTGTCCTGGGCATGTATGATTGTGGGCAACGACAAGTCTCTGGACAAGAATCATCGTCAGGATGAGCCAAAGCTGGAGAGTTTTCGAGTGGTGGCGGCGTGCTGCCTGGTGAAGGAGCTGAATGATCTTTTGACGAGGAAGAACTGGGGGCGGATGTTGAAGACGAGCGGGGGGTTTGTTGGAGTTTCGTCGGGCAACCGCAATCGACAGCATGGGCCGCTGCCGATACGATGATGATGAAGGGAGATTGTTATTTTGGATATTCTGATCAAGTTATGACTAAACGTACTCTGTACGTATGGGTTGGAGATGTGACCATGTTGTGATATTTACTGAACGGATAAGGAAATTATGGGTACAGAATGACAACAACCACTTGACAGTCTTATGTTTAGCCAGTCTTTAGCATCATTACTACTAGTAAAAAAAAATTTAAAAATATAAAAAAATTTTATCGTCCAAATTATTCTTGGCATAAGAGAGAAACACATATCTCGCTTCGGGCGCTTTGCTTAACTCTGACCCAATTTACTCTACAGCCTGGACGAGATTTACAGACGTGAAGCGGCTAAATTTAGGGCCTAGATGTAACTGCACCAGATGAAGTCTTCCATAGACGCTTGAGTATCAGCTGATTTTGAGTTCAACTTGGTTATCAAGCACTGCGGTACAGAGGAGAAGCCTCAAAGCAAACATTGATCATAGCATCAGTGACTACTAAGTAACTATCTCCGATCGGTGTCCGGGCGGCTTTTCGACAAGGCGAAATTCCTGCACCGTGTACAAGTATGCATTCTATAGCAGCTGGGGCTCTATTCATCAGATGAGGAAGTGATGTTAGTTGCAATGCTTTCTTTGTCTCTTTAGGTGCGATCGGGTAATCATGACGAAATTCCATCTGATCTAGCAGGTAAAAGAGCCAAGCTATAGTCTAGGAAATGGAAGATGAGATGCTCTTTTTTCTTCTTTTCTTGTGGCTTGCGTGGCTGTTGTACAAGCGGCATTTCGGCCTAGATACTCGGCGTGGGCGATAACGAATGATGTCGGGGTCTGTGGGGTAGCATTTAGTCGAATGTTTGAAGAAGATTCGTTTGGGTTACATGGTGATTAACTATTCAGTAAATCTGAACGAGTCTTTCGATCACAACATCCACGATACGGCTATCTATTCAGTATGTAGCTCTGTGTATTAACATCTTGTGGACCTGCGGCCAACTGAGAGGCAAAAAAGTGAAAATTCAGAGGAGCCAGAGCGATCTAGGGTAGCAGCGGAGCGGCCGGCACGTGATTAGCTCAGCAGTCGCCACGCGCGGTACGTACCGGCAGGCGCTATCCAGATTTTCTTAGCGCTAAAAAAAAACTGCAGGTAAGAAAAAAATATCTTGGGCGCAGACCGAATCCCCCTGCTTTCCGATTTCTTTCTCTTCAACAACCTCTCCAGACGGCATTCTCTGGCCTCTTCTCTCTCTTTCATTCCCGCGTCCATCGCACACCAGAGACTACCCATCAGGGCTGTCTGTCCTCGGCCTTGCTGACGCGTTTCATTCCATTCTCTCTGCTCGCCTGTTGATCTCTCGAGTATTGCCCTGACAACCGCGTTTTCCCTATTTCTTTGTCCAGAGACCCTTTTCTTCACAACCATCACAACTTCATTGACAGCATGTCTGGCTACGGCGGCGGTCGATCCAACGGCGGCGGTTACGGAGGCGGCGGCGGTGGTTATGGTCGTGATCGCGGTGATCGCGGTGATCGCGGCGGCGACCGCAACGGCCATGGAGGCGGTGGGTATGGCGGAGGGTAAGTTTGACCACCAAGTTCTGATATCATCCCCATCTTTGAATCGCAAGGGCGTGGAACGGCGGGGATTTGGGTCCCTCCGCGATACACCCTTGTCGGCTGGAAGACTTGTTTTCTGCGGCTCAATCGACAACACTCTCCTCTCTATTGGAGGCAACCAGATGCTAACATTGCTTTGCATAGCCGTGGTGGATTTGGCAATGGACACGGCGGATTCGGAGGTGGTGGTGGTGGTGGTGGCTACGGCGGTGGTTACGGAGGCGGCGGTGGTGACCGAATGGGCCACCTCGGCGCTGGTCTGCAAAGACAAGAATGGGGTATGTCTTTCTCTGCCTTTTCACCGAACTTTTGATTTTTTTTTTTTTTTTCCCCTTGTTTTCTTCGCAACATTTCGCTAATTTGGAGTTACCAGATCTTTCCACTCTTCCCAAGTTCGAAAAGGACTTCTACAAGGAGTCTCCTGATGTCGCCGCTCGCGACCCTGCCGAAGTCGAGGCGTTCCGTCGCAAACATCAGATGACCATTGCCGGCTCAGGGGTTCCCAAGCCTGTCGAGACCTTTGACGAGGCTGGATTCCCTCGCTACGTCATGGATGAGGTCAAGGCTCAGGGCTTCCCTGCTCCTACCGCCATTCAGTCTCAAGGATGGCCCATGGCTCTTTCTGGACGTGATGTTGTTGGTATTGCCGAGACCGGTTCCGGAAAGACTCTCACATACTGTCTTCCCGCCATTGTTCACATCAACGCTCAGCCCCTCCTGGCCCCTGGTGACGGCCCCA
Source organism: Trichoderma sp. CBMAI-0020 (assembly GCA_030708095.1). NCBI lineage: Eukaryota > Fungi > Ascomycota > Sordariomycetes > Hypocreales > Hypocreaceae > Trichoderma > Trichoderma sp. CBMAI-0020. The sequence goes on from JAJNCI010000001.1 coordinate 655,037, forward strand.
TCGTCCTGATCCTGGCCCCCACTCGTGAGCTTGCTGTCCAGATCCAGCAAGAAATCTCAAAGTTTGGTCGCTCATCACGCATCCGCAACACCTGTGTCTACGGTGGTGTCCCCAAGGGCCCCCAGATTCGTGACCTCTCCCGCGGTGTTGAGGTCTGCATTGCCACTCCTGGCCGTCTCATCGACATGCTCGAGGCCGGCAAGACCAACCTTCGCCGTGTAACTTACTTGGTCCTCGACGAGGCTGATCGCATGCTGGACATGGGTTTCGAGCCCCAAATTCGCAAGATTATCGAGCAGATTCGACCTGACCGACAGACTCTCATGTGGTCCGCTACATGGCCCAAGGAAGTCCGTGCTCTCGCCTCCGACTTCTTGCAGGACTTTATCCAGGTCAACATTGGTTCCATGGAACTGGCTGCCAACCACAGAATTACCCAGATTGTGGAGGTTGTTACCGAAATGGAGAAGAGAGACCGCATGATTAAGCATCTGGAAAAGGTCATGGAGAACAAGGAGAACAAGATCCTCATCTTTGTTGGCACCAAGCGCATCGCCGACGAGATTACCCGATTCCTTCGCCAGGACGGCTGGCCCGCTCTTTGTAAGTCAACTCACAGAGACAAAACTAAAATGATGCAAGTACAACATCAGCTAACACTCGTCTAGCAATTCATGGAGACAAGCAGCAAAACGAGCGAGACTGGGTCCTCGACCAGTTCAAGACCGGAAAGAGCCCTATCATGGTTGCTACCGACGTGGCATCCCGTGGTATCGGTATGTATCAGTCCCCTTCTCCCCCCCTCTCCAGCAACTTCCAGCAAAAGCACTTGCTGTATACTTTACTCTCGCGTTTAGGGGCTATCTTTATTGTGCGAAACTGCCTGACCAGACGGTATCCGTATGGTTCCCATTATGTGGTGGAGTCTTGATCCGTTGTGTAGCTTTCCCGTCGCACTGCTATACTCGTATTTCCATTCTTGTACCTTGCTCACTCCCGTGGTACAAAGGGTGGAGGTTGGCATCTCTTGACCCCGATCAAGCTGTCTCCCCAAGGCTCCTTGAAATTCCCTTTGAGGACTCCTGTGATCACATAATATGTCCCCCCCAAAGGAGGATGGATGGCATTTTGAACGCACTTGGATTTGGCCCTGGTCTACCAAGGAGTGAAGTTGCACAGATGGACGTTTTTATATAATTACGCCGTCTCTTCACGTTCCCGAGCTGGAGGTTGCTATACATACCCGTATTTCGTTTGCTAACCCTTTCTTTTTCTTTGTAATTCAAAAGATGTTCGCAACATCACCCATGTGTTGAACTACGACTACCCTAACAACTCGGAGGATTACATCCATCGTATTGGTCGTACCGGCCGTGCTGGCCAGAACGGAACTGCCATTACGCTCTTCACCACTGACAGTAAGTTTCGATCCTGCTACTCTTGTTGGGGGGAAATGCTAATCATATTGCCAAAACAGACCAGAAGCAGGCTCGTGATCTCGTCAATGTCCTTCAAGAGGCCAAGCAACAGATCGATCCTCGCCTGGCTGAGATGACCCGCTACGGCGGTGGTGGCGGCCGCGGCTACGGCGGTTACCGTGGCCGTGGAGGCGGAAGAGGTGGGTATCGTCGGTGGTAAACCTCGCCAACAAGCACCTCTAGGAGCTGACCACGGTCTATCAGCCAACTCCAACAACTACCCACTGGGCAACCGTCGGTGGTAAGACAGAAGAAGACCTGCGCGCATAACCCACGCAGTGAACCGGACAAGTGCAACTCAACAGAGTTTGAATGAATGCGCCATGTCCTGGATCGCATGATACAAAAACGTGAACGGCCCAATGCACTCAAACGGCGTTTGATAGAGGACAGGATTGGTTTCAATTAGACATTGGCTCGCATCCTTGCGTAGTCACCGGTTATTTGGTTTTTGCTGTGGACGGATATTTTCTTGCTTTGTTTTTGCTCATTTTATTAACCCTTTTCTTTTTATCTTAATGGTTTGAACGTATATCACATAAGGACACGGAAGAAGGTGCTCCATGGTTATCGATCACTTTAGCCATGATGTCTGGTGTATCTCGACATCAGCTACTATGCCTCGGGTTTGACAAATGTATGTTGATAGAGAAAAAAACATGAGGTCCGAAAGGACACGCATTTGGGCAGAATGTCTGTTATTGCTACAGTGAAGTCAACTGCACATGAAGATGTAGATGTGAGATAGATGATGCATCAAGGATCATCTGGACATTCAAGTTGCAGTGACAGGTGTAGAGTTTACCATCTGATTTGGTGTTCCTGTTGGAGTGTCTTTGTTGCTTGTTCATTCGCCATAGAGTCGAACTCTTAACAGGGCTGACCATATAGTGATAGGATTACTTCGTTTGGAACATCGAACTGGCTCCAGTATCGCTCATGTTATTCGCGTAGCCTTGCACATTGATGGTATACAAAGGCTATCACAACTGCCGTCTAAACATATCACAACTCACCTTTTGCAAAGACCTAGTCGACGCACCTTGCCCATTCCAGCACCTATACACACCATCTGCGTGATCCTTTCCGGCGTCGAATAGACCAATCCCCGTTTACGGAAGATTTTAACCAACCTTTTTCCCCATCTTTACACTTTCTCATTTGTTACGTATGTTACTTGATCAATTTCATTTTAATCCATGCGGATGTTATGTAGTGTGATATACTTAATACAGCACCTGGCTATTCGACTTTAATTTTCTCATTCGTCTATTCACTCAGCCACCAACTTGCCTTGCTTGCCTCAACTCTAAACGAAAAAAGAATCCTTCCACCACACCAACCAACAATAAGACTGGCACCCTTCTTTCTAGCACACACCCTTTTCTCTGCCGAGCGAGCGCAAAGGCGCGTCCGTGCGGGGCGTGTTGGACGCGTCGTTGCTTTGAACAAAAAAAAAAAAAGAAAAGAAAAGTCACATGTGCATGCAGATGAAACGTTGGGTGTAGGCATATCTCGCTCCTTTTTGTTTTGATGGTTGGTGTGTGCGCGGTTTCTTTTTTTAGGAGCGGTTGTTTTATCCAAGATTGGACGAGTCTGAATTGTATATATATGCTTCCTGATAGGTTCATTCGTAAAATACATCTTGTTTCTGTCTATTCTCTCTTAGTTGCTTAAAAAAAAAAAAAAAAAAAAAAAAAAAGCAAGGGGGCGCATCCTTTTGCTGGCATTCAATCTTACTCTAAACCTCAGAAAGCAAAAGGAACAGAAGAAGAAGAAGAAGAAGAAAACGAACTAGCATCGCAATCCTTGCCCGGAAGGATCGAGATTCCTTCTTTGCTTTTTTTGTTTCTCCTCTTTCCCCTGCCATGTACCATCGGGCCTTTGTCTATTGTAAATAAAACTTTCCGCTATGCATGCTTACTTTGCTGTAACTCACGTATCCCCCCCTTTTACTTTACTTGTTCCCCATTCTTTCATCTGTAAAAAAAGGAGAATAGGGCGAGGCTGAGCTAGAAGCTGAGAGCTGAGCTGCATCAAACAGGGATCAAGCGATGATAATCTTGCCTAGTAGGCACTACTGTACGAAGCACATGCCATCATATGTATTCGAATCAATAGTATTTATCCCATTCCATTGCCATCTGCTATTCCCCGACCCCCTTGCTTCCTTCATTCACACTCTTGTTATTTCTCCGTCTTACATACATATATATATACATGCACAAGAAAACATCCCAGTCGTCCAAGGCGACAAACCCCCGAAATGATAACTGATATGAAAATAAAAATAATTAGAAACATAAGAATAAAGCAGACCCCAGCCCCAGATGTCATGCAAGCCTCTCCTGAGTGGATGAGCTTGTTCACACACACACGCACATGCACCATAAATATAACATGTGCGAAATCCTATAGGGCGGAAGGATTCTTTTGCCGCGCTTCGCTTCGCTCTACTGACTAGAATAGTATGCTCGTGCGAGCTGGCATTACTACAGCAGGCAAAAAGTATAGCCCCGGAGAAGAAAAAAAAAGTGACGAGACAGGATCCGGTCAGCAGACGAGAAAAGAAAAAGTATCATCCCATATCAGTCCATTCTTGTCTGTCAGAACACGCTCCAATGAGATGAAAAATAAAAAATAAATTAAAAATAAACTTATAATGTAAAGTATACAAGTAAGACGAGGCAGCACGAAACAACAATTGCTTGGCAAATCCACCGCCTTGTTTACTGTTTACTTATCACGTCCGTGCAATATATCCAAGGGTGTGTTGTACCTACAAAGAAAAGTAAAAAAGTCAAATGTACATTTACCGAGCCGCCCAAGGTCCCGCAAATCCTTCAAGACATCGGCGAACTGCCAAAATCCGATAAGAATAAAACAGAAACACAGACAGGCAAGGGTTCTGCTTCATTGTCTCAACAGCTGTCAATAGTTGGAAAGAAGAGGCCAGTTGGTCGGCCATGTCCGTGTCTCTGTTGGTTGGAAATGCAAGCCGGTGAGCTCCGATGAGGAATTGAAACTATTCCTCCCTGCAGATTTAAATATACTACTACAGTGGTACATACTGTGAGGTGCTTACCCGGTAATCTGGACAGTCATGATGAATCCGTTTTCCATGAAGATAAAACCGCCATTAAACACGGCTGAGTGATATACACGCATTTCTGCTTTATCACACTATAATAGTAATAGAATCATTCTCTTTTCTTTTACAAACAAATGTACCTACAAGTTCATTGTACCCCATTCTTCAATTTGTAAGAACAAATCCACATCCCTCATCACCTTCATCCAATCAAACGCATCACATCAAATCAAATCTTGACGTCCAAAATGACTCGTACATACACAAGCCACATCACTCTTCCGCCCCAAAAAAGCCATCATTCATCTCAAACCCAATATAACACAAAAGCAATTCAAGCAAACAAGGCAACCTTACCGCAAGCTGAACAAAAGTCTCCCACTAGTCCCGACCATCCCTTTTCCCCCATTAGGCATGGAACGAAACCACAAAGCCAAAACCAACACCAAAAAAAATCGAGGCGTAATACTTTTTTTTTTCTTGAGCCCCAAAATAATTCTGGGGAACCCCCCATCTCTCATTAGTAAGTAGTATATATACTATCAAAAAAAAAAAGAGAGGGAACATGGCAAGACCCCTCGAAATGGGCAAGAGGTGAGATTTTGAGCCTCCCCTTGCCTGGAGGGGGCAACCCGTAATCGGAGAAGCAACTTACTCAACGCCCGCTCAAACGAACATCTCCGTGCATGAATTACTCGATACGGGAACATACATGACATATACGAGAGTATTCTAAGCCTACAAAGTGGGTTTCTTCCGAATGGTGCAGATGCTTGTGCTTGGCAAAGAACAGTTCATCGCAAAGGGGGCGTGCAAGATTTTGCAAAGATTTGAACAATTACTTGTAGAGATACTTCTATATATGGAGACATGGAGCAATTGCGATAAGGAGGGGTAGCAAATGCTGAGAATTCAACCGCAAAACTCATATCCTCCCAGACTGGAGGCATCTTACTTGAAGCTTCTCCCCTTGACCAATACTGTAACTGACACACAAAGCATTCACCTACAGCACCCCATTGCATAAGCTATTCAAGAAACGCCCGTATTTCAAAACAGATAGAGCGTAATACTAAAAGCCATACGATGTACTTGTTTTCCCTTCACCGAGTCGTATACCATAATAGAACATCTGGGAGGGGAAAGCAGGAAAGTCCAGGCTCCTGTCATGCACGTCTTTGCCCCAATTTTGAAAAACAAATTATGGAGAGAGAGAGCCACAATTTTCTTCTTCGTCCTGTCTCTTTCAGCCTCTACCCTTGTCAAACGCCCACAGTGCATTCAAATCTCATTTCAAACAAGAAAGAGACAAAAAAAAAAAACACACACACCCTGGTCAAAACGATCAATCAATTTTCTATTTATCTCTCTGAGGCTGAAAGGATTGGTGATGACCCGATGAAGAGAGGGGAAACGCGCAAAAAGACGAAAAATACCACCCTCAAAGCATCTGGTCGCCGAATCGAAAGCCAGTCGAATGCACATGTAACAGGGGTGACTGGCAATCACAAAGGGACGAGACCCAAAGAGACCCCAGCAATCCCCTCCTCCGCTTGCTCGCAGCGAGAGTTCACCTGCCTCCTCATCTGCGGAATGTTCTCCGCCGTCTTATCCTTTGAAATCAAATCCATGCCGGGACGGGCGTAGTAAGCACGTGGTCAAAAGTGGCGTTTTGCTATACTGTAGGAGGAGAGGAAAGAAGCATTGATGTGAAAGGAGAGGAAGAGGGAGTCCGGACCGAGGATTCAGAAGCAAACTTCTTCATGCGGCATCCCGTATAAAGCTTTTCCAGACAGATGGTTCCTTCAGCGTCGCATTGGACGAAATGAACTGGCAAGGAAAGAAAAGACCCGTGTGTGGGCAAGGCATGTGAAGCGTGCTGAGACGAGACGCGTCCGAAAAGCACAGCTCTCTCAATCGAGCCAGGGATGAGCCGAGCTAGCCAAAAGCCAAGACACACGGAAAGACTGGCGACCAGGTTCAGTCAAGGGGTGTCGCAGTGGCTAGCCAGCATCGCGATAGCCATGGGTCAGATGCCTCTTAATCAACCTTATATATCCAGTTACCAGTTTATCCCAAGCAAATCTCTCACACATCCGTCCACGCCGTCTCTAGCTTTCCCAGCATGTACTCATACATCTGTCTCTCGCTCATGCCACTTGGCGTGTGATGTGCCAAGCCCAAGTCAACAAGTGTGTTGTGTGTGGTGACTGGGGGGCGTTCAATGCAGACAAGGGAGAGGAGAGAGAACAACAACTGTGATTCGTCGTCACAGCACAGGTGGAAAAGGACGGTGGTTGATATTTTGATCCTGAGCTGCACATGAAGGCAGGATCGTATGCCTTGCTCGGTACCGTCACATCCCAGCTTGTCAACCTGGCAAGCATTACGAGCAGCCCGATGTCCGTATCCAGTATACAGAGCAAGGTAGCATTAGTCGAGTTGACCGTCTTTTTCGCTTCCGATTCCTGACCCATGGGCTGAACTACAAGCCCACAAAACGACAGCCTGAATAGAGGAGAAAGGCAGGCGCGAGAGAAAATAAAAGGCGCGAACCTGGGCGACCCCAACGACTGGGATGAAAGAAGAGAAAGGACAAGGCGGTAATGGACCAATAAGACGAGAGAACATGCCAGAGACAGCCAAGGGACCCATACACAGATAACTGGGTCGGGGGTGCCGAGATGAGTCAAACAGGAAAATGGGGTTTTAGCACGTTCGCCGACGAGCTGCAGGTAAAGTATCTATACAGTGTACAATAAGAAACAGCGCGTTCCCCACATTATGAAAAAAGAGGAAGAGAGAAAAAGATCGGATGCTACCTCTTGGACGTAGCCCTCCGTTAAGGCCAGGTAGTAATTGCCTTCTCCATAATGCTGCAGCTGCAGCTGTGGGAGGGGGGGAAGGGGCTGTGAATGGATTGGGGAATGTCACAGTCGCCGTCCTGCGGATGGCGCTCTCGTCGGAGGTCAGATACAGGGACTTCAAAGTGCAGTAGACCAACCAAGTTTTCTGAAGCCAAGGCAAAATCTCCCATTGGCGGCGGCGGCGGGGATGCTGAGGGCTGGACAAATGAAGAACCAGCAAACGCGAGTGGACAATGGAGGGGTGTGTGAAAAAAAGAAGCAATCGTGGAGGCGAGCCTCTGTCTCTCACAAGAAAAAAAAAAAAAAAAAAAAAAAAAGACGGGTCATCTCTTCCCTCCCTTGCTGAGTCTCTTAGTCATGGGGAGAGAAGAAAGAGGGGGAGCGAAGCCCTGACTCGGCAAAATGATATCCTTGAAACGTCAAGGGAATCCCTATGAGAACAGCCGCACAAGGGTCAGTAGGTGAATCATCGAGGTTGGGAAGAGGTGCGGTTCCCACCAGCAGACGTCATCGGATTTGGTACAAGTAAACAAGCAGAGCAGCCCAGTGTCAATCTGTCTGGACGGCGAACCCCGGCCGAGGTGGCTGAAACAGTTATCAAAGCCCAAGGACCGAGGCTTTTTGCGCTGTCCTTGCCTCTCATCTTGACATCTGCCTTGCAGGTATCGTGTCCTCCTCGCTCTCGGCTCTGTGTCCGGGAGCATGTGAGCTCACTTTTTTTTCTCGTCTCCATCATCATGCGCATCTTCCCTCTTCCAACCAGAGTCTCGATGCGACGGCGGGCGGTGGAGGGAGGGCGAAAAAGTGGACGGCCCAGGGTCAAGCGGCAGTAGCTGGACGAAAGCAGACATGGTTGGCCACGACCCTGGACGGCCATCGTCACGTCCATGTCCTTGGAGCGGAGAGGCTGAAGAGTCGACTGCAGGACGAGAAGAGCAAGAGACGCGCCAGCGGTCTGCGGGCAAGTCGGTCGCGGCGTCGCACCACCCAGCCCCGGAGATCACTTGAGCGTGCACTTTTGTTGCTGTCTCCCCCTCTTTTCCGCATCTCGCATCTCGCTCCAGCAGGCGGCATTTGATGAGGCGTGAGCCAGGCAGACTTGAACTGTGCAATGTGCAGTGTGCAGTGTGCAGTGTGCAAAGGCGAGGTTCCCGTCGAGCCGGTCTGGGTGCATGTCTCAGGTGCAAAGGCGCAAAGTAGGCAGTACCCTCTGCCTCGGTCGCTGCTGGCGTCTGGGTACTCGCGTCTGCGCCCCAGCGCCAGCACCGCGTCGGTACCGCGCCAGGCCCGCGAGGGGTACCGGCTACCACATAACGTGACGAGCCGCCCAAGCATGTCATCCAGCTAGCGGCCACGCAGCCTCAGCCTCAGGCCATTGCTGTGCTCGCAGTCGACAAGAGCGCCAGTTCGCGGCCTGCAAGACTCTGGCGCTGGCTCGTACAAGTGCGCTCCCGTATTGCTGGGACCGCAACCGGCGCCCAACGACGGCGCCCGCTGGCTGGTCAGAAACCCGCCGTTGGTGTGTCGCACAACAGCCGCCCCCTGGGCTGCTTAGCGCTGTGCCGCTGCGAATGCCCACTAAGGCAGAGGCGTTGGCTCTGGCGCTGCGCACTAGCACTATCGGCGCCTCTGGCTAGCTAGTAGCATGGAAACCACCCCCAGATCGCCATGCGCTGAACTGGCCGCTTGCGAGATCCCTGGACCAAGGATTTGCGACTCCACGGAGCCCTCTCACTAGCACTAGCACAATACCGACCACTGGGTTCCTGGTAAGCTCGCGCTGGCAAGATCTGAGATACGTTTTGCTGCTAGCACATGTTGGTCCTGGAGGCTAGCTCGGGGCTGCATGTACCGCTACCAGCGCAATGCTGTAGCTGTACAGTCGCTGTCGCTCTCCATCTGGCACGCATTGCAGCACTAGTGCACGCTGACTGCCAGCGTCGCCTCGGTGTATCGACGCCGAGCAGGCATCGCCAAAGCAAAGCCGCATCGCATCACAGCCAATGATAGATGATAACAGCACAGCAGCACAAGCAATGCTGCAGCAGGGACATGCTTGCGCGCGCCCATGTCGCACGCACATCGCGACTCTCCAGGCAGTCATGTTTGCGAGGCAGCACTATGCTTCATCCAGTATGGAGTGCGTGCCATCATCAGCGTGGCCATGGGCCACTTCATGTCGCATCCCAGCCAAGGCGAAATGCATTTCGGCAAGGCGAGCCATCCATCGTATACCCATGGCTTACTGTATGCCATCTCCCCGGCACTCGCCTCTCCCCCTTTCTTATACACATGAATCGTTTCTTGGTCGGCAAGGCTCTAGTGCAGGTCCCAGCTCTCGCAGAATTTAGAGTTGATAACCCAAGGCCCTAAATCCAATCTCTCTTCTTTAGCTTGCTCCATCTCATCAGATCTTCGCGATTAGTTTAGGCGGACACTTGTGGTAGTGGTAAAAGTACTATACTACCATGATAAGCGCACCAATATGGGGTTCTGTTTTTTCCTTTGATTCCATTAGCAGAGCTGATCCGACCCTCTTCAAGCTAAAGAGCAGGATTCGAAGCAACATGCTGGGGCAGGCACACTGACCGCGTCTCGGCAATCGGCTCGCATATGGGATGATGATGCTAGGAGCAAGACTGGAGCCCATATACTGAAGCTGGCGCACGACCGTCTCACACCGAGAGGGGAATACGGAGCACCTCGCCAGCCCTACGGTCATCTGTAATAGCACTAATCTCCTCAGTAGCCGTAAGCACACCGTGATCGTACCAGATACCCTGTCGGTCCTTAATTTCGAAAAAATAAAAACAGGTCATCGGTCCCTTGGATCCGTTGAACGAACGGAAAACGCACTACTCCCCATATGGCCGTTTCTTCTCAACAAGCTGCCAAGCCAAATCCGATAACAGCTGGACGACAGCGAGCACTCCGAATTCCGTACTGATGTGGGTTTCCACAAGAACTGCACCGTCTTACCAGTCCTGCCCAGCCCAACAGAGCATCATTTGGCACCGCGCAGGGTAGCAGCAGCAATGGCCGAATCGAGAGGCCATCTGCCGTTTAGACGCCCTGCCTTGCTTACGAACACCAGCTCTGCGAAAAATGCTCCTGACAGCTGACGCTAGCCTTAGCCCAGCGCGCGCTGGATAGTCTTCTTTTTCGACTGGGTGCCGCTCCCTTTGTCGATCCAATCAACGTGGAACTCGCCTTTTGTGCTTTGCTCCGTCCTAGACGTCTCCACGGCCGCCGTCGGTGTCGCGAAGTGGGGGAACTTTTCCGAGGAGCACAAGTAGTTCCCAGGAAATCGGATATACCTGGATCAACACGTTCGGCATCACCTCAGAACCCCCTTTGCCCCAAGTAAACAAGAGTGTGTCTCAGCCCGGTCCTCCAATGAAACGAGTGCGCAGAAAGCCCGCATGCAGCGGCACTTCTTCTCCAGCATTGCAACCTTCAAATCCAGACATCAAAGACGGCCATTCGCCTAACGCAGCCCTCTTTTGCCTCAAAGTTCAGCTGCCACGCCCCCTTGGCCGAATAAGACAAGGGCCAGTCGTCTGCTCGCGTTTGCTCGCTAGGGCGTCCCTCATCTCACGCGCTGGCCCATCTCATCCCAGGGCCTACAGTAGAGCAGCCACCGCGATTAAAGAGATGACGGTGGCTTGAGGGCAAAAAGGGCAGCCACAGCACTGTGAGCTGGCGTGCTAGCGCGTTGGTTTACCACATTTGCTGCGCCATGCAGGACAGCTGAAGGGGGAGCGTGTTGGATCCCCATTTGCGGCTGTCTTAAGGATGCCCCACCGCAAACCATAGCGCCTATGCGATGAATCGTTTATCGCAATTTGTCAATTGTCAATTTCAAGCAAAACGGCTTGATTGGACAAAAATACGACACGTCTTGGGTTGTGAGCCAGCCAGACATGCAGCAGGCGGGCGTGCCGATTGGCAAGAAAAGGCCAGACAGCGAAGCTACCGCTTTGCTGCCCGCTCCATCGACCGGTTCATTGATTGCGAAGCAAGTTGGAGCATTGAGATTGCAGCTGAGGTTGAAATCCCAGTAATGCCCCAGTACTAGCAGCAGATGGTGAGCTTACTGGTTCCGCTGCTCCCCCCAAAGGGCTGATGCAGTAACGAAATTAGATCGCCGTTTGCTTTCTAGTTTCCAATCCCGTCCCCTGGTGTGAATGGGGGACGTGCCAGTGCGGCTGACTTCGTCTTTAGCCCGTCGAGCGACTGATACCGTGCTAGCCAGGTTTCATTCGTTAAAGGGGGGGGGGGGGGGGGGGGGGGGTTGGTCTTTTCGATCCTTTGGGCTTGGAGGCCGAGAAGGGCCCTTGTCCTGGCCTAGTTCTACTCAAGCTAGCAGTTCTTCCGGTGATAGTCTAGCGGTCAGTGGTGGTAGGCAGTACGTATGTATTCCGTGTCTCTTCCTCCTCATTGAAGATGTTTTGTTATCAGACAAGTACTGTATGTATGTACTGTCCATGCTGCGGTGAGAGGGAGTGAAGCACTGTAGCGAAGCACTGTAGTGCAACAATCGTTGGACGGACTCCCTTTGATCAAGGTTTGATATATCATCGCTGACCCTTTGTTTTGCTGTTTCGACAACACTCAGCTCTGTCTCTTGGACCAATACATTTGGCAACTTCCAGTCTTCATTTGGAACCTGTGAAAAGAGAGCAAGAACAAGTCCAAACACAGACACTGTCCCCTCTTGTCTAAATGGGGGCCAAAGGGGGTGTATCAAACAGGGTGCCACTGCTGAGGCATTTGAATTTCCAACTTTTGCTGCCTGATATCACCTGAGCTTCATCCCACAGAGCACATCATGCTTTCCCGGCGGTGTCACCAGTGTGATGGAAGCAATGCTCATCACTTGGTCTCTCCTTGTCGAGTGTATAATTGAGGAGAGGACCGTTGCTTTTGAAAAACCATCGTATTGGGATGATGCTGTGCTTTGGTTTTCAATATCAGTAGAATATGCATAGACTGGAATGGGCCCAGACAGTAGCTAGCCGATGTTCGGCTTGGACACATATCTCTCGAGTGTGGGAGACATGATGGAACAATGACTACCCATAGCAGGTAGCGAAAAAACACCACGTATAATGTGTATGATCTTCAGACTGCATTTGGGTACCCATATGAATCCGGTCGGCAAGATATTCATCTGACGTAGAGCTTTGATATCATCAAACAACTTGGCAGCACTCGTCCTACTTTCTTTAAACGATCTCGTTGAAGCGCCACCTCGTTTGGATCGACGCTAACTCCTACTTAACGCCGGCTGCCAGCTCAGCAAGGGAAGACGAAAGGGCGAGGACGTCTAGCCGCCTGGCCTACTACATACTGTATCAAATGGGAAGAAAAAGCATTTGTGTCCTTCGGATGCAGTATCTCATCCCTCGGTGGTGATTGGATAGCTGCTTATGTGGCTGTACGGGATAGAGTGGCTGCAATCAATCCATCAACCAATTGGTGCCTCAGGAGGTCGCCGAAGGGGGTGCGTGCTGCAGCACAGGTAGGTCAGACCATGCAAGACGGATGCAGGATTTCACACAACTTCTTTTTTTATATTGCATTCTCATTCTCTTGATTTCGTTCCTTGTATCGCCCTGCGGCTCGGCGGTGGTTGGTGACTATCGGATGAGCTCATGATAGAATGTCCTTCAACTCCCTGTCTAGTTATCAGGTGATAGATTTGGCTTCCCCCAGAAAAGTCGAGCAGTTAGGCGAAGGCCGGTGGAGTGTGCGGCTGGATCAGTGACAAGGTACCTTTGCCAGATTGGTCGGTGGGTGCATGTCAGAAACGCGCAACTGGATCAAGTGCGATTTTATTGCCGCCAAGAGCCAAGGCGAAAACTGTCCAGGTGCCTATTAGCTTGCCAGCTGAATATGCCGCGAAATGCTCTTGCCCACGACTCCGCGACTCTATCCTCGGGCGCGAAGTGCTATATCCCATGCCATGTTGTACAGTGCTGCTGTGAGGTTTCCACGGGCCGTGGTATCGTCTACGCGGCCCCGAATTAGCCAGCGTCGCACAACGCTTGGATCAGACATTCATCATTATCAACATTACCCTGCCCATCAGTGGATCTACCACGTGAGGCCACGCCCTTGGTTGCATCGCAGGTTCGAAGGAAGCACAAAGCTCAGCCATCACACGTGGACCCTCAAGAGGGGCTTCGATTCGATTCGAGCTGCGTGCGACGAAAGCCGCCCTGCATGGGAGTGGGAGGGGGACGTCGCAGTTCGAGAATCCTCCCCCAACGGCTGAAAAAACTTGATATTGCGGTGAAGGTCGACAAATCCGGACTTGCCTGAGCCAATCTCTGACCAAAGAACTGCATGCATCCAGATTCACCTCGGCATTTGGCCGGTCGTTTCTCCAGGCGTTTGCTCCAAATACATATGTAGCAGCTGTCAAAATTCGAGCTAACCTTGTTGTTTGGGGCACAGTGTACATGCAGCCAAGAGTACGAGTTCGTACCTACTAGCATTGGCGAGAATCTGCAAGTAGTCGGCGACCACGGTCACCTTGCTGAAATGCTGCACTCCACTTGCGGTTATACAAGATGCCTTTGTGGTTTGCATTCTCTTAGTAGCCGCATTGCTTGCCGCTGGATTGCACTTTTGATTCTTGCTGGGGGGGCGCGGCTTTGCAGGTCTGCGGGACGTCAGGCATTAGTGCTAGCATGGTAGAGTGTAAGTATGTAATCGCAAAAGTCGTATGCTTTGGTGTCTGAAGCCTGCCAGGATGCATTCCCCTCTTATTTGTTTCTGTCATTCACTAGGACAAACTCAGAGAAGCATGGACGTTAGCTGGAGCATCGTTCTGACGCCGGCAGACAGGCCATGATTTTGGCCCTCGGCACCTTGACCAACGAAACAGCGCGGCCGTGCCAATTCGGGGCATAGATGGCCTGAGGGGCCATTTTAGTCTCTACCGAAGACTCGGGTCGATTTGATCTGTTTTAACGCCTCCCAAGGCTGAAGGCTACTTCAACTAGGCAGGCAGGCAGAAGCGATGATGGCTACAATATCAAAAGTAGTAGTGCACAGTTATAGCGCTCGCACAATTTTGTGCGGCTGCGGCTGAGACCTGGGCAACAAGACACATGAGTCAACGGCTGAAGAGTATGCGTGATGGCTACCTAGTGGGTTCATTATTGCGTTGCCGCCGAGCTCTCGACTGTGCGCTGTGGCTTGACATGGTCATGAGTATTGGAATGCAGCGGTATGTACAAAGTAGGGATCTCTATCGATGTCTTGACTCATGAGAGACAGCGAGGAAAATGGAGCCAGAGAGAGATGGCGAAGCAAGAGAGAAACAGGGAGAGGAAGGGAGAGGAAGGGAGAGAGAGAGAGAGAGAGAGAGAGAGAGAGAAGCAGATACCTGTCGATATACCTGAGCCTATCATGGCACAGTCCCTCTCTCTGGATACCACTTCTGCATGTATGTCTCAGGTTGGCATACGAAAAGCGATGCGGCGTACCTTGGCACACATTGCTGGGGTCACGGTGTCGAGCGTTGGAGATTCCGAACATGGACGCGATGCTACATGCACTTCGTATTCTCGATACCTCTGCGACAATGCCGTTGCTGCCTATTGCAATGCCCTTTCCGCGGCGTGAGAGCAGCTTCCTACTGTAGGTGACGCATCGAGATGCTTTGTCAGTCCTGCCATGGCATCGACTCAATCACACTGGGCAGGACAGTCGGCATGGGGTAGGTAGAAACGGAGCAGTTAACCCATAGTGGCGCATATCGTCCGCCTTGCACCCTGTTCGAGCGCATGAATCAAAGCTTAGATGATGCCGAGTTGCAGGGTGGTTGGCCGTGGTGGTGGTGGTGGTGGTGGTGGTGGTGGTGGTGCGGCGGAAGCGGGTTTAACCATTTATCCGAAAGCGGCAAGGGGGCTAGCACAAGAGGGCTGTCAATTGATATCATATCGAAAGGTTTGACAAGCGGCCAGAGTGGAGAGAGCCCTGCAATCCTACCACCTCAAGCACAAGCAATGCTACGGGGTTGAAAGCCGCAGTTCCAGGCCCTCGGCGGGCATCACAACGTCGTCTCTGATTTATGCGACGCGGCCGGCCAGAAATTGCGGTGCGTGGACATGGAAGCTGGACAGACGCGAACTGGGTTGGATCTGCGCATCGACTGATTGCGGAGACGAGAGGCGCTCACTTGCTGATGCGAGGCCCCCAGGCCCTGACTCGTCCCGCGTACGGTGAGAAGCATTGATCGCTTGTTATCTTGCGGTATACCGTACTATTGCTACACGCAGAGGCATGCGTCGGGCGGCAAGCAGCGCGGCCGGGGGAGTGACAGTGACGCCTGGTGTGTGCGGTGTGCATATGATGATGTGGTCTCGAGCATCTTATTCACAAAGGCGGCAGCAGGTCATGCACCGCGCGTTGGCTGCGAGAGGCGACGCGCCCGTATTACATCTTGATGAGAAGGCGCCGGCCGTGCATACGGTACAGTACAGACATCGATTGTATGTGATTGAACAGAACAGCCTGCGCTCAAGTCCAGAACGGTGCCTGCATCTGCATACACCTGCGCCCGTGGCCACCTATCGGAGCTCAGCAACGCCCAGAGGCGAATCAGCTGATGGCCGCTGTCATTCTGGCAACTCTGATTGCGTCTCGCTGCATGACGCTCTTTTCGAGTCGCCATATCTGCGCAAGACGGTGACTGGCCAGCGTCCCCAGCACAAGTACGTAATGCGTCCAGGCAGGCAATATCTGGCCAGTCTGGTGGGTGATCCGGGCCATTACTCGTACAGTAACTGCACTCCCCTCTCAGCAATCTGGCAATGTGACTGATCAGTGGATGGCTGAAATGCTTGTTTATCAGCAACGGACCGGGTATAAAATGACAATATACTGTACTGTACAGTACTGTATGAGAGACACACGCAGTAGGGTGCCTTGGTGCTGGGATCAATTGATCCATTCAATAGCATCCATCAGTCTTGTGCCCCTCCCCTGGCGCGCTGCATCAGAGCTTGAGGGGAAAAGCTGTCGCATGCTGCGGCAGAGACTGCTGGGGCCCCTGGGCTGCGCCTAGAACCCGTTGACAGAGCCGATGGCAGCCCGCAGTCAGACGGCCAAGCACTAAGGCGGTTCACGGCTGCACTTGTTCCAGGAGCAGTGCTTTGCCTCCTGGCACTAGCAGCGCTTGCACGTTGTGCTGGAAACTAGCGGACGATCCAGGGCCAGAGGAGCAGTGGCAGGAGAGCCACATCTCTATCTGATGCTGTCTAGAGGGACCTGTCGATGGTTCGGCAATAATTCCAAAACATACGTGTAAAAGAGCAGAGCACCGTGCAATGACAGATGCGCCCGCAGTTGACAGCTCCCGCGACAAGAAGCGCCATGCCGGTCGCGGCCAACTCTTCTCTCTCTTCTTCCTCTGTTCTTGCATATCCCATGGCCCGGCTATCGAACGATTAGTCGCTGTTACACAGGCGGCTGGGTGGAGCGTCGCACGCTGGAACGAACGCCCTTTCTGCGGAGAATATCCTTAGCAGCGCAACCTGGACTTGGTGCTCCGTCCTTTTTCTCATCAGCGTGGGCCGCTCGCTCGCGTGCGACATTCGCTAGCGCCACACTGGAACCATGACGCTGGGCTCCAGCTCTTGGGTCTTTGGGTCTTGGGCCTTGGGCCTTTTCTATTGGGACCAGACGGCGATGCTGGTTCGTCTGTCCTTCAGCCGTCGATGCTTCCTTTTTGCCTCTCCGCCTTGCCTACCTACCTACTTTCGCCTCTGCATCGCGACATGGACATGAGACGACACCGCGGCCAGGCCACAAGGACGCCGCATTGGGAACCAGAGTTTTCTCGTCCATTCCCCCGAAAGAGCGCAAGTGGATGTGGAGGGGGGTTGGGGCTTTTGGGCTTTTTTTTGCCCGTTTGCGGTGGTCTCGCCCGTGCCATCTGTACCGGTACCGTGCGCTTTTGTTTCTCGTTCGTTCCCCTCTTCTCCTCGCCTCTCCTCCTCGCCTCTCCTCCTCGCCTCTCCTCCTCGCCTCTCTCTGCTCTGTCGCCCTCGTTCGTCCTGCTCTTTGTGCACGGCAGGTACATGCTCCTCCATGGCTCGTACATGCGCGGCCGCCTGCTGTCAAGGCCAAATTCGCCGTTATTGGCACTACCTCCGGCGGCGTAACATTGGATCGAAGCGGCCATGGCCTCTGCGACTAGGTTTCCCTTGAACCCACCCCCCCACGAAAGCCAAGCCGCGAGGACGGGCTCCATCAGTGACATGCCCTCGCTATTGGGTCGAGCTGGTCGGGCCGCTGATTGGCCATTATTTATCGCAAGAAAAAAAGGCGCAGATCTTCTAGTATCGGGTGGGTAATAAAAACACGCAGGTGCACAGTGCGGGGCACGGAGTACCGGCGGCGCTGTTGCAGGGGTGGCACAATCCATTTCATTCCAATTCTGCTGGCATCCACCAGCCTTCAGCTGCGTCCCGCTTGGCTGGGATCGAGGTACCTGTACCTACTTGGCCCAACGCAGAGTAGCACTATCTGGGCGCGAGGTGGTGGCCTCCACCGGGTTTGAACCTGGTTGTCGGGGCTGAAGGCCGACTAAGCACCAGCACCAGCGAGTGACACTGCTAGTGGTACGTGCTATGGGATGGGCATCAGCAATCCGCATCCGCATCCAATGCTCGAGGGCATTGGGTGGTTGCACAATGGATTTCGTTGAAGACAACCATTAGCATCGTCTCGTGCACGTATCTGTAGCAGCAATAAGCAGTCCGCACGCGGTCACGATGCTCAGGACGGATTACCATTACATCACCGCCTCAGCTTTGCCACATCTGTCGTGTCTCGCCGATGCTGAGCCCAGCCGGGGGGGTGGTTTATTGCCGTTTGGGAGGGGAAGAAACTCGCTTTTTTCTTCTTCCTTGCTGCAAGGACAGGGGCTCATCCAGTCGAATGTGCTCTTTTTTTTTCTTTTTTCTTTTTTCTTTTTTCTTTTTTCTTTTTTTCTTTTGCCTTTTGCCCTTTCGGTTTGACGGGGTGCTGTATCAGTTGCGCATGTACGGGTACTTTGCTCATGTATCCTATACGTATACGGAGTGCATGCTCTGCAAATCACCCGCCACATACACGCCCCCATTTTTTTTTCCAGTGCTGTATTTCATTTTTCTATTTTTTTCCTCCTCACAATTTCCTTCACCACTCACCGCGCTCCCGTCCTCACCACCAACAAGCCCTGGAGTCTTTCCCCCGCCCAGCAATCCACGCGCGCGCTCTCGCTGTCTGGGGCGTGAAGCGGCCCTCCGTGCAATTTGGCTGAGATTAAGAATAGCCCAGCTCGTCGCCCGCGCCCAAACTGCCGGCACCAAAATCTGGCCAAACCAACCAGCTCGGCCTCGCGCTACGACGGAAATAATCCGATTGCCACACGCCCCCTCCCCCCCTCTCTGGCTCCTCGCTGCTGGGTCTGACTTTCGGATCGCACTCGATACGTACCTCGAGTGCTGCGTCTGCGGTACCGAACTGCAGTGGCTCTAGTAATATCCAGGTAAGCATTCGTCTCCAGACTGCGCTGGGTCTCGCCTTTTTCGCTCGCGCAAAATACGGAGCTGGCCCTGGCCCTGCGGCTGCGTTTCTCTGGCCAAGCCAGTCCCACCCTCTCCAATACTTGCACAGGCACGCGCTCTTTGCTTTTCTTCCCCATCACCCGGCACGGATTTTTCTTTCCTGCTCTTGATTTTCTCGGGCCCGTATAAAACTCTTTTCTCGCGCACCACTCTGCCTGCGCAAACCTCGTCGCCGTCATAAACTGACCCGTGAGCCTTTCTCCTCTAGCAAGCCACCACAGTCGCGCCCCGCCACATTCTCTCTTTGGCAGAGTTCGCTTCTAGAACTACACAAGCGCCTCATTTCAGCCAGCAGCCTTCGCCGTCGCGCCCCGTGTCCGTCTATCAAACAGACACTCAGCCAGAGGCCACCGGCGTCCAGGCAAACTCGCACCCCCTTGGCCTTGCCTCGAGTCAGTACGCTAGACTCTCTTGGAACTGGCCATCCCGGCCTCTTTTTTTTTTACCTGTCGGCACTATATTAGTCGGCGTCCCCAATTCTGTACGACCGGAAGGCCTAGCTTTAGCTTTAGCCCCCTTCCAGACTCTGCCTTGATCGCGGGCCAAAGCAAGACATCCTGGCAAGATCAGACTCCTGGGCCTTTGCAACTAGTGCGCATCACATCACGCACCCCAAAGAATCCATCAACCGAGCATTTTTTAAACAACTTTTGCTATACGCCGGTCCCCCAGCCCGCGCTACTATTGCCGCCGCCGGCGATATTACATATACTAGCCCTTCCACCAGCTCGCGCCGCCGCGACACCATTTTTGCCCCGGAGCAGCCTTGGCTTGTCGTCTGGTCTCTTACTATTTCATCCTCCCCCCTGCACCAACCTTGGGAAAGAAATCACACCAAGCCCCGACGCGAGTGCTTGGAAACTACTAGACCTAGTTCCTGTCTGGACGCCGTCTCTTTTTTTTTTCCCTCTTGTCCCTCTTCCCACTACACGCCAACCTCGTGTGTGGAGTCGGTAGCACGTTCCTGGAACCAAAAACGCAAAACAACTACATCGCGACTTGAGCCAAGAAAGACATCTCTCTTTTGACTGTCTTTCTTCCCCCATACGTCGTCGCATATAGAAACTTGTCTTGGCAAGTTGTTACGCATCTTGGGCATCGCCTTTGTCGAACAACTCTCTGCAAGTTTTTATGGACCGCGGTGCAACTCAGTTTTCGCAGTCAGGTTTGCCTTCGCCCTACTCCAGCAGCTTCGGCGACCACCACTCTGAAGGCTCGTCGGCAGATCACGCGTCTGCTGCTCAGTACCCAGGGAAACAAGACTATCCTACCTCTGTAACTCCCACCTCGGAGTACAGCGTCTATCCTCCCTCTGCGCGATCAGGATCTTACTCGGAGCATATCCAGCGTTCATACCATCCATCCAGCAGCGCCAGCAGCGGAGGTATGGCGCAACAACAGAACAGTCCGTCTATGCCCCAGCACAACGGGCCAAGCCATCAAGCCCACCCCGTCAATTCTGACAACGATGTGCCTATAGATCCGTCTATTGCGGCTCCGAGTCCTACCTACCCTTACGGGCAGCACTCGCCGTATGCGCCTAATCCAGACATGTCTCATGGCTACTCCCATCCCAGCGGTGGTATGTACGCGCAGCCTCGCCCTGACTGGGCTGGCTACAGCCAGCATGGAGCTCCTCCTCTGACTCCTGGTCACCCCGTTTACGCTCAATCGCCCGCCTCGGCGCCGCAGCAGAGACCCAGCCAGGTACGTATAGGTGGCGATTATGGAATCCATTGAAAGATGGAAAGGATACGGAGAAGAGAAGAAGAAGAAGAAGAAGAAGAAGAAGAAGAAGAAGAAGAAAAAGAGAACACGAAAGTCAAAAAAAAGTCAATGAAGGAAGAATTCTTGCCAGCCCTCATCGTTGAAGACGAGGTGGTGCGGCTGTGATCTTGGCGCGACGTCCAAGTGGAGTAGCGCGCGCGCGCGCGAGTATGCAGACGCGAGAGCAAGAAAAACAAAGAAAAAGAAAAAACTACAATTCGTCTGGAGACTCTAGCAAAAGAAGAAGAAAAGAAGTTGATTTTGGATATATTATCAAACTGCGGCGCGCATTGGCTAACGCAAACTTGGTTTTCAACAGGTTTACTCTTTCGTGCCCATCCCCGGTGCGCAGCAACATAAGCGTCCCCGGAGACGGTATGAGGAGATCGAGCGCATGTACAAGTGTGGCTGGAACGGTTGCGAAAAGGCCTACGGCACTCTGAACCATCTCAATGCCCACGTCACCATGCAGTCTCATGGTCAGAAGCGAACTCCCGAAGGTACGTTGCGAATATCGCACCTCTGTCTCTTGATCATCCCCTGCTTCGCGGTGTATTTTGGGCTTGGCAAAACTCTGTATTTTCCCTGTATTACTTTTTACTTTTTCTTGTTTCATCGTTTTCAAAAACGTGCAGCTCGAATCTTGATGGCGATTTTGGGTTCAGAGTTCAAGGTTTGATCACGTGAACCAGCCTTGAGCCTCTACGAAAACGTCAACTTTGACTTTGAGAATAAGCCCCATTTACCGTTCGCGAAAGAAAACCAGCCATGTGGAGGAGAAAGAAAATCGAATCATTAAGTAGCTGACAGCCTGTTTATAGAGTTCAAGGAAATCCGCAAAGAGTGGAAGCAGAGGAAGAAGGAGGAGGAAGCCCAGCGAAAGGCCGAAGAAGAGCGACAGAGGGCTGCAGCCGCGAGCGTCGCACAGAACGGCGGTGGCGATCCTCAAGGCCCCGACGGCGCGCCTTCATCTGGCTATCCCGGACGAGCTGTCCAGCTGCCTCCCATAGGATACCAGCCTACCCAGTACCCAGCGCCGCCTTCAGGCAACGTCGGTCAGCAACCCATGCCCGAGTATGGCGCCGGCCACATGTATTCCAACTACCAGCCTCACTCCCCTTACGCCCAGCCCAGCCAGCAGAACATGTACAGCCAATGTAGGTCATTGACCCAAACATGAAAACCGTTTGGATATGCTTCCGTTGCTAACCAACATGTCAATTTTAGCAAACGGTGCACCTGCCCCTAGCCATTAGGGTTGACATGTGGTGGCCCTGATTCGGACATATAGTAGTTTGCTGGTCGCAAATTCTCCCTCTCCTTTTCCATGCGTTGGACATAATGGGTATTTTTCTTTGTGTTTTTTTACGGCAAGAGAAGAGTCTGCGGCGACCTCTCGAGGAATAATGTCTCAGTGGGATATATATCACCCGAGTTTCCTTTTTTTTGGGTGCTTCCCAGGGAGTTGGGTACCTTTGCTGACCAGCAATCTTAATAAGGAGGCACCCGTGTTTGATTTTACAACAGTTATGAGGTGGTTAACTCGTTTTTTCCCTTTTCATCTTTACGCTTGTTCGAACTCTTTTTTTTTTTTTTTTTTGTCTGTTTTCAATATTTTCTTCGGCTTTTTCGCACTCAAAGTGCATTGGTCTACGGTTACTGGGGGGATTGCATTGGCAGAGGCACTCCGGGGATGGTCGGCTCTTTCATGGCGTGATGCAATTTTCAGGGGCGGTTCGGCGCAGAGGATACGGAGTACTGAAACCACGGCGGGTGAAAGCACCATGGGGATTTCCCAGGTAGCTTTGGTCTGGGGGAAAAGAAGCTGCTTCTGTATCGCCGCAAGGCGGGGAAAAAAGCGATACGACTTTTTGTCAAGTGAAGGGAACGCTCAGAGCGCTGGAAATGGGAGCATAAAGACGAACTGACTTGGACTCTTGAAAGCCCTGTATAAAGGCCCCCGTACGGACTTGTTTTTTTTGTCTTGTTCACTTATAAAGAGTTTAGCAGGGCGGAAGCAAACCAAAGGGGGGAGGGGCGCGAGGAAAGCTTTTGGAAAAAAAGAGAGAAAAAAAAAAAGTGAAAGGAAAATGATGGAGGAAAAAAAAATACCAGGTTCGGAAAGAATGGAATTTGTGCTTTACGTGCGCTAAGATATTCCGGCGAGAAGAACGCTTTGTGTAACGCTTTGTTTTTTTTGCAACGAATTTCTTTTCTACTTACTTTTTTTTTTTTACTTACTCTCTCCTCTTCTTATTTTTGTGCTTGAGAGAGACGAGGAGACTGTACACGATTAGTAGCAAAACCACCTTGACAGTCATTACGGGTTATAATAAGAGTGTTACGAGTTAAATGGAGATTTGAGCGCTATTGTGTACATGTATTTTGTAAAGAAGCTGCCATGTCGACGCCCGCAACACCAACAAAGTTTGACTCATATAAGCAGAAGCAAGGCTACGAAGATGCAACGCCAGGACCCTACGCACGTTCTTAGCAAGGCGATGCTGCACATCGTTATAGTCAGCTTTTAATGTTGTCTTTCTTTTTTAGCTTCGCATGGGGATGAGAAACAGACTAGCCGTGTTGCCATGCTGTCGGGACAGACAAGAAAGAAGCGGCGCGCCAAGATCAACCCCCCTAGATGAACTGCCTTAGTGTCGAAGACTAAGAGATAAAATAAAATGGATAAAAAAGAAACCGAGGATACTAAGGGGATCCGTTCGGGGTGTGACGGGGGGAACATGAACACGGTGCGATTTTTGTTTGTTACACAAGAGACATGGGGTTGGTGATGATGGTGGTGGTGGTGGTGGTGTTTGTAACTTTTTAGCGCGGGTACATTCCATGTGATATATATCAATACATGGCTGTATATCTGTACGAGCTAGGTTATATTGAGATGGGACTATGTGCGCTAATGCTTTGTCTTGGAGAATTTTTTCTTTTTTTCCTTAAATTGATTGGCTTTTTATTATTCCTTCTCGACGAGAGGCGTACAGAAGAAGGTTTTAGTCTGAGACGTGGGGAACCCACATGGCATGGACATGAAGCTTAGGTAGTTTTTGGGTTAATCTGCTGGCTGTATATGGCATGGGCGAGGTGAGATTTACAAAAAAAGGAATAAAAAAAAAGGGGGAGCATGGGGGGCAATAAAATAAGAGAAGAGGAGAGGCCAAAAAACGTATGAGGGCTGATTTGGTTTAGTACGGAAAGAGGTGGCCACGCGAGAGTGAGACATGATGATGAAGGTTTTTTTTTATTTGTTACTGCGGGATTGCGGTACTAAGACTACTGCTGGAAACTTGGAGATGGTAGCGCTAGAATGCTTCTGTTGTGTGACAATAACATGCAGCTGCAGCGAGGTTAATAGAGTGAAGGGGAAAAAAAAAGGGTGAGTGTAAGATGGGAATTGAAACCTGTTGTTGTTGTTGCATTTATTCTAGAATGGTTAAGATCCACGCGGGAATGGCTTGCGGGACGATGCGCAGCGATGGCGATGCGAAAGCCGAAAAAGGCAATGATTAAAATAAAAACACCAACTGAATGGATAGTTGGATACTTGTAGACAAGGAAGATTTAAACTAAAGAGGGCGTGTGCAGCTAAAGAAAAAAAAAAAAAAGTAAACTTGTCGTACCAACCTTGTTTTTTTAATTTTCTGGTTGGTTTTATTTTTATTTACTTTCCAAGTCGTGCTATTCCTCTTTGTTCATTTTTTTTTTAGTTGCGTCTAAAGTGACCGGGGGATGGAAGGAGACCGGATTTTTTTGGAACTGGCTGTAAATAGAGGGGAGGGGCGCCCGGCACTTTTTTTTTTGATGGCACTAGTGGGACGACGGGATATCGGGAGAGCGGAATGCTACTCTTATGGGGTTTAGGATTTTGAGAGGAAGGTTTGTGCGAGATGGAGGGTTGGATCAAAGCATGATGGAAGCGATGTAGAAGGGTTGCTCTATATATGCATTGATGTGATGTGGCCAGTCGTTCTCTTGATACCTCACATGGTGTTGATGTCACAAAGCAAGCGTAACGACGGCGCGCAGCGGGAGCTAAAGAAAGAAGCAAGCCTCCCCCCCTAAAGTTGGCAGAAAAAAAGCCGGTGTTGCTTTTATTTTTAAGCTGTTTTAGGTTTATGTACTTGCGATTTTAGAAGAAGCGGCTCGTTTTGTTGGCTTTTGTCCGGCTTGCTCTTTTTTTTTTAGTGGGTGTGTGGTTTTGGGGGGGAAAAAGATGGTCTAGGAGGAAACTACTAGTAGGTACGGAGGCATAAAACATGTCATGCGGTGCCTTGTTGGCTTGTGATGTAGAATTGGCGGGGCGATGTGATGAAAAGGAGAAAATAACCCATCTAGCTGTATATATCAGGGGTAATAGCAGCAGCAGCAGGTGGTTTCCAGGTGCTGCCTGATACACGGTCGATTATCAAGACTTCTTGGCGAGAGGCTTGCCTGGTGCCGAGAAGAGACGTCTGTCGTAAAGCAACGATATATATCAACAGCCTGCCCTGTCAACATCTGAGCTGTCGTTAATATAACCGTGACTGTCCCGAGTCATGTTCTCGCGCAAACACCACCATCTCAAGGCAAAAAAGGACCGGGGCCATATCGACATCGACGATGCTAGTGGCAGCAGATACCACCAACCCACGCAAGCTCAGATCTGCCTTTTGCCTAGCTGCCTAGTAACGCACACACCCTCCCCCTATACCTGTACATGGACACTTTTTAGCGGCCAGGACGAGCCATTACCCACTCTGGAGGACGGGAGGCCAGATGTGACAGCGGCGACGGGACCGGCCTCGGCAGGTTAAAGCGCGGTGGGAACAGCGACTCCAGGGACGTTGCGGCACCCATGGCGACTTTTCTGCTTAGTAGCAGTTAGTCAGGAAGATGATATTGTAGATGCCAGCAGTGTTAGTTTTGGGGAGCATCCTGACATGGTTGATTCGTGCCTTTTGTGCACCCCTTGCTTAGCGCCTTGCACTGTGTGCCGTGAGCATGATGGGGGCAAACAAGGGGACCGGGCAGGAGGAAGGATGATGGGAGTTGCAAGCTTGATCTTAGTGCGATCCCGGGGATCTGGGTCGGGTGGAAGAGGCGCTGATGATGTTGTATCCGTGGTGATGCCGTGTTGCATAAGGTGGCTGTTGGTTCCGTACGTAGCATCGTGCTTGGTGTTTGCGTGCGACGGCCAACTCGGATATCAGACATCTGACGGGATGCCACTCTTGCTCTTTCCGAGAAAGACAGCATACAGGATGCTGCATCTGCGCTGCGGACCAACAAAACCCCCTTTTTGCGCATGATGCCATGTTGTTCGTATTTGATGCTCTGTTATGGAGTCGATGCCGCTCCATCCGGCCCCCAGCGCATGCCCAAGAGGAGACGCATGGGCTCCGGAGAAGACATTTGCCGACCTGGTTGTTCGGATGACCTTGATGGCGAGAGAGTGCTGACATGACGGAATCTTGGAAATTTAACTGCAATAGCCTTTTGCTCGAGGCAGGTGAGTGGAGCTATCGTGTTGGACGCCCATGTAGCATCGAATCGTCATCAACTGTACTGTAGCTTGCTATTAGCGAATGTGTTGCCTTGTCGAATAATTGGAATGCTTTCGTTTATGCTCGGATAAGAAAAGTACTTGCCGCAGCGAGCCGACGATGCCGTGAATCACTCGCATCACTCGTACATATATACGTATACCAACCATGCCATTAACTGCAGTGGAGTTGCGGTCTTTGCCGCAACCCTCTCCACCAAGCATCGTATCAACCATTCTAGAATGAAGAAAAGAAGAAGATAGTCGCCGCATCCAGTAGCCACAGCCTCGTGGCATTGTCCCATAGTTGACGCAAAAAATAAAACGCCTACTTGGTAGCAGCAAAGCTAAACTCGGTCCACGACTCTCTAGTGCTGGGGGGTGTCCGTCCATCCAAACTTCGCTAACTTTAGGTCGACAGATGGAGCTTGTCTTTTTTCCCCCTTCTTCTGCATCTCGTGCTAAAGCCGTAGTGCGAAAACGCTTTGGTCGAGCCCGATTAATTTAGTGCAGAGGGCAGAAGTCTCCTTGACAAGTGCGCTGCGGCAGCTAATTTGGGCGCATGGAAGTTGAAAATGCAACGTGATGGAAATCACGGGTTTTGATGTCCCTCTTTGGACTGGTGGCATTGGCTGCGTCTCTCCCTATGGCGGCTGCTTTACACTTGCGTCAATAACCTCCTCTTCTTTTGATTCGAAAGATGACATGTCCACTTGTATATATTCTTCGCTTCACCTTGGAGCAATTGTTTGACTCGCTGTGGTCGCTGCATATCGATAAAGTCGCCTTACACCTGCATATCGGCCCTAACGCGGATACGGAGCGATTAGCGCCACAGCAACCACAGCGATTGCTCTGCACGTCATCTTCAACCTCGCTCCTGGATGTCTTCTTTCACTCCAACTTCAGCCCAGGCTCAAACATTGGCTTCTATTATTCGACGCTACTGCTGAATCCTTAATCAGACGAGAATCAATCTACCCGATCAGGATTTTGTCGGCAGCTTTCCAGGATAAAAAGTTTTCATCTTGGGCTGTTAGTCGCTCTGCATCAAGCTACTGCAACTCCAGCTGAAGAAAAAAACACGTCACAAGAACAGGCAATAGCAGTTTATGCAGCATGGACGCCAAAAACGCACCATCTCCAACGCCTTTGGCTCTAGGCGGACTCAAAAAGTCCAACTCGACAGCCTCCACGGGCGCCCATTCAGCAAAGTCTCACACTTCTATATCAGTACTTGGCGCACACCCCTACGGCTCCCTTCACGTCCATCAACCTACCGACATATTACCTCACAATAAACATGATATAGAAGAAGAAGAAGAAGAAGACAGCCCGCCGCCTCTGGATCCTCCCTTGAGCCCCGGAAGCCAAAAACGAGTCATGTTTAGTGCTATTCCGCCAGAGGTCCTCGGCAGCCAGTCAAGTCTATCTACCGCACACGAGACCCATGAGACTCTCACTCATTCCATGGGTGGAGGAGACGTATTGCTCATCTTGGACCTACCTGAGGTGTCTCTTGTGGGATACGACGCCATCTCGTTTACCGCCAAGCACTTTGGCGGCATCAGGGATATCCCAGCAGGGCCGCACTTCTTCTGGGTAACACATCCCGATAGCGGCTCTGTCCGGACCGGATTCTGGATCCTATCATCCGGTATCAACCAAATTCACGTCTTACAATGGGACAAATTCACCGAAACCATTGTTGAGCCGTCGCGGGCCGAGGCTCGGATCCAAGCTGATAACCTCGAGAGCTTCCACGATAAGCTGGTGCCCTACCATGACCCATCATCAGTCAACTCAGACCCGATAAAGATGGAGAGCTCCGTCAATCAGAATTCAAAAGAGAAGCTGAGAATGTGGAAACAGCTGACTGCAAGCGTCACCGAAAGAGTGCTTAACCGCGTCACTGGACAACGGGCCAATAGCTGGCACGTCGACACGACAGACCGCGTCAAGGGAGCTGTGCTTTTGGCGGCAGAAATGGAGCTCGAAAGACGATTGTCAAATCATCTGCTGCAATCAAGAGAACTCAACTTTAGCTTCTCTCAGAGTTCAAAAACATATACCGCTGAATCCCTGGGGGCCGATCGAACCCTAGCGGCTACGGATGCGACTCCCTACATGGAGTTTATTATGACTGCTCTGGGCAAAGAGTTGACTGACGATGATGTTGTTGGCGAATTACAGTTTGCGTTTATCGTTGGTGTGCATCTTGGAAATGATGCTTGCATCCAACAGTGGTGGCATATGGTGGTCAAGCTCGTTTTAAAGGCCTACCTCTTGCCAGAGTACTTTCCGATCCTCGCTTCCAAGCTGCTACTGGCCATTGCGTCACAGATCCGCTACAGTTCTGAATGGCTGGGCGAGTCTATCCTGGACTATGGTAGCTCCAATAGCCATGATCTGAGGCTTGCCCTCATTGTCTACAAGCGGCGACTCGAAGAAGTTCTCGAGAGACTCGGCAAGGAAGCCTCAGTTGACCAGATCAAAGTCAGCAACTCGTTTGCCAAGGTCGAAGCAGAGGTGGTGGGCCTCGGATGGGACCTGTACGGCGATTATCTCCGAAAGGGCAAGGTAATGATGGAGGACGGCGAGGAAGTGGAGCTGGAAATGGCCGAGCTGCAGGCGGAGGATGAGCGCGGCGAGTGGGCGCCAGAAGTCGTACAGCTCGATGAGCAGGGCCGCCAGATGGATTTGGTTTCGTGGAACGACTAGAGGGCGGACATGGGCGGCCGGAAGCTGGTGCAGACGGCTGCTTCATCAGACGGTCGAGAAGACGAGTTGTCGCCATGGCCATATTCTGGGAAGACGACGGTCTTTAGAGGTGCTTGGAAGATGATGACGAGGGGCAAGGTGAGGAAGATGAGCGTGTTGAAGAAGGCGAAGAGACGGATGATTTTGTCCGAGTAGCCTTGGCTGGCTCTGAGCCTCTGATAAGTTCATTCTCTTGGTGTTTAATGTTTAATGGGCTGGATGCAGGCTGAAGCAAATATGGTTGTTGGCGTTTGGATACAGATTTGGTTACTCAAAGGGCCCTTGAGAAATTGCTTTATAGTACTAGTAGTGTTACGGTTACTGTACTTTAGACATGTGTATTTGGGTAGGTACTCAGACTGTTTTTGAGACTATTATTATAGTGATGCCGATTATTGATGGTTTACGGCATGCCATCACAGTTCAAACACCGTCATTCACATCACACACATGCACGTCGATGCGTTTCGTAAACGTTTGAAGATTTCATTAGCCTGCCAGACCCGTTACAATCCGCCCAAAGCAAGGCCATGCAAATGCCAATGGGAAACCTATCCCCATGCCAGGGGATATGCGACTCCGGCCCCTTTTGTATTCCACATCCTGATGCCGCAAAGGACCGCCGCCCAGACGTGGCAGCAGCGCCATCCTCTCCAGCAGCCGCAAGACGCTTTGTTTTCGACCAGTTTCTTCTTCCTCTGCAGATTCTCGTCTCCTCCTCTCTCCTCCGCCAGCGCCACCAAGTAAAAAGTAAACGCCTTCTTGTCCTTCCCCCAAAAACCAAAAAAAGTCTTTGTCGCAAACCCTTTATCGGTAAGACTTCTGGTACCTGGCACGAGCACCGGGACCACCGAACTTCTTGGGCTCACAGCGGCGGTTGTCAGCGACCAGCAGGGTGCGGTCGAACTGGACGAGGGCCTGCTTCAGCAGGTTCTTGGAGTGCTCGTCGACGAACTTCTGGTAGTAGGCGATGAGGGACTTGGCAATGGCCTGACGGATGGCGTAGATCTGGGAGGTGTGACCACCACCAGTGACGCGGACGCGGATGTCGACGTTGGCGAACTTGTCGAGGCCGACAACCAGGAGAGGCTCGTAGACCTAGAGACGCGGGATAGTCTTAGTATTTTGGGGGGTTTTCTTCGTTTCACAGCAGTGACCTTTAAGACAAAATCTGTAGCCATCTCCAACTTCTTCTCTCGAACAAAATTGAACCCCTCCGGCATTCGAATTTGACCGAGGGCGAATTGGAGAGGCTACAGAAAGCGTCTTCGAGTCGGTTCGGGAGGAGGGGAAAAAAAAAGGATGCGTACCTTGAAGCGGAGGATCTCAGGCTGGACCAGAGACAGGGGACGGCCGTTGACCTTGACGAGACCACGGCCAGCCTAGATGATGAATCAAACGTCAGCACTTTTGCATGTCTTTATGATCTTGAAGTTTATTTCTTGTCGCCCAAAATCGAAGAGAATTTTTTGCATGACTCCAAGTCCAAAAATTCTTCCCCCACATTGATTCCCATGCTCGACTTTCCCATCTCTTGTCCCCAATATCCCGCCAACGACATGGCCATCTCCATCCCTCATCATCTCCGTCCACTAACCTTGCAGTGGGCGACGGCGGTGGCCGTCTTCTTCTTGCCGAAGCATTGCACGCTCTGAGTCGACGACATGGTTGCTGGTGGTATGTGAAGGAGGGTGAGAGAGCGGGTTTGTTGCTGGCGGTCTCGCTTCGCTTGTCGTCGTGATGGACTTTCGCGGGTCCCTTTTTCGCCTAGATGGATTTTTTTGCGTCCCGGGCTTCAAACTGCTGGCCGGCGAGGAGGAGGAGAGGGTTTGTGCCCTTAATGTGCGCTATGCCGCTTTGGGCCGCACGAGCGAGGTTCTGCCGCAAATCTTTTCGCGCTGCTGCGGGTCAAGGCATAGCGTCCTCTTAGCGGGGGAGTCGCCTGTATTCTGGTGCGCATGCCAAACAGCAGCGCAGAGAAAAAAAGAGCGGATCCACGTGATGCGTGCCCTAAACCCTTTGCCTTAGTGTTCCAATTGTGGCATCCCGCCAAAATTTCGCATCGAGTGAAGCATCACGCCGGACAAACTAACCACAGCCAGAGTAACCGTCAAGGTACGTTTTTTGCCGTCGATCCAATCTCCGTCGCGAGACTTTCTTCGTTTCACCGAATCTAACATCAATCTGCCTTTTCAAGATGGTCGCCGCCAAGAAGCACGTCCCCATCGTCAAGAAGCGTACGTCCTTGATCCCGAACAGAATAAGAGCTCTCCTCTCGTCGAGATACGGTCGCCGC
This sequence comes from Trichoderma sp. CBMAI-0020, assembly GCA_030708095.1. Classification (NCBI taxonomy): domain Eukaryota; kingdom Fungi; phylum Ascomycota; class Sordariomycetes; order Hypocreales; family Hypocreaceae; genus Trichoderma; species Trichoderma sp. CBMAI-0020. The sequence goes on from JAJNCI010000001.1 coordinate 686,462, forward strand.
GCCTCATTTTGCCTTTGCAATTCTCAATTTCCGACTGCCTTCGAATGCAACACCCGACGAATGAAAAAAAAAAAAAAAAAAAAAAAAAAAAAAAAAAAAAATTTCTGAACGAGGAAAAGTCTGAAGCGCAGTTGGAAATTGTTTGAACCAGGGCAAATTGGACAAGGCGACCGAATCGAACCTCTTCTTACCTTTTAATGCTGTAACGAGCTTGTTGGACGCATAATTAACTGGAGATGTGCAGACAAGGCTTCTTTCAACCGTCACCAGAGTGACCGGTTCGATCGTGTCGGTGCCAGCTGGAGAAAGCCCAAGGGTATCGATGGCCGTGTCCGCAGACGCTTCCGCGGTACCATCCGTATGCCCAAGGTACGCCAAACTCTACCTTGAAAAGATGACCGAGGAACAATGTGCTGACGTGGAATGAATCGTTTAGATCGGCTACGGCTCCAACAAGAAGACCCGTTTCTTGACCCCCTCCGGCCACAAGGCTTTCCTCGTCAACAACGTCAAGGATCTTGAGCTGCTGTTGATGCACAACCGAACCCACGCTGCCGAGTACGTCATTCCTTGAGATTATGGATTTTGTATGCGAAACGTTCCCCTGACTAATACTCTCCCACAGGATCGCCAGCTCCGTCTCATCCCGAAAGCGAATCGACATCATCTCCCGCGCCAAGCAGATTGGCGTCAAGGTCACAAACGCCAAGGCCAAGGTCACCACCGAGGTCTAAATGGATTCAAGTTTGTGTACGGGGATTTGCGAGTAGGAGTCGGGTTATTTCTTCGGATCATCGGGTGTGTGGATGGGACGATAGAATAAAAATAAAGCATTTACAGCACACACACACAAACAATGGAGAACAAAAAAAATTGAACAAAGTCTACAAAAAGCGCAATTTTTTTATACGTTTCTCCGGGTTTATCGGTTTATCATATCTCTGGAAAGGGAAAGGGGGCGCCTGCGGTCTTTTGGGGCTGCTGTCTTTATTTTTTTTCGAAAGAGGTGCTACGGTTTGCTTTTTTTTGGCCATGCATGCGTGCATGCTGCATACGGCTGGAGAGAGAAGACGGCCGCGGGCATTTCCATGTATTGTCGATTGCTAGGGAAATATGACGCACCGTTGACGAATGACGATTTGATACTTGAAGAATGAGTGCCGTGACTATTTGAAGTGAGATGGGGCCTCTCTGACTCGGAGGCATATGAAGAAGCAGCCGAACTAATTGAAGCAAAGCCGCGAAGCAGATTTGCGAAGGTGCCAACCGGAGGAAATCACGCTTCGGGTTTTTTCTATTAATGGGCTGAATAAACAACGCTAAATGGAGTCTAAATCCTATTCGTCTGGCAATTCGTCAGGGCAGAATCTTTTACCGCCCTTGTGATGTAGAATATACTTGTTCTTTTGGTGTTTTTATACCATTTTTTTTTTAATATATTATAATGGTCGCTTTTGCCATGTTTTAACGCCCCGTAAATTTACGTACTCCTCCTAGATATCGCTCTTAAGTAAAAGTATCCTATTTCTATATAATGCTTTATTTAAAATTACAATGCACTTTGTTCAGGAGAAAGCCTTGTCATCTCGCCATAGATTGATATAAATTTCACTATAGAAGAAAGCGGTTGCTGGGAGCATTAAAAAAAAAATAACGCGCTGGAAGCAAAGGTAACTTGCCTGCCTAACTTCGATCAAAATAGGCGGTTTCAATCGGCACAACAGCTTTGCTTCACCCCTATGGACGTTTTTGGCGGGCATCGGATTTTAGGAACCAAGATTGAATATGTCCGGGCTATATCACGAATAGGGCCAACAATATTTGGCAGACTTGTAAGTCTTGGGGAACTCGACATATCGAGAGCCCTAATACACTCTTTATTTTTGATGCTTTGGAACTGTACGCGTCACATGTTCAACTTTTTCTAACCACGTCCCCAAAACAGCTTACCTAGGCTTTACGGAGTGTGACAGGCACTCATACTCATAAACTCCTCGTTACGTCTGGCCTTTGCTCTATATATCGAGAAATACAGCTCTGAAGCCTTCTCCTTGCTGTAAGATCTGAGACGTTCCCACTGAAAGCAATGGAGCTAATGAGCCATCGGTTTTGTTGTACATATATAATCTCGAGTATTACAACAAGTTTAGTATTTAACTACTTGATCAACAAACGATAATGAAACAAAGTACGATCAAAGTTATTGGTTAGCTAATATAACATCTGGGCAACGCTAGCACGCATAATTCAACAGAAAGATACGGCATGGGCACAAACGTGGATTCAAAGTTATAATCTTTGGCATTCGCGTCTTGGTAAGACACTGGATGGCGCTCTTATAGTCCAACTGGTTATCGGCAGTTCCCTCCAACGTATGCGTGGTCTTTGTGTCGAGGATAAGGTGCCTTGGACGATTCTATTCTTGAGCGACTAGAAGAGGGTTGAATTAGGACGGCTTAGTGTTATAACCGAGTATGCATCGTGATTCTTGAGCGAAATGAGGATGACATTGCTGTGGACATAGTTTGGTGTTATTTTCGTCGCTGATAATTGGTCTATTAGCTATATAACCCTTCGTGATATTGAAATAATTGGGACTTGGTGTTGATACGATAATGAGTAGTGGGTTTTGGTTGGAATTATATTTTCCTCTTACATACGTTCAGCTGTCAGTAGTGCGATACTGGGTGGACAAACCAAGCTCAAAGAATGACTGTTTACGCAGATCCTGATGCTTTGCTATGGTTGAGCCGTCGGGACTGAGCTAGGAAAGCTAAGCTTACGTCTTGCATTCAGGCGAGTCCGTATAAACACTGCAAATACGACAAGGGAACATTGTTAGTAATTCCTTTTTTTTTTCCCATTATTCATCTCCCAGTGATTGACCACATCATTCTACGAGGTAAGCCTGCTTGGAGCTGTGAATCTGTGGAAACATTGTTAGAGGTACGAGTATGTGGGCGCATATATACAGTCCACGAAGCTTTCTTCACTGAAAAGAAGCAAGTCAATCGATGTTGAATCTTAAAAATATGCAGCTATAAAGGTCATAGATAGATCAAAGCAGTTTCCTCCCAAAACAAAAGCATTATAAAGACCCACGGGCAGTATGTACTACCTACGGCCAATCGTCGAAACTCGCGTCCTCCTTGAATCTAAAGAATAGCAGTCGACCTGATTCACATCCAACAATAACACTATGATCGCGCACTTGTGCAATGCCTCCACGATACAACTTTGGCAAAAATATAACCTGTTTGCCCTGCCAAGCGATGCCCCCGGGGATGTGGTAAGCGATGCCCTTCGGGAAACGATTCACAAAGTTAGTGAAACTATATGGGCACCATGTCGTGGGTGTTGTATGCACCAAATCAAACTCTTGAATATCCTTGATGAGAATTGGACCTACCCCTGTCACCACATACCCAGGATATGCAGGATTGAGCTGCAAAGTGTGGAGTGGAACGCTGCACTTTGCTGTGGCTTGCTGGCCTGTTGCGGTATCCCAAATCCAGATTTGGCTGGAAGAGCAAGCAATAAGGCTGCTTGCATCAGAATTGAAGATCAATGAGATTATTTCAATGTCCCGCTGCCCTTGCATGAGGACCTTCATTGACTGGATGGCGCCACTTCCGGGTTCCTGCAGCAAAAGGTCCCAGTATATAACTCTGCCGTCGTGGCTACCAGCCGCGATGTACCTCCCATCCTTGGAAAATACAACTGACATGACGAAACTGGTATGGCCTCGGAGCTTATGTCTATAGTTGTAGATGATGCCATCGTTACTCGCTCCATTGTTGCTCTCGTCGACTAGACGCTGCATGTCCCACACGCGCACCATTCTATCATCGCACCCCGATGCCACGAAATTGCCATCTGGCGAGAAGACGGCAGACCGTACCCAGTCAGTATGTTGAACCAAGAGTGGCTGTAGTCTGTTCTTCACATCCCAAACTCTTACTGTGCGGTCTTGAGATGATGAAAGCAGATAGCGCGAGTCATGCGAGAACTCAAGTGATAGGATCTCGTCGCAATGGCCGTAAGCCTGGCCTCGGAAACTACCTAAATCCTCATCCCAGAGGCAGATCAAGCCGTCTTTCGAGCCCGAGGCAACAACCTTGCCATCTCTTGACAAGGCCAAGCATGATATGGGCGTTTTATGGCCTGACACCTGTTGATCAACCTCTCCACTAACTTCGATCGATGCTCCAGCAGCCGCTTTTACCTCATGCCGGCTATAGTCCCAGATACAAAGTGTATGGTCTCCGGAGCAACTGACAACATATTTCTCGGACTCCAGTGGGGAAAAAGATAGATTGTTAACTTGGGAGGAGTGTCCGCGCAATATCAATTGAGCTTGTTTGTGCTCATCGTCCCAAGGGCCCCCCCAAATCCTCACCGTTCCATCCATTGATGCGGATGCTAGGCAAGAACCATCGGGAGAGAAAGCGATGGCGTTGATACCGGATTCATGCCCGATGAGAACGTTTGGTTTCCTGCGGGATCGCAAATCCCATATGTGGATGACATCGCCGGCTATAGTAGCAATGTGTTTACGGTTGGGCGAAAAGGCCACACGGAAAGCCAATCCGAGATGCTTCGGTAGAAAAAAAAAACCTCCTTTTTCTCAATCTTAGGGAGTACCCGGCGGCTTTTCCCTCTGGGTCTATCGCGCCATCCGCTACCTCGTTGTTTACATTATGTGCTGGCTCCTCAGTCAATTTCCAGAGGGAAACACGATTTCCGGATGCCGAGGCAAGCAAGGCATCGTTATTGGAAAACGCCAATCCGCTAACCAGAGAGTTTTGGTAGGCAACATCTTGCGAAACGATTATGGAGTAGGTAGATATGTCCCAGATCTTGATTTGTGCACCCACTGCCGCAGCCAACCTGCACCCGTCATTGGAGAAGCTGATGAAGCTCACAGTTCTTCTAGCAAAATCATCTAGAGTTGTGCTGCTTCTTGCCTGTTGACGATGTCCATCGTCAAAATTCCAGATGTGAATTTTGTTCCCGTTTGAAACGGCGATGAGACCGCGAGAAGAAATGGCCATATGGTGTATTGATCCGCCGAAAGCTGGGGAAATGTGTTGTATTTTGCTCGTTTTTGCATCCCAAATGCGAACAAAATGGTCAGCAGACCCAGAGGCTACATATTGGCCATCGTGTGAATAGGCACAGCAGCGAACTTGTTCGGTATGCCCTCGAAGAACATGTACAATGGGATTCCAATTGCTGTCGAGATTTGGTGAGATTGCCAATTGTGGCATCCCTTGGTGAAGAAATTGTTTTCGTATCGTGCTGTTGCGAGGACAGAAAAGAAGATTACTTTTGGCTCCAAATATGGCCGGGGTTTCCATGGACTTGTGGAAGTTTAGGAACTTTCGTGCTTCGCAAACATGGCTGATATAATTTTGGAGCTGGAAGATGTGGAAATCATCTTCATCATACTTTATTCTATCCTCCAATTCTTTCTGCGAGCAGTTTAGCAATAAAACGTCAAAAAATGATGAGAAAAGCGTACCTTGAGATGCGCCTCTAGGTCAAGCATCAAGCAGCAAGCCCGAGATAGCCCACCTAATGAGACCAATATGTCTGTCCACTTGAAGAATTTCTCGGTCATCACATCGATCGCCTGGTCCCTTATCTCTTTATCATCGATTACATGAACAAGATGCTGGATCCAACAAACTGTAGGATAGTAGGGAGGTATCGTCGAATTTGTGGCCCGCTGTTGATGCAAGTAATCGCCTGAAGGCAGGTTAAGCAATCCAGAGAGAAAAAGGAGGCAATTTTTGACTATCCATCGGTGCCGTTGAGCAGATGACTCATTCACATGACCAACGTAAAAGTCTCTGGCTGAGCGATGTGTGAAGCACACTGAGCCACAGCATAGTTCTAGAAACGAGAAGCAGCGGGTTGTGATCAATCTCTCGATGTTAACCTCTGGCGGTAGATTCACGAGCACTCTGAGCTCTGCAAGTTTGATAGGGTAATAAGTCTCGGCCATTGCTCCAAGAATTTTCAAGCAGTAGTTGTTGTCTCCGAATGGTAGCTTGTTGATATTATCTATCATGAAAGAATATGGGCAAACGTTGGGGTTGACAGACTTTCGATAATCCAGTAATTCTTGGAGAATATGCCGAGCGTGCCATGAGTCTGTCTGTATAATGAATTCGCATACTACATCTGCCCAGAAGAAGTTTCCGAGCGATAGGCTCCGTAACGATTCCGTTAGCTGAAGTCGCAATTGCTCATCGTAGTTTCCATACAGTGCAACTTCTCCGACTTTGAAAGGAATATAATAGGCGTTGAAGATTGCCATGTTCCTGAAGTAGTTCTGATCGAGGCTTATGTATCGTCCCATGCTTGACTTATCCGATAATGGCAAGGTGTCAGCCGATAGTAGCCATTTAATTTTAGATGAGATGCTCATGGTAGTTCTCATTAGCTTGAAGAAGCGATTGAACTCAGTGCCGTCGTCTCCTTGAATTTCGTCAACACCATCAATAAGAATCAGGGTAGGCTGAAATCTTTTGTCCTGAACCATTTTCTTGAGAATGAGAAAAAGGGCATAAAAGTCATTCGCATGGGAGAGATGTCCTCTGCCTATGTGCTTAAGCCCGTCGAACAAAAGATGAACTAAGCAGCTCTGTTCCTTTAGTATTGCGTAAATGAGACTCTTGATCGCGGATGCAGCATTTTCCGGCTTCTGCTGTCCGTTACCATTCCTTGAGAAGGATAAGAGTAATGGGGGAAAGGTTTTGTCTTCCCGCCGAGCGTATGCCCACATAATGGCTGACAGACAGATCGACTTGCCAGTGCCTGGGGTTCCAATGATCCATAGCATGCGAACTTGATTCGCCTCAAATAACTTGTACTCGTGTAACGAAGAGATCCATTGGTAGAGTTTTTCGTATAGCGGAATCAGAGCCTTTGTTCTCGCGCTCCTTACACCTCGATGATGCTGTTGTCGGTCCACTGCAGAGAGGTCACCCAACAACATATCTACTCTTATATCATCATTGATCATTGGGCTGTCTTTCTGCTTATGGTCCACTGCAGTAGCATCCCTCTGACCGATGTGAGAATGGATGTAAATCCGGATTTGGTTCTCGATGCAAGCTCCAAGAAAACATTCTAGTGCCTTCTCTGCGTTCACAATTTCGGTCACGTTCAAATCGGTGGCATTGTTGAAGGGCAAGTCGTGATTGGCTTCGGCAGGGGAAATCTGCGAGTCTTCATTTTGCTGGGAGCAAACGAGGCGGATTTGGTAAAACAAAATGGCTTTGTAGAGCTCGCGTATTCGCCCTCTTAGCAATCGCCCTTGTGCGCTTCCTTCACCTTCCCTGTCGAGGAGTCTGGGGAGCAACCCGTACCACGGCAGTCGGGATAAAACATGACTCATGCCGGAGATGACCTTTTCGGATTTGGATTCATGATAGCCAAGATACTGAATATCACGTTGCGGCATTAGCCTTACAATGTCCACGACTCATGTCAAGCATAGTTCTTACGCACCTGTAGGCATAGCCACATTCCTACCCACGGCAGAACAGAGTTGGGCACACTGTGACGCGTCGAATGCATGATTGCTCGTACTCCAGGTTGAGACTCTGGCTGTTTGTTATCGTTCGCTTCAGTCGGGCCATCGTCATCTGGGTTCATGTTAAGACATGTGGCAACAATTCCACTAATTGACTGCTTCCATTGCAGAGGATTCACTGCAAGGCCGTCTCCTAGAGGCCTTTTCACCGAGAGCTGATACAGCATTGAGGTTTCTGGATCTCCTTCTAGCCATAGTTTCATGGTGTCTTCATATCTCTTCAGCCGGTTCGGCTCCTGTGATTTGAGATCATCATATGCTTCGCCCCAGAGACTGGCAGCTAGCAACTGGGATGGTTTCTCCAAACCTGCCTTGGATGTCGTCATTTCAGGTTCAGGCTCCGTAAGAGTACTCTCCGATTCGCTTTCGAATTTGGCCAATTTTGAGGGGGTAAAGGTAGAAGATAAGAAATCTATGGAATGGAAGCTTTCGGCATAAGAAGCAGCGGGGACTGATGGTATTTGCGATGATCCAACGTCGCGTGCGGTCGGATCACCACCAGGCCCATTTGGTTGGTTGTTCCAGATGGGGTTTGAAGTTTGCTCCCCGCCTTTATTTTCGCTTTCGGTGTGTAAACATGCGTGGCAATTTTCTCTTTCAAAACTCCCAAAGAAGGACATATACCCGCTCTGAAGCTCCAATAAAGACGCCGCGGGAGGCGTAGAGATCCTGTGCTTCATCGCAAGATATAGTTTTGTGATGATATCTATTAACGTTCGACCGTCAATATACAATACTGACAGCGCAAGAGGGATGTGACTAACGCTTTAGAAGATAGGGCTATGACTCGATATAGGAGCAAGATGGATGAATTGAATGGTTGGAAGGGAACGTGGTGGGCGGAGGTATGGGCTGACATCCATCAGAACGATGACAAAGTATCGTGTACGAGATATTACATCAGCCCCGTCCTGGACGTGCATCCAACGATAGGTAGATGACCAGAATATAGTCAGCAGCTCCCTCCAGACGGGGTAACACTCAGACGCTGTACAGCATATGATCACAAACTCGACGTGGTTGCGCCGGTGGCACCAAGCTGCGCTCACACGCATACCCAGGCAAGATAAATACGCGGCCCTGCTGCTGATTGAAGTAGCAAGCTTCATCTGATGTGAAGGGGGAAAACGAACAAACAATTGAACAAACCCACCATCTGAAGCCAACACGCACCCCTCCCATACAGCATGGATGCGGAACATTATACAAGCTTGGACGACATTAGTCAGTCGGAGCCGCTTCCCTTGGATCTCTACCACATCGACAATCATCCAAGCATCGTCGGAGCAGGCTCTCTCAAGTCGTACGAGGCCAAAGAGGGCGGCGGCGCAGTTTTTGCCCGCCAAAAGTCGGGGCATGCCACAACCGTAGAACGGCTGCTTTGGGTAGACGGATGGGAAGAGACAACTGTGGAAACAACCATTGACGGGGAAAAGACTGTGCACGGGCAGGAGATGACGCTAGTCGTTCTCAAGGCCGTGCTTGCCTCGAATGATCCCAAAAGGAAGTTTGCACGGGCCGAGATGACAGTTTCCTTTAAAGACCCAAAGGCAGAGGGCGCAAACGAGCCCAGAGTGGTGGCCTGGGCGCCGTTCCACACGAGAGAAAGATGGAATGCGTCACAGGCTCGGCGCACAAAGTCTGGCAAGAAAGACGGACGCGTCAGCCTCGGCTATTCTGGTTCTGAGGCGTCTGGTGGCTGGAGCCGCGAGCGCACCATATCGTGGGATCGGGTGGCTTTCGACCAAGGATATGCCCATCCGCATATCAGCAGCACCACTCAGCATCGCAACGGCGTTACCTGGTCGCTCGAGCAGAACAATCTCCAGAAGGCCGGCGTCAGCCCAGAACTCTGGGTCGCGGTGCTCTTGTCGCGGCCAACTGCAGAACCATACCTGGTGAAATTCCGCATTGACGCATGCGTGGGCTCCATGGAGGACTTTGCAAACAAGACCAAGAAGTTCTTTGGCGTGAACCCGGACAAGACCAAGCCGTTCCTGGTGACGCTGTGGAAAAGCGAGGTCTGCAATTACGAGGGCAAGGCCATCAAGGAATGCATTGATGTCAACAACCTGGGCAAGCTGGTGGACAAGACGCAGTTGAACGTGCGATGGGGGCCGGACCACCAACTTGAAGTGCCAATGCCATCTGCTAGTCAGCAGGCCTGGGCAAAACTGAAAATGGCCAAGGCAGAGACGGAGGCAGAGACAGAGGGCTTGACCAACAACAAGGCAGCCGAAGAGAATGCGTTGCCAACGCCATTTCCAACGGCCTCACCAGCAGCTTCCACGCAAGAGCCAGATCTTGTATCCGTACCATTGTTTGCAGATGCTCCAAGCCCTGCCCCTGGTCCGCCGCCTCTGGTCATTGGCTGGCAGAATGCTTTTCCCCATTCCCCAACCACCAATGTCGACTCGACTCGTGTCACAGAGTTAGAATCACGCATGGCACAGCTAGAGGCTCGACTCGCTGGACAGGATGTTCTGATACTGCAGCTACAGCGTGCGCTGCTTAACCAAGAAGCCTAGGTGGCGGGATCCGAGTGGAGGGTTTATCTAAATCATATACGTGGCTTGCATGGAATTGAATTGGTTTGTTTAATGCGCTTCCTGCCACGTTGTGCAAGAATGACGCATATAATTGCTGCGCTGTCTCATGGGATTCTTGAACGCATCCTGTGAAATGTTGTAAAGCCCTGCATCCTGCGTTAGGGCCCAAATGCATGATGATGTGGACACTATCAGGGACAAGATGTTGAGATGCCAAATGATGCATCATGACGGCCTTTGGCCTTCACCGACTGTATGCAGTCAGCAGCAACGCGGCGCCTGATCAAGAACAAGGCAGCTTAGGCAGCTATACATCTACTCGTTTCATGTATTGTATATATGAATTGAGGCACGTGGCTGCCTCGTTCAATGTGATCCAAAGGATATCAACAAGCCTATAGTTCCGGTGTGCTCCGGCCTGCTTCCTCTTTTATACTTATATGTAACCCAAACTTTGCTCACTTTGTCTTTATCAATTCTTCATCCTCGAGTTTTCTTTTGGCATAAATTCCAACAGTCGACTCGAACTGTGGAAGAAGGGACAACCTTTTACTCCATCCGTACTTGAAGCGCTCCAATCCCTACAGCGGGCACGGGAAGAGGTTCTAATACGACAGCTATGCCAGACCAGCAGCATTGTTCCAAAGAGGTTGATGAACTGATGGAAAATATTGATGAGGAATGGAGTAAAGCCTCAACGAAGAAACTCAACGAGTGCATTCCATTACTTTACTACGCAATCCGTGAAGCCTTGACTCATGGTATCGAGTCTGAAATCAACAATGGGGGTAAAATATTACGGCAAATTGAGAAGCGTATCGAAGGATTTCTCGGAGGGGAGGGCAAAGCACAAGAAGGACAAGCCCAAAGGCAGGAAAAGCATGATGAACTTGATGGCTGCATCCTCTGGATCATTCTTTGGTTAGCAGTGAGCAACGTTTCCGATAACGACGATGAAACCTCTGAAAAGCGGGCGAATATGATAATTGCCATAGCACCATGGCTAGCATTCGACAATCCCACCGAATCTATTCAGGTCGATGAAACCTTGGAGCCGTCATTGGCCTGGGTACCGTATAATATCAGAAATCGGTGCAAGCGCGGCACCAAACATGACCACAAGGACAAACACTGGGTTTCGACGCCTTTCCACGAAGCGGCTGCAAACAACAATAGCGAAGCGATAGATTACATGCTTACAATGGGCGCGGGGGAATTGCTATTGGCTAAGCCCGGCGCGTCGCAGCGACAACTGTTCATCGAAGCGTTGCAAAAAGTAAACAAAAGAAAAGAAACCGCGCTATCGTTGAGTGCCAGGCTTGGGCATGGCAGAACAGAGGCGTTGAACTTAATCCTAGACTTTTGCAAAGAAAGTCTTGATCCCGACAACAAGTCTTTCCAAGACGCCTTACATGAAGGGCGTGCAGATGTGATCGAGGCCTTCCTAGACGCCGATCCAAGCAGTTTCGTAAGCCCCGGCAACATTCTCAAGGCCGTCACTGCTCTCAATGAATTTGGGCCCGACCATGCCAAATATCAGAGTCAAGTGTCCATCGTCGGCTTACTGATTTCTCACACTGCGACGGCAAAGGATCTGGACGAGGATACCCTTAAGCTCGTCATCCAACTCGATTTGAAGGATATGCTGAAGGGAAAGTTGGAGAATGCAGACTTCGGATTGGATGATTTAAATCCTCTTCATCTCGCCGTCGAACAACAGAGTCCTGACTTTGTGGAGATGTTTCTAAAGTATTATCCACACTTGATCACAACGAAGCGCGGCGGAAAGTACCCTCTATGGCATAACAATTACGAGGCCGAGAATAAGCGTCGCAGATTTAATGGCCCCAATAACAAGAACAAAAAAAATACGTGGAATGATAGTAACTGCTACGATCAGAAGCGAAAGGGCGGGTACAATAGAGGAGTTGTTAGAGATCTTTCAACAGTCTGGAGGTACGTGTATTCTCTTCATTTCTGCCCCTTGATGAGTAATGGCTGCCAGTATCACAACGTACTATTAACATTAACAATCTTCTCTTGATAGAAAAGAGTAAGCTAATTTGATTTTATTAATTTGATAATCGCATGGTCTCATCATTTATCTAGTCAATGAGGTATTTCTTGATATTTCTCGATTCAATTCAAAGCTCTACCCGGTGTCTGATTTCATTCGATCTCTCGTCAGTCATCAAGATGATCGCAACTTGCTATCCTACGAGCAGACGCTAAGATACGTTGAGTTTCCCGCCCTGGACCTCATGGTTGAAGCAACGGAAAACATTTGGCGACAATGTTCAATCTGAGCATTTCGAAGTTTTCCAAGCGCTAGACTGGCTGAGAAGGAAGGGCGTCAAAGAGATTATCGAGTTGGTAATCCCTGACAGGCTTGTGAATCCGCACAACGAGATTGGCATAGGTCAGTACGTCGAAAGGCTCAAGGTTGAAGTTCTTGATTGGAGGTTCTTAGACATGTCTATCTCCATCTTGAACACAGGTAAAGACAGGATCAGAGAACTTCATCTATACACAAGTGGCAAGCGATCGGCAATCATGCACTGGCTAAGCAAAGATGGAGTGCACTCACTTACCAATGTATGCTTCCACCCCTCCACCGCCGCCGCCCCCCCCCCCAAAAAAAAAAAAAAAAAAAAAAAAAAAAATCGGAGATCCTTGACATGCACAAGAGTACTAATATAACACATCCATAGCTTCAAAAAACTTGGGATTCATATCATTCAGGTTTGGTCAATGACTCAGGAATCCGGCGCCAAATGGCTAACTTGAATATTTTAAAGGAGCTAATGTCAAAAGAATCCCGCCAAGTCACGACGCAATTCATAGAAAACAATTTCCAAGCTCTATGTGATGACGTGAATGAAAGAAGGAAAGGGGAAAAGGGGGAAGAATACGACAAACTCGAGAAAAATGTAACGGTTGGGGCTTGGAACCCAACAGTCAAGCGATTAGCAGACTTGGAAGAAATGTCGGTGGCATTCTATATGAAGACGAAATCGCAAAATTACTAACTGATCAACTATAGATCCGACAGGGCCGTTCCTAAGCTATCTAAATTCATTAGAAGCTATAGCCAATACGTGGCGGAAGGTGTCGAATTCCGCGCGACCAAGGTAGCCCTCATCGATAATGGCATTCTCAGCGTTTCTGCAAAGACTGTCGGTCCATGGGATTATTCATCTGATGAATGGCACTTTGATGATTCCTCATACAACGCTGTCCGCCCAACAGAGAATACAAATCAAGAGGATCAAGATATAGAAGATGACAATAGCAGCAGCTCAATGTCACAGAGGCAAAAAAGGCTAAGTGAGAGCAAAATCCTATGGTCTCGAATCAAAGACGGCTGCTCCTTTGTCGATGATAACTCTCGATTAAGCTCATGGCTATTTGCTTCCCATCCTCACGGAACTCAAATGGCCAATTTAATATGCGCCATTGACCCATTGTATGATCTTTACGTGGCGAAAGTGACCGAGGGGAGATATGGTATCAGCCCAGGAAGAGTTACAAAGGTAAGTCTATTAGTTTACTCTTTCTTTGGCTTTCTTTTTCCCTTTTCGTTTTTTTTTTTTTTTTTTTTTTTTTTTTTTTTTTTACCCTTGGTTAGGGGGAGATCTTTTTGGAATCTTTTGAAAAGCTATTCACTGGCAATCTTGACCCCCCATATCTGTAAGGCAATTCAATGGGCAATTGGCCAAAACGTTGACATCATACCAATGAGCTTTACCATTTTGGACAAAACTGAAGAATTCCAAAAAGCGTGTGCAATGGCAGTAGATGCAGGCATCGTCCTATTCTGCAGCACTCATGACGAGGGAGCAAACATAGCCACCGCGTATCCGGCTAGCTTCAGCGATACTATCAAGATAATGGCCTGCGATGAATTCGGCGCACCGAACAGAAACATGAAAGACGGCTACGACTACACCATCCAAGGAATCGATGTGGCGGCGGGCGTCGTGCCCTTTCTCGAGTCTGACGATCGTATCTCAGGCAGCTCCGTTGCCACAGCCATTGCCGCCGGGCTGGGCTCCCTGACGCTGTCGTGCGATCGGCTCGCCAACGGAGGGCCGTCGAGAGAGTATTCTAGAAGCGGCAAGTCTGAGCTCATAAAGGCGTGTTTTAAAGACATGTTGGCAGAGAACAGTGATAAATACATCTTGCTAGAGAAATTTGCTGGTGTTGACAGGAAACTCAAAGATTGGACGAGCATCTTTGCTGGAGACATTATAGAGGATTATTTCCAAAAAGGCACCAGGATGAACGGGTTGACTTTTCGATAGGGTTACAATGCTTAATTAGGCAGAGGTACGGTTGTGAAGGCTATCATCTCTACGAGTAGATCAAGTTAGACAAAAATCCTCACTTATTTATAATGGATAATGGCGTAGATAGACACTATACCAGCTCGCGTATTATTTAATGAAAAAAGAAGAGAGAGAGAGAGAAGAGATGGAGTAGAAGAAGTAGAAGCCTTAATATATCTGTCATTTAGTAGATCCAACACCGACTCATTCATAAATTCTCCATAGCACCAAAAATACAATCCGCAATCCACACGCAAAGAATGCATTTACCAATTCATCACCACTAGTCGAGCCACTCTACGTATCTGAGAACCCGCCCATTGTAATAACAAACACTCCATCATACGCAACAAGCCTCCTGAAAAGTTCAGCAGAAAGTCTTATATTAGCTTACTTCAAGTTTCATGCCGAGGTGTAGATACCTTATTCGACCTACCTACCTAGTGTCCAAAGACGGGCATGGCTGAACGGGCATCCAGAGGTATCTTGCCACGCTTAGATAATGAATGACCTCTTGCAACTATGTCATTGACTGGCACAACATCGAAACAACCCTTTCAGTTACTTTACCAAGTAACTCTTCGCAAAAGCTTACACATCACTTCACTTCACTTATCTTCATCTCTTTCCCCGAGAGAGAACATCACCTCGAAAATTCTCCCATCATTCACCTCCCACAACAAAAAAAGGGCGAAAACAAACAATATACAAAACAAAAAATGGCAATCGCAACATCATGTCTTTATATAATAATGATAAGAAACGGCTAAAATGGGTATCTCATCAACCCTTCACAAACTCACACACACATACATCTTCCCCTGCTCCTCTACCTCCTCACTTTATCCTCTCTCTATCGTTTATCCTTTCAACCTCACTAAACCAGACAGCACCAAGAACATACTGCAAAAGTAAAAGAGAGGGGAAAATAAAATTGTTCCTTTATGGAATATCTCTCCATAAAAAGGACACCGAACAATTGAAAAGAAAAGAAAGTTAAACCACCAGGGTCTAATCATCAGATATGTCGGTTTATACTCCTCTCTACCTCCCATCTCGCTCCATCAAACCAAGACAAAAACAAGAGCAGACCAGGAAAGTCAATGACCTCAGCAGCCAATCCATACGGCTGAAAAAATAAGGGGGGAATAGAAATCGGGAAAGAGAAAGAGAAAGAAAACGACATCAATAAAAGTGGAATACCTGACCAGGCAAAGCAAAAGAAGAAGAAAAGTGAAAGCGAATAAACCCCATTCCATCGCTTCCAAATCTCCCAAGGAAAAAGCAACCACGCCTCTGCAGTGCCTTTGCCAACCGCCGGCCACTAACTGTGCGGCAAGAATGATGTATATATCTCATCATGAACATGACATGACAAATGAAAGAGGACGCCTCAGCTTCGAGCCCATACGAAGACACGAGAACAAGAGCTGAGCAACAAGAACTAGAACAAGCATGTGTGATATGCATCATCACATTCAGCTCGTTCGTCATTCTCTCAAAAAGAGAAACTTTTTTTTTTGGGTTCTCCCCACTGGATTTCCGCAACGCCCATAATGGTTGACTTGTTTCGGCAATAAAAGACGACAAAAGTTTCATGTAAATGAGAAAAGAAAAAAAAGAAAAAAAAAAAGAAAAAAAAAAAAAACGACAAGCCATGCGCTGCGTGATGGGATGAGCGTGAATCCAGCAGCTGAAATTTTCTTTCAAAAAACGGCGATCAACGTGCGGCGGATATGGAGAAAAAAAAAATCTATGGAACCCCAAGAGGCTCTCTTAACAAACATTATGTAAAAAAAAAAAAAAAAAAATCGTAGGAAAGGCTGTTTCGAATGGCCACGCTCACTCAATGGGATCCACGGGTTCGTTGCTTTCTTGCCAGCCAGTCTCCAAGCATGTTATCAAGTTGCTATAGCAGCTGTTAGCATATGCAGCAGTTAAGAAGAGAAAACTAAACACTTACAGTCGTTATTTCAGCCAACTTGGCATTCTGCTCTCGGAAGAGACCACCTACTACGGGATGATCGCTGCTTGCAGGTACCACATCGGTCTTGTCGTATACTACAACCAAGAGGTCGCGAATATGCTCGGGCTCGTCAAAAAAGGCACGTAGCTTCATGTCGTCCCAGGTCTGCTCTTTGCTGCCAGTGGAAGAAGAGCTACTCTTGGATCTACCCTCAGCAGATTGAGTTAGCTCAGGAGAAGGCGAAACAGAGGGCGATCGATCCTCTGGTGACGAAGTATCAACCATCAGAGCAGGAGGGTCCGAAGGCGCAATGGGTGACTCGGGAGACGCCTCTGGAGGCGCGCGGACTGTGAATTCGGCCGGAGCTTGTTGCTGAGAGACGGGAGATTTAACACCAGTAGATGAGGTGTGACCGTCGGGAAAAGACCCAGGAACAATAGCCTCTTCTTGTTCTTCCTCCTCCTCTGGGGCAGCATTGGTAGCCGCAGGTGTAGATGATGATTTTGGCCTGGGCATCTGGTCCAAGATGGCTTCGCCGTCATCTGAATCGTCCGAGTCGGATACATCCAGATGGGCATACGGCGATCGCGGCCCAGTAGCGGCTCTGGGGCTGGTAACTACCTCGCCACGGCGTGCAGTAGGAGACATTGGCTGCTCCAAAGACGGGCGGCCCCGAGGGGGCTGGTGCGATGGAACCTCTTGTGTCTCGTTTGTCTCGGGGTTGACGATGCGCATTGACGGTGGAGGAACGTTGGAAACATCGTTGATGCGGCTCTCGGCCAGATAAGAGGCAAGCTCGACGGTGGAGTTTGGAGTCTTCTCGTTGATGGATGGCTCGACTCGGGCCTGAGGCTTCTGCAGCTTGGCCGGCTGCCTGACCTTTTCCGGAGACGAATGCTCCTCAGACTGGCGCTCCTCGCTGTCGCGGGGCTCGCCGTCCGGCCCATCGTCGTTGGGCGACCTCTTCTTGTCTTTCCGTGAGAAGAAGCCTCGGAGACCGCCAGGTTTCTTGTCCTTGTCCTTGTCCTTGCTCTTTTTCCTGTCCTTGTCAGACATGAGCTCCTTCTCAAGCTTGTCTAAGCTTGCGCGAGACTTGGATCCGGCAGAGTCAGACGACTCCCGAGGGGGGGCGTCATCCCGCAGCAGATTCGGCGTAAGGGTAATCTTCTTGGTCTCGGCTGTATCATCCTTAAAGAAAGAGTCGGTGTTCCTGATGTTACCGTTACGAGATATGCTGGGGCCGTTCTTCTCCACAATATCGAGGCTGCCCCGAACATCTTCATCGTCGGATTCTTCATCCTTGTTTGGCTCAGGCTGCTTGGCGGCCTTGGACTTGGTTTTGAGCGGTTCCACCCTGGCGGTGTCATCTGCAGCGTCGTCGTCTTCTGACAACGCCTTTTTCTCCTGGGATCCCTCTAGCAGCTCATCGAGATCTTCCTCGTCTGAAGAGTAATCAGGGTTGTAGTTGTGGTAGGTGGGTTCTGCAAAAGCGACGGTGGCTTTCTTTTTGATGGCGATTGAGAAGCCAGTTTTTGGCTTCCCCTCGGCTTGCGTATCGGTCAACATGGTTGAGGAAAGCTATTGAGCGTTAGTAACGAGAAGATGTCTTTTTTATTGATGAGAATTGTACGCACATCGATATTCCTGTGTTTGTTAAGTCGCGCTAATCTTTCGGTAGGCGTCTCGATGTGCTCGGCTGGCAGGTAGCCTATGCATCATTGACATATTAGCGAAATATTGACGGAAGCTGATGATAAACAACAAGGGAAACATACCAATGCTACTATCCTTGACTACTCTTACCAGCCACCAGTAACTGTTGCTATCGTCGAGCAGAACCATGGTATCACCCTTGGTCGCGTTCGCTTGGCCCTCGACAGTGGCCACAAAGGTGTGGAGGGCGTAGACGAAATCGAAATCAATGTCCTCTGGTTCATGTAAGCACTCTGCTGCCCATCCATAGTCAATGAAGCGTGGGTCGTTGGGGAGGGAGAAATCAGAATCATCATCTTCTTCAAAGGATTTGTTGTACGGTATCGTGAGCGATGTATCGGCCTCTTCGATGCCGGCTTCGGTCTCGTATACGAAGGCGTCTTGATGGGTGCAGCGGCAGCCACAGCCACAGCCACAGTCATATTCTCCATCATAATCATACATGCACGTCTCCCCATGTTCGATAGCGCCGAGTTCCTGGTGAGCTAAAGCTTGTGATAATGCCCAGTCACCATTCTCGTCCACCACAGGATCCTAGCCTTTGGTTTCCAAGTCTTGTTCATCCGTCTCGTCAACATCGCAGCCGCCGCTGCCGTCGTCGTCTTGGTCGCTACACTTGGCATACTCACCCGAAAGAAGATGATGATGCCCGGTTCGAATCTGCTGCAGGAAATCTGTGTCTCTTGTGCTGGGAATTGGAGGAGATGGAGTGTTTGGGTGCAGGTGCAGTGATGCCCAGGGAATCCGAGGGATGGAGGTCAGGGAAGACACTCGCCGCGGCCAGGCCACGGGAGTGACGGTAACGGAGTGGCTGCACGCACCATCTTCGATTGAGGGCGAGCTCGAGATGCGATCCATCATGTCGTCATCCAGGTCGCCGTCGTCCTCGATGTCGTCGTCGTCGGCCATGCCGCCGTTCTGGGCCACGGCCAGCGGGTCCTGCTGGTGCTGATGCTGCTGGTAGACGTCCATGTTGACAGCGTCTTTGTCTGTGTCTGTGTCTGGATCTGAATCCGAGTCCGGGTCGGTGTCGGTGTCGGAGTCTGACAAGCCGTTGTATGTGGCGGTGGAAGAGGCAGCCCGGGGATTGCGCGATTGCTCCTGGGCGGACTTGTGGGCGACGTCGCGAAGGGTCTCTGCCTGATGCGGAGCGCGGGCGGTTGGGCGTCGATCTCGGTGGGCGGATTGGGCCTGCGCCGAGGGAGCGTGGTGGTCTTGAAGATCGATGGTGTCTGTATGTCGAATCGAAGGGAAAAAAGGAGGAAGCGCTCGTCAGTCTCGAGCAGTCAATGCTCACGTGTCTCGCGTCGCGGACTCGGAAATGGGGAGAAGAAGAGAAAAAGACGACGTGAATTGGAGAAGAAGGAGAAGGAGAAGCAGAAGGAGCGTCAAAAGAGAGCGAGTGAGGGTCGGGAAGCTGCCCAAATTCCAGGAAAGAAAGAGCGCAGGGAGCGCGATCGAACGAGCGAGAGAAGAAGAGGGCAAGGGAGAAGAGAAGATGCGACGATGGCCACTGGGTCGTGCAGCAACAGCAACAGCAACAGCTACAGCTACAGCTACTAGAGCTTTGGGCAGATGCAGATGCAGATGCAGATGCAGATGCAGAGGATCAGGACGAGGCAAGAATAAAGGCACAGTATGGACGGCCAAAAAGATGCCCCTGGTCGAGTTTAGGCACTCTCGTGTGTTCGTCTGTCCGTCTCGCGCTCGTCTCTGGCCATCGCAACGTGCCAGTGCTATGCAAGGCTAATCACGAAACGGGGGTGGCGCGCTCTGGTGCTCTTTTGCTATTGCCGTCCCTTTTTTCTCTGGAGCCAGTGACAGGCACAAGTCCCGGGCCAGGGCCTGGCTTTCGAGCAGGGGGGTGGAATAAAAGGTGGAGGAGGGGAGGAGGGGAGCACCAACCAGAAGACTGATGCAGTGGTGGTGATTCAAGATGGAGGGACTGGACATACGGCATGAGAAATACAGGGGCAGGGCTTGGGCGATCGCTTGTTTGCATGAGGACAGCACGGGAAAATAAAGATGGAGAAGCGAGGCCAATCAGCGCCCCGTCGTGAATGAATCAAGCAGCATACTGTAGCAGTCTGTCATCGTACAGTACAGTAATACGTACCGGCTCTGATGATGGACGGTCTCGTCATGGTGGATGAGTCGCAGCCCGTCTTCTATTGTTAGGATGGGATGGATGTATGTTGCCGCTCAGCTTCGTGCCAGACTGATCAATCCCCGAGATTTCTCGTTTCTCAGTATTCTTGTGAAATCTTTATTTTTCTTTTAAAAAAAAATCCCTCTCGCGGGCTTGAGCGGGTTTCCGGCTAGCTGGCGATCTCCACGACACTAAGCAATTGACTTTTGGCCTCGCTGTTGTACTTTGTGGGAACACGGTCGTCACTGCAAGCGTATGTTGTATTTCTCGGCTGTTTGTTGGCTGTGCTTGCTGCAGGAATAAGACAATCGCGTGCCTGTTAGCTGACTGTGCTGCGCTGTAATTGTGGCGCGTGCTGCAAGGCGCAATAGCAAAGCAAAGGGCTGACGCTGCAAGGATGATTGGAGGCAAAATGACAAAAAAAGGTGAGGGGAGAAGAAAAAAAAAAAGGCTTGACGGGCTTTGGTAGGTAGGTAAGCGTTCGAGTCTAGAAACCAGGTGACGACAAGAGATGAACAAGTGAGACATGCGTCTGATACAAAGACACGGACACGGTTCCTTTTGCCAGCATCACAAGAAGATCAAACAGTAGCTATTATCTGCCATCATCCAACTGTAAAACGCAAAGTGCACCAGAAATCAGCAGATGCAGCCCATTCATCAATACAACTACAGCAAGCACAATCCAAATCCTGCGATCCCCTCTCCACAGGGCCCTGCTAAAAACAAGCGCGCCCAAATGTTTCCATCGACGCACGTCCACCCACCCACACAATACTACTAGTAATATTGATACCAGTACGTAGCACGTACCGTGCTAGTCGAATGTCAACACCAAAACATTCCTCCAATACCCGGTTTTCTCCAATACCCCTCTTTTGTTTACCAAAACACCTTCTCATTCAAAGTACCTTATCAAGCAGCATTAAATTCATATCCAAAGTCCTTCTGCAAATCTCGCTCACTCAATCCCCCCCAGCATCTCCCTCGGCACCATCTCATGCGCCAAATCCACTCCATGCAGGTGCAGATGCAGCTGAGATGCACCTCGCCGGGTTCCTACATCCAGGACCATTTTACATTGGATGTACCCACAAATTCCTTCCCATAGCTCCAGTGCCTTATCCACCCTTGTATCTCTCGCCCTCTCTCTCTGGCGATGTATTTTCACCTTCATCCTTTTAAAACCCTTCATACAACATGAACGCATAATCCAGCACCATCCCATAAACACCACAGCATAGCCCAGCATGGCACGGCATAAACATACAATACGCGCATAAATAGACCGGACGGACTCTCTTAGCGAATCCCACCTCAGCTCAGGTACCCAGTAGGATTAACAAATAATGAACTGGCCAAGGTACCTAAAGCTGAAACAACCCCACGCACCCTTTACGCAATCTCACTGGTTCTTGTACCCCTGGATCCGAAACATGACCATTCCGGGTCTGCATCTCTTTTTATTTTTCTTATTGTTTTTTTTTTTTTTTTTTTTTTTTTTTTGGCAAAGCGTCGTAGGCAATTGCGCTTCTTCCACAAGATCTTTAACCTGCCTATTCATGGCATTGTGCTGACTCAGTTGCGTGAGATAATACGGTAGATAGTAACACACACTAACATTTCGCATAGATCTATTTTCAGAAATAGACATACGTACCTAGTCGTATAAATAGATTCATCAGCCATTAGTGCAAAAAGACCATACTTCACAAGACAACTAGACAGCTCATCAGTTAATCGAACAAATCATTTTTTTTTTTCCAGTTCCCGAATCCCTATCATTAATCCCATAAATCTATTTCCTATAAAGCTATTCCATTATTGATAATGGTAGCACTTGAAAGGCCCTTTGCCTGTTTTTTTTTTTTTTTTTCGTTTTCCTCCATTCTTTGTTCGACCCAACTGAGTGACACTTTTTTTTTTTAAGTTGTCCTCTATTCAATGCATCGTAAAAAAAAATTACTTCAAAGCACGCTCGAAAGAAAAAAGAAGAAAAGCAAAAAAAAGGAAAAAATATGAATTAATGCAAATCTCCTCGCCTCTACTGGTGGATAGACATGCGTCGAACCTGCTCAGTAGCGCTGCCCTGGGCTGCCATCTCAGCCAACTTCTTTGTCATGCTATTAAAGTAAATGTTAGCAGCTAGTCATCAAATTGAATCCCAATACGAGATGTAGGGAAAAAAAACTTACAAATCAAAGAAAGCAAACTGGCTGGGCTGGCTACCAAACTCGTAAACGAATCGGCTGGCCAGGTAGCTGCCAAAGATGGCGCGCAGATAGTTCTCTGGCACGCGGGAGATGATCGTCTCCAGGCCAATCTTGTCCAGCAGAAGCTTGGGGAGGGCGTTCTTCAAAACACCCTTGCGGATGTTCTCGTTCTCCCACAGGTCAGAGTGCTGCAGCTTCTCGTCAAGGTCGGTAATGGCCACCGACAGCTTGTCAGACAGAACGGATCGGGGAATGCCAGTTTGCTCGTGCTCGCGCCAGATGGCCTCAAACTCGAGCCGGGCATTCTCCTGGATCTTGGTCTGGACCTCTCGGACGTAGTCATTGTAGAACTGGGGTGCCTGTCCGGTCTTGGCATCGACGCACATGTGCTCGATGAAGCCGTCAGTGTCAAAGGACAAAGAGGCCAGGACTTCCAGAGACGATGAAGTGACACCTCCCTTGTTGGCAGAGGCATCCTTGTAGAGGATGCAGCCGGCAGCCTCCAGGCGCAGCTTAGCGTCCTGGGTGATGAACAGGTTGGCACCCTCGACAATGTAAGGGATGATGCTCTTGCCGTCCTTGATGAGGCGGTTGACAGAGATGAGGTCAATGGACTCGGGTCGGCCACCGCAGGGCACAAAGCTGTCCGTCATATCGGTCTCGCGCAGGTGGTATGTGTTGCGGAAAGACGTGCCGTTGTTGACGACCTCTCCGCTGGGCAGGGTGACGTTGTTCTCGTCGCAGAGGACGCGGTATCCGTCCTTGGACAGCTTGGACATGTCGTACTCGATAACCATGGCTCGCTTCTTGGCCAGGCGAATAAGCTCGTCCTTGTCCAGGCCGTTGGGGTCCGCCAGCACACCAGAGCCGTCGACGACAGCAGTGTACTTTTCGTTGCTGAGAAGGATTTCGTTGCTGCCCAAGTCGCCGTCGGGACCACCGGTCTGCATCTTGCGGACCTGAGAGGGGTCCAGGTCGAGCTTGCGGTAGATGCCCTTGACGTACTCGCGCACAGACAGGGTAGTCATGCCGTACTTGTCGTGGGGGATACCACCCAGCTTGGGGGACTTGCCGGTGAAGAAAGACTTCCACCAGGGAGCACCACGAGCCTTGGCGTGCTCGGTGGCCCAGTTGACCAGGTCGGCGGTGTTCTCGTCGGGGCCCATGAACAGGATCTCCTCCTTTCCATACAGATCGACAATGGGATTCTTGATGCCAGGGGTCTCTGCGGGCAGGAGGAGATCGAGGATACTATCAATGTACTTTTCAAACGCCTCGGTGGCCTTGTCCTGCTGCTTGGGGTCCAGGAGAATGACACCCTTGGATCCACCCTCGGGGATATCCTTGTTCTTGCGCTGCTGGGTGCTGGCAAGGCCGTAGTTCTCATCAAACAGGTTACGCGCGTTGATGCCATAGGCCTCCTTGCTGCGCGACTTGACGATACGGATACCGCCACGAGAAATGTCTCGGAAACGGAGGTGGAAGCCACGAGACTCGGCACCAATGACCAAGAACATACCGTACAGGGGCTTGGGGTACTCGGCCTCTGGCAGGAAAGAGGGGTCCAAGCGGAAGCTGAGGGCGACCTTTGTGGGGGTGAAGTAGTTGGTCTTGAGGATGGCGTTGTTGAACACACGGAAGGCCGTCATGACCATCTCGTCGTGCTCGTTGGCGACCGTCTTGGAGATCCTGTCTCGGAGCTTGTCGTCAGACATGACCTCGACGGCGGGGGTGGCCAGCACAGCGCCGTTCTCCTGCTGCAGAGGCGCGGGGAAGTGCACGTTGGCAAAGGCGGCATAGAGCAGGCGGATCAGCTCAGGGTACGTCTGGATGATTTCGACAATGTAGTCGGGGGTAAAGGTCTCGGTACGAAGACGTCGCTTGAGCTTGGACAGCAGAGCCGCGTGGGCGTTCTGCTTGGGGTCCAGGATCTCAGAGAGAGAGGCGTACTCGGGGCCGAGACGGTTCAAAAAGTGCTGGACAAACACCCAGGCGCTGTGGGCGTAGACGGACTCCTGCAGGCTCAGCTCACCGGCGGCAAAGAGGTGGTGGAACTTGTTCTGGGGCAAGCAGTACAGCAGGGAGATTTCCTTTGTGATCTGGTGGATGGAAGCATCGATCGAGGGGAAGTAGCCTTCCAGGTTGGCGGCGGGGCGGAGGTAGACGGACATGACGGTGATGCCGTTGGAAAACTGCTCCACATACTTTCGCGAGGAGGTGACGCCGTAGTGGTGGTACAGGTCGCTGAGAGTCGAGAAGATGCCGCGGGCAGTGCGGCTGCGGAAAGCAACAACCAGACGCCTCTCGGCCGAGCCCTCAATGTCAAAGACCTCAATGACGGGGCCAGCTCGGGTGACGGCAAGCTCGATGATCTCCTGGTAGATCTGCTTGGTGTTGGCGGTGGCCTTTTGCCAGAAACCAACGTCGGAGATGACCTCGATTCTGGTCTCCTTGGGGTCGGTAGACTCGGGGCTCTGCTTGAAGTGGCACTGGTACACAAAGTAGCAGCGCAGAGTGGCCTTTGAGCTCGGGCTGGCGCCAATAGCAGCAGGCGAGC
This sequence comes from Trichoderma sp. CBMAI-0020, assembly GCA_030708095.1. NCBI lineage: Eukaryota > Fungi > Ascomycota > Sordariomycetes > Hypocreales > Hypocreaceae > Trichoderma > Trichoderma sp. CBMAI-0020. The sequence continues at coordinate 711,543 of JAJNCI010000001.1, forward strand.
GGAAGGTCTCGACACGGTACTTGCTCTTGCCCTGGTGATCCAAATACTTGGACTCGAGACGAGACTCGTACCTAGGGCCGCCGACGTGGGCCTTGCCAGGCTCGCTCGTGTCGATGTAGATGGCGTGGTCATGGGCCTCCATGTCCAGGCGGATCTCCTCCTGCTTGTCCTCTCTGGAGTGGGCAGCAACCTTGGCGGCGTAGAGCGAGGTGATTTGGTTGGCAATGACATCGGGGGTCTCAATGTGGAAGTAGACATCGTCGATGCCCAGCTTCTCGTAGAACCACTCAATCTGCTCGTCAATCAAGGCATCGGGGAGCCAGCCGCCCTGCTGGATGATGGCCTTGACGGACTTGATCTGCTCCGTCTTGCCCTCGAACTGGGGGGCGACGTAGCCGACTGTGGCAGAGCGCAGAACTCGGTGTCCATTTCTCAAGCTGTGAGGAACCTGGGGGACACTGACGTGAGTGGGCTGGGGTGAAGGACCACGACTTGAGTCTGATTCGGAAGTCTGAATCTGAGCCAAAGCCTTGGGCCTGGGGGGAATTGCGGAAGACATTGTGGATGGTAGGTCTAAGGGATCCGTGTATTCAGGGAAGCTGTCCAGATGAGAAAAATTAGTTTGGAGTGCCAAAGCCATTGCGAAGTTGTTAAGTAGCAAGAAAATTGAAAACAGGGGAAAGTATTAAAAAGAAAGTGAATACAAATGGCAAGAAAATAAAAGGGGGTATGAAAACGGGAAGAACAAGAGAACGCTGGTTTGCAAGGAGAGTCGCTGCAAAGATGTATATCATATATATATATATACTTCAACGCCGCGATACCCCAAGCTACAACGTCAAAAGATAAGGATTTCTTTGCATTGACAGCCAACCCGGCGCATGAATCAAATGACATACACGATCCAAGCAAGGGTAGCTATCAAACTCCGGGTAAGACACGCCAGAGACGCAAGGAGAGATCAGATGGCAGCGCCACACTCGTGGTGCCGGCGCCGTGAGATATTGCAGTTGCCAGGGGCAAGGAATGCGGGTGCTCGCCCAAGCTTGGCTGGCAAAAAAAAAAAGCCACGGTTGGATGTAAAACACGATTCGTGCTCACCGCCGCAGGTCACAGCTCAGGCATTGTCACGAAGCCACCACCGCTTGGGCGGGAACTGCAAAACTAATCTGCTGCCATATTGATTCGACGGGAGCGGCGGAGAGCGACGAGGGGCACAGGGGAAAAGAGACAAACAGCCACTAACAGCCCAATCGGAAGGCTCGCTATCACCACGTACCTAATAGATGGCAAAAACAGCAGCAATCGCAGCGGATCTCGTGTCAATCCTGGAGCAATCGCAAAAAGACCAGTCAGCAAACCGCTGTTTTCAGAAAAAAAGGAGACGTCTTGTCAGATCCATCAATCAGACGTACCAGATAACGCTATTCAGAACAAGCAGTGAAAGAAGCTAGAGAGCTGAGGCCGTGGCGGGGCAGGGGGCTTCAGCTGATAGTGGTGCTCCTGCGGTCTGGATGGCGACAGGAGAAGAGATAAGAAGACCCAAGATCGGTGAGATGGGCTTCGTATTTATGAGGTTGGTGGGTGACGAGAGATAAGAGGAAGAAATTCTGCGACGCGAAGTTTCTATTTTAGGCGCTGCGTCTAGAAGCACCAGAAGTGCCCTCTGTTAGCCAACACTGTTGCTGCTTGCAGCCGCGTTTCTCTTTTTTTTTTTTCCAAAGCGGATCAGAAGGAGCTGACAGCTTCGGCAGTGCCGAGGTGCCGCTGCTCGAGATCATTGGATCGCCTGGGACCCTTTTTGCTGGGCTGTGCTTGTTGGAGCTGGACTCACCGTATTGGGACGTGTGTTTATTGATGTTTGTCTGTTTGGTAGAATCCCCTGAGGATGTTGTTGGGGAAGGGATGCTGGTGGTAAAGATGCAGACAAAGGGAGAAGGAGGATGGGCAAGGTGAATTATAGCTGGCGGCTCAGAGGAATTGGGGAGCCAATTGGCGCTGCAGACAGGCCTGACGGGATGATCTTGGAACAACAAGTGAAGCTGGAGCTCCTCATTGGCAGCAAAGCGCACCCGGCGGCGCTGGCTTTAAGTACTCTGGCGATTCTGGCTCCGACGAGCTCGTCGACGCTTCGTGACTCTTGCCATCGTCACGGTACGCCACGGTACAATGGCGCTGGTGACCTCGTTGCCCCTCCACAGTGGGCCTGCCAGGCCCAGAACTGGAGCCCCCCTGCGCTGGCCGAGTGCCGCTAGAGCGCTGTGGCACTGTACGTCCGGTACAGCGAGTACAATGTGTCCCTCCGGCATGCCTGGCCCGCAGAGGCCGCTTAAGCTGCTTCTCGAATCTTTTTTTTTTTTCCTTCTCCCTTCTCACTTCTCAAGTTAGCCCGGCACAGTGCCAGCCGGTGATCCGGGCCGGTCGAGTTCGCTTTCTGCGTCGCCCTATGACCCCTCCCCAGCGCCTGTGTTTTAGGGGGCCTGGCCGCTAGCAGCACATCACGTTGGCCGCTCTGCTGGGCTTCTCGACTTGCCTCCGGCTAGACCGTTGGGCTCGCGGTCAGATGACTGTTGCTCTCATCTCAATGCGGCTGGGGGGGCCAGATTCCTTATTTTCCAGAGGATGTGTGTTACAGACCGAGTACGAGCGAGTCCAGACGAAAGGGGGAATGAGAATGAGAAAACCGTGCACGGTATGCCATGTGTCGCATCGATACTGTGCTGCACGCTCTACCTGCGGCCGCGTGCTTTGTACATGCAAGTACAGACTGTCCGGCCCCGAGCAGAGCCCAATGAGGGCAGAGAAACGCTCAAAGGACCCCAAACGGAGCGGCGCGCAAGTTGCGAATAATTCGTGCTTGATGGCGATATGACCTCACGCCGTCGCTTTGCAGGTCTGCAGCTGCTCCCCAGGCACTGTAGGCGGTGCGCTGTAGGTAAGTATTACCAAATAGCAACTGGCGGCTAGGCCCCAAGGGGCAGTATCGCTGGTCCGGGCGTCCGGTACCTGACCGTTCAGCAATCAGGAACCAGCGCCGGGGGCTGCAGGGCAGGCGCAGGCGCTGCAATGCGGCACCTGGACGCAAATTCCGCCAATCCTCCGGGCCGGTGACACCCACAGGAGGCCGAGGGTACCTTTGCAGCAGCGCTGGCGACGCGGGGACGGGCATGTACCGCAACTGCGACGACCGAGTACCGCCGGTACGTACCTCTGCTCTGGCAGCCGGCTATTCGAGGCTCTGCGCTAAGCAGCCCAGTTTTGTCTTCGCAGAGCTTCTCCAGACGTCCTCTGAGCTTCCCCTCTCTCCACACGAATCGACACGCGGGCTAAGCCTCAAGCGGTGGCTCCCCGGCTTGGCCAAAGCAGAGTCTGTCTGTCTGGTGATGACTCGCAGGATAGACGCGGCCATAGGCAGGCCAGCAGCCAACCAGCGATATCCGTCTGGAACAGGTACAGGTACAGCCAAACGACAGGCAGAAACACCATGGCATCCCTTGTCTCGGGCTGACAGACTGTCTCGCGCATGATGCAGCCCCAGCTTCCTCTCGGGTCCTCCCAGCAATTGCCAATGTGATACCATGCTGACGTGCGACGACTCCTGCGATTTGCAACATTGTAGCCTGCCTCGACCTCGATTCCTACCTGCCGCTTATCCGATTTGTGAGAGGCAACGCAAGACCGCTTTGGTCACTCTGCGCACATCGAGAGCTGCTTCAATGTCTTATTCGAGCAGCCAGTGTTACTATCTGCGTGTAGGTACCTGCATGCGGTATACAGACCTGCAAGAACAAGTACACAAGGACAAGCACCTGTACGCCAATTACAAAGCTTCCACCATCGACTTACCACAAGAGTCAGTCTACAAGATTAGTAGTAGTACTGCCCAAGATGATGTACATCCCAGCGCCTCGGAGCCCCAGGAATCCAAATCCCGGGCTCGTCAACATCGTTGTCCGTTTCGAAAATGCCATCGTGACAACGCAATGTTGGCTAAGCCAGCATCTAGACCTGCCCGTAAGGAGCTGTTTGTCATAGGTAGTCAGCCAATTTCGCCTCCAGAAGGGAAAGGAAAAACGAATAAGACCACCTGACAAGCGCCTCCACAACGCGCAGGACCTAGTCTAATTTCTTCTTTTTCTTCCCTTTTTTTTTCTCCGAATGCTACGGTACATGGACTACATGGTCACGATGCAGGTGGCCGGTCTGCATACCGCTTCTTCCAGGTTATCCAACACCTGTACCTGCAAAACACTTGCAAGTAGCATTGTTTTCTGATACTTGAACCAAGTAGATCCGGAGTATAAGCAGCTCATTTGTCGAAGTTTTCCCAACAAAAAGAGCGTGTATGCGCTATGCAGGCAGGGGGCTCGTATATACCTTACACTTTGCATGCAAGTCGCGATCCGGCTACGGGTCCATCCCCAGTATATTCCAGCTAACTTCTAAGCTTCCCGCCGCAGACCCAGCGGCCAGCCGCGGGGATGCTCTCCTTTGCCTTCTCCATGAAATACTACCGTATTGCCTGGCGGAAGCGGGTAGCGGGCCAATGGCCCTGTCTAGCTGGCCACGAGGCACCTCACGATGGTCCAATCTGCGGCGGCGACGAGATTGCGTGGCGGCCCCTATGGCCGTGCTGCCACGAGAGAAAAAAAATTTCAACCCCTGAGTCCATTCAGTCAACGGCAGCACATAAAACAAAGGAGCTGGCACAGGTACCTGTACCAATACGTGCCCATACGTGCTGTTTGCGGATGCATTGGCTCAAATTGAAACTCGACAATTGCCCACTTGCAGCAGCAAAGACGGTGATGTGATGGAGCCCAGACAGCGCCAGCAGCCAAACACAATGGCAGCTCGACGCCTCTCCCCAATATATTCGGCACGGCCTGGAGACGAGGCTCCACACCCGGTCTTTGTCTCCGCCTCATCGGCTCTGAACCCCACAAAGAGCCAAGACACAAGCCGATGGCCCCCCCGGCACCACCGAGCCACGACTGTCTCTGCTTTTGGGTTTCCATTACCCCCAGGTTTTCCCATCGCGGGTTTCTATTACCCCCAGTTTACCTGATGAGCTGTTTGTGGGCGAGGGCTAACGCGAGCTAACTGTGTGCGTTTGCCGTCTGCTGGCTTGAGGTGATTTGTCTGCAGGAACATGCCTGTTTTGTGCCTTTAGACCCGGTAATGGCGTAAACCAGCACAGTCGAGCGGGTGGCTGCGTCGCATTTACCTCTCAAGGTACCAATTTGGACAGTTTGCAGATTTTTTATTACAGTATGCTTACTAGGGCAAATTAGATATATCTACTACTACTGCTATTACCTATAGAGGTTTCACCTATGAGTAGTATTATATGGAGCATCTAACAAATTAGCATCCCAGGTGCTTAAAATCCAACACAGTGCGGGCAAATCGATCGTCTCAGAATGGAAAATATGCGGTCGAAACGCAGCAGCTTCATCCATCTATTAGCTCGTTGATTCATGCATCTCCCGGCACTGCTTCATCTACACACTTGCCTCGTCTGCTTCGCTTCCCCAGGAAATCACGAAAAGAGAAAACCAAGCTAGATGGGCGGGAGCGCCAAGTCTCGAGCGGTAAAAACAGGAGGGTAGCAGCAAGACCTGGAGAAGAGGCAGTAGTCCCGGCTAGAGAAATCTGGGGGAAGCCGTCCGCGCAAATCAATCTACTAAGACTATCGACTGCCCAGACCGGGACCTCTGCCGCTACTCAATTTTCAATTTTTTTCTTCACTGGCGTGCTGGCGGAGAAAACGCTGTGGCCACCTGTTAGTAAATCGTGGATCCTCCTGGGCAACAAACTCCATGTCGTCTCTTTTTTTTTTTTTTTTTTTTCACCCCGCTTATTTTATTCTTTTCTTTTCTTTTCTTCTTTTTCTTCTCTTCGGTTGCCCTGCCAGGCATACACCCCCTTAGTCAGGGGGGGCCTTAAAGACCCATCTAGGCGCCGGCACTGTACCATCACGAGGACCGCAAAAATTAAAAAAAAGAAAAAATTGCTTCAGGATGTTTGTGTTAGAGGGACGTACCTATGTATCTTTTTGAGATGTTTCCCTGTAAAAGTGAGAACGACTTCGATAGACTACATTTCTCCGTACTAGGATTTCCACGTTATGATTTATCTATTTTTTATTTTTATTCTATTTATTAGCCTCTTTTTTATAGTTTTCATTACTATTATTTTGACGAGTCACGATGGTGGTACCTTGCGTACACGTAGGTCACTTTCAATTGCTTGGGTTTGGCACTCCTCTCTCGCTCCCCGTCTTACGTACAAAAACCACAGTGCCTCAATTGCGTGCTTTGCACGCCACCGCCGGCAATTTCTCATTGGTCTTTGACTTTTTTACTGTTGTTCGTGCTCCTTCTTTATTTGTTCTATTCGTTAATTTGGGCTTCCCGTTGGCTTCCTTCCCTTTCCGAGTGATTGGCGTCCCTGTAGATCATTTCTTCCTCACTGGCCGGATTGTGGCTGTTTTAGGGATGACTGTACGACTACGGGTCGGGTGAAGATCTCTTGAAAGTTCAGTATACTCTAATAGGAATGCAAATGATTCAGATTGCTGTACTGTGAAGAAGAAATGGAGTTGCAATTACTAGAGTAATATAACAGATATTGTCAGCCACTACTACATGTTGCCGTGGTCCCTAGTGGCGCTGAATCGATCCCCTGATCGTTTTTTACTCAACTCGCACCGCCACTATAACGGAGTCAACAGGAGAAGACGAGAAGAAAAAAGCTGGGGATCCGTCTCGGTTGCTCGTACCGAGAGGGCTTCTCGCCGTGTCATGTGGTCTCTCTCTTTTCCCGCTCGCCGCTTGGTAGGTACATGCCCCGGCTGACTGGCGGCTTTGCCCGACCCCGGGTTTTCGGTCGCAGACTTATATTGGTGCTACTATACTCTATATTGGCAATCACCATGTTTGTGCTTTTGCGGGCTTGGGCTTGGGCTGAGTCGGTAGTGTCTGTCATAGTTCCGGCTTCCGGAGCCCATCTACAGTAGTGCTGAGACATGACTCTTTTTTTTTTTTTTGGTCACGATTTCCTAAAGAGAATCCTTTTATTTTTTTCTCGTTCCGAAGTAGTTAAGGGAGTAAGTACAAGAAGATACTTGCTTGTCTTACATGTCGCATACTATACAATTCCGGTGCGTTGGTGTCTTTTTTCTTTCCCCCAGGAAGCTGTTTGCGGCTCCGGCTTCCGAATCCGAGACCCAAGCCCGGCCTCGTCTATTTCCACCCCCCGGCATCTTTTTTCCCCCCTTATTAGAGTTGTTGGCGGGAATACAATAGAGGGAGAAGAAAAAGGGTGAGCACAAGGTCGATCGATCACAAGACGATTTTGAATAGGAAAGGCTTTTTTTCGTACTGTAGCATTCATCGGTGACCGGGGCGGTGTAAGGGCAAAGTGCTTGTTTCTGGGGGAAATTTGTTTGAGAAGAGACAGGATCGGGTATGATCCTGGATACTTTTTAGGTAACATGTAGTATTCGTTATTTCTTGGGGGTTACGGTGAAGAGAAAAGGGATGGGGATGGCCTCGTGTATTGGTTTGGTGGATCATGGTGTGTGCTGCGTGTTTGAGTTGACCATCGTGACTGGGCGGCTAGAATGTCGTTTCGCTGCAATTGGACTTTAAGGGGGTATGCGCCTATGAATGCAAAAAAAGAAGCCGTGTAGCATTGGGGAAATTGATGCACAGCACGTGGGCAGTTGGTAAGGGAAAGCTGTGATAATTCGTGTGAAGATGAGACAGCCTTGGCTGTACTTGGACGTTGTTTGCTTGGCGTTATTTGGACAGGCGAGATAAAAGACAGGGGTCGCGATATGGAGATGCATATATAACTAGATGCACATACACCAGACACTCAAAATCATTTCAATACAATGATAGCAGCGGTAGCAATAAAACAGGCAACAGTGTGTGCAATAATAACGTTGTATGTTCACAGTAAGTTTGTAAAAATCCTTTACCGCTTCACGGAGAATTCTCAATACACACATCAGAGTTAAAAAAAGAGGTGAGGTCAAATGCAGATCAAGATGACATGTAACTTGGAATTCAAACCCGTGCGGGACTATACGATGATCAGAGACCATGAGTCTCAGGCGACTGACGGATCAGCGCAGAAAAAGACAGGGGAAATGACGGGGAATTAATTCAGCCTGTTGCAAAAGCATCATGCAGCAGGATTCGCATTATGTTATGAAAAAGTCTATTTTTCTCATTTCCTCACGCATATGACCATGTATAAAAGGACATGTTGCCTATACGGTAAGGTACTGTATGTTTACAAAAAAATGCAGCCGTTCAGGGTAGGTGTCTTCATCTATTTTTACATCCCGAGACAGGGTCGGGAGGCCGCCATGTGGTTACAGTTTGTAGTGGCGGCAATTGACGGGAGGAGCAACTAGCTGCGAATGGCATCTACGTGATAACTCTAGCATTTGCGTCTAATTTTTTTTTTCTTTATTAATTCTATAGTTTAATTTACCTTGATTTCTCCTCCGTTTCGATTTTATGTAGCATACAGTGCACCACTGGGGCCGATTTTAGTTGGGCAGATGATGTGCTGCGGCTGAGAAGATTAAAAAAAAAAAAAAAGTTAAGTGTCCATCACACGAACTTTTCTCCCCTCTGGTTAGAGAGCCGCGAATATGCGATGCGAGCGAAGGATTTACTTTTGCGAAAAACCCAAAGATGACAAAACATTCTTCTTCTTCCTCTGTCTTGCCGCCTTTACACAAGAAACTGACAGTGGCACATGTGTGTATTTTGTCTTTTCGTATTTGAAGGCGGGCAATGACATCATCGATGAGCCTCGCTTCGGCTCTGGAGGAATGATTCAGATGGCAGTGGGAAAACCCTGTGGCCACTTGCTGTAATGCATTTTTCTTAGCTCATCCGCTGCTGGAGCCCGTGTAAGTCAGCAGCAGAAAATTGTGTGACGCTCCTTGCAACAGCGTTTTGCAGCAGTATCGGTGCCTTTTTCTCTTCCTAGACCTTTTATGTTCTCATTGCATTCTACGAAGAGAATGCTGTAGCCTCACCCGGAATGATTGCATACCTAGGTAGAGAAGTTCTAGCACATTTGTTTCCTTGAGACGCCATGCTGCTGCATCAAGCTGTAGACGGCACGTGACCGTTGCGATATCTTCGGCTAAACCGCCAGAAAGCCGACCCGTAAATCGGTCTCGGCGAGCATCGAGACCAAAAAATTTGAACCGCCGTATTTGTGACTGCAGCCATTGAGCGACTAAATCGCATCGCGCCCTCGCAAAGAATCCTCCAAACAGGGATTCATCTTTGGCCATCTTCTCTTTCTGCTTCGACCCTGTGTTCTGGAAACAATTTCTTATAAAGTCCGGGAATCGCATCTTGGAGTTTTGTGTCCCTCCCCCGCAAACGGAAAGCTTTGTACTATCGCCGCTTTTGATATACCGGCTCTTCATATTTCAACTTGCGCAACTTGCATTTCTTGCCTACCGCGGCATCGCATACGCTTGATTCATACATAAACCGCCAAAATGGTTACTCTCACAGAAGTCGAGGACGAGCACTTCCAGCACGCCCACCTGGGCGCCGAGGTGGAGGATGACGACTTCACTGATACCGGTATGCTTTTGTTCCCATCCATCATCGCCCGCACGCACATCCAGTTCTGACAAAAGGCCTGCTCTTGCAGAATCCGAAATCTCCAACGAGTCCGACTTTGACCCCTCAGAAGAAACCCTCACCGAACGGCTATACGCTCTCCGCGACATCATCCCCCCCACCACCCGAGGCTGGGTCTCCAGCCGCGTCAACGCCGTCACCAGCGCCGCCTGGAGCGTCCTGTCCTTTGGCGGCAAGGGTGCCTGGGTCATCACCACCTCTGCGCTGTTCCTCGGCGTTCCGTTTGCGCTGTCCTTTGCCGAGGACCAGCAGCTGACTGCCATGGAGCAGGAGTACAACATGCGACAGACTGGCAGCGAGCTGCTTACCGCGGGAACAGAGGGAAGCACGGCGGACCAGATCGGAGCTGCTCTGGGCCCTGAGCAGACCAAGGCTGCTCTGTGAAGAGGGTGACACGGGACGAAATAAACTTGAAAAAAACAAGATGTAACAAAAACAAGAGGGAATGAGATTTGGGGGCGCTCATGGTGCAACCGTAGGCGCTTGGAACTGGAAAACAACGATTGGTTCTAATGTAATGACTGGCTTACAATACCAAATGACGGAGGAGGAAGATGGGACGATATATGTGGTTAAAGGGGTCCTACACAAAAGCATTGTGGTCTCCCTCTCCATTCGTGTACAATACCTTTAAGCAAGGGAAAAAGGATGTTTCTTGCCTGCTTTTGGACGGCTTATAATTAGCCGGGATATTCCTTTTTGCTATTACAGCTCGGACGCAGGAAGAGAAGGGCAAAGGAAGCTTGTACGATTGACGGCCATCTCATCTCTGGAACGTGGTAGCATTCACACGTAAATGTATATTTTGATTCTTGGCCGTTGGCTAGAACTATTGATGACAATTGTTGACGTGAACATGCTGCTATTACACGGAAAAAAGGAAGACTGAGAAACGATGCAAACCGTGCTCCTTGTAGTAGACTGGAGCTTGATTATGGTTTGCGCTTGACCTGCCAAAGGCGTGGCAGCCATACAAGATTGACATTTTGCATGTGCTCCAACTGCGGGGCACTTTTCAACCTCGCCGTCCACCAGTATCGTGACACCTCTACACTCTGACAGCTTCCACCTTTGTTTTCTTCTTCTCAACTACTGTAGCGAAAATAAATTTCACTTTGCAGAAAAAGCTGAACATGAACTTTATAGCTCTGCCAAAGATTGAGGTTTGCTCGTGCCCCGTGCCTTGCTCTTATCGGCTTTGATGAATCTCATCTGACTTGAGCTTCTAGCTTCACGCCCACCTCACCGGCAGCATCTCCCGCCAGACCCTCCACGAAATATGGCTCACCAAGAAAGCCGCCGGACAGACCGATCTTGAAGATCCACTGGCCGTCATACCAGAAGGCAAACACGACTACAACCTTATCGCGTATGTAGGGCAAAACGCATATATAAACATCTTCTCATATATATATATATATATAAAGCTTCTTCCCCCTCTTCAGCAAATACATCTACGCCTTCCTCACCGACGGGCCCTCCATCCGCCACGCCACCGCCGCCGTCCTCCAGTCCTTCCTCCAAGACGGCGTCGTCTACCTCGAACTGCGCACCACGCCGCGGCCGACGCCGTTCCTCTCCGCGGCGCAGTACGTCGACATTCTGCTCTCGACGATATCCGAGTTCGAAGAGCAGAATCCGCAGCTTCACACGCGGCTTATCCTTTCGGTGGATCGGCGGTATGATATCGAGATGGCGGCTTCTGTGCTGGAGCTTGCTGTCGAGACGTCGGAAGATGGTGGCTATGCTAGGAGGCATGCAATGGTGGTAGGCTTGGATCTATGTGGAGATCCATCTGCGCGTCCCTCGGGGGAAATATCCCTCTTCACGCCGATATTCGAAAAGGCCCGCGCTGCACGTCTCGGCATAACATTGCATTTTGCAGAAATCCAAGCGAGTGCCTCCAAGGCAGAGCTCGAGACGCTACTGTCGTGGAGGCCCCAGCGGCTGGGCCACGTCATCTGGGAAGACGAAGAGACAAAAAGGGAGATTGAGAGACGGCAAGACGAGCTGTGTCTTGAGCTGTGCCTGAGCTGTAATGTCCACGCGGGCATGGTGGAGGGCGGGTTCGAGGGCCACCATTTCGGGGGCTGGAGGGGCGTTGAGGGTGTCAAGGTGTCGCTTGGCGTGAGTTGATTCTTTTCCATTCCAAAGCCATATACGTATGGAGGCATATTTACCGTTTTCAATAGACAGACGACGTGGGCATCTTTGGCAGCCCGCTATCCAACGAATACCGCCTCGCCGCGCAACACTTCCGTCTCGATAACCGGCAGATCTGTGCCTTGGCCAGAGAAGGCATCGATTTCATCTTTGGAGGCGAGGAGGAAAAGGAAAGGCTACGACGAATCATGTGGGATGAGCACTCTTGTTGAATAATAGAGCAAAGAAGTGCCATTAATGATGAGCGTTTTCCCTTCTTTCTTAAATCTACTTCAATTGCTCTCATCAGTAACACCATCACGTAATGCCATCATAACGCTGCTTTTGCATCAGGCTATATATATAGGTAAGCTAAGGAAAAAGAAAACCAGCTACAACAAGCGAGAGGAGTAGAGAATCACCATCCAGGACTTCCTATTCACTTTCATTTTTTGTTTCTCATCCCCGATTATTTCCTCCCCCCTTTTTCCTTGTTCCCGCCATAGCCACGGCCGAATCAACTATTTTGCAACTTTGTAGCGGATATTTATATATGAAACGCCAGCAGAAGAGAAGAGAAGAATGAAAATTCAAAAAAAAGTCTCATGAGTCCCAATCTATTTTTGTCATCAACACGTTATGGAGCACTGAATTCGATTTGTCTCTCTTTTTTTTTTTTTTTTTTTGTATCCTTTTTTTTTTCTTTCAGTGCAAAGTTTGCGGAGGGGTATCGAGGTCCACTCCCTCAACCATGTTCTTTTGGACCTGCGTCTCGCCAACCAGTTTGCGGAAGAACTTGGAAGCCTTTTCGCTCTCGCCCTTGACCTTGACTGTCTCGTCGCGCTTCTTGTTGAGATCCTTGACGCTGTGGTCGAGGCCAACGCGCAGGTTGTCGGCGGGCATGCGCAAGACGGTGCGTACTGCTCCCGAAATTCGGGTTGCATTGGAGTGCACGTAGTCAATCTCCGAGAGCTGTGCCTCAATCTTTCGGGCCAGCCGATGGGGAAGAGAGGTTGGGATCTGCTGAAGGACATACGCCGAGGCGGCAACAGCTAAAATACCAGTTAGTAAAAGGTCAAAATTACAGACGGGAAAAGAGAAACAGGGCTACATACCGGCAATCACAATTCCAGGAAGGATGAGCTTGCGAAGATTATCATTGCCTAGGATTTTCGTGGCGGTTATGGCGTGGTCCATCCACGAGTTCATTCCCAGCATGCGAGGCACAACTGCACCAGCAATTGTCAGAGCCATACCTGTGCCGGCAAACTTCTCTTGGCTGTGCAGCAGAGTTGAAAAGTCCACAAAGTCGGCAAAGTCAGTAGGGACATCTACCTGGCGGGCAAACGCATCCTTCTTCCGTCGGAACATGACGTCTGGCCGGAAGTGGAGGTTTTGAAACTCATCGCCCACATGAAGCAGGCCGAGCTGCTTGATGGCATTGACGCCCCTGACAGTCTGGCCGCGGGCGTAGTCCTCGCAGGTGCTAACGGCATCCGCAATGTGGGACAGAATAGCGTCTTTGAGATCGTCGGCATAGCCAAAAGCGCCAAAGAGTCCGGGGTACGGAATGTCGTACTTGGTGCTGCCGGCGTAGGTGATGGCCGCGTTGAGCTGATTTCGAGTATGATCGTAAACGCTCTTGCAGGTCTCTTCGATATTGTGGACAACCTGCTCGTCAACTTCGGATCGGGCTTTCTTGCTGGCCAGGATCTGCGGCTCGAGTTCCTTGAGCTCCTGGGTGACTCGGTCAAACTCAGACTGGGCCACCTCATGGTTGACGGTAGCCAAGGTATTGACGTCATTGAGGATATTCATGAGATATGTTCTTGCCGGAGCAAGCTTCGATCTTGCACGCTTCTCCAGGACAAATCTCCGCAGCGACTGTTCGAGCTTCTCAAAGTCGCGAACCTTGTCCAGGTCCTTGCCCTTGCCGTTGTCATCGGGGTCGTCTCCACTTCCGCTGCCACTCCCGCTGCCGCCTCCGCCGGGTCCTCCAGGAGGCGAAGGTGCCATGGGGATGACATTGCTGGAGACGAAATGGACAAGTTCGGACGCTTCTTTGTGTGTCCGCGGGCTGAGTCCGGCAACTTGATCCAGGATCATCTTCTGGCATCGCTCCTTGTCTCGAATGAAGTCGTAACCATTGACGACGATGAAAATGTAGGCCTTTTCGGCGGCGGCGGCCCAGATGAATTCTTTGGCAGACTGCGTAAAGTGATTTGCCGCGGAGACGACAAAGACCACTACGTCAATCTCCTCTTGGCGAGCAAAAATGGCCGTCGTCTTGGTCGTATCCGAGTTGAGACCCGGAGCATCGATCAGGGCAATGTCCACGACACCGTTGTTGAGCAGAGATTCATCAATAGTTCGGGCATCCTTGACATAGACCTTGCACTGAATGTACTTTTCATTGTCAATGACAATTTTCTCCAGTTCCTGGAGAGAGTAGGCGTCATAGGTCGATTCGTCATTTCGGTTGTAGGTCACTTCCCTGTGGACGGCATGGACTTCCTCAATTCCTGCATTTTCCCGTGCGTCCAGAACCTCACAAAAGATGGCGGTGCAGGGTTGCTGATCCTCGGGCAAAACTTTGCGGCGCAGCAAGGCATTGCAAAAGGTCGATTTACCGGCATTCAAGTCACCGGTGATGAGCACTTTGCTTGATGTATCCTCGATACGTTCACGGAGCGATACAAGATGCTTAATGCTGGAGCCAATTTTGCCATCAAGGAGGGATGCAATGGATCCCTTTTCCAATGAGTGTACGAGCTCGGTCTGGTGGAGAGCTCCTAGCTTCAAGTCGAGTTTCAAAATTGAAAATTCCTGGGCAATCTGAGGGGAGACAAGACGTGGCTCTGCCGCAGGCCGGGCCTCGGCTGCCTGGCTGGACTCTGCCGATGCATCCTCGAGACTGGTCATGGCTCTCCTAAGCATGGGAGGCGGCGGCGTCTGGCTGGACCTGGCCGCAATATCCTCCATGGTGGATGAGTGCAAGATACCCGGACGGGGCACATCAGCTTCCATCTTCTCGGCTCGCTGAACGGAAGGATAATGCGCGGGCCATGTGGCATTCATCTCTCGAAGGCTATGCAGCAGGTCCAGCACCTTGTTGATTGACCGGCCCAGCGTGGCCCTCTGGGAGTTGTACCACATCTGGTGGATGGCATGGGATTGTCGTTGGTGGCCATGCGTCGAGATGTCCAGCATGCCTGGCTCGTCGCCCATCATGCTGCCTCCGTATCCCGAATCGGCCTCGAGCATGCTCTGCAGGTGCGCGGCGTGCTCGGAGGCCATGCCGTTGCCAACCGTCATGTAGTTGGGCCGCGCTCCGGATGCACCCGCATGGCCTGCCATGTTCGGGTCGAAGTGAGCATCGTCGTCGTCCCCCGCGGGCGATTTGCCCTTGTCGTTGAAGTATTCCTGGCTCATGCTGGTGAAGGCGAGCTTGCCCACAGCATTGTCGAGCTACGGGATGAAATGCCGGAGATGCAGCGCTGCAGAGGTTGGGTATGTAGGAGGAGGGTCAGGCGTAGAACGGGGTTCGTCGAGTAAAAAGGTTGCATGATGTTTAAGCAAATTGCCTCCCCGGCGGTCTCGAAGCTCCCGTGATTGGTCTAGCTCGCCGGCACAAGCTCGGCAAGCCTGCAGTTATCTTATCGCTGGCCGCCAAAATCGGGCTTGCAGCAGCAGGTATCCTGCAAGTACCGCTGCACCGGCGCGTGCTGGTGGGGGTACACGGCCGAGCTCTGGGCAACGACGTAACGCTTTTAGCGACAGGCATGGCAGCCGGGCGCTGGTGCAGGACGGCAGGCGTACGTTGCTCCTCGGGCACTCCGCTAGGCAGATGTCATCAGAGTCTTTTCTTCCTCTGCGTTGCCCTCTCGCGACATTCCATTTCACCGCGCAGTTCTTCCTCACTGCTGCATCTACGGCATCGCACAACACCGTGGCTGGCGCCTTTCCGCAAGACCATCCCTAAACCGTCATGAATGTGAGGCAATGCAATGGCTGGCATCACGGCCTTGTCCCCCCGCCTGTGAGAAGCGGCATCTAACCCGACGTGCGAATGCAGATCCTAGAATGGGCGTTTGGCAAGCGCATGACGCCGGCCGAGCGCTTGCGCAAGAACCAGCGCATGTTGGACAAGGCCATTCGAGAACTCGACCAGACGCGTGTCAAGCTGGAGAAGCAGGAGAAGACGTTGATACAGCAAATCAAGGCGAGCGCTAAGAACGGGCAGATGGGCGCTTGCAAGATCCAGGCCAAGGACCTGGTGCGCACACGGCGGTACGTAGAGAAGTTTTATGGCATGCGTAGCCAGCTGCAGAAGATTTCTCTACGGCTGCAGGTATGGAATGTCCTGTGCTCGCAACTGCCCCGATGCCGGCTGACAGGTGGATGACGACTAGACCTACCGAACGAACGAGCAGATGATGCAGGCCATGAAGGGCGCTACGATGGCATTGGGCAGCATGAACAAGTCCATGAACCTGCCACAGCTCCAGCGGATTGCGATGGAGTTTGAGCGAGAAAACGACATCATGGAGCAGAGGCAAGAGATGATGGATGACGCCGTTGACGATGCCATGGACGTGGGAATCGAAGAAGAAGGCGACGAGGTTGTTGAGCAAGTGTTGGAAGAGATTGGAATAGACCTGAACCAGGCTGTAAGACTGCATTTCCCCCCCGTTAGAGAGCATGAAGAACGGTGGCTGACTGTTGGATAATAGCTCGGGGAGACCCCAACCGCTCTGGGCAATTCTGCTGTGTCCGAGGGCAAGATTGCGCAAGCTGTTGGCGCTGGAGGCGGAGGCGGAAGCGGTGACCCGGTCGATGACGATCTCCAAGCCCGACTCGACAGCCTACGAAAGTGAGCAGGTCACGACTCATTCACGAGCGGAATAACCAAAGAGGAGATCTATGAATAGAATCAATTGTGCTTGATTGGAACTTGCCAAGCCAAAAAGATGTCTCGAGAATGTTTCTTCCCGAAGCATTGCATCCCGGCGCGATGCAAGAGAAACATTCGTAGGATGAGGACCCCTAGAGAGTCTGAGGATGTTATTTATATATATACGCGGGGGGGGGGGCTTAGACGGGAGTGAGCCATGTCCGTTTTCTTGTTCGGCGCAAGAGGTGTTGATGGCGAATATGATTTACGAATACACAAGCAGACAATTTTTATTTATGCATGTAAATTCTTGATGCCCGTCTATCCCAAACAGGAATAAGGAATAGAGAGCATGGCTGAGGCACCATTGGCTTTTTGTGTCTTATTTGGATACACTGGGTAGGTAGTTTATAGCGACTGTGTTTCAGGCCAATACGATGTTTGAACAAGAGTATACACATCTATCTTTGCTCTCTGCCTTCTCGGAGATCCGGGGTTGTGGTCGTGAAATGAACAGCCATCGACTGGAGGAAAAAGCAAGGCAGCATTGGACACTGCGAGATCAGATCTAGTGGACAGGCAAGAATAGCATAGACGGGGGCGCTAGAATTCCCCGCGTCCACTAAAGCGTCGTCTTGGATCTGGAGCCTTATCATACTCCGTTCCGTCGCTCGGCCGGAGCAAGCCTAAAATTAGACGGCGACGCAGTGTAGTATTCTGGGCTGGATGCCCCTACATGACATGAGATTAGCAGTTGCATAGTCTAGCGAGCACATGATTTATGAAGGATTACGCTGTTTCGTTTCGGTGACGTGAGAAGAGGTGCGTGGAGCCCCAGATTTGGCCTGGACCCTTTCCTTGTACTGTAGTAGTAATACAGTACAAGTAGCTTACTTATAGCGCTAAGCCAGCCATTGCTCTCTTCGTCATCTACCTTTGTCTCTCTACACTGTCTCTGCTTCTGCTTCTTCTGCCTTTCTCAAACAGCTGTTCGTCTCAGGCACGCTTCAGCCCGAATACCTCCTCCATTGCCGTCTTTTCCGTTGTGGTATGTAATCAGCCTCTTCCACTGGCATTCTTTGTAAACCCCATTCCTGTTGCTTGTCCGTTATCCCAGTCCCGTACCCTGATCTTCAGCGGACAGAGCTGTCCCAGCTTCGGCCCTCAATTGAAGACTGCACGCTTTCAGCCAGCGCCCGGCGGCAAGACTAGCAAGTCTGCTGCCAAATCACAGCTCCGCTTGCACTGATTGTCCACGGCGAGTGTGTTTCAATGCAAGATACCTGGCATCTGGTATATCCAAGGCACTGCGCATGTTGAATCCAGGTCCGGCAGCTTCAATCCCTCGCCAGGCACCGGCCCCAGGCACGCAGCACGCAGCACGCACTGCAGGCCAGAAGCAAAAGCGCCAAGCCGCCTGAATCCTCCCCGCTATCCCGCTGTTGGGTGCCCGCCGATGTCATCTAATCCTTTCATGTTTCTATACCGGCCCCCCTCGAATGCCCAAACACCAGCCCGTTTGATCTTCAGCTTGCTCGTTTGCTAGCAACACGCCGTACAATAGGCTCACTGACCGGTGCAGCTTTCGCCCAAGTCCTCAGATCCGTCGACCATTCCCGAGCATCGCATTGCGTCTGCCGCCGTGCCACGCCAGCGCAGCAGCCTTTCCCTCTGCTCCGTGATCCGTAAGCGCCGACAGCGTCCAATCACGCAGCGTCCTCGTCGACGAGAGCGCGGCAGCCATCGAACCCCGCGACGACCCTTCAGCTGCGACATTGACCGGCTCTTCATCACCGTCAGTCCATCTCGAGGCCTGCCATCCCATCCCATCCCCCGAACGGCCCCTTTCGCTCCACAAAACTGGCAGGCAGCAAGCGCCGCAGTCTCTCCTCTCACGGAGGAAGTCTGCTAAATAGAATGTTCGGCGGAGCTTCCAAGCCTGACAGCGATTCCAAGGGCGATGACAAGTCGCCTTCTCCCGAGCCAAGCCCCACCGCTGCGTCCGCCGTGCCCATCAACAACGCCGACCAGGTGGCCAGCGGCGAGAAACGCAGCGGTAATGGCAGCCCGCCCGCTCGACAGGACGTCGGCGAGAAGAAGCGCAGGAGTAGTGGCGTCAGCGGCAAGGCCAGCAGCCTGCTAGCCTCGGCCAGGAACTCTCTCAACTTCTCCCAGGTCACCCGCTCCGGGTCGGATTCCGGCGCTCAGACACTGCTGCAGAAGCTCGGCAAGCACGACCCTGCCCTCGGCGTGCCGCAGGGCCAACACAACAATTCGGCTGGCGAATCGGTCCCCGGGCCCAAGTCCACCTTCCACGTCGGTGTATGCGAAGAAAGGAACAGGAGACATCGCCGGACGATGGAGGACACCCACGCCTTTCTGTACAACTTCCTAGACACTCCGGCGCCGGGCGCGGATGGATCTGGCGGAAAGGACAAGTCAAGTAAAGACGACAAGGACGTCACTGTATCCGAGTCGGACAATGGCTACTTTGCCATCTTTGACGGCCATGCCGGCTCATTTGCTGCGGACTGGTGTGGAAAGAAGCTTCACATTATTCTGGAAGAGATGATACGAAAGCACCCCAGCATGCCAATCCCGGAGCTCCTGGACATGACATTTACATCTGTTGATACTCAGCTCGAGAAGCTCCAGTTCCAGTCTAAAAGGATTAGCGGCTGTACGGCGGCTGTTGCGGTTCTTCGCTGGGAAGATCGTGTGCCCAGCGACCGATCCATCACCGGCTCTCTCGCCATTGCTCCGGCCGCCGCAACCGCCGCAGCCGCGAAAGCGATGGCCTCAGCGCAAGAATCAGAAAAAGAAAAGGATGGGTCTTCAGAAGCACTGCAAGCTGGTTCGAATGAGTCGATAGCTTCGAAGCTCAAGGGGCTTTCCAGTCGACAGCGCGTCTTGTATACCGCCAACGTGGGAGATGCTCGCATCGTTCTGTGTCGTAATGGCAAAGCCTTGCGCCTATCTTACGACCACAAAAGCAGTGACGAAAACGAAAAGAAACGAATCGCCAACGCTGGCGGCAAGGTCGAGGGCTACCGTGTCGGTGGACTGGCTGTTAGTAGAGCGCTTGGAGATCACTTGATGAAGAAGCTCGTGACTGGCCACCCATACACCACAGAAACAGTCATACAGCATGACCTTGACGAATTCATCATTATTGCTTGTGATGGGGTAAGAAGTTTTTTGATACCCTTTCGCTATCATATGAGACCAAAGGATGCTAACAAATAAATTACAGTTGTGGGATGTCTGCAGCGATCAAGAGGCCGTTGACCTCGTCCGCGAGATTCGCGACCCGGGCGAAGGAGCAAAGCTATTGGTCGACTATGCCCTCGATCAATTCAGCACCGACAACCTATCATGCATGGTTGTGCGACTGGATAAGGAGGCTCTCGCACAAAGTCAGGCCAGTCAGGATGCTGAGCCCGAGGCAAACCATAGTGCCGCCTCCAAAGTGAGCGAGGCAGACAAGATCGTCATGGATACAAAGCAGAAGATTGCCGACGGTCAAACCCCCGCGGTGGGCGTATCAGCTAGCAGCTCTGGACAGGGACACGACAACTCTTCCGCAAACGAAGGGGACTTTGTGCCTACGACGCTGAGCGATGCGCTTGTTGAGGAGCCTGTTGCCATTGAGGACAGCGACAGCCCCGAGCTGATTTCTCTTGACACTTCCATTGACAAGCCAGCTGCTGCTGCTGCCCAAGAGTCAAAAGATGAGTCAAAAGAGTTGGCAGACGTCTAGGACTCAGGAACCCTTGCCATCCAGCCAAAGGCCGTCTGACTGTACCTCAAAATCGCCCAGACGAGCTGGCCGGCTAGACCAGGCAAGGATGGGGAAAGGAGAGGCATGTCATGATTAGCGCATACGACGGTGCAGTCATGTTATAGGAGGAAAGAATCCCGGTGGTGTTTGGCCCGGGTTTGAGCAAATCACATAGTACTACAGAAGGGACAGAGACAGGCGATGAGGCTGGTGTCTCACGGAGGGGTTGGGCATTGGGGCGCATGTTTGGACCAAGATGATGTTGGCAAAGTATTTGTTTTTGTACGCTATGCCACCTGTATCTATATGTACGTGGGCCATTTTCAATGCAATAGTTTAAGAAAGCTGCTTGAATTCTTTTGGGTTTGGTTTGTTTAGTATCACTCAAGGCTTTCCGTTCCAGGTTATTCGGGTGCATGTGAATGAAGAAGAGGCGATTGCGGAGCACAAGCAAGAGCTGATGACCGAAATTCAGCTCCAAGGGCTCTATGGTGACGGCAGGTCTACATCGGCTACTCTCATTTCTGAGTACGAAACGGATGGCAGCGATCTTTACGAGGAGGAATCCTACACTATCTAAGGCTGATCAAATAGCCTGACACTCTTTTACGTTTTAGTCTATTTAAGAGTTTGTTAAGACAGTATTTAATCTTGAACTAGTAGTTAATGTTAGTTCTACTGCAGCTCCCACAGCTCCTACAGCTTCTTAAGTGTTGTATTTAAGTACCGTATTCTACACTGATTCTCTACTAATGTAACCCGCTTTGCCAACTTGAATGTTGCTAAGTAGGTACTAGGCATGACTTACGATATATTAACTATACATCTCAAACGTTTAATAGTTTACATTTACTTTAAAATAACAATAAGACAAAAGAGGAGCGTGCCATCCTAATCAGGTACTCCTTACAGAAGGATGGTGGAGACGGCGCCGATGTGACCCCCGATGCTTGGATGACTAAAGAGCCAAATAAACTTTTGATAATCCATCGTAAATCGAGCATCACCTCGACCGCGACTCTATCCCTTGCTACGCTCGACCTGCGCATCAAGTCGCCAGTAAATGACCATAGAGCCCGCTGCATTAACTACCCGGCCTCCACTAGGAATAGGCTGCTAATATGGGTAACGATGGGGCCTCTGTGCAGACAGCTGCTGCACGACGTGCGTTTCAGGGTTAGCCACCGGCATTTGGGCTGCATGTTGGGACGAACTGCGGCCGCAATGGAAGTATAATAACAGCAGCAGCAGCCCTAACAAGACAGCGTTGGATTCTGCGGCCGTCGCGTGGAGCTGGAGACTGCGTCGCGTATAACAGCACAGCGACCCAACGAGCGATTCGCAGCTCCTCATTGCCACGGCGCCGCTGGTGAAGCACGCTATGCGATGGACCATTGCGACTCTGTTCCTGGCGTTTCGCACTACCGCGCGATTATTGGAGGGGACGCAATTCAGCCAAGGGGCGGCCCAAGCTTCAATTTCGACGAAACTAATTGATCCCCCCAATGGCTGGCGGACCGCTGGTGAAGACGCACAAGTGCCCATCCGGCTCACTGGCAGCGGAACGCTCGTTGGCTGGCAAAGGACCCCTGTTTGCAGATGGAGACGCCTTTGACAGGGGGACAGGCACCAATGCCCCTAAGAAACGGCCAGCTAAACCCCCTTAAGCTGTCCTAGCCAGAGAAGTGGAATGGAAGGCCGGGCTGTCGACAATGTCTTGGCTGCTCGTCTCTTGTCGTCTTCTGGTCAATGGATCTCGTGTTTGGCCGAGCAAGGGGTGCTTATTTGGACAGCTCGTGTTTGCCCGTCTTGTTTCCCAGCTGGCTGCGGGCCGGCCTCGATCTCGTTTTGGGCAAAAACATCAAAGAGCCGCTTTGCTGTGTGGGTGGCACCAAAAGCAGGTCTTGCATTGCGTGGGATTCTTTGGCGCGCCCCCTTGCCTCCATGCATCTGCGGCGCGGCGCTTAGTTACGCAGGTGGACTCTTGTCTAGGCCAGGTCCCGTTCGATCTGTCACGGAACTTGGTTTGTTTTGTGCCGCAGCCAACAGGCGTCGTAAGAGAGCGTGAGCGTGCGAAAGTGACAGAGGGAGGGAAAAACAAGCGTGTGTCGGGCCAGATCCTTGACGCAAAAAAGCTGCAGCTGCATGTAATTCCGTTCCGGCGGGCAAAGACCGCTCAACTTCTCTCCATCGTTGGACTCGAACCGAAGCGTAGGAGAAGCATCCGAAAAGGCTGATTCTGCGTATGCCGCCTTCCCCCACGTCGCGATTTTGCTCGTCTCCATGTCGGCGTCGTCGCAACTTGCCCCTGAGAATTGGTGGTGAGACAGACAGACGCTCGCTCGCACAGCCGGCGCAGCGCGTTGGGCATCTCGCAGTCCCTCATTACTATTTGCTGTTATTCTTCGCTCGTTTTTGGTGTCTCGCGCTGCTTGTACCCTCCATTCATTTCGTCTTGTTTTCGCCCTCGATATCTAGCCTGGTTGAGCTGGACTTGGCTGAGCTGGTTGGCGCAAACGATCGAAACATAGATATCCGCGCTATATCGCAGAGAGCATGTCGCTGAACGGCTTGGACGATCCTAGGATTGTAGAGGCGCATCAGGCTGGAGTTGCGGAGCCTGGAGGATGGTATGCATGGTTCAACTCTGGACTCTTCAAGTGTGGTATATAAGATGCGATTTGCTGAGACTTTGCTGCTCTTTTGTTTTGCTCAATCTATAGGTTTTTGATCAAGTATTCGAGTCGCGACGAGGTCGAGCTGCTGGACAAGGGAAATGGAGGCATCACCGAAATCCGAAACGCCGTCGAGGGCTTCGATGAGAACAGCCCATTGTACGGCTTCTTGCGATACCGGCGAAGGAATGTCATTGTCAAATATTTGCCAGAAGACTGCTCTCGACTTATACAAGGTTAGCTTTTCCTTTCATGTCCGTTCTCTGATCGGCGGGCGATCTGCAATGTCATGCGATGCGATGCGATGCGATGCGATGCGACGAGATGCAAATCGTGGTTTACTAACTTGCCCGCAAAACAGCTCGAGTTGCCGTACACTTCACCGCCGTCTGCGAACGATTCTCCCCCTACGATGCCATATACGAGATTTCTACCGCCGCCGAATTGAAGGATACGAAGCTATCTGCTGCCTGTTCTTTGCACGCCGCATCTGGATCTACAGCATCGTCTACGAGCTCTAGAAGACGACGGTTGATGGAAATCGCCGAAGAGGAGGAAGTGGAGGAACAACGGTCGTCGAAGCGACAGTCCATAGGATCGGAGCCCGATGGCGAACGGCCGCAAACACCTGGCGACAAATCTACAACTACAGACGAGGTCAAATTAAACTCTGAGCTGGCAGCTTCCCCAGAACATGGCAAATTTTCAGCCTCAAACACATCTGAAGTGCCCAAATTCACGGGCATTCACGACAGACCGACTTCACCTACAAAGTCAATCGACACCACTGACAGCCGGTCAGACATCTATAGCTATTACCCAACAGGTAAACCAAAAGTGAAGCTCGCGCCTCGGCCCAAAGCCGACATTACCATTAGACCCCAAGTGGCCGGAAACTTTAGGCCCGTTTCGTCCCTTCCGGTCGGATACAAGTTATTTGGAAAGGGAGGGAAGAAGAGCAAGAGCAAGGACACAGACTCTGCATCCTTGATTCAGGAAGAGGCTTCAGAGATGGAGCCGTCTACTGATACTGCCCGTGCGTCAAACGATGCGTTGGGAATCAGTGGCGATGCCTCGCGACCCTCCACAGCTACTGGCGCCGAGACGCTGTCCGTACCAGCGGCGCCGGTGAAACCCACCATTACGCCCGAGAAGGCTAGGCTCATGAAGGCCATGAAGCTGAGAGAAAAGAGGAAGAAGCAGCAGGAGCTGCTGAAGCAACAGTCCGCAGAAGGGGCAGCACCCGGCGCCGAAGAAACGGTTATGGTGTTGAGGGGAGGGGAGGATCCAGACTTTGAGCACTCTTCGCATATCCATGACGATGACGATGACGATGACGACGACGAAGAGGAGGATGAAGAGGATGAAGAGGATGAGATTCAGAAGAGCGAAGAAATCGACCATCGGGCAGCATCCATTAGCCATACGGATTCTGGCGTCGTTTTGAGTAGTCTCCCGTCATTATCCCCGCTTGCCCAAATTGATGAAGTCTCTGAGGAGACCGCCCGATCAGAATCCCACGCTCAAAGCTCAACAGTTGCCTCCTCGGAGCACGATGAGTCGACTGCTGCGTCTTCACTTTCGGACTCCACAGATGAGACTGCCCACGGCGCTGTCACCGCGTCAAAGCCAGGGGTTGTTGATGTTGAAAAGTCAAAGGCAAAAGAAGGGAAAATCTCGTCATCATCATCGTCACCATCATCGTCGTCGTCTGCTGCTGCTGCATCATTGCCAGAAGAAAAGAAATCGAGCGCGGTGCCCACCAGAGATAATGCCATTTCAGTCGCATTGGAATCCACCACAGCTATAGCAGCTGAGGAAGCTACTGGGGCCGCTAATAAGGGATCGGCTAAGCCCGAAAATGAAAAGGAGAAAAAAGGGATTGCAGAGCCAATTTCTCAGTTCTCGGCGCATATTCCGACGTCAAAAGCCCCACCAGCTGCATCATTAAAAGGCATGGGATCTGGTGCAGCCGAGATTCCACTCAGCGACACCCCCGGCGATGTTGCGCAGGCAGCAGACAAAGGGGAATTACCGCCAGCAGAGTCTGCTCCACTGCCTTCTGGACCCAAACTCTCGACGCAAGCCTTGGTCGACACTGCAGACTCGGCGGCCAAAACGCCCGTAGCGACGACAGCTTTGATGCATCTCCAGCGCGAGGGCCCATTGTCCGCGGCGCAGGAATCGAGGCCAGCAGCTGGGACGGCTCACGAGCCCAAAGCAGGATCCAAACCCTCGGCTAGCAGTCCATCACCGATCCAGACAGATCGGACGACGGAGCCAAAGCAGCAGGCCGCGGCGGAAAAGCACGACGATCGCGATGCTGCGCACGCCAGCAAGGAGGCGACTCAGCGCGGCGACGCAACGGTGCAGAAGGATAATAAGCCAATGAGTGCCACCAAATCTCCGCTCACCCCTGTCTTCCCCAGTGCTACAATTGCGAATGGCCCGCTAGGCGCAAGAGCTCCACAGGCGCACACTGTTCGAACCGTCTCTAATCCTGTCCGTGGCAACTACATCGCTCCGACAGATGTAACGCAGTCCACGGCGCGTTCTCTGAGCTCCGGCGCAGCTTTCCTACACAAAATCACGCAGCAGCAGTCGGCCAGCCTCGCCACCATGAAGCCCACCGTCGGGTCGAGCATCTCGCAGCGCATCAAGGCGCTCGAGAAGCTCTCGGCGACATCAGGTGATCAGGCTCGCCCGGAAAGTCGAGAGCGCCCTCAGTCGACCTTTTTCGCCGTCCAGAAGAGGGACACGTCCCGGCCGCCGTCGGTCATGGACAGGACAAAGTCGCTCAAGGGGAGGGCCGCATCGCCGACGCCGTCGCAGGACGAGTTTCCGCTGCCGCTGGACACGGGCAGAGTGCGCCTGCAGAGATCCGGGTCCGTCGTCAGTCGGGTTTCCATGTTTGAGCCCCTCGGCGCACCGTCGAGCGCAAACAGCCTGGCACCGGGACCTCAGTCGCGAGGACGACCAGAATCGATCGCCGTTACGCCGAGAATGTTGCGAGACCCAAGCCTGGCCTCTGAGTACGGCTATCAGCAGCAGCAGCTCGCGGGTGACCACGACGACTCAGGACGGCGGTCGAGGTCTCTCGAGCGCGACGGCGAGGATGACATGGGTAGGCGATCCTCGCTAAATACGGTTAAGGGTTTCTTCAAAGACCCGCGGAAGTCGGTGACTGTCTCGACTAACATGCGCCAAACGATAGTTTCTAGGACAACAACACAGTCGCCCAGCAGCCGGCGCTCACTCACGCTTGATCGCGATAACCTAGCTAACTCTAGTGTGACGGAGGATTCGTACTCTGGCGATGAGCGGGACAGGAAGACGTCCCGCGCCGGGCGCTTCATGCGCAAGCTCTCCAACTTTTCCACGGGCTCGGCCAAGAGCAAGACTTCTTCGGTAGAAGACAGCATCAACACCACTGCCACCAGCATCACCACCACAGCCAGCACTGCTCCTGCTGCTGCCACACAGGCCCGCAAGGTGGCCCCCCCCGCCGCCTCTGGCGACGCGGCCATCGTATCGGACCTGGGCGACGTCAACGTCCAGTTCCCGGATAGTCTCCTGTGGAAGCGACGAAACCTGTGCCTCGACGCCCAGGGCTTCATCATCCTCGCCGCAGGGACGCAGAGCGGGCGCGCCGTCGTAGGGCCCAAGCGGTACTTT
This sequence comes from Trichoderma sp. CBMAI-0020, assembly GCA_030708095.1. Classification (NCBI taxonomy): domain Eukaryota; kingdom Fungi; phylum Ascomycota; class Sordariomycetes; order Hypocreales; family Hypocreaceae; genus Trichoderma; species Trichoderma sp. CBMAI-0020. The sequence goes on from JAJNCI010000001.1 coordinate 738,402, forward strand.
TTGGGCGAGTTTCGACAGCCGTACACGCCGGACGTGGAGGTGCAGGAGCTGCCAAACAGTGTGGTGTTGGATTTCGTGGAGGGGACGGCGATTCAGTTGGCGTGTGAGGATAGGACGGGACAGCTTAATGTGCTGCATGGTGGGTTGCCCCCATCATCTCTGTACATGTGAAGAATATGCTAACTCTACTTTTAGTTTTGCAAGCTGCTCATGCTAACTATAGCCGATAAGTGCGGAAACTTACTCACCCTGTTTTGAGACAAACCTGTTGAAAAGGCGAAATGCTCTACTTCATGAGGACTCAACATACACTTTCATGTCTGACGATGTCGGAATATCTTCTTACAGCCACATGGAGCTGAACTCTACTTTCCTCTTTTTTTTTCCCCGTATCCATCCTTTTCTCTCTCCCTCCGGCTCTCTCTTTTCACTTCAAATACTACGCTTAACACACCTACTAGACATGGAAGGTTGGGGACAAGGAAAAGGAGGTTCTAGAGCGGGAAAGGGTGGCCATTTGAACTTTGAACAACACAATATTCGTTAGAGGCTGGTTTTATACCCCCCCACAAGCGAAAGATGCACTCTTCAAAAGAGAGTGTGCTTGTACTTGTACACCTTTTTTTCTTATCTGTCTGCCTTTCCTGTTTGCCTCTTCCCTACACTACCTACGCACACACCTCGACGAGCACTATACTTTCCCTTGTTACTACATTTTTTCATCTTGATTTTTTTTTCCTCGGGGAAAGAGGAAAAAAGAAGAACACACTCACATGATACCACTCCACAAAGAAAAATCCTTTTTGTCGCTTTTCCTTTTATTTTGCTACAACAAACTGTTCTTTTTTGCTGTTGAACTAGCTAATTTCTTCGAATCAATTTTTTTTTCTTTTTCTTTTTCACCCATTTGTACTACACTCATATATATATACACACCGCACACCTCTTTCTATATGTTTTTTTTTTTTTTTATTTCTTCTACATCTTTTTTTTTAGGGCTGGAGATTAGGGAGGTGGATGGTGGTGAATGGAAATAGTTAATTGAAAAATAAAAAATAAAAAGAAAAAAAGAGATAGGATGATTGTTCGTGTTCGTCTCTTGAGTGTGTTGATTTGTTTGCTCTTTTGCTTGCTTGCGGTAAGAAGGCAATCTATAAGGGAAAGATTCCCCAGCACCCCTGTACTACTGCTATCACTGCTATTACACCTCCTCTCTCGACTATCTCTACCACATACACCTTCACTACCTAGGTATCTCTACTACTGATACTCATGCTATAACTTCTTTCGATACATGGACTAATTGCCTTTATGTCGTTAAGCTGCAGCGGGGGTGCTAGAAAATGAAATTGGGGACAGCTTTCCCCTTACAGCACTGTGTCGTTGTATTATACCGCAGCTGTAGCCTAGCAAACCTTATTAGGTAAGTCAAAAATTCAGTTTAGTCAGCTCGAGCTACAGTATGGGCTTTAGGTCTGTATAAGAAGTGATGTCCAACTGCAGGAGGGTTTGTTTCTCCTGAACAGTAATCTAAGAGTGCCAGAGGCCTGACAGTAGCTTAGTATCTAGAATTGGAAAGGAGTCCACAGTATTCAATGGAAAGAAGGTAGATTTCAACATTCTGAGGTAGAACGGTGAAAGGCCTTTACTCTCTGTACTATTGCAGTGTTACATGCATGGTATACAGACACGTGTGCGCCCCCAGAGCCTGCTATGATGCCTGAATTTTGGAGAACTGTTGGGCTGCTATGCTTCAGGCATCAATTGGGCACATGTAGACATGTAGTGTCCGATGCTCCTGCTTTACCTTGGTGCCTACGCCTACCTAGGTATGTAGGTAGATACCTATATATACTCTATCCTGACCTACCTACTACTCCGACTGACAATCAATAGATATACTCCCTCACGACTAAGTTTCATATGCAAGCAGAGGAGTATACCATGAGTTCCCGCTCACCAGAATCTCCCGAGCTTGATACATTTCTTGCAGACTGTAAAGTCTTGTTTCATACCGTATACGGAAAGAATGTAAAAGAAGGTCATTTCACTGTCGCAGATCTCAAAAGCACAGAGTTCAACATTCACGATAAAGTCAGAATTCACGATGATGAAGTCACAACTCACAATGCAGCCCAAACAGAGTCCAACCTTTCCAAGCTACGGTGGTTTCATATTCCGGCGAACAACAGGGAATGGGTCGACATGTTCATGGAAAAATGGTTCGAAAGAGCTGGCGGTCTAGACAAAAAAAACTGGGAGCAAATGTGGGGACTTAAGGTACGGCCAGGGCCTCGACATCGAGAAAACAAACCTCCTCACTCCCGACACATGGAGCCTTCTTGTACCATGAGCAAGGAATTAGATCTTGCCTCGAGACAACCTGGAAATATTGAGGCCCATGAATTATATGATGATTATTACTCGGCGCAGCTCCCGAATAAATATTTCGAAAACTCTGATGAGCTGAAACAACCTTTACTCGCACTCTATGTAAGTCTTCAAATTCCCCATATCTCAAAACAAACTATAACTAATGGAAACAATAATTTTTTAAGCTTCCATTTATGAGTTGGGATATCTTTGGCCAATTTCGATTACTAAGTCCATCTTACAAACCGACTGAGCGACCTGGTTCCCAAGAGCAAACTGGTTCTCAAGAGCAAAATGGTTCCCAAGAGCAACCTGGCTCCCAGTTAATTTCTTCGCGCCCGTCCGCTAACAGGAATAAGATGGAAAAATCCTTATCATGTTTTTATTTGAAAGAACCCATTTCCCTTCACCCAAGGCGAACTCTAGACCAATTTTACTACGATTCTCTTGACGACACGAGTTCTAGGGACCGTGATCAAGTAATTTCGAAATGGACAGGAACACGGGAGACTGATACGAGAACTGAAGCTGTAGTAGATGATAGCTTCATGATCATGATTGACCAGCTTTGGTGTTGGGTCCTTGATGATAGTATGCAACATCAACCATGACACAATTCTGGGCCCATGACTGACCTCAAATTATCTTATTTTAGAGACTATCCTATCATGCTTCCCATCCCAAGATTTTCAGTACAGCCCTTACGGGTTTACTAGCATCTATAATAGCATGCAGGAGTCTTGCGGTAATTCTGAAACTGTTTGGGACCTCTTCTCAATTTTATTTAAAGAAGCTTCATCATATCTTTTTCGTCAGGATAATAAAAATATTGTCGACCTCATAGAGACTTTTAGGTTAGTAGTAAGAAAAAAGGTGAGAACTAATTTTCAAGCGTGCAAGATGATTGTCTTAGCTAAACTGTTCTTCAGGCTGCCGAACAGGTCCAATCTTTTGAAAACTTCAACATGGGAACAGACCATCAGCCTACGGCAACTGCTCACGAGAAAGACCTACAGCTAGTTCTTCAAGTGGCTGATATAATTGACGAATTGAAGATAATTCGTCATCTTGCTGATAAACAAAGAGAAGTTCTGAAAGCTCTTATATTAGCTCTACGTCGTTGTCATTCTTCGGAAAAGTCACCCGCCAATCACAGCCGGGCGGATATGTCAACCAACTTCCATGATTGCTCGATCAACGGGACTGTCCATGTAACCTACCATTCAGTTGAAAGGAGTTTAGAGGAGTCTGTTGAGACAACCAGAAAGTTAGCTGAAAAACTAGAAGGTGCAACTCGTGACACGGTTGTGTCAGCCGACGAGACTCTACTGCTTCTAATCGTCGAATTGGAGGAGTTGACTCAAGAAGGGGAAAAGACGCACAAGATGGTAGGTGGTGAGCCTATTCAAATGATTTATCGCCAATGTCCTAACACAATTACTTCCAAACTCAGCTACTTAGTCTTCTGGATCTCACGCAGACGACAGCAGCCCTAATGGAAGCTCGCTCTACAACACAACAAGGGCGTGTTGTTATGCTCTTCACAATCATCACAATCATCTTTGTGAGTCAATCATTGCTTTTTATCGTAAAAACTGAAACCTAACAGATGTACCTATAGCTTCCGCTGTCCTTCTTCACCTCTTACTTTGGCCAAAATGTTTCTCAGCTTACTGGTGACACCAGCAATCCAACAAGCTGGGAACTGTGGCGTGTTGGAAGTACGTTATGCCACCCTTTAGCCTTTTCACGAATGCCTGATTTCATGTTATTAACAGTCCATAGCTCCTATAAGCATTGTTGTTATTGTCTCTGCGTTACTTATTGCGTATCGTATTGGCAATCCATCTAGTCGCTTATGGTTTTGGCAGAGGTCGACTACTGACTCCAGTGCGTGAAATTTTGTTTCAGAGAAAAAGAAACTATCAAGAAATCCATAGATGTCAATTTCAGACTGCAAATATAACTCTGAATATCACAGTAACGCTAGCCAGTATGGTGCGACTAAATGCATCGAACGATACCGACGCGAGTAATAGAAGGGTATTTGTTGAAAGCACCTTTGCAGGATCTGTGACTGTTAACTGAAACTGAAGGCTGGAATAATATTAAAGACTTAGCCTCTCTTCTCCCACGGAACTGTCAGAACTTCCTACTCTTTTAAATAGTATTCCAAGAGCTAGATTTCAACGCAACTGCTACTTTACTTTTATCAAGCTCAACTCAAGAGCTGGTGATAATAGCTATACAACCAACTTAGTAGTGAAACACGAACGCAGTTATGAATGAAACAAGGTCTACATATCTAAGATGCCAGCGTAAACGATGGTAGTACCGAGGCAGTATAGAGATGATTCGCTCACTGCTCTAAGTTATGGACGTCCAAACTTCCCCCCTGCGCTTCTATCACTCTTTAGGCACCATTGATTAGATGATTAAGCCGCGTTGCTTGTCCCAATGAGCCTATCGCCCAAAACTGACTATCATGATAATGAATTCTTGTATGAGAAGTTCTGGGAATCTCCCACAGAGGCCCCGCCGCTTTGGATTGGGCTGCTATTCTCCGTTTTGAGCATCACGACAGCGCTTCGCCTCATCTCAGCTCCATCTGAATGAAATATTCTGTCCAGCGCTTGGTGGCCTCATTAAAACTAAAACTGAAAGAGATCGCCAAGCCTCGGGAAGCCCCAACGAAATTACAACCAAAACGCCGCCTTCACCCTCGTCCGACCCAATTTTCGAAGACGGGACAACGCCATCTTTATTCAACAGCGACTATTGCTAAACTGAACGATAATATAAGAAGAAAAAGAAGAAGAAGAAAAAGGAGATGACTATTCCGTGTTGTCTCTTGAGTGTGTTGATTTGTTTGCTCTTTTGCTTGCTTGCGGTAAGAAGGTAATTGTAGGGGAAAACCTGTCCAGCAGCCCAGCTATAGCATGGGCTACTTGGGCTACTGAATTTACTATTTCTACCGTTTCTACTATATGCACCTCTACTATCTCTACTACTGCTACTGATGCTAATAAAATAACAGGGCCTCGAAGCCATTATCCAAATCGAAAGCCTTCTTGAAGCTGAAAAGAAAACACCAAGCCTAAGGTGGCTCCAACAAACGAAGCTTGCATCCGCACCTAAACCAGTTCCTGGACATGACAACTTCATCATGTATGTCCTGCGTTACTTGTTGCGGTAACATCAACTCCCCGGCTTACCCAAGAGCTCAAGAATCTCGGCGTGGCCATGGGTGGATGCCATATCATATGGCGTCCGTCCCTCATGGTTGGGCGTCATGTCCGCTCCATTGCTCAGGAGCAGTTTGACAATCTCCAGATGCCCGTTGCTAGAAGCGAAAAACAGCGGCGTCCGCCCCTCGGCATCCGCGACGGATACATTGGCGCGGTGATCAACCAGCAGCTCGGCTATCTGGGCATCGCCGTCACGGCTCGCTATCAGAAGCGGTGTCTGGCCGTGAACATTCTGGGTATTGATGTGCGCTCCATGCTTGAGGAGAACCGTAATCACATCGACGCTGTGATAGATGGTTGCCAGTATGAGCGGCGTGTTGCCATCCTTGTAGATTACCGTGGCATCGGAGCCATTCTCAATTAAAAGGTCAACGGTTTCAGAATGGCCGCGTTGTGAGGCCACGTGAATGGGCAGCAGGCCCGTCACGGTCCTGTGGAAGATATCGGCGCCCCGTGAGAGGAGCAGCCGGAGCACCTCTAGCTGGCCACTTTCGGCTGCCACAAATGCCGCATTCATCTCGTCAATGTTGAGGGCGTTGATATCGGCGCCCTTGTCCAGCAGTAATGCTGCCAAGTCGACATACATAGAGCCAGTCTGGCATGTTGCCATGAGCGGCGTTTGTCGTCTCTGCGTCGCCGCGTTGACGTCGGCGCCTTTCTCGACCAGCAACCTGGCCACCTCTAGATGGCCATTGCGGCACGCTTCGTAAAGGGGCGTTCCACCAAACGCATCCGGACTGTCAAGCTCTGCACCAACCTCCAGCAGCAGCGATACAACACCGGCGTGGCCGTTGCGAGAAGCATTCATAAGCGCCGAATTCTTGGAATCCGGCCCCGTGATGCTCTCGCTGTCACGCCACTTGATCAACAGCTTGACTATGTCGACATGGCCCCCTGCGGATGCTCCAAGTAGAGCGCTGTGATAGTCCGCACTGACACCTTCTCCCTGTTCAAAAAACATTCGAACGATTTCAAGAGCTCCTGCCAAGGCAGCTACAGCAAGTGCTGTATTTCCCTTTACATCAACTTTCGTGGCATCGGCACCATTGTCAATCAGGAGTCTGGCCACTTCCAGGTGGCGATTGGCACACGCGGCATGCAGGGGTGTTGTCCTCTTCTTATCGGGTGTCATTATATTGACCTTGTGCTGGATGAGGAGCTCTACAATCTCGGTACGTCCGTATACACAGGCTACAAAGAGAGGCGTTTGTCTGTCAGCATCTTGCAGCGCAAGGTCCACATTATCGATGAGGAGCTTCGCAATATCGGTTTGCCCTTCGGAAATTGCTACATGCAGGATTGTCTGTCTTTTGGTTCCAATCTTGACATTGACATCTTCTTCCAGCTCGAGGAGTAGTAGAGCCATGTTAGAAGAGCTGTTCTTCATCGCGGCGAAGATTGGCGGCGTTGTGGAAGTCGAGAGATAGCTTGACAACTGGCGGTGGGCGCCTTTTTCGATGAGAAACCTGGCCGCCTCGATATGGTCATTGGAACTTGCTTGGAAGAGTGCATCGTTGCCGTCCTTGTCTAGCTGGTGGATGTCGGCATCATTCTGGATCAGTTGCCTCATCACACTTAGATGACCGTTGGCGCTCGCAGCAAGAAACGGGGACACGCCATTGTCATCTTGGAGGTTGACATCAGCACCATTGTCGATTAAAAATTGGACCAGCGCCAAACGGCCATTCATAGCCGCATAATGTATTGCAGCTCTGCCGTGGGCGTCTCTGACTCCCACCTCGGCGCCTTGTGCAACAAGTATGCGAGCAAGTTCCTCATAACCCTTGGAGGACGCAACTCCTAGGGCTGTGCGGCTACTCGAGTTGTAATTGAACCGATCTTCGCCCTTGTCGATTATTGCCATGGCCGCCTCGACAAATCCAAGTTCCATTGCGTAGCATAAAGGAATGGCAGGATCGCCATCGCTTTTGGCACCGGCCCAGCCGTCATTGGTAGAATCGAACCAGAATCTCCACGCGATCCACGAAGAGGCCTTGTCGTCAAAGAAATATTCAATGAAATGGCGTATTTCAGGCGTTCCAGCTTCGGCATGTTTGTTCCAAAATCTGGCTGCATAGTCTGTAAAGGAACCCACATCTCCTGTGGACTTTAGCCAAGCATGTGGATAGCCCAGGTGGGTGATACATATGCGGGCCAGAATACTATGTAAAGTAGCCGTAATTGCGGCTGGATTAAGTCTATAGGCAGGAGGTTCGTCGAGTTGGAGAATGTAACATTCTTTGAAAGAGGAGTGTGTGAGATGTATTGTCCATTCTTCTACCGGAGACTCTGGGCTTTGCTTTCGAGCCTCCAACAAGGAATAACAAGGATCCAATATTCTCTCTTTGACATATATTTCATCCCACTGATCGGGCAGCTCGCTGGATGGGAGGTCTTTGACTTCTTCACTCGCGAGTACAGCCTCAGATATCTCGCGAACTGTCAGAGGGCGAAAGGAAAACGTGGCCAGCTGTATTAGTGAAATTGCTCTTTCCTTGTCGGTCCGTGAGAGTTTGACGATACTTGACCAACTTTGAGAAAAAAGATCAGAAAGGTCAGCAGGGATCTCTTCCATTGCATCCTGGACCGTCTCAATTTTAAAATACTCCCTGAGCTTCATGTCATCAGCAAGGTCCTGGTACGCTTTGCGGTCTGACCGGAATTCCCATTCATCTTGGATATCCACATCATCACTGTAAGATGGATCATCATCAAAGGCAGACCGGTCCAAGGGGGAGTCTTTTGCATCATCTTTGCAGTCGCAGTCATCGTTGGAGCATTTGACTTCGGGTATAACGTCTATTCCATCGAGGTCCAGTTCGCTGCGGTTGTCTCTCTGGGCTTCCGAATTTTCGTCATCGTTTTCGTCATCCGGTTGATGCTCCATTTCTATTGGAACCAGAACGAGGGCCACGGTGATGAAATGCTGTTCGACGTGCTTCTCTAGAGCTTTGCGTGCCTCTCTGCAGTCCCGATCTGTGTACTTTTCCTCAAGCTCCTCTGGGAATCCGCCACAGAATGGACAATCCTGCAGAGCTGGTTGATCGTGAAGTTTGCTGTGCTTGACGATTGTAGAGCGAAGTGATTCGGAAACTTCGTTGCCATGGACATTAGTTATATGTTGTTCCAACTCTGTCGGGTTTAAAAATAATCCAGAAGTAGGGGAGAGAGACTGGCACTGCAAGCATTGCCAGCGCGGCTGCGAGTGCACTTCTCGCATATGAATGAGCAAGCTCTTATATGTACTTGCACAGTTTAATGGCGACAAGCAAGAGTCAAATACACAGAAGAAGGGCTCAAAGTCATGAACTAGATGGTTCCTTGTTAAGCCGAAGCACTGAATCAGCAACTGTTATTGTGCACGGGAGTCATACAATGTCCAAAAGCATACTCACCACCACTGCTTCTTTCCTTTGGCTTCTTCTGCTGGGCAGATGAGAAAACAGAATGGACAAGTAAATGAAGTGCCCGTAGAATCCAGTTTCGGTATTGACGGGAATGTGCCTGTAGGGATCACCACAGATGTGACAGACTCTGCACGTTTGTTCTGCTCTTGATGAAGGTTTTTTATGTCGAGCTTAGTAGCTATGGTGTTTGACAATATCATACTTGGATTGATGCCCGTCCTTGGTCTAATCTGAGAAGGAGAAACAATATCTCTTGTTTCTTGGTACCCAGCGGGAGACGTTGCTTGAATGTGAACCGCTTCTGTCGGCTCTGGCTCTCTTTGCAGCGGCGGTGCTGTTTTCCCCAACGTGGAAATCTTTTTCTGATGCCGATTGAGGTACAAGAATCGGATTCGACGAGTTGCAACTGACCAAGCCATACGTTCTTTCAAGATTGTGCTGGCGTTTGGAAAGAGATGTTGAACCTTTTGTCTCGCGCATCTCTCAAACAATCGATACAGCTCTTCGTTGTTACTCTTGAACCTTTCAGTTCGTTCCCGACGATGCTGGTTCCCAGCTCGCTGAACGGTTATTGCGAGTTGACGAAGGCTGGTGATGATATTCTCGATGGAAGTCCAGGTGCGCGAATGTGACGGTGCTACATCGTCATCTTCAGATGGCTCAGATGGCCCGGATGGCCTAGATGACTTGATTGGTTTATATGAGGAAATAGAAGACCGATCAGACGAGTCAACAGACTGACTATCAGAGGAGCTTTCTTCTTCGCCCTCCTTCCGGGAGAGCTCCTTTTCTACACCAAAATGTTAGTCTCAACGATGCGTTTGAGCCCGAGTAGCCAAAGTCTTCCTTACCGACGTTGCGCTTGAGCGTGTCGAGAAGTTGTTGAACCAGTTTGCTGATTTCCGCCGCGCTACTTAGACGAGAGGCGATGGACTGCTGGCCTTGACGGAACACGCCCATGTTTGCAGCCCAGATGTTGAAGCTCGCCATTTGGTCTCTGACCCTGGCGCCATCGTGGATAGATAGCTGATGGAGAAGTTCCCTGCATCGAATAGATGATTCTCGAAGATCTGACAGCCTCTCCTCTGACAGCTGTGGATAATGCTGCGCTTCGTCCTCATGCTTTTCGTCCTCACTCATAATGTGCGATTCGCCGTAAAAGACGGAGAGATGATGGCAAAGGTGCCAATCGGAGAAAATCGCGCTTCCAGCTTTATTTCTATGAATGGGCAAAAAGCCAAGGCTAAACGGAGCTTAAAATGATTTTCATCGAGCACTTAGTCAGGGCAGAATACTTTACCGCCTTGGCGATGTAGAATATACCTGTTTTTTAGTTTTGATATGCCGTTGTGTTGAAAGGAATCTGAGCTAGAACTAAAATAAAGATTGGGGCGTATGAGTAATTCGACATTCAAAGGGAGCATCCCTTTGAAGGGGGCAAAACTCGAGGTATAAAAAGGACTACAGATGGATATTTTCTTTTGTTCAATCAAGGCACTTTATTCAATCCTTCATTGCTCTATTATTAGCACAGGCGCTTTGCAACATTTTGTTTGTGTGCCGCGATGGTTGTTTCTGCCACGTTGAAACAACTTTATGGAAGCGATATACCTTCTCTTAATGTCACTTTCATACAAAAGCGGCCTATTACTTTACAACGCTCTAATGGAATCTTGATGCACTCTGTGCAGGAGGAGGTCCTGTCTTCTATCTATAGATTAATACAAATTTCCTCATGGAAGACAGTAGCTGTTGAAAGGAGGGAAAAGGAACGCGCTGGAAGAAAAAGGCAACTCGCCTTTCCCAGGTGGCCTCGGTCAAACACGGTGACTTCAAACGATGCTGTTGACCTGGATCAAATCGGCTGATAACGATCAAGCCAGGGAGCTTTGTTCAAACAAGAGGATGTTGGCATCGCATTTCACACGCATGCCGCCTTCATGTTGTTTGTATCAGGCTCGGCTGGTATCCGTACATGTACCTTCATTATGTACAGCGTTCCCCGCACTGAAGTCGCATGGCAATCTCTCGAATCCATTGGACGATCCTTGCGCCTTTTTATGAGAGAAGTTATCCAGCACCCCAATTGTGTTATTCAGCGCTTAAGCTGTAACATAGACTGCTGCCGCTGTTGCTACCGCTGCTACCGCTGCTATTACTATTCAATACTATCTACTGCTGCTACTGCTGCTACTGCTGCTACTGCTGCTACTGCTGCTACCGCTGCTACCGCTGCTACCGCTGCTATTACTATTCAATACTATTACTACTGCTGCTACTACTGCTACTGCTACTACTGCTGCTACTGCTACTCCACAGCCATGGTTTTACCGTGGCCCTTCAAAGCCCCAGCGCCGGTCTGCAGCATAGAAGATATATATGAACTCCTTGTTGCGGTGCTGCCTACTTTCATCGCCTTGGCGGAAATCAACTACTCACTGTTGGAGGCCGCCGAAAACAGCGAGGCGCTGCGGAGCTTCTATATTGACTTCAAAGCCAAAGCCTACAACCTACACAGCGCTCTCCACATCTGGGGCCCTTTTGAAACGCTGCAGAGGCTCTCGGCCGAAGACGAAATCCGAGACGAGCTCTCGAGGGTCCTGCACGAGCTGGAGACGCGCTTCCTGTCCTGGAACAGCAAGAATGCCAGAGTGTGCAGGCGCCTCGGCCTCCAACGAAAGGAGGGCGAAGCATATCCAAAGCTGCGCGCTCTTCGCAGAATCCTGCCCGATGATGACAGATTGGACGAAGAATCGGTGACGGCGCTGACCGCCATCGTTCGCATCGACAACAATAGAGCCGCCAAGCAGAAGCAGCTGCTGCGGAGTCTTCAATCAGCGTCGTCGTTCTTATACGATCTACAGCCATCCTCCATCGAGGACGGCTCCTCGTGCACCACTCGATTCACAGACTACCCTTTACAGCACATCAAGGGCCTCACCAAGACTCTTTTCGAAGTGCTGAGCAAGAACTGGCCGTGGCCGTGCCACTGCCTCGGCGCCTCGCATTTGCCCCAGTGCCCGGTTGCTTCACACGTTAACCGCAAGACGCGCCTGAATCTGACGCAACATCAGCGCTTCGAGACGGCTCCGAGGCACGGCCAAAGCCTATCAAGGACCAAGGCGCTTTTCCGGATATTATTCCCAACCGATATGCCGAGTGAACATTGGCAAGACACAGAGATTGTTATCCATAGCAGAGAGTAAGTAATGCTGACATGTGGCTGAGCCCGAGTTAATGGGGGAGCAGGAGTGTATACGCCGACAGCAGAGAAGTGACGCATGGTGTGTATGAAATCATACGAGATGTCAGGACTGGAATCCGCCCAAGGATGGCCATCTTTTCAAATAAGCTGTGGCAGCTAGAAGCCGACGCCGAGACCAATCCTTCATGCACCCCGCGAGTCCATGGCAGCGGATTCAAGTCACTGAAAGAGCTCCTCGGGCCAAGCCAATATAAGAATCAGTCGATTTTGTCGGACACGGAGAGAAAGGACCGTTTAATCCTCTCATTTATCTTGACCACGTCTCTCCTACATCTCATTAAAGGGCCATGGCTACAGGCCAGCTTGAGCAACGAGAACATTTGTTTTCTCGTCTTGCACTCACGCTCAACGCCGGATATTACCAAACCTTATTTGACAGCAAATTGTACTTCTACGACTTTGAGAACCGAATCGAGAAACTTGAACCAGCCTCATCGCTTCCCCGACATTCTGTCCCTGGGGATACTACTTCTTGAAATAGCACGTGGCCGCCCCATAGACTTTAAAGAGGCCGATGACCGCTGCTACACTGCCCTCGTCTACTTAGATAAATGGAAGCAAAGCTCTGTAACTGTCCCCGATGGCCTCTATCGGGCAATCAAGGCTTGCATCGAACCAAAAGAATTCAGGGGAAACCAGTTCGATAGAGCGGTGCCCGATGGTGATTTTGCCATCAGGGAGTACATCTTCAAGAGGATTTTGTTTCCACTTGAAGAAGAGCTTTCCGAGGGCTATCATATTTCGCTGAGCGCTTTGCACGATGGCATAGCTATCAAGAACGAAACCATCAAGACTGGATCTTTTGATCACAATGATGAACATCAACTTCACAAGTATACCAACTCTTGCTCCTCTTTCGAATCTCTAGCACACTAATACCGGGCGCTTTCACAGGCAGCAGGCGGCAAAGGAATGGAAAGGACAATTGGACGGCGTGCACGATCTAGTCGAACGTTGCATGGAGCGTTGCGAAAATATGCCAGACAGGGAGTCAACCCGCGTCAAGATTGCCGTGCTTGACACAGGCCTCCAACTGCCCGAAAGTCTGCAAGAAAATTATGAAGCTGAAGGACGGGTAACCGTGGAAGCATCCGAAAGCTTTCTCCCTCGCACGAAAGATGATGCTGATGGCAGCTGGAGAGTTGATCGCGACGGCCATGGCTCACGCGTGGGCCAAATCATTCTGGATGTGGCCCCAGAAGCCGACTTGCACGTTGCAAGAGTCTTCAAGAGCGGAGGCGATCTGGCAAATCCTAAAATGGCGGCTGACATCTACAAAAGCATCGCCAAGGTAAATTATTCCCAGTGCCGAGTAAGTGAGATGCTAATAAGTCCAGGCTATTGGCCGAGCAACCAATGAATGGAAGGTTGACATCATCGTCATGTGCTTCGGCTTCGACAAACCGATTCCTCTGATCCAAGACGCAATGAATAAGGCCTTCAAAGTCGAAAAGCCACCGCTGTTTTTCGCAGCTACCCGCAACGACGGCGCTCACAAGCTCATGGCGTGGCCTGCACGGAATCCCTCAGTGATTGGCATCAGCTCGACGATGGGGGATGGGTGTAGGTCTACGTTCAATCCCTCGGAAAACGAGTTCCACCCTATACTGTATGCTCTCGGCGAGGGCGTTCCGGTCAAGATCACAGCTTCGGACAACCCACGAGGGTATGCCATCAAACACGTCTCTGGGACGTCATATGCCACGCCCGTGGCCGCGGGCCTGGCGGCAAATCTGTTAGGGTGTGCTCGCATGGCGGTAAAGGCCTCTTCGTGTGAAGACCAGCGCCAATATCAGGATTTACCCTCGCGATTGCAAGAAATGGGTGGGATGCTGGCTGTTCTGAAGCATCGCATGTGCGCAAAGGATGTTGATGACAAAGAGAGCCTGCTCCCTTGGAGTTTCCTGACGCTTTCGCGGTTGGAGAATAATAGGCTCTTGGAAGATATAAACGAGACTCTGCAACACTATTAGCGTAGTACTATTGAATAAGACTAGGCGATGTGGCCTCGCAAATTGCCGGGCCAGAATAGCAGGTTTAAATTGTTCACCTCCCAGAGGTAACATCATTCACCTAGCAAGGGAAGAAATGCAGAAGCACAAAATCAACTATAAGAATCGATAATCTAATGCCCACTCTCAATGCTTTCCCAAGTGTCAAAGAAGCCGACATCTGTCTCCTCCTCGACATCATAGGCGTCCCTTAAGGCCCCTTCTGCAGCATCACCCTCTTCCTTGTCAAACGCAGCTCCCCTCACATAGCTCTCATTTTCCCATCCGGCACCTTTCCTCTTGGGCTTCATCCTCATCAGCCGGTAGGCAAAGATATAGTCCGTCGATCCAGCAAACGATATGCCGCTCTTCTTCTTCGACTCCCACGCTGCCTCCGGTCCCACGTCCACCGGCACGCCCAGGCCCGTGGCATCCACCTTGATCTCGGCCTGGACCGTCCTCTCCGTGTTCTTCTCGCTGGTGACTTTCGAGCCCCTTGCAATTTTGATCCCAGTAATCAGATACACGGGCTTTCTCCAGTTGCTGACTTGGAAATACGCCTGCACGCCTGGATCGTTGATGGCCTGCGCGAGATACTCATCATCCGGTAGGAAATATCTAGTCTCCAAAACTTCGAATTCATGGTCCTCCGCCGCTGACTGCAGCTGGGTGAAGCTGAGCTGCCCCCCAATCGCCTGCAGGCACTTGGCCCAGATCCCAATCTTGCCCGAGTGAACCCGCTCGAGATTGGTTCGCCAGTCGGTCTTCTCTCCCTCGTGTATCTTGGGCGGTGGGATAGGATTGCTGCTGCTCTTGGGAATCTTGCTCTCGGGGTTTCTAGGGTCTTTGATCAGGCGCCCGAGAACAACGATGTCGCTATCTGCGGGAATGTCCCAGTTTGGCGACGGAATATATGTCGGTGTGAGTGAAGACATTGTTACAACTCATCAAGAGAAGAATTCGATAAATACAGGGCTATGCAAGGGCTGTTGACTGAAAAGTAGGTCACAAGTGAATAGCACAAAACAGTTTGATGTGAATTGAATAGCATCCAGTATAACAGCTATTGAGCGACATAACAGCTGAAGTATTGATTATTAATCAACGTTTTGGATATATAGCCTTTGGTGTTGTCAGCCTAAATAAGGCAGCACAAGGGTCGCTGTTTCAGGCCTCAACGGGGCTCTACGACAACAGTAGCTGCAGCTGCATACTCTTCCGTGTGGAAGTCCATCTAGACACAGAGAAACAAGTCAGATACAGGAGCATGATAGATTTAAAAAATGATGTTATTTAAAGGAATAGGTATACTTGCTGCTTGGAATATAGAATTTCCTTTGTTCCTTGGAAGATTAAGGCCCTCTTAACCTATTTCCAGTTATATAACAGGTATTAGCTTATATATTAGCTTATATATTTACATTTGTTCTACGTCCAACACCAGTGGCGCAAGGAGCTTCTTAGAAATACAACAGTGATATATAACGGCCCGGTACGAGTTCATATCCTAATGTAAGGCAAAGGGTTTCAACGCCCCTGTTCTATTACCTGCTGCTGCTGCTATTACTGCTATTACTGCTATTACTGCTATAATATAATGAAATATTATTTATATATATATTATAGATTAATTGCCTTATTGAGCTGCATCTACTAGTAGGTTACTAAATAACATTCCCTTGATCCAAATACAACCACCCAGAAAAATACACCTACTCCTATCAATCCCAAAGCTCATCCATATCAAGTAACAAGTCAATAAAGTAATGAACACAACGCAGCTGATTTCAAATCCCCAATTCATATTACCTTGAGCCAGAGATCAAGCTGCAACCACACGTTCAATACAATACCTTTTTATTTATACCAACCATGTCCATCATCAAATCAGACTTCTCCCTTTACCTTTGTTACGCTTCCGGCGTGGGCTGGAGGATTGCACCGCTAAGAAAACCCCCAGCATCCCATGGATTAGATGAGCGAAACAGCGCAGCCGGCTTCCTCCTACGGCTTCACGAAGGCCCAGGTACTGGCCTACGTCTTCTAAATAGCCTCTCTACCCATGTACAACATGGAGAAATCGACTCTCTCCGCGTAGCTGCCCCTGGTCATTGCAGATGTAGGGACGGTCTTCTTCTCGGCGAATTCCCTGCCTACTATTCCGGGTGATATTGTCGTCTTCACCCTCAAATTCCTCGAGAAGACAATTTTGCTTTCTCGTGGTCGAAGCCGGGAGTATTGAAATGATTACTTCAGTTTGTCAGATGCTGTTCGACATAATACTGAGGCTTCCGCCCCGTTTTACATACAAGACCAGTGGCCATACTAAAACTGCACATAATAAAACGCGTCTCAAAGATAAAATCGTCGTTAAATTTCTTGAAACTGGAAATCTGAACTATATCCATCGTCTTCGATGGTAGCCCAACTAAACAATACCAGTAAAACGTGATAAATGCCCAAGACAGCTTGTCTCCATATTCCGGTACCGCATCCATAACTTTTTAAACCCATACACTCCAAAAAGACCATCAGATTCATCGCTCATTGTAGTTAGTATTAGACCACCGCTTTACTTAGCTGGCCGTTCCGCTGTTGCCCCCCTCTAGGCCGGGAAAATGCACGGGATCCATGGCCATGTACTCCAGGAGATCCAATCCGCCAACGTTGACACCCTCGGCAGTCATGGCAACCGAGCTGTTCTCCATGTTCTGGAAAAAGGCCGGGCCAGGGGGCAGATACCACATCTCGCTCCCAGCATTGTTCCATTCGTCAAACAAGTTGACGTCCATGTTAGCCGATGTGTTGTTGTCAGCCGCAGGGGTAGACGGGCCAATTGACGATGCTCCATGGTACGGGAAGTTGCCACCGGAGATATCAAAAGGCGTGGCAGAGATGTTGTTCGCCTCAGCAGTGGGAGTTGGCACTCGGTCTAAGAATGCTTCGAATTAGTTTCTGAAATTTCAACGTTATAATGAAAGTGCTGTTCAACTTACACTGTCCGTTGAGGCCGTCCCTAAGCCTCTGCGCGTGGCTGCCCACCCAGTTTGCATTCTCTCCGTTCTCTCCGTTCTGCACCGGCGCTGCGCCACCAGCGCTGCCCGTTTCTGGAACAGGACTCTGTGCTTTCGCAGACGCCTGCGGCATCGGTGCTTGGATGAAGCGGTTCCGCAGACGGCTCGTCAAAGACTCCAACAAGTCGGCGAAGCGAATACCCAAGTGGACGTCGTCAACAATACAGTTGCGCAAAGCCTCCACAGTAGCATCCATCAAATCAATGCTCATCTTGACGTCGGAACGAGGAGCACCGAGAGCAAAAGTCTTGAGCAAAAACATGGCACCGCTAATGATGCGAAAGTATGTTCGTACAGGCGCGTGCTTGAGATAGCCACCGGGAAGCAGCCCCTCGACAACCGTTCGAAGCAGATTCCGACTTCCCTCCACCACCTCGCGCACATACTCCTGGTCATGGACAGTGAAACCTCCCAGCTGACCGAGGGGCAACTTTCCGTAGTTGATCATTGTCTGAGGAGAAAGATGCATCGGCTGTACCCCGTTGCTAGTGTTACCCGCGTTGCTAGTACACCGCTCGACTACAGCCTGTAATGACAGGGAGTTGATGTAAATCCGCACATATTCATACTCAATGGTAAGAATATGCCTGATATACTGCGGCAGGCGGAACAGCTCAAATTCTCGGTACCAGTCCTTCAGAAGAGGCGTAAAGTCTCTGAGCAAATCAACATACTTGCCCGACTGAATGATTTCCGTGGTGTGCTTGCGGGTTTTGAAAAGCTTCTCGTTGCCAAGATGCATGGCGTTGCTGATACCTGCCCAGCAGTGGATGATTTGGTCATCGAGCTCGAGATCAGGGACATAGTTGAAACCGTTTGCCAGAGAGGACGGATTCGTCGCAGGCGTGCTGCTGCTGTCGGTGGTCAAGGGCCTCTGACGAGCGACGGCCGGGTCAGCCTTTCTGAGGTGCTCTGGCGTCATGCTGGTCCAGCCCAGGCGTCCGGCAAGCTGGCTTGTGTAGATGAGCAGAAGCCGCTTGATGCGGTTGGCGCGTTGACGATAGACTTCATCCTTGTACTCTGGTCGGGTGATGGCATCATCCTTGAGAAGCTCATCAATGTCATCAAAGACACCGAGCTCATACGCCAGTCCCATGGCAGTGCTAAGAAGCATCCAGCACATGCGGTCACTCCTCCATGCCGGCTCAAGCCAGCTCTCGATCCTCTTGCCGCCAATGCCTGGTCCGACCGTTCTGTGCAGCTCATCCTCAGATGCCATCAGCGGGGAAGCTTCGGCTATGGGGAGGACCAGCTCATCGGTAGCCTCATTTGGGGGGAAGTGCAGCGCACGAGGGTGCCATTCGGTCAAAATCAATAGCGACTCAATCGTGCCCAGCGTCCTCAAGCTGCCCTTACGAAGTCCCCGCCACGGCGCCGTGCTGCTTGTTTGGGATTCATCGGTGAGCATTGACGTGGATGCGGATCCCGAGCCGCAGAAGCCACCTCCAAAAGCTTCCTGTCCCCACAGACATCTCTCAATCATACCGCGCAGATACGTCCATAGCTGCTCGGGCACGGCGTGCGATCGACAAATACCACCAGCGCCAGGAAGTTGGCAGTATCTTGAGGAGATTGTAAGCAAGGTGACGGTAAGAATAGGCTCTTCGGTCAAGAGTGTCAAGTGAGACGAAGGGTTGCTAAAGGTCGGAGGAGAAATCGGTGTAAGTGGAGAAAGGTATTTATAGTAGCTGGTAAAGAGAAGCAGAGTCAGCTTTGTATGTCTCTAGCCGATATTTCAAGAGAATCTTGACTTACTAGTCAATGTACTCGATGGCTTCCTGCGCAGTGAACCATCCTGCACGTACAAAACGAAACCTTGACCAAGCTCTCAGGGCGTCTTCATAGCCGGGCTGGGCGCTCAGAGTTGGTCGATCCAGACTAGGATCAACGGGCTGCTCTGGCCGGACGGACATGGACGGCCCTCTTGACCTGGCACGGTTGTTACGCTCGTCTGCAGCCAGAGCTTGTTGTGGCGGCCCTGCGGCAACCGAGGCCATGCTTGGCTGGCGTCTGTGTGTATCGGCAGCCGGGCTGGACTGGCCGTTAGCAGTACCCAAAGCAACCGAGGATGGCATGACAAACCTATCCGTGGCAGCCTTGTAGAGGAGATCGAGAGCATCGTGAGGACCAAAGACGCCCTGTCTCATGACGGTCTGAGCCTCGAGGTTCTCCAGCGTCTGGTTGGAATCGCCATCGCCAAACTCGCCGCCGCGCCGGCGGCCGTTGTCCTTGGAGCCGTCCGGTCGTCGCAGCGGTTGAGACCGGCCAGTCGATCCTCCGGGCGTCAGCGGCGTGTCGCTGTACTGTCGCTTATCGAATCGAGAAAACGGAGGGCTGTCGGCGGCGTGGAGCTTCTTCCGGCCATTGCGGATGACATACTCGTCGGCGTCGCTGTCCTCCTCGTCCGTCTTTCTCTTGCGCCTGGTGGCGCTGAAGTAGCAGTCCTTGCTCTCGCGACGGCAGCGCACGCACGGCGGATCGTGGGGGTTGTCGACGCTGCCGAGGTCGCATCGCACCTTGCGGCGGCGACACGGAATGCACGCCTGGTAGACGCGCTTGTGCTGCGAGTTCTGCGAGGTCCCCGCGGCGGCGGCGGCCTGCTGCTGCTGGGCCGAAGACTGCGCTGAAGCTGCCGTCGCAGTCGACTGGGCGGGACTCGCGTTGCTCGTGTATTGGGCCATTTTCGTCTCTATTTCCGGGGTGCCCAGAAACCACCAACAAGGTGGTGAGATGTTGGGCGGTTTGCGGCGGGATGGCGAGCGCCAGAGGCAGCGTAGGCCGAAGTCAAGCGAAAATCAAACGCTGGCGGGGGTCGCGCTGTCTCGGTGCACGCTTGGATGGCAAATCGAATCCAGTATAAAAGAAGGCAAGAAGGAAAATCGAACCACCCTCTGCAGGTTAAAAGGGCAGACGAATCCGTCGATTTAGCCCTTTTCTTGCTTTTTACCTTGTTTTCCCTTTTTGCTCCCCTACTCCTTGGCTGCAGAAGAGAAGATAAAGAAGAGAGGAGAGGAAGAAGCAGAGAAGAAAGTAGGTGGTTTGTAAGAGAGAGGAGGAGGCCGATTGAAGTCAAGCGCAGACAAAAAGAAGACGTAACAGTAACAATTTTTTTTTTCCTCGACTTCCTTTCCTCTCTCCTGTCCTTCGTTCCTCCCCCCGGAAAACTTTTAGCAGCAAGCACTACGGGTACTTTTTTCCTCTGATCCAGAAGTACCTGCCTACCTACCTACCTACATGCTCAATCTAAAAAGGCCAGAACCCTTCCTTTTGGGGGGCCGTCGTGTCTCCTTCCCCTCTCTGATTCTGTGTGCCAATGGCCTCCCAGACGGGCTGCGCCTTCGCTCCTTGCCCGCCCCAAAAAGCCAAAATAGCGATAAGGCCAGGCGGGAAAAGGCACGTTAGTGGGCATTTCTAGTGGAAGCCGCAGCGCAGCAGCAGCGACGCAGCAGCTCTGGCCCCTCTTTCCACCCCGGACCCGCCCCAGTGCAGCAGCCAATAATCGCCGCCCAATCAAACGTGGCTATTAGCCAATAGGAGGCCCCCGTCCAGCCAATCGCGAGGCGCCAGACGCTGCATCCTGGGAGGTCACGTTGACGGAAATGAAAAAAAAATTCATTGACTCGTCCGCCACTGTGTACTTATGCCAGCTACTACTTCAAGGTGTTTGGTGTTTGTCATTAGCACCAGTCCCAGAGTCACGAGCCGCAGGTCGAGCATCGATCGCTAGAGCGCCACTGGCTGCCGGCGCACACCGAGAGTCTCAGGTACTGCTTCCGCAGGCATGTGGCGTGTGAGCTGGCAATTGTTGGATGCAAGGGATGGACGTGGACGAGCTACGTGTTGCGCGCCCAGGCATCAGCATCAGCATCAGCATCAGCGTTGGGAGCGTCATGTGAATTGGATTATGCGTCTCACCAAAATAAGGGAGGTCAAAACATGAAAAGTCAAAAGTCAAAAGCACGTCACGCCCAGGCTTTATTTCTGATGTCCGGGTCAACAAGCTACTTGCTGTACGATGAACTGCTACTACGGAGCTCCATGTATCCCAACCTGCAGCTCAAATTGATTTCGGTACAAAAGTGCTGTCGACTAATAATAGTCCACCTGCCAAGCAACTTCTTATGTAACCCTCTTATAGTATCTGCCGCCCCAAGACTATTCCATCCACAAAAGAGCATCTAGTGCAGGAACCACAACCAACAGAGAGAGAGGCCCGCTTACACTCTCCGCCTCTATATCACAGCGCATGCTTACAGTATACAGCAGCTGCTCGTAAATGCACCCGAGGAACCCATCCGCCCCCATGTCCAATAAACGGCGGTCTGGTAACAAGAGAGACTGCCCTGCCTGGTCCCTCCTGCAAGGGGACAACCAAATGGTCACTTTCACTTTTCACTTTCACATGCCGGCTCGACTCTTCCGGTGGTGCAACTCCACACCTGCACAAGTCATCATCTATCACAAACACTCATTGGAAAAGCCAACTAAATGATCCGCACTAATACAGCATTCTTCACTTCCAACCAGCACTCATCGCCTTGTAGACTACCTGACAGCAAGTAAAAGCACCCGTGTATGCTCTCTCTTTATTTCTTTTTCCTCCTCCAGTGAGTCCGGCACGCCTCATAATCAAAAGGACCCGTTCTGATGGATCCTTCCGACAGCCTCATTTCACTAGAACCAGATAGTGATCCTCTTTGACGTTCCTCCTCTCTGCTATCCACACTGCAGCTCCTGGGGACAAGAAAAGAGCAAAGATGAGTAAGGACAAAGTACAAAAGAGAAAGAGAGGGGAGAGGAGAGCCTTTCAGGATCGAAAAGAGTCGAGAGAGAGAGGGAACATTGCGTCTGCCATGGCTTTCAAACGGCTGTGTGCTTCATCAGGCAGATAGAATCGCTGTCAAGGAGCCTTCAAAAACACCCTAGGTGCAGTTTCCTCCTTCAAAAAGACAAAGGCATGTAAAAAAAGGAGTAGCAGAGTAGCAGAGTGGAAAGTTCTTTTGTGACAACCAAAAACAAGAATCGATTCCGCGAATTCGTGTTTTTTTCAAGCGAATTCTTCTTTTTTCTTAATGCCGGGCGTGTAGTCGTTCTCTCTCCCGCTTTCCCCCTCCAGTGGTACCCTTTGCGTTACAAAATAAAACCACAATTACTACCGTCGTATCGGTAGTTTCCTTTGCGCGTATTCTCATGATTGCTCCTTGCCGTGATAAGTGAAAAAAAAAAATTAAAAGACCAAAAAAGGACAATGTGTAGCTCTCTCTCCCTCTCCATTCAAACTCAATCGACCAGTGCCTCCAAGTGTTTACAGCTCGTATCCGGGTCGTCTATGCCAATAGCGCGGGCTGCTGCAGCTTGAGGCGCAACACACAGCTTCCTTAGGCAACAAGACCCTTTTTGGTCTGCACATTGTAAAGCTGTCAGAAAATTGGTTCCGTAGCTAGCAGCAATCATCGAACCAGGCTTCCTCGGGGAGTACTCACCAGGTGCTCCCAGAGCTTCGTCGTCAACGTATCCGGCATGGTATATAGATCGATGGAAAATTCGCCAGCTTCAGACAAGTTACTCACTACAATTCCAGAAGAAAAGCATCAACACGGGGTGTGGACTTGTCCAAAGAAGAAGAAGAGAGATATTCAAAATTGGAAAGATGATACACGCATGTTGAACGTCTTTTTTTTTTTTTTTTTTTTTTTTTTTTTTTTTTTTGGGGGGGGGGGCGGGGGGAGAGAGGGAAGGACTCACCTTCAACATCACTCCGGATATAGGTCTCCGGTCCCTTGTTCTCATTAATCAACTGGATGACGCGCAGAAGATCCTCCTCCTCAAGCTTCTCCAGAGCCTCGGCGATCTTTTCGTAATCATACTTTTGGGCTCCCTTCTTGCTCACGAGGCTTTTCTTCTTGGGCCTGTCTTCGTCAGAGGGCAGAGGACCCGTCTCGCGAAGCCGCTCTTGGAGTGCCTGGGAAGGGTTTTTAAACACAACCGTGTGTGTCACCTCATACTTTTCCTGCTGGAAGTTGAGGTCGTGGATGATGGGAGCCAGCTTGGTCTTTTCGGTGGTGTAGAGATCGATGCCAATCTCAAACTCACCCCAACCCTCGTTGGAGCAGATGAAAGGGGGCTTGGTGAAGGCTGAAAAAGACCGCGTCAATAATGTCTCGGGATTGAGAACCGGTGGGCGTGGGAAGAAAAACGAGACTCACTCTGGGTTGGATTCTCGAATGTAGGATGCAGGTTGTAGACAACCTTGGTGAAGACGTCGCCAGGCCGCTCATTGCCATCCTCATCTAGCAGAAAGAGCCGCAAGCTCCATTGCCGCATCGGAAACTCCTCCACGGGCGAAGGCTTGTCGCTGCAGCATCAGGTCAGAACGAAGCCATAAGATGAAAATGTAGCGAGATTTGAAACATAAAAGAAGGGAAAGCCAGTTCATCAGATAGTCTCTCCTTCGAATAATGAAGCAAAGAAGAGGCTGTATCTTGATGGAATGGGTTGTTGGTGGGAAAAGCGAGATGTCGGGCACAGAGAAAAAAAATACTCACATGACGTGTTGGTCCGTAACGACCTTGACTTTCCTCTGCTCATCGTCAGTCCCAAGCCTCGCATGAATCGCCAGTTTCTTCGCAGCGCGCGGCGCTCCCCTGCGAATCGGAGCCATGGTAAAAAAAAAAAGAAAGAAAGAAAAAAATCAACAATAATGAATTGACGGGCAAATTGAAATTCAGAGCGTAAATGGTGAACAGCAAAGTGATGGAAATATCAGTGCCGAGAACGCGCTTCTGTGAGGCTCTTTTTTTTTGCGTTTTGTGCGTTGATGTGACTTCACACAGCGAAAGCTGAACGAAAGAGTTGAGAGAAGGAAGAGAAAGAAAAACAACATCGCGTAAACAAGAAAAGAGGCTTCCATCATCTTCTCATAGTGAATAGGCAATTAATCCCACCGGCTGGCAGACATTTGGCGAAACCCTCCCATCCAGCTGGCAGCTCCCCGTCTTCCGTCATCTGCTGTTTTTTTTCCGCAGCCTAGAAGCGTCCATTCGCCCAGTTTCCCTCCGCGTGTCTGCCAGCTGCCATCCAGCCGGCATGGATATATACACCTTTTCCCTTAATAAAAGAGAAGCAGAAAAAAGACATCCAGTTGCTCCGATGAATTATATAACGTTGTCCGAACAAGGCGTAAAGGGGAACCCGAAACAAAGCCGAATTGCAGGGAAGGCAAAGTGAATACGTGTGCGTGTGTAGTGAACTCACCTCGACCAACATATTGAAAAATGTGTCCTAATTTTTTCTCCTCCAAGAATAAAAAAAAACCCGATCTATACGGAGAAACAGTGAA
Organism: Trichoderma sp. CBMAI-0020; assembly: GCA_030708095.1. Classification (NCBI taxonomy): domain Eukaryota; kingdom Fungi; phylum Ascomycota; class Sordariomycetes; order Hypocreales; family Hypocreaceae; genus Trichoderma; species Trichoderma sp. CBMAI-0020. The sequence goes on from JAJNCI010000001.1 coordinate 763,099, forward strand.
TTGGAAAAAATGGTGGCAAAAATCCGAGCGGGAAAAAAAAAGGTAGGTAAGGATTTCAATAGTACAAGGGAAAAAGGGAATTAATTTTAGAACAAAAAAAAGCAAGCTCGCGGCTGCTGCTTTGGCTTGGGCGGCCCTTGTCCGGTCCTACACGGCGCTCAAGACAAAAAGGCAAACACGCAAGTAGAGCAAAGCAGAGACGCCAGCACCGGCCAACCGAGACCGGAAACGCGAAGAGAAGAGGGAATTTGGAAAGGGGGCAGTGGAAAAGGCCGTTCTTCGAGCAAGCGGGGGTTGTGCAGCGAATTGGTCTTGACACAGCAAATGATGAGAGAATGGTATCTTGAAGCAAATTGTCGCGGCAGCGCAATAGGTAGACGCTTTCCGTCGTAATAAGCAAAGCAGGTGAAGGGAGAAAGCGCCGTGTAAAGGAAAAAATGGCTGGGGGGTTCAGTCACGTAAGAGTCGGCGGCAGGCTAGCTCTCACTGTGCTTCTGCCGTCTTCCACTTCAGCTCCAAGAAAAAAAAATCGGGTTCCACTCTGGTTTTGATGGACAGAACAAGACAACAGCCGGAGAGACAAAGGACAGAAACAGACGGGAAGAAGAAGAAGAAGAAGAAAACCCTTTTTCCCCAAGCCTTTCTTGCCCGGTAGGAGCCCGGCTATCCGCCGCCATTCGGGGCTAAAGGTTTGTCCCCCTTTGAGTGAATACCTGCTCTTGTCCATCTCCGTCTCGGCTGCTATGATTGTGTACTTTGCCCGTGCGCTGCGCCTTGGAGGCGGTCAGGGCCGGCGAGGAGGTACCACGTCATAGCGCCATGGACGCCAGATCGGATGGAAGCTCGCTGAGCCTCTTTCCGCGCTAACCCTATAGCTGAGCCGGAAATGCACACATCGTGGGATGCTTCTCTTGTGGATGTTGCTATATAAATACTTGGATGGCATTCTACCCATGTTGTTGTTGCCTTTGCTTCCGTCGCTTTGATTCAGGCAGCATGGTGCGTAGATACATTGGCATGCAGACGTAAATTGTGGGCTTCCCATGCCGTCATCATCACGACCAACGCAGCTGTATACATCGAGTTGCCATACTCAACCGCATACAGCGCTCAGCGCTCATTATTGTTTACAAGGATACAGAAAATCACTAACCCATAGTGCTCCTCTTCTGGTATCAACTTTTTATTTCTTTGCTTCAGGGTGCTCTACGATCAAATGCCATTATCTGCTAATCCCCCCAAGCGTTGCGCCACTTGGTGCTTGCTTTCATCCGGGGGGACCTCCTCCAGTCTTCATGAATCCAGATCGACTGCCTCTGTTTGCATCGACTTCGTACAGGGGCCTCTTATATATCGATGTGCTGTATTGCGGAGTGTATTGCGTTGCGTTGCGTTGCGTTGTATGTGTTGTGTGTTGTGGCGTGATGGGGCGTGGGATGGTGTCGTGGTGCTAGCATCTTGTCTGTTTAATCAACAGCTGATGCGCGGGGGAGGGGGAAAATTATGGTTCGAGAAGCGGCAAGCATTGGTTTCGGGTTATACAAGTCGGTCAAGGAAGCTTCAACTTAAGCAGTCTTCTCCTCCTCCTTGGTCTCCTCCTCGCCGGCAGCGGCCTTGAAGAGGTGCTCGCTCTCCTTCTGGGCCTTCAGGAAGGCCTCCTTGAACTGGTTGGCATCTGCAAAAAGAGTGAAAAGCTCGTGTTAGCGATTGTAAAACGCATCAGTCCAGCGGTCTTCACGTACTGTCAGAGTTGGCGAATCGAATAGCAAGGGTAACAGCCTCGGGCTCGCCCTCGCTGACATCAGCGGCAGCGTTCCACACCCAGCTGCGGTCAGAGCCAACGTTGGGGGACAGGGTGATTTCGGGGACAACTGCGCGCAAACATGTGTCAGTAAAGCTACGAACAAGGGTCAGGAGGAACATGTGGGGAAACGACATACTGTAGTGGTTGGCGCAGACCTTGAGCGTCTTCTCTCGTCGCATAACCAGGCGGACCTTGTCGTTCTCCTTGTGCTTGAGCAGCCTGACGTCGCCAGTTCCTCGCTCCTTCCACTCGCCGGTGGAGGCGGGGGCATCCTCGCCATCCTTCTTGACGGCCTTGACGAACTTGAACAGCTTGGCGCGCATCTTGAAGAGCTGCTCCTCAGACTCCTCGTTGGTCTTGACGTCGACCTTCTCGGTCAGCTTGACGACGGGCTCGAAGTGAACGTCCTCGCTCTCGGGGGCCTCCTCCTGTACGACAGATATTCTCGTTAGCCTCGTCTCCTCTATGCCATGCAGCATCGAGAGCCTTGTTTCTCCATCGCTCCCCTCTTGTACAATAGTGCTTACCTCATCGCCCTTGGCATCGCGCTGAGCCTTTGCGCTTCCAGAGTTGTCGCCACGGTCCTCGTCCTCCTTCTTCTCCTTCTTCTCACCACCGCCAAACATGGAGAAAACAGAGGAAGCGGTCACGGAGGCAGCAGGGGCCTAAACAAAGCCGGCGGGTCAGTATATACAAAATGAACAAACGCAGCGGGGTTTCCTCCCCCTCCAGCATCGATATATCGTCAGACAGCGGACATGTCGCGCAGAAACCGACCAATCGCTCGAACCTGGAGGGATGGAGAGAACCGCATGGAAAGTCGTCGCACCTCAGTGTTGGTCTGCTCGACCTTGGGCTCGGTAGCATCGGCGGAAGACATTTTGAATGTGTGTGTATCGAAAAATCTAGTCAAGAGACGCAAGAAGCAAAGATTAGTCGCCTGCTGTTGTAGCAAAAAGACAAGAATAGAATACGCGACGGGCTTTTTTTATTGCTGGAGAAGAAGAGCTGGCGGCGGGGCAAAAAAAAAAGAAGGGAGAACAAAAACAGAATGCAACTTGTTTCTCCACAAAACCTTTGCGCGCAACCTTGGTCGACGGACTCACCGAACAAGTAGGAAATATCGCTGATTATCGAGAGACAACAAAAAAGAGAGGCGTACTTTTTTTTCTTCTTCCCTCGGGTCTGCCTAGCGGGACGGAGTTTATGGTTAAAAAAGGGCGAGTGGTGGTTGGTTTTGGTTTGGCGACAAAAGGAGGGGCTGTGTTTGGGCTGGAAAGTGGGAGTGGGAGTGGGAGTTTGCTTTTTTTGGCGCTGCCCCTCCAGTGGGTGGCGGGGTCCTGTTGATTTTTTCTGTCTTTGCTTCTATTGGGTTCTTGTAGCGTTGCACGTATTTTCTGCTGGTGGGATACTTTGGTTTGACGTGCTCTGAAGATCTGGGCGGCTAATAGCTGTAGGGCCCCTTTTTATGCACTCACATGCAACTCATAGGTGCCTAGACTGCTACTCCAGATTAGTCTACAGCTATTCTTTACAGCAATATACAAATGATGTTTCCCTGAACACTTTGGTAGCAGCTGAGCGGCACGTGCTTCTCTGAGTTATTTATTGGCTCCTCAGCGAGTAACGTGGGAAATCACGGGAGATGGGCCAGATTGATCAAGTGATGCCGATATGGCGTGAACGAGATGTATAGGAGCTAACGCTATCTTAGTACTCCCTATTTTATACTGTCTATTTGGCCTCGTCTGTTTGGATCTGCCAGCAGCTGTTTTATGCTCTCGCGAAATTGGATTTTTTGGAATGGTGCCTTAGCAAGATGATTTCCAGATCAGCAAGGGCTGTTGGCATTTGTATATCAAATAACGAGTCACGCAATCTCTGTAAACCAAGACTAAACACTAACAGACATCCAGGCAAACCAAGCAGTATATATTTGCGAACCATACACATCCACAATCACCCTCATTACCATGAACCAAGCACCAAACGCCCAGGCAAATAAAGCAGCTTGTATATTTGCATTTGCCATACACATCGCACATATAATAGTAAAAGCCACAGTCTCCCTTCCGCCACATCGAGTAAAGTAGCAGTGGCCAAGTTAACAAACAACAAACAAAACAACAACAACAACAACAACAACAACAACAACAAACAAAAGTAAAAGGCCTATAAACTCCATCCCATTCCTGTTTCCTCCAATCCATACCTATTTCCTGCTTCATTTCAAAATAAAAGAGTTTTCATTAAATACATACCAAACCAAATCCTCGCGGATTCCCATAACTCACACACAAAAAAGAAAAAAAAAAAAAAAGGTAAAAAAGAAAGAAGGGAGATGATAAAAAAGAGAAAAAAGAAGAAGAAGAGATACTGGCATAAAAACAAAAGATATATATCCCATACTCTTTTATGCCGCGTTCTTGCAAGAATTCACATCTCCACACGCAAATTTGCTCTTCAACTTGGACCATTCGGACCAGAGCCGTGAAGCTGCTTCCATCGGTTTCTTAGGATCGTCCCTTTTTGCGTGCCTCATCTCTTCAGCAGCTGCGTGCTTCTCGGCCGAGAATACCATTGCCTTGCGTAGATATTCGTCATGCTCCTCTACGCTGCCAAAGACCTGTAGCCACCAGAGCCTAGCTGAGAGCTGTGCGTCGATAAGTTGGAGGTGGAGCTTATTTTGTACATCTTCAACCGATGGCAGGTTTTCGAGAGCTTGCTGTGCAAAGTCATCAATTCTAGTGGTAAACTCCTCGGCGGCTTCTTCAAACTGGGCCTTGGCTGTCGATACGAGGTTGTCGAGATTCTGCTTGGCATCTGCAAAGGTGGCGCCAAATGTCTTTGATACAGTCTCAGTGACGGTTTGGCAGACGTTTTGACATGCCGAATTGATGGACTGCTTGGCGTTCTCAATGCATCGCTCTGCCTCCTGAGCAGCAGCAGGCACGAGTCCGGACAGGTCATGAGCTAGGTGTTTGGTGCGTTCCAAGGCCTCTTCCATCAAGCCCTTCCCAAAGTGGACCTTGACCACTTTGTGAAGCTTGGGACGGCACTTGGCTTCGAGCACGAGGCTGACGACACCGTGGACCTCCTTCTTGGCAAACTGCAGGCGAAGGCCCTCGTCTACCATGGACATGGTAGTGTCGACAATGTCATCTCCTCTCATGGCAGATACAGACAGACAGTCCTTGGCCAACCACGTCTTCTTGATACTCTTGGGGATGTGTATCAAGATATCATTGTGCGCTTCGGCCGTAAAAGATACAGCAGGCTTCTTTGCACCGAATATCCAATCGTCAGACTGTGGCTCGCCGATAGGCACCAAAGCCACGCTGTTGGTGGAGGATGGCGTCGGTTGACTGCTAGGAGTTGATAAAGATGAAGTCGTGAGATATGTCGTGGTGGTGATGGTGGCAGTGACGGGCGGTGGGGCTTGGACACTTGGTAGAACTGGTTCGGATGGCGATTGGATGAAGATGGGAAGCGCCAAGAGCACAACGAAGATGAATGCGAAGCCGGGGAACCCTCCCCATGTTGCCTCTGCGAAATACTCTCTTGCTTCGGATTCGAATGGCCAAAATTCAGACATTTTCTGTTTCCAAGATTTCTTCTTCTCGAGCTCAGCTAGGCCCGGCCTCTCAATCACTCGACTGGCCTCTGGAGTCGGGAAAGAAGGAGTCCCCAAGCTCTGCTGCGTGTATTCAAGCGATGAGTGGCAGTAGGCCTCATGCTCAAAGGGCGGGAAGGGCTCAAGCTTGGCAGTCTCATTTGTGAAATGCGACTCGGCCAGCACACTGTCTTCGTGGACAGACTCTTCGTCGTCCTCTTCGTCTTCGGTATCATCTCGGTCAGACGCCGCTGTGCTGGGCATGTCTGCCTCGTCGACCGCAGACTCGGTCTCGTACGAGTCCTCTGTGCCCGCCAAGCTTTGGACATCGTCTGGGCGATGAATGTCGAGCGAGCCGATGGATTCGCTCATGGACCCGGCGTAGTTGTCGTCTTGAGACTCTTCGTTGTCGGTGTCGGTGCTCGGGCCCGAGATGAGCTCGTAGGTGGACTCGGACAGGCTGTTGTCCTCGGCGAGCGGAGCCAGATCCATGATGTTGGGGTTGCTGCTCGATATCCAATTTGCAAGCTGCTTGTTGCCCTGCGGCCTGGGGAATCGCAGAGTGGGCTCTGAGGAGGCGAGGGTCGCGCCGGCTGTGGGCGAGGCGGCTGTCAGCGATGGCAAGAGGATCGAAGGCGGCGCTGGATAGGAAGCTGATGGCTTGTTAAGCCGCGGGAGCAGAGTATTGCGACGTCGAGGCTGCGGCGGCGGCGGGGATGGCGATGTATCAGGCTGTTCCATCACGAGGTGACTGCGGTCAGTCCAAGGACCATCTCACGCACCAAAGTGACGACTCGGCGGCAAGCCCATGAATCAAGCAGGCGGCGGGAATGTGATTCTTTGCTGCAGCGGCAGCGGGGTGGACGTGAACGGGGTGAACGTGTGAATGTGAAGGAGGGGAAGAAACGCGGCGGGGAGGGGCTTTTGGCCCGGAGGGTTTGATGGACGGAGGATGATGATACGGAAGTGAGGTCAGAGCCAACAGCAGCTTGCAAGACGAAACAACTAACCACAGTCCAGACGGAACAGAGCAGAAGAGGAGGAAGCGGCAGAAATGAATCAGAGACGAGTTTATAAAGCAGAGACGAGAATCATCCAGCCCTGGTCGCAGCACGAATCGGCCGGGTGAAGCTTGACGGTGCGAAGCCGTGCCAGTGACATACAAGGGCTCTCGTTTTGAGGCTGAGTTGCTGCCTGCGGGCACCCGAGGCTGCCTGATGGCGGATGGGCCGCTGGAAGTTTAGCTGTCGAGCGCCTGTAGAGCATGCAGGTTAGCCGCTGAAGGCGGGACGATGCAGTGGGGTTTCAGGCTAGAGGTACCCAGCACGGACGCTATGTGAAATTGAGACTTTGGACGGCAGCTGCGCGTGACCCCGATCTGAGGTATTATTGCTTGACGACGGCCGTGGAAAAGACGGAGAGAGATGGCAAAGATGGCGCGGCTTGGGGGTGGGGAAGCTGAGGGAGTTGGAGCATCTGTCGAGACTCGAACGGTTTGATAGGATGCAGAAGATCGAGGCAGAGTCTCACGTGAAGATTACATGTATGCAGCCAATTTGAGGGGATTCTGTCGACCAGTCGGAGCGGCCAGCTGGGTGAAGAGCCATGCAGAACAAGGTTCCAAAAAGCGAGGCTTTATCCTCTCCGGACACGGCCAGGAATCCATGGCTTCTGCAGAACTCTATGCAGCCAGGCTTTGCCTCTAAAATCCAAATCTAGATTGAGGCTTGAGTGGGATACTCGGACAATGGGGCTAGTACAGGTACGGCTTTGCAGGATGCGTTGAAGATGGATGTGGCAGACGAGCAGCTGTAATAGTATTGGAAGCTTGATTATGGATTTAATACACACCTGTATACCTATGTAATAAGCATGCTTCAGCTTATTAGAATCTACATCAACAGCGGCCATGTCCCGCTTACACTCTCTTCTTGATATCGTCATCCTCCGTATCCAAGTGGATCCTCCCATTCCCGCCCTCCCGAGCTTCCACGGCGGATCCTTGTGGGGATCCCGTAACAGAGCATCCAGAGTTAGCCCCAGAGGAGTCGATTGGTACAAGTAGATTCCTTTGATAGCGGTAGATCTCTTGGTAAAAGTAGGTTGCACTGATGAAAGTAGATTTCCTTGATAACAGTAAATCCTATGAATAGAAGTAAATCTCCCTGATAGGAATAAAGTCTTTCGCCAAGTAATCAAGCACTGCCGAGGTACATACTGATTCAACGCCGCTCTACATGCACATATCCATCATCGTCCAGCCAATCTGTAGCTTCATCTCGCAACGCATCTTCCGGCGGCCGCTCCCATTCAATCACCGCCCTCCCCGCCTCTCGCTCCCTGGCCCATGAGAAATCGTACGTACCGCCCACCGCATAAGAAGCCCCCGATGCGTCCCTCTCCCAAACCGTCTGCTGATACGGAAACGCTGGCCAATCGATGTATTCGCGGGCTTCAATATGAACGGCTCGCCTTCGCCTCGTCCACTTCTCAAGAACTGACCGGTAAGCTGATAATGGGTGGTCGAGCATCATGCCCAGAGCTGGCACCCACTCCTCATGCCCCGTAACAGTGGCGGCATTCGATATTTTCTCTGTGTAATGGGTATTTTGGAAGCTTTTGTCGCCAGTAATTATGCTGTAAACAGTCAATATGACCAGTGCCATTTCTTGTCCTGAGATGTCGAAAACAAAGAGATAAACAGGGCCAGCTATTTGGCGGGCGAAATTGAAGTTGATTAGCAGCAAATCGTCCGTCTCTGTACAACCAGAAGATGCCTGGGAATGATATTGTCATGAACGACTCCATATCTCAGATTTAAATCATCCACGACCTGAATGAGCTGCTTGAGCCACTTGAGTTTAATTCCTCGTGACGAATCATCTTCCAGCGAGCCACCAGGTATATAGGGCGTTGTAAAGCCAACAATCTGACCATGTATCTCATCAACCACAATTTTATCAATTGGAACGATATTCGGATGGTGGGAAAGCCGCAGCCAAACATTCAACTCTGTCCAGAACCGCCAAGAATCTTGAACGATGAGCGCATACTTGAAGACGACTCTTTTTGCTTCTTCTTCTCCAGTGCTGTATGAAACAAGATCAACGCCCCAGGCCATGCGAGATAATTCACACAGCTCACTTCGGACTACAGTTTCCACACCACTCAACGGCTTCTCGAGCTGGAGATGCTCCATCTCAAACCGCCAGATAACGACCCACGGATCGTCTTTTGGATCCGTAGAAACTCGAAGCAGATCACCGCTCTCAGACATGTGGATCTTGTAGGTGTCGAGCGGGAGACTTTTGATGTGCGTTTTGAAATGCGCAATAACTTGGGCTGGGTCTTCTTGATACTCTGCATCTGTGACGAGGGACATCATCCGGCGTCGATCCCAGTCCATTACCTGCCAAATGACTGGCTCGCCAATCTCAATCAAGCAGCCAAGGAAGCAGTATCTGTCGATTTCCTTTAACATTGCGCCTCATTTGGCATGCGTGGCAGCTACATGAGAGTGAATCGATGGATAGAAAATCATTTGATGGATCAAGACAAAAGACCTCACTCTCTCTTATTGAGCAAATATCCGCAAATTAGAGTTCAGGTTGGCTGAAAATGGCAAAATTTATAATCTAGCACCAGGTGCAGCTACATGGCGAGTAGGAATCTCTGCTGCTTCTCTACGAACATAAAAAAGAAGAAGAAAAAACTAATCCACAGCGCATAAGATGCCCTCACAAACGATTTAACTTGGATGCAACGTTGGATCACAACATTCACCAGCAATAAGAACAAAAAAATCATGTAGAATATGTTTCATATTGGAGCCGATATCGCTCGGCATTTATACACACCCAGCCCTAGGCACTAACTGCCTGTTCACAAATAAAAAATCTGTCATGAAAAACACCATCCGGTCATGTATCCCAAACATAAAAAAAAAATAAACAATAAAGGGAATGTTCAAAGGCAAAAAAAACCGTTCCGACATTCCGACATTATACATGTGTCGCTTCCCATCTAGTAGTAGTAGTAATACTTTTGTATATCCCCTTCCCCGTATCTCCACAAACTCCGTATGAATGACAAGAAAGAAGGCAAAAATAAAGCCGAAATGCAGACCAGGCAGCAGACGCTCCAGGTACAGGGATTAGGTCATGGGTTGGGCGAGGGTCGAGTCAAACAAGCCCAGGCCGGAAAAAAAAACACCAAGGGTCAAGGGAAAAATCCCACCTCAGGTCCGTAATCCCAGTAGCCAAGAGAGAATTCGAAGAAGTGGGGTATCTTCACAGAAAAAGTGTTGTAGCACGGATGTTGTTGCCGGCAGCGGCGGCTGCTGGTTCCAGGAAGGCTGAGATAATAGACTGCGGTTTTCCAAAGGATTTTTCCAAAGGATGATGCTATCCAATTGTAAATGCATCTGGTTGGCTAAGCCCGAAGCAAGGCCATCTGTTTAACAAGGTGTACAGAGGAAGGAGAGGAAGCGAGGTGTAAATGATTTATAGAGAGCGAGTTATTTTGAGTGCATATTTTTTTTTTTTTTTTTTTTTTTTTTCATGATAGCACGCCGTGCTTCTTGAGCACCTTTTGCAGGGACTCGGGGCCAAAGTGCTCGTCATCTGGCATCATCTCAATGATGCCAGTGAGGTTGGCGAACAGGTCGCCCTGGTTTCGGTAGGCCAGGATGGCAGGCACGGCAGCATTGTCGAATTCAATGTCTTCGTAGTGGACCTTGACGAAGTGAACTGACGGGTTCGCCTTGACCAAGGGCATCAGCACTGATTCGATTGCTGAGGAGACTTCGCTCTGGACAAGTAGCGTTAGAATGTGGTTCGCGTAGAGGATCAAGTAGAATGAGCTCTTACCTCGTGATCATAGACAAAGACAACAACAGTAGTGTCTCTGTTCACCTTCTCAATGGCGTCCAGATAGCCTAGGGCATCCACCTCGTCCATGCGGCCGTAGATGCGGGTGCTGGGGCTTGTCCGTCTGGCCCGGATGGATTGTCCGGATTCATTCTCAAGCTCTTGCCGCCGCGCTTCCCGCCACATGCTCAGGAACTCCTCTTCATCCTCGTCATCACCGCCGCTGAATATGGCCTCCTCGCTCTCGCTCTCGCTCTTGTTGCTGCGTGGGGAGCCAAAGACGCTCTTGCGGACGGACTGCGCGCGGGCCCTCCACTTTGTCTTGCGGGCAGATTCATAGCTTCTGGCGTCGGCAATGACGCCCTTGACACCGGTAGAGCGGCCGTTGTCAAAAGACACGGGGGGCAGCTTGAACTCGGTGGCGGCGGTAGGCATTCTCATTGCCTCGTCGATCCTGGCGTTGCGGTATTGCTCTTCTTCAGAGAGATCAGATCCGTGCTGGGAGTCGGCGTCGTCACGATCTTCAGGGTGGACAGTTTCACGATGGGCGTTGTTGGCGACAAGCTTGTCGAATTCGTCTTGGGCTTCAGTGGTCATGGTGGGCTAGAAGGGCTCGTCTCACGAGCGGGAGGCTGCGGGTAGTTATATAGATGGACAGAAGAGTGGTGTTGAGGTGTCGTTGTAGTTGCAAGCTCCAGCTAGCAGACAATGCGAGGTGTGCAGCAAGAAAGGTTCTGTCTGTCAAGACGATGTGTGAGGGAGGGGGCGTGTGGGCTGTCGTTTATGCCGTCCACTGGCCCTCGGGCAGCGCGTTTCTAGAAGAAGCGGAGCTGGGCGGCAAGGGTGTGAGACGACTGAGCTGGTGAAGCCTCTGGTCTGTGGAATTCGTCGATTGGGCGGCAGTGGGTTTCGCGCGATTGGCACCAGGGACGAGGGACGCTCGGATCGCGAGACTGAAGAGGGCAGAATCGTCGGCGAGAGCGAGAGAGAGTTGGCGAGATGGCAAACGGGGGCCCCTGGAGAAGCCGCACGCCCCCCCTTTTTTTGATGCGTCGAGCCGTTTCAGCAGGCAGATCAGGGCATGTCAACGGCCAGGGGGAGGCTTGAGGACAGGCGGTAGTTTCAAGAGCGAAGAAAATGATGACGGGCTGGAGGTGATGCGAGCCCGTGATTGGCGGGAGCGGGAGCTGGTGGGTAAAGATGGACAGGCCCAAAGTGGCGCGCGGGGCTGTGGCGCAAGATGCGGTACGTCGTCGAGATGCAATGGGCCAGCTTCACGTTATATCGTGGCTTTGCTGTCTAGACGTGTCTTCTGCAGCGCCAGATCAGATCCGATCACCGCTGCTGACGCAACGCAGCGAATTCGCTCTGGAGCTGATGCCAATCTCTGCTGATCAGCTGGAGGGCAGTTAATCTCTATGAAGCAGAGACTGTCCAGCCGCATTGCCTGATGCTACATCGCTACCTGCACCAGCGGTATTCGTACTAGCACAAGACTCATATTCCTACCTCGCTAACAAGTCACAGGCAATGTGATGCTTCGCGTGGAAACGTCGATACGACGTTGGCGAGGCTGAAGCCCGGCCCAAACGCCCATAATTTGAGCCCAGGGGTCGTGGCCTTGTTCGTTGCCTTGGGCAGTAATGCGGTCATGCCAGTGGGCAGGTGTAAGTGGCGCCAGCAAAGCAAAGCACGACAGATGCATGGACAGCAATGAATCCAGCGGTCCTGCTGCGGGCCCCGGGAACTGACTGCTCAGCTTTGCCATTTCGTCTTCTGAACTCCATGTCGGGCCAGACCCCAAAGAAAGACAGAGAGAGGGCAAAAGCTGGGGTGATGGGCCTGTGTGGTTCCTCTGCCTCGGACCACCGACGCTAGCAAAAACGAGCGACTGACGGCTGAGCCCTTGCATCAGCTCTAGTTCACGAGCACACGAGGAAGATGTCATCTTGGCCAGGCGAGAGCGGCTCTTGTCAACGCCCACCGAGTCACACACGTGGTGAGAGGCCGGATCTGTGACGAGCCTGCTCCACCACCATTGCACCCAGGGAGATGACAATTCTCCGCTCGATTCATGCAGCCCAGGTGCGGCTGATTGGATACGCCGTTGGCAAGCGCTTGGCCCTCTCCCCGCAATGGCGAGCGTGGTGAATGCTACACATCATTTTCTATTCATAGGGCAGGACGAGAGGTTGCCAATATCGAGTCTGCCGGGCGTCGGGTTGGGTCGACCTTTATGCGCGTGTCCAATTACTGTAAGGCGTGATCAGGTCGGCTAGACGAAGGGAAGGCTTCAATAGCCAAGAAGACGGTCAAGACAGGACACACCCCAGGCCTTGGCTCGGGACTTATCACGACGACACATGGCAGCGTGGCTGACGTGGACGAGTCGCGATGAGGGCATCGTGAGCAGTGCACGGCTGTGTTTCCTTTCCAGAAGGTAAGCTGATGGCCACGCTGCAGGATGCCGAATGCCTGGTTCTTCTCTGAGCTGGCAGTGCCGTCTCTCTCGCCCAGCCACCTTGCTTCTGCTGCAGATTCAACGGCAGAGCAGTCCCCAAGAGCCGACATCCGAACTTCGTACTCGCGTCTCAGTGCCCGTCTCAGTCTCGTCCGGTCTGTCCTCACCGCCATGCCCGTCTCCAAAGCCGTTCATCCCACTGCCGAGCCCGGTCCCAGTCCCAGCCCTAGCAGACAATGGCATTACTAGCAGTTCTCGGCAATACAGCCGTGCCAGGCGAGACGCCAAGGTGAAGAAGGAATCATATCACGGCGTCTCATCTGACATGCTTAATCCATGGTGTGCACAGACTATCCCGCATCAGGCATGGCCAATTCATGCTGCTTGTTTCAGGACCTGTTTCATCCTTCATGCGCAGATCGGAAAAATGGGAGAAAAGAGCAGGCCTGCTTTATATTAAACCACCCTTGTAAGTGCACTTCCTTGTCTGCTGGGTACGCACGGCATTTCTTTGCGGCCCTGCCATTGGCTCGAGTTGCACCATGGCCTTGTCTTGCCACAAATTAGCAGAGCAATAGTAAGCCAAAATACCTGGAGCGATGTGGCGCAGATTGCCAAGTCCTGCGTTATCTGAAGACAGGCCAGCAAACAATGTGTAATTGTGTAATTACCAAATGGTGAGATTTTGCGATTGAGGGCGCCGGATACGAGCTGAGGTACGGCTGAGCGATACGGTGATGATGACGAGTACGTATCTAGCAATGCAGTTAAATACACGTATATCAGATAACGCGTTGGCCAAGGATTTACACATCGTGCCATGCTGGTTCTATTTTTACATTGAACTTCTTTTTATGCTGGATTCTCATATCGGCGACTGCCGTGATGTAGCTGCAAACACCCGTTTGCGTTACATCTTCTTGGTTGCTGCTACCCTACCTTTATGCAATCTTTTTATTCTCTGTCTAATCTTTCTGCTAGTCATATTATTCAATTGCCTATTAGCATTTAGCCTTTCCTTCTCGAAGGTCCTTGTGGTTCTAGGCCTCTCCGCAATCCCGCACCAGTTCCCTCATCATGACACCGCCAGTACCACAAAAACAAACAAGCACGATATGCAAGCACTATCCGCCGTAGAGGTTATTACTCGTGATACCTGAGGACTGCTACATCATTGTCAAGTTCCAAGGAAAACACAGGCCAGGCGCTGACGAGAATGTGACAAAATCGCGTCCACACGGCCGTCAACATGGCATGCAGCGCTTCATCGGGTCCACTAAATTCATCGTCATCTTTCCATGGAAAATGATTAAGCTTAACAATAGAAGTTAATATATTTATTAGGCTCTAGCCGTCTTACCTCGTTCAAAAAGAGCCGCTTTTGAACCATCGTCAAGTTAACCTGCAGCCATCTACAAACATAGGAGAAAAGAAATGCCATCTTCGCAGCGACATCAGTGTTTGATATGTCCACGTCTTTTGATATAAACAGACAATTTTAGCCGCGAGTAATACCAATGACACAAGTAGTCTTCCAAGCCTATTTATTCACAGACAAATTGCTACTAATAGCGGGCAACGTTTGCCATGAATGACGTAAAAGCAGAATTTAGGCCGGCTTTGCGCTCTTCCTTTGCGAAGAATTATGTTCCTTCTTATTTATAAATCTAGATGAATTTGTCTTGACATTATTGAAACCTACCTATACATGGGGGAAAATACTGCTCGAAAAGCATGAAAAGGGTTGCCGAATCACCCAATCGATCGCACCTGTCTCTTTGCTTTCTGCAATCAGCCACTCAGGGATCAGAAGCCAAGTTTTTACTATATCCTTTCGCCAACTGCCAAGAAAACAAGGTGAAGAAAATGTGATTGGCCTTGTTGAAATCTTGAGTAGTTTCTGGAAGCTTTTTTGCAGATGGTCGAAAGAAATAAAAAGGGCCGTTGAGCCTTTTAACAAGCGGCGCGTTTCTCCTTCCTCTTTCAATACTTGGAAACCAGAAATCCTGCTTTCCGTGTCCTCAAAACAAATGGACTGTAGGCGGTAATGTTACCAGCAGCATATACTCGCCACCTTTGGAGTTCTTTGCTGACTATAGAGTGACAGGTAAAACCATCTCGCGTGTATTGTACTCGGAGACAATGGAAAGAATATAGACTAAATAAAGCAATATATTGTATCAAAAAGAGCAACTAAAAAAGTACAACCCGGAATTTTACCTACAACAGAATGCAAAAGAAAGAAAAGAAAAAGAAAAAGAAAAAGAAAGCCAGACAAAGCCTCCTCCCAAGGTATTGTATCCCTCCCAACACACTCATTCTAAAACACCCATCAACGCAAACAACACATCTCTCCTTGTGCTGCCTTGTTTCTCGCGTCTCTTCCACATTTTATGTGCCTTTGCATTCTCTCTCTCTCTCTCTCTCTCTCTCTTTTTTTGGGGGGCATATGCCAAGTCATAATATATATCCCAAATGAAAAATGGAGGAGCTCAACGAGAAAGATAAAGGAAAAGGCGGCGCGGTCTTGTTGAATCATCGTACTGTATTATCTGGAAGCTTTTGAACTTGTGCTCCTCCTTTGTTATAAGCCAACCAACTGAAAAACCCACCAACATCCCATTTCCCATCGCTATAATCCCCCTCCCTTCCCCTTCTTCCAAATGAAATCCTCCGCCCTCCTCTCTCTCTCCCCCTCCCATCTTTAATCTCCAGGTTCTTTTTTTCTTTCTTCTTTTTGGGTTCTCATGAGCTCTGTTATTATGCGTTGTCCTTCTAAGAAAAAAGAAAACAAAACAAAACAAACATGTAAACTCGCTCGACCACGGCATATTAAAAAGGTGGAGAAAAAATCACCGCAGAAGCAGAGCTAGAGAACACATAGACACCAAAAGAAAAACCTGGGAGGACAATAGAAGAAGAAGAAAAAAATAAACCATCAAGTAATACACTCCGCCCGTCGCCAACGACCCAGAAGCTTATCGGGAAAATGAAAAACGCAGAAACTTGTGCAAATAATTTTTGGGGGATCAGAGGCGGGAAACGGAAAAAAAGAGTAAAAAAGAAAAACAAAATAGTGAGAGATCAAGGAAACTTGGGGAAGCAAAAGGTATCAAGTCGGCCGGTTTTCCTTTTTCTTTCCCGACTGCCTGCCGAAAGAAGTGGGTTGAGATGCCTCCACGATACATGGAAGTGCTGCTCATGCATCGGCCAAAAAATAAATAAATAATGATAAAAAAGTAAATGGTGTAAGTAGGGCACGTTTCGTCACTTCGTCCTGCGTACGCCAGTATTCGCAAGCCTGATATGCGTGTGGTCGGGTGTCCGAAATTGGCGGGTAATATAGTCGTTGAATGCGGATGGTTGAAGAAGTCGTGGGAGAGACTTGAATCGGCATATGCGTGAAAGCCCGTCTGTGTCATAGATGAGGCATTTTAGTAGGCCCAAACCTTGAGCTGTAGAAGAAGTTAGCGGTCAATGTCGCATACAAGTGCAGTTCACGGCTTGTTGAAACATACCAGAGAGTCCCATGAACCTGTGCACAAGCTGATACCGTCGTTGCTCACGCCCAAGCAGCTCACGCGGTTCTCGTGGCCCACCAGTGAGCCAACCTTTTCGCCTCGTGTAATATCCCAGACCTAGTGGCAGAGTCAGCATCAGATGCATCATTATTAATCTCGAGCGTGGCTTACCTTGCACTCAAAGTCGTCATAACCAGCGAAGAGCAGACGTCCAGAGACAGATGTGGCGACGGATGTGATACCGCAGAGAATGGATTCAGACTAGGTTGACACGTTAGCATCTTTGATCATGTTTTCTTCTCACAACTCTCTGTTGAAGGGGTTTTTAGAAAGAAAAAAAGGCGGTAAGCTTGACATACTCCATAGAGGTTCAATTCACGATCGGCACGGATATCAAACAGTCGGCAGGTGGCGTCATCGGATCCGGTGACGAAAGAGTGGCCATCGGGGAAGAACTGGATGGCGTTGATGTCGGACTCGTGGCCGGCAAAAGTCTGGACCGCCTTTCCGGCACGGATATCCCAGAGCTTGGCGAACGCGTCGCAGGCACCGGAAATGAAGGTGTTCTGGTTGGTGGGATTCAGGCTGATGCTCATGACATCGCCGAGATGGTCGGCAAACTCGGTGACCTTTTGGCCCGTCTCAATGTCCCATTTCATGCAGGTCATGTCACCCGACGAGGTGAGGATGCTGCGGTCGTTGATGAATCGACAGCAAGAGAGATAGCCGGCGTGGCCGGATAGCTCTCTGGCCACCCGCGTAGGGCCGTCGCGCTGCTGGTTCAAATTGTAGATGGAGCAGATGTTGTCGAGACCACCGCAGGCGACAAAGTTGCCGCTGGGGGCGTAGGCGCAGGTCATGACCCATGATGACCGCAGGGGGATGGCGTGGACTTTGTTGGTGGTGTAGGCGTCCCAGATGATGAGCTTTCCGTCCTGAGAGGCGGAAACGAGGTGTCGTCGGTCGGTGGACCAGTGCATGGCATAGATCTTGGCCAGATGGCCCTTGAGCGTTCGCTTCGACCGCATGAGCTGGTTCTTGGGGATGGACTCGTGAGCCTGCTGGGCGACAGCCCGGACTAGAATCGAGAGAGCGTTAGCAACTGCGGCAACTTTTGTTCCTTGGATTTTACGCATGGTGAGACAGATTCGCAGCCACCCGCCATGGCGATCGCACGGCCAGCGACACGCCCAGAGAAACACCGTAGAGAAGACGCAAAAACATACGTGTGGTGTCGGCCAGCTCATCCTTCTTTCGCTTGATCCTATCCTTCAGCGTCTCGGCCTCGCGACGCGCTTGCTGGATGCGCGCCTGCATCGCCTCGGGCGACACATCGTTGGGCTGCGAATTCATGGCGGCGGGTTCGGGCGTGAGCGGGCGAAAAAAGAGCAGTCGAGCAGCAGGCGAAGGCGATTCTCTCTGCACGGATTGTTGGCGGATTCGCTCGTCGGGGGGGAATTGAATTGACGAACTTGGGACTGTGGAGAGCGGAGGGAGAGGAGAAGAAAGAATGCGCTGGGCTTTGGGGGTTTGGGGGGGGAAGAGAACTGAACTGAGCTACAGCAACGTTAGCTCCTATCCCAGGGGGGTTGGGCTAGCTTGGCTGGGGCCCGGCTGTCTGGGGGCGGATGATGGGAAATTGACGGTGGGCTGGCAGGCCCTGAGCAGAGGGTAGGGGAACAGCGCTGAAGGGTCGCTAGCGAGGCAAACGCGCGGTGGCCTCTGAGGCGCTGGAATCGGCTGCTTCTAGGGCCGGGTCGAGCTGGCGCTACTCTGCGCTACGCTGCGCTACGCTGCGCTACAGATGCTGCGTGCAACTCGACGTTTGGCGGGCAGTTTAGCCAAAAGTGCCCGTGGACCTACTAGATTGCAGCCATGATGCCGCGATAGGCACCTACAAGTAGTATGTATGCACTCTACTAAGCTGAGAGCGAGCGCGCGCGCATCCACCGCGGTCCCCTTTTTTTTTCCCATTTCGCAGCTGCTGCAAATCGCAACTGATAGACGCTGCGGACCACCCACTGCCGCTACAGCGCAGGCTGCGCTACGGCTAACGGCTGCGCTGCGCTTATGCTGCAACGGGAAAGGGACGTGCGGAATAACTGCATTCTGCCTTGTAGTGGTACTTGCGTCCGTCTCGCGCACGGGTCGAGGTACATGGATGGATGCCAGCTTTGCAACAACAGAACGCAGAGATGCGCTCTTGGCTCTGCATCAGTCGTGTTTTACTGCCTCTGTTTCGCGTTTCTTTGTACGAGCCCAGCCCTCGCCTTCAGCTTGTTGGCATTGCTAATTGCCTCACGACCCGCGGTTCTGGTTTCCGGGATTTCGGGCACAAGGCGGAATGCTTCAGCCTTGGGTACAAGCTGCGGTACATTTGCTGTACAGTACTGCGTCGTATATGTCAGCCCAGCAATGAATTGTAGACACCTGGAATTGCATCGATAAACTGCTGGATTCCACATCTGCGCTTTGACATTGCTCCAGTATGTCATGAATCCTGATGATTTGATCAAGTCCCGTCTACGGCCAAGTCGCATGATGCCCGCCGCATGAGGCCGGATTCACATGAGAGCGAAAAAGATACAGCGGCAGCACTCTCTGTATTTGCAACACCAACAAGCACTCCCAATATGGTTATTACATCCAGGGGCAAGGAGAGGAGGCCGGTGGAGCCTCGCTCCTCGCCAAAAGAACATTTTCTTCTTCTCTTTTCGCTTCTGCATTGCGACCAGGGTGCGCTTGAATTACCTCCTCGAGCATGTACTGGCTACCTCCAGCACAGTACCGGGTACGAGCAGGGAATAATTCGCTAGTTCCGTGCACGAAAGACCTTTGGGGCCAGATTCAAATCTTGCCGTCCATTTCTGGGACGGGTCCATGCTGCTTTCTTTTTTCACGCACCTTTGTTCTGCGTCGGTGCTTTTTCTCTCACCATCTGCCGCACGATCTGCACCCAGCCAGCCGATGCTACTGTACGGATGCTGCAAAGTTCATTCATTCATCAATCAATCAGTCAATCAACTAATCAATCGGCCAACAGCCCGGCCAATTCTCAAATCGCCGCGCTGAGTGGGCATCGCGCCGGCTCTGGTTCCTGGCCAAAAGGGCCCAGCCAGCTTCAACACTCCACTGACGCCCGTTGACGCCACTGTCCGGTAGCCCTGCAGCTTTAACCCCTGATGAGATTAGTCGCTGAGCACGGAAGCTGGGCTCCGTCGAATGCTTCTGATACGGGTGCGAGTGGTATCTGCCAGCAGCAGGCTGATTGGCCTCTTCTCCTGGGCGGGATGCAATGCTGCTCAATAAGTGGTGGTCTAATGTCGACCGTGATATGTAGCACCAATGGCCGAGCAAGGCTTCGAATCCGCCATCGGTGTGCAGACACTTCCTCTCCTGCGAGGCGCACAAGGCAGATACCCGCGACGCCTCCATCCTTCTGATGCCGCTGCCTCTTTCTGCCTGGGCGAGCAGCAGCAAGAGTCGGCTGGAAATAAACCGCAGGCCCAGGACTGGCCAAGCCAAGGACGCAATTTACGATGCCTGCACGGCGACCCGCTTCTTCCTCCGAGCCCACCTTCTAAGAGCAGGTTTGACCCCGGCCCATTACAGTACCAAGACGGCTTGCTTCTGCACTCGGTCCCGGCCGTGGGCAATCATTCGACTTGATGGATCCGCTGCGAGTAATTTGCAAGCAAGCTGTAGCTTACTGTACTGTACAGTAGAGTCTTGTGTTGACGACGAGAGGCGCACTGATGCACAGCAGGCTAGGGGCTCACTATTTGAAGCTGTGTGCGCGACATCACAAAGAAAGATGGAGACATCTCATGCTTGTGACTCGACTACGCCTTGAAAGCCCCAGAGTGCCGGATATTGCCAGGCCAGAGAATGGACCGCGCAACTGTGAGCGAGGCTCTCCGGAATGCCGTGCGAGCGATGCCAGCGCAACGACCACACTGTGCTCCAACAGCGGGAGGCAGCTTGCCGGGAGCTTGCATTTGTCACTGTGGACGAAGAGCGCTTGGGCGGCTGCTTGCTGCGTATCTGCTTCGTAATACCTGGACGGAGAGCTTGAGTGCTAGTCTATACGTGTATGCGGAAAACCCACTCCTATTCCGCTCACCAAACACTACAGTATACGCAGGCGAGCAGATCTACACAACTACTAGTAGTTCTCCTAACACGAGACTAACAGAGCTTGCCGAGACATGATTTACACATCAGATATGCTCCCGCAACCTGCCATCCATCATCGACAACACCGCTTTATGCTTCTCAGCTTACTAGCATGACTCGAGTCTTCATTGCATCTGACAGCTTACCTACCTACCTGCTCACATGTCTTACTTGCATCTCGACTTCTACTTGTAGCTGTACTCGCACAAAGCTGGCATGGTCTCTCTTCCAGGGTACGCCTCTCGGCACATTTTTCTCACGCTCCCAAATTATGCCTCTATCCCAATGGAGCAGTTCGCAGCAGATGATCTCGATGTACATAGTATGGTCTGAATGAACCTTGCGCTTGCTAGTCGTATAGCGGTATAAAAGACGGGAGCTTGTGTGGGATAGCCTGTCCAGACGCCTTCTCATGAGCAGTAAACGTAATGCCCCCCATGCTCGTGACTACCTTGGCTCTCCCATTGGGAAAGGCAAAAAGTATATTAGAGCAACAAAGTGTTGCATTGCGGTGGAAGTAGTACCGGTCACTAACGTACACTCGCCCGGGGATGGCTTCCGAGTCGGTACCTGCGTGAGGCTTTTAATTAAGGAGAATATCCACAAGATGAGAATGACAGCGGCATGCTATTTCACTGTACAGTACACACATCCATCTTGCAATATATATAGTACTAGCTTTTTTTGCATCTTGCGTTGATATGCTGCGAATGGTATGGATGCTGCTGTGGACAAATCTCATATATGATATCACCGTCTGCTTGAGATTTAGCTGCGTTTAACGTGCTGCTATGCCCCTTAGCAACGCGACTCGGCCGAGCAGTGATTGACGAGCTTCTACATGAAGCTAGCTCAAATCCAAGGGATACATTGACAAAGACTTTACATCATATATAAAGCTTGTAGTTGTTCCATTTCCTCATCGTGGCATCAAATAATACTGCCCAAGAGCTATCCCGGGCAAGGATTTTCACAATGCATACCCATCCTGCCTCTACATCTTTCATTTCCTCCTCTTTTGAATACATGCATTTTATTCAACATTACGCTCTTCGGTCATGTCTCCTCCTTTTCCCATTAATTGGTCTTTGCCCACTGCTTGAACCACTCTAAAGCCTCGGGGTTGGCCACGCTGGCATTCGTCTTGACCGCCATGCCTGAAAGGATCTGCTTCACAGCAACTTCGATTCTATGACGAGTTTCACAAATTAGCTTTTTCGATTTTCAAGGGGAGGGAAAGATGACCAACTTTTTACCGTTGCCCGTCTTGGGCACGCCGCCTCCGCATTCTTCCACCACGCCCGGGACGTGACGCGGGCTGAGCTCGCTCTTAATCTTCTGCTTGATCCTGTTTCTCAAATCATCGTTGAACTTGTGCTCTGGCGTCGTGACCACAAAGAGGCACACCGTCTCGTCAGTGTCCGTGACCCGTCGGCGGCCCACGCAGACGGCATCTTCCACCTCGGCAGCGAAGAATCGAATCAGGATGTTGTAGATCTCGGCCGAGCCGAATCTCACACCAGCAGGCTTCAGCACGCCGTCGGACCGTCCTAGCATGAGGAGACCGCCTGTCTTGGCATCGGGAATCTTGACAAAGTCGCCGTGATGCCATACCGCACCCTTGACACCGCAGACGTCCTCGAAACGCTCAAAGTAGGCGGCCTTGTACTTGTCGTTGCCATTGGCACCAAAGAATGTCAGGGGCTGGCAGGGGAAAGGCTTGGCGCAGATCAGATCGCCGGGCTCTCCTGCGGGCACTTCTTCTCCAGTGATAGAGTCGACAACTCTGATGGCCATACCGAGACCGGCGCACTGGATTTCGCCAACGCGTACGGGAAGGAGAGGGCAAGAAGCGCCAAATAGGGAGATGATGTCGGTGCCGCCGGTGATGGAGCCGAGATTAATGTTCTTGGGGAAGGCTTCGTAGACGAATGAAAAGGTGGACGGAGGCAGTGGTGATGCCGTGGAGTAGATGGCTTCAAGATGAGACAAGTCAATGCTAGCATCGCGAACGGGATAGACGCTGTTGGCCTCCAAGGCTGTGAGGTAGGCGGCCGAGGTGCCGAAATGGGTGACCTTGAGATCTGACAGCACGCGAGGAAGAGACATGTACGAGTTGGGTCGGAAGGGCGATCCCGAGTACAGAATCAGCTTGGCTCCAGCAGCAAGCGCCCCGATGCTCCAGTGCCACATCATCCAGGAAGTAGTTGTGTAGTAGAGCATGCTCGACGCAGGAGTCAATGAGCAGTGCAGCACGTGTTCCTTTTTGTGCTGGATGAGTGTTCCCAGGGCCGTGTGGACAATGGCCTTGGGAAGACCAGTAGTTCCGCTGGAGTAGAGGATGTAGAGTGGATGTGATGGCGACAGCTGCTCGAACTTGAGATTCTCTGAAGATGCGCTGGCGAGGAACGCTTGGTATTCAACAGCCTTGATGCCGTGAGCCTCAATGTCCTCGATGCCAAGCTCGGCCTTGATGTTGTTGATGACGACGACCTGTTGCAAGCCCATTTTGCTGAGCTCGGCGACAATATCCTTTGTCTTGGATGTGCTTGACCACTCCTTGCCGTTGTAAACGGTACCATTGTCTGCAAACAGGACACGAGGTCCAATCTGGCTCAGTCGATCCAAGACGGCAGAGACGCCGCTATCAGGGCTGATGCCCGTCCATATCGCGCCTATGGAGGCGGCAGCCAGCATTGCAACCACGGCCTCTACGTGGTTGGATACGTAACCGGCGACGACATCGTGGGGCTTCAGCCCTGCAGCGCGCAAAGCATTGGCGCATTGGCGGACAGCCTCGCGCAATTCACCCCAGGTGGTTGAGCGCAAGTCGCCTGGGAGCTCGGTGGTGGTGATTATAGCGGTGGAGTTGGGGTCGAGGGGCTCTTGAGTGGGAGGAAATAGGAGGTTCTCGGCAAAGTTGAGGAGGGAGTCGGAGAAGAAGTCGGGGCGAGGGAACATGGGCGCATTCGGTGGTAGAACCTGTTTCAAAGAAGAAGAAGAAGAAGCGCCGGTCAGTGGACGTATCCTATCGTGGCTGATAATTGTCAATATCTGTCTGGAGTTCAACGCACCGAAGAATACGGCTTGGAGCTGACGATGCCCACAAACTGCCACACTTCATCCCAGAACTGGGCGACGTTGTCGACGGACCATTTGTATAGGTCCGGGTATCCATTCAGACGCAAATTGTGCTTCTGGTTCACCGTCTGGAGAAACTTCCACATGGGCGTGGACGCAGGGTCTGGATGTCTCCAGAGCTCCTTTGCCAGCGCGACGCCAGGAACGGTGTCGTTGCGATCGATAGACTCCCCCATGGTGTATATGCCGTGGATAGCGCGTGAAGTCGAGTGTGAAGAAGAAGGGGAGGAGGAATTTGAAGCGAAAGCGAAAGAGAGAGAACGAGGGAAGTCGATTGGGGTCCTATTTCGTATCTCTGCCTCTCCCACAACGGAAATTCAATATTATCAAATAGTTTACTCAGATTCAGGGACCAAAAATCGGTTGGGGTTCATCGCTGACGGCACTTGGCCCAATGCCGAATCGGCTTCGATTGCGCACCTCCATCTTAGCCGTTACAACCCGCGGACAGCCCTCGGGACTAAATCTGAGGTGGTGAGGGAGAAAGGCTGCGGCTGTTACTGAGGAGGGCTGTGGCTGGAGGCTGTGGCTGGAGGCCGAGGCAGGCAGCGGTGACTAACCAAGAACGGAGCTGTGGCTGGTGCTACTCGATAGACTTTTTTGACGAGCGAAGCGAAGGCTTGGAGCATGTGATGGCTTTAAGATGGAATTACTGCATAGCACCATGTGCTTGTAAAGTTTGATCTAGCGAAATGCAGAAGTGCCGAGGACAAAAAAAGTGGCTACTATCAAATCGCTTCTTTTTGCGTCGTTATTTGAGCGAGGCTAGGACTTTTGCGTTTACAAGATACAGAATATACTCGCACTACTGTAGCAGCCTGGCATTTACTGCTCAGGCAGAGGATCCATCATTCATCATCCTCAAAGCACATTGTCAAGCGCTTCACTTGCAACAAATAGAGCACTCCACATCTACGGCTACGCGTACAAGAGAGCTCCAAGCGGAGGAGCAATCCCGTGTATTCCGCATGGTTGCACTCTTGCTGTGTTGGCGCGAGATACATCCAGTAGCAGTCAGACACTTGCCCCCACTGTCTGAAGTGGGATGAGATGGGCACTGTTCGTTTACAAGGCCCTTGCGTCTGATTAAAATGAAGAAAGGATCGCCAATGTCAGAGCCAATCCCGAAAAGTTTAAAACGAAGAGGCAAATTAGACAAGAGGAGGGAAAACAGAGGGCCAGCTCCGTGTCTCGTTCGTGCGATGAATGGCCAAGAGCAATAGCACAGCAGCTCGGAGGCATATATACATACATACATACATACATTGAATCAAGACGCACCCAATGATGCATGCCCGGCTGCCTCGGAGAGTTTCCAGCTACAGCGAGCCCGCTCAGCTGGCAATAGTTTGTGGTGGCTGCCAACAGCTCGCAGCTTGCAGAGCTCTCAGCCCTTTTTCCTTTCCCGCCACCAGCGCCGCCCCCTTTCCGAGCGATAGAGATGGCTGCGAAATGTCATCACGCGGGTGCCCCCTTGCAGATCTCAACGTCGTGCGACGAGCTCTGCAGTTGCTGTACTTGTGGAAGCTGTTCAATATTGCCGGCCGCTGCCTGTTCATGCCCGAATACTGCTGTACACAGGTACAGAGTTGCATCATTGTCGGCGCAGCTCGTTGTATCATCTGGATATCATTGACTCGCAGCTTGAGCATGATGGCTTCTCCTTGCCGTGATGCCGATGAATGGCAACTTCCGGCGTCACAAACCTGCAATTGCAGCACCTTGACGAGCAGTATATCGCTCGGATGACCTCATCCCAAGCAATGCGCGAAGCAATGCCGGAGAAGGCTCGCAGTTCAATGCTCTGGTCAGCCCCGGGGGATCCGATGCCATAACCGATAACCTGCCCGCCGATTGCCTGGTGGCCCATGTCTGCCGAGAGACATGAGCTGCTAGAGGCTGGCTGGTACCCGCTGGTAGAACCGCTGGTGCATCGGTACTTGCAGCGGGCGTCGCCGCGTTGCATCCGACCCATCAGGCGCCCAGAAATCGACCTGAAGCCGCCTGTGCATGGCAGCAGACAGCGCAAAAGGGCCCAAATTAAGAGCCCCATGGCCCAGGCTAGGCGCCCACTTTTGCTGGGCAGAGCCCCCCTGTCTGGCCGCTCCTGAATTCCGACTTGGCTGATTTTGACCGACCCGACGACGCTACGCTCTTGGCCGCAGCGCGCCGCAGTTCCGTAGCCCCAGTGTTTTGGCAGCAGCGAGAAAAACGTAGCAGAACTGAAGCGAGAAAAAAAAAAAAAAGGTGTTGATGGAGCAGGTGGAAAAAAGTCAGACAGCGCTGCCGCTCTGGTGGCGTAGCTTCTGATGGCCTGTTTTTGAGCCCTCCCACTGCTGGCCGTGGCCCTGTACTGCGCTGCCGCCGTCTCATTGGCCCGCTGCCAGACCCCCTTTCGCCAATTCATCTTACCTTATCGTCCAGCCCAGCCGAAACATCCCCCCCCAGAGGCCAAAAACCTGCCTTCTTCAACCTGCTTTTGCTGCCATCGTGGACCTTTTTATTTCTTTGTCTCCCCCCTCGCGTGGTGTCCTGGTGCTCTCAGACTCGGATCTCCACTGCAGCATTGGCCTGTCACGACATCGTTGCGCCGACATCCAGGGCTGTGCTGGACCCCCAAGCGACGATCGATTCGATTCGAGCCGAGTCGAGCCAAACAAGAGCCTGTCGCTACCAACGGCGAGAGCCTCGGGTGCAGCTTCGTTGTCGGCGTCGTTTTCAGACTGGTGAGTCTCGCATTGCGTATGATCTGCGTGTGTGCTTTTAAAGCCTCAGCCCTCAACCCCAGCCAAAAGAAACCCACCTCAAGAAACCCACCTCTTGATATCAATGAGGCTTTGGGCCACTTCCACCTCTCGTCGCCCATTCCCCCCCTCTCAGGTGTACCTACACCAGCATTTGTCCACAGCTGAAGGCTCGTTTGGGTCTTCATCAAGACGCTTTGCCTGCTGCGGACGTCTAAAGCTGGTGGCGCTGCTAAGCAAGGCTTAAAAGCGTATGTGGCCACACCGCATCGCGCCGTAACTTTGGGCTCGTCGCGGTCGTTGCCGAAGCAGTGCATGCATGCATGCAGGGAAAAATAACAAAAATTAAAAACACGAACCAAAAGCTTCCTCTGCCCCCAGTTTACGCCCACAAAACGCTTGCATCATTGCCGAGATCTTGTTTTGCTCCCATTGGACGCTCAAGCTAACCAGCCGCGATTTTTTCCCTCCACCAGACGCCTCGTCCCAGAAAGCCTTGTTCTGGGCCTGCCGACCTTTCCATCCAACCGCGCGAGTTGGATTGCTCGGTTAAAACCTCGTGGAGATCATGCCGCGACGGCTCGCAAACCCCTTCTCCTCTACCCAGTCTGCTATGTCAGCATCCGAGAAGACTGGCGAAAGACGTCTCTCGTCCTCCAAGACCAACCGACTGAGCCAGCTCTTCTCCTCCAGCCCAAAGTCCAAGGATCAGTCACCACTCGCCGCCATGCCGCAGAGCCAGATGAACACCATCTCGCCGTCGACGGTGTCGCTGCCCACCATTTCGCTGTCGACGGCGACTGGCGAGCCCAACAGCATCGAGCCAACCAAGATGCTGTTCAAGCCGCAATCGGCCGAGGAGCAAGAGCAGCGACGGCTCGCCGAGTCTCAATTTGGCCCTCTGCTTGATCCGTCCCACCGCTATGTCAGCCAGTCCAATGGCGAGGTGTTCAAGGAGCCGATTGAGGATATGCCTCCGTACTTTTATCTCCTGACCACCTACTTGAGCTATCTCTTCCTGATCATCATTGGCCATTGTCGCGACTACTTTGGCAAGCGTTTTGGCGATAAAAAGCGCTACAACGCCCTCAAAGTGCAAAACGGCCTCGCGCCTCTCACTGATGATTTCGACAGCTTCTACACGCGCCGGCTGAAGGGCCGTTTGGATGACTGCTTTGCTCGACCTACTTACGGCGTTCCCGGCCGCTTCATTACCCTCAAGGAACGTACGGCAGACAGGCTTAACCGCAACTACCACTACACTGGAAACCACGTCGAGACACTCAACGTGAGCTCCTACAACTACCTCGGCTTTGCTCAATCGCAGGGCCCCTGCGCCGATGCCGTCGATGAATGTGTCAGGAAGTACGGTGTTACCGCTGCAAGCCCCCGCGGCGATAGCGGCACTTCCGACCTGGCCCTCGAAGTTGAACGCGAAGTCGCAGCCTTTGTCGGAAAGCCAGAGGCCATGGTCTTCTCCATGGGCTATGTTACCAACTCTAGTACCTTCCCTGCTCTCGCGTCAAAGGGCTGCCTGATTGTCTCTGACGAACTGAACCATGCCTCCATCCGTGTCGGTGCTCGCCTCAGTGGCGCCGTCATCCAATCTTTCAAGCACAACGACGTGGTCGCCCTGGAGCGTGTTCTTCGTGAAGCCATCTCCCAGGGCCAGCCAAGGACTCACCGCCCCTGGAAGAAGATTCTTGTCGTTGTCGAAGGTCTCTACTCCATGGAAGGTACTATGGTTAATCTGCCGGCAATTGTGGCCCTCAAGCGCAAGTACAAATTCTACCTGTACGTTGACGAGGCTCACTCTATTGGTGCCCTGGGACCCCGTGGCCGTGGTGTCTGTGATTACTTTGGCGTTGACCCTTCCGAGGTTGACATCCTTATGGGCACCCTGACCAAGTCCTTTGGCGCCAACGGAGGCTACATTGCTGCAGAGAAGCACATCATTGACAAGCTCCGTTCCACCAATGTCTGCTCAATCTACGGCGAAGCCCCTTCTCCCTTTGTCCTCATGCAGATTCTTACCTCGATCAAGCTGATTAACGGCGAGATTTGCCCCGGCCAGGGCGAGGAGCGTCTCCAGCGAATTGCCTTCAACTCTCGCTACCTTCGCCTTGGACTCAAGCGTCTTGGACTCATCGTTGCTGGCTCTGATGATTCTCCCATTATCCCCGTTTTGCTGTACAACCCCGGAAAGATGCCTGCCTTTAGCCGCGAAATGCTCAAGCGCAACATCTCTGTTGTCATTGTTGGTTACCCGGCCACTCCGCTCATCAGCTCGCGTGCCCGCTTCTGCATCTCTGCCGCTCACAACAAGGATGACCTTGACCGAATGATTAGAGCTTGTGATGAAGTTGGCGACATGCTTCAGATCAAATTCTCATCAGGCATTGCTGGCGGCTTGGAGCCGCTGCCTGCTGGTGTAGCACCAGAAAATGAGGCTGAGTGGAGGAGGGCCAACAATGTCCCCATCAAGCCTCCTCGATGGGATGTCGAAGAGGTCATTCGACGAGGTGCCGTCGATTGCAAGCTTCCTCTGCGATAAATGCCACATATAATTTTTCTTATACTGTCAGCTTTTTTTTTTTTTTTATATATTAGTGAGCAGCTCATGTTGTCTCTTCTCTGGTTAAAGGAAGAAGAAATCACATAGAACGGGTGAAAAAACCAAACTATGGCCTGGTGTTTGAGGCGTCAAGTGTTGAGCTATTCATGGGAGATTTACACACACACACACACAACACCTTGTTTGAAGAAAGAAAGAAAGAAAGAAAGAGAGAAAGAAAGAGAAAAAAACACACAAACCATATAATATTGTTCGACTAATGGGGCTTTATGATCATGCAGAGGATTACGATTATCTCTGATTTGATGTCGGCCATACTTCTACTACTATATAATTAATTAATGTGATCAATGCCTGACAAAAAGCGGCCATGAATGTGAGAATTATAGATGGTCATGAGTGCAGGGCGACATACTTTGGGGTGGAATTGCGGGATATATACGGCGGATTGGGTATGAAATGGGATGGGAAGAAGCTTGAACATGTGTAAATATGAGAGGGAATGAGAGTTGGTGAAAGCTCCGTTTAGATGGGTGCGTCTCTTGTTAGAGGCAGATGTTTAATGAAGTTGAAGTTGGTTAGCCATTTTTTTCATTTTAATATCGCTACCCTTATTTCTCCTCGGGCAAGAGAAGAAAAAAAAAGTATCTATCATTTTATGATTTGTGATGTGACTTGAAGCGACAATCCTTTTCGTTTCTTATCAAGTGCATGGGAGATGAATGGGATGTGGAATTGCGGGATGGATTTGGGTTAGCGAGGCCAAGAACCCTTGTTTGTGTTTTCTAGTCAACATGTAATGGGCTTAGTATGCAGTGATATGGAGAAATTGTCCCGATGCTACTTTTGTAGCTTTATTAAAACTAACAGTGGTGCTGTAAAAGAACGAGTGGTATGTAATTTGAAACGCAATAGTAATGGGGCTCGAAGTTTTACTTTTGGAGGTGTTTTAGTTTTTCTTGGCAGTTGCAGTATGTATATACGAGCTTTTGGCGTTTCATGATGAGGGGGTGGTTGGGGGTTGAGATGAGACGTGTTTGAGGTATGAGATGGTGTTTCTGGTTTCTTTTTTTGATCTTCGTCCGGGGGGGCGGCTCGGAATTGAGCACTGAGCTATGAATTTATTTATGGCCAATGTTTGGTGTTTTGGAAAAGAGTCGAGGAACGGAGTAAGGTGCTGGCTGCTACTAGTGTGTGTTTAATACGAGATTTTACTCACCAATATGTAAAACACGTCTGGAAGATGGGAGGAGAGGGCGCTGCAACTGCAAGGGGGTGGTGAGGATGGCTTCGTTGGGCCCTTGCATACGGCACGTGCAAGGGAAGAGTTGAGCGTTGTTTTAGTTACTTTCCTTGAACTACGATCAATCGTGGTTTGTATGTGCTGATTGGCGTGGATGGGAGATGGACCGAGGCAAGGGAGAGCATGCGAGGCTGTATCGAGATGGTGATGAGGAGCTGCCATTACAGCTGGAAGCTGGACATTTCCTCTAGTAGCTAGATATCGATGCATGCAAACAAGCAGGCTCAATTGATAAAAGTCGGAGAGTTGGGCTGTGCTGTTGATATTGCGTATACATGTCCGTGATGACATGCACCAGAGAGTGGCCTGACTCGAATACTCGCAATACCACCTTGATACTCGGGTGAAGCAGGTCCCGTGCTGAGTATTGCTACCCTCAGCTTGCCCAGCCGGTCCCTCTATCCGCGTATCGTTGCCGCCGACTCAGCATTCTTTTGCTTCGTTCCCCTTCTGCTCCGCCACGGAAAACAGGAGGTTTTTCATGTGGGGGACTAGGCCTGGTTGCGGCTAGCGGCGCGCTGCCCTGGCTGCTTGGAAGAGAAAACGGCGTTTGCAGGTACCCAGGCGGCGGCGGCGCTATGGGCAGCTACTAGTACCACTGAAGCTGCCGGGCTGGCGCTGTACTGTACCTACTGTAGGCCGTAGGCTGTAGGCTGTAGTGGACGTGCAGGCGGCTAGCAGCAGCCCCCAGGGCCCTTTTCCTTGGTGCAGTGGCTTGCCCGCGCCGGGTACCTGTACACGGGCTGCTGCTGCGCGAGCCGCACCCGCGCTGGTACCGGGACCTGCGGCGCTGTTGTGCCTGTGCCTGTGCCGGCGCCCGCACCTGCGCCTGTCGGCTGGCATTTATTGGCCGAGATTTGACACTCGGGCTTGTTGCGAAAGTCCAACGCGAAGGCTCCCAGGTTTCGTCTCGTTCCTTGCCTTGCTGCCCCTCCTCGCAGCTTGCAAGCGACCATCGACGACGGACAGGCTTCTCTCCTCTGCTGTGCTGCGTGCTGCGTGCTCTTTTCTCGTCACGTCTTTTGCTGGTGGCCGAGCGCATTTCTCGCCTTCTGCTGCTTCTTTCTTCCTTGTCCAACCGCTGCTGACCCTGTCGGCACCCATCGCCCAGTTAGCCGCCCGCCGGCGCTTCTGCTCGCCTCCGCACGCCCTGCTCGCCTTTCGTGGTGCCTCAATTCCTGCCCACGCCGCCCGCATTCCCCTGAAGCGAAGCTCGACGCCGCGAAAACAACCGCCCATCTCGGAACAGAATCGCTTTTGCTGTCGAAAACCGTGTCGGTAGAGGGACAAGAAGCGGTCCAAGGGAGAAGAGAGCGAGAGGGAGAGCGAGAGAGAAAGAGAAAGAGTGGAAAAGAGCAACTAAATAGGGGAGGACACTGCGCCTGCACGAGAGAACGAACACTCGAGCGAGCAAGAGGCGCTGGCCACGGACCTCCTGCTGCCGCCGCGTCTGCCCAAGATGATGAGCTTTGAAGGAGGCACGGGCTACGCCGAGTCGGACGCCGACGACGAGTATGAGCACCTGGGCGACCACTCGCCGGTGGGCGACTCCGAGACATCGCCTATAGGCTCTGAGCTGTCGACGTCTGCAGAGCATACGCCCACGACATACGGCCATCGCAGCAGCATGGACCGGCTGCCCGAGACCATCGTCACCGAGTGGACGGCGGAGGAGTGCGCCGACTTTATCAGTGCCATCGGGCTGCCGCAGTATGCCGACACATTTCTAGGTACGTTTTTGACCACGGCGGCATGACAGGACCGGGAGACATTTTGGCTGATGGCGGGCGCGTCTTTGCAGAAAACGACATTGTTGGCGAGGCCCTGGTTGCCCTGCTGCACGACGATCTCAAGAGCATGGGCATCGCTAGTGTTGGTCACCGTCTGACGATCCTCAAGAGCGTCTACGACGTCAAAAAGGCCCAGGATATCCCAATTGAGAGCGACCAATATCTGCCACTCTGTAAGTCCCCGAGCATCTCCAAGACTCTGCACAAACCGGCTGACGCTTTTTGCCTTCTCTCGTGACTTTGTAGCCGCCGATGCCGAAGCTCAATATGCTACTGCAACACTCAAAGATATCAAACGGCTGGTGGACCAGCTGCGGCTGCGAGACGAGCGGATGAGCCTCCTAGAGCAGGACCTGCGGCGCATGAACGAGGACTTCAAGCGCCTCAGAGAAGATATGCTGCCGGCACTGCGGCTCGTCAAAGATGCTCAGCATCCACTGCCAAATGTCAGCGGCTCCGGCCAAGCATACGCATACGAGTCCACCCTCTCTCCGCCCGCACCGACGCCGCCCGGGGCCCTGCCCGGCGACAAAGGCATCAAGCGACAGTACTCTCAGCGACGAATCCTGATTGGCGCGACGCCGAAGAGCAACTCTCCGACACAAGCCACGCACGACCAGCGAATGATGTCGGAGCAGACGCTGGATCCGTCCAGCGCGGCCGAGAGGGCAGTCATGTCGTCGTCGCACTTGGCGGCCATGAATGGTGGCAGCCAATCCGCCTCGGCCACAAACTACGCTTCGGCTTCAAATTATCCTTGGCCAGCCGTACCATCACCCACATCGCCGCAGAATCACTTGAGCGGAACCACGCTGGGATCTCGAAGTTACAACTCCACCACCACGCCCTCCGTAAGGACGACGTTTGTCGATTCCGATCTCAGCTACAGTTCACGAGATAACAAGCTCACCGGGTCCGGATCGATTCGACGCCGCGAAACGCCCGTCCCCGAGACGCCAGGCTCAAATAGCTCTGTCGAAATCTTCAAGTCGTTTAGAGTGGAAATGGACGACCCGTGCCACAAGGTGCTACCGGCCGCGCTGAAGAAGTATCAAATCAATGCGCCCTGGGACCAGTATGCCCTTTACATCGTCTACGGAGACCAGGAGCGTTGTCTCGGCATGGATGAGAAGCCCCTGATCCTGTTTAAGCAGCTGGATAAGGAGGGCAAGAAGCCCATGTTTATGCTGCGCAAGATCAACAGCGCCCAGACGGATGGCGGCATGGGTATGGATCCGGCCAGAGGAGCTACGCCATATGACCCGCCGGGAGGCATCATCTGAAGAGGAGACAAGCTCTTGACTTTGTACTCGTACTTTGTTTACTATTCACCAACAGGATCTTGCTTTTGAGGCCTGGATGGTACGGGCGATATATATACTTTGGAGCACATTATGGAGTTGGTCGGGAAAAAGAAAGAATATCTCGCAGCGAACGCGAGCAAGGGATAGAGAGGATTTGTCTAGCTATACTCTGTGGCTGTGTCCTGGCTGTAAGTCCGTGCAAGGACGGTTGGTCTATGTGGGTGATTGATGCATGAGCAAATGATGTGCGTTTTACCCATTACTCGCCCCAGCGAGGTTGACGACTGCTGCACCGGCAGGTTCCCAGGAGCCAGAGAGGTGAACTGATGCCTCAAGTATAATGGGCTTGTGACATTGGGGACGATGCAGACCCGAAGCCAGGCAAAGGGACTATAATGGAGGATTCGACCGACAGAGCTCCCGGCTTGGACTCGTTTGATCTATATATGATCATCTTGACACAATTGTATTTCGGGCGAGAATTTTGTTTTTGGCTTTGAATATGCTGGGCACCTACCTATGCACAGATATATATATATATACATTTGGAGGAAAGGAGGGGGGGAAACAAGGGGAAGGGCAAACAAACAAGCAAACACGGTGGAATTTTTAATTTTTGTGTACAATAGCAGATTTGGGAAACAAAATACGGAAGGGCTAGGGTGGTCTCGTTGAACCGTTTTTTTTTTTTTTTTTTTTGCCCCTGTGTGCGTGGACTGGATTGTGGACTGGGTGAAGAAGTGAATGTGCATGTGTGATGGGTATTTTTGGGATGAATGTATTAGTAGCGTCATGTGTTGATACTTGGTATTGAGCTTTCTTGTCTGTCTTGGTTTGTCTCTGTGGGGTGGGTAGTAGGTCTCCTGAAGGAGTAGTGTATGGATGGGAACATTGTGTTTTAGATGTAAGTGAGTTTAACTCAACCTGATATACCTACATGATGAAAAGAGCATATTATTCAGATGTTGAATTGATGGACAGAAATTGCATTGGCTTGGGTTGTATACGACTTTGAAGGATTCACAACTACATGCAGCCGCTGCGTTGGCCATTAGACAATGAATGGACGTTGAATGAAGTACCCGGTGCTGATGACGTGACCAAGCTGGCTTGTCAGAGCATCCCGTATGGCAAAAGGGCTTCCAGGCGTTTGCTTTATAAGCCGTGAATGGACATGTGCATTTCCCTATCTAGGCTGAATGAGGATTCCCGACATTGAGTTACGGAGCGGTTCCGTAATCGGATCTTGTTGTCTGTAAGCTGGGGGGAAGCTAGAAAATTAGAGTTGGGCGATGTTTGGCTGGTCGAGCTACTAGGTAGTGCGATGTTGGAGTTTGCTGCTGCGGGGCTTTCAAAGAGATTCACGACATGGACAAGTTTTGGCATCAGATTGATAGTCCTACTTGGGCAAAAGCTGCTTCGTCATGGTCATGTATATATGCGTCCTTGGCCTTGACTGGTGGGGCGAAACGAGGAATACGTCGTCGTCGTACGTTACATGTACCCGATGAGCAGATTGCGTACACCGACTTGCGTGGACGAAGAGGAAGATGCAGTCTAGCTAGGTAGCTCAGCTGTTGGGCGCTTGGATGGCTTCCTTTACTATCAAGGTGCGACGCTTGGATGGTAGATTTGGGTGCGGGCGAGCTAGGGCACGAGTCGCGATGCTTATGTGAGAAAGGGGAGCTGCCTTTCTTGTCTTTGTTTGCAGCTGGATGGGATTTTGGTTTATGGCCGCTTGTAAAAAGATGGAAGCGATGCTCGGCACTTTGTGTATTATAAATGGAAGCCGTCGTCGATTGCCGCTGTCACTTACAAACGGGGGTTGTAATTCGGGGTCGGCCATGGATGCTGCCGAGTTGGAGCGCGGCTTCGGCTTCGGCTCACCCACAATCAAGGTATTCGTAGCAATATCTTATGGCACCAGCTGCCTATCCCGCTTCTCCACAGAGCTGAAGCCACATTTTAACCAAACGCTATAAACACTACCGGTTGAGTCATATCGCCGGCTTCCAGGGCTTCCACGGCGAGAGGCGTCCAATCGCGTCGCGGCGGGTCTAGAGCTGGGGGTTTGCTTCTGCTCTATGAGTGACCAATGCAAAGTTTGTGACGTGCTTGTGCCGTTTTGGAAATGTTGTTGTTGCTGTATTGGGTGCGTGTTAGTGCGGAATCCTTTGCTTCCCGCCGGCTCTCGTTTTCCTCGGGTTCGACGAGGAGGCTGATTTGGGGAGTTTCTTTTTATTTAGAGGTGGTTGTCGCCTTGCGTTTTGGGAATCTCTTTTTCTTGGCATACGTCTGCGATCTGTCTATACTTGGAAAATATACTATTGTTGTTCGTTTTCGAAAGCAGAGCTTAGGACTCTGTCATAATATACTATTGTGTCCTGCTTCCTTGTTCGGATACTGCCTTGGACGTCTATACTGCATTGGGCGGCTAGAATGGAGGAGAGACTACACCATATCGGTTGAGAAACTTATACATTGTCAAGGTTAGATTTATTCCAAGCTGCTGATTCTCCATGATGCAAGATGTCTACCGTTGCTATTCGCCTATACTAACAAGGTTTTATACAGATGGGCATGATAACACGCATGAACCTCGAGCCTAATCCGGATCTCCCAAAGGGCCCTCCCCGTCCAAGTCCGAGTGCTACCGATGTCATCTCCAGCATCACCAGGACCATGGCCACATCAACATCAACATCCTCTCCAACGCCCACAAGCAAGAGCCACAGCTTCGGGGACATTGCCGAGGGCGGCAACAGCGGAGAGAGGATCCTACGCGGATTCTTCATCGGCATGGCCATTGGCATCATCCTCAGCTTTGTGCTGTGCTGCTGGCTGCCCTGCCTCAGAAAGAGCCGGAGGACGAGACTGCAGAGGAGGAACGACAACATCCGCCGCAGACTCGTTGTACTCGAGGACGAGGCCTGGGTGAACCAGAACTGGCCGCAGAGGAGACCGTGGGAGGTTGGCCAGGACGAGAGAGGAAGTTATGAGAGCCATGATCATGTGAGCCACGAGGAGGTATGACGAATGTTTGGGACAACGACTTGCGTTTTCACGACCTAGTATTCACTTTTCTATTTTGAGCGGGCACACTTGCACGGCGTTGGATGATAAGGCGGGTCTGCCAAATGAGAATCAATTGGGATCATACCATGGGTTGGAGTTTTGAGGCGTTTTGCTTATGCTCTTGTTGGGTTTGGCTTCATGTTTGCGAGGGTATAGGTCAGGGCTGACGAGTGTAATGAGGAAGGTGCTGACGAATGGAATGAGATTCAATATTAACTAATACCGATGTTTTATCACTCGAATTTTTAGTATGATTGAATAAAGTAGGCAAGCCTCGATGTTGCCTTTCTAATGATAGCAGCCAATAAGTGAAAAAGGCAGATACGTACCGGCTCTCGCTGTCCATGCCAGCACAGCCACTGATCCGGGGCGTCAGAACAGCCGCCGCGCAGCCAATTGGCGGCACGAAGAGCGTCGCGGCTGTGGCGCAGCAGCGAGTCTGCCACGAGCAATGACGTTGGCGGGGAGCCACAGTCGTGCGTAAGTAGAGCTGCGACTGAGTGAATCCCTTGCTGCAGGCATATTTTGGGCTCATTTCATCTTCTGTTCCTCACCCTATCTTGTTTACATATTGATTCCATCTGCTGGTTGATTCCATTGGCGTTTCGAGCAACGACTGAGCTTGGCGCTGCTGCAGGCGGAACTCCTCACATCCTTCCCCTCTGCTGGAAACATTCGTGCGTTGGTATAGGCCCTCGTCGAAGCCAAGCCTTGGGTTGGGGCGAGATGCCGGGCT
Source organism: Trichoderma sp. CBMAI-0020 (assembly GCA_030708095.1). Lineage (NCBI taxonomy): Eukaryota > Fungi > Ascomycota > Sordariomycetes > Hypocreales > Hypocreaceae > Trichoderma > Trichoderma sp. CBMAI-0020. Next base: position 800,210 of record JAJNCI010000001.1, read on the forward strand.
GATTCTGGCGCCGCTGGACTCTTTCTCATCACCTCTCCATCTCATCACCATCTCTCGTCTGACGGCTTCCTTCTCGCCATGCTCGACGACAGCTTCCCGACCTACCGCCTGGCCGCCAAGGAGGATGCGCTGCAGACGACGCTCTTCTACACCTACAACGGCTCGGATCCCGCCCGCGCCTACACGCTCCAGCGGCCGGCGGCCTCGTCGTCGGCCAACCAGTATGCCGTCGCCCTCTTCGACGCCCAGCACCAGTCCGTCATCTACGGCGAGGTGCTGGTCAAGCCCGAGATGCAGCAGCCCAGCCTCTCGGCCGCCGAGCTGCGCAGCCAGAGCGGCTCTCCGCCCAGCGTGCCCATCACGCCCGACGCCTTCTCCGTGCTGCTGTACAACCCGGACCAGAGCATCGCCGTCAAGCGCAGCGCCGGGGGCTGGAACCGCACCGACTCGTGGGGCTTTGAGATGCCCGAGCGCACCTTTAAGCTGCCGAGCGCGAGCAAGCTGGACCGGGAGACGGGCAGCAACGAGGTGTCGGACCTGTCGCCCAAGATTCTGTTCCACTGGAAGCGCGACGGGCGGCTGAACAAGGACATGACGTGCTACATGGCCGGCAAGAGCGTGGGCGGCAAGAAGAGCAAGGAGCCGGACATCACCGTGGCCATGTACCGCAGCGAGAAGCAGGGCGATGCGCTGAGCATCTACGAGCCCAACATGGCGCGCGTCGACGTCGAGGACCGCAAGGGCCTTGAGGTTGTGCTGCTGCTGAGCGCCGTCGTCGTCAGAGACCTGCACTTTGCGCCGCGGCAGAATCCCTTCAACATCTCGGGCGCGGCAGGCGGAGCGAGGAGAGGCTCGCGGCCCTTGGCACCGCCCAACGACCCAACGCTGGTGTCGGGCGCATTGGGCAACGCTGCGCCGAACAACAACAACAATAACAACAACAATGCCGCCAAGCAGGCCGAGATTGACGCAGAGACGCGGCGGCTGCAGGCAATGGTGGCCGACGAAGAGCGGCAGCGTCGACGCCAGGAAGAAGAGCAGACGAGGCGGATGCTGCAGCGGGAACAGGAGGAAGAGGCGCAACGCCGGTGGCGGCAGGCCGAGGTCGATGCCGAGACGGAGCGCCTTCGCCGCGAGTACGGCGTGCAGGGCCAATGGCCGCCGCAGCCTTCTTCGTCGCAGCGGCCCTCTGGAGCGACAAACGCGGCGACGACAATGTCTGGAGCGCTGGGAGCGCTGGGCACTCGCTGGTACGGCCCGCCCGTCGTCAACAATCTCCAGCCTCCACCTCCGCCGCGACCGAGCAGCGCAGGCCCGGGACCATCTACACAGACACAGCAGCCGCAGAGAAATGGCCGCAACAAGCTGTCTCCGCCAGTGCCGGGGGGATCGTCGGGGCCTTATGCTGGGCCGTCGGGGGCGCGGGCGAGTGCGCTGAGCTTCTTTGGAGGGGGGAAGAGTGACGAGGAGAAGAGGAAGAAGATGAAGAAGAAGCAGAGCGTGCATTTCTAGGTGTGCATCATCTTTTCTTTGGACGTATAACATGGCGCTGGAGTAGGGAAACATATAGGTTGCTTGTGATTATACCGGACATGACTATGAGATAGATTACGGGAGCGTCATTCACGATTGGGCTTTTGGTTCATTTACATGAAGATTTGTATCATTTCACATGAGCATCAGAAACCAGTATTTAGGAATGAGAAAATGTGTGATTATTCAATGGTTGGAAGCAGATATCTAAACCCATCTTTTATCTCTCCCTTGTCCCTCTGCCTTGGATGCCAATAAGCATCCTTTTGATATCCCTCCTCCCGTGGTAATAAAAAGGTATCCTTGCGAATCGAATCAAATGGGTATATGATGTATAATACTCTTTTGGATGTAAATCAAAACTTTTGGTGTGCGTGCTCCTGTTCCCCATGCCCAAGAAATCAAAAACTTTTGTGTGGTGTATGTTTCTTTTTTAACGAGAGTAAGAAGCAATTGTTTGTCGTCATCATCGTGTATAGTTTTGAGTGGTTGAAAATGTCAAAAGGCCCCTTTAGTGGATGATAGGGCGAATCTGCTGATAGTGCAGAGAGTGGTCCTTTGTCTGGGTGACGCTGCCGACCGTCTTTGCCGGCTTGGACGAAGCGAAGAAGCTGAGCCTCTTCTTGTGCTTCTTCTCGGCCGACGCGATGGAGCGGTTGTCAGGCGTGGGCGCCGCCGAGGACGTTGCTGAGGAGGTGGGCGAGAAGATTTTGGGGTGGTTTTTGCCGGTGCTCAGGTGAGCGCGGATGTAGACGAGGTCGTCGATGAACATTTTGGGTTTGTTGTAAAGTGGGAAGAGAAGTAGAGTTTGTGTGTAAGTGAAGCTCTTGTGTAAGGCTTTGTTTGTGATGGAAGCTTGTTGATGCTGATGCTGATGCTGATGCTGATGCTGATGATTTTCTCTTCCAAAGGCATCGCCCACCAGCTCCTTATATATCAATCCCACCACGACTCCATTGGTACGTACTTTTCACGATGCCGCGACTTTCCATCCTCATCCCCCTACAAGCTGACAAGGCTACAACAAAATTTTCTTTTTCCATACGAAAACATGTTTTTCTGGCACAAACACGGCGGATCCGTCCGTAAAACGAGGGCTCCACAGGCTCGTCGTGAGTGCCGGTGACCCACAACCCGATCGTAGCCAGAACGAAGCTCCTTTTTTAGAATGACACTATTGCAGGTTTTTTTTTTGCCTGTGATTCGAAAAAGTGGGCTTGGTCAACAAGGTGTGGCTCAGCTTTGTTGGTTCCTGAGTCAGCCGGAGAATAGAAGGGAATTTTTTTTTTTTTTTCTTTTTTTTTTCTTTCAGGTACCAGTGCAGGTACGTACCACGGTAAACCGCGGGTTAAGCTCGCTCGGGCCGAAAGACAGGGATCTGTAATTTAGTTTTTGTGATTTTTTCCTTTCCTTCGATGAGACGTTGTTTGGAGTGTGACGAGGGCTAGGCTGGTGATTGGCTGGGGACTGCTTTTGTTTACGTGTATAGCAGCTGAAGCTGGCAGAAGTGGATGGAAGCGGGAGGGAAGCTGGGACCTGATCGGGCCATCGGCGTGGGCGATGAGTCGATGCTGCGAGCAGCTTCTGGATTACGCGCTGGTTCCAGGCAACTGCGTGTGCTGTGCCTGATCTCTGTATAGCTTGCCGCGATTGTGAATAGCTTCACTTTGCAAATCACAAGTAGATGCGTACTTGCATGGTGGATATCTTGGTGTTCATGACAAAGTAGCATCTCCACAGCATCACCGCAATTTTCTCTTCCTCTTCCGCAAAACGCCCCCTTTCCCCTTTCTCCTTCGCTCTCCCGCTCCAGTGCATGGCAGCCCTATCAAGTTTTTTCTTTCCAAGAGTCACGAACCTCTTTTCTGTGCCGTGAGACCCGCCTGGCCGGGATCCGCTACGGTACTTGCCCCCTCTTTTTGTGCATTTCTTCTTGTGGCTTGAAATTATTTGCTGCCGTAGTGGAGTATTGCATTTCCATCTTTTGCTGTATAGTAGAAAAAGTCGCAAGAGGAGAGCAAGAGTTGGCGAATGGTGGCGTGTAAGTGGACTCCGTGGCGAGACACTGGAGCTGCGCAGGGCTGATTGCGGTTTCTTTGCCGTAATAATTACCACCTGAGCCTTGCTAGCTTGTTGCATCTTATTGTATACGATACTTGATGAGATTTCAACTTTGATGCGTGCGGTCAGCTTCGGTTGCCAAGGGGGCGATGGATACGTTGCTACCCACGTGGAACAAAGGTTTCGTCGTCATGATGCTGTTCGTGTGGATACTACGAGTGTAAGGTTAAGGGGGCATAAACATTCGTCGTTTGCGTCGAATGATGAGAGCTGGTGCAAAACACATGATTGTCGTGAGGGCGGCATTGATGCTATTATTGTCGTCTTCTCCGATGATAGCCGTTGCTTTTGACGGCGATTGCTACAATGAGTGTCTGATGAGGATTGCTTCAGATTCATGTGTACGTGAGAGCCGAGTAGCATTGCATTGGGCAGTATGAGCAGCCTAATAGGATTTCACACACATTGCAATCCCACCTTCAAAGACCCTCATAGACTGAGTGAGATCCACCCAGGCCCGGCTTGACATTCCGTGCCAATCGCCTACGCTTCGTTCTGATCCTCTCTTGGCATCATGTTGAAGAAGAGCGCAGGGCAGCATGGAGAGCATCTTCTCGAATTGAGAAAGCCGATGAGCTCTCGAGTCCTCGAGCATTCTTTGGCCGCTCTTTGCCGGTGAGTCGAGACTCGTGCATGTCCAGCATTATACCCCTTTGCTGCCCAATGGTTTGAAGTACAACAGGGGCTAGTCAAGCGATATTGGAAGAAGAGAAAGGAGATTTGTCTCCAAATATTGCCTCGAAAAGCGGGCGGTAGTATCTCCTGCGTTATGGAGTCGTTTTCATCAATATCAGCTCTCAAGGAAACAACATTCTGAGAATTGTTGATTTCTCGATCATAGCAACAAAAAAGACTGGCATCACAGTGAGTAAAGGACGACATTCATAGATGCATGGCATCATAATGTAAAACTCAAATAGATCTAGGCAAGTCATTTCACATCTCCCGTAACAAAAAGTAAACCGGCTCTCAATCAAAAACGCCGCTCATGCAACGCCTCCCACCTCCCCTTCCGCCTCCAATGATCCATTTATATGTCCCAAATTCCCTACCTTGTTGGCTTCTCTACACGTCATTCTCGTAAAGCTTGCTTTGGCTTGTTCAAATTGATTCGGAATATCTTCATTTTCTTTGTTCTGTTATTTCCACATATCTGCTGTTTTTCAACTTCACTTCTCCTCGTCAACCTTTTCCAGTCTCAGGTCGTTGACGAGCATGTATCGGCTGAATCCGAGCCACAGGTAGCGGAACCAGACCATCTGGCTCTTGTGCGCCGTGGTCATGGCACTCAGCGCAGTGCCCAGGCTGGGCTCTGAGCCGATGAGGTTGTTGGCGTAGACCAGCTTTTCCGGACGCTCGGGGTCCTTGTTCGGGGTGAATAGTGACGAGGCAATGGTGGTGAAGAGGTCCAGGCCGCCCGAGTATTTGCGCAGCAGGCTGACGGTGTTGAGCGTGTAGACGTCGACGGGGCTCTTCCATTCGGGCTTGCCCTCGGTCAGGGCTTTCGCAAAGCCTCGCGCGCCGTGGTAGAGAGAGATGTGGTTGGGGTGGGACGACACGCCCTGGCCGTCAAAGGTGATGAGGGCGTCGATGTTGGCCGTGGGCTCGGAGGCGTTTTCGGCTCGCTGGCGCGCGAGCTGCGGCGCAAAGGCCTTTGTGAGGAGGTTTGCGATCTTGGTCTCGTCCCAGTGCGTGGTCATGGAGTCGGGAAAGTCCTTGCTGCAGATGCCCAATTGTGTCAGTGTCGTCCTTGGTTTGCGCTTAGAGGCTGGCGGCACTTACGGGTTGTCGACGACAAAGACGTCGGACTCGTCGCGAAGACCGAGGGCCAGGCCGCTCTGGATGAGCTCCTTCTTTCGCGTCTCGCCCAGCCCATCCGCATTGCCTACAAGAGCTCACGTCAGTCCAAACGATCCATATGCGCGCAGGGCCCTCTTCCCGGCATCATCCCGCATGGCTTTCTGCTCTCCGCCATTGTCGTGTGTGCTAGTTAGTACTCCACAAGCGAAAACACCCCACATGACATGATCATCCGGATCCTCCCCCTCCTCTTCCTCCGCACGCAAAGCCACAGACACGGAGACGCCAGCAATTGGGCGCTGGCAACGAAGCAGACGGGCCCGCCATACCTGAGCTCAAGCAGAGAATCTTAACGTGGTTGCCCGTCTCGGGGCGAGCCAGGGCCAGCACGGTCGGCGCAAAGAACATGGCCTCATCGTCCGGGTGGGCAATCAGCAGACACACGCGCTTCTCCAGCAGCTCCGGGAAGCGGTTGCGCACGGCGTTGGCGGTGCAGATGTAGATGCACGGCACGGCGGCGGCAACCGAGGCGGCCAGCACCAGCAGCGCGTTGGAGTCGATGGGCAGGTCCCGGAAGCCGAGGTCGAAGGGCAGGTTGAAGGGCAGGCTGAGGCTGGCGGGCATGGCGGCGATGACGGCGAGATCGATGGACGGAACGATAAGCGAGGCTGCGGTCGAGGCTGAGGCTGAAGCTGCGGGAGACGAGCGCGTGTGTGGCCGCTGGGGACAAACTGCCTCGGCGATCAAGGGGAGGGCCGCGATTTGGCGTCGACGATGTTGTTCTGGAGGAGCTTGTTTTTTGGGTTTTGTTGGGGAAGAGGTACAAAACAAGTAACCGGCGGGCGGGCTTTAAAATTGAAAAAGGCGGCATGGACAAGGTGGGGAGCGAGGCCCGGAAAAGCGCCTCTGCAGGCCGCCGTGCGCTGTGGCTCCAGGGCCTGGATCTAGCGGTAGCGGGCAGACGGCCATTGGACAGGAGGGCGAAGACACGCCAGATTTGCTGCAAGGGATCGGCCTTTGACGTCTGCAGCGGACGAGTAGGAGGCCGAGGCGAGAGATCACGCGGAGGGCAGTTGGCGGGAAGATGCAAGGTGTAGCTGTGGAATGGGGCTGGTATTAGGCATCTGTTTAATCTACAGCTAGACCTGTGCTATCAGACGGTATCAGTACATGCTTTGATGCATCCGATCTTGTGCTACTCTAAATCGCAGCCTACAGCTGTTCGATAGCGCCACTGCCAGGGGCATCACCGAGAGCATTATCGATAAAGCAACCCCCCCACTGACATGCCACTGCGGAGGTTTTGCTGTGGCCGCTGATTGGCCCCGCCGCAAGCCTTGTCCGGCGATTTGATGTCATTTGTCAACTTTGCCCGTGATTCTTCTTCGACTGAACACGAGACACGTATCTCAGCATCGCTAGCAAACACCACGTACTTGCATCAACACTGCCGCTCTTTCGTTTCGCCATCTCAATCCGCATTGCAAACAGTCTCCAACTGCAACCGACGCCACCATGGTCAAGAATCGCAAGGAAAAGCCCCCCAAGGCCATCAAGCTCCGCCAGCCCGACCGCTCGGGTCCAACTGAACAAACGCTCCTCCAGTTCGCCGACGAGCAGCAGCTCTTCAAAAAGGCCGCCAAGCGAGAACGGCAGCTTGCCGGAGACGACAATGGCGACGACGACGACGACGACGACGACGACGACGAAGAGGCCACAATGTCGCCCGGGGCGGAGCGCTTCCTCGAGGCGCTGCTGTACACGGCGACGCTGGCGACGCTGCACGTCACGTTTGACGTCTTGGTGATGAACCAGTACGGCACGGAGATCAAATGGGATCGCGTCATCCAAAACGCCGGCCGAGCATTCCTTGGTAAAGTCCATCTCTTTTCCTTCTCGAAAAGACTTGACAACATCAATGTTGCTAATGATTGATCGCAATCGCCAGCCTTCTTCATCCTCTTCTACGTCCTGCACCCCTCCACGCCGCACGCCACCCTCGCCCCCGGCCTGCCGCGCCGTCTCCAGCGGCCCCTCCGCCAGCTGCTCTTCTTCGCCATGAGCTGCGCCGCCGGCTGCTCGCTCGTCTACACTACAAACGCTAGGGGCTACATGTACAACATGAAGCGCGCGCCGCCGCTGGGGTGCATCTGGCTGTGGGCCGTGGTCGAGCTGGACCTGCCGTGGGCGGTGCTGAGTCTGGCCGTTACGGGCGTGTACATGTGGACGAATGGGTATTCGATCAAATAGGCGGATGAATCGCTTGTTTCGACAAGGGGAACAGCCAAAAATCAAGCGTTGTATGTTTTCTTCCAGAGAAGAACAGCGAATAGAGAAAAGTTTTTGTTTTGTCATTCTCCGTAATCCGACTGCCACTCCTCCGTCGTCTCTTCATCATCTGCCGCCCTGACCAAAGCCCTCATCCGCGCCTCCAAATCGCCCATCCGCGCCGAAACCATGCTCACCTGCAGAAACTGCACCCTCGCCGTCAGCGCCTCCCGCTGCCTCACCAGCTCCAGCGCCTTTGTCCTCACGCCCAGCCACGACACCGCCACCGACGGCCTCGCCCTGCCGCCCGCCGCCCAGCGCCTCGGCAGCAGCGTCCACTCAGAAGCGCCCCTCAGCGCAGACTTGACCTCTATATCCGTCACGACGTCCAGCAGCCTCTGCTCCAGCTTCAGCAGGTCGTCCATGACAAACTTGTACATTTGCTGCTGCTGCCGCTGCCGCCGCCGCCGCCCCAGCTTCTTCTTCTCGTCTGCCTCTTCCTCCTGCGCGTCGTCCATGGCGCGGAGCAGTTCCGCCAGCCACGTCGACTCCGTCTTGTACCACGACAGCGACGTCTTTACGCGGAAATACTCGTCGTCACTGTTGCGCAAAAAGGCGATGCGCGCGTAGGCCGCGGCGGCAATGGCCACGACAAACGTGAGGATGCCGATGACGTTGGCGGATGTGGAGAGCGGCGAGTCTTGGTTGCTGGACGAGTCCATTTCTTCATGTCCCTCCCAATTCGGGGGGGGGATTCAATTTGCGGGTTTCAAGTACAACTAGTTACTTGCGGCTTTAAGACATGTCAAACTTTACGGCATTGTTTTCTGCTCCGTTAGTGGTGGTCAAAGAATTGACCGATACCATTACAGGCTTGTTGAAATAGCTGAGCTTGGACCAGTTTCCATACATGGGCACTAGTCAGGGGTAGAACCACTTTTGCCCGAGATGGAGCTTTGAAAAGATATGGCCACACCAAAAAGCCAAAAAGCCATCGTCTTCGGGCCAACCATGCCTGTGGGACAACTCAGAAGTTACATCATAATGGATGAAAGGAAATCAGCCACAAAACAACTCATTTTTATTCACTGGTATATAATCCACATCATAGACCTTGGAAACTAGCAATACGTAAAATCCCGGCAAATCCATCTCACAACGTCACATAACCCCCTTTCGTAGTAGCAGATCAAAGGAAATAAGTAACAGAAATTAGAAAAGAGAAAAAAAATAATAGAAAAGAAAAGAGAAACACCCATTTTTGATTCCCAGTCATTCGGTCGTACATCTTTACGCAGATCACGCTATGCAACATGATATCAAGAAATCACATCACTGCTTTTTTGCCTTCCTTCTTCTCACTCTCATCTTCTTTCCTGCTTTGTAATTCTCCTCGGCTCCCCTTCTCTTCTTCCGCAGGTGACAATAGCAATGAAAAAGAAACAAATAGCAAACCTGTCTATGTGGATAGTGGTATCAGATTCTTCATGCAGCACAGTAATTAAAGGAAATAGGCAGATGGATAAATCAGATGCTCATCATGCTCCAAACAAAGGCAGTAGAATCGGTAAAAGAAAAAGAAGAAGGAAAAAAAAAAAATAGAAAATATCCGGCAAATTATTTTTGCCTGCTCGGCTGCTCCGCAAAGCGGATGCCCCTTCGGGCGGGAGGCACTCGTGGCGTGCCCTCGTCGTCCGAGTCGCTATCCTCAACAGCTGCCGCGCCGCCCATTCCCAGGGCTGCTTCACGTCGCCTCCGCTCGGCCGGTGTTTCACCTGCCACTTCGCGCCGTTGTGACTGGCTTGTTCTGCTGCCGCTGCCTTCCATCTCGCTCTGCTGGCTTCCCAGTGCTGCGAGACGGCGGCTCCGTTCCACGGCAGTTTCGCCCTGTAGTTCGGAAGGATGCAACGTGTTATTGCGACGGCCTCGCGGAGGGTCGGCTTGCCGTCCAGGGGAGAGGGACTCAGAGTTTCGGGTGCTGTGATGAGGACTGGGAGAGACAGACGTGGACGCTGAGGTGGATTCGGAGGTGGTGCTGGGCTCGGGCTCGACAATCTCGGGGATGTTGGACGGGCGGTTGGCTTCTCTGTGTGACAGATCCTGGCGGGCCACTGCTTTGAGCGCGTTAGATGCCGTCGACTGGTCCACAACCTCCTTGCGCGTGCCAACGTCCAGCTTCTGCACCTCTCGGATAAAGTCATCCTTGGTCATGCGCCGTCCCACTCCTCCGATGGTGAAGCGAATCTGTCTGTCATCGTCCGAGTCTTCCTGTTGCGCCACGCTCTTCTTGCGGCCCTCATTACCACCGAGGACACCAAAGCCGGTGGTCCAACCAGGCTTGAATACGGGCTTGGCCAAAGACGCAGCCGCAGATGTGGCCGCCGTCGTGGCCGCCGCCGTGGCAGCAGATGCGGCGGATGCAGCGGATGCAGCAGCAGCGGCCGCCGCACCAGCAGCAGAAGATTCGCCTGCCTTGCCTTCCTCGGCAGCAGACTCGGCAGATTTCTCGGGCTGGCGCGCAAGAGCACCGAGGCCAAAGTACTTGAGACTGTTGTTGATCCGCGTACCCTCCTGGCCAGGCTGTTTCTGCGAGGGGAGTTCATACGTCTTGACGACCTCTCCGTCCTCATCTTCGACGATAATCTGTGTAACAGGTCAGTCAGTTGACGCCACTGAAAGAAGGCGTAAAAAGAGATTCATACCGTATTACCAAACTGGTAGGCTCGAGCAGGCTCATGTCGTCGGTGGGACTTGTCCTTTTCTTTTCGCTTTTCCACTTCGGAGCTGTACACATCCGTCATTTTACGCCGGATGCCGCTCATCGTCCAGTGGAATGGCTCTGATTCGGGTTTGGGTTGGCGTCGGCCGGCAAGCGTTGGGAGAGCCGTCTCTTCTTCTTGCCCACCTCCACCTTGGTGAGGGACCGTTCGCTGATCTACAACATCGCCGTCGTCATTTTCAAACACCAGGTGCTCTCCTTCCTCGTAGACATTGACGTGCGGCGCCCGGGAGCTGTGCTCGCTGTTCCTGCGGCGGCCGCGTTCTTCCTCTACACCATCTGATTTCTCAACATCCACCTCGGTAGGGCTATCACCAAAAAAGTTGGAGTCTCTGGCCTCTGGAGGCGACGGCGTCTCCCTCTCGGGTGGGGGCGACGCCAAAGCAGGACGGTTGGGGAAGATGGCCGACTGGCTGATGGGGCCTCCAGGCCCAAGGCCGTCGTCCCACTTTTTGTGTCTTCGTCTCCTGCCCGACAGCGAAGACGGACGGCTGTTTGAGCGACCATTGGTATCGTCTTCCTTCTCTCGTTGGCGACGGAGGAATTGCCCGGGTGGGGGGATGGTGCCGGGGGGGAATTCGGGCACCTTGTAGTCATCCAAGGACGCATCTGACATGGTGCGCGCCTGGGACCTAGACTGGGATGAGATCCTGGGCAGTCGATTCATCCACGACGGCCCATCGTCAGGGGCGGCGGTGTAGGACATGGTTAGCGTCAAAGTGTTGATGCGCTTGCCGAGCGTGAAGACGGCGACGGAAGAACCATGGACCAGAATGGAGGATATGACCAGGAACGTGACGATTGGCCAGACCAGGTAGATGAGGTTGAAGTGAGGAGCATCGGATGACGGCAGCTCCGATAGCGGCACGGGCTCGTCGTGCTCCAGCTCAGACCGCGCGAGGATGGCGACGAAGATGGCTCCGACGCCGATGGGGCCAAAATGGCCTGCAAAGAGGGCCTCTCGCCAGTTTTTGATGTCTGGGATAAAGGGCTTGAGCATCATCATGATGGGGATGCGGCGGAAGAAGATGACAAAGATGGCAATGACAACCAGACGCCACACCTCCATGCCCAGGAAGCCGTTGTTGTACTGCTCCCAGGGGATGATTGTGCCAAAGTAGACAAAGTAGGCCAAGTTGAGAAGCAAGTCGATGACGTTGGAAACGTGTGACTCCTCCGTCTTTTCGCCGAACCAGCCGTCGTTAGAGAAACCGACTCCGGCAGCAAAGCCCACCAGCAGATCGTCGACGCCGAGGATACTACCCGAACCGGCGCAGAAGAGAGAGAGGGCAAAGTAAAAGACGAGGAAGCTCTCGCGGTCGATGTAGTCGCGCTCTTCGGCAAAGCGAATGCCGCGGCGGGCAATGTAGCCAATCATGAAGCCGTAGAAGGCGCCAAAGATGCACTCGTACAGAACGACGTAGACGATGAAGTGGAAGCTAACCTCGCCGGCGTCGCGGTGATACTGGATCAGGAACAGCGAGAGGTAGATGAAGGGAAAGGCCATGCCGTCGTTGCAGCCAGACTCGGCGGACAGCAGATCTCGCAAGTGCTTGGGCACGCGCTTGGCAAACTTGCCCTTTCCGACAACGGACGAGGCCAGGACGGGGTCGGTGGCCGTGACGCAGGCGGCGACGACGAGCGAGTCGAGCCAGTTGAGCGACGGCATCATCCACCAGACGAAGAGGCTGACCAGCAACCAGCCCACGGCCATGACGGGCACCAGCAGAAAGACGACGGAGCGCCAGTGCCTCTCCATGTAGAACTTGGGCAGTTCGACGCCGACGGCGAAGCACTGGACGACGAGGACGATGCGCGAGAACTCGACGGTGATGGTGTCGACGTTGCCCCAGGACTGGGGGTTGATGAGGTTGGCGGCGTGCGGCCCGAAGATGACGCCGCAGAGCGTGGCAACGGTGGCCTCGCCAATGTACATGCGCTCCTTGATGATGGACGAGCAGAGCATGAAGAGCGAGGTGAAGCCGCCCAGGATGATGTACACCAGGTGCGGCTTGGTGATGTCGAGGTTGTCCCACGCCATGGCGGGCGAGCTGTCGACGGCGATTGGATCGTAGGTTGTGTATACCTAGGTATGCGGTGATGATGTCCGATTCTGGCGGAGTGTTGTGTGTCGGTGTTTGCGTCTGGGATTTGGATTTGTATTAATTGCCACCTCGTAGTTATATCTTCCTCCTCCTCTTGGGATCGCCTGATTTCCCTTTTGCTCCTTCTCTTTCCTTTTTGGTCCTCCCAACAGCGCTTTCCTTCCCAGCCCTCGTGGCGTTTGCTCCCAACAGGGTATAGATAAAGCAGCACTCGCCGAACGATTTTTTTCCTTTTTCTCGGAGGGCAATCAATACCTCTTGGCGTCCCTGCCTTTTTCTCCTTCGTTTCCCCTTCTGTTCGTTTCTTTTTTTTTCCTTTCTAGCTTCGCTTCAAGATCCGATCTCGCGTGCCAAAACAAATCACAGGGTCTCTGCGGTTTCCGGCTCAAGGCGCCGGTCGAGGCCCTGACGGAAGCTGGTGCCGGGAGAAGCAGCGGCCTACGGGCTGGCACTGCAATCTTGGTCTGACGCCCCAGTCAATGGTAGCCGAGCCAGGGATGTCGTGATGGCGAGACATGCAGGAGAAGGAAGGAAGGAAAGCAAAGCAAGTTTGAGAGCGAGCGCGATACGAATGGGAAGAAGAGCAAACCGGGAGTGGACAAGGTTAGGTGGACGGGGTTGAGTAAAGAAGTGGGTTGGTTAGCACGATTGGGTGTCTGGCGGGATGAGGACGAACGATAAGAATTGCTACGGGCAAGATTGCCACGCTAGTAGGGAAAGAGAAAAGAGAGAAAGGGATGGAGAGAGCCCGAAAGCCGCGCCAAGGGCTTGGAAAAGAGGCAACGCCGTAGAAGCAGCGATGGAAGTATAAGATAAAGTGGACTGTGGGCTGGCCTGGTATCGCAGTAGCGCCAAAGTTTGACGGACGACACACACAGTGGGCCCGTGGAGACTTGCACCTGTCGACGACTTTGAGGCTGTGTCGCTGCTGGTGTCGTCACTTGCTTCCGAGGCCGCGATGAGAGGAACTGCCGATGGGCCCGGAAGACGCCCGTGGGCCGGAAGCAGAAGATGGGGGTCCCGGCCAGCTCTGGGGAAAGCTGCGGCGCCACGGAGCACGCAGCTGGGCCGAGCTGTGCTGTATCAGAGAGTGCCGCACTGATGGCGGTTTCTCGTCCGGGCCGTTGTCGAGCTGTTGATGAAAAAGTTGCTGCCGTTGGATGCAATCGACGAGGCTGCGGTTGTCGTCAATTCCGGGCGCTGCACAGAACCTGAAAGCGAAGAAGCCAAGCTGGACGCAAGGCGCCAAGGAGCTACCGCTGCAAGGTGTGCCCGCCAGCGCTGATGCATTGGCCGCACTGACGCACTGCAGGCGCTGTGCGTGGGGTCACTGCGTCGCTGCTACAGGGGACGCGCACCCACTGCGGCGACCGCCAGAGGGCCTAGCAGCCTCTTGAATGCTGGAGCCAATGGATCAGATCATCCGTGTGGATTTTCCTAGCAGCTTGGCTGGCTGGGCGCAATTGGGAATCAGGAATCGTGCATGGCGAATCCGGCGCTTTGCCTGTAATCATTCAATGTTTTCAAATCGTGGTAAACATTGAAGAATTCCAGCGGGTTTTTATTCTGCATGTCCCAGTCCTCTGCATCCAGCTGTGAGACAGGCCGATCCGGTTTGCCGGAATCGTTGCGCCTTTCCCGTTCATTTCCGTTTCTTCCCTTCTTCTTCCCTTGTCTCACCCGCCTCGCCATGACTCAGATGCGAACTGCAAGTGATTGCCCATGTCGTCTTTTCTCTCTTGTCTCTTTTGCTTTCAATCCGCGAAGCTACAGGTGAGACAGAGCTTCGCCTAAACCAGCCAAGGTCTCGGCACGGATCTGCCTTGTTGTATGGCGTTTTCTGTTTCTTCCCTTTGCTGTGCTTTGCTTTTTTTTTTTCTTCCCTTTTTTATCTGTTGCTATTTTTAAAATCTTATTCATTGCTTTTTCCTCTGTCTCCTCTTATTAGAATTTGGGATGCAATTATGCATTGGGGGCTAAATGCCCGCCTGTTACTCCCGCAACTTTCTTTTTTTTTTTTTTTTTTTTTTTTTTTTTTTTTTCCTTTCCCTTTTTGTGCCCGATTGGCAAATATTTGCCGTTTTGTTCTTTCAGCTAGTTTCAGCCACCGCCGAAACCCAAGGATGTTTGTCCCGGGATACCCCGTGGATTATTGCTTTCTGGCGTTTTCCAGCCGCCGGCACTGGCGAGGATTTGGGACTCCGCGAGAACAAGCAGCCAACCGCATGCTGCCACTAACAGCCCCCTATTTTTTTTTTTGGCCTTGTATACAGTTTATGCTTATCTCTCGGCGCCCAACTGTAATTCGGACAGGCTCATCTAGATTTGATTGCGGAACAGCACGGGAGTCAGCCCCCAACCGCTGGCCGTACGTACCCGAGGCCCTCTAAGCTCATGAACTGCAGCTGAGCGTTGTTTGCTCCAATTTCAATTGCTAAAAGATTGCACCATTTGTGAGCGACAAGAAATCTTGGCTCAATAATGCCTCTTGGTTCTGAGCTATCAACCGCCCAGCGAAACAAAGGGGCTGGTCCGTCTGTCTTGGCCTTTCTCTTGCCCCGCGCAGTGATCCATCATGTGAGGCGTTGTGGAGGATGCCATGCCATGCCATGGAATATAGAGCTACATACGACAATCTTTTCCGTGCAGATCGGATTATCATTCTAGCTGTTTGGAGGCACTTCCCGGCTGGGGGTCTTGCGCTGTGAATCTGTCAAATCTGACAGCTTGACATGATTCGCCAGATGTTCCCGCGGTGCACACTTTGATCGCTTGCTGCTCCCCCGCGTTTGAATGCGTTTGCATGTGGGATGTAAGATAAAAAGACAAAAAAAAAATAAAAACAAGAACACGGTATGCGTTACGGTGATGAACATGGGCGGGATCTGCGCATTTCTCGTGCGTCGGGTCATCATCTTGTTCCAACCACCGCTCATGTTGCTGTCGTGGCGGAGGCTGCGCAAATCATGCACGCACGCGGTTCATCAGATCAGACCGGCTCTGACGGCGAATTGCGGAATGCTTGTTTGCTAATTCGCATTCTTCTTTAAAATTTCTATTTCCGTTTGAGCAATCATGGAAATGTCGGGTTGGTGGTGGCACAGCATTCCTCCATCGGATAATCGGCCAAGTCAAGCAACTTGGTGTGAAACTTTCTGGAACATGGCTTCGAGAGGCTGCAAAAGTCCCTCCAATAGCCATGCCGTCGTGCTGTAGTATAAGGTATAAGTGATTCAATGTGTTTCCCATTCGCCATGTTAAATTAACACAAATGCGGCATGCCTCGGTGTCGCTTTGGTCCTCGTGCATAATCTAGGCACGGCCATTCCCGTGGAGGCTGACATACCCTGCAGACAATTGTGAGCTCTTACAAGGCCATGAACGATGCCTCAAAAAGTAGACATGTACGAGTTTTGATTATACAATTATAATTTGTATTTGATTTGTCGATTTCGTACAGTCCAACAAAGGAAAAGTCATCCCGCACCCTCCTTCTGTTACGCAGCACTCCAGTTATAGCGGGGGCCACAATGGCCACTGATGCTAACACTAGAGGTATTCTAATAGAAATAGCAACTGAGCATTTTACTCCGTAGTCTGATATATAAATCATGTAGTCTTGTAATCTATTCCAGTCATGAGCTCGCTGTCATTCTAATCATGTGTCAAACTCTCTAAATTACACTACTACGCAGGCAGTATCAGGAGTATCTACAAATGTCTAGGCAATCTTCTTCTTCTCCCTCAACGCCAATTCAATAGTTGCGGCTTCAACCCTTGCCACACTATTCTCATGAAGCATCTCGAAAATTAGACGTTCAACCTCGTTTTCCAGGTTTAAACTTTTTTGCCTTACCTGTTCTATAGAAGTGAACCAGGCTTTCGTTCGTTCGTGCGAATAGCTGCGCGTATTATGCAACTGGTATATGTACACAGGCTGACCTAGAGAACTTGGTAGAGCAACCTTTTCCAATACGAGAAGCATTGTCACGCCTAGAGCCCATACATCTCCCGGAAATCCACGAATCCCACCGTCTAGAACATCGGGGGGAACGAACCAGGGAGTTCCGCCGTGCGCTTGCTTTATGGTCGCGACCGAGTCGGCCATACCAAAATCCATCAGCACAGCGCCTCGATCAGGAGAATATGCTATGTTTGCCGGTTTAATGTCATAGTGTATAATCTCTTGTTTTGATAGATATGCGAGTGCAGATGAAATGTCGTGGAGTATCGTCTTAGCATCAGAGAGATCGAATGGCGACTCGCGCACAGCATTCAGCGAAGGAGGGAGGTGCTCTAGATAGAGTGCGAAAGCTCGGCCATCAACTGCTTTTAGAGACACAATATTCTTCTACAAATAATTAGAGTAGGTCTTCTCATGCTAGTAGAATGCTTACATGATGTAAGTTGCTCAACGCCTTCTGCTCGTCCTTCCAACTTCTTGCAATGCCAATTAGATTATAGATTGAATTGTTACTATAGCGAAGGACTTTCGCCACTATACTTCCGGGCAATTCGGAATGCTGGCAAGTAAACACACTTGTGGCGCGGAACAGGACCACGTTTCTCACTCGCTGCAGTCTGTATGAGTCTTTTGTCTTCACCGGACCAGCCTGTGAGTCTTCAACGACAGCTGTCTCTCCATCTATCAGGTCCAAAATTGGAGAGATAGTTTTGTCATAAAACTCTCGAGGGATGTGGTTGTGAAGAAAAGAATCTTCCAATTCTTTAAGAGTCAAGTCTGCGGGACGGTCGACAGCTATTTCCTTGGTGCCATCGCCCAGTCTTTGCCGTTTAATCAATTTCCCATCGTCTTCGATAGCTCGCTTAGACCGTAGTGGATTGGTCTCTCTGTAGATTGAAACATTAAATCGTCTGGGAGCAATCAAAATATCAAGAGCGGGATAATGTTGGCTGGAACCTTGGCCCTTCACTAGGATCGTCCACATGCCCGGATGTAGGACGTGTGATCCGCGCATCTCGATTTGCTTGGACGGCGAGGCAGACATTGATAGAGACATCTCCCAGCCGACTGATCGATTAACAAGGAGGCAACTATCGCTTGTTGGATCATAGATGAATTGACAATTGACCTTGGTTTCTATCATGGCATGAGATGCTCCACTAGGAAGGCGAAGGTAAAGAGGCGTTTGAAATATAAAGTCGGTGTGATTTCTGCTTTGCACGACACCAAATATATGTTGGTAAGCCTCTTTCGCTGGAGGATGTGTAATGGCGTAATTTGCCGTTTCATTTGCACGGTTGGAGTAAAGAGATCTGACGACGAGTCGAGCCTCCGGCATCAAATGTGAGGCTCTTTTAAGAGCTACGAATATTTCGTCTGGCGATCTATCTTCCTTTTTCACGACGGGGTATTTCAGCTGCGCCTGAACAGAAGAAGCGTCTTGTGGCGGGGCACTGGTAGATTGTCTTTTTGGCTCTTTGAACAGATTCTCTCTCGCTTCGTTAATACGCGACTTGAGCTCTTTCCTTTGGGAAGAGGAAATGGACTGCAAGGAAGAGGCCAGTTGTGTTGATTCTTCGACGTCATTGTCGCCAGCGAAGCTTCCTCCTCTGTCTACGGCGTCTGTAGGGTCTTCTCTTAATTTTGCGACGGGCGTCTCAATTTTCGTTTCCGGGCAGGAATCAGATTGCAATGAAGAAGCCAGCTGAGTAGAGTCTTCGGCCTTGTCTTGATCCACAGGGTCTCCTGCTTTCGCGACGGACGGATCAGGTTTTATTTCGGGAGGCGAATTGGACTGGGTCGCAAGTTGGGTCGATTCGTATAACTCATTGTCATCCGCATGGCCAAGGCTTCTGCCCACTTCCGCGGTATACGGCTTCGCTTGTGTCTTAGACGAAGTAGTCGCCTGCACCTCTTTTGACTCTTGTGCCGGCGACATGCTGCCAGAGCAAAGAAACTGGCTACATGTATATACTACAAATACTCACATGGTCGCTTCCAACAAATTGTAGATTCTATATAGGTACTGCCTGGTGGCCGTGAGCCGTATGGTTGAGAGAAGATGCCTTCGCACGATGTACTCTTTAACAGCACCTGCAATGTAACGCTGTCGCGTCATTTTCGCGAATGCCCTGTCGTGCTGTATAGGTTCACGGGCTCTATTCGGGCAACGCGTGTGCATCTACAATTGGCTTAAAATCACCCCCATCGTACCTCATGCAGCCAAACGCAAAAGTCGGTAAGAAAGAACGGAAAGGATGCGTGAATACGTACAATAAGTGTACTTCTTCAAGCCTCAACACACTGCCGCCTGCATATCTCTTTGCCTCTTTTGGGTATGCATACATACCAGTACCTATGCCGCAGTATACAGATTTGCTAGGCAGTTCCCCGCTATCCAGATTACGCCCAATCGGTGCGGCTAGCTTATCCTGTAGTAATTTCGGTGATTTGGCGGCTGCCGCCCTTGCGGATCAGTTTCACTTACATGGATCTTACACATCACGAAATCACGACACTCATCCCAACAGCCTCACGAAACTGCGGCCGCGTCTAACACAGTCGCAATGCCATTGTTCACACATCCAAGGCCTACTCCCACCAGGAGACAAATGCAAGTATGGGATCAGCATGTCAAATCATGGGGAGGCTATGAGCGATGGCATGACATGGAATACCACCTGTCCGATCCAAGGGTCCTCTGGGGAGCTTATTGGGACCGATATAATATGATCCAAATCCCCGTTTTTCCAAGGGACGAATTTTTTGAAATCGCCATAGAAGTAGCCAAGGAGGCTCAAACAAAAGAAGACTTTAAAAGACTCATGGTGGAGAGAAACAAACAGCAGCTGGCAGAGCTGGAAGCACTTTTGTCAGACGCCGCACATCGAATTTTTTACAACGAGAAGGACTTTCCATGCAAAGATGCTTTCGACAAAACTATCCAAGCCTGCCACAATCCTTACTTTATTTATTTATTACGGCTTTTGAAAGGCAGCGCACTTGGCTGGGAGGCAGATACCCTCTGGCACGAAGAGCCTATTGATAAGCCTGCTATTGATCCCAATGACGAGTATCAAGACCCAAATATGGAGACGCAATATGTTGACTTTTGGGATGAAGAATATGAGGGAGATATGGAACCTCAGAAGTATATACCAGATGAAGAGTTCATTCTGCCGGAGGGAACGACTAACATATCCTCCAATTCTGCCAAGGGGAAGCGGTTAGTGAACCTTTTTTCTACATACTCTGTCAATAAATAAAGGCTAACACATAATTAGGAAGAGGGTGCAACTTGGTGATGATGGTACTGGCCCTGATGAGCAGCAGCATCAGGAATTAGAAAACGCCAACTCTAATCCTGCATTACAAGATTCTCCTTCTATCTCGCAGGCGGGAAACGAAAGTACCGCCAAACCTAATGGTGTCAATGAACGGGGACATAAACGTCGACGACTAGAGAGATCTCCTGCGCAAGATTCTTCTCCCCAGCCATGCACAGAGACAAGGAAATCCGAGAAGAGGTGCAGGCGTGACGAAGATGAAGATCTTTCACGTAAACGCCGAAGACTAGAGAGCCCTACTATGCAAACACCAACCCCTCATACTTCTTTTCCAGGGCAGTCTACTAGGAGTAAAGTATCTAAGAAGAGGCCCAGACATGATGACGACAATGGCCATTCACCTAAACGACAGAGATTGGAGACTTCTGCTACACAGACACCTATTTCTGATGCTCCTTCCCCCCCTCTATCAGCCACCGAACAACAAAAGAAATTGAAAAAGAGATCCAGACATGATGATAGCAATATTAGCTCACATAAACGCCAAAAACGAGAGAGTTCGGCCGCATCTGATACGGCACCTCCTCACACTGCTGGTCAGCCAACTGCAAACGACACTGCAGCCGTGAGATCCGGGCCTCAGAAGAAGGGCCATCAACGCGGAAGTCAGAAGCGAAAAACCGCGGCTATAAACGCATCGCGCACAAGGTCTCCGCCATCCAGATCCCCAAACACGAGGTCATCGCGAAGAAACGGATCAGCTACACTGTGGGAGTTGGATGATTCGGGCAAGGCAAAGCTACGATGATCCCCCGAGGTGAAAGGGAGCCAAGTGTAGGAATCTGCTGCCATTGGGTTTTTCTCGAGAGCATGGTCGTTATCCTGGCAGGGCTGGGTGCAGCGGCGCAGTTTGAGAGAAGGACCGGAGACTCTGGTAATTGTTGTTTCTGTATTACATGGTCGTTATCCCGGCAGGGCTGGGTGCAGCGGCGCAATTTATGAGAAAGAAACGACTGGGGCTCCAATGCTGTGATCTCTGAAGAGCATGGTCGTTATCCTGGCAGGGCTGGGTGCAGCGGCGCAGCTTCAGAAGAGAATCCAGCATTGTACTTTGGGTCCAGCAGATTCAGCACTTGGCTCATGGTTTATCATTTGCCATTGTGCTACTTGTGCTTCTTTCGTTGATAATAACCAGCGATTTACTATGATACCCAATGTTCCACCGCTGGGGAACATTTTATATAGATTTATATTAATAGCGTTTTCTCCTTCGTCTTGTCCACAAGCACCGCTATTTACACTGGTTCAGCACTTCTCGAGAGATACTGCCAGTACACTTTTATATTACAGCTGATACTACTACTAGTGCTTACTTCCACTATATATGTCAATGAAGTAATTTTACACGTGCACTAATTGCCTTGTTAAGCTATAGCTGAGATGCTGGATGATGGGGTGCTGAATAATAGGACTGGAGTGCTGGATAATTTTTGTCTTTAAAATGAAAAGCGTCAAAACTACATGTACACGGTTCAGAAAAGCCGTTGTAGTATCCTGAGTGCAGTCAGCGCCGTGGCCGTATTGCAGTCAATGCGCTCAGTTTCAACGGACGGAAACAACGAGGCAACGACCGCGATGCTGGATATCAAAGCATTTGAAATGCACTCGAATCCATCAACAATTGAGCTGAACAAAATCCCTGTCAACTCGATGTCCCATACGAGCCAACTCCATCAGCGGCAGACTCAATGAAAGCGCGAAAAGAAGGGCTGTTGAGAGAACCCTTCAATACGGAAGACAGGAAAGAAAATGACGAAGACTTGGCTGAATTGGAAGACGTGATCAATATGCGGAATGAAATCGTACGCTGCCAATTTTCTTGTTTTCAATTACGTCTTGTACATGCTATTCTTTATGCAAGACTTGATTCGCGTTTTCGTACCTAGTAGCCAGCACCATTCTCACTGGCCAGTCTCGAGATAAGCGCAAAGCAGTGCTGATAACAAAATTCGTCCATTATTCCATTAACATAAATCATTCTAGCTTAATTCATATCTCATACATCGCACATGTGTGCTGATGCTGTGTTTCTAACAGGAAAATCGAGAATGCCTCCGCCGTTGTTATGACCCGCCGCCAAAAGCAGGTACTTGCATCATGTACATGCGCAGGGAAGGCCCGACACATGACACAGACCCCCGCTGGTACTTTGTACCTCTGGGCTTCAACTTCATTCCTCAGGCCTCATCGTCAAGACACCAACTTGCACTCCAAATCCTACTTCTCTTCTGCCCTGTCCAGCTTGCCGACCAGCTTGCCTCCGTCAAGGATGCTGCCAAACATGGCGGCCTCAAACAGGTGGTTGACCTGCCAGGCATGGTGGTTTGCGTGAGCGATGATCCAGACCATCTCGAGCACCTGGCCACGAGAGAAAAGCTCGGCCATTCGCAATCGCGAACCCTCAACCAGTTCGTATTCACGCTGCTCATCGACCTTGCCTGCTCTGACGTACTCTAGGGGACCCGTGACGAGGAACTCCCAGAGCTCCCGCAGCACTGGCTTGTCCTTGTTGCGGTGGAGGAAATGGTCGACGTGATCGCATGTATCTTCACCATTGCACGCGTACTTGGGGTCAAGAGGCCTGCTGAAGCCGGTTGTACGGTACTGCTTATCAAAGGCTTCGTCGAAATCCGCCTCGAACTGAGGCTGAGCGGGAGTCTTTCGTGCCTTGGGCCAGCCTAGGAGGGCACGACGCAAGAACAGGTGGCGGTCGTTCTGAATGTGCCATGTATACAGAGCAGCACACATTCTGGCAACTGGCTCATGCCATCTCTGGGTCAGCATTCTGGCGCTTGTTGCCGCGTAGGCGTCGTATATCTTGCGCAGCACTTGTTCGCTTACGACGCCCGTCTCTGTAATGTCCGTCACGTTCAGGAAGGAGTTCATGACCTCGGAATTCACCAGGTCGCATCCAACATCGACAACGTCAGTGCCTGGCGAGCTGAAGACGAGATCGGCCATCACGGCACCTGGGTCGAAGCCCCGTGCTATCGACTCGGCTGCCATGCCGAGCAAGCTGCTCTCTGACAGAGAAATAATCTGTGCAGTACGTCGATCTACTCGTGCCGAGCGACACGTCAAGTTCTTGATGTGGCGCTTCTCCAGCGCAATCTTTCCTTGGATGTATTGCTTGCCGAGCGAGACGGCGTCTCGACGCTCGCGCCCTCCCGGAATGCGCAGCGCATGAGGATCTTCCAGGCCTTTCTGCAGAAGCGGTTCCAACGTCGGAAAGACGTAGTTGTAGCCGTGCTCATAGTAAAAGGCCATGTCAGTCACATAGTTGGAGAACATGGTTCGCGCATCAGCAGCACCCATGAGCAGGGCGGCAATGCCGCAGCCGAACAAAGCATTGTTCGTCTTTAGTGCGTCAGGCCAGTCTGAGGCTCCCAGCTTCTTGAGGGCAACGTCCGAAGCCACACTCAGTCCAGTACCCTTGGGTGGCAAAATGTTACCGGCTGCATGCTGACTATCTTTCCAGTTCTGGAGGTCGGTGTCTAGCTTCAACTGGACTACCCGCGGTCCTGACTCGAAAGAGGACAAAGACTGTTTTTCGTCTAGAGACGAATTCTCAGGCAGGTCTCCAATGTCCCCAAAGATTTCAGCGATGAGGCCCCGGGCTTGGTCAGAGAGGGCTGCCAGTTCTGGAACGGTACCATGGCCGACCAAGGCTCTTGCTTCGGAATAGCCGGGATGGATGGGAAACGAATGCTTTCTCGGCTTGCGGCCCAGCACTCTTCTTACTCGATTCCTGAAGCCCTTGGCCCAGAAATATCGTGGGATTTGATCTGATCCGTCCTGGAAAGTGCCTTTCTTGAGTGACTTGACTTTGATCTTGATTCCTTTGAGATCAAAGTCGCTCCAGTAGCTCCGGTGAGGCTCGAAATGACATAAAGAGAAGACCATGATGATTGATGCTAGGTTTTCAACTTGGACTGATGGTTTGCTAGCTGCATTACGGACTCCAGCATTGGAACCCTCCACCTTCTTATACAACTACCTACTGCCTACTATCTGGGTTTTCAACTTGCGGGCAGTCTACCAAGCATGCGGGCACTCTAAGCGGGCACTTCAGGTGGCCCTTTTTTTCGCGGCCTAGGTGTGCATTTGAAAAGCCCGCATGCAGTTCCACGGCCGTATGCACTGCGATGGAGACTCTTTCGGTCTGGGGTGAACCAACAGCACTACATGTCATTTTCCCACCTGAAAATAACTGGGATAGTTACACACGACGAGGAAGGAAGCAAACTCGCAACCTGGCCAGCTGAAGACGAACCCCGGGTCAGCTGATGTTTATACGTACTTTTTGGGAAGTGCGAGCATTGCATCACATCACAGAACCCCTACAAGGCAGACAAGGTAGAGTACGAGGGGAACAATGGGGTCAGAAGGGCCAGGTTGACAAAGACCACGGCGGGAGAATCGCTCGGTTAACGTCTCGGTCCTTGCCGCTGTCGATTGGCGCAGACACTAGCAGAGGATACGGGTAGTGCCATTGCTGGACCATGAGGCAGTCCGTACATGACTTGGCACTGCTACCTACTGCAAGGTTGAGCATGAAGAAGTTTACACATTCGTACATACTTTTTCACGCAACCCTCTTCACAGGGGCAGGACAGGAACATGAGGGGCCCCTGCAGTCCGATTATGCAGCCTCTCTCCACAATGATATCAGATTCCGTTGGTCCATCCATGTTTTCTCATGTCGCCACTTTCTGGCTTTGGGATAGTGGCATGCATGTGCTGTCCACGGCGAGGAAGCGGTGAGAAGATGGTTTTTCTTCTTCTTGTGGTGGTGGCTTTGCATTCCGAGTGCAGGTGTGTGCTACCTGGGGGTTTGGAAACAACACCGACCGATGATGGCGATATCAGGTGTTGAGGAAAACAATGCGAGATTTCGGAGGCGGGGCTTTACAATGCCCACGCCCGCTTGCAAGGTAGAGATGTAACATTGGCGATGGGTCGTCAGCCGCGTGGCAGGCTCGGTATGCTGGAAGATCACCTGCACGATACATCGGAATCCTCTCCAATGCATTGCATTTTTTATTGCTAAATACAGCAGTTGAGCTGGGGCTGATGCTTACGGTTCGTACGAAGCAGGAACTGTACGACCGACCACCAGCGGCAATCTGTTGCGCTGATGCCTGAACCTTGCCGCTTGCCAGGATCCGGAGCGAGTTTTTCTGTAGCACGACAGACAAGTTATGACATGTGAGAGAATACAGAGAAAAACAGCCGTCGTATCTATCAAGATGGGGCATTTCTTGAGAGCTTTGCCATATAAAACTTAGGTAATGCGACTTGCACCCCGGCCAATGACATGATTAGAGCACCTCTTCCCTGCCATGTGCACCTGGCTGGACGAGTGACAGGGCGTTTGTGGTCGAGGCCGGCATCTGATTGGATGTTATTCAGCTTTTACTACAGTAGTATACAGGCCCGGTCTACCTGAGGTGGGTAGTCAACCCCGACGCGAACCCAATCCGGGCGTGCCGAGGCTGAATCAAGCCATAGGTGCAGAGGCAATACCGCAACCTGCCGCGCTTCGCGGCATTTGGACACGCAGACAAGCATTCGCTAAAAGACTACAGGCCAATTGTGGAGAGAGAGCAAGAGACTCGGTTGCAGCGACCCGTATTCGCGGTGGAAAACGACTGCTACACGCATGGAGCATGGCCTCAGGGCGTAGCAACGTGCCGAGTGCTCGTCGCGACGGCCTCATCTCGAAATCTTGACCGTCGAGACTCTGGCCAAAGGCGAAGCTGCCATTCCATAGTAGTCAGTCGAGGCTAGCGGCGGACCGTGCCATTGGCCTGTTGGGCTGGACGGCATTTGCAGTCAAATGGCAATGCAGCTGACCCCGGCATGGGGAAGCGCTGCAAGGGCTCATGTCCAAGCCCAATGTTACCGCGGAAATGACACGACCCCTTCCATGGCTGTTATAAGTGCCGCCGCAATCGAGATTGCCCAAAAAAATTGGGTTGCTGACCTTCCATCCCGTGCGAAGGTAACCTTTTTGAAAGTTCTCAAGCATCCTTCGCATGTCAATCATGGCCCCGCCCGACGTTGCGACGACGATTCGGTACCGCCCACTGGATCGGTCCGGAAACGAGGTGCGCCTGCTCGAGCTGCAGCCGCCGACGACCAACGACATCAGCGAGCGCGTCGTGTGCCGCCTGGTGCACGAGAAGCTAAGCGACGCCTCCAACTTCATCGGCCTCTCGGCCCTGTACGGCGACATCACCGCCACCGAGACGATCCTGCTCAACGGCGCCAGCATCACCATCCCGAGCCACCTGGTGCAGGCGCTGCAGTACATGCGAGTCGTGTTCCTGGCCGCGTCGCTGCCCACGCCCGATGCCTCGACCACTGATCTCCCGGGCCCGGCGGCGATGCCACCGCCGCCGCTGCCCACGCCGCCCAAGAAGGCCCCTGGCTGGCTGCGGTCGCTGCTGAAGGGCGTTCGCCAGATGCTCGCCGAGCCAGGCGTGCCCAAGGGCTCACCGCCTCTGCGCATATGGCTCGATCTGCTCTGCATCAACCCACGCGACGCGCGTGAGGAGGCCGAGCGGCGGGCTCACATGGCGAGGGCCTACCACCACGCCAAGATGGTCGTGGGCTGGCTGGGCGAGAAGGACTCGACGTCTGATCTGGCCATTGAGATCATCAAGGCCTGGGACAAGGTCATGCCACGCACCTTTGGCGAGCCGGGCGACCGCGAGGCCCATCCCGAGAATTATGCCCCTTTTATGAAGTGGATGGCCCCCGTGGCGCACCTAAGCGACATCCCCGAGGGCATCAAAGACGCTCGGGACGTGCCGGCCTACGTGGCCATCTCTGGATTCCTCAACCGACCCTACTTTCGCAACTCTTGGATCCTCGACGACATGTCCAAGGCGCGCTTCCCGGCCTTTCTGCTGGGTGACGACATCGTGTCCTGGATGCAGATCTTGCGGCTCAACCGCGCCAACGAGGAGATTCGCGACAATGGCGCCGAAATGTTCCCCGACGAACTGCGCCCGCTGCTGGAATATCTGCCGCTGGGCAGCGTGTACGCCTTCTTGAAGGACTTTGATAATCGGCAGAGGATGGAGGGCGGTACACCGGCGATGCTTACCGCCACGAGCTCTATTAGAAGCTCGTCTTCCATGACGGGCATACGGACAAGGTCAAGGCAATAAAACTCTGGCAAAAAAAAAAAAAAAAAAAAAAAAAAAAAGGCAAAAAAGGTTATTTTCTTTTTTCAATAATTTTTTTCTCTCTTTTTTTTTTTTTTTTGAATGTCCTATTTCTGTTTTGGAAACATCTTTTTTTATTGCGGTATCATCAAATAAAGGCGTGAGAAAGTTGGAAATAATTTTTTTTTGTTTGTTTTTTTGAGAATGATATCATCTGAGCTTATATATAAAGGGAATGCTAAACGGGGCTTTTATTTTTCTATGCTCTTCATCTATCTATAATAACGCGAGATAGTTTTTCTCTTGAGCGAGCTTTTTTATTTTTTGTCTCTGTTATTGTTGCTTTTTGTTATGCAGGGAGGAATAGGGGGTATGGTTATGATCTGCGATATACTAGTGGCTTCTGGGTTTAAATCAGTCCGTGTAAGCGCGCCGCGGGGGCATACGCGTGTCATTGCAATATAACGAAGCATTTTGATCAATTCTCACGGTGTAATGCATCTGATTCAAAATACCAATTAGTGCTGCACATACTACTAATTGACTTGTATGCCCGTATACGTGTACTCATCCCGTGCCGGCAGTCTTTTGTCTCGCGTTTTTCGTGGAATTGCCAAATTTGGCAAGTAAAATTGTTCCTATTGCCCGACGCGGGAAATTAAACGAGTGCTTAGTCACCAAGGTTACCGGATTGGCGGTACGGGCAGCGCGCTATGCGGTAGCGCTGTTATGCGGTGGCGCCTCTGAGAGCTGGAATATGGGGGCAA
Organism: Trichoderma sp. CBMAI-0020; assembly: GCA_030708095.1. NCBI lineage: Eukaryota > Fungi > Ascomycota > Sordariomycetes > Hypocreales > Hypocreaceae > Trichoderma > Trichoderma sp. CBMAI-0020. Next base: position 828,069 of record JAJNCI010000001.1, read on the forward strand.
TGTAGTTGTTTGAAGTATAGTAACTAGAAGTCGACTACAAGCCTTCTTGTCATAGGCTGGAAGTTGACGCTGGTGACTCAACTAGATAGGGGACACGGTGGCCGTATAGGAGGGAAAAAAGTAAAAAGATGTTTGCGGACTGTTTGTAAAGTTACGCATTGCATTATGTTAAGACTCTTATTAAAACCTCACTCTCCTTGCAAAATTTGGTCTTTTCTTCTCTCTCAATTATTTTACACCACTCTTTTATATATCAACTAGACTCTTCGAAACCCACTGCTCGCTATCCATCGTGGAGCTGAATAACAGCCAGATAGCCCCAGCCAGGGCTTTTGGCCGTCCTTATAGCGATATAACACGAGAGGAGAAACTACTGTACCTTCGCCGCAATTTAGAAAAAGACCATCGCGGCCAAACGTTTTTCTCGTCTGCTTGGCGTACTTACGAGCCTCCCATCGACGCGCCCTTGCCCACGATCAATCAATTCGAATATCCTTATTTCTGTAATAAACCGGTTCCAATCTATTTTTTAAACGGCCAATGGCGGCTTGCTGGCACACTATACAACTATATATATCGCCGCTGGTTCAAGCCTTTTTGGAGCGAGATCGAACACGGACGTTTTTTGACGCAATATATTGCTCCCAAAAATGCAAAAGATCGCTCCCAACCAATAACGGCCTCGGTCGAAAGCTTTCTCGCTCTACATAAAGCCATCTGCACAAATATTCATGAGCGACGTAATGAATACGCGGCAGTGATTGCCTCGGGAGCGGACCATCATCATATTGTTGAAGACCATCAGAACTATGTCCTCCAGCCACTATTTGAAGCTCTGGTTCTTGTCATTGGCCCCGGAAATTGGAAAGGGGAGGATTCAACTTTAATAGGAAGGCTTCCCGTTACTATGGCGCGCACGGGAGTGGAAACTGGGCTAAGCTCGCCCATCACGTTTGAGCCCATTGTTGATAGAATTGACGAATATATTGGCAGTCGAGACAACATTGGAGACTGCTATTACCTTTGTGATGGAACTGGAAGCCCGCGAAACCGCTGTGTTTGGTCTGCAGCCCGATCCGATTGCCTCATGGGATCCGGATTATTCTTTCCCCCAATGGCAAGATATAATGCCATATGACCAGATAATTGGGCCTTCAACTCGCTTTGTGGATGTTGAAAAAAGCTTGCAGAGCTTGCTGCAGCTAGAAGGAAACGATAGAAACTGGGATAAGCAATATGCAGACGTTGAGGAGCGAGAGGCTCGGCAGTATATTGAATGGATATGCGGAATGGTTCGCAGCAGCAGTCTTGATATAATTGGCACTCTGAACTCTACATACTTATATTTAGTGATTTCTTTCTTTTCTTTAGATTGCAGCTAGAAGGTCTTGATGTTTTATAGTTATTTAATTTTGGATAGCATGGGATTTATTAGATGGAAAGAATTGTAAATTGCACACTAGTTTTATAGCAGCATATAGCATATAATACTTTACGAGATATAGCAATTTATAGCTTAGATTACATATATTGTTAATATAGGCATTGAGCCAATAAACCTTTATAAGTAAACTACTCTAATTTAATTAATTAGCTATAGGTAAAAATAGTAGAGGTCGTAGAGGTAGTAGAGGTTAGTAGTAGTAATAGTAGAGGTAGTAGCAGTAATAGCAGCAGTAGCAGTAGTAGTCGCAGTAGTAGCAGCAGCAGTAGTAGTAAAAGTAGATATAAATTTTATTTTAGGTATTTATCCTAGTTAATAAATAATTTCTTAATGCTTTTAAAATATTCTTACTTGTAGTTTATTATTATTTATTATGAGATTCACTCTTTATATTTTCTTCTTTATTAATAATATCTTTCTTAATAACGCATAATTAACCTTTAGTAGTACTAACCTCCCATATTGCCAATCTTATAGTGTTCTAAATGTCTACTTTTCCATAATCAGTCTTACTAACTCGTCCTTTTCACCGCTGTGGGAGACCATTTCCTTAAAGATTCCACCCTCTATCCCCAGTAGTTCTTTCGGACTGCCGAATTCCGCATCGACTCCGTCCTTGATCACCAATATTCTGTCAAAATCCACCACTGTGCTCAAGCGATGCGCAATAACCAATAGCGTTGAATCGGAAAACTCTTGACGTATCGACTGCTGGATCAGTCTATCAGTCTCCATATCCACAGCCGAGGTCGCCTCGTCCAACAGCAAGACCTTGGGTCGAGAAAGAATTGCACGCGCAATGCAAAGCAGCTGCTTCTGGCCGTGTGACAGGTTGGAACCGCCGGATGCAACGGGAGACGACAGCGTCAGAGAAGAATTCGTGTCTGAACTGATGGTGGCACTGGAAGATGGAATGACATCCTCAACATTTGATTCGCCGACTGGTGTGCCAGGGCTTGAAGAAACGAGGTGGGATCGCATCAAGGCTTTCTGGAGTTCATAATCGGTGAATTGGTTGAAAGGGTCGAGATTCGAGCGAATGGTGCCCGAGAAGAGGAAAGGATCCTGTGGGATAATGGCCAGACGCGTGCGCAAGTCGGAGAGCTTGATCTTGGAAATGTCAACGCCGTCGATTGTAATGCTGCCTGATCGAGTGTGAAGGAAGCGGAATAGGGCGAGCGACAAGGTGGATTTTCCTGGTTCATGTCAGCGCGAGTTACTTGCTTCGTGGGATGCATAAAGAAGACTTACCTCCACCTGTTCTACCGACGATTCCGATCCTTTGGTTCCTTTCGGCAGTGAAACTCAACCCCTTGAGGACGGAGGGCAAGCCTTCGGCATATCCCACCTCCAGCTTCTCGACCTCTATCCTTCCCTCTTCAGGCCAACTTGCCCGCACATCCTCACCGCCCTGTTCTTCAATTTCCAGATTTGTGTACTCGAAAATGCGCTCGGTTGCGTTCATATCGAGCTCTGTTTGAGTGGAAACAGAGATACCCCAGTTGATGTAGTGGCCAAATGACAGCGCAAAGGAGAGAACAAAACCGGCCAAACTAGCATCAATCGTTGGCGTCGTAACAACGAAAATACCAACGACAGCAGAAAACATGGAAGCCGTGATGCCGATGCGAATCATGAGCCACATTCGGAAAGCCGAGATGTACCAGGTGCAGGCTGCCCAGTCGTCGATGAGAGTAAACATCCTGCCGGTGAATTCGGACGATTTGGAGAACGCCCGGATGGTTGACAGACCGCCGAGAGACGATGCGAAATGCGATATGACTGGAGACTTGTTGGTAGACTCGAGCCTCTTGAGAGTCCGTGCTGCAGCCATGTACTTTTTAGCATAGACAGTGCAGATGGCCAGAAGAACAACCGCAATAATGATCATGTATGCCGAGACAAAGACACCAGCCACCAAAACACCGACAATGTCCCACATTACGTTTGCAAAATAGTAAAAGTTGGTAGCCAAGGAAGCGTCCATGCTGGTGAAGTCTCCGGTGAATCTGTTCAAGATTCTTCCCGTAGGCACAGTATCCAGCCATCGAAGTGGTGCTCGGAGCACACTGCGCAATATGCCCTGGAATATTCTTCGTGAGGCACGGAGTGAGCCGAGATAGACGCAGTACAGACGGCTAACAGACACAATCACCGATACGAGTGATATGGCGCAGTAGATGCCCAGATAGAACCACAGGCTTCTGACTTGGGCCTCTGACTGAATGCCTGCCGCGGCATCTGTTGAGTTGAAGTAGCTTGCTGGTCGAGCAAAAAGCTGCGTCTGTAGTCTGTCTTGGTAATGGTATGTCAGACGAGGCGAGAACGCAGTAGCGGCGGCTTCTTCGTGATCACCAGCCCAGATTTTGATCCAATACGTGCGACCAAGCGTGAAGCCTTGAGCCAAGGCATACAGCAGCACGAGAAAAGCGCCGAGGGTGTATCCGCTGAACGATTTGAGGTATCCAACATAGACGGCGGTCTTGACTCTTCCAGTTTCTCGTTTCTCGTCCTCGACAAGCTTCTTGGGTGCCTTCTTGGCCTTGGGCGCAGCAGTCTGCGACGTTTGACCGTTGGTTTTTACTATTGCTGAATCGATATCTTCCTGTCCGTCTTCGGGCTCCGCGGCGGCGTCATCGGCTTCGATGATTTGGTTCAAGACCTTGGTGCGTCGTAGTTCCTCCACCAATCCTGCATGTTCGACAATTCCCGAGGCTGAGAGATGAACAGCGTAATCCGCACGCGGTAGGCAGAGCGAAGTGTGGTGAGTAACCAGGATTCGAGTTCTTCCTTTTGCAAGATCGCCCAAGAGCGCATTCGCAAAGACGTCCTTTCCAACGTGCGCGTCGAGGGCACTGAATACATCGTCGATGACCATGATGCCTGCTCTTGAGTATAGAGCTCGTGCCAATGTCAGTCGCCACTTCTGTCCACCACTTAGTGTGATTCCTTGAGCTCCAACTTCGGTTTCATCGCCGTCTTCGAATAGGGAGAGGTCTTGAGCAAGGGCACAAGCTTCAAGGACCGTTTGGTATCTAACAGGGTCAAATGGAAGCCCAAAAAGCACATTATTCTTGATGGTGGCATTCTCAATCCATGGAGTTTGGGAGATGAAGCAGATTGCGTCAGGAATGATCCAGTTGGCGGGAGTTGCTTTGCTGTCGAACCGCTGCTCTGGAGGAGGCGCTTTGGGAACTTGAATATAACCACCGAGGACTTCAGCTTCGCCGAGAATGGCAGCCAAGAGCAGAGACTTTCCAGATCCAGTAGGTCCTGAAATCACGCTCAAGCCACTGCTGGGGAAATTCAGATTGAGCTTTCGCAGAGCAAACTGGTCCTCGGATGGGCCATCCGAGCCAAAAGGAAAGGTAATGGTGGCGTTGCTGAACGATATCGCAGCGCCTGGGTGAACGTTGTCGGCTTTGTCAGGCATGCGGAAGAATTTGTCGATTCTGTCGCAGCTGACTTTGGCGTTGATAGCTGTAACCAGGAGCAGCGGGATATGCTCCACGATTCCCTCAAGGATTCTGAATAGCGTAATCGCCGTAAAGGCAACCGAAGGCAATAGGCTTCCGTTGATGTAGGAGTACGTCGCCAAAGAAAGTGCAGTGATGACAATAGGCGTAAGCTCTGAAGCAAAGGCCATGTAAATGTTGTCGAGTCGCGTCTTCCAAAGCATTGAAAGCTCCTTTTCACGCACATTCTCAATCTTGTCCGTCCATTGGGTTTCAATCGCAGAAAACTTGATCTGTCGAATTCCGCTCAGGGCTTCTGTGGTGACGGCGGCTCTCTCATCGCGGAGTTTCATGAGAACCTTTTGGTTTTTGCCGTAGACGGCTGCGAGAGCCTTGTTGATCGGGAAGAGGATCAAGATTCCTAGCATTCCTGCAAGCAGACTTTGCCAACCAACGAGATGAAGGAGGAATGCGACGATGATTATGAACTGCCCTGCACAGTTTACGTATTGTGCGCTCTGGGATCCGAATCTCGCGATTGCATCACAGTCGACCGAAAACATGTTGACAATGTCTTGCTGGGACTTTGAAGCTGGCTGGCCGTCTTGTTCCTCTGTATCATCGGAAGCCTCGGCGCTTGGATCCGCAGACTCCTAGGACAGACGATTAGCTTGGATTAGGATGCCGAGGAAAGTGTCATGCTTTGTGAGACGACGGGATCCTATCTTACCTTTTTGGGAACATGAAGTGAGTCCTCTATTCTCATCAGCTTTTCGTACATCAGCCCGGTCAAAGTTGATCTCAGAGGAATCACCATATCTAAGCAAAGGTCATTAGCAGCTCTCTAAAATCGATGGAAAAGACCAGGGAAATCTCATACCAGCCATCTCCGACCACATGACTCTGGAGTCGACTAAACGCGAACTAATCGTAGCAATGACAATTGCAGCTACCCATTTCCACGCAACAGGATCAATAACCGCACTGTCGCTGCGCGTCTCGAGGTATCGAAGCAGCTGTAGATTCGCAAAGGCGGGAGCGACATCGAAAAAGTTTGTAAAGAGAATCATGGACCACTGGTAAAGGAATGTCCATCGATACTTCCAGGTAATGTGCGCCCACAGAGGGAGCTTATCTTCCCGGAAGATCATCCGCTTAAAGTCTGCTGTCGAGTTTGCCGATCTCGTGACGTGATCCATGGATGGCATGTCTGAGTTCTCAAACTTCTCTGTGCCAGCGGCGTCGAGCATTCCCAAGCTCCAGCTGAAGCTATATCGCTCCCAGAGAGTGCCTGTGAATAGCGAGTCGACAACTTTTCCATTGGGGCTGAAAACATCTGGACGTCTTCGGATTAACCAGACCGTTGTAAACAGAGCCAGCGACGCGACAATCTGGATTTCCGTTAAAAGTGCAGTAACGAAAAGTCCATCGTGGTAGCCGTAGTCGAGGCCGTTGATCTCATAAAGATTCACTGATGCTATAGCAGTAATTGAGACGCATGAGTAGAGACTTGAGGCAGCAGTGTTGAACCTCGCCACTGGTGCGACTTCTCTAGAAGCGACTGTGAATTGCAAAAGTAAAAGTATCTAGAGAGTATCAGCTTCAAGCTTAAAATGTGCTACGAGTTATGACTTACCCAGGCAGGCACCAGCAAGAATATCCCCAAAAGAGGCACTGCTGAACGTGAAAAGTCGAATCCTTGCTGGACAGCCGTGAAAATTGCATCTGCGCCCGAGACCGCGATTGCTAACAGAGTGATGATGAAAATTGCGATGAACTGGCGCTTGTTTGAAAACCGGGCCGCTGATTCTTCGCTCGCGACTCCGTCAATGTCTTCGTATGTGATGCCATCTTGGTTCAGATTCTTGGCGTTTCGACTGCCAGCTACAAGCCTTCGAATGAAGGGAATAGACAGCAGCGCAATCAAAATCGCCAAGCCCGAGGCCACATAGTCTGGCTGGTAAAGCGATCCCATCGCGCACCTAGTTGGCTGCCTCGCAGAATTGCGATTTGCAAAGACTATTCACTGCAGTTGGCAACAGAAATGGCTTGGCATCGTGTTTAAACCAGAAAACGAATTGATTAGTCGGGAATAAAGGCGTAATAGCGGGTGCCACACCCACAAAGAGTTCGCCGTCGGTGTGTGAGTCAATGGGCCAATCTAGCTGAATGAGGAAGGGACTTTTGTGAGCCTGGTTCCTCCAATCGTTAGCCCCTTGCTGCCTGGGGCTCTATGGAGTGAATGATGCTAATTCGGGGCATTATCGCTCCTGGATTACGGATACAGCATTCCGTAGATGTGGAAATCTCACCTACTAATCTGTTTTGTGATCCATAGTGATTCGGGGAAGAAAGTCAAGCGGTTCTATGATTCAAGCAAGTGTATACTTACCAGTGGGCTTCCCCAGATACCTACTAGTAGTAGAGGCCCAAGCGTTAGTAAAGATACGGGTGTAAAAGCAGGCATTACTTTGCTATCTGCGGGCTATCTACTCCATAGAGTCATCAACTGTGGCTCTGCCAATCGGAGTGCGGCGCTTATACGGCCTCTGATTGGAGACGAGAAACTGACCGAGCTATCGCCTAGACGATTCTGAGTAAGAGGACGTGCCAATGCTCCAAGTCTTCGTTTTCCTCGCTTTCCTAAATAGGCAATCAGCTTCATCCGTTAACCAAGCGCTTGGATCAGATATGACTCAGCGCGCTGTACCTGATTAGTGCGCAACTTACATGTGATGGTGCTCTATCAGTAGCATCAGTGCCTCGCGTGGAAGCTGGAATGCTGGATAACTTTACCAGGTAAGCTTCTCTATACAGAGAGCGCGTAGGTGAACCTTCATTAAGCCGAATACAAGACCAGCTCTTCTCGCTTTGAAGCCAACGGCGAGAATTGAATAGAAACGGGGAAATAGTTTCCATCATTCGACATGATGTGCGAAACGATACGGGGTATTTGCGTTCCATGAACGATCCCGCAGAGTGTTTTAAATGGCTTTTAGGGCTGCATTCATCTGCCTGTGCATTTAAAATTGAATCGCTTTGTTCAGCACTAGTGTTGTATGCAATTCGAGGCAATTTACTGATGATCGTTCACGAAAAATGTGAAGGACGGAAACATTCTATTTCAGTTACCAGAAAAGATGCCAGATGGTGTATAAACATGCCCAGATATAAACTCATTTTGTTTAACGCAGATCGCCTTACTTATTAATATTAAACTGAGGCCATAGACCAGCGCACCCCGGTGGAATATAGTCGAGAGTTTTGTCCTTTGCAGACTCGGCTCTAGACAGCGCATTCTGGCCGTGCGCCTCAAAACTCTGGTCTAGGTAGATACGGAGGTGCGTTTGATGCCAAGAATGGCAAATCAGTGTATACAACTTCATTGGATGCTGATGTAACATCATTGGGCAACTTGCAGTGACCCGTAAAAGTGCCTGTAAGAGCTCTTCAGGGCCTTTTGTCGCCCTTGTGCCATCTTCTTTGCGAGCTGCAGATGTCTGGCTACTTTAAATATTTGTCATACGCAGCAGAGCCCGGATGCTAATGCTTGTGCTGGTGCCTTTGGAGTGGATGGTGTGGCATAGTGCCAAGGTAACTTCAAAGATGGACCGTGATTCGTTCCATCAGTGAGTTTTGCTCCCTTTTGACCGGTTGGTACAGATTATTAAATGCTGGATTAGCTGACTGACTTTGACACTACAATTATAAATTACATAAGAGGAGATTAATCATTCTAGTCCCTTGCTTATGTTCTTTGCTAACATTCTACTTGAACGAAACTGTCATCGAAAGTGGTGGCGGCGGATCCACTTCTTCTGGCGGCATCTAGGTCTATCGCGGCAGCGGTGCATCTGAAGCCTCATTCAGCAGCTCATCATATGGCGGCAAAGCGGCATCGGCAGTAACTAATCCAAAGGGCTGGAATGTCATACAGACGGCGAAAGTATATGCTGTAGCGGCCGTTCTGATGAAGCGACCGTTCGGATCTAGCGGATGCTCGCGGCGTAATGAGATTCTCCCTCCATTGTCTCAAGACTTACTATAAACGGATGATACGCGCAGAAAAAACTAGAATATTCTGCTTGGCTTGAGCCTATCAACATAAATTCTCAAGTATCACCTCGATTCCCGACAATTTCCTCATAAACACTATCATCTTCAAAGATCCGGCAATGCATCTGCTGACAGATTTCGCTTTGAAGGAGAAGTATACTTACCATGAAGGATTCGGAAATCATTTCAGGTGAGTTTGATATCAGTCGGGTAGCGAGAAAAGACAGGAAGCCCGGCCCTTCTATCATAGGTCCGAAGCAGTTCCCGGTGCGGTTCCGATACCATATGCCCACTCACAACGTCCTCTGGGTTGCGTACAGAGAAAATGTCTGGTACATCAATGGTAGGCCCGCGAGCACATAACCTCTATACATACATGTATCGGACCCAAGCCTCCTACATCCACCGGGAGTCTACCGCGTGGAATCACAATCTCGAGTACGGCAATCCAGCGCCGGCGACCAACCTGGATCCGAATTCTATCACTTGGGCATCCTTCCCGTGGCAGACCAGGGAGATTGGTTGGCCCAGCGCCTATTTGGACGCAATGGCGATCCGCAGCAAACGGGCCTCGCCATCTGGCTGTTTAATGTACACAAAGATAAGGGTGAGCAAACAGCTTTTAGCAGCCTGGATGGCGAAGCTCGCATTGTTCCACAGATCGGAGCCCTCGATATCACGACTGGATTTGACAAGATCTTGGTGAGGCAGAACGAGATAGTGGTGATTCCACGTGGTATCAACTACCGTGTGACGTTGCCGAAGGGAACCCGTGCCGAGGGTATATTTGCAAACTCTATCAGGGCCATTTCCGACTTCCTGAGCTCGGCATAAGTAGGACTGGCCTAGCCAACTCTTTCGACTTTCAGATCCCAAAGGCATCGTTTCAAGGTGGTGTTGAACAGGGGCCGAATAGAGAGCAGGTCGCCGTCGCCAACAACGGGTCTGGCAGTTGGACCGTCATCTCACGCCTAAACACCAGACTTTGGGCCTGTTCCTAACCCATGCCTCCTTTCAATGTCGTTGGCTGGCAAGGTGAACTCTACCCATACAAATATGATCTGGCCCGCGTGGATACCATAGCTAATATCCGTTATGGCCAAGCCGATCTCTCCGTGTTTGTTGTGTTGACGGCTCCTTCATTGGAAAAGCCCCTGGCACTGCTGTCGTTGACTTTGCGTGCGTTGGGCCTCACTGGCAAGTGGCGCGAAACACTTTCCCAGTTCCATGGTATCATCGCAACACAATGCAGCAGTTCGTTTTCGGCATCCGCAACGACCATCGTGAAGATTATCCGCTTCACCGCCTTGAGCCTGAATCTGGCCCTGTGGCGGCTTTTCTCAACGGGCGATGGCGACACACGGCCCTGGAGAGGAGCTTTATCAGGCGCTGAAAGCATCGGACACGACTAAGTAATTGACGGTGCACGATGGCGGCTTCTCGTTTGGGCTTTTGAGTTTGAGTGCCCTCTCTATTTGACCGATTGGGCTGCCGAGGCAGGAGAAAAGAACTCAAAGAGTCAGTTGGAGGGTATTTTTTTTTTTTTTTTTTTTTTTTTTTTTTTTTTTTTTTGGGAACAATGCACTTTTCATCTTCAGATTGTATGGAGAATTGGATAGTTTGTTTGCTTGGAAGACAAGTTTTAATGGACATGTCTACAATCGCTTGCAAATGAACGGCTTCATGCGAGAGATGCATAGATAATTCTAGTTTCTATTCAAATAATTAGGCAATGTATTGAATTTTGCCTGCTTCATGGCTGATAGCATCTATAATCTACATGGGAGGCAGCCAGAGGCGCGCATGTTATAGTCCAGTTTGATTCGGGTCTAGTTGGACAAAACTTGGCCTGTTCGATAAATGTTCAATACCTTGGCATCTTGGAAAACAATATCGCTATTCTATTTGATATCATATATCAGGCTATGCCTCGCTACGCTCATGCGTGGTGTAATCATTTTGCATTCTAATTTGTTATATAGACGCCCAGCTTACCATCTAATTCAAGATTGTCTTGCAGCCTTCACTGTTGCTTTTCTTTGTTCTCTTTTAGCTTTTCCAAGCCTTCGAGCCCATTCAAGTCCCGTTCAAAGTCCGGGCGCTTCAGTTCCATAACTTGTGTGGTCCTGCCGTACATGTCACCTCCTAGCCTGCTCATCGGGCGTAATACCTGTCAATAAGTTAGCAAGACATTCTTTCCAAATTAATAAGAGGCAATAGGTCATTTCATCTAATGGATGGAACGGATGGAAAGTCGTAAGTGAAGGACTAGACAAGGCGGCAGACAGTGAGACAAACCGTTAAATCCAGATGGTTCTTCTCTTCATTGATAGCATCTTCTCTCGCCCAAAAGTATGTAACCTCAAGCAACACAAGGCAACCCGATTTTTTCCCAGGGTGACTCCGGCTGGTGAACTCGCGAACGCTCTCAAGACGAGCCTCGACACTAAAGATGGACTCCTTGACTCGTGCGCAGGACACAGTGTGGCAGTCATGCACCGGAGTCAAGCCAGCAATACCCCATTCAGAGACGCCATAAGGAGCGTTGATGCTTGTGGCGTTTACAGCCTCGACGAAGCCTTCGCTGACGACGTTTACGACGCACTCCCTCGCCTGGATGAGGTTGAGCAGCGTATCTTTGGCTTCTTTCAACGAGCTCGTCAGTCCGACTGCTAGGATTGGCGGGTCTATGTTGACCATCTGGAAGAAGCTCATCGGCGCCAAGTTCTCGACTGAGCCATCGGGAGACCGCGTCGAGATGAGGGCAATGGGCCGCGGAACGACGCCGCTCACGAGCAGTCTGTAGTTGTCCATTGCCTTGCGGTCTGGGGCAAAAGGGTCGATGGCAACATGTTTGGCAGTCGTCGCAGAAGCTGAAGCTCGTGTGTGCATGTGGTTGGCACCAGAGCCGAACGTCCAGCCGGGCTCGGGAGGTTGGACAAAGGTCGAGGCGGCCTCATTCCATGGCGGTCGTGATGCTGGATCAGAATTTTGCGTCTTGTTTCCATTGGCACTCTCGGTACTCATTGCGTGGAAATAATTGGGTTGCTTCAGGAAGAGATATGCGCAAGACTCGCGATATCAGTCTTCTCAAGGTCTTGAAGTAAACAAACGTTAGCAGCGGATTTATATTCATTTAAATACATGTATCGTATTAATAAGCCTCTGTTACTCAGTGATTACTACGTAGCACTAACAACCAAAAAGTGGGATTTTGCTGGGTATTCCGAGGTAGGCAATTTTCATGTCTAGTAACAAACTAAGGGTTGTGTACTGATATACTGATATATGCTTCAAGTATTCACTACAAACTACCAATTACCCACTAATCAATACATGCTATAACGACCAAGCACTGTGTTATAGCAGATAAGCACTATATTACCGACCATGCTCTACTTTTTGGCTTTGGTTTGAGACGGTTGGAGTACCAAGGTATTATGAGGTTATGCTGACATTGACGGGCATATGTACTTGGGTCGTTTTACGCTATAAGCACTACCTTTTTGATGCTAAATACTACGATATGCCGTCCCTGATTCAAAGTATGCATGGCATTGAACTTCCTTTCGCTCGTCGGCAGCAGCACGCAAAAATTCAGCGTGGCAATCAATTGGCTGGTAGCCGCCATACGCGTGGGAATATCCTCCATCTGATTAGAAATGCCCCGCCTGAAGATTGTCCGCCCGCCCAGCCAACCATAGACTGCAAGTCAATTATTTCCGGACCTAGGTCGTGGCGGCGTCGAGAGTGAATATACACTAAAGCTCTCCGACCACATCCAATTCGCGTCTTCAATAATGTAGTCAAGGCCATCTATATCATGCAGAAGAGAAGGGTCTCCTTCTGTGCTTGATTGCATACCGCCTGATCCAGTTGTGTAACTGTCAGGATGTTCCACTGTCAGGATGTTCCACTGTCAGGATGTTCCACTGTCCGGTGAAAAAAGGTTGTTTTGCCAATTCCAATTTCTGCATGACTGGGCGATGTCGCTTCTTTTAGAAAAGAGGCGTTTATATGGCTTGGAAAGCACAAGATTCGTGTCGCAATCCAATGGCCCATTAGCTGACTTGAGATCTGTTCATTTTTCTTCATACCGCCGAAAAGAAGCTACTGCCCGCTCATTATTTTTGATTTCATCGGAAACCACAGAGACTTATAGAAAACCGGCTGCAACATACTCAAAATGAATTGCCCAAGGCCCGAATATCCTGCAAATATCTAGAGTCATGGTTAAGATTCGCAAGGATAGCGATGCCTTCTCTGCCAGTTCTGGATTGGCACGAATGAATAGCTTGACAAGCAGCTGGAAGCACGAGGGCACACAGAGTGCAGGCGAGATACTGGTTACAACGCGCCACATCTTCAGCAGATAAATCGCGAATAATAGAATCTTGTTCATTATGAGAAATATGCTGTGCGTTCAGGTCAGTAGCAAATAGGACGAGGCGGGACTGTGAAACTTGCCATTCAAGAACTATTTGTAGATGCAAAGGGTCGGCCCGATCGTTAAACCGTCTAGAGACTCCCTGCGGCGAGGATCCTATTCTTGGGTCCATAGGTACATTCTGTCTACAAGACGTAGGGCACTTCTCAATGAGGGAGAAAAGGTCGTCTGATTCGATCAAGCCGTCCCTATTAACCGCCATCTCTACCATCTGAGCACCTAAATGCATAGTAATAATTCGATATCCCAAGATGGAAAGGTGGCGCGGTATGGGAAGAGCCGCTCCTAAGTTGTAGACATTTGCTGGCAGAAAAATTGACAATGTTTGACGGCCTTGAAACCAGTCTTTGTCGTCACAAGGGAGCTTCGTCTTGCATTTACCCCAGTTGATCATGCGAGGCCTGTCTTTGGTCACACATATAATTCTCCAGAAAAGCGACAGCCCACCAGGCGCGGCGGAGCTCCTCTTTCTTCATCCACACGTTAGAAGAATCGACATTGATGGCCCTCTCATCGTCGCAGTCAACTTGATCCAAACCACAGCCATGGGCCAGTCGAACCGCTGTTAATAGAGCAGAATAAGTCCGGCTGTTTAGGCCTACTCACAACTGCGCGAAGCGAATAAGAATGGAAGCCTGGATAACTGAAATTGGTGGTCTCTGCATGCCGCCACGTTCAAGCTCCGCCTTGTCTGGTCCTGAGATTTGAAGCGCGAGAAGTCTGTGCTTAGCTCAAGAAGCCTTTTCCGCGCTCCCACCGCTTTCAGCTTTTGTAGAAGGCGATATCTTGAGTGTCGCAGCTATTTGTTATTCGGAGCGGCAGGAATTGGCCAAAAAGGTCGATTTCAGGATGATTGGAATATCTGGCCGTCAAGGAAAATAAGCTTGTGAGGATTAATGTCGCATGTTTGTCAAATGCAAGCGAGCTATTTTGGATCCAATCGACAACACTTGGTTGATGAAGGAGCCAAATCTGCTGATAGACATGGTCAAAAGAAACCTTTACTAGATGAATGATGAGTGTTTTCGGAGGAAGAATAGGTTCGTTTGCAGGTTGTTCGTCTCGCTGAAGTTGACATGATTCGGTCTCAAGTGCTGGCATCAATCCAGTGTCCTCGAACGCAGGGGTTAGGCTTGAAGAATGATCCTCAGGGCGGCAAGAGGGAGAATCTGAATACAAGTTGGGCCGATTGGTTTCCACTACCACTTCTCCTGAGGATATATTCTCTTGAGACAGCCATGAGTCGGGTCGCAGCCAGTGGTAAAGCGACATATATCCACCCACCTTGTATTTAGTTGCCTGCAGGCCTCTTTCTCTTGTATCACTTTCGTGGGCCTGGCTTCAAAGTAAAGGAGGGATATATACAAGCCAATCCTGTGTGTGTGCATAATAGACATTTTGACTTCGTTCCATTGCCTGGTACGGTATGAGTACTACCACGAGACAGAACTTTCTTTGCAGAGACTACTGGGAAGGACATGACTGAAACGTACATCTTTTCTTTCTTATACATACAGCACTCAGTCAGCCTAAGCTCGCAGGCATAGAAGGCCTGTTTGTCTTGGTGTAAGAGTCAAAGCAATGTGAGTCTTACCGATTACAGTTTTGGCAGGCTCGAGCTCTTTGGCTGGCGAGCATCTCTAGTGGTGGAGAAGCCATTGAATCGCTAGATGAAGGAGACGCACAGTGTTGGAAATGAAGATGGACACCGCTGATATCATCAGTCGTGTATATAAAAACCTCGTTCCTCAGAGCCAATTGGTACAGCAGATTTCTGTCCAGGTGACAAAAGCTGCAAGAGCTGCGGAGGCTTGGAGGTACAAGCTGAAGTGCCTGGTCATTGGACACAATTCGGGCTTATACATCCGGGTTGCTTTGAGAGTGGATTCACCCTCCCTGGTACTTATTATGCCTCGGTTTGCATTATTATCAGAATCCTTCACAATTATGGTAGCATGTAATTATGTGACCAAGAATGACATTTGACTTGCTTCTATAACGGCTGCCTAACAATAAAGTGGCGCTTCGAGATACATGTACCCAGTAATTTGATGATATGCTCTCTACTTCAGAGTTAATCTATTTATAAAGGAAAAGTCCAGCACCCGTAGCGCAATAAGGCAGCCAGTCCACATATTCAAATACACAACTTCCAAGTGCATTTATCAATAGTAGTATCAACAGTAGCAGCAATAGCCTACGATATGGCTGGAGCGCTGAACAACAGAAATGGCATGCTAGATGACATTTCTCTTCATAAGATGATGGGTACTAGTTTTAAGAAACAAGGCCATAGCAGAGCTCTCCATTCTCATGTAGCAACTGCTGCTTGCATACAGGATTCAGTACTCCGTATATTTAGTGTAAAATCAACTTCAGCGTCAACATGGGCTCATGCCAGCGCATATTATCCAAGAGCCCAAGAAGCCATCTTGGCTGATAGTAAAACGTATGTAAGCCTTGCTCAAACATAGTTTCATGCGTTGTAATTCATCTCGTATGACTGTGTTGATGGACACTGAGCAAGATTTCGACATCTTGGCCTTGCTGAAGGATCAACCTCTTCCAAGGTCTTAACGTATGCTAACATCGCTTGGTATCAAGGCCAGATGAGGTGTCTTTTAATGAGTGAGTAAAAGATGCAAAATGCAGCGGAACAGCAAAAACCAGCGCGTGTATGCTGGTGTGCATCTGCCGCACAAATATGTGATTTCAGCCAACTTTAAATGACGGAAAGTGTCGAACGACGTTACGATCCAGGACCTTAACGGGAGCAGGTTTTACCAAGAACTCATCAGCACCAACTTCCTCCGCCGTCGTTCTATCTGATTGGCTGTCTTGGCCAGTCACAATGAAGACAATGCTTTCTCCCCAATTGTTCTCCTTTTCCAGTTGTCGTATCTGCTGGGTCGCCTTGAAACCATCGCACACCGGCATTTGGAGATCCATGAAGATCAGCTGGATCCATGTTCCTTCGCCATTGGCAGCTAATGCCTGCTGCTTCGAAAAGGCTTCCACAGCTTGCAGGCCATCAGTCGCGGAGCAGTAGGGAAGCCCTCGTTTGGTGCAATACATTTGTAAAATTCGGAGGTTGATGTTATTATCGTCAACAAGCAGTGCCATGGGCTTGGAGTTAGCGATAGACGGGGGAATCGAGGCCATGGAGCCCGCTTTCGCAGAAGTTTTCCCGCTAAGATCAGATGGTGGCGTCAATAAACCATCGTTACCAGTAAGTGGGTTGGTGATGTGTCTGCCGAAGAACGATGGAAGTCGGTCTTCTGGCGGAGTAGGCATAGTTAGTTGAGACATGTAGGCTTGTGAGGCTTTCACTTCCGAGAGATAGTCATTAGCGTCTTCGAGTGCCGAGCTCATCGTAGAGGTTGAAAACGGCGCGGTGACGTAAAATATGTTCTTAGGGTGTTGTTCCAAGAAAAAGTTCCCTTCTGAAGCTGGGACGAGGCAGACGGCAACTTTTCCTGATGGGATCTGAGATAGATGTGAATGGTGTTTTCCCGGCCCAGGCACATAGTCCAAAACCACAAATGATTCATCCAAGATATCCGAAGATTTGAACCCATTCCTGGTTAGAAAGAGAGTGAAGTTGCTGCATAATGATGCACTGTCGGAGCCGGACGTCATGTTGTAAAATGTGGAAGGCAAGGCCTTGAACTTTTGAACGAGCGGCTGCGATGGTGGTAAAGGAACACACTCCATCTCCCGAAAGGTAGCCGTAAAATGTGATCCGCGGTCAATTTCTGACCACACCAGACTGACAGATCCGTGGAGCAATGTTGCAAAATTGGAAGCGAGGGTCAAGCCCAAGCCCGCGCCCGATGAGTGCATTCCGACTTTTTCATAAGGCTCGAATATACGTTTTTGGTCATCTGGATGAATTCCGCGACCAGTATCCTTGACGTCAACAACAAGCTGCTGGCGAGCTGGCTGTAATGTTATGGTCACCGTGATAATGCCTTCCGAAGTATTCTGTATGGCGTTGATGATGAGCTGAAGCAAGCTATCACGAAGGAGACCGATGTCGGTTCGGAAGCTGACGCAATCTAATTGGGAGTCATGGTTAAAGAAAACAGAGGCCCTGTAGCGGGTATCGTCGGAAATCGCTTTGCGCATCTCGTTGGACAGTTCTGCCTCGAGCTCGTACACGGTGTGCAAGGCGTACTGCCGGTCCTTCATGGCAATGTCGGCCCATCTGTTTAGCGTGATCATGTTGTTGACTATGGAAATCAAGTCTCGCCCCGATGACTTGATGGTATCCAGATAGATGATGGATTCTTCAGGCTCGCCCGGCGGCTTGATCTCTGGCAATGGCTCCATCTTTCTGCTGTCACGGTGCTTTTGTGACGCAAGCTCCTCTGTCAGTAGGTCTGCAGAGCCGAGGATTCCGTGAATCGGAGTTCGAAGCTGGTGAGAAAATCCTCGGAGGAACTTTTCCTTTGCTTTCATTGCTTCCGTGAGGAGTCGCTTGTGCCATATCTGAGAGAGCATAGTTGCGCACGATTGGACAAACCAAGAGTCGACATCGTCAAACACTAGTCGAAAGTCTTTGGATGCCACCACAAGCAGGGAGGATCCCGACAAGGTTTCGCATGGAGCAGCAATTGCACGCACCACCTTGTTTGACGGAAAAGGCTTCTGGTTTGAAGTTTGAATGAAATCGTCCAGATAGATAGTATCTTCCCATAGGCCATCTTCAAGCTCAGATAAGGGTACTGGGTCGTGGTTTTCGATCTCGACATGGGCGTCTTTGCATGATTGCACGGTAATTGTCGCATCTGGGTATATAACCCTCAGTATCCGCAGAACCGGTTCTTCCAATCCTGTGTTATCCGCTTC
Organism: Trichoderma sp. CBMAI-0020; assembly: GCA_030708095.1. Taxonomy (NCBI): domain Eukaryota; kingdom Fungi; phylum Ascomycota; class Sordariomycetes; order Hypocreales; family Hypocreaceae; genus Trichoderma; species Trichoderma sp. CBMAI-0020. The sequence continues at coordinate 846,322 of JAJNCI010000001.1, forward strand.
GCTCTGTGCTGCGGAGAGAAGTTCTGAAATCCGGCGCCGTTCTCGCTGGCGCCTTGCTCTCGCTGACTGAACAATATCGGCGGCGACCCAGTCGGCTAGCCGAGCAAGCGTCTGCTGCTGAAGCTTGGTCAAGGGTTCTCGGGCCGTTTTAGAGCTCACAGTAACACTGCCAACATTGACGCGCTCCCCAGCTTCTATCTGCAGGCGAATCGGAGCTCCAGCATATGCAAGGAGTCCAGCAGCCTTGGCATACGGGCAGTCTCTAAATCTCCAGTCTTCCATCATATTCGGCAGCTGGAAAATATCCTATGTGCGGTTAGCAGTCGTCCACGTACCAGGTATCATCAACATACGTGGGTCTGAGTAATCGTGTGAGCACAGAGAGATTCTCCGCGTGGATGGATGGCCAGAGGAAGCCCAACAGCTGCTAGACGAATATAGTAGTTGAGGTCCTGAATGCCAATGATGACAAAATCCCAGCCACTGGATTCTTGCGCCAGATTTGCCTTCTGCTGCAACCCAGAGAGGAACTCGGGCTCGTTGAGGACATCCCGAGTGTAGTACCAGAGCATAGACAACCTGAGCCTCTCATTCTCCGCCAGAAAGCCGCGCAGATATCGTCCATCGTTGGACAGTGGCTCATCGGGGGCCTTTGACGGCGCGAACTCATCATCTTGCAGAGGATAATAGTTTCTCTCTACATCGGGATTCCACGGCTCAACCGGCTTGTCGAGATTGTCTGGATCGAAGATGGGCCAGACGGTCTGCGGCAGAGCTGGCGGGGACTCATGCTTGGACGACAAGATGACGGCATCGGTCTTGGGGAAAAAGGGCTTCGGCCGCCCGCCGCTGGAAGCTGTGGCCGTGGGCATGCTGCAGAACGACGAGATCCCAGCCAAGGGGCCTGGAGTGGCGCTCAATGTGCAGGTGCAGAGTATTTGCGAACAGCCGGCATTGGGACAGATTCCTCATCCGCTGCATGGCCGGCCGCACGTGATGGCTTCGCTTCGGCCAGCTGCCGGCAGCCCCGGCCAGCCGGGCGTTTAGTTCCTGAGCAATCCGGTGGGTCGGCGACGAGGCTACTCCAAGACCAGAGTTAGTATGGTAAGCTTTGGCGAATGGGCTCTCGACGCTTGTGTGAAAGAAGCATTTCTGGTTGAGAATCGACAGAGATTTGTGAAATCGATGCCCTAGAATGCTTCTGCCCCGCCTGCAAAGACGGGTATCTGGATGGGATGGAAGTTCCCGATCCAATTCAGCGACGGAGACAGAAAGGCTGATGCCGTTTTCAGGGTCCCGGGTGGAGAAGAGCTGGTGTGGAGATACGGACCCTGAGCGTCGTATTAGCGCCTTGAAGCGGAAAGACTGTCTATCAGTGACACCAGCAGCAGATATGAGATACTTGTATACAGCAGCTGTATCCTGATAGCTGCTACACGCTGGGTGTCTAAGCGATTAAATAATAGTGTGGCTCTTGACCGAAGCCCTCAAATCAGGCCTCCACGAAGATCGACTCTTTGGAGCTTACAAAGGCTCCAGTACGCTGCGCTTATTGCCTTCCCCACCGTCCCGTCATCCCCACGCTTCTCTATACTAGTCGATCCATTTACGACTCGTTGTAGCGCAAATGCATGATCTGTGCAGTTTGTCGTATGAAAAGCCCAAGACGCTTTATTAAGTCAAATGTTCTGCTGAGATCTCGTTATGTGGATTTTGCGGCGCGGATCGAACCTATGACTCACTCTCTCAAAGAGATCAAAGATGAAGTAGCGAGCGAATTGCACCTACAAACCAAGCTAGATGCATTGGCTCTATACTAACAATGGAAGAGGGGAAGTTATCCAGTGCCCCGATCTTTTTGTCCATCACTTTGCATGTAATAGTTGATATGATTAAATTGTTGTCAACTGAATAATGTGGCCCGGGAACAAAAAGGTATTATCACTGTACCACGATCCTGGTGCTGAATAGTCATCATTTTGGCAACCGCTTCAGCCTAGACTTTGGATGCCTCAGCTTGCAAAGGGAGATTTTTAGAAGACTATAGGGTCAACAAGCGGCTATTTATAATTTGAAAGTCCAATGAATGCTAAACAAGATAGCCTCCAAGTCGCATACACAGGCCTACATCCTTCCATTGTAGGAGGTAAAGAACACCATTATTGCATACCTCAAATGTGGAAGACATATTAACAACTTTAGCTTACCAAAGCATAAGACTCTCATAATGATTGAAGTCCAAATAGCTTTGCTCTGGCATTTCGTTGAACCATACAGACAAGAGAGTCTTGGTAACGGGAATGGCTTTCCACCCATATTTTGCTTGGATTAAGAACAGAGAAGACGAGTTATTCTAAGCCATTTGGTGGCTGGTGGAGTTAGAACCGCCTGCCATTCATGACTGAGGCTTGATGGCCGTACTGGATACGAGCGAAGACGAGATTCGCATGAGCAGAGAGTAGGTATATTGACGTAGAAAGAGCTAGAAGTAAATCGAAAAGTCACTTTTAACAAAATCTACTAGATTGAGAGCCTTACCCTTTTCCTGATTGGTTTTCATTAACAGAATTTAGGTGAAACTCTGGTGTCAAGATAGTTTATATATGTAGCGACCTGAGAGATGAATGCGTGAGACAAGGGCTTAAAGCGCTGTAAGCTTCCCAAACAGGCAGTTATTTCAGGTGGGTCTCACAATGACTTCTAAATATAGGAATCCACCAATCAGTTTGTAATCGAATGCTAAAGCTAAGAGGAGCAATAAAAAGAATATTAGTTATGATGTAGGCTTTTGCAAGACTGTCTTCACAACCATCATGCATCCTATATACAGGTACAACCCCAGTATCTATCATTTGGAATCAAGTCACAGATGAGAAGCCAGAACAAAGAGCTCAGTAACGAGGACCAAGAGGCCTGAAGAGTAATACTACCGTCCAGCTCAGGTGGCTGTGTACACACCTAGAGAAACTGGCGTATAGTAAGTGAGGGAGGCTTCCCCACATAGGTATTCGTCCCGATGGACTGATTTTGGTAAGAAGTATGAATACGAATACGCAACGCTTTGCAGAATAAACTCTAAGATACAATGTATCATACCAGCAAGACATAGTTTGGCTGCCAATTATATGCACACGCGTTCATTATCCCAAACAAAGCAGCTCTCCGTAACAGCCCATGATACGGCTACGTCAGGCTGTGCCCACGGTCCCTCCGAATCATCATTTGGACCATGCATCTACGTTTAATAGTCAGTCAATGATTCCAAACGATCTAACGGGTTAATCAACATGTCTATCTATATAATACCCAGATCTTCTGCAACTGATCCCAACAGAACGAAACAAGCCAAGCAACTGAGCTGCTTATACATTCATTATCCTTCATCATGGACTCTGAGTCGGAAACCTTCAAATTTTGCATGATCATTGGCGCTGGCGCAGGCGGCCTTGTGCAGGCTGCGGAGTTGCTACGAAGGGAAGTTTTACAACCGCAAGACTTACAAATCCTCGAACGACACAGCGATTACGGGGGCGTTTGGAAAGCTGCAACTTATCCAGGTGCTGCCTGTGATGTATTTAGTTGCACTTACCAAGTCAGCTGGCATCGGAATCCCGGTATGTGCATCATGAAACACCGTTGTTTCCATCTGTGGCCCACAAGCTGACTTTCAATGATTCCCAGACTGGAACTATCTTTTCCCCACAGCTTCAGAACTCGTCCAATACTATCAAAACTTTGCCAAATACTACAAGATTACCGACTGCACTGCTTTTGGCCAGAATGTTACACAAGCCACTTGGTGCGAAGAGCGCTCGTTATGGGTCGTGGATGTCAAAGATGCTGTATCTGGAATATGTAAACGTTGGACTTGCCGCGTTCTTATACAGGCTGCCGGAACGTATAATCGGACAAGCACACCGCAGATTCCAGGAATGGACCGCTTCACAGGCGACATGTGGCATGCCTCAGAATGGCCAGCAAAGTACGATTTCACCGGCAAGTCTGTGGCGTACGTCGGAACTGGCCCAACATCTGTCCAAGTGCTGCCGTACATTCAAGCACAAGCAAAGTCGGTCAGTGTCTTTTGCCGAAGCATGACTTACTGTCATCCGTTCAACAACTTTGAATATTCGGCTTGGATCAAATGGACATTCCGCTGGATTCCTGGGTTTCTCGCCTTATACGCCTTCATGGTTGGCAATCTTTTTGGTCTGTGGGCATATTTCGCTTTTCGGCCTGATTCTTGGGTGGCGAAGAATACGGAACGCTACTGTCGCCGCACTTTGGAAAAGCAAGTGCCTGATGATGTTCTGCGTCAAAAGTTGACACCAGTTGGCCGATTTGGATCCAAGAGGCCACTGGTGTCTCTCTCGGGATTCTTTGAGACGCTTCAGAAGGATAATGTTGAGGTAATTAGTAACCCTATCATTGCGGTGGACGAATATGGTGTTGTTACAAAGCAACCACACACAGACGATGTCGTTTTACAGATTGACGATTCGGCCGCAGTCAGCCGTCAGAGTCCAGAATCTCAACCAAAAACAGAGACTCTGCATATCAAAGCAGATGTTCTCATATGGGGAACTGGGTTCAAAATGCAAGGTTGGGGTGGAGCAGTGCCTACAACAGGTCGTCATGATCAAATCCTGAGCGATCACTAAAAGAACTCGCCTAATGCTTTATATGGTGCGTATATATACACCTTTACTCTGATAGGGAAGCCGCTAATTTAATTCCAACATTAGGGACGATGACATCAATGTTTCCCAATCTCATCTTCATGAACGGCCCCAATACTACTACGCCCTGGTCAAGTTTGATCCGAGGGCTGGAGATGCAGGCAGCGTTTAATCTCAAGATCATTCGACGCATTTATCAACAGTCTGTCACGCTTCCACGTTACACTATAGAACCCCGTCGTGAAGCAGAAGAAGCTTGGACAACATCCATGCAGCCAGAGCTCAACAAACTAGCTACTAGCCCGCAACATGGACCTGCTTTTTATTATTTGAATGAAAGCGGACAAAATACTTTCTTTTTTCCGTGGTCACAGCGATATTACCAATGGAGGACGAGAAAGTTGAATATCGTCGAGTACGTTGAATCGGGATTGTCCGAATCAGAGTAGCCCACCAGCCAGATATTCAGATGTATCGATTCTAATATCTCTATCAATGTGTCATAATTAGGAGAACAAGGAGAAGTGCGTTACATTATGGAGGATGAATATGAAGCCATATGATTTCAGCATAGCTTAACATAGACTTTTAGTAAGAAAGAGTTGTTAAGTATATTATTACGTCCTAAAACTTCTTAAGCTACATGAGAACATCTATGAAAAAGGATATTTATCAAGCACTATAAAACATTACAGTATACGTCTCCAATTGTCATGTTGTTTGAGGCCAAGGCAACTTATATGCAGCCGATTCTTGCTGTCAACAAACATCCAAATGTAACCTTCTTTCTGACTTCCACATGCCGAATCTATGTGCCGTGTCTGCTTGATTCTGGCGTTCAGATGCCGACTAGAATTACCGCAATTCAAAATTGTTTAGGCTAATTCTCATGACACCGAGACAGTATATTTGCGATTAAGTATTCGCACTCCATTTAAATTAGAGATGTTGAATTTTGATAATACCTTAATTTAACCTTTTTCAACATTCTAAACGTTCCAATCGCGATTGCTTTGAGATGTCAGTTGAATAACTAATTATTGCCAAAATTGAAGCCGACTGTACGTTGCATTCTGTTTATTAGTGCGATATAGTCGGCATTTTGGCTAAAGACGGCAGTTATGGATATCAAGGATTTGCCTCCTTTGAGTATGCATGTGATATTCTGTTTCTTAACCGCATGAATTCGACAAGTTTTGTAGTGAAGCAAGCTGCCGCGAACCAGACAGAAACAATTATAAAAGGAAGGATGCCAAGTAAGATGCCTGACGGTGATTGATTAACCCCAAGCGCCTCATCTATTCGACAACGCACAGCTAAACAAGTAGTAAATATGGTATCAAAGTCTGCATTTGCAAGAGCAGTTGGCATGGCCATGCTAGCCATGCCATCATTGGCGTCTGCTGCATCTCTGACCCAGGACACGGTCTAACTAAGATAATATGTTAGAGGATTTTTCTTTTGTAAAGTACAGATACGTTCAGGAGCCTCGTTGGGGTGTGTTTAATCTTGTTAGCTATCAATAATTCTACTCTACTTTTTGCTCAGTCTGACACCAGGACCCAACTTTCCATGAAATCTGACAGTCTTACTGCATACATCTTATTGTGGAATAAAACCCCCCCAATTTTGCGTGAGTGCCGCGCGGTGGCGGCGACAAATACTGCTGACATATGCTGCGTCATGATCCTATGGCAAGATATGTGTTCTGAAGAGAAGAATGAACCGATGGCTCTGATTAGACGATATCTTCGTTGGCGGTGAAGTATTTTTTTTGTATCGTAAGGCTAATTGCTACCTAGATTTCATGCGGTACATAAGGCTAACTACCTGCAGAATATTTTCCATATATCCTATGTAAACTTATGGTTTAGGGAAACTTATCGACGCCCCTGGGAGCCAATATCGCCCCTCTCTGCAATATTGTGGCTATCCCGAGAAAGCCTCAGGAAAATTAGCTGTGCCACTTGAAATTTTGTGCTCCACACATTAGCGCTCAATATTGTTACTTCCAATACTAGATAGTACTTGAATAAAAGCATAAAAGGCATTATATAGTGGCCAAGTGGCCAAACTCGAAGATGGGGCTAAGCTGACGACGACTGAATGTAATAAATAGGCAGCTTACAAACTCCATTCCAACTCTCTCTTTTCCCTGAAATCTTACCACAAGGAGAAACACCAATAATAAAACATATTGTCATGGATATCCTCAAATCCCTTATCTGCCTCTTACGGCGCGCCAAATCGAAGGTTCAGCCTCAGACTTATATCCTTCAATTACCCGTTGAACTCCTTCTAAAAATATTCGAATACCTCCCTCCTTACAGCCAACTATTAGTCTATCAGACCTGCCAACCACTACGCACAATTGTTCACCAATATTTCCTTGATGGGAAAGGAAATGTGTTAGCCACACTATGTGATAATAGGAAGGTTAATTCTCTTCAATTTTAGTATATCAATTTGCGTCTTACACTATGTAGCTTATCAAAGAAATCTGTACTGGAAAAATAGGCTCGCGAAAAATCAGTAGCGTCAAAGTAATTTTCCACATCCACGAGTAGAGACGGGCTATACATAGAAAAGCCGTAATAGAGTTGGTTACTAGGCATTTATGCTTATCTCTGCATTGCATGAGGCTTATGCTTAAAATACACACAAAACATGTAAAGGTCTTTAGGAAGTAAAATAAGCTTATATATAAACTCGACACCCCAATTTCTTTTTCCTTTCCTTTCCTTTCTTTTCTTTTCCTACCATTTCCTTGCGTGCAGAACTACAATCGCTAATTGATATAAAATGATAATCAAAATGCACCAGCTGGCATACTCAGGAGAGAGATGAGGAAGTCAGATGAGGTCCTGAAGCAACTCGCATCTGATGGAAAAAGGAGTACTAGATGACGGCGAAGTTGAACCCAAAAAACAACGACAAAAATTGACCGAGAACGAAGACGAACTGGTTTGATGGATGGAACAAGGGGGATTTTGTCACGTAATCCACTGCGGCACACTTTAGGTTCCCTCCTCTGCTTGTCACTACCTAGCTTAGTTCTTCCTCTTATCATCATCACAGTTTTCAGTCACAGTCACATAGTGCTCTTTCGAGTGTTAGTGCCTTTGGTTGTTGTGTCAGTTCTCATTTGCTTTATTTTATGCGTGATCTTCTATTTCTCGTGATCCCTCACAGACTTAAGGTCAAATGGGATAATGAATGGACTTGCCTTTCTCATCCATCCAGAACCTTACCAAATGGTAGCAATTGACGTGACGACTTGGATGTCAAGCATCGGCTCCATCGCCGCAGTCGCCGTTGCCCTCGCTGCATTCTCCTTCTCCCTCTACGTCTATCGCAAAAAGCGACGACAGGCACATCCGCCTCTCCTACCATTTAGCGAGGAGGTATGGACTGGGCGGAGGTGAGGGGGAATGTGACGTTGTTAATGGAGGAGTGGGAGGCGCGGCAGGGGCTGGGGCAATAGGAGTATTAGATGCTCCTATTCCCAACTTTTCTCGGCCCCTCCAACACAGTCATCACCGCTGGTTTTTTTTGGTTCTTTTCAGTTCTTTTTTGTTCGTCTTAGTCCTTTTCTTTTGTTGTCTCGAGAGTGTCTCATAGCGTAAATAGCAAATAGACAGCGTTAGTACTACTCTTTTACCCTCCTCCTTTTGGAGCTCCCACGTTAATTGCTCGAATGGACATACCAAGAGGAAGTATTTTCTCGGCGACAAATCTTCTTCGAAGGGGATTGGCTTCGTTGGGTCTGTCAAAGTGACAAATGGGCCAAGGTGGGCGAGAAGCATGGTGCACAAGTTGACGGACAAATGGGTAGTGCCACCAGCATAAAAGAGGCACTGTCAAGACCAATCCTAGATCTATATGTGTGGTGGAACATGATTGGTGCGTATAATATAAGAGACTTAGCGTATCTCGAAGATGCACTTAGTGGGTTCGCCGGTATACTCAATTCCTTTAGAAGAGGCTTCGATAGTGGCTTCATCTCTGGCTTGCTTGCCGCCATGTTCTATATAGCCATTCTGTGGCACACTCGCAATCCACTCGCTCGTAGAAGAGCAAGGGGCTCTGGTGGGAATTTTTGTCTTCCTAGTTGGAGCTGGATAGGTTGGAAAGGTACGCTTATATCAATTGCAATGTATCTATCATTGGACTTTGTCAAAGTTAGAGCGTCCAGGGAGGGCGCAAGATACTTTGACAGAGTCACGCCCCTTATTCAGTGGCATTGGAGAAGGAGTTTGAAGGTTCCCAGGATCCCGTCCGGAATACCTGGTCTGAGTATAGGCAGAAGTATGCCGTTGAAACACAACAGAGTCCATGTCCCTCTGGTTGGACCAGACATAGTGTTGATACTGAAATACATCCAGGGAGGCTCACTTTCCGCCACCAGGCCTCGACGACTCGCCAAAGTTTTTTACAAGCATAATTCAGAGCCCGAGTCATAATTTCGGTACCCTGTTCCCATACCCGATCCATTGCAGATCCCTAAGAGCCATGTCGCAGCACCATTCATCTCGTGTCGGACAAAGAGAGCTTATTTACGTGGTAGCGAAGTCATCACACCGCGGTATATAAGAGGCACTGCGGTCATTTCACTTGGAGACAAGACGTCAGCTTGGATCGGCGCTATACAGCTACAGGAAGAATCGCCAGACAATGGCAGAAGCTTAGCAGGCTAAGGAATCGAGCTGGTAGAAGTTGCCTTGGGTCGTCTCCCAAACGATGCTCGCCAAAGGCTCCCACACCACCAGGTCTTGGGTGAATGGGACCATGAAGAGAGGCCAAAAGACACCGACATGTATGAATACTACTATGTTTTGTGGATTGGATGAATGGATGGTGCTGCATACCGAAAAGCATTGGGACGAGTGGAAAGGAGGCTGGGGGGGCCAGGAGCGCCAAAGCATTGACTTGGTCCTCGGAAGAAAGGTTAAACCATGCGAGTAGCATATCTAGACAAGACTAATATAGTTATGAGACGATTTAGGACGTGAAGATGCTGTTATGGGATTCGCGTGACATGGACGTGAATATTACAGCACTTATTCCACTATAAGCCTAGGTGGCTACTATAGAGCCTGACTTGTAACGACTGTGAAGTGCTTACGCGCATATCTCTCGTACACATAAAAGGAGATGAAAGAATTCGGTACTTTGCTTGGCTTAGCAAAACTGCGACCTACTTCGAAATACCTATTATTTAGGTATGAGACAATAGGTCAGGTACATGTACAAGTGCCCAACTGAAGCACACACACACCTTCCCACCTTCAATAAATGAGTCGATACTAGATACATGTAGGTAGTGCCATATTCCTCTGGCCTATAATGTCAGATGGATTCAATTATGCGATTTCTTGAGATATTATTTACCAAGCGAAAACAGAAGTGGGTGCTAACTAGATGCTAACTATGGTGATGTAGAAAGCTGACCAGGCTGTTTGTTTTCATAATAGAATAATGCGCTTTAGGGCAATATCCCCCACATCTTATTTCGGATCATGCGCTCTGCACCATTTGTATATATAATTGACATCAGGCTCATTCAGATGTCTGGGTCTGGGTCACACATCGTCTGACTAAACAGCATCGTCTTGACACATGAGCATCAACTGTCTTTTGATGCGCGCCTGATCAACCGCGATGGCAGACACTCTTGGGCCTGTTTCCAACGTAATCGCGGTAGCTGACCTCTTCATCAAAGTCGGCGTGCAGTGTTCCGTATACTGCTCAGGCCTCAAAAATGCCCCTCGCGATGTTCGTTTGATCTTGAACGAGGCCGACAGATTCACGGCAACGCTCAAGGGCCTAGAGAAACTGCTTGTTAATAATTTCCATAGCAAGAAGCTTTCCTCTTTGCAGAATATTTCCGGCATAGTGGAGGAGTCTCGCCTGCAACTTCAGGATCTGGCGGCCAAACTCGAGCGAGGGACCAGACTGCAGAAAATAACGTGGCCGCTGAGGAAAGAGGAAGTTGCCGGCATAATCGGCCGGCTGGAGAAATATAGAGCCGCGATTGCCTTGGACTTACAGGTTGATCAGACGTACGTATGATAGTTTTTCTCTTTTCTCTGCTTTTCTGACTCGCAAGATTGCTCACAATTCGCCAACAGCGCATTGCTACTCAATGTTCACCAGGAAACCGTATTGGCAAAGCTCAAATATGCCAAAGGCGCAGCATTCGACTCTCCCAGCCACGTCAACAGCTCCAGATGCTATCCCGGGACGAGAGAAGGCATCTTGGAACACATACAAACTTGGAGCACCAAACAAGATGGCCAGTGCATCTTCTGGCTGAATGGTGGAGCCGGCACCGGCAAGTCGACGATATCTCGAACCGTTGCACAATCATTTGTGGATAAAGGGATGCTCGGTGCTAGTTTCTTCTTCAAATATGGAGAAGCTGACCGTGGCAGTATGGCGCTTTTCTTTCCTACAATAGCGTCTCAGCTTGTCCAAACGTTCCCTCAGATAGCACCACACATCCGAGCAGCAATCGAGGCCGACCCCACTATCCATGAAAGATCAATTAAAGAGCAATTCGAAAAACTTATTGCAGAACCTATCAAGACACTATCAGAGAGTCTCCAGCTGCCGACAATAGTGATTGTCGCCGACGCACTCGATGAGTGCGATGATGTCGAGCATGTGAGGCTGGTCATCCATCTCCTCTCACAGGCGAGGCATTCTGCATCTGCCTGCCTGAAGTCCTTCGTTACCAGTAGACCAGAGCTTTCCATCCGACTTGGTTTTGCAGATATTGGTGGCCACTACGAAGACCTGATTCTTCATCAGGTGCCCTCAATTATTGTTGAGCGCGACATTGCTTTGTTCCTGAAACATGAGTTCAATGTTATTTTGCAGGATTACAACAAGTCTGTATCCTCAAATCGACGGCTGCCTCTGTCTTGGCCCGGCACTGAGAACTTTCAACAGTTGGTATCCATGTCTGTGCCTTTATTTATTTTCGCCGCAACAGCTTGCCGCTTTGTGCGGGACCGAAGGATTGGTGGACCTAAAGAGCAACTGATGAAGATCTTGGAGCAGCAAACGAGCCATGGATTGATATCTAACCTGGACGCGACATACTTGCCAATAGTAAATGGGCTGGTGGCTGGGCTTTCAACTGCCGAAAAGCGTCATGTTTGCGAGCGATTCAAGCACATCGTCGGCTCTATAGTCACTCTGGCAAGCCCTCTTTGCGTACCGTCTCTAGCTCGCCTCTTAAACATACCCATACACGTCATTGAAGATCAACTGGATTTGCTGCACTCTGTCCTTTATGTCCCATCTGATCTGCGCGATCCAGTGCGTCTACTCCATCTGTCTTTCCGCGATTTCCTTGTTGATCTGGAGAAAGCCAAGTTGATAGAACGATATCCGTTCTGGGTAGACGAGCAACAAGCCCACGAAAAGCTGGCAACACATTGTTTGGAGCTGTTATTAACAGAGGGTACTCTAAAGAGAAACATTTGTTGCCTGAAACTGCCAAGTACTCCTCGATCGGAGATTGACCAGCGGACTATTGATGCCGCCTTACCATCTGAAGTTCAATATGCTTGCCTTTATTGGGTCACTCACTGGAAAGGGAGCATGTGCAGCGTTGAAGATGGCGGGCTTATCAATCGCTTTTTGAACAGCCACTTGTTACATTGGTTCGAGGCTCTCAGTTTGATTGGACGGATTTCAGAGTGCATCGGAATGATCAATGACCTACTGAGCCTGGTTGATGTACGATACCCCCATACCTCGCTCCATATCAAGTCCATGAATAAGCTGATCTGTATCTGAGTAGGCGGAAAGGAGTAAATCCATCTCAGCTCTACTTCGAGATACTCGACGGGTTATACTTAGCAACCGGGCAATCATAGACATTTCACCTCTCCAGATTTACTATTCGGCCGTTGTATTTGCGCCGGAACAAAGCATCGTCAAAATGAAGTTTCAAAACGAACTGCCTGTTTGGCTTACTATATCACCGCCACTCCCATCCGAGTGGGACGCATGTCTACAAACACTCGAGGGACACAGCTCATTGGTTTGTACAGCTGAATTCTCGCACAATTCGAAAATACTTGCATCGTCATCATTGGACGGGACAATCATTATCTGGGATGTTGTAACTGGTACCTGCGTCTCGACGCTTAAAGATCCCAAGTCAGCACCTTTGACCATTACATTCTCACATGATTCAAAGATTCTTGCTTCAGTGTCGGGAAGCGATATTCGACTCTGGGATGTTGTAACTGGCACTTGTTCTTCAATTCTTCAGGGCCACAGCACATATGTCTCTTCCATCACTTTTTCACATGATTCTACAATGCTTGCCTCGGCGTCTGGGGACGGTACTACCAAGCTGTGGGATGTAACAAGTGGGATGTGTACTTTAACACTCAATGACTACAGCGATGTGGTTTCTTCAATCGCTTTCTCGCCTGATTCTACAACGCTTGCGTCAATCTCAAACGACGGCTCTCTTAAGCTATGGGATGTCACTACCGGCGATAACAAAACAACGATCAAAATCACTAACGATGATGTTCGATTATCCGCTTTCTCCCACAATTCTAAGGTGCTTGCATTAGTAACGCGCCCAGATGACAATTCTAAGATAGTAACTCACCCAGTTTACGATTGTATCAAGCTTTGGAATACCGCCAATGGCGAATGCATAGCAACGTTGGAAGGCCGCAGCGAGGTCATTCATTTAGTTTGTTTCTCGCCCGATTCCAAGATGCTCGTATCAACTTCTGATGAGAGCCATGTCAGCGTTTGGGATATTGCGACATGCAGAAGTATAGCAAAGCTCAGCCACTCTGGCTCAATTGAGGGAATTACATTCTCTCACGATTCCAAGCTGCTTTCATCGGCAGCATCAGATGGCACTATCAAAATATGGGACCTTGATATTGTTGTCGATCAAGCACTACTGTCTAGTATGGATGGAGGCCGCATCTGGCACATGAAGCTCATAAAGCGGACAAAGACCCTAATTTCAGGATCATCAGAGGAAATAACTCAGCTGTGGGATGTGCCAACAGCTTCTCGCACAGCAGCACTTACTGGATGCTGGGCCTGGCCGTTTTCCATCGCGGTTGCAAACAATGCCGATTTGTTTGCAACAACTTCAATATCAAATGGCCAGGTTCAGCTCTGGGATATCGCGACGGGCACTATTATATCCACGATAGAAGGCCACAATAATACAATTGTGTCAGTCGAGCCATCGCGTGATCTTGATGATTCGATGCCCTCAATCATTGACTATGGCGGCACTCGGCAGATCAAAGTCTGGGAACCTGAGAGTAATGACTACACCTGGGTTGGACCAGATTACTCTGTAATCAGCGCAATCGCATTCTCTCATGACTCTCAGTTGCTTGCATCAGCATCAGCAGTGGACGGAATGATCAAGGTGTGGGACATTGATTCAAATGCCTGCGTAGCTATACTTGCTGGCCATTCCAGCTGGGTCAGTCAACTATTTTTCCTTCCACAGTCAGATATCCTAGTATCCTCGTCTGGTGATTGCACGGTTAAGATCTGGGATATTCGCACTGCTATTTGCACAGCAACGCTTGAGGGTCAAAGTGATCCACGTCATCAATCAATTGCATTCTCCCACGACTACAATATGCTTGCATCAGGGATAGACGATGGAAGTATCAAGATTTGGGATATTCATACGGGAAAATGCCAAATGAACCTTGTGGGATCAAGCCAAGATTCGGTGTGTGGAGTCGCCTTTTCACACAACTCTGTGTTGCTAGCATCAATAGCATCACGGCAGCGAGAAGAAGTATATACGTACAGACAACATCAAGCTCTAGAGTTTTGGAACCTCTCAACCAGTATGTGTCTAGCTACAGTCGATATCGATCTTCCCGCAGTGGGTTACATTTCTTTTGACGAAGTGGGATTCTGTCTCTCGACAAATGTGGGTGATTTCATATTAGATGGTACGTGTTCTCTGGATTGGTTTAGTACCCAGACACTGTTGACATAAAGATAAACCCGAACAGGAACAATGCTATTCGAGGATTCAGGCAGAGAATCGCCGTCTCCGCCTGTTGGCGACGCCACTATTTCCCGCCGAGGCATTGGCCTGAGCGAGGATTTAGAGTGGGTGATGTGGGATGACGATAGATTGATATGGCTTCCACCAGCATATCGACCATCTGCCAGCGCTGTGATTGGACCAACATTAGCCATCGGATGCTCACAACCACACGTGGTTTTTTTGACGATTTCGCCCAGCTGCTTCTCAAATGGAGAACCTTCATCAGTTCCGTAGAGCCACACAAGTACCATCTCAAAGGGCAGCTTGTCCGAAGCAAAAAGCGATTGTGAGTATGCTAATGCCGGTTTAATCCTCTAGAAGCTATTGGAAAATTGGCGAGACCCCGTTTCCTGTTGTATGATTTTAACGTCTTTTTGCTTTTTATTCATCTAATGAATTGCTGAAAACATATCAACTGTCCAGTGTGCCAATAATGAACACCGCCAACGCTTGAGTGAGAAATATGCGAAAAGAAAAGTGGTATCAATCCAATGGCACATATCCAACAACAGACCAAGTTGATCCATCATACTTTACCTCCCTTACTTTTCCATCCACCATGTAATAACAGCGGGCCATATCGTACTTGGATTGTATAGGAGTCACAACATAGTTAGTTGCAGTAAGGCACGTAACATCTGTTCCGTCGTCGGGGCTTCCAAGGTCGTCTGGCGTTGATGAGGTTTGCCAACCGTTGTTGTCGTCATTCTTGGTCATTTGGAGAACAGTGCCATTCTGCCATAAAACATAGAAATTCATCAAGCTGTCCAAGTTTTCGGCCGTCTTGGGGATAGCAAACGCGCCGATGGCCGCCTGGGGCGGGATAGGGACGTTGGGGGCTGGGTCATCTGCAAATATGTGTCAAATATAAGTGAAGCGCTCGAAAACAAAAACTCGGTTTGTCAAATCTCACTTGCAACTGCGTCTACATTGGCATTATGCCTCGTCTCCGCAAAAAGCTTATGGTCATCTCGCTGATAGATGAAATTGGCGCTGCCGGTCCTTGATCCCCACCATGGGACTTCTACCAGTGCCGAATGATTGATAGCCGAGAGGTTCAAGATCTTGTGGGCCCAGAGATTGCGTACCGAGTAATAGGCTTCTTCCAATCCGTTCACCCCGTTCTGAAAGACAACGCTTGGCCAGTGTGCTGCAAGCCTCGTGTTCGTGCCTGCTTTTAGGGCTCTCGCAGAGAGGGTTCCCTTTTTATCAGTCGTTGTTCGTACGGGGGCCACTTCTTCTTGGATCGCCCAATTGTTGATATAGCCTTGTATTCCCTGGTAGAATACATCGATTTGCGTATAGTTCTATGTGATAAGGATTGCGCATTAGATAGATACCGCGGCCAACGGGAAGGAAGCAAGACTTGCACTGGTGGAGTTCACTTCATTTTTGAAGTAGAGTGTGGAATTGTAACAGCTAGCTGCAAGCGGAGAACCCGGTCTGAGTGGCGGGTCTGTTCGATATGTTGCTACCGTTGACCATTTGCCGTTGCTAGAGCTGTAGCCGGTCATGCGCAATTGGCCATCCTTTCCCTGGTAAAATAGGCGGATATTGTATTGGCTGGTCGTTTCCCACCAACCAGTTACAGCAAGGCTTGAGTTGGAGGCGACGGCGTTGGGCGACGATGATGAAGGAGTCGAAGAAGGGGACGAGGGAGCACTCGAAGTCCTCGAGGACGCTGCGGAGTTGTGATGTCGCGACCCAAGAACACCGCCAACCACAGCCGCCACTACCACCACCACCAGAATCACCGCTGCGACCGCAATCCATATTATCCTTCTTCTTCTCACGTTTTTCTGCGGCGTCGTGCTTTCAGTTGTTGGTGCAGCCGCATTCTCCAGCTTTGTCTTGACGCCTGAGCCAGGCAAATCGGTGTTGACCACTTCCAACCCATCGTATCCGCGGAAAGGCTCTGGTGCCTCATCACCATTTCTCGTAACATCCACCTCTGGCAAAACTTCAGGCCCTGTGGCCTCGGCGAAGCGCGATCTCATGGGTATCAATGGTGGCGCCTGGAGTTCCTCGTCGCTGCCAGGTAGAGGGAAAGAGAAAACAGATAGCACACCAGAGGAGAGGAGAGAGGAGAGAGAAGAGAGATTGGCAGAGGAGGATCTGAGACATGGCGTCGCATGGCGCAGAAAACTTGCCAATTGGTAGAGCTCCTTCAGGCGAATTCAGCCTGTGGATGGCTCGCTCAAATCTGCGCGAGGTTCGTGTCGTATCGTTCCACTAGCCAGCTTTCACAGCCCGATGAGGCGCTATGAAATAATTCAGCAGGAACAGGATGCTGAAGGATGCAGCCTGTAGCCAATTGCAGGGCTGTGAGTGGTGATGGAAAGCTTTGGATCAGCAGTAGGATGCCCAGTTACAGGGTCGATGCCTCAGTAGGCCACAAAGCAGGCAAATCGGTATACATGTACCTGTCTATACATAGATTTAGGTGGTAGTCGGCTGCGCTTGGAAGGTCTCCGCCGAGTTCCGAACGTACCTTGCAATACTCAATGGGTTGAAAGCCGAGCTGGATTATCATCACCAAAACGCACGGCAATTGAATACCACTGCTCCACGGCTTCAAGGCATGGCCACCACTATATTGTTTATTTAAACGTCGATACTCGGGAAGGAAAGGTGCACACAGACATTCACAGATGCTCCATAATTAAGTTCCACCGCGGAACACAGCCAGGCCCATGTTCCCAAGTGGAAAAAGGCAGTGCCACGAGCCACGAGCCACGAGCCATGAGCCACGAGCCATGGGTATCCCCAGCCGAACTAGAAAAGGCGGCTTCAGTAATGTCTTTCTCTAATTGAAATGGATCATGTTTCTAGTCATCTCTGTCCACGCTGTCGTCTTGACATCTCGATTGTTTTACAAACTGCGACGCCTTGCTTAACAGTCATTGCTCTCTACGGTCCGAATGCTGGCGGAATGCTAGTGGAATGCTGTCCTGGAGGCTGCTATTCCGTCGCCCTCAATCGGGAGGCCAAGGACATTGTTGGCATGACTTCAGTTTCCTAGCTAGAGCATCCAGCAAGTCGCCGACAGCACGCAGGTAAATATAGGGAACACCTTGCGAGTTTTTTTTTAACGGCAGCACTTCAAGGTTAATGCAATAAAGATCCTGCGAAACTGCGAAATTGGAGGATGCGGGCCATTACACTCTCGAGGAAAGTAGACCGCATCGCAACAAATGGTGGATGCTCTTATCGAGTGTGCAAGCGGGTTGAAATTTCTATAAAAAAATACATGTAAATACAAACAATATGTGTCGCAACCATACTATCCCATTTTCCCAGCCGTTGAATCAGTCTTTGTACCGTTATCCATCTATCCAAGTGTAATCCATGTATCCACGCTGTAAGCCAGCCAGTTAGCGAAGCCAACTAATATGTAACTAAACCGTAGCGGTCATCATAGGCACAGAACCAAGAAGGCGAAGAAGAAGAAGAAAAGAAAAAGAAACCCCCCCCCCCCCCCCCCCCCCTTTCCATTAACGCGCTCTATTTAGCAGCGGAGCTTCCACCAAAACGCTTTGCATCAACATCAAATGCGCGCAGCTCTTTGCGCATGCGTGCCTCCGCCTCAGCTACTGCTTCAGCGTCGCTCTGCATCTTTCCAAAGCCCGGCGGTGGACGTTGAAAGCCAGGAACTGTCGCTTTGTTTTCATCGAGAAAACGACTGAGGCTGTATTTAGGTTCGCTGGGGACGGGAACGAAGGGGCCGGCAGCGGCTTGTGTGGCGCTGTCAGTGGCGCTGTCAGTGGCGCGCTGTTAGTCCATGAACGGATAGTGGCAGCACTAAACTCAAACTTGGGGGGGGGGGGGGGGGGGGGGGTGGGGAGGTGGACTCCATAGTATAATTCTCGTTCCATTGTCAAGCTCGATTCGGGATCTGTGAGCGAATGGCACATATGCGAATCCAGCAAGATAATGTCCGACTTGGAGGGGGCAGAGGGAAACAAAGGAACAAAAGGAAATAGAGAAGCTAGGGCAAAAGTGCAGCATCCAGATTGTACTTACACAGTGCCATCGCCACAAGTCGCGCCTGTAGATGAAGGAGGCATGAGGGAAGACTGGAGGGCGATGGGGCTTCTTCTGGACAAACGGCACGTGTACCAAGTTCACTACGTCTACCAACTATATGGCCACGAACGATGCTGGAGAGGTTCTGGGGGGAAACGAGAAGAGGGCCAAGGCCAGTACTTATAGCTATGAGAAGAAGGATACTAATGGAAATTAATTGAAAGACTGTCAGGCAACTGGTTAAACAGCAAAATCCATTTTCGGCGATGCGGGCCGCATAACTTGAGCAGCACGCGGAGGAATAAGCGACCGAGGGCAGTCTAAAGCTGGCCGCTGCAGCAGACTTACGGCCATTGAACCTATAATGGCGGCGGAGGACAGACGGCGGACCTGCGCCTCGATTGCTGAGACAGCATGAATCGATGCATCATTGTACCAGTACATGCGAGTTCAATACAAGTACCACCACGTTCACAACCCATTGGGCAATTCTAAAATCTTAACTCCAGTCGGCAGAGCATCCGTCACCTGAAAAAGACTGGCAAACAGGCACGAGTACAGGTACAGAGCCACCCTGCTGCGCTTAGACCACCAACCCTTTCGAATAAATGATAAATCAGTATCTCCGCCGGCTACCCGACCGCGATGAAAAGGAGTGGACAATGCACTAATCTTGCGGGTTGGCAATCGGTAGCGCCGTTTGCCTTTCAACCTCACGTACATAGGCGGCTAATGGACTCGGCCCTGGATCGCATTCATATTTCTATGTCGCGGGAGTTGCACATAGGATTTGCGACTGGTTTTTTCTGTGGGGCGCAGCCTTTAAGAAGGACAAATGAAAAAGAAATGCCTAGCTCAAACGAAGAACACAACAAGTGCACGAGATACCCGGGGTGAGTGAGAGGACATTGCCGACGCAGCGTGTGTGCTGAGCTACAAGGTAGTGTGCTGAGCTACAAGGTACCTGCAGCGTTTTGGCAAATTAGTACAGACATGCGCCTCTATTTCTGAAGCCAGACCAGTATACAAAGGATTGACCACTAATACAGGTTTTGTTTTCCGTACGGAGTGCATGTAAGTAAAAAGAAACGATATGACGTTACGGAACAAGGAACCCACTGGAGCCGATATTCGTGGACCGGCGAGGGCGCGGAATGTTTTCAAGTCGCGGCTTTAAAGATTAAATTTACATGTATGTATGTATCCGTGTAGTTTTGCGGGTCATGTTCGAGCCGGATCGCCCTGGAACTTACTCTTTTCGGGCCCTTTTTTATAGCGGCTTTGTGCTTCTTGTCCATGAGGTAGCTTGTTGGCTGATTGGAAAGCATGAGAAATAGACATTGTGAATCATGGCGCATCTCCTCTGATTCGCAATAAAAAAATACAATGGGTGAAAGCGTAGACATATTGCGTCATTTCGTACCCTCTAACACTACAGGTACACATTGAAGTTTTGTGCTGGATTTCGGGCTACTAGACGGTAAGCTAGAGGACAGTTGGGAACGACAAAGCCAGCGGCAAGGACAAATAAACACATTCAACAAAAGAACATGTCCAAGGGTAAACCCAGCCGCGGTCTCCACTTTCGTGGTGCCCAGCTACTCCGGGCTTGAACATGGATGTCGTTTCGTCAATCGAGATGTTTAAACCCATGATGCAATCTGAGCCATTGCCTCCACCATGTGAAGTACTAAGTACCTAAGTAGTACTGTAACTCGTGTGACCCGCGATACATGGCTTAATGCCCGGCCATGCGCATACGTGCGTGTACAGATGCACACAGGCTCTACTAGGTAGTGGGCGCTAAGCCGCCAAGTTTCGGACGCCAAAACGGACACTACTAGATTAGACCAAGCGCTAGGCCAGGCATCGGACAACGTCAAAAGAGGCCCAACCACTGCCGGTCGCAGTCTCGATATGGAGGATTTGGCCGTATCCGAGCCTTTCTACAGCAGCCCGGCAGCCCCTTCCCCCTTCTTGCCTTTGTCATCCTCCTTGAAAGAGCTACATGTGCCTTTCGAATCCGTGCGGTTCACCACCCTCCATGGTTTCTCAACACGGCTTCAATCAGGTCAAGGCATGCCCTGCCCCGTCCCATTATCGTGTGCTTTGCTCTCAGGTTTCATTAAAAATGCTGGCTAGTAACAGGAATGATGTACCCGCGACGCACTGCAAAGGATTTGCAAGTGCCGCATGAGCTCTGAGAATATGCAGCGTCAAACATTTAGCATAGGTACCTAGCTTTTGTATGCGGATGCTAACAATTTGGCACAAAATAGCAGAAACACATATAAACGTCCAAGTTCAGCAGTGGAGATTCCGTGCTTTAGGTTCCAGAGCAGCACGGCATGGTTTTTGGGAACTCTAGATGCGGCTCGTTCAATCAGGCAATTGTGCAAGTCGGGCAATTGTGCGAGTAGTCGTAAAAGGTAAAAAGGGATAATTCCCAGAAGCCAGTAAGTATTGAGGTATATACTGCTAAGTAATGTCGTCTAGAATGATAAAATGCCAACTTCTGGATGTACTTGTCGTGTCTCGGCCTTGGGCCATGCACCACGCGCCATCTCTAAATTTTCAAGCTGAAGAGAAGGGATCCGGGGAGGCGGCATAAGGTTAAATCAAGTTAGTACTGCTAGATACTTCTCAAATGATCATATAACACCTACTACCTGTATGGTTGCAGGTCCCTACATGTACTCTTGTATATCGTGTTCAGCTTTGCCTTCTTTTTGTTGCCTCGTGAAAAGATCATGCACTTGCCGAGACGGGACTAGTTGAGCACAGCACGATTTGCATGCGACATGCGAGACTACCGCTGGCCATTTCCACCCCGTCGTCACCACTCAGCACGGGGAAAGAGCCTTGTTGCGTACAGTTTCAAAACCATTTCTTTAGAAATTTTGCTATTTATACATCACTGAATACGTGCAGTCAATGATAGCATGATAAAGACTACCTGTTTGCTGAACAATTGAGTACTGCAAGTACTATTGAGATGCATGAAAACTACAAGCTGAAGGCTGCCTGAAAGTTACTGTGGTGCGCGTCCATGGTACATTGTTAGGATTGATGTTTGTTTTACGTAGGGACCCCTGAATCGTATTTTCCCAGCAGGAAGAAGAAATTATAAGCCTTCGACAAGGAGGTAACAAGGCAGTATCCAATGATCCACAATGCGGGAAGTGGGGGGGGGGGGGGGGTTTGGACACTTATTATGTACTAAGGTGCTGTAGGCCTTTTCATCTTTTAACCTTTTTCCCTTTGCTCGTTTAGGCGTAGCCTCGCCTGATACTGGTATCGGCTCCATGCGGATCGTATCAATGAGCCCGAGGGGCGCGGACCAGGTTAGACAACATGGGGTCGTGCCAATTGCTAATGTACCTTGTATCTTAATTAAGTGTCCCATGCCATCCTGAAAAAAAAATCGAATACTTTTTTTTTCGTCGGGGTTAGAGGAAAAAAAAGGCTTGGTAAAAAAAAAAAAAAAGGCAAACCACCTTTTTTCCCGATCAAGCATAAATGTTACTATGTCCAATGCTCTTGTTTCTTGTTGCCTCTTGAAGCGCCACACCTGCAGAGCCTGATCTCTTTGATTCTTTCTTTTAGTATCCGTATTCTTGCAGCCTTTTTTCCATTGAAAATGAAAAGCTGTATATATATATCACCACTGCCCTCTTTATTTCCAATGAATCTTGGTCAATATCAGTCCAATCTCATTTCATCCATTAATTTGAATACGAAATACTTTTTTGCTTGAGGTTCTACCTGAGCGTTCGAGTTTTGACGCCAAAATGCCTTCAGCATCTACTTGTACCATGGGTAACGCCTGTAACAGGTAGGTACTTGCTACATGAATATAAAGAGAGACCCACCCTTTATCATTGTCGAATTTCTTCCTTGAGCGAATGATGCCTGTTCTTTTATGATAGAGCATTCGTATACGTACATTGAGTTTCATTGCGTATACATACCTCCTATCGAGCTTAGAACTTCAAGCAAGAACTCATGCGTCTCACATTCTCTTACACCTCGTGGTGATTACTACTCAAGCAACAATACTGACTACAATTAGTGCAAGCAACCCCACCACCCCGGCCGCTAGCAACAGCGACTTTCAGCGGGTTCGTCTCCATTACGCCAGTAACATTAATCGCTTCCTCGCCGATCAGGTCCAAACCCCCCCGGTTGGCCTTGGCCCTGTGCAGACAGAAGATGAGGCCGTGGCTGCAGGTGAAGCCCGCGCGGCCACCAATCTTCACGCTTTTCATATGCAGGTTGAAGGTGGCAACAAGTCTCCGGAGGCCAAATCTGCATGCAAGCAAAAATAAAGCAGCTGCTGAGAGGAGGTTGTTGGTACATCTGCGAAATGGAATTGTGGCGGAGGGAAGAGTATTGCATGTAATTATGGCAATAAATATATCCATACTGTATACTGTACCTATATATCTGCAGTCTTTGGACAGGATACCCATCCTCGTCGTCTTGCGTGCGGGCCGCACGGTGGAAGTGTGCGCTAGTATCGCCCACCGCAGGAATATTAATAGTGTTGAACCTATTTGTAGTTTATAAGACCAGACCTACAAGCGGCTGCGGGCATGATTGAATGAATCACTGCTTATAACATTTGGCCTGGCGCCGTCAACTGGGGTCCCTGCCACGTCGCGCCATTCCTGTCAGACGGCACTCTTCTGCCCTACGGCCTTTGGTAGGGCGATTGCAGGGAGACTGTGATACGATGGAGCGGCCACTAGTGATGATGTGCGCTACCGTAGGGGTATTTTGGCAGACAAGAGCAGTCCCAAAAAGGTGCCATTGTCAGGCCCGATGTCCTACACGTTTTCGATGCAAGGTGTGACATGGAGCCTGCTTCACGCCGATCTCAATCTGCTGATGAGCACCCTTTATCTAGACAAAATAGCAAAAGATTTTGTACTGTGCTGTTATACATCCACTACGGAGATAAGTATCAAATGCCAGATCTGTGGCAGCACCCCCCAAGAGAAGAGTATGAACTAAGATCCAAATGTATCTTCAGCACCGTCTCCATCATATAACAGCACGTGCTGTGTGCCCAAGGAAATTGTTAGTTGCCTTCAGCCGTACTTACATATACCCTTGTAAGGCAACCATGGCACTAATACACAGGTATGATGATGATGGAAATTTTAAAAGCTCTCGGAATATAGTTTATTCCCAATGTACATATATGTGTGTGTAACCGTATAGTTTGCATATAATTTGCACTAAATCCATTTCATACAATACTAAAGGGAAGAACCACACCGCGTGGATATTGTGCATCTGCTTAGTCGCCTGCAAAGGGACTGCCAAATTTCTCATCAAATGCGCGCAGCTGCGCAAGCATTTTCGATTCTGCTTCGACCTCGCTTGGTAAACGCTTCAAGCCGAGAGGCGGATGTTGGTCTGGGTCGGAGAGAAAGCGGCGGACGATGAAGGTGGCATCTGCAGGGACGCGAGAGACAGCGGCTTCAGTACAGCCCGAGGTGGCTGCGGAAGTTGTAGACTCGAAGCTGGGACGAACTTTGGTTAGTCCGACTTTAAAAAAGGCATTTGTGCAGCGTTTTATCGGCGGATCTTGAAGAGGACGACACACGTGGGCTTATGTCATGAGAGAAAGGGTGGTTGACCAATCAGAAGACGTTGGTCACTGGTCTTGAGTCGGAAGGATATGTTCAAGGTAAAGACAATTGATTTGTGCTGCCGCGTCGATACTATTTGCCAAGTCTAATCCAAAGACGCGAAAACAAACTACCAAGAAATAGTACTTACGTATTGTTGTTATAAGCAGCGTTGCTGGCCATTTTGAAAAGCAAAACGATTCAAGACAAACGAACAAAGGCCAGGGTGTACGGATAGACTAAACAGCGAGCAGCATACAATAACCACAGAATAAGAGAGAAGCTGGCGATGCGCTCGGTTGGTATGACAGTAGAGTCAAGGGAAATGGGCATGATTAAATAGGTAGGCCCAAGACCAACATTGTAGCCGGACTTTTGTTCTCTCAATGCTGTCAGCCAGGCTGTCTGTGCTTGAGAGCGTCTTTATCGACTGCCTTCCTCACGATATCGACATAACACAGACGACGGACACGGTGAGTGATGTGATTGGTGAACAGACAAGTTCACTAAGGCAACACCGAGGTTATCCACCCATGTGTGTGCTGGTTTACTGGGGCAGCACTCTCGTAGGCGTCCCATGCCTGTCTGTCGGGCCTTATTTTGCGGTACAGGGCTACTTAAGCAAGGGCAGTAAGGCGGGTACACAGACCCCTCCCCTAGCCCTCCAAGAATTGAGACAGCTGTGGTAGCTGGCACCGCCCTCTGTCGAGCCTATCATGACGCAGAAGCAGAGCTGTGCGTTAGCACGAGCAGGTCGTTGTTCAAGCTTAATTCCGCGGGGAACCAGGCGGTTCCCAAAAAGAGCGAGACTCTACAGGCAGGGGAAGATTTGAACACACAGAGTGGCAGCCATGCACACAAAGGCTGAGATCAGCCACGCTAATGGTGCTCTGACTAATGGTTTCTATGCGGATATTCATGTTGCCGTCTCGATTGTTTTGCAAGCATGGAGTTGGCGATTGTCGATGCAGCACCGGACTCCAGCCGCACCGGGTTTCGCAGCAGTCGTCGTGTCCGCCGGGTGTGGAGCGCCCAGTCAGCACAGTCCCCTTCAGATTCGAACTTGTCCTTCTTAGTTGACCTGCAGGTACGAATACGTATCTGAGTAAAAGGGAAAAGAAAAAGAAAAAGAAAAAACATGTAAATTGCTTAGCGCTACAAATATGCTCCTTCCTGCTGTCGCCTCATACAGGCAAGTAAATAGCATCTTTGCAGACCTATTAAGATGAGACTTCTCCAGATAGCAACGTATCTTTCTATAGGTACCTAAGTACTTGAACGATCTGCTCTGCAAATATGATGAGGGTGTAGATGATTCACCCACGTACTCGCAGGGCCTGGGCAAACGGTGTGCTATTCCATATCTATTGTATTGACGCTACCTGGTTACATGTACTATGCGCCGTTTATTACGAATACACACGTATACACGTTGTATATCTAGGTAGGTAGGTAGGTATTTGACATGCGCGCGGGAATGTGTTTATTGGTTCAGATCGGACCAAGGTCAAAACGATCATGATCCCATGCCATGCATCAAAGTCTGCCGGGCGATATGCCTGGCCGAGAAATCATCCGCTAGATAGTACCATGGTGTACGCTCTGGAGCTGAAAGATGACACACGTTGAGATCTTACCTTCGTATCAATATGGCCAGGAACAGTTCACAGAGCAGAGCTGGAGAAAACGGCCGAATGAGCAGCGCCCGCTTACGAGGGCTTCCAAGCACAGCCATTACTTAACATGTACAGCTTCAACATATTACCATACGACTAGTTTGGATGTATTCCAAGATGCTCGCAGAATTTAGAAATCATATGACTGCAGTCAATGCTGGCTGTCTCAGTCTAGACCGACACTTGCCTATAGACTCTGGCGGGCAAAGCGATTTCGCGGCTTAAAAGCCAAGAATTTTGCCAATTATGGGTCTTACGCAGTTGCAAATAGCTCTTCTAATAGGCTGTGCAGTAGTACAATGCATGGTTGATCTTCTTTGCTTCGCTTTTGGAGCTACCAAACTGCCAAGCAAAGTAGAGGGTGGGCGCAGATTGTCACGCCAAAGTGATTAGTCTGCTGCTAATGTCTCATATCGAAATGGGACGCAGCATAACGGCCAATGAAGCAAGTATAATAACTATCGGGGCCCACTGCCTACGTAATTATACCAGTTCCAAACTCGTATCTTACGAGCCATGCTCACATGTAGCTACCTTCACCCCGCTATCGTCTACCAGCGCGAGAGGAGGACGGTGGGAGAGAAGATCTCGTTGTAGGTCGTTGCTATTGCCTTATTGCCATGTTAATTTTATGCCGATTGAAGCTTCTAGCTAGCCTGAGACTGTTTGAATGGGATGATTCAGGATGGCCGCAAGGACTTTGTCTTTGTTCCTTTGTAGCTTTTGTGGCCGTCCTTCTCGTATTTTGAGTCTTATGGAGCTCGCAGAAATTCTAGGGGATGCTTTCATTGGCTTTCTGCGAGGTGACGATGTGAGACATACTTGTTTGCTTCTACTAAATAAAGGGTGTCGTCGAAACGTCTCTCAATTGGTTTAAATGAGGGGCGTTACTAAGAAATTTCCCTAGTTGGGCTTTTTATTTGGGCTCTTCGATTGTGAGACATGCTGGAGCGAGAAAACGGTGGTCCAGTATATAAATTTGTTGTTCGGTTGGGGCAAATATACGAGTTCAGTTTCTTAAATCCTCTTCTGTCCTTCTTTTCCTTTCGTTGGCAGAGAATAATACTGGTCTTCCTGTTATTCATACGCCCCGTTTCACAGAAATCTGCCTTTTTGTTCGGTTTTTGGTGGCAGAATGCCTTCAGCCTCCATTCCTACGTCTATGCATAACAGTAATGGCAGGTGAGTATACTAACATTCTCCTTCATTCGCTGCGACAAGGAATGTCTGCTGCCTTCATAGCATAGCACACATACACTATGTTCAAATTTTATTCCCGTCAAGCAGATACATAGGAATCATCTCAACAATGCTAACTGAGTGTTGGTGTCGTACAGCGCTAGCAAGCTCACCACAGCTACTAGTAACGATGGCTCACAGCGCGCCCATCTTCATCGTGGCGATAGCATCAACCGCTTCCTGACTGATCGAGATCAACGAACTCCCATCCAATTTTGCTCTGTGCAAACGGAAGACGAGGCCGAGGCCAAGGGAGAAGCCCGCATGTCCAAAATTCTGCGTGCTTTTGATGTGCAATCTGGCGGTGGCGACAAATGCCCAACAGCGGAATGTATCGAAGAAGGAAACTAATATACGAGGAAATACGCTGGCAGGATATTGCAAGTATGTATGTGTTGGCCTGTTTTTGTTCATGGTGGAATGGCGATGTTTATGCCGCTTGTATCGGCCTGCATTTACAGGTTGTAGGCGAAACAGTACCTGGCTAGCATAGTGATTAAAAAATGCAAGTATACGCTCTGTGATAGGATTTATAGATACCTATGAACTGTTTTATTGTACCTTTAGATTCTTGAGGCTTATAAAGGTGCCTGTTGGTGCAAGCATGTGCATGTCTTGTAGTAAGTGGAAACATGACCACAAAACCACAATCATTCTGACGGCCACCCACAACGCACCTATATGCAATGTATACTCTAGGTAAGGGAAAGGAATTGGAGTTGCACGCCCTATGATTCAGCTAGTAGTCCGAACACATGCATCTAATACATGTCCATTGTTCTTAGTAGGAGTGCGTGCCGGCATGTATCAGCACTAACACCACTCTATGCAATCTGATAGGCTGAGTAGGACTTCTCTATATACATGTACCTACTTATGTCGGTAAATCAAGAGACTATGCACGCCTTGGATGTGGAAACAGTATTCGAGAGCAGCAGCAGAAGAAGAAAAATACAGTTTAACCATATCACTCTAAGAAGTTACACGTATGCCTACTAGGTAGGTATATGGCTATATTGACCTTAAGTTGCGGAGCCAATGACATCATTGCATATCGCACTCTCATCTCCATTCGATGATAGGTCATCCATATGAGCTTATGCCCCTATATGGCGCATACTACCCATGATATCAATATACCGTTATGTACTCCTTTAGGCCGCCATAGCAGCGAGATGAAAATCGGAATACTCTTACAATGGACACACCGCCTACAGCCTCTATCGATCAAGCCCACATCCCCGTGGCACACTTTAAGCCGTCTAGGGGCTAATGCACATGAATCAGACCCCTGCATTGATGAGGAAGCATACCCAGTCGCCGCTCGGGAACCTACTGAAGATCATGCGATGGCCCTCAAATGCTGTGCATGGGGCCCCAGTAGTGTCGCATGAAACCCACCAGACCCTTATATAGACGCCAAATCGGAACACAGGGATAACGGGAGGGCACAGATCCGCAGCCTAGGAGACCGATCCGGTCTAGTAGAAAGTTAATTGAAACTACTGTAGTGTGGTACGTAAACAGAGGAATTGACCAATCGGAATATCCTTCCGGAGCTGTTGAGCTACAGAATGTTGGCAACACTACATGAGCTGTCTATCAAAGGGGTGCTTCTGCTGTGCACTGCATATACATGCACGTAGGTTGTGACTATGCAGCATGCATGCATAAGGGAGTGTATGTAAGGATACGTGTGCATGAATAATGCGCTGCATATTCCAAGTGTCAGTTGACATGGAGGCGCGGCGTGCAGCCGATTATGAGCACGTTGCTAACCAGATACTCGGACAAATATCAGTTCAACTACAGGCGCTACAAGTACTGACATCTACTCTCAATGTGTTAGAGGGTCTCCGACCTATACGGTGAGCAGCAAGTCCCAATTATACAAGTACCGGGTACTTGGGACGACTTCATCCCTCCAACCAAAACGCAGATACAGCCGTATCTGTAACATTGTTTTGGTTCACATATTGGCTGGTGAAGAATTTTGACGCCTTACAAGGTTGTTTCCAAACCCAACGATCTCGTCACCCCTGTATCCCTGTATCTACGCGGGTCTCTGTCTGCCTCGCTGTTCTGAACTAAGCACCTAATAATAGCACAGTAATAGCACAGAGAACTGATGCACTAGTAGCACATGAGTTGTTGCTTTGCTTTAGTAACAAGGCAGAAAGGCGGCCCGTCCAGTGGTAAAAAAAAAAAAAGCCGGGGGGGTCTGATACGCCAGAACTCATGCATGCAAGCGCCCATCCGCTCTCGAGTCTCGACCCGGACCCGAGAAATTGACTTATCAAATCCCGAGACCCGCTACGGAATCAATTTACACATTCCCCGGAATCTTGGATTCCAATATTTGCCGTATTTCTTTCTTTCTCTAGTGTTCTGAGTGGCCGAGACCTTCTATAGCTGCAAAGGCTTGCGCGTCGCACCGCAGTGATTTGCCCACGCCTCTCACGTCGCTTAGCGGTTGGGCCGCCACGTTAATTTCTGGCATTGGGCAACCGTGGCACAGCGTCAGCTATAGGCAGTGTAGGCGCAAATGTGGCTATGAGTAGCATACATGTATGCACTAGCAGAGGTGAGAGAAGCCATTTGCGCAGACAGCCGAGGCATTATGCGCCATGTAGTTATGAGTGCTTATGGTATTGGTCTGTCCGGAGAGCTGGGGATCAAGTAAGCCGCCAATGACGGGCGATCACCAAGGAAACTCATCATAATCACATGTGAAAAAGAAGACGCGTTTGTCTTGTGTCGTGAGTAACGATTTCTGTGTTACAACGGTTAGGGCAGATGGGCGACGATAGCAGCATAACAGGCATTCCATACGCCTCTTGTTCATGTACCAAGTTGATACGTATATTATTCGCCACTAAACTAGCATAATGCAGCTTACAATCCATTTGGCACCTTTGGCGAAACACTACTTTCTAACATGCAATTGCCTTGCGCTAACAAAGGGGGATCCTGGGAACAAGCTATTGAAATTGCTCATGGCGATACAGTAGATAAAAGAGGCCACGGCCACCCTCTTGTCCAAAATACGCCCTCTAGAAGTCTCTCGCTTCCATGTCAAATACCTCCCACTTCCATCCTATCTGATATAACAACCTTCACTTTGCTGCTCGTCTTAAATCGTGTAGCCCTGCGTGTGCTTCTCTGTCCGTTTGGTCTTCTTTTCTTGAGACACTGCATCCATACCTTTGGTATTATCACACGCTACATCGCCAACATGGCAACTACGTCTACCAACGTCGTCCCTAACGGAAGTCTCCAAAAGTATTATTGTTCATCTTTTTCAATTATTATCTTATAACAATACTTGGCATCACTTCCCCTTCATGTAAATCGGGCAGTGTGTTGTTATGTATCCATTGCCACACGCGACTCTAGCTTTTGTTTTCCCGTTTCCTCTTTCTCTGGTGACACGTATCACATGTCCTTTAATTACGCGAGCTGGCTCTAACGTTATTTTGAAGCAACGGGGCTCCTCATACAGGTACCCCCACAGAGATTAGCCCCCGTCGTCTCGCTCAGGCCCTGTCCGATCCATGTTACAGCATGAATCGCTTCCTCTCCGAGCGTCCCTTGCCTGGTGTTGCGCCAGGGGAGACTCAGGGGGTGGTAGAAGCCCGTATACGGGCAGAGCTGCGAGATTTCGATTCACGATTCAATTCCCCGAACCAAAGGAACTCTTGTTGAGCAAGGGTAGCTGAGAGTGGGCGTGAAGTAGTCAAGATGCATTTTTCATTTAGCGAGGCATTGCATAGGCAGCAGGCGAAAAACTGATTGATTATCAAAAGGGAATTATTTGTTCGAAATACGGAGTCAACAAAGGAGATTAGAGTCATTTCTAGGCCACTGAATACATTTGTCTCTATTAATGTAATGTTGATTTGTGATGCACAACTTACAAAGCATATTCTTCATCGAGAGACGCCAAACCACCTGTCATTGCTAACTTGAAGAGGTTCGTTAGCATTCCATTAAACCAAGGTAATGAATGCCATGTCCAGGCATCAGTTGAAGGCAAAAAAGGCATCCAGAACTAGCAACACTGGTCACGCCATATGGACAATCATGCACCTCTTTCTGCATTATCACTCTGCAGCCCATATCACAGTGGCACAAGCAAGACTGGAAGACTCACGATGTCGAATAGTTACCCCTAGAACCCAATGTCCACCCCTCATGGTGCTTAAAGTCCGCGGGGCCCAATCCTACTGGGCAAATGGCTCAATCATCTGTTGCCACGTCGAGCGTTCCAGAGTTCCTGGTCTTCTAAGCCCAGTGGGAACTATTCCTTAGGAAGAGAGCCTCGTCGTCTGATAAAATGCCTTGTTTCTGTAGCAAATTGTTGTGTTTTTATTGGCGGACTTGACCGGAACAAGCGCGTATATCGTGCTACACAAATAACATGATCTTTCCAACTCGTTCGGCGCCCTCGTTGACACGTCTTGGCAGCCCCGGACGGAAAGAAAAGAACAAGAGGAGGAGGAGAGCGCCAAGTTCCAGTATGGGCCATTCTGTAAAGGCGGCTTCGCAGAGTGCTCAACGTGACGGTTCGTTTATGCTGATAGTGACCTAAGCAACGCGAAGAAGGGCATTGCCTCTTGTATCAGGATTGCTTTGGTGTGGTTCCATACCCAGCGGCTACTTCAGCTTTAGATAGCGACGGTGGGTAGCAAAAGAACCAAACATGGTATCGCAGCTCGTATCCCTGTAGCTAGCCAAAACAAATGCCTTCATGTTCTCTAGGGAATCGACGACATCGTGGCACCGATTCTAGTGCCTGTTTACAGCTAGCTCCCCGCCTCCCCATCTTTTTTTCCCCCTTTTTTTCCCTTTCCTTTTATACCCACATCTCGTGGGGTCGAAATAGGACGGCGGAGGCAGAGGGTAGAAGGCGCAAGGCAGAGATATCATTCGAAGAGTCGGTGACGCCCTCCTGCCGTGTGTGCACTTTCAAGAAGGCTTTCGGTGCCTCTCGTGCGCCTTATCAAGGCAACTCTCCCAAGATGCCTTTGATTGACGCCTTGATCGAAGACGTGGCCCTCTATTCGAGGCTCTCGACTTAGGGTCGTTGATGCATAAGCAAGGCGTCCAAGGCATAGCAGCATCTGTCGTATGCGTGGGGCATATAGTAGTATGCATTAAGGAAAGGCAACTTTGTCGACTTCGTCTCGTAGGATCGCATCACAGTAATAAAAGTGGCATCGGTGCCTATTCCGCAAAGTTCTAGGTTGATGTTGTCGCGAAGGTAGAAGGGCTTCTCGTAAGGCGTAACTGAGATGCAGACGCCACCGCGGATTGTCGCCAAAGATGGCCCTTTTGCCGCTCGACTCTCGTAAATCTCCGTTCCCTGGCTCTGGAATGATGTTTCATTGTTTGTAACATATCATTCATCGGGTAGTCAGCAGGTCGTTTCTTTCTTGCGTCAACCCAGCATCAACGCCACAACAGGGACGCCTCTTTGTAATTGGACCATGGCAAAGACCATGAAGAGAAAATAGCGCATCGGCAAAACAAATTTTGTAGAAAAGGCAATGTTTATGTATACAAGCGCAATAAGAGAAGAGAAGACATACCCCTCATAGACCCACCCTGAAGGCTGGTAATCTCGAGAAATACATCTTCTGGTTGCAACGACTCCATTTTTCAGTCATGCGCCAGATGCTCCGCACAAACAAACATGTCGATGTTTATTACTCTTCTTTCTATTCGGCACTAATAACTATCTTGCTGGGATGGCCATTGTTATAGTCATTGGATTTTTGTTATCTTGTCTAGACACTTCAGCCTCATTTCTATTAATAAGTCAAAGCCTGATTGCGGGTGCCACAAGTTACAGCTATTCTCGCGTCGGTAACGGCCCGGCGGCGAGAGAAAGCCTTATCGCGAATCCGTGTCAGACTAAACGCAGAGAACGAATCTGTTTTCAGCCCGTGATATGCGACGTAACATGGCAGTGCAGAAAACTTGCAGAAAAGAAGCGAGCGAGAGCAACACCGAAGCAAGGCAAAGAGGCGATTTAGGCAGGACAAGGCAGAAAAAGCCTTACGGACCCGAAATCGCAGTCAGCCAGCTGGCCACTTCTTACAATTAATACATGCATTTTTCAGCTGCCCACTGCCTCGTGATCTTTTGAGGGAATTTCCGCCCACTCAGCTGAAATGCTACTGTAGGGTCCACCTTCCAAGGCGTCCTGGCATGAGATGAACGAAAACAAGGCAACTTGGAAACGCAAAGCTTTCTTAACTAATATTAGGGCATGCGGGCTGAGAGTTATACCAGCCAGTAGGAGAAGAAATCAACTTGTGTAATATATATTACAACAAACGAGGCCATCTTACCCAAGCATTGCAAGTTGAATCCAATTCTATGATGTGCACATTAAGTTGTCATAAGCGACTAATATATCTTTTCTGCCTTGCGAAATAGCCTGCGGGAACGGGTCAGTCCTCACAAAACCTAATCCCCGCATGGCGATACCCATTCTAATGCAGCATCACTGTTGTAAGATATTATACTCCTATAGACAAATTTTGATTCAAGTCAAACTCAGAGCTCGATATGTATACATGTTGCGGGTATCCGCTTTAGCATCAATACAAGGCTGCACCTCTATAGCAAAGGATCTATTCCAATACCTAACGCCGCCTATCCCTTATACTCTTATAGTGGTAGACCGGCAGTGGCAAGCGCCCATCGACAGAAGCATGGAACCCATCAGCGCGCGTGGCTTTGGTGGCAAACACCTTAGTATCGCTCGTGTAGGTTATTTGTGTTCTCACCCACAGGACCCAGGAATGATGTGACATTTCCTGTCTGGTTTATCGCTTTATACATGTATTGGCATAGTATACTCTTGAGGTGTACGGGAGTGTTTTTATTAGAAGACACCGAATACTTCTAGATGACTTCCGTGCCGGGAGAATGGTAGGTTTTGGCTCCAGATGTCAGATTGTGCCAATGGAGATTGAAAGGTATTGCTGTCGCTTACTGCTGAGGCGGCTGGAATACTGGGGTGACCATGCTGCAGAAAGCCCATGCTCCAGCCTTATGGATATTGCCATGGGCTCTAGGTAGGCGCGCTGTCTCATGTTACATTTGTTTCGTAGTAGCAGTACGGTAATAGTAATTGGCGCCAAAGAATTTGAGGCGAAAACTGCAACGAGGCTCCGGCTTGACAAATTGGAATCGAATCCATGGGAAATAGGTCATCTGCTGCTTACATGTAGCTTGCTCTACAATAGCGCAGCTGAGGCGCTATAATGGGGCGAAGGTTGACTGTCAGATATCAGATTTACGGGCGCTTTGTGTTCAGATTACCCGCTTTAGATTCCATACAACCTCAATTGTTGGCTCGGGGTCTACGAAGCTAGCCTGGAGCTCTTCACGCGGCACTAATACACGTATGCCACAAGGGAAAGGGGGCTTGGGACACAAATCTCTGGGTATCTTGCATTCGCAATGTACATATATACCTATTCGATACCTGTATACATACTATGCCAATTTATTCCATGTTTTCTACCTAGATACAAGCAGCGGAGCGAGTATCGGTACGAGCCTACTTACATGTAGAGCCGTGGCCGGTGAGAGAAGTGCCGAATTTCGCATCAAACGCATGCAGAAATACAGACATGTTCGCTTCGGCTTCGGCTTTGGTTGGTGCTTGCCTCATGCTGGCCGATGTATTTTGTCCTTTATTTAAGACAATTTGACGGATGCAAAAGTCTAGATCCTCAGGAATGAGGGCGATGTTGGCTTCTGTACAGCTCTGAACGGCTGTGGAAGAGGCGTCATTGTAACTAGCATAGAATTATGTGAGCCAAGTCTAAGCCTGTTTCATAAGCAACGCCTATAGTTCAAGTTTACTTTCTCCAGTTGCACAAGGGAGAAAATAGTCAATAGAGTGGAACTAAAGGTTTGTACTTGGACAGTAGTTGTAGTAGCAACAATATTATTTGCTAAACTGAGTATGAAAAACGTAGGAGCAAACTAATAAAAGATAGCACTTACGTCTTACCATTGTCATTGGCGTTATTGGCCATTCTGGAAAGCGAATGTCGTAAGATGGGCAAAAACGAGCCACAACAAGTAAATGCGCTAAGCTGTAGACGATAGAACAAGCAAATGACAAGATGGAGCGATTGAGGCTACTTTGTGAAAGGGTCTAGGGAAAATGAAGGGGAGGAGGGTAAATATTTATACTAGTTTACTTGAAGATCTAATGCTGAACTACATTTGTTCAGTCGATGCTGTTTTCTACTATAGAACTTCACTAGGCGTTGCCACGCTTGGATATGTAGCCTCTCCATTGATTCGTTCTTTGGATGTTTCTTCATACGAGTACCGCCCTGACGAAGTCTTCAATGGAGCTAGACAGGTTGGCGCGTGCTCCAAAGCCAAGTTGTGTGCCGTTTCAAGTGAGCCAGGCGCCAGGCCAGAGGCCAGATGGAACGACAGGTCAACGGCCCAAGGCAATTTGAATGAAAAATCACGCAGCGTGTTTTATAATGCGCATTAGGAAAACCGCTAGAATGGCGCTAGACGGAAGGCTGTGTCCGCACTATATTTCTACGGCAAAGGAGGATCGCTCTTATGCCCCTACTATACGTTACACAGCACAATGAGATCACAGACAGATCCTAGCTCATCCTCTCTTTGGCTCGGTGGTCCAATAAGAATACATATATATGTATATATATGTATATATGTAAATATGTATATAGGTATATTCAGCGCCGTAAGCGCTTGTGTTTGCTGCAAAAGGAAATGAGCGAATAGATGCCTTTTGAAGGATCATATCGACAATAACCTTTGGCATGTGGCAATATAAATCTTTTTGGCCACGCTCAGCCATGTCATCATGCAGTTCAACACTTTTAGTCTCCTTGGTGAAGGCCTAGGCGGACGGCGCGGCAACTTTTAATATTCCCGGCATCATCTCACATCTGACACATCATGTTTTCTATTTGCTGCCACTAAGAGACACATCTCGCGAATCGTTGATGAGCGGCTGCTTGATCGGTGCCGGGGGGGGTTTTTTTTTTTTTCTTTTCTTTTCTTTTTTATAGCTCGAACTCGGATGACCAAAGAAGTAACCTTCCGGAACGTGTGAATTATGGGGCGCTGGCATGAGAACTTGAAGTCAAGGCTTGTATAGCCTTTCATGTACCTGATTATCTTTAATCCATACAAGTTGGCAAATCGGCTGTTCTATCTTACATTGACTATCAAGTAAGGATATTAGCTTTCCTAAATGTGTGTATAATAAGATAGCAAACATCTTTACTCCCACCAGAATTTGTCCCAGTATCGAAACCAAAATGGATGCGCGCGACGCGCTCCAGATATCTTTCAGCTGCCGCCATTGTCGCTGGGAATATCTAGCCTCGCCCTTTTTAGTAAAGCTTATGCATCTGAATACCAAAAATCCTGCGAAAAAATTAAATTAGTGCGACTGGAGCGGACGACTAGGTACATGCAGCCCTCCAATTTGGCGGTGAGATCTCCAGGTATATGCGGCTCGCCTGATACGAGATCAGTCGGTCAAGACGTTAGCTCAATAACATGCCATCTTCTTTGGTTCAGGTGCCAAGTTTGCTAGTTTGATAAATCTTGTGTTCCGTTCGTGCCAGCCATCACCATTTCCTTGAATTAGGCGCCTCGGGCCAGTGGATGGCTGCATTTGAACGGTCGGGGAAGCATCAGCACGTAACATCAGACCGTTGGTGTGGTTGCCCTGCCCAATCAAGCACTTGCGACGGCGTTGGGAGCACTACGCGTAATGCGTATTATGTGTTGGGCTGCAGAGGGCGTTATAAAGGCTGATCATTGTAAAATCGGCGACAAGGCTGGATTGGAGTCGCATGGATTTAGATCCGAGGCAGACGCGGAATCAAATTACTTTTCAGATCAACATTATGGTGCTATACATGACTGCCTATACCTAGCCTGCTTCATGTTTTGCAAAGATCCAACATTGCCATAAAGAGGCAAGATTTGCGAGTTGTGATTTGATGATGCTACTACCTGGTGCTTCATATAGACAACAAAGGGAGCATAGCAACTACATGAGTACTAGTAATTAAATAACGTAAAGTCTAATGATCCTAACCCTAAACTAAAACCTTATTCATAAAGTACAGCTACTTTTACCCCACTATCACTTGTCGGCACAGTCAAAGGCTCTACATATATGCTATTACTGCGTTATTTTAAGAAAATACACTGTCTTGCTATTTACTATGTACATAAACTGTTTACATAACTGGGGTTGTAGCCAATTGCGGTCTCTAGGCAGTTTGTCTTTTTCTTTCTTTTTTTTTTTTTATTGTCCTCTTCAATTATTTGTCTACATAAACTCACCTAGTAAAAGTGGCCGCTCTAAACGCCCCCTTTTAGTTCAATGTTGAGTCACTCATAGCCAGGGCATCACGTCTTTGTCTAATGTTAGTTCTTCCTGTCCAGGGAGGTGCATCTCAATCGACGGCATATCCGTACTTGTACATGTATCATGCACTACTGTTGGATACCCCGCAGCAGGATGCAGGGTACATGGTACTTCGTGTGTTTAAGGGGCTAGAGAACTCCTTTAGGTAGTCTTAGTGGCGGTGTAAAAGTATTCCGCCGAGCTTCATCTTTGCTTCTCTGTCTCATCATGAGAGTCAAAAAATAAACTGATAGGTCTTGCTCCAATAACGTGCGTAGAGGTGAGGAATAAAAGTAAATACACGCATATGATGTTCTTCTAATTGGTTTGATAGTCGATAGCAATTCTCGACTGTCACAGCAATGTGTTTTCAGCTTCTTCAATCAATGAGACACGACTGAAAGCTTTATTTCACTTGGAGCTGTACCCTCATAAAGGCTTCGTGCGTGATTAGAGGTACAGCTGTTTGGGGTAAAACCTCTGTGTCAGTAAGCTAAGCCACGTCATTAGCTGCAGACCGAATGCATGTACCCAGACATGTGAAAGAAGACTAAGAAGAGGGAGATGGGAATGTAGGCAAGTCATATGGCCCTAGAATGCTCCATACGCTGCGTTGATGTCAATGTATTTGCTAAAAGATTCTAGAAACCGCAAGCATCTTCTTGCTGACTGGCTTTTTTCTTTGCGCAAGGGTGACTTTACGTTTCTATTCATTGGCTGCTAGTGGCACCGGTCATCCAATCGACCTTCATCATGCTTAGGACAGAATTCTGTAAAGAGAATAGCTAGCACAGTGGATGGAGCCTAGTATTGGGTCCAGATAGTCTCAATCGAGTCCATCTATCGCCACTAGTTTTCCTCACTTTGCCGCGCCCATTTAGCTGATTGCTAGTACTAGTGGAAAATCATCATAACTTAAATTAGACTTGCTTTCAATCAAGTCCTAGTCCCTCCCAACTTGAGTCTTACTGTCAAGCGGCCGCCTGGTACAAAAAATTTCCTCAGGCTACTGCAACTTTACTGTAGTACTGTTCGTAGACTGGCTGCTCCTTGCCTGACTTCTGGGAAACGGCCCGTTTTTACCCTTCCACTGATCTAATCCTATATAGGTAGCTCTCTCTAATCATTATCTTCATGCATAATTGCGGGCGCAAAAGATCCTTGCATGGGAGAGAGATGGAACCATTCTAGCTCGTGGAAATCAGCTCACCGATTTCTCGGATCTCGGCTACGCGGGCCGGAGAAGCGCCTCATGTCGCATTGAACGTCGTGTTGTCAGAGCACAGGGATGACGTACATAAGTAACAAGATCCCTTACCTTGAAGGCCGTTGCAGCCCAATGAAATGTCTTAGGAAGTATGTGTTGCCGTTACCCGATTGGAAGATGAGGCACCGGCCAATCGGAGGATGCTGCCGTACCTGATTTAGAAAGATATATAAATAAGAGCAATATATAAACAGCCATAGAAGTGTTACACACGTTATAGACTATTGAAATTAAGAGAAAGCCACGCTTAGACGCTGCTGCATGTTTACCTGCAGCTTAAATACCCGATACAGTGTACTACGATGCACTTATTAATCCCCGCATCTATTTCTGAGTTGCACCCTGCATACATGTAATCTAAGTGACAGCTGTTGAAGATATCTAGCGTGCATACAAACCGGCCGGCCGAGTAAATGAGTTCGACAACCACACAAACGCCACAGCTTTCTAGGCGCTGTCACATCAATGCTAAAAGGCCTAGTGGTCCTGGGTCCGTAAGCCGTCACAAATGGACTCTCGGCACGTTCCGATCGAGAAAATATCGAGTACTGGGTAGATAAGGTACTGGGTAGGTGGTGCGGTCCCTGTTCAGCTCGTATCTGGATCAGGCACCCAGCTGTACCGCCACGCCCACAGCACAAATCCTTCCACATTTCAGTGACGAGCTGCAGAAGCAAGATACCGCACTTTGCAATTTCTGCGCCTTTGGGCGTCAATGCCTTGCCCCCTAACCCAGGCAGCGAGGCAAACGGCACTTATATAGACACGTGTGGCAATACAAAGGCACTGGGCCCGAGACGCATTAGCAGGCCATGCAGGCAATGTACATGTACATGTATATACATCCTTCGCGATCCTTCGGCGATACTCCCCGCCTTGGATCTCTCTTTTGTCCAACAAGACTTTGGGCGCTCCCCCTCCCCCAAAACAAAAATCCGGGCTTCCGACATTTCTTGTGTTTTTGCCGTCCTTTCTCACAACTCCAGTCTGTTTCAATGGCGCAAGTTGTCGCGCAGCTGCGTAATTCTGCACGTTGCTGTCTACCACGCCGCTCACCTAATCCACATCTTGCTCATCACTTGGTTGCGAGCAGGTCTCGGAATTAAGTCCGTCGGGAGTGGTGGGACAACTTGCCGTGCCACATCTCGGCGCATATGCAGGCGAAGGAATCCGGCTTCTTTGCGCAGCACTAATGCGTGATACAAGTATAGCACGCATTCGTGGCTGCTGCCACTGCATGGGACGACTGGGATGCTTTGTGCTGCTCCAGCCCGCTCACAATGTCGTTTCCAGGTAACAAAGCCTAACAATATCTCCAGCGACCATTTGCCATCAAGAAACCCCATCGTCATTCTCAGGAAAGAGTTAATAGCCACCACGTTGTCCTTCAATCCATCTCAAAAAGTTGCAATGGCAAAGTACACATTCAGAGAAGCTACGCCAGATCCAAAGTAATCTCGTCCTGTTTCAGGCCGCCAAACAGGCAATCAAAATGTTCTGAATGCGCTAAAACTGCATTACGGAGACAACGCATACAATAATCGTGTGCCTTGCACTAGACCCTGAGAAAAAGGCAACGCAAAACTACATGTAGACTAAAGTCTCTTCCAGTTAGAATCGTCCCCCGGTCGCCCTCTTCAGTCGTATTTTATACCCCTTAACTCGCTCTAAAACTCGGAGTTTCATCCGACCTTCCCAGCTCTTCGGTTTTCTTCTCCTAAGACATAGCGTCCGGGCCTTCGGCAATATCCGGCCCTCCATCTCCAAAATGGCTGACGATTCTGCCAACGCTGCCCCTAACGATAAGGAAGAAAGGTACGTGCAAGTTCCATCATTTTACTGTTGTATGAAAATGTAATGCACAACCTGTTCCTTGCTCCAAATTAGAGATTGGATGGCTACATCATCAACCATGTCTGGCAGATCACGCCCCCCTCTCAGCTTTGTCACACACTTTTCATTTCTCCAGCGTTACACCATCTGCCGTCACCTAAAATCGCTGTGAGCCAGCTACTCAATTCTAACGTGTGGTGCGACAGTGACAAGACCACTACCCCCACGAAAATTACGCCAGGCAGTCTCGCCCAAGTCCCTTACGACCCAGACCATGCTTTAAACACTTTTCTCAATGAATCTGGCCGGCCGGAGACCCTGGAGGAGAGGATTCATCGCATCCAGGCGTTGGTGCGAGGGCTTGGCACCAATGTTGGTCAGCGCGAGGAATAAAGTCATCTGCAATAGTGTGTGTGCAGATTTCAGGGGGGGTCAGAGTGTATCCAATATGATTTACAGGAGTTGCAATTGAAGGTGGCCACACGGAGGTTTTGGATTTCCACTTAGGGCAGCCTATGTCCTTGAGATGTTCACACGGCCGAGGAGATCAACATCAAATTCAGGCAGCTAAATACACTCGTCTTTTGTCATTGCGCCTTTTCAATCGCCGCCGTAAGCATCTGGTAGCTGGATTCGAGACTCGTCCTCACAATACCCACTGCGGTTTTCGCAGCTAGGCTTGTGAAAACAAACAAAACAAATGCAGAGCTCAAAGCTCGGAGAAGCCATTGCCGCTCCGAAGTACAATGTCCTCTACCCAGGTAAGCTAGTTTCAGCATGTGCCGTGTCTTCCCCACTCTGACATACTTGGTCCCTTTGGTGCTGTTCTAGAAAAAATGACATGGCTTGACAATGCCCATAAACCAGCCAGTAATTATGGCTTCTCTAGCCTTTAATAACTCGTGAAAGGCCTTTCAACCAAGCCAAGCTCCCATAATCCAAGACTCCGGCATTGCTGAGCCCAGGCAGCAGCGCTTCTCGAGATGAAAAGGCATACTACGCCTTGCGGCCCCTCTT
Organism: Trichoderma sp. CBMAI-0020; assembly: GCA_030708095.1. Classification (NCBI taxonomy): domain Eukaryota; kingdom Fungi; phylum Ascomycota; class Sordariomycetes; order Hypocreales; family Hypocreaceae; genus Trichoderma; species Trichoderma sp. CBMAI-0020. The sequence goes on from JAJNCI010000001.1 coordinate 888,220, forward strand.
CATGCTCCTTCGGCACCACCTCCCACGCAAGACACGAGGCGTCGCCCACAGCATATCAGCCACCGTCGCACGAATCACTAGTCAAGTCGTGACAGCCATTTCTGGCCGGTTAATCCCAAAACTGCCTCTAGAACCTTGCTTCCCGGTCCCCTGAGCACATATATTTGCCAACGCGGCGAATCCTGCCGGGCTTTGCTTGAATCACCAGCGACCACGTCAACAGCAGGATTAAACTCTCCCCTCTCCTGTCAGCACTTGGCCTCTTGCTCTGCGGCCTAGCATACACCTTCTTTGCGATGTGTAGATGTTTGTCGTCTCCTGCTATTCGCTCTCGCATGGCATTGGTAGATCTCGCACCGTGTGTCGGATCGCACTAACAGGGGCTAAAGCGCAGAGCCGCACAAGTACATGTACATGAACTCTCATGCTAAATTGTTAGCATCTATTAGTATTCTAACCTCTTGATCCGTCCTTTCCTAAAGTGGTAACCTGTTGTGCAACAACGCCATCACATTTTCTTCATCCCTCAATAGTCTAGGTCCATCATCGTATCTCGAGAGGCGCAGAGTAGAGCAGAGGGAGGATCTTGTCCAGCCATCTTACCGCGAAAGATGCAGTTAAGCAAGTCCACGACAATGATTCCAGAGCCCGTTCGTAGTTTATTCACTCGTGAATCCCCCCGGTTTGGGAAAAGATACTCCAAATCGCAAAGGATCGAAAGCAGGAGGGTCCAAGGCGCAATACCGTGCCAAGCTTCGAGTGGGTTTCGACACCCTCTTGCCATGCGCCATATAGCCAGCGCAGTGAAGGCGTTCAACGCTTGTTGTGTTGCCTTATTGCCTTTTTGCCTTGTTGCCTGTTGGGATAACTTTCCTTGAACGTTCGAGGCTCACGTCTTATTCGGGATCATGGTGTTCTTCTTGGGGTTCTCGACTCGAGGCCGTCGATATTAACAAGGCTTCCGAGGCAGACATGCCAACGCATAGCAGATTTGCCTTATTTACGGGGCATGCGGTCGTTTGCACCAAGGAAAGGCAGATTGCGTAGAACTCGTCAAAGGATCGCATCGTAGCCGTTGGAATGATGGCGGAAACTATTGGTCGAGAGTTGCAGATGGTGGTTCTCTCGAAGCGAAACGATAGGCTCTTCATCAGGCGTACTGAGCACCCCGCCGCATCAGACAACCGCAATCTGCCTTCGAAAGTTGCCTCTGTATCGCTCACGCCTTCCTATGCTCCCTGTAGGCTTTCCGTCACTTTTCGATTGCTTGTCGTATGTCATTTGTCAAATAACTCCGTCGTTTATTTCTTGCCTACATAGATTCAGTATCAGCGCCACAACAAGGAGGCCCTCTTTGTTATTGGACCACGACCAAGAAGACAAACAAGGGAAATAGCGCATTGGCAAAGGCAAAGACGTTTTCTCGTAGAAGAGCGTGAGATATGTATGCAAGAATCATAACCAGAGAAGAGCAAGAAATCCCTCATACCCCGCCAAGAGGGCTGGTAGTAAGTAGTTTGGAGATACTTACATCTTGCCAGTGATCCGACTGCGGCAACTCCAGCGTTCAGTCATAAATTTGGCAGACCCCGCATCAACAGAATTCTCTTTTTCTTTTAATTCTCCTTCATAATACTATCTGATTATTTAGGGGACACTCTTGTTATAATCTTTCGTCACTATCCGTTCTTCTCAGCCGCAGGTGCAGCCTCAGCCTCGCCAGCCTTGTTTTTGTGCCACGGTCATCCGTCGGTAATGATCCCACTGAAAAGCAGAGTCTCGTGATGAATGGCGAATTTGGATCACATGCAGGCCGTAGGTTTCTTAATCTGTCATATGCAATATGTAAAGTGAGGCGCAGTAGAAGGCCAGGCGGAAGCCAGTTGGCATGAACAGCGGAAGAGAGCGGGATTATTTCAACACGGGGAGATGATAAAATGCCTTGCAGACCCGGAACATTGAATGCAACCACCCTACTGGCCACTGCTCATGCATGTAATCAATAAAGCATTTCATCGCTGGCCACTGCCTCAAAAGCTTGAAGAGAATTCGTCCGACCCAGCTGACAACATTGTCGTCGCCGAAAGCCCAACTGGCGAGGCGTTCTTGAAACAACGTGACAGTGAAGCGCATATGAAGCCTCATTCATTCGTGCGAGGTCGCACCGATTGATCCTTGGGCCAGTTAAAGAGAAGAGAAATCTGCTTACGCATTTTATGACTCGCTTTTATTACGATACATGAGGCCATTAAGCCTAGACATTACGAATGCACGTATACGTAGGTAGGTTGCGCCGTGATGAGCGACTAATGGGTTGTATCGCCTTGCAAAAGATAACATACCATTATCCATTTTTGAGGTGGCATCGGCCTGGCAGCATGCAATAGTGCGTGTACCGACTTATAGTGGCATCAGCCGCAGCACAGCTTCCAGCTATCTGCAGTTATTTCTTTCTTCTTCTCTCAACACCACATTATGCGGGCGTCCTTGTCCGGCCTTGACAGGCCTGGCCTTGATTAGCGCTGTCATATCCAAAAGTATGCAACACGATTGCGAAATAAAAATACTCCCATATAGGTACTCAAACCCTACAAGTTGGATTGAATTGTAATCATTTCGAACATTCTCTCCACTATAATTCTGAGGCTGCCCCTCCATGGCGAGAGATCTATTCCAATCAATACTTCATCATTCGTATTAGTTATTAAGAAACATAAAGGCACAGGCCCAAAAAGGCAGGAGACGAACAAAAACCACCACCGCCCACCACTTCCACCTTTATAGTGATAGACCAACAATAATTCTAGTCCCCTGCATACATGTAACAGGCAGTCGCATTGTAACAGTTTATTTACAGATTTGATTCATCTTTCCAACAACAACCGTTCATATTACATGTCTTCAACTCTATTCTAAGCCGTAGGATTTGACACGGGCGTTACTCATCAGGCGTTTCCCATCACCCTCCATTGGCGGTTTGTCTTAGATTCGGCATCCTATGGCATGGAGTAGCGATCCGGCACTAACAAGCAGGTTTTTCCTCCAATCCTTTAACTTCCGTGTCAAAAGGCCCCCTGCATACGTGTGTATACGGGGAGACAAGCCCGTGTGGCCAAGGACAGTTCCAGAAATATGCCAGTGATGTGCAAGCTCGGTCTAGCCGACTCGACGCTTCTGGTTCTTCCATCGCCATCTTGTCTACCATTTCCTTTGTCGCATGCAATAGAAGTTGGTCAGCCACCGTCACACTACAGCGCTGTACCACTGCATGCTGTTCTTTGCTCTGGTCGGCCGAATCTGCAATGCCGACACCCCGGCCTTTGAAAACTGGGCAATTAACAGAGGGAGTAACACATACACTTACTCTCCGTTATGCAAGTCTTCGGCGTTCAGGTGGTAGCAGATAAAAAGATCCCGAAGAGAATAAAAAACTCGTACGCGCCATCGATTGGCTCAAGTGCATTCAGAACATGCAAGTATTGTAGCTGCCTGTTTTCTCGGAGATTTCTACTTTATTTAATTGTGCTGCCTATTCCAGGCTGAAACTTGGGGGAGCCACCCTCTCATCCAGCGTCTAGATATATTGTCAAATCGGCTCCTATTTCATGTTGTGGTTGAAGGATCTATCAGCTCCCTCTGTATACCGTTGCCCTTATTGATTATCGGTGACCGATTGAGTATCATCTCCTTGCCTGTGTGGCATATTTTTGTCGTCTACCTATATGTACGAGACGGCCTCAAAAAGCGTCCAAAATGGGGGCGATGGGCTGAATGTTTGCAGATCATTGCGTGTATTTACAGTGATTCTGACTAGGTATCGCCGCAGGCACATTCATGCCAATTACATCTCAACGTCCACACACCTATAATGTCTAAAAAAAAAATGCGGTTTATGATAGGCCAAGCCAATTAACGTCTTGTGTATTATATTCTGATGTAAATCAGCTTTTCATGGGTGACAAATATAGTATGGCGGAAGGAAAAGAACAGGGCCGCCAGAGTCACAATAACGAGGCTGCTAGCACTAGAACCTCTCCAAAGTCTATGGCAGATACAGCAATCTACATGTATATGCAGCACTGGTCTGGAAAAATTCGCCCTGCCACCGCAACAACAATAGGAAATTACCTACTAAAAGGGCGCAAATTTTCCATTTGCGCCTTATAATCACTAATGCTCCTGCCAACAATATTTTTCGCAACAAGCCGGTACGTTTTGACTTTTGTTGCGTCTCACACAACGGTTTAGGATCATGGCTCCAAGTGCTTAAAATAGTGATGCCTAATATTTGGACAGCAAAGATCGCCAGGATTGCCGCACAAAATAGCTCTGCGCGTCATTCCATAAACAGCAAACAGCCTCGCCGACTAACCAGATTACTTTTTGAAACCGTCTACACTAGACATGGTGTTGCTTTCCTCGGCACTTTTCCGGCGAACGCGTGGGTTATACATTTAGGATCAAATTGTGTCGGCGGATAGTCACACAACAAATAGTAGCTCCAGATGCAGCTATTCAATCACAAGCGTTACCAAAACATCAAAATCCACCGCTAAACAAGGATGTTGCCCGATCAAGCAAGTTCGCCGGCACAGAGTGCCAACCCAGGAGTGTGGCTTGCCAAGATAGCGATTCCCCCTTCTTTAGGAACGTATATGTAGATTCTACAGTATCGAGAGGGTGTTTACAATAGCGAGATGGAAACATATAAAATGCCTCTCATCCAATTTTTGTTCAACAACTATCCTCGCTCACAATACTTGCCGTCAGACTTTGTCGAGCGCACTGTTTCCATCTCCACCATACAGCTTACACAGCTCACCAGCGGCATCTGCCTCGCGACCTCTTAAGCAGCCATGTCTTCTCACAACACCATTTATTACGGCAGGTCCAAGTAAGCCCAGCCCTAAATATTATGCCCCAACTGTACCCCAACTCGCTCAATTTATATATGCTCATGAGCTTATACAGAGACAAAGCAAGCTCCAGCAGCAAAAACTCCGCCCTTCGAAAGATCCCCAACGATCCAACCTATGCCATTGATCAATTCGTCGGTCGCGGCGGGCAAGTTGTCAGCCCCCCGCAACATCAATCATCCAGTTCGGAGCGTGCAGAGATGGAAAGGAGATCCATAGCAGCAAGACAAGCCAGAGCCTCTGCGTTGTTACAGGCGTTTGATACGCAGTTCAGCCGCTCCAACAGGCCGCCAAAGCAGTAATGCGCCACTCACACATTGCTGATCTTCAAAACGGATTGAGCAAACCCGGTTAAAAAATGATACCCAATAATAGCAGGCGTTGTGGAAACGAGGCTGCAGCAGGACCCAGCAACCGCACAACTCCACGATCTAAAAAGGTCTAGGTTATTGCTTCAGGGCCTAGATGCTTTCGGAGTGTCCGAATGGTACACTCTGAATGGTCGCTAATAACTAAAAGTATAATTGATTGATACTGGTGGTTGGAGTGGTTGGTTCGGGGGGCCATTTGGCCCTCAGATGGCAAATGGCCCCCAGATGGCGTGAGGAGGGCGAACGCGAGTATCCAGAGACCCCCAAACGTTTTGAGTGTAAGGAATGATGATGGCCAAATTTAGATTAATTAGTAGGACCACGATAGATGAGAAGCACTTGAATCCGACTTTATTCTGGATTTGGGATTCTTCACGCTTGTTTTACGGAACATAGGTGGTGTAAGCAACGAGCAGCTTCTGTCTAATTGGTTAACTCCCTTAGTAGTTGGATAGATTGATCTAAACAAAGCCCATCTCCAAGCTACAACTAGATTTCAAGATGGAATACGATGCAGCTCTATTGCAAATCTATGACCTCATATACCACAAATAGACGTTACTGTTTATCAATCACTTAAGCGCGTAATTGGTTTAGTGGTAAAATTCTCCGTTGCCATCCGCAACGTCGGGGAGCCCTGGGTTCGATTCCCAGATTACGCAATTCCATTTCTTTTTGGAGTCTATTCCTTTAAGACTCTTTTTTTACGCCTCAGTTTTGAGCGCCCTGCCTTGCGGTATTGTATATGCAGTACTGTAACTAAGCGTCGCATAAGCAATTCTGAATGACTACTGTCTTTGTTCGCTCTAGTCTAATGCGCCCTTTTCAATTAACTAATGTGACGCACCCGGTTCCAGTTAGGGACGTAACATCGCCGGTGAGAATGAGTTTTGGTTCCTTGCTATTTGGGACAACCAACCCTTTCGTTACGACATTTGATGGTTGCTATCAGGCCGACACGCAGGCCACTGAGGCCTCTGTGATTAATGGATAAGTGAAAAATAGCCAATCACAGAGTTGCTATAACCGATTGGACTTATCAAGACTCTCAGTGTGTCAAAAGTTCGGTTTTGGACAAGGGAAATGGGAGGCTGGTATGAAGGATTGGCATGCTGACAAGACTTCGGCAATGTCCGATGTAACCCGTTGAGCAGCAAAAGCCCACCTACAATGCCATCGTCCTCCACTGTCTATATTAGCACATGATTCAGTTCTACATCTATGAAGACAGCTTACTGACTGGGGTGTGGAGCAAGGGGATATCAGCCTCTCATCCATTGGTCCCAGGGATACGGTTCAGGGAATCCTTCAAGCGCTAAGAGCAAATTTCGTCTGTTGTTGATTGCTTGGATGGATGGAGAGATGGGGGCCTTTTTGCAGAGCCGCAGGCAAGGGCAGAGTTTTCCAGCTAGTCTGAGGCCCCCAGCAATGTTCTAGTAAAGCAGACGGGTCACTGCATTATTGCCTAAGAAGTAGTCATCCGGTTACATCCACGAGTTTGATCATTATCTACATGCATTCCAGTAGGGCAGTTTGCCCTAGCGATCCAAACCAGATCAAGCCAGGTTGTTCCAACTTGACTATCGAGCGAAAGCGTCTCTTTGTTCAGCCAATCAGAGGGCCCGTCGCTGCCCAACTAGGAAAACACAGCCACGTTCAAACAGCTGATCCGTGCTCGATATAGGCAGGGGAGTCATTTTTGCCCTCTGAGCCGATGAATTGCTTCTCAATTATGGTTTGGGGGAGAAAACGTAGAAAGAAAGAAACATCTATTGGGTAGGGCACAGGCGATGACCAATGCTCCGAGGATGCACTGGAAGGATGTCCGTTTCGTCAAAGCGATCCTAGAACTATACGTACGATCCAACTTGAACCTGCATGAAGCACACTGAGCCGCGTAAAGCTTGAAGAAATAGATCATAGTAGTAGTGTACAGAATTTATTGGAGCTTTTAATTCCTCGCAATCAATACTGGTACTCTATTAAGGCACGAGGACCACTTCCAAAGCGACTCGCATACTAACATACAGACTCCACCATTGCAACAGCTTGGCAGTAGTATTTAACTTATATACCTCAATAATTCCTGACAGGTATTCTTTTTTGCCTCTGACAATCACTGTACCTTGTGCCCTTCCCAAATAAGTATAGCTAAGTCGCACAACGCATACATTACATGCTATACATTTCTTCCCACAGCACGACTACAGAAGAGCCGCGGCTATGCCCTAAGAAAGACTCTAGGTGACCATTATTATTGTATCTCATACTGAAGGCTTAACACAAAAAATATGAGGGAAAGAAGAAATCATCTGAGATAGGCACCGTAACAGAGAAGTCCTCTCCCCACTCAACTGCATATGATGATCGTAACAGGAGTCAACAAAAGAACCGCAGTCTCACCGCCCCTCTTGGTAATGAGAATTATCAAGAGATTCACACTTCATAGGCCTATTTCTTCTATAAATTCTGCCTTCGAAAGTACATTTACATAACAAAAAGCCATTCAATGAGAAAACTCAATCAATTTAGCTTTAATCTCAGAACTATTCTGTGGTCTATTGCCTATATGTGTTCTACACCCTCTCATCATATTTCTTCCACAATACGAATCATCCATGATTCATATAACAAAAACCACTCAATGAGAAGAACTAAATCATTCAAACATTTATTCCAATAACTATCCAGTAGCATGTATAATATGTCCCATTCCTACCATCATCATCCTCATTCCTCGTTCTCAAATCCAATGTCAAAAGCTGATGAGGCGCGAGCCCGCATTGCGTCTAATGCTCAAGACGCTTTAAACAAAAACCCGTCAGTAATAAACGCCCGAAATATTGTTATAAAAAAGGATATCAACACTGAAGAAAAAAGAAAAAGAAAAAGAAAAGATGCCTTTCACGCCTCCCTTCAACTGTCCGCCATCCACTGCTGCAAAAAGAACGGATCCTGCACCGCACCAGCCTGCCCACTCAAAAACGCCCTGCAAGCCAGGTACTTGCCATACTCCGCCGGATGGCTGTACTTTGCCAGCTCGTCGTCACACACGGCAAGCAAGCTTCGACCACAAGCATCCGTGACATGGACATTGGCCCCTGCCTCAGTCAAGACCCTGATAGCGAGCTTCCTGTGAAAGCGCACGGCAATGTGCAAGGCAGTTTCTCCCGCCCTGTTCCGCGCATCGACGTCGGCACCGTTCGAAATGAGACACTTTAAGATGGCAGGCCCGATCTTGTATCCGCCATCTTCCGGAAGCGCCGCAACGAAAGCCATCAGAGGGGTCTGGCCAAACTTGTCTCTGTGGTTGGGATCTTGTCCGGCAGCGAGCAAGCTTTCCAGTATCGAGAGACGAAGCTGCAGTCTTTCCGTGGACGAGTCGCTCAAGTGGTGGAAACTCTCCGGGGCAAAGACTTGTTCCGCCTCCTCTTTCACGTCGTGCTTTTCTGCCAAGCTTTCCAAACTCAGCGTTGCCATGGCGAGGCAGTGCAGGCCATTATGCCCATATTCGTCTTCCCACTGCGGACGGGTAAAGGACAATCTGATGTTTTGCAAAAGCTGACTCTCTTGCGATATCTCAGGTCTGTTACTCTCTCCGGGGTTCAGAGCAGGGTCGGGTATCGGAACGCTCTCGCTTCCGTTTTGAACGTTTCCATGCTGCAACGCTTGCTTGTGACTTGGATTCACTTCGCGGCTCACTTCGTGATTAGCCGGAATACAGCCAAAGGCATCTCGCACGTGCAACTCGTGAAGACTAAAATCGCTCCATTCATATGGCAACAGGTTTTGCTTTTTGAGCACATGAAGACTGGATTGGCCAAGGCAGTCTCGCGCGGACAAGTTGAATCCCTTGTGCTGCGCAATATGGATCAAGCCAAGGACCGATTGATGATTCCATCCATTTAAGGGATTGAGAAGATGCATAAACGTCTGTCCAGCAGTGTTTTGAGCGTTGATGATGCGACAACACTCGCCCTCCATGAGAGCCCGAAATAACACTTCGGGAGTGGCGCGAGCCCCCAGAAAATGCAGTGCCGTGTTTGAAAAGCAATCACACGGCATGTCATCAAACTGGGTGGATTGCAGATTCAAGACGGCCGTGGCAAGATCTGTCAGTCCATCGGGCATCGACCAGCAGATCTTGCCTCGATTTTGGATGCAGCCACACCAGTGCCTCCAGGCCGCTAGCACTCCCGAGCCATTTGCAAAATCGAGGCTTTCGAAACTGACAAAAGCTCCGGGCAAGATGAAGGAATGCTCGTGGGGGTGAGGCATTCTTCCAGCCGGCTCGCCAATCCAATCACGGCTGGGATCCACGCGCTTGTCGTGCTGCGAGAATGTGCCTGACTGTTCGAGTGCCGACGAGGTGAATCTCTTGACAAGACGCTTGACCACCTTGATATAGGGCTCTGTGTATCCCTGGAGATGATCCCTAAAAGTGCCCGTAGTCCTTGCGCTTGACTCCGTCATGCCAGTAGTTCGCTGAAGAAACGGGATAAATGGGCTGAAATCCTGGCCATCGTCCACGGAATGGTCTCGGCTTCCACGACTTTCGCCCGGACTTTCTCCTGGGGCATCGGGCACGGCGTAGGAAAGCGACAATTGCGATTCCGAGAAAGCATCGCTGCCGTAAATGGATTCCGAGCAAGCGTCGCTGGGGGATGCGCCGATACCAAGAAAGTCGCTTCTTGCATACAGCGACGACTGGTCCTGGGGGCTCAGATGAGCCGATGAGAGCTGCACCTCCCACGCCTTCTGGAGCTGGGTTGGCGAATTGGCCAGCTCGGTGATTCGCCGCCCCATGTCTTTGTTGTCATGAGGATGGAGCCATCGCGGTTCCTTGTCAAAGAAGGACTGGAGCTTCTTGTTCGCGGAGCTTTGCCTGTCATCTAATCAGCATGTACGGCCCAAACAAGGCAGCCAAGCTGGACGTGTGAACCTACTTTATGGTCTTGTCCGGAGAATGAGCGTTGATAATGGCCCGAATCTTTTCAGCCGGCAGCGTGGTATACAGATAGAGCCGGGCCATTTTGCGCTGCGCAGACCAGGACCATGCCGAAGGGCGCCCGTTTGGAGTGGTCGGCTGGCTGTTGGGCAACGCTGATTGCGTTGGGATCACCAACGTGGTGACGGGACGCTGGCTCATGGTGCTCGGCGTCGTGCAGCTCGAGTTAGTCTCTCGACGCTCTCAGGGCCCAGTTCAGCGTGGAGGGAAAGATTCAAACTGAGGAATGGGCCCTTGTGCCCGCATCAACGAGTCGGAGAGGTGAAAGGTGTTGGATACCGCATGTTCGTTGGACTCTGACGTTATTTGAACCGCGCCCAGGGATGGCTGAGGCGCAAAAGAGGGCGGGCGACAGCATCGCGCGAGCTGTGCCACCGTCCCATCAGAGACTTTGAGCGTCTGGTCGCACGAGCGGCCGCGGTGCATTGGATGGGGATGCGATGCAGCATTCAGCGGTCATCTTTCGCCGGCTCATGGTGGTTTGGAGCGCCATTGGCCGAGGGCGACTGCGCCTCGCCATCCTGCTGCAGCCGGCCGCTGGGCGGGTGTGGCTGGTTCGGTGGCGGAGCACGACAGCACTGAAGATTATTTCACCAACTGACATCACGGCCCAGCTTACGGCCGTGTCTGAGGCTGCGTCAGGCAACAAACCACAAACCCAAGACTGCATCCAACAGCAAGGCTCTCCGCCAGACGAGTGAGGCTCCAAGGCCAGCGGCCACGATAGTCATGCGCCCGTTACGTTCGGCACCCAAGGCAGCAACGCCGGGCCGGCTACAGAAGACCACACTGCAGCAGCACAAGTGATTACGACGCAGCATTCTGCATCTACAGCGCAGTGAATCCATCCTTGCAGCACACAGCGGGGAGAGCCACTGAAGGCAGCACTGCATTGGGTGCTGCAAGTCCTACAGTACAGCACAAGCAGCACCTTTGCTCTCGCAACCTCGGCCCCTGCATGATGCCCAGGTTTCAAACGCTGCGCTCGAGTCCACTTCAACGTGCAGCGCGTACCGGTACAAGAATCATGCGCATGGCCCGGCGTGGAGCACGACAGAAGCAAGCAATAAAATAGGGGAATGCCTGTTCCTGCGTACAAATACGAGTTAATATCCCGGGCAAGGGCTGCAAACCACGCGAGGGACTCCATAGCAATGGCCCAGGATGCCGAATCCAGCAAGCAAACGTTGCAGCGCTGGCTGTGCCCGAGTCTCAGGCTCCACAGCCAACAGGCTCCCCCAGTCCATACTGTACTTGTACAGTATAAAAGGAGACTTCGAACCGAGCAGTTATACTAACGCAGGTAGGATTCGGCGTGACTCGTGCCAGCCGGGGACTGACGATTTCCCCAGAGAAGCGAGCGGTGAAGAAGCAGAAGAAGCAGAAGAAGACGGGCAGCTCGCGTACTGTAGCAAATGAAGCTGTTGTCCAAGGCGTACAGTAGGGAGCACAGCAAACTGCAGGTGCTCAACTCAGCTCAGCTCTGGTGGAGCGCCTGCAAGGAGGGATGGCGCAAGAGCCGCGGAGTTCGGAGTGCGTGAGCTCTGCCGTCCTGTAGCTCACTGGTGCGCGAAAAAGGCTGCCTGGCTGCTTGGCTCAGATCGATGATCGCCCAGGCACCATCTCGTCCTTAAAACTCGAGCGTCACACTAGCAGCTGGCGATCCGAAGACGCCGAGGCAGGTGAACAGAGACCGTATGTGAACAATGGCCCGTATACATACAAAAGTAGGTAGTCAAGTATATCCGCAAGCAAGGAACTTCCTCTACTCCACAGCATTAAAAAGTGACGACCCCGCGGCCCCGAAAAGCCTCGAAACAAAGACGACGAGAAAAACGCCTCACCTCCACTTGGCCCAGCACTTATAAACGCCACATCCGACATCCCGCTGTCCCCCCAAAGAAGCGAAGAAAGAGGCCAAAAAAAAAAGAAAAAGAAAAAGAAAAAGAAAAAGAAAGCCATGAAACATGCCGCCACCCTCCCCAGTCGACTGCCCCTGCGTAATTTGGCTAACACCCAAAGCGGCATCCCAGTTCCCGGAGGAGCCCATCTTTTAAAACAGACAGCGGCTTTGGTACCTGCATCGGCATGTGTCAGGTAGAGTGAGTGACGGGTTTTCGTGTGCGTACGTGGCTGCTGTTAAATACGAATTGGACGAGTAGGTACCCGTCCAGCGGTCAATGTAGGGAGTACACTAGGAGCATTCTCGCATACTGTGCAGCTCATCCTGCAGATACGAATACCTACCTATTCTAGACCATCATGGATGCTGGTATTTTGCTGAGTGAGAAGGAAAACTCGTATGGTGCTGATGCCACAGCTCTCATCACATTGTAGAAGCACAAACCGGTCACTCCTTGCCCGACAATTAGCCAAAACCAGCACTCAGTCTTTTCCCAAAGTCTGTTCGTCCCTGGCTAGGCCTACCTATTTATCCTTGCAAATGCATTCCATCCCTTCTCGGCGAGTACCGAAAAAGTAAAGGCATACGATTTTCAATCCCATCACCAAATTCTAACCCAAACTAGTAACGCCGCAGAACTCCCACACTGCGGTGTTTTTTTCCTTTTTTCCTGTCTCTTCCCCCCCTGTTCTTAGCTCCTATATTGTTCTCTTTTTTTTCCATGTGCGGGCGACACCTTGTTTCAGCCACCAGATCTGACTAAGGAGGGACCCGGCCGGCGGACGGAACGTTGTAGCCTTTTTGGATCCGGGTTCCTGACTAGCATCGAGAACAGACAAGTCTGGTTTTTTTGAAGTTTTTAGAGCAACGTCTTTAATCGCAGTCCTCAACACCATCAAAATTCAAACTAGGTATTTAGTTGACATAACGCAATAGCAGTCAACAGGCGTGGAATAAACAATGATTGACGTGGTTGTGTTAAATGACTAGAATTCCACATAGAAACAAGCATCACACCTCAAGCCATAACCCAGAGCACAGGCCACGGAAACTCAAATGCCACCAATTAGATATCAAGCACTTCCCAACTCTGCAAAGTATCGCTCTACACTCACTCTATATACTAGACTGGATGAAAACACTCACATCACATCGTGGAAAGAAGAGATAATTTTAGACTGCCATTTCATTCGACTAATATAGAATAAAGAAATAAATATGGCCTTTGTACCATATGTAGCCCGCTCTTCGTATCCAAAATCTATAGGACCTGGCGCAGCTAAGAATAAAGCAATAAAAATATCCTTCTCTAAATCATACTATTTACACGTTTCCGAACATTATGACATGGTTGACTCCCAAGTGTCCATGTTCCAGACCCAAAAACACACTTTAGCTTATCCGACTTACAAAAGGAAGACTGCGGCAGCGGCAATGGCAGCGAAGATGCTGCCACCAACACGGCCAGCAGAGTTAACAGGAGGGATTCCTGAGGGAGAGCCCGCAGGAGGGCCGCCAGCCGGGGGACCAACGGGGTTGGTGCCGGCAGGAGGGGCGGGAGAGATGACCGGAGGGTTAGCCGGAGGAGTGTACACCGGGGAACCAGCGGGGGCGGTGCCAGCGGGAGGAGGAACAACGGGAGCAGTTCCAACGGGGACCGCAGGGTTGTAAGGAGGAACAACGGGAGCAGTTCCAACAGGGACCGCAGGGTTGTAAGGAGGAACTGCCGGGTTGGAAGCAGGGGCAGAGGAGACGGCCGGGGGAGGCACAGGGACCACGGGAACGGTGACGGCGGCGGCGGAGGAGGCCGGAGGAGTGACCACAACTGCGGGGACGGTCTGGGACACGAGAGTGGAAGGACCGTTGGGGTAGACAGTGGTGGTGACAGCGCCAACGGGGCAGTTGGGGGTTCCAGGAGGGCATCGGGTGATGGTGAAGGTCTGGGTGATGTAAGAGGTGGCCGTGGTGGTGGTGGTAGGCTCAGCAGGGGCAGAGTTACCGGGCTGGCCAGCGGGCTGGGAAGGCTGACCGGCAGGAGCAGAGTATCCGGGCTGGCCAGCGGCAGGCTGAGAAGGCTGGGGTTGACCGGCAGCAGGCTGAGTGGGGTGAGCACCCTCAGAAGCGGTGACAGGGCAGATGGTGGTGTACAGAGCAATGGTGTCGGTCACAGTCTTGGGGCGCGTAGGGCAGTTGGTGACCTCAGGAGGGCACTGAGTGATGGTGCGAACCGAGGTGGTGAAGACAGTGGAGGTGCTGAACTGAGGAGCGCCAGTGGTGACGGGAGAAGCGCCGCCGGAAGTCTGAGCGGGAGGAGCACCACCAGCAGGGCCGGAAGGAGATCCACCAGCGGGGCCAGAGGGAGAAGAACCAGCAGGGCCGGAAGGAGAGCCGCCAGCAGGGCCGGAAGGCGAAGAGCCAGCAGGTCCAGAGGGAGAAGAGCCGGCAGGGCCAGTGGTAGCGGGAGAAGAACCCTCAGAGGTCTGAGCAGGAGGAGCACCGCCGGCAGGGCCAGAAGGAGAGCCACCAGCAGGGCCGGAAGGCGAGGAACCAGCAGGGCCGGAAGGAGAGCCACCAGCAGGGCCAGAAGGAGAAGAGCCGGCAGGGCCGGTAGGGTGAGCTCCCTCAGAGGCGGTAACAGGGCAGATGGTGGTGTACAGAGCAATGGTGTCGGTCACAGTCTTGGGGCGCGTAGGGCAGTTGGTGACCTCAGGAGGGCACTGGGTGATAGTGCGGACAGAGGTGGTGAAGACAGTGGAGGTGCTGAACTGAGGAGCACCGGTGGTAACGGGAGAAGCACCACCAGTGGTAACAGGAGCAGGGCCAGTGGCAGCAGGGCCAGTCTCGGTGCCAGTAGCAGGACCAGTGGCGGCAGGGCCAGTCTCGGTGCCAGTAGCAGGGCCAGTGGCGGCAGGAGAAGTCTCAGTGCCGGCAGGTCCAGTGGCAGGTCCAGTAGGGACAGAGACGGCAGGGCCAGTCTCGGTACCGACGGGGACGCTCTCAGTGCCAGCGGGAACGCTGTAAGGAACGGAAGCAGGGCCAGTGGGAACAGAGACGGCAGGGCCGGTCTCGGTGCCAACGGGAATGCTCTCGGTGCCAACGGGGACGGAAGCGGGGCCGGTAGGGACGGAGACGGCGGGGCCAGTCTCGGTGCCAGCAGGACCGGTGGTAACGGGGAGCGCGCCGCCGGTGGTAGCAGGGCCGGTAGGGACAGAGACGGCAGGGCCAGTCTCGGTGCCAACAGGGACGCTCTCAGTGCCAACAGGGACGCTGTAGGGAGGGACGCCGCCAGCAGGGCCGGTAGGGACAGAGACAGCAGGGCCAGTCTCGGTTCCGACGGGGACGCTGTAAGGAGGAACACCACCAGCAGGGCCAGTAGGAACGGAGACAGCAGGGCCAGTCTCGGTGCCAACGGGAAGGCTGTAAGGAGGAACACCACCAGCAGGGCCGGTGGGCTGGCCAGGGAAGTCGTGAGTCTTGGTCTCGTCGCAGTCCTCAGAAGACTGGCTGGGCTGAGGGCGGCCGGGGTGGCCTCCAGCAGGAAGAGTAGGCTGTCCAGCGGGAGGAGTCACCGGGTGACCGGGGAAGTCGTGGGTCTTGGTCTCGTCGCAGTCCTCGGAGGACTGGCCGGGAGGAGGGTGACCACCGTTGCCGCCGGCGGGAGGAGTAGGGCGTCCAGCGGGAGTCGTCACTGGGTGGCCGGGTCGGCCGGGGCCCTTGGTGGGCTCCTCGCAGTCCTCATTGCCGGGGAGGCCAGCGGCCGTGGTAGGCACGGCAGGCAGAGAAGTGGGAGCGGCAACACCGCCGGTGTGGGTAGCAGTGTAAGCGACGCAAGAGCAGGCAGAGCTGAAAGCACTGTAGTCGGGGCAGTTGGAGAAGTCGGTGGGGATAGCCGCGTTGGCTGTAGTGGTACCGGCGAGCCAGTCTAAGCAAGCAGGAGTAGCCTGGGCGCTGAAACGCTCATCGATCAGGTTGCGATAGCAGTTGTTCGGCTCGCAGTCGGGATATTGCGTGGCATTGGCCGCGCCAATGGCGATGGCGCCAACAACAAAGGCACCCTTCATGATTAACACTAAAACAAGAAAGCCTCTTATCACTTATAAACCTGAGGGTATAAACGAATGAACCACTCAGGAAAGAGGGAAAGAAAGTAATCCAGCAAAAGAATGTGTTGGGATAGGGAAGGAAAGAGGTTCCAAATCCGGGGACTCTGGGACGGACGGCAGCCTTATATGTGTGCACGCTTCCAACCGTTCGTTGTTTCCAATGGGAGGAGAAGCCTGGCCAAACCAAGGAGTGCCCATAGTGCTAGGCCCGGAATACGAAAACAACCCTGCACGGGTGGCCCAGGTGGTGAAGCCGAAGACGCTGTGCTGCGTGCATGATTTGAGAGGAGGATCCAGGATCCATCTCCTTTGAGGTGCAGCCGCAGCCGCCGCCACCACAAGGGCGGTACATCAGCACAGATGCAATGGTACCGGTACCTGGCACGGCAGCGTCTGCATACTGTACTGGTTGTCGTGCCCCCGTTGGTACCTTGGCAGCATGGTGGCGCGCAGAGACCCGACTGTGGAACCGCTGGTGTGGTGCCAAACTGGGATGACAAGGGGAGAGGCCAAAAAAGGCACCGCCAGCACTTGCGAGCACTCTTGAAGCGCAGAAGCGTGCTTCTCCACTCGAAGCGCCCCTGACTAGGTCTCTAGCGCAGCAGCGTTTCCGCCAACGCAAGTGCAGGGAGGGCCTTGCCAGCGTCTCGCGGCCCATTGACGACCGGTACAGTAGCTATCACTCCGGATGGGGGCGTGTCGACCAATCCTCTTTGCAAGTCGACCAATTCTCGGTCGTATCGACCAGGCGTCCTGGACCGTCGCTTGCCCGTCCACTTGCTTTGCTTTTGCCCTCGCTGTTTGCTTCTTCGTTTCCCGCAATCTCGACCAATCTTTTCCAGGGCTTGGGCAAGTCTTTTGCCCTGTCTTGGCCCCATTTTCCTTGTAGTGAGTCTCTGGAAACAATCACTCCTCCATCGCAATCTCTGTCAGGACAAAACACCCCAGTTTAGTTGATACGGGGAAACGTGGTTACTGTAGTATTTCGTCCACAGTACCGTGTGTACCTGTGCTCGTAAGGAGTAATGCTCTGTGCTACTACCTGGTACCCCGTAGCATTAGTCGTAGCAGCAGTAGACTTTCTTGGAAATGGAGTATTATCATTCGCAGGTGTATCAAAGGAGAAGCTGCATTTTCCTGTATTTTCTCCGAGCGTCCCACGTTCCACAATTCGACGCCCCCTATGTGTAATTGCATGCCGATACAAGTTTCCATATTGGGTAGCAGTAACAATACGGAGTTGCACTTTGCAAATTGCTATTGATAGCAACCAGTATACGCTCGTACGGTATGCCTGCAGAATCGGAGTCCAGGTAACATGTCATATTGAACTCCATATCGCCTATTGCCGTCCAAAGGTCAACAGGCCACCGGAAATGACCAACGAGGTGGCAAGCCTGAGTCTCTCTTCTTCTAGACTCATTGGCGAGATTCGGAGTCCCGCCATATCGGTGATCCGAAATTAGGCATCATGCAGAGCCTTGCTCTCACGGCTCGGCGGCAGGCAGTCTTACATAATCCGGCTCACCAATGAATGCAGTTGTTTTGTGCTTTGCATGAGGTGAATGTATATCCGTGCATGCGGACCGTATGATACAGTAGGTAGACTAATACATACTTCGTAGACAGACCAGAGATGGAAGACACGTCGATCGATGACGAGGATCTAAGCGCCCATGGTCTCAGCTGCTCAGCGAGGCGCCATTGCTGCGTGTCTTGTCGAGGGCGTCATAGTCGAGCTTGCTGCCGTTCATTGGACTAGTGCCATTATCATTTCTCAATCTTCAGGTAGGGAGAATGATCATGTAGGGAGAATGACGATGCTGCGATGTGGCGTCCGTGCTCCGCTCAAAACGGTCGTGCCTTGAGCGTCTCTCTTGCGTACGAGTAAAACATGTACCCGGGAGTTGAAAGAGAAAACCGCAAGCTGCGTTGCTGCCTCTTCCCGCCGCCGCTTGTGTACCTGAATGTCACTGTATTCCGGTGAGAGTAGCGTAGCGGCAGTTGTTGTCGTCCACTCAGAAATGCAGCTGCGGCAAAGACACCAAGCTTCCTCACCACCATCACTTGTTGCTATTCTTGAGCACGACCGCTCCCCACCACATCCAGTTCAGTCCGGGCTGGCGGGGAATCGTGACGTCGCAAGCGCTCTCTCGCTGCCGCTGCCATGTCCATTCTCACGAGTGCTGGGCTGTACCAATACGACACAGCTTGGATGTGCAGCTGCGCGTTGCATCACCGGCAAACGCAGCGGATGAGGCCAGGCCGCCAAGGCGCAAAGATTGCAGCTCGCAGTGTGCCGCGCGAAATGGTTGGCTGAGATGCGTCCGTGGGCCGTGGCTGTTTGTGCGCTGGAGCCCGTCCGGCGTGCCTCTTTGGCCAGTCGGGCCGCCGTGGCCACTCAAATTGGCAGGGGCCGCAGCTGCTGATGGGCTGTGCTGATCTGTTTGGCATTGAGCAAGGGTGGGGGGGGGGGGGGGGGGGGGGGGGGGGGACGAGTCGAGGAGGGATGATGCCAGCTGGAGAGAAGACGATGACGGCGATGGTGGATGAGGATGGTGGATGAGGATGAGGATGAGGATGAGGATGAAGACGAAGATGGAAGGACAAAGAAGGAGCAGGCGTAGGTGGTGCCCCGTAGAGGTACTTTGTGGTGCTGTCTCTGATTCCCTGAACAGCGTCGCCAGCGAATGCCCTCAGGAGGGTGCAGTGCCGTTACAGCGATTGGGCACAGAGGACCGCCTAGCGCTGGCATTTTGGCAGATCCAAGCACCTAAAATAAGCATGAAGCCAATCTACCTCGCACAACCGCATCACGCACAGAGGCACGAACCGCTCCTCTGTGATACTCGCTCATCTCCCTGCGGTTCCGAGCAGCGATCGCGCATCGCCTTGTCCCTCCCGGCACGATCGTCACGATCCAACCAATTTTTCCTCCCGCCTCCCAAGGCTTGGTTTTGCACGCTCACGGCTGCAAGTGGGACGCCGATCTCGAATTTTTCATGCCTGCCAAGTCGCACAATCCGCACCAAGACGGGGAGCGACTGGGCCTTGGGCTTGGCTTCACCAGATGCGAGTATTCGTGCTATGCGTCTCAGGTGGGCCTCATGGATCTCTGGCATCATAGAAGAGGCTTTGCCTGTGAGCCATTTAGTGATTTGTCCGCCCTACAGTAGTTGCGGCTTGCCAAAACCTGTTATTCTCGGCAGTTGATGAAGTAGTCTTGCGTAGTTGAGCCCTCTCTTTTGCCTATCATGTCGTTTGATTATCGGTGTGTACTGTAGCACAGCACTCCTTGGCCCTTGTTCCATTTCCAATTTGCATCCTCCCGTGCGGTCTGAATACGAGACACAGCTCCATATTGCACTGCAGCCACCAACGCTTCATGCAGCTGTGCCATCCAGTCATATCCGCTACAGCTGCCATCCTCTGCTGCTGTGTAGCTGAATAAGATGAAAGACTGCAGCTTGTTGTTGCGCACGTGTGAGCAAATGTCGGATGCCTCAATTTCCACCGCAGCCCTCGATCCATGCAGGGTAGTTCCCAGAAGCAGGAACTTGGGAGCACAAAGACACGAGATCCACTGGCAAGGCCCGCCATTCCGCATCCCGTATTCATCGACAGGAGAACAAGCTTAGCTGCATCCTAGGCTACCGCCAGCACGGCGGCCTCTGTTACTGTAGCGGGTCACTGAGATGTGGAACGCCGGAGAATCAATGTGTAAATATAGCATCAATGCCTCGTATACGCAGTGTGCTGGCCGAATCTATCACAGCTCATACGAGCAGGAGTCCTGACACTGCCTGCAAAATATCAGCATACGTAAACCATCGTACTAAGCTTATACAGCCCTAACACTGCTCTCTTCACATGAATGACCCCTTATTTGGGAGTCACCTTGCCAATTTCCATCAACATCACTGCCTCGTTTGAGCAATACGCCGTGTGTGAAAAGGCGCTTGCAGCCCACATGCTCGGCATTCTCGGGCAGCCACCTTCTCCAGTCATTATGCCCCATCTTCTGCCATACCCAACATCATCGTGATGCCTCTTTCTCGGAAGTGGCCCGACCGCCAGGCCATCCCTTTGTAGAGGAAGGTGACGAACGGGGCGATGAAGTGACCGATTTTGTTGTCCAAAATCCCCACAGCTAAATCATGTTACTACTGGTATCAGTTATCCTGATGAACTCAGCCATGTGCGTATAGGATCGTCCTTCTTTCAAGATGGTGCCCGTACAGTATGTAGAGTACAAGGGACGAAAAGGAGCTAAACCGGCAATCCAGCTGCAAGAATTTTCACTGTTCAATGACGACCTGAGTTGCTCATTTCTCCTCATTCCCCGTCTTTGGGTTTAATTTGTTGGCTCGGCGGTGAACACTATCGCTAATGGATACTCGATCAATCTGTCGTTGGGGCTAAACTCTGCCAACGGGCGTGGCCTATCATCATTTGCAGCCAACACGTCAGTTGAGACATGATCATTGTCATCACTTCCATAATCCATTCGGCCAATGGGAACTTCAGATTACCCCGAATTCCTGTGATCAGGCCAGTGGTCCGCTTGATGCCCCGTGCCTCTTGGGCAATTTGGTGATGGCGAGCACAGGCGCCGGTTGATGCCTGAGCTAAACTCATTCTTATATGCACTCATTACTCACGGGAATGCTGCGGTGAAAATTGGATTCTAGAGCGAACAAAGAAGTCGCGTGTAACCCAACGTTGATCATCTCATGTCACTTTTTTGTGCTCAAAGGACAGCGGTATTCTATATGGATGATTGCGCAGTACTCCTATCTATTGCTAGAAAGCCAGACTGAATGGTTCATTCCCTTTTCCATACTATACACGACAATATCCTTGGAGTACGGCCGAGTCGTCTCTCTTTGCGTTACCGGTATAATTTCGAGCTTCAACGACCTAGAACGCTCCATACATTGGTTAGTATTATACAGCGAAGGAGAGAAAAGAATACGAACTTAAATTAACGCAAAGTGCTTTGAATATCTGCTTGATGACATTGCTACCAGTCGTATACTGCACTTGCCATGCGTCTAGCATGGACGCTCCAACTCAAATGAAGCAGCGACAATTGTATCGAGCTCTAACTATCGTAAAGAAAGACAAGTTCCATCCTTATGCGTGATCTAGATCATATTGCTCATCCTCCCAGCCATGCCCATATCGGAGAGTGAAATGACCAGTCTCAACGGATAGCATCTCTGAAGTGGAGTGCTTTCTTTCTGTTTTCTTTTCTTGTCTTGTTTCCCCTTTTCCCTGGCCCATCTTTTTGGAGAAATTTGGTAGCGATAGAAGCACAACTAAACTGTGCATACCTATGCGAACCTATCCTAGATCTACAGAGTCCACACGTTCTTCTAGCGAATATCTGTCGGGTCGCTGGATATAACGGCCTACTCTTTTGTTGTTATTGCAAGGGCAGTTTTTCGGATAGTGGCCTCCAACTGATTGCTTTCTATAGGGTCGAGCTTAAGATTATCCACGGCGCGGATTCCGAGACACTCCACCTCGACCGTCTCTGCCTCCTTGCCAAACAAAAAGTCTTTCATCTTATATGCATCGATTGGAGTCCCGTCAGTCGGAACAACCTTTGGGATGGCGATTCGTAGGGGAGGCTTTTTGAAACCGTGCGACCAGTCTGGCTGCTTGGGTACTTCGAGGTGAAAGAGTGCGACCTCGGCAGGAATATCGCAAGGCGGATTCAAACGACAGCCCAAAAATGGCTCGCCGAATTTACTTCGCTTCAATGTCCGCACAACTACCCCCTGAGATTTGACCCATTTGGCAATACGTTTGACATGCGCGTTGTCGTTTTCGCCGCCGCGCGCTCGAAGTTGAGAGGCTATTTCTAGGGCGTCTACCCATCGCTGAGCATCTTCAGGCCCGGAGGGAAGCTTTGCCTTTGCCTTATTCGATAGTTTGTTGATATACGGCATCAACCCCTTGGCAGCTGTTTCGACATAAAGTTCCGAAATTAAGTGGGTGACGTCTTCTGTGATTGCCTCTTTATCTCGGATAACACTCAGCCTAGTCCGAATTTCATCTGCAGCATTTTGTACCTTCTTTTCAGCCGCTTCAATAACACCTTGTACCTCTACCGCAATCTTTCGGATATGAGGGGCAGTTTGAGGCGGTTTCGGTATCTTGAAATATCCCTGCGCGACTGACAGATCAATCTCAACCAAGGTTCCAATGTCGGGCATGACATGTTGGATGGTTTTCATGTTGACAGCCATTAAGTAAGCTGTAGGAAGTCCTGTAGCGCCTGTTCCATATTCCTCCTTGTCGTTTTCTTTTGCAATCCATTTCGAGTCGGGTAAGGGAGTCAGAAGGGAGCGAATCGGATGGTTTAGCGTGTTGTCTGCTCGATAGCAGTCCCCCGCGACTTTGCCATAGGGACCCTTTTTGCGCCCATCGCCGAAGATTATTTGCCAATCTCGTCTCCATTCTTGGTAGAAAGGGAATGTGATCCAGAATCTGATCGGGCTCTCTGGGCTCTCAGGCGAGAGCATAGATTTGATGCGGTTAGCGATGGTCCGCGTGGCCATTGTTTGGCGGTGGATTTGCCTCCAAAACGACGATGGATACTCCACCACAACTTGGCTAGCTTTTGCTTCACAGTAGATCCAAACTATCTGGTCCATTTGAGGGCAGACGAAAGTGCTAGGGCGCGAAGGGGCACTAGCATGTTGAGGGCCAGGTAATCCCAACCTCATGAGATCAAAATCCAAGCCATTTGTAGGATCCATAATAGTAGTCGGACTAATATATGTAGATGGGATGGTAAAAAAGGCCTTCATTGCAGTCGTATCTCGTACTTGAAGAACATGGGCCAACAACGGAATTTGGGCTTTGCTGACTGGCACAGCAATAATCGCAAAGGGATGCCATGTCTCGCCACACTTGAGCCGCAGCCTCATGAGAAGCAAAGGGACGGCGAGAGTTCCAGGCCGAGCTAGGATTTCCACTCGAAGTCCAGGCGAGTCGTCTGTTGCCATAGAGCGAATGTGGCCCATACCGAAGCCCGGTAAAAGATCGCCGTCAACATGAAGTATAATTTGAAGCCAGTCAGAATCGGTTTGAGAATGGCTTGGCTCATTGTCGCCGCCATGCTGAAATTCCTCATTGGCAACCGCTCTGTCCTCGGCGAGAGAATCAGACTCCATGGCTGCGATGGAAATAACGATCAATAAAATTTGGTATCTCACGCGAGAGAGTAGTGACGATCGACAGATTTTCTCACAGAGGAAAGAAGGATAGAAGAAGAAGAAGAAGAAGAAGAAGAAGAAGAAGAAGAAGAAGAAGAAGAAGAAGAAGAAGAAGACGCTCTGCAGTTTAGGGCTCTGTGCTTGTGGTATTGCAAATAAATTTGTGCGCGGCTGTCACCTGATTGCAGTGTTTGAGGTGTGGAAGGAGCGTTGCGTGCTGCGATAGCCCGAAAGCGGCAGCCAGCTGGCAACCAGAAGACGTCAATGGACTGATTTGACGAAGGTACTATATCTACTACTAGTACCCAGGTATTGAGCTTTTCTCCTCACATTAGAAGTTGTTAATTAGGTAGCGATTGGTTAATGGGTATTGCTCAATCCAAATCTGCACTAGACAGCTATAAATGTATCAGAACAACTGATATTATGGCAAGTTTGCAGTCGTGTTTGAATGAAGAATAGGGCAACAAGCTGGAAGTTTGGGTTCAAGATCTATCTAGCTCAAAACAATGGACTCTAATCCAGCATATGGTGTTGGACGGGCAAAAGTTTGGGCTGTCGTGCCACTGCATCTACAAAATTCCTCTGTGAAACATTCTTTCAGGATATCGAGTACAGATGATACACCTTATGGGTAGCGGTATGGCTTGTTGAGAGCCATGTCGCAGAATGCATGCTCAAAAGGCTCGGCACATCTGAGCTCTTTCATCATTGAGTCGCTAGACTACTACGGGACGTGTACATAGGTAGAGAGAAACAAGGTTAATCCAAATTGGTTGCTAAAGTAATACGTCCATGGTAGGAATAGTCTAGCATGGTGGATCATAATGTCGTGCATCGGCATAGCGGCATTGATGACATCTTGATACTAGGAGCTAATTGCTTGCTCTGAGTGACGTCCAGATCTATTCCAAGAAACTATATGTGATCTTCTAGCTATGGAACCGCATTATGCCGCAGGTTGAGAGGTAATCGGACGAAGCAGTGCATGTTTCAAGCAGCAGTTCCAAAATCGAAAGCAGCAAAATCCAACATGGCGTGTACAATGACGTTCGCACAGGTATGTTCAAGATCGCCGGGCTGACAATAGCCAACCAGCAATTTTTGTTGTAAGCGCATACATGACATCAACAGACCTGTGCCAACAAAACAAAAATTGTTCAATGAAAGGCGGCAACTTAACCAGAAAACTCCAGTCTATTGGATAACGCAAGAAGATTGACTATTATACAACCCTTAGCGGGGATGCCGGTGGTCTGCCGATTCTATACTCTACTCCAGGCAATCAAGAGATGTATACCAGCGCCTTGTGTCTAAGGCCCTCTTCATCAACCCGATTAAACAATCGAACAAGAAACCAAATCTCTCAAAGGTCTCGGCCGAAATGGAAACTGTTCCCTTTCTATATGTAACAGGAAAAACTCCCAGCAACCCAAGCAAAGCCCAGCTCTTCTGGGCAATACCGTATAGCTGCCCCCTCTTCGAAATCTCGGTCCATTTTCACTCGCCCTTCCAAAACCCCATTTTTGTCATCAAATCATAAAATATTAAATTTATTTGGCAATCTCAACACCGCCAACGGCGCCGAGAGCCTTCTTCAGGTCACCGTAGATGGCGAACTGACCAGCGGTCAGGGTTCCGACCATGAACAGACGGGCACCAATACCGGTGTAAGAGCCACGGAGGCCGAGCTCCTTGCCGATCTTGATCAGACGGGAGGTGGTGCCCTCACCGGGAAGGCCCTTGGTCTTGTTGATCTTGGAAAGCATGGTGTCGGCAGGCTGGGAAACGATGGCAGCAGCGAAACCAGCAATGAGACCAGAGCCCAGGTTGGCAGTGGTCTGCATGCCGCCGGACATGTCCTCCTTGGGGAAGGCACGGAAGACGGCCTCAGAGACCTTCTCGAAAACGACGAACTTGGCCATGGTGTAAGGGATCCTGGAGATGGTGTAAGCGCAGTTCTCTGACATTTAGACATTAATATGGCTGGGAAAAAATAACTTACTGCTTGAACAGGATGGGTCCGAAACCGGCGTAGAAGGCACCGACACCCTCGTTCTTCAGCATCTTGGAGAAACCACCAACAAGACCGTTGGCATAGGTGGGCTCGGAGACGAGACGGATACGGGTGGCCTCAAGAGGGCAGAGGGCAATGTCGGCGAAGAACTCGGCGGCGGCAGAGGAGGCCAGGTAGATGGCAGTGCGGTTGTTGGAGGCAGTCTCAAGGCCGAGCTGGTTGATGAACTGGGCCTTGAAGAACTCGTAACCACCGAACTTGAAAGCACCCTGCAGGAAGTAACCGGCAAAGGTAGGGCCAGCACCGGTCAGGAGAGCGCCAGCACCCTCATTCTGAATAACCTGGCGGAAACCACCGACGAGACCACGGTTGTAGGTAGCGGGGTCGAGCTGGATACGGGTCTTGACGCTGTATCGCAGAAAGCAAACGTGTCAGCCAGCCATGAACGGTTCGTTTTCACATGTAAGAGAATGGCGGTAACGAAGCTATCGCCGCCAGCCAGCCAAGGGCCAGAGCGAATCCGTGCTTCCACCACCTGCCATCCGTAAATAACAACTCGGAAAGTGTCAAACATACACATCGACGGGAGTCAGACCACCGTGGGTGACGGAGCAGCAGACGGCACCAGCGAGGGCGAAACGAGAGTAGAGAGAGAATCCCTCGAGCTTCTTGGGCTCGGAGACCTGAACTTGAGCGGCAGCCATTGTGACGGAAGGAATCGAAGCAGCGAACAAACACTGAGTGGGGAGAAAAGAAAAAGTCTAGGCAGGGTCGACAGATCCGACGTGGAGAGGTTTGAGGTTTTGTCTGGGGAGAGTGGTGAGAAGCAGCGGCTTTTGACTGAGGTCTTTTTTCGCTGTTGTTCCCTTGTTGCCGGGCGCTAGTCTAGGGGCAAGAAAAAAAATTGATGCCAGGGTGGGTTCGGGAACATTCGGGTAATTCGATTGGACGGATCAAAGGGCGGGCACGGGCCATGATGAAGTGGCTGCTTCAGCCACAGGTCCCAGGGCGGTGTCGAAATCGGCCGTTCCGAGATACCGAGATAGGCGTCGTGATGAGGCTGAGGAGAGTTTTTCAGTTTTGCTTATCAAAATTTTCTGATAGGCCTGTCCTGTGCGCCGCTGATTCCATACTCATCTCACTCATCCGGCATCTTGTAGTGTCTACAGCCTCTGATGGGAATCCTCAACCAGCCATCTTTCTGGCAAATTCCTCTCGTTGCGCAATGGCGCATCTACTTGATAGATATCTCCCTGTGGCTGGTGTCAGGGTCTTCCGAGGCTCTCGGAGCCATTCATCTTCCTAGCCTTGCCAACGTGGGGGCTTTGATCGGCCCCGCTAACCGCAGCTTGAGGGCATCAAGCATAGATGTGCAGATAGCCGATTTCGATGCATTTAGTAGTGAAGTGCGATGCAGACCAAGTAAAAGCGCCCAGCTCGGCCACACCGGTTTCTGCCAGTAGGCCATCATTTGAAAGCCAAACCATGTAGTTCAAATGCATCATATTTTCTGTACTTGATTTCGCTTTTTTAGAGTCCGTGTTGCCATGTACAGTATGAAGGTTTACAATATATTTCATCTTATCTACATGAACAATGGCGGAGACAGGGCAATATCACTGCTTCCGTTGCTCTACCTGACGTTCGGGCATTCTCGCAGATGACGTTGCATTCATTTCCATTGTTTAGTTACATATTAGCTGAGAGGGAAGTTATAATTCCCCGGATCTTTTTTTTTCTGACTTGTGGAGAAGCGAGTGGCATTTGTATTTCCCCATATCAAGTGGTGAATAGCTCTATGCCACTAGGTCTGAAAGATGCTGGTCATTCATTTTGCAATTACACAGATAAAGATTTGTTTCCACCCTACAGCAAGTAATAATTGAGCATAAGATTAGTTGAATTTTTTTTTTCTTTTACAATTTTCTGTGTGCATTACTACTTTTTGCTCGCTTGTTTAGGATTCATCTCCGTTTTAGCACTTTGTCTGCCGCACAGGTTCCTGGCTACCCTACTGCATATTAGGCCTGCACCGCGCTGTTTTTAGATTCTTCGTTTGTACTATCAGCCGACCCGAGTCATTAATCCAACGCGCCTCATTGGCTGCTGCATGTATGACGCAGAGTCACGTGGCCTCAATCGGTCCTTTGCTGAGTCGCAAACCAATCAATGCCCTGCCAATTGGGCGACATCTGTGTATGTATCTTGTTCTGCTCGACGTTGGGCTCGAGATATATGGATAGTGACCCAATCAATGTCTGCTAAGTAGCCGTAATAGAGATAGTTTAATAAATTCAAGAAGCCAAATATCCTTCAACGCTCCCAAGATGATATATCGCGGCCTTTGTCGGAAAGCCCCGGCCCAAGGCGATTATCAAACGGTTTGCTAAGACTTTGCTCCTTATCAGCACCGGCGTTGGGTCGATCATGCTTTCCATCAACCACGCGGCTGGCCAATGAGCTGGGAGTGAAATCAATTGGATTTATGGTGCGCCCATCGACGCCTTGATCTATTCCTTTCATGTTCCTACATCGGCGCCATCGTCACAATGTACCGCTGTGCAGCGACAAGGCAGCTTAGGCTGTCGGGCAATGCTGCCCTACGGGCGTCATGGGCTTCACCAGGCGTATCTACACGGCAACTCGGTGTGGCTGCCAAGTACACGTCTAAGCATGCCTTAACACCGTTTGCATCAAAGTATCGAGGCTTCAGCAGCACGATTTCAGTGCGGAACAACTTCGACGATGACCAGGGAACCTACAGCGAGTCGGATCATGAACATGCCGTCATCTCAACCTTTGATCTCTTCTCCATTGGCATTGGCCCTTCATCGTCCCATACTGTTGGGCCAATGAGAGCGGGCAATATCTTCGTCGCAGACCTCCTGGCGGCCGGCTTGCTCCCCAAAGTCGACAGAATCCGCGTGGCCCTCTATGGCAGTCTTGCACTCACAGGCGAGGGCCACATGACACCGTCTGCTCTTCTGCTTGGCCTTGAAAGCGCCGACATTGAGACTGTCGACACGGCCTACGTGCCTGAACGCTTTGAGCAGATCAAAAAGGACAAGAAGCTCTTCCTGGGCCACCAACTTCCAGATGGCAAGGGCAAGGAAATCACGTTTGACTTTGACCGGGACTTCAAATGGGAGTGGGGTAAGAAGCTGCCGCTGCACAGCAACGGCATGCGCCTCATGGTGTTTGACAAAGAGGGATACATGTTGGCAACCAACGACTTATTCAGCGTGGGCGGCGGATTTGTTGTCAACGGCGCCATGTCAATCAACAAAGCAGATTCGGATTCGTCGTCTGCAACAGATGCCGGCTTGGGATTATCAACAGAAGCCCAGGGTGCGCATCCATCTGATCTCGCGGAGAATATGTATTACAAGGAGATTCGGCGAGAAGATGCAGCAGGAGACCGACGCACCGGGCAGGAGATCAAGCCGGTTGGAGACGCTGCCGGCCTGATTGCATCTGGTGCTGATGGCGGAGATGCTCCTCCCCCCGCCAAATCCTCAACCGATGACGCTTCTTCATCTGGCGACGCGCATGGCCATCAGCCTCGATACCCGTTTAGAGACGCAAAGAGCTTGTTGGCCCTGTGTGACAAGCACAACCTGACCATCGCACAAATCGTGTATGAGAATGAGAAAAGCCACGGCTACACAGACGATGAAATCCGGGACAAGCTGTTCCGGATCTGGGAGGTGATGGACAACAGCATCTTGGAAGGAGTCCAAGCACCTCCGGATTCAACACTGCCGGGCAGTCTCAAGCTGCATAGACGAGCACCGTCGTTATATAGACGACTCACAAGAGGCCTATATCCCTCCTACACTACCTCAGCGAGCAATGCCGCAGAGCCCGCTCAGGCCCAGTTGCCGCTTGACAACAAAGAACCACCGTCAGGTTCACAAACACCTGGATCCTTAACTACGGCGCCGACCTCGTCATCTTCTTCACCTGGCCGCAAGGACATGGCTATTAGGAGAGCGGCAGCTCTACGCACCCACGGCTCCTTTTCTCACCCAGTATTGCCATCACCTCGACGACGCACGACATTCCCTGCTAGTAAGCAAATTTGGCATCGTCATTAACTTGAATCAGTAGCAAAAGCTAACATGGGCTTCCTTAGTGGAC
Source organism: Trichoderma sp. CBMAI-0020 (assembly GCA_030708095.1). Lineage (NCBI taxonomy): Eukaryota > Fungi > Ascomycota > Sordariomycetes > Hypocreales > Hypocreaceae > Trichoderma > Trichoderma sp. CBMAI-0020. The sequence continues at coordinate 917,907 of JAJNCI010000001.1, forward strand.
TATCTTACGGTGTATGCCATGGCTGTCAATGAGACCAATGCAGCCGGCGGACGCATCGTTACAGCCCCGACAAACGGCGCAGCTGGTATCATCCCCGCAGTGCTCAAGTATACCATTGAGTTCGTCAGTGATGACCCTGAGCGAGACATCTTGTCCTTCCTCTTAACAGCTGCTGCGATTGGTATGCTGTACAAGCGTGGTGCTACCATCTCAGCTGCCGAAGGTGGTTGTATGGCCGAAGTAGGCGTTGCCTGCTCCATGGCAGCCGGAGCTTTCGCAGCATGCATGGGTGCCAGCCCTCAAACCATTGAGCAGGCTGCCGAGATTGGCATCGAGCATAACCTGGGCTTGACGTGCGACCCTATTGGCGGTTTGGTGCAAGCGCCATGCATCGAGCGTAATGCTTTGGGTGCCATCAAGGCCATTTCGAGCGCCAACCTGGCTCTGAGCGGCGAGACTGGCACGCAAAAGGTCAGCCTTGACGATGCCATTCGAGCCATGCGAGTTACTGCGCAGGGCATGAGGAACGAGTTTAAAGAGACGAGCTTGAGCGGTTTGGCTACAAGCGTGCCACTTCATATTCCTGTCAGCGTGCCAGACTGCTGAGTTCGATGGATGTTTAATACTTGATAGCGCAATAAAATAGAGAGAGGCAGGCAAATAGCTACGGTTGGGTGCTAGATACTTATTCATTATGGCATGTCACAGATTCCATTAGAATGGCCTTTTTAGTTTCTCAAAAGTGACATCAAATGTTTGTGCTACTATCTGTGTCTGGTTCTATAAAGCACCCACCTATTTGCGCCCCAGGTGGGTGGTACCTGTAAATAAGGTGTTGTAGTACTACCTAGATGCGTATAAAATACCGCCAACGCATACTTAGTATATAATAGTAATTGGCGTAATCGGATTTGGATCTATTAATTGAAATAACGTTCAATATAAAACCATTTTCGTTGTATTTAGGCAACGATTCTAAAACTTGCATAGGCCCCTCAGCGCTACACACGGATCAACATCTGCTATAGGAAAACTCGTGACATTTACAACTGCGTGCGCACAGCCACAGCACACCGGCCGCGACAACTGGCCAACAAACCGAACAGCACTCCTCCTACTCCTCTCGTCGAGCCTATTGGAACTCAGCTGGTAGGCCTCCCGCAGAATCTGATGATGTTTTAGGCGCCAAATGACGCACATAAGGCAGCGGGCGCTTAGTGAGGGGCTCCTCGTTATACGTACCTAGGTAGGTAGTTATTGACGCGAGGCTCTCTCTTTTTATTCAATCGGTGCTGCCTTTTGGCTTTACAACTCGACAGTTTTTCTTTGCAGCCCGTTTCTGACATCTTCATGCAATGGCTGAGCTCGTCATCGACAGCTCCAGCCTGAGCTCAAAAGAGCTAGAATATATATTTCACCATGTATTCCTACCCCCTAGGCTGCCAAACGGGGACGATGCATCTCCTACAAACGAATTATGCCTCATTGAGCTGGTCAGAGACTGCTTGATCGAGTTTCTACCAGAGGTTGATCTGAGCTACCATGAAGCCATCAAGAGTGCGGCGGCTTTGATGAAAAACATTCATACCTCCAGAAGTGTGGACGGATATCTACAGGAAGATGGCGTGAGAGCTGTGCTGAAACAGATAGGGCCTCATAGTATGTCGTTGGTGCGCTATATGCTTATGATTTGCATACCGCTGACTTCATTCTATCAACAGACAACGCAGAATCTTTTGCATCATTCCATATTACAGCTCAGAATGCGGGTGTCATGCTTCGCTTGGACAATGATCTTGCCGTATTCGAAATGTTCGAACTCTGTCCAACCAGTGGGTCTGCCTACTCAACCGCAGGACGCCTGATCCGTCAATTCCCCGCTGTTGCGGTCGGTATCCCTATCCACATCTATGCGGATCATGGTTTCCACGATGTCTTGGCCAAGACGCTCGTGAAGATGAGCTACCAACCAGTCGACGAAGCACTACCAAAGACCAAAAAAGCCAAGAAATTACACAATGAGGAGCGAGATACAATCGACCCAAAGATAGTTACAGAGCTGTTGTATGGCTTCCTGCGTGGAGTGGGCAGCGAGGTCTACGTAAGTGGAATCACAAAACATACACGAGAAGAAGTGTTGTGGAAGCAAAGTAAGCTTCCGTGGAGGCGTTCTGCCGTGTGGCTTCTTATTCGAGTCTCTCTCCAGCTCACTCTGGATCGTACTGCTGCCGGCTCTGGAGAGCTCTACAAATCCTTCATCGTCTTCTTCTTGTCTCGTGTTCTTACCGCTGCGATCGATAAGAAGATGGATAGCGAAATCCTTATGACAATGTCAACCAAGATTTCCCGGCGCCTTCTGAAATTGCGGCACTCTGTACATGGGAGGTGGTTGACAGATGTACATGAAGCCGTGTCTGCTGCGACGAAATTTGTGGATAGTCGATGGCACCGAATTCGCGGTGAGACGGAGTCGCAACTTGATCTCACAACACTGCAATCTCTCAACATGGCTGGCGATACGAGAATACATATTCCGAGACTGACAGATTTTATCTCGTCCATCTCTAAACGCCAGAATGTAAGCAAAGTATCATCATTCTGTCCGACATCGGGTATTATAGTCTTTACACCGGAGAACCTTCCTAGCACCCCGGGCGAGTACTATGAGAACGATACTCCTTATCATCTTGCCATGGTGGAATCATGGGTCGCCGCACATCTCGGCAACTGGATCGGTGAACACGTTGGAGACGAGTCAGCTTGCATAGATTTATACCGTTTGATGCGAGATTATCATGAAATGGGTAGGGACTGGTACTCGAGCCGGCCGGAAGGGGCATCTAGGATGATTCTTGTTATGCTGGAGCTCTGGGTTGCTGCCGATAAAGCCGCAGTCCACGAGTGTCCACTACTAAAAGACTATCAACATGAGATTCCTGTCGAAGTGTTTCAATCTCTGCTGCTTGGGCTCAGAGAAGATATGAAAAGAATTCATCTAGTTCAGACATATCTTACTGAGCGGCAAGATCATGCACAATCAAAAAAGAGACCGTCAATTTTCTCCCCTTACGGTCGAAGAGGGTCTTTCCCGGTTGAGTACTTTTCGCAATCACCACGCCATCAGAATCTTCTCAAACTCATTGAGACGCGAGCTCAGCTTGCCAAGCAATTGAAGTTGAACGAATACCGATGGCTTCGCTTGCAATACGAAGGACTTATGCGGCGATATGAGCAAGAATTTTGTCAAGATGTCGGGTGGGAAGAGGATGGAGTATGGTATACTAAGCACGCTCCCAACTGCAGCCGTTGCGCGTGCCGTAAACAGGCAACTGAATTGTCGATTGATGTTTATGAGTGGCCCCTTTCAAGCTCTCCACTTGAAGCCCAGGCGACAGTCTTTGAATTGGCCCTCCCCCACAGCATCGGCGCATGGCGAGATGCCACCATTTACGTCATTGATGATGTTCTTCGAAGCACGCGCTCTCCATGCGCAAAAGTACAGTCAGACTATTCATTAAGATCATATGCGGCCCTCAAGGATTCTTTCTTCTCTTATCCTAGGTGGCGCATTCATCTTTCATCTGAATCGAAGCCCCATGTGGTCACTCACCGGCGAAATATCAAAATTTGCTACAGCACCGAATCAGATGTATGTGTAAATAACGGACTTCAATTGCGTTATTTTGATGAAAACAGGAGAACTTTTTATGAGAAATTTACCGCCTCCACTTGGTTGTCTGATCTCTGTACTTTCAAGTTGGGCTCTGACTTGAACCAACTGAAGCGTTTTCTCGTTCGAAGCCACGACAAGCCAACCGGCGAGGCTCCAAATACAGTTATTGCGAGTCAAGCCTTTTGCCCTGAGAGTATGTCTCTTGGCGAGTATAAAGCTTTGGCTACGCTGCCATTTGGATATCGTATACAGTGGATGAGTATTCTCACCCAACTCGCGATGCCTGATGTGGACTTCAATAAAGTTGAGACTGCAATATTTCTGTTACAGCTCGGTCTTCAAGCAGGACCAAACAAGCAGAACACAATTGAGAGATGTGCACATGTGCGACTAACGGATCCTGAATTTGGACACGCGATGCTTAACCAGCTCCACGGATGCGTTTCTCGAATAAAGGAGAACTGGGAATCCCACACTGCCATGTGGATTTTGATTTTTCTTGCAGCTCGCCTCCTATCGATGACTACTTTGCCTTCCTTGAGAATGAGCATCTTTCACCTCTTGAAAGAGTGTAGAGAGATATCTTACCATTGGTTGGCGAGGCTACGCTCAAAGGCGTATGACTCGCTCAATGAAGATGAGCGGACTCAATTTCTGCAGATCGCGTTTCGAGTGTCTCTCGTATGTGCGGACACTTTCAACGTGGGCGATACGCTCTTAGCCCATATACTATCTGATCATCGCCAGGCGGCCATTTTGATCGAGATTTCCATCAATATTAATAACAATGCTTCATTAATGGAGAAATCTCAGGATGAGCTTGGGGGGATCATGTATGATAGATGGGCTGTTACGATGCATCGTTCTCGGCCCATGTTATTGGATGAGATCCTCCACCGCGGAAATTTTTGTCTCGATAGGGCTATAAAGCGATGCTGGCCAGATTTCAATCGGATGGGCGAATGGACTTTAGCCAATTCCACTTGCAGCTGGCTCGAGACCTTATCCGCTCAACTGAAGATATGTGTCAATCTTCTAACAGGGGAATTGTTAGTAGATGGGAGCCCATTATCTCGCCTACCTCGAAGCTACGAGATTCATGAAGATTATCGAAAGTTATTTGGGGCCTTTATACTGGAAGTCATGCCTAGTTCTTCACATGGAATGAAATTTTGCAGTTCCAAAGACGTCGAAGGCTATGCTGCACATTTCAGCATGGACAATAAGTTTCTGAAAGTACATCTGGATGGCCAGGATCCGATATTAGATCTCATCCCTTCCCGATTATTGACCGGTTGGCTACCAAACTCTTTCATCGATGATTATACCCATTGGTACAATCAAGCCACGGGGAGTATCGAATTCCGTCCGATAGGCGACCCATGGAAGCCATCTACCAAAGGCTGGATTCTGAGCCAGCATGAACCGCATTGGAAGCTCACGCGGGCTGGAAATATATCACTGCTTTCACCTAGCAGCTGTTCTGCCCTTCATGTAGCATCCATCTTGTCGCCACTCGACACCATGCTGCAATTACACATGCTACTTGATGCGAAAACAGGCAATCTTGAGATCAAAGTACCACGGCTGCAGCTTGAGTTTACGCTGAACAAGGGAGAATCAGCCATCACATCTCGGCAATTTCGAGGGATGCAGATCGATTCTAATCAATATATTGGCACGCTGATTGGATTGAAAAGTAAGCTTGTGATGAAAGACATTCGCAATTCGGAAAGCAGGATGTTGATCATCCCCGAAGGAAACATCGAGTTCAAAGCGAATCCGGAGGGCCACATGTTTGTGAACGTGGTTTATGGTACCGCAAATCGCGTCCAGAGATACTTGATTGACAACCAACTGTGCCATTTGGTCGGCAATGCTACGGCTCAAAGCAAGCTATACCTCGCTTACATACACGCACTCACATCTTATTGCGTTCCGGATCCTTTTTTGGGTAGGACCGGAACTGAGGAGAGCCTCTCAATTCTGAACTCTGCGTCGATACGATCAATCGACTATTTGACACCTGATAATATGCAGTTGCTGCGAGTTATCGCCAATCTCTCTCCTCAGCGGGAGTATTATCCAAAATATCTCAAGCATATGCAAAAGGTGCAATGGTCGCCCGTATTGTGCTCCATGGCTCAAGACTCGCGATTCTATAAGATTGTCGTGGACAGTATCCTTGATAAAATTTCAGATATGGCCTTCTTATATTCGCCTGATGAGGCTGTGAGAGGTGAATTTCCCCTTAACGAAATGGAGCTTATCGACCGAGAGATCTTTCGAAACTCACGCTACCAAGTGTCTGGATTTGGCGCTGAAGACTTCAAAACGAGTCGTGATATCAAGTACGCGCCTAGAGATCGAGGTCAATCGTCGGCGGGGACTGCTAATGTAGTCGAAACAACATTTCGCCTTCATAATAATATCAAAACCATTGCACAACGGGCCGGAAACAAATGTCTGAAAACCTTTTACTCCTTTCTTTCTGGGCTCAAGGAAACCCACGCTTTCCAGAGTATGCCTAGAGCGCGAGATATTCATTATGGCGCAGAATGGCTCGGCAATCCAGAGACGTTCCTCCCTGCATACTGGTGCCGATTGCACTTTGCTTTCCAAACAGATCCCTCCTGGATTAACAAATTCCAGATGATGATCTGGCTCGCGACATTATCCTACTCCTCTCAATGCCAGACGAGCGTTCTCCAGGCTATCATGATGCTTCCGCTATCGACTCAATTAGCAGCCGTACCTTTACCCACGGGGCCGGTATTCAACTTGCATCAAGGTTATCTACTTAAGATAAATCAACTCAACACCCTTGTGACAAGTGCGACCAGAAACTTCGGTTCTACCTGTCCCGAGATGCAGCTGCCCCCACTCGGGAACGAATCTGCGAAAAAGACACAGAAGCGACGAAAGAGCGCGTTCAACACTGAAAAGGAGAAGGCGGTTGCTTCCTTTGTCAAACAGCTTATTCCACAGTGGCCAAATTCCGAGCTAGTCAAGCCTCATCAGCAAGCGCATTGGTTCGAATGCTATATAAATGTTCCAAATGCAATGGCTCTCGCCCAAGAACAGTGGCGAATCTGGATGGCAAACTTACGATTCAAAGCATATCTTGAGCGTTTTATACACGCCTTTGATACTATAGAGCTGGGGACGGTATCTATTCCTCGGATATTGTACCCTTTTTACCAAGTTCCAGCTACTCGTCCTCATGGATATATACCTGTTGAAGAGGTGTTTCGTAATACGCCACCCATTATCAGCAACGCGCCACTTCTCAATCTGAAAGCGTTACAACAAACAGCGGACACGGAGGAGGATACGAATAATAAGCTGGTCGGCCTTCTTGACCACTTGTATTCACAAGCCCAGTTCGACTATGAGCGTCGATATCTTTCTGAGCTGCGGAAAAGTCTACTTGATCTTCGAGGCCTGAGTATGATGCAGCTTGAAAAGAACGATATTTCCATGCGTAGTATAATCTTTGAGCTCTATCTACAGCAATGCAAATCGTTCGTTCAAGAATGTTACGAGGGTTTATTAGAAGCCGTTCTACCGGAATCCGCTTGCTTTCAGCTAGGCTCAGCCGATAGCATTAAAATAATACGATCGACTATTTCAGCAGCTGGGTTCTATCCGAGGTTCTGTCCGATTTTCTTTTTACAGCAGCTCGGGAGGCACCGGTGGCCCTCTCTCACCAATGCATGGAAGAAGGCCATTGTTACGTACGCGATTGCAATAACCAGCCTTCAACAGGCCCAACGGCTAGTCAGCTTACAGGATAACGAAGTTGATCTCTTCCAAGAACTTGAGAACACCTGCAATAGGAAATGGGATCCACTTCAGTACCCGGAATGGCTGCTTTTGGAGTGTGAGAGCGGAATTATCGTCCGACATGTGCAGCATCAAATCGCTGAACAGATGATCTCGCCTCAGGACAATGAAAACGCTGTAATGCAGCTCAACATGGGAGAAGGAAAGTCTTCCGTCATTGTGCCAATTGCGGCTACTGCACTCAGTAACGGGACACAAATTGTACGTGTCATCGTTGCTAAGCCACAGGCCAAGCAGATGCATCAGATGTTATTGTCGAAGCTCTCCGGCCTGTTGGACCGCCCAATTTTCCGAATGCCATTTTCACGAGCAGTGAATATGGACGTAGTCAAGGCCAAGGTTGTGCACAGATTGGCGCACCGATGCATGGAAGAAGGCGGCATCTTATTGATCCAACCGGAGCATCTCCTCTCCTTTCAATTGATGGGCCTTGAATGCGCGATCAATGGACATCATGAAATCGCTCGCCAGCTGTTGGAAACTCAGCGTCTTTTTAATGAATCTTCTAGGGATATAGTTGATGAGAGCGATGAGAATTTCAGCGTCAAGTTTGAACTTATATATACCATGGGGAAACAAAAGCCAATTGAACATACGCCTGAACGCTGGGTGGTTATTCAGAATGTACTCTCCAGGTTTGCTCGGATCTGTGTGCAGCTGAAGGCTTCTTTTCCAGAGTCGCTTGACGTCGATGATCGATATCCTGAGAGGTTTCCTAGAATCCGAATTCTGCGTCCTGACGCTGAGTTGACTGTTCTGACCCATCTTGCTGAATACATCTGCAACACGGGCATGTCTGGGTTTCCAATCGCACGGCAACGTACACAGATACGAAACGCGGTTAACTGCTACATCAGCAATATTGACCTAACAACGAATGAGATTGATGCTGTTGAACAAAGCTCATTTTGGGGTGAGACGACTGCCGGCAACATTCTGTTACTTCGGGGTCTGTTATCGGGTGGCATACTGTCTTTTGCCTTTGGGCAGAAGCGCTGGAGAGTCGACTACGGCACGCATCCTAATCGTGAGACGAAAACCAGGTTAGCCGTGCCATTCAGGGCAAAGGACAATCCTACGCCTCGGTCAGAGTTTAGCCACCCAGATGTTGTCATTGTACTTACCTGCCTGAGCTATTATTATAAAGGCCTTCAAGACGAAGAGCTTTTTGAAGCATTGGAACTTCTCATTAGATCGGACAATCCCGATCTCGAATATCGGGCTTGGGTAGAAAGTGCACCAGGATTGCCATTTTGCTTTAGACATCTAACGGGTATCAACATTCGAGATCGAACGCAGTGCATCAGCGATGTTTTCCCTCACCTCCGCTACTCCAAGGGAAGCATTGATTATTTTCTTTCGCGTATGGTGTTTGCGAAGGAGTCGCGTGAATTTCCGCACAAGCTTTCCGCCTCGGGGTGGGATCTTGGCAAGAGAAAAGACAATCCCACAACTGGGTTTAGCGGCACCAATGATTCCAGGTACATATTGCCGATCGATATTAAGCAGTTGGATCTTCCCGAGCAGAGTCATACTAATGCGTTGGTGTTGAAACACCTTCTCCGCTCTGAAAACGGCGTCATGTTGATGCCAAAACAGATGAAAGGAGTCAATTTGGAGAGCGAATCACTCCTTGAGATGGTGTCGCAGATGGACTCAGATACTAGAGTTATTCTTGACGTGGGCGCACAGGTTATTGACCTTGATAACCTTCAATTTTCTGAAACATGGCTCAAGCGTTATCACGACGATAGTGTCCAAGCTGTCGTCTTCTTTAATGAAGCGGATGAGTTGATGGTGATGGACAGATCGAACAAGATTGAACTTCTACAGATATCGCCATTTGCTACTCAACTAGATCAATGCCTCGTCTTCCTTGATAAGGCCCACACGAGAGGCACTGATCTGAAACTGCCTGCAAATTATCAGGCAGCAGTAACGCTCGGTGCGAATTTGACGAAAGACAAGCTTGTGCAAGGTAAGAAGTGTAGATACCTACTGAAACGAATGAGTAAATTTGTCGCTTACCTGTGTAATAGCATGTATGCGGATGAGAAAACTTGGACGAGGACAATCTGTCGTGTTTTGCATTCCAAGAGATATCGAACAAAAGATCCAAGCACAAAGAGACCTTAAGTCTTCTTCTATCGAAGAAATCTCAGTCTCTGATGTTTTATGCTGGGCAATATCCGAGACCTGGCGCGACCTTCGACGAATGGTCCCTTTATGGCTGACGCAGGGCGTCCGGTACTACGAACAAGAGGCTCTCTGGAACGAGAGAGACAATAAATTACACAAAGAAAAATGGGCCAAGAAATTTCTTGAACCTGAAGCTCAAAATCTCGACTCCCGCTATCGACCAAAAACTAGCTCTGAATCAGCTCAACTACTTAAACGAGCCACACCCGCCGTGAAGTTACAGCTCCAACGGCGCTGCGAAGAATTTGGATTGGTAGAATTCCGCAGCTCATCGCTACAAGAGGAACAAGAGAGGGAGCTTTCGCCCGAGACTGAACAGGAACAGCAGGTCGAGCAGCCTTCCCATGCCGTTGCCCACAAACACACATGCCACCCGGATGTACGCTCTTTTATCAAGCTTGGAGAAATCCCGGTAGGATCCGGCGCGTTTAAGCCAGCTTTCCAGGCTCTCAAAAGGACTTCGGCAGTTCAGCACTTTGACTTGCGCGAGTTTCCCAGTGGCATATGGGTGACTGAAGACTTTGCAAAGACGGTCAAGCCGGAGAACATGCCTGATGACGGCATGGACCTCTTCCAGCGGTCGGTGCAATGGATTTTGACAAGTAAATTGGGTTGGTCTACCACCGTTAGCCGTCTCATCATAATCAGTCCGTGGGAAGCGCACGAGCTTATGCCGGATATCGAGGCATCCAATTCCGTCACTTTGCATTTATATGCGCCGAGGAGCAATCTAGGATTCCGGCCGCTGGACCATTTAGCGTTGTATACAGTGCCTCGAAGACGGAAGAAGCCAGCCATTCCGCCTAATATGATGGTTGAACTGAACATCTTTGCAGGCCAGCTCTATTTGTCGTCATTCAAGGAGTATGTCGAAGTGTGCACCAAGTTGGGTCTTGCCTGGAGCCCTGCTGATGATTCTGTGGTCCTCGGACCTGATGGCTTTATTCCGGCTGGAGTGAATAGCGGACTTCTTGTAAACAAGTCAGAGTTTACGAAGAGCCCTGTGCAGTTTATCAAGGTGTTGGTTACAAAGATTCGGCGAAACTGCGAGACTGTTGAGAAGACGCATATAGGCAAGATTTTGGATGGGGTTTTGCTGACGGAGGAGGATTTTGAAGAAGATATGAATTGAGTTTTCAGTATGTTATGCATGTTGAGTTTTGTCTACTTTATCTGTTTTCCTGGGCAATGTATAGCGGTACTATCTGACTGGATATTGACAATGAATGGAGCAATTAATGAGTACCTTGATATATCTTTTGCCTTTGGCGTCAAATAATTTCTTTTTTTCAAGAGTATGTAATGAAATTGACTGGAAACGTTCTCATACTCGGTCGTCGGCTTTAGTACATGTCCCCAAGTACCTGCGCAGATGCCCCTACGCCACCAGACTTAGCGCCGAGCTACTAGCTTATTCTCCTTATCTTATCGGCTCAACTCTTTTTTTTTTTCCATATCGATCCCGCCAAAGGCGAAACCCAAATTCCATACGCCAGAAACTGCACCTTTTGCGCTGCAACCAGTCGCAAAAATGGTGAAACGAAAAGTCGCCGCGCTCGAGAAGATCGATGCCGACTTGTATGTCCAATTGCATTTATAAGCGCCTATAGTCCCTCATTTTGCTAACAATTTGTTCACAGCGCGAGTCTTCAGTACAAAATCCGGCGAGACCCAAAGTAAGCTCTTCGTTACCGTCTACCAATCTTTACTGCGGGCTGTCGCTCACGCTTTTTTCTTCGTCTAGATCTTATAAGGATGATTTCATGAAGCAATGGGGCCAATATGAAGCCCAGCGCGAAATCTTCTTCATGTCACCGACGACAGTCGCCGCCGACTCGGTTGAGTCTTTCCACAACATGATTGACCTCATTGCGCACGTTGCCGACTGCTATCCCGAAGAGACTCGCACATTCCCGGACGATCTAAAGACCATTGTCTCTGAGAACCATGAGACGCTTCACCCTGAGCTGAGGGAAAAGGTCGTCGGGAGTCTGGTGCTGCTGCGACGAAAAGAAGTCATTGACTCGGCTGCTCTGCTGACGACGCTGTTCCCGATCCTCGTGTCCTCGCGAAGCAAGTCGATGCGCGCGATGCTCTTCCAGAAAATTCTCAACGACTTGCGAAATGCAAACTCAAAGTCGACAAACCATCCGCTGAACCGGACGATTCAGGCGGTGCTTTACAACCTCGTCACAGCCGATCGCTCTTCGCCAAGGGCTATTTGGGCCATCAAGTTGACGCGCGAGCTGTGGAAGCGACAAATCTGGACGGATGCGAAACCAGTCGACATCATGAAGGAGGCATGCTTGGCTGAAAATGAAAAAGTCATTGTCGGAGCTGTACGATTTTTCCTGGGTGGCGACAAGGAGCGCGAGGAGCTCGAGGACGAAAGCAGCGACGAGGAGATTGACTTGGCCAAAGTGAGACATCAAATCACCATTAATAAAAAATCAAGAAAGCAGAATCAGGCATACAAAAAGGCTGTCGACAAGGTCAAGAGGCAGGAAAAGAAGAAGTCAAAGCCTCACCCTCTCAATTTTTCCGCCCTGCATCTGCTGCACGACCCTCAGGAGTTTGCCGAACAACTATTCACAAAGCACCTGCAGGGTACCAAGATCAAGCTCTCACTGGATACGAAGCTGCTCATCTTGCAGCTGGTCACCAGATTAGTTGGTCTACATAAGCTTACCATCGTGCCGCTCTACTCGTGGTTCATCAAATACCTTACGCCCAAGCAACAGTCCGTCACCTCCATCCTGGCATCTCTAGCACAAGGTGTGCACAACCTGGTGCCCCCTGATGCTCTGGAGCCCCTGATCCAAAAGATCGCCAACGAGTTCGTCTCAGAAGCGTCAGCCTCAGAAGTTGCCGCGGTTGGTCTGAATGCAATTCGTGAGGTCTGCTCCAGACAATCCCTTGCCATGACGGAAACGCTATTGCAGGATTTGGTTCAGTACCGCAAGAGTAAAGACAAGGGTGTCATGATGGCTGCCAAGGGTCTCCTGTCACTGTACCGAGAAGTCGGCGCAGAGATGCTCAAGAGGAGAGACCGCGGCAAGGACGCCACCATGGGCATCAGCCACGGTACAATGAAGCAGCGCAAATTCGGAGAGGAGGAAGTCGGTGGCATCGAAGGCCTGGATCTCCTTGCTAAATGGAAGGAGGAGCAGCGAGAGCGGAAGCTCGCTGAAAAGGGCAATGGCGCCTCTGATGACGAGAAGGATCCAGATGCAGACGGATTCAACTCTGACGAGTGGGAAGTTGGCTCCGAAGACAGCAGCGACTCTGGGGAATGGATCAACGTCGACCACTCCTCAGACGAAGACGAACCCGCCGCCAAGAAGCGAAAAGCAGACGGCGAAGACGACAAACAAGACAAAGAAAACGCGCAAGACGCCGCCGCCGAGCTCGAGCGCATGACCAAGCTCGCCACCACCACAATCCTCACCCCCGCCGACCTCGCCAAGCTCCAAGAACTCCGCGCCGCCTCCTCCGTCCAGAAAGCCATGGGCAGCAAGTTCCGCAAACAGCAGCAGAACAAGAACCAGAACAACCAGGACGGCCACGCCGACGACGGCCTCACCGCCGAGAACATCGAGGCGCCAATCCGCCTGCGCAAGCTGACCAAGGAGGAGAAGGTAGCGCTCGCCAAGGAGGGCAAGCCCGATCGCGAGGAGCACAAGAGCACGACGGCCATTCGCAAGTCCAAGAAGGAGGCTGCGGGGAAGAGCACGAGCAACAAGGAGAAGCAGCGCAAGAAGAACTTCTTGATGACACTGGGCAAGGCGAAGAGTAAGCAGAAGAGGAGCTTGGTCGAGACGAAGAAAGTGTTGAGGGGCCATGTGGAGAGGAGTACGAGAGGAGGAAGGAGGAGGAACGGTACATAGGTGTAATAGGGGGGATCGTCTATTTAGTTTGTTATCTATAGGTATACAACGAAGCGTGGTGTTAAGCAGAGTCTTACGTGGACAAAGGAAGAAGGAAAACAAGGTGGACACAATGTAATACGGACATGAGAAATGCTTATTCAATGTTGTATATTTGCCATAAAATCATTATATGCATAATATGAAGAGAAACATGCAGCAATGCTGGTATCCAATGAAACCCACCAACCCAAATACTGAAAGACTAAAAGATAAAAAAACAGCTGCGCTAATCCACTTCCAACATCCCTTTACTGAACGTTGGTGACAATAGGCTTCTCGTGATCAATCTTCTCTGCAATCTCCTCATCATGCGTATGGCCCTGGGTGCCAACATCGGTCTCGCTAAAGGCATCGACAACGTCGCGATACGCAGGCACAAAGTTGACGCAAACGGCGTATGACCAAGCCACGACGAAGAAGGCAAGAGGAACGACCATGCTGATGCCATTGCCCTGTCTCTCTGCTGCTACAAAGGTCAAAGGCGGGACACAGGCGCCACCGACTACACCGCCGACGATGAAACCACTGCCACGCTTGGTGTGTCTGCCGAGACCCTTCATTCCGAGGGCGACAATGGTAGGGAAGCAGACGGATTCGAAAAAGAGAACAACGTAGAGCATGGCAATACCGGTGTCTCCTCTTTGGGTAGTGGCCGGGCAGATGAAGACGATGCACAAGCTGATAAAGACGAGGAAAACCCATCGTGGCTTCACGAAGCGCATGATGCCACTTCCGGAGAATCGGCCAATGGCAAAGGCAGCCTGAGCACCGGCGAACAGCTTGGAGCCGAGACTGCTAGTAGTGCCTGGTCGGGTCGCTACAGCATAGTTGATGAAACCACTGGCAATTGCAACTTGAGCACCAGTGTAGCAAAACTGAGCAAGGGCGGCGTGGAAGAGTCTGTATTGCTTCCAGATTGGTTTGTCGTCTGAGCTGCCGTGGGCTTCTTGGGCTTGGAATTCCATATCTAGAAGTAAATTTGTCATTAGCTGGCTGCGTTGAGGGTGTTCATTACAGCAAGATACGTACCAGCATTTGTGATCTCGGGAATATTGGCCAAGAAGAACAAGGTCGCCAGGAGAAGGACAAAGACGACAATGGCCAGGTAAACCCATTGTACGTTTTGGAGAGCCTTCTCATCGCTGAAATTGAAGAAGACGTACGAGCCAAGGACGGGGGCAATGACGGTACCGATTCCGTTGAAGGCTTGGGAGATGTTGATTCGGATCTCAGAATACTTTGGCGGGCCGCAAACTAGAGTCATATTGAGTTAGCAGGGGGGCAAAGATTGAGAGGGACAGGTTTTTAAGCATAATTGATTTGACCATCGTGGCAGTACGTACCTGTGATGAAGGGATTGGCGGCAGTTTCGAGGGAGCCAAGGCCATTGCCGATGATGAAAATCGCGGCGCAGAATCCTCCAAATGACTTTGCCTTGATGCAAGGGATGGCGATAGCAGCGCCTACAGCGTAAAGGAAGAGACCCCAGATGAAGACGGCCCTGAAACCATAGTGACGAAGAATCCAGGCGGCATGGCCGAGCGAAGCCAATGGATACGCGCTGAAGAGACTCAATGTTAGCCATCTTTGTAAATACGATAAAACGTGGTGTATGTTTGCGCAATGAGAGAGAGCGACTCACCCAAAGTAAGCGGCCTGGAGACCGGACGAACGCGCTTGGTCGATATGGAGCGTGTTCTGGAAATGCTTGTTCAACGTATCAAGCAGGCCATAACTGAATCCCCAGAGGAAAAACAGGACGGTGACAAGCGCAATGGGAAAGATTGATTCTCTGAGAGTGAGCTCCGCAGCCCTTGTGCGGCTCTTGTCGTTGGCCTTGAGCGACCGCGGCTTGAAGAATGTTGAGACGCCCATGGTGGTAGGCCCCAATCTGGAGGATCCAACCAAGTGAGAGAGGCGGTAAAGAGAGCAAAAGACGAAATTGATGCTGGGACACTCTCGATCAAAAGTGTGCTCTCGCGCCGGGAATGCGACCCTTTTGACTCAATTCGGCTGACCCAGCCCCTCACATCGCCAGCCAGGGTTTCCATTGACTCGTAAAGAGCATTCTGGGATAGATAGTGCATGTACATCGCATTGCAACGCTGCGTTCCCTGGCAAAATGGGGACATGATCATCCGGCCTCAAAGTCCGGGTTGGTACTAGCCTCGCCGCCCTAAAATCTCCCGTCGGCAAAATGGCTCCTCCAACGAGCTGCCAGATGCCTCATAGCTGTGGGTTCTTTCGCGTCCTTCTTAAAGTGTGGCGTCTTAAACCCCGACTTGTTATGTGGCTGCCCTGTACTTTGCATATACGGTGGGACAAAGGAGAGACTGTCCGCCTCCTCTGTGGCGTCGGTTCGGCTGTTGGCGAGAATTTCTCCGCAGCAATACACGGTCGAGTCTCTCCCGAGCTCAGTGCTAGCATGCGTAGAGACGGTAGCGATCTGTACGCGCACAACAGCCGTCCACCCGTCTTTAGCAACTCTGGAGAAAAGACGGGTCTCGGAGGTGGAGGTGTCTGGGATTGCTGGGGTTGAAGGAGGCGGGGAACCCAGGACGGCTGGCCATTGGCCTGAAGCGAGCCTGGGGATGCTGGATCTCGAACCAAAGCTGCCCCGAAAGCCTGGTAATTACGCGCTGGAGTGGGCGCAGAGCACGAGGAGCTCGAGATGGGCCGATGGCGAGTCGCAATGATGACGGCGATTGTTGGCCGACGGACAAGGCCCCCAGGACTTCCCCAGATATAGCTGGATATCGTCACAGTGACTCGACCGCAGAGAATGCCTCGACGCCGTATTGGGTATCATTGCTCGCCGTCTGTAGAATCTGCGCGCAACACTGCAGCGTCGCGATCTGCTGGCGCTAGAAGCCCTGGAATTTTCCATTGCGAGCAAAGGCGAGAGGAGCAGGTTCCCCTCACCGTTCGTGGGGTGTTCAACGCAGCTCATGGGCTGGTAGCATCTGCATTTGCAGTCCCACATCTAACTGTGGCCTCCCCAGTCGGAGCCTATCTCATCTTCGCGGGGATGTTAATTGGCTAAGCATAAGCATATTAGCTGCGTGCGGAGAAGTGTAGCGGCAGTCGTCTTCGCACCCATTCCATCCCGGGGGCGACGTACTTGGAGAGTAGCAGAAGTAGCCGTACATAGACAGAAGGATGAGATGCTACAGCGCAACATGAAAATGTCTCCATTGCAAGCAAGAAATAGATTTGGTGCCCGGAGTGGTGGTATTCAGGCAGTCATTGAGGCACTTGACTTTGATGTTTCTACCAGATCTAGCCCCAGGCCCGTCACGTGCAGCAGCCGATCTCTGAACTTCAATGTCTGAGAAGTACCCATGTACTCCATCCTGCTAACAAATGGCTGTTGGTTCCAGTGAAAGATTTCGGCTATTTAGCTTACAAGTGGCTGACTCGTTTTCCATCGAGCTTAGAAAGCTCCCGTCGGCTTCTTTATCTTCCCCAGATCTCCAGCCCTTTCAGCCCCAGAAACAAGGCGCCTCGGACTACGTTGCTGAACCTACTACCTACTAGTAGTAGTAGGAGCATCAGCCGGCTGGCTAAATTAGCGAAGCACTATGTGTTACCACCACGCTATGCACGCAGCCAAAGAGAGGCTGGCTACATGTAATCATCAACTTGACCATGTTTTGGGGTCGACTGTTGCATCGTCAGCCTCAATGCCGCCTTTCAAGGATGGGTTACTTTGACTGTAGCTGAGCACTGCAAGGGTAGTACGAAACGCCAAGTATCTTGAGATTGCTTGGTTTGATCTCGTGGCACATCTGGAGGCTCTGCCTCATTCTCCCGTCGGCTATCACAAGCCGAGACTCTCAGCTTGACAGCGAATACCACTACTTGTAAGCCATGGAGCCAATTGATGCATGATTCTGTCAGATGGGCTTGATGAATCGTATTTCGTCGCCCTAATAGTTGCCATCTCGCTTCCATAAATTATTAGGCCAACCATGTTGGATCATACCTTCTATTCGCCGCATTATATATTCGAGGCTATCTTAGCAGGGCGACTAACACGAGAGCAATGATAATCTCGTCGGCTAAATCGGTTCTGTCTAGCCTTCTCGTGACGCTTCACAACTGGTTTATGATTCTATTTGCCGATTTTTTATATTGCTGAAAGTAAGCGACGCTGGTATGGATCATAAGTCATTGTTGTCGACTCTGCTCTGATATAAGGGCTAGAGTATTTGCGTATATCTCAACGCCAATGAGTTGGATTCCAGGAAAGAGCCGCAAATACAGGCCATTCTAAATGTCATGAGAGATCTACAAAATCTCTTAGCGTCTACCGGATATCAGGCAATGAACCATTGGATTTCCAAGGAGTTGTGAATTGAGGAAATGGAAGGTGGGAAATTTGGCTCTCACACTGATAGTCTCTGTAGCGATGAAGAACAAGCTGTTCCTTGGCGATATTGATGGCCTAAATTATATTAGAGTCTGGACCTTCTGTTATGATCAGTAAAGTTCAAAAGTAAGGGCGACATGCAAATCGCTGTTCATGAGATGAAACATTTGAAATTAGCATACATCATTGTCCCTCGACCTAAAGTAATTTCGACAGCTTCCCAAGTGATACTACCATATTATCGCATGTGCTTCGGCGAAACGTCTTCAATATACACTAATTCATGAATAACTGCTTCAATTACAACATACGTGCTACAAGTGTATTTCCTCAAATTAAAGAAGTTCATTATAAAATACCCAATGACAACATGTCAAAGCATCCAATTCAAACGACGATCCACCTCGGTGAGTCGACATGCGCCATGGTGGGGCCGTTAGTCGCGGGGCTCACCGAGGCCAAGTCGGCGCTTCAATTTATTTTTTTTTCTTGCCGCGACAGAATCTCGACAACACCAAGAGCTTGTTCCGCAGCCTTGCCGAAATGTCCAGAAATACGGTGCAGCCCGATGGATGGGTTGCAATCAGATTGCCAAGCGAAGTGACGCGAGTCCTTCAGGTTGTTCCCAATACGTGAGCCTCTCTCTCTTCCAATTTTTTTCTTTCTTGCCGGCCTCTGAACTGACTGCATCTCTAGAACCATTTCTCTAGGCAAATACGGCTCATTTCCGAGTAATCTTTTAATCGAACGACCGTTCCACCTCACATATGAAATCCAAGACAAGCTTGATGGCGAAAGCTTTCCTCGACTCCGGGTTGTTCCCGGTACAGAGCTCAACGCCGACAAGCTCGCCGACGTGAGCGCCACCGAGTCCGCCGATGCAGACGAGGTCATCGAGCCGGCTAATGGAGAGGAGCTGACGCTCGTCGACGAAAGCGGCAAGGTCGTCGCGCGATCTACCCGTGAGGTGATTGACGAGTCCGCACGCCAAACGCTGACAATGGCGGAGATCGACCAGCTGAAGAAGGAGGGTGCGGCGGCTGGCAAGGAGCTTATCGCCAAACTCATGCTGTCCCACACGGCGATTGACCAGAAGACGGCATATTCGCTGGCCAAATACAAGCTGCTCAAGGAGAAGAAGTACATGCGACGGTTTACTGTCCTACCCCTTGATGTGGCCATGCTTGGACACTGGATGCTGTTCGAGAGAGACGGAAGCAAGGTCATGGAGATGCGGCAAGAAATGATTGGCTTGCTGGGATGTTGGGCCGATGTTCACTTTGGCGGGCTGCCGATTGACGGGGAACAAGGTCCCCATGGCGGACGATGGCTGGCTGTTGATGACACAGGCGGCCTGCTGGTTGCAGCCATGGCCGAGAGGATGGGAATACTGCACGCTGAGCCATTGCAGGGGGAAGAGACACGAAAAGAGGCAGTCGAAGATGAAGAGAACCCAAAGACACAGCCTGCCGGTGATGAAGCAGATGCGGCGGCGGCAGACCTATCAGCATCTCCCAAGGCTCAGCGAAGCAGACCTAAGCGACCGCGAAAAGACGATCTGGATAACCACTATGCTCTCACAAACAGCATCACCCTCATTCACGCCAACTCACAACCTAACCTCTCTCTCCTCCGCCACTTTAACTATGAACACAGCGACCCCAACCCCCCGTATCCGTATCACCCGCTCTTCACCAACTTGCTACCCATATCCTGGCTGCAGCTGCTGGACCCGGAATCCGACCCTACCTACTCCGAGCCCGTACCCGAAGTAGACTCTGATGTCCTCTCTTCTTGGAAGACCAACCGCCGCGCAAACTACCACCGCAAGCGACGGCGATGGGCTCGCACTCGCCAAATCGTCGACGCCACCCTTGCAGGCGGCTTCTCCGGTCTCGCCGTAGCAAGCACCATGGATCCCATCTCAGTGCTGCGCCATGCGCTCCCTCTGCTCGCAGGCGGTGCCCCCGTCGCCATCTACTCACCGACAATTGAACCCCTGACGCAACTGGCGGACTGCTTCAGCATTGGCCGACGCGGCGCCTGGGTTTCCAATCCTCCGGCCGAGGCGGAGGGCAAGGCCGCCGCGGAGCTGGAGAATTGGCCGGGCACCGCCGAGTTCCCCATCAACCCGGCGCTGCTGATTGGAGCGCAGGTGCAGACGAGCCGGGCGAGGAGATGGCAAGTCTTGCCCGGCCGGACACATCCGTTCATGACGGAGAAAGGCGGGGCGAGCGGCTACGTGTTTACGGGCTGGAGGGCGATTCCGGCGGAGGGTAATATTACGGCCAGAGGCAAATTCAATAATAGGAAGAAGGCAAAGACGGGATAATTGCGGTTACCAAGTGCGGTGGGAAATAGAATGGATTGAAGTTGACGACGGGGTGTACATGAGAGTCTGTTGAGTATGAATCGAAATTTCGAATACCCTTTGCGTGCATGCAAACTAGGCCCCCTTTTCATGACGGGATTCCCAGCCAGGCGTGCTCAATGCTGGTTTTATGATGCAGTAAAAGAATAATAGTATTCCCCGGTCTAGATGTCTCCAAGTACGAAAATCCCACTCCTCTACAACGACTTGCCCATAAACTTTCTCTTCGTGAAGCTCAACCACCACTTGCTCGGCTTGGTCTCGTCTTCCTCGTACACCCTAGCCAGTAACCGGGTGGCAAGCTCCTGGCGGACCTGCGCCATGTACAGCTTGAGCTGCTCTGCGTCCTGTCTGTCCCGAGGAGGCTCGTACATCTAAAGGTTTGTTTCAACATCAGTCTCTGTTTCCCATCCTTCAACCGTATGACACAAAAAGAAAGAGAGAAAAGGCGAACCTGGTTCAAAGGGAATGCTGGGTCTCCGGGAATGGCAAAGTTGAGATCCAGAGCCAGGTTGTTGACCTCCTTGGCGGCATCGCGGGCAATGGCATTGGGCTTGATCTTGGTCAGGCAGTCGCTCACGAACCAGATTCCATAGACGAGCAGGCGGTCGGCGGGGCCCTTGATCTCAAAGTTGCGGAAGAAGGTGTTTGCGCGGAAGAGGCGGAGGACCTCGTCGAGGATGTCGTAGCTCTCGCTTTCGATCTCGGGGGACTCGTAGGCGGGCAGCGGCGGTGACGGGAAGGGCAGCACGTAGGCGGGACCGCGGGTCTTTGTGCGGAGAGGCAGGAGAGGGAAGTTGCCGATGAGGCGAGGAGGGTTCGGGTCGGAGTTGAAGTCGGAGTTGTAGGCCTGGCAGTTGGACGGCGGATTAGCAAGAAGTCGAAGATACCTTCGAGGAGAGTTCTATAGGGAGACGCTGAGAGAGCTCGAGACAGGCACGCAGTCGGCAATGGCACCGCCAATGCGGCCTGCGATAATGCCAGCGCCGTCTGGCCCTCTCCGCCAACAAGGTAACGCACGTACCGGCATCGTGAACTGCAATGGCGCCGTGCCGGAAGAAGCTGCTGGGAGTGAGGTTGGAAGCACGAGATGCTGCAATTGGCGGGGCTGCTCCTAAGACACAGCCAGATACAGGCCCATGGAGGAGCTGTCGTCAACCCGAGTCGCCAAGTGGGGCCAGCGCCGAGCTCAGGTGCGTTCTCCGTGCTGAGGTAAGCGCGCGCCACACGGCCCCCTTGTGCCACACTTCTCAGGCAAAACAGGCAAAACAGGCCCGCAAAGCCGCCACACAGCAGCCGGCTGCCTAGATCACGTGAGTTCGCTCTACGGTCGCGCCGCCTAGACCTCCCTGGCCCGACGCGCCCGTTTGCCTGCGGCCCAACAAGAGGTGTGAATATTTATTAATCGACGAATTGCCCTGCGCGGCGCGTTTGCTGTATCGAGAGAAGAGCTGTCTCACGTTGTTTCTCAGGTCTGAGTTTGTGTGCCTGCAAAAGACAAAACGACGCCCTTTTTGCCCCTTCTTTCATTCACGATTTGTGATTTGCCCTTCTATAACAAACGACCATCCCTGCACACGCAGAATATCACCACTTGTGGTTTCTTCATCTTTGTCTCCAAATCTCTCTTCCCTCCGTTCTCGGGATCCTACGTCTAATCCTTGCATTCTTTTCTTTCCTTTCTTTTTTTGTTGTTACTTCCAGAAACAAAGAAGGGAGGGGAAATTCCGAATATTTGGAGAAAAAGCAAAGTTTGCGGGGAAATTCGCAGGGAATAGACGTGCAGCAGGCCGTTACATTTTTCTGTCGCGTTTAACGCGGGGAAAGGCCTCAGCCATTCAGAGAGACAGACAGACGCATGGTAAGGTGTGATTCACGCGAACACGAGATGCCCTTCAAAGAGCTGGGCGGCTTCATCATCTTTCAAAGTTGAAGTCAAAAGAAAAGGAAAGCTATATTCACAGTGGCGTTGCTAACGCATCTTTATAGATCTATGTTTCGCCGAAGCGCCATCATCGCCAAGTTTCGTGCCTTCGTGGACGAGATGACCAGCAGCCCCTCCATGCCGCCATCTTCCGACCCCAAAGAAGATGACGACAAGGTCATGGAGTCGCCTGCATCCACGCCGCCAACAACGCAGCAGCCCAAGTTGGATTCATCACCTCCACCGCGGCGGACTCTTCCTTCGCGGCGTGCAGCTCGACGGCGCCGCCCGCAAAAGGGCTCTCTTCGGGACATCCTGCGCCAAAACTCTGGGACTTCGCTCTTTGTGCGCCCCATCGGCTGGACGGATCTCCATGCCAGCCTGCTGGGCGTGCGCTTCTGTGAGCTGCCCGCCTGCGATACTCCACGACCATGCAACCTGCCAGGCTCTCCGCCGACGCAGGGCCACATGCGACCGTCGCCCACCATTACCAAGCTGAGTGACGCGTTGACGGAGATTTTGTTGCTCTCTTCGGGGCTTCCCAAATCAACTTCTACTGCCGTCAAGACTGTGCTGATGACGCTGTGGCCAACGGCGTTTGCAAAGTGGCAGCTATTCCCAGATCTGAACATATATTTTGGTGACAAGGTATACCATGATGCCGTGCGTGTTCAAGCCTTGTGGAACTTCCCCTCACATCCATCGGCCCTATCATCGCAAAGCTCAGTTGCAACAATACCAGCACGACCAGTAAGCTCATCGTCCAGTCCGCCTGTTCACTGCACTGCGAACTTGCCGATGCTGTGTTACATTGGGAGGAACCAACTTGCATCAATACGCAAGTGCATCTTTCGTGTAGCGACCGGACCAGATAACAACCCCAACATCCCCGTTCAGCGGCTACAACAGCTTCGCGCCAAGCTCCTTATCCCAGCAGATGCTGATAAAGATTCGCATTTCGTCGGCATTTTTTTGGCCATGGCGCAGAGGCATTTCTACACACCTCCGATACGAACTTTGACAAGAGAGTCATCTTTGGGATTACAAAAGCCTACCTCTCGTCGGCCCGACTTTCAAGATGTCAAGATGAGAATTTTGACGCATGACAACGAGACGAGCGAGTTCTTGGTCTATACCGGTCATGTCACAGCCCAGTTTTTGGATCGCTTTTTCGACCCTTCTGGGGCCTTTTATGAGGAGGACGGCACGATTGCAGGAATGAAGGTGGAATTTACCCGCGTTCCCATCTGGCCCATCCTGGGACTGCGAGAACGACTCGGCAAAGCTTTAGGAGAGGATATTGTGGGGTCATTCGATTCAAATCAAATGGAGACGTGGGAGGACGATAGCTCTGGTTCCGAGGCGAGATTCTCAGAGCCAGGGGCAAGAGGTGCAAACATTAAGCGGAAGCGGGCAACACCGACAGCACTTGATGGGAGTTTGGATGAAGAATCCGACGAAGATCAACCCGCTAGGCCAGATAAGAAGCGGTGTCTGAGCGAGGAGAGAAATCTTGTTGGCGTTGCGGTTTAAAGGCAGAAAAATGGCTATAATTGGTAATGCGTGGACGTTGCCCATTGGGTGCTAAAGGCAGGACTTATGACTAAATATAATGTTTAGAAAGGGGGGGGGGGGGGCTACTATATACCAGGGCGATATGGCGCAGGGTCGAACCAGTGGATTGGCGGTATTTTGGGAGGACAGCATTTGACTTTTGTTCATCCAGTCTGCGGTTACTACAGGAAGCTATCTCGCATGATCTCAAGGCTTCAGTTGCGGTGCTGAGATTTCAAGATGGTGGCAAGATTAGACCATCTCTCTATCAACATGGCACTCGGCGACTTTACTTTCTTCTTTTTTTACAGATAGGCGTGTAATGATATCACTAACGAAGTGTTTCGATATAATGTTTGAGGATAAATTAGAGTGAACATGTTTGACTTTGTTGTATCAACTGGTGAAACAAAAGAGGTATCGGGCTATAGTCTTTGGATGGTTGCGTCTTGGAATTGCAGATGGCACGACGGGGTCTTTGAGCACACAAAGTAAGATATCTTTTATCATTACAGCTTCTTACTGATACATGAGTTTTTGAGAAAATTATCAAGTCCGTACCCGAATAGTTATTGAGCGCTGCTGCATCTAACGTAGAGCATGTGACTTTTCCTTCCTGAGGCATACATTCAACAGCCTCCTTTCTTCTCCATTCCGTCTCCCAACCTCCATTATGAATTACCATCATCAATTCTCGCTGCCAATTTCCATTATCAACCCTGCAATGAGTCAATTGAGACAACGAAAAAGTCATACATAATATGCAAGTGAGACAAAGCCGTTACGTACTGCATGAATCTCCATTTAGCGCCGGTGGCTTGCTGGACTGCCATCTCGCGGCCAATGCTTTTGCTCTGCCAAGACAAAGGCCCAGCCCCAGCGTGCATCGTGAGGTATTTCTCTCCGCATCCTTCATCTTGTGCCTGAGCTGACCTGTGCACCCCCAATAGGCAATGGGCCATGGGAGCTAATGTATGTGTGCCACCCAGTTCACAACTGACCTCGGCTCCCAACCTTATACATGCCCCTGCCAGCGTCGTTCATCGCCTGTAAACACCAATTCTTTTACATGTGCTCTCTCAATAGCTTCATGAGCTTCCAATATCCCGTGGCTCAAGCTTCCAATGCCTAGCCCCCCTGCTGGCGTCGCAACTACACCCCGCATTTCTTACCCCACGGGGAAAAATGGACTTCTGCTAAGAGCTTCTTTGCTCTTCTAGGCAGCTCAGGAGGACAAATACAGAATACCGGCAGCTGTCAAAGGCGGGGTTTGGAGAGTTTTGCGGCATTGAGTAAGATGGCCGAAGCGTCGACAAAAAATGCACCGCCTCTGCCTTTTTCAATGCAAGCTCCACTGAGACGTGGCACGAGACCATCCATGAGCGAGGAAGAAGGCCCTTTTTGTATCCAGCTCCGGCTGCAGTGTAGCCCTTGCTTCCTTGTGCGGCGTCCTGGCGGCGGTTCCCTTTTTCACGCGGAATATGAGTGGACAGCCGTTGCTTATGAATGTGATGGTCTCTGTTTGACGCCCGGGCGGATACGTTCTGCTCCGGCCAAGAGGTCTAGTCCCCGTTCTTCAAAATCACTTCTGTCTCCAAACGCTGTGTGGGTGGAGATGTTCATTATCCGACACCAAGTTGAGCCATGCAGAAGACAGAAACTTAGCCAGAGCCAAGACTTTTGCAGAGACTCTTCAGGTCTACCATAATGGCCTCTTGGGAATTAGTCTTTCTATTCCCCGCAGAGACCATTTACGGTGTGAATGACCCGTATTCGTATGCAGTTGATCTATATAAGAGATGGCGAGTCCTCTGAATCTGAGTTTGGACACTATCCAGTCGTCAGGTCTCCTCCCCCCATCATCTCTCTGACAACGCCTTGACTCTTCAGGATGAGGTTGTCTGCTACTCTTCCGGCCCTTTTGGGCTTCTTCTCTTTGGCTGTGGCAGCCCCAATACCAGAGACTCAAACTCTCGAGGCTCGGTCTTCAGTGAGCGTCAAACTCGCCTCTGGAACCATCGTCGGCAGCTCCATCTTGGGCATTGATACCTTTAACGGCATACCCTTTGCGGACCCGCCGGTAGGCAATCTCAGACTTGCTCCTCCTCAGAAGCTATCCAAGAACTTGGGAACTTTCAACACACCGGCACTTCCTCCTGCTTGCCCTCAAATGTTTCTTTCGACAGGCTCGTCAAACATTTTGATCAAGCTGCTAGGAAGCTTCTTGAACTTTCCCTTCTTGCAGCCTATTACTGGCCAAGAGGACTGTCTAAACATCTCTGTTCAGCGGCCTGCAGGCACCAAGGCGACTGACAAGCTGCCAGTGGCCTTTTGGATATACGGCGGAGGGTTTCAGCTCGGTGCCACAGTCACATATGATGGTACTAGCCTCCTCGCCACTGCCATTGCTCAGAATCAGCCCATGATCTACGTTGCTGTCAATTACCGCGTTGCAGGTTTTGGCTTCCTTCCAGGAGCTGAAATCCTCAAAAATGGTAGTGCCAACTTGGGACTACTGGACCAGCGTATGGGCCTTCAGTGGGTGGCTGATAACATTGCGGCCTTTGGCGGCGATCCAGACAAGGTCACCATCTGGGGCGAGTCTGCTGGCGCAATGTCCGTCTTTGACCAGATGATTCTCTACGGCGGCAATGCTACATACAATGGCAAGGCTTTGTTTCGCGGCGCCATTATGAATTCTGGAACTGCCGCACCAGCTGAGCGGATTGACTCTCCAAAGGCTCAAGCCGTGTACAACAACGTTGTCAACAAGGCCGGCTGCAGTGGAAAGGCAGATACCCTGGCATGCTTGCGCCAACTTCCTTACAACACGTTTCTCAACGCAGTCAACTCGGTACCAAGCATCTTCTCCTACAACTCTCTCGGGCTGTCGTATCTACCACGCCCCGATGGAGTTGTCCTTGAAGATAGCCCCGATGTTCTCTTTGAGCAAGGCAAATACCATCCAGTGCCTATGATCATCGGCGATCAGGAGGATGAAGGGACATTGTTCTCTGTATTCCAGACCGATGTAAACGACAGCCCGAGCCTTGTCAACTGGCTATCCACATACATGTTCTCCAATGCCACAAAGGCCCAGTTGACTCAACTGGTCAGCACGTATGATACCGCTATTTCCAGCGGTAGTCCCTTCCGGACAAGTATCCTCAATGAGTTTTACCCTGGTTTCAAACGAACGGCCGCGCTCCTCGGCGATCTCGTTTTCACGCTCACCAGACGCATGGAACTTGCCACCCACGCAAAACTGAATCCCAGCGTGCCCACCTGGTCCTACCTCTCGTCTTACGACTATGGCACGCCCTTCCTCGGGACTTTCCATGCTTCCGACATCATCCAGGTGTTTTACGGAATATTGCCCAACAATGCCATGTCAAGCGCCAGGTCGTACTTTTTCAACTTTATATACAACCTTGACCCCAACGTTGGGACGAAGGGTTACGCCAAGTGGCCCAAGTGGGCAGATAACCAGCAGCTAATGTGGTTCGAATCAGCCGACTCGAATAGCCTGCTGGCGGACAATTTCCGAAATGAGAGCTACCAGTGGATTGTGAAAAACAAGGCGGCTTTGAGGGTGTAGGCAGAGTGGTGGTGAGCGGGCACGGCGTTTCGGGAATGGAATTTGCAATGAAAAAGCTTGGAATCTCAAGGGCGTCTGGGTGAATGTATATATGGCCTATGAGTGAAACAAATGAAGAAATGTATATATATATGAATAAATGTCATGAATGGATGAATAAGTATATGAATGAATGAACAGATGGTGCCACTGTCAGAGGAACATCTAGTTGTTGGCAACGCTCTCTCAACGTCATTGTACCGAATAGTTGATCATCAGGCCGAATCGAAACTTCAGAAGCACTGGGCAGTTTGCCATTCTCCGTCGACATGAATAACCTCAGTTTTGCGAACAAATTTATGTTCGTACACAGTTTCCAAATGGCCGAGTGGTTCATCTCCATCGGGTGAGAAGGTTAGGCTCCTCTATATCTTGAGCTTTGCCTGTATCCAAATCAATTGTTTTCTGGAAAAGATGCTCTCCATCGTCTTACGTAGGGAAATGTGTCATCTTCACTTATGCAATGGCATATGTTGCTATATCACCTACTCTATCTTCTGAGACTGTGTTTCAAACTTTATGTCTTTGCTCGTGTTGTTTTAGGCCTCCTGATAGTTCAACACCATCCTCTTCTTCTTCTTCATTGAGAGGGTCTGAATCCCGGTTTTAACAATGTACCAATTATCGTCTAACAATAGCCCTTATCCAGCCGAACAGGGTCGATTTCATGGACACCATGCCCTTGACACACACCCTAATCCCTCTACCGCAGATATAAATATTTTATTACGCGTACCGACGTCAAATATTATTAGTAGTTTTCTGCATTTCTATTCATCGACCTTTTGGACAACATAAAACTACTTGGCAACAGACACTTCCAGACCCCCATTATCTACACCAAGCGAGAGACATGCTGCTTGTTTTACATTCAATAGCCTATTATTTAGCTTCATTTTTTTACTTTTACATTTACTTATATACACCATGCCAAAGCATGTTAGCAAAGCATGTTGCATTTCAGCGTTCCATGCGCCTTGATTTTCATTTTCGACATTGTTTAGTTGTATCCGTTCGTCGAGAGCCACTGCTTCAGTGCAGCAGCATCACGCTTCTTGTACGCAGCCCTGCCCCTAATTCTGTCCTTGGCCGTCTCCAGCGTACGGTTGAAGCTGTTCGTGTCCTTGTCCTTGAAGAACTCCTCAACTTCGTCAATGACGGCAACATCAGTAAAGGGTTTCAAGCTCAGGCCAATGAAGCGGTCCACCACAATGGGGTTTCCAAGCTTGGCGGCGACGAGGTCCCAGTTGTTCTTCATAAAGTCCCACTGGATGGTACGGCCAGTGGGGTGAGCGGCCAGGTTGCCACCGAGAACGTGCATATCAGCCGCAGGGACGGAGTTTTGGGGAGGAGACGAGTTGAAGTTGAAGGGGACGAGGTTGTTCTTGACGAGATCGGCATCTTCCACAGTGGCAAGGCAGCTGAGAGCAATGAGCTTGCCGTCGATGGCCTTTGTGTTGAACCACTCCTTCTTGAGGACTTCGACGTTGCGAGCGGCGTTGTCGGCGAGACCGGCGCGCCAGACGATGCTTCGCAGAGACGGGTGGATGGGATTGGCCTCGGGGTTTTCAACCCAAGCATTGAATCGCTTAATACCTTCCGCCTTGACCCTGTTCGAATGGTCAGCAATAGTTGCTTTGCATGTTTTTGGACTTGGACACATAATATCAAGAAAGAAAGAAAAGATTCACTTACTCGGGGTGGCCAGCAGAAAGAGCACTAAGAAGGAGTTCCTTGCGCAGAATACCGCCGAGGTAATCCTCGCCCTCGGGGAACTCCCATCCAACCTGCTTAACCTTCTCATCAATCAGCTTGACGGTGAAGTTGTTAATACCCTTCTTAATCTCCTTGTCCTCTTCAAAGACAGACTTGAGTTCTCTAATGCAGTCAAGGACTTGGCTCCAGACGAGGGGGTGGGTCTCCTTCTGGAAGCCCTGGATAAAGCTCAGGAGGGCTGACGAAGAGCTGTTGCCGGCGAAAGCAAGATCCGCAGTTGAGCCAAGAGTGAAAATCTTGTCCTCAGTGCCAAGCTTATCGAGCTGAGTGCTTAGCTTGGCCAGACGAGAAGGAGGGTAGGCTACACGGTAGAAGCCAGTTGCGCCGCTATTGAGCTTATAGAACTCCTCATCAATGTCAAGGATGGTATCCTCCTTCTTGGTCAGGGACAGATCGGCAACACCAGCCTCGCCCTTCTTTCCGGCCACGCCAAGGGGAACCCACCAAGTGGTGGTGTCATCTTCGGGCTTGACATCGCCGGTAGACAGGAAACGGGACTGCTTGATGGCAATCTGTCCTGGCTTCTCTTCAACAGTCAGGACCGGGTGTCCAATTTTGGAAATCCAAGGATACATGATTTCGTTAATGTCCTTGCCGGAGGCTTCGGTCAGCGCATCCCACAGGGCCTTGGTCTTGGCATTGCCATAGGCGTGGGCCTTGAGGTAGTTGGAGACACCCTTGAGGAAGGTCTCGACTCCGAGATGGTTGGCAAGCATGCGGATGGCAGAGCATCCCTTGAGGTAGCTGATGTGATCAAAGATCTGGTTCACGTCGAGGGCGTCGCGGACAGGCACGTGGATGGAGTGACTGGCGCGAATACCGTCAAGGCGGAAGGCGTTCTGCATGCCCTCATTGACGAATTGAGACCAAACCTCCCACTCGGGGTGCAGGTGGTCGACGGCGTGCCATCCGACCCAGGTAGCGAAGCCTTCATTGAGCCACAGCTCATCCCACCAGTCCATAGTGACCAGGTTACCGAACCATTGGTGAGCAAGTTCGTGGGCAACGACATAGGCGACAGAGTTTTTGAATCGGCTATCGGAAGTCTTTTCGTCAAAGAGGACCTGGGTGGTGCGGTAGGTAACGAGACCCCAGTTCTCCATGGCGCCGTGGGTGAACTCATGGACGGCAAGCAGATCAGACTTGGGCAGCGGGTAGTCAATGTCGAAGATCTCGGAGAAGTAGTCGATAATCTTGGGGGCGTGTTGGAGAGCCCAACGGCCCTGTTCTTTGAGACCACGGGTGGTGTAGACGCGGACGGGAATCTGCTTTCCATTGTATTGGCGGTCGGTCAGCTGCTCGATGTACTCAAAGTCACCGACAGCCCATGCCAGAAGGTAGGAGCTCATAAGAGGAGAGGTCTCGAAAGACACGACGTGCCATCCTTCCTTGGACGGCTTGATCTCCTTGACCGGCATGTTGCTCAGGGCGACCTGGTCGACGGGAATCTCGACATCAAGATCGTAGGTGGCCTTGAGGTTAGGCTCGTCAAAGCAGGGGAAAGCTCGGCGGGCATCGCAAGATTCGAATTGGGTGCTGAGCATGTAGTGCCACTCGTCATCGTGGGGGACCGAGGCGGCGGGGGTTTCAGCGGGCCTGTATTTGCTGCGGTAGAAACCAGCCATCTCGTTGTTGATGATGCCCTCGAATTCGATAACGACGGAAGCCTTCTTGGAAGCGGGGATCTCCTGGTCAAAGGCGATGGTGACACGCTGAGCCTTGCCGTCGTAGGAGACATTGGAGGACTCCCACTTCTGCTCAGACTTTGTGTGGTCGACCAGGATCTTGGCATTGTGCACCTTGAGCTCGAGGGAATTGAGGACAACCTCTTTGGTAGGCTTGACGATCTCGGATTGGATGCTAAGATGGATGATTGTGTCAACAGGGAATTGTAGAGAGGAAGATGAAGATGAAGTTGTTGAAGCTACTGCAGCTGATGCTTTTTTACTTACGTCACGGTACCCTTGTAGGTCCAAGCCTTGAAGTCGAGGTCGCGCAGGGACAGAACATAGTGGGAGGGCTTGATGTTATCGGGAAGAACGTCGCGGTCGGTCATTTTGTGCGGATTCGCAGCTCTGGCGTGTGCAGAGCAAGATCGAGAGGGTATCAAAGGAAGAAGACTGTATGGAGGAGAGAGGAGGGGCAGCAGGTTAGCCTTATGAATGGAGCGTGTTTGCACCAATTACCTAAGCGGTGCAGCGGCAAAGTGGTAAGATCTCGGTATGGGCAAGGTGCAGTGGGTAAGAAGAGGCCGGAATAGGGAATCAGGACTGCAAATGATCGGATTCGAGCCTCCAATCCGAAGTGAAGCTTGGCTGAGCTCTGCATTTTTGTGCTTTAGCGGCCACCTTGTTCCGCATTGAGCCGCTGGCCGTTGCGGGGCGCCGACGTTGGCGGGGCCACAGCTTCGGAGCTCGTTTTGCAAAAGTGCCGTGCAATGGCGATGATGCATTGAATTGGAAGGTGGCACGTAGATAATACTGCTTCAATTGTGCCTTTTCACCTTGTCTTGTTGCGTCGCTCCTTTGGCATCATTCAAGACACGGGCTGGCAGCTTTCGGGTCCCGGCGCCGTGGCTTGCCGCTAAGCCGTTGCATTGCTGCACCAATATCAAAGACTTGGAGAGTGATGTCGTGCCCGGAATGGACCAATCAAACGATGGAAGCAGAAGAGTATGGGTGTGAATAATGCAAACACGGTTGCGATTATTCAATGAGAGACGAGGCAGGAGGGGAAGAAGATGCATTCCATGGAATGAACCGATTGATATAAGGAGAGCAGAAGGGAGATAAGAAGAAAGAAAGAAAGAAAGAAAGAAAGAAAGAAAGAAAGAAAGAAAGAAAGAAAGAAAGAAAGAAAGAAAGAAAGAAAGAAAGAAAGAAAGAAAGAAAGAAAGAAAGAAAGAAAGAAAAAGGTAGCAGACATACCTCCGAATACTAGGCCGGCGAGAAGATGAAGATGACCAAGATGAATAAGAAGACGACAATGAAGCCATAGACACGGACCGAGACTCAGACCGAGAGCATGTTGACAGTGATAACTCAGGCCGCAAGGCTGAAGATGAAGACGGGCCCCAAGACCCGTGAAGCCGCCGAGTCTGATACTGAAAAGCCGCTCCTCCCAGCCCAACCACTCCCGCCGTGCCACCACTCTGAGGCCTCAAGCTCCCACAACTCCATGCAGCGGCCGATGCATCGCCAGCAGCGAATCGTACACTCGGCGTCGGCTTCGGCGCAGCAAGCACCAGCCGCCTCGTCACCCACCCGCTCATGGCCGAAGGGGAAGAAGAAATTCTTGTCCAGGAAAGACTTTACGTTTTCCCTTTCAACTCATGACAAACAGTCAGCTGTCGGATCTTGGCAAGGAACGTAATTCAAAACCCAATCAAGTAACAATTTTCCTTATGAGTGCCTATCATACAAAAGAAAATATAAGTACTTGTTAGAGCTCGGGTCAAGATGAAAGTTGAAAGTTGAAAGCACCAAATTCCCGCTTTCTGGCTCCACTCTTTTTGTTTGGCCTATAGGAAAAACCAGGCAATTCCTACCAATCAGCTACAGACTCCCTCGCAAAACAGGCACTTTTGTAGCCCCAAGTCTGCCAATCGGATGATATACAGTATATAAATACCTAATATAAAAGAACCTTGCCATCATCAATTTCACTCTGTACGTAAAAAGTGAGAGAAAAGCATCCCCTAGTCTCCGCTTCGGCTTCGGCTCTCATCCGCAGTAGGACCTAGTACAAGCCGAGAGCCGAGATCAAAACACAAAGTTCCAACTACAAACTTCAACATCGCCCAGGACAGAGAAGAATAAAGTTGGTTCTTCAAATCGTAGATTCTTATTCATATCTAGATCCAGATAAAGCAAACCCCAATTTCAAGAAAAAGAAACATAAAGTGAAAAAAGACGCTGTCCTCTTAACAAGCATATACCTATATAAAACATAAAAAAAAAAGTCAAGAGGATCGCTCTTAAAAGACACCCAAATGAAAACCAAATCAAATGAAAGAATAATGATACGCTCGAAGATAATAAATAGACAAGAGGCAATTGATGATGAAAAAAGAAAGCCGCCATCAAAAGACGCTGCTGAGCACCAGCTCTACCCAGAATGACTCCCTTTCAATCAAAAAGATATTCACACACAAACAAGTATAGCATAGAATGGTAATGCAGTGCTGCCCGTAGAACGCCATGTTCTACTCAAGAGCCTCAGTCTCCAAGAATTTCGACTAGGAAAAAGGGAAAGAACGGAGAGCGAACGAAGAAAGACTATAAGAAAAAAAAATGCAAACAGAAGAAACAAGGCAGAGACCAGGCAAGCGTCCTAATTCATCCATCTTTCGTGGCAAGGCGAGATTTGGCATAGCATTGGCATAGGTGACGATGCAATCTAAGCACTTGACTCTTCCTGCTGCACCTTGGCCGCAACAGCGTCCCACCACTGGCTGTGAGCAGCTCGATCAACCGCCCCAACCTTGTCCAGCAAGTCAGACATCTGTCTAACATTCTCGACAAACTCAGACAAACCAAGGCTAGCAAGCTTCTCGCCCGCAGTGTTGGCAGCCTTGACCTTTTCGCTAGCCGATCCAGAAGCCAAACGGGCCAGGATATTGCCTCGTAAACGTGTGAGGAGAAGACGCAAGACCGGGTCGCGTGGCTCTGTAGATCGGACAGCCATTTCCCGGCTCGCTGTCAACACCTTGGTCACCAGAGCACGCAAGTGAGTCTTGGTAGGAAGGGGCATGGAACGGCCCGCCTCCAGAGCAGCCATGACGCCGTCAACTGCCGTGTCTACCGAAGCGTGATTGGCCTCGAGGACAGCCATGACGCGTGCCGCTTCAGTCTTCCACGCCGAGCGAACATCTCGCTTCATGAGATTCTTGCATTGCAGCAGCACGGCGCCCGCAGTGATGATTCGCTGGATCATGGCCGACACCTGGTTGATGCGTACTTGGTCAAGGCGGAGCATCTCGGGAATCTGGTCGGCGCCAACAGGGGTCGGCTGTGTAAAGACATCCACAAGCATCTGCGCATAAATTTTGGAGGCAGTTGGTCGTGACTTGGGGTGGTTGATGCCCTCAACGTCTCGTTTCTGAACCTCGGCCATGACCTTGGCCCTTGCCGATCGCCATGCTGCTTCGGCAGCAGGCAGATCTTCCTGCTTGTCTCCCAGCTCCTCAGCGAACCGTTTGGACTCATACGTAGCGGCTGACTCTATCAGTGATGGGGCCGCCGCCTTGAGCAGGTAATTAATATAGTCGCAAAGCAAGACATCGACGAAATGATCCAGAGCCTCAATCTTGTCAATCACGCTGCCGTCGCTCAGTCTGTTTTGGACTAGGTCCTTGAGCTGGTCATCTCGGAACGGCGCGCAGAGCTTGGGCAGAAGAGACGCCATGGCCGAGAAGAACCTTTCGTATGAAAAGCTCCCCATTTCGAATTGCTTGTGCGCAATTTCGACATCCAGGATTTCGCCAATCAAATTGTACATGGGGTTTCCCTCCTTCAAAGGCCGTTGGAGCCTGTCCTTGATGTGGCCAGCCCTCAGCATGAATAAGCGGAAATTCGCTTCCTTCGGGGCATCATCCATGGCCGCCCTCATATGAGCGTACAGTGGTCGTGAAACGACGGCCTGTTTCTCTACGTACTCTTCAGCCGGAATTTGGTATCGCTTGTTAATTGCCAGCTCGTGAACAATAATGCGGTTGTCTGGGATCAGTCCGTTGAGGCCCGTCTTGATAGTTGTTGTCTTAGCCTGGCTCTTGCTAGCGGGCGTTGACGGAGGAGTGAGCATCTGCGAATCCGATGAAACAAAGTTGCTAGCCGTCGCTTGAGCATCACCAGAGGTATTCTCGCTGTCGGCAACTCGGGGCTTGGTATCACCAAGTTTCTTGACCCTACGTGATTTTCTGGCTTCGCTGATGGCCTGGAAAATCATCTTCCTTCCCTTTTCAGCACCCGCCAGCTGCTTTATCCTAACAATTAGCATCAGCTGGCTGTCTTGAATGCTTTGTTGATAGAGCGCCGCGGCCGCTTCATCCGACGTCTCTTTGACAGTATGGAAGATGGCATCCAATTCCACAATCTGCATCAACATGACCTCGATAAGGGCGTCGGAATCCCTCGACTTCCAAGCTATAAATGCATTGTAGAAGGCCGAGTATGCCTGTGGAAAGGTCGTCTGCAGTGAAGGGGGCATGGTGTACCGGTTAGCTGGCGTCAGCCAAGCTAGAATATTTTCAAAAGAGATCAATACATCCTTTGCCTTGTCAACCAGGTCCTGTAGCTGAGGGTTATTCAAGTCAGCCGCAGGCAGTCGATGGCCGGCAAACAGCGCTTCCTCATCTCTAGCTTCAGCCCCCTCGTCGACGTTGTTTAGTACCTGGTCCGGATGCCCAAGAATGAGAAAAGCGCTCAAAAAGGTGCGGACTGCAGCCATCTCCTCGACAGAGCCTGGTTCGCCCTCTTGGAGGCCACAAATCCTCAGAAGCTGGGATGTGATGAGCACGACGTGTGGCTGAGCCAGTAGGCTGACAACGGCGTCAAAGGATGTATCTCGAATCCCATCAACACTGAGGCCGAGAGCATAAAACTGCTGGATAGTCTTCTTTCTCGCACATCCGCGCCACCAGGCCTGGATCTTATTGGCTGCCTCATCGTCACTCAACACCGGACGCAAAGCCACGTCCTTTGCAAGAGGTAGTGCATCGGCAGAAGACTTCTTGGTAACGACGCTCTGGCCCCTGGCGCGCTTCACTGCAGATTTGTTGAGAAGCTCCTCCCGTCGTTTCTGCGCTTCGGCCATGCGCTCCTCCATCTGCGCCTTCATCTTTGCAATTTCCTGCTCGCGACGCTCCTTGGTTGACTCGGCAACCAGCTTGGCCTTTTTGACCTCTTCGGCACAGCTGGCCACAATCTCGGCCAAGTTGCGCTGCCGTGCCTGTTGCGCCGCCAATGCACGCTCCTCTCTGGCCGTTTGTCCTCGAGGAGCCGCTTTCGCCATGGCAGCCCTCAACCGAACCTTTTCGGCATGAGCAGCCCTATCAGCCAGCCGGGCGCGGCGGTCCTCCAGGAAGTTTGTGCGTCGGACGTGCTGTGCATTGTATTTGCTGCTGTCGCTATTGCGGCGGCTGGTGGGCTGGATGGATGAGCAGCGAGAGTGGGCGGAAGACATGGAGTTGCGGCGCGATGAGGCTGCCGAATCCCTGCGGCGGATTTGTGAGGGTCGGTAGAAGCGGGCGGCGATTCGCGGCGGAGGCGTAAAGATGCGTCTTTCGTTGTCCTGCATGTCTTCTTCCACGGACGGCATGCCGAGATCAAAGTCCATGTCTATGCCCAGGCCCAGGTCGTCGTCTGAGAATGCGCAGTCAGAATCTTCATAGTGGTCCACGGGGTCTGTCAGGTCCACGGATGAGCGACCCGCGGCATCTGCCTCGCTGGTTTCAGCCATGGTGAGAGCTGTGGTCGCGACCGTAGGGCGATGTTGGTTGCCAGTTCCGGCGGGACAGCCGGCAGTGTCTTTATAACAAAATACGAAACCAGCAGGCGTCGTCTGCAGCAACCGGGGGGGAATCGAGGCCAATCCCTCTAGGCCACCGCCAGTTTGACAAGTGTGTAGATAAGGTAGGGTCAGATCCGAGAACCAAGTATGCGCGGCGTGGTTCTTAATTTCGGCGGACAAGGCAGCGATGTAGAGAGTGTGAGGTGGTGCGCCGCTTCGTCCTGGTGCAAATAACGAAAATCTTAATAGCAGCCCTTTTACCAGGCAATAGTACTAAGAGAAAAAACCCCAAGGTGTGGCTTGTGCCGAAGGAGGAAAACAATATCAACAAGAGAGAAGGGCCAACGACAGACAGAGGCCTCGCTGCGCAGAGACGCGATGTGGTATTAGAGGGAAGATGCCGTCAGAAAGGCCCCGGTCCGAGTTTCACGAGCTCTGCATGCATACGAGGCTGGTTTCGAAGGAGGAATCGCCAGAGCAGGGTGGTGAATCAGCCATGACGGATGACTGATCCGGATTTACAGAAGAGGAAAGGCGGTGTCGGGGCGGTGGAGGAGGGGCGGTACCGGTACCTGGGCGTTGCGGCCTCGGTGCCTGTAGCGCCATGGATTGATTGGAGCTGCTGCAGGTCATCTACAATTATCCATGAGATGCCTGTAAAAATAGGGACTTTTCCTAGATCTCTCTAGGTTTCATTCTGCCTATTGTGCTTTGAAATTATTGTCTTTTGTAATGTTTGCTATTGATCAAGTAACTGATGTCAAACTGCTCCAAGGGTATCATCATTCAATCTCAGCAGCCCAGGCCGAAGCAGCACCCAAAGTACCGGTACCTGCACGCTGAACGTCATCTACGCAGGTAAAGAGGTCATGCAAGTGTATCGAGTCAGCTCCAGGGCAGCTCTCGACTGCCTAATTGGCCTCTTGATAATCCATGCCAAAACGACGGGCGCCTAATAGGCATTCACTGTGCTTCACAAAATACGAATTAGGTAGCAGTGTTGAGTCCCGAGACACCGATTGCTTTTTCCTTGTTATCAATACCAGGTAGTACTCATCAACTGCTGTAGTGTAATAACAGCAAGTAGCTGTACCTACACCTGTACCTCATCTCAATCCCCCGTGCGCAAAATAACCAGCGGGGGTGTTAATATGAGACGCCCACCGATTGATTGGCAATCACCTTCCATTCCTTTCCACGCCAGCCACGCCCAGCATTTCCTCTGATCAAATCAAGATTCGGCCTACCAAGTTTCAGAGCAGAGGATTATCACATCATGAGTATGCCCGTCTTCCATACAAGGAGCTAGCATCTGATTCTCTAGCCCCCTATACGCATCTACCGAGGAGGACGTTTCTGTATACTTGGGCG
Organism: Trichoderma sp. CBMAI-0020; assembly: GCA_030708095.1. Lineage (NCBI taxonomy): Eukaryota > Fungi > Ascomycota > Sordariomycetes > Hypocreales > Hypocreaceae > Trichoderma > Trichoderma sp. CBMAI-0020. The sequence continues at coordinate 956,068 of JAJNCI010000001.1, forward strand.
TGCCAATTTCAATCTCAACCCCCCCAGTTCTATAAATAGTACCGCCGTTCCGAATCTCAAATCCACATTCAAACTTTCTGCTGCTATGGAGCACGGCAGAAAAAGAAGAATGGGGAGAACAACAAAGGGGCAACCTAATGGTGCTGTAGGTCCATCTACAAGATTTCGTTGCCTGGTCAGGCAACATAATTCGGCACTGCAGGTACTCTCTTGAACGCGCGCGCACGCCGCTGCCCACGTTCGTTATGCGGGCAACGCACACGCAAGCATCGATGATATCAGATGGACCCCTGCCCTGAGAATCGGCGCCGAGAAGGAGAAAAAAGACTCCGGAAAAGCCGTGCTCGAATCAAAGTACCAGCACTGAAATCGAATATGCTATTATACCAGTAAACCAGTGCTACCATCCATGCAGCACGTCCCTTTCATCCCATATCCGTGCCGCAGCGCCACTTTCGCCCTTTTTTTCCCCGCGTAAAACCGCCGCAAGACACAGAGGCATGCATGCATATGCACGTCTTTCTTCTTTGTCTCGAGCCATCTCCATCAAAAACCTTCATGCACGTAACCGCACGCGACCGCAGCCCCGACTTTTTTTTAACCCATCCCTGGAAGCTCTTGTGTCTCATTGTCATGCACGTCATGTTTCTACTTTGCTTACATTGTGTTCCTATATTACTCGTACCGTGCTATGTAGGTGGGTAGATGCCAATGAAAATTCACATTCGATAGAAGTAAGACAGATGTTTAAGCAATCCGTCCATTGAAAGAGAATAAACAAGGCTATTGCCATATCGCGATACATAAAACAGATATAAATTTCCTATTAATTCACAGCAAAACAGAATAAACAATCAACCGTAACACACTTATTCAGTCCATCTTTTCAAGCAAAGATGTATATATAATATATAATATGTACATATACTCCGTAATTTGTGTGCGTGTTCGTATCTTCTGTGTTGTGTTGCGTGTTTTACCAAAAAGCCCAAAACCATGCCATCGTATTTCCCTTCCAATCGAACCATTAACGCTTCCTGTTGATCCGCGTAATGCATTACTCTTCCATAAAATAAGAAGAAGAATAAAAAAAAAAGACACAGAATGGTACTGCTAAGAAGAAGAAGAAGAATATCAAATCCGTGCCAACGCCTGTTCCTTGCTGTGCCTGCTAAAATCTTTTTTGCTTTGCTTCTGCTCTGCTCTGCTTCCTCACTAATGCTTTGGGATAAAAACTCTCTCCCTTCCCCTAAATAGTTTGTTTTGACCCACAGGGCCATGATGCATTCTAAAAAGTTACTTGTAAAAAAGAATATAAAAATAAAATAAAAAATGGAAGAGTGGGGGGGGGGGGAAAAAAAAAGCTTCAATCATGCGAATTGAAAGCTCTCGCTGTGGTGTCTTCTGCCGTCAGGCCCTGCTCTCCCCTTTTCGTGCAATCGGTTGACCCATTCTAGGACCGTCTCGTAACACAGCACATATTGCTGTAGGCTCTGAACCATGCTGATTCTCTGCTCGCGGAAGTCTTCAACCGTCTTTTGAATCAAGTCGAGCGAATCGTCTTGCATCCAGGACAGGTCGAGGGATGGGTGTACCTCAACCTGCCTCTCTTCAAACTTTGGTTGGTGGTCCAGATCGAACTTGAAGCTCATCTGCCTATTCGTCATGGGGGAAATGGCATCATCCAAATCCATCATCATGTCGGTTGTCGGCGCTTGCACTTGTGGCTGCCCTCGCCCCGGCATGTGGGATAGTCGTTGGCGTTTCATCATGTCAATCACACTATCAACGGTGCAGAAGGCTCCTGTCCTGCCACATCCCGCAGAGCAGTGAACCAGCATGGGACGACTTGCGCTATCAGCTTCAGGCTCATCGTACCAAGTGATTGGAGCAAGGCCATTAGCAATCTTGCCAGATCCCATAACCGAGGCTGTCTCAACGGGAAGAGCCGCCCGCTGCATGACGTTGGCGAGCTCCACCAAAGCAAGGAGGTGAGATGGCTGTGCTGGGGTTCCAAAGTCAGGCCATGAAGAGAAATGCAGATGCGTAATCTCCCTGATAGGTTCATAAGGGTAGGCAGTATGACTGAGTGAAAACTTCCGAACGGTGACAAACGTGTCAGGTTGCGCTGGAGCAGGATTCGTCGCAGGCGCTTCGAGAGTGGTGGTGGTGTTTGCTCGTTTCCGGCTAGCCTCGCCCGACGGCATCGTGCTTTGGGTCGTTGCAGCATTAGATTTATTATACTTATCAAGGTCGAGGGATGCCTTCTTCTCTGATATCTTTTTCAGCCGAATGGGGCCGAATTCTCGATCGTTCCAGTATGTGTGACATTTCAATTGGCCGCCTTCAGATTCGGCAGTCAACATGATGATGACACGCACGTCTTGTTCCCAGACAACCGACCAGAAATCCTAGTGAGGTACAACAGGTTAGCTACTACGAACAATCTTTTTTTTTTCTATCCCATTCCTACAAGACGATGCACTACGCTCTAATGCTTACCTCAAACGTGGCGGGCAGAGGACCCTGGCTTGCAATATATCTCTTGTTGCTTCTGGATGCGGTAAGATGACTGGCGTTGATGTAGTCACAAGACCCCTCGGGCTTGTTCTGGAGCTTGACGCGGGCATGCTCAAAGGGCAGAATGTCCTTGTAGCGGTTCTTGCCGCCCTTCTCAACACCGCAAAGCTGGACTCTGCCGTTCATGGCGGGATTGTGCGACGGATTGTTCTCATTGAACGCAGCATACGCATTCTGCATTCGAGTCTTTTCGTCCTGCTCAATCCGCAAAAATCGATCCGACACCTTCTTGCCATGGTCTGGCTGGTCTGCGGCCTCGCGAAGCCAATGAGGAAGCTCATCTGGCTCAAGCCCCTGTGGCCAGGAGACGTCACGCTGGCCTACACCATCTGCAAGATCCATATTCTGGCGAATATTGGAAAAGAAAGGGTTCTTGGTTGTAGGAAGCATGACACCGCCAATCACAGGAGCAAGGCCGCCGCCAATGGGACCGGGCCCGCCGTTTGAATTTGATGAGTCGCTTGATGAATTGTCGATCAAATCGGGATTTGTTTTCAGCAGTTCCTGGAAGCCACCCCTGAGGATGCCCGTCTCCCCCAAGAAGCCCTCATTGGTGAATTTCTTAATCATATTCTGAGCTGAGACCGTATCGCGGTTATCTGATGAACGGGCATCGTAAACGACAATCCAGGATGCGTCACGCCAGGTGCTAAATTTTTCTCCTGCCGCGTCGTTGTTTTGGAACGTCTGCTGTAGCTTTTCGGTGTTGTACGTCGCTCGCTTCAACAGAGTGGTGGGTATACATAGATTAAGCGCTCCCCTAATTCGGGAGGCAGCGTAGTTTGCAGAGGAGCGTATATCGAGAAGTAAAACGCCGTCGTCGTCCTCCTTTGCCATGAGCTCTTTGAGAGCAGCGGCACTAATCATAGACGGCTGTCCGGGGTCCAGCTTGGTTGGCATGGTGACTGACCTCCTGATCTCCGACATCTGGGGTGAAGGAGGCTCGGGTCGATGCTCCATTACAGACAGCCGAGGATCTCGATCCTCAGCTCGGGTCAAGGTCGTCCGGCTTTGGGCAGGGTCCATGGGTCGCGGGGACTCGAACCTCGGAATGCTACCTGGGAACTGCATGGTGGGCAAGGATGCTTCCGAATTCCGCTTCGACTCAGATGACATGTAGGCAGAGTCCTGGAGGCTAACCTGGTCAATATCCATGCGGCTGGGCGGGTGATCTCTGGCAGAGCTCAGGGCACGAGGAAACGAGCTTTCAGAGCCTGTATCGCTAGCATGCGTGTGCCATCTAGGCGGCTGTGGGCGTTTGGGGGCTGGGGGCTGGATATAGTGAGAAGTCGACAGGGCAAACGAGGTTCCCCTGTTCAAGTCAACCTGCCGTCTAAAGGCCTCGAAGTCTTCAAACCCCGGGTTGGACTCAAGGGTGATTGGCTTGGGAAGGGCAGCCGCAAAGGACTTGACGGAAGACGATGCCGGGCTCCAGTTGTTCCCGAGGCCAGAGGATTCCCGGGGATCGTGGGCAGGATCGTTGTTGACAACCAGGCCAAAGTAGTTGGGACTTGATGGGCGCATCTCAGGTCGATGCGGGGACAGTTTGGGCGGGTGGTTCTGGCCAACGGAATAAGGAGACGAAATGGGCGTCGTCGATATGCCGCCATTCATGCCCGCGCGAGACGATAGCGAGAGGGATTGTGAGTGAGAAGGGATGGGAGCGTTAGTCTTTAGTGTGTAGTGGACAGGCGTCCGGTCGCCAGCTCGAGAGTCATGCATGGCCTGGGCCTGGAGATCAAGTGGAGGCGTCGATAGCATCTACGATGGCGGTCATCGGCAGCTGAAGAGGGCTGCGAGCCAGGTGGATGCTGTGAGGTGAAAGCGAGGCAGAACAGAGCGATGATGAGTGCTTGACAGACAAGTTTGGAGCGCCTTTTCTCTTCGTGGTGCCCCAGTCCCCGTAAATGGCGTCAAAAGTCAGCTACGCTCAGGGCCGGTATTTCTCTGAGTCGTTTGCTGCCGTAATGTCGAGTGGAATCTGGAAGATGGACGAAGACTGATGAGTGGCAATCGTAGATCCGCGGTAGCTCTTTAAATCGAACGTGGTGGCAACAGAGCCGAAATGAGGGTAATAGAAGAAGGATGTGGCGCCGGTGTCTATAAACAGATGTGCGAGCATCCAGGGTGGTGAAAGAGGAGCAGCAATGATGACGAGCTGAGATAATGGCCGTCTGCCGCAGGGTCTAGATGGTGCCCGGCAAGACAAGAAGAAGCAGATTGACAAGACAAGGTAAAAGGGGGGGCCTCGGAGAAGAGAACAGAACGATGCTTTGCATATGAGGCGGGAAAAGATGGAGCAGAACCGAAAACAAGAAAGAAGAGTGAAGCCGGGAGAAGGCCCAGAACTTGGTTCTCGGCAGATGGCAGAGAGAGATTGGATGAAGGGGGCAAAAGAACGACTCTGGAGCTGCTCGTGTTGCAGAGCCCTTCAGGTGCTCTGGATGGACCCAACGTGCTGGTGAGGATCCCACCCCGGGGCCTTTTTCGTCAAGATTAGCGCGCAGAAAAGAAGGGGTTTTCACCAGAGGCAGAGGGTGAGGGTGGGTGTGGGATTTGGGACGGGCGGTGGGAAAAAGGGAGACGAGACAGCCAGATGCTGGCTGGAGCTAGCACGCCGCAGAAGCAACCGCTGCCGCTGGACAGAGCCTGGGAATGTGTGTGGGAGGGCGACAGGGGCCGGCGAGGTACTGCAAGGTACCGCGGCGCAGACGAGATGGGCGACGGTGCAGCGCCGGTACGTGGCGGTACTTGATGGGGAGTGGATGCGCCGACTCATTTAGGGTGTCTACGGTACGCGGCGCTGGTATGATTCTGATGATGATGGATGATGATGTTGACGAGGATGGAACAAGCAGAATGTGAGCAGAGGCTGAAGGGTTTTGCGGGCCTCGTCTGCACTACGCAAGGCGTGGCAACGGCCTGGTGCTGCCACTTCCAGCGCTCCAGCGCTCGTCAGTTGGTACGTGGCAGAGCTGCAGCGGTACATGGAGGTACCTGGGCCCCCGGGATGACGGCGGTGGTCCGGGGCTGGAAGAGAAGACTCGCTGGACGCTGATCGCGTGCGGTAGGGATCGTCGCTGGCGGAGAGCACAGAAGGGTCTGGGCCGTGGTTGTGGTTTTGCAATCCGGTTTACAAGGACAGGATCCGCGAGATGGGGGGGTCGCATTAACCTGGCCTGGCAGCAATTCAATATTGTATGCTCTCATGGTACCTACAAGAATCCATGTTGAGACAAGACATGGTTTTCTTCTTCCTTTTTCTTCTGGAGAGCATGTCTTACAGCACAGCATGTCATGACATGAAGCTCTTCTGTGTCTTTCCGTAACAATATCGTTTACCAATTTGCGTCAACTACAGCCTCGATAGGAAATCAATCTCGTCCCAGGCCGGCCATCGACCCATCCATTCCGATACGGGCGCCGCCCCCGTCCGTTAGCCAGTTCCTCGCCCGTCAATGAGACAGCAGCAGCGTCAGGCGTCTCGAAAAAAGAACAAAACGCTGCAGCCACCGTTATGGCTACAGTACGGTAGGTACAGGCACAGGCGGGAAAAAGCTGCCCAGTTCCTCTCCTGCGGTACCGTCCAAAGTTCCCAAAAAGAACGGGCCCCACCACCATCGTCATTGCGGCGCCAAAAGCCCAAGGGTCCCCGCTAAGACTCCCCCCCATAAGGTCCCCGTAAAAAAAAGCGCCCCCCAATCCACAGCGCCAGGGCCAACCAGAGCGCGGGTGGCGCTGCCGCAAAACGTCACCGACCCCTTTGAGTCTTGGTCGCTGGGAGTCTAGACTTTGGCAGCCCCAAAAGAAAAAGCGGCTCCGCGATACTCCGTGTCTCTGCACCCCTGTCACGTTGTACCGCTGCGTATACGCCTGCGATGCTTTGACGTCCAATGCATTTCTGTTCGGTAGTCTAGCTGTTCCCCCCCGTGGATCTTCATCGTTGCTTCAGAATGGCATACGGCATTGCTGGCTCAACGGACGTTTTCATCCGGGAATTGCTCGTTGCCAGCCTCCACGCAGACTCATCCAACAACCAAAGCGCTTTCATCTCCACTACCCTCCATCGCAACCAGCACACGAAAGAGCAGAACAGACCCGTATACTCGTGCTACAGTACGATTACTCTCGTCCAGGGCTAGCAGCGTTGCCAGCCAGCGATTGATAATCATGGGCTAGAATTTCCGCTCCATCCCACCACCCACCAGCGCAGCGGGTGCCTGCCGCGGAAGCTTGATTTGATTCTCTGTGCCAATCCAATGCTCTGCAGCTGCAAATTGCCGGCTGGTCACGCTCACCTCATACACGCACAGGAGCAGAAGCGAATTGTCATGTCGCACAGATAAAGGATAACTAACACACGCGCGCTCTCGCCCTGCTGTGCTGTTGCTGCTCCCTTTCCCTGCACTGCACTGCACTGCACTGTAGCTTATGGAAGCAGAAGCACCATGAATTTAGCACCCAGCAGGGCGGTACCTCGCTGTACTTTTGCCCGCGCTGTGCCAATTCCCTCCTCTTCCTCCAAGACAAAGGCGCCAAGGCGAGCGGCCAGCTGAGATTTAAAAACGGGGTGCAGCAAAAGGGCAGCTCTCCTTTGGGGTATGACGTAGCCGTCTCAAAATGGCATAACGGCTGTCAGCGGCGCTCTGTCCGCCTTCCTAAACGGTGCCTGCTAAGAAGAGAGGCATCCTCAATGGAAATAGAAAAGCAGACCACGATGCCACAGTCTGCCGAAGTACTGCTGGGCGCAGCACAAGTGGAAATGCGCAGCCGCAGCGAAAGGGGGCCGTCGAGATGGTGATGGACAGGTACGAGTGTCTAACCGCCGCTGCAAGTGGACTATCGATAGCAGTAGCAGGAATATCCATGCACACGCTATGGAGAACTAAACACACACGAAAAAGCTACACACCACACCCTTCATTTTGACTCTCTCCCCTTGGTAGGCCTCGCTCTGTAAGGCGTACGGACCACAAGTCGAGTCCAGCCCCTTGTCTCGTGCGGAGTGTTCGGAGCGGTACGGAGTCCTTCAATGCCATTGACAAACAGCTCCAGGCCACTGCCGTTTCTCCTTCTCTCGCCTCTTGCGTTCCAGACTCGTCCATCCGCATCATTCGGCGTCGTATGCCGATTCCTGTGAGCACAGAAACTTGAATCCATCTCGCCGCTCATCTCAATCTTGCTTATACACCGGATGACAAGGCCAGCTGCCCACTGGGTGTCTTGCAGTAATGACTAGAAGCCAAGAGTTGCCAGTTTTCGTGTGCCCCTGCTCGAGGCCCCTCATGTGCCGTCCACCAAGACTAAGGGTGCATTGCTGAGATGACCCTAGCAGAGCTTCGGAGCGTGGCTAACCTTTGCAAAGTGCTGTAGCCTCAGGTGTCACAGCATAGAAATAAGTCTCCGAAGAGGCAAAGTCAGCAGTCAACGGAGCGAGGGTATGTATGTAATGGTATCACGTCCAGCTGCTGCACGATAACAGCTCATTGCCTATAAAACCTCAAATTACGAAGCAAAGGCAAGTCCCATAGTTCAGGAACGTCGTGCATAGCCTCATCTCTCTAGTAGCGGTAAGAGCGGGTAAAACGGGCACCCGGGACCATACATGTAGTCAATGTGTCAAAAATGCATCTTTTTGCTATCAGTTAGACGCAGAACGAGAGGATATTGCGAGACTTCATTCCACGATCCAGGCAGTAGGTAGTACTAACCATTGGAATAAGCATCAGCAATGGGCGTGAACCCGAAATTTCTCTCAATTTTGCTTTTCTGGCCTGCTTCAGCCTGGCCCGGTTCCCGAGTCACGCAATCTCAGTCGGGTCACGCAATCGCCAAAACACCTTTTTTTCCCCACCACGTCTCGTGAGGTCTGGGTACACGCGAGCAACGATCCCAGCGGGATTAGCATACAAATTCCTGTCTTTAGAAGTTCTAGGCCCTTTGAAGACCTGAGGCCGCGAAATCCCGAGGCCTCGACTGTAGAAAACTGAGACTTCAGTGCCTTTTCATTTTGGAAGGTTCTTGTAAGGCTGACCTCAGCTTTTCGAGGCATTAGAGGTGATTTCAAGCCTTCACTAACATCTTATTCATTCCCGCTGTGCAGGGCTCAGTGATTGGTCTGTAGTCACTGGATCCGATCCGTGTTAGCGGACTTTTAATCAAAATAACGTGGCAGCACCATCAACGCAGCTGGCAACGACCACCGCCTGTCCACCACGTCCTTTTTCCCCTAGACGCACAGAGCCACTTGGACTTGCAACAAGCACCCACGTATTCCCGCTAAAAGGCAGCGGTTAGATGGATCGCCGTGCTTGGGGAGGGGCCTAATAACGCACGCTGCTGCCCTGCCCTGCTGCTGACGGTTCTCTCTGAGTATCCGAGAGTTGGCTCTGGAATATTTCAGAGAAACTCGACTCCACAAAGTTATTCTCAATACGTTCAATCTTGGGTATATCGACCCTTTGTGGCAAATTTGTCGCCACATTTGGCATCATGCTCATCAATACGACTTCTTAATACATGTATATCTCCACGAGCATCACGCACGCCCCATATACCGGTCTCCAGAAAACGGGGAAGTGGGGTGACTCCGGGCAACTGTGGCTCAATGAATTTCCCCCATCCGTGCTGTTCGCCAGCTTCGGATACTTATTGGTAATCTGCAGATAGTATACCGGTACAGTACTTCGTATGTCCTCATCTTTGTTAAATACACAATTTTACTCAAAAGGAATTGATTACCAAGACGACACATCTTCACGGCCCACAAAAGCTGTTGAGAAATGTAATTGAGGCTTCTAAAAATAAGAGTAGCCTCCACGCCTCGGCTATATCGTGCCTTGCATATCGTTATTAAACATGTAGTAGCCCAAAATCCGATCATGTCTTGGACGTCTATCCCATATCAACTGACATGTTTCTTTCATTGAGATCTGCCACACGGACCAGCGGAAGTCGGGGCTGTATCTGGGACAAAGCTGTAGATCACCTGAGCGGGCGATCATGGAGAATTTCCGTGTCGCGTCTGAGCAGTACGGATCGGACCGAGTACATTAAATGCGCTTGTTTTCATGGAACAGCCCAGGTTGATTGTCCAAGGTCCAGAATAAAGGTTGGACTTTTGTTTTACTTGGGAACGGGTGCCTTATTATAAGTCTCAGCATTGAATAATTGCCATCTCTCCTCATATGTAACAACTGTAGGTTCCATATAAGAACAGCCTCTCTGACACTCATCCCTCTTCGTCACTCACAAAATTGCTCTTCCACATACTGCAACCGCAGATCTTTCACCCATCAAAATTGAATGCTACCCCAATTCCCCAAATATTTCTCACACCAATCTGATAAGATAGGCAAACAACGTCCATATATGTATCTGCCCATCAAACCTCCCCCAATCCCCTATGCCGCCAAAACCCGCCAGGGCGCGCCCTATTTACAAATACACTCTTTCTTCGTCTTCCACACGCGTAGTCTAAACACCGTACGCCGTTATTAGATAACGAACCCCTTTCCCTAGTTCTGCCCCAGAAAAAAAAAAAAAAAAAAACCATTCAGATAAAGCCGTTTTGGCGCGGAAAGAACCAATTTTGCGGAGGCGCCAAATCCCCGCAATGTAAGAGCTTGTGGTTCTACTTAGTCATCGCTGAGGGCGATATGGAGGGGGGAGTTTGAGGTGCGGTTTGTTAGAATAAGGGCGCGATAATTGGGCTTTTATGCGAATTGAAGTTTCCATTCCTAAGCTTCTTTGTAAAGATCTGCAAACATCGTTAAGACTTCCCGTTACCAGCCAGTCTGAGATTCAATGTAAGTTGCTGTACACAAACCTCTCTCTCGTCGCCTATCTAAACACTGATACGACAAAAGCCTCAGCCTCATTCTCACCTTCAAGAAGTGTCACAAGGGAATCAATAGAGTAAAAAAAAAATACTTCAAGAATGTCTCAATCCCCGGAAGACCGCCTCAAGGCCCGCAAGCCCGTTCCCACGCCCGTCCCGGCATATCTCCCCACTGCCGGATCTCCCTTGAGCGTCGACAAGCATCTCTACGCCGCCATTCAGCAGGCCCCACGAGTTCTCGTTGAGGAATTCACCGTGCCCATTCGATCAGGCAGGGCTTGGGAGGCACCGGCCGGGTCGATTATTGAGATAAGCACGCCCGAAGGCCCGCAGGTTGGTAGGTTGTGCCATGTTGTTGCCGTTGTTCTATATAGGCTTCCCTTCTCCGATATACTTCATAGTAACCCTCTTTAAATGGGATCACACACACAGCTAACACCATATCAAGGCGACCTCAACATCTGGAACCGCCACAACCCCCGTGAACGCTTCTGGGCGTCACGGACCAGACAACTCCATTCCACACACGTCACAACGTACGACCGCCTCTGGTCCAACCTGCCCTACATGCGACCCCTCGTCACAATCATCTCCGACAGCCTCGCCTGGTACGGCAAGGACGAAAACGGCGGCCGCGTGCACGACCTGCTCGGCACTCGCTGCGACCCGTACATCAACACCGTGCTGTCCGGGTCGCAGTACGACTTCCACTGCCACTCTAACCTGAGCCGAGCCGTGGCCAAGTGGGGGCTGAGAGAGGATGACGTCCACGATGTGCTGAACTTGTTCCAGGTTACGGGGCTGGACACCAAGGGGCGGTACTTTATGAGTCCCTGTCCGGCGGAGAAGGGCGATTCGATTGAGTTTCTGGCGGAGCAGGATGTGCTCATGGCGTTGAGTAAGTCTTGATATTCCACGTTTCTCTAGTGCCATGACCACGTAGCAATGGATCCGAAACTTTTTGGAAGCAGGGGATTTGGCTAATTAGATACTTTTTTCTTTTTCCACAGGTACTTGTCCCGGCGGTGATCTCTCCCTCTGGGGCTTTGGAAGCGACAGCGAAAAGGAGATGATCAAGGTCTGTCGTCCCCTACACGTCAAGGTGTATCAGCTCCAGGACAAGGAGCTCTTGCAAAAGAGCGGGTGGAAGCCTGCGGAGACGGCGGGATATAAGGGCATGCATGGAGTGTTCTCTCCGGAAGGAGAGGCCGCTCAGCGAAAGTAGATGGAATTCGGAGGACGCATGGCCGAGAGTATATAGAAAGCTGCTCTTCTTTCGTCTACTAGCACTAGAATAGCGTGAAATGTTGAGCGGGAGGATAAATATGCTCGTCTCTTACCAGGTAGTATTGTATGATGCATTTTCATTATTCGTCTGGCACATATATAAAATGGTGATGAAGCGAAGGGAGCTGGGGGGTTGATACCCGAATAATGGTATAATTCAACTATCCTTGCAACTCCAATTCCGTTACTGCCATTCTGTTCTATAAAGCAAAACCGAGGTCGCGCGGCATACAATTCTTGTGTGTGTATTTTTGTATGTATTTGCTGCAAAAACCGCGACCCAATCACTTCCACAGTTTGCCCAGGGAAACCTCCTTATCATCATGCTTGTTGAGAATCTTGGCTGTTGCCAGCTCAAAATCCTCCTGGGTGACGTGCACTCTCCTCTCGCGGAGGGCGTACATGCCCGCTTCTGTGCACACACCCTTCAGCTCGGCTCCAGAGCAGCCATTCATCTTCTCTGCAATCTTGGTGAGGTTGATGCCTCTGGTCAAGTTCATCTTTCGGCTGTGGATTCGGAGAATGTCGGCTCGTGCCTCGATGCTAGGCGGGGGGAATTCGATCTTGCGGTCGATACGGCCAGGTCGCAGCAGAGCGGGGTCGAGAATGTCGAGACGGTTCGTGGCCATGATGACCTTGATGTTCTTGGTAGGCTCAAAGCCATCCAGCTGATTGAGCAGCTCCAACATGGTTCGCTGGACCTCGGAGTCGCCACCTGACGAGCCCTCCACTCGAGAGGAACCAATGCTGTCGATTTCGTCCATGAAGATGATTGAGGGGGCATGCTCTCGGGCCATGATGAAGAGCTCTCGGACCATTCGGCTACCCTCACCAATGTATTTCTGCACCAGTTCTGAACCAGAGACTCTGATAAACTTGCAAGCTGTGTGGTGGGCTACAGCTCTGGCCAGCAGAGTCTTTCCTGTACCTGGGGGTCCGTATAGCAGGACACCCTTGGGCTGGGCAATGCCCAAAGATTCGAATAGCTCCGGGTGTTTCAGACCCAGCTCTATAACCTCCTTGATCTCCTTGATCTGCTGATCCAATCCACCAATCATGTCGTATGTGCTGTCGGGGACCTTTTCTACCATCATGAGCGATACCAGGGGATCGACCGATGACGGCAGCATCTTTTCCAATTTGTAGCTGTCTGACAGCAGTGTGACTCTCTTTCCGGGGGTAAGTTTAGCGATTTCGACATTATCGGAGACATCGACAACTAGCGGAACGGGTAGTCAGTATCTGCGAGCAGGTAGGCATCTTATAGAGATGACGATGGTGATGACCAACCATATTTGCCTTCGGGATGTACTTTGACGAGAACCTTCTTGGTGCTCATCACCTTGACGACCTCTCCAACATACGATCCGGGCTGTTGTAGCAGGCCCAGCTCTTCTCTCAGTAACCGCACACGGGAATTGTAGTCATTGCGTTGGGCCTCGAGACGGCGGAGAGCTGCTTGACCCTTGAGGATCTCTAGCTTCATCGCCTCGATCTTGTTGCGGTAGTACTCGTCGAGCGCCATCTTGGGCGGGCTCTCAGCGGGGCTGCAAAGGGAGGAGAAGAGAGAATCGGTAGTGGTGCTTTGGGGGGGTCTGCTGCGGCCGTGATATGCGTCGTCAAGGGGATTGTCGTGTAGAATGCGGAATGGCAGGGCGTTGCTGCTTAGTGTACAGACGAATTGGGGCCAAGTTGAAGCTGCGCAAGGCTACAGCTGGTGCTCGTAAGCCAGGCCAGCAGGGCGGGCTGTCGTTGGGCAGCGGAATATCCATCTGCCGGGCTCCGCTCGGTCTGAGCTGAGCTGCGTCTAGCACCGTCCTAAACGAAGCTTGCGCACCCAATGAAAAGCTGGAGAATGCCGAAAGCGAGACTAGCATGCACGTCAAAAGCCACACCGTTTTAGCCCCGAGCCCAAGCGTCAGTGAGTCCATATCACGGGCGCATTTGCATGCTAATTAATGTACGATTGTAGATGCAAGTCCTACCCACTCGAAGCCGCTCTTTACCAAGATATCTACTATTCACCGCTGCCAAAATTACCAAAACCCGTAAACAGATTTGAGCGCATAATGAATCTCCATCCTCGTAGTATCCATTGGGTAGCAACCCGCGCCGTTTTCTAATCACCTCGTCCATCGTGCCACCGCCAAAGATAAGCACAATGACGTTGTCCACAGCCGCCAAGAGCAGGCCTTGCAGGTCACGAACTCGGAACTGATGATCATGCCAGGCGATAGGTCAAAAATGTCGTGAGCGCGGCCCGCCAGACGGTGAAGCGGCCCAAGGCTGCCCTGTTTCTTCTTTGTTTTTGTTTTGCTTTTTTTGACTCTTCCCCGGTCTTTGTTTTCTCGAGCCTTTCATTGTGACGAAGCAAGGGAGACGCCTGACGCATCTGCTGCATGCCATTTGATGCAAATAGCGGGCTGCGCGTGCTAGTTCGTGTGTCATCTTGCAGCAGCTCAGCGCAGCTCCTCCGCAAATAGCACGGCTGAGGCAGCAAAGCGACGCATTCGAGCTCGTCCAGGCCTTGGGCACCGGCGACATACAAGGTATACAAGATATACAAGCCATCCGGGCCTATGGCTCGGTAGGCGCTGAGAAGCGACTTTTAGAGTTCCGCCGCTGGGTCGGTCTGGCAAGAGGTGGCCGAGCCTCAGCTACTAATATAGCTCTGGGCCTCATTAGCGCTGCTGCTGCTGCTGCTGCTGTTGCTGCTTCCACCTCTTCCTTTCACCATCACCACCACCAGATCTTCTTTGACTCTTCCACATCTTCTCTCCGCAACGTGTCTTTTCCCCATGTCTCTGATGCTACAAATCCAAGCCACCATCATCGACACACACGCTCCCTGATCCCGTGTTCAGAACCCCTCCACTCTGCTAGAGCTCACTAGCCCGATCTATCTAGGCCGCTCGACGACAGGGATACCCTCGACGTCGGACGTTATCTCAGCCTTTTTTTCCCTTTTCTATTAGAGGTCTGCCTAGCTCTCGTCCAGCAGGCGTGCGAAGCTCATCCTCAACTCCGTCGCGGCATCGTCGCTGCTTGCTTCGACCGCCATGGATCCTTCGCAGCAGGACAACGCGCCTCCAGCGCATCGCGCCAGCACGTCTTCTGGCATGATGTCACCCACAGATACACGAACGAACCCGCTGTCCAGACATTCGTCCATTATTGGCGAGAGCGTGCCAGAAAACTATCACTCGACAGACACCGTACGGCGGCGACCCGAGGGTTATGGTAGGACAAGCGATACTGTCATACCCAAAAGATTCAGAGGTTGTAGATGCTAACCCGTCAAAGGCACCATCCAGGGGTCGTCGAGCATCCGAAGCAGTCAAACCCTAGGCGAGCCTTCCATCGAGCGCCCACAGGCAGCGCGAAACGTTCAGGCTGCTCCTGGCCGTTCAACGTCTGCTGCAGGTCCTGAAAGGAGTCAGTCTTACGCCCGCCTCCGAAAGCCGCCATTGTCGCGGCGTACCTCAACGAACACACCACACAAAGGCGCTGTGTTTTCCGTAGATGACGACGCCTACGAAGTCCAGGCAGACGCCGCCGAACGTCGCGCTGGCTTATCGACGCGCCGACGCCAGCCGCCTCCCTTGGGGCTCACTCGCATACAGTCATTTCGCAGCGCTGAAGAGGAGCAGGAATCCGAACAAGAGGACGAAAACAGTGTAGCGGGAGAAGAACACGAAGAGGAGGAGGAGCTACCGTTGGACGAGCATGTTGATTGCGAATCCGAAGGTGAACTTAGCGAAGCCGAAAGCTTCACCCTCAAAGACAGACAACAGGCCATTAACCAAACACACCCGTTTGGTATTCGAGTTTGGAAGCCTGCGTTGTACAAGAAAGATCGATCAATCCAAAAGTTTGCTCAGGCAGATATTCATTCAACGCCTGGTGGTAGAGTAAGCAACTGGCTGCTCCTTTTCAACTTGGCGTGGACCATCTTCTTTGGATGGTGGATAGCCTGTCTGGCAGCTTTTGGCGCAATCATCTGCCTTTTGTTTGCTGCTGCGCCTAGCGGCAGAGAGTATGGGAGAGTCTTATGGGGCCTAGCAGGCTATATATTCTACCCCTTTGGCAAGTTTATTCGGCTTGAAAAGGACGAGGCCTACATGGACGAGGATCAGGATGAAGGTAGAAGCATCTCAGAGTATGAGCAATGGCAGAACGGCGACCTTGAATACGGCCGTTTATTCTTTGGACCTGACCGACACCGTTCCATCATCGGTCGCTCCAGGAGGAGCTTGGACTCGGAGGCGCCTAGCGAGACGGAGAGCTTACTGGGACGAGGACGCCGCCAGGATTCTAGCGATCTACATCCTCGCTTGAAGCGGAGGCTGTTTGGCCGCGGAGAGTGGAATATTGGCCGCATCATCTTCTTCGTCTTCTTCTACTGCCTCATCTCACCCTCCTTGATCCTCGTGTCTGGCATCTGCTGGTTCCTCGTCTTTTGGATTCCCATGGGCAAGGTGACCATGCTGCTATTCGACCACCTGAGACGGCATCCTCTCGCTCTGTCCTTTGAGTCTCACATCAGCTACGCTCGAGTAGACGATGCTCCCGACTCATCCATCCTCGTCTGCACCTATCGTGCTGTTGGATCAAAGTACTGGAAGTATACCATCGATGGCACCAACATCTTCCTCATCAACCTCATGGTCGTTGTTGTATTTGTCATCGCCGACTGGCTCATTCTTGACCGGACCTTGGGACTGGAGATTCTCATCACGTCGCCTGCCTTTTTGTTTTCTGCAGGCTTGCTGTCTATCATCCCGCTGGCATACTTTATTGGCCAGGCCGTAGCATCCATCTCTGCTCAGTCCTCCATGGGCTTGGGCGCTGCCATCAACGCCTTGTTCGCCACCGTTGTCGAGGTCTTCCTCTACTGCGTTGCGCTGAACCAAGGCAAAGGTCAACTTGTCGAAGGAAGCATTGTGGGAAGTATATTTGCCGGTATCCTGTTCTTGCCCGGCATCTCCATGTGCTTTGGAGCCCTGAAGCGAAAGACTCAGCGGTTCAACGCCAAATCGGCTGGTGTGACATCTACCATGTTGCTCTTTGCCGTAGTGGGTGCTTTTGGTCCAACGCTGTTCTACCAAATTTACGGCTCCCATGAGCTTAACTGCATGGATTGCGAAGATTACGCCTATGGTGGCTTCAACGAAGAGGGCGCTGCAAGGGACTGTCGCCGGTGCTACTTTTCGCAAGTGCCTGCTTTAGACGACCGGTTTTATCTCGAGGCCGTGCGACCATACTGCTATGCGGCAGCCTTCTTGCTCTTCTTCTCATACCTCGTTGGACTTTGGTTTACGCTGCGTACTCACGCTGCCGTCATCTGGAATGCAGAGGTGGAAGAAAAGAGACATGAAGAGGCCATGCACGCATCGACGACTCTTCGTCCCCCGCATCAAACATCCACGGCCGACGGTACCGGGGCTGATATCCGCGATTCGCATCTCTACAAGCGCATCTTGGGCCAGTCTCTAAAGCAGGTGGGCTTACCGGACGCCTCCCGGCCGGGCTCCACGGCTGGCCAGGATGCTGGTGGGCTAAACATGACTCCTCATGTGGTGCCGCCCAAGGGTACTGCTGATGAGGATCAATCGCCCTTGCGCACAACGATCAAGGTTCCCGGCCTCAGCCAGGTCGACAATAGCGTCCTCGTACGTGAGGTTGCCGAGATCGCAGCCACAGCGGCCACAATTGCCTCCCGTGACCGATATGTGCACAAGGCGTCCAGCACCGGCGTTGCTACACCGCGGCCGCACGGCGCCAGCCGGCCAAGCCACCTCCATGATGTCGAAGAGGACGCCGCTACGGCGGGGGCTGCAACTGCTCACGCAGGGGGCCATGGAGGCCACGACGCGCCGAACTGGAGCCGCACCAAGAGTACTGTGATCCTGCTGGGGGCCACCATCTTGTATGCCATAATTGCCGAGATTCTGGTCGACACTGTCGACGTCGTGCTGGAGAGCTTTGCCATTGACCAAAAATTCCTCGGACTGACCCTCTTTGCTCTAGTCCCCAATACTACCGAGTTCTTGGTAAGCACAAAGCGGACCATTCCCACCCAATCCCTTGAACCCGTGCCCACGCTGCTTTTTTTTTTTTTTTTTTTTTTTTTTTTTTTTTTGTCTAGGCTGGGCTGACGCTAATTGAATTTGTCTAGAACGCCATCTCTTTCGCCATGAATGGAAACATTGCGCTATCAATGGAGATTGGCTCCGCATATGCTCTCCAAGTGTGCCTGCTTCAGATCCCTTGCCTAGTACTTTTCTCGGCTGTCTTCCCAAACATCCCCGTAGGAGGTGATGCTGCCAAGTACACGTTTTCTTTGCTCTTCCCGCAGTGGGACTTGGTCACCGTCGTTCTGTGCGTATTTCTGCTCAGCTACGTGTACGGTGAAGGCAAGAGCAACTACTTCAAGGGCAGCATCCTCATGCTGACATACCTTGTGGTGGTGATTGGGTACTACTTCAGCGGCTACACCGAGGGATCCATGGGAATGCAGCGGTTCGACGTGATGGGGGCCGATGGCAAGTATCAGAAGTTTAAGACGATTGGCAGATCAACAAACGGGAGAGTGTTTCAGGTGATTTGAGCCAAGACTGCGGGGAGCTGGAGCAGCAATTATTTTTCGTCTCGTTAGTCTGATAAAAATATCCGCCAGGGTCGAACGACGGGCTGCATTCGTCGGGTAACCTTGTTCGTCAGTGTTTCTTTGGCTTTTCCATTGCTCTTTTCTCTTTGCCCTAACCAGCTTTTGGGAAAGTGGGTGCTCCATCTTGCAGCGTGTGAGTTACCTGCATGCTTTTTTTTTTTTCTCCTTCTTTTTCTTTTGCCTCTTTTGGAGGGGCAAATTGCCTGGGGTATTTGTCTTGTTTTGCAGAGCCGGCATGTTCCTTTGAGCGAATCGGGTGCATTTTCTTTGCTTGTTTTTCTTTGCTCGTTTTTCTTTTGTCGTCACCACTACCTATCTCATACCTATAGCATGGCTTATTCGAAATTGTTCCACGGGATGGCAGGCTGCATGGCAGATGCATGTATTTGTGTAATACTACCCAACTTAGGCTGAGTCTCATTTTTATGGCTGTTTCCTTTTTTTCCTTTTCTGTCTTTAGTGTTACGCGGCGAGCCTGATGTGGCATGAAGTCGACATATGCATCTATATGAAAAACAAAAATCTCTTGTCTTGTTAGCCGTTGTACTACTGTGTGATTCCCGGCATATAAAATACCACCACCACGACCATCATGGCTGTCAAAAGTGTGAATTAATATAAATCCCTGCATGAGCCGCGTGACCACATGCGTCTTTCACTCTCACTCTCACTCACTTTCTCTCTTGAAACATATGCCTGGCCCATCCGGAACACGACGGTAAGCTCTCCAAATCCAAAACGGAATGACAGCCGCCCAGAGATAGCAGCAGCATGTTCTAGATTCTAGATCTTTCTCCACCCACAAGGTGTCAACTATACGCATACACGCGTACACACACATGAAGTTTCCCAGTCTTTTCCACTAACGCGGGAGTCGACGTTTAGCTCCCGGAGACGCAAAAAAAAAAAAGGGTCCTGGCTTTGCCCGAATAGGAAGCGCAGTGCATATCTTGCATGAAGACCCTGGATTGGGGTGGTAGGGGCTGCGACTTAATTGGAGAAGGGAGCGAGAACGTTGCTGCTCGACTTGGTCTCAGCAAATGGCTTTACTTTTGCTAATAGCTAAAGCTAGTGAATGAGCTGGGCCTTGTTAGTGCATCTAGAGAAGGTTGAATAAAACGGTGTTTATTTAGTAACTATATATACAAGTATATACAAGTATGGAGAGAGAGAAAGCACGTGGGAGCAACGGAGATGCTGGATAGGTAGGCATGTACAGTACATACAGTATGTGCAGGTAGGGCTATAAGCTGGTTTTACCGCAAGTTCATCCAGCCCCATAATTCGTGCGTCCGGCATCGCGATGGAGCGATATGTCGTTTTTGCGGTGGCAGCAGTTTAGAAGGGCAAAAAAAAAAAGGAACCAGGGGGATGGATAGCTCAGCTGACTATCTTAATTTTTCTTTTTTTTTTTTCTAAATCGTCTTAACCCCCTTCTCTTAATCTTTTTCTAATACTTCGTGATTGCTACTAGGCGGATGGAGGATGGGCTGCTGGAGTTTCCCTTTCCGGACGTGAGGAATTCGCACATATACCGATGGGGGGCTGTGGACTTGGACCCTGGCCTTTTCTTTTTTATATAAGCGCTTCTGGTTTGTTAGTGGGAGAGAAAAAAAAGTCGTGTCAAAGATTGGATCCTTGTTTAATATTACTCGATAGTTACTATTCGTAGGTAGTAGTGATGATCAGCATGTAGTAGTAGATGTTACTCCTTCAAAAGGTATAAAAATTGCTTCGTAATGGAAAATCCCGGGTGCTGCTACCCCCTGTTCCGGTATATGCACATACTTTGTACGGGCGATGGGTAAAAATGCCGATAGCCAGGGGTAAACACGAGAGAGGGAGTGACATCTGACGAGCCGGAGCTAGGATGGACGAATAAAGTTTTTTTTTTCTGTCTTTTTTTTTTTTTTTTGTGGTTCATCTATGGGTATGATCACCGGATCTGCTCCGTATGAGCTCCGTATGATGCTGCTGGTGGCAGGTATCGTGAGGTGGATTTTGGGGGGAGGCTGGGTATATAAAGCCAGAGAGATGGAATGAGAATTGGAAAGGGGCGAGTGTGAGCGTGAGCGTGTATCTGTCTGTCTGGCCTTGTTCTTTTCCTGCTGTTCTTCTGCTTTTTACGTCCAAGTGAGGGCGGTCATCGAGAGTTCTCTGTTTGACAGCTTCTTCCACCATCTTCAGTGCAGTTCCTATCTTTATATATCAGCATTTTATATCACAACCAGAGTTTCACATACAGGCAGACAGATAGACAGATATACATCACCTTATTAGCAAGTCTATTACGAGCCCTCCGCGGCGCAGCTCAATGCCTGCAGTCGAGCCCATCTTTACCGGAATCTCCGCCTCGACGTCGCCGACAGTCACGTGGCCATCCTCGCCAACGCCCACGGTCACGTCTCCTAGCGACCAGAATCCCGCTTCTTTGGCGGACATTAACAAAGGCAGCGAAGATGAGAAGAAGCGTGCGAGTGACTCCACTGCGGTAGTTGAGATCCGGCCAGACAATGATCTAGAAGCTGGGCGCGAGAGCCAGAGCCAGAGCCAGAGCCAGGAGCAAGACGAGCTGGGCCTCTCGATTCCGGCGCCTGATACGAGCAGAGATGCATGGCTGTTCCTGGGGGCGTGTTTCATGATGGAGGCCATGGTATGGGGTAAGTTGATGTTGAGGATATAGATATATACGTGTGTATATATCACTGATACGAGCAATCAACAGGCTTCCCATTTGCCTTTGGCATCTTCCAAGACTACTACCGCACTCATGAGCCATTCAAAGGCTCGTCCAAGACGGCCATTATAGGAACCTGCGCCACGGTAAGCATTCACAACCCTTCTCAACAAAAGAGACAATCTGACTCCCCCAGGGCATCATGTATCTCGACGCCCCCCTCGTCATCGCCCTCGCCCGTCTCTATCCCAAGCAGGGCCGCTTCAATCCCGCCGTCGGCCTACTCATGATGTGCGTCGCCCTCGCGATCTCCTCTTTCGCCACCAACACGACGCATCTCATCCTCACGCAGGGCGCGCTGTACGGCATCGGCGGCTCCATCGCCTACAACCCGTGCCTGATGTACGTCGACGAGTGGTTCGACCGCCGCAAAGGCCTGGCTTATGGTTTGATGTGGTCCGGCACCGGCCTTGGGGGCTTCACAATCCCGCTGGTGCTCGAGGCGCTGCTCAACCGCTACGGATTCCGGGCCACGCTGCGGATCTGGGCCGTGGCGCTCTTTGTCCTAACGATGCCGCTGGTCTACTTTGTGAAGCCGCGTCTGCCGCCTTCGATGACGTCGCATATCAAGCCCCTGGACTGGAGCTTCATGCGGACCCGCGTCTTTGCCATCTACCAGCTGGGCAACGTCATCGAGGGCATGGGCTTCTTCTTGCCGGGCATCTTCCTCCCGACGTATGCGCAGGACGTTCTCGGCGCGGGCTCGTTTGCCTCTGCGGCGACGCTGCTGGTGCTCAATATCGGATCCGTGATTGGGCCTGTCACGATGGGGACGCTGGTCGACAGATTGCATGTCACGACTTGTATTCTGATATCGACCGTAGGGGCTGTTTTCGGCGTCCTCCTTCTATGGGGCTTAGGATCGAATATCGGCATTTTGTACGTCTTTAGTCTTGCTTACGGCCTCTTTGCCGGCTCATTCACCACTTCGTGGCCGGGCATCATGAGGCACGTCGTCAAGGTGGCCACCGAAAGGGACAAGGCAGCCACTTCTGGAGACATCGATGGCGTCAGCGTGAGCAAGTATGATCCGCTCATGGTGATTGCGTTCCTCTCGATTGGAAGAGGCGTGGGCAACATTGTATCGGGCCCGCTGAGCGAGGCGCTGATCAGGGGTATGCCGTGGCAGGGCCAGGTTACCGGCGGTTACGGGAGCGGATATGGCGTTTTGATTGTGTTTACGGGGGCTACGGCGTTAGTAGGAGTGGTGAGCTTTGTTGCGAAAAGACTGGGATGGATGAAATAGATGGGTTTTGACTCTTGGGTTTCTGTAGATGGGTATCAATGTTGCCACTCAAATTGGCATTTGCAGCTTATTCATATGCCATCTGTACATTAACAATGATGAATGACTGTCTTACTTGTACTACAACTTTCTTTCAGGAGCCAACGGAGAGAACAAGTGGAACGGCTAGACCGGTCGAATTCACCAAGTTGCTGCAAAGGAGCGCGATGAAGACGTACGAAACAAGTTTATTAAGTAGCAATCTAGGAAACAGTTTGTGCTGGCAAAGCGGAGGTAGAAGCGGCCTCGTCATGTTACAGACTTATTGACACCAACTCACTCATATAAGTTGCAGTCTCGTTACTTTCCCAACACTAACAGTCCCGTTTCATATACTCAAGGACGGCAGTTCACGCACTTGAAGGAAAGGACGTTGTCATTAAAGTCAGGATGCTGAGCAGTGAGCTGGTTGGCTCCGGGAAACGCGGAGACGAAAGAAGAGCCGGCACAGTTATATGCCCTGTCATTCATGGTCAGCCTCTTTGTTCATCCATCATGAGGATCAAGACCACACAAATCCACGATTATCTGAAAAGAGTAAAATGACAGGCAACTCACTTGAAGAAATAGCATGCGCCCGCGTCCTTGTTGGGCCTAAGGGAGGAAACGGCATGATTGTAACTTGCAGGCACATTAACTTTTCATGACAGTTAGTGAATGACTCAAATGGGCCATCGTCGCCGGAACAAGGGAATAATTCAAATCATACAGCATTGGCCTATCGTGGCGGTGAGAGTGGTGCAGCCCCCCGCGAATTGGGTGTCTTTGCACACTTGAACTTGTGGTGTGGCAGCCCACGCGGTGGTGGCAAGTCCAGCCATGACGGTGACCAAAGCAGAGAATTGCATCTTGATTGAGTTTTGTAGCAAGTGAGATTGTCTGGATAGATATAAGCGGATGAAGAGGTAATGTGTAGTGATGGTTTGAAAGTTGACATGGAGTGCCGAGTGCCCTCTTCTTATACTTGAGAGAATCCTCTTTGGGCCTGAGGAATCATAATGTCTATCAGCGGCATTCTCCGAGACTTTGTCAAGTATTTATCTCGTATGGACTGCAGCTGATAGGAGCCATATCTCAGATGTCATATATTACCATCATCTCTCTTGGTCGGTCTGAGTAGATGCCGATATAACATGTCCATCTCCCTTGTATCTAGGCTTACCAGATATGAGTCTTTCACATCTAGACTTATCGCGGAGTGTAACGTCAGATGAGACAACTGTCAGTTTAGAAAATACCCTTTACTAAATTAGACAGCAGCCATGCCAATTTACCAAATCTAAGACGTGACATATGCAGGCTTACCGAAACAGCTGGCATGTGACTACTCCAAGTATTACTACTGGTGAATATCTCGTAAGATGGTCTCGGCTTCGACCGACAGCCCGAGACAAGGCTACTGTTATTTTGTAAAAGAGTCTTAGATTCCAGAAAGCCATGATGGCAGATATTGACATCTATCAATTAGTCAGTGAATCGACGTATTCTTATATCTAACATAAAGGGTTCTGCTCAGCCATTTAAGCTGGTCATTTGTATTTAAGTACTCTGCTTCAAGTTAAATCTCCCATTAATATTCTACAAAGTCACTTGAATCAGTATTTGCCTTCTCCTTCAAGAATGTTGAGTAGATTATTAAATGAATAACAATTTTCATCACTTCTATTACATACACTACCTGCTATCTGGAAAATATCATATACAGCAACTTTCCTTTCCCCAGCTCGATTGATCCATAAATAGCGAGGGTATTCTCTCAGCAAGCCATTCGTTATTGAGTTTTGTCTTGCGAAGAATCTCCTCCTTGCTTCCTTCTATAGGTCTAGCACCCCTCTCATAAAGCAGCTCAATCGTCTCCTTGGGAAGCTCACATTCCGTCATTGCCTTGCACAGCAGCTTGCTACCAAGCTCTCCCATCAACTTGGGCAGAGGACCCATCTCCAACACCATTTCAATATATTCCATGCGTTTATAAATCAGTGCAGCTCGAAGCAATAGCGCTTTGAGACTCTCTTCTTTCTTCGGCTCAGTAGCCATCTCAAAAAAGTCTCGGATCATGGCCTTGTCGTCAGTCTCTACTGCGTAATCAACAACAGTCCTATCACCGTCCTCTTGGTTTCCAAAACTACCACCCCTTTCAAGAAGTAGCCGGACCACAGCTCTGTGGCCTTGGCCTGCCGCTTTCTCGACAGGCCCCTCGAGCCATTCATTACGTTCGTTGGGATCGGCACCAAGGTCTAAAAGTAACCGGACTGCATCCAAATCACCATGGAATGCTGCCAGGCTCAGCAGTCCCTCTTTGAAAAGTTCTGTGACGGTGATATCAGCGCCCATGTCGATAAGTAGCCGGAGAGCAGCGCCCTGCTCATTGCATAGTGCGCCGAAAATGGCATGGCCAAGCTCAGCAGCCCCCAAAGAAGTATTCAGGATGCTGGGCAGCTTTTTTATCAATTCCACGGCCCCGAAATACGCCGTAAGGTCCAACGCTGTAATGATCGTGGCATGTTGTACTCTAGAATCGCCGGCCTCATAGTATTGTACTTCGGACATAACCTGAGCTGCAGTCTTAACTTTCTGCTCATTTGCGAGGAAATTGTGGATGATGCGACTGGAAGAGTTGGCCCCGCGCGCATGGTTTCCCCAATTCGCACATGCGTAACCAAAAAAGGGGTCCAGTTGTAGCTCTTTCTCAACAGAGCGGCCAAATCCGCGATGTTGGGTATAGACAAAGTCAGTAATTGTGATGTATAACGTACAGACGTTTGTAATTGTGGTTTCTGCTTCAGGAAACCACTCTTGTCGCATTCGGTCAAAGTACTCTTGCGTCGTATAATGTACTAATCGTATAATATCGCTCTCTTCGTCGATGGTGACCAGTCCTTGGCAACTCGAGACTATGAGATCAACTTCCGGCACGCTGTCATCATCAAACTCTTGTGGGACACTGCCGCTGTCCAGTTCCATATGCACTGCGAGAGCATGCTGAAGCTCTGATTTTTTAAGTTGTCTCTTAGCATGGCAAAGCCAAGACAAAGCACTTGTCGCCAGATGACAAAACCCTGGTTTTTGCTCCTTGATCCTCTTCATTGTATCGTCATAAATGGCTCGTAGCACTTCAAGCTTTTGATCTTCCATCTGATCCTGGCTTCTTTGCTGGAACCTTTTCAACGATTGCTTCATTTCCTTTGGTGTGACTCTATCTTCCAGAGTGCCGAGGTATAGCTGTGCTAGGAGGAACCTGAGTCAATTGTGAGCGCATGCTTAACCAGTATCTCTAGAGCTGGTTGAATACCAACATTCCTTGGGCAACTTTTGTAATATCTGACTTTATTTGCTCTTTCAGGTTGATATTATCGTGAACAAACTTGGGAAGTGTCGACATGTGACCATCGAGATACTTGTATATATCGTCCCGGCTGGCCACAACATCTAAAGAAATGCATCCCTGGAACACATTCTTTATTTCCAAAATCGGTCGTGAGGTTGCGAAAATGTTGGCCTTGATCTCTGTCTGGATTTTGAAGAGTTCAAAGAGAAACAAAGGTCGTTCTTTTATTCGGCATTCGTCCAATGCATCAATTGCGATGAAGACTTGGGAAAACGTTTTGACAACCGATTGCAGAGCACTTGCAATTTCATCCAAGGACGGCTGGGTTTTCCTGTAATAGTGCCTGTCATAGAGAGATTTCACAGCTTCGGGCAGCGACGATTGAGAGAAACACAGCTGTCTCAGGAGGCTTGCCATAAGTTTATTAGCGGTTTGTTGGTCTTGGCTCTTGAAGTTGTAGTAGTTGTACGCAATACCGACTGTTGGATCATTGTTAAACCGGGTGTGCAGATTTTCAACAACAATAGCGGTAAGAATAGTCTTCCCCGCACCAGGTATACCGGGGCAGAACAAAGTTTGCTTATCCATCGACAACCAGTCTTGATATTCCTTTGAGTCAAGGAGCCATTGTCCTGTGCCCTGCTGACGCCTGGAAAGGTAGTCATTGTGTTGGCTGCTGTAATTGGAATCCGCAAGCCAGTTTAAAATCTTGAGGTCCTCCTCTGAACTCATTCGAGACCTGATATCTTTCACGTTTGTCTCAATGTTGGCTACAGTGTCGCTAACTATAATTTCATTAGGACCGGCTTTGCCCTCAAGTTCTCGTATATGGGGGTGGACAACCTTGCGTAAGGACCTCGCTGAGTCTCTGTTCTGCTTCCACTTTGCTTGGAAGAACTATACCGAGGAGGTCTTTCGCATACGCAGCAGCTGTCATTGCCGCAAAGCCTTGCCACTCTTTACTCTTATGGGAGTCAGAGTAATCGCATATTCCGCGTATCACCAAGCAGGGAAAATTGTTCATCAATCCTGCCGCTTCCATCTCAAAGCACAAGACATCTCTTTCAGCTGAAAGCTTGTCTCGAATAAGGGCATCTTTCATGACCCGGTTCGCAGAAGCGATAAGGCCGTAGTGTACTGCAGGGTCATCTTCATCTTCTGTACGCTCACAGCGTAAGACCAAGTTGGATTCGTCCCTTGCGCATACCGCCGTGCAGCCTCCCTCGTCGTGGACTACCTGGGGCCGAAATAGCATGTCGCTGGCTGTCTTTGGTCGTCCAAACAACTTCTTGAGTCTCTTTCTTGTTGCTAACACACTTTCAATGTTTTCTTTGAGCTGATGACCATCGAGCATATATTTGGTCTGCAGGCTTGCGACCGCCGAGCGTAGAACGGCCGGAGACTGGTTCAAGAACCTGGTATGCTGGAAGGCTTCTCCCTGGATCGTCTTTCCAAAGTCGTATTGGAATACGCCTCCGTTGCCAGCCGAGGGTGCGCTGACCACAACGTCTCCCAAGCGAATATCATGTCTGTCGCTGGGGGCGCCGCCGCCAATACCAACGAGAAGACCAATTCTGATATTGGGAAACGTCCGCAGTAAGTTGGTCGCTACGTTGGATGCAGAGGCAGTTCCGTACTCCAGGGGAAGAACAGCAATGGCAACGTTGTGCTTTCCCATAGAGCCTAGGATGTAGTTATTGGAGTCATGTGACGGCTGGTCCTCTAGCGGTGCATGCTGCTCATCAAGAAATGCCGCCGCCGCAATCTGCTCTGTAGAGAGAGCGCAGATCCATCCAACAGTGTAGTTTCTAGGGTCGGACATTGAATGCTCTTGCTGGTACAATAAAGCGAAAGACGAGAGACGAAAGAGACGCGCAAGTTGGTCAATGAAGTGCGAAATTGGCCCGGCGTTGAGTCTACAGCGCCCAGCAGGTTACTCAAGATATAGGGACATGCATTATCATCAGCTCTGTTTTGCATATTAGGACTTTCTCTATTTTTATTCCCTGCCGCGTACGCATGTCCATCTCGTGATGCTGATCCTACAGCTCAGAGGCATCTCTCATTGGGCCGCCTGCCTCTGTGGAAATACCACCATCTAGTCACTACAAGGGGCGTCTAAATTAAGAGTGCGGCTATTCCATCATATGTATCTAAAGCACGCACATTTATACAGATTAGGCTTTAGTATCAAGTTATCTATCAGTGTGGATAAGTTCGAGGCGCCACCGCACACGTAGCCAGGCACAAGCAGAGCCGCTAGCTAGACCCATGTCTATCTAAAAAATTCCGCCAGCGTGAAATCTCAAATTTGACCATTGACGGAAATCACAGCGCAGATGAATCAGCATGTGCCAGCATCGATGAGTACCTTTTCTGAGCCAGCTGCCATTGCTTCACGTGTAGCTTTGCCTCGTCCATTTCCATTTTTGCCTTTCGTTTTCTCAGTGTACCGAACAATTATCAACGTGGTGCCAAGGCAGAACGACACAGGAAGTCAAGACACCCGAATCTCTTCTTTACCATCAGGGCAAGCCCCAACCAGCAATGAAAAGATAGAAAAAGACACGCCTGTCAGACGTCCATCGATACCCACCCTACCAGTGCGCCCGAAGGCATGACCACGGATAGGGTCGAGATCATCAAGAAGAAAAACAACTCTCTATACAGCAGAAGCACGAGGCTACCGCCGCCATCCTTGCGGACAGAGCGAGAGGACCAGAAAATTCACTCTTGGGTATCGAGGATATGCAATCATCAACCAGGGTGGATTCGATGGCTCTTTTGGGAACCAAAGCAAGAGACAAATACTATAGAAATGATTCTCCTGTTGAAGTTGTTAGCCATCTCGAATTCCACTCGAATATCCTGACCACTGTGGCTGCAATGATGGGGGGGGAAACCACTGCAAGGCCACAGTTAGGGGTACACATACTGAAGTATTGTCGACGTAAAGAAGAAGAGAAAAAAAAATCAAAAGCACGGCGGGCGAAGCAAACCTTTATACCTGCTCTGGTGGGGCGCCCTGACCGCCCAACTTTTTTTTTTTTTTTCTGCCGCAAACGAAAACACCAACAACAGCGGAGCAGCCCCACCGCTATTCACTTTAGCTCGTGCCTGCCAAATCTCCGTTATCGAGCCTTATCTTGGTAGAAGAGACAGGGGTGCACTGCGAAAAAATGAGTCGCGAGAGCCTCTTTGCTGAGCTAGTGAGAAGAAGTGCCGAGATGCACGGCTGCCGTGAAGAAATTTTCTGCATTTTGCACTGATTGATGTTGAGACGTTGCGTAAGAGGAATTGCAGGTACCTTGTCGTTTTGTGGTTCTTGCAAATTTTCAGTGGATAATTGTGAGCTAGTGAAAGCTATGCTGATTGTTGTGTTTGCCTCTATCAAGAACTTCAATATGGCTTCAAAAGTTTGCGAGTGATACATCTTGCCAATTGATGAATATACACCAACATGAACATGTGTCCTAGTACCAAAATCGTACAGATACATTCCTAATATCTACCCTAAAGATCATATTCATCTTGTAAATTGCCATTCATCACTCGTTTCTCGTTCTACTGGCTCTCAACACGTAAAATCTCGTCCATCCACCCAGCTTCAGGGTAGTCCATGCACACGAAATCATCAACACCATCACTCTCTATACAACCTCTCCTCATCCATCCACCCCAACACCTCCCCATCAACCATCTCCTCCAGCTCCCCTCGCTTCCCACTCTTCACCAACTCCCTCACCCTCGAACTACTCACACCACTCCCCTTCCTCCCCTCCACCAAATCTACCCTCCCAGCCCACGCCGTATCCCCCCCAACCTCATCCAACCCGCCCTCTCCAAGCCCCTTCACATATTCCACCTGCTCGTCCTCCCCTCCCCACTCATCATCCGTCCTCATCGTCACCCGTAGTCTCGCCCTCTCGAAAAACGGCCCGAGCGCCGCCCTCATTCCCGTGCTGTAATACTTTGGATTGAATATCCGAATCACCGTATCAAAGCCCGCCAGGAAAATCTGCTCCGGCTCCGGGTTTCCGCCCGCGGCGTAGAACCCGCTCTCGGCAATCACCCTCGCCTTGTCGTGGAAATACGGCATTTTCGTCACCGCCAAGTCAATCTCCGGCCGCAGGCCCTCTTCATTCGTAGCGGCGAGGCTCTTCAACAGCTCATGCCCAAACCCTTCCATCATTCCCAGCCGCGTCGGGAAACTCGCCGGCTTGGGCGCCTTGTCCGCATTATTTACAGACAACAGCAGCATCAATCTTGTTGAAGAGGAAGACGAAGAAGCCCACTCAAGAGCCGACTTTGCCATCTCGGCATGCGCCCGTGTGGGCGGATTGAAGCTCGAATCCAGCACCACTAATCTCTGCCGCAGCTTCAAATTTGACTTTGATGGCCGTGGAGCCGGCTCCTCCTTGCTGTTGCTCCCGCCGTGATGCGGCAGCGTACACAGGACCCAAAAGACATCTGGCGATGAGTGGAACGATGAGAGCGAGCGAGAGAAGAAATCGACCAGCTGCTTCGGATTGGGGCGCATGGTTGATGGCTTTGCCGCTGAATCGGTCATGACGCTGCGCTGAAATGGAGCATGAGATGAATTAATGGCCGTGATGATGGTAGAAAGGCACCGGAGTGCTTGATTATACGTAGCATCCGATCTGATCTGAAGTGGCATGAGGCGCGGGGCATTTTCGGCATATCAACCGCAAAACTGACTAACACGAGAACAAGCATCGTAGGCCACAACAAAATCATTTTATTCTGGCGTCAACACCATAATTACTATCGACAGCCTAGCTAGATATATATATCCCAAAATTATGGAAGCAAAAAAAAAAAAAAGAGCAAAAAAAGGTAAACCGCCGTCTCGTCGCCTGCGCCCGCCCATGGAACGTAAAATATCAAGAAGCCTGCTCTGAGCCCTGCGCATCCATCACTCCTCGTGAGAACCACTCGGAAATGGTCGCAAATCGGTCTGTGCTATTCTCCAGGTCCGCCTTGAATATCTCATGCCGCCCTGCCCGCTCCCTTTGACCCTCTCTCATCTTGCGAATCACTTCGTTCTCACCAGCGCACTTTGGGCACTCAATCTCGTCATCCTCGCCGCCGCCGCGTAGACACCGCTGGTGGAAGCTGTGCTTGCACATAAAATGCACAGCTGGAAGGTCTAGTCCCTGACCACAGTCGGAGCATCGCGTGGCCTGGAAAACGGCAGGCTTTGAGCCCAAGTCTTCCAGGTCGCTTCGCCTCTTTTCCGTATCGGTACGCAGCGTGGATATCCTGTGCCGGTTTTGAGCAATTTCCTTGCGCTCCCGGGTGATTGTCTCGCGAAGATACGGCTTGATCATGCCCATTGTGGCTACGCCACCCCCGGAACTCTGCCCAACAAGAGTCTGGACGACCTGAAGCGGGGCCATGAGCCCATCCTTATCAATCTTTGCCAGGATAGCTGCCAGCTCGTCGGGCCCAGCTTCCTCCAGCACTCGAGGATCCGAAGTGAGATAGGACAAGGCCGCCGGATATAGCTGCGGTTCCTCTGGGCCGTACTTCCTCAGAGCCTTTAGTGCGCCGCGTGTGTCTTTTGCCGTGGTATAGGATCTGAATATGTCGGATAGCAGCCCGGCTTGCTCTTTGACTAAAACGGTGCCGTCTTGGAAGTTGGACAAATGCGATAACAGAAGCACATTTGAGCTCTCCATGGGCACATGCTCCCCTTCAATCAGTTTCTTCGCCTTTGCTTCCCACTCTTCCTTGTGCAAACTGCCCTTCTTCTCATTTGACTTGTGCAAGTACATCTCAAACAGGGTAGTGTACAGATCGCTGCTATGAGCGGTTCGCAGTTTTTCTTCCTCTAGACATGCCTCCAAAAAGGTGATGAACTCATCAGGATGATCGATAAACGATGAAAATGCCGTTCGTGGTGGTGGGGGGTTGTATTTGGGTATCGGAATATCGTCTTCGTCGGGTGCAATGGTAGTTTCGTTTGGCTTTGCGCTGCCTGGTGTGCCTGTGGCAGGGCTGATGTATGAAGGCAAGACGAGAAGGCTGGTGAGGTTCTGAACAGCGCTGGCCGCTCCGGCGGTGAATCCTGTACTGGAAGTGGCTGTTCCAGAGACTTCAGCGGGCAGTGCCACTGTCCGCCGTGGCCGGTAGTTGCTAGTATAGTAATCCACAAAGAGCTTCGTAGCATCTTTGGGGCAATGCTCTATGAGGACTCTGGCGTATTTTTGCATGCACGGATATGCCTAGAATCTGGTTAGCATGGACTTGGCTGAATGTTAAGTGAGGGTAAGGGGGAATGCTCACAATAGCAGGGTCCTGATGCCAGATATAGTCCAGCGCCTCATCATAGCTCTTCGAGTCCTCAATCAAGATGTCCACAACAAGCTCGGTCTCACCATGCTTTTTGGCAAGGAATGCAGCTTGCTGGTAGTAGCCGCCCTGCCGACACATGGTGATGGCTGTGTCTAGATCAAATTTCAAGTCTCCGGGAGCCATGATGAACTCTTCCAACTTTTTTATATCTTTTAATTTGGCATAGCAGTTGAGCAAGAGCGTTGTGTGATCGGAGGTTGCCTTTCCATGATGATGAAGTTTTTCCAAGTACAATATCAGATTGTGTATTCTTTGCGTATCCAGAAACTGATTTCGTCAGCGTGGCCCATCCTCGGAATGAGATAAAAGTGTATAGGCTTCTTACCTTTCTGATGACTTGAGAAGGCTCAGTGGCATCAATTGCTCGAATGTACTGGTTCATTGCCCCGTCATAATCTGATTTTTGGTACAGGTGATCGCCGAATTTACGATAGATTAGGCTCTGTTGCTCGTTGCTCATCCCCGAGTTATGGGCCAACTCGATTGCCAGAGGATACATGTTGCGCTGATAGAGCATCTCAAGGCGCTGTTGAAGTGGCTTCTCGTGATATCGGAAAATCTGAATTGCGTCCAGTTAGTATTTATGGCTGCAAATTGAAATTTTTGCAATGCCATACCTTTCCTTCCTCTGTAATTGTGAACAAATCTCCCCATACTTCAATAATGAATCGAACTGGAGAGATGAGTGTCTCTGTATGGCCAACCACTCGAAGATCCGCTTCCAACAGAACAAAAGTCCATGCGTTAAATAGACCATCTGCAGTCGCTGAACCGAATCTCCTTCGCAAGGCCTCGGGGTCTCGGCTGCTGCTAACCGACGACGGGCCCGCAACCGCAAAGTAGTTGTTGTGGATGGATATAAGCCGCTTGGGAGACTCATATGCCCGAGGGGGCCCGCGCCCATCCAGCCTGTATGTATAAAGGGCGTCATCTCGGGCGACAATGATATCCCCGGTCCTAGGATCAACCGTCATGCAGCCTGCGGCGCAGCCAGAGTCTTCGATAGTTTTGGGCGGTGAGCCCTGTCCTCTCTTGGACAGCGCGAGCTGCAGTATCCTCGACACCGTAGAGATGAAGAGGGTCGTCGAACTCTCTTGGGTAGCCAATTGGACACCAGTCACCGGTTCTTCCGATTCGTACACGATCCGCTGCTTTGTCCCCAAGTCATGAACAAGGTCCCCTCGAATGACGGTCACAGCGCCGTTCGCAAAGCCCACGGCGATTTGAGTTAGGTCGTCGAGCGCAGTAAACGCTGATATCTTGATTCAAAGTTAGTTGGCCAGCCCCTAGGAAGCATCCTACTCATGCAACAACAACTTACGGGAAACTGCCGCCTCCCATTATTGATCGTCAAGGTACTGAGGCATGTCGGCATATTTGTCTTCTTAACCAACTTGTCCAACGCCCACGCCTTTAGAATCGGTTCACTGCTCATATCTTCCTAGAAAAACATCAGCAACGAGAGGGCTTCTACCGCGAACTGCGAGGAGCCGCTCAGAACTCACCGCAACTGTCACCAGCAAGCTCGTCCCCTCCACTTGACGCATATGCGTGATCCGCGCCTCGTGCGCCTGAAACGTCCTCACCACCTTCCAGCCCTTGCCAATGATGCTGACGTATCCATCGCTCGAGCCGAGGAACAGGCTGTCGGAGCCTGCGCAGATGCTGGCGATCTCGTTGCCCTCGAAGAGCTGGCGGGTTTCATCGTCAGGCAGCGCTATCTGCGAGACGTCGAAGAAGTCAAACGACTTCCACTGCAGGCACGGGCGTTAGCGGCTGGGACAACATTTGCAAGCCATAGTCCACTTTCAGCGGAGGAAGATGGATGCTGTAGGAGTAAATCAATGCCGGTGCTGGCTCACGTACTGAGATGGCCATCTTGTCGCCTTGGAGAGGCGGTGGTTGGAGAGTCGCAGTAGCGCTTCAGCGCACGATGACGATGGCGGGACACAGCTGGCTGCTGGAGCTATGCCGAAGCTAGTTGGCGCCACAGTGGCTCATGCTAGGCACGTCCAAGTGCCTAAACAGCAATGGCCAGTTACAGCAGTAGTTACCTAGGCATTCGTTCAATCTCACATTTCAATGCAGTAGATGGGTATTCGTAGTAAAAATTCACTGTAATGTATACTTCATTCTTGAGCAGGAAATCAATCTCAGGTTATACGCCTGTGTCAAATCTTGTTGCCAGTGACCTCTACAAAGCCGATAATAAGATGGTAAGACCGCTCCCAGATACGTGTCTTCCATCGCTATACTCGTCAACTAATAGGATCCCGCTGGTTGTGCTTTCAAAGAGTTTATTCTCTTCTTCTTTTCTTTGCACAGCACGAAAAACAAAACAAATTCAATACTGCTTGCATCTTCCCGTAGGCTAAAGGGTATCACGTTGTCACATCTTTGAAGTCTCTACCCCACCGGCTGAAAGAGAAAGGGAAAAAGTGTAAAGGAAAAGAGGGAAAAAGAATGGACCAAAAGAAATGGAGAAAGAGGGAGAGAGAAGAAGGAAAAAAAAAAAAGAAAAAAAAAAAGAGAAGAAGAAAAAAAGAAAAGAAAAGAAAAGCAATCCCTAACCCAGCCACGCATATCAGCCTGTCTATCGAATACGGACAGCACTTCCTCCAAAACGCCCGGTAAAAAGCAAACTGGTAAAATTGGTAGTTGTAGTAGTTCAAATGGCAAGTTTAATCCTCCTTGGAATCTGGTGTTAGCGGCATATCCTCTTGGTTCTCGGCAAGGCTCTTCTTAGCAGGTACCTCTCGGGGGCTGGCGAGTGCAACGCTGCCGCTCACGCTGTCGGGTCGGTTGTGTCCCAGGCGGCCACTTCTAATGCTTGCACCGTCGCCCTGCTTGGTATAAATACTGTTGCGTTCGCTTGGAATGGCTGGCGCCACGCCCGTTGCAGAGTAGATGCTGTTCCGCTCTGCTCCCAGCCTGGAGGCGTTGTGAATGCCAGATGCATCGATGTTAGCACTGAGAACACTCAGTGGCAGACTCTCACGGCTGCCACCCCAAAGTGATGAGGGCGCGAGGGCTCGCACAGACGCATCGGTATCCATCGACCGACGACGGCCTCGCTTGCTCGACGAGGCTAGAGTCAAGATGGATGCATTGTCTGTAAGGAGGTTATTGGCCGTAGCTGTGGTGTATGTCGTCAGATGGTTTGGCGGAATGAGATGCGATGGTATAGCCGATGCGGGCGAAGTCGTAGGGAACGGTTGGCTGAACTGAATCGACTGGGTGATACTGTGAGTCGGTGCTACCGGGGCTTGCCCATGGGGAGCAAATGACTGAATAGTGGTCAATGTTGTAGCGAGTGATCTGACTGATGGAGACGGGCTCGAAAATGTGCTATCGCCACCTCTTCTGGATTCGTGGCCCCCGTTGACTGTCCTGCTTGTGCCCGTCACAGAGCTCGGCGCGTGGCTCGGCGCGATAATGGACCGAGGCGGATCAGCTTCGGTCTCGGTTGAGATGGTCATTGTCAGGCTCCTCCCTCCTGAAGTCGGTGGTGCATATCCGTCTGCCGAGAAACGAGTGGGCTGATCAATTGTCGACAGGCTGCAGTCGGTGCGGCCAGTAGCAAACGAGTACGAGCTTTGTCCATTGGGATGATTGCTACTAACGTGGCCGGACTGAGGATACGGGTTGTTGAGCTTGGGACCACGCTTTATCCTAATGTGCCGCTTCTGTCGCTCGCCATCGGATGACGACTTGAAGTTGGTAAGCTTCTTGACCCATGTTGAAAACGGCCTCCTTCGTTGCTGTGCTTGGCGATCTACCGATGGTTAGCCATTTTGGAATGAATGCCATTGAGAACCCAACAAGGGATGTTGCTTGGGCTGAAACGCCCTAGTATTGCACGCGACGCAGGCAACGACGAGGAGAGCCGCGAAAAAGCAAGGAGACAGTACCGTGAGCCTCTGATGAGATGAAGTCGGTAGTCGCCATCAAGGGCGAGCGAGTGGGAATGCCGCGGGTGCGGCTCGAAGGGAGAAAGCGGATTTGGTGTTGGCGCGATGGCGAGCAGCGTCAGGTCAGGCCGAGATGGAGATTAAAGATGGAGATTGAAGAAGGGAGAGGGGCCTTGCAACGGCCAAGACTCGCAGAATCGGCTATCGGGACGGCAGTCTGTCAGTCGTCCAACGGCGGCAGCAAAGGAGCGTGGCGTGCAGAAATAGATGCGAGGGAGAAGCGCAGAGGGCAGATTGCGAAGAGGTGAAGCCCGTCCAACCATCCTGACGGTGCAACGCTAGAAGGCATAGCGTTGCTCGAGCATCATTTCGGCATTCAAAGCGCAGGGGTCCATCACGTGATGCGCCGGGATCACATGGAGGAATGGAAGCAGTCGCTGACGATGACGAAATGCTGCATCTGCATTGGGAGAAAGAGGGTCTCAGCCTTTTGCTTTAAGCAACGCCATGATCCGCGACACTCGCGTCTGCCGATAGCTCCATTAAGAGCTGCAAGCTCGGCAATAGAGTTCTGCGACTACCTGGGACTACATCCACCTCCCCGCGTTTCCCAGCGCTTCCCGGAGTATTCCTCCTCCCGCAATAATCAGACCCTGACTCGACGCGGCGCTGGATTTGGTCGACGATCCATGCCCGAAATGGTGGCTGGCTAATTTTACATAAACCCTGGATCCATTTTCACGTCACGATTCCCCGTGGATCGGCCTTCAGCTCGCCAACGTCGGGAGCTTGTTCAAACGTCTGTTTCGGCCTCGGTTTCGACTTGTAATGAAGCATCATGTGCCATGTCCATCAGACCGCTCCCAGAGGATGTCGTTGGCAAAATCAGATCCTCGTCCACCATCACATCGCTGAACGGCGTTGTCTGCGGCCTGCTCAAGAATTCGCTTGATGCTGGCGCCACCAAAGTCAATGTCTACGTCGAGTATGGCCGAGGAAACTGTACCGTAGAAGACAATGGACCGGGCATTGTCCCGGCAGATTTTGCAGAGAATGGAGGGCTTGGAAAGTCTTTTTGTATGAAAACTAGATTCTACGGCTGACAGAGGATACTGACTTTTTTTGTGAAGACTCTTCCAAGTTTCCAGCCCAACAAGGACTGCATGGCAGGCAGGGAACGTTTTTGGCCTCTTTGAGCACTTTGTCTCTACTTACGGTGACATCTCACCATCAAGGCTATAACTCTCACAACTCCCTGTCGATTCACCACGGCAAGCTTTTAAAGAGACAGACACAATCCTTTACTGGAGAGAGATTCGATGTATTTGACCATGGCACGCGAGTTGCGGTTAATGACTTATTTGGCTCGCTTCCTGTTCGCGTTAAACATCGTGCCGCTCTCTTCGCAGATCGATCTGGGATTGACAAGGAATGGGGACGCCTAGTTCTTGATGTGGTCGGGCTACTTTTGGCGTGGACTTCCGGGGTTTCTGTGTTCTTGCGTGATATCAAGGGACAGCGCGAGCTGCGTCTAAAGCCACCAGAAAATGCGAGTATGGTTCCCAGAGCACTACGATACCTTATACAAGCCTCGCTAGCAGATTCTGGCGAAATAGACTCGTGGGTGCCAGTATCAGCGACTGCCGGCCATGTTGCTATCAAGGGCTGCATCTCTCTGACTCCGGTGGCAACACGCCGATCTCAGTTTATGAGCATAGGCATATTACCCATCTCAAACGAATATGGCAACAATGTTCTTTTCGAAGAAGTAAACAAAATGTTCAAGAGTTCAGACTTTGGGATAGATGAGGGCAAAGCAGGAGAGAATGCTGACCGTGCTGGTCCAATTTCTCAGAAGAAGAGCAAGGGAGCAGACCGATGGCCCATCTTTTACTTGCGAATCACACTCAAGGGGAGCGAAAATATCTTTGATATGGACGACATCTCTAGCCACTCTCACGGAGACGTTCAGAAGATCATTGATTTGCTGAGAGCCATGACTTATGGCTTTTTGAAGAAGCATCACATGCGCCCGCAAAAGGTTCAGCTATCTTCAGACAAGTCTGTGTTTTCCACAGCGCCACATCGCAGCACTAAAGCGTCAAAAGGACACAAGCCTCCATCATCACAGACTTCAATACCTCCTTCTTCACAAGCTTTACTGTCAGATTCCTGCTCATCCCTATCAGACAGCCCTTTTGACGGCTGGAGTAGGATGAAGATGGGCCCACGAAGGGAAACTAAGCCGGCAGAGAAGGTGACGCGGCGTGAACCTGCTCCAGCCCCCCCGGCTACCATTGCAGCAGAGAGACTATTTGGAGAAGGGGGAAAGTTGCTCCGCAAGCCCTTTCATATCCCAGATTCGTCTAGTCCTGAAGCAGAGAGCACAAGTTCCAGTGAAATTGATGGGAACGTCTGCGAATTGGGCTCACTTTTGCTTGCTGAGCGTCCCAAGAGAACAGCAGAATCATCGAGTGAAACGACCAAACGGTTAAAAGTAGGTGATTTAGATGTTACGGGTGGGAAATCAAAAGAGAAGAAAGGGATCGGAGGGGGAGAAGAGCCCGAATGGCTACAAGACGTGCTCAAGTCGTGGCGCAACCCGGTCTTTGAGCCCACCCAGCCGCTTATACCGCGTATCAACGATGAAGCACCGGCACCAATGCGCGAGACAACGGTAGTTCATGGCTTGCATCGATGTAGGGGCGATGGCAATGGAGGAGTCAAATTCGAAGCTGCATCCATAGGCATAGAAGGGCGTATGTCACGATCAGCTCTAGAAGGAGCAGAAGTCATTGCACAAGTCGACAAGAAGTTCATTATGCTGAAGCTCTCTCTTCAAGACATGAAAGATGGGCCAAAATCAGGCAGCTCTTGCGCCCTGGTGATGCTGGACCAACATGCTGCTGACGAGAGGTGCCGTCTACAAGATCTCATGACGGAGTATTTCAGGGAAGACCCTTCTAGTGGGATTCTCAGAGCAGTCGTCGAGTCTCTGGAGCGACCGCTCATATTTGAAACGCTGGAGCGCGAAAATGGACTGCTACAGCGGTATCAGGGGCACCTCGAGGCATGGGGCATCATGTACAAGACTGCTCAACAAGCGGCAGGATACACGGTGACGGTGACGGCTCTGCCTCCGAGTATCTTGGAACGCTGCCGTGGCGAGCCGCGGCTTTTGGTGAATTTGATACGCAAAGAGATATGGAAGCTTCACGACGAAGGCATCATTCCTCCACGGCCGCGCAGTGCTGGGAATGGCGCGTTGAATCAAGCTCTAATGGCGGACTTTCATGGCTGTCCGAGAGGGATCCTCGAGTTGTTGAATTCGAGGGCCTGTCGAAGTAAGTTGCTTTCCTACTAAATGCAGCATGTTTAATCTCCCTGCTGACGAATGTGTGTGTGTTTTGTAGGTGCTATCATGTTTAATGATATTTTATCACTGGGAGAGTGCGAGCATCTCGTGCGACGGCTTGCGCGGTGCGCGTTCCCTTTCCAATGCGCGCATGGACGACCGAGTTTGGTGCCTTTGGTTGATTTGGGATCGGCGTGTCGCATTCGAGCGTGGGACGAGGAAGGAGATGCTAGGAAAGACTTGAAAGTGTGGAAGAGATGGATGGACGCATAGCATAAGAGGAGCGTGGAATGATGTTTGCATAAAAGTACTCATGTCATGGTGTATAACACCGGCGTAGGGCTTGCTACTGGATACCATATGAATTATGATGATACATACGTATATATATATTCATTTATTGATGTGTAGTAGTACATAGTATATCATATCCAATGTGGAACAGGGATTAAAACAGCCTTTGAAACTCCCCATTGCCTTACACGACGTGTTTCCGACATGAACTCATTAAACAAGACTGGTATCCAACTATGTACAGGCAACGGCGCACACCCCCAGTATCTGCATTTGAACAGCCGAGGAAAAATTTCAAAATCCGCCCATGATGAAAAACAAACAAAAACGCCTGCGATGCTCGTTTCGCTTTTTGATCCAATGAAAAACGTGTTGTGTCGAGAGAATATACCAAGCATTAAAGAAGAGGGTTAACAAAAAGGTATATGTGTATAATGGGAAAAAAAGGAAGCCATGTCGTAGAAAAGAATGAAATGCGTGACTTAAGAGTTTCGTGATTCTCTTAGTTGGTTTTTTCATCCTTTTTTGCTTCTTCTTCCTTTTTCTTGGCCTCCTCTTCCTTTTTCTTGGCCTCCTCTTCCTTTTTCTTGGCCTCCTCTTCCTTTTTCCTGGCCTCCTCTTCTTCTTTGCGCTGCTTGATTTCTTCTTCGGACATTGGGACCCATTCGCTAATGTCGTGGTTCCAGCGGTGACTGCAAGATAGTATGTCAGCATACAAGTTTGCCAAAATGAAAAATCAAACGAAAATAGTGCCAATTGATAAAAGGTGGGATAAATATAAGAGAGAGGATTGAAAAGAAGTGTAGTCTAAATGGGGGCTGTGCTGGTGCTGGAGCAGATCCAGATCGTGGTTTGGCTGCAGGGCTGCAATGCCAAGACTTCAGCCTCCCTCGAAAATGACGACAGGGCTTAAGGAGAAGAGGGTCTCTTTTTCCCCTTCAACTCCCATAACCAATGACGATACACCCAAGCGAGACGTTTTACTTGAATCGTTCGATGAAATGCGAAAAGAAAGAAGAAGGCGCTAAGAGAGAGAGGAAAGGTAAAAGAATGGCAATGGCTTACTTTTGGAACTCCTCAACCACCAGGCTCTTGTCGCCGTACTCGTCGCGCAGGATCTGCTCAAAGTTGTAGGGGATGCGCGCCTTGACGCCCTCAAACTCGGTGACGCGCATGGGCCACAGGTCCTGGCTGCCGTAGCGGTGCTTGTTCTTGCAGCTCCAGACGCCCGGGCGGTCGGCCTCGCGCTCGCGCACGCCGGTGATGTCGATGAACATGCCGTTGGTGGTGTCGATCCAGCGCGCGTCGATGATGTTCATGCCGTCGCCGCGGTCAATGTCGACGTGGTGCGGGTTGATGTCGAGCAGATACGTCTTGGACTGGCCGTTGAAGTCGTGGGTGTGCTCGGTGCGGTTCATGTTGTCGCCCAGCCACTGCATGGTGTTGTTGGACACCTGCACGTCCAGGTCGTAGTCCCACGGCATGATCTGGCCGTTCCACCACCAGCCCAGCAGCGTGCCGTGGGCGAGCCATGTCTCGACGCCGTGCTCGTGCAAGGTCGTCAGGTAGCTGCGGACCAGCTGGCGCAGCACGTCGCGGTGCTCGCCGTAGGGGATCTCGGCCTTGAAGTAGCGCTTGTCGTAGTGGCCCAGCGCCAGGCTGCCGCCGGGCTCGATGAAGTATTTGGGCGTCTTGTCTCGCTTGAGGCGGTCGAAGCGCGCGGTTGGCGAGGCGCCGGCGGGGGAGATGGACAGGGCGGCGACGAGGAGCGAAAGCACGGATGAGGCTATCATTGCGACGGTGGCGTGGTGTAAGTCGTGTCGTATATGCGGAGGAGAAAGAGTAGAAGAGAGAGAGAGTAATGGCTAGGCGTAGTGGATAGGAAAGGCGAAAGAGTCCAGGCTGGCTTGTAGCAAACGAGAATCACTGCCCAGGCAAGGATAGCATGTGCCGGTATTCCAAAGTCTGGGATTCCCTGAATCAAGATCGAGTATCGAAAGTCCCCCCCCCAGGGAGATGAGATGGAGCAAGCCACTAGTAGCGACTACTGGTCCCGCTGATAATGTCCAAGGGTGCTCCCAAAAATGATGAAGCACAGTAGTGGTATATTTCGGTAGGGGCGTTATAGGATCGGGTTCTGATCGTTTCAAAACAGCAGCGCCAAGCGAATGTAAGACTTTCTTCCGAAATGGAGTAACCAATTGGATGGGTAAAAAAATCCAGGAGTAGGCCCGAAAGAGGGCGCTTGGTCACACAATGAGACGCAAAAAAAAAAAGAAAGAAAATAAAGAGGCTCCAAAAAAAGAGAAGAATGGTTGTAAAGGATACAAACAGTTTTGAAAATTAAAGAGACGAGGGGAAGAAAAAGGGGAGGAGAATTAGAGACGACGAGCTGAGATGGACTGGGGGAGCAAGGATTGGTGGTTAGGTCGACTACGCGGTGCCTTTTTGGTGGGAGGGTGCCTGGGGAATAGGGAATAGCGTTTGCGGGCGGGCGTGTGCAGTAGAGGCTCAGTGCGGTGTGCTATAAATCACAATGCGGCCCTGCCAAGAGACTGTGACAGCTGTAGACAATGGGCCAGAATAGCCTCTGTTGTACTTGAAAGTTGAAGAGGAAGAAGAGGGGAGAAGTGGGAAAAGGGGGCAGGGAAGTAGCTTCTTCCTTTGCTCGCGCTCGCTCGCGCCTCCGTCTCTTTTCAGTATCCAGCGTTCCTCTTGACTAAAGCCGGTGCACAGAAGCTGTTTCGTTGTCTGCAATCAAACAGCCCCGAGAGTTACGTGGCTTGACAGCAGAATGACGGCGGCCAAGGCCACGCGACATTGACTTTCCGTGCTATCCCACCGCGGCCTCCTGTCACCAAATCATTCCAAACCATCCACTTTCTCACTCTTCTTCACACACTCGCCTCCCGCCAAAAGCAGCAAGGGCTGCGTAATCGCCAAGACCCCAAGCCTGCTGGGTGATTAGTTCAAAACGTCTGCAAGAACACGATACTGCTACAGTACTACTTGGACACACACTCCCTTCTTCTTAGTCCCGTCCTAGGAACATTATAGGAAAAATACACGGGACAAGGGGGGGCTAATGCAGGCGGGCCCTTGTTTGAAGCCCAGGTTCATACATGCGTTGAGTGGAGCGAACGTTGCGATGAGGAATAAAAATCCGGAGAAGGGCACGCGGGTTGTGGGAGGAGAGCATTTCGTGTGGCATAGCGCCTGCTAAAGAGTCTGTGAGGCGCCGAATCTGCTCGTGTGAGACGACGATCGTCCGCCGCGAGTTGCCTGTTTTGCCGTAGCACCATCTGCGCAGATACGATGCTTCGTTTTTTTTTTTTTTTTTTTTCCCTGGCCTGTCTGTGCATTTTGCCGCATGCAACGGCGTTGTTTCTGGCCTGCAGTCTTGAATTCACGCCCTCGTGCAATTCATCACTCTCTCTGCAGACGCAAAGGAATCCTTCTCAATCTCCTCTCATCCCCGTTCTTATCTTACTGTACTCTGTCCAAACCACAAACAAACCAGCGCCCCAGCGCTAAGCCCCTCGCGGCAACCAGTCGTGTGTCGGCCTCTGCTCCTCGTCTCCAGCCACACGTCTCCTTGCGTCATCGCTGCGCAAAAGAGGAACAAATTGGATGCCACCGGCGCCTCGCCGCTTGGGGCTGTTCCCAAATCCGGCCTTGTTCACCAACCAATGGCAGGGGGTACTGTGTACCTTGTCGCACAGCGCGCTACTGCCAGAAGCCCAAGTATGAGATACACAAAGCAGCAAACCCACTCAGCCTCGCGCCCTCCTTTCTGATTTGATTAAAACCACAGTTGCTGTACATGCAGTAGAGCCCCCTTAAAAAAAAAAAAACCACAAGTTTGCCAAGACTCCAGCGCTTGGGACTGATCATTACCCCATTGCTCTCTAGTACGGAGCACATTCGCAGGAGATGAGCACACGACACAAGAACAGCCAAGAAAACAAGGGGGGCGACAACGTTCTCGTTTTTGCTTACAAGTACGACGAGTACGAGGTTAAAGTCGCTTTTTGCTTTTGCTCTGCTGTTGCTTTGATTCCATTGCCTGTGTTTATTTTTACACGCACCACCATCTCCGCCACTTATCACCGGACAAGAGCGCACGCCCCCTTTCACTCAGGAAAACTAAAAAGAAGATTAAAAAAAAATGGCAACTTCGTGCCGGCCGCATGTACCATCCAGCACCCAATGTCTGCTAGTATTGTTCAATAGGATTGTCAAAACCCACGCACGCGAGATTCTAGAACCCCCCCAAGCTTCCTCTTCCCTCTTAATTGCCAATCTCCATCTCCACCCACCGCAACGCGTATCTCTCTAGGTTGTCAAAGTGCACCGTTTTTCGTTCCCCCCATTCCCCTGGGCCAGCCCATGGAAAAGAGGCTT
Source organism: Trichoderma sp. CBMAI-0020 (assembly GCA_030708095.1). Taxonomy (NCBI): domain Eukaryota; kingdom Fungi; phylum Ascomycota; class Sordariomycetes; order Hypocreales; family Hypocreaceae; genus Trichoderma; species Trichoderma sp. CBMAI-0020. Next base: position 1,000,137 of record JAJNCI010000001.1, read on the forward strand.
GCGCTGTTTCGCTTGCAATGGCTCTGCCGCATTTCCCGGGGAGCCCACTTGAGCTGCAAAAGCCTACGCCAGCGTTCGGGAGAAAAATGCCGATCGGCCCGGCATTCGTCGCAGCAGAGACGGGGCTGCTAAAGCTACAATACACAGGCTGAGGCGGTAAGCGCTGGGGTGTTTCGCGCCTTGCTTTATTGTTACGGATTTAATGCTGTACCTAGGTAGCAGATGGAAAAGGATTAATTCTTCAAAACGATGAGTGAAAATGAGTGAAATGGCCCATATTGGTAAATATAGAGAAAAGGGGCAAGGAGGGCAAAAAAAATACCCACTTAGAGGGCTGGCGGATCTCTCCCGCCGGGAATTGAACCCGGGTCTCAAGCGTGACAAGCTTGCATACTGACCACTATACTACGGAAGATGTAACTGACTGTGGACAGCCAGTGTAGCGGATCGATCTTGGATGGCAGTCAACTATTCCAAACTATATACTGTATGTAATACTTCATACACTCCAAACTCCTTTTAACATCACAGGCCACATCACATCCCAACTCGACACAGTAAAAGATTAAAACGAATCATGTTTTGCTGGGTATCGACGAGTAGAACTCCCTTGTCCATTCTACTCTGTACACACAAATTTATTTATACATCAACAAATATCGCCACCCTCTCGACCTGAGAATAGAAATGAAAAGAGAAAAGGGTACATGTATGCTTCTCCCAGAACGTCTTACCAGCCATTTGCCAAGGCCCGTCCATCAATCTATTCGATTCATCACCGTCATCATCACTCATTCTGAAAAGTAAAAAAAAAAAAAAAAAAAAACCACACAACAGAAAAACAGGATGCCTCTTTCTTTTTTGTTAAAACCATCATACATTATCGCGCAAACACCTTAACAATGCCGTCGCCCCCTCCGCTAACCACCCACTTGCCGTCCTGACTCCATACGCATGTGCAGGTGCCCTCTCCTCGCATTACCCGATGGCTTGTGATTTCTTGAATACATGTTCTCTTCTCCAGACTCCAGAACCGGAGCGAGGCGTCATGGCCAGCACTCACCAGCTCGCGCCCATCAGGGCTGAGTGACAGGCTGGAGATGGCGTCGGGATGGGCCAGCATGTTATACGTGCATTGACCTAGTAGAATATTAGTACTTTTATTCTTGAGGGGGAAGGTGTATAGTTACTTACCGCTATTGGCATCAAAGAATCGTATAAAGCGATCCTCGTGGCCAGAGATGATAGTACCCTCTACGCCAGAGCCTGCCATTGAGCGTCCACCCGTTGGTCCTCCCATCGCCGGATCTTCTTCTCCGCCAATATTGGTGCCGTGATGCTGGTTCCCCTGGTCCAATCCGATGGTAGTAGCCACCACCGCATTGACGCTCGTCTTGATCGTGCCGTCATACGTCTCCAGGCTGTCCATGGAGCCAACCTGCTCGCCCGTCTTGGTATCATACACAATCACAGCCGCATCCGAATAGGAGACGACAAAGGTCTCTCCTGAGCCTCCAAGAGACGCAATGCAGGTTGGGCTTGCCTTGGATCCATCTGTTCTCGACAAGACATGCACAAGTGTGTGATTAAAGGGTGAATTCGAAGCCACCGTGGGTTGGGGAGAATTGGAAAAGCCACTGCCAGAGCTCATCGAGTTGCCACGCACCCGTCCGCGGCCTGATTGCGCTCGCGTTGGTGCCGGCTGCGGTGAGGTTGGCTGAGGAGGAGCGCTTACTGACCAGAGCCGCACAGTTCCGTCTGCTGCTCCAGAGACAAGTAGTATCCGGTCAGGGGTTCCGTAGTTGCTCGTGTTGCCAAATACAGCTCCCAGTGTCGTGGGCAAGACACAAAGCGCCCATACAGCGTCCGTGTGTCCTTCCAGCGTCGCCTTAGGATCGACCCTGCCCCGTTCCCAAACTCGGACGGTGGCATCCTGACCTCCAGAGAAGATCCAGCCATCACCCTGAGCACGACCTCCAGTGGAGAAATTGGGAGCGAGAGACCATGATGCCAGCGATAAAATGGCACCAGCGTGGCCGCGGTGCGTAAAATTTGCAGTGACGTCTAGATCAGACGCGGCATTGTTAGAAGTGGCAGCGCTGCCGTCCAGTCGTGGGACGTGGAATCGCTTAATCATGCCGTCATCGCCCGCTGTGCAGATCTCAGGCTCGCCAGGGCTACCTCCGCCCGAGAATATGACTGTACGAATGGTGTTGAGATGTCCCCTCAGCCCAAATCGTAGCTTGAAGCTCCCGCTTTCAGCCTTTTGATTTGCGCCAGTCAGCAAATCGTGATCACTATTACGCCGCTTAGACATGGAGCTCTTTCTTCGGTGAGGCCCTGGGCCTCGATTCGGGGACTTTGTCAAATAATCCGCGTTTGGAAACGCGTCAGTATCAGATCGGTAATTAGAGGTTTGCGACGGTGGGTGGCCAGCTGCAGGCTCTGGGAATGAGCCATCAGGAAACTCCCAGCCTTCAGGGTCAGGGGCAGCTGGAGGCTTCTCCCTCAGCTCTATAGACTCTTCCACCGCGCCCATTGACTCGGCAGAGTGGTTGGGTCGCGGCAGGCCATCTTCCACAGGTCGCGTGGTCACCGAAATGGGCTGCTGCTGCTGTTGCTGCTGCCAGTCATTTGGGTTGTGGAAAAGAGACTGTTGTTGATGATCGTTTGTGGAGCGCACCATCTGCGGTTGCATCTCGGGAGCGTTTGAGATGAACTTGGACTGCTGCTGCTGCTGCAAAGAGTTGGGCCCTGGGTGCTGTCTTGAGTTCATGTCTTGCATGTGGTTAGGCCCTTGTCGCATGGGAAGCTGGTATTGTCGTTCCATGAGCTGCGCGCCTGGCATCCCAAAAGCTTCGGCTTCTCGTAGATCTTCTAAAATCGGTAGAGGGGGTGACTCGCGAGGCGGCAGGGGATTCGCTGGGGTAATCATGAGATACATAAACTCGGATTGGCATTGGTCCAGAAACGTCTTGAGCTCTGTTCGCTGTGACTCGTCGTCTGTCTTCTCGACTTCGATGCCTTCAACGCCGGGAACGGGCTGTTTCTCTGATGAAGCTGGTATTTCCGGTCAGCAACGGTTCAAATCCAAGCTCATATCGCCGGGGATAGAAAGGATGGCCCACATCGCAGCTTTTCTTGAATCTTGGCAGCGCGATCCTTCTTCGCCGGGTCAGCGTCCTCGGTAGCAGAGGTGCCGTTGAGCTGCGCAGCCTGGTCCTTGATCTTTCGTTCAAGGATGGATACGTATTTCTTCAGTGCCTTTTGCGTAGCGTCTGCCCTTCTCGCCTGGCCCTCGAGGTTCGCTATCCTCCCCTTCATCTCCTGCTTCTCAATCTCCCAGGCATTTCGGTCGCGTTCGTGTCGGTGCCACTCCGTCTGCAGAAAGCGCATCACGCCCTGCAGCGTATATTCAGTAGCCGGCGGCTGGTTGGACGCATTGCCCTGCATTGCGCCGCTGAGATCCATTCCTCCGAGGCCGTTGCCAATATTCGAGCCCATAACGGCGCGCCTAGCTTATCTGCGTGGGTGCATCGAGAGGAAGCTCTGTTCGCAAAGAGGAAAAGCTTCCCAGGCGGGATGAGCAGAGCTTCACGCGCCTCGGGCTCACTGAGAGAAGCTGTGGCGTGTTTGTTCCCCGCCTAGCTTGTCTGGCAGCCCTGGTGCCGCGTAATGGACCGGTATCGTTGAGCTCGCCTGGTTGAGGAGGTGACGATTCGCAGATGTTCAACAGAGGCTCTGGCAAATAGGTGTCCGTACGCTATGCTGTCGCTGGGATCGACTGCTGGACTAGCACGCCGGCCAATCAGAGGGCGCGGCTGCCGTGAGGCCGCAAGGCATCAACCTTTTTTCCGACCCCCTGAGCGTGCAGCGCCGCTATCTGATGGCGGGGTCATTTTTGGAACTCGGAAGCTGCACGATGGATATTGCAGAGTTTCATCGATGACGCGCCGTGTAGCCTTATGCGAACGTATTGCGTTTGATTACATCAGCTCTCTTGCGAATCTGTCCTTGAACAAGTTTTTGTTTTTATTGCATGCTGTTGCTCTTTGTTTAATAGACCAACTTGCACCTTTTCCATCATACAGAGAACAGAACAGATGACTATCGCCATATAAAGCAAGACCCACATCTTTCAAGCATAAAACAACAAGATACAAATGTCAACTCTTCAGCCAAATCCTCGCATGCACCAACAATTGTTCAAACCAATTCCAAAGTCTTGATTTCAGCGTCTTGCCACCACTTTGATCCATACATCTTTCCAACCCCAGCTCTATGGTATCTTCCATCGTCCCGTTGCCGCACCATCAGCACCCAATAATGTCGAAGCTTCTTCGAAACGGCCTTGCCAGTGCGTCTCTCAATTTGCTCTTCTCGCCGTCCAATGCTGCCCATAAGAGCAAGACACAGAATCGGTTCAGAGATCGTATCTTCTGAAGCAAGATCAAAGACGACCCATCCTATGGGAAAACCATCTTGATCCAATATGAATCGAGCCATGGACTTGGTTGACTTGGCGTGAGACGATGTTATATCCGCGTATATTGCTTCAGAAGTAGCATCTCCTTGTTGAAATTTCATCGCTGTTGCAAGGTTAGAAAGGCGCTTTGCTCGTACTTGAAGACTCATTCGCCTTGCGTCTTCGCCGTCCTCAAAAGCGATTGAGGCACACAAATTCTTTGCTCTATCAATTGTCAAAAACCGCACTCCGGACGGAACATGCGCCCAAGTCCATGTTGGTAGCTTGAGAGGGTCTGAAATAGCAGCCCCCTCTATCCTTCTGGTTACTTGCCAGAGTAGCTGGTTAGGGAGAGACTCTTTCCACACGCCAAACGCATATTCACATGCAATCTTCTTGCCCAGCTCTCTCCGCAGACCCTCAAGCGCAATCAGTCTGTCCGTTGGAAAAGTCAACTGACGGTCGCTGTACTGCTCTATGATATTCTTCCAGCGCGTATTTCGCGATACACTATAGCACCGCTCCCCAGTCTCGCGTTGGGTGATGGCCTTGCAGGACCAGATGATGGTTCCCTTGGTGAAGAAGACTATGCGCCTAGACAAAAGCCATTCTTGAGTAGCCCAGGCACGGCTGTTGAGGGCACCGAACTCGGGAAAGGTGTTGGTGGCAGTGTCCCGCCGGATGGTTGCGAATACTTGTACGTTGGATGCAGCATCTGTCTCGTGGGAGAAGAAGTTGGGAATCTCTACAGAGGGAGGCGGTGGGTGGCGGGTGAAAAAGAATCCCTCCCAGCAACCTGGAGTATGTGAAGCGGCAATGGTGATCTCTGCCTGCTCGTATATAGAGCCCATGCGCTTTGACTCCGTCAGCCAGTCTTGATGGTCATCTTGCACGATACAGAGCGAATCAATCCAGACATATTCCAAGCCAATATTGCGAGTGACTGTGATTGCATCTTGGAACGTCTTTGGAATAGAATCCCAAGGAATATCATGAAGATACTCCTGGAGATTCGCCCGAATTGTCTTCAGGGGCTGTCTTCCAGAAGAGCCCCAGCAATGACTCAAGGTGGCATATCTTCCGCGCCGGCCTCGTGACGGCAGCAGCCTCACGCTGTTACCAGCAACATGGATCACTCTACTCGGTAGCTCTGGCAGTCGAGACTCGTCTAAGAGCGCCCCCGATAGAGTTTCCCGGCAGCATGGATGATCCCTTTTGCAAGCGCCCAGCCATCGTTCAACTAGGCAAAACGCCTCGGGGCTCGCTGGTGCTCGCAACTGAGGCCGGCCCACGATGTCATGACGGTGGCGAGGGCCTTTGCCTAATCGCTAGATGTAAGTTTTTTTTTTTAAACGCCCTTTGACCGTATCATATTGCTATGAAGCCCACATACGCTGGCCATGTGTGTAGAGCCGGATCTTGGCTTGCAGTAATTGCCCAGTATTTGACTCGGTTGCAGTGACATTCAGCCCCGTCAAGTGCGATCCCCCGGTTGGCGGATCAGGAAACGTCGATCCCTGAGAGTCCGACTTTGGCTCGAGAACGACAGCTTCACGGGCCAACGATAGCGCCGCGACTGGACCGCCCTTGTCCTTGTTGGCAGACGCCTGAAGGCTGCCGAGAAGCGCCGCTTGGACGAGGCCACAGAGTCGGCACCGCGTTGCCGATTTGGCCAGAGAAGAACCGTCTCGGAGCAACACCATTCCCTCCTTCGCCCCCCGACGAGACGCCAGGCCAGCGGGCAACTCTCGCTTCAGAGCGCTGAGCGAGACGGAGATGCATCGCTCGCACAGCTCCAGCCCCAGCTCCAGCTCCAGCTCCATGATTCCCGCAAACGGCCAGTAGCGCTTCGTGGAGCTCAAGCCACCATGCTTCTATCAGATGCGCAAAGGATGGGTGGCTTCTGGCTTCTGGTTTCTGGCTTCTGGCTTGCCGTGCGATCGGCGATACTGTGTTGGAGGGAAGAAAAACGTGACTAGAGCTAAGGACTGCGCTGCCCGTTGTGGCATGGCGGCCGCTAATCAACCCTGGCGGTTAGCCATGGCAGCCTCGTCTCGCGAAGCTCAGGCTTTCAATCTCGTGATGGCTTCTGCGGTGGTGGTGTTGGGACAGCATCCCTGTCAGGTGGATGGCTTAGTGACTATTTGGGATCTCTTGAGAGGTGAAAGGCATCGACTTGGTAAATGCAGTCACGCGGCAACCCCGGTGAGCTAGAGCAGCAATTGGTGCTCTCAAGAGCCATGAACCTTTGCCACGAACGTTACAACGATCTTCTCCAGCCGAACGTAATTATTTGTTTCGACGTCGCTTCAATCTTACTCCGATTATCGCGGAATTTTTTCCCTTCTTACGCCGAACGTAGAAAAGAGCTTATAGGCGAACGACTTGTTTTTTTCTTTCCCGTCTCTCAGCCGCCCGCAAATGTGGAAACCCCCAGAACTCTCTTTTTGACAGCTCTAGAAGCCCAGAGCACCCGAGGCAAAGGGTGAGGCCATACATGTAGTTAGTATAAACAATTATCACGTCAATGGCGCTGGAATCGAACTATCTGCATGTCAGCCCAGACAATCTCCGGCTGTTTCGGAGGGGCCCCAAATCTTTGCTTGGAAAGATCGTAGTATCCGGTTTGTGGGCTTGGCCCCCTAGCAAAACCCGAGCCATAACCTTATTTCTGTGACGTTTGAAAAAAGCTTTACTTCTTTTTCTCACTGTGTGGGAATGAGAGCTGAGCTTGGGAAGCTTGGAGCTGATAGCTATTACTTGGTACGGTAGATTTACCCGTACCACCATGTTCAGCGTTTTCAGAGTTCTGACACGAGGAGCCCATCACAAAGCCACTTAACACATATTGTGATTTTAAAGTCAATGGGGGGTTTTTTTTTCTCGTTTTTTTCTTTTGATTTTATTGGAATATTACTCTGTCCACTAGGCAGTATTACTAGCTAGTTACAATATTATGATTAATATATCTTGTTTATCAGTCAGGGTTTCTTAAAGGTGTCTGACGAGAAATTAACGGTTGGAGGTCCTCTCGACAGAGCCGTTTGTAGAATTAAAGTTGAAGCCTAAAGCAAACTGGAAGCTTGGGCAGCCGAATAGTTTTTTTTGTTTCCTTTTTCCTTTTCGTAATTGAAGCTTCTTCATCCCGAAAGAATGAATCAAAGGAAAAACTCTCACGCCACTCTCACACCTGGGTATCAAAATTAGAGAGGGCTCAGATCCATTCAAGCTTGGCGTGGATTAGACGGCAGTGGTGGTGGCTGGGGCCGCCATGTGGGTTTGCTGAGTTCCCATGGTTCCCATGTGCTCGCCTCCCATGTGGTGAGTTCCCGGAGCTGCGACGGGTGGTGGTGCAGTAGTGCCAGTTTCTCCAGAGATGGTAGAATCAGGTCGCTCCTTGGTGTGGTGGTGATGCCTGGGCTCGTTGACAGCATTTCGTCGGTGAGATCTGATGAGGAAAACTTCGATGAGCAGATTGACCAAGATAAAAAAGCTAGAGGCAGATACTGTTAGTAAACACAAAGATTTGATGTGAGGAACCGTCAGCTTACAATCCAATAAAAAGCCATGCTTGAATCGCATGCTTCTTGCTACAGTTGCCGGGGGCCGGGAATGAATTGCGGCATCGGTTGTGGCTCCAGCTCAACGAGGCAAAGATGAAGGCCGTAAGCCATAGGTAGCTGAAGACGAGGTGCAAAGGTGCCAAGAGTCCTCCATACTTGGGGAGGCATGGTGCAATGGCTCCGACAAGATAAACAACCATGGAAATGACAGCCTAGGGGATATGCGTTAGATGGTGGTATATGATGGGTTGAGAGATGAAAAGGGGGAGATTTACAATGACTTCCATATACACAAGTTGAACATTTCGGTTCGAAAATTTCTGTAAAAGGTTACCGACGACGGCAGTGACAATAATGGCCGAAATAAATGTAAAGATGTAGCAGACGAGCGAGCCCATCCGCAGGCCCATATTGGCGAGACCAGAACCTAACGCCATGTTGACGGTGTTTTATGGGCTGTTGTGTTTCAACGATTAATATTAATCTTTTGCCTGTTGGGTATCTCAAACAACGAAACGTCTTCTAGCGATGGAAAAGAAAGAAAGAAAGAAAGAAGAAGACTGAAGCACAAGAGCTGTGGAAGCTTTTATATATATGAGGTATCATTCATTCCAGCTCCCAATGGCGCCTCTGCCGGCCTCACCACACCATCTTACCTTGTCAAGCACAGTGCCGACTGAGCCGATGTCAATGAAAGGCAAAGAATGCCTGGCTTCAACAAGGTTTTGGCTATTATGAAGATAAGAGGAGGAAGCTAAAAGGGGTCCAAGGCTGGAGTGGCGTGTTTAAGCCGGTGCTAGCAATGGTAACAGAGCAGCCGCTTGGACAGAGCTAGATGTAATGCTTACATTGGGCGCGGGAGAAGACAACGCCACATCATGCCGGCAGAATCCTGATAGTAATGCGACCTTCTGTCACAATGAGCATTGCACATCTAGATTGCTTTCGTTTCTCTCTCTCTTTTAGTTGAGCAAAGTGACTTCTCCACGGGGCTTTGCCGAAAGGGCTAGCCATGACGCCGTTGATCGGACACATGCCCTTCCCGTCTGCTCCGAGACGCAAGCCCGCCTTTTCGCTAAGACGAGATTCCTCATTGATGATTTGCTCCAGCAGCTGAATAGTTGCTACCGAAAGCTTCATGCGTTGAAAGTTCTTTTACCAAAATCGGCTGGATCGGGAGGATCTGGAGAGGACGAGTTCGGACATGCGGCCAGAGTTGGCAGTGAGCCGTAATACTTCGCTTGGAGTATCTGTCTAGACGAGGACTGTCAGGCTTTGTAATAATGAAGCAAGCGAAGCCTGCCAAGCTCCATGGCATTTGTTGATGAGCAGTGTTGAATTGTGATGAGCCGTGGGAGAGTATCGCAAACTCATTTAGCTATGGACGATGACATCACAAAAACTCTAACTGCGGCCACAGAAAGATGTAGAAGGATCCAGTGCCTTGGGTTTCAACGCCCGCGTAAAGTAATTATCCTATCAGGTCATCTCTGCACTTGGGCTCGTTTGTGATTTATTATTCATCACATTAGTGCGGAATCAAATTGTGGCTTCACCACGTTGTTTCGATTGTGGCCATTCAACCCGAGAGCATGCACCTTTGATATCATGATTTTGACTTCTTCTTCTTCTTCTCCATACAAAAGCTACAGCTTCGAATGAATTCAAGGCGTTGAAACAAATCACTACAATGGAACAGAGACGCCATCAATATTCAAGATTAGCTCCAGGATTCTCCCATGGTAGCATTATGCTGCATCAACATGGCCCAGATGGTGAGATATCCCTGTAAACAGCCTGAGCTCGAATGTTTCTGATGCATGCAACTTGCCTTCACTTAGCTGTTCGTGTGCCATTACAACGTACGGAGGTAGCATGTGGAGAGCCTCCATTGCATATGCACGTCTGCCGTCCACTAGCAACTCCACCATTCTCCCTAGCTCTGCAGCCGAATCGGCAGAAGTGGAGTTGTCTTGGACTGCATATCGTCGAGGTGAATTCAGCCAGCGTCAGGGGAATGTTGCAAAGGTGCTCATATTCTCGACAAGCATGTATGAATACGTGGAGTTGGCTCACCGTCAGCTTGGTAGCATACAATTTTCAGGTTACAGCATGCTAGGCGTTAATTAGGAGGCCTATTCAATGCTACTTGGGTACCTACAAACGGCATTTTTGGTGCCCCACTATTACTAGTAGTACCTTATGTTTGGTTTCTGGCAACATACGCCTAGCATTATTTCGAAACGCAATTCAACCTGATCATCAATCTCGATCGCTCATCATGGGTGAATCCATCACGTCGCAGCCTAACAACGGCACTGAAATACTATCATCAATTCCATCAACTTCATCTGCTCCCGCTGCCTCATCTCTTTACGGAATCATCCGGCGCCATTGTCGAGAAAGGCTCCTTGTTCGACCACTTCTCTGGACTAACCGTCACCTCGAGCTACTACAAATCTCCTTTAATGAGCCCTGCCTTGCTCCAAAAACAAACCGGCTGGATTATTATAGCAAACGTCACTCTAAATTTGTTGGAAAAAGAGTTATGAGAAGCTATTTGCAGAAATTTCATCTGCTCGAGTACCGAGAAGAGTGTATTCGCGCCTTGTTCTGCGGGTTTGATTCTCCATTCACGTCTGACTCGTTCGTTATCCCCCCCCCCCCCCTTCCCTTGTCCATTTTCGCTGAGATATCTAACTAGTAAATATTACACAGAAAAGCTCTTTTCGTCAGCTTCGATGGGTTACACTCACAAGCAGTATGCGAAGGTATCGAACTTCGCAAAGCAGGTTCTGAATGGGCAGATTGGAAATATCCAGAATATCCAATTTGCGCATATATTGATAGCGGTCGCATCGAAGAATGGCGAAAAGAGTCTCTGCATCTTCCTTGGTGCAGCCCGCACAATGCTCCCGTTTACGCGATGCTTTGCCAAAAGTTGAAAAACCTCAGGCCCGTGAATCCGTTGAAAGAGCCATATGTAGCGGCGCTCTTGGTTGCTCTGGCACAATACCGGAGGTATGTTCTCGAGGCAACAAGACCAGAAGATTTATCTGCGTTGGAAATATATCCAGTATGTATCTCAACAGTGCTATACCGCGTCAACAATTTGCTAAGAGTGACATAGACACAAGTTTTGTATTCGCTTGAAAACCAAAGCAGCGTATATCTTTACAAGGCAGATATTCTTTCTTCCTATCTGGACATGTTTGATTGCCCTGCCATTGCACCACCAGGGTCACCGCAGATTTCGATCCAGGTTTTCGAGATTCCTCGTGAGCCAGTTGATACGTTTCGTGATCGAATTTTGGCACTGGTGTTTCCGACTACCCTCGATCGTCCATTTGAGATGAGAGATGACCGAAAAAGAAAGAGGAGTTGATTGTAAGCCTTGGTTTTGTATAAGCATTTATATGTTGAGAATATTTTCGCGAGCTTTTTGAACGAGGGAATTGGTATGGATGGATACAACACGCTCTCACCGCTCGAGACATTGTATTGTCTAGTACATCGCAAACCACAATAGAACGTTTGGCAGCATGTTTAATACTTAGAAGAATGCAAAGACTGCTATATTTCATGAATCCTCTTCGCCATCTTCTATTCTGACTTTCTCTAACTTGTTCACGCTGGAATGAATATGGCAACTAGAGCAGAGCTTATGGTATCCAACTTTGACACATGCGAGCATGAAATCGTATCATGAATTATATTTGACGCAAGCATCATGATAGCTCAACTGTACATACTACCTGTCCACTTGGTGCTTGGAGCGGAACTTTTCAATTTCCACTCCGATTATTGAGGCAACGCACTGTATATTATTTATGACGGAACAACCCGAATCTTGATTTCCCTTCGCTCGCGCGCCGCCGAAATAGCTAGATACTTAGATACCTATTCTTTTAGAGGCAGCTTTGTTTGTGTTTTGTCGCCTATATGTAGTTAGGTGTTCCATGCTTAACCTAAACTTTTTTCTAGCCTTTTACTTCAGCTTCATAAATCCTTTGGGCCCAATCAAGTTTCGCCTCGAATCCAACACCCTCAAGCGTTGACTGTCTCAGAATATCTCATAGAGCATCGGCCCATCTCAGAATAGCGCTCAAATGCTGAAGAAGTTGTCTTCGGTGGGCTTCCACCGCAACATCCATCCATTTCGTTGTATGAATGCGCAAGTGACATCCATTTGTTCCCATGCCCAAGGTTTCGTATTGCTGGAGATATTGATTGTCGAATTCGAACGTATAGATTCGCAAAAATCGGTTCGTCGCCAATATTGTAATAGACCTGTGACATGTAAGTTATGAGGTGTCAGACGGTAGGACAAGATACATACAAATTTTGTCTAACGGCAATGTAGGTTGACATCTCACCCGTTCGTTGAATCGCAATCGCCTGAGCCACCATCTGGGCCAACACTTCATCAGTTACTTGGAGCTTTCCATCAACATTTCTGAGGGCACGTTTTGCTTCAAGAAGAACGACTTGTCGAAAATGTCGGCTCCCAGGAACCCAGATCTGGACTCCGCCGTCATCAATTGCGACAACATCAGGTTGACTTGGGCCGCGGCTATAGTGATACCTGATTTTTTCGTCCCGCCAAGTCAATGGCTTCGCCTTGCTAGGCCCTTGCTTGAAGGTAAGATCGTTTCTGTTGGGAAACTCCTCAATAAAAGCTTGGAGGTGTTTGTTGAGATTGTTAAGGGCATCGTCGGCATAAGATCCCGATAGAGGAGCTATTATCAACTGTTCAGGCATCAAGATTACACGTGAGGCATACAACTCTGCTGTACCCCAGGCGCTGGCGCTGGCGTTCCAATGTTGATCTTGGTAAAGCTGTCCAAAATTCTTCTTCCCTTGAGATTTTTGCCGAAACTGGGCGTCGCTCGCTATGTCATACGGCATAGCTACGGTATACTGTTAGGAGAAAGTCAGTAAATCATTCGTAGAGTTAGGCGTAGAAACAATGGCGGGAGAATATTTTATGACGTACCCAGTCGATATATCTTGCTTTATTCAGTCAACAGGGTGAACTAATATAGACAACGAACTGATGAAGAGACAAGTGTCAAAAGCGCTTGGAAGATCGAAGAGATCAGGTGGAAAGAGAATACGATTTGCATTGAGTCTAGAGTTCCGTCTCTCCGCTCAAGGCTATATATAGTTGGTTATCTGCAGCTAGGAAGATTTCTTATTGCAGAAGTGAGTTGAAAGTGAACTGGGCTCCACTTCAAGATCAGTTTTCTGCCAACTGCTATTGAATAGCCCATTGTTTTCGACTTCAATAGTTGCAGCTGCATCTGTCATGCATCGTTAAGTGGGCCTGCAGCAGTGATTCATTGCCGCTTCAGCTCAAGCGGAAGAACAGCGAGCGGTGGAAGTGTCTTCTAGTAATGCCATGTGTTTGGAAATGATATGTCACGCTTATTTTCTACCTATGCTAGATTCATCTTATCCGAGTACGACTCCTTCCACGATTTCCTATTCCACACCACATCACTGCCAGAGACATTAATATGTTCTTGTGGGCGTGGGAAATTTACACCAAGCGTCTATTGTTGGCCAATGTCTTTTCAAGCAAGGCAGGCTCATTGATATAGCAATAAACTCATGCCAACAAGGGATTTAGCCCATATGGCATTCTAATTCGTCTTATAAAGAATAATATTAATTTATAATATATAACATAAAGGGAGATGTTATCCAACACACCAATTTCATTATACAACACCCTACTAGCAATAGCACAATAAGGAAGCCGGTACATATATTATAATACATGTAGATAACTGCCAAATACATTTCAAAATAGCAGTAGCAGCAGTAGCAGCAGTAGCAGCAGTAGCAGCAGTAGCAGCAGTTGCGGCAGCAGCCTACATGTAGGCTATAGCTGGAGCGCTGAATAAAATAATAGTTTGTTTAATCCTGTATTATTCATTGATAATACTGATCTATTTTTATATAGAATCACAATTTTAATATAACGAAAGTTTTAATGATTATTCACTTTTCTAGGCACATTTATAGCGCTACTTGATTCCGAACTTGATTTTCCATCATTCTTGAAGCTTTTTTTTTTTTTTACAAGTGTCGTGCAAATAGTATGACTCCATGGGGAATTGTTTTTCAGCCTCTGGGCTGGTAATGACGACTAGGCCGACAGTTTTCTATCGACCCCTTTCCTACCAAACACCCTGCAAATATTTCCATTTTAGGAAACCCTCTGACAGACTGACGGTCTGACCACCGCTCGCCATGACTATGGATTGCGATATATTGGGTATTGCCACCATGAGGAATTGTGATACTGAGTCTTTATGCAATTTAGGTAGATTTACACTTGTACATAGCGTTTATGGCAAGAAAATCCAGTGTAGGTACTGAATCAATATATCTGATGCGTACATACCTAGGTACTAGTACAGGTATCTACTAGTACTTTCCTTGAATTAGTAGGTACATGTACTTATAACTGGTCCTACATGCCCTTCCTCACCAAGATACGGCGGTTTATGGAGTACCTATCCTACATATACTAATATTCTCTGAAATCCATGCTGCAGCCTCACTGCCACGACTAATACCGTACGTAATCCTGACCACAGGCTACCGTCGCACAGGCTGTGTCCCCTTGCGGTATATTGTTTACCCCGCCGGATCGCCACTGCATATAAATCCAATGCTACCCACTAGCAGTAAACACCAACACGCACCGCTAGGCACGATTAGCAGACCGCCGACTCTCCCAAACCCGATCGCAGCTGGGCATCTCCCGCGTCTTGATTCCATCCACCGCGAGGCTGCACGGGCACTGCGCTGGCTCATGCTCGTCCACTAGGGCCGCCCTGAACCGAGACTCGACTCGCGCCAGTCGACCGTCTCCAGAGGTCCATCAGTCTCCACCGGCGGCTCGCATATCGGCATCAGCCATCTCCATCTGGGTCCAGCTCTAGGCCCGGCTCAGCTCCGTCCACCGCTATCGCCTGATTTGCTGCTCGCCGCCGGCATGTCCTCGACATCTCAGCGACGACGGCGGCGGGATGAAGACGACTACATCCCCTTTGGCCCCCCGTCTCTCCCCAGCACTCAGACACACCTGGACATCATGTCCTCGGAAGGCTGGCCACCGCCGGTGATCATGTCCGACTCGAGCGACGAGGACCTTCGCGAACTGCATCGAACGCCTGCGCGACAAATTTCTCGCCGTAGCGGAATCCCGCATATCGACGCTCTGACGGCGCTCAACCCCGACAGATACTCGCCAGACCTGTACTCTGTCCACTCTGACCCACCAAGCCAGACGCCGATGCTTGTGGAAGATGACGCCGGACTGCGATCGCAATACGCCGGCAGACATTCACAATACTACGCCGCGAGCAACCCCCGCCCGGGGCCGCAGATCAAGCCACACCTGTCCTCCTTGGACATTCCTAGACGCTATGGCAGCAATGCCATCCTCGACATGTACGCGCTCACCTACGTTGACGACCCGGACCCGAACCTGCTGTGTCCCATCTGCCACGACCCCCTCGTCGACCCGGTGACGACCCCTTGCGACCACACATTCTGCTATCGGTGCTTGCGCAGAAGCATGGCGTCGAGTCCCGCTGGTGGCGTCTGCCCAATCGACAGAGAGCCTCTGCTATGGACAGACTGCACCAGTTCGATACGGCTGATTCGCACCCAGCTGAATAACTTGCTTGTCAAATGCCCTCACCATGGCCGAGGCTGCGAAGAGGAAATGAAGCGGGAGGTAGTAGAACGGCACGCGACTGTGGAGTGCGGCTTCCGGGAGTTTGCTTGTCCCGATACCGAGTGCGAAAAGACTGTTCGCTACAAGCCGACTGATGATAAATGCCAGCACCAGGAAAGCAACTGCGAGTTCTGCGACGCCATTATTGAAGAAGCCGATAGTGACATCCACCTGCTTCAATGCCCCAGGAGCAAGACTCGATGTGCGGCCTGCTGGGCAATGATCCTCCGTGAAGACGAGGAAGTCCATCGGAGCGTGGATTGTGTTTCCATTGAGGTGGCATGCCGCTTTCAAAGCGTCGGCTGTCCCGTGAGAGTCATACGAGCACACCAGGAGCTCCATGCCCTTTCCTGTCCCTTCCATCCAGACTCGCCTTCTGGTGCCATCATACGCAGCCAACGCGAGATCATAGAGACATTTGGCAACCTGGGCAGCCAGATCCGTCATTTACGAGCCAGGCAGGACGAGACCAGCCGACGGCTCGATCAAGTTTCCGGGCCGCCTCCCCTTAACCGCCCGGGCGACCCTGGGTTCAGAGACGTCAGAGCAATGCAGGATCTTGATGTTGGATTCGGCGAAGTCCACCACAACTTAAACAATCTTGAACGCCAGAATGTGTGGACCGTCAACCAGATTGTGCCCGTCCGGGAAGAAGTTACTGAACTGCGCAATAATATCAACATGATTCGAATGCAGGTCAACTGGCTCATGAGCCGCAGCCGCGAAGAAGTCCATGCGAGACCAACTTCCAGCGGCACCACACGGCCCACGTCAATGGGGTCCGATACGGTGCAGGAGCCGCTGCCTCCCATGGTGCGCCAGAGACGGCGATCGACCAGCGTGGACGTTGATCTTCCACGACTATAGACATCGAGGTTTTTTTGTTAAAGTAATTGAGTCATTTGGGACTGGGTGGTGCATTTACGAGCATGGGAGGCCATTGAGCAATATACCAATCAGGGCGTATAAAAACTGGGAGATGTTTTATGTGTTTTTGCTCCGGAGCTAGCTTATATCTACTTACTTGTGTCTAGCAATTCAAAGAAAAAATTGACCATGGTAATCTGTGTCTTGAGTTTATATATATATATATATATATATGTATATAAATTCTAATGGGGAAGCATAAAGAGCAGCCCTCATCCATATCTTAACGCCGAGTATTGCTGTTTGGCAACTCCGCCGTGCAGATGGCGGTATGCTAGAGTGCGGCCTCGATAAAGGAGAAATCCGCAACTCGGGAGCCAAGGAGGAGCTTAATGCTACTCCATGCTAAAATCCTATTGACCCTACTGAAGTTGCTATAGCAGAGCCTCCGGTTTGGGGATCCCCGCTCGCGGACTTTTAAAGAGTCGCTGGGTTCATAGAGCACTAAATGCGTGACTTGCTGGCAGCGGAGTTCCACTGCAGACTTGCATTCTAATAAAGTTCCGAGGTACCTGGAATTATGACCCCAGACAACAATATTTTCTTCTTCTTCTTTTGCTGCCGTCTTCTTCTGTGAAGTTCCTTTTCCTGCTCTTTTGACTTGGCCAGCAAGAATACATTTTTCATTCGTCAAAGCGGCTGCAACCATATTACTGCGCAGACGCAGGCAGTGAATGCCTAGTAGCTGCAAGTCTGACTACAGGCTACAGATACGGCGACAAACGACCCAGCAAGCTTACTAAATGCCTGCATGTACATGTACCCTGGCAACAAACGAGTGCTGCTGATATAAGAGGATCAACCAACCAATCGAGTTTTGCTTGCGGCTGAAAAACCTATATGCCTGATCAACACCAAGTCCGCACAGTCTGCTACAGTCGTCCCTCTTTTTTAACAAAATCAATCAATCTCTGGTACTCTTCTTGAGCCAGCGGGGAAAAAAAAAAAAAAAAAAAAAAAAAAAAGGAACATTGGAAACCTAAAACAAAGGATCAAGCCAACAAACATCACTACAGCACTGGCTCTAGCGCTGCCTACGGGGGAGCAGGCCACTGAAGCCGTCCATCGCTAGCAAGTGTGGCAGCGGCAGAGCCCCGCAGGCAGACGACATCACTTCTCCACCAAGGCCCAAAGCTGCATCTTTGTCAGCCTCGCCATTCCACCTGCTTCTACGTTTCATAAACGTTGGTTTACCGCGAAACCTGCGTTCCGTTTTTGTTTTTGCCCGTTTCAGTGTCCTTGTTGGTTTCTCGTCGTTTTTCCCTGCTCGACATACGGCACCCGGGAGCTTCTTTCATTTCTACTCTCTCCAAGACTCCTCCGCCATGGATCCCAACCAGACGCCCGCGGGGCCTGATGGCCCCGATAAAGAAAAGATGGAGCAGGTAAGCCGTCTCGTGCATCCTCTGAGCCGCTGCTGCGGGTGATGGCCGTCTAGACGGAAAACTGACGATTGTCGATACAGATTCGAGCACGGCGCCTGGCCAAGCTGGGTAATCCAGCCCCCCCAAAGCCGGCGGAGAGCACGCCTACAGAGGCCGGAAGCTCATCATCGCCTGCTCCTCCGCAAGCGGGCTCTCCAGCCCCCGAGGCCGAATTCGAGACCAAGAAGACCAAGATCACCATCACACCGGCGGCCCAGCCGACCTCAAACCCTTTTGCGCAGCTCGGCGTGCGGTCAAGCAGACCGGCCGACCCCGAAGGCTCTACAGGTACTTTTCGTGTTGCTCGCAAGAGGTCCGCCTCTCAAGTTGACGACGTCCTTTCAGCACCGCCTCCGCGTAAAGCCACTCCCGTCCAGCCCGAGTCGGACGAGGACTATGCCGATAGAATTCTCAGCCAAATCTTCCGCATAACGGTCGACCCCCACCGGATGACAAGCAATACCAACCATCGCCTGACCTTTCTCCCGAGTCTAAACCAAGAGCTCAACGATTCCGGGGAGCCCTTGAAGCTGTCTGTTAATACTTTGGATCAGGCCATCATAGAGGCTTGTAGCAGCTGGTCTTCTGATAAGCCTCTGATGCACTATCTTCTACCATGCTGGAAGAGAGCTGTCAAGGCAGCGTCAGCGAATAAGCAAACGAGCGGCCCCAAGTTCGACCTACACGAAGAGTCGAAGCGTTTGTGCATGAGCAACTGCCTCTTCGCCGTTACTATGCCGGTTTTATATGGGTTAGTTGCACATGACTTGGAGGCAGTCCCTGAGTACTTTTCATATCTGATATCTTTCTTTCTTCCAGCCGCGAGCCAAACCCAAATCATGATACTATTGCCCCTTATCTTCTGAAGGGTCCTGTAGATGAGGGTGGAATTTGCCTCGATTTCATCAAAGAGGCTATTAAGCGGTTCGATGATGATGAGGCTTTCCCAGCCATCTTTAACGATGCTATGGTCAAGCTCAGCACTCAGCTATCTGGAATTTCCATGAGCGATGAATACAAGCCATATGTCCAGGTTAGTCTTGATATTTCCCGTCAATGTGCAAAATTTCGTCACATCATGAGCTACACGACGAACTGACAATTGATATGTGCAGGCACTGCTAACATACACACGCTTCCCCATCTTAATATCTAATCTCGCTACGCACGCCTGTTTCAAGCTACCTCTATCGCCACACACCATTGAGAGGAACACTATCCTTGGCCCATTCTTTCGTTTATCCCCCCTACAGCCAGAAGTGATCAAAAGCTACTTTCCCGGGTCACGTACTCTTGACAAGGCACGCATTACCAACGCGCAAGACGCTCTGCGAATGGTGCTGAGGACACACCAAGACGACCTCTTCGTGATTACCAACGCTTTCATTCGGGCAGGGCCAGATACAAGAAATCGTACATTGGATTGGTTTGCATACATCCTCAACACCAACCACAAACGGAGAGCTATCCAGGTGGACCCCAGGGAGGTTGCCTCAGACGGATTCATGATGAACATCACCACGATTTTGGATCGATTCTGCGAACCATTCATGGAAATGGATTTTAGCAAAATAGACAAGATTGATGTCCGATATTTTCGGAGGCAGCCGCGAGTTGATATCTCAGATGAGACCAAACTCAACGCCGATCAAGCCGCTGCTGAAAAGTACTATGCTCAAAAGGAAGAGGGTGACTCAAACTTCATCTCAGAAGCCTTCTTCCTGACACTGGCTGCTCACCACTATGGCAGCGAGGCACTCAACTCGCAGCTGAAGAATCTCGATCGCGAGATCAAGTACTTGGAGAGACATCTCAAGGCTATGGAGGCAGAGCGATCAAAAGTAGCCAACGCGCCGCATCAACTTAGGCTGTTCGAAGAAACCCTCAAAAGGCATACGAACGTGCTGGAAAAGACAATAGCGCTGAAATACTCAATTGAGGGCGTTCTGCTCGACGAAAGAATGCAGAGTACTTCTCTGCGGTTCATGCGATATGTTGCTGTGTGGCTGCTTCGTATTGCAACAGGGTCCGATTATAAACCTGGAACTGAGACTGAGACTATCAAGTATGATTCCGGTTTTCAATTCATATAGGCTGATTTTACTAACAGTACTGCTCTAGGCTACCTATTGAATTGGCAAACTCTGGCGCTTTTGCGTATCTCCCCGAATATGCGCTTCAGAATATTGTTGACAACTTCAAGTTTGTGTTCCGGTAAGCATTTCGAGGCTAGCTTTCAGTTTCTCTTGGCAAAAATGAAACTCCTGAAACTAATCAAAGCCGGTTTCCCCTTGATAGGTGGCTTCCCACCATTCTTCCCAGCGCTGTGGGCGAGGAAATGATTGCTCTGTGCATCACCTTCCTTCGGTCTTCAGAACAGATCAAAAACCCATATCTTAAATCATCACTAGTGTCTCTGCTCTTCTCCGGGACCTGGCCGTTTATGCACCTCAAGAGAGGTGTTTTGGGCGATCAGCTCATCTCCATCAAGTTTGCCAACGACTTTTTGTTGCATGCTTTGATGAAATTCTACATCGAGTGCGAGTCTACTGGAGCCAACACGGCTTTCTACGACAAGTTCAACATACGATATGAAATCTTCCAAGTCATCAAATGCGTATGGATTAACGATGTTTACAGACAACAGCTCATCAAAGAAAGCAAGTAAGTAAATCCTTCTCTGGAAAGAAATGCTGAGCCACTCACACATCCATCTGCAAACATCTAACGTACTTTCAGGGTCAATCGAGGTTTCTTTGTTCAATTCGTCAATATGCTTCTAAATGACACCACTTACGTCCTGGATGAGGCATTCACAAAGTTCCCCAAGATGCGCGGTCTTGAGAGAGAGCTTGAGGATCGCAGCATGTCAACAGAGGACCGACAGAAGAAGGAAGAGGAGCTACAGAGCCTAGGAAGTCAAGCGACTTCTTACATGCAGCTGGCCAACGAGACCCTTGAGATGATGAAACTCTTTACCAAGACATTAAGCGAGGCCTTCACCATGCCCGAGATTGTCTCACGTCTGGCGAGCATGTTGAACTACAACCTCGAGACGTTGGCTGGCAAGAAAGCCGCAGCTGAGCTGAGCGTTTCAAACAGAGAAAAATACCATTTCCGGCCTCTTCAGCTGCTCTCCGACTTTGTCGACATCTACTTGAACCTTGGAGCATCATCCGTCTTCATCGAGGCTGTCGCAGCAGACGGACGCTCTTACAAGCCAGAGGTCCTGGATCGCGTCTCCTACATCCTGTCATCCAAACACCAGAAAGACACGGCAGACATTGCTCGATGGGACAAGCTCAAGGTCAAGTTTATCAAGGCGAAGGAGCAGCAGGATCAAGCCGAGATGGATCTCGGCGACATCCCGCCCGAGTTTGAAGACCCCATCATGGGAGAGCTGATGAAGGATCCCGTGCTCCTACCGAGTAGGCACGTTGTCGATCGATCGACCATCGTGCAGCACTTGCTGAGCGACCCGAAAGATCCGTTTACACGTCAACCTATGACTATTGAGGATGCCGTTCCGCAGATGGAGCTGAAGGAGAAGATTGAGAAGTGGAGGCTTGAGAGGATCCAGGCTTCCAAGGAGAAACTGGCACAACAAGGAGACGATGCCATGGATACCGCTGAGGGCTAACGCTAAGAAGGTTAGAGAGATGTTGTTGCTAACCTGTGAGGGTCAAGTAAACAGGGATTTGGCATTTTGACTGCCTTTTACTCCTTCCAGTCACGTATTTCCCCCCTTTTTTCTCTCCCCAACTATTCATTTGTCTTTCTTTCTTTGTTTTTCTTGTCGGTCTGGTTGATGTTAGGAAAGGGAAACCAGTTGGGAAATTCAATCTGCGGCGAACCAAAAAAAAAAAAAGAAGGCCCTTTTTTGACGAATGATACACATAGGGATGACAGAGAATAGATTTCATGATTATGTACTCGGAGTTTTATGACACTTTGCTTTTATTCTTTTTAATCTTTTACATAACATCCACTTCCAATGTGAACGAGAACATGAAGCACTCTCGACTTCAGCTCATCAAAAGTTCTGTTCTGCACGCTACAGCTATGAATAGAAGGTAGGTAGATCGACTCCCAATTCCCTCTAGAGAGAATAGAGCATAGGCCATCCTACCTTGTAGGTATCAGAAGAAGAAAAAAGGTCACCTCCGCAAAACATCTAGCTCCCAGTGGAGAGATGTAGATAATAAAAACTACCTCGGTCTTTCACGTGGCAAAAAAGTGTCTGGTGCTAGGTAGGTATAAGTCGGTGAGATCCGAACGAATTTAGACAAAAAGCCGACCCCCGTAAAACAAAAACAATAACACAAAAAAACAAAGCGGTAAAGCAAACTTCCATTTGTCATAGATGACCAAATAGCAAGCTGCGCATTAGTAAATTAAGCCAAACAAGGCATAATAAGAGCGGCTAAGGCACGGTCATCCGAAATACTACTGTACAGTAGTGTAGAAGAAGTATCCGAGCTGGGAAGGGGGAAAAAAAAGAGGGACGATATCGACGAGCGTGAGGGGTGGCCAATACAGGGGGGGCAAGTAAGCACCGCTATCTCTTCGTCTTATATTGTTCGACAAACGAAGGATTTGGTATGGGAATGTTCTGAAACGAAGAGAGGAAAAGGATGAGACGGGGGGTGGCAAAATGCGTGAGCGAGCGTAAGAGCGTCAAAGCAGCAAGAAGGGAAGAAGAAAAAAGGCCTCTTACAAATCACAAGCATATATGCTCCTTCATACGAGTAAGGGCAGGTCCGCCATCGTGGCCGGGTCACTGGATACTTAACTCCGAGTACCTATTGTATACTAGCAGGATCTCAAACAGAATAAAAAAAAGTGGTAGGTACAAGTAAGAGGCCAGAGGGATCTACTCAGGGGGGTAGGGTACGGAGTGAGACAAGAGAGAAACTAGGCTTCAGTGTTTCTTGCACGGACGGAGCACTTCCGAAAGCCATTTGCTGACACTTGATGGGAATATTGTCCGATGGCCCGACGCCGGCCTGCTAGGACGCGAGCCAGCTTCATGCATCGACTTTCATCTTGAGCCTCGAGATCGGTTTGCCAGCCGGTGGCCGCGCGACAATCGGCAGCCACTCCCGGCTTAGAAGGAGTTTGGCTCGTTTCAGCGCCGTTTATGAGGACTGCGTTGGGCCTGTATAACTCTGTATTTCGCACAGAGATGGCCTTCTACCCGTCCAGTACAGTATATAGCTGGCCTTGTATCCGCTGCCATGACCGCTTGTTATACTCCCAGGTTGGAGTCCACAGGCAGGGCCACAGTAGAGGAGAGCAGCTTGGAACATGAACCTGTAAGCCTTACTCCTGCAGGCTTGCGTCATTTCGTTCCATTGTGCAAGACCCATCGGTGGATTGAAGGCTAAGACCTACTATACTTAGGCCTAGATGTTGACCACTTGGTCTGTTGTCCCCGCGATTGAGGGGCTTCCAGATCAAAGCAGGACCCAGCCAGCCAAGGAGTGTTGAAACGTGGCTATTAGCAATAGCGGAGGCCGAGCAGGAACCTGGTGCCCGATCACTAAGCAGCGGAGAGGAGTCTTCGGTAAAAAAGACAAAGACAAGCTCGGCCCAAAAGCTTCCAAGCTTCCAAAGCCCAGCAGCCTGGATCATTTCCAGGCGGCCTGCCGCAAATGGGAGGCTAAGGCAATGCTTAACAACAGGCTAAGCAAGACTCAGCGCCAGAGACTCCACATCTTGCCTCTTCCCACAGCGCTATCAGGGCTCAGCAGCCTGTTCTGGTGCCATCGTGGGGGCCGTGCCCTTGGCCCAACATGGTAGGAAGCATTCTGGGTGACCATGAAACTCCGCTCTCTGTCCTGTACGAAGCTGCGTGCCTGTACTTGTACTCTGCAGTACCAGCGCTGAGCAATGTGCCAGGCCAGGCGAAACACATCGTAACTAGCCCTGGCGGTGTTCCGTTCCGTGCTCCGTGCTCCGTGCTCATAGCATCATCTCGGCTAAGCCGCCGTGGTTTGCCGCAAGTCGTTTGCCGCACCACACTCGCCGACGATCGACAGATAGTGTCGCCCCCGGGCTCTTCAGCACACACAAAGTGGCTAGCGCCATCACCGAAACCCGGCTGCAGTCAGCAATCTTTGGCGTTTGAGGGATCAGGCCGACACAGCGCGGAAGCCTTGTCCGAGAACACAAGGCGCTTAACGAGCTGGCGTGCATACGTAATTCGGACATGGGAACCTCTTTAATCTCGGACAGACGGGTACAGGCCGAAAAGCTTGGCCTGAGAAGGTGCGCATTGCGACGACCGCCATTAGAAATCGGCCGGCAAACACTCCTTGTAGGTACACACATCGGTCTGTGCTGGCGAGAACAGAACGTGCATGGACACCTTCCAGTTGGATGCGTGCCCAGCTCGCACAGCCGCTTCACGGCCATGGTGCTTGAACGAGTACAGTACGTCGTCGATAGACCCGTAAAGGTTGCCCTTTGTATGCTTGTACGGAGTAATGTGAGCGTGCTGTGCTGCAGCCACTTCCTCGCGTGATGTGTCTTATGTCGGTACGGCTTTTGTTTAGCCACCCTCCCCGGACACGTCAGACGACTGCAACCCTCTAGCTTCGGTTGCTACCACGGGAGCTTACTTGTAGGTCTTTCAGCTGTGATGCGAGGCCAAAACTGCGACCACCCTTCCCAAAACGACATCCCTGGCGTGGGCATCTGCTACCAAATGACGGGACAGGAAGAAAGGAAGCGTCAATCTTCGGAAAACGCTGGCGGTCTAAGCGAGTCACATGTGTGCCATCAAGAGGCCCTATCGCGTGGGTAGTCCCGTTAAACATCCACAACGAGGATGCTAAGGCAGACCCCAGGACGCCAGCATCCGGAGACTGTGACTTAGCCGCCCAGCTTTGGCTAGGCCGCGAGCAGCACAAACAAGGAATCCTTGGGCTTTCCCCACAGCGCACCACGTCTCCGACGCTAGGAGGCATATTTCGCCCCAGCTTCAACTCATGCGTCTCCCCCACGGTACTCTGCGAAGCACGAGGTGCGCAAATCATGATTCCAACTCTTCCGGAGGATACCGCACTGTCTTGCCGAGTGACTTGCTGCAGAGCTGAAATCTGAAACTATCGTTCAAGGCTTGTTCCTTTGCATGCAAGCATAGCAGTTACCCTGAGTGCCACAGAACGCTTTGATTCTGTGAAGCCTATCCCTGTGCGTCATTCCCATAGTCTGTGGTGGTCTTATCGCAAATTGTGGCTCCGACAATTACTTCTGAAGCGCCTCTCGCGCTTCAAGGAGCTTTTCATCGTGCGTCCCGCGCAAATCGACTCCGGGCAACAACGCCAGTTGCAGAATTCTGCCGCCTTCGGTGTTCGACGTACTTGTACTTGTACTATTACAAGTACTTGTATGACTAGTATAGTAACATTAGCGGTAATATATAGAGGTATAGTGTTAGCAAATGCAGGCCATGTACTTGTAAATCGCTCAACGCGTGCCCCTGGGGTCTTGGGAGGGCCTCAAGACCATGCGCTTGTCCTCTTTGTCTACTCGGAATGTGGGCGGGCAAGCCCATTGTTGTTCTTGGTAACCCCGGTTCGGCTCTAAACGAGACACCCTGCACTTGTCCATACGGCAATGCTCCATACGCAGTACAAGCTTCGGGACGCGGCAAGGATGAGGATGGCCGTGATTCGTGCTAGTGCTAGTGGTACGGAGCACTCCGTGCTAGCTCGTGAGATAGCCGTGTGGCCTAATCTTATATAATTCTTTACCACAGCGGTCCTGGTGGCTGTCAAAGCGCTCGTACTTGTAGGTTGGGAATGGGGCACATGCAGTGTACCAAGACCATGAACTATGAGAATCCCAACACTTGTGCGGCGCCTCAATATACTCTTCAGCCTTTTTCAAGTGACGCCTATGGTCAAGGTAGCCACCTATACGTTGTGTCATGCTGCTCTCCACAACGCTTTGACTACTGCTCGTAGTAGCGTGGTTCAATTCGGCCACACGACGATCAACTGATAATGGAATGACGCCACCTTGACTTTGGTATCAATTCTCGAGGCTAGTTCGTATCTCAAAATCATGCTAGACGGCCGAGAAGCGGGGGTTGTATAATGTGGTTGAAATAAACTGGTACCCAGAGTAAATAAAGGCAAGCGTCCTCTGGCAGTGAGGCGATCAGAATATAAACTGAATCGAGTTATACCTACTTACTCCGCGTTGAATAGTGCCGCTACATATGCTTCAAAGCAGTGAAGCCCTTACAGAGCAGGCGCAGCCTTACTCAAAGAAGCTGATTCCTCTCTTTCGCTCTTCTCCACAGCTCTTGCAGATGGTTCGGATACCGTTAACGAAAATGCCTGCGTGCCTGTCTGGACACAGACGATCGTGGCTAGAAGCCAGACCGAGAGAAGAGTGCCGGACTGTGATGTTGACCAACAATTTCATACCTGGATGCTGTTTAGGAATCAGTCCACTAGTCGGGGGACGGCCTTTCCACGTCAATGGCTCCAATATGCCCATACGCGAGCCATGCTGGAAACAACTGCCGCCTTGCTCTTGGTAGGGTTTGGTCCAAACAGCAAAAAGAGGTTGATTATCTTCTGTCTGGTCTGGGTGGGGCGGTCTAAGGCGGCAGCTATGTTGCCCTCCGGAATGAACCGATACAATGCAGATCTAGACATCTAGACATTATAGATATCGGTGCAAGAAAACTGAATGCTGATCTCCTAAGAGCCACCATGTACGCAGTATCAGATATCCCATCATGTTTGTTGTTCATAGTCCGCATAGATGACCTTGTAGAGCGCGCATCGGAGCCAAATTCTGCTCCCGAGTCTTGGCGTTGAGCGTCTAGGTCGTGCACCAGGGGATGGATATAATGGGCTGTTGGTTGGCGATCATCGACACGGTACTGCTTTGCCAACCTCGGCTGCGGGCCGTACTTGTTTACCAAAGGTTCAATCGGCAAAGACGAACAAAGGAGGCAGCGAACTGCAGTCCAAGCCGCGATGCCAGGCAATAACGGCAGTATCTAGTATTACAGCACCATAATCCAGAAGGTTAGTCGAAGCGAAATCTTCTGGAAACAATGGCTATCCTTCCAATCCGCGCCTCCGGGTCCCTGCCAGCCTTCAGCCGCAAGGCCGGTGTTTCGAGTTAAAGGAGATGCTGTTCTAGATGTGGGGCCAGAGGCGAGTTCGCTTTTCCGTCTTGGTGCGCCTCGGAATGGAAAACTGCGTGCGAAACCACTACCCCCATCTTCATCTGCAGAGACCCAGTGCTGAGAGGAGTGGTCTGCAATATCTCTCACTAGCAGAAGCTAGCGCTAGTGCTATCGTCAAGCTATAGTGCGAGCAATAATGCGTGTACAGTGTGTCATGACATGCTCCGTCAAGTAGCGATTCTCGCTTAGCTCTTTGATTTCCGCTGCGTACCGTGTTGTCCATGGATCTGTTTGTGGATAGCAGCATCGTTGGTCGGTCCTCATACTTGTGGCTATCTCTACAGACTACCTGGTGCTCAAGGCCGCTCGAGCAAAGCTTTGATCAGACGATTCCTAGCGTTCGGTGACGCTTGACGCATCCAACGTGGAATACCTATTCACCCGCACTTTGAATGATTCGGATCATGAGCGGGCCAAATGTAGTAAGCGGTCGATGAAGAGCGCCACGCATATGCCGTACTCGTCTGGTCCAGCAGGAAGCGGTCTCTCCGCCATGTCGCTGCTCATTTCTTATTCGCGGGCAAAGGCCTCCCAGATACTAGGGGGTTGCCTAGAAGGGTCGACCAAAAAGATGGAGATACGAATTCGTCGATGTCGACCCCTGGTCTCGGTGACTCGCCTGCAGCGCTGCAGATCACTACTGACATCGCTGTTGTTGAACCCACTGCTCCATAGCCATGACGAGATATATGGGGGTCTTCATATGCAGACAGTAGCGCTCGACCCAATCATTAGCGCTCCTGTCGGATGTGTGCTCGCCCATTTTCGACTCGGAGGCAACGGGGGGGCTTTCTGCGCGCGCGCGAGAATGTAGAAGCGTTGGTAGGTATTTCGTAGGATCTGGGCCGTCCCCGCTGATTCTCTACAAGGACAGAAGTCAACACCGGCACAGCTGACCGCAACGTCTCGCATGCATAGTGTACCTACTGTACCGTAAATTGGTGTTGCGAACTGACCCTTGGCAATACAAAGCAAGGAAAATTGTTTCGGAGGGCTCCGCAACGGCCATCGGTAATGAAGCATGGCTGTGGCTCTAAAGTAGTAGCAGTGCGGAGAACTTGGCCTCCTACTAGACATTTTGATAGGAGGAGGTACGAGTCAAGATGAACAGGCGGCTACTGCTGTAGTACAACAAGTAGTATTATTGGGCAACAGTTTGCGGAATAACAATACATGTACATAGTAGCCATTCTCTGAAAATGCGAGATTGGGTTTCCCCCAACAAGATGACAAGGCCTACCTGCCCAATTCTTCCTTCCGCACTTGCCTGGCGGTGTACTGGATTCCGCATTTCCAATCTCCAGCCCGGAAGGCACTACTACTTGTAAACAGTTAGCACGCACGTCGATACACCCGGAACCCGGAGCTATCACACCGCTGAACGCGTATACTGGGCATGGCCTGGAATTCCGCTCCCGCTTGGCCGCAGCAGGCGACGAGCTGCTCTCCCACGTGTGGCGATGCCAGCCCTGCTCGATGCCCCGTACAGGCATTCTCACGTTCCCTTGGAGGGTATCTGACTAGCGCCAGTACGGGGTATCGAGTAGGGTTGTATGTACTGGAGGTGCCGTCGGCCGTATCGCCTGCCTGCAGCATGAATATGATACGTGCGGGTACATGCTTTAGTGCGCTGCAGGGCTTCGCTTTACTGGCAAGACTGGTTATCAATCAGGCAATTTTACGGCATCTAGTGCTTCGTAGTCGCCGAGAGCCTGCCGATATGGGCGCCCAGGCCACCGGTGCCAGGCACTGCAGACACAGCAGTGGAAGACAACACCTTGAGGACCTATAGAATTGACCTCTGAATGGCCCTACTGTAGAAGGAGCTGTTTGGCTGGTCAACCCAGGGAAGGTGCGACAGAAGCAACAGCATAACGTGGGCGCTTTTCGAAATGCAAGAGCTACTGCCAATGAGCAAACTGGGCTTTATTGCTTCGTTTCTCGCAGACAGATAGATTGGGGGCATAAATAAATTATTCCACCTGTCTGAATGCTTACGAGTAACGCCTGTAAACCCTTGAGGTTCAGACATCCAGGCCTCCATGCGCATAAGATACCAAGGCTCGTCTCTAATGAGGTGTTCGTGCCCCAGGTAAGTATAGGAATAGGCTGGCCGTGATAGGTATCTGTCAAGTGAGTTTTCTTTCTAACCGATGCTATCTAGCGAGCAGCAGTGTACACCTATCTTGTCAACAAGAGAACCAACTCGTACGTTCATTGTCGCTGAGTATCAGACATCTTGAAACCGGACCTCGTTTCGACAGAACGATCAATGGGAGAAATGAACCTGGACATGCACGGGCACCACCGGGCTCTTGGCAAGCAGAAAAGAGAGAGCTATGCCGCCCAAGTACCCTTGAAGCCATGCCGTGTACTCCTCATCGAGGATTGCTATATATGGATCCAACGTCTCCTGTCGTGTAACTGGTTTCACACCTCTTTGGCGTCGATCAGTTGTCACATTTCATCCTCGGCGCTGTTGCCTGGGTTTGACCTTGAGCCCATCTCAGCGCGCGGCCGCTTTGACATGCCCATTGTCCCCTTGTGGGTACAGAGGTGGTGTTGCAGATACGCAATCACCATCTCGCCGCCAGACACCACGCGATGGACACTGTGCTTAGGTTGCGACAGTAATACGGAGTACTGTGCACCCTGCGAGTGCGCCAGGTTAGCCCACAATCGATGCGACTTCACCACGGAGTAGTCCGAGCGGTTATGCTGCGCGTCGCACCGAGCGTACCATGTTTCCGGGCTCGCAGCCAGAAGATTCCGGACAATCATCAACCCGTTCTGTCGTTGTCAAGTAGCGCTTCGCATGCCATGTCAAGCCACCTCTAATCCATGCTGGCAGTGCTATATACTCATATACACCAGTCCGTCAGAACGCTCAGCTGGCTGGGAATCTCGTGGCTACAGCACAGAGCCCAAACCGCACACTCTATTCGGCAGCACACGATCTTGCTATTCTCGGTCTTCGGAAAAGAACTAAACGAAGGTTCTCGGATAAATCTTACTGCTATCTTTCGTGCTAGCCTTTTTTCTCCGCTCTTGCCATCCAGACCCCATGCTCTAGGCAGTTGCTCTAGCCTTTGGCTCCATCTTGTCTCCGCCAAGCCGGTCTCCTCTGGATAGGTACCCATTCCATGCCGTCGACACCAGTTATGAGCATGCCCAGCTGGGGCCTTGCGTCACCAAGTACAAGTACAAGTAAATGTTGCAATCTTCCGGAGACTCCCGATCGCCTGCCTGCTAGGACTACGCCACGCGCTCTTTGGCTCATCTTTTTGTTGCACATTGCCGCAGAGCCGCCAGATATTGAAGCTGAGTGTTGGCCAGGGTTGTCTCCAGCGCTTTGCTCGGCTCACCAACACCCGGCACCCGGTACTCGCTCCCCAATCTGGCGCTTCGGGCACTACTCCGTCCTCTTGTTACACAGCATGCCGATATGCAGCAGGTCATTCATGAAACTATGCCGCAGCCGCTCGATGCGGGGTCGTTTTCAACGGCTACCAGTATGTCATCGTCCCTCTCGACAGAGTGATTGTATTAAAGTCTCAAGAGCTCGAAATCCACATGCCATGTCTGGGAGAGAGTAAAAGACCAAAGAGCAGTTCTTCTTTGCTATCTTGTTCATCGCTCTATTCATACATG
Source organism: Trichoderma sp. CBMAI-0020 (assembly GCA_030708095.1). NCBI lineage: Eukaryota > Fungi > Ascomycota > Sordariomycetes > Hypocreales > Hypocreaceae > Trichoderma > Trichoderma sp. CBMAI-0020. Next base: position 1,031,140 of record JAJNCI010000001.1, read on the forward strand.
TACAGAGAAGAAGACACAACGAGAAAGCGAAGAGGATACAGTTTGACCACGTCTGGTTACTTGAACATCTGGAAGGCTGCTTCAGGTCCCGAGAGCCGAAGATTACATCGCTGTCCGCTCTATTAAGGGCAACAGCCCACGGAATATAATGGGGACTGGGGGCAAACCAAACGATGCTTGCAGGGACGAGAACCAGCACGGGGGTATTTTTACATTACTCGTATTACAGACGGCGGCTCACTCGGCTCCAACCCGAATGCTTACTCCACAGCCTGAAGCAAGTCGAGAAATTCGTCACCTTTCGGCGCCCTCCTCTGCGGATACAGCCATGCCATTGGCGCCCACGCGCGGCGGCATCGACTTGCAAAGACCAACCACCTCATGTACGAGCAGACACAAGCTTTAGGGCTTGGCACTCCTTCTTCAGCATTGTTTAGACGGCAACTGGCGGGGCCATCCTATCCGCCTGCGTCATTCTGTGAGCAGCAGCCCTGCCATATCTCCTCGTCCATCTCTTGATGCTACTGTACTACGGCACTCTATCGCTCCCGTCAGGGTCCCGGCCGGCGGTTCGGGGGACAGCCTCGAATCGGCCAAGTTTAGGCTCCCCCACTTACTACTGGCCGCGGCCACTGAAATGCGAATGAGCGTGGTGGGTGGTGACACAGTAGCTTCAGACGCCACGCGCTTGATCGCTTGAGCCAAGCAGAGGGCAAAAAATGAGCCTAATTTCATGCGAGGATCCCGCATCCTCTGAGGGCGACTTCACCTCGTAGCTAGCACAGAGCCACACAGTACCAATTCATCCGTTTAACCAGGCGAGATGGTTTATCATTGTGGATTTTATTCTGGCTAGTGCACCAAGCAGCATGTACTAGAAGTACAGTACTAGCAGTACGGAAAACTGCTACTGCGAGTACCTACTCGCCCTGGCTCAAGCCTAGCACGGGGCTTTGTTGAGAGCGAGCATGCTGTGTCTTCGCAAGAGGGTACTGCCTACAAGCATGTACTTCGACCACAACGGAAGAAACCGTCCTCTTTGCGGGGTTGATGCTACATATACAAGCACTAGGAGTATTCAGTAGCAATATTCGTCATGCAGACACGCTAGAATGCAGAGAAGCACTGTTTGTGCCTATTTCGACGTTCCAGAACACGCGCGAGCTCGCCTAAGCTCGACTAAGGTTTTCGGCTTCCACAGCCGCTACGACGAATTCTCGACGTTGCTGAGATTTAAGTGCTCAATCTGATCAACTATGACTGGCGATCCAGACATATCGGGTTTCTTGGGGGGGGGATTCCGGGCCACGCGGCATGCAAGTGACTACATGTTCCGGCGAACAAGCAGCGAGCCCAAGCAAACACGTGTGGATATGCGGTGTGCCCCGTACTAGGTACAGAGCAATACCCTTTCCCCCCAATAGCGAATCTTGTCTGGAGACGGCAGCAGCAGCCAGTCGGCATCGAGGAAAAAAAATGGCTAAAAAGCTTACCACCCCCTGTCTACGGAGCGCTGGTGCACATCATGTCCCAAATTAGGCGGATTCGGCCCCGGAGGGAGCCACATGCCGTATGAAGCTTGGCAGTGCATGGCCAAATGCGCGTTGATACAGGCTTGTGCGGTCCGTAGATGGGACGACGCGCGCCGTATTAGCAGGTACTATCACCATTATTGCGAGGTACTGTACCTAGTTTGTGTGGCTCGTTCATTTTCACCTCGCTTCTGTGCGTATGGAGTAGGGGTTACAGAATAATACTGTACTGCCAGTGACCGCCAGCATCATTATCTGTGGGTGGGGTTGGCCGTCGGATCGGATTCGCCGTTTGTCAAACATTGCGAGACGCTGTGAGGATTCCGTCGTATGGGTATAATACTGGAGGCACAACAAACTTGGGTCCTCGTCTGCTGCAAGTGCATGCAGCCACGGCTGAGGGCGATCCAGGCGTTTCAAGTTTCAAGGGCATGGGTATCTGGGCATCGGAGGACATGTGCCGCTCGATCAACTGCCTTGGCTTGGTTGGCTATCCCAGACCTCTTTTTTCGGATGCGTTTGTGTGTGCCCGTGTCCATGGTCTCTTCTCTACGCTGCAACACGCACCGCTGTCTTGCGAAGATGAACAAGACGTGGTCAGAACTGCGTCGCACTGATTCTCACCTCCAGCCCTCACCGGTCGAGGCCTCGGAAATTAAGAGAAGAAGAAGAGAAGCTGACGAGCAAGAGCAATCCATGTGCGGCGGTGGTTCGCGGCGCGGCATGACATATGACCTGAGAGAGACCCGGTAGCAGGCCCGATTGATCACGACTGGGGTGCCGTCCCTGGAGTCAATGCAATGCTCCAGCGGCCCAGCTGGTGCTCGAAACACATTAGCCCTGGCTGATCTCGACTGGCCTGTACTTGTGCTAAAGGGTGGTGTGGTGTGGCCTTACCAGCCCCACGTCTGCCAATCCAGATATATTTCCGAATCTGATTGAACGGGCGGAGGGCCACGGCGGATGACGGAGCACGCACTGGCAGAGGCCTTTGCCTGATACCTGGACGGATACAAGCACATCGCTGCTGTAACCCGCTTGGGGCCGCGAGGCGATACTGCTGCTAGTATACCTGCATCAAGTCGCCGCCTCCTTCGCACTTCACACCCCTCCTCCACGCTGCTCTTGCTTGCTTCACATACCAGACCCAGGGCTCTTCTCCCGCGGCATTGCTTGCATCTCGGCAGTCACCGCAGCGGCCGCCGTCTTAAATTCGCCCGCCAGCCACCTCGAGTCGGCTTGCTTGGTCGCGAGAGTCTTTGCCCATTGTCACTTCTGACGGCGCACCTTTTGGGCTTGGGCACTCGGCTCCTGCTCCTGCTGCTGCTGCTGCTGCTGCTGCTACGCTGTGCTGTTTGTTCCAGTTGCTGAGCGCAGACCGCGTAACCGCCGCCGTGACCCAATTTGCACATGTCAGATGCCGGCTTGCGATCCTTGCGACAGCTTCACTAAACGGAAGGGCTGCCGTGGATTCTTCGAGCTGAGTACCTATTTCAACTGCAGCGCCGCAAGTGGGCTTGGATAGAGCATTCGCTTCTACATCGCAAGGCAAGGCAAGACGAGGTCGGAGCTGGTTGAGGCGCCCTGCAGATTTGCTCGTCCCGCATCGATAGTTGGCATCTTGAAGCAGCGTTTCTTCCTTGGCTAGCCTGTTTTCTTTGCTTTTGCCTTTCTCCCCACTCTCCCCTTTGGCCTTGGTTCTTCGGTTCTTTTTTCCTCAGCCACCTCGTTCTCGAAACTCAGCGCCGCCGGCAGAGCCAGCGCCATTGGTTCTAGAAGACATCGACGGCTGGCGTAATACAGGCGCCTTCGAACACGGGACGCGGAGTTCCCTTCCGTTAGTGCCGAGGGCCAGATCGGTTGGGTCACTCAACTGCTTAACACGGCACCAAACTTAATTTTGCATCGGTAATTCAACGACGGGCGTGTATATCCGCGCTGCAGGCTGGTGTCTTGGTATTGTTTGGGGGAAGCATTTGATCAAAATAAACAACGAAACCATGGCAGAAACGTCGCACAATCCTTATCCACGATCTCCCAATCCCTCGACCAGGTCATACGACTCGTCGTCTGTCTCATCTGCAACATCGCCTCGGCCTCCATCGAGGTATCTGGGAAGCATGCTGACCGCAGCGGGAAGACCAAACCCGACACCGCCCCAGCCCCTGGGCATCCCGACTTTGCCTCCTGTGAACCAGGGCTTTCCGCCTTATGCGCCTATGCCGCCAACGTCCATCATGGGCCGTGAATCGGTTGCTTCTACCGACTCTCTGGTAAGTAGTCAAGGCCTGGGGGGTTCTCAACTGTCGGGTACTTCAGGCGTGCAAGGGCAAAAGAGGGCTTACCGTCAAAGACGGAAAGATCCTAGCTGCGACGCATGTCGAGAAAGAAAAGTCAAGTGTGATGCGACTGAGACGACGAGTTGCTCTGAATGCTCCAGCCGAAATGTCAAATGCCAGTTCACCAAGGAAACAAATCGGAGAATGTCGTCTATAAAACAGGTTCAGGATCTGGAGAAGCAGATTGAAAAGGTCCGGCGCGACAACAACAACCTCCGTCGGCTGCTGCAGGAGAGAGACGGCTCCATGGATATTGATGTCGAATCAAGAGAGCGGTCATCTTCCCAGATGCCGCCCCCCATCGAGTCTGAGAGCAGATCACGCAAGAGGCCTCAACCAGTCCCCGACCTTGCTCTGGCAAGAACGAACCTGCGAAGCTTCTCAAAAGGCGTTTGGAAACCTCCGGCGCAGCACCGCCTGCCAGCACCAGCTGTGTTTGATGCTCCTGTGCCGGAATTGCCCGCCCGTCAGGTTGCTGACCAGCTGCTAAACACGTATTATGGTTCGGCGCATACCATGTTTCCCATCATTCATCTACCCACCTTCAAATCTATGGTTGATGATTTGTACAGAGCAAGCCCGCCCCGTATGCCACCAGGGTTCTTGTGTCTATTTTTCGCCGTTTTGGCAACCGGCAGCTTGTTCACAAACGAATTGCCCGCGAATGCTGTTACCTTTTACCGACCTGCCGAGCTATTGGAATCGGCACGCAAAGCAATAGATCCCTGGTGCAATCACCACACCCTCGATGACGCCAGAGCTCTTATCCTCATAACAATCTGCCTCAACGAAATGAATCTGAAATCTGCGGCGTGGAACTGGCTGGGCAATGCTGTGCGTGTTGGTCAGGATCTGGGTCTGTATTTCGATTCGGAAACTTGGCCTGTGGTTGAAGGAGAAATGCGACGTAGAACTTGGTGGGCCATTTACATTTTAGACAGGGTCTTGGCTACCGAGATGGGTCATCCATTCCTTATTGATGATGCAGACTGCGGCGTGGATCTGCCGGCTGCTGTGGACGATCAATATATTCGAGACGACGGGATGAGAGTTCCCACCGGTGCCGAACCACTGACTCATTCTCTCCTAGCTGTTATTCATGTTGTGCGGTCTTACACGTCCATCGTGAAAGCGACTGATTCTCCCACAATACCGCCTGTACAGCTTGCGAATTTCGATGCGCATTTCAAAAAGTGCCTCAACACTTTCCCTCCGGCTTGTGATCCGGCGAGCACGGTGGCTTTGGCGCCTCACTTCTTGGCACCTCTTACCTATTTGTTCCACGCGCGGCTGCTTCTCCACCGTCATAATTTGAATCCCAACTGCGATGTCGATACTCGCCTTGCCGCTATTGAAAGCTGCATGCACATTGCGATAGAGACCGCGTCGCTGATTAACCGAACGGGCTCTCCTGCTGATGGTGCTACCGCTCTTTTAACAACTCACATCTTTCGCTCTTCTCTATTTTTGCTATTGACGGGATATCTGGACCATGCCATCACCTGCATTCGAGCTCTGGCGGCTATAGATGCCAGACGCGATATTACCACTGCCTGTGGGAGGTACCTTTCATTTTTTGCCTCTACTTTGAGTGTCAAGCGAGCCGAGTACTCCAGCCATATTGCAAGAACAACCTCACCCCATGCCTTTTCCTCTGCAAGATCTCCGGTCGATCCATCAACCCTTTTGGTATCGCTAGCTAGAGACGAAGAGCTCATAGCATATGTGTCCGCCGACCTTCATGCTTCGCCTTCAAGGTCTTGGGTTTGGAACGAAGGCCACGATCGCGACTATTCGCCCCCCAAGACGGATACCGTTGCGTCTGGAGGGCTTGGGCACGCCCTTTTTAGTTCAGTAATGAGAACTGGGCTGAGTGATGAGGAGCGCAGGGATTGGGGAGGATGGTCTCAGCTGGAGACGGCGGTTCGAGCATTAGGAACGACTGCTCATACCATGAGCAACTGGGCAACTCTCCCGCCTCCTCAGGTGAAGAGAGAATCCCCAGCACCGAGTATGCCTGCTATGCAACGGCTATCAGATGCCCCGCGATATACCTCAGAAGTGCCAAAGTATGGTAACGAACCATCGAGGCTGACTGCCAGTCCAGCAGGCAGAGATAGACTAAGCATTGCGAATATCATATGATCACAAGGAAGACCGCTGGGAATTTGGGAAATGATACACGAGATCTAAGACGACACGCCGTTCAACTTTACTTTTATTTTTCATTATCTGTATTTTTTTTTCTCTTATTCTATTGTGTTTTTCTTTATTTTGCGACTTTCTCTTGGGTAAGAAAAAAGGGGGGGACAGGGGAAATTACGACTCGCTTATTTTCTTTTTTCTCTTTTTTGTGTCCCTTCTCTTTTGAACCTTGGAAATTTGTTCCACGCCTGTTGGACTTTTGGAAAATAAAAAAAAGTGGTCGCAGGGACGACATTTGATACCAATCTACTCTCTCACGCATACCCCAAGATGTGGCGATTTGCATTACCCTTTTGTTGTTGTTTTATTTTTATTTTTGCTGCAAACGGATTTTTTTGCAAGAGATGCTCTTTTCATTGTCCCCCTTTTACCCTTTATATATACATATACCAATTCTGCTTTTTTTTTTTTTTTTTTTTTTTTTCCTTCTTCTCTTTAATTATTGGTTACGTTGTCGATCACGGACGCAAGAGTAGGAGATACCACGAGGGCTTGTTTTGTGTGCTTTAACTCCCCCTTTTCCAGCCTTCTTTTTCTTGCTTCTCTCTATCTCTCTATATCTTTTTTTTTTAATGATGAAAGCGTGTAGTGCACTTGTCTTGTGTGTAATGAGGGCTTCTTTTCCAACAACGCATATGATATAATAGCCTGTATAATATCGACTGATACCTATTCGATTATTCGATAGCAAGATAATGTCACCCTTACGTACGCTCTCACGCTCGTTTCACCCTTTCCCGCGAGTAATCATCACTGTCGATTGTAATTGTCTACACCATCTCTAATAGGCGCTTTTGTCATGGTTTATCTAAGTTTCTAAGCATACAGCGTATATAAAAAGGGCATACAAAGCTTCATCGAGATACCACCATCGCGCTTCATCTAGTCCTCAGTTGCAGCTGAGAAAACTTATCGTGCAGCATCTTTCTCATCGCACCTCCATCGTCAACATAGCTAGCTAGATCCATGGCCTTGAGCGCCCAGCTATGGCACGAGTTTGACTCTCCTCGGACGTAGTACTCAATTCCGTGATTGAACGTCATGGCAACAAGCCACTCTATGTCAGCCGATGGTAACTTGTTTCCAATCTGTTAAAGTATTAGCAAAGAATCATACCATTACCGAGGGCGTCTCCGTAGGATGAGAAACATACCTCACCCGCCTCTCCGGCTATCTGCAAGGCTTGGTCGATTAGTTGAAGAGCCGAATTATCGTGCGTTCCCAATATCACTTGAAACATGCAACGGATGTATTTCATGAGTTTCTCATAATTGAACTTTTCCAACTCAAAAATCTCATTGATTATCAGTTGCATGGTCGAAAACATTACTAAAGACATACATGGTTAGTTTTTTTTTTAACCCAAGACATGACATGTAAGACTTTATCCGCGCGCTGACCTTTGCCCAGAGCTTTGCTTCTCACTATACAGTCCCCCATTGCTTTATATGTGACTTCATCTTGACATATCTTTGCTTTTCGAACAATTTCGTTTAAGCCATCCCAGTCCTGCAGCGCAGTGGCCGCTTCAAAGTCAAATACAAGCAATGTCGAGAGCTTGGCGATCAAATCTATCATGACGCTTTCTTCTTGAGTCGTATCGAGCTTGGTCTCTAGCATGGCATCAAATTTCCTGATGTGCCGTCTGGCTTCAAGATAATGTTCTAAATGCTCGTCTGTCTTGTCTTCCGCCCGGACTATCGATATCAGTGTCAATGAAACAACAAAGTGGCAACGCATGGCCATTATTGCTATCTCATTGTCGCCAGACGCGGAAAAGTCTGTGGGATACAAGCATGAAAAGGCAAGGCAAGCTTTGAAAATTCGGATGATGTGAGCAACATTCCAGATTTGACACTTCAAGACGCCCAAATTATATGCATTTTTCCGAAACCAGTGCAACTCAAACACAGTAAACAATTTGCCATCGCCGTCTTGAGGATTCCGCTCAGCACATTCAGCAGCTACATCCGCAACGTCAGTAAACGCTTCACGCGACGTAATGGAGCAAATACCTTTCTCAAATAAGCAGCATAAATCGTCAGCGTATACCGTGTTCTGGGGATGGATTTCTCTCGTATTGTCCTCTTCTTCAATTGACCAGATGAGGCGTATTGAACATCGTAATATCGATGGCAGATTGCTCGGTGTCGCTTCATCGTCTTTCCAACTACTGATAATGGCTTGCAGTGCCACCAGAGCACATTGCCTATCTCCTGCCAGCTGTGCCTCTCGAACACATGCATATAATATGTCCCGGCCTTCTGAAAAATCGGAGAGTTTGCTGAGATGCTGGATGCTTTCACAGCCAAGATCAAGGTCCTGGTCAATGAGGGATAAGTTGAATGTAAGGTATCTTGTGAGAAAATGGTTTTTAACATTATCAGACATGGACTGAAAAACTTGTCGGGCTTTTCCTGTATCATTCAGATTCAGGGCACAAGTGATGAGTTTTCTGCTAAATCTGCCTTGGTTGGCTTCGCCACTATTCGTGAATATTGTGTGCAAGGCGATCGAGCATCAAGCCTCAACAACTTCAAAAGGATTATCGGAGACAAAAGACTCTATTTTATTCCATATGATCTTTTAGCCCATTAGCACAAATCATGGACTATTTTCGAGTATTTTGAGCTTCAACTTACCGAGTGTGCTGCACCGGTGACGTCAGGCTCCAGGGGCTCAGAAAGGCCATCGCAAGCCTTGTCTAATAGATTGTGAAGATCAGTCAGGGCTGAGATGGTATTGGTATCGTCCATTGTGTTGATCTATATCCTTCGCATGAGAGTTTTACCCACCCAGTGCTATTCTTTGATGCAATGACGTGCCGCAGCAAAAGTTCATCCAATAGACCGCGCGCTAGGCGATAGTTTCTTTCTCTCAAATTTTCGATATGTTGCAAGAGAAAGGTGAAAGACGCATCAGAGTAGTCAAATGAGTGAACAATTCTATGTAGTATACTGGAGTAAGCTTTGATGTCAAAGATTTCTCCCGGAACTTTCTGCAGAACCTCAAGGCGCCAGTGCAATACTAGCGGCTTGTCTCCCACCTCTGATTCGATGTATTCAATCAGTCTATTGGCTTCTTGAACACAATCCTGTGAGCCAATATCCAGAAGCCCGCGTACAAGTCCCTGGCAAATGGCCAATCGCAACTCCAGCCCTTTGACCGAAAGCCGATCTAGCTCTTGGAGACTTATAAGATCGTAGGCGCGTTTGAACCATTTTACAGCGATACCGTAGTCTCCTTTTGAAGCAAGACCATACCCAATGTGCTGAAACGTATCAGCTATAAGCTCTGCGGAGCGAACATCCAGTGCCGGTCGAAGAAGATCGATTTTTCCAAACATGTGCTCTGCAACGTCAAGCCTATCTTCTTTCCAAGACTCTCCAACTTGTCAGAGAAGGATCCCAAAAGTACGGTTTAGGGCAGATACACACCATAGATGTCCTCATTGCCAAATATTCTGCGTCAAGTTTCGTCCGTTCATTCTGTCCAATGGAATCCAAAGGGCCAAGAGGGATTGCTTTCAGGAATTCTATCAACTCTGCAGCTTTTTGCAGCGCCAACCTAGCCAGATCCAAATCAGACTGATTGATGCAAATCTTGCCTAGTGACAAGGCCAGCTTCATAAAATACACAGCTTCAGATGGGTCGTCCTTCTTGCCTCTGCCTGCACTTCGGCCCAGGTGCAGCATGAAAAAGGCGAAAGACCGAGCCTTGACGACCAGCTTGGTGCTCTCCGCTGCTTCAGCCGCACCTGGCTCTCTTCCCAGTCTTACGCAAAGATTCCACAGATTGCGCCCTGTAAGTTCGGCATCCTTGGCCAAATCTGGAGGCAAAGGGACGCTTGAGCCTGGCTGGGTTGCAGTGTGAATTTGCTGAATATGATGGCCCGTGTCCGCGATGAGTAATTCGATATCTGTAGCTTCAAGGGGACTAGAGAGTTGGGATTGAAGGGTAGCAGCAAAATCTATTTCCAAATTCCCGTTAACAGATGATTAAAGCAGCGAGACTGATGAAGATTAGGAAGTCGAGATAATTACCAACGAAAGAGCGGACTTTTCTTATCCTCACAGCGGAGGCAACATCCTCAGGAAGCATGTTGACGACGAGAAACGAGAGTACAGTCTGGCGGAGGGCGGGATTCGCACGATAAAAAGCCTTGATTGCGTGGGTGAGTCGCTCTACCTTACGTCACAGCAGTGGCGAAAGGAGAATACCAATCATGGACAGAATTGTGGCATAAACATCTGGAGGAGAGAAGAAGAGAAGAAGAGAAGAAATGCAGAAGAGAGAGAAGGCGAAGGCGAAGGAGAAGGCGAAGAAGCTGAGTCGCTCGGAAATGACGATGCGCAAATCAGGAGCACCGCACCTTCCCCAACACATTTCACTCACGGGAAGGAAGGTGCTCCGACGGCGAGGCACTCAAGTCCAAGTACCTCTTCAGTTCCCGTAGTCCCTCAGTACTAGTATGCTCTCATTAGCAGTAGCAATTATTCAATTAAAAAACTACCGTAATATTCAAACAAGGTAGGTTATGTACCCGAAAACTCTAGCGAACCCAAAAGGAAAAACCCCTCTCTGTTCATCAGCATCAACACCATCAACAACTGCTTCAAAACAATTCTCTCCAACAATTCCTGGGAATCTAAACGCCCCATGAAGCAACATTGAAATAAGTCAGGAGAAAAAGAAGGAGAAAAAAAGAAGAAGAAGGGGATAAAAGAAATGAAGGGGATAAGAACACGATAAAACATTAAAAGTTTTGCGCCGTCAGTCATGCCCAGGAAATCCGTGACTAAAAAAGCTCCCTTTTTTCCCAACCTTTGCCGGCTACGTATATAAACCGGCCCATACCATGTCCAATAGGTCGCCCTTTTCTCGTCCGGGCGTAATAAAGCCTAACAGTAGCAATAAAGTGATTCATTAACCGGAAGGTATAGATTTTAGGATATAGGAGGATCGTGCGGCAAGAAGTTTCCAACAATCAGTGCGGGCCTATAATAAAGACAAAAAAAAAAAAAAAAAGAATAATCAGCTATTTGCCTTTTGCTCATTCTGCAGTGTTCATAGATGACTCACAGCTTATGCTCATCACGGCGTATCGAAAACGAAAAGCAACACTTGATTATAGGATGATCTGACGAATCACTAGGATTCTTCAGAGAGCACGCCGTCAACAACGTATCGTGTGCCGGGTCGAACGCGATAGTACCGAATTCCTCCCAATATCGCACCATGGACTCTTCTGTAAGTATCTCATGCAGCGCAATCTTGCCCTACCCGACCTGATTAGTATTGTTTACTACTTGTAGCCAGTAGAAGAAGCCTTCTCAGGAAGAAAGGAGGAGGGGAAGGGGGGAAGCACTAACATCTCGCAACTGATCGACTGGCACGTTAATCAGCTCCGCCATCTCCTTATTTCCTCTGAAAATTTCCCCCGTTCGTCTCCAGCAGCAGGCCGGCACTGCCATGCTCGCAAAGACCCGGTCATAGTCCATCAGCTGTTTCTCAAACCACATCTCTACGTACACGAGCTGCATGTCTGTCAAGCCCTGTGCCTTTTCTCTGAATTTGGGACGAAATTGGTTGATTGTTCGCAGAATCTTTTGTTTCGAAGAGGGCGCGATATGACCGTCCAAGTATTTACCCAACTTTGCATAACCATTGATATAGTTAAAAGGTTTGAGTAAGCCGGCGTCGTACTTGGCCTTGAGCACGCGAGACATGCGCTCTTCCGGGTTGTCGTTTCCAGAAGGGTCGGCAGCCTGGAGGTAGTATTCTCGGGTCTTGTCCTTATTAGACCTCGCCGCAGTCTTATCGTCGACGTTTGGGGGAGGTAGCATGGAACCTCGCATATGCTGTGCTTGTAGGGAGCCGCCTGCTGCTAAATCGTTGTTACTATTGAAGCCACCAATCATCTCTGACGCCCCTCCTGGCCGATTGAAGGCTGAGTTATTCTGAGCTTCATTGGAGGCAAGATTGCTCTCATCGAGGAGGCTGCTGTGCAGAAAGTCGTTGAGTAGGTTAAACTCGTGAGTGACCTCGGGTCCAATCATATAATTGGGGTTATAGGTATTCATATCGTGGTAATTCTGCGCCGTAAGCCAAGCATCTGAGAAGCCCGCAACTGCTTCGCTGTTAGCTACCCAAAACATCGTCATACTCGTGACAAAAGGAACTGGACTAGAGACTGGGCAGGCATCTTGATAATATGGGGGGGGGGGAAAAATAAGAAAACGAAGGAACGAGTCCCAAAAGCAATTAAAGGGGGCACCAGGAGGGGTTCCAATCTTCTACTGACAGGGCTTACATTGATTCGCGTTACCATTGCGGTTCAGCGCGCTGGATTGCAAGCCCGACGAAGCGTCGGGTTGCACAAGAGACAATGGATTGCCTTGTCCAAGCACGCCTCCAGCCCCGATGCCCGAATTTGCCCTCTGCCTGGCGCCATCGAAAGCTGGAGGTGGGCCCATGGCGCTGGAGATGGAGCTGTGGCCCAAATCAGACGGTGACATGGTGTCGGAGTCATCTACGGACGCTGTTGAGGCGGTTTTGGCGGTGGCCGTCTTTTTCTTTGGCTCTGATTCGCGGGGCTCATCGTGGCAGAGATGACCAATATTCCTCTTAATGCACCTGGTACACGGCCGCTCCTATGCAGGGCGTTAGCATGTCGAATCAAAAATTTTGGCCAGTAGGAAGTCTGATATTTAGAGGGGGTCTCGAATAATAACCTCATGAAGCCTGCCGTGGCAGATTGGAGGAGAGAGAGAGGTAAAAAAAAAAAAAAAAAAAACACATAACCCCTCTGCGGAGGTTTATGCAGGAGATGATGTACTTACGAGATCGCATGTCATGTGCTACTCGCATCCAAGTTCCAATCAGTTAGCCACAATCCTTCTTCTCTCTTTTCCCATCTCTTTTTATTACAGGTGAAGAGGGGACGCAGATGAAATGCCAGTCATGCTTTCACATGCAAAAGGCGTCGCATCATATCACCGTCTCCTCTACTTCCAAGGCAGGACAGACTTACAGATCTGCGACAATACACGCAAGCTGCAGAGGCAGAGGCAGAGACACGCAGCTACTTGTTAGCCCATGTTGCAATACACAGATACACGTGCTCGATCTTTGCGCCTCCAAGGTCGCCAGCCACATGAAATCGGCCGAACGGAGGGTGTGTGGAGGAGAAGAGCAAAGAGGCAGCAAGCCAACCGTCGCGTTCAGCCGGCCCTCCTTGTCAAGCTCTCCGGGGAGACATCACGATAACTGGAAACTCAAAAAGGGAAGGGTGTGGGAAGGCAAGATGTTGCGTACCGTGGTTAACCTTGCGTCTCTTCTTGGGAGTCTTGCCTGCGCCTCCAGCCGCATTGCGATCCTTATCCTTCACGCGCTCGACGGCATCGCCTTTGGCGGCCAGCCTGCTTCGCTCCACCACCTTGTTCCCGCCTCCCTTGGCATCCATGGCACCCGACGCCGTGGCCGTGGTACCGGCAGCCTTGCGCTCGCTCATTGCTGCTGTGCTCGCTCAAGGTGCTGCCCCCTTTTGTGTATACCCTTTTTCTTGTCTTCTATTGACTTATTGTCCTTTGTCTTTGTTCCCTCGGAATCTCTCTCTCTCATCTCCCGACGGCTCGGGCTCCCATTGGATCTATCCGCCTCGGAAGGGTTACGCAAACACGACAAGACTGCAGATCATCGAACAGGAGGGAGGGAGAGCAGGACGCCGCAACTGTCGTTTCGAGCCGTCCCGATGGCGCAACCAAGCATTGCCCGAAGCTGTGCGGCCAGCCCTTTTCTCCCAAAGAAGGCGACGCAGGGTCTCCCCGGCCAACGCACGAGGACACGAGGAAACAGGCGTGAGAACACAGGCAAAGGAACCAAGGAAAAAAAGAAATAGAAAAAGAAAAAAAGAGGTCGTGTGAGGTCCAACCGCCAGCCGGTCCGTATTGGCCGGTCTTCGGAGGGCGCAGACAAAAGCGTTCGTCTCGTTCGGCCGGTGTTTCGAGAATCAGGATCGCGGCCCTTTTGCCAGGCAGGAATGGGATGCAGACGCAGAGTTTGGCCAGCAAACCGAGATTTAAGTTGAGCACGAGAGCAAGAACCGCATCAGCAGGAAGCGCAAAACCGCAGCTGCGTTGAGGCCGGGCCTTGTTCAGCTGGGCGGCCCCCCCCCCCATAATCCTCCCTCCCGGTGGGGACCTGGCACCGAAGGCTTTTCGTCTCGCGGGGCTTGGCGCTAAAGAAATGGGCGCAGTACCTGCGCTGCGCTAACAGCCCGGGGCCGTGAGTGCTGATGGGTGCTGCTGAGTGCTGCAATCCCTAGGAAGACAGGGCCTGTAATGGGCAGGCAACCTACCTGTAGCCACCGTAGTTCGTAGTGGAGGGGGCCTTCGGTGTCGCCCAACCGCTGAGCTGCACAACACACACACAGGTAACATCCAGCGCGATATTGATGAAGTTTTTTTTTTTTCCTGGTTGTTGGTCCCTGTCATGTCTAATGCCCGCATCCTCATTGGGCACCGCAAATAAGGTTTTCTATTCATCTGGTCTTGCAATTCTTCGCGCACTGAAAGCACGACACCCACTATAAAAGAGAGATGCTACCAACACAGATCCCCCGGCAGCCATGGATGAGAACATAAAGGAGCACGTCCAGTCGCCATCCTGCCGAGGGAAGCAGTCCGTCCAGCAGTGGAGGCTATGGAAGCGCTACTCTGTGCTTCCCGTTCCCATGTTCCCGGCCCCAAGCCCAGCCGCCGGCCTCACGGGTCGGATGTCGTCGCTTCGCTCGTGCCGAGCTACAGCCATGACATACATAATTGAAACCAAGCCATGCAAAAAAACCACATGCAGGACCTCGGGAACTACAGGCATGGGTCGAATATTATTGCAAGGGGGGCTCCAGAGATGGACATGAACCTGTCCGCTCCAGGAGTACATGGCCTCTGCCTGTGACGTAAAGAGTAATTTGTGTAC
Organism: Trichoderma sp. CBMAI-0020; assembly: GCA_030708095.1. Taxonomy (NCBI): domain Eukaryota; kingdom Fungi; phylum Ascomycota; class Sordariomycetes; order Hypocreales; family Hypocreaceae; genus Trichoderma; species Trichoderma sp. CBMAI-0020. The sequence goes on from JAJNCI010000001.1 coordinate 1,046,195, forward strand.
TTGGATGCAGGAATAGCATACTGGTAGCCAAATGTATTGGAATCCCGCCATTAAAAAAGAAGATAAGGATACATAATAGCACCATTTCCATTAATTAGAATAACAAACATTGAGCATTGAATGCAATGTCTCAACGGCTATGGCAGGCCATCCCCAGCCGATAGTCTTCCAATCCGGCAACTCACTTCACCAATTTTCGCCATCGCATCGGAATTTTCCGGGTTGGCGCACCTCGATATTACATAATGCTTCTGTTTTTAACCCATGGCGGAGAATCGCGGGATAAAAAGCCCTTGGGGCTAGGATTTCTATATTTGGCAATGTTCTTATAAGAAATTTCCTAATTTTGAATTGTTGAAGCAGGAAACAGTGGAATTCTAATATCAAATGATCCTAGCGCTAATAGATACATCACATGGTCGCTGCGTACATGATTGGCATAATCAGAGACGATAATGACCCTCGAATCATGGCCGAGTGATGAGCATGCCAAGAAGAGCAGGGGAAAACAACATGGCCAATCAGAGTAAATCGTTGCCAGCTGATGATACCTTGCAGAGTGACTGGGTGCATATGCACATCATAAGTAGAATGATCAAGTGATGTAATGCAACTCAGATCGCCACAAAGAAGCTCTTCTCTCCCTCCTTGGGAGCCACACGGGCCTTTCTCATAATCTCATCCTCGCACATCAATCTGATCCTCTCCGGCGTAGCAGGGCTCTCCAGCCTCAGCAGCCCTTCTTCGCCATGGTTATCTTCTCCTCCAACTTTCGCCTCGATGCCGGCGTCTCTCCGCGCGGCCTTGAGCGCGTCTCGAATGGCAAAGAAGACGGAACTGCCCATGAACAGCGGCGGCTCGCCCACGCCTCTGCTGCGCTGGATCGTCCGCAAATCCTTCCACTCGACGTCCTTGAGCAGCGTGACGTTGAACTCCTGGGGGATGTCGCGGAAGCCGGGGATCTTGTACGCGCCGGGCCCGCGCGTGAAGAGGTTGCCGGCCATGGCGCCGTTTCTTAGCCATAGGGACTCTTCCATGGTGAAGAGCCCCAGGCCCTGCATGAAGGCGCCTTGGATCTGGCCGTAGTCGATGGCCGGGTTGATGGAGTGGCCAACGTCCATCTTGATATCTGCGCGGAGGCAGGTCCACGTGCCGGTCAGCACGTCGATTTCTACCTCAGAGAGCGCCACTCCTTGCGTAAAGTAAAAGAACATCTTGCCCTTGTTCTCTCCCCAGGTGTACCCAATCTCTGGGGTCTTGTAGAAGCCCTGGGCAGACAGGTTGACGCGGTCAAAGTAGGCAGCATGAGCCAGTTCCTTCATCGTGGCCTGCGGACCAAGCTTCTCTCTGTAGGGGGCGAGCCGCTCATTGAGTTGCTTGCACGCGTTGAAAATGGCATATCCGTTCAGGTCGGAAGAAGCCGATGCGGCTGTTGAGGAAGCATTGGCAACCGTGTTGGTGGCCGTTTCCGAGATGTGGACATTATCCAGAGGAACCTGTAGGGCTTGGGCAGCAATCTGAGTCATCTTGGTGTGAAGCCCTTGGCCCATTTCAGTGCCTCCATGAGCCACCAGGACGGAACCATCGTGATAGATGTGTACCAGGGCTCCCGCCTGGTTAAGGAAAAGGGCCGTGAAAGAAATCCCAAACTTGGTAGGAATCAGGGCCATGCCCCTTTTGCGCCACTTGTGGCTCTCGTTGAATTTGGTTACGGCCGCTTTGCGCTCTGCATAGTTATTTTCTTCCTGGACCTGCTTGTACATGAGCGGGACATGCCAATCCGTAAGAGCCTGGTTAAAGTGCGTCAGACCGAGGGGCTCATAAAAGTTGATTTCCCGCAGGCGGTCAATGGGAATGCCCAAACGGTCTGCGCACTCCTCCATGCAGGTTTCCATGATGAACATGCCCTGAGGCCCACCGAAGCCGCGGAACGCCGTATTGGAAACGGTGTTTGTTTTGCAGATGCGGCCTCGGACAAAGGCATTAGGAATGCGGTAGCACCCGTCGACGTGTGCCATTGCTCGCTCAAGTACTGCAGCGCTGAGATCAAAGGTCCATCCGCCGTTGTTGAAGATGTCGATATCAAGCGCCTGAATCTTTCCATCCTTGTTGAAACCTATCTTGTATTTGCCCAAGAAAGGGTGCCTCTGGCCCATGGTAATCATGTCCTCTTCCCGAGTCAACATGCAGCGAACTGGTCTCTTGGTCTTCTTGGCAGCGAGAGCCACGGCACAGCTGAGGGGAATGGATCGAGTCTCTTTGCCACCGAAGCCGCCTCCTAATCGCTTAACACGGACGACAACTTTGTTTGCCGGCACGTCGCAGATACGAGCAGCGAATACTTGCCTGTAGATAAGAAGAGTCAGTTGTAAAATCCCACAAACATGATTAGAACTAGAAAAGAAGACACTCACGCCTCATTCGGATTCTGCGTGCTGGAGAAAACCTCCATTGCTCCATCTTCGGGGCTAGGAACGACCAGAGTTGCATTGGTTTCCAGATAAAAGTGCTCTTGGCCACCCATCCGCGCAGTGCCCGTAAAGACATAATCACAGTTCCTGAAAGCTTCTTCCGCATCGCCCGTCTTGATCTCGCGAAAGAATGGATGAAAGCTGTCATTCTGGATAGCCTCCTCGATCGTCAAGATGGCTGGTAAATCTTCATATTCTATCTTGACGGCTCTGGCTGCTTCTTGGGCTTTGGAGGCCGAAGTGGCGAGGATCATGGCAATGGGTTGGCCGGCTGTATGTACTTCGCCTTCGGCAAAGAAAAGCTCATCGAAATTAGGTGCGCCGAACCGATTGGCTGAGGCTGACGGCACATCTTGCCTGTCCACATAGTCAACCACACCAGGCATATCGAGGGCAGTGGAATAATCGATGGACAGGATCTTTGCATGTGCTCGCGTTGACAAAACCCAGCATCCATGCAACTCATTCCTCAGAGGCGGGATATCGTCCGTGTATTGCGCTTCACCAGTCGTCTGTTTCAATGCGGCGAGATGGATATTCGATTTGCCTGTGACTTCTTGTTCGTATGCTGCGGCTGCGGTTGAATCAGTCCGCCCAAACGAGATGGATCGCTCTATTTCATCGATGGCTTGCATATCAATGTGCTCGCTTTGTCCGCTCAGGATAGCGAGGGCATCGTGGTAGAAGCGGTAGAAGAAGCCGAGAGCCAGCGCTTTTCGATACGATGCCATGCCTCCCGGAACACTGAATTGAAGATCAAAATCGGTTCCCAGGGCACTCATGGTTCCCTCAAGCGTCTCCAGCTCGGCGAGATGTTTCCCAACTAGGTACTCTGATGCAGTCTTGGCCGAGACCGTCATGGCAGCCAAGCCGCCATAGATGAGGTTACAGTCAGTAACAACACCGTCATCGTCGAGCTTGACTCTCAGCGCCGCAGTGACAATGGCAATGTCGTCGTCCTTTCTCTTTGCCTGCTTGTAGGTCCGGTAGAACTCTCCCTTGGCCGCGGTAACGGGAATCCTTAGTGATGCGATGATGGCGTCCTGCGCAAGCGCCGTCCTTCGGTATCCCGTGAAGAATTGTGACAGCGGAATCTCTGTCTCTTTAGCCAACGACTTGGCCACCAAGACTGCGTTGGCACCCCACAATGCCGGATTCAGATCAGATATGGGCGAAGCGGTGGCTAGGTTCCCCGCAGGAGTTCCGACGTTTCTGATCTGCCTGCCGGCAAAGTACTTCAACTGTTTGAGGATACCCTTGAACACTTGGGCTCTTTCATGTCCATATCGCTCGATGGCGGCCTCACAAATATGCTCAAAATCAGTCAGGGTAACGTTGCCACCAATTTCGAGATGATCCTCCTTGAACTCGTACTGTCGCAGCTCGGGAATGTCACCCACGTAAACGGATACTGGGTATTGTAATGCTTTGAACTTGATTTCAATCTGTGTTTCGGTACTTCCCCCAATGATCTTGGCTTGCGGGTGCACACTCTTGATCTGGAGAAGCTGCTCCAGAGTGACGGGTCGAAACCACTTCTTCCTCTTGTTGCCGAAAGCGAGGGGCCGCAACTCATGCTTCTTCAAAGAAGGCGGGAAGATGAGCTCGGTATCCGGGTTATACTCGATGAATCCTGGAGGCGTGAATCGTTTGATGGGCTGGTCATCGTTCTTTTTGTCCATACAGCATCCTCCTGCAGGTTTGCCGTTCCCATTTTCCATACAGCAGCCGCCGCCGCCGTTGGTTTTGGCCTTGCCGCATGATATCTCGGCGCTGAAGGTGTTGGCTGCGTCTAAAATAGACCTGTACCCCGTGCAGCGACACAAGTTGCCGTCAAAGGCTTCCTCCACCTCATGCTGCGTGGGGTTCGAATTGTTGCGCAGCAAGGCATACAAGCTCATGACAATTCCGGGCGTGCAGAAGCCGCACTGGCTGCCATGGGATTTGGCCACGCGTTCTTGTGTGGGATGCGGGCTCTTTGTGTTGCCAATGCCCTCAATGGTGACGACATGTTTACCGTCGAGACTTACAAGAGGGGCAAGACAGGCATTCACACTCGCGTGATAGATTTTCTTGGTGGTGGGGTTGTACTGGCTCACAACAATGGTGCAAGCACCGCATCCACCTTCGCCGCAGCCACTATTCATTAAGTATTTGTCAGTTTGGTTTCATGGCCGAGCTTCAAATAAAGATGAAACTGTGGAAACGAGTGTTTTATCGTACAGCTTGGTTCCTGTCAGTCCAATGCCTCTCAGGTACTCCAGGACTGTAATCTCAGGGTCGATTTCGTCGAGAACGACTTTGGTTCCGTTGAGGTAGAAGCGAATGGTGTCCTCGAACTTGGCAGTCAGATCCGCCAGCGTGTCCAACTGCCCGTCCCGCTCGGGGGATATCGCAATGGGTGCCATTGTGATGATTTGAGAAGGGGTGATAAGATTGAAGAGGAAGAGGGAAGTTATGAGGGAACGCTAGGACATGGCAAACCAGAGAAGAGTAATGCAAACGATGATTAGAAATGCAAGGAATCAGCCAATGGTAGAACAGTCCAGTCCAGTCCAATCCAGCATCGCTTGAGATATTGCTGCTTCAGAAATAGTCTCGTCAACTTGATTGTGCTATGTCCAGGCGCAGTTGTCCCAGGTGGCGATACGGATTGTCGAGTTCCTGAAGAGGCGGTGGTACCCAAGTACAAGTATATATTCCCAAGGTACGGCCAGAATTCAGGTCCCGTGGCCGAGAATGGCGCAGGGCTGCCCAACCACATCGGCCGCTACCCCATATTATACGATATGGAGTGCCTCCGCATAGCCAAGCCCATTCATGTAGATAAGGGCACAGTACATACGAGCCAATGGAGGCTGATCCTAGGCGGAGGCAGCAGTGCGTGAAACATGCACGATCCGTCCGGGCTGATACTTTGCACTGGGCTGTGCCGACGCCACCCACCTCGGAATGGTAAGTAGGTACGAATCCCTCTTTGCTACCTACTTACCTACTAATACAGGCACTGTTTTGCCTCTTCTCTCATACAGCTCTACGAGTACGTGTGCAGTCACCGAGGCCAATCAAGTGGTTGTGACACCTCAGCTCCAGCAAACTGAAAACTATTCGGTAGCAGTACTAATATGCGAAAAAAAAAAAAAATACTACAGTATGTATTCTATCTCGTCGGCCACATAAGCTTACCTCGAGTAAGCAAAGCTCTGCGCTACGTAATTGATGATTAACGGCAAACACGCTACTGGAGCCCATCTTGGAGATCGCTATCGCCCCTCACTGGCATCTTCCCCCGCTGGAGCAAAGCGCGCTTCGGCCGGCTCCGCTGCTGAAAGGGCGCTCCACCCATCGGGTAGTTCCACTGTCGCGAATTTGAGCCTCTGGTCACATCTCAAGTAAAAGGATAAAGTACAAATCAACGATAAGAATAATTTCGGGTAGTGTAAATTTTTTGGACCGCTCGGTTGATTCCAGCAATCATCGGCCTATGACTCTTTCAAAATGCAGTCATAGAGAACCAGATATCCGGTTACAGGGAGTCATATATCCAAGCTCACGATACTACTACCTAGGTAGGTACTGTAACCTCGATGACATTTCCTATGTGAGGAATGGAAATCTATTGTGCCACAATTTCCCCTCTTCTAAACTCCATCAGCCTTGCTTTCGTCCAGATATACTTGGAAGCATTGCTTGGTTTTTGTCCTTTACCTATTTCATATACTTCTTCAGCCCCCGCAGTCTATTCTTCGCCTCCTCCAACACCGAATCCTCCTTGCACACCGCAAACCGCAAGTAATCCTCCGCCATGTGCGCATTCTCGTCTGTATAAAACTCCGTCGGCGGGATCGCCGCAACGCCAACCTCGTGGATCAAGAACCACGCCAGCTGGAAATCTCTCGGCCGGCTTGCCACGTGCGCGGGGAAAGGGTAGTTCTCTGGCAGCTGCACCTTGGCCATGTTGACCAGTACAAAGTAGCCGCCCTCGGGTTCGGAGTAAGGGAGGCCCAGCTCGTCCCAGACCTCGTTGAAAAGGTTCATCTTGGCTTTCATGTCTCGGACAGTCTCGTCCCAGAAGCCTTCGGCATCGGCCTTTTCGAATCCGACGGCGCAAGCTTCTTGTAAGGGCGAGACGGATGAGTAGCAGATGCGCGTGTGTGCTGCGGAAACGTATTTGATAAGATGCTCGGGGCCCATCAGCCAGCCTAAAAGAAATCATGTCAGTGGTTTAGAGCCTTCATCGGTGCCAACACTATTACGGGGCGTGGTTAAATCATACCGACACGCCAACCGGTGGCATAAAAGTTCTTGCCAGCAGAACCAACCGTAATAGTCAGCTGCTCAATCTCGGGGGACAGAGTCGAGATTCTGGTAAAGGGCACGTAGAACAGACGATCATACACCTCATCAGAGAGAATAATGATCTCATGCTTCACACACAGGTCGCCAACCTTTTGCAGCTCCTCCTTGGAGAAGACTTTGCCAACGGGGTTGTCTGCAAAAGTGGCCAGTGTTAGCCATTTTCATCTTTCGTGAACCAGTAGAAGCAAACTCACGGGGAGTGTTGAGAACAATCATCTTTGTCTTGGGGGTTATGGCTCTCTCTAGCTCATCAAAGTCAATGGTCCAGTCGGCTGCCGAAGACGTCTTGACGGCTCCCGTGGCAGGAGGGTGCAGGGGCACATAGACAATCTTGCCGCCGGGCATCTCAATGTTGCTAATGTACCTATTCCTCAGTGTAAGCAACTCTTGACATGACACAAATTATGTTGATGGGGTACATACTGGTCAAAAAAGGGCTCAAAGATGATGACCTCATCACCAGGCTCAATGAAAGCCATGAAAGCACTCAGCATGCCTATAATCGCCCGCCAATGTTAGAATACTGGCTCCATTGCTCTCAATATCACCTTCACTTCGTCCAGGCTCACTCACCCTCGTTGGCTCCCGTCGTAATGGTCACTTCGGTTTCAGGGTTGATCTTGCGTCCCCAAAAGGGCGAGTAGGCGTCGGCAATGGCCTGCTTTAGCCTGGGCCTGCCCTTGGTGGGAGAGTACTGGTTGCATTCCACCCGGTCGAGCGCATCCTTGGCTGCGTCGAGGATGAACTTGGGCGGGTTGTATCCGAAGAAGCCCTGACCCATGTTGACGATGGGCTGTTTGGGCGACGCAGCAGCCGCCTCGTTGATGATGGACCTGGACCACTCTCGTCTCAGCATTTGGCGTCTCCGTCTCCAAGCACGGCTCTTATTCTTCAAAATATGCTCGTACATATCCATGCACACGCATTCACAACAACTTACCACACATCCTGCTTCTGGCCCTCGACCCGCGCCGCGGGCTTTAGCTTCAGACTGCCACTCATGGCGGAATAGGTTCTGACGGTATGCGCCACAGGCCCTCTTCTCCCAGCAGCGAGGGCGATTTGGTTTCGAAAAGTCACAAGAGAAGAGGTTCGAAGAGCAGAAAAAGGCATTGAAAGACGTGCGCCCGCTTTTTTTGTCCCCTGCGGCAAAAAGAGCTAACGCAGTAGCCGGTGATGCGATTGATTGATATATGGAGAAAAAAAAAAGAAGAGTGCTCGGACTTGGCCTTATCACCACCCCTCCTTTTGGGCCTTGATCGTCTTTGTCGTTTATATGCCGCCTGTAGCCACGCAGGATTGCAGAGCCGATATGATAAACGCTAGAATTCGGGCTCTCGGTTACTCAACAGACACTTGATGATACTCAAAGGGCGAGAATGACCGGTTGCGACATCGGCTTAAGCTGCACGAGGGCTCACAGGCTCTGGAAGTAGCAGGTCGCTGACTAAGGGGCTGCGGGACCACCAAAGGATCTAGGCGATGGCGTCAGTTCCCGTGAAGATGAAGATTGACAATCAGCCGGATATCTACCAGGTATACGATTGAGCTTGCAGTAGTCAGGGCATAAAGGGTGCATCGAGGGGCCTTGGTAGAGTATGCAATTAATTTCATTGGCTTGATCAATGCCTGGTAGCAGTAGAGTATGTGCCTAATGCAGGACATGTAGCCAGCTCTAGTAGCCGAGCTACCCTAATATTGTACAGATGGATGGCGATAATGACCAAGCTGTGATACAATGTCTACATGATGCTGTATAGATAGTACGTATGAAGATTGAAATTTCTGAGAAAATGCAAAAGAAAATTGACGTCACAATTTTGCACCTTACACTACATCTACATATAACTTTCCCTTCCCCCGAGTGCATATATGCATTGATATAACCTCGAGATAACCACCTCAACTTATTGCGTACCATCGAAAACGAGCCAACAGTCCAGTCTCGCATCATAACAACTTCGCCACGACTTTACAAAACACAAAACCCCACGAAACCATTTACCAAAACGAAATAGGCCGAAATTGCTCAGGCGACTTGATTCGCAGTCCCTCTAGGCCCACGCTCTCCTCTTCGCTCTTCGCCTCTTCAAGAAGGCGAGTGGCCACCTCATAGCACTTGTCCGCCGTGATGCGCTCTCTAGCTCTCCAAGCGAGCAGTCTCGCCAGCAAATTGACGATTTTGTTTCTGGGATTCAGCTTCTGGAGCTGCTGCGCGTGGTTTGCGCATTGTCGCGGGTATCTCGCAAACCCGGCCTTGGTCTTCTCACACTGCGGCCACTGGCCAGTCATTCCTAGCAGGCTGATGCCCAGGGCCCAGATATCGTCGCTCTTGCCTGCATGGCGATTATTGGCCGTCATCTCCGGTGACCAGTAGTTGGGCGTACCGCCAGGGCGGCCACGGTACGAATCATGAATCTTACAGTCAGCGCAGTCCGCCAACGCTACGCTGATGGGGTCAAGACGGCGAACGAGGATGTTTCTCGGCTTGATGTCTGAATGGAAATAACCTCTTCCATGGAGATAGGCGAGCGCATCTGATATCTGGCTGGTGGCTAGAAGGATTTCTTCTTTGCCCATACCGCCAGGGGCGTGGTTGATGTGCATATGGAGGGTGCCTTGAGTACAGAGCTCGGTGATCAAAAGAGTAGCGTCTTCTTTGTCCAGCTCTTTGTAAAGCTCAATAAACTCCAGAATGTGTTTCTGAATGAAGAAAGAAATGGGAGCAGTCAGTTGAGTGGACTGACTATCTTTTGCTCTTACTTGGACTGAGAACAAAGACATTTTTAAAATGAAAAAAACAAGGAAAAAGAACTCACGTGAGATAGCTTGCGAAGCATCTTTGTCTCTTTATAAAGCTGGCTAACTGACGTGGATGCCTTGCCAGCCAGGAGCTTTCCATCATCAACTCTCTGGATCTTGTACACAGTAGACCATCCTCCTTGACCCAAGACACTGCCACGAAGGTACTTATCCGAAGCAAAGTAGCGCTTATGCACTTCTGAATGTATCTCGTCCTTCTCGGTCCACGTATCAAAGGTATCGAGATTAGTACTCGGGATTATGCCTTGCGAGAACCACGTTCCCTCAGGAGGGGAGTTGTTGCCCATGATAAGAAGACCTGTCGGACAAATCCTGCTCTGCACGATGGGTTACACAGAAGAAGATGAGAGAGCAAAATGAGAAGATTTGAGACGTGAGCCAAGCGTTGCCAATGTTACACGATGTGATGGTGCGTATGAAGTTGATGAAATTCATCAAAAAAAAAAAAAAAAAAAAAAAAAAAAAAAAAAAAAAAAGACGAGGCTGAAGAGAAATAAAAGAGGCAGGAAAAAGAAAGAGTGAAGAAGAAGGACATAAATACATGCAGTCAGGGTTTCAAAACAAACTGCAAACGCCCGGGCAATAACACCCCCTGAAAGCACGAGTGCCTTGGTGCTCTCTCTACGCTATAAGGCGTAGCACACACAGCCTTGGCAAGAAATTTTCGTCTCAAGCACATCCATGTTGGCTATAGCTGCCAAAAAAAGAAAAAATAGCAACAAAATCTCTTATAACAAAGCTGGTACGTTTATGATGGAAAAAAGACAGCTTGTTGGATGCTGGGTAAACAGTTGAATGGGGAACATGCCCAACGCCCGAACAAGTAGCTCTTTGATGAACAAACGATCTTTCAAGTGCTATTCTAGTGTACCCAAGCCAGTATTTGTTTCACGTCAGTTAATAGCAACAAATTCCAAAATACAAGAGTTGTTTAAGTCCACCCAAAGGAAGTATTATTTCACGTTAGATAGGTAGGTAGGTAGGTAGGTAGGTAGGTAAAGGACATACTTATTATACGTGCTTCATTGCAGAAGATTTCAAAACAAAAAGCCAACTTAACATTCATATTTATCGTCTTGACGGACTCCCTGCGATATGTGATTATAATAATACACTCAAAAAAAATCACCACATTCCCCTCACGCCCTATCCTTCTTCCCTTGATAAACACCAGGGAAGCACAAAAACACCCCAAGAGTCATCAAATGGAATCTCACCCGTCTTTCGCCGCGTACTTTCAACGACAACAAATAGCGAATGCCATCTGCATCTAATACTGAGCCCTTGAACCAAATCGCCATTTTACTCCCAGTTCCCAATTCGCGATATTTTCAACAATCAAGAAAAAAAGAATTCTCTCTTTCTCCAACCAAAAGAAAACAAATCGAAAAAAAAATAAAATCCACGAGTTTCCTCCATCGATCGTGTCGTTAATGACTTGATGCGTAAAATATTGTCGAATCATATTTTATCTCGCCAAACTGATGCCCCTAGGTAATGAGAAGAAAAAAGAGCAGAGGTAAAAGAAGAAAGATACCTAGTTGTACATGCGTACTAGAAAAAGAAAAGGAGCACCATGGGAATGCCTGTAAGAAAAAAGAAAAAGAGAAAAAAGTCGGGAAAAACTAGTCGAAAGGAAAAAAAATCCTTCTTCTCAGCTTGCACTTCGTCGCTGAGAGGCTCTCCTCAAATTCTCCATCATCCGCTCGACAAACTCCATTGATTCGCAGCCTGGAACGTCGGGGAATCCTTCAGGCTGGTGATGCATCGTGGTTTGCGCAGCATGTGGCTGAGGAGGGCGATCAGCCAGGGTCTGTTGATTAATCGTAGAAGACGGCGTTAGTAAAGCCGTAGATTGCTTCATGTCTGGAATTACATTATTGGTGTTAAATGGGGTTTCAATACTCGGTACTGCTGCTTCTTTTGGAGTAGCCTCTGCTTTGGGCGTAATAGCTCCAGGCGTGCCGTCTTCAGGACCATTAAGTCCCTTGGCCTGTGGTATATTCGACGATTCGGACTTCGCTGGCGGAAGTGTCGTCCCTGGCTTACTCTCCTGAGGCAACATGGAAAACCTGGGGAGTGGCACCGGGGTGACTGATATTCTTTGCAGTTGTTGTGGCGCTTTGTATGCCGATCCCACAGGCGTTGCTGACCCACGGAGAGATGTTGATGACGAGGATGCCAAGGCCGATTTGGCATTGGGAGATCCGGCCTTGGGACTGGACGGCTGAGCTGGCGAAGGTTTGGGAGAGGACTGCAAAGGGGTACCGGGCGACGAGGCCATGGCAGCTAAGAAGCCTGCTGGTAAGGGAACTGGAGATTGCTTAGGTGGAACCTGCATTGCGGATTTAGTCGACTTCAGGGAGAGACTGATAGCTGCGGGTAAGCCAACCTTGAACGACTTGGGCACAGCAACTGGCTTGGGCACGGCGGCTGGCTTGGGCGTGGGGGCTGGCTTGGGCTTGCTGGGCTGCTGAGCCATATTCCTGTACTGAGCCTTGATCGCAGGATGATACTGATGGCTGGCGGTCCCTAGTATCGGCGGGGGTAGTGAAGTGGTCGTCTGCTGTGGTGTTGTAGAGATTGCCGTTGCCCCGGCTGTTGTAGGTGAAGCCTGGTATGGCCTCGCGGAGCCAACTGGAGACATGGCCGCCAAAGACGCTCGCCGGAGGAGATCGTTCTGGTTTGCTAGCAAATGTGCTCTCAAATCGCCTTCGTAGCCGTTGGTAAACCCGCCCCAGGGTGAATATGGAGTTCTGTATTTCGACGCATCCCTTTGAAACCTGTTAGTCAGAATCACTGTACCATTGTGATGGGAAGAGAGACTTGCCTGTTGTGATTGACTTGGAAAAAGGGATACTTCTGATATACCGATGAGTGAACCTGCCAGGTAGGTTTACTATATTGGTGAGAGACCTGTGCTGGAGGAGCAGGCTTCTGGCCTCCTACCGATGGCGTGGAATAGAAATGTGATGGCTGCGCAGGTGGTGGCGGCGGCGGCGGCGTGTAAGCCTGAAACTTTCCACCTGTTCTAACCATTGGTTCAAATCGCTGTACCGTATACGGCTGATACCCTTGGATAGTGGGAGCAGCAGTATTGGCTGCTTGGAATGAGTATGTGCTGGGGTGGTAGTAAGTCGACCCTGTAGAGGTTCTTGGCTGGTAGACATATGGCTTTTCCAAGCCCGAATAACTCGTAACAGTGGGGCCATATAGCCCGTAGGCTCTCTGTTGATATACCTGTCGCACAGGCGCAGGTTTGGGAGGCTTTGGGAGTGTATCTAAGTAATTACTCCTGGTATTGTATCGAGGGGTTGCTGGATCCTCGGTATACTGCGCTCTGGCTTCGGTCGATGTCTTGCCGAGATAATACCAGATCTGATCTTGCTTGGTAAGGTCGATCTTTGCCTGTTCCTTGTTCGCAATCTCGCTAGTGTGAAATTCTGCCCAGGTAAAGCCGCCTTCGACAAAGGTATCATCTTTCCGAGGCTTGTCATCACCTTGCTGGCGCTTGGCATTGAGCTTATCCTTTGCCTTTTGGGAGGATGGCAGCGGGATGGCATTTGCTGACGCCTTGGGCAAGTGGTAATCAGACGGGTCTGGAAGCAGGAGCCATTTCCACTCGACTTCCATCCGATCACCGTTTGGAAGAACATCAACCAGCAGCATTCGCTCATCTGGTCGGTTATCCACCACGACTCCAGCAAAGATTTCGCCCTTGTGATATTGCAGCTGACAAATTTCTCCATTCTGGAGGGCCTCGGCAGCCTTCAAGATACGAGAGTCTTCTTCCAAAGCATCGCCATCCAGCTTCTTATCGCGCTTGGCACGGTGGAAGCGACAGCTAAATTCAAAAGCCTGTTCTTTGTATTCCGTCCCGTCCTCGCCAAAGACTGGAACCTCTTGCTCTTCGGTAAACGCTCCAGCCGCTGCTGCGCATGTAGCGTGGTACGCCCTCGTGCATTTCTTCTGGGAGCATTGGAAGCAAGCCCCGCGTTTTGATCGACAGAATAGGCATTTGAGATCCAGCCGATCTTTGTGTATAGAAGAAACGTTGAATACAGTTTCTTTGCCGTCGACTGTATCAATGTATGTCTCAGGAATATAGAGTGCGCAGAGGCGATGCGCTTTCCTGCCGTCGTCTGTAGGAAGAAACTCCAGACTGGGGATGTCGTTGGGGCACAGACAGCAAGGCGGCTCAGCCTTGACTTTGAGTCGTAATCTGATCTTCTTAACCTTGGTCTTGGCTCCCTTGTCTGCTTTGCCGCGCTTCCTCTTTCGATTGGCATCCTTGAATTTCACAGCGTGACCAGGAGGAGTGGGAAGCCCAGAACGCTCATCGTCATCGTCATCATCGTCGTCGTCTTCATCGTCGTCGTCCTCTGTCTCTTCGTATTCAGTTTCTTCTCCGCGCAGCTTCCGCTCAATCTCGTATACATTTACCCACACGCTGTCTTGAGCTTGGGCGCATTCACACTTTTTGGCGATTTTGCCCATCTCAAGCCAGGAGTCGAGGGCAAAATTGACTGCTTCGGCGCAGTTGTATCCTAGATTGTAGCCGGAATGATATCCATAGGGATACGTGACGACGAACTCGCCGGGGTAAGAGACAACTCGGTTGACCTTGATGCCATAGTGCTGCTGAAGGTGTTGCGGCGAGATGAGGAACGCCTTGTGTCTAAGAAATTGATCACAAGCTTTTGCATCAGCGGGCCAGATGCTCTTCATAGCAGCCTCGAATTTTCGGGCATCAGCCTGAGAAATGCTGTACCATTGTTTTGGAGCGCCAAAGTGAAGGAAATTAATGCTGTACAAGTCGACATCTTCAAGATGCCAGGCAAAAGTCGCCTTCCACATTCCAAGGTAGAGATAAGCAGTATTGACACCAGGGACCTTGGTCCCAAGAACATCCAGGAGATTTGGCAGTTTGTTGAGGTTCCAATTCTCGGTCCTGTCGTCAAACAGCGTGCCCATCAAGTCAGCGCCGTATAGCGGTTGGGCATAAGTCAACGTTTTCCAATAGACTCGCTCCAGCTCTTCGCAGCGCTCAGGCGTATAATCGGAAATATCCATCCGGTAGTCGAAATCTTTGAACGCAGCCTCATCAATGACTGCGGATCCTTCGCGGCGGCTGTATTTTCGGCGTGCTGAAGTGGATTGGATCTTTGGCTTGCTGGGCTTGACTCCGCCCATTCTGCGTACGGTAGGCTGCTCATCGTCGTCGTAGTCCATCTCGGTGCCCAGTTCCTTTATCGGTTCGATAGACTCCATCACCTCGCCTGCTGCACCATCAGCTTCGACCCTTGGGGACACCGGAGTCATAGGCCGGCTCTCTTCATCCCGTTTGGCCTTGCCCTTATTCTTGGGCGGCCGTCCTCGTCCACGAGTCCTTGGCATGGGATTCGCATTCGCAGCCTTGGGGGCAGCAGGGCGAGATCGCACGGGTCTGGGCTTATCCGCATTCGCGCGTCTCTCGCCGCGCCGTGCAGGAGGCTGATGCTCGCTCTGTTCGCAAAGCTGTCTCCACTGCGGTATGTTGTAAGAGCGTCCATGGAGAATGTTAACTTGGCGGTAAGTGCCGTTGGAGCCCATGATATCCTGCTTGATTGGCTCGCGGACTCGGACCTGCTTTACGAGATGGTCGAGTTGTGGCTGTGCATCTTTCCACTCCTTTGGCGGAATGACTTTGATGATTCCAGACTTCATTCCATACTTGTCGACTTTTGTCATCTGTTTGGCCAAGGCCCAGCGGTTAGCGAACAGGGGTCAATTACGACTCGGGTGGCTGCCGACATACGAAGCGCTTGAAATCCTTGAACTGCTCCATGGTCGGCTTGAAAATGGGCACGTTGCCGGACGACCAGTGGTCCGGCTCGATGTCACCAATATCGTCCTCTTGAGCAGCGAGATCCGGGGGTAGCATCGGCGCATCCTCCAGCGGCGGCTCGTCCTCGAGGTCGCTCAGCTCCGAGTCGCTGGCCTCTGACTTGCCGGTATCATTGCTATCCGGCGGCGAGTGCAAGAAGGCGGGCTGCAAGGGCACCTTGGCACATTCGATCTGGTCGTCGATGCCATCCCGCGTGTCGACAGGGAGAGGCTCAGACGCTGGGACGGCTGCGTCGATGTCGTTGGTGGACATGGCGGGCGGTTTCAGCACGCAGCGTGCGGCTGGGCCATCGAGCGACCGGCAGATGTCAGGCGCAGGCGCAATGCGACCAAGCAGCAGGATCGAGGATTCTGATTTTAATGTTTTTCGTGCCGGGTTCGTAGAGCGGCGCGCAGCGTGAAGATGCTGGGTGTGGGTGTGCGAGATGCGGTGGTGCGTGGGACAGGGAGTTGCGTCCACTGAACTTGTAGTCGTCGCCGTTCTTTGCGGAGAAATTCCTGGCGGGAGCCGAAGGGCTATGGTAGCGACCAACCGCTGAAACACGCTGTACAGCGGATGCAGGCGGCTCTATGTCAGCGTTCAGTGGGCTCATAACACCTGAGCGTCAGGCCACTCGAGCGCTAAGTGCATGCACTGAGCAGGGATGCGGTCGATGGACTAGGCGGTCGGCGCGGAGAGTATCCCTTATCTGGACGATTAGAGGCCAGTTCGAGATGAGATCTGCTATCTGTATTCTTGTACTACTATTTCTCTGATCTTCAAGATTAATATTCTAGACCTCAAAGCCTTGGAATACGCAGAACGTCTTTGCGGCAAAAAGAGCAGCAGCATCTGCTTGAGCGGAGCACGTGGCCAGCTCGCAAAGCCTGATTTTCGGCCTCCCAGATCAGCTGAATCCAGTGTCCAATGGCCTGCCCTTCTAATGCAAGGGAAAAGCCAAAGATGCTCGGATAAGTGGGTCCGAATCTGCGCCCCCACAAACGAAAAGCTGTGAGGATGATCTTTTCTTGATTTTTGTAGCATTCATTCTAGCATGCGCATGCTACCGTAGTATTGCAGTTGAAAACTTGGCCTGAGATGCGGAACAGCAAAGGTCGCATTCTTGATTCCAACCCCCCATAGTAACAGTATGAGCGATGCAGATAGGCGAGCAGGCAGAGAATAAGGAGCGACATGTGCATTACTGACCTGGCCATCAATCTTGATACATGTACAAGTAGCCTAGGACGATGAATTGCCAAAAAGGGCAGCTTGGTAGAGATTGGTTTACCTCAGGCAAAAGTGCATGCCGCGCTTGTCCAGATCAGGGAAGTTTTGCAGATTGATAAGATCCTAGTCTAGGAGAAATCTTGATTGAAACTTGCAGATTGATTGACCCAACCAGGAAGCAAGCAGCATGACGATCGTGATGGCCCGTTCTAGCCATAGCTTGCTTCTATCGG
This sequence comes from Trichoderma sp. CBMAI-0020, assembly GCA_030708095.1. Lineage (NCBI taxonomy): Eukaryota > Fungi > Ascomycota > Sordariomycetes > Hypocreales > Hypocreaceae > Trichoderma > Trichoderma sp. CBMAI-0020. The sequence continues at coordinate 1,063,177 of JAJNCI010000001.1, forward strand.
GTGTAAACCATTGGACGTAAATAAAGGCTTTGGTGTCTGATGTTTCAGATGCATCATGCAGAGACCGTGGCCCTGTTCATGACAGAGAGGAACACGCCTTCTCTATACATGTAGTCTTGCATCAGTCACGAATGGCACTCGGTGGGAAAATACGCATATCTAGGATGATCAACCATATACTATATCCATGAATAACTAAAAGGAGGCAAGCAAAAGGGATGCTGAATAAAGGCAATGAACCATGCTCCCGCTTCAGTACCTGATTCTCTTGTTGCAGGAACAGAGCGTGCAGTACGCACCAACTACTGCCTAGCGAAAAGCCATATAAGAACATGAGTACTACGCAATGGAGGCATCACAACGCCTTTAGCCTCAAAGACATAAAAGCGGCGATGGACTTTCTTTGAAGAGAAAAGGAAGAAGAGAAGAAATGGAAAAGCTGCTTGCAAAGAAATTGAACCAAAGGACCTCAAAATAGTTCGACACATGTACTTTGTATATCATGACCAGAATGTTAGCCGCTGTTTGTCAAAAGACAGCGAATCAACCCGCTCAAAGCAAAAGAAAGAGAGAGGTTTGCCCTTAGTGGCTGATTGAAACTCTCGCACTGTAGCATGGCCAAGGAAAAATATATATACAATTCTCGCAAAGCCATCTGCAAACCCTCAAGGACAGGTCACAAACTGCAAAAAGTAGGTTCTAGAGGGAATCGAACCCTCGCTGGCGGAATCAGAATCCGCAGTCATAGCCACTAGACCATAGAACCAGTAAGCAGGTTGGAAATGCGGTGATCCGCTTCCTATGGCGACGGTGGGGGGGCATATTGTGGGCTATAAAGCCTGTGCTGGGGGCCGGTATGCGGGACCATCTGTACTACCCACCTAGATCAGTAAGGAAGGGACAATTGTGAGCTTCATCAATAACATTGTGTTATGTACTGGATTGGATTGGCTGATGAGATTGATTGTGTTAGTGGTGATGTGCAATGAATTGTAGAGATGAGACTGAAATGTGCTGGAGCATGCCTCTATCAACCTGTATTCGCATATACCCACCTACACTACACACAAGAGAGAGACCATGCAGCTCTCAAACACAGCCATCTGTTTGCTACTTTTTTCCATTCGTTCCATTTTTCATTCAAGTACATCTTGCAAAGTCATGGCTAATTTTTCATCTCAAGGCTTGACGTGACGTCACCAAAGGACACAATCCCCATGCTCTCGTCATGGGCGTCAAAGTTGAACCTACCACTCCACTAGTCGCAGAGCTTGGCCGCAAGCATCCAGAACCAACACAACCACAGGATCGGAAGCCTGGGACGCAATTAAGCTTCAGTCAAGCCCGTTGAGCTCATGCTTCAAGTGCCTGTCACATTGCTCCTCCCCTCCACCAGACAAACGTTTAGACCTTTCCACTACTCCCGTGTCGTCCGCCAGCACAAACGACATCCAGCCACCCGCCAAAATGGGCGGTTGCTGCCGCAAGAAGCTGCTCTAGGATTCGCCGTGAACCATCCAAGAGTGGATTTTGGCTTCAGTTCTAAGCTGCTTCTATCGCAGCAGCTCCGCTAGCCTCGTGCGGGTTGATTGTGATTGATGCGCTATTTGGTCCTTCTCCAGGGATTGCTCGGTAACGCATGTGCCCGTGCAGGTGTCAACATGTCAACTCTGACTACACCATTCGATGGGTGGCTGACCTGTTCCTCACGACAATTGGTGAACTGGAATTCCAAGCTCTTATCCAGCCGGAAACTCTGGCAGCCTTCTGGTCTAGATATGCTTTGGTCAGGCCCCATCCCCCATGGCTACGATCAATCTGGCTGGCATGGGATCTTTCTTTCTTTTTCACTATCCACTTACACGTTCGCTTTTGAGGCAGCTTCTTCTTGTGCTGTTTTATCCCATTTTCTAACAGCCCAGAATCCCATTTTGGAGCGCTACACTTTCGCTTGATGACATAGAGCCAAGTTGCCCATAGGCAGTACAGCAATATGGCCTCTCGTTCAAGCTGCGGCCTCATTTGGCCTGCAAATGCTCCAATTATGTCAGTATTGCTTCCAATATTGCTGCTGTGTCTCGGTGTCTCGGCGCAACCCAGTGCCAATCTCAACGCCAAAGTTTGGGCAGCCGTTGCATATATCAACCATGGGGAAAAGACTCCCACTCTCGGCGGCTTGGACAACATTCTTACCCCCACCGGAGCTCGCCAAATGTGGAGGCAAGGAAGTGCGTTTCGACACCGTTACCTGGGCAGTCGTAATGCCACTACTTTTTCCAATTCAACAACGGGGAACACAAAGATTCAGGGAATAGCTACGGATGCCATCAACAATGATCAGCTCACCGTCTTGTCGACGACAGATGAATGGGTTTCCGGGGGTGCTATGGCTTTCCTACAGGGCCTGTATCCCCCCAGCCCCAACACATTCAACAACCTTGCTGGGGGCCGACAGGTGGCTCAAGATCTTTTTGTTAGCCCAGATCTGATTGACTATCCTTTGGGGGGTTATCAGTATCCCAATATTGAGACTCTGTCATTGACAGACTCTTCTTCAGTTGCGTGAGTTGGCCGGGCTTTTTGAAGGGCACGACGCTTTACAACTTACACGCTAACACGAGGCTTAACACAGCATCCAAGGTACTGCCCAATGCTGGGCTTGGGATAGCAACGTGCACGCCATAAAGCTGGACGATCCTATGGGACGCTTTAGGTCAACTCAAAGCTTCTACAAGTCTCTCTTTGCCACGCCTCCTCTCAAGGGCGCCATTCCCAACGCCTCAGTGAATTACTGGAACGCCTATGACATATACGAGTATGTAACTTACATGAATACTCACAATGCAACTGTCACTGCTGGGTTAGGATTCGCCAACCAAACCATCGATATACTCAGAGCCAACGCCTTTGAACTGGAGCGTACTAAGAATGGTGATATTTTAAAAGACAATCCAACATTCACCTACAACAACGTCTCTACCATTGCTGGACAGACCCTTGCTATGCAGATTGCAAGCTCGCTCAGTGCTACCAGCATAGGAGTTGGCACACCGCTGACACTCATGTTTGGTTCTCACGAGCCCATGATGGCCTTGTTCTCCCTCATAGGCCTCTATTCTGAGGACAACCTGCTCTCTGGCCCATTCTCCACGCTTCCGAATCCTGGCTCGGCCATGATTTTTGAATTGATGGGCTCAAATCCAGGCGACGTCGACGCAATGCCTTCGCCTCAGGATTTCATGCTTCGGTTCTCATATCGAGCCAACGCCGATCTTGGCGAGCCCTTTTCGGCCTATCCGCTCACCTCGATGGGCTTTGAAAGCCAGATGATTCCTTATACCTCCTTCTTGGCCCAGCTCCAGAATTTCACTCAGGACTCTGCGCAATGGTGCACCACTTGTCGAGCAGTCTTTGCTCCTTGGTGCAACACAGGCGCCGACGAGTCTCCCTCAGATCCTCCCTCTACCAGCAAAAGCCGCTCATTGAGTCCAGCTTTGGGCGGCCTCATCGGTGCCATGGTGACGCTGGCCGTGGCTCTCCTTGCTATAGGTGTTCTCAACTGGTTTGGATTCGTCACTTTTTCACGTCGCTCCAAGCCCGGTCTACGTAGCGGCTCTCCAGGCGGCTTCAGAGGATCAGATAAGAGAGCTGGTGATGCCGATGTCACCGTTACAGACCGCGGTGTGCAGCATGAACGGGTCGGCAGCTGGGAGTTGAGAGATGGACCGGGCGAGCCTCCAATTGAATCTGCTGATATACCGACAACGAATCTGGGTAGGAACTTGGACGACGACGAAATTAGTCTAACAGGCGTGCAGCCGGTGAAAATCCACGAAACAGTTTAAAAACTGCCATGGGGCAAACGAGAAGAGACGAGACAAGGAGAGACGAGATCTGAAGAAACTAAGACATGATATCCCACGTTTGCTTCACCATTATGTTTTCAGATCATGAGAACAAGTCTTGGGTAATATTGTCCTGATATGTTCATTTATTTCTTTTGGTTACCTATGCTACATAACCTACCTCTAATATAAAACATTGTCAACACATCCACTCTCGATGCTACAAAGGAAACGAACCCCCCGGCCCAATACTACCTATCTCCCCCATTAATTGGTGCAGCGTCAGATCAGCACATCGGTGAGTCAACGCCGTGACATGCAGCTGCAGTAGCTGTTAGGCGGAATCGGTAGCTCTCCACATCCATGCATAGCGCGGCACTAATACTGAACCCGCGATCATGGCGTCGTAACGTCCGTAGAGGATGGCCAAAGCATGCATTTTCCTCGATTTGTAAGGGGGCCCGGCAGCTTGTCAGTTTCTTCGACTCTGACTCTGCATCCGCGTCGCGACTTGCTTGGGGCCAGAACCAGGCGTCATCCCTGCAGCGACCTTGAAACTTCGGAAGCCGTTGCTGATTTCCGGCCGTATGGGCGAGTTGCTCAGCCTCAATCACATCTTGTCTTCTCGCGCCAGGCAAAGAAGCCCGTCAAGCGTCGCGGCCTCAAATTGCAGCCATCAGTCATGGACAGCAGTCGCTCACGTCCGCTTGAGAAGCCTTATGCCGGCAACTCACGAGGGAAGCTCTTTGTCTACAAGCCCCTGAGTGACAACCACAGCGTTCGCTTTCTTGTCCTCCAGCCAGGGTCCGGCTCCGACCCGTTGGTGGGGAGCCTCCAACTTGGAAGCCTAGCCTCAGCGGACATTGAGCAACTTCCGCCCTACGAAGCCATATCGTACGTCTGGGGCTCGGGCAGCCGGCAGTACGAGCTCACCTGCGATGGCGCCGTCCTGCCTCTCACGCAGAGCATATACGATGCGCTGAACCGGGTGCGGTTGCCGGACCAGCCGCGGCGGCTGTGGGCTGACCAGGTCTGCATCAACCAGGACGATATACCGGAGCGCAGTCAGCAGGTGAAGCTCATGAATCTGGTGTATAGGAATGCGAAAAGAGTCCTTGTGTGGCTGGGCAGAGATCCCGATGGCGTTGCTGAAGAGGCGGGACGGACAATCCGCCATCTTGACGGCGTCTTCAGAGACGAAAAGGCCCATGAGGAGTTTAAGCTCGCCCATGAGGAGAATCTGGCGCTGCAAAGTTCTGAGCCCTGGGTGCCTCTGGCAAAACTGACAAAGCTGCCCTGGGTAAGTCTACATATATGTATATATATATGTGTATATATATATATATATACAAGCCCCCTTCCCCTGACTGAAGCCCTCATGCCCAAAGAGCAGAGCCTACAAAGGCCATAGAGTTTATATGATCACATGACATCTGCTAACGCTGAGAATCAGTTTCAACGAATATGGATCGTCCAAGAAATTGGAACCAACGCCCCAGCAACGCTGTACTGGGGCGATACAGAAATGGACTGGGACACACTCTCTCACGTCGCCGCCATCCTCAACGAGAGATACTACCACCTCCGCACGCGGTTCCTCCTCAACACCTCCAGCATCCGCTATCTGCACAAACGCTTCGTCGAGCCAGACACGGAATACGACCACGACCACAACCGCGGCAACTTTGCGTACGAGCTCCACAGGGCCAGGCACCTCCTCGGAAACGACCCGCGCGACCACATCTACGCTTTCCTGGGCCACTACTCCATCAGCAAGGCCGGCAAGGAGCTGCAGAGCCTCACGGTGGACTACTCCAAGAGCGTCAGGGACATCTACATCGACGTCGCCGTGCGCGCCCTCCGCGGCGCCAAAGACCTCGTCACGCTCTCCGCCGCGCACCACGGCAAGCCGCTCATGAAGCGGCGGGCATCGTGGGCCAACAGCGATCTAGAGTTGCCGTCCTGGGCTCCGGACTGGCGACATCTGCCGATTCACATCCTCGGCTCGCCGACGGTGCCGCATCGCGCGTCGGGAGACACGAAACCCGACCTGACCATTGACGAAGCCTCGCGCGTGATGCGCATTCGCGGCGTGAGGGTCGATGTCGTGGAGCGGCCGTCGTGGACGATTTACGGGACGGCCTTTCAGGTGAGGCCGGATAAGAGACAAGGCGGGAGGCGGGGGAGGACTTGGGGGGGCAGCAATGGCAGCAATTACATGGACGAGGGGGGACGCGACGAGGATGCATCTGCTCAGCCTTCTCAGGGGGGTAATGCAACAAGGCGCGCTCCAAGCAGGAATAGCAATGGCCGTCGTGATTCAAACAGCGCCCAGCAGCAGCATGGACGTCCAATGCCCCAACGACGATGGACCCAATTCGACCAGAATAACGTCCCTCGCCAGCACGTCATGGAGGTCCTATGGAGGCGCATCTGCGGCTACCGCACATTCAACCTCAACATCGTATATCCCCCTTTCCTCAAGAAACCCCCCTCCCCAGCAACAGGGGGAACGGCATCTTTCAAACCCTCATCTTCATCGTCCTCATCTCCTCCTCCTGCACAAGATCATCGCAAATCCGCCTTCTTCGCCTTCATCCAGACCCTCACCAACGCCTGCACGGGCATCGACCGCTCGCGCCCCTATTCCTCCATCCCCTCCGAAGAATGGCTCACCAGCGCAGCAGCCTACCTCGTCCGCTACGCAATTCCACCCTCTCCTTCTCCCTCATCCACGCTATCGCCATCCCAGACATTCCCTCTATCCTCATCCCCATCCAGAGCCATCAGCAGTCCCGACAGCAACACAAACACAATGTCGTCCGTTTACGAGCGCGCAAACTCCATATCCTCCTCCTCCTTCTCCTCCTCCTCTCCCTCCTCCCGCAAACCAATCCCGGTCCACGCCGCCATCCACGCCCTCTCCCTCACCGGCGACCCCTTTAAATGGAGCCACGAGGCTGTGCTGGTTACTCGCTACCGCCGCTTCGCAGTCACCCGCAGGGGCTACTTTGTGCTTGGGCCCGATGCGCTGCAGACAGGCGACGTTGTAGCTGTGCTGCGCGGCGGCAAGGTCCCTTTTCTGCTGAGGAAGGTTAGTGTTGGTGGTGGTGGTGATGGTGAAGAGAGGTGGGTGCTTGTTGGAGAGTGTTATGTGCATGGGCTGATGGATGGGGAAGGGTGGGATGTGGAAGGGGTGGAGGAGGAGGTGTTTGCGGTACAATGAAAGGTGAAATGGTCTTTTTCAAAAGACGTGTATAATGATTAATGAAGAAAGCTAGAAGATACGATGGATGAGTGCGAAAACACTCCTAATCAGTTCAATTGACGACATCTTTGTGTGTCAAACATCATGAAATAATTAAAACTCAGTATAATGTCCAACAAGTTTCTACAAATTCATACATGTCACACAACCATCATTGTCAAAAAATTAGAGATGAGTATTCATGAAAAAGTTTTGGCATTTCTTGTCCGCTGAGCCACTGACCGAGTGGAATATTTCTTCCCCCTCCTCCCGTCTATTTAAATATATAAATCCAAACATAAAATAACAAAAAAGAAAAGCCTTTGCCGCTGTTTTCCGGCCAGCTCCATGAATAAGAATAAGTCAGAGAGGATAAGCCGCCTCTTCTGCAAAAAGGTATGACAAAGGAAGAAGAAGAAAAAGAGTCAAGAAGCAACATTGTCATATGTGAAACCCATCCGTTATGACCCCATGATAGAAGGAAGAAAACTCCGTATACCGCTGCCTGGCCCATAGTATGCACATTCCAGCCTTATAAAAATAAGTAGAAAAAAAAATAGAAGCCATGATAAAGAAAAGAGAAGTCGCTAATTATAGTAGACCGTGTGGTTAGTTTTTTCTTTGTTTCTTTGTTTCTTCTTTTTTTTTTTTTTTTCAAAGGTCCATAGTCAACATCTCTAATCTTGATGTCACTGCCTCCATGCTGGCACTTATGCTTTGTACTCGGGCCATGGCAATCGCAGCACTGGCTTCCTCTTCGGTGGCGTCCACAAGTTCAAATCGAGACAGCATCTTCTCGGTCTCAATGCCACCAAAGATGTCAACGTGTGAAAGACTCTCAGTGTCCACCTCGTTGGACTCGGAGATGGTTGATGCAGGCTCCGAGTGGTAGAGAGCAAACTCGGGGTCAGCCTCAAATTCCTCATCAATAGGTCCTGCCTCGGACCGGGCAACTGGGGTCTGCTCAACCGGTCGCTCAATCACAGGCACCTCGACCTTTGAGTCCTCAGACTGGAAAGCCTGCTCAATCACGCTGGGTACCTTGCCAGACAGGATGCTGGATTCGATGGGAGAGGGAACCTCGGAGGTCTCCACAACAAACACTCGGGGCTGGAAGTTGAAGCCATTGCCGATAAGCGAGAAATCAACGTTCTGCTCAGGAATCATGGCCATGCCGATTTGATGCTGAGAGGACTGCGATCCGTAAGGGTTGACATCCTTAACTGAGCGCTGCTCTGGCGATGGCTGGGGCTCTGGCTTGACCTGTGCCGGGGCAGCAACAGAAGGGTTTGCGCTGAGGTGGTCCAGGAAGCTGGAGAATGCAGTGGAGGAAAGGAGCATGCGAGTGAGATCAGAAAGGCGCTTGTTCTCTTCAAGTAGAGCGCGGTTCTGGGAACGCAGGTCATTGTTGTCCTGCACTTTGCCGGCAACCTCCGACTCAAGTTGGGAGATGTACTCTGTAGCATGTTAGCAAATATATCTCGGAGTGGCGGAATGATGACAAGCATCTTACCCTTTCTTCTTGATCGGAAAGCTCGGGCAGAGACCTTGTTGCGCAGCTGTCTGCGCTCTTTGCTGCTGAGCTTCTTGCCCTCTTCGCTTGCCAAAAGGCGCTCATCCTCATCCATCTCCTCGTCGTCCTTCTTAGCGCGGTTGAGGTTGGCCATGGGAGAGGAGGCGTCGGAGGGCGGAGGAGCGGGCTTGGCCCGCATCGAGTTCAGAAGCTGAGTAATCTTCTGCTCGACAATGGGATCGCTGGGCTGAGGCGCCTTGCCGGCACGAGCCTTTGTTTGCATGGGCTGGCGCTGGGCCTGCTGTTGCTGGATAATGTGCTGTTGCTGCCTCTGCTGGGCATGAGCCTTGGCCATGGCGGCCTGAGAGTGCGCACCAGGCCACAGGCGGCCGACACCGCTGGCTTGGCTGGACAGACTGGGAGAAGCAAGCGCCGAGTCCTGCTCGATGTTGCTGGGGTTGACGGTCGGGAAAAGCTGAGAATCGGCCGGTGAGCCAAAGTCCATCATATCCGACACTCCCAGAGTAGCCTGCGATGGCGAGGTGTTGAAGTCGAACATGTCGTTCTCTGAGGGAAAGCCGGTCAGGTAGTCGAGGCTACCAAAGTCCTGGTATCCCGCGTTGCTCGATTCATTGACGGCCATGGTGTTTGCGATGGCGCCGGGGACGAAGCCCGTCTGCTGACGATACATGTCATAGTTGTGGCTAGGCCCGCTCAGCGCCTGCGTCGTCGTCATTGAAGGCGTCGTCACGGCGGTGGTGACCGGGCTGGCGAAGGTGGGCTTGGAGGTGGTGGAGGGAGACAGCGACGGCGAGTTGTAGCTGGGGATGCCATCGTACTCGGATAGATCCAGCAGCGCGTCGATGTCGACGTTATTGGGGCCCGACATTGCGGCGGGATGTGTTCGATGCACGAAGCGAGATCTGGCGGTTATGGATTCGACTCGATCCGGGTTGACGATGCCAAGATTGAGGTCGTCGACGTGGTTTCAAAGAGCACAGTGGGAAAAGCTGCAATACTAGTGGTAATTGTACTTCGCTTATCCGTTCGTGAACAAGAGCCAGATGGGTAGAGGCTCGAGATGGCGGAGAGTTGAAGACGGTTGGGAATTATTTGCAGGGCAGAGAGAAAAAGTGACGCCTGGCGGATTGGGCTTGGGGGAGCGGCGATAATATGGGTGAGGGTGGAACGAGCTGGATGGGTGCCTTGGAGACTGGGGGCAGAAAACAAGGCGCCAGCACTCAGTGGACAGCCTCCGTGTACTGGCACTGGGCACAGCGCTGGAAGGGGACCGCTTTAGGGGAGGCCCCTTGGCGTCTGCTGGCGTCGGGGAGGGGTGCAGGGATGCGGCGGGGGTGCCAGCACGAATGGGGCCGTGGACGCGTAAGCCTTTTGGCCCTCAACATTTAATGCAGTGAGCGCCGGTGCAGACGCTCGGCGGCCAGCCACAGCGGCGCAACCACTAGGCGCAGCCCGCTGGCCGGTTTGGTGCAAGCGTGCAACGGATCTTTTGCAGCCCTCGCACGTTTGGGCTAGCAGCTGCCTCCATTGCCTGAGCGATGACGACGCCCGTCCCGCCAGCTATACGCTCCGGGTACACGCTCTGCTCCATCTAGAGTGGCACTTGAAGCTCGACGGCCAGCAGAGCGCTGGCCACGATCCAATCCCAAGCTGCCTTCGCCGGGTGCGCCAACCGAGCGGCTGGTACAGACAGCACGATAGCCTCGGAGATGGGCAGGGCTGACGAACGACACGACGCAGCGGCCGCGAGGCCAAGCCTTTTAGCTCTCGCCAGTACGAGGATTTGGTTGCTGTTAGGCCCGGAGCAGCAAGTTGTTTACGACGACTCTCCCGAAAAAAGAAGAATATTACATCTCGTTATCTTCCTGGAGGGAGATCTGTCCATCACTTATTTTTACACGGTAGATGTGGAATATCTTGGGTACTTGCTGCTAGGGAGACTCCACGGCAGATCTAGAGAGACGCTATGGCGAGTGTGTCTCAACTCTGTTCTTCGTACTTACGAGTGCTGCCCGCCATTGCCTGGGAAGAGAACAAAGGCTGATTCAAGCAAGCTTACTTGCCGACTCCCTTTTGACTTCGTCGGGGCCGGTTCGCTTGTGCTAGTCGCCGTCGATTTGCTGGCGAGGCGTCGATAGTGAAGTCTTTATTGTAGCCCGACTCAACCAGGTGTCGCTCCTTCGGGCTACTCAACAACCCGACCGTTCGTAATCACTCCTCTTGAAGGCCAATGGCGAGCAGCCAGAGATACCTTGCGGATACTTGGCGCCTCTAGCTCCGAGACGCGAATTCGACCAGGTGCCTCTGCCAACCTTGGGTGCCGGCTAACGTACCCTCAAAGTCCATCGACTGGCGAGACCATCTCCCCACAGCGTGGTGGCTGTGCACGGCGCTTCTCTCCGTTCAGGGCCTATCCAACAAATTACTGGAATCCTGCTGGAAGAGGATGGCACCCTTCGGTCTCCGAGATGACTGGGATCACGATGCTCATCACGTGATGCCTCTCCCTCGCTTTCGTTTATCTGGGAGAGGCGGGGCAGTGTTTCACAGCAGCCGGCGATTCGCTGGTCAGAGCTGCGCTCGTTTGATTGGCTCGTGGCGCTCGTCTCCAAAGCCGAACTCCTGTCGAGCATTGCCAAGGTCGGTTCATTGGTGAATCGTTGCCCATTGAAACGAGATCAGCTCGACGTGCCATCATTGTTTCGTCGTTTCGTCGCGCGGCCAGCGCAGCATCAGGCAGCGATGCCGATTTCCAACATCACCAATTCAGAGAATCTCATCTCGTCACGGCCGTCAAAGCCAGTCCATCTCATCGCCAAGGCTTAGTCCAGAGAAAGCAATCTCTTCCACGATTCAGCTTCAGGCCTGTCGCCGCCGTGGCTTGGATCCCGTCCGCGTAGCGACACCTAAGCCGCACCCTGCGAACAATTATACACAGGTACCTATGGAATACTGCGGCGGAGCACGGAGCACTCAGTAGTGCCCTACCTCAATACCGTGCATTTTGTACCCGGAAACATGAATCCCCTTCCTAAAGTTTTCTGGCGAACAAGTGCCGTCTTGCCGGAAAGTCAGGATCCAAGGCGACTGGGCAGCGGCTGAGTCGGCAGTGAGCTGCTCCTGAGATCCTTCAATGGCGGAGCGCCTCGCATGAGATGCTCTAAGAAGCATTGACAGAGTCAGTAGAACGCCTCGCCGCTGCTTCTCTAGCGATGCTTTAATCTCAATGCTGGACGCGGCATTCCCACACAAGGTTGGTAAGTACCTACTCTTTACGTGGTGGCAGCGCATTATCACTTGCAGTGATACCTGTTCAGCTGAAACCCGCAAGGCCAGGATGCGACAGAACACGTGTGATGTTTCTATTTTTGTATTTTGACTCTGCGACGACATGTGAGGCAAATTCCAAGTTCCACTTATACGGCGATGCACTGTTGGTTTCATGGCAGGGCAGATGTTTGTTTGACCATTGGCGATGTACCCGCCTCTTTCCGCCAAATCTCCATCTCCATAGAGACCACCACGAAGTTTTTTCAAGCAACACAGAGAATCTTGAATAATGCTCCGGTGGCTAGACATTTGATCCATCGGTTTTCTGGAGTATCCAATCATTCCGGTTCCCGCTTATTCGGCAGCCGCGGGTCCTCGAGCGTTTCGTGGCAGTGCCGGGATGGTGGGATGGCGTGCGGATCATGACATAACCCGTCCCGTCCGGCTGTCAGTCTTATTTTCGAATGGCTTTCCGTTTTGAGAAATGTGTGATGAGAAAGCCGCCATACTGCAGCAGTGCTGTGTGATTTTAGCTATGGCCGTCCACCTTGTCTCTTTGTTCATAGTTGTATTCCATATTTCCAAGTAGCATCTATCAGCTCTCGTTATCCGTCCTTGTCTGAGTGGTGAGTAGGTAGGTATCTTTGTTTACAGTAGGCGTCTACAGAACAGCAATACTGGGGGCCGTGCTATATGTAAATCAGCTGCTGTTACGCGGGGCTACGATGAGCCTTCTTTTCTATATCGATTTTTATTCCCATCTATATCAGCGTAGGTGATATTCACTCAATAATCCCCCTCCCAAAGGTCCATGGAATACTACATATACCTTTACTTAACATCTTTGTTGAGGCCAATGGCACTTATTCTGCGGGAGCACTTGCGCAATCTTGCTTATCGCTGCTACCCAAATATGCGAACGCCTGTCGGAAGGGGAATATCGTTTTCCCGGGGCTTCCGCTGCGACGTGCCTTATGTAACACAGGCCTCAAACTGCCCAACACCATGAGAGTGTCTCGCGTCCAACTGCCAGATGGTCACGCATCTGGCTCCAGCACCTGATCAGTCGAAGCCCAACCAGCTTGCGGCGGTGCCTCTCAAAGCGGCTGATTCTATATTGCGACGGCCCACCTCACGCGTCTGCTGGCACTGGGAACTGCCGCCTTGCAACTGATAGCAGTCGCTGTAGGGCTCTTCTCTGCCCATTCGCGCGGGACCCACGCATCTAATTTTCCACCTGGTCATTTCCATCTGTTTGTGTGCTGTTTACGCCCAGGGCCAGGCTACCCCTCTTGCTACTGCTCCCGCCCAGTGAGCGAGATTTATGCAAGATCTCATCAGGCTGTTGATGCAGCTGTGAGCGCGTGCTGAGCCGGTCAACTGTGCCTTTTTGCTATGCTGATAGTACCTCTTGTTTGTGGATCACTACAACACTGCGTTATGATATTATAATTGTGTTTGACAGTCACCGAAGAAAAAGAAAAGGCAAAAAAAAAAGAGAGAGAGAGAGATGGGAAGAGGACGCCGCGGCTTGGTCTCGGCGGCAGCCTCTGGCCCCAAAGAACGTCACAAGAGATCGCAAAGGTCTCAATATCATCATCCCTACTCGCCTCCGCCTGATACTTTCAAGGCCAAGCCATCGCTACCAAAATCCAAGCACCACTCTTACTTCGAGCTAGTTGAGAACAAGGAGAAGAAGAAGAAGCTCGAGTATCAGGTACGCTTCGATGGCGCCACATCCAAAACTTTTTTCTACAGTCGTCTCTTATAGCTCTAGCAAAGAGATGCTCATTTTGTCCCTAGATTACCACCGAAAAGACCCCGCCGCCAGGGTTCGAATTTGTCCCCATCGGCAATCCGAAGTTGACTGCGGCCTGCAAAGAAATATCCCGCGAAAAAGATGCCATGATTTTCATCGTCTCGGTTTGTTTACAATCCCGGTTGTGTTCTTGCCAGTAAAGCATCCATCTAACCATTGCGCTTTTTTGCGTTTTTTTCTTTTTAAAGAATGCCAGAAGTCTCGATGAAACTATCCTCGCCAACCAGGTCCATCGAGTTGGCCATCATATCAGGCAAGTCATCGTTGAGGAGGCCAAAGAGAGTCTTGGCGGCTCGTCGCATCACGCCGCTCCGGTAACAGACGCAGGGCCTGAGCCCATTCCGGAATCTCAGAGGGCCTACCATGCTCAGGTTGATGCCGCCATCAGAGACTTGTTTCCACGGATTCCCAATACTGACCGTCAGATGATTATTGAGCACTCTTTCACTCGGGTTTGTAATTTCTCCTTCTTCCTAGTCTCCCGCCTTCCCTTTCCCCATATTCAAAACGAGGACACATAACGAATAATAATCTCTTCCTTAGGGCTCAGCTAATCGATCCGAGCATCCCGTCGGGTTCTCAGAAGAGATTGCACTATCCCGCAGGGTCCAGCTGGCTGTCCTGGCTCATATAAGGCACACTCATACGCGATATGACCTGCTTTTGAAAGAAACAACATGGCAGAACGCTCGGAAAACTGTAGAATCTCTGTGTCTCGACATCCTCGTCAAGTGGCGGGGAGACGAAGAGACTGGTCGTGACCAGCTGGATGAGATCCTTCGCGAAGTGGTTGTCATTTCTGATTCGGAAGATGATGAGGACGACGACGACGAAGAGGACTCGACTGACTATACGTCAGATGAAGGTGCTGACAATGCCAGGCTCACACCCATGCCTGTGTATCGGTCAGCACCATCCTTGCAACCTGTGGATCGAACAGATCGCTCCCCTCCCAAGTCACCTATTCGGCAAGCGATTCCAATGGCTTCTTCTCCTCCTCCAATCAGGATCGGATTAGAAGACATTGATCGCGCCCGTAGAAATGACAGGAGAGCTCAGCGAGGTTTTAGAAGATACCGTGCCTGGGAAGAGGCGATTAGACGTAACCGAGGGGAAACGCCCTTGGTGGAGCGTTCCTCCCCGGATATGGCCATCAGTCATGCTTCATATCGACCATCGCCGCCTTCTAGATTTTCCTATGACGCTTATGGCCGGTCATATGACAACCAAGATCCAATGGTCCACCCTGGCGGTATCTTTGGAGTTCCCTCGCATCTGGATAACCACCGGATGCAGCAGCCAGTATATGGGATACCGTCTTCTTTGAATTCTTCGCCCTATCTTGGCCGAACAGTCGAAACCCAATCTGCCCATGAAAAGGTAATGTCTGTTGTTCCGTTCCCGACTAGCACATCTTCTCGCGAGCTAGCCTCTTCTTCGGCCTCCAGTCATTTCCAAGACATGTTGGTACGTTCTATCGAATCTCGTTCTCCGACTGCGCAGCCCACCTTTATACGCACTCTGCCTCCCAGGAGCCAAGCATCTGTAAGTTCGTATGCGCCACTGGCCACGTCCTTGGCTAGTATCCAACAGCCTCCCAAGCTTGTTTCACACCCAGGGGAAGAAAACCGTTCCTGGAATCACCCCTCACCTGCGCATGTATCCACTGGCTTTAATAGACCTCAAGCCATGAGCATCGACGCTGTGTCCAGTAGAGAATCTGCCCAGTCGCTTGATTTCCGTGGCTCTGCCTATTTTCATCCCCCGTCTGGATATGGAGCACAACCAGCGCCCCTTTTCTCGCATCCGGTTCCAAGCAATCCAGGATCAGGTTCTACCAGGCTTCCGGAAACAAGGAGAATTGTTTTACAAGCAACCCGGCCTGGAGAACGGTCAAACCCTATTCTTATGGAGGATAGAGGTGGATACTTCGAAAGGGTTAATCCCAGGCCTGAAAGCAGCTCAAGAATCCAGCTACGCCCCGTCCGCTCCGCTCAGCCACAAACAGAGGTTGAAAGTCAAAGAATCGTCAGACCTCACACAATCTTTTCATGGGAAGAAGATTTGAGAACCAGAGGCGGACGCCGTGGCGTCGCCGAAATTGAGGTTAATCCCATCGTCGATCCTCGCCCCCATGCATCTCATCTTCGACAATATGCTCCCCATGAATACTTTGGCGCGCTACCAGGGCCGGCCAAAGAAGGCGATTACAGAGTACAGTCCCGGCGAGTGCCTGATGGAGAGTATGGCGCAGCACCTCCCGAGGGCTACTGGACTATGTAAGTTACAGAAACCTTGGATTGAAAGACACATTGGATATTTTGTTTCGTGATGCTCATACTGTGCAGACGACAGCATGGCGACGAGCAAGTCTCACGGCCTCATCACGAACCCGCAATCTATCATCCCATTAATACGCTGCCTCCAAGGGCGGATGAGCGGTATGAAACTGAGCGGGACAACCGCCCTTTGGCCCGACCGGCGCCAAATGTAATCATTATCGATTGATTGTATGTCATTCTTCAGCATTGACGGCGACATCGGCCGTCTTTTGTTTTTATCTTTTCCCTCATACTCTGTTTCAAGCAACCAGGCATCATGTTGTAATCATGAACAATCATGATGACAATATCACGGATTAGAAGCTTACGCTTTGGTTTGTTGGAAAAGCTTGCATGATGAAAAACCATGTAGTGGAGGAATTTTGCTTCATTGAACTCGTTATTATACCCCTATGATGTTGTCTTCTTTGTGCCAGGCTTTGGCAACGTGGAAGCACCACTTTTTGATACCCAATAAGAGGGGGGCATTGGCATTGTCTTATCTCTCAAGGAAAGGTGTGGAGAAGGAGAAAGAGAGAGCATTAGGCGTGGAGGAGAGTGTATGAATGAATTAGTTTGTTAGAAACAAAGCCTGCGCTGAGTTTAGTGGAAAGTCGAATGTATAAATTTGCTCTTGTCATAGACGAAGATCATCTATCTACACGGAATATTCCTTACATTTTTACGTGCATGAACATGTATCCTAAAGGTGTTGTTGTCACAGTAAACTAGATAAGAAACTTGGAACACGTAAATATATATTGCATAAAGAAAAAAGAAAGCTAACCACGCAACCCACATTCGCTCACATTCAAGAGAGTATTAATATCTCTGTTCTCTTTCATGATCGTGCGTAGGTATCCATAACATGCCTATAAAGCTAGATATTCACCCATAATCATCCCGTCAATTTCCGTTTCCATGAAATGATTTATAGCCCATCAGTGTATGTCTCATATCTCCCCTTTTTTAACATTTCCTAGTTTCGGCCTCCTCTTCTACCTTTCCCTACACCCGCGCCGCCAGAAGGACCGTGTCTCTTCTCAGAGCCCAATCCTCTCCTGCCAGCCGCGATGCCACCTTTACCACTCCTCGGGCCACCGAAAGAACCGCCACCGCCACGACCTCCACGGCCGCCGCCGCGCATGGGGCCGCCTCTTCCACGGCCTCTGCCACCACGATCGCCGCGGCCACCGCGGCCGGGGCTGATACTGTTCTTGACGGCCACGGCGTCGTCGTCGTCCATCTCGTCGCCGTCGTCGCCATCCTTGGAGCGCTTGTTGGAGAACTTGAGTTTTCCTCCGCGGCCACGCTTAGCAGCGTCACGGCCCTTGATGGCGGCGACGTAAGCACCCACGCCGGAGCTCTCGGGCTGGTCGACCTCCATGGCGCCTTCATCCTCGTCGTCGTCCTTGCCGAGGATGAGCTTGCCGTCGAGGTCAGTCTTGGCCTTGGTTCGCTGGGGCTTGCGGAGCTTGACGGGCTTGGTGGAGGATATGCTGGCGAGGGCCTTTTTGTCGAGCAGATCGAGGGGTTCGTCGTCGTCCTCGACAATGTAGGTCTTGCCGCCCTTCTGGGCCTTCTTCTTGGGTCTTGCGTCTCCTTCGTCGTCCTCTCCTTCGGATTCCTCAGACTCGCTGCTATACAGCGCGCGGTCGTACTCGTTTTCATATTGTCGCTTGCCGTCCTCTTCCTCATCGTCACTGGCGTCCTCGTCCTGGGCATTCTTGGCAGCGTCCTTCTTTCTCTTCGCCCTCTCCTTGGTCTTGCGGATGTTGGCGAGCAGCTTCTTGTCGGAATCAGGGCAGGCATTGTTAATGGCGTCGAAGCCAAAGCGGCGAACCATTCGCTCCAAGATGTGTCTGACCTTGGACTTGAAGTGGCCCTTGTGTTCTTTGCTCCAAGTAACCAGGTTGGGCACGAGTGTAGCCAGGCGTGGCATCATCAGCTCGACGGGCAGGCTGATGACAGATATCTTGACAAAGCCCAGGCAGCTCTTGACAATCTCTCGGTTATTTGACGTCAGGAAGAGATCCATAGTCTGCACCAAGTCGGACAAAGTCTGCTCGCTCAATGATGACCGGAACTCGTAGAGGAGACGGCTGATAGCGGTGACAGAGGCAGAAATCATGTGAGGGGTGCTTCCGGCGAGACCGGCGCTCACCATGGTGAAGAACTCCTCGATGCTGGCAGTGGCGGCTGGAGCATCGCTCGGCATGTGAGGTACTTTGCTGTTGTCGATGGTAGCACCGTTGGCAGCCGCCATCTTCTGTCCCATTTCAACCAGCAGATCGTACGCGCTTTCACGAGCTCTCTCGTTATTCTCCTTGCAACAGATGACAATCTCACTCAAGACAGCTGGAATGAAGTGAAGGTCGCTGTTGGGAATGAACGGGAGAAGTGCAGAGATGGCGGCAATTCTCTCTCGTCTAGCCGGTGCAGATACCTTCTCTGAGCTGGAGAGAATCAGAGCCTGCATTTCAGCATTCCGCTCCTGCAGAGCAGCCTTGCCAAGCTCAGAAGTTGCCAGTCTAGGAATCAACTTGTAAGCCTTCTTCTGCAGCTGGGGCTCCTCTTGCCTGTTGATAATTGCCGTAGCAATCTCAAATAGCGTGGCAAAGCTCTCTCGGGGGAGGTATGCTGAAATAGTAATGACAAGATCCATGAGCGTCTGGGCAGTGGAAGGCATGTGGTCTTTTGATTTTTGACCTTGCTGCTTGGCCTCTGCTGCTGGCGCGTTCTGGAGCTCACCTGCAAGCATCTTGCTGACACGATCAAAGGTCTCCATAAGCTCCTGGTTCGGCGTGATGCTTAGGAAGGCATTCACAGTCTGGAGAATGGGGCCTCGGCTTTGGGGGAGAGTCTGGGTATATACGTTGAAGAGCACTGCGAGCATATTGCCGGCAAATTGGCCGAGATAGGTCAAATTCTTGCGAGCAGCATCCTTGGTTACCCGGCTCTGCAAAAGGAGGTCTTCTTCCTCCTCCTCGATGTTTGCAACAGCTTGATTTGACTCAATCAAGGTCCTCAAAGCTCTGCAAATATCCAATCGAAGATCGACTTGCTGGTAGAGAAGGTTGGCCAAAATCTCAGCCAGGGCTTGGTCAAAAGATTCCAAAAGATCGAGTGGTAAATCACAGTAGCCTGGAAGAGTGGACCAAATCTGCTGCACGAGGGTCTCGTAGATCTTAATCTCCATGGTCTTCTCGGCTTCGCCATGGTCCATAACTTTTTGAAACATGACTTCACTGAGAGGTACCATCTCACTCTTGAAATGAGACAGGTTAGTATTACTAGTGTAGTCTCGCAGGATGGGAAACAGCCATGCTCTTCCGGCCTGACCCTTGACTGGCTTGAGAATATTCAGTGGAAGGACAGACAGAACTGCCTCAGGGCCCATGGCTCGGACGGCTTGTCCCAGCACATCATCTGCCTCCTTTTTGTTTCGGAAAGAGGGGTTCTCTCGAATCTCACCAATGGTGCGTGTGACATTGAGCATGATAGGGTTCGCTCTCCATCTCAAGGCAGTGAAGATTGCTTCAAGAACGTTGAAAGTCTGTAACCAAGCGGCCTGATACTGAACACTTAGGAGGGACTCAGCCGCCTTTGCGATCTTATCCAAGACCTTCTCGTCGAATATTGAGGGCTCGAGGATAACATTGGGCGGCACGCAATTGGCCATGAATGATATCAAGCACTCGGAAGCAGATATTCTAATGTTCTCAGAATCAGACTGGAGGAACTGCGCCACCATGTTGAAGAGTTCGGGAAGATTTTGGAAAGTCTCGTCGGCTTCGACTTGTGCCGAGACGTCGTAGCCTCGGGAAAGGATGGCAAGCCATGCAGGGACAAGCTGGGTATCGTTGGCAGCTGGACGCAGCTCTGAGATAATCTCCATCAGTCGAGGTAGCTTTGCGGAAGTGACTTCGTCCGTCATTCCCTCAAACATCAATTCGAAAATCTCAAAAGCCACCATGGTCATGTACTCGTTGCCGGATTTAGCAATGTTTAGGAGCAGCTCGCAAAGAGATTCGATCTTGGTCGTTGGCCATCCACCACTTGCCGCGGCAACAGTCTTGACCAGCTGAAGCGCATGAATCAATGCCGGGTCGTGCGTTGTGCTGGGCGCCTTCTTGCCCTTTCGTGCCTGGATGGCCTGGGTGGCCAGATCCTCCAGGTTCTTCAGCGCAGTGTGCGCACACATGTCTGCGGCCGGGTGGTCCAAGGATGGGCTGGGCGGGGGGTTCTTGAGTACTCTCTTGAGCGCATCCATAGATCGTCTCCGGACTTTGGGCCTCTGATCCAAAGCCAGGTTCAACAATCCAGCAACTGCGCGCCTAGGTCCGATCTGGGTGACGGAGAGCTCCCATGAAGCGGCGTCCTGAGCCAGGAGGAGAGACTCAAGGCACCCAATCGAGGTCCTCAGCAGAATTGGCTCCGCATCCTGCATCAACAAAACCGGTGCGAGCAGCGTAAGGATCTGAGTAAACTTGGATCGAAGCAGAGGCTGGGGAGCGAACGGGGTGACCACGTCAAGAAGGTACACCACGGGAGTGGCTAATTCGACATTGATGCCTCCATTGTTCTCGGCCTGTTGTAGAAGCGCGAGAAGGGCTGCAAAATATCCAGTGGAAGTCGGAGCGGTGTCCTGCTCTTTCAAGGTTGATTCGACCGCGTGCAAGACAACGACAGTCTAAATCGCACACACACACAAAGTCAGTAACAGAAATCACCAGGACCCTCTCTCTTCCTCTCATGTTTTCTTTTACCTTCTGCTGGCTTTGAAGACCGGGGGACTTGATCTTGTCCAGCTTCTCGGCCAGAGTCGGAGTCGGAGTCGCCATCTTTTTGTCGGTTCCGTCGCAATCTCCAAATCTGGTTGCGTGAGAGCAGAAAGCGCAGCGCCTTTGCGGACAAGCAAAAGCACCAAGATCAAAAAAATTCCCTTATCGCAATTCCCGCCAGCCCGATAACGACCACTGCAGCGTGCAGTTGTGGAGCTGAACTTGTGGCTAAGCTGAAAGTCAGCCACAAGCCGTGCCTCATGACAGTATCCGCTTCATCGCTGTATCCGGGCTGTCGACGTACCTGCGGCCCCTCCAAGCCTCACTCTAGCTCCAAGCCGCAGCTATTGGTCGTCAGCTGTGTGAGGGATCCCGCTTTCGCAAGTTCGACTTTGACCCTTTTTCGCAGTCTCGAGGAACCATGACGTTCCTCATATTGGTGATTGGGGATCTGCACATCCCGGACAGGGCGCTTGACATACCAGCCAAGGTAAATGCGCAAACCAAGAGGCTAGCCAGCCTGGGCATGCCTTATACCCTGGAGAAGAAACAGTGTTGTCACCGAGTTCGACCGCGTTCCTGTTTGCTGACTTGCGATATACCATATTCTAGTTCAAGAAGCTGCTTGCGCCCGGCAAGATTGGTCAGACACTATGCCTCGGTAACCTCACAGACAAACACACGTACGAGTACCTGCGGTCCGTGTCACCGGATCTCAAGATCGTCAAGGGCCGCACCGATGTCGAGGCCACGTCTCTCCCGCTCACGCAGGTCGTCACCCACGGCGGCATCCGAATTGGCTTCCTCGAGGGCTTCACCCTTGTTTCCACCGAGCCCGACCTGCTGCTGGCCGAAGCCAATCGGCTGGACGTCGACGTCCTGTGCTGGGGCGGCACCCACCGGTTCGACGCCTTTGAGTACATGGACAAGTTCTTTGTGAACCCGGGAAGCGCCACGGGGGCATTCGTGACGGGAGCAAGCCTAGAGGCGGAGCCTGTGTCTCCAAGTTTCTGCTTGATGGATGTAAGAGGCACTTGTCATGTTTCGCGAGACCGCCATTGTTTTGTGGTGCTTACTATAATAACAGGTTCAGGGCATTTCGCTCACTCTCTATGTATACCAATTGAAGACGGACGAGAAAGGAAATGAGAATGTGGCGGTGGAAAAGGTCACCTATACAAAACCGGTGGAGCCAACTACTGGTTCATCATGACGCATAATTTGAATTGAGCGAGAGAAAAGAGGACACTCAACTAATAGAGAAACATCTTAATCGTCGACGGCAAAGGGAGAAGCAGAGTTAATACCCGGCCAACCCAGTTATACAAAACGCTATGGTCCTTGTCGGTGCACAGGCATATATCACTTATACCAAGAGATGAAATAACAGAAACAGATTCTGGCTAAGTGTGAAGTGTCCTTGAGAGTAGACCACGGGCAAACCACATAAGTTTCAAAAACCAGGGTCATAACGATAAATACAAACACCATCCAATAACTTCCTTCGCTTGGTATCTCGAGCATGAAAAAAAGATTCAGCATCGCCTAACAATATTTCCCGATTACCAGTCGTGAAAAATCCAGAAACGCCCAGCACTTCTTATGGCTTGAAAGACACCATATTCCTGTTTTTTTCATTCCCCCTTCCTGCTTTCAAAGTCGCTATTATATCATCATGCTCCTTCGCCGGGAGCTATTTCTCTCCCCAAATGATATACCTTCTCTTTCACTGTCTTCGTCAATCAATATAGTAGACTGCCTTGAGGTTGTAGTCCGTCTTCGACCCCTTTTCTTCGGTTCTTTAATCTCTTCTTTCTCATCCGGAGGCGACTCGCTTGTAAATTCGTACACATCGTTCTCTGCCAACCCGCTGCTATCAAGGTTGCTGCTTTCGGTAATTTCCATGTCCATTGATTTCTCGCTTGTAGTTTCCATCGCCTTTGGCGCTATACTGGATGAGCGTTTTCGTCGCTCTGTAACGCCACTACCGGAAAGAATATCAGTGGTGACTTGTTTTGTTGCTAGGGGACTTGCCGGAGCATTGCCACTTTCTGTAGCAATATCCGTTACTTCAATCTGCCGCTGGGTTTTTGCTGATTCAGAGATGGCAGGGTCGTAGTTGCTAATTCGTCGAGCATATTTGCCCTCTCCAGCTACCGCATCAAATAGCTCTTTAGTAGGCCGTCGCATCTTGACTCTCAAGTTGGGCTCGGTATAGCTGATAGTCATCCGATTCCGCCTACTAGGCCGTGATGTTTCTCCGCTAGACGAGATATCATTGGGCGGAGGCGTGTCTCCCCGTGATCCATCGAGCAGTGTAGCTATTGCCGGAGAAGAGGGAGAGAATAAAGAAGACTCTCTGATGGGTGCTGCCAAATCATGCACATCATCTGATAGTTTCTGAGGTTCAACAGTAAGAATGGGCACAGTTTCGGCTTTGACAGACGAAAGCTTTGACGATTTTGGTGGCCTCCCGGGTGCGGCTTTTGGCTTTGCTGTGTTGGTCTTCGCTGCTAGGATATCATCAGCTATGGATGATTTCAATTTAGGATTCTTCTTTGGAGAATTGATATCGTCGTTAGTGCTCTTGGCGGATAGCGGTTTTCGAATGTTCTCTGAGAGATCTAGCTGTGAACTCTTTCTCAGCTTGGCAAAATCGTTGACAGTTCTTCCATCAGCCTTGTCGCGAAGCAGTGTCTTGTTTCCCAATATTTTACCCATGCTGTTCTCATCCGTCACTCTTTGCGGTTGAATATACTCCTCGTCATCTCGAGCTCCAAATTTTCGTTTTGACCCAGCCTTAAGGGGTTCAATCGGTGTATTTTCGACGCCATGTTTGGGTTTATTAGGGGGTCGCCCACGTCTTGGCGCTATCACGGGCCGCTCGTTTTGCTCTTTTTCCCTTTCTATTTCTTTAGGCGGAGATGATACGTTGCCCTGGTTGCTGTTTGATTTTGAGATGGACAGAGAAACTGGAGGCTCGAGTTTTCTCGCCTTGAAACTGCTGTTCGAATGTTCATCGTCATCCTTCAAAGGTTTTGATCTGCTCGGGGAGTCGATTTTCACTGGGTCTTCTTCAATATATTTAGACATTGGTGGAGGGCCCAATTCTGGTGATTCAGCCTCAATATCGGCTTCTGATCGGAGAGCCATGATTTGTTCAGGACTGTGTATCAGTTAGCAACTTGATTCATCCGCAAGAAATTGAACCCACTCACTTCATAGATCTCCGTGGATAGCTCTTATTTTCCGAAATGTAGCCCAATTCCTCAACATCTCTTGCGATCTCGCGTAGCCTCCTCTGGGATGGACTGGGGCGACTTGCGCTGAAGCCCATAGTCTGCTTCGGCCTTCTCCTAATCATGGGCGAATGTCTCTTTGCGGGAGGCTCAAGGCCCAATTCAGCAATAAGGGAGCCCCATTCCGTGAGCTGCGATTCCAGTTTGGCCTTGATGGCCATTGCGTGATCTGCGATCCTTTGCGATTCATTGTCGTCGACTTGTTTCTCCAGCTCCAGTATGCGGCTGCGCAGCTCGAGGTTTTCGGATAGCATACAAGCGCACTCGTTTTCCAGCTCTCGAATTCGTAAGGCCCGAATATTATTTGTCTTTGCGAGTTCCCTATTCTGGCGAAGCATCTTCTTACGAACTATTTCATAGTTAGCACACGCGACAGTCCAGATTTTGATGCCCGAGGGCTCGGATAAAAAAAAAAAAACAAAGAGGAGACACATACGCGTTTCGATGCTCTCTGTCGGCGCCGGCATTTCGTTAAGCCTAGCCATGGCTCCTCACAGAGCGCACGTATCTGCTGCGCAAAGGACTGAAGAGAAGAGCTTCGATACAGTAGAGCGAGAGACGTTTGCATGGGCGTCAAAAGGTTTAGGAAGTCGGTCTGCAGGTCGTCGACGCTGGCGGGATGAATTTGGGGATCATTGTTTACTCCATGTCTTGTTTGGGCGTAGCGCGGAATGAACATGCGCTAACTGGAGCCTCTCGGTACATGCCAATGTACACAAAGCAGCTCCCGTTGCTATGCCCAGAGCACTAAACGCCACGCGAATTAGCCTCAGCAACTTCTATCTGAATTTGACATCCCGTGAGAATACGAGTATAAACTTTCGTCGTTTTACATTTTCAAAATCAAAGGTGGGACCCGCCAGCTAATAGCTTAGTCACTCTTCATAGAAAACGAGAATTTCGTGCCTTTAGATAGCGATTTAGATAACTTAGCCCTACAAACAGGACGCCCAGCCGTTGCGGCGGCCCAGATTACAGAGATTCTTGCCCCAAGCTGCTAGATTCCTCGGTATATAATCTCGTGAATATTATACAATACGTGGCTCTTAGCTGATCCAAAAGATAACGCCTCGCATTTGGCTGCGATCGTTTGTTGATTTTATCTACGCTCTTGGTCAACAACTTATATCTGCACAGTGTCTATATACATCGACTGCAATATTCGTACGGTATGCCACACCACTGTCGCACCCAATCAATGGCACTCTTCCAGGCTAGCTGCATGTAGTTGAAGGTCCAAGGCTCGAAGCTCACCAGCGCGTTCGCATTCTTTGTTTACCACTATCACAATTTATCCAGTTGGCATCTCAATTTATCCCATACTGCCCTCGAGAAATAGCCGATCCTTTTCCGTCTATCCACCGACTGTATTTTCACACAGGCACAAACATCAGTTGCCCAAATGTCATATCCCACCAGATCTTTTTCGTCGCATCTGCGCGCACCAAGCAGTTCAACCGCCTCAGCTCCACAGTCACCAGCACTGCTGGCCCGAATCGAAGAGAAAAAGGCAGAGCTCGAGAATTTGAAAGAGCTCAGAGACTTGAGCGCAGCAGTAGCAACCCAGATGGAGGCTCTGGAAGAGAAACTGTCCACCCTGTCTGATGGAACAGAGGGTAAGACTAGCTGCTCGCTACCTATCTAGGTAGCTGTTATTGTAATGTTGGCTTGGTAATAACATACAGATAGCGATTGCTGCTGTGGTTGGCAACTGGCATAACGTGCTTCGTGCCATCAACATGGCTTCAAGTAAGTCCCGCTTCATGGAGGCACTATAGTTATGATACGCACAGCAGCTTAACCGTAAAACAGCAAAGCTAGCAAAGACAGCAACCGGTGCTGGCCCAGAAGAAGAAGCGTCCTCATCGACTGGACCACTGCCCCAAACCCTAGTACGAATTCCTACGGAGCATGCACCAGCACTGCAGGCGCAAGCAGAAGCGGCAGAAGCGGCAGCCGAGGGAGAATCGACCTCGGATCCTTAGGCTAGAACGAGCGGACGTCGGTAATTAAAAGAGGGAGCCTCAGACTCGACTATAATGAGAATGATACCCAAGCTTGGTAAAAAGTTATCACGGCGACATAAGAGACTAAGAATATTCACTCCAGGAACCACAGCACATAGGGTAGCTTATGGGCAGCTCTTTTTTTTTTTTTTTTTGTTCTATGGTTCCCCGGCTTGGAAGGCTGGTCCTCAGAAGACGCTCGTGCCTCTGCTGCGAAGTATTAAAATCGGAGCAGATAGAGGTGGCATCTTTCCAAATGTCAAGAACACCAGCCATCAATCGGCAGCTTCGCATGCCAAAGATTGGTGGGTTATAGCGGGGCGGGCGATACAATCGCGACGCGCTGCCTCGGTCTCGGCTGCGATACCGCTCGCCACGTTCAGCACAGCGACCGGAACAGAAAGCAAGCGATATAAAAAGAAAACGGAAATGACGATGGGTCGACAAGGTCGAGGCAAGAACAGTGGAACACGGGCGGCAGCGGTGGAAGGTGGAAGAGGCCGAACTCATTTAATTTCGGCTCCACCCAAGGCCATATCGGTTTCATCCGCCATCAACACCCAGTTCATGCAGCTTCTTTACGGCAGACCAGCCCAGCTCATTTACCCCAGAAAATCATCTGCTTATGTTACTATGCCCAAACCAGTATCATCATCGCAATCTTGATTTCAGTTCATCACCACTAGTTGAAATAGAAGAATTCGCGAACATTTTGAATTTGGCCCCGCTTGCGCACTCGACGGACTTCAGGGTTATTTGCGAAATTACATACGTTTTTTTGGTACTGGGCGCGAATAGTGTGATTGATTTCTGTCGTATCTGATAGAAACCCCCTGCTTGCGAAGTTCCCAGTCCACTTGGCCCTCAACGGATTTTTGTGTCTCGGAATCACGTTGGCGAAGCGATGGTCCAGCGCAGGACTGCCGCCTCATCGGCGAGAGAGGCCGGCGACTTTGAGACTTTGCGGAATGGAGGCACATTTGACGTTCGCTTTGGGCCCGACATTGTTGGGCGACCCGCCAGCTCTCGTGACATTTACGAGTACGAGAAACTACCTCATCTTCCGACAAAGCAAATCACCTCGTCGAAGCGGAATTTAGCGGGGGGTAGTGTTGACCGGGATCCCTGCCCAGGTCAATGTCACGGCCAGGGTCGCCAGGCATCGGATGTTGCCTCTGCTAATGGGCTGAAGAAGCATGTCGTGGCAACATCCCCCTCGACTCTCTGTCGAGCACCCAAAGCAGCTTCACAGCCATTTCGACGTCGGCCAGCGGTTGATTCAGAGACATTCCGGCCTCTCGACTCATCGCGAGCAGCATCTGCGCTGAGTGTCAACAAGCACAATTATGAGAACACGGGGCCACCGTCCACTCGTGAATCTCCAGGTGTGTTGGCATACAGTCGCAATCGTTGGGGCTCTTCTTCTCCTTCTTTGTAACCAGTCATTAACATATGTTGCGATTCTCCTAGAGCGCTTCGCTGAAATATACGACCTATTGAAAGACACGGTTACCGAGCGGTCCATCTGGGAGCAGGTTAAGAAGCACTCGGCCGGTCAATTCGAGTGGCTGATGACCCATCTGCCGTCTCCAGATTCAACCATCCACGACAGCTCGTCTGAAGAGTACGCTACAGGGCACGGCACGTACGGAGTTGACGATACGGTATACGCCTGCAGTCTAGTGTTGCAGAAGAAGCGAGCGCCTCATAGCGACAGCGAGTGCCCGCTCAATTCATATTATCTGTTGGCCACGCCATTGCAGTACAGCGCCAATTGGACTGTGGAGATGCAGGAGCCTCGGATCATGGGCGAGGACGACGAATCTGTAACCTGGGTAGACGGAAGCCGTCCAGGAACGCCACCAATGAAGATTCCGGAGATTGTATATGCTGTTGAGAATGCGGTGTCGCCGACGTTTACGGCAGTGAGTGACAGAAGCTTTGGCGAGAGCTCATCAAGGACCACATCGTTTTCACTGCCGCGAATTGAAGACTCCCTAGAGGAACTGGACCGACTGGAGGATGAGATAGAGGCACTGAATGCTTTTACAACATCTCAACAGCTGCACTCTCAACAGCTGGCGCTGCTAGAGAAACGGCAACAGCAGCAGCTAGCAAAAGCTGTCCCTCAGCCAGCGGTAGAGAAGGTGGCCAACGCCTCGAAAAGATCGGCCGTAGCGGGTGCGCCGGCCACAGTTCGCGTTAAGCCTACAGAGAAAGTTAGTGCGCTGCCACGTCGGTCCACGTCTCTTGTGGTGCGGGAGAGGATCGCAGAAGAGCCAACCACCAAAGGATCTCTGAGCCGCCGGTCGGGTCTTGGCGTGTTCATGTCCAAAGCCGGTAGCACCCTGGCGACGGTCGCCAAGTCCTCAATTGGATCATCAAAAACGCCTACGATTCCCAAGTTCGAGTTACCAGGTAAGGCGGTAGCTCGGCGCTTGAAGGAGGTTCGTGATGCCCGCGAAGCACAGCAAGCCGCGGCTCACAAGGCATTGGAGGCTCCTCCAGCCCGGCCGAGAACTGGCAAGACTCTGCCCAGACCTACATTTGAGTTGCCCGGAGATACCATCTCCCGGCGGAAGAAGGAGGAAAGCGAGGCAAAGCTCAAGGCCCAGGAGGAAGAGCAGCGCAAGAAACGGGAATTCAAGGCACGGCCTGCAAAGCCAAGCTCCACGCCCAGCACGCTTCCCCGGGACACGGTGGCAAGTCGGGCTCGCCAAGCCAAAATTCAGGAAGAGACTGCAGAAAGACTGGCTGCCTCGTTGCATAAGGTCAAGCGGCTATCGCTGGGTCTTGTGCGCGACGAGCCGACGACACCCACGCTTATCAAGACGGAGAAGAAGCGCGGCGGGCGCAGCTCCATGATGGCGGCCGCTGAGGAGATCAATAGAACCGTTCTGGCATCATTGGGCAGCTCAACTAAGAATAAGAATCTATTGTCCATAGGAGGCTTCATGTCGCGGCTGAAACCCCGAAGCAAAGAGATCCAGGCACACGACACTGCAAGCATCAACGAGAGGAAGAGTTGTGATATCAGCGAAAGGCCGGTGACTGCTAAAGCAGCCCGCGATGAGGCAGCTGAGCGCTCTAGGAAGGCGAGCCGCGAGTGGGCAGAGAGAAAGCACCGTAAGGAGGCATCACCTGCGAAGTAGGAAACGGGGCCGTAACTAGGCGAAGAAGGGATGGCATCAACACCAAAGCTTGGGCTTGAGAGGCGATACCCACGGCTTGTTCTTGTCGTTGTCGCCTCCACCATAAGCTGGTGTTTTTTTCTTTGTTTATTCTTTTTTGTTGTTCTACCACAGATGCTCTACATTGTCTGAGCAGCACAGGAACACAACAATTTCTCATACTAAGAGAGAGAGGGGCTACACAAGGGGCGAAGTGTATTGAGTATTGGGTACCTACGGATCGGATTATACAGATGGGATATATTGGGCAAAGGAAGGAATCGGAGTTTTGGGCATCTGGATTTGACGTTGAGCATTCGCCGACGCTTTGGGATTCAAGGGCTTTTACAACGTTTTGGGAGCGATCCCATGATTGCAGCCGTCGAGGCGCAATAATATCTCTTAACTAGAGTCATAGTAACATACATTAGCACTTGCTACTCACTACTGATATACTACATAGAGTACTGTAGTAGATTAATAGTAAAGGCAGTAAGATAGAGAGGGCGTCGCATTGAGAGATGCAGGGCTGACTATTTGGCGGCCGATAATTGGGCAGATGGGTTGGAGCACGGCGGATGAGGCTAAAGGGATCTGCTAGCCGGGCTTGAATGCATTGTTGGAACAATAGACTAGATTAGTGCATACACGGCTATATCACTACGACAAGACTGGATGTGTTTAGTGATTGTCGTCTGCCATGGTGACAGTAGATGGTGTTATGGACTGGTGGTTTATTTACATACAATATCACTATTACAAATACTATAATATTAACAAGTAACAATAAAGTAAACACCAACTGTCTATTATGTGAATGGGGAGCCAACTTGAGCAGCAATTCGGTCCGAGAGTGCAAGAAGGATTGATGAGAAAAAAAAGAAGGCCAAGCGCCTGAAGCGGGAAAGGCAAATCCAGGCGGCGTTTATTGGCTCGCCGGTTTCTGGTATTCACTTTTATTGATAAATTTCGAAGCTAGGGACGCGGGTTATCGTTGCATTCATTCACTGGCCTCTCCAAGTTCTTTTTGAGCTAGTTCTGTTTTTTATTCACATTTTTTTGCCCTCTTTTGGCAGGTTGCTTTTTTCAGTTCCATTCGATTTCTTTTGCAACTCTTCAACACATCACCAACATCTTACAGAGCCGAGATTTGTACCACTTCAGTAGCCCAGCTGCTGTGCATCCGCCTAACAGACTCCAGCTAGCGCCTTAATAGGTGCAGTAGCTGGTCGCTGGGAAGCTTAAGCGTGGACCCTGTCAGCTGTCAGAAGCTTGGAGCTGGTCAAGCTTGGCAGGAAAGACTCGTCTCGGTTTACAGCCTGTTTACCACCACTTTGACTCGTCATCTTTTCGTTCTTTTCTCCCAAACAAGGACATTTCCATTCGCCATACTGTTTATTATTCGGTTGGATTGGATGAACTCTCTCATCTTTTTGCAATACGACATACTCCAAACGAGGAACAAGGAAGAGAGACGCACGCCATACTCCAGGCTGACTCGCGCGCAGCTCTCTTGAAGGCATCGCCAACCTCTACTATCAGCTTCCAGCCTCATACTCGGTCTCACTCAGCTTTGGATCGCTTTTCCAGGCCAAACAGGCACCTGCCATGTCGTCCTCGCCGACCGTCTCGGTCAACGGCTGCACCGTCATGGGCACCTTCCAGCCCGCCTCGGCCAAGTACCCCCAGGCGCTGGACATCTTCCACGGCATCCCCTTTGCCAGCGCCCGGCGCTTCAGCCCCGCCGTCGCGATGCCTCTGGACAATCATTCTTCGGGCTTCGTCATCGATGCCTCGCGACCGGCGCCCTCGCAGCCCTACCCGATGGCGCCGCACGCAACGGCCGAGGACCCGCTGAGCCTCAACATCGTCCGGCCGTCCTTTTCGGCGTCGGCGTCGGCGTTTGTGGGGGCCGGCGATGGCATTGGCGGCGTCGATGATGACGGAGACGGGGACGTTCTTACTGCTGCGATTGCGGCTGCTGGTGGTGCTGCGAGACGAGACTTGCCGGTGGTGATTTACATACACGGCGGGGCCTTTAACTTTGGCTTCCCTACGGAGAGAGATCTGGCGTCGTTTGTGGCCTGGGGGCGGAATCAGGTGCTGGTTGTGAGCATTTCGTATCGCCTGGGCGCGCTGGGGTTCTTGCCTGGATCGACAGAGGCGACGCCAAAGGGCTCGGAATTGAATCTGGGGTTGAAGGATCAGCGGGTGGCGGGTGAGTGGGTGAGGCAGTGGATTGGCGAGTTTGGGGGGGATGTGGACGATATCACGCTCTGGGGATCGAGTGCTGGAGCGCATTCGGTGAGTTATGATGATGGTGATGATAGTGCATGAAAGTTACTGATCTTGGCTGCTTCTTTAGGTCGGCCATCACATGCTTAGCCCTTCTCCCCTTCCCTTCCGCAAGGCTATTCTTGAATCTGGTTCTCCTACCGCGCGCTCTGTCCTCTCAGCTTCACATCCTCGCAGCATGGGACAACTAAACGAGCTCGGCATGTATGCCAACAACCAGCCGCTCGGTTCTCTTCCCCTCGAGGATCTCATCCAGTCTTCTTTTGCCGTGTACGCCATGCACCACACAGCCGTGACTTGGCCCTTCCAGCCCGTCATTGATGGCCCCGGAGGCGTCATCCCCGATCTGCCCCTGAACCTGTGGCGCGATCTTATCAGCTCGGGTCGCGCAAAGGAGTTATCCGTCATCACAGGCTTTTGCTCTCACGAGGGCACTACTTTTGCGCCCCAGCATGCTTCCACCAGCGCCGAGTTCCGTTCTTTCTTCCAGAAACTCATCCCTTCCTTTTCGGCAGAAGATCTTGATGCGCTCGAGTTGCTCTATCCAGATCCCCTCATCGATGCAGATTCCCCGTACCGCCAGCCTCCCGGCATAGGCGGTCCTCAGAAACGCCCCTATGGGGCTCAATTCCGCCGCATTCATGAGGCATATGGCCACTATGCATACATCTGCCCCATACTACACACTGCACACACTCTATCCAGGGCCGGAGCCCGCGTTTATGTCTATGAATACGCCGCTCTGTCTTCTCCCTTCAAGGCGGCTTCTCACAGCGACCAGCCTCCCGCCGTAACGCACGATCTTAACATACTCGAGTTCACGCCAGGCCTCGTAGCCACTGCGAAAGAAATGAACCATCGCTGGGTCTCCTTTTGCTCATCTCCGTCTGGTAAGTTGGACGTGAAGGATGAAGATGAACGGTGGCCCGAGTTTCAATCACCCTTTGGGGATGACGGCAGCTCTTCTGCTCCAGGAGCTGGAGTCGGCGAGCTTCTCGTATTTGGAGAGGGCAATGACGAAGCCACGGGAGGACAGAATCGAGGCACCCCTGTGAAGGCGAGGACGTTGACGGAGAGTGAGCTGGAGCAATGTCGCTTCTGGTGGGACCGCATGGAGTTGAGTCAGGGGATGGGAGAGCGAGGCGCAGCAACGGCTTGGCTAGGAGCGTGACATGGCAGCATTGACATGATGAAGCACGAACGGGATATAGGTCATTCTTGGAGTTAGGAAAGGGAAAATATCAAAATAAAGGCGTGTACGATAGTTGTCTTTTTTGGCGACGAGCCGGGGTTTTGTTAAGGGTGTTTTTGCGTAGATGATGTAAACTACTATCACACAACAGAAGATACTTGTAGATAAGCCAGTACCTATTAAGTAGATGTATGATGGCTTGATGTATAAACAAGGTTACCTATGTACAACAAGAACGAGATGAATTATGCGTGTTTTCTACCTATGCGTGTTTTCTACCTAGCTAATATCGTAGAATCACCAAATCGAGCAAGCAGGGGAGAATAAGGACGCAAGTGTGCTGCCATGGTACTCCTGAAAACTCCTTATTCGTCTGTCCATATCAGGTATCTAATCTAATGAGAATAGGAAGAAAGATTCATAAATAATTTGAAAGATGATGGTATACAGAGAAATAACATATACATTAGGTACCTACTTTTCATCACAAGCAGTCATACAACAAGAATAGAAAAATTACTTTTTACTTTTAGCGAGCATTTACGAGCGTAGGGGTAGTTCTATTTTTTTTTTTTTTCTTTATGAATAGCATAAATACCTAGATAAATACGTAAATAGGGGGGGGGGGGAGAATGTGTTGAGTTTTAGACAATGGCAAGACTGAAAAAAGCGAGAAAAAAAACACAACAAGCAGCCGTAGCAGTGGCAGTAGTAGACAAATCGGGGGCTCGCTACGCCTGCAGATGCATATCGTATGTCTTATGTACAAAGTGCGTCTTCTTCTTTTTGATCGTTTGCTTGTCTGTCGTGACCAATACATGCGCAGCCAGAACTGTTTCCACCATCATCGTTCAGCCATGGCAGCAGCCACCTTTTCCTCCGTCTCGTCGCAAAAACAAGCAAACATCATAAGCTACTTCCTCCTTCTTCCTGCTTGCTTTTATCCAGATTAGATCACGTCTTTTTGCGCATAAAATGAAAACAAAACTCAATGTCAAAATGCCAATTACAACGGCAAGGGGGAAATATGCAGATGTGCCGTGGTGTGTGCTGTGCGGCGCAATTAATAAAGCGAGAGTGTGGATGCAGTAGTGAGCGTAAATAAAAAAAAAAGAAGAGGAGCCAGATTCCATGGTATGCAAAGCATTATTAAACAAGGTGGTCGCAAAAAAAAAAGTACAACATCCTAAAACGCCTCGTATGGTCCTTTAGCATCTTCCAAAACCCCAGGATATCCTTGAAACACAACGGGCGTTAAAAAGTAAAAGAAATTCGTCCGAGTCTCACACCCCGCGCCAACTAGAAATTCTGGGAAATACCAGCGCTCTGTTGCGGGAAGTGGCCAGGATTCTCAACGCGCGCGCTGCGTCGTGCGGGATTATCGCGGATGATGGGTGGAGCGGGCATGTTGTCGCCAGGATTGCCATAGCCGGCCTCATACGGGCTGGAACCATACTGATCGTAGTAGCCGCCGCCGCCGCCATACGCCACGCCCACGCCGCCCTCGGATCCGTCCGATCGCCCAGCGCTGTATGAAGAAGAGGCATTGGAGGCTCCTCGTCTGACGTCGCCTCGGTTGTTTGCGGCTGCGGGACCCATGGCGCCGAGAATCTCTCCCTCTTGGTTGTCAATCAGTGCGGCGTCAGACATGTTGCCGCGAGGAGGCGAAACGTCAGAGTATCCCTGGTTGGTGGCGCCGGATATCGTTGTAGAAGCCTTGCGGCCCGTTGAGCCGCCAGCAAGAGTAGTCGATCCCCAGCCACGATATCCCACAGATTCCTCCTCCCTCATCTCATAAGAGTCTCCACCAGACATGCCAACAACCGGAATTGTGGGATCGGCATTGGGATTGTAAGCATAGTCTTCGACTTCCTTGCGGCGCTCTGCCTCTGCTTGACGACGCGCGCGAGTCTTTTTCCAGAAGAAAAGGCCAATAACCGCCAAAATAGCAATGGCAACAATGGGGACGACCACACCAATAGCCACCTTGGCCTTTGAATCAAGACCGCCGCTGCTGTCCTTGCCAGCAACGCCATTCGGGGTTGCCGTAGAGGTGGAAGAGGTAGTCACGCCATTCGGGGAGTTTGTAGGCGTCCTGGTGTGTGTCACGACGACATTGACGGTAGAACCATCGGTGCCCGAGACAGAAACAGTGACATCGGTAGATGACGGCGGAGCTGTGGTTTCTGACGACGGACTGGAAGAAGAAGAGGTCGGTGGTGGCGTCGTTGAAGAAGGAGGAGCAGTCGTGGATGATTGCTCCGGCGTTGTGCTGGAAGAGGTCGAGGAGTCCGGCGTTGAAGATGGTGACGATGAGCTCGATGGAGTTGTCGACGGCGGCGGCTCAGTAGTCGAAGACGAGGTTGGGGGAGGTGGTTCAGAAGTCGAGCTCTCTGGCGGAGGAGTAGAAGACGGAGTCGAGCTCGGGGGATCAGACGGGGTTGATGATGGCGTCGGCGATGGAGTCGACGATGGTGGTGGAGGCGGTGGTGCGCTCGACGTTGGCGGTTGATCGGGAGGCGCCGTTGACTTGTCGGGCGGAGGAGCCGTAGAACTGGGCGCTGCGTTTTCCGCCGGTGGTGCGGACGAATCCTGTGGCGGGTCGGTGGAGGCCATTGCGACGCCGACGAGATTGACCAGAGGAGTGAGTTGGCTGTGTTTATGTGTCATGTCAGCGCGAGGCCGTGGAGGTGTTTGAGCAGAGCGCGGAGGCAGATTGAGCGACAAGTGCAGCGTAGAAAGCAGGTAATAGCCATCATCATGAGCAGCTGAAGTCAACAATGCCTACGCAGATAAGCCACCAAGACGAGGCCATGCACCGGCTCCAGGCCGAACGCATGCGCAGCGCAGAGCCGACGAGAAGCCAATCACACGCCCAGGCAGAAAAGGTCCAAAGACGTCAGGGAAGCACAACAGACGAGATCGTCGGAGCAACGACTCGGGCTGATAAGGGAGGCCAAAGGCAAGACAGCAGAAGCCGCAAACGTACCTGTCTGGCTAGTCCAGCGTTCCAAAAGAAGAAACCAAAAAAGGGATTTAGGCGCGCGCGGAACGAAGCAATCGACTCGAACGGCGAGACAGATGAGACAAGAGAGCAGCCGCCGTCACAGAGCAACAGAGAAAAGAAGGAAGAGAAAATCGATGCTTGTCCCGAGATGGGATGGGTCTCTCTCACTCGCTATCGGCTTCCGCCTCGTCAACCACAGCAGGGCGTCCAGTCCAGCCGCAGAGCTGGGATGCAGCGACTTTGTGACGGGCCGGCCAGGGAAGAGCAAAAAGCCAAGGCCTAGGCTCGTACGAGATTCGCACCCGTTGCAGCGAATGGAACCGCAAGCAGCGCGATTGTGGAGATTGGGAGCCGCGGAGTGGAGGGGCGTGTCTTGCTTTACTTTGCGTCGTGGGAGCGCAAAAAAAGAGGAGATGGAGGATGCAAAGCTGCTGGAAGGCGCTTGGGAGCTGCGCGCGCGAGAAGAGAGAGAGAAACGAGAGGAAAAGACGAGGAAAAGACACGAGCAGCAGGCAGGACAGGGAACCGCTGCCAGGGGTGGGCAGCAAGAAAAAAAAAGGATTTGATGACGAGAGGAGGCCGAGTCCAAGCCCCCGATCCAGTGCAGCAGGATACACGCGTATAAGGCTTGCCGGCGCTTTGCTTGTCCGGTGGAGGGGAAAAGGACCAAAACTAAACTGCCTAGGTGCTAGCGGAACAAGGAAAAAATTCAATCGCCCAAAAGGCGAGGCCAAGAACAAGCTACAGGGCGACGATACGAAAGGAAACGCCGAGCTGTAAAGTTCTGACGCACCCGAGGCCAAGATGGACTGAAGAGAGAGAAAAAAACCGGACGATATGGAGGGCGTTCTTCTGGCTTAGCGCCGCTCGTACTGGATGCGCGTTCCTGCAGTCTCGGTCAATTCGTTTTGTCTCTTGCCTGGTGTTTTTTTTCTTGCTCCTTTTGACATGTTTCCCCTCTTGCGCAATATCTTTGTAGATTTTTCACGTGAATCTCTGCGTCTGTTTCGCTTTGGGCCGGCAATCTGCGTTGTGCTAAGGTTTTTGCCTCCCCGAAAGCTTATTCATGCAAAGCTTCTCTCCCCCCAAAAGAAAACCACGGCTAAGCAAAACCACAAAGAGCAGTGTCAAAAACACATCGAACTTGTGTTAGTGCGGCCAGTGGCTGGAGCTGCTAGCAGATCACGCCAAAAGCCACCACTTCTCTAGCAGCTGCCCCCGAGGAAGAGAAAAACGCGCCGGTTCCAAGTAGCGCTGGAGAGCGAGGCGGATGGGGCTGTTTAGTTCAAGTTGGCACCCGGGTGATGACCCGACCGGCTCATTTTTTTTTTCTTTTGCAATCCTTTCTCTCTTTTTTTTTTCTTCTTCCTTTGCGAAGTTGGCTGAATGACTTGGATTAGTACTACTACTATGTACCTAGGTACTGCTAGTATGCACTTGGTAGGCGAGATTACGGAGCTGGGCAACCGCTAAAAGACACTCGTCAGCCGCGGCCGGTACCTGTGAGAGGCCGCCGCTCCGTTTAGCACTGGCTTGTTTTGCACACGGTGAGCCCTTTTTTTCAGGCAAAGTCACCTGTTTATATCTCAGTCCCGTATACGAACAACTCTTTTGCCCCTTATCGCATCGCCTCGCTGGATAAAAAGAAAATGAAACGTCACTTGCTATAATTTTCACACTGTCCTTTGTATTTTTATTCTTGTTTTTATTTCCGCCTCCCATGAGCATTGCTGCTTGTAGTTTCTAGCGAATTATCTTCGGATCTTAGGTTGCTTGTAAGTGCTGCGCGCAACGGCTCGCACACTCGACGTTTTGCAAATCATTTCAGAAAGAAGAAAAAAGAAAAAAACCAACCCCCTGGTAAAATTCCCCGTTATTATTTACGGAGCGCGCATGTTCATATGATGCGAATCTTGCGTGTCTATTACGCACGGGCTTTGGTTGTCTCACAAGAATCAAATTACAGTACAAAAGATGTAAGTTGGAATAAAAAGGAAGGCAGCAAAAACTTCCTTTCGTTCCAGCAGGATCGCATGCATCTCATCATTGCAATCAAACCATCAAGCCATCACTATGGGATGTATTAGCGCCAAAGTGACTACTATACTTGTACAATCCGCCGGCAAGGGGACAAAAAGACCAAAAAAGCGACGGAAATGAAATTTGCACTGCCCGTCTCACCCACCCGTCACTGCCACAACACACGGATCCGTGGGGGGGGGTGGATTACTAAAATCGAGCCTAGACACTGTTATTATTAGCGCCCCTTGCACGGGCGACATCAAGTGCGCATGTCTGTTTCCGCAGCTGGAGCAAGACACCAATGATGCTGTAGGTATTACTGACAGTGCTAGTATTAGTCGCAGTGATGGAATGAGGAATGATCATCTGCTATCCTACTCCGTATAATAAGCCACGAGATCTCTTGCTGCTATTATTATTCTTCCAAGATCCCAAGGCATCATAGCGACTTATTAGCGCAGCCGTCAAGCACGCTGCTCCACAATAACGGCCATCAAAGCATCCGACAGCATAAACTCCTTTTGACAGGAAACAAACCAGTACTTACAAGAGTAACAGCACGTGATGTTCACTCAACTTCATCTCCCATCAAGTGGTCTTTTCAGCACAATAAGCTCACAAGACAACATACAGCAAGCAGAGAAAAGACACGAATTGAACAAATCTTTTTTATTGCAAAAGTGAAACTAATCATATATATCATGACAATCTTGTCTGTGAAAAACTATCGGGGGGGAAAGAAGAATATAATAACACGGGTGAGTGCATCTGATTGACCTATATTGCCTATGTACAGTTGTTGTTCCTTCAGATGCCCAAACAAGAGGAGGCACGAAGTCGTCGTCGTCACCTGAGATATAATATTTCATGTGTTTCGGTTCGGGAGGTTGTTTAGGTTCCAGTGTCCATCTATATGCAAACATCGCAGCAACACAAAAAAAAATCGGAAAAAAATAGGCCCAATATATAAGATATAAAAAACTTTCGAAAAGAGAGCTCCGTCGTGAAAATTCCCCTAATTACTCCTTTGTTTGTGAAGGGAACAAAATAATGAAAACACAAGCCTCCCTGGGGAGAAGCCGCTTTCGAATGCCGCTGTCTGGTGGCAAGATCATGCAAAATGCCGTAAGCAAGAAATGACGACGCTGATACTAAAGAAATGCTAATCTTCATCGAGATTCAGCTTAGAACCTTCACCTTCTTCTGCTCCTGTCTAAGGGCGCAGCGTCCATGAGGGCTTCAGCTGGTCGTCCATGGCAGCTGTCGTGAAAACGGTGTCACCTGGAAGGCGACTGACGCGGCCTGCTCCACTGCGGATGGCATTGAGCTGTGTCTGAGAGATGCCGCTCTTGTTACTCCTGATGCTGCCTGCGTCGCTGGCAACTTCGGGGTCTCTGAACTTCTTGGGAGGGGCGAAATCCAGGCCGGTGAAGGTGCTGGATTTGCGGAGCAAGTGTCTAATAGGGATGGGTTAGCAATCGTTTCCCTTCTTTTTTTGTATCAATACGATCAATAGTACTTACGGGCTAGGTAACGGTGTCAGGTCTTCAAAAGCAGTCGCCAGCGGTGTAGATGCAGTTGGTGGCTGCAGGAAGGCCTTTCTCTCGCCAAAGGGGCTCTGGCTGCGGCCGGCAACATTATCCCTGATGCTCGACGGGGGAGCAAAATCAGCAGCGTTGAAGATGGCGAAAGAATCGTCAGCGAGCTTGGATGGCGTTGGCAGCGTGGCCAAAGGGGCCGGAGGAGGCAAGTTCTTCTTTGGCTGGTTTTGG
Organism: Trichoderma sp. CBMAI-0020; assembly: GCA_030708095.1. Classification (NCBI taxonomy): domain Eukaryota; kingdom Fungi; phylum Ascomycota; class Sordariomycetes; order Hypocreales; family Hypocreaceae; genus Trichoderma; species Trichoderma sp. CBMAI-0020. The sequence goes on from JAJNCI010000001.1 coordinate 1,102,760, forward strand.
CGAGCCCATGCGCCAGATGCGGAGGAATCCGGTCTTGGACCAAAGGCCGATCCGGCGCGAGGACGTCCACCAGGGCCGGGAGAGAAGGTTCCGCCATTTCCATTAGCACCACGGAAGCGCGGGCCGGGGCCACGCGAGCCGCCCCTCGGAGCACCTTGACGGCTGCTGGGAGGTGGAGTCATGGCACGACGGGTAACAGGCTGGGCATAGGGCATAACAAAGGCGTTGGTGTCGGCGTCATAATAGGCAGCTGCCTCTAGGTAACCTTGATCATAGTCTTCATAGTAATCGGGGCCGCCCTGTCTCTGAGGCTTAGGCTGCTGCTGCTGCTGCTGCTGTTGCTGTTGCAGGTGCTGGGGTGGTTGGGGCATGGGAGGGGGCGCTTCGTTAGAATCATCAAAGTACTCCTTGTAGAAAGATCGAATACGGTTGGCGCGGATTTCAGGGTCGTCAGATTCCATGGCTTCGCTAGGAGGCAGAGGCCTGAATCCCACAGAGAGTCGCTTGTTGCCGTTGTTTTGAGGAACGCCGAGACCACCGCCCTGGTGAGGCTCGGGAAGTCGAGAGAGTGGTCGGCCACGAGGTTGCTCCTCCTCATGTGCGTCGGCATCCTGGTGAGTGGGTTGTCCGGGAGAGAGAATCTGGGGAATGTCAGCTGGGCTGACGTGCGAGGCACGGCCATTATCGGTATAAGCAGATGAACGCGCCGAGCTCGGTTCCATGTTGGGGCTTCGGGAGCCGTCGAGCCTCAGGGCAGCGGGAGCAGGGGCCGGGATGTCGGGCACTTCGAATTCGTCGGCGTTGAAGACGTCGACAGGGGCAACGGTTTCGATTTCCGGGACAATTGGCTGGACGGGAACCATGACGTCGTGGACCTCGGCGGCACTGGGAGGAGGCTGGTGCGTAGGCATGGGAGCGGTGGGAGTAGCAAAGGGATTCTCCTTCTCCTCCGAATGAGCTCGCGGCGTGGTCGGAGGCATGGCGAGGGCACTGGACTTGGGGGGGCGTCTTCCACTGTCGGTCGTCTTGAAGGACCGGATCGAGCCAACATCACTATTCGCGTATTGGCCAATTTGTCTATAGGGGTCATTTTCGGTTTGGAGGGTTCGAGCATACGAGTGAATAGATTCGCGAGATCCAGTGTTGCCCGGCGGAAGAAGATACGGTGACGAGAGGTTCATGTCCATGGAGAGTCCACCCTTGTGCGCGGCTTTTTCAACGCCGCCAAACATGCTCTTTCGCTTCTTGGAGGAAGCATTTCCCAACCCAAAATCCAGGTCCTTGGTAGGATCGTTGAGCTCTTCCAGCCTGTCTCGGCGCATGTTCCTGCGGTGGAGGAAAAACAAAACAACAACGGCCACAGCGACCGGGATACTACACCAATTAGCTTCACCATCCGGGACCGACAACTTCTTCGGCTTCAAAAACAAAAGCGAAATCACTTACATGATTCCCAGCACGATGGCGAGCGTCGAGTCCGATGGTCCAACTGGCTTCTCACAAGTGTTGGTGGCATCCGTCGCGGTACAGCTCGTGCTCGAGCCCGATCTACGCAGCAGAGATCCAATGGACTCGAGGCTTCGGCGCAGGTTCATTCGCGATCCCATCCCAGAAACTTGTGCGTCACGCGCAACCAGCCCAGCCGTGGCCGGGTTAACTCCTCGAGCTCGTATGAAGCTCATCTTTCCAGTTCCCCCTAATCGAAATAAATTTTAAAAATTACTTGCTGGTGAAGTATATGTCGAAAGAAAAACAAAAAGATATTATATATGACGCTTGCTGATTATAGTCGAAGTGATGTACCGATCGCCATTAATATGTGGATTTTGTCTTTTTTGTTGTTTTGGTTTTACACCGATTGGTAGCTTTTCTTTTCCAGAGGCAAAGCCCGCGAACGAGAGAGAAAGTTGGTCAAACAGGTAGGTAGCTTTGTCGATCGACGTTTCGTCCAAGGAAGAACCAAGAAACCAGGGAAAAGCGGGTAAAAAGAGAGAATGTGCAATGCCAACCGGACGGGCAGAAGCAATGAAGGACTATTGCTGCTGATTCGCAGAAGCAGCTCGCAAAAAGGAATGACTGAGAGCTTGACAAGCAATACCAAAAAAAAGAGTGACAGGCCCGCTTGCAGGCGGTTTCGCACGATAAATCGCAGTGGTCGACAGAAAGGAAAGACTGGCGATGAGGAGAGGAGAAAAGAAGAGGAAGAGCGCGAGAGACGGATAAGCCCCAAGGAGAGGAGAGGGAGACGAAGCGGGTTAGGACGGCCATAGGCCCTGCACAATAGGCCTGGTGGGACGGCGCAAGTGGACGAGCAACCGCGCAGGTACCGCTACAAGGCAGCGCCGCCGGTGCAGCAGGTTGGGTGTTCTGCAGACCTCTGCAGCTGCCCGTAGCGGACATGGCCCAGCGTACCGGTACCTGCCCGGGGCCGCAGTGAGGAGCAGAGTGATTGCAGGGAGCCCAGCAGGTTTGGGCGGGCAATTCCCCTCCCCTTGCCGCAGCGAATGAGACAGCGCAGGGCAGAGGTCCAGCAGCGGTCCAGGGGTTGAGCGCGCAGGCCCATGTACCAGTACTGAAGCGGACTCTGTGGTCAGTGAGCTCCGGCGCCGACGAGCTCCCAGGGTCGTAGGGAGTTTAATTTGAGCAGTGCTAGCGCCGGGCCGCCGCGCCCAAGAGGCACAACAGCCAGGCACAAGTGCCATCGCCCGCCTATGAGCGACCGGGGATCGCCTCCATCGCTAACCCCGTGCCAGCGGCCAGTTTCCTGCGCGTGGCGGCAGCAGCTCCAGAGCGAGCGCCAGTCGAGGCGGCGTCGTCTAGCTGGTGATTCAGCAGGTCGAAAGAGGGAAACAAAGGGCTGGCGAGCTGGGGCCTAGCAGGGGCCTGACGCAGGTACAGAGGCCCACGGGAGCACCCCCCACAGTATGAAACATTGTCTACAGCAGCTGGTCTGCACGGCCTCGGGGCCAGCCTGAGGCAGCAGATCCCTGCATCTGGCACTGTGTTTTGCAACTTGCCAATAGCGCTGCCCCTGACGCTAGCCCAGGAACACCTTAGCCGTCCCGCCGGCGCGCGTATTAGGAGTCGTCCAACTGCAAATTGAACTCATGCGTTTTACTCAGCGCCTGTGATCTCGCTACTTAACAGCGTCGGCGTTGCCAACTCCTTTATCGTTGGTTTGTTGGCAGTAGAACTTCACAAAGAAGAAAAGAAAAATCTTAGCTAGCCTTGTATCCACACATGCGCCGTTGAGGGGAAACGGCCAACACAGAGCCGATGGAGTTTCGGGCTCCTCCGTAATACTCTACTATGTACCTACCTTACTGGGCTTCCGCTTAGTTGAAGAGACTTGGCGGCACCGGTGTGTCAAGTAGAGCTGCAAGTACTGTACCACGACAGCATCGTCGTCTGAGCTTTGAGAGGCTCCAGCTTACTGTTGATATTGTTCGTTGTCCAACAACAGCATGGGCAGGGCAACGACTAATGTACATGGTAATATATTCCCGCAAGCATCTGATACAACGCAATATGCGCTGTGCTTGTACATGCTGTTAGTAACCATGTGCCCAGCAATGGAAAATGCACACAACATTGTCATGAAGCAACACTGAGAGCTGCAAGCAACGCCTTGGCCACATTATCATCGCAAGTTTGTCGCCACACGTCCGTGCTTCGTCCGTGCTGTCTGGATTCATGAAAGAATGGGATTCAGGCGGAAAATGAGCGCACAAACTCGGGTCTGAATTGAATTGCTTGCTGGTGGAAGAAATGGCGCATTCGAGAAGCGAGTTCGCCTTGATAGTCTACCTAGATGGCACTCACAGGCCAGGTGCCTCTTTGAGCGCAAGCGTCTTACCACCACCAAGGCCTCCATCCAATAGGAGCCGTGAGGATGCGTGCGGCTTCATTAAACGCATATCCACCGCAATGCACACAGTCTCGCGCAACTGCGGAGCTTCGCAAGAGCTCCATCAGCATGTCTCCATCCTCGCCTCAAAAGGCATCCACCCGCAAACACCTGCACCGCAGCCCCCTTGGTCAAGTGCAATCTTATCGTCCTATGGACATGCAATCAGCCGATCTTATTATAGATACAGAGCATCTCTTTCGCACGCACTATCGAAATTGCCGATTCGCTCATGCTACTTGTAATACTACAACTCCTCCACAGAGTGCTCTCTGTCCTAGATACGACAGCTGTGAAGATCCGGGCCGCTGCCGGCTGATTTGAAAAAGACTGGAGGCTGCCGCTTTTCCGATATGAATTGACCCCCCTGGCCACCGTGGTCCGGAGCACTGCCCTGCCGGTGAGACGCTCAGGATGATGGCTGCGGAGTCCAATCAATCAATGGCACTAGCAGGAATTGAAAATAAGAGCACGGAGTTTCGACGCCGAGTTCCAACGCCGAGTCCCAGCAGCAACAAGGCAAGTGTTTACTGTAGTGTATGCATGTATTGCAATTCAGGTTTTGGCAATCAATACCAGGCACCACGCTCGGATGCTAAGCCGGGGACCAGGACAGTGAACGGCCCTGGCCATGCTCTGCGTGTTCCATCTCCATGTCTCTCTCCCTTGCCGCATTAATGCCACAGGTCGGTGAATCGCCAGAACAATTCAGACGAAACAGGAGAAACGGGTCTTGACATGCACATGCTTTGCGGAACAGAAAAAAGCTTGTGCCGTCTGCCGGTCTCTTTTTTTTTTTTTTCTTTCAAGACCCTTGGCAAGACATGGGGAGTTGAAGAAAATCTCATTTCTGAGTCTTTGCCACCCTTTGCCATGGGTGAGACCAAGACAAGCCTTAGCTTGGTGAAGATTGCGTGGAAAGTTCCTCCAGCAACCGAGTTTTGTCTTGCCGGCGTAGAGAAGCTTTGGTTAAATATCACTATTGGCGGCGTTGAGTGATGTTTCAGTCTATTGACGCTTGAGAACCCAATAGTCGAGGCATTTTTGGTCCCCTGAGCTCAATCCGTTGGCGCATTATTATGTGCAAGTACGCTCCTAGCGGCGGTACAAGTGCCGCATCATGGAGGGGGCAGGATCCTAGCTCATGCCCTCTTATCACGCAAGGGGGCAGAAGAGCACCTGGTCATGGTCATCAGAAAAACAAACAAACGAGATTTTACCGCTGCAGTATTTGTACCAATCTGTCACTGGCGAGAGCAGCCTGGAAAATTGATCGCGGGTGGCCCCGGATCAGCAATCTTTTTCAAGGAGCGTATAAGCCAACTTTAGAACAATACGCAGCACAGACATGTTGGATGGCGTGGAGCAAGGCTTCAAAAGACGTGGGTTCTATTCACTTTCGGCTATTTCCATTCAAGTGCTCCATATACAATGTAGTGGTCTTCAAGGTAGTAAGACATAACAGCAAAGGGTGTATCTCGCTGGCAACCATCGTTTTCCGTCTGGGTAGCAGATACAAAGGGGTCATTCCAGAACGATCCGTAGAGCTCTGCATAGGTGCTAGGAACGGCAACTACGGTAGAGAGCTGGGGCTAGTCAAGATATGTCTCGATCTCCATGTGTTTTCAGTATCGCCAGTTGTCAATAGCCTGAATAGTAGTTATCGATACACCATAACTGAACAACTAGCAACTAGCCTCGAGAGTTCGAAAGCTTATAAAACTCGGGAGCATATTCAATCAACCAGTTCTTCTCAATCTTTGTAATGTCGCGGATATACGTCTTATCTCCCGTTTCCATGATTTCATAGAAAATGACCCAGTCAGCTTTGCGATTGAACATGAGCGAATTGGGATGTGCGTGTAGGATGGTGCCGCCCTCGACGTTGCGATAAGTCCCATCCGGCTGCATGCGCGCTGTGTGTGCAAAGTAACCAGAGGTGAGGCAACGTCTGATTTGCTCTGCCTTATTGCCGTTATCCACATTCAAAGAGTGTTGTTTGGACGATAGTGTCTCGTCAACGTTAATGTTGAAGCGCTCGAGATAGCGCTTGAGTTGAGCTCGGATACTGACTGCCCGAGTCAGGGATTTGTAATTGAGGTTGTGTTCATGGCAAAACTTGGCCTCCTTCTTTCCCTTTGTGATAAAAGTTTGATAGACGTTGAGCAATGTTAGGTGATCGCCTTCTTCTACAGCAAACTTACGCCGTGAAGCCTCCATCTTGTGCCGCTCGCCGTCATGGTAAAACCATATGTTTCCTCCTAGGCTTGTCATGGCAGCAATGGTCAACATTTCGCTTAAACAGTTGAACTGCGGCGCTGAGAGCAACGTCTTTGCCATCATCGGCTCGACTGCCAGTTCTGCCATGCGAGCTCCGAGTGGATGTGTTAGCTTTGCATACTCATCCAAAGCTCCCAATGAGTATAGCAATTCGAGCGCCTTCGCCATGAGTTCCGACGGTGGCGCAGAAAGGAAATCAAACCTAACCACGTTATCGATACCCAGAGCCTTCAACTGAAGAATGGTTGATGCCAGATTCGACCTTTGTATCTCCGGAGGGTTCGTTTCCGGTAACGCTTGGTAGGCGTCTTCAGTATAGAGCCGGTAGCATTTTCCAGCCTTGGTGCGGCCAGCACGGCCAGCGCGTTGAGAAGCAGATGCTTTAGAGATGGGCGTGGTCGTCAATGTCTCTATGCCTGTCTTGGGACTATAAGCCCGCAACTTGACGAAGCCGCAGTCGATGACATGGACTATGCCGTCAATCGTGACTGAAGCTTCGGCTATATTTGTTGAAAAGACCACTTTTCGTGCTCCTTCAGGCGTCTTGTCGAACACAAACATTTGCTGCTCTGTCGAGAGTCCGGCATAGAGCGGCAGTGGTTGTAATGGGCCATGCTGGCTATCCAGCTGCGTGGCTCTCTCAGCTACAGCTTGAATAGCATTGTCAATCTCTTCGCGACCTGTCAGAAAGACCAAGACATCTCCCTCGCCCTCTTGCGTGTGAATGTCAAGGACAGTATTGACGGCCTTTTCAACATAGTCTTCTGCTGGAGCCTCGAGATATAGCGTATCGATGGGATATGTCCGTCCCTCGAGGCTAACAATGGTAGCAATCTCCTGTGGTGTCTGTCCATCTTCTTGCTTCCTCGCTTCCTGTTCCGAGCCCGCTGTGAAGAATTTAAGAAACTCCTCGGCCTGAAGCGTTGCGCTGCTGACGATTATACGGAGCTCGGGACGCTTCCTCCGAATTTTCTTCAGCAGGCCAAGCAAGATATCGGTGCTGATGGATCGCTCGTGAGCCTCATCCACCATGATGACAGAATATCGGCTCAGCAGAGGATCAGTCAATGCTTCCCGGATAAGCAGAGCATCGGTCAGAAACTTTATCCGGGTGGAGGATGAGGTGACATCTTCAAAGCGAATCGAGTATCCAACCTCTTGGCCGACCTCACATCCCACCTCCTCGGCTACCCGTAGAGCAACCGTTGTGGCGGCCACTCGGCGTGGCTTACGTGGCAATATCAGCAAGAAGCACTCTATCGAGGTAAGTTGGAAGAGGCTGAGCACTCACCTGTGTAATTCCAACGACCTTTCCATCTGAGCACCATCCAGCGCGTTCAAGGAACTGGGGAATCTGTGTACTTTTGCCAGAGCCGGTCTGGCCTATGACGATGGTCACCGGGAATGTCTCGATGACATAGAGCAAGCTCTCGCGGTATTTTGCTATGGGAAGCAAGGATGGTGGCTTGTGCAATGCGGGGATGAATGACGAGTCGAGATCGAGGTCCGTCATTGTGAAATGTGTATGTTGGTCTCATTTGGTAAAATTGCTGCTAAATAGGTACGCAGCTAGCTGGTGATTGGCGTCTGTCTGAAGCCCGTTTCAGCTATAGCATCACAATGCTATGCCAGTTGAACTGCTTCAAGAGCTGAATTACTTAAAGGCATGCGTCTGCAGCTTTGAATCCATTCATCTCTGGCTCTTTCATAGCTCAGTCCCAAGATCCATTGCTTCAATTTCTTCTCTGCCCGAATATTGCAGGTAGGCAACATACTTACCCTAGAACCTTGATAATATCCCCAGCCACAGTGTCAGTGTGGCGCTGTGGCTAGACCGGCTCATCACTGCCACCCCGAGCTCCTTTATTACTGTGGGGACGTCATCAGCGTCGTGGCAGGCGTCGTGGCTAGCCTTCAACCCCTCCGTCATAATCGCAACGGAGAGCCCGAGACTGAAGCGAGATCATTTTCCAGAACAACTCAGCTATAAGCGAAATCACGAGAATCGACCGCCTTAGCAACACTCGGCGCGCCAAGGGTAACCGCACAAGACTGCGACGATGTCGGCTCCCGCAGATACGGTATATATGATCCACCTCCCCAGACGAGCAGCTTGTTAGTGGCGAGAGAGCTTGCGCTGATGCTGATGCTTGCGGTCCGACTGCGCAGAGCAAAGTGACAGATTCAGGCGCTGAATCGCCAACCACAGCGCAACCTCTTGACATGTCAGATGATGAGGTGCAGGAATCCGGAATAACAGGAGACGGCACCGTATCACCAATGCTTGGCTCAAGGCAAAGCTCAGAGGGCCCGGCCCCTCCACCAAAGCCTCCGCGCCCCATGACCGAGGCGCAAAAGAACCAGATCACTCTGAAGGAGGCGTTCCCAACAGTGGATGACAATGTCATTAAAGCCATCTTGAGAGCAAGCGGAGGCCAGGTCGAGCCGGCCTTCAACGCCCTGCTAGGTGCGTTGCGCGAAAAGACGAATACTCCTACGGGGACGCATGCTTACGATGAAACTAGAAATGACCGACCCAGACGCCGTTCAGAACGAGCCGCAAGAAGTTCCGCCCCAGCAGCCGCCAAGGCCCTCGCGATCCCAGATTGAAGCGGATGAGCTATATGCGCGCCAGTTGGCAGAACACTACGATAATGTCGGTGCTTACGAAGCTCGAACTTCCAATCGTGGCGGTAATGCGCGCACAAGGTCGCAGCCCGGCTTCGATGGAGAGGAGCGAGAGCACAGCTTTTTAGATGACGACCTCCCCATCATCCGCGAGAACCTCCGGCAAGGATTCGTGGAGACGCAGTCCAAGGTCAACGGCTGGATTAGCATGATGAAGAAGAAGATTGAGGAGAATTTCGACGAGAGTGAGGATGCTGGCCGCAGCGATGGACCTCAGTACCGCCATGGTGGGCCTAGCAACAGGAGCACGGACTATGACGCAGATCCGCAGGTGCTCAGCGATGATTTCGCTGGCATGAAGTTCTCGTCGGACGGCAGTAAGCAGTCGGTACCATGATCGTAGCTAAAGCATAGCTGACAACCTCTTTCTAGCCCCTGCTCACAACATCCGACCGATGGCCAATACCGGCGTTTACAGACCACCTCCTTCACATTCACCGCGAGCAGACGGCCGAAGAGTGGGATTCAAGGACGAACCTGAAGAGATTAAGATGTATGATGCTTCGCCAAAACTGTCCCCTAAAGGCGAGACCCCGGCAGCGACAGGTGCCAAGGCAAGCAAATGGCAACCACTCTCCAGCGTGGAGCCAGATCCCATCACCGATAACGATCCTTTCAGCTTGGGAGACAGCGAAGACGAGGGAGAGACAAAGGAGAAGCCGAAAGATGGCAAGTTGGACGATGCCGAGCGGTTGAAAAAGGCTGCTGCCGAGGCGATGGCTGATAGCCTGGTCGACCCAGCGAAAGAAGGAGACTCAAGCGCGAAGAAGAGCTGATTGCTTGATGAAGATGGAACGGGGCGGGATGAAATTGCCCTTAGAAGCATCAATGGCGAGGCTGTTTATCTTTTTAAAAATCGTTGACCTGTGCTGTTGATTAAGGCAGCTCTCGAATGGTAGCTGACATATTAGAAACCGTAATTCTATTAGTACTTTGAACGGTTCAATGCGATTGTGTGCCATTGTTCAGATTAGTGGACGATACCCATCAGATACCTACCTGGTAGGTAAGGTAGCAAGGTAATAAGATCTATCAAAGTTAGAATATAGCGCCGTGACGTCTTTGAGACGATTAGCGACCTGAATCTGCGGCTTCTTTGACCGGCTAGCAGTACTGCGCCGAGGGGTCGGGCATGGTTCCGCGTGGGTTCTCGTGACGATGAATCGATGGGTAAATCCGGGTTAATGAGCAACGTAGCGCAGGGTAGCATGACTAGCAGTACCTAGTACCTTTGTTTGTGGTTGCTACCCAGAGTTTTGGGTTGCGCAAAGTACTTGTGCCTCCAACTCGTGCCATGCGTGTACTCCAAGTTGCACGGCTGACTTGGAGGTCGAGCGGCAGAGGTACATTAAAGCAGATGTCTAGTGAGCTGGGGCCGTGGGCTCTTGGATTTGCGCTTAAATCAACTGCACCTATCGCTCACGCACGAGGTGCAATGCTGCACGGCGATTGGGTCCGGTATAAAGAACGGAGACGATGGTAGCAGCAGATCCGGCAAAACACCCCTACAAACGCAGCCCAATGAACGGGCCCCAGGGAATGCTTTGGGATGCGAGGCGCGGTGGCACTAGGGCGTTATCTGGCCGCGATACAAAATGAGCGAGCGCCTGTTAGGGGGCTAAATCTCGGCTGCATCTGCCGACAGCCAAGTCGGTACCACGGCCCGCACGAAGTCTCAGCGCCGCATGCGCAACCCTGGTCGATTCTGCAGGACGACCTACTTCGGCGTGCTAAAGGTGTCTGAAGTACAACCGCCACGGGCTTTGTTCGCCTAGTCTCGCGATGATCTAGACAGTCGAGGGCTCTGATGAGTCGCCCCCGCTTCGAACAAGGCCGCCGTACTCGAGAGAAGTGGCATTTTCACCGGGGCGAGGCACAACGTGCCCTCGAGACTAAGACACAGCTAGCCAAGTCAGTCGTCGACATCCTCTGCCCTTCACCGAAGCCATCAACCTGCTTCTCTCTCCCTCCTCTCCCATTGGGTCGCGACAGGACATTCTCACTAACAAGGACGGCCAGAGATACCCAGACGCCCAGCCAGGGAGACAGCCAGAAAGTCAGACAGACAGTCAGACGGCCAGACAGACAGCCCAAACGGCGCATAGCCAGCCCGTCACATAGCCTCGTCACCTCGGCCCTGCTGGTCTGATCTGATCAATCCGAATCACCAGCCCATTCTGCGCCCAGGGTGCCCTCATCCGGTAGGCTGACTGCTAAACTCTCTTGCTGCCACGCCCTCGTGATTGGAAATCTCTGTCCGGGGTGAGAGAATCAAAGGAGTGCAGCTCTGCTTCGTGTACGTAAGAAGCGCTCCTCTCCCCAGCAAACAGCCTTTTTCCTGCGTCCACAATCAGCACCATATCACCAAAGCCCATCTCTCCAGGCCTGCGCGTACATAGTGCACATCACTCATCGTCGCAAACTTGCTCTTGTCCACCTCTCTTCCCGCGTCTTCGGCCTGCTTCATGCCGGCTTTCTTACTCTTCTCGGCTCCAGCCTGCATCTCAAACTATCCCGGAAGCAGAGCACCGACCTCCGCCTGCAACCTCAGTGGGACAAGGGCTGGTCTCTCAAGGTACGAGCCGCGCCGGTGCCTGCTGCTTGCTTGCTTGCTGTCTGATGGGACCCGTTGGACTGTCCTGTCAGCGAGCTGCCGACGGCCATCAGTCAATCGTTCCCCCCACGCGGACAAGTGTCTGGAGACTCTGCGCTGAACTAAACCCCCCTGCCCTGTTCCTCGGCCACCTCCGTCCTTTTCCGTCGATATAGGCCTGCTCAAGGTCGCACAGACAGCTAAGTTTCATGGCAGGTTGCTCGTTCTTACAGGCGCCATCGCCCGCAATAACATCTTACCAACCAACTCTTGGCTCTCCTCCCAAAAGGAAGGCTTATCGCAGGCGTGAGACTGTATATCCTCGCTTGACCTGTCCAGCTTGGGCCTTTCTGTTTCCCCAACTCCTCTGTCCCCGCGTCTCCCGTCCGCCCGGGGGTTCTGTGTCGCAACATGTAAGTCAGATGGCTGCTGCGTCGTGACGCAATCACTGCCCCCCTCCGGGAATAATACCCCAGGCTCACATATCGATTTGTACCGCAGGAAATTTGGCAAGCAGATTCAGAAGCGCCAGCTTGAGGTTCCCGAATATGCTGCCAGTTTTGTTAACTACAAGGCTTTGAAGAAGGTAAATATCTATTCATCTGCCCCTTCGCTCTCCCTCGCCTTTCTCCTTTCTGCTTCATGATATGCTCTCATGTTGAGAATTCTCTTCTGCCTGGAGACGCTCGGGACATATGGGAGGCTGATAGAGGGGGAGTGCCAGCTGCTCCAGGCATCCTTGTCCATGCATGTCTGCACCCTCTGACTGTCTCTCCAATCATGGGCATACCTTGCTGACATGTACACCACCAATTGCTGTATTCTTGTATCACTTCTTACTAATGCTACATTCTCACTGCCTTATAGCTCATCAAGAAGCTCTCAGCTACTCCGACCCTTGCTGCGCAAAATGACGCCCACCGCCTCGACACGCTGGCTGACTCGCAGGCTGCTCTGCAAGCTAACAAGGCAACTTTCTTCTTCCAATTGGTAGGTCACTGCATGCAGTCATCAAGATGAATATTCCGGTGGACTTGCTGACACCCGAGCAGGAACGAGAGTTGGACAAGGTGAACGCTTTCTATCTGCAAAAAGAAGCCGAGGTATGTAGGCAAAATCAAATCCCTTGCCCCAACCCTATGTTTTGAATTATGTCGTCGCCAACCGTCACATAGCTCAAAATTCGACTCAAGACCTTGCTCGATAAGAAAAAAGTCATCAAGTCGCGCCAAGGCATCTCGAGACGCTCGTCCAAGTTCACCACCCTCGAAGAAGGTTTCCAACAGTTCGCTACGGATCTGAACAAGCTCCAACAATTTGTTGAAATCAATGGCACTGCTTTTTCAAAGATTCTCAAGAAATGGGACAAGACCTCGAAATCAAAGACAAAGGAGCTGTACCTCTCGCGTGCTGTTGAGGTCCAGCCCTTTTTCAATGCGACGGTTATTAGTGAGCTGTCCGACCAGGCAACTACCAGCCTTCAGGAGCTTGGGGCTTGGTCGGATGGAATCCAAGTCAGCTTCGACTCGTCTACCACACATGTCGTTACCACTCAGCATTTCGTGGGGACTGACGAAGGAGATGCCGATTCGCTCTTGTTGGATACTGTCATTACCGGAAACCTTGAATCGATTAAGGATCTTCTTGCTAAAATGCAATCGGCTACTCAAGCAAGCGACGGTGACGTTTCTTTGATGGAGCGGCTGACAAGGACGTTTTTGACGGCAATCAATGAAGCTCCCAAGAGCGCTCTACAAGTCCTCCTGGACACCGGCTTGGTCGACTTGCATTCATACGATGATATCAATGAAAGAAACTGCCTACACCAGGCCGCTATCTATGGTCGACACCATGTACTGGAATGGGGTCTAGTGGCCAAGGTTGCTGTGGATCGGACTGATGTTTACGGCCGTGTTCCGCTGCACTATGCTAGCTTACACGGCCGCCTGGATATGCTCGAAGTCTTGTTGAATGGTAAGTTGGAGCCACCACACCATATTCACCGTCAGGATACCTTGAACTAACATCGTCTTTCCTCTCTTTGAAACAGCCAATCCGAGCACCATTGATCTCATTGACCACGACAACTTCACACCGCTAATACACGCCATCATACATGGACATGTCGAATGTGTTGAGCGTCTGCTCGCCAGGTCTGCTCGCATTGACCCAGTTTCTGATGCGGATCATGTGCCTTTGAACCTTGCTTGCGAGCACGGCTCAGTTGCCATTGTGGAAATCCTGTTGAAGCATGGCGCACGGATTCTACCTGATGCCGAGGGACTGTATCCTCAGCACATGGTGGCACGATGTGGACGGACGTCAGATTTACTTCTACTTCTTAAACAATATGGAGCTGATCTCGACCAAATCGACAAGCTGTATGGATGGACACCGCTACTGCATGCCGCGAGCGAAGGCAACGTCGAATGCCTTCAAGCACTGCTTAAGCTTGGTGTCGATGCGACAATACGAGACGAAAAGGATCTTCCCGCCATGTATTATGCTGCTTGGGAAGGCCATTTGGAATGTATGCAACTACTTACGCCGTTCAACAAGCGCCCCCGAGCGAGTCCGCTCGGTGGCCATCCTACGATTGATATCATGGGCAGCAGTAGTGGGCCCCTGCCCATGTCATTGGACCCAGATGCCATCCCGATCCTGGAGCTACCGCCACCAATAATTCCTCTTCGACGATATGGCCACAACTTCCTTGATACGAAGACGGTCGTGCAAATCGGCTTCCAGGATGCGGGCGAGCAACCGCTAGTCTTCTTCCAGGACGGCAAGTACCCGGCTGCTCGGTTAACGATATCTTCCAAAGTCTCAGATCTTATCCCAAAGAACATTATTTTGCCATTTCAAGAAGATACCCGTGTTGTTTCCTTCCAAGTCGACAACTTGGAGACCTTTTCACTCGATTTTGATGTTTTCCCGGCTTACGGCGCCAAGACGATTGCAAAGACGGTTGTGCTACCGTCTGTATTTCTAAACCAGTCTGGCGGCTCAAAATCTTGCTTGCCACTGTTTGACCCACGATTACGGGCTATCGGCCAAATTAGCTTCACTACGCAGGTGATTAAGCCATTCAGAGGGCAGCCACTTGAGATTACGGACTTTGAAACCTATTGGAAGGCAACAAGCCAGTTCAACCAACCAACAAACGCCGTTGTTACTGGCTCAAGTCTGTCTGGTGATTACGTCCGAGTGTTTGTTCAGTACACCAGCGATGCGGTGCCCATCATCTGGCCACAATGGACCATCTCCTGTGGTGGACTCGACATCCCCGTCTGCCGGCTTTCCTTTGCGCAATTTGACGCCATCACGGCTCAGAGTACTAGCCGTGCTAAACTTGCGACTCTGACAACAAAGACGACAGAGGATATCGCCGAAATTTACCATATCCTGGCGACTGCAGGTATCACTCTGAAGGACGCATTGGCTATTCTCCCCCCTGGTATCCATGTCAATCTGCAAATTGTTTATCCCAACTCGGAGGAGGAGGAAACACTGGCCTTGGGGCCGGCTTTGGACGTCAATGTATTTGTCGACTCGATTCTCACAATCGTCTTTGACCACGCTCGAGCCCAGAGGGCCCAGTCACATTCGTCGCATGTGGTGCGTTCCATGGTGTTCAGCAGCTACAACGCGCGACTCTGTACTGCTCTCAACTGGAAGCAGCCTAATTTCCCCGTATTCTTGTGCAATGACTTGGGCCGAGACGACAAGGCAGTGCAAACTAGCGGAAGACGGACAACGTCAATCAAGGAGGCGGTGCGGATTGCGCAGACAAATAACTTTATGGGTTTGATATGCTATTCTCGGTTGCTGGTAAGAAAACTCCTTAACCTTTTTATAAAAATCATCGTCAAGCATGAAACTAATTTCTGAATAGGATATGGTGCCGGCGCTGGTGGATGCCGTCAAGTCGCATGGACTTGCCCTTGTGATGGACAAGTCGTCTGATACCCCTGAAGTAAACCCTCTTGCGGATCCTTTCCCTCGACCCCCCCAGGGCATCGACGGAATTTTGAGAGACCATGGTATTTTACGCTTTAATGATTCTATAGACATGTAGACGATACGAGGGTTTTTATTTTACACTGGGATGGGGCGCGAATCTGGGTGCGGTAAACTGTTAAATTGGGTGCTTGAGTCGGGCATGAAGCCGACACTATAAAATGAAGAATGAGAGAGATATGAGATGCAACTGTCCTTTCCAAGGTGTTATGATGTGCTTTTCGGTAAACTATTTATTATTTGAGAATTCACATATCTGAATAGGCATTAGATAATAGGTCTTATCAAGCACCCTTATACCCGTACCTGAGGTGCCCTAAATCTCTCTCGGGGTCCACGCCGGCCATGACAATCTTGGCCGTTAGTACTACGGAATAGACGAGGCCAGGAATATTGCCCATGCTGACCCAGCCAAAGCCACCGCCCCTCTCATCGCCTCTCACCAATCCCATGAGTATCAATAAAGCGACCAGGCCCAAGTTTAAATAGGGCAAGATCTTTTCCAAAGGGGACCGCGTATCCATGGGCCCACGCCCAAGGAGTCCACCAAGCGAGTTACGCGACGACCGCAGTCCACCGACAAGACTGCTCGCAGCAGACGACCTACCTCTTCCTCCAGCGCTACTACTACCACTGGCCCAGGCGTCGATTATAGGAATCCCCGTCTGTGCGGGCGGCAGGCGGTAAAGTAGAAAGGCCGTCGCGAGGAGAGACGTTGTGCAGAAGATGGCAAATGAGGTTGTGGCGGGATTGAGCAGCGGGCGGACGTAGGCGATGAGGGAGAGGAGCGGCAGGGCGATGAGGGTGCGGGCGACGGTTTCGTTTTGAGAGGCGTTTTGAGAGGCGAGGCTTTGGATGAGGCTGTCTTGTTCTGTATTTTACTTGATTAGTTGTGAAAGGATTGGGAGCATGGTTGAATCGGGTGGATGGATGTGTATGTACCTTGCTCATCCATGGCTTCGGGAGAGTCTGAGTCGGAGTCGTCGGGGTATTGAAAGGTCCGTCTTAGACGGGCGGAGGATGCCATGATGAATGTGAGAAGAAGAAAATGGAGGTTGTAGAAGGTAAACATGTGTCAAGGAGAGTCTCTTTTTTAGTGGTTGCAAGGCGTCGTTGAGAAGAAGAGCTCCCTCAGCCTTATGACGCAAGCTGAGGTACCCTTGCTTGAGTTGACCTGCCTAGCATGGATTAGGTAATCTGACCTGTAGGTATCTGATGCATCTTTGTAACTTGAATTAGGCAATACATGAAATAAATTGGTTATGATGAAAATACTTGTTCTGAGTGTATCTTTTTCTATAAGATGATTTAAAGGTAAAGCAGTGCTTGAAAGCAGGGGAGTCGTTACAAGTTACATGTGAATGTCTGGCTAGTGCAGTTTCGCGCACTTTAGCAAGTTTCCATGTCCAAGCAAATACGAGCAACAAAGGTCTTACTTTCTGATGGAAAAACTCAATTGAATATTCATTGGATAAGAATGCCGTAGTTTGCACATCTATCGAGTCTTTACGCCTGTAAATATTTTAAAACGGCCGATATTGCGGCAAGTCAACACCTGGTACCTAGTGCATCAGCTAGATCCTTCGACTAGCAAATCTCTTCTTTTTCCTGCAACTCTGGGAAGTAAAGAAGAAACGATAATTGAAGCAGCAATGGCACCTACAAAGAAAAAGCTCGTCATCTTCGACTTTGACGGCACCCTCTTTGACACTCACGCCTCCATCTCGCACTGCATCAAGCTCACATTCGACACCCTCCTCACATCGCCGCAAGACACCCCCTCAGAGGCTGAAATCCACCGCCTCATCGCTTCCGGCGCAGGCCTACAAGACACATTCCGCACTCTCCAGCCTGGAAAGGATGCGGCTGCGGAAAAGCCTCAATGGACGGCGGAACTCGAAGAGCGCTGGATTGCCACATATCGCGAGTTGTACGCCCAGCACGGCCAGCCTCTGATCAAGCCCTTCCCATCTGCCGTCGAGCTTCTCCAGCAGCTTGTGGAATCAGGAGTCGTCATTTCCATCGTCAGCAACAAGGGCGTGGCTGCTGTTGTCACCGCTTTGAATGGCAATGGGCTTGGGGGCGCAGTGGACGAGGAGCTCATTGTTGGGGACAAGACGCCTGGAGCGACGCGGAAGCCAGACACGGCCAGCTTTACTAATGTTTTACTGCCGAAATTGAGAGATGCGAAATATGGAATGGAAGAGCTTGGGGGCATTGAAGACGGCCGTGACGTGCTGGTTGTTGGCGACACGGTTGCGGATATCCAGTTCGCGGCGAACATTGGAGCACAGTCTGTTTGGTGCCGCTACGGATATGGAGACCGAAACGCTTGCGAAGGCTTGAAGCCTGATTATACGGTCGATTCATTGGCTGGCGTTGCTGGAATTGCGCTTGGACAGTGATTATAGAGTGCCGGTAACAGATTTGTGCTGCGATTTGATGATGGCAATTGCGGCTATTGCTTTTGGCCACACTGACTGAAATGATTTGCTGCTTGGTGATTCCTGACATGTGATTTGCGCTTTTTGAAGCTATCGGTCTGTAGAGTTTGCTTGAATCGCCATCTAGGTGACTCAAGCTTCATCTGATTTGTATGAGCTGAGTGGTAGGGTGATGTCTTTCCCAAGCTTTGGTATTGCTTCATCACTACTTCCCAACGCTGGAGGCATGCTCCACGCTTACAATCTATTACCACAGCAATTCCAGATGAAAAGATGCGAGTTATCATTCTGGCATCTCACGAAGCATGGTCATAATCTTGACGAACGAAAATGGAGCCGAAGCCGTGCTCTAAGAAATAAGAACACGAGGTATGTATACTGTTGTGGTTAGTAGTTGGCCTGTAAAGCCTTCGTACGCATGAAGAAGTTATCAATCTCTCGACTGATCACCAGGAGATTTACCATGATTCGGTACAAGTCAGCGGCACCTTGATGGCATCTGTCAATGATCTTCCTCAGCCTTATGACGCCACAAATAGGTACGTACCCATGCTGTCCCGCCCCCCACTAAAATTCCTTCAGCCTGGTGCCAGACATGATCTGATCTGACCCTCCAAACCTCTCACTAACACCCGAACGCTTCGCCTCTCTTCTCACACATAAAATCCGAGACAATGATATCACAAATTGCGAGGAGGAGGTTGCTGGCCGTGGCCTCTCGACGGGTCGGCAGCAGATGCAGCGCCAATTCGCGTGCGGCAGCGCAGAGACGGACAGTGACGACGACGCCTGCGCCAAAGCCCGGCGATGGGCCGCTGATGTCGAGACGAGCCGATCGTGAATTGCCCGGTGAGTGGACCTGGTGATGGTTCAATTTGAAGAATCAAAAGAAGAAGAAGAATAGAGAAAAATTAGACATGTTATACTAATCCAACTGCAACCCAGACGTCGGTGAAGTCTCCAACGGCTGGCGCCGCACCTTTCCCATCTTCGTCCTCCTCGTGGCCGTCAGCTCCGTCGCAATCTTCAACTACCAAAAGACGTCGTCGCCCATCATCGCCTCGACGCTGTACGCGCTGCGCACGTCCCCCAAGGGCAACGCCCTGCTCGGCGACGAAATCTACTTCAAGCACCAGATCCCCTGGATCAGCGGCCAGATGAACCAGGTCAAGGGCCGCATCGACGTCAGCTTCAGCGTCAAGGGCTCAAAGGCCTCGGGCGTGATGCGCTTCGCCAGCCACCGGCCGTCGAGCAAGTCGCTCTTCAAGACGACGGCGTGGAGCCTGACGCTCGAGGACGGCACGGTGGTGGATTTGCTGGATGGCGAGGATCCGTTTAAGGGTTTGCTCGGGGGCGAGAGCGAGGGTGACCTGGGGCTGCTGTCGGAGGAGGATGTGGCGGAGTTGCAGACAAAGGGTTTTAGACAGCAGGGTGCGCTTAACCGGTGAAGAGAATGAAGCTCTGGTGGGAGAGATGAAGCAATGTGGGGGGATTAAAATGAATTGGTGGATGGATCGTTGGAGAGAAGGAGAAAACTCAAAGAGAACAGAGAGGAGAGCATGTTCTCTTTTGTACGAGTAGATTGTTTTTTTTTTTTTGGTTTGTTCTGCCTTGATGAGCCTTTGGACGAGGTTGTCATGATATGTATGATGTACTCCTATAAATACAAAAAAAGCCCGCTTTTTCTTTTTCACTTGCTCACCCTTTTTCCCACTCTAGTCTCTTCCATGTATGTGTTCATTAACATAGAGTCCTTGCCGTCGTCTCCGTCCAACGGCCCTGTCCTTGGTATTTTTACACTGTATATATATAACTTTCGTCATAAAAAGCCTCCGCTACACCTCCGCAACATGTGCCTGGCGCTGGGCCTGCATCTCCAAGTGCCTCAACCTCGCCTGCTCCAGCTTCTCCTGCAGGCCAGGCTGTCTCTCATCCAGCTGCTCCAGCGCCTTCTCTCTGTGCGGCAGCGCGGGGGCCTTTCTCTTCTTCGAGTCCTGCAGCCGCACAATGCGGCCCTTTGGCCCCGGAATCGGCCCACTGACCAGCACCACGCCCAGCTCGTTGTCCACCTTGAGAACCTTCAGGTTCTGCACCGTCCGGAACTCGTTGCCCATGCGGCCGGGCATCTTCTTGCCGGGGATGACTCGGCTACCGCCACCCTGCGAGGGACCCGTTGAGCCAATCGTCCGGTGGTTCTTGGAGTTGCCGTGCGAGGCTTCCTGGCCGGCGAATCCGTGGCGCTTCATACCGCCGGCGAAGCCCATTCCGCGTGACCGGGCGCGCACATCGACATGCTGCCCCAGCTGGAACCAGTCCGGCAGCAGCTGGGCCCCCACGGGGAGCAGCCCCTCGCGGTCGCGGACCTTGAACTCGGCCAGCTCGGCCTTGGGCGCAATGCCCTTTGCCTCGTAGTATCCCAGCATCGGGCTCGTCACGTTGCGGCCCTGCCGGGTCCCGAGGCCAATCTGTACCGCCCAGTAGCCGTGCTTCTCGCGCGTCTTGTTGGCGACCACCTGCACCTGATCCATCTGCAGCACCGTGCACACCACGCGCGTCTTGCCCTGGAAGATGCTCGTCATGCCCTTCTTGACGGCCAGCACGCCCGAGCGCAGCGGCGTCGTGTTCTCGCGGCGCTTCAGGGCGGCGGCCGGGCCCGTCGTCAGCGCGGGCAGGCCGGCGCTGGGCTGGTTGAAGCGCTTGTGCTTGGATCGTGGCGGTGCCGTCGACCAGCCGTACTTGATGCCGCGCTGGGCGATGTGCGGGAGGAGGAGCGAGGGCGAGCGGTTGATTGCGGCGAAGCGTGGCAGCGCCACTCGGATGGGTATCCTGGGAGGCATTGGGGCAAGCCTCTGTTTTGCTTGTTTATTGTGTGAATTGGTGGCGGGTGGCCCTCGATCGAGTTGCGACTTGACTTTGGAGAGTGGGCTGATGGGAAATTTTGGAGGTTTTGGTGCTAGCGCTGCAATTGCAGTTCGGGTATTCTGCGGGCGGGGTGTTTTCTCGTCTTCAGCCTCGCGGGGTACGTACCATCTCATGCCATTGTTCATGCTCATGCTGTCTATCACATGAGGAATTGTTCAAGGTGAATGTTATGAAAACATATGAAAGATTCATGTATGGTTAATTCTCGCCCATCTCTCTATAACCTCCATCACACCTCAAACTCCCGGCCCCCTCCCCCCAATTCCGCTCCCCATCTGATTCACATTCGTCCCCTTCACCTTGTGATCCCCCGGCTGCGCAGCCGCCTCATAGATGATATTCGTCGGCGCCTTGCCCAGCCTCGTCCACTCGCCCTTGAAGCCTAGGTAACTGATGCGCGACACGTCCTCGTCGCCGTCGCCAAAGTTGTCCACGAAAAACAGCACCAGCCGCTGGACGCTGCCAAACGCAGAGCGCTTGACGGGGATTTCCTGGATTTCCGACGTCTGCGACAGCTCCAGCACCTGCACCGGCGTGGTCTCCTCGGCGGCGGCAAAGTCGATGTCGTCGCGGTTGATGTAGAGGTGCAGCGTTTTGGGGGCTGAGAGGGCGGGCGAGGTGCGGATGAGGATGGAGTGCAGCTTGATTTGCGCAGTGAATCTGGTGTAGAAGAATTAGACAAAAATGATCAACAATTCAGTATATAACTAGCTTGAATAATGTTGTATTAAAAACATCTTGATATAGTGGGACAACCTACGGCACCGTCATGAGAAGCTGCTCGTCGGCGTCACTCTCCAGCTCCGGGTCCTGGCTCAGCCGCTCGGCCCACGTCTTCTTGACAATGGCCTTGCCGGCGTCCCTGCGCGCCTCGTTGAGCGTCGTGATTTCGTCAAAGTTGATCTGCTCGTACAGCGAGGACTGCAGCGCGGGCGTGATGTCGTCGGAGTGGTCGTGCTCGCCGTGATCGTGGCCGTGGCCGTGGTCATGCTCGTCGTGGCAGTGAGACATTGTTGTCTTTTTGATGAGTACCTGTATAATATAAAAAGAGATTGTAGTAGAAAGAACTGGAAGCGGAATTCTGTAATTTTTTTGCAATCAAACTGATGAGAATGGAGATGTGAGGATGGGCTGAGTTTTTAGATGTAGATGGACTGTTTGAGACAGCCAGAGCGGCCCCGCAAATGGTAATAAAAGCGACTGCAAGTGTTACCTCACGGCCAACATCGCCACCCTTATCAAGCTGCGTTACAATACGATAGGAATCCATGTATACAGAAATATTCATTATTCTCAGTACGAATCCATAATTGACTCTATATAGTAACCGTGTCTATCCAATATCGTCGTAACGGGTATCAATTAAACCTTCCAAAAATCCCAAACCCAATAGCTCCAAGTAAGCAAAAACAATTACTACTACGGCATATAGTCTCATCTTGAATTGCACTTGTACAAAATCCTCATCTAAATCCCATCGTCTTCTTCTTCTTCTTCTTCTGCCTATCTCCAAACGTTCCACGCACGGGCTGACTCATCGTCACACTTGGCATCTGAGTCTGAGTCGCAGCTGGAGCCGCCTGGCTGGACATGATCTGCATGGGTTGAGGCCGCATTGGCGCCATGGGATTGATTTCCGGCAGCCCCTGTCTCATGAAAGCAGGCCGCCTGAATTTCTCTGTGTGAGCTTTGCGCTTTGCCTCTTTCCTCTTGAGTCTTTCTTTCGCGTCTCTAAAGAGCTCCTCATTTGCTCTTGCTAGACTGGATACGTAGTCATTCGGGTCGACACCACGCTCATTCGGCCAGTATGACAGTATTCTGGATCGCTTAGAAGCATCCAGTTTATCGGTATCCAAAGATTGAGTTAGTAGTCGAAGTCGTTGGATAGCTTCATCAGCATCGGGAGAAATCGTTGACGCAGCTGGCGATGAAGCAGGCGAAGATCCAATATCCCTAGAACTTGATCGTGATGGGGCTGTGGCTTGGGAGCTCATTGTAAGAGATTTTGCCCGAGACTCATGACTTTCTTCTTCCGCTACCTCTGAGCTGGCAGGACCAAGTACTGGTATATTCTGAAACATGATGCCGTAGTTGGACAAGAAGACTTCCCTGGCCAATTCAGTGACCCAGATTCGTCGAACTCGTTGCATATCCTCAGACATGGCGCCTTTCACCGGATTGAGCCATATTTCAGATAGATATCGCTGTAAATACTGCAGACTGACTAGAGACATGGAGTCTTCTCTAGAGTTGTATCTCCTTAGCTGAGTGACGACAATTTTTCCGTCATTTTCTTCTAGTAGGCTCTCCATCTCTTCTCTCATGGCAGCATCGGCTACTTCATATGTTGGCTGCCGTAGCATCACATCGACTACTTCGTTCCTGAGTGATAATATACTTAGTAAGTGGGAGGCTGGGCGAACCGTGGAATGACCACTTACCAAGTCATCAAAGGAAGCCTCCCCTGATCGAATCCATCATCAAGGCACTGTCTGAGAGCGTCGAAAAGATGAGAGGGGAGGCCGCTTTCTCCTTGACTTATCGATACCTGGAGTGAGCTTTGCAGGGCCTGATAAATCCTGCCCATTTTGGCATAAACGGGCCGTGGGACTGTGGAGAGACTCCCATGATCATCCTTATCGCTTACATCCTCGTCCCCTCCTCCATTTAGCAGAGCTTCAACATCCTCAGCAGTTGTCTCATCTGGGAGCACGAAAGAGCTAGTAATGTGAGCCATAGCCGTTCTTCTTCTCTTCCCCTTTTGCTTCTGTCGCCTGACGTCAGCCCAGGCCACTGGCGATGTGGGAACTTGGATTTCAAGCGCCCTATCGTCGGTAGTGACACATAAGCAACGCTGCAGGCTGAGATCCTTGCCCAAGAAAGAGAGCTGGTAGAACCTGACTCCTTTTTGGTAATAGTCTATCCCTGGGCTCGAAGCACCTTCCCTGACTGAGACTGCAAGTTGGACCGGATCAACTCTTAGAAACTCAATCAGATTCTTTGCAGGGAACTCTCTGTCCTCGCTTCCCGGGAGCGAAATAATGTCACGATGCCATTGCGGTATTCTGCTCACAGGCGAAAATGTGAACCAGTATATACAAAGCTGGCCCATTCGCGGATAATAAATAAAGACCAGCGATGTATCTTCATCATCATCAGATGCTCGGAAAACAAACATCCTCGAGTCATCATGTTTGGTCCCCAAGTGTGGGCAAGACAGCAAGATGGACGGCTTCAAAGGGCCTGATCCTGATTCACCGCGGCTAAGCAAATCAACCCAGGTAATATGATACTGTGTAAGAATAAAGACGTGATCTTGTTTGATGGGGCTGCGGTGAACATCCAAAATCCAATCCAACTTCCCTCTGTCTCGTATAATGCGCCCCAATCTTGGAAGCAATATGTTTGCATCTAGGTTCAAAACTTCCACTTTCTCATGATTCCACATTAGCATATATTGCGTAGTATTGTTGCCCCTCTCGTAATATGACGGAGAAGGCGAGCTCTCCCTTTTCTGGGGCCCCTTGCCTTCCACTATAAGGATGCCGTGTCTTTCGTTTGGGTGGGAGGATGTAGATGGTAGCTCATTTAAAAGGCCATCAGAAATGTGACCACATTTGGTGAGCGATAGCTGAGACAGCCCTTTTCGCTGGCTTTGCCAAGCCGCGGGGAGATCCCAGATGCTCCAATATCCGGCCTCGTTGATGATGGCAATTTGTTGTGATCGGCCGGATGCCGTAGGAATCAAAGCGACGTCAGAATGAGCACTCCCTCCCGTTTGGTGAGAATGAATCGTGAATAAGGGGTGTGGGTTGATTAGCGACGGCCGTTCTTGTGTGAAATCACTAACTGATTGAGTCGAAGCTGTTGGGACCTCACGAAATTCTGGCCAGAGGATTGTTGTCTTTGTTTCCTTTTGAACTAGTAGCCAACGATTCGTTTCATCTTGCAAGCGGCTTCCGGCGAATATGACCTGTCGAATGGGTAATCCATCGTCAGCCCAAGTTGCTTCTGCCGCTTTGTCGGTTGAGTCGATGATCGCAGCGTTTAAAAAGGCATCCCCATTGTCCCCCCACTGCCACTGCGCATCTTCCATGCGCGCAAGCCGTAGGACCTCGCCGGCTTCTCCAGAGGCGACGGCCATGATCGGAATTTTCTTAGCCCCAGATTTATCGCTAGGATCAGGAGAATGCCCAATAGCTAACAAAGGCCTAGTATTGGGGACCTCGTTTGAAATGCTCAGCTCTTCCATATCTTCTCTGAGAATATCTTGAAAGGTGGTATTGCCCATGGCGATCTCTGGGCGAGACTTGGACAGCCATCGCTCTTGGACCTGGCGCTCCCGCCAGAGCCTCGTGGATGCTTCGGGAAGCTGAGTTCTTGAAGCTGCATAAGTCTTGACCGAAGATCCAATAATCCTGAAATGAGGAGCTGCATATGAGTGTCAGTACTTGTTTTAGCAGACTATTGAATACCAATATACTCCTCGATTCTTCACTTACACTTTGAAGTGATCCTGGACGTCTCAAGTATCCCCAGTGTCTCTCCAGGACGCTCGCTCGGAATATATTTCAATATCCCTGGGGCACCAAGGCCCATGAGAGAATTAGGCCACCAGTCAGCCATAATGACTTGGCAATGTGCTGAATGTGAAAAAAAGAGTGACAATTTTTCTCCGTCATCTCGAGTTAACCAGAGATGGCCGAGTTTCCATTCGGGGTCACATAGAGGGAGCAATCGGATATGATTCGGTTGAGTATTATGATAGGTCCATTAAAAGTCTCCCCATCTCAAAAAGCCAAAAATTTCTTGCTTCAATCCCGATCATTTCAAAGGTGTGACAGTTGAGTTTGATCTGATCGCAATTGAAGTTCTTTGGCGAGTCACGTGATCGCGCTTTCAGCCATAGTCGACCCAGCAACGTTCTTTACTTGGTAAACACGAGCCTACGGACTCGGACGATTTTAACGAGCATCAGCGGCCTAGCTTTTTTGCTTTAACTCGACACCCGAGCCTTGGACATTAGTCTGCGTCCAGCACAGCATTCGAAGAAGACAGATACAGCTATTTATCATGTCCAACGCCTTCGATCCGTCAATGTCAATCGGCCCCGGCCGCCAGACAATCACGCCCGCTGGCCCCTCCGCTGCGGACACGCTGCCCAGCATCGACTTTGGCTTTGACGATTTGCGCGAGCGCATGGCGAAATTCACGGCCAAATTCGATGCATTCATTGAACAGGGCCGCAAGCGTGTCCTGGAAGAGCGCAATCAATTCCGCGTCAACATGGCCGAGCTTCAAGGTATGCGCTGCTGGAAAGCTGCGGGGATGCTGGGATACACCAAAAAAAATGCCACTATTCATGTACTAATCACCACCGCCTACAGAGGACGAGCGAATGAAGAGAAAGGACATTGAAATCGCCCAAGTCAAGATGTCCACCTACCAACAGACCATCGAGAAAGAAGAGGCCGAGAAGCGCGAAATGGAAATGGCCATCTCATCGCTGGCCGCCCAGCGCGACAGCCACATCGCCACCAGAGACCACCTCAAAGCGCAAATCGCCGAGACGCAAGCCGAGATCGAAACCCGCATCGCCGCCCAGCGCGCGTACAACAAGCAAAAGGAGGCACAGTCGCGGTACAACGTCCCCGAGCTGGACTTTTGGATCTCCACGCTGTGCATGCGGATCGAGGGCGCGGGCAAGGACGACAGGCTCAAGTTTGTGTACACGCACATTGACGAGAAGAACTGGGAGCGCGAGGCGTGGTTTGAGCTGGTGACGAGCTCGAGGGACTACGATGTGAAGCACTGCCGGCCAAAGCTCGAGCGGGAGAGCGTCGAGAGGGTGCTGGACAGGGTGAATGAGACGAGGGAGCTGGTGGTGCTGCTGAAGGGGATGCGGGAGCTGTTTGTGGAGGCAATCAAGTCTTGAAGGAGGAGGGTGATGATTTTCTTTTGCTTAATGATGATGATGCTATAGTATACGCCAGATACCCGCAGATAATGAGCTGCATGAAAGTCGTCAATGTAAATAATGTCTCAGCTCTCACGATATTCCAACATTGCAACGCAACGAACCAAAGCATATGCATGTTCAACAAAGTAAATCAATACTTAAAAATCCTTCAATCGTTGCGAAGAGCATCATGTGAATTCAACTCCACGCAATAGATGTAATATTTGCTTTGCTGTAGGCAGTCCATGATTCCCTTGACAATCAATCAGCGACTTGCACCAACACCGCTAAAGCTGCCTCCATCAGCGCGTCAGGCCCCACTATCCATACCTCCCAAGCATCCAAACAAACTCCAGGCTCTCTCTCCAAACTCTCAACCACCCAAATCAAAACCTCGCCATGCCCAAGCCCGATAAGCCAGACAAACACGCCGCGGCGTCACAAGCCGTCGATATTCTCGAGGAGATTGCCGCCATGCTGGTACGCACCTAGAACCTTGAGCTTTCTCTCCCAATCCCATGCTGAACCTTTTCTCGCTCTAGAACTGCCACATGGATCGTCGCATGCTGTCGACGTGCATCTCATTGATTGAACAGGGCGTCCATCCCGAGTCACTGGTTGTATGTGCTCCCTGAATCGCGCTTCTTCTCTTCTTCCTTTGTGTTGCACCCATCGTATCTGTATTCATGTAGATGTTGGTATCGTTTATTACTAACGCCCCTTATAGCAAGTCATCAAGGAGCTGCGTGAGATTGCCGACGAGACGAGGCGCGAACAGCAGGAGGCCGCTGTAGCCAATAGTCGTCGGTGAAACCAATGCCAACCGCGCTTTCAAAGGATGGTGTTGTTTTCTTGATGTTTTGCGCACTGTTTGACATTTTTGGAGGCTTTTCTTTTCGTATGAAATGTAATGAGTGTTACTTGCTTTTGAGCTGGGATTCTATCAACTGTTCTTCATGGCGCTTAAGGCGTGTGTGTTTACAAAGGGCTATATATTACCACCGAGGGATGAAACTACTATTTTACAAAGTCAATGTTGAATTAAGCAAAAACGACCCGGTTCCCAGTTTGATGTCATTCAATCTTGATACTCCAAAAAATGCTCCCTCCTCTTGTTTTACTATGTATATGTTTGAATGAGCGAATCCTTTTTACCGTTGATAGAACCCCATCGATTATGATACGCCGTGCTGTCATGTTCAGTCCGTAAATGCAAATCCAGTAGGAAAGTGGTACAAGAAAAATTGAGAAAAGGGAAAGAAAAAGAAGTGGTATCCCGGGAAGCAAAACTTGTTCAACCGCCAACTCCGCTCCGGAAAGATGCCCCTTATGAATGTAGGTTACTTGCTTCTCCGTACGTCGTCATGGTTGCTACTAAATGGTAATTTGTGTGCTGTCATTAAAAGCTCAAGGCTCGGGTTATCGGAGAGTTCATCATCTGTGTCCAATCAAGTTGATCCCGTTTTCATCTTCGTCGTCGTCTTCATCGTCATCGTCTGCCTCGGGAGCATCGTCATCGCTGGATTCTTCGGAATCATATTCATCATCATCATCATCGCTAGCTCCATCGTCCTCATCGTCTTCGCCACTTCTCCAGAAGCCCAAGATATCATCGTCGGACTCTCCGTCCATTTCTGGAACGGCTGGCTGCGGTATATCCATCATGAGGCGTGTAGGCGACATCGACCGCGCATATCTGTCCATTATGCGTGACGGGGGTTCGGGTGCATTGGAAGAGTGTCGTCTCCTGTTACGACCTGGGATTGGTCGCGGGCCTGTCGTAATGGAGATTCGCCGATTTCCAGGTACAGCCTCTGCCAAATTGGTTTCTTCTGCCATCGGAGGCTGGTCACCAGCAGCAGCCTGGAGTTCCTCGATGTTCCGCCCCATTATCTGCAGCTCTACCGTATTATAGGACCGACAAATCGAGCATTTGAGGCCCAGCCAGTGGTATGCCACGGTGCTTCTGGCAGAACAATCGTTACAGAGAATCTTGGCTTTTGTGTCACAAAACTCTGGCGGCATGGGTTGGCTCATAATGGCAAGCTCCAAGTTGCGGAAGTGCGTCTCCATGTTGACGAGGCTTTTGCTGCAAAGCGGGCATTTGTACGATGATTTCAGATGCAGCTCATAGCACTTTTTATGTATACTATGGCCGCATACCATGAATACTACCCGTTTCGGTGACGTAAACATGTATTCGCCGCAAATCGGACAATCGCAGTCAGTTGATCGCTCGATACACTTGTGCGAGCTCTCGATCGATGTAGTGATGCACGCCCGGCATGTCTAATAAAGCTGTTTAACAACCGCATCTTGTGAAAAACCTTTTGAAAAGCAAAACTCACCTTGCAGTGGAAAAAGTCCTTTCCAAGTCCCATACCTCGGCGACATATTCCACAGTCATTGCAGTGATAGATGGGCTTGTTGGGGCGATTCTCCCAAAGCTTACAAATGTTGCAGTAATATTGGGCCGTCACCTCGCCGCAGTTGTTGCATACATCAGATGCTTTCTGAGGTGTAGCACAAAGCATGCAGAGCATGTTCTTTGTGTCCTTGCGGATCAGCGTGTGATCCTCGTTGGCATCGTGGCAGAACCGGCAAGTATACCACTTTTTGCAGGTGGAACACTGCAGCTTCACGTTCCGCTCATAGTGCTCGCATCCCAGCGGGCCTCGAGTTTCAGTAAGCGAAGCAGCCGAGTGCGTCGGCGTCGTTACGCTTGGTGTTCTTGAGTGCCGGATAGGGGCATAAGTCGGGGCGATGTCACTTTCGCTCAAGACAAACGTCTCTTTAACTGATGGCTCGCCCATGACCTGATTTTGCCAGTACTTGAAGGCTTCAAGAGGCCCGGTCGGGCTGGCCGGCTCCCATACATGGCCAATTGATCCATCGTCCGAGTCGCCTTTGCCCAGGGACGTGGCCGTGGTCATGGACGCACGATAGCCCTCCAGCAGGGTATCGTGGATGAGCCTTGCCTTTTCGCCAGATGAGATATCCCGGCAGTTGATCTCCTGGATGCGGGTCCGCAGCTCTCGCATGCCATCGTCCTCCGGAATGGGCCCGCCCTTCTTGGCCGGTGCATTTCTGGGCGGCGTTATGGGGAAGCCCAGATGGTCGAGCAGCGGTCCACTGGGCGTCACCGGTTCAACGGCGGCCTCCTCAACAATCGTTTCCTGGGTTGAAGTGCTCAGAGGCCGTGACCGCTGTCGTTCTAGCGGGAGACTGGGTCCTTGCTGCGCGACATCCTCGGCATCATCCGAATCGTGGACGGCATCCGCCTGGACCACGGACGTGTCTTCCTCTCCGGCTACCGATGGCGTTGCACGGGAGATCTCAGAAAAGCGCCGGGCCTGTCGCAGCACAGGGTTGATGATGAATTCGGAGACAAGGGAAGGCATCGGGAGGGTTGGATGGCGCAACCGCAGCGCCTGCTGCTGAGGCGCAGCTGAGGGACGGGGGGATGTCTAATAAGTACGAGCAGGATGAGGCTACTACCTGGCTCATGCAATAAGACGGGCAGCCGTGGAAAGGCGGTGATGGCTGTGCTTTGTAAGAGATAAAAAGAGACACGGAGGATACGGGAGGAGCAACAGCAGGTTCGGTCCAAGGTCAGTCAGACATGCTCAGCTGGTGAGGGTTTCCATCTGCTTGGCGTCCGGAAGCCAGAAGTCAGGTAAGGCTTGAAGGAAGTCGTGCGATGGCCGGCCAGGCGTCGGCGAGATTCTACCTAGTAAGATACGGCCAGCGATGATCGCAAGGATGACATAAGGCAAGGATCAGATTAGCAGACTAGCACGGTATTTATCATTCTCGGGACCAACGAAAATGCTGTCTCGTCGCAGCAGAGCCATAAACAGGCCTAGTGGGGGGACGCTTGCATGTGATTGTGCGCCAACAAAGGGAATTCCAGCCCAACAATCCGGCAGCTGCTTAGACTGCTTGGACTGCCTGCTACAGGGGACCGGCCTTCTAATACACTACTGTAGTACAGCGCTTGCTCGCCCGCTGTGGCTCAGTCGGCTTCTCAGCTGTGGCTGGTGGCCGCTGGCCGCTGGTGTACCTGGACCGCAGGTAGTGGGCTGGTATGCGGGAGCGAAAATAAGAGGGCGAGCTACAACTGGGTACGCACGACGCGCAAATAGTCGCAGCAGCAAGGAACGCCACTAGCCACGCGGCTGAGCACTAGCTGGAGGGATTGCAAGGTGGCCAATATTCCTTAGCTGAACCAGGGGGGGGCTTCAGGAAGCTGTCGTATTCTTGGAATATCCGACGCAAGCAGCAATATCCGCCAGAAACACCTCCTTTGTCATTTCCACTTCGTTTCTCTCCCCTGAGCCGGACTTGGCCTTGAGGACTGTTGCTTTCCTCCTTTTCTCCCTTTTCGAATCGACGGTGCCGCGTCGTCGCCGTCGTCGATGTTATAGCCGTTTGAGTCCCCCAAACTCGTCCAGTCATTACAAATTGTGCCGCATTGGGAGCTGGCCGAGAGTGACCCTCCCCTATTCTTCTCTCTTCCCACTGCTTTGAAATTTTTTTTTCTATCAACTCAATTGATCCTTTGTGTCCGCCTGCAACTTCTGGCGACACCAGAAAGTTGTCCTCCGGAACCATGGCTGCCGAAAAGGCCGCTCTCGCCTCTGGCGCTGACCTGGGCGATGGCTTGAGGAAGCGACAGGTTGCCTCACCAGGCGCGCCCTCGCTCAATGCATCTCAGCCAGATGACAAGAAGAAGCTTGCGAAGAAGGTAATGGAGAGGCGTCCAGGGCCATTGACTCTTCCCGATTGCGCGCAACAGGGATTGGCTGACAGCGGTTGCAGGAGAAATCTTTCTTCGAAGTGTTTGCAGATATAGAGTCCATCGTTGCCCCGCTGATCTTCACGGCCGTTGCCATCTTCACTCGATTGTATAAAATTGGCCTTAGCGATATCGTGACTTGGGATGAGGCTCAGTACGTACAAGGATCCTGGTCCCTCTGACGCTAGAATTGGAGCGGGTTTGCTGATTGTTTGGTTCGACAGCTTTGGCAAGTTTGGCAGCTACTACATCAAGCATGAATACTACTTCGACGTCCACCCTCCCCTGGGAAAGATGCTGGTTGGTCTCTCCGGAGTCCTCGCCGGCTACAACGGATCCTTCGAGTTCAAGTCTGGCGAGAAATACCCCGAAGATGTCAACTACACCTTTATGCGAGCCTTTAATGCCGCCTTTGGCATTGCCTGTATCCCCATGGCCTACTTTACCGCCAAGGAGCTCAAGCTGACTCGACCTGCTGTCTGGCTCGTCACGCTGATGGTTCTGTGCGAAAACTCTTACACCACAATCAGCCGCTTTATTCTCCTCGACTCTATGCTGCTCTGTGGAACTTTTGCTACCACTCTTTGCTGGGCCAAATTCCACAACCAGCGACGCAACAGCTTCGAGCCCGAATGGTTCTTCTGGCTCTTCATGACTGGTGTAAGCATTGGATGTGTTTGCAGTGTCAAGCTCGTGGGTCTCTTTGTTACTGCTCTGGTCGGTCTTTACACAATTGAGGATCTCTGGGCAAAGTATGGTGATAGGAGGATGCCGATTGTAAGTCCTTTGTTCTTGGGGTACCCTGTTTCCTCTGCCATGTTGACTGAGTTGCCTGCTTACAACCATACCATTATAGCCTGTTCTCGCCGCTCACTTTTCCGCTCGTGTCGTGGGACTCATCGTCGTTCCTTTCCTCATCTACATGCTCTCGTTTGCTCTGCACTTTGCCATTCTCGATTCCACCGGTCCCGGCGATGCCCAGATGAGCTCTCTCTTCCAAGCCAACTTGAAGGGAACCGAGGTCGGCAAGAACAGCCCACTTGAGATTGCCCTTGGCTCTCGCGCCACTATCAAGAACATGGGTTATGGCGGTGGCCTTCTTCACTCTCACGTTCAGACCTACCCCGATGGCTCTGGCCAGCAACAAGTCACCTGCTACCACCACAAGGATGCCAACAACGACTGGTTCTTTTACCCCAACCGCTATGAGCCCGATTACGACGCTGAAGGTGATCTCCGATTCATCGGTGATGGATCAGTCATCCGCCTCATTCACGCCCAGACTGGCCGCAACTTGCACTCTCACGATATTGACGCCCCCGTCACCAAGTCCCACCGCGAGGTTTCTAGCTACGGTAACCTCACTGTTGGAGATGACAAGGATCACTGGCAGATTGAAGTTGTCCGGGATGCGGCATCTCGTGACCGCAGCAAGATCCGCACTTTGACTACTGCTTTCCGTCTCAAGCACACTGCACTGGGCTGCTATCTTCGAGCTGGCAACGTCAACCTTCCTCAGTGGGGCTTTAAGCAGATTGAAGTTACTTGCGACAAGCAGAACAATCCTCGTGACACTTATACTCACTGGAACGTTGAGGCTCACTGGAACGACAAGCGTAAGTCGTACATCATAATTGGACCCCTACTACTCGTGACGATAATCGCTAACCTTTGCTAGTCCCTGAGAGTGATCCCAATGTTTACAAGTCGCCCTTCATTCACGACTTCATCCATCTCAACGTAGCCATGATGACATCCAACAACGCCCTTGTGCCGGATCCCGATAAGCAGGACGACTTGGCCTCCCAGTGGTGGCAGTGGCCCATCCTCAACGTGGGACTTCGTATGTGCGGCTGGGATGACAACATTGTCAAGTACTTCCTCCTCGGCAACCCATTCATCTACTGGGGCAGCACAGTATCTCTCGGCCTCGTCGGCTTCGTCGTGGTCTGGTATATCGTGCGATGGCAGCGCGGCTACAGGGAGCTGGACAGCAAGGAGATTGACCAGATCCACTACGCCGGTATCTACCCCATCATCGGCTGGTTCTTGCACTATCTTCCTTTTGTCATCATGGCGCGTGTCACCTACGTGCACCACTACTACCCTGCCCTGTACTTCGCCATCCTGTCTCTGGGCTTCTTGGTCGATTGGACCATGAGAAACCGCGCAGCCGTCGTGCAGGGCGTCATCTATGGCGTCTTGTACAGCGTCATTATCGGACTGTATATCCTGTTTATGCCCATCTGCTGGGGCATGACTGGAAATAACCAACAGTATTCGTACCTGAAGTGGTTTGACAACTGGCGCATCAGCGACTAAAACCCCTTTTCTTATCTAGTACTTGAACTAGGCACCTTTGACAAGCATTGATGGCGAGCATGATTTACTTATTATCTTACTTCATGTTGGTTGTCAAAAGCTCTTTTCCATTTTGTCTTATCATGGCGGTGGAAAGAAGAGTGGAGGGATGGGCGAGAGGAGAGGGCTACTCATTTCTAAAAATCGGAAAAAAATAGTTACGTGTAAGATTTTATTTAAAAGGCGTGGAATGGGATGGACACGATTTTTTTCGCATCAACGAAGAAGAAGAAAAAGAGCAACGGGATAGGTACGATGGAATTTTGCAAGTCATATAAAAGAAGATGATAGGAACAAATTAGGGTTGGCGGAAAATATCATAAACCGCATTTAATGCAAGACATATATCTCCCCCCAATCTTTCTTTATGTAAGTAGAGAAATAGACGTGTATGCATGTGATTACAGGCTTGAATGCCAATTGTGCTTTGAAGCATCTACTATTATTATACAGTGTCATGTTTCCAGTTGTTTGGCCATGTCTTTCCAAAGGTCCTTTACGACCAGATTATCATGTAATGATGAAGCCCATCGGGTATCATATCTTGCTTGCTAGCTCTCTCCTCCTCTCATTCTTCTCATGTTTGCTCAACACGGCTGTCTCGCTTTACGATTCGCATTATACACAAGGAAAACTTAGAATATGCCTGGAAAGATTAACAACATCCGCCGCCTGATTTGCTAGCATCAGCTGTTAACCTCACTTGCCGGCTTCCACCAGCACTGGGGCCCTTGACGCCGGATCTCCTGTCGTTTAGATTATACTTGCCGGCCTGGATGTTCTGGTATATCCTCTCGGCGACCCTCATAAAGGCCTTTTCCACGTTCTCGCCGCTCTTGGCGCTCGTCTCGACATACTCGAGGATGCCGTTGCGCCTGGCCCACTCTTCCGCCTCTTCCCGGGTGACCTCTCGCTTGTTGTCCTCTTGTTGTGTCAGATCGGCCTTGTTGCCGACCAGGACGATGACAATATCCGGCTCGGCAATCTGGCGGAGGTCGTTGAGCCAGTCCGTGGCATGCTGGAAGGTGGCCTTGCGCGACAGGTCAAAGACGAGCAGCGCGCCGCTTGCGCCGCGGAAATACGATCTCGTGACGGACTTGTATGTTTCCTGGCCAGCCGTGTCCCACAGGCTGAGCTTCATATGCTTTTGGGGGGTGTTGCTGGTGTCGCGCGGCGGTTCCGGGAGCCCGCCGGGCGAAGGCGGCGCATCGTCGGCGGCAGAGGACGAGGAGGGAGGGAATGCGATGGTGCCGGCGGGCGTGTGAGGCGGGCCGACGGGCACGATGCGCGAGCCGAATTCAACGCCGATTGTGACGTCGTGGTGCGCGGAGAAGCGGCCTTCGCAGAGGCGGATGGTGAGACTGGATTTGCCGCATCCTGAGTCGCCTATGCAGACCAGCTTGGCGATGTAGTCCCAGGGCGCTGAGGAGGAGGACATGTGGGAGAGATGAATAAGGTGCTGCGCAGATGGCGCAAGGGTATTTCTTGGAGAGGTAACGAGAGAGGCGGATGGCGAAGAAGAGGAGCTGAAGAGGAGGGTTATATAGATAGTCGAACCGCCTGGGATTATTAAAAGCGCAAGTTCCAGAGCTATGATTGTTGGGGTGGTTCGTTGAATGTATGAGAGTGTAACTGAGGTGGGTTCGAGGCTATCGCTGCGGCGAACGGCACGTGCGTGGAAGAAACGGCCAAGACAAAATCGGTTCTCAAAGCCGTTGACGCAATCGACGAGGGGAGGTTTCAAAAGTACTGCAACGAAAAAAAGAATAAGAGGACGCGGCGAGTTGGAAGAATTTACACAGGAATGAAAATGAATGGGAGAAAAAAGTACAAGTTGAATGGGCCCGTCTTGGTTTGCAAAGGAAAAGGGCAGGTGACGATGGCTTGTCACGGGCCAGCGAGCAGAGAGGAGCTGACAGGCCTGGTTTTGGTGTGACCCGTGCGTTTAAGGGAAAAGCTGGAGAAGGAGGAGAAACGATTTTGGCCGGGGTCTTTTCTTTTTTCTTCTTTTTTTCCTTTTTTTTTAGAACCCTCCAAGTGAGGGACAATTATGACAGAATTCTCGGCTAGCAGATCGGATGCCTCACCGATGATGATCGTTTCTACAGCTACTGCAGAGCCGTGCATAAATAGCCGGCAGTCCTTGACGTCTGGCATCTGCATCTGCATCTGCTGTGCCTAGACTGGCCGGTGGATGCAGCTGTTATCGGTGACGCAAGGGAGCGATAACGGCATCATGACGAGACCGTGATCGGCCTAGCGGTAAGAATCCCGCGACCCAGCGTTTTGCTTAGGGGCCGTAGGTACCTACAGTAGCACGGCGGCAGCTGGCTTGTGAAAGAAGCACCAAATCCCATGCTGCATACCTGCAGTGCTATAGGCAGCCATGTGCGCACATGCATCTTGATAATGGTGATTGTACGTGTACAGACAGCTACAGTGGCAGATGTAATGCAGGCCAAGGTGGGTTTTGGGTCCTGAAGCTGTGCTACCTTTTTGATTAATTGAGTCCTTGGGCAGCTGCAGCTTGAGACTGCTCTCGGAGCCGTGATGGCGCCATCGTTTGTATAAGCCGCAGCCTCAACTGCTCAAGCTTTGGTTAGGGCTCGGGTACTAATGCTTCCATTTTGGTGTCTTACCCAACTCTCAAGTACATGTATCATGTAATGCCCGGCAGCACTGCCTGCTGGATCAACTGACGGGCTCGCTGGCTGCCCTTGTGCTCCCCCAACGCAAGTCCCAGGTACCACGAGGGTCCTCCGTCCGGTACTTGCAGCCTGTGCCATCCCAGCAGGCAGCACCCCCGGATGCGGATCCTCCCAGAGCCTCTCCCTAGTAGTACGAGGTACCTCCCTCGCGGGTACTAGGCCTAGGACTTACGGGGCTGCCGCCCAGTCACCTGTGGCTCTCGCTGAGGCGCTGACCGCCAGCAAAGTTTAGGCTCTACACCGGCCACGGCACGCTCCAGTCGTCCCCTAGCCATTCACTAAGTTTTGGGCTATCGAGGTCACCAAACCGACTCATCCGCCTTGTGTCGCCTGACCCTTCTCTGCTTCTCTCTTTTCGCTTTGCAACGAGGCACATCTTTTTTTTTTGTTGTTGGTGTTTCTCCAACCTGGCGAGTGAACAACTGCCGCATATACATCTTACTCATATTCCCTATTCATCTTGGGCCGTTACTCTCTCCGTTACATGCAAGGGAGAGCGCCCGTCTTAGTCTTTGCTGCCTGTCCCAGCGTTTTCGTCATCGCCACCAGCCTGCGAGCCGATCCCGTCACAACGCCGTTGCCGCGAGAAGATAATAACAAACTGCCGCTCAGCATACCCGCAGCGAAGCAACCATCGAGGTGACAGCCGGGCCAGCCTCTTATCGTGGGGGCGGCGGCAGGTGAAGGGGCATCATGTTTTCCGAGTGTGAGTGACGACACTGCATCCTGCGAGGCTGCGTATCCCCCAACTTGCTGCTAACGCCGTATATTTATTTAGATGCCTCAAAATTCCTCGCGCAGTCGCAGTCGAGGCTATCAAACTTTGGCCAGCCAGACAACGATAATACATCTCGACAAAACGATTGGTCTTCACGCCCGTCTCGGCCCTACCGAGACGCCGGTCGCGGAAATGGGGGCCAGCGGTCGTTTCTTTCTAGGGGCAACCCATATCAGAACGGTGGCGGAGGAGGAGGAGGAGCTGGCGGCAGCGGCGGTTCGCGTTTTGGCCAGCTCGCGTTTGGCTCTCGCATAACAGCCGCGCAGGATGCACCGCTATTTCACAGCACGCTGGACGAGTTTCGGGAGGAGGATGACGAGGAGGAGCGCGATAGGGAAGCGGCCGACCTCTATGCGCTGCAGAGATCTCGGCGGGTAGCGGCTGCCAGCAAACTGGCCGACAGCGTTGAATCAGACGCCAATAGTCGAGGCTCGCTTGAAGACAGCTCAAGTCAGTTCGACCACCCGTATCGAGCCCAAGGCTTTGGCCGAGGCATTAAGAGCAGTTGGAATGGGACTAGGAGCTCACACCAAATCTCTGTTGCAAGGGACACACCGTTGGAAGAGGAGGAGGGAGAAGAAGTTGACCACGATAACGAGGATAGCAGATATGGCGGAAGCGATCGCGGTGGTGATCATAGGGGGAACATGGTTGATGTTGGTCTTGGATCGCAGGAGGACGCTGACGAGGATCCGCCGGACTCGTTGTTTGGAGAGGCCGTCGACGGAAGTCCCCCCGCGTTCCAGCGATTCAAAGACCACTCCGGACGAACGCCTCTGATATCGGGATCTGCAAGAAGTGATGCCGACATGGCCAGCGCGCGACACACGGAGCCGCCAGAAGTTGACCCAGCTTCGGCGGGAAACATGTTTATCGAAGGAGAAATATTCCGACACGATCCCTTCTTCGCATGGATATTCTGCATCTGTCTCGCTGGCATGATGTCTACCTTTGTCCTGGTATGGCTAAACACCTCGCCGAGGAGCAGCCCTGTGGGCGATACCATCTATATCACGCTACAAAAATCGTTCAACATGCTCGCAGTCGACACCGTAGTGGCAGTAATGGTGTCATTTGTATGGCTGGCGGCGCTGCGGTCCTTTGTCCGGCCGCTGGTTACTGTGATCCTAGTCGCTGTGCCGGCCATCATGTTTTCCTTTGCCGTCTTCTCGTTTGCATCGTCATTCAAGGGGCGGACGCATGGGACCAGCCTTCAGGATAGCGTCATGAGATGGACGGCCGCTGTGCCCGCAGCTTCGTGCATATTGTGGCTGTGGCTCGTCGTCAAGGGTCGGAGAGCAATTCAGCAAGCCATTGAAATCCTTCAATTTTCCTCCAAGATTCTATCTCAAAATCCAGGACTCCTGCTGGTAGGGTTTGGCTGCCTAGCATTAATTGTTGTGTGGACTTGGGTATGGCTGGCCATGTTTACTCGGGTGTTTATGGGCGGGTATTTCTCAAAGTATCTGGTTCAATTTGTGATACGCTTCTCCAGCTGGTGGCTCGGTGCAGGCTTTGTCTTCATGTATATGTGGACGCTGTCTGTCATCAACGCGATACACCGAGCGACGACTGCTGCGGCTGTTTCTCAGTGGTACTTTCATCGCAACGCGGCGCCTTCTACCCCCTCAAAGGAGATTGTCCTGGCAGCCCTGAGTCACGGTACGACGACAATCTTTGGCAGCATTTGTGAATCAACCCTGCTGTCTCTTCTCATCCGGGCCCCATTGATTTTTCTACCCAGGAGGATAGGCGCCATCATTACAAACGTCGCCTCATTCTGGATTCCAACGCCCGTGGTGGCTCTCACAAACCCTCTCACAATTACTTTTGCAGCCATACACTCTCAAGGCTTGGCCACGTCTGCCCGAGGCCTTGATCAGATGGAGTTTGTATCGGCTGCAATCCCTACTACTACGTTGACGCCCAGGGCTCTACGTCTGCGTGGCCAAGGAAACGGCCTGCTGCCTTACCGGCTAGCCAAGCTGCTTCTGGTCGCAACACGACTGATTATGGCCACAGGCCTTGGTTTCGCGGGATGGGTCATTACCGCAAAGCAGCTGCGAATCCAACTTCCAGATGGTGTGGGTGTCCGAGGATCAGCATACGCATACGTGGTCGGCATGATGGCTAGTTTCATTGGATATTCGGTTATGGGCGCAATGGAAGGCATTCTCAGCGGAATCGTCGACGCAGTTTTGATTTGCTACGGTAGCGAGCGACGAATGGAGAGGGGCCATGGACGGTTCTGTCTTGAGGCAGCCTATCTGTTTGGCGAGCGTCGAGGAAACGGCGAGGACCTTGGATATGCGTAGGCAAAAGAGTTCATATTGAAGCTCTCTCCTTTTGTTCGTCTGCGTACGACGAAGGAATCTTTTTTTCTCTTCTTCTTTCCTTTTGTTACTAGCACGTTCTCTGCGCATTTCCCCCTCACCTTTTCCCCTTTGATTTCCATCTTCATATTCCTCACTGTTTACTTGCGTCTTTTTCTTTTTTCCTTCCTTTTCTGCTTGTTAATGCGGTCTTTGAAATCGGCTGAATAGGATGTTAGATTGGTAGAACTGAATTCTTGGATTATTGGAACTCAAAAAGGGTTACGCAGCAGAGATAGCTTTTGCTACGACAAAGGTTCAAGCGAGAATAGGCAGCAATGATATTTTATTTCTTTGAATTTATATTTCGATTTATCAGTTCTTGTACAACTGTACTTCGTGAGGAGCATGTCAAATCGTAGGCACGGGTGTTGTTATCATCCCCTTTCTGAACAAGTTCGTACTCTCTCGATGAGGTCGATGAGGAATTGATAAGGCTGTTTGAGACGTGGTCATTCCATGAACGGTTAGACACTTTGGCCGAGTGGTTAAGGCGATGCCCTGCTATCAATTGGTATCATAGGCATTGTGTTCGCACGCGCAGGTTCGAATCCTGCAGGTGTCGTTTCTTTTTCTTTTTGTTCTTCTTTCTGTAGAAGACACATTGCTCTTTTCTTTTTGTATCTCCAATTACAAAGACCTTGATGAGCTGTACGTGGGATAATTTCTTTTTTTTATGTTTGTTTTTTGTTCTTTGGTTGGTGTATACAGTTTGTGCACAAGCTACCTAAGCCATCACGATGCGAGTCTGGTAGCTTCATAAGCTATCTACTGCCGCCATGTTTTCAGGGATTAAAAGCGTCATTGGTCTAGGGGTTAGGATTCAACTCTTCCATGCCGAAAAGTTGAGGCCCGGATTCGAGTTCCGGATGACGCATTTATTTTTCTTTTGCATTTTTTCCCCATCTTCCTCTCTTCTTTTGATTCTTAATTATTCCCATTGCGCGGTTTTTTTTTTTATTTTCTTAAATAACCAAGGCCAGCTTTTGTGAACACGTCTGCGGTGTACAATCAATACCTCATCACCATACGCTCTCGCTCTCACCCACAACCAAGACAATAATGAAAAATGGTCATCTTGCGTGTGATTATGTCTAAGCCCATCTAGCGGGCACGTTGCTAACGTAACGAATCTTTGAATTTACATATGCTTTCCCCTTGTATATCATAATATCCCCCCGAAATCTATCCGCTCGCGGCCCATTGCATTGCATGGTGTCCATTCACCTGATCTGCGCCTTCTATCTGCTCTTCTTGCTCCTCTGGCATTTCCTCATATACAAACCCGCAATCCACCTCACTCATCGACAACTCGGCCTTGCACGCAAGTAAATCCGCAAGGTCGTTTGCAGAAATGGCTTCTATATCCAGCTCCCGCGTCCTATTTGTATGGTGCTGCATTTGCATCGCGGCATCTGCTTCTCCGGGGTCTCGGAGTCTGCGTACCGAGCGGGCGAACCCACCACGGCTGGCTTCGATGCTCTGTCTCTGGTTTCTCTCAAAGTAGCTGAGTAAATGACCTGCTGGGTCTTCATTCAGGTGCGCCTCGCGGCGGAAGAGCCCTGTTGCGGCATATTCTGGCCCTTGTACGGCGCCAATGGTAGGATTGGGGTTGATCACAATCTGCCTTGTGTCAAGGTAGGAACGCTTCACCAAATCAGCAATATGAATGTCTTCATCGTCATAAACGCCTTCCGGACTTGCTGGGTTCCGGGTTGGAGGCTCTGGCTCGCGGTGTGGTATAAATGGTGTAGGGCGTCGAAGCTGGCGGTTCACACCCGGGATGGTAATGAAATGTGCCTCTGGCTCGTCTTCCTTGTCTATAGAAAACAAAAACACTCGGCCAGTGGCATCGCCAACGACTAATTTCCGTAGGTCGGGAGAAAAAGCGCCACAAGAAATGGGACCAGGGGCCTCTAAGAGGGTTCGCAAGTATGGCTTGCGCTTGTTACGCACATTCCACACCTTGACAGTCCCATCGCTGGCGCCTGAGTAAAACCGGTCCAGATTATTCCCCCAAGCCGTGAATTTAACTCCGGTATCCTCCTTCTCTCGGTCTTCATAGTACTCGTCCAAAGGACGGCCGTGCTGCAGTATGTGCACAGGTTTGTCTCCTTGAGCAGTGTCCCAGACGTACACTTTGCCATCTGTGCACGCTGCAGTGACATATGCATGCCTCGGGGAGTTGGGCATGAATGTCAGTTCGTTAATGTCTGCCGCAAAGCAGTCAAGGTTGTGGTATTCAGCATAGGCGCCATCCTGTTCTCTAAACAGATGAATCTGTGTCCTCACGCCAGGTGCGACTTTCAGCTGCGAGGGCGAAGTTGCTGCGATGAATCTCGGCAATGTAGGATGCCAAACCACCTCGAAAAAGTTGGCCGTTGTCGCTGTCAGAACAGTAACTCGCTGGTTCTGGGCTGCGTCCCAGAGAGTAATCTCTCCCGAGTTCCGCTTGTCTTCTGGAATATCAAGGTCTTCCCCAGAAAAGCTCCGAGGAGAGTAACCCACGGCCAGCAGGTGCCTGCTCCTCCAGCAGCGGCCCCATTGCATAGTCGCGGGATAATATGCCCATTTGTCAGAGTCGTCAGCATCGGTGCGCGTGCAAGAAAAGGAAATATAGGGACTATTCGCAATGTCTTTCCTGTTGATGGTATATATTCGAACAGCCTCCGTTGGGACGTCGGCCGCGGTAGCGACCCGTCCAGAGCCGTCCTTAGCCGCGGCAACAAAGTTGACGTTGCCCTCAAAATACCATGTGGCCAACGCCGTCATGTTGCTGCCCGTCGGATCAACCTTCCAAATCTTGACTGTTTTGTCGAAGCTGGAAGTGTATGCCAAGCCAAGAACATGGTCGTAATCAGAGCACACAACTGATGAGTAGAGCCACGGATCCTGGCTTCGGCGCATGGCCACGGTCGAATTCTCTCCCTTGTCAACCAGCGGTCGCGGAATCCGATGGTCGGGAAACGCTTTTAGTTGCCCCAACTTGGTCGAACAAAGCAGCAAGTTTCCAGGCTTGTTATACTGTTGATTATGGCTATCAGAGTGCACCGTCGTGCCGCATAGAACATTACAATCCGGAACCCAGGTTGTCGTCGCAATATCTCCGGCGCAGTTTGTGTATTCTGCAACCAAAGTCAGGCTATCCTCATGGACCTTTTTGAATTCGTTTTGAAAGTGCTCATATTGACGCATCGATCCAAACCCCCGGTTTCCTTCTGTCTCACGGGCCAGCAGCAAAGTTGCCAATCGACCAGCGCGCCTACTCTCCTGCTGATGTCGAGAGTCCTGAGCGCTTGGATCTAGTGTCAGAATTTGGGCTTTATCAGGGGGTGCCGCCTTGTTCGCGAGTACATCTGAGCAGTAATTCCGAATATCCTCAGCTGTTCGATAAGGCAGGGTGGTGTCGTTAATTGAAGGAACATCAAACTGAAGGCATAGCCGCGCCAGGTTCTCGGGGATGGCATGGGCATTTGGAGGAAGATATCTCAAGATGCACTCCTTAATTTGTCGGACTTCATCAGATGTGAAATCCACATGGTAGACCAGTGGGCTGTTCATCTCTCGTTGTAGGTCACGGTATAAGCTGGCGCCTTTCGCAATGAGGTCGCGATTCGATGCTGTTTGGTAAGGTCGTTGTTCGAGAGCAAACCATGCGTTTGACGATGGACCGCATTGGGGAAGCGGCTTCCAGCGGCTCCAATGCGTTGCAGGTGTGGTACTTTCGAGTATGTCGATTCTGGGGGCCTCCAGCTGTTGGACGTCTGGTATATGCACCTCAGGCGCATCTTCGCCCTGCGTTGGCGGTGGATCCTCCACTGGGGCGAAATGATACTCGGCGGCTGCTGGCTCTTTTACTGGATGGAGTTGATATTCCTGGCGAGCAGAGTCAGCTAAAGTACACATTAAAATAAGCTTTCTTCTTCTTTAATTCCACCTACAGGTTTCCGAGACAGCTCTGTAACAATCATCTTGGTTTTTATAGCCGTCCACTCATC
Source organism: Trichoderma sp. CBMAI-0020 (assembly GCA_030708095.1). Classification (NCBI taxonomy): domain Eukaryota; kingdom Fungi; phylum Ascomycota; class Sordariomycetes; order Hypocreales; family Hypocreaceae; genus Trichoderma; species Trichoderma sp. CBMAI-0020. Next base: position 1,146,588 of record JAJNCI010000001.1, read on the forward strand.
ATTGGCAGGCAGTATGTAGTCGTTTTCATCCAATCGGGAAATAAAGACCGGATCCTTGGCGAATATAGAAACGGCCTGTTGCCAGAGATTAGCCAATGCCTCCAAGGCCCTTAAACACTTCTAGTAGTATCCCATACTCTTATCGCAATCTCATCAATTATGTACTCAGAGGATGATAGGTCCGCCAGGCCTCGGCTGACATACGGCGAGACCTGTTGGCAGGCAATTGTCTGCTTCTCGGCCCAGGAAAGATCCACGCGTCTCTTTTTGAACGGCGGCTCCTCGCCCAGGGCAGAAACGCGATCATGATGCTGGCGCTGTGCTTCAAGCAACGGCTGGCCGATGCCAATTCGAGTTCCGTTTGCGAGGTGGTCCAGAGACGGCGGCGATGGTGGCGGCGTTTCAGTCAAGTCGACGACCTCAACGACCGGGGGCCTGGAGGCGCCAGAGGTAAGCACGAGGCTCATGGAGACGGCCAGGTCGCCACGAGGCTCGGGCGAGCATCTCAAGCAGGCGTCGGAATGGATCTCGAGCTCTATGCTATGGGCGCGGTGCAAAGGGATATAAGACTTACCCCATCGCGTGCCCACACGTTTAAAGCTCTCAGGTTTCCTCTTAAGCCAGCGGATACGTAAGAAGGGGGGTCTTAGAGCACAGCTAAAGGGAGGCTAAATGTTGGTGTGTCACGTGATATGGTTTATGTAATAAAAATAGCATTATATTGACCTCAGCTTGAATAATAAAACTAATTAAGTTTAAGAACCCTTACTTTTGATTTAAAAAAAAGTATTATTATTTTTTATGGTTAAAAAGATCTTAATTTTCGTTAAAGATACTATATTAATAGTTCTAAGCCTAAGATCTCTTTTATTATAAAGCGCAAATCTTACAGCTTCAATCGCGACGTTTTTTTGCTCTTTAAGGTATAATTAATGTGTAATCGGATCTAATTGCGCTGGACTTGGAGAATACAGCTTAAAATCTCCTGAAAGCTCCTTTGCGACATGTTATCCTTCTCCAAGAATTGTCGCACAGTCTCTCAGCTCATGTCGCTGGCCTCTAGTTAACCGCAATAATCTGCAATCATAAATACATCCACATTTATACATAATATTCTAAAGCAAATATATGCTCATTAAACGTATTTGACCTCTTCCTGTCAAAGTCTAAAGCCAGGGGTATTCAGCTACTACAATCGCGACAGACAAGATGCGCTATTCTCCGACATGCAAGATCCAGCGTGACGTGGATCTGGCATGATCCACAAAAAGAGGCGCGCCGACAGCTTGTTATGTAACATTTAAACGGCCAGTAATAGTTGTAGAAAAATAGCTATAAGCCTGGACATGTACATTTATTGTTATAATTGCTAGAATAAGCATTGCTTATGGTTCTTTATATTATAAATACATTCCTTTATACACAAAATTTGTATCATTTCGACAGCAGTAAGACATTTCAAAGACGGACGACGCAGGACGTCTACAAAAATAGCTTCCAGACGCATCGCTCCAAAGCGCATTCTTTGTCATTAGTCATACCTAGAACCACATGGCAGAAACAAGAGCCATACCGTTGTTTGATCTAGCTCTTCTATGCCAGCTCTCTTACAACTAAATTGCTACAACAGCTAGGGGTGATGTCATAGGATTGGCTTGCCCAAGTCAGGTTATCTAATAACAAATGCAATGTAACATCAAGGTCGCCCAGCCTTCCCAGCCTCAAAACAGTACTACACATCATAGAAGACTTTAACATCAAAACATGGCTTCCAGCCTCTTAAATTAAGTTTCTTTTTTATTACTTTATATTCATAAAGCCTCTCGCGCTTACACCCGACAAACACATGATAGATAGCCAACAAAAACAAATAAATAGAGAGAAAATAGTATGCCGCCGACATGCTGCAATACATTGCCTCCAGCCTCTTACCATCCACAGCCACTATATCAGCAGGTAGCTGGGTACCCGAGTTGAAGCAGCTAGTAGCTATCCAAAACATAAAAACGTAACAAGAATATCGCTCAACATCGTCATGCCTGTTCATATACACCCCCGCGCGATCTATAATTTTACAGCTTAGGAGCAGGGCCAGCCTCGGCAGCAATCTCCTCGTACATCTTGTCGATCTGGGTACGGAAGGCTCTTGCAGTCTGAGGGCGCTTCAGCTTGAGACTATCACCGTAAAATTAGCAATTCACTCTAGATTAATGCATGTATACGGTATAGAGTTATAACTTACGTTGGTGTGAAAAGCTCGTTTTCGATGCTAAAGGGCTCGATATCGAGGTAGACATTTCGTACACGCTCAAAGCTGTTGAACTTTTGCTTCTGCGCAATCTTGTTCAAGATCTTGAGGAACTCCTGCTTAACCTTGGGGTGGTTGGCAGCTGTCCTGAGGGTGGCACGGTCATCAGCGGTGAGAGTCTCGCCAAGGATCTTGCTGGCCCACGGAGGGAAGTTCTCCAGGTCGATACCGAAGACACCGACAAGAGTAGACTCCTTGGCATCACCATGGACATAGGCCATGGCAATCAGGTTGGTGTTGCCCAAGTAGACGTTCTCAATACGCTCGGGAGAGATGTATTCACCCTGGGACAGCTTGAGGACGTTCTTCTTGCGGTCAATGATCTTGAGACGACCCAGCTTGTCAATCTCTGCAATATCACCAGTGTGGAACCATCCATCGGGGTCGAGGGCCTTCTTGGTCTCCTCTTCGTTCTTGTAGTACTCGCGGAAGATGCACGGACCGCGAAGGAGGAGCTCACCGCGGGGGTTAGGCTTGTCCTCGACGGTGTACTCAAACTCAGGTACAGACTCCAAGCAGATCTCGACACAGCCAGTTGGGGGACCAATGTTGCCAAGACCGAAATCTCCAGGCACCTGGACGGTACCGACGGCATATGACTCGGTCAAGCCGTATCCCTGGTAAAAGTTGTTACCAAAGGCGGCACGAAGGAACTCTTGAACGTCGGGGTCCAGCTGAGCGCTGCCGCTGATCATGGAGTGGGCCCTATCCAGACCCACAGCAGCCCTGACCTTGGGAGTCCAGATGCGGTCGTAGAGGAAGTGCGTGTTGCTGGCTTGTCCTGGCGGCAGGCGCATGTTGGCCTTTTTGGTGTTGATGACGGTTCGAGAGAGCGCGCCCTTGACACCCTCGGCTTCAATGGTGGCGGTTCGGATCGCCGAGTTGAAGCGGTTGAATAACCGGGGGACAGAGATGAAACCCGTGGGCTTGAGAATCTTCATGTCATCAACCAGCCCCAGGATGTCGCCGCGGAAGAAGCCAATGCTGGCGCCTTCGGAAAGCGCAACCTGATCAACCATTCTGCCATAGATGTGAGCAAGAGGCAGATAGGACAGGTGGACATCCTTGTGTGTCACGGAACCCTGCAAACGGCTCGATGAGACGGCAGAAACAGCATTGCCATGGGTGATGACAACACCCTTGGGCGCTCCAGTCGTTCCCGAGGTGTAGTTGATTGTGCAGAGATCTTCCCAGCCAGCCGGGCGCATGGGGCGGCCCGATTTGGCGCCAATCTCCTCCACCTCCTTGAAGGAGTAGATCTTGATGCCGTGCTGAGCAGCAATGTTGTTCAAGACAGACTTCTTGGTCAGACCCTCTTGTTCGCCCTGCTCCAACTCATCGAGAGAGATGATCAGTTTGAGGGTGGGAATTCGAGGCGCCAATTTCAGGAGAGTAGGGATGTGGGGCAGACTGCAGGCGACGCAGGCAAGTTCGGCGTGGTTGATGATGTACTCGGAGGCATCTGGGCCGAGAGTCTCATAGAGCGACACGGCGAAGAGAGACTGTGATGCAAGTGCAAGATCTGTTACACACAGAGGTTGGTTAGCTCTTTGGTCTACTGTTGCGCCTGGGAAGCATTGCAGTGCGCAGCCATCAGCTTACCGGTGATTTGCCATTCAGCGCGGTTCTGAGACCAGAGACCAACACCATATTTATCCACGTTGTGGCCGTTAGCCTTGTGGATTTCGACGATGCCAGCTCCCAGGTTCTTGCGGCGCTCAGCAACCTCGCCGTACGTCTCCCACTCATACTGATCCTGCCATGCTTGCGTGGCCGCGTTCCAATGGCGGGTGCCGAGGCAGCGCTTGTTGGGGCGCTTCTTGACAGAGGCTTCGAACAGATCGTGGATCGATTGGATCTCGGGGTTGAACGTGGTCAAAAGGGCACCATCGCCAATCTTATGGTGGCGGTAGATGGGAGTGCGGCCAGGGCGCTCTGAGCCGGGGAGGGCAACGCCGTGAAGAGCTCCGGGCGCCGGCGGAGTTGACAGCTTCTTGATGTACGCCTCTATGTCCTTGGTAGCCATTGTGTCGGAGGATGTGAGTTGAGCGGGCCGCGTATTGATGAGACGAGTTGCTGCAGCGCTCGTGACGTGCACGAGAATCTATGGAGTGAGGGGAACGGCGACGTGCAGGCCAAAGAAAAGGAGAAAGAGAAATGCCAATTACTGAAAGAGGGAAATGTAATTAGGAAAGCGGAATGCAAAAGAAGGAATCCAGATCTAGAGTTGAGGCTGGGAGAGAAAGGTGGAGGTTTAACGAAACATGGGCTGCTGAAAAAGGATGGCCGGCCGAGGGCCTCGGCAGCCCCAGATTTTGGTCGTTGGTGGCTCGCGCAGGCAAAAAAAAAAAACATCTAGCCAAGTACAGAAACCATTAGCGCTGCGACGGCAGCTGCTAATAGCGGGCAGCCGCCCACTGAGGCGTTCCCACCAGCGGACTTGTAGTGGGCTAGAGCTCCCGTGGCCAGCGGATAGAGGGCTTTCAAGGTTCTCACGGCGGGCTGGTGTTCCGCGGTCCGTCCGTCTTGGCCGCTAGAAACTAAACAAGACTGATGCCAGGCGAGATGGAGATCTAGTAGGTCTGCTATACAGAGTATAAGACAACTAAAAAGTATGAGTACCTAGAAACCTTGGTGGTATTAAATCAACTTGCGTACATATGCAAAGATATTTTTATGATTGGTAAGTATTGGTACAAGTGTATTGATAGTTTAATGCCGTTTTCCCCCAGGTGGCTCTTTAATGTGCCCGACTCCCCGTCTCCGTATTACTTCATCACCTTGGCAGCTCAACACGCCTGGGTTAGTTGAGCCTTTGACAACTCGCAACAGCCTCAACCCTCCCCGAATATTATTTTTAACCTCTTTCAATCGAAAACTAACTTGAACCGTCGTCTAATCAAGCCAAACGGCGCCGCAACAAGTCCGGGCCACAGCGTCGCACAGCCAGGCCAAAAGTCCGGATCCCGTAGTGACGTCGGCTGTTTCGGGGAATAACAGCCACTCGGTGGCGACGCTTGTGCTCCCACAGCAGGCGAGGCGGATCCTATGCTGTTTGACAAATTACCGCCTATTGCAGCTATTTTCTCTTTTCCGTAACTGCTTTCTATTCCAGTAGTTACCAGCAGTTACTTCCATCTAAATATTCGTTGATGCTCTCTGATTTCGTAATCCCTCGGAATCCGGGGCAACTGGGGGAGCAACTTGGCGGCCAGGCAGCTTTTGGCTTAAGAGTCCGCTAAGGCACGCCGGTGGGCCTCGGTTCCAGGGGACGTCCGCAGCTCGGCAGCCAATCAAGTCGCTGCTATTCGGCATAACGTCTTGTTTCGGCATGTGAAACCCCAGACCCTTTGGAGAGACGCCGCGGACCGTCTTCTGTAAAAGGGTTCTTTGTCCGTCCCCTCACAAGCCGTGCTTTACAGCTGGCTGGGGGCTGGAAACGTGTTCATTACCACTCATTCTTAGATGCTGGAGCTAACGTTAGTCACCAGGCAATAAACGGTAGCGCTTTCCCCGCGTTATCCCGCATTCTGAAAGCCGAGGACAAGGTTGATGCTGACTGATTCCCACGTCTATCAGAGGCGTATAAGCCTAAACAGCTGTACAATTTTTATAGGTACCTAGATAATAGAGGGGCAGTATTCAACTTTGCCAGCCGTTTTATACCGTTGTATGAACAATGTCAGTACAGAGCAGCATCGCTAGAGTACATAGTATATGCCACTTACCCTATACTTTGCACCAATTTCAGTCAATCAACTGCCATCCCCCAAGACAGCACGCTTAAAAGATGCAATATCATCGACTTCTCGGAGAAAAGGACCCAAGCCGCCCGGGGCTGGCATTTGATGCGTTTGATACGACGTACAAGGCCACCCAGGTTGAGCCCGTTTCGAGCTTCTTTGCCGATGTGACCCATGTGCCACGCCGTGAGGCTAAGACGAGACCAGTTATAAATAAGCTGTCAAAGCTGTCTCTGTATCACCATGAAACCATTGCATCATGAATTAGAACCTTTTTTCTCGCTTGAAATGAATCAAGTTGAGGCTCTAATGCCATTCTCGGCCATAATCTCATAGCTACCTAGCCATGTATAGGCCTCATCTCACGATATCTGAGGCCGGTATCCTACCTTGCTCAAGATGAACGATCCATCGATGTCTTATTTTACAGTCTTGTACACTCTTTTTTTCCTAGGGACGCGTATCACTCAGATAGCAGTGCGTACAATTTGCTTGCTCAATCGATTCGCCCTTCTCACCTCCCTTGGACCTGCAATTCAAAATGTCTTAGACATCCCCGGTAGTGCACGACCATGAAGCTGTATTCAACCACTTCATGCTAATAATAAGCTACCACGCCAACCTCTTCTCCCTGGCATGGCCGTGTTTGTGGTTCTCTATAATATTTTCTTTTCTCAGCTTCTTCGGCCAAGATATTCTCGCCATGTCCGCCATGTCCGTCAAGCCGCAAACGCTCATCATCTGCGTCCGGGCCCTCCAGGGCATCATGGCCGCGGCCAGCATCGCGTTGACAGCATACGGTGTGTTTTTCCTAGCATCTCGAACCAAATTCTGTCTTCTAAACTCATCATATCCACAGTCGTCAATTGGCATCTCAGGGGGTCTCATCTCTCCACGCCCCCGTCCATCAACTTTCTTCTATTCTGCCCCATCTTCACGCTCGCCTCCGTCCTCTACATCGAACTGGCGCCGCGCCTCGCTCCCCGCGCCATACGCCCCAAGATATCTCTAGGCGTCGAGGCCACGAACTGCATCTTCTACTTTTCGGGATTCATCGCCGTGGCCATATGCCTTGGCGATCTGGCCTTCTGCAACGGCCCGGTCTGCATGGCGGGCCGTGGTGCTGCGGTTCTGGCGGCGGTGCAGTTCAGTCTGTGGATGTTCTCCGCCATCCTTGCCGCAAAGGAGATATTCAAGGGCGGCAGCGGGCAGATTAAGCTACCGGGCAGGGGACGTGGCACTGGAGACGTGGAGCTCTGAGCGTATCATTGTTTTGTTATTCTATTTTCTTTCTCGGACCATGCATCAGATCTAGATACATGTAGCGTCAGACTCCCGATTAGGCGAGAGCTGAACTGGGGTTACATGGCACCATGGCGTTGCGATTAGCATGGCTTATGATGGAGGCATAACAAGGGCTGGATAATGGGCATCTTTGGTAAGCAGGCGGCATCTGCTAGTTGGGAAGATGGCTCTTAACCCATTGGTTCAAAACCCAAACCCGGTCCCTTTGGCAGGTCTGGTACTCAACTATGACGCATCGGAGCATCTACCATTTCTCGTGGTATGGCTAAGAGACATGAGCTAGCTGGCTGGTATAAGTAATTGTGAAAAAGCCTGTTGTGCCAGAGCATTCAGACAAGATGCAAAGGGTCAAGAAAAGCCAACGTATCTCGCTAGCTAATCTTACCTAACCGTTCACGATAGTCGGATGGATGGATGGATGGATGGATGGGTTGTCGGATCTAATAATACACGTATTCAGCGCTCCACAGCACTAGGCGAGTCCATTCCTAGTCACACCCACGTCAGCTCTCAAGGATTTCCCTATTTCGCTAGAAGAGGCAATCGGGACTATTTCCATGCAATTCCAGCCAAGCCCGATTCATAGGCTGGTCTTGGCCAACTATCAAGTGCGGTTGATCAGCATCACTTGACACAACCAACTTTACGCAAGCAGTTTTATAAATATCGGTTACTTCATTTGAGCCTGTGTTATGGCTTGAAGTCTACTTACATAAGGGCTGAATAAGAACTAGAAGCCTCTCAGCGTTAAAAAAAAGTCTCAAACAGTCAGACCATGGAAATAACCATCTGCCGCCATAAGACGAGCTAGCTCTCCAAGAAACAAGAATCTGATATGCTGGCTAAATTCGGGGAACCATGGCCATGCCAGCAGGGAACGGCCGCTGGATGGATCCGATGGGGGGAGATAAAACGGGCGAAGAGCGAAAACCGGCCGCCAAAAAGAAGGCTGAGGGGCGCCTTTCCCCCGTAAAGAACCAGGATCAACGGGTATATGTACCTTTCTCTCTCTCTTTTAGCTGGTCTACCCCTCTATCTAGTATCGATATACGTAGAGTAAAGAGGCCGTTTGGTGTGTTAAGAACTCACGACGATTGCGTGCTTGGGGGACCGGCCGTGGACCCCACCCTCAGCGTGGAGGCTCTCGAGCTCTCACAACGCCCAATTTCTGCTTTTGTCCAGCAAAAGGGCTCGATACAGCAAATGGATTCGCCGGCTGGACCCCTACTAGTTTGAGTTGTGAGAGGCTTTTTAGTAAGAGAGAAGGTCACTCGAGGTTGCGCCGCCAAGGTGGCTAGCACGGAGTGTAATACATGTAGGTACTTGATAGATTGTCTGTGTATAAATACGTCTCGGCGGCACACTCGAGGTTTGCGCCGATTCCCGCTCTCTCGGCTTTAAATTTCTCACGCCTTCTCTCTTTTCCCTCCCATTGCAGTTTCCGTTGACTGTTTTTGTTCCTTTGTTATCTCTTCAGCATCGAGCGTTGATCACAATGGCGGGCAACAGCAAGAACTTTGCGACTCTCCAACTCCACGCGGGGTAAGTTTTTTGTTTCCTAAACTCAATTGCTGGCACGACACAAGCGCGGGGCAGCAGCTTCGCGGTATCGGCTCACTGGACAATTTGACGGCCCGAGAAGCTGTTGCGATAATTACCGTTCTGAGCTGCTTTTGTCATATATCGAAAGATGTAAAAAGCAGACAAATCTTGAAAACGCAATCAAGCAGTTAACAAGATGAATCGCGACAACTAACTCGTCTTAGACACACTCCCGACTCGGCGACCAATGCCCGAGCTGTCCCCATCTACGCCTCCACGGTAAGCTTTGACTCGCAGACTGGCCTCTTTGCGACATGACATAGTCTACGGCGTGCAAAAGACGGCCATCAGCTAATAAACATCTTGCGACAGAGCTTCGTCTTTGGCGATTCTGCCCGCGGCGCCAGACTCTTTGGCCTCAAGGAGGAAGGCAACATCTACAGCCGAATCGGCAACGTGAGTGCCTCGAAAATGCTCAAGTCAATCAAAGGCTCACCTCACGCCTCTCACAGCCCACCGTCGATGTCTTCGAGAAGCGGATAGCGGCCCTTGAAGGCGGCGTTGCTGCGCTGGCCACGTCCTCCGGTCAGGCCGCCCAGTTTCTCGCCCTCACGGCCCTCGCCCAGGCCGGCGACAACATCGTCTCGACGACCAACCTGTACGGCGGCACCTACAACCAGCTCAAGGTCACGTTCAAGCGCTACGGCATCACCACCAAGTTTGTCAAGGGCGACGACGCCCAGGACATTGCCGCCGCCATCGACGACAACACAAAGGCCGTCTACGTCGAGAGCATCGGCAACCCTCGCTACAACGTGCCGGACCTTGAGGCCATTGCCAAGGTCGCCCACGACAAGGGCGTGCCCCTGGTGGTAAGTGGCTGGCGATGGCACAACTGTTTGCGAATTCCAAAGAAAGACTGACGAGGGAATGGCAGGTCGACAACACCTTTGGTGCCGGCGGCTACTTTGTGCGCCCCATCGACCACGGCGCCGACATTGTCGTCCACTCAGCGACCAAATGGATCGGCGGCCACGGCACCACCATCGGCGGCATCATCGTCGACGCGGGCAGGTTTGACTGGGGCAAGAACGGCAAGCGGTTCCCCCAGTTCGTCGAGCCCTCCGAGGGCTACCACGGCCTCAAGTTCTGGGAGACGTTTGGCGCCGTCGCCTTCATCGTGCGCGCGCGCGTCGAGCTGCTGCGCGACGTCGGCGCCGCCCTCAACCCCTTTGCCGCCCAGCAGCTGATTCTCGGCGTCGAGACGCTCAGCCTGCGCGCCGAGCGCCATGCCCAGAACGCCCTGGCCGTGGCCAAGTATCTGGAGAGCAGCCCGCACGTCGCCTGGGTGTCCTACCCCGGCCTGGAGAGCCACCCGTACCACGCAAGCGCGAAGAAGTACCTCCCCCGAGGCTTCGGCGGTGTCCTGAGCTTTGGTGTCAAGGGCGGCGCTGCGGGAGGCGCAAAGGTCGTTGACGGCTTCAAGCTCATCAGCAACCTTGCCAACGTTGGTGACTCCAAGACGCTGGCCATTCAGTGAGTAGCACCCCAGAGGCCCTCGAAACGAAAGAGGCATTGCAAATTGCCAGACATGAGCTAACAGCATCTCTGCAGCCCCTGGACGACCACTCACGAGCAGCTGAGCGAGGCTGAGAGAGTCGACTCGGGTGTCACCGAGGACCTGATCCGCGTCTCAGTCGGCACAGAGTACATTGACGACATCATTGCCGACTTTGAGCAGTCTTTCCAGGCTGCTGGTCTGTAAAGACGGGACGGCAACGATGAATGAACAAAAAAATAAAAGAGTTACAAAAAAAAAGATTTTGTGTCAAGCGGTGTGAACAAGAAAGACGTCTGATGACGTGAGGCTATTTCATTATATACTTACTAGAGGAGGGGCGGCTCGCTGTCTATACAATCGGGGTCATGTGAAAATGAATGAGGAGTTATCCAGCCCATGTATTTAAATGCCGGAATCCTTGGCTATTGCATTCCCCCTGCTAGAGGATCGGGACCAATTCCCATAGGTAGATATCACGAGTACAAGCTTCGGCTAAAGCACAACACGCCTTAGCTCAAAATTGTCCAAGGTCCCCCCCTTTTTTTTTCTGAAAAAAGAGCGGTCTTCTCTAGGATATTTCCCTCGTTCTGTATCCTACTGTTGATATTTTGTGGCACTGCCCGTCGTCATCCCGCATTTTGCGTCTCGCATCTTGCTTGATCAGGTAGCTCAAGCTTGCCAAAATGACGCAGGCGCTACCGTGATAGCTGCAGCACTGCCAAAGGGCCTCTAAATCTGACATGTGTAATTGCCTCAGCGCTTTGGAAAAAAGCTTGAGGCCTCCGTGTGGGAAAAAATGGGCGTTTGCCAGTATTTAGACTTTTTTTTTTAAAGCAGCAGTTTTCCTTTTTCCTCTGTTTAAATCCCAATCATTGGGCTGGGACATTCATAGCAAAACAGCTCTTTTACTTTCATTAAATTCACTATTTTTAATTCTTTTAAACGATGGACGATGCTGCAAACGAAGATGTCTTAAGCACAACCGTCCTCGAAGCTGATGAAAGCGCTGTAAGCGAGGCGGGCGACTATTTCGCTGATGAGGATGAGCCGCTGCGAGGGCCTCCCAATATATTTACCACCATCCATCGGTGAGTCTTGGCAGAACAACGTGCTTTAGTCTCTTGGTTCTGAATTGTCGGATCCAAGTCTGCTCAATTCCATTTCTCTTCTCTTCCCACCGTCTCGTATGTGACAAAGCAGCACGCTGATTTGCCAGTATATAATCTAGAGTGCGAGCCCTCATCATCGCTAGCATCGGTAAGTCATCATCCACGCCTTTACAATACAGACCTCCCTCATAACGCTCTCTCAACTAAACAAATACAACACTAGAGGATCCCTATACGTCCAAGCAGCTGACAAGCCCGCGCGTTAATACCCTCGTGGTCCGCCCGCTGGTAGACAGGCTCTATGACCCTGACGAGACTTCCATAGGTTTGCTCGCCTCACTCCCCCTTTTGCTCGTGAACTTGGCTTCTTTGTGACTTTTTGTTATTGTCTTCGTCTCTTTTCAAACGCACCCTGTACCTGTGCTTGTGTAAATATATGTATATTACAAAGCACGCGAGAAAACAAAAGGCTTAGATCACCATGGCTCACATAGCAACCCTTGCTTCCCTCTAGTTTACTGCCTCCTCGCCAACCGCATCCAATTCCTCAAAGAGCAAACAGCCGCCAAGCATCAGAGCGTCAGCCGCGCGCGAGCCACCCTCTGCGAAGTCGTCGCCACCAAGATCCTGCGCAAGTTCCACGAGGACAACACTCCCGAGAAATCGGGCTCCGCCGGTCTGCTGCGTCTGGCCAACGTCCTCGTCCAAGGGTTCGACCCTTTCTCGGGGGCTCCGGAAGATGTCGTCCGCGCCGGAAGATATGCGCACTGGCCGGTGCAGGAGCGTGGCGGCCAAGAGGGAAAGCTCACGGCGCTGGAACTGGCGATTCTGTCGGAGAGCAAGACGCTGATGAGCTCGCCCGCGTGTCTGCGAGTCGTGAATACCGTGTACGAGGGGCAGGTGGTGTACACGCCGATATCGTTTGTCGATATCTTGCCGGATCATTACAAACACCATCCAGTGTCGTTGTATGATCCGCGCAAGGCACCGCTGCTGAACCATTACCGGTTGATTGTCCCGAAATGGAGAAACTTGCTTGAACATATGCAGTTCATGATACTGCTGGGATTATACATCTTGACCATGGTTAATCGGAGCAATCCGGCTTCGCAAAGACTCTACGAGAGCCTGTTTGCCATATTTTCGGCGGGATGGATCCTTGACGAGTTCGCGGCCGTCATTGAGCATGGATGGGCGGTGCATGCTCAAAAGACGTGGGCGTTCCTGGACGTGACCTTTACTATCATCTTCTGCGCCTATCTCTCGGTGCGTCTGTACGATGTCTGGATCTCCGTCGCCCATAGCTTGGACGGCACCGACTCTCTGGCACTGCATATCCTATGCGTGGCTGCACCAGTGCTGCTGACTCGATTTGCATTCAGTCTCATGCCAGACAACATCGTCTTCATCTCGCTGCACGCCATGATGCAGGACTTTCTCATGTTGACATTCCTCACGCTGTGGTGCGTGGGAGGCTTCTTCCTGGCGCTGCAGTGGCTCCTCATGACCAGTCAAGGCTCAGAGCCCAAGTGGTACACCGTAGCCAAGTGGCTTCTATGGATCTGGTTTGGGCTCGACGGCACGGGCATTCAGGAATCTGTGCAGTTCCACGTCGTGCTCGGCCCAGCCTTGATCGTGGCCTTTGCCTTCCTGGGCAACACGCTGTTCCTCACGATTCTCGTCGCCGTGCTGACCAACACGTTCTCGCGCATCGTCGACGCCGAGGCCGCCGAGATCCAGTTCCGCCGCGCAGTGCTCACTTTTGAGTGCGTCAGGAGCGACGCCATCTTTGCCTATCCGCCGCCATCCAACATGCTGGCTCTGATGCTGATGCTGCCCCTGAAGCTGCTCGTCTCGGCACGCGATTTCCACTCCATCCACGTTGCCATTGTCCGGGTTCTCAATTTCCCCATTCTGCTGTTTATAAGCTTGTACGAGCGCAGTTTCTTCAGAATCGGCGAATCGAGCCGCGGGAAGAAGAAGTCGAGCCAACTGCTTAGATGGCGCTTCACCGGCTTCAACCCCCATGGCGACATCGAGGCTGTCTTTGAGGCGGACCCGCCGGCGGACGTGGCAGCCGAGGCTGGCGAGCTGGATGGGCTTAGTGAGCTTGGATTTACGGATGATGGCATCTCGAGGTCGTCCAGGGAGATCAGGAGGCCCGTTGTTTTTAGGCTAAGCAATTCCAAGAGCAGAGACGAGACGTTGGAAATGCTGGGCAGGGGAGGCAGTCCTGGGGCCGAGGGGGTGGGAGGGACTCAAGCGTAGTTAAAGTGTTTTGATGTTTGTCTTTGCCAGCGATATTCAGCGTTTAATGATTAAATTAAAACATGATGTGATTGATACCTTCTCTTCTTTCCAATACAGCATGCACAGCATTTACACGCCAGCCAATTACAGGCCTCACAGCGCCAAGCTCACAGCTCCCTCAGCGGATACGCACTAAGCCCCAAACAGCCCCTCCAAGCCTTATCAATCACTACACCTCAGCCATTTGTAGCTACTCACCATTCCCACCATCGTCATCACCACACGCACAACCACCATAATGGAGCTCCCAGCCCTCCTCGCCCTCGTCTGCGCAGTCCTCAGCGCCTCCGCCTCCGCCGCCCAGCTCTCCCTCACCGTCTCCCTGCCGGCAAAGCCAAACCCCTTCCTGCTGCCGCCCAGCACCCACGCCACGCTGTCCAGCCTGCACAAGCGCTTCGATGCCCCTCTGACCGCGGTCAACACCTTCAGCTTCCACAACGTCTCGGCCGACTCGTATCTGCTCGACGTGCACTGCGCCACAGACACCTTCCAGCCGCTGCGCGTCGACGTCGGCGAGGATGGCGCCGTCAAGGCCTGGGAGACGTTCCGCGGCAACGAGTGGGGGAATAAAGGCGAGGAGGTGCCTGTCAAGAGCGAGGGGGAGAGCCGGAGGGGGTTCAGCGTCAAGGCGCTGGGGGGCAAGATCTTCTTCATGGAGAGGCCTGCGTGTGAGTTCTTGGTCTCTTCTTTGCTCTGAGTGATGAAACTAACCCGACTTATATGACAGTCTCCGTGCTGAGCATCCTCAAGAGTCCCATGATCCTAATGGGCATCGTCACAATGGGCATCGTATTCGGCATGCCGTATCTCATGGACAACAGTACGTTTTACACATTTTTTTAATCCTATGCCCTCTCTCCCCTTCTCCTTATTCCTTCAATACATATATGCATATACACGAGTGTATATCATACTCACAGGACTATGAAACTGACACCACGAGCAGTGGACCCCGAGCTGCGCGCCGAATTCGAAGAGCGACAAAAGGAGAGCCCCCTCAATGCCATTATGGGCAACGCCCAGGCCGGGCAGAACCCGCTCGGCAACTTTGATATGGCGGCTTACCTTGCGGGCTCTGGTAAAAAGGAAGGCGTGAAGAGGTGAGATGGTCTCTGGCATTTGATGAAGGGGAAAAAGAGATAATATAGATACGAAGACTGGTCGGTAATTAGGATATTGATGGGAAAAGGCCGTTGTAGCTAGTATATGCTTTTAATTTGGAACAAAGGCACAATGGAGCACGGAGATATGTAAAAATGTATCATCAGTTTAGTGTATTTGGCATTACTCCGTAACGCCATCCTCCCATTCCTAGCCCAAACGACTATCATCTGGACTTGTTATGTATAGCTCTTAAGACAAACAAATTAGAGAAACAAGAAAAACCGATTGAGTACCCTCACCCAGAAAATTCTCCTCCATCCAGAAAAAAAAAACTATATATTTGATAGCAATCAGTTAACTAACTTGCTTGTCTCGCTCAAACTCTCTTAGAAATCGCCGCCACCATCGTCGAATCCGTTGTCGAATCCGTTATCATATCCTTGATCATAACCCTGCTCATATCCTCGATCTTCAAAGTGATCAATGGCATCCTCTATCAACAGACCACCAACCAAACCACCACCAAGGCCAAGAGCAGCTCCTCCAAGAGCTCCAAGGCCGCCGCTCTTTTTAGGCGGTGCTTGCTGCTGCACATACACCGGCTGAGGAGACGGAGCGTATTGCTGGTATTGCTGAGGCGGAGGGCCGTATCCGCCGCCGTACGCACCGGGTCCGTATCCTGGGGGAGGGGGGCCATATCCCTGGGGTGGGGGAGGTCCGTAGCCTTGCGGCGGTGGCGGTCCGTAGCCTCCATAGGGACCTGCGCCAGGAGCGCCGGGGAAGCCGCTGGGAGAGGCATTGTGCGAGCTGCTGCTATTCTTGTTCGCCAGCTTGGAGCCGAGGAAGCCACCGGCAAGGCTGCTCAGCAGGCCTCGCTCGCCGCTCTGGCCCTGCTGCTGTTGCTGGGGAGGAGAGTAGGGGCTGTTCCCAGGCGGAGGGTATGGGCTGGTGCTCTGTCCCTGGCGGTACGAGTCGGCGGCACCCCCGCTGTAACTACCACCGCGGGCCCGCGCATCTTCTTCGGCCTGTAACCTGGCCGCCATGCGAGCATCCTCATCTTCCTGATGGCTTCTAGATGAAGAGCCGGCGTTGTTGCCCGAGTTGCTGTAAGGGTTCGTCTTGGAGTCGGAGGGATAGGGGGAGTTGCGGCCGTGGCCCTCGTAGCCTGGAGGCGGATCTGAAGGCGGCGCTTCACCCTCGGGATAGACGGGGTGCGTGGGCTTGTCCCATTGGGATTTCTTGGTGTAGAGGTTGACGTAGAACCTAGAACAAGAATGTCAGTATATCCAGGGGAACTGTAGATGATGCCGAGGAGCAGTTCTGCCGCAGAGTGGCGCAAGAAGAACTACATTATTAATTATTGCCAAAACGTACCATTCTTTATACTGGTCGTTCCACCGGGCGGTCCAGCCGGAAGGGACTTCAGGAGCCCTGGGCGGCGGAGGCCCTGACGGGGGAGCAAAGTCGGACATGTGAAGAGATGTCTTGAAGAGGTTGTATGTAGGTATATGGATGCGTGAGGAGAGAAAAATGAAGAAGAGGAGAGAAGATGGATGGAACAGTGGGAGTAAGTGAAGAGGGGATGCGGAGGAGGGGTGGTTTAGCGCACGAGCCCCTAGCTAGCTGGTCTGGCGATGACAGTTTGACGCTGCGGGTGGCGGATAAATGAGCTCGTCGGGGTATCAAGTAGAGAGGCAGAGTCGGTAAAATTGCCGTGTTTGGCCGGTCAGAAGATGCTCTGGTTTTCAGCACAAAGAGGCCGTCTACTTTTTTATATACACGTCCTGGTATAAGATGCATGCGCCGCAGCGGCCGCCAACCGCCACAGCACGCGCGCTGCTGTGTTCGTGACGCATGGCGAGTCCGCTAATGGCGGGAAGTGCGAGGCGCAGTCGGGGCGACCACGTATGTGGACGAGAGGAGCGCATGGCTTTGCGACCCGAGCCCGACGTGGAATCTGCTGGTAATTCCAGATAGTGTACCTTGTATTCCCTGCTACATGGCGGTTTTCTTTTTCAGCGCTTATAGCTAGCATGTGCCTACATGTACTCTAAATGCACATCGTCACTGATCTGTTCATTCTTATTTCTGTCGGCCTTGTACTTGCATAGCATCAATATCAATCAAATCTTCCTTGATATATCGACAGCAAAACGCATGTCACTCTCAGGGTCTCCCATCTCTTGGCAGGGACTCCAGCGCAGATCCAGGCCCCGCTAATGCACGCTGCGACAGTTATTCCTCAGCACACAAGAGACAGGCACCAGAACCTTCTCAATCGCTGGAGCACAGCCACATGGGAGGACTGGCCATGCACTGCCACGGGTTCAACAAATCGCTCTCGCCGTCGGGAATCATCAGGCCTGTTCGGCAATACTCGTTTGATCGGCGCATAGAGACAGCACTCTCGAAAACCAGTATACAGTCGTCATACTATATGGATTTCGTAGATTTCGACTATGTCGTTTATTCATTTACAAAAAACATTCACAACTCGCACTAGAATCAAAAATATTCATGTAAACAGCTACTCCATAGTGGTACTCCGCAGCATATCATGAGCTTACCATGTTGGAATCTTCACATCGTTAGTGTAGTTCGTCTGCAACGAAAGCAAATAATAGATAGGCTTGAAACATTCATTTGAAGTTCTCCTCAGTCAATGGTAAAGCCAATCAACAGGCTTTTTAACTTTATTCCTAAGCATCAATTATCGACGAATAATCTCTCACGTATTCTCGTTCCTGACTCGACGTCAACATCCACATAAACCTAGCATGTGACAGTCTCATCGAGCCTGCAAGCAGATGAGCCTCCGGATCACTGTCCTGAGCTCCCTCCGGTGTCCGATGCCGATACCACCGGCCCGTCAACCGGTTGCATCGACTTACCGCTTCATCTCATATAAACCTAGCACGACGAATCGCACACTTCAAGTTGTGGATGGTCAACGCCATCTATTCATTCACTTCCCCTCTATCAGTTCCCAGCTAGAGTAGATCTATAATAACAATAAATGGTAATAGAATGGGTGCATATAATATCAACACACACATATAAGAAAGCAAGTACAGAGACTTTGGACAAGCCCACTGCAAAAGATCACATGCCCTCCGCCGTCATTTCATTTGTCATAAGAACCCAAATCTTGTAAACATGTTTTTTTTGCCTATCATCGAGCCCTGTTCCCAAACGCCGTCTAATGCTTAGCCGTGACCTTGTCGCCGGTCAATTTCTCCACATAAGTTTTAGCCCTGCGCAAGGAACGTATTGTTAGCAAAGCTGTAATCTGTTTAGAGAGGTGCATGAGGATAGCTTACATGTCTCCGACAGCAACCATGCAAATAGTCTGCCAAATGCCGAGACCAATTCGAGGGGCAACACCTCGGTAGAGGCCCCTGACGCCATTGTTGTCGTAAATGTAACGGAAAGTGTTGCCGACCGTCATCTTCTTGGGTCGGTTGGGGTCGTCCTTCTTGCTCTGCATCTCGACACGGATGACCTCGATAGGCTGGTTCCAAGCGCTGAGGCCACCACCGAGAGCGCTAGCAAGAATCTTCTCGCCGGCAGAGAGCTTGTCGCTCTGCTGCTTGCCGGTGGCCGAGCGGATCCAGCCCTCGGCCAGTCGGCTGAGACCGAAACGGGATCCCCAGTTGGTCATCTGTCGGATGGCGACAGCATTGACTCCCTTGTTGATACCGCGGATACCCTCCTTGTTATAAATGTTCATAAAGGTCTGGAAGGTGGAGGGCGGCTTGACACCGGAAGCGGCCAGCTTGTGCTGGGTGATTTCGACCGTCTTCATGCAGGTGCAGAAACCCATGGTGGCATAGGCCTGGGCAACACCACCGGTGATACCACCAATAATGCCACCGCCAAACTCAGAAGCACCCATGTAGCGAGCGTAGAACTCGGCCTCCGAGGCAACAAAGAGCAGCACAGCGCCCTTGGTAGAAGCCTCAATCCAAGCCCAGGGAATAAGACCCTGGTAGACTGTACAAATTAGAGAACAATAAGGATTAGCCGAATGAAACTTGTAATGTCGCGCAACTAGCCATTGCGCTCTGATTTCGCGTTTACTTACAGCCGAGAGGACCACCTCGACCCCAGATGCGGCCCAGCGCCGTGGAGAAGCCATCGCCGCGGTTAGCAGCCATGGTGGTCTTAACGACCTCGAGGGGCTGGCCAAGAGTCGTGACCTCGAACAAGTTCAGACCCGCGCCGAGCAGCAGGTTGGAGAACTTGATGGGCTTCTTCTCGAGCGAGCTGCCCGAGACGGGAGCTTCGATAGCGGCGGCGGCGACCATGACTTCTGGGATGTTTTGCTGTAGGGGGCCCTGACCAAGGGAATAGGGTGCTTCTTCGCAAGGCGTGGAGGAGAGCGGAGGGAGTGTTGGTTTCCTTGAGGGGGGAAAGATGGAGGAGGGAAAAGAAGAGGAAAAGGGGGGGTTTGTGTTGAGGCTTTGGTGTACTTGTACTGCTTGTAGAGGGAGCGACGGGTTGCGCGCGATAAGGCTTAGCTCGCTGACTAACTGGCAGTCGTTGGAACGATCGGAGCATGTGTCGGAGGGTTACTGGGGGCTGGCGAAAGCAGATAAGCGGTGCTCGGCCAGGGAGGTCAGCAAGAGGCAGCGGTCGGGCAGGATAGGAACCGGGCCGAGGACCAAATGGGGTGTGCCTTGGCTGGAACCGTGATTGTCCGAAAAGTGGTGGGTGAGAGTCTAGCATGTGCTTTTGGCAATTCTCCGCATTGGAGGAGAGTTGAGTGTATGTACATGCATCATTCATTTACAGCAGTGACCCAAAGTGAGGCTGGTGATATCCCTCCCTTCCTCTCTCTTTCTAGCCCTCTACAATGACTGCTGCTGTCTACTCTGTAGCAGCCCGTTCCTCGCTTCCCCACGTTGGGACTGTTCCTGACGCCACCAGCACTTGGAGATTTCACCGGCATGCACCCCAGCCCAGAGCCCATGTACAAAATCACATGTACCTGCGGGAGCGCTGCTTATAGGCACTACAACCCACATCGATCCGCGTGAGCTAAGAATGCAGCAGTAATACCGGTACTCAATTGATTATAGCCATGGAGTATCCCAAGAACAATCCAATCCTAAAGCACATGAGGAAAAAATCACTTCTCCTCTTACAGGACGCTGTTCCAATCTTTGCTCGTCTGCTTGCGGTGGGCTGTGGCCCGTGTGGCGCCCAGGTTCCGCTAAATTCGGTTTCGGCCATCTCAACAGGTTGCGATTGTTGAGCTCAGATCTGCCCAAAGGGAGGGCCAATGAGCGCTAAAATGTCCAGAGGTGCTCATCGCCAGCGCCAGCGTCATCTCCACAGCGCTTCAAAGCTTGCGCCATCGAATACGAATAAGAGGGATTGCCTACAACAAAAATAGTTACATACAGCGGGCCTCCAATTTTTGACAAAGCTTCGCCTATCCCAGTAATTATCCCATTGGGATTCAAAACATTCGTGCTTTTTTTCGTTCTATACCGGCTGTCATGTAAATTGGAATTGTTATACAACCTCTCGTCCGCCTTGTTGGATGAAAATTGCACACAGGTCTAGGTAATATCATCTTGGCCGTAGTTGTTGGCTCATGACACTCATATTGGCTTGCCAAATTGATGTGGAGTGTCATCACTTACGGGTTGCAGTATCATGAGTAGTTAGTTGTAGCATTACTTTTCATTATCACCATGAGCTCGTCTTGTGTCGTTAACATCAATTGGAAACTAAACAGTTCCGTATATTGTACAATTAAGCGCCGTTCTGGCCGTCGCTGTGCCATCCACAGACTGTCTATATCCCAGTCGGCTTTCAAATTCGCCACAAGGGCTCCAATCTTTGCTTTTCCCTAATTTTCCAATGCTCCCCTAAAGAAAACCAAAAAAATCTCCCTCTATCGCCGCCGTTTTTGTTGCTCCTCACGGAAAACCCCTTACAGCTTCTTGACAAGCTCAGCCCACTTGTCAGTGGAGAAGGACTTGGGGCGCTCAATGGGAGCACCAACAGCTCGGTCAATGATCAGCTGGGGAAGGACACCAATGGCACGGGAGACACCGAACAGGACGGTGTAGTAGTTGGCCTCGGTCAGGCCGTAGTACTGCAGAAGAACACCGGAGTGGGCATCGACGTTGGGGTAGGGGTTCTTGGTCTTGCCGTGCTCAGTCAGGACACCAGGGGCAATCTTGTAAACCTGGCTGACCAGCTGGAACATGGGGTCGTTGGGCATCTTGGCTGTAGAGGAATTAGCTTTCGTTTCTTTTGTCCAAAACTAAAGGGGTTACCTATCCAACATACCTTGAGCGAAAGTGCGCTGGGCAGTGTAGCGGGGGTCGGTCTTGCGGAGGACGGCGTGGCCGTAACCAGGGACGACACGACCGGCGTTGAGGGTAGACCAGAGGTAGTCGGTGATGGCCTTGTCGCTGAGATCGTCACCAATGGCCTTCTTCATCTCGGTCAACCAGTTGAGCACCTCCTGGTTGGCAAGACCGTGCAGGGGACCGGCAAGACCGTTAAGACCGGCAGCCAGAGACAGGAAGGGTGAGCTGAGAGCGCTGCCGACCAGGTGGGTGGTGTGAGCGCTGACGTTACCACCCTCGTGGTCAGTGTGGATGGTCAGGTACAGACGCAGGAGCTCAACAAAGTCCTCGTTCTGGCCGAAGCCGAGCTGGTTGGCAAAGTTGAAGGAGTAGTCCTTGTCCTTCTGGATGGCGGCAACCTTTCCGCCCTTGAAGACGTTCTGGTAGATGCGGGAAGCAATGTTGGGCAGCTTGGCAATGAGGTCCATGGAGTCCTCATAGGTGTAGTGCCAGTACTCCTTCTTGTTGATGCCCCGAGCGTAGGCCTTGGCGAAAGAGGAGGTGTGCTCGAGGGCAGTGACGGCCAGAGAGAACTGGGCCATGGGGTGGAGGTCGGTAGGGCAGTGGTCGATGAGCTCCTCGACGAACTTGGGGATATCGGAGCGGGCAGCCCACTCGGCGGACAGATCACGGACCTGCTGCTCGGTAGGGACCTCGCCGGTCAGGAGAAGCCAGAAGAGACCTATATGCCAGAGAAATTCGGATTTTAGTCCCAACCTAAATACTCATACACGAATAGTGTGCTGTGTCACCAACCTTCGGGAAGAGGCTCCTTGCCACCGGGAGCCTTGGGCAGGATCTCCTGGCACTCGGGGATGGTCTTTCCACGGAATCGGATACCCTCCTCAGCGTCGAGGACGGAACCCTCCCAGACGAGGGACTTGATGCCACGGGCACCGCCATAGACCTGGTCGAGGGTGACCTTGTCGATAACCTTGGAACCGTGCTCCCTGCGGAGAAGAAAAGTAATGTCAGCGATGCGAACAAAGTGAAAAGGGACGAGGGGCTGCTTTCGCCGCCATCTCAACCCATGAAATTGGAAGTCACTTACTTTCGCAGAGCCTTGATCTGCTCAATCTTCTCGGGGAGAAGCTCGGCGAAGCGGTCCTTCAGAGACTACATGGAGGAAAAAGATGCCAGTCAGCTGCTATCCCACCTGATTATTCACATGCCGCCAATATTTGCCTCGAAGCCCTTGAGCTTCAGGAGGCCAAGTTATCGTCATGTGCTTGCGCCGCGGCGATGCTGCTCACCTGGGCCTTCGCGGAGTAGCAGCGAGAGGCGTTGAAAGCGACGCCATTGAAGGCGGGGGCACGCAATGAGGCCCTCAGGGCAGAGTTGCTGAGACGAGTGACAGAGGCCATTGTTAGGACTTTTTGGGTATATGGAGGGAAAAAAGAGGCAAAAAGGAGGGCACGTCGGAATGGGTGGGAGTGGCAGAGGTTATAAAAAGCGCAGCGCTCGCCGCCGTTACTACGGCAGAAAAAAAAATTAGGCCCGGCGGTTCCCAGCCAGCCTCGGAGCCTTTGACAAGGTTGGCAAGCTCGGCTGCTGGGGCCGTGGACCTTAGCACCGGAACTGGGAAAAGCTGCAGTTACATCACCGCAGATGCTGCTAAGGCTGCTAAGGCTGCTACAGCACTAAAAGGACAGCAAGGTCGCGGAAAAGTACCTCACGATTAGGGCCTGAAATTACGGCCGAAGCGACTTATCAGCTACCAGCTCGCCAACAAACGGCCTCTAATGCCGCAAGGACGGCCCCCTTCCCCCACCGACTAAGTAGACTCCCCCCAACCATCTCCATGTCCCCGACAAGAGGCCAGATAGACCTCGGAAAGACGCACCAGAGTTTCACAATGCTCTATGTAGTATCAAGATGCTTTGAGCCTGAGCTGCAAAGGCTCTGGGCCTCATTGCTGCTGCTACATGGGCGAATAGGACTGAGTAGTGTGGTCGAATTATAAAACAACATCTAACAAATGATAGATGCCTGATATGACGAATTACATTAAGATCTAGTCAGTCCAACCCAGCTCTCTATTGGCTCTCAGCGATGACGTCCGTCCGACCTATGCACATCGAATCCTTACTCGAGTACGGGCAATACTCTAATAATAACGACAGAACCAATGTCAGTGCTTACACGACTGGAATTGGCGAACGAGCACATGCCAGAATCAAAATTCCACCGTGAAAATCGCGCTGACCCTCGCGCGTGCCCGATTTACAAACACGAGGGAAAATTCGGCTTCGTTACATGGCAACGATTATAGACTACAATGTTTGCTGCCATGGCTGCTTTCAGCCCAGCCTTGCCGAATCCGCCGTGTAAGTTGCTGCGCTTCTCTCCATTCTCCCGAAAGGGCGACGGGCGTCATGTGATAACAAATGCCGCCACGGATTGCCGGCGAGCCTTTTATCCGTAGAGCAATAGCAGCAGGCCTGAGAATGCGTCATCGTCATTCGTTTCTGCTGTCTTACTGTACTCTGCTTTTTGTGAGTAGATGTACTTGGATGTAGAAACACGCCCCTTCTGGTTCCTGGAGCAAACATCACTGTAAAATGATAAAGCTTCACAACGCGGATAAACCTCGCTTCATCTCATTCCATCAAAGGCAGAAAAATTTTCTGTGTTCAAGCAAACAAGCAGTGGCCGGTACGTACCTCAAGATACGTTGGTGACTTTCAGACGTAATGGCCTGAGTAAGGGAAAGCAAGGTACTGCTACCTTCTTGTAGCTCGGGCAATACATTCTCTATCGCGGCATATGCATAGCGCGCCCAAGTACTGCTCTACCACTAGCTCGTACCGCATACGTTAGGCACATGCCGTTTTTAGGCCCAAACGCGGCAGCCTTCAGCAGAGTTTCAGTAGTGGAAATTGCTCTCTGCTAAATTTCGCTCGACCCGCCCCTCTTCCCTCCTTTCAATTTCTCCTCCTTCATCTCCATCGCCACCCGCAAAAAGGTGCTTTCGGATCTTCTTTCCATCACCATCCTCACCATTTTCATCGTATTTTCGCGCCAACAACCCCTTCCAGGCCGACCGAAATAATCATAATAATCTTCCTCGGCCAGGTCTGTGGGCATTCGCTTCCAGCCTTTGTGAATCCACTTCATCTTCCCTTCTCGCGTGTGCGCGGTCCATTGCGGGCAGTAGAAGATTTTTTTTTTCTGTTCTCTCCTCGCGCGCTCTTCTTCAAGCACAACGTACATTGTACACTTGGGACGTTATTCGCTTCGTACAAACGGCAAACCATTCTATTTCGTACAGTATCGCATCGTTTCATTTTCGTAAGGGCACATTGGATCGATAGTACATCGGTGGAGAGGCAGCCTAGACATCAGCCGTACGACTTTTTATTGAACTAAGAATCTCATCGCACAAAAGTGATTCACCGAAGCAGCCAAGCAAGGACATAAGAGACGGCTTGTTTTGCCTTTGTCTTCAAGGATATACTCGTACACTAGCACTTGGCTCTTTCTTGCCGGAATCGTGCCCTGGAGGATCTGTTCAAAGGAACACAGAAAAATCTTGCTAGATCCCAACCATGGCGTCCGCAGTAACAGACTTGGAAGCTGGCCTGCAGGCCATGCTCAACTTGAAGCCCCCTGGCGTATCTGGTTCTCGTATCACTAGCCTCACGTCCCTCTGCGTGGCCAATATTCAGGTAAGGAATTTTTCATCGGATAATTTTCTCTCAACGCATATTGTTCCAGTGTTGCCTTCGTCTTGCTGACTTCGCTCCCTTGCAGTCCGAATCTGTCCTCATCCAGAAAATTTACACACACTTCAAGAAAACTCCCGGAACACACAAACTGGGGGTCCTCTACGTAGTAGACTCTGTAACCCGCAAGTGGCTTGAGCAAGCAAAGTCTCAGGGCCAGCCTATAAACAGCTCTGCCCAGGATGGCACATATGCCGCTGGAGTTCACCGAGTGACGGAACTGATGCCCGTGTTAATGAATGACATTCTTCAGTCCGCCCCCGAAGATCAAAAGGTACGTTTTATTCGAGTTTAATCTGTATGAGTCTGGTGAAGAAAATGAGAGCAGCGCTCCCGCTCGTAGGCGTCTGAACGTGCGCTTCGTTTTTCATGACATCCCTTGCATCTGGTGAGCCAGCAGCAAGACCTCTCTGCATTCGTCTTCAGAATCGAATCTTAAGGGTGCAAGGTCATCAATACTTGCGGACGGTTCATCGGCCACTTCTAGGAATTATCCACATGACGTATCTGAAGGACTAGTAACTCACTCTTTGTTTCTCGCCGTGTAGGAAAAGATCAAAAAGCTACTTGATATCTGGGAGAAGGGACAGACCTTTCCCACAGCCATGATAGAATCATTCAAGGAGAAGGTCAACTCTCCTTCGCCACCCAGTACGTCTCCTCAAAACGCTGATCCAGCTGGTCACAATCCTTTCCAAAGAGGCATGGTGCTCCTAGCCAGCTGCGTTATAGGCCTAGATGCTATAAAAAGAAGCCCTTCTAACATGCTTGCAGAATCAACCACTCCCCCCGGCAGCCCGCCTCCTGGATTGGCAGCATCTGTTCAAAACCAGGCACCACCCAATGGTTCGTCTATCCTGGAGGCTTTGGCTAACATGGCTCGGCAAAACACCACGGCTGCACCAAGCGGCCAATCTATCCCAGCTCCGGCCGCGGCGTATAGCATGCCTCCTGCTGCCTCTAATGCCCCCCCAGCCTCTGTTACTCCCCCCGGGCTATCGCAGGCTCTTGCTTCATCGATCCCACAGCCTCATCAATCGTATCCCCCGGCTACACAACCCGTAAATGTGTCGTCTCTGCCTTTCTCGTTGACGCAAATGCTTGGTCAAAATGCTCCTCCAGCTACGAGTAACCCACCCAACCCATATGCAGCGGCCGCAGCGCCTCCTGCTCCTGGAGCCGGCGGTGCTGGTCTAGATCCGAACGTACAGCAGCAGATAATGCTGATCAAGGCTCTTGCCGATCAAGGCGTTCCCTTTGATAAGATTCCGGCTCTGATCCAGAGCATGACTGCTGCCACTGCCGGGGCTGGAGGATTTCCTGGAGCACAGCCTCCCGCTCCTATCCCTGCCGCCCAGGGCACCTTTCCACCGGCTCAACAGCCATGGGGAGCAGCCGGCGCAGGCCCAACACCGGATCAGGGCTACCAGGACAGCGTAAGATCTCCTAGATATCGCGGCCGTTCACGCTCCAGATCGCCTGAGCGCGGCTGGGGCCCTCGCGGCTCTCCGCGCGGTGGACGTGACTATGGTCGTAACTCCCCTCCCAATAGAGGAGGGCGTATGGATGATCGAGACCGAAATGGCCGAGCAGGCAATGATTACCGCCAGCGTAGCCCTCGACGCCACGGGCGAAGCCCCTCTCCCGCCCATGATTTCCAGCAGGAGAAATGGGTTGAGTTTGATCCGTCACTCCCATCTGGCCACATCAAAGTTCTAAGCCGTACCCTGTTCGTGGGAGGCGTTACGTAAGTCCAACAAGGCTCATCAGCCTTACCGGCTAAATAAAGACATATTGATCGTGTACTAACTCAAGTGTCAGATGCTCCGAAGCCGAACTGCGTGGCATTTTCGGCCGCTATGGCACTGTCCAGACTTGCATCGTCAACAAGGACAAGCGCCACGCATTTGTGAAGATGCTGACGCGCCAGGATGCTGTCCGCGCAAAGGAGGGCATGGAGGATGCCAGAGGCCTTGAATTCCCTCTTCGAGTAAGTCCATATTTCCCGATACATAGCTAGCGGGTGGTAATACTACCTATGAGATAAGCAACAAGCTAACTCTGATGCGCAGACACGATGGGGCGTTGGCTTCGGCCCAAGAGACTGCAGCGACTACTCGACGGGAGTCAGTATCATTCCCATCCACAAGCTTACGGACGCCGACCGAAAGTGGATGCTTACGGCTCCCTTTGGCGGAAGCGGCGGCCGGCCCATCGAGACCGGCCTCAGCGTCGAAGAGCCGGACATTGAAATCGGCGCCGGTGTTTCGTCCAAGGCCATCAGCCGCCGCATGCAGACGGACAAGGGCGGCAGCAACGGCCCCAAGTCCACGCGCCATCGCGAGGATGACGGAGGTCGCTGGCGACGAGGCCGTGATGACGGCCACGACCAGATGGACCACGACAACGGACAACAGAACAACATGGCCGACTTTCCCTTTGGAATCAGCACTCTGCCAAACGGTATGCCCAACTTTCCATCGGGCTTTCGATTCCCAGATCCCAACACTGCTGGAAGGACCTGAAGAGGGTATCCTTTTGCGGGGATGGAATTCAGATAGAACGGCCTTGGAAGCTTAACCAGATAGCTCAGGCGGAAGACAGTAGCGGCATCAAGCATAGGGTAAACGGCGTCTGGCGATCGGGTGGCCTCGTTTGGGAAATCGAGACTGTTCCATGGCCTCATTGGTCTGGGTTGTATAATTTCATCATTGGCGATAGAAACTATACGTGCTTTTCTTTTCTTTCCTTTCTTTTCCTATTGTTTTGTTCTCAATTTCTATCATTCTGGTTTTGGGGTGGCGGCTTCTTAATACTCGATAATCGGATACCTAGGTACTTGACCATGACTAAAAGTTGACTTGAATTTTATATCTATTTATTGATTGTCCATCTTGTCTCAGTGAATCGTGATTTACGTGATATTGAATTGTTTTGTAGATGAAGCCATTGTATATGATGCTAACACTAGTACCTGTCTTGGTAGTTTGGCCACGTAGGTTGTAAATGCCAGCAAAGGTGTGGATTACGTATCTACGTCGGAAACTGAAAAGATTGCTGTTTCAAAAGGGTTTTTGGTAAAATGGTTTGTCTTTATACTGGAAAATCGTGAAATAGAACTGTCTGCCATACATTCTTGTATGCCATCCAATGTCCTTACGAAATGCGTCTGATACTGTGATGTCGATGGCTTGATGCCATGTTCTTAGAATCGAGCAAATAGGGACATGCACAGGCCGATTGCAGTGTATATAAAGGATTTTGACTCTAGAGATGAGAATTTGAGAAAAAAAAAAAAAAGACCTGTGGTACTTGGAATCTTTCTGCTTGCAAAGAAGCCATGGCTCACCTGTGATGGCTCTTGTATAGTGTCAGAGCAGCATGTTGACTACATGTAGTGCTCCGCAGCATACTCAAGCGGCATGCTCCAGTTGTATACCACAAGATAGATTCGTAACTACCGTTGCGTTCAATTGTCCATGCTTCTCGTAAATCACCTAGTGGTCCCGTATCCTTACAGTTAGTGCTACACCACGCTTTTTATGAAAGGACAACGAAGACATACATGTCCTATTCGAAAAGGATGGAATAGTATCGGATTCATTGGCGCTGATTCAAGTCAGGTTACTCCAATACCAGGGAGAGACGATGCTTTCTTCAAGTCCTGACCCATCTATTCCTTCCAAATCTCCCTAAGGCCTCTTCTCTCGTAGAAGAGAGTGATACTGGTTTGTAATGGCGATGTTATACATATCCTGCTTTACCTCCATCTCGGGCCCCAGGATTTCAATCGCAAACGAGTCCACAGAAGCACATTGAAGAGTTTTCATTCACAGACAAGGCTGATGAGTTCACAAGTCGAAAAAAGAAAGCGCAGAGACAGTAGAAACGAGGCGAGGCTCAGGTACGCAAGGGCAAGAGGAGCACGAAAGCAGCTATTGTTTCATGACACGAGGCCGGGACGTAATATTACACAGAATAGGGTTGTTAAACAACCCAAATCGTATTACACAGTATCTAACAGTTTGTTCTTAGCAAGTAACCCGGTCTTGCCTCTATTTAAGTTGCTCACCATGCACTTCATAGGCAGATGGTTCTAGTTATGAATAAAAGGTGACACCAGAGTTCTACCACTCCTATCAGCAATGTGGTAATTGATACTGTATCAATACATACATACATTTCTACGCAATTATTTAATATAATGAATAGAAGAAACGAAAGAAATCGATCAATGGTTGGAATTATAACAACTCCATCTCCCATCATGAGAATATCAGCTGCTAATTCTACGCTTGCTACCACCAGCTACGCTATTACTCCAATTATTAAGAATTCGGCATATGTAGACATACGAAGCTGGCACCTCTAAAAGTATCATCTCAAACCTCGTTGATCCATCTCATCTCACCCATATTGCTAATTTCAGTCATCTCACTCGTCGGTATTTTCGCTCACGAGGTTGTGAGAGTGGGAAAAGGTGGAGACAGGGTGGTAGCAGCTCCTTTCCAAAGAAATACGCGTGAGTCAATTTTAGAGTTATTTTTTTACTCGTGGGTCAAACGGTTTGGGTGGGAGGGGCAGGCCGGGTAAAAAGAACTAGGACAGACTGCAATTGGTGATGTTGGTGTAAACGGGAGAAAAGAGACGTGGTGGATGTGGAGTTCCGGGGAAGCCGAAGGTTTCGAGCAAACATGCTTGACTGTGCTACAGTACCACTCAACAATTGATCAGCGTTAGGCAGCAGCCAACAGGCCAACGCTGGTAACACGCAAGTAGGTGAGAGAGAGAAAAAGGACGAAACACAGCCAAGGAATCCTAAATATCAGCAAACGCCGTCGTGCTGGGTTGATGGATGTTGAGAAGCAGGCTAATCACGGACGGTGCCGCTTGGCTTCAGCTGCGCTAGGGGATTGGCGGCCTTTTGTTTCGTGACTCGGACCTTTGCCGTCCATTCAACAATTGTTGGATGAGTGTTTAAATCTGTAGTGGTGGTGAGCGATAAAGAGCCAATGTGGCCCTACCTTGACATCCGAGAGTCATTTTTTGTCAAGGCCTGGAGAGCAATGAGGACATGGAATGCATTACCCGGCAATGCTGCTCCTTAATTTGTTCAAAGCAGAGCAAACATTCTGCTTCTGTAACTGCCATGGGAACATAGACAGCCATCTGAGCAAGGGCCAGTCGGGACTCGCGAAGTAAGCATCCCAGACCTTGATATCCTAAAGCTGCGCAAGCTCATAGTATAATGTGGTCTGCATGTAAAGGCCCACAAAGAAAGCCGCAAGAAGCGAGGTGGCGGCTTCCATGGAGTTTCTAGAGCGTCTTGAGCGTCCAGCCCATCCATTAGCGGCGCCAAGAGGGTTTGCTCGCTTCTTAGCATTTTGCCACAGGCCGTGAAGAAGACAATGAAGAGTATATCTCAGGCCAGCGAACAACTCCGTATTCCCTGTGGAGCAGGCAGAGTAAGCCCCATATTGTACTGACTCCATTCTGGGGTGACAATGAATGGACGGAGCACTTCTGAAAAGGCATTGGCATTCTTCCCGACTTTCCGCATTGACTCTCAGAGCCAATCAAGGCCGCTTCGATACGACGGTCCCTTGTCAGCCCGTTTCCAAGTATACCAGCCGCCCTCGCCATTCGGTAGTCGGCCGCAAGCATCCATGCAACTGTCACGGGGATCAGGCTTCCTGTAAGTAATGACAGCGGTGCATGCCGTCTACTACTACCGTGGTAGCACAATGGCACTGCTCCTTGTGCCATACACAAATACGTGGCAGCAGCTCGTATTACCGATCGGCTCAAGCTGGTCCCTGCTGAACCGGCTCACGGTCCGCGAGCTTCCTGAAAATCTGTGCCATTCTCGATGGCCAATCGGCGTCTTGGCAGCGGCGTTTCCACGGGGCGGCCAACTGAGCTAAGCTGATGAGGTAATGCAGGAAAAGGAGAGCGGGCAAGCGAAGCAAAGGAGAGGCTGAAAACGGGCAGGTGCTGTCATGACGCAGCAATCAAGGCAGACCGCCCATGCCACGCTGTCTGGAGCCCGTTGCGCTTCGTTGTCTCTTTGCGGCGACGCGTTCTGGAAACTACTCGCTACAGGACTTGTGCACGATGCAGTCGCTGACGCTCAGGCTGCTCGCTTATAATGGTCGCTGGCGTATCAGAGTGTACCTGACTTGCTTACATTAGGTACCTGTAGGCAGGTATGTTACGGCGGCGCCAGTGACACCGTTGCTGGCAATTTCGCGTGCAATGACTGCAATTCTCGTCAATCGTCATTTATCTGCCTTTTCTTACCCAGGCCATCCTCTGATCGATCGCGGAGTAAAGGTTAAGGAGAGCAACGAGCAAGCGGCCAGCGCACGTTGCGCAAGGACCATCCAGTGAGCCCGGACCCTTGCTTTGCCAGGCATCATGACTAGGGGACCAGCAATACAGCCAGGTTGCGGGCGACTGAGAACCACACAGTGGCCATTTTCGAAGCCCAGCGACGAGCAGGGGAGTGCGGATACTAGCCGGGCTGAACCATGGCTGCAAAACGATTTCTCCATATCGCTGGTACCGCATGCGGTGATGGACGATCACTGTCAGTGACGGCCGACATGGCACAGGATTAGGTAGGACTGCATGTATAAGTCAGCATTCGTGCAGTACCCCTATGCCTATCAATCACGATGAGTTGTAGATGCCTTCAGAATCGATTTGGACGGATATTCTCCGAGGCATTCAGTGAGGCCAGAGAGCGAATGGTTGTTTAGTGCGGCTCATCATGCCTGACCCCTTTCCGTCTTGGCGGCAGCCGCATTGAGACGCAAGTATACTAGTAGATAGAGCAAGTTCCTTACAGTAGTATACCTGTGCAGTAGTGTGCATAACATTGGGGAGTGAATATCCAGGCATACTTTCAGCTGAGGTCTCGTGGATTCCTTCTTGCTGTAGCCGCAGCGCCAAGCATGCGGCGCGAGTGGCGGTATTCTTCCATCTTGGCGGTATGGAATGCTCCGTTTGCTCAGTATCAGCGATATGCGCGCTCTGGCCTCGGGACAAGACCGTCCCATGGTAGCCACGGTGGATTCCACCTACGATCCAAGGAGCAATCCCGAAGAAAGCCCTCGTGTAGCCGGGGGAAGACGTCGGTCAATGCTTGTGGGAAGGGGCTGCGTGGCTGTTTTGGCTGGCTGGTGCAGGGATGCCATTGCTGTAAGTGCACGTCGTGGGCGATGAGAAAACAGATTGTCGGCTGTCTGAGAGCGTTCATCAACCAATACAGCGTGCGAGGAGTAATTGATCGGCCTCCACGGTCGAATTGTATGCTCCGTATCCGGTCTGTGCTAGCCCCAGTTGATAACATCTGCATCTCTTTTGTGAGACAAACAGCATCCTTCGGTTTCTCGGTGAGCGGCGCAACACTACAAACGCCAATACCATTCGCACAAATTCCGTGCGTATCACCTGCAATGCTGCCTCGCGGCCGGCCTATGCTGCTCCGATCTTCCCACGGAGTGTGGCGCTTGTAACATCACTGGGCGGCATGTCGTAGGACCCGAAACATTGCATGATGAGGATGCAAGGAGGCGAGATTTCTTGTCGCTGGTGCGGGTGCTGGAGTAGAATGACTGTCCAGGGTAGAGAAGAGCTTCAAGATCTTATCAAGATACAAGCTGGCCTTCATTACGTGAGTGCTACAGTACAGCGCACCTGCAGCCCTGAAGCACATGCTAGCGCTCTTAGGGTAGACGCTTTTCTGCGCATGGAGAAGAGGCGGTTTGCCATCTCCTTGCCATCCTCCTGGAGTTCTAGAATGCGAGCAGAATGTCTTGGACACGAGATGCGTGATTTACTTTGAAGCATCCACCGCAAGCGGCAAAGCCGATACAGCTGTACTGCATCTCAATGACGTAGCGAGCTATGCCACCGATGAAGACTGAATGCGCAATAAGTGTCTCGCATTTGCTTGTGGTTATCTATTTCCGCATGTTTCGGGTCTATAGTTGAGTGCTGAAACAGCGCATCGGCCAATATTAGGTACGTGTAGAATTATACCGCAACCACACCGTTTTTACACTGCTAGGAAAGATAAAGAGTTGCTGGATGCCATCACGAGTAGTGCACGATGCGTTTTACGATAGAGTTTTACTAGGCCTCATTCCCGGCAATTTGGATCCGGTGACCTCCGCAAATTCACTCCGAGAGAGGGGTCTACGGGACAGAGATCTCGGTATCTCGCTTGCTCCTTTTCTTCCCTCGCCTTACCGCTTGTAGTATGTAGTAGCTACTATCTTTGCCTGTTTTTGGCTCTGGCTTGCGCTGTTCACTGAGGCTATCGGCTGAATGGTGTGCGTACTGTACAGCATATATCAGACCCTAATGCACTTTTCGGATGCTGCGGTAATTGAGCTGCAGGATTCAACTTCAGCATGCTGTGCGCACTGGCATAGGGGGCTATAAGGGATACCGGGACATTGCAAACAGCAATTGCTGGCATTGCCAATGATGGCCCACGGAGTTGAATGAGACGGATGACACAAGCACAGTACAAGTACATGGCTGTATGGATGTCGTCTACCGCAAAAGAGCTCAACCTGCTTCTGGGCTGGAATACGGAGTACGTGTACATCGTATCAGCTACAATGCTCGCATGTTGCTACTGCTGGGCTAAGACAGAAGCAGCCAAGTACAAGCAAAGCTACGCGTATTCTTAGCCGTTGAGGTGTGCACCTCCCACAGCTTCAAAATGACGCCAGCGGTGCTTTGTCGTCGTCATAAGACCCGGAGACGGCCATAACGAGCACCGACCTTATTTGCATCACCCGAGGGAAAAAAAAAAAACATGGAACAACCCTACTGTTGACATTGCTGGGATCAGAAACATGCTGATGTAGTGGTAGGTACTATAGGCGCCACGTACAAGTAGGTAAACATTGACTGCGAGAGCAAATTAATTTCGCCAAGTGCCTTGTTTCAACGCTCCTTCAGGCTAGCGTGCTACGGAACACACTCAAAGTTTAAGCAGCACAGATAAACACGAGGGGCCCCAGAAAAAGGTTCTTGCCTCAGCCGTGGCCCGCGGCGCCGTACTGTACCTGAGGGTACATGGTCGGCTTTGCTTCGGACCAGTGTGGTCTGGCGCTGGAAAGCCGCTAGAAAGGCCGCAGGGGACTGCTGCTGAGGCCCGGGCAGTTCCCGAGGCCAGCCACTGTTTTTGATCAACGAAGGCGGCACGGATAATCCTCGCAGCTGCTGCGTTTGCTGACGCTGGAACCATGTACCTGGTATGGATGGTATGAATTGGCAGACACAGATTACAGTTAATGCCGCTCCCTACCAAGGAGTAGAGCAGCAAAAATAGAACTTATTCCACCTCGTGATCGGTGCTTCGCTCTGTGAATGACGATAGCTGATCTAAATCAAGAATGAAATTGCGAGGGCAGGGAGCAATCATGTGGGCTCGCAAACAAACAAAAAAACAACAACGTGAATCAAAACAAGGGCTTGGCGGAGTGACGATTGCCGGCGCAAAACTGCTCCAGGCCCGGTCGACCACGCGCGCACGGCCTGCCAGACTGTACGGTAAAGCAGGGAGCACTGCCGAATTCCTACCTTACCTACTTGTATGTACATAGTATATACTGTATACTCTCTTGTTATATTTCGTCAGCTAAGACATGTATACACACCGAAGGAGAGACAGTGTCGCAGGAATGCGAGGACGGCAGCTGGGACAAGCTTGCACAGGTCCGTGGCATGTATTCAATGGACTTGTGCCGCTCTCATCTTGGCAAGAATGAAAAGGGCCCGAGAATGGGCAATGATTCACGGCCGATAAAATGAAACAGCTAGTAAAAGCAAGCATCATGAATAAGAGAGATCAATCAGAGGGCGTCATGGTTAGTGGAAGCGCTCTCCGGCCGGTTGCTTTAGATGAAGCGGCCTTGATAGTAAATACCGCTGGCTTGGCTTGGCACGGCCTGGGCAGGGAGCAATTGCAGGTAATTCCTGGTACAGCCGCAGTGCCGCGATTGCAGCGGGAGGCACTGCCGCATTGATCATCCTGATGAGCCGACAGGCCCAATTGGCGAATCAAAGCGACGATAACAAAGCCGATCGGCTGGGTAGAGTTACGAGGCGCGAGGGTTCCAAGTTCTAACCGATGGGCACTGCCGGTTGGTATAGTACAGGTGGCTGGGGATCAAGGAAAGAATCTAGCAGCCTATTCGAGTATGCGCATGGAATCCATCTGCCAGCGCAGAAGAACAGCATTCGAAGCTCGGATG
Organism: Trichoderma sp. CBMAI-0020; assembly: GCA_030708095.1. Taxonomy (NCBI): domain Eukaryota; kingdom Fungi; phylum Ascomycota; class Sordariomycetes; order Hypocreales; family Hypocreaceae; genus Trichoderma; species Trichoderma sp. CBMAI-0020. The sequence goes on from JAJNCI010000001.1 coordinate 1,181,940, forward strand.
CATACGACGCTCCTCCACTTTACCGCTGCGCTACCGCAAAACGCTGGCGGTGACGGTCCCATCTCCTGCTCTCTGGCCCCAGATAGTGCCAATATTGATGCTCCGTCTGGTGTCTCCCCCCCATGGGGTGGGGGGTACGCACAAGTGCAGAGGAGCGTTGCGGTAGATGCAGGTACCTGCTCTAGTTTGTCGGCCGATTGGACACTTGGACATGCTAAAGGGAACCAACAGCACCGCGCATTACGCATTACGAATTACGAGTATCATTGGCTAAGCTGGCGGGATGAAGTCAAATTGGGAATTGCATGGAGCTCTTGTTATCATGCTTGGACGAGACGGCGCAAACGGCCCTTTGCGGTGGCGACAAACAGCACAGGGCACTGCGCAAGAAGAGGAGAGACAATAAAAAAATGATAAAGATAATAATAATAATAATAATAATAATAATAATAATAATAATAATAATAATAATAATAATAATAATAATAATAATAATAATAATAATAATAATAATAATAATAATAAAAAATTGAAAAAGCATAACATCCATAGATAACAGCAACAAACGCCGCAAAGCAACCCCAAGCATGACCAAGGGGGCTTGGGGCCAAAAACGCCCACAGATCATCAACAAGGTGCAGCTCGCCTAGAGCCCGACCGCTCGCTGACCGCCGGGTGCCTCTGCTCTGCTGTAAAACCCCCACCGGCAAACGATCCAGCTGTAGGGAGGTCAAAGCCCGGCGTTGCTGTCATCATGGGAAGCGAGCAATTGGGAAAAATGCCTCAGCAAAAAAAAAAAAAAGAGCAAGCGAAGGGCAACATAAGCCATGAGCACACACACAAATAAAAAAGGACTTGGTTCTAGGCTGCAGAGCAAATTACTGCCAAGCGGGCGACACAGCAAAATTGGTTCAGCCAAGAAGACGCCAGGGCCGTTAGTAGCGGCGGTAGTGCTCCGTAGCGGGAGCTGCTAGAGGCGGATATTACAAGTAGAGTTGAGCATTAGGTTTGAGGGCGACGGCAGAGCCCACCTGAAATTTGGTCGCATTGCTGGACGATCCCCATATCCACCGGTCGACAAGAGGACGGAGAAGAAATTAGAGTGTGGGATAAGGTACTGAGAGAATGCTACTTTGTACAGTCATTTGATTGGCCACGTAAATCGTCTCGATTAGGTATTCGTGCGCCTGGGAATCGCAATGATACACTCGTAAGCGCTTGACTATATTCTCTTGGTTAATCTCCTTTTTGTGATTGCGCTCTTCATTTGCTGTGACCTGCTGCTGATACTAAAAAGATACGGATACTACGTTATTCTGTTATTACTGCTAGCCTCCATGCGAATGAAGCAAGCACCCTCAAAGCCCGCTAGATCAACCAAAATTCACCCGATAGAGACTTTGATCGTCCTTGGGTATTCCAGATGCCGAGCTGGAAGAGCCGATATTAGTCGTGCTGCCGATTGTTGCGGCACATGCGCCAATTCATTCCAGCGCTACAGCTACGAGATAGAACCTTGTGCACTTACACATTGGGGCATCTACAAGCCCATTACGGTAGCATCTAATGGCACATTCAGCCAAATACCTCGCGCTTCTAGACAGGAATACGCAGCGTCTGGACAATGGTAAACTATAGTGCCGGCACCATCAGTGCCATCAATCATAAAAGTACAAGTAAAAAACCTGCGCCAAGTATACAAGTGCAGTAGCACACAAGACCGAGTGTCTCGCCATTGGGCACTTATCGTCGTGGTCGGCGCCAAAAGGCATTTCCGAAAGGGAGCACCGTCCCCGCCAGCTGGGCTAGCAAGGAATCTTTACAGTAGCCACATGCGCTGGGGCTATTGAGGTCTCCTCTGTCGTGTCGTCGATTGCGGTGAGGCCTTGATGGACACTGTAGCGGGCCATTCAGCCGCCACCGACATTTACAGTGCATGCTGGCGGGTCGTTCGTATGGACGGCTGCATGTCTGCATGTGCAAGTACTCCATATTGAGTGCTAGCATGAGCAGTCGGTGGGAGAATGAGGTAGATACAGTAAAGTCTATCAATACTGTACTAGTAAGGGGTCGGCTAGATCTCCAGCCAAGGCTTGCCGCTGCTTGATCCCTCGCTTGCTTGCCTTTGCTGGTTTCTTACCTCCAATGCTGTTATATCCCTCAATACCCTGATTGCGCGCCGCCAAGAAGAGAGGGAGAGCCAACGCCAAGCGACGTACAGGTACTGTGTAAACCGAGTATGAATGCAGGCAGCAGACGCTTCCCAATCCAGGAATTGGCATTCATGCTCTGGAAAAGGGACCGCGACAGGGGAGCTTCTGCAGACTGACTGGTACGTATCCGCGCCGAGCCCCCAAGTGGCCCCCCCAGTGCGCGCCTGCTATCACCCGCACCGTCTCCGGCTGCGTGCGTTGTAGCTCCAGGGTACCGCTTTCGCCCTAGCACGGGCCCATTGGCGTGCCCCAGTCTTCGCCGCCGTACCTGGGACCCGTCAAAACAAAAAAACTGTGGGCTCGCATAGCGCCTGCTCCGGGAGTCTTGCTCGTCCCTGGGAAAGTCACAGAGCGGCCATTGAAAAAGACGCTCTCGCCCCGAGTCTGCCACAGCTTTCTCTTTCCTTTTTTTCCTCCTCACCCACGAATGCGTTGAGTTCAAGCGTCTTCCCAGGCCTCTCTTCGTGCGGTGTTACAAGCCCTTTCTTCTCTCCCTTCTCCTCTACTCCATCCTCTTTACTACTTTACTATTTTCCCCTAATAATAATAATACAATCCTCTCAAGCGTCACCTACAGAACGGAGAGTTCCCCCGCGTCATTTCTTCCTATAATCCCTCGCCAGCCTTTTTTTCCTTCAGCACTTTTGCAGTATAATCGCAACAAGTCATCATCCGCACCAGAGCGCCTCCATCGTTTTGACACCTGGCCATGGCGGACGACAAGGCCGTCGGCGCGCCCGCGCTCGACATGAACATAGAATCGGGCAACTTCGACGAGAAGCGTGCTCAGCCCCCCACCGAGGCCGTCCCTCCCAAGAAGGATGCCTCCGCTGAGGACGAGGAAGAAGACGAGGACATTGACGCCTTGATCGAGGATCTCGAATCCGAGGATGGCCATGCCTTTGAAGAAGAAGAGGAAGAGACCAGTCCCAGCACTGGTGGACGTGTCGTCCCCGACGACATGCTCCAAACCGACAGCCGACTTGGTCTGACCGAGGCTGAGGTTGTCGCCCGCCGTCGCAAGTACGGTCTTAACCAAATGAAAGAAGAGAAGGAGAACTTGGTGCTCAAGTTCCTTAGCTTCTTCGTTGGTCCCATTCAATTCGTCATGGAGGTGAGTTTTCTTCTTCTTTTGCCTGGTTCTATGCGCTCTATTGGCTGCTTTTCTCCGCTGCGACGATGTATCTTGCCGTCCTTCTGCCACATTCTCTCCTGGCTTATCACACCGTGTTCCCCCGACACGGGCTACACCCTTCCCTCCAATGCCTTGTTTTTCGCTCTCCCGCGCGTGGCTCTGAGCTTAAGATTGCTGCTCCACACTAGCTGTGGTCGGCTTTTGCGCTTATTGGCCCAATTGGCTTGGTCGAGCTGTTTTCGGGCCCTTTGCCCTCTGCTCCAAATATTATGATTGTGGGGGCAAGAATGCCGATCCACTCAATAAGATGTCACCCGCTCCACTCTTTTCCCCTCCGTCCGTCGATCGCCGATACGCAAAAAAACACCTTAAAAAAGTTGTTTACGAATACGTGTATTCATGTGCTGACTATTACGCGTTACAGGCTGCTGCTGTTCTGGCCGCCGGTCTCCAGGACTGGGTCGATTTCGGTGTCATTTGCGCTCTGCTCCTGCTCAACGCCTTTGTCGGTTTCATTCAGGAATTCCAAGCTGGTTCCATTGTCGAAGAACTCAAAAAGACTCTCGCTCTCAAGGCTGTCGTTCTCCGTGATGGTACCCTCAAGGAGATTGAGGCCCCCGAAGTTGTCCCTGGTGATATCCTGCAGGTTGAGGAGGGTACGATCATCCCCGCCGATGGTCGCATTGTCACTGAGGGCGCTTTCCTCCAGGTCGATCAGTCCGCCATCACTGGCGAGTCTCTCGCTGTCGACAAGCACAAGGGCGACAACTGCTATGCTTCCTCTGCTGTCAAGCGTGGTGAGGCCTTTGTGGTCGTCACCGCCACTGGTGACAACACTTTTGTTGGTCGCGCCGCCGCTCTCGTTTCTCAGTCTGCTGGTGGCACTGGTCACTTCACTGAGGTCCTCAACGGCATTGGTACAATTCTCCTCATCTTGGTTGTTCTGACCCTGCTCGTTGTCTGGATTTCTTCATTCTACCGCTCCAACGGTATTGTCGATATTCTGCGCTTCACTCTGGCGATTACCATCGTTGGTGTCCCCGTCGGTCTGCCCGCTGTCGTCACCACCACCATGGCCGTCGGTGCTGCCTACCTCGCCAAGAAGCAGGCCATTGTCCAGAAGCTCTCCGCCATCGAATCCCTGGCTGGTGTCGAGATCCTCTGCTCTGACAAGACCGGTACCTTGACCAAGAACAAGCTCTCTCTCTCCGAGCCATACACCGTCCAGGGCGTTGACCCCGATGATCTCATGCTCACTGCTTGCTTGGCTGCTTCTCGCAAGAAGAAGGGTATCGACGCCATTGACAAGGCTTTCCTCAAGTCCCTCAAGTACTACCCCCGTGCCAAGAGCGTTCTGTCCAAGTACAAGGTCATCGAGTTCCACCCCTTTGACCCCGTCTCCAAGAAGGTTACCGCTGTTGTCGAGTCTCCCCAGGGCGAGCGCATCACCTGTGTCAAGGGTGCCCCTCTTTTCGTTCTCAAGACTGTTGAGGAGGACCACCCCATTCCCGACGAGATTGACAAGGACTACAAGAACTGTGTTGCCGAGTTTGCCACCCGTGGTTTCCGTTCTCTTGGTGTTGCCCGCAAGCGTGGTGAGGGTGCTTGGGAGATTCTCGGCATAATGCCTTGCTCTGACCCTCCTCGTCACGACACCGCCCGCACTATCAACGAAGCCAAGCAGCTTGGTCTGTCCATCAAGATGTTGACTGGTGATGCCGTCGGCATTGCTCGTGAGACTTCTCGTCAGCTCGGTCTCGGCACCAACGTTTACAACGCTGAGCGTCTCGGTCTCGGTGGCGGCGGTGACATGCCCGGTTCTGAGGTTTACGACTTTGTTGAGGCTGCTGATGGTTTCGCTGAAGTTTTCCCCCAGCACAAGTACGCCGTCGTCGAGATTCTCCAGCAGCGTGGTTACCTCGTTGCCATGACTGGTGACGGTGTCAACGATGCTCCTTCTCTGAAGAAGGCTGATACTGGTATTGCTGTTGAGGGTGCCTCTGATGCTGCTCGTTCCGCTGCCGATATCGTCTTCCTTGCTCCTGGTCTGGGTGCCATCATTGACGCTCTCAAGACCTCTCGTCAAATCTTCCACCGCATGTACGCCTACGTTGTCTACCGTATCGCTCTGTCCCTGCACATGGAAATCTTCCTGGGTCTCTGGATTGCCATCCTCAACCGCTCTTTGAACATTGAGCTGGTCGTCTTCATTGCCATCTTTGCCGACATCGCCACCCTGGCCATTGCCTACGATAACGCCCCTTACTCCCAGACTCCCGTCAAGTGGAACCTTCCCAAGCTCTGGGGTATGTCCGTTCTCCTCGGTGCCGTCCTTGCTGTCGGTACCTGGATTGCCCTTACCACCATGTACGCTGGTGGCCAGAACGGCGGTATCGTCCAGAACTTTGGCAACATTGACGAGGTCCTCTTCCTCGAGATTTCCCTGACTGAGAACTGGCTGATCTTCATCACCCGTGCCAACGGTCCTTTCTGGTCCTCCATCCCCTCATGGCAGCTCAGCGGTGCTATCCTGGTTGTCGACATCCTGGCCACCCTCTTCTGTGTCTTTGGTTGGTTCATTGGCGAGCAGACCAGCATTGTTGCCGTTGTCCGTGTCTGGATCTTCTCTTTCGGTATCTTCTCCATCATGGGTGGCCTCTACTACTTCCTCCAGGGAAGCTCGGGCTTCGACAACCTCATGCACGGCAAGTCCCCCAAGACAGACAAGAAGCAGCGATCCTTGGAAGATTTTGGTAAGTTTATATCCACCTACTCTTTACTGCACGTAGCACGATCGCTAACTCTCTATTACAGTCGTTTCTCTGCAGCGTGTCTCTACCCAGCACGAAAAGTCTCAGTAAATACACTATTACATACCCGCGGGCCTATTGGCTTGCATGTTTCATTTTTTTAAAGTTTTAAATGTACTGTACGAGTCGTATCTAGAGATGGACTCGTCTGAAGTGGGATGGGGGCAAACTTCATACCCTATGATGGTCTAATAGACAGCTAATGAAGACAAAGTAAAATAATGTCACCTTGATGTGTGCGATGAGATTGATGTAATGTGGACAAATGTTTATTGCGAAGAGTTGCTTTTGTTTTTGACAGCTGTGTGAAGTTTATAGATTAATACACTGGTATTTAGCTGTGAACTATTAACGGTTAGGGTTGGAAGCGATGTCTAAACCAGCTCGAATCTTCATCTGTAACTTCATGTCCTCTGGATTGCGTGGTGGTTCGGCAGAGTAGCATCACGTGATACATTCCACTTTTTCAACTTTGGCAAGTTGCCTCATTCATACGCATCAATGTCATACCTTTTCATCTGCATTCTCATTTATGAAAATAAATGCTGACTACTCTGCCTGTTGCTTCTCAATCTGAATTTCTTTGTTCCCGATCCATACGATTCTCTGTCGCATATACTGGACGACGACGCCTTTGAGACTATGAGTGCTCGAGCTCCGGTAGAGATACCGGGCTATTATTATGGTGAGATGCCTGTCTTTCATCTTGGTAGTTTTACTACCATTTTCCCGAATCCTCCATCGGCTAACACTCTGGAATATAGATTCAGAGAAGAAGAAGTATTTCAAGATTGAAAAATCGCAGACTGCGCCCTCTTCCGCCCAGTGGTCCTCTCAGTCTGTCAAGCGGCGCAAGGTTGAATCCCAAGTGGCTCAGGAAGCATCCAACAGGGCGCAGCTGGTCAAGAATCATATCAAGCGCAGTGTATTGAGAAATGACATTGTTAACTTGGGGCTGTTTGCCCGTGAGACGGGCCACCAAAGGGCCGCTGAGTCTGGACGGGGGCGAGTTGAGGATGAAGATGTCGCGGCGGCAATGTGGGCTCGGGAGCTGACGGACAAGGGCCAGACTGCTTTTGCGCCCAGTATGACTTGGAATACATATCCTCATATGCCGTCTTTCTATGTGAGCGGGCAGGAGTGCGGTACTGACTCAGCTGTGGCATATGCCAGTGAGTTTTCTTGGCTGGTGATGGTTGATTGAGTTGGGCTGTGGAAGCTAAACAAGTGACTTTTTAGCTCTTGACGAGCAGACGTTGATGGGAAAATACTTGGACACTGACGAAAATGAGAAGTGAGTGTCTCTATTCTCTCGTGTATAATCTTCCATGATCGATACATCAATGCTGACGACGGACATTAATAGCTTGGTCAATATACCAGCTAGTCAGCGGGATCCATCGAGGCTGCACCTAGAGATGGTTCACTGCCCGCAGATGTCTTCCATCAAATACCACCACCCATCCCGCAAGCTTCTCTTCACCTCACGAGAACCGGGTCACGGACTTGCGTTGACTACATTCTCTCCTACGGTTGATGTTGACCATAAGGGTAAACGACACTGGCTTCTTGCTAATAGTACGTCACGCACTTTACCCTCCCACAACATGCGTTGCTTCTTGAAATCATATGCTTTTCCATATAACCTTCGTGAAACTATCTAACTGACATTGCACCGACAGCTGATAGCTATTGTAAACTTCTATTTCAAACTTTCCAAAATCCGCAATGGTATGTGCATCAGAGCACACCTGCACCAGCATCTTCCGACCTCCTCTGCGTTGTGGGCACCAGCAACGGCATTCTGCGCATTCGTTCTGATGAAAGCATTGGTTGGATCACTACCAATGACGTCCCACCCAGCATCGACCCGACGATAAAGGTCGATAATGGCCGTAGCAACAGGCCGGGCAAGCGGGCAAGAGCGCGCCATGGCCCCTGGACCCCCCAGGAGATTTTCTCTCAAGACTTTCAAATCGGCAATCACAATGTGCTGTTTGCAGGCGGTCGACAGCCTCAGCTCTGGGTTTCGGATCTCAGAGCACCGGCGGCCGGATGGAGCCACGTTAAGCACGGCTCGTCGATTGCCCACGTCCGCAGCATCAATCCACACCAAGTGATTGTTGCAGGCCTGCAGAACCAAATGTCAATCTATGACACGCGCTTCTTCCAGTCCGATAAGACGAATCCTCACGGCCGGACAATCTCCTCTCCGCTACTTGACTTTCCTGACTATCGCAACGAAGCGCGCTATCATATTGGCTGGGATGTCTCCACTGAGCTCAACCTCGTGGCTTCGGCACAAGATGACGGCACAGTCAAGCTCTTTTCCCTCAAATCGGGCCGTATTCTGCGTGCTGGAAGCGCTTTGGAGAAGCTTCGGGCCGAGAACCCTGTCAAGGCAATGATGTTTCAGACGGTGCCTGGGGAGAAGATGCCGAGTTTGTATGTGGCCAGGGGGCCTCTTTTGAAGAAGTTTGGATGCGCGCCAATTGGTGCGTTTGATGAGTAATGTGCGATGGGTCTTTTTTTTTTTTTTTTTTTTTTTTTTCTTTTGAATTGTTTTTAGAGGATATATTAAGGCAATGCGTTTTGGCGAACTGGTTGGTTGCCGTTATGGACTGGATAGAGGTATGGAGTAATTGTCGGCTTTTAGGGACTGGGCATTTGTTTTCACGGAGTTTTCATGTTATTAACTGCTGGGACATCTAATCCAGAGGCTGAGCGGATGGGACTACTGCTGGACAGAAGCAATTTGAGATTAAAATTGATAGATTTACCGAGATCATCCGCTCCAAGTTGCTGGCTTAGCAGTTGTACTCTTAGTCTGAGCCCTTTCACTTGCAGAGTAGTTTCAGCTTCACTTACGTAGCGTCGAATGCCTAGAGAAAGAAGAGTACTTGAACTCGTCTTGTCTGTATAGATCAAACTTGGAGATTTCTCATTCTTCAAGATGGAATTTTGGTTATGGCTTTTAACGTTTGAGACATTGGACACGCAGTTACTAACTACTCCCTTTTTGGCAGTTACTTGATGTATAAGCACTATTAGCGCTTTACCTACTCACCAATATCCAGAAGACTTCTGCAATCTTGCATCACCTGGAAAATGTAGTTTACTGATAGCTAGGGCTCAACCTCGGCGTGCAAAGGGACGTGCTGCAGCTGGGCAAAGCTTGTAGGCACATGCCTGTAACACATCCTATAGCACTCCCCCTTTTCCCTTTTTCCTTATTATGGCAGCTATAGATGCCTAATCCAGACGCTATCGTATTAAAGGATTTAGGATTATATACCTAACTGGGGGATATACTAAATGCAGCCCTGGGCTACGTCAACATCGTGAGAGTGTGGTTACATCAAAGATGACAGCTAACGGAATCGGGCTGCCTTTCGGCGGCGCCGGCCGGGGTCTTGTGTACTAAACGACATGACGGAGAAAAGAAATGCAGCCTGTCAGAAACTGCAATCTCCTTCGAAGGAAATCAATGGCGAGTTAGAGGCAACAATAGGCTGCTATAATAGGCACTACTACTACTTTAGTTGACTCGCACTCCAAATCGCCTTTATACGCTCTTATACGCTTCCACACGCTCCAAGCGCCAGCAAGCCTGATAAAGTCTTATCCATTCTAACGCTTACGGTAGGTGCCTTCCATCGGAGCCGGGACAATTATTGTAGTTTAAATAAAATTTCCCGCGGAACTAACTAGTATAATGCCTGCTCCAGGATCAGCATCCAAGCGGCAGCTAAGGAAGAAAAAGGAAGCTTACTTACAGTTTCGACACTTTTTTGTTTAATAAGATACAGATTTTTTCTTGTTCTTCCGTTGCCAAGGAAAAATTTGATCAACATGCTCCAGATAGAAACACTGCTTTGTAAGTTGAAATATGGCCTTGTACCTGTCAACCCTGCCAAGGCTTTTTCACAAGATAAAGTGTGCCCCCGCCGATTAGGCAGTACTACCTTACTATGTAGGTAGGCAGTCAATAACATGCAGTGACGCCCTCTTTTGCTTTCCTTCCAACCTACAACATCCCCCCAACTCCAGCTTCAACAACAACAACAACACCAAAACCAGCTGCATCACCAAACAAAAAATGCCTCGCCGCGGCAAAGAACTCTCGCCAACGCTGCGCTCGCGCATCTGCGCGCTGCACAGCGGCGGCTACGGCTACAAGCGCATCCACCAGCTGCATCCCGACGTGCCCGTCTCGACCATCCGCTACACCATCAAGAAGGAGGCCGACCGCCACGACAACAAGAGCATGGCGCGGCCGGGCCAGCCGCGGAAGCTGAGCGACGAGCAGCGGCGCCAGATTTACGAGACGGTCACCAGCAGCAACCCCAACATCTCCAATAGCGAGCTGCTGGCGTCGGTGGGCAATGCGGTGAAGCTGCGGTCGCTGCAGTATGTGCTGCGGGAGATGCGCGTGCCGGTCAAGATTAACCAGTTCACCGACCGGATTGCCGAGCGCATTATATAGCCTTTTTGTCTTCTTCTTTCGTCTTTTGCAAAAATACCATTCACCGGCATCAACAAACTGAGCCGACGTTTGACCACAATCTTCTTGCCAACACGAGACGGGCTTGCTGCATTTCAAAGCCTTGGCTCTCTTTATCTAGCCGGCGTTTGCGCTTTCGCGTTCTTTTTATCATTTGATCATCGCATATGCTTTTTCACTGCGGGTGGTTGAAGTATGAACTTCAAGTTGCTACGAAAGAAATCTACATGAGTACTGGATACAAAGGCTTTGGCCTGCGAGGTCACCAAAACAAAAAGATTTTTTATTGAACGAATCACGGAGTAGGAATCATGATTGTATGATGTAAATGAAGCATTAATAAACAGTTACATTAAGCATGCTGCAATGCATGGAGTCGTACCTATATCTACTAGTAATGTGTATGAGTATATGATGCGCCAGTGCCATAATCGCCAGTCTCACGAGAGGTCCACCCAAGTGTCTAAACCCAAATAAGCCTATACCTATATTCGCAGCAAGAAATCTCAGTTCAATATTCTTCCCAGCCCTGTCCTCCTTATTCCGCCTGCTTTGAGTGAAAGAGTCTACTCAGAGATTTGCTGCTGATTCGTACCGTCCCAAAACTTGCACGTGTCGACCAGCATGGGAAACGCCTCGGCAAACGCCCTCCCCACCTTCCAATTATCCAAGTTGCGCATATGGCTCTCAAACACCGGGTTAATCATAATCTCGTCAGAGTCTGGGTTCCTTAACAAGGCATGCGCCTCCTCATACGGCCAAGAGATGGTAAAAGTGGATGTAAACGGGAGAAACCAATTGTCAAAGTAGAAAATCGACGGATCGTTGGCCAGAATGACCCTCTCTCTCATCTCTGGATACGGCAGATAGTCCATCCACGCCGGGTGCGGTATGTTGATTTGGCATGGCAGTGGGCGGATCCACTCCGGCAGGCGTTCGTAGTTTTCCTTTGTTGGCGATATCTGCCATCGCATGTAAATGAACATGAGGTAGAGAATGGTCACTTTTTCGGGCAGGCCGGAGATTTCGGGGAACTTGGTGATGATGTCTGTGAAGACCTTGGATACCGGATGGCTGAATTGGCTGTTGGCCGGGTTGAGCAGAGAAGATACAGATGGGTACCGAGGACCGGTCACTTCGTTTTGCTCGTAGCCCTCGGCGGCGCGCTGCTGGCGTTCGCTGCGAAAGTCTAGAAGCAGAGCGTCCAGTGGACAGGTAGGCTCGCAGTTTCGTAAAGGCCGCGCCCATAGAGGGAGAGAGTCTGCAATATTCGCAGCTTGTGCGTCGGGAAACGGAACTGGTGGGATAGTCGGAGCGATGCCGTCAAGGCCCGGGCCAGAACTGGGCGCTGGCTGACTCGTAACCGCTTTCGGCAGGATTCCAGAAGCTGGATCGGAGCCGGGCGAGGGAATGGCAATGGGCGAATCCCATGCTGACCGTGCATTTTCCTGGTTCACCTGCGTCCAGTCATGCTTCATAGCCACGTGGTGGAATTCACCAGAATCCTGGGCCCCGTCTCGGCCCCTTTGAAGCCTCGGAATAGCCTGGATAGGGTCAAGCACGACGTTGAAGTCGAATCGTCCTGATCCAAAGTCCAACCCGTGCCGAAGCGAGTGGCCCTGCTGCTCTAGCATAAGCCGTGTGCCCTCGTCAACAGCCCCAGCAAGGCCAGGTCGACGAGGTGGCGGTGATGAGCTGCTACCAGCACTTGACCAGCTCTGCAGAGGCGGTTGAGCGGCTTGGCGCTGTGGATCGGCCACTCCTCCCGCTGGAGCTGCGGGATGATAAGGGACGCTGCTCGTGACTGGAACAGCTGTAGGTGCTGTAGGTGCTGTAGGTGCTGTAGGTGCTGTAAGTACTGCAGCGGATGGGAGCGTAGATGGTACACCAGCATCGCCTTCCCTCGTTAGACTCGTCGAATGATTGCATTCACGCGTGCTAGTAGCAACAAAGGATCGAGCTTACCTGTGCCAACTATGGGTTGCAGCATGGCAATAATAGTGGCGAGCCGCCTCTTGATTTCGGCATTTTCGGCCTCTATCGCCTCTTTGGCACGCACCACGACTTGCAGATCCTGGTAGGGCTTCTGGTTTTCAAGCTCATGGATACGCTTCTCGAGCCGTTCAATCTGATTCCTAGTCCGTTCTCGAATGGCCCGTTGCGCTTCACGGTCTGTATGGCGAGAAACACGTCCATCTCGTTAGTGATAGGTCACACAGCAGTTGGGGGGAGATGTAGGTGTAAACATGTATAAAACAGGCTGACAGATGCACGAGTCATCTGATCAAATGAGTACATGTACAAGTGCAGTAGTTCCAAAAGTGGCATGCAGTAGTAGCAATATGAGAAGAGACGTTCCGTAATAGGCAAAGGACCCGAGATGTGAGGAGGAGAGATGCAGCAAGACACTCACCGTTTGCCCTCTTCTTGGCCAGCTGTTCCGGCGTCAAGTTTGCAACACCTCTGCTTCCCGAGCCCGTCTTCCTCTTCTTGGCCACATTCTCTACCTCGTCTGTTTCCGTCGTCTCCATGGGCTCCGAAGCCCCTGCCGCCGCCGTGCCATTGAGAGTCACCGCTGTGGATGACGCCAGAGGCGACGCGGTGGCCGAAGACTCGGGCTTGACGGCTTCAATGGCAATGGGGCTGGCACTCTCAACCGAGTCTCCTACTACGGGACTTGACCTGCCCCGTCTAGCGGACCGGGTGTCCATAAGAATAGGTGGTGATACTATTTGGGCAACAGCTAAACGACGGACCGGCCAACCATGCTCCACGTCCGCCAAAAGGCCGGAGCCTGTCCCGGACCCGAGGACGAGGACCCGGGCTTCGGGGTCCGGTGTTGGGTGTCGATATAAGGGTGTTAGTGGTGTAGTGGTATCATTGGCGAGACCCGCGATGCGTCGTAAGGCTGAATGCGCCGATCAAGATGCGCTGCCGAGTGGGATTGCGCCGACGGATGCTCCACCCAGCGGCTCAGAACCAGCGAATGCGGCCTGGATGCTGCTCTAGCCTCAGCTCGACAAAAGGCAAAGCTGGCAGCGTGTACTCGGGCCTCGTACTCTGTGCAATGGCATGCCAGCAAGGGGCGTCGCGAGACTCAGACGGGCTTTGCGTGCATGGGGCTGGTTGGTGGAGATGGAGCGTGGTTGGCCTCCTGGCCTTCCGGCTGGCCTATGAACAGCCGCTTGCTGAATCAGGTGGGCGGTGGCCAGAGCCGTGTTGCGAGTCAGGAAGGCGCTAGCGGCTGCTTGGCTGCGGCGGGCACGTGCCGTGAGCTAGCTGGTGCTGGAGCCTGAAGGATTGAATCCTACAGCATGTATTCTCTATTCAAGTGCTAGTTGATACGTGAGTAACTGCTTCGGGTTACTCGTAATTGAGATGTAAATAGTCTGAATCTAGTAGGCTGTAGGCGGCGCTATGTACTGGCTGCTAAGAGAAGAAGGAATGGAAAGGAGAGGGGAAGAGAGGCTGAGATGGTCGTGATAAGGTACAGTATGATTTGCTTGACATGATGAAGCTATCCGCCGTGATTTCGTAGTTGTACACAAGATGGTTTCGAAGTTCTAGGTCGAGATACTCCCCAAGCTACATGTAGATGGCGTTATTCATAAAAAATCTGTCAGTAGACAAGTTGCATCTTTACACATACCGGCTTCATGTCTTCCCAAAAGGGCTTTCCTTCGAATTCCCGAGTAAGTTTTTTAAATTCTTCCTCTACACCAATAACAGGTGACCTAGAATGGATCGGCGGCAATCTGCTGAGTCGTTCTGTTAAATATTTGTATTTCAAAGCAGCCTTTTTGAAAACACTCGCCGATGAATTGCATGAGGTCAGTTTTTTTGTCTTATCTGAATGGCTTCAAATGAGAGATATTTGATGCATCTTTCAGCGATGTCTTGGTGTGCTTTCTGCATAGCACATTTAGTATTCTTGGGAGGCGGCAGACAGCTCTACAGAGTCTCTGAGTCCTCTAAGCTCCATAGGCAGGTCATGTTTTGTTGCAAGTACTCGAAGGCTGTGTGATGAAGCAGTCGAACGACGTCGCTTTCCCTCTCGACCATCACCAGCCCCATGCAAACCTTGATCACGAAGTTGGTACTTTCGAGCTCTTCTTCACTGGGCGACGAGCTGCTATCGCTTCTGATTGCCAAAGCGTGACGGAGCTCCAAAGCTGTGATTTCTCTCGCGGCACAAGCGAGCCACCCGAGAGTACGTCTTGCCAGCTGCTGGTACTCACTTGGCTGGCCATGGATTCGGATGATGGTTTTCTCATATGCTTGTTTATATGCGTCTGAGCCCCTGGGGAGGCCTTCGAGCGTTTTTCTGATTTGGGCAAGCGTTGTTTTTGCCAGCAGTGAATCAACGTGAAACTTTGCGAGAAGAAAGCTAAAATTGTCAGTAGCTGGTCGAAGTTGTAGATGGTACATGCAGCCTCAGGCATCTTACATTCCATCAATCGCACTGCTAATTTTCACCACAATTTCTCCCCGGAGATTGACCTTAAGCTCTTCGCGTATATCGTGATTTTCTTCTCGTAGAATTGTAAACTCTGGTAGGCGGCCTTGGATATAATTTTCCACGTCCTCAGTGAGTGCAGAAATCTCAAGGAATAGCCCGCTCTTGAATCTTTCTTCGCCATTCTGGCTTGGTCGAGTGGTGGCAAAGAGCTTTGCATCTGTATCCCTTAAAACTGCCATTACAGTTTCCAAAAATTTGTCGCCATCTTGACATTCGTCTAATGCGTCAATGACAAAGAAGGTTTTTGTACACTTGCCGCTTATCAAATGTCTAAGGGCTCCGGAAAACACCTCAATATCCTTGTCTGAACGCGAAGAAGCCGGAATGTCTCTGTGTTTCTTTTGGAGGTTTTTGACGGCGGTCGGCGGAGAAGGCTTGTCTCTAGCTAGCTGCTTGACAAGACTAGCAAGAACGTCGATAGTTCTCTGGCTTTCCTTCCTGATAAAGTCAAAATATATGAATGCCAAGTTCACTTTGCTTTCGCCTGAGGCATCATTATAGAACTGTTCGTTTTGAAGATGCTCGATAACGGCGGATGTAAGGATCGTCTTCCCTGCTCCTGGGTTCCCCTGGCATAGCAGAGTTTTCTCCTGTCCATTTAAAAACTGTTGGAAATTCGGGTGTTCCAGAAACCATTTTCCTGATTCTGGACTTTTTTTACTGAGATGTTCATGATGTTGTGCATCATAACTAACCGGCGTGAGCCATTCAAGCATTTCGTTTCGAGCATGCCGCTCCTGATCCTGAGAAATCTTTCTCACGTCTTCAGATAGTTCACCGATTTTCCCGGCAATAACTAAAAAACCCATTTGTTAATATTGATATCTAATCATGGCTCAATAGGGCCTAGCTAGCAACACTGGTTCTCGTGCTCTCTCTCCAGAGCTGCTGACTGGCCATCCATCATGCGATTACTTATCTTCAACATGTTTTCTCATGGGAATTGATACCGAGGAAATAATAGTTGGAGGAATGAAGCTCCTTACTTTTGATACTTTCCATCTGCTCCACATCAGATGCAGGAATTATCGAGAGAAGTTCCTTTGCAAACGCAGCGGCCGTGGCTGCCGCATATCCTTGCCAGTCGTCGTTTTATAAGAGTCTGCATAGTCGCATATGCCTCGAATAACAAGGCATGGGAAATTATCCATCAGCCCTGCTGCTTCCATCTCCACACACAGAACATGATCTTTAAGATTGCCATTTATCTCATCTCGTAGAGTGGCATCTTTGATAACCTTGTTTCCAGAGGCAATAAGGCCGTAGTGAACCTTGACATCATCTCTTGGCTCTCGGTTAATAACTTTTGTGCTATCGTCTGATGCAAAGAGGACGTCCTTCATTGAATCATGGCGGTTGTATTTCTGTTCCAAGTTTTTCCACTTTCTTATCATTTGGTCAACATATCTCTTTATTTTAGACCCTTTCATTTCATGCCGCGTCTCCAATCGTTGTAGTGCGGCTAGCAAATTATTTGGAGGATTGTTCAACGAGCCAATCCGCTCAAAGCCGCCACCTTCTATTGCTTTGCCTAGATCCAGTTGAACAACGCCAGGAAACATACTTGTTGGTGTACTGACGACAACATCTCCCAGTCGAATATCGTGATCTTTGGTGGGGATGCCCCCTCCAACGCCAATCATCAAACCGAATTTGATTGATGAAAAAGATTCGAGCATTTGGGTCGCTACAACCGCTGCGGACGTAGTCCCCTGCTTGCCTTTTGGTAGGCAAGCAATGACGATATTGTGCTTTCTAATGGAACCAAGTGTATAGACGTTTTTATCTCCGGGCGGATTGCTGAGGAGCTCATGTTCTTGATCCAGCATGGCTGTTGCCGCCGTTAATTCTGTAGAGAGTGCACACACCCACCCGATTGTGTATTCATTACGCGGGAGGGCAGGAGTGGTGGATGCCTCAGAGCCAGACATTTTAGATCCAGGAATAGTACGTCACTATTTGGATTGTAAAGACGTGTCCTTCATAAAGATAAGACATACAAGAGAGAAGGAGAGCGGATTGAACCTGATGCTATTATGGTTGAGAAGGCTCTGAGGGTTTGCAGCATGATGAGTACCTGTAAAAGAAGAGCAGGGCTTTATGCCAGCTTAACTGCGGGGAAACCAGGCTCTCTACATCATTTGCAAGGCGTCTGCAGAAGAAAGTTGCTCGCGGAACTAGACGCCAATAAGAATCAGGCTGCGCAGCCATTGCGAAATTGAGCATGCATAAACGCATATGTCTTGGCAAATGTACCTTAGGTACTCTCTTAACACACAAAATAGCATGCAAAAGAAAAGTATCTTAAAATGGCATCATCTTATATCAAATGGGTATAACTGCGAGTCGATGGACATGCAGACCATAAAGCTATTAAGAAGCACTCTAGCTATAGTACTTATATAAGCTACTACTATTACTACTATTACTACTATTACTACTATTACTACTATTACTACTATTACTACTATTACTACTATTACTACTATTACTACTATTACTACTATTACTACTATTACTACTATTACTACTATTACTGCTACTTCTTACTATACTTGGCAGCAGAGTCGAATATTTTTATGTGTATCTGCCTTATTAAGCTACAGCTGGGGTATTGGACAACATAACTGGTGTGCTAAGTACATGTAATTTTCCCTTATCTCTTACTATAATGGCAGCGCTTTATAGCAGTACCGCTGGTTTATCACATTCTCAGCATTTAAGTCATTACCAAAGTCTTCAAGGACGTTCGGTGACAGATACAAGACAGTAGTCCTACACGCAGACTTAGAGGCACAACGTCGAACATTGGATTCAAGGGGCTGCAGAACATTTGCTTTGACTGACCCCCGCTTAAGCTTCTCGAAAGTCTATCGGAGTGCGTGCTATTTTTAACATTTTATATAGCGACTAGACTAGATAGTTTTATATCTCTAGTCTCACTCTTGCTCCAGCAGCAAATGCGTAATTTCGCGTAGAAACAAGAGATAAGCGTAAAGCTTTGTAAACGGAGCTTGTGAGCGGGACTTTTTCAAGCATTCAAAAGTAGTGGTAGTCCATACGACTTCAACTCAAAGAGTCCATCTTCAATTACTATACGTAGTGTAAATAGATCCAGACTGTTCTCATTAATAACCCATCAACCCCTTCATACATCCATCTCATGCCCATGACTCACACGGTCTGCCCAGTCATAAGTGTATCAAACAAAAGTCATCGTCAGTCTCTTCTCTCTCGTTTACGCTCCATCCACCTTTCCCCTCCCGTCATTTACTCCGCAGACGCCCTCGCCAAAGCCTCATGCAGATGCGGCGGGAACCTGTACCGCAGCTGACTCGTGTACGTCGTCAAATCCAAAATCATCTGCTTCAGCTGCTCCACCATCATCTTCCTGGTGCCCTCGTTGCCGCTGAACTGGCCATTGACCAGCTGCTCTCTCTGCCTGACGCAGCTGATGATGGTCCACATAATCAGATTAGGCACGTTAATCGAGACTGGTTGCGAGAGGCTGGAGAATTTGGAAGCGTATGCTCGGATTGTGCTGGCATCGCCGCCCGCCTCGAGAGGGAGAATATCCAAGCCACGAATTTTCTAGTCAAGAACAAACGTTAGCATTGACCTTCAAATAATAGCCTCGTATATATAACACTGCAATTTGGAAACTTACGTCAAGACATTGAGCCCACTGGCTAGCCTCCACCAAGCTCTTAATGCCACTCATCTCAAGCAAAACGCGGCAAGCAACCTTGTTCTGGTCCTGAATGTTGCGGTAGAACATTGCGTCGCGCTCATACATGGTCATCATCGTCTTGGCTAACTCAACAGGGTCATCGATGGCCGCTAAGCTAAGGCTGCCGCCTTGCTCTGACTCCTGGTTGCTGCCGCCCCTTGGCTTCACTGGCATCAGACGCATTGGGTCCTCTCCAATTTCCAGAGAGATGGCCTCGCTCAGAGCACGGCTGACAATGGACACAACTGCGTCATACTCGCCTGCAAGGTGGTAGAGCAGTACTGAGTCAGTAATCCGGCCATTCTCATCAGCAAAGCTGGCGGCTTGTAGAGTGACGGTGTTGACAAAGTCATCCTGGCCATCGAGACCAATAAGCGGACCACGGCCCTCAATAACACCCAGAATGCGACGGCCGTCTGGTCGAATATCCCCAATGAGCTTGCTGAACTCGCGTGTCTCCAGCACCAGTTCTCGCAACGCCTCGTGGCAAAGGCTGCTATGACGCTCTCCAGCTTCTCCACCAAGATCTGCGTTTAGGCAGATCAATGTGAGATAGTCGACCGCGGAGACAGCATCAGCAGCTCGGAAATCTCGAGTATAGTAGCCGATCATGGGGCCAAAGTTGATTTGTGGAAGGCCCTTGATGCTGTGTGTGCGCAAGTCGTTGGAGGCAGATATCGGGTCACTGGGGCGAAGTAGGCCGTAAAACTCAAGAGCCAAACCAAAGTGAACTGCGTCGACATAGGAAAATGGGTAGAGATAAGAAACAGCGTCCTCAAACATGCCAGATAGGATCTGCAGGTAAAAGTACATGCCACAGCTGCCGTTGTTATCGTCAGAGGCAGTCTTGGGGAAGTGCTTCTGGCCAATCTCCTTGATGCTATTTTGAAGATCTGCCAGTCCGTACGATTCCCCAGCCATCTCTAGTGCCTTGTCGCCCTCTCTGGCCAAGTTGAACTGCAGCCAAATCCAGTCGTTAATATCGGTGTTGAGGCCGTCTAGATTTCGGTTATTCAGCTCAATCCGACCAATGACCTTGTAACAGGCCATGCGGAAGGGGTCGATTGTGTTCTCTGGGGCATTTCGGGATCGCTGGATGTATTCGTTCGTACAGCGGTCGAGAAGCTTCCTGTTTGTGATTCTGCGATCTTCACTGGCAGCATAGTTGTTGAGGTATGTCGAGAACGTGCGATCGATTCCTCTGAAGTGGTTGCTGTTGTCGTTGACATACTTGGCAGCATCGTTTACATGACCAGATCGGATCAGATAGAAAACGGTGGCCCAAACGTACTCGCCATGGATTTGCTGAAGCTCAGTGTTGTCCGGAACCAAATCCTTTCTAGCTGATCGCAAGCGGATGTATGCCTTGATTTTACTAGTGATATCAGGCAGACCACCCAACTTGGCCTCGTGAGGATGCTTGGCAATGAGAGACTCCACCTCACGCAAGAACTGCTTCTCGAGGAAAGCATTGGCGCCGCTCAAGATGCGCTTCCTCATTTCAACTGAAAGCTGGGAGTTGGGGTTTTCATCCAGATACATCTCGGCAAACTGACGCTCCTTGGCCGTATTACCGCTAAGCGACGTCTCGGCATCGGCATCTTCACCAACAATCTCAATCATGGCGCGGTATGCTTCCACAATGTGAGGTGCATGGGGCTCGTGGGATTTTTGCTCAATCTCTGCCAGTTCGGCCAAGATGGGGTAAGGGCGGCCAACTAAACGTGAAGCGTTGAGACTGCGAACCTTTTCAGCCAGCTTCGACTGTCGTTCACGGAGGGCCTGGTCTTCATTTCTTGATTTGCCAACGCCGTCTGTAGCTCGTTCGACATCGGCGAATTCAGACTGATGAGCGCCAATCCTTGATCGCGCTCCAATAACTGATCGCTGGAAAGTCGAGGTACCAAATGTGCTGCTACGAGCATCGCGTGGAGTGCTCCCTTGAGTCTTTCCGCGGCGAGACTTTCCAAAGCCGCCTTGAGACTCGCGACCAGCCGTTACTGAGGTCTCTCTGGGTTTGATGCCGAAATGGTGGTAGATACGCTTTCGCTGCGCATCCCACTCCATAGCTACGTTATCTTCCAGAAAGTTATCGAAATCGCGTAATGACCGCTCCAGTCCATCCTGAATCATGCTGAGAGTAGTCTTCGTTTGCAGGTTCGACAAATAGGTTTCGACGTCGACATCAGCCGGAGGATAACCGTGTGTTGGTCGTTCGGTTCGTGCACCTTGAATATCGAGCAGGCCGAGGTCCTTGGCCGCAGTACTAGGATCCACGCCCGAGGCGGCAAGAAGATAGTGAGCCTTTCCGTCCGCCCTTTCGGTCTGTTTCGATTGCAGTTTTCTCAACCGATGGCGCAAGTCGCCCAAGCCCAGCTCCAGACTAGGGAGATCTTCCATGTTTGCATTAACGACGCCGGCCTTTTGGGTCTTTGCAAAGAGGCTGTCGAAGTAGGCGCCTGCGGGTTGTGCTGCCGCGCTCGTCGTGTTGTTATTCTGGGCAGTCAGCGCCTGGCCGCCCAAAAGGCCGCCTGTCAAGGGCAAGGCCGTGCTCTGCTGAGCCGGGGCAGCCGTTGTAGCCCCAAACAGAGAAGGCTTCGCGGCTGTAGTGCCACCACCAAGCCCGGTCAGTGTTGAGCCGCCAAACAGCGAAGGCTTTGGCTGCTGCGCGACCGCATTCTGGGTGTTTCCAAACAGGCCACCGCCGGGTGTAGGAGTCTGCTGGTTCTGGGTTGTCGCCGCCTGTCCAAATAGGCCGCCCGTTGTGGCTTGTGGTGTAGCTGTCGTGGCTGCTCCGAACAGACCTCCGCCAGTCTGTGGTGTCGCTGTTGTTGCTGCTGCTCCGAAGAGCCCCCCAGGCTTTTGTTGCTGCTGCTGCTGCCCACCTCCAAAAAGCCCGCCACCACCGCCGCCGCCAAACAATCCACCTCCTCCACCTGTCGTTGTGGTGTTGCTCTGGGCCTGTTGTTGTTGTTGTTGTTGCTGCGCGGGCTGGCCAAACAGCGATGAGCCGGTCGTCTGTCCGCCGAAAAGAGACATCGCGACGGTCTATGAAGAAATATCAACTAGACAGTCAATGGAAAAATAAAGCAGAAAAAAAGAGCCACAGGGACTACAGGGAATAGAAAAAGAGAGGCACCGTGTGCAGGCAATGCAAAGGCAGAGGTGCTCTCGCGTTTGAAGAGATTCAGGTGGGCAGACGCGCAGCTAGCTTCCCAGGTTTAGAATTTTGGCACCTGAATTGGCGAGGCTGAGAACGTGGCTAGGCAACAGATAGCTCAGGCCAATCAGAAGCGCTAATGGCCAACACGGCTGAAGGGCAGTCACCAATCAGCGATCGATTCACTCTAATGATTGCCTCAGTGCATGCATTGGTGGATGTTTTCCCATTAAAATTGCCCAAATTAGATTATATATCGCCATTATGTGAAGGTCTTCAGATTACGACTCCATAGGACATTGAGTCCAATTGAAGCGCGCGTTGAATGTCACTAGGAGGCAAAATTGTGTATGGGCAAAAACTCGCTGTCGGTTTTTCCTTTCTATCGAAAAGTAAATGCATAATATCATTACATTACAAAGCCCAAAATCGCTTCCTTCCAAAGACCAATTCTATTCCAAAACATCTTTTCATCCTCTATCAGTTCGTCACGCTTGCTTCAATGTAAAAAAATTTACTCGTCAAACAAGGCGCCCCACTTCGCGACAGCGCCGTCAATCTTCTTTCTGTACTGTTGCTGTGTGTTGCACATGTCGAGGAAAACCTCGTACTTTGCGTCTAGCAGCAGCTTCTCGCCGGCGTCAGTGCCGGGCTGAACCAGTCGACCAGGCTTGCTCATTCGGTCCATGATGTTCCATAGCGTCTCGGGCTCTGAGCCATCGGTGACATTATGGCTGGCTGCCTTTGCGCCCAACATGGCAGCTCCGTGAACGACTGCCGCGTTGACGTACTTGGGGATTAACACTGGCATGTCGCATGCTGTGGCCAGGAGATTCATCAGAATTGGATTCTGGCACTGTGAGCCAGACATGAAGATGGAAGAAATCTCGTGGCCGGCCTTGTTCATTTGCTCAATGATCTGGCGAGTTTGCATGGCAATGAACTCCATGGTGGCGTAGTACCACAGTGCCATGTTGTCGGTGCTCTTGTCGCTGTCGAGACCGATCATGGTACCCTTCATGTTGGCATCCGCAATAGGCGAACGGTTGCCCCACAGATCACCGTAGAAGAAGTAGTGGCGTGCAAGGTAAGAGACGGCCGGAGCATTTTGCTTCTCTGCCATGTACTCGAGGTGGGCATTGAGGAAGTCGTAAATGTGCTTGTCTTCGGCCTTGGCCAGCGCCATGGTCTCGTTGTACGCCGGGTGGACATCCAGCATGTGCCGTAGCAGCTCTCCTGTTGCTGACTGACCACCCTCAGCCATCCAAAACTCGGGAATCAGCACATCTCGGTAAGGGCCCCAGACACCAGGGACAAAGACTGGATTTCTAGACATGGCCAAGTGGCATGTTGACGTGCCTGCGACGGCAGCCAAGCGAGTAAAGGCCTGGCTAACGTCGTTCTTGGGAACATCAGCCTTGAGCTCCTCTTCAGTCAGCTCGACCTTGGCCCCAACTGTGCCAATCCAGCCTGCGTAGGCATCAATGACACCACTTCCGACGGCAATGCCCTCGGGCAAGCCGAGCTGAGAGGCGGCCAGGCGGCTCAGAGTGCCTACGCACTCGCCAGCGCTGGCAAACTTTCCGCTCTGGTAATAATAATAGTAGTTAGCTAGAGTGTTCACAATTGAATGGAAATTGCTGCATCCAAAGGGTAGAATGCAGCAGGAAAGAATTTAGACGCAAAAAGAAAATAGGCTCACCACCCCGTCGACGCCCCCCATGAGCTTGAAGTCATCTTTGACCAAGTCACCGAGGCCAATTTCGTGGTAAAAGTCCTCTTGCCAGCCTTTGACGCTGCCATCCACACCCACAGGGACGAAGCCCTGCTTGCAAACTGTGCTGCAAAAGCTGCGCGTTTCATTACCCGTAGCCAGGTGGGTTAGAGCGTCTGCCAGGTCGTAGAACTTGCAGCGAGCAAACAGCTCGGGAGGCATGTTGTTCTTGAGCCACAGAACCTTGGGAATTTCCATCTCAATGCTCATCTTGCCGCCAACATATTTGAGGAGCTTGTGGTTGGTGGCATTGATCTTTTCCGTCTCCTCGACCGGACGGTGGTCCAGCCAGAGAATAACGTTGCGGTCGTTGCCATCGTTGGAGAAGTCGGGGCCGGTAACGGGAATAGGCTCGTCAGTGTCGTTGGAAAAGACGGACAGGGAGCAGGTGGCGTCGAAGCCAATGCCCTTGATTTGGTTTGGGTTGACGAGAGATTCTTGCACTACGCGGCGCACGCATTCGCAGATGCAGCGCCAGATGTCTGTCGTGGATTGTTCCTGGGCAAGACGTTAGAATTGAGCGGCATGTAAGCAGGGCTTAACACTCGGGAATGCGCACATAGTAGCCGTTCTCGGGCTGCCACAGCTTGATGTTCTCTGCGGCCAAAGCCTTGATGTCACCGGTCTCGTCGATGATGCAGGCGCGGGCAGAGCCGGTGCCGACATCAATGCCGATGTAGTGGTCCTGCAATTGAATTGAAATTAGCCTTGAAACATCCTATCGTATCTATTTTGTGGTGAAGGCTTCGTATCTGCCAATTTTGCACTATGTCGTGTCGCCGAGCTTTTGGATTGGCGCATTGGAATGGGGGTAGCTACCTGGACATTTGGAGGCCTATCCATTGTGTAAGAAGAGCAATTAGCAAAATAATATACACTCACGAATTGGAAAAAAAAAATGACGGAGGGTGCGGAAGAGCTTAAATAGCTTGAACGAAAACACAAAGAAAAAGCAGACACTCACTCCATGGCCTTGATGGGCTTATTGTACGCGTACATGACGATGTCCGGTTTCGTTGCTTTCTTGGTTCCCGAGCAAGCCCTCTGGGCCCTTTCCCCGCTGATTATGGTGGCTCGACGGATTCGAATCTGGAAGCAGCCACGAACTAAGTCAGGCTGGTGGTGGTGAGACAAAAGAGTATAGCAGAAGCAGGATGGCGGTTGTATCGAGGGGTTCGGGAAGCAAGAGGAGGGCCTGGATATAGAACAAAGAGGCGCAACGACGGCCCCTCCACCGCCTTGCCGGGCAAAAGACCTAGGGGCGTGCGGCAGCGGCTATTGGCCCTTACAACTTGCCAGATTGGAGAGACGCCCCCCGATTGAAGTTCTCGAGGCCCTTTCGAGCCAATTGGAGCCGATCAGTCGGTGGTTGCGGAACGACGATAAGGCGCTGGATTGGGGGCTATCAGACGGAGAGACCCAGCGCAGGCTCCAGCATTTCCAGCATTGCGGGGGGCGTTTCTGTAGCTGCCCGCTATTACAGCGCTGCAAGGCCCCATTGCCCCGCTACCAAGACCCTGTTTTGCCCCTCAACTCCAGCGCTTGGGCGCTACAGGCCTGGGTAATGTGTGCTAACACAGCAATCGATCACCGAGCAGTGACATTGCCGATCACCTTGCCACTTGAATCGCGGATCAATCTCATGAACAAGTTGGTTTATGCTGTAAGAATAAACAAAGAAAAGGGTAAAAACTGGTCCTGGCATCATCAATGATCTCATTGTGGAAACTCACAAACATCTACCGAAACCGAACTGTACCGAAGAAAAAAAAAGGAATGGTCTGATGTAGAGAAACAGAATACATTTCGAAGCAAGCACCCACTTTTGGGAGAGCAAAAAAAAAAAAAAACTTCTTCCCGTCAGCAGGACCTTCACGATAGTTTCTTTTCGCTGTTTTTTCTCCTAACTTGCTGCCTAGAGGTGATCCTCTATTCTCCTCACTCGCGTCCTCCGCTTTTCTGGGGCCACAACCTATCAAGTGCCGGTTTGCAGTCCGTTGTGGCGTTTAAGAGAAACCGATGCTGGGGAGAATGAAGTTGTCGTCGCGTAATTGAATTTGATGAATCTCAGGCCAGATTGTTCCCGTGTGAAGGCATCCCACGCCGAGCCAATGTACGAGCTCCGATTGCGGTGGATGGCGTTTCTGGAACGTTGGCAGAAGACCACAATCAACCGACGGTTTTTTAAATGTGAGGATAGAACAGCATCTATATGGCTTCATTTTCATCGCATTATATACCATTCTTAGTAATGACGATGCTTTTCAAACATTTGTATAGCCAATCTCTCAAACATTCTTGACAATATGCCCACATACCCCCCGTGATCTGATGACAACCCTTTTCAAACATCTCCATCGCCAACCTCTCAGACATCACATCACCAACGCTCAAACCGCATCCGCCGCACTCACCACGCTCCCATCCACCGCGCTCCCCCTCCTCATCGCCGCTTCCCGCTTGAAGCGCGCCTCGCTCGCCGCGCTGCCGCTCCTCGTCCTGCTCCTCACAATCGCCAGCCCTTCCGTGCCCATCTCCTCGACCGCCAGCGCCTCCTCGTTGGCCGTCTCGGGATCGCCGGCGTCCTGGCCCGGGTTCGCAACCTGATACTCCAGCGCCTTGAGCAGCGAGTACACGGCAAAGGACAGCAGCGCGCCCAGGCACGGCCCCAGCCAGTAGATCCAGTGGTATCGCCGGAACTGGCCCGTCACCACCGCCGGGCCGAGGCTCCGCACCGGGTTGATGCCCGTGCCCGTGAAGTTGGTGCCGGCCAGGTGCGCGATGAAGACGCTGACGCCGATGCCCACCGGCGCCAGGAACGTGGCGCGGTGCTTCTCCACGGCGAGGAAGTACACCGTCAGCACCAGCTGCGCCGTGAGGAACATTTCGATGAAGAGGCCCTGCGCCGTCGTCGTGCCGCCGCCGAGGCTGTTTGTCACGTCCAGGTGGCCGGGGAGCAGGGCCGAGACGGCGGCGGCGGCGGCGATGCCCGCGATGATTTGCGTCGGCACGATGATGAGTGCGCGGAGAGGCTTGACGGCCCCGACGAGGACAAGGCCCAGCGTGACCTATTTCGACAAGGGATGCTCGTATTAGCATCATGAGTCAAAATCTAGGTAAGGACGAGGAGTAGTTCATCATTCTCACCGCAGGGTTAAACATGCCCCCCGTAACGCGGTAAAACACCCACACATTCACCGCCAGCGCCGTGCCAAACGACGACGCAATGTACAGCAGCGTGGCCGGCTCCAGCTTCTGGCCGTCCGTCGCCGGGTTGTTGTCGAGGGCCACCTGCGCCCCCATAAAGGACAGCAGCAGGAACATGAATGTGCCGCAGAACTCGCCCACGCCAATGACGAGGACCTTTTCATACCGTCTGGCGAGGGTGTGGATGCGGTTTGCGGGCATTGCGAAGAAGCCCTCATGCAGAGTGTAATGTGCGTAATGTGATGTGGCTGTCAGATGCTGTTTAAATCTCGAGTCTTTTGATTTAAACAATCATCCAACTCTCGAGAATATCTCATTTATATATACATCCACATGTACATCCCCTCCATCCCTTCACACACACCCCAAGAAAAATAAAAAACGGCCGTGTCTCACAAAAGCTGCAAGCAGCAAATCACACGACTCCCACAACACAGCATCACAACCACCACGAAGCCTTTTCCCAAAACAAGAAAAGCATCAAACGCCGTTGTTGTTCGCTTCCCCTCCCTGCTGTGCGTCTGTCTCGTGTAACACCTGTTTTCTTTCTTTCTTCAAAGTGACTGACACTTACTCGTACAACACATGTCTCACTCACGAGAAAAACGCCGGCAAAAGAGACTGTCACTTGTACTCACATTTACAGCATTGAAAACTTTGCAAATCTAGAATCCATCTCGCCATCGTAGCTTTGCTTTTGATAGTCCCAAGATCCAATAATCCATGATTTCACTTTGTCTCAGACAACACGATAATCTTCTTGTTCCAGCAGTGAAATCTCGCCGTGGGGCGCGGTCTGTGTGCGAGCGGCCTCTGCAGGATGACGTGGTGGGCTTGTACGCGGCTGGCCAGTTCAACCAACAGTCGTTATCACCAGTACGATGATATTGGACGGATATCAGCGGCATTGGTGATGGTAACAATTTTAATATATGTCTGTTACCTGACTTATATTGCGCCAAGACCGCAATGAGTTGTTTTGTGATATGAACTTCCTTAATCAATGTTCCTATACATGACATAATGGCATCTTGTAATCGAAAACGCTTCAGAGTGACCATCAAAGCTCAGGAGTCCAGCTCCATCTTGATGTTATGACTATGCCAAATCTTTTCCTTACCAACCTTCCGACGGTATAACTACAAAGGTAATCTCAACTTTTCCCTCCTACTCGTATAGCAAGCAAGCAGTGCTCAAGCACGTCCACCAACCACTTGCGGCCACATTGCTCTTCTTCAAATCAACATCCTACGCATCGAGCGGGAAAGCAAACGCAAGCTAGTCCGTATCATCCGTAAATTCGTAATTCATTATTCGTTAATAACGTGTGGCTGGTCTTCGACCAGAATCACAACCGTCAGTGTCGCCGCGTATGCTTCTCTGATAGCACACGCCATGCTTCAAAGTCAAGTCAGTCTCAGTATCCAGGGATAAAGGCGATGAATCGTGAGACATACCATGTGTTGTGGACATCGGCCACTATTGCACTGAGCCCCCAATGAGCGCACCAAGCCCTTGCCAGCACCTCATTGTCTCGAACTCCCACTGCATCCACCACAAGCACCTTCTCATCGTCAACGTCCCTATCGACAATGGCTTTCGCCACGTCTGCCGCCGGTGGAGGGCTCGAAGCTGTGCTACTAGGCCCAGAAACCTGACCGTCTCCGTACAGACCGCCCCAGTTGCGCACTTTTACAATCTCGTCTGCCTTGATGAGCTGATACTCGTAGTCGTAAAAAAGGGGGTGTGGGCCTTCCGCGCAGGGCCACGCCGAGACAAAGCTCACGTCGTACATTAATCTCAGCGGCCAGGAAACACCATCAATGGCGAATTGGACCTGGGCATCAAAGAGCCGAGGACCTACGGCATTGCCTTCGTGTGGCGCTGCCGTGGAGACGGCTTTAAAGCTCAATAGCTCCATCCGCACCGCGTCGACCATGTACCTCGTGCTATCAAGCGTAGGTAGCTTGTACTCGCGCACAGGATATGTATCTGCCCGTGGCCCTAATGCATCGGACCTTGTGCTCATGCTCTCTACGTCCTCTCGGGCCATTTTCTGCTTCGGCTGCCGGGCTCGGATACGAGCAATCTGAGACCTGCCAAGGTCGACCGTAGGCCTACCAGGACCAACCCAGCCTGCCACCGAATAACATGTCGGTGCCAGCACTTTACCCACAATGCAGCTCGCCGACCAGTATGTATGACTATTACGATACTGGAAGCCACATTGTGGGTGCATATGTGACAGCAAAGCAAGCTCATTCGTGGCGGGATCCGGGTCTAGATCGATGAGCGAGTTCATGATGAGGAACGAGAATGTCGGCTATCACAGCATCCATTAGCAAAGATTTTCCCTCTGAGCTCTGCCTCCTCTTGATTACATGTCGTCCTGCTGCTACACCAGAGTTCACTTACGCCAGGAAGTACAAGGCCGCTAAAGTAGGCAAACGCATCCGAGCTTATGGAATCTAGAGCGAAATCTTCATCCTTCTGTCTTAGGCATTCCATTGTTTCCCTCAAGTTAGGCCACTTCATAATTTGAGCAAACTTTTTGAGCTGCTTTACTTGGCGCTTCTTCAGTTTATACCGCAGTTTTACTATAAACGTCATGCCGTTAGCTCCTGTGTTTCCCGCGCTCTTGTGCACCAATACTCGGCTTTCTTTCTCGCGTTTTTTTTTTCCACCATCGAAGGGGTTACTAGATGATAAAAAAAAACATGCCACTTACTCTGTGTGGGCGAATCACCGTACTCTTCAACTCGAACATTCTCCCGCCACCGTCTCGCGAGCGCCAAGTTCCATTTGATTGTAGGCGGCATCTGCTGTAACAGCTTCTCCTTGGCCCAGTCGTCGTGATGCCGCGAGTGGATACGAAGCTCCAATTCTAGACTAAGGAGCAGCTGATGGAAGAATTTGTGGTACTGCTCTCGGTGTTCCGCGTTTGTGCCGTTGAAAATGAAACGAGTCACAACCTGATTCTTTGGCTCTGTGTAATCGATCCAGTCTGGGCGTGATAGCACCATGATCAGGTCGGCAATCTGTTTGTCTAGCGTCTTGTGTGGACTTAGTATCTTGTCAGGATCTCGTAAGAAGCGCTTGTACAAAGATCGATACAAGAGGCCCAAGTCATCATCTTCCAGCCCTAGCTGCTGCAAATCTTTCAGTCGCGCAAAGATTTGCTCCAAGGTTACCGGCCGCGGTATGACGCCCGAATCTCGCAGCGCAATCTTGGACGGGATGTTGCTTGCTGCTGCTGCCCACTGGTTGAGCGTCACGGTGCCGCCTATGCGACCATAGAAGAAGGCATAGCTGGGCTGCTCAATCGTCTCCCAGGGGTACGACACGTGCCCGTGCGCCTGTATCTTCATTGTCATGAGATGCGACATGGCATCATGCGGCTTTGCAACGTCTGTGCCCCCCCTTCGACTCTTGGAGCTCGTCACGTACAGCGCATAATGCTGGTCCGATGTGTAGGGAATTGATTTCTTGCGCCCTTTGAAGGTCGGCGCGCCGCGCGCAATGAGCTCGAGGGCATCCTTGTGCGAGAGCTCTTCACGGTCTGATGTGGTGGCTGGCGGCCATCGCGCTGCTTCGCCTCCATTGGTCGCCTGCGCCGCGGGCATTTTGCGATTCTTGTCACCGATAGTAGTATTGGTAATGTTGTTGCTGTTGCTGTTGCTGTTGTAGTCGACATCGCCGCCGCTACCCCGTCTCTTGCCAAAACTCGATTGAAGCCGTCCAGACAGCGATTCGTCCGGCCGCCGCCTCGTGGCCGATGACTTGGGCGAGCGCCCATGGATGTCACTGCCATCGCCGCCTCCATCAATGGTCCGGCGCCTGCGTGGGTGAAGCCCCAGCTCACGGCGCGACAAAACAAGACTATTGCTGCCCTCGCTCATCCGCCGCTGCTGCCTCACCGGCTGCTCGTCGTGGTCCTGCTGTTCTCGTAGCTGCGGCGGCGGTTGAAATTCGCGGTTCTCGCTGTAGTCTTCCCATTCCGGGTCGGCCTCTTCACGCGCTTCTCCGCGCAGCAGCAGATCCTGATACTTGCGCACCACCCTAGACCCTCTCTTCATCAAGCTCTCCCCGCGGAGCAGCCCTCCCCAAAACTTGGATTTTTCTTTCCTTTGCTCCATGGCCATCGCCTCTCCTCACGAAAAACCTACTCGTCTGCGTTCACTAAACGCTTTCTCCAAAAGCGCCCCAAGGCAGGAGACGGGAGGCTGAGAAAAAAAAAATTACAGTTCTCGCGAAAAGTCGGTCAATCTCCCCAGTTTGGCGCGAACGCTGTGGTGCATGGCTAGCCAGCTTTCTGCCTTTGTCTTGTTCAGCTTTTCGCCGGTAGCGAAAGCATCTTAGTTGGTTGTGTTTGATGCGTGAGAGGTTTCTTCCAGTGGCGCGATCTTAGAATTTGTAGTCGCCGTCGAATATCGCTAGACAGTTAAGCGAAAAGGGAGAAGAAAAAAAAAAGAGGGCGGTGGTTGAAAGCAATTGAAAGTCGTAAAAGGGAAGGGCGAGAAAAAGAGGTGTTGAGGCAGGACGGACGTACAACATGCCACAATAGGTAGCCGCCCGCGCCTACCGTGACCAGCATCTGGCACCCACGGCAAACGAACGGCGAGACTTCTATTTTACACAGTGTTTTTTTTTTTTATTTTGAGGACTTTATAGAGAGAATAGAAAAAGGCCAAATACTATTGTCAATTTTGGCAATAGCCGTTTCTTTTTCTCTGCGTCGTTGCAGCAATCTCTGCCTTTTGTTTCATTGTGATTGTTCCCCCGTGCACAAATACAATAAATTCTCCACATGCCATGCCCATCACAAAGCGCTATTCTCCCTGGATCCTGCAAGATTTGAAATCACACCGAGCAATGTTCTAGACTGTTAGAAGAACGGGAAGCCGTTGAGTAGAACGATGCCCTCGTACTTTGTGATTGTGATTGTAATTACGATGTCAAACAGCGGTCCTCCGCATAGCCTTTTCGGTACCAAATGCAACTGCATGCTGCATGCCGCACACTGCATATAAGCGCTGCATATGACAAAATAATGGAGTTTTACTACGCTGA
This sequence comes from Trichoderma sp. CBMAI-0020, assembly GCA_030708095.1. Taxonomy (NCBI): domain Eukaryota; kingdom Fungi; phylum Ascomycota; class Sordariomycetes; order Hypocreales; family Hypocreaceae; genus Trichoderma; species Trichoderma sp. CBMAI-0020. The sequence goes on from JAJNCI010000001.1 coordinate 1,214,062, forward strand.
ATGGGAAAATGACAAGGCAAAGAAAGACATGGGACGGGGTTAGTGCAGCATGGATTGCGGAATGAGACCAGGTGACCATCCACCCTGGCCATTCTTCGAGATGCGAGGCCCAATCACCGCCACTACAACCGAGGCCGGCACGCTGTTGGCTAATAGAATCACAACTACTGTTGAATCAATTGCCTGTGTCCCGTATAGACAAGAAAGCTTATACAACACTCCGCATCATGTCCTTCTTGTACAATAGAGTGATAAATTAAATTAAACCACAGCTCACTCCTTGGCTATCAACATCGCTGAGAAACACTTACACCTTCGCCTACAGCAGGGTGATATAAAAAAGTACAAGCAGAGGTAGGTATGCAACGACCATAACAATTTGTCCAAAATCTTCAACACGACCATTTGATCAATGAGCTTCCCCAACCTCGCTGTTATTATACACGGCCATGTATACACGTATATACAAGTTACTAGTGGTATACACATGCACGCTCTTCTAAATCAACTCGTCCGTAATGGGCATTGGCATATCCGAGTCGACATTCTTCATCTTGGAAAATGCTTTCTGGTACTGCATACAATGTCAGCTACACGCTCATTTGCCAGTTCAAAACTATCGCCTTCTTACCTGAAGAACAAGATTGACAATCAGCGCAATCATCATGGCCACGCTGATGATAATCGGCCCAATCATGTTATCAAAATCCTTGCCGCTCCTTTCCACAATCATGTTCCTGCGAACCTGCTGGATGCTGTAGCCCCAGATACCCGCAAACGCCGCAATGCCAATGTACGCGATGCCGATCCACTGCGCAATCGCATTGTCGCCAGCCGCCGAATATAGCGCCAGAGCCAGAGTGCCCTGTAAGATGGCAATGGACTGCCACTTGAGAAAGGTTCGCTCATTGGCCAGCCACACCTTGGGTTCAACCTTGAGATCCCCGGTGTTCTTGATCCATTGTGCGGGCTCGACAACGCCTTCGGGGAGACGAGCCTTCTGGGCGCGCTTAGCCCTGGCATATTTGGAGAGAGACAAGCCAGGGAGAACCGCTGATAGGGTGCCGTATCCACTTGGTTGCGCTTGGGAAGAGCTGCCCTCGCCCTCTTCATCCTGTGCTCCATCTCTCCCTTGGGGTCTCTGTCTTAGAGAGCGAGACAGGTAGGCCGTGGCGTCCGCTGCCATGCGCTCCGCCAAATATGACTTTCCAACAGGGGAGCTTTGTGCTGCCTTGTATGAGCTTGGGACTGTTCCGATGAGGCTTCCCACGGCCATGACATCGTCGGCACGCTGAGCTCGGCGCTGCTCTTCTTCTTCAAAAGCCTTCTGGGGGTCCTTGCGGATATCGGTTTCGAGATCGCCAAGCCAAAAGGGCAGGTTGTTAACGTAGTCGTCAAACAGGGAGGCAACTCCGTGGACGAATTTGGAGAAGCGAGGAGATGGGTGCACTAGGTGGGAGCCCATCAGATCCTCAATCCAGGTTGGCCGCTTGCGGCTGCCGTCCTCCTTCAGTTTAATTTCTAGCACAGCATAGGGAAACTTGGATACTTCGCTTTGGTTGATATTCGGGAAGGGATACTTCATGTTGCTGTTGTCGATATCAGTGCGGTGCCATTCGTTGGGGTCACGGCAAGGCCTGCTCTTGTCCAAGGTGTCTTCGCGGATAAAGGCCAATTCGGTATCGATCGAGATGCGGACTCGGTCATCAGCAGGCTTCTGAAAAGCAGTGCGGACATAGTTTGCTCTTAGCACTGGCGCCAGCTTTCTCTTCTGCTGGAACTCCTGCACTCTAGCAACAGTTGACTTGAAAGCCTCAATTTGTTCTGCACTCTCGCCCTGCCGCTCCATCTTTTGTGCGGTCTTCTCAGCCGTGTAGTCTCCATCTAGGAATTTCCTAATGTACTTGTCCTTGATCGTGAACTTGTGTTCTTCGCTCTTGCCGGTAGCATCGGCCGACTTTTGTTCCAGAAAGATCTCCGGCTTGGAGCTCAGTTGGCCGTACCATCGCAGACGCAGAGAGGTCACTTGCGACTGCTGTTCAACCTTCTCCGAGTACACTTCAAACTTGGAGTTGTCGAAGTAGAGGGAGGTAATGGAAGGCGAATCGGAAGCATCGAGTTCTTTAGCAGACTGCTCGCTGTAAACCAGGGCGGGGAGACGACGGAGAATCAGGGTCTTGACTTCGAGTAGGTTGTCAGGGTGCACCCAAACTGCCAATTGCATGTTAGCAAACCAAAACATAGATTATACAAAACAAATCAAAACAAATCTGGGACATCACTCACACTTATGGGCGGTGTATCGCTCGCCATTGTGCGTTTCTGCCGAAGCGTCCAAGTCGAGCGGAACCTGGTCGCCCTCCTCCAATTGCTGTCGGATGGCAAAGTACATGACGGACAGCTTATTTAGGAGAGGCGAGTAGCCCTGCTCCGAGTTGAAGGGCCGCTGAGCCAGGCTGAGCTGCATCATCGGCCGCACCTTGTAGCGGTCGCCCCTCTTGCGGTCATGCTTCTTGACGATCTTGAGGAAGCTCGTGTAGTTGATGCTGCTGTATTTCTTCAGGGCCTTGACCTCATTGGTAATCTCGTCAAGCTCGGCTTCAATCTCCCTAAGCTTTGAGGCGGCTGCCTCGCGGTCAGCATCCGATTTGCTGCTGCTGCCTTTGGCCTCAGCGTTGGACTCGGCAGGCGGCGCGAACTCCTTGAGCTTCTCAAACGCGGTTTCAACCCTCTGTTTCAGGTCGTCGAAGCGCTCCTGTTGGAATTGGGCGACTTTCTCGAGCTGCACGTTGAAAATCTCGTCACAGAAGCGGCTCTCGTCCTCCTCGGTCCACACAGTCTCGTCGTCTCGCTTATCCTCTCGCAGGAGGCTTTTGAGCTTGCCGTAATCGACGTACTTATCTTTCCATGGCGGGTATATCGACTCGCGCAGCGTCTTTCCGAAACGCATCTCGCAGCTTTATCTCTCGATGCCCTTTGCCGTCGGTAATACTTAAAGGGGGAGAGACAATCGTCGGCCCGTCTCCTCGACGATCGTACCGGCCACAGTCGAAGCTTCTGCCAAGTTTTGCAGCGGTCAACCGCGAATTGAGCTGGAAGGAGCGAAATCGGCGGATGCAAATAAACTAAACCAGAAGAAAGGGAACCGGATGAGATCGAAGCGGAGGTGCAGCAAAAGAAAGAAACAAGGTTTTGTCCCGACTGAGTCGGAGTAGGTCAAAATTTGTTTTTTTCTAATTGAAGCAAGACAAATACGGAGTGCTCGAGGCCTTGCCGGCTCCTGCTGAAGCTCTGCCCACCATCCACTGAGTCCGCTATACTCATCTCGTCCGCGCCACTAGCTCGCTATCCGGCGCGCCGAAGCAGCAAAAAAACAGAACTCCCCCACTTGGAGCTGGCTGCCGCTGCGGTTCCACGAGCAAATGCGGCTAACTTGTACCGGCATTCAGCGGGTTTCCGCTAGGTGCAGGCCTTTTGCAGGGCTCTGGAGCCTATCACCTCCCGCTAACCAGCACGTGTTGGCTGCTCGCTGATGCTACTGCAAGCAGCTGCTGGACCCAGATGCCAGGATCCAAGCAAAATGACGCAGGGCCCCGCAAGCAAAGGCTCAATTGAACCGATTGGGCACCAGGAATAGGAAAATGAGATGAAACAAGCTTGAACAAAAGAAAGAAGAAAAAATCCGAAATGAGCTGAAGACTGGAAACACGTGTTAAATTCACATAAAGCACATTCATGTTGGCAGGTATTTGAGGCTGCTTTACACCACAACGAGGCTTGACAATGTCTATGAACCCATGAAAATAACAAGCATGGATACAATCTCATGCAGGGCCCATGTGGTATAAACACTGAAAATTTCAACTGAGCGCCTCTGACTTGAGTAAATTACTTTCAAAATACGCCGTGAGACAGATCAGCCTCCATCACATGAGTATTATTTCAGAAACACTCTAGAATTCTATAACCCCTCTAAGAGTAGCGTTGTGAGGCAATTGGACAGCGGTACGAGAAACAAGATGTCTACATCATTTGCTGCTAATATGGAATCAATGTCAATTGCCTCTCTGCAGCACTACTCAAAGGGTTCGGAATACACTAAGCTCATAATCAGCAGCACGTAAGAATGTAACTTCCTTGGCAGTTTCCTCGATATAATTTATCAATGTCTTACAATACTACATCTCCTTGAATTCCCCTCCCAGTCTCTCTACGTCTGGTGCAGACCTTTCATACTAAACCATGCTCGTAAGATATTCCAAAGTGGGCAAGAGCTCAAGCCACGGTATTCATACCACCATAGCTATGTGTAAGATTTGCATATAACTCTCTTGCTCTCCTTCAGCGCCCCTGTCTAGCAATTAAGTTTTCCATTGCTGTTATAAAGGCAGGAGTCTAGCAAAGATTCTGTATTAGAAACCACTTGCAGACTGTTTGAGTTCTATCTTGAAGGAAAACACCCAAAACTCACTGAGATCAATAAATGCCCTGCCAACTTGTTGGTGTGCGTTACGACATTGGCATACAAATATCGTGTCATCCTGAAGGGTGCAGTTTCTGCAGCGTTCTCCAAATCGGCCGCTGATGCTATTAAGTATATGCCTAAGGATGGATATTTATCGTGACTTACTTGGCCAGGCACTGGAAAGGATTAGCATCAACGCATGCTCAAAAAGCTGTAGAGATTAGACTCTTACTTTCAACATTCCATTAACATTGCCGAGGCATGGATAAAGATCGACGGTGGAGGTTCGAACATGGGTACCTCCGCCGTCTAAACAGTCTGCTTGGAGAGTATATGGTTCAATAAGAGTGATATTGTCGCACAAATCCGCAAAATTCTGCCCAAGTACATGAGTGCTCATGGAGAGAATGAGTGACGAGAATGTTAAAAAGAATTCCATCATGTCAAATTTCACTTGTTCGCAATAAATCGTTTGTTGATGTGTAAGAGTATTGTTGAGTAAATGTATACCAGAGTCGAGGGTGAAGTCACCATTATATACACGTCAACCGGCCTCCTGCTGCGTTACATACGTTTAGTTAAGCATGTATTACTTCGGAAGACATCCAAGCGCTTTTGAGAGATTGTGTCTGTGCTTTACCTCACATGAGCCAATTACGAACAACGACCTATTAGGGACGAAGGCCTCGTGAGACGTGGCCCCGATATCAACAGAATTACAATTAGTCACAGCTTGGTAAATAGTTACCCTGGCCGCTCCTAAGACACGACACAGTACGGCAAGACGCGATACGATGGGACCAATTGAGTATCAACAGAGGTCTTTCCTAAATTGCTAGATTAAGGCGGATGTTTGAATATGGAGTGGTATAAGGCTACTCTGGATGTACTCTCTAATGCGTGTTTCGCCTGTGAAATACCTACCAGCCTACTTGGATTTACAGGAGGCTTTTCACCGCATATGATACGATATTGCGTTGTCACATGCCGTTGTCTCCTAAATAAAAATTTTGGCGGTAGTTGTAGGATGGGCTGGTAGTCTCAATTGTTGCCATAAGTCATATTAAGTAATTACTTGTTGCACCTGAACCTTGGCTTCATGATCGTAAACATCCGCTATAGAACATGAAGAACAGCAGCCGTTTAGAACAACCACACTGTCGATGCTTGCGAGGAACTCAGTATTAGGATGATAGACTCGATTATGCCTCGTTAATGCATCAGCATCTCAATGGCTTCCTCCTCGTACACAGGTTGCCACGCACTGATATTATGCTTCATTGGTTTAATAACCTAACAATTATAATAAAGGCACATGTAAAAGTATTCAAAATTTTGTATATAACTAATGCTATGGTATCATTGCTCGACAATTTAGCGGGAAAAAAAAAGAAAAAAGAAAAGACATGCAAAAGCCTAGATAGTACTACTAATTTTCTTCATGAAAGTATGCTTCGTAAACTCATGGCTTTGCCTCCCACCTAATCTACCTATCCCCATCCTCTAATGCGCCGCAATCTTGGCGAAAATTTCCTGAGCGGTTCTCTTAACAATACCACCAGTCACAGGCAAGTTGGTGCAAGCCTCGAGATACAAATCCACCTCACGAGCAGCCATGCGGCCCTCGTTGATGCCCCAAACAATGAGCGACTGACCGCGGCGCGCATCACCCGCAGCAAACACACCATCCACGTTGGTGCTGTACTTTCCAGGAGCGGTCTTGACGTTCTTGCGAGCGTCCTTCTCAATCTCGTCTCCCAAAACGCGAGCCTCGGGTCCGAGGAAACCCATGGCCAACAAGACAAGGTCAGCAGGGAAGAATTGCTCAGAGCCCTCAATCTTCTTCATGTCCCAACCGCCACTGGGGTTCTTAGTCCACTCAACACGAACAGTGCTGATGCCCTTGACCTTGCCGCTACCGTCGTCAAGGAATTCCTCCGACATAATGCAGTACTCACGAGGGTCCTTGCCGTCGTGCTGGCGGACTTCCGTGTGGCCATAGTCGACACGGTAAATTCGGGGCCATTGAGGCCAAGGGTTGTCGTTGGCTCGCTCATCCGGAGGCTGGGGCAGCAGCTCAAAGTTGGTGACAGACTTGGCACCGTGACGAACCGAGGTACCAATGCAGTCGTTACCGGTATCACCACCACCAATAACAACAACATGTTTGCCCTTGGCGGAAATGTAGGAGTTGTCAGCAAGCTGGGAGTCGAGAAGCGACTTGGTGTTCTTGTGCAGGAACTCCATGGCATAGTGAATACCCTCCAAGTTGCGTCCCTTGATAGGGAGATCGCGAGCGACGGTAGCACCGGTGGCAATGACAACAGCGTCATTACTAGCCCTAAGTTCAGTGAGTGAAGGCTGGCCCTCAGCACCGATGGCTACGCCCGTCTTGAAGTTGATGCCCTCAGAGGCCATGAAATCAGTTCGACGCTTGACGATTCTCTTGTCCAACTTCATGTTGGGAATTCCGTACATCAAGAGACCGCCCAGACGATCGGCACGCTCATACACTGTCACGGTGTGGCCAGCTCTGTTGAGCTGGTCTGCGGCAGCCAGACCGGCGGGACCGGATCCGATAATAGCAATCTTCTTGCCAGTTCGGACCTCAGGGGGTCGGGGCACCATCCAGCCCATCTCAAAACCGCGATCGATGATGGCGCACTCAATTGACTTGATACCGACAGGGTCACTGTTGATACCCAACACACAAGCGCCCTCACAAGGGGCAGGGCAGACACGACCGGTGAACTCGGGGAAGTTGTTGGTCATGAGGAGACGGTTGAGGGCATCCTTCCACTGGTTCTGGAAAACAAGCTCATTCCACTTGGGGATGATGTTGGAGATGGGACAACCGGTATCAGACTGGCAGAAGGGAACACCACAGTCCATGCAACGGGCAGACTGGTACTTGAGCTCATCTTCGTCAAGACGTGAGCTGATCTCAGCCCAATCCTTGGTTCGAGTAGCAACGGAGCGGTATTTCTCCGTGCGGCGAGCGTACTTCATGAAACCCTTGGTCTTATCAAGCACCAGAGCCCGCTTCTTCTTCTCAGCTGAGCTGTCTCCAATGGCCTCTTCCATATCCTGGAGCTTGGCGGCTTTGTCGTCCTTCTTGCCATGCACACCAGAAACGGCGGGGAGGTTGTATTCGGCACGCTTGGCTTCGGCAGCCTTGGTGGCCTCCTCTTCCAAGACACGCTTGTAATCCGTGGGGAGAACCTTCACGAAGCGAGGCAGAGCACGGTTGAAGTCGACCAAGATACGGGCCGCTCGCTCAGATCCAGTGTAGTGATGGTGGTCTTCAATGAGGCCGCGGACGTAGGCAATCTCAGTAGGATCTTCGAGAGGACCATACTCAACCATTTCGGTGTTGAGCTTGGTATGGAAGTCCTTGTGGATATCCAAAACGTACGCAATACCGCCAGACATACCTGCAGCGAAGTTACGGCCAGTGCTGCCAAGAATGACAACCCGTCCACCAGTCATGTACTCGCATCCGTGGTCACCAACACCCTCAACAACAGCGGTAGCACCGGAGTTACGAACGGCGAATCGCTCAGCAGCAACACCACGGAAGAAGCATGATCCGGCAGTGGCACCGTACAGACAGACGTTACCGATCAGAATATTCTCCTCGGCCTTGAAGACAGCCGAACGAGGGGGGTAGACGATCAGGCGACCACCAGACAGGCCCTTGCCGACATAATCGTTAGAATCACCCTCTAATTCGAGAGTGACACCTGGTGCGAGGAAAGCACCAAAAGATTGACCGGCAGATCCCTTGATGTTGACATGAACCGTATCAAGGGGCAGACCCTCTCCACCATATCTCTTCGAGATTTGGTAAGACAGTGAAGTGCCCATAGCACGGTCGGTGTTGACAATGTCACACTCAATTCGGGACGGAAGTCCCTTGTCGAGAGTCAACTCGGCTTCAGAGATGAGCTTGTTGTCTAATCGGACGTAAAGCTTGTGGTCCTGCTTGCGGACGTTGAAGGTGGCGACGCCAGGGCGGAGCCTGTGGGCAGGGGTCAGCAACAGAGACAGGTCAATGTTGGCGGTCTTCTTGGTGCGCAGATCGTCTCGCATCTTGAGGACTTCAACGCGTCCAACCATCTCATTGATGGTTCGGAAACCCAGCTTGGCCATGATGGCTCGGAGCTCGTTGGCTACATAGTAGAAGAAGTTGATAACGTGCTCAGGAGTGCCATTAAACTTCTGGCGAAGTTCGGGGTCCTGGGTAGCGATACCAACAGGACAGGTGTTAAGGTGGCACTTGCGCATCATGATGCAGCCCATGGCAACCAGAGGAGCGGTAGCAAAACCCCATTCTTCAGCACCGAGCAGACAAGCAATGGCAACATCGCGACCAGTTCGGAGCTGACCATCAGTCTGCACCACAACACGACCACGGAGATCGTTAAGAACCAGCGTCTGGTGAGTTTCAGCAAGACCCAGCTCCCAGGGGAGACCGGCATATTTGATACCCGTCCATCGAGAAGCACCAGTACCACCGTCATGACCAGAGATCAAGATGTGATCGGCCTTGGCCTTGGCCACACCGGAAGCGACAATACCCACGCCAACCTCAGACACCAACTTGACTGACACACGAGAACGAGGGCTCGAGCACTTCAGATCATAAATCAGCTGCTTAAGGTCCTCGATGGAGTAGATATCGTGGTGAGGAGGAGGCGAGATAAGTCCGACACCAGGTGTAGAGTGACGAGTGCGGGCGATGGACTTGGAGACTTTGTGGCCAGGAAGCTCACCACCCTCACCGGGCTTGGCACCCTGCGCCATCTTGATCTGGAGCTCGTCAGAGTCGGCGAGATAAGCAGAGGTGACACCGAATCGACCAGAGGCGACTTGCTTGATAGCAGACCGCATAGTGTCGCCATTAGGGAGACGCTGAGATCGCTCCGGATCCTCACCACCCTCACCAGTGTTGGACTTGCCGCCCAATCGATTCATGGCAACGGCAAGCGTAGAGTGAGACTCCATGGAAATAGAGCCGTAGGACATGGCACCAGTACAGAAGCGGCGGACGATGTCAGTCCATGGCTCAACTTGGTCAATGGGGACGGGGTGACAGTCGTCAAACTTGAAATCCAGCAGACCACGCAGAGTGCAAGACTTGATTTGCTCATACTCACTTCGTGAGTAGGCCTCGTATGACTTGTCATTCTTGGAACGGACTGCATCTTGAAGGTTGGCGATGGCAGTTGGGTCGTTGACGTGCGCCTCGCCACCATCGCGCCAGTGGTATTCACCAGACTCTGGGAGAGCCTTGATCCCAACAGTGTAGCGGGAGGGGAAACCAAGTTCGTGGAACCGGAAGGCGTCTTCAGCGATAAGCTCAAAGGTAAGACCCTGGATACGCGAAGCCGTACCCCTAAAGCACCTCTCAACAACCGACTCATCGAGGCCAAGAGCTTCGAAAATCTGAGCGCCCTTGTAAGAGGCGAGGGTAGAGATACCCATCTTGCTCATGACTTTCAGGATACCACCGTCGCAAGAGTGCTTGTAGTTGCGGATGAGCTCATCTTCAGTCAGCTTCTTCTTAAGAAGACCTTCTCTGCTGAGCTTGAGGATGCACTCCATGGCAAGGTAAGGGTTGATGGCATCAGCACCATAGCCGAGCAGCACACACATGTGGTGGACTTCACGAGCCTCGGCAGTCTCGACCACTATAGCCGCCATTGATCGCCACTTGTTGCTGACGAGGTGGTGGTGGACCATACCAGACGCCAAGAGAGCAGACACGGCAACACGATCGGCAGACAAGCCTCGGTCAGACAAGACAATGACTCGGTCACGCGCTTCAATGGCCGCAGTAGCCTCCTTACAGATCTCATCCAGATGCTTCAAGTAACCCTCAACACCCTCAGACTTGGGGTAGGTCAGGTCAATTGTCTTGACAGTCCACTCAGGGTGGATGGCGGACATGTTCTTGATGGCATTGAATTCGGGGATGGACAAGATGGGACTGGGAAGAAGCAAGCGGCCACACTGAGAGGCATCCATCTCCAGCAGGTTGCCCTGAGGTCCAACGTAGCACTCCAGTGACATGACAATGGATTCTCGAATGGGGTCAATGGGCGGGTTGGTGACCTGGGCAAAGAGCTGTCGGAAGTACTCGTAGAGAAGGCGCGGCGAATCAGTCAGGCAAGCCAGGGGAGCGTCATTGCCCATGGAACCCAAAGCTTCCTTTTCGTCAGCAGCCATAGGAGCAAGCAGCAAGCTAACCTGCTCGTGAGTGTAGCCAAAAGCAAGCATCAGCGGGTCCTCCTGGAAGCGAGCCGCATCAGGCTTGGCAGCCAGGTCAAATTTGGCCTCCAGGGTCTCCAAAATCTTGGGCAAGGTGATCAACTCGCTATCAAGCCAAGAGCGGAAGTCGTATCTGTTTGAGACGGCAGCCTTGAGCTCTGCATCGTCGATGATACGTCCAGCCTGTGTATCAACCAGCAACATCTTACCAGGCTGCAGTCTGCCCTTTTGGATCACAGACTCGGGCTCTACTGGAATGGTACCGACCTCAGAAGCACAGATGATGCGATCATCGTCCATGACATAGAATCGGCAGGGACGCAGACCATTTCGATCCAGGTTGGCACCGCAATAGCGACCGTCGGCGAATGTGAAGAGAGCGGGACCGTCCCAGGGCTCCATCTGGCAGGCAGCCCATTCGTAAAAGGCAGCCTTCTTGGGGTCCATGGAGTCGTTGCCCTGCCAGGCTTCGGGTACCATCAGCATGACAGCCTCGGGCAAGGAGAGCACACCATTGATGGTGAGGAGCTCCAGAACATTGTCAAAGGCAGCGGAATCGGATCCACCGTCCTCGACAATGGGGTACATCATTTCCAGCTCCTCTTTGAAGATGTCGGACTGCATCACGCCTTCGCGAGCGCGCATCCAGTTCTTGTTGCCTCGCAGGGTGTTGATTTCACCGTTGTGGGCAGCCCATCGCAGCGGCTGAGCACGATCCCATGAGGGGAAAGTGTTTGTAGAGAAACGCGAGTGGACAAGAGCAAAGTGAGCTTCGTAATCGGCGTTGACCAAATCATGGTAGTATGAGTACACTTGGACGGGGGCAAGCTGTCCCTTGTAAACAATGTTCTTGTTCGACAAGGAGCAGAGATAGAACCAGTTGTGCAGGCCAATAGTGTGAGTGGCGCGTTTCCGCAGCACGTACAGTTGTCGCTCAAAGTACCGTTCATCGAACTGGGCTGGGTCGGTGGTCTCTGGGGCGTTGCCGGTGCCGTATGCAGAGGCAAGGACAACAAAAGGCTGAGCAATGATGGGCTCGCGGGATTTTGCCGCAGGGCCGAGCAAGCTGGAGTCGACGGGAGGCCGTCGCCATCCCAAAACCCGCAGACCCAACGATTCGGCAACATCTTCCAGCTGCCTCTTGGACTCTTCAAAGGTCTCTTCGTCGGGCTTAAAGAACAGGTTTCCTACAGCATACTGACCCAGAGGAGGCAGTTTAATGTTCTCCTCTCTCTCGAAGTTCTTGATGAAGAACCTGTGTGGGATGGATGTCATCACACCAGCACCGTCGCCATCTCGGGCGTCGGATCCCACAGCACCACGATGGGTCATGTTGCACAGTAGGTTTCGTGCTGGCGAAGAAGTTAGCAATTTCGTCTCTCGAAATTCATCTATAGCAACTTACCATCGCTAACAATCTTGTGGCTTGGCTTGCCCTTAATGTGGCTAGAATTGGCAGGTTAGCAGAGCTGTACTATACTATGGCGAATATCCGCCAGAAGACGTCAAGACAAGGCAACTCACCAAGCAAAGCCTACGCCGCAAGCATCCTTTTCATAGGATGGGTCATACAGACCCTGCTTCACCGGCAGGGCACCAGCCCATGAGTCATTGTTCTTGTCCTGGTACTCATACGGATGGTATTCCTCCTTTTCAGCGTCGAGTTCAATTTGTCGGTCGTCGAAATCCTCGAGATAGCCCATGCTAGGCAAGGCTCCGTTTGCTAAATATTGGTCGGGTACGATTGACGAGGGAGCGTTTGCTCACAGCTGTGTCGTATCGTAACTTGGGAGTGTATTTCTGCGCTCAGCACAGATCTAGAGAAGCAATCTGGAGTCAGTTGACGGCCCACAGAAGCTATCAATAAGGAGATATCGGGAAAGAGGACGGGAGCAACAAGAATCAGAATGTGGACAATGCGGGGTAAAGAAAGAAGGGAACTGATAGGAAACCCAATGCCATGACCGGGCGGCAGCCTCCGCTGGTGCCGGATTGTCATCGCTGGATGAGGTGCACAGCTCGAAGAAGCCTCGATGTACTGTCGCACACCAAGGCAGGGCTGCAAACGCCTGGGCTAGCAGTGGGTGGGGACCCTGCCTCAGCGCTGCAGGGGGGCTTGTCTCACTGTGACTTAGCACTGGCAGCCCTAAGCCCCAGCAGCCGAATCCCAATTTTTAAGCGTTTGCGCGGCCAACAGCATGTGAGATGATGACGCTGGCGTCGGGACTTTCCCCCACGATGCCCCTCATGCCCACAATAACTTGCCCATTGCGTCCGCTTGGCGCCCGTGTCTCAGACCAGCCCGAATTGCTTGCGCAGTCGACACCGTCATCGGCAGAGGAAAACAAGGCAAATGAGGCCAGGTCGCTGGACGCTTTTTTTTTTTTTTTTTTGTGGCGTGTATTTTCTGCTGAGATTGAAATGGAGACGGTAAAGGCATTGATTGTATTGCAGGCATGGATTGCACCAGAAGAATCGCACAAGGCTCCATGGAAAGCGAGATGGGTGGAAGTCGCCAGACCAAGTCGATGAGCTCATGAGAGAGAAGCGGAGGGTTTGAGAATTTGGCGCAATGATGAGAGCCAAATGGCGCATTTTAGAGTCCAAACATTGTCTTCCAATTCGCTTTCATCTCGACTTATGCAAACGCCAATCTCGAATTCTCCTCTTCTTCTCCTTCTCCTTCTCCTTCTCGTCGGCAGTCGTGGTTCTCGGTCTCAATTGAGTTCAAGCAGCATCTATTATCGATCTTGGTGGGTTGCGAGCTATCCGCAGAAGCCGCCATAATCCTGATAACATGGGCGACTGCTTTTTCCGATTTCCCCCATCTCGCAAAAGTAGAATTGGCGCCGGCAGATGCAGCAAACCTTGTGTGTGTAACTTTTTGCACTTGCTTTTGGGGTAAGGAGACTAGGGAACTTGAGGGAGATTTGGAGAACTACTCCCTATATGGTGGGAGATGGGAAGAGACGTCATCAGCATCGAATAACTTACCAGCTTATGAAGTTCAAGTGGTATCAATGAGACGCTTTGCGCTCTGCAAGTATGAACAACACGCCACGAGGGAGAGTAGAAGAGAAGAGAGCGAGGGAGAAAGTGAAGCAAGTAGAGCAGAAGAGAGGGGGGGATGGGAGGGAGGATGGGCGGCGGAGAGCCTTTATTATAGACAGAGGAGGCGTCCAGAGTCTCCAGTTGTCCGAGTCTATTGCTCAGAACTTGGCTCTCTGCCAAGGCATGGATCTCAAGAAAGTGGTCCGAGCAGACGGGCTCGAGTCTTCATACCAGCAGCCGCAGAGCAGAACAAGTACATGTCAAGCGGCATGCTAGTCGCTTTGTGATATAGGCCCGGACGACTAAACACCAAGTCGCAGCCGACAGTGGGGGGGCTTGAGAACCAACCGCCTGAAATGCGGCGCTGTGAATGGCACGGTGCCTCCCAGCGACGAACTGGCATTGCTTTTTAAGCGGGCCGATCTGCCCCTCCACCGAAGCACATGTCAGAAAACACCGCACGCTCCGGGGGGTGCCAATGGCAATTTCCCTTGCTGTATGTAGCCTGTAGGCATTTCATGCCATGGTGCCTCGATTCGTCGAGCGAGTACGGGGACGCGGGATGGGAGGTTTCATTCGTCGGTAGCACAGCGACGGCGCCGATGCGCGGAGCCTGGCCCCTCCAAGCCCAGGAATTCTCGTCTCTCGCTGATGCCAATCCCTTGAAGCTGCATCCAAGGCCGCGCTAGCCTCGGGTTCGCAGGCAAAGAACCCCAGTAGCATTTGGTATTGAGGTTGTTGGTTTATGCTGAATGTCGCATCTGATGGATCTTCGGCCGAGTACGTCACCCTCCTTTTGCGGCAACAGAGGCAAAAAACGGCCCTCGGCTGGACAGCAAGGCCAATTGCTAAGCATCAACGCTGTTGCTCCAAACCCGATCCCCTCCGACTGCTAGGAATGCATTAGGAATTCGTTCAAGTCGCGGAGGCTTCTGTTGGCTCCGTCTAGAAACGTGGCCATACGTAATAAGGGCTTCAGGCAACGGCAGCTCCATCGCTGACTTATCGCGATTTCCCAATCGGGCTATCGATTACCCTCAAAAACCAAATTATTACCCCCATTAAACCTTTCCATTACCCCCATGAAACTCGCTGCTGTATTTGCATTACCCTCAGATTACTTGCAAAAATCATGAAAATTCTCTAGCGGAACAGACAGTGCTGAGGCCAGCATGTCCAAATGGACTGGTAATTTCCCCGGGCAATACTACTCGTTGCGAGCACAAGACTCGGCTGCACCAAGGGGGCCTAGCAACCCCGTCGCTTCTTCTTACAACCGCTGACCACAAGCCAGGCCCCTCCCTTCAATCTTCGCCTCATGGGTTGCTGTCACAGTAATATGCGACGACTAATTCCCGGCCCTCTGGTTGGCTCCGGGCAAGCTGACGCTCATCTCAGCGCCTATCTAGATGGCCAGATGGCTAGCAGCACGCTTATCCAGTCGTCGAGAAATTCGGTTTGCAACATGCTTTGTGTAAGAGAAATCCGAGCGAGCGAGGAGCTAATATTGTCCGAATGCGGCAGGGTTTCGCAGTCAACCCCACAGCATCTCTGCTACCTTGCCAGGATCATCCCAGACTCCAAGGTAGGGGCCCTGCGACCGATGCACACGAGGATCTGTGGCTGACGGCTGGGAGCTTAGCAGCGCAGCCAATCACAGACGATCCTTTTCCAAATCCCGGTCGCTGCGTGGCCGATGTCGCGCTCAAGCTTCAACGCCAACGAAGCATGCTCTTCAAGGACGGGGACCCTAAAATGGCACCGATAGATTTGGCGTCCGGAGAGAGACCCAGCAGAGGAAGCGACTTCAGCACCCGCTGCAATTTGCTCTCAACAGCAGCACCATTGCGAGGCTACTCTACGTACTGGTGCGAGATTGTGCTGAGACAATGGCAACCCCTCTCGGAAATCTGGCGCCATACGCCCATCGGCCTGCGATACCTCACGTCGTCATGGTCACACGTGCCACACTTCTTCAGCCGTGCTTTGACATGTCTAAACGGAAAGGTCGGTTGCAGTTTCTGGCTGCAAGATGGATAAGATGAGGGTGCAAAGCCGGGGCTGGGCATGCGCGGACGATGCAGACACCGGCCGGGGGTGCTGGACCGCAGATGCTTTTATGGATTTTGCCCGCGCCAGCGGCGCCATGTTTGGGAACGAAGAGGCCAGAGGAGAGAGCGCGCAGCTTGAAAAGAAACCTCGCCAGCCAATGGAGCACCAGCGTCGTCGATGCCTGCAGCACCGGCGTGCGTAGCGTCGCAGAAGGACTCGATTATGGTGACCCTACTCGTTGCGATGCACCCCCATTTTGGCCTGCTACTGTATTACAGTACAACATTCTTGCAGTCTAGCGAGCGCAGACAAGAACGTCGACCCATCTTCTGCGCGTGGTGGTGGTACTTCGGCCGTGCTCACTCAAAAAATCGACATCAGAAAACTGGCGCCTGCAGCCAATCAGCATCCCAGCCACCGGCCTGTCGCCCTTATCTCAGGCCAACCAAGATTGCCGGCCCGTTGCCCGAATCTTTGGCGCTGCAGATAGCGGCAATTATAGCCTGGAGCTACTTGAGAACTGATACGAGCCACCTCGCCACAAACGTGAAATGGTCTCGTTTCGAGACATGTTTGCTGCTACTACCCTGCAATAGTGGCTCTGGCCGACAGCCTAGGGCACTCTCATGGTTGCACTCACACAAGTCATGGTGACATCCGAAATGAGGTGATGGCCCTGCCACTTGCACGTACCCCAGAGGTGTACACCAGTTGTGCCCTTACACTATGAGGCTCTCTGTTTTAAGACGACAAGCTTTCAACCGCAGGCTCCAACTCTGGACACAGCGGACACAGCAAGACAGATACGAAACAGTCGCACTAAGGATATGGTCATCATCTCAGCTATGCCACCAACCGCTGCTATGGCTGCCTGCTCACGATCAAGCCAGCCACTTCTAACAAAGGTACTAGTATTTGGATGTCTTGTAATCCAGAACGTGTCATCTTAACTAGGTCAAAACCCACTCTTTACGTGCATCGAACATTCATTTCTCAGGATAAAATGCAACGGCGTCTGCTCGTGCTAGTGCCATTTCTTCCGTCATCTAGTCCCTAATTAACCAGGGCCTATTTTCCCGAACCAGATGGCGGGGCTTGGGGGGTGTGTGGTGTGGCCTTTATCCCAGATCACTGGTCACTTCCATCACAGGTGTGCAGGCGCCTTTTGAATTCTTATAAATATCAACGCGGAGAAGTCTCTTTGCGGCAGCAGCAAAAATGTGAGAATGGAACGTTGGTGAAGAATGCACCACCGAAGCCGGCCACCGTGGCTGCTGGTGCAAGCTGCGTATAGATGCTTATCCTGCCACCGGCTCTCCAAGCATACAAGCATACAAGCAGCTACAACTGACTCGAAACGGTAATTTGCCCGCTGCTTTGTCGTACGACTGTCTAAGTCGCCGAAAAAGGAGCTTCTGGGCAATACATTTTGTGATAATGCTAATCCAGAGGAATTAGGACAACCGGCTAGGCTTCGTGTATTAGTATTCTCGGAAACATTATTAGTCGGCCTTTTCCTATTATAAATCCATCTGCCGTGCCCGTCGACGCTGTTTCTCGCATTTCCCCGGCGAAATTCCGCCTGTTACAGCCTGGGCTCCGTCTGAACGCTTGGTGGTTCACCGAAGGCGGAGCTACAAATGAGGCCCCCATTTTGCGACTTTCCGCGGCAGGAAAAATGAGGATGGGGGTCCGCTGGTCATCCCGAATTCTCCCGATATCCACTCTGATGATGAGGGCTGTTCTATGACTCTTTGTCTGAGAAAAGCGCCGAAAAGGACAAATAGAGAACAGATGAAACGGCCCATTGTTTTGTCTGGCCGCCCTTCAAGTTCATTCTCAAGTAACAGCTCTTTATGTACCTAGGCCGAGGGAATGACAATACCTACTCCCCGCTTGACAGCGCTTCTCCCACCCGCATGGGCGAAGCAAAGCCGTATTATAAAGACTATAAGCTAGTTCCCATAAGCTTTCCAGAAGCATTCAGTAGTGCTTTGCCGAGCAATTTGGCAGCCTCATCATAGAACTATTTGTTGTGTTGGCAGATGAACAAGATGATTCGTAGGAGCGTTATACTGTAGCTGGGTTGGAACGCGCTTGCGCTTTAGACGCCACAAGCGCGCTGCGGGGCTAAGCCTATCACGGCCCGTATTTATCAACAAGGCTCAACTTCACGATCCAAGACTCGGCATTGATAACTTGTCGGGATCTGCGTTCTGATGCGCCTCAATGTTTACAACACTGCCAGATTTTACACCGCGAGATGTAGGGATACCTTGATCATCATCCAAACGCACCAAAACTATGCGCTGACTGCCAATTGTATCGTGATAGTCGCACTCTCTGTGGTACTCATCCTCTAGGAATCCCTTCATTCCTCCAGGGCCAGTCGACCACCTACACGCGGATCCGAACAGCAGTCACCATGGCCAAGCGCATTCGCGCCAGCGCGGGCAGCTTATCGAGCGAACACTCCTCGCACGCCTCGCTACGGACGAACAAAAAATGCACCGACGTCGGATGAATGTGCAGAACTTTGGAAGCACCTGGCTGAAGCCTCCTGGAGTGCCCAAGACTCTGCACCAGATGCGAGAGGAGAAGCGCGAACAGGAGGAACACCAAGAAGCCATGAGGCGAGAGCAACTTGCTCAGGAACTAGCAGAGGCGGAAGGTGGCGGTACAATGGACGAAGGCATGATGGACGATGTACAGCTGGATGGAGCGCAAGATTTGGACGACGAGATTCCGGATGCGGACGATGCTTTTAACCCAAGCAGCGACGACAGCGAGGGAAATGGTGGTGATGATGATGATGATGATGATGGTGAAGATATCGATGACGAAGAGTACTACGAACAGGCATTGGACGAACAAGAGGTCTACGAAGAAACCGTACGACAGGAAACAGAATACGAGCTGGAAGCTGCACGTATGAGGATGACAGATGACGCCTTCCGGGAAGCCCTCGTCCGCGGCGACCCAGAAGCAGACGACAGCATATACGGCGGCGCAGAAGAAGAAGACGACGAGAGCAGGGGCCAGATACTCGACGAGGACGATTTCGCTCACGACGGCACCCAGGACGATGGAATGGCGGGCGACATGGACGCTGATCTCGACGACGACATCCCCGAAGCAGATGACGGCGGCTACGAGCATACCGACTCCGAAGCCGACGTCAGCAGCAGTGCTCATTACGGTGAGGAAAACGAAGAGGAAGGCGATTCCACCGACCTCAGCTTTATGCCGGCGCGCTCTACGCTCCTTGAAACCCCTGGATCTCCTACGCTGCCTCGCCAAGCGGGGTCTCACACAAGGCGGGGCTCTCACAGAAGGTCCCGTGCGAGCATGGATCTGAGCAGTCTGCTGTTGCAGGACGAGAGCAGCTTTATGACGCCGATGGCGAGCAGTCCTGCGGCAATGAGGCGGAGACAAGGCCAGCGGAAATGAGATGATTATTGTTGTTAGTGTTGTTATTTTGTTTTGTTGTATGTTGTAGGTAGGAAAACATAGCTTAGATACCCCTGTTTTTATGAAACCGTTTTCTATTTCCTCTCAAAAGGAAATTGATCAAAACTTCAGCAAGTGCGTGCGATTATTACGATTTAATGTCCCAAGTAATTCATACAACTGGATGAAGTATCACAACATGATTAGAGGGGGGGGGGGGAAGGGAATCGAGATATGAAGAATGATAGTAGCCTCGTAGTAAGCTTCTTGATGATATTAAAACAGTTTATATGCATGGCTCTTAACCTGTATCAAAGAAAATCCACTCGCTTTTATTTCACAGTCAAGACCTCCCCCCTTACATTTCATACAGCTCATTGTATTTCTGTGACAGAAAAGATAACCAGAAACGGCAGCAAAAACTCCCCAACAAAAAAACGCCTACCCAAGATGCACCTTTTAAAAACATTGTCTGCCAGGAAGAAGAAAGAAATGCAAAAATGAAAAGTATACACTGGTTTTCTGCTCGTAACCGCGAAGGGCTATGATAGAAACGTCATCGCTATCGCGTGAAATCCGTATTAAAAAAAGGGGGCGAGAAAAAAAACGTATGTTGTAGAGCGGAAGATCGTTTTTTTATCGTGCCTCCCCCGTAACATTGGAAATTTGAGGTTCTTTTTTCCGTTTTTTTACTTAAAACAGCCAGACATATATAAAAAGCACAGCAACGGCAAAGAAGAAGAGCAGCCACCACTTCCAGCTGACGCCGCTGCGCTGCGCCATGATGAGCATGCGGTTCATGGTGCCGCGGAGGCGCACGCGCGTCGAGTCAAAGGTGTCGTTCATCTTCTCGGCGAGGGCGGAGGATTCGCGGATTTCGTCACCAATTGCGGCGGTCATCTATCGGTTTGGCGCAAAAAGCGATACGTTAGCAATGGCCCCCCCTTATCGCTCTTTGGCTCTCCGTCTCTTCTCCTCCAAGCGCGCAAAGGCGCTATGGAACTAGATATGCAGAAATAGGATAAATGCCGTAGCCTGACTTACGTCCTTGAGGACCTTGACTTTGCCCAGGATGCCCGCCACCTGGTCATCGTTCTGGCTCTCCAGCTCGTTCAGCACTGCGTCGCTGTACTGCCCCTTCTTGTTCGGCGTCGCGGTTCGGTATGCGCTCGAAGGCGTGCCGCCGTAGGAGTTCCCGTTTGAAGGGGAGTAGCTGTTGTAGCCGTAGCCTCCCCCTACGCCGGCGCTGGGAGAGGGAGATGGGCTGGGGCGTCCGCGCTGGGACTGATCGCCCGTGTAGCCTGCGAAGAGGGCGCTGCGCGAGTCGCGCTGGTGGAGAGACGAGGCACCGAATCTGTGTTTTTTCAATGGCGGGTTGATCAGCTGGATGATCTTGTGTTGTGGATTGTCTTGGGGGCGACAGCAGGGAGGTAATCGTCGAGCGCGCGCATCGTGGAAAAGTTGCCTTCGCGACAAGATATTCGAATAGGGTAGGTTGAATCGATGACAACTTACCTTTGCGACATGATGATGAGATACGTAGAGTTCACGCAAACGCAGTGGGAAAAGCAACCAGTGTATAAAAAAGGGGGTTATATGAAGAGAATGAAGTGGGCTATTTGATCGTCACTCCTGTTTGAAAAATTAAATGCCCCTTGGAAGAAGTTGAAATATTACATGCAGTCGTTTTTTATGGCTTAGGTGGTCTTGATCCATGTCCATGAAGAGTGGCGTTAGCGATTTTTTGGGGAGGGTACGTACCCAAGCCACTGTGGTGGCGGCTCAACCAACGTGGCTTGAATTGGGCACGGCATTTTTTCTTGGGGAAGAATTTGAGAACACCCAACCAAGAGAATTTTTGAAATTGGGCTATGCATGGTAGCTATTTGCCTAAAAGCTACATTCTTGGCAGACTCCCGCCTGTTCAGCTGCATTGTCTCCAGGGTATGTGCCAGAGCCTGAACAAAAGACGAGGTGACATGAAGCTTAAAGCACTGGTGGGCCACATTTGCTCGAGTGTGGGGAATGGCGGGACGCTGCACAGACAGGACAAGGCTCCAGAAACGCGAAATGGCAACAGGCTGTTGATGGCCTCAGTGGCAGCATGTGCGTGCAATTTTCAGCTACCTATCTCCGTTCCCTCAAACACCGCATGGTATATAACACGCCCCAAATATGTAGCAAATAGCGGCCTATCGTTGTTACATGACCCCAGCTTAGATACCCAGATCAATCCCGCTCTGGGCTCCCCGCCTCCCTGCGCGGAGAAAATTCCTGGTGAATCCATAAACGTAAAATCATAGACCGGATGGCGACTCGATTGAGCCAGAGAATTAGAGGGATGATATCTTAACCCTCCATCTCGGTGTCCTCGGTGGGAGGGTGGAAGTCCTCGTCGTCTTCCTCGTCCTCGTCATCGTCCATGGGAGTCTGCTCAGCAGCCCTGGCGTAGTCAATCTGGGCACCGCGAGTGCGGCGGCCGCCCTCAACAATGTTGTTCAGATCAATCTCCTCCAGTCCATCCTCATCTGCGTAAAAAGGTTAGGCAATCAAATCTCCCTTGAGAGGGAAAATAGTACAGAGGTGGTAGATGTTTACCTGGTTCAGCATTCTGCCCAAGCGTGTTAGGTTAGCTAACTGATTATGCAAACAACAATGATATGAATCGGATTGTTCATCGACTTACATCCTCTTCAAGCTCATCCTCGTCATCATCGTCGTCCTCGTCGTCGTCCTCATCCATGGCGACGGCGTGGGGAACATCATCCTGAGTCGCCTTTCCCTTGCCCTTGCTCTCAGCAAAGGAATCCTCAGTGTGAGGGTTGGTGACTCCGGTTCCGTCAGACATTTTTGAGCACAGGTGTTTCTGAGAGAAGTGTTGGTAAGAAAGAAGCTTGGGAGATGGTTGTGAGACGAATTGGTATGAGGAGGGTGAACGGTGAGTGCCTTGGTAAGTATAAGTAGGAGAGAGTGAACCTGAAGTGGACTGGGTTCTGCTCCAAGCTGTTTTTGGGATCGAGGAACCAGCCAATTGAAAGATGCATCTGAGTGTGTAGTAATCATACTAGTCCATTTCAGCACTAGCAGGCATTGATGTTGTTTGTATCCGCCAGTCACGTGGATTTATCTGGATCAAGATCTGAGGTTGCTGGGCAGAAAGACATGGGTGATACAGGCATGGAGTGGGTAGATAGGCAGGGCGATTGCTGCTGGGTGGCTGGAGAATGAATGGATTACGAAATGCGATACCAGTATGGAGTGTTCTAGCATCTACTAGTTGGGCAAGGAGGCGACAGATACGACAGACACAATACTGTGTTTACTTTGGCTGCTTCAGGCGTTGACATGTAAGGACAGCGGCCTAGGTATACTGATAATAGCTCACAGGAGAACAGTTTCCGTTAATGGCCCGCAAACCAAGGATTTTATTGCTTGGATGGATATTAATGTGCGCGTCAATTGGCGACTCTATTTCTCACCTCCTCCACTCATTGCCAGGAATACCACAATGCCAATCATCCACCAATACCTGTGCATGGTTAGGCCCATAAGCCGCTCTGGAGAGGGGAAATACAACATACTTTTGTAGGAATGTCTTCTCCTCTTCCTCAACCTTCTTGCCCTCTGGCGACAGAACGACTGGCTTGTTGAGCTCCGGTTGCTTGCCCTTGAGCGCCGGCAGCACTACAGCCTGCGGCCCAAAATCTCTCGTCTGGCCCGCATCAATCCTCACTCCCTTCAGCGCAGCGCTCAGGACCTCTCCATTCTCATCGATAGACAGTATCAGATTGGGAGAAAAGCCCTTGCCGAAGTTGTCCACCGAAGCAACAGTCGTGCCAGATATCCAGCTCGAAGACTTTGGGTCGTACAGCCCTACGCGCACCAGCTGTGTAGACTCTGGAATCTCAGGAGCTTCGTAGGAGATGATGGAGGAGGATGTGGTGAGGCTGGGATCGTATGCGAGCTCTGCAAGGAGGGTCGGCGACTCGGAGTTTTCGACAGGCTGAATATAGATGTGTGCGGTGTGGAAGTTGGCTTGGACAAGGGCCGCGGCGCACAAGGCCGACAGGAAAGCTATGCCGCGCATGATATCTGCACAGGTGAGTTGCAGCTTGAAGCGAAAGGCGGAGAGGTCGGATTGCTGGAGCTTAAGCTGGTCAGGGACCGTACAACGTCCTTAGCTGGCCTTGATTGCGATAAGGTAACGCCGCAGTGGAGCATTGCAAGGTACCTCGCTCAGTACTGAATACGGCGAGGTACCTGGCAGATGGAGACTGGTGGGCTTCTCCAGCACGTGCCGCGGTCCCAACATTGGGACGTCATACAGCATCTAGAATGCGGATTCCATCTACAACGCAGTACGGACGGCCAAGGAAGCATCTGCCTCTGTCATTTTCTTTTGCTACATGTCGCCTAATTCCCAACAATGGGGTTCCAGCATGTGGCAAAGAAGGCAACCTGTTGCACGAAACCCCTTCTGTGCTACTAGCGAGAACGGTACGCCAGCAGAACGACCCTAAGCTGTTCAAGGCTGGCTCAACAGCTACAAGCACACACCTACGAGAAGGACGCATCACGATTTGCCCCAGCATCCCAGCCAGCAGCCAGCAGGGCGGTCGGCATCCCGTGCTTACCGCCTCAAAAACATGGGACATCCCTTCAGTTGTGATCATGGGGTAATGGCCCCCGGCCTCTTCTCGTCATCCTGCCAAGTGGCTGCATGCACACGCCCCTTCAGCTTGCGTTCGCGGCCAAGATGGCTTGGCCTAGAGCCAATAATGTGCGCCAAATGGTCTGCCATCTCTGCCATCACGTCGCACCATATCCATGAGTTGCTCTATTGGGCTGCAATGAGCGCCCCCAGGATTCACCCTAACCTGCCCTGCATATATGGGAAGGCTTTCTGCGGACTCGTGGGCTGAATCTTCGCTGCAAAGACAGTACAGTAGCAGTTGGAACCACATTGTTCACGAAGTAAGCAAGATCGCGACATTCTACACCGCAGAGAGACATCGACGACCCCCTACGCCTGGACTGCCGAGGTGATTCTGTGACCAACAAGCGTGGTCGGGAACAGGGATGCGCTCATGATCCGTAATTTCCCGCTTCGTTTGCACCTGATTTGTGGCTGGCAAGTGCTGGCCCAAGGCTGGGGAATTTGATTCCATCCCGCCTTCTTCTATGAAGATGATCGTGAGGATTATATTTGCATGTACTCGCTCGGGAGTGCTATCGTTGTACCAAAGCAACTAGCGCGTATTTATCCACAGTTGGACGAAGAACGAAGAGAAATAAATCACTTGCGCAGCCTGGCGTATGGCAAAGATATGATGGGTGATGGTATAATAATAATGATGTTATGAAAAGTATATTATCTGGCGCTATCTTCTACTTATTTTAAGAAGCAATGGTGATGATGAAAACAAAAACACGATATACATCCGCATATATGGAAAATCAAGTGAAAACGAACGACACGAAACTTGCGAAAAGATTCACCCTTGCCACGCAGCTTCTGCCTTTTCAGAAGGCATGAGCCTCGCCCTTTGAGAAGTTGCCATGGCCTCCAATATTCTCTATAACCCTCCGTCCAGATAATCCCGAGCAAGGCATGTTGAGGCGTACATGTCTATGACGGCGGGCAAAACGCGAAGAAAGACTGTGGCCGAGTCTTGAATGATTCCCCCCAACACTATAAGAGTGATGAATGTTGCCATTAACGTCTGTGACAAATATTTATGCCTCCATTTCGGTTGGCTGAAAAGGCGAAGCACGCAGTACCAGTGTATGAGCGTTGTTGTCGCAAGCAGTATCAGGAATGCCTCGCAGGGATGCCCTCGATCTCCGAGCCAAAGCAAATGTTTTTGATTCCGCAGTGTAATGGCGTTACATATCTATCGTCATCTTAGCTCAGAGCGGTGGAAAAGATTGGAAACGCCTGTTCCTACTGGATATATCCTCCAACATTCCCCATTCTCAGATCCTCTCCTGACTTGCTCTGGGATGATGTTCAGAGTCGCTGTTAATCCCCAAGCAGCCGCGGTGTGGAATATACGTAGTTTGTGATTCTCGTCGTCTGTCGTATGCTCAACTGCTGCATGGACTTCTGGCGCCCTCTGTTTCTGCTCTGTGGCCGCTGGGTACGAGATGTCTGTCTCATGGCGTTCAAACATAGGCCTAAAAACGTATCGAAAAGCGGGCTTTATACTAAGGCTGGAGTCTTTTTCTCATTGAAAGATGATAGAAGATCTATCGTACGAAACTTTGGTAATGTACATTGAGTGTCGCAAAGAAGAAAAAGAAGAGGCTAACGCATTTCCTTAATCACCAGGCCTCCGTACGAATACAAAACAAGTGCAAGATTGTTTGGGGGCCTCGCTGGAATACCCCTCATTTCCCGTAGGATTCAGAGCCAGCCAACTCGGCCATGGGAGTGAGGCGATCATCCTGAGGTCTCAGCCACCGCGCTACGTCTAGTTGCCTTACACCCTTTCTTCCATCATCTTGGCCGCGTACCATACTTGTTCATTTCCAACTTACTTCATCATGGGGGGCGTCCAACTTATTTCAGGAGGCTGGGAAAGTAATGCGAGACGAACTGCTTTGGGATAACCCCCATCCAACTCGCCCTCCAACCCGCCGTCGACAAACCCGCCATCAAGATTCCCTACCAGACACCCGCCCTCAAGACAGCACCCCTCCCCCGTCTCTCCGCTCTCGGGCTTTAAGCTGGCAACGAAGTCATCTCGATACCTGATCCGTTTTCAATCTCTCGTTATCAACG
This sequence comes from Trichoderma sp. CBMAI-0020, assembly GCA_030708095.1. Taxonomy (NCBI): domain Eukaryota; kingdom Fungi; phylum Ascomycota; class Sordariomycetes; order Hypocreales; family Hypocreaceae; genus Trichoderma; species Trichoderma sp. CBMAI-0020. Next base: position 1,240,137 of record JAJNCI010000001.1, read on the forward strand.
TCTCCTTTTCTTTCTGCTTCCACCTTTCTCAAAACCTTCTTCATGCATGTACCCGAAAGAGTGTCCTCCATCTTCCATCTGTCCTCGCTTCCTTACTTGCATCTTTTTATCAATACTCTTATTCATATCTTCCCTGAGCTACTTTACGTATAACATTTCATCCTTTGGGTTCGTTGTGTTTCACCTTCCATCATTTGTTTGTGTCAAAAGTAGCATATTTTGCATCGCCTCTGTGATATCTCTTCAACCTTTTCATCTCTTGCAACTTTCTTTGGTCTTCAGTCTTCGATCTCTTTCGAAGTAGCAGTCAAACCAGGATAGCTTGACCAATATCTGCAATGGTCTTTAAACAATGGTTATTGCAGATCAATATTTCTCTTTCGGCGTTGGTCCTCCTCCCAGGAAGTCAGCAAAAGTATCTTTCCTGGGCGCCGGCGGCGACATTTGCGTAAGTAATCACCGCCTCGTTTCTTCCGACTCCATGACCTATCTAATTCCTACGCAATAACCAGAATACTGGCCGCGTGGAGTATAACTGGAGTTTGTCTCGCTTTTCTTCACAAGCGGTATCTTCTAGAGTGAGTTTGTCTGTGTGCCTATTACTATTTACATAACCCTGGAACGGAAATAGCGATAGATTGCCTAATCTTTAATGCAGAAATCCTCGGCTGGTGATTTATTTGACCTTACAAGTGTGGTTGCCATTCTTGATGGTACTACAGCCGTCGCTTGCAGAAGCCATCCTGCTTTTGCCTCTCTCAATCACAGCCGCCATTATATACCTGGCAGCACCGCGGGGCAATCAAGCCTTGGACAATTTGCAGCTTCCCATTCCGGTTCCTGGGCCGCGGAGCCTACGATACCACCGGCACTCCCGAGCCACTCTCCCACCAAGCGGCCAAAACTTTTGAAGGACGAAAGATTCTTCCATCTCTACAACTACTATACAGACGAAATTCATCATTATTATGGTGATAGGTTTGGCAAAATCGCACACCAACAGTCTATACGGAGCGAACTTCTGCTTCAATCCATCCAAAATATGACCAATTCACTGGTTAAGGGTACATATGCCGGGTTTGTTATGGTCGAAAGCAAGTGCGTAGAAGTTGACAAAGAACAAGCCTCGCATAACGAGTCGAGGTTTGCTACAAATAACAGCAATATGCACAGTCTAATTGCGCTGCAGAGCACTCTACTCCACGAACACCATGACTTTTTTCTCGCAAGCCAGCACCCTTCAGCAAACCCCGCACTGCAACGGCTAGCATAGAAATATGCAATGCCAGCTCGCATGTGGCGCCACGGCAAACATACGTTCTTTGAGCTGCTCCGCCACAACATGCCTGATTACATGGGGCATATGCTTGCCTTCATTTACCTTGCGTATACTATGATGGCTCTCTTATATGAGACTGTTCCAGCTCTTGAAGACACTTGGATTGAGTGCCTAGGAGACCTGGGTAGCTACAGGATGGCGATTGAGGATGACGATATTCGAGACCGAGGGTTCTGATTATACGTTTCTTGACTATGGTACTATACGGCGGCTGGGCACGATGCTTTTCGTTGATGAAAAGCCTGGGCCGTCGTCCCTCGAAACTGGTATTACAAGGCCTCCATCCGTGGGCCGACTGTACCACCACCTAGCTATCCTGGCGGGCTGAATGCTATGCAGCAACTATTTTACTACCGAAAGGGCGTCTAGTTTGTCAACTTTGCCACCTAAGATACGTATCCAACAGACACGGCCGTCATCAATCTTCTGAATCACTGCGACCGCTCGTCATCGGTTCAGGCTGCCGACGCCGCCTTTAACTGAGCATGGCCTCCAGTATTTCATATACTTGAAACAGTATTAATGAATACTCTATACACGCTCTATAATTATAGCATAGCCGACTGCCCACGGCATGTCTACCTATCATGAGGTCTTATGATTTTGGCGTCCGTTTCAATATTGGGTCGAACGGAGTCATGATTGACTCTCATAGTGCCAGAACATAGCATTCGACTTGCAGCCAACCTACTAGCTGATTCACCTTTAGCCACAGCTCGCCAATCTCGTGGACAATGCGTACAAACGATACGAAGAACCGAAGATTCATCGCACTTTATACTTTGTCTTTATGAACTTTCGACATGCCACCGGGCAATCTCATACCATGGTCCTCACGCTTTACGTTTATCTTGGAGCTAGCATCGCAGGTTTATTGGGCCACGCTGGCATAGGTAACCAACCTTGCTAGCGTTGGCTACTAATTTAACCTCGTTAGCCAAGTCGATTCCACCGTTATGATGGAACGAAGCGAAGTCTCACTCATTCCCAGAGGACTCTGCTTTACGTGGCCTGCCATCAACTCGAGTGGTTCTAGGGGGGTTATTTTAATGACAGTATGCTGTCGACGAAGATGAGAAGTTGTCGGAGTTATCTTCACTGCTTTGACCCTCATTAAAAGGGCGTCTGTGGCCACCTTGTCTAAGTAATGCTTATATTCGACTCTAAGCTGGCTCTACATTGTATCACAGCCACTGATGAGCGCACCGGCGAAGACCTTCCTGGAGGCCTCGGCCAATTGTTTGCCCCCAAAGATGGGCATCGCATACTCGTTTATTTTACGATGCTAGGGCGCCTCTCATCAACATGACATGTCCTTCAACAACTGAAAGCCGCATCACATGCCGCATGGCTTCCCTACGATACCGAACCGCAATATTTCCATGACGACTTATCTTCTAGCGCTTAATACCTCCAAGCTTTGCGATGACCATAGGACCTACTATTTTTAACATACACAACGTCAAATGATAGAACACGATGCCTCAAAATCATCGCCTTCACGAATACTGCATAGCCTAGCGCTGCTGTACTTTAGCGCATCCTTTCTGAATAAAGATGCATTACACCAATACAGTGTGATATTGAGAGAAAATTCCACTGTCATACGAATAAGACTAGATAATATTCTTTGACAAACTGCTAGTATTAAGAATGAGCTCTATCATTGAGAAAAAAAAAGATATTTGTCCGACGGCCGAAAGACACCGTCCTCCGCACTGTGCAGACGATTGCGCATGTTGATGCTATTCCTAGAACCAATACCTAGGCAAATCCCCCTCTATCCGATACCTTTAGACTGCAGACGGATGCTTTCCGTTTCCATGGGTATAATCAAAGAAAAGACAAGCGGAAGCATATACATCGATTACTACTGGTAGAATTCCAAGAAAGACCACTGTTGGGTCTCGAACGAGTGTTGCGATAGGTAGAAGCGTGGTAAATGTAGCGACGATAATTCCAGGTACAAACCTCTCTTTCCACCGCCGCTGATAGAAGAGGTTCAAAATGCAGCTCCAATGTAAGCAAGTTAAGATTGCGACCATCAGGAGGCAAATTTCATTTGAGTATTGTTGTTTCATGAATAGCGATAAGGGTATGTGCTCTTGGAATTCCCATCCATTACATATCTGTGGCCCTCTGTGTTAGCCATGAAATTTTTCAACACATATGCGGGATGGCCTGACTTACAGAATATACCGCCCAGCATGACCTATTTTCGGACCCCTTGCTAAAGAGAGTGGCAGCAGTGTTTAATACTGCTGTGGCACTGCACGCTGCGAAAATATTGTATCCGGATATTGAGTCACTACAACTCCTGAAATCGGCTGGATGGAGATCGTATGTCCATAACGGTTCACGGACAGGCAAAGGTTGAAAAGTCGACTTTGTATTTTCGGTCCGCATTCAGGTAGGTGCTCTTTCGTTCGCATCAATCTAAAATCACGACTGTATTAATATCTGGTTTGCTGAGTGCTTTGGAAGTTTCTTAAAATTGGGCATAATACATTAACTGTGATGTGTCGGCATAAGAAAACGAAATTCTAGAGTTATTGCGGCTGAGTATCTGCTAAGTTGGCAAGAGTCGGCTAAGATTCTCAGGGATGAAAGATATCAACGAGATGCTGTAATATTTGGTTGCCATGAGAAGTTGATAGGGAAAAAAAGTAGGAGATGACACTCTCCATATAAGATCTTCCTTCAGTGACACACTTCCGAGCCCCTCACCGAAGAACGGACATGGCCAATTACCGCCAGCCGCGCATTGCAACCAATCGTCAAACATGCAGCCTGACGCGGCTGAAAAAGCCTCCGAGTCTGCCGAGTCTGCCCAATGCCGAAATAAGATCTATCGGAGGCCTCTTTCATTAATTGGCGATCAGCCTTGGCTGAATTTCTAGTCCAATAGGGCTGTTACACGAAACCTGCAGGAAGACATGAGAAGCATACGTGGGTAAAATGTCACCGAAACTTCGCCACCAGCCTAGGATCACTAGCATTGTATAAAAAGTCCTATTTTATTTTGAGCTCAAATAAATTCGACTACTGCATAAAACTTGGTCTCTTTACAATTAAATAGGTACATGATTGTAAGGGAATGACTTGCTACATTTACACAAGGGAAGTGTAGATATATTCTTAAAGCTATTACTTCAAATTGGAGGTTATCCTCATAATATTACCCTTCTGCAAAGCAAACCCTTTGTTTTCAGTACCATGGTTTGATGCTGTTTGCTTCTGTTTCAACTGTCAACAATCCTGTGGGGGTGGCGGAGCTTGGCGAGGCTCTGTCGCGATGGCCACGTAGCACGTAGCACGCTGCATTTGCAGCACCCCTTGCCGAAAGACCAATTGATAGGTACAGAGCGTCTTGAATAACAAGCGTAAAATAAAGCTCATAGGCAAGGCACAATGAGAGGCAGTTTTTTTTTTCTGTCATGCGGGGGTTAACGCCCCTTGTTCGGTGAAGACAGGTCTGGAGACGCAAGTGAAGCCCCTAGCTTCCCTTCCTGGGGTCGGTCCAAGATGATTGCTTTCCCACACTCTGACTTTTTTTTCTTTTTTTTTTTTCCAAGACTACTGCACTCAAACTTTTTGTTTTTACTTTTCCCCTCCTCAAGATCTTCCTCAAGTGACAGCCTTTCTTACCTTTTATTAATTGCCGTTTATTCCTTATGACTTTGGTTAGGTCACAACGCCCACTCCATCTACGGCCTCGATAATAATATGCTTTGCCAATAAACTGATATTTTCTCGCCTAATTCATCTGGCCTTGCCTTTTGATTGATCTGGATAAGCAGTTGTCTAGTATTCCTTCGTCAATATTTACTTCAAGTACCACTGCTCGAACCTCTGTGGAATTCAGCTGTCCGATTCTCTTTCGAGCCTGATATCATACGGCAAACTTCGATATCATTTCATCAAAGAACACACTGGCGTATCCGACAACTCTCAGTAGCAAAAGCAACACCTTTATTCGAAGCCTGAGGCCTACGCTGGATGAGTTGGTGGATGATATCGGCCTCGCCATCGACAATGAAAAGATGGCTGCTCCAAGCCAACATTTGCCTCTCTCTGTTGATTCTCTTGTCAGGAAGCCAACAGGATAAGGTCTCTTGGGCTCCGCCAATGACGTTAGTGTGTGTTTTTTTCCACCTTCCTTTCTTTGTCTCATCCCCCCTTATACATACTCGCAAAGCCCCTGATACATGGCTCATATATGGCATAGGATGCTGCTCTCATGGGGCTTGACAGGAGCCTCGCTCATTCTTTTCCACGGTGGAAGACTACTGGAGTAAGTTCAGTTCAATATCCCGATAGTATAGCATAGCTATGCATATATCTGACCGAGACTGCAATGCAGGAATCGCCCTCGGATGATCCTATATCCTCTCCCAATTTGGTTACCATTTGTGATAGCTTTACAAATAAGCCTCGCAGAAGCCATCTTACTTCTGCCGCTATCAACTACAGCGGCAATGCTATATATCACGACGCGCCAGGGCCGGCCAAGAACTGAGACACAAAGTCTCCCGGGTCCTGTCACTGAACCTAATCGCCATAGGCTACGACAATTTCGGCGGCGTAGGTCACGGCATTCGAGTCAGCCTATCCGCCCATAGCCTCACTGAATGCGAGAAACTTCAAATCATCAATCATGATTTGACACTTGATCTTAATGCGAATTGATTTCTTTTTACATGTACAGTACAATGCTTACCTGCGTACAGCGCTATGAAACCTAGGCACCCGACTACCTAGGCATATGTATAGCGCTGTAGCTGCGGCATTACACGCGTCGTTTAGTGCAACACATTGCGTGTATACATAATTATCAATGAATTTCAACAATCATTTAGATTTAAACTTTTCAGAACTGCACAACTGTCGTTTAGATTTTGGCCATTTCAGGGCTGAAAAGCTACAAGAAAAGTATAAATATAGACTTGAACTTATATCTAATTTGCGATTGTGCCTTTGATAAAGCAGGTGTAATAAACCTCCATGAACGTATTGCAATATTACCCGGCAATCTTCAACGCACAACCCCGAACAACCCCGAGAAACAAAGTTTATAACACTCTAGGCGATCAAAATAGCGCAAAGCCAGGACTTCACCAGAACAATAGCTAAGTACCTAAGTAGTGGTGGTGGTACCTTGTTCCCCATTCAGTTGAAGAAGCAGGTCCAAAAGCTACGTGTACTACTCTCAGATTCCTGCCTTCGCAAAGCCGCAACAGCTTGATCGCAATCCCCTACATTGTTGTTTTGCTACTGGGAGACAATCTACATTGGCAATCGACTGTATTCTCGTTTAACACAAAAGTTGGCTCTAGCTTCATTTCAATATATATACCTGATATGCGTCATTCATTTGTTGCTTTTATAGACGCTCGGCGATTGGTGAATGGATGGCAATCGCGCATTGTACTGGAAGATGAGGCAAAATTGACGAATGATTACATATAAAAAGGTAGAAAAGCACCCAACTCAGGGACATGAGTGATTATTTGATGGTGGACGGTCTGAAAAGTCTAGAAGTCTTTTCTCCAACTGCATGGACACTGATTCATGCACAAGTGGCTATTATAGGCACACTAATATATCACAGAGAACATTGAAGTTAATATTCAATTCATATATACATACGCATGCATTATCTCCACCTCGAATTCTACCAAAATCTCGTCCCATATCCAACATGCAAGAGTAACAAAGAAATGCTCCATTTACAACACCCATAAAACGCCAATTGCCTTCCTCCGCCATGTGTCCCCTCTCCCACCAACCATGCTCCGAATAATGAATCCGATTTACGCGTGTGTATGTATGTTAACAAGTGGAAAAAACAGAGACTGCAAAATAAAAGCCCTTTTCCCTTCCTAGTAACTTTGACTCCACAAGTTTATGCAAGGAGATATGAGTTGTGCGACCAGTGATGCATGTCGTGAAGCAGCAAAAAAGGCCAATGAGATGCGGCCAACGAGAGAAAAAGAGAAAGAGAAGTAAGTAAGTGAACACAAAAAAAAAAAAAAAAAATAAGGTGCAATGGTGAAAAAGGTGGGTATCATTGATATAAGCCGCTTCTCGACGTTGGCCCATCTCGACTAGAGGGAGGTTTCAGAATGTATGTTCGTCCATCCCCTCTAGTGCTCTTACTACTGCGCAGCATCTTCTTCGTTGTCATCGTCGTCAATTTCGTCGTCGTCGTCGTCATCATCGCTCAATCCGTCAGACTCCAGCTCATATCCCGGAGCCCTCTGGACGAGTCCCTGATAGTAAGCCACCAAGATTTCTGGATTCGGCACGATTCTCCAATCCACCCGGTAGAGGAATTCGAGCTCAAGCAATCGCAGTTCAGCCACACGCACACCGCCTACTCGCGCGTAGGTGGTGTTGTTCCAAAAGGAGTCAGAAAGACCCTTTGCAGCAACGGTGGCTGCAGTTATTAGGAAGCGGTGAACGGTGAGGGTATTGATGGTGAATTCCGGATAAAGAGCGCAGAGTCGGTCAATGTAGTAGACCATGGCCAAAAGAAGCGGTGGCGTGAGCGTGGCATGTCTAGCCAGACGATGGAGATAGTCTCTGACCGAGATGCCAGGGGGTGTTCTGAGCAGCAGGTTAGACACACACAGACAAAAAAGGATGATGGGAAATTCCCCGAGCTTCTACATACCTCGAGTGAAACCGTGTTAGGCCACCGCTTGAAATGCGGATTGCGTCATTGGTGGCAATCAACTCTCCCAGCATATGTGCAATCAGCTCGACCATGTGCTCGACCGGACAGAACTCATATTTGTTGGGCAAAACACGGGGAGGCTGTTCCTCGGGCCTGGCTCGTTTCGGTGCTTGAGGAGAGGCGGCCGTTGAGCCTGAGCCTGAGCTTGAGCCACATCGGAGCTCGAAGCAGCGGCAGCAGGCGTTAAAGATCCATCTCCAGAGGAAGAAGCTTCAGCGGTGGCGGCAAGTCGACGCTTATTGGGCGACAGAGCGTTGTACAGCCGAGCCTGGGCGGGCGAGGTTTGGCTCGGGCTCTCAGAGTCGTCGATGCCCATGTTCGTAGATGTCGTCACGGTCGTCTTGGTGGTTGTGGTCGTAGGAGCTGCCAGCGGAGAGGCAGAGGAGGAGGAAAAGGCGCGGGCAGGGGACCGGATATCGCTGGTCGAGGCCCCGGTACGGCGTGAGCGGCCTGGCGACAGCGCTGACGAGGATGCCGACACGGACACGGCCTCGGACTCTGTCGACAATCGACGGCGCAGATAGGCGGGCCTGGGGCTCACGGCTGGGAGCTGCGACGGGTGCGACGAAGCAGACTCCTGCGAGGATCGCGACGGCGCATTGCGGAAGCCAGAGGGCGAGGCGTTGGCGGAGGGAGAGAGAATGGGGGACGTCTTCAGCATGGTCTCCTACGGCGCATCATCGGAGCGCGGGGTGGCTCAGGTCGTTCGTTCTCTTTGTGGGGGCTGTTCCGTCCTTTCTGTGTCCTTTCTCCTTTGTCTTTTCTCTTCTGAACTGCCCCCGCGATGCTGCGATCGAGGGAGGAGCGACGACCAGGACGCTCGACTGGCGGGAGCCGATATCAAGGGAAAAGGTCACCAGCCGTCCTGAATCGGAACAGCCGGCGGTAGGCGGCCGGGCAGCGGCTTGCTGGCGAAATGCAGTGAGACGCAATCTTGAAGAACGTGCAACGGCCGGATCTCGACTTTTTTGGGGGCGAACCCAAAAGGCTCACCGAAGCACCGAGCCAGGAAGATCTTATAGTGATAGTCGCAGGTCTAAAAAAACGATCCAGCGAATGGCGTGAATCGGCCGGCGGGACGGACGCAGGGCGAAAAGACGGAGGGGGGTGCTTAGCGGATTAGGTAAGTATCGATACTTTGCACCCGGGAGGAATTGAGTAGGATTGGGGCGGAGCAGAGCCGCCTCGGATTGCAAGTGTCCAGTTCGGTTGCTTTTTTACTGTCGTTGTGTCTTTTTGTCGCACTGTAAACTTGCTGGATGGCACCGAGAGAGGTGATGTGTGTTGATGTTCGTTTGCTTCTCAGGTGTTACGTTCAGTCAAGTTGGGCCAGTTGCAGCAGCACCCGTCTCGCCGGTGTATGTACTTGTACACGCAGATTCGGCAGCAGTGAGACGGATCCCCATCATCAAAAGCCTGCAACAGCGCTCGGGATCGGATCTTCGTCGCAGTGATTGGTCAATGTTCCCAAAAGTGATCCGGCCGGGATGCTTGGGGGCGGGACCGGAACGTTGGTGGCTGTTTTGACATGCAGAGGGTGAAAAAGAGCAAAGGCGAGGCAAAAGGCGAAAAGAGTGAGGAAGAAGAAAAAATTGCTATCAAGTATGTCCCTCTTTTTTTTTGGGAAAAACTGCTTCTGAGACCTAAAACCAAAACTAAGAAGTCCGATGGAGCATGCAATGCGACAAAGGTATTGACCTAATCGGCCTGTCCGACTAATTCGGCCATTGTCTGGGCTCATCCTTGGCTGGGCCCAGAAGTCTTGGTACTATGAACTTGGCGCCGGTGGAGCAGAGTCGCAAGACGCACTGCGGGAAAAATCTCTTTGCTTTCCGAAAACGGCATTGGTTCGGTGTCGTTGACTGATGGCGACTGCCATTAACTTATAGAAGACAGCGTATAGGCCAAAAAGAAACATTGTTCATCTTGATCAGGTTTTTTTTTTTTTTTTTTTTTTTAACAACAGTCAAGTATGTAGACGCCATAACTACGAGGAACCAGACATTTTCCTTCCTCTCCGTCTCTCTGCTATTTCTTAGTCTGACTGCATCTTTTGACTCGCGTACGTCCCGCATTGTATGTACAAGTACGCCGGTCCGGATGCTAGAAGGCGCTTTCGTCTCATCACTGTGGGCTTTATCACGATGTTTATCTGGTACCAGGTACTCAGCATCATGTCGATGCCACCACTACTACAGGCTACTGTTAGACGAAACTAGCAGCCTTTACAATACATACCCCAGACTGACCCCAGACCACGCCAGCGAGGGGGGCATCTTGCGGGATCAAGCAAAAAAAGAGGTGAGTTGTCGTTTGGTTGATGCAGGGTCGTGGCTCAACGAGCACCTGTTGTTGACAGCTCGTGGTGCAAAGAAGCTCGGTGATTCGTCAGCGGCAGCGGCCCGAGTCCAAGACAGATTTCAGACATGTCTAACATCAGCGGGAGTTTTGATTTTTGATTTGTGGCGGCCGCGAGAACTAGCAGGGGGAAACAAGAGCTCTCTGCCCTACTGGTGCCACCGTACTATGCTGCTTATTAGTGCTGGCACTGTCACTGCTACTGGTCGGACGAGGTGATGTTTCGTTTTGCCGGCGTGGTTGTCTGGAGCACTAACATGCGGACCTAGGTCCAGGGTGCGTGTCATATAGTTCTCACGTGTAAGATTCCGCTTGGCCCTTCGATATCTAAATTTATGAAAACTTACAGACTTTCGCGACTGTAATTATACTAAACGCAGTTGACGATAACGGCTGTGGTTGAGGCGGAAGAGGGAAAATGCCGCACAAGAGCTGAGGCGAGCTTCTCGTTCCGGAGCTCGATGTCGGCAGTCGGAGCGGCTGGTCCGCGTGTCTCTGATTGCGTCAGGAAGGCCTTGTCCAATCAAGCGCAGTGCACGATATTCATTATCGATGCTTCAATGATATGTATGTAATCGATATGCTCAAACAGCACCGAGAATTGTATATAACAATCGCTGGTCAAAAATGATTCTGGTGTCCTGACCGTGTTTGCGGTCAGTCTTCCATGGAGTGCAAATTATAGTAGGTAACGGGGCACATGCACGCATTCATGAACCTTGAGACCAAAGCCTGGAGATGCCATGTGTTCCTACTCTGGAATACAGGCCGGCAGAGGTCATGGCCATCCATGAGTTCTTATCAGGCACATCAAGACTCTTGGCTTATCTCAAAATTATTAGTCGTGATGGCCGTGATGGCCGTGATGGCCGCAATCCTTCATAAGATATTGAAACCCATTATCCTTAGAAGCAATTCTTCTAGAATTCTTCCATTGCTATTTTTCCCACTTACCTAATAGCTAACCTGCTCTCCGCTTTCGTCACTAATTGGCCACAAGCGGTAGCCAGCAAATCTCGCCATTTTATGGGGACATCTATGTATGTTCATGGAAAGAAGGTTAGCAGCGATCCGATAAGATAACACAATGCACGTGCCCACGGCGTCGGACTTGCCTGGCGTGACATCTCGTCAGACTGCAAGACACCAGAGACGCCGTATCAACGACATTGAACAGGTGTATTCATGGATTGATATCGCTAATTATCTTACGCCTCTGCGCCGTCATCGCTATTCCCATCATCTGCTTACGCACTTGCCATCTATTGCTCTGGACGCATCATTGCCACGATTCTTGAGTATTTCTTTGCTTGCTTGCGCCTCACGTCTTACTTGGCTTCACGAAGCTCTGCCAGCCGAATTCGCCGAGCTGATTCGGGATCCCCTTGGCTCAATCGATTGCATCGGCATTATAGTCCTTTCCGACAGCTCATGCGTAGCTCTGCACGCAAAGCACAATCACCGATCTTGACTCAGTCTCACCAGTCGACAGCAGGCGAGATCCCGGCGCTCTGCTCTTCTCGGCATTCTCCGCTATAGATCCCACTGCTACCCGCTTGTGTATCCGGCACTCCCATCCCCATGGCGCGACCCCAGAACTCCCCGATCCTAGCTCAGCTGCGGAACGCAAAACGTGCCCCGAGCAGTCGACAGCTCTACAAGCTCTGAAGAATGAGATCATCGGACACCACCAGAAGAAGGAGACATGGGTCAGCTGGGTGTGCTGGAGCCCGTTATTAGGACCTTGACCTCGGCTCGTCCTGCGGCCAAGTCGAGCACAAGCAAAGATGCTAGGCCACAGCCATCGGGCCACCGGCCTCTGTCAGAGGAGGACAACGTGAGGCTGCAAGCCCTGCAGATCATCACAAGCTTCGCCAAGGGTATGCATCCCGAGATCCGTCACGCCAACTCCTGCAGGACCCCCTGCACCTTGCCTCGATCCCCCTCCACTTAAACAGCTGATACTGACGTGTGATACTACTTTATTTGCAGGCGGCCCTCCCTTTCTACCGTCGGTCCACGCCTCCCGAGCTCTTCCAGCCATCCTCGCATGCACATCTCCTAATGCCAACCCGCCGCAAATCGTCGTTGCTGCTCTCAAAGCCGTTAGCGGCATTGCAGATGCAGCTGCTCTGGCATCCCCGTCATCAGAACTCGATAGCCTTGCTCTCGCCGACGCAATATTCATGTCCCCGTACCATCTCGAATCTCTATGTCTTATACTTGCTTCTGCGTCATCAAGCCGCTTGCAGCAGACTCAGGCCGAGCTTGTGGCTAGCTTGGTATCTCGCATCTGCGCAGAGGAACGGCATCAACAGGCCCTGATACAATCTGGTGTTTTGGATATGCTCGCGTCCCGCTTAGCCAGCTTCGCCGTCAGCCAAGGCATGTTGTTCCAGGAGCTGAGGCAGAAGCCTACAGCGATGGGTTGTATGAAGCTTTTCCTAAGGAAGCTCCTCATGGAACACAAATTGGTCCTGTGCTTGCGGCGGTCGCGGCCATCCTTGGAGAGTCGAAATACAGGGCAACCCGGCTCATCAACTCTCCCGCCATCCTTGCTGTTTTCCCTCCCATCGCCGTTGAAACCAGTAGTCTGAGCGGCGCCAAAATCCAGGGCTCGACGGTCATGGATTACTTGCTGCCTCAGGTCCCCCCTCCTTCTTCCAACGCTCGCAGTCCGCCTCAGTCTCATCACCATTCTTCCACTAACACACCAGACCGCCCCGAATCTCGAACTCCGAGTCAAACGCCCGGCCTTAGGCTTGTCTCTCTTGCTGTCTTGGAGTCGGGCTTAGACAACTCATCTGACGAGGTCGAGAGCCCTTTCATCCCCTGGCTGATAATACAAGCCAGGTCACTGTCTGGCTATGGTAGACTCATGGCAGTCACTATTCTGACGGCACTCTTCAAAGCTGGACTAGGACGCAAAGGATGGAGAGAAACCAGTCTTGGCATGCTCATCGTGCCAATTCTCCTTGATTTGATTACGAAAAACGACAAGGACGAGGCTGAATCACAGAGCGCCTTGATGAAACCCAGCATCTCATTTTAGAGAAAGCACCGGCAACATTAGCCCGTCTCATCACCGACAGTGAACTGCTCCAAAAGCTGCTTACGATTGCGGTGCGGTCAAGACGTTGACAAAACTTCTAAAGCGAGCTTATCGCTCTGTAACCCATCTTGGAGGCGACGAATATTGGTCTCCCAGCCTGATACCGATATGGATATTGAGGTCCATCTGCATCTTCCCAATTGGGGCAGCTTGGCCAGGATCCGCTGCTCTCGCATCGTATAAGGCTAAGAGAATCTACACTCAAGGCCATCGGCGCTGTAGCTTCTGGAAAGGAAGATTATAGAAAGGCCCTGGTCGAAGAAGACTTTATTCCTTATGTCATGGAGTCCCTCACTGAATACCCCAAACGCCCTAAACAAATTAAAGACGGCTTAAGGATAAACCCAGCGAGAGACTGAACAACAGCCCAACGTCTCATCAGCATATGGCGCCAATCCATTATCCGTCATCGTCGCGGCGTGCCATGTCATCAGGATGCTCTCGCGATCCATTAGCATATTGCGAACGACTTTGGTTGATCACTCGGTTGCCATGCCAGTCTTCAAGTTCTTAAAACACCCAGACGTTGACGTCCAGGTTGCTGCCACAGCTGCCATTTGTAACCTGGTTTTGGAAGCTAGTCCAGTCCGCGAAGTTTGTCAACCCCAGTTCTTCTCCCCTTTTGCAATGGCATCTAATCCTCTCTTCCTTTCAGAGTCAATGCCGCCCACGATACAAGACTATCAAGCTAACAGCTACTAGCTACTGGCCGAAAATGGTGTTATGAAGATCCTCTGCGAACACGCCCACTCCGATAATCCTGCTCTGCGGCTTAATGCATTGTGGGCCCTGAAACACCTTGTTATTGCTGTGAGCTCCGATCTAAAGCGATCTTGCTTGGAGCAGCTTGACCCTGATTGGTTGGTACAACTTATTTGTGATGACGGTCAGGGTGCTATTTCGTACAACACTCAGCCTGGCCAGCCGTCGGGTGATGACGTTGATGTTGATGTGGATGAAGAGATGGATGCGTCGCCCTCCGACGAACAGGTGAGATGGATGTTTGCAGCTAACGGCAATCCACAAAAGCTGGATGCTTCGAGATCAACTAGGTTACGCCAGAGCGGAAGACAAGCTCGCCAGCTTGCGTGAAAATGAGCTCAACTCCGCAAAGGAGATCCCGCAACGATGAAGTCGCCGTTCAAGAACAAGGTCTAAGCTCATCAGAAACTTGGTAGGGCTTGGGGTCGGCGCCTCTGCGGAGTCACCATATGATACGACAGAGATGATTGATTACCTGTTTCGAACCATTGGGCAAGATCGGCTCTTTGACCTGTTATCCTCAAAGCTACAGGCTAAGGTGCTCCATCCCTTTTCTCGACGGACGACCACGCCGGGACAGGAGACAAGACTCATCCACCCTCATGCGAAAATCATCATCCCGGTAATCTATATCTTGGTCCACATAGCGGCCAGCACACACCAGCATCGACAGCTGGTTGCTAGGCAGACAGACCTGCTCAAGCTGCTCTACCAGCAGATTGGCAATCGAGATAAGGAGGTCCGTGTCGCCGTGTGTCACTTTATCATAAACCTTACAGGCCACGACGACGAGAGTTTGCAAGAATGGTCTATGAGGGCCAACGAATTGAAGAAGCTAGGATTCCACACCAGAATGGAGTTTCTCAAACACAACGACCGAGATCTCGACGTGAGGGAACGCGCCAAAACGGCAGTATACCAGCTTGATAAGGCGATTGCTTATTAGAACGGAGAGAGCCCCTGGTTAAATGCATGGAAAGAGTTACACGAGAGAAAAAGACGGGAAGAAGCAAACGGAGGAGCCATTGAATTTGAAGTCGGAGATGAAGACGATCCAGCCCTATTGAGTTCACTGAGTTCATTGAGTTCTGCAAGGGTCGATGACCAAAATGGAGATGGAGACGAAGATGGAAACGGATACATCATTGTTGGAAGCGAAGCTGAAGTTGAACATGAAACTGCAAGGGACTCTGATGACAAAATCGAGGGCGGAAATGAAGATGGAGATGCAACCATGATGACGGGTGGAAATGAAAACGAACATGAAACCGCAGCTGGAAGCGGGCTCGCAGGTGGTGATGAAACTGGAAATCAAACGTAGAAATGCTAGTAACAACCTTTGATGACTGAGTGACGTCGAGGAGGTGGCTCGCCCGAGCAAGAATGTGGCAATGGGCGGCCGATGAGGGCTGGGAACGAAGGTGAAATGAAGACGAAAGAGGGGGGGTTACTCTTGGATTTGCTCTGATACCGTTCTTCTGTTTATCTTTTTCTTATCACTCTTGGTACTCTTACTTCTATGACATGGGCATGGATATTGGGAGTAACGGCTTTTTTAATTCAAAAACTCCAAACGCGAAGAAAGGGGAAAGGGGTGGAGCAGGGTATGTTTTATTATGAAGCGACTATTTTACATTGCCCAAAAATGACAACAGCGAATTTATTCTTGTTCTTTTATCTTTTCTCTATTTGGATTTGCAATGCTACATTCTCTCGGTTTTATTTTAAAGTATCAAGTCTGAAGGCTTTGTGAAGTTGGGACCAGAGTAGGGTAGTTACGTACCTCTGCTTCGATCAAATATCCCTGATGTTGATTCATGTGGGCATGGCATATATTGAAAGTCTCCAATCTCAAAAAGAGATTCTAAGCTACAGTGACACTATATGTCCCTTTACCTGAGAATGAAACGACCAGAAGGCGAATAATCTATGGCTCGATACGAATAACCTCAAAAAGTGAATCAACGCATCATATTTACAACAATAAAAAGCTCACAAAATCTTTGCAAAAAAAAAAAAAAAAAAAAGTATGCCTTGCCTAACATCAAAACACAACCCATTTCTATAATTGGCACATCATAACGTCTTTTTTTTTGTATTCATATTCTTTAATACCCTATACAAGCATGCTTTCCTCTAACGATGTCCACTACACATACTCCCTCTCCTCTATATTTGCATTTTTCTTCGACAAAAGCATAGCCCCCCCCCCCAATCATGCACGTTGGACCCGACACATGTAATTCCATTTTGAGTAATACTACTACTATCTTGTGTTGGCTGTGATGAAAATGTACCTAAGAACCACCCTGCCAGAAATTTGCAAGTTTTCAAAATATACCATGTCGCCAACAGAAAAAACACACACACACACACACTGACCCAACCACCCCCCCCCCCCCACCCCCCCCCCCCCCCCGATTCCAAAAAGGAAGTAAAAAGGTTCTAGTGCTACAGCAACAAATTGAGATATGACGCTTCTTTAAGGGCGGTAATTTGAGTCGTCGCGTGTGCCTTCAAAAAAAAAAAAAGGAAATAAGCCTAACGCAGGGAGGCAAAGAGAAGAATCCAGAGCAACAACCCATACCCGCGAGCACGCGATTTGCTAGTGAAGATGGAGAGCAACCAACAGTTATTTCTTCAAGGAGCCATGGACGCAGGGTGTAATCATAAAGAGAGAGATAGAGAGAGGGAGAGAGGGCAATGTCACTACGGTCCTTTCCTCTGGCCTCTTCACTGAGACAGAAATTGATGCTATTCTCGACTCGAAAGAGGCAAAGGGGACACGCCTCCAAGACATCTGGTACTATCTACATTGCCATTAGCAACACGTAGCAGCGGTATGAACTTGATGTCTAGCCTCATCCGTAAGCTTCGATAGCAGTGTTTCGTCTCATCGCGTAGACCATATATTCATCAAGTTTATAGTTTCGATTTCAAGATCCATAAGCGTGGACCAACAATTTTAGGGCCTCAACTTCTTTATGCGCAAACCATCCATCTACAGCGTTTTCACACGAGCAGACACTCTCGGTTAATTTGCCGAAAAAGAATCACGTCCATATTTAACGATCTGGGCCATAGCATATTGCGATAAAACCTCGATCTAATATTACAACTGACACAAAAGCTGGAAAAGGGGCTGAGGATGGGCATCACCTGCTCGTGCACAGGTATGCAGCTTGCTAAGAAGAGGTGTAGCTCTGCCGATCAAGAAGAAGGCGAAAGAAGACTTGGTTAGAAGATAGATGGCACAGCCAACAGCCCCAAGATAAGACTTTCTGCAAGATTTCACTCTGTAACGATTAATGTGTTCACAGAGCGAAAAGGGAGGCCAAGTCACATGTAAGGCTGCAAACGCAAAGGTAAGACAGAGAGAGAGACAAGGTAGTATATCGCCGGAGTGTTTTGCGTCCAACAGTTGGAGACAAGGCGTAGGGAGAACTGCTTGTACCACCGCCACCTCTCAGTTACTCCCCAAGGTGATGGCAGTAGTCGTGAAGTACTTCATGTTCTTAGACACGCAGAGCCCCTCTGAGACTTCTTGCTGGCACTAAGTTCGGGTGTTGGAGATCCTGATAGCACTTGTGGAGCACCTTTTGTATTACTCGACAGGTGTTAACAGATGAAACAGCCCATCGCGGGGGGGTACGGTAATGTGAGCCAGTTGTTTGTTACAATGGAACTCGCCGCTCTAGCACCTGTCTCTGAATCTCCGGGTACTTACTACTCTTCGAGGATGAGATATGCCATGTCTCAAGCTAGTATAAGTCCATTGGAGCTTTGTTGCCTGTGGGCTTTGGGTACCGGCCAAGGAGGGCAAGCTGTATGGAGTAAATTGATTCGCAAAAGTAACTGGCTGGCTTTTTTCTTGGCCATTGGATTGAAGGAGTATTCTGCGTTTGGACCCTGTGCCCCAGAGACGGAATTGCCGTGGCGGTGACACGCAAAGCACCAATAGCTCTCATCTGGCACGGCTCTCGCGACCAGCATTAGGAGACTCGAAAACGCCATTTGAACGATACGCCCAACCAACAGGGCCTTGCTAGACCAGCCACCACCGCCGCTTCGTGTGCCACAAAGTTCCCGGGTGATCCTTAGATGACATGAGAAGGGGGCCGGAAACTTGCAAACCTTGAACGACGCTATGAATGAGACATGCATAATAAGTGGCGGTCCTTAATTATGTTATTAAATGTCAATCCTTGGCTTTTCATGTACGTGGTCTAGCCCAGTTCCGGCTCTTACTGTAGCTGGGCGCGTTCCACGTGGATTTCGTAGGTAGGAAACAAATGGATACTGCGGTTGGATGTGAACTTTTTTTGTGGTTGAGTTGAGTGGCTGGTAAATGCTCAAGGAACTGTGTCCCAGCTGAGGTTAGAGTTGTAGCTAGCGCTAGCGTTGGAGCAGATCTGCTCTTTTCTTGAGCTAGAAGCCGTCTGGTGCTGGGAACGTGTGAATATCTAAGGAATGAGGAATGGCAGAACGTAGCGCGCAGTATAGTAGACGATACTACTCCATATACCTACCCATATAGATCTGGACAAGAGCTGGATGATCTGCGGGCTGCAAGCTTGCATTAGGACGAACGATGATGCACATGTCCAAGGACAGGTTATGATGCCAATTGTGCCCGCAGCTTTGACCGTCTGATGGCGGCATGGCCTGCAAATATGAGCAACCAGTACACACACGCCAGCCCTGGCCAGTACAGCAGACCCGGCAAGCAAAGCCATTCAGTTGTCGAAATTCAAACATTATACCGGATACAGTGACGCTGCTAGTGCTGATCAGGTAGCGCATATCGCAGACACAATGCTCGTGCTCTGGGCGGCCAAGCCGGCAGCGACGACTTTTTGCGACCAACATGGAAACCGCCTGCGTCAAAGCATGGTGCCACTTTGGCGTTGTGCCGTCGGCAGTGGGCGAGAGGGCAAGAATACGTGTTATAGGTAGTCTGGCATCTCCAGAATCTTTGCGCTGATGCACTTACGGACAGAAGCTGTGCGAACAAAACCCCGCTTACTTGTAACTGCCTGTTGAGCCGCCATGTTGGCAGAGAGTACCAGCGACCGGTCACAGGATCGTTGCTGGGAACCTCGCTATCCATTGGCCAGGTGGCGAATAGGCGCACGAGTCGTTTAGTGGACTGTTGGAAGCCGCGTTGTTTTGCTGGAATGCTCAGCTGAGAGAGAGTTCCATGGAGTTGGTATCGACGGTGTCGGCACTGCGTGTAGACGCCCGAAACCTCGACCTTGGGCTTGGGACTACGAATTGGCCAGCCTGTGGCTGCGGAGTGTCGCCGCGACTTACTCAGACGCTTCGTGCCGCGGGTTCGGAGGGGACCAGGCTGGAGAAGGCAAATTGGTAGGTCATCGTGCCATGCTGCGAGCCCTGGTACTAGTACACAGTCGGGGACTCGTAGTGAAATACTTTGGTGTACCACTCCTATCGACTGCCGTCAATAGCGGTTGTCAGGTACTGTAGGCACTGCCATCAGAATTAGCAGCCGAACTAAACTAATACCTGTCCTGCTTCTTGGGAGCCGAACCGTGATTAGTAAATGAGAAATCACTTGCAAAGAGTACTCGTAGACCTCGAGAAGACTCGGCTGTGGGGCAAGCTCGCAGGGCACAGACTTGGACAGGCCGCTCTGCGAACAGGGCCTATTCCATTTGCCAGTCTACTGTACTGTATACTGTACGGTAGCGCAACGATGCGAGACACCAGTTGCCTGGCGAGTTGAGCAGAGGTGACGGTGGAGCGGAGCCCAAGGCTTGGAAGAGGCGAGGGTGCCGCTGCTGTTCCGCCTACCAAGGTTCGAGGTAAGGGCATCGCGGGACAGCGGTCGTGTGCAGCCGGGCGACGCTGATAGGCTCTGAGGGGAGCTCTGAGGGTACTGTAGCATTCTAGCGGTTCCAGCACTTCCACTACACGCGGACGGGCTTTCGGACCAGGACTTGGAGGGGGTGCGAAGCTAATAATTCGGACGCGATCTGGTGAAAAGGGCCGCAAGATGATCTCGGCCGACACGCCCAATCGGGTTGCTGACCTTCTTCCAATGCTGAAGCGGCGTGGCACCCGCTTGGAAGCATATCCTTGATTGAAATAGAATGAATTTGGCCCCCCTGAAAAACCGTTTCGTCGCTGCATCTGACAGTAAGGATATCGTGGATGACAATGAATGAGCAAGGAAATGAAAGAGTTGAACAGGGGTGTTGCAAGATTTTTTCTTCTTTTCCCTTTCTCCTTCCATTTCTAAAGGTCTCTGGAAGAGGAAGCTAGGCTGGGGAGCCTCGGCTGGGCACCTCCTGCCGCAAGCATTTACAGCAAAATGAATATACAATGGCATGAGCATACGGACTACATGTACCTACTTCGAACAAGATAATAGGAGCACCGCCAGCCGATGCTCTTGCTTTTGCGAGCTGGAGCCTCGAGTTATCAATTACAGGACATCTATTGCAGTACAAATGTAGCAGGAACTTGCCGGCAGCAGCATGCTCGTAGGAACAAGCTCCTTGCCAGTGCGCGCCTCAAATCAATTTCTTCTTTTGTCGCTCTTGATGGGCATTCAAACGAGTACGATGCAACTCGTAACTTGCATCTGTCCAGGCAGTTACGACATGCCTGAGCACCGGGAACGGGGCCGGTATCCAGACGTGTCTCACTTGTATATATATATATATATATATATATATATAAAGACGTTTCCTTTTCAAATCCCCTTCCTTGCAGCATGTACCAGGTTCATCCCTTCACTCACGGATGCCGCGTGGTCCTGATCACTTTATGCAGCACTAAAAGCATGGCATGGAATGGCATGTAACGGCTCGCTTGCCAGACTGGAGCCTGTAGTGGCTCGAAGAAAAGAAGAAGAGGAAAACATGGAGGTTTGAAACCCACCTAATTTCGGAGTGGCTTCCGTTGTATCCTGGTGCCTGCTCTGAGGCCGATCATGTCTGCGTTTCCACAACGGGGGCCATGCAAGGTCCACCAAACAAACAGGTACTGTACTATACGATTTTCGGTGCAATAGAGACGAGCCCTGCTTGTAGCGTTACGAGTACCTACACGGCGTTGTAGGAGTAAAGAGGTACGTAGGAAGGAATAGATACCTGTTCTTGTGTGGCAGCTACTGATAACGCAGCCTCGTCGTTATTGGCCGTGTGTCCTGGATGGATAGTAGGCATTGCTGCTATTCCGAGATGCATATTCTTACAAAGTACTACACAGATATAGAGCTTGGAGCACAGACGCAGAGTTTCGACGGGACAAGCCATTATTAACACCATTGGAAACCCTTGCACGACATTGCCTCGAGAAAGTCGACTCTACAGTACGGTACTAGTATGTACATACGAAGCACCAGATTACGACATCGCCCGCAATAGCTTCGTCGAGAAACCTGCGAACAAAGCCAGCCGTGCTGTAGATCAATCTCAGCGGGGAAAACTATGGAGGTGGCCAGGATGAGCGGGGAAATTCAGAGCAAGAAGATCAAACGAACTGGCGATGGTGGTGTCTAGCATAGCCATATGTACTGCACGAGTACGGAATCTTGCATTCTGCTCGTCTGCAGAGCACCATCGGACCTGTGCCTCTACTCCTGTTTCTTTTCTTAGGTTTGCTCAGGCCAACACGCGCACATGTCGTTCAAAAGGCACGATAAGCGTTCGGAGCACTTCCGTGCTGCTTTTTTTGCCTCTTGACGCGCTCCGGGGCTTTGCCTTGGCTTGGCTTGCCTGATAACCTTTACGGGGTACAGAGAGCGATTATGACGGTATTTGCGTGGGGAGCCGCTGGAGGAGGGTTGCATTGGCAGAGCTGCGATTACCAGCGTCGACCAGTAGCATTTGGTACAGGCATTACCAGTGGCGATGAAAATAGACGGCAGCCTCGAAGGAGTTAACGCCGCAGGCGAAAATACCTACTCTTGCAGCATGTTCGTGAGAAAAACGTGCTCGTCTACCGGAAATACAGCGACCTGCAGAAATAGCATGTGGACATGCTCCGTGGCATTGCTTCTCCAACGCGATACAAGAGGCCCATTTACACATTTACACCAGCTTGTACTGTACGTCAAAATGCCCCGGGTCTTCCTGGGAGCACAGCAATACTGTGTTCCCCACGACATGACTGTATGATTGATCACAAGCACAAGCAACAAGCTGTGTCACCATTTTGGCAAATCTCAAATGCGTCACTTGTTACTGGTAGGAACGCACTGGATGGTACTGTACAGTATATATATACATGATCTTCCTGCAAGTTTTCAGGGGGTTTCAAGGTCACCATGCCCCCGAGAGGCAAAAGTGCTCGTACGAGGTAGCACGCAGCAAAATGCGTGCCCTTTTAGGCCTTTTAGGGGATAGACGTCCAAGGCACAGAAGCGCTACCGGGTGAGTGCGTCAAAAAAAAAGCGTGGCACAACTGCTGCAGGTGGATGTCCCGTAAATGGCCCTACATATGACATGTCATGTTGCATGATCCGACACGGCAGCGCCTCGTATGGGACCGAAGCACGAGATCCACAAGTCCATTTCGTGGCCCCCATACCCCGGCAAGTCTTTCATTTTGTCTCTTTGGCGAGCCTTGTCTATACTGTCCTGTACCTACCCGTACAAGTGTAGGTAGGCATAGGCTGAAGCTCCCCTCTCCTGTGCTGGTGCCCAAGGAGAATAACTATAGACACAAACTCAGAAAAGTGTCAGACTAACGGATGCTTTGTGCAATCGTAGTCTCGAATGGCAAATGAATGGCGACGGGTCTCTGGGGGATGACAAGCCGCCAACGAGAAAAAAAAAAACGATACTCCGTTTTCTTTCCATCGAGGTGGATAGGGCGGGACAACCATGTGTCAAGAGAAGACTGGGGCGTCTAGTCTAGGCTGACGATGGATGGAGATTGCTGTAGCACTACTGACCACAACTGGTAAGTCGACCAGGATTCTGCGAAATGTGCCAGCAAGGGAAAAGGGAGGCAGAGGCAAAGGGAGAAAAGGCTGGCGACTAGCAGATAGACCCATGGCGGGCCGGCGTCGGCCGAGTGGTCAAGCTTGCTTAGCAGGAGCAGATCCAACGGGGCTCTGGGTATTCTAGCTGGCGGCTGCTGCTAGCTAGCAGTAGCTTGCTCTGTCAGTGTCTCGTACAAGTACTGTACAGTATGCATCTGCGGCCGAGAAGGGCAGAGATGGCATCCGAGGGCTAGACCTGAGACGCAGGCAACGGCATGCTGGGATTGGACGGATGCTGCAGCATCCGGGGGGGCTTGCTCAGGTCACTCCCAGTCGCCCACGAGGCGCCGGCAAGAGGAGGAGAGGCAAAAGCAAAGCATTTGTGCACAGTGCCGGTACTGTACCAGTGCATATACAGTATGGCCATGCTGGTAGGACACTGATGGTACTGTAGGCAGCCTACCCGATGCGGATGCTGGCTGTATCACAGACGGCCTCTCTTCCCACCCGGTACCTACCTTGGTGGCCGGGCGATCTGGCTTGTCGTCCGGCCGGCTGTGTCATCGAGCATCACTAGCACGAGCAGTAGCCGTCAGCTACTAACAATGCCATTGATGCGCCTGCTCGACGAAGCTGGGCCAGATGACTGCTGAGAAAACGGGCCTCCGTTCCATCGACACACCATCCAATGGCCCGTCATTCCCCAGGGCCGGTGCCAGGCCCGTGGGATCGCTCTCCCCATTGCCCGCCAAGCGCAAATCACTGGCGCATCCCACAGCGTTCCCATCAATCTCACTCGGCAAAGGACCGCCAGAGCGAGTGGGCGACCATCAATACCGGCAACAGGATGCCTGCCAGCACGGGCCACTCACGGCGCCTGGCCGTGCTCCCTCCAAAACCCTGGATGCGCCCCAGCCAGTCCCAGCGAGTACCATCCGGCCACCAGCCCCAGCAAAATAGCGCAGTCAGAATGCACAGGCAATGAGCCGCTCTGGTATCACCGACGCCATTTCACCCGCAAGCCGTGCCAATGGCAGTCGTGCGAGACGCCCGTCCCTTGCTCGAGGCTCCACCGCAATATGGGCAACCTTGGGATGCGGCGCACACCCCGGCTCCGTGGCCCAGGTTCTTGTCGCCAGGAAACGCGAGGCACGCTCTTGCTGCTCGACGGCGCCGCATGGGCCAAGGGCCCTTGGTCCCAAGCTTGAGTGCATTGAAATATACTGTACAGTATAGGATGTACAGTACAGTAGGTACCTCTGCCAAAGGGAGATGGTGCACGCTACAGATTCCAGGCCATCGGCGGCTGGCGCCTCTTTTCCTCGTGCTTCTCCTTCTTGCTGGGATGTGTAGGCACTATTTCCCCCTCTTCTTCGCTTTTTCTTTGCCAGGGCTTCGGACTTTGAGGGAAAGCTAGCATTAGGGGAAACTCAGCTGAGCCGGCTACTGCAAGGCGGTATCTTGAAGAGCAGTCCGGTCTGCGCCACCGAAGCCGCAATCATTCTAGTAGCGATGGTATTGGATTGGTGTTCCATGTTGCTTGCTTGCCTGGACGGAGTGATAGGGAGTGGAGCCGTCTGGCTTTCCTCTGGGCGGATTGAACGTGTAAAGGTGAGTGAGTGAGAGAGCGAGTGATGGACTGGAGTACCTTTGTTTGCTTGTGCTCGTATAGGTACAACTACTTTCTCTGCATCAGCCAGGGACAACTGGTAAGTGCACTGTGCATTTTGGCGGGCAAGCGGCGGCATTGCTGCTTGCGGAGCGGCAAGTTGATGGCATTGAGGTGCTGCCACTGCCACTACTGCACCATCCACTACGTTGGTACGCCACACGCGTGCAGGCACAGTACCTGTGCTACGGTCCAGCACCGCAGGGCCTGTGATGCATCATTCACGTCGAGCTGCGGTCTGGTGTCTTGCCCGCCAATAGCGTCGCAGCCGGTGCCTGTCCAGCGCTGCTTTTCTTCCGCAGGTACCTAAACCTGGCCGGCGACTTTTCGTTTCTTTTCGTTCCATTGATCGTGCTCTGCTTTTTCTTCTGGCCTCGCACATCATCCTTGCTCATGCCATCAGCCCATCGCCTGACTCAGGCCATGCATCTGCCCGCTCGCTTGCCTGGTTCCCTCTTTTTGCCCGCAACGCAAGCCGCCGATTTTCTTCTTTTCAATCCCAACGGTAAACACGGGAACGGGGGTTGCTGCAGTAGCAGCACAAGCACAAGCACAAGCATCAGCGCTGTCAAAAAAAAGCTACAGTACAAGCACTGCTGGCGAAGCAAACATTGCTGCGACCGACCGTCTGGAACCCGCTGGGGAACCAAGTACAGTGGGAAGAAAACAAAACCGGGCGTGGAGAAGCCGAGCCTGCCACCCCTCAGCCTGCGTCGCAACGAATAGATTTCCAGTCAACAGGGCTACAGCCTCTCATCAGCACGAAGCCCCAGCGACAGCGTGTTTCTTTTTTGGCTTTTCTGCGTCCTCTCATGTGCTCCCATGTGTGCCCGTGCTGATGAGCATATGAAGCACGGTATTTGTACTTGGCTGGTGTGGTGAGCTGCAGCAGTCTGTCTCGTCGCTTGCGAAGAAGGTACTCAAGTATCCAGGGTCGCTGTACGGATATAGTAGCACAGACAGTAATCCCATTACAGGGGCCCGGGCTACACTAAGCTGGCTAGCTCGTCCCATTAATAGGTGCAGTCCGTCCGGCAGCAGCACTCGTACACGCACGTAGGTACAGGTACTGCACTACATTGCTGGCAGGGTCCAGGAGCGGTCCGTCCTGACTCCAGTGCCAGCAACTCCCCGCTGGCACGAGCATTACAGCGGTTCCGAGTGGGCGTTTTAGTGCTCGTGCCTATACAACTCAGACAGGCCCTCGGTAGCGGTACCGGCCAGCAGAAGCTGGGGAGACGATCCTTCCTGTTTCTCCTCCCGAACGAACCCAACCGCCATCCGGGCTCTCCAACCTCCACCCCTCTGCCATCTCTGCGCCATCCACATCCACATCCACATCCACATCCACCCCCCAGCAGCCACCCCTCTCCACGCTCCTTTACGCAGAGCAGAAAAAAGAAAAAAAACGAAACCCTTTGCGTTCTTTCGGCCAAGGCTTACCTGATTGGTCCTGGCCCAAGTCCTGGATATGCCAGGCTCCCTCAGCTGCGACCCGCTCCTCTAACCCAGATTCCCGGGGCTCCTCCCTCATTAAATGTGGCTCTGGCTCTAGTCGGAGCGCCTGTCCAGCCCTGGCCAGCCCGCCAGCGTCTCTCACCTCTTGGGCTCTTACTACCTACACGGTCGCACATCCACTTCTTTCGTCCTCCCGCCGGCTTCTCTCCTCTTGCACCTTCCAAGCACACAACCTCGAGAATCGCCCAAGGCCTGAGAGACGATAGACGAGACCAGAGACGGCGGATACAGCACAGCACCATCAGCTTCGATACAACCTGCTGTCGCTGCTATACATGATTATACGACTCTCGACTGCCCGCGTACTGTAGTCCTGGGCTGAACAGCGGGTTCCTTGCTCTCCCGCCCTGACGGTTTGGCGGCCGGAGACTGCTCGAGTCATTTAAAGGTGAGCTGCTTCTTCTTCAGCAGGCACGGCTACATTGCCTTCTTTTTGCACATCATGTCTCTTCTTCTCCTTGTCGCCACAGCTGCTGCCCTCTCCTCGGGCTCCTAGTCCATCGCAGCCAAGTCAAACTGTAGCACTAACACAACCAAGCAGCCTCTTGTTTGATCTACTCCTATTATTCTTCAATTCAATTACACCTTTTCCACGCGACATCATGGCGACGCCGTCCAGTGTGGCCTCTTCAACAGGCCAGCGGGACATGATCCAGCGCATTCACCGCGTGACCAGAGAGAACCGTCACCTTTGGTACCAGTTGACGGTTCTGCAGCAGCCAGAGCGAGCTCGTGCCTGTGGTTCGGGAATGAAAGGTACGGTCTTTGTCGTGGCAGATGGATGATGCTTCTCTCTTCTCCCCTCGTCTTCTTTTTGCAAAGGACAAAAGGACATCTTTTTTGCTCACTCCCTCATAGCGAACAGCGACCGACGACCCGTTGATCCGCCGCCTGTTGTTGAACTTCGCATTATCGAGGGCCCCTCCGTTGAGGAAGGCAAGGACATCACTTTCGACTATAACGCCAATTTCTTCCTTTATGCGAGCTTGGAGCAAGCCCGCCCCATGGCCCATGGCCGTGTCCCAAATGGCGCCACTAACAACCCTCCCATCCTGACTGGTGTTCCTGCGTCTGGCATGGCTTATCTCGACCGACCTACTGAGGCTGGATACTTCATCTTCCCCGATCTCTCCGTCCGACACGAGGGCTACTTCCGCCTCTCCTTCAGCTTGTTCGAAACGACCAAGGAGGCCAAGGACTTTGATCTGGAGCCTACAGAATCCGATCTTCCCCCGGGTGTTGACTGGAGAATGGAAATCAAGACGCAGCCCTTCAACGTCTTCAGCGCCAAGAAGTTCCCTGGACTGATGGAAAGCACTCCCCTCAGCAAGACTGTTGCCGACCAAGGATGCCGAGTCCGTATCCGCCGCGATGTGCGCATGAGGAAGCGTGACGGCAAGGGTAGCGGCTACGATCGACGCGAAGAAGAGTATGCTCGGCGTCGCACCGTCACGCCGGCTCCCGCCGAGGACCCTCACGGCCTACGGGCCAGATCCGTCAGTAACGCGAGCGAGCATCGCGCGCCCTACATGCCACAGGAGCCATCCCGACGACCATCTGCTGCTGAAAGCTATCATGCTCCCTCATTGCACCACGCGCCGCCGCCGCCGCCGCCTCCTCCCTCTTATGACGCACCACCGCCATCTGCTCGTCCTGGCCATCTTGCATTCGGCGACGCAGTAGTGCCGCAATATGGAGCGCCTGCTCCTCCTCGCCCGTATGCCCAGCCGCAAAGCGCTCCGATCCCTCCTGCAACGCCTACGGGCCCATACCCAACGGCAGCTTCGCCATCTCCATATGCCAAGGCAGACTCGCAGCCGTACAATTACAGTGCTCGACCTCCAGCGCCTAGCCCATCCCCCATTCCGCCCATGAGACATGCCGTTTACGACAGTCGGCCCTCAGACCCATACTCATCGACTGAGAGGCGACCTTCATACGTTCCTTACGCTCCTTCTGGGCCGCCGGCACCCTATTCTGCACCACCTCTTCCGCCGCCGTTGCCTAGACGAGAGTCGTCTACTCAATCATCATTGGCGCCCCTTAGGATTGCGTCTTTGGTGTCGCCCCTGCCGCCCATTGAGGCCCAGACAGAGCCTCTTCCTCCTCCACCAATGATGTCGACAGGAGGCAAGAGGAAGCACGACTACGTCTTTTCCCAGAGCACCAAGCCGTTGTACAATGGCCAGCGACAACTTGATGCTCACTTCAGTCACGGTTACCGTGGAGTCACTCCCGAGCCTGATCAGGGTGTCTACTCAAGAGCCGACGGCCATATCGGCGTTGTTACCTTCAACCAATACCAGATATAAGCCCCTCGGCATGCTGCAAACTCGACTCCGATGTATGAGTGACTCTAAATTATTGGAGTATCATCTGCATTTTATTTTGATGTGCGATAGATTTCTCATGGGCGTTTTGGGGCTTGTGTCGACTACTGGATACCTCTTTTATTATTTCGCAAGAGGGCAACATGAATGGGCTAGTGATTTACGGAGTTGGGGCACGACAAGAAGCTTGAAGCTTTCATAAAGCAAGATGGCTCGACAGAACACTGCAACTTTTTTTTTTTTTCGCTTTTATATACATATATATATATATATATATCACACGCTTATTCTTTACTCTTTCCTCCAACAGGTTACACCACGCATAGTTTGCCGAAACGAGAAAAAAAGGAGACGTGAAGACGATGAGATTACCATTTTACGCTCTACGTTGAACTCAGTATCCATATCTAGTGTTAATTTTGGGCGGCATTACTATTTAGCTGCAACTATCATTCTTTATAGTTGCTTTTTTTTTTCCTGATGGGTCTTTTTCCTGTTATATCTGTTGTTTTTCCGGAATGATACAACCTATTAGCACAAGTAGTTGTTTCTTTTATCTTTTCTATAGCGGACAATGTTCCCAATATCTTATTATCATTGTTACTATCTCTTATCATTTTCCTCTTTTAAACAATCTGGTTCAACATCAGTCTGTTAATGCTGGATAATGTGAAGGAAGATTTGTTTTGACTTTTTCTTTTTCTTTTTCTTTCTTTTCCATGGCGGCTTGACTTCATGGAGAAAACTTGACGGGTGGGAAATTCTTGAGATTTTGGTTTGATTGTCCGTTTGTTTCAAATAGTACAACAACAATACTTTTTTTTTTTATAAGTTTCTAAATGTTTCTTTCGGTGCAAGGTGCAGAGATCTTTTGAGTAAAGTTCATCCAACAGTAGTGGTCGGTATGTTCTTCATTTCTTGTGTCTTTCTTGAAATACCTGAGGTAGATCACACATGTCTTTTATCAGTTAAAAGATAAAACGACTCACCAACGCAAGCTTCTTGACGGGCATCACAAGAAAGCGCGTTGTGGTAATGGGATTCTGGATTGGCGGGATATTTATTGTAATAGAAGAATAGAAGGGCCTGAGAAGGATTCCAGTAATCTGGTGAACATTCTCCCCTGTGACATGTGATGAACTCGGGTAGAATGCGATATATAATGCGCTGTAGAATTGTATAATCCTTGGATAACTCTAGCATATAATATCACCCAGCTCCGTAACTCAGCACTGTAGCTCGTGCTCTGCCCGTTTCAGGCCAGCACAGCCGCAGAGCGTAGTGCCAGTCCTGCCAGGGAGTTACCGCGACCCAAGTAATATAACTTGTATAAAAAACTCTCTACTTGCTTCAGACTAGAAGATAGAAAGCCGGAGCGAGATGCCTAAAGAGATCATTGATAAACAACTAGAGCCCCGAAAAGAGTGGGAGCAAGAGAATGGATGAGGGGGAAAAAAAAAGAGAGAGAAAGAGACCAGTGAAATGCTACCCTCGGGTCGGCTAAGCTTGGTCGAACTGTGAGGGTATTTCCGAGTACAGAGTGGCTCTTTTACTCGTACGGCCCGTTAAAATGAGTGCTTGTAGGTGAAGAGACCAGGGCTGGGAGCGCTAGAGGCTCTCTCTTGTGACCTGGGTATATAATTGAGTGGCTGGTGCGAAAGGAAAGGAAACTCGGTTCCCTATTTTCTGGGCTTCACATCCAGCGCCTTACGTCTTTTTTCTTTTGATGGTGCTGGAGTCTTGTTTGCACAGCGAGTGACGAGAAGCGAGGAGATAATACTTGTAGACACATGCAGATTTAGCCGCCGTTGTCTCTGCAGATTCTTCAGCATCCCTTGGATGCTACCCTCGTGCAGCGTGCAGCGTGCAGATGCCGCCAGCCAGCACGGAGGAGGCGCCGGCAAGTATACCTTCTGTAATTGCTAGCCCGCTCGGCCACCGTCCTATTTGCTGCTAGCAATATACGAGTACGGGGGAGCACAATCAACATCCCTGCCTCGCCCCGGCCCCGATCCTTGCCGGGCCCCTCCGTGAAGAGGCCATCCCTGCGCGTTGCCACGACAACTGTCACGTGCAGCCAGGATGCCCGGCCTGCGGTGTGAATGGGCCAACGGCGGGAGCCATACATAAAACAAAACAGTCGGGCGCATTTCTGCTCCCCAGGCCGCCAACGTACATGATCCCATCTGCAAGTGCAGAAACTGGGCCCGTTCTAGCCCAGCGGCGCTGCTGTCTCTTCTCTGGTGGCTCTCAGATCCAGATTGAAGCAGGACGAGACTCGCTCCCGGATTCCAGATTGCCTGTAAGTTGTAAAAAGAGCAAAAGAGGACAAAAATCGCACCCCCCCTACCTTCTTCACCATCTCCCTTTTTTTTTTTTTTTTTTTTTTTTTGTTTTTCTCTCTCACAACCAGCACTGCACCATACTATACACACTAGATGACTTCTCAAGCTAAACCTCACTCACTAACAATGGCCCCAGCTACAATCCCTCATTAAACCTTAAACAAGTCTTGCGGAGTGCATCCCAATTTCCCCGAACGCCCGGCGAGACAACAAGACCGACGACCTGCTGCGTATAACTGCAAGAGCATCCCCCCCCCGTTCCATCCAGAAGGGAGGGTGCTGGTCCGTGTTTTGGTTTGATTTTTGGTTTGTTGTTGTTAGCCATACTACCGTTGTTTTGGAGTGTCGAGAGCGAGTGAACATAATCCCTCGCTGGTGGTGGCGGCAGAGACGAGAGACAACGACGACGAAAAAAAAGAAGAACGAGGCCTTTGATGTCGGAGATGAACGCTGTCTAATTGCTTGACTTGTCCTTTTATTTGATACCGTTACGCAGTCTCAACACCGCAACCAGACATCTGTGGCCGACGCTTCTTTTCCTTCGGTCCACTGATCCTTGATCCCCGTCGTCCCTCACGTTATTTGCGTGTCTATCCGCTTACCCACCTGCTTCACCTGCTCGCCTGCAATGGGCCCCCCGAAGACGAGGGGCCTCACGGCGCCGCAGAACCGCAGCCGCTTTCACGAGGGTTCCATGAATGACCGCGTGTCCGCCGTGCCGCCAGACTCCTTCCTTGGTCCCGGGGAGATTGAATCGCTGGAGAGGCCGTTGGAGTTGGAATTGGAGCAGCACCAGTTAAATCTACGAAACGCTCGCCGGTCACAAGATACTCAGCGTCAGCTTCAGCTATGGCTGTCTCAAGCTCCAAGCGTTGCACCAAGCGTTGCTCCGAGCGTCGCTCCGAGCACCAGCACATCCTCTCCGTCGAAAAAGGGCATGCTGGGCAAAGTCTGGGATGGCGTTCGAGGTCGGCTCCAGCTCAAAAAAGAAGCCCCCTCCCCTGAACAGCCGAAGAAGAAGGCAGATTCCCCGCCCAAGAAGCCGGCAACAGCAAATATCTACGACGACAGGCCCACTAGAGAAGAGGCCTTGGCGAGTTATCATTTGCTGGTTGAGTCGGGCTTCTTCACTTCTCATGCCATTCAGTCTACCCGACAGCCTCCCCCGCCCGGTTATGCAAAGCGACCAGCGACTAGCGCCAGCCATCAGATGCTGTCTGTCCCGACGAATTTGTCAACACCGCCGCGAGGACAAGAGGCTCTCCAAGCCCCCCCTTCATTGCCTCCGCCTCCGAAATTTCCTCTCAACACCACCCCCAAAACACCTAAAACGCCCCGGAGTACTAGGAGTAACAGGACATCTTTGGGCGCCATGACCCCGGCGAGTGCCGATTCGAGAGGCACTAAACGGACCGTAAATGAAAGCGCCAATAACAACGATATCCTGATCCACCAGGACGAGAGGGATGATAGGGACGAGAGGAGCAAGCCCACGGAAGTTCCTAGAGAAGCGCGCAAGAAGATCCGTAAGAGTACTTCTAAAGATTTCACTATTCCCGTTCTTCGTACCGTGAAATCAACGCGGAAACTCGTGGCTAGCCGATCAAATCGCCGAAAAAGCCAAGGCAACGCCGGTCTTACGCCTGTGGTGATCCATCACTATCATAGTCACAGCGCATCAAGCCGAGACTCCAAGCATAGCAAGCGATCTTCTCACTTGCTGTGTGCGGCGCCATCATCTGCGGGCTCATCACCCCGAAGCTCTATTGACTCTACTTCATCGTGGAGAGAGAGTGGTGATAGCGTCTATAGTGTTCGGGCCATTGGTTCTGGTTCCAAGAGCTCTCGAGCCCTGAGACCGAGAAAACCTGCGGCCAAGGCTGGCGCTGCTAGCAAAGCTGATGCTGATGCAGCGGAGGCTCTCAAGGTGGTGCCCAATGCAAACCGAGGAATCCCCGGTGTTCCAAGCATTCCCGCCAAGTATGCCTTTGGAGAAGATCGAGAAAATGGACAGGCCTGGCGAGGGCTGAGGCGGTGAAGACTCCTATTCGCATTAACTACTATGACTGGACTTTTGTTGCGGGCGTTGTCGGAACCACATTTTTTCATCTCAAAACTTGCTTGTTCTTGAATCATCCGGGATTCAATATTTAACGAATTTTCTTTCTCTCTATCACGAGATATGATATGAATTTTTATCGAACTCTTATTTTTTTTCCACATATACCCCATCCGTTCGGAGGGCGACCAGAAAATCTCTAGAAAACACCAAAAAAATGGAAGAAAATACACACAAAAAACCCAACAACCGATGTAATGATCCAACAAGCCGTCTTTTGCTTCCCAGCAGCACAGACGGCGATTTTTTTTTTTTCTATCCTTCGTTGTTAACAAAACATTGTCTTCATTTGCAAAAGGGACGTTGTGCTTTGTTACGTTATGTGTCACGACAGAAGGAGAACAATATATGAGAAATCACGTATATATACGACTTTGACGACATTTGTGCCAATACGCAGCAAGCAGCGACAGAAACAAGGAAAGAGGATCAACACTACAAACAGGTTCAAGGGAGAGACGATGGAAGAAGGCGAAGATGAAAGAAAGAAAAGCTCCTTCTTTGTTTGTCACTCTATAAAATGATTGCGCAGAAACAAGGGGGGGCATTTCGTTCTTCTCCTTCTTATCTGGGATATTCCTATCCTTTTTAGGATTGATCTTCTTTTGTTCAAAAGCTGTTTTGCTTGCTTTTTGAATTTTTTTTGATTTTCAGTTCGCAAGTTTGCAAAAGGGAGAAGCAGAAAAGGAAACCGTTGCGTTTTTTTTTAAACATTCGTTTACATATTCGGGTCTCCCAATTCTGTCTTTCTGGTCCGCAGCCGGTTCATGATGCCCCTACGGAAAGCATTGACGGTAATACGTTGATCGAATACGACACGGGAGAATGAAAGGCTAGGAACAGAGAGAGAATAGGAGATCTTGATGAATGAGATAATGACTTTCGTAAGGGGACGAGGAAAGGATGTACTAATAGGGTATTTGCTTTTTTTATTAACTTATTTTATGAATGACAAGAGACATTACATCAATCCTTTGTGCTGTGCCAATTGTTGTGACTTGGTTGTTTTTAATTTTGGGGCTCCTGGTCTGCTTCTTGATGTAAATGCCTATAAAGACAACATCGAGGAAGCTTGCTGTGATATCAAAGACAAACCCCGCTTCACCTATCGCGTAAAGCTTCAGCTACGTGTAAGTAAAGATCAGAAAATAAAGTAAACAGCTGTCATTCCCTAGATGGGATTCGATCCGTGTCCATTGTGAATTGACAATCAAATTTGAAAATCACCGAATTAGTACTACCTTACTACATGTTCTATCTAACCATATACTGTCTGAACATCATATCCACCATACGTGAAAATTAAAGGCAGATGGAGAAAATATGAAGCATTTAAAAAAGAGTCCATCAAGGAGCACAAACAGAGATATCCCATTTCATAATCTCCATCCTAAGCAGAGAACAAAAAAATCCTTTCAGTTCGGGTGCAAAATCAGTTGCTCTGATTAACCCCCGTCTATACCAAGTGCATTTCCTCCTTGAATCCCATCCATCAACCGTTTTCGGGTAGATATAAGAAAAAATTATAAGAAGAATTCACCACCCTTGTTAATTCTCATGCAGAATAAGGGCGAGTCGTTCACAGCCCGTATAACTTGAATAAGCATGAGAACAGGGCGTGGGTGAGAAAAAGAAAAGAGAGAGAGAGAGAGAGAGAGAGAGAGAGAGAGAGAGAGAGAGAGAGAGAGAAAGAGAGAGAGAGAGAGAGAGAGAGAGAGAGAGAGAGAGAGAAGAAGAATTAAGGAAAGCCCATATCCGTATCCATATCCATATCCATGCATTCTTCCATCACAAGTGCTGTTCCCATATAACCCGCTGCCTCAAAGTCAAGCGAAGGAAATAATACAAAATTAACAAAGGTGGTTCACACAAGAGATGCTTTAATAAAGGTAATAGTGAAACGACAATTTCCATATAGGACCAAATTGGCCGTCAATAACATCTGGGAAGAAAAGAAAAAACATCTCAAAGGTAGCAAACTCCTTCCCAGGAACGAGTGATGAATCAATTCATTCCACTTGTGCGCCAATTTGCCATCGTCCCAAGACATTTAAGAAAGAATGAAGAAGAATAACAAGAAAAAAAAAAGGGGGGGGGGGGGATCAACAGCATATAGTCGCCATCATGTTAAGCCAGCGCGAATTTCATCAGCCGATCGATCGCGAATAGCACGCGATGCAAAAGTACGTCCGGCTACAACAATAGCCCGGATAGTGTCCCAGATCAAAGCAAAAAGCCCGGGGAACCAGTTATAAAGCAGTGCGCAGATCATAGCAAGGAGAAGAGGGATCTAAGGGAAGAGTAATTGGTTAGCAAAATAGATTTCTTATAACAAACAGAGATAGAAAAGCTTCTTTGATGACTTACCCAAATGAAGAAGAGGTTTCGATCGTTGCTAATCTTCTTCAACTTTTGTTCTCGAGCCCGCAAAAAGTTTTCTTGTTGCTCCTTGGTGATGGCGTGCTTGCGTCCAATCTCAAGAATCTCCGGAATCTCGGTACTGCGCCCAGCTAGAGCCGCAACTGAAACCCCGGTCGTAGTGACAGACTCCTTGGCCACAGTCACCGATGACTGCTGCTGCTGATCGTATAGTTTAGAGTACTTCAAATCAGCCTCTGCTTCCAGAGCCGCCCGAGCCGCCGACTGAATCTTCCTGTCCCTGTCCGCTTCAGGATAAATGTCTGCATAAGCAGGGGGTGCCGCCGATGCACCATTCATGTACGACGAGAGATCCCACCAGCGACCGTCTACCTTTGGCTCATTGTCGCCCTGGTTATCCGGGCGGTTGCCGGTCATGTTGGGCATCAGCTGCTGGACCCTGCGGATAAAAGGCGCCTGCTGAAGGTAGGCCTGGTAGTCGGGCAGAGCTTGCATACCGGCAAACGTTGGCATCTGTGGCATCTGTGGCATTTGAGGAATCTGAGGGAGGTGTGTAAAGTTCTGGAGCTGCTGGGAAAGCTGCTGTTGGAACTGCTGAAGCTGCTCTTGGACCTGGTTCTTGAGTGCAGCCGCCAATGCCGTGGTCTGCGCTGCTACACTGTTATTAGCATCATCGACAACAACAGCAGCAGCAGCAACTTCTTCTAGTACAACGCCGTTGTCTAGTGCGATGCCGCTTGATCGCCTCATTTGGAGGATGTCGTTATCATCCGAGTCTTCGTCTTCAAAGTCATCAGTTGTGTATTCGGGGCTCTCTTCGCTCGGATCCACAGAGATGGGTTCTTCGTGAGTTTGAGCTCTAGTCAATGGCTCCCACAGCGAGCGTAGAGAAGCAGCGCTGCTAGAAGTGCTTCGCAGAGATCCTCCGCTGCGAGAGCGGTTGTGCCTTGCCGTACTACGAATGGTGCGGACAACGGCTCTCGACTGAGCTACGTCGA
Organism: Trichoderma sp. CBMAI-0020; assembly: GCA_030708095.1. Lineage (NCBI taxonomy): Eukaryota > Fungi > Ascomycota > Sordariomycetes > Hypocreales > Hypocreaceae > Trichoderma > Trichoderma sp. CBMAI-0020. The sequence continues at coordinate 1,276,761 of JAJNCI010000001.1, forward strand.
CGGCAGTAAGGCTCGATAAGCTTCGGATTGTTGGGTCGGCTCTAGCGAGCAATAGTCGTCGTGCGATTTCAGGGTGATTATAGAGAGCGGCAAAATGTAAGGGAGTGAAGCCACCTCTGTCGCGGACATAAGGGCTTGCGCCACGGGCGAGGAGAGCAGCAACCAAACGATGATAACCCTGAGAGCAGGCTAGATGCAGCATGGTATGGCCAGAGGATCCCTTCAGGTCCAGTTGTGTCCTATGAGGGCTATCATCCAGATCGATGAGGTCAAGAACTTTGAGAAGCTGAGATTCCAGGTGTGTCTCGTTCGGCACTGCCTGGTGATATACGGAGCCGGAGCCGGAGCCGGAGCCACCGTTTGCTGAGCCACCAGAAGATGGCCCATTGCTCCAGCCTGGGCCGCCATTGTTTAGAATCCTGTGCGCAAGCTCATTCACGTCGACAACCCGGCCGGACATCTTGTGGCCCAGTACAGCAAGAGCGGTGCGGATCAGTTTGTCTTCGGTATCATCGATATATTTGAACATCTGAGGCTGCGTGTAGGTAAGCGCTTCTTGCCGTCCAATCGTTACAGGCACGGAGCCCGCAACCGCAGAAGGGGGCACGAGGCACACGAGCGCCTGCGGTCCCCAAAAGGTAGTGGTAATAGCCTTGGCGCCGCCGAACCAAACCTCGTGTCCTTGGACAAAAGAAGCTCCAATCACGGTAACCTCGATACCGCCCACCTTTGGGCCCTCGTTGGGGATAACCTTGTGGATGATGGGTATTGCCAGCTGCTCGTTTACTGAGGCAGGGGGCATCGCATAAAGGCTACGGCCAATGGGCTGTGGGAAAAGCGATGCAGAGTTGACGCTACTCCGGAGCCCGCTAGGACTAGGAGCACGGCTGGGATGGCTAGATGTCGGGGCAGAATAAAGCTGGACCATGGACACATTATCCATGCTCTCGGAGCGTCTACTGCCGAATAATGGTGGCTGGTCGTTGCCGTTGGGCGTGGTGGATCCATTCGTAAACGGGACTTGGGGGTTGACCATGGTGCCAAAAATTGCCTCGGGCGTCGGGAAACTGTGTGGATTAGGTGAGAAGGGCGAGGTTGCGGCGGAAACGTGCTGATTTATATTGTTCTGGGCGGGCATGTTTTGGGAGACGTCCATACGTGTCATGGTTAAGCCATTGGGAACCCTGCCAGAAGCACTCGATTTCCTCTTCTTAGCAGGCCCGCCCTGGTTGGGCGAAGGAGGCCGTGATAGGGGCCGCCCAGGCACTCCTACAGCGGTGTTGCTGCTGGATGGTGGTCCGTAGGATGCAGCCTGGCCATTAGGGGAGAATGCCATGGGAGAGCCTGACTGCGTTTGCATCCCCAGATTGTTGTCTACATCCATGGACTGCTGCAGCGCAGAGCTCGAAACGGTCTCTGACATTGCCGGCTGCGTCGTTGAGTTGGTCTTGTGATCATCAGTAATCATGATGGGTTTCGACATGGCCTGCGCTATGACCTTGTCCTTCCAGTCTTTGATGGTGAAGATGACGTTGAAGCCGGCCTTTTCGTTATGGTGGCGGCAGTAGCAGGCGATTCGCATGGGCGCGTCCACTTGCATGGCGCGAGCGTGTCGGTTCTGTTCTGGCCGCCCATTGTTGTCTAGAGCACTGATGGGCTGCCAATCCTTAATCTCCGAGGTGTTGAAAACAACGACACGGCGGTGCTCATCCGCGCTCCACAGCCTGTCTTCCTCAGGTTTCTTGACCTTCTTCCTCGCCGCTCTCTTGCGCTCTCTTGTGATGCAGCCAGCGCAAATGCGAACTTCGCCTCCACGCTGTGGAGAGTTCTCGTCATCATCCAGATCCGGGAGGTAGTCCTGGGGGTTCGTAGCGGCCCTCTCCAAAGCCCTATCTCTCGCCTCTTTCTGTTCCATGGCGCTAGTGCAAACCAAGCTGACGAAAAGTTCGAGGGTATCGGGAGACCTTTGCGCAGCGGGCTTCGCCATGAGCTTGGGTTTAGAAATTGTGTGGGGTGGCAAATGCAATTTGGTGATGCCTGGTGGGAGCGGGTTCAGTGCCATCTTGATAGGAATCTGCGTCTCCACGCGAGACTTGGTCGGTGTCGGGTAGATTTTGAGCTCGTATCCTCGGGTAAAATTATATGTAGCGGGTTTCGCAATGCTGGTGGCAGTGTCGTGCCCGCGGAAGCCGTCAAAGTAGCCAATGTTGTTTACGTTTTCGTTAAAAGGGGTGTTGTCATTATTGAAGCGTGATAACGGAGGTTGGATAAATGGCATTTGGAAATTGGGATTGCTGGACAGTGTATCCGAGATGCTTGGCGGGGAGTTCAGCAATGCCGCCCACCTGGAACCAGAGGGAGAGGGAATGTTGAATACGGTGCCCGCTGGCGACCCACCATGGCTGGCAACCATGCTCGACATTGGCGACAATTCTCGCGACGCCTCTCTGGCTTGTCCTCCTGTGGATGCTGCTGAGTACTGCGGGGAAATGGTTAGTGCTGGATGAGCAAGGCTGTCCGAGTTGCATTCACGTACTGAATTGTTTTGCTGATGTCCATTCGGTAGATCCACGTTGGCCGAACTGTTAGTCTCGGTGCTGGGTATGCTGGGAGAAGGTATGTTCATGTGACTGCTGGGCATGGTGTCAAAATTTCGTGGGAAAGCTGATGGAAAATTAAATTGGTTCATGAGGGCATCCTCGCCGTCATTGTCAATGCTGGGAAACATGAGATTCAAGGATTCATCTTGGCGAACAAACGGCAAGGCTGAGTCGTGGTCGTTGGAGCCGGGCATATGCCGGTTTCTCCAATCCATGCTGTCGTCCAACTCGTCGGCCGTTGTCATGCCTGTCATGACTGGTGTCTGCGTTGACGTGGCGCTTCCTGTCCTCTGGATGGATGCGGTAGAGTCCGAGGAAGAGTCTGGTAAGGAGCCGTTCGGGGAGTCGGGGAAGCCAACGTTGGCGATGAGCTCCTGTGGATTCAAAAAGGCCTTTTGCTGGCTTGGTCCGAGGCTTGTCAAGCTTTGCAGGTCGTCCGGGGCAGGAAAGTAGTGCAACAGATTCGAGGCTGCAAGTTCATCGTCGGACAGATTCTGCAATCCGTCGCTCTGCATTGGTGACGCCCCAGCAATGAGCGGGCTGCTGGCGCCACTTTGGGCAGTCGGGGTCATGGCCAGCGGGCGTCGACTGGCCACGTCTGGCGATGTATCGAATGCAGGTCAAGGCTGTTGTTCGTCGGCCAGCGAAGCGTCGGACGGAGGGTCGATTTGGTCGCCGATGATGCTTTCTGCCGCCTCTGGGCTGCCGTCCCGTGTCAGGAGTGCGGTTCGCGGATAAAGCGCCGGGCTCACGATAGTATCAGGTCTGCATGTGGAGACTGTGTCTTACAATCGAAGGCGCAAGCGCACAGGGACAGATAAGGGTCCTCCCTGGGAACCCGGATAAGAAAGTCGGGGGTCAAGAGAGAAAAAAACGCAGGCTCAGCGCCAGGAGAGACTGGTGCAATGCGGTGCAAATCCGAATGGGGGAAAAAATGATTATCGCAAAATGCAAGGCGCCCTGTAGCGATACGAGGGAGCGAAAGTCGAGGTCGGAATCGAGTGAAGATGCGGCTTTCTGGTTCGTGGGCTTGGAGCGGTGTCGACACGAGGAATGGCGGGCTGTTGAGGTTTAAAAGAGGCACGTAGAAAAAGGAAGAAACAGTTTTGGCAGTGCGCCACTATTGGAGGCCAGCCGCAAGTGGGTGTTTTTTTTCCACGCGGCACTCGCTAGCGGGGGTTTGGCTAGTGCAGCGGCTTGGCCTGTGGAGAGGCCGCGACTCTGGGTGGCCAGCACTGCGAGTGCGCTGGACTGCACAGTAAATTCAGCACTGAGCGGTAGGTTTCTCCGAACGTGCCAATAACTGGCAGAGAGCCAAAGGCTCCCTGCGGTGACGGCACGCGCGTGGCTCTATATGCATCTCTCTGCGCTTATCTTGAGGGCAGATACGGGGGATTCTGGCTCTCAGATGCCGCAGCTCTGGGCTGGTGCTACTTACTGCTCGCAACGTTGTGGCCCCGTGCCAGGCCAGAAGCTGCAAAGACTACAGGTGCTCACAGTGATTTCACAAGCAAACGCGCAAACGCCATGCAGGGTACTTTTCCCTTTTGGCAAGCATGAGGTTCCCGTTCAATGACATTTCCTGCCGCAACGCTGCCATATGCCTCGTGCCCCTTCCATGTACTCGTTCGTGTGTCTGGTGGCTTTTCAGGGACCGACAACGGACGCCTCCTCAGGCTGTGATAAGCAGTGCAGCCAGCCAGTCAGGTACTTGGCTGCGTGTAAACTGCGAGGCTCCTGCAGCCGTTTTCGCACTGTCCCCTATTTGAGCGAGACGAGCCCTTGTCTACATGTAGGAACCTCTGCATATGCACCCTTTATAAAGTCAATCCAGCAGCAGTCGCAGTACCTGATGGGCGCAAGGCCTCTCACTGACACCGTCGGTGCAGCGAGTGCCAGGGATTGCAATGCAGCTCGTTCGTCACTCTCGCCAGGGTGTACCGCAGCCTGGCCAATGATCACGAGGCAGGGCCATGTACGGCTGGGTAGCGCATGTAGCTCGCCCTCCTATATCATTTCACCTGCTACAGCCCACAATACTGTACCTACTGGACGTAGCACATCTCCTGGCATTGCCTCTACGGCTGCAAGTGCGTGCTTGTATATGGCGTCTGCGAATAGGTACTCGCTCCCTACAGTACAAGGCCAGTAGGCTCTGCGAGCAAGTAGACCAACATATCTGGGTAGTGCATACTTGCATCAACCGCCAAGATCCATGCCACGCTGTCCTCTTCTTTCGCTGCGCAATCGCTGACACACGCAAGACGCCCACAGCTGCCTGCTGATGATGTATGCAGCTGCTCCTCCAGCCTTCCAACCTGCCTGTCTGTTCCCCAACAATCTCTGTCACCAGAACTAGCCCCGGCCCCGGCCCTCCGATTGCCCGGGACTCAGACGGGGACCGCGGGTTTGCCGATCTGACAGCAGCTGTCTTTCACCCAACTCCAGTGTCAGCCGAGGTCCCTCAGTGCTGCTTGTGAATACTGAAGCCATTACTGGTAACTCAGCAACCCGGATCTTGCTTGAGTCACTAATCATGGGCGCAGACGCCCCAATCACTGTCCTGCAGCTGAAAACTACACACGGAGTACGCAAAATGAACGTACCTGAGTCGCTTTCCCCTTTTGGGTCCATGACTCCACAGCCACCAACTGTCCTCAGTTTGCCCATACAGTGCTAATCTTTCAATTAGGTCGTCAAATGATAACTGCAGCACTTGTCAAGCCACCGATAGGCCGTTTAAACTTCTACCCGCGCCTTCACGCGCGGAGGTAAGCAAAACACAAGGCAACATATGCTTCGTACGTTTTTCATAGGATATCTCGACCTAGTCCTTACTCAAAGAAACTGCATAGCAGCGGGGCCCCACATTCACGCTGTTCCTCTTCAGTAGCGTAGCATTATTGAATCATTTCCTCTGTTGACCTGTAATACTGTACCAGCACCAGTCGAATCGCCCAGAAGCTCCAACCTCAACGCTTCTTCCCGGGTTTTAGGAACACCCGCTCTTCAACCGGCAGGTACCTACGCACTACCTCGTGCCGCTAGTATAGTCACACCATACGGTCCGTATTTATCCCGTACCTTCATGTACTTACAATAGCCAAGCGCAGCTCGCTCCTCTACGGGTTTTCCACGATATCCCCAACGAAAATCAACAACCTTGAGCCCCTCTTGCTCACAGCCACACTGGAAAGCAAATGCCAGATTCCACTTCACGAACGTCCCAGCCTAAATATCGTCATAGAATTGAAGCTGAAACAAGGAAAAGAACCGCTTTGTTGTTCGTGTAGATGCGGGCGTGTGCCAGCGGCTTGTGCCTTGCAGCAAGGTTCAGGTGATCCGGCTGCAAGCTTGTCAAATGTATGGCCATCGAGCTTACATACATGATGTGAAAAAGTTAAAAAATAAAAATAAAAATACCAAGCTTCTCTTTGGTTTGGAATTGACTTTTGTCATATTCATGCACTTTGCCAGAGTCCTCACGGTTGCCGAACTGTATTAAGCCACTTACAGCTTCACCTTGGAGCACTTGCTGTGTCCATCTACGTGTACCTGCATATAGGAAGGTTTGAGCCTCTTAGATATCCTTTCATCTCTTCCTAGGAGGAATTATAGTTTGACTGGCTTATGCTTAAGCCTACCCAGTAAATAAAACAACTTCAATGGTTTATACCGGTATCTAGATACTACTAGTAGTTCGTCGCACTGTAAGCCTTGTAGATTTCGTCTCATACGCACCTAGGTAGGCGCACTTTCCTTTTTGTAGTCTATAATCGATGATCGACGATTAAAGTTGACAAACTTCTTTATTATAAAGGACTGATATGATAAGATGGGTAATGTTTCAATAAAATACAACTGTAGATGATCATGTGCGTGTGTGTACATATAGACACACACATATATGTAGGTATGTCCCTCTCTCTCTCTCTATATATATATATATATCAATAAGTCTTTCAAAAGTAGACAATTCATCCAAGATTTATTCAACCTGGCCAAACTCAGCTATTGGTCATTATATTCAATAGCTTAAAAGCTTGACCGCAAAGAATATTACTCCAAGTGTGGATGGGATCCTGACGGAAAAGAGCCGAGCTCCATTAGCCGAGTATCAACAGCCTTGGGCTCAGGAACCTCAATCCCTGGCGGCGAGGCTTGTGGCACTGTATACAATGGAGCTTCGGATGACGAGGCCACCATATCAGCTGGCCTAGATTCCGGCTCATCGTAGAATCGAATCTCCCGTCGTCGAGCGGGCATCGAGTCCTCCTGCGATGTGCTGTCTTCATCAACAGTATGGAGCCGAGGCGGTACGGGATGCACCATGGGGTGAGGCTCCGAAGGCCCAGATACACTTGCATTGCTCAGAGGCTGCCCAGCAACGCTCGCCTTGGCGATGGCCTCGGGGTCTGCTTTTCCACTGGAGAACCACCTAGACATGGTAGATATGCGTGAAATCACACGAGAGTTTTCGCCGCTGTTGCTAATATTTTCGCTCAAAACTCGAGAGATTGTCCGAGGCATGAGGTACCCTATTTTACCTAGGGGAATGCTCAGCCCATGGACCACCTAAATAAGAGAATTAATTCCAACCTTCATTGCAGGCAAAGAAAGAAACATGGGTAATAACAGTCGACCTGGGGAAAAAAAAAAAACTCACCACACTACAAACAGTGAGGAACCAAACTACAAGCTTCACCATTTCGCCCAAGTCTTTGACGTCGCTTCTCGGGTTCCCCTCTTCATCACTCAAGAACCTTTCGATAAATTCCAAGGTGATGAAAAGGTAGAATACTGCCGATACGCCGATAGGCCCAAAAAAGCCAACAAAGAGAGCCTGGTGCGTCCCTGTGATTTGATGGATCCATCTGTGCAGGCCAAAGATCCAGGGCAGCCGTCTCACAAGCAGCACGAGAATACCGAGCGGCACGAGCTTATAGATGGGGATGAGAGTGTTGTGGCGGAATTCGGTCCATGGCAAGTAAGCTCCGTACCACAGAAAGATGGACACGTTGAGAAGCATGTCAACCGTAGGTTGCAACGAGTCGTCCAACGTTTCAAGACGGAACCAATCATCCCAGGTGAATGCATTTCCAGCAACGAAGCAGGCCAAAACGTCGTCCGTGCCGATCAAGCCGCATGTGCCGAGCACAAAAAGCGCCAGGGATACGGCAGAGACGAGAAAGCTCTCTCGGTCGACGTAATTGCGTTTCATAGCCCAACGAAGCAGCTCCTTGCCCACCCATCCCACAACGGCGCCGTAGATGACGCTCAGGATGATGGTGTAAGCCCAAGTATATGCAAACCAGAGGCCCATGGCATCTCCAGCTCCTCCGGAAGTAGCACCGGAGCCGACGAACTTGATCAGATACAAGGCAAAGAAGAGGAAGGGATAGCCCAATCCGTCATTGGCGCCAGATTCGGCAACAATGAGATTCTGCAGGTCCTTGGGGGTGTTGTTGTCAGCAAACTTGCCCTTGACGATGACAGCAGACAAGACAGGGTCCGTAGGCGTGACACAGGCGCCCACTGCGAGGGCATGCAAGAAGTTTGGTGTCCCAGCAAGCGCCCAGACCAGAAAGCTCGTGGTGAGCCACATCAAGGTCATGCCAGGGCCGAGCAGCAGCATGAGAGACTTGCGCTCTCTCCAGAGATATTTGCTCGGCAGCTGGACGCCCGCAATGACTAGCTGGACGCCGAGGACCAGCCGCGAGAAATTGAGCGTGATGATGCCCAGCCGCGAATCGATGCAGGCGGCATCGCTGATTGCGGACGTGCTGCATCCAGCATAGCTATCCGGCCGAATGAAATTGGCCCCATGCGGGCCGAAGGCAACGCCAATGAGGAGGGAGATGACTACAGCGCCGCACCATTAGCCGGATGTGCAAGGCTAGACAAGACGACGAGAGTCTCTTGGCTGCAGAGCAAGGCCGTGTCTCAACCAGACAAAGCTGCCTCATTCGTGCAGGCGGTGAAACGTCGCCGTTTCTCCCTTGCACGGCGCAAAAACAAAGTCCACAGGAAAAGAAGAAGAACCTACGAGCTTCAGACAGGTAGTAATTCTCTTTCAAGAGATACGACACCAGCCCAAACAGCGATATAAACCCCCCCAATACGGCAACCACGATGTTGAAATTCGACAGCGCCAGCGGCACAGCCCAGATGTTATCAGCCATGGCAACAGCGCCTCAGTTGAATGTTAGCAACGCGAGAATCGAGTTACTGAAGTGACGACGACAGAAGAGATCATTCTTTCAAGGACCTCTCTCTCTCTCTCTCTCCGAAGGCGTGTTGTCTGACCGAATGACTCAAGCGGACGAGCGGGAGGCAATGTCACCAGCCTACCTCCGAGGGAGAAGATAGCGGGAGTCGAGTGGTAATTTGTAGGACAAAATTATCTAATCGGCCTCTTGGCTGCTGCATGCAAGCAGCGCAAACTTGCATCAAACAAGTTCCGCGACGATGTCAAAAAGAAGAAGAAGCAGAAGAAGAAGAAAGAAAGAAAGAAAGAAAGAAAGAAACAAAAAAAAAAAAAAAGAAACGGACAGCAGCCAATGGACGCGAGAGGCTTGCCAAGCTCGCATCCCGCTCCTGGAATCCCGGTAAGTGGCGTCAACCGGTGAGCGAAGAAGCCACCCCACACATGGAACAGCGCATATTGGGGGCTGGTCGGCGGAGGATTCGAGTTTTTTTCTTCTCCTGTATGGTACCTAGAAAGATCGGGTCCGACTCGCCCACGCCACATTAGCCAAGCAATGCCAAGAGAGTCCAGCAACTCGTGGGAAATTTGCGCAAAGGCGGATCGATGCTGAGGAAAGAAGGAAACTTGGTCAAACTAATCGAGACTTCATCCAGTCTCTTTGCTTGTACTGTAAAGGACACACAATTGCTTTGGTATATATATGAATAGGAGAATCTGCTAAACCTACTGCCGAATAAGCCAGTATTATTCACCAAATACGTCCCTCGAGGTATCAATCACCATCCTTCGAAAATAGAAAAAAGATATGTAAATGTAAAACTCCTATCCAGGGCTCCATCCGGTTGCCGTTACAATCATGATTATCCCATGCCCAACTCCATGGTATGCTTTTTTTCTTCTTCTCCCGCCGTAGATCATCTACATCTCTTCCTCGTAGGCTACACATTGTAGCTGCGCCTATCAATACCAAGGTAGACAAAGCGCCCAATCATCGCCATCCATGGCGAGAGAAACGCAGTGTCGGTATGCGCTCATCATGCCTTATCATGGAAGATTAGCGCCCATGACGGCCAGCCGATCTGCGGCAATGTTGCCAGGATTCGCGGCATGGCCCTTTACCCACTGGAAGTAGGTATTGCCTCCGGCCTTGGTTCGTTCATCTATCTTTTCTAGGATAGGCCGTATGATCTCATGATTCTTAACATCATCACCGTTGGCTGTTTTCCAACCCTTTTTATTCCATCCAATGGGCCACTCAGTTACACATTTGATGGAATACTGGCTGTCGCTGTAAATGCGAACGGTCTGAGCGGCTGGCACAGATTCCAAAGCCCGCAGCATGGCCATGAGCTCTGCTCGCTGGTTAGTCTGCTTGTCGCCAAGCAGTTTTTCAGCCAGATTGCGAGGGTCATTCTCCCCAAAATAAACGCCCAGTCCGGCGCGAGCACCCTTTCGGCCGTTGGCCAGGCTGCTCCCGTCGGTGTATATGTCGAGAATATCCTCTCGCGGTTTCGTATCAGCCTCACTGTCCTTGAGGATGGGAGTGAACTTTTGGATTGTGAAAAGCTTTTCTTCAACCTCCACCTTCTCCACCGGCTCCACCTTCTCTCCCAGAGCCTCTATGGCCTCCCTATTGCCAAATTGTCGGATGTATGCCACGGCTTCTGCTCGAGTTGAGAAGCGTTTGTACTTGGGGCCCTTGACGCCCGTGGTGGCCTTTTGAGCTTCGGACCAGTCCGTGAAGATGCCCGTCGGATTGCCAACAGCAACCGCATAGAATTTATCGGGCTCGTCTGCCACTGCAACTTTTTTCCCGGCAGCAAAGGCGTCGGCGTCTTCTCTTGAAAGAAAGGATTTGACTACATGTAGAGAGAGAGAGAGGCAACGATTAGCTATACTTTTCTCTTTCTTCTCCCTTTTCTCTCACCCGTAAAAAACATTTCCAGCATTGCAGCGACTCGTTTTGTTTTGTTCGTTTGAAGAATGGGCCACTCACAAACAGCGCCCTTGAATCCGGCCGTCTGAGCCTGGCACTCTGCGTACGTCAAGTACACACCGGGGACGAAGCCCGCCTGCACGGCGTAGTATTTCTGGACATTTTCCATCTTCTTCTTCTTGGAGGCGCCTGGCATCGCAGCGCTGCTCGGGGCCGGCCGCTTGTTTTTGTTGCTGGGCATAGCTTTGGGCGTGGTGGTGGTGGTGGTATCGGGTACACCACCAGAAGGGCCTGGAAACGCGGACACAGAAACAGGCGAGTCGGGGCTCAGCTCATAATATTGTCGCGCCAGGGTCGGCGCTGCAGTCAACTGCGATTGCGGCCTGACCGCGGCCTGCCACACCACAGGGTATCGTCGGCGGCGGGTGGCGGCAGTCGTGGTCCTGACAAGAGCGCTGGCGATGCCGTTGGCGATGCTGTTCGCACAAGGCTGAGGGCGAGGTCGCATACGCTTCACATCAATGGCATGGCGCTTTGCCAACGTCGGGGGGGCCGGCCGGGCTTAAGAACGGGAGCTGGAGCTGGAGCTGGCGCAGACGGTCTGCGCTCGGACAGTCGGCGAGAGAGGCCAGAGGCAACGAAGCGAAAGGGGGGGGGGGGGGGTTGCGTTTGGGGGGTTTCTGGTTGTGCCCTTGGAGCAGAGCCCTTGAAGGCAGAGCAGCCGCCCACCGGCCGCGTGATTCGCGCAGACTTTAGGAGGGGCAGTGCTGCCCGCTTTCCCGCACAGCGCGGTGGAGCCGCCGCATAGCGCCTGGTCGCATTTGCCGCGATGCAACCCCAGCAGAGTGAGGCGCCGAACCCTGCTGTGATCTCGGTGTTTAGGGTATCTTTGGGGCAATCTCTGCCGCTCAGCCCTCCAAGCCTAGGCCCGGGGCCGGTTGCGTGTGTGTGTGTTGTTGCTGGATGCGTCCGTTGCTGCAGCTCCTTGGCCGTCGGACGCTGTTATTCGTGATCAACTCGGTAGGTGACATGTGCGTGTTTCAAACTCACCGTTTCAATATCAAAGAGGCTGGTTGTTTCTGGATTGTGCTGTAATCAATAGGTAAGGGACCTCCCAGTCCGCCAATACATGTACTTGGTACTGCCATCCATCCAGTTATCACGTTGCCTCGGTCAAGCCGCAATGGGTTGCCAGACACTAGCCAGTCACCGTCCCTTGTTTGCCACCGTACCAAGGAATTACATTTATATTCTTGTCTTTGTTCTGTTTTCTGTCTTGTTTCCGTTTCAAAAACACATGCCTTAATAAACAGGTTGATAAGTTCCAATCCGTCAAAAATCCATTCGCCGTGCCATGCCATGCCATGCCAGTAAAGTCACAATTCTTCCATTGACAAAACATCCCGATGCCAGGTACATCGGACCGAGTCTCTTCAGCGAATAGAGGGTTATCTAACCCCTCTTCTGTATCTTGCAGCTCCCCCATTTGTCGTCGTCGCCAACAGTCTTGTAGTTGTAGTAGTATGCATTTTCCATGATAATTTATTCGTACAAAAAGATGCAGCTGTCCACAGCAGCAGCAGCAGCAGCAACAATAGCGCATTATACCTATATCAAGAGCACGCCACGCAGCTAGGGCGCGCCAGTATCGCCGGGGGAGCTTCATTGTCCGGCACTGCCTTAGCCAGCAATGGCAGTACTGAGTCTCATATCGTCCTTGGAGGTGGTAATCCTAAACGTGAGTGGTTGGGTCGACATGGGGGAGGTCAGGTACGCCGTCACCTTCCCACTCCCAAGCCAGCAAGCTCCAGTTGAGCTCGCGTCTCCAGAAAAGACCCAATCCTCGTCCACCTCCATCAGGACGATCATCTGCGCTCAGGCCGCCCGTTCGAGGCATATGGCAACAGAACACTGCCTTGCCCATGCGGGAGTGCAGAACAGCCATGGAGCACGCAACGCATGGCTCATGGGTGGAATAGAGCTCCAGTCCGTGACACAAGTAACCATCTTTGTTTGGGTGCTCTTGCTCGAAGCACTCCCTTTCCAGCTCAAGCATAGGTGTGTCCTGGAAGGCGTCGAATTCCAAGATGGGGCGCTCCATTAGCTGATCAGCAACCGCTCGCTCGTACCGGACGAGTTTCTGAGCCACCATGCTCATAGCACGCAGCACACAGTGCGACATTGGGTTATTATCGAAGCCGAATCCATTCTGTTGATAATGTCTCGCGTCTCCAGCAAGCCCAACAAGCTCTGCGCCCTTTTCATTTCTTTGAACAATCACAGCCCCCATGGCTTCTCCAATACCCGCTTCTTTGGCCTGAAGAGCAACGCGATGTGCCAGTGCGATCCAAACTGGTGCGTCATTCTTAATGTCTTCTGTGCCGCGGGCGAACATTCCCGGATGAGGGCCCAGTGGGTTGTTCTTACGGTAGACTGTCGGCCAAAACTGTGCACTCCACATAGCGGCCTGGATTTGAGACGTCGGTGCCATCATTGGGACAGGAATGATGCTCAAGAACGGCTCCTTCTCGACTCCTTCTATTCCAGAAAGCAGCTCAAGAAGCTCATCGCTGGAAAAGTCTTTGGACTCTCCTACCACGACATAAATCCAGGTTGATTTCGAAGTGTGGATTTGCCGACCAGTTGGTGTGTCATTCATTAGCTGTGTCTTTAGGTGAGCCGGGAGGTCCGCTGGCTTTGCGCATCGTCGCAGATGCGGTAAGGTATTAGCATTACCGGCATTGCTCAAGTCGCGCAAGAGTCTGAAAAACGAGTTAGTATGCTGTTTATCAAATGACCTTGTCTCGATAAGGACACTGTTGAAGAGAAAAAATAGAAACAAGTACTTACGTGACAAAGTTATTGGCAGACTTGGTCGGGACTCGAGTGATGTACGCATGGGAAATGTAGTGATCCTGATAAACTTCCTGGTCCGTTTTGAGAGGAATCAGAACACCCAGAGGGAGATTTTGAGCTCTGAGGCCATCAATTATGGGGTTAGGCAAAGCAAGCCTCCCCAAGCGGACATCTTTGACATTTGAATTCTCAAGTTTCGCGTTGGCCGGTTCGTCAAAGAAGTCATCTATTTCAACAGCCATTTTGCTGTGGTAAAGCTGAAACCGTCTCCGTCAAGGAAGCGACAATGAATTTTTGGAATGATTGATGACAAGAAGACCACAGCAATCTCGTTGGATAACAAAGAGATCTGAATAATTGGTGGGCAGCTGCTCCTATGCTAGCATTCCGAGCGTCGCGGCGACTGTGATGAAACGCCAAATGGATGTCCGGCGATGTTGACGACACGATAGAATAGGAAAGCTTCGTCTCGGCTGAGTTGCTATGGTGATGTTTTTGACCGTCTTTGATATGCGAAAGAAGCAGCCAGCAAGCAATGTTTGGAGTTGCCACGGAGTCTGATGCTTATGTTAACAGAGCCAAGTCTAAGAGGAAGGAGCCAGTAGCTCTGTCGAATGATCAAGCAGCTACTTCTCCAACTTGAGGCTGAAGCCTGTTTGACTTCCAAGGCGACGACGATAATCGCTTGCTTGCTGGGATAGGGCGATGCTGGAGGTGAATTTGAAGTAGCCTAGCAGCGTAACTCTTATGGACGGGGTAAGGCTGCCCTGAAAGAACCTTTTAACCCAGACTCTAAAGAGCTACTCTCTAAAGGCGCTTAAGCGAAATGATGGACTTGGATGAGACGATCTGTAGGTTTAGAATGGTTGGCGGGAGAATCTCGCTGGAGTCTCTGTTAGAAAGATGTTCTGCAGTCGGGTTTTGTTCCTTTGGCGAACTGAAGACGGCAGAAATTTGCATGTTACTGCATGCTGTGCACGGTGAAGAATAATCGGGAAAAGTAAAGGATTGGAGGCAACAGAGAAGGCAAGACCCAGATAACTTACCGGATATGTGCCAGAAGATTTGCATTCGCAGAATGGCCAAAGTAAGTTGGATCTTGGAACTCTGAGCGTTTGAGGAATTCAGATAACTGCGATGCTGCTGAAGATTGAAGTTGAGGATCAGTGGAGAACAATCAAGCAAGCGCAGGCGCTGATTGGCCACACGATCGGCAGGCACTGTGCCCCACTTAAAATTTCTATTTGCATCTCATGACGGATTCACTTCTGTTTGACTTTTTTAGAGGATGCTACGCTGGCGAGCAGCGGATGAAATATCAATATCAAGGTGCTTGCATCAATGCATAGACGTGCAGAAGCTTTTGTTTGCATCCCTACAATATCTTCTTCTAGCGCCGCGCGAAACATGTTGACACACAAGAATGCATCTAATGAATATTTTAGGGTTATTTGCATGGTCAAGTTTGACTTTGAGAGACGGTGGCAGTCGCGTTTGACAGCGGCCAAATCTCGTAGTCACTGCAGCTGCGATGCATGATGTATGTGTCTAGGTACTACTAGGAGTAATAGCAAGAGTCGTCGGCCACAAACAGCCTCTAGAAAATACTTCTTTCTGCCCATCCACGCCATCCACGCCATCGCTTCATCCACCATTTCATGCTTGCCGCCACCCAGTACTAGATGTCAGCCATAACTCCTTTTTTCCTTTTTCAAACTTGGGCTTCTCTGCACCAATTAGGCAATGGAGACCGCTACAACACCAATTGCCGTACCTCATTCGCTCCTCGCACGCGCCTTCGTCCTGGTCAGCCGCGTTTTTTATATCGGGCGACGCCCCCAAATGCTTGCTGCACGCTGCTCTCGGAACATGACCTCCCCTGTCAGCCTTGCCCCGATCGCCTCACTGGCTCTGATTCAAACGCAGGAACGTTGATGGTTCGTGGAATTCGGGGCTAGCAGGCGTCGTGCCCCCACGCCCTGGGAGCTGGAGGAGCTTGGCCCCTCATTTTGCATCTTGCAAATATGCACTTGTCACAAGAACCTCTTATCCGCCCGGCTCTATTGGGGTAGTACGCAACGTCTACTCCAGATCAATGGCTTCCCATTGCTGGGGCACTACGCGGGGCATGATGGGGGGGAAGAAGGTTAAGCGACACTTGCACCATCTCACCATCTCAGCAGCTAGCTGTACTCATGCTCCTGCTCTGTAAGTGGCACAGGAACACTGCGGAGTTGTAGGCAGTAACGAAGAAGGCTCCGCAGACTACGCCTAGCTAAAGGGAATCTGATGCAACGTTTGGTTTTAGTGGTCCTGCCGAGCCCACCGAGATCGTCTAGACTTGACGATCAGGGTCTTGCGCTGATTTTGCTTTGCGCATCTCGCGCTTCACGACGGGGGCCATGCCTGGCATTTCAGGCGATTGGGACGCCGTCCAGCGGCAAATGCTCCGGAGATGCTGCATGCGCACTCGGAGTCCGAAGCGCACGCATTCACAAATGTTACAGCTCATTATTCTGTTTTGTCAGCCATGTAGACTCACCTGCCAGTGCATCCCAAGCAACTATCGGCCCTGGTTCCTTTTGTGAAGAATTTGGAAAGCTCGCCACAGCATGCAAGCGGGACTGGAAACACCGAGCAGAGTTTCTTGCTGCGGCAGCTTGGCATCCAATATCCAAGCAGCCAAGGAGCGTGCGATGGCACACAAAACACACGATACACAGCACGGCTTACAAACTCGTGCCTATTTGCTTCAAACCCGGTGCTGTCGGGCCTAGCGGACAGCGCAGTACAAAGCATACCTACTAGTACTTGTAGATTGTGGCGATGTTGGCCAACAGAGCTGACACGTTGTGGTGACATGTTCTCCTACGTGGTATTATGTACTCCGTACCGTCACCGAGATAAGCGTTGCTCATCTGTGACATGCGATGCCCAGCACACCATGAGACTCTGGCCTGGCAGCCTGGCGCTCTGAGCTGGAACAAGCCCTGGGGGCCGGGTAATGCTCCGCGCGAGCCGCTGGTTTGAGGGCAGGGAGTACGGTATCATCGCCAGATGCTCTCAGACTCATCAAACTCGCATGCTTTGTGCCAGCCACCACAAACCCGAGTTTTCAGCTGCGCGCTCGCTCATCAGCACGGCACATGATTATGTGCTGTTCAGCAGCACCACCGCCATGGCGCAGCGATCGATGATGGACACAGGCATATCAAGGGGCTGGAATGGCTAGCATTTCCCGCCTGACACGACTGCACTGTGATGGTCATGCCTGCTTCGCCATCAAGATGCGCACGTTGTCTCATGACTGGCAAAGGAAGATCCCAAGCGTGCAGTGCTGCCATTGGCCAAAAGGGGGCAGTAGCATCAATCATGCTGCTATAACTGGTAGGTATTACGGATTACGGCTGAGTCGCCGGGCCATCATTATCGGTCAGGCCTGCCAAGCAATGGTGAGATATGCGGCACGCCTCTTCTTGGGTTATTATCAAAGTTTATCAAAGTACTACCTAGTACTTGCCGTCCACTGCGGCTTCAATCAATGTCTTGGGATTCTTGGGATATTACCATGGCGTGAAACCTCTTGGCTAAACAGCCGGTGCTGGATGGGGTAAAAGGAGACGCGAACTGGCAAATTAAGCATGCGATGCGCAGCCATGTCTCTGGCCTGTCTTAAGTCGCCCCTCCGTCGTCTCATAGGCTGCTTTCTGCTAAGCATGTGCTACGGGGTCTCACCTTAATCTCAACGACTTGGCCTGTTGAGGCCAATTTCATGTCTCAGCCATCTTGCGTGGGCTTGGACAGTCGAGTTGGAGGCCAGCGGCCCGTGCCTGTCGGTACAGGAACGAGTACGGCGCAGGCTCAGGCAGCCACGTACTCGTTCCAGCAGCCTGTGTGATGCGGAAAGGGCCTGGTGCTGTTCTGACTCGATAGTAGTATTAATAGCAGCTCGCTGGTGTGTGAAGCCCCCTGTAAACACCATCCGCCTCACCATTCATCTGCGGGAAGCACTAACGTGTGAAAGGCATGTTGGTACGATCCCGTCCCAACGCTGCAGCAGAGTGCGAGCACTCCTACTCACGTACCTATCAATACGAGCTGGGGCGCCTGGCAATGCCTGATGCGTAGTACCGATACTTTCAGCACGCCAAGGTTAGCACGCGCAGCTGTTATGCGTCTCTCCCTAGTCCTGTATGACGTCGGCCAGCCTCTGCTAGCGATGCAATGCATGAACAGGCTTTTCAACAACAGGGCTCAACAAGTTTTATCTTCTATTTCGTCTCAAACGCTACTAGCTGAGGCCACGCCCGCAGGCTAAGGCGGCGGCCAAAGAGCCCGGGAGTGAAAGAGGGAAGATAAACGAGATGCTGCGAATTTGCGCTAAAGCAGAGGTCAAGCATCGTCAAGCGAGGGCCAAGCAAGGCTGGCGCGGCCCTTCTTGGCGCATGTAGGCCTGTATCACGTCGAGCCGTGCGGTGACAAGCCATTATTATTTATCAGATTTGCGACGCATGCAAATTTCACACCCATTGCCTATTACGTGAAGAGGGAGGGTAATGGCTGGCCTGCTAATCACGGTGCCTAAGCTGACGACGGAGATGTACTTTCGTGCCTTGAGAGAGTTGATCCGTGACGTCCGGTGTGTGACTGGACGCCGCTATCGGCGACACAAGAGATGATTGAATGAGGGGCTTTTGGTGTTCTGGGCAAAGCTCACTGGTACTGGAAGACATGGGTTCGGGTACAGTATGTCGCAGTTCCAAGCGGTTCTGCAAAGTCTCGATAGCTGATGCCTGATTTCTGGCCATGCAGGGAGAACAAAGGATCATGACGAGATTACGAACCATTGCATACAAACCCGACGAGCGTGCTCTTGTGGCAGCGGGCGGGACCAAGATTGTGGTGAGCACGACTCAAGGCTTTAGAGGATCGAGACAGACACCAGCCAGCCAGGCCCCGTGGGGGTCTGACCTTAACTGGTGCAAAAAGACAGCTGCAGCCAGTCAGATAAAGGGAGCGGCGCAAGCTAGCACGTGTTGGCGAGCAGAGGCTGCCGTGAGTTGGGACGGGATGGACACACCCACTCCTGTGGTTTCTTCCAGCCCAATGGCATGGCTGGATTCATGGAAGGGCAGAAGCCAGCTTGGTGTGCTTCTGCGGTGGTCACTAGCTACAGTATACATACGGGGAAGAGTGGATTGGACGAGGCCCGAGTGTGGCGAGGCCAAGGAAAACCAGCAGAAGGGATCATCGCTGTTCTATCGATCAGCATCATCGACATCATCATCTGCGGCGCTGCTTGGCTGCATCGTTGTCGACATCTAGTCATGTCACGCTGCTGCGTCGGTGAACGCAAATTACGTAGCTGCAACCTAGCATCTCCCTACATCTTGCTGGAGCAATCATCCTTCTTCACCTTTTTCTTCCTCGCTGCAGCACAGGCGTGTCGCGGTTAACGATGATTAGCAGTGATGAGCAGAGGTGGGCCATCTGATGGCGGCGATATGATCAAAGAGACAGCTGAGCAGCACCGGCACTGCAGCTTCCGGCGGCTTGCAGGCAGGCTTGCGGCTGGGTGGTTGCGCGCAGCACGCTTCTATTAATGTAAATCGCGGGGGAGGGAGAGAGATCCAAGGCAGCACCACATCGATCCTTGGTAGAGGTCGACTGGGCCTGGGGGCCGGAGCTAAGAGGCTCAGAGGATTGGGGATTGGAGATTGGTGAGACATGGAGGATGGGCATGTCCAAGTAAGGACGCACAAGCGTGAGCACAGGCACACGGCCAGGACGAGAGGAATTAAAGAGAAAGCCGCCAAGAGCGCCAAGCATTGGATAAGAAGACGGCAGAGAAGGGAGAGAGAGAAACAAGCAAAGGCGGTTGTACTCCCGCTGCACGACCATCACCAACCGTTACAGTACAGTCATACTTCGCAGCGGATAGTGGGAGATTGCAACAGCCATCGAAAGCCAGGATACACGCCCCCCAGCACACACGCCCTCAAGGGACCGGCCATCTCTCGGCGCGAGTCCGATCACAGAGACCCAGAATTCATTCAGTCTACAGGGCCACTAGAGGCGCCACGGAGGGTTTCGGTGCTTAATGGAGTGAAGATGGAAAAAGAAGCGTTTCTACTTTCTTTGGTTTTTGCGACTAGGGCCGCTTGTTCCGCGGTGGCTTTGTGGCTGCAGGCGTGGGCCAAAGCAGTTTAGGACGGACTAATACTGCCGCCCACACGCTCTGCGAGAGGTGCCCTTGGTATGTATGAGAGAATGCGAGATGGAGATGGGATGTGGGATGTGGAGGGGAGAGCGAGAGATATGTCCGATGGAGAAGAGTAGTGGACGGCACTGGCAGGTCGGTCTTATACTTGTACATGTAGTAGCATGTATGTACGAGCAGAGTAGAGTAGAGTGGGCTGAACTGGGCCTTGGGTGCGCCGTGGTACATCCGGAGCTCCATTATCCATGATGATACAGTACATGTGTGTTTACAGGTATGGATGGATGTACAGTATGTATGCACGGAGTTGGGACCGCCAGGTGAGTCGCTCTGTAGCCAGCTTGGTGCCCTTTTGGGCCGTACATATTGTATAAAGCCC
This sequence comes from Trichoderma sp. CBMAI-0020, assembly GCA_030708095.1. NCBI lineage: Eukaryota > Fungi > Ascomycota > Sordariomycetes > Hypocreales > Hypocreaceae > Trichoderma > Trichoderma sp. CBMAI-0020. The sequence goes on from JAJNCI010000001.1 coordinate 1,296,960, forward strand.
TGCTCTGCTTCTCCCCGTCGATGCTGCCCTGTCTGCTGGACCACGGACTCCTCTTCACCCTCTTCTTACTTTCATTCTGCATCTCGTTGAACGAGGAGGCCGTTTGATAGTTGACACTACAAGCTCGACTGACAATCAACCAACAATCAACCAATCGATTAGCTCTATACTAGAGCTACTATACTTCGGTGGCTGCCTCGGGGCTTCACAGGCGTCTTGTCCCGTATCCAAGGTTTGCCCTGATAGGCCTTTTCATTTCCATTCGCTCCTTTGCCTGCCGTATCTACTTCACGCCATCATCATCGATCGACCAGCTCAGTCAGGTACCGGCCGGCCCGTTGCTCCCAATATATCTCCGACCCATCAGCTGGGCGAACCACGAACCTGGAACGTCACCTCACCTTACCTCACCTCACCTTATTTCGTCCACATCTGAGGCTGGCGGCTCGGCTTCGTATTGGCGAAACACCCAAATTTAGGAGCAATCCCATCTCCTCGGTCGTCAAACACTCCTTTCCTGGTGGCCATATAACGGGCTTCTGACGTATGTTGGCTCCCACTCACACCTGATCCATCACCTGTGTTTTTCGCTGTTTTATTGTGGGCTGGCTGGCGACTTTGTTTTTGTATGAGGCGAGCCCGCTGCCCTATTATGGATCCCAGCTTATCTTTGGGCTTCTTATTAATTCAATTTCATGCGCACAAGTAGCGACATGATGCTAACGGTATCGATCACGCAGGTCTGGCAATATTTATATAACTAGGTATTCTCCTTTGCTGTCATTACCAGCATCGCCGCTTGCTTGGCCCTCAACGACGACCTAGCCATTGTCATATATTGCAGCATCTCGCTCAGTCTCCCTTCCCACGCTCGTGTCTCGTCTAGTGCCAGCTTATCTTCCCTGTTAAAAGAGCACAGGGCAACGATCTGCTGCTCGCACCGGATTCGACCAAAAAGTGCCAGCCGGCTCCACCCCAACAGACAGTGCAAAGTACCGGTACCTGTAACCGTACCAGTACCTGGCTCCTCTGTCAGACTGCCATTCCTGCTGCGACAGGCATCACCACCCGCTACAACCTCCAAGTCGGCCCCCCCAGCGCGCACGCCCCAACCCCCCAACCGCAAAGTACCGCTACCTGCAGCTCGCAGCACCGGCCCCCGTCGCCACGCGCTGTCGCTTCACTGGGCTATTCCCTGGAGCGGTCGCTGACACCCCGAAGCACGCCCCCCAAATCGCAAGCCTCCCAGGGCCCTGGCCCGCTAATTCAGCCACCCCTTCCAGGCGCTCCAGCCCACTCGTCCACCCACGAGCCGGTCTCGCAGAACGCTAACACGCCATTGGACGCACACATGCTGCAGGCCATTAATTTTCCTGCGAGTGCGAGCCGCCTTCCTGGTTCGCCTCCCCCGACGTTTGCGTCAAAACACCGGCATCTGGCCGCCAACCTTGATCTTGCAACTCTCCAGATGCCTTCCGCAATATCCTTTCGAAGAGAAGGTGTGTAGCCCAGTCCTCACTTTTTTGTCACTGCGCACTCAATCCCCATCGGCGGGAAATCTTTAATTCAAAACTCTATTTTCCTGTTTTTCCTTTTCTTAGATCTGCCCACCTTCTTTCATCATCTCTTTTTCTTCCCTCTTTCATCCCGCTATCTATTTTTTTTTTCTTCTTCGCGCCGCTACTTACTCACCTGCCGCTCGCCGCAAACAGACGCTGGCCGACGACTCGCAAAGCAATCGGCACTCGCCAAACTGGTCATGAACAACCAGCTCTTCGCATCTCCGCCGTCGCCTCCTTCTACTTCTCCCTCGTCGACGTCGCCCACGTCCCCCGAGCTGGAGCAGCATCCCCACCAACTCGCTGTGCTGCCGCCCCCCACCAAAGATGTCTTCGGCCCTCTCCAAGCTCCGATACCATCCATGGCCAATGCCGTGCGCATCATGAACGACCTGACGGACACGCCTCCGTACTCGAGGAGCGTGACGTCGACTGCGCCCAGCTCGCCACGAATGTGAGTGCTCAGAAATGCCGTCACCCCGCATGTCCTGTGGAATTTTTATTCTTCTTCCCCTCTTGGCTTCTCCCATCAATCATCCATTCATTATCTTGGCCACTACTATCGCCATCCTTTATCACGCTTTTTTTTTTTGGTACGATAACGGCAACTGACTAATTGGTATTTGGGATGACAGTCCTCCCCAGCGACAGAACTCTGGCAGCCAGACCCCTCGAGTGCGGCCCCATGCGACGACGCTCAATATTCCGGGCATGACCAGGTCCAAGGTCTCTCCCGACGGACGAATCCCCCAGCGCGATGTGGCAGCCAAGCTTGTCATTGTCATGGTCGGCCTGCCCGCCCGCGGGAAATCCTACATCACAAAGAAGCTGCAGCGCTACCTGACCTGGCAGCAGCATGAATCGCGCATCTTCAACGTGGGTAACCGACGACGCAAGACGGCCGGTCGCAAAGTCTCAATCCACCCCAAGCTAGCCCCAGAACCCGATTGCCTTGACCCTCCTGTTCAGGCCGCCGAGATCTTGCTGAATGGCTTCCCGGCTCCCAGCGACGGCTTGAGCCCCCGAGGCCGAGACGAGCCTACTGAGCTTGATCTGAATCAAGCCATCGAGGAGCAGAAGGAGGCTGATCAATCGGCGCTCTTCTTCGACCCCAAGAACGAAAAAGCGGCAGCCATGAGAGAGCAGGTCGCAATGGACACCTTGGACGAGTTGTTGGACTACCTTTTGAATGAGGGCGGTGCGGTTGGCATTCTTGATGCCACCAACAGCACGATTGCGCGAAGGCAGCATGTGGTTGACCACATCAAGCAGAGAGAACCCAAACTTGGCATTCTGTTCATTGAGAGCATTTGCCACGATAAAGACCTGCTTGAGGCAAACATGCGCCTGAAGCTTTCTGGCCCGGACTATCGGGATAGGGACCCCATCAAGTCGCTGGAGGACTTCAAGGCTCGAGTGGCCGCCTACGCCAGCGCATACCAGCCCCTCGGAGACTACGAGGAAGAGCACGATATGCAGTACATTCAGGTAAGCTGTCACAACATTATTTCTCCTCTTGTTTCTTTTCTTTTCTTTTCTTTTTTCTCCTCCCTATTATTTTAGTATGTGGCTAACCCGGTCTTGTAGATGGTTGACGTCGGCCGAAAGCTGATTCAGCACAGGCTCAAGGGATTCTTAAGCGGTGGGCTTAGCACCTACCTCTCGAGCTTCAATCTCGCTCCCCGGCAAATTTGGATCACCAGACACGGCCAGAGCCTCGACAATGAGCTGGGCAGGTTAGGTGGTGACGCGCCTCTTACCGAGAAAGGCCACTACTACGCCCAGGCTCTTCATCGCTTCATTACACAGAAGCGAAAGGAGTGGATCATAGAGCAGAAGAGCAAGATGGCGCAGGCGACATTTCCCCCTCTTCCTGGCGACAACACCCCCCCTTACCCCGACATGTACAGCGATGTCGACGATAAGAACTTCTGCGTCTGGACGTCAATGCTGCAACGCAGCGTAGAGACAGCCGAGTACTTTGATGTCGACGACGACTACGACGTCAAGAACTGGGAAATGCTCAACGAACTCAACTCTGGCCAGTTTGAGGGCATGACTTATAAGGAGATTGCCCAAAAGTGCCCCGAGGAGTTCAAAAAGCGTGCCCAGGATAAGCTTAATTACATTTACCCAGGTGTTGGTGGCGAGGGCTACCTCCAGGTTATCAGCCGCCTTCGCGACATGGTGCGGGAGATTGAGCGCATCACAGACCACGTTCTCATCATTGGACACCGATCTGTCTGCCGCGTCCTGATGGCCTATTTCATGGACCTGACGCGAGAGGACATTACCGATATGGATGTACCTTTGGGCATGCTTTATTCGATCGAGCCCAAGCCTTACGGTATTGCCTTCCATGCCTACCGCTATAACGACGTGCGAGGCTGGTTTGAGGAGCTACCCAATTACAGGCCTCAGAAGGCTGCTAGGGGCACCGTCTGATGGCTTCTATCTTGTGTTGTCACTTTTTTCCTCCATCCTCCATCTTTTTTTTTTTTTTCCTCCTTTTTCCTTTTTCTTTACTGTTTCTTAAGATATCCGCCGGGATAAGCAGGCCAGGCAATGCATTAGCTGTACAATATTAACGGAAACAAATTTTGGCGTTGGAACGGCACACGCGGAAGGATCGCGATGTTTACAGGGGAATGGACACATTAATACAGGGAGAAACAGGACACACAAGCATAACACGAACAACTGCAGTTCTTTCATTTTTCAGACAGAGGATGGGGATGAGGAAGAGTAGCCGTTGCTCACGGACGGGCACAAGTCTGCCTGTGAATTGGGGGCATTAAAAATGCCTTGTTATCTGTCTTCTTTTTTTCCCCTTTCTTTTGTCACTTTTCTTCTTTTTCTTTTAGCTGCCTTGATTCATGTTAGGCAAGCTCTGTGGCGTTTAAGGGGAGGTAATCAGGAACGAAGGAAATGTGGTACTTTAGCCGGCTTATGGACTTGATTTTTATTCCTTTCTCCTTCTTTTCTCTGTCGGATTTCGGGTGCCGACTTTTGTTACTTTCTACGACGAAGACTAGATGGGGAAAAAGAAGTTGCGTACTTTTTGTCTTTCATGTTTGTTTGTTCTTCTCTTTTCAAGCACAGAACGAAAAGTATTGGAAGATGCCATTTATTTTTTCTTCGCGTCTAGTTGAGATAGATTTAGCTTGTCTTTTAAATGAAGAGACGATGTAGTATTTTCATCACACAGAATTGACTGCTTAACCTTGAAGAGAAATTTTTATGATATTGATTGTGCCTGTCTTGCTATATCTTTAAACGAATAATCTTTTGATTCGTCAGTGCTACTGGCAAATATGATGCTACAAAAAAGTCCAGTCCATTATGTATCTCGTAGTACAAAACAATAACCCCCCTTTTTTAAATCCTGAACGCCGTGCCATGCAACTACCGTAAGGACTCCCTTTTTTACGTTTTGGTATAAAAACCCTTGACAAGCAAAAAATAACCACTGTCCCAAACCCAGCAACTTTTTTTTTTTTTTTTTTTTTTTACTTTTCTCGAGCCAGCACCATCTTTTCTCTCTCGCTCTTGCGTGCTTGGAACTGCTTGCTCGAGTGCTTCCGCTCGTTCTCCTCCTTTCGCTTGATGGACTTGAGCTCCTCGTTCTTGATCTCGCCCGCCTTCTTGATGACCTTTGGCAGGTGGCGGTGGCGCTTGATGCGATTGATCTCGGGCATGTGTCCGAAGCGCTTGACGAGGGCGTCGTTGTACTCGAGGGCCTGGCGGTGGCGGGCCGACTTGATGCCCTGGCGCTGGGAGGCGTTTGCGCGCCAGATGCGCACGTTGCCGTCGTCGGAGCCGGACAGGACGTACTTTGCGTCGGGCGTCCACTTGGCGGACATGACGCGCTGCATGCGCTTGGTGTGGTAGACGTCGCGGGCGTGGCCGCGGTCGCGTTCCCACAGGCGCACGGTGCGGTCCCAGGAGGCGGTGACGAGCTCCTCGCCGGTGGGGGAGAACTCGACGTCCATGACGGCGGCGACGTGGCCCTTGAGGACGTTGCGCGCGCGGTCAATCTTGCGCATGTCGAAGAGGTAGACGTTGTGGTCCTCGGAGGCGGCGGCGAAGTTGAAGGCCTCCATGGGCGACCAGGCGATGCGGTTGCAGGCAAAGGTGAGCACGGACTTTGCGACGGGCATCGAGGTGCGCAGGTCGTAGATGACGATGGAGCGGTCGTTGGAGCACGAGGCCAGAACGGACGTCTCGACGTGGTTGAAGGCGACGTTTGTGATTGTGTCGGTGGACGTGGGCCAGTGCAGGACTTCGGGCGCGGCGGTGTGGCGCTCGAGGTCGTAGATGGAGATTACGCTCGATGCGGCGGCAAAGGCGTTGCGCGAGCGGTGGTGCGAGAGGCTCGTGAAGGCGCCGGCGCCGAGCCACGATGAGATGGGCGCGGACTCGCTGGGCAGGTTGTACGGGTCGAAGAGCTTGATGGAGCGGTCCGCAGCGCAGGTCAGCAGCTTCTGGTCGCGCGTCCACTCGAGGCCCTTGACGATGTTCTCATGCGCCGTGGCGTGCCAGACCTCCTCTCGGCTGGTCAAGTCCCAGACCTTGACGACGCCGTCGCCGCTGCCGCTGGAGAAGCGCTCGAGCGCGTTAGGGTCCTTTGCGATGGAATAGACGCCGTCGACGTGGCCGCGGCCCAGCTGGCCGATGAAGGGCGCGGCGTGCATGCGCTCGAGCTTGACGGCGTTGAGCGCGCGCTTGTACTCGCGGGCGCGCTCAAAGGGGTGGATGGCTGAGTCGAGGTTCCGCGGCTGCTTGACGGTGTCGGTGCCGGGGGGCTGCTGGGCCGATACGGACCGGCTGATGGCTTTGATCTTCATTGTGGGCGTGTCTTCTCTTTTCCTCTACTTTGGGTGTTTGTCGGCCGTATCAATTGAAACTTTTCGAAAGTTGTTGGGGGTTCTGGTCTTAAACTGACACAAGTTGTATATATGCGTCTACCAGTATTCCGATATACAGTGTTTGGTGTTTTCGCGGGGAGATTTTTTTTTTCGTTATCGCAAAGCTTAGCATGGGTGTCCGATAAGACGTGGAATTACTAATGATCCGACTCTAAAGCTTGTAATCGATACGGGTGGCGCGCGCCCGCTGCTGCAGGGGTTCTAGCGGTGCGTGAAGCGCATTGGAGACTTTGCTGGCTCATCTTTCCCTCACTTTCTCTCACGCCAAACGTCCATCAGAGTTACTTGAAGAACACTGCAACCCCCCATTTCCCCATATCTTTATTGTTGCTTGTGGTGAAGGATTTTGAGAATTAGGATCGAATTCTTCAGCCATCCTTTCGCGCGCGCCCCCTGGGAGTCGGGCTAGCTTTTCTTCTTCTTCTCTAACGATGGATGCCTTGCACTATGATCCGATGGCTATGGATGGGGAGCCGGAGCAGCCCCAGGTCAAGATATCAGCGGTATGAGGAATTATGCTTTTTTTTGGTACACAATGAATCAATCTCCTGACGTTTTCATGTTGCTTGCACCTTAGGCCGATAGCACGCGCGTGGACTTTGAGCTCTCAAGAACGAACCTGCCCTTTGCCAACGCCCTGCGGCGAATCATCCAGGCCGAAGTACCGACAATCGCCATCGATCTGGTAGAAATCGAGGTTAACAGCTCTGTCCTGGCCGACGAGTTCATCGCACACCGACTGGGTCTGATTCCCCTCGACTCCAAGGGCGTCAACGAACTCAACTACTCCCGTGACTGCGACTGCGAACAGTACTGCGAGCACTGCTCCGTCAGCCTTACTCTTCACGCGAAATGCACCAGCGACGAGATTATGAAGGTCTATGCGCGAGATTTGGTGGTGGATGGACGACACGCGGGCTCTGTCGGAAACCCCGTCATCACGGATCCGGAGGGCCTGGGGTGCTTAATTGCTAAGCTGCGGAAGGGTCAAGAGCTGAAGATTACGTGCATTGCGAAGAAGGGAATTGCAAAGGAGCATGCAAAGTGGATGCCTACGTCGGCGGTTGGCTTTGAGTACGATCCTCACAACAAGCTGCACCATCTGGACATGTGGTTCGAGAACAACACTGATCCAGAGAAGGAATGGTAAGCTCATGCCCTCGCTCTATGAGAAAAGGTAAATTAAGCGTATCAATCTAACGTATGTGTGCTCCAGGCCAAAGAGTAAATATGCTCAGTGGGAAGAGCCCCTCCAAGAGGGCGAGCCCTTCAACTACGATGCTGCGCCGAATCGATTCTACTTCGAGGTCGAAGCGTCAGGAACCATGGAGCCGGATTTGATCATCCAGGGGGGCATTCGAGTTTTGCAGCAGAAGATTGGAGGGCTATTAAAGGGCCTCGACCCAAGAAAGTACGGCGGCGACGATGCCGACATGGACGGCCCTCGGAGTCCGGATATGAACATGGACGGCGGTACTACACCGTGGGGGCAGGATGGCGGATACACAACTCCTTACGGAAACAACACGGCATACGGAGGCGGTAATACGGCATACGGAGGAGGCACTTCTTACGGTGGCAGCGCAACCGCCTATGGAAGCGGTACGGCATACGGCGGCAGCTCGACATCCTATGGCGGCTCGGCGGCCGGGTCGGGTAGCGGCGGATACAGTTCAGGGTCTTATAGCCAAGGCAGCTCTTGGCAGTAAACGGATCAGGGGGAGGCGTTTGAATGGGATGACTGGGACTTTTTTTTTTTGTCAACTCTCGCATAAAGCAAGGATGAGTTTTTATTTTTTATTTTTATTTTTTTCACGCTTCTGGATTGTACAATATTTTGGGATCGACAGCGTTAATAGTTAGAGAGGTGAGTGCAAAATCTTCTCAAAAGTAGAAAGGGGGAAAAAACATAAAGCAGGACGTTGCGGAGAAAATAATATCACACTATTTGCACATGGTGTTTTTACATAACCTGCCTGTCCATCTGTTTGTTCTTTTCTTCGTTCATTTTGACAACCTATCGTTGTATCTATATGCGGAGATTATGCTGGAAATACTAGTACATGAGAGAGCACCATTGCTCCTCTGGTATTGGTGTTTACATAGCTATGTGTGTCTCATATAGATAACACATGAGAAAAAAATGTTACAGGAGTATGCAAATCGAAGAAACAGAACAGCAAGTCGCCCAATAGTCTAACAAAACGCCGCCACGTTCTATACATGTTCCCATCAACCACTCCTTGAGAAATTTTTATGTATTTCCTGTTTCCCCCTTTATCCAAGATGAGTGTTTTTTCCCTTCGTCTTCCACCTCCTGATAAGCCTATGTTGCCTTTTCGTCCACGCCTTTTACTTTTCTATAAACGTTGCGGTGCATCTCTAGGAAGACGAATGTACAAATGGTGTGTCTACCACAGTTTCTTGACGTTAGTGAGGTTCAGGCAAAGGTGGTGTATACGAGGTTCATCAACTTACGGGCCAAGTCGCAGGAAGCTGGGGACCCAGCCCTTGAACATCCAGCGAATGCCCTCGGCTCTGTTGATGTCGCTTATCAGATGGAGGATGCCCTGCTTATGCGACGTGGACATGACGCGCGTCTTAATGACATCAATTGGGCTCGTTGCCGTCGCCGCAGCCAGGCCAGCCAGGAACGAGGCCGTAAAGTGCGTCGTGAGGTTATCGCCCATGGGGGTGTAGTCCAGCAGCAGGCGCTTGAACGTATCGTACGTGGCCAGCTGCCCGGCCGTCATGACCGCCGCGCGACAGCTATTGGGCAGCCAGCCGCGGAACCAGCTCAGGGCGCCCTCCTCCCTGGCCATGCGGACCATGCCGTCGACGGCGTGCTTGTAGTTGCGGCGCTCGGCGGGCGGCAGCGCAGCGTCGTGCTGCATGCGCACGTTGATGACATCGGCAAAGTTGCCGGCGATGCCGCCGACGAAGCCCGAGGCCATGGCCATGCCGATGAGGGCCGGGAACGAGGGCGCCTTGCCGTCGTGGGAGCGCATGTAACGCGCCTTGATCTCCTCGTAGATGCCAAAGCGGGCGGTCGAGTAGGTGAGCTGGCGGAGCAGCGAGGCCGAGATGCCGCTGTAGAGGCCGAGGGGGCCATCGTTCTTAAGGACGTGGGCAAAGGTGCCGCTCATGGATTTGGGAGCGTCGGGTTTGCGCGTTTGGAGGCGGACCTGGGGGGGTTATGGAGTTAGAGACGATGGGACGTTGGATTGCTTATTAAGAGAATGTCCAATTCGGATTGTGCCATTGCGATGGGAGTCCTTGGCGTCGAAACCACTGGCGCAATCCTTGTTGCTACCATATCAAACACTGCGTACCTTGACTATATAACTTGGGTCAGCACGGAGATGAAAGTGAGAGAGTTCAAGATATCAAGAGAGAAGTTGCAACATACTCAAGTCCAATGGATGCGTCACGCAAGCCGCCATACTACTTGCGCTGCCTCCAAACCAGAAGGGATACCGCATGGCCGGCGCCCTCTGCTTCGTCTTCTGCTTCTTCTCGCCGGCATGAAGCTGCGCCGAGGAGGCAGCTTGAGTTGCTGAGGTCATCTTGGGCTAGTTGCGCGCAACACCAGAAGCGCTGTCAAAAGAGTTGCTGCAGAGGAGACGGACGACGACGAGGGAAACTACGGGGACATTCCGCCGGAGGGAAGCATTCAAATAAAAAAAAATGAGCAAAGAAACAAAGATTTATTATTTCCCGAATCTCGACAAAAGAGCTTTTCCCCTGTCACGCCTTTTTTTTTTTGGCTTTCCCACGATATCCGAGATTCGGAGGAGAGAGAGAAAGAGAGAGATGAGGATGATAGTTAGGAAGAAATATGAAGAGAAGAAATAGAGAGTGTGAGAGAAAGATGACGATTGTGTAGACCGACAGACGAAGGCTTTGAAAAGCGACAGCCGTGTTAAAAGGCTATTGAAGATGAGAGAGAAAAGAGTTGACGATATGCATGTATGACGGAGAAAAAAAAAAGGTGACCAATCACAAGAAAAGATGGGCGTCGTCGGCCGTTGATTTCTGGGCCTGGCTGCTGATGCTCCGTACTTCGCACTCCAGAGACGGCCTTTATCAGCCCCGTTGGCTTTTCTTATCGCCATCGGCTAATTTTTCTGCAGCTTTTGACATTGTCTCGTTCTCTCGGCGCGGACTGCCGCGCCGGGCCGAAAGGCGGTCAGCGCTGGCGAGCTGCGCAAATCGGCGGCATAATTTCCAGGGTCATGCATGTGCTGTGGAATTGGGGCTGACAGCACTTGTAACCTGTCGAGTTCTTTGCTTTGGTTGTGATAAGCGAGGAGCATTGCATTTTTTTGCTGCGTTATTACGTATCCAAGGGTGCAGCGGCACAGCCAGACTCTTTTTTTTTTCTTTCCTGTGGCTGTTGCATGCAAACTACTCATCATACACAGCATAGGCTATTAGTCGGTGAATTGAGCGGCTGGCGGGGGTTCCCAAACAGACCAGGACAAGACATCAAGAAAATCGCATGACGGCTGTCGGACCGCCCTCACCGTTCGTTCTCCTCGCTCCTCCATCCTCTTTTGCATCAGCTTTTTCATCCTCCGGCGCTCGGCAATCTTCATTCGCTACGCGTGTTGCTGCTCCGCTTATTTCGTGATTATGCTTACGTTGCTGTGAATTGTGAACTGGGCTCCGCATATTGCTTGAATGAGGTGACTTGAGTGAGGGAGGGCGTGGCACAAGAGGGCGTCGAGATATTAAAAAAAAAAAAAAAAAAAAAAAAATCAAGGCACGCAACGACTCTGGCCAGAGATGGCTTCGGTTGGCCTGGAAATCGTCTCTCGTTCGCATCATGAACCGCCTTACGACGCGCTCCAGCGGGAGCAGGATGACGCCATCATCAGAGTCGCGGGCTACCGTCGAGAGGACTACGCCATATTGACCGTGTGTGTCTCGCACAGCGACCACTGCGCCGTGAAGTCGTCGATTTTGACATCAAGCATCGTGCCCAGGGCGGGCCTCGGCGCCTTTGATCAGCTCCCCGTGGAGCTGCAGTTTCAGACTCTCCGCCATATGGACATGCAGTCGCTCTTCAACCTCCGCCAGACCAACCTCAGGGCCCGCCAGCTCGTCGACTCGCTGAAAGAGTACAAGGCTGCCGTGTCGTATGGCCTGACAGCGTTCTGCGCGCTGCTGCGGACCAAGCTCGCTACACATGTCACACTGCTGGATTTCTACCGAGTGCTGTGCTCCAAGGAGTGTGCCTTTTGCGGCAAGTTTGGCGGTTTTGTGTTCCTGCCCACGTGGATACGCTGCTGCTTTGAGTGCATCGAAGAGGACCCGGAAACAAGAATGGTGAGGGTGGCCGAGGTGAGGAGGCTGTTTCGGCTCTCGCGCACCGAGGTCAGCCAGCAGCGGTCGTTTCAATCGCTGCCGGGGCTGTATACCGAGGGCCTATATTCGATGAGGAGGTCCTACCAGCAACACCGAATCAAACTCGTGCCCTATTTCCCGGCCATGAAGGAGTTTGGAGACCGGCTGGAGACGGGGGCTGCTCATTCGCATAGGCCCTGTTGGGATCCGGTTCACAACTTCATGGCGTCGTGCGAGCTTCCATACTATGATCCACAGACGCAGGTGGTTGAAAGCGGCATCTCATGTGCCGGCTGTGAGAGGACAGAAGATGGGCAGCCCGTTGGGTTGAATCCTCCGTTTGGGTATAACGATCTGTTTGACGAGAGGCCCTGGAGTGAAGTGTTCTCACGAGAGGGATATATGAAGCATTTCAAGATTTGTGCACGGGCGCAGGCGCTGTGGAGGGCTAGCCCGGAAGCTGTTTTCGAGGCTATGATGAAACGGGATTCTTACCAGTTTTGAGCAGTTGGTGAAGTCGAGGGCTTTGATCTGTGGAGTTTGGAGTGTCGAATTCTTATGCCTGGCGCATAGAGTGTTAAAAGGTGGAAGCAATGGAGCTGGTGGTGGGTAAAAGTAGAGACGTGAGTTGTGATTCACAACAAGACTGCCGGGACACAATGTCTGAATATTTAACTGGTGTAGCAGGAGAATACGGGTGCGTTTTCATTGAGTAAGATATCAAATAGCATAGCATAGCATAGCATAGCATGCATAGTATATAGCGTCTGATTCGAGTCAACATGTCGTACGAGCCCCGCGTCTAGACACAGTTTGCTCGTGCAAATATTGCAAAACCAAGCAATGAGAAATTCAAGTGTTTATAAAGACAGAAAAAAAGAAAAATTGTACTCCGAGACAAAAATACAAGTTGACGAGAGTGGGACTCGAACCCACGCGGATTGCTCCACCAGGAATTGCTGTTAAGGTAGCCTTAACCTGACGCCATAACCAACTCGGCCATCTCGCCAATCCATCTGATGTTGAGCCAACGGACGAGAATGTGACTATGAAGCTCAGGCTCTAGGGTATCTTTTTTTTTCCTGTCTCTTCCCCACTTCTGTGCGGCATATGCGTTTAAGCGGGCATTGGCGGGATGGCATGAGCTCAGTCGTCCAAACTCATCAATGAGAGAAGACTGGACGACGGTTTTTCACGATTGACTTGGCTCTCGGCAATTTTGGGGGCCGTTTCAGCTGTCTCTTAATGAGGCAGTAAGAGAGCATCTTGTCTTATAATTGCCAAAATGGCGTCTGCCAGAATGGGAAGCATGCGCTGCTTGCTTGGCCCCTCGTTCAGAGCTCGACAGGTTTCTTTGAGCTCAGAACCGCTGCGACAGGGATTTACCTGTCGCTTTTACTCTGCAGGTTAGACAAATTCCGCATATAGCCTGTAAGGCAAAAAAGAGAGAGAGAGAGAGAGAGAGAGAGAGAGAAGACCATATCGAGTTCTGATTCTAATCTGTTTTTTTCTATAATTGCCCTCCAGCCTCAAAACCCAAATCCAACGATTCAGCATCAACAGTCACTATCCGTGGAGACACTCACCCTACAGCGAAACCGTGGTTCAACGTTCCGCCAAACATCGTCTCCAAGACTTCCAGGCGTCTGCATCTTCAGCCTGACCATCCGGTTTACATCACCCGGCAGATTATCCAGTCCAACTTCCCCCAGCCGACGTACAAGTACTACAACGAGTACAGCCCCGTGGTGACGACTCAGCAGAACTTCGACTCGCTGGGCTTTCCGCCGGATCATCCAGGACGAGCACTCACTGACACGTATTATCTTAATGAGAAGCTGCTGCTACGGACACATACCAGCGCACACCAGGCAGATACCTTTAGGGCGAATGAGAGCGATGGGTACCTCATCTCGGCGGATGTCTACCGGCGAGACGCCATCGACCGCAGCCACTACCCAATCTTTCACCAGATGGAGGGGGCCCGGTCATGGGACCGCAACAAGGTGCCCAACGGAGACATTGCGGCGGCCGTTTTGGAGGATCTTGAGCGCCTGCCCAAGCACGACGTCGTTGTAGAGGATCCCAATCCGCCCATGCACCCTGAGCGGAATCCGCTGCAGGAGGCGCATCACTCGGCGGCAGAGGCTGAGGCTTTGGGAAGGCATCTTAAGAGGTCACTCGAGAACATGGTTGTCGACATCTTCACGCGGGCAAAGGCAGCGGCGATCAAGGACGACCCGGATTTCGTGGATGAGCCCCTGAAGATGCGGTGGGTAGAGGCATACTTTCCGTTTACGAGCCCATCATGGGAGTTGGAGGTTTACTACGCGGGAGACTGGCTAGAAGTTTTGGGCTGTGGCGTGGTCAAGCAGGAGCTCTACATCAACGCCGGCGTGCCATCGCAGGTGGGCTGGGCCTTTGGCATCGGCATCGACCGCATCGCCATGCTGCTGTTCAAGATTCCGGACATTCGGCTTTTCTGGTCCGAGGACAAGAGGTTCCTGTCCCAATTCACCGGTGTCTCGGCCAATCTGGACACGCTCAAGCGCTTCGTGCCCTTCTCCAAGCACCCGCCCAGCCCCAGAGACGTGTCCTTCTGGACTCGCTCGACGTCGTCTGCGGCTGGTGGGAACGACAGGGACGTTCTGCATGAGAACGACGTGATGGAGCTGGTCCGCAGCATTGGGGGCGATGAGGTCGAGAGCGTCAACCTCATTGACGAGTTTGTTCATCCCAAGACGGGGCGCAAGAGCGTGGCGTACCGCATCGTCTACCGGCATCTCGAGCGCACAATGACGGGCAAGGAGACGAATGACCTTCACGAGAGGGTGAGGAAGGCCCTAGTGCAGAAGTTTGGTGTTGAGCTACGGTGAAAGGGGTGACAATGCAGACGGCGATGATTTGAGGGGGAGAATGTCTTTTGGCTTTCTTCTCCATATCAATGAGGGGGGCTGAGTGAGGCTTGGCCAGTACGCTATCAATTAGTCTTACGTGTAAAGGGAAAAAAGGGGGGGCGAAAGAGGAATTCGCCGTAGCGAAAATGGCTTGGAGAAGCTTTGATGCTGGAGTAGCATTGAGGCTGTAAAAGTGCCGTGGAGTGAGGGGGGAAAGTCCCGGGCTGAGCTTGGCAAGCTTAATCGAGATCTCGAAACAAGCGGGATATGTGTTGGTTGTGTGTATTTCTGTATCACATGAGAAGCGTGGACCGGTGTTACATGCCAACTCAAACCTGTCAACCAACCTTGTATTATATTAGTAGTAGTATCACATATCTTCTTGAACATCTACTCGGTATTTTGAACACCTTGTGCCTGGGTCCTGTATACACACTCCGAATACACTATATGAACACGGCAGTATAGAGTATACGAATGATCAATACACGTTAATTGGTGAGCAAAGGATGAAAACTCTTCCGCAAGTGCCCCGTAGTCAACCTAACAGGGCACACGCAGGGTAGCCACTGGCATTGCTGCGCCTCGCCGCTTTGACAAGCACAGATGCCGGCCTGGGCTTCTACTCGATGCCGGAATTCCAGCGAGCAAGGCTGGATTCAGAGCCGGCGGTGACGTGGCAGGGCAGAGAAAGAAGCTGCGCTGCGGCACGTTCGGCACGAGTTTAGACAGTCGGCAAATACATATTTTTCTTTTCTTTGAACACTGGATTGTTGGGGGTTAATTAAGCGAAATGAGGTGTTGCTGTGCATACGATGCTCTTTCTTATGCCATGGTGAACGTTGTTGAGAATGGGAGTGAGGCTGAGCCACAAGAGGCATTCCACATGTGGCTGGACTCGAATACGCAAGTGACCTTGTTTTTTGGGTAGGGGGGATGATGAGTCAGCTGCCTCGTGGTAGAATGACGTTGTGTGAGGCATCCCGTTGGGCTGGACAGGTGAAACGCAGCCCTTTAAGGTTGCCTCGTGGCTTGTTTCGGCACAGACATTACTCGTTGTAGCTCTACATAGGTTTAGTAATGGGCATGTCGCTTCCGGATGTTGTGAAGAGAGAAGAGAAGACGCTCAACGTAATGGTGCAAGGCCCGGAGTAAACGAGTAAACGAGTAAGCGAATGCGAGCCTGGATAGTAGCACAATGCAAAGTTTCATTCACAAATACAATAAGCCTTCGCTACATGCCTACCTGTCTTGGAAGATACGACCGCATTCCTATAGTACAATAAAACAAAAAGACATGGAGTCTGTCGGGGGGGATATTTTTCCCGAGATGGATACTCGATCGAATAGACTGCTGCAATTATACTAGCACCATGCACAAAGGTTCCCTCGGAGGGAGTCTCGGGCTTGGCTGGGCTTGGAATTATCAGCGCGGCACGGCACAGCTCAGCACAGCTCAGCACAGCAAACTTAGTTATCGTCAAGACGAGTAGCAAGGCATACAGCAATATCATCAAAGATCAGGAAGAGAAAATGACAGTCAAAGCCGAATGGCATGACTTGACACAGCCCAGGTTACGGACGTGATGGCAGAGAGGGGAGTCGTACGTAAGTTTTTCGACGCTGCACTGCCGCCGTGTTTGATCGCCCTGGATCAAAACAAGTGGGTAAAGCGGGCGCGATCAGACTATACAGTACAGTATGCAGCAGCGTGGAATCTGAGCACGGAATGATTACAGAGACTCGGGGCTTTGGTTTGCGAGCAAAGGTCGGGGCGCGAGTGATTGGCCTCTTCCGGGATGTCCTTTGCTACGTTTCCTCACTCCATGTAGTTCAAGCAAGCATTATTAGCTCTTGCTTTACATGTAGTCATCTAAGCGCCCGGGAAGAGACGGGGGTCTGCTAGCTGAGTTGGTGAGGAGACGTCTCTCTTTCGCGGTGACCTCCGACGCTGCGTGCAGCATCGATATGCAGGTACTTGTCGCGCGTTTTACTGGATGTGGATGGAGAATACCTAGGCCATGCGACCATTGTCTTTGATGCAGGCGAGGCCAACGGATGGGTGGCGGCCACATCTCTGAACAGCAAACAATGGCCATCTTGGCATCAATGCGTCAGTTCTGGCAGTTTCCGGATTCCTCAGCCGGAGTGCCAAATGTTCAGTTCTCGGCTGCACCGCTCGACGTCGCACAGCCTCGAATGGGCTCCCTGGCGACGGGAAAGGCGGGGAGATGGCGCATGTTGCCCTTCCGGCCGCAGTACTTGGATGTTTCTCGAAGGGCAACCTGGGCAGTACTTGGGGTACAAGCGTGGAATCTGCCATTCAGCCTGTATTGCGCAGGTATCCGCATCGAGGAGCTCCCTCTTGCGCTCATGTACCCCCGCTCGCCATGTGACATCCATTCCTTCTAGGCGCCTACAAAGCTGCCCCGGCAGAGCACATGCAGTGGCTTTGATACTGACGAGCACCGTCTTAGCCACCGGCTCGTGAACAATCAGGTAATCAAAGACGCAATGCGCCCCATGGCAAAGCGGTGGCAACTGGCTTCCCTTGGCCATGGCGAAAAAACAAAAAAAAAATAAGCGTCTTGGTTGAGTTGCGAGTTTCGCCCGCAAGCATTACTCGTGGAGTGGTTGCACTGCCCTCCTACAACGTACAGGTACCTACGAATTGGCCCGCTGTTCCCTGATCCCTGGCCCGGGACACCCACTAAACCCAACAGCTACCTACTGTAAGATAGCGAGATGCAAGCACCGCAAGTCACCAGCCACTTGATCGGTGCGTTTTGCAATGCGCTGCACGGGGGGCCGCAGGCGCTAAGCATTGGGTCCAAAAGTCGCGGCTCCACCGGGCAGCGTCTGCGCCAATCCTGTACCGCCTCAGTCCCGTGGCCAACTGTTAACCTTTTCTGCAATCTTTCCGCCTTCTGATTTTGGGGGGGCGTTTTATAAGAGTCGTGGCTCCTCTTCGTTTCTGCCCTCTTCCCTCGCTTCATATCACAAGCAATCCAGATCCAATCCACTCGAAAGAGCACATCTGCAGAAGTACAGGACGATTTCATTATAATACAGCCTGTCGCGACATCATCAGCCATTGTTGCTATAACAAGTCAACGACCAAACACCACCGCCACCTCACCACAACCACACATAGCTCTCCTTCACAATGGAGCCTACGCCTCGCCCCTCAAGATCATCTTCCACCTCTTCTCGCAACAAGTCCAATCTCAGTCTTGATCTCTCCGACCTCCCGCCGCTGATCCAACCCACTCCTCCGTCCAACACGCTCCTCTTCACCAACCTCAACAACCTCGACATCTTCCTGCCAGAGAACCTGCAAGAAATCCGCGGCCTCATCGAAAAGGTCTCGCCCATCCACTCGTTTGCGCCGCTCAAGTCCTTCCGTCGCATCATCGTGTCCTTCTTCGACATCGACTCCTCATTAGCCATTCGTCAGATCTGGGACGGAAAGGCCATCATGGGCGAGCGCATCAGACTCTACTTTGGCCAGCCCACCCCTATTGAGGTCAGGCCGGAGCATCTCGAACTGCCCGACGCCGGCAAGCTCTTCTTCATCTCACCGCCCGCGAGCCCTCCCCACGGCTGGGAGATGCGCCTGGAAGATGCGCCCAACAAGCAGGTCCATGCCGACGATCTTGCTGATGCTCTGGCTAAGCTGCACCACCGCCCAGTGCCTATTTACGACTCGCCCGTTACCCCAACCGACGGCGGCGTCCCGCACTTTGGCACCCGGAGTCGCAGCTCGACTCTGATCTACAAGCCTGACGAGCAGACCAGCCCTGGAATTCCTGCCGTGTTTGTCGAGGACATGACGGACGAGCCAATTGCCATGAGCCCGCTTGATGCTGCTAAGCCTATCATGGCTCAAACCGCGCGACCTCCTGTCGAGCTGATGAATGACTTGTAAATGATTTCTTGGACGGTGTTTACGATGAGCGGTTACATGATAGGACTTTTCTTTATTTCCTTGTTTCTTTCTCAACTCTCTGACTCATGGAGAGCAGCAAGAGGGTTCTCGGTCGGCGTTGGTGGACACACGATGCATGATTGGATTGGTTTACAGAGCCTGTGGACATTCTCTCGTGGTATCATCCTAATTGGGCTTGGAGTTTTGGGTGATTGCTTTTTGTTACTGGTTTTATTTCTGTGCAGGGAGTTGGTTGATAAAACCAGAAAGATTCCCGTCTTTGAATAGATACATACCGTTTGCTGGATACCTACCTAGATGGGCACAATATTAGTAGCCATTACGCGACTTTATCAAGTTGTGAAATTGAATCAAACTATTCAACTACATTAGTATTATTCTTTTCTCAACCTTTGATCGTGATCTTTTGTCAAATAGCTGCTGATGCAAATCCATGGCTGCTTCTAGCGCTGAGCTGTCAGACCCTGAAGATTCGCGCCGCAGTGTGGCAAGCCCCACACTGAAACCCCACCCAAATTGATTTTTCCTCTTGCATGCAGCCTTGCTCTGGATAGTACCGTGACTTTTGTTTTATTTTTATTTTGCAAGGCGGCTTTGTCCATTTTTGCCGTGCTTTGCCTACATTGCTTCTCGAACAATGAGTTGCTCGTGCCGTATAGCCGCATGGCGCACGTTTGCCCGGGGCCTTGCGCAGATTCATCGACCGGAAGCTTCTTCAGCGGCGCAGTTTCAATGGCCGGCCCATCGTCGCGTCACAGCGTTTGGACAGAACCGCGGATTTCAGGCTTCGAAGTTTCACAGACAGGATGGAGGAGCTACAGCGACAGCCGTGGAAAGAATTGAAGAGGCGGCATCGCAGTCGCAATCGCAGGGAACGGGCACAGTTGTGGAAGATGCACGTGCGGCTACGACGAAAGCTATGGGCGAGACGGACAAGCAGCCAGTTGAAAGAACATGGGTGAAGAAGGATAGACATAGGAATCGAAGGGCCACTGCTCCGGATAACGCAGAGTCACCTATCAGCGAGATGGACGATTCACACGACACGACATCAATAGCAAGACGAGAGCGAAAAGCTACATCGACACCCACAGATTCACCAGCCGCAGATTCCACAGACGCTTCTCCCACATCAAGGCGCAGGAACCAAGAACCATGGCAGCTCCAAAAAGCAGCCCTCAAGGAGAAATTCCCCGAGGGCTGGCAGCCGCGCAAGCGCCTCTCCCCAGACGCCCTCGCCGGCATCCGCGCGCTCAACGCCCAGTTCCCCGAAACCTACACGACCGAGGCCCTGGCGGACAAGTTCCAGGTCTCGAGCGAGGCCATACGCAGGATCCTCAAGAGCCACTGGCGGCCGTCGTCGCTGGAGGAGGAGGACCGCCAGCAGCGCTGGTTCCGGCGCGGCAAGCAGGTGTGGGAGCAAAAGGCCGCGCTGGGGATCAAGCCGCCGCAGAGGTGGCGCGTGGAGGGCGTTGCGCGAGACCCGGGCTATCACGAGTGGAGCAAGAAGGCGTCGCAGCGGGAGAGGGAGTGGGAGGAGGAGGAGAACCGCAAGTATCGGGCGTATCTGGAGAAGAGGAAGAGGAAGAAGGCGGAGTTCTCAAAGGGGTGGTGATGCATGACTACGGCATCATGATGGTGGTTATATGTCAGCCAAGCTTTGTGAGATGGATTTGGATGGGTTTGTATGTGTACGAAATACAGGGAGTTGGCGGGAGGGTGAACTCGAGAGCGACAGCATGGATAGAGAGACTAGACTCGACTTGACTCTAGGTGTATATCACGGCATCACTTGAAGCATGGACACATTTTTGCATACAGGACATTTTGTACAGCAATTCTCTGCATAGTTTACGGCATCTCCCATATTAACGATTAATGAGATTGGCTCCATAACAAGGAGACCACTCAACGAAATCCAAGCTCCCATCACCGCAACGTGAAACGAATAAACCTGCTCTTTGCACAGGAAGCTCAAACGCGGGCCAGAGCGTTTCACCCCAAAATCTCCGCTTACCAAATCTCAAGTCTCCCCGTTTCCCGCTCTCCAAATCTTCAAGTGTGATTTCAGAGGGATCGTCTGGCCAATGAAACTTCTGGGCGTGCAAGGCTGATGGCCCCCAGGGGTAAGTCGCGAAACCGCCAAGGGGGAGCGCTAAAACTGTTTCATGAATGTGGTCATTGTCACTTTAGGTGGCATGTTCTTTTTTTTTTTTTTTTTTTTTTGGGAGAAGATAAAAATGTCTGTTGATCCCTTTTTTGTTTCCTTCTTCACTCTTCAAAGCTTAATGATATTTTCTTTCTTCTCTTTAATTTTTTTCTCAAGCAATCCTTATCAGAATAGATATTTCTTTTGAGTGTTCAACTGGGGCAGCTGCTTGCATGTGATACCCTCCCGCTGCGGCCACTCTAGCATCGTTATCGATATCCTTTTATTCCCCCCCTACTGCAACATTTCATCCGACTCACCGCACTCATTCCCTCAACGACATCGCCAGATACATCCAAAAAGGGGCCTTCACAATGCCTCCTTCAGTTTACTCTCGCCCGCCGCAGCGCGACTCCTGGTTCGCGCCGCTCTCCGTCGACCTCCTCCTCAAAGTGCTCAACATCACAATCTTCCACCCCTTCATCTGCTGGCTGATCCCGCTCTGCCTGCGCGCCCAGACGACCAAGTGGGAGGCGCCGCCCATGGTTGCGGCCTTTGCCTGGGCCATCTTCATATCGCTGTGCTGGATCGCCGCCGCCATCAACCAGTACGTTGCGCATGGCCCGCCGCGCGAGGTGGACCTGAGCGAGGAGGTGATTGTCGTGACGGGCGGCGCCAGTGGCTTGGGCATGCTGATTGCCGAGGTTTACGGCATGCGAGGCGCGAGCGTGGCTGTGCTGGATGTCAACCAGATGGAGCACACCGAGGCGAGGGGCGTCACGTACTACAAGTGCGATGTGAGCGACAAGGCGCAGGTGGCCAAGGCCGCGGTCGAGATTGAGAAGGATGTGAGTGTTTGATTTGATGCTTTGTTCTTGAGAAAGATACGCTGTGACTGACTGGGAATCTCGCCAACAGCTCGGAACACCTACTGTGCTCATCAACAACGCCGCCATTGTGGTTGGCAAGTCGTTGCTCGATCTGTCCGTCGATGAGATTGAGACGAGCATCTCAACGAACCTCCTCGGCCCCTTTTACTGCCTCAAGACCTTCCTCCCAGCCATCATCCGCGGCGGCCGCGGCGGCACCATTGTCAACGTCTCCTCCGTCATCGGCCACCTGGGCGCCGCGCAGCTCACCGACTACGCCGCCGCAAAGGCCGGCCTCACGGCCCTCCACAAGTCGCTGACGGCCGAGCTGCGCGAGTCTCACCCGGACATCCGCACCGTCCTCGTCACGCCGGGCCAGCTCAGCACGCCGCTCTTCTACGGGGTGCAGACGCCCAACAGCTTCTTCGCGCCCGTGGTGGAGCCGGTGGACGTGACCAAGGAGATTGTGGCGGCGATTGATGGCGGCAAGGGCGTTACCGCGGCGATGCCGTTTTACGCGCGGTGGGTGGACGTTTACAACATGCTGCCGGTGGGATTGCAGCTGATTGCGAGAAGGGTTGCCGGTGTGGATAAGGGCATGCAGACGTTTATTGGCAGGAAGGGATCTGTGGAGAAGAAGTGAGGAGGGGGAATGAGATGGAGAATAGAGAATAGAGAGAATGGGCGCCGGCGTCCTTTTCTGATCTCTCGTCATAGAAAGAACATGGATGTCAAGAGCTACAATAATGATCTACCGCTGTATAAAGACTTTTTCCTCAATGCCACAATGCCAATGCAGCATTCGAATGTCCTATTTCTGTGAAATGCAAAATCCCTAAGCCGTTGAGCAAAGGTAGTAATTTCCATTGTATCATTTGATGATGTAACTCAATCACACAGAGGCTTTTTTATGAGACGATGTGTCTGAGGCTATCGACCAGTATTAGTACTACTAAAGAGACCGCTGCTCTATTTCCTAGCATGCTGTAGTCTGTCTAGCTTCCAATCTCGGCGAATTCAAGCGACTCAGTGTCGAACCACGCTCGTATTTGACAGTCCGCGCAAATGATGCACTCAAGTATCGCCGAAATGATCATCGTGTCAGCACGCTTCGGGATGATCCGAGCCACATGGCCGTTTAGAGCGACTTCGTATCCGTGCCCTGCAAGCCCGCCACGTGAAAAGCAAAGGGCAAAGCAATTTACTCTTCGCTACGGGGCTTACCAGTGGGCTGATATACAGACGCCGAGGTAGTCAGTCGCATCACACCCAAGGACAGCATCCAAGCATTGCAATTCAGCCACAGGCTTATACGCGCGAATCCGCGCTCTGAAATGAGGCACCCGCTAGCACGGCTTTAGCGCCGCACGCTTCATGTCAGGGGCAGCAGCAAATCTGCACCAGCGCAGCCACCCCCGGACTCTGGGCGTCTTGGTTGGCCGGATAAGAGAGGCATGGGCTGCCCTGTCGCGCCGGCTGCGATTGGACAGTACCTGGCTGCGGGAATATCGCAGCAGTCGATGACGGGCTGTCGAAGAGACCTGGTTAGTGCCAAGCGCGTGGAATTGCGGCTTATACGAGGCGGCGTCTGATTTGCTCCTGGGGTCTGGCACTTTTGGAGCCGCCATTGGTCTTCGCCTTTCTGTTTTGCTGCTGTGCTTTTTGGTTTTTGCGATGCAAGATGTCATGATGCAGCGGCGATGAGGTCCGAGACACGTCACTGAGACATGAGATTCATGCATTGATCCCATTGTACATGGGGACATGGCCGTCCTGCGGGCTTTTTCCCTCATTTTCTTTCACAATTGGCATCTTTAACCCGCGGCTCTCGCGTTTCGAAGCAGAGCAAAAGCAAATTTGCTTTTTGGCTTGGCGAGCGTGGGAACACGAGGAAAAGACACGGACAACCTGGGAAAAAAGGAAATAGATTCGCATCGGCCTAGCCTCGTGACCCCCATGAAATCACTAAGACTACGGGCTCGCCTCCACATCCTTCATTGTCGAAACGGCTAGTCGCCTTTTGGCAGCCAACAAGAGATCAAACAACCTAAAATGAACAATAAGAGAAGAAGCGAGAGAAACGAGCGAGAAGCTACCGTAAAAAAATACGATCCCGCAACAACCTTGTTTTTTTTTTTTTTTTCGGTTAGAGCGTACTGAATCCATCAGAATTATGGGGAGGCCATGGATGCTCCCCCAGCCTGTCGTGTGGACGGTGCTTTAAGCAGCGAATCGTATCATCAAGCTTCTTCTCGCCTTTTTCCTTCCTCGCATCTCTCTTTTTTTGCGGAGGATCTGCGCCTCTCCTGATACATAGATCATTGATATCTATCCAGAGCCTCCCCCAGCCGCTCTTTCTTGCGTCACGGAGCACCGTCTGTCGTTGCTGATCAATCACTTGCATTCGCTCTTTCGAACCGGACGGGCAGCTGTAGCAACAACTCAAGTTACCGCCTGCAAACTTCGCTCGTTGATTTTGCCGCCCCGGTCACTTTCCTCACTCGCTCCCCTTTTCGCTCGCCTTTGGGTTTTTTTTTTCTTGTGGCACCGCGTCTAAACTCTTTCTCTCCTCCTCCTCTCTCTCTCTCTCTCGCTTTTCCTTTTCTTCTCATAGAAAGACTCGCTTTGAGATTTTTTTGGGCGGTGCGCTACGAGATTTATTATTCAATCTCAGCTCTGCAAAACCTCTTTTTTTTTTTTTTTTTTTTTTTGGCTTTTTGGATTTGCTCTTCGCATGCGCTTCATTCGGCATTGACAACTTGTCTTTTTTGGTTGTTTTGATTTTTGAACAGCGATTCGGATACCGTATCGCCTTTCTTTTCAAATCGTTAATTTGATTTGACGTCGCTCACGATGCGTTGGGCTTCTGCTGCCGTTGCGCTCGCTGGCGCCAAATCCTTCGTTGTGGCCCTGGATCCCGTCTCGGTCGTGGGCAACAAGTTCTTCAACAAGGATGGCTCGCAGTTTTTCATCAAGGGTATGAACTGCATTATTGACACCCGTTCAATTTACTGTGCCATGTTAACAAATCATTTCTCTAGGCGTTGCGTACCAGCTTGTCCCTCAGGATCCCCTCATTGATACTGCTCAATGCAAACGTGATGCCAGCCTCATGTCGGAGCTTGGGGCAAACACCATTCGCGTCTACCACGTCAATGCCACTGCTGATCATGACGGCTGCATGAAGGCATTTGACGATGCAGGCATTTACGTCCTTGCGGATCTGGACACGTTTGATACCTACATTCTTCCTGTGCGCACTCTCTGCTTGTCCTCTGAATGGGTTGTCAGCTAACTGGTGTTCCTGTAGGACAACAACTACTGGGACAAGGACAAGTTCCAAAGCTATGCTGCGGTGATGGACACCTTTCAAAAATACGACAACATCTTGGGATTCTTCATTGGAAACGAGAACATTGCTACTAAAGATGATTCTCCCACTGCTCCCTATCTCAAGGCTGCTGCTCGCGACATGAAGGCCTACCGCGACGCACAGGGCTATCGTGAGATCCCCGTCGGCTACTCGGCGGCCGATATTTTGGAGCTCCGTCCTGCGCTTCAGGACTACCTCACCTGTGGTGGCAACTCGTCTGAGATTGTCGACTTCTTTTCCCTCAACTCTTATTCGTGGTGCGACCCCAGTACCTATGTCGGGTCCACTTACAATATGCTTGAGGAGTACGCCAAGGACTTTCCCGTCCCCATCTTCTTCTCCGAGACTGGATGCATCATTCCCGGTCCTCGCGTCTGGGATGACCAGGATGCTGTTTTTGGCCCCAAGATGGTTAATGACTGGAGTGGCTCCATCGTCTACGAATGGATTCAGGAGGAAAACTCGTACGGCATCATTACCTATGGCCCTCCCAACCAACCTGCTGGCCCCAATGTTGAGGGCGGATTTTTGCGCAAGGGCACTCCTCAGCCCAAGTCGCCCGACTTTCCCAACCTCAAGTCGAAGTGGGCCACCATCAGCCCATCTGGCGTTCACAAATCCGCCTATGACCCAGACAGCGTCTCAACCCGAGCCTGCCCCAAATCTTCTGCTGGCAGCTGGTGGGAAGTTGATGGCGATGTAAAACTGCCTACCTTGGGCCAAGTACTGGCTGTGAGCCCCAAGGCCACCACGACGCTTCTGAGCACAGACACATCGACACCTACCGATTCGTTCACTGCAGTCGTCACCACGGAAACTGTTACGGACAGCTCGGGGAGTGTCGTTACTAGCATGATGACCATCACGGCTCCGCCATCAACTGCTACTGACGGATCGGGATCTTCCACCACTTCTGGCGCAAGCGCAGCTACGACAACCTCCAAAAAAGGAGCGTCTACGGTTAACCGGCCCACAGTATTTGGCGCTGGCCTTGTCAGTGCTATCCTCGCCTTTGCGATCCTGCTGTAATATCGTACGATGCTACTCAGGGACTTGTATTGCCAACTTAATATCAGATACCCATCTAATATCTTGCTTTCTTCTTCTTCGCTTATTAATATTTCAATGGCTACAGCAACAAAATGATCCTTTAGGTCAAGTTGGACCAATCCTATTGGCTACTATGGCTATCTGCGATTGTGCCATCTTGTTTATAAAAGGGCACAGTTGGTCTACTCGAGGGGGGAGGTGCGAGCCGATGGGAAACGCAGAAACATTACAGTTGCTTTTTTTTAATGCTCTTTTTATGACGTTATATGATTGGAGAGGAGAGATGTTTTACATGACATGTGCCACGTAACGGGGCATGACGGTGTTTATATTTAATGCATGACGATATGTTGTACATCAGCTGTCAATGGTCTTATTTTTAGTGCTCTTGTGATACCTTCAATGTTGATAACCCTTGTTACTCAATTGTCTCTTTGTGCCAAGCCATTGTTTTGCCTGTGACCACTCCTTGGATATACCGCCTTGTATAGCCGTTTGTCTCCTAGCTCTCCAACACTTTAATCCATATGACTCATGTAATCCTGCCGCTTTTGTAATACGTAGTAATGTTTGCCACAAAATTCGTACCAGTGGCGTTATAGGGAGTTGAAAAAGGCGGTCCAGCCGTCGTCGTGGGACTTTCGCCGTCAGAGGGCACGATCTGATAGTTTTTGAGGGCGCGGTCGCCGATTATGACGAGGCTGACGATGAAGACGGCGAGGACGCAAACGCAAAGGAGGCCCATCATAAAATAACGGAGACGATAGTCGTAGCGGTGGGGATTTGAGCCCCAGGGAGTGCGGGTGTGAGTCTGGCATTGGAATTTGTCGATCATGATGTTTGTGGTGATTGTGTTGAAGTGATAGGATTGCTTTTGTAGGGGTATTCTAGGAATGGCGATGATGAGATTAGAAAGATTTTTGTTTTTCTAAGGTCTCCTTGGAAATGGTAATAACAAGATTCCATCTATGGCATTAATTTTTTCTACGATCTCAAGTATGATGCATGGCATAACTATGGACTACGAGGATTAATTGGAAAGAAGGATGGCATCTTTGATGGAGGGATAGCAAGAGCAGTATGGAGTTGAATGAGTGGAGTGCTGTATCAAGGAAATTTGAACAGAGAGGAAGCTATAAGTTCAGGCATAGACATGATATGGACATGAAACAGGAATGAATAGCATGATTGAACCACCACATTAGATGATAAGATATTCAGTCAAATAAGGCAAGATGTCTCAGCAAGACACAATATGGAGAACAATGTAAACGCAGAGTGACATCCCCATCGCCTTATGTAAGACGCCAATCTAAGCAAGTGCCTCTGAATTGCGCTGCTACTGCTGAAATTTTCCCTCTATAATAAACTCCCGTAGGCGCAGAAAAAAAAAGAGAGGCTTTACCCACCAAAGCCTTATCGTAGCGACCGAAAACGGTCCAATGAGTGCTCTGCTATTCCGCCTCTTAAAAAAAAAAAAACCGAACAGTGACCGTTGCACGCTATTTTGCTACTGGCTAGAAGCTAGGATAAGGATTTTTTTTTTATCGATGCACGGCAGCCTTGCTCCGCTACTCAACCTTTTTGGCCATTTTTGAATTCTCGACTCGCAATTAAATTTCCGGCCGCCCAGTCTGTGCCCATTGTGTATCTCTGAGCAGCTGCTTTTTGGGGCAAGAAATAAGGGCATCGGTGCTTGACTGACTCAGCAAAATTTCTGCCGACCGCCCGCCATCATCCCGCATTTGGCTGATCGGTTGCGAACGCCATCTGGATCTTGTAGTTTGCGAAAGAGGCTCGACCGAACCGATTATCGCAACCCCCGTCCAACTTGCTCTGTGCCGCCGCCGAAACTCAGCAGTCGACTGGCTACGAGACTTGCAGATGCTCCCCTGACGAGCCTTTGTCGAGGCAATTGGCAAGATGGCTGAGCCGGCGCAGCTGCAAGCAGCGCCTAGCGGCTCTCCGACAGGTAAGAGGATGGATGATGTGTGGTCGAAGAAATGGGGGATCTGAGATCCTGCCTCTTGGCAATGCGAATCATGGTGGAGGGACAACAAGAGAGACGTGACTGACGTATGGACTCCATCTTTCGGGGGGCGAACAGAGATCAAGCAGGAACACGAGCACGAACCGACAGGCCTCGAGGGCCTCGACTTTAGCATTCTCGCCGAGCTCGCGTCAAAGCGCCCATTCGAGGATGTAACGCAGGACAATCACGAGCAGCCTGAGCAAGAGGCCAAGAGGCCCAAGACGGAGAACCCTACCACAGAAGAAGAGTCTTCTCTGGAAGACGGACTGGCGCTGCTCGTGCAGAATGCGCTTTCCAACGTTGGCGACCTGGTCAGCAGATTCAACGTGGAGCCAGAAGAGGCGCATGGCAGCGATCCCATGGACGTGGATGACGCGCATGGAACCGATGCGCGACCGGCTCCCGTATCGTTCTTGTCGGAACCGGAGAAGTACGTGCGCATTGCGAATACGCATGCGTTGGGCAATCTGGTATGTCGATGCTGCGCCGTCTTTACCTCTGGCCTTTTTCCAATCAGAAGAGGCTAATTTTTGCCATAGGCGCTCTCACTACTACTCATATTGCTTCAGCAGCCCATTGACGACATGTCGAAGCTGGCGGGAGATGCAGACTCGGGCTATGGACGCTCGTACGGCCGGTTAAAACGATCTTTCGATGCGACGTGGCAGCTCTTCTCAGACGGCCAGGTGCTGTCGGCCGATGAACTGGAAATACAAGAGGCAGAAGCCCGCACTTTGCTGGAACTGGCCAACATTGCAAAGTTTGGGACCTGGTTGGTCGAGGGGGGGCTGAATTCGTTCGCTGCGGCCGTTACGCATTTCAATGTCGTGTTTCGATGTCAGCTGTCGGAGCTGTCTCCCGGGCTCTCCCAGCTTTATCTCGGGATCAAGACTCACAGGACGATCGAATCACTGCTAATACCGGACGCAGACAAATCGTTAATAGGAGAGACTATACAGTCCAAGATGATGGAGGGCCTAGAAGAGCCAACAGCGACGGATAGCGGGTCAAGTTCGTCCTCTCAGCAAGAGCTATTAGCCGCGGTCAAGTCACGGAAAGATGTTCTTGTTGAGGAGACGAAGGACAAAGAACTAGGCGCCCTGAAGGAGAAGTTTCCTACTGGCGATGTATTGAAGAGCTTTTCGGCACATGTTAAGACAACGCTCGCATCTATGACGGAGATTGGAGAGAAATTAGGCATCTCGGCGCTGCTGAGCGACGTTGCGAATCAAGAAGCAATACCGAGCAGCTCGGGCGATGGTGAACTGGACCTGGACGACCTTTCGTCATTCTTCGAAAAGACAACCTCTGGTCTGGTGCAGAATGCGCTGGCTGGCCTAACGGAAGAGACGCCCGCACAAGAGCCTCTTACGACGACTGAGAATACTGAGACGCCAGTGGAGACTACCAATGGCGAGCCGGCTTCAGAGGCACCACCAGCTGCGACATCAGCAACACCAGCACCACCAGCTGCTGTTGCTCAACCTAGCGTTCCCAAGCTGGATCTCATCTCGGATTACAAGGAGCTGGAGGCACTGGTAGCGGAGAGCACGTCGAATTATGTCAAGACGACGCTCAACGGCCTGTCTGCTGTTCCCTACCAACCTACAGTACCCCAGAGCACAGGTAAGCCCTTTCCCTTTTCTGCGATTGAATCGTTGAAAGCGACAAGTTTACTCACAATTATATTAGCCGAAACCATGGCCGCACAATCACCTTATCTGAGCCATCTTCATCAACACCAGTCCCATCACCCGTATTATACTTCATATTCGGCGCAACCACCTCCTGAGCAGCAGCCTCAACAGCCTGCCGGGACCCCCGATAACCTACCGCCAAATCAGACGTTTCCTAGCGCCATTTTATATGACAAAGCTCGCCAGGCAGCGCTATCCAAGTCGTCGGCCCATACGCGGAGAGAAGGACTCCACTCTACTCGACGACCCTGGACTCAGGAGGAGGAAAAGGCACTCATGGCCGGTCTCGATATGGTCAAAGGCCCTCATTGGAGCCAGATCCTCACCCTGTTTGGCCAGAACGGAACTATATCTGATATCCTGAAAGATCGGACGCAAGTACAGCTGAAAGACAAGGCACGAAACTTGAAGCTGTTCTTCCTCAAGACAAACTCTGAAATGCCGTACTACTTGCAGGCTGTGACAGGAGAGCTCAAGACACGTGCTCCCACCCAGGCTGCCAGAAAGGAGGCCGAGGAGAGGGCACGACTCAACTCTGAGGAAGAGCAGGCCAAGCTTCAGGGCATCATGGCGTTGGCCGGAGGACTGCAACACCCACCTCAACAACAGCAACACCATCAACACCCGCAGCATCAGCTTCAGCAGCACCAACACCAACACCAGCAGCGACAACTTCAGCAACATCAAGCCCGACCACCAGCCACCGTGGCGGCTGCGGTAGGGCAGAGTGTAGTGACGCCCGCTCAGGCCGCCAGCGCGGCGCAATCAGCATCTTCCGCTCAGCAACATGCCTCACACCTTCACCAAACGACACCCACGGCGACGATGGCAGCCACACCGCAAGCCAGCATCGCACCCACTATGAACCGTGGCGGCATCATTCTACCCAACACGGCGCAAATCAAACCCGACAGCCATATATCAGCAGCACAGCAACACGCTGCTTCACAACCAACGGCGATAGCTCCTCAGCCTCCACGACCACAGACTCAGCTCCCTCCCCAGGTCCCCAGGCCCCAGGCCCAACCGCAAATACAGCCTCACCATCTGCCGCAGACGCCGACACAGACGCCAATGCAGACACCTACGCCGACGCCGCAGACGATACAGCCTTCACCGCAACAACCACAACAGCACCAACAGCAACAGCATCAACATCCCCAGATACAAGCTCAACTCCAAACGCCTACTCAACAACCTCTGGCTCCGGCCCAGCCACATACACAGACGCTTGCACCGTCTCAGCCGCTGTCACAACCGCAGCCCCAACTGCAACCTCAACAGCCTCAACAACAATACCATTCACAGCCGCAGTCTTCGCCCCCTGCTCTACCGGCTCATTCACCAGCACTCCCACAACAGCAGCAGCAATCGACGCCAAGTCGGCCTGAGACGCCGATTGCCAATATGCAGCTCCCAAACGGAATGGCATCCCATCCTTCGCCTCCCACACCAATTGCGGCCACACCAACGCCAACGCCGACTCAGCTCTCCCAGCACATCCAGACCCCTCCCCGGCCTTTGCCCGCACCGACTTTTTCACCTCAGCCGCAGCAGCCATCCACGCCGGCGCAAACTGAGCTACACAAATTTGTGTCAGCGCCGGAAGCGCCAATGTCTGAGGCTGTAGCGGTTCAGAACGATGAGGCTGCTGCTGAGGCTGCTTTGATAGAAGGGCTGCAAGCTGCTGTGGCACAGGCGCTGGCTTCATAACCTCGGCTCTGCAAGAATAATTGGTCAATCGTGTTGTCATCGGCCATGACAGGTTTAAACAATGTCGGGTTTCCCCCATTTTTCTCAGCCGTGGCGCTCTTTGGGGATGGTTCGTTTGAACAGCGTTTATAAAAAGCCAGTTGGTGTTTTGGTTTACATTTTCTTTTTTTACCTTCTTTGATGTATATATATGCCCTACCTATATACATGTGTCGTTTTATTTTATACGAGCAAGCTTGACAGAAGCTGAGTCGAGAGTGGGAGGCTGTTTTCGGGAGGCTCAAAGTTTGTTTACCCCTGTTCAAGCGGTCTTTCGAGAGGATGGTGAAAAGATGTATGTATATATGGGTCGTACTTGTTTATGTGAGCTTGCACAGAGAGAGGGGAGCGGCAATATTGATTCTCTTTTTTTCGTTTCATTTTTTTTTTCTTGTGGCGGAAAAGAAGGGAAGTGGGAGGACTTATGATACCACAGATGGATAGCTACAAAGGGTTACAAGCGAGTTTTTTTTTCCAGGCAAGTCGGTTGTACTTGAGATGGAAGATTAGAATAAAAGATATTGAATTCAGGGTTGGGCCTTTGTGATGCGTGTGCTGTTGATGTTGTGCCTCCTGGGCCAGTTGCTCATGGGTATTGGCCTAGCTGTTTTGCAATCTCATGAAAGCACAGAGCATAGCTAGTACGTAGACTTCGGTTTGCTCTTGTCGCTAGCAAAATATCAAGTATGTTTTGCCAAGAAATTGCGATGATACTTTACCCAGGCTGGCTGAGCCTTGCTTACGTTGGTTCTCAAGTGCTTTGATTGCGAGAGAGATGCCTACTTGATTTGAGTCTGGTGTGTTTTTTCAAGAGATATTCAGCCGATGATACCGGAATTAGCAAAGCCGTTATGCCAAAGCAAAGAGACACGCTAGATGTCTGATGGAAACGAATCTCTTTGCATGCGAGGGCCAATTTCCTCTTATTAGAAACGGTTTCCTCTCAACGCGAGGGGTATTCATTTACTACATCGTTTATTAATAGCCATGTCGTTCTGCCTTGGAGCGCCTAGAACATGATGCCAGCAGACGTCGGCATTCCCGATGAACATGTTTCATCTTACAAGCCGATTACGAATCTCGGCATCTTTGCCTATATTGACGGCAGGAAATCACAAAAACACCACCTTTTCGTATTCGGTAAGCCTACTGTATATTCGAGGAGCAAGTCCTAGATACCTTTGCAGAAGAGGGGCAAGTCGTAAATGGGAAGAGTAAGTGAATCCTTCCAGCCGGGTTGGTTTTTCTGTCAGCCAAGAGTTTCTAATCATGTAGGTCTTGGCTCGGGACAGAAACCAACAACAAGCCGTCGCATAGCTGCCTGTTAGATATTTGCTGCTCTTGTGATGAATATGTCATCCAATATATATATATGTGTGTGTGTGTGTGTCTTGCTGAAAAGGGCGAGGCCATCAATAGTTCAGAACTTTCGGACTGCCCGTTGTGGAAGACCAAAGAAATGGCAAGAAATAGGGAGAAGAAGATGATGATGACCACCGGTGAAGATAAATCCGATGATCAGAACAAGGCTCTCGGGGAAGGCTCTCAGGCAGCCACCTCGCCGTGATTGGCTGGTTGCCGCTGTTTTCGGCGTCTGTGTGAGTCCCGTCGACAAGCTGATATTGAGACAACACCATCTCTGGAGGGGGTACGTATCTACATAAACTACTACACACATCCGAGCGTAACAGAGACAGAATCAAAGGTGACGTGTGGCTGAAAAAGCGATAGCCTGAGGCGGAAGGAGTCATAGCAGTGGGCATTACGAAATCGACAACTTGGGTATGGGTAAAGTTGGTGGGAGGTGTGGGCTGCCTCTTTTTTGCGTTGAAGCGTGACGTGGTGAAGACTTGTGAGGACAGAGAAGAGAGCTAGTACAAAATGAATACGTGTGTGTAACATGCAAGTCTTGATGGCATCTGCTAGTATGTGAGCGCGAGGCGGATTCGACTAGCTGGGTGTCTTCTTTGGGCTTTCTTTTTCCGTTGTGGCCTTGACCGTGGGACTGTTGGTGAGACGATACTTGTCTCTGGTTGAGTGCATCTTGTAAACGTCGTGTAAGTGGTACTTGCATGTGAGGATGCAGATGCAAACAAAGACCAGGGCCAGAGACAAGCATGTTCTGCATGCTCGCCTAATATTCCCGGCTCGATAAAGGTCTGATGCAGGTTCAGCAGCCAGAAGAAAGCGCCGCCAGTCTATCAGCTCCAAGCGTGGTTCGCATCAGCACCGCCACAAAGCGGGAGCCAAGCGTCAAGCAAGTCATGTCCCGGTCTATGAGTTAGCGGGGGTCATGGCTTGTGGCGCAGGCCCGTCGACAATCAATATCGTCAGGCAGCAGATGCGGCTCAAACCGATGGATGGCATATCCGGGCGTCCTGATGCAAACTTTACCTTTTGCTAGCGCCCCTCCAGGCCTCCCGCCCAAAGTCGCACGCGCATCGAGGTCAGTCCGCCAGGCCAGACGCGCGTGTATGCAGGTCAGAAGCGTCCTGCAATGCGCCCGGCCTGAGGGCCACAGTGCGCGCTCCGCCCGCCACACCAGCTCCGCGCTGTGGCAAACGGCGCCGGCGCACCTGTCGGAGCAGCAGCTCGCCTGCAGGCCTTGCCGGAATAGGGCAGCTGCACAGTGCCGGCCCGCCACGGCGCCGAGGGGGGGTCAACTGACACTCCCTGTGGACGGGCCGCGTCGCCTGAGCCACAGTGCCTGTCCCATTGACAGCATTTTCTTCACCACGACAGTTCCACACCACCCTCATCCTTCCAGCTGCCTCCCGTCTGCTGGGCCTGGCTTCTGGCATCGTCCCAGGAACGCGGCCAATGCTGGGCGCTGCAGTATCGATACCGGCGATCGGGCCAGCGAGAGCTGCAGCGTGCCTGCAGTGGTCGCTTCTGCTGCTCCGCTACTGCACGCATGGCATGCCGCGCTTATTGCAGTCTGCTGCAGCCACCTGGAGTCGAGCATGTGTTGGCCATCTAGTGTCCGTTTAACTGTTTAACCTCTTTTGCTAGGCGCAGAAATAACAAAAGTTCGTCTTGTTCGTGAAAGAAACAAGGATGTTTCTGGTGTCTGGAGTTGGACGCTGCTTTGTTTATGCCTGGTGCCGTCTATTGCTTTGTCCCTCTTCGTTTCCGCCTTTCTTCACGTTGCCTCTCTTTCACGGCAGTTCTAATATTAGCAGGCTTTTATTGAATCCTTTTTTACGCATCTCTCTCGCTCGCTCTTTAAAATGGCGGAACCCTGGTGACTCGTCAGGCGACTCCGCCTCGTGCTCTCCGTCTTCTCCTTCGCATATACTCTGCCAGCTTCTCCCCAGGACTTTTCCGCCAAGTCACCACAACTCGGAACAACCATGTCATTGTCGACCATCTATCCTCATCAGACTTGACGTCCCCATCCCTGGTTGACGGCTTCCTGCGCAAGCCACCTCACTAACTCAAGCCACATATCTTGATGGTGGTCATCTCCCGTTGCGCAAAGCCCTGCATTTCGACTTTTGTGAATCGGGCGTGCTTCCCGCCCCAGACCATGCCATTTTTTGACGTGCTCTTCCATGTGCTTCCAACAAGAAAAGTCCTATTTCTGGAGGATGCTTATATAGATCCACACTATTGAACGCTCACTGCCTTTGGTTTGTGGCTGGGGCCATCGTCATATCGGATACAAGCGTGTGGTGTCTGTCTGCTTCCAGTCACCTGGACTGACCGAGTGGCTGCTTTGGCTCTGTAGCCTGCAATCATACCGAAGCTGCTTGGGGCCATCTCAGAGACACTTTGCATATATACTCTACCTTACCCCATACTCATATGACAACTTTTTCTTGTTCCAAGCACATTACTTTTATCTATCTGAATTCCTTGACCTTTTGAATCCACAACATTATCATCCTCCTTCGTTGACACAACTAACCGTCGAATATCTTGACCGTCATTGCTTCGACCAAACACTCGAGTACGCAACTTACTTGACACTCTACCCATACGATACTACTTCAAACAAGAACGCCGAAGCCAGCATTGGACAACTACAAGAGCAAGACCTTTGACAACAACGACACCATGACCAAGCGGTGGTTTGTCGAAACCTCGCCGGAGGGGCGACAGCAGTTTGTGTCCGTCAAGAGATCGCGTTCTTACGCCGGACACCAAGACCGAGTCCGTGAGATCGACTACGTCAAAGTCAGCCTCGACGAATGGAACTCCCTCGTGGAAAAGGAGCGCAAGCTCGAAGAGATCAACAAATCGGTCGTGGACGAGAACAACCGCCTCAAGATCACGTCCCAGGCTGAGGCTAAGCGCCTCGCCGTGGTTGTCGTCCCCAGTCTCGAGAAGCAGATCGCCTCGCTCTCCATCGAGAATGAGTCTCTGCGTCGCAGCATCGACAAGACCGGCGACAGCTCCTCCAAGCACCACCGCGAGGAAGAGAGACTGCGCTACAAGGCTGCCAAGATTGAGGCCGACAACCTCGCACTCCGGGAGGAGAATGCCGCTTTGCGAGAGAAGAACCGCAGCCTGTCTCGACAGATTGACCAGAGCTTCAGCCGCCGTGTGTCTGAGCTTGTTGCAGAGGCCGACACGTGGAAATACCACTACCGCCATTGGTATGCTCGCTACAAAGAGCTCCTGAAGCGCTACAACGACCTTTACGACCTGATGGAGACTCGGACGAAGAAGATGAAGGGCTACGAGGAGAAGGCGACTGCATATGAAGACATTCTGCGGCGAAACGATATGATCTAAGTCTTTTGCGTCCCTGTATTCCTTATCTTCTACCACGTCTCTCTGTTGTCATGTTTCCCAGTCTGCGAAACTTGAGGTTGCTTGTGTAATCACATCGATCATGCTGCCAACAGGAGAGATTGCTATGGCTGTATTACTCTTGGCTTTTTTTCATCTATCTATTCGCCGGTATGTGAAGGGATTTGGCTTAGAGTAGAAGGCTTGCACTGACGTTTTTTACTTCTTCCTCGCCCATAGACCAGACAGCGCTCCACACTTGGAGCCTTGTCTTTTCCTTTTCTTTTTTTTTTTCTTCCTTTTGTCCTGTGTTATTACGAATAGTGGGCTATTAGGAACTCTTAGGTTATGACATTCTCCTTTGTCGCTTTATTTGGGCACTACAAATGCCTTTTTTTTTTTTTCTACCTTTCTCATTTTGATGGATTATTTATGAATTATTTTTTTTCTTGTCATTCGCTCACTATTTCTTTTTCTCCTTGACCATCAGAGGCATTTCACTTCTCCTGGCTTCATTCACCGAAGCTCCCTTTTATTCGCTATTACTGCAGACTGCCAGCAGATTACCTTAGTATTCTAGAGTTAGCACAGATACATGAATACACAGCATGAAAAGCCAAAAACTTGGGAAATTAAAAAAGGCACCATGTATCTATTTTACCATCGTCTCACGCCTCGTGATGTATCCGGCTGGTGCCGAGTCTCAAAGTTTTGCTCGTTTGGAAGCGTCATGTGAGCTTATTGGTTATCAGCAACTGAAGCTACATGTACCTACGTCATCACGCGATACTGCGAAGCCTTGCTGGGGAAAAAGGCGCCACATTAAGAATACTAGGATAGATAAATTTTACTAGAAGAGGGAAAGTCCTGGAAATAGCAGCCGAGGGGGGTGTGGTCGAGTCCTATTCATGCGTGGAAGTTGGTATTTTACACTTTGGGTGCGGGGTCCGTTTCTCTTGGGTCGTACTGCAGGATAAGAAAAAATGAGGCTGTTGGGCGCAGTGTGATGACGTGCGTTGATGGCTTTTTATTAATCAAGTTGCGGATAGATGCATGTAGATGTGTATATTGACATGGATCTCTAAAGTGAATGGTGCGTTGGATAGTTCTGATTGGCTTGTTCTTTGCTATTGTGTTTAACAAAGAAGATTTGAGCGGGAGACAACGCAAGGGAAATTCAAGGGCTAAGACAGTGGCTGAGCTGAGTGGCGATGGTGAAGCCCTTTACTCTTCTTTCTTTTCTTCAATTTACCATTGCCATATTTTTTCTTCTCGATAGGCCTAGATACTTGTATGCACGCTGCCAAAACAAGGCATTTGGCCATGTGTTGAATCTGTTGGCATTCTACAAATGCGGTTCATTTAGGCATCTTGTAATGACGGGTGTGGCTGGTCTAGTGGCACAAAGAGTGATGCTGTGTATCTACATCTACCAATGAAGGATTCCAAAATGACAGCGCCGCTGATATGAACTTGCAGCTCGTCGACAATATTCACGCTTCTATCTTTTTTACCTTTTCTACTGTCTTTCATCCGTATGCCTTTTCTTGTTTTGCCACTTTTAGGCATCCAGTACACCCGCTTTTGTTGACCACGGGGTTAAGCATCCCTTAGTCTGTGGCGCTAGGCACATCTAGTGGCAGCGCCAGCATGTCCGCTAGAGAGATTAGGCCAGGCACAGCCCGTAGTTTAAATCTGGTTGGGCACACAAGCTGAATCTTGAAGACTTCATGTTCTTGTTCAATACTCGTTTATTGTCTGGGCCATAGCATCCGTGAGACTAGATCTACCGTCCATACCTTCCATCCATCTGAAATCCTACATTTGGAAGCAATGACACAAACGCCTCTCGTACCCGCCTTTTCCCAAATGCCCAACGCTGACAAGACCCCCTGCAAAAGATATAATTCTCAGTCCTGTAAAATCCGTCTTGTTCCGAATCAAACGCCCAACACCCTTCCCCGTAAGATTTTCTCAACTGCTAACAGCCCAAAGCCTCCGAAGACGTTTGACCCAAAGTCTCCGAATAAGGTTACAGGGACTTGGGCTAAAGTGATGACATGTTGCGGGCTGCCTGTAATGGCAGCGGAGTTATTTTCGCAGGATTCCTACAAGGGACTGGATTGGAAGCACCAATGACAACTGCTTTGCTATATTGCTTCGTCCTCATCGCTTTCCAGATCTTGAAACCAGGTCTACCCTGCGATGACCTTTGCAAATTCATAGACCGCCAGCAGGCTTGGTGATGACGCTAGAGATCAGCTCTCCATGCTCGCGGTCAGAGCCCAGGGGCAGGCTTCCACACGCCTGGCATCCTTTCTCTACCAGCGACTGGGCAAACCACGCAGTCTGGAAGACGGTCCATGATCGCCCGGAGCCCTGGTAGGAGAGGCAGAGAGAAGAGCTACCCTCGCTGTCCGTGTCGACGCAGGTGATGTGCTGTCCGTCTGAGAATCGCTGCTGCTGGTCCATTGTCTTCAGTTGTGCGATGACAGAGCTCAGGTTGGCGTTGATGCCTGCGCAGACGCCGCTGTCTCGACAATTACTGCCCGAGGCACTAGCTACTGGGGCAGCGCTGGCCGCTGAGGCAGCGCTGGCCAGAGAAAGGAGGATGTTGATGGAGTGCATGGTTGACTCTTCTGTGTGTTGTCTAATGATTCGAAGAGAGGTAGAAATGACAATTGCTGATTTTGGTTACGAGATGGCCGATCAGGAGATTGATCGAGGACGGCAAATTGTAGTCATTTGCCTCTTTATATAGAAGGGCCTGCTAATAATGATAAAGGATGATATCATCATACCGATTGCGAGTTGGGACAAGTCTCAAGATTGATGACCCCCCTTTTGTCTGGCTGCAGAAACACGGCAGTTTCGTTTTTTCGTTTCTCTTTCGCAACCAATGGCGGCAACTTAATTACGGTATATCGTACCAGCACTATTTCCTAATCAAGTCAATAGTTGTAAGCAGCAGTAGCTTTGATCCAGTATTTCTGCTGAAATAGGAAAACAGTCTACAAGGAGTTGAGAAGACCAAGAACTGTATAAGGATATACCTGTTGAGACGCTGTTGATTCTTTTGTCTTTTGCTTTGTAAAAGACGGTGATATTTCCATCACCATTATTAATAACGCAACGTTCTTATTGGTATTATGGATGCGGTAAGCTATTCTTTATAAGGATCAAATAAAATTCTCCACGCCCAATACAACGGGTTGGCGCTAGCTTCCAATCCTGGCAGTTAGAGCCCACTCTCAAAGAAACCAGCGCAGGGAACTGGCCATCAGTAGGCGGCAAGTCTTCATGGATTCTCAATCGCTAGCTACTACTATGTACTACCTGATTCATGAAGTGCTAGGGCATTGGGGATGAAAGCGGAGATAGCTGACGATTGATTGGCCAATGCGCTGTGTCAACTGAGCAAGTATCTTCCATCTTCTCCATTCATTATAAAGCTTTATTACTGCCTTGATGAAGCTTCGTTTGCAGTACTAGCTCTACAACGGATAGCTTTGCAAATCGAGCTACCTACTAGATTCAGGTAGTAGTACGTTTGTACACTACTGCGTAACACTGTTGGACCCTGACCAAGCTGGAAATATGGGCTATTTATCCAGTGATGCTGCTCGCCCAGGGTTGCAGCGTCTATGATTCATACCATATACATCAACATTGAGTCAGTTGTTTCGGGCGTAAAATCCCTGCTATGGTTCATCAGATAAGATCTATGACAGGATGGCCCTTGATGTTCAATAAGAGCATGGAATAGCCGGGACGTATGAGCAGCTGATGTAAGCAGCTTTGGATGAGTTGAACTCATAGATGTTTTTGTTTATGCTCATGCACTGTTGGGCTCTTGTGTGCACAATGCGGGTCGATGTCCATTTGCACGTGGCATCAATGTTACAAATGATGTATCTCAAATGATCATGTCGACTGTATGATATTGTACCTACTGCTTCCCAACCTCCAAAAAAAAAGAAAAGAAAAGAAAAGAAAAGAAAAGAAAAAAGAAGAAAAAAATTTAAAAAAATAAATAAAAAGATAAGGATGCCGTTGATGCCACGTAGGTATGTACAAGATTTCATTTCTCATTTTGAGATGTAGTAAAAAATGAATTGTTTTACCAGCGATTTTACCGGCGAAACGAATTAGCTACCCTACAATCATCCCAGTGCGTCGCTTTTTCATAAGTAAACATCCTTCTTATAGTAGGTAATAGTAAAGAGCCAAAAACAATAGACCTTTTGGCTTTTTTCTTCTCCTTTGTGAATACGGCAGGCAAAATATTTGGTAAAAAAAAATACAGTTTGGTGTTGGTCTTTTAGCTCCTACTTTGTCGTATCCATACTCGTGAGACTTGAAGACGCTTTGCGGTGCTGTGCTACGGCTGCTCGAGTGTCTTTACAAATGTGATAAAAGCTAGACTACAATAAATGATAGAGTATGTGCGAGCTGCTTTTTCGTTGTTGGGGTGTGGTTATTACTAGGTCCCGTTGGGTAGCAGTAGGTAGGCACGTCTATCATCTCTGCCTCCTTCCTCCCAACAGAAGCGAGGTCTGGCTTTTGTGCATGACAGCGGAAAGTCTCTGGTAGTACCTGCCCCGACACTTCTCGTCACCTGATTGAGCAGACTGGGCTTGAATATGCCAATCTGTTTTCTCTTCTGCCCTCTCTTTTTTTCTGTGAGTCGCTCAGAGAAGAAACGTCGGCATGATCAATGCCTAGCTGACTGGCGGATATAGCGGTGTAATATCTGCATGTTTGACCCGCCCATTATCCTCTACAATACAGATTCTGCCTTCACTTCTTTTCCTTTCTCATGACGTAAGTAGATGTGGCTGAGGTGGTCGTGATAGGCCTGCAGTGTCTGCGACACGATCTCTGCAACACCCTAGCGCACATCTCCAAAGTCTGATTTGCCTTTTGATGTCTTGGCTCTACCACAAGGCAGAGAGCAGATACGAGCATGGGCGGTGACATGACGGCAGCACACGGAACTCTTCCCTAAGCTTACTGTACGACGCCCGCATAGACTTGTTCTGGGCAGGTGGTTGGCATTTTTCTTTTTCATTTTTTTTCTTTGCTCTCTTCGTGGGCATCGGCCCCCAGCTGAATCTCTCGTCATCAGCTATCACGGCTCCTTGCTCCGAAGGCTCACACGCGACACGACTCGGGCCGTTCCTCGTTGGTGCAAGCACGAGTAGGTGCCCGTATCCAACGGAGCAAAGGATGTGGGGAGTAGGGAGCGGCATGGTGGGCAGACAATCCAGAGAAATCTGTTTGTCGTCCATTACCTAACAAGTGTCCGGCAGACAGAGAGACGGCCAAGCACAAAGTATAAACCAACCAACGAAACGCCCCAGCCATTTGTCCGTCCAAACAGCCGTTCCTCGTGATTCCACGGCCATCTATCCGCATCTTCACCATCTGGCATCACATTGCATTTCAAAGGGTGTGACTCACACACTTGGGCGAATGCGAGATCGCCCGCCTTCGATTCGTTTCGCCCGTGCCAGTACCATGCCATGCCAGTGCCTGTGCCAGCACACTGCACGCCGCGGCAGGCTGCAGCGCCGGCCCAAAGTGGCCGTAGACGAAGCTTCCTGTGGCTCGCAGGCCTCTGGGCTTCCTGCATGGCGCACAAGATGGAGGGCCGGAGGGGTGTCTGGCACGTTAGACTCGAGGCAGCCGCCGCTACGGCTTCGATGCCTTGATGAGCCCTGCTGATGCGCGGCCAATGGGAATCGCTGGGCGGCGTGTGCGCAGAATCGCGTCGACCCGGGACGGTCGCTTTCGTGGCTGGGCTTCTTGTTGAGTCTGCGCCGCACAGGAGCTTCTGTCTCGACCCCTTTTTTGCGTGAGCGAGTGGTGGACTGGCGCCTGGCCCTCTCATCCTTGGCGTTGTAGCAGATACATGAGCCAGCGACGCCGTAAAGAGGCTGCATGGATTGCATGGATGAGACCGGACGGCAGCAGAAGTCGCTGGCAAAGCCCATTCGACGAGCGTTGATTGCGCGTCTAGGACTTTGATGTGATTGCCCGTACCGTCTACTTGTGTGTACCTTGCTGACATGGCGCCACCCTCCATCCCGACTCGTCCAAGCAGTCCTGAGTGTTGACAGTGTTCATCCTGTGGCCGTCGGTGACAGAGTCTTTCTTATGCGCACACCAGGCGTTACGGCTTCGCCCATATGCGAGCCCTCTCCAGGCAGGAATTGGTGCCCGTGGCAGCGATCCCCCGGCTTCATCCAGTTTGAAATTTTCTATTTTATGACTGCAGCCATCCCCCCCTCTTTTCTCCTTTTCTCACCTCTGTTATCAATTTTGTGTTTGTGTGTGCGAGTGTGTGTGTGAACGGGCCTTCCATCTGACGGGCAACCAGACTTGGGCTTGAGATAATAATACCACGTTATTATTCCGCATTCTGCCGGGGGCTGCAAAGGGAAAAAAAAAAAAAAAAAAAAAAAAAAACTTTCGTTCCTGCCTACTTGATCTTCTTTCTCCCTACTCATCTCTTCCTCCTCATCTTCTTTCTTCCACTCTCACGCACCATCGCTTTCAGCATCCAAAAGCATTTACTCAGCGATCTGGCCCTTGCAGAGCCGGCCTACCATACCAGGACGACCCCATCCATCGCGTGCGGATCTCGCAGACGCACATTGGCATTTGTGCATTCGGAGACGCATTTCTCTCAGCTGTTTTTTCCCCCTCCTGCGACGTGCATATTCCACTGCTCTTCGGTGCATATAGCGCGCTTGGGTTGACGAATGAACCTTGCGTGAAGGGCCTCAGTCGCTGTCGCCTTGCTTGTGGCTCGCCCACATCGTTTCGTTTCTGCTTCTGCACCCCTGCCACCCTTCCAGCGGGCGTTGGGCAGCGTTGCATCCCACTACGATTGGGCAGTCGGTGGCTCCAGAAGCCGAATCAATTTTCGCCTTCGCCTTCTAAGAGAGAAGGCAGAAAAAAAAAAAAATTACTGCATCGCATCATTACCAGCCATGTCTCTCCATCAGCGAGTATCCGCCAATAGCGGGCGGAGGGCCTCCGTCTCGCACTCGGCGGCTTACGGTTTGTCTACCCATAATTTCTCACATGTGCCCAGTCGCTCAATCCCATTTGCAGTGACGTCCGATTACGAGCAGCACCTGCTCGACCGCCTCAACACGGCTCACACGGAGCTCAACAAGACCAACTCGGAAAGGGACCGCTACCTAGGCCTCCTCGAACAGGCCAACAAGAAGCTCGCCGAGGTTACCATCACTAATACCGACCTCAAGTCTCAGAACCAGAACTTGAAAGACAACATCGCCTCTCTCCAGGAGAGGATCCAGCGCGGTAAGGAAGAAAGCGACAGGCTCGGCTTTGAGAATGATGCTCTGGCACAGGACTATGCCGAGCTCAAGGCCAAGTACAGCAATCTGTCTCATCAGTACAATGCGCTGAACAGCGCTCCTCCTCCATTCTCCAACAACGCCACCAATGGATTGTCAGGGTCGATGGCGGAACGCCCCAAGCTCTCTCGCTCCTCCAGCAAGAAGGAGCGCAAGGAGGATCGCGAGGAGCGCAGCCGGGAGGAGCGCAGCCGGGTTCGAGACAAGGAAAAGTCTCGAGATCGCGAGCGAGAGAAAGAAAAAGAAAGGGACAAGGAAAATGTAAAGGAAAAGGAAAAGAAAGAGCACCGGGCTGAAAAGGAACGGCTCTCTCGTCGCTTTGAAGAGAGGCGCGTGGTTCCGCCTGCTCCCGCCCCGGCAGCCCCAGCGCCTCCACCTCCACCGATCACAAATCGACGGAACAGCTTCATCGAGGGCTGGGGCCCCGCCGGCCGGACGTCGTCAGCCTCGGGATCTTCCACTCGGAGTTACACCAACGGACCCCATGTCCCCCACGGACCCAACGGACACATTGGACATAATGG
Source organism: Trichoderma sp. CBMAI-0020 (assembly GCA_030708095.1). Lineage (NCBI taxonomy): Eukaryota > Fungi > Ascomycota > Sordariomycetes > Hypocreales > Hypocreaceae > Trichoderma > Trichoderma sp. CBMAI-0020. The sequence goes on from JAJNCI010000001.1 coordinate 1,341,216, forward strand.
ACACGCGCAAGTGCCTGCTGTCACACCTGTCAACAAGGCCCCCTACGCCAACGTCTCCCGGACTGCCACCAACCCAATGACTCCTCGTATCTACAGCGCCGCTGGAAGCACAGCCGCCGTGTTCGATGACGACGGGAGCTACGAGGATGGCAACTATCATGCCTATCCAATTAGCCGATAAATGCACAATTCTATTCTCTCAGGGCCACTTGCTCTTCGTTGTGGATTACACGGGGAATGGCTTGCGATCCAGACGATGGTATGCAAGCAGCGGCTGTTGCTAGGGCTAGTTGCTCTTTTTGTTTAGTGGATTGGCTTGACTTCCTTTCCTTTGCTACATCTGTATTATGGTGCTCCCATTTGGTTTTTTCTTTGGCTCTCCCAGCCTTACTTCTTGGCCTTTCTCTGATCCTTGGACACGGCCACACACAAGATTTCCTTCATGGCCCTGGTTCCACTTCTCCGCCACCGGGATTTTCAGCGGGGAGTCAACCGGTCCTCTGCCGCTCTCGGCCCATAAACAATTGGAACTTGGACCAGTCTTTTCTCCGCTTTGCTTTTTACCCACCCGGCTACTCCTTGGCGCTATGCAGATTGGATATTAGCTGCATGGCTGTGTCCAGAGACCGGTATTTTTTGTTGACTGCAACCCATGGAGTCACATCAATCCTGACCCGCTTGGGATGCTGTCAACAGTAAATGCCATGACTATTGAGACGCCTTCTGCTTGGTTGCCAATGTCGGCTACGGGCCTGACGTTTTGAGTTGCGCCCTTCCCCTCTGCTTACACCACCCTTTTGTGGCTTTTTGCTCCTTCGGTTCTCCTCTTCTCTTTCTTCTTTTCTTCTCCTCTTACAACCTTTTCTTACTCTCAACGGCCAGTCATACTCAGCGGCCCGTCTTATCCTTATCAATTGTCTTATTAACTTGTCATCGAATTCGTTGTAAGTTGTGGTGTCCTTCTGTTTGGTGTCAGTGTCTCGTTCCAGCACAACTGGTCCGCCACCACATCGCGACTGTTTGTCGAGATGAAGCTTTCCCCTTCGCTCTCAGATGACCTCGCTCGCTGGGCAGAGCTGCAGCCCGTCTTTTTCACAGGCTCTGCTGCTACCCACGGTCGTAGTGTCAATGTTTCTCCCAAAGGACAAGATGCGCACTTTTCTGTTCTTGGCCCCAACCAATGCGCCTACATTGACCGCACTGGATCTGGGTGTGAAACAATTTCTCATGCGTACGAAAACGGACGCCTCTGTCTCATGTTTATGAGCTTTGGTCCTTCCCCGCGAATCCTACGACTCTTCTGTCGTGTTACCGTCGTGGAGTGGGATCAGCCAGCCTTTCCTGCTCTGATACGCAAAATTGCCAAAGGCAAGCGAGAGGTTTTTGATGGAGCCCGCGCCGTCATTCTCTGTGATATTTGGCAAACTCAAACCAGCTGTGGATTTGGCGTACCGCGTGTGAAGAAGGGGCTTTATAGCCCTGATGGAGATGAAGATGGCACTGGCATCGCCAGAGATATTAATGAAATCCTCCGCGAGGGGGTTCAGGACGGCGAAAAGCTTGATGAGCTTTCCGTTTTTGAACAGCGGCCCACGCTGGACACTTGGGCTACCAAGAAAACACAAGGCAACCAGATGCTGGACTACCAGGTTACCAACAATACCTACAGTCTCGATGGGCTTCCTGGGCTGAAAGCGGCAAGGCGTGAGGCCGGACAGGTGCTATGGGTGGGCGACCTGAAGGCGAGGCTGCGAAGGATCGCTTCAGAAGGCGAGGCCGTCGCAGCAGGATTTTTCTTCGCGGTTCTGTTGTATTTTGTTTTATTTGGATTAGATTTACGTGGGATATATACGGCTGTGTTGTAACGTTATGGTATGAGATAGATGGAGGGATGGGTTGTTTGTATTTACGTTTTCTTCTTCTTCTTCTTTTTTCTTCTTCGACTTTTTCATTATCTTGTTCTTCTTCTTCTTCACCCCCATTACCACATTCCCCTTCTTTCTTTGGGTATTTTTGATGACGTTTTGCCAATTTCTTTTATGGTCATGTTATGTTATGTCATGTAACGATGTCTTTTTACCCTCAAATATACTTCTTTGGTAGTCATAGATTTATGAAAAAATGGTCCCTTGCGGGTAACGATGATTATTCAATGCAACAATTTTTGCTCTTCTTACTTGGATGGTGTGAATTGGTAGTCTGCATCCTTATTCCGACGGGCGACAAGTCTATGGACTGTTTTGTACAGCGTCTACATCTACTCGGAGTGGGCACTCAACTCATTCACGGAAACAACTTGGCATCTGTTATAACTTCGTTAAAAGATCCATTAACCGAGTGACTTGTAGGGCATTGATACTAAGCATTGGCACCGAAAAACAACATCTGTCCCCAGGCCATAATTGATAGAGATGCTTGTCGTTTGCAATAGCAATGTTTCCAAACTAACGTTATAGATAGGTAGTTGCAGCTCATCATCTCCAGCGAGTTTTACCTCCCCCCAGAAATGCACACGCATTTTACTTTACAGTCTATCCCTCCTCCCATGCGTCTTTTGGTCAAGATATATATATGTGTGTATATTCATATATCGCTTGAGTCAAAAATCAAAATCATCCCGCAAAGGACTTGAACGACGGTTCCCAAAATATTTGTCGCAGGAGCAGTAGGTTGTGCCTCATTTTGACGGCTTCAATGGCTCGATTCCGGGCCGTGAAAAAAAAAAAAAAGTGGTGTGAGTCCATTCAAGGAGGGTTTTGCTCTGCGCTATCCAGTGACGGAATCTTTAATTGCTGATAATGTTATGCGCTGTTTGGAATTGAAGCTCATATAGATCGCTGCTTTTGGTGTATTCGCTAGGACACTGGCCATTTTCCTCTTTATATGAGGAAGATGATTTAGCGGAGCGAATTTGAGATACCTCAACCAGGGGAAGCACGTTGACTGCGGTGACGAGTTCGCCGAGATCAAAATTAGAATGATAATGGAAGGTGTCGATTTTGGTTATCAGTTGCGAATCGCTCAGCCGCCGTTAGTTGCCGCAATAGGAGTACCGTTAGCAGAAGCAGGTTGATTGCTGTTAGCATTAGCAGCTCCTTTACCACCCCTTCCACGTCTGCCACGCCCGCTGCTTGAGCTCTTCTCAGGAGCAGCGTTATTATTTGTGGCGCTGGATGGGGTGGCAGCGGCAGCAGCATTACCGCTACCAGAGGCAGCCGGAGCAGGTTTCTTATCCTTACGCTCGAGAACTTGAACAGTTCCCTGTGCAACGGAAATGGGGCTAGCAGAAATGGCCTTGGCAAGGCCGAAATGGTCTGCAAAATCCACGTACGCGAAGCCCTTGCGCTTGTCTACCTCGATAAAAGTAACGGTACCAAATACCTCCAAGGCTTGCTTTAATACAGGTTCGGTGATGCCCTGAGAAGAGTTGGCGTGCTTCACAAAGCCACGAGTGGCATTGGAAGAGGACGCCGCGACAGATTTTTTCTGCGATGCTGAAGATTTAGCAGAGCCGCCCTTTTGGCCGTTTGCCGCATTGGTCGTGGACTTGGAGCTGTTTTGTTGAGTGGCAGAGGCAGCCTCAGCAGTAGCCTTGGGTGAATCTGCGTCATTATTGGCAGCGGGCTTCTTCTTAAGGATCACAGGCGGAGTAGTGGTTGCACCCTGCCCGGATTTTTCCGATACTTTGGTCTTTTCAGCGTTTTTACCACTGCGAGTCTTACGCGCTGGCTGTTGGCCCTTGGAAGAGCTATTGGTCGATTGCTGAGCTTTAGAAGGCGCTTGGGTACTCGTTGAGTCCGCTGAAACTGGTGCAGAGGGCTGCTGGTTCTCCTTTGCCGCCCCAGGCAATTCCTTGTTCTCTTCGGTGGTGGCGGCCTTAGAGCCAGACTCGGCTTTGGCAGCATCTTGTCGGGCTCGCCGATAGGCACTACCTGGACTGAGGCCAAGATCTCGCTGCAGCATGCGGGCAGCGATGGAGACTCCGGCACGGCGACTCTTAGGGGTTGGTGCTTCTGCAGCAGCTGCCTGGCTTGCGGCTGGTTTGGCGGCTTCGGCAGGTTGTTCGGCAGCAGCAGCCTTCTTGGTAAGAATTTTAACAGGCTCCTTGGGAGCAGCTTTCTCAGACTTGGAACTCTTGCTCTCTTTGCCCTTCTTTTTCAAGCCATCTTCTTCCTTGGACGTAGACTTTCCCTTAGTTGCTGCGCCCTCCCTAGAGTGTTTAGCACTTTTAGCAGCAGCAGCTTCCTTTTGCTTATTTGCCTTCTTCTCCTTAAGATACTCAATCAATGGGGTAGTGGTGACTTTGGTTTCGGCTGCATCCTCGACCTCTTCGTTGTCAGTAATGTCTTTTGGCTGCACTGGATTAGCGAGACCTTCAAGAAAGGCCATAAACTCTGGATCTTGATCGATAGTTCCCTGGCGAGCATCAACCCGTTTCTTATTCCCCGGGACTTTTTTGTAGATGGAAATTTCCAAAGCAGGAGGTCCAATAAGAGAAGGACTATTGAAGGTGGACCTGGCGTCCTCCCACGCTGCATTTCGCACAATATCGCTCAGCGGCATAATATAGTCCTTACGCATCACATGAAGATATGCTCTAGAGGGTCGTGATGGCTTTGAGATCCTTGGGTTGCCCAATGTTAGTGTCTCAAAACAAAATCAAGAAAGGGGCGGCAGATATCTAGCCGTAATATCCTAAGGACATACTCATTGCAAACCTTGCCTGGGGCGTAAGAAAACCAATCGACCTTGCCATTGCCCACTGCCCATTCGGAGCCCAAGGTGGAGAGGAGTTCGGTCTCAGTCAATCCCGGAGGCAGGCGGCGGATAATGACCTTTTCACCTTCATGAGGAGTCTTGGTCTTGGGGGCCTTTGTCGATTCCGCATCATGAGTGGCGCTCCGAGCCTCACTTTGCCTGTCAGCTGGTCCCTTGCCCTTGTTAGGACGAGACGCGCCGCCCTCGGCAGCGGATTTGTTCTGTGCAAGGCGACATATCAGTTAACCATGCAAGATGGGCATCTCACATTCATCTCTCACCTTGGCAGGCTCATTTGCCGCGGCGGAAGCCGCCCCGTTTGTCCTGCGAGACAGGACCTGCGGTGCTTGAGTCGACATTGTGCATATCGTAAAGATTTGGGGGCAACGTCAGGGTTCTAAAGGCACATGTACGAGCATCAAGGTGTCTCGGCTCGGCCAGCCGCGGTTTTGAAGGCCCAGGTCAGAGCCAGGCTTGATAGCGTCAAAAGAGTCGTAGCCTTCCGTCATATGAGAAAGCACGGGCCCACTAAATGGCGGCGTATAGAAGGCTTGGATGGAATATAAGAGCAAATTCGCAACAGATGCAGACGGAGTTAGTGCCGGCTTATTCGAGCGTTTCTGTGGCGAAGAGGCGGTTGACCTAATATGGAGCAGTCACGTGCAGCCGAGTTGAGGGAGCGGCGATGGAATTTGACAAAGTGCTGCCGCCTTTTCTGTTGGCATTGCTGCAAGGTGGTGCAGCATATGCTAAAAATAGAAAAACAAGGGTGAAGGTGTGTTTATTTAGAACGGCTATAGTCTGTAAAGTGAATGATATGCGCTTTCATAAATTTTGTTATTGATAGTAATAGGCATCTCAGCGCAGTATCACTCGTAGGTTGATGGTACCTTAGTAGATGCAAGGAATCGGAGAACGCTTTACTTGGATCAACGATAAGCGCAGCGGCCCTGCAGCCATCACTCGCCGCTACAGCGAGCGCACAGGCCTCCGAGAAAGATCCGGCGCCTGGCTCCCGCTGAAGCGCAGCCCCTGGCGCCCTGAAACCACAAGCGTTGAGAGGCCAACCCCACCAAGCGAAGCCCTCAGTCGCCGTCATCTCTGGCCCGCTGATCAAGCATCATCCCTCGCACGCACTGGCATCGCGTTGGGCTGAATCAACCCAGCCGTTGCGCCGTTGCCATACTTCGACCCCCAAGATGACGGCAAACGTACCCCGACCCGGCCCTGCCAACCTGGGGCCAAATGCCGGCCTGGACGAGTGGCTGGAGGAGGCCAAGCAGTGCCACTATCTGCCTGAGCGAGCCATGAAGGAGCTGTGCGAGAAGGTCAAGGAGATTTTGATGGAGGGTACGCAACCCATCACCTTGTAGCTGACGTTTTGCGATGCACTCGTCGGGAGCAGGCAAGATGGAGGTCCATGGAGGCGCTGACATGATGAGTCCCGCAGAGTCCAACATCCAGCCCGTCTGCACCCCCGTCACCGTTTGCGGCGACATCCACGGCCAGTTTTACGACTTGCTCGAGCTCTTCCGCGTTGCCGGCGGCATGCCGGGCGAGACTGACGTGCAGGCGCCGAAGTCCATGACCGCGGTCATCACATCACAGGACATCGAGCCCCCGACGGAAATCACAAACCCGAAGCTGAGGAGGAAGCTAAAGTCTCCCGGAGGCGGGGCCAGCCCCGGTGACGCTGATGACGACGAGGATGCAGAGGATGAGAAGCAGGGAGATCACGATGTGCCCGCGATCACTACAGTCACGTCTTCGCAGAGCGCGGAGACTCGCTTCGTGTTTCTCGGAGACTACGTGGACAGAGGATACTTTAGCTTGGAGGCGTTTACATTGCTCATGTGCTTGAAAGCAAAGTACGATGCCATCCACTCCCTTTTTGTTCTGCTCTTTCTCAGCCAAGCAATCCCCTTTGTGCGGATACTGACACTGCTATAGATACCCAGACCGCATTGTTCTCGTCAGAGGCAACCACGAATCGCGCCAAATCACACAAGTCTACGGCTTTTACGAAGAATGCCAGCAGAAGTACGGCAACGCATCCGTATGGAAGGCGTGCTGCCACGTTTTTGATTTCCTCGTTCTCGCTGCTATAGTTGACGGAGAGCTTCTCTGCGTGCACGGCGGCTTGAGCCCCGAGATAAGAACCATAGATCAGATCCGAGTCGTCGCACGTGCTCAGGAGATTCCCCATGAAGGTGCTTTTTGCGACCTTGTATGGTCAGATCCCGACGACATAGATACGTGGGCGGTGAGCCCAAGAGGAGCGGGATGGCTGTTTGGAGACAAAGTTGCTACGGAGTTTAACCATGTCAACGGCTTGAAATTGATTGCCAGAGCGCATCAACTTGTAAATGAAGGATACAAAGTGAGTTGGAATCTTGCCTATGCCTTTTCCCTTGTTCTTACATGAGGGTACTGTACTAATACGCTGAAATCCAGTATCATTTCGACGAGAATTCTGTCGTAACAGTATGGTCAGCCCCCAACTACTGCTACCGATGCGGCAATGTCGCGTCAATAATGACGGTGGACAATGATTTGGCTCCCAAGTTTAGCATCTTCTCTGCTGTACCAGATGACCAGAGACACGTGCCCGCAAGTAGAAGGTCGCCGGGCGACTACTTTTTGTGATTGGCTACCTCGACTGTAAAGGCAGACAAAACGTGAAGAGCGTACAGAGTATAACTTAGACTGGGTTGAGGTGGGATGGGTTTTTTGCATGTAAACTAGCAACGGGTTGAGATATCCATGAATTTGAAGAATCGACAATGCACTAGGAATATAGGTAGGGTGGGCTGGGGACCTGGCTAGCGGAAACGAACAGCAGTGACGATTTCATTTGATTAGAAACAAAAAGCGGAAAAAAAAATTGATAAAGAAGTTTATAGCCCTGCCTTGCCAATATTTTGGTGATCTGGATTGGTTTGGCCATGTAGAAGTTGGCGCTGCTGAAGCTAGCATTGTGAAAAGCGTCGATGAGCAGGCAAAAACTACCTAGGTAAGCTTTTTGAACATTTTCTTCCTCTGTTACCTTCCACCACACCGATTACGTCTACAGCCTGATATACCTAATGCGAATTGATAGAGAAGAGAAAAATCACAACCGATTTTAGCTTAAATCTCTACTTCGGACTACGCACATCATTTAGCTTTCAATTCGATGGCGTCTCGGCAGCTGGACGACAAAAGTTCTCACAGAAAGCCCAAGCCACGCTCCCGGCCCGTCAACCCCATCACTGCGGCAATACAGAACTGGATCACCGTGTCTCTTCCGCCGTTGGAATCTGACGGCCAGGATTTACGAAATGAGAGTCTTATAAACTCCGCGCCTAAACGCTTTACCATTTATGAGCCTCTCGCCTTGCTCCCGACTGGTAGTTTCACAAGCGAAACATGGGCCTCAGCTCTAAGGGCTTGTGGTGAAGCTGCCCGTAATTCATTGTGGCAATCCATCTTGCAAGAGATTTCCAAGACTGGGCAAGGGGTTGTGACGCATCTAGCTGTTAACGAGGGCATACCGCTGCACAAGGCAGGAGAGGGGGATGAGAATGTGCGAAGGAGCCCAAGCGGGCTTAGGGTGCTCTTTGGAGACTTTGGACCATCAGAAGGCGTGGGAGAGCACCCTACCAAGAGTGACTTTGAAGACGCCTTTTGGGTTGGCACGAAGCAAAACGGGATATTTCAGAAGTGGGCGCCGAGATGGACCATGTTTTCTCGCGGCAACGTGAAGGAGAAGGCACGGCTGTTGGGATTCAAACATTCTTCTCTGACCAAGGGAACCAAAGAGGAGCAGGGGAAGAGCTGGGCGGTTGATCTGTATGCCGGAATTGGGTATTTTGTGTTTTCCTATGCGGCGCTAGGCATGAGGGTTTTGTGCTGGGAGATCAATCCCTGGAGTGTCGAGGGACTTCGGCGTGGTGCTTTGGCTAACAAGTGGAGTGTCAAAGTTATTGAGGGAGATGATTTGCTACTGCCGGTAGACCAACTCCTGGCCGGAGAAGAGAGGATCGTTGTCTTTCTAGAGAGCAATGAGAAGGCGCTGGAGCGGATCGGGGAGATGCAAGAGACGGGACTCGCGAGTAACATTGAGCACGTCAACTGCGGCTTCTTGCCCACGAGCGAGCCGGTCTGGAAAAGCGCTTGGGAAGTGACAAAGTTTGCCCCGGAAGCATGGCTGCATTTGCACGAGAATGTTGGCGTTGGGGATATCGAGTCCCGGCGAGGATCAATTCAGGGGGCCTTTGAGGCGTGGGCTGCTGCTTCGGGGACAAATTCGAGGGCGCCAAAAGTTGAGCACGTTATGCAGGTCAAGACGTTTGCGCCGGGGGTCTGGCATTGCGTCTTTGACGTTTGTATTACAGGCGGTAGTAGTATAAATAATAATGGTACATGAACAAATTGTTTTACATCATCTTCGTATCTCTCGGCGTCGTCGTCTCTCATATGAACTTTGGATTTGATCCCTCTCTTCCCAAAGTCATTGTAAGGCCGTCCTCACATTTTCTAATTGCCCCGCAGAAATTTCTTGGGGATATTCTCCTCTATGATGGCCATCTGGTCCATCTTCTCCAGCCTCTCCTCCTCCTCCTCCATCTGCTCATGTTTCCGGAAATGCTCAATGTCTTCCGGGTGGTTCAAGTCCTCCAACTTGGAGTTCTCGTCATGGTACTTCTCCCAATGATGAATCTCATATTCGTATTCGTCGTCGCCGTGGTGGCCCGGACCCGTGCCCATGTCCGGAAGAGTCTTGCCTTGTGAGATGTAGTCGGTCCATTCGTCGCGGCTGACGACGCCGTCGCGATTCGGGTCCATGAGCTCGAGCAGCTGGCGCAGAATATCGTCGCGGCGCTCCCAAGGGACGTGCCTGTTGGAGTCGTCCATGAGGCCGTAGGTGCGGAGCAGCTCTTCGCCTTTCCAGTAGCCGTCGCTGTCGTAGTCGTGGAGAGTGAAAAAGGAGGCCGCGTCCCAGCCGTCGACGTGATGCTCCTCTGTGCGTAAAATCTCTCTGTTAGAAATACGGTCCAGAATATAGCCAAAGTGGTATGTTGAAAAAAATGTCAGAGAAGCTCACCAGCCATGTGCTTCGTCATCCAATTGGCGTTTGCATCGACAATTGGCTTCTGGGAATGAGAGCCATGGGCGATGGCCAGGCCCGCAATGGCGGAGCAGAGGAAGAACGCTCTCATGATGTCGCGCGAGAGGGAAGATCAGGTAAGTAAGAAGATGACGAAATAGAGCAATACTGAGATACAATGCGACAAAATGCGATGCAATGCAGAGAACGGCGCAACAAATATTCTGTTATTGTCTGGATGCTAATGGGAGGACGTCGAGTGGAAGCGAGGTGGCCGCCGCAGTTATGGAGTCCCGCCAGGCACTCTGCAGAGCCACAGTGATAGCGGCATCGCTAACGGCGGTGACTGCAGGCCCTGGCTTTAGCGGCGGGGGTGGTCGCAAACAGGGGAGCGCCCACTAGAGTTAGTTGCCGGATTAGGCTTATCTAGAGGATGCAATCCCATGTTAACCGTTGCCTGAGGGTGCTTTACAAAGCCGTATTACCACTTGATTGGCTTCTATGAGAATAGCTGACATGCAGTAATAAACAATCGATGTAAAGCAATCTTTGGAGCGCTAGCGTGGAAATGCCATATACTCTGTACCTGGTTAATGTTAAAGGGCTACTGTGTCTATAGTATTAGCTGAACCCCGTGATCTCGCGTTTTCCGTCATGCCCCGCCTCGCGTCTCTTCTACTAGATCCAAACTAACATTGAATAAGAGAGCCAACTGCTTATTCTAAACCGAGCTTTCTGGTATTGTATTGCGCATCAACGCGTAATAACCACCAGCGTCGGGCAATTCGCAATGAGCAAGCAAGTCGAGCTCGCGCTTGTTTCGTTGATGCCAACATATGGCTCCGATCTTCCCTCACCTCTGGTCGAGTCTGCCGGTTCCCTGCTGGCCCAATCTCGACATCTAGCCAGCACGCTGAAGGCGGACGAGGAGATTGCCCGGCTCTATGCCTGTGCCCACATTGCCTGCAACCGGTAACCACCATAGCATCTGCCGAACCACTTGTGAATCTACTGGCTGCTAACCAGTTGCAATCGCCATAGACTCAAGATTACACTAGATCTCCCGACAATTGAGCCGCGGCCACCGATCCCACCCCGAGTATACAAGCGATTGTATACGCATCTTGACAATATCCTCCCCAACACATCAGCGAGCGGGCGTAGAACGAGAAAAGCAAGCTCTAGACAGCGAAATGCCGGGCATTCGCCAGCATCCTCACAATCACGGCCCCTTCCTTCAAGGCCCGAGCCCAGCAAGGACAGCAGTCTGGCCCAATTCCGAAAGAGATCCGGCTCAGATACGAAAACTGCATTAAAATCAGACCGAAAGGCGCACGCAAGTGTCAGGGAGTCGGACATATACCCCTGGATTCAACCCGTCATCCGTCATTTGTGTGTTGAACCCGGACACAAGAAACTGGCGCCGTCGATGCTGGCGGGCATGGAGTCGATTTTACTACCAGGAGGGCGTAAAACAAAGGAGGAGTGGGCATTGGAGCACGCAACTGCGTTGTGCGCAGCTGTAATTTTCTTTGTCGCCATGCGAATTAGAGATATCGATCAAGATCAGGCTTCTCAGCCTGAAAACTACGTCCCTACCCGCACCGAAATTGTCGGGCAGCTGAGCCGAGCACGACAAGATGTTACGGTTAAAGGAATAGAGCCGGATGCCCTCTGGGAAGGCTGGGCCGATATTACCGACCATGACTTTGATGCTGCGGTGTCAACAGTCCGCGAAAACGGATGGCTTGAGGCCGATTGGTACGATGGCATTGCGGACGTCATCAGTATGGACGTCCAACATGATGATAGCGTGGTCGAGAATCAGTATGAGGATGGCGGGCTGCAAGTCCAGCAGCAGCGAGCAGATACAATGTTCCAAGAGAAGTATGATTACCTGAGTGAGAGTCGTAGAGAGGAGTACAAGATATGGAGAGCGGTCTGGTTAGAGCGGATCTCATCGCAGCAAATTTCAGCGCAGTCTGCGTCTGAAAAGGCCGGTGGAGGAGATGATACCCAATGAACAGTTACAAACGGCACCTGATTCTCAACATTAAGATGGCAAGATGATTATATACAGAATTTCCTACCTCGATGTAATATACAAGTACTCTGTAACCAACCGCATTCTGCACAGATCCCTTAGGCTAGTTTGCCTGGGACAAAGGGGTGTCCTGCACTGAGTCCTCCGTCGACAGCCCAAGCCTGACCATTTATATAGCTAGACTCATCACTGCCCAGGAACAGCACTACGCGGGCAACCTCGTCAGCATGTCCACCCCGCCTCGTTGGGTTCAGCTGGCCAATCTTCTTCTCATTGCCGCGGGCGCGCGCGGCTTCATACACGGGTGCAGTCATGCCCGTCTCAATGATGCCGGGGCAGATGGCATTGATGCGGACGCCAGTGCCCGTAAGCTGGTAGGACATTGTCTGGGCGAGGGAGACAACCGCAGCTTTGGAGGATGAGTAGGGGGTGCTGCCGGCGTTTGAGCGCAAGCCGGCAACAGAGGCGGTACCAATGATGCTTCCGCTGGGTTTTGGTTTCTGCGGAGATGTCTTTTTCATTGCTGGGGCAGCGTATTTGGTAGCAAGGAAAACGCTGGTGATTATCGTTAGTTTCTGAATGAGGCGTTGATTACCAAGATTTGATCCTAGAAGAGAAAAACAGACCTCAGAGTGTTGACCTTGTGTACGTTCATGAAATCCTCGGTGCTGATATCTGTGAAGACTACATTGGGGCCTGTAATTCCGGCATTGGCAAAGAAGACATCCAAACGGCCGTAGCGTTCCATTGCGTCGTCTACAACGGCCTTGACCTTGGCCTCATCCGCGGCATCGAACTGACGCGTCTGAATCTCGACATTAGGATACAGCTGGTTGATTTCCTTTTTGTGAGCCTCAAGATTTGACGCATCAAAATCGCAAAGGTAGATTGCCCGGGCGCCGCTCTCGGCAAACTGATGGGCTGTAGCCCGGCCTATGCCAAGCGCAGAGTTGGCGCCTATGATGGAGACGTTTAGAGGAGCGCTTAGAACTGAGCTTATCATACACAACGAGGGGCTCCGTACCGGTGATGATGACGACTTTGTCTTGGGCTCGAGGCTTGCTGGATCCGGCCGCAACCCTGGCAATGGGAGGGAGCTGAGAGGGCATGGCTGATTGTTGCACAAGATAGTTGTGGCTGCGTGGGATTTGAGCCAGTGCGGTTGAGCGCGTCAGAGTTGCCAAGGGAATGTTACAATGAGATGGCAAGTTTATCTTTAAGAAATAGCGGACGAAGGCTGAGCTGTGGTTGCAAAAGAAAAAGATGATGTGTTGAAAAGTGAATAGGCAATTGACAGCGTTGTTGCCTATAAGCTGCTATAAGCTCATATCCATCTCCGGGGAACAGAGGAGGCTCCGCCAAAGTGCCGAGGCACAGCCATTGGCGCGCCGAGGGCTTCAGGCTGGCGAAGATTCGGTGTGGAGCTTGGGGTTCTCCCCGCATATTTAAACGGTCTATATACAAGGATTAGATCTTGAGATGATAGTGGGGAGAGAGGCCCCAAAATCTACAATTATGTGCGTTGTTTCTGCCAAGATGTAGGAATGTTGGGGCTTCAATAAGGATGATTGAAGGGACTAGAAGCGAGACCTACTGTGCTCTGTACCTACAGGTAGGTAGTCACGCATCAGCCTCAGGCACCGAAGAGGCACCTTTGTAGCAACGCTTGTAGACCCACGGAAATCTAAAACTACCATTACTCGTTCTTGTTGCACGCTTTATCTAGACGCGGATGCCCCGAGCTGAATTTCTGTTCCAGATACGAGAGTGCCTGCATATCTGAGAAGCATAAGCCTTCCTTCTATCGGTTGCGCCTCTAATTGGCTCCCCGAGGGCCTAATTGTGCATAACAATCGCCAGCGCCGTCTATCTCATTGGATTCCCAGCTGTACTCATGCAAGGGCTGCCCATTTTCCAATCACATCCATCTCCTACGAGCTCAGCTGACCAGACTCTTCTAGGATGGGCATCCAGATTCTGATCCCGTATTGAGCCTGCGCTGGGTTTACAGCGCGAGCTAACGTTGTGCTCGTTCTGCAACTGCACCTTTGAGAAGCCCGATATCTGCTCCTAGGCCTTTTTCACATACTTTGTCACACCGCTGGAGGATTGTGATTGTGTGCCCCGGCGGCGGCTTCGTGCATTGGCTTGTGACTTGGTCGCGTAAGCCAAGCTCTGTATACGGAGGCCCTGCATCGTTCATTGGGGCCACGGCATAAGAGCGCCAGCTCTTCCAGGGTACATCTACGCTCATGCTTAGGCAGCCCCTTTGATAACGACGACATATTTGACTCATGCCCCGACAGCATGAGCTAGGGAAAAAAAGCTACCGAAGACGTCACTACTCTTCTTTTCTCCTTCTCTTCCTCTTCCGTTTTAGTCGCTGTAGTACAACGAAGCCTTTCTTAGTTGAAACGTCGAAAGCTCTACTCTCAGTCGCTAGCGGGTGATGGATGCTAGTTGAGCGAACACGAAAGTTGCTGTGGCTAGCTGAGAGTCTTTTTATCAGCTTGTTTGCGCCATCATGCAAGTTTCGAGACCCCCACGACGCAATCTCAGCCGCATGGGCGGCTATACTCCTACACAATAGACTCTGCATCTCTCCCTTCATTTGCTCTCAGTGGCCAGTGGTGCTGGGTAAAATAGAGTTCTTGACGACGAAAATGGATTATGGTGGTCGTTCTGCACACGGGTTGGTTTCACCGTCCCTCGCTCTTTTCTTCTTTTCTGTGGTAGGTGATACGGTAACTCTTTTCTTCTCTGCCATTACCCTCGATGCGGCCTTGGCAGCATTCTATTTGCATTATCTCCGAGCCAAGTGGCTTCTATCTTCCTACCAGGGTGTGGCCGCATATGGAACATTGCTTGTCATGAGATTCATTAGTGACTGTGACGAAATTGGAAGCGAGCGTGCTCTGCTGGTTCTTGTTTGCTAGGTTTCGTCTATCCCTGGGCTATTGAACCAATGCCTGCTTATCGCAAACGTGCATGAACTTGGGTTATTATGAAAGGCATGACTAGTCTCGTCCTACATTCTGCTGCCAACGAGTTTCTTTTTCTTTTCTTTCATCTCTTGATTTAGAAAGAGGAATAGATATGCTCAATTCTTCCTTTGCTAGGGCCAGGATGAATCTCATTCACAAGTTCTGGGAGAGGGGCAGAAAAGTCCAAGATTGCATCGAATAACATCGTATTCCCTTGCTTGACTCTCTCACCCACCGTTTTGTGGTGAATGAGAGAATGATACTGGCTGGTCTGAGAAGCCACCTCTGCCAGGCGTCGCCTGATTTGTGAAGCAGCGCCAGCAACTGCAGGACGAACTCAAGCTCAACTAAATTCATGTTGTACAAGCTTGCTGCCAGGCTATTGGACAGCATTGGTACGTGAAATTTTCAGCTCTAGAACAAACGAAAGCGGCTAATTTTTCGAAAATGGAAGACACGGGTTCATCACAGAGTAAAGTAGTATAGTGTGTTTGCCCCCAAGATTATTACGCTGACATCGCAAGGCAATCCATTTTATGAGCAATCAGAAGAATAAGGGGGTTTACTGGCTACAGGGCTGTTTGTGCCTTTGGATCTCTGTTTCTTCCATGTAGGTTCCGATCTTCCACGAGGAAGCCATGAGACAACAGGGGCCGAGAAAGCCACTAGGAAGCAATCATCCGTTACCGGGGTCTTTTCCCCCTACGAGATGGTTCCACACGATACACCAATTTCTGGAAGCGAGCTGATACCGAATAATCTACAGCTTGGCCAGGTTGTGGGTCCCTAGGCTACACTCCTCTCCAACAAGGCCATTCAATATAGTATCTGCATGGCTTTCACTCCAGCATTAGCGCTGTTGCCGTATCCGATAGCTTCCGAAGTCTATGAAGACTATTGGGCTCTTACACTGCAATCATACCCAAGCAGCTTCGCTTCTAGTCCAAAGCTCATACAAGGCCGCTTCATCGGGAGCGGTACGCCGCAGAGCCGTGTGAGACCAAACCTGCATATGGTCCCGTCTGGTACTTGTCCATTTCGGGATTGAGATCCTCTGTGTCCCTTGCCAAAAGACCATGGATCATCTCAGCACTTGTGTTTCCTTCTCGTACCGAGTTTCGACTTCTCCGGGATATATAGTAGGCGCACGAGCCTCTCGAGGCCATGTGCCGCCTTGATTGTTTTGCAATCCATACCGTTTGGCTTTACGGGGTGACTGATATAAAATTTTATTGATCTCTTCCTATACGATACACGGCACTTGGCTTTTATACGATATCGATTCATGACTCTTACTTTATGACTTGCTTATTATTCAGTACTAATTTGACGACTTGACGACACTATCTGGTTCTATGACATTCAGATAGACAAGCACTCAAGAGGTTTAAAGACGAAACGCCATGGACAAAACCAATAGCATTGATGGCTCTCATGTCATTCAAGATGCGTTTAGTTGTACTGCTGAGTGTCGAACTCAGTTTTTGACTTTGCTAGCATCCAGCAGTGGGATGCTTAACACAATATGTCGGACGCTCCCAGATAAGCACGGAAGTGGAAGAGATGCATTTCATATTGCTTACCAATGCGGCTCGCAACTATGCAACATAAACGGCAAGGAAGATGCTGATCAACAATGTGCGTTGGATACATGAGAAGAGTGTGCTTTTTATCAATTTAACTCCTGTGTTAGCCATCATCAGTCGACTTATCAGCTCTTGTGAAAGGTATTATACAGTTCTTTGCTCTTTGTGGTAACCACACGCTTGCTAACGAAGACTGTGGTGATAGATTGTTCGACTTAGCACCGCAAGATCAGGATCACGCCGTCTCAGACGACGAACAGGAACACATTCTTCGACAAGACAAACTTTCCACTGCACCAGCTGTTACTTCCCCATCTGCAACTCCGTCAGAATTCGTCAAAGAAGGGTTCCATACTGTCACAATCAAGAACCGCTTCTCTGATATCCCTTCTACAGTACCCGATTTGACCGCTTCGGGCCTCTCTGCCACACATTTGGCTACCCCGGCAGAAAGTTTAAAGTACCAGCATCGACAGAGGTCAACTGTCGCAAACCAAGTATCCTCCACCACGAAAGTCACCATTGGAGTATCCGTCATGGTTGGGGTCCTTGTCATTATTGGCTTCATCGTGTGGCACTTGAGGATGAAGATACGCTTTCGCAACAAGAAACGGATCAGTCGTCCCATCAAATCCAGTAGCCCTCCTGCCTCGCCGCTCATTTCGCCATCAAGCTCCCATGCCGCACCGCCAAAGGCCCCATTGACGCCGCCTGCACGGCTACAAGAGCGCCGTTTCTTGCTTCCGCGCGCGTTGAGTCTTCGTCGTAATAATCAGCGTCGTCAATATCAAGACGTATCTGTACGGGACAAGGCCGGAATGCCGTTGGCGCCGCTTCCGCCTCTCTCGGTGTCCAGAGTGAGAAGAAGCCCCGGAGAAGGCGAGCGCCAGCGCATAACGGCAACGACAACGATTTCACTTACTACTTCTCCAACTAGACCGCTTAGGAACGACGCTCCGTCGGCAACTAGCATTTCCAGCGTCTTCAGTCATGTTAACACAGTCAGGACTCCATCGAATTCATCCACTAGCTCGGCGCCAAATCAGTATAATAGTGTCACGGCTGCCGAAATACCAAGGCTGCCGTCGCGTGTATATGAAATATCACCAACCGTTGGCCGTTTGGCAAGGCCTGGGCCGCCTCCCACTCGGGCGCTTCCGAGTCTCCCTTTGGATGGTCGAGCTAGTCCCTTGAAGTCGCCTCTATCACCTACCAGCCTGGCGCGAAGAGGCTCGCCGAGCATCGGGTCCACATCAGAATCATCTATTGGTGTTAGTGAAGGAAACGGAGATTTTCAGAGGTCGCAGGGAGGAATTAGCCAAAGTGGTTCGAGGGGATCGATAGAAGTGCCTATGAAGTCACCGAGAAGGGTGAGGCATGTGAGGAGCCCGTTGTTGAATGAGGTGCGTCTAGACAAGATGGTGTGAATTTACTCGGATGCTGGGAAAGGGGGAAGAAGTATACGATCTATCAAAGCCGTCGAGCTGCCCGAGGCGAGCGGCCACCCACTTTCCCCCGTGGCGAACAGGATGTCTAACCACGAGATTGCAAAGATCATCCATGAAAATATAAGCATAGAGATATACGTTGGGTGGATTTAAGAGAAGGGATAATGAAACAGGTAAGTCGACCTATACAACGAGCTTTTGCGATAGACAGATGTAATCCTTTTCGATTTTATAGCTTAACCATAATGCCCCATGTCCTAACTTGTGTGTCTTTCTTTTTCACCGTTTGTTAAATCTAAATGCCCTTGTCCTTCAATGAGTTGACAGTGTCAATCATGCTCTGCTCGACAGGGATCCAGTCAATCTTGAGCAGCTTGTTGGTTTCGTCGCAGTTCCACTTGTACGCCTTGTTCTCGTCAACGTGCTCGCCGCCCTTGACCTCCGGGCCGGGCAGCCTCTCCGCAAACTCGGGGAAGTTGTCACGGATGATCTTTGCAATCTCGTGGTTAGACGTCCTGCTCGCCACGGGGAACAGCCGGTGGCCGCTCGCCTCGGGCAGCTCCAGGGCCTTGATGTGCGCCGCGGCGGTGTCGCGCACGTCAATGTACAGGTCGACGGGCCCCGTTTCAGGGATTTCGGTCTTCCACTTGCCGCGCAGCAGGTCCGCGATGCGCTCGTTGGAGGCGTTGATGGCGTCGACGGACGCGAGGCTGTGCGCCACGGGGCCGAGCACCAGCGGCGGGTTGACCGTGACGAGGTCGAAGTTGGGCTTCTCCTTCTTGACAAAGTCCCAGGCCAGGCGCTCCGACTCGACCTTGGAGACGTGGTAGCCCGTGGCGATGGACCGGTTGGCGTCCTTGACCGTGTCCGGGTTCCAGGAGGCCTCTGAGAAGGTGGCGTTGGGGTTTGTGAAGTCGTCCTCTGACAGGATGGCCGCAAAAGAGGATGTGATGACGACGCGCTTGACCGCCGGCGCGGACCGCTTGACGGCCTCGAGGATGCCGCGCGTGCCGTTGAGCGCCGGCGTGATGATCTCCTTCTGGGCGTCTGTGAAGGTGAAGAATAGGGGGCTGGCCGTGTGGATCACGTACTCGAGATCGCCGTCGGGGCCCGACGCGATCTTGGCGACGAGGTCGTCAAAGGCGCTGAGCACGGCAATGTCCGGCACAATGGCGACGGACAGACGGCCGCTCTTGACGAGGTCTGCGTGGGCGTCTCGGATGAGGTCGGCCTTGCTCTTTGAGCGGACGGTGGTGATGACTGTGTAGTTTTTGGCGAGAAGTTGTTCGAGAATGTGGGCTGTTTGGAAGAAATCTGTCAGTTTGTTCTCCCTTTTCTGCTTTCCTTGCTTGCTGGGAACTGAAATGCAGGTTTAATAGACATACCGGCGATGAAGCCAGAACCACCTGTTGTCCGTTTGTTAGCAAAGCCGCTTTCACTGCTCAACACAAGAATGAAGGGATGCGCAGCATTAACGTACCTGTGAGAAGAACCTTGGTCATTTTGGATATGCTTTGTTTTTCCCCTTATAAAAAATTCAATATTCGTGCAGTTGAGAGTTTATTTGAGGATGGTTATTGCGAGAATTGTCGATTATAAAAAATTGACTCTTGATCAAAAAGGCATGCTTCGCACTTATAAAAAACCCAGCGGAAGAAAGGCAGAAACGCCGGTATAAAATAAAAGCCACCAACAGTTTGTTTTTCGGAATTGTTAAAAAAAAAAACCACTCCGGATTTCAAATCACATCTTTCATCATTTTTTTTTGTCAAAACATTTTCGCGTCAAGCCTCGTCATGTCGCATCATCGCGGGGTGGGAAAAGGGTCCTCCAACCAACAAGGTCCCAGAGCTATACACACATATTTCCGAACGTACAGTAGTACTAGTAGTATAACATGCACAAGCGACCAACAGGGCACCACCTCCAGCTGAATCAGAATCTACAACCCAAAAGCGTATAAGACACAGATGCACAGACTAGGATCCCCAGCAGCATCTCCGAGCCGTGCGGGCTGGGGAGCCACTTTGGATGCGACGGTGCTCCGTACGACGGAGGGCAAAACTTCACATAATCCCGTGGACTAGGCAGAAAAGTTATATCCGGCATCTGTCCGGGTTTCGGGGCTGGAATAAAAGTGACGAAATGAATGGGTTACTATATTGCTTGGTATCAATGATTAGTATAGAGTAAAACGTAACGCTTCGGATGCATCTTGAAGGAGTCGAGCGATCTCACCTTTGACCAATATTAGGAATTTCTTTACCCCCGGTAATAACGCTCCGTACCTATATGCACATAAGCAGCAATAGCTGGATTGCCCTATGCAGGTACAATCTTGTGAATTCCAAATCTCACCACTCTCTCGTCCAGGTGCGTACCCTCATTGGGCTTCAAGCTTCAAGCGTGGTGCTTCACAGATAGAATAGGTTGAAAAGAGAAACATCGGTTTCCGAGGTATATAAAAAGCCCAGCGGTGATCAAATGTACAAATAGAATTTATGTGATACAATACAGTAGCATTTCGTCATCAAGAAATACCCTCCTCCATCCTCCAAGAGCCAGTTTCTGGTTCAAATATATTCATTTCAGGCCACGCCTCACTCCCCCCTCTCTTTGACCATACGTTTCCCGGTGAGACGCAGCTCTTTCTTCCCTCCACACATATCATGCTAGGAATAGGAAATAAACGGGTACAAAACCATCCGAGTCGCTGGGACTGGTTCTGCTTTGATCTGCTTTTTCAATAGTCCCAAAGTGGAAATTCCATTCCGATATAGGAAATTAAAAAAAAAAAAATAAACATAAAAAATCGCTTCGGCTTGCTCAATAGCCAAAATCCATTTGGCAACTGCGAAATGAAGAGCTCCATGTACATAACAGAAGGAGTGTGGTTTTCCCACTTTTCCAGCTCGATATCTATCACTTCATCGCATACCATATTGTGCTCCGCTATGCCAAATGATGCCTTCACAACACAGCCATAATCTTCACTTTGGCATTGCCGATGCCACCTTGCTTCTTATGTAGCAGATGACTTGGCAGAGGCTGGAGGAGCTGGTGTAATAGGTGGGTGAGGTTGAGGAACGCCCAGGCCAGGAGGCCGAGGAATATCGTCAGGGATCGGCAGAGTCAGGGGTCCCTTGGGTACGATTGTTCGGTCAGGTAGCTTCTCTCCTCGGATCACCTTCTCTACTTCATCTTTATCCAGCGTTTCGTACTGGACAAGCGCCTGCGCCAGCAGATCAAGCTCTTTTCGCTTTTCCGTCAATAGCTTTCTCACATCTTCGTATGATTTCCTGAGCGACCTCTGCACTTCGCCTTCAATCAAAGCCTTGGTCTCGGAGCTGAGATTCTCATATCGTCTGCCATATTCAACAGGCCCCAGAGCACTGGACATGCCAAAGTTGGTGACCATCATGAAACTCAAATCAGTAGCCCTCTCCAGATCCTATGGCAGTGGTTAGCACGCATATTTATCAAAGCAGCAAAGAAAAGCTAAGCTTACATTGGAGACACCAGAAGTGACCTTGTCATCACCGTATCGCATCTCTTCCGCCATCTTGCCTCCGAGGAGCACGCGGATGTTGGACATGTATTCGGCCGCAGTGTAAGAGTACTTATCCATGGCAGGAACATGGGCGGTATGGCCCAGAGAAGGGCCCTTGGGGAGAATCGTAACCTTGTAGAGTCTGTTGGAGCTTTCCTTTTCGAAGAGTTGGACAAGTGCGTGGCCGGCCTCGTGGTATGCCGTCATTTCCTTTTCTTTTTCCGTTACAACCATTGACTTTCTCTCTGCGCCCATCGTGATCCGGTCGAATGCCCAGTCAATGTCGTTCTTAGAAATCTCGCGAGCCTTGGCCCTGCTAGCGCGTAGCGCTGCGACATTTAGCATGTTTTCGAGATCAGCACCAGATTGTCCAGGAGCGCGAGCAGCAATGGCTTCAAGGTCCACGTCGGGTGACAACCTAATCTTCTTGGCATGGTGCTTCAAAATGGCGATGCGGCCGCGAACGTCTGGCAAATCCACGTTGATGTGTCGATCGAATCGTCCAGGTCGAGTAAGAGCCTTGTCAAGAAGCTTAGGCAAGTTAGTGGCTGCCATGATGATAATCTTTGTATCCGTATCGAATCCATCAAGTTCCGTGAGCAGTTGATTCAGGGTCTGCTTGGAATGAGCCTGATCCCTTGGGTTACGCTTTCCGCCAATCGCATCCAGTTCGTCAATGAAGATGATGGCAGGGGACTTGGCCTTGGCCGCAGCAAACAGTTCTCGAACGCGTTTGGCTCCAACACCGACAAAGATTTCATCGAATTCACTGCCCGACATGTAGAAGAAAGGAACGCCAGCTTCTCCTGCAACAGCACGAGCGAGAAGCGTCTTTCCAGTACCGGGGGGACCAACCAGCAAAACACCTTTGGGCAACTTAGCACCGAGGTCAGAGAAACTTTCGGGGTTGCGGAGAAATTCGACAACCTCCTGTAGCTCTTCTTTGGCCTCGTCGCATCCGTGGACATCGTCGAATCGAGTTGTCTGTTTTTCAGCCTTGACCTCAGAGTCAGCCTTAGCACCTGGCCCACGTCTAAAGGTGCTCAGCGTCTCAATCAGGATTGTCACTGCTGCAAAGCACAGATAGGTGAATACGATGAAAGTAGCAAAGAACTTGACCCAGCGAAAGACAAGCGACCGAGTGGATTCTTGGACGACAACATGGATAGGCTCTCCCTTGACGCCCATCGAGCCACTGAGAGCGGCATTGGCGATGGCCTGTTCGTTTCCTGCCCATTGTCCACGCGCAAACCCAGGTGACGCTGTAGCCGTGGCCACGGTGCTCGTACCGCTGTTGAGAGCAGCTAGTGCCCTTTTATAAGCGTCCTCAGTGCCCGCGTTGGTCGCAAAACGGCCGGTTTGATATCTCTCCACCAAGATGCCGGGCATGTTTGCCCGCAAAAGAAGCTGGTAGAAGGCGTTTTGGAGATTTGCGTTTCCGGGGTTCCTGTTTGCTGATTCTTCGACAGAAGCTAATTGACTGCGAGAAATTCCATTTGCTGTTCCAAAGCCTCTGTGTTGCATACAGAGCGTTCCGGAGAGAACCCGGGTCGTGGACATTGCGCGTAGCGGGGTCGAGACGGCGGGGGCAGATCGCATGAACAGATTGACCAGAGGAGGTGAGACGGTGTTGATGGGCTGGAAGAAGGGCCGTCGAAGGATTGGATTCGCTGCGAGCAAACCAACCCGTCCCAGCCCAGAGACAGATGCGCGAATGTCGGTTGGCGCCATCACGCTGGGTGTGGTAGCCTTAAGGACGGACGCCGGTGCTTGTTGAAGGAAATCGGGTAACTGGATCCGCGTCGACTAAATACATAAATAAAGGTTAGATCTACGGGTGCGTACAGTTGATTCGCAAGAGGTTATTCTCACCTTCTCTGTCGCTTCGGCAGAGGACTCTGATCGCGCAGTCTCAGTTGTAGCAGTCGCATCGATTTGCTGGCGGGGCACGGCCGAGGGTCGCCAGGGCCTCGCGAGGGTGTTGGTTATCGAAGGCAAAGTGTCCGCTGCGGCTGCTGCCATTGACTGTACATTGATCCTGTCAGCAACTGGCTTCGGTTTTCGGGGTTCAAGGGCGCTCAGTTCGGCATAGATAGCGAGAGGCGAGAGGGCAAGTACTTACAGGCAGCAGGCCACCGTGGAACGCCATCGTCACGAATGACGTCGCCTATGTCAAGGCGAGAGTTGAACGGTGAATGTCAAGCCCGGCGACAGTCAGGATGGAAGAAGACAAGAGACAGTGAGACAAGTGACAGCCAATGCCGTCCTATCGTATGACGTGGTGTAGCAGCCTGTCCGGCCGGGACCTGGCGCTATCGAGGCCCGCCTGCTCCAGCAAAGCCGAGAAGACTAAGGCTGAAATCGTGGCCCTTTCCGGTCGTTGAGAAAGGGAAACGGTAGTCGATCGTGGATGAGGGGATTTCCGAGTACAAAGATCTACCCCGAAGTCCTCATCGTGCCGCCTGGACTCGCGTTTGAGAATGGGAGAGAACTTGCCACTCAATCGGCCCCAGCACTCGGCGACGATCGGTCGACCAGCTTTTCCGAGCCTTCACCGCGCCTTAGTCAGCGCTCAAGGGACCTTGTGACGTGTCACATGACAGAAGCTCATAGAAAAGCCGGCTCGTCATTCCGCTTTAGGAAATCCTTAGCTCCAGCATCGATCTGGCGCTTTATTATGGTTGTGGATTTGACAGTTGCAAATTGAATGACTTTATAGTAGTAAGCACGTTGAAATTTAAATCAAATACAGATAAGTTTCATTTCGTTCATATAAAGCTATAACTCATACATACACCCCCCTCGAATAGAATTACGAATACGTGCATATATATACATGTTCATGTGACAGGGCTGCTACCGCCTGGTAGAACCTTGAAGTTTGTGATTGTACAGGGTGCCGTTTGAGAGGCCCAAGAAAAACATACCCACTCTCTCTGGACTCCTGAAATTTTCAAAATTTACCCAATTGTTTTTTTCTTTCTTTCTTTCTTTCTTTCTTTCTTTCTTTCTTTCTTTCTTTCTTTCTTTCTTTCTTTCTTTCTTTCTTTCTTTCTTTCTTTCTTTCTTTCTTTCTTTCTTTCTTTCTTTCTTTCTTTCTTTCTTTCTTTCTTTCTTTCTTTCTTTCTTTCTTTCTTTTTCTTTTTTTTTTTTTTTTTGTCTTTTCTGCTTTGTTTTTGTTTTAAGCAAGCTTCAGACTGTGCGCAGTCCCAGTAGGTGACTACATGTAGTCGCTCAAATGAAGAGGGATTCGAATCCGAACCACGGTTCAGGCTTGATGAGTGCAGGAGAACTATAATCTTCTACCCCGTGATTTGAAGCCTGCTGTACTGCGATTGGCATTTGTTGCTGCGACTGTTGTGAGTGTTGAGGGTATACCATTGCTCGTTCAAGTTCCTCCATTGAAGATGTGTTGAGATTGTTCAACAGAGGATAGTCATGACTTATTTCACCATATGGCGGCATGACAAAATGGAATAGCGGAGTTCCTTGTAGGGTCGTAACTCCTCTATTTGAAGTGTTGGCGAAATTTAAAGATGAGCCTGCAATGTTGATCGCAGGTTGGCGCACTTGCTCGGTTAAGCAATGGTATTCAGCAGTCAATAGTACATTGTTGTCAAACAACTTGTCCATATCGTAGTCATATTCTTGCTCATCCAGTGGATTCACAGATGGCGAGTATTCAGCTGCCCTCCCCTGAAATATCGAGATTTGTGGCATCATGTTGTCCTGGAGTGGCTTGGGTGTATCCGGCTGAGCAGTTGTAGATGGCGACCGGCTTGACTCTGAATCAGAGATGCTTTCCCCTCTCGGAGCATGGAAGAGATTACGCTGTTGAAGTTGGTTTTCTTCTTTGACCAAGAACTTTCTGCGGCAGAGACTGAATAGAGTCAGCTATGCCTACGCTTTATAGGGTAAGATGAGAGGGGAGAGACTTACCCCTTGGGACACTCTATATGCCCACACCTACGAGGGCGTTTTCTGGCATGTACATGACGATGCCTGGAAAGGCTCGAAGACTGATCTTGCTATGAGCTTCTGGTTGCGCCAAATATCTTGTTATTGCATGAAACGTACATCGGAGAATCTTTTAATACAGCCAAGGTATTGGCACTCGTGCGGCTTCTCGCCAGTATGCGTCCGGGTGTGGACAACGAGAGCACTGCGCTGAATGAACCGCTTTTCACAGCCAGGCGCCGTACACGGATGTGGTCGATCATCCGTGTGGATTTTATAGTGCCTCGTCAGATCTGATCTTCGCTTGAAGGCCTAAGGTACAGGTAAATTAGCAACAAGGTCAGAATAGTTGGGCTCGCTCAGTGGGTTATCTCTTTTACCTTGGTACAGGACTCCCATTTGCAGCGAAATGGCCGAAAGTCAGGCTCGCACATTAATCTCTGGGAGATCATTGTGACATACGACTGTATCGGAGAAATGGGTGACTTGTCTGAGTATGCCCAGTGGCAGGAATTCAGCCAATTGAGGCTGTGTGGAACAGAAGATGGCAGATGGGATTGGATTTTGTACCCAGAGGGATAAACGAATGCAATGGATGTGGCAAAAGAAGGTAAAATGGGTTTGTAAACTGGGATACCAGGGAGGTATATATGTATGTATGCTGTATGTTATTCTTAGAAGCTCTAGGGATGGAGTCAGCTTGTTCAGCTGGAGCTCAAAAATGATTGAATGCCTGTGGCACAAGATGCCAGTATGTTCCACGCCAGCACAATTGCGGATCCTGAACTGTGCCAGCCAGATTTGAGCGACCTATTAGGCGGCCAGAAACGAGTCGGAAGAACCGTGCAGATATTAGTCCACTGGCCCCCGCGTAATTGGGAGACAAAGATCCGGAACTAGTACAGAGTAATAATGAAAGCAGTTGCAGAGGCGTTGTGTAACGTGGGTAGGCAAGAAGGGAGTGAAATAGTTGGTCTTAATAATAAACTTGGTGATATGAGCCAGCGGGGAGAGAAATCCGATAGGCCAGTCGAGTATAAGTCACTCTGCAGTGCTGGACACGGGCCGGCTGAGATGATAGGCTGAGAGTGGTCACGTTAGGCTTTGGTAAAGCAATGGGTGCCAAACTCAGGGACTGGGTTAAAAAGGTGGTAGGGGAAAGGTGAAGAGAGAATGTGGTAAAAAGAAGGTAAAAAGAAGTAGAAGGAGTGGGGGTTGTTTCTTCCTTTTCTTCTAGAGCTCTTCCCACGGCTTTTAAATGATAGACAAGTCCTGGGGATGATCCGTGGTGGTTGCAAGCTAGACGGGCGAGAAAAGAACATTGAAGCGACGCCGTATATATAGGTGACATCTAAGTGCGTATTCCTCTCTTTGTGACGAGTAAATAAATATAGAACTGTGATATAATCGCCGATATGATACACTGAACGAAGCAGGGGTTCGGCGAGCGCGAAATAGCTCTCGTGGGAGAATTGGTAGCCGTCATCTCTCTGGGAAGCCAAGCTACGCAAAATACTAGTAGCCATTCTTGGTCGCAATCGTGCAGAAATACATTGGACAATTTGACGAAAACGTGTATAGTGTATAGCAGGGGCAATAGGTAGTGGGAGGGCAGATCAAAAGCAAGACCCCCCCTCCCTCTTTCTTCTTCTTCGCAATCACCTTATTTCGGCATATGAGAAGGCACACTATCTAGTCATTTCAGGTTAGCTATTATATGACTGCTATTGCAGTAGCTTGGACCCGACAAATAAAGCCAAGTCTCGCTTGATTGAGTTAGTATAGGCATAAAGATAAGCTCTCTGTTGCAAGTAAACCCTGGAGGGTCTCGTGAGTGTTTCATCATGAGGCACGGGGAATACGCAAGGTCAAACAAAGGAGGGGAGCAAAACTCAAGGCGGAGCTCACTAGCCTCTCTGTAGACAGCTCCAATGCGTCCAAGCCAAATCTCGAACCTGGCCTCTAAATGGAAGACAGCCATACGGACCTCTCCGGGAACTTGATTGACACCAGGACAAGGGCAAGGGCGTGGCTTTGTTACCACTAGCAGAGTATTGGCTAGCGGATGTTCCGGGGTGGAGGCTGGAGGAGTGTGTGGTTTTGGATACACGAGGTGAAAGTACACTCGTACAGAGTAGATCGTGTTGTGCTATGCTTTAGAAGCTAAGATTGTATGCTTGAAATATATCATCGATCAAGTACATCATATTTTGCGTGTACCTGATACTTCATACCTGCAAGCTTTCAGACGCCCACACTCCAAGGCGTGTTGATTCTCAGGTAGGAGGGGAGGATCGCCAGAGAACGTAGAGTGGATAATGGCACAAAAAGAGAGGGAGAGAGAGTAAAACAAGGCACAGGTATATTAAGAGGGAAAAAAGGAACCCGGAAGTAGTAGTAGAAGTGGAGACTCATTGGAAGCATGTGTTATTGAGTGAATGGTAGGCTGTGCTTACCTGTAGTAGTAGTATAGAGAAGAGCTATAGTGTTACTGCAAGAAATTGTCACAAACGAGCTTACCTTGGGTTGTACCGCTCTCTTGAAAGGTCATGGCCGCGGGCGTAGCCTCTGAACCCTGCCATAGCTGTGCGTTTATACAGCACATGCACCTGGCACGAGGGAGCCTGCCAACGAGATGGATCCTGCCTGTGCGTCGCCATTTTGCGGAGAGCCTTGGCCCGATGTTCATTTTGACAAACCCCATAACCCCCCATAGCCCATAGCTCATCACCCAGGGCCGCGGCGGGTGAAACAACAGCCATGGAATGAATGGATGGGGTTGTCGGATGGACGTGCGTCGGATCTGCCGCTAAACTTTAGTCAGGGCTCACCAAGATGCTATTCTCCACCCGGACCAGCCAGACTGGGATGCCCGCGTGGAAGAGTGTGTGATATGCAGCTCATATTGTTTCCCCAGCCAAGGAGGATTTGATTTCGGGCAGCCAGCGCATCTACATGTAGTTTTATTAGCGGGCTCGGTATGCGGCTTATACGCAACGACGTGGTTCTAGGCTCAGCTCAATAAGTGTTTGCATCACTTATACCTGGTCTATAGCATCAGCAGATGTTGATTGCTGCTTTGGTGGGTATTACGTGAGGCTGCATCTATTCGTGTAGATACGGTTCTGGAGCATACTTATCTAGGTAGTTGGATCCCATGAGGAGCAAACCGGGGCCCATCAGGCGGCGGCCAAGGTGCACGGATTGATGGGCGCATTAGGTGAGTGATTGTATCCTTGCAATATCAAAAGCCCTCCAATGCCGCCTCGCGTGTATCCATCAGACTAGGTAGGCACTCCATATCGAATCATACTTTTGCCATTCGCTTTGCGTTTGTGTATTCCGCTAGGGGCCTCTATCACACATTGGATCATACCTAGCCGATTTCTGAGCCAAGTCGTAAGTATAATACAAGCTCAGTGGAGACTCCCACATACCGAAGCTATAGCTTTTTGATGCAAGTAGGCACTTGATACAGTACATGTACCTTGATGCTCCAGCCAGCAGCAATGAGTGACGAGGCAGTGGAGACGGCGACGTGCAGATGCTGAGGGGGCCAAAGAACCAGATACTCCACCGCGGCTGCTGCGCAAGGTGGCCGGCTGCTGGGTCGAGTCGGCTTTGGCTGTATGTTGTATATTCTCGTATATTCTCGCTCTGCTCCTGCAGACGTATCCACCGCACGGCGCGGCTCGTACGTGCTCCTAGAGATATGGTCAGTACTTGGTAGCACCTTTATGCACACGGTGGATTGAGGTGGATGTGTATCTCACTGACTCCCGCCTGGACAAAGCGAAGTTGGTTGCACAAGTCCGGCTGTCTGCCGGCCGAAGTAGGCGCTCTTGATAAATCGATCGTCCCAAGCTCCGGCTACACCACGCATCTGCTATTTTTTCCGTTTATCTGTTTGTTTGATCCTTTGCTTGTTTGTTTCATGGGGCTAAAACATTGAGAGCGGAAATGCAAATTACAAGCAAGGTGTATCCAGCTTGCACTAGAGCCAGAGATGGCGTATTGCAGCAAAAGGAGGGTTCCCACGTGGTCGCCTGAGGAGGTACCGACCACGTGAGAGATACTGCCGTCCATGGTAGCCACGTTATTGACAACTACCCAGGCCAGGTACCTTTGTCGAGGGTTACATCCAAGTACCAGTACCTCCATCAGGCATGCCGCGCGGGAAATGGCTTCTCCGACCCAGCCCACAGATCGTCTCTTGTGAAGTACGCAGTGGATAACATGCGTCCTCCTGCATCTCATTTACTCCCCGGCACGAACACACTCGCAGAGCCAGGAGGCATTTGATGCCTAGGCAAGCAGCCGTAGGTGTCACTCGCATCGCCGTCCAGGAAACATGCTAATGCAAATAGATCAGACGACGCTTGGGCGGTAGCATCGCCAGGAACTCCGCCCAGCTAGGTATGGAGGAGAAGGATGGAGATCCTTCCCTGCTCCCCCGGCTATTTGGTGATAGGGATTTACGGGACAGTACCTACGTCAAAGGCCTTGCCAAGCTGGCGCTAGAATATGCGCCCAGATTCTTGATGAACTACACAGTTTATCAAATCAACCCTGCTTTGCTTGCGGGTGCTGCAGCGTCAGCGGCCTGGGCAGAGGCCCGCTAACCAAGGCCAAATGCTTGTAAAGCAGGCCTGGCGCTCTCTATTCCCGGCGGCTGGATCACCGAAGCCCCCATCTCTGTACATACATCAACCCCCATGCGTGTCTTACCACCCATCCGCCGCCGGTTTGTGCCAGTCGCAGCGTTGCAGTAGCACAGCTAGGACGATCCCGCTTGGGGCCGCTCCTATTGATTCAAGCTCAAGAGGGGGTTGGGACAGTCCTCGGTACGTAAAACTAGTGGATGGAAGGTCAAGATCCATGCCTATAATTGTTCTAATATTGCATTAGTAGATCATGGAGTCGAGCAGGGTTCATTGCCTGGACTCCATCACCTTGCACTTGGCTACACAGTGTAAATTCGAAATGATGGGTCCAGGTGTATCCAGAGTGAAGCGTCGAAAACGGCCTCGCAGCATTATTTCAACAGACTGAGCAAAACGAATACGCCTCAGAGCTTGTGCAATACTATTGCTCGCATCATATTTTGTTCTATATTTGTACCTGTCGGTACACAATTACTCTACCGGGCGCCAGTGATGAATTACCAAACCGTTGTTATACAACATGTACAACCAAACGGAGCACACGACGATTCCCCGCTGCTCATCTGGAAGGAAAGCATCTTAGGGCCTGGCTCGGACAGCAATCACGCTCCAAGGATGGCGGAGTATCAAGATTGATGTTTCACCCAGCTCCTACCTATGCAAAGCACCGGCACGAAACAAAATGGCAAATATGGACAGTATGTCTCGCCCCAGGTCCATGGATTACTAGTCCAAGAATAACCTGCGCTGGCCATTCATCTATTAACCGAACCGCTGCTATCCACGTGGTGGGATCTAAACGCGGCCTTGAGCCGATCAAAAATGTCACTAGCGAGCGTTTCAGGAACAGTAAATCCCGTGCGGATGCCGACTAAAGTGGTGGTCAGCATCACCACTGCCGTCCTGCCTAATACATACATCGCATGCCGCTTACACGCTCTTTAGCGCAATCGACACCAGGAGCCAAAGGCAACAGTGGTATAGTCCAAAGTGCCACCAGGATGGCTAGTTGGCTGGGGCACTTTTCGACATGCCTTTTTGAGAACTATAGGCATGCTTGGATTGGACATCCATGAGACCGTGATGGTGCTCCCAGACTCTTTCTTGCATCTCTGCCTGGCCTTCCAGTTCCTCCACATGTTTGTCTCTGGAACGGAATGCCGGATTCGGCTACTTTCACTAAGCTCCGCATTCTAGGCGGCCAGTGTGGTCATGGCTGCGGAAAGATGCCGATCATGATTGCCAGTCGAGCCAGTTGATGATCTCTACATGTAATTGTTGGCACTCTTGGCTGCTGCCACGTCAAGGCAGCTCTAGTATTTCACACTTTTCGACCTGAAACGCGCAAATCATGTTGCATAATTACCCATTCAACTTGTTCTATTCAAAATACGCACATGATGCCGAGAGCACGTAAGAGACTTACTGCCTTGGCCGCAACAAAACAAGTTCAATTGCCGGGGCACCTGAAACAGGACAGACACCTTTGGGCTCATACGCTTCAACGTAGTTTTAGAGATGAGACTCTTCTCTTAGCAACTATCAAGAAATGGAGGAGCCGACTCATCATTCTCCAGGGCTTCTACACAGCCACGAATCGGAATCTGAGGTTGCTATCTTGCGCTGTTTCAGGTTATACAAACTCTTCTCCTCCGCATATGCAGTGGAAGCGATGCCTGCATGCTACTAGGTATGCGTACCAATAGAGCTAGTACTGTTTACAACTAACCAAAACCAAATTTGTCGACGCAGACATTACGGTACACGAAGAGTTGTATTGTCATACCGAGGGGCAAAATGCAGCGTTACGCTGTATAGTCCTACCATCTAATTGCTAAAGGCCAAACGAGATTTTGTGGTCGCAGTGGATCTGGTGGCTACTTCAGCTACAATCAGCAAAAGAGGCAGTCCACCCCAAAGTATGTTTCTATACCCCTATCTGGCGCCATCAGCAATACAAGACATTTGACGCCACATTTCAGGCGTTTCATACTTGGAAATGAATAAGGGAGGCTTATATCTCCGCTATGTCGAGCCTAGACGCTTGTCTCTTCTCGCGGTTTATTTGTTGATGTGTCTGGCTTTTGTTCCTAGCACTAGACTAGGAATAGCCGCCGTATGTTGAGCAAATTTTCAACTGTCTGTGTGAGCTGAAATACAGTTGCTAATGGCCGTGCTCAGTGGGCTATCATATTTGCTATGCAGCATTGTATGCATGTGAGCACATCCAGACTACGCCTGTCTGCTCCAATCGGAGAACAGCAATGGAGGTCCAAGAACCCGGTATACGTCATGCAACTGGTGTTGAGAAGCACTCTCGTGACCCCCCATGGCTTCTGGTGCTTGTTGTGTCCAAGTCATCATTGCAGCAGTCTCCACTCGGTGAAGCTCGGCTGCAAGGGTTACGAGCTGAATTTTTTGTTGAAACTGGCTGGATTGGATATCATCAAATCTGGCAGCCATGGTTGGGGAACCGGAACACCAAAGCCCCGATCCATCGCGCCATTGCCATTCATGCAGTGTTACAAGGAGTGGCAGCTCAGACACGGCCAGTTCAGCCTGCTCAAACAAAGCTGCGAACTGAAACTGATAAACCGGCCAGCATACTCTTGCCACAGCGGACAGTCGCCTGGTACTGTGGACTCCATATTTCAAACTGTGGGCGACAGTGTACCACGTTGTGAGCTCATGGGGATTCCGAATCGGCACTCTATGAAACGAAATGGCACCGTTACAGCGCCCGTTTTGGGGTACTAACATGATGAAGTGTCACACATACTTTGACAGGTATCATTAACGCGCCTTCCAGAGGGGCTCAATACTCCTTTGGTGCGCATGCAGTCGCCAAAAGCGTACTCGTGCGCCCACAAGTACTTCTCGTACGAGGATGCGACATCATTTCGGTGAGACCACTAACGCAGCCTGCTCTCCATGTGCATATCGGCATGCCTCCGTTGATGTTGCTCTTTCACAGCCATATTTTGGTTTGCTCAACTCCACCAAAAGAGCCTGCGTTATGCACCACTTGGACTACAGTTCCTCTTTTATTGGCCAGTGGCAAACTCAATGGATACCAGCTCGTAAGCGGAGAAAAAGAGAACTTGGAAATAAATATTCAGGGAAAGAAAAAAGGGAAGCTCAGAGAGATGTTACGATTCCACCAAGCCGTTGCCAGTTGAAGTGGCTTGCGGACCCACGCGGCCGGAGATTTCCGGTGTCCCCGCCTCGGTAAGTTTAGATCCCGGGATCTACCCGCCCCTAGAAGCTTTTCTTTCTGAGTTGATCTGCTGACGGCCACGTATCTGTAGACGCCATATTGTTACTCGGGGCTGTTGTCAGCGCGAGAAGTCAGCCGGTCTCCGATTGTATTGTGAAGTTGATGATACCGGAGAAATGACCGGCCGGTATTCTGAGATGGAGGTGTCACTTGTTGTACCAAAACGCCATCTCGGACCCGCATAGCTGTATCCGTTTGCTTGAGGCGGCTTCTCGTCCGTCATCTCGACAGGGGACCCTCGTTAGCCAAACGGAGAACATACTGTACAGTACGGGTACAGAGTTCTCGGGCGACCTACGGCTGGGCGACGTGGCCGGCGTCGTGGTCGGCGCCATGACCGGCGTCCTACTTGCCGACTGACTCTTGGCAGCAGCACTTTTTTGGTGGAATCCCAGAAGTTGATGGAAGAGCAGCGAAGACGGGAGCGCCAGAACCGGGCTGCAGCGCAACAGTGCCATTGTACCAATAACAGCAGCGACTACGGCATGGCCTAATTACGCTAGACAGCGAAGAGGGCTGTATATTCGCCCACGCTTTCTGAGTTTGCATTGTTAACCGCCCCTAGAGCGTGGGGGCTGGCGTTTTTCTCTCGAAAACCGGTGAGCAGCTGAAATGTTATTAAACTAAATCCGGCTAGTGAAGCAGGAGCCTGTCCAGTCTACTTCTTTTTCCCAAGTCTCCAGGCTTGATAGGCTGCATCATATATCGCCCTTCTTGTCTAGGCCTTACAGGAGGACGCCACTGTGGATGCTTCAGCCAGCCCTCTCTGCTATATCCCAGCAAGCCACTGCATTGTACGTGATATAGTAGTAGTGATCCATACCAGTTACGGCGATCGTGAGGGTGAAAAGGGGGGTATGTAGGTACTCAGAATCTGATTTTTCTTGTTGGACAATAATAATCAGACCTATGCTAGGCTTAGTGTACTATGTGCGTTCTTCTTTCCACATGCCCTAAAGTTCAGTGAGGATGGGAAGCTAGCCATGCTCCCATCACTATTCGTGTTCTTCTGCCCTAGATACAGTCATTAAGCACTTACTGCTAAGCCAGATCCCTCATTTATTGCAACCCGGGCTTCTGCTGCGGTTCTGAGGACGTAATTTGATGATAAGAGTCTGGTACGCATGGCCCCCTGTCTTCACGCGTTGCTTGTACTTTCACTAGTTGTTAAATAGTGATGCGAAATGGAGAATCAATTTGCTGTCACTACCACTCAGGTTACAAGTTAAAGCTGTGAAGGGTACAAGAGTTAAAACGCAGAAAGAAAAAAAAAAGTTCTTATTTGATACCGATGCCTCTTTTTAGGGCATTCAACTGCATCTGCCTCTACTGCCACATATTTATATCATGCAAACCATGCCATCTCTCGAGCATAGATCATAAGGGAGAAAAACAAACCTACTATATCTAACGCAATGCAAGGTAAATAGGAGCGAAGCCGTTGCAGGCTCTCCCAGCAAAAGAATTGTTGAAAATGCCACAAGAAACAGCTATCAATTAGGTAAAGCAACACATCTCTCTCAATAAACTCCCTCCCTCCTTTTCCCACCTAGATTTTCTATCGTTTCTTCTTCCTTTAACCAGATACAGCCGTGCTCGCTGCAAGGCTGAAATTCTGCAATTGCTCCGAAATGGGCTGCGCAACAGCATCTGCTTCTTCAATAATTGGGGTTCCGTTCTTTGACTGCTCCGCGGCGGATTCAGCACTCGTAAGACCCTTACGAATGGCCAAAACGCTGTCTACAATGACAGCGTCGATGCCTTCTTTGACTTGGCGCTACACTGCTGTTAGTTTTTGACGATCAAAACAGGGGACGAAACAGTTATCTGAAAACATACCTGAACCATTATCGAATCATTATTGAGAGTGCCATAACTGACGCACACCAGTCCATTCTCCTTGACAACTCTCACCAACCGAGGGCTGTTGATCAGGGGTTCAGCTGCAGAAACAATGCCAAGAAGGTTCCAGCGGCTAGCAAAACGAATGGCCTCCTGCAAAGACGATGCGCGGACATCTCCAACGGGAGAAACACCCGCATCTGTGAGAAACAGAATCGGAATCGAGGGCTGCTTGAAGCTGAGGCACAAGCAGATGTCCGGGTTGAAAGAGCTGAAGATGATGTGTCTTTCACCAGCCAGATCGTAGACCTTGGACAGCACAGTGTCACAGAAAGAATTCAGCTCCACTGCATACGTATCCATTTCATGCTCTTCACTTTCGTGGAGCATGGGATACTTCATCTCAATGTTGAAGCCAACATGCTCTGGCAGCTTTCGGAACAGGTCTTCCAGCGTCGCAAACGGTGCCTGGATAAAGTTGCCACGTGTATTGCCCTTGTATCCCTTTTCCTTAAAGTCCCGGGTATGCTTCATGCGCTCCTCCATCTCCTGTTGTAGACCACTGCCCGCATAGCCCATAGACTGTGATCGCTGTGGAGTCAGACTATTGCTACGTGTCCGGCCGACAGTAGATTTTCCGCTATGGCTTGGCCCGTTCTGGCGATTGTTCGATCTTCTTGACTCGGGGTTGATGTGCAAAAATTGCTCCAGGGTGAGGGTATGAACAGGAGCGTCAATCCCAGTTTCACTGACTAAAAAGTCGTGGTAAATGACAGGAACGTGGTCTTTGGTAAGCTGGACGTCAAACTCGACATACTGAGCTCCGAGATTGGCTGCTGCAATGAATGAAGGCAATGTGTTCTCGCCAAGCTGCAGGGATTTATTGGAGGTGATATTCTTTCCAAGACCTCGATGCCCAATAACCATGGTGGATGAGAGCTTCTTCCAGTACGTCTGCCTCGAAGTAATCTCCATGTTGGGATGGTAAAAAGGCGTAATGACCAAAAAGCTAAAGTTGACAGTTCCAATGACCTCAAAGCTGCTGTTCATAATTGGCACGCACAAGTCACCCTGCAGATTCATTCGGCCAGTGCCAATTGTCGGTTTGACAGAAGACATGAGCGCCACCGCACGACCAATCTTGTTTTTGTTGTTCCCCGAATAGGTTGGAACAATATCAAAGAGAAGCTTGACCTTTGCTGGATCACGCGTCGTGAACACAATCGGCTCGGTCGCAATGTGCTCGTGAACCGGGAGATCAACAATCGTAGCCTCTCCCTGAGCTCCATCAGCAGTTACCACGACGGAGAGAGCCGTGTCAAGCTGTGTGTTGTGAGCTTCCGCAAGGGGGACGCTGTCGAGAGTTACTGCATCCAGCTTCTTTCGGATATCCATGGATCCAAGGCTGACAAAGACCATGCTTTCATTTGTGAGGTAACGATGGCCAAAAGTCTTTACAAGTTCAGCTGGGCGTGGCGCAGTAGGGGACCCATTCGAACGACGACCATCGATAGATGAAGAGCTGTCCGTAGGGTTGAGTGGTGGAGTGGCGGCCACGGTTCGGGGAGTATTAGTTTCCTCTTCGTTCGTATGAGCCGCAAGAAGCCTTGCTATCTGCATATGGCCACGCAATGACGCATGTTCCTTGGCCGTCCAGCCAGATGCGTCTGGTTTGGAGACATCTGCGCCAGCATCGATAAGCAGATTGACAACTGAAAGCGAGCCATCGACCGCTGCCACATGCAAAGGAGTCCAAGCATAAGATTTCTCTGCGATTTCCACATCTGCCTTTTGCAGCTTACTCTCCAGGATGACGCGAGCACACTCATCGTGTCCGAATCTGGCGGCAACATGGAGGGCAGTCTCGCCCGTCTTGTCAGTCCAATTGACATTAACGCCTGCATCCACAAGCATCTTAACAATGACGGTGTAGTTGGATTTCGTAGCGAGCGCAAGAACGGCACCGGACTTGGCTACCGCCATCCGGATATCGGGCTTGGCTTCGCTGCTTCCCTGCCAAACTTCGCCTTGGAGCAGAGCTTGGGTGGTCAAAGGATGGCCGCCGATGACGCTGAGGTGAAGCGGCGCATATCCATCGCTGTCTTGCCACTCGGGAGCATCAATTCCGTCTTTGACGTCAAATTGATTCCACTGCTGCATCCTAGCCATGATGATTTGGCAAACGACGACAAACCCAAATTGGGCAGCATAATGAAGCGGCAAGCGGCCAAGCGTGTCAGGGGTTTTCAGAGCCACTCGCTGATTTTCCGACATATTGTCAAACAGGAATTCAAGCAACTGCACTGCTTCGTCATCTTTGCTAAGAAGAGCAGATTCGTGCTTGTTGATTTCTTTAACCTGGACGGCAGAAGAGACTGCAGGCTGAAGATGTCTGCTATTGAAATGCGTGCCGACTGGCACTGGAAACGTATTCGCATCCTCGTTTGTGGGCGCAGACTTTGTGCGGCCAATATGAATGACAAGGCGGTGGATGCAGTTCCGGCCGTTGATATCTTCAGGCTCATCGAGATCTTTGATGTTTTGTAAAAGATACACGATACATGCCCTAGATCTGCTCGATATTGATCGTTGCAAGAGACTGAGCAATAGAGGTTGCGATGAAGTCTCTGATACCACAACATGTGCGTCTGCCAGTCCCTGCTGGAGAGCTGCAACGTCGTTGTTTCGGACGGCTTGCTCTAGCGCATCAAGCTGAGCCTGCGGCATGTGGAGGAATATCTTGGCCGATGATCTGCTAAAGGAGCGAGTAGATCGTTCCGACTTTGCATCATCCGGTTTCTGTGCATCTCCCAGCACTGAAAGCCACCGGTTAATCTCGCTGAGCCGTCTGAGAACGTTGCCGTCCCGTGCAAAGGGCCTTGGGTCAACTTTTGTCGAAATGTATTGGTGCTGAGAAGCAATTCCTGGCACCTTCTTGTCGGCCTTTTTTGTGATCTTGACGAAGCCTTTACGGTTGATTTCGCCAAACCACTGCAAGTTTCTTAGCTGACTTCTGAGTTCCAAGAGCGCCCCCATGACTTCCTCAATCTCATCCTGATCCAGGGTCGCAACCACATCGGGCACGCGTCCGTAGCGATTCTGCAAGAGATCGACTCGTCGACAAGCCTCGGCGTATTTCTTGTTATAGAATGAGTCGACATCTTCAAGGTTACGGTCGAGGGCGAAGGAAAGCTCTGTGGCGTTTGGTGTTAGGGGGGAGGGCTCAGCCTCAACAAAGGGTGACAAGCTTTCAAGACAGCCCACCTGCTGGATCTACGGCCTCGCCATTTCGGGCTTTCTCGGCGGCGGCCTTTACGATTTTCTTGAGGCCCTTGTAGTTGATGTAGGCGCCGGCCCATTCGGGGACTTGATTTCGCGGGAGGCTTGTGGAAGAGGACTGGTCTCAGTGAATGCCGCCTTTTTGGCGGTTTTGGGGGGGTTGAGGTCAATAAGCCCCAAACAACTCACTTTCGTCCAAACTTCATCTTTCCTCCCAATCTTCCCGTCTACTCTTTTATTTCCGTTTTGGGTATGTTTCTTGGTCTTTTGTCGCCTTACTGCCGATTGGTCAGAACTGCGCGTGGGGGTTTCGGCAAGGCAACTTTTTTTTTTTTTCCCTTCTGTGATGGAGGGGCAGCTGGATCAATCATCACACACAGGTGAAGGCTGTTGCTTTGGAGGCATTGAGCAGCAACTCCTTACTTACAAGACAGCAGCGCAATTCCGGCGACTTCAGCTGAATACCAGAAGAGGCTTGTTAGAAAAGAAGGTCAGAGCGCGAAACGTCTTAAATGGACGGGTAACTGAATTGGAAGGAGAGGAAAAAGATAGATGCGCCGCAGAGGTTCCAGTCCAGAGCACACCGCGTGATGATCACCAGCCTCCACGTTCCTCAAGACGCTCTAACAAATGCGGGTAGCCGCCGAACAATCCATAGCCAGGCGGCGCGAGTCTAGATTGTCCAGAGGCGCAAGGATGGAGATTGATGACTGCTGAAGCGAGAGCCGGGGGGGAGATGGATGCAGACATACTCAGGCTTTGCGCTGGCGATATCGGATTTGATCGCAGCAACGGCAGCAGCGCAGCAGATGGCCGGTATTCTCGTCGTCCGGTTGTAATTGTGGCGTTGAGTCACGGGAATGGCGCGTGTCGTCTATGCTGGCTGTCCGAGATCTGTGCTGTTGGAGCGGCAAAGGTGGCCAAGGCCGTCAAACGTGTGGCAACACAACGGGAGAGACAAGTAACGTCGGACGCAAGCTTCGGAGGCCACGCCGCCTTTTTCAGGTTCACCAGTCGCTGGTGGAGATTCCCATTTGAGAAGGAAGAAAAGCGCAAAAAGCCCATACGGTAGAAAATAAATCGGTTCGATGCCACTCTCCACACCGTCATCGCCCACCTTTTGGCAGCTCCAACCCTCGTCATAACGAGAAACGGCGTCCAGCCCGCCTGGAAGGACCCTGAAATCGAGCCTCTGCGCCACTCAGGCGAGCCCACGGTCGCCCCGGTGGAGCAGCTGGTCGGATCAACTGTCAAGCCCCTGAGCGATTCCTTGCAGCGGCATGGAGCACATGGGATGCCTGAGTGGACACGACGCAGCCTCGTGACTTGCCAGCCGGCATTTTGCGAGCCACGGCGGCATGCCGGTCGTGCCGCCAGCTGGGGCAGCGCTGGGGCAGCCAGTCTGTGTCCCGCTGTCTCACTGTGGGCTCGCGGCTGCGACCGCTGGAAGGCCGCTGGCTGGGGCGCGGCCAGGCACCGCTGCTCGCTGAGAGCTGCTGTTGAACACGGTACCGTCGGCACTGTAACCTCGCAAAGTTCCAGGGCTAGCTTTTCCCTTGCGCTAATTGCCGCCACTTTCTGAGCAACCAAGCAGTCGAGTCTCGTTAGTCTTAGATCAACCCCATTTTGAGTTTGAGATCTTTCACACGTGCCTAGAACCGAGGAGCTTCAGCTTAGGTAGATCCAACGTATGTGTATTGTAGCTTGTTATTTGTACAGTAATTTCCGGCCCTGGTGTCAGAGCAATCATGTATCTAAATGCAACATCTCATACGTGCCAGTCTCTTCTCCTACTCGCTTTGTATAGTACATATATATATATATACATTTGTAGAATAAGTGGCCATTGGTATGAAAAGACCATGATTGGTTCATCTTCGTCATCCCGTCCTCATCATCTTTGCGTCATGTATGGCTGTTCTTTGGAACACGCTTCTCTCGCCAGGTAGACAGGCCGACCACGAGAGTAGCATTTGCTTGGGTCGACGTTCTGTAAGTCGAGGCTCAAGCGTCTTCTCGTATTCAAGGGTTTCCGGCCCCTCCGATTGTATCGCATCATTGGCCAAGACTAGAGACTCTCGCTCTGTAGGTAAATCTTCCTCAGAGAGGGGTATAGTCTGCTGAGAAGTATAACCGTCTAAGTTCAAAACACGGCTTTCCATGAATCCCGTCAGCTCGCCGAATTCCTGATTCAGTTGAGAGCTTCTTTCCAAAGCCGCCTGCCCAATTTGGAGCGCCATTGAACCTCGAAAGGCCGTGGAGAAGTCGGGATATAGAAGTTTGCTTTCGATAGAGATGGTCGTTTTTCTCACAAACTCGTATTCTTTCCAAATACTTTCGAGTTGCAGCACTCTGCTTTTGGACCTGCCAATGTCTCGGTTATGTGCCAACGGCTTTTGCGATGAACCTGCCTCCTGGATCAAAGTTTTAAGAAATTTGGCAAAAGAAGGCCCGGAAACTTTTAAGCTAATCAGAAGCGACTTTGAAGGAGGCCGATCTGCGGCCCCAAGACCACATATGTCTAACAAGACGCGTATTCGGCTCGCAATGTATGATGTGCCCTCGCCATTGCCTGCTCCAAGTAGCCTTTGAAGTATTGTTTCGGAACGTGCCAAGCTACCAGTTAGCCGGACTGCAGCTCTCCAGTCCAGAGCATCGACGCATTCATCCAAGAAACACTTGACTGTATCCAAGCTAATGTTGACTCCGGATTGCATGCATGATATAAAGAATGCGGCGGCTTGGTCAAAGAGCTTGAAGTGAAGCAGGCCACCAATGATCTCTTCCACTAAAGGCTGGGAGAGCGGCAGATGATCCCAGATCCATTCTCCGGTGAGAGTCCGACGTCTAGTGTCTGAAGCCCAAGGCAAGAGAGTTGGGCTTATTTTGATATCTGATACATGTCTCCTGCGTACTTTTGCGCCTGTCCGGTTGTCGAGCCCGGTGATGCATGCAAGCGCCCTCAGGAACTTTCCGTGGTTGTTGGTGCATTTGTAATGATTCAAGATGGCGATAAAGGTAGATGGCGTAGGTTGTAGGAGTCGGTACTGGAAAAAGGAAGCAACAAGAGCTTCAGCAAATGCGTGATGACCAGATTTATTAAACGCAACAATCAGCGTGTTGTAAGTGTGTATGTCTGGTGGGTGTGGTGAAACGAGCAGGTTATAGCAGATTCTGCCAACCTTTTCCTTCATATTGAGATTCGAGGCCACCAAGGATCTCAAGCGTTTGTTTAGTTGAATGGTGTTGTCACGGGCCCTGTCCGCGTCTATGGATCGAAATGTGAAACCCAAGCCTAGGCTTCCTTTTTCCAGTAAGCTCCGGGCTTTCTGCAGCGAGGGGCCGGATTGATCTTCCGGAAGAAAATCGGTACGGTCCAGAAGTTTTTGAACGAGGTGCTCCGTACTCAGAGATTCGCGGAGCAGCTGAGCTTGGTTTCGGGATTCCCGGTAATATTTCCCCTTGTCGCATTCTTCACGTATAATTGTACGCTCCAGCCTCTCGTAATCAATCTTCCGGGGGGGGTTGCGGCAGCCATAGTGCTCGTGTTTCAAAGCCTCAACAAGATCAGACGGTCCGATGGTCGCCGGCTGGTGGATCTCTTTCATGTATGGACGATTGCTGTATACGTCCTTCAAGCTTCGCCAGAGTATGTCCATTTGTCGAAGGCTGAGCTCTGGAGTCTCCAAGTCGCCGGAGCCGGTCGGTTTTCGGGGGTCTTGGAGATCAGCTATTTCTTTCCGGACCTCTTCGATCTGGCGGTCCAGCTCTTTCCTGCGGTCATCCTTCCTGACGGCATCTACCAGGGCCGCCGTAGCAAACACGGAGCTATAACATGCGGTGAACAGCTCGGTGAGTGTCGGCTTGCGGCGAGCAGAGGTCGCTCTCCTGCCCAGGGTGTCGATGGCATTGCTGCAGGCCTTACACCCGCTGCGAGGAGCCGTTCCGGCTCTGGAAAGAATGGTCCGCATCACCTAGACATTTGCAGACAGCCGCACAGATTCTCGAGAGGAGCAGAGCGCTTTGTGGCCGTCAATTGAAGTCGAAGCTCGAGGTGTAAATCGGCGGGTCGAAAATCGAACGATGCTCCCACTTTCCTTTGCGAGGTTTCTGAAGCGTCACGTGATTGATTCTACAGCTCTCAACCCCCACCATGATAGCTCTCTCTGGCATCAGCTGCGCGACGGTAGCAAATTGCCATCTCTCGAGGAATCAGCAAAGAATCACAAAGGATTCTTGAAATTCTCAATATTATTTCCTTTATTTGTATATAGAGCCGAAGAATCATACCGACATGTTCGCCCTCGCACTCACCGCAGAGCTTTCGGGGTTTGTGCCATGAAATTTGCCCCGCCATCTCACAAAGCATATCTCCGCTCACACGAAAAACAGCGTCACCGATTTGCGCCCTGACGATTCTGAGGAGAACCCATTCTGGTACATGTTTAAGGTGCAGTGCACTTCCTGCAGAGAGACCCACGACAACTATGTCGGGGTAAACCGCTTCGTGAGTTCGCCTCTTTTCTCTCCTTGCATGAGTTCCAGGTAGCTCACAGTTTCTCAACCAGGAGCTCAACGAAATGAGTGGCAGCCGAGGGGAAGCCAATTTTGTCTGGAGATGCAAAAACTGCAAGGTAGGCTTCCACAAGATTTCTGAAGGAATTGCTTGATATGCACTTACATGTTCGATTTTCACATAGCGAGAATCATCTGCGTCGATCAAGGCTGCTCCAGCAGCCTATGAGCAAGGCGAACCACCCAAGACGCAGAAACTGATCGAGTTTGACTGCAGAGGCCTGGAATTTGTAGAGTTCAAGCCAGAGGTATGTCAAAGCTCCCACTTGAATGGAAACAAAAAGGAAGAAGAAGAAATTCTGTTGGTTGACAATGCTTCTCTTTAGGGTGATTGGCTTGCCGACGGAATTGATTCCGGCACCAAGTTTACTGGAATCGACTTGACAGATGGAGAATGGTTTGACTACGACGAGAAGGCAGGAGAGGAGGTTAGCATAAAGGAGCTGACATGGGAGATTAAGAGGTCATAACGTGTAAAATAATTAAAGGAAATAGAAAGCTTCATCTGTTGTCATGTCAAGCTGCCCTGGTACACATCCATTACAGACACCCCACCAAAGTCATCCAGATACCCCTACCCCACCTGCCCATCACGGTTCCGACTTTGAAGCTTCAAAACATCTCTCGACTCAACTCCATTTACTTCACCGCGAGCATAAATCAAGACACCATGGCATCCATCACCACACACGCTCCGGCAATCAATTATCTCACAGATGCTGCACATGTGCTTCGGAATGCAGCTCCAGAAACGTCAGCGCATCTCCTGAGCCAACGCGCAGCGCTTCTCTACGCTCACGACATGGCGCCTTCAGACCTTCAGCGACAGCTTGTCTGCGCTGCTTGCGGCCACATCATGATCCCGGGGCAAGCAACAGAGCTGAAGCTAGAAACTCGAAGAACAAGGAGGTCAAAGGGAAGAAGAGCGCAGTCTTCGGCTTCAGACAAGACAGCGAAGCCTGGCTCTGCGAGAGAGCGGTCGAAAGATTTCTCCTGCGGCCTCTGCGCCCGGATCACCAGAATTCCTCTCTCTGCCCCTGAGGCCATTACGCGCCACAGAGTCACCAAATCCAGGATGCAAGACTCTACAACAAACAACGAGGTCCAAAAGCCAGCCTCGGCAAATGCCAGCAGCAAGAAGCGCGCCAAGAATCGCAAGGCCGGGCTACAGGCTCTGCTATCCGGCCAACAGCAGCGCCAATCAAATCCGCTGTCGCTTGCAAGCTTTATGAAGAAATGAAAGCACGGGCATCTTCCAAGGCATCTTTCAGGACATCTTTCAGGGCATCTCTC
Organism: Trichoderma sp. CBMAI-0020; assembly: GCA_030708095.1. Classification (NCBI taxonomy): domain Eukaryota; kingdom Fungi; phylum Ascomycota; class Sordariomycetes; order Hypocreales; family Hypocreaceae; genus Trichoderma; species Trichoderma sp. CBMAI-0020. Next base: position 1,385,562 of record JAJNCI010000001.1, read on the forward strand.
TCACATACCCAACCAAACAATACAATAACACAACAGCGATTCTACGGGGGGTTTCTCAGCCGAGCTGCAAGAGAAAATTGAAGCAAATCGCACTTACTGGCGCTAAACGCTGCGACTGAGCGATGCGTCGGGAACGTTCTAGCGCCTCCGTCTGTATGACATAAACGCGCGCGACCGCTATCAAAGTTGCCCCTCCAAAAAATTTAGATCCCCGCCGCCGTCTAGTCAACAGAACTAGGCATTTGCGACAACTTTTTTTTTGTCCTGTTCTTTTGGTTTGTCATTAGTTTCGCAACACCTTGATACCAAAAATGGCTGCCGAAAGCGAGAAGCAGAATTTCTTTGAGCCCATTGGCAACAAGGCCCAGGGCCTATCAACAACCGCAAATGGCGAGTCAACAGAGGAAGAGTTCAAGCCCGTGGACGAGATCGAGTCGCTGTGCATGAACTGCCACGAAAATGTAAGTCGTCTTGCTTTTCTTTTGTTTCTTCACAGGGGTATCTTGTCTTTTCATAGAAGCTAACTCCGTCTTATATAGGGCATTACAAGACTTCTCCTTACCGTCATCCCCTACTTCCGCGAGGTCGTCATCATGTCCTTTGCCTGCGAACACTGCGGCTTCCAGAACAATGAGATCCAGCCCGCCGGCACCATCCAGCCCAAGGGCACACACTACGAACTACGCCTAACCGCGCTCGACGACTTCTCCCGCCAGGTCGTCAAGGCCGACACCGCGACCGTCAAGTTCATCGAGATCGACCTCGAGATCCCCGCCGGCCGCGGCCAGCTGACAAATGTCGAGGGCCTGCTCTCGGGCGTCGTTGACGACCTCGAGATGGGCCAGGAGGCGCGCAAGGAGCAGGCGCCTGAAATCTTCGACAAGGTTGCCGAGATCATCAAAAAGGCAAAGGCCATGCTGGCGGGCGAGTCGTTCCCCTTCCGCGTCTACGTCGACGACCCCGCCGGGAACTCCTTCATCGCGCCCGACCTCAAGGACGGCGTCGGCAAGTGGGAGAAGCACGAATTCGCCCGGACGGCCGAGCAGAACCAGGCCCTCGGCCTTGGCGATACCGACGACAGCGCCGACGCCACGCTCAACAACCCGGGCTACCAGCCGGGCACGACCGCCGACGGCGACATCATCCCCAACGAGGTGTACAGCTTCCCGGCCACCTGCCCCGGCTGCATGCACTCGTGCACGACGCACATGAAGATGGTCGACATCCCCCACTTCAAGCAGGTGGTGCTCATGTCGACCGTCTGCGACGCCTGCGGCTACCGCTCCAACGACGTCAAGACGGGCGGCGAGATCCCCGAGCACGGTGAGAAAATCACCCTCGAGGTCGACGGCGTCGTCGACCTCGCGCGCGACATCCTCAAGAGCGAGACCTGCGGCCTCGAGTGCCCCGAGCTCGAGCTGCACGTCAACCCAGGCACCCTCGGCGGCCGCTTCACCACCGTCGAGGGCCTCCTCACCCAGGTCCGCAACGACCTCCACAGCCAAATCTTCCAGGCCGGCGAGGGCGGCGACTCGCTGCGCTCCGACGAAAAGTCCCAGTGGGACAAGTTCTTTGCCAACCTCGACGACGCCATTGCCGGCACCAAGCGCTTCACCGTCATCTTGACCGATCCCTTTGCCAGCAGCTACGTCCAGTCGCTGGTGGACCCGCCGGCGCCCGACCCCAAGATTAAGAGGGAGACGTACACCAGAACGGATGAGGAGGAGGAGGAGCTGGGTCTGAAGGACATGAAGGTGGAGGGATATGAGGAGCCTGAAAAGGAAGAGGAAAAGGCTGAGGCTGAAACTGAGGCCAACTAAAAGAGAAATGAAGAAATGGAAATGAAAAAAACAGATAAAGGGACAAAAGAGGGATGAAAAGAGGGCATTTATGATGATGAGAATAAAGTAAAAATATTTACAATATACAAGACACGGAACACATGGTTTTAGAAAAAAAATAAATCTTTTTTCTTCTTCTTCTTTGTTACCCTTGAAAACAGACATCGCCCTACGTAGTAACAAAAAAGTCATTTATGAAGAGAAAAAAAAAAGAAAACCAATCGTTATTGACAGACATATCAGATTACTACCTAGCAGCGCACCCTCAACACTTGAGAATCTAGCACACAGGTAGCTCTATCGTGAGCTCTCTCTCTCTAATATCAGGCTCGTAGCTCCCGCCCCAAATTCGCATATAATTACCCCCATACAGCTTTCAGAGCCGCAGAAGAAAAAAATCAAGAAAAAAAAAAGGACAGGGTATTCAGAGCAAAACAGAAAGACACAATTCCGCAACGAAAAACATGATTCTTGACAGATAAGGAAAAGCATATAGGAAAGGGAGCGGAAGGAAGGGAGCTCAAAAAAGAAAAAGAAACAAGAAAAATCAAACTGAAATCCCGTTGCTGGGCATGACACCCCATTCTCTGAAAAACGCCAAAGTAAATGCATGAGTGCCCGCATTAATCCCTCGCTGCTGCGTCTCTTTGTGCGTACATCTAGCTTGGCGGCATGTGTATATTCGCTCCCCTTGACAAGGAAATGAAAACGAAGAGACAGAGACAGAAAACATAACAAACAGTAGATGTAGAACAAGAAAAAAAAAAAGAAGAAAGGGAAGTTTAAAAGAAAGAACAAGTGACAAAACTCAAAGAGAGCAAGAAATCAGGCTCTTCTCATCCAACACCTCTGCTTCGTCTATTTTCGACCTCACAGTTTGATTGGGTAAAGACGTGCGATTCATAAAGTCCAATTCCGCCTGAGGCGGTATTATGTCGCATTTGGATCGCATTCATCTTCGAAGGCTTTTGTCAGCTCGAGTCCCTGGTTCTGCCATGTTGCATGCAGGGCCAAACTGCGGTATTTTTTTTTTTTTAAGCTGAGATTGATGGAAATCAAAACAAAGGGCCACTTAGAAAAAGGAAGGCTTCGTAAGAACGCGATATTCTACGTAGTCTTCCCCATCAATATTGATGATGGTTCCTTGCGAGACAAGCTTGCCTATGAAGGGCCCATTCGTCTTGCGCTCATATTTGACACCGTCATACATCTTGGCATCTTCGGCACCAGCCTTTAGACGAAGGCTCTCCTGGCGAGCCCAGACCTTGTTCAAGCGCTGCATATCCTCAGACTCGTGGAATGGCGCTCTGCCGTTGGTCCCATCAGAGGGCGCAGAGGCGACGACTGCGGCGGCGGCGGCAGCAGCAGCGTCGGCAACGAGAGCGGCAGCCCGTTCTCGGTGCAGGGCGTGTCGGTCAGCGCGGCCCTGAGCAGCCTCGACGCGCGCAATCTCTCGGCGGGCGAGCGCATTGGTGCGCTCCATTCCATCGGAGCTGTGGACACGATTCATTGCGCGAGAGTCTGGGCGCGAAGGCTCCTCGGCGTAGGGTCTCGATGGCTGGCGCATGTCGTTCTCGTTGAAGGACTGTCGAGGAGTAGCCCGGGATTCTCCGCGGCGCAACTGCCGAAGTTCAGGCTGAGCTCCACCGACGTCTGACCGGCCATTCGTTAGATCCGAGTCGTCAGCGGCTATAGGGTGGTATGGGGCAATGGGCTGGTGAATGTGTCTGTAGCCCGAGCCGGCGCGGGCCTGCGCTTCATGAACGGCTCTAATTTCGTTGTTGACTCGTTCTTCTGGCACTTCGCCCTGATCCAGCTGGTACTGGCGAACCCGGCAGTATTCTTTAATCTCAGACCGTTGAAGGGATTTTAGGTGCGGCTCAAACTCAACCTCTTCATACTGGATCCACAATGCACCTGCGCCTGTAGGAAAGTTGCCGTCAACAAATCGGCCGTCACGAGTTTCACGGACTACTTTTACTCTAAACATGTCATTCTGCCCCAGGATGCCGTAGACGGCGTGGCGGTCTCTTGGATCCTCTTCACTTGAGCCCTTCCAGAATCCCAAAAGGATGCGCGTGGGTCTAGTGCCTGGAAGCGGGCCATGCAGTTTGGGGACATGGGGTGGCCGGGGTTGCAGCGCTGGCTGCGATGGCAGCAAGGGCGAACGCTCCGGCGGGCTGTTGCTGCCACCGGGGTTGATGGAAGCAAATCCACCACTCACGCGTCTCCTCTTGGAGTCTGGCCGTCCGGGACTGGATGCTGAGTCGGGCAGCTCCAGGCCATGAGCTATGGCAGGTTGGGTGGCTGGATTGTCATAGGCAGGGTTCTCCTTGACTCGGCGAATCGCCTGGTCGACAGCCGCATGTTCAGCAGCCTCGCGTTCCTCCTCAGATTCATCTTGAGCATCCATCCGCAGCCTCACATACTCTTTAACTTGGAAGTGATCCAGGCCGACAAGATGTTTAGAGAAGACAACTCTTTCGAAAGTAACCCAGCTACCACCCGGCCCAGGGGGCATGGGATAGTCGTTGCTGACGGGCTCGTTGATGACGGTATACGGCTGAATTCGAGTGCGCAATCGGTCGCGCACGTCTATAAAGCCAATGACAGCGTGGCGGCCTTGGGGATCCGGAATTGGAGAGTCTCGCCAGTGGCCCAGCAAAACACCTCTGACGGTTCCCAGGCTCTGCCGTGACGACTTGGACTTGAAACTTTGGCCAGGCACCGGAGTCCTGGACCCGTCTGCGCCATTGGGAAGCTCCATCTTGCTCTCACTAAGATCGGTGAAGACTGAGTTTCGCTTGCGCTTGGGATAGTGAGACACTACAGGCTCATCCTGGATGCCCGTCATGGTCTCGTCCTCGTTGTCGGAGATGGTACGCTCATGCGAGATCTTTTGATCACCGTTAGTTGTGTCCTTGACGACAATGGAGGCTTTCGATTCGTGGGAACGCACCCCTGATGGCGAACGAACGTTGCTGTCTGGCTCACTAAGCTCGCTTTCTGCTTCGTTGTCGTCAGGTAAATGCTTGATGTGGCCGTTGGAATGTCTAGATTGGATGTCAGTTGTCGTTGAGGGAGAGGCTACGGTCTCGTCGGTCAAAGCCGAAGAAGCGGGAGACAACAAGGCCATCTTTGCTCAAAACGAAGAGAAAAATGAATACAAGAAGAGAGATGGAAGCTAATGAAAATGATGTAGAGAAGTGAAACAAGGCTGAAAGAGGCCAAAGCGTCGGCCCTAGATGAAGAGAAAGCAACCCAGCCTTGAAGTTTCAAGCGACAGGCTCACTGGGAAAGTCCGGCGGACAAATTGATGACCTTGGGCATGAATGAAGCAGGCAGCAGGAAGGAATTTTGTGGCGGCACTAGTGTAATGTCTTGTTTTCCTAAACTCTAGTGAAAAAAAAAAAAAGGAAAAAAGGAAAAAAAAGAAATGAAAAAAGAAAAAAAGAAAAAAAGGAAGAGAAAAGAAGATGATGATGCTCAAGCAGGCAGACAAAAAAAAACATGATATCAAAACACTGTGCAGAATCTCGCCAGCGCAGAACCGCTTCCAATCTGATTTGAGCTGTTCAAAGACAACGGCAACTTCCCGTTTTGAAGAGGCCCCTGGGAAATGCCGTAATCAAAGCCGACAGATGAAGAAGGACGCAGGAGATGAAGGGAGCAACAGGATCGCCGTCAGGCCATGCTGCACGTATAAACGCCCATTCCTATGGAAACACGTTGCACGCCACTGGGTGCGTCTCGTCCAAGCCACTAGGCTCAGCCAGAGCTGGAGAGCGACAAATCCAGGTAGCTTCGATCGGCACGGTTCAGGGCGCAGCGGCGTGGGCCAATCAGTTCCCTGGCGGTTCGGCTCACCTTTGGAGAGGCTGCAAGGCTAAAAGCAACAGTAGCCGGTGGGCTGCGATCTGACTGATGACAACACAAATTCCCAGGTAGGAAATTGGGCAAGTAATCAGGACCAAACCATGAGGGCGCGGCGTATGTGTGAGTTGCGCACGCAAACAGTGCGATTTCCGCTGGATGGAGTTGCTGGACGCTTGTGTGCGCAGTTTGTGCAGAGAAAAGGAAGAAGGGCGACGGATAAGAAAACGAGAAGAGACTGCAAGTTTGCTACTCGCAGCGGTACCTCCGCAGCACGAGGCATGACGGGAGCACCAAGTACCACCAAAGTAGCAAAAACCGCACAAAAGAGGCCATCCGGCGGCCACTGGCAGGCCCCACTGCGAACAGAAAACCCAATTGCGCCTCGGGTGTTTGCAGCCAGATTTGGGGACTTTGGGTTCTTTCTTTTTGAGTGCTTGTTGCGAGGCAGCAGTAGAGAAGAAGAAGAAACAGAGCAGCTTGAGAGCAGTGCATCTAGCAAATATCATGTTCATGCCCCTGCAGAGGCGCGAGTCTGGAAAGAAATCATAATAGCGCAATGATAAAAGCAGCTTTGCTTTTTTTTTTTCTTTTTGTTTCTGCTTGCCAACCTCGTAGAGTAAAGGAAACAAGAACACGTAGACAGTGGAAACCAACGCAGTATCAAACGAGAAGAAGAGTGGGAAAGAAGAGAAACAACAGAGAGAAGAAAGCTCAATGTACTCACTTTTGCGCAAGATCCATGGCAAGCCCGTTGATTGTTGGCTCTCGTGGAGGCGTTGTCGACGCTGAGACGGCATTTCCAATAACCGGCGACTGGGACTGCGAGTTGGGAACAGAGTGCGAATGATGCGACTGCGAGATGGAATGCGGTTGTGAAAGAGACAGAGGAGAGTGAGAGCGAGAATGGATGGGCGGCAGCCGAGGCGTGGGAGAGAGAGAGTGAAGATGGCCCTGTGGTGCCACGGGATCCTCCACCGGCGGCTGAACGGTTTCCTTCTCGATAATGGGGTTCAACAGGGCGGCCGTGCTGAGGATCGAGTGGTGAGGCAGCTCTCGCTTCTCTGATAGCTGTCGAGGCGACTGCTGGGAGGCCAGGCCGGCCATGTTGGCTTCTGTCGATGCGAGCGGCGGCGTCCGCGTCAGGGGATATTGCTCTACTGCCAGGCCGTCCATGATGCGATGTGGTGCGTGCTGGTAGCCGGCGAGATCAAGAACGCAGGCTGAAGGGACGGACGAAACGAAATAGAAGTGGTTATATAAAAGGATAAAAAGAGGATTCTCTTCAAGCGGTACCACTAATAGAAATACCAGGGTGAAGGCTGACTGGCACCTTGTCCGATAGTTGAAAACGCCGATGGCAGGGAGTCAAATATTATAACCCAATGCAGACTTTCCCCGACGGGCAATAGAAGAGCGTTTGGCACGGCGTGCTCTGCGTCAAAGAGGCAAGACGGGCGATTGCCGGGATACACGTGATGGACGACGATGCCGTTCGAAGCCCAGCTGTGCTACGGATGCGAGGAGGAGGGAGAAGAGAAGGAGGAGGGAGGAAGAGAAGGACGTTTGCAATGGTATTATGAGGAACCCGAGCACTAATAGTGGCAGTGGCCAGCAGCTGTGGTAGCGGCAGTGGTGGCAGCAATTGGGGGATCCTCTTTTTTTTTTTGGCGGCCGTGGGCTGAAGAGAGATTGTCGGGACCCGGAAAGCAACAAGACTCTGATCGGCTGCGAGTCTGAGTCTAATCGGCCAGGCGACCAGGGGGGGGGCGTGTGTGATGCGCGAGAGATTGAACAGGGAATCAGAGCCAAAGGTGGGAGGGAAACCACAAAAATAAAATCGAAAACAAGGGCATGAATAATCAGCGTTGCGCCCCAGAAAAACGATGCGCACTATCAGAGTGTTGTTGGTAAGTACAGTACAGGTAGGTATTGGCAGCAGTAGTGCCGTTTCTCTCTTGTTATGTCTCTTGTTGTTATGAAATCCTCTTTCGGGGCAAGTTGCCGGATTCTGAAAATGACTCGATGGGCATGATCCCACCGTTGGGAGAGAATACGATGACTGAACTACTTTTCAATGTACATACATGTCCATGATTTCTCTCCCCCGCGCCGTGTTCAGCAGTGGAAACGTGTAGTCCAAACAGCACATGCACAAACCAAGTCTCAACAAGCGCAAAAACACAGAGCAGCAGCAACCAGCGGGAGGAGATTGGCTGGGTTGGCAAAAGGGAAAGTTGACGTGATGCAACAGCACAAAAAAGAAACGCAGGGCAAAAGAGACCAAAGAGGGAGGGGGGGGGGGGGGTGTACATGCAAAAAATAGGTTGAAGCTGTCTGTCTGTCTGTCTGGCCCCTAGAGAGATGGAGCCAGGGAGGGGTGTGCGCGAAGAGACGAGCGAGCCAAGTTGATGTGGTCATCAAGTCATCAAGTGAAGCCCAGACACGGTCTTGGTTCGTCTCTCAAGGGATGGCACAGCAATAGCCGGTAGATGGGCTTGACTCGCGGAAACCAAGTCTCTGAGATGGAAGCGGGAGGCCTGCACCAGGCTTGTTCAGAGACGATTCTTCTACTTGTTGCCGTATTGGTACAACGCAGAGCGATAGTAGCGCCGCCGGGCTGCAAACTGCTAGTAGACACAGGCGGCCGTTTGTCCACTGATTCATTCCTCCTCCATGCACTAGATGATGCATGCAGTTTAGCATCAGAAGGAATCGTCATAGCAAACATGTACGCGCAGGGGACAGCAGCATCCTCCAAGAGACGTGCGCTTGTGCTTTGCTTGCTTGTGCTTGGAGTGGTTTGCAACAGGCGCCAATCGCCGCCAAGGGCGCACTTGTACTCGCAGGTATCGCGACTCGAGCTATTACTCATCCAAATCACCGCTTGGAGACATGTTGCCGCAAACTCACTGGCCAGCGCCGCTGCTAGGCTCCATGGCCGGTATGGTATCGGGACATGGACATACAAGCACAGCTACGGGGCTATTGTTGGCAACTTGAACAGGCGTCGCATCCATCCATTGGCCTGCGCCTCTCAGAAACAGAAAAAGAGGAGCCGGTGCAGCATGTCTGGATACAAGACGCAACACGTACAAGTCGGTATATATTTGGCACTCCTTACATAAGGCGAGGCGGCGTTGGCGCGCAACGTACCCGCACCGGGCTAGGAGATAGCGGTGGCTCAGGAGAGAGAAATGGAACTTGTACGAGTACAGTCGGGATACTGTACGGTGCGCCCTGTTGCGACAGCAGACGACGAGTTTCACTTGACGTTGCTTTGGATTCCATCACACGGGCTGTCCGGGCTGGAATTGTCGATCATGGCGCCCTGCTACAAGTGCCTAGTTGTTTGATGCTAGCCGCTGACCATTATCTCCCTATCGGCAACCAACCGTAGGTGGTAGTTGCGAGGCCAGGTGCTGCAAGTTGGCAACAGGATTAATATACACGGCCGGAGGAATTATATCGCACACTGAGCCCAATTCTTCCGTGTGCGAGACCCGGATCGCCCAGCGGATGCTGCGGCTGCCGCAGGTGCCGCAACAACATGACAAGTTGCGGGCTGCATGTGCCGATGCGCTACCTGAGCAATAAATAGAGCCATCGTGCGCGCCGAGGCCCCAAGGCAGCGTTTGTCGCTGTAGCCCGTCTGTATGGCGCATTTAGAATTGGCCGTTAGGTCTTTACTACTTGGCTATCCTTTTTCTATACTGCCGAACGCCGTTCCCAGTCCCAGGCGCAACAGCGGGCGCACCAGAGAGAGAAAGTCGTCTGATTTGGGAACACGCAAAAATATAGGAGCAGGTATTTATTCCGGGAAGCAAAAGAGATTCCGAGACCATTCCGTACAGTACCTAGGCATTAGTACCTAGGCATTAATACCTACCTAGGCATTGCCTAGGCTTTACCTAGGTACCTACCCTTACGGCTATACGATGATGCTACCTCCACGCGGTACTAAGCGGGCAAAGGGGATCCCCGAAAAGGCCTTTGCAGAGACAACGGGCAAATATTCGGGGGGGGCCTATGCCCAAGCACAGACAGGATAGGTAGATAGGGGGTGCAGGTACTTTGTTAGGAAGTTGTAGCATCGTCGAATCAAGTCAACCAGACAAAAGTTGCCAGCCATGTAATACAAGACCTTAGCTAGAACCCCACAAGAGACTGGCGGTTCGCATAACTCTGCGGTTTCACAATGCTAGCAGCCAACGAATTAGACAAGAAGGAATACGGAAGACGAAACGAAACAAACAAGTCATTAATGATGAACAGCATGGTGCGCGTAGTAGCACAGGGTTTCTCTTTTGCTTTTTTTTTTACTCCTTGTTTTTTTTTTTTTTTTTTTTTTTCTTGCCTTTCACTCCCTCCCTTTTGTTGGAATGAGGCCCTTGGCTCGGGAACGTGATCTCCACTGGGAAACGACTAATTGCGCCAGCAGCTGGAGCCAGGGGGAGGGGTGTGTGTGATTTTCAAAGAGTCCAGTCCAGTGGCTAAGTGTCTAGTTTAGTACGAGCGAGAACCGTCCTAGAAATGAATGTTTGACTTGCGGGCATTTGCGGGAATAAGTGCCTGCTAAATGGCGAAGAGCAACACCACAGCTGGCCCTTTTAAGCTTTACTATCGCTCACAAGATTCCTCAGTGTTCGAAACGCTAATTGACTCTGTTTTCGTTTTGCTTGTTTCTTTTGTTCTTCTATTTTTAATTTCTTGGCTTGCTTTGCCTTGTGAAATTGTGTATCCCCAAGGAGGAAGGGAAAAAAAAGGAAAACCCGCAGTTTTCGGCTAGGCCAAGACTACTACTAAACCAATACGACATGTTGATTGCCCGTTTGTGAGACGCAATTAATACTACATTCAATACCTGCTACTAGCCCTCCGAGTCCGAACCAACAACCGGCCCTGTTTCTGTTTCTCCGCGCAATCAAATCCCCTTTAGCTAGAAACCTCCTCCACCGTGCCAAGTGCCTTTTCTTTGTCTCTCATTGGTTACATCGGCTGTTTCCATTGGCTGCCGTTCCCTTTTTTTTTTGACCTTTTTTTCTTTCCCACACTCTCTTAGCAAACGATAAAACGACGCCAACGCAGATCAATAGCCCAATACGTACACAAAAAAAAAAAAAAAAAAAAAAAAACAGAGAGGGAAAGACATGTGAACCCCAGGTTTGCATAACCTTTCTTTTTCCTGTTCTCTTGTCTCTCTTGTATCCCCCTCCCCTTTCGCAATACAACCCGCATGCAGCTCGAGTTGTGACTTGTTAGTTTGTCTCATTTTCTGTGTCTTCCTTTTTAATCTTCTCGTCCCCTCTTTAGGATTGAGGATTCGATCCTACTTGGCCGTCTGCCCACTTTACCGTCATGAACCAACACATGCATACATACACAGTGCTCCATACAAGCACAATCGCAGCTTTTGGTCGCTTCGGTCGATTCCAAATAGGCCCGTCCAATCCCGTGGCCACTGGCACATGCTGCTGCGCTGACGCAATAGGCCGACGCCCCAACCAACGACCTTTTTCCCTTTTCTGTCCTCCCAGGGCTGCCTTGCGCTCTTTCGGCTGAAGGAGCCGTCTCCATCGTGTGCTGTTAGTAGCATGTATCGAGTCTCACCCCAGCCCGTACCAAGCACCGCTGGCGACTACCGTAGCCCTTCCGTTCGGACTAACAGTAATAACTCGCCCTCTGCTATTGTGATTTGTGATGGGCATCCTGCTGCTTTCCTACTCCATGGCTTTGAGACGATGAATACAAAAGGGCCATTGATTGTGCAAGCAAGGACTATTGCACACGAGCACTAATATAATGCTGCTCTAATGCCTTTAGTACGCGTACCCTACCGCCGTCAGCCAGGGTTCTTCCCATGCATCAGCCCGTCCATGCTTATTTTCACTTGATTGCCCTCCCAAAGAAGAAACTGCCCTGAGAACGCACCAAACAAGGGAAAACAGAGCCCGCAATGGCCCTGGCTGTCTTTTGTTTCCTCTTTCAACCCGCTTGCAGTGCCAGTACTAGGATGCAGCTGGTGATGCTTCAAACAGCAGCGCCTTATCTTGCAGGCAAGGCTATGGCTGGCACATGTGGAAAGTATTTCCGAATGGCCAGGGTACAAATGTACACTTTGAACAGTAACAGTCACTTGCGGGAGACATTCCGTAATGGACCCCGTTCCAGCAAGAGAGCCACCGTAAGATTTCCGAGTTCCAGGTAGCCCTTTTTACCTTTTGGCCCGGCCGCTGCTAGTGGCAACCTAATTACGGAGACCGGACATGCTTGTCGACTTTGTGAAGTCGACTTTGTCGCCAAACTCGGCGTTGCTCCATTCACCAGCCACCTTAGGATTGGCAGCAGGGATTTTTGTTTCTGGTCGTGGCTGACGAGGAAGCTGGAACACCGGGTAGATGGTTCCCGGCTAGGAAATGCTACTCTTACTTAACCTTTAAAAGGACGGGGGTTTGCATACCGCCTCACGGGTAGGTATGTCATCGAATACGATGTCTCGCTAGGGTTTCCTCATATGCACATAGCACGTCTCCTGGAATTACTATTCCGAGTAGGCAATAGCACAGCACCGTAAGCCCCAGTACATATTTTGGCTACCTGGTCAACTGGTCGAATAGAATACTGTATAGGAGTTCAGGAAGCTATGGAAGGACCGGTTGGCCTTAGTATAGCTGACGGTGGGCTAATGGCTGCTTTGCTGGGATGGAGTTTGGTAGTTGTGATTTTGCATTGCTCGTAAGACATCAGTCAGCGTCTAGGCTTATTTTTATTATTCATACATATGAAAGTGGGCGATCCGCAAGTCGCGGTGCATCTGACTCGGCTCATCATAATTCTTGCAAGGGCGTTGCTTCTTACCCGAGTCATGATGAAAAGCCTTGTCCTGCTGTTGAGCTGAGACGCAAACGGGGTGATGACGAGATCATTTTTCCTCATTCTTACAAAACGCTCTTTTCATTATACCAGTCGTGGTAATTGATGTTGGAAATCGCCATCCATTAGTGGCTGTACCCCCTTCAAATTGGTACAAATTAGCCCAAGATAATAAACAATTCTAGGGGCGTTTAAAGAGCTGACGGGGCTAGGCTTAAACAGAGTAATCAACCTGGGCAAATAAAATGCCCAAAGCATACTAGCACCGCGAATACATGAGCAATTCCAAACGTTCTTTACTGACCCAGCGCTAATCATTGCTGCTAGCACTGCGACCATGGCAATTCCAAAGGCCCTAAAACCAACAAGCATTTTCCGTATTCGGTGCCTGCTATAATGGCTGGTAAGTAGAAGCTGGCTGATTAACAATCATGACACGATTCCCCGTTTCCAATTCTTGACGTATATATCCGTACACAAACGCGAAATAGGCCCAAACGGGTGAGCAGGAGCTGGAAACGAGCTAGCCGAGGGCCCACAGTTAGTTTCGGGTCGATCATCCAAGATTCATTCGCCAGTTTACGAATTATTACGAGAGACGACAACCACTTACTATAGGAGGAAAGGGCCGTATAGAGCAAGTGTTGGCCCCCGACGGCACCGAATGATTCCATTCGCTTGCTTGTTCGACTGCCTTGCTCTTCTTTTTGCCGACGAAGCAGCCATCCCCGCCAGAGTCGGGAATTTACATCCATCGGTTATCTCGCGTTCTTCATTGGGACTCTCCAGCCCGTATGCCCCGGCTTGCGTTGCGGCATAGCTGCGGCAAGCGAACGGTAGACTAACAGACTCTCTCCGTAAAGCATCATGTTGCACACTTAGTCATGATACAGTCATGGAATGCTAAGGAGACTAATACATGCTGATTCCATATGTGACGGGCGTTTCCCTTTCTAGCATTCCCCGCTCTTTTCAAACTGACAACTATTTGCGAGAGAGACTTTGAGCAGAGCAAGCTTGAGAGATATTGAGCCAAGCGAGGCCCAAGCCAGTAACGCATCGAGCATCTAAAGTAGCAGTACCTAGTCGTAGCAGGTGGCGTCCAGAAACTGGCTCTAATGTAATAGGTACCCAGACCAAGTGACTGCTGTTAGCTTGGCAGTATTGATCATTGTAGCGCAATCGTGTGGATGTACGCAAAAAGTGTGCCACAACCAATTGTCAAAACAACTCATGTTGCGTTGGAACTTTTTCATGGCCATAACTCGCATGCAGCCAAGTGGTTAGCCGGCCAGCTGGTGTTGCCCGAATGGCTGATCAACAAACAGGACCTCCCGCAGCCAGCCACTCGGACAAATACGGTTTATGCGAGTATGCGCCGGATGCATTCATCCGTCAGGAGCGAGATGATGAATAACAAAACAAAACAAAACCAAGGGAGTGCGTCGCATCTGAGGATTGATCTGAGCGATTAGCACACAAAGACGGCCCGGATGCTGTTATCTGTTGACAGGATTTGACAATCCCTCGAGGCGGAACACATATACGATGTAGTATCAGGTATTGTGAAATTTGTCGTTGGTACTTGGCAAAAAAGGAGGGGATGATACTTTTTCCCTTGTGGATTAGCTGTTGACGACATAAACTTTCATCAACTCTCTCTCTCTCTCCCTTTCGTGAGCTTATCTAGCCTGAAGTCTAAAAACAAGGAGCAGCAGGAAGAGGAAATATGATAGCCTGCACTTCTAATCCTTTACGCAGAAAAAAAAACCCGCCATTGCCTACTTACGGCAAAGCAGCCGAATGGATTTGCCTGATCGCAAAAGATTGCCCAACCTAACAACACTGTACAGAAAAAAAAAAAAAAGATATTTCCGCGTTATCACTTGATAAATCCGTTGCCAAAAAGGCTCGCAATCGGGCATATTCCACATCGGGTACAACTATGTACTCGTGTAACTTTTAGGATCATCAACAAGCGTTTTGAGACCCTCTCTCTTTTCATTTGCATGTGCATGTCCCACCCCCTCTTACCTATTCCTCAGTACATCATACATAACATGCGAGATGGTGTACAATACAGTCCCAGTGATCCTGCTCATTGGGAGAAGCTTTATTTCATTACAGATTACTGAATCATGTAAAATGCCTGCACTTTCTTCTTTTGTCCGCCATAATGCACAGCTGATACAAAGAAAAGCAGACCAATCACCAAAGCTCATATCGCCTAAACGGATCTACCACAAACAAAGCAACAAGCGCCCTATTTCAAAACGGAGTGGCTTTGCTTTTCTTGCAAATTCCCAAAAGAGAAAGCGCTGCGCTTGTACATACAGGAATCGAGGCCGTAGTTTTTTCCAATTCAGTGCGTGCAGGGCCGCCAATCTGACAAAGGGTGGATCATCCATTCTCAGCCCACTTCTCTCCGTGTTTCGTTCCTCTCACACCCCCCTTTTTTCTCTTTGGGTCTAACTAACTAGGTACAGATACGCACTTTCACAAGGGAGGGGGTGGGTGTAAGAGTTTTGTTTTCGATTACTGGCTTCGTTGCTTTGTATATACATGAATACAGACTACTGAGCGCTATCTAGGTACTATATGGCATAGACGGAGTGTTTATCCAACTATTGTTGATTGCTATTTTTCCTGTTTGCCCATTTTGTTTATTACTCGTATACTCCGCAGACTCCGTGTATTCATGTGCAAAAAAGAAGGGACCTGTTTCCACTTCCGGACAGTTGCAGGGGTCCAAACAACGATCTTCAAGCGGATTTTCGTCATGCGTCATGCGTCGTGTGAGAGCGAGAGCGAGTACCCCAAAGTATTACACGGCAGAATAGTGTCAAAAGTTCGCGAGCACAAGTCATGATGCACCCGCCTCACACATGTATCGGCCCATCTCCGTGCCTTGCAAACCCCTCCCCGGCGGTCAAAAACGGCGGGCGAAATATCACGTCAGAAGACCAGGGCAAGTTGTATACTATCGAACGCCATATATAGGTACTAACTGCCTACATGTAGGTTATGTAAAGTTAGACCCAGGAAGAAGCTACCCATGTACGAGTTGTCGTCCTGGCTGGATGGAAAAAATAAAAGAGACAGAAAAGTAAACTTGCCAACATATTTATTTTTCCCGCCGCCCAGCGAAAGCCGCACTATGATTGATTACCTCGTTTTGGAAAGTGCTTCGGGATCCAGTTTTCCCCAATCTCCGATACTTGGAAGCAGAAACCGTTCGGACTTAGTATCCGCAATAAGCATCACGCCTATTCACATGAATTACCGTATGCGGACAGCTCTAGAACGGCGAGCAGGCCTAGAAATTTGGAAATACATCATGATCATGACTCGCTGAAAGTCCCTCGAAAAGCGCAGTATCCAAAGAAGGTAGCTTGTAGTAGTAGGAATCTATAGTTCGCTTTGCGCTATAAAACACGCACTCAGAAGTTTTCCACTTACTCAGCGGGAGTTGAGCTTGATTGTTTCCTCACAATCACTGAAAACTCAAAACGTGCATCGTCTAATGGCCAACGGCAAACGGCTTGGGCAAACATATACCATAAAACTGTCATGCTCTTGCAAGAATTGTTAAAGCCTCGCGTTTCCAACGAGCATCCGTTTTCGCCGAATACCGCAACAAAGCCAGAAAAAAGTTTATGCCATCATTAATAACTTGTAACTGAACTTTAAAAAAAAAATTCAAAGGGGGTTGTTGTGAAAGGAGGATAATAATCCCGTCGGTCTTTGAGCAAAAACTGGCAATTTACCCGACGACTCTGGTTTGATTTGACCCACTCCCAAAAACACGAGCGCAAAGGAGTTGAGTTGACTCAACAACCGGTCATCTACCTTGTATGCACGTAAAGCGAAAAATGATATATCCTATCTAAACAGTTTACCTTGGTTGCCCCCTTTCGCTCAACATTAGATTTGAGTTGAGAAAACCTAAACAGACTCGTGAAACTCCGGGTTAGGGAATTCCTTCCATAAACCAACCCCCCCTTTCGACAATCAATCTCAACTAATGCTAGAATTTGTTTAATCATCGTCCTCCTCTTCCGCGCCCTCTGCCTCTGCCTCTGCCTCGGGCCCCTCCGCGACCGCCCTTCTTTCCTCCCCTCCCACCAGCGCCTCTGTTGTCAAATCGTTCAAATAACTTCTCTTCGCCAAACGCGCCCTCGCCAAACCTCATAAAGTTTACTAATCCCCTATCCACAACCGCCACGATTACATTTCTGTGGCCGTGTTTCAATCGCTGGTATAGTTTCCCTGGCTGTCCCCGCCAGGCTTCCGGCGCAGGATCGTAGGGCGTAGACTCGAGTAGCGATTCGATTTGTTCCAGCGTGGGCAGACATGAGTCGGCCGTGTCGGCAACGGCGATGCGAAAGTCGGGGGGTGGGGGATTCTTCTTGGAGAATCCTCCCGCGCCAGGCTTCCAAACGTGGAAGTGCACCCTGAAGGGGTCCTCTGGTTTAGACGGGTTTGGTGGTTCAGAAAGAGGTTTGTGTCGAGGGAGAAGAGCTAGTTGCTGGTATATAGGCCGATAAGCCCGGTAGAGTCCTGGAGCGACGAGTGGACCGAAAAGCTGGTGGTGCCGCTGTATCCTTTCTTGCCCCGACTCCCATTTGACAAAGGAGAAGAGCCATTGCCAAAGTGTCTGCGAAGGCTCTGTGGATTCTGGCCTCGGCTGCTCGAGCGGCGCACGAAGGATGTTGAACCCTGCACGCTTTAAATGCGCATAAACTTGATATTTGGGAAGCGTCGTCTTGCCCTGCTCGCCCTCGTAGCCGATGAAGAGCGAATAAGCGGCCTCAAGACTCAGCGGCAACCCAACATCATAGTCATCGGGGCCAAACCCAGGACGGGGTGCTCCTCCAGCGGTACTGCCTTTGGGTAGGAGGGTTTCAAAGTCCGTATACGGCCACCACATGTCCACGGTGCCTCTTTCGACCAGATAGATGGCTTCCTCGGGAAGCAGCCATAACCTTCCCACGCCGAGCTGATCTTTGTTTCCAGACGCCACTCGTCCTATATCTTTCATCCAGCCTCCCTTCTCATGTTCCATAACCACCACCCGGTCCTTTAACCACATCCCCTCATAATCTGTCGCCTCATTCTCCTCATCCAGCCAGAAGTCCGGGAAGCACCATCCTCTAGCCCACGCATCGCCCCGATGTATCCTCGTGTAGCCCAAGACGTCCTCTAGAGCTCTGCGACTCGATTCCAGCGCGCCATCTTGAGATCGTGTTCCGTGTGCCTCAAAGTCCTTTTCGCCCTTTCGAATCGTCTGGCTCGAGACGCCCTTTTTTGAAAACGCAGAGGCAAATAGTTTGTAGTCGGGCATGTCGTCCTCGAGAGTCTCTTCCGCCGTTGGGGCATTCCCTTCGCCATCCGCCGACACCGGCCCTGCTACCAGCGGGCTATCGTCGTCGTCGAAAGCCATGTCGTACCAAGTTTGCTATATCCACTCTCCTCAAGAAAAGAAAGAAGTAAAGGGATAAAAAGCCCAAGGCGCGGTGCCGGGTAGCTGTGTCGCAGAAAGCAGCTCCACGAGAACACAAATAAATTCCGCCCAACTTCAGACGTTTTTTTATGATCAGGCGCAGGAGGAAGAGCTTGAGTGAGAAACTAGGACGCTTAATATATGCAACTCTTGCCGCGAAAGAAAGGAAACAAAAAAAAATTATATCATCGTAGTAAGAAAGAAGAAGAAGAAGAAGTCAACATAGAGAAGAAAAATAAAAATTCAGCTAGGATGACGATGTTGCGCTTTGT
Source organism: Trichoderma sp. CBMAI-0020 (assembly GCA_030708095.1). Classification (NCBI taxonomy): domain Eukaryota; kingdom Fungi; phylum Ascomycota; class Sordariomycetes; order Hypocreales; family Hypocreaceae; genus Trichoderma; species Trichoderma sp. CBMAI-0020. Next base: position 1,403,924 of record JAJNCI010000001.1, read on the forward strand.
TGCGATACCAAATCTCACTAAAGGTGGGGTGGACATGGGGAATTTCTTGTTAGCAATGCTACAGAGGCCTTGATAACCTGAGACTAAACACTTAGCCTCAACGTTGACACGTGATGGCGAGTCTGGCCGAGTGGTTAAGGCGTTGTGTTTAGGTGGTCCCGGGTTTCCGATGACTGAAATACTTGATCCGCAATGTGCATCGCACGCGTAGGTTCGATCCCTACGGCTCGCATCTTTTTTTTTTGTTTTCTGTATATATGCCTATATATATGTATGTAGAGCACCAAGCATGCCTACCATATTAACTTTATATGTATTTCTGGCATCTCAGAACTGGATTTACTCTAGAATATTTTCAATTTTTTTTTATCATAGTGCTAATGTGTATCGGGATGAATTATCTTCGTGCCCCCTCGGTAGTTACCTTGGCAAAACCAATGTGCAGTGCATCTAGGCCAAATTTTCCTCCAAGCTCTCAACAGTAAGTAATATATACTACAGTACATGTATTAAAATTCCAATATCTCGTCAACTTCGTCATCGTTGAATACATAAAGAAGAGGGAGAGAATGAGGCAGCAGAATAAGAAAGTAAAAATAAAAGGGATACTTCCAGTTTTCAAAGAAGCCATCTTCCCAGATCCACCTCGGCGTAAATATCTGGCACACTGCCCGTGCCAAAGAGTTGTGCGTATTGGCCCTCGGCCAGCGTGCAGGCTTCTCCCAGAACGAAGCCCTCTTTCCATGTTCTCCCTCTCAGACTATGAAGCGGTCCAAGATCGCCTTGAAACGCCATGCACTATATCTTTGTGTCAAATCGGGAAACAGTTCCACTTCCCACCCTCAGTGAACCAAAATAGAAAACAGAAACGCCTTTTTCAAATGGGTATATGGTGTACCACCGTGTGTTGCTAGCCAATGGTAATTCTATGTGAAAACCTCCACGGCCAGTAAATGTCGCCTAGACATCGTTTCGCGTCAAAAATGGTTGGATCTCGCAGTCTAGCCGAATGAATGCAACGCCTATCTGCTTCTTTTCTTGAATGAAAACCGCGCTCCATAAGAGCGGATGCAGAAAGGTATACATTATGTTTGCTCTTCGCGGCGCAGATGTAGCAAAGAGTTTCCTGCTTTATAGCGAGCATAGCGCCTTTGCCTTGTCTGTCGATTTCGTCTATCGTGACCGTTGAGTGTGATGAGCAGGCTGGATTTGGTTCATGCGTGGAATCCAGTTCGTCACTCAATAAATGGCTTCTTCACCTTTCCAACCATACACAAGCCCAAGGCCCGCAACGCATCTCGATCGTTAGCCAGGACAATGGTACGAGCTGGAATCATAGGGTTGTTTGGATCGACATGTGAGGCTTCTCTAGCCGCAATTTCGATGGCGTCCATTTCCTCCTTGCAGCCTTGTTGATCGAGGGGGCAGATGACGATTGGTTGTCGTAGGTGGAGGTCTCTAGCACCACTTACTTGTACCTGCACATTTGTCCGTGTAAATAAAAAGCTCAAGTCCATCTTTACTTTGCGGAAAAGGGAAAGGAAAATCAGCCATACCTTGATGCTGAGGTAAAACTCAATCTTATATAGCGTTGATGATGTGGTAAACGAGGCAACCTCATACTGAGGAAACGCCGGCCTGCCCCTCTTGATGATGCCCTCGGAATCTCTGAGATCTTTTGCGGGGAACACTAGGCCGATGTTGGTTGCGTATCCTGCTTCTGGTAATTTTGTTTTAACCACCTGGACCTGTTTCGCCAGCTTGTTGACCTTTTTGGATGGCTCGTCCCCTTCCGGGTTGAAAGTAATCTCCTCTTCTATCCCGAGCGTGATCTTGTCTATGGTCACCTTCTTGGCCTTGTTCCACCAGTCAGAATTGGGGGCGATCTTGATGTATACGGTTATGGGATCATTGGGGCCGTAGCTCCAGCGCGGCAGGTTGATTGCGAGGTGGACGAGGTTGTCGCTGGTAATCTGCTTTGTTTCGGGTTTGTTGTACATGCCAAACGTTGACAGCGTGTCGTATCGCAGTATGGGCAGTGGGAAGCTGTATCTGTATTGATCTTTGTGGCCTTGCTGCACCGTCACCACTAATTCATAGTACGTCTCAGCAATCCTGCTGGGCAGCTGTAGGGATGCTGGCGGTATTCTCCGATTTGTCTCCTCTCCGCCTCTTCCAAATGGGATAAAGATGATGAATGGCAGGTCCATCGAGTAGACGTCCTCGGCACCCTTGCCCGATGAGCATCTGAATAGCAGCACCTCCTTACCAACCAGATCAGTCGTCTCTTTTCGGGGTGCGCCCAGGTGTCGTTTGGTTAGACTATCGGCGTCGGGGTGTATCGTCTCGCGCTTCTGGAGGCTTATTCGTACCAGGGATACCGGCACAGGCATGGAGTAGCCTTGGCCCGGCCGAATCTCGACCTTGCCCTCGATTCGCGGCTATACGTTTGAGTCCATGTTAGCAACAAGCTCTCGAAGCCCTCCCAAGCGGTCCATGTGCGCCTCCCCTTCTGTTGGACACCGCATCTCCAGATCAGAGAGGAGGGGATTGGTAGGGGGGAAGGCGGTCGTCAACGTACCAGCGTCGCAGAGATGCCCGGATATCCCACCAGGAAGCTCCTGTTTGGAGGGCCAGAGACCCGAACGCTAGCTGGCGCCGAAGCCATGCTATCGTCGTAGTCGCTGCAGTGGAACGGTGAGTTGTCGCCGCCGTGGGTGGTGTTGTCGTCGTTGCTGCTGGCTCGGGGATTACGAATGCGCTCAAGGTGGCGGAGGCGTCAGCGGCAGCGCTGGAGGCTCAGCTGCGGTCAGGAGAAGGTGTCGGCAGCGCGCTCGGAGAGGTGGGATTCGCTATCTTTGGTTCCCCCAAGGCCGCGTCGCCAGCAGATGACCAGCAGGCATAAGCTGCTCGGTGAGTCGCCGTCACGATACCCTATTTCCGCACGAGACACACACGCACGCACACACACGCACACACAAGAACAGGCGCTCGGCGGGTCGATGCGAAGGTGGGGTTGGCAGGCTGCGGCCGGGTGGATTTGCTGGTTCACAGGGCTCGAGCCAGCGGGATCGGATCGCCTCGACCGGGCGGTTCTCAGCAGGCGCAGCAGTCGAGGTCAAGGACGGCGTCAGGCTCGGCGCGCCGGCGCTGGAGTGTGTCGATGGTTGCGCAAAGACGTGCGGCGCTGTGGGCGGGAGGTTTTGACAGAGCTGGAGCTGGAGAGAGCAGCGCGAGTGGGTGTGCTTGTGGTTTAGGTAAGGCGTTCCGAGCAATGGCGACCCTCGTCGACAGCTGAAATCGGTGGCCCGGGGGAGCCCAGTTGCATTAGCTTCAGTGGAGCAGCTGCAGCGGCTCTGCGCCTGTTGTAGCGGGCAGGGCGGCTGTGGTTGAGAGCTCGGGGTGCTGAAAGTGTTTGCGAACGACGGATAATATTGACCGCCTGTGCTGCGGTTGGAGCCCGGATCTCGACCGGTATGGAGGGATGTGTTGCGTCGTGCCTCGTTTGCCCGTGAGCGGTGATGGAAGCAACACTGCGGCGTCGACTCGGCACTTGTCAGCGTTGAAGCAGCAAACACTCCCGTCTTGGTGATGGGGCCTGAATTGGTTCGATTGCCCGTATGAGAGCCCCCCGGTTGGTGAGATTGTGCTCATACAGGCAGACCAGCGGGGGGTTTTGCGCCGGACCCGGTTGAGATGACGGCCCTGCGCCTCTTGCGAAGCTTGCCCGAGCTGACGGTGCGAATTATGTCCCAGAACAGCACCCCACAGGGACCTGGTGCGAGCACGAGCAGAAGCAGAGCAGAAGCAGAGTAGAGCAGAAATGAGGTCGTCGACGGATGCTCCGCATGCGGGTCAGCCGATGGCCTTTATACCGTGCAAGCACAGTGAGGGCTCAACTGGAATCCGTCAGCTCCTCACCTTGCGAAGAGAAGCGAACTGGCTGTGCGACGTGATGGTTCCAGCACGACAATGGCGAGGGAGGATTGCGGGTTGGGTGTGCGGGCTATGTCGATGCAAAAGCCATCGAATGTCATGAACCTCAACCTGCTAATGTACGGTGACAACTGATATGGATGGGCGTAGTGAGGGATTGATCCATCCGCCGCTTTCAATACTGCAGATGAGGCTCTATACGAGACGAGTACCCCGCGATTGACGCCGTTTTCAGCCTGTGGCATAGGGCAGAGTACGCGTTCGTTTGCTGTGGCTGCGTCACGTCACTGGGCGTAAGATTTCAAATAATGCTTGTCCACACAGGTATCAGAGGGGATCCGACAGCAATAGTTTTCACGTCGATACCGAATTTCTTCTTCTTTTCCCTCGTCTTCGTTTCTTGTTGCTTTTTGATTTGCGCCAAGATTCATTTTAATCTTACACGTACATTTCTACTAACACTATTGCCCGCGCACTTGTCATGGACGAACAAGCTATCCGCCCTGCCAAAATCAGACAACGATGCAGTTAGATTCGCGGCCATGCTTCGCGCATATCCGGCTTATTCGCATCTCGAACGAGGTCGTGGACATGGCATCTTTCTGTAGCCTGTAGCCTGTAGCCTGTAATAGAAGCGCTCCAGTCGTCATTTGCTGGCCCTAGACCCGTGTTCGCCGTCCACCGCCCTGAGACCTGGTCCCTTGCGCCGCCAGTTCTTACCGCAGCGACAGGGGGATCCAAGGCGTATTTTCCCAACAAGCTCCATAATGGGAACGGCCAGAGACGCTGTAGACGCGCTGAGCTGTGTGGCAAGGCAGAGAACCTGCTTTTCCAGATGCTAGTGTTCTCATTCCAGAGCAGATTGGCAAAGCTAAGCGCTGCGATTGTCGCGGCAAAAGCACATCCGGGCGCATGACCCTGTCTGTGCCTGTAATCGCGCTGGACAAGTAAGAACTTGATGGCCCAGTCAGCCTTGTTGGATCCTCTCACGTATCCATTTAGACCCCAAAAAAAGGGAAAATGCAAGGCACCGGCGCCAAATAACGAGAGTAAGACGTCAAGATCCCTGTTTCAGTTGCCGATGATTATTCGTACTTGCACTCTTACCGTCATTCGACTGTCATCACGTCCTCTCATTTCCCCCCTTTTCTCTTCTTCCATTTCCACGTCTCCAGCGCAGCGGGATTGGCATCTCGCAATGTAACCCCTCCACGCGAATCCGCTGGTGGAGTGACATGGAGGTACATTCCCGCGGCGGGGCCTGGCTAGCGTCCCTCTGCGCCTGTTGCGGTTTAGCCTGGGCTGAGCCTCGAAAGCCACTTCCGAAGCTTTGGCCATGGGCGATTTTTGTTTCGACGTTGCGACTGAATATTCATTCTGTGGATTTGTTCTCTTTCGATGCGCATTGCTGGGTCACAGCCCTGATCGCCTCATATACATGGTTTCAATAGTGCTCGACAATATTCACCGTATAAACGTGCCTCTGTGCTACTACTATGTATACGACGTGAGTTTCGGGGTGGAACTGACCCTCCTGTTGAACACTGGTGACGAAACACCATCCGGATCGAACGTGCATTTTGTTTTCACGTCGCCATGAAATATGTTTTTCTTTTCCCACAAGATTACCTTGTATAGCAATATCAATCTATATTGTCCTGTTTTATTCAACTTGTTACTGAATTCGACTGTAGCAGCGCGGTCAAGACACCTTGATAGTCATGTTTGTGATACAACAGAGGCAGCATTCACCTCGTCTTCCTGCACGTTGCCGATGAGCCTATTGCCTATAAAAAGCCATGATTCTCCTCTTCCGTGGAAAGCTTTTCTTTCTCCTTCATCATTCTTCTGCTTTGCCAATCCTTACAATGCGATGATATTCGGCCTCCGAGATGGAGGCATCGCCCTCATAATGATACAATCCAGACAGTTGCAACATCTTACTGAAATGGATTTCTTATCACTGTATCATGATTCAGCCTGACCGACCTGTGGCTGGCTATTACTCCAGCCACCGATATGTGTGCTACTGGTTGGAAAATCTTGATCTTTATCATTCAAGTTACATGCATCCTCGCCACTTACCCATTATCTAAATGTATGAAACAAGATTGCGGGTCTTCAACTGCCATGGATGAAGAATGCAAGAAAGGCGATCAAACAGATTTGAACGATACTGTACGGTCCTGGCATCTTGCCAAACCCAACTTCTCGAACAAGGTGACAAAGATTTGGCTGTACCAGCCAAATCTAAAGGACAAGGTTTGTGGTCTTACACAGAACCATAATTTATCAACCTAGAAGATGTTAACTAGCACAGTAGTTCATATCCCGCGGCCTTCAATGTTCTCAAAACAAAATCCGGCAAGCGCTTGGCAAACTACAGTCTGGTTTGACAGATTGGACACAGAGGCCCTCAAGGAAATTGTTGTCTTTGAGAAATACGTGCAGTACTTTCATCAATCTTTTAACCATCATACGCGGGTTGTTATCCATGACCGAGATGGAGCTGCCATGGACTACTCTTCTGCGGGGACTGAGACCTTGGGCCGTTTACTGTCTTGGGATATGTTGTTGGACAACGGGATCATCCGATAATGTTGGTATGGCAATCAACGCATTTATAATGGTTGGTCCAACAGATGTTTGGGGATCTCTCATTGGCTTCATGACCAAGTTTATGGACAATTTAGCAGCAGAAAGAGAATGGTCAGCAATGGAGATATCGCATCTGCTTTTACTTCTCCAGCAAGACAAAGAAGCACATACAATCACCACAGTTGAAGACAACTCGTCGGGCTTATGCACACAATATGTATCAAGCTGATATTGCTAGACGGAACCGCGAATCTCTTCCCATGACAATCAACACCGAGGCACTCACGTTTGACGCAGTGCGGCGTGCCTACGTGAAGAAGCATGGACATACACAACCAACAGCCCATTCATTACTACTGGGAGATAGCCTCGAATAGCACTTGCTCACAAAAGATGGGATCGCTCCCATCGAGCGGGAGGGAAGTATAAACTTCAGCGCATATCGAGAAGGCGTATTGTGCGCCTATGGTTGGCGCGATACCAAGATCCTATACACAAATATCGAAGCGATCTTTGGTTCAGACGTCGATGGTGTAGCTAAACCTCGCCGACCTGAGGCAGGCGGTAGCTAACGACGTCCCAACTGTGGGCGTCGAGCACCTACAGAAGCTGCTAACGTCTGACAACGACGTTGGCCTGGATTATTCAGTGTTTTTTCAGGACCTGCCTGGATTTCCATATGCTTGGTCCAGCGGGATTGCAAGACCGGCTCGATCGCTGGAGCTCTGCCACTTTTACGTCTACGATGAACATGAGAGAATTGTCATTTGACAACTCATGGAGCTTCACTTGATGGAGCTTGCTGCAAGAACCCCCTATCCCAATTCCATATTCAGGGCCCCGGCGAAGATTCCAGTTCACAAGAGATCTCGCCAAAATAGTTCGCAAGAGGTTTAGTGAAGCAGCGTGCTACCATTTTGCTAACTGATTAAAAGACACATGTGCATTACGCTGTTTATAAAAGGCCTCAACATATTGACTATGCGATCCGTTAACAAGATGGAGCCAAGATCGATACCATCCAACAATTTACAGACCCAGAATCATCAGCCAAGGTGATTATCGCAAACACTCATATCATAAGCACAGGAATCGGCCATCAGCATACGTGCTGCACAATAATTACTACAACTCTCTGCCATAAGCTAAAGCGCTGCTGCAGGTTATAGAGAGACGTTTAACATGCTCGCCCACGCTACAGGTTATATGACTTGGAAAGACAACAAATCTTTAAGACGATATGCGACAAACCAACTATCTGGTCGTACACTTATAGACGAAGAACGGAAAGGTGTTCTCAAAATGGAGTTATAGGGAATCCATGGAATAAAGGAACTCGGAGCTTTTCTCGGAAATTTGACGTATGTACTTGATGTATCCTTCGTCTGGCATTGCTTAGTTGCTAACAGACTTTCACTAAGCAGTCTGGTCATCTATCAGCATGGCAGAGTTCATGAATATATAGAGATCCTTGCGATTTAGAAGCTCGTAGGCCAGTCAGCCACATGCGCTCTCATTTCTCAACTATGCAGCGGATCAACGGCGACGTTATCAATTTGATAGTGTCCAGCGTAAAATCTAAAATTACCTCGTCTGAGGCTTTGATATTAGACATGATCGATTCCGTATCAATCTCCGACCTAAGGTCGACGCACGACGGCCGAGGATCCAAGCAGCCAGAGATGCCAGAAACATGCGCACTTGGCTCTACAACCCCATGGGCGATGTGACTGACACACTCACATTTTGCAGTCATCTTGCTATTTATACATAACTATGTTGGCTCGCGATGGTATCAACAAGATAAATTTGCCGAAATTGACTACTCTTGTCAGTTCAATACACCATTTGGAGCACAAAATGATATACAAACATTGGTATTACAATTTACTGAGAGGAAATCGATGGTGGCGACTACGCGATAAACTTGGGGTCCTGAGGTACGAAGATCTCAGCGGATCGCTATACAGAAAACTAGAAAATCGTTTGTTTACTACATGTCGTCTTCAAAGTGCGGCTATTAACGACAAAGAGCATTCTTAAGCAGCGTCCATCTCCCTGCTAGTTATGCTTGGTTGGTTGATAGGAAAGAGGACGCCAACGATGGGAAAGACGTAAGAGTGGCCAAACGGGAAAAGATACTACCAAAATCAGAAGATGGAGAGCTAAGTGGATGTGATACGTTCTATAGCAATCAACGGAGCCTATGATGTAAGGTATTGCTGGAAGAACACGAGAATTGATGCCTAATGACACATTATATGGTATTATGGCCTCTCAGTAGGCGATACAAAAAAAAAGGAAAAAAAAAAAAAATACAAACAGCTGCCTTTATGTATGCCCTAGAGGTATTTATCTCGGCATCAACAATGCCAAACTACCTAGATGAGAAAATATGGCAACATTATTGGCACTCCCAAGCCTGAAATTAGGCAAATACTAAGTTGGCTGCTGTTTCTCGGATAAGCTTGTCGTTGTAGTAACGATGCACAGCAAATGCTCGTGTTTTGCTTCCTCTTCATTTACAACTCAGCGCGTGGTCTAAGCCTCGAAGATGAGTATGTCAGCCGTTGCTGTGTAGTTGGCGTTTAGAACTGCTCATCACTATCAAGTCGATCCTGCATGTTATCTATGCATTACTTGCATAGATGAAAGGTGAATTGCTGTCAAATTGAGTCAAGCTAGATACCTAGGTACTGTATCTATGTATAATTTACGCAGCAATACTTCTCAGCCTCCATTAAACACATCTATATGTTCACTTGGTCATGAGATCGGCTCTGGTGCCAGCTGATTGTAAAGAAGACATATGTGCCGTAAGTGCCTTATCATTTTTGTCAGATTTCATGAATTGACTGCTTATTATCTCATATTATTCTATTTCGTATAGCGCATATAGTTTGGGTATAATGCGCGACAGACTGTCACTGCGGACTCGCTCCGAGTGGCATTGCCAGTGCTCAGGCACAAACCTGCTAACCTGCCGGATCACCGTTGAATCTCGAATCCTTCTTCCCTGCTTCCGGTTACATGGCGTACCGTCTTCTCAGTTTTGAGACTCTGTAGCAATAGGCTAAAGTTGACCCTCGTATGCCTCCGACGGCAAATTGGAGCCTTTGCAAAAAAGCTAGACTCTTCGACTTTGCCAGCGATATTCTTTGCGTGAGACTTCAGCCAGCGTTGCATTTCGCTGTTGGAAACAGGGCCTCCGCAGCTGGGCCCTTGTTTAGGACATCCGATCTCGACTACGGTCCCGTTCCGTGTGGTTTCTTTTCCCGCCCCTTGTCAGAAAGACTCAGGCTTCGCAGCTCCTCTCTATTCCGCCAGTGGATTCGCATGTATCGTCACCTTTTCAATTCGAAACGGCTCCTTCGGACGGCTCTTCTTGTCCACCTCAACAGCCTCCATCTTCGCCAGCGTCACCAAGCCCTCGTCGCCAATCACCTTACCAAACACGGTGTTCAAGCCGTCGAGATGAGGAGCCTTGTCGAAGGTGATGAAGAACTGCGAGCCATTGGTGCCGGGCCCCTTGTTGGCCATGGAAACGAAGCCTCTGCCGCTGTGTCTTAGCGCGGGTCGGATCTCGTCTTCAAAGGGCCCGCCCCAGATCGACTGGCCGCCCTTTGGGTTCTCGGCCGTTGGGTTGGCCGGCGCTCCTGTCTGCACCATGAATTTGGGGATCAGGCGGTGGAAGGGCGACTGGTCGTAGTAGCCGGAGGCGCAGAGAGCCAGGAAGTTCTGTTGAGGCACTGGCTGTTAGCGGCTGAAAAGCAAGACGATTGCTTGTGGATTGCGGTGGATATGGGGACATAAATACCTCTGCTGTCTTGGGGACGCTCTCGCAAAAGACCTCAATCTTGATGTCGCCGAGCGACGTGTGAAGCGTGACGGACATTGTGGCTGGTGAGTTGTTTGATAGAGCTGCAAGATTTCAGGTCTGATTGCTGGTTAAAGTGTAGCTAGCCCGATTAGGTAATCAGCTCTGGTGGGAGACAATCTATAACTTCAGATATATTCAAAGCAATAGGCTTTGCCATTTGGGTTATCCATTCAATTGGTTGATGATGTAATTTAGCTCTAGTATATATCAAAATAGAACATATTAAATTCTACTCCGTTTGAGGCCTTCCATCTCAACCTACCTTTTCTCCATACACATTACATTCATTCTATATCCCTTTTTCTCATCCATCTCTCCAAATTTCACTCTGTAAACAGATAATTCATTTTCTTAAATGAAAGAGGATGCCCAATTAAGCACCATTGGCTTCTCCATCATCCGCCACTCGGTCTGCTCCAGAGGCGTGTCCCCATCCCTGACTAAGATGACAACATTTTTCCATTTCCAATATTCTATCTGCGCCAAGGCGGCTTTCACATCTTCAATATCCGAGGCTCTCATCTTAATCATATTCACCTTGAAAAAGTGTCTATTTTGTTTTATGGGCAGCAAAAGAGCCTCTTGCCCCTCTGCTACTTTGGGAAAACATTCTCTTGCTTCTTCATCCAAGCCATTCGCGATAAGCCTGCGTAGCTTGCACCATGCTTGATGTTTGAGAGTACCCAATTGTGGTTGAAAGCTGTTTGCTTCAAGCTGTTCAAGTGTGTCTTGATGGCGGCGTCGTTTCTCTTCTTCAGCACTGTCGGCACTGCTCCATGATGCGTGCTGCTTTTGGGCCTGACTATAGGTGGGAGGTTGTTTTGAGTGCTTCGAAGAATCTGTCTGTTTAGACTTGAGGCGCATTTTTTGCACAGAGTCAGAAGGCAAGGATGACTTGGTCGACGTCTTCTTTTTCGAATGGCTCTTCGCAGAAGCGCGAACCGTCTCCAAAGACAAATTCGAGTACGTAGTTGAGAGCGACCAGCGACTCTCGGATTTAATAGCCCTGCTGTCGCCAATTTTTCCATCATATTCTACTTCAAACATTGTTTCTTCGCCATACTCTGCTGTAGTCATCTCAAGCTCTGTGTTGTTGTAGCTGCCTTTTTCATCGTTTTGACCCGAAGAGTCCGAATCCAGTACATGCGGCGTGTCAAGAAGATGATCAAATATACGTCGCCACGTAACCAAATTTCGAAACTTGATCTGGTACTCTCGATACTTCCACCGAGTTCCTGTGATTCCGTGGGTCATAGCTGCGAAGCATATTCTCAAAGTCGGCGCATCATCGGAAATGAATTGAGGCTCCTCTCTGGGGCTCCCTTGAGACTCATCATCGGAAATGAATTGAGACTCATCAGTGGGAATGTTTTGAGGCTCTTCATTGGGAATGACTCGAATTGCATCCTTATTGGGGCTGGGTCGAGATGTATCAACTGACTCTGAAGAGCCACGACAGCAGCAGAGGTATCTCATCTCTAAAGTGTAAAAAAAGGGTACTCAATATTTTCTAGTATTAGCGAGTGGCTCAGCTGTAGAGGTTCCCGCCGAGTTATTAAATCTATTTCGAGCGGCCTGTAATTAGTAGCATCGTCGACAGACAAGGAAACATGTAGAACAAAGCCAAAAAGGTCGGAACTATCACCCGGAAAGTCCCCCGAACACGACCGGCATACTCTTCTCTGTACTTTCCAAATTCATCACAATAAGATTCATTCATATACACGTGTTCAAGCTCAAGGCCAATGAGCAGCTCAAGTTACAAATTTTGAACGATAGCTACTGCTTTGTAGAAAAGAACAAAAGAAAGAAAAAATAAATGTGGTTCTGCTCTGTTCTGTTCTGGGCTTTGTTTCGAAACGGTATGCCTCCAAACTCCGTACATTGTCTATTTAGAAAAACCCCCCTTCGTACGCTGTATACTAGCTATTGCCACTGCTAGCCAAAAGGGAAAAAAAAGTAAGCCCACCGTGGAAACGCCTTTACCAATTCCTTCCTCCCGTATCGAATGAAGCCAAATAATACGCTGCACCAGAAACTTTTTGGTTTTTGTTTTTTTTTTAAGCAGCGCGAAGTGACGTCTTTGTTTGAATATGTTTCATGTGCAAGAGCTGTTCCTCACTAAACAAGCTAATCCTTTAACACTGCTCCAGTAGATGCTTTGTATCTCCATTTCGCCCCATCGCGGGTTCGCCTCTTTTATGTCGCGGCTTTCTCTGTTGATTTTGATAAGTCTGTGGCATATATATCGGCAACTCTTTCCGGGAGCATTCAATTGATAGGAAGACCATGTCCGTGTTTCACCTTTCTTCGCGGCAGCTTGTTTTAAACAGTTTGAGCCACGTCACATGGGAAATTTGGGCCAACAAATATTGGGCTACCAGAGTCCCCCATATTGCGCAGAGTAGCAAATTGTTTAAGTTCATGGACAATCGACCGCAGGGAAACATCAACCCATGCGCCGCCTCTTATTCCCGTTATTGGGGCTACCGTTCAACCCCAGGTCGTCTCGGTGAATTTCCTCAGTTCCTGCAGGACTTGGAGTATCAAACTTGTGGTTAGCGATATCAAGCCCGTTGTGAAGTCCATCTCCATCGATATTGAAATTGAAGTCATTCCCGTCTCCAAAGTGAGCATCGTTCAGAAAGGCGTTGCTATCAAAGAACTGGTCCAAATCAACAGGTGGCGCGTCGAAATAGGCTTCGTTTCCATCGTCTATGCCTGGAATGTGTCCATTTGGACTCAACGGCCCCAAGATGCCGCTTAGCTCGTGAATCTTTGCATCCTGTTCATTCTGTAGTCGCTTGAGTTGTTCGAGTTCATTCTGGTTCGTGCTAATATGTTGCAGGGATGGCGCTGGCATAGTCGGTGACCGCATGATCGGTGAGAGCGACGGCGCTACAGGGCTACTGCCTTGCGCTGGAGGAGGGACGGCTGACGTGGCAGTGGCAGGAGGCCTATTGGCTAAAGGATCAGACACAGCAGGCATGTTTGGCACCGTAGAGGATGTCGACTGTGATGCCATCAAGTCGACTAGTTTGCTCCTCTGGTCGTTGCTCAAAGTATTCGGAGCATTGTTGACAAGTTGAGTTGCGTCTGGTAAATCAAGGGCATTGCCCGCATTGTGGTCATTGATTATCTTCATCATCCGTTCGCTGGGATTGGCTTCGAGTTCTTGCCTGAGGGTTGGTGTCGTATCCGAAGGTGACGTATCGAGCAGCTCAGTAACATGGCCCATCTCAGGATGAGCCCCAACTGGAAGATACGGTGTGCTGCTGGTCGACGGCGACCGGCTCGGCTGGACTGATGGCTGGTTGGCCTGGGGGATTCCTGGGAGTAGTTTCTGGGTCTTTCTGGGTGTGGGAACGCTCATTGAGCTGGCAGTGCTAGGTTGGTGGGCCTGGAAGAAATCTCCTAGATCAACAACACTGCCTTGGTGGGTTGGCTGCTGGCCTTGATTGGCAATCATGCTAGAAATGATGTCTCCGACATTCTGCGGGTTACCCTGATCTTCCAACGTCTTTCTAAAGACGTTGGCTAGAAAATTGAGGATGGCATTAATCGAGTTCTGATGCCGGTCATGCTGGCTCTGAAACAGCATCGCTTGGTTGTATAAGTCGTTGTTGTTTCGCTGTAGACGGTTAATAGCCCCGAGAATCAGCTTCTGCTGCTCTCGCACTTTCTGTAGCTCCTCTTTGATCAATGTCATCTCCTTCTTGGGGAGGGCCTGGTTGGCATCAGTCCCAGCAGCGGGTAGAGATCGGTTCGTGTTACTGGCCGACGGAATCCCCTGATGAGCCAAGATATCTTCGTGGATAACTTCTTCTTCACTATCTCCGTCGCCGTCCGGGCCCTTGTTGCCCTTTTTCGATTTGCCACCGCTCTTCGGTTTATTTATAAGCCATAGAAGATTCGGGTGGCCTCGTCGGAAGTATGGATTCGAGTACTCGCTTGGACTCTTGTTTTTGCGCTCACTTGCTCTCATGGAGTTGTCTGAAAGCCCTACGCACTTGTGGAAGCCATACATGTTGAGCTGTCGCACGAAAGACGCATAATTGTTGTGTTTGAACAACTCGGGAATCAGCGTCTTGGCAAACTCATCCTCGTCCAGTACTATGAAAGAGTCGCCCTTTTCCGACCAGCGAATTAAATCTTCATTTTTTCGTTCTTCCAGGAAGCTGAAATAATATTTAGTTTGTGGCGTTGCTTCCAAGAGTCTCGTTGCAAAAGCTTACCTGCTTAGTTTTTGAACGAATGGAGGAATCTGTTTCCTCTTAGCCTGAGCTTCTCGCTTTGCCTTCTGGGCCATTTCTTCCAAAACTTCCACGTTGTCCTGCTCCACTCTGCCCTCCGTCGCGGTCTGCGGAACGAGGAGGCCGTCATCGCCAAAGGCGTTCCATTGATCCGGAGAAGGATCGTAGGAAGCTCTTAGGTTCGTGGGAACAAGAGCACGGTTCGTTTGTCGCCGTGCAAGTGAATTCGATGGCGCATTCACGGCCGCGGGGTACGTCTGCTGTGCTTGCGCAAGCCCATATGGATCCTCGCGGTGTGCCGTGGCAGCACTGAAGTAATCGGTCGGCTCGGTCGCACCGCCAGCGGTATTCCATTGCATCATAGGGTTCGCTCCAGTACTAAGGTCGGCTGGATGTGATTGCGGCACGCTCCGCTGGATTGGTACGACTGGCGTCGCACCGGGGGCTGCTCGCTTCCGGGAATTTGATGCAGACATGTCTAAGGACATACGACGGCGTAGGAGCCGGTCGCTGAGCCACTCAAGCGAGGAATTGCGCGAGAAGAAACGATGGGGTGGTGAAATTCTTTATGGGATGAAACGGGGTCCAGTCGCGATGTCGAAAGCCGATGGACGGTGCCCGGAACAGTGCTGAGCCCGCAGCCCAAAAGCGAGATAAGCAGCCTGCGGTATCTCGAAAAGCAGGCCGATATGCTGCTGCATCCAGCAACGGTGAGCTGGCTGGGACTGGGCGCGCGCGGGAGGTTAGCGCCTGGCCTCGGCCCGGACAGAGAACACGTCGGCTTTCTTGGCTGATTGTTCAACCCCGGGATCGGTAAGGCTGTTGCGAAAGGCTGTGGGATTCGCTGGCCGCAGCAAAGAGCTGGGCAGATGTGGAAATGATACAGGCGTGGCACGCGCGGTTGTCCAAGGAATTAGGCAACCGGTTGCAGCCTGGACGATAAAAAAAAAAGGTAAAACTACCACCTCTCTGGCGGTCGCTGTGCCTCAGCGCCTGCTACTCTGCGGCAATCCGAGCTCTCTGGATTTTGCTGGCGCGACGCTCGTTGGGCGGGTTCAGCTGGGCTGCGTCAAACGCAATTAAGAGAGGGAAAATTCTGTTCGGCGGCGGCGAAGCCTCGATTCCGGGCGCGGGGGTTGGCGATATATGGCGTGCTCAGGCGCGCAGCAGGCAGCTCGTTCGTTAGGCTGGCCGAGATATCAGCCCAGCGCGATGGCAGGAAGTCGGGCGTGGTTGAGAAAATGCTTGATTTCACAATTACAAAGTACTTTCACAAGAGTGGGCTTCGGTCAGCGGTCTAAGGATGTCATCGCGGCGCCTAGCCAGATCGGCCAATCAGCACGCGAGGCGATAGAGGCTGTTCAGCGGAATCAAGCTGTCAACACGTGATGATAAGCCGCCTTGTCCGTGCGCGTGCTAATGGCCCAATGAGCCGTTGACTCGGAACAAACAGCAAACTTTGTTCTTCGTTTATGGAGATTGCGGAGTCAAGTCCGGAGCTTTCGAGCAGGCGATTAATGGCATAGCTAGCACGCAAACATGGCTTAGCTTGCTCCTACTTCAGAATTGCTGCCAACAGCCACAATGTCTACCAGATGGTTTACGCTCGGACAACGGCTTTGGTCAAAAAATTGAAAGCTTATACGGAGCTTGCAGTGAAGCCCACAATGGGAAACGAAGATCATTGCCTAACGTGGCCTTATCGCTCATATCGTTTAGTCCAGACCGTTCTCATTGCAAAACCATGATATCAGAATCGTTCGTTCTGAATTTATGAATTCATGCATGCTGAAATCATGCATTTGCTAAACATTTACATCTTTTACAAAACCCCTATGGCTCTCCGCAGTACAATCGGCACTGAAGAAAAAAAGTCAACTCAAAAAAGATACATGGCGTGCAAAAAGCAAAAAGCAATGTCCTCGGTGAGGCTCGAACTCACGACCTTCAGATGGCCCAAACTGATGCTTGGATCATATCAATGTCAATATGAGACTGACGCGCTAGCCAACTGCGCCACGAAGACCTTGTTGAAGACCCGGTGTCGCTAAACCTGATCAGAAGCCTCGATTTGACGACAGCTCTCGAACCTTGACGGATTGTTTCTCAATCAGAGGTAATGTTGAGCCCATTGTATGTAGAGTGAAAGTAAGATAGCGTGGTACATGTAGTCTCTACTTAGTACCACACAGTTGAAGATTGGTGGCTTTGGGTTTTCCGAGCTGCAATCGGATATAACCAATGTCTTGGCCCAGCTTCAGCATAACCAACGATGAGCTCTTCTATACAAAAAGTAGAAGGTGGTGGCAATCATAATAAGAGCTAAAGCACTACCCATACGCTACGCCACAAGGCCAGATCAATAATAAGAAACATTACATTATGCGAGCACCATAGAATCCAAACCTTCATTTCGCTCCTCTACCCGCCAATGAAGACGCTTTTGCCATCTGAGCATTCCTCGCTTGATCCCACGCCCTCCCAGATCCACCGGATCGAGCCTCTCGCTCAGCCCGTTTCTCCTCTTTCAGAGTCCGAGCCTTCTCCCGCGGATCAATGACGACCAGCTCCTCTTCAGCCTTCCTGCGGTTGCTGAGGTCCTTGCCAAGCTTATCGGCCGCAAACGAAAGTGCGTGTGACATCCAGCCTTCGTCGTCACTATCTTCCTTGTCCTGTTTGTCCCACGACGTGCAGCTTTGGCAATTTGCAATAAAGTGCAAGTCACATAGTTCTGCTTCTTCATCCGGCATGGGCTTCTCTGCCTCGCCCTCCTCATGACTGACGGGCGCTTCTGCAGACATCTCTTTTGATGGCGGTGCCTTTTCAAGCTTCGCCTGGAAGGCCTTTAGCAGGCGAAGAGATGTCTGTTCCTCGCTTGCTGTTGTATTATTACCACCTGGCCGCCTTTTTCTTCCTCGTATGGATGTTTCGGGTATCATTGTTTCTAATACTGATTTTCTCTCTTCTTTAACCGGTTGCTCCGAATGGACTGTCCTCCTCATTGATGCCTTTAGAGCTGCTAGCTCTTCATTGGCCCTTTCCAATGCACTCTTTTCCTTGGCCGGCTCTGGCTCAGGTGATGGCTCGGGCGACGGTTCCTTATGTCTCTTGCGTAGAGGAATATCCATTGGTCTCTCCCCTTCCATTCCATCATCCTCCTTGTTTTCAGCAGCCGGTTCGGCTTGCTTATCCGCGGCCTTTGGTTTTGAAGGTTTTGATTTTGAGCTCTTCTCTTTGGGAGCAGGCGTCTCTTCCTCCTCTGCCATGACTATCCTTGAGTCAAACTTGGCCTTCTTAAAGACAGGCACGTCCTCGTCGCCCTCTTCATCTCCAAAGCTGAGCAGCTGCTTTCCGCCTTTCCTTTTCTTCTTCTTCTCTTTCTCTGCTTTTGGCTTTGCCTGTATTTGTGCCACCCGCGATCGTTTTATCATGTCGCCAAAGGGGTTAACCAAGATTTCCACCCGCTCAATCTTGACAGGATACAGCGGTCGGTCGGTCGTTTCGTCCACTTCTGATTCACCAATCTTTGCCAAGTTGTAAATTGTGTCTCCGGCAACTCTGCCAAACATTGTGTTCTTGCCATTCAGCTCCTCTGCCTTGTCTAGTGTAAAGAAGAATTGGCTTCCGTTCGTGTCTGGCTTTCCTTCATTGGCCATGGCCAGGAGGCCGCGTCGGTTGATCTTTAGTCGGGAGTGAAATTCGTCCTTAAAGTTGATGCCATTGGGTCCTGCATTCTGCCCACGTCTCTGGTCCATGGGCCAAGGGTCCAGGTCGCCGCCAAAGGCGCCTCCGTCGTAGATTGATTCGCCGCCATTTCCGGTTCCTGTAGGGTCGCCGCCTTGCACGATGAAGTTGGGAACGAGCCGATGGAAGATTGTGCCGTCGTAATAGCCGTCGAGACAGTGCTGAAGAAAATTGCGGCACGTCAGTGGTGTCTGCTTGGCGAAGAGCTCGACGTGGATTTCTCCCAGGGTTGTGTGCAGGACCGCTGAGGCCGTAGGCTGTGGCTCAAGGTTGTAAATCGACGACATGGCCGGCCGATGTGATGAAGCCTCCTTTGTATGTTGCCTTTAGCCGTAGCTATCGCAAAAGTTGGCAGCTGAACCACGCGAGCTTGAGCTTTTGAGGCTCGACATACCCAGTATCGCGCCAGACCCACTGTTATCGATAGCAGCGATTAGGCCCCACCAAAGCTTCACCATGAGAACATGTGAACATTGTAGTTCAAAAGAGCAACAGTGCACTTATAACTCATTCAGCTTGACGCCTTGCTTTTTGTATCTTTATTAACAGAGATAATTTGGTGATTGAATTGTCTTTTCAAAGACTAGTTACGTAGACTTCTGTCATAGTAACCTCTGGCCAGCTTACACAAATGCGCGCATCGTGAAACCTACCCTAGAACAAGGCATTTCTCGATGCAACTATGACCTACAGCTCTAATCGTTGCGAGACGAATAATAGACATCTAGGCTATGAATATGTAGAAGTAGAGTCAGCTGTTATGATTTGGAAGTACCAAGGTATGGTGTGTGGCTTTGGTGATAGTTTGGACTGTGCACTCATAGATTGACAAAGTTGACCACATAAAAGAAAACACATGAAGCAAGTCACAATAACTGGTCTCGAAGTGCACATGATGGGAAATGAAACAAGCCGCCTTCAATTTAGAATACAAGTCACATTCCGCGGACCAAAAAAAAGAGCAACAGTCGAGGAGATGTGCCTTTGTCAAGTATTGCATGAAGCACCATGCTGTACTCTGGTCTAACTCTACGGCGATCATAAGAAGGGGCCTACAAAGAAACACTAAAACACCAGACGCCTTCAGAACCAACCGGCTTTAGAAACAAAGGACTTGCAGTTCTGTCCCTGTGGCTGAATTTTCTTTTAAGCTTAGAGCGCCGCTCTCCGCATGTTCGCAAACAGTTTGGGGCTAAACCGTGAGTTGCAGGATCGTAGGGCGGCTCAAGCGCTGAGCAAGACGGGGAGTCGGACAGGGCAAAGGAACCGATTGGCGGAAGCTCAGACAAAGGCGGTCACTTTTGCTAGTGGCGCATTTGGTGTTGATGCAATTTGGGGAGCTGGCGCGTGGGGCTGTGTGGGCTGCCTCGAAATCATGAAAAGATGAACTGCTTTGAATACAACAAAGAAGACCGGAATCAGGCTAGTGGACAGCAGGTATTTGCATTGACGTCCGCGGTGCTAGTGCTTTATGCCGAGCTATCCAGTCTCACGCCTTTTGTCTCACCTCGCCATGGCGGGAGATTGACGCTCAGGTGGTTCGACCGCCAACCTGCCATCAAGCTAAAACCACCATCAGCCAATGCTCCAGCGGATGCTCCAGCGAAGGTAGGGGCTGAGCACCAGACGTCAGCAGCCCCAGCCCCCCTAATTTGCCGGAACGGCAGCTGCTCGCTGATGTGCCGATACGGGGGACGTCACCGTCGTCACAGCAGGCAGAGCTCCGGCGATTCCCTGTTTTTCTCTCTCTCACATACACCTCAACCGATCCCGACTCTGCGTGGCGAGGGCGTCGTTGGGCATTGAGTCCGTTGCTTCTGCTAATTCCAGTATTTCGGCTGCGTCCTCATAATCCTCGGCTTCTTATTGCCGTTGCCGTCTTTATCTGCTTTACCTGTTGATGTATTGATACCCCCAAATCGCCAGACGCCATGAATCCCGCAAAGCTTCTTGAGGAGCACAACGCTGCTGTTGTCAAGATCCAAGAGCAAGTCAAGCACTTCTACGACAACAAGAAGCAATTCCGAGTCTACCATGGTTCCACCAGCTCTACGCGGCCGCTGTCCTTCAAGGCCGATGCCATTGTCGACACCAGCAGCATGGACCGCATCTTCCCCGTCAATCTGGAGACCATGACGGTGCAGGCCGAGCCCAAGGTGCCCATGGATGCGCTGGCCGCGCATACGCTCAAGCACGGCGTCATTCCCAAGATTGTGATGGAGTTTAAGGGCATCACCGTTGGCGGCGGCTACTCTGGCTTTTCCGGCGAGAGCAGCATGTACCGCTATGGCCTCTTCAACAACACCGTGTCCGAGATTGAGATTGTGCTTGGCGACGGCACGCTGGAAAAGGCCAATCGCGAGCGCAACGCGGACCTGCTCGAGCATGCTGCAGGCAGCCTGGGGACCTTTGGTATTGTTACGCTGCTCACCATTGAGCTGATCCCGGCCACTACGTATGTTCAACTGGACGTCCAGCTGGTCGACGACGTTGCCAAGGCCCACGATCTCTTTGAGGAAGCCGCCAAAGACGAGTCAATCCACTTCATCGACGGCGTCTACTTCCGCAAGGGCGTGATTGTCGTTATGTTTGGACGTTTTATCAAGGCCCTGCCCAAAGACAAAACCCCTCTGAAAAAGATGGAGGTGCACTGGTTTGCCGACACTATTGAAGCTGCCATTAAGAAGCAGCCCACGCCGGACAAGCCCACGGATCTCTACATGTATACCCCCGACTACCTCTTCCGCTACGACCATGGTGCTTTCTGGGGCGGCAAGCTTGCTTTTAAGCATTTCCACGTGCCTGAGAATGCCATTACACGCCGCCTGGCCGACCCCTTCCTCGACAGCCGTACCTGCTACCACGCGCTGCACAAGTCCGGCCTTGCCAACGAGTATGTCGTGCAGGATTTTGGTATTCCGGCTAGTACTGTCAAGGAGTTTATTGCCTTTGTCAACGACACGCTGCCAGAGCTGCAAATCTTCCTGGCCCCATGCAAGGCTCCCAGGGAGATTGGTCTGACATCTCGTTTCAACGCCCGTGTCGAAGAAGTCTCGGACCAGCGTATTTTTGCCGTCGGTGTCTACGGCCGCGGACCTCGTGACCCCAAGGCCTTTTACGAGCTCAACCGCAAGCTCGAGCTGCGCAGCGCCGAACTCATGGGAGCCAAGCTCCTGTATGCGCGAACATACTATACCGAGGACGAGTTTTGGCTCATCTACCGCAAGGATGTCTACGACGAAATGCGCAAAAAGTACAAGGCCGAGACGCTGCCCTCTGTCTATGACAAGCTCAAGGCCGACATGGACACGGGCGCAGGCAAGCGCAGGCCTGTGCGTGGCATCCTCGCGACGATGTGGGACAAGGCCATTGGCAACAAGGCTTATATCCCTGTGACGAAATGAGCACCTACAAGTTGCGGAATATGGGCGATTTTCGTCTTGCCTGTTCATATTGTGTTGGGGGGGAACGATTAATGTGCGACATGTTGGATATGTCTAATTACAGAGCTTTGTCAGCCTGTGTGATTGATACCCCTGACTCTTTTGATCTCTTGCTGTTCATTAATATAGCAACATATCTTTTGTCTCTTTCTCCCTTTGTCGATGGAATACTGCTTAATGATACCAAGACTGTGCGCTCGTCTAATACATTCCATAGAATAAAAATTGATATTTCTTTACTATGCCCTTTTTTGTATAAACAGTGCGTCTCTTTCATGTACAGCAGTGTGTGATTCGTACACAATCTTTCTCTCTTCAGTCATACATGCCGATGATTTCACCGACAATGCTGCGATAAATGCCCTTGGGATCGAACTTTTGCCGCACAGCTTTAAAGCGAGAGAGGTACTAGGATTTCCAGTCAGCCACTAAAGAGAAAAGAGGGAGAAGGAAGCTCTGTAAAGGGGAGCGCTTCAACTCACACTTGGGTCCAGGTTTTTGACTGCGCGCTTGAAGACATCACGGGTATTCTTCGTCCAGTGAGGCCGGCATGGGAACTCGTCAACCAAGGTATTGGCCAAATTGATGTCTGCAAGAACGGATCACGCGAAACAGTTAGCGTTCAATATCATTTCCCCAAGGCTGAAAAAGTGTGAAGAATGAGCTTTGCTTACAGAATGCCTCGTTGTATCGCTTCTCATCTCCAAGACTGGGTCGGAAAGAAGGGAAATCAAACATGATGGCGCCTTTGCTCCAGTCCTGCCCATCGGCAGTATCCGTCGTGACCTGCCCGAGAAAATCGAAATGCGCCTTGCCAAACTTGATGTTGATGCCGCTCCGGTACGTCGACGCCATGGGCATCCCCTTTGCCGTTTCCGCGTCGAAGAGGGCGCGAATCCGCCTCAGCACCTCGTTGGCCCTCGTCACGGGAAAGGCCAGCTCGAGCGTGTACCCCTTGAGCCCGTACTCCCACTCGGGCTTCTGCCCGGGATACAGGCCGCCAATCAGCACGTCGTAGTTCCAGCCGTAGACGGGCCAGTCGGTGATTTCGGCGTCGGTGATCTTGTCGTGGAAGTTTGGCTTGTCCCACAGCCCGAAGAAGATGCCCTCGGCGGCGAGGTTGGGGATGGAGCTGTATTTGCCGCTGTTGAGGAGCACGACGGCGGCGCCTGCCTCGAGGGCCGTGACGGAGAATGTGGACTGGAAGCCGAGCTGGCTGCTGGTGTTTGTGGGAACGACGTCGTAGGTGCGCCAATGGAACTTGTGCTGGGAGGGCCACCACTATAGGAAGAAACGTAAGTCCTTCTTCCTTTTTCTGGTCTCTTTTCAAGACTTACCCAGAAATTGGCCGTCAGATACGGCGAGATCAGCTTGTAAATATCGCCGTTGAGAACATCATTCTCTTGAAGACTGCAAGACGGTTAGATACCTATGCAACTCAAGAGCAATGTTCCAGATTAAAGAAAGGAGAACCAACGTCGTTTGCATGGCGTAGACCTTGGTCTCTGGGAAGATTTGCATCTTGATCCGCGCAATAATCCCCAGCAAGCCCAACGACGTCGACGCAGCAAGCCACTCCTCACTGCTCTCGTCCCGCTCCACGGTTCGAATATCCCCATTGCCGTCAATAATCTCCAGCGCCAGCACGCCGCCAACCACCACGGCATCCTCCCTCAGCGACGTGCGATGCGCACCCATGGCGATGCTGCCCCCCAGCGTAATGTTCCAGTTGACCAAGCCCGTGCCGATGTTGGCGCCTCGCTCGTGCAGATACTCGGCCAGCTGGAAAAAGGTCACGCCGCCCTCGACCACGACGCTGCCGGCCTCGAGGTCAAAGTCGGAGATGGCGTTGACAAACTCGGTGCGGACGATGACGGTCGCGTCGTCGGAGCACTGCGTGTCGTACCACATGTGGCCCTTGCCGCCGGCACGCACCTGCAGGCCGCGGCGGGCGGCATCTTTGACGAGTGAAGCCATCTCGGCGACGCTGGTTGCGTTGTGGACCTCGACGACATTGTGGCACGAGGGCGAGCCGGGGCCGTCAAAGGTGTAAAATTCAAAGGCGGCCGTGGCGCCTAGCAGGCCGGCCAGGGCGGCGATGGAGTTGCGAAGCATTGAGGGCGCAAGTTTGGACTCTCTATCCGGCTTTTGTAGCGGTATTCCTTGGCAGGGGCATACGGGTTTATCGAGAGGCATCTGTTCATCGCTCGGGAGCTGGTGATGCTTATATAGAGATGGACGTCAGACTAGAGCGGCCGCGTCCATGTTGCTTACTGGTCTCGCCTTGAGAGTGTATTGAACCATGTAGTCATGCCTCTTCCATTGCTCGAGTCTAATGCAATGCAATGCCATGCTTCATTCCTCGTGACCTAAACTGGCAGCCGCGGTCGTGATTTCTCTCTTCACTCAAGCACTAGCATCTGTACCGTTGCTAAAAGGACATGTGAAAGATGCACCGGTTTCCTCTTCCAGGCACCGCGGCCGAGAAATGCTTCCCTCAAAGTCCATCGAGGGTGTCTTGCATATTGGTCACTTCACTATATAGCCGGGTGATTCGCTAGCACAACATCACCAAATGGCAGCTGGGCAAGGGTTACCCTCTTTGGTTACGGAAGTGATCGCCAAGGTAGGCCTATTTACCCCAGGATTGTTGTTTCTCGACCCCTGCACACCACTTTTTAAGCCTAAAAGTAACGTTGACGAGTAGGAGTTTCGTGCGGGGAAGACGAATTGCATCGTTATTTGCTGGAGGAGTTTCGGCAGTTTGGAGAGGTGACTTGAGCTAAGCAGGACTATTCATGCAATGGGACGCTGGAGAGGACACGAAACGCGGGGAATGTGATGCCATGATTATTTTTTTACTCCTCTCAGAAGCTTGGTAAGTTTTATAGATGCGTTCTTGATATTATATAGCACATGGTGGTGATGGTATCAGCCCTTGACACTGGTGGCTATAACGTAGATGGTTGTCAGTAAGCCAACGTTGATACACTTGAATATACATTCAAGCGTGTATTTAGAAACAGCATTAAGCTTAATGCTCTATGGAGCGCCCATCTTAAAAGGGACCGTTGAATGCCAAGGCCTGGTTCTTTTAGACTATCGTCATTTCGCCTTTCCAGCTTCCACATTGGGACGTCTGCTGTTACATTTGCACTCTGCAGGTCTAGTTTCGGCGTCCGCGGACAAGATTCCATCATTTATACTTGAATAGTCGTCCAGTCAAAGATGGATTCTTCTCACTATTCTGCGTTGCAAAGCATATGAGAGTCGAACAGTTTCATTTTAACTGTGTGGCTGGTATTTGGCATGTGTCAGATGAAAGAGCCATATAGCTAACAAGATGCGTTACCAAACTTGATCCCTACACACGACCAGAGTAAATCATGGCTGAGGCTTCCTTTCAACAGCTCTGTAAACTGACATAGCCGCAGTATATCCATATACCTGGTCGAACAGAGTCAATTCGGGCGTGTCAATTTGGCTCCTATGAGCTGTTATTCTACGCCTCGCATATATGATGCATTCCTAATTGGTATCATTCAACTGCCACAGCACGTATCAGCTCATGTCGCGGATCGGCTATGCATCTCGTAGACCATTCAGCTGCTGTTCCACATTTCAGCAATTATACTACTATCATGGGGCACATCTGGCTGCAACGTGGTGGAGCTGCTGTCGTTGAAACCGAGAATGATAAGTTGAGGCCAGATTGCTATGCTGCATCAGGGATATGAGTTGCTGGCCCCAGCTGCAAGGTACAGACCCTCGGTGTAAGTGAGCTGCGCTACCCGTCATGCTGAAGACTGAGCCCAGTGCCCAGTGTATTGAGCTAGTCTGTGGTACATCTGGATCTAAGGTACAAGTATCTGATTGTGTCATGTTTGAAGCTGTGAAAAGGCCTCATAATAAGCATCGACTCTTCGTGTTGCTGTCACTCTTTGAAACCCCCCCCCCCCCTTATTTGCTCCATATAAAACGTTGGGCAAGTAAGAAGTACATATCAAATTGTCAACGTGTCAACGTGCGCAGCAACTGAGTCATGAGATACGCTGTCGAGACCATAGTGGGTTGCCCGGGGGCGTGCACAATCAAGATTTCACCGGCATTTGAATGATCTCTTGGAAGCCGGAGAACAAGGCGAATACGCATCAGGAACCAGTTGTTCGCAGAGGTAAAGGGGTATCTTGGCTCAAGAAGACGGCGGCGGCTGGAGCGATATTGAAGAAAGCATCTAGCTTGCTGGTATCAAGGTGCGGTGAAATCTCCCGTCGGCTCATTTGCCTATTTCGTGATAGAGCACGTTGTTAGTCGAGTCGATCACTTGTCTCGGGTATTAGCCGAGTCCGGACGAACTGCGGAGTTGGTGCTCCTCGACGAGCCCCTCGCTATATCTGAAGAGAGCCAACACTTTCTTACACGAGGAACACATGCGTGTGTTCTTTCACGTGGCTGTCTGTCATTGCCACGGGGCAATTGATCATGCCGCGGCCCCGTATCTTCATGGCATCTCCCAACAAAAAAAAGGCGGCATCCATCTTCCGCAGCTCGACAATTTACATAATTGCCCGCGACGTGATATAGGTATCTAGGTACTATAAACCGCTATAGTCGCAGCCATCCCTTAGCCGTATGGAGCATTTCGTATGCGTAGCTTCCCCCCACATGTCAATAACCACTAGATGCCCAGAATTGCAGAAAATTACCTATAACGGCGAGCCTCGGGAGCTTCCCGGCTGCATAACGTAAGCATTTTAATATCTTACTTTTGGACAAGAGCCAAGAGCAATATAGCAGTCTATATTACAGAGATGCTGGTGAATCCTACCCATTTAGATTGCCCTGTACCTACATATGCCTGTTTGTAAGGTGCAGGCTTCTAAAGGTAGAAACCAAGCCGTTTATATCAATTTCGAATTTCGAGTCTAGATCCAAGGTAGTGGCCACCCCGCTCCTACTGATCTCGAGGCCTTGCTCTAGTGGTGGCTCACTAATCAGATAAATATCCAACAACTCGACGAAGCCTTTTTGCCTTTGCTTCGGAACTGGAATCAGCACTGCAGGTGACAGCTGTTTCATGCTGAGGCCCACGAAATTACCCGACAATGAAGCTGACCAAGTTGACAAGTTGCTACTAGGTGGATTCCAAAGCCTTGTTTTCAACGGCGGCAGCCTTAGAGCCCTTGCAAACTACCGAATAACCGACATCAGGTATCGAATTCGCCTACGTCCCGGCCTATAAGATTTCAGAGCAGTGCGTGCGCTAATCCATCATGCCAGGTGCCAAGGTTTATGTAGAAACACTCAATGCCATCTGCGACGCCATCATCAGGCATACAGTATGCTTAATGCGCACGTGTTCATGAGGAACGAGTGGAGTCTCTACAGACTCTGCAGTCTGCAGTTTGCTATAGAGTGGGTGATCTATTGTTTGATAGATTGTTCCCCCAAAGCTGTCCACTTGTTTTAGTCCAGCGCAGGCATTGCTGGCCGCAGTGCCGCAGTGGCATGTTTTTTTCTGGGGTAGCGGTAATAGATTGGTCCAGTAGTATGTAATTGCCCTGCGCTTATCTGGAACCCCCGGACCATCTTGCATGTTCCATAGGACCGGCGAGGCCCTCTAGGCGTGGCGGGCCGCAGCAGCAACAAACTTGGACGCATCACCTGCTATCGCTCTCGGTGAGACGGATGCTGAGGTTGCAGGAAGCTCATCCTTGTCCTGCCAGCGTCCCCCGGTTGCAGGGAAGCCTGGGGAAGAAGGCGTCAGCCGCACTGGTTTCGGAGGCTTCCAGGCCACAATTGCACATTGACGTACGATTTTCAACAGAGGAGCTAGGATGAGCCTGGGAGACGAGCTAACCCAGTCTAGCACTGCTACTGATAGCACGAACTCGCGACTACTTCCACGGAGACACACTCCTATACTGACGCGGAGTATCAAGTACCGAGACGAGGCTTCAACAGTTCCAGGCGAGGGGTGGAAACCAAGGAAAAGTACCCGACGATACGCTAATTCTGGTGCCCTCACTAGTTTACGCTAATCCTTCCATTCAACTGCCTCTAGCAGCGTGCGGCGATGCGGAACAGGAAGCATGCGGAATCGAGCAAAGCAAAGGGACACAAAGCCCCAAAGCGGGGTAATCGGAATCGCTGCTAGCATCTCCGTACGAAGATTCTGGGGAACAAGCACAGCTTCGAAGTCGAAGCTAGCCGCCCGTCATCCATTAAACTGCTTACAATCTATCCGACAATGAGAAAGAGAGGAGCCATGCGGAACTTCCCGTGCGGCACATGCTGTCAAGTCGATTGCGGTGAAGATGAGTCTGGATCGAGTAGGTATCTGATGTGACGAAAGCGACAGACTGACTCGCCCTCAATATACTGAAATGAGTGACGCTCTGGGTGTCACTAATGTCACTAACGATACTGTCTGCGAATGCAACTCGAGGTTGTGATGATGATGTGTTAGTATGAAAGAGGAAGTGTGTGCCTTTGTGTGGGCGGGACATGCCGGGAACACTCTCAAACCGGGACAATTGCATCCTCAGCAAATCGCCCTGGTAGCACAGTGGCCACGAGGACTATCTTGGCAGTGAAGGCGTGATTCCAAAGTAGGAAACAGACTGATGCCAGCCAACTCGGTGCAAGGGACTGTCTTGAATTACACGTACTTGTACATACCTGACTAGGTAGGCTAATACTTGTGCCGGTGCTAGATGGATGGGATTTACTTGTGCATATGCCCTCGCACCCGCTCAGCCGGGGCATGGGGGCCCATTAACAAGCCAATGCTCCGAAGAAGCAAGGCGATCACTCACTCTTTACAGCAGCCAGCATAATGGTGTGAACTAAACAGGGCCTCTCTGTACAGTATGTACTGGAACTACTGCCCTCAAAGGTAAAAAGGAAAAACGGAGCTGACAAAACTGGTGGACAAAGCGGGCGGAGAGCCGGTGCAAGATTGCGAGTGCGAGTGCGGAGAAGGCGAGGCAATACCTGATAGGGCTGCCCCGATGGAGGAAATATCATGTCCAATGATGCACGCCTCTGCTCAGCACGAATTACACGGCGGCAAGATAGGCAGATAGGGCATCCGGATGGGCTATTCTGCAGCAAGAATGGACACCCGCATGGTTCCTCGTTTGATCGCCCTTATACGGAGAATACACGGAGCACTATATCTATACTGTACAAGCAGAGGAATGTCATCATTCGCTAGCCACGCCTGCTGCGGGGAACCTGCTCAACAACCCCAGAGCCGCTGTGCTTCGGGCTCGGTGGTGCGCCTGGAGCCCTTTCTGGGGCATTTCCCGTCGAGAATCAGGGAGCGACTACTCCTGCCCACGCCTAGCACCGCTCAGTTCGCCTCCAGCCACCCTCTACGAAACAAGCGCCGTCGCTGGAGGGCCTGAAGGAGGCATGGGACGGCGAGCGTTGTGGGGAACGAGCAGCAGCACTGATTCGGGGCCAAGGAGCTTGGGAGAGATGCTGCCGGCCTTGCGCACAAATCGCCTCCCCTGATGAGCTCGAGCTTGGCCCCCTCCCCGGCAGCCCGGGCCCGCAGCGGATCTCCTGCAACAAGATGGACGGCTCTAGGCTTGAAGCAGCAAAAGGCACTAGTCAGTGTGTCTGTCAGTACGAGAGGGCAGGCTAGGGAGGGACTGCGCTGTGGCTCGGATATCGTCGCTACAGAGGCATGGCGCACGGCATCAGCGCTGGCGGGGAGCCGAGACAAGAGGCGGCGGCGGGCTGGGCTGGGCACTATACATGAACCCGGCTCTGCATGAATGTGCTGCTAGCAGGTCCAGTGGCTGCGCACCCGATCAGGTAGCGGTACAGCAGGCCATTGACGCTTTCAGGACCCCAAAGTACCGCTGCCTTGCCGTGGGCGGGCTGAGGACGAGGGGATGGGGGTCTCAACGACATCCGCACCCTTGTCGCCGCCTATCCATGCAGTCTCCATACTTTTGTCTGCGCAATGGAGATATGGATGGGGTACGGAGCATCACTGCCCGTCTGGCGCTCGATGAAGCATTCGCCCCCGCTCTGCGACCGAGATGGAGGCAAATACGGACCCAACCAAGGTCTCCTTAATAATGAGAATCGAAAACCACCCGCCGCGTGTTGCAAATAAAAGGGTCTGGTTGTCCCCGACTTGGTTCCTTCCCTCTCCATCTCCTGCAGACAGTATCGAGCTGGTGTGTCCTTTCGTCATCAATAAATACCCCTCCTGCCCCTCACATTTGGCTTTGATCTGTCTTTCTTCTTCTTTCTTCTTTATCCATATACCACAAACCATCCATTCACAATGGCTTTGACAGTTGAGCTCGACGCCCCCACCTACGGGAAGTATACCCAGCCAATTGGCCTGTAAGTGCTATCGCCACCATCGCGCCTGTCTATCTACGCTGCTTGCTGTGCCTTCGCCACTACCATTACCATTTGTCTGATCACAGCTGACATTGTCGTCTTCAGGTTCATCAACGGCGAGTTCGTCGAGGGTGTTGACAAGAAGAAGTTCGAGGTCATCAACCCCGCCACTGAGGAGGTCATCACCTCTGTCTGCGAAGCCACCGAGAAGGACGTCGACATTGCTGTTGCCGCTGCTCGCAAGGCCTTCAACACAGTATGGAAGAAGACGGCCACCGTCGACCGTGGTCGCATGATGCTGAAGCTTGCCGACCTGATCGACCGAGATGCCAAGAAGCTCGCCGCCGTTGAGAGTTACAACAACGGCAAGCCCATTGCGCTGGCCACAGGAGAACTCCAGCTCGTCAGCGCCTGCATCCGATACTACGGTGGATACGCCGACAAGATCCACGGCAAGACCGTTGACGTCGACAGTGAATACATGGTCTACACCAAGCAGGAGCCTGTAAGTGAACAGCCCGATACACAGCCCGACCCTTGGGATCCAAATGGCTAATCAATGTCTTCTTTTATTGTATAGCTCGGTGTCTGCGCTCAGATCATTCCCTGGAACTTCCCCCTGCTCATGCTTGCATGGAAGATTGGTCCCTCATTGGCCACCGGTAACGCTGTCATCCTCAAGTCCTCTGAGCAGACACCTCTTACTGCCCTTCTCGTTGCCGAGCTCATTGTCGAGGCCGGCTTCCCCCCCGGAGTTTACAACATCATCAGCGGCTTCGGCAAGACGGCCGGTGCCGCCATGGCTTCCCACATGGACATTGACAAGGTTGCTTTCACCGGCTCAACCGTTACTGGCCGTGCCATCATGAAGGCTGCCGCCGCCTCCAACCTGAAGAAGGTCACCCTTGAGCTCGGTGGCAAGTCCCCCAACATTGTCTTCGACGATGCCGACATTGACCAGGCCGTTTCATGGGTCAACTACGGCATGTTTTACAACCAGTCCCAGACCTGCAGTGCTGGTACCCGTATCTACGTCCAGGAGGGCATCTACGACAAGTTCATTGCCGCCTTCAAGAAGCGCGTTTTGGAGAACAAGGTTGGCGACCCAGCCCACCCCGAGTCCTTCCAGGGACCTCAGATCAGCCAGCTCCAGTTCGACCGCATCATGGGTTACATCGACGCTGGCAAGTCGGAGGGTGCCAAGCTTGAGATTGGTGGCGAGCGACACGGCGACAAGGGCTACTTCATCAAGCCCACCATCTTCAGCGATGTCGGCCACGACATGAAGATTATGCGCGAGGAGATCTTTGGACCCGTCGCCGCCGTTGCCAAGTTCAAGGACGAGGAGGATGTCCTCCGCATGAGCAACGACTCTACCTACGGCCTGGCCTCTGCCATCCACACCAGGGACCTCGACCGCGCCATTCGCGTCAGCAACGAGCTCCACGCTGGCACCGTCTGGGTCAACAACTACAACTTCCTCCACGCCCAGATTCCCTTTGGCGGCTACAAGCAGTCTGGCATTGGCCGCGAGCTGGGTGAGGAGGCACTCAACGCCTACCTCCAGAACAAGTCTGTCACCATCCGCATTGGAGGTGCCAAGTCACCAATCAACTAAACAAAAAAAATAAACTGTAAAACTATAAAAAAGGAACGAGATGTTACGAATAGGACGAGATTGCTGGGTAGCGCATCTCTTTTTCATTTGCTTGTATGTTAATAGTCTGATGGTAGCTAGCCATGAATGAAACTGCATGACTCTTCATCTGAATTGTTCGCCCATCTTTGATGGATGTGATGTTTACACATGGTTAATCACGTAGATGCGTAGTACTGTTTGATGGAGTGTAGTTGATAATTAGCCGTCGGGTTTTATGGCCTCGAGTCTCAGTGCTTGCAGGCATATCCAGTATGTATATACGAGCCCCCACTGTTGTATCGTGCCTGCGAGCCTGATGCGTAGAGTAAAACGAGAAAATTTTACTAGAATGTGCTACGTAATATTTTTTGTTCTCATTGAGCCATGGTGTTGACATGCAGATGATCGAGTTTTCGATAGCACTTATCCTGCTTTGAAGAGTGGGCTATACCCCGAGCCTATGGCTTGGAACGTGGGATCTGAGACATCAAGTGTGAGAATGGTATTTGTAGCTCTATAAGTGGCTATGAAAGGGAATCTTTGGAGAAAAGAAAAGGAAATAAAAGACAGACATATTCCCTGGCTCTCATGTAGTCGCATAAGGTGTATATAGATTGTGGTTTGTTTCCCCGAATCCTGCCATTGGATGCTGCATCTGTTAGCCTTGACAGAACAGATACGAGTGCAAGGAAGTCACTCCCTACTAGGTATTTGGACAGCTTGAATAATTTTGGATTTTCTAATATTGCATAGGGCAACCAAGTTATGAGGCTGATCAAACTCTCTAATCCGTCACTTGAGAAAGATGTCTGAATATCGAGCCTTAAAAAAAAAAGCCTCTCTTCTTATGGCATTTGTAAGTGCCGCCAGCAGAGCAGCATCTTGAAGCAATCAGCTTCCACTACCGAAATCTATACTAATACCATCAACAAGGCACCGACGTCAGACCCCTCCTACGCTGCCTGTTGTCTGTTTTGTGACAAGTGACAGCAGCAAAATGAGAGCAAATGGACATAACATGGACATAACTTATACAGCCCCTGCGCAGTGGCCTTTGGCGGTTACCGTCACCGTCACCGTCACTGTAACCATTGCCATTCACTGCACATGTACATGTACCTCGTGGGCCTCCCGCATTGGCGCTGCAGGACGCGTAGCGAGACATGCACAGGCCGCCCAATCGGGCAGCGCCACCACTGTGATATGACACAAACAGCAACAAGGGAGGGGGAAAATCACCTTTTTCTCATCCTCCCACCGTTTTGCGTGCCAATCCAGCCAAAGCCAGTCGTTGTCTTTTGTCATTTGCCGCACACTTATATTTGCTTGCTGTTCCTGTGTGCCTGGAATTGTCTTTTTCGTGTCGTTTACGCTGAGAAGCTCTCACGGCTGCCTTGCTACGTGTACCGTCGCTGAGCTGTATACCGGGCATCGGGCCTTCATACACACGAAGAGAAGACACCATGGCGCTGGGATTGGGGCTTGTGTTTCTGCTGGTACGAACCATCTGCGCCTCTTTTCTTCTCTTCTCTTCTCTTCCGATTGCTGATGTAAATGTCAAATCAGGTCCACGCCGTGCTATTCGGCGTCGCAGTGTATGTGATACATGACATACGCCCAATGAGGCCCTGCTAACAACGTCCACGATACCCTCAAAACAGAGTCGTGTATTTCCACAGCGCTCATCTCTCCCTGCCCATCAGCTCCGCCGTAACCATCCTCACGGCCCTGCTGCCCATCCTCTCCTTTCTCAACTCCTTCATCCACCCCAGCCTCCTCCACTCCGCCCGCAGCTCGTCAAACCCCTTTGTGCGCCTCAGCCCAACCGTCCTGCAGGCTCTCCAGGGCCTTCTCACCACCGTCCTCGCGACGCTGCTTTTTGAAAGAGTGGTGCCTTCGGATACGGTGGAATGCCTGATCGACAACCAATGGCAGGGCCTGTGGCGCGGCAGAAACGGGGAGGCGATTCGCTTGATCCAAGATACGCTCAACTGCTGTGGCCTAAACACCCTCGTGGACAGGGCCTATCCGATCCTAGAGCCAAAAACCTGCGCGAAAATGTTTGGGCGCAACCAGGTGTGCAGGGGGCCTTGGCGTTCAGCCCTCAGGGGCAGTGCGGGAGCAGACTTTGGGATTGTCATTGTCGTGGGAGTATTGCAGGTGAGCTGTCTCTTACCCCCCCTTTCTCTTACTGTATTCATATACAAATATTTACGATCCAAACAGGCTCTGAGCCTGCTCATGACTAGAGAAGGCACCAACTGGTGGACGGCATGGCGCTCCGTCAGCTGGCACCGACAGCAGCAGGTCAACCTTCGGGAGAGCCGTCCACTGCTGGCAGGCATTCCAGACGCAGACGCCGATGTAGACGAGGTCGTCGAGCAACAAGAGGACTCTGCCCGTCCGCAAGGATATCAGAGCCTGACCAACAATACCGATGAGGAAAACAGGCCCAGAGTTGAGCCGTCTGCCATTCGTAATCGTCAGGAGGTAAATGTCTGGGAATCCGACAACTAACCCGGATGTTCGAATTGTTCCTTTACAATAGGAACCATTATCACTACACAAGTTGTGATACAGCGCTACCAGCCAAGAGCGATATTTGTTAAAAGCTCGCGTTTTTCTTTCCATGATATTAAGATTGTCTTTGTCTAATTGGTCTCCGAAATGCATCTCTATCTCTTTCGCGACTCAAGCGCCTCCTTGCCTAGCTTCTCCAGCGCACTCTCATACTCTTCTATTCTATCGTCATTCATCTCCTCTATCATCACTCGGTCCACCTTGTGTGCTCTCTTCACGCCGGCGCCTTTACCAATCTTGCCCCAGAACCAGCCGCTCTCTCCATCTCCCACAAGCGTCCAGGCACATCCAGATCTGCCTGCTCGAGCAGTTCGGCCTACACGATGGACATAGCCGGCCACGCTGGGGGGGAGATCGTAGTTGACGACGTGTGGCAGCTTTGGGATATCGATACCACGCGCGACAAGGTCGGATGCGATGATGAGGCGCAGGGGCGAAGAAGGGGTGGTGAATGCTCGCAGGGTCTTGCGACGAATGCTGGTGGGCGTGGTAGATGTGAGGGTGCTGATTTGTGTGGCGAGGGACGTGTCGAGGATGGTGAGGAGTCGTGATAATCGTAGCGCGGCTTCGTTGGACTTTGTAAATATGAGAGCTCTGGGTATTTGCGAGTTGGATAACGAAGAACGTGATCTCTTTTCTTTTGATTTTGAATCTGAGTCTGAATCTGAATCCGAGCTTGTATCAGAATCTGAACTAGTGTCCGAATCGTCAGAGTCTGAATCTGAGTCGGAACCAGAGCTTGAATCGTCAGAGCTGGTCTCCGAAGCCAAGTCTGATTCTTCCTCTGCAGCAACCTTGTCCGACTTGGTCGCATCATTGTCAGTAGCCATATGTCGGCTCCGTAGAAGATCAAGCAGATACAATGGCTTGAGATTCGCATCATGCACTCTCACGGCGTACTCTCTCAGCAATTCTGGCAAAGAGTGCTCCGCAACCTGCACGTCACTGCCGCTTTCCAGGACAATCAGCTTCGGCCTCTTCAACGCGAGCTGGTTCAGGAGACTCAAATCCCTGGTCAGAGTGGCACTGAGAAGAATCTTGCGGACGCCCGAGTACGGCATGTCGGGGAAATCTCTGGCGCCGTAGCGGTTGACCTTGAATTTATCCAGGACAACGTCGAGCCATCCCTGGAAGCTTTGCGCGAGAAGCTTGTCGGCCTCGTCAACGACGAGCCAGCGGATGTACGAGAGCGTGAAGCCCGGCGTTTGGTCAATGTGCTCGACAAGGCGGCCGGGCGTGCAGATGAGGATGTCGACCTTGGAATGGAAATCAATGACTTGGCCCTGCCAGGGGCCGATGCGGGGGTCGGTGCGCCGTGTGTCGGAGCTGGTGAGAAGCTCGTCTAGGTCTTCTTCGCTGGCACGTTTCGACGACGCCTCTTCCTCGAGCTGCTTATAGGCCTCTGGATCGTATCGCGTCTCTTTGGTGACGAGAATGTCCTGTTCCGAAGCCAAGGACTGGTTGCCAATTGCGATGCCGATGCGCACTCTTTTCCTGTCCTCTCCTTCGTATGCCTTTGCGCAGAGCTCAAACACTTCCTGTGCCTGCTTGACGAGTTCCCGGGTGGGTAGGACAACAAGGCAGCGCAGCCTTGTGACGACACTGTTGCTCAGGTCTCTCACAATGGGCAAGGCATAGGCAAGGGTCTTTCCAGAACCAGTCGCTGCTGAAACGAGGAGATCGCCCGGTTGTTTATTCGTTGGGAGTAACAACGGCAGAGCCGCTGTCTGGACGGCAAAAGCCTCTGCATAGCCCTTCTGTTCCAGAAACCGAGCTGCTTTTGGAAGGATACCGAGATCCGTAAAAGGCGTTTGCGTGTCTTGCGAAACGCGGATTGGCGCCGCAAGCCACGGCGGGAGTGTCTCGTACGTTGGTTTGGCGGTGCTTGGTGCGGCGGGTTCGGGCTGTGGGAGAGGCTCTAAGCCGTGGAGCTCGGCAGGCTCTTCCGGCTCTTCTACGATGCCTTGCTCTTTGATCATATCTGAGTACTTGAGGGATTTGGCTTTTCGTTCAAAGACGGCTTTGTGCCGTTTATCCTCCTCTTCTTGAGCCTCTTCTGTGTCAGCGTCGTGTGATTTCTTCTTCTTTTCTCTTTTGGGTGGCTTCTTTTGCTTCTCAGCGGGAGAGGCTTCTGGGTCGCTTTCGGATTCAAGGCTCTCATCTGCCATATCGGCGTCTTCTTCTTGTTGGTGAGATATTGATTCATTAGAGGTGGGCTCGTCGTCTTCATCGTCTGATGCATCTCTTTTTTTCATGTCCTTCTTCTTCTTCTTCTTTTCTTCCTTCATAGATTCCTTCACTCTCTGCCCCTTCGAGGTGCTTTCTACCTCTTCCGAGTCATTATTTCGTTTCTCCTTCTTTGATTTCTTTGACTTAATATTTTCGGATGTCGGTAGCTGCTCCTCTTCGTCCCGTTTTCTCTTCGGTGCTGCAGAATTCGACTCATCATCGAACCGCTGGATTATCGGCAATGCATCTTGCTGTGTGGATTTGGCGCCAGGGATGTAGCGAGAGTAAGAAAGCCCATCCACATTCGTAGTCGTGGCAGCGGATGGTGTAGACTGTTTCGTAGCTGAAGAATCCTGGTTATTGCGCAAAGGTTTCTGCTCTCCAGACGGAGGGATGTACCTCGCATACATGTTTTTATTTGAGGAAGAAGAAAAAATTGAATGGAATGATGACAATGTAAAACAATTGGCCTCAAAAAGTAGGAGAAAACCAATGCGCTATGCAGACAGTGTTGTTACCGCTCTCCAAGCCAGTACAATGCGATGCGGACGAATAGCCCGCGATAGCTCATCCAAAAATTTGGCGACGGAGCTGTTATCGGGATTTTGCCGCCCTTGACCGCCGCGCTTATCGCAGAGCTTAGCGTCATCACTGGAGACGTTGCCCAATTTGGGGGAGTGAGCCTATAACAAGAAGCCACTACTGCTATAACGTCGTGCTATTTACATCCCGCAAGGGGTCGCGCTTCAAAAGAGACTTGAACAGCATCAGATGCGCTGGGATTGGACACAGAGAGACGGGACGAAATGAGATGAGGCAGAGCAAGTAGGGAACGAAAGCAGACATCTGGCCGCAGGCGAACATGAGATGGCCATGACACAGAGGCTTACCAACTCAACTCATCGTCAGACTCAGCATCAGCCTCAACATCACCATCGCGAAGATCCATGATCAAGACATCAGTGCCGCAAGAAGAGAACCCAAGCCGCAGACTCTCACCAATCATAGTCATACAAAATGGGGCGCAAAACATACAACATCGCCATGGTCAGCGACTTCTTCTTCCCCCAGCCCGGCGGCGTCGAGTCGCATATCTACCAGCTCTCTAGCAAGCTCATCGACCGAGGCCACAAAGTCATCATCATCACCCACAACTACGACGATCGCAAGGGCGTTCGCTACCTCAACAACGGCCTCAAGGTCTACCACGTGCCCTTCCTCGTCATCTACCGGGCGGCCACCTTCCCCACCGTCTTCTCCTTCTTCCCCATCCTGCGGAACATCTGCATCCGCGAGCAGATTGAAATCGTCCATGGCCATGGCAGCCTCAGCTCGCTTTGCCACGAGGCCATCCTGCATGCGAGGACGATGGGGCTGAGGACCGTCTTCACCGATCATTCGCTGTTTGGCTTTGCGGATGCTGCGAGCATCCTGACGAATAAGCTGCTCAAGTTCATTCTGAGCGATGTAGATCACAGCATATGTGTGAGCCATACCTGGTGAGTTGAGACGCCG
Organism: Trichoderma sp. CBMAI-0020; assembly: GCA_030708095.1. Classification (NCBI taxonomy): domain Eukaryota; kingdom Fungi; phylum Ascomycota; class Sordariomycetes; order Hypocreales; family Hypocreaceae; genus Trichoderma; species Trichoderma sp. CBMAI-0020. The sequence continues at coordinate 1,442,111 of JAJNCI010000001.1, forward strand.
ATGCCTCAGATTCTGTATACAACTCTGTCTAATCCAGTTCTTAGCAAGGAAAACACGGTGCTTCGCGCCTCACTAGATCCTCTCATGGTGTCAGTCATACCCAACGCCGTCGTCGGCGAAAACTTCCGCCCTCGCGACTATCCCACACAGTCCGACAAAGGAGAAGGCTTCAGGGTCGAGTCGTCTCCGCGTCTGCTCGGCCCCCACGACGTCATCACCATTGTCGTCATCTCGCGCCTCTTCTACAACAAGGGCACCGACCTCCTCACGGCCGCCATCCCGCGCATCCTGGAGAACCACCCCAACACGCGCTTCATCATCGCCGGCTCGGGCCCCAAGGCTATTGACCTGGAGCAGATGATTGAGACCAACGTGCTGCAGGACCGCGTCGAGATGCTCGGCTCCATCCGCCACGAGGACGTCCGCGACGTCATGACCCGCGGCCACATCTACCTCCACCCTTCCCTGACAGAGGCCTTTGGCACCGTCATAGTCGAAGCGGCCTCGTGCGGCCTCTACGTCGTGTGCACCCAGGTCGGCGGCATCCCCGAGGTCCTCCCCTCGCACATGACCACCTTTGCAAAGCCCGAAGAAGACGACATCGTCGCCGCCACGGGCAAGGCCATCACCGCCATGCGCGCCGGCAAGATCCGCACCGACAAGTTCCACGACGAAGTCAAAAAGATGTACTCGTGGTCCAACGTCGCCATGCGCACGGAGCGCGTCTACGACGGCATCTGCGGCACCATCAGCGAGGAGGAGTTCTACGGCTTCGACACCACCGGCTACACCGGGAGCCGCATCCGCGACTTTGCGCTGATTGACCGCCTCAAGCGCTACTACGGCTGCGGCATCTGGGCCGGCAAGCTCTTCTGCCTGTGCGTCGTCGTGGACTACTTGTTCTTCCTGTTCCTCGAGTGGTGGTTCCCGAGGGAGAATATCGACATCTGTAGAGACTGGCCAAGGAAATCGCCTGCAAAGGACACGGCACAGGATTCGATGAAGGATGCGCCGAATCAGCGTTCGACTTCGTCGATAAGAGTTGCAAAGTTGGATCGGTGAAGATGGAAGCATTCCATGATTATAGACTGAAGGGTCTAGATGGAGGGATTGGTGATGATAATTTGGAAGTGTTTTGAAATTAGGTCTATGGGGATAGTTATAGTAGCTCCCCTTTTGTTAGTGAAGCGTTCAAACAAAGTAATCAAAGTAATAATATGCAGCATTACACTACCATCTACAATATGATGCAACTCAAAGACTTCACTTCACAATTCTCAGGCCATTAAAATCAAGCAATAACGCAGCCCTTGGATAACGGTTGAACCCGTAGTGCTGACATTCATGTTAAAGTTAATTAAGCTGGGTGGTAATTTATTCCGACAAATGTTGATTCTAACAAAACCAGCGCTATACACAACTCATGAAGCATTCCGAAATAAAGAAGCAACAAACTGTGAAAATTCGTCGCTAACCGCTGAAACTCCCTTTGCTCTCCCTCGCCCATCCTGCCACAAAAAGGCTCCTATTTCGATAGTTTCGAGCCCCGTGCCTTTTGAGCCCGCGATCTCGTCCCGCGAGGGGTCCCACGAGAAGTCCCACGAGGTGTCGTCTCGCCACGCATTTTCATACGAACAGGCTGTATCTAACTCCTGGTACTGATGCGCCGCCTCTTGGCCGTTCCCGAGGCCGAGGCCGAATCTCCATCGCCAGCAAGTTCATCCTCCTCCTCGGCAGTGTCCTCCGCCGGGGTGGCTACGCTGCCTTGCCTAGTCGTAGATATCGGCGGAATGCCTCGATCCTTCTCCGCCGCTCGCAGGTCACCGAGCAGCTTTTCGACCTCCAGGAACATGCTCTGCGTGTTTTTGACGACCCCGTTCTCGTCAAGCCGGTACCCAACGATTTCTTCCTCGTCGTCCTGAGATCTTCTCAAGAATGCTGGCCCGGGGCCGCGGTCTGGATCTGGGTTGTACATAATCGCATTACAGAACATGTGTACCAGCTCGCGCTCAAGATGAGCGCTATTGATGATTCCTCTGGGAGGGACGAGATCATCAGAGATGGGGAGCCAGACACTCGCCGTACCAGGATCACCGCCGGGCAGACTAGCCGCTGCTTGCAATGCTGCCTTGTTCCCCGCCTTGATCGCAGAACGAATCGACGTAATGTCTTGCGGTTGCAGTACAATCTGCCGGTAATTCGGCGCGTCCTTCTCTCGCAGAGCCGTCGCAAACATGTTTGCATCGCGATGACTCGATATCTGATCGAGGGCGGACGAGGAGACCTTTGTGAATCCTCTAGTCCATAGAACGTGCGTTGGAGGGCCTTGCAGGTCAGTAGGGGTATCTTGCCGCTTCCGCTTGGATGCACGGGCCATACTATTTGGTGTGCCTAAGAGGCCACGTCCTGGCATGCTTTCATCGGCAGTGGTGTCGCCGGTTTCTTCACGAAGACGCGGCGTGGCAGCAGCTTCCTTCTTCACTTTAGTCACGGAATGATCTAGGGAGAGCTCATCTGTTTGAGACACCACGGACTGGCTTCTCCTCGTGCCCGTAGCAGAGGGAGTTGCGCTCGCACCGCGGCCTTTCTGCATCGATCGCGGGGGTCGCCCGCGGGGCGCCTTCGCAGGGGGCGTTGCTTCGACTTTCGGGCTCGGTTTCGGTACAGCCAACTTGGGAACTGCCTTGGCCGAGTCTTTACCGACTGCAGGTCTTGGGATGGGAGGGCTAACAGGCTCATACGCCGGGCTCTCTGGCTCCGATGTTATAGGACCGGGTGTAGACGGCGTCGACTGAGAGGCCCATTTCGTTCCGAAACCTCGTTTAAGGGATACGGGACTGGACGGTGCTGGGGTCCGTGGCATGGAAGACGCCGGACTAGGGCGCCTTACAGGCGGCGTAGCAGCAACCTGCCGAATCACATGTTCTGGGATAGGGCGCGGCGCTTGAGCAACATTCGTCGAGTTAAACGTCTTGTCTTTAGGCGCAGGAGAAGCAGGAGGCGCGGCTCGGGCCCCGTGCTGTGCTGCAGAAGCGCCCGGCTGCCATCGTGGCGTCGTAGTTGCTCCAGGAGCTGACTTGTTGGGGACGGGAGATCCAGCAGCAGAAACTGAAGGTGTTCCTTTGGGAGTAGTTGCGGAAGCAAGTGGCCGCTGATTCTGGCCCCTAGCCTGGAATTTCTGGGCGAGTAAAGACGTTTGGGCTGGCAGTGTTCTCTGGATATGTTGAGTTTGAGGAGTTGCCTGTTGAGCCTGCTGCAGATGAGCTTGGGGCTGTTGCTGAGGTTGAATAGGGCGCCCTGGGGTAGCTGAGGGCGTTGTTGATGGCGGGCGAACTTGCGGTACTGCGCCTGGTCCAACTGGACGAGGAGGTCCAGAGGGTAGAGGTCCAGAGGGTAGAGGAGCGACCAGCTGTCCCACTGACTGAGGGTGGACGAGAACAGGCTTTGCTGGACTTGGACGAGCCTGCTGTTGTTGCGGTGTGGGTGTAGCTTGTCCGTGCGGAGGTTGTGGAGGATATTGAGTAGGTGGCTGTTGTGTTTGCTGAGGAATTGGATGTTGTGGATGTGGTACTGGCTGTCGTTGCCACTGTTGCGGCTGTTGCTGCTGCAACGGCGGTGGTGGTGTCGGCGATATTTGTTGCTGCTGTGGCTGTTGTGTCTGAGGAGGCTTTTGAAGAGCAACATTGTTTGTGGATGGGGGGATTGGTGGTGAGATTTGCTCAGTTGATGGAGCCTGCGCCGTCTGCGGAGGTTGATAAGGCTTCTCCCATTTGAGCGAACCAGGGGCTGCTGTTCCTGGAGCGGCCTGTGGCTGCGGTGGCTGTGGAACAGTAGTCTCTGGACAGGGAGAAATGATTTGCTTTGGCGGCTGCTGTGTAGGTGGCTGTAGTACTTGCGCGGTTGACTGCGTGGGAGCCCCAGGAGGCGCTTGAAGTACAGAAGAAGCCCCGTTTGGCGGTTTCGGCAAAGCAGTCGTTCGAGAGGGCGGCGTTCCAGGAATCAACTGGCTGGGTGGCGCGACCTTTGGCGGTGCAATGCTGGACATGGGAGGCTTCGGCGGCGGGACATGTGTGTTCGGGGTTGGCCCCTTTCTGATGCCCGCTGGGGCTGCTGGTGCTTGTCCTAGAGAAGGAGTCACTCCATTTGAAGGCGGCACTGGTAGTTGCGCTCCCGTTGCCACAGGCGTCGGCGTCGTCGTCGTCGTTGTCGTCGTCGTCGTCGATGCTGTCCCTGCCGCCGTTCTTGGATCTCGCGGAGCCAGTGTCGGCGTCACATTCTGGCTGGCCGCCAGTTTAGCGAGCCGTTCCTTTTCGCTTCGTTCCAGCAGCTGAATCTCCCTCTGTAACATCGCAAACCGGCGTTCATCCTCGCGAATCAGCCCCACCGTATGATCTCGGTATCGTGCGTATAATCGATCGACCAGAATCGGAACCTTGTCGACGTTTTCGTACACCTCCTTGAGTGTCGGTAACGGTGGGCTCGACAGCTTCCTCTTGCGTGTACCATCGCTACCAGCCCCTCCACCTCCACCTCCACCTCCCGCTGCTGCTCCATCCCCGTCGACACGCTCCGCCTCGCTGTTGATCTCATCTCGCAACAGCTGCAGGAACAGCTGCTGCAGAGCCTCCGGGCTCAGGCGCGCAGCATCGTACGTGTCGCCGCTCTTGATGAGAGCATTTCCCTTGAGAAGCTCAGAGATGCGCGCAAACGCCCCGCCGTCGACCCCGTGGGATAGCAGCGACTGGAACAGGAACAGCGACTCGAGAGGCGTGTAGGCGGCCGGTTGATTCATGCCCCAAGGTCCGCCTCGCCTGCTATCGAGGAGGCCCTCACGCTCCTTCGCAACAGGATAAATGGGCGCCACGATCTAGAATCACCGATCGAAGATGGAAAACAAGTTAGAAACACATATTCATCTACGTCATTACAAGGGAAATGATAATGATCCGAAGACCCAAAACGTACAGGCAGCCTTGGATCCAGATATCGGTCCTTTCAGACAATGGCTTCAGCGTCTTCTCTCATCTGACCAGAAGTAGCTCCTCGACACGGTTCGCTTCTTTTTCCCTTTCCCCGACTGTGCTACGATCTGCCTTCTTCTCACACGATCGCGATTTGTTTTTTTTTTCCTCTTGTTCGCGACCGAGTTTATTCCGATATCACGTGACGGGTAGCGATTCTTTGGCGAGGCTGCGCGCGGAAGGTGGTGTTTGAGAATTTTTGGAGATGGAAAGGAAGCAAGTTTCGATAGGCGGAGAAGCGCTGGGGACGGAATTTCGATTTCAGCCACATCACGTGATCTTTGACGGGCATGTCACGATGGCATCAGCCGCTTATAACCACACGAATAGTATCACAAGCTACGACAATATTGTTTTCTCTTTTTGCAAACTTTGTTTCTTTATTTCAGGAATAATCATGCCAAAAAACACGCGCATGCTGAACTGCTTCGATTAATTCCTCTGTTACACATGCATCTCTCTGAAAGTTTAAAACATAAACACAAGCAATTTCATGCCACCACCGGCATGGCGAACCAGCCCGTATAAGCACTATTTAAAATGCATCTGATTTACCAACCAATAAACTCCAATTGCCTCTCCCCATGGTATCATATCAGCGCTATAAAAGCAGAACCCCATATCTGAAGCACAGTCCACCTCTTCCCTCCAGCTCTTTATCTCGAGCTTCCAGCGATAATAAATGAAAAAAATCCTAAACGCCGTTTGTGGACTTGTTCCGTCCATGTAGTGAGTGATTGGCCATCTGCCGAAAATAATCGGAATGATGGCATTCTTTTAATACAAATGAAAAATAAATATTAAGTATAGTATCATCATGACGATGTAGTGCTTGATGTTTCGTCTGTGCTGCCGCGACGGTCTTCGCTCGACACCTCTGCGTCCCGCTCAATCGGCTGACTAGAGAGGCGTAGCTTTTCGTCCAAAAGGGTGACAAGTCTTTCGGAATATTGGTCCAAGAGCCCACTTAGAACAGTCTCGTTCATCGCTCTGCTTCTGATTGCACGATCGCCGAGTGCAGCTGCAGTGAACCGCAGCTCTTGATCTAGTTCGGTCAGGGCTTCTGGGTTGATAGGCTCTGCAGACGATAGCTTCTTCCTGTATGCCCTGAGAGTGCGGCAAGTCTGTTCTGTCGCCGCGTTCAATGAGCTGCCCCCACGTAGGTTGGGTGTCGAATTCTTCTTGCGCGCCATGCGGTCATTCAGGACTGGTAGCGAAGGTCTGCGAGACAGTCGAGACCTTGGGCTGAGCGGGGGGCTGCTAGCATTAGTTCCCATGCCTTTTCGACGTGACGGAGTGTCGTCCATGACCCTAGTACTCCTAGGGCTGGCGGGCTGCGTCTCAGAAGGCGTCTTGGCACTGGCAGTGGTAGATAGATTGAGTCGAGAAGTGCGCTTACGCAACGTCCGAGGCTGTGACGGCGGCGGTGGAGTACTTGAACGTCGTCCTCCTGAGACTTCGCGCGGGCGTTGGAATTCTGCTAATTCAGCTTTTGATAAGACTTTTCGCAGAGTTGGTCTGTTAGAAGTGGCATCTCTCGCGGGCGACGGCTCTCTACTCAGTCGCTCGTGCACATCCAGAGACCAAATCATGATTGTTCCATCAGCAGCAACGCTTACTACCTTTCTGCCTTCATCATTGTCTTCAACCAAGGAGACTCCATTGATGGCCTCTGTATGGCCCCATTCTCGATCCAAAAACGTACCAGAAATAGAGTCGTAAATACGTATGGATTTGTCAGTGTTGGATGCGCCCAGGAGAAAGTCAGAATCTCTGGGAGAGCCTTGTTCAACAGAGAGGGATTCAAGGACTGCTGATTCTATCCCAGTCTCATCCATACATTTGAAGCAGTTTATTGGCCGCCCGGTCCTGAGGTCATACTGACAGATTGACCGGTCCAACATGGAAACAAACATTGTCCTATTGTCCAAGCTTGCAGTCATGGAAGTTGGCGATGCTTTCAAAGTGATAACTCTCGCAGAAATGGCCGCAATTGCATCGGGGTTGCCTTCCTTTGTGACCAAATCGTGAATCTGCATCGTCCGATCCCATGCACAAGTGACTACCTTGTCAAGTGATAGGATGAGCACCTGAACGACCCTGGCAGCAAAATCAATCGTTTGAAAGTGCTCGATATTTCCGCTAGACGTGCGGTGGAATAGCTGTGCCGTGCGGTCTCTACCGCAACAAGCCATCAGAAATTTCTCCTCCTCTTCATACAGGCTGATGCCTGTACAATCAGCTGAGTGAGCTTTAGTATCGAGTATGCATTCTTCCGTGGAAGTATCTATGACTCTCAATACTCCCAACCGATCAGCTGTAACCAAGAGACGTCCGCTTTTTGAGATCTTGACACATGCCAATTGATTTACAGACTCCACATTGGCGTCTGGCGCGCTCAAGACTTCGAGTGGAATACCAATCGACTTTTTCATCTGGCCATTCAAGTCCCAGAAGGTTACCATGCCCGAATTCGACCACGTCAAGAAAGCCGCTTGCATTTCGTTGGGCCTTTGCATGGGGTAGATGCCAGCAACAGGCTCTCCTTGGCCCGGAATATGGATGTGATATGACGGGCTATCCGATTGACCGGGTATGTAATCCAAGTCCCAGACATCGATTGATCCTTTTGCGTCAACGGTGACGGACTTGTTAGTAGTAAAGCCCAAAGCAGCCAACCCCGTCGAGTTTTGCGAGGTACCAATAACACAGTCCTTGCTCCCGTCCATCAACCTGGTGACATCAATTTTGGCAAAGTTGCCATCTCTGCCACCAACATACGCAACGTCGCCTCGAATTTCAATTGTCGATATAAAAAAGTCCAGACTCAAGACACTGATAATTTTTGTCTGCTTGTCGTCACCCTCTAAAATGCAGACCTCGCCTGTGTCTGTGCAGATGACCAGTCTATCCCCGTCGGCAGCAGCGCAGTTGAATGTCGCCTCTAGAAGCCCTCCCAGAATAATATTTCGGCCGGGCAAAGTTCTTTGAGAATTTGGTGACAAGGGTGGGTGGTCCAGCCCAAATTTGGGCTTGGTGGGAGAAACCCCAGCGTTTTCATCAATCTTCCACATCTTGATATGGCGAACGCCAAGAGTAATAAGAGAGCTCCCCAGCCATACCATGTCCTTCACATAGGATGTGCACCTGTTTTGCTGGAAGAGCTTTGTATGGCCGGTGCGGGAGTCGACTTTCCAAACATACAGATAGCCATCGTTGGCAGCACCGAGGGAGGCAAGATATTTGGAATCCGGAGACCACGCCACGGCATTGACGCCAAAGGTATGCTCATTAATTGAGACCAAGGGAACATCGGACGAAGTCTCTTGCAGGTTAAAAATCAAAACTCGAGGCGCATATCCAGTCTCGCCGACGGCCAAGTATTTGCCATCTGGACTTAGACCCAAGCAGGTGGCCGCCTTGATACGCTCACGACTGGTCCATGTCCTGGGAGACGGCCCGTCGGACCAATCTGAACCGCTGTGAGAGTCCCGGTGGCCGGTAGCTCGATTGCGGCTATCGTTTGCTTTCGGGGTTGTCGATGTCGTCGGTGTAGAAGGCGCATGCTGGGAGGCGGAGTAGAGGGAAACCACACTCGGCCGTGCTCGGTAAAATCGCTGGGTATACTGATCGCCGTCGACACTCACTACGACGACGGCACCGCCAGCGGTGTAGGCGAAGCAATCGTTGACGGCATCAAAGGCGGTTGGCGAGCGACACGTTGTTCCGACGACTCTCTTGAGCGAAAGGCGGGATTCGAAAACGGGTCGGCCGCGCAGCGGGGATCTCGCCCGTCGGGAGGTGAGAAAAGGTGAATTGGAGGGAGTAAGCTTCAGCCGGTTGCTGGAGGGAGTCGCCGTCATCTCGCCGCCATGGACTCGAGCAGGACAGAAGGATGATTTGCAGCAGGATGAGGGAAAAAAAAATAATGGCTTCAAGACGGCAGATGGAGGCAGAAGAATGCTCAGGATATCATTGAGATGAAGGCAACGACTCAAAAAGCAGTGGCAGAAGGAAGAGCAAAATGGGTAGGAGACAAGAGACCAGAGACAAAAGAGAAACAGCAAGTGAAAAGTCTTATTAGCCCGACGATGCCTGGTGCCGTTGGGCAAAGAGAATTGGCAGGTCGGGTAGGGCAAAAAAAAGGAATGACGTGCGGTTAGCTGTGTTGCGGTTCAAGCTCTGTCCGGAGGGGCCAGTGATAGCGGTTTGGACAAGATGGTGAAAAAGCTATCAATCCACTGGTGTCAACGCATGATGGAAGGCGGGGCCGCGTGCAGCGGCTAGGGCTCAGAACTCACAGCGACAATGGACAGGATTTGAAAGAAAGAAGAATGAAAGAAAGAAGGTCTAGTGAAGCATCGCGTGAACGGACGATTGAACGGCTTTAGCGGCTATGTTGTTGGCGTTGTTCCCACGCGCGTTGCACAAGTGCGATCAAAGAACGCCGCACGTCAAGCCAGCCCTCTCCGTAGCTTGAATTGGGCTTTGTTTTCTGTCCCTCGTGCTTTGTTACAGTCTCAAGCAAGAACGCCTCTTGCTAGGCACCACTGCAGCCACAAAGTGGAAAAGAAAAAAAAAAATGGAATGATGCAGGCAGCTCGACCGACGGCCACCACCACAGCGGCTCCAGCGCTACAAATCAACGCTACCAAGAGCTGCCCATTTAGCGGCTGTGGTTCCCGGGGGCGCTGTGGGGTTCCGCTTATACGCTGCAAGGGGGTCCTTAAAGCACCACAGCTCCAGGTCAGGAGAGCTGCCAGTTGGTTGCTGGAGTGCTGGAAGCGCTGGAGCAGAATCGCTAAAGAGCTCAAGCTCCGAAGTGGAGCGGCTGATCAAGAGGCTGCCCTATTGCAGGCCGTCACCCGAGACATCAAAATGGCGACCAGCAAGGGCCAGACCGGACCCCTGTTGCTGGGACACCGAAAAAGGAGATGGGCGAGGCGCTAGGCTTTGTTTTGTTGCCGTCTTGGGACGATGGCAATGTCAATGCCAGAGCCGCGGCGATGGAATGTTAAATGAAGGCAGAGATAGCTCCGGACGGCATCCAGGTGCAATCAAAAGAGACGGTGGCACTACTGACCATTGGGATCTAGCCTTGAGCCAGTATAATTACTTCTACATACACGTACAGATGCTGTGGTGGCGGCATCACTTGAGACATCACCAACCACTATCACACAGCCGTGTAATAGGCTAATCTCCTTGGATGCCATCATCGCCTCCCCCAGTTCCCGCTCTCGTCGCAGCCAATGTCGTTTGCGTAGCCTTCCCCAGCTCTCTATTTACAATACATGCAGCCGTGATGGATCTCAAGACAGGGCCCGGGGTCTGCCGGATCAGGACAAGAGACCTGAGGAGAAAACAGACCTGGGTCCCCAGGAGACGAGGCAGAGCGGTAAAATGACGACAGATCCCTGCGTCGGCCAGCAGCGTTGGTGCTTTTTATATCTACGCTGCGGAGCACCATCTGGGCTTTTAACGAGAGAGATTATTCGTATCTGTCGATATCTATATCTGTGCTCCATATTGCTCAGCCAATCTCATCCATCAGATCCCGTAGTCCACTCGTGCCAGAACCAGTGGCTGGTATGGATTTCTACTTGGGGCACATATATCGCGCCCTCGTTCAACAATAGTCTATATTACATCTAGCACTCTATACTACTACCACCAAATCTGTAATTTATCATGACGTCGTTTCTAGTGTTAAAGCTAGTGTGAGAATACACTGGTACAAGATACGTCAACCCCTGTCCCCCTTTATTGCTCTTAGATCGCCCGTGCTCACTAAATCTCATCGCGTCTCCCGACTACTAGGTACTATACGAATATTAATTTCTCTCTTTTCTGGGAATGCACATCGATATATCCACGACAGATCTTCACATTGCCTGCATCTATTCGAGATGACATCAAAAAGAAAAAAAAGAAAAAGAAAACCAAGGCCGGGGATTGGACATCCTGGTCACTCTACACCAGTAACAGCAGTTTACCTCCTGATAGACAGCAGCTACCAGCTCTTCTCACAAGGAAACATGTACTCAGTACGGTACACAAGTTTCTCATTGTATTCCAATTGTTCAATATTTTACAATTCTTTCAAGAGGCTCACACTTAAAACGAACACTCATAAACCATCACTATGTACCACCACCTAAATCCCCCCCCCCTTCCTCTTCTTCACACCACAAGCCCTTCCTCAGACGCTTCATCTCGTTCCAGACGCTCCAGCCCAGTCCCAACAGCCCCATACACTCGCAGAGGCACAGGCACGTCAAAGCTCTCACACGCCAAGTTCTCAACCGCCACGAGAACCAAGCCTCCCTTGTCATCTCTCGAAATCTGCTCGAGTAGGGGAAACGGCGTCTGCTGTCCTCTCAGGGCATCGTGTCCTTGCGACGGCACTACAAATTCTACCCGGATCTTCCATTCAAAGCTGATCCCGCTAGTGACAAATTCGGGAGTGGCAGAGATGGGTATTGTAGGAGTGAACACCACCCGCCGAGTGAAAAGCGTAGATTCCGAGGTGGCAACGTGCACTTTCCGTGTGACTCTGTGAACGCTGGATTCGGATCGTACGGCTAGCGTCGAATCTATCTTTTCCGATGTTTCTAGTGTTGCATGAACCGCATAGCAAGGTACATCTGCGTCTGCAAAGTCGATAACCATGGTTACGACCTCTCCTAAACGATAAGCAGGCCGGGTAAGCATGACTACGCCGACCCTTTGACCGTTTCGCGCAATCTCAAATCGATTAGCGCTCTGCTGCCCGTTTGTCATATTGCTTTTCATAATGGCAAGACGGATGGCCTCCTTGGCTGGGGTGGCATCATCAAAGCTAGACGTTGATATCCGCCTTAGATCTGGAGTCGCCGTTGGGGATAATAATGACGCTCCTGCTTTATCTGCTGGTCGGTCAAGCAGATCGTCCACATATGATAAAAAGTCGCTCATTGCGGCAGTCGGCCCCGGTTGTTCTCGTTGTCTATGAACTTTCTGCTGCTTTCCAATCATTTTGACAAGAGCTTCGTCGCGTAGCAGGATATATGGATTCATGAGGTCGTGTCCGAGAATTTCGCCATAGTTGTTGACGCTGCCCAAGACACGAAACGGGACCTCGACTGTCCGAACATGCTGTTCTCTGGCACCTCCTGGCCGCTGAGTGCCGATAACTAGACTGTATGAGATTTTAATAGCCTTTCCTTTATGTGAAGGTGGCAGCCCTCTAGGGAGTTTGAACGTATACTCAAACGAGCGGCTCTCCCCAGGAGCCAATTGCAGGTCGACAAAGAGAATCGACTGCGGAGTGCTCAGTAATGGAACGGCCTTGGAGTTTGCGACACCACGCATCTCTTTGATCGTGCTTAGCTCTCCGCCGCCAAGGAAATCGCCGAGAGAATTGCTAATGCTACCCCAGCCAAATCCCCGCAAAAGGCCATTTTCTCGTCGACCAGATTCCAGTCCAACTACTCCTCCGCCTCTCCCGCCAACAACGGCCTTTTTCTTGACCTGTTCAAAGGGTGCAAGGCTGATCAAAGAACCGTCCAGAGAGAAAGAACCTTGTACCTGAGCAAAGCCCATCATCAATGACTCGGTCTTTGACTGAGGTATAGAGAAAGAGGACCCTCGGCGAGGATTCGATGGTCTACCGGGACCTCTGAGCAAAGGCTGCCCGACGTATTCCGATGCCAATGTCTCGGATGAATTGTTGCTCATAGAGTAGAATTCGCCACTGCTCCGCGGTGTTCCTCCACCCATACTTGTACTGGAGAGTATGCGGGCCGTGGGAAGGAGAGGCTTATCGGTCACGGGAGACTGTTCCTTGGAACGCACGGGAATAGGGCCGTCGACCGGTCCCGTTCTTGGACTTAGAAGCCCATTTCCCGATACCTTTCGCAGGTTCGGAGCCGTTTCTGATTCTAGTGGGGGTGCAGCGGGGAATCGAAATTCGGGCATGGGCATGGGGTTCGACAAGGCCTTGGATGACCTGCGCTGCACAGATACATTTGACGATTGGGGGCTCTTTGGGCCCGTTGGAAGTCGGCCAAACCTATCGGGAGGATATGAAGCATTGAAGAGCGGGGAGGATACTCCTCTTTGAGAGAAGGAGCCTTGAAGCGCCAGTCAGCCGAATTGATTCTCTCTTCCATGTGTAAGTACTAATCACGAGCGGATTTCCATACCTGATTGAGGTGTTGAGGGAACTACAGGCGATCCCCGAGATATCTGTAGACTGCTTGCGCGATTATGAGAGCGTCGCGGCGTCCGCGGAGAGTGGTCTACTCGCGGCGAATGTGAATGCTCCTCAATGGTGCTGGTGGTTGATCCGATGGACACTATAGACACGGATCGCTTGTGGGCGTGGCCAGGCCGGCCCTCGCCGGGAACGACGGGCTGAGGCCACTGAATCGAGCCCTGCCGACTCCTCGAACTGGGCGACGGCACGCTCAACGACAGAGCCGCCCGCCTGTGGCCTCGAGACGACGCTGCAGCCGCCTTGCCGCGAGGCTGTAGCGGCGAGGCGAGCCTCTGTCTCTCGGACGGCGACTGCTGCTGGCCGTTTGCCTGTGCCGGCGATTGGCTCACCTCGGGGGCGATGTTTCGGAAGGTGACGGTGCATTGGACCGCCTCGCCGGCGAAGACGGTCTGGTCGCGCCAGTGGACGAAGACGCGGATGTTGCTGAAGCCGTCGGGCATGGTGACGAGATTGGTGGTCCCTCTCAGCGCGAGGCGAGTGCGAGGCAGCGGCCAGGACAAGGCAGAGCCGACATCTCCGGCTCTGCTTGGTGTCGAGCCTTGTCTGTGGAGGGGGCGCGCAGCAGCTCAAGCCGTAGATCGAAGGGAGCACAAGAATTGAGAGGCAGACGAGAATTGGAGGGCGAGATCGCAGAAGCTGCTATTGAGGCGGCAACGTCATGGTGTTGAGTGTTTAGTTGTTCGAGCTGGCGGACTTTCCAGCACCCCAAGCCGCTGGGTGGGCCTTCTGAAGCGCCCGTCCAGGCAGCGCCAATCAGCGCTGGGCTCCCCGCTGCTGCAGGTCCCCAAAAAGCCAGCATTGAAGCAAGCTCTCCACCCCTCACTGGCATGCAAATGCCAAGATACGAGCCCAGGCATGTACATTTTCGGTGTATCTTTTTTCAATACTTCGAGTCTTGTCTGGCGCTAGGCCGTTGCTAACGAGCTTCCAACTTTGGCATTCAACTGACAATTATTGTTACATCCATTGTCCTTGGGCAGAGTAAAACTAAAGATTAATTGGCAGACGCAAGGCATAAAGAGAATGCAACGCTTTTTTATCTAGAAATTTCTGTGCTCCATAGCGCCGCCGCTTACTTGCATGATACATGGCATGGTATAAAGCTGACAGTGGTATGGCAGGAATACCAGCAACGACAAAAAACTTTACAGCTTTAAGTGAAAGTGAAGGGCATACCGTCTTTTTCGAACTCCTAAGGGCTCATATTATGAAGGAAGGGAAGAGAAATGAAAAAAAAAAAAAAAAAAAAAAAAATAGATATATGTGATACAATCTACATGTGGTAGGCAGTATACTTGCTCAGGTGTAAGCGCCTCATCCTTCAGTATTTAGCCGTCCAAGGTTCATATTGCTCGCAGATGAATGAATGTGAATATCTCCAACCCTAGTTTACATCTTAATACTAAAAAAAAGAAATGAAATATCTACAGAAACAGATTGTCAAAGCTAATATATTTTCCATCTCAGTACCTCCCATCACCAAACTCCCAAAACAGAATTTGTACACACAAGTACGTGCTAATACCTTAACAACGCCATGATACGCTGCAAGCACTGCACAAAAATGCCACCAAAGCCGTAATGCTTACATGGTATCGCTATGATACACACCATTAAACGCCAAGCATACAAGTATAAGCCAATAAATCGCCAAGATATTACAAAGCCGTTTGAGTCGGCATAATAAGAGGAGAAGAGAGGAGGTGAAACAGACTCATCCACTCATGTACAGAAAGTCACCCCTTTTTGTTTGTTTCTGGTTTACATCCCCAGCTCCCACGATTCTCCCCAGAGCTCGTTCAAGTTTAGACCCAACAGCTCCAGGCTTGGGTCGAGATTAAAGGGCTGTGTCTGGTCGTTGACGGCCCAAGATTGGTCCACAGAAACTGGTGGCAGTGCTGCTTGGAAAGTGAAAGGCGTGACGGACTAAAGGAATATATAGTTAGCAAGGCATCACAAGACAGTAAAATGAAAGTCGAGTAGTAGCCATCACTCACTTTGGGTGCGTCAGGTAAATCTGCAGTAGACAAAGGCCGAATGCCCGGCTCAGCAAGTGGTCCGATCATAGGATGAAGAGACCCCGGCACAGCCGACGACGACGGCACAGGAGGCTCCTGGTTCGCCAGGAGCTTGTAATGGAGATTTACAAATCGCTCCGCCGAAGTGGATTTCGCCACCTCGGTCGTTTTCGTGCCCAGATGCGCCTCGAGAAGACCCAAGGCAGCACACATGATGGAATACCCCCACGGCTCGTTATTACCACAACGCAGCAGGCGGTCCTCCTTCATGGCAATGCACTTCTCAATCAGCTTCACGGTGTGGTGCGAGTTGATCATGATCATGTTGGTCGACCCGCGGGGCTGCAGCATCGTGACGCTGCAGAGGTTGATGCACGTGGTGAGGGCATCCTCTCGCAAGAAGTTGAGCGCTCGGACGCCCTGTTCGTATAACTTGTCGTGGAGGAGAACAATGTCTCTCGCGGCGTTGTAGTAGATTATTTCGGAATATTGGTACTTGGAGTTTTGCTTGCGCAGCTTGAGGTAGGGTTGATGTAGAGGAATAATGTATTGCCTCAGCTGGACGTGCAGCAGAGTATATGCAATGAGTGGGTTCTTTTTGGAGCCATTGTTATTCTCAAGATTCATGTCCCAAGAAGGGAGAGCATCGATCTCATGGGTCAAGTCGTTCGTATAGCGAATGACCTGGTCGTAATCTATCTCAGACAGTGGCCCGGTAAGAAGTCGGCTGAGCTCAAGGCGCAGGGGCAAGCTTTGCCGTGCCAGATTTTGGAAAGATGAAAACGTATAATCCTTGGCTGGCTTGGAAGGCGGCAACGCCGTCGTGTTCTCATCAAAGTCTTCATCGTCCAGATTCCGCGGAGGGTTTGTGTCGAAGTGAAGCTGGCTCACCAGCGTCGGCAGGCCATGGTCAAACGAGGCTTGCATATCAAACTCTTGCACTGTCGCCCATATCCTCCGCCGCATCTCCTGGTTATACACCGTGATCTTGCCGCCCATGTGGCTTGGCTCACGGTGCAGCCCGACGGCAATGCCATCGCGGATCAGTTGTCCCGAGCTTGTCCAGAATCGCTTCTTCTTGATGGTGTTGACCCGCTTGCCAAGGTAGAGCAAGCAAGCTATCTGATAGTGAATAAGTCGTCGGTGCTTCTGGCTTTGCTTGTCGGACCACTTATCGCACGCCTTGATCCACTTCTCAGCTAAATGCTGCGCATTCGACATCATGCCAATGAACTTGAGCGCCTCGTGGGTATGCACACAACTGGCCACAGCCATCATTGACAGGACCAACGCTGTGAATGCCGAATATCTCTGTTGGGTCCCGGGTTTCCAGAACTCGGCATACTCCTTCCGGAAAGTGGGCACGTGTACGATGCGGTGGATTTGCTCAAACTGATCCAGATAGACGGTTATGAGGGCATCTGCCTCTTCCTTCGAGGGCAGAAGGGCCTCCAGCTCCAGATCCTGCTGCTCGAAAATGGTATCTCGCTCCTCTTGGCGGCGCTTGCGGTCCTTGCGATCATGGAGTATCACCGGACGAAGCCACTCATCCGCCGTCTCCCGCATAAAGGGACACAGCCCCGTCAGCTCGACAAACGCCATGCTGGCATTATGGGGGCCGAAATAGCGTGTCCGGAACCCCTTGCCTCGAAAGAAGCGCAGTTCGCCATTCTCACCAGCCATGCCGCTCTTCTCGATAATCTCCTGCTCTTCCGCGCGAGGTCGAGCCTCGCCATCGTTTGGCGCCTCATCCTTCTGCGTCGACGGAGAGTTGGTGCCCACGATGGTGCTCCCATCCAGAGACGATGCACCAGGCCGTGTCAAGAGGTTCTTGAGCTGCGTAATCTCCAGCTCCAGCCGGCGGATGCGGTCGTGGTCCTGGCGAGCCAGCTCAGAGTCTCGGGGTGAGAAGCCCGAGACGGCATCGCCAATGCCGAAGCGCCGCGAGTCCAGCTGCGCAAAGGAAGGGGGGATGCCGGACGATGCATTAACCACCTCTCCGTTGCGTGATTCGTAGCTGCAGCGATCAGGGGTGCCACTCTTGATGCAGCGCTCGCATGGAAAGCCACGATCGCACGAAAGCTTGCGGCGGCGGCACTCCAAGCAGCTCAGTCGCACGCGCTGCCTCTTGCGAGCCGGTGGTTGGTCAGAGCCGTGTCTCGATGCCGAATCCCCGTCGGAGTCCGGGCTCTCGCTGCGATCTGCCATGGCCAAGATGTGTCGGAGTTACGACGCCTCCAGAAAAAAATTAATGTAGGGGAAATTCAGCGCAAGGCGAGAGGAGGGGTCCTGGGTCAAAAGTGTTTGCCGTTGCGATTTTTATCAATCTGATCTGATAAAAAACTGCGCTGGCCACTGCGTCACGGGCGCCCTAGACGGAACAAGTCCGAGCCGAGGTCCGAGGCGCTATTCTCGAAAAAGCAGATATCGGACTTCTTAGTCATGCAGCGCTCCTCGGACGTCCGAGCCGTTCCGAGAAGCAAATGAATATTTCAGTACTTTACCAACTGCTTCCTTCGCAATATATACCTGGGCATAGACGGTATTCAAACCTGCCGGGTGCGTTATCCGATTACGTCTCGTCGTATTTCTCGGAATGTGACGAAACTATGCTGATGGAAAAAAAAAAGAACCATGAAGGTTGCACCGGTGCCGGGTTTTTTGTCTGTCACTCACTGTCTTGGGATCAGATATTTGGGGCCATTGGTGAAAGCAAGCTTTACGATTGTAATTACGTCTTGGCATCCAATGCCATCTATATAAGTTTGGAAAGGTTTTTCTCCAGCCCATATCCCGTATATGTTGCAGCTCGCTCAGACTTTCCAAACTAGCCAAGCGTGAAATCAAGCCGCTGATGGATGACAGGCTAAATAAGAGACTAGCACAACTCGGCTTCAACTGGCAAACAACTAAACTTTCCAGAACAAGACGTTGAGCCACTTCAACTGCGTAGTTGCCCATCAATTTGTTCCATGAATGTGAGCATCTTCTTCACTGGCCTTTGAGTGATACATACATATACATATTCATCAACCATCACGAGCCATGCCATCCATATATGGCTATGAAAGCACATGCGTGCTTGCCTCTTCGGCACTCTCAAAGTCCGCTTAGCGATCATAAATCTCCGCGATTTCAGCTACCATGGATCTGGGCCTTAATTCCGCCTTTCATGCCTCCTATCTCCACTTGGGGCAACCTTCGGCCAGGATTCGTGGTGACTCACGGAGGGTCCCCGGTGGCACTGCGGATCCGAAGCCGAAGCCGAAACTCCAAAACTTTGTCTCCCCAGGATCTGTGATGCGCCCAACTGCAGCCCATCAGGTCTCCGATGGCCATCCGGTCGCGAAAATGGCGCGCTCGCACGTGAAGGCTGCTGCCTGAGGAGCGGCCGAGTATAAGGATGAGTTGGTAAAATGATGTCGAGATGCTATTAACGCAACTGTTTGGCAAACCCTTGGGCTCCCGTGATCAGTCGAAGAGGAAATGGGTGTTTGCCTGCCCCAGTGTTTCTATCATTTACGCTGCAACTTGCCCTACGAGGAATGTCTGGATTTATCTGACACCATCAGCTAGCGGCGCTCAGATGGCCATATATATTCACATTACATATTTGGCTACATGTAGCCAGTCTGTCTGATAAAGCTTGGTTATTCATAAGACGGCATATCATATTGCGGCTTAAAAAGGTCACACGGTACGATCGACATTTAATACAAGCTTCAGTATTAAACGTCTTCTGTACCAAGATGTACGTTATCTAATAGCGCGTTTAGATAAGACTCTATGAGTTGATCTGGCAGAGGTACAGTAAGCCAAGTTGATTGCATCGAACAGCGACTCGATTGGCCGAGTTTCGGCAGCGAGGTCGATTGTGAGCACTGCCTGTGTGTTTGGTATGGTGACCTGAACTCTATACCATCTCTACGCGGTTTGAGACAGAAGTCAATATAGTCGACTAGTTGCAGTTGACTATAACAGCCTCTGTCTCAAAACTCTCGCAGTACAATTCGCCCCATGAACCTGCATCATGGAATCATCAACAAAAAAATTGTAGGTTTTATATCTCTAGCTATCATCGACATAAGAGCACTATAATTCCAGTTTAGTGTTCCAGTTTTGCTCTTCTTCGCTTGGCCTCGAATGCCCCTGCCACAGGCGACATGCAAGCCGCATTGGAGAAACTTCGCTGAGGTCTGTGATGGGCGGATAGTTGGAAGATTGAAAAGCGAGCATGCAATTATATTCACAGCTTGCATCTCCCTTTTAGCCAATTGTACCGCTGCCATCGTATGATTTCCAGATCATACTCGGCAGTACCTGGTGTTGGCAGAGGGACTCGGGCATTTTACGGCTAGCAAAGTCTCCACTTTCAACCTCATCACCCTATTTGAACATCCAAGACACATTGAACAGCTTAAAAAATTGAGCATAGGCCTTTGCCTGGTTTAAAGCTGGCAGCTCTTCCCCTCAATAAATCTCTCAAAGTTTTCACAGAACATCTACCTTCAGCAAAACCTACATATACACACACACATATATATATAAACACAATGGCAACCAACCGCGGCCCCCCCTCCGAAGCAGAGGTCAAAGCCCGCATCATCTCCCACATGAACTCCCAGCACACCCGCGAACTCTCCCACTATCTGCGCCACTACAGCGGCCTCTCCCCACGTGCCGCCGCAGCCTCTCCCGCCATCCAGGATCTCGACTTCAAGGGCATGACGCTCAAGACCAGCAACGGCACCACCTACAGCGTCCCCTTCTCCCCTCCCCTGACCTCCTGGGCCGAGGCGCGCCCCCGCGTCATCGCCATGGACGAAACCGCCCGCGAGGCTCTCGGCCTCAGCAACATTTACATCAACGAGTACGCCATGCAGCAGGGCTTCGACTGGGCGCCCTTTTTCGGCGTCGTCTTCTACTACTTCTGCGCCGTTGGCCTGCCGTGGCTTGAGCCGGGAAGCGTCCCGTGGGAGGTCCTCAAGGTGGTGTTCCCGGGAGGGCCTGAGTGGTTCCAGTGGGTTGTCAAGGCCATTTTCTGGCCGGTTGTTGGGATCCATGTGACAGAGGCGTTTTTGCTTGACCGATGGAGGCTGCAGAAGCACAGCGTGGCGAGGTGGTCTCGGGTGTGGTGGCTGTGGGAGGTTACTATCTTCTGTGAAGGCTTGACGTCGTGGAAGAGATTTGATAGGCTGGTTGCCGAGAAGAAGGCTGAGAAGGAGGACAAGAAGAACTGATGCTCTGCGTATGTATGTTCCAACAGCAAAATATGGCGCAACACGACATTATAATTCTGGTTAGAATCTACCCATGCGACTATCGTCTATGTAGCCCGCTTTATCACTATTTAATCGCCAGTCTACATTCTATTGTTCTCCCAATCTTGTAATAATTGCCCAGTTCACAATTCATCGTGATTGTCATATGTACCTTGCATCGCCTGTGTGCTCACCCATTCCTCACTGGCCAACCCCTTTAGAAACCTCTCTTCAAGCTCGTCAGAGTCCTTGTGAAAATCACATGCAAAGTCGCACTCTGGAATCGTTTCCTCGCCAAAATATTTGCATATAGAGGCGTGTCGGCATGCGGATATGTTCTCGCAGTATTGTGCCAACGCCTGAAGGCTCTTGAGCCGCGTCTGGTAATTTGCATCCATCTGAGCGTCGCTCTTAATCATTCGGCTGGCTCGTTCGAGATCCTCGCGGCTGTAGTATAGGAAACAATAGCCGGCATTGCCATCGCGCCCCGCTCGTCCGACTTCCTGATAATACCCCTCAAAGGACTTGGGAAGCCGCCAGTGCACAACGAAGCGCACATTATCCTTGTCGATGCCCATGCCAAACGCCGTTGTGGCTACAATGATATCGTAGCCCCG
Source organism: Trichoderma sp. CBMAI-0020 (assembly GCA_030708095.1). Lineage (NCBI taxonomy): Eukaryota > Fungi > Ascomycota > Sordariomycetes > Hypocreales > Hypocreaceae > Trichoderma > Trichoderma sp. CBMAI-0020. The sequence goes on from JAJNCI010000001.1 coordinate 1,463,288, forward strand.
CTCATTGTTGATCCAGTTGGTCAAAGTGTCTTCTTTGACCTCACTGGGCAATTTGGCATGAAAAGGTCGAGCGCCAATTCCTGCGTCTCGGAGGCTGGCCGCGAGTGACTCGCACTCGCCCCGAGATGTCGTATATATGATACCTGAAACATTCTCAATCCTTTCGCGCAATTCGGCCAGCTCGCTCCGCCGCGGTTCGGCACGCCTACGATCGTATACTCCTTGTATCCATGTCAAGAAGTCTGAGAGACGGTTGTCGTCTTCGTCCTTTGTATATCTTATTTCTAAATGGAGATTGCCTCGCTCTGGACTCATCAAAAAGGTCCTAGTTTTTTCTGGTGCAGCATCGAGACGCAGGACCTTGAGGATGTCCTGCCGCACCAGGGCGTTTGCTGTCGCTGTAAGGCACATGATGGGTACATCGGGGAATGTCTCCCGAAACCAGGACAGCCGCTTGAAATCTCTTCTGAAATCGTGGCCCCATTCCGATATGCAGTGAGCTTCGTCAATGGCAATGCGAGCAAGCTCTTTCTGCCTGTAGACAAGCTGTAGGGTTGTACGGAAGCGCGAGCCAGAACAGAGCTCCGGAGTTACATAGAGAAGCCTGGTTTTTGGGTGACCAGTCTCCAGGTCACGCTGTATACGATCTCTCTCCTCACGCGGCGTGTTGCTGTTTAGAGAGCTGGCGTCGATACCTTCAGCTCTCAAAGCCTCTACTTGGTTGATCTGTGAGCAGCGTCTTTAGCCACTGCAGGACACCGAGGGCGCTTGCCAATAACAAGAAAGATGGCGAACAGATAAATTTACCATTAAACTTAATAAAGGCGAAACAACAATCGTAACTGATCAGGGCTCGGTGTTAGTTTGCCTCATTCGCTGCCGTCTGGAATATATGAGACGCGTCTGCTCCAACTCACTGCCTTGGTCAATCACGGCGGGGAGCTGGAAGCACAGGCTCTTGCCAAACGACGTTGCTGCTTGGACGTAGACATCGTAGCCACTCAATGCTGCCTCGATGATTTCACGCTGATGGGGTCTTGTAAAAAAAAAAAAGCATCAGCTGATCCCGGTTCAGTTTGCTTATATTAACCCACCGAGAAGCTTACCTGAAGTCTTCCTTGTGGAACTGCCGCCGGAGAGTGAATCCGATGTCTGTGCATGACTCTGCCCTCTGCAGGGGGGCCATGGTAGAGAAGATCGAGGCTTCAATAGTGGTAGCGAGCAGAAGCCAGCATTGGCGGCGAAATGAACGATTGCGCGGGTGAGTGGCTATGCGGCATCGAGATTGCGGCGCATGTGTGGATCGATGGGTTTGGCCAAAGTTCACAGGGCGTCGCTTCAATGCTACTAGTCGCTGGCGATGGAAGTATTTTGACGCTCTTCTAGAACGCGCAGGGCCAGCTGCCACGGGGGTGCGGACTATGGAGAAGGGTACATGACTAACGCCTGTTGACCAGATATTAATAGAAGTGCTAGTGGCCCAGGCACGTGCATCAGGGATCTCAGCTAAACATCAATTGACGCTGCTGCTTGTGCTACGATCTGGATATTGCAGCGTAACAGTTCTTAACAAGCTCTCATTTCTGCCTGCTCCTGAATGTGGTGCCTCTCCCAGGGTCGCACCATTCAGGACGGTATGCCCTGTGTAAGCCACGGCATCCCATAAGGATCATCTTGTGGTGCCTGAGCCAAGCACAAACGTTGGCAACTTCAGCCTGGAATTCCGTTTAGCGCAGTTCCCCACAAGCATGGCGGCCTGTTAGCGTCTCCTCTTTTCCACTGCTTTTTCCTTCTTACTTTTGCCCCAGCTGAACTCATTCCTGCGTCGATGGCCATGGCAGCGGCCGCAGCGAAGCAGGCGAAAAGCGTCAGTGTCAGACATGGAAAATACCTAGGCCAAGCACGGAGTAATGCTCGCTATAGCCGCAGATATAGATGGCTCCATGTACCTTGTCTTGTCAGTCATTGGCAGCGCCATTGGCTCGTTGAATTTGAGAAGCTCTGCCTCGATATAGTTGTAAACACGTACTGCAGTATACTGTGCAGGTATAGAGTAAATTGGAAGCGCATTGGAAGTATTGACACGTATAGTAGGTAGGTAGGTAGTAGTCTCCGTCAGCTGGCTCTCCCTGATCGTAGTACACACATCTGAAGATGGAAAAGGGGCCAATCGACGAACATGTACACGCTACTGAAGCGATATCGATCTTTGCAGTAAAACGGGCGAGTATCTGCTACTCCAGATCACGCCCGCACCGCTTCCCGCGCTCGTGCTAGCGGACACGAGTCAATGTTTACATGGATGTCAATATGTTATGCAAGCCCGGGACCAGCTGGAGTGTTCCGCGTACAGTATCGCGAGATGCGAGCGCCGTAAGGGCCCTACAGTGCTGGCATCGAGGCTGCATTCGCCCACCGCGGCATGTGCTCCGAACAAAACGGCGAACCAGGGCCTACCACGACAAGATCGCGACCCGGCTCAAGCTCACATGCTGCCCATCACTTCCCAAACAGCGCTGACAGCACCGACAGACCCAAAAGTCCCCTATCAGGGCTCCTCTGAAGGCGCTGTGGCTGCACCCTCGCAGCGGCCCTCGCACTGTCCGCGCCAACCACCGCCGCCCATCCCGCTAGTGTTTCAGGGGCTCTAAACGGAACCTTGAGCAGGACCCCCAAGCCAAAAGTCTATCCGCCCAAGTTAGTGCGAGCCTCACGTCCGTCCCGAGCCAAAGCAAAGCACACGTCCTACCACCGGCCTCTTCAACCTCTCCCGCTGTTCCCTTGTCCAGGGCGAATCCGCGCGCGCTCTCTTGCTCTGTTGTAGGCGCCTGGCCCGGCTTGATCATGATGATCTCACGTGTTTCGCTTGATCATTCGTCGCCGCCCCGATCTGCTTAATCGCACAACCCCCCGGATTTCTGGCGCGAGGGCTCGAGAAAAGAGAGGGGTGCTCTGAAACATTTTACACGGTCAAGCGCCTCGGCCCTTTGAGCTCCCAACAGCGCCTCCTCGCGGTGCCTTGGCACGTGTGCGCACGAGTAAGAAGACGAGTTCTAGAGAAAGAAACAGAAGAGAAGAACGAAGAACGAAGAAGGGCTGAACGTGCAGCGCTCGCCCGTTAAGACGCCATGGAGCGACCCGACCGAATGCCTGCCAACGGCATGGGCAACAGCCCTGGAGCTGCTCCTGGACCCCCCGCCACTGCACCTCCGGCTCTCAGGGGCACTGGTGCAGGCACTCCCGATAATAACGTCCCGTCTCAGGCTCGCCGTCCTCTTCTCACCACGACTGCTGCTCCTCCAACCGGCCAGCCGCCGCCGCCCATGATGCCGCTTCCGCCTCTGCCCAATGGTCGAAATGGCCCGTCTCCCAACGGAAACTCGCCCGCGACGGCCGTTCTGACGGTGGCTCAGGTCATCGGCCTGACGCGCGAGGCAATGAGGCATGCCCTTGAAAACGAGAGCCAGGCCGTCGATGTTGGCCCGGGCCTCAAGTCGGGCGTGACCATCGACTTGAGCCGCAAGGGCATTCAGAAACTTCCCGAAGAGGTGGTTGATATAGTCAAGAACGAGCTAGAACGGTGAGCAAACCAACAAGAAACAGAAAGAAGGGAGAATGGGGATTGAAGGAGATGAAATAAATGATCCGGTGGAAAAAATAAAAGAGAAGAAGAAGAAGAAATACTTGTTTGCTGACTGCTAGGTGTCACGATACAGGCTCGCTCTATCACACAACCAGCTTTCCTCTTTGCCAGCCCGTTTTGCCGAGTGCGTGTCGCTTCGATATCTCAACATCAGAGGCAACCAGATCAAAGAGTTTCCCTTGCCTGTACGACAACCCACGCCTCCCTTTGTTTTGTCTCACCAATGCATGATGAACCAGGCTAACACAAGTCATTAGCTTTGCGAGCTCAAATCCCTCGAAATCCTCGATCTCGGCCGTAACCAGCTGCGAGTCTTGCCGTCAGATATCGCGAAGCTCACCTCTCTCAAGGTTCTCTCGATCCCAAAGAACCAGATTCGAGAGCTGCCCGTCTGCTTGGCGGAAATGACTTCGCTCCAAGTCCTCAAATTTGAAGGGAACCCTATCAGCTTTCCCCCACGGGATGCGCTGCAAATACCATCTTCAAGCCCCTCCAACGAGGGATCTGGGAGAGAGGGCGAGGTGTCGGAAGTGACCATTACAGCACACATCAAGAAGTTTATGAAATTGCACATCATTAGCGGTCGCGATGCCGAGGCGACTGGGGACGAATCCAGCGAGGAGACCAACACTCCTCGACCGCACCTACGACGCGTGCCAAGCGGTCGATTCCCTATCAAAGTAAGCAGTTCCGATGCGTCGGACATGCGGACACCTACTATTGGATCGCGACCACCTCCTCCCATACCGTCACGGTCACATTATCGGGGTCTTTCTCAACAGAATACGTCCACTCGCCGTCCGGGCGTCCTGCCTTTGACCATCGGAAACATCAGCGAGCGTGGACGCAGCAACTCCGAGACGCTGATGCACTCGGAGAGATCAAGCAGCCGCCAGCGTCGCATGGGTATACTCGCAAAGAAGGCCACGTCGGACCTGGGCACGCTCGATGAGGTTGAGGGCAACAACAGGTTGAGCCACTACCGAGGGCTGAGCCACGGCTCTGCCATGCAGCAGGGCAACCAGGCAGTACCATCCAAGAGCCCAGCAACGCCTACCGACTCTCTTCAGCGACCGGTTTACGTCCGAAGACTCTCGGTCCTCCCCGAGCGCCGCCGAGAGTCTAGGATTTTCGACCCCGTGATTGAAGCTGCCAAGGGCATCCTCTACTCGGTGTTTCAAATCCACCCCATGATCCAGATGCTCATGACGCTGACCAATGACGGATCTGCGAAACGCTCAAGCCTTGAAATTGTATTTTACAATACCAACTCTCATGTTGAGGAGTTGGAACAGGAAATCCAGAAACATGACATGGCCATGTCAGAAGAGGAAGAGCAGACCTTTGGGGACAATGCCAATGTGCACCGCGCCTGTCAGACCCTTGTCGGGGCGTATGGCCATGTTTGCACGCTACTGGCCGATAACATCGATACCTTTGTCAACAATGGAGATGCTCGATATATTCGGACGCTTTTGATGTTGATTTACAACAGTATAATGGAGCTTCGCGTCACTCTCTCCTCCGTCTCCACGGAGCACAACAAGCATCACCTCTCTGCGATGGACGTCCCCGACACCAGCAATACGATCAAGCCTTACTTCCGGGAGGCGTCTACTGCTGTCCCTCCACCTCCACGGCCAGCGGCTCTTCGAAACCGTAGCGAACCAGCCATACACAACCCTGGCAACCTCAGAGTGGCAACCGACATACCCGTTCCTTACCAAAACGGAGGCACGCGCACTGCCAGGCTTGCATCGGCGACCCCCAGATCCAACGACTCATTTCAGTCGTTTGGCCGAGATATCGCCTCGGATTTCTCCGAAGAAGATACTCAGTTTGACAAAATTTATCTGGCCCTGCAAAAGTCAACCGACACTGTTGTGCACATTTTACCGAATTTCAACGTTCAATTGACGGGAGGAATCCGAAATGCAATACAGCAGCGGGCCCCAAGCGCCATGATACGAGACTGGAAGAATCTCATTGCTATGTGCAATGACGCTATCCAGCAGACAGAGATTTTGAAGCATCGACTGTCTCTCATCAAGCTGAAGGACCCGGGAGTGCGCTCTCACGCGGGATTCTGGAACCTTTGCAGCAATTTCATCTCAGCATGGGCAAAGATGGCGTCCAAGATCAAATCCGAGATCAATACCATCCCCTTGCCGCCTGACACTAGAGCTCGATTGCGGCCTGTCCATCAGAGCATGAAAGAGCTGAGCATCATCATCATGAACTCTCCCTGGAGCTACATTTTGAGACCCGCTGGTGTTGGACCAGGCATCCTGTCGCCCACCACACCGCAAGTTCCCATCACCCCTCAGAGCGCGGCCCTTGGCCCTGCCATGCAAGCTACCGTTGCCACGCCGCAAACAGGATCTTTTGCGGCTGTCTTCCAAGGCAACGTCTTTGATCGCGCAGACACACTCATGGCCAACCCCGGCATTTCCATGTCTCGCAACGGGACCATGTCGAGGGGCCATTCTGGGTTTAACTCGCTATCATCGATTTCGTCCATGTCATCGGACGGCGTGCCAACTCCGTCCTCGGCCTTTAGTCCTAATGTCCAGCTAGGGCCTGCGCCATTTCGCCTTAACGGAAGCAAAGTAACCCTTTGAAGCTCTTTCGATCTTGCTCTTCTTTTACTCCTTCCCCACCCAGATGTCCAAAGCCGGTTTATTACTATTGATTTATTTACTTTTTTTCTCATTTCTCTCTTCTGCATTTGGATCCCACCAAATTGCTTTGATCGATAAAGAGAGATTCTTGCATAGCACGTACTTGATGGATTTTACGAATAATTACTTTTGTTGTTTTTGGAACAAAAAAAATGTTGGCTTGAGGACGAGATGCTGTTACGTTTTTATTCCTTATTTCTTTTTATTTTCTTGCATAGCCCTGGAGTTTAATGGCTTTGTTACGAACGAATGTGTAGTCCTGACGGGCATTGATCAGACAAGATGGGAAAGGGGGAGGGTTTTTTTTTTTTTTTTTCAACAAGTCAAGAAAGAGATTTACCCTCCAACACCACCAGTTTGCCTTTGGAAGGGAACACATTGACAACTCTAGGGCAAAACGATACCATGATGAAACAAAGTTACTATTTTTGTAGAGGATAGAGATATGGGAAGCACAGAGCGTTGGTGTATATTAGAATTACCTTGTCTAATCTATTATTATTATTATTATTATTATTATTATTATTATTATTATTATTATTATTATTATTATTATTATTATTATTATTATTATTATTATTATTATTATTATTATTATTATTATTATTATTATTATTATTATTATTATTATTATTATTATTATTATTATTATTATTATTATTATTATTATTATTATTATTATTATTATTATTATTATTATTATTATTATTATTATTATCCTCTTTTGAAGAGTTTTTGTTAATTCTTATGGAGGAAACAGGGCGCGGGAATGTTGGGAACTTTTAGAGATGAGGAACAAAATTATATTGAAGATTAAAGTTTGAGTTTTCAAAAAAAGCTCACATTATCTCGTGATTGTGACTCATACAAACGTGAACAGAGGGATAGCAGCATTTGATACTACAAGCACGGCTGGTAATACTGCTAGGCGCAGCGCACCTGTACGCTTTTGTCCTTGTTGCCTCGGTGGTTGCAAGTGCATGCATGCAGCTCGAAATAGGGCGTGATTTGCACATTTAAACGCCGACCTTGCATGACAAAACCCCCCACAGCACCTTTTTAACCTGCTGGCAGCATGATGTCAAGCAGGCAGGCACATGTATATACTAGCTTAGACGCTTTGGATGGCCTTGACGGCGTGTTTTAGAACCTTGCACTGCCGAGTGTATCTGGATTAATCTGAGTTTTGCTTTCCTGCTACAGTGAATATCGAGGACCTGGAGGGATAAAAGGCCCATTTACAGCAAGTAGGAACTATCGCAACGCAACATGTCGACCTCATCCATCGACGCCCTGCGGAGGCTCGCCGCCCGCAGCAACAGCAACAGCAATATTAATAATAACAACGCCTCATCCAGCAGCAGCAGCAACGCCAACACCAAAAAGAGCAACAACAACACGCCCCCCGCAGTCGCCTCCTCTTCCTCGTCCGCCGCCCAGCCTCGCTGGTTCGCCCAGTCAGCCTCGCCGCCGTCCATCTCCTCCACCACCGCCGCCGCCGCAGCCTCGCCCGCGCTCCAGCCGACGCTGCCCTCGGCCGAAACGCATCGCCACGTAGCCGAGGCGCGGGCCGCCGTCGTCGCGTCCATGGGCAACATGCTCGACTCGGAGCTGCAGTCGCGCGCGGGCATCCTGCACGAGAACGCGGCGGCGCTGGAGAAGCAGGAGCGCGACGTGCTGCGCGCGACGGAGGGGCTGCGGCGGGAGACGGTGAAGCTCAAGGCTGAGGCGGACAAGGCGGCGCGCAAAGTCAAGGAGCTGGGCAATGTGCAGAACTGGGCTGAGGTGCTGGAGCGGGGGTTTCTGGTGCTGGAGGAGACGGTGAGGCTGGCGAATGGGGGGGAGGACGAGGACGGGGATGGGGATGGGAGTGAGGGGAGCTGTAGCTGTAGCGAGTGCGGGAGGGGAGGCTCTGGTGAGGGCAGTGATGGAGAGGATGATGAAGGCGACGGTCGTGATTATGGTGATGGTGTTGATGGTATTGGGGGCAGGATGGACGTGGACACAATGTCGGATGCCAGCCGGAGCCTGATGGAGCTGGCCTCAAGCACCGGCACGGGCCGGGCAAAGGGATCAGAGACGGCTTCGATATCGACTGGGTGATTTGATACCTGGAGAAGGGATTTGTTGATTCCGTGTCATACGAGTAGCTATTCCGAAATGTCTGGATCTGGAAATTGCCGGGTATCAAGGCCGTATATTAGCTAGAACAGAGTTACATATGCAGCCAAGCCCTATATAAGCACTTGTATTATAAGAGGTTGAAGCGTAAGGCTTATGCTTAAACATATGTAGAAGGTGGATGCTTTTCAGTTATTATGAACCTGATTTAATGGCATGTGTTTGTCAAATCAGGAGATAACCTTGTAACTTCCTGGCGGGTCTGAAGTCTGAATGATATATAAAGAGTGTGTTGAGGACGACTCGTGTTATCAGTAAATATCATTCATTCTTCCCATATTCTGACATTGTACCGAATCGTCCAAAGACTATCCCCAGGCGCTTAAACCATGAAGTCATCCTCCGTTCTGCTCAGCATTGCCGCCCTTTGCGGCGCGGCCAACGCCTTTTGGGGCCAAATGGCAGCCGAACCCAAATACCAAGACGAAGGCGGCACCTACCAATGGGTACACCTGACCGATTACAACACCGGTTCCAAATACTCGACTCAGTTGCCCGGTGGTTTTGATGGATGCGCTGCACCATTCGCATGCTATCCTGTGTAAGTCTTGGGCCAAAAAAGAGAGAGAGAGAGAGAGAGAGAATAAAAAACTGACTGGTTAAACAGATTCAGAGAAGACTCGGGTGGAAGCTACAACTTTCACTCCAGGGTTTGGAGGTCTGCCGATGGTTGCCACCACATTGATTTCCAGGGGGGTCTTGATGCTCATGAAGGATGGTGCTGTGGATCGCTCCCCTGTGACTTTTCGGCTTAGGAAGAGTTGGGTTTTCCTCATCTCAACATATTTTTCTCTGTTGAGAGACGGGAATCAAAATTGATAAATGGGAAAGACGCAAGGAAGGGCCGTTCTTGGAAGAGAAACGCGATAGTATAGGGGGCTATACAATACATAGCAAGCAACTCTGTTTCTCAATTCTATTTTAATCTCGTCTTTTCCTCTATTCATCATATGTAATAGATAGCATATGCCATTACTCTCCTCTCCATCCGTCAAGCTGTAAGAGTCTACGCAAATCAGTCTTGCTTACAACAGTCCGGGAAGGATAACAAAGCGCTTCTTCTTGTACTTGTCGCCAAACTCCTTGCGGTATGCCCTTTCCTTGCCCTTAGCCCAGACGAACATCTGCCCCGCACCAATAGCGATGAACAGCGCCACAGACCAGTCACGGCTCGCAATGATGATGCCGGCCCACGCCAGAATCTCGTACATGTAGTTGGGGCAGGTAACAAGCGAGAAGCCGTAGCCGTAGGGGATCTTGCGCTCAGTGCCGCCAGACGACCGCAGGCTGGAGAGGTACAGGTGCACCAGCGCGTTGCTAATCTCGCCAAACAGGTAGAGCACGGTGCCGGCGGCGTCAACAAGAGGCTGGTCCGCGGTGGCAGCCAGCGACCAGGGGCTGTAGTAGATGGACCAGGCGCACAGGGCGCCGGAGAAGGCCCAGTAGAAGAAGCTGTTCTTGAAGATGTTGCGCGCGGGCATGGTGTTTGCGGAGAATTTGTGGACAAAGAGCGTCTCAATCTCACGCTTGACAAAATGCGCCATGATCATGCCGAAGCTGAGCCATTGCGAGGGGGACATGGACGGGTCCTTGAGGAGGTACGGCCGGGCGGCGACGGCGAGGCCGTGGATGAGGATGGGGCCGATATATTCGATGACGAAGACGGTTCTCCAGGCGATTTGGAGGCCTAAGACGACATCAGTTACGTTATCTCAAGAAGGAAATGCAAGGCATCATACCGAGATCCTTGACGAGCACTTCGCCCGCCTCAGCAACATCCTTATCCTCGGCAATCACAGCCTTGCGGTCCTTGAGCGTCTTCCTCGTCGACGTGTAAAACAGACCGACGCGGTTGTGGTCGCTGATGCCAGCTTGCTTGGCAATCAGCTTCTTGACGTCTTCGACCGTGGCACCGGTGGGGAGGTCGATTGACGGCGGCAGCTTCTTGATGCCCTGCTTGGGAGCTGCAATTTTTTGTTGGTTCAGCAATTGCTCCAGCGCTGTGAATTTCGAATTGCCAATCGAGTCAATTCATTCATCGCAGCAGTGAATACTTACAGCGATTCGTCAGCTTAAGGGTCGTTAGAGACGCCATGTTGAGGTGTCAAGCTGTGGTGTTTACAGAGCTTGACAGGAGAGAGAGTTGCAGGATTCGTGTTGGGGGAAAAAGACACACAGCCAAGTATTCCTCGGGATGAGCTACGGCGAGTGGGGTGTTGAGGATGCGCGGTACGGAAGGGTTAGCGGGGTACGCCGCTGAGCACGGATTACGTAGCGAAAGGGAAGTAGCGTTGACTGCCGGCTAGGTACCGACCAGCATTTTAGGGTATTACATTTCACATGTCTGTAAGATGTTAACAACCTTTTACTTTTGACAGCATGATTCGGCACGTTATCTGTAGTGGTACTAGGATGAGTACATATCCAGAGTCACTTCCAATGCCAGTAGCCGTCGCAGGCCTTTGTCTGCTTTGCCATAATCGAAAGCTACTGCAAGCATCTCTAGTAATATAGCTTGGGAATGCAGGATACCGGAGTTGAACAGTAGAAAACACAAATATACTATTCCTAGAAAATAATTCCTTGACAATGTTGATCAACAGTTGTTTGTTTTCGCGCAAGTCTCACAGGGGCACTGTTACAACTCAGTTTTTTCCGAGTTGCTAAATCGAAAACTTATGCGAAACTTTACACCTTTCATATGGCAATAGGGGGGAGAGAAGGAAAAGCTACAGAACAACAATCATGTCTAAAGATGCTCGCTTATCTATAAGGGCCTAGATAGCCACCTTTTTTTTTTTTTTTTTCTTTTGATACTAGATGATTACAACTTGGCATCTATCGCAACAGAAAACAAGTGTCAACAATTCGAGTGTAATCAACAACTCAAACTCTCAGGTCAAATGGCCATCACCCTTTGACAGGCAGAGTCTAACATATGATACCTTGTCTACAAGATCAGGGAGTGATTAGGTGGCGGCTAAGTGAATTCAACTCTTCAAGGCCCGTTTGAGATTCTCTTCTTCCATTTTCCAACTGCACCTTGATAGCTTTACCTGCCCTCATCTGGAGATAACTTCATACCTCACCTGGTGCTTCTTATAATATTTAAAAATGCCGGCGAGACAGCACATGCTCTATAGAGCCACTTCACGAGCATATTTCTTACCATTGTCCAATTTTACAGTGGGGGTATTTCAGTTGCTCTCTTTGCACTGCCAAGCCAGCTGCCAGCTGCCATGCTCTAATACCTCGTGGTATATGGCTTATGTGTCCAACTGAGAGGAGCCGATATCTGCTCAAAGCAGAGCACCATTGAGAGACAGACCAGCTTTGTCTACTTTGGTTCATCCCTCAACCGCCCCCCAGAGTTCCTCAAGATCCTATCGCGACCACCAATGTTCATGCGCCCTACCGCACTCCCTACCTTTTTTGGCCACGACTATATAAAAGTACTCGAATCATGTCGACAGAAAGAAATGATAATGGAGGGATGAATCCAACCGCCGCGCCATTCATCCCATTTGCTTCTCCTCAACCGAGCTTTGCTACCCAACGTCCCAAGAACTCTCGCTCAAGTGCCCAAGATTGGAGGCATGAGAACAAAGAGACCGCTATGCTAGCTCGAGACCAGGTAATGTCGAGCCCTTCTTGGAAAGGATACTCAGCAGTTTGATAGTTCTCCCCTCTCCCTGCTCCCTCTCCCTGTCAAAAATTCCTCTTCGTCAATCGCGCGAGCCAGCTGCGAGGTTTCACAGGCCACGCGGCTACTAATTGTGTGCGTGATCAGATGTCTCGTCCCACTGCCCCAAACTTCAGCGAGCCTGTACACCAGAACCCTTCGCCTCGTCGTTTCAAGACCGATTCCTCAGATGGCCTTGCTCATCATTTCTTCATGAGGCGAAGAAGTACAAGACGCACTCCTGGGGCTGGTGGCAGGACCCCTCAGAAATCAAAGCCAGACGCAAGTGGCCAAGGGGCTCCAAAGCCACTTGAAGCCACTTCTACTCAACAGCATCGCATGTCTAACGACAAGCCAGCGATAGAGACAGAGACAAATCATGGCAGCGCCCCAGAAAGAGTTCGTTTCCCACTCTTTCAGATTGGGAACCAGTAACTTATCATTGCAGGACTCGCATCCCATATCTATGGAGGGCGTGTTGGTGCCAAGTTCAGTGCCAGGCCCGGTGCCTCCGGGCGGGCATCCAGCCTATGTGTATCCAACTGTTCCTCCGCAGCAACACGGTGGCGATATGATGCTTCATCCAAGCCATCCAGAGCCGCCTAGTATATATTCTCCTCCCCCTCCTGGTCTTCCTCCCCCTCCTAATCTTCCTCCCCCTCCTGGTCTTCCTCCTCCTCCGCAAGGAGGTTGCTTTCCATTGCTTCATACGGTTCCCTGCCAAATGGTTACTAACCCGACAGGTCAATCACAACAACCAAATAATTTTGCTTTTGCTTTTCCGGTCGCTCATTGGCCACATAGAGACTCTCCTGTGGGAAATCCCGGCTCTCAGATTGATCAACAGAACCCTGATCATAATCGAGAGCAGGCGGGCCCCAGAAGTTTCGGCCCCCTGACGCACAGTTATCCTCCTGTGATACCATATGTCCAGATGCCATATACCTCGCGTCATGTTCCAGAAGAGCACGCTTGCTCCCCGGTAAGTAGTGTACGGTTCAAAGTTCATCATTTCAAAAGTTGCCCACCCAAATTCGCATTTCAAAAATTAACTATGCAGAAGCATTTCGAGGAGAACAGAGTCGTAGATCAAAGCAGCGGCATAGTCGAGATCTCTGACGATAAGGCTTCTGGTAATGATGCTAGGCCATCGAATTATTATCAGAGCACCAGAGAGAGAGTGAAGCCTCCGCCAGTTGTCGACGGCCGGCAAGCTGAGAGAAAGGCTGGCGAACAAGACTGGCAGCGGTTACAACAATCCCGCCAGGTGCCTCTCGGCCCTCAGCAACGCCATAGCACCTCAAATCAGCCAACTCAGCAAAGTAAGTCACCTCTACGACAGTCACATCACTGAAAATCAACAAAGAGCTGACAACAACACCAAAAACAGTCGCTCAGTATCCCACGATGCAATCGTCGGGTGTCATCCCCAGTCCATCGTCCAGATTCTCGAGAAGAAGCCATGTCCCTTTTAGACCTGCCAGGGTTCAAACTGCAACCTCAACCGAAGTAGCATCGTGGTCACAGTCGAAGCGATGGGTGAGCTCAGAAACTAAAGAGCGCCGGGCATTTCAGAAGATGGTTCTCAATCTCCAATTCATGAAGGCCGACCAGTCGCCTTTTATCCCAAAGACTCCCGCCGAGTTGACCAAATTCAAAATCTCCCTGGCAGAAGCCAAACAGCAGAAGCTCACCAAAGAGGTCAAGCTCCTCGAAGAAAAGAATCGGAGTAGAGACCTGGCAAAGGCCTCGGGTTCGATGCCAGTATCCCAGCCACGGGTGCTCCTGTTCAACGGACGGCAAATGGAGGACAAGCTCTCGCCGGTGTTCGCTGCGCAGAATTGTTTCAACAAAGAGGACACCGCCAAAGCAAGCCAGCGTGTCGAATGGCCGTCGCTGGCCGAGCTGAAGGAAGAAGGCGATAAACGTGCTAGATTCGGTCGATACCTCCCCCTTCCTCGGATGAACGTCGTCGCTCCCAAGATCCTCGAGAGAGAGCAGGAAAGTGCCTACAAAGCAGACGGATCCATCTTGTAGGAGAAGAAGGCCGTGAAAACTGGATCCTGGAATATCCCACCCGTCACCGCATCGTCTGATGAAGACCCGAGCGAGCAGCCGCCGCAGTTGAAGATCTCTGAGATGAATGGATTTTTGAAGGATTTTATATTGGATATTGAGAAAATCAGCCCTTGAGAAACGCGTACATCACGGGAGACGATTCCGGCAAAAAGTGTTGCTGAAAAACATCGAGAAAGAGATAGTTGAGAGTCAGTTTGCTTTTCGATAAGGACTTTTGGGCTATTAAGAGAGGCGATGTCTCCCGTGCACGAAGCATGAGACGAAAAACGGAGGGTCACAGAGACAAGAGAGACGAAAGGAAGCATGTACAAGTAAAGCAAATCTGGCTTGATGTAGGACTAAATGAATGTATATGGAATTCTGCAGCTCGGTATAAAAACGACTCGCAATAAATTTGTAGCCTGCGATTTCCTCTTTCGAAAAATAAAACCGGGGACCAGACTTAGCGTAATACGGAACAACGTGCCTCCGCCACCGCACCGCAGGTAATTTTTCGGTGGCCGAAGCAAAGCCCTTACGCGAGGTACGTACCGCGGGCTTAGCGCAACCCACAACCACAATTTTCGACCCAATTCAGTTCCTCCACTTCTTCTCAGGCCTGTGTCCAAAAAGTTTCATTCCTTCCACATTCCGACAAAGTCGATTGCCCTGGTGAGCACCATTATCATCAGGTAAGTGCTGCAGAATTTTCTTTGAAGGCGGTTTGGGGATTTCCCTTTCAGTTCAGCAGGATCCAAAGAACATCTTACCATCATCATCTTTCGATTGGGAGGAGGGGAAGCTGTTCTTTTGATGCTGCTGCTGTAGGAGAGACTCTCATCGACCGCTTCTTTTTTTTTTTCTCCAAAATACATCCTCTGTTCCTCTCTGAAAAAACTTCAAAAGGCTAACCACCAACCCTCTCTTCTTCCATCTACAGAACTCGCAATCATGGGTATCTCTCGTGACTCCCGCCACAAGCGCTCCGCCTCCGGTGCCAAGCGCGCCTACTACCGTGCGTACAACCATACCTGATATATATATATACATTCCGAAAGCCCGTATAGAAGCTTTCTCTTTTGAAAGATGTTCATACGTTCTGACCTCCATCAACAGGGAAGAAGCGCGCTTTCGAGGCTGGCCGCCAGGGTGCCAACACCAAGATTGGTGCCAAGCGAATCCACACCGTCCGCACTCGCGGTGGTAACCACAAGTACCGTGCCCTGCGCCTCGACTCTGGTAACTTCGCCTGGGCCTCCGAGGGCTGCACCCGCAAGACCCGTGTCATTGCCGTCGCCTACCACCCGTCCAACAACGAGCTGGTCCGCACAAACACCCTGACCCGCAGCGCCATCGTCCAGATCGACGCCGCCCCCTTCCGACAGTGGTACGAGTCCCACTACGGCCAGTCCATCGGCCGCAGACGCCAGAAGGCCCAGGCCGCCAAGGAGGGCAAGGAGGCCACCGAGGAGGTCAAGAAGAGCAACTCTGTCGAGAAGAAGCAGGCTGCCCGCTTCGCCGCCTCCGGCAAGGTCGAGTCCGCTGTTGAGAAGCAGTTCGAGGCCGGTCGTCTGTACGCCGTCGTCACCAGCCGACCTGGTCAGTCCGGCCGCTGTGACGGTTACGTCCTGGAGGGTGAGGAGTTGGCTTTCTACCAGAAGAAGCTGCACAAATAAACTCGCAACAAAATGGCGTGAGTCGGATGGGGTGTTCAAGGTTTTTTCGTTACATCTTGGGCATTTTAGGGCATCAAGACCCCTTTCCATATAAAGCATCGGAATGGGTCCATAGGGAAATGAAAATCTTTTTCTTGCAGTCATGTTCAAAAATATTCCATGTTGTTTCATCTAGTATGATAATGAGACAAGAAGAAAAAAATTCAATACACCCGTCTTTCCGCTATGACATACCCATACTTGTGATCTGTAGGCTGTATCCGGATTGCATAATAGACATCTGCATATACCAGACTTATTATATGATTAATGCTTAGCAATATTTGACGGCGTAGAAATTCCAAGAAAAGCATGACGGACCCTGGTCTATAAATGCTTCAGAGACTGGTCACATTTATTTCACCGCACAAATCAAAATTCATATTTTTCATTCTCTATTTCTGCAAAAACTCTTGTCCTATTAAAAAAAAAAAAACATGCATGTCGTAATCCCGCTAGAGCGTGAATGCTGTTCCTAAAAATCCTTCATTTCATCACCAGCCAGTATGTAAACGAGCCGGGCATATGTACTGCTGATGGGCCACTAAAAAGGGAGGAAAGAAGAAAACTCCAAAGAACTTTTTTTTAATGAAAACGGTTAGACTAATGGGAGAACAATATGGAGAGGGAGAAATATGATGGTCGTGGGGATGAGTTGGTCTTCTTCCTGTCTCGTAACACGAAGAATGGGGGAATCAAGCAAGGGAGTGTAAGAATGACTGAGTGTAATGATTGGAGATATGCTTTGGCTCTTTTTTTTTTTTTTTTTCCTTTTCTTTTCACATTCAAAAACGAGTTACAGTTCTAAGCAAACTGGCGCTTCAAGTCAGCCCACTTGCGAGTCAGAGCGTCGTGTTGAGAAGAAATCTGTCGTATCGTTGTGGTTAGTCCTATTTCTCCCACATTTGAGAACGACGGCGGTGTCATCTATAGATATAAAACGTACCTCTGCATATCGCAGCTTTGTCTGCACCAGCTCCTCTTCCAGTTCGGCCAACTCCTTTTCAACTTTTTCGTTCTCCAGATGCACCTTCTCATTACGCTTCATCAAATCATCGCGCTCGAGTTTCCACGTCTCTTCCATCTCCAACGGCTGCCTCTCAAGCACGTTCTTGAGCTCCCGAACTTGGTTCTTGAGAGCGTCATTCTCGTCCTTGAGTTCGTCATTCTCAACCTTTGTATGAACAAGCTCTGTGGCAAGGTCAGCCTGCTCGCGATCGCAGACTTCAACCCTCTCTTCCAATCTTCGAACTTTGATCGTGAGGCTCTGGGTAGACGTTCGGAGATCCTTGAGCTCCGTGTCTCGTTCTTTTTCAAGCTTTGTCTTTTCTTCCCACTCCGCAGTATATCCTTCGAGAAGCTCTGCGGTGAGCTTGATTTCGCAAGCATCTCTCACCAGCTGGTCTGCTCTGTAAATCTCCTTATCGGCGCCTGAGCTAGAGCTACCAAAGAAGCCATTCTCCAAAAGACTGCCTTGGCTAGGGTCTTTGTCGATGTAGACATCAAAAAGCTTATCTTTAAGATAGGTGGTGAGCTGCTGCATATCGGAGATCTCCAACAGAGTTTGGGTATTCTTCTGCATCAGAACGATACCGAATCGAATGATGGCTGACAGGCCCTCTGAGAGGATCAAATCGTAGATTCTCAGCACAAGCTGGAGAGGGAAGCGGTAAGCAAAGAGTGTCAGGAACCAAGGTGTAGCATAGAGATGAGGGGAGATGCCTCGCCGATGAAGGTGGCAATACAGCGCCGGTTCAAGATCTTCCAGTAGCCGCTCAAACTGATACAGGTTTCGATGAAGTCCGGGCATGTCATGAATGAAGAGATCCCGCAGGCCGTAGTGATTCATCAGGCGGACAAGCAAGCAGAATGCTTCTTGCTCCGGCATATTGAAGAGCAGTGGCATGATCAAAAAGTTCATGCCCTGAGCATAGCTCACACCTTCATCGAAGAGAGCATAAGCTTTGCAGACCCCGAAAAGACCCTCTTGAAGTCCTGCAGCAGCCGCATACTTGGAATAGCTGGTGCGAGCACCAAGGTCACGACGAATTACCTTCTCCAGACGTTGTATAGCCTCAACATCCTCCTTCTCTTTGCGCATCCTTTCTGTCACGGCTGCTGCTTGCGCCTTGGCGATGGCTTCGGCAGTCTTGTCGACCTTCTTGTCCGCCTTTGGTCCTGAGCCGCCTGACAGTTCAGAATTGACAGACGATGCGGATGATGCTACGCCGTCGCCACTCTGTACACTTAGATTTGCGTTGCTGAAGCTGCTTGCTGCCGTGCTGCTGCTGTGTCGATTTCGGTTGTCTTTTTCTGTTCCCCTAGTAACTAGATCTTTGTAGACCCCTTCTAAATCTTCATTCTTGCTCTGTGCCAGCACTTGCCAAATGACGCCTCGGATGGCGCTGGGAATACCTGTGGCAATAGCCCTGTTCAAATCCTCAGCACTTGATCGCGCAACAGCAGCCGGCCCTTCGTAGACGACGGTTTGCCAAAGATCCCAATCAACCTGTGACTGGTCCACCTCTGGCGGGCCAACATTGATACCGGATGCCGTTCCAGGGGCCAGGCTTGTGCTTGGAGGGGGCAGAGGGGACTTGGGTGGCAAGTCCACCGCAATTGTTTCTCCATCTCCGCTCTCATTTGGAATATCATCGGTGTTCACGGTGAGCGGGGCGCCAGTTTCCTGTTGCAGCCGAAGCACCTTGAATCGATCTTTGAGACTATTCCGGTTTGTAGCTTTACCATCGCCCTCACGTTCTTCTTCGAGTTTGCTCAGCATCATTTCAGAATTGCTACCGTTTGTAGCAACGGAGCTAGTGGTGTTTCTCCTCGCTGATGTCTGAATTGTTGGGGTCGCACTGACATCTTTGTCTTTACTAGAATTCCTAGATAGCCAGGAGAAGGGGCTGGTGAGTTTCCTGCCAACTGGTGCAGGGGCAGGACTGGGGGCGGCAGCAGTGTTGACGACGGCAGACGCTATACTCTTCACAGGCGATGAGGGGGCTGGAGTCGTGACGTTGTTGTTGGTTAAAGAAGTTGTTCTGCTTAGTTGGCCCTTCTCAGAAGGGCTTTTGGGCTCTAAGAAGGCAATCAGCAACGTGCAAGCAAAGCATGGGTACAAGACGGTGAGAGAGAGAGAGAGAGAGAGAGAGGCGTACCTTTGGGCTGTGGGGCAGCATCATCATCATCCAAGTTGACAACGTCGAGATTTGATGTGTTGGAGATATTGGAGACGCGGTGTGACAATGGAGTTGAGCCACGTGAAGGAGGCTCTGGCTTTTCCTCGTCCTTGACTGATTCTACTTCTTCCTCCCCGTCGCTTCCAGCTTCAGATTCAGAGGCATCCCGCTCTGGCGGGGGAGGTTGAGACTTTGTGGCAGAAACAGATCGAATGGACCTCTTGGTCAAGGATCGAACAGATGCGGCGTCGACGGCGTCTTCGAAGGTGTCCTGCTCAGTGGCCTAACCAGTTAGCCCTTGCTCGCTCGGCATTTGCCTTTTCTTGCGTGTTGTTGGGATACCGCTCGACATACCGTATCATCAACATCCGAGTCGGTAAGAGACGGCCGCCTTTCCTTGAGCGACGCCTCGGTCGAGTGCTGCGAAGCTGCGTCGTCGTGCTGCGACATGGCTCCCTTTGCAACTTGCTTGGCTTAAGAGGTGATTGTATGGCGTATCAGCAGGCACCGTTCAACAACGAGCCATCCAGCGGCTCTGTAGAATTGAAACTTTTTCGGATGCTTGGAGCTGGGAAGAATACCCTTGACAATGTGGGCTGCGGGGGCCGTGGCCGAGCCAATGCGGTATAGATGACAATGGTAGCAATAAGAGAAAGAGGCCGGTCAACAAAGGACAGGTCTCACAAGAAATGACGAATGCTGGAGTTGTGTACAATGTGCTGTTGCCGGCTCTTCCTAGTTGGTATGTACAGGTTCAAGGTCGAGAGCTTTGAGATTTTGTCTCAGGGAGCATGCAGCATGGATGGCATGGAGTCCAGCTGTCTTGGCCGCCAAATGGCACGTTTCCCCTGGCTGGCCGCTAAGCTCAGCGGTCTCGACGGCCGACAGTGCGGGTGCGTAGGTGGCTCAAGGAGGCACTGGGGCCTCTGCAGCGGGTCTTTAGCGCCTAACGGCCTCTTGGAAGGGGCCTAGCGGGCCAGCTCTGCCTTCCAGGCGCCGCTGGACTGACGGAGGCGCACTTGTGCCGCGGAGCTTTTCCTGATAACAGCGAGTCGCTTCTGGCGGTGTCCAGGGTCGCGTGCTGTTCGGGCACTGGTGATCACCAAATGGGAGCTGTTCGGCTGCGCTGGGGAGAGATGGAGGGGTGGGGGGTTTTTTTTCCTCGAGTGGGTGGCCCAACGACCCCTTTTTCGTCTCCTCTTTTTGCATGCCGTCTTCTCGGAGAGGGGAGAAGCAGGAAGAAGTAGGAAAAGGCAGTCATGGACGAGAGCTTCACAAAGGGCATCGACAGATGCTCTGAACAAAGAACTCTCTTCCTCAGGCAACCCGTGACCTGGGATGCTCATCAACGCATTCGGGCCTCTCAAGGCTTTGGTGGCTTCTTCAATATTCTTTATGACCTACCATCTACCGACTGCTCAACGTTGTAAGCAGCAGCGACAAGAACGGATGGAACCTAATGTATTGCTACCTGGATGGGGGGCTTTGCCTACTTGTCTTGCATCTGGCATTCAACCCCAGTCTAGAACAATGCCCAAATTCTCTCACCATGAGTTGACTAGCCCGCAGTGTCAACGACCGGCTGTTTCAGAGTCACAAGGAAGCTCAAGCTCTTTGAAACTGGGCTGCGACCTGCCAAGGCGACACTCTTGGCATCGCATGCTGCAAGTGAGGCTTCAATTCCCGTGCTTGAAAATAACAAGGGAGTATCGCGACGTTGTAGAGCCAGCCTTTAGTCGTAATGCCCGCCAGCTTCCAGGGTAGCACTGCGGCTTAGCTGACGGACGAGCTGTCTGTATCTCGATGTGCCTATCCATTCAACACTGCTCCCTTCTCCATTCTCCATCTCCAGTTCACTCCAAGAGCAGTGGCATAGACTAAGCCGTTGTCTTTGACAAGAAAAATGTACGCATGGGTCTTGAAAAGTGGGTGCGTGCGTGCATGTGCATAGCAGCAACATAAGAGATCACTTACTATTAATAGTAGGGCTACCTGTTTGGAACACTGACAACTTGTCAACCCTCACAAAGCAAATGCGCGGCAACACGACTCATTGTCATTGTGAGCACGGGAACAACTCATGGGACCATCCCGGCTCTGGTGTAGGAACGATGTCATCTGCGATGACAGCTGAATCTTAGCTCCACCTCTGACTGCCCCAGCTTCAAACCATACAGCTCGAGGTAAGGAAGAAGGCACCGACAAGGCCCGTGCTGTTTCATCGATCCTCCGCTATACACCTTAAAGTAAGGTATGTACTAGGCCTAGTAGATGTTTGCTGATCGATCGAGACTTATTAACGGGGCCGTGTACGACCGGTTCCAGCATAGACTTCTATTCATGCGGTTTAATCTGATATGCTATTCTCTTGTATTTGAGACCTTGTATCTGCTCAAGGCGAAAACAAGATGAAAATAGGCAAAATTCGTGGGTAGCGGCATTATGGAAATTTAGTAGCCTGAGCTGTCTACTGGACTGTCTGTCATCATACGAGGTGTATCAGCTGCTATCGATGAAACAGCAAAATATAAACTGAGCCACATGCTTACCTTGATACCCTTTACTCTGTAGTGACTGATATTTACGACAGCACTAAAACCAGTGCTCCCGTACTAAACTACCTAGGTCTGGAAACATCTTGGTATATGTTTGTATACCAAAGACAACACTGCAAATTGAAATACCCTCAATACTACAAACCCTACTTTTCGTGATTCAGCATTGATGCAAACAATAGAGCGAAATGGCCACAAATGACATCACATAGGTGGCGTCTTCTACTGCCAGGCCATTTAATGGCTAGCGAATAATATGCACCGTGCCATTCACAGAGGGGAGGACAGAAAAAGAAGTTGTACAAAAGATGAAGAAGCGTTTACAGATTATAAATATAGCTCTCGATGAAGAGGAGAAGTGAAGCTATACATCAGAACATTTGCTCTTGGCGACGACGTCTGGGCACTCTACACAGCACTCATAATCGCACTGAGTACAAGGTAAAACAACAGTGAGCATTTGAGCCGCCCAGTGCTTAGCCAGGCACAGGGCCGTTGTGCACCGCCCTCAATGTAAGAGCTACGAGAAGCATCCATAATGCTACTACTAGGACCTCTAGCATCTTCAACACTCCTACCTACTCATAGTAGGTATTGCCTGGCAGCTTCTGTGTCCGTCGTGCCTGTTTTGCTCCTTATTACTCCCCAAAGGCAATCTCTGCACTTTGCTGGTTGGGCCATGTTTCTGCGGCAGCCGCACCTGCTGGACGGGAGATTTGAGCTCCTCCAGTTGCAGGCAAAGAGCGCTTGTACCTTGTAAAAAGACCAGGAGCTCTATGCAAGGAAGTCTTACTCTGCGACTCGTCTGTAATTGAATCAGGCCCGGCCGACGTCTTTTAGGTAAATTCCCATGACCAGTGCGGCTCATTGTAGGGATTAAAGTCCTTGTGGGTGCCGCCGGACTGGAACCACACGGTGCAGGGAAGCCCATGAATTGCCCGAGCAGGACTAGCCGTCCGATGGTGCTAGCCCCATGCAGCCTAGAGCCAGCGATGCTGGCGGGCAGATAAATCTTAAGCCTGTGCATCTGCCGCTGTCGTCTCTCAAGGCACTGCCATCCCCGCTGATAGCGCTGCGACGTCGCCTAAATGCGGAACCGATAGCGCGCAGCACAGCTGCTCAATGTTTGCTGTGTGCTCTTTCAGCCTGCCCCTCACCCGCGCACTGCCTGTTCGGTGCCTGTAGGCAGTTCGCACTGATTCACCCAAGTGCGGGACAGCACCACGCCTATTACGCAAAGGCCCACTTGCTTTCCACTGCTCAAACCTGACGTTTGTCAACCAGCAACTCTTTTTTTTCTCTCTCCCAACCGCATCTTCTCTCCACATCTCCGCCCGGTAACTTCACGACGGGAGCATCTGCAAGCCATAATCGACGGCTTGACTTGTGTTCCTGGATTTCTTCTTTCTGACGATACCCCGCCCTGCTGCCTGCCTGGGCCCTTGGAATCGCTGTTTGAGGACGACTGCACTCGCCCTACAACTCGCTTCCGAGCTCTTGCAGCCGCATCCTATATCCTCTATTGACGGATAAAAACTCCATATCGTTCCCAACTCGAACCAAAGACCGGCACATCGCACTCCGAAGCTGCGGACAGATACCGTCTGCGATCGGCGTCGACCTCAGAGAGCTTTGTTTGACGTGCAGACAGCCTTGTCCCGAAGCATCGCCTACGCATATCTGACGTCTGCCCCCGCGGTTCGGCACAGCCCAGCCACCACGATCCCCCAACCGCCAGCCGTGTTCGCGGTCTTTGGAATAAGTCTTTGCTGAAAACAAATAGCAAGTCATCTAGACTGCACTATTCGCGCTGCCGCGCCAGCGGACCGCCGGATCGAAGTGGAGGGGGAGTTTGTATTTGAGACTGCGGCTCGGCCGCCCCTGTTCTCATCATGGGCAAGATTACGAAGACTATGCAGTCTAAGCATCGGGAGACTCTGGTAAGTCAATACAATGCGGAGATGGAAGACACGAAGAATGAGCAAGGTTTCGTCATGCATGCCCGGAGGAGAACTGTGACGCTGACTTTTTCCATCTTGATATAGTCCTCATGGCTCAAGCTATACGTCGAATCTGCATCAACGACTCCATTGCCCCTCCTTGTTCAACAACTCGCCGATTTTCCGACACGATGGCCTTTTGGGCGTGGAGACCTCTACCATTGGATTCCCCTGTTAAACAGATTCGATAGCGTGCTTGAACTTTTCTGCAAAGTCTACAAGTTGAATGAAGGGCCTCAGCAGCGTGATTTCGATTGCGAAGTGCTTCTCAATCATGCAAAAGACCCGGCATTTGAAGGCGAGAAGCAGTGGGAGATGGACCAGCTTGCCGAGCTCAACTTTCCCCAAGATGGCGACAGAGTTTTGATCGAGGCTATCCTCAAGTTTACCCGCATGCTGCTAGAGCATTGCGGAAATCGAAGCATCTACGCTAGCAGTGCTCACCTGAACGATTTGCTGAACTGCAGCGCTTCTTCTGTTCTCATTGCCACCCTCGAGGTGGGCTCTGAATTGGCACAAAGATACCAGGCGTCGGTCAAGCGGATAGGTACCGCTTCTCGACACATTAGTGCAGCGCTTCTTGCAAATCATTACAATATCGACTTGGATCGCGTCCAGCAGATAGCTTTGCCGTTCGTCAAAACACCCATCTTTGGCCTCTCAGATCCCGCTCCAACCAATCCACCTGCAGCTGCGTCCAAGGGAAAGGACAAGGTGACTACGGGAAGCGGCGTTAGAAATGTCGCTACGATGCATGCTAATGATCTAGTCGCTATCGCTACGTCCGATGATAGTCGATGGAACACTTGGGGCGATGTCAAAGTCTCTTATTATTCGCAAGAATCCGCTACACCGACCCAGCATGACGGACTAGCAGAGACGGCCCGCTCGACTTTACCGTCAACTCCCACTCCGCTGCGTCGAAGCTCCACCATGAGCTCCCAACACACCCCGAAATCTCGAAACGTCGCTGGCGAGGACTCGTCTCTGTTTACCCCGCGAACTTCGGGATTTGCGGAGGATCATGCTTCTTCGTCGGGCCAGAAGACGTTTGAGTTGACCCAATCTATCGTAGTCTCTCATTCAATTTACGAACTTATAAGCCGATGCCCTGACGACATGCCTCAGGCGGCCAAGTATGAGGCATTCCACCGTCTGAGAGTCGCCAAAGCCCTCACCGGCTCACAAGACTCGCGTCAGCAAATGCTAGCTACTCGTCTGTTGGCGGTGACCAACTTGGCTTACATACATTCCGAGTCCAGCTTTGTTGAAAAGGTTCTCCGTCAGGACATTGATGAGACTCGTCGGTTCCAACTGGTGTACCAGCTCGCTGAGCTGATTCATCCATCCGCTGATGGTGCCGTGGATGTGCCTCTGCGGCTGCAGACGATTGCTCTCGCACTCCTCGAGGCTGTATCGAGCTTTCACGCTCGTTGCCAAGATGTCTTATCGGCTCTCAACGCTAATGTTAATCATGGTATACTTCTTTACGTGATTAGAAAAGCAGTCGCTGGAATGAAAGGAACCCAGGCAGGAGACGATAATGACAAGGCAAACGAGGTCGATGAGTGGCGAAACAATCTGTTTTCTCTGACGCTGCATCTGTCAATGGGCACCCGAGTGGGTAGTGAAATGGTCTCTGCCGGCTTGATGGATATCCTTGTCGAGATTCTCAACATCCGCTCTATCATTGCCCAACGCCACCACTCAATGGTCCTCGCCTTCTTGGATGGCCTTATTTGGACTTACCCGAATGCCTTTACTGCGTTTTTCAATGCGGATGGATTGGATGCCGTGGCTAAGCTGATTGTGGACACGATTAGCGGTGCTCGGAGCTTGCTTGAGGAATCCAAAGGTATCAAGCCAGACCAGCAGTCCAGTGCCGTCGACTATGAAATCCCTTACTACCAGCAGCAGACACTGAAATGGATACTTAAGTTTGTTCACCATATCATGTCTAATTCTTACAGTTATAGCGGTAATACAGACCGGCTCTTGCGGAACTTGGCCGAGAAGTCTGACCTATTGGCTAACCTGAGGGACATCATCAACGATAAAAAGAGCTTTGGCTCCGTAGTTTGGACAAACTCGGTGACTATCCTAAGCGATTTCATCAACAATGACCCGACAAGCTTTGCTGCCATTTCCGAATCAGGAATGATTAAGACATACCTTGAAGCCATCACTGGACGGCCGATTCCACATGATCATACCACGCTACTGAGACACCGAGAAGAGGGCGAAGACACTGAGGTTGTTGAGACTTCTGCGATTGAAAGAATCACGCATGTCGATGAACGACCACATCCTCCCTCGGAAGAATCAATTCGGCAAACCCTAGACCGACCTGTTGCGCAGGGCATATTGGCATCCTCTGATGCTATCAATGTTGTCCCTCAAGTTTTGAACTCTATTTCACTGAACAACGCGGGCATGCAGTTGGTAGTCGCTTCACGGGCCTTCGATAGCTTCTTGGAAGTGTTTGAAAGCTCTGCACACGTGAAGTGTATGGAAACAGACGCGGAGCTTGCGAGCAACGTCGGCGCCAGCTTTGATGAACTTGCACGGCATCACCCGCCTCTTAGAAAGGCCATCTCTAATGCTGTGATTGACATGGTTGCGCGAGTTCGTATGCTGGGTATCGAGAAGGCTCGTCTTGCGGGCTGGGGAGTCAAGTTAGCTCCCATTGGCAGCCTACAGGCTGCAATCGAATCGACTGAAGAAGGAGCTCAGCCCTCTAAATCACTGCAAGAGCCCGATGTCGACATGTCTGACGCTGCCGCCACTCAAGTTCTAGAGTCCGACAAGCGTACTGAAACAGAAGCAGAAACTACTTCTTCGGAGTCATTTACGCCCTATATATACGCACTCTCGACTTTCTTGACCACTTACCTGTCCAATGGTGTGTTGAAGAATAATTTCATTGAACATGGTGGTATTGAACTTCTTCTTGACATGTGCCAATCCCCTAGCTTGGTGGCCGGGTATAGCGATTCTATGGCATCTAGAGTTCTCAACCAGGTAGTTTCTCAACTGATTGAGCAAGGTGCTGCCCAAGGCCTGACGTCCCTGCTCAGTCGGGCTCAGCGCGCCATTGATGTATTGGAGCCACTGGCTACAAAGACAGAAGCAGTCCCTCCCTACTTTGCGCCTTTCCTGGCTCCCGATCTAGGTACCGTTTACACCAAAGAGGAGGCGACTAAGATAATCTCGACTGGCACAAACGTTGTCAAGGCCTTGCTCAACGCGCAAACCTTTATCAAGATTATCTCTGATTGCTTCTCGTCTTCAAGGTCGAATTCGCTCCAATTCTATCCCATCAATGTCTATGATTATTACCTTAAATTGGTAAAATCAATCGGGCCTTTGCTACGTGGAGTGTTGGCAGAGGAGGCAGGCGAGCTTACGGCGGTCCCTCAGCACTGGTCTCTGAGGCGTCAGTCCCCACCGCTAGAGGGTAATGTCAGAAGCGGTGCTGTAGATGCTGAAGCTGATGATACCTCTTTACCGGATGTTCTTAACGGCACAGATAGTTGGAGATCCAGCGAAGGCACAGACGCCTCTTCGACTTCCCGGCCTACCGAGCAGGAACAGGCCAGCCCCCGGTTCCAAAACTACGAGACGCTTCGAGTCCTTCTGCACCCTATGATCCCTACATCATTTCCCCTTTTCCAAACCCTAGGAAGGGCCCTCTTACCTAGGCGCGAAACGACTCATGGCGACCCATACCACCGACCGCGCCATTTGGAGATTGCGAGAGCACTTGCTGATACAGTTCTTGACCACCTTGGACCATCTGTGGCAGAGCCAGAGCCAACTTCAAAAGACTTTCACTACTGGATCATTATGCTACATACCATTCATGAGATGTTGATTGACCACCGTAGGTTCCCATTCCATTCTAATTCTTTGAAACATATTTTTTTTTTACTAGTTTTTGATATGCTAATCCAATACACAGCCGCCTCATCATCTCGCCAGAATGATCGTTCGAATGTACAAATCATCATGCCCGTCCTTCTCGCATTCAAGGAGCGCAATGGTCTTGTCGTGCTCAATTCCATGCTGCGTGTCTTTGCAAATGCAGTGAAGAGTTCTGATGCCGCAACTGCTGATGAATCATCAAAAGTCAAAGTTGCTGCTTTTGGTCTCAAGAAGATACTAGACTTGTACTACATTCTGGTCAACGGGAAATATATCGCCGATACACATACCCACTTCAACCTTCAACGGCAAACAGATCGATCCTTGGTTGTTCCAAATATTCTCAGCCAAATTGTGGTTGAATTTCGAGCGGCTATACTGCCTGTTATCATGGAACTTTGGGATTCCAATTTCATGGAGCGAGTACCAGACCAGACAGTAAAAAGGCTGGTTGATATTCTCAAGATGGTATCATTGGGCGAGAACGAATTGCAGGCGATGCCAACGGATAAGGTAATCAAAGTCTTCTGGATATCTATGAATAGATTTGTTTCTGACTGTTCCAGGTTCCCTTTGTCCTTCTCAAATATACAGATGTGCGGTTCAACTGGAAGAATGTCAGAAATCTTGTTCGTCAGCTCGCTGACGACTTTGATGATGAACTGGCCCAAGAAGCTGCATATCGTACTCATGGTAACCCCGTTACTGCGCCAGCATACTGCAGTGCACATGAAGCTGAGATTGCAGGCACTCGAAATCCTGTCCCCCTTGCGGACGCACCTGACCCATCTGTCCTGGCGGAGACGGGAAATACGCCGGTATTGCTTAACCGAGATCTTATTAGCTCTCGTCCTCTAGAACCTGAGGCAATGTCACTGGATACATCCCCCGAGACGTCTGCGGAGACCTTGGACGATTTGATTTCTCGTCTTCCTGAAAACGATGAAGTTGCCAGCGAAAGTGGTGCTGATGTGACACCAAAGGCCGCCAAGCCAACAACCTCTAGTGAAGAAGGAAGCTCGATTGAGCAACCTACCGCTGAGACTTTCAACTTGCTTAAGAAAGATCTCGACGATAGCCGGGCAAAACTACGAGAAAATCTTATTGATCAGTGCCTTGACGTCGTTCGAACCCATCCAGATACTGCAATAGAGATTTCCGAACTCATCAGCACCGTGGTTCTGAGACACCAAGAGGAGCATGCACATAAAGAAGTTGGGTCTACGCTTACAGAAGCCCTATCATCTATCCCTACAGATGAAAATGAGAAGAAAACTAACGGGAAATGCATCGCTGCGTATGCCCATCTTCTTGCCCTTTTGCTTCAAGATGAGGCCTTCTTTGACAAAAACATCGACACGCTTCGCGAGAGGATTGGTGAATATGTCGCACTCCTCAAAGTTTCACCTTCTACCTCTGCCGAGGAACTGCCCCCTTGGATTCCTTTCATACTCTTGGTACTAGAGACTTTGCTAAGCCACGATGAAAAGCCAACTGCCGTTCAGTGGAACATGCCCAAATCTTTGGACGAACCTGTTGTGGCGCCCGTCATCACACTCAAATCGCCTTTGGTCAACGATGAGCTTCGTTCTAGTGTTCTGGAATCACTGTTGGACTTACTCCCTCGCATTGGAAAGGGGGAAATGTTAGCAACTGCTATTTTACGCGTTTTGATCATTCTGACTCGCAAGCGCCAATTGGCGAAGCAAGTAGGCGAGAAGAAGAATCTGCAAAGACTCTTCCTCATGGCCAAACAGATGTCGGGCGCAGGATCTGAGCGTCTTAGGCAGACACGACTGACAGCCCATCTCATCACTATCCTCCGTCACATTGTTGAGGATGAGGACGTTATCAAGCAGGTCATGAGAGCTGAGATCAAATCGGACCTGCCCAATCTCCAACGCACCCAACGCGGTCATTTAGACGTGTCCACCTATCTTAGAGGAATGGCACCAATTGCTCTCCGTGCTCCCGATCTCTTCGTTGAGGTGACAAACGAACTACTCCGTTTCTCACGGTGGAGCGCACCGACCGGCGAGGGGGCTAGGTCTCAAGCTCTCGTCTGGAAGGAACAACCCGACAACGACGCAAACGTTGCCCAGCCAGATGCTGGGAGTGCTCAAGCGGAAGATGTTAAGCAGTCTACTGAATCGGGAGATAAGGAAATGTTAGACGCGCATAAATCACATCATGATAGTAAACGCCCTGTGGTCGAAAATCCGGACGGAGTCATTCACTTTCTTCTTTGTGAGTTGGTCAACTATCGAGAAGTCGAAGACAAGGAAGTATCAAAGCCTAGCAAAGATGTGGCGTCAGAGAGCGAGTCAACGACAGCTGCTGAGACCCAACAAGATAACTCTTCCGTCGACAGTTTAGCGGGCGATGCAAAGGATAAGAAACCACCAAAACCTACGTTCAAGCCAGAAGAACATCCAATCTTTGTGTACAGATGCTTTTTGCTTAGCTGTTTGGCCGAGCTCCTTCAAAGCTATACCAGAACAAAGGTGGAGTTTATTAATTTCAAACGTAGCGCTCCTCCCCTATCCACCAACACTCCTGTCAAGCCGAGATCAAGCATTCTCAACTATCTCATCTATGACTTGTTGTGTCAGAGCAATTTGAGCGGTACAACCGACAATATCGCCTCTAAAAAGAAAGCTGCGACTTCATCTCAGACCCAAAAGGTTCTGGTTGCTCTGGTGTCAAAAACTAACGAAAAGGTATTCGAACGCAAGCAAGAAAAGTACGCTTATGACGATGAGCCGGATCTCCTGTTCGTCCGCAAATTTGTTCTAGACACCATCTTGAAGGCGTATGAGAAGGCGCCTCTTACCGAGGAGCCGCTGGAGGTCCGATATGCGCGAATGCAATGCCTTGCAGAGCTAATGAACCAAATGGTTGGAGAACGAGACAAAGATCAGAGCTCTGGGTCTCGCAATGCCGATGGCGTTCAGCCAAGATCGCAGGCGCAACTTCGGCGGCTCATGTACGAAAAGGGCTACCTTGATAAGCTTACATCATCCATTGCTGAAATTAATTTGAACTTCCCGGGAGTCAAGCGCGCCATCAAGTACATCTTGCGCGTCCTTCGAGTGTTGACCGATACTGCCAAAGAACTAAGCCATTCGAATATTTTGGTAAACGACTCACAAGCTGACCAGAGTGACGAAGATTTTGCGTCTACTTCATCTCTGTCTGACTTGGACGAAGGCCGAGAAGAAACCCCCGATCTATATCGAAACTCTGCTCTTGGAATGCTGGAACCTCGCGGAGAAGATGACGAGTCGGAATCTGAGGAAGAAGACAACGGCGATGAAGACATGTATGGAGATGATTACGATGACGATGAGATGGATTATGGCGATGAAGATATATCGGATGATGAAGACAATATCAGTGATGAAGATGAAGAACTTAGCGATATGGGAGAGATCGAGGGCCTCCATGGCGACCCCGGGGTGGTTGAAGTCATCATGGATGATGACGAGGATGATGAAGATGACAGCGATGAAGATGACGAGGACGACGAGGACGATGAAGTTGACTCCGCTGATATGGAAGATGTCGAAGATCGAGTTGAAATTGTTGACGAAGATGGAAACCTTATCGAGGACGATGGAGAATCAGGGTGGGAGAGCGAAACCAGTGCCGAGGAGGATGACGGGCCAGAAGTTGATATTGATTACGAAGGCGAAGTCCAAGAGGCAGATGAAGACCACCTTCACGGCATGGGCCCCGGCGATCTGCTGGATAACATGGCAAGAGCTATTATGGGTGGAGATGAAGATGGATATGAGCCTGAACTCATGGAAGCGCTGGATGAGCATTATATGGATGATGGTCACGATGAGGGTGGTACGTATAACTTCCTCTCATACTTCGCTTGCCTTTGCCAATGTTCTATGAGTATGAGTGTTGACTTGGAAACAAACAGATGATGACGACGAGGAAGATATTGAGGACGAGGAGTACATCTATGATGATGATTATCCATGTAAGTGGGCTATTTTGTTTCACTGATTTTCATTATTTTGGAGCTAACGTTTGAACCTTTTTCCATCACAAACAGTAAACGATCCACTGCCACCAATGCCAGCTCTCGGATGGGATGGCTTTGCTCCCAATGCGGTGGATGAAAGACATAGACAGCTCTTCTTGCTCGATAACCATGGCAGACGGCCAGTACTTGCGCGAATGGACAATCGTAACCCTTTCCCTCCTAGGTTCATGGCGGGATCGAACCGAGACCTGAATGGTAAGTTTGGGATGTGTTTTTTTCACTCTTCCTAATTGCTGGTGCGTCTACTAATACGTTTGTTCAATAAAGATTTCCGCAGTTACTTCTCTCGTTCCCACCGTCATAATGGACAACAGCCCAACGCAGACGATGGTATCAACCCGTTGCTCCGTCGCAACGAACAGGCTCAAGAAACTCAGCCGCGAAATGGTCAGCCGAATTCGATTGGTATCCGCTTCCCGGAAGGCTTTTTAGGACCAGGAAGACATGTTATTGACGGCCCGATGAGCTTTCTGGGAGAGCTTATGGAATTCTTGCCGATCATGGGCCGTAGTGGTAACCAACATGCCTTCCAGGTGCATATCAGTGGCCCTGGTGGCACTCGGACTGCTGAAATTGGAAGTATCCGTGGCTTGAGAAACGAGCTGCGTCGAGATGTTACAATCCAGGAGCCCCACCAAGCAGTCGCCTTTACTCCTGAATCTACCTTGGATCGCTACCAAGAAGAAGCTAGGATGATTTTTGGTGGAAATCCTGCCGTGGAGGCTTCCAGACTTAGCAATGCTATCATCGCGCAGCTGACTCCTGCAGCAATGGAGCTGGAGAGGAAGCTGAGGGCAGAAGAAGAAGAAACCAGGAAGCGGCTGGAGGAAGCTCGAAAGAAGGTTGAAGAAGAAGAGCGCTTGGCCAGAGAGGCCAAGGAAGCCGAAGAAAGAGCAGAGAGGGAAAGAAAGGAGGCGGAGGAACGTGAGGCTGCCGCTAAGCTCGCCGCCGAAGCCGCCGAAGCCGCCGCTCTTGCAGCTAGCCAGAATGCTGAATCACAACCTGGCGATGAGAACAACAACCAAAGCAGCGGTGCTATGGAAGGGGTTGAATCGACTGAAACCGCCAACGCTGGAGCTAACGGAAGCACTGAGAACACGTCAAGTGCGAATCTTCCTCGAGTGACGACAATGATCAGGGGAGAAGAAGTTGACGTCACCGAGCTGGGCATTGATCCGGATTATCTAGCCGCTCTTCCTGAAGAATTCCGAGAGGAGGTCATCGCTCAAACAGTAAGCGAGAGACGGTCTCAGGCTCGCGAAGAAGCAGCATCAGGAGAAACGACAGAAGTATTCCAAGAGTTCCTTGATGCCCTTCCGGAGGAGCTACGATTAGAAATTGCGCAACAAGAAAGACAAGAACAGCGGCGCCGTCACCGCGAAGACAGTCGCCGCCAGGCGACTGAAGGCGAAGCAATTCCGGCGGAGATGGACCCAGCCAGTATCTTACTTACATTCCCTCCTGAACTCCGAGAGCAAGCGCTCATTGATCAGGGCGAAGATATCATGGGCCAGTTGCCTCCTGACATGGCTGCTCAGGTGCGAGCATTGACACAGCATCGTCCACAGGTGGTTCACCAGCATCGAGGTATGCGGCCCATTGTCCTCCCAGGTAGGACCTCGCTTGCCGCTGGTAGAACTCCAGCTCAAGGCTCGCCAGATGAACAGGGAGACAACAAAACTCAGCGAAAGGCGGTGGTGCAAATGCTTGACAAAGCTGGTGTAGCAACCTTGCTGCGTCTTATGTTCATTGCCCAACAGGGTTCTATCCGGAATTATCTCTTTAGTGTTTTTGCAGATGTGTGTGAGAATCGACAGACTCGCCTCGAAGTCATCAGCACCATCCTGCAGATCCTTCAAGACGGCAGTACGGATATGAACGCCGTTGAGCGCAGCTTTGGCCAGCTTTCACTCAAGGCTAGGAAGCAGAGAGATAAGGAAAAGGATGGCGATCCTAAGGCTCCGCAAAGTCTCAAGAGGACCCTAACGACCATTGGTGGCCTTACCAGTAGTGGACAAACAAACTCCGAGACATCGCCCTTGCTGATTGTACAGCAATGCTTAGACCTCCTTGTTGATCTGTGCACCAAAAACCCGCATATTCCCTGGCTATTCCTGACTGAGCACGAGACTGTGGGCTCCTCACTTAAGAGGTCTTTGAGTCGTCGAGGAAAAAGCAAAGACCAAAAAGCGCACAAATATGCGATCAATTCCTTGTTGACTCTTTTGGACCGTGAGCTTGTAACGGAAAGCTCGCTCGTTATGACACACCTTGCAGACCTGCTGAACCGAGTTACACTCCCTCTACAAAACTTAGATCGTCGACGCAAAGACACGCAAGAAGATGATGCATCGGCTTCAAAGGCGGCCGGCGCAGAAGCTGAAGTTGTGCCAGAGACAATCGAGACGGAGCAGCAGAATAGCAACGAACAAGCAGCTGATGGCGAGGCGCCAGCCACTTCATCCGAACCAAAAGCCGCCGAACCCGGAGACTCGAAAGAACAATCGAAGGGCGCATCACAGAAGCGTACCCGTCAACTGCAACCTCCAGTAATCCCTCCCCAGAATCTCACCCTTGTAGTTAGAGTGTTTGTGGCTAGAGAGTGTAGCTCGAAAACATTCCAAAACACGATCTCCACTATCAAGAATCTTTCGGCTATTCCAGGGGCAAAGACAGTCTTTGGGCAGGAGCTGGTTAGCCAAGCTCGTCTATTGAGCAGCAATATTGTTGCTGATCTAGATGACTTGCTACCACACATTGAGGCAGCGACGTCTGGAACTGAAATTCAAGGAGTTGCGCTCGCCAAGTTTTCACCAGGAGCTTCAGAGCAAAATAAGTTGCTCAGAGTTCTTACCGCTCTGGACCATCTATTTGACGGGAAGAAGAAGGGTGAAGAAGTGGGTGAAGCTGGTGCTGGCGAGAAGCAAGATCTTGTTACCTCGCTATATCACAATTCAACCTTTGCAACCATGTGGGAGAAGCTGAGTGCATGTTTGAGCGCCATTCGCCAGCGAGAGAACATGCTCAATGTCGCAACAATACTACTCCCGTTGATTGAATCTTTGATGGTAGTTTGCAAAAACACCACAACCAATGACGATCTGTCTCTCAGCCAAGCTGGCAAGGACCTGGTGCTATCAAGCCCGCAGCCAGAATCTCGCACGGCTAGCCTCTTCTTCACCTTCACAGAAGACCACAGACGCATCCTCAACGAACTTGTGCGACATAATCCGAAGCTCATGTCCGGCACCTTTGCCTTGCTTGTGAAGAATCCCAAGGTTTTGGAGTTTGATAACAAGCGCAATTACTTCAACAGGAGCGTTCACTCGCGGAGTGGTCAGAACCAGGTCCGCCCATCGTATCCACCGCTGCAGCTTTCTGTTCGCCGAGAGCACGTTTTCCACGACTCTTTCAAGTGGCTGTGTTTCAAATCAGGCGAAGAGATGAAATATGGAAAGCTCAACATTCGATTCAATGGAGAGGAGGGAGTGGATGCTGGCGGTGTCACACGCGAGTGGTTCCAGGTCCTCGCTCGACAAATGTTCGATCCCAACTACGCCTTGTTCATACCGGTTTCTTCAGATCGCACAACCTTCCACCCAAACAAACTGAGTGGTATCAATGATGAGCATCTCAGATTCTTCAAATTCATTGGCCGCATTATTGGCAAAGCTTTATACGAAGGCCGCCTCCTCGACTGTTTCTTCAGCCGCGCTGTTTACAAGCGTATCCTCGGGAAGTCCGTCTCTGTCAAGGATATGGAATCATTTGACCCAGATTACTACAAATCCCTTTGCTGGATGCTGGAAAACGATATTACGGATATCATAACCGAGACGTTCTCAGTCGAAGATGACGAATTCGGCGTCACCAAGATTGTGGACCTCATTCCCAACGGTAGAGAAGTTGCGGTAACTGAGGATAACAAGCATGAGTACGTTCGTGTTGTGGTTGAGCATAAACTCCTGTCTTCTGTCAAGGAGCAGATGGAGAACTTCTTAATGGGTAAGTTTTCATTCATTCAAGACGGTCGAATTAGTCGCAAGGACAAACGTAATCTAACTAACTTCTTCTCTAGGTTTCCACGACATTATTCCTGCAGAGTTGATCTCCATCTTCAACGAGCAGGAGTTGGAACTACTGATCTCTGGTCTCCCGGACATTGACATTGACGATTGGAAAGCTAATACTGAGTATCACAACTACAATCCTTCATCTCCACAGATCCAATGGTTCTGGAGAGCTGTCAGATCGTTTGACAAGGAAGAATTGGCCAAGTTGCTGCAATTTGTCACCGGTACTAGCAAGGTGCCTCTCAATGGATTCAAAGAGCTCGAAGGCATGAACGGCGTCAACCGTTTCAACATCCATCGTGATTATGGAAACAAGGACCGCCTACCTTCTACACACACCTGCTTTAACCGTACGTTTATTTCT
Source organism: Trichoderma sp. CBMAI-0020 (assembly GCA_030708095.1). NCBI lineage: Eukaryota > Fungi > Ascomycota > Sordariomycetes > Hypocreales > Hypocreaceae > Trichoderma > Trichoderma sp. CBMAI-0020. The sequence continues at coordinate 1,499,406 of JAJNCI010000001.1, forward strand.
GCCTATTTCACTTGCATTCACGCTTAAAAAATTGATATACTGACATTTCTGATAGAACTTGACCTCCCCGAGTATGATAGCTACGATGTACTTCGTTCCCAAATCATCAAAGCCATTACTCAAGGCAGCGATTACTTTGGTTTCGCTTAATGTCCATCACAGGGAGGATGGTGTATTTTCAACAGAATGAGGCATGTTTTTAGTACGAAGATATGAGTTCTTTCTCATTGTTTTTTCTCTAGCATTTTATGACTCTAGTACATAGCATTTGGGATGATTAAGGTTGGGGACTTGAAAAGAAAACAAACGCACCAAGAAAGAAGAGAAAAAAAAAAGGAAGGGGAGGATGTTTTCCCGGTTTTAGATCTCGCCTTGTTGGAGAGGAGTGCAGATCTCTCTGACATTGGCAAGATTTTACAGGCATGGGATGACTGGAGGACAGGGGAAGGCTTTTGTTTGATAGGGATGGTTAAAAGACGTATTGTTTGCAAGTAGATTAGGATTGCCTAGGCTTAGAATTGGGCAAATACAATGGATTTTGATGTATACATCTAATGTTCCTGAGTAAACATCTACAGCGAAGCGGGAGAGCAATCTTGAAGTATCTCTCTGTCGGGGAATATAGTTTCGAAAATCAGGCATCGTAAATAGAATGGTGTGACATTAACATCACTGCCTAGAAAGAAATAGAATAGTGGCACGATTACACTTGGGTTCACGCGAGAGCACAGATACTCGATCTAGACATTGTCATTTCACAAACGAAGAGAAGAAACAAGTATACGCAAAAAAGGTATCACAAAGATTTTTGTGTCATGAATGCATTGAAATATGTCGAAATGCTTCTAATACATTCGTGGCAGGGGGGTGGGCTATTTAAAAATCTCAAGCCCGAGAGATCCTCACTCCCTATGCATGCAAAGCACGGGGGACCGAAAGGGTATGATTGGAATTTTGCCCTTTATTTTTTTTCCTCATTCATTATAAAAGAAATAAAACGCCGAATCCTTATTTGTGCATGGAAGAAGCACGACGCTTGCGGGCATCGGCCTTGTGGGCCTTGGCCTCGGCGACACGCTTGGCAAGGATCTGGGCGTACTCGTTCTATTTGGATAGTCATGTTAGAATGACGCTGTCAACTAGATTTTGTTTTCTTAATTAAGGGAAGTACTCACGGCCTCATCCTTGACCTTCTCGGCCTGGCGGCGCTTGAGAGCGAGACGGTGACGCTTGTGCTGCAGACGCTGGGGGGTAACCAGTCTCTGGATCTTGGGAGCCTTGGTGTAAGGCTTCTTGCCCTCGCCCTTGGGCTGGACCTCTCGTCGGATAACGTACTTGCGGACCTATTTGTTTCGCGGATGGTTGATTAGTTCCATTGCTTTCATATACTTTGATTTCTTAATCTCGGCACCGGGTCAAGCCCTCTTTTTCTCTCTGCTTCAAGAATTTCTTTTCGTCTTCTTTCTTTTTGATAGCACGAGAGGAAAAAAGAAGCTTGCCCAGTATTTTTCTTCTCACACTCTACCCGGACTGCCACAACCTCCACTGCAGCTCCTGGTAGGCGATGACCGAGTATGGGTGCAGGGTGAAACATACATCGTCATCCTTGGTGAGGTTGAAGAACTTGCGGATCTTGGTGGCGCGCTTGGGGCCGAGACGCTTAGGCTGGACGACGTCGGTCAGGCCGGGGATGTCGGCCTCGCCCTGCTTAACGATGCTGAGGGCCAGGACGGACAGGTCCATGCCGACGATGCAACCGCGGACGGACTTTCGCTTGCGCTCGCCGGTTCGTCGGGGGCGGTAGCAGGAGTGGCCGTCGGAGAGGAGGAGGCGGACACGGCTGGGGTGGAGGACACCCTGCTTCATGGGGAAACCCTGCTTGTCGTTTCCTCCGGTGATGCGGAAGATGTAGCCCTTGAACTCGTCACCGACGGAGTCACCGGGGACCTCAGCGCCCATCTATAAAACCCAGTATGTCAATTTTCACATTCCTTATTTTTTTTTTTGGCTATCGAACTGGAAGCCAGAGAGTAAAAATGTAAAAAAAGTTTTCGATATCGAGTACGCAGATATTTGGTCGTCGATGATCGAAAAAAAAATTCCAGTTTCACACGTCTTTGCTCGTTGTTCGTAGGTGGGAGGATCAAAAACGTACTCGCTTCTCCATGAAGATGGCAAGCTTGCGCTCATCTTCAATCTCGATGAGCTTCTGGCTGCCATTGGCAGGGTAGGAAATGTTCAACTATGAGAAGAGTTGTCAATGTTAGCAACCGGCGGTGATGTCTCAATTAAATTGAAATTGATGTCGAATGAAAGATGTTGCTTTTGTTTGTATCATCCACATTGAGAGGATAGAGAGTTTAGGGGGGGGGGGGAAGGATATGCCAAATCGTACCTTCATCTTGCCAGTGTTGTGGTGGTGCAAGTTTTGCTTGACCTGGCTCGCGTGAAGTCGGCTTTTGGTGTTGAAGGAATGGGGGAAAGGGCAAAGACGAAATTGGGGCGCGCAAAAAAAAAAAAGAGAAAATGTTGTGTGCGCTTTGCCTAGGGCTCCATTTTGGCGTGTGGGAGGTTAAGCTGGCCAATCAACGCTCGGAGTGGGTTCGTGGGCGGCTTGAAAGGTACGTACCTTGAGCTAGGCGATCTCAAGATCCTGCCGGTGAAAAGATATCCCGTCTACGATTTGAAAGTGCTGTGGTTGGAGCTAGCGTCAGTCTCTGGGAGCTTTCATGCGGCGTTGTCCCCACCACGATTGTTCTGAGGGTGGGGCAGGACTCTCACTTACTCGCTGATCCCATGAAGCTTCACTTATTCTTTTGCTCACAGGCTTGGATACGATTACCAGACCAATTTTTCTCGACATATCAATAATATATCTACCATATAGCTCTTTACTCATTCAGCAGTTCTTTATTTCGTCATTCTCAACTTCAGTTCCTATACGTCGCCCATCCTATCATGTCATCATCTACCGCAAAACTATATCCTCCATCCAAGGAAGCCTCTTCCACAGCTCCCACCAACCCTCTTCCTACCCTCCTCCAAACTCCATCAGGTCTAGCCATCCTCGAGCTCCAAGGAACCATCAATCTCCCTGAGGATTCCAATGGCGAGACTCTAAAAGACGTTGAGGCCGGCCGACTGGAGTTCCCAGACTATTCTCCAGACGCCATCGGCACTGCCTGGATGAAGCGAGCCCACTTATATATCGGGCAGTATCAGCGTCTGCATGGCGAGGTGAAGAAGCTTCCCAAGGCGATTGCCGTGGTGAGGAAACGCCAAAACAAAATGCTGCAGAGCTCTGCCGGGCCTTATATGGAGCAAGGAGATAACCTGGAGGTGGTTGAGATTGTCAAGTACAAGCTCATGTTTACGACTCGGCCGGAACCTGTTGGAACGGCCCATGCGCCAGCTTCGTAATGAAGCGAAAAGTTGAAGGCACGAGTTTTTTCTTTCGTGTGCTCCAAAGGAAATTTCGAATCATAATTCGTAATTCCTCATACAACGGCATGCTCTATGCCTCCCATTGTTTCTTACGAGACAAATCCAACATATCAGTACCAGTATCTCGCCAACCATACTGATTCATAACTATACAGTACACCGCATACTTATACCAACCATCATTACCTTTGTGCGAAAAGCTCAGAAATCGGTTGCAGATGAGCCCCTATACTCTCACCCTGTTACACATTTATACAGTTATCGGCTATGATATCGATAGACAACCCTGGCTTCCTTGTGTTTTTCGCATTCACCGCTCATCATGGAATGGAAATCATCAAAATTCCTGGGATCATTTAGGAGGCAAATCATAGGTTGGTGCCATGAAAGTCTTCGTGTCAAGGGTAATATAGACGAGCATTCGGTATCAAAACCGGCCGTTGTTACGATAAGCAAAAATTACCCATCCATCTTAGACAAAGTGCCAATGCTAGGTCATCTATCATGATTGACTCATCTATATAAAGTAATACAGTGTACACATGTCACTTTTGAATCTTGAATGAAACAAATATATCCAAAATACAAATGCCGCACTGTCGTCAAGATCATGAGATAGATGCTCCAAATCACGCCGCAACACCCTCCAACGGCTTTGTCCTCCCCAGCCCATCTTTTCCATAATAATCCATCGGGTATATGCCATCACCGCCATCTTCCTTGCCCCAACCACTTCTCTTGCCCAGCACCACCAGCGCCTCGTAAGGCGTGAGGAGCGGTCTCGGGAAAGCGTATCCCCAGTCGATACTTAGACGCGGGCACGCCACCTGGACCCAGCACTCGACATCGCTCATCATAGCCAGCTTTCCGGGGAAGATTTCGCTCAGCAGAAGGTCGACCTTGGGGATTCCTCGCTCTGCTAGCTCGCGCTCGATGAGAGCCAGTGTATGCGGATTTCCCTGGCGACCGAGAGATCCGAGGATGAGGCCCCAGCGACGGGCTTTGCGGGCAGTCTGGATAGCTGAGCGACGCACCGACTGCATCTCGTCGTGACCGTAGGTCTCCCGCGTCAGCTTGCGAGAATATGGGTCGTATCTATAAGCGGGGATGGAAGGGTTGTGGATCATGATGCTCTCGAGGTGGAAGCGTCCATCGCCAAGGTAGAGGATAAGATCGATGCCGTCTTCATCCTGAAGTCGCGGCGACGTACAGCCCAGAATCTCGCCCTTGCTGAGAGGTCCAATCTGCGGCACAACAACGCTGAAGCCGGCGGCCTCAAGACTGCTTCGCACGCCGTGGATGGTGGCATTGAACTGAATGGTGCCAACAATGGCGATAGTCTTACCGCTGGCAAAGTTTCGCTCCAAAGAATTCACCAGATGCGACGTATCGATGCTGATATCGACAAAGACATACAGCGTCTTGATTTTCGTCACATCCACAGGAATCAGACAGCTATGCGCATAATGCACCAGCAAATCGCACCCCAGCGCCCGCGCAGTGTAGTCGTCGATGCAGCAGGCGCCGTACGTCACATCGCCCATGATGAGCGTCTCCACGCCGGGGCAGAACTGCGTTATGATGTCAGAAATGGTCGTCGCAAACAGCAGCAGGCCCTCGGGCATCTGCAGCGCCACCTTTTTCGCGCCGGACTCGCGCACTCGGTGTATCGTCTTGGGGATCTCGAAGTTGTAGTTGGCCGGTAGCAGGGCGATGGCTTCCTTGATGCTGGGGTCTTCGGAGATTTCTTTGGGCACTCTGTTGAGGAGTCGAGGGGCTCGTCGAGGCTTGGCGGCTACATTGTAAGACTGTCAGAGGGGTAACGAAGCAATTGTTGAAGTTTTTGATTGTTTGTAGTCCCAGCATACCTTGAACGGCGCCGCTGCCGCCCTCTTCCGTCGTTCCCTTTGCTGCCGCTGCTTCATCTGCCGCTCTTCTTCCTACAAACCGCCTCTTGGGCTGTCTTGTTGTGGGCGCCGCATTCTCAGTGGTCTCGTTGCCTGTTTTGTGAACCTCGAGTTGAGATTCTTCGATATCTGCCGCTGTGCCGAGGCCAACGAGCGCCCTGTCGTCTTCCATCTCTTGAGTAATAGATAATTGGTATCTGTATTCCAACTTTTTTTGTGGCCCCTCGCTGCCTCGCTTGTTGTAATCGTGCTCCAATGTCGTGTGCGGTGCAATAGGTGCTTTAATGAGATTAGATCTTTCGATGTCGTGATAAGTGAGATTGGGTATAGAAATGGCTTTTGCTTCGTTAAAAGTCGTTATGTCAAGATTTGGGGCTTGTAAGTGACAAAAGCTTTTTGCGCCGTAGCTTGAAAGATGCAAGAACATGGTGGGGTGATGCCGATAAGCGTCCCCGCAGTGGACTCTCTTGTTGGCATCTTGACAATACAAGGCCTCTGATTGAACGCATGTAAGTGCCCATATCTCATAGATACCTACTCTGTACCGTCATCGGGCTTCTCGTCTTATCAGAAATTATCCATGAACTCGTGATTTTATTAACTGGTAATTAAGGCTTCATCTACATCCTGTAGTACTCCCACCTCTTTCTCATGTCAAGCCTTCTTGACCTTCTACTTGTCAATGCTGAATCTGTAACTCGCCTGGACGACATAGGGAGCATCTCCAGGTCCCCAGATCTGCTTTCTTCCCCATTCCGGGTTGTTGATGCCGTCGATCCAGTCCTCGACTTCCATGACCAGACATCCGTATTGCGGGATCGTCCTCGGGAACTTTTTGTTGTTGTGCAGGCCCTGCGTCGTCTTCAGCGCCAGAGAGCCGTTCTGCCCGTTGCAGGTGTACACCTGGAAGGCATCCTGGTCGGAGTAGACGTCGAGGTGAATGCCCGACCAAGGAGAAGACAGACTGGCGACGGGGCCTTCGGTGCGCCAGTCAAAGTTGCCCAGCGCGCCGCGGTTGGTGATGTAGCAGGTATCTATATTCTCGCTGTTAGTTCCATACAATGGTTGAACAAGAAACCCCCGGAGTGATATTGGGGTCTTACCAAAGCCGGTGCAGTTGTTGCCGCAGTTGTTCTTGATGCCGCTCTGCTGGAAGCCCTTGCCCAGCTGCTTCGGCTCCGACCAAAAGTCATTCGCCGTGCCCTTCTTGTTCGCGACAATGTCGCCCGTCGGGATCAGGAAGCCGTCCACATCGACACGCTGTCCGCCATAGGGCAGATGCAACGTGTGGTTCAGCGCCGTCTGGGTCTGGTTGTTGGCGTAGCCGTCCAGGTTCCAGTACGTGTGGCTGCTGAGCATGATGGGCGTCTTCTTCGTCGTGGCCTGGGCCACCATGACAAAGTCCCACTGGTTCTCCTTGACGGTGTACGTGATGTGCGAGACGACCTCACCCGGGAAGCCTTCTTTTCCGTCTGGGTCGGTGATGCTGAAGGTGATGCTGGTGGGAGAATACGCCGTCACGGTAAAGTTGCGCCAGTCCCAGCCATCGGGCCCTCCGTGCAGAGTATCCGAGCCATCGGGCGCAGCCTTGGTGGGATTCTCATTGGGCAGGACATGGTATGCTTTGCCGTCAATGGTGAAGGTGCTGTTCTTGATGCGATTGGCATAGCGGCCGGGCACGCCGCCAAAGTGCGGGTGCTGCTTGTCAATGCCGTAGTACGTCGCATTGTCGAAGCCGCCGACGAGGTCGCGCTGGATGCCATATCGATCGTTGATGAACAGGTTCGAGATGGACGCTCCGTAGGGGATGAAGGAAGCCTCAATGCCCTTTGCGCGGATCCAATACTTGCCGTTCTTGTCGGGGCCGTTTCCAGTGCTCGACGCGCCAGACGCAAAGGGAATGGCAGAGGCGGCGGCCAGAGCGGCCAGCGAGTTGCTCGTCAGCTTCATGGTGTCTTTTGGCTTCTGCTTTCTCCTTGGATCGAATCAAGTCGACACGAGTCAATCACTCAAAGACAAGTCAAAACAAGCTCTTCGCCCTGCAGGACAAGCGTCTGAGACTGAGACAAAGGACAAGAAGGCCGAGACATTCTGCCGGGGGAGGGCCAAACCTCGTGTATTTAACCATATTCAATCATGCTCGCCCAACCCAAGTCTCGCCGCAATGTTACTTCGCGCAGCAGCATCTCGTGTTACCCGGCCTGTCGTCCATCCACATGACGCACCGCTGTAGGACCCGGCCAACCTCTCCGCGTCCGCAACAGGCAATGGATGGCGATGATCAGAGACGCTTGAGAGGGGTACCCCGTAGAATTGCATGAATCAACTGGCAATCTCGGCCCGGATCATCTGCTGGCGCTGCTGCAATGGGGGAGAGAAGAGCAGCGACAGGTATAAAAAAACGGCTAGAGAATGCGGAGAGTGGGCGAAGGATCGTGGCCATTTTCCGGGGTTGGGCGAGGCTGGTGGTAATGCATGATGTGATGTCACCTCGCCATACTGTTCGGATACAATGGCCCCCTTTTTTTTGTTTCTTTTTGCTGGGCTTTTGTTTGTTCTAGTCTGCAATGAGCAATGGCTTTTATGAATCTCCATTCCCGTAATTCTCAATACTCACACATCAATCATCACCAGCAACTCGGAGATGGATCTGGCAGGTACCCAAAAGCCGACCCAGGCCCACAACAGGTACATGCACTCATCGTCTTACCAAAAATCCACAGCATCCCTAGTGCGGAGAACCAAAACTAGAAAACATGCACCCCTGAACAGCATCTCGAACATCACTGGCACGGCTATAACACAAGATGGCTTCATTTTCCTCCCAACAACCAATGCCTACTAACACAAGCAAAAGTGCTAGGTAAATACAAGTGCCCCCAAAAGTGCCCCCAGAGATCCTGCAAGGCTACATGTAGCTAGCATCATCGTTGCTCCCAGGCTTTTTTTCCCCTTCTAACTCCTGGTGCCTAAGCGCTCCAATCGCTATGAATCCCGGCCGACAGAATTAATCTGGACGGCATGGGAGTCCCGAAATGGCAACAAACACGCAACACAATGCGAAATACGGCTTGATTGGTTAGATAATCACCAACAGGCGATCGGCAATTCGGCTTAGCCCAACGCGGTAGATCGCAAAAGGCTCGTTTTAGCCTCGTGTTTATGCTACACATTAGGTATCTCTTGGCGATTGTTCCACAAAACGCTTTGTAAGTATGAAACCCACTTCTATCAAACGTCAAAATCCTTTCATTCATTGAGACATCATCCAAGCTCAAAGAACCCAAATAAGCATAAACTGTCATTATATTTTCACGTAACATCGGTAGCCATGAGTCTGTAAAGCTAAAAACAAAACAAAAAAGGGCTGTGTACTACCCTGCAAATTTCACAAGCACTAAAGCGACAGAATGCATAACAGATTTCAGTCATAGTCAATCAAATTCTAATTTTGGTAGCATGAGCCAGCCATACTACCTATCTGTATACATACATACTCCAAAGATAAACCTCACTATATACTCGGCGTGTGAAAAGAAAAGAAAAAAAGTAAGTCAGGTACAACAAAGAATCGAAGGTTGGTAAGCATTGAAAGTCGTTAAAAATCGAAAGTCGTCAAGCATTGAAAGTCATGTTTCCGTCATACAACACTCCTTTCCTTCCCATGAGAAGACCCATGAGAAGAGAGAAAGGAAAAACAAAGGGAGAAAAAGGTTTGATCCTTTGACTGGTCTTTTGACTATTCTTTTTTGCAAGAACTCCAGTACGGGCCGTCCTCAACGCATTTGAATGGGGATTGACACTGGGTAGAACCAGTGTATCCTATACCACCGCACTATTGTTACACAAACAGTTAGCGAAATGCTTTCCTTTAATAGCTTGCGATAGAATAAGGATTTCATCTTACCTGTCCCCACTCGGCAACGCCACCGCCGGTTCCAGAGCTACTAGAGACATGAGAAGAGGAATTGTCCGGGAGGATAGAAGCAGGAGAAGTTGAAGCCGGGGGAGGATAAACAGCAGAAGAAGTAGCTGGAGGGGAAGCCGGAGGGGAAGCCGGAGCAGCTGGAGCGGAGTAGGCGTGAGTAGAAGGAACAGTGAAACTCGGGGGTTGGAAAGGAAAGGCGACAGAATCAGGCACGTCAGGAGTGCCCGGGCAGGTTTTACCGGTCGTGAGAATGCTCTTGACCTGCTGAGCATAGGTGCACTTGGCGACGACGTTTAGGTCAGACCAGTGGGCGTCCCAAAGCATCACACCGCCAAAACGAGGCTCTGACTTGAAGCCCTCGAGGAGGGTGGCCAGATGCGAGGGTCCAACGTAGGGTGAGCCCGAGGCGTTCGCTGCGGCAGGGGCGCCGATGAAGATCTTCGCGCTGCTGGACTTGCCGGAGGCGATGGATTGGGCCCACTGGTCGTAGTTGATGGAGGCGTTGCCGGGCACATTGAGAGAGCAGCGCAAGGGGTTGTTGTAAAACTGGACGAAGAGGTAGTCGAAGACGGAGTTTTGGATGGCCTTGTCCATGCTCGTATCAGGGTAGACGCACTGAGGAGCACCGGTGATGAGGTACTTCCTGCCGGTGTCCTTGGCGAAGTTGGAGCGCAGAGCCGAGACCAGGTACTGGTAAAACACGTTGCCTGCGGGGTCCGTGTCGGTGGAGTGCTCGAGGTCAAAGTCCCAGCCGTCGATGACGACGTCGCCAAAGGGACGCTTGATAGCGGAATTGCCGGGTTTGCCATAGGCATCCCAGAGGTACTGGCCGATCTTCTCGGCCTGGGACTGGGACGCGAGAGTATAATCTCCGACGCCACCACCAAGAGAAACAATGATCTTCTTTCCAGCGCTCTGGCACGTCTTGATCTGGGAGGCCAGGTCAGAGCATTCCGGAGTAAAACTACCATCAGGGTTGATGACGCAGTTGCCAAAGAGACCAGCTGCGATATCGGTATCACTGGTGCCATAATTATTTAAGAAAGACAAGATCAGGATATCAATGCCCGCCTCGGGTGTGCAATACTCAGAGAGGGGTTTAACGGCCCCAGTGGCCCCCCAGTAGACGACATTCTGGGGACCGGAACTTTGATCATTTGCCTTCGTTTTGGTCGGAGCAGCGGCAGCGAGGCCGGCGAGGCCGAGGCCAGCAAGGAAAGCGTGGTAAAGCATGACGAAGATTGTTTATACAATTCCGAAGAAGGAAGAAAATGATTGGATAAAGTTGGATAAAATCTGTGTGTATGTATAAAAAGGTTGTGAAAAAAGTTGTATGAATGGAAATATATATATATATATATATAGATGAATGGTAAGCCAGTTACCAATGTCCGAGTATGTTGAAGAAAGAGAGTGAAGAAAAGGAATGTAGTGTATAACCGGTATACTTGAAATCTTTGCGTGAGGATGAGGAGAAAAGGAATCGTCCATCTCGAGGAAGACTGTCGGTATATATATGTGTAACCAACAGAAACGTCAAGCCCATCTTGTGGGGGCGCCATCACGAGCAGCACAAAAAGGAAAGAAAAAGGCCCGCTTGAACACCGCCAACCGGAACAGCATTTACCCCTTGACGGTGCACATGGAGAACACATTCCCTGTACAAGAGCTGAACGCCAAAAGCTGATGTGAACAACACCAAGAAACAATAACCCGATGGATATGGGCGAATGGAGTTATTCACTTCACCTGCTCCACTCCCCCCCAAGGGAACAAGGGAGGGCTCCCAGATGGGCTAATCAGAGCTTGCCATTCGCAGCCTCGTGAGATCCGGCTCCACGTTTTGTGCCGTGTACAGGTACCCACGCAGGCCAGAACAAGATGCAGCGATGAAAGCTGGGATGGCATGACAAGAGGCAGCCAAAGGCTCAGGAACCGCATCTTGAGCGCATGGGCTGCTGTTCGCATATTGGCCAGCCAGCCGCCACGGCGCACTAAAGGCACGTTCCTTTTAGGCAGGTCCGTGGACGCCATTGGCACCCATGCCCCGCGTTAGCGCTTCGTGGCGTCTAATCAGAAACGCCTGTCAAGCCTGACATGGGTGAGGCTGAAACACTGAAACAACTTGATCCCGGCATACTCAGGCACCAGGTGTTCAGCCATTATTCTCATCGTTCACCTCGTTTTCCGATGTATCAGTAATCTCATCTTCCAAGACTTTGACGTGGGGCTTTTGATACATGTGTCACAGAATACAACGTGAACGTTCCTGCGCTAGCACCCGTGAGGGACCTGTGCTGAGAATGACATTGAGCTGTTTGCTTACCTGCTACAAACACCAAGATATCTATCAGATCGTTGGCAAGTATGCTATAGAGGCTGGTATCGTGGCTATTAACACCTGCTATGAGGGACTGCAATCCAGAAATCGTTGAAGCAGATCATATTCCCATGTATTCTGTTTACTGGATCCTTAAGACACAAATAAATCATCTTCTCAGCTATATTTGATGCACCAAGCCCTTTCTAGTCTCATCTCTGTAGATCTATCAGGCCGCGCATCAGGCCGCCAAGAAGAGGTAGGGCTGAAGTCTGATACATCCTGCACGCACCACACGTAGCCTCATCAAGCCACTGGCGTTTCACACGACTATTGGACCGTGAGCCATCTGATCTAATTAAGGGACCTCCGTTACCCAATGCGCTAATGTGCCGTGGGGCTAAGATCAAGTCAATTATCAAATCATCGTCATATCATCATGCTGTCTTCAGCTCATGCACTCTAATGAAATAATTGATTTGACATTTACTCTGCTGCCTATATTCACGCTACAACCCTTCATCCGTAACCATGCCAGATTGCTCGCCCACTTCCAGCGCAGTCGTAAAAACCAAACAAAGAAAATAAACGTACTAAACAGCTCCTGCAGCTCGGGACTTGCACTTCTACCACAAATATTATCACACACCTCCAAGCCACCTATTTATAAGCTCTCATCTCCACTCGCCCAAAGGAAAATAACAAGACGATCCATCAAGGGCGTCTCTATGCGTCAATCAGGTTCTCCTCAGCCTGTTGTCTATCGTTGGAAGCAACCTCGGCTCGCGCCTTGCCCTTGGCCTTGGAATCCTTCTGGGATCGCTGATAGAACTCATTGAGAACCTTGGCGGGGATACGGTTAAGCAGGTCCTTGGGGTAGATTCGGAGCAGGCTCCAAGCCAGATCTAGTGACTCGTAAATTGTTCGAGACTCATAGGCACCTTGGCTGATGAATTGACGCTCAAACTTGTCCAAGAATTCGAGTGACAGCTTATCCTCGGAGGACAGCGCCTCCTCACCGACGACAGCCTTCATGGCGGCAGCATCACGACCAATGGCATACTTGGCATACAGCTGGTTGGACACATCACCGTGGTCCTTGCGAGTCATACCCTCACCAATAGCAGACTTCATCAAACGTGACAGCGAAGGAAGCACGTTGATTGGTGGGTAGATACCCCGGTTGTAAAGAGGTCGGTCGACGAAAATCTGTCCCTCGGTAATATATCCCGTCAAATCGGGGATGGGATGCGTGATATCGTCGTTAGGCATAGTCAGAATGGGAATCTGGGTGATGGATCCATTTCGTCCCGTCACACGGCCAGCTCGTTCGTAGATGGTCGACAAATCAGTGTACATGTAACCGGGGAAACCACGACGACCAGGGACTTCTTCTCGAGCGGCGGAAACCTCACGAAGAGCATCACAGTAGGCCGACAAGTCTGTCAGGATGACCAGGACGTGCTTCTCAAGCTGGTAGGCGTAGTACTCGGCTGTTGTAAGGGCAAGACGAGGAGTGATGATACGCTCGATGCTATCGCAATGTCAGCTATGAATCCCAGCATACCCATGGTGATAGAAAAGAGAGTCCTTACGTAGGATCGTTAGCCAAGTTGAGGAAAAGTGTGGTACGTTCCAAACTGCCGTTCTCTTCGAAATCGCGGGTAAAGAATCGAGCAGTCTCCAAGTTGACACCCATGGCACCAAACACAATGGAAAAGTTCTCCTCGTGGCCGTCGTGAACTCCCTTGTTGGTGATGCCCTTCTGCTTAACCAAGCCAGCCTGTCGGCAAATCTGAGCAGCAATTTCGTTGTGTGGCAGACCAGAGGCTGAGAAAATGGGAATCTTTTGTCCTCGGGCAATCGAGTTCATGGTGTCGATGGCGGAAATACCGGTCGCAATCATTTCCTCGGGGTATTCCTAAAGGTTTGTTAGTCCACAAGTTCCGTTCGGGATGCGAGCATAGGCAGCGGCAACTCACTCGGGAGAAGGGGTTGATAGGACTGCCGTTGATGTCGAGATACTCTTCCGGCAGCACCTTGGGGCCCTTGTCGATGGCTCGTCCCGATCCGTCAAAGATACGGCCAAGCATGTCCTCGGAGACACCAAGCTTGAGGTTCTGGCCGGTGAATTTGACACGAGTCTAGATGTACACACAAGCATGATTAGCCATGATCCATTCAGCAATTGATGGCTGCTTCCACGTACCTTCTTCACATCGATACCAGGAGTGCCCTCAAAGACTTGGACGACAGCTCGGTCACCTATCTCTCAGTTAGAAACCCCATTCCACATAGGCATTCGCAGCGCCATGCTCATATATGTATATTCGGAAAGGGCCATCACGCACCTCGAGCTTCCAGAACTTGACCGTTCCTCTCCGTACCGTCAGGCAGCGTAAGTGTAACAATCTCATTGTATCGCGGGAATTTGACCTAGGTTGCAATCGACTCGTTAGCACCTCCACGTCGCCAAGCATTGCGTATTCCACTCGACACCGCTGCGCCGCGCAGCAAAAGGGACTGACTCCAAAGGAAGCTCAAGTGATAGGATAGATGGCATACATTCTCAACAATAACGAGGGGACCGTTGACACCGCTCACGGTGTTATACTGCAGTTGTGGCACAACCGAGTAAGATGACGAATTGCGTGGGTCCGCCATTGCTGCGAATTCGATGTTGCTGTGCTTCGTCTAATGTCTTGCGCTTCTGTGTATAGCAGCCTCGAGCTCTGCCGTCTGTAATCACTGCTCTGTCGTTTCTCCGTATGCAGTCACTGCACAATAGGACGAGTCGCCGTCGGGGATATCAGAAGCGTCAACAAGGACAGATCGATTGGGCGAGCCAGGAGGCAATAAAAAGAGGTCAAGATGCGGGGCACTCCAATACCGGAAGCAGAACCACCAAGCACAGACCCGATGCCTCAGCAGTCTTTGGGAAATGGACGAGAGGGGGAGAGAGCGCGCGGAGGATGAAGCCAAGATGGAGATCCAAAGGTTCGGAGTCGGAGAGAGGAAGAGAAGGCTGGAAGCGAAGCAGCTCGGACGAAGTGGGGACGCAGAGGCGCCTTCAATGCTTTACCGGTTTGAGCAGCGATTTTAGTGAGCGCAATTAGTGCTGTTCGCCGCCGCAGCCTTCTGTAACGTGCTGCGCTGCGCCAAAAAAAGTAGACCCCACGCCGAAGGCCTTTTTGTCACCTGGAGTCAAGATTTGGACAGCGAGAGAAGAAGGTCCTTGGCGGGAGGATGGCCGTGACATCACATGACATATGAACTGGATTCTTGTTGCTAGGCGATGCCATTCCCAGTATGAGGAGGTGAATGTGTTTTAGAATCATACAGTACTTTCATAGAGTCAAAGCTGTAATTCTTCTTCCGTTATAATTAGCTGATGCAGGCATAGAAGCATCATCTTGGTAGCCATTGGACAGTACCAGACAAGCTGCAGAAGCTGTAGCTGTAGAAGCTACCCCTCCAAGCGGCATCTTCAATTAACAGGGTAAGCTCGGCCCCCCAATGAGAGTAAAGCGATGCGCCCGTATCCAGATGAAGATGAACAAAATGCTATATGCGCAATACTTGCATATTTAATTTATTCTTGCATTTTTCATTGCCATTTTTTCAAGCTACATTACCTTGGACAGTGCCCCCTATGCCTTGACAGCTTCAGCCGCCGCCGCCTCAGCACTCTTCCTCGACCTCGCCCCCAAAACCGCCTTTCCCACCGAGCTGTCATTCCCCTTGCCCAGCTCCTGCGTGATCCAAGCCCCAATATCCGTCACCGCATCTAAATCAACACCCGTCTCCATCCCCAGCGTCTCCATAAAGTACACCATATTCTCTGTCGCGACATTGCCCGTCGCGCCGGGGCTGTAGGGACATCCGCCCAGCCCGCCCACGCTGCTGTCGAATATCCGAATGCCGTGCTCCAGCGACACGGCCGTGTTGACCAGTGCCTGGCCGTAGGTGTCGTGGAAGTGCATCGCGATGTCCTCGGTGCGGATACCCGCCGAGGCCATGCACTTCAGCAGCGCGCTCGTCCGCGGCGCGGTACCCATGCCGGTGGTGTCGCCGAGCGAAATCTCGTCCGCGCCGGACTCGAGCAGGTCTGTGGCAATCTCGGCCACCTTGTGAGGGTCGACGTCGAAGCCTTCAAACGGGCAGCCCAGGACGACGGAAATGTACGCTCGAACGCGGAGCCCCAGGGCCTTGGAGTCCTGGATGACGGCCTTGAAGCGCTCCAGCGAAGTCTTGATGTCGCAGTTGAGGTTCTTCTGCGAGAAGGATTCTGTAGCAGCCGCAAAGACGGCCACTTCCACGGCCGGCTTCGTAACATCAGGGTCTAGCTGCGTAGCAAATCTTCCCGGGTTCTGCTTGAGTAGCTTCTCTGCGTTCTGCAGGCCCTTTGTATTCGGTGCGAGGAAAGAGTAGGTAATAGGAACAGGAGCCTCAATCTTTTGCTGTAGGATGTGCTCCAAGATCTCGTTCGAGTTTGCCATCTGCATTACCTGAAATCAGTCTTCCTCTTCTTCGTTCCTCGAGGGTGCATTCCCTTACCTGAGGCACCCATTTCGGCGCAACAAAGGAACCAGCCTCGATGCTCGTCAATCCCGTCTTGGCCAACCGCTCAATCAACTCAATCTTGGTCGCCAGCGAAATAACCTTCTTCTCGTTCTGCAGTCCGTCTCGCGCGCCGACCTCGACTATCCTGACTCGGTTGTCGGATGACGTCTGTGCTCGGCTGGCCGTTGCGAACCCTCTGTGCGCGTACAGCGGCGCAGAGCGTCTGCACGCCCGGCAAATGGACGAACGAAGGAGAGACATGGTGGGCTGTGATGTTTAGAGAAATGAAAATTGGTTAAGACAGACGGAATTCGCCAATTTCTTGTGGCTAAGGAGTTATCGCTATGCAGTTTAGAGCAGCCGTTGGTTTAGTTCGCAGCGGGCGGCGATTGTCGCGTAGTATCGGCCCGTGGCACCACCCCGGACGGCTATTGCAGCCGGGGGAGACGCCCTCCGCAATCCTCGGCTTAAAAAGGAGCGCCTGTTAAAGAGGATGCACCAGTGCAAGTTCGGACCGCGGACTAATCAAACAACACCTTGATACGCTCTTGCCAAGCAATAGAAAATCATTAAAAATATATATACTATTTCCCGTTAAAATATAGACAATATTTGTAACGTCATATCATAATGGGACTGTCTAGGAATCAAGGTTGTACAGGGCAGCATCACAACATTACTTGGGCTCCTGCATAGACTTGGTAGATTAACCGCCTTCTTATACACCAATTCGAATAAACTCTTATAGATAACAGCGTCTGTTGGCTTCTTTCCATTTACAGATTTGCTTTTTAACATTAAAAACTGAGGCTCGCGACCTAATAAAGAAAATACACCCCCTGTCCAAGAAGCCACGGGGGCGGGATTAGGTGGTACCGATTTTGACAGTCCATACCCTCAATATCCATGACTCCAACAGCAAAAAGAAAAATCAAACTTAGTACTCAGCCTCCATCTCCTCGTTCTCGAGAGAGTCGGCAGCAACCTCCTCGTAATCGCGCTCCAGGGCAGCGAGATCCTCACGGGCCTCGGAGAATTCACCTTCCTCCATACCCTCACCAACGTACCAGTGAACAAAGGCACGCTTGGAGTGCATGAGATCGAACTTGAGGGACAGGGATGACCAGGCCTCGGCGATGGCGGTGGTGTTGGACAGCATGCAGCTGTAGCCATGTTAGATTGGAATCACTTTGGACAATTTGATGGGAAAAAAAAAAAAAAAAAAAACTTACACAGCACGGTTGACCTTGGCGAGATCGCCGTTGGGAACGTTCTCGGGAGCCTGGTAGCAGATACCCAGCTTGAAGCCAGTGGGGCACCAGTCGACGAACTGGATGGTGCGCTTGGTCTTGAGGGTGGCGACGGCGTTGTGGGCGTCGTTGGGGACGACATCACCACGGTACAGCAGACAGGTGGCCATGTACTTGCCGTTGCGGGGGTCGCACTTGACCATCTGGTTGTTGGGCTCAAAGCAAGACATGGTCATCTCCTGGACGGAGTTGGCCTCGTGGGCGGCCTTGGCAGCAGAGATGACGGGGGCGTAAGCGACCAGAGGGAAGTGAATACGAGGATAGGGGACCAGGTTGGTCTGGAACTCGTTGAGATCAACGTTGAGGGAACCATCGAAACGCAGGGAAGCGGTGATGGAAGAAACGACTGCATCAATGTTAGCCTGGCTGCTCTTTTCACGTGTGTCAAGATTCAATAAAGTGACAAATCCAACTTACCCTGAGCAATCAGGCGGTTAAGATTCTCGTAGTTGGGGCGCTCGAGGCCGAGGTTGCGGCGGCAGATGTCGTAAATGGCCTCGTTGTCCACCATGAAGGAGCAATCGGAGTGCTCCAAGGTCGTGTGGGTGGTGAGGATCGAGTTGTAGGGCTCGACGACAGAGGTGGCAGTCTGGGGAGCAGGGTAGACGCAGAACTCGAGCTTGCTCTTCTTGCCGTAGTCGACGGACAGACGCTCCATCAGGAGGGCTCCGAAACCAGAACCGGTACCACCACCGAAGGAGTGGAAGACGAGGAAGCCCTGAAGACCAACGCAGTTGTCGGCAACACGTCGGATCTTGTCGAGAACGCCCTCAATCAGCTCCTTGCCGACTGTGTAGTGACCACGGGCGTAGTTGTTGGAAGCATCCTCCTTGCCGGTGATCATCATCTCCGGGTGGAAAAGGTTGCGGTAGGTACCGGTTCGGACCTCGTCGACGACATTGGGCTCCAAGTCGCAGTAGATGGCACGGGGAACGTACTTGCCCTGGCCTGTTGGAAGCAGGTTAGAGGTGACATATTCCTGGCAGCTAGCGAAAACACGGTAATCGTAAACATACCAGTCTCGGAGAAGAAGGTGCTGAAACCCTGATCGGGGTCCTGAGCCTTGCGCTCCTCAGTGAGGTAACCATCGGGCTGTAGAGCAGAGAAAAAGAGATGTTATTAGCTTCGTGTGTTTTTGGGCGTGTGCGAGAGATTCTGTAAACAGTGGCTCAAAGGCCGCAGAACGTGGGTGGTAATGTACCTGGATACCGTGCTCGAGGCAGTAAAGCTGGAGGAAAGGAAAACGTTAGCCTAGATGCCCCAAGAAACAACAGACAAATCACGAGTGCCAATGGCAGAGCAACTCACCTCCCAGCAGGAATTGGCAATCTGGCAACCAGCCTGGCCGACTATCCTCCAAAGTTAGCATCGTCAGTCAAACTCGTGGCGTTGGGCGCCCATGATGCGGTGAAGCGACGCGTTTGTTTGGTGGGGAGAGGGGGCCTAAAGGGGCTTCCCCTCGGGTCGAGCTAGCACGCACCGTTGATGCTGATAACCTCACGCATGGTGAATGCTGTTTCTGTGATGTGTGGACGGTTGAGACGAAGTAGTAGGAATAGGGAATGAGTGCAAGATTGAGCCCGGGGAAAGCAAAAGAAAAAAGGCTTTTATTACGGGGTTCCAGAGGGAAGAGGTGAAAAGGACAGGAGGATGGAGAACTTGCAGCTGGTTCGTAGAAACGAGGTGGGGGGGAAATTTGGACGGACAGGGGGGGGCAGCACCAGGAAGAGCGCAGAGGAGGGGAGGTTTGTTGACTTTTTTTCTGCTGGACGGGGGGTCCAGGCGTGGCTGGAAGAGGTAAGCGCGTCTGCGAGTTGAGCCCCCTGGTCGCCTCACCGCTCTAGGCGGGCAGCGGATTATTACAGCACTATATTGCCGAGATTAGAACTGGCAGTTGAACTGAAGCTATCTGCATGTGTGTTCCAACACGCGTGCGCTGTCACAAGGAAGCAGACAGCGCTGGATTATTGCTGCTGTGGCAGACACGTAGATGCAAAATGTAAACAGCGTACCTAGTTGCTATCGCGAGTGTAAACACTACTGGGCGGCTAATCCGTCACCAGGCAAGCTAACACCAGACAGCTTGGGTGCCACAGCTTAGTATCTGAAGACAGACAGCAGCTCTGTGCCTGTTGGCAAAAGGCACGGCTCAGCAGCGCGGTGCCCAAAAGGGGGTCTAGGAGGTACTGTGTACATTGGACTGGACGCCGGATGGCCAATGGGTGACATCTACAACATGAATACAGGTTCAACCATCAGCCAACATTTGTGTCATCCCTGGTGATGGAGAGCCATTGCACCGCCTAGACTGCTACAACATCTTTATATCGACTCTCAAAGACTCATGCTAGCATTCATCTGCTCTGCATCGCCATGTCCACCACATCGTGCACGCGTCTCACTAGCCCAGCCAGCCAGCCGCCACGACTTGCCACCATCGCCGCCTAACCAAAAACCGGGTAGCGGACGATCGAATCCAGGAGCTGGCTTGATCAAGCACAGGTACCGTGTACATGCGGAGTTGGCCCCTCCCTCGCAGCTGTCCTGGGCAGGACCCGCTGAGCACCGCTGTCGCCTCAATTACCAAGCAGAGCGGGTTGAGCAGAGCGAATGCGACTACGAAGTGCTGTCTGGTGTCAGAACGAATACCATTAGGAGGCAGTGTGTTGTACCATAAAGGGAACTCGAAAGTCGTAATACCAGGTGTAGGTACAATACACAGATGAGATAAATGCAGTCAATTATTTCTTCTTCCACAATCGTACCATTTGTCTTATCCAACATCCCACATCTCCATCATACAGCATCTTCTCCTTTTCCAAGACTCCTTCTGCTTGGCCAGCCCACTCCCGTCTCGGAACGCTATTGATTAATGTCTGCACCCATATTACTGAGTGCACGCAACACACAAAGAAAGATGCCAACATGTGCCACCACGTCTGTTTCTGAATAAATAGCACCGCATCTCCCGGCATCTTTCCCGACCACCGGCTTCCCCCTTAGCCTGTCTTCCCCCAAACTCGGCATATCCCCCTATAAACTCGTCTCCCAGTCCTCTGGATAACTCGCTGAAAGTCCCCCTCCCTTTGCGACCAGGGCCCTCCCGAATCGATGGGTTCGCCCAGACTTGCCAGCAAAGCTCTCCACTGTAAATGAGGCCAAGTGCTCTGTGCTGGCCCGGCCATGGACCGTGACAGGGCCCCATAATGTCATTGCTAGCCTCCTGACGCCCCGGCGATCGCTGTGGTGCGTTATTGCGACTACATTGAGCTCGAGACATGTTATTTCAGCTCTATATCCATGGCCACCAGTCGAAAATACGCATAGCATCACTACATGTAGTGCAAGCCCAACGAGTGATAGCTGTAGAGGCAAAAGTTCTGCCAAAGCAGGAGCCTATCGCCTGGTATCGCGTGCTACACGTGGGGATTCCAGAAGCACATCGGAACGATATTGGAACCAGGATAAGCAGGTCGGCTAGACCTTTTACGACCCCATGCCTCTTGACAGGAAAAGGAGTAGATGTCATTGTCTATATTACCCGGAATTATTCATCAGCGACGTAGTATGTACTTCTCTGCACAAAAGGGCCGGCCGGTCCCGTGATGAACTCAAGCTGCTTGACGAAAATCGAATTGAAATCCATGGTGCTCAAATATTAATCGGGCAATGATGATCATCCAGAGCCAAATTTCCCATAGCGCTAGCTAATTCAGAATTTGATGCTGCAGCAGACTGGCAGAGTCTTAAGAGAAAGCATCGTTGCGGATTGGAGATTTGACTTTGCTATTAAAACGTTGTGTATTTAACATTTTCCTCGCAAATATTAACGTCTTCTTTGATGAATTGAGCGGCATTGTTTTTCAAGCTTCCCTAGAATGTCGTTGAAATTAAGTTTTGTTCTCGAGTTGGATGTCTCCAACATATTATATAGGCTATCGGACGTCTCATCAAGTATAAATTGTATTTCAAAAATATTCAAAAGACAATTTATTAGACTTTCTCAAGAGATTCATCGCTTTTCGTGATAACGGACTTTTGACTCTTCATCACAGGGTACTTTGGGCGCGTACCGCTCGCCAAAGACAGCCAGCCAATAGCAAGCGCGCGCTGCCGCCACTATCCAGATCCCGTAGCTGTAACCACAAGCTTCGCGATCCATTGAATGGCATCTTCATCCCAGCTTGACCAGGCCAATTGAGCTCTAACTCAGCACTCCAATCTCAAATTTCTTCATTTAAACAACTCCAATTGAGATAAATCTCATTCATCCACCCAAACAACAAACTGCCACATTGCAAAAAAGACTCAACACGCCAAAACAATGCCCTCCCTCAAGCCATCTCATCGCCGCCATCGTCACCAATCCTCCTCCACCTTCCTCCTCCTCCCATTCCTTTCTCTCCTCGCGTCAACCCACGCCAACACCGAAAAAGCAATCTTCACGGCTCCTGAACCCATCACGCTCTCCAATATCCCTCCAGCCCTAAAAGACCAGAATATTCCCGTCCTCGGCCCGTCCACTCGCTGGTCTATACGCACCAACCTCACTCGCGTCTTTCCCCTCTCTCAGGAAGAAACGGAAGAGGAAAAGCAAGAACAAGGATATCCATCATGGCTGCTGCTTGATAACCTCACGCCAGGTCAGCGCTATGAGCTTCGCGTTTGCTGGTCCGCACTTGTAAGTATCTGTTGCATTTTCTCCCTTGAAGAACTACTACCAAAGGCTCATATCATCCGTCATGTATGCCACATACGACTTCCCTGTCTATTATTTGTTGAAACAGAATAAAAAGTGTATCATATACTCACATCTCCAAGCAACCGACCGCCTTCACCCTGGACACCTACACCCTCTCCACCATCTTCTCAACGCCATCCCTCCTCCAGTCTCTCACTCAACACGCCACAACGTCGACCCAACAGCAAACCATCGACGAAGAAACAGAAACCCATCAGCAGAAATCATCAAACTACTCCCTTACTACAGCAAATGACTCTTCTATCCTTCTACTACGAGTCCTCGCTGCCGCAGACTACTTCTCCCATCACTCATCGCTCATGAAGGACCCTCCCCCGGTACTGGTCGACCTCATCCTGGACCCATATCTCTACAACGTCTTGCCTCAGTCGTTGGTCCCGACGGTGGGCTATGTTGTTGTCATTAGTATCGTTTCATGGTTTGTAGCGCGCTGGGTTTCCAATGCCTTGGTTTCTGTTGCTAGCTCTGGCGATGATGGCCAGGTAAAGAAGCAAAATTAGAATGGAATTTCATATATAACAATGATGACAACAATAATAATCTAATAATACCTAGTAATAATAAAATTAATGATTAAGATGCTCTCCCTGTATAATAGTACAAAGACTCGTCTCATCAACCTCCAAATCCTCAGCAGCAAATTGTTACTCAATTCTGCTGTCACATATTACACGTTCGACATGCTCGCTTTAAACACATCACAACACAATCTCTCCTATATATCGTTGCCAGCGCGAGGGAAAAAAACATGAATATAGAAAACAAGCACCGGATATGCCTCCCTATCTACACAGATGCTATCGAAATTCTACTACTTAGTGTGCCCGTACCATGTGTTAATTTTCAAGTCCATCGCTTCTCCTGTCACACCACCACATGCGTATGGGAAATTATAGATCCAACTTTCTGTTGGCCAACAAAGGACATTCTCGTTTGGAAACCACAGTCAATGGGTCAGCTCAAAGATGTATGCCTCATGGTGAGAACAAACGCAAGGTGCTTCTTAGTAACCACTACCATATCCTCCGTGGCTCGGGTGGCTGCCATGAGGCACAGGAGGACCGCCATGTTGATGAGAAGCACCCGATTGATGAGGAGCACCTGGCTGGTAAGGTTGCTGGCCATACGGCTGCTGACCACTCGGTGTACCATATGATGGGTTGTAACCACCGCCGCCAGGAGGGGGTGGGTACTGCTGCGGAGCTCCACCGGGCGGAGGAGGATATTGCTGGTGTTGTCCGGGCGGAGGAGGATACTGCTGTTGCTGTCCCGGAGGAGGGGGGTATTGTTGGTGTTGCTGTCCCGGAGGAGGAGGGAATTGTGGTGAATGTTGGCCCTGTGACTGGTATGGTGGATGACCACCCGGCGTTGAACCACCGTAGTTCTGCTGATGTTGCCCTCCGGGAGGGGCTCCATAGCCTGGCTGGTGTTGTCCTGGTGGAACTCCATAGCTGGGCTGATGTCCACCATGCTGTCCGCCTGGCGAGGGAGCACCGTACCCCTGCTGGTGGGAAGGTGAGCCATAAGATGGCTGCTGCGGTGTATAGCCACTGCCTCCATGCTGTGTCGAGTGCTGGTCGTGCGATCCGCCGTATGGACTGGGAGGCTGGTTATGCGAGTAGGATTGGTTACCGCCGTATGACTGCTGTCCATAAGCCTGGCCGCCAGGTGGTCCTCCAGGAGGAGGTGGAGGGTACGAGTTATTGTGGCCTGAAGGAGGGCTTTGATGAGAGCCCGTGTGCGATGTCGAGGACGTTGCCGCATGACCAGACCCATGAGTAGACCCGGGGGGGTTGTAGGTCGGTGCTGAGCCAGAGTATGTGTTACCGCCCGATCCTGAATTCGAGTAGCCAAAGCTCGAGCTTTGCTGCATGTCGTAAATCATCTCTAGTCAGCATTTCTCTTCCACCATTGCCCCATGCCCAGCATGTCGGGGAACGCAGTGATTTGCTTACACCGTGACTTGGCTTGTCCCCGCCAAATAAACCACCCACCACACCAGCCAGACCGCTTGAATGCTGCGATCCGCCGCCCGAGGAGCTGCCTTGACCTTGGTGGTAATTTTGCGACTGCGAAGGTTTGCCAGAGGACGAGAACAAGTTGGACGCCAGCTGTCCAACCAGTTTTCCGGCAATGGAATCTTTACCACCACCGCCGCCGCCGGAATGTCCTCCGCTGCTCCCATGGGAGCCACCGCCGAGGAACTGAGCGGCCAGGCCGCCCAGGGGATTTCCACCGCTGCCGCCACCACTCGAACCTTTGCCGCCCGTAAGTGCGTTCAAGGCCATGGACTAAAACACAATTGAAGATAGAGCGTCAGCATATATAATCTCAGGTACCCTAGCTTTACGTGAAAGAGGGCGGCCAAGAACATCTGCTTACCCCAAGTCCACGCTCGCCAGCTGGGCCTTCAGGCAGGATGGGCTCCATGGTTCCATCCGAGTGCTTTATAGTCTGCGAGCCGTCCGGGTGCGTGATGACCTGAGGCGCGGGTGAGCCGTAAGGGTGCTCTGCGCCAGGAATCGGAGTGCCTGTCTGGACAGGATCGGTGGGAACATCCCACTGGGAGACGCCAGTGGCAAGTTGGACGTAGTAGTACTTTCTGCTGGAACCATCCCACTGCGCGATCCAGCCAGCGGGCAGGCTTGGAGGCGCAAAGGTAGGGCCCTCGGCGCCGGGAGTCGAAGTGCCCGGCATCTTTTGGCTTCGCTGAGCGAGCAAATTGTTTGTTTCTTTCCCCGCCTCGATTGTATTGCCAAGGTGTGGGTGGTTCGAGAAGCGGCCGTGCGGTCTGGAGAGCCGTTCGCGGGGGAGGGGAGACGATGGTTGTCGGGCTTGCAAGAAGCAAGGGCCCCCCTTTGGAAAAGGGAAGATGGAAAGCGAAGCAAAAAAGCGCAAAATAAAGAGGAGAGCAAAGAAGTGAAGAGAAGGAGGAAGAGGAGAGAGAAAAGAGAGGGGCGGCGAGACTAGAAAAAGAGAGGAGAGGGAGGGAGCGAAGATGGATGGCAAGTTTGCGATTGTCACCCAGAGACGCTGCTAAGTCAGCTGCAAAGCGTTAGCCGCAGGCCTTTGAAGACTTGGAAGCACAAAATCGACAGGTGGGGTCCGATGAGCGCCTATTTCTGACCAGGGCCGGCCACCTGGAGATTGTTCAACAAGGCCGGATGAACAGCTGGATAAGGATGGAGACTTTGCTTTGTTTCTTGGGGGGTTCGAGTTCGAGCCCAATGAGTCACGCGAGGCGAGCGGTTATCCTGTCCATCCTGGTGTCGGCATTGCGCGTGTATTATGCGTAGCACTCCATGTGCCCAATATTACATATTGCTAGGCAAGGTGCCTAGATACGGCAAATAAGCCACCGTCAGGTCGTCAGGGACATGGATGCTGATGACTAGAACTTGGAAGAGATTTAGGCTGCTCTTCACAAGACACACGCGGAAGAATATCTGAGCACGCAAGCTGTGAAAGCAATGATCAAAGCAGCAGTTCTACGATTCAGGATGGATCTATTCTTCAGCCTGGTAGCGGGTACCACTGCTGCCCAATGGCCATACCTTGAGCCTCGAGTACATGCTACTCGGAACCTCTTCCGGCGCCAACTATCCAGTACCTACTAGAACTCTCAGCGGTTTCTGCCATTGTCGACAATCTCATGAACGGCACCGGGCCTGTAAGCATAGCCCCCAGCCCTCCGCCCACTGAGAATCGCCAACGCCGCTCCTTCAGCTGGGCTCGGGTGGCGCAGTGGCCCTGCTGCCCTCGAACTGGTGTTTTTTTTCTCCTTGCCTTCCATTTTGTTCTGTTTTTGTTATCTTTAAGGCCTAGGGTCACGTTGGGTATTATTACCCAAGCTTTTGATGTAAAACCAGGTTCATGGTGCCTCTCACGTGATGTTTCCGCTGGCGGCCTCACAGATTCATCAGCAAGTGTGGCTTGGACTCTCTTATACAATCACGGCAAGTGCCTTCACAGAGAAACAGCATCAGTCAATACGGTTAAAATCACAGTTTTCATTTATTTTATCCGTGGATAATTGAATGTCAATATGTAGAAGGTATTTTGTTTCATCCAATACAGCGTCATGTGTTCCGCCCATCGTGCGCCCCAAGACCCATTTTCTCTTTGACCCAAGCGAGAAAAAAAAGGACAAAAAATAATGAGCAAAAAAGTATTGTTCTTCCCATGGCTGCCAGCAACTGCTATGAGAAGAACGAGAAACGAATGATTGAACGAACGAACGAACGAATGAATGAGCGAGCAAACTAAAAAGTTGTTCAGCAAAGAAAAGAGTGTACAAGAATGAGAGAATAAAGTTGGTGTAGTCGTTGAGATGGCGCCATTGCTTGGTTCAGTGGCAGTTTCAATCTCATTTCTTAATTCATTCGAGAAGACGCACGCTTTCCACGACGGCGTTCATAGACGAAACGGCGTCTTGGGACAAAGCCTGAGCTGCTCTGCTTCTGGGCCGGCACAAAGGTATCTGCCATCCCGGGCTGACATGGATTTCCCAGAGCCACGGGCATAGGGACGGACCACAGGCCGGCAGCACATCGCTGGTATTTCAACCCGTCAGACTGGCAGTTATACTGGCCCTCTTTGGAGCACCTTGATCCTGCGGTCGTCGAGGAGTTTGCAGGGGCTGTGCCGTTGGAAAACCTGAAGGGGATTGAAGGAGCGGAAGGCCTGGAATTGCCGCTGCCAGTAGTGGGTTGAGGCTGAGGCTGAGACACAGCGGCCGCCGAAGAGGCTGGCGCTGAAGTTGCAATCGAAGATTTATGTTTGCTGGAGATGAAGCTGGAGACGGAGCTGGAGACGGTGACGGTGACAGTGACGGCAACTGTTGGTTCTGCCGAGGACACAGTAATGAAAACACCACCCGGACTCTGGGAAGCAAAAGTAGAAGTTGGAGTTGGCGTTGAGGTAGACTGAGGAATCTCTCTGTCACTGGTTGCTTTATTAGCATGCAATCATCAACTGCGAGGGATAGAGGCTAGTACATCATCTGTATGTGGCCATGAGCAACTGTGGCCAGTCCGAGGACGATGGCTGAAGCAGCATTGAAGAATCTCATGATGGCTGTTGATGGTGATTGGTTGATTGGGAGTAACGAGAAGTTGTATCAGCGGGCACCTGGCAGCTGTGGATGGTCTGCTATGTTTGCAAAGAAATGATTCCTGGCGCAGAGAGGCAGATATGGGTAAATGCGTTTATATACGTGTACAGATTCAAGTCCAGCCTGAATCAAGGGGATAATCGAATTTGAGTGGTGAAGAGGAAAGGATGGAATAAGAGGAAGAAGGGGCCAAATTTATATAGATGAGGTTTATTTAGAAGAAGAAATCCGTGAGCGGAGTATTGAGTCACCCGTCACAATAGAACAATAGGTATGGAGTCGAGAAGTGGGATTCGCCTTTGTGAGTTTGGATGAGAGAGAGAGAGCCGAATTTGAACAGCAATGCCAGAGGAAATTAGGCCAGAGCTAAAGAGTAAGAAAAAGAGGAGGCGGTAAAAGGAAAATAGAAACTGAACAGGCTTGACGCTTTTGACTTGGTAAAAGAAAATCCATGAGACAGCCTGCGAATAGCCATCCACTTCTCTTTATACATCTTCGTACATTACCTATCCACTTGGCCTGGTGTGCCATCTGTGTGCATGACTGTCAGGTTGTATCCGTTTCAAAGCCTGATCAGAAGCAGAAAAAGAAACAAGCCCCGTCGGCTATACTGTTCAAAAGGCATCGCCAGCAAACAGCCAAACCAACGCTCACCATTCGTTCGACCAGAGTCCCGCTCATCAAGTCATCACTTTTTTCCCTAGTCAAGGCGTACATACACAAAAGAGAGAAACAACAACGAAAATGGCCACAGAGTGAATCTGCAAGTAACCGCAGACAGGCGGTACTAGCCAATCACGCCCTCCGATCACGAAATATGCCTCGGAAAGCGCATACTAGAAAAATAGCATGCCGTTGCATCTTTTGGCCCGTCCAAATGATTATTTGTGCTGTAATTAACCTTTACTACTGTACCAAAAACTAATGCTCTGGATCACGCTGTGTTATATGAAATAAAACAAGGCACTGCAACTCCATTATCTTCAGACAGCCAACTTCCATGAGAGAATCGCTTGATTGGTGCATGAATTCACGTGTGCCCGCGGATTGCTCCATGTTCCAAATATAGATTCCAAGGTTCATCTCAATAGCACGACATCTCAACTCTACCTACCTGTGTAATGCATACCTACCTGTTCTTCGTCCTACATACCTAGATAGCCACTACTAGTTATAACCAACAAGAAATTGACCTATTCGCATTATTCATAGACTACATTCGTGTGCTACACCAGCCTTTTTCCTTTTCCTTCTTCTTTCTTCGGTCATAAATTCCCCGCATCCCATTGTGCTATTTGAACCACTTGTATCGACCATGTCACCCACAATTAGGACTCGAGACAAACGTACAACACCAAGCTGCCAGTATGGAGAAGACTGGAAAAAGCTCCGAAGATCACTCATACGACTCTCTTCCAGTCGTTGAAGCAGAATTTGAGGTGCAAAACCATCCCTCTGCCTACAAGCGCTATGCAGTGTATTCCCCCAGCGAGTGGCTTTTGGAATCCATTAGCTCATCTGTGGCTCTCGGACTCGTAGTTGCACTTGTGACCATATTCTGGTCCATGGACAACCAGCCGCTCTCTGCCTGGAAGAGTCACATTTCTCTAAACACGAGTATTTCCATCCTGACAACTGCATACGCCATGGCCCTTATGCACGGAGTCAGCACGTTTATCGGGCAGTCCAAATGGCTTCACTTCAGCAGTAAGCCTCGCAGGCTGGCTGACCTTGAGACGTTTGATCAAGCCAGTCGCGGTGTTTGGGGCTCTGCTATGCTGCTCACCACCGTCAAGTGGAATCTGGCCACCATTGGCGCGGTGATTACCATCTTGCGGCTTTCTTTCTCGCCATTCGCGCAGCAGGTTGTTCTGGTCGAGCAGCGAAATGTCATCTCCTTTGGCGCTGGTGCTGTCACCTTTGGATATGCACACGGTTATAGCCGGGAGGCAGTATTCAATCGCCTGTCAACCTCCGTCACTGGTAAGCATAACTGCCTCAACTGGGTACCAATACAACAAAGTTACACAATGTAGCTGACAGACGTCTATCCTAGAGAGCATCCCTCAAGATGCCGGTATGCAAAGCGCCGTCTTCCAGGGCCTCTACGGCGTCAACATTACAGAACCTTTCAGCTGCCCCGGTGTATGTCGCTGGCCCGGATCTTATGTCTCTCTTGGCTTCAAGGCCGAGTGCAGGAATGTCACCCAACAGACATTGCAAACATCCAACTGCGATAATCAAGCCATGGAATCTCACCAATGCAATATGACGACTCCAGGCGGAGTCATGGTCGGCGCTCGCATAGTGCTAACAGATGAAGCAACGGCATACTATATGAACGCGACCTCGCTGGTGGATGTGGACAAAGTTGCACTAGATTTATCAGACAGCTTTCCCGAAATCACGCGATTTGTGATTTATAGATCGACCCCGGACCACAGTTTTCAGATGCAAAACATCAACGTCACAGAATGCTCTCTCTCCATCACCGCCTACGAATACACAGACGCAAAGGCCAATGGCAGTGATTTCTCTTTTGCGAGCAGGCGAGAGGTTGACTTCGGCGTCAAGAACCCCTGGTTTCTCATGAACCAAAACGCAACTGCAAGCTTCCGGCGCCTGACCACCAACGAGACAACAAGCGGCAATATCCACGTTCCCGCACTTGAAATAGACTCCCCAAATATCCAGACACTGCAAAATTTCCTCACGTCCACCTCGATAATCAGCGAGTTTGTCGAGGGGAACTACAAGAACACAAACCTCGGCGTTGCCGCTGCTCTCATTGGCGACGTGGACCTCAACGCTCGGTTCGACGGAATGGCAACAGCCATGACAAACTACATACGGTACGGTCCAAACAGCCGATTGGCACACGGAGAAGTAATCCAGAGCGAGCCTTTTGTTTCCATCCGCTGGGAGTACTTTGCCGTTCCACTTGCCATTGAGGCACTTGCAATCGTGTTTGCCATCCTGAGCATCTTCAACAATCGCCGCAGCCGCAATGTGCCCTTGTGGAAGTCCTCGACGCTTGCCGTCCTGGCTTGTCAGCATAACGAACAGCTTGAACTATTGCAAACAACATGTAAGGGCATTGATGAAATTCAATTCGAGGCGGAGACACTCAAGGTACAGCTACAATGATACTTGCCCAAGATGATATGATATAAACGCCGAAAATGATATGATTACCTACATAAACTTGCTTTATACCTCTTTTACACAAAGTCAAGTGGCCGCCTTGTGGGGGGAGGAAGCATTATGAATTCATTATTAATATTAATATCCATGCGAAAGAATTCCTCAAATGGGACGTATATTTCACATGTAGGCACCATCTAATACTTCATACTAGCATGCAAATACAACTCGATAGCTCACTGCTCCGATCGTGCCGGCATTTGTATACAACTTTCAATTTAATCGCTCGGCTCATGCCTGTAGCATATACACCTATATCTAACTCTACCTTACATAACATTCACCGCGTAAAGCTAGTAGCAGTACTCTCTTGCCATTAAGTGTATATCCACCCGCTTGAGCCCCTCTCCATTCACGCTCTCTACACACTCGATACGTCCATCGCCTACCGTCTCTATGAGACGTCAAGAGTAGACAAATCGAATAGCTGCCCGCGCCTCATCGCTCTCATCGCCCTCATCGCCCCCTTTCAATTGCCTGAAAGGAGCATCATCCGTGTTTCAAATCATCATCGTTGGAAGTCGTCATCAAATCCCGCCGCTCTTGCGGCCGTCTTCTCCCTCTCCTTCTGCGACGCTGCTGCTGCTGCTGCTGTTGCCCTTCTTTGCCACCTGTCCTCCTCGTCTCATCCTGCTAAGCTATATGGCACCCGTGCAGCATCACAGCTTCGCCTAGCATCTCTAAGCCGGACTAATTGCTGCTCCACGTGCCTAAGCCCAAAGTTCATCTTCTGCCTTCATAGATGCTATGCCATCCTATTCTTTGCTGTTGAAAATGTAATGGCTGTCTCATCAAATGCTCTAACCAGAGCTCTTTCGATTCGGCCTTTGCTGTCAGCTTCTCCGCAAACCTCATGCTGACGCCACCTGAGCTCTCATCACAGCCCCGTGGGCTCGATTTGCTACTCGGTACATCGGCATAGATCCATTTGGAGATCACTCCCCAACGGCCGTCTCATAACC
This sequence comes from Trichoderma sp. CBMAI-0020, assembly GCA_030708095.1. Taxonomy (NCBI): domain Eukaryota; kingdom Fungi; phylum Ascomycota; class Sordariomycetes; order Hypocreales; family Hypocreaceae; genus Trichoderma; species Trichoderma sp. CBMAI-0020. Next base: position 1,530,919 of record JAJNCI010000001.1, read on the forward strand.
CTGATTGGAACATGAAGACCATCATCCCAAATGTAGACGTAAACTGTAAACGCTCATGACAATGCCAATCACAGCTGTTCAATATGCTTCTTCAACTTCTTCCCTTTCCTTTTTTTTTCTGTTTGTTCAAGAAATATTATATGTTCCTTTGCAAGATCAAATATCGCAAAGTAATCCAGAGCTGTGATGGAAAGCCAGAAAATGTCGTGGTGAGCGAATAACAGCCAAAACCCTCTAATAGAGAGGCAGCGCTCAGGATGACTATTCTCTTCCCATTTTTGCAGATCTAATGATGCGTCTTCCGATAATCTATTTTGTCTCATTAGATCCCTCAGATTCCTGGTTCTGGGGGGAAGTTGAAGCCGTGCGATTGGCCTGCGGGCCGGGATGCGGGTGACTCTGCGGTACATTATGCTTGTTGCCGTTGTTGTAGTTGCCACCACCGTTACTGGGCGGTTGTGGGCTATAATGGTGTGGCACGTTTGTCGCATAATGCTGAGGTCCAGGTCCGTTGTAAGGTCGTGTATTAGACACTAAACAAATCTGTTAGTCCAAAAGACTCATCTCTAGTCAATTATAAAGTAGCATTACTGACTTGGTACGCCGGTTTGCGCTGGCACGTATGCTGGCTGGCTATATTGAATACTAGGGCTCATTCCGTACATGTTATGCCCCTGCTGAGATCCCTGATGCACCATCATGGGCGCCGCCGGTCGTCCCGGGCTGGGATAACCATTTGCTGCTGGCACTTGCTGTGGTGGTCCTGAGGGCGGCATGAATTGCGGATGGTGTGCACCTGGGTACATCATGTGAGGGGCGGCCATCATGCCCTGAGGTCCTGGGATAAACTGTGGCTGCATCATCATTGGCGTGCCCATCTGGCCCTGCTGCGGTGCGTAGTGAGGGTTGTTAGAGAAGCTCCTAAATTGACCCAGCTGAGGGTTGCCGGCACCAAGGAAGACTGGCTGTCCATATGGAACCTGTGCGCCTGGGTTGACCTGCGGGTACGCCACGGGCAGCTGTCCCATACGGGGCGAGGCAAACGACTGAGCAGAGTTGGAGTGCATCATTCGATGGTCATCATTGCCATACGGTTGGTGAGGTATAGGTCCATGTTGCGGGGTGTGCATCTGCATCGGAGGCATATGTGGGGATTGTCGTGGCATAATGTGTTGTGCACCATGCTGGAGATGGAACGGAAGCTGGTGCTGATGAGGAGGCATCTGAGGTACAACATGAGCAGGGTTTGGAGTAGGCATGCCAGAAAACGGCTGTCGCTCAAATAACTGCTTGTACGTGAGGTGCATAGTTGAATCCCTCTTTTCATCATCCTGTATTTGGCGCCAGGTAGGAATAGTGTCGTAGGCCGGGCGCAGGCCACCATTTTCGTCCCAGTTTCGGGCCTGCGGTCCCTGAGGCGCAGCAAAGGTCTTGATGTGAGATAAGATGAGGCACTTGCTGACATCGATAGGCTTGGTCTTTCTTCGGATGAGCTGCTCTTGGGGATGCCCCGCTGCATTGGCGGCATCATGGACATGGTTGATGGCGACGCGGGGGCTGGATGTGGCGCTTGGGTGTCCGTTGGGGTTGAAAGACGCAGCGAATGGGCTTGGCCTGAATTCGTTGCTGTTGGGGTTGAGCTTCGCTCCAAGATGGCCGCTATGACGCCGCGGAAAGTCCATGTTGTTAGAGGGACCAGTGGGCGGAACACGGTTATCGGAAGCATGCTGATGGGGCATGGGAGGCTGAGAGAATTTCTGCTGCTCCACGTTGCGGATGCGTTGCGCCAGCGTGCCACCGTTTGAATGTGGCTGCGAAACATGCTGAGGACCAACACGACCATTCCTATATACTTGTTGGTGATACTGTTGTTGCTGATTGAACTGCTGACGAGGGCCTGTATGGCGGCCAGGTCCGCCGTTAGGGGGGGTAGCTTGGGGCACGGGAGCTCCCCGAGGAGGCCTGGTCTCGGCCGCGACAGGTGCCGTAGATGTTGACGTCTGCTCGGCAGGCTTGGGCAGAGGCGTCTCCTTGGATGGAGTGGCATCTTTTTTGAGGGCGGCGTCGGTCTTAGCCTTCGCCATCTCCTCGGCATTCTTAATAGCCTTGGCCTGAATCTCCCTCTGCTTAGCGGGATCCTTGGCGATGATGGACACCAAATCCTTGGGGACCGGTGTTGACAGCTTGAAAGAGTTTGCGAATTTCTTCAGCTCTGTCAGCTTGACTTCCTTATCCGCCTTTGCCTTGCTGCTTCTAGCTTTTTCGGCATTGAGACGTTGCTGTGAAGCAAACGATTTGAACGAGTTCAAGACATCGCGCTCAACAGTCGATGTTGCGCTGGGAACATTCTGAGGTAGCTGGGTTACGGGACGAGCATTTGCAGTAGGGACCGCCCTGGCGGAAGCCGCCGACTTTTCTGCCGGCTTCTCATCTGGAGTTTTGGTGTCTTTGGCCAGAGCAGAGGCAGGTGTTGGAACCGGAGTAGGGGTCTTGCTCTCCACGGGCTTTGAGTTTGATGGCTGGGTATCCACTGGCTTTTGGACCTCGGGCTTTGCTGAGGTCCCATTCTTGACAACATCAGAGGCCTTTCGCTGCTCAGAGGCCTGGGAAGGCTGCTTCTTCGGGGCAGTCTTGATCTGCGAAGATATAATGGCCGGGTCGAAAGGAGCGCCTGCAACTGTAGCTTGAGCAGTCGGAGCGCGTTTGGCCGGGGGCATGTACTTGCCCCCTTGTCCAGATGGGAGAGCGGGGAATTCCTGGCGACGAACACCGCTGTATCTGTGTGATGAGTTAGTACAAAAGGTCGCTCGCTTCGCAAATATTTCAAAATAAAACAGGCACACGCTGCAAGTCACAACTCACTTGTCCTCCTCATTGTCGTCAGCGCGGCCTTTGCCGCCAGAGTAGTCCATGACACGTTCTTCAGCCACGTGGGCTGTGAGAGCTGCGCTGCGCTCAATCTCCCTGGCCTTCTTATCTGCGGCTGCCATTCTCTCCTTGTACTTTGGATGGCTACGATCGATTACAGTGGTATACATGTTTTCGTCATAGTCGGATTTGAGGCCAAAGCGCTTCTCGTTTTCGGCGAACTGGTCCCAGACGCCAGAAGAAGAGGACTTTTCCAAACCACCATCGATAAACGTCTCGTCAGAATCAGGGACCCATGCCTGCAGAGTTCTCTGGGGTCCGGAGTGGCCGTTCGAAATTGCAGTGTCGGTTTTGAACCCGGCTCGATTGCCTACGAGTACTGTTTAGCAACCTCGAGGAAAGATCGTGTGGAGGGAGAGCGCGCCAAAGGTAAAGGCCGATTGCTTACCGTTTGCCTTTCCCTCCGCCTTGGCCGAATTGCCCTGTTGAGGGTCTTTTCTTTGAGATGCCGGCGGCATATTGCTGAACTTTCTTCGTCGTGTGCGTAGCTTCCCAGAACTTTATCAAACCGCCACAATTTTCAACTGCCTGTCGTACGAGGAAGGGTCGATGTCAGCGAGCTCGCGCGTTTGTCGACCTTCGTAGGGAAGCTGCGTGAGTAACTTGGGGGGTGCTTCAATTAAGAGCTTAAAATCTGGGCCAACCATGTGTCAGTACAAAATGCGTATGGTTGACTGCAAGACGAATCGTGGATTTTGACGCAAGAGATTGGCAAGATGGGAATGCAGGGGTAGCAGATAGAAGCACCACAGCCAATGGGGTCAATGCAATAAAGCAGGAAGGTCATCCCACCAGCCAGATCAGCCAGATTTTGCCGTTGGGTTTTCGGAACGAAGCGGTATCCCAGGGGAAAGCGTTTGAGGGCAGGATCGGGGATAGACGAACCTCGTGGTGATGATGACGAGAGCTTGTGTCACTCAAACAAACCGCCGAATCGAGAGAGAGTCGGCGTTCTTATAGCTGAGTTAAAAGAGAAGAGGAAAAAGAGAAAGAGAGGAGACTTGGGAGGTTGCTAGTGGCCAGCGCTCGCTCCTAAGACTGAACAAAAGAAGCATTAGCGAATCGTCTTTGGCGGCGCTCGCAGAACAGAGACAGCGATTGTAGGTGGTCAGGCCGAGGCGCAAAGAGGACTCCTGGGCCTGAAGTGGCGGATAGACCAAGAGGGGGGGGTGAATAGAAGACGCCGTGGGAGGGGACACGGAGAAGGAGCTGAAAACAAACAAAAGACGAGATGGTACGGACTAGATTCCGCAGATAAAGAAGTGGTGTGGTGTGCGAGAGAGTCACCGTAGGGGAAAAAAAAGGGTCGAAAGGCGGCGCTGGTCGGGTGTGGGGAAAAGCGCAAGAGAAAAAGAGAGGCCAAGGATGCTTACCTGGGGGGGATCTTGAGAGTGGGAGAAAGAAAGAATCGCAGCTGAAAGGATGAACAAGAAGCAAAGGAACAAGAGGATCAGATCTCCGCCTGAACGTCCAGCTCGCCGCTGCTACGATTGCCTCGCAATGGGCAGAAGGGACGGGGAGAAGATGGAGTCGGGAAAAAGAGAGCGAGTGTGAGAGCAAAGTGAAAGGGAGGACGAAGCGATGGTTATTGGATTCAGCGAGTGGAGGCGAGGCTTCGCCTTGCAAAGTACCCCGTGCCTACATAGCGGGCGAGGCGGTACCAGGCCGGACAGCGATGGATAGTGGGATGGAGACGTGCCAGACTGCTGCGCTGCACCGCTGTAGCCAGTGCTGAGAGCCACTGCGACCCCTGCCCGCTTCCTGCCCGGAGGCTAGCGGGAAGTAGCGCCTACGTACCGGCACGTTTGCACGACTAAGGCTTTAGACTCCGGCGGGCAGGAAAACATGGCTTGAAGCATACGATACAGTGTTGAGCAGCCTCTTCCAACTGTATCTGTTTTTATCTCTTTGTGTTGTCCCGTGGAGCCTCGAGGTAGCGTCGATACGACCAGAAGCAGAAGGCAGTACTACCAGTATCTCGCAGTAGGTGTAGTAGGCATTACGCAGCACTATATACCAGCACGTGTCTCTTGAGCCGGTGCGAAGCTCTGGCCAAGGGCACTCCTGGCTGAAAACATCCCGAGGCGTGTTTGTTCGTCCAATATCGTCCGGCTCCAGAAAACCCGCACCTTCATGCTCAGATTCTGCGGGTTGCTGCTGCACTCCAGCGAGTTGCGTTGTTGTCACTTGCGCATTGGGCTCTGCAGCACGCCCTGCATACGCCGCGCTGTACCGGTACGCGGCCGACGGATGGCGGACTGCCGTGTTGACCGGCGATTCTGAGATGTGCGGGAGCGGCGCCGAACCTTTGACGACGCCATCGCGTACAGGTACTTTCTCTTTGCTTCAATGGCTCAATGGTTCAATGGTTCAATGGTTCAATGGTTCAATGTCCGTACATGCATTCAACGCGCTCGGTAATGTGCGTTGAACATTGCAATCTCGACTGCGTCAAGCACAGTGCCAGCAGTGCATTGCAGCACAGCTCGGCGTGGCGCGGCCGTAGTTTTCGGCTTTTCTGTGGGTATATCAGAGGAACCTCACTTTTTTTTTTTACTTTTATTCTTTGTCTGAAAATTTACTGAGATGGAGACGCCTGAACATGTACAGGACGGTCTAGAGCAGTACACTTCTAATTGCCGTTGATATACCTAATGTGCCTATGTATCGTTAATACAGCCCCTATCATCTGCTCTTATAGCCTTTGGTGCTAGTCCTGGCTATAGCCACGGCCCGAGGAAACCATCGGACAGGCGAACTTTCTGGAACTCTAAGAGCGTCATACCGCGAAAATCATGCAGCTAGCCGGCGGTCTCTATACAGCTTTCAGACATGTTTGTGCGCGCATTGAGATTTCCTTCATCTCTCTCTTTCTACCTAGTACTCATCTAATTCGACATCATTTGAAACGAGATGTAGATAGAGCAGTGGAAGATGTCGCCAGCCATTGTGGCCATACGGGAGAGAGAGCGCATGCGCTATAAGATTACCTACATGATCCATTGATCAATGTCACACTGCACCGAAACCTGCAGAAATGCAAACAGCGGTGCTGATAGCGGTGATCACGCGACGTGGGCGGGACAGACACGTCCCAACAGCTCTGAATTACGCATCTATCGCTGTTTCAAACCAGATTGAGCAAATATAAGGCGTCCACAGCAAGATAGCTATCATGGAAGATTCCCTACCTCGTATTCGACCCAGTCCGGGCAAGCCTTCCAGGCACTGCGCACTAGTCCAGCCTGGCGGATCCGTACCCACCATAGCTCACCAGCCATGGCGCCTCAAAGCGTTTTCAATGGGAGTCACTCAATCAGGTGAACAACAGTCAATTATTTCACTCACACCTTTCTTTTCGTAAAAACTTTGTTCTATAGTCAGCTTTGCTTTGACAGCATCCGCATTGATATGAAAGATGAATGAAATTGCGTAGCGCTCCCACCTGCCCGCACTTGAGCATCCTTGTCCTCTTTGATACTCTCGTTGTTAGAGGCTGATGGACGCAGGGCTAACAAGGGGGTCCAAAGACAGATGTAAGTCTTGCTTTTGCATTCACTTTTGAAAAGCTATAAGCTCAAAGTATTCAACTCATGATTTACTCTGTCAAAGAAATCGCTCAACCCTCGTCTTTGAAGGATTCTTTTACTTGAATCGTTCACTGGTCGCTTCGTAATCTTCTACACCTTGTGCATAATAATAGCAATACATCCCACTACTCCAAATATCTTGGGCGAATTATAAAAATAGATTACCAGATATGAAAGAGGCGTCGGGAAAATTAGCTAGGTACTAGTAGCTAATCTCTCCGCCACCGAGTCCAGACATAATAGGTACGTCAATAAGGTAGATAGGTACTACTTCCGGAGAGGAAGTGTCCGTTGGGTTGACCTAGAAGTGGATTATGATCTAGATGTGCCAGGTCTCTGAATTTGTATGTTTGTACACTGGTGATTACCAAGATATCCGGATATCAGAAAGTAAGAGATATCCATTGCACGAGCCCATATTTGGCCTTTTGCGAATGTGCTTCTGCTTGGGCATGTTTCGTATCTCTTTGCTCACTGCTTGTAGTCCCCATGCCGCAAGCCAATCATACGTCTCACGCACAGTTTTATCATGCCATGCCATGCCATGCAGTAAATCAATTCAATTATTCTTATTCTCCTTTTTTTCCGGTATCAAGATATAGGGTGGGTGGCAACTTCAAGGTCGAGATGGACAGATGCGCTGCAATGAGCAAAAAAGGAGATTTAATACAAGCGGCCTTTTTCACGCAATACCATGACTTTAACCTCCCCACTTCTAGATGACTCTGACTGTTGTACAAGCTTTTTACGCCTTAATAACCCCCTTTCTATACACGCAGACCCAGCTCCTCAGCATAAGGCAGCACAAACAAGTCGCCGACGGAAGAGACTGTGGCCTTTCCATCGAGAAGGGTCTTGGCAGTCTGGAGAGTGACACATTCATATTAGTATATTCCAACATGAGGAGAAATGAGGATCATAAGAGCGACTTACAGTCTTCAGCTTATCAGCGGTAACCGCATCGAGAGACTTGGTCAGGGCAACAAGGTCCTGAACCTTGCCGTTGTTGACAAGGCCAGAGCCGGCCAGCAGAACGCTGGAACCGCGGGTCTGAGCCTTCTCCAGCAGGTTGAACTTGGCGTTGGCAATGGCCTTGGCCACATCCTCCTTGCTCACAGTGCCGGCAGCAATGTTCTTCAGGGCCTTGACAGTCTCCTCAGCGGCCTTGCGAACGGAGGCAGCGGCACCAGTCAGCTGGACAGTCAGGAGACCAGCATCAGAGTAAGCTTGGTTAGCGGAAGCGATGGAGACGCCAGGGGTTCCAGCAGTGGCCTTGGACAGAAGGCTGAAGCCAGGAGCCCACTTGATGGTTGGCTGGGCGCCAAGCAGGGTAGCCAGAACCTCAATCTCGGGCTTGGAGCCAGTGCTGTCTGAGCCGGGGAAAGCAATCACGATCGAGTTGCCCGAGGCGTGGCTGGTTCGCTGCTCACCACCAAAGTACTTGGTGGCCTCAGTCTTGAGAGTCTGTCCGCTGCGAGCGGCAGTTGGAACGCCCTTGAAGAACTGGTCGACCCACTTGGACAGGGACTGCGCGCCAGCGCCATCGGCGACAACGGCAATGTTGGGCTTGGAGTAGACAACATCGGCGAAGCTGGAAACGTACTCCTCGTTGACGTACTTGTTGAAGGGGGCGGAAGGGGAGGGATTCAAGGCGGCACCGAGACCAGAGTGGAAGGCCACGGCGTGAGCGTTGTCCAGAGCAATACCGGCAACATCGGCGTTGACGGCAGCCTTCTTGTAGGGCAGGATTCGTTCAATTTCCTCGTGGAATTCGTGGGCTGGTAGCAATTAAATTTTTTTTAGTCTCCTTCAAGTTTTCGCGATTCGGCCATCTCTTACTGGTGTACTTGGTCTGGGACACAACCTCAGCCAGGAGCTCAGCGAAGTAAGGTAAATCGTCGCGCAAGAAGCTGGCCTCGATGACGAGGGCCTCACGGGTGTGAGAGGCAGTCAATTGGCCTCCGAGAAGCTCGGCCTCGCGGGCAATGCGAAGGGCAGATCGTCGCTGGGTGGTCTGGAAGCCATACAAATTAGCTCAAGCTGCGCCAACAGACGGAACCGTCCGTACCTTGAAAGCATACTGCTCCAGACCAAAGGTCAAGCCGGGGAGAGGCTGGTAACGAGTTCCGGCCTTGGCAACAACAGCCAGCGTCGTGGTCGGTCCCTGAGTGTCTTTGGAAGCAACCTTGAGTCCGTTGATATCGGCAGTCTCGTACGATCCGGTGGGGGCTGCAGCGGCGGCAGCAAAGCCTCGGTGAGGCACAACGCCTGACCGGCGGGCGGCCTGCTGCGCACTTCTCGAGAGAGCCGATCTCGAAATCATTGTCGAGGGTGTTGGCGTAGTCAATTGGCAGTCCTTGAGGCGTCGTGATGGAGCAGTGGTTCGCCGAAAAAGAAGTGCCTCGTCGTGCAGCTATCCGTCTAATTTTCGGCAGCCGGGAGTTTGGCTCGATCACGTGATGCGCCGCGGATATCCTCGCCGCATCCTCTCCGAAAGCTACCTCTTGACGTCGGTTTGTAATCAGTGTTTGACAACTTTTCTTTTTCTCTTTGTTTTCATCTGGAAACGAGAAAACAAAATCATGGCATCAATAAACATGCACAGAATAACGTCGCGATTTGCCGCGACCGCAGTTTCAAGGCCCTTACAGGGATGCCAAGTCAGAGCAGCGTCTAGATGGTCCTCTCTACGGCATCTCAGCACCAGCGTTCGCCTACCGGCCATTGCCACCGGATCACGGCCTCAAGCAAGAAAAACACAGCGCTTCGTGCCAGGCGTCTCCGGCCCAGGTAACAGCGTTCGAACAATCTTTATCCAGACTGAAAACACACCCAACCCGGATGCTCTCAAGTTTTTGCCAAACCACCGCATCGTCCCCGAGAGTATGAGCACTCCGTTTATAGAGTACCTAAACCCACGATCTACGATTTCTCCACCGCACCCTTCGCCCTTGGCCGCTAAGCTTATGAATATCGATGGCATTACTTCTGTCTTTTACGGAGCCGACTTCATCACCGTAACCAAGGCCGGAGATGCCAATTGGGCCCATGTTCGACCTGAAATCTTTGCCCTGATAACCGAGGCTGTCACTTCTGGCGAGACAATCGTCAACGTCGTGGAACGCAAGGGTGATGAGCATGGCGAAGCAGCTGTGGAAGAAGACAGCCTGGCTTACAACGAAAACGACAGTGAAGTAGTGGGCATGATTAAAGAGCTGCTGGAAACCAGGATTCGACCGGCTATTCAAGAGGATGGTGGCGATATCGAATTCCGCGGCTTCGAGGATGGTCAAGTGATGCTGAAGTTGCGCGGAGCATGTCGTACCTGCGATTCAAGTACGGTGACACTCAAGAATGGTATCGAGGGCATGCTGATGCACTACGTGAGTCTCGTCAACCGCAACTCTCTGTATGCCACCACTAACTGTTTGTCGCATAGATTGAGGAAGTACAGGGGGTGACGCAAATCCTCGACGAGGAGGAAGAGGTTTCTCTTCAGGAGTTTGCTAAGTTTGAAGAGAAGTTGAAGCAGCAGCAGGGGAAGTCGGCCGAGGCAGCATAAAGACTGATTATGCCTCTGAACGGTCTGTACGTTAGGAAAGCATAGCATGTATAGGTAAGAAAAAAGGTTAAAAAAAAGTTGGATACCCATCACGTATGAATATCAGTTGTCTATAGTAAGAATCGCAACCCGTAATTTGTTACGCATTAGACTATATCCAGCACATGCATAATAGATCATAAATGCCCAATGGTGAGCCAGGCTACGGGGGCAAAAATCGGTATGACGCAGATCGCGAGTTTTCGAGTACCTGCAGGCATTTGGCTCCAAAACGTCAAAAGCCTAGGCGGTTCTTTGGGCTAAGGTGCCCCACCTTCCCTTTTAGCTCGCCCATGCTCCAGCAAAAAAATTGGCGAATTCGAATCTCGCTGTTTGTAAACTCAACTTCTCTTCTCTTTGCCGTCACTTTTTGCGCTTTCCACCACGGCTGCATCTTCCTCCACCGTCCTTCCTGTCGCTATCCGTGGACAGGGAAACCGGCTCTGTTGCGGAACAAGTCAATGACTCCGAGGTAGCACCTGTGGCAGCTCTAGAGATAGTGAGAGGATCTCTAGGAGCAAGCAATGTTCGTCGTTAGTCACACTCGCCCTCTGCGCTGGAACGAGCAAACGGAGAGAAGGGAAAAAAGAAGAAGCTAATTTTTGCGACGTTTCCAGACTAAACATGCGGCGGAGCTTTGCGCTCTCCTAGTCAATGATCTCTACGGCGAGCTTCCTTCGGTATGTCAAATTAATATCCATTGAATATCCATTGAAGCGTCTTTGCATGGAGCGCGTTCCTCGAGAAAATGGTAGCAAGCGACCAGCGAATGTTAGCGACTGACCCTTTCTTGGCGCTGTTGTAGCGAATTCTTGCCGCGCTCTTCGCCAAAGGCCGATCAAACATTACACAGCTCGGGCTGTATACGCAGCTGGGCCCTCGACAAGTTCGCAATGGCCTCGGCGTCCTCAACCAGCAGAATCTGCTCTACCACCACACAGATACCACTACCAAACGCACCACCTACGAAGCCAATCCCGGAGCATGCTACAACCTCGTTCGATCTGGCAAGATTTTGGAGATGATCGACAGCCAATACGGCACTGCAGAGCGCGACCTAGTTCAGACCCTGCTGCTGCTAGGCTATGCGAGAATCGCCGAGCTGACCCACGCATACCAATCCCGCGCACCGACGTCCAACGGCCATGCGAATGGCCACGGTGCGAATGGATCCAGCTCCGGCTTGATTGGATCCGAAGCTGAGCTTCACAATGTCCTGAGTCACTTGATTCGCTGCGAAATTATCGAGACGGTCAGGCCACAGTCCTTTCGCAACCCCAACGATGTTTACCACGAGATTGAGGCGGACGTCACCAAGACAGCTCCGGGTGAGAAGGCAACAAAAACCAAGATCGACCAGCAAAGGCAGATAATGGAGCAATATCGATCATTCAGAGACCAGCCGACAGCTTTGAAGAGGCAGCTTGACCAATTTGGAGGCCCGGTAACAAAGAGAAGAAAGCTTGAGAGTGGATCGGGAGAAGATGATCGGGCGATGGATTATGATATTCCACCTCTTAATGTAAGCATGCTTTCCCTCGTTCTTGCAGTTCAGTACACGCAATCTAACAAGAAAAATTTAAGCCAAATGTGGTTGTCAGAGTCAATTACGAAAAATGTCTGGTTGAATTACGCAGCCACCGCCTGGCTAGTTTCGCCAAGGACATTCTGGGAGAGGTTACTGGCGAAGTGTATCGCACACTGCTTGGACTTCTCACTTCCGAAGTATCTAGATGCCGGGCGGATCCTTTCCTCGGAGAAGAGGCGATTACTCACCAAGCTGCTGCAACTACAATGGACGTGTATGAGCACCTAGATGAGGCAGTCAACGTTGCGGCGGGAATTGGAAAAGCCCCGAAAGACAAAATTGACTACCAAAGCGCAGAAAAGATTCTGACAGCGCCTGCGGGAAGCGATTCGTTCGCTGGCGACTCGGATGATGACGCAGCAGGCGGCGCTTTTGACAGCGACGATGATTCCGATGACATGAGCCGCAATGGAGCTTTTTCTCGAAAATCTCGGTCAATATCCAAGACAAATGGTGGTAAACCAAAGGTGACGTTTGAAGACGCAGCAACATCTACGGACAACCGCCTAGACCAGATGCGCCAGCATCTCTTGCTGCTGTCGGAGAGCAAACACCGCTTCGTGCGCCACTGTGGAACGCAGGGTCGGGGGCAATGGACGGTTGATTTCGACCAGGTTATGGGGCGTCTTCGAGACACTGAGCTGGATGCCTCCATCGAACAATCGTTTGGACGGCATGGACTCCGTCTTACTCGTATCCTCCGTGAAAAGGGCAAGCTGGACGAAAAGATGTTGCCATCTGCAGCACTAATGAAGAAGACGGACGTGCAAGCGAAGATGCTTGCCATGCAGATGGCTGGTTTGGTCGACGTACAGGAAGTTCCCAAGGACAACACACGAGTAGCCAACCGGACCCTGTTCTTCTGGTTCTTTGACAGAGATCGAAGCCAGGCACAGATACTAGACGACCTATATAAAGCTATGGTCCGCTGCTTGCAGACGCTGCAGGTAGAGAGACATAGGGAGCGTAACATTTTGTCTTTCGTTGAGAGAAAGGACGTTATGGGAAAGGAAGAAGAGGTGATGACGGCAGAACATTATAACAAGTACAACAAGCATTTGGAAGAGCAGAACAAGCTTCTTGGACAGATGATGAGGTTGGATGAGGTTGTGTCGATATTCCGAGACTATTAGAAGCACTTGGGTGGTAAAAAAAAAAATGCAATTGTAACTACCTAGGTATCTATGGTACACTAAATTGCCATAAGAAGAGGACTGAGTTGCCTCTCTGGTGTTTTGAATAAGTGCCTCATATTGAGATTGGCTACGGAATGAGATGTTTAACGTTTTTCTTGTTCCACTCTGGAGATTCTTTCGGTCTTGATATTATCGCAAAATGTTGTATTTGTATCAGATGCTGGGAAGTTACTAATGGACTCGCATATAAAGCCGCGGCATTGAATTCGAGATGTTGCGTCTTGAGATACCTCGGTCTTATAACTACTAGGCCGAACGCTCAAATGAGCATCCACCTATCCACCAGCCATCAAAGACCGAAATAATCATAAGTATTCACAACTCAGGCAGTTTAACAGCTTATTTGATCCCTTTCCCTCCAATTCTCCATCCTCTTCAACAGCTAAGAGATTCCGTTGACAGCGACGTGCAAATTCGAAAATTTCCAGGGTAGTACCTACAGCGACTATCGGCTGCTACGATAACACAGTATTCAAAAAACGGTCCCGACAGACCACGCAGGGATCATTTACCCCGCCGCTTCAAAGCATTTCAAGCCCCTCCAAGCCCGCTGAAGGCTCTCGCGTGTCCGCCGAAAATCGGTGGTACTGCAGCGAAAAGTTGCTCGGAACGGACAAGGTTCCTTATCAGCAGATGACAAGCACGGAAGCGTCATAAGATATCGACGAAAAAAAAAAAGATTCCCACAGCAACGCCATTGCCTGGACTTTTTTTCGTTCCCTCTCATCTCTTTTCGCGGTTCTACGGGAAGGTCTTGATTTCTTTTCTTTCTTTTCTATATCATCCCAATATTATAGATTTTGATTTTTCTTTTCCTTTTACTGCCCAAAAAAATTCACAAAATGTCACCAGCGGCAGCGGCAGTTGTGGGACGAGAGAAGGAGTCAAACTTGGCTCGTCTGCTCGGTTCAGGTACGCAATTTTTTTTGTTCTGCCTCTGTTCCGAGGATTGATTCGCATGCGCCGATGCAAAACTGCGATGGGATGCTAATTGAGGTTATTTAGGTACCGCTGGTATCTCCGAGCTGGCGCTTTTCCACCCTGTACGTCGCCTGGATCAGAAGTCGCAAAACCTATCGAATGTTCAATGACTGATTTTTTTTTTGCGCCTTTATTAGGTGGATACTATCGCGAAGCGCTTGATGAGCAACCACGGCAGAGTAAGGACGCATTTGTCACGAGGTCCTTCAATTGAAAGGCCAATCGACAGGACGAGAATAAAAAGTGTATGAAGCTGAACATGATCGCAGGTTGCTAGCGCAAGCCAATTGAACCAAGTCATCTTCAAGGACAAGGCCTCCGCACCCTTCGCACGAAAGTTTGTCTCGCTATTCCCCGGTCTGGGCTACGCCGCCGGCTACAAGGTGCTCCAGAGAATATACAAGTATGGCGGACAGCCCATTGCGCGCGATTTCCTGGGCAAGCACTACGGAAAGGACTTTGAGGCCGCATTCGGCAAGAAGACGGGCAAGGCCATCATGCACTCTACTGCTGGCAGGTGAGTTGATTGATTAGAAGACGAGAATTTGTACTCTGGAAAGCTGAAGCCGAGGTTAACTTGCGATAGTCTGATTGGAATCGGTGAAATCGTCCTGCTGCCCCTCGATGTCCTCAAGATCAAGCGCCAGACCAACCCCGAGGCTTTCCGTGGCCGTGGTGTCCTCAAGATTGTTGCCGACGAGGGCTTTGGCCTGTACCGAGGCTGGGGATGGACTGCTGCTCGAAACGCACCTGGCTCTTTTGCTGTAAGCGCGCCTCTCTTAGCCCAATGGCATTGATACTCCGTTGTATTGCAAAAAGAGCAAAGCATGGCGTAGAGATTCTCAATCATTGACTAACGAATGCATTCAGCTCTTCGGAGGTTCTGCCTTCGCCAAGGAGTACCTCTTCCAGCTCGAGGACTACAACAAGGCCAGCTGGTTCCAGAACTTTGTCGCTTCCATCGCTGGTGCCTCTGCCTCTCTCCTCGTCTCCGCTCCCCTCGATGTTATCAAGACCCGAATCCAGAACCGCAACTTCGACAACCCCGAGAGTGGCTTTAGAATCCTGAGCAACATGGCCAGGAACGAGGGCTTCTCCAGTTTCTTCAAGGGACTTGTTCCTAAGGTATGCTGATTATCTAATGTGGCTGATGTAATGCATTCGCTTGACTTCGCTTCTGCCATCGCTTGCCGGGATACCATTGTCTCCTGATGGCTCTAGTAGGGGTAGAAGCAGCAAGCCATCATTCTCTCCACCCTCTTCTTATGACATGCGCGCACTCTTGGGAACCCGAAACTGACATAACTGCTTTACAGCTGCTCATGACTGGACCTAAGCTGGTCTTTTCTTTCTGGCTCGCCCAGACTCTGATCCCCGCTTTCGACACCATGTTCAGCAAATAGAGTTCCAATTACGCAAACCAAAAACCAAAATTATGTACCATGTATAAGCGATAAACGCACCGAAAAAAGACGCAAGTAAAAAGTGGGAGAGAAGAGGCTATACAAAATGGGAGAAGGATAGGTCTGCAGCGTATTTCCTAGGATATACGGGGCGCCGCTGGGCTTGGGATATCCTCGGCCGGAATGGAGGGCATGTATAGAACGACTCTGCTCTGTGTAGAATTATATAATCAAGCGATATAACAACGAACCGGAAGACAAATCTCCAGTGATTGGGCACTCATACATATAGACACGTCAAAAGAAGCTTCACTAGGCCTACGCGAATAACATCTCTCCTAAACCTCTTAGGCGCCCCCCCCGCGGACGCGACAAGGTCCCAAGTGTGATGATGTTGACGCGGCGCCCATCACCATGTGCCTTGCGCTAAAATGTGATTCACCATTTGATCTTATCGGGTTAAACTCCAGCCATGGCCGCAAAGCTTGCTTGCAGGGCTGTTTTTCGTTAACAATGGCGCCGGCAGATCGTTGCCCGGCAACACTCCACTAGCGCTGCAAACAAATAACCCCTGTCCCCTGGCCGCCTTCTTGATGAGCCCGTTCGCCCACTCAACGCTGCGCCGAGTCCACTCAAACCACCCGCAGCGTTATCACGATCTTCTTATGAACACACGCTGGATTGCGACCGGAGCTTCTCGTCTTCCAAGACTGGGAGGCCGCGCCAACACCGCAACCGCGCTTATTTGACATTTTTCTAGAGCCTTGATTTCCCCTCTCCCTGCAGCAGGCTGCACCGTGATACATCTATAATCCCGAATATATTGTCTTTTATCGCCTCCGCAGGCGGGCGTCACTCGCATTCTCGCCCTCCGCACGCTGCATTCCACGCGAGGGACGAGGCATGCCCTATCCTGACCGGCAGGGCTCCTTCGGCGCCGAGCCTTACCTGAGACACCAGCATTCTGCGTCGTCCGACCATTTCAACCCAATGTGCGTATCGACCTGCTTTCACCGCATCCAACAATGTTGTTTTGGCGTCAGCTAACCCGTAGCAGGTGGGACAGCGCAGACCCCGAGCGTGCGTCGCTCAATCCCGCGTCCCCAAAGCAGGCCACGCGGACCAGCACATCGCCGTATCCAGTCTCGAGCGCCATCCAGTCTGCCCATGCTGCGCTTACTGAGCGGGTGAAGGAAAACAGCAGTGGCCTTGTGCCTCCTCCCACCAAGCGCTTCAACGATCCATCGCCTGACCGGACCATTGCCAAAGCCGGCGGGCCACACCGCAGACTGCAGTCCATGCATACCGGCTCTGTGCGAGACATCAGTCTGATGCTGGAGAGCAACTCCGGCAATAGCCCCAGTACTTCGCCGGTCAAGTCTCATGAGAAGCCAGAGAGAGTTACCAGACCAACCACGCCGCCGGGCCTCAGAGAGAGTAGTTCGTTTGAAACTCGCATCTACGACAAGGAGATGAACATGTCGGCACCATCGCTGTCGAGCAGCCTGACGCCCATTGTGCGCCCTACCGTCCGTCGGCCGGCGCCGCAAAGCATTCTTTCAGAGAATACTCCGCCTCAGTCGTCAACCATGCTGGCCTTGCAAAGCATGCCCAGTGGATCACCAACCAAGGAGGTCGAGAACCCGCTTTCCAACATCACCAATGGATCAACCAGTGGTGGCAAGGGAGCAACTATGGATACTTTGGCTTCGCAGATCCTGAGCCTGACCAGTATCGCGAGTTCCCTGCAAAAGGAGATGGCAGCGCTCAGTCGACGTAGCCGAGACAATGCTACAGATCTGCTTAGCCTCAAGGAGGCTACAAACACTCGAGACGAAGACATCAGAAAGAGCCTCAGAGATTTATTGGGCAATATCAACGACCAGACCGCCAAGATCGCCAGAGATTCGTACAATGGCTATTACATCGATAACAAGGCCCACCCACAGTCGCCCAACAGTGGACGAACCTACCAGATGCCTCGAATCCCTTCGCCCAAGAGCTTTGCCGAGTCTATTGATCGCGCATCCATGAGCACACCGTCTTTGGTAGGTGGCGACAATTCGGGCGCAACTTCAATTCTGCTTTTGGAAAAGATCCTCCGCGGTTTGGGCACCAGGGATGGCCAGGAGTCACTCCTCAGCCATCTACTCGAGCTCTCGGACAAACTCACAGGCATGGCGACTGCCGCCAAAGTAGAGGAGCTTGTGGATTTTGTCCGACTGCAGACGGAGAGCGCCATGGTGCCCGTCGCTCAATCTAGTCGACGATTCAGCTTGGACCATGAAGGCAGCATTGCTCACCATGGCCATAGCAGTGCCATTGCTCCACGCATGCTCAATAACATAGACTCCCGCAGACCAGCTACTTCCCAAGGCATTTTGAACGATGACGTGCTCAACATCATTCGCAATGTCAAAGACAGCGTCGCAGCAAGTGGTGGTCTAACTGCAGAGGTAAAAGCGCTTGTTCGAGAACTGCGCGGAGAAGTTTTGGGCATGGGCCGTGAGCTCGGCAAGAGGCTGGAGAATGTCACTAGCAAACCGGGAAGCAACTTCGAGCCATCATCCTCGACAAATAAGGATGAAGTTACGCGGGTTATTGGCGAGGGCCTTGAGCAGATGAATGAGCAGCTCAGTCAGGTTCTCAGAGAACACCGCCGCCAATCTCAAGCATCCGCTCCGCTGCAGAAACTTACCATTGATTACCAGGAGGTCTACGCAGCCTTGAGGACTGCTCTCAAAGACATTGACGCATCCAAAGAGATGCCCGACTTGAGCAGAGACGATGTCCTTGAGGCTGTGCGCGAAGCATGGGAGAACTATAAGCCTGAGATCGAAGTGCAGCAAATCGGATTGGAGAGAGACGAAATTCTCGAGTGTCTCAAAGAAGGCCTTGAGAACCAAATGCCTCCCGCAGCCACTAGGGATGAGATTTTGACAGCGGTTGTGGAGGGCTTAAAGCACTACGTGCCTCCTCAGATGGATACTGCAGCCTCCATGTCAAGAGATGAGATTGTCGAAGCCGTGCGAGAATGCTTAGAGGAATTCGAATTCCCGGTGGCTCCGTCTGCGCTTGGAAACGAGCTGACTCGCGAAGACATGCTTCGTGCTGTCAAAGAGGGCCTCAATGATCTAGATCTTGGAAAGAGCAATGCGCTTGTGCCAACTCGCAGCAACGATGAAATCAGCGCCAAGCTTCATGAGTTGATGGACTTTATGAAGATGGAATTCAGGGCCGTCTCCGATGAAGCCAAGAACAACGTGGCGGCCCATGGTCGAGACACTGAGCATCTTTTGGACGCTACGAAAGACGGCCTCGAGCATCTCCGTGCATCCATCGAAAGCTATGTTGACCGTGCCACCGGTGTCACTGGCCAGGAAGAATTCTTGGATGACCTTTTAAAGTCTTTGGATTTATTCAAGGAAGAAATGTCGGCGCTTGTGTCAAAGGCTAATGCAACTTCTCGGGAGCAGCTCCAAACCGAATTGGAAGGGCTGCGGGATGTTGTCCATTCGTCCATGGTTCCGGCCGCTCCCCTCATGCCGCAGACGCACAACGACGATCTCCTTGACGCTCTGCGGAAGGGACTGAGTAACTTGCGGCAAGAAATCCTCCGACCACGGCCAGAGACTAGTGAAATTCTCGATGCTCTTAATGATGGCCTGAATGACATTCGAGCTGGCATCGACAGAATTACAAACAAGCCGGTGGATCTCACTGCTAATGATGAGATTCTCGATGCTCTCAAGGAAGGACTGGATGGCGTGCGATCTGATATCGGCACAATTCGAGACTCGAGCAACGACAAGGCAGTTGCCATTCGCACTGTTAATAACGAGAACAGCAACGAGATGGCGATTATTCCTGCTGATATGGCCAAGCAGAATGATATCAAGAATCTCGAGATTTTGATTACCCAACTGCGAGCCAAGATTGAAGAGATGGGGCCTACTACCGGGGCCCCAGCGGCTCCCAAGATTAATATGAGCCACCTTGAAAACATGCTTCACGATGTCCAAAGGAGCGTTAATGAGCTCAAGTCCCGCTCACCCGTCGTGGTCCAAGCTGCTAAGCCGCGCGAAGGATCGGAGCAAGACAAAGGCCATTCGGAGACGCCAAAGGAGGGAGAAGAATATGTTATGAAAAGCATTCCGTCCATCTTCACTAAAAGCGGTGGCAACCCAACCAAGGAAGATGTTGCGGCTATTGAGAATATTTTACGCAACACCAAGTCTCGTGTGGATCATCTCATTGATGGTGATCAAGCAGTGCGACGAGAGCACATTGATACACTGGAATCGCTCATCTTGGAGTCTCGAGAGGCTATCCGATCTGTCAACCGGCAGCTGGAGGACATTCCCAACTTATTCCACAAGGATGACTTTGCCAAACTGACTACGATCATTACTGATCTTGGCGAGGGCCTGGAGGCCATCAAAGATCATGCCGAGAGAGAAGCCCTAAGCCCCGAAAAGGTCAGAAAGTCAGATGTTCAGGCCGTTGAGACGGTTGTACGGGATATCAAGACTCTCGTTGACGGGATTGCAGTGGCCGACTTTGCCACCATCACTACTCGAGAGGATCTCGCTAAACTAGAAGCAACGATGAAGGCGACCAAGGACACTTTCGACAACTACCACGAAACATCGTCAAAGGCGCTGGTCGATCGCAAATCTGATATCAATACCGTGTATGAGCGCATCCAAGAAGTCAAGTCCTTCATCGAAGAATTCCAGGCCGAGATTCGAAGTAAACTTATGGACGGCTCTGAGAGCGTCGGCAAGGCACTGCAATCTATAAGCGACAAGGTTGAAAAGAATGAGAGCGTGGGCGGAGACGTCAAAGACATGCTTGAAGTCATGAAGAGCGAATTTGAGATTTCCAAGGAGGCCATTGCGGGATCCAGGATTGAGTCTAACGAGAAGCTCGATGAGGTAACTCAGAATATTCGCACCAAGATTGATGACAAGGTCAGCGAGCTCCTGGCCAAAAATGAAGCTCTCCGGGTCATGATGGACGAAAAGTCGCAAGCTGCCGAAGCACGCGAAATCGTCACTGAGTCGGCTTTGTCGGGCACCAAGGCTGTTGCTGATGAACTCAAGCTGCTGATCGATACTCTGGGATCCACCGTCACTGATTCTCTAGAGAAGATGGAGGAAGCTTCCAAGACTGTCTTCACCAAGGTGGAAGAAGTAGCCTCTCGCTCAGAAGAGAATCACAGCGAGGGCAAAGCCGATCACCAACAGACGCGCGACCAACTCCGTGAAGCTGTCAGCAAGGTCGAAGGCAGTGTTAGCGAATACCAACCTCAGATCTTGGAGGCGGTCAAGAGCATCCTTGGCCTCGTTGGCGATCACTATGAGCACTCCAAAGGTATCCAGGACAAAGTGGTGGGAGCGATTCCCACAGAGCAGGCTTTCAGGGCCATGATGCCGGAGAAGTACGACGACGCGGTTATCCACCAGAAGCTGGACAAGATTGTGCAGCACAATGATGATGCGGCACGTGCCTTTGTCCAGCTTCAGACTCTGGACAAGGTTCACCAGTTGGTTGTGGAGAATGCTGCAGAGTTGTCCGAGTTTCTTTCCAAGCAGACTAAGCATGCTGTGGAAGAACGTGACAACCGTGCTAAGCTCTTGGAGGAGACGAATATTGCTCTTGAGAGGGCCAAAACAGAACAAAAGCATGCCGCTGCGTCCGTCAAAGAGCTAAAAGAGGAAGAAGAATGGCTGAAGCGCAGCGTCTTGTCTCTGCGGAACGAGCAAGAGGGCCTGATGAAGCAAAAGACGCGCCTTACTGGCGATGTCTCTGCCCTCGAGACGGCACTACGCCTACGCAAGGAAGAGCTCCTCGAGATGGAAGTTCGAGCCGAAGGTTTGGAACGAAGAATCTTCAACGGTGTCATGGATCACTCTCGGGTGCTCCTCTTTGGAAAGAAGGCCAAGGGTGGTGCCGATTCTATGAACCGCAAGCGAGTTAAGAAGTCAGCCGGCGACGACGGCACCTCATCCCCGCGAGGCATTGCAACGGCTCTCTCCTCAGCAAGAAATCCCATGGCGCCGGGACAAGTAGGGACTACGCGACGTATTGCGTCTCTCAGTCAGATGACAAACAGCGTGGCAGCAAACCCCATCACAAGAAGTCATAGCGTGAAGACTCCGACTGTTAGTGTCAACGGCCATCGCAAGCGCAGCTGGGGACCCACGGCGCAGAAGAGTGGATTGAGCGCAGAGGACAAGGAGAATGTCAATGTCGAAGAGACGGTTGAAGAGCTCGACGAGGGTGACTTGGTCAATGTGACTCACGAATCTGCTGCTGTCGATAACGGGGCGGACGATCGCTCAGAGTACGAGGAAGAGATTGACGAAGATGACGATGCGGAGAGGCACGACGGAAGCGATGGCACGCAGATACGACGCGACAGCCAGGGATATGAGGACGATTCTGGAAGTGAATACGAGGAGAGCATTGATGGCGACGATGAGCCTCATGCTGCCGTCGTTGTTCGATAAACTAGGACTATTGGCCTAGTAATGGGAGGAATTCAATGGTTTACGATTTTGTCGAATTGATTCGCCGGGAGGCAGTGCTTGTTTTTTTGTTTTTGTTTTTGTTTCTTGGTTTCTTTGTTACTTTTTTCTATTACCCCTTTTGCTTATTTCCTTCTTGCCTATTGGCACTGCTGCCCCATTCTCTTGGCTTGATGTTTTACAGAGATGGATAGTTATGAGGAGACATGATAGCCGCTGTTTGATACCTGTATGTAGCTTTGAACGATAATTGATAGTTACGTTATATTATAACATACAATTGTGAAATCCATCCTGCACGATGGGATGACCTTTTGGATTGTGAAGCTGAATGTTTGAATCATACCTGAAATGGAGAGCTTGGATGTTATTCGTCTTGTATACGAAGATGATGCGCTGATACGGTTATCAGGTATGGTGGGGTCCAGCACTAATATTGCCCGCCAAAGCAACCCAGACGTGCTTAAGCTTCCTCTACCCATATTAAACTTGTCCAACATCATCACGTCAATTGTCACGAACCAAGAACCCGCACGCACCTCAAAATAAGCGTAAATTGTAATTCATAGCCACATCAAGAGAGACACGCGATTATCCACCTTGCAAAATGGACCAGCCGCACGGGGGTGGCGGCCTCATCTCGCCGCCAGAGCTGTCTCCCATGGAGCAGGAAATCCTGGAAGAATACGAGCGCCTGGCGACGAACATGAAGACTGTACGTGCTATTGCCAAAGGACAGGTTTTTTTGCTAATGAGATGTTTGAAAAATAGCTGGCGACGCTGCTGGATAGTTTGGCGTCCAACCCCACGGTCGCGATACTCGATGGGTTAAGGGAGCTGGAGCGCAAGACGAGCTTGGCGTTTACGCTGCTGAAGGCGAGTGTGTATAGTATTGTGCTGCAGCAGGAGATTGATTGGGGTGCGGGAGCTGCTGCTGGAGATGGCGATGGTGGGAATGATGGACGAGAGGAGAAGGAGGAGCCTGAGGATGAGGATGGGGATGATGAAGATATGGAAGAGTGAATCGTGATGGTGATGACGATGACGATTTTAATGATACCCGATGTTAATGAGATTTTTAGACAAAGAGAATTCGATATTCATGACGTTTCAGCATTATTTGTTTTCTTGTCAAAGTTGTATATATTCATTTCCCAGCGTAATAACAATACTTGTACACTTTGAGCAGTGAAACATCACCGCTCATACTTTTCCCCACCCCCCGTCTCTATTTTTCTTTCAAGCAAGTCTCCCTTTCTAATATACATTTCCTCCATAGTACACTTTTCGCACGTCGACCATCTTCTTCCCCCGTCCAATGGCAATCGCCTCGGGGTCGACCTGGTTCATCAGCGCGCTGTAGGCGGCCTTGACGGAGTTCATGGGGTTCTTGGACCGGGGCATGCTGGCGGCGATGTCGTGGATGCCGGCGGCGCGGCACATTTCGAAGATGCGGTGCGGGCAGCGGAGACCAAAGCCTGTATATGTCATCGTGTTAGCAATGTAACGAAACCTCTCTCTCTCGCGCGCGTGTTTGTAGAGTGAACGTACCTGGAGGGCGGGAAAACAGCTCGACCACTGTGCCCGAGACCTTGGACGTCGACTTTCCGTAAATGGTGCGGTTCTCATAGCGTCTGATGGGCTTCATGTTGCGAATCGCCAGCAGCTGCGCTGTCTCGGCCGCGAGACCGGCCTCGGTAGACTTTGCAATGCCCAACCCCAGGCGGCCGTTGCCGTTGCCCGCAATGGCGACGACGGACGTGCTGCGCACCTTGCCCAGACGCGTCTGGTTGGAGACCCAGCGCGTGACGAGCACCTTGCGGTAGATGGACTGGATGTCCCGCAACGACATGCCCGTCAGCCGCTTGATCTCTTGGTAGCGGCCGTCGTCGTCCATGCCCTCGTCCTCCGGGTCGGCGGCCGACTTGTACAGGCCCTCGACGCCGGGCACCTTGCCCAGCTCGGGCGCCTCGGCCGAGTGCAGCCTGCTGGAGCCCGCGGGGCCGTCCTCGATGAGGTCGAGCGTCGACGGCTCGATCTCGCCCGAGTCGAGGCCGTCGCTGATCTTGCTGAGCTCCTTCTTCCACTCCTCGTTGATGGCCTGGTCGAGCTTCATGACTTGCTCCGGTGTGATGGTGGCAGTTTCGGTGTCTCGGTCTGCTTTCTTGTCCTCGCCGTCCTCCTCGATCAGGTACTTCTTCAGCAGCTCGGGGTCCCTCTCCAGATCCACCAGCTCCTCGTCGGTGAGATCTATCAGCTCCGCGCCGTTGCTCTCCTTGACTCGCCGCAGCGCGCGCACCATGGCCTTTGTGAGCTGCTCGCTGGTCTTCTTGTCCGTCAGGTCGGCCAGCTTGGACCCGTACTTGTCGGCCCAGTCGCTGGGGTTGAGCCACTGCGGCTCCCAGGGCGCGCCCTCAATCTGCGGCTTGACGTCGTACCGCGGGTCCAGCGTGGTGTAGTCCTCGACGTACTGCGGCCGGTAGGGGTCGTCGCGCAGCCGGCCCTGGAAGATGAGGTCCTCCGGGTCGATTGCCTGTTCGGCGGCCTTGAGAGCCTCGAGCTGCTCGGGCGTGTACTTGCGGCCGAGCATCTCGAGCTCCTCCTTAGTGTACTCGGGGAACTTCTCCTGGCGGTACTTGGCGAGCTTCTCCGGGTTCAGCAGGCCCATCTCCTCGGCCTTGACATTGCGGAAGCGTGACCGCCGCTTCGAGGCGCGAGGTATCGACGTGTGAAGCTGGTGCTGGCAACTCGGGACGGCGACGGCGACGGTTTGCGCCGTGCGGGCAGAGGCGACGCACTTGCCCAGGAGGCTGCGCGCCGGGCGGGCGACGCTCATGGCCAGACGAGGCTCTGGATTGCGAGGCGCAGCGGGGTCAATTCCCTCTCGGGGCGGTCGTGGGGAGGGTTGTTTTTGGCGAGACGGACGCTGCAAATCGAGTTCGAGATCGTCTCTCACAACGACCCTTGAGATTTTTCTGCCAATTTGCCCAATTGAGGAAACCGCACCAAGAAAAGTGGCTTGAGAGATGACATAATCAGAACGCTGTGGCTGCAGCGAGGGGCACGCCTCAGCCACATTGCATCACGAGATGGTGCACGTGTGGCTCGTTGCAATTGTACCTCAAGTTCAAGTCCCCTAGAAATGACCGCTTCTGCTGCTCCAATGTGTACCCGCCAGTATGCTTCAAATCGTACGATTATGTACAGCCACAAAACAAAACGGCCTTCAATACAGTAACCACATCCCCAATCTCCAGTCACCCCGTCACGCCCTGGCCTGATACCACTAACAAGTCCTACAATATTCCCCCCCCGGTAGCCGCATCGTGAAACGTCTCAGGAGGCCTTGGCCGCTCCCCCGTCTAGTTTCAAAAGTTGTCACTTATTACGACTCGCCAAAACTAACCCCCCCAAGATTCCTTCTCAACTTGTAGCTGTCTCTTTTCTCTCTCTCTCTCTCTCTTCTTTCTACATACCGCTCGTAATAATAAGTCATCCATTTTTTTGTGCTTTGCTTTGTTTTTTTTTTTTTTTTTTTTCTTTCTTGCTCCAAATACCTAATTGAATAGACGGTTTCCAACTGTGACTGGCTCACACCGGACCCATCTTTCTGTCCAAATTACCTACGACCTCTTAATCATACCAAGAACAACCCCCAGAATGGGCCAATTCGACTGGTTCAAGAAAATCGGCGCCACCGACGAGGCCGTCGCCGTCCTCAACGACCAGCCCTACCTGTTCACCGTCCTGCTCGTCGTCATCGTCACCCTCCTGGTGCAGGGCGGCGTGCTCTATGCCATTCACTGGGGCACTTTCAAGGACTCCCAGAAGAAGCAGCCCAAGAAGGGCGGCAAATCCGGCGGCGGCCTGATCAGCAAACTCACGGGAGGTGGGAGCAGCGACAACGGCCGCCGTGCCGCTGGTGGCAGCTAAGCGCCAGAGGAATAGTCACTGCAAAAGAGGCGAAACAAATTCAACATCTCATCTATTCTATGCCGCCATATTCTACCAGTTGATCTGGTCTATCTGTTCATTATCACTACCAAACTTTAAACGAGATACCAAGCAGGTTGCGGTGGAGGAATGACTGCAATCAAACAAGGGATGCAAATAAGAGACATGCTTGTTAGAAAATTAAGAAGAGAGGGGGACAAGGAGGACGCTTCCACTATTTAAATCGATTATATCCGAAGCGTTGAAGCAAAGCACTAGTTTACTCATATGACTTATAAAAACAAACATCTTCATCATATCCGGACGATATTGTCGTTTCGCACGAGGCTCCTGCATCGGTATATTCCGTCGTGAATCCTCCTGAACATAACCAGTCGTTAAAAGTTGTGAGAGGTTGTACGTCCAGCAAAGGTATCCCATGATTTATCGCGTAATACGGCGAGCTGGACTCTGGTGTAATAGGATACTCCAGATTGCGCATAGGCGTCGTCGCAGGATCATCCAAAATACAGTCTGCTCCGGTCTCGAGATATCCGCCATGAGACGGCAATAAATTGGGGTCAGCTGCCTTCGTCTCTCCCATGTTGCACTGTCGTGAGTCGAACAATGTTAAGTCGACTTGCTGGAATGGCTGGAATAAAGCACCTCTCATTTCATAACTTATTACCTGAGAGCGTTCGCCTATCTGACGTCTGTTTCCGTAGTCTTTTCTTTCCACTTGCATTTCTGATAGCAAGGTGCCGGGTTCACAAGATATAGCCTCAGATTGGGTTTCTGTGATTGATGATGCCACATCAACCTCGCGCCTTGCATGACGTGATCGCGTTGGTACCCCGACTGACGATAACAAGACATCCCATGTGCCCTTCTCAATTCCTCTTATAATACAATCTCCACGGTCGTAAGTTTTGTCAACTGCTCGATCTGCGAATGTGGCAGTTTTGTATCGAAGGCTTGGCGATTCAGCGTTTTTCATTCGAGCCAACGACGTAGCTATGGTAGATAACAGGGAGGCTCGATCATAAATGATCTACAGGGCTATTAGGTCAAAGGTACTACGCATAGCTATCCCAGAAAGCTAGACTTACCTTGAGATACTGCATACTGAACACAGCAGGCGCTAGCTGTGTCAAACACTCAACCCATGTGCAGGTATTAGTAGTGATACCCTTGTACTGTTTCCGTGATCCCAGCACCATCAGTTCTAGTGCAATCTCCAACAACTGCCTGAGCTGCTTCATGGGTTCAGTCTTTGGAGGCTTGGCGCTACCAGATGGCTTTCGTGTCTCTCGATAGGTATGCTGTGAGAAATACTCTAAAATCCTCTGACCATTGAGAAAAGCATCACCTGCGTCTTCCGTGGCTTTGGTCCGTTTTCTTTTCAATGACGCTTTCGCGGGAGAAATGTCAATATAGCAAGCCACAGACCGGAATTCTGCTGTCGGGGCATCCTTCGGCGTCACCAAAGCAGACGACAAGTCCGGATGCTGTATAGAGAATGACATTTTGCTCAACGGCTCATCTATGCCTCTTTCGCAACTCTGTAACCGAATCCCTGCTTTGGTCCAAACCTGGCACAATCAGTTAGTCAGAAGTAATGAGATCACACAGCTCAAAGCATACTTCGCAATATTGTATCCATTCTGTAAGCTCGGCAATCTGATCTCCCGCCGTCACACATTCGCCCTGAATAGAAACAATGACATGGAAATGACAAGATCCAGTTCGCGCAATCCACAAGTGCTCCTCCGTCACTAATTTCAACAAGTCAGTGCTTGTCTGCGGGGCTTTGACGCCATCGGGGAACTGCAGCTTCAGTGAGCCTTGAAGCGATAGATTCAGATGCTGCCCATTGTCGGAGAGATGGATCTTTGGCAAGTTAACGTTGACAAGCCGCATAGTGCCTCGGCCACTGTAGTCATGGAGGCGTAATAGATGCAACTTGCGCCAAATTGTGATAATATAGATAGATAAAGAATAGGCAATGCTGCTCCTGAAGTTGCATGGAATGCTATTGAAAGTTTCCGACGCCTGAAATTAGAAGAAAACCTTTGTGCGCATCAGATCTTCTGTAGTCACCAATCTCAGTTTGGGGAAGCTACGTCCCGCAGCACACGCGGAAGGAGAGAATCAATTCACCACCTTCCTCACACATTACTAAGATAGGGTTATATAGATGTGCGTACCGTAAACAACTGCAGTGATGCCATCTGAAAATTATCTTTAAAACGAAAAAACCATGGAATAAAAGCAAAGAACGGCAGGCTTGTATCAAAAAACGAAAGGGAAAGAAAAAAGCAAAAAGAAAAATTTCGAGTCTATGTTTTGCTGTAAATCCTTCCTTCGCCCAGCCTGCAGAAAATATTGTCGCTACCCAAAAATCGTGTCCAAAAGTAAAAAAAAAAAAAAAAATGTCAAAAAAAACCCAGTCTTTTGATGTGTCCTTTGTTACAACCAAGAAATGAAGGAAAAAAAAAAAAAAAAAAAAACTCCTCGCCTCAGCGGTCATTTAAGCCATGGGAAAATCTTCTTGGTTGGCTCCAAGGGTCCTCCTGACGAGGAGCTCTCTACAACTACACTTCGTTGATAAATTTCCTATAAGTCGTTAGCATGTAGGCCAGCGGGGGTGCGTGCGTGCATATCTTACCTCGTCATCCGTTGTCATATGGCAGCTCAAGATCAGCTCACGAACATTGTCATTTTTGGAAAGGTTGGGGTATGGTGTGCCCTGACTCTTCATGAGAGGCAAAAGAACCTCTCCAAGGACCTCAAACTTCTTCCAGTTGATGCGGTCGCCGTTGGGCCCAACAAGTGTTTTACTACCTTCCTCGGCAGACACCAGATCACGGCGGTGCAGGGGAATGAAGGGAATTCTGGGCAAGGGAGAGTTCTCCCAGGCCAGTCGATAGGCAAAGTGACTCTTTTGAGTGCCCATCAAGATGAGCAATCTCGCAAACTTCTTGTGGGTATCTGGCGAGACCAGAGCCTTCGTTTGAGCAAGGCGGTGGATTGCCGATCCGTTGAGTCCTGCCAAGACGGCCGCCAAACCGTTATAGTTGTTGAGCTGTCGAAGCTTGAGGGCAATATTCATAAACTTTTCGAGAATAATTGCTCGATGTTTCGCCTTGTCTCGCAGGAGAATCATATTGGCAACCCACCTGGCAACGTGGTTGAAGTGGTTGATCATGCGGTTTATGTTATTCAAGCTCTTGCAGCTCTCCTTTTGGCTGGCTGGTAGACTGACGTGACGCACAAAATCGCGGATTCGGATGGAAGAGAACATGATCCAGTCGATCCGGGTGAGCTCATCTGCAATATCGTCGTCTTTGATTTCGACAAAGATGCGGTAACGGAACTTATTCATCGGTAACTGAGCTGTGGGGTCCAAGGTGCTGGCTTCCCTCTCATAGTCTTCGTATGAATAGAGCTGTATTTGGCCGCCACTGCCAACTACTCTGTTGAGGTTCTCCGAGCTCACCGATGGTCGCTCAAAATTGCCGTCTTCCTCAAACTGCAAGGCAGTCAGCCCCGCCGGTAGCTCACTCAGTTCTTTAGAAAGAATGTCGCTGGCCAGCTGGTCATTAGCATCGTCGGCATTGGCCCAGCCTGTATCGTCGTCCTCTATGACGTGGAGGGTAAGGTTCCGGTGCATTTGCCTGGCAGCTATGCAGAAGATGGGCTCCGTAGAAAGATATCTGATAAACTCATCCAAGTTTCGTCGTGTGGTTAGACGAGCAAAGTCGCCGGGATACGTAGACACCCATTTGGCCATGGTCTCAATGATTCTAAGTTGAGTGGCTGTCTTGGTCAGGTGGTGCGTCGTCTTGTCATCCCTGACGCGATCCAGTCGCATCAGGATTGCGGAAAAGAGCTTTCCAGGAGCAGCAAATTTCCGGTACAGGCAGAGAAACACATCGGTGAAGTTGGCGTCCGCCCTGGAAAGGCGCAGCGCCAGCAGCCGATCCACGAGATCGTCGAATGACAGACCCGTCATCTTCTTCTGCTGTTTTTCTATAATAACATCGTCGCTTCGTTGCAAGATGGGAATGTCGTCCGAGTATCGACGAGAGTCAGTATCGGACTCATCAACATCAAGGAAGGCATCGCTTCCACGGGCATCTAAGGGGGGGCAATGTCAGCTTTGGACCCACAACAACTGCTATTGAAGCTTAAGGATGTTGATGTCGCGGTAAGCGTTCCGGGATCCGGAATTTCGTAAACTTGTCCGTCTATAATGAGTAATACTACTAGTACTAACCTCGGTGTGGACTCCTGGACGCCGGTTTCTGCGAATGGCCATCGGCACCAGGAGTGCCGGAGCCCGGAGCTTGGAAGCCGCGAAGCAGCGAAAAATCCGAGCTCGCACGGTTATGTCTCCCTTGGCTGACTGGCCGGCTGCTAGTATCGGGGGCGTCGAGGTTCGCGGCCGATTGCGCCCTCTTGCGAGCAGCAACCATCTCGCCAACCTCAATCTCTTCTAACGAATTTGTCAGCACGATCAAAATCTCGTATGCATCGAATAGGGTGGCATCGCGTTTCGTACGTGGTGACATGCCCCTTCTATGGGCGACGGCAGCCCTGAGAATAGCATGCAAACAGCTTCGATCTATGTCGGGGCTGGTGGAGGAGATCTTATAGTGGGCCAAGACAGGTTTGAAGAGCGGATGGTTCGCCAATTCATCTGCATTGACCCGTTGTTCTTTTTCGGGCGCTTCGCATTTGCTCGCGACCAACACGGCCGGCATGTTCGAGTTCATCAGAGCAGCTGCAGGGAATCGCCAATTAGCTTCAGATTCGTCCGGCGATACGTCGTGCGCATTCATCGACACGTCGACGACGCGATAACAGGGGGTCTTGCTCATGCCAACGTACCCAGCGTCTGAGGAAGTTCACGGATGGTGTCCTCATTCGTAACATCGTAGAGCACCAAGGCGGCATCGACTCGGGGCACGATGTGGCCGTTGATCTGCTTTGGCCACTGGATGGGGTGTGGTGTATTTGTATTCAGCTCGAACGAATCCAGGTCCAGCTCGAGGAGCGTGATCATGTAAGAGGTGGAATCAAGGTTGATGCGAACGCTCGACGCGGTAGATATGGGCGGGCGCGACAAGCCCAGAATGCGTTGCACAAAGGTGGACTTGCCGACGCCCATGGCGCCAATGATGGCGATGTTGTAGCTCTCCATGGCGGAGGTTTGCTGCGACTGGGAGATGCGGTAACGGTCAGCATGGAAGCGGTCTCAAAACAGAATGTCTCATCAATGTAACCAAGATGAAGAGAGGTGAACCCCTGGCTGGCAGCCCCGCGACACAGGTCTAGGCAGGGGTTGATGAATGAATAATTGGGTGGGGACGGAGTGGTAAGGATGCGAAATATGGACGAGCAAGGTTAGATGATCAGCGCTGGCTGAGAGTTGGTCTGTCTGTTATGCGATGCAGTAGCAAAACGTGCGCGTCATGGCATTCCAACTGCGTTAAGCAACATCTTTTTTTCTTCTCTTCTTTAACTGTTGAGTTGAAAAGGTAAAGGGCCGGTTTCGTGTGCTCTCTTTACATTTCCTCTCCATCTCCCCTCTCTTGATGTCCGATTTGTGCGCAGCAACGTACCCAAAACGGGGAAGACCCAATTGTCAACGACTCTCGACGGGGGGGTGGCCAATGTAGCTTCTGTTGCCCCTCGTGATCATATCTGTTGCTGCGAGGAGTCTCGGGAGAGAAGAAGGGAATCTCTGTCAATGTCTCTGATTCGGACTCGAGATATTTGTACGTGTCGGTGGCGGGAGCGGTAGGGGTGTTTGGGCTGTCCAGGCTCTGGAAGAAGGGATCGTCGACAATCGAGATGAAGGAATCACGGTTAGAGCTAGGGAGCGAGGGGTTGGTCGCAAAGGCGGCGGCGGAGCTTGTGCGCGAGGGAAAGCTTTGATCAGTAGATGTCGCCGAGGCCCTCGACCAAGAGCTGCTGCTGCTGAGCGCCGCGGACGGGCGTCGATCTGCCGCAGCACTTGGGGCCTCGGAGCCGGTGCGCAGATGCTGGGACCCGGAGGAGCTGCGGTCTGTGGCCGTGTAAGCGAAGGGCTGCTGGGATGCGCTGGGTGGCACCATTGTCGCAGTCTAGAGACGCGACCACAGCGCGGATACGGACATGAGCTGTAAAGGATAAGAGGCAGAGATGGTTCGGTGGTGATGGTGATGATGATGGGAGGGGTGGAAGCAGGGAGGGACAGAGAGGAGTAGAGAGGATGGCCAAGTGGAAGAAGGGAAAAAAATCGGAGCTAAGAAGGCTGTCGCAGATATGGGAATGGTCCGATGTCTGGAGGAGAGGAGACGGATAAGGGATTATTGAAGATAGATGCGAATCGAATCCATGCCATTGGGGGCCACTAGTGAATTGACACAGCAGAGCTAGAGGCACCACTTACCAAGCCCACACCGGGTAGCCCACGAGGATCGAAGCGGAATGGAGACGGGCGATGGCCAGGCCCGGGGAATTCAAGCCTGTGCGAGGAGAGAGGCAAAACGTGGCCGCGCAGCGACGGCGGCTGAGATCTGACGGAGGTTGCTGGAGGAGGTGGTGGTGGTGGTGGAGGAGGTGGTATTGGAGGCGGTGGCTCAAAGACGAGCGCGAGGTACTGCTACCTCGGCGGCGTGGGAGCGAGGCATGTAGCTCTTGTAGGCGGGCGGGCAGAGCTGGCCAGGGACGCGCGGTACCCAGTACGCCGCGGGTGTCTGGTGGAAGAGCGAGCGCGGCTTTCCACACGCAGCGCCGCAGGAAGGGTGTGCCGCCCCAGCCCGGGCCTGAGCCTGAGCCTGAGCCTGAGCCCGGAGCTCTGCTGAGACGAGGCCCGCTAGCGGTGCGTAGGCAGCTTTATCGGCGCCAAATGGGGCCAGGGCTTCGAGTCTAGCGCCAGAATCGACGTCCATGCCGATGTGGCAGCGCGTTGTCTGGCCCTGTCGCTCCCATAGGCTCCTGGATTTCAGCTAATTGATTGATTGATGCCCTATTACTATCTCGGAGGTAGTGCTGTCTACCACCGTTGAGGATTTATAGGATCTCGACAGAATCACGCCAGCATCTGCCTCCGGATAACAGCAGCAGCACGGCTGTACAGCAATTCAAAAGAGGGGCCCCCGGCTGGTGGCCAAGAAACTAAGTTCTGACCTCTTGCTCTCGAGGCGTCTGGGGTCCCCTTAGCTGGCAAATGTGCATTGGAGACAGCACCTGGAAACTAAGTGGCCCATACCAAAAGAGGGAAGCATTGCAGATGCTAATACACCGTAGAGACGGACGTCTCGCAATTCAATCGATAGCACATTGAGAGTCCTACTGCTAGTACTAGTAGGAGTGATGCATGCAAGCATTTCGTTCCCGAACAGCCCCATATGTAGACTACGAGGGGCCGAATCAGATCAATTGGATGCGGTTTGTACATTAGCTAGAAAAAGCACCATAGACTAGAGACGGGTCAATGGCCGAAACTGGTTCATCCAGCTATCTTGCAGTTCATTGCATGAACGGATATATGCACTGTTCCAATTGCAGGACAGGCACAACGGAAAGTAGCAGTGCTTGCCCAGGCAAATATGCATGGCGGAGGAGGGAGGTTCGCCGATCTGGCAAATGGGGCCGTTTGTCCTGTGCCTTTGCCGCGCTCTGCTTCCTTGGCATGTGTGAAGCCGTGGTGATGGCTTTCCATGGCACCTATGATACGGTAGGTAGCACGGCACAATAGCACCGCCCTCTTTGCTCCGCTGGTAAAACAAGGGCAATACGGGGTAGTGTCTGGAGCAGCATCAGATTGATCAATGCTGTTGGCATCCGATGCCACCTCAACTTGCTGAATACCTATGAATAGGTGGCAGTACTTTGAGTCTCAAAGCAGACACTCGGTAAAACGCAGCCGTTCGCACTAACAACATCCACAACTGGACGCCGATAGATCGGTGGATCACGAAATACAATGCATTTCAAATCTGCTCCATCCGTTGCATTTTTTTTTCCATCACCTCCCCGCCTTGGCTGCGTCTAGGCCCCCCCTTGCAGCTCCCCTCGTCTCACCCCTTCAGACACCAAGAGGGAAGAAAAACGCCACGCAAGAGCGCATTGGCGATAGCTGTCACCACGCATGGGCGCCATCCCAGGCTGCCCTTTACGTCTGTCCAATTGCAGGCCAGCGCAATCAATGGCCCGCATGCAGCGGCTCAGATTTACGGCGACTTTTTTTTTTTTTCCTAACTCGACTTTCTCTTTTTTGTATTCCATGTTGGAACAAATTCGCTCATCTAGCGACATTTCCGCATGGAGAGGAGGACCGGCATCCTACCGGCAGTCTTCATCCCACCCAATTGCGCCTCGCCGTTTCGTCTCGTGTTTTGCCTCGAGGCTCGCTTTGGGAAATGGTACGGTCTAGTAACTTTTCCATTACTCTTTTTTTCCTTCATTTTCTTTGTTAGTCTTCTCGTCTCCTCTTGAGCTCTGCAGCGCCTCAGTAACGCACTGCTATTTCCTCCCAATCCGACCTCTCTGCCCGCAGCCACGTCGGATTCTTTCAGCGACCCAGCACGCCGGGCCTGCCTCCGTCTTTTCCCCGTGATATCGGCCGTCCAAACGCGGCAAGGTCGTCATCACGGACCCCAGCGCCCCTCAAGCCACGCCTTGCTAGGCCGCCAGCACGTGGGATTCTAGGCCCCATCGCTCAATGCGCAACGAACCGTGGGAACACGGCTCCTGGCGATTGGATCCATGCCCGCGGAAGCACAGATCCACAGTCGCATCACATCACATCACACCACGCGCAAAAGCTTTGAAGGGGAAAATAGTGAAAGGAATCATCTTTGTTGCAACCATGGCTCTGTGCTCGGCAATTTTACCCCTCTCTCATAATACTACTAGTACTAATTGCATAGTAGATTAGCCGTGCAGGTACATGTAGGTATATGCTTGAAGCCCACCGGCTTCTAGTTGTTCAACCTCTGTTTTAGAGGCAATCCCTAAAGCACCATTCACCTCACCACAAAGCCTGAAAGTAATCGTAATGTACCACCGTGGCACTCACGAGGCCATTTCGGCGGCGTCCAAGTTGGGATCGGCAAGAGAGATTCCCTTTACTGACCACGCGAGAAGAGCGGCAGAGATTGCCACCAAAACTCGGTGCCGGGCCTGTCACCTCGGCCCCGTCTTGAACCAAAACCAGCCGCTTTTAGACCCTGACATGCTGTTCATCAGTCCCTTCGGAAACTTTATATGGTTCGAATGTGACGCTGCTTGGCACATGAAGCACAGAGCAGCCCCCAAATACTACTCTCAGTTGCTCGAAAAGGAAGTGCCTGTAATGCAAAGACACCTCGTATTTAAAAAGGAGGCCCTACCCGGTATCCAGTTACACAATGCTTGCAATGGTTCCTCCAAGCCAAGATTCCCCGCCGACACTCCACGCAAGCTTGTATATGGGGTATTTATGATGCGTGACTCAAGTAGCTAAGTGCAGCTTCACTCGTGATGTTATGAAAACCCCGGCACAGATTGCGATTGTCTACATGGATGTCGAGCATCGCTGTCTTAGAATAATCTCCTCTTCTTTACTAGCCCTGCCCCGGTCGATACGAGAACCAGCGTGCTGGGCGCTCTTTTCAGCGTGGCCATCTAAATCCAGATGCAATATAAATTTGAAACCGAATGATTTTGAGTTATCAAATTCCACCATACTAAAACCGGCAGCGCTGAAGATCCCCCCCCCCCGCGTCTAGTCATACTTGCAAAGGCAACCTTGAGTCGACTAGCAGAACCCTTGAAATCTTGATCTCGAACAGCCACCCCTGAAGTCAGCTGTACCACAAGCCGTACACCAATGCTGCATCTGCCAATGCTAGACACACTCGCGGCTCGTGAGATTAAGCTGAAAATTGAAATTGCTGAAACGCTGCTTTCATTTCGTCTTGGCTGATTATCTTATGACGTCAAGACACCCATGGCTGCCGGTGGACTGATATCCATAAATTTTAACGGGTTTTCAGGGGCCGATACAGCCGGATGGCGAGATGCGGAAATCTTAAATTCGTATGTACTTACACGAATCTGAGTGGATTTTAGGTTTTTTTTTTTCTTTCGACGCATGCTACTTATCCGTCATGGACGCCGATTGTATGCACAAGGCGAGCTTTATTGTAACAACTTCTTCACTGTGGGGGCGTGTATCTGCAGCGGGACTGCATAAATGTAAGAGACATTCAAAGGTATATGGCACATCTATCCAAGTACCTATTTGGCACATGTGTGCAATCTGATGATACAGCTAGCACGAGCATCTCAAACTACAGTACCCGATCGGAAGTGCCGGTTAAGGGTTTGTTGATACGCGCTTCGGCGAAGCTCTGGCGCCAATGGGGTCCTTTCACCGGCTGGATCTCGCATCGTCATGCCGCGCAGATCCACCTGGCATTAGTGGATATTTGAGACTTCTTGTATTTTACGAGTATGGCGGTTTACGTCTACAGCGAGCGAATTGACGAGAGACGATGCCGTAGCTACTGTTTAGATACCAATGTTGGGAAAGATTAAGCGGTATTCTGTATGTTGATTGTAGTTGAGAGGAAAGGCATGTGCCGCGTTCGTTGACGCTATTACTTGCAGTAATGGGAAGGGTAGTAGACACCATGGAGATTGAGGCCAGTGTAGTTGAATGCTACGGTATGTTGATTGATCTCATTGGCTAGGACGCTGGCAATATGTTTCCCCTTATCCGTCATCATAATACGGAGGAAGCTGCGCCCTGGGCAGTAGCGGTGGGCTAAATGGACTGCCAGATATTACTGGGCACTTCACAGCCAGAAACTTGAAACTTTTCAACAGCATCTAAAACAGCCTGAGCTGGATGAATCGAGTCCAATAATATGCCACAAAGCAGCTGAAACCAAATTTCTCTCATCTATCGTCTCAGCACTAGTAAACATATGTGCTATCTCGACCCGGGCCGTGGGCGTGGCGCTGCCGCCAACGTCCTTTCACCAAGAGCCGCAAAGATACGCCACTCCACTAAAAGTGAGCTCAAGACGACAATTTCAGACACCTGTAATCATACCGCAAGACAGCTACAGTACGGAGATGCCTCAGCTCACGAGCAAGCAGACACGGCAATTGCTGGTGGCTGCTCAGCGGAGCCCTGCCGTGACATCGCTCCTTGCGGCCGCTTCGCTTTGCCCCATTGCAGCTTCTCCACCTTCTGTGTATGCCCTCAATGCTACCTGAACGCCCGTTGGGAGCTTGTGATTGGCGCCCCTCGAATTTACGCACAGCTCGTTGGGCTTTGTTGCTGCTTTGGCTCGGGCGTTTGCCAATTTTACGCTTCCAAGCTGGCTTGGCTGGGATCCTTGCCTGGCGGAAACCCCTCTGGCCAACGAGAGCTCAAGGTCGAAACCTCCAAGTACGAAAGAATGGTCTGCAGTTCGTCCCTGTGCCATCTTGGAGACTTGGCGCGATAGGCGGCCTTGGTAAGGATGGATGCTGTTTCCCCAGGATGGGCTAGATCTACGAAACAATGGCTCGCTCAGCTGGCTTTACTCCAAAGCTTGGTTGACGCGGCAGTCAACCAGACCAGCAGTTGATTGGACGCTGAAGCTGTTTGCGCTCATCCGCATAAATGAACCACAGTGGAGTGCCGAGTAGGGCAGAGAGCGGCAATGCTGGGGTAGAGCAAAGAGGGCCCTGGAATGCCGATCCATTTTCATGGTACAAAACGGCGCTATCCGTCGATTGACGGACGGCCATCTGAGCGTCGTATTGCATCTGCTCGTATCCTCGGCCCTTGCTCCTGGCTTGGCCGCTTGTTTTTGACCGCGTTTTCGCCAGACCAGAAGGCATCGTCGTCTTGGCCGAGGCGCCTTATCCGTCCCATGGCCGACGTCGACTGCCACACGACCGAGCGATCAACGGGCGGCGGCAGCTCTTGGACGCCTCACAAGACCATGAGACGCAGCGCAAGAATAAGCAACTGTTTGGCGCATCCTTAAGGCACAGAACCCCTGCACCGTCAAGTGACCGCAAGCCACCTCCGCAGAGGCGCTCGTCTAGCCGAGCTCTGTATGGCCCGCGCAAGGCCGTCATGCCCCATTCTCCCTGCAATGCTTTCCTTGGGCCAATCGAGGCCAGCGATGGCGCTGCAGGCAGGGGTATGGGCGAGGTATTAGCTGTAGGTCCCCTTGACTGGGCGAGCTAGAGGTGGGAAGCGTGGGAAGCCAGACGGGACGATGACAACAGCTCGCATTGCTAACGCCGCTGGGCGAGTCGTGAGTCGACGCAGGTGCCCCGTGGAAAAGCCACCAGGCATGCATATGGCTCTTTTGGACGCTGGCGCCGGCCGGCTTGCAGAGCTCCTCGTGATCGCGTGCCTTGGGAGGAGGCCGAGGAGAGGAAGCATCAGAGACAAAAAGAAGCCAACTGCCGCCCCATGCCAGGTCCTTTGATTCCGCCAAGAGACAAGACAATTCGCACAATCCAAAATTACCTTGCCGTCTGTGCCTTATGGGCCTTTTTGTTTTGTTGTGTTTACTGTTGCCAACACGCCCGCCTTTGTTCGCATTCTGGCCCCGTATACCTTGCTCTGCCCTGTTGCTGCTCCTCAGACCCGCAGGAGTCCCCATTTGCCCTCCACAGCCGTCTTCTCGGCTGCATGACTTTTGCAAAGGGTGGTGTGAGAACCAGACGGATCTGTGTCAGTCAAGGTGTGAGCGTGTATGGATGGCTCTGGCATACAAATAGGTAGGCATGCAACGGAGTAATATGCGTCGTCTCCATTTTTGGAACCCCTGTTGCTACCACAACACACACTTGGCATTTTATATTTAGTACTCATACTGTCCGCTATTCCCATCCTCTCGAGGCTTGCTTGTCACTCCCTGTTGCTGTTCCCTTCCTGATTCATTTTTTTTTTTTTTTTGCTTTAGGCTTTTCTGAACCTACGTTCTGAACAGAACCTAGCTTGCGTGGGCTGTTCCTATACGATCCTGGCTTAACGTCAGCTTACCGAAAGTCTCATTATCATACGTTTATATTGCCACCGACTCCTGCTGCTGAGCACTCTCTTAAATGCGATTCTAGCCATTGAGTCTAAATAGCATCAACACCGGTGTTCGTTATTCTACACGGGAAACGGACGAAACAAACTCCGCTTCGGGCCCTCCGAAAAACCAAGGAGCACCATCTTTCGCCATGTTTTATGAGACGCACTACGTGCATGATGTCAAAATGGCTGCTCATCAGCCCATGCCGTACCGAGGCCCGGTAAAAGGCTCCTCGCGCAACCAGGCCTCGAAACAGTCGCGGCAATCCAAAGCGCTTGACCCCGAAGACTTGACGAGACGGCTGCAGGTTGTGCTAGCAGAACAAAAAGCTGTTGCAGAGAGGAAGAAGCGGGCCAGGGCAGCAGTCGAAGCCGAACGACAGGCAAACGCCGCAGCCGCGGCACGGAATGCGAGCGTCCTGCATCCTGGGCAGCACGGGATCCCCTTGGGACCAACTGCCCCGTCCACGTTTATACAAAAGAAGCAAGTAACAGCATCAAAGTCACACGGCAAACTTATATCTCGAGATTCAAGCGAGCATGCGCCCAAGGCGGAGAGGCTTCAGAAAGTTGGGAGGAAAGATTCTACCTCGTCGTCTAGCAACAGAAATTCAGAAGATGCAGCGCCATCCAACTACCGCCACGTCCCTCAGTTTGCCGCTTCGCAGTTTGCCCGGACGACCACCACCGAGACGGTAACGGAGAAGCATCTGCTACACAAGTTGTCCAGGCAGGCCATGAAGTTCCACATGCAAGGCCCCAATGCAATGGCTAGCATGGCAGCCTCGGACCTTACACCCTCTGAGCAGAACAAGGCACTCAGACGAGTGCAGAGCATGAGGGAGCGACAATACGAGAGGAACCAGTTTCAGCACAATCATACACTTGCCACTACAGCCGAGATTGACGAGAAGCCAGCATCTTCAGCTATTGCTCATACATTCCAAGAACATCGCAAATCCAAAGACGAGCCAGACAAAGTGTTGCGGAGGAGAAGCGTGGGTGCTATCCTCGGCATGATGATATCAGCAGATGCTGAACCTGCCAGAGCGTCATTGTCCTCTGCAGAGAATCAGTCAGTTGCCAATCACTCTGATGTTCTGCCAGTCAATGCCGATGAGCACCGCGTGGATTGGACTCAGAGTGACGAAGCTGCCATCCTCCAGCAGCAGCAACAACCAGCGCAGCAGCCGCGACAGCCGGTTAAAGCTAGTACAAGCCAAAATGCGTTGCGCAAGTCTGAATCGAGGTGGGCTTTGCGAACCAAGCTCGGAAACCTTGGCAAGAGAAGCGACAAACTTTCTTCACCAACGGAAGAGAAGGACGAAGAGCCGCCCGTCGAGTCACCTAAATCTCCCCTTGCGAAAGCAGGAGGACTCTTTGCACGATTTAAGCGTTAATCTTGTTTGTTTATTTTTTTTTTCAACAACAAAAGAATAATATATTTCCACGCGGGGAAGACAAAGGGGTTGAATATGTACCTTGAATAATCTGAGTGGATGATTGTATGATTGAGAGGACGATGTAATGATAATATATGTTGGGTGTATACATCGGTAATGGAGAGATGGCTGCTGTTGTATATGATTGCGAGATGGTAAAAAGAAGCGAGTCGATGTATGTTGTATACCTAGGGAAATTCTGTTTTGATATCGGCCAAGATCATTATACCCCAAAATAGTCGCATAGGCCTCGCTCTCTCAAGCCTATGTCTTCTATCAATATAACGTATTTTTCAGCAAATTTATTTCGCGTCCTTTGTTGCACATCTTATTGATTTCGTCGATCCTCTGCTAGCAGACGCTCGATGAGAGCGGTATCCTGCTCGGCAATCTGGCGCTGCACATAGGCCGCAGCATCGTTCCTATCATTTGTCTGGTTCATAATGTGCAGTATCAGCTCCGTGTACTCGCGGATCGCCTCGCCGTCCTCGCCGCTCGCCTTTCTGGCCCTTCGCAGCGCAGCCTTGCCGTTCTTGATGCCAATGTCGTGGTTCCACTGGCCCTTAACACCGT
Organism: Trichoderma sp. CBMAI-0020; assembly: GCA_030708095.1. NCBI lineage: Eukaryota > Fungi > Ascomycota > Sordariomycetes > Hypocreales > Hypocreaceae > Trichoderma > Trichoderma sp. CBMAI-0020. Next base: position 1,571,759 of record JAJNCI010000001.1, read on the forward strand.
TTTGGTAACTATTCGCGGGGAGGCCCTTCATCAGGGAGGCAGGGATGGCTTTGGAGGCGGCGTCTGGGGATTCTGGCGGGGGCTGCGTGGCATCGTGGATCTCGAGCAGCTGGTTTGGCAGGTTTGGGTATTTCTTGAAGAGGAGCTGGAGCTTGTCTGAGGTGGCGAGGGCGCTGAAGGGATTTGAGGGATCGATGGTTGCTGCTGCTGGGGAAGGAGGCGCATTTGGGGTCTGGTCTGCTGGCTTTTCTTGCTTTGGAGGATCGGGAGGATGGTTCTGCTGATGGGTTTTGCTGCATGGGACTGAACAACTGTAACGACGAGTTAGACCATTGGTTTCTTCTTGCTCCTATCTATACTGCCTTTCTCTAGCTGTCTTTGCAAACACAGCAACATGATGGCGCAAAAAAAAAAAAGAGACCGATTCGTTGGGGAGACGTACTATGGAAGCCGACATCGCGAGCACTTGTATTTGCTAGGCTTGATCTCGCAAACACCACAAAGACTAGCATCTGCCTTGCGCGCTGAAGGCGCCTGCGCCGTCATCGCAACAACATCGCCGTCGCCATCGCCGTTGCCATTCTGTTGGTTTGCTTCTGCGTTCGCGTCTGACACGTGCGCTTGCTGGCTGCTGGAGCTGGAGACTGGGTTCTTGTCGTCTACAGAGCTCGCGGCGGCCTCGACGCCGGGCATCTCCGCGGTAGCTGAAGAGGTAGAGCTCATGTCAGCCTCATCGTGGAGAGCCTCTGACGACATGTTTTTATTCTCTTTTTGTTTTTGGTACAAGGTGGTTTCGCAAGCAGGGCGTCTGTTTCCAATGCCCGGCGCGTTATGCGATTCTACCAAAAATGTGCAGGTGATGTTAAGAGTAGCGCCACGCCACTATAAACTTTTTTTTTTGTGCAGGCCTTGTTAGTCGCTTTGGCGCGCAGATCTTTTTTTTCCCCCTTCCTTTCTTGCGGTACGAAGTACATACACTTGGTCGCACATTGTTCAGGTAATACGGCTTCAACTACAGTGCAAGGAGCATGTTTTGTCAAGGAAGCGGGAAAAAAACATTAAAAAAAAATTGAAAGAAAAGAAAAAAAATTATGGCGCCGCTGCACCCTGGAAATGGATATGCATATCGGTAAACAGGGCCGCGCAGCGTCATTGGTGCAGCAGTTGCGTCATAACGGTCGTTCAACTGGCGAGATTTTCTGCAGATGAGCATTATCTATAGGCCCCCCCTTTTTGGTGGTTGTAATGCCTTGAACCGTTCCGCTGGGGCGAGAGCGGCCAAGGGTTGCTGGTCTCGATTGCCTGCTTATATTATGCCGGTTCCTCATTGGCCGTGATGACGGCGATTCGAGCTTTGGCTACCGTATATGACTTGGTATAACAAGTTTTGACAGGATATTTCTCAGTTTTCGCATCTTGTTTTTCATTTACTCAGAGCAATGCTTCTGTGGCGCCTCTTGATTGACGCATGGCGGCTGAGATGGAAGAATATCAGCGAAGGGCTATACGTCTTTTGCTGGATATCTCGAAGACGTTGCGATACTACCGGATGACATTCACTGCGTTGGGTACCAGGTAAGCCTTCTCAGTCAAAGCAACTTGCTTGGGGGTTTTGACTGAGATGGCTTGATTTCGACGGAGCTCGGCGGCCGTTCCGTAGGGCTACAATGCCGCGCTGGCTAGAGCTAGGGAATAAGCTCCAGCTGGTAGATTCCTAGTCGTCGTGCTAGCCTCCCAAGGTTTTGGATTCCCTAGAGTCGTAGCATGTGGCGTGCCGTCCAAGGTTCGAATAGCCTCGACTTGACAGCACAGTGCATGGGAGCATGGGAGCGGGGGCCAGCATTTGCAGGACGCCACCTAATCACTGCATGACGAGGATTCAAACTGCAGTCGACAACAAAACTGTCATTGCCGCGTGGGCATTGCTCAGACAAACATGCCTTGGCCCATGCCTTGCCCAGCGGGCTTATGCGAATCGCACGCCTCCAGTGCTCTTCCCGCCGAGTCCCTAGTCCCTCTTCAGCTTTGGAGCTCGGCTGGCGGGCGGGCGTTGGAGGAGGTGTACAGTAGCAGAGGTGTAGTTTTGAACTGACATCTCGACAGCGTACCGTTGAGTTGGGCAATGGTGCTGGTATGTATGTATCAGCGCCAATTGAGCGGGCGCTCTTCATTGATTGGAACTGTTGGGGGTCAACCATGCTATAGCTGCGGGACTGGAGCTTTCGTAGCACCCGGATATTTTGGAGCAATCGTAAAAGCAATACTACTACTACCGTAGTAGCTGCTGCAGGAGTCGCTCAACTGCTGCAGAAAGGGCGTCGCGTGATACTTGTCTCAGCTGCTCGCACCTCGTACCTTGGCCTCTGCAGCTCCCACTTGCTCGTGGCTGGCCCATGGAATGGCTGGGACGGGGCGCCAAGCAGGTGAAGCGAGTCAAAAGTGCCCGCCGCTATGCTTGACCGGTAAAAGCTTGGTAGAGGTCGAGCGGTACTTGGTAGCAGCAAGGCTAGCATCGAAGACTCGACGCCGTCTGCCTCCAATCTCGATGCGAGAAACTGTGCCGCCCCAGGTGGGAGCAGAGGCAGTTGGAGCAGACCAGGTGACTTGCGGCTTGAGGCGGGGTTCTGGAACCAGATGATTTGCGGGGTGGCGATCTCTGCTATTCTGTGCCAAAAGCTGGGGTTCCAGCAGGACTGCAGCTGCTCCTCTCCCTCGTCTGCGATGCATGCGTCACGACACCCTCGCTGCTAACTGCCACTAGCGCTCTGTCCATTTCTCGTGTGAGAGCTTGTTTTGGGGCCGTCCGTCCTTGGGGCCTTATTCCGCAATCGGCAGTGGCCAATGCCAGCGATTGAAAGTCGATGCCTCGCTGCTGAGGCTGGCAAACGGAACATTGACGAGGCTCTATATCTTAGGCATGGAGCTTAAGCTTGGCTGGATTGACGGTGGCTGCTGAGCTAAGGTGGCGAAGGCTTATTAGACTCTCAGATGATTGCTTTGTCTCCCTCAGCCAAGGTCAGCCGCAGTGACCAAGTCCTGGCGCTGGCTCGTCAATTGTCGATGGATCGTATTTTGATTCTCTCAACTGCTTCATCTTCTTGTTTGCTTTAGGTTTTTGGGGCACAATTTCCAGCCGCACCTCCAAAGTTTCCTCGCCCCAGTGGGAAGATCCAGGCTAAGAATGCTAGGATTAGGTTAGTTCTGCTAGCTCTGTAGACGCCTCTAGTGGCCTGCTAGAGCTGCCAGGACCCTCCCAAGCAACGCAGGCACGGCAAGACGCGAATGTACCTGCTGGTACTTTGTTAGTTTCGCTAATGCAGGTCACTGGAAGGGGCCGGGCAATCATCAGATTGGCCTGTTGCACGGCGGCAGTGTGTATTGTACAAGCTGTATATCGATGTGTAATGGAGAGAGGTGGACATTGTGAATGTGAATGTGTATAGGTGTGGGTATTTGTCATGACAGAAATGAGCGCAATGCTGATGGTAAGTGCTAGCAGAGACTGCCATTGTATAAGCTCAAGTGTATAAAAAGATTGGCCAGGTAGGTACCTATCGATGATCAGCAACATAAGTAGGTATCGAGGCAGCATGGCTGCCGGCAGGGCAGCATAGAGAGACCCTCCGTGGCCTGCATGTGCCAGACTCTGGCCAAGCGAAGGATGACACCGAGCAAAGAGACGGCTACCTGGCTTGAGGGCGAAAAGAGTCCATACAATGCGATGCATCTTTCTACGTCGTTGTGAGTCAATGGCACTCTTACTTCTGCCATGGCGTTGAAGAATTGAGTCGACATGAACAGGCTAGGGCCATGGTAGATCTGGATGGACATCGCTGGCTGGGAGTACCGCAGCCTTAATCTGAGCTACACAAAGGTACATGTGCAGGTACTTTGCCTGCATCCACCGTCGAATGCAGCAACATCGCAACCTTTGCAGAGTCCACCGCAGTTACAGGTACGAGGCGCCCCTCGGCCAAAGGGGGCCGACATGGCCTTCATAAGACGCAGCAAATTACTGCAACCTTGGTACGGAGTCTTGTCTGCTCCGTACCTTGTCTTGGCTCTGCGCCTGCTCGTAATAGCCAGTGCGTTCCTGGGGCTGAGGTGGTAGCAAAACAGAACAACCGCTAAAATAACCTCAAGGCGACAGTGGTATTGCCCTAAATAGGCTATAGTGGCAGCTTCAGGTCTCCTAAATGTGACTGCTCGCTTCCATCAGCAGTCGGGGATGCCGGCCGGCATCGACGATGCGAGCCAGGATCGAGCATTTTTCTAGGGCAGCGCGGGAAGAAAATCTCTGCAAAGCATTATACCTGTTACCTACCTACCTGGGTAAGAGGTGTTAGTCGCAGTTGTTGTTGACCGTGCAGCGTTGGATATCAAACCGTCCATCGTAAAAATACTGCCATGAGCTTTGGGACGAGGATGCTCAGTGGTTAGATGTCGATCATTACGGAGCGAGAAGCTGGTCCCGTGCTCATGGCGAATCAACTTACACCCAGCCCAGACGCAAGCCATGCAGCATAGCGCTATTAGTAACCGCTGTCTAAGACGAGAGCAAGGGATGAGATTCCTGGATGCCCTGTCGATATTAGTGCAAAGTAGGTACTGCCAAGTACAGGTAGTGATGGCAAGCAGCCTTCAGACGAAACAAGGCGAGCATCTGTTTGTTTCTTCTTGTTTTCTGGTTCGCAAAGTAGAATGGCAAACAATAGAAATTGAGACGAATGCAACCCCCCCCCTTTTCTCCCTGTGGCAATGTGCTAGATTACGTATATTATTGAGTATTCGAGATTATAAGCAGCGATCATCCGAAGGCCCATATAATTGAGCCTTTGAAGCGCGAGATCTTTAATTTCCGCTTGCAATAAATGAGCAAGTACCTACTACCAGTAATACCTCCTAGTAGCACTAACCTGCTGCATGGCCTTTACAGGAGGAAAGAACGCAGCACTGTTCGGCATTTAGATATTCCAGCTCGGTACTCATCAGGAGAGGAAGAAAAGAAAATTGGAAAAATAATGTCGTGTTTCACTCTTCTGTTTAACGGCCGGCTGCCGACTTTCTCTCATCACATCACACCACATGCACGACATCCCGCACGCCCGTCTCCTCACTGTGAGATGCAAACTAATGCCTCCTCTTTTTTCCAGTCCAATGCGCCGCAGCCTCTGTTGCAGCCCCGGTTCCACGGCCACCTCGGGCCGCCACCTGGCCCAGCCCACCAGGAGTTTGCACTGGGTCCCATGGTCGTCTCGAGGATTTCATGGATAGCTGCGGGAAATCCTGGCGGGCACTCGAAGCTCGGGGACACTGGCTGGCTTGGACGGTGGTCTCGATGCCAGCAAATAAAGCATCATGTCCCTGATTGGCTCTCTAGCCGTATCACTAGCCGTACTTTGCCTTCAGCCATCAATGCTGCCAGATGCTCGCCTTGGCTTGGATGGGCTTCCATCCCTGATCTCGTCTGCCGACACCACCTCCACCATCATCCGACGAGTTGCTCGCGCGCCCGTGTGCTCTGTTTCTGCTTTCTGCTGCTCATGCAAGGCGAGTGTTAGATGGACGAGCTCCTCGCCCTCCAACCCATGAAGAATCCACCTCCCATCCATCCACATCACCCCTTGTTAGCCTGCTTGGCTTGGCTATCCGTGTTAGCGCCATGAATCAATCCTCTTCTCTTGACGACAAAGGAGGGGGCCCAAGCCGAGGAGACAGGGAAAAGCATATTTGCAGCCAGCTCCTCTTTCAAGCCTCCGCAGACGCCTCATCATCTTGCCAGCCGGCGTTGCATGCGCTTCCCCTCTCGCTGCTCGTTCGACCTCCACACTTCCAGCCGCGGCCAGCCTATCCGGATCACCCTAGGCCGGTAATTCGTTTTAGTTCGCACACGGTATGGCGAGGTATTGGGTTTTATTCTGGAGCTTCTGCTCTCCTAATTTAACCTGCTTGCCGCAAGTGGTAGCGGCTTCGTACCCAGGGCCTTCGATCTCTCCATCTGCTGTAGCTCAGTGCCTCTCGAGTGTACTTGACTATGTTGGCACTAACTACCTATGCGCAGGTCTGGCATCTGGGAGCGCTCAGAGCCATCACTCGTGTCTCATACACTGAACCATTACATCTTGACGCTGCGGAGTACTGGTCTATAATATGCAGTAAATGCCCGCTCAGGTCAGGCAACAATATCACAAGCACAGCTACAGTCCACGGAAAAACTGTACGTGCGTTAATACATGCAAAGCCCACTCACCACCTCCTCTCCCTGCATCTGCTGCAAGCCCCCTCGTGCAGCGAATGCGACGGTACCTGGCAGTTCGTAACTGCTCCAGCGCTGTCTGCCCCGTGCGTCTGGCGGCGCCCAGGGGACCCCAGCGCCTAAATCTCCCCTCTGCATAGCGCTCTGCACAGCGCTCTGCAGCGGCGCTGGGCCCGCCTCGTTAGCGCTACAAGCTGCTATTGAGCAGGTACTTCGGGGTACTCCGGACCCCATAAAGTTAGCACGCCGGCCGTCCTCGTCTACGCCACTTACTGCCCTGGCGCTCAGGCCTGGGGGCGCTCTCTCCACCTTTTGAAAACGTCGACCGCACGACACCTGCGTCGGCCTCTGTCGCGAGCCTCTCGACCTCTTCCACCCCACCTGCGCCGAACCGCGACGTCTTCGACTTCAACTCGATTCAGCCGAACTGACTTAAACCTCGGGCCTGTTGCTGTTCCTGATCCTGCTTCCGTCCAGCCGCTGCCGGGTTCCAGCTCTCTGCCCTTCACCATCGCCGCTCTCGTCCATCGCACCGCAGCATCACTCGATCCGCGTCCTTGGCGATCGACTCAGCCTGTAGCATCCCGCTCTACCTCGTCTCTCCCCTGGCCGCAGCGCCTTGCTAAGCTGCTGCTGCTCCAGCTCCCGCGCTGGCGTCGTGCGTTGTCAGCATTCGCTGTGCTTGGATTGGCGAGTCCCTGGGCCTCTAACAGAGAATCATGGGCCTCGACTGGCACAAGGTGCTTCTCCAGCTCTAGCAACACCATTGCCTCTCCGTCGTCTGCGGTCGTCGCTCGCCATTTCCCGCGGCTGTGGATGAGGACGGAGCATTATCTCGCCTTGGTCCCATCCTCTCTCCTTACAGCCTAAACCCCTGCCTCTCTTGCCCTCTTTCTGCTTTGGTCTCGTCTGCTTTTCTCTCTCTCCCTCTCTCCCTCTCTCGTCCTTCTCTCTCTTTTTCGGGTTCTGGATTAGACGCGCCGGCTTAGACGTTATACTTTCCGATATTGTCCTTCTTCTCCCGCCTTACTTGTTTCACTTTAATCATTCGAATCGCCCAACTGCATTTTGCGGCACCCAACCATCACCACCCAAAACCACCACCACCACCACCACCATTGCCGCTCGAGATCGCCGACACACGCTTCTTTCGCCACTTCCCAAAAACCTTCGTCAGCCTATCGCGTCTCGTCCAGTCACTTTCGTCTATTATTTCTATCGCTTAGACTTCTTTTTTTCTTCCATTTGATTCCCCACATAGACCGTACCTGATATTTTGTGACTGGTAAGTGGAATCTTCTTTGAGAACCTCTGCTCAACTGGCCTCGATGCAGTCCCGACGCTCTCTCTCTCTCCCTCTCTCTCTCCCTCTCTATCTCTCTTCACACATTGTGCATTGGAGCGATTTAAGCGGTAGCGCGAGACTTCTCGATCGGGTCGGGGATATATCATTAATATCTGCAAGAGCTGGGTTCAACATAGTCTGCACAGATGTGCTGACTGTCAAATAGCTTTGTCTTATTCTATTCAGATCTATTCATCTACGACGTCAATCCGGTTTCTGAAACTTGAACCTATCAAGTCGCATCCTCCTCAGATCTATATTCCATCCGCTCGAAAGATCTCTCCCGTCGAAACCCACCCCGGGCGATCATCTGATTCTTTTGGCTCTGCCTTATCATCCGGCACCAAACTACCTTCCGCTAGTATCGAATTCTCGAATCCTCTACCACTTGCGCACAAACACGCACGCAGAAAACAAAGCGCGGCTCGGATTGAATACATTCGCCCCTGCACCCAATTAGCGTTATCCTCATCGACCGATCATGAGTTCAGGCTCCGCTAAGAACGGATCATCGTCGAGGTTGACTCAGGTGCCGTCCAACCAGTCTCTGCTGTTGGAGAAGGTGAATGCTAGGACGTCGACCCCGGACTCCGAAGCGCTGGCCAGCTCTGAAGACGAAGGAGATCACCGCCACGAAACCTCTCAAACCCTTGTACAGCCCCCCAAGCCTGTCCGCCGAGCTTCTTGGTTGAATGATACATCTGCACCTCTAAGCCGACCTCGCAAGGGGTCATTTGCGAGCAACTCAATGTCTCCAACTACATCACACCCCAGCACTCCATCTATTGAAACTGGAGCGGGGACCTGGGGATCTCATTCCACTGCCTCAACAATGGGTCGCACGCCAGGGTCCAACTTTCATTGGGGAACTGGTATCTGGAATAATCCAGACCGCAAAGACCCGCCGTTGAGGCTCAGCGAGGTTCTACCGTCTCCCACCTCAACTGTACCTCCTGGAGCTGGAAACAACTCTTTCTTTGGCCCAGATTCTTCGAGCCTAACACCGACCTCCGCAGCCGCGCGTGAGCCAGGCACCAATTCGCAGATTCCTTTTCCCATTCCACTCCATCCCACGCCAAAAACCTACCGCTCGCAATCGTATTCTGCTGGGCAGCTGGATCCTGAAATGTCACCAAGCACTGGGATGGGTTCCTCCACCGTCATAGGTCGAGCCCGCTATCCTGCTCTTCAACATCGACCTTCACGCCCCAGCATGCTGAGCGAGATGTCGAGCGACAACATGTTGGGAAAAGTCAAAGAAGTGGAAGACGACGACGACGAAAACTCATCTGAATCCCTCCAAGGCTCTTTCCACCAGAGCGCTGAAGCTAAAGCTATTGAGATGCTTGCGCGAGAGAATGCCATGCTTAGGCAGCAACAGCAGGCTCAACAGCAACAGCAGTACGGTTCAAGGATTCGACAACGAGGTGCTCCCGGTTCTTATCATGGCAACGGATATCCCCTTCGAGAGTACGTTCCAGAAGAAGCGGATTATGCCATTGATGAGCTTGACGAAACGAACGACGGTGAGGGCCTGGGCAGGCGGCCTGCTGATAGGAGAATGAGCGAGTTTGGCATGTCAGGCCCATACCGCAACCCCATGGGCTTTGATGGACGGAAAGATATTTCCAACTTGAAGAAGGCCCTTTGGTCTAGCTCTCCAAGTTACTTTGCAAATGATCTTTCCCAGAGCAGACGCCACTCCTTTGCCAACATGCCCACACGACAGGGATCCATCAGCTCGATTGCCGATTCCGTTGCAACACTGGAGGCCCCAAATCCTGATCTCCAGATGAACCAGGGCTATCCGTCCGGCTATCCAGACAGCTCAGCTTTTGGAGGCGCGAGTAATCGTGAGTTTTCTTGGGACCAGGTCAAGCTCAAGCTACGTGTATACAGAGACGCTAACAGATTCTCAACAGCCAACTTCTTCCCCGGAGGTGGTAACATGGCGGGTTCTATGCCGTCGGGATTCACCAATCCATTCGCTTCCCCATTTGGAATGCACGGTCAATTTTCTGCTAACCGCCCGCCGTCTCCTCATCGTAACGTGTACAGCGTGGGCCAACCCAGGCACAATCAGCTTTTACACGTCGTCCTATTCAAGTGTGCCAGAGCAGACGTATTCTACATCCAAGAAGGCACTGGGCTTACCGTCAAGCCTGGAGATCTTGTCATTGTCGAGGCTGATCGCGGCACCGACCTAGGAACTGTTGCACGAGACAACGTCGACTGGCAAACGGCCAAGGAGCTCAAAGAACATTATGCAGAGGAGCAATACAAATGGTTAATGATGTATTCCCAGAATGCGGCTGCCGCACAGGAGGGTTCAGGTGCCGGCCTCTTGGCTTCGTCCAATGGCCTCCAGGGCAGCGCAATTGGCGGTATGGGCCCACCAAATCAACACCATATGCAAGAGCCCAGTGCCGGCGAGCTTCGCCCCAAGCTCATCAAGCGCCTCGCCCAGAACCATGAGATTCATTCTCTACGCGACAAAGAAGGCCAGGAGGCCAAGGCAAAGAGAGTATGCATGCAAAAGGTCAAGGAACATGGCCTAAACATGGAGATCCTCGACGCTGAGTTCCAAATGTAAGCTGATACATATCTTCATGATAATGCAATGCCACATGGTGCTAACCAGATTACTTAGGGACTGGAAGAAATTGACCTTTTACTACTTTGCTGATTCCTACATCAACTTCAACTCACTTGTCACGGATCTCTTCAAGATTTACAAGACTCGCATCTGGATGTCCGCTATCAACCCGGCATCATTTGCCAGCCCTACCTTGGGGATCCAAGCGCCGAGCGGAGTTGGGCCTGGTGCCGTTGGTGTCGGTCGCGGAGCAAATCCAAATGAACGTCGCCCGAACCAAGTCTCGCAACAGGAACAGCAATCACAGCTTTTCGCTGGCGCTGCACAACAAGCTCGGGGGCTGCGATCTGGCTATCCCCAGTCTCAATTGGGCACAGATAGGCCGGCTCCTGCGGCCACTGGATTTCCGCCTCCCAACTATGCATATGGGTCCGCAGGCGCTTTTGGGAATGCTCGAATGAATAATGGTGGCACATACACTTTGGGCGTGAACCAGGGCGCCGATGCCTTTGCCGGTGCTGGATTCCCACACTCGGGCGATCTCCAGTCAATTCACCAGCGATTTCCTACCTCTCAAACCATGACACCCCCTGGGCAGCAACCCCAGAGCGTGAATGCAATGTCACCTCCTGGCGACTGGACAGCCAGTTTCCAAGGTCTATCACTCAACACCACTCACTAAATTTTTTGGACGGCAACATTTGGACGACTTATAGCATGATTAGACTACAACGCTCGCTTTTCCTTACTGCGCGCTGATTGCCATATTCTAAAGGATATTCAACGATAATGAAAGAATAAAAGAAGACAAAATATTTTTTTTTTCCTCGCAATATGCCTATTCATCAGCTTTATTACTTCAAACGGCGGGCGGCGATGGCTCAATATGAACATCAGGAGAGCGAAAATTGCGGTTTCCTTTCTTGTCTTGAAGAGAGGAAGCCTGCCACGCCATTTCTCTCGTTATTCCAACATGAGCCCCCCCTCGCGACTGTCGTTACATCTGGAAATCATTTTTTGCTATATACTACATACATATACATACATATTATCCCTCTATAACCTTGGTATGGATTACGGATTTGGCTACTGGGCATGCGAGATCAAAGACTGGAGAATGGGTATGGTTTTGCTTTCGCTTCCATTGGCTGAGAATATAGACAGAGAGACCTGAGTTTACGCAATGCATGCTGTAACTAATACACAATCAAAAAAAGGGAACGGGTTGGGTATGGCTAATGTCGTACGACAAGAGATTTTTTATTCTTTTCCTTTACTTTACTTCTCTCGACAAACTTTCTTGTTATTTTACTTTACAAAGTTGGGCCGCATTAGTATTTGCTTTTCTCAAAGATTGAGGATAATTCATTTTTATAAAGAGGGTATTATTTTTAGCCTTGAACGCTTTGACTTTACCATCTAGGAATCCGGTACGCTACGTGATATGCTGCTGCAGCGAAAGTGGCAGCGAGAATGGCCAATATCAATCACTACCCTAAAACTACTTGCCTCTTTCTTTCGTCGCCAGCAGTTTATGACACATCAATAAATAAAATGCGCCTCGAGCGATTCTCTTTATTATACGTCTTAGGTTTTATTTTCATTTAGGGAGCACGTGCATAGATGTACCTTCCGCTGTGCGAGGGCATCTTCTTCAATAGAGGGAAGGTGCGAGGTGGCCGTTGGCGGCACTCCGTATTCCCCAGTCTCATTTTCGTAACAGCCCCTCTTCTTTTATGTCTCGCAGTGCTTTGTACATTATTTCTCTCGAATAATGTTCATATACAGCGTATCTTTGTTTCTGATTTTTAGGTGCTGGCCGACAACCGAGATCTTGTACCATACACTGTTTTATCTTTTGTCGAGATGCCCGCCAGAACACGAAAGAGAAAGGCTTCAGAAGAGGGTAAGAGACCAATTCTTCGAACAATACTGCTTGATACTTGTCTCCCAAGCTAACAGATGTTTCTAGACGATGCGACACCTGAAGTTATTCCTGCAGCGAAAAAGACATCAAGAACGTCGAGGAGAGGGAGTCAAGAACAGTCTTCGAAGACCAAAACATCCTCAAAGAATGGACGATCGAGGGCTACGTAAGATCAGTTACCAATATGCCTGTGAAGCTGGATTTGACGCTAATAATGCAAGTGAAAATCCGGATCCTGTGAGAGCGTCGAAAAGCAGCAAGTCAGCAACTGCTAGTGTGTCAAATGCAAAGAGAGACATTCGGAGAAAAGCAGACGAGCTGCTTCATCGAATAGAAGCAAAGTATAATGACTTTTGAGAATTTTTCTTCTTATACTTGTCTCAGAAGTGCTAACGAGGAGTTGTCTTGCAGAGTTGAAGACGGGTCCAGTAATCTTGGATCTGGTCTTACTGCCGCTGAATCGAAGACGACACCTCACCGGAATGATGCGATCGACTTGGAGCATGATTCAATCAGCAAAGGTTCCAATGCTATATATCAACAATCATATGCGCATTTACAAGGCCTACAAGAGACTATAGAAGAGTATAGGCGATTAAACAATGCCAAGGTGAATCTGGCAAGGCCCACTGAGGTATCACAGTGGGAGCGGGATGCCAGAGACGTAACACAAGTAAATAAGAGGGCCTTGGAAATAGCAATAGATGGAATACATGGTATCGTGCTTGGTGAGAAGAATGCGAATCCCCATTATTCACCAGCACCTTCAGCCGACGACGAAGTTGACCAAGCTGGAAAGAGATGGCTTCAAACTGGGGTCCTGAGAAGGGAAGATACCTGGGGAGACGCAGCAAGAGAAGTGCTCAGTGCGTTATCTGAAATTGCTAAGATCTTGTCGTGATACAATATCTTTATGAGATCAATATACGGCTATTGGCTTAATAGTACTAGTATTCAACATTGCCCAACGTCTCGATCTCGAAAGTAACTCTGTATCCCCACTTATCTCGTAGATCGCCTGCAGCGAGATCGTTTCGTCCATCTAGCTGACTCAGCAATTCACCACCCATCTTTTTTTCCCACCAAAAAAGCCCACGAGGGCTCTGAGGGGCAAGTCCTATCACGCTAGAGCCATAATGGGATTAGCTCGTCGCTTAACCCACAAACAGGCCCTTGAATTTTGATTATCAATTTTGGGTTTTGCAGCCTTCTCCTCCGAAATTTCGACATCCTCTTGATCCAACCTCGTTCAACTAACCCTCGGCAGGAAAATTTCTGACCTCAAGCCGGTATGTCCTCCGCGTCCCATTCATCTCTATTTCAATTCATCTTCTTCCATTGAGGAGTGAATTAGCAAATCGTCTTTTGTCAAGCTAACGTTTGCCGTCGTTGCCGTCGCCCTCGAATAGCAAAAATGGGTGCCCTCAAGTATGTCGAAGAGCTCCAGAAGAAGAAGCAGTCCGACCTGGTCCGCTTCCTTCTCCGTGTGCGCTGCTGGGAAGTACGTTGCAACTCCGAATGAATTACACCCACGGCAAAAAACATCCCGAGACGAAAAGAATATATGAAAAAAATTTCAATACGTTCTCTGTGGACGGGGCCGGATGAGGTCGAGGCAGTGGGAATTGAAACTTTTTTCGATGACCTAGATTTTTTCTTCTTCTACACTCTCTTTCTTCTCTCTTCTGTGGCTGCCTCCATCTTTGGACGGGAAGCTTGTGTTTGTGTGATTGAGAAATTGTCTTTTCTCGTTCTCACCTGCTGTTTCCTTTTCTTTTGCCTGTAAAATGGCAAAGATGACCACGAACAGAGGAGAAGCAAAGATGTGAGAAGAGGAAGAAGTATCTATGTCTGACTGAGTTTTTAACCTCGTTTCCAACTGCCAACATCTACATCCCCCCTTTGTCTTTGCTATACACTCGTTGAACATTTGCTGAGAGTGCATTAATATAGTACCGTCAACTGAACGTTATCCACCGCGCCTCCCGCCCTTCGCGCCCCGACAAGGCTCGCCGTCTGGGCTACAAGGCCAAGCAGGGCTACGTTATCTACCGTGTCCGCGTCCGCCGTGGTGGCCGCAAGCGCCCTGCCCCCAAGGGTGCCACCTATGGTACGTTTGCTACGAGAAAATTTCCTCCAGCAGAAAGAAGGAATATGTTTTTTTTACTAACGAGTTTCTGAACAACAACAGGCAAGCCCACCAACCAGGGTATCAACCAGCTCAAGTACCAGCGCTCCCTCAAGGCCACCGCCGAGGAGCGTGTCGGCCGCCGCTGCGCTAACCTGCGCGTCCTGAACTCGTACTGGGTCAACCAGGACTCCACCTACAAGTACTACGAGGTCATCCTCGTCGACCCCAGCCACAAGGCCATCCGCATCGACCCCCGCATCAACTGGATCGTCAACCCCGTCCACAAGCACCGCGAGGCTCGTGGCCTCACCGCCACCGGCAAGCGCTCCCGTGGTCTCAACAAGGGCCACCGCTACAACAAGACCACCGCCGGTCGCAGAAAGACCTGGAAGAGACACAACACCCTGTCCCTGTGGCGCTACAGGTAAACGCTCTCTGCTGGAAAGCAGAAGCGTTGACGACTGGGGTGGCTTCTTTGCGGCGGCTACATTCCTGGATATCATCCTTCTTCTGGGAGTGTTTTCTTCGCGAGAAGCTTCTTTGACTGTCTTCGGGTTTCTTTTTTGCTTTCTGTTACAGCAGAAGTGTATTTTGCGAGCAGGACAGAAAAAAATATATCATGGAGGTAGCCTGGAAAGATCGGAGTTTAAAAAAAAAAGGCCAAGAAAGGACGCTACTTTTCTTCTTTGGTAGTTTCATTTAACAATGGAAATGGCATGAACACTTTTCCGATGATTAATATTTCGGAACTGCGATGATATCTCTTATTTTTCTCTTTTTTTTATGTAGAAAGCAATTGTGACTTTTCACTCTTCAACATCTTGCCCCTGTGTGTTGTCTGCCTCTCTTCTAAGCTGCCAGTATGTTTCCCTACGTAAGATCATTTCCTACGCAAAAAAGCAATTGTGGCTTTTGACTCTTCAAACATCTCCTGCCATTATCTATTGTTCCCTCGATCATTATGATATCCTCCCTTTTTGGCCTTGAGTAAATCACAATACACGTCACACACTAAGAGGAGAAAACGTCATATGCAGTGCCCAATCCACTTCAATTGATAGATAGCAAAACGATTTCTTGTTTCTAAATACAACCCGGAAAGCAATGAGCATTTGTCTCGTTACGACCCCTGCACGCAATAGCCCCAATGCATGCCAGCCCCGATCCAGAAGAAAGCTTGTCTTATCTGACTCTCTCCATCATCGTGAACTCGAACTCCCCCAAGTGAAAAAAACGAATTCAAATGGCTCCAATTTTGTCCGCCCCCTGTCTCTCTCTGTCTCCCTCCCCTCTCTCAAAAAACATAATACAAGCCGCGCGCAAACTGCAGGCAAATCTTTGCAGAAACGTGAGGGGGAAAAAAGGCAAAAGGGGAAAAGGCAAAGGCAAAGGGAAAAAGAGAGCGAGCCCACATCCAGCTACCTAGGCTTGTGCATCGGCGGCATTACCAGTTCCTTTGAGCCCCAGCCAAAACCCAGCCGTTGCATAAAGTCTAAATTTCCTCCACTGGTCTTGCAAAGATCCAATGTTTAGATACCACTGTCACTGAATTGAACAACTCAACAACCTCCAGGCGAACTAGGAAGTTGATCCATTCAACGAACCAGATACATGACCTCAATGAAAATCCAGCAGCTTTCCAAAGAGGCATGCGGATCACGAAATCCAACGTATGCCGCTATAATGGCTGTGTGCAGTGGTAAATAAAAGAATAAGAAGAAACCCATTCCAGGTGGCAAAGCTGAAAACTGAGGAGAGAAAAACACATCAAATGACAATAGAAGAATGGAAAGAGAAGAAGAAAAAGAATAAGTAAAAAAGGTCAAACTCCATCGCCGAACCAGTACTGGGAGCGGCGACGATTCAAAGATACAAGTATAGACGAAGTCTTGGACTAGCTCGCCTGTGTATGTGTTCTCAAATCGAATGCAAACAACCCCAAGTACCGATAGCGCAAACTGAGAAAGGATTCCCGAACCGAACCGCGTTCATTCTTTCGTAATATACATGCAAAACACTCCTATAATGCTGTGCTGCTCAAATACCAAGCAAGCCGTTCTTGAAGGAATATCGCGTTCTGGTTGCGGAGCTAATGAGACAGAAAAAGAAAGAAAACGAAAATAGAATTAGAAGTGTCATCATAGTGGCAGTGTTGCCACCGTGCCGCGTAAAATCGTTTTCCACCGAAATCCCATAGGCGGACGACGAATAACGTAAAAGCACAGACGGCTGAAATGGCATTATACACGCAAATCGTCAAAATAGACGAAATTTCAATTAGTTTACACCCAGTACGTCTCACCACCATCATCCACCGAAGAAGGGTTAGCAGGGCCCCCCTGGCTAAATCTTTGAATGAATGGGGGAGGCTGGACAGAGCCATTCGAACTGGAGGTTGTCGAGGATGCTGGCATCGAGGTACTGCTGGTGAATGGAGGAGGCAACTGCTGGCGCGTGCCCTGGCTTCCAATACTAGGGGCCGACGCCCCGTTGGTGTTGACACTGGCATTGGGGCCAATAGGGGGGAGCACTCCAGGACCAGAAATTCCTCGGTTGTGGCTAGGGCGCAGTGGAATTTGGCCACCCGTGTTGTCAGCAGGAGTGACTTGTCCACTCGAGGCAGCACTTCCGCGGTTGTCATAAGCGGCAATCTTCGCTTGGATGCGGCGTCCATGTGGAGTCGTACGAATCTGTGGAATAATAGGCCGGATAGCCTCAACAAGGCGGTATTTCTGATGAGGAGTGGCAAATTCGAGAGCTGTCTGTATGACATAATTGGCGAATGAATCGCGAAGAAGGCGCTCCATCTCGGGCTGAGCCAGCAGCTCTTCCACAATCATGTCTTTCGAAGGAGGTTGGGCACAGCGCAGGCACTTCTCAATAACATTGGAGCTGAATTTGTGGCGGGAGAGCTGGGCGATGCAGCCCTGGAACATGCCAACAATGGGCTCGGTGAAGGTGGGTTCATTGAGATCAATGATGTATTGGACAACGTAGTTCCCAAATGGATCTTGAACCAATATGCGCGCATGCTCAGTGATGCGTTGGATCAGCCAGAGCTTTTGCTCGCCTGTTGCGTGGTCGATGCAGCGCTGAAGCACACAGCAGCCGTGCCTGTGGGTGCCAACTTCAACACACTTGTCCCCGTTGCCGACAGCATCGAAGATGAACTGGGCGTCAGTAGCAGTGAGCTTGTTAAGACACTTCTGGATGACATGGTTGCCGTTCAAATCCTTGATGAGCTTCACAACTCGATTGCGGAGAGCCTCGATAATGAGATGGATTTGTTGAGGAGTACTGACGTACTCAATCATCTTCTGTAGGGCTCTCGTCCCGTGCTGGTTCAGAGCAATGTCCTCCATTCTTTGGGATGCGTTCTGGATTAAAACAGTTCTTTCGTCGTCATTGCAGAACTCGAGGAGCTTTTGGCACAAATAATTACCAAACGGATCCGTCATGAGCTCGATGACATGCTGATTGGTCTCGAGCCAAATCATGTGAACCTGATCGCTATTGCGTTCTTCCAGCTTCTTTTGGAGGTAGCGGCAGCCGTGCTGATCTTTGCACAACTCATAGATCTGGCCTCGAAATGAATCCAGTGGCATATTATGATACCGAGACATTGCTGCAAGAAAAAGAAGAAAAAAAGTCAGATAAAGGAGGAAGAGAGAAAAACAAGGACATGATTGTTTGCTACTCACTTTCGTTATCTAGCTGTCGACGATGCTGAATAACGCGAGCCTGGCTGTCGCGATGCTGATTGCCCTGGCCGTAGGATGCATTACCGTAGGGGAGATAACTCTGCGACGTGTATGCGCCGGCGCCATTGGTCCCGCCATTGATCCCGCCATTGGTCCCGTTAATGTTCATTTGCTGCATCCCGGCAGAGAGCGAATGAGCACCATACGCAGGGCTTGCAGTAGAACTCGGGGTTGGAAAGCTACTAGTCGGGTAGAAGTTGGTATTGTACGAACTCGTCGACGCTGCACTGCCAGAAGAAGTCACAGATGCGGCGGCATGAGGAGTCGCAGGGTGAGGTGCCACAGATGCCATTGTTGGGCCAAACGGAGCAGCGCTAGCTTGAAGGGCTGAGTTGATGGACGGGAAGACGCCAGCCTGCTCTCGAGTAGCACTGATGTTGTTATCGTTGGACAGCTCGCGAGCATGTCGAACTGGTACTGCTCCAGCAGGAATGCGACCGATGCTCGCATTATGATTATGAAAGTGCTGCTGGGCGTGGTTGTTTGCACCACCGTTTAACAGGGAGGCCCCTGCAGGGTTCTTGACAGTGGGGATGTCGTTGGCAGAATAAGAGCTGTGGAGCTTAGGAGGCGGTTGGACTGCCTGAGAAGCACCAGCAGCCTCATTCGAATTCTCTGAGATGTACTTGAGATCCAGAGAGTGCCGAAAGGATGCAGGGCGGCTTCCAATGTTGCCTGCGTCGCCAGTCTGGCTAATGGAGTGACCATTAATAGCAGACATGCTGTTCTGGGTACGGTGTCGGGCTACGTTGGTTCTCCAATGGCTGGAAGATCGCGCTTCAGGGTTGGGCGATGGTGCCAGAGCAAGGTCGAGGGCGGCTGATGACGCCGATAGCTAAGAGAGGATCGCGAAATTAGCAAATTTGAAAATGACTGATCACAAGAATCAGGCCGAGAAAGGGCACATCAAAAAGAAGTGTAGGAAAGTGGAGTGTGGAACACGTAGAAGTGAGTGATGGAAGAGAGAAAAAGATGAGAGAGAGGAGGGGGGGGGGGGGGGGGGAAGAGAAAGGGGGGAAAAAAAAGAGAGGAGGGGAAGAAGAAGAGGAGGAGCAGGGGGAGGAGGGAGAAAGAAAGAAGAGGTGCAAAGGCAAACGAGCCCTGAGGATAGGGGAGAGAGAGAGAGAGGTGTGCTGCCAGCTGTCAAGCGTCTGTCATCCAATATGGCGGCCCCCGGAAGGTGACAATATTGGGACAATAGGAGAAGAAGCAATTATTCTGCGCTAAACGCAACTCCCCAAAAGTTTATCCAACGTCTAGACTTGGGAGATATCAGAAAAGGAAAAAGAAATGAATACTCACAAATTGGTCGTCACGGCGAACAAGCGTGGGGAAGCTCTCGTCAGCAGCGTAGCCGGATGTCAGGTGGTGTGGTTCGTCGTCGCCAAACAGAAAGCGCGTTGTGTTTGTCTGATCAAGATTCATATCGTAGAATCCAGTTCTTGAGCGAGTGACGGGCATGGAATACCGATTTATCCTCCTAACATCAAAGATTAGCTCATATATAGGTCAAGGAGTTGAGTCACGAGCCAGCAGAGGCACGCAAGGTGGCGCAAAGTGTGCCCGCTCTGCGCAGGAGATGCCTCACAGGTCTGGTTCCTGGCGCCTGGAAACAGTGTTGCGCAGGCATGAACCCAACCCGTGCTCGCACTCGGACATCAGGCAAGCCAAACCTCACTTGCATAAGATACAGGCCCCGCCCATCCTACCTCCTCAAGGCAAACAATTTACGCGCCCACAAAATATCCAGCGCCGCCAAAGGAGAGGGGATCAACAAACGGCTCTTTCCGCTGTGTACTTACGAGTTTGTGGATCGCTGACTGCTCGGGTCTTGACGAACAGCCTCCTCTTTATCATCGTCATCGCTGTTACGGCGCGTAATAGGAACAGACCGCGACGGCACTTGGCCATCGTCAAGCCCGTATGACTGCTGAAGCGAGCCGGCGCCGTGGACAGGAGAGTCCAACAGCGAGCCGGAGCGAACCGGTCGGCCGAATAAGCCCGGGGGAGAGGTTATGCTAGAAGTCGAGAAGCGATTCGGCCGCGAGAAGATGGAAGGAAAGCCGTTGTTGGTGTTTCGATATTCGGGAGGAGTTGTCGGCTCAGACTGGTGCCCGGCGAATCGACTCATCTCTTCTTCCATGCGCACCAATTCCAGCGCCTCTCGCCTCTGTTTCTGGTCTAATGCGTGCATTTCAATCTCGAAGAGCCGTCTCTGTTCTCGAATCCTCTCATATTCCAACCGCTTCTTCTCAATCTAAAGATCAGGGAGTCAGTCGAGCTCGCGACTTCAACATATTTAGCCCCTGTTGGTTCCCGGCCCAGAGGCGAAACCAGCATGGGATGGAAGTATTGGATGGAAGTATTGGATGGAAGGAGTCGTGCTTGGAAGCCATCGATTGGAGGGAGAGCTACATTTACCAATTGGACCTTGTGTAGCGCCTGCGTAGCAGAGAGTCAGCCAATGTCGCACACGAACAAAACAGAGAGCCAGCTTTGTGGCAGTCCCAGCCCAGCATCGCAAGCAGCGGCAGAAACGTGTCCGCAGCCCGGGTATCCAACAGCGACTTACGTTATTATACTCTTGGGATCCGGTATAGTCTTGAGATGCGTCGGTCCTGCGGGGCGGAGAGGCCAGCGAGCTCATTGACGAGAGTGTCGGCACCAGGCCCGAATCGGTGGTGAAGCGGCGAGGTAAGGAGGAACGCAGGTCGTGGCTTGAAGGCTGTTGTAGTTGTATTTGCTGTTGTTGTTGTTGCTGCTGCTGCTGCTGCTGCTGCTGCTGCTGCTGAGGGATGCGAGCGGCGCCGCGAGAGGGTGAGACAAGCGGGTTGACAGGCGGCTCGTTCCTCGGCGCCTGCTGAGAGCGGAATCGCGAATCTTCCATGCCGAGCAACGAAGGGAAGGCAACAATACTCGTACACGCCGAATTGGTTGCGCTCGGACGGTCTATATAAGCCTAAGTCGCTGCAGACATGAAGCAGAAGGACAAGAGTCAGCACGCCTTGTCGTTGTGGACGAGAATGTTAGGGCCAGGCACAGGAGCCGGCGACGCTGGAGGCGGGGTGGGATAGGGCGAAGGGATTGGACCGTTGACGAGGCAAGGCGATGCTGGTCTGTGGTCGGTGTTGCAGCCACAAGCAAGGATGAGCAAGGATGAGCCGGTGGATGCCCAGATGGCCTGGGCTGGACTGGGGCCAGCGCGCCAGGCAGGGGTCTTTGGGGTGCATCCATCCAGCGTCCAGATGCCGTCGTGCTGCCGCCGTCGCTGGAGCAAGCTCGCCAGAGACCGCTGGGAGGCCGAGTCGTCATCGACGGCGCGCTGCCAGCTCAGCATCTCGTTGGTGTTGGGGACTGAGCGCGGCGAGGCAGAGCGTGAGGCAGCGGCGAGACGCCCGGACTATATCCAGCTCGCAAGCCAAGGCGACGCCAGGCCGTGGCCGCTAGTGCTGCCGTTGCTCGTATACTGGTACAAGCAGCATGGCAAAACGTGCTCGTGCCCGAGTGCTGGCGATGGTGTCTTGGTTGCACGAAGCATCCCAGAGTCCCCCAGTCTTGGCGTTGACCCGTTGCCCATTCCGTGCCATCGGAACAGGAGGCATTGGCGAAGAGAGAGGGAAGCAAGCCAGCTCAGCTCTGTGACGCAGTCTGGATTTCATCTCGTTGAACAGGTGCCTCGGCCAGCTCATCGCCAAATTCGTCAAATGCCAGAGACGTAATGCTATACTGGCATGGGAGTGGCCATAGACACGCACTGCGGGCGAAGGTGGATGGAGATGAAGATTGGGAAGCAAAAGCGTGGATATAATGCAAATAGGGCTGAAGGGCTGATTGGCATACGTACCTCACAGTCTGCAACAAGGCAAGTCAGACGGGACAAGGCGGAACACGGACTCGAATCCAGCTGCTCAAATCGATATTGTGGCCTGACGTATTGGACTACAGATTGGATGGAGTACAGACCCCCCGGCGAACAAGAGCAGAGGACGGTTGACGACGGCCTCAAATCCGTCGGGAAGGAAATTGTATAGCGGATAATAGGTACAGGACAGGCGAAAAGAGTGTAGGAAAGCACAAGAAAAGTAACCGGCAGAGGATCAGCTCCAGGGCCTCACCATGGGCGACGAGGCCGTATCGTACAAGCAAAGAGAGGGATAGAGAAGGTGAAGAGGATGAAGAGGAGCGTGGGAGAAGTGATGTCTGAAGCACAAAACGGGAGAGAAATCATTTCCTGGGATCCTCCCCTTTAGGCAAGCGGCGAAGCGGACCTGGCTACAGTAGCAGACCCAGTGCTAACGGCGCCACGGCGAGCCCTGCGAAAGGTCCCGGAAGAGCCCCGTAAGCCAGTGGCCACCGCGATTTATAACGGTTGGGCTGCGGCGCCAATCAAGAGGTGGCCTCAACTCTATATTCTGTGTCGCTGCGCTGGATCTTGCGCCTGGCCGGAGACTCTGGTGGCAGATTGGCCATTGCGATAACACGAGGCATCCAGTGCTGTGCCGTGCTGTGCCGTGCTGGGATAGAGAGAGAGCCATAACAGGCCTTTTATGCCTACCTACCTAGATTGGTAGGTAAATTGCCTACTTACTAACCTAGGTACTCCTAGTAGGCATGTCGACGGATTACTCACGATTGAATATCTACATCATCAAATGTGCCCTAGTGCCAGGGATTGCGAGCAGCACCGCCGTGGCACAAACTCAACAGGCACAAGTGGCATTCAATTCGCTCTTCCAGTCGAACAACGTCGTTTAAGGCTAGGCATTGCTGGTTTCAGGAGAGATCTGGAGCCGACGCTGGTATCCATCATTGCTGGAGAGTGTAAGGCACGTGTAATTTGACCGAGTCGAGCGAGTCTTTAGTTTCGGTTAGCACAAAGAGGGAGCTTGACTCGGGACAACTCGTCGTCTTCGCTGTTCGGTGGCGGCTACAGATACGGATAAAGGCAGCCATCACATACATGCAGCTGCAGCCATGCCTGGTAGGCAGCGTCCTGTGTGAGCCTGTCCGGGTGACGAGCGAGACGAGACGCAAGACGCTGCAGGCTACATGGAGCCCGCCCAATAGTTTGCAGCCAAGCGTATGGGCCATGGTTCAGCATGTGCCGTTGGTATGTTATGTAGGTAAACATCTGCATGGATGAGTTGTTTGCGGAGAGCGTGTTCACTGCATGCTGCATGCTGCTGTGGCACATTGAGGAGGCCGTATCTGATCTGTACCTCCTACTAGTAGTGCCTACCTGCGCATCGCCAAGGCAGACAGCAAGCATCAATTGCCTGTGCGGGCGTGCTTCGTAGACGTCTGTGGATCAGCCATCGTCTGGCTTCGCATGCGGCAGTCGATTGAGTCTTGATGCAGACTCCAGGCCAGTTCGCATAGCGGCGCGGCAACTTGATGTAAGTGTGATGCCACGACGACACCGTAGCGCCGTGGAAGCAAATGAGCTGCTTTCGATGCGGCGACGCAACAAAGGCCACGCACACTGTCCATCCTGTACATGTAGTGCTACCTGCGTGAAATTGGGGCATCGTGCCATTGCAGCGCCTGCTTGTATGCCGCAGCATTCAGGCCCAACTCTTGGGCTCGCAAACTGTGGGCTGCTCCGGCAGCCAAGATGCCTCTTCGCCTCAGCCCAGGCGAGCACCTGCGGGCACAGCACCGACATGCGCAACGGCCGCCGCAATTGGATGCTCAAGATCCTTGTCGTTATCCCGGGGTGGGCTTTTCGGAATGTCAAAGCCAGAGCCGGAGTCGCATCGGTAGCGGTGGCGAGGGCCGTACTGTCCAGGCAATAATGCTGCTACTATTAGTGGCCTGAACGATCACCGTCCTTGGGATCTCCCGGCCTGCCCCTCATTTGCTGGGTGCACAGGCACTAATGCTCGCAGGCTCGATGTATCAACACCTTGCTTGGATGAGTCGCGTTGGGCACTTGCCAAGGCATAAAGCATGATGATTGTTGAGTGTCTTGCAAGCTAAAGACGAACAGTCCACCGAAAGGCTATCGGTGAGCCATACGAGAAAATAAGGCGCCGAGCTTGAGAGAGCTTGTCTACAGTAAACATTAAAGCCACCAAGTACCTTGACGGTGGCTCTTGCCCTGCGAAACGTCAATTTCCATTGACATGGGAGGAAACTGTAAACAGAAGTCGCCCCGCTAAAATTTATGTTTGTCCCAGCAAACCTACACGGCAGCCAAATCAAAAACTTCAAGGTGGCAGCGATAACTTTGTCTTTCAAGGTACGAATGCAACCCTGCCATCCATCATACTGCCATGCCGTACTCTGTACTTGCATCTCTGCCAAAAGCCCGGTCTGCACTCGGTCAATCTTTCTGAAAAGTCGGTGAAGCATCAAGATCTGCCCAGATGTGCTTTTCCGCCAACGATTGCCACTGGAGCGCTGCTCTACCGGCAGAATCTCCTGCAGCGCATCTGCATCTGGGCCAGAGCCACATGGATACCTACATACGACTAGTAGGAGGTATGTAGACAGCCGTGGGAGGTCATCTTTGAAAATGTAGTGGAGTACCTACTCGACAGTCGCTGATGCGTGATGACTTCCATATCGTACGCACTAGGCATTCGCTGACCAAGATATTGAACAAGGATACTGCAGAGATTGAACTGGTAAAGACACCATCAGCGCTGCGCTTATGCTACGAGCCGGTAGTCACAGGCTCCGGAGCCATGTGATGTCTGGTATCAGGGCCTCTAAGCCTTTCTGTGAATAGCATCGTCATCTCCTTGTCCGAGACTCTCCGCTGGTGTGCTTCTTTTCTTTTGATTTCCTCGCTTTTCTTGCTTACAGATGCCGGCTTCGACGCTGACCCGCTAGATCGGATTTGCGCCACTGTCTAATACGACGACTCATACGCCTGACAGACCCATGCGGCCGGCCAAGTTTTGTGTGCTTGCGGGCAGCAGAAAATCGGAGACGTCTACTCCGTATTACTCGCTCTCACCTCTCGCCCCTTTAGTAATGACTAGATGACGAATTCTATTCAGGGCCCCCGATCGATAATTCGCGTCCATCTCGCGCCGTTTCCCCCAGCAAGGGCAACCAAGGGACACCAAACGCTGTTGTAAATGCTCATGTTTCACCGGCGGGGTCAGGTCCAGCGGTTGCTGCGGGTAGCCCCGACCTCTGAAACCCAAGCGCCTCTTCCGGCTGGAGCTGTGATTCTCGATATGCGAACCAGCCAACCAGCCCAGCGTGCCTCTAACAAGCCAGGTCCGAATCTAGCCCCCCCACTCGGTTAGCAACGATCACTCCTCGCGCGCTAAAATGGTGGCAAGGGACGAGGATCCCTGGCCTGAATCTGCGCGGATGGACATGGAAGGTCGCTCGCGAACCCGGGGGCAGACGTCTATTGCAGATGGGCCTTGATGGACGCAAGCAGAGCGCGAGTGCCAATTCGATTTCGGTGTCGTGCTCAATCACCCCGTGTCTCTGAGCACCAGCTTTGATCTGGGTTCTATCTCGGGATTTGTGATGGGGCTGCTTGCCGGGACACGAGAGTGTAAGCCGAGATCTTGGCGACGGATGGAGCACATCCATGTATGTATGTGATGCATAATTGGAACGTGATCGTAGGGTATGCGCAGCAGAGACGGACACCTGCTAATCTTACTCATGCCCGTGCACCAGAGCTGGAGCCGCGCGCCCATAGCACTTGAGCCAAGCTTCGAAAAAGGGCCTTGCCGATCTGGAATTACGAGAGACATTCATTTGGACGTGCGGGGTTGCAGGAAGCTTGACCTCAACTTGTCACCCGGCAGCCTTGAGCTCTCTGGCGGCCGAGATAGCCGCCTTGTGCCTATGTAGACCCGCAAGAGGCTGTTTTCGATTTCGTCATTGTTTTGTGAGAGCTGAGTGAGCTAGGCTGCATCAAACCTAGAGATGGATTTGCTAGCATCAGCCATTGAGGAGGATGCGTTTTTTAATTCAGCCCCATGGACTGACGAGCGTCTAGGGCACTCTAGACCACATACACAAACTACTAGTATGCCGTTGATAGAGCCTATGGCGGCGGCCGTCTTGCATACTGGGGCTGAAGAGGAGAGCACGGCATGAAACGTATTCTCTGCTCGTCGAGGCGTTGTATTTTAATGTCAAGAAGTGATCCTCAGACAGCATCAGACTTTACATTGCACTAGCTTGTTATTGGCGCGATGATAGTTGGGTGGTGGAGTGGACCTTGCCTTGCGGCTAGATGAAGTTTGTGCATGAAGGTTAATTAGAAGAAACGCCATTGCGCACAAAGGGCTATCTGACGGTCACTTGTATATGGAAGAGAAGAAGTGATATGGATAAAGGAGAATAAAGAGATGATGAAAGAGTAATGGAGCTACCACGGACACCTACTCGACAGCCCAAATATACGCCATGGTGGAGACTAAGACGCTTGCCCAAGCTTGAATGCTGTTTTTAGCAGTGGATATGAATAGGTAAATGGAAACGAAGGTGATGGAGTACGTGTATCTTGCTCACATTACTTACATTACATGCAAGCAAACGCAGTACTGTGTGGATCGAGTGGGTGGTAGGATAACGGATATGCATATTGACACTACCTAGGGCTGATCAAGCATCGCTTGCGGATTGTGTATCAAAACAGTGGTTTATTTACTTTTGGCTTCTATTTCTTAGACTTTTTCCAAGCTCTGGCGAAAGGTTCCTTTTAGCAAAGGCGTCTTATATGGAACCCATGAGTCACCAGGACAAGCTTGTTTGTCAAAGTTTTTTTTTTTTTTTTTTTTTTTTGTTCCGGCCTCATTGATGGGTGTTGGTAACCTTTCATTGAGCATTTTAACAGTTTTCGTGTTCAACTCATGTGCCTTTAGTAGAACGTTGGCCTGCCACTTCCTCATGACGAATCATGTGTCGACGAATAGTCCAATATGTATGTATCCTATCTTTGTGAAACTTGCTACTATCTTTTGCATACCCATCTATCTGATGTAGGATTGCCGGGAGATTCCTGATGTAACACCGGCACGAGAATTACGAAGGGTAAAATCGGATAAAGCGACTTCATCAGTTGCAGTGATCTCTATTAGGCAAATATCGAGTGATACTATCTTCCAGCATGCACATTAGGCTGCTGGCTGCCTGATATTCTCGATTCATTCGCCTTGTTCTTTGTCAAAACAGTAGATATGGGCAGGCTGCCTGTACCAACTTAAACGTAGGTAGAGTTTCGGAATTTTCTTACTTTCTGTAATGATATGTAGCATCACTTTCCATTTGCCGACCCAATTGACCAATATCGTCGTGGTTAAATTGACGGCCATAACAAGATTGCAGGCCTGTAGTTGATAAGCCTTTGGACAAGACAGTTATATCTCAATCATTTTGTCATAAATGTGCTGCATTAAAGATCATTTGATGCAGGTAAGCGTTATTCGAGTCAGGGGGGATCATCTAACTATTATAAGGCGATGGCATGCCGAGTAATGTAAAAATAGTAAGGTGAAGACTGTCACATCGATGGGGATGGTAGAGTCTATGTTCTTTGATCCCAACGATTATAATTCAGTATGCTTCAAAGTAGCGCATTAAATGGACAAATCTTACAGCTCATATGCACTCAAAGTCTCCATTTACCGTAGAGAATATCCCATTGCCTCGTCATCCCAAGGGCCCTGGTCTTCCAAACAGGACCTTTTTGTCCCCCTTTGGCCATATTTATTTGAACAGCTCTGCCACTTCGTCTCAACGAGGTTTCTTTTAATTTAGAATGGGAGCCGCACCGCTTGAGCACCACCTCATGGCTGATATGCGCGACATCGAATATAGTAGCGCGCAAAATCTGTCCTTCAGACGCTGGTGATTGAAGCGAGTCGACATCCGTCTAGATCTAAGCTATACGTACGGTACTAATAAACATTGAGCGGTAAGTTATAGGCCTGCTTTTAGTTTGGTTAGAATTGGAAATTTGGTCTCTGGTCGCGAATTAGAGAAGTGTGATAAAATGGAACAATTGTAATATCATATCTCACAAATTTTGCCCAGTATCGTAGCCATCACGCTCACGCAATGATCCCACAGTTCACTGTCGATGGTGTCATTGGCAATGGCTTTACCACAGCAGAAAGGAAGAAGTTGAAAGTAGATTCCGAACAAATTATTCACTATTCTTCATTGATACAATTCTTGACAGGTCGGTGAAGGTACATATAGTGTTCATCTCAGGGTCCAAGCATATTGGGTTAGACTTTATTGTGATGGAGTGCTACATACTGGGAGCTGGTGCTGTGTTTGAACCTCTCGTAGAGCTTGTGTTGATCGCTGGGCAGCTACACGTCGCTAATCAACTTCAGAGTCCGTTGGGTGGTTTCATGGACTCTCCCGTCAATATTGCAACTTCAAGCTTTTTGCAAATTAAAAGATCTGACTCATGGCTGAGCCTTTACGGAATTGGATTGTAGGGCGATATTGTGATGTAGATGAGTAATGTCTTTAGTAGTTGTACCTATACATGGTCAAGATGCATAATGTGCCTTTATACACTGAGTGATCGATACAATTCAGTCATCAAGGACAAGATGAAAGTGGAGCACAATTTGCGTCATCATACCCTATTAGTAGCGGATATATAAAAGCCACATGTGTCGAATGACGAAAGCGTTTTTGTGTACTTGTGCTTCCAGTATACACTCGCAGGCCTGCATCTGCCATGGCCAAAATATTTCACATCCAGTGCGTTGTGTGTCTGACGTTAGCACACACCCAATAGTAATTAATCCTTGTCTAATTATCAATTGATTGTATACGTGTTTACTATTCACAACCAAAGCCTGGTATTGTCTGGCAGAGTCAGATGCCACCCCAAGAACCATTAATTAGACACATGTATACAACATGAACTCAGCCCCATACCAGATATACCGAAAGTTTACATGACGGGAACCTTTTTTCTTGTCTGGGTTTATGGTTTATGTAGTTTAGAATCAGCTTAACCAGCCTGATAAACACCAAGAGCTGCGACATGAGGATTGAGCTGGCTCAAATTAAACGGTGTGACGTTGAGCCTTGCATTCGTGAGCGCCAAAAACATGGTTCCATTGATTGCGGGATCATGATCCCACGTCGACACGTTGGGCTGGAAAGTAAACGCCGTCCGGTTCCGCAGGTTAATGTTCAGCAGCGGCGAGTACGTGACATTGAGCTGCGATACCCAAGCCGCCCACCTGGGCACTCTGGCCGTGGTATTGGTCACGTAGCTGTTGTTTGGCCCGACGAACTTTCCGGGAGGGTCCCAGTGCAGGAAAACCTGGCGGCCTGGGTAGGAGAGCGGGATAGTGCGGTTCCGGGTGATGGCTGGCGCGCAGTTGAGCGACTGATTGGTCGGATTGGTCGCGTTTTGACAAAGCTCCGAATTGGTGATGTTTGCCGTAGAAAGAGTATTAATGCCGCCACCAGTAGTCTCGTTGAAAGCGTCAGAAGCATTGATACGAGCAGGGTTAGGCTGATTGAGGATACTCAGCGCTGGGAAGTTTTGCCATATAAGCCGAGTCTGGTTGGTAGGACAGCTCGAGATGTATGGCGCCAGCAGAGTCCATGCCCAGCTCTGAGGAATCGCAGGAATGTGCCAAACGGGCATGGGGAATTGCCCACCAAGCTGGCGGAAGATGAGCTGTTGGCGAGCCTCCACTGCGACGCTCTGGAGGAGCAGCTGGGCCGCCGGTCTATTGTTCAAATGGGGGATAAATCCATAGGCGCCCGCTTCTCCCACGCGCGTGAGCTTTTGGTTGAAGTCGAGAAACTCCCGAACATTGGACACGGGATAGTTGTAAGTGCACTGCTTGGGTGCCTGAGCACCGAGGATGTTGGTCAGGAGGGTAGCATGTCCCACCTCCTGATCGGCCATGTATTGAATGAGGAATCTATCATCTGCATTGAGGCCGCTGGAGTTGAACTGATTAGTAGAGAAGTTCCTGAGGCCGAAGTGGAAGAGATCCCATTCGATCCATTCTTGGTAGAGGGCCAATGCAAGCGACTGGTAGTCATAGTCGCTCTGGGGTCGGCTGACGGGGGCGGATCCATTGGTTCCCAGGCCGCCATTTGGAGTAAACGGCGCTGGCTCAGGGCCGTGGAGCTTGCCGTCAGCTGTGTAGTTGAAGGTTCCCGGAGCAGGAGGCGCCGATGGAATCTCTGAGGCCAAGATGGTAGAGGCCGTCAGCGCCCCGGTGGTCGATGCTGGTGGTCCTGTAAAGGGCCCGTGAGAGGTAACGTTCATAACAGATACCACAGCCGGCGTGACGGTCTCAGCAGCAGAGAATGTAGTTGTTGGTGTTTGTAGAAACGGAATAGCCCGGATCAGCGGCAGGTTTGCAAGGGCCGCAAGCCCTGCACATTGTAGGAGCGCATTCCCGATCATTGTTTCGTTGTGGCCCGGATCAAAGACACAATAGGCCGTAACACCAACAGAACGAGCTTTCTGCTCACCAATTCCCAGAAACTGCTCTCTCTTATACCCCCCCTACTCTCAGCTTTCTCAGCTCGCCCTTTTCCTCCAATTCCTCAACATCCTGAGCGTGCCGATACTCCCGGCGCTGTCACTCTCACCGCGGCTATGCCTCACATTTTGACAGGTTTGACAAGCTGTCAGGCCGAAGTCCGCTCAAGGCGTGACGTATGGCATGCTGGATTCCCGGCGGTACAAGACGGGGTGACGACGCCATGGTTCGCCATGCGGTAATGCCGCCGTCATAAAGTTCTGAGATATGCAGCATGCCAATGATTTTCGTGCGTGTGGCGGAGGTGGAAAGCTTATAGCTCCATGGCTGCGGCTGACGATAGAGGCGCGGGCGCGATCTGCGGTCCTGTATCCGCGTATTTCGGCACATAGTCGAGGAGAATGGGGGAAATTCCGCGGTGCCGAGCCATGGCGCAAGTAATCGTCGTCGATGCACCGCCTTGGTGGTGACTTGTTGTTGTCGAATGCGAGAAAATACTAGCCTTCCATTGGCCACGGTGTGGCTGACGCCCAGCTGCGATTGACAGCTTGTGGCTGTCATTTGTCATTTGTGATGAAATTTTGACAAGCTGCCACGCGTCGGGCAGGCAGTCGGATGAATATCATCGGATGAATTCCAGGCTTTCTCTTTTCCTGTGCAGCGATTTGCAGGGTCTCGTCCATCGCTTGTGCCATGGCTGGGAAAAGATGGCCCGTGAGTGGCGCGATTTTGTCCGTTTGCTGACGATTCCAGACGATTATCCAGTAACCAGAAGCTCTGCTGAATGGTCGAAGTCGATATTTGGACTCAGCCTATTATTTGTAGCTACAGCAAAAGACGGAAGATTTGAGGCCATCACGATGAACTATGGTCTTACGAGCACATTACTTTTCTACACTAGCTTTGTTATCTAAACTTGATATTGTAAGACACTGATGATGCTAAATTAGCTTTCCTTTCCCTTTTCTTCTTCTTTCTCAGTTAAACGCAAGAGCCATTATCAGCCGGAACTAGTACGCTGATTTTCCGTACAAGGGAAGATGATTCTTGTGGAGCATAATCAGCAATCAATGAACGATCAACTTCTAACCGAAGATGGCCGTAGGACGAAAACGCACACAGCTGAAGTCAGATTAATACTCGCATCAAATATATAGTAGCCTTATTTTGAAGTAACCGATGCAGTAGAGCTTTTGACGGTGGACGGCTATATCTACTAGGCCTAGGTAGGTACATGTATGTACGCGCCAATCATCGTCGCCTAAAGCAAGCAGCCCAAAGCTGCAGGATCAACCAATTTGGGCATCGACCCCATGCACATGCAGGGAAGTGCGAATCACGAAGCAAGCGGGGAGCAACACAATGCTGAGAGAATATCATAACCATTGGGGCCTAATTGCACCATCACACACATATCTTTGTATTAAAATTAACATCCACCACATCTGCTATCTCTGCTACCTCGTCTGCTTCAACATCAACGGCCAAGGCTTGATTTCTGCGTGTAATGCCTATCAGACAGCGATTCCGCAGCATTTTCTCTCGGAATGACGATAAGCCAACGCCTCGTGGCCTTTCAAATAATGATGATTCACCAAAGCAAGACGAGCTTCCATTATCTGCCTCTATAAGTACTGTATCATTATCTCATATATCTGATGCAAGCTTGCCAGAGCGGCTATGGGATCAAGCGTATGACGCTTTGAAGAAATACGATGGCGCACTGATCCAGGCATACGAGAAGATTTTGTCTCGTAACCTTCACGGCCAGGGGTTCAACTCTCCAGTAACAGACTCTGAAAGCAACATCATTGCGCAAGATAATTCCTGCATTAGAAGAACGCAGATGCGGCGGCTTATTGACGAGGGTTTGAATAACACCGCCCGAGAGGCCAAAATAAAGGAGACCATCGGCACAGCCACTCAATTTATATTCGCCGCAAAAGATATAATCAGCTCTGCTATTCAGACTGCACCACAGGCGGCGCTTGCTTGGTCTGGCGTGTGCGTGGCGCTCGAGGTAATTTATGTTTCACAATATATTATATTATCCAACATCTCTAATCGTGGCTACCATTGCCATTTCATACGCATTGCGTCTACCCCTACTAACTCGCTTGCAGATGCTTCAAAATCCAATAGCTGCCACAGAGGCCAATCGTAATGGCATCGAGTATGTGATAAAGAGGATGGATTGGTATTGGAATCTATCCAATGTCGTCTTGAAAGAAAGCCCCAATGATAATGATGGTGGCCTTGCCAGCATTCGACGCGAACTTGAGATTCAGGTCGTTGATCTCTATAAAGCTCTCCTCTTGTATGAGATAAAGAGCGTTTGCCTCTACTATCGCAGTCGTGGACTTGCGCTTTTACGTGACATAGCCAAGCTCGATGACTGGAATGGCGACATACGAGCGATTCAGAACGCTGAGCGCATTTTTAACGACGGCTCAAATACCCTTGTGGATCTAAAGAAGGTCTCCAACCTCGAGCAGCTTGTCAAGTATGCAGAAATGCAGTCAACAACTCAGATGACAAGAGAAGACCAGCAGTGCATGAAAGATCTGCGTCTCACAGATCCTAGTGCTGATAAGAAGCGTATTGAACAGACAAAAGGCGGTCTATTACACGACGCATATAGCTGGATCCTTGAGAATCCTGACTACCAACATTGGCGGACCAACGAGGAGAGCCGCCTGCTTTGGATAAAGGGTGATCCAGGCAAAGGCAAGACCATGTTACTCTGTGGCATCATCGATGAGTTGGACCAACACTCAACTCGCTCTGGCACAGCTCACGTCATCTACTTCTTTTGTCAAGCCACTGACCATCAACTTAATAACGCTGCTGCCGTCCTACGTGGTTTAATATTTATGCTTATCAACAAGCAGCCATCGCTCATTTCACATTTACGAAAGGAGTACGACCAAGCTGGTGGAAAGCTCTTTGAAGGCTCCAACACTTGGGTTGCCTTGTCCGATATTCTCGCTGCTATCCTCCAAGATCCAGCGCTAAAGAGTACATGCCTGGTTGTCGATGCTCTGGACGAGTGTACATTCGATTTACAAAAGCTTTTGGACTTGATTGTAGATACGTCTTCCACTTGTAGTCGAGTAAAGTGGATTGTGTCCAGTCGAAATTGGTCTCAGATAAAAGAGCGCCTGCGACGCGCCGAGCAGAAAGCAAAGCTTAGCTTGGAGCTCAACGCAGAGTCTATTTCCAATGCTGTGGATATTTACATCCGAGAAAAGGTACATCGGCTGGCAAACCTGAAGGGCTATGACAAAGAAACATGCGATGCGTTACAAACTTATCTGTCTGATAATGCAAACGACACATTCTTATGGGTGGCTTTAGTCTGCCAAAGCTTGGAAAAGTATCAGCGATGGAAAGTCCTCGGAATGCTGGGAGAATACCCGCTTGGTCTTGATTCTTTATACAAACAAATGATGAATCAAGTGCTCTCTATGGATGATGCTAGCGACGTTAGCCTCTGTAAGCGTATTCTCGCCGTAATAACGAGCGTGTATCGACCAATCACCCTTTGCGAGCTTGGGCGTCTCATTGATATCCCAGGGAATCTTTCAAATGATATCGATTTTTTGGAAGAAATTGTAGCCCTCTGTGGCTCTTTTCTAACTATCCGTGACGGTACAATCTATTTCGTCCACCAGTCAGCCAAAGATCATCTCACCAGTAACGAAGAAGCAGTCTCTGCCATCTTTCCCTCAGGCAGCGAGGATACACATCTTGCCATATTTTCTCAGTCGATACAGGCAATGGAGGCAATTTTGAGAAAAAACATCTACCAGTTATCATACTTTGACAATTTTATCAGCGATAATGTTCACATACCGGACCCGGATCCATTAAGTCCCATTCGCTATTCTTGCCTGCATTTTGTTGATCACCTCTGCGACGGAAATGCGAGCAAAATCAGCACTGGATACCAAAACAGCCTTGCAGATAATGGAGCTCTCGATGTGTTTATTCGGAAACATCTTCTTCATTGGTTGGAGTCCTTAAGTACATTACGCCATGTATCAAACGCCGTTATCTCGATGACAAAGCTTGTCGCCTTACTTACGGTCAGTTTACACTTGACATTTTATGGTAGACGAGTCTAACAGATCCAGGCACGATCAACACAGGGACAACTGGTCATTTTTCTTCAAGACGCACGCAGATTTGTTCTCTACAATAAAAGGGCCATCGAAATTTCTCCTCTCCAAATATACTCAGCAGCGCTATTATTCAGTCCTATGAAAAGCTTGATACGCGAAGCTTTTCTTCAGGATATCCCCTCCTGGATATATAGTAGGCCCATTAACGAAGACCAGTGGAGCCCTTGTTTGCAGACTCTCGAAGGCCATCAAAGCGCAGTAAAGTCCTTAATTTATCTTGATAATAATCAGATTGCCTCGGCATCAACGAACGGAGCCATCAAGATATGGGATGTGATTACAGGCACGTGCATAAGGACATTTAGGAATACTACTAATGACCTTACCGCATTGACCTCCTTAAAAAATGGACGACTCGTCTCGGCATCATATGACGGGGTCATTGAAATATGGGATATTACTACAGGCGAATGTGCCTTGACAGTTGCAAACCATGGCACTGATTTATATTCCATGGCCTCCTTAACCAGCGAACGAATCGCTACAGGATTGGAGAGCGGAAAAATCAAGATTTGGGATCTAAACACAAGTATATGCGTCCAGACACTTGAAGGACACGATGGATCCATATATGCTCTGGACTCCTACGGAAACGATCGGATTATCTCGGGGTCAAGTGATGAGACAGTTAGAATCTGGGATATATCGACAGGCGAGTGTATCCAAACACTCAAAGGTCACGCCGACGCGGTGCGTTCAGTAGCCTACTCAACAGATGGCCAGATCGCTTCCGCATCAGATGATTGGACAATCAAAATCTGGGATGCAGCTACGGGTGAATTGGTCCAGACGCTCAGAGGCCATGAAGGTGGACTGCGTTTCGTAGCCTACTCAATAAACGGCCAGATCGCCTCGGCGTCAGCCGATAACACGATAAAAATCTGGGATGCAGCTACAGGTATGTGTACCAAAACGCTTAATGGCCATACTAGTTTTTCCCTGTCAGTGGCTTTTTTGGACAATGGGCAGCTCGCATCGAGCTCTATAGACGAGACGATCAAAATCTGGGATTTGCATGCGACTGCAGAAGTGGAGGTGCGAATATCTGGGTACCATGACAAACCAATACGTTCATTGGCCATGTCGGGAGACGGTCGTATTGCCTCAGGATCGGAAGATGGCACAATTGGGATATGGGATATCGCGGGCAAGTGCATCCAGGTACTCAAAGGCCATGGCAGGACGTTTAGGGTCATCGACTTCTCAAAAAATGGCCGATTGATTATCTCTTGCTCGTGGGATGATGTAGTCCAGGTTTGGAATGCAGCTACAGGCTTGTGTGTCAAAATACTTGAGAACCCTTCTGACGATGTTGCCCGATCAGTAATGTTCTCGCCAGGTGGTCGATATGCTGCGGTGTTGATCGGTAAAATGATTCTAATCTGGGATATAGTAACGTGGGCGTGTATCCACACACTGGAAGCTCACGAGGGATCCATTGTATCAGCGAACTTTTCGTCAAATGATGATCATATTGCTTTAGGATCAGAGGATGGCACCATCAAACTTTGGGATACAGCAACAGGCACGTGTGTTCAAACATTCGTGGCTGATAGAAGATTTAGACCTATTTCCTTGGCTTTTTCATCAGATACCCAGTTCATGGCCTCAGAGTTATCGAATGGTATTGTTAAGATCTGGGATCTATCTACTACAACTTGTATCCGGTCGTTCGATATTGGGAGAGCTTTGTGGCTGTCCTTCGATATGAGAACAAATTCCCGCCTCTATTGTGCTCTCGGTGCTATCGATCTGGATCTGGATGAAGCGCCGGTTTCTGACATGCCATTAGCTGAAGGCTCACCGCAAGTAAGCTTCCAAGGCTACGGTATGAATGAAAATGGAGATTGGATTTTAAGAGATGGTAAGCCAATGCTTTGGTTGCCTCCAGAGCATCGGCCCTTTGATTGTATTATCAAGGGATCGACTATCTTTCTCGGTTGCAAGTCAGGACGTGTCTTGACACTGCGGTTCTCTGAATCAGGGCCAGATTGATAGCACGCCAATATAATATAAGGGTGATTGCGTACGACGAGGGAAGGACGATAACATGCATGATGCAGGGAGAATTTATCTGGCACCTTGATTCTGTTATCCAGCGCTCCAGCTATAGTGTGGGCTGCTACTGATGCTACTGCTTCCAATTGCATAGTAAATAGATGTTTTAACAAATATTTTAATTAATATTTTAATACATAGACTAGCTGCTTTATTGGCCTACAGTTAGGGTGTTGGATGATGAAATTTGGGTGCTAGATAACTTTTCCCATAGGTAGGTAGTTTATTAATGGCTGGTAAGGGAGATGAAAGGTGGAAGGGACTACAAGATAAAAATACGAACATGCAACTGCATAGGCGTAAGAGCGTTCATATACATATAAGAAGTTGGTAAATGGAGATAGAAACGGTAGAAGAAATTGTTTTTAAGTAATTGAAATATAAAGATATCATCAATGTACTTATGGTTGTAATTTGTCTTGTGTGCTGCTGATTAGGTAGGTACCCGTAGCATCAATCGAAAGCTCTAGCCAATATCCTAGTGCTCATGAGCTCGTTCAAGCATCTTTTCCGTAGGCTAGCATTTCGAGCCAAAGAAATTTTATATCTAACGTTCAGTGAAATGCCGCTTGGAATTGGAGGAAGCAGCATTAACATATCAAGATCTACAGGCTTTCATACAACATAAGTACCTTGAATGCATTTGTAGAGTGCTCGTATCATTTAGCGCAGCTTCAATATGACGCTTCCGTGCCTTATCTTATCATGGTCAAGCTCTAACAAGCAAGTGCCCCACTAAATTTTTGCTCTTCGCGGGGCAGCACTTTTTTCTCGCCCGGCGCAAGCTGCTTATCCATATCGCATTATCAGCAGCGCCAAAAGATTAATTTTGCGACTCCAGCCGCTTACAAACGTGCCGCGATCATTTCTCTCCTCCAGTCCATGAATTGCTCGAGGTGACGCTCAAGATGCCGTTGGTAGACGATGGCTTCGAGGCCCTGCTGGAGCCCTTCTACAACGGCAAGAAGCTGACCGACCCAATCTCGACCAAGGAAGACAAGTTCCAGCTGCTGCCGGCATTTCTCAAAGTCAAAGGTGAGGCTCTGGTTCATCAATCCGAGTTTCTGCATCTGAAACTAACATGTACAAGGTCTTGTGAAACAGTATGCACGCCTCTATCCTTTACGATCGGTAGCATAACGAAAATTTCCTTCAGCTTTCTAACTCTTTGACTACCTATAGGCACATTGACTCATACAACTTCTTCGTTGAGCACGAGATCAAAGAGATTGTTCGTGCTAACCGCACTATCCGAAGCGATGTCGACAGCAATTTTTGGCTTGAGTACGTCTGAGTAGGCTTCTAATTGCTACCTTATGGCTAATCCATCTTCTAGGTTCACCGATATTCGAGTAGACCGTCCCCGTCGATTGGATTACAACGACTCCAAATCTCGAAATGAAGTCACACCAATGGAATGCCGTCTCCGCGATATGACGTATGCCGCTCCCATATTTGTCGACATCGCATACATCCGTGACAAGCAGAAGATTGTCCGAAAAAATGTGCCGCTTGGACGAATGCCAGTCATGTTAAAGAGCTGCAAGTGCCGACTCAGTGGAGCAAACAACTCTGAGATGGAGAAGATGAACGAATGTCCTCTGGATCCCGGTGGCTACTTTATTGTCAATGGCACGGAAAAGGTCATTCTCATTCAAGAGCAGCTGAGCAAGAATCGAGTCATTGTCGAAGCCGACGAGAAGAACAATGTCATTTCTGCATCAGTAACCAGTTCGACCCACGAGCGAAAATCGAAAACATACGTCACACTGAAAAAGGACAAGATTGTTCTCACTCATAATATTCTGGTCGAGGGTATCCCTATTGTCATTATTCTCAAAGCGTTGGGCGGTCTTTCGGACTACGAGATTATGCAGCTTGTGGCAGGCTCGGATGGCCGATATCAGGACGAATTCCTCGTCAACTTTGACGAAGCTGCCAAAGCTGGTATTTTCACACAACACCAAGCTCTGGAATATATTGGATCTCGCGTCAAGATGGGTTCCCGGAAGGGCCAATTTGGTGCCCAGGCCCGCCGAAATAACGTCGAAGAAGGATTAGATGCTTTAGCCAACCTCATCATCGCGCATGTTCCTATTGAAGGCCTCGACTTTTATCCCAAGGCTATTTACGTGGCTATGATGACACGCAGAGTTTTGATGGCCTCTCAGGATAATAAATTGGTGGACGACCGAGATTTCGTTGGTAACAAGCGTCTTGAGTTGGCTGGTCAGCTGCTATCACTTCTCTTCGAAGATCTTTTCAAGAGATTCATGGGAGAGGTGAAGATGTCGATTGACAAGTTTTTGAAAAAGAACAACCGAGCCGTGCCCTTGGATGCCGTTCATATGATTAGCAATCATGCCAACAGCATTGGCCTGGGAATCAACAGAGCTATTCAGTCAGGAAACTGGAGTGTCAAGCGATTCAACATGAACCGAGCGGGTGTTACGCACGTCCTCAGTCGACTCAGTTACATCAGTGCTCTCGGCATGATGACAAGAATCAGCAGTCAGTTTGAGAAGACGCGCAAAGTGAGTGGACCTCGAGCTCTTCAACCCTCACAGTGGGGCATGTTGTGTCCGTCTGATACACCTGAAGGTGAAGCCTGCGGTCTGGTAAAGAACCTTGCTTTAATGACACACATTACAACTAATGTGGAAGAGGACCCCGTGAAGAGATGGATTTTTACCCTTGATGTTGGCGTTGAACCGATTCGGAATTTTTCGGGTGCTGAAATGCATCGCGAAGGCTCATACATCATTCATGTCAATGGTACACCATTTGCGCTCACCAGATACCCAAAGAGATTTACGCATAGATTCCGCACAATGCGTCGCCGAGGTTGGATTTCGCCCTTTGTCGGTATTCATACCAATTCGCATTTCAATGCTATCCATATTGCCACGGACGAAGGCCGCATCTGTCGTCCGTACATCATTGTGAAGAACGGCAAACAGAAGCTCAAGCCCGAACACCTCCGTCTGCTTCAAATGGGCAAAGTTACCTTCGATGATTTCCTGACAAAGGGTATTGTGGAGTACTTGGATGTCAACGAGGAAAATGACGCTCTCATCACTATTTATGAAGATCAAGTGACAATGAGCACAACCCACTTGGAGATCGAACCATTCACACTCCTCGGCGCTGTTGCAGGACTTATTCCCTTCCCACACCACAACCAATCTCCCCGAAACACTTACCAATGCGCTATGGGTAAACAAGCCATTGGTGCTATTGCACACAACCAATTCAACCGAATCGACACTCTCCTCTACACATTAGTCTACCCCCAACGACCCATGGTTATAACGAAAACAATTCAGCTTATCCATTACGATAAGCTTCCTGCTGGCCAAAATGCCACGGTCGTTGTTATGTCATACTCTGGATATGATATCGAGGATGCCTTGGTTTTGAACAAGGCATCGATTGACAGGGGCTTTGGGCGTTGCCAAGTTTTCCGTAAATATACAACTGAACTTCAGAAATATCCCAACGGCCGAAGAGAGCGTATAGGTGACCCGGTCAATGAGGTAGAGAATGGCGTTATGCGACGAATCAAGAAGCACGAGGCCTTGGACGCCGACGGTCTAGCCATCGTTGGTCAAAGAATACACTCAGGAGAGGCAATGGTCAAGAAGGAGACCCCTCTTGATATGACAACGACGGGTATCGGCCTTGACCGTGGGCCTAGCGAATACCGCGACACCGCAGTCTCCTATCGTATCGCCGACCCTGCTTACATCGACAAGGTTATGATTTCGCAGACGGAAAAGGATACAACAGTCATCAAGGTGCAGACCAGACAGACGCGTAGACCCGAGCTTGGTGACAAGTTCTCCTCTCGTCACGGACAGAAGGGTGTCGTGGGTATCATTGTCGACCAAGAAGACATGCCATTTGCTGATAGCGGCCTGTGTCCCGATATCATCATGAACCCTCACGGTTTCCCCTCTCGAATGACAGTCGGTAAACTGCTTGAATGTCTGACGGGCAAAGCAAGTATCGTTCACGGCCGCAAGGACTACGGCTTTGGTGATGCCTTCAGGTCTCATCCCGTGCAGCAAGTAAGCGAGGTACTGGTCGACAACGGCTTCTCGTGGGAGGGCAAAGACTATTTCACATCTGGTATTACCGGAGAGCCCCTTGAGGCATACATCTTCAACGGCCCAATATACTACCAGCGTCTGAAGCACATGGTGCAAGACAAGATGCACTCTCGTGCTCGCGGTCCCAGAGCCATTTTAACTCGACAGCCCACCGAAGGTCGTTCGCGAGAGGGTGGTCTTCGTCTGGGAGAAATGGAACGTGATTGTCTGATTGCCTATGGCGCTTCTCAACTTCTGCTTGAGCGACTCATGTTGAGTTCTGATGGAACCATGATTGACATCTGTCAGCAGTGCGGTCTTTTCGGATACAAGGGCTACTGCAGCACTTGCAAGAGCACGAGGGATGTGACAAAGATGCAGATGCCATATGCCGCTAAGCTGCTGGTACAAGAACTGATCAGTATGAATGTGGGAGTACGGCTGCAGCTGGAGGACGAGTTCCCTCATCCTAGCTAAAGTAGATGATTGGATTGGATTCACTGCCTTTGTTGGGAGAAGGATATGTATACCAGACTGTAAATAATTGCATAAACTAGAATAAAACGAAGCATTTTGAATTTTAAAATCGCCGTCTATTTATAACACAAGTGAGCAGTTTTATCTCACTGCCATATGCTAACTACTGCAGATTACTTCGCTTTATCCTTTTTTACAGCTTTCAGTCCGTCCATTGTAACCTCATATTCCGTTGCATTTTCAATACCCTGTCCCGAAGCAGCCACGTGCGGCGCAAACACCACTTTCATCCATCTTCTCCAAGTCTTGAGCGTCGGCGACATTGCATCAAAATCATCGTCTGCGGTGATGGGAGCAGCGACCCTAGTAGGGCGGCCATACACAGGCCGCTTGTAGAGCGCTACGCGGCAGGATATCTGAGTGGACCAGACAAGCCCCAGACTCGGCGTCTTGAGGGAGCTGGAGCTGCGCGGGTCGTCGCCCCAGCCGGTGAACCAGCGCTGTTGGTGATCTAGCGCGAGGGCAGGGGAGGTA
The DNA here is from genome assembly GCA_030708095.1 of Trichoderma sp. CBMAI-0020. Lineage (NCBI taxonomy): Eukaryota > Fungi > Ascomycota > Sordariomycetes > Hypocreales > Hypocreaceae > Trichoderma > Trichoderma sp. CBMAI-0020. The sequence continues at coordinate 1,613,583 of JAJNCI010000001.1, forward strand.
GCTGGCTCATCGTCTGGAAAGAATGAGAATGGCATCGAGGATGAAGGCGTGCTGGAGAGATTTGGTATCGCTGATGGAGGGGGCATGCTCCGCGAAGCTAAGGGGCTCTCTTGATGTGATGGCGACAAATTGCCTCTCATGGCAAGGCTGCGTGGAATAGTAGACGCGGCAGATGAGGCGAACCGGTCGGCGACCTGATTCGCTACAACAACGGCGATGTTGTGTCTTCGAGCAAGATCGCGGAGAAGGGCGCCTAGCCGAGTGAGTTCAGCACTCCGGGTGGCCATGTTAGAGCCAAGGGAGCCCTGACGCTCAAACTCGGCGCGAAAATTCGCGGCAACGGAATCGATGATGAGGATTCCAATCTTATGTCGTGATAGCAAGACTGGCACTTGATACTCCAAGATATGATCCTGAGTTTCTAGGTCCGGGGTCACGGCGCTGTGGATGCCGTCCAACGATGCTGGGGTTCCTGCTTCGGCAGCCTCTCGCAAGATTGTATTTCCCTGAAGCATCTGGGCCAGACGCCTAGTTGTAAGTCCAGACTCGGTGGAAATATAAAGGGCCTGTTTGCCTAGCCCGTGAGGGGGGGGGAGCTGCACGGCTAAGCATAATGAGAGGAGGAATTGCGTCTTGCCCACGCCGCTTTCTCCGGTGAACTCTGTGATGTGGCCCACGGGCACGCCGCCTCCGAGAGCTGCGTCTAGTCCATCGTCGAGGGTGCTGATGAATTCATCTGAGGTGACGGACGTAGGTGGGCGAGGCTGTTGCTCTTGCTCATCCTGCCTCTCCTGCCTCTTTGGTTCCTTCTCATCCTCTTGTTCTTCCTGGTTCTCTGACGGTGAGGGAGAAGACGGTGGTGGTGCGAGTGGCCTGCTGGGAGTGAGATCGTCCGATAGCGAGGCTTGTATAGCAGCAAGAAACCGTCTCAGGTCAATAATTGGTAGTTGGGTTCGCTTAGCGAGATCGGCGGGGTGGGTTGTGAGGAGATCGGTAGTTGTGAGAGCGTGTCGTTCGATGGTAGGAATGAGAGCAGCAAAGGCAGAAAGGGGGAACGAAGGGAGGATGTGGACAAGATCCGTCATTTGAACAGCTGGCTAGGTCTGCAAGTACATATAAACTTCAGAAGAACTCCAGTGCCAGATCAGTCACGCCCTTTGGCGACCGAGCCAGGGTGGAGGAGAGAGGGTGTAAGATGATAGGGCCGGAGAGGCTCGTGTAGCTCAAAGCTTGTGGAGGATGCTCGACCTAACGCTGCTGTCTAGACTTGAGCTGTGCTATGCTATGTCATGCCGTGCATGTGGCGTTCTGAGACAGGCTGTTAGTCGCAATTTGTGTCTTATTTTGACACGCTAATGCGAAGGCTTTGACAGCTGCTTGGACGGGTCGATTAACGAGATGACTATCGCTGATGAGACTTCTGCGGTATGCCGAGTCTGCGTGTCAGGCTGGGCGGGGAAGTGTATGCAAGACTGGAAGATCTCTCTTTGGGTCCATAGATTTGAATTGTCGACACCCATAAGCTTGCGGCCGATGGAATGTCGCCGTTTGTGTTGACGATGCAGCTCTGCTTCGTACGCCTCTCGTGATATCTGCGTGCAGCAAATCGCGACTCTGCTCCTCCAGCTTACCCTACACCCCATCTGATATCTGCTTAGTCATCCATCTCATCGGGTACTTCGTGCACAAAGTTCTGACCAAATCTCGCCCACGCAAATCTCTTCCGGCGCTTGCACCTGCGGATCCCGTCAACTCTGCCCAACCTCTTTTCGCACCTAGTGGGATGCCCATCCCTGCCTTTTGCCCACCGTCGATTCAGCCTCACGCGGCCGGCACAGCCTATCGAGCGTCCCAGTGGGAGAGCTGGCCGGGTCTGGCCAACCACAGCAGGACGGCTCAAGGACTTGGCCGGGGTCTTGTTTAGCTCGCGACTGACTTGTGAGCTGCAGATGGCGGTAAAAGAAGCCAGAAAGAGAAAAAGCAAAGATTGACTACTGCGCCCTTCGAGACAGCTCGGTCGGATGGTTTACTTCTAAAATTAAAGACTTGGCAGGCTAGAGCGCTTTGCACAACAGAAGACACAAGGAGAAAGCACGGAAAACTCTGGATTCTAATTCTGAGATGATCCTTTCCCCTCACTTTCAAGGCGCTTTGAAGGACATCAACTGTCCCCATGCTCAACTCAAGCTGATAGTTGTGGCAAAGCTCTCAGACAACACTCGGGGTCCATCCACTTCTCCTCACTGTTGAGTGCGGCACAATCTTGACCAGGGTCTCTCGCCTGGTGTCGCCTGGTGGTTGGGCGGATTCTATGCTAGGCAGGCTTTGCTGCTGATCGTGCACATGCGTTGCCAGAAACAGCTGCATCGGGTCCCCTCTCATTTCCACAATTATTCCTCCGTCTTATTCGGCAACCTAAAATCTTGTTCCCGATTTAGACTGGGCGTTGCTGGAGCGCTGCGGGTTCCGCGCCTTTGGTGCGATTTCGATTGAGACACACGAATGTCCAAATACGTGAGGAATGCGGTCAGGCAGCAAAGTCCGCAGCTCATTTGGATTCTTGAGCGAATATCCGGACGGAACTGTGAGGAATGCCGAGCCAAGGGCCTGTGAATGAGGCGATTCCACACGAGAAGGTGATCCTGCATCACTCGGCAGTAGGTATTTGCGAGCGTCTCTGTGCTACTACCCCAAAATCCTACTACAACAACTGCTAGGTAGTACTTCATATTACTAGCAGCTGGAACTACTACTGCTACTAATGTATGTCTTATCGCCCACTATTTACCGCGACGGCTACGGCTGCGGCTGTGGCAAACGTAAAGCAAGGGATCAGATCTTGTGGCTTGGACTATATGAGATGTGAAGATTGTTCTAACTAGCAACTACAACGACTCGCAGTGATGGGCAGCACAAGCGAGGTACTCACAACCACCCTGCCCCGTCGAAATCAGCAGATTCGAGTTGTTGCAATCATGTTTCTGTGCTCTCCTGCATGGAGCTGGCAACCTTCCGCACCCCCTGTCGCTTTATCTGATGCACAGTGGTCAGTGTTCTCGTGGATTCTGGGTCTATTTGCTGTTAGCGTCCTGCTGCCATTCAGCTCGTGTAAGCCACCAATCCGACGAGAGGGTCCTGCTTGCAGCGAGAGGGTCTGGCCTGCAACTGTCGGCAGCTTTTCACACACAACATCCATGGCTTGTCGAGCTAGCAGATGGGCTAGGTTGAGGCTGAATGGAGCGCGGAGTATGGCTTGGCTCCGAGTGCCAGCAGAGTTGCTGGGAAGCTACCAAGAATGGTCTATCACAGTAACCGGGCTATCCTCAGTAGCTCAGGCACATTTTGTGCCATGGCTAATGCAATAAAACTCATCTGGGAGCGAGTGCCCCCAAACGCTAGACGTTTCCCCCTTCTCCTGCTCCTTCTTGTTCTTCCGGCACACAGTTGGGCCAGCTTCAGCTCTTTGGACGTGGCGTTGTCAACCTTTCTCCCATAACAATTCCATTTGTGAAGCCTGGCCATCATGAACAAGGCAACGAGTGTCTATGCTGCCTTTGCAGCTCTGCTGGCTGCTGTTGATGCTCGCAATTTGCACCAGCCTAGAGCAACTGCTGCCTCTGGCTTCGACTTTGGTGGCTTCAGCCCAAAACCAACGAGCCCTCCCGATTTCCCCTTCCACCAGGCTATTCAGCGCCGAGCAGCTTCATCATCCAGTCCTACCGTTGTCTATGTTGCCCCTGATGCCACCTGTGGTTATATTTCCGGTCTTGCGGGTGCGGGATACACTTGTGGCGTTGGCGCAACCTGTGTCTTTTTCACTGCGTCCCAAGCTCCAGGACATGTTGCCTGCTGCAACTCAATCGAATGCAATGCCAGAAACGTCTGTATCGACTACAATGAGTATTTCAGCCAGAGCAAGTGCAACGATGGTTGTGCTGTTGATACTTTCACTCTGAAATGGTACGTTCCACCTATTTCATTGCTCACTTCGCTGAGCTGAATCTTTCTTTTGGTGATTTAACTAACAACATCGTCAACAGCACAAGCACAGACGCCCCTTACTGCAATACAATTTCCTTCCAAGGAGACATCATGGACGTCTTCTGTAATAATGTGAACATCACTGGCATCCAGACCGCGTTGACGACATATCGTGGCGAATCCTCCAGGACGTTCCGCCCTCTCACGTTGACAGATAATGAGGCTACTACTACCAGCGATGATTCTACTTCAACTAGTCCCACCCCTTCTAGCTCATCAGCTTCTGGCACTGGTGGCGGTGGTAGCGGCGGCGACAACAACGGAAGCAGCGGTGACAATGACAATGGTAGCAAAAACAGCGGTGGCTCCAAGAGCAACACTGGAGCTATTGTTGGAGGAGTTGTCGGTGGTGTCGGTGGACTTGCTTTGATTGGCCTTGCCGTCTTCTTCTTCCTCCGCCGCAGGAACTCAGCTGCCGCCGGACACGAGCCAGTGAGCCAGAACGCTCCTCCTCCTGTCGTCTATCCGGCCCCCGGGATGCAACAGGGCCCCCAGACCTACTACGACCCCAAATATGCCGCGACTACAGGACAACAGCCATACCCCCCCAACCAGGAGTACGGCCAGCAAGGATTCTATCCTCCCCAACCTTCGGTTTCGCCTGATCAGGCTACGTCACCCAATGGATCGCATATTGATCCTCGATACAGCATTGCTCCGTCTAGCACCAGCCCGGCTCCATCTGGTGGCTACGTAGCTCCCGTGGCCGGAGGCTTCCAGCCCCAAGAAACCGTCATTCACGAGGCCCCAGCGGCTGGTTCAGACAACCATCGCGGCCAAATGCATGAGCTTGCTTAGATAGCAGCCATCATTAGGCAGCACGATTGATGAAAGTAGCATATGAGCCAAGAAGAAACTTAAAAAAAAAAAAAAAAAAAAAACTCTGATGTGAACATCAGCAAGCGAAACATATGAGCAAGCTGGCGTTTTGGGATTGGATATTTACTTTTGCATTAGTGCCGGAGTTGATATAGAAGCAATTTTCGGCGCTTTTATTTTCACCCTCTAGATCTAGTATACTTTGATTGCAGGAGGATATTTGGTGGATTTAATGCTGTGTGACGAGCTGGTTATATATAATTTACGGGCATTGAGGGATGTGATGCCTTGCTGTCATTTCCGATTACGAATTTTCTGTCTGAGCATATTTGTATTGTGGTAGCGATGGCTCTTGTACACATTTCTCAAAGGTTCTGATGAAAATAGCTTCAAACTCGTGGATATTGCTTACTTAATATATATATTGTTGAAACAAGGATAAATACTCGAGTCGTTTACTTTGTAAACATTGTTGATTTGACGGTTCGTGAGCCCACTTTGGCGGGGCGGGTACGGAGTATCCAAGCTCGTGGATCGAGATCGATTATATCTATAAACGGGTCTGTTGTACATATTTATTGTGCTGCGTGTGGATCTGGGGGTGATTCACAATACTTTTATGAATGAGAGGGAGGTGTTTGTAGGGGATTGTGTAGCCGATAGATCGACAGCTCTGCTGGATATATCTGAGATTGAGATTGGGGGAGTCATTGATATGACAATTGTGCTTTGAATCACTATGTATTATGTTTTTGCTATTTATTATGGCCTGATGCTTTTGACAAATGATTGCGTCATGTGGTTAAGGTCACATATTCAGCTACAAGTCAAAACGAAATATCAGTTTAGCGAATGATGTACCGCGAGCAGATGTCTAGATGTCGGCTACTGAGCCTACAAAGAGAGCAATGATGTTCTCAAAGGCAAAATGTTAAAGTGTGCAATACTTTTTTTTTTGGAAGGCATATCAAACTTCTCATATACGAGTTGTCATTGGAAACCCTATGTCTAGTGGCATATATGATGTTGTTGACAGAAGTTGGAACTGCGACTGGGATACGCTGTTGAATGATACAGATACGGCGGCGAGAGTGCCTATACCATTGAGTGCTGTCTCGGAAGTAACATCTGGTATCGTAACGCCGTTTATCAATGATACCAAAGCAATTCAGTGAAGATGTTTCTAATACAAAAAAGCTCAGGAAAGAATTGACTGTCATTGGCCTGCCATGTGACACAAAGCCGTGACTATGCACATCATTTCTTCCGAGCCACAGCAGAGTGCATCAGTAATCAAATTGGACCTTGTCATAACTACAATTGGTGTTCACGTCATTTATTATAGGTGATCTGAAGCTTGAGATGGGATATACAGTTGGGTCTAGCAGACAGTTGTAAGGAGGCAGGCTATATGAGAAGACGTTGAGGTATCTACTTGACCTCTTTGAGGAACTCTGTAGAATAACCACAAAAGAGTAATGGTGCTGCGTTCTGAGAGGCCCGAGTGACAGGAAGGCAGTCTTTAAATGAAAGTCCTGGCATCAACAATACACGAGTATACGCTTATCCCCGAAAGGTGAGGGTAGAAAATGGAAATCTAGTTCTCTGGGTGTGAAGAAAAAGAGGGAATTCTAAAACAATCAGCACACATTTCTTAACTTTACATCAATACTATAACAGCACAAAAGTTATTACGCACTATGCTGCTACTGCTGCTACTGCTGCTACTGCTGCTGCTACTGCTATTACTACTATTACTAAGCTATTTCTAAAGCCTATTGTTAAATAATGAAATTAAGGTGCTAGATAGCTTCTCCTTCAATAAGTAGTGTTTATATTTTAAACTTGTGAGTGCAGTTTTGTTTTATGGTCCCTATTTTTCTTCGCACCCTTGAGTGCATCATGACCTTGATCGAGGACGATCTGCAGAAAAAACAAGAACCGTCGGCTGTAAAATAGGCTCCAGATTGGCAATAGTGTGATGCTGCGACTGTTTGAGTTTGATCTACAAAGCTTGTGTGTTACTCAGGCACAAGTGCATTTCTTTTCCACTCCGCTTCAGCTAGATTGCAGGTAGCAGCAGTAATGCGCGCGCGATATCCTGGACAACTATGGCCGGAGGAAGAGGTGTGTTGACATGTGAAGGTGCCTTGATGTCGGACTAGCTTGGGTGAATGATTTGATAAAAGATTTGATGAATGACGAAATCTACTCCAACGTACCTCTGGGAGTTGATTAAAGTTGCAAGTGCGTGGTGTAACTAATATCGGGTGCATGGTCCGCTGGCCCGAGGAATGCGGGCCATTGGGGCCTAGTTCCCTGTAAAGCACTTGGTGGTAATCAAGTAACTAACATCTCCTGAGATCTCAGCGGCAATAACAAGTCTCGGGCCGTACACGAGGCATGTACTGGGGTATGGAGTACAGCAGAGCATAATGAGGCGATTGCTAGCACGGCTGTAGCTGGGATTCCTCATCGGCTTATTTGACAGGTCGGGCAGTACGGGGCTGTTGAATTGAACTTGAATTACACGCAGTCTCTGCTAGTAACAGATGTCGATGCTCAAAGAGGAAAGCAGACGGATGACTAAGACTCACAACATGTGATTGTCCCTTATCTTTTTCATCCTCTTGCCCGGAGAGTCTTTCCTAGCCGGCTCGGAGCATCCGCAGAACAAACTTCACACTGAGATTCGGCTTTTCCGGGACAGATGAAGGGCAGCGCTGGCTAAGCAGTGTCTTGGAAGAGGAGCGTGAGAAGAGGAGCGATTCGGCACGCTGCAGTTCTGCTGGCACGTTGATACATATACAGGGCTCGTACTGATCACTACTGGGGAGCAATGCGCAGAGGAACATGGCGGCGAACATTGGCCAGAGCCAAATGTACCAGCTACTGCTAGCTGCATCGCATCTCCAGGTTACATCCCGCGTAAGAACCGGCGCCCAGAGGTACAGGGAACTCTCCCACATGTTACATCCATGCATCAGCACAAGCAGAGATGCCAGAACGCCTCCCCCATGCGGAGCGGCTGGGGGCGCCATGGGGTCGCTAGCTCGTGACGTCGCTGCAGTGGAACCGCCTGCAGCCGCTCGCTTCTAGACTGCGCAAAACGTGCCGCTGTTAATGCTATAGGCGTGCTGCCCAATTTACAGGCACTGCATCGAACATTGAGTTGCAGCTTCCAGGGCAACACGATTGCATCCAGAAGGCTCCGGTCCCAATCCAAGGCCCTGTGACCAGTAAAAGCCCCTTTGCCCTAGACACCGAGAATTCGCCAGACGTCCAGACACCAACTGACTCAGCCGCCCATCAGTGCTTCTGCCCTTTGCCACACAAAAACATCATCGTGACAGTCTCGGGGCCATCACGAGGGACCCTTGCCTGGGCTCCCACCGCAGTCTCGACAAGCAAACAGAAAACGAGGAGAAGCCGCGTCGACTCTCCAGATTGCAAATCAGCTTGTGCTGTAGCGTCGACCGCTCGCTGCCAACTCCCCTTTGCAGACGCCGCCGCAAAACAAATCCCTCTTCTGAAACCCTCGCAACCCTCCGATCCGAACATCCTCTCGCCCGAAGCCACCACTCCAAGCCGTCTGCGGTCCACTTGACGTGACGCCAGATCGAGGCACGTTCTTTGGCTTTTGCCTCGCCGCAGCCCGCAGCCGAGCACACGTTGCTGCTGCTACTGCGCTTCCTCACCTTGAGGCCGGCCCCGTCGCTTTTTTCCACTTCGCCGTGGTTGCCTCTGCGCTTCTGACGCTCCCCACTTGGGACGCATCGCCAGCAGCTTCTCTCGCCTCGCACACCCCCCGTATGGCCTGTTAGCCAGTCCCAAGTCGACGTCAGGCTGTTCTCTACGGGCTCATGTGCAGAGTACTTGTAGCAGACAGGCACATGCTCCCGGATCAGCCGTTGCAACTCGTCAAACCCTCTGCGCGCGCTCGCGCTCCCGCCAACCAACCGCCCCGTCCAACCACCGCAAGGTAACCAACGGCCTGTAAGTCTGAACGTTTCCCAGGATGCCTTTCGTGCCCAGCCGGCCATCGGGCATTGTCTTGTTCTATTTCCCCTGCTTAGCTCTCACTCCAAGCCGCGAAGCAGCGTACAAGTGTACTTGGCCGGACGCTGGAGGCGCCTGCAAAGCTGGAGGTACCGTACGTGGGAGCTGCTCCCCGTGTAAGAGGCAAAGGCCCTTCTTATCGCGGCCGGGCATGCGGAGGGCCTCTTGCGCGCCTCCCCTTTCTCCTCTCTACCCCCGGCAAAGCCTAGCTTTTATTCACTCAGCCGGGCCACATTCCCTTGGTGGTGATTTCCGCAGAGGACCCTGTCAGAGGCGTTCTGTTCTTGCTGGGTTCGGGTTCTCATCTCATTGCCCACCACTTGCATATCCCATCATAAAGGCTCCGGCTGACTGCGGGGACTCCACCCTGTCCCCGTCCCCCGGATTCTGAGCCGTAGCCGGCGTCGACACGATTATAAACCCCCATCTATATACAACCTACCTACATATACTACTAGTAGTGGTGTATAAATATTCCTTTAGTCGCGCTTGACTCTGACGCACCCTTCTCCTTTTGCTGCCAATCTCCATCCCCCCGGTTCGTCCGTCGGCACTGCCGTTTAGTACTCCATTCGCCTTGATGAGCATCGACTTCATCTGCGTGGCACCTCAAGTGTAATGCCCGTTTATTGCCACGACGACTGTCACTATTTCTTCCGCACCGCCCTTCGCGGACTCTCCATCAGCACCAGCATCTCACCTCTTTATTGCTAAATCGACTGTAACTTACTGACGCTATGACGGCCTCAGTTCGTGTCTTCAGCTCCCCTCAGTCCATAGCCGAACGGCTTGCTGAACCCAAATCCTACTACAACACTCCTCGCAGCCTCCCAGACTTGCCAGAACCACCAATAGAACCAGAGCCAGTCCGACCTGGGGCTGCCACTCCCACTCCCACTCCACGACAGCCTCCACGGTTGTCTGGTGCGTACACCAGAGTACCTACACCCACATACCACGAGCGCAAGATGGAGGGCGGTATTACCTTTGCGGCCCAGGACAAGCTACCAAAGCTGCCCATTCCTGAACTCGAGAGCTCAGCCATCAAGTATCTGGAAGCGCTGAAACCGCTGCAGTCTCCCAGAGAACATGCCGAGACAAAACATGCAGTCAACGAATTCCTAAGGGAAGAAGGTCCCGACTTGCAGGAGAAGTTGAAGAGATATGCCCAGGGCAAGACCAGTTATATCGAACAATTCTGTAAGCCTGGCCTACCTTGACTGTACCATATAATAGGAGTAGCGGGCACTAACATTGGCCAAAAGGGTATGATTCGTACCTCAACTTTGATAACCCTGTAGTTCTCAACCTGAATCCTTTCTTCCTTTTGGAGGATGACCCGACTCCGGCAAGAAACAATCAGGTGACTCGTGCAGCCTCTCTTGTTGTGTCTTCCCTGGAATTCATTAGAGCGGTTCGAAAGGAAGAGCTGCCGCCAGACAAGGTTAAAGGAACCCCGTTGTGCATGTACCAGTTTTCGCGTCTCTTTGGTACGGCCAGAGTTCCTACCGAGGCCGGATGCCAGATTGAGCAGGACCCGGAATCGAAGCACATCGTTGTCATGTGTCACGGCCAGATCTACTGGTTCGACGTTCTCGACGACAACTCGGATGTCATCATGACTGAAAAAGACATCGAGGTCAACCTCCAAACCATTGTCGACGACGCCAGTCAAACCCCCATCCAGGATGCGGCAAAGGGTGCTCTAGGCGTGCTTAGCACAGAGAACCGCAAGGTTTGGTCCGGCCTTCGAGATGTTTTGACCCGCGAACCAGGGTCGAACAACGCCGACTCACTCAACATTGTCGACTCGGCCCTCTTCGTCTTGTGCCTTGACTATACCGAACCGAGCAATGTTGCAGATCTTTGCCAGAATATGCTATGCGGAACTAGCGAAGTGAAGAATGGAGTTCAGATCGGCACATGCACAAACCGATGGTACGACAAGCTCCAGATTATTGTCTGCAAGAATGGAAGCGCCGGTATCAACTTTGAACACACTGGTGTGGATGGTCACACAGTATTGCGATTCGCTAGCGACGTGTATACGGACACGATCCTTCGCTTCGCGCGCACCATCAATGGACAGGCGCCGACGCTGTGGACGTCCACCAGCCCTGACCCGTCCAAGCGGGAGATTGATAGTTTCGGAGACGTCAACACTACGCCTCGAAAGCTAGGATGGGACATGATGCCAGAGCTGAGCATTGCGGTGCGATTTGCAGAGAGCAGACTAGCAGATTTGATTGAACAGAACGAGTTTCAGTGCCTCGATTTTTCAACATACGGCAAGCACTTTATCACTTCGATGGGATTCTCGCCCGATGCCTTTGTCCAGATGGCGTTCCAGGCAGCTTATTATGGTCTGTATGGCAGAGTCGAGTGCACATACGAGCCCGCCATGACCAAGACCTTCTTGCACGGTCGCACAGAGGCCATCCGACCGGTAACAAAGGAGTCTGTTGACTTTGTCCAAACTTTCTGGGGCGACAATCCGGCGGAGCAAAAGATTGAGGCTCTCAAGCGCGCTTGTGTAAAGCACGTCAGCAACACCAGAGAATGCTCAAAGGCACAGGGATGCGATAGACATCTCTATGCGCTATTCAGCGTGTGGCAAAAGTATGTAGATGATTTGATTGATAGTGGAATGAGCAGCCCCGGAACGTCAAGCCCGACAACGTCTTCGCCAACCGCAAGCCCAAGGAGCTCTTCCCTGTCGATTGACGGCGTGGAAGTCCGGCCGTCTAGGGAACGTGGCGATAGCACCAACTCCAGGTCGCGAGATCACCACCCGCTTCCACTCATCTTTGCAGACTCTGGCTGGGACAGGCTGAACACGACAATTCTTTCGACCTCTAACTGCGGCAACCCTTCTCTTCGCCACTTTGGTTTTGGCCCAACATCCGGAGACGGATTTGGTATTGGCTACATTATCAAGGATGACTCCATCTCTATTTGCGTAGCCAGCAAGCACCGACAGACGAAGCGTTTTGTGGACACGCTGGAGAGCTATCTCTTGGAAATCCGACGCATCTTGCGCATTATCAATGGCAAGGTGGTCAGCACAAAGGGAAGCCGAGCACGCGAAGCAGAATTGGCTCGACCAAAGCCATCGAACCGACTCAAGTCTCGAGGCAGACCAATCACAGGCTCGGAATTGATCAGACCAGGAGCTAGACGCTTTAGCCAGGGTCCTGGCTCACCCACGGAAGCCAGCTTCACCAGCGACGACGACGAACTTGGTGGATGTAAGTCACTTTGTCATTACGACTACATCACTTGACACTTGCTAATCACATGTTTCACAGATGGCTTCTTTGACGCGGGAATGCTCTTCCAAGCACTCAAGGGTCGCGGTAATACGACTGAAGAGGAAACCAAAGCATCAGAACGGGCGGCTGTGAATGCAAGAAGGCGAGACGTGGGCAAAAAGCTGCGTCTAGTTACGGAGTAGAGAGGGGGGAAGCACGGAAAGCCTTTAGCTAATTGGGATTTAGGATGAAATCTTGCCCCATTATTTTGCATATTTTCATGCTACTTGCCGTATGCAATCATGGTTTTTGAATATTTAAGGGATGGTGTGACAGGCGTTTATTTGCGAGGTGTTTTGTAGCACAATATTGGCGGCTTAGTCTTGCGTGTTTCCTGTGTACGATAGCTGAGAAGTGGGAAGCGTTGTGAGTCTAGCTGCGTAGCTCAAGCGGAATTCGACGATACCTGAACAACCTGTCTGCCCCAGAACTGACCAATGTGTCTGAACTGAGAACCTTTGTAGCTAAAGTAAGCGTGATTGAGCAAAGCCCAAGGAAGCATTTGCCTAGTATTACAGTCCTTTACACAAACCAGTGGGTCTCATAGATAAGTTGGGCTACACAGAAAGGAAGTCAACAGGAGGCGGGTGTCAGGATGAAGATGCCCGCAGCCGTTAGTTAGGGAAGTGGCCTGTTCTCTAAAAGCATCGATGCTTTCCCGGGTATCCGAAAGAGAACGAGAATGGGCTGTCTCTCTCGCTTGGTGGACGCCTAAATTTTTAGATTTCCGACTAAAAGCTGGGGGATTGCCTGATTGTGAGGTAAGAGACTATTTTGCGAGCTGTGCCGAGCTGAGCTGTGCTGTGCGTGACTCGATGATGGATTATTTCATTCTTACGATGTGGTCTTTTAGGAACCTCCGTATCTCGCATTTGCGCCCGGGGGTAGTGTTATCTACTCTCTGGTTTCTGTACTTGGGCTGGGGCTGGTGTTGGGCGACAATGAGATGCCGAGATGTGGTTGGTTAGATGGCTGGGTCTGATCATGCAGTGCTATCAATCTGCTACTCGTATGTACCTATGTACTAATGGTGCATCTGCTAGCAGCTTGTGGAGGAATGTTTACAGTACAAGAATTCCATGATCCATCGAGAAACGGAGTGGGGAACAAAAATCTTGCTTCTGCAGTGAGTGGTATCTCCATGCGATGTGCGCTGTACACGGCATTGGGATTAGGCGTTTTTGGAGCTGCTGGGCCTGCTGGGATCTAGCGGCTGCGAGATGGTGGGCAGGGTCCGCTGGGTGCCTCGCCGCCCAAGCAGTGCCTTGCCACCCTTTCTCTCGATTCTTTTTGCTTCTCTGCTGCCTTGTTCGATGAATACAGGGGCGAGTTTTGCCTCTTTGTTTCAGAGCGTTTTGAGGCTCAAGGGCGCGTAACAGAACAATGGCAGTGCGTGGTCGCCGTAGCTGTAGTTGGGGCAATGCTAAGCGAAAGAAGTTTTACTGCATGCCGAGGGCTGTTTGGATAAGGCCACGGCTGCGTCAAGATGACGAGAGAAGGGCCTGGTGCCTTTTTTTTTTTTTTTTCTGCCGCCTGTTGCTATGCTGAGGTAGGCCATCGATCGGATTTTCGCCTAGCATCAGCAGCAGAGAAGAAAAAAAGAAAAGGTACCGCTGAGGAGGGATTTTGGCCTCAATCTCACACAAGTTGCTGAGCTGCTAGCTACCTAGGTAGGGTAGGCTACGCCACAAAGGGCAACAATTATGGGCACCTTTCGCTGTAAGGCAGCGATACGCAGCAGAGAGCTGTCCAGCACCTTCTAGCGCCTTATGGTGGGGCAGCCATGTACCCGCTACCAGCGCGCCGCAGCCCTACTGTATGGGGGCTCCAAGTCCCAGGAACCCAGCCACTGCCCCGCGATGGAAGTTTTTTTTCTCTTTCATGGAGCTGGAGGGGGAGATGACATCAAGGGAAAGGAGGGGCTGCCAGGGAGGGGGACAAGGAAAATCACAAGCAATTGAAGCTTTGAAAGAAGGTCGATGAAATCAGTAGAACCAAGAGTAAGAAGTCGAGAATAAACAATGCAAGGGACCAGAGCAGCAATCAGAAACCTTGTCGGGCACTGACCAGGCTCGCCAATCAGCGCCGCAAGAGCTTTCCAGCACCTTCGCCGCATGGTCCAGGCGTGTGCAGCGCCTACCAGCGCCTACCAGAGCCTTCTCGGAGCCCCTGCAAGATTCCGGTGTGGGCACCCTTTGGAATAGTGTAGAACCGCATCGAAACCCTTCCACCGACCTTTATTTAGATGCTCGCTGCAGCCAAACGCCGCTTGTGTTTTCTTTCCCAGAACATCCTCTCTAAATCTCAACCACAAGTACAATCATTCTTCTCTTCTTTCCTCCTCTTCCACAACTGCATTTTTCCCTTTTCTGTCTAATTTCGAGAGTTTCTTCCCCCACGCAAAATCACACACCATGTCTATGGGACCAGCCGTCGGTATCGACCTGGGTACTACGTACTCTTGCGTCGGTATCTTCCGTGAGGACCGATGTGATATCATTGCCAACGACCAGGGTAACCGAACGACCCCTTCGTTCGTTGCCTTCACCGACACCGAGCGTCTGATTGGTGATGCCGCCAAGAACCAGGTCGCCATGAACCCCCAGAACACCGTCTTCGACGCCAAGCGATTGATTGGTCGCAAGTTTGCCGACCCCGAGGTTCAGGCTGACATGAAGCACTTCCCCTTCAAGATTGTCGACAAGGCCTCTAAGCCCGTCGTCGAGGTCGAGTTCAAGGGCGAGACCAAGACCTTCACCCCCGAGGAGATCTCCTCCATGATCCTGACCAAGATGCGTGAGACCGCCGAGGCCTACCTGGGCACCACAGTCAACAACGCCGTCGTCACTGTCCCCGCCTACTTCAACGACAGCCAGCGTCAGGCCACCAAGGACGCCGGTCTCATTGCCGGCCTCAACGTCCTGCGCATCATCAACGAGCCCACCGCTGCTGCCATTGCCTACGGTCTTGACAAGAAGGTCGAGGGCGAGCGCAACGTCCTCATCTTCGATCTTGGCGGTGGTACTTTTGATGTCTCCCTCCTGACCATTGAGGAGGGTATCTTCGAGGTCAAGTCCACTGCCGGTGACACTCACTTGGGTGGTGAGGATTTCGACAACCGTCTGGTCAACCACTTTGTCAACGAGTTCAAGCGCAAGAACAAGAAGGTTAGTGCAAATCAACCCTGTGATGATAGTCACCCAAACAGCTCGCTAACTCCCTCCCAGGATCTGTCCACCAACGCCCGTGCTCTGCGTCGTCTCCGAACTGCTTGCGAGCGTGCCAAGCGAACCCTTTCTTCTTCTGCCCAGACTTCCATTGAGATCGACTCTCTCTTCGAGGGTGTCGACTTCTACACCTCCATCACCCGTGCCCGTTTCGAGGAGCTGTGCCAGGATCTCTTCCGATCCACCATCCAGCCCGTCGACCGTGTCCTTGCCGATGCCAAGATCGACAAGTCCCAGGTCCACGAGATCGTCCTCGTCGGTGGATCCACCCGTATCCCCCGTATCCAGAAGCTCATTACCGATTACTTCAACGGCAAGGAGCCCAACAAGTCCATCAACCCCGATGAGGCTGTTGCCTACGGTGCCGCCGTCCAGGCTGCTATCCTGTCTGGTGACACTTCTTCCAAGTCCACCAACGAGATCCTGCTTCTCGATGTCGCTCCCCTGTCTCTCGGTATCGAGACTGCCGGTGGCATGATGACCAAGCTCATCCCCCGCAACACCACCATCCCCACCAAGAAGTCCGAGGTCTTCTCCACCTTCTCTGACAACCAGCCCGGTGTCCTTATTCAGGTCTACGAGGGTGAGCGTCAGCGCACCAAGGACAACAACCTTCTCGGCAAGTTCGAGCTCACTGGCATCCCCCCGGCCCCTCGTGGTGTTCCCCAGATTGAGGTCACCTTCGACGTTGATGCCAACGGTATTATGAACGTCTCCGCCGTTGAGAAGGGCACTGGCAAGTCCAACAAGATTGTCATCACCAACGACAAGGGCCGCCTGTCCAAGGAGGAGATTGAGCGCATGCTTTCCGATGCCGAGAAGTACAAGGAGGAGGATGAGGCCGAGGGCAAGCGTGTCTCTGCCAAGAACGGCCTTGAGTCCTACGCTTACTCTCTCCGCAACACTCTCAACGACCCCAAGGTCGACGAGAAGATTGAGGCCGCCGACAAGGAGACCCTCAAGACCAAGATCGACTCCGTCGTCTCTTGGCTCGACGAGAACCAGCAGGCCACCCAGGAGGAGTACGAGGAGCACCAGAAGGACCTCGAGGGTGTTGCCAACCCCATCATGATGAAGTTCTACGGAGCTGGTGGTGAGGGCGGTGCCCCCGGTGGCATGCCCGGCGGTCCTGGCGGCTTCCCTGGCGCCGGCGGTCCTCCCCCCTCTGGCCACGATGACGGCCCCACCGTCGAGGAGGTCGACTAAATTGACCACCACCGAAAATTTTGATACCCCAACATCAGACTTGAACTTCCAGATTGGTAATGCGTCTACGATGTGGAGGCCTACTCTAGGGGATCAAGGGATGATGCCATGATTAGATTTTTTACTTTTGCACTTTGTTTGTTTTCATTTTTCAACTAGCATATCACGGACATGAAGGGTCAAAAAGCTGGGCGGGATGCTTGCCCTGGTTGTATTTTAATTAGTTAAGGGAATCAAAAAAACATGGAATAAAAATAATGCTCGCCTGCTGCTTGTGAAGTGCTGAAAGAAAGTCCTCATAAACAATCAAATAATATGATGACTTTTATCACATGTGAGTGTATTTTGAAAAGTTTCGTCTATGGGGCGGTACAAAAGATTTGCAATCTCACTACTATTACCCCGCGGAGCATACCCCGCGGAGCATTAGTTTGCCATTCCAGTAGAAATAATCATATCCCTCCGGATACTAATACAGGATTGATGCGGGATCGATGCAGGATTGATGCTTCCAGCAGTTGGAAGAAGAGATGTAGATTAGAGTGTCTTCTTGAGCGGTGGGCTATGGCGAATAAACACATCTGCGGTGGCGAGCGTTCACCCAGCATACACCTTCTTGAAGCTCATGCCCTAGGCATTGGTTTGTATAGTTGTACAATGAGTAGAAGCTCTTGATGTCATCAAATATATGAATCGTAATAATAATACATGCATTTATATCTTTTTTAAAACATCAACACTCATGACTTCTTTTCATATCCCAAATCCTGGCGTATCTTCCTTCTCCTCTCGTCCTCCAACCTCCTCCACTCATCATCATCGACCTGCGCAATCTCAATAGCCTCGGAAAAGGCACTGCCAGGAGCCACCTTGTGCTCCCTCGCCTCCCAAATCTCCTCGCTGCTATGGCTGCCGGGAGCGTAGTACTTTTCGTACTCCTTGCGGCGGTAGTGCTCGCGGATGGCGTTCTCCTTGATGGTGCCGGAGAAGCTCTTTGTGCGCATGCAGAACCAGAAATCATCCCACAGGTGGCTGCAGGAGCGCATCTCGCCGTGGCGGTAGACGGCGTTCCACTGGCCGCCAAGCGAGTTGCAGGACCAGGCCTGGTCGAAGGCCTGGCGGCAGGACATGTCGGTTGGGAGGAGGGATTCGCTGACGGGGTCGAGGCGCGGGACGGGGAGGGCTTCGGGGGCGGAGGAGAATTTGGAGGAGAGCCAAGAGGTGATGGCTGAGGGGGGTCGATTTGAAGAAGAGGAGGAAGAGGAAGATTTGGGGGTGTCGTCGGATTTGTTGAAGAGGTCGAGGAGTTTTTGGATCTCGGGATCGACGGGCTCGTTGGGAGCTTGAGATGAGCTGGGTATTGAGGAGGAGGATGCTGGAGGTGCTGGAGAGGCAGAAGAAGGAGAGGATGAGGGTTGGTCGGTGGGTGGTTTGGGAGGCGATGATGTCCAGAGCCAGCCCATCTTGATTGAAGCTATTCGGAGACGCGATGTGCGATGTGCGATGTGCGATGTGGGTGTATAAGCGATCGATGGGGCAGTTTCAAGCTGCAATTTGGGTGGCTTTTCCGGCTGCTTTTTTCTCGAGAAGCAGAATGAAAGCTGATTGTTTGTAGATTGGGTATAATTGGTGCTGATAGAGCGAGTGCTTCTAGTACTGAGGTTAGCGAATTGGTCTTTTTTTCTGCAAACCATCAAGGTGATAAGTGATAAACGGCGCATCGCATTCACTCGGGAAAATAGCTTTCCCGGCGGGATGGCTTTTCCCAATCTAGGAGACAGCTGGGAGCATTTCCTATGACCTCATTGGCCCTGTGCTAGCCAAGCTAGCTCATCATGCTATAATTCAAGCTGGATACTACCACTAAATAACATGACTTGACTCTCTTCTCCTCTTCATGAATTGGCGAAATGTGCATCTTTTGTAGCGACGAGCTGTCATGATTCCTTCGCAACGACTTGCGTCGCTGGCGGCGCGATCCAGCGGCACGCGGGCGCTGCGATCGTGGCCTGCTACTCGACTTCATATGGCCAGGAGACAGGCCGACCATGGGCTGCTGCGACATCGAGCTGGGCAGCGGGCCTGGGAGGCGACAATGGCGGCGCCTGTGAATGATGAAGCGAGGAAGCAGGATTTGACGCCCTCGGAAGAGCAGGAGAGCGGGCGATTCGACGTCAAGCCCAACGAGGCGATTCTCTTTTTCGATAGTGAGGCTTTGCAAATCCCAGCTCATTGAATCGTGTGTGCTTTTGCTGACTTGGTCCGGGTTCTTCTAGATTTGTTTCCCATCAGACTCAGTTCGCTGTTGAGTCGCCGGGTAGAGACGGATAGACACGTGTCAGACCTACTTAAGCGCTTCAACAGCTCCTCTCTAGGGATCATGGATCCCATTCAACTGGTAAAGAGGGCCATACCGAAGAACTTGCCTATTAAGGTGACGGAGATCCTACCGCGACTCAAAGACGGTGGAGCCTTTGTCAAATTTGAGTATGACTCTAGTCTGAGTGTATCGGAGATTGAAGGTAGGTCAATTGGGTCGCATAATCTTGACATTACTCGTGATGGCTGACTGCGGGAATAGCCAAGCTGCTGAACAAGCTCAAAGAAGAGCCCATCAAACCGTGGTTCAACCCGTTTCGCGGAATCAGGGCTCGTACTGTCCGTGGCGTTCCCTGGCTAGAGGATCTTCATCGCTACCCTTCCCAGATGCTCATGGTCGAATTTGTCCCCCCTGAACCGGGTGCCGCTGCTGAAGAGCTTCCTGAAGAGGTTCTCTACAGCTTGTTCCGCCGATACGGCAAGATTGCAGATATTATCCCTCAGCCTGCTGACTCCAAAATCACGCCGAGGTATGCTCAGATTGGCTTTCCTGGGCTACGTGATACTATCATGGCTCGAAACTGTCTGCATGGTTTTGTCGTCAACGAAGCTCAGAGAGGTGGCAAGAACGGAACCAAACTACGGCTCTCTTACGTACAAAAGGAAAAGGCCCACAGCATCTGGAACTGGCTTACAACACATCCCCGAATTGTTATCCCAATCGTGGCGGCTCTCATCGCAGGTGTCTCAGTCGTCATCTTTGATCCTATCCGAGAGTTTTTCATCACAGTACATGTACAGCACTCGCTTCGCTACACTGACTGGAGGATTTACAAGTGGTTCAAGTCACAGGCGGGCACGTTTTCTTTCTACAGGAAGGAAGAGCATATAGAAGGCCTTGGCACAATATGGAAACACCGCAAAGACCTCATTGAGCAGCTCCAAAGCTGGCTGGACGGCAGCTCCGATACTTTTATCGTTGTCACTGGTCCCAGAGGCTCCGGAAAGGCAGAGATGGTAATGACTCAGACATTGAACGACCGCAAGAACGTGGTCCTCATCGACTGCAAGCCGATTATAGAAGCCAATGGTGAAGCTGGTACAATCAAGAGGCTTGCAGCGGCAGTTGGATATCGCCCGGTCTTCTCGTGGGCAAACAACATTAGCAGCATGATTGATCTTGCGGTCCAGGGCACAACTGGTGTCAAGTCTGGATTTTCCGAGACTCTAGAATCACAGCTGAACAAGATTTTGCATACCACTGCTTCAGCTCTCAAGCGCGTCGCACTTTCGGCTCGACACCAGTCGGACAAGGATGCCAGCCTCTCCGAAGATGCCTAC
This sequence comes from Trichoderma sp. CBMAI-0020, assembly GCA_030708095.1. Classification (NCBI taxonomy): domain Eukaryota; kingdom Fungi; phylum Ascomycota; class Sordariomycetes; order Hypocreales; family Hypocreaceae; genus Trichoderma; species Trichoderma sp. CBMAI-0020. The sequence goes on from JAJNCI010000001.1 coordinate 1,633,906, forward strand.
CTGGAAGCGCACCCGGAGCAGCGACCAATCATTGTTGTTGACAACTTCCTCCATAAAAACGAAGAGTCTAGCATTGTCTATGACATGATTGCGGAGTGGGCAGCGACTATAGTGCAGAATAACGTTGCCCACGTTGTATTCCTCACCAGCGACTCCGCTTACTCAAAGTCTCTCACAAAAGCCATGCCAGACAGGGTTTTCCGCACTCTATCACTAGGTGACTTGGATGCCGACGTCGCAAAGAATTTCGTCGTCACCCGCGTAGAAGAGGATCTCAAGCGTGAGGCCCTAGAAGAAGCGGAGCAAGGCATAGACGAGAAGCAACAATCCAAGCGGCCGAACATGGCTGGATTGGATGAAGGCATCAAGGTGCTGGGAGGCCGTCTGACAGACCTTGAGTTTCTCGCCCGTCGACTCAAGGCGGGACAAGCTCCTCACGAGGCAGTGGAAGAAATCGTCACCGAAGATGCGACAGACATTGTCAAGATGTATCTTCTTGGAAGGACAGCTGACGCGGATAGGAAATGGTCCACCGAACAAGCGTGGCACCTGATCAAGGCCCTCGCTGACAATCCGACCTTGCGATACCACCAAGTCCTTCTGACACCCACGTTTGCCTCTTCCCTTACCTCCTTTGCAATCGACGGAGAAGCCGCCATCGAGAGCCTTGCCGGCGCCGAACTCATCACGGTCAACACCCACCAGGGACGACCCCAGACCATCACGGCCGGCAAACCGCTCCACCAGGCGGCATTCGGCGTGCTCGTCAAGGACCGCGTGCTTCGCGCAAAGATGGACTTGGCGGTGCTGACTGAAATGTCCAAAGTAGAGGCCAAGAACATTGACGCCGTGGAAAAGGAGCTGCAGCTGCTGGGCGGCCTGCCACGACATACGGGAGAGTCGGCGGGTCGGGTCATGTACCTGCTGACCAAGCTGGACGTGGGACAGAGGAAGATTGCAAAGATGGATTATGAGATGGCGGGCTTGAAGAAGATTTTGAATGAGGAGTTTTGATTTGGCTCTTGTTTTATGTGAGAGATGGCATGGCGATGGCCGTTGCATGTATGTACTGTATTATATAGTAAATAAGCCACTATTCTGCCTCATCACGCTCGACATATTATATTCATACCCTAGCATAAAGGTACTGAAAATTGCATGCATAGTAGATGTGAATTACATGTCAACAAGCTCAGTAGATATACGTTGATGCAAAGGAAAAGGAGAAAAACTCATTATGAAGAGAGGGAAAAGGCCCAAAAAAAATGCACTTTGTTTTCAACACCTCCAAATAAAGAAGCTTGCTTTACATTATGTTAGGGGAAAAAAAATCCACCAATTACTCCCTTCTCCCGAAAGCACCTTCCTCGCTTTAATCCGTACAACAAATCCCACCTTGCGCCTTTTTCAAAGGAATCAAACAAATGGAACAAATGGCACTCTTCCCCCCCCCCCCCCCCCAAACCCCCTTTTCCTGCATGTTTTCATAAATCAACCAATGGCAAGGGCATAGAGAAAGAGGAAGAAGAATAAGAAAGTAGCATAAGAAAAAAGACAACAGGGGAGTGGTACGAAGATTAGAGAAGACTTGAGGATTCGATCAATTTTCGCATGCTGTGAGCGTGGAAGAAATGAAAGAAGAAATGGTTACATCTTGCGTGTTTTGTATGTCGCAGTAAGAAGGCGTGAGGGTGGTTGGACGGTCGTGATAGGTCATGGCTGAGATGGTATATGATATATGATATGGAAAAAAAGGGGGTGCTATTGATCATGCTCCTATGCTCATCTGTGAAGCTTCAAACTGCGACGGCGATATTTCACAGGCTTGGCAGAAGAATACTCGACTGGGGTTGTCGTAGTCATTCGTAATGCTGTAGTAGTTGCCTGTTGAGATCCAAAAGTTAGAACTCTTGCAGCCATCTCACAGCAAGTTGAAAGGGGGGGAGGGGGGAAGCTCACCTCTTGGTACAAACCACATACCGCCCGCTGATATGCGAAACTGCGCCTCGTTGATCGTCACCATGACCTTTCCGGTATGCACAAAAAAGACCATGTGCATCTTCCTCGAGTTCTTGGGCCGCTTCTCGCCCCCTGGAGGCAGATCGACCACGCCAGCACCCATAAACGGCATCGTCAACGTCTTTGCGAACCGGAACGTCGCATCACGAATCTCCGACGTCTGCACCGCTTTGGCCGAGATGGCGATGCGCTCGTCCGTTACTTGGACAGGCTCATCGTCTGCGGGAGGGTGCTCCTCATGTTCGGTCTCCCATATTACAATCTCGCCCTCCACGGTGCCGGGGCTGACCTCCCATTCTTCATATTCTTCTTCCACCACGGGCTTCTTCGGTTTGGGCCGTCCTTTGCTCTTTGAAGTAGCGCCCCTACTGCGGACCTCTTCTTCAGGCACGCGGACAATCTCTTTGATGCTCGGTAAAACGAACCGGTCCTTGGCAAACATGTCCGCCTGCTCTTCATCTTCTCGGACCACCTGTTCGCCCCTCCAGTACTGGACCGGCCGGTAAGAGTGTCGTCCGGATCTTGTCTGCGTCATTGTATCGTCCAGATCCTTGCGTAAAGACACCAGGCCTCGAGACTTGGGCATGGGCGGCCCGCGCTGCAGCGCCGCAAAGGAAGTCTCCCCAACATCTCCATCTTCGTCTCCACCTGCGCCGGCGTTCTTGGGCTTTCGTCCAGGTCGGCCTTTGGTCTTGGGCTCAGCCTTGGGCTTGCCCTTGACCCCCGTTGATACTGGTACAACAAGGTTCCCTCGAGCAGGAGCAGCGGCTTTGCCTTTACTTGAAGGTTTTGACTTTGATGAACCGACCTTAGCGGCTGTTGTGCGCTGCTTCTTTCGCGGTGCCACATCCTCTTCTTCCTCTTCCACTTCCTCCTCTTCAGATGGCTCTCGTGATTCTTCGGGGGTATCTTCGCGTGGGGACTTTCGCGGCGGCCCTCGCTTCTTCGATGGCTGAGATGACGATTTCGGATCCTGCTTTGCCGGCCGGCCCTTTTGTTTCGTACTAGGCGGCTCCTCTTCTGGCTCTTCCTGCTCTGGCTCCTCTTCTTGTTGTTCAGGTTCTGATTCCTCTGAAGGTAGTCTCGCCGGAGCTCGCGTGGCAGCTTTGGGAGCTTTGGGCTTCGATGGCGGAGCTTCCTTGGCTTGCTTACCGCGCTTCTTCTGTGGTGATGGCTGTGCTGAATCAACCATTAACATGGACTCCTCAGCCACAGCGTCAGTCGCCGCGCCGTTTTCGCCCTCGCCCATGACGTCGTCCAACTCTTCCGATTCTGAATCGTCTAGTCGCCGTGAAACGCCATTGACCGCCGCCGCTTTGGGCTTTCCATTCGTCTTGGCCGCCGCTTTGTTTCCTGCTTTTCCTGAAAAGTCGAGCCTTCGAGCTGCTTTCTCGGCGCTGGGGTTGCGCGTCGGGGAAGATGATGTCGCATTTCTATAACTGGTAAGCTGGGGATTCGTTCTGAGAGACGATTAGATTGGGGAGAGGAAGAAGTACTGGAAGCTGTGCCGGTTCTTGAGCACTGTTCGCGGCCCTGGTCCAGCACCTAGATTTCGTAACAGACATGGGTCAGCTATGTTTTGCGCCGCTGAGCAACGATCGCGCCCAGCAAATCCGCATGGCAAAGAAGCTCGGCTCACTTGATGATATCTCCATATCCTCACTCCCGGACTCATCCTGACGAGTCTCTGCATCGCCCGGCGACGAGAAAATGGCGTCCAGAGGCTGCATGCCATGCTCATCGCGCTCGCCAGTGTCCTTCAAGAAGGCGCCTGTTTTCCTATTCGCACCAAGTTATCAGCGCTGCCCGCATAGCCCATAGATTGTCAAATCCTGCCCGTAAATGCCGCTGGAATCTTTGTGTGTGGGTTTTTCGCCTTCGATTTCGTTCCCTCTCTTTCTCCAGGATAAGCTTCCCAAACATACCGGCCTCGGACTCCAAGCTCATGGATAGCTTCGGGCTCAGCTGAGGAGTCGCCGCCCCTTCGCCCGCCGCCGCCTCTAGGCATGATTGAAAAGATGAATATCGGATATTTTCGGGTTTGCAGAGAAAGAGAAGGGGAAGGAGAGGGCAAAGAATTAAGGATAAAAAAGAAAGTCCCTCCAATTGATTCCTCCTCCTTCAGGAAATTGGGAGGTGTCTCGCAGCTTCAATCGCAAAAAAGCGACGCTAAGCAAGCTTCGTGTTTGCGCAGAGTTTCGGCTCAAGGTTTCGGCGACGCGCTTTTTTTAGTGGCTGTTGACGTGTTGGCAGAATGTCAAGCAGCAATGGAGAGCTCTCACTCTGATGCTATGCTGCTACTCACGCATGGGCGAATCAGGTAAATTTTTCAGGGCGGGGGTTTTTGGGGGTTGGGAAGAACAAAAGCATAGCTGGGATTCAATGGATCAATCAATCACTGCTATGCGCTGGCAGAAAGCTGCCGGGCTGAGGTATGTTGGCTCATGGGTCGGGTTTCCAGCCGGCTTTAGCGCGCGTTGCTGAGCTCCAGCGGCGAGCTTTACTGGACGAGGGTGCTGTTTTACGGGGGCTGCAGGTCCCGGCGTTGGCACCTGTTTAAGCGCAACGCGTCTGGAGCAGTGAAAGACGCGTCGAGGGGCAAGATATCCATTGATTATAATTGACACTGACACGGACAAACGTCTGCCAATTCGACTGTGGCGTCACTTCGAACAAGCACAGAGAGCAATAGCACGCATCAATTCGCAGGGTGATGTTAATGGACTGCTCATTGATAGAGACCCAACCATAATTACTACCAATTGCTCCAAATCCTCTTCTTAAAAGGCCACTAAAGATCAGATCCTCCTTCAACACCATATTCCGGCATCGCCATCCCAAACTCAACGCTCACTTCCACCCACTGCAGCCTCTACTTCACCAGCCCTTCGCCATGGAAGAGGACGCCACACCCGCCGCCGCTGCCTCTTCCCCCTCCGGCACCTTCACGCCGCCCTCCGTCTCCGACCACCGCGATGCCCTCCTCTCCGGCGCCACCTTCTCCCACTTCTCACCCATCCCGCCGTCTCTCCTCCCAACCGACCCGTCCGACCCGTCCTCTGCCCCGCCCTGCGTCCTCGGCGTCGACGAAGCCGGCCGCGGCCCCGTGCTCGGCCCCATGGTCTACGGCATCTTCTTCCTGCCGGCCGACGTCTCGGATCCTCTCCTGCGGGACACGCACCACTTCGACGACTCCAAGGTCCTCTCCGCGGCGGTGCGGTCGCAGCTCATGGAGACGCTGTGCACACCCGGGTCGGATCTGCACGAGTCCTGCGGCTGGGCCACGACGGCGCTTTCGGCGAGGGACATTGGCGCAAACATGCTTAGGCCGGTAACGTACAACCTCAACGCCCAGGCCATGGACGCCACCATGGACCTCATCAGAGCAGTGTACGCAAAGGGCGTCAACATCAAAGAGATTTACGTCGACACCATCGGCCCTCCGGCCTCTTACCAGGCCAAGCTCCAGCGCGTCTTCCCAACCGCTAAAGTCACCGTTGCCAAAAAGGCCGACAGTCTCTACGCCTGCGTCAGTGCCGCTTCCGTCTGCGCAAAAGTCACCCGCGACGCAGCTCTTGAGAAGCTCTTCGACGCCCGCCAAGTCGCCACTGCTGCTGCCAACAGCGAAGAGGCTCCCGTTGAAGCGAGCACCATGGAGTGGGGCTCGGGATATCCAGGAGACTCCAAGACGTCAACGTGGTTGAGGAACAACATGCATCCTCTCTTTGGTTGGGGGCCCGAGTGCCGCTTTAGCTGGAGCACTGCCAAGGATATGCTTGAGGGCAAAGGCAACGGTGTCAAGATGGAGTGGCCAGCTGACGAAGATGGCGAAACGAGCAGACTGACGGATTTTTTCGCATCAGGGGGCGAGGAGAAGCAAGTGAGTGAGCTGGCTTCATGGTTTGGAACGCCAGCTAGCCAAGAAGCATTCTAAGAGAAGAGATGGGGAGAAGAAAAGGCTAGGGGTGCATTAGATTGGTTCCAGGGTCATCATCATCTTGGATAAAGAGTTATTGGCGTAATGAAACGGAATGACGGCTGGTTATATACATCAAATCAAGCCCGTGGTATGGGATGAAATCGGCGTTTGGCATTTATCAGGCTCGGAATAAATAACTCATCTTGTTTTTATTTTATAGACATTAGTGGTATCCTATTTGCTTATCAATGCTATACGCTATTGTGCTATCAAAATCCGACAATGTCATAAGGGTTTGTACATGGAGGCGATTTATTCTCGTCATATGCCGTCTATCAATTTACCATTTTATAACTTTTCCCTTTGACGCATCTACATGTCATCAAGGCTCTCAGACTCATTCTTCTTCTGTCCTCGGCTATCCAGCGTGTCCATGCTGATGTCGCTGTCTTGCCTCGCCGCCATGGCCAGTGCCTGTCGCGCGGTGTCTGAGTTGGCAACAAACTCACGCAGCTGTTGCTTGGCAATGTCCATGCCCTGGTTGACGGCAGCGTTGCCCATCTGCATCATAGGACCCAAGAGGTTGAGATACCACGCGGTATAAGTTCCTCCACCGATCAGGATAAGAAGAATGAACATGAGCGGGTTGCGCAGGACTAAATCACGAGTCAGCAAAGGTCAATGAATGTATAAACGCGAATAGACTTGCCCATCCAGATTTCGTTCCAGCCAAGAACGAGAAGAAGCACGTAAAAGTACCATGGCACCTGGGTCATGCCGCCAATGGCACTTCGCTTGGCCTCGACATACACGCCATCGGCCGTCTTCTTGAAGCGCACGACCAAATCTTGTCGTTTGTTCTCGCTCAGCACCGTCATCTCCTCTTCAAAGCTCTTGCCCTCCTCTTCATCAACGCCGCCAATCGGGGCAAGATCTTCTTCATCGCCAGCTTCGACTCCGCTAGGCTGTGCGCCTATGAATTCGACCAGTTCAGGCGCCTTCTGAGAAGACAGGAGCTTGAATTTGGAAAGAAGGGGGATGAGCGTGAGCGTAGACTCCCGTGCCTTTGTGTAGATGCCCTCAATATCATCTGTTGGCCTCCAGATTCGCGGCACACCAGCCTCGTCATATCGGAACTTGTCCTCAAAGTTCTCTCTAAGCTTCAAGAGGATGTTGCCCTCCATGACCTCCTCTTCAATCTTCTCTCGCAATGCCGTCCAGCTCTTTCGTCGAAGGCGCCATAGGCCAACTTCAACCTCAGCATCACTGGCATCGAAACTCTTGGCTCGGTCGGCAAATCGTCCCTCAGCCTCGCGGACTACGTCAATAAAGACGTTCCAGATTCTGTCCCAAAGATCCTTTTCTGTCGCCGGCTTCTGCCCCTCTTCGGGAGCCCCTGAGCCTCCTCTACCGGATCCCAGTTTGTTGAATTCCAAGCCGACAGCGTCGCCCAACCTTGACTTGACCCAGCGCTCCACCCGTGTGGCTAGTCGTCGAATCTCATCCTTGCGGAGCTTGCCACTAACTTCATCCAGCTCAGCCTCAAATAGTTGAGATTGAGACACAAAGTTGGTCCACTCAACTCCATCAATCATCAAGCCGTCTACTTCTGCCTTGAAAATTTCGGTCGTCTTCTTCTTTTCGTTGGAAACAATCTCGGCAAATTCGTAGCCTCCGCCAGCCTTTTGCCCTGCCTTTACCTTGTTCGAAACGGCCTCGCTGAAGGCAGCGACGCCTGCCTTGTGAGCTGCCGCAATCTGGCCTTGGTACAAGGTCTTGAGTCGCCCATCAACTTTGCTCTCCAGCTCCTGCTTCTTTCGAGAATAGACGCCCTTGTGGTATCGACTAGCCTGGACCTCAAAGGCCTTGAAGCATTTCTCGCGGGCTTCGCTGGCGGCAGCACCCAAATCAGGGAGCACAATAGGCTTACCAAGCTTGGAAGCTTCAGCCTGCTTCTCCTCTAGCGGGGTCAAAACTGTGTCAAAGGCCAGAAGAACTTCTCGAGAAATCTCGTCGCATCGGAACTGGGCCAGGAGCTCTTGTTGCGTGGGAAGATCCAGATCCTTGTTGTTCACGATTTGGTCCCAAATACCCTCAGCATAAACGGACAATCCGTCCGCAGGAATTCGTCTGTGGTATTCGGGCAGAAGGATGCCGCCTTCGAGCTCTGCGTTGCCATTTCGGTGCCCAGTGCTAAACCTTGCTCCAAGATTCGCAACTTCGCTCTCAAACTTCTCTCCCTGTAGAATCTTGTGAGGTAAGGCCGCAAAGCCAAAGTCAAAGTAGTCCTCGATGCGAGATTGCTCAAGGCCCTGTGGCTTGGAGATTGAGGACCAGATCTTGGTCAGATCTTGGATCAACGTGTTTTGGAGAGCAGACAAAGGAGTCACTCCAAGATGGTCTCGAATGACGAAGAATAAGAGAGATCGGGGGGTAGAGCTGCAATAGACTGTTAGCACGTGATGCCGGAATGGAATGCAGTGCAAGCCGTGTATTCCTCGCGGCTTATCATGCTAAGGAAGGGGAAAGTCTTTACTTTTTATCTTTCAAGAACAGCTGCATGTTGACTTCAAACACCGTCTTGAGCAAACCCATGTTTGCTCCCTGGTACAAGCCAACCTGGTGCTCCCAAATGTTGACCAACAAGACTTCGCTGGTGGCCAGTGCAAACAGGGCGCTCTTTCGCTCAAAGTCTTGGTCTTCTCCACGCTCTCGGCCGTCGGTTCCTTCGACATCCATGACGAGGATGTTATCTGCCATCTTGGTTCCAGAGCTTGTCTCCCGCTTGTTCTTGGACAGCCATATTCCCTTTGTCGTCTGGCGGCGCTCCGTCTCGGACATGACAGAGAAGGTGGTTCCGAAGAGGTGGTTCAGAAGGGTTGACTTTCCCGTAGACTGAGATCCAAAGACTGAGATGAGGTGGTAGTTGAAGCCCGCTTCAGCAACTCGCGTGGTCTGGAGATAATCATTCAAGTTGGGGCTAGAGTAGCGAGGGATTTCGTATCAGCTTCTTGTCTAATCCCAATGCTCAATTACCAAAGGAACATGGTCTCATAGAACATACTTGAACTCTTTTTCCTCGTCAATGACCTGGCAGCCATGTTCATAGTTGCCGTTCGCCGGCTGGTCGCCGACAGCGGAAAAGTGGCCATTCATCGTTGCTGCTACACACTTGGGAGCTTAGCAACACAAAGACGGCATGAGCTTTCTTAACTGTCTGCGAAAGACAATCGGTGGCTCAAAAACAAGCAATTGGACAGGAAATCGGATGCGAGGGAGTGTCGAGAAGCTAAATAGGAGTGGGATGAAGCGATGAAAGCTAAATGACAATAGTATCGAGCTATGGCTCGAGTTATGACCACCTACGCTCTTCTGATCGAACCGAAAGTGGCACGGAGGGGGTACCGTGACAAGCCACACGTGCGTCGTTGAGTGTGGCGCACAGCTGAGACTGCATGAAACGGCCAGAGCTGGACCCCCTTTTAGTTGCACGACATGTGGCTGGTGACCACTTGGGCAAGCCTGGTAATGCAGCTTCAGACGTAACATCACTTTCTCCGCCCTCCGTCATACAACCATACAGCGCATTACGGAACGTGATTCGTCAAGCTGTCAGCCGTTTTGCTAATGCCCAAGATATGCATGAATGTCCGGCGCTCTCTCGTCATGCCATGTCAAGGCCATGTGTTGAGCTCTTAGCAGTGCTGATTATGGCCAATGCATACAATGGCCCCGTGGAATGGCCCCAGTGGCTCCTCTTGGCTGACGAGATTATGCTAGTGCAAAGTGTTGAGGCCTGAAAGAGGATATCTTGTTGCTGTCACTGGCGGGATACTCGATACCTTGTTCATTGTCTTTTGTCTGCTACCTGTGCAGATATGCAGTCTGCAGCATTCCCCGTGTTGCAAATACTAGTAGGTACCTATTCTGCAATGCCACGCATGCTGGGCCGCTTTGCAGGACCCAGTATATGCATGTGGTTGTTTCAATGATGCACCCTACGTGCGTATTGACAGCACAGCTTACCAGCACAAGATGACGCCCGAGTGATGCATTTGCTTTCAATATCAGTCGTTTTATTCTCTATGTCTGTCTATCTAACTTGCAAAACAGCCGCTCAACCGGGCTCTTTTCTCCGCCTATAGCCTCTTATACCCGAGTCAGCGTCAAGAGAACGCTTTCGCCGGGTCCCAAGCTGGCCTTGACGCCGCTCTTCTGGCTACCCAGGTCCTTGTTGTTCCAAACGTCATGGACACGATAGGCTCCCTTGATCCCCAGGTCCTTCCATGAAGCCGAAACCAACTCGACATCGGTGCTGGTGCCGTTGAATCCTCCCTGGCCGAGGTCGGGGCCGTAGTTGGCGAGCACGACAACAGCTTTGCCGTTGGGGGCAGGTCCTGCAATCCAGGCCTGGAGCTGCTGCGAGTCCTGTCCACCGGTGCCGGGGTTGCGCGGCTGCATGGGATACTGTGCAGTAAAGGTGGCCACGGCTTGTGCCGCTTTGTTAGTTAGCAGGTTGACGCCAAACTTGTCGAGATTGGTGAGATCAGAGCCCAGAATCAGGTTGGCGCCTGCTCCGATGTAATGCGTCATGACTGTCTGTCGCTGTGCGTCTGTGATACCAGAGGTTGTGGCATTGTTGCCGACCAAAAGGTTATCCATGTCAGGGTAGATGTTCAAGTGGTCAAAAAGCTGCAAGCCGGCAACGATGAACTGGCGGTAGTTGTCAAAGGCTCGCTGAACAGTAGCCCACGATACAAACGACGACTGGCCACTGTTGTTGAGGTCCTGGTCGGTTCTCATGGAATCGGCATTTGAGTTCCAGATGTTGAAATACTTTTGGGTCCGGTCAAGCTTCCAGGAAATGTCAAGGCGCATCTTGCGGCCAGTTTGCTTAATGGCCTTGTGCCATGCGATGACGGAGCCGCTTCCATCGGCAGGGAGCATTTGGCCATTGTCAGGCGAGCCGGGAGTGACGAAGTCGAGTTTCACGAAATCAACTCCCCTAACAGCATCATTATTAACTCAGCTCAAGTAGAGAGCTATGGCAGCAGAGAAAAAGTAACATGTGTTTGGCACTTACCACGAAGCAAACAGATCGGCGGCAGAGTTGTGCCACAGCTGCGCGGCAGGCTGCGTGAAGTCGAAAATACATCTGACAAGACCCTCGTTCCCATGGCAAACATCGCCAATCTTGACATTCGTGTGGATGATGGTCTTGTTGACATCTGCGAGGAAAGCACCTGGCACAATGTAGACGCCCATCTTCAAGCCCTTGCTGTGAAGATGGTCTGCCAATTTGGGAATATTAAAGACTGTATCGTCGTAGATAATACGGCCATACTCGTCGCCGTTTCCTCCAACAGACCAACCCGAGTCCAGACTGCAGGTATCGTATCCAGGGAGATCGACCAGACGATCACACTGTTCAATGACATGTTCCTGATCAAGTTTGAAACTGGGGAGAGTGTGGGGATTTGCCTGGATGCCGAATGAGTTCCACCCACGAGCAGAGCTGCGGAATCCATTGGGCGTTTCCTTGTAGGAGATGATCTTGAGCGGTGCTGCGCCTTGGTTTGGCGTCGGCTTGACATTGGGAGCTGCCACGGCTCCAGTTGCGCTCAACCCGAGCAGCAGCGCTGATAGGAGGCTGTTTGCCATGATTGATATCTGCAGTACGCAATGCCAAGCTTGTTAAAATGAAGAGAAATGGTAGAGGGTCTGTGGCGAACTGGTTTTACCCCGAGAAGGTATCAAGAAAGTTGAACCGACACACTCCAAGCCCTTTGATATAAGATGCGAGCCAGAATTTACAAGACACAGTCAAGCTCCAACGTAGCTACTTTATACCATTTCTATTCACGTATCATAATACTACTCTGCGAGCAGAAACAAATGTTCACGACTGCTCTTTGGACGGAATTCAACTATCCGGCGGTATGTTCTCGGCAGCTCGCAGCGGAGGATTGCTCGGCCTCTGCACCCTCCGCCAAGGCTTACTCAAAGACGAGAGGATACAAAGCTCCGTACAATGGCAGCGACCGCATGTTCTAGGCCACGATAATAGAGAAATAAGCTATGACGATTCCGTACCATTGGGTTGCACCGATCTAATGCGGAGAAGAGTATGGGGAACTCCTGGGGTTCGATGCGGAGATGATGCCACCCCTGGAGTTGTCACCACCGGGGATTTAGCCATTCTGTGCCGTCTGGGGTACTGCTAAAAGGCATCTTGACCGCAACCACGACTACTAAAGTCAAACGAGCCTAGTCGAGATTGGCATGGCAATAATGCGATTTCTAGCCGACGGAAGTTGTAAAGGCAACTAGGAGGAATAATAGGGATGAAAGGCAAAGGGACGGAAAAGAGCGGAGAGGTCTTGGACGGAAAAACAAATGAGGCGGAAAAGCCTCGACGAGGCCATTTGCCGGGTAAAATGTTTGGCCGCCCAGTCACGGCTAACTTTCCGTTGACAGTATTGCTTTACGAGTGTTTCGTCCAGACGTTGATTCCGTTACGCAGAAACCAATTCCATCGCCAGACAGAATCTTTGTTGTCATGCTTAGGCTCTGTATCCTCTAATCTACCTCATCATCATGCTTTTCAACTCGCCATCCAGATGCCGTGCACACTTTCGACTGCTCAGTCGGGCATCTATTTTATCTGGCTGAGGCTAAGATATACTCCCCAGCCAAGCCCAGCAATACTGCCAACAAGCTGCCGGTAATCGAACGGCACGACGACCAAGTTCAGCAGGCAGACGAGCGGCCATACTCGATATCCCGCAAATAGCATGGGCCAGAAGTCCTACAGCTCTTGATCAGCCTATCTAGATCCAATCTCATGGGACTTTGACGGGTGTCCTGCAGTACTCACGCTTACAACGCTACTCAGGATGCCGTTGTAGCCCTGAAGATTCATTTGGCCCATCAGGCAGATGAACAGGAGCGTGTTGACTGGTGCTCCAAGCCCTTGATCCAGGAAGAACTTGGCTGCCGTGTTGGCGACGTTGAGCTTACCACTGGCCACCGCATCTTGGGACGGAGACGGAGATGGCTTATCCTTTAGAGATTGGACATCTTCCTTTGGGTCTGTCGTGGTTGGGAACGTTTGCTCCAGGAATTCCTGCCATCTATAGTTGGGAGGCGTTGTGAGCACCGTGTATACGATGAGGCGCAATATGGAAGAGAAATCAATCTCATCGACAGCCTAAAAAACGAAGACTGGGCTATTAGCAACGCAACCAACAACGCTCCCACAGCATTTCCACTTACCCCTTTGCGATACGCCAAAATGCCTTGGGCAAATACCCCGGACAATGCGTTTAGCACAGTGGCCTGAACCGTTGCGGCGGTAACTTTAGAGTCCATTGCATCGATAGCTTGAATCTTGTTGTTTTCAGCTGCGCTATTCGAGAGATACAAATCGTCAACCACTCTAACAATGGATTTAAGTGTGTACAGATCCCAAAGGGGGCATTCCCGGAGAACAAAGGTCTTTGCCAAGTGCCTATATCCTCCGTGAGATACTCCGATATACTATTGCTGACTCCGGATCTACTGGCCATGTCGCCATTCTTTCAGCTGCTAGAGGGGCATCACAGGCACTATGGGTTTTCAGCCGCCATATGCACCCAAATCGAATTTGGCGATACTTCCGAAGCCGACCGTTGTAACGCTCGCAGCAAGCATGTCGCATGATCGCCTTGGGCAAACGTGCCATACTCAGACCTTTAGACGACCTCAACACAGAATTACACAGGGTTGCATAAACATCATCCCTGCAAAGCTGCCAAAACTTCTTCCCTCCTCGTCTAACCCCGCGCTGTTACTCTCCAGGGAATCCAAAAGGGGAAATTATCGGCACACGAGCTCTATTACGCGAAACAAACCACCAGCACCTCCATGCCTATGCAGGCTGCACTCGTTTACCGCCAAAGAAAATAGTCGGCCCGGGGTAAATAGTCGACGCTTTTACAAGGCTGGCTTGATCCTGGTAGCGAATGGCCAATTGCGGGGTGGAACAGATGAGCCAAGTTGCACCACCCATGTAAGCTAATTCGACGAAAGCAAAGAACTTTTCTCTTTCATTAGCAGCAGAAACCATGTATCTCTTTGGAATCGCTCCAAGTGGCGAGCAAGAGCTAGTCGCTATCGAGCTGTATTTCTATGAGGTGTGGCAAGCTGGCGAGTCTATAAAGAAGGGCCTCGTCACGAAGTTTGTGCTTCTTCCTTGACATTTGGCTTGTGTCACCGAAAAAAGGGTGAGACAAGGAACCACATCGGCCAAGATAAGACCAAGACACGCATAATCTTTCCTTGCGTCTCGCTTGCCGACATTCTAAGCTCTTTTCTTCTTCCTTTTCTTCTTCCTTTTCTTCTTCCTTTTTACTCTTATATATAAAGAGGGCTCTACTTTTTGATCGTCCTCATTCTCCACCCATAAACGTGGCCGCCCAAACGCCATTATGGAGAAGTCAAATCTGGGGGTGACCCACACAGAAGATCTCCCCATTGAAGCCGACGAGAAATACAACATCAATGAAATCACAGACAAGGCGAAGCAGGGCGCTGAGGCCGAGCATAATCTGGCTCCTCTCCAGGCCCTCCGCCTCTATCCCAAAGCTATTTTCTGGTGTCTGGTTGTGTCCGCCTGTGTCATCATGGAGGGCTACGATACGAATCTCCTGGGCAACTTTTATGCATATCCCGAGTTTGCCAAGAAATATGGCAAATTCAACGAGGGTTCTGGCAACTACCAGCTTACGGCTCCTTGGCAGGCTGGCCTCGGCAATGCTTCCGGTGTTGGCTCCTTCTTTGGCACGCTTCTCAATGGCTATCTCGTGATGAAGTTTGGCCATGTCCGAGTTATTCTAGCCTCTCTTGTGGCGCTGAGCGCGTTTATTTTCATCGTCTTCTTTGCGCCAAACACAAAGGTTCTCCTCGTCGGCGAGCTTTTGTGTGGCCTCCCTTGGGGCATCTTTGCCACGACTGCCCCAGCTTATGCCTCGGAGGTTCTGCCAATGACTCTGCGAGTGTATCTAACAAGCTGGACAAACATGTGCTTCATCATTGGACAGCTCATCTCCGCGGGCATCATGGCTGGCCTCGTCAACAACACGACTGAGTGGTCGTACAGAGTGCCCTTTGCCATTCAATGGTTTTGGCCAGTTGTTTTATTCCCCATCATCTGGTTCGCCCCAGACTCGCCGTGGCATCTCGTCCGCCAGGGACGCCACGCAGAGGCCAAGGAGTCGTTGAGAAAGCTGCGCTCAAACCCTTCCGAACAAGAGCTGCTGGAGAGCCTCAATCTGATCATCTACACCAACAATCTAGAGGAGCAGTTGGAGGTGGGCACATCCTACTGGGACTGCTTCAAGGGCTTTGAACTGCGCCGCACAGAGATTGCCTGCGTTGTGTTTGCCGGTCAAGTACTGTCCGGCCTCAACTTTGCCTACAACTCGACCTACTTCTTCCAACAGGTTGGCCTCACCACAACGCAGACCTACCACCTCAACGTCGGTGGAAACGGCATGGCGCTGTTTGGCACCATTGTGTCCTGGATCTTCGTGATGCCGTACATCGGCCGCCGCACGGCGTATGTCACTGGCATGTTTGTCATGTCGATTATTTTAATCATCATCGGCGGCCTCAACGCCAAGACGAGCGACCACAACATTGGCATGGCCCAGGCTGTGCTGACGCTGATATGGACCTTTGTCTTCCAGCTTTCCGCCGGACAGCTTGGCTGGGCATTGCCAGCAGAGCTTGGATCGACGCGCCTTCGTCAAAAGACCATCTGCTTGGCTCGCAATGCGTACGCGATTGCAAGTATCGTCGCCGGCGTCCTGCAGCCGTATTTTATGAACCCGACGGAGTGGAATCTCAAGGGCTACACGGGCTTTGTCTGGGGAGGCACCGCCTTTCTCACCTTTGTCTGGGCGTACTTTCGGCTGCCCGAGTCCAAGGACCGAACTTATGAGGAGTTGGACATTTTGTTTGCGAGAAGAGTGCCGGCGCGGAAATTTGCCAGCTACGAGATTGACGCTTTCCAGAGCGATGCTCTGCCATGAGGGATGAAAGGTGGATCATGTCCGTGTAGCGATAGTGGAAGACGGTTGTGGAGTAGAGCTATAATGAAGAATGAAGTATTCAATCTTGGGCTTTTTCAACAACAGTGAATCATACGCATAGACATCATCAGCCCGACAGGAAAAAGCCTTCGGGTCTCTTATACGTGAACAGCCTACTTCGGCCAACTCTACCCCAGATTTGCAAGATTGCCTAGCAGAATCTAGTGCATTTATAGCGCTAAGCGGGAGGGGCCTGTCTAGCGCAATGTAACCCACCGTCCTGGACTTTGGCGCCTATAAAGCCGCCACCTGGCAGCGCCTGTTCAAAATCCGTCCCTTTTTTTCTCCCTCTCAAAACTGCCAGCTGGCCTGCACCTCTATCTATCCATGCCTTATATATCAAAGTTTCCATCCCTATCATCGCGGGGTGGTACAGTGGTTAATCCCAATATGCGAATCAGCGCCCGAGTGTTTGTAGTACTGCAGGCTCAAGCATTCCCGCAGCGGAAAGCTGGGGTTCGAACTCGTGCTGCCCCGCCCTTTTTTTTCTATTTGTGTTGTTTTTTTCTGCTCTCTCTTCGAATTCATTGCTTTCTTATACTGACTGACAGGTGTCTTTTGCCCTCTCCTTGTTTCTCCTATTAATCGTTTTGATCGTTTCGTGTGCTCCATCCACCATTTTCGCGGGGCGGATCTGGCGCTATATCCCAGGATCTCACTAACGAGCCATGTCTCCCCAGATCTCATACCTAGCTACCTAGTAATAACAGCCAATCACATGCCATGTGGAGTCGCAGCTTTTGTTCCGAGTAAACTCCCACGGGATCCGACCCAATCTCTATTATTCGATTGGATCGACGAGAAATCCCGTGACAGTGTTTTGTATCTACGAATGACAGATGCCTCCGATTAATTGACCGTAACAGTAGGACGAATTTAGGGCGAGGACAATATGGAGAACGGCATGAGAGCTCTGACTGCCTGATAACGGTTTTGATATCATTATTTCTTCTTTGTAATTTTACTGAGCATATCAGTGAAAGCAGTTTAGCATTTGTTGCTTTTGATAGACGGATGGCCTCCCTTATTTAGATTATGGGTGGAGGTGGGATTGGGTATATCATATCAGCGACGCGTTATAAATCGGAGATTCCGTTTCCCCTCCTACTTTCTTCCTTTTCTTTTCTCCGTCGGCTCTTGTCGTCTTTTGCGATTAAGGCTTTCTCTCTCTCTTTTATTCATATTCTTTTGCGCGGTGTCAATACAGTCACACAAAGATGAGGTTTCCAAGGGAAGGGCTCTTGGTTGCCCTCACCGCAAGCGGCGTCCGAGCTGCTAGGAACGGGCTGGCGAGAACTCCTCAGATGGGATGGGTATGTAATTGTTAAACCTTTTCTTCACTCTCTTCATACTTGAAAGAGGATCAAGGAAGAACAAGACTCACATGGAATCCTCACAGAACAACTGGAACACTTTTGCCTGCTCCGTGTCCTCCACCCTCCTGCTCGACACCTCCAAGCTGCTGACGGAATACGGCCTGCAGGACTTGGGCTACAAATACGTCGTGCTAGACGACTGCTGGTCCTCGGGCCGCGACGACAACGGCAAGCTCGTGGCCGACAGCGCAAAGTTTCCCGACGGCATGGGCGCGGTGGCGGATGCGCTGCACGAGCAGGGATTCCTGTTTGGCATGTACTCAAGCGCGGGCGAGATGACATGCGCGCGATATGGTGAGGTGTCTTCATTTCGGCTCATGAGTGCTTCCGACAGAGAGAGAGAGGCTAATAGCAATCGACGCGAATATAGCCGGCTCGCTCGACCACGAAGAGGCCGACGCGCAGAGCTTCGCCGACTGGGGCGTCGACTACCTCAAGTACGACAACTGCTACCACATGGGCCGCTTCGGCACGCCGCTGGTGTCGTTCAACCGCTTCAACGCCATGGCCGAGGCCATCAAGAAGACGGGGCGGTCCATGCTGTACAGCCTGTGCAGCTGGGGCGAGGACTATGTCCACACGGTAGGCCAATCACGACCAGCTCCCTTGCACCCCTCACTTGTATACAGTATACGCGCACCAATGCGAGAGACAAGAAGGCTGATTTTCCGGCCGCAGTGGGGAGGGTCCATTGCCAATTCATGGCGCATCTCGGGCGACATCTACGACTCGTTTGCGCGACCCGACGACCTGTGCTCGTGCACCAACGCCGCCGACCCGGACTGCATCGCGCCCGGCACGCACTGCTCGGTGCTGGCGATTCTCAACAAGGTGGCGCCGTACATTGACCGCGGGCTGCCGGGGGGGTGGAACGACCTGGACATGCTCGAGGTTGGCCACGGCGGCATGACGGAGGACGAGGTGAGCGGGCATTGATCGATGTGTGTGTGAGAGAGAAGAGAATACAAATTCCACTGACACGGACTACTTGCCCAGTACAAGGCGCACTTCTCCATGTGGGCGGCCCTCAAGTCGCCGCTGCTGCTGGGCAACGACCTGCGCACCATGTCGGCCGCGGCACTGGCCATTGTCAACAACCCCGCCATCATCGCCCTCAACCAGGACCCCCGCGGCCGTGCCGTGCAGCGCATCCAGCGCCGCGTCGACGTGCCGCGCGACCGCCACGGCGTGGGCGAGGCGCACGTCTGGAGCGGGCCGCTGGCCAACGGCGACCAGGTCGTGGTTTTCCTCAACGCCGCCGCCGCCGATCTCGACATGGCCGCCGCGCTCGAGGACGTCTTCGTCATGGACGGCGTGGCCACGGCGCCGCAGCTCCGGCAGGATTGGGCCATCCACGACCTGTGGGGCAGCTCCGCGCGCATGAGTACCGCCGACGCCCAGGCGCTGCTGGATGCCCCGGACGCCGACGCGCGGAGGCAGTTTCTGCAGAGCAAGATCGGCTGGTATAATGCCACGGAGCTGCCCTACGCCGAGGGATTGGCCCGGCGCGATCCGCGGCTGTTTGGCGAGCGGATCGGGACTGTCGAGGCGGGCGGCGAGATCAAGGTGCGCGTGGCGAGGCATTCTGCAAAGGTGTTTCGGCTGCAAAGCATCAGCGGGCAGGATTCTGCGAGGAAGAGTCTGTTGCGGGACGAGCTTTGAATCGGTGAGAAGGGGGCATTCATTGAAGAGAGACGGGAAACGGATTTGTGTTTGATTGGGCGGAAGCCGCACAGCATAAGGCATATACATGGACATAACTCATAGAACATAATCATCGCTCCCCAGTACCATAACCAAGAAAGAATATCCAAAACAAAAGAAGAAAAGACACGCTGAACAAATGTAAATCTCATGCAATCTCCACCTGCCCTGCGATATGCACCTGCTCGGCGTCAAACGGCGAGTCGTCACACGAAAGCGCCATAAACGACGCCGCGCCAGGCTCCAGCATTGTCAAGTCGCACGCATCCTGCCAGCTCCCCGTGCTACTGGACGACTCGTCCCCCTGCGTGGCCAAGTCGCCCACAGTCTCCGGCACCTCCTCCAGCAGCGCCGGCCAGTG
Source organism: Trichoderma sp. CBMAI-0020 (assembly GCA_030708095.1). Lineage (NCBI taxonomy): Eukaryota > Fungi > Ascomycota > Sordariomycetes > Hypocreales > Hypocreaceae > Trichoderma > Trichoderma sp. CBMAI-0020. The sequence goes on from JAJNCI010000001.1 coordinate 1,653,418, forward strand.
GACGTCGATGCCGGCAATAGGGTTCGAGAAGCCGAGAATCATTTCCGAGTGCTTCAGGAGCTTTGGCAGCAGGTGGGATTGGCATCCGCGGATGCGGCCGAGGAACTTTGTCACCGAGACGAGGAGGTCCTGCGGCCCGAATTCGAACGACGGCATGGGCGAGGCAGACATGGACGCATCTGCCAGACTCATTCCAATGTCAAAGAGTTTTTGCTCCTTTCAACCACAATTAGCTGTCAATTTATCAGCACTCACATTTCTTATGAACAACTTACAATGGCGATCCCGTGACAGTCCTTTGAGCTCTGGCTCACAGACCCCAGGGCCTTCATGATGGACTTGCCAGCGTCAAACGGCAGGCCAAGCGCAGGCACCAGGCCCTGCCCATACACCAGATTCGGCTTGGAGCCAAAGGCCAGCCGCCACATGGACACGCGCAGCCACTGCTGCGTGACCAGCGTGTCGAACCTCTGGCTCTCCATGACGGACTCGCCCGGCTGCACGGCCGAGAGCTTGTTGCTGATGGAGTGGCTGAGCGCGACGCCCTGCGGCTGGCATCCGTCCGTGTGCGGCTGCCACTCGTAGAGCGAGCACGGCAGCAGCTCAAAGAGGCGCACGTGATTGACAAAGTCGTGCATGACAATGGGGCAGTCCGAGTCGACAATCTGCGGCTTGGAGATTGTGTTTCGCAGCATCACTGGCCGGCGGTGCTGGAGAGCATACGTCCTGTCATGATTTGTGAATCAGTCTCAAAATGAAGAGCTGAGTTTTCAAGCAGCTTACCTCTCCGTCACAAACAACAGCCAGAATATCCGCCGTCTCATCTCCCGCTCATTCTCTGCAAGATTGCTGTAGGCCGACTCGCTGTGCAGCCCCATCGACAGAGCAAGCGATATCGCCTGGTTCAGGTAGAACCACGCATGCGAGTGCTTCTCCAAGTTGCCGTAGCCCGCAAAGAGGAAGAAGGACGTCAGCAGCGTGTCCAGGCTCAGGTCGTCCACCACGTTGAACTGCAGCCGGGCCTGTTCCGCCGCGGCCAGCAGCGCCTCGCCCGTGAGCGGCGAGTCCAGCGACGTGTTGATGCCCACCGACCTTTCGTCGTACTCCTCAGCGTTGTCCAGCTTCAGTTGGATCCGCGTGGCGGCACACAGCGCCAGCAGAAAGGCATAGCGCGAGGGCGCCAGCTCGTCCAGGCGCAGCGAGTCGGCCAGAAGCTCGCGGTCGTTGATGACGGGCATGATGGGGAACAGATGCTTCATAAACACCTGCACATGCGCCGCCAGCGCCACCGCCAGCCTCTGCTTGTCGTGCTCCGTCGCCATGCCTGACCCCGACGCCGACGCCAGCGCCAGCAGCGGATTGTGCTGCCCGCCAGGTGCTGCCGCCGCTCCGCGACTCCTGCCCGACTCCTCCAGGGCGCCGAACTGGATCTGCGTCGCCGGCGTGCTGACGTCGAAGTGGTTCTTGTCGGGCTCCGTGAGGCCCTGCCGGATCTGCGACAGCCGCCGGCCTTTGCCTCCGCGCGGTCCCTTGCGGCGCAGCGTGTGTAGGTAGCGGCAGGGAATGGACGAGACGACGCAGTTGCTGCACGGCAGGCCGCGGTCGCACTTCATCTTGCGGAAGCGGCAGTTGTCGCAGACCTGTTGCGGCGGCTTCTGCGTGGGCGCCGTTGTCGACATCGTGACTGTCTAAGTGTTTTGGTGTTGAGAGTGAGACGAAGAGGCAACAACAGCTATCAGCGTGGCTATACAAGGTACAGCAGCTCTCTCCTATGTCGGGCAATTACTTGAATTCGTCGGATCTCCAAGCAAAATGCAACCAGCTCAATTCCCAGACTCGCAATTGGCAGTCCCTTTTGCGAGAAGCAAGAGTTGAAGTCGAGAAAGAATATCCACAGATCTCGTCCGAGGAAAAAAACAGCTCTCCTCCTGAATCAGCCCTGACAAGGCAAAGAAAAGGCACAAAAAGAGCTTCCTTTTCCCGACGGCTCACTTCCACAAGCTTGTCAGATCAGGCCAGCGTCGCAGTGCATCTCACACGCCACCCCCGCAAGCACAGCGTTGCCGAAATGCAACCATCGTCTTGTTCTTCCGCTAGACCTAATGCTAATGCTTTTTTCAATCACCACCCTTATTAGTTTAAGTGACCTGTTATACAACCTTTAGGTTTTTTTTTTCTCCAAATTCAATAAAATTGTTTACCGTTTCGGCCAAGCACCTCTGAGGACCCTTTTCCGACAACTTCAGCGCTGATGATGGTGGGGAGGCGGCAGCTCTAGGAAAAACAGGGCTGCTGCTGGCTAGCTGTTTGGGGAAATACTCGGGTTTCCCAGCCCATGACTATACGGCTAGTATCTATAGTACAGTAATAGACTATAAGCTGTGCGGAGAATGCTTTTGCGGGGTGCCTCTGCCGGATAGTATCAATACGTGGGATTCCGGAACGTGGACCCAGGGGCACGCCGATCCAGAGCCGTTTTGGTGGTGGGAGGGTGCAAGGCCATATGTCATGCTGGACACTGCAGTGTTGGCATTAGTAAACTGAAATAGCATGAGCCCAAGGCTCGGAAAAGCATTCCAGCTATACATGATTCATCCGTTCAAGGGGAGCTCATCTCAGTGACTCGATACGCCATCCGTCGGGCAGCTCTGGTTTGCGGCATGGATGATCCGAGTGACGTGGATAGAAGAATTGGAGTCAAGAGGGTGTTTATTCCACGGCTTAGTCACTTGCTGCAATGCACCTCGGCTGGCTAGCTTAGCTTGGGTGATACCGCCAAGCCATACATGTAATATGCTTACTTCGATGCTACCTTGCTTGGGTGCCTGTCCTATCCCTTAATCTCGTGGCTGACGCTGCTCAATAGGATAGTTGGAAGACTATACGAGAGACAGGGGCATGGCCAACTATACAAGATCCAGTACATCAAAACATCACACATCCAGAGTAAAACAGAGGACAGCTGGCCAGGCATAATCGGCAAGTCTATTGCTATGTAAAGCCATATCTGAGAGGTGTAAAGTGACAAAAGGAGAAGAAGTGAATGTGTCTGTGGGGGGCTTTATAAAAAAAAAAAAAAGTAGTATGTAGTGTTCAAAGAGTTCATGCAAAAGATGCTGCAGGGCCGGCACGCCAGCCTCAGCGCCTTGATTCCCGAAAATTCTAATTCAATCCAAAGAAACCCGAATTTTGTTGATGCTTTTTCCTCCACTCCCTCCATGAAATATAAAACAAGAATAACCCTAGTTCCGCCCTTCGTTGTACTCGTAAGCGTACAGCAGGGCTCGTTTTGAACGCAATATAAAAGAATAATCATGAACCACCTGTCCCAGCGTGTTTTTGTCTTTTGTATCGAAACAAATCAAAAATAAGGACCGAAATAAAGAAATAAGAAATTGTGCTAGCCTCACTCACGGCGAATGCTGATACACACATCACAGTGGTGGTCTTTCAATCTGAACAAACTGCTCAGTCTTCGTAGCTTGCCGCGAGACTGACAGTGTTTTTTTGGCTCCTCAGCTAGGTGCTTTCCCATTGGAAAGGAAGGGAATTACACCTCGTGGTGAGGGTTGCTGGTTGTCGATCCTCGTTGGCGTCGACCAACGCTAAGGCCTCGGCCAGGGGCTTGCACCGAGGGGTGCAGGTGGAGTGTGTCCTCGTTGCGGCTCACATCAAAGCTGGCGCCCCGATAGCTGGACTGGCGACCAACAGACGTTCCGTCCTCCTGATGAGCGCCAAACTGAGATGCTGGCATTCCAGTTTGGGCCTCCTCATCATAGGTCTGGATTCTAGGGCTGGTGGGGAATGTTCCATTGTTGCTGGCCGAAGGCGTAAGTCCAGTCAGGCCCTCGCCCGCTCGTCGGCGGCCGCCATGCTGGCTGCTCTCCTTCCTCAGAAGATCCGGTTGGTCGCCTGGGTCTCTGGATGCGATTGAGCGGTTATCAGAATCCCATACACCCATGGTTTCGACGGCAAGGTTTCGGTTTGCATTGAGCGCAGAGGCTGCATTCTTCTCCGACTCCATCTGCTCCTCTGGGGTCTGGTGCATTGTCGGTACCATGCGTCCGGCATCGGTTGCCTTGGCTGCCTTTTCTCGACTCTCAATGGCCCAGGTGTCGGTCACGGCCACAGAGTATGAAGGATTGGTGGGCCCGCCGAGGGCCTCGCCACCGCCGCCAGGAGCAAGGATGGGAACCTTCTTCATAGCAATGGCCAGAGCACACATGAACTTGGAGCGGCGGGTGGCCCGGACGCGGTCGTTGTGCCAGTTGGACTTGTGCTTGATGACGAGTTTGAGAGTCAGCTTGTCAAGGTTATTGACGCCGCCAACGCCAATGCTGAAGTCGGGATGGAAGTCGCGAGAGTTCTCGGGTGCGCGGACAAAGTTCTCCATCTCCACACGAAGCAGCTCAATGTCTTCAAACGAGGTGTCGAAAGAGACGTCGACGGTGAAGCTCTCCGACATGGCCTTGCTTCGGGTGATGTTGTCGATCCAGAGGTTGTTCAATACAATGTTGGGAACCTGGGACACCTGCATCCTATCGGTGCGCGTGAAAACGGTGTACAGGAGGGAAATGCGGTCGACAAGCATCTGCGTGCCGGAAATCTCAATACGATCGCCGACATCGTAGGGGTGTTTGACGAAAAGAAAGATGCAGGAACCAAGGAACTCTTGAGTGGTAACGGCAAAGACAAAGGAAAGAGATAAAAGAGCGGTTCCAGCGGTGGCAATGGTTGTCAACAGGCTGCTGTTGAAGAAGGACAGGAAGATGAAAACAGTAATCAGTAACACTACGAACAGCAAGACCTTATCAAATGCTGTTAGGGCCTGACCAATGTCCTTCATGCCTTCGGCAATAGCCTTTCGCTCTTTGCCCATCTCCACAACTTTACGAAGCATCTCCTCGAGACTAATGTCTCCGTTGGCATCAGTGTCAATGGCCTCAAAGGCCTCTTCGGCCTCTGCCTTGTACGCCGGTCCAAGAACCTCTTCCACGTCGTCGGGGTAGAGCGCGTCCCGGCCCTCAATGACAAAGGACATCCAGAGACGTCTAGCCAGGGCCTCGGAGGATCGCTTCTTCTCCAGGGCTTCAATGACAATGGAGTGGGCCGAGTTGGGGTTGAAGACGTGCTTGCCCGTGATTTCACTGGCAAGGTTGCCAAAGACGGATGTCACCTTGTCACCAAACCGACTGACGTCGCCAATGATCTTTGCAGGAGCAACACCACCCACGGCAGACTTGCCAGCTTTGCGTCGGAGCATCATCTCGATACTATCTTCAATGATATAATCTTCTTCGGCAAATTCAGGGCAGTACATGGGGAAGAGTGTTCGAGAGGCGTCATACAAGAGACCCAGGAGGTGGATCTCCCTCTTGGAGTCTTTGATGCGGTTGTCAAAGGATCGCTGATGATACGACACACCAATAAGCTGGACAACGGCCTTTTCGCCAAGAAGGATGGCGGAAGACACAAAGGAGGCACCGAGCACACGCTCCAGGTTGACGACCCAGGCAATTCCATCAGAGTAGGCTTGGGCAAAGATGCTCTTGAATGTGAGCCACGAAGCCAGGCCCCAGAAGAAGATTGAGATGACAATGGTCAGGTTGCTCAGGACGGTGGCGTACTTGCGAGTGCCGGCGCTGACGATGCCGCAGAAGAACATGAAGACGTGAGGGAGAAACCAAACCGCCATCTTGACGCCCCAGAGAGACAGCCAGGAGATTTGGATCCAGAGAAAGAGGTAGAACAGCGGCGGGCCATGGGCGCCGTCGTTGGTGCCGAGGCGGATATCGTTTTTGTGGCCAGTGAGGGGGAGCACAATCAGAGGGACGGCCAGCAAGATGCCGACGGGGACGACGTAGACCATGTACCGAGTGATGACTGAGAAGCCGATGATCTTGGCGTACAGTCGGCCCATGGCGTTCATGCTGACGTCCTCGCCGGTCTGTCTGCGCTTGAGGCTCTCGTCGTCCATCCTCCGTCGACGGCCGGCGTGGCGGTGGTGCATGCCATGCTTCTCGTTGTGCTCGTCGTTGCTGCGGGCATTGAGCATCGGCCGTCTGGCCCCCGTGGTGGAAGCGGTGCTCTTGACGGTAGTCAAGGGGGCCAGAGGGATGCCGCCGGGATTGTCGTTGTCCATGTCGCGGAAATCGCCTCCTCCGAGGGGGATGAATCCAGTTGAGCTCCGAGAGGCGCGAGAAGATTGCCTATTCGCCATGTGAAATTTCCTCTGGGCTGCGACAGGTGCCGAGCAAAGGATGGGTTGGGCAGCCCGCGCTGTTTATATACCAGGAGGGCTATAAATAGGTTGGATATGCACGCGGCTGTGGTGTGGTGTGGTGTGGTGTTGCGACTTAATGAGGCTAACAGAAGACTAAGGCTTCTTGTTCCTGCGTCTTTCTTTTTCTAGAACAAGAAGATTACAAGGATAGGCCGAATGCTTTGTTTAAAGCTCAGAATATCCACACGGCATGAAAGAGGATGCGGATGGCGTGGTCTAATAAACAGCGTCACAATGCACCCCACGATGAGACTGCGCTGTGCCAAGCAGGGGGCATATATAAAGCCGGCGAGGGCGACGTTTCAGATATCGCAGACGAGAAAAGGCCGCCGCTGAAGACCCGCTCCAGGTGAGTTGAGTATGCAGGATAGAGCCCGAAAAAGACGAATGACAGGTCAAAGATGCACGAATAATGCAGAGTTCGCTGATGATGCTGAGAACCCCAGAGTGTCGGTCCGGGATGGCAATAAAGATGTCAGATGTCCGATACGAATGCCAAAGAGAGGCCCGTGCCAACACCAGGGATGGGCTCGAAGCGAGAGAGGCGAGGGGACAATGCGCAGAACACGAGCAACGAAAGAGTGAAAAAAGGGAAAAGGAAATCTCTAACCAAACTCTAAGAAAAAGAGGTGACAGGAAAGAGAGTGAGAGACGAGTGAGAGACGAGTGAGAGACGAGTGAGAGACGAGTGAATCAAGAGACGAGGGTGAGAGGATGGCAGGCAAGTAAATACCAAAGAGGGCACTAGGGGGTTTCAGGATATATAAAAAAAAAACGAGTGAACAAGGGCAAAAGAACGAGAGGACAGCTGTTGGATCCTTTTAGGTAGCCAAGAAAAAATTCAATCTAAACGAGTGGGATAAGGGAGGAGTCGGAATTGTGGAGAGGGATGAGCGGGTTCGAAGCTGCAAAACAGACGATCTCTGCAAAGAAGAAAGGCAAGACAAAAGAAGAGCGAGAGTGGGAAAGAAAAAAAAAACTCGCGACTGGTGAAACAAGAGCCAACGACGGCTGGAGGAACTTCTCGATCTCACTGGCCGCCGGCAGGCCCTGGTTGAAAGGGGCGATCGGCGCGCAAGTCGTGGGTACAAGAGCGTGCAGTAGCGGCTGGTGGCGGCAGGTGGGCGAGCCAGTCGGGGCGCCAGGTACCGCATACGAGGTGGAGCAGCCGCTACAGGGGACAGAGCAGCTGAAAGGGCGCCGGGGCCTGGTGCGGTGCGACGCTGTGGCACGCAATGGTGCATGTCATGGTGCACGCAATGGCGCCTGCGATACACGTACCTGGCCATACGTGGGCTCGCACAGGTGCTACCGCCCGCCCAGGTTCCGAGTACAGCGGCGTGGTCTCGGGACTTTCCACGCACCATTTTTAGATTCACCATCTTCAACACCTCTCATCGTCGACACAAGTTGGCAACTTCATTTCTCTGCCTGCTCGCCGGAGCATACATGTGTAAGCCGACTGCAAGCCACCAGGCAGGGGGCCGCAGTTCGTGGTCCTGCTCATGCTCGTCCCCATGCAGCGAGCCCTGCAGCGCATCCCTGTCCCTCAGCGAGGCAGTACAGTGGAAACGAACCACTGGGCCACGCGACGCCTTTTCTGTCCAGAATCCAGTCTCTGCTCTGGGAAAAAGACAAAAAAAACTTGGAAGAGTCCATTGACTAATGGGTAGCGACGCTGAGGTTCCCGCAATGAATGGGCCGTGAATGGAGTCGGTATCAGCCACCTCAGTAGCGAAGCCAGAGTGGAGCGCTGCTGTTTGCTTGTCTTCCATTTCTTGGGCGCACGAACAGGCTCCGGCCCAGGCACCCGGGGCTTTACGAGTATTCTGGCAGCACGTCGAAAATGACCATCTCGCGCCGGGAATGAGACTAAGCTTGCAATGAACGTATACGAACTCTGCGCCTGTTTGCGGCTCTATTTTTCAAAAAACGCCTTGCATGTTGCTCTCTAATTTCCCCTTTTAGCCCTCCTTTTCCTTGTGGCCCAATCGGCCGCGTTGCCTCTCCCGACGCCATGGCGCCTTTAGGTGATGAGATTCGGTGAGAATCCAAAAAGTACTATAGGTACTCGATCTTACTGCCAGTTGTTCCCCTGACCACGTCAGGCTGTACTGTTGACGCCTCTCCACATGTATCCATCGCCAGAGCTACTAGTCATCAACTCTGGCAGCCTCCAACGGCATTTGTCCAGAAGTCGAGCTAGAAGGAGAAAAGGAAGATGCAAACTCAGCCGCTGAAACATTCCGTGTTCCCCTTAGTCCTCCCCTGACGCTACGGCTCACAAGCCAAACGGCGGCCAAACCTTGTTGAGCCTTAGCCGGCTGTAATGACAGGCTCACCTTTCTCTTGTTCCTTTTTGCTGTCAAACTATCGACGGTCGAGACAAAAAGAAAGTGCCGTCAATTTCAGAAAAACAGCACACAGCAGAGAGCATCATCATCGTGGTCCACCCGCTGTTCCGCCACCGCCATTCAAGCTGCATGCCTTAGCCTCTGCCATTCTTACCAGATTCAACCCCGATCGCCATCAGCTCCCATCCAGCCATCCAAACGACGTTAGAAGGCCCAGCCGGCCATTCGCACGACGGCCTAATCGGAACCAGCCATCCCGCCTTGCCGGCCAAGGGACCACACACACCCAAATCAAACTCGTTGAAATGCCATGAATGACAGCTAACGCTTGCATGGACGCGATAGATTGCAGCCACAACGCCCTGATCCGGCCAAAACGAAAAACGCAGAAACAAACACCAGCCGCGAGATCTAATTAAAAGAAAAACCAAAAAAAGAAGAGCGCAAAAATCAAATTCCAAAGCGCCCAGGCACTTGACTCAGCCAGTGAACCGCGCATCTCGCCAAGCTGTCACATCTCACTCGCCCCGTCTCAAGATCTCCCCTCCACAATCTGGTAGGATGAACACACACACTCACATGCACGCACATACAAGTACACACACACACCTAAACGGAAAAAAGCCGCGCGCTCCATCATTGCGCATATTTCACTCGCTTCTCTTTTTCAGCTCCTCCAAAAGCGGGCCGCAACGCGACGGACAGTTTTCCAACGGTCTGACAGATAGGACGCCGCCGCCATTGGGAACTATACGATGCGATATAGCAAGCATTCACAAAGTACCGAATACCTCTTCCGGTGATGCCATCGACTTTTCGAGCCCAACGGTCCCTCGTATGAATCACCAGCTCCAGCAATTCCATCACCAAGCTACATCGCCCAATCACCACCCCGCGATCCCACCATATGGGCTCCATCTCCCGATCGCCACTCGCACAAGGAAAAAGATCGTCGCCTCCCCCCTACCCTCTGAACCCTTGCCTGTCGATCAGGAAGCTTGGTAGTATTGCATATTTGGTCATGACCTCTTGCTTATCAGCGTAATGTAAACAAAAATAGACCCCCAGCATCATATCACTTCGTCTCAGGGATTCCCCTCATATTCTCTCACGAGAGAAAAAAGATTGCCGAGGCTGTCCAGATATGTGATGATATCATACCTACCTAGGCACCCCCATCATCCGCCGCTGCCGACATCGTAGACGAGCCCCATGCATTCATCCAATACTATCGATTAAGTCACAGATCTCTATAGACATTTTTTTGTTTTTGTTTCTGAACTCCATAAAATCTCGACGTCTTGCATTTCAAGGTATCATCGCGAGATGCTGCAGTGGGGCCAATGACGTTTTTCCAAACGCATCGCAGCTCCACCCGCGATCTGTTTATGCAGCAGCCAGCACCAATTATCTGTGACTGGGTAGTGACAAGTGATAGATAAGCCCTCAAGATACAGATCGCCTCCCGTCATTGACCGGTTTGTTCGAATCATCGCGGGGCCTTGGTGCGGAGAAGTGCAGATGCAGATTGGGTAGGCTTCGCATTGCTTTCCTTTTCAGGGCACGCATGGAAATCCGTCTGCCCGGAACTTTGATCAGACTGTCAGGTAAAAAAAGAAAAAAAAAAAAAAAAAAAAAATCACAAGGGACAGGTTAGCAATGGTACGAGTTTTTCATGCTTCATATGCACGTGTATATATTATATAGCAGGCTTATCTATGTCTTGTCTGTGCAATCAATCGTATATGCATTGTAGATCATCCACATCTTTATCCACAAAAATGTCCGCTGCTTCTCTCTCTCTCTCTCTCTCTCTCTCTCTCTGTCTGTCTGTCTTTCAATTCACAACGCTGATAGTAAGACAACCAAGACAGAAAATGCTATCCAATAGCAATAACGCCAGCTCAGATAAACAACGGTTTCAGCGTCAATTAAGTAGGTAGAACGAAAAAAAAAAAAAAAAAAAGGCAATTAAATGTATTCCAAACAGAAAATCGGGGGTATCGCTTCCGTCATGCGCCATAAATTGGTTCCCATCCCATCTTCCATCCGTGGTATCATGAGGTTTAGAAATGAAACACACGCCCGCTAATCAATAATTCCAGCAAATCAACGCCCGAAAGAAATATGAAAACATTGCCAGCGGAAAAACGCCGTTCAAAATGAAATCAATGGGGGAAAGTGAAGAAAAAAAAACAAATCCAACAAAAATCCAAAATCCAAAAGAAACATCGGAAACGCATCCAAAATCATACTGCTTCCGAAGAAGGCGGCCTCGGATTGACGGCCACCGGCGTAAAGCCAACAATGTCTTTCAACTCCACCTTGGCCTTGTCGTTCTCAAACTGATCCTCGCCTTCTTCCGAGTCGTGATGCTCAGCCACATCCAGTGTATACAGCGGCTCGAGCGTCGCGTCCTTCCGGAACAAGATCCATCGCTTGATCCACCACGGCAACGTCTTGGTCACCTGGTACTTCATAAAGACGCGCGAGGGCACGGCAAAGATGTAGTCCAACTCTTCCAGCGTCCGCTGCTTCGTCTCCGGAAGCCAGAGAAAAATCATGACCAAGGCCATGACGTTGAAGAGCGCATATAAGCCAAATGAGCCGGTGACACCTAACCTGGCAAGCATCAGGGGGAACGTGATGGACAGCACAGCTGCCCAGAACAGACAGGTCGCTACCGCAAACGCCATGCCCACTTCACGGTGTGACAGAGGAAACACTTCGGCGGAATACGTAAACGGAACAGGGCCTTCGCCTGGCGAGTAAAAGGCTGCAAACAAGTAAATGAAGAAAGCAACAAAGCCCAGATGAGGCCCGTTCTTTCCGGGTATCAGATTGCAGAGACCTGCAGCCAGCAGCGTCCATGCCATCTGCGGAAAGGTGAAGAGGAGGAGAGATCGCCGACCAAACGTATCAATCGTCCACACAGCAGGAAAGGCGAACAAGAAGTTGACCAGGCCAAACCCCCAGGAGGCCCAGAGGGATCCGGTTTGGCTTGCTCCAGCATCCAGGAAGACGGTCGACGAGTAAAAGGCAATAATGTTGATGCCACACATCTGCTGTGCAATCATGACAGTAAAGGCCGCCAGAGTTGCGCGACGGACTCGAGGCAGGGTGAAGAGTTCTATAAATCGCTTGACATAGTTGCCGGAGCCGGTGAACTCGGCCTCTACTTCGAGCTGAACGTGTATGTAGTAAATATCGCGACCGGCCTGGATGGGGTTGTTTCGGAGGCGGAGTAAAGATCGCATGGCATCTCTATACCTGTTCTTCTTGATATACCATCGCGGCGACTCGGGGCAAAAGTAAACAAGGCACACAAGTGGCACGGCCGGGATGAAAGCTGAGCCCAGCTGGTATCTCCAAGCCTCGGTACCGATTCCCATGACTGCAAGGTTAGCGCAAGTCCCGAGAAAAATACCAAATGCGTTCCACAGCTGCCAGCTCATCACGAGGGCGCCTCGGATAGGGGCGGGTGAGTTTTCTGCAGCAAAGATGGGCACTATTGATGGGAATCCAAGTTAGTCAAACACCTGTGTTTCTACCAATTTAACAAGCCAAATGGAAAGCGCCGATTAAACTCACCAGTAGATGCCTTTGCGCCCATCCCCACGCCCATAAGCAGACGGCATATCAGCAGCCTAGGCCACGTATTGCAAAAGGCGCTTCCCAGGACGGGCCAAAGACAGAAGTTGGCAGACACAAAGATGGCCCCGCGGCGGCCAAAGTGATAGTTTAAAGGATCCGACAGCCAGCAGCCGACAAGCGATGTGCCAATGTACGGCGCAGCATTGACGAGGCCGACAATGAGCTTGTCGTGGATGCTGTCAGAGTCAATGCCGTACGCATGAGGAAAGGCGAGGTTTGCGCCGTTTGACCCCGTCTGATCCCAGCCCTGCACCGCCGCACCGATGGAGCACGTAACGACGGTCAGGAACAGCGTCCAGGGGATCCGCCATTTGTGCAGCACCTCGTTGCGGAGAGCTTCCACCTCTTGCGGGCTCAGGGCCTCGGAGCCGGTGATGTCTTCGTAGCCAGTAGGGTCCTGGGCAACAAGCGCGCCCTTGCGGATGATGGAGCGATAGTCCTCCAGCGACTTTGTGCGGCAGAAGTCATCGACATCGTTGAGCAGAGTTCGTCGCGGGATGCCGATGAGTGGGTTCCTGATTCTAAGACACGGGAAAACGGGAGATGGACGGATTAGACGGGCTCAGGCTGAAGAAGGGATGGGGCTCGCCACGTGGTGGAGAAGACAATGGACAATGGACGGCTGGACTCACTTTGCTTCCGTGTTGGAGTTGAAGTTGATGCTGCTCCGCGCCTTGGAGCGGTCTGCAGACTCTGCCGAGAAGGACGACGAGACGTGGTACTCGTTGGAGGCTCTGTGACGGATTCGGTCAGCTTCAGCTTCAGCTTCAGCGTTGGCGCTGGCTCCGGCTCTGGCTGCAGTATCAGCGGCAGGTCGCAGCGATGACGGCGAGGCACGAGACATGTCTGTGACAGGCAGCGCATGTCTCAAGCGCGAAGTCCAAGGAAAAGGCAGACGCGAATGAATGACTACTAGTAGGTAGGTACCGAGTAATACATAAAAGGGACGTACATTGTTATGTCGTCGACCCGACTCTGTGACGACGCCGACGAGGACATGGCGGTGGTTGCGCGGCCGACGCCGACGAGCAGCAAATCCGGGGAAGCGTCAACCACGCACAACAGATGTGGGGATCGATCCGACCCGATCCCCCTCTGGCAATCTCGCCCTCGTGCTTCGACTGCACGGCTGGGCGGAGACGAGAGCGGATACGGCGGTATGTAATCGTCGTAGTGCGTGCAGCGCAGCGCAAATGGCAGGTCGGCCCGGGGTCGGTGTCTCAGCGAGAGGGCAAAAGGGAAAAAAGAGAGGCGGGCAGTGGAGGAGGAAACAACGAGAGATGGATGCGATGCCAGCCGGGGGCGAGAGGCCCAGGAAAAGGGCAGAAACAGGCACCGCCAGCTAGTTCCGGATCCAAGTTCTGATGGCCACGCCTCGCTCTTTGCGCAGTAGTTCGACGCCGGTTTGGCCTGGTCCACCGAGCCGCTCTCGCTTTTGGGCGTGGAGAAGGGGAGCAGAAAAAACAGAGAAACGGGTCTGCAAGTCCGTTCAGTGGAGTGCCCTGTTCTGGGCAGAGTAAGCAGGAAGACCAGGAGCAGTGAAGCAAAGCAGACAAGACGAAGACCAAGCCAAAGACGAAGAATAAGACAATCCTGGCTGGATGGGGTGGGATGTTTGGCGGAAGAGGCACAAACAGCAGCTCCGTCGTCTAGGGCCGGCAAGACACGATGATCCGGTGGTTTGAGCCGTGGCGCCAGGGCGAACAGGGCAACATGTGAGCCGGAGAGGCAGCAGAGGAGAAGGAGGTCCAGGAGGCGAAAATAAACCACCAAAGCACCAGACAGGTCCGTGTTAATCCAGACCCGAGTAAGTCAGTAAGCCCCCCAGCAGGCTCTAGCGTTGCGTTGCACACACGGTGAGGCGCTGAGGAAAAGGCGGAAACGAGTTGATGGCTTGGATAGAATCGTACTGTACAGTAATATAGTGTCACTAGCCACCAGAACCGGGGGAAAAAACTGGGATGCCATGGGGGGGACGGATCCTTGGGCTTGGGGTTTCCAGCAGCCGCTAGCAGGGATGCGCTGCCCTGAGCGAGAAGGTCGAAGGATTTGTGCCATGGAATCAATGCGCCGACAATGGCTGCACACACACACGTCCGCTTCGAATCTCACTCTTTTGCTCCGAGATCCTTGGGAAAAGCGCCATTCTTCCATCCCCATGCTTCGCTAGTCAAAACTAAGAGCAGTGCTGGTTCAAAGGGGAAAAAGAGGCGTCTGTTGAATTCTCGGCGTCCCCGGAAATAGAAGAAAAAGAACAATGGAAACGCAGCCAAAGCACGTGGGAGAGGGACGCCCAGCACGCGACAGCCGGCCATTGACGCAAACCAACTGCGCCGGTACCTGAACGTTTGCGGTGGCAACAAGGTCTCAGACACACAAACACACACAGTGGGAGAAAATGTCACCCAAGAACATCCCCTACAGTAGACATTGAGCCTTTTTTGCGGGGAGCAGGTTGCGTTCGAGTCGCGCGCTTCTCCACAGACTGAAAAACGCAGAAAGAGAGCACGGCACTAGCAGCCCGCAAAACTGGCCTCTGGTTGGCTGTTGCGCCCCCCCCGGCCTTTCGCCTTGTGCACTGTATGGCGGGGGGGTTTGTCGCTATAAACGGGTACTAGTGCTGGCTGGCTATCCTCTCCGTAGGATCTGCTGCTTACTCGACTGGGAGATGCATCCAGTGCTCCCAGAGATGTAAGCGGAGAGCCGCCCCGGCATTGGAGAGCAATGAAGCTGCAATTTGCCAGACCGCTGGGAGAACAAGGCTCAATGACTAACAAGCACTGCTCTGGCTACTGCTTACAGGCGCTATTCGAGCCCGGGTCCCCATCATCTCAGACCCGGGAGATCACCAGCAAGCAAAAGCCGGGGTCCCGATCCCCCAGGACTAGATGCAGCCGCCCCTCCGTCGCGGATAGTGGCATCAACATAGTTGTATCTTGCATCAAGCCGTTCTATCATTGGTCTTGGTAGTGTTTTTGACAAGAAAAATGAAGTAAAATGAGAAGAGAAAGCGTAAGACTGGGGCTGTGAATAGGATAACACTACTATTTTTAACCGCATCCCACCAACCAACATCCAAGAGACAACCATGATTACTGAAGTGATCTACCAACGAAGATTGTTTGCTAAATATCTATTGATAGCATGTATTGACATGCTTGGCGGCCTGGTACTAAACTGCGGAGCAAGCCGTAAGCCTTGAAAGCTTGTAAGCCACTCCACACAGAGAATTCATTAAAGGAAAGATCGTCTAAAGCACCTTGAATAATCCACTGCTCCGCATCATCATTCAATTCTTGGCATATTGGCAGCAGAAAGGATCATTATCCCCCTCCTTGCTCAGATGATACTAGTAGAACATGGAGGTGATGCAGCATTTAATGGACTAATAAGCAACCTTCAAACAGGATGGGAAGAATAGCTGCTACCACTCTTCAACAAACGTCTGGTGTCATATAAACCAACCACTCAAGTATATCACATTCCAATCCCCGGTAAAGTACAACAATTATATAAAGTTGTCAGACAAGCCCCTAGCTATCTGTGCAGGTTTCTTGCCAGTTGATATACAAGTAGCATGCCCATATATACTCCCCTCTCCACATCCTATCAATATTATAAAGAGCTCAATGTTGTAGTTAACTGTCTTGCAAGGCCAACATAGTCCCCGCACGATGCTTCCACACAACGACGGCCTACGATTCTGTACTCTCTGCATGCTTAATGCGTCCCATGTATGCCCCCCACACTCCTATGCAGCGATCAAACTCCATCCTTCCCATATATATGCGACGCCCTGGCCAGTCACAGTGTCCCAGCATGTACTCCAAGTGTGTACCCATGCAGTAAATCCCCAAATCTCAGTACCCAAAGCGTTGTTTCCCTTCCCTCCCGATCCGTTCAAAGAGGGATATCAGGACTTGCAGGTATATAAAAGAAAGATATGAAAGAAATCAAAAAGCAAATAGGTATCTTTTTTTTATAAACCACTCTCACAGGGGCTCTCCCTTCATTGCCGCTATTACCTTGTTTTGCATATCAAACAGCTCCCGGTCTCGCTTCTCAATCTCATCCATGAGAGCGCCATACTTGGCCTGCCACTGCTGCGCTGTCAGGCCTTCCTCTTGCTGCAACGCCTCGTTGCGCTCTTCCGGCCCAGGCTTTTTCCACATCGTCACGGGCACACTATGAGTCATGGTAAACTGTCCCTTGAGAGGGCCAAACCGATATTGCCAATCAAAGTAGTAGCTGTAAACACCCTCTGAGGTCTCGACTCGGTAGCATCTCGGGCGGTTCGACATGAGCATCTTGGCGCCGCACAATGCCGCCAGGTTGATCAGAAAGGCCTGGGAGGATTCGGCATTCTTGTACATGTGCTCGATCGTGGCATTGACCATGGCGGTACACTCGTCTAACCCTGCTATCTCCTGCTGGTTCCCCTGAGGGTCTACCCAGTCGGAATTGTGCAGTACATGGGTAAAGTAGGATATTAGCCCGTCAAGGTTGGTCCGGTCGTCCAAATCTTCAAAGAAATATCTTGGCACATCCTTTTCTGGGCCACCCTGGCTTGCCGAGCCGGCAGATGTCGGCACGGTATTTGCATCATTTGCTCTCGCCGTAGACGGCTGTGAAAAGGGATCCCAGCCGTTAGCCTGCGGCATCTGCGACAGTGGTGGAGGAGCCTGGGGCGGCGGGGGCGGTGGTGGTAGTCCTTGGCCAGCACCTGGGAATGTTGGAATATCATTTGCCGTCTGTCCATTCATTGGTAAGATTGGAACTGGTGGTGGTGGTGGTAGCGGTGGTGGCAGCGGTGGTGTTGCCAGCCGAACTGTGCCTCCTTGTCGTTCGGGGACTTGCAAAGATATGCTGGGCCGGGTAGGTCTGGCACCGGCGTCGAGGGGATTCACGCCCATTCCGGAAACTAAAAGGCCAGGAGGCGCAGAGGGTGCAATAATGCGTACTTGCGCCGACTGCAGCGGTGCAGCTGCATCTACTTGCGCATACGGAGAGACTTGGTTACGAATCTGCGGGTGCATCTGAGCTGCATCGGGCATCATTGGTATGGGGTCTTTGGGGGCCAACTGGACAGGCGGAGGATCGGATGGGTTGCTATCGGGTGTCGGAGCCCACGATGTCATGGGGGAGGGATTCGAAGGGTGAGGAGCGTTGGGGGCGATGGGAGGGTTCGGAGGGTTGGGAGGATTGGCGGGCGGCTCCACGGGCGTGCGATGAATCGGAGGCCTTCCTCGCAGCTTTACGCTGCTGTCAGCTCCCTGTGGCTTCCACGCCGATGATACATTCTTGGGGCCCCGTCGGTGGGCGGAAAGCTTAGGCTTGGACGGGGTGATGGCAGAGCGAGGTTCCAGCGCATCGTCCCAAAACGAGCTCCTGGTGGACGGCGTTATGGCCGAGTTGGGATATCGGGACAGCGGAGTCTGCACGGTGTCGTTGGAGCTCCAAGCAGCGACGACGCCCGGCCGGGAAGGGTCCATCGGCAGCACCTGGCCCCGGGCATCTGGATGGGCGGACCACGAGCCCCGATGGCCATCAATCGCCGACGGGGGCGATAGGCGTGGTCGCTGGGCGGCCGGTGAGCCGGCGACGTCGTCGGGCTCTGGCCTTCGGCGACCTCGCTTGGGGCGGATGTGAGGCAAAAGAGCCCTCAGGGCCATGTCGTCTTCAATGGCCACGCCGTCACGCACAGGCTGGCCGGTGGGATCTGGATCGTCTGGGATGCGGGTCCAGTAATCGTTTTCAATGTCCATCAGATATTCGAAAAAGGCCTTGACATGCATCGAGTTCATCCATTTCTGGGTGGTCAGGTTGAATTAGCAAATGTCGTCCCATTCATTAGTCGAGGAGAAGAGTAAACAGACTAGACCATACCTTGAGACGGACGCCGTACTGGGCAATCTTCTGCACGCTCTCGTCCTTGGCCAGGTCCGGCGGCTCGACGCCCAGCGTAGTGGTCAGCTCGGTCCATGTCTTGATCTCCTTGCGGTAGAAGCGCCGCACCAGCTCGAAGATGACAAAGGGGCTGAAGCTCTTGCCACCGCTCCTGGGCGGGTTCGCAAAGGCCTCGCGCAGGCTGTTGGTGTCTGCGTCCGGCGGCAGCGCAGGGTTGCAGTAGAAGACGAAGCGCACGTAGGCGTCCTCGATGGTGTCGGCCGTCACGTTGCGATCGGGCAGTGCGGGCGATAGGGCGGGCTGGCGCGGGTTTGCGACGGTGAAGCCCGTCTGGAGCGTCGTCGCCACGGCTTGCGGTGAGGACATGGTGGCAGGCCGGGTTGGGCTTTCATGTCTTTGTTGCGCCGTGTCGCCGCGTCTGTCCGTGCGTCGCTCACACAGTCAATCGATCAATCGGCAGGTGTTTCTCTCGCTTGTTCGCCGTGCCTCTCTTCCTTTGTCTCTCTCGCTATCCGCGTTTCGGAGACGCGCCGTCGGCTGGCTGCTTGGTGAGAGCCAGGCGCTAGGCTAGGACATGCTGAGAGCTGAACTGAACGCACATGCACAGCTCGTCGGCCGCAACGGATCGGTGACGCAACACAACAGGGGGTCGCTCGCAGAATACAAAAAGAGACGCAGCGGCAGAAGCGGCAATCGAGCCAGAGCAGCGAGGTCTACCAGGCGATTGTCGAGACAAGCATTGGTTCAGCTCCAAGGGCTGGAGATGCAGAGCCCGAGGGCAGGCATGACGTCCCGAGACGAGGAGCAGCACGGCCCGCTAATGGAGTGCTAGCGATAGAGCTGGAACTGAAGTGCGTCGAGGTCATTGGCGGAGCAGCGAGCCGCCGCCGACAGTGCGCAGGCTAAATATAGCCACATTTGCGCCGGACGGACAGGGTCGCAGGCAATCTAGGCATCGTGCCGCCATTGGAGCATCGTGTTTTCAAGCAATTGATGAGATTGCGGCAGGATTCAGGGACTTGCAGCCAGCAGCGGGCTTACTCTATGCCTCGGCGGTGCGCGCCGCTCCTGTGAGCTGAGTGCTTACCTGCTGCACTAGGCATTTGCAGCCCCTGAACGCGGGACGATGGGCTCTAAATCATAAACTCAGCTCATCAGTACAACTGCCATGCCGCCGCAGTATGTGCGAGCCACGGCTTTGCCGCACGTTGCATCCACCGACTAAGGCCTTGGAGCAACGGGCCAAAATTGCTGCTAATCTGGCCGAAGCAATCTCAAACAATTACACACTACAATAGCACTACTACTGCTACTGCTACTGTACTGCTACTACTGCTATTACTACTACTATTACCAAGCTGTTTCTAAGGGTCTATTGTTAAATAATAAAACCAAGGTGCTAGATAGCTTTTCCTTTCATAAATAGTGTTTAGATTTTAAACTTTTATAGATAGTTTTGTTTTGCGGTCCCTATTTTCTTCGCACCCCTTGACTGCTTGGCTGATAGATTAGCCTGGCGGCACTTGGCGGCAGAAGGGAAAAAGAGCGGGCCGCTACATGTAAATTTCATTTCCTCGGCGGCCAAAGGAAACCCCCTTAGTAATACCCTGTGGGAAAATCTCGGCTTTAACAAAGACGCAAAAATCAGCGCATGCAGGACATCCCGCCGTGTGCCGAATGAGAAATGCGGAGGATTTGCATAAGCATGTGCCGGCTGCGAGGATCTTCTATTCGGTTTTAGGGGTTCCCGGGCTCTGTCAGGTTTTGGGTTGTTTCTCATCACTTCGCTTTGCTTCTGTAAGATGGGCGATTCAGAGATGGCTAGAGTGGAAGTAGGGTGTAGCAAACTAGAAGAAAGAAGCTCTATTACAACTGCATCTACTGACATGTGTAGTTGAAGTCGGCTATCGGCGATGACGTCAATTACGCACCAGCTGCAAGTTGGATACACAGCTTATTAGAAGTGCGGGAGATTCCGTTATTCAGCTAATCGAGTGAGTATATCGAGTAGCTGAGGAATGGCCGACTGCTACCCTACATCTGGATACAAGTGCCGAAGGATTCTAATGAACTGGTTGCTTCCTATACCTATGAGGAAGAGTCATACAGATAGATGCACGGAAATGCGAATTCTCAACAAGGATCGGCCGAACCAAGCAATGCAGTAGTCGAAGCAGGTTGTTTAAGGGAATATACCTCGGTAGATCACTAGAACCAAGCCGATTACAAAGTAACTACCAGCACTTTGGAATTAATTCCCTACAAATAGGAAAACATTTCCGCTTCCATCACCATGCTCCCTAGGCTCCCCTCAGATATTACTAAACCTCGAAACTACCTAGGCTTTTTCATCTCCCGCCTACTACATCCAACATGGGGGATTGTACCGTAGGCAAACAATCTTTTCATTCTTTCTAAATTGGTAGGCATCTCGTAAATCCATCTGTACCTACAGTAAAGGAAAAGCACGGCTATATCCGGCATCCCCAGAGAAGAAAAAAAACTGGACCTTGGCATGCAATTGCACCATCTCGACCTTCTTCACGCTAGAACGCCTCAATCTGCACCACATGGTGTTACAAAACCTTCTTCTGGAGCGCTGCACCCCCCATCAGGAAAAACCGTCCCTATTTCGGCAACCTGCTTGGGTAAGCAGCCACGCCTTACAAATGGCATTGGACGAATGGCTGCGCGGCGCTGTGACGTGCTCACAAGCTACGACATGGAAAAGTCGAGCCACTGGCCGGGTGCAATGTGGATGGATTTGAAATCGGATGCGCTGCGGCCGCTGGGATCGATACATATATCAGGGAGGGGAGAAGCTTGAATCTGTTTTTCTATCAATCAATCTCATCTCAGCGTCCAGTCATCGATATAATCCAATATACCACCAGCTATTAGACAGAGTTCCATCTATAAAAACACCTTGATACCCCGCCACCTTTAAGAAACAAGAACACAGAACAAGAAGAGCATCAACAAGAGCAGCAGTTGCGACAGATCCAGAAACTCTCCAAAACACCACAATGGCCGTCATCTCCACAGTCCCCCGCGGCGACGTCATCGCAAACCTCAACTTCTTCACAGCCCCCGCCAACGGCGAGGTCCCCTTCAACCTCGTCGGCGACGGCCACAGCCCCGAGCTCGAGCGCCGCAACTACGGCGACGACTTCCACGACGTCGTCATCCACGACGTGCGCGGCCGCGAGTCCGACTTCAACGTCGACCGCGACGCCTTTGAGCTCGTCCAGGGCGTGGCCCCCTCGGCAGAAACCGACTTCGTCGACGACGACTCCATCAAGGACAAGTACTACCCAGAGGTCGAGCGCCTACTGCTGGACAAGATCCCCGGCGCCGACAAGATCTACATCTTTGACCACACCATCCGCCGCTCGGATCCCAACGCCAGCCGCGCGCCCGTCCTGCGCGTCCACATTGACCAGACGGCCGCATCGACCGAGAAGCGCGTGCGCCGCTACTTCCCCGACGAGGCCGACGAGCTGCTCAAGCGCCGCTACCGCATCGTCAATGTCTGGCGCAGCCTCAACAAGGGTCCCATCGAGGCCTCTCCCCTGGCCCTGGCTGCCTCTGCCACTCTCGACGAAAAGGACGTTACGCCCATCTCGCACCGCTACGCCGACGGCTACCACGGCGAGACCGCCGCCGTCAACTACAACCCGGGCCAGAAGTTTTACTACTTCAGCGGCATGACGCCCGACGAGCGGCTGCTGATTGAGTGCTTCGACAGCGACTCCCTCAAGCCGGGCTCCAAGATTGGGGGGCGGACGCCGCACACGGCCTTTGTTGATCCCAGGACGAGACCTGATGCCGAGGGCCGGGAGAGCATTGAGGTGCGAGCCTTGGTTTTCGGTAACTGAAGGTGAAAAAAGGAAGAAAAACAGTTTGGCTTTTACTGGGAAATTTTAGCTTTGGAATGCATCAATCGGCGACTATATCTGCTTTTAAATAGGGGGTGTGCAATAATGTAACTCAACTTGCATGGTAGAGGATGTTGAATGGTTTTAACTGATTGTTGGGGTGCTTTTGCTTTAGCTAGCGTTGAAATAGGCTCAGATGAAATTTGTATAATGAACAAGAACAATCATTTCAATTTTCTCAATACACATCTATCTGTGTGTCTCCTGTATTACTTGCCATGTAAAGAGCAACATGCTGCCAGCACTGAAGCAGCAGCAGTCCAACTAAAAGTGGTCCAAACCCAAAACACAGCTCGCAGAAATCAAAGCAACAGCATCCTCCTCACTCAAAGTCTCCGCCCGCCCCTTTTCGTAGTCATGCCCAGGCCTTGTCCCAGCCTGATCTAATCATCACCGTGATGGCAGCAGCAGTCCAATACCTGCGCCATCTCTCTACTACCGCCACAAGGAGCCGCCACAAGGAGCCGCCACAAGGAGCCGCCACAAGGAGAGAACAAAAAAGAAAACGAAAAGGATGTATAAAATCGAACCACTGGCGTTTATAATTAGAAACCGCAGAAGGAAGAGAGAGGAGAAAAAAAAGAAAAGTGCTGATACCACCTCATGGTTGATATCGAAAGCAGCTAGGGGAATACCCAACCACCAAGTCCAAGTAGAAGAAACAACATGGCGCGGTAACTAACAAAGGAGAAGAAACGACAAGTAGAATGTGAGAAAAGGAGAAAAAAAAAGTTAGAGTGTAAGCACTAAAAAGATGAGGAATATAGGTTTTGAACGAAAGGAATGTAAGAAGAAACAAACGAGGAGCTATTCTTCCCTCCCCCCTTGTCCGGTGGAAAAGTAGATATAGTTGAGAGAGAATGAGCTTATGAGAGAGAACACCGGGACGCCAGCCGTCGCTTCGCCATGCCGTGAAATGCATATATTCCTGTATTCGACCTTTTCCTTTTTTTTTTTTTTTTTTTTTTTCCGTCGCTTTTTATTTTGATGAGATCTTTTTTTTTCTTCATCTTTGCCCAAAAACAGCGTGTACATTGCGTAGCCAAATTCATAATCATTCAACTTTTTGGTTGATTGACTTCAGCCTCGACGTCCCTTTCCACGGCCACTGCCGCTGGTTCCTTGGCGGCTCATAGCCACACCACCAGTCTGGCTACTCTGTCGGCTCATCGGGGCAGCCGCCGCCGCCGATAGGGCCGCCAAGGAGAGGCTCTGGTGGATCGGGCTTGGCTGATCGCGAATATTGCTAGACGGGATGCCGAGAGCGTCACGGAGGTTCTCCGGGTCATCGCGAGCAGCGCTCGTAAAAGCGACATATCGGCCCTGGTGGTAAGGCACGGCCACGGCCTCGAGAATCCTACGCAGACCACTAGACGCATCGAGATGAGCTCCGGGCTTGTGGGTTTGGTCGTACTGCTTGAAGAGGCCCATGACGGAAAGATCAGAGGCAATGTCATCTTGTGACAGGGGAACGGGGAAGTTCTGGTCGGCAGATCTTGGATATGGCTTGAGGTACTGCTGGGGAACCGGCGGCGGCATCTTGGGCGGCTCCTGAGCATGCATCAGGTCCAGGTTGGCTGGGATCTCAAAGTTGGCGATGCCCTCGATGCCCAGAATCTTGTCGTCCAAAAAGTTCTGGTTCGCCCCACCCCTAGTGCTGCGAGTCGCATGCGAGACCTGTCGCTCCATCATGGGGGCAGCAGACGGCTGAGAGTCGGCATCGTCCTTGTCCATGTCGTTGCTGTCGCCGTTGCCGAACTCGCTGTCGTCGGGGGACGAGTCCTTGCCGTTGCCGCGGTTGCGGAGCACATACTGGTGGGCGGCGAGGGCAGCCGTGTTGTAGTGTAGAGACAGCTCCTTGTCAGTGAAGAGCTTGTCGATGCTGTAGACGGGGCCGTTCTGCTTGGCGGCGGCGCGGGCCTTTTCCGACTGCCACAGGGGCGTCGTGCTGTTGGGGTCCAGAGCCCGGCGCGAGGGCACCGGCGATCCGTCGTCTTCGCCCTGGTTGCGCTTGCGCTTCTTGCCGTCGGGGAAGACCTGGAGATCTTCGGCATCTTTGCGTAGCCGGGTCGCACGCTTGCCATGGGCACCACCGGGGCTGGCGGGGTTGGTCAGGCTGAATTGGTTTGGATTGAGCAGCAGGGCGTTGGAGTCGTTAATCTCCAGCACTTCCTTTTCTCGGTTTAGGCGGTTCTTCTTTTGTGTGAGGCTGTTGATCAGCCGGTCGCGGAGCGTCTCGGTCAGGGCTCGATGCTCTCGCTTGGCCGTCTCGACCTTGTACGCGTGCGTGTTCTTGTACTCTTGCACCTTTCGTTCATATTCGTTCTGTTCAAATCGCGGCATGGGTTAGCCTAGCTTATAAGTGACGCCACCTTGTAGAGACACGGGTAAAAAAAAAAAAAATGAAGAGAATAAGGGAAAAAACAAATAAGAGAAAAGCGACAAGAAAAGCTGTGCTGCCTCTCCTCTCCTCTTCTACCTCCCTCCCCTTTCCGTATGTATATATGGGATGCACATGTTCTTCCTCGTTTCTTTCTTACCTTGGACTGCACCAGCTGGAAGTCGCGGATCTCAATCAGGTCCTCCACCTCGTCAATGAAGTCTGGGAAGCGAATTCCCGCCATGTCCATGAGGCTTCGAGCGCCATCGGCGTGCACCGGCGGCCCCTGGGCCTGTCTGTGTTCCTGCAGCAGCTCGGCCGCCTTCTCGAGGGCGTTGGAGGCGTACGGGTCGAAGCGCTGCACAAGGCCGACTTCGTACTGGATCTTCTGCAGCTGGTCGCGGTAGGTGAGGTCTCGGTCGCGCTGCAGCTTGTCGTTCATGACCGACAGGCGCTCAATGAGGGCCTGGCGCTTGCGATCACGCTTGGATTGGGACGCTGGACCCGGTGAGCGGCGGTCCAGCTTGACGCTCACGGCGGAGGCGACTCCTTCGCTCGCCTCCATTGCGGATCAGGGAGCGAGAGGCCGTTGGTGCAAGGGCGAAGGCGGTGCTTTTGGTGTTTTTTTTCCTTGTGCAACACTGTTTGAGGGGACGCAGCACGGACAAGACAAGGCAGCGGCAGCTGAGCAGCGGGCAGCGGAGAGCGGAATGGTCAGCTGTGCGGATTGCAAGGCGATCTTGGATGCTGCTGCTTGGAGGTTTCGGAGCAAAAGCCTGGCTAGCAGGGACTTGCGTCTAAGTCTGGGGGTGGTGTATTAGTACGACGGTCTTAGTGAGAGGTGTGGGCGACTCAGGTCACTTTTCTGCCGCTTTGATTTTTTTGTAAGCTCAAAGTCACAGCAAACTCTGGGCCAAGTGAGCTTAAAATAACACGGGGAAAAAAGCATAATCAAGCTCTGGCAGGGCTAAAATCAACGGAGATGAGCATGAAATGTATTTACAAGTTTATATCATTCATCATCCTTTCCCACCTCCGTCTGAGCCGCCTCTGCCACCGCATCCTGCGTGATTTGTCGCCTTTCTAAGCCGCTGTCATTCTGCCTGCGTGACCTGTTCAGCTCAGTTTCTCTTTTAGCACGCTTGCATGCCATTTCGGGCAGCTTCACCGCCCGCCGATCTAGCGGCTCTTCTCAGTTACAAACGCCTTGTGATTGGCCCGTTTGAGCCGACGGAAAGAGGCGTCTATGGAGCATGCTGTACGTCTGCAGTGTCTTGTACTTTGATTACTGCGATTCTGTATCGAAAATTTAGGTACAGTGTACGGCTTGAGTACCCGCCGGCTAGCAGTACGTGTACTCGCGACTGCACGTCTAATGGGCGCTATGCCTGATATGGAAGTACTTTGGCTTGCCTATTGCCCTTCCCGGCGTGCGTCATAGCCGAACCGGCGCAATGCAGCTAATAAAGCCCTATAATTAGGCTTTCAAACCACAAGGCTGGCCTTGGATGTTGCGAGAAACGGATTCTACATATACGATGGTAAGAAAGACATGAAATAAGTCATTTACGCTGACTGAGGGCGTGTGAGTGGTAGAATTTACTATAGGTACATTTTCCTTCATCCTATCTTTCCAAGCCAGGTCCGGTGTAACAGGCTCTCAGAAGCTATATTTCTTTCAAACACGACCAGATGACATTTCTAGGATAATTCTAACAAAAAGGAACAAGAATTTCTTTTAAAAAAAACTGCATCTCCTCACAATCCGCCACGAAGCTTCTGCAGCTGGCTCATCAGCCCGAATCCAGCAGGCAATGCCTTTTCTTCAGCCACGGCCTCTCTCGCCGCCACACTACCACTGGCCTCGCCCCTCGCAAGGATAGCCTCGCTCTTCTTCACGTCGATTTCCTTCAGCAGCTCGCGGTGTTTGTCCTCCACCATCTTGGCCAGGCTCTCGATGAATTTCGCCCTGCCCTTTTCCTCCGCAGTGCCCGTCCACACTGTTGTTAGCTCCTTGAGCTTCTCGATCCTCTCAGCAGCCTTTTCGATTCCGGAAACAGGATCGTCCGTGTTGTTGAGTAGGGTCGAAATCTCTTCCCGTAGCTTCTTTAGCACTTGTTGGCCCTTTTCCTCTGAGCTCTGCAGCTCCGATCCAGGCTCTGGCGCGGAGACGGATAAGAACCCGGAGCTGACGGATATTTCTGAAGGTGGAAAGGTGAACTCCATGGCGTCGCCGAATGTCTTGATGACGGAATCCAAGCGTTCGCGCACAAGCGTGAGTGTGCGTAGCTGTTTGATGGAATCTGGCTCTTTTCCTGCCGCACCAGCACCAGCACCAGCCTCCGCTTTTGACGCCGTCTTTGCTTCCAACGCTTTCCCGTCTTCTGCCACAGAGTCTTTCCTTTCCTTCTGCTTCTCTTCTCCAGCCTGCTTCTTCTCGCCCTCGTCCTTGGCCTCGCCCTCCTTCTTCAGCCCTCCCGGCACAAACAGCTTAATCTCCTCCGCCAGCTTCTCAAACAGCAGCTCCTCCAGGCTCAGCGCCTCTCCCCGCATCATCTCCACCTCGTACGACATCCTGCTCCCGCTGCGGAGGATGTCATCCGTAATCTGCGTCAACGTGTCCGAGAGCCTGGTTGTGTGAGCGTCCAGCTGTGTCAGCAGCGTCTGGGACTGCGTGGCGAGCTCCGCCAGGGGCACGGCACTGGGATTCGACGTGGGCGCCGGTGACTTTTGTGCCAGCGGCGGTAGGTTGGCGTTGATGTATGAGATGGGATCGAAGGAGGGGTTTAGAAAGTCTTGCAGGAATTCATCCGAGGTGTGCTGTGATTTGGGCTGAAAGGCCAGCTTTTTTGACGGCTTTGAGCCATCGCTCTGCTTGATGTCGGTTGCCATCTCGAGCTCATCCACTGTGTTGTTGTTCTCTATCGCCACAACAAGCGAAGAAAAGCGACAGAAATGAAAACCGCTGTAAATTCCCAGATTGTAAGAGCCCTTTTGATAATTCTATCAAAGTAAGAAATGCAATTGAGAAACCCGCTCCCGTTATAATTGTACAGTAGTTGTCCAGTTGTAAATGTCCAAGTGGCAAGTCGCTACAGCAGGCCTTCTTCCTCCCTAGGTAGCCGATGATGAGCCGATCTCAGTCACACTTCTCAGCTACCTCTCTCACTCATTCACTTATTCATTCCAACTTGTCACCGCAAAAAGCAAAATCTCAATTCTTTAACACAAAAATCTCCAAATATTACACTACCAAGAATGAGTGACAACGCCACCGAAGAAATGCGCATCGACCCCGCCAGAGCTCAAGCTCTCATCTCCCAGCTCAGCTCCGTCAAGGACCGCATCGCAGCCGCCGCTCAAGGCCGAAATGTAAGCACTAGAATGTGATGATTTTGATTTCTCATCACCACCACCACAATATTCGTGTACATTTATATATCACGTCTTTATACGTACGCCCTCAGTCGTACACAGTATACATAGAAATCAAATAGAAAACTTCAAGTCCTTTCATACTAACTCATCCCTCCAGGTCCGCCTCGTCGCCGTCTCCAAGCTAAAGCCAGCAAATGACATCCTCGCCCTCCACCAAGCACCCGCCTCCCACTCCCACTTTGGCGAAAACTACGCCCAGGAACTCTCCCAAAAGGCAGACCTGCTGCCCCGAACCATCCACTGGCACTTCATCGGCGGCCTCCAGTCTGGCCACTGCAAGAACCTCGCCAAGATCCCAAACCTCTTCTGCGTCTCCAGCGTCGACTCCCTGAAAAAGGCCCAGCTGCTCAACACGGCGCGGACGTCCATCCCGGACCTGCCAAAACTCAACATCCACGTCCAGGTCAACACCTCTGGCGAGGAGGCAAAGTCCGGCTGCAGCCCCGGTGCGGATACCGTCTCTCTGTGTCGTGAGATTGCTCAGAATCTGCCTGGCCTCAACCTCCTCGGCCTCATGACCATTGGTGCTATTGCTCGAAGCCAGGCCACCACTGCGGAAAACGAGAATGAGGATTTTGAGGCGCTGAGAGAGCAGAGGGAGTTGGTGGCCAAGGAACTTGGACTGAGCCCCGAAAGTCTGGAGCTGAGCATGGGGATGAGCGAGGATTTCGAAGGAGCCATTGCGCAGGGAAGCAGTGAAGTGAGGGTTGGTAGCACAATCTTTGGACAGAGACCGGCCAAGTCGGATGCCAAGATAAAGGAGTAGGTAGACATATAAAACACTACAAAAAGCAGGAAAAAATTATATAATACACCGTACAGTTTATACTGATCTTACGATCAACACTGGAAATTTAATTCATGAATGTTATAGATGACTAGTTACGTTCAAACAGTCAATCGAATGAGCCTCAACGGAAGAAAAAAAAATTAACTAAATAAATAAACAACACTAAAAGGTGGTATCGACAACAGGATCCCCTACTCGCCCTCTCATAGCCATCATCATATGTTACAACTTTCGTCTGATAAAAGGAGAAGAAGAGAAAAGGACAGCCGCTTTCATAGGAGGAAAAGCAAGAAATAAACTAAATTACATACAGAGAAAACCAAGAAAGAGTTTTGCCTTCAATCTCGCCCATCGCCAGCTTCAAAAAAAGAAAGAAAATATCTTGCCCACGCACTTTTGATATCTTTTCTTTCTCGTCCATCATGCTTTCTCTCCTCCCAAAAACGCCCAATATGCTTCCATGCGTGTCAAGACATTTCCCAGTCAGTCATGTGGTTGTAGTTGCCAAACATATTTCAGAAAAAATAAAATAAAAATATGTCTAGTTCAAAAAAGGAGAATAACAGTAGCAATAATGGCAATTAGTTAACCATTACACTTCCAAAAGCATCAGAAATGTCTTGTCGTGTCGGGTTCTCGTGTCTCTCGGGCTGTGTTGACACTCCGATGCAGAGCCTTTCTTGCATGAGCTTGACGAGAATCCGAGGGACTGATTCATCAGTGGCTCGGACTGTCAGTCGGATCATCTTTAGTATCACCATGTTAGTAACATATTCGTCTTGCTAACCAATCATAATGCATAAACAATAGGAGGAAAGAAGATCGATGATCAGGGCAAAGGTGAATAAAGTTTGTCTCATGACCCGAAGGTTCTGAAGTAGCAAATACTAATTTTTTGCAAAGCATCATATCGAAGAGATGAAACACAGCAGGTGAACGTAGAAGAGGTGTCAAAATAACTTACTTGTGTGGTGTAATTGGGCTCCAGGCGCATAAGACAGCCAAACTTGCCTCCCTCTGAGGTGTGAAGCACGCTGGCGCCGACAACATTCTTGGGGTTGGGGTCAACCATGTCAAGGACACGCCATCTGAAGCCCTCGACCGTTGCCGCCACGAATCTCTCCGTCATCTCCCTGGCGCCGTTTCTGCTGCCAGAGAGGCCAAAGATTTCCTGCGCTTCTCGCCCACCGCCTCCGATTTGCTTCCAACGCTTGAAGAAATCTTCGGCAGAAAGGTCTGCAGGGTCCATAAACTTGTGGATAGTGACCGGCAGCTTTAGCGTCAGTGCCTGCAACGCACCGGCCAGATAACTGACTCGGATGGTCGGGCTCTTTTCAAAAATCTTCTTTGCTTCAAACATGATGACCTGCTGAGTTTGGGACCCTTGTCCAAGCGTGCTCTCGGGGAGGCCCTTCACGTCCCAGGAGAGATTGCTCTTTTCACTCTCGTCCAAGTCCAGCGTAGTAGTGAAGGACGTGATGGTCCCCGGGTTCTTGTTTCTAAAGTACGCAATGAGGCAAGCCATCTGTCCGCGGTACTCGGACCGGACGCCAATCTGGACCTGGCCATCCTCGTACAAGACTCCCTCAGCCTTTAGCAAGAGCCTGTTGAAGCCCTTCTCCCACCCTGGGGAAAGATGAGCAGCGCTAGCCAGGTTCGGTGCTTTGAAAGGCTTTTGTTCGCCCGTTGGCGAATTCATGTCCAGTCCGGCCAGGTCGGACACGCCATTGGCATGGCTTCCGTTGACACCATTGGCCTTGTTCCCGTTGGGCGGGACAGCGGAACTGAATGTCCTCTTGAGACCACCAGGCTTGGCCATGTTGAGCTCTGCCTCGGTATTGGCAGACTTGCCGCCGACAACCCATGTCCTCCGGTCGCTGGTGTTGGCGTGCTTTTGATGCAGGCGAGACAGCAATGCCGATTCTCTTTCGGGGAACGGGGGCATCTCGTCGCACAATGTCCGAAGAAGGTCATCGGATGGTAGCGTGGCCAGTTTCAGATATTCACAAGCTCTCTGCTGCAGCTCGGAATCCAGCGTATGGCTGTAGATTTCGAAAACGTGAACGAGCTGAGGCTTGATTTCAGGGAACAAGTTGACAAATTTAATGAAGCATGAAAGAATCATGGCGCGTGTGCTCGACGAACATGCCGACAGCTTCCTCTGCAAAGCCAGGAACTGCTCAATGGGGCTGCAGCGCGGTTGATCCGCAACAAGATGACCAAATTCTCCGAGAATGTACGCGCCAATCTTGACCAACGTCTCATGGCAGTGGTCAGACCTTACATGCTGAAGCGCAGTCTGAGCCGCGTACACCTGAAGCTCTTCGTTGTTGGTCACAATCTGGATGACTCGCTGCCACACTTCATCGCTGACATGGTCGCCAGCCATGGCGATCAGTCGCAAGGATATATCGACATACCACTGGACATCGGTAGCGTACTTTTCCGTAAGAATGGCAATCTTAAGTACCATCTCCTCACGGATGGCGAAGTCTGCGTTCTGAAGGAATTGCAGAAGCTCGCCTACCACAACCTGAGCATTCGTGGAGTCGCACATGCTATAAAGAAGGTCAAGACCCTTTCTGCGGACACTAATATCACGGTCCTTGAGCGAGCTCAGGATGATGTCCTGATGCTGCTTAATTGGTATGAGATTCTCAGATCTCGCGGCAAGGTGGGTCATGGCCTCGAGTCCCAGGTATCGGACATTGGTCTCTCTGCTCTGGATGAAGCGTCCAAGGCGAGAAGAAATCTGCTTCATCAAGTCCTGCTCAGTGTCCAAGTGGATAATCAGGTTAATGGCCTCAAAGAGCACGGCATTTTGGGCATTGTTCTGCTGCACGTTCTTGCTTGACTCAATGGCCAGGTTGAGAATCTTTTGCAGAGACTCTCGGATAAGCTCGCGCACATGGGTGTCCTCTATATAGTGATGGGTTAGTCACTGCGCATAGTCACATTATCATACAGGAAACCAATTCAACATACCCGAAGGAGGAAAGTATTGCAGTAGCCGCAGAAGCTTGACTTGGAGCCAGGGGCAAGGGACCTTGTAATACAGATAGTCGGTGGTGTACTCTCCGTCAATCAAGATACGCTTAAGCCTGGCAGCAGCCTTGGAGTAGGCGCCCTTGTACTGTTCCAAGTCGTCCTGAGCCAGGGTCATGACGAGAGAAGTAATGGACAGCGCAACGCCCAAATCATCGTCGTCCATCAGGTGGATCAGTCGTTCGGCCCACTGGGGCTGCACGATGCCCGGGTGCTTTCGGTACAGTCGTAGTAGAGTCAGGGCGGCCTTTTTCTTGACAAACGATTTGGAAGTCCTAAACGGCATCGGTCAGCTTCCCGTCTCAGCAATCGGTACAGTATACATCGGGACGTACGGAGAAATAAGCAATCGGTGCACCTCCCCGCTGAGGGCCTCTCCCATTTCGCGGCCGCCAACATTGGCAATGGCATGCAAAGCGAGGCAGTTGAAGAGCTCGTTGTGGTCCAGGAGATCCTTCCGAATGCTGTTGACCACAAGATGGAGCAGCTCGTGCTTCTCATGCAGGAACAGCGTCATGGCCAGATAGCCAATCTGCTTCTCCGAGTATTTATTCGCAGAGATCAGGTTCACAGCCTCGAGGTGCCCAAAGTCGACGTTCCAGCCCAGGATGTAGATGTAAAGCAGCTTGCAGACATATTTCTTCTTGTGGTAGCCGCTGAGGTTGCCATCCTTGAACTTTTGTCGGATGTTGGCCAGCTCCTTGTTGATTCGCTTCTCCTCCAGCTCGCGGGCACGAGCGTTTCGCAAATCGGCAATAAATTGCACCAGGCCTCGCATATTAGCATTGCTGCTGCTAGAGCGGCCAATCCAGCCGGACGCAGACGACGACATGTTGGCGGTTTGATTCCTCGAGCCTCTCTAAAGCTGGGCGCGCGCTCGCCCCTTTTTTTCCGGGGTTTTCTTGTTGTATTACAGCTTGCTCCGTTTTGATTAAGAGACAGATTAAATTACGAAGCAGTTGTCGCGGGATTTGAATATTTGCAGCAGCTGATGCCGGACACCAATCGCCTATCGGGGGGATCGCATAGTCAGGCGGATTCAGGTCGTCGGGTTGGCTTTATGCGGCGAGCATCGAACGGCGTCGCGAGGCTTGGCTTCGGCGGGAGATGGATGTGTAATCGCCCACTGCGACCGGCGCTCTGGCTGGCAGGAATGCTGGCGGCTGCTACGGTACAGCTCAAGGGCCGCTGAAAAAACGAGCCAGCAGCGAGGTTGATGAGGGCGCAGCGGATTGTGCACGAGCGACGGTGCCAAAGGAACGGCGGATTGTCCAGACCAGCGTTGGCCACGAGTTGGGAGATGTAAGGCACTGGGTGTCGCGTCTCACGGGCGGCTCGGGAGAAGGTCGAAGGCCTTGATAGAGGGCCATTTGGCTCCTTGCGTGGAGCAGCGCCTGATTAGGAGAGGGCCCAGGAGCTCCAGCATCCCGTAGTGGGTGATGGCCACTATAAACGCCGATAACTCGCAGCGGTTTGCGCTGTTGGTCGCGTGGCCCGTGCGCCTGCAACTCTTCAAGAAAAGAAAAAACCAACAGCTGGTGCATCTTGTTAGTACGTCACTGCTCTCAAAAGTCCAACTTCTCGGTATAGTTGCATGCACACAATCCAATCCTCCCGCTCTGGATTCTAGGCGGTGGATGAGCATGTCATGTCCACGTGTGCGCGCCCGTCCGCATTCATGAGCTGGGGAAGAAGCAGCCTTCCGAGGCTGGCCCCGCGCAGCAGCAGCCAATTCGTCGCTGGAGCCGCTGCCCCTCGTCGCTTTTATGCAGTCGCCTCCGGAGCAACACGATTCCAGGTCTTCAATCGACGGGCAAAATGGCTGCAGAAAGAGCGCGCAGCTTCCAATCTTGAAGAGAGCCGGATAGCAGACTATCTCAAGGATGAGGCGGCCATCCGGCTGACAGAGAGACTTCTCGTAAGTTGCAATAGCCCCCGTTATCTCATCCTCAAACATGCTTTTATACTGATGGAAACTTGTCTAGGATATAAGGCGACACTTCCCCCGAGCTCTCGACCTGGGCGCCAATTCATGCAATGTCGCAAAAGCCCTCGTGCGCGAGAACCCCGACCCCGACCCCGACGTCACCGAGTCACCACCTCTCTCGACCCGCATCGGCGAACTCATTGCGACTGATTCTTCCGAGGCCAGGCTCTACAGAGACGCCGACCATGAGTTCAACAACAAAATCTCCTTGACCCGCCAAGTAGTAGATGACGAAGAAACAATTCCCTTTGAGCCCGAGTCCTTTGACCTTGTTCTGAGCTCTCTAAGCCTGCACTGGATCAACGACCTCCCCGGCGTACTATCCCAGATCAACAACATCCTCAAGCCAGATTGCCCTTTTATCGGCGCAATGCTTGGAGGCGATACGCTGTACGAGCTACGGACATCCCTTCAGCTGGCAGAGCAAGAACGAAGAGGTGGCATGTCCCCGCACGTCTCGCCGCTGGCTGACGTGCGAGACGTGGGCGGCCTGCTTCAGAAAGCAGGCTTCAAGATGCTGACGGTGGACGTTGACGACATCATTGTCGACTACCCCGATACGTTTGCCCTGATGCAGGACCTGCAGGCAATGGGCGAGAGCAACGCCATCCTGAACCGCGAGATGGGGCCCATCCAGAGAGACGTTTTGCTTGCCAACGATGCCATCTACCGGTCCTTGCACGGCAATCCAGACGGATCGATTCCTGCAACGTTTAGAATTATTTACATGATTGGCTGGCGTGAGGGAGAGAACCAGCCGCAGCCCCTGGCTAGAGGAAGTGGCCAGACGAATCTAAAGGATATTTTGGAAAAGAGGGAATAGTAAAACGGGTACACACATATATATACCACACGCAAGAATAAATAATGGATTTTTTTTAAAGAGATATATGTCAAACCAGCCAGCCATTAGATGACCATTGTACCATGAAATCTTCATAGCCATTTGCTCCCATTTGTAAAAGTAAAGAAAAGCCAAACACCTTGGGCTCCCTTCATACCGCTTCTATACACTCAAAACTTTGCAATAATAAAATCCCCCCCCCCCCCCCTCTCTCCTTTCAACACTTCTCCCAGTAGCATCAGCAACAACCCCTACCCCTTGCTCTTCTTCTTCCTTTATACTCTTCGCCAATCGGTCATCGTCCGGCCAATGCATCCCAGCCCAGCAACCTCCACCAACTTCTCATGCCAGCTCAGCAAGACGCTCATGGCCGCCGACGCGGGCTCGTTGGCAACGCCGGGGCGCGAGCTGACCTGGCTGAAGCCGGTGGACTGAGGGGTCATCTTCGCGGGGGACTTGAGGCCGGTGGTTGCGGGAGCGCCGACGGCCATGCCCTTGTAGCTGCAAGGTAATGCTGTCAGCTTTTTTTTTTCCTTGACGTAATCATCGTTATATGTGCGCTCGATCAAGCCTTACATGTACTTCATGAGCACGTCCAGCAGCTCGCTTCCGCCGGGGGACGCATAGATGCCCTTGAGCAGCGGCGTCATGTCGCTCGCCTTGATGGACTGCAGCACCTCGATGATTGTCTGCAAATGCGCCTCCTACGACAATCCTTGCTCATCAGCATATATTCTCTCACACACAAGCATTTGCCTCTATTCAAATCAGCAAAGGTGAAAAAAATACCTTTGCGGCATCCACCCCGTTGTAAACCGGCGTCTCCAGGCATCCCCTCAGCGCACCCTCCGCATCGCCCCCCCGCAGCAGCTGCCGCACCTGCGTCGACAGATTGCGCACGTCGGCCTCGCTGATCTCGGGCTGCGGCGGGTACAGCGTCGACGTGTCAAAGTTGACGCTCGAGTCCTCGTTGAGGATGTCGATGTTGACGGTGCGCCAGGCGTCCCCGAGCGTTGCGGCGGTGTGTTGCTGGATGATTGACATGGCTGGCGGGGAATCCTTTTGTGGGGTGAGATTTCTCTATGTGTTGTCAGGGAGAGAGGATATGGCTCTTCGAGATATGATGTGGTGGGAAGAAAAGGAGGCGTTTGTTATCGTGGAGAGGCGGATTGAGAGGCTGGAGCTCTGGAAGGCGGGTGGAAGCTCGGGCGCTGGTTGGTGATGATGCTGCGTCACGGGTGGAGGGGCTGTGGGGGAGATGCGCGTTAGCGGGATACTCCTGGTACTTAATAAGCGTGGGCTTGATCAATGTACTCGGCTAACTGGTATCTGACAATGCGATGAATTGCCATCATGGAATTACCCATTAAAGGTGGTAATACAATGAAATTCTAAATATAAGTGCTGTAGATTCGTCTTCGATACGGAGCTTTTGTTTCAAAACCACGGCAGCGGCTCTTCGACTTGTTCTAGAGCACAGCCGCCTCATCCACAATCCATCAGGAATAGGAGAACATCTCCAATATAAGAAACACAGAGACAGGACTTCATATGCTAATGGTCTCTTCAAGTCCATTGAGAATCCATTCGTCTCTTAGACTTTTTAGCTGCCTTAATCCACACTGAAAAGTGACTAAGAAAGTAGGAAAAGTACTGGATCATTGTCTCCACCTACTTCATTTCAGGATGATCCAGCAGTGTGAATCAGATGAGTAGGCCAAACCAGCCCAATAATACACTGATTTCACTCGTGAAAGTTGAATGAACATAAAAACGAGATTGTGATATTAGGCAATAATTCTTTCTTCCTTTTGCTTTTCCAGCCAGCACCCTTATTTCTCATAGTCTCTTCTCATAGATCTGGATGGCCAACCAAAATACTAGTTTTCCTATCAACAGTTACGATTCTAGCAGTAACCCTCCTCAAAACAGCATTCCATTATTCAATTTCAAACATCCAGTCAAATATCCAGTGCCAAATCAAATTATCATCACCCAAAGCTCCATATCGACTAAACGCCTCTGAATTCTTCCAAGTTGGTATCCGTACAAACCTACCCTGTAGCAATCCTCAACTCCTACAGTTTTCGTATAAGGCGTATCCGTATCCGCATCCTCAAACAGTCGTTTCGTTGCTTACAAAATACAAGATTACGTAGCACTCACTACTGAGATACTTTGTAATACTCGTGCAAGTAATGGCCCAGCTGCAACATTCTCTCTCACACACATGGCATCCCATTGAACCGCATCAACGGGGCCGAGGCTCTCCCAACATCAGGCGGCAGCCCTTCTCCTCTGCAATAAAGTCTCGCCCAAGGTCTATCGCTTAAAAGAAATATCGAACCACGTTGATAATTCCCGATAGCCGCACAAAGACTCCTACTGATGAATAGTCCGTGCCTCACCGTTGGCGACACCTCTCTGCTCAACCTCGGCGTCAGTCCCGAAGTCGCACGACAGATGACATGCGATTCCATGTGAGGTGGCGTGTTGAAAATCCTGTGGTTCTTGTCTTCTCGCAAGGTCGGCCTTGCATGTGCGAACGTGCTTCGCAAGCTCTCTGTCGAGCTGTCTGCTTACTGTGCAAGCCCGAAGTAGTTGGAGGGTGCCGAATGCGGTATGCCAGGTCCAAAGCACTTTTGTCCGCTGTAAATTAGGATCAGTCCTACACATCCCGTCCTTTGACGTTTTAAATTTGCTTCGCTCAGACCTTCCCAGGAAGCATCGTCAGGTACCGAGATTGAATCCGGGCACTCGGGATACAGGTCGCAGCACCTGACCGTGGAAAGACATATAGCATCTACTAGTAGCTAGTAATGCTACTACTACTAGCAGCAATATGCCGCCGATATAGATAGATCGTGACAGGTGATCAAAGGGGCTTCCAGAAGGCAGCGATTGATTCGTTCCATTCTGTAACATTCCACATTAATAATGCCTAGCCCATCTAAGCGAGTCGGCCTTCATTCAGGCCCCTTGTCTGCATGGGGCTGTTATGGCCGACGGCTGCCAGCCAGCGAGCTCAGCCGCGCGCTGGGTGGCCTCCGTCCAAAGTCCAGATCCGTTGGCTTGTAAAGGGCCGTCTGCTCTCGTTTCTCTTTTGCCTTCTAGCTGATTGAACCAACGCTAAATAATGGCTGCTCGGGATGAATTTCCAGCGGAAGAGCTCCCCGGCGCCATCACCATCCACACCATCCACCACCGTCATGGGTGGGTGGATCCATTCTCCAGGCAAACGTGCTCGTGGGACTTGCCTGACCTGCCATGTGTTGTGGATTCAATAGGAGATATTGCTCGCCTGTCAGAACGATTTCCACACGGCGTCTTGAGTTGTGGAAGTTGCACATGAGCGTGAAGGAGCCCGTGTCCCTGTAGAGCTGCGTCGTCTCTGGCTGAGAGCGCCCTGTACGCCTATTGAGCAAAAACGGTGACGGTGGCGTACTAATCACCCCATTCTTTGAAGAAACACTCATGACAGGGGTCTCGACAAAACCGTGGCGTGGCTAATAACTCGGCGCCGTTTGAGATGTACCGCTGTAGCTGCCCTGCTACTAACGGACACACTCCGAAACATCCATACTCGTACATTCTCTCTCTCGCTGAACTGCATCGCTGGACCCCTTGACCAAGATTGTCCAGCAAGTAGAGGCATAAACACCAGGACATGCATGAGAATACAGCCTAAAGAGAGGCGGATGAAGAGAAGAAAACAAGGTTCCATCCAAGGTCAAGCCTGGCATTTTCTCCGGCTCCATCTATCAGCTCAAGATGCGGCGAGGCGAACGCGGCGATACCGCTCGGCATGTACCAGGCGCATTGCCGTGCTCCGCAATACCGCTCCGTGCTCTACGGCGAACAGGCCGATGCTGGCTCTCATGATCCTGACTCGTCGTGGTGCAGCAGTGCAGATGAATTGGGTTAAGAAAGCGCCCTCATGAGGCCGTGGCCTTGCTCGTTTAACAAGAAGTGCGTGTCTTGTGCTGTACGAGTACGACTCGGTTGAAATTGCTTGTAAATTTGCTCTAACCCGCTAGCAAGCCGCAGATGCTACTGATGACTTCCGGGTTGTTTCATTTGATGACAGCTGGGCTATTCCCGCTATTCCCAAAAGTTGGTAACCAACCACAGGGCCTTGCTTTGTTTTTTTCTTTCCTCATCTCATCAGCCAGCGGAAAGGCATCCGGGACAGGGATCGGCTCCTAAGCTATACCAGTACTAGCAAGAACGTTACCATCTAGTAGCAGAATTAGGATATTACTTGTATACTGTAGCAGTACATACCCGTATTGCTGTAGTTTAGAGGCTGGTACTGTAGCTAGTAGATACAAGTAGATCGCAGGCTGACAATAGAGCTACTCACAGCTATCAGTATCGCCTTGCAAGTATTACCGCGAACAAGGGCTCCGCCGAAGTGGCTGACAGGGTGCAACAGCCTTCCGCTCAAGATTCTGCCAGGCGTAGGTATTTCCAAATCCACATGACCGATCACAAGCGGCGGGGGCGTGCAAGGATGGGTATTCAGCATGAATATGTACCTGCTTTCATGTACCTGTGCGTTGGCGTGAACATGGTACGTGAGTAAACGTGCGTCTAAGCTATGGAAGGTTGTTGGAAGCTTGAAGAATCAGGTGCTTGTAGTGTGTTTTTTCCGACTCCTGGTACTCCAAGCCAGTTCATAGGCGAAATTATGATTGATTGCTGAGTAGCATTTCTTTGCAGAGGTTCGGCCAACGCACGAAAAGCAGTCTATGCAAAGTCCAGGCCATGGTGCCTGTCAGGGTCTCCCATGCCTCAACCGTAACACTCTGCATTCTGTACTCTGTGCTGTGAATTCCATTTCAAACGGCGATACAGAGTAGCGCCTCCGTATACGCGAATCTAGTACCTTTATTCTGGAGCATGTAGCACCAGCACATGCGAACGCCGCGGCTGCGGTCCGGCATGGAGCCGAGATAATGGCATATGATCGGTACTGCTCGGGCGACCGTACCGATGCGCCACGATGCCGGCCGGCCAAGGGGATGAAATGCTCGGCCTCCTTCAAACTCACACTGCTGCCTTGACACTGCTGCTTTTGACTCTTAGATTGCCCTCCGCCGCGAGACTAACGCCGTTGGCAATAACGGATGCATTTCCGGCCTGCAAAGTGTGCTCCGCTGCGTGTCAAGAGTAGAGCCGTGCCGGGGCCCCTTCTGTGCTCCTGCGGACGGGCAGAGAGGCGACAGTTGGCCGAAGTTTGAGTGGAACGGACCGATCGGCGATGTATGTACTTTGAACAACATGCCTCCCTGGTTTGTTGAAGAAGACTGCTAGTCAGGCACCCTTGTGCTTCACCAAGAGCCTCATGAAATCCGCACTGTCAAAATGGTCCCGTCTCCTTTGTTTCGAGAATGAATGGAGACTGTGGGGAAATGCCAATTTTAGACAAGCGCATTCTAGAAAGCTTCGACGGAATGCCACGGCACGCATAAACATCAGGGGGGAAGAGGTCCAAGCGTTTCGTTGCAGAAGTATTGCCGAGCACAATCTTGGCTGTTTCGTTCTTTGCACGGTGCCTGGAAACTGCTTCTCACACTCCATACTGCGTCGTGGAATAGGATAGCCTTGCCAGAAACAAATCTGGCCAGCCCAGCCCTTGATGCTTCAGGCACGTTGCATCTGATATGGATTCTCGGCAAGTAGGTAGCAGAGGTATTGCTCGCTTCTCTCCGAAGGCATCGGTAGTTTTTGGCATGCTGGGCTTTGTGTCACAACGGAGTTGCAGCTGCAAGGTGCACGTATCCGCAAGCCGCCGTCGCATAGGTTGAGATTTGCAAACGACTCGCCTGGCAAACGCGGATACCAGAGGAAGGGAAGCCTTGCTGTAATTGTCAGTTCGCAGAGTAGGCATCTCGCCTCCTTCGGGAGCATGGTAAATTGTGATGTCTGTGCGGACAGTCCAGATTGGCCCATTGCCATTCTTTCACAAGGCATCATTAGGAGCGGCCCGTGATATCAACTCCAAAGCCTATACTTGGTGCTACCACTCCACTCCATTCATCCTCTCGTGTCGCTGTAGTATCGACTGTTGCTGAGCAGATTGACGACCACCTTTCGATTTCGTTACATTAGCTAGTAACAGCCAGATCCTTGGGACCGTTTATTATGGGAGCGGGCCGAGTAGAATCTCCGAGGCTACCACTTCCTAGCAGATAGGCGATTGACGGTCATATCCATCTCAATGTAGCACAGTATGGAGTCGTAAATGGTAGGCCTGGGTTAAAGGGCAAACATGATGCTGCGGCATGTGCAACTCACATATGCACATTGCCATGTCGTGAAGGCGCGCAATACTGTGCGCCCCCCTCTAGGCTGCCCGCCATGCTGATTGACAGTAGTATATGTCGTGGCTAGGGGCAACACAAGCCCCCTGCACCACGAGGCTTGGATTGCCTGGCCTTGAACATGATGACGCCACGTCAAACCGTGGTTTGCATCTCCAGGAGAGGCATTGCGCTACCCGACTGGCAAATGCTTAACAAATCCCCTGAAATTGTACTCCTTTGACGTGGCATTCTTTCGCGTCTCCATAAGTTTGGATGTAGAATATTCGGAGAAGGCCGACCGGGTATGGGGTTGGGAAGCGGTTATGGTGATGGTCGCATATCCCTTTATTGCTGTAAAGGGGGTTTTCGGGAAGAGCTTGGTTTGCTTCGATGGCTACGACAGCAGACAGAGTCAGCTACCCTGAAGACGGCTTGCGGACAAGTCCGTTACTGTCTTGAGGCTGTGGATGATTCGTTATTTCCAGGTTGTTGGCGGTGAAGTGCAAGGTTCCAGGATCAAGGACAGCACACCGCATTAATGCCCGGATTTGTGCCTGAGGATTTACTGAAGGTTGAGAATAGTTGGTACCTTGGTGCAGGTATTGATTAATGTGGGAGTCGGTGTACCGTACACAGTTGGAAGGAACGAACGTGGCTCGAGATCTAGATCAACCACATGCCCAGAAATAGCAGCGTGAACACAGAATGGATATATGTTGATTGTGAGCAGCTGTCGGTTACGCAACAATTCGCTAATGAATGTTTCTATTACTGGCGGCTGAGAAAAGTCAATGTAGGTAATACGCGTGGGCTATTGACATCTCCAGCTCATACAGCTGGGAAGAAACAGCCATTCGATGCTGGGCTTCGTTTGTTTGGGAGACGTGCATGGGCAAAATGTCACCTGCACGAACGTACATGTACGTCAGTGTAAGCCTTGGCCCCATATAAGCCACGGGTAGCAGTACGTGCCGCTCCAGCAGACAGGTAAAGGGTGTGTATCTAGGCGAGAGAGCAAGCTATAGCAGTCTACGCTATTTGAATTCAACTGGACTCAGGCTAATTCAGGAACCGGCAGCCATCAGCAGCAGCTGGAAACTAGAGCACCAAACAGCTTCATGCTTTGGGCTGTGCTCCTGCTCAGTTGCGGCTTGGACGTGGCGCTGAAGTTTTCATGGCATCGACGTTGCTGCCACAAACAAGGAACTGGGGGCGTGTAAGACGGTGCTACCAGCCCGAGCTATGCGAAACTAGGTAGCAGCAATTGGTTTTTCTTTTTACTCGTATGGTTTAACACTTGGTTGCTTTGTTTTTTAATTACATACAGTATACAGTACTCTTGTTTTATTTAATTTTTTTTTTCTTTTTCTGCTTAATTTGCCGTGGTATTACTGGCACTAACATGGATCAGGCCTGGTTAGAGCACTTCAGCTGCTGCCGTTTCGTCTTCTCCCTTCTCGTCTCCCGGTTTGTGCATGCAAGCGAGAAACATGCATGTTGGGAAGCTGGCCCGGAACCGCTCCCGCGGGACACGGATGGAGCCATGGATGGCGGCAATTAAAAAAAAAAAAAGAAAGAAAGAAGAAGCAAGACTACGCTGAAAACTTGATTTCAATGACTCGGGATCGGCGGGAGAGACGGGAGCACAGCAAGCCGGCAATACTGCTAATAACAGCAACAAGAGCAGCAGCGCCCAAGCGTATAAGCGGATGATGACGGCGGTCCCTTGCATTGTAACTTGCCACTCCCGTCCATCTACTATTCTAAGATGTTTGATGATGGATTGCCCTTGTTGGGCGTGGCGTAGGCATGTGTGTCCGAGTACGCGAGTTTATCTTACCTAGACAGGCAATCAATCTTCCCGGAGCTGCAGGCTTACAGGTACTGTAAACAGATAAGAAGAAAAAAAAGGGAAAGAAAAGAAAAGAAAATACAGGGAGAGAAAAAGTAACTCCGGATGCTGTGCCGAAGGTGACTACGCGGCACTCACTCGATGCAAGGGGAGCGCTGTTTCGCAACGGGATAATAGGCCTGACCTTGCTAAGAATAGGAGCCAAACGGAGAAAACACACCGTGGCAGGTTGACCGACCGACCGAGCGACTGATAGGGCGTTGATCGTTTGATCCCTTTTTTTCACGGCGTCGCCTGTTTGTATTGACAAGGTAGCCATAAAGATGGGGAGATGATGCTCGGCTCCCGGCCCATGCCATGCCAGGCCCAGGCTCGCTGCCTTGTGTGACCTCACCTGGCATCTCCTTCTAGAAGAATTCTGGGCAGAAAGAGAGGGAAAAAAAAACAACCTAGAAAAGAAGCTACCGTTTCGGGTAGATGCTGGTGCAAAGCCGGTACCACTGCCTAATATACGATACGGAGCCGTCTAGGTCATATTTGAGTGGGCAGCAATATCAATCTAGGCCCGCAAGAGGACTAGCAAGATGGCAGCATGCAACGACGGGAAAAGAAGGGAATTTAAAGTAGCTGGGCCTTTGCAACTGGGCACGATGCAGTACAAGGCTCGTACTCGCACACCCACCCGCTCATGCAATTCTGGACAAGTGTTGCCACTCCGTATGGGACATTCCGTATTCCACTGTGTAATATACCATCGTGCCGCCTCCTTTGAACGCTGCAAGCTGAACATGTCCTCGTCGCCCACCTCGCCACTGGGGAGCAGAAGCAGAGACAAGAGTCAAGAGAGTCAAGAGTCATGTCACGGGAGAGCAGGATTCGTCCCCCTAAGCTCCCCGGCGGACTAGCAGCAGCAGCAAAGCTCCCGGGGAGCTGATCCCGGCGCGACGGAAGGGCTCTGGAACAAACCAAAACCTTGCAAGACCCTGCATCTGTTTGTCCCATCCAGCAGGTACGGAGCATGTCGCTCTGGCAATGTCCATCAATTACTGTCTGCAGCATATACTTGTACAAGTACAGTACGGACAGGGGGCGGCAGGCTCCTCTGACTCCACCGATGAGGCTCCTAGCACGGCGAAAAACGCAGCCCAGGCCGGGCGGGCACGCAACCAGGTACGCGGTGCCAGAAACGCACGCCGTCAGTGCTTGGCCCGGGCCTGGCATTATTTGCGGGTGGCGATGGGACGAAGCACTGGACTGGACTGGCGTCGGGATCTACTAGACTGCAGGTAGCAGGCAGTAGTTTGGATCAATAGCATATGTGGGAGGTACTACAAGTACATGTCGAAAAAGGTGCCTGAGCACATGCGTGTATTTGCATAGAGAGCACATGTCTTGACGGCCACAGAGGATCGGTGCCGTTGGCGAATGGCTGGTTCCAGGCTCGTCTCCATCGGCATCAAGGTTCAGGCCCGGCGACAGCCTCCCTCAGGAACCAGGAACCTGCGACAAGCAGCAAAAGCCACCAGACCAGAGTAACGCGCCACCAGCCCAGCGTTTTGGGTCTGGCCATCGCCGCGACCAGGCCCCAGCGCCGTTGAGCCGCTGCTGCAGTGCTTGCACAGCTCGCTACAGCACGTCCATGCCGGCTTCATGCCCTGTAGTGCCCTAAAACACGACCCCCGGAGCTTGTTCCCTTGCTGGCCCCACCCGCCGCACCGCCAACATGGATTTGCCAGGATCATCCAGGCTCCACTTGTTCCAGGAACGAGACAACCATGGATGGGCTCTTGTATCTTTCTCTTCTTGCCTCTGAGCGTTCCTTTTCTGGGTAGCACGAAAAGAGAGAGAGAGAGAGAGAGAGAAACCCCCCCCCCTTCTGACAGCTGCTGCCGCGGATAGGTACGTACCGCTGGTGCTACCTAACCTAATCCATGGACGGGATCCTCCCTCCTTTTTTTTTTTCCCCTTCCAGCTGTTTTTTTTGTTCCCCGGATTGAATTGACGTCTTTGGTGGCATTATGCGGCGAGTCAAG
Source organism: Trichoderma sp. CBMAI-0020 (assembly GCA_030708095.1). Classification (NCBI taxonomy): domain Eukaryota; kingdom Fungi; phylum Ascomycota; class Sordariomycetes; order Hypocreales; family Hypocreaceae; genus Trichoderma; species Trichoderma sp. CBMAI-0020. Next base: position 1,698,231 of record JAJNCI010000001.1, read on the forward strand.
GTACTTGCTTTGTTTCTGGGCTCTGGTCTGGCGCCCTTGCTGCGTGCTGTTTTCCCTTTTGCTCCAGCCAGTGTGTTTGCATGAGTTGGAAAAGAATCGATCCGTTGTCAAGAAGAGCTCAATACAAAAAGCTGCTGCTTTCTCCCTCGCTTTGACTGCATTTCCCCATGCTCTTCACTCTCTCACTCACTCTTCTTCCTTGCACTCATCGCCCTCTGCAGCAACAACCGCCTCTGCCTCGCTCTCTGCAAAGATCAATCTCATATTCATCTCGTTACCCGCAAACTCAACTGCCCTTCCCCCAGTCCATCTCTTCTCGCTCATTACAGCCCCACACAACAACATCAACAAAAAAAAAAGAGGAGCCCTGCAGCGGCTCACCTTTGCATCGACCGAATACGGCACACACCCCAAAATATCCACACCAGTGTCAGGTACCCGTGTATTTAGCGGCGTATCCGATTTCCTGCTAGGACACGACTCTTACACATACTTTTGGGCGGTTCCCGTTTAATTACGAGCTGCCCGTTCGTTCAAGGGCCCCTATTCCCACGCCTATTCGCAAGAAGCTTTTAATTCCTCTCGATTCCCGCTTCGGTTTCTTTTTTTTTTTTTCGATCAGAACCATCATCCATCCTTTCCATCCTTTTGCCTTTAAGTTCCACTCATTACTGCGCCGGCGTTCCAAAAATCAACACAACCAGTCCACTCCTTTGGCTCTTATAACGACCTCTCTGCCTACTACCTACTACACACTTGCCTTAATCTAATAGCCCTCTGGCAATACTTGACGCTCTCTTCACACCCATCTACACCCCGTTCTCCAATCTTTAACTTGCTCTTTTTAATGTAAGTCTTTATTCACTTTGTCTCCTTGCCTATTCGCTATCCATACTAACTAATACTCTGCTGCTTAGATCTCCAACTTCACATCAACACTCACAATGGCCGCCGAGACCTGCTCCAAGCCCTCCAACTTCGGCCGTGGTGCCTACGATACCACTGGCCTCCCCAAGCCTCCTCCTCCTCAGCCTCAGTAAATGGCTGTCTGCCAGCACTGGTGCGACCTGATCGGATCTTTCACAAAATTGGTTTTCGGATAACACGCTTTTTACGCCTCTACCCACACTCTCTTACTCTTCGACCACGAGGCTCTGTCGCAAGCGATGGGAGCCTCACATAATACTTTGATACTACTCTTAATTCGCACACTGTGGACTTGCAATTCGGGAATTTATTTCAGGCAACATTCGCCGTCGACAACGAAAGAACGCTTCGCACGACTTGACTCTTGGATCATTGGTGTGATCCGGGACCTGCTTTTACTTGGGATTTTCACCAAAAAACTTGGCGTTCTACATAGACGGACTCTTTGCTTGCGGGGATTCACTTCCCCATTTTCTCTCCTTTTTTTTTTCTTGCCCCCAGCGCACCCTTGGCAAGGGCGACAACAAACGCACTGGAATGAACTTCCGATAAACTTTCTGATGTCTTGGATCTCGATCTCGCATCTCCATTCATTCCGGAAATCCCTTGCTCACCATCCGAAATCTGACTACGTCGATTTTTACATAATCAGCACCAAGGGATACCATATACACACACCATGCTGGCATCTGAAAGGGGAAAAAGCAAAAAAAAGAAGGATGGGAAATATTTTGGCTTCAAAATGGAAAATTTGGGTATTGATTTTTTTGCATATAGACTATTTGGGACCTACAGTCCAGACTGTTTTTTCTTTTGGAAAGATTTTCTTTTTCGTTCTCGGTTTACAATTCCCTTCGCAGGGAAAGATTGTTCACCATCGCAAAAACACAAGCGGGGGTAAAAGGTTGGGCATCACGACCAACGGGGATACCTTGTTGGTTCCTGAATGCTGCTGCCCTTGCTTTTTTTTTCTCCTTTTTATTTTTCATTGTACAATGAATCTCGGGGGTGGCAAAAGAAAAGAAAAAAAGTCTTTGGGCCGTGTTGGCAAATTTTACATGGTCTGAGCTGAAAGATGGCTTACGGAGGATACCCCCTTATTTGACAACTCTAGATAGATATATTATAGAATAGACTTTGCTACACAGCAATATTTACTGCTTTTACTTTTACACTTCTCTCTCGTCTGCGTATAATTTTGACTCGCCCTTTGCATTGCATTTAAAGTGCCTTGTTATGTTTACTTTCACCCGAGTTAATCGCCCTCTTTACTTTACTTTTTTGTGCTAGTCATATATCATTTTTTTTCCCCATCGTCTCCCTGCTTTTCAATTCAACTGTGTCATACAGACGGGATGCCTTCAGCACGCGAGATTCACTACGGCAAGGGAAAAGGCTAGAGGCGAGAGGCAGCCCACCTCGGATTGGGCGGCTACATGTAATAGACTAACTGCCTCACACAATATGGCTGTGATGCGCCAGCGAGACCGCGCGGCTGGGTTTCCCGTTTTCCTTTTGATGGAATATTTTCAAGGGAGGGACATGTCACTGTAGGGATGACAGATGTGAATCGAGATTTTAGTTGGTTGGATCCAATCGGAGCTACTATTTGGTTGGTGATTGATGCTTCCCGCTGTCCTTTTTTGAAACCTGGGCAGCTCAGCTGATGTCAGTTGGGCGTTACCACTAAAACCAATGGCCATTTATATTTTCTTTTCTTTTTATTCTTCTTGCGTCTTTTTACGCAATTCTTGTTAGCTTCAGATACGAAGAAGAGAAGGGACAGAAACAATGGAAATGATGAAAAGAGGAGGCTTTCTTCCGGAATCCGGGAAAGCACAGCTTGCAGGTCCAGTGGGCAAGCTATTGGTTCAAAACGGGCTCTAGTTTCCCAGGATGTAACTGCACGATGGGCGATTTCTGATGCAAGATAGATTGGGGGGGCGTGTGTGTGATTGTGTGGGGCGCATGTCTTTTTTGTGTGTGAGAGAGAGAAAAAAAGGGACAGGAAACGACATGTAATGCAACGCCATGCAAATTTGCATTAACGCGAGATGTTGCCGTTTTTGTCTCGGGACGTCTTTGGATGTTGTGAGTGTAGGTGGAAAAGCATGCATGGATGGATGATTTGCAACGTTGAATGTACAGGCAGTGTGAATGCATGATGACACAGGAATAACTAAATATACACTTTTATGGACATGCATCACGTACTAGAAAAGCGTGAAACATTCAAGCATCTATTACGCTCTCTGCATTGTGTGTTTGTTCACGGCGCAGACAAGGTGGCTGGAAGCGAGAAATGCTGCTGTTTTGAGAAAGTTTTGGATTTTGCCGACGCCTACACAAGTAGCGTTCAAGGTTCACTTACATGGAGTCTGTCCTGCGTATCGCAGTGCTGCATAATTCACAGGCTGAGCGCAGAACTCAGGCCGTGAACGCGGTAGAACTACGAAAAGTAATATCCATTTATAATGTAAACGAAATAACAGAGAGAGCGGAAGGGTAAAAAAAAAGAAAGTCAATAATTTAGTGCTTTGCAAGGCCACTTTGAGTTTGACTCCAGTTCACCGAGGGCAGGGCAGCGGTTTAACAAGGAACAGGCCACCAGAGACATGACAGCTCAGATTTTCGTCAAAACGCCTCTCTCGTCCTTTTACCCATTTTTCACTTTTCTGTTTTGTAAGTCTCCAAGCCCCCCTATCAGGTTTCGGTTTCACATTTGCGCAGATGGGACTCGGGATTCGACTCGCTGCATAGCCGCTGTTTTTTTTTTTTTCAGTCTTCTTTTTTTTTTTTTTTTTTTTTTTTTTCTTTTTTTACAAGTCACTTTTGGTCCCCCGGCAATCCTTGTCGCACAATTGGAGAGGGACTCCAGATCGGACGTATCAGATGCCCTCGCTTGTGCGCCAACGGCTGCAAAGTTCACGGACGGCTTCTGGCTCCCCTTCCGCTTAACGAGCTACTGCTATTATAGTGTTACTTGTTGCTACGGCTAGTGTTGATGTTAGGCGCATCAGCACCAGCATCGGCAACAGCCTCTCGTGTAAGTCTAGCAAGGTGCATGTAGTGCGTGCTGTTGGCTACTTACACGCCCCTGGCTGAGCCTCTTTCTTGGCTTGTACATCTGCGCGAGCAACATCTCGTCGGTATTACTCCGTACATCAGGCCGAGATGCTGTGACTCAGGATCCCGCCGTGTGCCGCGTCGCACAGACGACGGATCATCATCTCACTTGCTGCTTGCGCTTCGACAACGTTGCCACGGCCAACTACAACCTCGTCCTGGAATAGCTAGCCTGCGGGATTCGCTGATGCCAACAGCTCGTTGTTAGAATTAGACGACGGTAAGCTCGGGATAGACATCGCTAGCACGCTCTGGTTGTCAGCCTAACTGGATTACCACTACTACAAGTAGTACTGCTTGTACAAATACTGCATGCACTTTGGCAAGGGGAGCCGACTCACGTTCGTCGCTGCAGCGGCATCTCCCTGCGTACTCGCTCCAGCTCGTCCAGGTCAATGTCGACGAAGCCAACCTCCTCCACGGCCCCATCTTCCGCGTTGCCTTCCGCATCCGCCACGCCCCTGAGGCAGAGCAGCACTCTGCCCCATGGATCAACAACCATGCTGCGGCCGTAGCTGGCTCGCTTCTCGTTGTGGCGGCCGACCTGGGCTGCTGCCACCACGTAGCTCTGCGTCTCGATGGCGCGAGCCCGGAGCAACGTCTCCCAGTGAGCCTCTCCCGTACGCAGCGTAAACGCACTGGGATACGTGATGATTTGCGCCGGACGGGCAGCCCAGGGGCTGTTACGGCCGGGCTGGGCGAGGGCGAGGGCAGTTTCGGGGAACCGCAGGTCGAAGCAGATTAGGCTGCCTATCCTGCCGACGGGAGAGTCAACCGGAGCAGTGAACCTTGTGCCTGGCTGGACGGTGGCGCTCTCCCGGAGGGCCCCATAGTCAAATACGTGCAGCTTGTCGTACGTGGCCGAGTCCTGGATCACGCCGTCCGAGTTGATATACAACACCCGGTTCAGGATCTTGCGCGTTGGCTGGCCGGCCTCCTGACCCAACACGGTATCGTGAATGCCGACATGGACGGCAATGGAGTGGGCCTTGGCGGCGGTTTGGAGGCCTTGGACAAACGGAGAAGACGCTTGCGGGACGGCTAGATCTAGCGAAGCCTGAGCATTTGCAGCGATGTAGTCCGATGCTTCTGGGAGAAAGAGGACCTGAACGGCATTTGATCGTCAGCGTGGTTCAGGCCAGGTAGAGGCGAATCGTAGACATCAGCTTTGGTTATCTAAAGATGATCTGAAGATGATGAGCTAGTAGGTGGAGGGAATGGGGATGACGCAGAGCAGGATGAGGCCAGCGGCAGCTTTTCCGGCTCTCTCGTCCCAGTCATGAGCCCAACATTCCTCACCCCCCAGAGTTATGCTTGGCAGTATATACTGGGCAAGGTAAGACTACCAAGCAATCCCCCTTGCAGAGTATCTCGCGATCGGAGACAGAGTCGCACCAGAGTCTCAGTACATGAGACGAGATTGTTGTCAAACAAAGGGATGTGTGTAGTGGCATTGCGGAGACAGGAGTAAACACGGGGTGTATATGAGAGAGTTTCTGGAGAGACAGGAAGAAAGAGGCCATACTTGAGCTCCGCCGAGGGCCGCCTTGGCAACCAGTCTCACACACTGGTTCAGATTTGCGGCGATTGACCTGGTGGAGCAAATCTGGCCGACCGCCTAGACGAGCGTGAATGAAGCCGTAGATGAGTTAGCAGGGGCTCTTTTGCAATGTCTGCTGTAAGAGAAAGATGCAGCGTTGAAGACGTACTGCGATGGCCATTGCTTGTGGTGCCTATATCCGATTGACTGACACGGATGACGGATGAGGATTAAGGATACACTTGTACAGTAAGTATTACTACTGTTTGGCTAAGCAGCAGACAATTAGATGATTGACGATGTGAGTAGCTGTAGTAATATCTGCGAATGTGATTCCACAAAGACGAGATGAAGCTACAGTATATCTTGATATTCTTAATTGGCGCAATCTCGCCGTGTCATTGCATAATCGAGGCGCATATGCTTTGTGCAAATCGCACGTGTGCTTGGGTAATGCTCTGTATCTGGGCACGTGAGATACGATACCTCTAGTCGTGATGCATCAACCAATCTCAATGTATCAATTGATAACCCTAGAATACAAGAGTCATCATGTCCATATCTCTGCTGAATTTCCCCATCGTTACACTGTCATCTTGCATAATGGGGCAGCACTTTGCTTACGACACGACAGGATACGATACCCCGAATCCATAGCCCCTCATTGCAGTCTCGAAAAAAAAAAAAAAAAAAAAAAAAACAAGCCACAGTTCATACGTGAGGCATGGCAAAAACCTTAGTCCAAGCCTCGTCTTGATTCATCTCTCCGCATCCATCATCCTTTCTTTTTTCGTATGACCCGATTGCGGAGAAACATCCATCGGGCGGTGATTCTTCCATCATGATGGAGCTGTGAGGATACTTGTTTCCCATTCCGCTCGTCTTGTTCGATTGGTGCTATTGTTTATTATCACAATTACTTGTAGCTGTTTCTGATAGGCGATATTGCGCTCTACTCATCTCATCTCATCAAGCGACATACTCGGGACAACTTCAATCGCTGCCTGTCCACCATGTTCTCGCCGCTGCTTCGTTCCATCTTCCTTCTCGTGGCCGTCGTCTCAGTCTCAGCTACGCCCTCGCAGTACTGCCTCTTCGGCCTCCCCCGCAATGAAGTCGACTTCTGCATGGCCGTCTCGCTCTACCACAACCACTCGACCGAGGCTCACGATGTCCACCTCTCAATTGCCATGAGGCGATCTGCCGCCTCCAACGACTCCCATGCCCTGGGATGGACCGCCATTGGCGCCGGCTCCCAGATGGCCGGATCCCTCATGTTTGTCCTCTACGGCGATCCCGAATTGTCCGATGGTGCTGCTGCCAGCCCGACGCTCAGCGTGCGGACCGTCACAAAGGGCCACGCACTGCCGCAGCTCATCGCCCAGGACGAGGCCCCCAAGGACCTGGACGTGCGCATCTCCGAGACGAAATGGACAAAGGCCGCAGACGGCGAGACCCAAGTGTACGTGGCTTCGGCGTCCGTCGTCTGCTACGCCTGCTCCAAGTGGCCCGGCACGGAAATCTCCCCCGAGACGGCCACTCAGCCGTGGATCTGGGCGTGGAACAAGCAGCAGCGCATGAGGGCCTTCTCGCCGGACCAGCAGCTGGAGATGCACACGCTCATTGACGGCTACGGCCACTTCTACGTCAACATGAAGGAGGCGACTTCGCACAAGGCCAGCGGCCCTCCGGCCCTTGTCGTCGCCGGCGAGAATTCCAACATTGGCACGTCTGACCGGCCCATGGAGGAGACCAAGACGGGGTTGTGGCAGAAGCTCATGTCGCGGCCTCTGGCCCATCTCCACGGCTTCTTCATGATGGCTGCCTTCTTGGTCTTGTTCCCCGCCGGCGCCGTGGCCATCCGCTCCGGATCCGACAAGTCGTTCCGCTTCCATTGGGTCATCCAAGTCGCCGGCCTCGTCTCCGCCTTTAGCGGCGCAGTCCTCGCCATCATCATGAGCGACAGAGTCTTTGGCTCGCCTCATCAAATCGCCGGTGTGGTCATCTTCTCGCTGCTGCTCGTCCAAGCCCTGCTCGGCTGGCGGCACCACATGGACTTTATACGCATCTTCCGCCGCACGTGGATCTCCTACACGCACGTCATCCTCGGCTTTGTGATTCTCCTGGCCGGCTGGGCAAACGTAATAAGCGGCCTCGTGCTGTACGGCTTCAGCAAGTTCGGCACCGTCATGGTTGGAGTCTTGATTCTGCTTGAGCTGTTGGGCGTGGGCGGATGGTCCTTTCTGGCGAGACGCCGCTCCCTGGCTAGAGATTCGGGCTACAAGGAGACACCAGAGTCTTCGGCGGCGTACTTTGCCTTGGATGACATTCCGGAGAGCGACGAGGAGGAGGATGTGCCGGAAGACCGGGGGCTTATGGACAAGGGAGATGAACGAAATTGACCGAACTCATTGCTTTTTGGGAGTTTCTTGATAATATGGCATGTGTTTCACGCAAGACTGTTGTAATTTTACTCCAACCTCGGCACTGAATGAAAGAAGCTTGGCTAATGAATAGCCATGATATTAATCAACTTAATGTAATGAGAGACGAACAATCCTTCTATTGGCAAAATAAGAGCCAAAGCAGTAACATCATTATACAAGTTGATAAAAGGGCCTGGTTTATGGCCTTAGCACGATCCACTTGATTCGTAAACTACAAGTTGGCTGCCCTTTGTGGAATTACACACACTTATCTTCACGACTCAACGTTTCAAAGCCAAAGCCCGTCTATTCGGAAGCACTCCTGTCATACTTCGCTATATATCTCATCGACTCTGCTTCCTGCCTCAGTCCAAATTAACCTACCGAGCTTTCAGATACCGCGTTCCGAATCCATAAACCATAATATGCCTGCAAGGAAGGGGCACATTCCATCCCGTCCTATTAACCCATCCCGTCCTATTAGCCCATCCCGTCCTATTAACCCATCCCGTCCTATTAACCCATCCCGTCCCATCCATTCATTCATATAGTATGTACGTTAAAAAGGACGTGGAGAGAGAAGGAAAAAAAAAAAAAAAAAAAAAGGAAAAAAAAAGGAAGACGCAATTTCTCCCCACAAAAACAAACCAGACTTCTTATTTCAGAAAGCCCACCGTCTATTTTTTCTTCGTCCATCATCGCTGTTAGCTAACTGGGTATTTCAACTATCACTGAGCCCGCCCATTTGTTTCTGGATTTCCACTCCCCCAGGTTTCCCCCCCCCCCCCCCCCCCCCCCCCTGGTCCCCGCCGCCGTCATCATTAATGTATTATTTAGGATTCGAACTGTCCAAGTGTATATAAGCGTGTTGCAACGCTTTGGCTTCTCGGCCATCTCTTTCTAGCACGGCGATCCAGTCACGCAGCTGGATATTCTTCCCCTTTTCCTTGTCCTCTCGCCACGTTCCCAGTCTGTTTCGGCCTTCCGTAGTCAACGCCATGTTGCCAGAAGCCGATGCACTGGGCACGCCGTTTGGGCCTTTGCCGGGTCCAGGAGCGGCTTTTGTCGGGGTACTGGTTCCGCTTCCACCTCGGCCAACGTTCATCCAGTCGTACGACTTTGCCTTCTTCTTGCCAAAGAGGCCACTCTTGCCTCCTAATCCTGCAAACATGCTACTGGTAATGTTCTGGTTTGCATGGCTACTTGCTTCTTGAGCTTTCATTTGCTGCGTCTTCTTCAACTCCTTCTTCGTCATCGCCTTTTCCGTTTCTGGGGCTACTGATCCAGGCGTGCCAGGTGCTACGCTTCCCGATCGTGAAGCTGAAGCGCCTGCATCGGTGATGCCGTCTTTGCGCATCTGACGTCTACGCAGCCGAGCTTCTTCCCATTCGCGCTCTTGCCTGGCCAAATCTCGCATTGTGAGCGTTGCATAAGAGGCAATCTTGGGCAACTTTGCGGGCGGCTGTTTGACGGCCGTATCACTTGTGTCGGCAGGACCTGCAAAGTGTAAGTGGATGATATTTACGAGCAAGGCATGGAAGCGTTAGTGAGCTTACGCTTCAAAGGACTGGTGCCGCTGCCAGTCTCGGCGTCTTTTCCAGTCCCGTTCGCATCGGTAGCCTTTTCCATGGGTTCCAACGGCTCCGCGTTCATGGGAGCAGCTGCAGCTGCCCACTCTGGAGGTACTTCTCCATGCGACGTCTTTTGTCGTGTTCTTGAGATGATGTTTGCGTCTTCAATCAACTCACGTAGTCTCTGTTTCGTTGCTATCGACATCAGAGCGAGTTGGTCTACTAGATAGGCGTCCTGTGGGATAAAAGAGCCGCTGGTTTCCACTATAGTGCCGTCCGGCCCCGGCTGTGTCTTGACGGTAACTTTGGGCGCCGCAAAGTTCTCCGGCAGCTTCATCTTCCCCATAGAGTGAGTGTTGTTCTTGAGCTCGAGGTTAAGACCGAGGTGATATTCGCGGGCAACCTTTTCCGCTCGGCGATGCAGTAGTGCCACGAGAAGAAAAGGATCATTGATTTCTTGGGTTCTCTGTACAGCAAGCCGCATTGATGAATCCTGCCATGCCTGCTCAGCGGCCTGAGCACTGTACTGCTGTTGTGACAGATCCGTAGGCTGAGCAGGTTGATTGGCAGGGCCAGCGCCGTAAAACGTTGACTTTGAGCCCGATGGATAATGGGCAAATCCCGTCCTGGCCTCTGATATCGTCTCGAGGGCATTCGAGTAAAGCTCTGCCATGTACTGCTCCTCTGCCCGGAGATCGATGCCCGTACCAGCTAATGAATCGGTCACGTCATACTCGTAGTCCTTCGTCGGCCTTTCCGCTGGCTTCTGAGGAGGGCCCATCACGCCAGGAGTCTGCATTTGATGAGGAGCTACTTGCGGCATGGGCTGCATTGTTGCGTTCGTATATTGGGGCATTGTGATCGGAGTCGGTAGTGGAACTGGAGTTTGCACTGGTCCTGGCATTGGCACATGCATCGGTGACTGTGTTTGCATCGGGGCTTGCATCGGGGCTTGCATCGGAGCTTGCATCGGGGCTTGCATTGGCGTTTGCATCTGCACTGGTGTCTGCATTTGCACCGGTGTTTGTATCTGAGCTGGTTGGGGTGTATGCATAGTGGGCGTTGATGCAGTCGGTGAGGCAGCTGGAAGACTCAAGCCCTGTGGAGGATGGCCGTTGGTGTACGGCATAGGATACCCAGCTGTTGCAGTCGGTGTTTGCGCATGGGCTTGAGGATACGTCGGTGATCCAGCTGGAGGCGGGGGAGTAGCCGCAGGCACCGGGCTCATGGTGTATGGCGAAGCAGCATATGGCGATCCAGGCTGTGACATTGGGCCATCTGTTCGAATTCGTTTGTTGGGAGGCAGCGCAAAGCCCGACTGTGATGAGGTTGCGGGCGATGGGCTTGGCTGAGGAGGCGAAAATGCCCGCTGTGGAACCTGCGACGGCGGAGGCTGTTGCTGCGGCTGTGGTTGCGCCATGGTGTCTGCTGTGCTGGCAATGAAATGAAATCAAACGAATGTCCCAGGAGCGGCGAATTCGGCGAATCTGTCCCGCGAGGCAAACGAAAGCCGGGGTGGGCGATGGCGGCTGCGGCAATCGAGGCGCTCAACAGGCAGCGAAGCCTGTCACGGTCACCGTACCTCGTCCCATCCGACGCGCAAAATTGGCACCAGTCTCCCGAGTGGAATACGGATTTGCTTCGCTGGAAAAGGGACGGGCTCCTGGGTATACGATTTCGGGGGGTTCGGAGATGGAAATGCGCTTTGTGCGGTCGTCGTGAAAGAGCCGGAGATCTGGAGGCGATCTGTATGAAGTTGAAGCTTCGCAGCAGAGGTTGGGGGGTCGCGTAAATTTAAAGTCACGTGCACCGGAGCTTCGCAGCCAACCACGCGTCGCTACCCGGGCTTTAGCCGCTGCTATTGTTTCTATTCGCTGCAGGCTAATTGATGCCGCCATGAATAGCTTCAACCTTCACGTTGCCCGCCGAGACTCTCCTTGAGGATACCCATCCGGCTATTGTTGCGTCCCCTGCGCAGTGGGTCGAGGCCGTTGGCGCTGAACTGATTTGAACTGAACTGAACTGAACTGAAGCTCACTCTCTACTGTTAGGATAACCAAAGATTGAAGCTTGCCCTCTCCGTGCTGATGTGAATTACTGCCCATCTTCTTCCCCCTTCTAGGCAGATATATTTGACCACAACGCGACCATGGCATCCAAGCGGAAGGCGTCGGCGATGAATGCAGCCACCCAAGACGAGCCAGTAGACCCCTCTGACGAGCTCATGTTTCTCTGTCTCGGAGGCGGCAATGAAGTCGGACGGTCGTGCCATATCATCCAATACAAGGGCAAAACGGTCATGGTGAGGAAATCCCCAGATGCCCTCGAAGCTGCCATGTGCCCCCGGCTAATTGTTTACCTATCACGTCTAGCTTGATGCCGGCCAGCACCCTGCATACGATGGCCTCGCAGCGCTTCCATTCTATGATGACTTCGATCTCAGCACCGTAGATGTGCTCCTTATCAGCCAGTAAGCGATATATCCCATGCACAATCCCCCCTATCTTCCTGCATCTGTCGAAGGCAAAAAAAGAAAAGAAAAAAAATATATATATGCCAGGCTATAGGCGAAGGATGAGTTGGTACTCTTGCGAAGGAAAAGGGCCGCGGCGTGTGCCCTGATGCAGTGTCTCTCTTCAATTGTCTATGTCTCTCAAGTCTCTCTTATCCACTTATATGCCAGCTATGAATACAATATGTTCTTCGCCCGTTCTCACTCTTGCCCGAGATTCATCTCTTTTGCCTTGTGATATACCGAATCCAATTCGACCAGCTGCTGCCTCACAGCGAGGAAGCCTCCACGACGTCTCGAAGTCTTTCGCTAACCCGTGGCGATTAGTTTCCACATTGATCATGCGGCTTCGCTGCCATATGTCCTAGCCAAGACCAACTTTCGCGGCCGTGTCTTCATGACGCACCCTACCAAGGCCATCTACAAATGGCTCATCCAAGACAGCGTCCGTGTAGGGAACACGGCGTCAAACTCGGCGACCCAGCTCTACACGGAACAAGACCACCTCAACACGTTTCCGCAAATCGAAGCGATTGACTACCACACCACTCACACCATCTCTTCCATCCGGATCACTCCTTATCCGGCAGGCCACGTACTAGGAGCAGCCATGTTCCTCATCGAGATTGCCGGCCTCAACATCTTCTTCACCGGCGACTACTCACGCGAGCAGGATCGACATCTCGTCTCGGCAGAGGTGCCCAAGGGACTCAAGATTGACGTTCTCATCACCGAGTCGACATATGGCATAGCGTCGCATGTGCCGCGTGTTGAGCGAGAGCAGGCTCTCATGAAATCCATCACAGGAATCCTCAACAGAGGCGGCCGAGCGCTGCTGCCGGTGTTTGCCCTGGGACGAGCTCAGGAACTTCTCCTGATCCTAGACGAGTATTGGGGTAAACACACCGAGTTTCAAAAATTCCCCATCTACTATGCCAGTAACCTTGCCAGAAAGTGTATGGTGATCTACCAGACATACGTCGGTGCCATGAACGACAACATCAAACGACTATTCCGAGAACGCATGGCCGAGGCCGAGGCCAGTGGCGATGGAGCCGGCAAGAATGGACCTTGGGACTTCAAATATATCCGCTCTCTCAAAAACCTGGACCGCTTCGATGATGTGGGCGGCTGCGTCATGCTCGCCAGTCCGGGTATGCTGCAAAACGGAGTGAGCAGAGAGCTCTTTGAGCGCTGGGCGCCCAGCGAGAAGAACGGCGTCATCATCACCGGTTACAGTGTTGAGGGCACCATGGCCCGGCAGATTATGCAAGAGCCGGATCAGATCCAGGCCGTCATGTCTCGAAGCATCGCGGGCGCGCGCCGAGGGCCAGGAGCAGATTCGGAGAAAGTGCTTATTCCCCGGCGCTGCAGTGTCCAAGAGTACTCTTTCGCCGCTCACGTTGATGGTGTAGAGAACAGAGAGTTCATTGAGGAGGTTGCCGCACCGGTCGTCGTATGTCATTCCGTTTCCTATCAAGCGTCCAGAAGTGAGTGACTTGTGACTAACACGAAAGATAGATTCTTGTTCACGGCGAGCAGCATAACATGATGCGTCTCAAGTCCAAGCTCCTCTCCCTCAACGCCAGCAAAACCACAAAGGTCAAAGTCTACTCTCCCCGCAACTGCGAGGAGCTACGCATCCCTTTCAAAGCCGACAAGACTGCCAAAGTCGTCGGTAAACTGGCTTCCATCTCACCTCCACAGGACATTGACGCATCTGCGCCTCTCGTTACCGGCGTGCTTGTCCAAAACGACTTCAAGCTCTCACTCATGGCCCCCGAGGATCTGCGTGAATACGCTGGCCTCAACACCACGACCATCACCTGTAAGCAACGTCTCACACTGAGTGCTGCGGGCGTAGATCTCGTCCGCTGGGCGCTAGAGGGGACTTTTGGTGCTGTCGAAGAGCTCCCCGAGATGCGTCGCATCAACAACTCCAAGCAGGACGGCGAAGATGAGAAGATGGTCGAAGATGCAGACGAGGAGGTTGCCAACCTGGTAGCGGCCTACCTCGTGATGGGCTGCGTCTCTGTTCGTTACCGCACCAACGGCGAGGTCGAGCTGGAGTGGGAAGGCAACATGCTCAACGACGGCATCGCCGACTCCGTCATGGCCGTCTTGTTCTCCGTCGAGAGCTCCCCCGCCGCAGTCAAACGCTCCTCCGCCAACAGCAAACACTCGCACTCGCACTCTCACTCTCACGGCGAGCCCGAAGACGGCATTTACGCCGCCCAGCCCGACAGCAAAAACCCACACGCTCACATCTCTCCTGAAGACCGACTTGAACGGCTCATGTGGTTTCTGGAAGCTCAATTTGGTGCTGATAACGTCGCCCCCGTGGAGGATCCTAAACTCCCGCCACTGCCAGAAGCTTCTCCAAAGGAAGAAGATAAGAAGAAGGAAGAGGGAGATGCCGAAGCCGTGAAATCTGAGAAACAAGAAGAAGAAGAACAAAAGCATGCCAACGGCATCGAAACGAAAGCAGAAGACATGGACATTGACGACAAGAAATCGACCGATGACGAAGACGAAGACGAAGCCAAACAGCAGCTCCGGGAGCGGCAGCTCAAGGAAATCGCCCGCCTACACAAACTCGGCATCCCCGTGCCCGGCATATCCATCAAGGTGGACAAGATGACGGCGACGATATGGCTAGAGGACCTAGAGGTAGAATGCAACAACAAGGTGTTTGCAGACAGAGTCCGCGCGGTGGTGGAGCGAGCAGTCGAAGTTACCGCTCCGCTGTGGGGATGAAAAGAATAAAGAAATCTTCAGGAGGAAGGATATATAATCACTACGGGGAGGGTAAAAGGGGGGGGGGGAGGCAATATCGGGATATGGAGCTTTTGAACATTTATTGACCTGGAGCGGGAGTAAGTCAAAAGGGAGACGAACACGGTTCTAGATGGATAACATACACCAGCGTTGAAGAGAGAGAGAAAAAAAAACCAAGATGTAATGTACCAATACAAGAAACTCATTTTTTCTTCACCAAATAGATTGTTTACGTTTATAATGGTGATAGCAAATCAACAAAGTATGCCATTGTGTTTCCTTTTAGATTCTACTTCTTCTACTATTACATAGAGTGCATGTATCAGCCGACGTGTAAAGAAAGAGATGCAAGAATATAATCATACAAAGGGTAGTGGGCCATTATCAGCTCCCTACTCGAGTCTACTACATATTTGGAAAAGGAAACAGCAACAAAAAGAGGATAAAAGGAAAAAAGTAACATTAATACCACAGATAAAAGACACAGCCTCTCTTGTCCGCTTACTCCAGGTAATTCTTCAACTCCTCCGACTCTTCTATCAGAGTGTTGAAAGCAAACGGCGCGAATGGCCAACCCGCAAACTCTGCAAACTTGGAGAAGGACTCGACCCACGCCAGTCGGAGAGAGTGCAACATGGCACTGGTACCCTCCATACAAACCAAAATGGCAATTGCTAGCAGAGCTATTAGTACTGTGTTCATGTTTAAAGAGAATAGTGTGCATATGCCACTTACTAAGGAAGAACCACAAGTAGAAGCCAATGACAATCATGATAACGCCAAGCAAACCTGGTCTTGTCAAGCAGGGGCCGATTGTCATATCCCAAAGCACAACACTGAGCTGCTGGTGCGCAAGTGACAAAGCCCAAAGACGCAAGTAAGACGCGGTGTGAGAGACACAGTTCAGACAGAATTCTAGATAAAAGTGATACATTAGCATTATTCGGGAAGAGAACGGGCCAGAGCATGCCTACCAATAGTGTGGATGATTTGGTGAATCATGACTTCGCTGAACTCGAATTCCTCGTGCTCCTCGTCAATGTTCTGAGAAATCATAGCAACGCCTTCGTCCTCGTCAAAGCTATTGCCGTGTCCGCCGACGAGCGCCTCGCTCTCGTCATCACCGTCCAGAGCGCTAACCCGGGATGTCTCGCCGATACCGCGGTAGCCTCGAGCACGGGCATGGTTGTTTTCCCAGCGAAGGTAGAAGGGTTTGAGGAAGAGCAAGATGGGTACTTGGGCAAAAGCCAGAAGCAGAAGGATAGTCTGAACATACTCCTGCCCAGCATACAAACGCTCATCCAGCTTTCCTGGCTGCAAGAACATGTAGATCAGCATGTTCAAAAGACCAGGAGGGTTCCTTCCAACAGCTGGCCAGTCAACAGACCACTTGTAGATGATACACACCACGAGATAGCCAAAGATGGATTGGAAAAAGATCATGCCGGGGATGAAGTTGCCCCAGATATCAATGGGCTTCTTGAAGTGCCGGGCGTTGATGTAGGCGAAGCAAAGCGAATAGGTCATGTGTGCCCAACCAAGGATAATGCTCATCTTCATCTTGTAACTGTTGGTAAAGAGGAGGTTGTTCTCGGTACCGTGCCAAGCCCAGTCGAGACCAAAGGGATAGCGGTAACCATTGCCGTTGAGGACAGCAGTAACTGTATCCCCCTGTTTCCAGTTCTCAGGACGCTCGTACTCCCATGCGCTACCCCAGAGGGTCATGGACTTGGAGAAGACATCGTTGTACATGAGACCAGTGAAGACTGAGAAGACAGCCATGACCAAAGCGATATATCGGCCATAAAAGATCATGGCAAACAGCTCAAAGGAGACTTTCTTGAGCGATTTCTCCCAATAGATCATAGCCAAAGCGGCAGCAAGCATAATGAGGGCATGTCCAAGATCACCAAACATGACGGCGAACAAGAACGGGAAGGTGACGATGACCGGCAGAGCAGGGTTAACTTCCTGGTAGGTGGCTGTGCCGTACGCGTTGACAATGGTTTGAAAACCTTCGGTGAATTTGTTGGTCTTTAGGTAGGTTGGGGGCTTCTTGTTCGTCCGAATCTCGTTGACAATGGAAGGGACGGATAAGCCAGCTCGGTTGGTGACATCTTGAAGCGTAGACCGGATGAGAGGCATATCGTTGGTGGGGCACCATGCTTCGGCGATGAGCGTTCGGCGAGCCGAGTCGTAGGAGAAGAGGTTGAGCGTGCTGTATACAGCCTTTTCCTTGGCGATGAGAACTGTCCAAGGAGCTAGCGACTGGGAGATTTGGTTGAGCTCCGCCTCCAGCGTGGCTTGGGTGTTTCGGAGGACATTCTGCACGTCCTCGAGGCGGTTGTTCACCTCGTGAATCTGGTCGCGGCGGAGTTCGCTGTTCTCATCGACGTTGTAAACATCGGCGCCCATGGACTCGGAGATTTTGCGGATCTTGTTGAGAATCTCCTTGCCGTGGGCGAAGATAACAAAGACGTTCTTCTGGATGGCTTCGTTGTTGGTCGGGTCAATCAGCGGCTCCGGGATCTCCGACTGGTTCATGTACAAGTTTCCTCGAAGGGTTCGCCAGAGGATACGCTCGAAAGCGGCGACACGGTCCCTATTGATGACACCGGCGACGAATCCGATGTTCATGCCGGAGAATGAGCGCTCCACGTCAGGCGCAGTGTTGTGCTGCTCCATGTCGGATAAAAGAGGCGCATCGTCGTTGTCGGTCGACGCGCGAATCTCATCGACATTGCCGTGAGCGCGATCGAAGAAGCTTCCGGCCTCGCGCAGAACCCAGCGCCACTCGGTGAGATCACCCTCGCGCTTTTTCAATGTCTCATAACTGTCGTTGAGGGCAGAAATGCGCTGCTCAAGCTTCTGAGATCGCTCAGCAAGCTCGTCGATTTCCGACGTCGATGGGGACGCAAGCTTCTCGGCATCAAGATCCAGCTTTCGCAGAGTAATTCCAGCCTTTTCCATCTGAGCATAAAAGTAGCCTAAGAGAGTTGATTCGTTAGTCGGAAACGCGGTCGAGCGGGTGGTGGGAATCATGTCGTCGGTGACGTACGCAGTTGTCGCTCCACATTATCGAGACGGCGAATCTCCTGAGTAAAGGTTCGCTGGAAAGCGCTGACATCCTCGTTGAGCTAATCCCACCAGAAAACAATCAGTTAGCATCTTTATCCTAGGCCGGCGGCATCGCGACCGGGGCGAGAGAAAGGGGCGAGCAATGTACATCGCGGAACTGGCACAGTCCAAGCTCTCCGAGCGCAGTAACAACCTCCCGACCGATTTCGTTGGAGACGTAGAGCTGCACCATGCTCATGTCCGCCGAGCGGAACGGCGTGTCCTTTCGCGGAGCCATGGAGACGCTGGCGACTTTAGAAGCGCCCAAAAACTCACTCGGCTCGAAGGATTGGGGTGATGTCGGACTGGGATAAAGAGAGACGGGCGAAGACAGAGCTTCTTTTGGAGATGGCAAGTAGAGCACAGCAGGCGCTTAGCGGTTGGAGCCAGCCATAGTCCAGGGCGGCGCCGCGAATTGTTCCGTGGCTCAAGGTACCTGCGTCTGTCACGTGCACGGCCTCAAAGGGCATCTTCCAAGTTTTTGGGGAGGCTTCAGCTGCGTGCACCAAATACGGAGGCCCCGTCGGAGCCAAATCTAGGGCCGCATCAAGATTTCAAACCAGACGGTATTGCGTTCCACTGCGCCCATTTACATTCGTAATGAGTAGAAAGCTTTACTAGATGCTTTTACTTTGGAGCTTAGCATTTCAAATTAGGGGGCGTGAAAGAAAGTCAAAGACCTGATGTCGTCTGAAGCTGCTATAATACCAGGTACCTACCTGATGATAGATGCATGGCAGCATTCAATTTCCTAATTTGGTCATATGACTGCATCAGACTCCGTCATCAGACGGGGCCACTCACCGACAGACTCTCTACGACAGGAGAAGAGACAGGCATTGTTCATTCATTTATTCGTTCAATTAACAATCAGACCGCAAGAAGCTAAAAGCATCGAGAGATGATAATAATACATAGTGCATAATACGCGGTCTAAATAATGGATATCGCCTGGCATGATGCTTTGGTTCCCTGTTCCCCCTTGGCCAACCTGCGCCCTTTGCTATCCGATAATAAACGCCGTAACTTTTTTTTTTGTCTTTTCCCTCGCTAAACTGAACGCTGAGCAAAATAAAAAAGCTTTTGGATATCCATCCAGTCCCAAACACCGCCCGATAGATGATATGAACCACGCTCTTCGCGAAAGCCAACAGCAAGCACGAAGAAGAGAAAAAATCCAATCAATCCGCAGAAACATAAACAGATCAAAAGAAAATTAGAAACCTGACAAAAAGAAATCCGTAAAGATATGGAAAACGACTATCGCGTCATTAGAGACGTCGTCCAAACATAAAAGAGCCGTACATGCCTCCGACTTCGGCGACGGCAACAGGGACCTTTCTCATTCCCCAGCTCTCGGCGCCCATCTTCCACGGACGGCTGCCGTTATCCTGAGTCGTGCCGTCGGGATTTCTCCGCACAAGCCAATAGCGAGCGCCGAATTCTTTGGCAGTCCAGCCTACTCGCTCAAGACTCTTATTAGCTTTGGCGGCCCGTTCATAGGACCGCTCGCCAATTTCAATCACATGGAGCGGAGCAGAAGCCGGGGCCAGCAGGTCGCTGGCACTGCCGATAATCGTTTCAATGTCCGAAATATCGATAAACTTCAGATTGTGAGGCAGGGCTGTCTTGTCTTGGAAAAACAGCCCGTGAACGTCAGCCATGCTTAAGCCTCGACCGAGAGCGAGCTCCTCCAGAGACTGTGAGAGTCTGATGAGCTCCGGCAGGTTTGACGAGTCCATTCGACTACCGCGTAGGCTCAGCGAGCGCAGAGTAGCCGGCAGCTTTGGTAGAAGTTGGTCAACATCAGACTTGCCCAGCAACAGGTGGTTGCTTGGGTCAGTGGCGAGGCTGAGGAATACCAACGACTGGGCTGCGGGATGGAATGAGATAAATTGAAGAACGGCCTCCGCAGACAGTTCTTTGCATTTGGCGAGATTCAGGTGAGTTAGTCTCGCGGATGTAGGGATGGAGAGAAGGGCCTGGTCGGTAATACGCGTGGCGGCAACATCCAGATGAGTCAGTCCAGGCAACCGAGGCAGAATCTTCTCAAAAACAGCGGATGGCAGGCTGAGACATTTGTGGAACGAAAGTTTGGTGACGGTAAGTGCCTCGGGCCACTCCTCTTCCAAGATGCTCGAAAACGAGTTCTTGAAAGAGACGGAAGAACAGCCGCAAAAGTCTAGCCCTTGAAGCTGAGGGGAGTGGAAGAACAGCTGGCGCAGGACATCGCCACTAAGATCATCGTCGACGTACTCTTGAGCCAAGAATTCTCGGAGGTAAGGAGTAAGCTTGAGACACTGAGCGAGGGTCTCTGACGTCAGATTGCGAGCCTGGGCTCTCTCGCTGGCAGTGCTGAAGAACATGGAGGGGTTGAAGTGACTGAAATCCAAGCGGCGGACGATTGTGGCCAGGGATGGATATTCCGTAATAGTGGCGAGAAACTTGCGGAAGATTCGTGAGTGGGGAATGGTGATGTGTCTGTAGAGAGTGGTGAGGGTAGCAGCGTGGAGAGATCGAGAGGTGAGTAAGAGCGACATCAGGTCAGCATTTCGAGTAGTCAATCCATTAGGCGGGAGCTCAATGAATAGAAGATCGACGATTGTGCCTGTAGTAGAGGAAATGACTGTTAGCATGTAGGATTTTTTTAAAAAAAAAAAAAAAAAATTGCAAATTTTTCATCAAAAAAGACCCTTTCCAATAAATGACTTACTCAATACTTCGCTCGGTAGCCTCTCCAGAGGTGATGCAGTAGTCGGATAGGTTTCGTGAGGCTTCTCGACAATAGCTGGGGTCGGTGTCTCCCATGTCATGTGCAGCCTGTGCAGATCCTCGCAGCTTCGACTGGCGAGCTTTCCCTTGAGAGGAATCTCCCTCCATCCTTTGAATCCGTCGGCAGGATACCAGAATCCATGCAATCTGCTGTTTGGCTGCGTCAGAGGTGGCTGGAAGGCGGGCTGAGAGAGCTCGGCCACTGGCGATTCGTCGACAATCACCTCCTCTGGCGCCTCGGTGTACGACGAGATCTTGGATCGGGTAAAGGTCTGGGCAAAGCCATCGTCGTTCTCTCGCACCGACGAGAAGGAGGATCGCGAAGCTGTCTCGGAGGGCGGGGAGATTGCGCGAGCCATACTCAAGCCCTTGAAGGGGTAGGAAGCAGCAGAATCGAGCACCGAAGGTCGTCGGCGCTCAAAACCGGGGAGGGTGGCCATCTATAAATACGGCCGTGCCTAGACGAGGGAGAAAAAAAAGTATATAATAAATCGAACGAAAATTTAGTCTGGGTGTGGCGCCGAGACTAGTGAGATTCTGTATGTAATGACTCTGAATCTAGAGTAAGTGGAGAGGGAAGGGCTTTGGAGGGGCCTTTTCGATGCGAAGACGTAAGACGACGGGGATAATTTGGGGGTTCGTGCGTCTGTTTGGTGCTTGGAGAGTTAAGAAATGGCCCTCTTTCTTCTTGTTGGGATATCCTCGATCGCAGGAAGCTAGCAACAGCCAGTAGGAGGAGGAGGGAAATCGCAGCGAGAGACGGAAAGGCTGAGAGTGTGTTGGAGGAGCGCAGCGAAGCAGTGTGATGACACGTCCAGCACGACAGATGATGTGGACGACTTGAGATTTCTCGGATCACGACAATGCAGAATATCAGAAACGCAGTGCGGGAAAGCTAGATAAAAGGGTCTTTTACGCGAGCAAAAAAAAAAAGCAAAAGGGTCTCTTCCAGTGGCGGCTTTGGTGGTGGTTCTGGGGATTTTTATGTGTAAGTTGAACGTCGTCCGAGTCGGGCAGGGGGGGGTGTGGATCTAAGACGAACTTTCGCAGCGGCAGGTGCCAGCAGCGCAACCGCCTAGCACACTCGGAGCCTTTTTGGGGGCAAGCGTGTACCGCTACCTCGAAAGGGGTATGCGCAAGCTGCTGGGCCGTGCGTTGGTGGGCAGAGGAGGTCTCAGTTGGGCAAGGGCGGGGGCGTGCGCGGAGCAACGCGGCTGATGGCCGTACCGGTACCTGCGGTGCCTGGCTGGAGCCCAGCCTGCCTGTGCCGGACGGCGAGCCAGCGGCTGCTGCACATCGTTGCTGTACAAATCAGCAGCTCCCCAGGATTTGCATCGCCGGAGATGCGCACTTCTTGCGCCACTGCCAGGGCATCTCACAGGACCTCGCGCAGAGCGTCTGCCGCCGGTCTCTAGGGCTCTCCAATAGGGCCCTCTTAGGGCTCTTCAAGGCGGGAACGTGCTGGCACACGGCGTCCCCAATTAGCTCACAGCACGCCTGGATTGTGTAATGAAAACCGGTGACTGGATGCCCGTGCCAGTCAGGTGAGCAGCGCTGCTGCGAAGCGCAAGAGCCACTTGAAGAAGGGGGTCCAATTTAGCAAAAGGTTAATACTTGTACAGTAGGTGATGGGAGCTACTAGAGAGCAGCACTCCAATTGCCCGTTATTCATTCGCTTGCTGAGCATGCCTGCGAGTGTGCATCTTCCCCGGCCGTGGACGTCTATCCCAATTGTAGCAACAAGTGCCCCGTCACCGCAGGGCACCGAGCAATCCGCCAAAGGGCACTCCGAGCGGCATCAGCGCTGGAAACAATAGGGCGGCACCTGGAAAGCCGGTACCAAGACATTTAGCTTCATCAGCACTTTATTCCTACGCCTTCTGCTTGCAGAATCACGCTCATCCAACGTCATTGGTAAGAAGCTCGCGGGCACGTCTAGAAGCCAAAGCCAGTCTCACAGGTCCGTCGCCTTATTAATAGCAGCCACCCATGGAAGCGTCTGCGCTCCGGCTCGGGAGGCGTCTGGTGGTGGATGCGAAAAGTTAGTTAGAGTGCCGTAATGGAAATTCCGGGTTTGGCAAGGCTCCGCATCTGCTTCTCCAACGCCTGCTTGCGAGCAATATCTTTTACATAATCAGCCGCGACGCCGGCCTTTCTTTTGCCTTCTAGGCCCTGGCGTCTTCTCCAGGGTCGATCGAGCAAAATTCAACGTTACTCACCCCAGCGTGTCCTCGTGATCGATATCGTGCTGCCAATTGCTGGCTAGCTGTTGGTGATGCTCCGGCCGGCCATCTCGCTTGTCCACGCTGCCGGGAAACGAAGCTCCTGATGGACAGGCCACCCCCTAATTGAGTCCATTGATGGACTAGGTATTCTCTACCTATGCGTGCAGGGCCATGCAATAGCTGCCAATGGAGTGTCCTGGCGTGTTCATCTGATGACTCGTCCATGCGACAAGCCAGCGGCGCGACAGCTTCCCTGGACTCGGGGTCCAGATGCCCAAACATGCTCTTGTCTGAGATTGGCCAATGGCATCGGATCGGGAATGCCGCATCCAAAGAGAGGCCAAGAGGTTGGGAGAGAAAAAAAGTGGCCAACTGCAATTTTGAGCTTCTCTCTGTTGCTTTCTGCCGTCATGATGCAAACCAGCCTTCCCTGCCTCGTCAAGTCACGAGTGCTTTCTCTCCTGGCGGGTTTAACCCAGAATTCGGGTCTTAGACCTGCTCCCTTTGCCAAGAGACAGTGAATAGTACGATGACAGTTCTGATTTGATTGACTCAGGCGCCGCCATGGTCGATATTGGCAGCAACAGCAGCGGAAGTCTGGGACATCGGATGCATCCTCCTCATCCGCGAGGCCGATGGCTTGGCTGGAACAATGCAGGGATGTTGGGTTGTGTTGCCCACGTCCAATGCGGCTCTCAGTGATGCGATGCACACAGAAGCCGCGATGCCGACAAACGAGCGAATTAAAGCAGACGTATATGTCGTGCCATCCAACGAGACGGTTATCATACTGCCCGTGATACCTACTGCTGCAGTACTAGTAGAGTAAAACCAAAACTACCACCTGCAGCAGTAGCAGCAGCCGCCGTTGTGTGAACCGAAGCCAGCCGGTGCCGATGGATCCAGATCCGGAGGCTGATTGTTTTGGGGTTACTATCCACACCCCCCCTTGCTCGTCATTGCTCTGCGAGGTCGGACTCTGGCTTCGCGGCCAGGCATAAACGATGACAAAGAGAGCGTCAGAAACATTGAGATGATTTCCATGTATACGAGGTGGCAGAAGCCACAAATAAGCCCATCAAGGTTAAGATAAGAAATATGGAAAAAACCAATATAAAAAAAAAATATGGCCTTCTACGTCATGCATCTACAGGACAAGGTTACTTATCTGATGCAGCCTCCATCTTCTTATCGCAGCGCCCGATTTCCCTTTTCAACCATGCTTCCCTCTCTGCCTTATCTGTCAGTAAAACATGGCCACTCAGCAGCCCCCAAAACCGGGCTAATCCATTTAACCTTGAATTTTGTCTCTGTCCATTCTCCTGGCTGCGCATTTACCAAACCGGTAAAAAACGACCAAAAATGTAAGGGAGGTTTTTGGGACGGTTGGGTTGGAACAGGGGCCGATGATCGCCATGCTTCTTTATTTTGACGACCAACTGCTGCATTCCATTCAGTCACACCGCTCTGGATACTATTACTAAGTGTTACTGCCACTACTTGGATTTTATACCAGACTTGAACCTATCTGACGTATAGTCCACTCCCCGATGGACTGCCCGAACCACAGTGTAAAAGCATGCTTTGGGCGACATTGCAGCCTAGCATCTGCCCAACGCAAAAACACGTCAAATGCATCCTGTCTCTTACACTCCAGCTCCCCTCTTTCCCTCCATCTCTACGTCATCACCAGCATGCGACATGTTCGGGCATCTGATTGACGCTGCAGACCATCACTTGGCATCGTACCATGTTACCAGGGATCGGTCGAGAGCGCGTGTAAGAGGGCTACACAAGCACGTTCCACCACTGCGTAATTTGCATCGTCTTGGCGCCAAAACCGGCAAGACATATCCGAAAAGACGCACCCAGAATAGAAATGGTAAAAAAAAAAAAGAGTTTTGTGGTTGCACGAAAAGATAAGAGAGAGAGAAAGGACAGAGAGGAGGAAACAGAAGGAAGCGCAGACCACGAATGTGTTGTTTAACCCAAGGACTTTTTGTGTTTTCCATTACTACCATATACTTTGTATCTGTGTATCCTTTAAAAACGCCGTAACGATCAACGCAACGCAACGCTGACGAGCCCGATAATGGAACCCATGAGTCGTAACCAATCATCAGACACCAACTCTGTATCTCAAGGCCACTCCGACCGCGGCGGCCAGTCTCGTCGTAACAAAAGTGATGAGCAGCGGAACCAAGTTCCCGCTTAGTCCTCCATGTCGACATCCTCGTCGTCGTCCTCGTCGTCCTCGTCGTCCTCTCCGCCCTCTCTCTGGAAGGATTCCACAATCTCCTCCACACCACCGTCCACCCGGACCTTGAGCTTCCTCGTTTCCCCTCCAAAGGCCTTGATCTTGTTTTTCCGCGTCGCCAGCAGCTCCTCCTCGAGGGCCACGTCCTGGCCCTGGGCGGCCAGCTCCGCCAGCCTCTTCTTCTCGCTTCCGCGCAGGCGGGGCAGCAGGTGCTCGTTCTCGGCGACCAGCTTGCGCGCGACGGCTAGCTCCTTCTCGCGCTTGCCGGCCATGCGCTTCTTGTAGAAGACGCGCTCGCGGCGGGCGCGGATCTCACTGATGCGCTTCATGGCCGCCATGGTCTTGTTCACAAGGTCGCGGTCGTAGCGGACGGGCTCGTTGCGGCGCATGGCGAACTGCAGCGTACTGTCGACCGTCATCTCCTTGCCGGCGTTTCGGCGGTAGGCCTTTGTCCACTTGAGCTTGCGGGGGTTACGCTTCATCTTGTAGTTGCGGTTGCATTTTGATCTGCAGAACCTGAACGATTTGCCTATGCGAGAGAAGGTGTTGGTCAGACTTTGATCACTTTCTCCGGTTTTATTCCATCTTTGTTTCTCCCTTCCCTAAGATCAAAAGATAGAAGAAAGGACAAGATTCGTTGCAGGGAAACTCACCATCGTTTCTGACAAAGGTAATTCCCTTGGAAGGATAGGCCGGACGGCCACAAAAGCTACAGTCCTCAATCCTGTGGCCATGTTAGCAATGCCCAAGATTGCATCATGGCATTCTATGTTCTCAGCATTACTTACCGCATCGTGACTCTCTGATGTGGATTGTGATGATGCTAAATGGGTATCAATATCAAATCGGACAAAACTTATCTCGCCTCATGCAGCAAACTCTGCCACAATTTTTTTTTTGGCGCTTAGTCACTTATCGATAGCATTTTCTCAGCCACGACCGCGAATCGCACGGCCACAGCTCCTGTCCCGCCCCTCCACCCCCACTTTAAACAGATTCCCCATATCATGTTCTCATTCACCATCGTATATTTTCTCCCTCGCCTTTCGTTTGCTGCCTGGCTGCCAAACCGGCCGGCTATTCCATGCCACTAGCTCAGATCCGTCAGGGCGGCTGGATTTGGATCCTCCCCTGGGGAAAAAAATCCGGCTGGCATACTCCCTTTCTTTCCATGCTGTGGTTTTTTTTTTCCGGCTAGGCTAGAAAAAGGACTAGAAAGTTCTTCCCCAGATTTTGTTATGTAAATGAGCGGAGCAGCGAGGCATCACGCGGAGCACTAGACATGGCTTGGGATGGTGTTTTGAGGTCTGGATGATTCTGCAATAAGGAGAGGACACTTTTTAGCTTCCATGAAATCAAACGCTCATTTCATTACTGCAGCAGAAGCAGTCAGCTTACTACTAGTAGTAGTATGCTGCTTGAGGAACGTTCACGCGACACTTTTGCAACATGCATGTACAAAGTGAGGAAACCAAGGCAGTTCATACTACAAATGCTGTGCACGTTTTAACTGTTCTATAAGGCATGTGTGAAGTAGTCTATGGACTCACACTTTTGGCCATCTGTCTTCTCTCAACCACCCCCAACCGGCCTGACCCGGAATATTCATTACCTTAACGTAATTAAAGCTCCCCCCATCATCCATCCCCCTCAAAATACGGGGAAGGTCCAGAAAATAGCAACGTGTACTAATACAGAACCTGGGGGAAGGGGGGGCGTGTGCGAGAAAAGAAAGACTATCGGCCTGATTGAAGAAAAGACAATCCCAGTGGTGGAGATGGGACCTGATGGCGAAACGACGCTTTTCTTTGGGGAAGGGTTGCAACCACAGACCCCTGATTTGGCGTCCAATACGAATATACTTACTTACTAACATTATTTTGCTAGTTTACTTGCACCTACTCAGCCAGAAGCAAACTACCTAGATGTGTCGTGTTAGTTTGCAAAGAGCCAAAAGTGCTGGTCTCTCATATACTCGCCGCCTCGGAAGACGCAGGACAGGGAGAGGGCAGCGAGGAAAGAAGACGAATGTAGCCGAGATATTAATACTGTACTCTCCTGAGATGGCGTCTGTGCCGTATTACCCGTGAATGCGTTGTGCTTTGACGCTGTGTTGCCTTTACCTTGCTGAATACGGAGCAAATCATTTTGCATATATTGATTGGCATCCCATCTTCGCCTCCGTTTTCTATCCTTATGGAGCACATGCTGGGGCTTGTACTGCAGCCTTTCTCGTGATGTGAGCTGCAATGAAACGCAAAAGATCTGCTGCTGTCCCAGCGAAATACTCCAATGGGTCGGTTGTGATGATTTTCTGCGCTTCTTGCGTCACCAAGCATCCAACGTACCCGGGAACCACATACAACGCATTCAACAACAACACGTATCCATACACGCGCATTCTCGACTCCACGTTGCTTCATCAATAAATACGTCTATTGGCGGGCTCTCTTCCCACCCTACTTCCTACCAACTAAAGAAGGCATGCGGTAAGTAGTACTAGTAATATAATATGTAGGCATGCAGAGCTTCCGTTGAACTATCCTGCTGAAGCGCTACTTACATGCATCCGTGTTACCTAATGAGAATATCATCATCTGCTCTCCAGATTCATCATACAAGCGAGGCAAAGACCAGCAGCGGTCAGCATCGGCCCCAAACTCGCATCGCGTGCCATCTCCAGCCCTGTTAGCCAGTTTCACACGTTGGGTTTCACACGTTGCTGCCATTGCTGCTGCCTCTTGATCCACGTCGACAGCATTGTTACATTTTTTTCCAAGTTTCTGCTTGAGCCTGCCTCCCGCTTTTGTAATGCGACGCCAACAAAGACATATTGATCCATGCTTTTAGCAGATCCCTCTGCCCAAAAATATGTATTTTCCCCTTTCGGGTTTCTTGCGTAAAGTAGCGTGCATCTTATTCGCACACATATGATGGAAAAGGGAAAAAGAATATAAAAAAAAAAAAAAAAAAGTACTGCATAGATCCGAAGCTAAGAATCCGAGTGTGAATAGTATCCGTGACAAGCCCTGTAGTGGTAATGTGGCCGAATCCTTTGTGAACAAAACGCCGTGTACTAGTAAAGCCGAGGATGGCTGCACATGCTAGTTTGAAAAGATCAGAGGCGATAAAAAGGAAATAAAAAAGTGACACAAAGAAAAAGAAGAATAAAATAGACGCCGAGCAACAAGCTGAGAACAAGGCTTAAACAATGTGAAGCACTTCAAAAAGTAATGGTACTGTTTTCCTTTTTCAAACACAGCTAACCAACCGTGAAAGCATCGATAATATATTTCCTTTTGATTCATCGGCTGCCGTTCTTTTTGCTGCCCACTTTGAGGCGCTCTTTGCAGTCTGGGCAGTACCATTTGGCTGCCGAGCACGTTAGCATTGTTTCTAGATGCGATGAGATGGAATGAGACGAGACGAGACGAGACGAGACAATTCGTTTCTCCCCTTGTCGTCTGTTACCAAAAATATTGAGCTCTGTAGACTTACTTTTTGAACTTGGTGCGACCTTGAGGCCTACGCAAGCCAGATGGAACCACTCGCGGGCACAATCATCAGAATCACACGCCACCATTGCGCCATAGCTGATGCTATTGCAATAACAGTATGTAGCTTCATCTGGGTCGATATCGGCATCATCATCGCCGTCGTCGCCCTGCATGCTACTGTTCCCGTCCTCGTCCACAAGTTGAGCAAGAGCTTGAGTAGTGCCCTTCTTCTGAGACTTTTTGCCGTTGCCTGCTGGCTCTACGTTTCGAGTGGTTCGCGGTCTGGCAGCTGCAGCTGCAGCGTCCGAGAAACTTGGCAGAGCCGGTGTTGACGGCTTGCTTGCTCTTCCGCTCTTGGTCGTAACCATACCGGTGCTCTGTGGAGCTGACTGAGTAGGCTCGCTCTTGCGATCCGCCTCTTCCACCTTGCTATTTCTTCGGCTGGAGGAGGATGTAGTGACGACAACCGCAGTGGGAGTTGGCGCGGGTTTGTCTTCCATTTGTTCCGGCTCCTTCGGTGACGGCTCTGTCTTGACCGTCACAATAGGCTCCTTATTGCCTTCAGAGTCATGGTTGGGGCGAGCCCAATTTGTAGTCTGAACAATCTCTGGCGTGCTGGGAATGTTGCCATTCGTCTTTTTAGCTGCCGAAGAGGGAGGTCTAGCCTTGCTGGCTTCTGAGTTGGACGCAATCGAATTCTGTCGTGCACGAGACGTCGTTGGTCGTGGGACGGGTGCAGGCGCAGGCGTCGAGACTGGGGATGGGCGGCTAGCTGGTGCCTTGGTCTCTGGCAAAGATCCCATAACTGGAGACGATGCAGCGGAGGGCGACATGGTGGCGGATAGAGCATTCCTGTAAGCAAGTGGTAGTCAGCATTGTAGTCTAAACCAGAGCGATTGAATGGATACGGAGGGATGAGGGTAGGCAATTGCCATACTTCTTCTTGGATTGACCACTGCTAGTGGGCAAAGCTTTGCGCTTCTTAGGTACCTCCGGAGCTGGAGTCTCTCGAGGGCTAGTCGTGGCCCTCGTCTTGGATGTGTTGTTACCAAAGACGAGGCTCATGGCACGCTCCATCTGAGGTGCTTCTGCCCCGCTAGCGGCAGCCTTTTCTTTCTCCTTTTCTTTCTCCTTTTCCTTGTCCTTTTCCTTTTCCTTTTCCTTCTCTCGTTCTTTATCCTTCTCCTTATCTTTGTCCTTGTCTACTTTTCGTCTCTTTTGCGGAGGATTGCCATTGGAAGAAGCTCCAGTAGAAATGCCCAAGCCAACATTGTTACTCTCGGCAGTTTTCCGAACCTTACTCGAGCTTGTCTTCTTAGCACTGCTGGTTTTTGTTTGGCTATCGTGGTCGTCGGCTTCAGAATCGAGGGCATGAGTCTTCTGGCTCTTCTTGGCTTGGACCGCTTGTTTCCTGGCGTCGCTCCGGGCGGCCGCCTGTTCTGCCAAGGCTTGTGCGGCCGCTGAAATCGCAGCAGCGCCATCGCGTCTGGATCTTTCAGCTTGGGAAGGCTTTCCGTTGCGGTTCTCGGGGTAGGCCCAGTGTGTGGTGCTTCCCCATTTCGCCTCGTCGCTGAATTCGTTCTCCAAATATGGCCATACATCTTCCACTCGAGCAAGCTGTCTCTGGAGCGCTTCGTTCGCCGTGGATATGACATGATTCTTTTCTTCCAGAGACACTAGTAGTTCTTGTATTTTAAACGCGGTCTGGCGGAATAGCTGCCGGCGCTGCAGGTTGGACGGGTCGAATACGCCACCATTGACATCTTCGGACGAAGCAACGGGCTGCTGGTGCTGGCCGAATACAATCCCGTTGGAGCTTCCTTGGGCGCTCATGGGTGCGAACCCTGGCGCCGCCGTATTGAGGGCGTCATTGCTCGTTCGCGCTTCCGGGACGGGGAATGTCCTCGCCGAGGCGACAAGCCTGAAGAGCTGTTCTTGAGGAGCGAAAATTTTGGCGTCGACCTCTTTGAGCAGAGTAAAGTGTCGCACGAGTTCTTTGGGGAGGGCAGTAATGGTGTCGGCAAAGTGGGTGATGGCAGGGAAGATGTCAATGGGCTGGTCCCCGGCAGGGCCACTCAGCGAATCTCTGCCGCCCGGGCGGCCGACGGTCGTCGCCGAGCTTCGAGGAGGATTCGTGCGCGTCTGCCGTACAGGCTGGGACCTCCGGTGCGATGGGGCCTCCACGGCGGGAGCCTTTGCGGACTTGATTGCGGACATGGCGAGGGCGGCCAACAAGAAAAGACTGGCGAGAGATTGACGTGGGTGTTTTGCGTAGAGGGGCGACGAACTGGCGAACTTTTTTTTTTTTTCGAGGGGGGAATTTGGCTAGATAGGACAAAACAATGAAACAACGCCTCTGATTGAGGACAAGCTAGGCCATCCCGCTCCGGATCTGCGGTCAAAGAGCCAAATCATGCGTGGGCGGCGCGGTGACGGCGGGCGGTGGTGGAGGCTCGGTGATAGATAGAGCAGCAGAGTATCTCGACTGGACTTTGGGGAGCGAGCAACAGCACTGATCTGCCGCGAGGTACGGCGGTACAAGGCGCCGGGCTGCCGTTCCCGGTTGGCTCAGGCGGGCTAGCGGCGCATGACACAGCACGCATTGCGCTGAAGAGCGCTGTCATTGGGCCAACCGGATTAAAAGGGCCTCCGAGGGCAGCCAGAGCCCCCACAGGAAGCTCGTTATGGCGTCAGCTGAGCTGCAAAGCATCGCCCAACAGCGGCCGTTTGGGAGCAATTGCACTGGAGTGTTTACGTGCGCTTAAAATCTATTGCATTGCGAATGAGAGAGGCTCTATAGCGATTCTAACGGAAAATTCAGATGAAAATCAAACAAAGAAAAAGAGGACAAAAGAGGGCAAACAGGGAGAGATGTAAACTGCTGTAACACAACAAATGCATGGCCAGAATCGAATAACCCAAGAGCACCAGCTACTAATAATGCGATATGGTGTAATATGCCATGCCTCTCTATAGAAAGAAAACGGGGGTATCGTCGCCGTAATTTACTCCATCATGCTTCGCGCCTTGACCGTCCCTGCCCTGCCAGAGGGCTTCTCTCTGTCAGACTGCTTCTGCCTCCATTGCCACTCCAGCAGGACCCATATGAAGTCCTTCAGGTCAAAGTCCGGCCACAGGCACTTGCGGAAGAATATGTGCGTATCCTGGTGGCACTGCCAGAGCATGAAATCGCTGAGCCGCTCAACGCCACTTGTCCTGACGAAGAGGTCCAAAGGAGGGTCGTCGGCGGTATATATGTGTCTCTCGATGGTGTCGACTGTGATGTTGTCGGGGTTGGGTAGCGTCGTAGAGCCGTAGGATCCCGACCTGGAGAGCAAGCGAGGCTCGGGGGAGCCTGGGGGAAGAGTGGCTGACCCAGAAGAGTCGTTGTCGTCTCCGTCATCTATATCTTTGCCCTCATACTCGCCATCGTCGAGTGGTTCATCTGGAATGGTCGGCAGTAGGTCGCGGCCGTCGAGTTGACCGGAAAGTATCTTTTGCCTTATACGCGATGGAGAAAATGGTGTGTTCTTGGGGGGCGTTGGAGATAGGAATTCCTGCACGGTTGATCGGATTGCGGTCGTCATCTCTGCTCTCGATGTGTATGGGAAGCAAATGTTCAGGACAGCCCTAAGCCAGCAATTAGCCTTTTCTGGCCCCAACAACCCAAAGCTACCGTCTTCAGAAGGCGTAGAACTCACTTATTGTTATGCTTCGTCCTTGCTACGGCTCTGTCCATGACCTCCAATACGTCATCGCGTATCATCTCACGCTGGCCGAGGATTCGAACACAGGCCCCGTAGCGGTCAAGAATGTCGCCGTATGTAGTCAGTTGCTCCAGCTTGACCTTTGCAAGCTGCATGAGGCCTTCCACTTCGTACTTTGGCCGGTTGAAGTTTTCGATACTGAACGCGTAAACGGTAACGACCTTGACACCACACTTGTAGCAGATTTCCATGATCTAGGCACAGTCCTGTTAGAAGAAGCTGGGCAGAGAGCGACACAAAGGTTGGGCAAGAGGGCGACAAACTCTAGCCAGGGCCTCGAAGCCACGGTGGTGTCCCTCGACAGTCTCCATGCGACGACTTCTTGCGTAACGCCTGTTACCGTCCATCTCGAAGGCAACATGTTGAGGGATCGGTCCTTGCTTGAGGGCGCCAATGAGCAGCTCGCGGAGCTGGTTGACGGCCCATTCTCCCGGCGGCGACTCGAGAATTAGTCTCCGCAAAAGCGAAACTGTGTCGGCCATGTTGAAGTTACAACGAAAAGAAAAAAAAAAGACGAAAAGGAAAGGGCGTGTTGAAACGACAGACGGTCCTATACGGTGCACGCACAAGAGGTAGAGGGGGCCGGCAAATAGGCGTGGGTTTTTTTCTTTGTTAAATTAGAAGGAATAAATGAGCGAAGACAGAAGAGGAAAAGGCTGCCGCTGCTGCAGAAGAGGAGGAAAGAATACGAGGTTAGAGAAGAGCACAGCAGAGCATGATAGCTGTAAATCTGAACAGGTCACTGGCTAGAGGAATGAATGAAAATTAAGGCGGATTTCGCCAAAGGGCCGCGAAACTGCTGTGGCGAAGCTTGCGTTGGAAGCTCAACTGGCCACATTTGCTGTCCAGCGCGCAGCTCTAGCGCAGCCTGGCCCTTGGCGGTTCGGAGATCTGGGGACAGGGGCAAATCGAAGAGGAATTCGAGGCGAGGCAGCGCCCCCTTGCACATGAAAATGAAGTGAACAGATTAATGATAAGCACGTGTTTGATGACTGGTTGCTGCTCTGCCGTGCACATTAGTTATTTGATCTTTTTTCCTTCGCCTTGATGAGATGTCTTGTCAAGTATGCGCGGTTGTATGTACCTGGGGCCGCAGCCTACTGTAGAACATCAAATCCATACCATCGATGTTCCGATAGGCTTAGACCGCGATAGGGCAGCGATGCTCTTATACTAGCACGTTTTTCCAGCAGAACCCCTGGACCCAGCCTCGGTGGCTGGCGGCGGTGCCTAGCCTCGCTGCCAGTTGTGGTAATTTCACATTGTGCCTCATATACATCCGCCACGTTTTCTGGCCCGTTTGAAGACAACAATCGAGCGATCACGGCACAGTGGCGCGTTCTAGTGCTTTCAGTTCAAGTTTGATTCACATGTGTTCAGCCAGCTTATCGTTTAGCCTGGTGCTAGCGCCTGTGTCTACGGCTGCATGCTCTCCCTAACCTTGCCAGCTAACTTGCAAACCGCTATCCGTTATATCTTTCTGCTTGTCGGCTCGTTTGCTGACTCGATTCAACGATGTTTCCGTAGTCCTGACGTCACCGTCATACTCACATTATCGCTTACCTCGAAAAAGTTCAACAACGTGCAGAAAGCCTGCTTCTCCTCATGGCGTTCAATCTCCCCGTAATCCGCCAAACAGCAGCTAGTAACAAGAGCCTTTTGCGGAACAGACTGTTGGGCAAAAATGCAACATGCAGAGCTGCTGCGAGAGATTGAACCTTGCCATGTCAGAAGCTCCGCCGTAGGCCCGCGTCTGGAAGAAGGCAGCGTACGTCATGTTTACAGATCCGTGACAGCTAGACTTGTATCACTGCAGGTATCTGAATCTGGCGGCCTGTTGGGCGCCAAACTCGTGGCAGCAGGCCATTTGACATGATCGTAATTTCTGGCAGAGGCGGTTTCGAATTAATATAGAAGCCCATCCGGTGCTGTACCCGCGACTACACGATCGAGATGCACGGCGCATGTAAAGCACTCGTACCTACGGCATAGAGGGCTTATCTCCATTTATAAGGGCGCTGAGCCGTCGTGGCTCCAATCAGGCACCAATAGCTGCAGTGCAAACCACCAACGAGCTGCCCAAGAGGTGGCGCAACCACTATAAGCGTTCTGCGTTGCATTCTGCCCCTCCATGTGCCCCACGCTGGACAACCAAGCTCTGCTAGCAGGATTAAGTAGCTCACTGCCGATAGGTAGTAGGCCAAGGTTGCTGCTGCTTCGGATTGCCATTGAGGGCAATCCTTATACAAAACTCCGATATCCAGCTCCCCTTTTCTTCTTCCCTTCTTCCCTTCTTCCTCCGTCTTGTCTTTATTCTTCTCTGTCGTGCCTACCCCTCCTTGCCCTCCATCCTCTGTCCACCCAGAGCCGGATCACAGCGGCCTCCAGTTGACGTCCATCACACGGCCCGCCCGCCCGCCCACTCCGCTTGCACAATGGTTGTCCACGACGGCCACGAGTACCTCACCGAGGAGGAGAAGCGGCTGAAAGAGGACAGAGAGCGAACCAAGTACTGGAAGAAATGGGGCCCGTATGTTGCCGAAAGGCAGTGGGCGACAGGTAGTTTCCGCAACACGCCTGTGGCAATACGAATGGGAGGCTGACATCTACAACAGTTAGGGAGGATTACAGTGCCGATGGCGATGCCTGGAGCCGTAAGTGCAGCTTTCTGCTTTTACTCTTTGAAAACCTGTGCTGATCCTTCTAATAGACTTCCCGCACGATCACGCTCGGTCTCGAACTTTCAGATGGGGCGAAGATGGTATTGCTGGTGTCTCGGATACACATGGATTTCAGAACATTGGCTTTGCCTTTTGGAACGAAGAAGAGTGTGCCATACCAATTCTCAGATCTCCGAAAACGAACATTACCCTGATTGATAAACTAGTCCCTTCTTGAAGGAGCGTCTTTTTGGACTGTCCAACCCGCAAGGAAATCACGGCGAAAGTATCAAGGAAGCCCATTTCCATGTTGATAACACTCCTGTTAGTCAAAATCCCTCCTTGTCTTGTCCAATGAACAATACTAACGCTCGCCTGACTAGACTGTATGTCCTTATTCGCTCGTCGACCGCCCTTTTTCCGTTGATACTAACAAAGCATCAGCACTCCTATATGAAGTTCCTTTACAAGTATCCCCAGAAGCTATTTCCCTATGACGATCTGATCAAGGAAAATGCTCGGAGAACAAGACAAGACAAGGAGTATCAGCTTCTTGACACTGGTATTTTCGATGACAATAGGTACTGGGATATCTTCATCGAAACAGCGAAAGAGACGGATGACCCAGATGAACTCCTTTTCCGTGTAACTGCTTGGAACAGAGGACCTGATCCAGCCCCGCTCCACATCATACCTCATGTATGGTTCCGAAACACTTGGAGCTGGGGTAGAGAGCCAGAGGACAAGAAGCCCAATATCGCGGCCCACACCGAAGACTCCGCCAAGTCGAAGCACTGGAAGCTGGGAGAGAGATTTTTCCTTCTCTCCCCTTCCCCCGGCGTTGGCTCGTCGGGAACAGACGTCATGCCTCAACTTATGTTTACCGAGAATGACACCAACTACGAGCGTCTCTATGAACAGGAGAATCCACAGCCTTATGTCAAAGATGCGTTCCACAGATACATTGTTGACGGGGAGAAAGGGGCCATTAACCCTAATCAAACCGGCACAAAGTGCGCTGCTTGGTACAACTTCAACGAAGACGGCGGCGTTAACCCTGGTGAATGCGCTGGTAAGAGGCTGCCCCTCTCCAGAACAGAGTACAGCGTATGGTTAGAATCTGACAAATGACGATAGTTGTCCGTTTTCGATTCACCAAGCGAGATGAGTCGTATCTCGACGAAGAGGAGTTTGACGACATCATTGAAAAGCGCAGAGAGGAAGCAGATGAATTCTACTACAGAATTAGCCCTCTTCCTATGACTGAGGATCTGCGTAACATCCAGAGACAAGCCTTCTCGGGTATGATGTGGACAAAGCAACACTACCATTTCATTTGGGATCAGTGGGCCAAGGGAGATCCTGGAACCCTCCCTCCGCCCGCCGACCGGATGGGCATACGCAATCAACAGTGGAGGCATATGCACTGCGACGATATCTTGTCAATGCCAGACTCTTGGGAATACCCATTCTTTGCCGCTTGGGATAGTGCCTTCCACTGCATTCCTCTGGCAATGATTGACCCTGACTTTGCAAAGAAGCAGCTTGATTTGTTCACTAGAGAATGGTACTGCCATCCCAATGGACAAATACCTGCGTAAGTACCTCCATTGAAGCTTTTCTTTTGCCCTATTCGTAGCGCTAACTCAAGCTTAAAGATATGAATGGAACTTTGGTGATGTCAACCCCCCAGTCCACGCCTGGGCCACATTTAGAACGTTCAAGATTGAGAGAAAGCTGTATGGCCGCCAGGATATTGATTTCCTTGAGCGAGTCTTTCAAAAGCTTCTACTCAACTTTACGTGGTGGGTAAACCGAAAAGATGCAGACGGTAAAAATGTCTTTGAAGGTGGTTTCCTGGGACTCGATAATATCGGTCTTTTCAACCGCTCCGAGCCACTGCCCACGGGCGGTGTCCTTGAACAGGCTGACAGCACCGGCTGGATGGCATTCTACTGCCTTTCCATGCTAAACATTGCCCTTGAGCTTGCAAAGCATCGTCGCATCTACGAGGATATTGCCTCCAAGTTCTTTGAGCACTTCATCTTCATCAGCGATGCCATGACCTTCCGGACAGGACAAAAGGATGAGCAGTCGCTTTGGAATGAAGACGACGGATTCTACTATGATGCCATCTCCTGGGGTGGGCCATGGCTCCAGCAGCTACCTGTACGATCATTAGTTGGCCTCATTCCTCTTTATGCAACCGCAACTCTTGAACCTGAGCTTATCAATAAGCTGCCTTCATTCAAGAAGAGAGTCGATTGGTTCATACAAAATCGTTGCGATCTGGCGGAGAGGAACATGGCCAGCATCAGGAAAAGAGGAAAGGGCAATCGTATTCTCCTGTCAATTGTCAGCAAAGAGAGGCTAGAGAAGATTTTGGTGCGAATGCTGGATGAGGATGAGTTTTTCAGTGACCACGGCATTCGTTCATTATCCAAATACCACAAAGAGAATCCCTACTCCATGGAAGTCAAGGGTCAAGAGTTCAAAGTTGGCTACGTTCCCGGAGACTCTGACACTGGACTGTTTGGCGGCAACAGTAACTGGAGAGGACCGATCTGGCTCTGCGTCAACTTTTTGCTGATTGAGTCGCTCCAGCGATTCTACCTCTTCTACGGGCCCGACTTCAAGGTTGAATGCCCTACTGGCAGCGGCATCGAAATGCATCTGGGTAAAGTCTCGGAAGAACTCCAGCATCGACTGCAGCACCTCTTTGCCCGCGATGACTACGGAAGGCGCAGCATCAACGCTGGAGATGATCGCCTCGACTACGACGAGCACTGGAAAGACTATCTTTGGTTCCACGAGTTCTTTGACGGCGATACTGGTAGGGGTCTCGGTGCTACCCACCAAACTGGATGGACCGGTCTCATTGCTCGGTTGATTCATGACACAGGGTAAGTCTTGGATAACATGCATTCAACCTTTATTCGCTATTTGATCAAGTGTATACTGACCGAAATTCTTCTTCAAAATAGCGTTAGCTGCCGTCTGCCTCAAACTCCTCGAACACCATCAGCCACCATGGCACACTACTTTGATGATATTTTCCAGAGGCATATAGACAACGGCGTCCCTCACCCAGGGGGCAGACGCCACCTCAGACGATCATCGACAGCCCGCTCCATCACTGCCCGAAGCGACTTTGAATCGTCTGTTAATGGTGACGACGACGCTCGATCCGTGACCAACTCGGTTTATCACGATGATCCTGAAAGGATCAAAGAGAAGCAGGAAGCTGATTCTCACATGCACCGGTACATCTCCGACCAACTTCGTAGATACACCGGCGTTAGCGGCGAGGACGACTCTGGAGGCGATGAATATGAAACTAGGGCATAGAGGGGAGGCTATTTCCGTTTTTGTCTTGTGCCTGAGCTAAGTTTGGAAATTTGAAGATGTCTGCGTTTAAAAACGAGTAAAAGGCGGGACTTTATCTATGTTACAATTGGAAACTACAGAACAAGGTAAGAGGTCTACAGAATAACAATCTGACGGGTGGAATCGGATAGTGTTTTGAGCATAGTTTTTCCTAGTAAAAACGATTAAATCTCTATATCAAAAAGTCGAAAAACATAGCTCAGCGAATGGGGGGTTTGTGAATTCTTTCTCCTTGTAGCCGTGCCAGCATGTCTCATCATATCAGACGGGGCTGCTTCATACATGCACCCGAATGATAGCCCTTGATAGGTGTATAGAAAAGCTCATTTTCTCTAGATAAATTTGCTCTCTATTTGCAACATGCTGCTCCACCGAATAACAGCACCCCCCCTCTTTACACTATTTGCATCCACCCTTTTTTCTATATAAAGATGGACGCATGCAAAAATAACAGACCCCCGCATCTCCTCCTTCGAGAAGTCCCCAGCCCAAATTCTATACACGGTGGTAGAGAGCTTCGTTTTGTATAAAATTGATCCCTCCTTTCTTTTTTTTTAATGGACGTTTCAACCAAAAGAGGCTCCTTGTTTTGATTGATGATATTTTTTAATACATGATAAATTACAGGTTGTCAGTAAGGAGCTTGTTCATCTTGCTGATGCGGGCGGAGACGCTGAGGTCAATGGTTCGGTCGCCGACCTCGACGACGAGTCCACCAATGATATCGGGGTTGACCT
Organism: Trichoderma sp. CBMAI-0020; assembly: GCA_030708095.1. NCBI lineage: Eukaryota > Fungi > Ascomycota > Sordariomycetes > Hypocreales > Hypocreaceae > Trichoderma > Trichoderma sp. CBMAI-0020. The sequence goes on from JAJNCI010000001.1 coordinate 1,737,530, forward strand.
AGAAGATGGACGTGAGCTTGATATTTAAGATGATTGGTGAAATCCTCCCACTGGTGAATGGGGAGGAGAAGAGTATAGAGCTTGAACATACAGCGTTGGTGACCTTGAGCTTCTTGCCCTGGCCAACGTAGGAAGACTTGGCGACGGCGTTCTCCAGACGGGACAGGAGCTTGGAGTCAAGAGCCTATGATGATACTCGAGTTAGAATAATTCGCGTCTCTCCAAGTGCGTTTGTAATTTCGCAACTTAAGTGACGTCGTTGTGATTTGTCGAATATTCAAAAAGGGATCTCCAAAAAAGTGAATTGGCAACGCACCTGAGCGCTGGTGACGGTCATCTCAACCTCGCCACGGGCAGCAGAGACAATCTGGCCAAACTTCTCAATCACACCGTTCAGGAGTCCCAGTCGGTTGTTCTCGGCGAGGGTGTCGAGGAAGTTCTTGAGGGTGGGACCGCTGGCACCGGCTTGCTTGACGAGCTCGGCCACGACGGCAGATCGGTCGGCGGGGGTCAGAGTCGGGGCGGAGAGGATGGCAACCAGCTTGGAGTCCTTCTCGACGATGGAGCCCAGCTTGGCGAGCTCCTTGGCGGTGGCATCGAGGGTGGAAGACTTGGAGGCCGCGGTGTACTAAAAATTGACGCAAGGATTAGCCATTTTCGCGGTGGTGTTTTTTTTTGACGCTGCTAATTCTCTCGATGTCTGCGGCATTGGCCCTTTGCACAATTGGCAACTCTGCCAGTGCAGGCGCCAAAATGGCATCTTGCGGTGATTCTTCGCAGGAGGCGTTCGTACCAGAGCAGTGGCGTAGGTGCCATCGAGGCCAAAGACAGCAATGGGGGCCTTGACGTCGGCGCTGGCAGCGGCAGCAAAAGTCCGGGCCGGGACAGCGGCAAAGGCACGCTGAGGAGCAGCGGCTCTGAGGGAGCGGAAGACTTGTCGCGACAGCATGGCGATTGTGGATGGGGCGGCGGAAGGTGGTGAGAGACCGGCTTTCGTGGAGATCGGTTTTCGCTGGTGGTGAGGTTCTCGTCGGCCGGCAATTTTGGAAGTTGATGCCTTGCCGCACGGGTGAGGCACCAAAATTTTAGGCTTACCTAATATTGCCTCATATAGAGGCTTGCGCCTAGCTGGCGCCATCTTAGCGATCTACAGATTACCTTAGGTACTGTAGAACATTGAACATTGATATTTTTTACTTGATATAAAAGGGTTTCTGGATCTGAGCGTGTCCATACTTGTGGCAAAACTCCTTCGTACCATCATGTTGTTGTGATGAATGCATTTGCTGAAAGCTTTATAAAACATGGCCTCCAAACAGCACACATCTTGCATGCTCATAGTACTACCTAGTCCCTTATCCATAACCTTACCCGATTCTGCCCGATAGACCCAGATGCCAATTTTCAATTCTACATTATCCTAACGCCTTGCCTTGCTCCCTGGTAAGCATCGTTGCAACGTCGCTTGCGGTTTAGAGTAATCAATCGAACAGAAACCAAAATCACACACACAAAAAAAAAAAAGCCAAGAGTGAAGAATGATGCTGAATCAGTCGCTCTTCAGCATGCTGTCGACAAGGTCGCCAAGAGGGCCCCAGTAATCACGCCCGCTTGCCAAGCCGTGTTCGTCAATGAAGAGCACGTACTGCTTGAAGCTGGTGTTTAGATGAGGCTCCAGTCCCAGCTCCCGGACAACAGGATAGTGGTGGCAGTAGATATGGGCGTACACACGGTACATTCGCTTGAAGATCTGGCGAATGAGCGTTCCAAACGATTTGGGGAACGGGACGCCTATGAACAGTGTGAATAGCCAAACTCGAGACAAGATGAATATAAAGATATCAAGGGGATGGTGCTCACCGATCTTGCTAGGCATGACAGACTCATTGTCGATGTTGGCCTGAACCCACGCCATCAGTTGCTCTATATAGGCTGGTGCAGCCATCTTGGTTGGCCGCTTGTAGTTTTCGCTGTCTTGCCAAAGATATTCAAACCTACGGTTGCCGTTAATTCGCTTCCAGGATCTGCAGTAGCCGGATGGGGTATTTCTTACTCATCGGTCGCCTTCATTTCAGGGCACGACTGCGGGGAGCAGAACTCGGTGATGGCACCATAGAGGAGATTGATCTGGTTGTAAAAGTCCACCACTGGTTATCGTTAGGCTTTTGATCTTGAGCTAGCCAATAGCAGTGACCAGACTTACTATTGACTGCTAGCCACTCATTCTCATCTTCGCCCTCTGGGAGCTTGACCACCTTCCTCAAGCTACCTCCCCCCAAAGTAACTTCGGCATATTGTCGTAGCTGGTAGCTATTGACACCTCCTTTACCGGCGCGAGGGCGGAACTGATTTCTCGTCTTCTGGTTTCTGCTTAGGAATATCTCGCCATCAGCAATCACGGTATTCAACACGGGTTTAAGAGGAGGATCTTCGTAGACGGGGAGGATGGGGCTATCCAGGCGCTCCATTTTGGCACGAGACCTGGGGCTGAGAAATTGTAGCAGCAGGGACATATTGAAGCTGGCGGAGGACAAGAGCACGCGGACAAAGGTAGGACTGGACTGACACTGTCTGCAAGAACTGAGCCATGGCGAGGCGAGGCGAGGTTTTTGGTCGAGAGGTCGAACAAGCTAAAATGCAATACGATGCTCTGCGTGCATACCAACTGGTTAGCGGGGCAATGTATGGTATGTCATGGAATGGACAAGGAGAGCAGCATAAAGCATACGTAGATGGGCAGACCGACAGTCAAGACAAGCAGCGAGCTAGACGGCAAGGCTGGAGGGAATAGAAGATGCTGTTCGACCGGGCGGGCTCAGCACCAGACAGGAAGTTGAGGATGTTGGCGATGCGCTGAGGCTGATGGGCGGTTAGATATGCAGCGATGGATGATAGCAGATAGACATATGGAGATAGGGTGCGCGTGGATAGCGGGAGGCGATGGTGTCGCATTCAGGGCGGCTCTGTTTACAGCGGTCCCTGATTGGCATGGTTGCTGGGCTAATTGCGTCAGTGCGGGCTCCGTGCAGCTGCCAAGGTATCGAGTACCGGCATGGAGGGGCAGCAATGGCTGAAGTTTGGCGGCAGATTGGCTGGCGGCAGAGGTTCCAGGTACGACGACCGAAGGAGATGAGCGTTGGCCGCAAGAAGCGAGACAATGAATTGAGATAGGAGCATTGGTTATCAGGTTTTACTATCACTGCATCTCTTTGTATGTATGTAAATATGTACGTCTGGATGAGAGCTGCGCAGCGAAGCCTTGGAAATCCAGATGGGAGCAGAGACCGGACTGTAACCTGGTGAGAGCTGCAGCTCTTATTCGCATTGCCTTGGTAGCACCATCAGCAACCGCTCCTGGGCATTTGGTAAGTTTTTTTTTTTTTTTTTTACTTTCTCAACTTTTCTCGAAATGACCAGTAAGATACCAATGCTTTCTCGCGTTGGCCCACAGAGTCATTGTGATATGACGAGGCCTGGTTGAGTCGTGCATCGATGAAAGCCGTGTTATGAGCGCTGTGATGCGCACGTCGTGTATCCGTACAATATGTGAGACGTGTAATGTATGAGTATGAAGGGCAAAGCAGGTTCTTTTCAAACGTTGAGCAATTTCTAATTATATACAGACTTCTACCTCGTATAAGACGAACACGATACCTAATAATAAGCTCATGTCTGGTGTCAAGATCCCTTGCCCCTGGCCTTGGGCTGTGGAGAAGTGCTGCAAGACAGACCGCTACTGTATATCGCTGCAGAAAACTCCAGCCCAGCAGCGCCGTGTCCTGGAGAAGCGAAACTAGCGCGTTTCTTCCCAAGATGGTTGCATTAGATGTAGTGTTTTGTGATACAGTACGAGCAGCTGAAGCGCTCTGGCTCATGTTATTGTGTCAAAGAGCCTAGATCGCACAGGGACAATGGCAGAGCCAGCTGCATGCAAGTAATGGCTGCGTGTTTGCCTCACCGCCCCCTGCTCGGCGCCGGCGACACTCGCAAACCCAAATCCATTCTGGTAAGCCCCAGCCCCGATCGATGGCCGGGGTTCGGGTCAGGTACACGACGCTTTGTTTTTAAAACACAGCGGCTAGCAGTGATTGCGCGGTTCCTGCGGCCGGCCTGCCGGGCTGCTGCGTGTCGCTACGGGGCGCCAACGGACTTGTGCTGCGCCCACGATCGCCCGTTGCCGGGCCAACGAGCCACGCCCAGCATTTGTTTGGCGGGCGAGCGCTCAAGCTGTGCGGCGGCTCCACCGCGGACGTTTCCAGCTGGCATGCACACGCATGTCCCCAGAGCCGCTGCATCTGAAGCCCGCCTTTATCTTTATGCAGCCCGGGGCCGTATTCCACCTCTCCAAATATTCTTGTCTTTTGTCCCGGCGGGCTGCGATATTCTTTTATTTGTTTATTGTTTCCCTCCAGCAGCGATTGCGACGAGCGCCTCACCGACCAAGCAACGCACCGCATCGTCGCATCAGCAGCATCTTGTCTCGCCTCACCTCGAATTCGAGCCGACTGTTTGCTGGTGGTGCAGGCCGCTTGGCTTGGATCTGGCTCTAGCTCTAATTCTAACAGCATTCCAAAGCTTAAACACCCGCCCACAGGCATTGCATGACAATGGACCGCCATCGTCGCTCCGACATACCTCCCGATTATAGTTTGCCGCCGTACGACGACGAACTGGACTCGCCCACCGGCCATGGCGCCGCCGCCGTCCGATTGTTGACATCGGTGGAAGAGCCCGCTGAGAGACCGTACGTGACACAGCCGTCGCCATTGGCAACACCGGCTTCCCCAAATAGATCCCCAGCCTCTGTATCGACGCTGTCCTTGCAACCCAAGACGGCCTCGAAACTCCACGGATCCAGTCCCGGGACATGCACCATGGCTTTTGACGAGTGTCCAAGAGCCGCCTCGAGCGTGGAGCCCAAGCCAAAGACGAATTTGCAAGCAGCAAACTCCGCGGCAGATGACCATGCTTTTAACTCTCCTTCTGTTCACCACCTTCCCAACCCCCCTCTTCCTGATGTTGTTATTCCCCCTCCTCTTTATATTAAACAAATTCGCAAGATCAACACTGCAAAGTTACCACGCAGCCCAACAAGTCCAAACCTGGCGGAAGCCTTGCCAACCATCCCGGAGGGGCCAAGTGAGCGAATCCGGCGACGACGAGGGAGTCTATCCGCGTCCGACCAGCCAGCTTGTCAACCAGCTTGTCAGCCAGCTTCTCAATCAGACGTACAGCAAACCCCACAACCAGTCGTAGTGGAAGCTGCTGCTATTGCTGCTACAGAGACAATTCCAACAACGCCAAATAGAAAAAAGCCCACCGTTAGATGGAAGACCAAAAGCTCACACGATAGGCCCATTAGTTCGCGATCACCGCGACCTCAATACGAACCCAGTGTCTTGTCCTCTCACACTCGGACGGGGTCTATTCGGGACAATGCTCCCAGCATTCCGCCGCCAGATGGGTCTTACATGTCCTATGATACTAGAGATCCTCATAGGCCGTGGTCTCCAGCATCGAGACTGACAGACTACTCTCGCCCCCCGCCTTCCCATGATTCTTATGAGCCTTCAGACATCAACGGCAGCCCCAGACCAGGAACACCGTCTTCAAGGTATGGCGGCAGCCCGCGACGTCCACTGCCACCAGCACCTCGCTTTGGCAACACGTCGCGAGCCTCACAATTTACAGACGACATAACCGTTTCAATCCCCTACGACCATCCGGATGACGAAGACATCTTCCGTCCCGAGTCAGATCTCAGCGATAATCGCCATTATGAACACAATTACGATCACTATGACTACGATGAAGAAGATGGGCGCGCTTACGGCGATGGTCGCGAGTCATTCATCTCAGGCGACCAAGAAACACTGGGAGAAGAGAATGAGTATTTCGACAAATATGAGCACTACGGGCCTGCACCTGACGGAGCGCAAGAGCGACGCGGTGTCCGCGCTCCGCAAATGGCCAAGAAGGAGGTTCCTCTCATCAACGGAGAGCTTGTTCTAGAGTGTAAAATTCCAACCATTCTTTACAGCTTTCTGCCGCGACGAGATGAGGTTGAATTCACTCATATGAGATACACGGCCGTGACCTGTGACCCGGATGACTTTGTCGACAGGGGGTACAAGCTCCGGCAGGCCATTGGTCGCACGACTCGAGAGACTGAACTCTTCATCTGTGTGACCATGTACAATGAAGACGAGATCCTCTTCACCAGAACCATGTATGCGGTCATGAAGAACATATCCCACTTCTGTTCTCGATCTCGATCCCGTACCTGGGGTGAGAATGGCTGGCAAAAGGTGGTCGTTTGCATCATCTCCGATGGCCGTGAGAAAATCCATCCACGCACACTTGACGCTTTGGCGGCCATGGGAGTATACCAGCACGGTATCGCCAAGAACTTTGTCAACAACAGGGCGGTGCAGGCTCACGTCTACGAGTACACGACGCAAGTCTCACTCGACTCCGATCTCAAATTCAAGGGCGCCGAAAAGGGCATTGTGCCGTGCCAAATCATCTTTTGTCTCAAAGAAAAGAACTCGCGCAAGCTCAACTCACACCGTTGGTTCTTCAACGCATTTGGCAAGGCCCTGAACCCCAATGTCTGTATTCTCCTCGACGTGGGAACCCGTCCAGGAGGTACTTCGCTGTACCACCTCTGGAAGGCTTTTGACTTTGACTCCAACGTCGCTGGGGCATGTGGTGAAATCAAAGCCATGAAGGGCAAATACGGGTCATACCTTTTGAATCCTCTAGTTGCGTCCCAGAACTTCGAATACAAGATGTCCAACATCTTGGATAAGCCTCTGGAGTCTGTTTTTGGATACATTACGGTGTTGCCTGGTGCTCTCAGTGCTTACCGTTACCATGCGCTGCAAAACGATGAAACTGGTCATGGGCCTCTCAGCCAGTACTTCAAGGGTGAGACACTTCACGGCCAACACGCCGACGTGTTCACTGCCAATATGTACCTGGCCGAAGATCGTATTCTCTGCTGGGAGCTCGTAGCCAAGCGAGGCGAGAGATGGGTTTTGAAATATGTCAAGGGTTGCCACGGAGAAACTGACGTTCCCGGTATGTTGCTTTTCAAATATTACATCTTGCACGCTGTCCTAAAACAAAAGAACATGACTAACATTCTAAATCTGTAGACTCTGTTCCCGAATTCATCTCTCAGAGAAGAAGATGGCTAAACGGTGCCTTCTTCGCTGCTGTCTACTCCCTTGTACAGATGCGACAGATTCTACAGACTGATCATACCCTTGCACGCAAGGTCCTTCTTTACATTGAATTTGTCTATCAATTCGTTCAACTGCTCTTCACGTACTTTTCTCTCGCAAACTTCTACTTGGCTTTCTACTTCGTCGCTGGTGGACTGGCGGACCCAACGGTCGATCCGTTTGGGCACGGCATCGGAAACGTCATCTTCATAATTTTGAGATACACATGCATCCTGCTCATCGCCATTCAGTTCATCTTGTCGCTCGGAAACCGCCCACAGGGCGCACGGAAGCTTTATCTTAGCAGTATGATTATCTACAGCATCATCATGGTTTACACGACTTTCGCCATCATCTACATTGTCATCAGGCAGTTCACGCACAAGGAGGGCGGCCAAACGTTAACACTCGGTAATAACGTGTTTACGAATCTCATTGTGTCCATGGCATCGACGATAGGTCTGTACTTTGCCATGTCATTCCTGTATCTCGATCCGTGGCACATGTTTACCTCTGCTGGTCAATACTTCCTCCTGCTACCAAGTTACATCTGCACGCTTCAAGTCTACGCTTTCTGCAACACGCACGATGTCACCTGGGGTACCAAGGGTGACAATGTTATTAAGACTGATTTGGGTGGGGCCGTCGGAAAGGGCGAGACTGTTGAGCTTGAAATGCCCAGCGAGCAGCTCGATATCGACAGCGGATATGATGAGGCTCTACGCAATCTGCGTGACCGAGTGGAAGTCCCGGAGAAGCCCCCGAGCGAGTCCCAGTTGCAGGAAGATTACTACAAGAGCGTCCGAACTTATATGGTTGTGTCGTGGATGGTGCTGAATGCCATTCTCGCCATGGCCATATCAGAAGTGTATAGTAGCAAGGGCATCGGTGACAACTTTTATCTCCGCTTCTTGTTGTGGAGTGTGGCTGGCTTGGCTGTCTTCCGTGCTATTGGCTCTACCACGTTTGCTGTTATCAACCTCATTCATCTGATTGTTGAAGGCAGAATCCGCATGACTCTCAAGCTGCCCAGCTGGGCGGGCGGCATGGGCGAGAAGTTTAGCGAAACCATGAGCAGCGTTGGAAGCAGCGTTACTAATGCCCTTAGATCTTGAACTCAGTTTCCTGTTTCTTTAGATTTGTACAGCTTCTTTTGATTGTGTGTCCTACATGATTGAGAGATTTTTTCCTTATCTTTTTTCTTTCCTTTCTTCTTCTACTCTCCCTTGACCAATGGAGAGTCGGTGGGTGGCTCGTCTCTTTTTTTCACTTCTCTCTCCTCTTCTTCATGCCTCTCCAAAAGAAAGTGAGAGGCACGAATAGTTGAACAAAGTCTACAAAGTTTGGAAAAAGACTGGGAAGGGTTTTTGGAGGCTCTTTCAGTTTTGATTGAACGCCTCTCTCTGTTCTTTTATTTCTTCTGTATCGTTGCGGGAAAGAGAAGCACAATGTTTGTCAATATGGATTCTCTATATGATGTATGTCTCTTGTCTATAATGAAAAGGGTTTGATGGAGCTCCTTAACGTTGGAAAGCATATTGGTGATGCGAGAGCATTCCATGGTATGCTGTATGAATTCACGGTAGCTTAGGCTTTTGGGAAAAGCAGAAAGAAAGGAAGGGGAAAAAAAGGTGATACTAATGGGAAATGGGAGAGTGGTGGATCTGATGGAAGGATAATGATTGTTGTTGTTGAATTATGAGACATTGATGAGAATATATTTTATGTTGCTTCAGATTCATGTTTTTCTGACGCCTATGAAAAGCATATCACGGTAAATTAACGATATCTATCTGCCTTTGCCGTTCAAAAGTTGATTTTAATTTTACTCAGTTTATATCATATTTTTTTTTTTTTTTTTTGAGAAACTAGATTTAATTCAATACTACATGATAAGATGCTTTCAGTTGATGATATCCAACGCCCAGTGTGTTTTAATCCAAAAGAAGAAAAAATAAATACATTTATCTCATACCATCTCAATTCATTTACTCTTCCTCGGGCTCCTCTTCTTCCGCAACCTATCGAAAAAGTTAGCATAATGGATCTTTAAAGATGAAAATAACTAAAAGAAGAGACTTACGTTATCGTGGAAGTTTTGTCCATCAGTAGTCTCATTGATAAGACCAACCCGAATGCAAAAGTCACCGAATCTCTCGCCCTCCTGTCTCTCTGCTGCGTACTGCTTCAATAGGCCCCTCATAAGGGTCAGGATCTCCTCTTCCTTGATGCTAGCACGGTACAGCTTGTTCAGACGCTGACCGTGGTAGCCACCGCCGAGGTACATGTTGTATGCGCCGTAGGCCTTGCCGACAAAGGCCACTTCAGCGAGCCAGGGACGAGCACAGCCGTTGGGGCAGCCAGTCATACGCATGACGATGGAGTCTTGGCGGAGGCCGTTCTCCTCGATGCATGCCTCGAGCTTGGTGATGAGCTGCGGGAGGTATCGCTCAGACTCGGCCATGGCAAGACCACAGGTGGGGAAAGCAACACAGGCGGATGAGCTAAGGCGGAGAGCGGAGAACTGGAGGTTGTCGAGCTTGTACTTCTTCAGCAGCTCCTTCATGGCGGGGAGATCTTCGTCGCTGACGCCGCTGAGGACCAGGTGTTGGTTGCCGGTCAGGCGGAAATCGCCCTTGTGAACCTTGGCAATTTCTCGCAGACCAGTCTTCATGCGGAAGTCGGGGGTATCCTCGATACGTCCGTTCTCGATGAACAAGGTGAAGTGGTTCACACCAAGCTCATCACGCTGCCAGCCAAAGATGTCAACATTGCTTTTGAACTCGAAAGCTCGTGGAGTGTCGAACTTCTGGCCCCAGAGGTCCTCAACCTTGCCCTTGAAAACCTCGACGCCCATGTCGTCGATGGTGTACTTGAGACGGGCGTGCTTTCGGTTCTTACGGTCACCGAAATCACGCTGAACAAGCATAATCTTCTCGCAGGCAAGGTGAATCTGATCCTTGGGAACAAAGCCAAACATGCGGCCGAGCTGAGGGTAGGTCTTTTTGTTGTTGTGAGTGGCACCCATACCACCTCCAGCAAGCACGTTGAAACCCTCAAAGACACCAGCCTCGTTGACAATGGCAATCAGACCAATGTCGTGAGCATAGACATCAGTGTCGTTGTAAGGAGGAATGGCAATGGTGATCTTGAACTTTCGGGGCAGGTAGGTGGGACCGTACAGGGGCTCAAAATCCTTAACGGCATCACCTGCAACCTGGACCTTCTTGTTGTCCTCGTCTTTCAGCCAGATCTCGTGGTACGCGCTAGTAGAAGGCAGCAAGTGATTGCTGATCTTTGCGGCGTACGAGTGGACTTCTTGGTGAAGCTTGAACTGCGAAGGGAGAGTGCTGCACATGACGTTACGGTTCACGTCACCACAGGCGGCGATTGTGGTCATGAGAGCACGGTTGATAGCCTGCATGGTCTGTCGCAGCTTGCCCTTGACAACACCGTGGAACTGGAATGTCTGACGAGTGGTAAGCTTCATCGTCTCATTACCAAGCTTGTTGGCGATATCGTCCATCTGAATCCACTGCGCGGCAGTAGCAACACCGCCAGGCAATCTGCAGCGAATCATGAAGCTGTAGGCAGGTTCCAGGCCCTGGGCCTTTCGCTCGTCACGGACATCACGATCGTCTTGCATGTAGGTACCGTGGAACTTGGTCAGCTGCTGATTGGCGGCGGAGATGGCTCCGGTAGACGTATCCCTCAGCTCCTCAGCGATAGTACCACGAAGGAAGTTGGATTCAAGCTTGATATCTTCGTTGGTAATTGGCGGGGGCTCATCGGGAAGGCCGTCGACCTTGTCCACGCCCAGGACCTGCCACAGCTTGGGCTCCCATTCCTGGTAGCCGGTCTGGAAGCCATCGGGATCCTGGTCGTCTCCCAGCCCAGTATCAACAAATCGTCTGCCACCCAGGTTGCTCAAGACTCGGTCAAGATCCTTGGCCGGCTTGTTGTAGTAGATCTTGTCTTCCTTGCGAGGCCAATAGTGGCTGTCACCCAGACCAAAGATGGAGTAGTTGACAGTAGCTAGATCAAGATCGGTGTTGTCCTTGATAGCATCCCAGAATGCCAGACCATCTTGAGGGAACTCTCCCTGTCCAGCAGTCGATGTGATGAAGACAATGTTTTCTTCGCCTGGCAGATCTTCGAGGGGGTAATCGTCCATGGACATGGCTGCTGTCTTCAAGCCTCGGGCTCTACCCCGGTTGGCCAGTCGCTTAGCGATATTGCTGGCATTGCCATTGTCGGAAGCATACAGGATGGTCAAGGGAGCACCCAAAAGGCCCTCCAGAAGCTGGTTATAGGCATCCTTTGCCTTCCTCTTCTGTGCTGCGCGGACCTCGGTTCCAAAGTCCTGGCCAAGGTTGGACGCAAAGCTAGGCTCCTTCTGCATGAGCTGGGTCAGTTGGTTGTCTCGGTCAAGGAAAGCCTTCAGCTCCTTCTTGATGAGCTCAGAGTCGAGTGAGAATGTAGGCTCGCCGTTGGCCTCGTTGGACGGGTTCCATCTGTAGAGAGGCCAGTATCCAGTATCCACGGCCCTTTTAGTTTCCTGCAGAACGGTGAGAGGCGAGTCAGTCTCGCCAAAGTAAGGCAGGTAAGCCAAAACAACCGATGGGCCGTTGAACTTGTCGGCTTCCAGCAGTGCCTGAAGAACCTGGGTGTATGAGCTGTAAACAGCAGTTGAGGCTACGTAGGCGTTGCCAAAGTGCATGGCGTACAAACCAATGTCCTTCTTTCTGCGGTTGGCATCGGCCAAAGCCTTCTCAGAGTAAGGCGTAGAGTCAATAATGAGCATGTTGACATTTTCGCCAGACGCAAGGACGTGGTGAACACCAGAGTTGCCAAGATCGTAAGCCCAAGCGTCGGAGCCCATCAGCCAAAGAGACTCCTTCCGGAACAGAGCACGGTTGGAGAGGAGCTTCTGAGCCTCAGGAGAGTTGTCCTGCTCCAACTTGGCAATGACCTCGTCCGCAATGAGATCAGACTTGGCCTGGTCGCCAGAGTTGACGGCCCATCGCGCCAGCCAGCTCTTCAGAGCCTCGCTGGTAGAACCGGAGCTGCTTGCCGCCTGCTTGACTTCGGCGATGAAGTTGGCTCGCAATTCCTTTCTAGCCAACAGGGAGCCGAAACCGAATTCGGGGCTGGCAGATACAGTGGCAGAAATGCCGGCGTCCTGAGACCCCAGGGCATTGGCAATATAGGCTCTGCTGCCAAAAAGCTGATCGAGAATCTTATTATAAGCAACCTCGAGCTTCGGGGCCTCAATGCCTTGTGCAACGGGCTCGCTCGGTCCCTCCTTGACACCAACTTCAAGGTTCTGGATGGGCTTTTCAGCAGTGAGGTTCTGCACAATGCCACGGAGGGCCTGGGTGGTGGCCTCGGGGGCAATGTATCCCAGCTGGTGGCCAACGATTGTCTCGACACCGCCGGGGCCGCTCTTCACAGAGGACAAGACGTCAATCAATAGGGGACCCCATTTGGTGGTCTTTCGGTGGATCTGTTCTAGAACAGCGACCCTCTTGATGGTGTTTGGAATGCTGGAGACGAGCTTGGAGCCGATCCAGGGTCGGTACAGGCGGGGAGTGAGGATGCCAATCTTAGCATAAACGTCGTCAGGCTTCGCGCTGTTAATAGCTTGAGCAAAAGCGCCGGTGTCAGATCCGAAGATGAAGAGGCAATTCTCTGCATTGGCAGGTCCAGTGTACTCAAAGGCGCTGTATTGTCTTCCAAGAGCGGTGTTCAGCTGCTCCCAGATGCGAGAGGCGCAGGTGTAGACATCTTCGGATGTCACTCTGGGGGCGGCAGTCTCGACAGTGGTAGCGACGGATGAAGCGCCAATAGGGGTACTGGAACTGCTGGCCTGGCTGGTCTTGGCAGACTGCTCAGATACTGTCTTGGAGGCGAGTGAGGCGGTTGACTGCTGAAGACCCGAGGTCTTGTCAGAGTCGCCAGAAGCCTCGACTTCCTGGAGATCCGAGGAAACGGCAGCGTGTCCATCGTCGGCGTGTAACCCCGTGGCCTTGATGGTGCTGGCCTGGAATCTCCTGACGCCCTCGATATCAAGGACAGCCCTTACTACGGTAAAGTCCTCTAGGCCGATGGGCTCATCACGGGCCGAAGTATCTGGAGAGAAGAAGTGGATGACAGCCTTGCCGGTGCGCAGGGCCAAAGCATGGGCGGTGATGGCCATATCCTGAACCTCCTGGAGAGTCTCAGACTGGAGGAACGTCCATCCTGAGTTCCGGATAGAGGTGATGACGGAGTAATCGGCAAAGCCGCGTGGCTGGAGAGATACATGCAGGACAACAGGGTAGTTGGCGAGCTTGTAGAGGTGAGAGATGGAGGGGAGGAGGATGGAAGAAGAGGTGGTGACAGAGACGAGCTTGCCTGAGCGGATGGGAGCAAAGACAGAGAGTAAGGGGTCATTGTTATAGCGGACATGTTGGATCTGTATTCAGGCAGTGGTCAGTGAGTTTTCATGCTTCAATAGCCATCTTCGGGCTGTCGGCGGACCAGGATCGGGTCGTCGTCAGGGTGAGATGATTATGTGTAAGTGCGGCAGAAAACCCCAACCACCAAAACAACGAGCATTCCGCGGCTAAAAAAAAAATTGCCAAACACTAACCTCTGGCACAGTGTCCTCAGTAGCTGCGACGATTCCTCGGTCCTTGCGGCTGGCAAAGCGCTTTAGGTGTGAGGAAAACTCAGAATCGGCAGCCAATGACGGCTGCACGGAAATGACGACATCGCTGGATAAGTAGGCGATTCTCGCAGCTGCAGAGAACAGAAGAACAAAAGAATTAGTCCAGCTTTAATAACAAGAATGCCTCCAAAGCCAAAGGAGCAGAAAGAAATTGTAGTCATGTATTCCACAGCAAATCATCGACTTACCGGCCTCTTCAGGCGTGCGGATCTGAACCGAGGTCGCCATGCCCTTTTCTAGTATCCGGCGCCTCGAACCGATCGTTCCAGGCTTTTGAGAGACAGGAGTGTAGTCTCTACAGGGCCAAACGAAAGGGCAAATTAGGCAAAAAGAGGGAAGAGATGGAAAGACAAGAGAGGCAGAAAAGAAAAAAAGAAAGAAAAACAGGAAAGGTCCCTTGGGAGAGAGGTCTGGAGAAACGACGTGACGAGGAATGGTGAGATGGTTTTAGTTATAAGACCGACCCGTTTCGCCAACGGCCAATTCACCCCCAGTCGATCCCACAAGACTCATCCGTGCTCTCAGTCAATAGTTGTGCCAAATTGCTGCCACGGACTGCCTTTGGTTTTCCCAAAAGCCTCTCCAGGCTCCACTGGTTGGCCTCAGCCAAATTTCCATTCCCCGCAGAAGCCCGAGTTTTCGAGGATTGCGTGATCGCTTAGCGCTTTGGAGTTGTGCGCAATTCGTACGTGGGCGCCACCCGCCAGAGCGCAGCCATAGGACGGCGGCGATGGCGAAATCGCTCTCTCTGACAAATCCCTGCCGTCAGATTCGTTGCGATGCGACAGTGGTAGCATGGATAGCTGGAGAAGAATTTGCTGCCGTGAATGGGGGATTGTTGATGGAGGGGGCTTGATTGTTCATTATAGAAGTTCCAGGGACTGACATAGCACCTGCCTTTCGTTATAGTACTATCCTTATCAAGGCTTACCATACTCATCTCCATGTATACATTGATCCTCTCATATTATTGCACCTATTAAACAAATCAATCAGCTCGTGGAACAGCAAAGTCTTCAGATCCTCTCTCGCCCAGCTTCTACCACCGCCGTCAACCTTCTTTGCTCGAATTCATGCCCTCAACTGACGCCATCAACACTAAACCCAGTTCAGCACCTGCTGGACCGCCGCTCTCGCCGCAGCCATGCCGCAGGCGCGCCTATTCCAACAGCTATTCTTCAAATCCATCATCAATCCATTGCCATCGATTAGGCTGAGCGGGACTCTTGGATTTGGTGCTTGGGTAGACCCGATCCGACCCATCGAACTCTCCCCTCCGACTTCCGTCATTCTCTGGAGGGCGCCGACGAGCCGGGCAACCTCATTCGTTCATTCGTCCTTTGTCCAGCCAAGCAGATGCCCCATAAGCCAGTCACTAGCACCTCCGAATGCCGAGCAAATCGCAGGGCCCGGCCGTCGGAGCTGGTTTTCCTTGTCTTTGATCGTATGTCTCTGCCGCACCCTTCAAATAAGCATACCAATGGCAGTGTTGCTTTATGTATTAAATAATTAAGGTCACACCCGTGACCGCCCAAAATAGCAAAAACTAAGAACTATGCCGAGACTTCTTTCCTTTCTTTCGATGAGGAATCGCGGGGTTCCAATCGCGTCATTTCATACGCTCCCCTTCTCCTTCGCTCTGTCCCTCTCCCCATCGTCTATATCGTCAACTCTCTTTGGACTCTATTTGCACGCATCAACTAGGTATCTGTTTGCCTTGTCTTGACATGATTCAACCAGTCTCCCTTTCTCTCTCAATCTATCTCTTATACTTCGCCGGCCAGAGTGCCGGTTGAGCTAGGCTTCCGGCTGGTACCTCCGACAGTCCACTCTCCCGCCTCGGAATAATCCATCCAGTAGTTGCGTCCAAAAGACACCATCGTTCGGCCGAGCTGGCCCCTCCGGCCTTCACCGTCAGGCAGGTCGGTCGCAAAAGGTCCCACATGATCGTCAACGCCGGGTCCCTCGAGGATCATCAGCTGCATATACTTTTGCAGCACCTGTCGCGCATAGTTCATGACAACCAGGCTAAAGTATACTCGGATCAAGGTCAATCCGGTGATGAGAATCATGCTGGCCGCCGTCTCCTGGGGCACAGCATCCCCGTGCATGGCGGTTTCACGACGAAGACCCTCCATCCCTTCGGCAACAATATCGGGCAGGCTTGAAGGCTTGACTCCAGACCCGGTCGATAGCGCAGCGTTGGCAAAGTACCAATCCATTCCAAAAGCGAATGTAGACGCACAGTTGATAGCAGTATCAATCACATACAGCCACGCCAAGGCCAGGCACTCAAACGCAGTCTGCTTTCGGATATGTGGAATCAAGTAGACGAGGGTGCCGAGGATCCCGATGCAGTAAATGTAAGTCGTAAGTTGGAACAGCGAGAGTTGAAATCCAGTAAGAATAGCAAGAAGGCCGTAAACGCCGGTGACCTTGTTGAAGACCAGCGCCAGAGAAATCAGTTCGGTACCGGTCTGGAGGCTGATGAAGCCAAAGAGGGTCTATAGTCGCTAACCGTCAGCGACATGCCATTTCATTTTTTGCTCATTCGACCATCCCGTGACCAAGAGGAAGAGGTTGTCACAGGTAAAATCGCCAGCAAATGCCTACCTTCGGACGAGGTATCCGCAAATAAAGCCTCGTAAACTTCGACATGATGGATAGATTTCCCGTCGCCGTCGAGGTCTATACCATGAACCAAAGCAAATCAAGTCTATCGTCGGGCAGAAAGCGGCGTTTGGGCGCTGAAAAAGAGAATGACGGAAGAAGCGACAGGACCTCGAAAGGTTTCGGCGACGGCGGAGATGATGCGCCCAGGAGACGCCCGAAAGCGCGCTTAGCCATATCCAAGACTAAAAAGCCCCACAGCAGCCGTCTTTTAACCAGTCACAAAGGAGCTAACATGATCTAAAAATGAAACAAACACATGACAAATCACATGATATAATTTCTTCTTCGAGAAGCAATTGATCTGGACTCGATTTGAGTAGCAGTTGAAGCGCTTAATTAGCAGTAAAAAAGAATATTAATATGTGTATAAACGATCGTGGGCACGTTGTCCCCCTTGCAGGTATTATACAAAGTCCCATGCACTCGCCAAATTCGAATTATATATCCTATCCTCGGCATAAATGCATCGTGACTGCGAAGCGACGCTGAAATGGGGATACTGGGTTGGTTATCTTATTAAGCTTTCATACTCCATCATAAATTCTTTGACATCTTGGTTTAGCATGAGCAGCCTTCTTGCTGAGGCTGTTGTGTGTTTGTCCGCACATCAATCACTGCGAGAAGGAAAATAGAGTTAGAAATATGTTCTAGCAAATATAAAAGACCAAGAGCACATCCCTCATAACAGGATAGGCATGGGAAAAGATGGACAGAAGAAACTTACTTTGGTTAGTGGCCTGGGTAGCCGAGTCGGAACCTTCCATACCAGGCAGGGCTTGCGCTATTCTCTTGAAAAGGTTCTGTACGTTGTGGCCAAGCTTTGCACTGGTTTCAACAAACCTTAAGCCTTGCCTCTTAGCCTCCTCCTCTCCTTGTTGGGTCGTGACCTCTCGCTTGTCGTTAAGATCCGTCTTGTTTCCCACCAGCACAATAATCACATCGTTTCCTCTCTCGGCCCGGACATCGTCGATCCATTTCTTGGTGTTTTGGAATGACTTTGCGTCTACGTAGAGGTATGCGTTGTCAGTCTAACTAGGTATAGGGAAGATATGGTGGGGCTTCACCGCGAGTTTGGAGGGGTGAGTGGAGGAGGAGGGGGATTTTGGCGGTAAAGAGAAAAAAGAAGACAGGAAAATTCCATACTAGAGATGTCGTAAACCACGACGGCAACGCTCGAGTCGCGGATGTATGAAGGAATCAGACTTCGGAATCGCTCCTGTCCTGCGGTATCCCACAGCTGTAGTCGTACCGTCCGGTCTTCGAGATACATGGTCTATAACTGGGATTAGGCTCGGGTGCCAGCAGATGATGCGGATGAATTGATTTTCTTTTTTTTTTTTTTAAAAAAAAAAAAAATCTCCGTACCTTTGAAAGAAAGTCGATACCAATTGTTGCTTGATACATATTATCGAACGAGTCGTACATGAAGCGAGTGATCAGAGACGTCTTGCCAACTGCGCCGTAGAATCGGTCAGTCACAAAATCGCCAGATAGGTGGAGCCGGGCAATAGACACATACCGCTTTGTTCTCCCAAGAAGACCAGCCTGGACAAGACCGGATTAGCATTACTACCTTGGATATAGACGAAGAAATGGGCACAATAGGATGACGCACTTGAATTTCTTCAAGGGGTTGTTGTATGATCCTGCCTGCGCCATGGCTGCTTCGTGTGGTGGTTTGTGATGCCGGTGTTGGATATTCCGAGGGGTGCCAGAGAGACTGTGGTTGGGCTGCTTTCTGGTGGACAGAGGCAACGCTTCCAATTGTTTGGTGATGGATTCTCGCAGTGCACGGGTTTGGTCTCCGATGCTGTTCTTTGTCGCAGCTTGTCCAACAGTTAGAATACTAGGCAGCCCCGAAAGGAGGTGGTGACAGTTTGATAATGGCCGCCACCAGGCTTCGCGTCAATAAATAGCAGCACAGGCAAGAATTAGGACCCCGAGCCACCTTTGGGCCGTGGACAGCTCAGAAAACGGGCCCCTCCGCATGCCGTGCCCCGCTACCCAACCAACCGTTCTTTACGCGGCCAGATGGGGACTAGCCCGTCGTTGCGCGATAAACGCTGCCTCCAGTGCTTGTGACCGTTAATTTGCTGGACGCTGGTGGGGGACCCGCTAAAAAATCTCGAGAAAAGTTGCTGATAAGACAGAATCAGAATCAGCCAGCCAATGTCCTCCACACGGTAAATTTGCGACTGCGACCTGGTATTGCCACAGCTGGGCATTATTTTCAAATATTCTATCGCAAATTTTCCTATCTTAGTACGATCAGTTTCAGAAGAACCTCCAAAAATAGCAATGCCGGTTCTTCGCTCAGCTACGGCTGGCTCTGGCGAAGCCCCCAAGCAATTCAGCCAGCCATCCAGGAAAGGAAAGAAGGCATGGAGGAAGAACGTGGACGTTACAGAGGTCGAGGACGGTCTTCGAGAGCTGAATGATGAAATCATTCGAGGGTACGGTGCTGTTTATCAAATAATGAAAGGGGAAATAAGCTGACAAAGTTCTGCAGTGGTGTCATTCGAGAAAAGGCATCGGAAGATCTCTTCGTCCTCGACGTAGCAGGCGACTCCAAGATTCCCCAGAAATTCCCCAAGCACGTCAAGAAGGGTCTCAAGGCCGACGAGATCATCAACAAGCGCTCGGCCGTACCGGCGGTCCCCATGCGAAAGCGCCCCAGCGACAAGACTACCGACGGAGTCGTCGCAGCCAAGCGCCAGCGCACGGATTGGGTCTCTCACAAGGAATTGGCTCGCCTGAGAAGAGTTGCCGACGGACACCACGAGAACACTGTGGCTGTCAAAGACGCTACCTTTGATCTGTGGGATGCCCCCGCTGAGCCGGCGACGCAGGACCCTACCGACTTTCTGCCTGAAAAGTCCGAGGCCAAGGTCCCCAAGTCTATGAAGCAGCAGCCTCTTTCGCTCCTCTCCAATGGAAAACAACTTCCCGCGGTGCCAAAGCCTACAGGCGGATACAGCTACAACCCGTCTTTCCCCGAATACGAGAAGCGACTCGCAGAGGAGAGCGCCAAGGCCATCGAGGCCGAGCAGAAGCGCCTCGAAGCAGAGGCTGCCGAGGCCGCGAAGCTCGAAGCCGCAGCTAGGTCAGCTGCCGAGGCAGATGCCGCCGAGGAGCGAGCCAACATGTCAGAGTGGGAAGAAGACTCTGAGTGGGAGGGTTTCCAGTCCGGCGTGGACGAAAGGCCCAGCGCGAAGCAGCCCAAGCGCAAGACGCAGGCTCAGCGGAATCGCATCAAGCGCAGAAAGGAAGAGGAGCAACTGGCGAAGCACAAGTCTGAAATGAGGTCTCGCCGGGCGCAGGAGCAGTGCATCAAGGAAATCGCCGCGGAGGTTGAGGAAAAAGAGAAGGAAAAGGCCCTCATCCTGGCTCAGGCCGCTGAAGACGAGTCAGACGCCGACAGCGAGATTGGAGAGGAAAAGCTGCGAAGGAAGCAGATCGGCAAGTACAAGCTCCCGGAGAAGGATCTGGAGCTTGTTCTGCCAGATGAGCTGCAGGAGTCTCTGCGACTGCTCAAGCCGGAGGGCAACCTCCTCAAGGACCGATACAGAAGCATGCTGCTCAGAGGAAAGGTGGAGAGCCGAAGACACATTCCCTTCAAGAAGCAGGCCAGGAAGAAGGTTACAGAGAAGTGGACGCACAAAGACTTTGTTATATAGATTAGAACTAATGGCTTCTTTCTGTATCTTCCTTTTGAGATTTTGCTTTTGCTTTTTTTATAAAAAGTCTTTAGATCATGGCGTTTATATATATATATTCCTTGCATAATTGAAAAGTTTTATTTTTTTTACTCGCGAAGAAATGCTCTCAAGCTACCGATTAAACGAGAAGAATGTACACAAGATACACTTAATATATGTTATATACGTAGCAAGCAGTTCTTGCGATCTCGACGCCGCTATTTAAAATCAATTTTATAGATTCTAAATCTGGCCAACACTTTCGTCTAACATTTGTTTATCAACTTGGCTGTTGAGAAGCGCACAGTGAAAGGAATACATCTCTTAAAAAGCCACAAGATCTAATATTCATCTTCGTCAGTATTTCAGTCGAATAATCGAAATCGGGGTAAGTAAAAGACCGTGATACGTACCTCTACCAAAGAGTCCTCGCTTCATCCAATCCATCGCCATCAAGCTTCTTGTCCGGAAGCTCACACTCTGTGCAAAGTAAACTGATCTCCAGGCATAAACAGCCCACAGTCCACCAGCCAGGCTCCAGCCATCACCCAGGTCAAAGACAGCCGAGTTTCCAATATATGCCAAGCTACCTAGGTGGCGGTATTCGAACGCCTTGTAGACGGCAGCATCCAAATCACCATCCCGGATATCGTTTGCCAGCATTGCATCCGAGATCCTCGCCATCTTGTTGAACTTGTGGGCCAGGTAGCTTCCCTGCTGGTGGGCACGCTGGGCCGTGGCGGGGAGCGATGTCAGCTTGCTGTCGATCTGATTAAGTAACTCTCGCAGCTCGCCAAAGTCGAGAGTTCCGGACTGGTCCTTGTCGAATTCGAAAAAGAGCTTATCGAGACGCTTGAGGTGATTAACCGCCTGCGGAAATCGCTTCTTGACGTCCTGCGCAACTGTGCGCCAGTCCGAGAAATGGAGCTGGAGCTTTTCCGGTTCGATTCCACGCTTCCACGCGAGGTTTCGGAGGAAGGTAACGATGCTCTCGGCCACGTTGTTCTGGACCGTGGAACAGTCGCCAATGGCATAGACGTCACCCAGAGGAGCGCCATTTAAGCGGAGGTGGGTATCTGTTTCCAGCGCATGTCGGTTTGTCTGGACATCACCGAGCTTCTTTGCCAATTTCTGAGAAAGGCTGGTCGGAGAGACACCGGTAGACCACAGACAGAAGCCGATTGGAAGTTCTTTGGTTATAACAGATCCGTCCTCTTGCTTCTGGCTAAAGATTATCTTGTCCGGCTGAACTTCCTTTACCCGCGAATTGGTGAGCACCTCAATCTGGTCACGGTTGAACCGTTCCTCTGCATATTTGGAAACCGTTTCGTCATAAGTGTTGAGAATATGGCCTCGGCTCTGAATGATGTGGACGGATATCTCATTTCGTAGTAGACGGGGGAAGTGTCGAGTCAAGTCTTCGTTCAGGAGATCAAAGAGCTCTGCAGCAAACTCGACGCCAGTCGGTCCACCACCGCTAACGACAAAGGAAAGAAGCCGCTTGCGCTCGTCATCTGTGGTAGTAGGTAGACAAGCAAGCTCAAGGTTTTGAATGACCTTGTTCCGAATCATTCGCGCATCGTTGATGTCTTTGAGGAAAAAGGCATTCTCCAGACCCTTGACACCATGAGGGTTCGTTGAAGAGCCAACAGCCACGACCAGTTTATCATAGGGGACATAGAAGCGGACCTCCTTGCCCCTGTGATCGAGCTGGGAGACCTCGACCAGCTTCTCTGAGAACTCGACGTCTTCTGCCTTGGCTCGTATAAAGTGGCCATGCACACGACTCAAGATTCGTCGAATTGGCTCAACTAGGGAACGTAGTTCTAGGGTTCCCACAGTAGCGGATGGCAGCATCGGGGTAAAGAGAAAGTAATTTGCGGGGGAGATGACGGTGACATTGTAGTCGTCTGGGTTCAGTTCTTTGAGGAGTGCCACGCCGCCCCATCCACCACCCAGAATAACCAGCCTTGGCTTGCTCTTGCTCACATCATCGTCGATAAATACCTCGGCGATTGGTAGATTCTTGGGGCCGCCGCGGCGTGGCTGAAGCGCAAGCTGCGATACGTCGATGTCGCCCTGCGCGACATTTTCATGGTAGGTGCTGGCGTCGTACAAAAAGAAGCCCAAAATACCGCCGCCCAGGACTACACCCGAGATGCCAACCCACGCAGCAGCTCGGTAGAGGAAGTTGAGCAGCCGCGACTTGCGCTGAGGCAGCGGCTTTCCGGATAGCGCGCGAGCGAGCACGAGGCTGGGATGTGGGAGCTGGGACTGGAGTTGGAGTCGCTCGGTCGAGTTCGCTGCCGCGGCACCTGTTCTAGGTCGGGAGCAGAGCTTGGTGAAGCTTCGTAGCTGTGAACATCTCGCTGTGGTGGCGGCTGTGCGCGGGCTGTTGGAGAGAATGAGGCGTTGCCTGGTGACGCCACTCGCTGCCAGGCGGAGGGATCCCAGCGCCTTTGCTGAGGTCACCGGCATCGTCGACAGCAGGTCAATTGGGCCGATACGAGTCGTTCACCATGAAAGCCCAAGAGCCGCTCGCGCCAATTGGTCGTTTTGCGGGAGCTGAAAACGAACGGAGCAGTAGCTTCAAGTTGTTTCAGGCAAACAGCCAATGCCTCGATGCTCTATCGGTTAGTACACAAAAGCTACAGCTGCTCGTCTATAGCAATGGAATGTGGTTATGCGAGATTTGACCAAAGACGTCCTCCTCTACGCACACGCAATGCGCGTCTTTTACGATTGATATAGCTCGACCCTTTGACTGGACCGCGCTACTCTGGATATGTCGGCGAGTCTCATGTCGTCATAGCCGCAAGATTGGGCTACAAGCCCCCACTAAAGATTCAAACCGCGTAGCTCTTTAGCGCTTCTCTAGCAACCCAGGAACGCCGATATGCGATCGCTGGAGCGATCCGCCGATGCAACCTCGCCTGTCTGGGCGATGATGTTTTATCCCGTGGAAATGCGGATATTGTGACGCAGTGAAGCGATGTAGGCCTAGAGTAGAGGCAGAAGCCTCAGGTAGCTGGGATGCAACCATGACAACTTGCTATCATTTATTATTACGTGCGTGCTCTGCTCTGTCTGTATACTGCTGATTATTAGGGGAGAATATTGAAAGCCAAAGATATGCATCGATGTGCCCAAACGAAGACAAATCAAACATGGGGCCTTCATGTAGAAAAACAAAAATTGAGACAGAAGGAAAAAAAGAGAAAAAAGAGCATGCAGCTAACCATTGCTGTCGCCGTGTGTGTGTGTTGTGAGGCCGGAATGCCGGAAGTCGGCTGTTGAGCTTCGGCCTCGCGGCGATATCACGGCCGCCGACACGGGCTAGCAACCCCGGCACCTCCTCCGACAGCTGAATCACTGTAGCTGGAAAAGAAAATATGAGGATGAATTACGATGAATTCTTCTCATAGTTCTGGGCATGCAAATATCCGTGTAATGATACTTTGCAACATAAAGCGCCCACAACCACTCACTCTTGTTTGTTTAAGATCACCATGTTTGTATCAGTTGCAAGCATTCATTCAATCATCCAAAATCCAAGAACATGTACACTCGTGTCATCATCAGAGCCGTCAAACCGTTGTCGTCACCGGCGGCTAGCACCCGTTGTCTTGCAAGGTCCAAAGAGAACCATCAATCTCGTCGTCTATCATGCGAGTAGAATAGAGTGATGATATAGATTTTTTTTCTTCTTCTTCTTTCTTTAGGACATGCAGGTCGCTTAACAACGGAAATATCTCGTTTCAACCCATCGCTGCTCCTGGTGGGGTAGGAGATTGCACACCACGGCTGTAATCTCTGGGAAGACCGTCATCAACCTATGCAAGCCAACTTTTCCAGCGGAATAAGTCGCCAGGACGATACGTTCCAAAGCGACGCCGTGGTCGACTAGGACCTGAACAGCCATGAGAGCTGCTCCTCCACTGGCCATCTGCGTGTCGAGCAGCAACACACTTTCATGCTCGTGGATATCTTCCGGGAGACGCAGGTAATGAAGCTCCGGTTCGCCAGTCGAATAACTGGACTGGATCAGGAGCCGTCCCGTTCTGCAGTCCGGGATGGTCTTTCTGAGCGCCGGTTCAAAGGCGGAACCTCCTCGGAGCACGATTACGGCGCTGACTTCTCCCTTGGGCCGCAGACCGTTGTACTTGTAGCCCGGCGGCGTCTCAATTGTCGTTTCCTCGAACTGGACATTATTCAGAGCCCTATATCAGAGTAAGCATGTATGCCCGTTTGAGTTCATAGTTGACCTACTGTTCGATGATTAAAGCGGCGAGTCGATCGAAATAAAAGATAAAGTCCTCAGCCGAAGTGTCTATGTCTTGGAGAATGGTGTTCATGAATTTGATTTGAGGTGCTTCGCTCATGACAACGACGCGGTCGGAGAGGGGCTCATCTCTATCTCTGACCTCAAGCCTAGCCAGAGCCTCACGATGGTGTGTTGATTTGATAAAGAGCTTCTTTTCGATGAATTGAACCATCATATCTTTACATTACTCAGCACCTTTTTCAAGAAAGAAAAGAGAAGCCTCGAGGCTTGACTTACCCAATGCAACTTGGTTCTCGATTCCTCGTGGTACAATTAAATCGGCCACCTTACGTTGTGGCTCGACGTACTAATTCATGTGAGATGAGCCTCGTCAAAGCACAGCTCCGTTGAGAAATCTTACCTTTTCAAAATTCGGCTTCACGAAAGCGAACCACTGTTTTATACAGCCTTCGACATCTCGGCCACGTTCCCGAACGTCTCGGACAACTAGCAGGGCAGTAGTGAGCATTTGCGTCCTCGCTTGATAGCACTACAGCAGAGATAATGAAATGCCTTACTTCTCCGCGACAAGCAGGTGTCTGCATCAGCTTCGCAGTATATCTAAGTGCATGTCAGAACTTATCCAACAGCGTCATTTGTAATCAAGCATACTGCCATATCACATAGCTCACGAACTCGTGGGTCGTAGAGGGCGAAAATGCCTTCCAAGACAAGCACGTGTGGGGAATAAATAGATGTGGTGTTCTCCAGTCGTGCATGCTTGGCGAAGGAGTACACAGGAATCTCTGCTCGCTTTCTGGAAGGATTGAGTTAACAAGGATGTTCAAAGCTTGTTCCATTTACCGCAGATTATGGTTACCCAGCCTTCAAGTCCCGTAGAGAGTTGATGAGAGCGTCAAAGTCAATGGCCTACAAAGAAGCAAAATTAAGCATCCGATCGTAAGAGGCATGATACTTGCAATACTATAAAAACCAGGGGAAAAAACACCAAGGCCAGGCGTCATACCTCCGGGGAGTCGAAATCGTACGCATTGGCAAATGCCAGCTTGGATTGGGCAGGGGTCAAAGACTTATAGTATGAGTCCTAGTTTCATCATTAGTTACCGTGTTTGAGTCTGGCTGCGTTTCCTGGGGTGTTCATGCCATGGAGAGAATGACGACCCACGGCAGGTTGAGCTTCTTCACTATCGTCTGGGACAGCGTCGACTTGCCGGAGCCTGAGCTGCCCGCAACGGCAATGATGCTCACGTCTGCCCACGGCGGGGAGTAGTAAGCACGCTTCTGAACCGTGACATGGCTCTCGAGCTGCGACATTTCTACCTCCAGGACAAGTGCTGGCCCGGGCCGTGGGTTGGTTGGATCACCGGCAGGCCGTCGTTACGAGCAAGAACAAGCACAGGATTACGCTTTTTATGTTAGGGTACGGAGTAGCAGATGAAGTGGGAAACGGCTCGCGTGATCCCCACTCGGTAGTCGCCAAAGGTGAGTTTTTGCCGGCACAGGCCAGAGGACGTTGCCACGGCGTGAGGAGCTGAAAAGGCAGAGAGGCGGGAGGGAATAATGGTGAGAGAGGATGGCTGGAGAGAATGAGGAGCGAAACGAGTGTTGATCGATGCGCAGAAGGGGGAACAGGGAACAGAGCACTGATGTAGGTAGATTGACGGTCAGGGTGCAGCATAAAATCTTATCGGCCGTGGCTTATCGACCTGCCAAACCCACCGAAATCGAGGCTTCGAGGCGCTGGACGGAGATGGCCGCCTCTACAGCTGGCCATCCGCTAGCGAGTCGGCGCGGATAGCCCCATCCAAGCGAAGCTTAAGCCGCGCGCTGATAGGCCTGTTAGGGCTTGAAGAGGCACGAGTGCCCAAGCAGGCATGTGCCGGTGGCTAGCAAACCGTTCACATGGTTGCGTTGGCCGCGTCTGGGCGGCGGGCGGCGCGAGGCGCAGGAAGCCTTGAGATGCGGCGCTTTGGCGTCCAGATTGAGCCTCAGGTTGAGGTGCAATTGGACGATGGTGGTTGACTTTCGATCAGGCAACCTTGTCTCGTGCTCCCTCTGCCCTCTCTAGTTGGCTGAAGCTGCTACGAGGTCTATAGTACTCTATCTTGTGGTGGCTAAATGGGAAGAAAAGGGTCTACTCCAACGTGTCGTGTCGATAGGCACCTAAAAGCCACCCACCTGCCTGCAGAGTACGTTGGCATTTGGATACGGAGTACATTAGTTTGCATTCTGCAGCCCGCCGATGATGATATCTGACTGCTTTACGACAGGGGACTACGACAGACATTTCGCCAGAGAGAAGTGAAAAAAAGCTTACTTGTACGCAAGGGGGGTTGTCTTCCCGGAGCATTGGCTACATGCTTGTAGGTAGTCTAAATATTATAGGCTGGTGATGCTGCTAGAGACTTGCTGCTGCTGCATCTCATAGGTACCCATTACTTAATCTTGGTTTTTTTTTTACCCTTCCGAACAACGAGAAAATTTTTCTCTTCCTTCCATTCAATTTTGCTCTCCAGCTCGCTATCACGATCATGATAACACAATCTCAGGGCTCTGTCCCAGCGAATTAGTGGTCAAGGACCCCGCCGGAAAGGGCAAACGCAGCCGCAAGAAGCTACTGTGGAGTCTTCTCTGGGCGTTCGCGCCGTCCATTGGCCCGCTTGGATGACTGTACATGGAGACCGGGCCACCTCCAAAAAGGGCCTTCTCTGCTCCTCCGGCCTCTGCAGAAATCGTTATCCTTCCACAAACTAAACTTTTCCCTCGCTCTCAGCACTAGGCGCCACATTTGCCCTGTTCGCGAGCCTGCGGTTCCACGACTCGGCTTGCCAATGCGCTGAAACGTTGGCATCCTCGGCTTCCTTTTTGGCTGCCGCGCACGCCATGAGCCTCTTTATTCTCGCATAACCGCTGCTGTCGTACCGTAACTAGACCTGCTGCCGTCTTCCCGCGGGAGGACTGATCAGATTCATGGTACGATGCCGTGACGGCTCTGGACCTTGCACCCCCGCGCTACATGTCCTGACTCTCTGTGCAGATGTCGTCGGCTTCTACAGCTACTCCGGCTAAGCATGCCTTTGAGAGGCGTGTCGAGGGGGTCAAGTCTCCCAAAAAGTAAGATTCAGCCCCCAACCTTGCTTCCTTGCTACATCCCCCAAGCAAGACTTTACATGATGAACATACTATCAATGGGAATCTCTCCGAGACATCTCTGCGGAAAACCGATATAATCTTCTTCTTTCCTGACATTTCAAACACCCTCTCATGCTATTGATTATCCTTCACACCACGACTAGGGCGAGTTATTAACTGGCCTGTAGCGATATTAATGCCTTGATTTTGGACTATTTGACCATGGAGGGTTACCCGAACGCGGCCGCAAGATTCTCGAAAGAGGCAAAATTGCAGCCGCAGCAGGATACCTCGGCTATCCGAGCACGGCAGCAGATTCAGAACTGCATCCATAGCGGAAACATTCAGACTGCTATCGAGACGTTGAATGAGCTTGATCCTGAGGTATGTGCACCATTGTTCTCACGTCTTTTTTTTTTTTTCTTTTTTGCCCTTTATGATTAGAACACGAGTTTTTACATGCACCACGCATATGGCTGGTTTTCCGGCCTGTGATGAGAAACACCACTTCCTTTATGATCCTCTACTATATGCAACATTATATTTTGAGCTCTTTTTTTCTGTTGCCTGCAAATTTTCTAACAGGCGACCTAGATCTTGGACAAAGACAAGGCCTTGCGCTTTTCTCTTCTGCGGCTCCAGCTTGTCGAGTTAATCCGGGTTAGCAATGCGTCTGGAGGGGATATTGGCCCTGCTCTGAAGTTTGCCACGGAACAGTTGGGACCGCCTGCTTCCACCAATCCTGCCTTTCTAGAAGATCTGGAAACAACAATGGCTCTGCTATTATTTAATCCAGACTCCTTGGAGCCGCAACTCGCTGCTCTTCTCGACCCTAGCCTGCGTCGTGATGCTGCGGACAGAGTAAACAGGGCTATCTTGGAAAGGCAATCAACTAGACGAGAGGCCGCCATCCGCCAGCTCGTGAAAATGCGAGCCTGGGCAGAGGGTGCGGCGAGAGAGAAGGGGAACGGCCTCCCAGAACGTCTCGATCTTGGATTGGGAGGTGACGAGTCCCAAAGCCAAACATGGCGAGGATCCGGTTCTGAAAACGGACATGAATCCATGATGACGACTTGAACAATTGAATTTCGTCTATAAATTTGGCGAGTCCTTTGACTTGTGCGGGTTATAATTCTATAATGACGAGTAATGCTATGATATGATTCTGCTTGAATAATTTGAGACTCGAAGAGCAGTCTCGGAGCGTGTCCTTTGTGAACTGAATGCTTAGTGCGCAGGCTGTAATAGAGATACTGCTACTGGTAGAGGATAGGCCACATCAGTCGCCTATTCATGCTATGAAGTTTATAACGAGACACTTCTGCTTGCAGAAAACAGAGAGGCTCAATATGTATCTGTCCCGTAAGCTGAAACGGCAACCTTCTCACTCTCATTTTATCTTTTTTCTTAAAATGCATGACGGCGTTAATGGAAGTTTTGACAAAATGATTTCTTAATCTAATAAGTATATATGTATGGAGCTAAGCTTAGTAGCTGCTCTATTTTGTTCGAATGTGCTTCAACTTCTTTGGTGAGTAAAGGAAGTTGTTTGCGTAGGCTTTGGGTGTGATCTTTCGAGAGTTTGGCTCCTGGACGAAGTATTCGTAGCCCTGCTTCTCAGCAAAATGAATGGCGTCCTCCTTGGATTTGAAGTTGATGTTGGTTCCCTGCATGAAGTCTCCCGAAGACTGCCATCCAATCAACGGGTTTTCCCAACGGTGTCCCTTGGGCAGAATATCCCAATCCATTCGCCAACGATCACCCCTGTGATCTCCAGATTGTGTGGCTGGCTTGGCCTCCTGGTAGATTCTGCATCGAGAATTAGAATCGCCAATCTTCAAGAATTTCAAACTGTCAAGACAAAATATCAAACTAACCGAACTGTCCTTCCTTGGAGCTCCATAGGGGCGCCAGAAACGGTAGCGGCAGGAAGAACGTCCTCAGTGCCGTCCTGCACGCGCTTGGGGACCGGAGTATATGTGCTACACATTGTTAGCACCCAAGTTTATCGCAATGAGACGAAGGTAGCTGTCGTACGAGGTGGCTTTGTCGAGGGGAACGTCGTAATCGGGCTGGTTAGCACTTGGCATCGCAGGGACGACGTCGGCGGGCTTTGCCGCAGAGCTTTCGAAACGGCGGGGGATAGACGCCAGCGCGATGCGTGGGCGCATGGCGTTGCGCACCAGGCGAGCAGCCGACTGTGTTCTGAGAGACGCCATGGCGAAGGAAGCGAGCCTCTCAATTGATTGAAATGGTCTTGTCCGCGATGGTCATGACGGTGGTTTGCGGCGATTGTTCAAGGTGGGCTTGATCAAAAATGGGGGGCGCTGATTGGCTGATGCGGAGCGATATTTTACCGAGACGAGTGCTTTTCGGCAAGAACCTCTTGGCTGGATCATGGTTCAAATCCAGCGATTTATCGACGACCTTTCGCCATTGAGCGCCTCCAGACGTAGCTTTTCACCATATTTTAGAGCGTCTTTCCTCATAACCCGACATCATGAGCTACGTCACCCGCCGAGCGCTTTCTACGCTCATCCCTCCCAAGGTGAGACTCTTCCCAAGCGGCATCCGAAATTGCCTGCGCCATAATGCTAATATGCTGTGATTAGATTGCCTCCCCTAAGGTATGAACAAAACATGCGATGATTGATGACGAAGAAAGAGGAGGGAAAGGAGGAGGAGGAGGAGAGAAACTTCTCACTTGATTACGCTTCAAAACAGCCGAGTTACGACGCAGGGGAGCGAACGGCTGGGCGACGAAGAAACGCGAATTCATGAATCGACCGAAGTGCGGGACAATGAATAAAACATTTGGCTAACGAACGATGCTTGATACTAGGCAATTGGTGCTGCTCCCGATGCTCTGCGCATGCAGCGTGTCGTGAGCTTCTACGAGAAGCTTCCCCGGGGTGCCGCTCCCGAGATCAAGGGCAAGGGTCTTCTGGGTCGCTACCAGGCCAAGTACTTTGGCAAGAACCCATCTGCTACGCGTACGATATAATCAAAATCCAAAAAACATCCCGGATATTTGAAAGACCACATTGGCTAACTTGCTTCGGACTTTCAGCTATCGTGCACGCCCTGCTTTTCCTCATCGGCATTGGCTACGCCCAGAACTACTACTTCCACCTGCGTACGTATATGAGGCCGTTGATTTTCAGTGACATTCATTGCTAACGCTGCTTGAAATGTATCTAGGCCACCACAAGAACAATGCGCACTAAAGTACTACGGATGGTTTGTTGAAGCCTCTCTCTCGACAAAAAAAAAACGATGAGCGGCTATGTAAATAGACTTTAGAACGGTGTTGTCATAGACACACTTGGACTCCTTTATGTACTATCAGACACGCATTGAATACCTGTTTCTCGTCCGACAAAACTAAAGTGATACACACATCTTGGTTGAGTGTTTGCGTTGTTATTCATTTTTCCCCACCAATTCTTTCACACTGTCGACCATAAAGTTTCATGGCGCATTAGTGAGGTTGAAAGAGAATAATGGTACATATAGTAGTTTGATATAATGGCGAGAGTTTTTCTTAGATAGAAACACCACTCAATGACCTCAAGATGCCAAGGCACTAGAACATATGACTGATAATATATCATCAGAGTCAGCTGGCGAACACACCTAGAACATGAAGAGCATGGTATGCATGAGTCACTGCAAATAGGATCTGCTGATGCCGACTGGCCGCCTGACTAACAGCCGCACAGAGAAAAGGCTAACGTATAAACATTCGTGCGTTTCATTCAATAAAGTCTCTTCAATCTAAGACCGTTTATGATGGATGATACCCCGAAGCGAGGCCTTCAAATTTCCATTTGAACATCACCACGAATAAGAGTACATGTAGGCTTCGGGGCTGACGTGCAAAAGTTAAAGACCACTGTGTAGCGGCTGCAAACCCTCCTAAAACAGCACCCGTATGGGGGCACTATAGATCTTGAATAGGCGTCTTTGCACCTAAGCAACTTGCCATGCTAAGCCTCTTTGGGCGGAACAGCGCTGTGAACAGCGGCGCACGGGCCCTCGACCCAGGCCAAACTTTCCCACTCAGCGCTAGGCCATAACAGGTTCCTGCAGCTTCAAAATCAGGTCGCCTTCCACCTCACCATCGCTATTCCAGACACATCGCAGCCGAGTTCTCGACACCGGTCACTGCTCTGACGACTCCTTCCAAGCAACACCGAACCTCATTGCGAGGCCCAGGAAGAGAGGATTTGACCCCGAAACCTCCGCTGTACTTGTCACCGCCACCACCGTCCGCTTATCGCTACTGCCAGCTTCGTTCGCGATTCCGCAACCCCCTCCTCCTCTCTTCTCCTCCTCCTCTACCTCCCTTTGCCGATATTGCGTTGCAGCCTTGCCTGTCGTGTGCGTTGTTCAAGGCCGACGAGCACACAACAAGGTCCTTTTATTAAGTCGAATATCTGGAGAAGCGACTTGGTTCTGAGCCCTAGAAAGAGAGAGAGTTCGCTTCCTTACGGCTCCAACTGGCGCACACCTGCCACAACGACGGATGATGGCCGCTGAGCCCTCCACCGACAATTCAGCTGATGTGTTTGCCTCGACTGAACCACAACCTGTGAGGCGCTTCTTTCTTCTCCTTTTTTGCCTGCCAATCGGGAGACCAAAAGTCATCTTAGTGGTGACGTTGGCGCAGGTCTTGTCGTTTTGGTTCTTCTAGGTGTAACGGGCACTATGCTCTTGAAATATGCTAACACTGTGTTCCTTGAGTCGCAGGCCACCGACTCTCAACATGGCGAACCGGCACCGCCAGCTGTAAACGGAGGCTCCCCCCTCCCTGAAGACATCGCAAACAAGCGAATCACGAGTGTCGAAGACCAGATCAATTCTGCCGACGTTAGTGTGAGCGGGGGGTCAGATACTGAGGCATCGCGCGCAAAGGATGGGGACAAGGGCCAGGTCCGCGCTGGGACCTCCACGAAAAAGCCTGCGACATTCAAAGCTGTTTCTGTCAACAAGACCTTCCTCGCCTCCAAAGCGAATCCAAATGTCTCTTCCAAGACCAGCGACAAGCCAGCTGCGGGCTCTAATACCCCGCCGACTGGCTCCGCCACCTTGTCCATATCACGACCACGTTTAGTTGCAAAATCGGGTAGTGGTACGGGGAGCTCAACTCCAAGGTTCTCGTCATTGGCGAACGGCGGAAAGCCGGCGGCTGCACCTGACCCAAGTGTTGTGTGGAATAAGAACAGGCGTAGGTCACCCTCGACATGAGAGCAAAATTCCTTTTTTGGGGCTGATTCACTAGTTCAACATATGCTTACTTTTCTGTCTTTTGCTTCTAGCTACACCTGCCCCGGAACCCAAAAAGTTGACGGATGAAGAGCTCAAAAAGTATGGAATTCACATGGCTAGTCGCCTAAATGAAGACGATACACAGGGCCAAAATAAGTGGGCAGACATTGACGATGACGACGATGACTGGGAACCCGAAGCGATAACTTGGGGAGACGGCACCAAAACAACTCTCCCCCATCCTGATGAGGCTTCGACTCAGGCACCAGAGCGTGCACCTGATGAGATCAAGCCTTCTGTCCAGGACAAGCCATCCTCTCCGGCACCGCCAGGCGTGGCGAATGTTACACCATTGCCAAAATCTGGAGGGCTTCCGTCTGGGAAAGGGCTGGTCCTTAAGAGTGCTGCTCAGGAAAAGCCAGTTCTAGTTGCCAAACCCCCAGCGCCACCAGTGCCCGCCAAATCTCCATGGGCTACTCTGCCCCCTATTCCGAAAGCATCGCCTGGTCTTGTAGAGTCTGCGTATCCTCCACGCGGCGGCCTGAAAGAGTCCCCTTACGCCTCCCACATGGCACCACCTCCCAGAGATCCCATGAATGATGATTTTTCACGTACCTGGAGAGATAGACCCTCATATGGGAATAAGGAGCTTTTCAACTCTCGGTCTGGTCGATATGAACCTGTCCCTGATCGGCGCCCCTCGATGCGATCTGATTCTCAGACTAGATACCCTGCTCTATTGCAGCGTATGCCTCCATCAGAACATCCAGCCGAGCCTTCAGCTGCATTCCAAACTAGTCGTGCGGTCCAGGAAGTCCCGTTTGGACGACGTAGGGGCTCGTCCAATGTCAGCGGCGGCAGTGGATCATATCTTCAGCGCATCGGTAAGGGAGGCGATGGCTCTATGCCGCCGCCCCCTGATTTTACCGGCATTCGGAGAGGCTCTTTAAGTGGCTCTGTGATAGAGAGTCCGGTTTCTCCAGTGGCCGTATCTGTGATGAGTCACGGACAATCAAGACACCAGCCCTTGCACGATATGGCTTCTCGACCGTCCCCTGGGACAACGTATGCTGGTCCTCACCATGGGAACCCACATGCTGAGATGAACAACGGGCCTGCTCCTCACCAGCTTGAAGACGATATTGAATATCAAAAGAAACTGATGCGCGAGGGTGTCGAGCTCGCCAGAAAACGCCGACTAGAGGAAGAGGCTCGTGAAGAAGCTGCACGCCGAGAGCGTATACAAAAGAAACTCGACGCTCTTGGACCTCCTCCCGAAAAGAAGAGCGAAGTGAAAGATGTGCCCAAGGATCGTGAGGCGAACCAGCACTCGGTATCTGGCCCACCTGCCGAAAAACCGTCTGCGGTTGAGAATCCTCCAAGCCAAGCGGATTCTAGTAAAGATGACACAGTCACTATAACCCGTATTGAAAAGCCCGCATTCAGCCAGAAAGACATTCCATCGGCAAACGCCGTCCCACCTGGCCCTACAGCCAGGCGGCTATCACACAGCCAAACCACGGAGTCTTCCAATGTCTGGGGAAGTTCTGCACCTCGGCCAGATCGGCTCGCATCATGGAATTCCGGGGCACAACGAAATGTCTGGAGCTCTCCGGATAACAACAACGGACTTGGGAACGGCACATTCAATCCCATTATCGGCCGCACGCCTGCTCAACCAGTTTCAAACCCCAACGCACCAGCTCCTATTGGCCCTCCTACTATCGCGCAATCATCTTCCCACAATCGAAACCAGGTTCCATCAGTAATTGGCTCGCGTGCTACTCGGTATTCAAATCTGGGTAACGACATTGCCAGCAAATGGGTGACGTCCGTAGCTGAAAACGACAAAAAAATAAGTGCGGCGAAGATGGCTGAACGGGTAGGGCGTGATCGTCAGCTAGCCGAACGTGGAGTCACAGCGGAGGATGCTCAACCCGCAATCAAAGACACTTGGCGCCCAGTTCATAATCCTGGCGATGGAACCAGACACGTCGTGGGATCTACTGAAGGGAAGCCTAACACCACAGACCCGTGGAAAGTCTCGCGAGACGATCTCACCAGGGGTTCTTCTTCTGCGGATGAATCCATCTTGGGAGGCCAACCTACAGTTATTGGTAGCGGAGGCAGTAGCTCTGTTTTGCCTCCGAACGGCCCAACAACCACTCCTCAATCGCGACCCTCTCGATTCTTCCCTGCCAGAGATGTTCGTATGGAGATGGGCATGGCTGAACCACTGCGACCCTCTTCGCCATCTCCTCCACCCCCAACAATGGAGGGCCACCCGGCATACGAAGGGGACATCACACGCCCGCATGTCTCATTACCGAAGCCACTACCAGTAGTCAAACTACCCCCTGCTATGGCTGCCGCTCAGGCATCTCAACCAAAGCCAATTAACACATGGGCCAGCCGTGCGGCTGCTAGAGAGATTTCTCGCGCTCCCGTCCATCAGGGTCACTCTATGCGACGACCCTCTGAGACGTCACATGAAAATTGGCAAGATAAAATCAATAATCTTCTAAACGGCGGGAAAACATCTCCACCAAAACATATGGGAGTAGATCCTGCCAGTCGGCATGCGCTAGATCATTCGACTACCCAGACTTCCACAACCGTATCTTTGCCTTTTGTATCGGTACAGTACTCAGTGGGAATTCCACAATCATTAACTTCAAAGCCTATGGCAGAAGAATGCTTTGAAGAGCAAGAAATGGGCTCTCTTCCACAGATCAGACTCCCCCACAAGGCACCAGAAGCAGCGTGGCAACCTGCAGCAGGCATAAAATCAATGCCCAAGAGATTTTTCGTACAGCCGACTGTTATGGAGCCATATTATTTTGCCTCCGAGGTTGTTGGTGGAGGAAACGCTGTACGGATTTACTTTCCAGGGATGAGTGAACCTAAGGTGGCCACTATCCCCTTTTCTGCGGCCAGGGGCGGACGAGGAAGCCATCGCCCATCATCACGACATCGAGGTGGTGGTCACGGATCTCGTGGAGGTCCTGGAGGCGGAGGTAGCGGCAATGGGAATGGGAATGGCAACGGCGGAAACGGCAACGGTAGCAATAAGAGGGAATTTTCGAATAACTACAGTGATTCGACGACCTCAAATAACTCTGGTCGTGGCGGCCGCGGCGGGTACCGCAGTCGCGGATCTGATTCCTGGAGTCGATATTCCCGCGATCAAGCTGCCTAGCTGAACGACTCGCACACCCTTGGTCACCTTGTTCGGTAGCCTGGGTCTAGCCATTACAAACCAGCAACATAACAGCACATTATCTTTTTTGATTGTCCTCAATTTGCTGGGGCACGTACGATATTTTGAACTTTCTTACAAATTAACGAACGAAGATGAGAGATAATTACCTTTTTTTTTTACCAGTCATCGTCTCTGTGTACACTGGACTCAACCGTCTCAGATGGCATAGGGGCAAATATGTACCATTTCAACACGCGTTATTTTTGACGTATTTGATTGCGCGTTGGTTTTTTACCAGTGTTTATCAAGGCATTGCGAACGGATCAAGGAACAGACACAAAGAAAAAGGACCAAAAAGAGAGAGAGAGAGAGAGAGATGATCGTCTGTCTGCAGAAAGGCTTGTCAAATTGAGCCAGATTCTCATTCTAGTATTTGTCCGTCGCTGGCTACTACCTACATACTAGTTCTGGGGGAAGAGACATCGTCTACAGGAGCAACGTGGAGCGAGAGAAGCCAAACAAGCACCTCCCCATCTCTCCCTCTCGCAGTACAGCGTTCCAGAACCATAACGACCAAAAAAAAAAAAAAAAATCTTTTGCGCGGTCTTTGGCCTTTTGCCAATTTGGTAGGGCTTCACCGGTAAAACTGTACAAGTACAGGTATGGAATACGGTGTCCTGGGCATATATTGAGCCCGGCTCTTCCAGCTATTAATAACGGAATGATGGACGTTTAGACTCTGGAAAGCTTGCAGAGCAGGCTTCTGGCAATTCGAAGGCCCTCATCCCCCCCCCCCTTTTTTTTTTGGTGGAAAGGGGGGGAAAACGATTGGGGAAACAAGGTGCTTGTTCACATTGACGTGAAGTAGTGCAATATCCTACAGAAAATATGCCAAATGTGTTGAACTTTTTTTTCGCTCATTACAACTTATTTCCTCTCACTGTGCTTTCTCAAATACTCCAGTGATGTGATGTGGTGTGATTATTTCTCGGAGATCCAATACGGGTTTTTTTCCTATCATGTCATTACGTTAATGCATCCATGCATCCATCCAACATTCCTTGACATCTGGTCATTTTTATATACGCATTCCTTCCAACTCCAAACTCCCTCCATACTTGGTATATCATTTTGTTACTGTTTCTTCCGCTTCATCATGACAACTCTGTCTAAATCTCTTCAACCGCGCAGTTGGGGTGCAGAACATAGACGACATTTGCAGGTGTAGCTGACGGGCCAGCGCCATCGGTAAGGCCTTCGCCTCTGAGCGCCATGAGGATATTGTCCTAGTGAGAAAAGGGGGTATTGTTAGATCATGGAATACGATGCCCTGATAATGGGGATTAAGACTCACCTTGACCATCTTTCTCAGAACCATATGCGCCAGGGTCTTCTCCCTGTGGTAGTCTTCTTCTCCATCCATCTCCTCTTCCTTCTGCTCCAGATACCAGTTGATAAGAACGCTGCCCTCGACGCCGTCGCCGGTGCCAGCCTCGTCCTCGTTGACCCTCTGCACAAACATATTCATCATAGAGACATACATGTCATAAGTGATAGTGTGCTTCCGCCTAGCAGGGGCGTTTAGTTCTGTGCCATCTTGGCCTTCTTCCGCCATGGCGGCATCGCCTTCGTGGTCTTCTGTAGGAGTGACTCCGGAGGCCGCATCAGCAGCACGACGAAGGGTCTCACTGTCTTCCTGAGTGTCATCCGTCTCCTCCATTTCGACATCGTCATGCTCAACAGAGATGATACTTTGACGCAGGAGGTTGAACGCTTCAATGACCATTGTAGGTGTGATTTCTTCAACGCAGTTGACCTTGGCGATAGCCTCAGACAGACGGATCATACTCTCCAACTGACGAACCGTGATTCTGTAAGAGTTCTTGCCAGCACCACCCTGGGCGTCGTCAGCTCGGAGTTCTTTGTACTTTTCAACAAGGCATTCCCTCGCCTCATCCGTAAATTCGGGGCGGAATGTCCTTGCAAAGCGGATATATCGCTGCAGTTGCTCGGTGCTAAACTCGGGAGTGATGGCCTCGTCGCGGCGCTGGTGGACTCTGACGATATGCTCAGACAGATGGCGGTCGAATGACTCGGAGCACTCATCCAGAACTACGAAGAACAGATCAAAACGGGACATGATAGGCGCTGACATGTTGATGTTGGCGCGGAGAGTGGTTTTTCGGTTGTAACGGCCTCCAACCGGATTTGCCGCAGCCAGGATACTGGTGCGCGCATTGAGTGTTGCTTGAATACCGGCCTTGGCAATAGAGATTGTCTGCTGCTCCATGGCTTCGTGGATAGCAACCTGATCAACAATATCCATCTTGTCAAACTCGTCAATGGCGCAAATACCATTATCAGCCAGCATAAGTGCTCCGGCCTCGATAGTAAACTCTCCTGTTTCCTCATCCTTAACAACGGCAGCCGTTAAACCGGCGGCTGACGAAGCTTTGCCACTGGTATACACTGCACGTGGTGCGAAGGAGCACACATATTTGAGAAACTGAGACTTGGACGTCGAAGGGTCTCCAACAATGCAAATGTTGATATCACCTCTCAATTGCATCCCCTCAGCGGTACTTTTGCTGACACCAGACATGAGTTGCAAGAGAATACCCTTTTTGACGACCTCATGCCCATACACTGTTGGTGCTATGGAGTTGACCAGCCGAGAATATATGTGGTCGCCGTGGACCATGGATCGCAAGTCCTCAATCTCCGAGGGGTTCATAGATGCCAGAACTGCGGCCTGGGCTTCATCCACCGACTCAGCACCCTCAGCACCGCTACGACCATTCTGAGTAAGAGCGCTGATAGCATCTGCAGCACCACTTGCGGCAGACTGGCCAGTGGACGTAGTATCAGGCGCAACCATGCATGCAAGGAATGCCAAGCGATAAGTCAAATCTCGAACACCAAGGGCTTTGAGACCAGAGATACCGTTACCGCCAACATCAGCTCCGCGAGGTGCGCCGCGGTCGTCACGAACCGCCGTAGGCCGTAGACCAGGAAGGCCGAGCTGACTGACATCCGGTACGACGATCAAAGCACCGGTAAAGATGCATTTTTCACCTGCCTTGGCTCGATCGACAATCTCGCCTCTCATGATGACATCCATAGTACGGGGCATGCTGCCTGTGGGGATCTCGGAGCTGTTTTCCTGGATGCGGACCTTTTGCCAATCGACAAATGTGCTGTGCCTGATATCAAGCTGCCATGAGACACGGTTTTGACAGGTCTGGTTGGGGCATTGTGTTGGTTCGGTGTATCGGAATGTCTGCTCAACGTTGGGGACGACGGCACGGCAGGCTTCGCAAACGAACGTAGCCAGAGATAACTCAGGTCGTACTTCTGATGTTCTGGTAACGGTGCCGGAAATAGACAGCAGCTGGCCGATGTTGGCAGCTCTCAAGCCTCGAACTCGGGAGACAAGCGGCAGGTTATAAAACGCAATGGAGAAGAGCTTGTCGGTCTGCTGATGCTCGTTTTTCCTCTGGGACAGGTCGCTCTGGGTTGCAGAGCCGTATTGGCTGGCGCCAGAGGTGCTCAGCTTGCTGGAGGCGGTGGCCTGACGATGCTCGCGAAAGTATTGAGACTCATATTTGGCAATCATGTTATGCAGCGCCGCAGTAAGGAAGGGAAGGAATCGATAGTATTGGCGTATGATACCGTCTGCAAGACTGCCGTTCTCCCAAGCGGCCAGATGCTTGTAGTCGACGTAGAAGGTAGAGAGTTGGTATGTTCGCATGCCCCTGATCTGGGCAATGTAGTACTTGTTCATTGTGGCGGCACTGGAAGGGGGTGCACCTGATGAAAGAGGATCTTCGATGAAGCTGATTTCCGAGTGTTAGCCACAGCCGCTGAACAGCCACATCAAACGTGAAACCT
This sequence comes from Trichoderma sp. CBMAI-0020, assembly GCA_030708095.1. Taxonomy (NCBI): domain Eukaryota; kingdom Fungi; phylum Ascomycota; class Sordariomycetes; order Hypocreales; family Hypocreaceae; genus Trichoderma; species Trichoderma sp. CBMAI-0020. The sequence continues at coordinate 1,777,623 of JAJNCI010000001.1, forward strand.
CACTTTTCGATGAAGCCCTCAAAGTGCTCCTGGACGAGGATGCCAATCCGGTCCTCCACCTTGGGGATGCTGGCAGCATCGGGGATGCGCGAACTGCGAGGAAGCTGGTCGTCCGCAAAGCCGTCGGCGTCGCCATAGTCGTCAGCACGAGGCGTGCCCATGTTCTCTGACGGGGGACCCCGCGGCCGAGTTGATGAGGACGAGGGGAAGCCTCCAGGCCGCCGCTGCGGGGCTAAGCCGTCCGACATCATGAAGTTGGAATCGCCGGGGGTAGCCATTGTGGCCCTGAGGAGTTCAAACAGAATTGGCCAAGGGCAGCTTCGGCGGGAGTGCGAATGCAAAGAGATGCGCAATTGAAGCAGTGCAAGTTGGGCCGTGCCTTGGGCGAGCTGGTGCAAAAGATTATCGGAGCCAAATTTGGAGGTGAAGTGGGTTGGATCTGGTTGGAGGGAGCAACGCGCGTAGAGCGCGTCGCAGGGATCCCATTTAGGGCTAGCGCGACGCGAAATTTAATTGATTGCATTTAGACTACTTGGGGCTTGAACCACTTGTATGGTTATATACACGACCAAGGCATGCCGTTATAGAACACCAGCTACTATCCACCAGGTCCTTGTCTTCCAGGGTAAAAAATAAAACGAAACGCTCCCAACCAGGGTACTTTGAGAATCACTCTTTGATTTTGAACATCCTTCTTTTTGTTCTCTCCTCCGTGTGGCGGCGTCTGTTCCCTTCCGATGAAGCGCTTCTCTTGCTGCTAGCCATCTCATCATGCAAGCAAATTGTTTGTAGAATCCAATTGCATGGGTACGTAATGATGTCTTGAAAAGCTCTATATGCGTCTATTCGTTCATCATATTATTCAAAAATTTAGGCACCCCCAAGTCGTTAGGCTTCTGCAGTTAAGAGCGTGGGTATCATGAAACAATCGTGGAGCGTGGTGTAGTTCAAGGCCACCGTATCAACGCTCATTTCGCATTTTGGCCGTCCTCTGTAGAGTATGAATGTATCTGTCAAACGAGAGAAGCAATCAGTCATCAAGTCTCCATCGACATCCATGCATCAACTTACACTATCTGCCACCTGAAGCCATTCCTCCACGCCTCTTAGGTAGGGATCCGACGAAGCATCGGCAAGCGTGTCGTGGGACCAGACAACCATCTTGTCGAATTCAACCACGGTATGCATTGTTCCAACTCTAGGAGTAGATTCATCTTCTCCATCTTCTCCAACAATCATGACATCCGGTTGCTCGGCAGTGGTGGGTTCGTCGTCTTTTCGTTGGAGAACGACTCCTCGATAGTCTGCCGGTAATGATGCAGTTTTTCCCTGAAGTTTCCTGCCTCGAATATAGGCAGTTCTGGTTTCATCTTGAAGCAATGCATATCAGATTCTGCCGTCACAAACCCAACAGGTGGAGAGATCGTACTCACTGTCATCTACACTGGGGCTCCAATAGGCTGAGGATGGCTCGATCGACCCGGTATGATGGACGCGGCAAGGGAGTACGTTGACAGTTCCCTGGCTCGTGGTGGCTTCATCCTTGCGGATCTCTAGCATCGGCGGCTGGGCCATGGTGAATCGTGTTAATTGGATGATGGACGAAACGTTGCTGTCGCGCCGCATTGAAAGCAAGACGCGCCACAGCTTAATTAATTCCTTATCTAATCTGAGATCTGTCGGAGCCGCGATCGTGGAGCATTTTCGGGCGCTAAACCGAAAGCGGAGCTACTTTGCGAAACGCTACCGGGTAGCTTCTTCGATCCATGATGGCGGAAGCCATTGTTGGGATCTCAGATCGCCGGCCAGCCACCCAGTCGCACATATCGAGACAAATTATTCTATACCTGGACTAGTAGCGTATTTAAGTCGAGTAAGATGTTTTAACTTCTGTTTAAGTTCAAGCTATGGCAATACCCATAATGTAGCTACCATTAGCTCGATATGGTATATGTCATTGGTCACCATTTACTATTTTAATAATGATCTGCCAATACATTTGAGCTGTCGATCGTAGACGTAGGGATAGTAGAGACAGTGGAGAAAATAGAGAAATTAGATGTAGTGGATTTATACCAAGAGGGCGATACAAATGAGGCGTTTATCATGATATCATTTAGCTTGGTGTGCTTTACGTGCAAGTACTCTGCGAGTGAGTAGAGTACAACTTGACAGGAACTGGATACGCCTACTACGTACATCACTCGAATGACCTTCTTGTCTTACTGATAATAAACTTGAAAAGGTAACATTGCCTTCTTTTAGAGTAGCTGCAGCATTTAGTTGGATTCGACGCGGCTAGAGATACTGCCGCCTCGGTGACGGGATTTGTGTAACTTCAGCGTTGCGAGGAGACACTGGCGTCAAGCCACATCTTGGGGCCGGATCTAGGTATATATAACGCTTTATGGCTGCTCTCTGTCCAACATTAGCCGTAGAAAATTTCTCTTCGTCATACTCTCTCTACTTTGTAAGAACACTACAGCGGCGGATAGCTCTTATACAACATGTCAAAACTATTAAGCCAAAGCCTAGATGGATTGCGCAGCCATCTCGGGAGTCTAACATGGAATCCGACTCTCAGGGTAGCCAAGGCATCCGTATTATTCATTCTGTCTCAAATACAAATTGGCACTCTGTTGCTAGTTGACGAATCGGACCACACCAACTATGCCTTTGGACAGGAAGATGTCCAAGTGGCAGATGACATGGCCAGGCGTGCTTGGCCTCAAAGTCGGATCGATAATGCACCTCTTGCTAAAATTGTGATCAAGAAGGCGGAGTTCTGGATGCGACTTTTCTTATTCGCCGACATGGGATTTGCCGAAGCTTACATGCTTAAGGATTTTGAGTGTCAAGATTTGACTTCCTTCTTTCAGGTAACACGCCAGCCCAAGACATGACAATTTCATGCCGGATACTTATCTTGGGTTTACAGCTATTTATAATGAACCGTAACCAGCTGAACAACGGCACTACATGGTTCTCTCAGCTCTCGTCCATTGTCTCTAATCTGGCTCGATCCGCAAACACTCTTTCCAACGCCCTCCTTAATGTTTCCGCGCACTACGATATCAGCAATGAGATGTTTGCAGCGTTTTTGTCCCCAGACATGACTTATTCGTGCCCAATTTGGGATTGTAGTCATCCAGACGACGATGAGCCGTTGGAATCTGCGCAGCTGCGGAAGCTCGCCTACTTCATTGAAGGCGCAAGAATACAGCCTAGCGATCATGTTTTGGAAATTGGTACTGGTTGGGGCTCATTTGCCATTGAAGCAGTGAGGAAAACTGGTTGCCGAGTGACAACTATAACTCTGTCTACTGAGCAGAAAGCCATGGCGGAGAAGAGAATTGAAGAAGCTGAATTGGGCGACAAAATCGAGGTCAGGCTGCAGGATTATCGAGAATTGCCAGTTCCAACGCTGCCTTACGATAAAATCATCTCCATAGAGATGTTGGAAGCCGTGGGGCAGGATTATCTTGCCGACTACTTCGACTGTGTGCACCGATTACTCAAACCTAATGGAGGCATCGCCATGTTTCAGTGTATTACAATGCCCGAAGGGCGCCATGAGGCATATTCCAAGTCTAAAGAGTAGGTATGACTGAACGATCCTGAATTCGCAAGCTTGCTAACGGCTCTAGTTTTATCAACCAATACATCTTCCCCGGCGGCTATCTCCCATCCATCACCCAGATTCTGAATCACATCAGCTTCCAATCTCAGGGATCTCTCATCATTGAAAAGGTAGATAATATTGGCGGCCATTATGCCAAGACGCTCCGACTTTGGAGAGAAAGCTTTTTGGGTAGATTTGAGGAAACCATTCGACCTGCGTTGCTCAGAGAACATCCTGATATGACCAAGGAAGCTGTCCAAGTTTTTCGCAGGAAATGGGAGGTAAGAAAGGGCACCTTTTGGATCCCTGATACCTATTCATTGGTCTGACCAACTGTAGTATTATTTCTCATACTGCGAAGCCGGCTTTCTCACCAAAACGCTTGGTGATGTCATCATCACAGTCGCGCGTGAGGGGGCATCAGAACTGATAGAAAGGATTCCTTTGTAGAACCCTGAGAGATTTGTGTCTCTCATGACTTCTTCTTGTTCTTCTTTTTCGAACGAGATGCGCTGGCGTTGGTTGTCTGTTTTGGAGCATATCGGTTCGCATTGTCCATATCAAAGCCAGATTTATGCTTCCGAAATAAGAGCATAGTAGCTCTAGCATCTTCTGTGCTAGAGTGTGGACCAATTTGGATCTCAAAGCCAAGAATTTCTCTAGCAAGAACTTTCAGTGCTGGCTTCCGTCCATGGCCATACTTTTTGAAGGCCGGATATTTGGCGGTATCGCGAATATTCCTTGGAGAGTGGCTGAGTTTGAGGGCTTCCAAGTCATGCTTGATATCGTGACCAATTAATATCCTGTCTTTAATGATGTCGTTGATTTCTTTTTGTACTTCGCTGAATTCTCGTGCGAATCTCATCTCTTTTTGAGAGATTCCGCTCACGGCCGTTCTCCAGTTGGTAACACGTTCGACCGGCTTCACATATGAGTCGTAGATTTGCCGTCCGTGAAAATCAACAGCACTAATACGCGCCAGCGCTGATTCATGCCCGCCAGGACCGACTCCCACCATCTCGCAGTCGATGGCGACATATTTTCCAATCTCAACTCCGCTAGTAAGGCCGTGATTTACCTTGTCCTTCTGGGATGCGAGCATCATAGCATTGCCTTTGACTCCCAGGCCATAGGCCTCTGCTAGATCCTCAGTTGAGACCTCATGGTCCTTGGCCCATATCGCCAGTGATGGAGATGGAGTTTGCTTGGGCTTGTCTACCGCGGTTGAACTTTGGACACCGCCCATTCTATGGGTTGGTGCCTTCTTCTTGCGACTTGGTGGAACGCTGCCTTTACTCTTAGATTTCCCAGTAGGTTTTCTTTTCGCTGAGGATTGTAGCTGCTCTTCAGCCTTTCGTTTCACAGGCGGCTGGGAAGCTGCCCCGGCCTTCAATCGGGCTTGAAGGATTTTCCAATTGGAAGATAGTTCGGCCATCCTTACAGATATGGGCCGGAGAAGCTTTCTAATGAAAAGGAAACCGCATCATGTGTTAATTATTTAAAACGTCGTGATAGAGTTTACTTTTGAGATGGTACCCGAGTCTAACAGCGAAGTTTGGAAGAAGCAGTCTCAAGCAGCTATGAGCTTTAGTACTATAAGCGTTTTTAATGAATTTTGGGGATATCGCTGTACTGGGGGACAGGCCTCTCACCGCCTTGCGATAACAGATAAAGCTAAGCTGAAAGCGATGACACTTTATAGGTTACAATATTCTGCCAGGCCCCTCGCATCGCATTCTCGAATTCCATCCAACTTTCATCAACTTTACACACATTGATAAGGTTTCCATCATGGCTGGCGGCACCCCGCATGGCGAGCCATCTGTCGGCTCCGACACGCCGCGCCAGAAAGGCAAGGCGACGCCGGAGACGCTGAAGATGGGCTGCATTGCTTGGGTCGAGAAGGATGGCCAGCCGCGACGAGCCGAAATTCTGAGCATAAAAGAAACGAAATCCGGGAAGCATTTCTACTGCAATTTCGACAACTTCAACAAGCGTTTGGACGAATGGGTGCCTGTTGCGAGGATCGATTTTTCACAGGACGTTGAATGGCCAAATCCCGAGAAAGACAAGCCAAAGGATTCCAAGACCAAGAAAGCTCCATCAGCTCAGCCGAAGAAGTCGCAAGTATCGAAGAAGGCGCAAAAGCGACCTGGGAAGCGCGAGCAGTCGGTTAATAGCGAAGCTACAACACCGCATCCGTGGACGGGTAAGTCTGATTATCATAAACCGCGACATGGGTGTTTAAGGCGGTCGATCATGAATGGCGTTAACTGTTTGAATCGCACCAACAGATCTGAACGAGGCACAAAGCCAGCGAAAATCATCCTCAGTCGGGCCGGAAACAGACTTACAACTAAACGTTAGTTTTGAGGCGAGCGCAACACCAGGCGTAGGAGATGACCTGCTCGCCGATGAGAAGGAAGAGGAAGACAAGAAAGAGGACCATGCTTTTAGCCGAGAGGAAGAGATTGAAAAACTGCGCACTTCGGGTTCGATGACGCAAAACCCGGCCGAAATATCTCGAATCAGAAATATATCAAAAGTCCAGTTTGGGAAGCACGACTTATTCCCATGGTATTTCTCGCCTTATCCAGAAATTTTTGGGGCAGAAGATATGATATATATCTGTGAATTTTGTCTCAGTTACTATGGGGATGAAGTAGCGTTCACGCGACACCGAAAGAAGTGTACACTGCAGCACCCACCGGGCAACGAGATCTACCGAGATGACTACGTCTCCTTTTTCGAGATTGATGGACGGCGACAGCGGACCTGGTGTCGCAATCTGTGTCTCTTATCCAAGATGTTCCTCGACCACAAGACACTCTACTACGATGTGGACCCCTTTCTGTTCTACGTTATGACGACACGAACAGATAAGGGATGCCATGTCGTAGGATACTTTTCTAAGGAGAAGGAAAGTGCTGATGCATACAACGTGGCTTGTATTCTGACACTTCCACAATATCAGCGGAAAGGCTACGGCCGTCTCCTGATTCAGTTCTCATATGAGCTGTCCAAGATTGAAGGCAAGCTGGGTTCTCCCGAGAAGCCTCTATCTGATCTCGGTCTCCTCAGTTACCGCCAGTACTGGTCTGAAAACATTCTGGATTTACTACTGGGCTATAATGAGCGGGATGAGAAGGCGACGATTGAAGCCATCTCGACATCTCTCGCAATGACGACGCAAGATGTGGAACATACGCTGCAAGCCATGAAAATGCAAGTGTATCACAAGAGCGATCACAAAATCGTGATACCTGAGAAACTTATTGAGCAGCGGGAAAAGGCAAAACTAAAACGGAAGAGGGTACTTGATCCCCAGAAGATCCAGTGGAAGCCACCAGTGTTTACAGCATCAAGCCGTACGTGGGGTTGGTGATGTAAGTGTTGGTTTGGCAGCAGATATGATATAATATGATTTTATAGGTAGTGTTCATGGGAGTTATTGGGGCACAGGCGCTTAGTAGGTGTTTTGCTGATAGCTTTGTCTGTACTGAGCGCAACGGAGGTCTCATCCTTTTTTTTTTTCCTTATCAAAAGTTACTCTTAGATTGATGATACCCTCAACTCAAGATATATTTACCCAATGTTGATAACTCTCCTATAGCTTCTCTTGACTGCTGAGTCTTGCTTGACAGCCGCCTTTTTGATTGGAATAGGTAAAATGTTAACGGTGAGGTATCAATCGTTCAGCTGCGCGCTTCTGTGTTTCTCATTATAAATCGGAAATAGTTCTTATAATTTACGAATTTCTCAGTTTGAATAGTAGCATTGTGAAGATTTACTTGAAGCTCAATCATCTCTTATGACGTAGCCGAGACGCTGATGCTTTCCGAGAGCGGCAATGCAGCTAATAAAGCTGTCTAGCTCTGGGGGGCAATAGTGCTATAGTGGGGGACTCTGTAGTGCATGCAGTAGAGCCCTTATTGCAGCAAGCTGTCTACACCTACCTCTACGCAGATACGAAGCAGCCATCCTTTCTGAGCCTCCGTCCACAGCACTCGGAATTGGAAGAGGGAGACGTCGCATTGGCGGTTCGCCTGTACTTCAGTCAGAGGCCGGCATGTCTCTCCAGCTCTTCGCAGCCGCATTGCTGGGCTTCGGCGCAGTGACGCCGGTGCTTGGCCGGGACGACTCGCAGGTTCCGCTGCCCAACTACGCCGACTTCTGTCCCGATTATGCGCTCTACGCTACATATCCGCAGTTTGTTCCAGCCCATGTGTCCCCTATGATGATATCGTATGAGCGTTAGGGGCTGACCAAAATTTGCAGTCGTCCCTTCAGCACTGGTCCGCTCGCCTTGCCTTACCAGCGACCAAATCCACAATGCCGGACGTTCCAATCGGACGAAATCGAGAGGGTCATTAAAGAAGTGACGTCTAGAATCAAGGATCCAGATCTGGCACGCCTCTTCGAGAACACATTCCCCTCTACGACGGACACCACTGTGAAATTCCACACCAATGGCGAGAAGGAAACGGCCTTTGTCCGTCTTGATGGTCGGCGGCAAGACGATGGCGCATGGGAGGGACCCCAGTCGTTTATCATCACAGGAGATATCATTGCAGAGTGGCTGCGTGACTCGACAAACCAACTACGGCCCTACCAGGCCCTGGCCAAGAAGGATCCCGCCATCTTTAGCTTGATCCTCGGCGCAATCAATACGCAGTCCGAGTACGTCATTCAATCACCGTACTGCAATGCGTTCCAGCCACCTCCCATCAGCGAACTTTCCGTCTCCGCCAATGGTCAGGACGACTTGGTGCACCCAGCGTACGAGCCCAGCGTGGTGTTTGAGTGCAAATACGAGCTCGATTCGCTGGCGCACTTTTTGGCGCTGGGAAATGACTTTTACGACCACACCGGGTCGACTGATTTTGTGAACAAACGGTGGCTCCTTGCCGTTGACACTCTGTTGGGGGTATTGAAGCAGCAATCGCAGTCGACATTTGATCCCGAATCAAACCAATACGAAAGAAACATCTACACGTTCCAGCGATGGACCAATACTGGCACTGAGACGCTCAATCTACAAGGCGTCGGAAACCCGCTGAATAGCGAGACGGGTCTGGTTCGCTCAGCGTTCAGGCCAAGTGATGATGCTACCATCCTGGGCTTCTTCATTCCGGCAAATGCTATGATGTCTGTAGAGCTTGGTCGGGCTGCCAAGGTGCTGCAGGCCGCAGGCAAGAAGACACTGGCTGGAAAGCTGGCCAAGTGGAGCGAGCAGCTCCGCGCTGGAGTACTGGAGCATGGTGTTATCAAGCATAAGCAATACGGCGACGTATTCGCCTATGAGGTTGACGGATATGGCTCTTCTATCTTGATGGACGATGCCAACTACCCTTCACTTCTTGCTCTTCCAGTGATGGGATTCTGCGAGGTAAACGATCCGATATATCAAAACACAAGGAAGATGCTGTTGGAAAAGAAGGGCAACCCATACTACTTGAAGGGAAAAGCTTTCCAAGGAATTGGAGGTATGTTATTGCATGAACGAAATTCGCAGCTGGCAAGACAACAACGAAGTTCTAACATGTCTATCAAGGTCCTCACATTGGCTTGGAAAATGCATGGCCCATGAGCCTGCTGCTCCAAGCCCAGACTTCAAACGACGACAAGGAGATCAAGGCATGTATCGACCTGGTATTGAAGGCATCCCCTCGAGGCCTCATCCACGAGAGCGTGGATGTCAATTACGTGAACCAGTACACGCGAAGCTGGTTTGCTTGGGCGAACGGCGTCTTTGCTGTAACGATTTTGGACTTGGCGAAGCGGAAACCGCATTTGGTGTTTGGGCCGGGAACTGAGCCGTATGAGATTTAAGCAATATGAGTGAAATGAGTAAATACAATTCAGTTATGTAAAACATGTCCAAGCTCGTAAATGACTCCTTCAGAGCTATTGGGGTAGGCAAACCCCACACCAACACTCGCACTGAGCTTCAACCAATGACTCCACAATTTAGTCTTCTCCGAACAGATAGGCCTGTGAGACATCGTAACTGACATGCAAGCAAGCCTTGGTAGTTCAGCAGCAAGTGCGCTGATATGACTGATGCTACTTGACTACTAGCATTTCCCGTCTCTGTTGTGAACGACTCCCCTCATCATCGCCATCTCCACGAGTCAGCCAGCTAGCCTTACCCCGGACTATGCGCCCTTTGCACGGCATCTTGCGATCCAAGGCACGCCCTCCACTAACACGAGCCTGTCATTCCAAGTCCCACAGCAGCAAGCAGCTCTCATTGAGATTAATAGCCCCCAACAGCACCCAGAGATTTACTTCCTTGCGTCCCGTAACAACGACCGCTGCCACCATGTCCAGCTCAGACGCTCCACCAACAAAGCCCAAGCAAATCAACTTATTGCGCGGATGGCCTTCACCACATCTCCTCCCCGCAGACCTCCTCTCAGCAGCCTGCCAGCGCGTCCTGGCCGACCCCGTCGAAAGCGTCCCCATCCTGCAATATGCCCCCGACCCGGGCTACCAGCCGCTGAGGGAGAGGCTGGCCCAGTGGCTCGGCCAGCATTACGGCGTGGAGCCGGATGCCAATCGCATCTGCATCACCGGCGGCGCAAGCCAGAACCTGGCCTGCATCCTGCAGAGCTTCACGGATCCGCACTACACCCGGACGGTGTGGATGGTTGCGCCTTGCTACCACTTGTCGTTTGGCATGTTTGAGGACGCGGGCTTTGCGGGGAGACTGAGAGCGGCGCCGGAGGATGACGAGGGGCTTGACGTTGAGGAGCTGGAGAGGAGGTTGGCCGCTTGGGAGAGCGCAGAGAAGCTTGAGTCACGTCCGGAGGTAAGTGCAGAATTTCCCCTCGTATGAATTAGCAACCTTTGGCATGTGTTTTCGACCCAGTTCGGTGTAGTAAATTTGCAGTAGAGCTGAAACTTATTCTTTACAATTTCTGCTTCTTAGCCTAGGCCATTCAAAAACCCTGGCCCGTATAGAAAGCTCTATAGGCACATCATTTACGTTGTGCCGACTTGCTCCAACCCGTCAGGAAAGACGCTATCAGTCCAGCGGCGCGAGAGCCTTGTTAAACTGGCTCGAAAGTACGATGCTCTCGTTGTTTGCGACGACGTCTATGAGTTCTTGCAGTGGCCACTCGAAGGGCCTACTACTGCTGAGCGGCCGCCAGAAATGAGGCTCCCACGGTTGTGCGATATCGACAAGTCACTGGGTCGGGCGGAGAACGATCCTCAAGGCTTTGGATACACCGTGAGCAATGGATCCTTTAGCAAGATTGCGGGACCGGGTGTCCGGACGGGATGGGCAGAGGGCACTCCAGCCTTTGCTTTAGGACTATCCAAGACGGCATCTTCCATGTCTGGCGGTGCCCCAAGTCAGCTCTGCGCCGCGATGCTGGCCGATTTGCTTCGGACTGGTGAGCTGGTCAACTTCATCGACACAAAGACCCGGCCGGCGTTACAGAGGCGACATAGGATTATGATGGATGCTGTAAAACAGTACCTGGCCCCCCTCGGTGTTGTATCACAGGAGTCCAGCATCCAGGGCGAGAGCATTTATGGTGGCTATTTCGTATGGCTTACACTAACCCAGGGGCCCTCGGGACTGCTAGTCTCAGATGCCGCGTTGAGAGAGGAGAACATCGTTCTTGGAAGGGGAAACATGTTTGCGGTTCGAGGGGACGAAGAAGACGCGAAATTTGACAACGCAATCAGACTCTGCTTCTCCTGGGAGCCTGAGGAGGCACTGATTGATGGCGTCCGGAGGCTTGGGCTCCTGTTACAACGTATGCAGGCCAATGTCGGTTATTACGAAGAATTAGTAGCGGGAGTCACAGACAGTGATTGTCCGGTCAGTAGTTGGGTATAATGTTGGACCCGAACGAAAAAAAAAATATATATATATATATGGATTATTATATATCAATGTAGATGCATGGCATTAGCTCTGCCCTGTTCCTGGCATGTCACTTTTTTGAGAAGAATGACATGATGTTGCCTTGACTCCCACTCTTCGCGGCGGGCGCTGCCTTCTTTGATGATTTCTGTGTTGATGAAGCGGGTGTTGCCGTCGGCGTCGGCGTCGGCTTGGGGGCTGGTGGAGGAGCTTCATCTTCAGAGAAGGACTCCCATGCGGCCTCCTGGATAGTTACTGTATACAAGCTTTAGCCACGTACTGACGCAAACATGATCAAGCAACTTACCCATATATCCCTGGTCATCCAATATGCGCTTCTTCTTCATAACTCGCCGCTTACCTCTCCGGCGGCCATTACTGGAATTCGATATCACCTCTGCAGGCTCTTTATCCTCTACAGGCTGTTCAGGTTCAGGCTCCACTTCAGGCTCCGGTTCAGAGGCCTCTTCCATTTCCTCATCTGATTGCTCATCTCCCTTCTTGGCCTCTTCATTCCCCTCTGCTTCATCTTCAGGATCTTCCATCATACGTAGAAGCTGCTCTTCACGCTCCTTTCTTGTCCGTTTCAATGCTTCCAAGTCTATTGACTTGGAACCAGGCAGATCCTCTTCGTCAGCTTCACCATCGTCAGATAATGCCATGCTGGTATCTTCATCCTTGGGCTTCGTTTCGGGCTTAGGCTTGGGAGGTTTCGCCGCCGCTCTAGCAAAGGATTGCATAATGCCTCCAGAAGAACCTCTTTTTAGCGACGCAGGAGGTTTCTTTCCAGCACTCGATGATGGGGTAGAATCGGCAGATGGGGCTTCTTTAGTCTCTTGTTTGACCTTTTCCGCTTGACTAGGTTTGGGCGTAGCCGATTGTGCTTCTTGCTTGAGAGCTTTAGGTGCGCTTGGGATAGAGACCGGGACTGAAACCGGAGGACGGCCCTTGCGGTCCTTCTTGCGGGCTTTGGGATTCGCGATTAATCCATATGTTTCCAGCATTTTCGCAGCATCTTCAACCTTTCTATATTCAGACAGTGATTTTGAGACGTCAGATAGCTGCGCCAAGTCTCTCTGAGGGAAAGGGGCCAGGCTGTAAACATGCATCGATGTGACTTGTTCATATTCGGCCAATGCATCTAAGTAGACTATTAGCAAACCTGGCAGCTGTTTTCTCTTGATATGAACAGACCTTTTAAGCCTTCTTCCGCCACTATGGTGATCGTTCTGGTGGGTGCATAGTCAGAGAGAGGTTCAGGTTCAGGTACTGAGCCGTCCATGTCAGCATCGCTAGTCTCTGGCTCTCTGTCTTCCGTTTTGGATCCATAGATAAGGTAGGTGGCATGAATCGAGTTTGCTTTAGAAGCATTCTGGCTCTCATAAAAGTCAAGTAGTTTTCTAAAATTTGAATCAGTAAATAATTCAGGACAAAAAAAAAATAGGATGATCAAACTTACTGTTTAGCAACATTCACCCGAAGGTTGAGCGCTCTGCTTAGCAGACGATATGTCACCTGCGACAAACATTCTTAGTTCAAACTTCTCCAGCACCTAGTATAGCAATTGAAAGCGCATCTATACGTACCGGCACCTCCTCACTCAGGAGCCGATCGGAGAGGTATTTTTTGGTGTCGTCCATGGCTGTGCTCTCTCGTCTTTTTTCACAAGCCAACACTGAATATCAGACTATTCCGTATAGCTGGGCACGCAAGCTTGCAGTTCTCGATCTGGGAGCTCTCCAGTCCAATTGGGTCCACGCGCGTTCAGCACTTAAACACGAACTCACGTGGCAGCCAATTTGATGGGCTCGCTTTGTAGCATATCTGCCTCTTTAATGCAAGCAGACCCGGAGGGCCACCGCAGACGCTGCAACTTAGCTATGCGACTAAAGTGTATATGCATATAACAAGTTGGCTTGCGGCCCTCCAACGCGTCGGTCGCGACGACGGCGCATTCAGCATCCTGGTCGTTAATGGCAAGCCTTGTCTTGTCTTTGCTCAGCGCTGCCACTCGATCGCTGTCCGACGATTATTTGTCACCCCTCTCTTGTTACATCGGAGCATTGCCGGCGCCGCACTTTGTAAAAATAATCAACCCGAAAATATTCCCATTTATATTTCATTCTTCTTCTTTTGGATATTACAACCTGCCTTTATGGCCACCTCCGACGATGTTCCTGATTCTACCGACTGGCTCTCGACGCCGCTTTCTGGCTTCGCAGCTGTTGAGGCCGCTTTGCGATGCCAAGTGTGCAAAGACTTCTACAAGACACCGATGATCACTTCCTGTTCGCACACATTCTGCTCAATCTGTATTCGAAGAGCACTGTCCAACGATGGCAAATGTCCAATGTGTCGCTCAACGGAGCAAGAGCTGAAACTTCGAAGCAACTGGTCCATGGAGGAAACGGTCGAGGCGTTTACCAAGGCACGGACCGCTGCGCTGAAACTTGCACGCAATCAGAGGCCGAGGAGTCCATCGCCGAAAAGAAAAGCTCCCGAGGCGTCTCCGGATGCGCATGCGTCTCACGAACCAAAGCGACTGCGCACATCAGCTAGACTAAGCAAAGGTCGAGGAGAACCGACAGCAGCAACGGCTCCGACTGTGACGGCTGAAGAACAAACTGTTCCCGACTCAAATAACGAGGACAATGATGACGAGGAATACGTGCCTGATACTCGTGAGTACACAGACATGCTTTCGACTTACAACTTGACAGCTGACAATGTGCTTTCGCAGCAAATGGCCTTGTGCCCTGCCCCATGTGCAATAAAAAGATGAAAGAATGGCAGGTGTTTGGGCATTTAGAATCCTGTCCGGGCCCTTCGGCCCCGACCAACAACCCAAGCAATAACGTTGATTCCGAAAATACCATTTCCTTTGGACAATCTCAGCGAAAACAGCAAAAGACACTCGAGCGACTCCCTCCCCTCAATTACTCCATGTTAAAAGAGCAGGCGCTGCGGAAAAAGATGCTGGAATTAGGGCTCAACAACCAAGGACCTCGCCCTCTCCTAGAAAAGCGCCACAAAGAGTGGCTGACGCTATGGAATGCGAATTGCGATGCGGCCACACCAAAGAAGCGCTCAGAGCTGCTCCATGACCTGGACGTTTGGGAGCGCACCCAGGGCGGCCGAGCACCGACTACTGGCCGAGTGATACAAACTGCGGCGGCGATCAAGGACAAAGACTTTGACGGTGCTGCATGGGCAGCTAAGCACGACTCTTCCTTCAGAGACCTTATCGCGAGCGCTCGCAGAAATGGAGACAATGCAAAGAAGAAGTTGGAGAAGGAGGAGGATAAATCAACAATTGATCAGCCGCAGAGCTCAACAAGCCAGCCTCCAGATTTGATGGTCATTTCATCGTCCCAACCGCCGGCCTCGAGTAATTCAGCATCCCAGAGGAATTTAGAAGAGCCAGGACACACACCGGTTATACAATTACTGCCCCCTCACGGTGCTGAGCCAATGGCCTGGGAAGCTTCACAACGACCAATAGACTAAACGCCAACAGCCGAAGCGTCAGGAAGAAGTAATATAACAGAAAAGGAGATAAAATTTCAGCATGTGCATATTCTGATATCAAGATGATGATACCCATGTGATGCGGGCGTAGTCGATTGGGGATAATGAATATAATGAGGAAATTACAGCGCAAACCTCGCATTCTACTGGTGAAAACGTTTCTATTAAGACTATTAAAGACCCATTGATCATTCTATTTGTCGAATAATAATAAACCATTCATATCAATCACGCTCATACCTTTCTTTACCTTGAAATCAGTATATAGCCCTGCCTTGAAAAAGAAAAAGAGCTCTTGTAAAATGAATAGAATCCCAAGATTGTTACTTTCCTTCTCCTCTAATCACCGAGTGACAAATTCGCAATACCCGTCGCCCGTGTTGGTGATTGAGCCCCTATTCTCTCTGCATCTTCCGTTGGTACAGATGGCAGCTCATCGAGCTCCTTCTTGGCTTTAGCAGCTTCCCTAGCCTCCTCCCTGCGGCGCTGCTTCTCTTCCTCTTCCTTCTTCTGCTCCATCTCCAAGGCTTCCAGCTCATCATCAATCTCCGCTTCATCTACAACGTCGCCAGTGGGCTCAGATAAAATGGCAGTTAATTCATCCGTCGCGCTCATTTGCTCTCTGAGATGATCCATTGTGGTCTCAACCCTTTCGGAGCCGCCAATTTGGGCGTTGAGGCTCTGTAGCGCACTGGCCGATGATTCCATGACTTTGACTAACTGCACCTGGTCGGAAGCCTGCTGTAGCCTTGAAGCCACCTCCTCCAGTTGGCTGAGAGTGGCATATCGTGTTGATAAAGAAGACTCAGCCCGTTTCTTTGATTTGAGTGCTGCCAGAGCAGTTACGCGATTCTTGCGTAGAACTGCATTCTTCGCCTCTTGATCTAGTTCGTGTATCCGCTTGTCAAGTAGATCGACTTGATGTTCCAGGCTGTCCATCAGTTCCTTTATAGACGCGATAGACGCATCTTCCTCAGTGATCCCTCTTTCTTCACCAACTCCCCGGATGCGGACTGTATTGCCATTGTATTCAATCATATCCTTATCTCGGGATAGGAATTTTAACAGCACATCAAAATCCATCTCGGACAGTCGCTGATCCTTAGCCAGGACTGATTCGAACAGTGTCTGAAACTGAGCTCGCGTAAAAACTCGGTCATATCGTGATGTTCTTTCGGTAATCATTTCTCTCAGCTCTCTGCTGGTTGCTTCCACATTCTTCATGACAACGTAATTGCCCTTGGGTATCTTATCTTCGCCTCGAGTCGGGTCGATGACTCCTATCTGCCGCAGTGCCCATCCCATGACATTCCATGGCACCTGTGACCAGCTCTGGTGCTGTTGATATATATTCTGGGTTGATTGTAGGAAAGTCTGTAGAGGAATTAGATCCCTTTGTGCTAGCGCTTCATTGATGACAGTGCCGAGCGCCAATGGCTGGCCAAATTGTTTGCTGCTCAGCGACCGTCGTATTGATTCGTCGATATCGAAAACGAGGGCACTCGACTTGGAACCCTGGCGAGATAATAGCCCTTCAGAGGCCAATCTCGCGAGAGCAAGTAGCCAGGCGGAGATGTTCGCGTGGTATCCATCTGGGTTTAGAGTCCTTTGTGACCGGAAGTCGGAATACAGCGCAGGGAGTCGAGTTCTACCACAGTCAGTACCAGTACTACGCGACCCTTTAAAAGAAGAATGGATGATGGAATCGGACTGAGTATCGCTTACTTGCGGAAGTTGGGATCGTGCTCGACCAAGTAATCAGATAGCTCGCCCATTTTGATTTCATAAAACGACAGCAACAGCTATTTCGATTCCTCGCGCTTCAAACAGATGTGCCTATAATGTCGCTTCCCAGATACTTCTCACGACCATTGATGAAGAAAATGGCACGTGTACTGTCTCGCGACAGATACAATCTGCTGGACGTGTTTGGTGTGATGACAGGCAAATGTTCTTAGCGGGAGAGATGCCGCTAAGGCTCTCTAGCTTTACTGCCCGATTATTTGGTGCATGTGATATCACTCCTTCAGCCACTTGTGTCACTTTGTTGATCCAGCTGCATAGGTACGTACTAATGAGCCCAAAAGCAATGCAAGCGCATATATGATCTATCTAGGACTGAAAAAGAAAAAAAAAGGCCTGCCTTTCATTCATCTACGCTCAAAACTGTTAGATACAATGCCATCCAAGCCGAAGGCTGATTATTAGCAACGACCCAATAATACCACGCCACTCGAACGAAAAGTAGACAGACAAAAAGCCTCCCAATAATTCATATCTTGGAACCGTTCCATCTTTCACCAGCGCTCGTAACATTTGATCCAGTTCTCCTCCTCATGACTAACCCAATTCCATTATCCTATTCAAAGCCTTCTTTATCTATATCTTCATTGGTATCTTTGCTCATTTCCTCATTGTGTAGGGGCGCCGTTTCCAAAGCTCCGCCGCGGGCCAGGTTGCTTGCTCTCCTTGAGCGCATATCGGTCAACGCCTCGCTCTCTTCGTCTATGGTATCGTCAATCGCGTCTTCTGGTACGCCCCGGCCATGCCCAGCCGGGTATTCCAGCTTTTCTGTCAGCTCACGCTGTAGCGAGTCCATGGTTTCTCGAGCGCTTGCGAAGCGCGATATGCCCTGTCCGTGAGGCAGCGTTTCGTACATTTTCTTGGCTTCATTCAGACACCGTTGAGCCGGAATGTGCTTGGATTGCTGTGCCCAGGCTCTAGCAGCAAAGACACTCCAAGCTGCTGACTTTCTCCGTCGGCTACCCCAACTCCAACTGCCGACACCTAGCTTGGAGGCATAGCAGATTGCTAACCGCTCTTTGACCAAAGCATCTCCAATCCTACCCAGGATCTTTGTTTCGAGTAGGCGAGTACACCATCGTGCGGCATCATCGATACTGGAGCCTCCTCTTAGTCGTAGGAGCTCTTGGGCCAAGATTAAGGTCCTCGTTGCGCCATATGGAGAGCTGCACCGTGTATTATAGGAATAGAATGCTGATTCTAGCATCTGATCCACAGTCTCCGCGCGGCTCTTGGATGTCAATTGCTGCGGCATGAGAAGCAGGCTAAGAGCAGCCATTTCATTGGTTGCGGCGTGGTATTTCCAAGCTTTTGACTCGCTAAAATCTGATCGTAAGAGGTCGTAGGTCGAATGGGCCAGTTTCCAATCGCGCAACATAAAGGCAAAATCAGCCAGCTTTCGCATGATGGCTTCAGATGTGTCGGCGCGGTAGAAACCCGAGGGATCATAGCCGTCCTTGCTGGTATTGATGCTGATGCTGTTGCCGCTGGATGAGGACCGCGAGCTGCTGCCGAACCCTGTCCATCTTTTTGATAAGCTCATAAATCTTCCTGTGATTCCCCTACGTTTAGAGGCGACTTGGTCGTTCCAGATCGTGGCGTGGCGTTCCATAGTGGGGATAATCGACTGCATTAGCATTTCGCGCACAAACGTGCGGATGGCAGTAGCATCTGATTCAAAAATGTATCGTGATGGATCCTCAAAATCCTCATCATTTTCGCTTCGCCGGATCTCTGCCAACTCTTCGGATGCAGACATCCAATCGCTTCGGGGGAGAGGGATGCTATCATCGTCGGTTTCCACACTCTGGCTGCATCGTAGCCTCAATAGGTGGCAATGAAGTCCGAGGTGCCGCTTCATTTGCTCAAATAAGCCCATAGATCTCGTAATGTCGTCATTCTCCTCATCGTGGACCAAAACATAGTATCTTAGGTAATCTCCATCTACCCACGAAGGCAATTTCTTCTCTCCTTGGCTGGTTTCAGAGTACAGTCTCCGTAGCTCTTCTATAGGAGCGGGATTGCGGGAGCTGATAGCTATGATGCAAGCTACGGGATGAGCAAATGTTTCGTGCGCCGAGATGGGCAATCCCGAAAGTAATCGTCGTAAATACAAAGCATAGTACGGTGAAGCAGCCTCAGAATCCGAGCCATATTTCATCATGATACTCTGGTGCGGCATTCCGAGAAACGATTCCTCTGCATAAGAAAGATGTCGCTCAACAACGCTTTCGATATCGTTTATGGCCGATCTGTTGCCGGCACCTCTGTCCTGCGCTCCGTTTGGATTTCGCGGTGGCGGAGCTTGCTGAGAACCAGACGATAGCGCATCTGGACGCTCTATGTTTTCGCCGAACCGTGTAAATCGTATAGAAAAGTCTTCAAATATTCGCCCAACACCGTTGCTATCCCTGATGTTTACCTTTCCTTGGATGTTCTCCCCAAAGGGCCGCAATAGCTCCCACAATCCATTTTGGAAACCCTTCTCACGAATTAAAGCCTCTGTATCTCGCGAGGCACAGACAGAGACATGAGGCACAAACGATCTAAGGATCAGATTCAGTGGTTCGCCAGGATCATCTCCAACATTCTCTGGCAACACACGATTCTGGCCTATGTCGAATACAGTGCTTGACAGGACTCTCGAAGGAGATCCCCG
Source organism: Trichoderma sp. CBMAI-0020 (assembly GCA_030708095.1). Classification (NCBI taxonomy): domain Eukaryota; kingdom Fungi; phylum Ascomycota; class Sordariomycetes; order Hypocreales; family Hypocreaceae; genus Trichoderma; species Trichoderma sp. CBMAI-0020. The sequence continues at coordinate 1,797,117 of JAJNCI010000001.1, forward strand.
CCCCGCTGGCGACATAGACCTTGACCCCGGAGGGGATAATGTCGAGGCGTATAAAGAGGCTCTGGAGGGGTTCGAGTTTCGAAAGACAAGCGATGATTCCGAAGGAGACGTGGGAAAGGGCTCAATCGTCGAGGTGGAATGCCTCATGTAAGAGAACTTTGCGGCGGGGGCCGCGGCGGGCAGCGCCTGAATCGGTTCCGTAGACGATTCATCTTGAGGCCGTGGCATGAAGGCGACTGGGTGCGGTGATTCCGCGCAGACAATGCAGGCGCTTGTGGTGACTTCATGCGGAACGAGGAATCAGAGTAGAGTCGCGGGGGTCTGGCGTCGTGAACCGGCTCTGCATATTTCGCTTGCGAAGCGTGCTGGCGCTGGGGCGTTGCGAGATGTCACTTGCCTTGAAGCCACGATCGGCTTCTCATATGATATCAAAAGCCCCGACTTCTGCTACGTACCTGCACTGCCCCATATTTCTGTACCGGGGTGTTGGTTCTCCGTTCTCCGATCCGCTTCGATATTTGCATAGCCAGGTACCCTGCGTAGTGCTGGGTGCCATCCAATGATAGCAGCAGCTCTGCATCAACCGTCCATCCATCTCTTCTCTATTTTCTCCTGTGATTGAATACCGCTGAAGCTATACTTTTCATCGACATGCCATCAGATCTTTCCAGCTATCTAGCCTCAAAATATCTAGTTGCTGATCCAAAACCATCGTCAAAGAAGCGAAAGCGCAAGCAGGCAAATGCAGCTTCAGGCCTGCTAATAACCGACGACGACACAGCCTGGAACAATGGCTCCGCGCAGGACGATGCAGACGAGGACGGCCCATTAACCGTCACGGGGACAACAGCTGAATTCAGAAAAGCGAAGAAAAGCAGTTGGAAAACAGTAGGGAATGGCGGGAATGGCCAGGAGAAAGACGACAGCGCCGCGGCTGCAGACGCAATTATCGCGTCGGCGGCAGCAGAGAACGACGCAGCGAGAGCCGCCGACGATGAGATGCCGATTGTTGAAGACAGCCAAGGCGTGGCGAAAATGAGCGATGGAACACATGCCGGCTTACAGAGCGCCGCCGCGGTCTCAGCGCAATTGAGGCGGCGGCAGCAAGAGGAACGAGAAGACTTTGAGCGTCACCGGAAAACTGCAAAAGAAGAAGAGACGGTTTACCGAGATGCCACCGGACGAAGAATCGATATTTCTATGAAGAGAGCAGAGGCAAGGCGCGTAGCGGCCGAGGCTGAGGAAAAGGAGAGGCTTGCCATTGAATCCTTAAAGGGCGATGTTCAGCAGCAGAATGCGAGACGACGGAAAGAGGAGCTGGAAGATGCCAAACTAATGAGCTTTGCCCGAAAGGCTGATGATGAAGATATGAATAGAGAGCTCAAAGAACAATCCAGATGGAACGATCCCATGACACAGTTCATGGCGGAGAAAGAAACAAGTCGAGGAGACAAGAAGTCAAAGCGCCGGCCGGCCTATTCAGGGACTGCAGCTCCCAATCGATATGGCATCAAGCCGGGATATCGGTGGGATGGCGTGGACAGAGGCAATGGGCTTGAAGCAGAACGGTTCAAGGCAGCAAATCGCCGTGAACGGAACAAGGGATTGGATTACGCCTGGCAAATGGATGAATAGTAATAATAATGATGATAGTATAATTTATACCATGAGATACCCTACGAGAACTAAGATTTAAATAGTTTGGCGTCGTAGTTTTCGACGCGTCATCGCTATAATTCGTTTTCTTAAGAAAAAAAAAAAAGAAGAAGAAGCAAAAAAAAAAAATCAGGGTTAACCCGCCGTGAGGCTTGCGATTCACTTGCAATCAATATCCCAACAAGATGAAGAATAATTTCAACGCATTTAGGTTCCAGTGAGGTATGTTATCTTGGATCGAGAGCAACCTCATTTCCTACGGCGCAGGCGCTTATCCGGCCCATAGTCGCACAACTGCTTAACAAGGCCGATCCATTCTTGTCTAGGCATTCGGCCCGGACCATCTCCAACGCGACCCTGGAATAGATTGATGAGATCACCAATAGTGATTCCATCTGCAGGTATCTTTTCCAAGATTTCCCACGATTCAATCAAGCCACCAGAAGAGGAAGGAGAGGCACCTAGTTCACAAGTCATTAGTATGGATGAGACAGTGAGGTTCAACGGAAAGGACATGAGCCTACCAGCTTGAGCGGGGTTTGGGCTGCCAGCCCTGGATGCGGAAGGTGTTCCTCTTGAGCTGCCAATGAGTTTGATCTTCTTCTTCTGCATTGCTCCATCTGACATCTCGCCCGCTGTGAATTCCCCGTCACTCCCAGAGCCTGCAGTAATCTTAGGACGGCGGACAGTGTTAGTCTGTAATCCAGGGGTGCTTGGGCGGCTATCAGTAGCCGCCCCCGATGCCTTCTTGAACTTCTTTCTGGTCGACTCATTGCCGCTTGACTCCGACAAAGCAGGCGAACCGGCGCGTTTCAACGATTTTCCTTTCTTGCCCATCTCAGAGAGCTTCTGCTTGCCTTGTGGAGTGGTGGAGCCTTTGGCACTCTGGGATTTAGACTTGTCCTTGCCATCACCTTGACCATCTTTATTCTCGCCTTCCTTTTTCTCGTCTTCTTTTCCAGCCTCCTCCTCCTCGTCGGAGCTGTCATCGTCACTCTATAGGGGTGGTGGTATAAGCGATGTGTCAGTGCTAACATTGGCAACAGGGTGAACTTACTGAGCTGCTCCATGGGTTGGAGCCTGAGTTGTCGCTCTCATATATATCTTCTCGATCTCTCTTGATTAGAGCCTTCTTCGTTGTCTTGCCATACTTTTGTCTCTCCAGCTCCTCTCTCAGCTGTTCTTGCAGCTCTTTATCAACTTCCTGCTCGTCTCCTTCACCAAACAGATTCGCCCCCAGCTGCTCACGCCGAATTCGTTCTTTAGAATCTTTTGTATCCTCGTCATCGTTCCGTTCAAAGTGCGGGGTTTCGTCATCATCTTGGAATTCGTCGCCCGAGACGTCAAGCTCGTCGTGTTCCATCTTCTCTGAGCGCGAAGCAGCCTTGAAAGTATCACTTTCTGTCTTAATCATTTGGCCCCGTCCGTACAGCATCCGCCGCGTAGCTTCAAGATCGTTCAAGCCCGCCTTCTTCTCCTCGTCCTTCATAACCCAACGGCCGACGTCAACCTTGCGGTTCATGAAAGCTTCCGCCTGGTCTATCGTGAAAGGTTGGAACGGTGGCTTGGCATTAAACTTGTAGCTTTTTTCCAGTGGCACCATGCGAAAGACAGACTTATCAATCATGAAGGCGACGCTGGACTCAGAAAGTGCAGCCACGTAGCTGCCAACCCACACATTTTTCCCATCTGCGTCTTCCAAGTGCCAGGGCAAAGCCTCCTCGTATCTCAGATCAGACTCCTTTTTCGCTGCTGACGTTTTTGGGGCCCGGTTAAACATCGTCTTCTCCTCCTTCTGTTTCTTTGGTCGCTTTGGAACGACCTCTTTCGCTACGGGCGCGATCTTAGCTTGATCAATTGCTCTCTGGGCCTCTCTTTCAGCCTTTATCTGTGCCATCCTTTCAGCCTCTTGCTCATCTACCGGTGGCCGTTCGGGCTCCTCCTCTTTCACAACTCTTCCGGGAGGAGGTTGGCGGGCATCACGTCGATGTAGAGTTACAGGCCTAGCAAATTCGTCCTGGTCTGTTGGATCGATAGGTTTGTCGCCCAATTTGGTCTGAGAAAATTTCATGAGGTGATATCGGATCCCATTGAGCAAAGCCTTTTTGGTTGTCATGATAGGTATATCATTGAAAGGGTAAGGAGGGGGTGGCTCGCTCCATCCGCCATATTGTTTTCGCAGCTCTTCGATATTGGGTTTGCTTCCATTTGCCGTTGCCTGCGCCGAAGTCGACGCTGCGTTATTTGTAGGTGGTCGATTGGGTTTAGGAACGGGCTTGCGTGATGACGAGACAAGTGGGTTGACAGGCTTCTTCCGAAGAGGGCGCAGAGGATTCGGTTTTTGGCTCCGCGGAGGGCCATTGGGATTTCCGGAAGGGGCGCTCATTTTAATGCTGGGGTGGGCATTGACTACCGAGGTTTTGTCCGTGGAGAAAGGCACGAGGCCTTGTAGCACGAGCTTGTCGTGCCTCCGCTGGTAATCAAAGAGCTATGGCAGATCACGGCAGCGCACTGGATAAAAAGGCGTCGTGACAAAGGTCGTAATAGATGCTGTTCGAATAGTTGCTAATGAGTCTGGCTGAAGAACCTAAGATGCTGCTCTCGAATAGGCACAGCTACTACGAGAGGGAAGAGGCTAGAGGGATGCGAAAGTGAAAGAGAGCAGCAGATCGCGAGAGACTTAGTAGTGCCTAGTTGTAGGCAGTAGTCTCAGCTCTTGTTTGGCGACCAGCCGGAGAACTGCCGCGGCGTGGGCAGCTCTAGTTATGACGGCTTGATGACAAAGACAGAGCTTAACGTCACGTCACGCTAATTGTCCAGGGATTCAGAGCAGCAAATGCGCATTGAACTATCTTCTATTCACAGATCCATGCGTGCCTTGATATCTCATTGCGTGATCCTTGGCGCAGAGAATAACATCTACTTAAAATCAACTGCGTGAGGCTATTGTAGGTTTGTAACAATAGCTGTGGTAGGATAGCATTATCATCGCTCGATACCCCAAAAAGATGGAGGGGTATCTACTACTACCTACCTCTTACACGGACAGCTCCATTGCACTCCTAGTCTCCATAAATTTCGGTATATCGAGGTATCTGATATAGGTTGTATGCGCCTTACTATTCAATATCTGCTCAGAAATAGTTGGCCAATACTAAACGTTGTGTGAACCACTGTATTTGCAATTCCCGCTTAGTAAGGACTAGAGGAGCAAACCAAGGCGCGGCTGAGGGTAATTTGAGCTGCGAGTGATTAGGATCGCTGGGAGGTGCGCCTTAGACGCTGCTGCACCTCGGCGGCACTAAACTCACTATAGCGCTAGCTCTGCGCTACCAGCTCTTGTTTGGCTCTGCATCCTCCACTTCTCCAACGCTTAGTACTTTCCAATACTTCGTTGCCAGATACAGGCTCAAGCTCGACGCCTTGCTGTTGCAACAGAAAGCCAGTTTTTGCCTCGCTCTTTGTTTGTTGAAACAGTAAACACCGCATATATTCATTCTACGCAAACTTCACCATTATTTTTCATCCACACTGGCAGTTCTACGTGCGATTGCTGCGCTACATCACTGTCAGGCAGCCGAACAAGCTGTGGATTTTGCAGCCTTGACGAAGAGTACCTCTGGGTGTCTCCCCTCATTACTAGTATTTATCACCCATCTGCTTTGCTTTGTTTTCTTCTTCCTCTTTACTCCTCATCTGCATCTCTTACGCAATTTCAGCTGCCCGAGAATATCGCATCATATCGATGTGGTAGGCAGTAGAAATCGAGGATTTTGAAGCGCTGAAAGCTATAGCCTTGCCCGCATTGCCACCACGGTATTTCAACGCTGCTTGAATTGATTGTATTGGCCGACACACCTGAGGACAAGATGTTCCCTACTCAGAAAGAGCCTCGCGGCGTCGCAGGTGATGCGTCGGCTGCAGGACTCGAAGGCCACCTCCGGAATCTGATTCTCACAAACGCCAATCCAAATCTCAGCCCGGCACCCTTTATATCTGCAGACACTCGCCCCCAAGTCGCGGTGCCTTATCCGTCTTCAACGCCTTTTACGCAACCAAATTCTTCTATGAATTGGAGGCAACAAAATGCCAATCCCAATCCAAATCCCAATTATTCAGCAAACCAGATGGCCTTTGATGCCACATCCCAGCAGGGACACCATTCGCCAAAGGCTGGCCGGAAGCGCCCTAATCAAGCTCAGCGGCGACAGATGGCGTCTCAGTTCACAATCGCCCCTGACTCGCCGCCGCAGGTGCCTCCTTATCACCATCCACCAAGGCCCAATTCCCAGTGGGCAGCTTCGCAGCCTCAAGCTTGGCCAGCGCCGAGGTCCTCGGAATTCCACCGCCCGCGTAACTCATGGAACGGCCCTCCGCAGCCGTCTGGGAATAGATCTGCATACCAACATTCACCGACGCCAAGGTCGTTTAATATAGGAACATCTCACGGCACACACCAGAGCACAGGATCAGCTTATAACAATAGCTATCAGCGTTCTTACATTACGCCGGAGGAAATTGCAAACCAAGCCCGTCTGCTGGACGAGCTCTCTCATCAAGTCGTAGCTCATTCCGAAATCGACAGATCTGAGATAGCGGAGAAAGAAGCTTTTCGCCAGCGGATAGAGCAAATTTGCCGCGAGATTATTTGCCGGTTTGAGGAGCAGCAAGATATAAGCAATCCGATCCCGCCCTATTCTGTGGAATTAAAATGTTTCGGCAGCCTTGCTTCTGGATTTGCCACAAAAGCTTCGGATTTGGATCTTGGCCTTGTATCACCTCTATCTAGGTTTCCGCCTGATGCCCCTGGGTCTCCCATACCTCGCCTAATCGAAAAGGCATTTTTAGAGGCTGGTCTCGGCGCAAGGCTTCTAAGCCGTACCAGAGTTCCAATTATCAAACTTTGCGAGTCCCCCCCGGAGAAACTCCTCAAGGGCCTCTTACAAGCGCGTAAGAAATGGGAACGCGGTGTTGATAATGATGCGCAACCCGGAACTATCGAAGCTGAGCATGGAAATGATGGCTCTAATCATGGCGGTGATGGTGATGCTCACACACAAAGCGGAGTGGTTGATGCCGGATCAGGCTCTCCGTCGGGTGAATTTGAGATCATCTGTAAAGACTCTGGCGAGACGCGCCGTTTCCATTTGCAACAAGGGTCAAGAAATTCTCTTGATTCCTACTATGGTCTAGCCAAGCGCGTTTTGCGAAAGGCTGGCGGTTATGACGCTAACGCTTCAAACTGGAGAGACCTCACCGAGCCCGAATGGGATATTCTCAATAGAGTCTGCCATGCGTTTATACAAGGTCTGGCAGATGTCTCCTTGAGAGATCGTATCGCCTCATTACCTTCCGTCTCGGCAGCGGAGATTCTATCAAACGCAGCTTACCGCCGCTCGCTGTCAGGGATATATATGCAAATAGAAGGAGCATATATAATACAGAAATGGGAATCATGGAGCGAGGGCCGTCTCCTAAAACAAGTTGAAGATGATAAACTCATCACACAGTGGAAGTCTTTGCAGTCTTTGCAGTTGTCAGATATCGAGCCTGTTTCATATAATAGGGACCTTCACTTGGCTCTCGAAAAACTCAAAAAGGTGCCATCTATGCAGCTACTACTACTCCAGCAAGACCAACAAGAGACCCCTTCGCAGTACAACAGCAGAGTCACAAGCCTCACAAATAACATAGGGCCTTACCATGAAAGCTCCTTTTCCGCGGTGCAGGAAGCTATAATTAGTCAGTACGTGGCCGGAGTCTTCCAAGAAGAAATACGTATCCAACTCAGCGATTATGTACAACAATTTCCGGAGCAGAGGACTATCCAAGCGGTGGGATGTCGCCATAAAAGCATTCATTTAGCCAATGAGTTAAAGAAGGCTGTGGAGAACGGTTTATACGAAGCAACTCTTGTGCCAGATGTCACGCAGTATATCGAGCTGCTACAGCAGCCGCTACACAAAAGGATAATCAAGCCGGGGAAACCATGTTATATCATACCTGTCCCACCTGGACTCTCTTCTATGTTTGCCACAATCAAGACGCTAGCTGATCCCCACAAGATGATACTGAATGAGAGATATCGCGATCCGCTGGAATTCCCTGCATCAGATGCTGGGGTACAATGCGATATCAATTTCTCTGCTCACTTGGCTCTTCAAAACACCCTTTTGCTACGGTGCTATTCGCATACGGATCCACGAGTTCGCCCCATGATCCTTTTCATCAAACACTGGGCTAAATTGCGAGGCATCAACTCTGGATACCGCGGTACTCTAAGCAGTTACGGCTATGTTTTGATGGCCCTTCATTATCTCGTTAATGTTGTGCAGCCTTTTGTTTGTCCAAATCTCCAACAGCTTGCACCAACGCCTCCCAATAACTTGTCACCGGCTGAAATCGAATCCACCATAACTTGTCGAGGTTATGACGTTCAGTTCTGGAGAAATGAAGAAGAAATCGTAAGACTAGCATCTCAAAACCAACTGAACGGAAATAGAGAAAGCATTGGACACCTACTGAGAGGTTTCTTCGAGTATTATGCTCAAAATGGGACGATGAGCAATGGCATTGGTAAAGGGTTTGATTGGGGCCGAAATGTCATCAGCCTCCGAACGTATGGAGGCATTCTAACAAAGCAAGAAAAGGGATGGACGGGAGCAAAGACCGTTTATGAAGTTCAGAAGACAGCAGGCAATGCAGCCGCTCCAGCAAGCCCTCTACAGTCGACCGTTCAGCCTCAGGTAGCTCAACAGGCCACCAAGGACGGAGAGGTCAAAGAAATCCGGCTCCGGTACCTCTTTGCTATCGAAGACCCATTCGAGACCGACCACAATGTGGCGCGGACAGTCACTCACAATGGCATAGTATCGATTCGCGACGAGTTCCGCCGAGCTTGGAGAATTCTTCGCGCCGCTGGCAACGGAAACACTCAGGAGAGCCTGATTCAGGATGTTGAGAGCCAAGAGGAGCTTTCAGCTACATTTCTGCAACTACTTCAAGACATACACGGACCTACCCCAGCCTAAGTGAAATGGTACCGATAAGGGGTTCCAAGAAGCAGGGAAAGATCGGGCATAGCTTGAATAGCTAAATTAGATCTTTCTGTCTCTCTTCTCCCTCTTTATTTTATTTTTTCTTGGATATCTCAAGTCTTGTTGCCACTCTCATTGATCGGAATTTCCTGAAGCCAATCATGTCTAAATTCTTATATGTCTGTGGAGAGAACATTAAACATGTTTACTCTACTTGCATCATTTTTCTTTTTACTTTGCTTCTTGTTAACGCCATTTGGAATTCCTCCCCGCTTATTTTGTTTCTTCTCTTGTGTCCGATGGCGAACATCTGCAGGTTCTTGAGAAGATTCCTGTTCAAAAACTATCAAATCTGACAAAATACGCAATATCTGAAGCTCTTTTGATGCTTTAAGAAACCTGGATAGCGAATCAATGTCTGGAAAGTCGGAGAGAGGGGGTAGCTCCAATAAAAGGTTGCGGAGCTGGATGAGGTTGAGGGTCAGACTGTCTGCGCTATTGTTCTCGAGAATGACGGAAGTGAGCACTTGGCTCAAAATGCGAAGAGAGTAGTATCCAGCTTGTATATGCGCAGAGAAATGAATCATGTCCCATGAAATTTTGTCTCTTGAAGTGGCCATGCTGCTATGGTCCCGTTGAAGCGTGGTCAGCGTATGTGAGTTTTTGCCCTGCTGGTTGCATTCTGTGATGTCTAATACCACGGACAAAAGAGTCCAGTAATGCTGCGGAGCTATTTGGGTTTCTTTGACTCGTCTCATAAGCACCAGGAGCTCAATGACCGCACTTTTCGCCTCATCATCCGTCAATAACAGGATTTCTCGTCCTTTTTGATCGACGTTCTGTACTCGTCTGTATTCTTGAACTGAAATCGAGCAACCACCTTGAATATACTGGCACGCTGTCTTATATGCCAACTGCCTAACAGGCGCGCTTGCGTCCCAAGATGTTCCTTTGTTAGGATTTTCAAGCAAAGATGGAAGGAAGATTTTAACCTTCTCTTTTGCATTTTTGGCTCTGGGTGCTTGGCCAATCTGAAGAAGTATCTCGGAGACTCTAGGGTCAAGGGCTTGTAGTGACAACAAGTCACCTCCGATCAGCTGTGGCAGTGGGGCACTTTCGTGTTGGAGATATTGCTGTCGGAAATGATCATAGTCCATAGCATCTACTATCGGACTCGAGCAGACCTTTAATAGCAGCGCCAACGTGGCATTAGGTGAACGCAAGCGTTCATAGCCCAGTCGACAGGGGTCAGCGGACTTTGCTAAGCCGAGCTTTGTATATATCTCACGGGGAGCATATTCTGTACATGACAGCTTCGAGCTAGCATTCTCGTAAATGTCTCGGAAGAACACAACTTTGCCATTGCCAATGTTGTGAGCAAGGAGATCGGAATCAGATGTAAGTATTGTGCCACCATGCTTCGCCGTGTCTGCAGCGCAGTAAGCATCGGCCTCTCCCGAAACGATAGACAGTTTGTCCCGATAAGTGTCATTATCCCGGATAGCATCAATGACTGCAGGTACTAGAAATGCTGGGTCCAGAGAAGTCTTGTCTGTGAATCTTGTTGGGCGGTTTGTATCCAGACATAAGCCATTTGATGGAACTACATGCCTACGAGGGCAAGCTGTAGGATTGGCAGAGTAGAAGATATTGAGTCGAGAAGTCACTTTCATCACCCTCTCCATGCGTACTAGTCGTTTGGACTCTGGCAGGTAGCCATCAAAATATATGGCTCGACTATTTACATATTAGTAAAGATCTTCACAATGCTTGCCTTTCTTTATGTGGTGAAAAGCTTACATGGCTACTCGCTGATCCTTTAACCGATCCAACCAGTCTATGACGACCCGTCCAAGAAGGCTATATGATGGCTGGCTAGCACCTTGAACTCTGCAAACATGAAGGACATGATATGCTAGAGCTGGACCATCAATGACCACTGTCTGATTCTGCAGAGTCTTGTCTGAAGCATAGCGCTCCAGAGTGGAAATCAAGTGAGGGATTCCCATATTGGCCGAACAGGTTGTTTATGAAATGAAACAGTGGCTGAATACATCAGATAGGCCATCAGCTGGGGTGGTGCTTAGAAACCTTCATAATGAGCATGCCATAATCTTGTGGAACTGTTGGCTGGTCCAAACAGCCATCAGCAAACCATATTCACAGCAATGGTATTCCAATCAAAGTGCCCCGCCATTCGGCTTGATACGACGGCCTGTGCACGCAATTCGCACTGTATATTATGGGGATTGCTGCAAGGTTTAGGCGGCTTATGGCCAATCAAATCGGCCATCGATACCGACTGCGGCACTGATTGCGACCGTGGACGCGTTTGTAATCCACACAGTATGACTCGTCAAAGCCCCACGTCTAGAGGACGGGAAAAAAAAAAATCTAAGCTGCTCTTCTCGCTCAGCATCTTCTGCCACAACTTTTCTTCTTTTTTTTCTCTCCCCAAGGGTCGGCCACAATGCGCAATACGCTCATTTTCGCTGGCAATTCGTGCCCAGCTCTCACCGGCCAAATATGTGAGAACCTGGGCATGACTCCTGCTAAGGCGGAGCTGACCCAATTCTCCAATGTGAGCTTCCTGTAGCTCTGCGTCGCTGCTTTTTGGTTTTTCTTGATTGCCGGCCTCGGGACAGATAACTAACTCACTCCTTTCAAAGGGCGAGACGAGTGTCAGGATCCTGACAAGCGTCCGAGAGAAAGATGTCTTCGTCGTCCAATCTGGAAGTCCCAGGATCAACGACTCCATCATGGAGCTGCTCATCATGATATCCGCTTGCAAGGGCGGCTCCGCCAACAAAGTCACAGGTTCGATGATGGAGCACGGATTCTGCTGTGGTACATTGCTGACATGGCTTGGCAGCTGTGCTTCCCTACTTCCCGTACAGCCGGCAGTCGAAGAAGAAGTCTCCTAGAGGCGCCATCACCGCAAGGATGCTGGCCAACCTACTTGGCGTTGCTGGCGTTAAGCACGTCGTGACGGTTGACCTGCATGCTTCTCAGATGCAAGGCTTCTTCAGATGTCCTGTTGACAATCTTCACGCTGAGCCCATCATTGCCAAATGGATCAAGCGAAACGTGCCGAACTGGCGAGAGGCTGTGGTGGTTTCCAAAAACCCTGGTGGCACAAAGCGGGTGACGTCGCTCGCCGATGCCCTGAAGTTGAACTTTGGGCTGGTTACCACTGATAGGAGACGTGGAACGAACATGACCGGCAGCATGATTATGAATCATCTCGATGGCCTCGAGCGACGCCCTGTCTCTGAGAGTTTGGCGCAAAGCGATAGCCAACAGGCCGCTTCCGAAAAGCCTGCGCCGTCACGCGCCGGGGCGAGGACTCCTGTGAGGAACGCTAGAATTGTTACAGACTCTCAAGGTTCGCCTGTTCGGACAAGCGATTTGTCGTCAAGTGCGACGAATCTTGCTGATCCTAGTACAGAAGACCAAAGTGCTGCACGACGAAAAAGCTCTGCGCAGCTCGACTCTGACTATGATGATCGTCGCGCCCAAGAAGTCATTCATGGTCGACTGATTCAGGGGCACATTGTTGAAGATGACTTCCCATCCCCAGCACGGTCAACGGCAGCAAACAGTGTCCATGAAGATGACCCCATGACCATGTCTCATGCCTCATCCTTCTTTGCGCCCGACCGCCAATCACTGGCTGGTGGCGCCAACAACGAAAGCAGCTCTGATGAGGAGGACAATGCTTTCGAAGACCCCAAGGCGGAGCACATGATCACGCTGGTAGGCGATGTCAAAAATCGCACAGTCTTCATTGTTGACGACATGATTGACAAGCCAGGATCATGGATCGCTGCAGCCGAAACGGTGGTGAAGAGGGGCATGGCCAAAAAGGTGTACTGCATTGCTACCCATGGTGTCTTTGGCGGAGATTGTCTGGAACAACTGCAAGCATGCGAGTGCATCGATACCATTGTTGTTACTAACAGCTTCCCCATCAATGAGGAACGAGTGAAGAACTCGAGCAAGTTGGTCATACTAGACCTCTCTTTCCTTTTAGCCGAAGCAATCCGCCGAAACCACTACGGCGAGTCGATTTCTCCTCTGTTCCAGCACATTGGAGATTGAAGCGCGGAAGGCTGATGATTTTCAACGAGCAATATGATATCGCATGCTACCGTCTGTTTTTATCAAGACTGTCAATAGTCTGGCCGGGTGGATCATTTTCATTCTAGCGTGGCGTCTTCGGATTTGAGGAAAGCAAAAGAAACAAGGAAATATTTGACGTTTTATACGAACAAGGTCGGTCGAAATCTATGAATGATGATGAGTGGTAGATGATGCTCTCTCCCTTCAGTCGCGTGAGTGTTTTGCTTTGTTTCGTGAACCTGTGAAAAACCTCCCCAGCGGTGCTGCCCTTGTGGCAGCAAGGATCCGATTCATCTCAGAATGGATTCTTAACGGAACGTTGGTAGATTGAATTATTCGATCCTAGAAGGCCCCTGATTTTGCTGGCTTCGGTTGGCTAAGTGGATTAGGGGCAAGAGAACCTTTCGAACATGCAAAGAAATTTTGAAATGTGGCTTCAAGTAAACATTTCTAAACGTTTCTTGCTCTAAAATATAGAACAACTGTAGCACGCACAGCGTTTGAATACAATTTTTTTACCATTTTAATTCTCTATTTTTTTTTAATCCTCTGTAGTATGTTCCATGTGTGTTTAGATCCCGTCTAAATCTAAGTTGGCCTGCGGTGCATAATGAGAGCAGAGGCCTATGGATATGAACTCGTTAGCATTTATTACAAGTAAGTTGGCGAAATACGAACGAAGCACTCACCTGGTGGTTAGGATAAACCAGAGACTCAGCAAGAACGACATTCTCTCTCCTGGTAGCAGAAAAGACTACAATCTCGGCAATGTCATCAGGCGTAAGAGGATCGCAGCCGCTGCATGAAGATGTCAGGATCCATGTAGCCAGAGTGACAAAAGGTTCACATAAGGGAGGGCGAGGAGATGGCGGGAAGACTTACGCATAAATGGCATCGGCTTTGGACTTGTCGCCGTAGAAGCGAACGACGGAGAATTCCTAATAGATGTTATGAGCAAGGCACACTTGAAGATGGATTTCAAAATGGAAATTCCGTACCGTTTCAACCTGACCAGGGTCGACCTCAATGACCCTGATGCGAGTGGCAATGAGCTCCTTTCGCAAGCTTTCAGTGAAGCTTCGGACGGCGGCCTTTGTGGCGCAGTAGATTGAGCCTCCGGGATATGGTTCACGACCTGTAAAGGCAAAAGTCTTAGTACCAATATATATGTATATATATATCTTGATGATACAAAGTTATACAGATTGAGAGCACTGATGCTGGAGTAAATGGGTGAATTGCATACCGGCAATGGATCCAATGTTGATGATATCTCCCTGGCCGCCGTTTGGTCGCTTCTGGAAGATGGGCAGGATGGCCTGTGTCAAGTTGATGAGGCCGGTGACGTTGGTAGCGAACATGATGTTGAGGTCATCCTCGGCGATTTCAGGTGCCTTAGCGACACCCTTGACAAGGCCACTGGAAGAATAGATTAGTATCAGCAGTGAATTGCTCTCAAATAGAGCTCGTACGAAGTGTATGTGGACTTACGCATTGTTCACCAAGACGTGGATATCTCTCCACTCCTCGGGCAAGCTGCCCACAAAGCCTCGGATCTCATCTGCCTTGCTCACATCCAGCTTCACAGGCAGCACCTTGACGCCATCGTTGGTCTCCTTGCGGATCTGAGCCGCCAGCTCCTCCAGTGAGTCAACACGGCGAGCCGTGACAATGAGCCGCAGGTTGCCGTTGGGGTTTGTGCGAGCAAACTCGAGGGCCGTGGATTTCCCAATTCCGGAAGAGGCTCCCGTGATGAGGATGGTCTTGCCCTCCAGACGCTTGGCTGCTGCGGAAGACATGGTGCGGGTAAAGATGTTGGGCGTATTTGAGAATGTAGCTGGTTTGAGGGCTGAGCCGGGATGGGTGAGTGAGAGAAATCGTGTCTGGCTATGGGTGGAGAAGCTATAACAGCGGCTAGATCGAGACAGAGGAGCTACAGCAGCACGACGGAAAAGATGAGTGGCAGCTCTGATGTGTGCAGACGGCATCAATTCCGTATGCAAGCAAACCAATTTATCCAAAAGTGGTAGAGAGAGAGAAATTGTAACAGGAGGAAAAGTGGACGAGGTGTGTGAATGGCGCGCCCTTGAAGATAGCTACTAGCACTATCCAGATTTACCGTGTTGGCAGTATTAACCGTACGCTATAGGCTGCTAAACTAAGATATCTACTTTTTTTTTTCCCCAGTGAAATCACCCGCTACTTGTGATTCATCATGCTATAGAAAAATGACGACAGGCTAATGCCTCGCGCTCGACGTCCCAATTTTGCCAATCCCCCACCTTGATGCTGCAATTCCTTACATGGCGATGGCTGATGACCCCGCGCTGGTGAACGTGGGGCACAGATTATGGGGCTTCGGCTTAAAGAGCGAGCGAGCGATGGAGAGCCCGCAGACAAATCGGTATTGCCACCACTTATTGATAGGGAATTGAATATTACACGCAGACGAGTCCCGCTAATGACTACCCAGTCCTTCAAGCCAACGGCGGATTATAATCCGTAATGTTCAGAGATGACTGTTCGACAAATATGGTTTAGACCATAAGAAATATATTTACGCAACGTAACAATAGCCCGAATGATCTATCCATTGCTCCCATGAGACTCCGATAGCCACCATTGAATACGTGAGATACTATGCACAAGGGCCAAAAGAAGCTGATCGCTGCTTCAGTTCATTCAATGCTCCAATAACACTAATTGAAGACTCCAGACCAAACCATGGTACTCAAATTCTCTGGCGTCGTAGACATAAAGTCTCCATATACTTGCCATCTTATAGCTAAAACACAAGGCATAATCATAATCAGCTTGGCGATATCCATACTGATCCATGGCGATCAGTTTTCTAATTGAGCTTCACTTAGCAGAATGTCCATCCGTGCTCGCGTCCTTATGACATCCGCTTCCAACAACTCCAAAGGTTCCTCCTCTACGGGACACTTTATGCCTCTCCAGCTGAATTGATAGCCATAGAAGCTAGAGAAATACGCGATCCAGCATCCCGCCATAGCTAGCTCAATACTAAGATCAAAAGCCGCGATAAATGCTGACCGGATTGCTTCCAAGGTATCCCCTGTAAATTTTGTCATGTCTCCATCAAAGGAAGCAAACTCATCAGCGGTTAGGATATCTGCAAGTCGATTAATGACAAAATGATGCACGCATGCTGTAGAAATCGCTATGCCGAAGCTTCCTCCCAGTATTCTTGCTTGAGCAAGAATACCGTGAGCGGATGCTGATGGGTCAACTATTAGCCAGACATCTCAATAGAGCAACGGAAAAGAAACATCATACCCCGGTGTTTTGTAGGCACTTCGGCACTAATCATGTTGGTCGCCGCTGATGTACAGAGTCCAAATCCTACACCAACCAGGGTAAGAAGTCCAAGTGTAGTTGCATCGTCCTTGGACCCTTCAACTGCTGAAAGCCAGGAAAATCCGCAAGCCATTAGCATTGTACCGGCGCGCATAGTTGAAATGAGGTCGAGATGGTTTGCCAAAGCATTTAGTTTTCCACTGATAATGCTTCCGAGGGCAACTGTGCCTAACATAGGGAGTAACGACAGCCCAGCGACGAGCGGGCTTTTGCCGCTAAAGACTTGCATCCTCATGGGGATCGAGTAGATCAAAAGCAGATACGGGCAGCCTGCAAATAAGACTGCTAAGACGGTCCTCGTGTAACGTCGATTTCTGAACAAGTCCATGGGAAAGATGGGGACGATGTTTTGCGAGAGGCGTTTATCAATCAAGTTTGACCACAAGAACAGCGTTATCCAGGAGGCCAAGCCAAGTATTAGCGGGAGAATGAAATTAACAGCCCCCCAAGCTTCTGACTCGCCAGCGTTTTCGAGTGCGAATACAACGAGGACCGAAGCTGCAATGCCCAGTATAGCACCAATGATGTCGAACTGCTTCCACGATCGAAGCTGAGTATATTCCGTCTGCAGCTTTTGAGGCCAACTGAAATAGAAAAGTATTATGCCGACAGAGCAGATTGGGATACTAGGTACGTTTCCAAGTTAGCTGATTTCCATTGCATTTAATATTCAGTCACGTAGTTACGGACTTGATGAAAAAGATCCACCGCCAGTCCAAGTATTGGGTGAGAAGCCCGCCAATAACAGGCCCAAGAACGCCCGCAGCTGCAATAGTCACTCCAATAATGCTGCCTATATACTGACGCATTCGAGGCGGGCTATTTTGAGTCAATATCAGGATGGGTAAAGCGTAAAGGCCTAAAAGAAGTCATCAGCGTCCTGCTTCTCTTCTCTAGGAAGAAAACTATTGTGTCCACAAACCTGAACCACCAACTCCTTGAAATGCCCGGAATAATATCAGTTGGTCCACATCTTGAGCAAATCCACACGCAGCAGAGAACGTCAAGAACAGAGAGTAGGAAAACAAGAGAGCATAGCGTTGCCCAATGACATCTGAAAGGGCAGTGGATGAAACGATAAAGCCAATATATCCCAACATATATGCCAGCACCACCCAATTGATCAAACTGTGCTCTTGGAATTCGACTCCTATGCGGTATAAACTCGCCGCCAGGACGGATGAATCCATGATGGACAGCAACAAGCCTGGGCAAACTCTGAATTGGCAAATCAGCTTACTTCGACCATGAAAAGGCCTTCTCCACGAGAGAGTGTTGATACATACCCAAAGCACACGAACCAGAATCGTTTCATCGACATACTTACCTCCGGAGGCCCGCGAGTCTGTCTATGTGCTTGCAGTAATGCAAGGTCATGTTTTATACTATTCATGGTTCGTATTATTCGAGATTTTCGTGTATCCTCTGGTGATTCGTCTGTGGCGTGGGCCTGCGTCGTCTCAGGAGATTCCGACATCGTGAAGAATAGAAGAGAGCCAAAGGGCTCGGAAAAGAATAAGAGCTTTTATAGCGAACAGTTTATATTCTGGAATCTGGTGTAATCCTGTTGAGCCACCTTTGAGAATACTGTGATGCTGCAGCTTTGTTTTCTTTCATAAGAAGGGCAGACTCTGAATGATATTAGAGCTGGGTTTGCTATATTTATGTACCTTGATTTTGTTGATGCGTGTTGTTATGATCCGCGCAGAGACGTAAGTTGCGACCCAGAGTGAATCATTGAAGATACTGCCGCAGTATCTGTGTCAAGGAAATAAAAGCAAGAACTTTGTAACAAACGGAAAGCAGCCTGATTACATGTAAGCAACACTGAGGGCGCGGGCCCAAACACCAGACTCTCTGAGTCAAAGCGGCAGTAACATATGCAAGGCTGAATTTTATAATCACACCAGTCTGGCATGTAGAGGGGCTTCTCCATTGGCAAATGGCTCAAAATTGACTGTCAGTAGTGTTCAGGCGTCGAGTGAATTACAATGACCCGTGACCCATTGTTGCTGGCGGGATGTAGGAAGACGGAATCTGTGCGCCATGACCGTGATCGTAACCGAAGCTTGATGTGGTGACCAAGATAAATTCATAGTACTTGTTTAGTATAAGCTGTGATGTTGCTGACATACAGGCACCTATGGAAGCCATTTTCAGGTTCATGTTGCGCAGGGCAATGCTTGCGGCGGTGTTGTCGTCGAGAGCCAGTCCTATCAACGAATTTTTGCCGTCCTATACCTGAACAAACAGGCTGGTGCCTAAGAGGTAAGTTGTACTACTACTAGTAGTAGTATTTATTCCATGCACGCAGAAACACGTACAATCAAATGAAAATACGCGAGGGTCTGGATACAGGGTCAAGCAAAGCGCTCTCTTTCTTATTTCCCACTCTTCTTCTTCTTGTCTTGATATTTAACAATCGCGACGTCAGTTAGAATAGAGAACAATGCATTAAAAGAGGTTGAATTTATAGGTACCTACGACGGGCAACGACGGGCAATAATGCAGCTTCACGCTAAAAGTGCGGCGGCGACAGCTACCTACGCGCGCGGGGTGGGGGGTCTGGTAACAGGTCTAGCAAGGGACCCTGAAAGGTTTTATAGTATTTCTAGGCTATACTAACATATAAAGGATTTCCTACTTATTATAATATATTAGATTTTTAAAATCTTTTATAATAAAGAAACATAGTTATATTTAATACTAGTAGATAATACTTATAAAAAATATTATAAATATTATTACTGATATTACTTATATTACTTATATGTAAATGCACTACTACGCTAATAATCAAAATGATCAGTGATACTAGCTACTTATGCTAGTATTCCCTTTACAACAGCTTATAGGGCATCTTGCCCATAGGCCTCTACAGGTCCTATTACAAAAAATTAATAAACTTATACTTAATATAATTAAAAGCTATATATAAATATAAAATATAATTAAATATAAGCTTTTTTATTTTATATAAATTTTTAATTCTTATAATTTTTTTTTTTTTTAAAAAAAAAAAACCCCCCTGGAGTTTTTGCACCTTTACATCTGTAACATGACCTGTAGAGTATAAGCTGTTGTAGAGGGAATACTAGCATAGGTTGCTATTATTGCTGATCTTTTGGTTATTGGCGCAGCGGTGCACCCTCTCACACTGTTACAACGTCGAATACCTGCATCAACCACCAATCGCCTGTTTATGCCATCACCGCCTTTGCTTCACTGTGATTATTGCCAATCACATCATAGCTTCGACCTCTTGATTTTGTCTCGTAGCAAACTCATATACCTGCAATCTAGCTGCATACACACCGTGCCTCTTCCTGGAGCCCCGCAGGAGCCCAACTCCCACCTCATCTCATTCACCCGCATAGGCCAATCTCGCCCAGTATGACCGAAATCTTAGCACAGACGCCTCCTATTCTACACGGCCCCTCGGACAAGGAAAGGAAGTACGATCGTCAGCTCAGACTATGGGCTGCTTCGGGCCAGGCCGCCTTGGAATCCGCAAACATTCTCCTAATTAACTCAGGGCCCGGTACGGCTGGCATCGAGACTCTGAAGAATCTCGTCCTGCCCGGTTTGTCAAACCCTTCGCTCAACATTCAAAATCAGCTGTGAGTGCTAATTCATCCTCTTCCACTAAGGTATTGGCAAATTCACTATTGCCGACAATACCGCCGTTCAAGAGGTGGATCTCGGCGTCAACTTTTTCCTCGATGAGTCCTCTCTCGGGAAATCGAGAGCGCAGTGCTGTGCTGAACTACTGCTCGAGCTTAATCCAGAAGTTAACGGATCTTGGAATTCTACAGTGACAGTGCGTCCCTAGTTTGATTATTGTTCCTTTGCGCTTTTCGTGAAATGCGTAGCGCTGACTTCTTCTATAGGATACCGCCAGTCTCCAAAAACTACTTGATGTTCCAGAGGTTTTCACCATGATCATGTATAACCTTCCTTTACAACCGGAAATGCTTCGGGTCATTGAGGCATACGGCCACCAGCATGGTACTCCACTTGTTGCTATTCACTCTGTTGGATTCTACTCCTACTTTCGCATTGCACTACCAGGCACATTTCCCATCGTTGATACTCACCCGGACGAGACTGCTACGGCAGACTTGAGACTCCTCTCTCCTTGGCCAGAACTCTCCGAGTTTGCTAGCGAAATGACCAAAGACATTGAGTATCTAGACCACCACGAGCATGGCCATATTCCCATGGTTGTAATTCTACTTCACTACCTCAACATCTGGAAAGAAGAGCATAACGGCGCCTATCCAACAGCTTACAGCGAAAAGACGGCATTTCGAGAGTTCGTATCCAAGGCCATGAGACGTGACAATCCCGAGGGAGGGGAAGAAAACTTTGAGGAGGCTGTTGCTGCCGTCATGAAGCACGTCGTTGCCCCGTCACTCCCTTCATCTCTAAAGCAGGTTTTTGAGTATGAGCACAAGGATGAGCAGCAGTCAAAGTCCAGCTTCTGGATCATTGCCGAGGCCTTGAAAGAGTTCTACGCCGAACACAAACGCCTGCCTGTGGCTGGCGGCTTACTTGATATGAAGGCGCAGTCCAGTGTTTACATCCAGCTGCAGAACATTTACAAGGATAAAGCTCGGCAGGACGCAAACGAAGTTTTGTCCAGAGCTCAAAAAATCTCAGGGGATGTAGATATTGATCAGGCAGAGGTAGAGCAGTTCTGCACCAATGCTCGGTTCATCAAGTTGATTAACACTACGGGAGAGGAGCCCCCGAGTATGGGGCAGATTATAGGTAGGCGACATGGCAGCCCTCGACCAAATCATTTATTTTACTGACGATTGACATTGATCAACAGAGCGAGAACTTGGCAACGACGAAATCGCCGCCATCGCCGGACCAGAAATGCCAATGTCATTAATCTCCATCTACCTTGCCTTGGGCGCATTGTCATCTACCTCGGCTGCCTCAGCTGATGAGATTATTACTGCAGTTCTTGAAAAGGCACCTGCTCTCAGGAACAACGAGCGCCTGACTCAGGTAGCCCAGGAGCTGTCACGAGCGGCTGGCGGAGAGCTACACAACATTTCCGCCGTTATTGGAGGCATGGTGGCACAGGAGATTATTAAAATCATCACAAAGCAATACATTCCGATAGACAACACCTGTATATTTGACGGAATTGAGAGCCGATGTCAGGTATTGCGTTTATAATGCGCAAGGCATACCTATCGAGAAGGACCAGCAACAGCCCAATCAAGATGAAGAGCATATCTCCCATAGCTACATCATTAGCAAACTAGGGTCAGCTTTAGATTTGGGAAATAATATCATTTGGAGAAATTTCAAGGGCTAAAAGATGTTGGGTGATGGGCCACCAAATCATACATTGTATGGTGGCAAGATAACGACGGCCGTACTGTCGCTTCGGCAGCATCGTAGGGACAGAATATCTTCTCCAAATCGATACATGGAAGAAAAACCCACTTATTAGGTCTCAGATCTCATTAAACATCAATTGCCGCAACCTAAAGTCTTTGCATGTTGCGGAAAGTAAAAGGGATCCCTCGGTTATGACAGGCAAGTGCGAAGGTAAACTCATCAAGTAAAAGATTCCTTCTTGGGAAGGGGCTCGCCAAAAAAAAAAAGCGACATATCGTCCAAAGTGGTACTTTCCTGAACACTAAATTAAGATTCCTAGGAAGGAGCACCGACTCAGGCTCCCCAATATCTCCTAGAACTGCCCGACCATTTTCGACGAGGTTTCATAATTCTCTTTTCCTCAACATCCCCTTTCCTTTTGCCAACGCTCAAGGAACCGTCCGCCAGACTAAGATACGGCTGCGGCTGTACTTTTCTCGATAATATTCATCCATTCCCCGAGCTGAAACTCGCTAAGCATGTACCACAAGCCTCAATTCGAAATGGAAAACCCGCCTCTCTGCAATGACACCAACTGCAGACAGGAGCTTACCGATTGGGCACTCAAAACGACTTGCGGGTTGGTCTATCAACGGGATCTGTAGATTCACATGGCGTGTGCTGACGATTCGTTCGCAATCTAGTCACATTTTTTGCCTCGATTGCATTCAAAAGTCTGGCTTCCTTGGCTACCAGAGATGCTTCGTTTGCCCCATGTGCACCTTCCAACTGTCCAAAAAGGAAGACGTTGCCTTGTCCAGCATGAATCCAACCGAAGAGTTCAAAACGACCGATCTCAGTGGCTTAAGTCCCAACGTAATCATGGAGCGTGCCGGACGAGACATCCGCTTTTGGTCGTATCAAGCTACTTATGATTTAAACCATCAACGTCGCTTGTACAAAGCCCTCAAGGAGAAATACTCGGTACTGTGGGATCAATATGTTAAATTAGACAGAGATCACTCTGTAGAGATCAATAGCTTATGCAACAAGCTGAAGAGTTAGTAGCCACAAACCATCTCTCTATTTTAGGGCACACGAGCTTACCAAGATAGGCGTGATGGTATCACGGGATGCTTTGCAGCAAAAGAATAAGGAACTCGAAGCAGCTTATCAAGACGAAAGTCACAAGCTATTTCAGACGCAGGAACTCTACAACAAGGTCAAAAAAAGGGCTGAGTTGGATCAAATCGAGCAAGCGGCTTCCCACGCTGTAGACAGTTCTACTAGGTCGGTACCTCTACTTTCGACCATCAAACAAGCGCCCAAAGCATTCCGCCCACACAGCTTTGAATGGTGATAACGAGCGCAGTTTCCCCCTTGACCAAAGGCCACCAAGATTCGATGCTGCCGATTTTGTCTCACGCCTGTCTGTATCGAACATGCAACAGTACGAGAACGTTGGCCTCACACGAATAAAGACTGGACAGCCGGGCGGTCATTTTGGGCAAGATGGGTCGTTCAAGGATCTCTGAGGGCCTAGCCTTGATTATGAGAGGTGAAGCGTTGGTCGATGATAGCACTATCTTTGTGAAAGGGATATTTATTAATGATTTCTTTGAGACGAACCAAGATTGAACACTTTAGTACTAATGCAGCAAAAAGACAATTCATCCAATTCAGGAGCAAAGTGAACAGTGTTTTACAAAGATCGTTTCTCCGTCTATGTTATGCTCAGTGAACAAGCTCACACACGCTCACGAGAGGGCCGGTGACAAAATTTGTATTAAATATGCGGCTCTTCCCCCCATCTTTCCCAGGTCTTCATGAATCGACTCATTTTCCAGCCATGTGTTTTGAAAGCGAGCGAAGCCCGCGGTGGAGTTCACCACCAGTGAAAAACATTGCCGACATTGCATCCTGCTCATACCGGGCCTACAAGCTTTGCCACCGGGGTTGCCGGTTCCTCAAAAGGGAATACACTTCCTATATTGGCTCACACAGAAAACGAGAAGACGGGCTGCGCATGCGCATGCACATGCACGTGAAGCCATGGACTACTCAAGCAAATGCTACTGATGCAAATGCTACTGAAGCAACTACTCCCGAAGCAACTACTCCCGAAGCAAATACTATCGAAGAAAATACTGCTGATGCGCCACGACCTTCAGCAGACGAAGAGAGGAACTCTATACGAGTAACTGTAGTAAAACAATCGCTTTCGACTCCATCCGAATTGAAAGGAATAGATAAAACGACTCGTGAAATACTCAAGACCGCCACGAAGTTGCACCGTGAGAAACCGATCACGACGTTGCAACCTGAAAAACTGGGCATACTGGAAGAGGCGTTGTGTGCGCACCCGCCTTCCGCGATAAGACGGCTTGATGCGACTCGACCAGGCGACTTACAAAAGCTCGCGATGCGTTTCGATCAAGCCCGGGTAACTAGATGTGCAGTTTGACCCGAAGCGGACATGAGCTGCTGCACGAGACTTCGTATTCTATCTTTAGCAGTGACGAAACAGGGATGCGCATGGCGTGGCGGTACCTGAGCGATAAGCGGTACAAGTCGAGGGACTTTGCGCGTCTTGCCACTGCCGCTCTACTCCAAGTACAGCGACTGATCTGCGCACTTCTCAGCATGGCGGCGAGGTACAGCGTGGCGCGGGTCGTCTGGGTCGCTATGCGTGAGACGTCCAGCGCCTGTGAGTGGCCCGATACTTAGTAGCTCGTCAGTAACGCCAACGCTGGACTCGACATTTTTCGCAATTTTGCAGCCTCTTGTCGCACCACAACTGCTGCTCCGTCTCTCGTTACAATCTTTATCGTTCGACCTCGATCCCTGTCTGGCTTCCGTGTTACACTTTCCTTCAATTCGGTCGCTCGCTAGCCTTCTCTTTTATTTACTTTCACCTCTTCTTCCGCTTCTGATATACCCCTGCCCTGTTGTTGCTGCTAGTCCAACTAATCCTACGGCTTTCCTTATCGAACCCCCATGATTGCGCCGCTGTCTCCAGAAGCCTCCATTCCTCAGCATTAATCCCTCTTCTCCTCTGGGGAATCGGCCGAGAAAGACAAAAAGACTCTTACCGACTTTTCTTTATCTCGTCTTTTTGCGACTTTGTTCCTCGTTTTCTCTCCCCCCCGCATTGAACGGAGTCGCAGCTGCGCAAGTCGATCGATCCCTCGCCAGGCATTATTTTCAAACCCCAGCCTACCGAATTGAACAACACATAATAAGGCGCCACGCGAGACTCGAGTTCATTCCTGTGGCCCGCATGCTCTGATGGGTAAATGACGACCCCCGCTTATTCAATACCAGTAGAAGCTCGTTGGAAGAGAACAAAGAGGCAAAAAAGAGGGAGTTTGGTTTCGCTAATTTAATGTGGTCGCGCAGGTCAATACGGTGTAATTCTCGATGCTGGCTCTTCGGGGACCCGTGTGTACATCTACAAATGGAAAGATCCCGCCAAGGCCTTGAAGAAGGCCACTGCCTCCGAAGCTCACATACTACCAAAGCTGAAACTCCATAAGAGCAAAAAGATTCACCCGGGAGTTTCTACGTTTGCCGAAAACGTTGCCTCCGTCGGTCCCGATCACCTGAAAGTACTCATCGACACAGCTCTCAACGAAATACCGGCATCGCAGGTCTCCGAGACACCCATCTTCCTTCTCGCAACTGCCGGTGTTCGATTCCTACCAAAGCACCAGCAGACGTCGCTGCTGGACGGCATTTGCACATACCTCAAGGCCAACACAAATTTTCAGCTTCCCAACTGTGCGAGCAACATTCAGGTCATCTCGGGCGAAACAGAGGGCTTGTATGGGTGGATCGCTGCCAATTACCTCCTTGGGGGTTTCGACAAACCTGACGAGCATGCGCATGGTAAGGGTCACTACACCTATGGCTTTTTGGATATGGGCGGTGCATCCGCGCAAATTGCCTTTGCGCCAAACTCAACAGAGGCGGAAAGGCACTCGAATGATCTCAAGCTGGTCCGGCTGCGGCGGCTCGATGGCTCTCCCGCTGAATACAAAGTGTTTACGGCTTCCTGGTTAGGCTTTGGTGCTAACAAAGCACGAGAAAGATTTGTTGAGAGCCTTCAGGAGCAGTATGGCACTGCAAAGGGCGATATTCCTGATCCTTGTCTACCAAAGGGCTTACGGACCACACTCTCAGGCAGGCCTCTTTCAGGCAAGGCGGCGTCAGACGATGCACTTGTTGGCACCGGCATGTTTGAGGAGTGTCTGCGCAGAACGTACCCGTTGCTTGGCAAAGATGCTCCATGCGACGATGAACCTTGTCTACTAAACGGTCAACATGTGCCTGCCATCGACTTTGATGTAAATCATTTCATTGGCGTTTCCGAGTATTGGCATACGACACATGGCGTTTTTGGCCAAGAGAGCAAAGTCTACGATTTGATTGCGTACGAGCAAGAGGTCAATAATTTCTGCAGTCAGGATTGGTCTGTCATCGAAAACGGGCTTGACAAGCGAAAAAAGACTTTGGAGGAAAAGGCCGAGAACGCCCGAGAGGCCTGTTTCAAGGCGTCTTGGCTGATCAATGTGCTGTACGAAGGCATTGGCATCCCCCGCATTAGCTTAGGAGATGCTCCCAGCCACAAAGTCAATGCAACCAAGGCGCTGGAAAAAGCTAGAGACAAGGGATTCCTAGACCCCTTCCAGCCAATCGATACGATTGGTGGTGTCGAAGTTAGCTGGACCTTGGGCAAAATGGTTCTCTACGCCGCTGGACAAATTCCTCCCAAAGAGTTGCCGCTTCCTGTTGGATTTGGAAGCAATACAGGATCCGAAATTCCTGCTGATTTTGAATTTGCGGGGTCCAAGCCACTTTTCTCAAATATAGGTGACGACCATGATGACGACGACGACGAC
Source organism: Trichoderma sp. CBMAI-0020 (assembly GCA_030708095.1). Taxonomy (NCBI): domain Eukaryota; kingdom Fungi; phylum Ascomycota; class Sordariomycetes; order Hypocreales; family Hypocreaceae; genus Trichoderma; species Trichoderma sp. CBMAI-0020. The sequence continues at coordinate 1,823,554 of JAJNCI010000001.1, forward strand.
GACGATATCCTTCCGGGTCGATCCAAGCCCTTGTCCAGCTTTCTGGTGGTGATGTTGATTCTGTTCCTTATTGCCTATCTCCTAAGGAAAACCGAATTGGGGTCCAGAGTATTTAACAAGTTCTGGCGTTACCGCAAGGCCAGGAGCTCATCGTTTGTTAGAAGGCTTTTTGGCAGAAATTCTACGCCATATGAGAGAATATTGGAAGAAGGCGATGTGGCAGAGTTTGAGCTTGGCGGCACAGAGTCTGATGAGACCGATGGCTCGGATGGCGGCGATGTGTCAAGGTCCGCAAGGGGCTCTCGCTTGGCTGGACCGAGATTGAATATTGAGCGGTATGACGACCTCCGGCCGCCGTCGGCAATGGATAGGCATGGCCTTGTTGTACGAACCGAGAGCTGCGAACGGCTTGCCCCTTCGCTTCAGATGCTAAATGCTGGTCGTCGCAGTAGAACTGGCAGTCCGACACGGTTGAAGAATTCGATAATACCCCAAGAGAGCTAGTAATAATTGATGTAGGGAACGAGGAGGACAAGCTCTCCAGACAAAGAAAGTCATGATTGTAATGTTGGACATGTCATAAGCTCATTCGGGATGTCACGGTTGGTCAGCTTCACTTCTTGCACAATAGCCGTCATATTTTTTTGGACAACAGGTGTACATGGGTTTTGGGTGGATAGTAATCATGTCTTCAAGCCGGCTTGAGGGAAAACGCTCACATTCAGAGCGTAATGAGAACCTACCATAGATAGTAATGTGCTTAAATCACAGATATTTAATTTACAGGTTATATCCTTTATTTCATTTACACTCTAGTTCCGTCAACTTTGAAGAACAGATATTGCCAATCCCTACCTAGAACATTTTATTATGTGTATGGCAATGTAATAAGACAGACGGAGGCGTGATATTTGAGAGAGAAGAATTTTACTCTACGCTACAGATCCGAAAATTTGGAAGAAAAAAGCAAAGGCTGAGAAAATTATGCGAGAGAACCAGATGTAAAGAAGAAGAAAGCATTGTAGTATCAATCGGCCTGTCTCTCGAGGAAGCTGGGATCTGAACGAACTCGGGACTCGAATTTGCGCCACCAGTCCTCAAAGGCTTTGAGGGGAACAACCTCGACGCCGCCGGGGCCAGCAGTGCCGCTGAAGCTGGTGAGGAAGTTGAAGGCGTTTTGGATGATGCGCTGGGCGAGGACGGCGGTGGTTGTCGATGATGCGCCGCCGCTCCCGCTGTTGGAGGAGGAAGCCTTGCTGGCAGCAAGTTCTTGCAGTCGCGTGCCGACCGACTCGGCAGACTCGATGGAGACGCCAATCATGTAACCGCTGCCGCTGGCGTCGGCGCCAATCTTGAACATTGCGCTCTCTTTACCAGGGCCGATGCCGCCCAGGAAGCGGAAGTCGGGCGTCGAGTTGGCCTGCGAGGCGGCGGCGACGTCGCGGACGGTGGTGAGGTATATGGCGGCGGCGGAGTTTTCCGGCAGGACGACGTTTGGGAGGAGGAAGACGACGATGTGGGAGAAGGGCTTGGTTGTGGGCAGAGCGTAGAGGAATGAGGTGGGGGATGGCGCCGAGGTTGGGTCGGTGATGAGAGGCTGGCCGGCGGGGACGATGCCGAAGAGAGGGCCGGACATGGCTGCTATTGCTTGTTGCAGTTGATGTGAATATTCTTTTTGTGTTTCGGTGAGTTGATTGTTCCAATTGGCTTGGTGTTGCTCTAGCGGCGTGACTCGGCCCGTGGGATCTGATGACGTGGGGGAGGTAGTTGAAGTAGTAGTATGTAGTTTGCGATGCGAACAAGGATTGGCTAGAAGTTGTGGTGGTGGTGTTGGAGCTTTAGCTTTAGCTGGGTTGAAAAGAAAATGTGGGATAAGTGGCCGCGGACAAGGCAGAAAGTGCTACTCAGGGCAGTTAGTCGCACGCGGGAACAGAAATACTAAAAGCAGCTTAATTGTTGGGGGAGATGAAGGGAATGGGACAATATAAGGCTGCTGGAAGGATTGATCATTTTCAATGCTGCCTTGCCGCAGCAATCCAGCCTAGCTGCAGTCTCTAGGTATTTCTACTACTTCTACGCTTCTACTACTTCCACTGCCCGCTTGACTGTTGGTAACACAGATCCAACTTACCCTCGGCTATAAATCCAGGAAGTCTCGCTCCTCACAATCTGAGTTGCGCTATTAAAGCTGATTGCTCAAATTCGATTGCAGGCTTTGAACTTGAACAGCCTTCCATTTACAACGGTACGTTTGTTCAACTTGTTGGCTGCTTTGCTGTATTGGCCTACTCCTGGCATGATCCCCCGCAGACGCTGCAGATGGCTGCCTAGATGAAACTCGTGGCCACCTGCTGCTCATAAAGATAAACTTGGATTCTTCTTCTCCCTTGTGCCAAGCGGTGCTGGGATGGTTTAACGGCTGACATGCTCTGCTTTCAACCAGCAAAAATTTGTGATAAGTTGCAGATCTTTGCTTTGTCCCACCTCGTGACGTGCTAGACGAGTACAACCATCTCTAATCGTACGTCTAGAAATTCTTCAAAGCACCATACAACAAGCCTTTGGGACTATTTAGCTTCCATCAAATCCACTATACACCATGAAGACCAATCTGGAGCTGATTGCTGCTACGGATAGGTATGTTGACTTTTCACTTCTCACCATCAAAGAAAGAGTTGGAGGGGGCAGTCGAGTTGAAAGAAGGGGAAGCTCTGTTTAAATAGCGATGAAACTTTTTTTTATTTTTTAAATACCAGTCACTGACACATCACCTCTGGCAGTTTTCCGTACGATGATGATGAAACTGCCGAGGCAAAAACCTTGCGGGACACGCTATTCAAGCTGCTCTGGGAAGATGAAGACGGGCAATATGCCATTGGTTATGTACCAGACTGGGTTATCAATGAGCTATCCAAAACGCCTGAAGACATCCGCGGCGAAATGACCCTGAACATGGCGGACCGTACTGTCATGCTCTTCAGGACGCCGCAGACAGAAGCGGATCGTACTCGTGCTGTGGCGAAATTGACAGGCCATTGGCATAAAAATTGCACGTTCAAATCTCTCAAGGGCTGGCGTGACGAGCTCTGGCCGGTTTATGGCCGAACAGGGGAGTTACTCTTCAGCGTGGAGAGGGCCGCCGTCGGTTTGTTTGGCACCGCTAGATATGGAGTGCATATGGTTGCTTACGTTAAGGATGAAACTGCTCCTCATGGCATCAAAATCTGGGTGCCAAAACGGGCATCTAACAAGTCAACTTTCCCCGGCATGCTAGACAACACTGTGGCCGGTGGTCTGACAACCGGCGAGGACCCCTTTGAATGCATCATCCGAGAGGCTGATGAAGAGGCAAGCCTGCCCGACCACTTGGTTCGTAGCACTGCCAAATGGGTCGGGAATGCGACATACATCTACATCACAGAGGCCAAATTTATCGGAGAGGACGGCTACATTTATCCTGAATGCCAATGGGTCTATGACCTGAAACTACCTGCCGACGTTATACCTAAGCCAAAGGACGGCGAAGTGGAGGAATTCCGGCTGCGTGACGTGGAGGAGATCAAGAAGGACTTGGCGGACGCAAAGTTCAAGCCCAATTGCGCCATGGTGATGATTGACTTCTTCATTCGTCACGGCATTCTGACCGAAGCCAACGAGCCCGACTTGGCCTTGATCAGGGCTAAAATGACCCGAGAGCTCCCATTCCCTGGTCCGCACCAGCCCAACTGGGCTGGCCACATCACCCAGCAGCCAGTTGACGCCAATTGAGCTAGCTGTTGACCAATAACTTTCTCTCTTGTTCTCTCTCTCTCTTGGTTCTTGCATGAAATGACAATATATGGCGCTCAGATCTCTCCCCCCTCCCCCTTCTCTTATTTTGGTCCCCATATAGCTTCTTTCTTCTTCTTCTAATGCCATGGTGTCGGATTGTGTGTGACTCCTCATTGTGAGTTTTATAAATTAAAATGCGCCAGTTGTCCTTGTCTGATGTAATTTTTTGTTCTTCCCGTCATAGCTCCCCAGTTCGTAATATCATGACTCGCCCTGCTTCTTTCCTCTACCGCTTGATCAGCAGGTAGACGTTGTCAACTCGCAGTGGTGTTAGCTTCTTAACCGGGCCCTTGAGTGCCATGAGCAATCCGCCAAAGGAGACATAAGCGTTGCTAAATGTGGTCAAACACACACAACGTTAGCCGTCGACTTCTCTCACTTTCTTTCCTCACTCAGCGTAATAGAATGTTGGTCACTGGTGATGGGTGTGGATCTTCATACATGGTGTTGCCATCAAATGTCTCCTCAAACTTGTAAATCTTTCCGTAGCACACGTAGTCGTAGAGGTCGGCCAGGGTAGCAGGCGCATCGCCGGATTTGCCAACGTCCCGCCAGCCCTTGTCGTCCTCCTTGCTGCCGTCTGGTGATAGTGTGGTGGTGAGGACAACGTGCAGCGTGTCTCCTTCGCTGCAAGGAAACAGCTCGATGTTGATGTCCAGTTCAATCAGGGTCTGGGAGTCGAGGGATGTGCACGCGATGCGTGCGACTCGGTCATATTTTTTCTGGTCGTACTGGGTGACGGTAAAGCCTTCTTCGAAAAGAGTGGCGTCGCCACTGCCACCTCCAGACATGGTTGTAGAATTATGAATGAGTTGGTATGATTAAATTGTAGTTTTCCTATTGATATCGAGAATCTCGGCTTCGTAGGGCGTAGGTATTGATAGGCAGTAATAGTCTGGCCTGCGTTTTCTTTGGCCTCGAAACTTTTGAAACTGGTTCTAGAAAATATTCGGGTTGGAGGGGTGCAGCTCGGATATGTGCATATCCGTGGCTGCGGCGCCGGTGGATCGGGGCCATTAGCATCGACAAAGTGTGATTGATAGCTTGATGAAGGAATGAAAACACATTTTTATTACCCTATTTGTGAAATAATCTTTGCTCTATTATAAAAGTTTACGCGGCCATCAAGAGGGCTATACGTCGTTATCCTTAGGATTAACTTTCCAAAGCAGTGTTACAGCTGACAAAATCCGGCCATTCTCTGAGTCAAACACCAAAAAATCCTAGCATGTCCTTTCGGAAAAGAAATACCGTAATTGGCATTGCTGGGACTACGCCAGAGCCGCAACGAGTCAAAGTATCAGTTCCAGGAACCCGACCTTCGCCTCACGATGGAAGACTCACCACATCTACTGGCACCTCATCCTTGGATCAGCTCCTAGCAGGTCATGCTGGACTACCCATGGGGACGTCTCTTCTTATTGAAGAGTCTGGAACAACAGATTTTGGTGGGATTTTGCTTCGCTACTTTGCTGCCGAGGGACTGGTCCAAGGTCATCATGTGCATGTCTTGGGATTTGGAGATCACTGGCGACGTGAGCTTCCGGGACTGGCGAGTGAGAGCCGATCCAAGGACTCGAGCGGTTCCAAGCCTTCGGATAGCAAGATGAAGATTGCTTGGAGATATGAGGCGTTGAGCAGTAGAGCTACACCTTCACGAGGTAAGGGTTTTCTCTCTACTTTGTCTTAGAAATGTATCATTCACTAACGATGCCCAAAATAGGACCCTCAATAGCAGACTCGGCGGAAGGCATAGCGCCATTCTGTCACACATTTGATCTCTCAACTCGCCTAGAAGACAGCGTTGCGCAAGGGCAGTTCTACAACACTCGCGGCGCCGGCATGGATCCAACCCAGTCGCCGTTCCGGCGATTTATCAGTGACATTACTACCAGGCTGAAGAGCTCGCCTCCAACTTCTATCCACAGAATCGTCATCCCAAGCTTGCTCTCTCCAACGATATACCCTCCATCAGCCTGCCGGCCACAGGAGATACTGCAGTTCCTGCACCACATCCGTGCCTTGCTGCGGCAGTTTCCTTCGCGGATTGTTGTCATGTTGACGCTTCCCATCTCGCTATACCCCCGTTCGACGGGCCTTATTCGACGAGCAGAGCTTCTCTGCGATGGTGTCGTGGAGATGATTCCGCTTCAGCAACAACCACACCACCCCGTTGATCGAAACTCGCCTAGTGAGAATAAGGCACAGGGCCTCTTTAGAATCCATTCGCTGCCTGTTTTCCATGAGAAGGGAGGAGGCCTGGAGGGAAGCTGGGTGAAGGAGGACATGTCCTTCAAGCTCAGCGCTTCAAGCGGGCTGATTATTACACCATATAGCTTGCCGCCATTATTAGATGAAGAGGGCCCTTCAAATGCGCCTTCAAATGAGAACAAACCAAAGCTTGATTTTTAGCTTTGGATGTTTCTTTCCCCCCTCAATTTTACCTTTTTCGCCCTATAGTCCCTGGACTTTATGTGAATTCTAGTGTGTTGGTGAGCTCAATGAAGTGCTGTATGCACTTATCCGGTACTGGGAACCGCCCAGTTGCGAAATAAGAATTTTTAGTGGATACTTATCCCTCTACCGGAGCATAAAGCTCTCTCCCCCACCATACTAGGTCTGATATTTTTTTAGTATAAGAGCTACCAAAAAACTAAAAAGTCCTTCCTTTCAACCTCTTCAAATCTCTCTTTCTCAATCTCCTCATTCGAACAGCTGGAGAGGCTAAAGAAAGGGAGACTAGGCAGACATGCAAGGTGAGCAATTAATTTTTGTTTTGTGCAATTGTATAGCATTCAAACACACAAACCTCTTTGGAGTTGTTTACCATGATTATTCCACTTGAAATCTGTCAATCCCCTGAACACTGATGACAAAATCAAATTTTACGAAGACGACTTATGATCCTTTTATCAACTCCTTTTCTTCATTCAATCAATCCAAAACTTCTGCAGGCGTATGAAACTAATCATTCTCTTGCGCTCTACAGGATCATAATTGCTCACCATGGAGTCCCCCAAGTTGATCCGCATTGCCAACATCTCAGGGCGCTACCTCGTGTTTGACCCAGATGCCGTGAGCGCGCTCCGCCGCCAGGCAAACACCAATGGCACCTTGGTGGGAACTACTCCGCAGCAGCCCACGCAAAACATATTCCTGGGCCTGCCCATTGAGCTCCGGCCCGAAGAGGTGGACGCTCTAATCCGTACAAACGTCGCGTACGTCGTAGATGATGTGGCCGCGCACCAGTCGGCGCTGCAGGCTCTGGATCCCGACTCGCGGAGGGCCTATGTCAGCTCGCTGCGGCTGCGGAAGCAGGCGGCGCAAAAGGTGTTTGCCGAGATTAACGCGCACAAGGCCTCCATAACAGCCAGCAAGAAGAATAAGAATAAGGAAGCGCGTGATGACAGCTTGGCTGTTCCGTCGACCGACCTCGGAACAGCTGATAGTGGTGCCCTTAAACCGGATGGCAATCCATCGCCCCGCAATAGCCAAGTGACTCTGTTGGGCGTCACACCAACTTCTAGCAACAACCATGTTTCCCCAGATGCGCATGCTTTGCCCGTGGAACCTCGTAACTCAGAGAAAGGATCGCTCTGCCAGCATATGCTGGGATCCGGGTATTTTATGACTCCAGGGCTTCGATTCGGGTCACGCTATAGTGTCTATCCCGGCGATCCTTTGCGTTTCCATGCTCATTTCATGGCAAATGAATACGGCTGGGAGGAAGAGATACCTATTCTCGATATCGTAGGCGGCGGCAGACTGGCAACAGCCGTAAAGAAAGCGTTTCTTATAGGCGGCCGTAAACCGTCTACAAGTCCCGATATGGTCACATCTCCGGTGAGAACATTCAGCATAGAATGGGCTGGTATGTAACATGACATTTTAATGTTTATTATAAACACGAATTCCGCTATTGAAAGGAAGGGTGCATTATATATATATATATATATAATACGACGTCAGTCTAGAAGAAGAGAATGAAAGTGAAAAACGCCAAAGCCAAAGATACAAGCAATCAAGCTACCCGCCCCAACTCCCAGGTGATGAATTAAGTATACAATCAAGAATTTCTTCGCTTCCCAAGAAGTTGTTATTTCGCATTAAGCCACAGACGCTGCCATATAAATTGCTCTAGGGAACGTAGATCCGACTGAAGCTCATGACGTCGCGACGACAGCACACGCATTTGTCAAAGTTGTTCATAGCTAGAGAAACACGACAGTCATCACACAAACTGAGGCAGCGACACGGCCACACGATGACTGTGCGTGGTGAGCACTGGCAAACAACGCAAGAGGGACTCTCTCCCTCAGTAAGCGTCGACGTTTCGCCAGTCTCAGAGCTTTGCTGACCATCCTTCTCTGGAGAAGCTTGTCGTTTTGTCCAGATTAGCTGTTCCAGTAGAAGCTCTTCTTCCTCTGGGCTGAGCTTTGTGATACGGCCCTGAGGGCCGAGCTTATTCAGCTGCTTCCCTTTTGGGGTTTGCATTGTCAAAATTCGCGTCCGCTGCAGCTGCTCCATTCGTCTAAAGCCAGATCTGGTCAAGATGTGATCGCTTTGCAGATGGGCTGCAAGTCTTTCTGCTTCTTGCCGTTCCTCCAGACTGGCAGGATGCAAAAGACGAGCTAAATCAGCCATAGCCAGTGGACTGTCCAGAAAAGGAGTGCCTTCACGCCCAGGTCGTGGTGATCGCTGAGTTGGTGTTTTCTGCCCGCTGCCCTCGTCTGACATCCAGTCGTCTGCTGCTTCTTCTTCTTCGTCGCTGTCGCCTCCATTGGTGGTCAAGGTGATCACGCTCGTATTGTCCCAGTCCTCCTCTTCTTCGCGAGGCTGATATGTTCCGCTCATATCCTGAGACCCCCACCATCCTCCTTTGAGCCAGTATTTGTATAAATCTTTATCCAGGGTCTCTTCATCTTGACTCGTGCCAACTCTTCTGAATTCAGCTTCGATATCCAAAGCATCCGACCTAAGAGTCGCATCTAAATTCGAAGGCTTCGCCGTCGCATCTCTACTTCCGCCAGGACCACGGCTTGGTCTCGATGCAATTTCATTCTCAGATGTCTTGGAACGGCGCGCCAGCCAGAGCAGCCATCCAGGGCGGGACTGGATGCGGCAGACCCCAAGGATCCACATGAGAGATAGAGCAAAAACTCTTGCCAGCAGCTTGTTGATGCTGAGGAGAAACTCCAAAGCGAGAAACCACCTGGAACTTCTCTCAGCAGCTCCTATACCGACTCTCAGCACCTTGTCGCCACGGCCACGGGGAACCTTTTGCGCAGCACGCTCTCGGCTATATCCATTGGGGGGCAGGAGAGGCCCATCTTTAACAGGTATCAGGCCGACAGTGCCAATTTGATCATAACGCGGGTCAGAGAGGCCCATGCTTATCCATTGCCTCCGCAACTCCTCCGCCTCTCTGTAACGAGCCTCTTCGAGCCAGGTCTTGCGCTTGAGGCTGACGCCGCGATCTTCGTTGAGATAAACAGCTTCACTGGCCATAGTGATGGCAGCGAATCCTGTTCTTAGCAGCGCAGTGTAGAAATCCATCTCCCGCGTAATGCGCAGTTCCGACAGCGAGACATTTGCCTGCATGTTTTCGTGCGCGTAAAGCAGTCGCTGGCGAAAGTTCATCCTTGACTGTTCTTGGCTGGCTGTTGGCATCGCGGCTGTAAGTAGCAGTGCTAATCCGTATATGAACAGACACATGACAATGCCAACTAGGATCAGGACATGAGGAACAAATCCAATGATGCAAACAGTAGGAAACCTAAAGAATCCTTGTGACGCAATGTTATCAGGCTCAAAAGTGAAAAAGCTCCATACAAGGCTGCCCATAAAACACAACCCCCAGAATCCCGTATTCACCAGCCGATACTTTGCTTGAAGGTCAAAGACGCCCAAGACGTGGCTTGTAATGTGTGTCATGGAAGACAGGAGGGCAATCCATAAGACTTCAGGCGATGTGTTGACACGTTTGAGAATTGCCGTTCGTGTCAGGGTAATAGTGTTGCCTTTACCAGTCGGTATAGGAGGCAGGTTCTGGTACTTGGAAAACGCGCCCCAACCAAGCTGGCTGTTAACGGCAGCGTCCGCTTCAGCAAAGGCCAGGGACTGTTCAAACAGCGTCATGCCCGTCTCGGCGGCAACGGGACGTCCCTGAACAGCGCAGGTAAGCGTCTCAAGAAATTGGCTCAGACATAAAGAAGTAAAAAGAGGCCACAGCCGAGATAGAGAGCCTTGGAGCTCTCCAACAACCTCAGCGTCTTGCGGTGGGACCATGTTGACAGAAACACAAGACTGTTCATCCGAGGCTCCGAAAAGCAGTGACGAGCTTATGGTATTTAGAAATGGATTTGTATGAGCAGACATGAGATCAGAACTCTTGTTGGTATCGCCCCATCTAAGGTACGCAAAATCAGGCGAAGTCTGACACTGAATAGACTGCAGAAGATGGCGGGCCTGGAGGACCAGCAAAGTAAACGGAATGAGTCGCACCAGCAGCCTCACTTGCCAGCGGAGTCGTAGCCGCCTGCGAGTAGCAGCAAAAATATGAGTCCTATTCAGGATAACGGCCATGGCAATGCAAGAGAGCGCCCATTTGCTGGTGGCGTAGTTGAAGACGCTGCCCAAGCCTCGAACTCCGTCCAGAGACAAGAGCTGCGGCTGCGCTGCCGAGCCCGCCTGAGCGCTGGGAGTTGCTGCGACACCGACAATATTGCTATAGAGGCTCGAGCCGGTAGCAGCGGGATGGAGAATCCCCGGTTCGGGCATCGCAGACGGCATGGCGTCTTGGGCCGGAAGGCCAAGGGCGTTGGGAGCTGCCATGAAGGAGCCCAGCTTCATCACTATGCGCGGGCCAGCCTTAACGAAGCCCTCAATAAGGGGGGCATACCGCGTCACGTTGACTGCGCGGGCAAGGGCCGTGAGGTTGTACCAGGCATTTGTCGTCGTCAGGTCGAAATCGCCAACTTGCTCGGTCGCTGCCAGAGGCGGCGCTATTCCGATGCCATCCTGCATGGCCGAGGCCAGTCAAGCGATGGCCGCGCCGGAGGAGAGGTCCGATCGGCCAAGGCACACGAGGCAGCGCGCTTTGGAGAGTCGTGTAGAACGGAGGAGGAGCAGAACCGATAGAGTCGTGAGCTTGGCTATCGCAGTTGTGGATTCGCTGGAGTGTCTCTGGAGAGAAGCCGAACAACAATCACGTCTCAGCAGAACGCTGAGCGCTTTAGAGTTTAGTGGGGGATGTCAGTGCCTTGGCGCTACTGCACAGGCACTGGGAACTGAGCTGTGACGTGAAATGGTTCAATCATGGCATGGGAAACTCCGCAGTGGAGGTCATGAGAGCACCACCACATACTAGATCTAAGCTTGTAAACATCGGAGAGCCATTGATGCCATGCGTCCCCAGCGTCTGGAGTACGTACTTGGCACCGCTAGCACAGGCCGAGAACGTGGAGAGGTACGAGTACAATTCCTGTGTCGACATCATGCCTTGTTTCATGCAAGTGCCCAGCCCGGCGCAATAACGCGCAAGTACTGCTACTTGTGCACCTCTCACCTCAATGGTTGATCAAGATCTTGAGTGTAAATTAGGCACATCTCAAAAGCAAACCGGTATATATCAACAACAAACCATGATCCTGCTTCTGTAAAATACACGATATGAATAGGCCGCTGAGATGCATGCTAATCAATGCTGTCCCATTCTAGCAGATATGGAGCCCGAGCGCTATCGTAGTCAAGCACTAGCGGCATTGTCCACCAAGCCACAGCGCATCCCGATCTCGCTACAGCACTCATCACAGCAAGCCATTGTTGTGGCAAGCAGTTCAACACTTAGGAGCCAAGAAATGATGGAACTGGCGCCTTGAGTGATTCTAATTTGGTGTTTCTCTTGCCTTCTTCACTTTTCTCTCTTCTCTATATCCGTGTATAATCGAGTTTCAACAAGTGGCCAGTGTCAAAACTGCCGAGAGCGCTGCTAGAGGTCACTCACTACCAGTAACATACATACCAGCGGTCGATGCACGTCCGCCGCCGTATATCTTCAGCCGTTTGTCAGATGCAAGTCTCTCCCTACAGCCTGCCATGGACCAGGACGCCACCGACCAAAGCGGCAAATCACCCAAGCCAGTAACGCCAGAGAGCGATACTCCGGCGTCTCTTCTGCTGCAGAATATCGAGGCCCCGCCCATTGCTACCCCAAAAACCACCAACGGATGGGGTCGCGATCCGGAGGAGGACAATGACGAGCCAGCTGTAGCAAAGCCCTTCGCTCGCATGTCCAGCCCAGACTCGGCAGCTCGCGCGCAGGGAGCCTCCAACCCTGCGGCGGAAGACGAGAATGGCGACGTTGAGAGCAGCCCGGACGACGGGCGGTCGTTCTACAAGATGCACAAGTTCAGTCTCTACGAGACAGTCAGCCGCTACTACATGGTTGGGGTGGACGTGAGCGAGAAGCGGTACAGGATCTTGAAGATTGATAGAACCACAGAGGGAGCTGATCTGAACATCACCGACGACAAAATCATCTACAGCCTCAGAGAAGTGAACCAGCTGCTCGACACCATCGATGACGGAAATCGTGGGACTGGAGGCATCAAGCTGCGCTGCACCACCTGGGGCTTGCTGGGCTTCATCAAGTTTACCGGCCCATACTACATGCTGCTCATCACAAAAAAGAGCACTGTTGCCATGATTGGTGGCCACTACATCCACCAGGTGGAGGGAACTGAGCTGGTGCCTTTGACGCCTGGACGGTCCAAGGTCGACGCTCGCAACAAGCCGGAAGAGCAGCGCTACCTGACGATATTGAACACGCTCGACTTGACCAAGTCGTTCTACTACAGCTATTCATACGACATTACTCGGACGCTCCAGCATAACATTACCAGAGAGAGGAAATCACTCGCAAACGGCACCATACCGTGGCCAAACGAAGATCTCAATTCAATGTTCGTCTGGAACAGCTACTTGCTGCAGCCAGCGGTCAGCGCGCTTCAAGATCCTTATGACTGGTGCCGTCCTATCATACATGGATACATCGACCAGGCAGGCAAGTCATTTATAAATCTCAGAGCATGCACGAGCCATAAATTAACCCAGCACAGCGCTTTCAATATATGGCCGAACCGCACATATTACTGTGATTGCTAGGCGGTCACGATATTTTGCTGGTGCCCGCTTTCTAAAACGAGGCGCAAACGACTTGGTAAGCTGCCGTATACCTCACATATTTGTAACCATCTTCTCACTCAAAATCAGGGGTACGTCGCCAATGACGTTGAAACGGAGCAAATCGTTGCTGAATCCTTGACAACGTCTTTCCATGCTCCGGGCCCGAGGCCGTACTGCAGCCCTCAGTACACTTCTTACGTCCAACACCGAGGAAGTATACCTCTCTATTGGACTCAAGACAACACCGGCGTGACTCCAAAGCCACCCATTGAGCTCAACCTGATAGATCCCTTCTACAGCGCCGCGGCACTTCATTTCGACAACCTATTTGAGCGGTATGGTGCGCCTATATATGTGCTCAACCTTATCAAATCCAAAGAGCGGCAACCCAGGGAGTCGAAGCTTTTAGCAGAGTACACACATGCCATAGACTACCTCAACCAATTTCTGCCAGCCGACAAAAAGATCATTCACAAGGCGTGGGACATGAGTCGTGCCTCGAAAATCCGAGGTGGCGATGTAATTGGAAATCTAGAGACAATCGCTGAATCGGTGTTGAAAACAACAGGCTTCTTCCAAAACGGCGATGGGCTCACAAGCGGTATGACGGCTCAGAACGGCATTGCCCGAACCAATTGCATCGACTGCTTAGATCGCACCAATGCCGCTCAGTTTGTCATTGGCAAGCGAGCGTTAGGCCATCAACTTCACGCTCTGGGGATCATTGAAAATACATCTGTCGAATACGACACCGATGCCGTGAATCTCTTCACTCATATGTGGCATGATCATGGAGACACAATCGCGGTGCAGTACGGTGGTTCTCAGCTAGTCAATACCATGGAAACCTATCGCAAAATCAACCAATGGACCAGCCACTCTCGAGATATGATAGAAAGCTTCAAGCGCTACTACAATAACTCGTTCCTGGATAGCCAGAGACAAGAGGCGTACAATCTCTTCTTAGGCAACTATATTTTCGCACAAGGCCAACCTATGCTTTGGGATCTCTCAACAGACTACTACCTTCACCACGCCAATCCTAGAGAATGGACGGATGCAGGACGACCTAGTTACATCAACTGGTTCACGCCGGCATATCTCGAAGAACGCAAGATACCGCCTTTTGTAGCGCCAACAGCTCTTGGCCGCTGCAAGAATGCAGAGTCTTTTGACGATTATTGGCTAGAATATTATCGGCCTGCCACCCTATCTTCCTTCCCCAAGATGTTTGCGTACAAGATGAATTCTACCATTAAATACATACCTCTGAAGGCAACTCAAGATGGTAGATACGATCTCAGCCCCTTCCGAGTCCGAACCGATGGCGATGTCGATCCGGAAAAGAGAAAAGTGAAAAAGGAGCAGACATCACCCACCTCGTCTCTTGCTTCGACAACCTACCGACATTTGGACACGGGAGATCGAGCTTCAGTTACTTTCTCCGATATAGGGTCTGGGAGGGATGGATCTCGGAATCTCTGGCTGCGGCCATCACATGCTGGCGAGCGCTGGGGAATCTACAATGGTCACGAGGCCATGTATTCACCCAAAGCTTCTGCATCGGCAGATACGTTGAATCTGAAAGAGAAGTCGTCGGACCTCGAGAAATCTAAAACAACACAGTGGACGTTTACCAAAGCGGTGCATGACGCACTAAACCCGGTCGTAAAGGATCAGGAGGCGGATGATTATGAACGATATATTCGTCATCCTCAAAATCTTCCACTCGTTGTATCTAGCGACACTCCTATTGACATCGACTCATCGGAGTATCAGGATTATGTTGATGGTACTTGGCTAAACCAAGGTCTGATGGTTTCCGGGGTCGACGAAGATGCGGATGTATATTCAGAGCTGGTCAAGGTAGTAGAGAATCCCCTGACTGTCACCGAAGAGGATGCGCCTAAGAAGAGGTACAAAGCCTATGGGAAATGGCTCCGAGGTAAATCCTTCTTCAAGCAGCAGCCACTTGACTGAACGTTATGTGGCTCTCAGGAGCAGACACACGTATTTGCACGCACATTTCGTTATGTTGGGATACTAGGAAACAAATCGACTAGCCGTGGTTCTCTTCGTAGCGCCGCTGTCAGCCCTTTCATGGGTCCAGATCCTTCTCGGGTCCAAAGAGATTGTAAGATTGTCGATGTACGGGTTAGGTGTGCCGAAATCTGATCCACATCTTTGGGTGGCAGCTGTGACGATTGAAGATTGAGCCAGCACAAAGAAGTCGTATGAATGACTTGGTCGATGTATCCGGGAGATGAAAATCTCGGCCAGCAATTCACCAAAGTTGCATTCAAGGCTTCTATAGTTGAAAGGATCAACGGCGGGTGGCCCATAACAAAGGGATCTGATAGTGTAGAGGCAAACAGACGAAGAAGGTTCTATCCGAAAGTTGTTAGTACACAACAATAGAGAGATTCTTTCAATGGGGGGTTCATCCCACCTGAAGATGCTTTGCTGAGAAGAATCCCAGGCACGAGACGATATCCTTTGTGATCTTCATGAGAACTTCGACGATGCGAGGATACTCGGATGCATGGAAATGGCCCGCAAAGACGCCATCTCTCAAGAGTTTATCAAGAAATCGTCGCCTTCGCAAACTCTTTGGGTATGGATCCAGCTGGGCTATCCGAAGGAGCACTTGATATGCAGGATACAAGAGCTCTATAGACTCACTCTCAGGTGTTGTGGACGGTAAGAAGAGCAGCGTAGGGAAAACAGCGTCCTGGATTACGTTGTCAACGCCAGCAGACAGTATTACGTTTGCCGGGCATGTATCTAGGAAGAAACCAATAATCTGCAAGCCTTTTATCCTGACTGCTGTGTTATGGTCTTCTGCTAGTGAAAGTAGGATTGGAAGAAATAGGGGCCAGTGGCGACCCATCGTAGCTTGCTGAACATGAGTTAGCACTTATGCTTGGACATTCTGGTCTTTTGAGTGACCTACGCTGCACGACATGACTGCCCATTTACAGCCTGACGCCGCATGGAGTTTTTCTCGTTCTTGTAAAACGCTGTTTAGAGACGTCCTGGCCTGTGTACTGGGAGGCTGCTGAGCGATTTGTGATGGCCTCCCAGAGGCAGTTAACCGGGTAGACGATTTAGAAAATAGGGGCCGAAGCGTGTCCTGGAGTAGGCGTTGGGTGATGAAGGTATCCAATTTGTCATCAGCCAGATTGGATTTTAATAGACGGGCTGCAAGCTGTGATGACTCTTCCGTTGTCCAGGCATCGTTTTCGTCAGTGTACGTAACAACGCTGATCAAAACTATGTCGTCAAGGAGAAAAGGCTCAGAAGGCGAGGTGCAGAAAAGCGAGATTATGACGAGCAGTGCCAGTCCAATTTCGGCAGCCAGAGAATGAGCAGCATAATCGGAATCTAATCCATAGCATGAATGGTTTAATCACAGATTTGTTCAACAAGAGTCGAGAGCCCTTACCTTGTACGGCGGCGTCATTACCAAAAGCAGGAAATTGTAACAACTTCTGGGCCACCGAGTCGACGAGGCTTCGCACACAGGATGGCTCTTCGTTGGAATTTGGGTTGGACGCTTCCGTCGATAGGCACTGCTGGTCTTCTTGGCCGTTTGCGCGAGTAGCCAGGAGAGCGTCGACATGGTGAAACTGCTCTAGGCCAATATCACGAAGCGCCTGTTGATGGGAGACGGTGAAATGTGAGAAACAAAGTCATGGCCGAGAAATGAGGAGTTGGGAGAGCTCACTTCTAGAGTAGCTGCACCGTGTATTCTGGATGAGATTTCTTGCAAATTGAGATCCTTTTTTTGTGATGTTTCTGCTGAAAGTCGGCTTAGCGATGTTTTATCTGAACACATGAAGATGTCTTGAGCAAACCAGCTTGAATTGCACGCAGCCTTTCACGGTTGCTTTCGCCGAACAAAGATTCATGCATGATAAGAACCTTGACTAGTTTATAAGGTGAAAAAAAATAGTGAGACACGGTTGCTTGTGGGCTTTTCGACTGTTAACTCGGATTATGCTGATAGCAGGCAGTTTACATGTAGATTGAGACAGTAGCTAAAAACATGTCTGGTAAGCTCCAGCGTTCTAGGCACATGCTCCGGTGACACATTGGTAAAGCAATACAGTGCGTATGTTTCATTTAAACTGTTTTTTTTTTGTTTTTTTTTTCGTTATTGTAGGTATGGAAAGCATCTTGAGTCTTGATGGAGCTGATCAACAAACAACAAAGTTGAAGTTCCAGCATATCAAACACCCCATTCCACGGCAGCATTTTCAATAGCACTGATCTAGATAGATGACTCTGGTATAAATATATGATCTGAATTCAAGCAGGCGTCATGGACTCCCGCTTAATCAAGACCATCCAGTCACATCAGGGCCAAATATTTTTGGCCAAGGGGCTACATCTTTATCTTTACAGTCTACTTTTTTACGAGGGACAAATCCTCATCCCTGTATTGAAGGCAATCTGGAAATGCCTCTACAGTTCTTACACAGCGTACCTACAAATGCTTTTAGACGTTAGCGTTACTCCCAGGGCTTCAGTCGTATACACAAAGTGTCGAGAGTGGCATATCAGATAAGCCGATTTGACTCATGCGTCCAGCCGGCCCTGCTTGCAAGGAACTCAAAACGAGCCCCCCACAAACAAGACACTGGAGTCGAGACCTTCATCCCCTGCGCATGCGTAAACACTTGCAGGAAAGAAGAACGACTTGGCTTAGAGGCGATTGTTGAATGGATAGAACTTAATTTTCATCACATAGGCCTCGAAGGGGATATCGAGTTGGAAAGAAAGAAATCATTACTTACCATTTCGAGTCTTCATTGTGGGGTGATATGAGTTAGAAGCATATGGCAACGGAGGCAACACTACATAGTAGAACAAATGTTAGCGGCTTGAAATATAGAGCGATGAGATAAACATTGACAGAAGTGATAGAGTCCGACATCAGAGATCTTGGTATGGTAATTTAGGAGTCATCAATAGTGTTCAGTAGCAGAACTGGAAAAAGGTTTTTCATCATAAAGTCGGTGGGCAAATTGGACAAAGAAAACAAGGAAAAAAATAAAGGGAAAAAATTGTAGCGCTTACCATTTAACATCACAGAACATTTATACCGAAACTCTTACCGATAGTAGCAGCAGGTGGTGTCTCCTAGAGCATCAGCGTTAGTTGACTGACGTCTTCAAAAGGACAGCATAATCGGGATGAGAAGGCTTGGATCAGATGGTGATGCATGTTTTGTTCTGCGCTCAGGATTCGCGGGAACAGAGTGTGAAAAAATCATCATGAAAGATGTGTTTGGAGGTTGGTGATGCGAAGTTGGCAAAACGCCTTCGAATGGTGAGGCAAATACTGTGTTGCTTACCTTTGTAGCTGCGGCTGGGGCTGTATATCTCACTCATCCTTTTCGAGTGCAGCAGCCCCAGCATTCATTGGTGCAAGTTTTGACACAAGCCACGACAATGCGTTGCGAATGTGTTTTTTTGAACCAGGTGAAGAAAAGCGAAGCAGAGCAAAGAAAAATTTCAGAAAGATTTTGTAGTCGCGGAGCTCTGCCGTATCGATATGCAAATACGCGGTTAGATGCGCACGCTTAGGTAAATAGCGCCTCGAGCTCTGGAGCTTCTGCCAGACCGGTACGTACCTGAGTTATGCCCTATCGGGGAAAAGGCAGCGATTCTGCACTGAAACGAAATAATACAGTGGGTCCAGCTCGCTGAGACTCTCACTCAAAGAGAAAAAAGTTCTTTGGGCTGTTGATGCTGTACAGCCAAGAAATCAGACATCATGGCCGATCGAAGACGAGTCAATGGGCCCGGGAGCTCTACTTTGCCTCCAGTCTATGACGATGGCGAATTAAATGCAGCTTCACGCCGCCAGCGAGCACCTGATGCCATCCGGCCTCTCTGTGAGATAAACCCATACCGATCATATACAGCTAGCTATATGAGCCATCATGAGAATTCAGAGACTAAGACTTCAATCATGACTAGATCTCAAGACAGGGGTAACGCCCTCAGCATCCGGCTCAGCCTATCTCGAGATTGAGCCCAGAGAAGGGGAACACGGCTCAGGCATGAAATTGACGTGCACCGTCCATGGACCCAGATCCCTTCCACGCTCTGCTCCTTTCTCACCCTACATGGTGCTCTCAACCCATGTCAAGTTTGCTCCATTCGCCACGAAACAGCGTAGAGGCTATCTTCGTGACTCCAGCGAAAAGGACCTCAGCACACACCTGGAAACGGCCCTTCGCGGAGCCTTGATTGCTGACCGGTGGCCCAAGAGCGGCGTCGACATCGTGGTCACAATCATCGAGGGGGAGTCAACTCGGCAAGACGCGGTGGAGCGGCGAGTCGAGGAATGGGACGTGATGAACGTTTTAGGCGGGTGCATCACTGTTGCCTCTGCAGCCATTGCCGATGCAGGGATTGACTGTGTCGACACTGTTTCTGGAGGAGTAGCTGCGCTGGTGGCGAGCAAGGATGGCGACGATGCCTCGATTGTGCTGGACCCTGTTGCGCTGGAGCACGAATCTATTCTGGCTGCTTGCTGTGTGGCATATCTGCCCAACAGAGATGAAGTCACCAATCTCTGGTTCAAGGGCCAGCTACCCTCGTCTGTCTCATACAATCACCAATCACTAGTTTCAAGGGCGGTGCAGGCGAGCAGAGGAACACATGGGTTGATTTCGGCGTCTTTAAGCGAAGCTATTAGTACTCAAAACTAAGGTACATATCTTGGACAATAATAATAACGATAATAATGATGATAATGATAATGAGTACAATGCATGTATACAAAGTGTCACGAGATACTCAAACTACCTAGGTACCTAGACATTAATATCTACCTAGATATATATGCATGATGAGACGGCCAACATACCGCGTGAATGCAGATACTGATGCTGCTAGAATCAGAGGAAAAACTTGATTTTTTGCTTTTCAAGAGCAGTGCAAACCATCATTTCGTCATTATCTATCTATCTACCTAACTAAAGAGTTCGTTCCAACCAAGTATCAACCCTCCCAGTTTCCAATGAAGTATCAAGCTCACCCCTTTTCGTCAATCATTTTACTTACTTACTATGTCTGTCTGTCATATGCGAGCAAGATGCGAAGCGCACTCATAATCTGTACAACGCTTCACCTCGACGCTCTACTCAATCACTGCTCTCTTTCCGGTATGCCTCTCTGCAGGCCATCCCTGCATTGTCCATCTTTCTTCCACAACATCACCACCCATAATGAGCGTATGTTCCAAAAGACAGCTGTCATCTTTCATCGTGGCACCACTCAGCAGTCTGCTTCCTGAACGCATGACACACCTGTCTCCAATATTGAGTCTGTTCAGATCAAACTTGCCCCTGGTGTTGATGTGAGCCACCACACTAGCATCGTCAATAGCAACTCTGTCTCCTAGCTTGATCAAGTCCGGCTCTGTGAATATCAAGCTGGGATTACCATTGGCAAAAAGGGCGCAGTCTTTGCCAATCTCAGCGCCCAGAGCTCTAAAGTACAAAACAATCCAGTTGGTTCCTGTTAGGAGCCCGATGATACCTTGGCTATGAAAGCAGCGCCGCCGAAGCCTCTCGATGCTGAGGAAGATCTGCCATCGTTGACAGTAAGAAGATTTATCCCAATCATAGTTTCCAGGCATACGGCGACCTATCAGAATCCATTTGCTTGCAATGACAATGAAGAGCGCCAAAACGGCCAACATGGTGAATACGACAGCCATGCTTGCCCAAGACATGAGGAATAGTGCGCCAACATTGAATACATAGCCTATGTCGCGGCGCACGAATCGATTCATAAGATGGTCAACCACTTGTGCGCATATGACTACTGGCGCATTCCAGTAAAAGGTGGTGAAAATGACGATGAATGAGGAATAGCAGAAGATGGCAAACTGTCCCAGGACGTGGTAAGGCGCACGTTTGAGATAAAATGCACGTCCAAATGGAGACAAGTCGTCTGTCTCCATCGTCTCTGACGCATGATCATCTATTTCGCTCTCAGAGGCCGTAAAGCCTTCCTTTTTGATCTCACCATGCCTCGTTTTTGAAGTACGTAATTCGGCGAGCGTATCCTCACTGCTCGAATGAGGAATGCGAGCTTGTATGCTACTTTCCTTGGAATATGGATCTGTCTTATTAACAGCGAGAGTGTCATCGCTGCGTATATGCCGCACACGGGGACGGGTACGGTTCATTTTCTTTTCATCGACTGCCGTGCTCTGGCTACCTGAGAGATGGACACAGTCGCGGCCTTTTGAGCCCACGAAGACACCGCCAGGTGCATAAGATGCCCCCCGGCGTGTCAGGGAGCCAGAACCCATAGTAGCTTGGCTGCCAACTGTCACGCCAGGGAGTAGACACACTCGATCTGCGATCATAGCACGGTCTTCAACAGTGATCTTTTCGGAACCAGTGCCATCCGAGGTAATGAAGCGAGAGCGAGAACCAAAAACGACGTCGTTTCCGATGTCTATCAGATGGTAATCCCCAATACCGGGACCCGTCCCCGGCCAGTAAATTCGCTTGCCAATTCGACCACCCAGTAAGCGCAAAGCAATAGATGTTGCTTCGTAATGCTGGCCAAACATGGCCGTCATATCGTGTAGGCGCGAAACTGGCAACAACGTCTTCATCAGAGCTGCTCGCCACGTAACAATCGCTCCTTGGTCTCTTGCGGAGGCAAAAGTCATCTTTCCAAACACAGCATCTAATAGTAATTTCACGACCAAGGTAAAAGCAAAGAAGATGTACGGACCAGCCGTACTTCGCAGTACCAAGGCAAGAGAGTGATATCCCACCCGTGTGGGTGTCGAGAACCAGTCAAGAACCCCTCTTACTGGCGAGATATCTGGAGAGGGCATCGTTTCTACCATGCCGAGGATACCACCCAGCCAAGGGAGCAGCGATAGGATCCATAGGAAGAAAACCAGCGGCACAGTGAAAAAGCAAGTGAGAAGCAGATGTGGTTTTTGCGCTTGGTTAGAAGAAAGGGTCCGGTTCTCCTCGTCGGCATCATCAAGCTCCCAACTCGACGAATTCGCTCCTATGCAAGCATTGGCGGGAACTACAGCACCGGGAGCTATGATTGATGCTGCACCAACAGAGGCATTCTCTCCAATAACAATACGGCCCAAATACATCGACGTATTTCCCTCCACAGCAAAGGGACGACACATGCATTGTGAAAGAGTTGCCCCATCTCGGATATCAAGAAGATCCCACTCACCAACTGAGGTGCCAGAGATCTGAACATTCTTGCCAATCTTTGCTCCCATCAGCCGGTAATACATGAGCTTCATGCTTCCATTCATATTGAAAAATCCCTTTCCACAAAGGCTGACAATCTTCTGGACCATCCACCAGCGCGTGTGGTATGTCCCCCACATGGGGTAAAGCCCCTCGCGATAGCGGCCAATGATCAACCATTTTGCCGCAATGCCAAAAAAAGGGCTGACGATTCGAATAACAAATCTTGAGAACAAAACCGAAATCACCACATTGAACAGCCGACCCAGCGTATGGTGATTTGTTGGCCAGCGTTGTACGTAGCCCAAGGCAACAATGAAGGCAGTCCATTGAACTGCACGACGTAGAGGATAGATAACAGTGAGCGGAATCAGCTGAAGAAACATCACAAAAGGGTTTGTGGAACTGTAAGTCTTCGTGCAGCCAACT
Organism: Trichoderma sp. CBMAI-0020; assembly: GCA_030708095.1. Lineage (NCBI taxonomy): Eukaryota > Fungi > Ascomycota > Sordariomycetes > Hypocreales > Hypocreaceae > Trichoderma > Trichoderma sp. CBMAI-0020. Next base: position 1,846,262 of record JAJNCI010000001.1, read on the forward strand.
TTGTTATCACGGACTGCATCAGCCGGTTGAAGTTCTATTGTCTTGTCGACAAACGTAGCAATGGCAGAAACAGTCCCTTGGTTGAAGACAAGCTGAATGGGAATTTGGATAGCGAACGTAGACCGTAATGCTGATACCAGACGCCCTGCTTTAAGAGAATCTCCGCCGAGAGTAAAGAAATCAGCGTTGAGCGCTATTTCCCGTGGGTCTCGAGAAAGAACATCTGCAAAAATCTTTTTGACTTTTCCTTCAGTGGACGCCTCAAGCTCCTGCAAAGAATCATTCTCTATTTCCGCAAGTAGCCGATCCAGCAGTTCATTATCGACGGCGCCAGAAGCATCAACTGGCAGGGGATCCGACAACAGGTATACATGCTCAGGCACCAAATATCCGTGAATGGTTCTGGATAGCTGTGCTTTCAATGCATCTGGCTGTTGATCTAATGCCCCTAAATCTCCTTCAATCGGACTGATAAAAGCTTGCAATGACCCCCTAGTGTGATTTTGTTTGCAGTAGTGCCTAAAATTGCCAGGAATAATGGCATCCAAGCCAGCGGACAAGGTGCCATAGTCAATAGCACATTGTAATGAGTTAATTGGAACTGAGAGGTCGGTGTCGGGAGGCGGGCATGTAGCCTCCCAGTGCCTGTTCAGATAACATGTGTCGTCCGTCAACTCTGGTATCCGACACCTCTGGCCTAGTCTGATTCTCAAGACTTTATTGTTCTTCTTTGGGACATCATTCATATAAGTGATGAGAACTGGCCATTTGACTTGCTGTAATGACGAACGTAAAGCAGTCTGTAGTGTATTCAGATCGACGCGAGGGGTATTTGCAGGGGTTACCAACACCACCGCAACGACTTCTTGCAGCACATCGTGAGGTACCGAAAAGGCAAGAGTTTGGAGAATGCGTCCATGGAGAGGCGATTCCGGGGACATGGATAAGCGCATAATGGCATTTTCCACCTCGAAGGGCGAGATGAGCTCGCCACCGCGGTTTATAACTTCCTTGCTCCTCCCAGTGATGTAAAGGTAGCCATCTTTATCCATGTAGCCAAGATCACCTGTGTCAAACCAGCCATTGGAGTTGAAGGGCGACTTGTCCAGAGTTCCGTCTGGTTTGAGGTATCCAGGGAACACAGGCTCACCGCGCACACAGATCCTCCCTACGTCGCCCAATGGGACATGGTGATCCGACCAATCCAGTATGGATAGCTCTGGCCCCACGCTGACGCCTGATGTACCTTCTCTGTCCAACTGGTAATCAAGTGGTGGCGTTGATATTGGCATGCATCTGTTTTATATCAGTATGGTTGATAGCTCTGGATTGATATCATATCTCTTACTCGGTCATTCCATAGCTTGGAAGCACAACGCAGTTGAATGTATCTCGAAGTTTGCACGCCAACGACGGCAGGAGACCCCCCGCAGCATTACATGCCAATCTGATACAGCTCCGCTTCAGGGCCGCTTGACGGTCCGAAGCAGCAGCCAAGATGACGGAGTGCATTGATGGAGATGCGTAATACCACGTAACGGGAGTTTCTTGGACCACATCCCAGAATAAACCGGGATCAAATGCTGCACAGCATACTGTTGATCCACGTGCGAAGATAGGAGCAAAGATGTTTCTCACCAATCCTCCGCTGCCACATATGTTAGCCAAGGTTGTCCTACACGTTCTCTTCTGCTTTTACACTTACACATGGTACAGTGGCATCATGTTGAGACATATATCAGAAGCAGTCAGACCCCATGACTCCACTACGAAGCTGATGCCAGCAATGATAGAGTGCATTGTCATGGGAACGACTTTCTTCGTGCCGGATGTGCCACTTGTAAAAAGTATCAATCCAAAATCATCTGGTCCGTTGTAAGGAGGATTCTGGCTGGGCTGAGAAACGGCAATGCCGCTAAGGTCTTGAATTTCGATTTTGTCGTTATTGTCCCACTTGACCACCAAAACTTGGATTCCTGCTGAGGCGACCCAGGGATCCTCTAATCCTAGTCTTTCATAGTCGTCTCTTGTCGTCAATATGAACTTAGCCCCGGCTTGTTGCACATCTGCGCGAAATTGCTCAGCGCCAGCAGCAGGGTTGATTGGCGCCGAGGTATAATATGTTGTAACCGCGATACAGGTCGCAGCAAGCAATGGGCCATTGGGCAAAGCTATTGCGACAACCGGTTTCCGAGTGGAACTCCCAGATGGAAGTCGAAAGCCATCAACAAATTTTCGTAGTCCCTTGTGGGATATATAGCTTCCTGGCGTTGATGATCTCAGAGCTGGCTGTAAGTCGTAAGATATAAAAGAGGCAAACGATCCATAAGATTCTTTCACCAGTTTCGAAGTGTCATGGATTATTTGTGCTGCTCTTGTATCTTTATAAGACTTTGCATCTTCTGGCATTAAGTGATACAGTCTTGTGAAGCATTTGACTAGAGGGAACGTCGGCCATGATCCCGGTGACTCGGTCAATAGTGCATGAAGCAACGCCAGTGGTCGAGAGGAAGGATGTGGTGTGTCTAGGATTGCCTCCAAGATCCGTTCCTTATCAATGCCTAAACGTAGAAGATTTTGGAATCCTCGGCTTGTGATGAGTTCAGGTACTGGCAGGGCGTATAAGCTCTCAAGCAAGACTGAAAGTCCCGAGAGAGAGTGGAGAGAGTCCATCTCAAGTCGAGGTTGTCTTTACCGACCAAAACCAGCTATTGTTCCGCACAGTGATGTTGAACAATTAGTTCTAAGTCGTTTATTATGTCCTATCGCAGGGCTGCGACTTATAGAAAACACATCAGAAAAGGCCTTTGAAGCAGTGGGGATCCAAATATCATATACATAGAGGGCATTGGCGATCGAACGATGGCAATTGAGATAGATATCCAGCTAGACGGGCGATCAGTCAAAGATCATCATGGTCATTGGGGAGGCTACACATACCAGTTGAAGCATGGGATTTTCCCTCTCTTTATTATGCCATGGCCATTCGAAAGAATGGGATGTGAGACACCACGCTCAAAGTCATACGCTTAGGGCCGATCCTGATTCCGACGACTGGGGACTTCCAAATTGATGATGACTTCATCAGTTGATAAGATAGTAACAGGAAGCAGAGCCGACCATATCCAAGGCCTCGCGTTCATGGGCCAATTATCTTCAAGCCTCCTTGTTAAGACTCGGCCATGATCCAAAGCTTCACACCTAAGGTTGATCGTCCAAAATTCCAGTGACTATAAGCAACGAACTTCATAAACAGAAGACAGCTATCAGATTTGGTTGTCGCAATTCGTCGGATGCCTACTTAGGATGGTGGCTGTCTTCTATCGGTTTGTAGAAGAATACGATATGTCTATGAGACGATGGTCTGGCAACTTCTGGCAACTTCTGGCAAGATAAGTGCCGATCTTGGTGACTGGGAATTTTAACTTAATGATAGCTAAATACCTGGCCGCAAAGAACAAAATGATAAGACATGTCTAGGACCAAGAGTAAAGATGCCTCGTCGTCAGAATCTACTGGGGGGATGTTATCAGCAATTGGCTCATCGTCGACCGGCTCTTTCACGCCTTCTTCCCGATTGAGGGGGGAAAATGTACCTCTTTGTCAAGCTGACGCAATAGATTCCAGAAAGTATATAGGCCTTTTGAGCATGAGGCAAGATTTCTGCCCCTCCTATTGCCATGGTAGGCGCATTGAGACCTCTTGGGATTCGAACACTTGAGTCATAAAGCACTTATAAGCAAGCTAAGGAAGCCCGCCTGAACTGTCGGAACGCAAATCTACACTCGCTAGGCCGTCCAAAGATGTGGCCACGAAATTCTTGATTCCTTGGGGAATGCTTGATAGCGACAAGTCGCCGAGTGGGTGGCAGCTCGGAGCTCTCATGTTGGTTCAGCCAAATTCTGTTTCCCGACTGCGCCGACGATCCATACCAGTTGCTGGAAATGGGGGACAATAGCTACCCAAGCCTTACCCCTTGAAACTGAGACCAATATATGATCCATCCCGAGATGCACGAGGAGAGCATGTGGGGAGGGATTGATTAACACGGGTAATCTTTGCCGCCTCGGGCAGACGCGAAAAAAGAGGGAGGGATGCATTCCTCTCCCATGGTGTGTCTTGAAAGGCGACCAGAAAAGTCCTGGCGACTGCAATTTTTTCGTCTTCATGATTTCCCATTATTTCTTTCATCGAGCGCCAAGACAAATCGATCGCAGAAGCAAAATCGATCGCAGAGACAAGGGAAAAAAAAGGCACGGCGGCACGTGCCCTTGAAGCTCTCGGCACTTAACCGAGGACATACGAGATGCAACTCCACGGGTCAGTGCCTATTTTTGCAAGCCGAGATAGAGCAGAAATGGTTCCATAAGCTGAAGGCATTTCTGCAAGCCGAGATAGGGAGAAAAAATTGGCTGCGTTGGAAATATTTCTGCAAGCCGAGATGCAACTCTACGGGTCAGCATTTCTGTAAGCCGAGATAGAACAGAAATGGTTATGCTGGAAAGTTTCGCATGGCCAACAATCCCTTTACTACCACCTTACTTACGTGAGACATTGCTGTTTGAAAAGCGTCCAACTTGGATTGTAGATGACCCCTGATTGAGAAGATGACTTATTCTAACTTGTAGAAAAGCTCTTTTATCTAGACTGAGTTGATCCGTGCAATAAGCTGCGTTTCCCTCAATCTTTCGTTCTCCATGTGAAATGAACCTGTATTCTGATGCAGGGTGGCATGTGTTTCATATCGTTCATGAAAGCCATAACAATGCAAGTGAGTCATCTCGGAGCCATCGAGGTCGCATGCGCTGAAGCGCTCGATGTAATTTGCTGCAGCTCTTATAGGCTGTGAATTCATGTGTAATTACAGACTTCTTGTCGATTCAGAAAAAGAATGCTAAGCTTTGGCCAAGCTTTATTAGTTCCCGCTTTAGCCAATCGCGCTGAATGGTCAATCTCAGCTGACATTGTAACCAGGTCTCGCCCCTGGGTTTGTCTGTGCCATAGTAGTTGGACATCTTGACAGTATTCTTGTTTAAATGCGGAATGAACGAGGAGATTTTCATCTCAAAAATTAAATGAGACTTTGCTGCACAGCCCCGGGAGTAAAACAATAGGGTAACAAGGTAACTACTTACCTACCTATGCATAAGGTCAGGAGTAGCCAGTTAACTCACAATTATACAAATAGTGGTGGTATTCTTTCTACTCTATATTTAGGAGCCCATATTACAGAGAGGTTTTCTTTTCCTATTCAAGTTAGAGTTGCTTGTGAGCGTTTGCTAATACGTACAACACACTGTCAAGGCATACCCTAGAACTTCGCTGCGTTATAGTAGTAATGTGTTTTATCGAAGGATGCTTTTGCTATGTGGATTATTACACATTTGCATTGTCTAAGAGTAGAAATTACAACAGTAGTAATATAGTCATCAGAAGCTTTACTTGTATTTTGCTCCCATTCCACGGCTAACTTCTATCAACATGGGCCCTGGTTAGAAAGTGACGTGCTCTAGACGTCTTGATTAAAGTGATTAACATCAGCCAAATCGGTACCCTTCATTTAAGTAGCCGATAATTGAACCAGACAGATTTGCAAAGTAGAACAACACCTCTCTTTAAACAAGACATTGATCCAGCAGTACACCTAGTTCTTACAGCTCACGAGATCAGCAATCGAGGATGTAGATAAGTAGGAGGAGTGTAGAAAGCTTAGTCATATATTTCTGTTTTTAGATTAGCGTATTCTTTACAAGCATTTCGCCTAGCAGCTATTTCCTTGACATTACGACAGATTTTACACCTAGGTAGGTCTTGTAATTGCATGGAGGTTTCCTGCTTTTAATAAAAAAGAAAAAAAAACTTCAAATAAAATAAATAAAATTGAAAAACATTTTCATACATCACATACAATCTGATCATCTTCTTGAGTGGTACTGCTGGCTACTCTTGAAAAAAGTGGCGTAATATCCAAAGCTCGCGTTTGGCGTTCTAGGTTGGCGCTATCCCTCTGAATGCGATCCAAGACCTCCCATACTAATTGATGGTTTCTTTACCAACACTAGGATTTCAAGATGGCGTCCGATATGCCCATAACTACGTACGTGTCATTGCACCGCGACGCGTCGTACATGGCAACAAGCTGATCTTTTCGTAGGGTATACGTTCAAAACTTGGAAGAGCGGGTGAAGCCTGAAGTGCTGTCGGAAGCATTGAAGACCATCTTCTCCGAGTTCGGGAATGTAATTGATATCGTGGCCAAGAAAAACCTCAAGGCAAAGGGACAGGCATTTATTGTGTTTGATCAACCCAGCGCCGCTCAAAATGCTATCGAAGAGGTCGAAGGATTCGAGCTCTTTGGCAAGCCTTTGAGAGTTGCGATGGCCCGGATGCAGAGCGATAAAACCGTCGAGATTAACTGCAACAAGGATGAACTCGAGACTCACAAGCGGCATAGGCAGGCAGAAAAGGGTAAAAGACTCCCGAACAATCGAATTGGTCTTGTCAGCACTAATCGTCCCCCAGATAAACGCAAGGCGCTCGAGGCAGCCGATGAACAAAGGCAGCTCAAGAGAGGTGCCGGTGCCGCAGCCGAAGCTCGACCATCGAAATCAGCGAAGCCGTCGGGCTTGAAGTCCACCAGCGCCCCGGCATCAGCTGTCGTACCAGACGAATACCTGCCGCCGAACAAGATTCTCTTTATACAGAATGTCCCCGATGAATATGATATTGACGGCCTCAACGCCATCTTTGGTCGGTTCGATGGGTTCCGAGAAATTAGATTGGTTCCAGGTCGACGCGGAATTGCCTTTGTTGAGTATCAGAATGAACAAGGCGCTATTACGGCGAAGGAGAATACTGCTGGAATGCTGTTGGCAGATAAACCTATCAAGGTTACCTACCAACGTCAATAGGGCGTTAATATCACTAATGTAATAGGCGATGCGTTTTGGTGTTTTGGTATATACTTCTGTATTATGGCAATGTTCGCAGTCTACAAGTACAAGAGCAAAAGAAAATTATCAACGGGCCTTGACTAAAAGTTGTGCCCTTGTGCGCTTAGAAAATCACGTCGTCATCGTCCTCTGCGGCCAATAGATCCGTTGGGCCTGAATCATCTGCCGCAGCCCCAGTATTGTTGTTCCCGGCGGCTTCTCTCTTCGCCTTCATCTCGGCATCGGCAGCAGCGTTATCTCGCTGCTTCTTGTTGGCGACCTGAGCAAATAAACAATGTCAGCATTCGTTGCAGAGAGAAGAAGCTATGTATAGGTCCTCTGACCTTTTTCAAGCGGTAAAACTCTTCACGGTCCAGCTCATCCAGTTCGGAGTTGATATATTTGATGGTATTCTCTGTTCGGGGAATGATGACGTGCTCAATTGCGTTCACTGTATCGGGTTAATCGAGGAACTAGAGCAGTCAATCTTTTGAGAAACAAACCTCGTCGATTAACCACTTTGATAACCTCATCCAATATCACAAATGCAGTTTGGAGGCTCGCCAGCTCTACCAGAGCTTCCACAGCACGTGCATAGGTTTCTCTGCATCGCTGGACTTGCTGTCCACCTTTTCCCAAGCCAGTGAGTCCAAAGTCATTGTTGCCCTCGGTCAGATAGCTCTCAAAGGCTGGCAGAAGAACACCCGAAACGTTATCCTGCTTTGTACGTATTCGGAATCGAGCCGATTTCGCAGATTCTTGAACTTGGTATCCAATGTCGCCTCCAACAGCGTAGCTAACTTCAGCAAGAGAGAATGCCGCAATCTGCATCACACGGCCCATCTTCCGCTTCGCTTCGTCGATTCGCCGAGTAATTTCTGAGATTGGTTAGTTTGTCCGAGAGAAACGCTGGTCGAAACGACAGTAGCTGACCTCGGAAACGTCTGTGGTAGATCTAGTTAGCTGCTGCTCCATGAAAAGCAATTATAATAGCATTGTTGACTTACTTGGTAAGTGCCTCACTTTTCCTCTTGAGCAAACTATGGCCAGTCTCAGCTCCCTTGAGCTTGGCCTTCATGATACCGAGCGATTGCCGAGTAGGGAAGACGGCCTCACGATCCTACCAGACAGTCAGATATACCGGATCGGTCGCGGTAGAAATAGAAACTAGTGATAGCCATGTGTTAGAACGTACCGCAGCGCCCGACATGTTTGCGGACTTGAATAGAAGCTTCTATAAATTGCTGGGTTGGACTTTGTCGTTGCTGTATGGATGTCACTCGGTATGCTTCGATCAGTTGCGTACCTGCAGATAGCTCCCCACGGCTGGGCAGCGCATGCTTCCCCCCACAAAGCCAATATCACTATAAGCGGGCATCTTCCGCCTGCCACTTGCGCTAGCACCGCTACCTTCCATGGCCGTGGCAGGCGCCTAAATATTTCTGTCGCGATTAATTATATGCAGCCTTCGCGTATTTGTAGGCTGGCATCTGACATCCTGACAGCAATTTCTGCGCAAAAATATTTCAGGGACAAAACAATGTGCTTCGTTGTATAGCTTTGAAAATATCGGCATCGCAGTAACGTCTCCAGCCTCTCGCAGGAGAGGGGGAAAGCCACCATGGCGGCTCCAGTAGCGGACGGAATGGACCTATTTCTTGTTGTGAGTTCCCCCGGAGAGTCGTTTGCGCTGCGCCTTTCTTTCTGACTGTATTCTTAGTCAAACGAAGACTCTGTCTATGAGCAGGACATTGTTCGCGATCCCACACGTGTTAAGCCATGGCTAGAGTATATCGATTTCAAGGTTCGCCATGGAAGCGTCCTAGAGCAAGCTTTCGTGATGGAGCGTGCTTGTATCAAATTACCGCGATCATACAAGCTCTGGAAACTCGTTCGTTGAACCCTGAGAATTCAATGTAGCCCGATCGCTAACAGGATAACAGTACCTCACCTTTCGCGTGAAACACGTTTCGAAGCTCAATCCAGCAGTCCATGCCGCCGAATACCGAAAAGTCAACGCTTTATTCGAGAAATCATTGATCCTATTACACAAGATGCCGTTAATATGGGAAATGTATCTCAAATTTCTCATGAAGCAGCCTCTGGTCACGCTTACTCGCCGAACGTTTGATCGAGCCCTCCGAGCGCTCCCGATTACGCAGCACAATCGCATATGGTCGCTGTATCTTCCCTTTGCCAATGCTGCTTCGGGAGAAACTGCAGTTAAGATTTGGCGACGATATATGCAGGTTCATCCGGAGGACGCCGAGGACCTCATTGAGCTTCTCATTCTGAGAGGCGCCTATACCGAGGCGGCAAAACGATACATAAATATCCTCAACGACACACGGTTTTCGAGCAAACGTGGAAAAGGTCACTATGAACTCTGGAACGAGATGGTCGAAATGCTAGTTGAGCACGCGCCCGACATTGAAACGAGTTACGAAAATGGAGTTGACGTGGAGGGCATCATCAGGTCCGGAATCATTCGATTTAGCGATCAAAGAGGCAAGCTTTGGGTTGGGCTCGCAACTTATTGGATCAGAAGGGGAAGTTTTGAGCGAGCCCGTGACGTCTTTGAGGAGGGTATAACAACCGTTATGACAGTCAGAGACTTTACTCTCATCTTCGACGCATATGCTGAATTTGAAGAATCCATCATTGGTGCTTTGATGGACGTTTCGAACTCCCGCGTTGGAAAGGGCATCGAAAACGAAGAAACAGATTTAGAACTCGATATCAGGATGATGCGGTTTGAGAATCTAATGGACCGGCGTCCATTCCTTCTCAACGATGTTTTACTTCGACAGAATCCTAACAATGTTCTCGAATGGGAAAAACGGGTCGCGCTCTGGGGCGACAAGAACGTTGAGGTTGTTCAGACTTACACGGACGCCATTAAAACTATCAGTCCAAAGAGGGCTGTTGGCCCGTTTCATCAACTGTGGGCGAACTACGCCAAGTTTTATGAACGGGGTGGAGATATTAGAAACGCCCGTATCATCATGGAAAAGGCTGTCAAGGTCCCGTTCAAATCAGTGGCAGAGCTGGCTGATATGTGGATCGAATGGGCCGAAATGGAACTGCGCAACGAGAACTTTGATGACGCCGTTCGAGTAATGGCCAAGGCAATTCAAGCACCAAAAAGATCCAACGTTGATTACTTTGATGAGGCCTTGTCTCCTCAACAGCGAGTGCACAAAAGCTGGAAGCTTTGGAGTTTCTACGTGGACTTGGTGGAAAGCGTCTCAACTCTAGATGAAGTCAAGAAGGTGTATGAGCGCATCTTCGAATTGAGAATTGCGACTCCCCAAACAGTCGTGAATTATGCCAACCTTCTGGAAGAGCATAAGTATTACGAAGAGTCATTCAAGGTTTTCGAGCGTGGCTTGGATCTTTTCAGCTATCCAGTGGCTTTTGAATTGTGGAATCTGTACCTCACCAAGGCTGTCGACAGGAAAATTGGCATTGAGAGATTGCGAGACCTCTTCGAACAGGCGGTAGAAGACTGTCCGCCCAAGTTCGCCAAGACGATATACCTCATGTATGGGAATTTGGAGGAAGAGCGTGGCCTTGCGCGGCATGCCATGCGGATATACGAACGAGCAACGCGTGCAGTTTCTGATGAAGATCGAGCTGACATGTTCAATTTTTATATCACCAAATCGGCCTCCAATTTCGGGCTGCCATCTACAAGACCCATCTATGAGCGAGCCATTACAGCCCTCCCAGACAGCGAAGCTAAGGAAATGTGTCTCAAGTTTGCAGATATGGAGAAACGGTTGGGAGAGATCGATCGGGCAAGAGCCATCTATGGGCATGCCTCACAGTTCTGCGACCCTCGAACGAACGCTGATTTCTGGACAAAATGGGAGCAGTTCGAAGTTCAGCATGGCAACGAGGACACATTCAAGGAGATGCTGCGAATCAAGCGCAGTGTGCAAGCAAAATTCAACACCGATGTCAATTTCATCGCGTCACAAGCTCTGGCACGAAGTTTACAAAAACCAGAAGGCTCCCCGGGCACAGACGCTGCCGATCCTATTGCGGCTCTAGAGAAGCAGTCTCTAGCACCGCAGGGCTTCGTTGCTGCCAGCACAGGGCTCAAAGACGTGCAGCCAAGACAGGAAACTTTGGCATCTAATCCAGATGCTATTGATATTGATGGTCTTGATGACTAAATGTGCATAAAAAAAGGAGCTGCATTAAGGAGGAATCTCGCTGCCCTGCTTGCAATACCACCAAACTTTACTCTGAAAAGCTCGCGCCCCATGGGATGGGATCAACCTGTTGTTTCTTTATTTGGAGTCTCTTCACTAGTTGTAGAGCGAGCTGCCTTCCCAGCCTTCATCTCGGCAATCTTGGCATGATATTTCTCGGCGTAATTCTTATCGATGTGGCCATCCCGAGAGCTAGGCGTGGCATATATTGACCCTTTGCGCTTCTGAAACCGACTAGGTGGCACTTTTGCAGCATCTGGTACCCTGTTAGCAGCTTGACAGCACAACTCCCCCGAGTCTTTGCTCCACGCCAGCAAATATATCCGACGGCGGTGGTGCGGGAAGGCTGCAGGAACGAACCCCATTCATCACTAAATCGACGATCTTTATTGCCGCTCAAAACCGGTGAGCTTCCCATTTCGGTTGCAGCTTGCTTTTGTTGCAGCTCGGGGCTTTCTGCGTTCTCCATGACGTTGTTCTATATCAAATTTGGCACCTTTGTCTCTTATGTTATGAAGATGGACCTCGAGCGATGTCGTTTTGATGGGATATTTAGGAGTTTATATATGGCGGAGATCTACAATACTTGGCATGATATCGGGTGGCATGCCGAAAGAGCTATCGTCAGTGAAACCTATGACTGGCCTTGGATTGGATAACGGCTCCAGAGTCCTGGCTAACCCGCAAAATAGCCGCATTCAACGAGGGCAAAGAAGCTATTGAGATTAAGTATCGCCACATGATCTTCGTTGCTCCTTGACGTCACTATCTAGCACAGCCTGTTTTATTCTCTTCTCGTACCACCGGGTAGATCAAGGTACCTATTTAGCTACAACTTATATGTACTGGTAGTGCCTCGCTACCGAATAGGTAATTAGCTTCATCTATCATGATATTTTTTGGGCTGATTTGAATCTGAAAATACCTATTTTAATATTGTATACACACTACCTTTGCCGTTCTATTCCTACAGTCGATGAAAAGAGAGGTTGTTATATAAACTTCATTTTTAAGCCCAAGGTCGTAGCGTAAACCTTCCTACTAAATAATGACATATCGCTTTTAATCGCAATACAAACTTTATTTGCTCAATACAATACGTACCACTCCTGTTGAATTTAATAAGGATGTTGGTAATGCTAAAGTTGCTTGCTCTTTTATGACACAGCCTCCGCCTCTTCATTGGCCAAACGCTCGGCCGCTAATCCCCAGCTCCCAACGACCCCTGCACTCCACCATACCTTAGCTACCGCAAATGACACTACAGGTTGCTGGTAGACGTACCTTGGCACTCTTTCACCTTCTCCGTCTTTCAGCAGTCCGCCCTCTGTTTCACGCGCAATGGCTATTGGGGCGTTGTCCAATAGCAGATACAACGCCGTGGATGAGGAAGCCAGAGCGGAAGTTGACGTGTTAAACTCCAGACTTGATCGAACCTCCCAATTAACCAAGAAGATCCAGGCCTCCCTTGGCCGACTCGAAGCCACAGGCCAAAGCGTTCGGGATGTCGCCGGCCCTCTGAATGGAGAGACGAGACGTCTCCAGACTCTGTGCAAAAGTCAGCCAACATTCTCCTGTCGGAATCCGAATCACTGCTAAGTAGGAGAGCTAGATGTCGAATCTGTGCTTACGGCCATCGATCGCCTGCGCCAGCCCTCAGACAGCAAAGATGACGAGGAGCAAATCATTCGTTCCGGGCCTGAAAAGGCCGGCTTGTCGAACTACTTGGCCTCCATCAAGCGACTGAGCAACTCGTACAAGGAAATGCAGACTTCGAACCTCCGCGCAAACCAAGGCACGATGGCAGAGCTGACCCGTCTCATCAAGCTGGGAAACTCGCAGCTAGAGAACCACTTCGACAAGATCCTTCGCGCCGAGACCCCTCGATCCCTCGAACCGCTTCATTACATCACCAAAGACAAGCCGTTCCCCGTGCTTTCACAAGACAAGGTCGCCCGGTTAGGCCTCGTTTATTCACATGTCGCAGGGGACTACCCCAACAGCTTCGACTCGTCTGTCGCGAGGATATATGCCGATGTACGAGGGCCTTTCTTGGCTGCCTCTCTCGCCAATCTGGCTGCCGCCAGTGTCAACACCGCCAAGAAGAAAAACCCGGGCGATGTGTACCAAGCAGGTGCAAATGGTATCGGAACGTACACCCAGGCCATGGAGGGCATCTTCCTCTCAGAATACGATAATATCTGCAGTATCTTCAAGCGCGAGGACTGGGGTCCCATATTGCAGGCAACCTGCCAGGGTGCCATTACTGAATTGGCCAGGACTCTACGCGAGCTCAATACACACATCAAATCTCATCTTACGACCGACTGCTATATGGCCTATGAGGTTACCGAAATTATTTCTGGCTTGTCAAGTAACCTTGATAAGAGGACGGGCGAGCTAAAGAACTCTCTTTCAGCTGCGCTAAAACCTGTTCGTGAGACGGCCAAGTCATCCCTCTCCGAATTATTAGAAGAAACCCGACGAAAGATTGGCAATTTGCAGACACTTTCCTCAGATGGAGTTACACCCCCCATTGTCGCGGAGACGATGCAGCGATTAATCTCCATGGTGGAATTCCTTGGACCAATATCAAGCATCATGATATCCCTTGGCGATGGGGGTTGGAAGCCAGGGGCTGCTGGTGGTGGTCGCACAACGGAAGGAATCCCGAGTTTGGCTTCTTTTGACGTCGGCGCCGACGGCAAAGAGCTTTTCGCCCATTATTGCCTGGACACTGTTGATGTTCTGCTCACCTCTCTGAACCAAAAATCTCAAATGCTACTTAGAAACAAGTCTCTTCTGGGCGTGTTTATGGCCAATAGCGTTGTCGTCATCGAGCATATGATCCGCAGCTCGGAGCTTGCGTCACTGCTCGATCCACGGCCGGATGTCCTTGATCAGTGGAGGAAGAGGGCTACTGCCCAGTATACTGATATCTGTAAAGATTTATCGGTATATCTATTCGATACCATTCATACAAATCGAACCAAGCGTCCAACTTCCGGCCATGCTGATTCCGCCGATTCGGCCTCGGTAGTAAAGGGTCTGAACAGCAAGGACAAGGACAAGATTAAAGAGAAGTTTACACAGTTCAACAATGCGTTCGATGACATGGTGGCGAAGCACAAGTCTTACAATATGGAGCGCGAAGTGCGGGTAATGTTTGGTCAAGATATCCGCCAGAAACTCCAGCCCCTGTATGACAGATTCTGGGATCGTTACCATGAGATTGATAAAGGCAAGGGCAAATATGTCAAGTATGACAAGTCGTCTATTGCGGCTGTGTTTGCAAGCCTCGCTTCTTAGAGTCTTCAAGATGCCATGATGGGCAACGAGAATGATACTTGAGGTCTTGTGCAGGCCTATTGATGAGAGAGTTCAATCTTGCAGCGTGGATATGATGCGAAGAGCGAAATGATATTCCCGGCCAGCGAACTACAGGAGCACTGGTGGCTTCTGAGAAGCTTAGATGAACTGAGATGTGATACCATGGATATGTATGGCTATTTAGCCAGATATTGTCTGTACATATAATGATAATTTCTCCTTTTAATTTAACAACATATCTAGCTTCTAGCGCGTGCAATCAGTTGGCCTACTTGTAAGTGTCTTCTTCCTTTCATCCACTACCAAAAATGGTGTCTACTCGTGACCTTCTATCCCATACAATCACTCCATCGCTCTTGCGTTTGAAGTACAAAATTCGGTGCTGTGGGATGAACTCTTCGTCCGTTTGCTCAGCCTTCCAGCTATCCAACGCCTTCTCCTGAGCTCCGAGGAAGCGGTCCTCATATCCTACCAGGTAGTCGCTGGAATCCATGGAAACGTCCCAGCGGATTCGATTCAGGGCGTCAATGGCACTGCGGAGTTTGCCTGCTCCCGGTGGCTTGATGGCTTTGAGCAAAGGCTTGGAAGAGTCTGACTCTGTTGCTCGAGAGTCTTTGTTGGCGCCAGAGATGTCGCTATCTGATTCGTCTAGCTCTTCCGGATCGACGTCCTCGTCTAGATCCGAATCGGCAGCATAATAAGCGTATAGCTGGCTAGGTGCAAGACGCACAGAACCAAGGCTAGATCGACGAGAAAGGGATGCGCTCATCCAACATGATTCGGTGTCAAAGTACTTCTCGTCCCTCTGGATGCGTGATTCAAATTCTTGAAGGATTACATGAACGTTCCCCTCTGCGGCGGCTAGGCTCGTCGTGGATTTATCAGAAACGTTCTCATCCCACTTGAGGCCTATTAGATAGCAAGCATTGAGTTCCGAAGTTTGGTCGTCGGTACTGTTTGTCGGGTCCTCGTCTGCAAATCTGGCTGGCCACATGCGTGGTATAAGACTTGGAGATTTTCGGCTTATGTCTAGGTAGTTGCGATGTAAGTATGTAGTAACGCTACAAGCGGCTCATGTTAATTGCTTACCAACAAGTATAGATATACACCTAGACTCTAGCCAGCCAAGGTATTTTCTTCCCTTTTGTTGAGAGGAGCCCCAGTAGCGAGCACTAATTTTGATATAGGATCGATATGAATCAAGAAAATCAGCAGCTCCCTTCTCAATCAAAGTCAGTGGCGTGGCAGATTGTTCTAGGCCGAGAAATTTGCTCCATGTCATATCTTGTTGATGGAACAGAGCTGCAGCTCTGGTGAGTTCAGAAGTAAGAGCATTGACAGTAGAAATAGATGCAGTAGATGCAGCATTGAGAGATGGCCCATGCCAACCAAGTAGACACAGTGGCTCCCTAAATGTGCGATGATATTTCAATCCAAGGTGATAAAATGGATCGAATACTATCCCCGTTTCCCAGTTGAACTTTGAGTAGTGTTGGAAAAAAGTTGTCAGAATATCGGCTGTGGAGACTACTTCGGATTCATTTGCCAATGCTTTGCAGATAGGCACCAACATGGATGAAATGTGAATTCCGCCCAGCATACCGTATTTTGCTGCGTAAAAGCCCCTTGATTGTGCCCATGACTTGACGAATAGATGTGCCACACGATATTTCGTCATATCAGGGATGGATCTCCGTAGATAAAAGAGATCCCTTGCGGGCTTTAGCTTTGCCAAAGTTTGGAGCGGTAAGGTGAAGACAGGATCCGATGAAGGTCGTTTTAGAACATCCGGATACCTAGACGGAGTTTAGTAAGATCAAATAGGCCAAAAAAGCGGGATTGAGGGAAAAACAAAAAAGACAAAACACGTACCCCTGAGCTATGGCAGCAGCAGCGCAGTACTGAAGATCAAACTTGATGCCGCGTATCTCCAGCTCAAGCATTGTCCCAGTATTTGCCATGACACGCCGGAGAATTTTCACGCCTTCCGCAGAAGCTTTTCTCAACTTCTTTACCGCCAAGTTGAAAAACACGCGGGTGCTTATGTTGCCTACACAAAGACAATCGATATCTGACAAGTCAGTCCACACACCCAGACCAAACGATCCCACTGGTATAAGAACAAGCTGCACTTTTGAGCGCGTTTCAGCAGCAGCGGTAGTAGCATCTTCTTCGATCAAAATCTTTTGAAGGAGATCGATTGCTTCCTTTCTCAGATTCGCCTCTGCGGTGGTAGGGAACTGGCCGCTGGATACGAGACTGGCCTTCAACTCCTCAAAGTTACCCAAAGAAAGGGCAGCCTTATGGAGGTTGACTTGAAATTTGGGGCCAGATGTAAGATTTCCTTCTTCACGAGGTGACAGCATAAGAAGGCAGCGAATGCCCCAATGGTCGCTCGCAAAACTTTGAGAGGCGTTTCCATTTCCACTGACAGCCTGCTGACCAAACATGTTGAATCCATGAGGACGCAATTGAGCACATTTCTTGACCAATATTCTATCATATCTCTGTGGGCGGCTGTTGCCAACGCCACTGGAAGCCGCAGCAAGGTCATTGGAGGTTGGGTCAAAAGTAGCTCCTTGTTCGCCCTCATAGAGCCCCAAACCTGATTCATGGCTGCCTGTCGTGCTCGAAGATTCTCCAGGTCCAACTCGAGTTATGAGCCATGAGTCTTGGAATCCAGCCTTTGCCACAATGGTATCAATTTCTTGAAGATATTCGACACCCTTTTCCGAAATTTCACCCTTTTCCAGTCCTTCGTCAATCGTGCGTGATGATGAGGCCAAGTTGAGGTCTCCGGCAATTACCCATGGATTCTGAGGGAAGGAGGATTTCAAATATTCGACAAGAGTTGATATCTCATCTCTTTTCGTATTGAGAACAGTATCTGTTAGGCCCCTACTAAGATGACAGGCAGCTAGAACCAGTGGCGCTGGATCAGAGTCTGAAGTTTGGCCAATTTGTATTGTTGGAAACGTGAGAATGGCAAACCCTTTGTGCTTTTTTGCGGCTGGTAGATACTTCCACTGGAAGGAAATCCTGCTGAGGGCCACGGAATTCAAATGACTGGGTAGAGGGCCAATGCCAAGCTGCTGGGGAGATCCATGGGTAGAGAAAGGATACTGCTGTCTAATATTGCTGTCTGCTAGCAGAAAGCTGAGAAATTGATCCGTTACCTCCTGAAGAACAAGGATATCGGCTGAGGCGCGCTCAGAGAGAATATTGTTAACAAGTTCAGGATACCTAGTTGAACTGGGCGGCCAGTCGAACTCGGCCAAGACATTATAAGAGGCGACAACAAGGCGATCAGGCCGTTTCGTTTCAACGTCTGTGTTCGTAAAATTTTCTTCAAGGGGCTTCCATAATGCGTTTATGCCATCATAGCGGAATGTATGTTGAGATGGCAGAGAGCTATCCTGTGGTAACTCGGGGAGTGCGGCCAAGGACCCCGGATCGCGTACAAGAGACCTTGACGCCAGATCGATGTAGCCCCAGAGCCTCATTGGTCGCGAAGCTGTCATCTTATTCGGAGAGACGGGGTCGCGAACCAATATTGCGAGCTGGTGAGTGTTCCATGCCAACGGCGTTATAAGCTGTGCTTTTTCTAGGAGGAATTGATGCCATGCTGCGTGAGCATCTTCACTCTGCGCAACTGTCAGATGAGGCTGATATTCTCTGCCCTTGGGCCATCCAAGAAAGCGGTATATCCGGCCCCTCAGCTCCGAAAGCCGTCTTTGCTCCTGTCCAGACTTTGGGCGGATGAAAACTGTGCTGCGTCGGCGATGGGAAAAGACTTCAGCCTCTTCCAAGTTCATGGAGATGTCGTCACCATCTGGCATCAGATCGAGCCCACTTAGAGCCTCAGCTGCGTCGGAAAGGGCTTCTGGTTTCACAAATGGGTAGACGAGCGTGACATGTGGCGGCCATTTTGTGAACTTTTCGTCGTTGAGGGATCGCAGCGAGTTGACTGGGTCCCAAAGGTGAGGTGGAGGTATAAGACAGAGTGCAGTGTCGTGCGACTCTTCAAAAGTCTGCTCAGCGGGAGCATCCATTGGCAATCGATGTATTGCAAAACACGGATATCGTACAAAATTGTTCCAATGAGAAATATATATATATCTGAAAAATAGAGGTATCACTTCACATAAATGCCGGGCAGAAAAATGAGAGTTGTGAATAGATAAAAAATTGGTTCAAGTAATGCGAGAACTATATCGCTTTCAGTGCCGCCCGCTAAAGAAAAATACTTGAAATACATATACGATTTTTGCCATCACTATGAACATCTGAAAAGAGGGCAAGCTTCGTGGTTGTGCCGTCTTGGGGGGCGTTGAAGAGGAATCATACGGCGTGAGTCACATTCAGCATTATTTAGGCGTTTTCATGCCTGCAAAGGCAGACTCAGTAGTCATTGCTACTGTACAGCGGCTAGTTTCATCAGGGAGAGTGCCCGAATACGAGATGATTGTCATTGATTTCTGCAGTGGGGAGCATTGTGTGTGTGATCTGCGTGATGCAGGAAGTTAATAAAAAAAAAAAAAAAAAAAAAAAAGTGAAATGAATTGGGAAAAGGAAAATAGGTGGGAGAGAGAAAAGAAAGAAAGATGATGAGAAACAAGAGACATAGCAGAGAAATGTGATTCCCAACTCGTTTTATTAGCGCTACAAGCTGTGACTGTACCTCGGATCAAGTGGCCGGCAACGGCTCAGAGTCATAGCTGCTGTGTACCCTGGTAGCTGCTAGCGGATAGAGCTCTTTCAGCACAAGAGATTTTCCCATCAAAGATCAACCGGGCTGCAAGGCTTCGCTTATCGTCTCGTCTGCATTTGCTGGCCAGTCCTGAATCGGCCATTCCTGAGTAATTCAGCATCGCTTTTATCTTGTCGTTATTATCTTTTACATCTATTTTGTGGATTGCTTTATCTGTTGCTTCATCACGTGCAGTTGCCGTTTAGACTATTCTCATTCAACCTCTCTCTAACCCCCCAGTCTAAAATTCTCAGTCTCCATTGAACTGACTCGAATTGATTGCCAAAATGTGTTTCTGGGAGTGAAATCGCAGCTATAGGGCCGTGAGTTTCTACCATCTGATCTGTTGCGGAAAGAGGGAGAGAGAATTTCAGTGCCATCTATATTCGCACTATCAAAAAGACTCTTTACGACTGTCTGATACGCGGCATGGCATCCAACGTATCTTGGAGCCGTGCCAGCATCAATTCTTCCAGTTCTAGCTATGGCTTACTTTCATTTAACAAAAAACTGGCCATGCACCGTTCATCAGCTTCGTATCGGTTCATAGGCAAAAGTATAGCATCAATTAGGGCGGCTCGGGGCTCTCATGTATCAAATACCTCTTCCTTCCAGCCGGCCAATACTCGTGGCTTCTCTTCGCCTACAGTGGCTCGAGAGAAGCGCCAAAAGTTTGATCGGGTGCGTACTAGTTTTACTTGGTTACGATGACTCATTGAAACGTTGCTGGATAGCATCAATGCCTTTGTAACAGTCGCTAATGCTGAATACTAGGACGTCATTGTGTCTGTCCTAGAGTCCACAGCCACCAGGCGAGATGCCAAGGGCTATCTCCAAAAATATGCAGCACCAAAGTCTACTCCTCCAGTATCGGCATCGTCGACGCAAGTTGAGCATCAGCTCAAACCTCCCGCAAGGCAACTCCAAGCTCAGCCGCCCTTCAACGTCGCCATTGTTGTCTTACGGAATCCCCAAAAGCTTCAACCAGACACAATCAAAGGAATAGCCAAGACGCTAACGCAGCTTCGGGCTCTTGGTCTGATGAGCGTCGTTGTTGTGGATTGTGACATGGACGAGAGCCGTTTCACTTTTCAACACGAAGCTTTGAGGCTTTGCGAAGCCGTTGATTCCTTTGACAAACATGGCTCCAGATTGGTCGAAAACGTACTTGTCGGTACTTCTCACTTTCAAAGCGCCACCCCTTCTCCATTCTGGGATGATATACAGGTCCAAGACTATGGTATCCTGAACCGCGCGCTTCAACATAACATGATAGCGGTCATTCCATCTCTTGCGCGGAACAATGAGACCATGTCCCCTGCGCCTGCTGATGTTCAGAGAACCGTTCTTGCATTGACGAGATACTTCACGGGACTACAGTTTGAAGAAGATTCAAGCAACAGCCAAGGCGGAGGCTATGGACGAGCTAACGAGCCCCTTGCTTCCGTCGAAAGAGTCATTATCCTCGATCAATTCGGAGGCATTCCCATGATTGGTCGTCCTGACGTCTACCACAGATTTATCAATCTTGAACAAGAGTACAACATACTGCTAGATCAACTGGACGGCGGCGGTGAGGGCTCATCGAAGACAGCAGAAGGCAGACGCAATGGTGGAACTTCTGTTGCTCACGCAAGAAACCTCAAGTTAGCAAAAGACACCCTATCTCTCTTACCCGAAACAGCTTCTGCTCTTATAACTTCTCCGTTCGCCGCATCCAATACGTCGTCGGCCTCTTCAGGGCTTCCTAACGCGCGAGACAGCAAATACCAGTTTGGTTTTGATGGCATGGTCGCCACTCGCAGAAAACAAAATCCTCTCCTCCATAATCTCCTTACCAATAAACCAGTATACTCTCCCTCGTTGCCATTTCAACGCATCCAGTCTCCCGGACTATCATTTTCAAATACAGGAGAGTCAATTAGTGCAACTCTCGTCAAGCGAGGCATGCCGTTGACAATCTACCCCGACCCGAGAATCTCTCCTTGGAAACCAGCGGCGCCCGGAGAGCGCGGCCCGCAGCTCACTGATAAATCCATTGATCTACCCCGGCTCGTCACTCTAATTGAGGATTCTTTTGGTCGCAAGCTGGACGTCAAAGACTACTTGCGACGAACAAATGACAACTTGGCAGGAGTGATTATTGCGGGAGAATACGAAGGATGTGCCATTCTGACATGGGAGAGGCCGAAAAGTATTGATCCTCTAACGGCCTATGACGAGGGACGCTACGTCCCGTATCTCGACAAGTTCGCTGTTCTTCGGAGCCGTCAAGGTAGCGGCGGAGTTGCTGACATTGTCTTCAACGCCATGGTCCGCGATTGTTTCCCTGACGGCGTGATTTGGAGGAGCAGGAAAGACAACCCCGTCAACAAGTGGTATTTTGAGCGGTCGGTGGGAACCAGCAAGCTGTCCGATTGCGACTGGGCCATGTTTTGGACAACGCTGGAGTTGAGCAGCAAGAGTCAAAAACTCAGGGACTACGAGGAAGTGTGTAGAGAAATTATGCCCTCCTGGGCAGACAAAATTCAGAAGCTAGAATAGATACACAAATTTAAGACCAGATAGGTGCCTAAGCCAATTGGCGGCGGTAGCAATACGATCAATATAGGATGATGACGTCATTTTCAAATACAGCCATGCAGACCCTCAAATCGTAAAGCGGACATTTTCACAAGTGAAATTTTATACTCAAATTGAGCCGTACCCAGTTCGTGGTTCATATCGAGTTTTAGCTCGGCTTTTTAGCTTGCCGCAACAATAAGCTACTGGAGCTCTACAGCGAGCTCTTACTGCAAGGCAAGGCACCTACTATCTTGGGTATCTTGCAGGCATCAAGCACAGCTTTATCGGACAGCTCAGATCATGTTCTAAACAGATTCGCAGGTATGACTCAACCTAATGTTCCTTTCTTCTTTCAATGATTCATAGCCTCGCTGGCCACAGGACTTGATGCTAAATCTCCCCAGGAACTAAATAATGCGACTGGTCTTTTTATGTTATCGCGAATCTGTCGCCCTCGCCTCATAATGAAGAGGAAGCTCAGTGCACTTTTAAGAGATTCAAGTCCAGCAACCGCCATGTCCACTCACTCAGTTAAGCTCACAGAGCGCGAGAAACAGCTCCGCTCTCTTCTGCTAAATGTCGCCAACTTCATTGACACAACAACGACGCTCGACCAGCCGCTGGTGCTGCGCTGGGCCGGAGGTTGGGTGAGGGACAGACTCCTCGATATAGAGAGCCATGACATCGACGTCGCCATCAACGCCATGACCGGGCAGCAGTTTGCGCAGCACATCTCGGAGTATTGCAAGCAGCCCGACGCCGCAAAGATCCACGGCTTTGCGCCGGGAGATATCGGCAGGTTGCATCACATTGCGAGCAACCCGGACAAGTCCAAGCATCTCGAGACCGCCATGGTTAAGCTCTTTGGCATGGACCTTGATTTCGTCAATCTTCGCAAGGAGACGTATGCCGAGGACAGCCGGAACCCTCAGATGGAGTTTGGTACCGCAGAGGAAGATGCCCTTCGTCGTGATGCCACTATAAACGCTTTGTTCTATAATCTGCACACCGAGGAGGTTGAAGATTTCACCGGCGGCATCCGTGACCTGGAGGCGAAGATAATCCGGACCCCCCTGGAACCCTATCAAACGTTTATAGATGATCCCCTCAGGGTACTTCGTCTCATACGTTTCGCCGCTAGGCTGGGGTTTACTATCCATGCGACGTCAGAGAAATTCATGAACAACAAGGATATCCTCGAGGCTCTCCGGAAGAAAATCAGCCGTGAAAGGGTTGGTGTCGAGTTGGAAAAGATGCTAAAGTGTATGCGCTGCTCTTTTATAAATTCAACAGCCTCTTTCCATACTCCATAACCACAAGCTGACATAAAGTCAATAGGCAAAACACCCCGATCAGCACTGGAAATAATTGACCGTCTTGGCCTCTACCAAGCAATTTTTAGCGATCCGGCGGAAGAAGACATTGCATTGCCCGATATATCCCGATGGCATGTTGCCTACAGCTGTCTTGACGAACTACTCAAGGATAAAGAGCCGGGCTCGATAGCTCAGCTGTTGGTTGATGTTGATGACAGCGATGACACATACCTGGCGTGGAATCTCGCTGCTGTGAGTCCCTGGATTCCTGAAAAAGACGACTCTGGGCGCAAGCAAAAGGCAAATGCCCTTCCGCGCGTTGGTATCATCGCCCGCGAAGGGTTTAAAGCCTCGAACAAGCTCACAACAGTCATGGCAGCCTGTCACAAGCATCGTGCTGAAATACTTGATCTGAAAAAGTCGGTTTGTGAGAGTTCGCCAGTAATGGAGCAACGAGACACTTTTGGCATGGCGATTCGAAAGTGGGAAGCAGTGGGCGGACACTGGAAGGTTCAGGTTCTAGGAGTGATAATGATCGATGCGATGGAACAGCTCAAAGAATATCCCGCTGAGAACGGTAAAGGTAAGCGTTGGAACAAAGAAACAAAGCTATTATCAGGGCGAGTTTAATAGTTGTGCTGACTTTCTAATCTCATCACAGACCATATAGAGTTCCTCCAAGGATGGGAAAAGTTCCTTCAGCACCTCGCTAAGCTGGATATCTTCGATGCCCCCAATTTGAAGCGAATTATAGATGGACGAGCGCTGGCCAAGGCCTTGGGGGTCCCACCGGGCGTGTGGATGGGCAAAGCCTTGGACACCTGCATGGCTTGGCAGCTTCGCAATCCAACAGAGGAGAGTCCAGATGGTGCAATACAAGAAGTGAGAGATAAAGCCGAGGAACTGGGCATAAAATTAAAATGACAATAGGAGCGGTGCCGGAAAAGATGAATGTGCTCAATTAGTTTTAAAAATTAGTTGTAAAAATGATACCTCTACTAATTTCTATATCTATAGAAGTCTAGTCCAAAATATGATCATGTAATCATAACGCAGCCAAATAAACTGATTGCCCTCTGATCGTACAGGAAAGATTGCGAGCTGGTATAATTGGTTTACAAAAGATAATCACTCCTCCGGCTAATACTTTGGGAGGGGGCTTATCATAGTCCTCCTCCCCATGCTCAAATGATGCCTCATTTTCACTCCTGGATCTTTTCCAGGCTTTTCTTTCCATTGGCCTTGGCCGGACTTCCTGGGCCTTGAGGCGGCGTGTCGCTAACATCAATTCCACTGATAAACATGGCGCTGGCCCCTTCTAGTGCGGCAACAAACACACATAGAAGACTAGCAATCACAAAGTGACTGATGGTGGATCCGATCTCTAACCAGGATCCCTCATCTTTGACGACCCAGAAGAAATAGAGAGTCAAAATATCGCTGATTGCCATGACAACCATGAACAATGCCGACGGTGCAATTCGAAGTCGCTTGTTCAAAATTCCAAGATTTGCCGAAATGAGACCAAACGGGATCATGAGCTTGAGAATAAGAAGAGCTCCCTGAGAAAATGGATCAAAGACGGGAATCAGACGGGTGACACTCTCCAAGCTAAATGATGAGATGGACGCAACATTTCCAGTGCTGAAGAAGGCCGACTGAAGAAGCACCATGAAGAAGAGAGATACGCGTGCGTCTGACAAGCGCAGTGGCCGATCCAACACGCTTTGATCCGCCTTTGCGGAACCGTTTCTGCTGGATGTTTGGCTTTTACCGAAAGTGTCGATACGGTATTCCAGGCGAACCCAAATGACGAGTAAAATAGAATACGCAATGTAAAACAAGCCTTCATAGGATATCGTGAGAATGATGAATGTCGGGGCGCATGTGAAGAAAATCATTGCCAGGCGATGCATGAAGTTGCTATTTGGCTGCAATCGATGAAGTGTTGGCATCAAAAACGATGAAACTTGGACGGATGTTAGGACCTTTGGATCGATACAATGCTAATCGAGATTGTTTTCATATTTGGAGACTTACTTAAAACGATCCATCCCATGATTTGATTGCCCAAAGGCAAACCCTGTTTGGCTTGGAGAGATAGAGCGCTGGAGCGAGTTACCAAGGTTGCAAGGATAATGAGGCCGACCTAAAATGAGATTTAGTGTGAGCAGTTACACGGTTGAAGAATTCCGGAGTCATCTCTCTTACCTGAACACCAGTCACAGTTCTGCTGACGAGCGACTTTGAATTATGGTCAATTCCAGCCTTCTGGTAAAAGAAGTCTGATAAAACCAGGGGCTCAAATATCATATAGAAAATTCCGATAAAACTCATGATTACACCGCTGATGACACTGTTTCAATCTATCGTTAGAAGCAGGGCAGAGGAGGATTTACACAAGGGTGTGCGACATACATTAGATCCACATTCTCAACTTTCATTGCAGGTAAGAGTGTAAAAGTGCTCATAACCAGACATAATATCGCCCATGCCGCGCTAAGAAGGATATTTGAGCGAATGAATGACGTGCCAGACATGACAGGCCATGCTGCCCCCAGGATGAACAGCCCAGTCAGTATTTCGCGATGATCGTAACCGAGAGCCTATGATATGTTAGCAGCATGTCGATGGTAATCTCATATGAAAAGAAGCTTACCAAAGAAACCAGAATGGCACAGTAAGCGAACGCATTTACAGCAAAATTTACAACTCCACCAGCGGACCCGATGTGTCCAAAGAGTACTTTGCCTCCCTCAAACAGAGTGAACCTTTGGGCGTAGACTTCTTCCCAGAAGACAACAGGGAAGAACGCATACGCATAGTACGTAAGGGGGGATTTAGAAGCAATGAAAGACGCATACAGTGCGGCCAAGATTGAGAAGAATCCGGCAACGCTCGCGGTGCTGCGCTGGGGTACAGTCGACGTCGGAATCACGTACAAATCGATGACCGTCGTGATGGCATATGCGATCCAGCCAAGATATCCAACCGTGATTAAGGCTCGTAAAAACAGCCAGTCGTAGGTTTGAAGGTAGCGCAGCCCTTCAAGCGTAATGTTGATGAGGGCGTCGGTTTCCTCAATGGCCTCTTCATATTTGCCGACAGATATGAGCTGATCAATATTGGCTACGCGCTGTGAGGGAGCCAGCTCTGCACCGCTAAAGGCACCAAATGCTTTATATCTCATTTCATTCGCCTGCTTTTTCTGCTCCTTCACCTTGTACATCTCCAATATTTCACGGGCATTGAGTAGCAGTGCTTCTGCCTTTTGCCGATTATTCGCGGATAAGTATGGGAGAGGCAGCTTTCCAACAGAGTTTACAGGATACTCGGTGCCGATGAGATGGGACATGAGTGCGGCAACATCAGCCTGCGCAACATCATGTCTTTGAACATGATCCAGCCCCCAATCAGCCGAATAATCATCGTGGCCTGGGGCTATTGTCCCTGGGTAGAGATTAGGGGAAGCCACACCCGAGCCCCAGCAGATCAAAGGTGTTCTGGTGTTGTCCGGATGGCCATCGCCGTGGCTACCCCAGTCACTCATGCCATGATCCGCAGTGAAGACAAACGCAGTCCGATCATCTGCATAGAATCGTTGGATAAGGTCGGTCACCTCCTGAACTCCTTTGTCGACAATCTGAAGGTTGTGCAGATACTCCTTGGAGTAGGGTCTATATGAATGCCCAGTTGTGTCTAGACCAAGCAGATGGAGGAAGAAGACAACCTTTTCCTGTCGGAGGGCCCGATCAAGTGTTTTATTGGTGGCAGCTTTGGTGAATAATTCTTTAACATGGTCAAAAACCCAGAAGTCAAGGTGAGTCGCATCCTTAGAGAAATCCTCAAAGTCAGCGTCATATGTGTGTGCATCAACACGGCCAGGAACAGCACCACGCTCAAACATGGGTAGAATATCAGGACTCCCCCAGCTCCAAGTGTGGTGGCTCCTGTTGAACACGCTGTCAAAGTTGACGGGATTGAGCTTCCACCCAGTTGCCACAGCAGAAACATCCTCGTAAAGACCAGCGATCAGGGCCACATGGCCAGGACGGGATTCTGTCGGAACGCGCGTGTGCGAAACACCAAAGGTTCCATGTTGAAGAGCTCGAGAACGAAGAAAGGGAGCCAAGTGTCTGGGAACAAGATCATCTTCCGATTCGGGGTATGGCTCAGGAAAGGCCTGGAACGCTTTGTCGGCTCGTAACCCGTCGCCTGTCAAGCAGAGGTCAGCTCAAGCTCTGAGACTCGATGTACAATAAGGAAAATGGCATGGCAATCGTACCAACAAAAAGGACTAATCGATTCGCAGGACTCTTAGTATTTGCGAGACGATGCACGGGAACCAATTGCATGCCAGAGACAATAGGGCTGAC
Source organism: Trichoderma sp. CBMAI-0020 (assembly GCA_030708095.1). Taxonomy (NCBI): domain Eukaryota; kingdom Fungi; phylum Ascomycota; class Sordariomycetes; order Hypocreales; family Hypocreaceae; genus Trichoderma; species Trichoderma sp. CBMAI-0020. The sequence goes on from JAJNCI010000001.1 coordinate 1,873,751, forward strand.
AAAGTAGATGTCGAATATGGAGTAGATGTAGACCAGGTGAAAGATAACCGCAGTGGCCAAGAAGCCTAACCGGCCCATAGCAGCCATGATGGTCGACTTGTAGTTGCGCAGCCGAAATACAGCAAAAAAAAACAAAAGAAGCCGAGTGGGAAAACAATCAATGAGCTTCCATAGCGTACCTTGCGAAGCACCAAGCCTGTGATTGAGCGCGGTTAATATAAGGTGTGCTGCTGTAGGGGAATTTTACAAGTAACAAGGCCAGAATCGGACACGACGTCGCGAGAGAACATGCTCAATTCTGGCGTTTGATAGGCCGAACAGAGTGCCAGTGACAAACCACAGCCCACCAGAAAAAGCACAGCCTTGTTTTACTTTAGAAGAAAATTGGAGCATCGGGACTTAGCAGCAGTCCCTGGAAATGGAGCGGCCGCTAAGTGAAATTAGGCCTGTGGAAATCTTGCCTCTCACTCACGTTAGTATTTTGTGTTAGTCTGCGCTTTACTTGATCTTGCCATAGGTGACTCCTTGATGTCGCTACCTTGGGAACGCAGAGAGGCGGCTTTGAGGTAAGCCTCTCTCGTTTCATACCAATAGCGGGACTTTGAGATGCCTCTCAGTAGCTATCCCTCTGAGTGATGATTGAAACGCATAGAATAACGTGAAGGATTTGTTTCATGATGATGCTGGCGAAGCTAAACACTGAATTACTCCCCTACAGGGATTAATAATGTTCAAGCCTCAACGACAACGTCATCAACACTCCTGACCGCAGAAGTGCACACAGTCACTCGAGTCGATGGCGGGCAACAGACAGCTCTCTAATAATTGGTACAGCAGGGCATGTATCCAAAGTATCGACGATGCCTAGGTAAGGAGATGATGCCGATTTGATGTATGAGGGTATTGCCGCGGCCAAGTTGCCACAGCCATACTGGCGAGCCTCTGGGAACTACGGATAAGAATGAGGATTTCTGTGGTTACTATGTTAAGCAATGCATTTAGCTAGTGATCATTTGGCCAGCATCGCTTCCTTTGAAAATGCCTTACGCAAGCCATTAGTGGTTGGTTCGCAAGGTACTACGAAGTTATGTTGGGTCACTCGGAAGAGAAAATATTTCCACCTGTATGATGATAACTATATGGCCTTCATAGATCAATGCGATTTCTTCATAAATCTCAACGTCAAGCGGATATTCGCCTTACTCAGGTATTTACAAGTGTTTTTGGATCAGAGAACCCTGATGCCTTCAACGCCTAGTCTAGCACTCAATAGGTCTAGTCAGGTCTTTGTCTCGTGGAAAACACCCGCTCCGTAAACTTCCTTGCGAAATCATAGCACGTGACTGGTCCGGCACTGCGCAATCGGGCAGCCGAGTGTACAACCGAGGGCCGCTTCCAGCCGCCGGATGACCTATTTGCAACTGGCTCGGCGCAGAAGAGAGATGCTCCTGGACATCTGCATCCTCTCAATTGATTCAACATGTTGTCCCTAACTCGACAGCTGCTCTCCAAGCGTGGAGATGCAGGCCTTGGCAGATCCATGCGGTGGGCATCCAAGTACAGCCAGAGCAGTGCCCTTTCCACATTAGCTATTCTGGAGCAGCGAGACGGCCAGCTCTCTCATGGCTCGCTCAGTGCCCTCACCGCGGGCACCAAGGTCGGCGGCCCTGTCCATGCATTCCTGGCGGGAAGCAATGTGTCATCGGCTGCTGAGCAGGCTGCCAAAGTAAACGGCGTGGAGAAGATCATTACGGTGGAGAACGACGCCTACAACAAGGTACGGGCGACCCAGCTAAACGTCAATTGAGATGCAATTGGTGATGCTGACAAAATTATAGGGCCTTCCCGAGACCTACGCACCGCTGTTAGTCGAGAACATCAAGAAGGGCAACTACACACACGTTATTGCGGGACACACAGCCTTCGGCAAGAGCGTACTACCCAGAGTTGCAGCTCTGCTTGACTCGCAGCAGATTTCCGATGTGACAGCTATCGAAGACGAAAAGACTTTTGTCCGCCCCATCTATGCCGGAAACGCCATTGCCACCGTCGAGTCCACCGATGCCATCAAGATTCTCACCATCCGTGGAACCGCCTTTGCTCCTGCAACACCAGAACAGGCATCTACTCCCATCGAGGCTGGAGTGGACCCCAAGTCAGAGGCTACTTCAGAGTGGGTGTCTGAGAACCTCACAAAGTCAGACCGACCCGATCTCGCTACCGCGGGCAAGGTTGTCTCAGGCGGCCGTGGACTCAAGTCCAAGGAAGAGTTCGACAAGGTCATGCTGCCTTTGGCTGATGCTTTGGGCGCCGCCGTTGGTGCGTCTCGAGCTGCCGTCGACAGCGGCTATGCGGACAACAGTCTCCAGGTTGGACAGACTGGAAAGGTTGTTGCCCCGCAGCTGTACATGGCCGTGGGCATTTCGGGTGCCATCCAGCACTTGGCGGGCATGAAGGACAGCAAGGTCATTGCCGCCATTAACAAGGACCCTGATGCGCCCATCTTCCAGATCGCTGATGCTGGACTCGTAGGAGATCTCTTTGAAAAGGTCCCAGAACTAACGGAGAAGCTCAAGAGCTCCTAAACTGTTATTGGTATATACATATAATACAGTAGAATACAGGCACAGTGCATCCATCTTATGCCTTCTATGTGATTGAACTGAGCATGTCCCCAACGTTGGTGAACTTGTCCCTCTCCTTACCCTTTTCCAAGCCTCGCTCTCTTTCAACTCGGTCTATCTGGCGCCATTGATCCCACGTAACTACTTGGTTGGATAGAGCGCCAATATCAGCACTGACAGCCGCCCACCCCCCAGCCGTGCCATTTGCCGAGGATCCTAAGAAAGGAGCTCCTGAAAGCCAGTCTTGCACCACAGCGTCTCCTGTTATGAATGCGTCTCTCATGGTGGAAGCAATGACACCAGTGGGGCCATTCTTAACCCAACCGGCGCAGTAGACACCGGGCAATGCTGATGGCTGCGCTTTGACGGAGTTGCTAGTATCGGCTGGCAGCTGTATGGCCCGGCCCATTCCGTCATTCTTGATAACCCCTCGCTTCTCGTCGAAATGAATACCAGCCTCAGCAAACCCAGGCAGGGCTACCGACTTGTATCCAACGGAGCGGAAGGCTATATCTGACGGCAGAGTTATTGTTTCTTCTGTGAGAGCCACAGAAGATCGAGGATTGAACGCGTCTTCCAGCTTTGTGACATAAAACTCGGTGCCGCCCACATGTGAAGGATTCAACTTGCTGCCAACAAAGGCCTTTGGTGATAGACAGCTATCGAGAGACCACGATCTGGGAGTATCTAAAGGGCTAGTTGGTGTTCCTTTCCGAAGGACTTCCATCAGTCTTTTGGCAGCTCTTGGAAGTGTGTCAAGAGCGTCTGGCATCAAGGAATTGTCCACTCCATGAAAGGCAACTCCAGAAAGCTTCATAAGCTCACGCACTTCTTTTATTGTGAACGCCGCCTAATACAACAGGATTTAGTCATCGAACGAGTTAGTTGTGACAGTATCGCACTCAGACAGCTTGCTTACCTGCATCGGGCCTCTCCGTCCTACAACATGGACCCTTTTGACTCGACTTTGAGCCAACTGCGCGAGAGCCGATTCTGAAATGTCAGTCTTTCTAAGTACGTCCACATCTTCTAGCAGTATTCTAGCCACGTCCAAGGCGACGTTGCCTTGACCAATAATGACTGCTTCTTCGGAGCGAGACAAGTCTGGCGCAAGCTCAGTGCAATCTGGGTGGCCATTGTACCAGCCCACAAATTGACGAGCCGAATAGATACCATCAAGAGAAGATTCTCCCGGGATTTGCAACTTCTTGTCTTCAGATGCTCCATACGAAAATAGAATGGAATCGTACTGGCTCGTGAGCACTTTTAGCGGTATGGTGCAATGCTCTGACTGATGTCCAGGGAGGCCAATGGATACGTTTCCAATAAAAGTGAAATTGGGAGAGGTAGCGACTTCATCAAATTTCTCTTGGCAGTTCTGAAGAAAAGGCAATTAGAATTTTCGAGCGCTCATGAAACAAAGTGGCGAGTGAATGGCTGTCTTCACCTTTACCTCCGGGTGATCTGGCGCAACGCCGTGACGAACAAGGCCGAACGGGACAGGCAAAGCCTCGTACATGTCAACGCGAGCCTGCGGCAGTTTGGACATGACCCGGTACGCCGTGTAGAAGCCGGCAGGGCCGGACCCGACAACGGCCAGGCGGAATGGAGCGTCGGCCTGCCGGGGGACGCATTGCGAGGCAGAGAAGCCCCTCACGGAAGCTCTGAGATGGAGATGGACCTGATGAGATGGCCAGGCAGCACGCCGGCCAAGGCTGAGAAGCATTATGAAAACGGGCGTTGGTAGGAACCCATTCCGATTCGAAATGTGTGTAGAAGCCTTTGTTTCACCATCATGTCCGTCGGATGGCGGAGCCTTTTCGCCTGTCAACCCGGCTGAGATTTCCCACGCAGATCGGCCCGGACCGCATCGGTGATCGGAGCTCCGAAAGCGCGTTGCTGTGGCAACCCCGGCGCCCGTTGACGCCGTCACCAGCTCCCAATCAGAGCGCAGCTGCGGCGCAGGGACTAGCGTTGTGTGCCCTGCTCGCGCATGCGACTACTGCTGTCGTGCAGCTGAGGTCGTATTACAGGAACATTACTGTAAGATTATCCCTTTGTATGGTGGGCATTCTCGACCTTTGATTGTTTTTTTCTCCCTCCTTGCTGTTCGTTCATCGCCGGGCTGTTTTCAAACATTCCATTGCAAAGACAGCACTCCAGCGGCATTGCTTGCTGGTAAGGGCACAAGTGCCCCGGAACGTTTACAGAATGGGTCAAGCGGCGCCTTTCCTGTATGACGCCCATCGCGAGGATTCGAGGTTCCCGACAACCACTTTCGACCCGAAAGCCATTACTCGCGCCAGCTGGGAGCCCAAGCCGAAGAAAAAGCCCGCTCCAAAGGGGCCTATGGTGTCATTTGATCTTCATCCTGAGTACGTGTGCCTGGCGGTCATTGTCTTTGAGAATTGAGAGCTGTCAATTGACATTGTGTTCAGCTACCATGTAATTCTACCACACCGAAGAGACAATTATACCCCCCTGGACCGCCGCGCCAAGATTTACATCACATGGCTGCGTCGAATCCAACTCGCGCTGCGAGTGCTGCAGTTAATCGCAGGCATTGGCGTGTTGGTTCTCTTTTCATTGTTCACAGGCGTTGACAACGCCACCTCTTGGGCAATGAGAATTCTGGTATGTATCAACTCCCAAGAAGCACAACCTCTGCCTTTGTTCCTGTAATGCGTAAAAGGATGAATCTAATGCGCTGAACAGCAAGCCGTTACAATCGCTCACGCTGCCTACGCTATATGGCACCTTTCACGAGATGCAGGGGGCAGGACACCAGCTTCCTCGGCCGCGTACCAGTTTTCTGCTATATTTGCGGACACAGGATCCGTGGTTGGATATACTCTAGGAGCGCTTACTGTGCACAAGAATGCCGCCACTTGGGGTATCGTTCTCAGCAACAAGGATATTCTACCCGTTTTTACTCTCGCTGTATTCTATGCAGCGATTGGTGCCGGTAGCACACACGTACTAACGCTGTTTTCTTGTGCTTGGTTGGGGTGGCTGTTCCGCAAGATTACCTTGTTGCCGCCGGATATGAACCCGCTCGAAGACAATTTGACGGCCCGGCCACTGCACAAGCGAAACAAGTCGTCTTTATCCACTGTAAGCACCGCTTACGAAACCGACAAGCCGTGGCTGGAAAGCCGGCGCAATTCGGCGAGCGTCTATGATGGTATCCCAGAGCGTGTCTCTGTTTCGTTCATGCACACGAGGACGGAATCTCGCGACTCTGGGATAAGCATGGGGTCTCGAGCCACTGCTTCGCCTGAGCGCAAGAAGGCCCCGCTTAGATATCTGCCGCGCGCCTCATATCCAAGTTCATATACTTCAGTCCCCTCTGGCGAACCAGAGCCAATGTCACCACGGGTCAGCGACACACTTAGGAATGTCGCTGCCGAGGCCAGGAGGCCAGCATCTGGATCATCACGAACAAATCAGCCACAACAAGGCGCGACTAATGCGGTGCGTTCCCACCGCTCTGCAGGTTCCAAGTCGTATGCTGCGCTCTCTCAGCCCTACAGCATGGGCGGAATATCGTCCGATTCGGATTCTGAGCAGGAGGATACCTTGGGCGACATCCTTCGGAAAAAAGGTCGCCTGGGCGTCACACACCCCAAGCCTCTAACGTCAAATCCAATTCTACCGAGGCCGCTGAATACTCGCCGCGGCCAGATTGACGATGCGGCTCAATACGACACCGTCTCCGATGAGTATGAGGAGCCCCCCAGTTGGGCGAGTCAGGATAATGCCAATAACCGGCTACAGCCGAATGTGCAGTCCCAGCGTTATCGAGACAGTTCCATCCAGCTGGATAGCCACTTTGACACGAGGCTGCCAGGTGGAGATGAGGCCTCGGCAGGCCCAGCCGCACTCGGTGGCGGCCGCAAAGTTTCGTCCGGAAACGACTACTGGCTGAACAGCTCAGCCGGCCATGAGCGGCGACGAGTGAGCGGGAAGATGGCCGAAGAGGGCAGGGCAGAATGAGATGGTCGATCGCTGTTAAGCCCGTAGTCGCGACAAAGCAGAGCAGGCCGAACCCCCCACCACTGTAATGATAATTGATGCACGCAAGCACGCACCACCCGTAGCTATTTTGGATATGCCTGGATATGAACCTTGTTTTTACGCGCCCGTACCTGATTGAACCGCGCTGATGCCTCGTGTATTTGGTAAACCTAAACACTAATTCTGAGACTACCAGCCCACTAACAAGGGCAAGGCAAAGAAAGCTGTCGGCACGCTCCGCAATTTTAGTGGGAAGAGAGATCCGAAAGCTCCGATCAAGAGATGCGCTTTGTACCCTCGACAAGCTGTTGGTGCTTTTCCACTACTTTGGCTTGTGTGGCTGGCACTTGGTACTTGGTACTCGGTACCGCCGGGAGTGAAAGCCACCAGGATCGCCCTACTTACAGCCAACCAACCACTCGCCGCGAAAGTTTGTTTCTCTGCTGGCCGGCCTTTGTCTTATATCTGTTTTTTTTTTTTTGTGCCCCCTCTCTTTCAACTGTCTTTGCCAGCTCTCTCTCAGCTTCTTCCTCTCGTTCAATTGGCATTCTGTCGCCCAATTGTCGTCCAATTGCTGCGGCCATGGCAGCGCTTCTCCCAATTCCCAGCGTAGATAGGCCTTTCGGCATCCACCTGTGGCCGCTCTTTAACAAGGCATTTGAGTATGTGGCCGGATATCCTGCAGATGAGTTCGAGTTTGTCGTTGGCAAGACGCCCATGTCGACGCTGAGAGATACTTCCATTTTTGTCGCCATTTACTATCTCGTCATTTTTGGTGGCCGCGAGCTGATGCGGAACCGGGAGCCCTTCAAGTTGAAGACTCTCTTTTTGATTCACAATTTCGTCCTCACGGCGGTCAGCGCCATCATTCTGGCGCTATTCATTGAGCAGCTGGTTCCCACCATTGTTCGCCGCGGAATTCTCTACGCCATCTGCGATGCCAACGGGGGCTGGACGCAGCCCCTCGTCGTCCTGTACTACGTATGTAAACCCATGCCTGCCTCTGGGTACCTAGGAAGATCATAACTAGGTCCTAGATACTAGTAATACAAGTTGCTTAAGATGCTAATCATGTATCCGCAGATGACCTATCTCAGCAAATACCTGGAGCTTCTGGATACGGTTTTCCTGTTTCTCAAGAAAAAGCCCCTGACTTTCCTTCATTGCTACCACCACGGCGCAACGGCTGTCCTCTGCTACACCCAGCTCATTGGCAGCACATCGGTCCAATGGGTCGTCATTTCTCTCAACCTCTTTGTCCACGTTGTCATGTACTGGTACTACTTCCAGAGCGCCCGCGGCGTGCGCATCTGGTGGAAAGAATGGGTTACTCGCCTGCAAATCATCCAGTTTGTCATTGACCTCGGCTTTGTCTACTTTGCGTCGTACACATACTTTACTTTCACGTACTGGCCTTGGATTCCCAACTGGGGAAGCTGCGCCGGCAAAGAATTCGCCGCATTTTCCGGCATCATTATTCTCAGCTCATATCTTGTCCTCTTCATTTCCTTTTATTTTGCCACCTATGCAAAGAAAGGAAGCAAGGCTGCCGCTCAAAAGGCGTCACGCAAGATTGCTGAAGAAACAGCTCCTGCCCCTAGCGCCCTTGTCGACTCCATCACGAGCGAAAGCAACGCCGTGGCCAATGGCTCTTCGACCCGGCCTCGGAGAGCAAGAAACTAAACTGACAGAGCCAGCCAGTCAGTGTAATAGTAAGATGTATCGAGTAGTTAATTAATCAAGGAGCTGTCGCGGTAATGAGAGGGGAAGGAAGGGTGCAATACGATTGTTAGATTATAGAACAGCATATCTACTAATGGGTACAGGCGTAGATTTGGGCCCTGAGAATTGTTAGTTAACCATTTAGTGTGTGTATATAAAACTTGTTGGATGCAGGAGATAGATCAGGCGCTGAATGGGAGCCTGTCTGTTTGCCGACCTTCTCTTCGTGCTGATCTGTTCACACGAGATTTCCATCTAAATGAATGCAATATATTCTTACAACGTACACTTACATATATATTATCATTATATGGAATCAATATAACCTGTCCTCTAACCAAAAACAGTAGTCTATCATTTTTCTTCGCCTTCCTTAGCTTCCCCTGGCTCAGGATTCTCCTCGCTGATAATATCATTCCGCAGGTCTGGTAAAAATCGATCAACTCTCTCCCATGTCTCGTCCCAGAGCTTTTTTCTTGATGCGTCTTTTTCAGGAGACACCAGATAGCCGCTGGTAGCCATGAACAGGACAACATTTTTAAGATTTTCTCGTACTGCTTCAGCCTGGAAATAGAGATTAGCTCATCCGCATATATGCAGCTTATGTGTTGGCACCGAAAACTCACTAGGCTGTCACCTTGCCCGCTATTCATTAGACGATCCATGATCTCAATAATCTTGATCCACAAGTCTAACATGCCATCCCATTCGGACAAAAGAACCATGTACTGCAGAAAGACCTTACAGAGGAGCGAAGACACTTGGACACGCATTTCGCTCATCCCATCTCTATCGGATGAAAACACTTCCGGCTTCAGGAGCCTGAAAATCAAAGGAAACAAAACTTGACTGAATATTGCCGTCCATTCCTTGGGATCACTACATGTCAGATCAGGAGAGAGAAGGGATCTCTGCAGCGCGGAGAATGAAAGTTGGCGAACATCGCGACAGGAGTTAGTGCATTGCGTTGTCAATGCCTGAAGGATAGGGAGCCAGTAGGCTGACCAGGCTGAAGGAAAATAAAGTCAATATCCAGGTACAGCGCAGCTTCAGGGTGTATGTGTAAACGTACCCTCACTACTTTCTAGATGAGACTGTTGCATAAGCTGTGGAATCCGAGAAGTCATCCCATGCAAGGTATTGATTGCTTGGCAGCCTCTTGCTACCACTTGACTATCACTGTAGTTGCAAACGTTATCTTCTGACTGCTTTTGAATCGGGGCATTGTCAAAGACTTACGCTTCGTGCTTGGTCGATTCATGCGCCTTAGAATCCCGAGAAGCGAGAGGGTCAGCCGCGGATGCAAAATGATTAAGCAATGCAATAGCTGCCTCATAGTTGTCGGCCATGATGGCTGGTGGGGTTCCAGCAGTGCTCCTCTCTAGAATGTCAAATATCTGAGCAGCGGCACTGGCATCTCCTGCCACTACCCGTAAGATGGCCCAAAAATCGGGTGAAGTCATCATCTCACTTCTCAAGGGGCCTGGGTCGCGCGTGCAGATAGAAAGGCCAGAAAGTATGACACTTGCGGTCTTCAAGAGGAGGTCCTGTGGTAAGCTGGAGACTGTATGTAAGAAAATTGGGACATTCACAAAATCATGGTCCTGTCGACTAGAGTTAGCAAGGGAATCTAGAGCGGGATTCACCAGCAAACATACATAACCCGATTTGAGTATTGCAAGGCCGTAAAATGCTGCTCGCGAGATAGTAATGCCATGCCACTGTCCGTAATCACGCAAGATGCCGTGAACAGCGTCGAAGACTTGCTTTGCAGTGTTTGATGTAGAACCGCCATCACGAATGGTTAAGATTGTGCAAAGTTCAAGAATAAAGGGCGTAGAAGGATCGTAACTCGGCAAGTGTGTTGGTAGAGTTGGCCCATTAGGGGGGGGGACTGCCACATTATCCTGCTTTACGCCAATAACAGCTGAATGATCGCTCTGCGGCAGCTGCTCGAGTAAAGACTGGATCAATATGTCAATGCGTTCCGCAGGCAGTTTGCTATGAGTGCTATTAGCAACATGTTGATGGAGCAGGAGGATTCCCAATAGTACTCACGAGATATTGTTCAACACTTTGTCAATGTTGCAAGAATTGATGCAGTCAACGGTGCACAACGTGCTCTCTAGTTCTTCGTCTGATGGCTCCGGGGGATCATCTGCGGCATAGCTAGATATGTATGAGGTGAATGCTGAGAAAAACCCAATATCGCTAGATCTAGCCGCCCTATCAATGACTTGTGAGGGAGTTTGTAGGGGGATCGCCGGAATTGGCAGGGTCGGGAGGTCAGTTAATGATAGCGGCGGTGCCAGAGAGTTCAGAAACAGATGGATCCATATCTGAATAATCTACGAATAGTTAGCTCAGCGGCCATTGCAAACACTTGAGAAAAGATACTGACATGTTTCCATCCCTGGCTGATAAGGGCCTCGCTGCCGATAACAACTCGAAATAATACGAGAACAGCAAGCTGCGCACGAAAATCTCTGCCAAGCTTCACAGCCAGCTCACTGACCATGACGCTACCGTCGCCTACTTGAACCTCTGTATTTAATGATGTGTTGAAGGGCACGCGAGTAGCCAAGGTAGTGATATGGCTGAGGCAGTAAACGATCTGGTCAAGCGCTTCGACATTGCCATATTTGGTTGCGATGCGAGCACATTCATCAAACCCAGTCACAATTCTTGCAAAAACAGCATCATCAGTCGCAGACATGAAGACATACGACAGAGCTGAAACAACTGGCTTCCAGGTTGCGGCAAACATATCGCCATCGTATATGTTCGTGTTGCAGGAGGGTAGATGGCCCGCTGTTTCGGATTTCAGGAGAAGCTCTCGCCATGCATAGTCAAATGCGTGCTGGTTGTCGTGCTCATCAGGCAGGATAATCTCGTTTGTTTTAATGGTTTCGTAGATATCTTTGAGATATTCTGGTGAGAAATCTTGCCCATTGTTTTGCCCTCGCAAATTTCTCGAAAAGTCGTTCAATGTCATCCTCTTCATAGATTTCACATTGGGATTATGTTGGTCAGTGTTTAATAGGATAATGGCGTAAGTCAAGATAAAGACAGCGTCTTTATTTGCCACCTCCGACGTCGTGTTGCAATCGTAGTATTTCTCGGAGAAAGACTCAACCACGGCTGCAATCAGCGGTGCTTCGCCTGGCAATCGAAAGGCTTCTAGAAGCACCCTCAAAGCCTGATCAATCCGTTTGCCGGAAAACTCGAACAAGTCTAGGAAGGCTCCCAGAATAGCTTCATTGCCTCTTTTCGATAGAAAATCTCCCAATACCGCCTTTGATATTCGTGAGGTCCCTTTGAGGAATTTAGCCACAGAAACAGGATCTCCGATATCAGTTATGATATTGTTTGCCTCGAGGTAGCTCAGCCCCACCTTTGGCTTCTCATTAAACTTGCTCGTTCCTATAATGATAGTCTTTTTCCTCCGCCTTCTCTCCCTCAGCATATCGGGATCCGGGAGATTCTCGTAAACAGGGTCATCATGCAGTCTCTCTGCCATGAACTGGATAAAGCGCAAGAGTGCGTCTAAGCAGAGAGGCGGCACACTTGTAGTACTCCATGTAGCTGAGTCTGGCAGGGCGTTTCGCGCAAGAAGCCCAATCACGTCCTCGCATAAATCTGACCGATCTTCGTCGCAATCGTAATTGGCAAACAATTCGGTAGCAAATGTAGGCATCCTAGATAAGACACCTATAGCCTCTACCATAGCTTGCCGAGCATCGGGTTTACGCGCACCCCCCTCTAACCCTAGCTTTTGTCGGTCTTTTACAGGAACGGGTGTTGACCTTCCGCTATTTGACTGTGACGGCGGCGGTTTGACCAGCTTCGGCGTCTCGGGAATGCCGGAGTACAACGACGGGTCAATGCCAGCCTCGCGGGGGATGTGAATTGTCGGGTGAAGGCAGGCCACCAAATAAGACAAAAAGAGTTCCTGCTGCAGTTTTAGGACACCTCGACATGTTGCGAGTAGCGTTCCAGTGACCGTTAAAGATTCTTGGAGGATAGCCATGTTATCGGAGCGGACGAGTTGGAAAAGATAGCAACACAGCTGATCTTTAGCAAGAGTGGCCAATGCAGGATGGCGTGCAATGAAAGGTCCAGACACCTCCAGCGCAACGTGCAATATGCGTAACGCCACTACCCTCATTGTATCGGTATGATGGCGGTCATTGGGGTCCAGAAAATTGACTAGAACTCGGAACAGTTCCCTGACAGAAGGTAGCGAGTAGGGCCGTAGATCCAGTGATTCTGTGTCACTCTCTCCATTCTCTTCGTTGGTATGGTTGCTCACAGAGCCTTCCTCTGCCTTCTCATTGCCAGTACTATCCAAAGCCTCCGGAGAAGACTCGTCTTGGACAGTGGCGGAGGTAATGGGATCCGCAACGGTACTACCGGCGGTGGTATCCATTTTGACATTGTCCATGTGCTGATCGGCCAACTGGTCCATGACAGAAGAATCGTCTCCGACCTCAACCTCCAGGTGCTTAATATCTTCAAATATAATTTGGCACATTCGAACCATGACGGCTTCGGCTGTCCTCCTTAGTACAGGGGAGAATCGAGGTTGAGAGCATATGGCCAAGCCACGCCCCATCATATCGCAAACACTCTCATCACTTAATATGTACCCTCCAGGTCCAGACATCATGTCCTCCATCAGGTTGAGAATCATGAGCAGTACAACTTCGCCCTGGGCCGAGTCACTAATATCAAATTGACAGTGGGTAACAGCGGCTGAGAGGGACTGCATCGCGAGAGCAAAACGAGGGGACTCCGAACAAATGAAGCCGTAGGCTAGGAATTTTCGTAATGCCCCGAGAGCCAAGATCGTAATCGGTGCTGCCGTTCCCTTCTCTTGGATTACAAAGAGAAATGGTGCTAAGAGTGTTGGCGCATCAAATGAATGAATATCTATTTACCGTTAGCTGGTGGGAAATGGCATGGCAAGGTTAAGCTAATACACACTCTGGACACCTGTGATCTCATAACGAAGCTTGCCAAAGCCTGCGACCATGGGGCTATCCTGCAAGCTCTTCGCCTTCTGGCCGCGGAAGCTCCATCGATTGTTAGCGGTTCCGTCGTGCTCGCTCTCTCCAAAGGGGCTGCTAACGCCACTTTCCCGCGTTTGGGACTGCGGTTTAGGAGATCCGAATTGTATGGTATTGGGATTCCCACCCAGGATGGCAGAGACAGATTGGGGGGCGCGTGCATGTTTCTGAATGGCCGAGGTGATGGCTATGCATTCGGATATAACCAGTGAAACGGGCTCAACAGCGACGGACACAGGGCGGCTTCGATATTGCATTCTCGGAATTTCGTGATGCGGTGATAGCGTCGCAGGAAGCCCGCTATGAATCGGCGAAGGCAATGCCATATTCGCAAAGCATTGGGCGTTTGCCAACCGAGTATTACACTTCTAATTATGACATTAGCTAGCGAGGATCGCTAAGAGATACGTCAATAATAGCGACCGGAGAAATTAAGCAGCCAAGTACCTATATGGCAGAAGATAACCTAGGCTCAAGGCCAAGGAGAGCGAGCAATGACACCTATGCTACCCACTGCAGCGATCTAGAGGGGAGCATGTGAAGTACCTGCCTTAGTACGGCTTAGTCACCACGGAGCACAGTGCTTGCTGGCATCTTAAACAAGTACCATAAATTCGAGTATAAACAGACATTGGTGAGTAAGGATAGATCATCACGATTCAAATTTTAATCAAATTGGAGAATATCCTAGATTGATCGCCAAAATTACAAAAGAAATGGAAGTAAAAAATTCCATGACATCCAGTTGGATAAATTAGATGAATACCGTCACACGGAGCTTTTCTGATACTGTGTTCTACTCCGTACACTGTGTACTAAATTGCTAATGACATTTTCCGTCGCGTTGAAAATACAGACGCCACAACTACCAACTTCCCATCTTCAACGCTTGTTGCGCGTTATCCCGGCAAGCTAGACCGTTCTCCCCCATTTTCTTTTCTAGTTATTTGAGGTGAGACGCGTAGCAATGGATGACTCTACAGCCTATGACTCGCCGGGAAACGCGACATCGCCAGCTCCCAACCCTGCGCTTCCACAGCCGCCATCGCAGACCAATGCCAAGGGCTTAGATTCTCAAGGTGAGCAATCAATTTCGGCTTGCCAACCAATTATCGTGCGTCTAACGAACCCTACAGATGTGCAGATGTCTGAAGAATCATCGAGCGCAGAACATGTCCCACAGAGCGGCGGAAGTCCTACGGCCAGTGCGGCTGTAGACAACTCAGGCGAGGTCCCCAGTGATACCCCTGCGCCAACCACCACTCGCCTTGATGAAGAGATGGGCGATGTATCCGAGGACGCAAAAGGACTGCCCGCCGGATCGACTGGCGCTCCAGTAGCATCGGGCACTGGAGTAGAAACCAAAACGAAGGAAGCGTTTGAATCCGCTGCTAGAGACCATCTCATCTCTCAGACGCATGCCATCGTCCTGCCAAGCTATAGTACCTGGTTTGATATGAACAGCATTCACGAGATCGAGCGCAAGGCGATGGCCGAGTTCTTCAACAATCGGAATCGAAGCAAAACGCCAGCAGTCTACAAAGACTATCGCGACTTCATGATTAACACGTACCGACTTAACCCGGTTGAATATCTCACGATGACAGCATGTCGCCGCAACCTCGCTGGAGATGTTTGTGCCATAATGCGCGTTCACGCCTTCCTTGAACAATGGGGCTTAATCAACTACCAGGTGATTTCAGCTATCGAATTCAATTCGTTTAATTTCTACCACTAACACTACACTGTAGGTTGATGCTGATCAACGACCATCACACGTTGGGCCCCCGTTTACGGGCCACTTCAAAATTATATGCGATACGCCACGAGGACTTCAACCTTGGCAGCCTGCCGCAGACCCTGTTGTTTTAGAGGGCAAAAAGAATCGTGACACCGAAGAAAAGGCCAACTCGTCGGTCCCTAATAAAGGCGACTTAAACTTGGGAATTGGCCGGAATATCTATGAAGCCAGTGCTAAAGGGACTCCGATTACAAAATCAGAAGGCCAAAAGAACGGCGATGACATCTCTACCGAGGAGGGCGCAAAGGCTCCTGTGACAAAGGTCAACTGCCACCAATGTGGAAACGACTGCACCAGGATATACTATCACAGCTCCCAATCGGATGCCAGGGCGAAAGCTAAATTCGATCTATGCCCAAATTGCTTCACCGAGGGCCGACTGCCTGCGAGCCACACCTCTAGCATGTACTCCAAAGTGGAAAATCCAACATATACATCCATTTTAGACCGAGATGCACCATGGACTGACGCGGAAATCCTGCGACTTTTGGAAGGTTTGGAGCGATTCGACGACGATTGGGGAGAAATTGCAGAGCATGTTGGTACTCGCACCAGAGAAGAATGCGTGCTTCAGTTCCTTCAATTGGACATTGAAGAGAAGTACCTCGATTCCGAGGCACCCACAAACCCACCTACAGGCCTATCTATGTTGGGAGGTCAACACGGCCACCTCCCGTTTAATCAAGTGGACAACCCTGTCATGTCTGTCGTGGGCTTTTTGGCAAGCTTAGCAGATCCAGCTAGCACTGCGGCGGCAGCAAATAAATCAGCGGACGAGCTCAAGCGTAACCTGCGAAAACAGCTTGAAAGAGCAAATCAGACGGACAATGCTGAAGCAGCAGAGAAGAAAGATACCGAAGTGGATAAAGCAGAGTCAATGGATGTGGATTTCCGGCAGACAGTCGTGACTACGACTACTACAACATCAACAACAACAAAGACATCTCTTGCATCTATTCCTTTGGCCTCCATTGGCGCTCGTGGAGCCGTATTTGCGTCTCATGAAGAACGAGAGATGACTCGATTAGTTTCGGCAGCTGCCAACGTGATGCTCCAGAAACTAGAGTTAAAGCTGAAATACTTTGACGAGATGGAAGAGCTACTGCGTGAAGAACGCAGGGAGTTAGAACGTGGCCGACAACAGCTATTCTTGGACAGGCTCGCCTTCAAAAGACAAGTACAGACTGTCCAAGACACATTGAATGCAGCCGCTGAGGCAGGTGGAGTGCAAGGGTCTCGAATGGCGCACGATATTGCGATGGATGGCGAGAAATTGGGTTTTCAGACCGTACTGGATGGCCAATCAATGCTGCCACCCACAGGCAACGGCCAGGTGAAAACATTTGAAGCATAAAAGGCTTATCAAAGCCATCTTGGTCAATCGAGCAAATGCGGCGCAGGTCAACATCTGGAAAGTCTCGGAGTTGGAGGGGTTGGAAAGTAAGCAATTACTAGGCACTTGCTAACTTGATAATGTATGGGCTGAGGAGTTTGGGATACTATTATGCTACGAAAGAGGATGAAACTCTTTTACTTTTTAACCTGGACGAATGTACCAGTATTAGTACCAGTATGAAAGGACAGTATGTAGTGCAATGATTTATCTATTTGACATGCTACAACTACAGGCATACTCGCATTCCGTCGCAAAATGGCTTTTTAATTGGCCACGCGACTAATGTAGATGTACCTTTTCTTGCGTCATATTCGAGTGCTGTGAAGACCTATTGTAGGTACCTGCTACTAAAATCCTTCGGTGCTCTTAAGCTCCACGTCACAGCTTCTTAGCCCCACCAGAGTCCTTTAGCAGCAGGTCCTCATCAGGTAGTACTCCCTTCCTGCAAGCCAGAGTACCAATCTATCACGAAATCCAAGAAGCATCTTGCGACTCCACTACACTCAGAATATTCAATTTGAGCCCTAGGTATTCCAATGTCAAGCGCTAGAGGTCAATACCGCCGTGCCTCTCTCGAGGATGACGATCTCATTGATCCGGATGATGGTAAGCTTTGAGTCCAAGCCACTCGACGTAGAACAGCAGAACACGAAGCTAATGCGGTAAACCAGCGGATCTCAATGAATTCGACGACCCTCTAGCTCCGGAGTCTTCTAGGCAGCCTTTAACAAACAACATTGCATCTGGAGCGTCGGCGTCAGGACGGCTGGACGATGGCTATCTGACTTCTCGCATTCCTGGAGATGATCGGAGAGCGCCTCAGAACACTATCGATGAAACCGTGTGGGAAACACTGCGACGTGATCTGCTAGCTGTTTGGGCCAAGCTCAAGGAAGTCTTATACCCACGATACCTTTTTGGTGGCACCATGTTCGACTCAGAGGGCGGTCTCCGTGGGGCATACTCCAACATACGCGGCGCTGGCTTGACTGGCACAAGAGAAGAGCTCACTGGACTGGCCAGTCGGGTGATGGATGCCGAGGCTCTATTGCAGAGTAACATGAGCCCAGGACTCAGAGACTGGGATCTTTGGGGCCCATTGATTTTCTGCTTGCTGCTCAGCTTATTGCTTAGCTTTACGGCGCGATCCGACCAGAGAGATGCCGTGTTTAGCGGCGTTTTCGCAACCATATGGCTTGGCGAGGCAATTGTAACTCTTCAAATCAAACTTTTGGGAGGCAATATGTAAGTTCAATTCACAGCGATGAACGTTCTTTCAACTCCGGTGACATCGAACTAACAAACAAACGATAGCTCTTTTGCCCAGAGCATTTGCATTATTGGGTACACATTGTTTCCTCTAGTTATTGCTGCACTCTTGTCGGCTCTGAAGCTTCATTGGATTGCGCGGATACCTGTCTATGTCGTTCTTATCGCGTGGTCCATCGCTGCTGGCGTCAGCATTCTTGGCGGTAGCGGAGTGGTCAAGAACCGGGTGGCCATTGCTGTCTATCCCCTCTTTGTGTTTTATCTGGGGCTAGGGTGTCTATGCTTCATTAGCTAAAAGTGCGGCAGCTTGATGAATGGCCAGGTCTTGCTTTTAGAATGCGAGGGCTATGTAAGTTGCAAAGGAAGAATGATTTTCAAAAAGAATGGAGCCCATAATGGCACCGGCAAGCATTGTTATCTGCATTATATATTACACCATTTCAGACTCTATGCTGAATCAAAGATACACCACCAACATGGCATCCAGCATACAAAAGATTTACAGCAAGGTGCCCTAGCTGCAGAAACAGTTCTAGTAACATATACGCAGCCACCAGTGAAATAACCATTCAAAGAGAATAAAGGCTTTCTGGGCATAATCTTGAATCGCGCTATAGACTTGGCCTTGCAAATGTTGACGGCAGATGCACAATATTTTCCTAGGACGCTCTACAAGCAATTCCCTGTCTTGCTTGGTAATTTGTTAGCTTGAAGCGGGACTATCACATAGTATAAGGTAGGTATGTCATTCCTCAGTGCTTGCGCAGCCACAAGCCCGAAAGGCAGCTAGACAAACTTGGCAATTCCAGTTACATAATCATGCATCATCTCTTTAGAACAAACCAGCAATAAGGCGGGCGTGAAGTCTCCTAGGATGTGGATAGTGATGTCGGAGGCCAAGACTGAGCGGCTCCAATACGCGCAAACGCGATCATATGCAAGGTACCTTGCCAGACCTCTTTTGATTATGACCCCTCTTTGCCCTCTTAGGCGCAAGTGTGGGGACATGTAGATTTCTGTACTCAGTAGCAGGCGTACGGCGACGTAGTACCCTGTAGGTACCCAGCCGTCCCGTCTATTCGCTGCGTCCCGGAAGCAAGTGATAGCAGGTGCCCACGTCTTTAATTGGTGCTGCAAGCAGCCGGGCTGACCACCTCCAACCACTATCGGCACAAAATTGCTGCGGCGCGACAACGGCAAATGCAAGAGTAAAGCGTTGGTGATGCAAATTGCCTCTGCCGTCCTGTCCTTCTGCCTGGATTCACAGCCGTATTAACGTATCCGATCTGGACGCCGTCTAAGTCGCGCGGTTATGCGCGAGCAGCCGCCGCTGCCTTAACCTAGGTGCAAATCGACTCTACCAGCCAACCCCATCTTTCGCGATCGACACCACCCGCCCTTTCTGGCTACCTCTGCCCACGCCATGGCCGACAACTCTCAAGGGACAGCCAGTCCTAAGAATGAGCAAATCTACCCAGAAACAGGCGAAGATGCCGAGACGCGCGCTGCCCGCCGAGAACTGAAACAGTCCTCCATATCTGACCCTCCTGCTACCGCTCGTGACCTCGGATCCGATCCCGTAGATGAGGGAGCGGCACGCCCCGATACTCCAACCGACCAAGTATCCGATGGCCAAGATGATAGATTCAAGGAGCATGTGCCGTCTCCAAAGAAGAAACGCGCACACGACCAGTTAGATGGAAGCATAGACGTCGAAAATAACGATACCAACAGTGTTACATCTACAGAATCTACCAGAGATCGAGCTTCCCGATTAGAGCCAGAAAAAAAACGACATCGTGATGAGGACTCAACGAGAGAGGTATCGGTATGTGATCTCTTGTCACACTGCTTATAGCCCCTTTGCATCTCGCATATCTAACGCATGGCTACACAGAATTCCTCGTCAACAACAGACCTACCGCTAGCCACAGATGATGCAGCAGGCTCCAAAACTTCCCCAGCCAAAGTTTTTCCCCAAACGTCTTCCGGCGCTTTCTCAGCCTCAGGCTTTGGCAAACTTGCTACCGGATCCTCGCCCTTTGCGAGTTTGGGCACAACCCAGAGCAGTATCTTTGCTTCTCCAGCTGCTGCGTCGACTCTACCAACAGCCTCTGTGTTCAGCGCCCCGGGGTCACAGCCTCCGCCGTCTACTATGCCTAAATTGACTTTTGGAAGTTCTAACAGTGCTTCGCCTTTCGCCAGCCTTGCTTCAGGGATTAATGGAGCCGGACTTGGCTCTCCATTCTCAGCCAGCAAAGGTCTGGATAGCTTCGCATCACCCATGGTCAAACAAGTTCAGAGTGAAAAGCCTGCAAAGCCGTTTGGAGCTCCAGAGAGTGATGAAGAGAGTGGAGATGAAGAAGACGCAGATGCAGATGATGAACCTGAGCCAAGTGAACAAGAGGGGGCTACATCACTAGAGAAAGAATTGGAGGAGAAGAAGAAGATCAAACTCCATAAAGGTGAGAAAAGGCTCCGTTGCGTACTTTTTTCTCTATTCGCTCAAAGTTGGAGAACTAATATAAATAATGCTCTTAGTCGATGTGGATGATGGTGAAGCAGGTGAAACAACCCTGCTTTCTGTCAGGACAAAGCTATTCTACCATGACAAGGAGGCGGGCTGGAAGGAACGAGGCGCTGGGATGTTGAAAATCAATGTCCCGCAAGGCTGCGTTGAGTTTGATGAAAATGGATCACCTGTTCTTGGGTCATTCGACGCGTCCGGCCTTGAAACCGATGAAGAGGGGGGTGATAAGGCACAAGGTCACAAAGTTGTCCGTCTTCTTATGCGCCAAGATCAGACACACCGTGTGATTCTCAATACCGCCATTCTCCCGGCTATGAATTTCCAAGAAAAGGCATCCCTCAAATCTGTGGGAATACTGTTTACCGCATTTGAGGGTGAGCAGGCGAAGCCTGTTAGCATCACATTGAGGGTTAGTCTCGCTTGAGTTCTTCTACTTCACAAATATCATTTCACATTGATACTAATCTCTGCTCATTATAGATGTCGGCTGCAAGCGCCAAGAGCTTCTTAAAAGAGATTAGCAGTATCCAGAAAGAACTTCGAGGCAACTAAAGCCCATGGCAAAATGTTTGCACTCAAATCGCCTTAGTATCGGCAGCATGACGTGCTTTAGAGAGAAGAGAGGTGGTTATACCACGATTCGCCATGGCCATTCCGTGTCGCTCTGCATAGGCAGAGCGAATGTTGGGGTAAGCTGCCCATTGGTGCCCCGTCTCAAGGGGCAGCAAAAACAGCATGACCGATGCAAGCTTTTACCTGATGGGACCGCCATATAGACTGGAAGTGAGGATAAGGCAAGGAAGATCGGGCATCTGTGTATAGTACTTTAGGAATACTCTAGACATGTCAAATGGGGCGAGGCTCCCAACAATAATACCATTATAGGCACAGTATGAATTAATGACTATTTACTGGCAAAATTTTGCAGCTCAAGAAATCAAGGTCTCTGGTACTAAAACGGCCCAGCAATAACCTACACGGCCAAAACAGGAGACGCCTAGAAGGCAGCTAGAGCACGTGATTTTGCGTTAGTTTCGCGATTCCGGACCCGACGTGCAAAGCGTGAATTATGGAAGATCTCGCAGCTAACTTCCTACCTTAGCTACAAACGATGATGCCGGCTCCATTGTTGTGTCTACCAGAAGGCCCAGGGACTTATCCGCTACTATTTGCCATCTGTTCGTTATCCTTTCATTGAGATGATTCGATATCCAGTTTGACGGCGGACATCTGAAAACTGGGTCTTCCAGTTCCCATCTATCAAGTCCAACCATGGAGGATAACGCGACGCTACATCCAGCCCCAGATGCATCGAAATCTTCGGTTGCGCGGAAGCGCAACCATGTTGATACTTCTCCCGTAGGCGAAGACACACGCCGTGATGACTCTGCTACTGTCGCGAAGAAGCCAAGGGCGAAAAGACGAGTCACGCCAAAAAGCGAGGGCCGCAAAGACGACTCAGAGAGTTCTACCCCATCAAGTATTCCTTGGAATGATACTTTTCGTGACCTTGAAAAGGCTCATAAAGCATTGAATTTGGTCTATACATTTTGCTCATCACGCAAACATGTCATTACGACATTTGATACCCTTAAATCAGCCGTTGAGTGCCACATAAAAAGGACCCTATCTATTGAGGATGTAGCTCGAATGGTTGCCCTTCGCCCAGAAGCCATGAAGTTCGAATACACCAATGAACTCATGCTGCAACTCAACACCAGAGGCGCTCAGAGGGACGATGTCTTCAAGTCGTCGCAATCTGCAATGTCGCAAGCGCCAGCACATGATTCCTCTGTCGGTGGGCTGACGGGAAACGAACGTCTTGGCGATGATACCAACGATCAAGCTACTTCACATGGGCAAGAAGTGCTGTATCTGGAATTCACCGATGGCGATTTAAAACGACAGGTGTTAGATAAAGAGACGGGTGAAGCGACACGGCCAACCACAAAACTAAGAAATGAGAAACTGAAAATGCCAGTATATGGTCAAAAGCAGATGATGCAGTTGATCGAACGACGCAACCAAAAGTTTGCGAATTCCATCAATGAATTCCTCAGGAGCTGTATAAACGATGTTGTTGATCCAGAGGAGGCCTTACGTCAAAAGGCCAAGGCCTGTATTCCCAAACCGGCGTTACAAGATACCGATGCAAACAAGCTCATAGCAAGTGCTATACCTGATGCCATTCCTCACGAAAGGGAGAGTATATCAGAAATAGTGCTCCAAATCAAACAGAGCCCGTGGTACTCAGGCCAGATTGTGCCTGATGGCCATAGAGTATTTGACCCCCAGAGTCCCAGCTATGGAAATCTCAATTTTTTGTTATCCCAAGATCTAGTGAATGCTCTCTATAATGCTAAACGGATCACCCAGTTTTACACGCATCAAGCCGAGGCTCTAAATAGTCTTTACGAGGGCCAAAATATCGTTATATCGACCTCAACCAGCTCTGGAAAGTCATTGGTCTACCAACTGCCAGTCTTACACGCCCTAGAACAGGACAAAAGCTCGAGAGCCATGTATATATTCCCAACCAAAGCACTTGCGCAGGATCAAAAACGCAGTCTCAGCGATCTTTTGGCATTCATGCCAAATCTTAGTGATGTTCTCGTAGATACATTTGATGGAGATACCCCCATGAGCCTCAGGGAAACTATTCGGGACGAGGCAAAAATCATTTTCACCAACCCAGATATGCTCCACCTCACGATATTGCCTCAGGAGCAGAGGTGGAGGACTTTTCTTAAACAATTGAGATTTGTCGTTGGTCAGTTGTTTTCATACCTATTACCGAACCCTCTTTTCACTGACAATTCATCAGTTGACGAATTACACTACTACAATGGTCAACTCGGATCTCATGTCGCGTTTATCATGCGAAGGCTAAGAAGGATATGCGAGGCGGTAGGAAATCGACACGTCCAGTTCATTTCTTGCTCAGCTACCGTAGCCAATCCTGAAGAGCATTTCAAACTGATATTTGGAGTTTCGAATGTCCATCTAATTGACTGGGATGGGTCCCCATCTGGGCGAAAGGAGTTCCTTTGCTGGAACACCCCTTTTAGAGAGCCCGGCGATCCCACCAGCGGACGAGGAAACACCAAGTTTGAATGCGCTCGTTTATTCTGCGCTCTGCTGTTAAGAGGCGTCAGGATTATTGCCTTCTGTAGGGTTCGTGCCCAATGTGAAGTCTTGACCAGTGCAATCAAGCAAGAGCTGCGCGAGCTTGGTCGCCCTGAATGCACCAACTTGGTAATGGGCTATCGTGGTGGCTATACGGCCCGAGATCGGCGGAAAATCGAGGCGGAGATGTTCGAGGGAAAGTTGCTGGGCATTGTTGCGACCACGGCACTGGAACTCGGCATTGATATTGGCACTCTGGATTGCGTGCTGACTTGGGGCTTCCCTTATACTATTGCAAATTTAAGGCAACAGAGTGGTCGCGCTGGACGGCGCACCAAAGACTCGTTATCCATCCTGGTTGGAGATAGCTTTCCAACGGATCAACATTATATGAATAATCCCGACGAGCTGTTTTCAAAGCCCAACTGCGAATTGCGCGTGGATTTGGAAAATATTCTTGTTCGCGAAGGGCATATTCAATGCGCGGCATATGAGATGCCCATTCGACAAAATGAAGACGTGCAATATTTTGGCAACGACTTGCCCAAGATCTGCCTTGAAAGGTTGGTGGAGGATGAAGTAGGATACTTTCACTGCCATGACCGCTTCCGCCCCAACCCCGCCCAGTATGTCGCCATCCGGGATACAGAAGATGAGCACTATGCCATCATTGATATAACGGGCGGAAGAAACGAGGTCTTGGAAGAGCTAGAAGCGTCGAGAGCGACTTTCACTATATACGATGGCGCCATTTTCCTCCATCAAGGAAACACGTTTCTTATTCGAGATTTCTTGCCGGACCAAAAGATGGCCAAGGTTGAAAGAGTTAATGTTGAGTGGACGACCATGCCACGGGATTACACTGATATCGATCCTATTGAAATCGAGGCTATTCGTGCTATATCCGGATCACCCTGTCATGCTTACTACGGAAGCATAAAGATCCAACAAAAGGTGTTTGGTTTCTTTAAAGTGGACAAGAAAGGACGAATCATAGATGCAGTACAGGTCGATAATCCGCCCGTCATACGATACAGCAAAGGCATGTGGATAGATATACCTGGACAAGTCCTTGGGATACTACAGGATCTGGCTCTTAATGCAGCTGCAGCGATACATGCAGCTGAGCATGTCATTATGAGTTTACTGCCCGCATTCGTTATCAGTCTTCCAGGAGACGTACGAACGGAGTGCAAAGTGGCTCTTAAAGAGTTTGCCAAGAAAGAAACAAAGAGAAAGCGACCAGCTCGATTAACATTTTATGATGCCAAAGGAGGCATAAATGGATCTGGCGTTAGTACAAAAGCATTTGATCATGTTGATCATCTACTAGAGTGTGCTTTGCAGAGGGTGGAAGAATGTTCCTGCCAGCAAGGTTGCGTTGAATGCGTGGCATCTGAGATATGCAACGAATCCAATGAAGTGATAAGTAAGGCTGGGTGTCTTATTATTCTTCGGAGCCTGCTTGGAGTGAATATAAGACTAGATAACTTACAGCTGGATAATAACAGCAGGTTCTCTAGTACTGAAATAATAACTGTTGTAGCACCTGTTCCTGTAAAATTAAAATAGTAACTAGTTTTAAAAATATTACTTATTAATAAAACGATTTTATTATTTATTTATTATAATTATTATAAATTAATAATTTATTATAAATTAAATTTTAAAATAAATATAAAAATATTATTATAATTTATTTATTTATTTATTAAAGTTATATAATTATATTTATTTAAGTTATTTAAATTTAAATATATTTTTATATAAAAAAAAGCTTTTAATTTTTAAAATAAAAAGTTTATTTAAAAAGTTTATTTTTTATTATTTAAATTAAAATTTATTTATAATATAATTATATAATAAATAAAATATAAATAAATAAAATATTTTTTTTAAATTTATTAATATTATAAAATTTATAATAAAAATAGTAATACTTTTTTTAATTTAATAAATATATTGAGTATATAATAAGTTAAATTTTAATAAATTATATTATTTATTATAAAATTAATAATTAATATAAAAAAAATGAAAAAAATATAATAAATAAATAATATACTTATAAGGTTTTTTTTATTAAAATTAAAAAAAAATCTAATTTTTTTTCTTATTTTTTAAAGTTTTTTAATTAATAAAAATTTAATTCTTAAGTATATTTTATAAATAATATAAAGTATTTAATTTTATTAATAATATTTATTTTATAATTAATAAAAGAAAAAAAATTAAAAAAAAAATAAAAAAAAAATAAAAAATAAATAAAAAATAAATAAAAAATAAATAAAAAAATTAAAAAAATTAAATAAAAAAATTAAAAAAAATAAAAAAAATAAAAAAAATAAAAAAAATAAAAAAAATAAAAAAAATGAAAAAAATAAAAAAAAAATAAAAATAAAAAAAAAATGAAAAAAATAAAAAAAATTAAAAAAAATTAAAAATAAAAAAAAAAAAAAAAATAAAAAAAAAATAAAAATAAAAAAAAAATGAAAAAAATGAAAAAAATAAAAAAAAATTAAAAATAAAAAAAATAAAAAAAATAAGAAAAATAAAAAAAAATAAGAAAAATAAAAAATAAAATAAGAAAATAAAATAAGAAAAAGAAATAAGAAAATAAAAAAAAAATTAAAATAAAATAAAATAAAATACTTATTATTAAAAATAATAATATTATTATTATTATATTAATTATTATTTATATAAATAAAAAATAATAAATTAAAAATTAAATTAAATATATAATTTTTAATATATTTTAAGTAATTAAATTAATAATATTTATTATATATTTAATATTATTTATAAACTTTTTATTAAAAGTTTTTTTATAAGCTTTTTTAAAAAAGTTTATAAATATATTATTATTTATAATATATTTTAATTTAACTTTTTTAAAACCTTAATAAATAATATATATTTGTAATAATTCGGTCCCTAGATCCTAGGTTATTGTTATAGGGTAGGGAGATTTTTAAAAAATAAAAGCATATATTTATATTAGTAAATAGAATAGAATATCTAGTTATTAAGTATATTATATAATTATATAATAAATAAATAAAATATTACTTATATCTAATACTATTATATTTTATTAATAATTAATTATCTAAGCTATTTAATAAGTATACTTTATTTAACTTATATAATAAGTTATTTTTATAAAGGTAATTATAAGTAATATTATTTCTTATTACCTTTTCTTATAAAGTAATTAAAAATAATAATACTTATTATTACTCTTTTATATAATTAGCTTATTAATTGATACCTAATTAATAATATATATTATTATATTTATTAGGTTATAATATAATACTTCTTTTTTAAAAGTCTTATTCTTAAGGCTTATTATAATATCTCTTATTTTATATATTAATATAATATAATATTTTCTTTTTTTATATATAAATCTTATAATTTATTTTCTTATATAAGTAATTTCTTTCTTTTATATTACCCTTTTTCCTTATAATTATAAAAATACCTTTAATAAAATATATTATTTATAAAGCTTATATTATATTATATTTTATTAAAAATAAAAAATATATTAATTTAAATAAAAAAAAATTAGTTTTTTGAATTAAAATAATAAGTATTTTTATTATATTATATAATTATTATTTAAATATAAGTATTAAAAGTATATATTATTATAATAATTACTTTTTTTATTATTAAAAATATATTTAATTATATAAGTTATATAATAATAAAATAATAATTATTTTTATAAGTTTTTATATTTATAATTATAAAATTCTTATTAATTATAATATTATTTTTAATTATATATTTATAAGAAAAGTATATTAAATATAATAAAAAATAGTATAAAGTTAAGATTATTTTATTAAAAATATTAAATTAGCTTTAGTAAATTTATTAATTAAAATAAAATACTAAGAAGTATAATAATAAAATATTTTATTATAATATAAAAATATTAAATATATATAATAAGGTTAATTAATAAAATATAAAGGTTATTTTCTTAAGTAGCTTTTTTATTTTTAAGTAAGTTAATTTAAGTATAATTAATTTAAATCTATTACTAGGCTTTTTAAATTCTAGTAAATTTTTTTTATTATTAATTATATATTCTTAAGATATTTAATAAGTTTTTAATTATTAATATTATTATTATATTTTTTTTATTTTATTAAATATTTATATAACTTATTTTAATTAAGCTTAAATTTAAGAATTTTCCTAACTTTATATTTTTCTTTTTTTTTTTAATTATAATTTTATTATAAATAATTTTACTTATATTTTTATTAATTAAAGCTTTTTTTAAAAGTAAAATATAGAAAATTAAGTAAAGTTTTACTTTTTATTTTTTTTTTAATATTAAGAATATTAAGCTTATAGTTATTTTTTTAATTTTCTTTATAATTTTATAAGGTTTTATTTTCTTATAATATAATTTATTACTTAGCTAATTAATTTTAATATTAGCTTATTTAATTTCTTTTATATAATAATAAAAGTAAATTATATTTTTTTTTAAAAAAATTAAACCTTTAAGCCTTATTTAATTTAAATATTTTTATATTTATATATATACTAATTTAAGTTATACTTATAATTTTTTATATAATTTAATTATATTATTTATTTTAATTATTATAAATTTAATATTTATACTTATATATAATAATTTATAAATACTAGGTTTATAATTATAATTTAAAAAGAATAATAATTTCTTAATAAATTTTAATAATATATTATTATATAAGAGTTATATAATAAATAAATTTTTAATTTAATTATTTTATTATAAATTTATATAATATTATAATTATATTTTAATAATTTAATTAATTTTTTTTATTTATTTATTTATTTAAAAATAATATTTTATATTAGCCTTATAGTTAATTTTTAATTTAATTATAAGATTTTACTAGAATTTAAATATAAATATTTATTTTTAATTAAAAATTAATATTTTTTAAGAATTTATAATTTAAGTTAATAAATTTTATAAAAATATATATAAGATTTTTAATATTTATTATTCTTTTATAAAAAATAAAATAAGTTATTTTTATTAATTAATTAATAATAATAAAAATATTATTATATTTTACTTTTATTATTAGTTTTTTAATAATAATAACTTTATAATATAATTAAATAATATAAATATTTATAATTTTATAAATATTAATAAAAGCTAAATCTTATTATAAAATAAATATTTAATACTTTTATTTTATTAATAAATATTATAATATAATATAATATATTAAATTATTTTTTTATTCTATTAATATAATAATATTATTATATTTATTTTTTTATTTTATAAATTTTTTTATATTTATAAATTTAATATTTATAAATTATTTTTATTACTTTATTATATAACTTTTTTAATATTTATATTTTATTTTTATAAATTAATATTTTATTATTAAGGGTTACTTTTTTTAAAATATTATTTACTTTTTATTAAGTAATATATTTTTTTAATTTTTATAATTATAAGATTATTTTCTTTAATTTAAAATATTATAACTAATAATTATTATTTAAGATTTCCTTTATTATTATATTTTAATATTTATATAAAATATTTAAGGATTTTTTAAAATAATTTAAGTTTATAATTAAATATATTTACTTATTTATTTTTTTTATTTTTAATATAAATAAGTTTATAATTAAATTATAATAATTTTTTAAAATATTTAATTTATTATTTAAATAACTTTTATATTATTATAAAATAAATAATATTATTATAATTAATTTAAACCTTAATCTTATATAAGCTTTTATATAAGTAATATTTTTATTTTTTAAATACTTTTATAATAGCTATAAACTTTTTATTATAAATAAAATATTATAATATAAGCTTATAAAGTTTTTTTAAAAAAAATATAATAAGTTATAACTTATTAATTTTTAAGTTTTATTATTTAATTTATTTTTTTATAATATAATTTAAAATATTTATTTTTATTTTAATAAGTTTTATTTTATTAAATATTATTAAAATTAGTTTATTAGTAATAATATTTTTAAATTATTAAAATATTATAATTTTTAGGTTTTTTTATTTAAATTAATTTTTTTTATAAGATTTATAAGTAATATAATAATTTTTATAAAGTTTTTAATAAATCTTTAATAATAATTTATTAATTTTAAGAAGTTTTATATTTTTTTAATATTTTTAAAAAAATTTTAATTTTAAATTATATTAATTTTAATAAGATTTATATATATATTTTTAAATATAATAATATATTTTAAGAATATTACTTTTTATATTTTAAATTAATATCTTTTAAGTTTTATAAAAAAGTTAATATTTTCTAATACTTATAGTATTTTATAACTATATTTTTTATATTTTTTAAAAGTTTTTAAGAAAATTAAAATATTATTTAAGTAAATAATAATAAATTAATTAATATATTTTTTAAATATAAAATTAATTATTTTTGAAAATATATTAAGTATATTAATAAGTTTAAAAGATATAATTAAGTGTTTAAATAATTTATATTATATTTAAAATATTATTTTTTATTTATTACTTTTTTTTAATTTATATAAGATTATAAGCTTTTTTTAAGTTAAAAGCTATAAATTAATTTACTTTTATTAATTTATTTTTAATTTTAAAAATCAATAATAATAAAATATAATTTTTTTTTATAATTTTATTAAGCTATTAATAATTTATTATTAATTATAATTTATTATTTTTCTAAGTATAAATATTATAAGATATTTTATAAATAATAAGAATATTTATATATATTTTAATTTTAATTATTTTTTTAATTATTTTTATTAGATTATAAATTTAATTATACTAAGTTTATAAATCTTATGAAATTTAAGTATTATTTTATCCTTTAGCTTAATAATATAATCTTATTTAATATAAATTAATATTCTAGTTTATATTATTTTAATATATAATTTCTTATATTATTAAAACTTTTATAAAATAAGTTATAATTATTTCTTAAGGTTTTTTTTTTAATTCTTTTTATTTTAAGCTTATACTTTTACTTTAGTAAGTATAATATTAATAAAAGCTAGTTTCTATTATATAAATATAACTTTTTTATATATTTATATAATTTTTAATTTAATTTATTTATTATAATACTATAAAAGGATAATTAAAAGTATATTATTAAATTTAATTATTTTTATTAAGGGTATTTCCTTTTCTTATTTTTTCTTATTTTTTAATAATAATTTAAGGGCTTTTAATTCTTTTAATAATATTTGCTTCTTATATAGCTTTTTTTAATTAAATTATAACTTTATTTCAATTAATAAACTTAAGTTATTACTTTAACTTAATTAGCTTATTCCTTAATTAATAATAAAATTATATATTTATAATTATATAAGTCCTAGAATTATATTAAACTTATTAATTAATAAAAAATTAAATTATAGTAATATAGTTTATTCTTAAATTATAACTTTAAGGTAATTTTACTAAAAACACCTAAAATTACTATACTTATATTAATTATATTATTATAAAAACCCTTTAAGAATAAATTAATAGAATAATATATTTATTTATTTAATTATAATAAAAGATTAATTTTTAAAATAATAATAAATATAATTAAATTAAGAAAACTTATTTTTAAAATATTATAAATAATAAAAATAATATAATTATATTAAATTATTTTATATTAATTATATAATTTTAAAATTAATTAATTAATATAAATATTTTAATATTTTATAATAAAAATA
Organism: Trichoderma sp. CBMAI-0020; assembly: GCA_030708095.1. Classification (NCBI taxonomy): domain Eukaryota; kingdom Fungi; phylum Ascomycota; class Sordariomycetes; order Hypocreales; family Hypocreaceae; genus Trichoderma; species Trichoderma sp. CBMAI-0020. The sequence goes on from JAJNCI010000001.1 coordinate 1,905,069, forward strand.
AAATAACTTTATATAATATTATAATAAATTATATTATAAATACTATTATTAATAAGAAATATTTAATTATATTATTTATAACTTAAAAACTTAAAAATATAATTTTAAAACTTATATTAAAAGTATATAATAAAATAAGAAATATAAAATAAGCTAGAAATATATTAAATAATATTATAAGCTTATAATATAAAATATTTTATAAATTAAATATTATTAATATATTAAATATAATTAATAAATTAATAAAAAAAAGCTAGATTAAAATATATATTAATTAAATTATATTTAAAGTAATATAATAGAAAAATAAAATTAAGCTTATAATTAAAATTATAATTATAAGCTAAAAAATAATAATATAAATAAATATTAAAGTAATTACTAATTATATTTTACTAGATTTTATAAACTTTATATAAGTTTTATATAAAATAAAAACAATACTTATTAAATTATATAATATTAAAAAAAAGAAATTCTTATATAATAATAGTATTATTAATAAAAAATTAATTACTTTAAAATTATAATTTAAAAATAAATTATATTACTATAATTTAATCTTTTATTAATTAATAAGTTTAATATAATTCTAAGACTTATATAGTTATAAATATATAATTTTATTATTAATTAAAAAATAAGTAATTAAGTTAAAATAATAATTAAGTTTATTAATTAAAATAAAGTTATAACTTAATTAAAAGGAATTATATAAGAAATAAATACTATTAAAAGAATTAAAAGCCTTTAGATTATTATTAAAAAGTAAGAAAAAATTAAAAAAAAAATATTTTTAATAAAAAAAATTAAATTTAATAATATATTTTTTATTATTTTTTTATAATATTATTATAATAAAATAAATTAAAAATTATATAAAAATAAAAAAATTATATTTATATAATAAAAATTTACTTTTATTAATATTAAATTTATAAAAGCTAAAGTAAAAATATAAGTATTAAATAATAATAAAAAAACCTTAAGAAATAACTATAATTAATTTTATAAAAGTTTTAATAATATAAAAAATTATATACTTAAAATAATATAAACTAAAATATTAGTTTATATTAAATAAAATTATATTATTAAATTAAAAGATAAAATAATATTTAAATTTTTTAAGATTTATAACCTTAGTAAAATTAAACTTATAGTCTTATAAAAATAATTTAAAAAAATAATTAAAATTAAAATATATATAAATATTCTTATTATTTATAAAATATTTTATTATATTTATACTTAAAAAAAATAATAAACTATAACTAGTAATAAATTATTAATAGCTTAATAAAATTATAAAAAGAATTTATAATTTATTATTATTAATTTTTAAAATTAAAAATAAATTAATAAAAGTAAATTAATTTATAATTTTTAATTTAAAAAAAGCTTATAATCTTATATAAATAAGAAAAATAATAAAAAGAAAATTATATTTTAAATATAATAAAAATTATTTAAATATTTAATTATATTTTTAAACTTATTAATATACTTATTATATTTTAAAAAATAAATAATTTTATATTTAAGAAATATATTAATTAATTTATTATTATTTACTTAAATAATATTTTAATTTTTTTAAAAACTTTTAAAAATATAAGAAATATATTTATAAAATATTATAAATATTAGAAAATATTAATTTTTTTATAAAACTTAAAAAATATTAATTTAAAATATAAAAAGTAATATTTTTAAAATATATTATTATATTAGGAAATACATATATAAATCTTATTAAAATTAATATAATTTAAAATTAAAAGAATTTTAAAAAAATATAAAGCTTTTTAAAACTAGTAAATTAATACTAAAGGTTTATTAAGGACTTTATTAAAATTATTATACCTTTTATAAACTTAATTAAAAAATATATATTTAAATAAAAACATTTAAAAATTATAATATTTTAATAATTTAAGAATATTATTATTAATAAACTAGTTTTAGTAATATTTAATAAAATAAAACTTATTAAAGTAAAAATAAATATCTTAAATTATATTATAAAAAAATAAATTAAATAATAAAACTTAAAAATTAATAAGTTATAACTTATTATATTTTTTTTAAAAAAACTTTATAAACTTACTTTATAATATTTATATTATAATATTTTATTTATAATAAGGAATTTATAATTATTATAAAAGTATTTAAAAAATAAAAATATTATTTATATAAAAGTTTATATAAAATTAAGGTTTAAATTAACTATAATAATATTACTTACTTTATAATAATATAAAAGCTATTTAAATAATAAGTTAAATACTTTAAAAAATTATTATAATTTAATTATAAACTTATTTATATTAAAAGTAAAGAAAATAAATAAATAAATATATTTAATTATATATTAAAAATAATTTAAAAAATCTTTAAATATTTTATATAAATATTAAAATATAATAATAAAGGATATCTTAAATAATAATTATTAGCTATAATATCTTAAATTAAAAAAAAATAATCTTATAATTATAAAAATTAAAAAATATATTATTTAATAAAATAAATTATATCTTAAAAAAAGTAAGCTTTAATAATAAATTTTAACTTATAAAAATAAAATATAAATATTAAAAAAGTTATATAATAAAATAATAAAAATAGTTTATAAATATTAAATTTATAAATATAAAGAAATTTATAAAATAAAAAAGTAAATATAATAATATTATTATATTAAAAAAATAAAAAAAATAATTTAATATATTATATTATATTATAACATTTATTAATAAAATAAGAATATTAAATATTTATTTTATAATAAGATTTAGCTTTTATTAATACTTATAAAATTATAAGTATTTATTTTATTTAATTATATTATAAAATTATTATTATTAAAAAATTTAATAATAAAAATAAAATATAATAATATCTTTATTATTATTAATTAATTAATAAAAATAGCTTATTTTATTTTTTATAAGAAAATAATAAATATTAAAAATCTTATATATATTTTTATAAGATTTATTAACTTAAATTATAAATTATTAAAAAATATTATTTTTAATTAAGAATAAATATTTATATTTAAATTTTAATAAAGCCTTATAGTTAAATTAAAAATAAATTATAAAATTAATATAATATAATACTTTTAAATAAATAAGTAAATAAAAAAAATTAATTAAATTATTAAATTATAATTATAATATTATATAATCTTATAATAAAATAATTAAATTAAAACATTATTAATTATATAATTATTATATAATAATATATTATTAAAATTAATAAAAAAATTATTTTTTTTAAATTATAATTATAAGCCTAATACTTATAAAAGATTATAAATAAATATAAATATTAAATTTATACTAATTAAAGTAAATAATATAATTAAATTATATAAAGAATTATAAGTATAACTTAAATTAATATATATATAAATATAAAAATATATTAACTAAATAAAACTTAAAAATTTAATTCTTTAAAAAGAAAATATAATTTACTTTTATTATTATATAAAAGAAATTAAATAAATAAATATTAAAACTAATTAATTAAGTAATAAATTAAATTATAAGAATATAAAATCTTATAAAATTATAAAGAAAATTAAAAAAGTTAATTATAAGCTTAATATTTTTAATATTAAAGGGAAATAAAAAGTAAAACTTTACTTAATTTTTTATATTTTATTTTTAAAAAAAGTATTAGTTAATAAAAATATAAGTAAAATTATTTATAATAAAATTATAATTAAAAAAAAATAAAAAAAATAAAAAATTAAAAAAAAAATTCTTAAATTTAAGCTTAATTAAAATAAGTTATATAAATATTTAATAAAATAAAAAAAAAATAATAATAATATTAATAACTAAGAATTTATTAAGTATTTTAAGAATATATAATTAATAGTAAAAAAGATTTACTAGAATTTAAAAAGCTTAATAATAGGTTTAAATTAATTATACTAAGGTTAATTAACTTAAAAAAAGCTAGGCTATTAAAATAAAACTAAGCCTTAGATATAAATCTATAATTTATTTAGAAAAACTATTTAATAATTACTATTATATTTTCTTTAATAATTTTATAATAAAATAATTTTTTATTTTACTTTTTTATTTTTTTTTTATATTTTATAAATATATAATAAATAATTTAATTTTTTTATAAGTTTAAATTATAATTTTAATATTTAAATATTAAAAAACTTTATATATTTATTAATCTTTTCTTTTTTATATTTTAATATACTTTCCTAAGTAAATACTTTTTCTATTAGAAAATTATTAATTATTACTAATAAAATAGCCTAAGAACTTATAATTTATAAAATTTAACTACTATAATCCTATTATATAATTTCTTTAGTTATATATAATTAATATAATAATTTAATATATTAAATATAATATAATAATTTAATATATTAAATATAATATAAGTTAATTTTAAATAATAGTAATAAGTATATAATATATTAGCTATTATACTTATATTAAGAATATACTTAATTAAAGAAAAAGCTTTATAATACTTTTTAATAAAAGCTATAGAAAATAATAAAATAAAAAATATAAAAAGGAAAATTACTTATTAATAAAATATTATTATATAATATAATAATAAATATTATATAATAAGCCTTAAGAATAAGACTTTTAAAAAGGGAGTATTATATTATTACTTAATCTTTTAAAGAATATAATATAATATATACCTTAAGATAACCTTAAAATATATAGCTAATTAAAAAAGAATTAATAACTAATAAGTAATCTTATATATTAAATTAATATATATAAGTAGTCTTTAAAATATTAAATTAATAAGCTATATTAATTCTTATAAAATAGCTTATTATATAAGTTAAATAAAATATACTTATTAAATAACTTAAATAATCAATTATATTACAACCCAACACACGAATTAGTATATACCATGGATTAGGTATAGACTAACGCACTAATTAAATAGAAGAGTAACCTTAAGTATTATTACTCTTAAACACTTTATAAGAAAAAGTAATAAAAGGTAATATTATTTATAAACACCCTTATAAGAATAACTTATTATATAAGATATTTAAGATATACTTATTAAATAGCTTAAATAGTTAGTTATTAATAATATAATAGTATTAAATATAAGTTATATTTTATTTACTAATTATATAATTATATAATATGCTTAATAATAAATATCCTATCCTATTTGCTAATATAAATACATATATTTATCCCTTAGGAATCCCCTACCCTATAATAATAACCTAGGATCTAGGGACTGGATTATTATATATTAATAACTTTTGTTTAAATAGATACTATATCTAATAATTAAGTAATAATAAAAATATAGCTAATAAACAGGGAACTTTAAGTACTACTTAAGAGTAGCTTAACTAGAAGGTAATTCTTAAATATATTTAAATACTTAAAGATAAAAACACGGGACTCTAAGCCTAAGTTTATACTCTAAAGTAAATTAAGCTTAAGGAACCTAGACCTTTTATTAGAAAACCTAGAATACTTAAACCTTTTCTTATAGAACTTTAAATTTATTATTAGCTTAAATTTAATAAGTTTTAAATAAATATTACTAAAGTCTTATATATAGTAACCTATTATAAGGAAGTACCTTAGTAATAGCTTAAACTAAAAATTAGGAACTACTTTATAAATCTAGTAGCTATAAGTAATAAGGAATAAGAAATAATTAAATAATATAATAAATTTAAAAAAGCCTTAAAATCTATTTATAAATATATTAATAAAGAATAAAAAGTAATTTAGAAAATTATAAACCTTAAATAATAAGAATTTACCTTAGCTTATAGATTAATATTTATATAAATCTTATTAATACTTAACTAAAACCTTTAACCCTTAATAGAATATTTTTATTAAGGACTTAAAAAGGAAGTTAAGGATAAATTATATAAGATTAATAAATTAAATATATTAGTATAATTTATTAAAAAAGTAATTAAAATTAATAAACGCTTATATTAATAATACTAGGAATAAAAGGGAAAGAAATAAAGCAAGTTTATCTTCTATAAGGTAAATTAGAAAAAACCATGCCTTTTAATATAACATAAAATAATAATTTACCTAGGACTAATAGACTTAAATACTATTAAATAACATAAAATTAAATACTTTAATTATAATAAATTAAGTAATTATATCTTAAAAAACTATCTTAAACTATATTAATTATATAAGAATATTTAATAATAAAACTACATGAGAATTTATAAAGAACCTACTAGCTATAATTTAATACACTAGACTACCTATAATAAGGATTAGTACTATATATATAAGGATAGTAAGAATAATAAATATTACCTAAGGTAAAAGAAGGTTATATTAGTTATTATAAAGGAATAAGAAATTAGAAGTAGTAATATTACTAATTAAGACCTTCTTATAGCAAAAGCCTTAATAGAACTTCGCTAGGTGAACAGCTTAATTAATAATATACTTATATGCATTAGGTACCTAAAGGAAGATAATAGCATAGTTACTAATAAAACCATAATACTTACCCTATAAGAAACTACTAGGGCCCTAACACCTATTGTAACGTCCTGACCTATACTATCGTACTTAAGTATAGGGTAGGTTCCTAATCTATAAACTAAGGCATTAGTTTATATTAGCAGAGAGATATAAGGAATCTAATAAGTAAAGTAATTATATAGCTAATAAGATTATAAATAATTAGTCTAATTATTATCTAAAAGTGCTATATTAATAATTAACTATTTAAGTTCTATTTAATAAGTATAATAAATGTTCTTATATAGTAAGTTATTTTAAGTAGCTTACTTTATAATCTACTTTTATTACTAGTAAGCCTGGCACCTTAGTATTACAGGCTTACTCCCTTAGTGCTTCCTTTTATAATAAGCCTTCCTTCCTAGGATATAATTAGTTATTCCTTTTAAAGATCATCTAGGGTATATATTTTCTAGATCTTATATTATTAGTTTATAATATAATACCCCTTTTTTATTAGTCTTATCCTTAAGGCCTAAAGTATATAAGTCCTAATTTACCTATAATTATTTAATAAGTAGTTTTAATCCTTTTATTATGCTAAAAGATATTATTAAGTTTTCTTAGCTAGATCCTAGAAAGTCTACTTAAAATCGCAAGGCTTATATATTAGTAATTAATATTATTAGTTTATTAATTATACCTTATTCTTTATATAATACCTATAGGTTATTATATAAAATAACACCTAGGTATAATAAATATTTAAAGTATATTTATAAGGGTAGAATATATAATAAAAATAGTATTTCTTTAGCGGCTGGTAGGTTCTTATTCTTAAGGAGTATAGATTATTATTTAATTCTTCCTTTTTCTTAACTTAGCATTTAACTACTAAAAAGAAGAAATTAAATGCTAAAGAGTATTAAGCTAAGTAAAAATTACTTTAGTAATAATAGAAATTAATAAAGTATTAATAATAAATAATATTATTATCTTAGCTAATAAATAAAAGTTTTATATAATTATTATAACTTTATAAATAATATTTATAAATAAATATATAAGATAAGTAAATACTTTATAAAGGTGCTTAATCTCTTAATAAATTAAAGGAGCTTAAGTATACTAAGTTAAAGGTAATAGTAAAAGTATATTTTAATAATAGTATTAATATAATTAATTAAAATATAATATTTACTAATTTAAGTTTATTAATCTTATAAAATAAAGAAACTTTTATATTAGCTTTTAAAAGTTAAAGTATTTTACTAGTTTTTATAAGTTTTTTAGCTTAAAGTATTCTTTTTATTTAATAAGATATTTAATATTATTTATATTAAAGTTCTAGTATATAATAAGTATATTTTTAATCTTATACTTTTTTTTTTAATTTTTAATAATAATTTTATTTAAAATAAGTTTTTTAATATTTTTATTAACTTATACTTTTTTAAGTTATAATATATAAAATACTAGGATTTAGAGTTTTATAGTATTTAATAGAATTAATTTATAGTTTACTTTTTTAATTTAATTAAAAATTTTATAAAGTCTTATTTTTTTAATATTAAGTTTATTACTTAGCTTATTTATTTTAATATTTAATAGCTTATAGCTTTATAAATATTATAATATATAAACTATATTTTTTTTTTAAAAAATTAGTCTTATAATTTTATTTTAATTTATATATTTCTTTATTTAATCTTAAATTACTTTAAGTTATTTATATATTTCTTAATATAAATTAATTATTATTTCTATTATAAGTTAAGCTTTTTTAAAATTAGGTTTATTTTATAATAGTTTAAATGCTTTTAGTATAAATCTATAGTTAGTATAAAAGGGGGTAATCCTTATAAATTCTAAAGGTATACTATTATAATATAATTAAGCTACTAGTAACTTTTCTACTTAATTATCTTATATAAAGTTAATATAATAGCATAAGTAAGCTTTAATAATCTAATTAATATATTTTATTTATTTATTTATTTAAAGATAATATATAATACTTAATTTATAATTTATTCCTAGTTTAGCTATAAGTTCTTATTAAAATTTAAAAGTAAATATTTATCCTTTATTTAATATTATTTCTTTTAATAATTTATATTTAATAATAATTATTCTTATATAAATATAAATAAGTTCTTTTATAATATATAACTTATTATATAATATAAAATAAGCTTATTTTAATAAGTAATAAACTAATATAAATATACTATTATACTTAACTTTAATAAGTGGTTTAATAAATAAGGGTAAATTAGTAATATAATTAAAAGTAACTAATTCTTATAGTTATTTTAATACTAATAGTAATTATATTCTTTTATATAGCTTATATCTTTTATCTTTTATTTATTAATATATATTATAATATAATATAATATATTATATATATACTTTAAGTTCTTTAATATTATAATATATAAGAACTTAATTATATATTTTTCTAATACCCTTATATTTATATAATAAGTGTTTATAAACATATTTAACTACTTTTCTTCATAGTTCTTTAAGTACCTATAGCTTGCTATTTTATTTAGAGTATCCTATATCTAAAGTAAGGTCTTCTAGATAATCTTTATTTAAGTAATTCTTTATATATTCCTTAATTTTTTTAAGTATTAGATCATTTTCTAATACTTTAAATATTATATTAATATATATTTACTTAATATTCCCTTTATTATTATATTATAATACTTATATTATAAATTCTAGTATTTCTTATTTATAATTAATTCTTTTACTTAAGATATTAGCTTATTTATTTTTAATTCCTTTATAGTAAATAAGCTTATAATTAAACTAAAATAAGAATTTAAAATATTTAACTTATTTATTAAAGAGTTCTTAGATAATAGTAAAATATAAGATATTCTTATAATTAATATATACTATAATCTTATACTTACTTTTATAATAATAATATTTTTATTCTTTAAATACTTATAATATTATATATATTTTTTTATTATAAGTAGGATATTATAGCATTAGCCTACTAAATTTATATAAAAAAAAAGGCAATTAATCTTAGCTTCTTATTATCTCCTAGTTAACTTAAGACTCCTTTAATTATAAAGTTAAATATATCTATTTTAATTATAATAGGCTTCTTTAGGTCAAATATAGTAAAAATAGGTTTTAAAATTATAGCTTCTTTAAGTTCTTTAAAGGCTTTTTATTACTTTTTTTCCTATTTAAAGGGTTAATTCTTATTTATTATATTAATTAATAGAATAACTTTAAAAAAAAAGTCCTTAATAAATTTTTAATAGTAATTTATAAGTCCTAGGAATACTTATAGTTCTTTAAGTATAATTAAAGTTAGCTATTCTTTAATTACTTTAACTTTATTAGGGTTTATATAGATTTCTTTAAGGGTAATAATATATTTAAGAAAATTTACTTTTTATAAATAAAATATAAATTTCTTAGGGTTAATAAGAAGTTTATTTTCTTTAAGTTTTTATAATATAAAGTAAATATATTTCTTATATTCTTTAAGAGTATTTAAGAAAATAAAAATATTATTAATATATATAATTATAAAATTATTTAAGTATAATCTAAGTATATAATTAATTTATTTTTAAAAAAATATAAGTATATTTATAAGTCCTTAAGGTATAATAGTATACTTATAAAGTCTATATCTTATTATAAAAGCTATTATTTATTTATATTTTTTTTTTATTTTAGTAAGTTTATAAGCTTTTATAAGATTAAGGGTTATAAACTATTTCTTTTTATATAATCTATTTTTTATTTATAAGATTAATAGTAGTAGGGTTTTATTTTTAATAATTATCTTATTTAACTTCTTATAATTAATAATTAACTAGAGTTTATTATTTTTCTTTAATATAAAAATAATAAGGTATTTAATAGGTAACTTTAAGATTTAGATATATCCCTTTTTTAATTATACTTTAATTTATTCCTTAAGTATTTTAAGTTTTATTTTACTAAAATTATAAATTTTATAAAACTTTAGAAATATTTTATCTTTTAAAATAATTTTATAATCCTATTTAAAGTATAGTAGTAGCCCTTCTTTTAGTTTATTTTAAAAAAGCTTTTTATATTTTTAATATTATTCTAGAATATATACTAGTAAATCTATTAATTACTTAACTTTCTAAAGTTCCTTATCTAATATTATAAGTTTTTTATATAAAATTATAATATATCTTTATATTTATTATTCTAAGGTCCTTTTTCTTATTTTAATATATTAAGAAAGTATATTAATAAGCAGTAGGAAAATCCTAGGTTTCTAGCTTCTTAATTTCCTTTCTTCTAGATCTTTATTATTTTACTAATAAATTTAGCTAATTTTCTAGTTTATATTAGGTTTATGTTTATATAACTAAGGTATACTTAAAATAAGATTATATTTTAGGATATTAGCTATATTATATATAATTCTTATAATATATTTTTTAAAATCTATTAATAGATAATTAGTTTATTATTTAATCTATTTATTATTATATTAAAAGGTTTAGCCTTTAATATATTAAAGTTAATATAGTTTCTTCTTCTTATATACTAGTAACTATAAGCAAATTATAATTATAGTAAATATATAATTACATTCTAACCTACTATTTATTAGAACTATAAGTAAATTCCTATCTAATAACACTTTAAAAGATAGTTTTTTAACTATTCTTTTATTTTTATTATTACTATTATATTCTTCTTCTTCCTTTTTAAAAAATATTATATGTCTTAAGTTCTTCTATTACCCTCTTATAAGGGATTATTATAGTTTTTTAAATAATACCAGTTATTAATTTTCGCGCTTATATATTATTTATATTTAGGTTCTAGGTAGTCTTTATAATTAAACTATCCTTTATTATAATTATATTTAGATCTTAGATTACTATAATCTTGCTATTTTAAAAGTTTAGTAGTTTAATAATAATTATAAAATGCTAATCTATATTCCTATAATTCTCTTTTATTATAATTATAATAACCTAGTTCTAATATAATAATTTTAAAAGATTAATATTACTAAGTAAGTATTTAATTATAAAACTTTATATTATAGTATATATTTTTAAAAGTAATAAATAAAACTTATACTAGGAAAATATTATAATTATATTTTTCTTTAAAATATCTTATATATATATAAGTAATATAGCTAGTTTAACTAATATAATAATATAATAGGTAATTAGGATTAATAAGTTTATAGTTTTTATAAATATGGTAGTATAAAAGGTTATATAATAACACTTTATCTAAGGTTATAGCTCTTAGGATAAGTTATACTTTAAATTCTTATTATTATATATCTTTTAGCTATTTATATAAGGCGGCTAGTATACTTCCTTTAATAGGTTCTTTTACTTTTATAATATTATTATAGAACTTATTAAGTTTTTGCATTTTTAAGGTAAATTTATTATATATTCTCTAGATATTATTATCCTAATTATTAATAGTTTTATAATTATACTATTTAATATTATTATCTTACCCTAAGGTATTATCTTTTATAGTAAATAGTAATTAAAAATTAATTTAAAGAACTAGCTATTAATTAGGTATTTTAGCTTCTAGTTCTTTATCTAATATCTTAGAGTTATTTAAGAGTTTAGATTTAAAATAATAAAATTTATAATTATTTTTATTATTAAATTGATTTAAGTATTTTATTATATAAATACTTTTATTATTTTTCTTTATAATATAATTATTCTTTAATTTAAGGATTTTTTTCTTTTTAAGTAACTTATAATTATATATTATATAGTTTAGTTTTTTATAATTATAATATTTAAAATCTTTTTTTTTCCTATTTTCTTTTTATATTATGCTAATATCTATTAGTCCTAAAGTACTATTATTATCTTTAATAACTTATTTATTTTAATTCTTATTTTTATTTAATTAATCTTTTTATATATTATAATTCCTTATATTAAGTTTATAAAAGAGGTTATTTACTTTAATATATTTTTCTATAAATAAAATAAAATTATACTTAGTTTAGTTAATATTATAAACCTTTTCCTTAACTTTTATATTAAGTTTATTATAAAATTTCTTAATAAGTATAGATTATCCTTAAGTAATTCTAGAGGCTAGGTCTCTAAATTTCATAATATAATTAAAATATCTTCCTTTTTAATAGATTTCTAAGAGTTTATTTTTAGCTATTTATACTTTTTTAAAATCTTTAAAAGCCTTAATAAGTTCTTCTTTAAACTTTAAAAAGTTAATAAAGATTTTATTAATATAAGTAAGCTATAGTTTAATAAGGTTATTAAAATATATATTTTAAATAAAATAAAACTATTTAAGTATAGTTCCTTTAAGGTAAATAGTTATAAAGGAAATTTTCTTAGTTTTAATATTAATAATGTTTTTAAAGTTAATAAAGTAAGCCTTAAGTTAAGTTTAAAAGTTATAAAGTTTATTAGTTTTTTTATTAAATATAAAAGGTAATTAATACTTAATAAGTTTTCTTATATTTTTAATTATAAACTTCTTAATTTTAATTACTTTTATAAAAAGCTTATTAAGGTTAAATATATTTTAAAAAAAAGCTTTAATTTAATCTTTAAATATATTATCTTAATTAAAAGCTTCTTTTATAATAATATTTCTATTAGTATCTTAAGTAAAAATAAGGGTAATCTTAGGGGTTAGGTTAGCAGAAGTACTAATTAATCTAGTTGCTTTAGGTATAATAGTTTAAATTACTTAAAAGATTTAAGATATCTTTCTAAATAAAAGTTATTAATATATAATATTTTAACTTATACTATTATACTTAAGTATAAGGTAGATTTTTAATTTATAAACTAAAGTATTAGTTTATATTAGTAAAAAAATATAAGAAATTTAATAAGTAAAGTAATTATATAGTTAATAAGGTTATAAATAACTAATCTAATTATTATCTAAGAGTACTATATTAATAATTAACTATTTAAGTTTTATTTAATAAGTGTAATAAATATTCTTATATAATAAGTTATTTTAAGTGGCTTACTTTATAATATACCTTTATTACTAGTGAGCCTAGCACCTTGGTGTTGCAGGCTTACTCCCTTAGTGCTTCCTTCTGCGGTAAGCCTTCCTTCCTGGGACATAATTGGTTATTCCTTCCGAGGATCATCCGGGGTACATACTTTCTAGATCTTATGTTGTTGGTTCATAACACCTATACTAGTTATACTACCCTATAAACCCACCTAGGACAAACTAGTTAAATAGCACATCTATTATTTAACTATAACTAGGGAATAATTCCTAAAAAAAGAAAAAAAATAACTTATATAAGAAAACCTATTTACTAAGGACTATAGGCAGTAAGATATATATAAATATATATAACTGCTATATAATCCTTATGCACTTACTAAAGTTAACCTATAGTACTACTAAAACCAGCTACCCTAATATAAATAAAGTAACTTTATGCTATATTATAAAAAGCAATATATAAACCATAATAAATAATAATAATCCTTTCGCAAAGCTATTTATAACCTAGATATTTAAGGGTATAACTTTAAAACCTATACTAAAGGCATATAATAAAACAGTAAAAAGGGAGTAAGCTGGAAATATATTAAGAAATACTATAAGCTTATAACATAAGATACCCTATAAATAAGATATTACTAGTATATAAAATATAATTAATAAATAAATAAATAAACTTAAATTAAAATATATTTTAATTAAATTACACTTAAAGTAATAAAATAAAAAAATAAGATTAAACTTATAGTTAATATAAAAATTATAGGCTATAATACTATAATCTAAATTAATACTAAAGTAACCTTAAATTATATTTTATTAGGCTTTATATACTTTATATAAGCCTTATATAAGATAAAAACTACACTTATTAAACTATTTAATACTAAAGGAAAGAAATTTTCCTATAATAATAGTATTATTAATTAAAAGATTAATTACTTTAATATTATAATAAATAAATAAACTATGTTATTATAATTTAACCTATTATTAATTAATAAGTATAATATAATTCTAGGACTTATATAGTTAAAGAAATATAATCCTATTATTAATTAGTAAATAGGCTAATTAAGCTAGAGTAATAGCTTAAGTTTATTAACTAAAATAAAGTTATAACTTAATTAAAAGGAGCTATATAAGAAGTAAATGCTATTAAAAAAATCAAAAGCCCTTAGATTATTATTAAAAGGCAAGAAATAATAAAAAAAGAAAATATCCTTAATAAAAACAGTTAAAATTAATAACATACCTTCTATTATCCTTTTATAGCACTATAAAAAACAAAATAAATTAGAAGTTATATAAACTTATAAAAAACTAGTGTTTATATAAAAGGAGTTAGCTTTTATTAATACTAAACTTATAAAAGCAAAGGTATAAGCCTAAGATAATAAAAAAAATAAAGACCTTAAAAAATAATTAGCACTTATATTATAAAAATTTAGATAATATAAAAAATTATATATAAAAATAGTATAAACTAGAATACTTATTTATATTAAATAAGATTATATTATTAAGTTAAAAAATAAAATCATGCCTAAGTTTTATAAGATTTATAACCTTAGTAAAACTAAACTTACTATCTTATAAAAATAATTAAAAGAATAATTATAATTAGAATATATATAAATATTATTATTATTTATAGAATATCCTATAATATTTATACTTAAGAAAAATAGTATATTACATTTAGTAATAGATTACTAATAACTTAATAAAATTATAAAAAAAGACTGTATACTATTACCTTTAATCTTAGAGATTAAAAATAAACTTACTAGAGCTAATTAGTTTATAGCTCTTAACCTTAAGGGAGCTTATAATCTTATATAAATAAAAAAGGGTAATAAATAGAAAATAGTATTTTAAATATAATATAGATTATTTAAATACCTAGTTATACCTTTTAGACTTACTAATACACCTACTATATTCTAAAAGATAATTAACTTTATACTTAAGGAATATATTAATTAATTGATTATTATTTACCTAAATAATATCTTAATTTTTTTAAGAACTTATAAAAAATATAAGAAATATATTTATAAGATACTATAGGCACTAGAAGATACTAATTTTCTTATAGAACCTAAGAAATATTAATTTAAAGTATAAAAAGTAATATTCCTAGGTTATATTATTATACTTAAAAATATATAAATAAACCCTAAGAAAATTAATATAATCTAAGAATAAAAAGAACCCTAGAATATTAAAGAAGTATAAAGCTTCTTAAGATTAGTAAACTACTACTAAAGGTTTATTAAAAACTTTGCTAAACTTATTATACTATTTACTAACCTAATAAAAAAAATAATTAAGTTTAAATAAAAAGACCTAGAAAATACTGCCTTTTAATAACTTAAGGATACTATTATAAGTAAACTAATCCTAGTTATATTTAATAGGACTAAACCTATTAAAGTAAAAACAAATGCCTTTAACTATACTATAGGAGGGTAAATTAGATAATAGGACCTTAATAGTAAACTATAACTTATTGTATTCTTCTTTAAGAAACTTTATGGGCTTATACTATAATACCTTATATATAATAAAAAATTTATAGCTATTATAAAAGTGTTTAAGGAATAAAAATATTACTTATATAAAAGCTTATATAAGATTAAAGTCTAGACTAATTATAATAATATAATCTATTTTATAACTACTTAAAAGCTATTTAAATAATAGGTTAGATATTTTAAAGCACTAGTGTAGTTTAACTATAAGTTAATTTATATTAAAAGAAAAGAAAATAGTTAAGTAAATGCACTTAGTAGAAAACTTAAGTTATTTTAAGAAATTCTTAATTACTTTACGCAAATACTATAATATAATAAAAAAAGAAACCTAGAATAATAAACATTAGCTATAATATTTTAAATTAAAAAAGATAACCTTATAATTATAAAAATCTAGGATTATATAAGAAATTAAGAAATTAATAATATCCTAGAAGAAGTAGCCTTTAATAATAGCACGCTAACTTATAATAATAAGGTCTAGGTACCTAAGGAACTATATAAAAAAGTAATATAATTAGTATATAAGCACCTGCTATATAATTATAAAGGTATATAGAAAATAAAAGAATAAGTATAATAATACTTTTATATTAATAGAATAAAAAAGATAATTTAATATATTATATCTTACTATAATACCTGCTAATAAAGCAAAAGTATTAGACACTTATTATATACACTCAGGTGCCAAAAGTCTATGCCATTAGATACCCCACTTATATATTATAATAAACTATTAAAAATAACACCTAATTTTTAAATAGTAATTATATAATAATAAGATGTTAGAAACGTATGCTTTTAGTACTAAAATAAGCGCCAATTATTAAAAAAATAGGGAATTTAATTTAAAGTAAAAAGAAGCTATATATAAGGTAGTATTACGCAGTAACTTATATATATGCGTTACAGCTGATTTCTATATAACATAGTCTACTATATGCGCAATTT
This sequence comes from Trichoderma sp. CBMAI-0020, assembly GCA_030708095.1. Taxonomy (NCBI): domain Eukaryota; kingdom Fungi; phylum Ascomycota; class Sordariomycetes; order Hypocreales; family Hypocreaceae; genus Trichoderma; species Trichoderma sp. CBMAI-0020. The sequence continues at coordinate 1,922,107 of JAJNCI010000001.1, forward strand.
ATTAGCGCTAGTTAAAGGACAGCATTATGCAAAGGAAGCCTTATTTAGGGCGGCTAAGGAAGCTTATAGAGGCAGAGATTTAATATATTACTATTTTATTAAAAAGGGATTATAAAATAACGTAGCTAGCGCTCTATGGTACAGTAGATAGTTATATAAGCCTAAGGATAATTTATTACACTTTACAGCGCATATATAAGCGTAAATAAAAGTCTACTTAATAGATTATAATAATAGAAAAAATAGTAAAAGCTAGGCTATAATTTTATTAAGCTTGGGAGGGAAAAGAAGAAGAATTAGTTAAGGTATAAGCGTTTAAAGTTAGAGTAATAGTTAAGGCTAACATATGCGATAGATACTCTTCTTAGATAAAGCTATAGCGCAAAATAAACCTAATAATAAATAAGGTTAGGTGTTCTAGGCGCTTAGGGAGAGGTTTAACAGGGAAATCATCAATATTATAATCCACAGGAAGGTCAAGATCTCCCTTATAGTCTAAGGAGGCATCTGGCAAGGCGGCCGCACCCCCTTGGTTATTATAGAATAAGATCCTAACGCCCTAAAAGGAGGATATTCTTTAAAGAGCTATTAAAACATATTATCAGAGGGCCTTCTTTCCATATATAATAGCATGCGTTTATTCTAGTAGAATAACATAAGAATTTATAACTTTAGTAATATACTAGAATAGCTATAATTATATAATATCGCATATATTAATTAGCCATCTTACAGCCCTAACCTTAATCTAATTAAGCATATCTAAAGTGCCCTAAAGAAGAAGCTATTACAAATCTACCTAAAGCTCCAAGATCTAAGGCATAATTATATAGATATTATATTATTAAAGTAAAAGATAAAGGAGGCTTAGGATCTAATAGACTAGGATTTAATAAATACACTTGTGGAGTTAATACCTCGCCGCCTTACGGCAGTGTGCGCAGCCTAGGGATATTATATATAATATTAATCTCTAGAAGCAGGGCTTTTTAATAATATAAAGAGATTATATTTTTCTATTAAATTTATTATACTATTTGCATTTAAAGTTATTATGTAGGTTAGGTGGTATGGGATATCTTGTAGCGCGGGGTCACTAGTGGCGCAGACTTTTGTTACATAAGTGTAGTAAAATCCAATTACTACTAATACTTATAAGACTATAGGAATTAATCTTATTTAACTATATTATAAAACTACTTATCTTTAAGGAACTAGTAATAAGAATAAAATATAATAGTATTTTTATTATTATTAACTAATTAATAAAAATAACTTACTTTATTTTTTATAAGAAAGTAATAAATATTAAAGATCTTATATATATTTTTATAAAATATATTAGCGCTAATTATAAATTACTAGAAGATATTATCTTTAATAAGAGAAGAATATTTATTTTTAAATTTTAAAAAGAACTTATAATTAAACTTAAAATAAATTATAAGGCTAGTATAGTATACTACCCTTAAATAAATAAATAAACTAAAAGAATTAACTAAATTATTAAAGTATAATTATAATATTATATTAATTTATAATAAGATAACTAAGTAAAGAAATTATTAACTACTTAACTCTTATATAATAGTATATTATTAAAATCTATAGGAAAATTATTATTCTTCCTTAATTATAGTTTTAAACTAAAAGTATATAAACTACTATATATTAGCGAAAATATAAAGAAAGTAAGGATTAAAGTAAAAGATATAGTCTATTTACATAAGGAATTATAAGCGTAACTTAAATTAGTATACTAATATATATAAAAGTATATTAATAGAATAAGGCTTAAAGAATTAACCCTTTAGAAGAAGAATATAGTTTATTTTTATAGATATATATAAGAAAGTAAATAAGCTAATATTAAAATAAATTAGCTAAATAATAAATTAGACTATAAGAAAGTAAGACTATATAAAATTTTTAGGAAAATTAAAAAAGTTAACTATAAGCTTAATATCCTTAATATCTAAGGGAAACAAGAAGTAAAACTATACCTAATCTTTTATATCTTACTACTAGAAAAAGCCTTAATAAACAAAGACATAAATAAAATTATCTATAATAAAATTATAATTAAAAAAGGAAAAAAGGAATATAAAATTAAGAAAATCCTTAAATTTAAACTTAATTAAAATAAGCTATATAAATACCTAGTAAAATAAAAAGGCTATAATAAAAGTATAAATAGCTAGGAACTTATTAAGAACTTAAAGAATATATTAATAATAGTAAAAAGGATTTATTAGAACCTAAAAGGTTTAATATTACTGGATTAAGATTAATTGCTCTTAGGTTAAGTAACTTAAAGGTAAAGGGGCTGCCTAAGGAAGTAATCTTAGTACCCTGCTAATTAATTTTATTATATATATTAAGCGCTTTTATACTATAATAAAATACCTTATTATTACACTTCTTAGTATTTTATTTTAACTAATATACCTACTAAAGCTAGTTTAATACCTTTAATAAGGCAGCCTTAGCCTTATGCTTCTTTTTATTATACTTAATATACTTCTTTTTAAATACACAACTAGAAAACATTAATAAAATAATAGAAGAATAATCTTATATAAAGAACTTATAAGAAGTAGCTATTATTTTACTATTATATAACTTATGTAAATAAATATACTATTAGTAATAAAAGAAATAATTGTTATACTTATATGTGTTACTATAACAAACCGTACACTAGATAGTTAGTATAGGGTAGATTCCCAAGGGACAAACCTAGTAAATGATTCTAGGTTTATGTTAGCAGAGCGGTTAGGAAACCTAATAGGTAATATAGGCAATAGTAAATAAATGTCACCAGATAGTAAGCAGTATAGAGCGTGTTGTAATCTTAATTCTATATTAATAATTAGTTATTTAAGTTATTTAATAAATATAAAGAAGTAAACTTATATATTTAGTTAAGGTTTCTAGATTATAGTGGGAAGCTATTTTTCCTAGCTTTCCTTAGTGTTAATAGAAAGCTAGTTTTCCTAGCTTTCCTAGTTTAATAAGTGGAAGTTTTTAATTAGTTAATAGATTATAGTTAATCTATTCCATCCTACCCTATAGGCCTGTTATAATAACTATAAGTATTGGGTTATAATATAATACTCCCCTTCTGTTAGTCTTGTCCCTAAGACCTTACTTATTTAGGTATAAGTATTTATACCCTTTTATTCTTAAGGTAAGTTGTTTTTTTTCTTTATTTTTCTTCCTTTTGCTTTTTAATATAATTAAATGTAAGTAAGATAATAATAATGCTTTTAAGAGAAAGAAGGAAGAATATAAAGGTCTTGCTAATATTATACTAGAGAATTCCATCCCTATTATAAAGTTATATACCTACTATAAGTCTTAGGGCCATAAATGTATTACTTTTGAAAAGGATTCTTATTGCTATTTATCTTATATAAAGAATTAGAAGTCTTATTATAAGGCCTTTAGTCTTACCCTATAATAAATGCGAAAGGTTATATCTTATTATTTGAAATTAAATAAGGAGCTTAAAGAAGCTAAAGAGGCCTAGTTAGAGCTTAGTGCGAAGGTTAAATGCCTTTGTACTTAAAAGAGAGAATGGTTAAAGAGGATAGAGCGCGCGATTGCGCGGGGGCTGGATAATTTGGAAGAATTAGAACGGGTTAAGCGTAAGGAACATGAAGCGGAGGCCGTTTATTAGGTTGCCTTATTGGCGTCTAATTCTGCTGTTGCTGGCCCATCCTAGCCCGTTAATGTTATTAATTAGTTAACCTTTAAGTTAAACCTATTATTATTTTTATTCCTAGAGATTAGTGAAATTCCCGTAGAATCGCCTAGGTATTTCTCTTAAGTTCTTGCTCTAGGACCCAAGAGTTTTTATTATTATTATATCCTTTTTATTTAATAAGGTACTCTTTTTCTTTTATTATTTCATTTACTTATATATAGACTAGTTTTTTAATCTTATACTCTTCTTTAATATCTTAGATAATAATTTTATTTATAATTAGTTTGCTTATTTCTTTATTTACTAGTGCTTTCTTAAGTAGTAATATATAAAAAACAGCTGTTTTTAATCTTATATTTTTAAATAAGTCTAATTTATAGTTAATTTTACTAATTTTCTTTAGAATTTTAAATAATTTAAGTTTTTTAAAATTTAATTTATTATTTAGCTTATTTATTTTAATATTTAGTAATTTTTTATTATATAAATATTATAGTAGGTAGATTATATCTTCTTTTTAAAGGGTTAGTCCCTTAATCTTTATTTAATTAGCATATTCTTTTATATATTACTTAAAGAATTTAAATTAAACTTTAAGTTCTTCTTATAATTAGATTATATCTTCTATAAGTATATATATATTGTTTATATTTAGGTTATCTTAAGGTAGTTTATAGGCTTCTAGTATAAATCTATAATTAATATAAAATAGTATAACTTTTATTATTTTTATTATAAAGCTATTATATTATATTTAAGTAATTAGTAGTATTTTAACTTAATTATTTTACTAAAGGTTAATATAATATTATAGGTATATTTTAATAACTTAATTTATTTATTTTATTTATTTATTTATTTATAGATAAAATATAATACTTAACTTATAATAAGTTTTAAATTTAGCTATTAGTTTTTATTAAAATTTAAATATAAAAGTAATTCTTTTATTTAATATAATTTCCTTTAGTATTTTATATTTTATAAATATATATCTTATATAAAAATACACTAGGTTTTTTATATTATATACCTTCTTATATAATAGAAAATATGCTTACTTTAATAGTTTATTTATAATTATAAAAATACTATTAAATTATTTTCTAATTAATAAATCCTTTAACTTAAGTAAATTAGTAATATAATTAAATATAATAATATGCTAATTCTTTTCTAGAACTAGGATTAGTTATAATATTTTATATAGCTAGTGCCTTTTATTCTTTATTTTCTTATATATATTATATTTTTTAATAACTTCTAAGATTTTATTTTTTATCCTAGGAAATCTATAATATTATATTATATAGTTCTAGGTTATATAAATACTATAGTATGCTACTATAATTATACTTTAGTATAAGTCTTAGATTACTTCTAGTTATAATTCCAGTAGTACTTAGATTTTATTATTTTATTTTAGCAGACCATCTTCTATAATTACTTCTTCTAGGAGTAATTTTAGATTTATATTTACTATATATTCCCTTATTTTATTAAGGATAGGGTTATATTCTTTTATAATAAATAAAGTATTAATTTATATTTATTTATAGTTTCTTATATAATTTTTTTTTAAAATTTAAGCTTTAATTTCTAGGATTTCTTTAAAGTATTTTTCCTTTTTACTTAATATATTTACTTATTTATTAATAATACTTTTATAATATATAAGTTTATAATTAAAATCTAATAGTATTTTAAAATAGTAAGTTTAATATATAAAAAGCTTTTAAGTTTTAGTAAAGTATATAATATTATAGTAGTTAATATAAACCTTAATTTTATACTTACTTCCTAAGTAGTAGTATTACTATTCCTTAAATACTTTAAGAATTACTATAAATTCTTTATTATAAAAAAGATATCTTAATTTTAGTTTATATAGTTTTTATAAAAAGAATACTACTAGATGGTTTTTCCCTTTTTTATCTTTTTATATTAGTATTTCTTTAATTATAAAGTTTAATAAGTTAGTTTTAATTTTTAGTAGTTTATTAGGATTATATATAATAAGTATAGGTTTATTAAGGAGTATACTCTTAAGTTATTTAAATACTTTTTTTATTTCTAGCTTATATATAAGTTTCTTATTTTTTAATTTCTTCTTACCTTTTTTATCTTTTTTAAGTTAAGTAGTATTAGTAAGTAGCTTAGTGATCTTACTATAGTTTTTAATAAACCTTTAGTAGTAGTTTACTAGGCCTAAGAAGTTTTATATTTTTTTCCTTATTTTTAGAAATTCTTAATCTTAGATTACTTTAAGCTTATTAGGGTTTATTTAGACTTATTTTAGTAAGATTAAGTGTCCTAGGAATTTAGCTTCTTAAATATAAAAATAATATTTTTCTAGTTCTACTAAAAGGTTAGCGTCTTATAGTATTTATAATATCTTATAAATATATTTCTTATATTTTTTAAGGGTTTTTAAGAAAATAAGAATATTATTAAGATATATAATTATAAAGTTATTAATATATACTTATAATATATAGTTAATTATTTATTAAAATATGGCTGGTGTATTAATAAGCTTAAATAATATAATTAAATATTTAAATAATCTATAGTATATTTTAAATACTATTTTCTATTTATCCCTTTTATGGATGTAAATTAGGTTATATGCTCCCTTAAGGTCTAAGGTAATAAACTATTTTATATTAGTTAGGCAGTCTTAAATTTCTATAATAAGCGGTAATAGGGTTTAATCCTTAATTATAATCTTATTTAGTTATCTATAGTTAATAATTAGTTTAAGTTTCTTATTTTTTTTTAATATAAATATAATAGGGTATTTAGCTAGTAAGATAAATAATTTAATATATCCTTTTTTAAGTTATTCTTTTATTTATTCTTAAAGTATTTATAATTTTATTTTACTAAGGTTATAAATTAAAAAGAACTTTATTATCTTATTATTTATAAGATTTATATAATAATCTTATTATAAATAAAGTAGTTATATTATTTTTAATATTAGGCTAAATAATTTTTTATATTTCCTTTAGTATTATTAAAGTACTTTTAAAAGAGTTTCTTTTAGTTTTTTAAGTTTTTTTTTTCTTTTGCTTTTAATAATGCTTTATTTAAAGCTTATAATTTTATTTTTATTTATATAATAATTCTATTAATATATACTTATTCTTTTTTAACTCTCCTATAGTTATATTATAATAGTATTAGTAATTTTTTTATATTAAATTTAACTTTTTTAAGTTTTATTTTTATTTTTTCTAATTTATCTTAATTTAATTACATATGGGATTTTATTTTTAGGTCTATAGGCGCATCTTTGCCTTCCTTGCCCTCTCTATGGCTTAGTTATAGCTCCTAGGTAATATCTATTTCCTAGAGTATTTCTTTTATTTTTTAATTAATTAATAGGTTATTTTATTTTAGCTAAAGGTATTTAAGTAAAATATTATAAGTATTAAAGTTTATAATATTAAACTTAATAGTCTTAGTATAATTAGTAATCTTAATTAAGAGATAATTAGTCTTATAATTAATTATTACCTTAGTATTAGATATAATAATACTAAATATATATATAAGCTATTTTTTCTTAATATATAGTAATTTAAGTAGGTTTATTATTTAAGGAGTAATAAGATTATAATCTATACTACTATTTATATATATTATTACTAGGTATTAGTTAATATACCCTTTAACTAATAATTTCTTATTATTATATTTAATTAAGTTAATTTAAATATTATTTAAATAAGTTTAGTTTTATATAATTTTTTAATATTTTATATACTATTAGTATTTTAAATTCTAATTTTATTTTTAAATTATATAATAGTATTTCTTAATTAAAGTCTTATTTTCTTATCCTTTATTAATATAAGTATTAAAATTATATCTTTTTTATATTAGTTTTTAAGTAATTTAATAAAACTAGCTTTTTTCTTTCTTATATATATTATAATATATTATTATATAATTTATAAAATAAATTATAATATATTCTTTATATATAATATACTTTAATTAATATTTATACTAGTCTTTTAGTTTATTAAGAATATATACTTAATAGTAAATATTATTATATTATTTTTAATTATATATTCTATAGTTTTTATTTAAGGTATTAAGAAGGTCTTGGATAAGAACTTAGTTATATGCCTCCTTAATATTTATTTTAATAAGTCTAATTTATTCTTAAACTTCTTTTATAGTTTTTTATTAAGGCGGGTTTTTATTAAAATATTATTATTATTTTTCTTATTTTTTTACTTATTCTCTTAAAATATATATATAATTATATTTAAGGCTATAGGATTTATAAATATAATATCTTTTATAATTATAGTCTAGGTTTTATAATTTATAAAGTTTATATATATATTCTTTATATATATATTTTAAGAAAGTTATTAATCTTTTTTTTTTATTCCTTTTATAATTATATTAAGGTTTTTATAAATTATATAAGTAATAATATTTTATATATTTAATAATATAGTAATTTAATTAATAATATAGGTATTACTTAAAACATTTTTATTTCTTAAGGTGTTTTATAGCTAGCTTATTTTTCTTTTTAAAGAGTTTATATATAGCTTTTATATTTTATTACTATTTGTCTTTATAGCTATATTAATATCCTTTTATAGATCTATAGTTTAGGCATTTATAGTATTTATAATTAAGGTTTTAAAAACTATAGGTGTTATAGTTATAAATATCTTAAAGTTTAAGAGTTTTAGCTTTATATTAGTATTATAGCTTATAGACTTTATAATACTTATAATCCTTATCCTAGTTTAAATCTTCCTTTTTACTTAAGACTTAGTTATAGAAATTAAAAGTATTAATTCTTATTATTTAATAAGTTTTCTTAGCTTATAGTTTCCTTAGGTAATAACCTAATCCTTCCTTACTACCTTAATATATAAGATATAAATTATTATAATAAGCTATTTAGCTAAGGTAATTATATAGTATTTCTATAATAATATTTATTTAAGCTTTATCCTTAAGGGTCTTAGATTTTTTTATATTTTTCTTAATAATAATAGGTTTTATTATAGCCCTTTTTGCTATAGAATCCGCAGGTTATCTTAGATTAGCAGTTTACTTTCTCATAGCCTTTCTTACTATAAGCATTATATATTCTATTAAACCTTTTATAATTAATAGCATTAATATCTATTTTTCCTAGTTAAGTACTATTATCTTTAATAATATAATTATCTTATTTCTTTCCTTAGTTAGCCTATAGGTAGTATTTAAGAGGATTATTACCTTTTTTAGCTTTTTTTTCTTATTTTCTTTTTTATTAGCGGTTATTAATTTTAATAGCTTCTTAAGTAAGGTTAATAAAGCTAATAGCTTATTAGTTAGTTTTATAAATTTCATCCTTAACCTTTAGTTTTTGTGACGAACCGTACACTAGATAGTTAGTATAGGGTAGATTCCCAAGGGATAAACCTAGTAAATGATTCTGGGTTTATATTGGCGGAGCGGTTAGGAAACCTGATAGGTAATGTAGGCAATAGTAAATAAATGTCACCAGATAGTAAGCAGTATAGAGCGTGTTGCAATCTTGATTCTGTGTTAATAACTGGCTATTTAAGTTATTTAAATAAGCGTAGAGAAGTGAACTTATATATTTAGTTAGTCTGGATGGGATTGAGAGAATATTCCTTGATTTGTTTAGGGATTAATGTTTATTTTATTAATCTTGTGATAGATTGAGAAGATGGTTCTTAATCTAGTTTAATTGGCTGTCCGGTCCTAAGTTAATCTAGTTCTATTTACCCTATAGGCCTATTATTGCAACTATAAGTTATTAGGTTATAATATAATATTCCCCTCCTGTTGGTCTTATCCTTAAGACCTTGCTTATTTAGGTATAAGTATCCACTCTAGCCTTCTTACTTTATTATTAGTTCCCTTTATTCTTTTATTATCTAGATGTATATATATTAATAGTTATAATAGGTGTTTAAAAAAAGCCTTACCCTAAGATAAAGTGTTATAATATTTTTTTAAAGATTATCTTATCTTATTTTATTAAAATAAAGGATTATACTTATTATTTAAATAAGAAAAAGCGCTATTTCCCTAAATATTAGATGTTTAAAGAGGATTTTACTTAATATATTAAGTGTATAAAAGATAATAAATCTTTATATAATACTTATTCTTTTATTACTACTTAGCTGTGAAAAATTGCTTTTCTTTATGCTTAGTTTAAGGATAAGTTAAAGGTAGCGGAGGAATAATAAAAAGCTATTAATGTTAAAATTAAGTATATTAGAAAATAAAAATGACTATAGTTAAAGAAAATGATGTGTGCTATTGCGCAAGGGATTGATGATTTAGAGGAATTGGAATAGGTTGAGCATAAGGAGCAGGAAGCGGAGGCCGTTCATCAGGCTGCCCTATTAGCGCCTAACTCTACCGTCGGGTCGTCCCAGTCTATTAACGCTGTTAATTGGTTGTCCTTTAATTTAGACCTGTTATTATTTCTACCCCTAGAGACTAATAAAATTCCCATAGAATTATCTAGGCATTCCTCTTAAGTTTTTTTTCTAGGACCTAAGAGTTTTTATTATTATTATATCTTTTTTATTTAGCAAGGTACTCTCTTTCTCCTATTATTTTATTTACTTATATATGGATTAGTTTTTTAATCTTATATTCTTCTTTAATGTCTTAGATAATAATTTCATTTATAATTAGTTCGCCTATTTCTTCATCCACTAGTGCTTTCTTAAGTAGTAATATATAAAAAACAGCTATTTTTAACCTTATGTTTTTAGGTAAGTCTAATTTATAGTTAATTTCGCTGATTTTCTTTAGAATTCTAAATAATCTAAGTTTTCTAAAATTTAATTTATTATTTAGCCTATTTATTCTAATGTTTAGTAATTTTTTATTATGTAAATATTATAGTAGGTAGACTATGTCTCCCTCCTAAAAGGTTAGTCCCTTAATCCTTGTTTAGTTAGCATATTCCTTTATGCGCTACCTAAAGAATTTAAGCTAAACTTTAAGTTCTTCTTGTAATTAGATTATATCTTCCGCAAGTATATGTGCATTATCCGCGTTTAGGTTATCTTAAGGTGGTCTATAGGCTTCCAGTATAAACCCATAATTGGCATAGAACAGGGTGACTCCTATTGTTTCTATTATGGAGCTATTATATTATATTTAAGCAATTAGTAATATTTTAACTTAGTTATTTTACTAGAGGTTAATATAATATTATAGATATGCTTTAATAACTTAATTTATTTGTTTTATTTGCCTGTCTATTTATAGATAGAACGCGGTGCTTAACTTATAATAGGTTTTAAGTTTAGCTATTAGTTCTTGCTAAAATTTGGATATAAAGGTGGTTTCTTTATTTAATATAATTTCCTTTAGCATTTTATATTCTATAAATATATATCTTATATAAAAATGCGCTAGGTTTTCTATGTTATATGCTTTCTTATATGGTAGAAAATATGCTTACTTTAATAGTTTATCTATAACCACAAAAATACTATTAAATTATTTTCCAGTTAATGGATTTTTTAACTTAAGCAGGTCGGTGATATAGTTAAATATAATAGTGTGCTAATTCTTTTCTAGAACTGGGATTAGTTGTAATATTCTATATAGCCAATGCCTTTTGTCCTTTATTTTCTTATATATATTATATTTTTTAATAACCTTTGAAATTTTATTTTTTATTTTAAGGAATCTATAATATTAGATTACGTGGTTTCATGTTATTTAAACACCACAGTATACTACTACGATCATGCTTTAGTGTAAGTCCTAGATTACTTCTAGTTATAATTCTAGCAGTACCTAGATTTTATTATCCTATTTTAGTAAACCTTCTTTAATAGTTATTTCTTCTAGGAGTTTATTTGGTTCCATGTTTGTGATATATTCCCTTATTTTATTAAGGATAGGGTTATATTCTTTTATAATAAATAGAGTGTTAATTCATATTTATTTATAGTTTCCTTTATAATTCTTTCTAAAAATCTAAGCTTTAATTTCTAGGATTTTTTTAAAATATTCCTCTTTTCTGCTTAATGCGTCTGCTTATCTATTAGCAGTACCTTCGTAATAAGTAAGTTTATAGTTAAAGTCTAATAGTGTCTTAAAATAGTAGGTTTAGCGTATAAAAAGCTTTTAAGTCTTAGTAAAGTACATAATGTTGCAGTAATCCATATGTACCTTAACCTTATACTTGCTTCTTAAGCAGTAGTGCCGCCATTCTTTAAATGCTTTAAGAATTGCTATAAATTCTTTATCATAAATAGGATATCTTAACTTTAGTCTATATAGTTTTTATAAAAAGAATGCTATTAGATGGTTTTTCCCTTTTTTATCTTTCTATATTAGTACTCCTCTAATAGCAAAGTCTAATAAATTAGTCTTAATTTCTAATGGTTTATTAGGATTATATATGATGAGTATAGGTTTACTAAGAAGTGTGTTTTTAAGTTATTTAAATACTTCTTTTATCTTAGGTTTATATATAAGTTTCCTATCTTTTAGTTTCTTTTTACCTTTCTTATCTTCCTTAAGTTAAGTGGCGTTAGTAAGGGGCTTAGCGATCTTACTATAGTTCTTAATAAACCTTTAGTAATAGTTCGCTAGGCCTAGGAAGCTTTACATTCCTTTTCTTATATCTAATAATTGCTAGTCTTAGATTACCTTAAGCTTATTAGGGTTTATTTAGACTTATCCTAGTGATATTAGGTGTCCTAGGAACTTAACTTCCTAAACATAGAAATAATATTTTTCTAGTTCTACTAGTAGATTAGCGTCTTATAGTATTTATAGTATTTAGTAGATATATTTCTTATGTTTTTTAAGGGTTTTTAAGAAGATAAGGATATTATTAAGGTATATAATTATAAAGTTATTAATATATACTTATAATATATAGTTAATTATTTATTAGAATATTATAGGTGTGTTAATAAGCTTAAATGGCATAACCAAGCATTTAAATAATCTATAGCGTATTCTAAATACTGTTTTTCATTCGTCCCCTTTGTGGATGTGAATTAGGTTGTATACTCCCTTAAGGTCTAAGGCAGTAAACCATTTTGCATTAGTTAAGCGGTCTTAAATTTCCATAATAAGCGGTAATAGGGTTTAATCCTTAATTGTGATCTTATTTAGCTGTTTATAATTAATAACTAATCTAAGTTTCTTATTTTTCTTTAGTATAAATATAATAGGGTATTTAACTAGTAAGGTAGATGATTTAATATATCCTTTCTTAAGTTATTCTTTTATTTATTCTTAAAGTGTTTTAAGTTTTACTTTACTAAGGTTATAGATTAGAAAGAACTTTGTTATTTTACCGTTTATAAGATTTATGTAGTAATCTTATTATAAATGAAGCAGTTGTACTATTTCTAATATTAGGCTGAATAGTTTTCTGTATTTCCTTTAGTACTATTAAGGTGCTTTTAAAAAAGTTTCTTCTAGTTCTTTAAGTTTTTCTTTTTCTTTTGCTTTTAATAATACTTTATCTAAAGCTTATAATTCTATTTTTATTTATATAATAATTTTATTAATATGCACTTATTCTCTTTTAACTCTCCTATGGTTATATTATAATAATACTAGTGATTTTTTTATATTAAATCTAACCCTTTTAGGTTTTATTTTTATTTTTTCTAATTTATTTTAATTTTATTATATATAAGATTTTATTTTTAGGTCTATAAGCGCGTTTTTGCCTTCCTTGCCCTCTCCATGGCTTAGTCATAGCTCCTAGGTAACATCTATTTCCTAGAGTATTTCTTTTATTTTCTAGTTAATTAGTAGGTTACCTTATTTTAGCTAGGGGTGTTTAAGTAAAATATTATAAGTGTTAAGGTTTATAATATTAAACTTAATAGTTTTAATATAACTAGTAATCTTAATTAGGAGATAATTAGTCTTATAATTAATTATTGCCTTAGTATTAAGTATAGTAATACTAGATATATATATAGGCTATTTTTTCTTAGTGTATAGTAATTTAAGTAGGTTTACCATTTAGGGAGTAATAAGGTTACAATCTACACTACTATTTATATATATTATTACTAGGTGTTAGTTAATATATCCTTTAACTAATAATTTCTTATTGTTACATTTAATTAAGTTAATCCAGATGCTATCCAAATGGGTTTAAACCTATATAATTCTTTAGTATTTTGCGCACTATTAGCATTTTAAATCCTAATTCTATTCTTAGATTATATAATAATATTTCTTAATTAAGGTCTTATTTCCTTGTCCTTTATTAATATAGGTATTAAAATTATATCCCTTTTATATTAGTTTCCAAGTGATTTAGTAAAACTAACTTTTTTCTTTCCTATATATATTATAGTATATTACTATGTAATTTATAAAATAAATTATAATATATTCTTTGTGTATTATATGCTTTAGTTGGTATTTATACTAATCTTTTAATTTATTAAAGATGTGTACTTAGTAATAAATATTATTATATTATTTCTAATTATACATTCTATAGTCTTTATCTAAGGCATTAAGAAGGTCCTAGACAGAAACTTAATTATATGCTTTCTTAATGTTTAATTTAGTAAATCTAATTTATTCTTAGACTTCTTTTATAGTTTTTTATTAAGGTAGGTTTTTATTAAAATATTACTATTATTCTTCTTATTTTTTTGCTTATTCTCCTAGAATATATATATAGTTATATTTAAGGCTATAGGATCCATAGATGCGGTATTTTTTATAATTATGGTCTAGGTTCCATGATCTATAGAGTTTATATATATATCTTTTATATATATATTTTAAAAAAGTTATTATTCTCTCTTTTTTATTCCTTTTATAATCATATTAGAGTTCCTATAAACCACATAAGTGGCAATATCCTACGCATTTAATAATATAGTAATCTAGTTAATAGTATAAATATTACTTAAAATGTTTTTATTCCTTAAGGTGTTTTATGGCAAGCTTGTCTTCTTCTTTAAAGAGTTTATGCATAGCTTTTATATTTTATTACTATTCGCCTTCGCAGCTGTATTAATATCCCTCTATGGATCTATAGTCTAGGCATTTATGGTATTCGTAGTTAGGGTTTTAAGAACTATAGGTGTTATAGTTATAAATGTCTTAAAGTTTAAGAATTTTAGCTTTATATTAGTGTTATGGCTCGCAGGCTCTATAGTACTCGCAGTCCTTATCCTAGTCTAAATCTTCCTTCTTACTTAAGACTTAATTACGGAAATTAAGAGTATTAATTCTTGCTATCTAGTAAGTTTTCCTAACTTATGGTTTCCTTAGGTAATAACCTAATTCTTTTTTACTACTTTAGTATATAAGACATAAATTATTATAATAAGCTATCCAGCTAAGGTAATTATATGGTATTTCTATGATAGTATTTATCTAAGCTTTATCCTTAGGGGTCTTAGATTTTTTTGCGTTTTTCTTAGTGTAGCAATAGGTTTCGTTGTGGCCCTTCTTGCCGCAGAATCCGTAGGTTATTTTAGAATGGCAGTCTGCTTTCTTATGGCCTTTCTTGCCGTAAGCGTTGTATGTTCCGTTGAACCTTCTATAGTTGATAGTGTTAATGTCTATTCTTCCTGGTCGTGTGCCATTATCTCTGGTAACATAGTCGTCTTGTTTCTTTCCTTGGTTGGCCTATGGGTGGTGTTTAAGAGGGTTGTTACTTTTCTTAGCTTTTTTCTCCTATTTTCTTTCCTATTAGCGGTTATTAATTTTAATAGCTTCCTAAGTGAGATTAGTAAAGCTAATGGCTTGTTGGTTGGTTTTATAAATTTTGTCCTTGACCTCTGGTTTTAAGCTATGGTAATATATTTCCTTTTTAGAATCCTTAATCTAGTTGACTTTAGTAAGTAACTGAATGAAAGTTAAGGTGTGTTTATAGCATGGGCCTTTCTGCCGGAGGTCCCTAAGCTTTTTTTCAGCTTCTTATGCTTTATTAGTGACTCTAAACGATCTTTCAAGTTAAATCTCAAAGCCTTTATAGCTTTTAAATATATCTTTAGTTAATTAAGTCTATTAATTATAGGCGTTATTTTTTTTATCTTTAAGGATTACGCTAAATTAGTCAGCAGCTGGTCCTTCTATTTGGGTTCTAGTAAAGCAGATTTAAGCTTTAAACTTGTCTATTAAAAAGGTTCTTAGGTAGTAATACTTAAAGTATATGTATAGATTATATTAGAATTTATATAGCTTAGCGGTATCTCTATTAAACTTATTAAGTTAATTAATCTTAAAAACTCTTCTAAGTTCCGGTTTATTATTATCTACTGGTATCACAGGGGCTACTATAGGCGCTACAGCGGGTGCCACAGGGGGTAGTACCCCTAGTGGGTTTTGCTGTGCTTACTGGAGTCGCTATACTTCTTGTTAAAGGTTATTAATGGTCTAGAGGTTATTGGTGTGTTAGATGATTATTCCTTAGACTAGTTTTTCTAAGATTATTAAGCGATTAATTGGGTTGCTGGGGTTAGTGGATGGTTCTTAGCGTTCTTCCTCCTTGTTGGAGTAGTCTATCTTACTAGTTAGGTCTTGGAAGTTATTATAACTTATTTTTATTATTGCCCATAGGTCTAGTAACTATTTAAATAAAAGTTATTAACATGTGATAAATTATACACTAAATAGTTAGTATAAGGTAGATTCCTAAGGGATAAACCTAGTAAATAATTCTAGGTTTATGTTAGCAGAGCGGTTAAGAAACCTGATAGGTAATGTAAGCAATAGTAAACAAATGTCACTAGATAGTAAGTAGTGTAGAGCGTGTTGCAATCTTAATTCTATGTTAACAACTAGCTATTTAAGTTATTTAAATAAGCGTAGAGAAGTAAACTTATATATCTAGTTAGTTTAGATGGGATTAAGAGAATATTCCTTAATTTATTTAGGGATTAATGTTTATTTTATTAATCTTATAATAGATTAAGAAGATGGTTCTTAATCCGGTTTAATTGGCTGTCCGGTCTTAAGTTAATCTAGTTCCGTTTACCCTATAGGCCTATTATTGCGACCATAAGTTGTTAGGTCGTGACAGTTTTAAGCTATAGTAATATATTTCCTTTTTAAAGTCCTTAGTCTAGTTAACTTTAGTAAGTAATTAAATAAAAGTTAAGGTGTATTTATAATATAGACCTTTTTACTAAAGATCCTTAAGTTTCTTTTTAGCTTCTTATACTTTATTAATAACTTTAAATAATCTTTTAAATTAAATCTTAAAGCCTTTATAGCTTTTAAATATATCTTTAGTTAATTAAGTTTATTAATTATAGGTATTATTCTTTTTATTTTTAAGGATTATATTAAACTAGTTAACAGCTAGTTCTTTTATTTAGGTTCCTATAAAGTAGATTTAGGCTTTAAACTTATTTATTAAAAAGGTTCTTAGGTAATAATACTTAAAGTATATATATAAATTATATTAAAATTTATATAATTTATAATATCTTTATTAAACTTATTAAATTAATTAATCTTAAGGACTTTTTTAAGTTCTAGTTTATTATTATCTACTGGTATTATAGGGGCTACTATAGGCGCTATAGCAGGTGCTATAGAGGGTAATACCCCTAGTGGGTTTTACTATACTTACTAAAGTTATTATACTTCTTATTAAAGGTTATTAATAGTCTAAAGGTTATTAGTATATTAGATAACTATTCCTTAGACTAGCCTTTTTAAAATTATTAAGTAATTAACTAGGTTACTGGGATTAGTAGATGGTTCTTAGTGTTCTTCCTTTTTATTAAAGTGGTCTATCTTATTAGTTAGGTCTTAGAAGTTATTATAACTTATTTTTATTATTACCTATAGGTCTAGTAACCATTTAAATAAGAGTTATTAATATATAATAAACTATATACTAGATAGTTAATATAAGGTAGATTCCTAAGGGATAAACCTAGTAAATAATTCTAGGTTTATATTAGCGAAGCGGTTAAAAAATCTAATAGGTAATATAAGCAATAGTAAACAAATATCACCAGATAGTAAGCAATATAAAGCATATTATAATCTTAATTTTATATTAATAACTAGCTATTTAAGTTATTTAATAAGTATAGAAAAGTAAACTTATATATTTAGTTAAGGTTTCTAGATTATGGTAGGAAGCTATCTTTCCTGGCTTTCCTTAGTGTTAATGGAAAGCTAGCTTTCCTAGCTTTCCTGGTTTAACGAGTGGAAGTTTTTGATTGGTCAACGGATTATAGTTAATCCGTTCCGTCCTACCCTGTAGGCCCGTTGTGACAACCATAAGTGTTGGGTCGTGACAGTTACTAACCCTTGTATTTAAATAATAAGTATATAGCATAGTGGAAATACCTATTGCTTTAATCTAGGAAATTAATTCTTCTTTATTTTAATTAGCTCGCTCCTTATTATTAATAGAATATAGTGTAACATAAGCCTTATGAACAGCATGCCTTGTGGAAGGCATTTTCGCAACTAACTAAAGGAAAAGAGGGGAAGTATAGGAAAGAAAATCACTCACATAGAAATAAACAAATCATAAGGTCTATATATAGAGAAGAAAAAAATATTATATTACACTAAGGCATAAACAAGGGATATTATAACAGGCCTTAAGGACAAGACCTTTGGAAGGGGAGCATCATGTTATAACCTAACACACAAATTGGTACATACCACGGATTAGGTATAAACCAACGCGCTAATTAAACGGAAGAGTAACCTTAAGCGCTATTGCTCTTAAATGCTCTATAGGAAAGAGTAATAAAAAGCAACATTGCTTATAAACGCCTTTATAAGAACAACTTACTATATAAGCTATTTAAGATATACTTATTAAATAGCTTAAATAGTTAGTTATTAATAATATAATAGTATTAGATATAAGTTATATCTTATTTACTAATTATATAACTATGTAATATACTTAATAACAGATATCCTATCCCATCTGCTAATATAAACACAAGCATTTATCCCTTGGAATCGCCTACCCTATAACAATAACCTAGGATCTAGGGACCGGATTGTTACAAATTATTAATAATATAATAATATTAAATATAAGTAATATTTTATTTATTTTATTATATAATTATATAATATATTTAATAATTGAATATTTTATTTTATTTACTAATATAAATATATATATTTATTTCTTAGGAACTTTCTTACCCTATAATAATAACCTAGGATCTAGGGACTGGATTATTATAAAAGTTTTATAAAAAAATATAATGAATTATAATTTATTATTTAAATTTAATTATTTAATTTATTTTTTTATAATATAATTAAAATTAATTAATTTATAATAATATTTTTTAAATTATTAAAATTTTATAATTTTTAATTATTTTAATTTAAATTTTTTTAATATAAAATTTATAAAAAATATAATAATTTTAATAAAAAATTTTATAAGTTTATAATAATAATTTATTATTTTTAAAAAAATTTATATTTTTTTTAATAATTTATATTTTTTTTATTTTAAATTATATTAATTTTAAGAAAATTTATTTATATATTTTTAAATATAATAATATATTATAAAAATATTATTTTTTATATTTTAAATTAATAATTTTTAATATTTATAATATTTTATATATATATATTTTATATTTTTTATAAGTTTTTAAAAATATTAAAATTTTATTTAAGTAAATAATAAATAAATTAAAATATTTTTAAATATAAAATTAATTATTTTTTAAAATATTATAAATATATTAATAAATTTAAAAAATTTAAATTATATTTAAAATATAATTTTTTATTTATTATTTTTTTTAATTAAAAATTAAAAATTAATTTATTTTTATTAATTTATTTTTTAAATTTAAAATTAATAATAATAAAATATAAATTATTTTAAAATTTTATTAAATTATTAATAATTTATTATATATTATATATTATTATTTTTTTAAATATAAATATAATATAATATTTTATAAATAATAAAAATATTTATATATAATTTAATTTTATTTATTTTTTTTAATTATTTTTATAAAATAATAAGTTTAATTTTATTAAAGTTATAAATTTTATAAAATTTAAATCTTATTTTATTTTCTAATTTAAAAATATAATTTTATTTAATATTAATTAATATTTTAATTTATATTATTTTAATATATAATTTCTTATATTATTAAAACTTTTATAAAATAAAATATTATTATTATTTCTTAAAGTTTTTTTTTATTATTTTAATTTTATTTTTGTATTTTTATTTTTATAAGCTTAATAATAATAAAAATAAGTTTTTTTATATAAGTAAATTTTTTTTTATTTATATAATATTTAATTTATGTTATATACTATAATATTATAAAAATAATAATAAAAAATATATTATTAAATTTAATTATTTTTATTAAAAGTTTTTTTAAATAATAATTTAAAAACTTTTAATTTTTTTAATAATATTTCATTTTTATATAACTTTTTTTAATTAAACTATAGTTTTATTTTAAATAATAAACCTAAGTTACTACTTTAGCTTCATTAATTCATTTATTAATTATCAATAAATTAAATTATAATATAATAATTTAATTATATATTATAATATTAAAGTAATTAATTTTTAGGTTAACAATATTATTATTATAAGGAAATTTCTTTTTTTTAATATTATAAAATTTAATAAATATAATTTTTATTTTATATAAAACTTATATAAAATATATAAAGTTAATAAAATATAATTTATAATATAAAATATTTTATATTATAAACTTAATAATATTATTTAATATATTTTTAGTTTATTTTTTTTTTAATAATTTTAAAATATATTTTTTTTATATATTTTTAAATAATATTTTAAAATTTTAAATTAAATATAATAATATAAAAAATTGAAAAAAAAAAACTATAAAATAATATTTAAATTATTACTTATAACTTATATACTTATAATAAAATAAAAACTAATATAATTTTTATAATTCTTAAAGTTATTTACTTTTTATTTTAATATTAAGCATATTTTAAATTAATTTTAAAAGTAATATAAAAAAATATTTTAATAATAATTAATTATAATTAAGCTAAGTTTATTTAAAATACTTTTTACTTAAATATAAAAATCAAAAAACTTAAACTTAAAAAGGATAATAATATTAATTTAATAATTAAAATAAATATAATAAATATATTTACTTACTTAATTTATTAAAAAAATTATAAGAATTATTTTAAATAATACTTTTTATAAATTTAAAAAATTATTTAAATTACTTTTATTGTTATTTTACTTTTACCTTAAGATAATATAATTATTATTATTAATATTAATTTTAAGATAATTATTTAAAATATATTTAATAAAAAAAATAAATATAAAAGTATTATAAGCTATAATTATAATAATTATTCTAATATTAAAATAAAATATTTTTAATTTTTTTTTAAAAATAATTCTAATATATTATAAAAAAGATTATAATAATTAATAATATAATTATAAAAGGCTTTTAAAACTATAACTTTTTTAAAATAATTTAAGTTATTAATATAGCTATTAGTTTTAATATAACTATAATAATATACTAATTACTTAATAAAAATATGAAAATTATTTTTTAAAGTTGAATAATTAAATATAAATTTAAAATAATATAAACTTAAAATATTTTTAATTTTAAAGTTAAGTTATATTAATAAGTATAAGCTATTATAATAAAAAAAGTATTTTTTATTATATTAAATAAATATATAAATAAAGCTTTTATATATAATATTAATAATATAAATAAAATTATTATAATTAAAATAATAATTTATTAAAATTATTATAAAATAAATAAAAATATTACTTTAATTATTAATATAAAAGGTAAATAATAAGTTAATTGGTTTTATAATTGTAATTTTATTTTAAGTCTTTAAATTTTTAAAATTAAATTATATATAAATAATATTAAAGCTAAGTAATATTATAAATATTATTAAATTAAATATAATATAAAAATTTATATTATAATCTTAAAATATAAATAATATAATATTAAAAAATATATAAATAAATGATACTTAGTTTTAAAAAAATATTACTTTTTTTATAATAAATTATATTTTATTTAAAATTAAATATATTTTAAGATTTTATTTTATATATAATATTTTTAAAAAACCTTATATTTAAAAATTATATTATTTAATTAAATATAAATAATTATATTATTAAGTTTATTTTTTATTAGCTTAAGCTTTAATAATAAATTAACTGTTTTTTGAAATTTAAAAAATATATAACTATTAATTATATAAAGCTAATATAAAAGTAAATATAAAAGTATTTAATAAATATATTATTTTTATTTTATTGTTATACTTAAAATTTTTTTTTATTATACTTATAAGTAAATTGAATTATTAATAAATTAAAGCTAAATCTTTTATAAAATTAATAAAACTTTTATAATAAAATATATAAAAAAAATAATTTACTTAGTTTTAGGAATATAAAATAAGTTTAATATAATTATTTTATAAAAGCTTTAAATATTAAATAATATTAAATATAATTTGTTTTACTTAATAAAAATGTTTTTTATTTTATTTATAAAAAAACTTAATAATATTATATATATATAAAAAATATAATTTCAAATTATAATATATAAATTTTGTTTTAATTAATATAATATAATTTCTATTAAAAAAATATTATTATATATTTCATATATTTATTAATTTTTTTAATAAAAAGAAAAATAAATAAACTTAGTTTTTAATATTATAATAATTTATTAAGTACTTAAATAATTATTTTTAATAATATTAATTTTTATTACTTACTCTAAGACTTTTATAATAAATATATTTTTTAAAATAATTATTTTTAATCTTAGTACTAAATTAATACTTTAGCTTAATATATTTTATAATAAAATTATAAAATTCATTAGTAATTATAAAAATAATATTATAAATTGAATTTAAGTATATTATAATTTTATAATATAATCTAAGAAATTATATTTACTTATTAATTTTACTTATATTTTACTTATTATTATTATTATTATAATTAAATTTATTTTCTAAGATTTAATTAACTTAATAAATAAAATTTAAATAATATAAAATTTAGTATTATTAAAATAAAAATAATACTATATTTTTTATTAAAAATAAATTAAATATATTTAATTTTTGAAAAAAAATTAAAATATATATTACTTAAATAATACATATATTTTAAAATATTATAAAATTAATAATTTTAAGTTATATATATAATAATTATATTAAACTTTTATAATAACATATTGAAAATAAGTAATTTAATATATTAAGTAAAATAAGTTTTTTAAAATTATATAATATATTATATATTAGTTATTCAAAATATAAAAATTAAAATAAATAAGGTTTTTTAATAAATTATAAAAGAAAAATATTATAAAATTTAAAAAAATATTTTTAAATAATATATTAAAAAATAAAAAAAATATTATAAAAATTTAAAAAAAATAAGTTTATTTTTAAAATAAACTTTTATATTTTATTAATTAATTTCTTAAGTTAAAGTAAATTAATAATAACTTTTTTTAATAATAAATTATTTCAATAAAATTATAATTCTTATAAATAAATTTTTTTATTAAATGCTATAATATTACTATTTTTTTTTTAATTTAATTTTAAAGTTAAAATTAATTTTTTTTAATTTATTAGAAAATATATATAAAAAGCTATTAAAAAAATAAAATTACAAAAAGCCTTAAGTAAATATAAAATTTTAATAAGCTTAATAAAAAACTATAATAAATTAATTTTTTAAGCTATTATATATTTTATTAATATTATTTTAATTATAAAACAATTTATAAGCTTTATTAAGTAAAATAATTAATTTTTTACAAATAAATAAGTAATAAAATAAATAAGTTTTTAAAATCAATTATTTATATTTTATTAAATTAATAAAAGTAACCTAATATTAAAAAAAATTATTTTACTTATATAATTTAATTTTATAAGTATATTTAATATAATTTATTATTTTTGACTTTTTCCTATATTAAATAACTTAAAAATCTTTTATTATTTTATATAACAAATCTAAGGCTTTTTTATAAAAGAATAACTTATTTTTATTTTAATAATTTTATATTTAGTATAATTTATAATTAAGTTAAAATTTCCTAAACCTAATTATTATAATTAATTTCTTTTTTTATTTATTATTTTATTATATATAACTTTTTAATAAATATAAAATATTTTTATTATTAAATTTATAAATAATATAAGTGTTCTTATATGTAATAAATTAATAATAAAAACTTAAAAATAATTTAAAAAAGCTTAAAAAATTCTATTATATATAAGTAAAAGAATTTGCTTTTAAATTTAAATTAAATAAAAGTAAATTAATTTATTTTACTTATACTTAACTTATAAATATTATTTAAGTATAATTTAATAATATATTACTATATTATAATGAAATATAAAATATTTAAGAATTTAAAAAAATTAAAAATTAAATTAAAAAAATTAAAAATTAAATTAAAAAAATTATTTAAAGTTTTATTAAATAAAAATAAGCTATTAAAATATATTTTTAATATTTTTATTATATTAATATATAAAAAAACTCAAATTTAATAAACTTATTTTTTTTATATTATAATAATTTAAAATACTTTAATTTATATTTTTAAAATAATTTATATATTAATAAAAAACTTAAATTAACCTTAGAAAATAATAAGAAATTAAATAAACTTTAATTTTAATATATATATATAATTATAAATATATATAAAATAATATTAATTTAAGTTTTAAAACTTAAAAAAATTTTTTTAACTTTTATATAAATATATAGTAAGTTTTCTTAATTTATAAATAAAAGCTATTAAAATAATAAATTATATTTATTATAAATATATTATTATATTAGAAATATTCTTAATATAAAAAAAATTATAAAAATATTTTTTATATATAAAAGAAATTAAATAAAAGCTTAAATTAAAAATTAAAATATTACTTAAAAAACCTTTTATAAAATATAATATATAAGTAAAATAAATTAATATTTAATAATAATTTGAAAATAAAATATACTTAAGCTAGCTTTAAGATTATTAATAAAAACCTTATTATTAAAAAATCTTAAAATATACTTAAATATTACTTTTTTTTATAAAAATATAAAAACTTTATTTTAATTTTAATTTTATATAAAAAAAATTAAGCTTAATTATTTTCTTTTAAAAGTATATTTCAAGCTTTATATTACTTTTATATTAATATAAATAAAATTAAACATATAATATTATATTTTTTTTTAATATTTAATTTATATATAAAAATAACTTAGTTTTTTTATTTTTTTTAAACTTATTATAATATCAAAATAACTTTTTATATTTTTTATAGCTTTTAAATTAATAAAATAATTCCTTTAGCCTAAAAAATTAAAATAATTTTAACTTATATAAACTTTTTACTTAAAACTATTTAAGATTTAAAAGTTAAATTAAAATTAAAACATATTTATTAAATTAATATAATTTTTGTTTATTACTTTTAATACTTTAAAACTATTATATTTAAATTTCTTATAAGCTATTTAAACTTGAAGTTATTAAAACCTTAATCTTAAAATCTTATATTAAATAATAAAAGTAAATTATTAATTTTACTTTAAAATTAATTTTTTATATTAGCTTTAATAAATACTTTTATAATCTTAAGCTTAGCCTAAAGTAAAAATACTTAAGTTTTACTATTACTATTACTATTACTATTACTATTACTATTACTATTACTATTACTATTACTATTACTATTACTATTACTATTACTATTACTATTACTATACTATTACTATTACTATTACTATACTATTACTATTATTATTATTATTATTACTACTACTACTACTACTACTATTATTATTATTATTATTATTATTATTATTATTATTATTATTATTATTATTATTATTATTATTATTATTATTATTATTATTATTATTATTATTATTATTATTATTATTATTATTATTATTATTATTATTATTATTATTATTATTATTATTATTATTATTATTATTATTATTATTATTATTTTCTCTTAAGCTTAAGCTAATAATAATAAATTAAATAAAAAATTTACTTTTATTTTTTAATTTTTAATAGCTTTCTATTATAATATTAATATAAAAAGACTTTAAAATTAAATTAAAAATTAAATATATATTTTTATAAAACTGAAATAATATAAATAATTAAAATTGAAATTTTATAATTTTATTTATTAATTATTAATTTTATATTTAGCTTATAATAAATATTTTTAAAAAAATAAATAAAATAATAATAATAGACTTAACTTAAGCTTAAGCTAAAAAAAAAAGTAAAAAAAAAATAATAATATTACCCTAGGGAAAAAGTAAAAGAAAATAAATAATATATTAAAAAAAAGTA
The DNA here is from genome assembly GCA_030708095.1 of Trichoderma sp. CBMAI-0020. Lineage (NCBI taxonomy): Eukaryota > Fungi > Ascomycota > Sordariomycetes > Hypocreales > Hypocreaceae > Trichoderma > Trichoderma sp. CBMAI-0020. Next base: position 1,948,282 of record JAJNCI010000001.1, read on the forward strand.
ATAATAATAAAAAAAAAAAAAGCTTTACATAATTAAAAAAAAGTATTAAAGCTATTTTAAATAAAAATTTAATAATAACTATAATATTTAATAAAAATTTATATTTTTTTTAAATTAATTTATTATAATTTTATCTTATACTTAAATTACTTTAAGATTAAGTTAATATTTTAAAAAAAATAATATTAAGGTAAAAGTAAATATTACTTAAGTTTACTTAAACTTAAAAATAAACCTTCAAGCTTAAATACTTAAAATAATTTTTAAATATAAGTATTTTATTTTATTAATATTCAAAATGAAATAACCTTAGCTTATTATTATAATAAAATAATAAGGTATTAGATAATAAAAAAGGTATATTTTTAATTTATTTTATAAAAACTTAATAAACCTTTATAGTTCATCTAATAATATAATATATATTATATATATATATAATATAAGTATATTATAATATTCTACTAGGTCCCCTCTAAAAAAAAAAAAGCTAATTTATCTTAAATCTTTATTTATTTAACTATTTATTTAATTATTTTATATTAAGTTATTTTATTTATTTATTATTTTTTATTTTTAGCTTTATTATTTTAAAAATATTTTAATTTTATAATATTTTAATTTATTAATTATTTTTATATTTAACTTTTATTTTAATTTTAAATTATATAAGTATACTTATTTATTATTTTTTAATAAGTATTTATTATTATATATTTATTATTTATTTTTTTATATTTACTTTTAATTTACTTTTTAATTTCTTTAATATAATAATTATCTTTAAATAATTTACTATTATATTATATTTTTATTAATTAATTTTAATTATATATAATATAATTAGTTAATTTATATTTTTTAATTTTTTCTTTATTTTTACTTAATTATTATTAATTTTTTTAATTTTAAGTATTAAAAGTTATATTATTTAAAATATTTTATAATATATTTATATTTTTTATTAAATATAATTTTTTTTATTTAACTTTTATAATTTATTATATATAAGAGATTTAAGTATATTTATATAACTTAATTTATTATATATATTTATTTAATTAATTTTATATAAGCTCTTAGCTTTTAACTTAATATATTATATTTACCTTAAGTTTAATTATTAATTATTTTACTTATAATTTAATTTATTATTTATTTATATTACTTTAATAATATTTTTCTTTTAAATTATTTATTTAATATTTAGGTTTTTATATAAAATATAAAAAAGTTTTATATTAAAATTATTTTTTTATTTTTTAAGTTATTTAAGTTACTTATTTTAAAATAAATATTAATTTTTATTTAATTTTTAGGTTCTTTTATTAGTATTTTATATATTATTAATTATATTTAAAAAAGTTAAATTAAATTAATTTAAGTTTTTTAATTATTTCTTATTTTATTTATTTATTTTATTATTTATTTAATAAAATATATTTTACTTATAAGCTAAGTTTATTTTTTTTTTATTTATAATACCTTATTATTTAATTTTTTTATATTATTTCTTTTTTATTAGTTAAGTTAATTAATTAATTTTCTTAATTTATTATAATTTTATTTTATTTTTTACTTTAAAGTAATATTAAGTTTAATTATCTTATAGCTTATTTATTTTATTAATATTATATATTTATTAAAATATATAATAAGTTTAGCTTATAATTATTAATTACTATTTTTAAAGAATTTATTTAATAAAAGTTAATTAATTAAACTTTTATATTATTATTCTTAATATAATAATACCTTTAAGCTTTATAATAATAAAGCTTATAATTAATAATATAATTAAAAGTATATAAAGTTTATTTTCTTATTTTAATAACTTATTAATTTTTTATATTTTAATTTTAAGATTTATTTTATTTTTTTACTAGAAGTATATTTTTAAGTTAAGGATTCTTATATTTATATACTTATTTAAATAAGCTTTAAAATATTTTTTATAATTTCTTTAATTTTCATTTATAATTATTATAATATCTTAAATTATTAATATATATTATTATTTTTTATTTTTTTATTTAATATTATAATAATTACTTTTATTTTTAAATTTACTTTAAAAGTAATAATATATTTATTTTTAATTATTTAATTTAATAATAGCTATTTAATAATTTATATATTAAATACTTAATTAACCTTAGTTAATATTAATAATAATAATATAATATTAAAAAATTTTTTTTAATATTTTAATAATAATTATTATATTAATTAATTATAGTATTAATAGTAAATTTTTTATAAGTATAAGAAAAAAATAAAATAATAAAAAAAAAGATTTAATAAGTATATATTATAAAAGAAAATTTTAATAAGTATATATATTTTATTTTTATATTATATATATATTTAGGTAATTTTATTATTTAATAAGGTATTATTTATATTATTTATAAGTATTAATTATTTATTTTTTATATTTATTTAAGCTAATAATTATATTTAAATATTAGTTTTTAAGATTATTTAAATTTTTTTTTATAATTTATTTAATAATATTTTATTAAATAATTAATTTTATAAGTTTATATAATATTTTTTATTATTTAAATTAATTTTTTTTTAATTTATTAGTTTTTCTTATTATTATAGCTCTTTTATTTAATTAAGTATTTAATTTATAAGTTTTTTATTTTTTTATTTATTTATTTAATTATAATTTTTTTAATTTTCTAATAATTTTCTCCTTTAATTATTATTTTATTTAATATCTGTCACAACCTGGTTTACTGTGATAGTGAAAAACCCCTTATAAGCAGCTGGTTCTGTTATAATAATTGCTTATAATAGTGATTATCGTGTAACAATCTGTTATACCGTTAAGCCAAACAGGGCAAAAGATTAGGCCAATAATCACTATTGTAAGCAATTATTGTAACAGAACCAGCTGCTTATAAGGGTTTTTCACTATCACAGTAAACCAGGTTGTGATAATATCTTAATTAATTATTAATAAAAGTTACTTTTTTTTAATATTAAAAATAAGTATATTATTAATATTATATTATAAATTTTTTATAATATTAGTAGTTTTAGTTAATAAGCTAAGAAGTTAATTTTTTTATAATTTTAAATAATTTAGCTTTTTATTTTAATTATTTTTTAAGTAGTTTCCCTAGTAAATAATATTTTTTATATAATCTTAAGTATATTTTATTATATAATTAAAAATATATTAATTTATATTTTTTATATTATATATAAATTTTATTAATACTTTTATATTATTTATTAAGTATTTTATTTTTTTTATATATAGCCTTTTTAAAGTATTAAATGTAATTTTTATTAAGTTATATATTAGATTTAAGAATTTTTATTTATTTAATAAGTTTAAAACCTAATACTAATTTATTAAGGCTTTATTTAATTAATATATTATAATTATTATTTAAATAAAATTATAAAGTTAAAATTATTTTTATTTAAGGAATATTTAATATTATTATATAATATTAAATAATAATTTTAATTATTTAATTTTTTTATTTTAAGCTTTTATTTATTTATAAATAATAATTTATATTTATTATCAATTTTATATTTATTACTTTGAATAATCCTTTTTAAAAATTTAATATAAACTTATTATTTTTATTATTAATAATAATTTTTAAAAATCCTTAATTATATAATATTAATAATTTTAAATATACTTTTACTTATTATTTTATTATATATTAAATTAATTTTAAAATCAACATAATCTTTCTTAATTATTTATATATTATTATTATTATAATATTAAATTAATAATTATATTTATTTAATTTTTAAAATAAATATAACTTTTCCTTAAGTAATTTAATAATAAAGTTATTATTATTATATATAAAGCTATACTTAATTTTAAATTAATTATATTTTTTTTATTAATTTTATTTTTTTATTTTATTTTTAAGATATTTAAGGTAATATAATATATATTATTATACTTATTTTATTATATAAGAAACATTTAATTTATTTAATATAATTAATATTTTCTTAATTTTTAAATAAAATTATTTATTATATACCTTATAAAATATATTTTAAATATAATTTATTAAAATATATAAGTATAATTTATTATTAATATTTTTTTAAATATTTTTTTTATTTTATTTATAAAATAATATAAGAATATATTTAAATTTATTTTTATTATTATTTTATATTTTTTATTTATTTATATTAATAATAATAATAATTTTTATATAATATTAATTTATTTATATTCTTTTTATAAATTCTTTTTTACTTTTTTATTTATATATTATATATTTTATTTTTATATATTATTTAACTTATTATTATTTTTTTATTATTTTATTTATTTATTATAAGTAGCTTAAATAATATATTTAAAATTAGGTTTATTTTTCTAAGAATATAATAGATTTTTAATTTAAATTAGCTTAAATATATTAAAGCTATTATTAGCTTTTAATTTACTTTAATTAAGTTTAATATAAATATAATTATATAATCTATAATACCTTTTATTATTATATAATCTATAAGAATTCTTATTAATATATTATATAATTATATTATAGTTTTAAGCTTATAATATAATTATATTAAGTATATTATTTTTTTTTTATTAACTTATATTTTTACTTTATTTTTAATTTTATTAACTTATATTTTTATTTTATTTTTAAAAATAATTAACTTAAAATATAATAAGCTAGAATCTTTAAATTAATATATTTAAAGGTTTTCATTTATTATTTTTTAAATAAAATATAAAAGGTTTTATATTTTATTTACTTATATTAAGTTTAAAATATATTAATTTTAATAAATTATAATAATATAATTATTATTTTTTTATTATTTATTTTTATAATAATTTAAAAGCTTGTTTTTTTAATTTTATTAGTTTAAATATTACTTTTTATAATTTAAATTATTATATTTTTTATTTATTTTTTTTTATTTTTTTTACTTTTTTATTTTTTAATATTACTAATAGTTTTATTTTCTTTTTTTTTAAATAAAGCTACTTTTATTTAAAATTTATATATAAATTATTTTAAAAAAGTTATTATTTTTAAATATATTTTTAAATTTATTAAATTTATTAATATTTTAATTTTAATAATATCTTTTATTTATTTAATAATTATAAATAATCCTAATATATTAACTTAAAATTTAAATAATTAAATTAATAAATAATTATAAAATAATTTCTTTAAGTTAATTATTAAATAAAGCTTTTTAAATAATATAAATACTTTATAAAAATATTAGTAATAATCTTTAAATATATTACTAGATATTATTATATTATTAATATAAGCTTATATAAATTATTAAAAATAATATAATTTTTAATTTATAAATCTTTATATTTGTAATAATAACTTTTAAAATCTTATTAAAATAATATATAATATTTCTAATTTTTATAAACTAATATAATTATTTAATTTTTATATTTAATATATATAATAATTAATAAAAGAATATAAATATATTTAATATTATAATATATTTCTTTTTTTTAATTAATATTATAATATTTTTTTATAATAAAACTAAATATATATTTAATATTATAATCTTATTAAAGGCTCTTGGATTATTTATTATATAACTTTTCTTAACTTTATTAAATATATATTAAATAATAAGTATTAAGCTATTAAATAAATATAATTATTTTATTTATTTAACTTTATCTTAAATATATAACTTATTTATTATTTTATTTAAGGCTTATTTATTTTTAATCTTTAATAAATATAATTTTTTTAAAGTCTTTTAGTTTTATTAGTTATTTATAAAATAAAATTTTATTTTTTCTTTTTTTAATATTAAGATTATACTTTAATCTTTTTATATATTATATTATTTAATAATTTATTTAATTTTAAAATTTTTTTTATTATTATATATATAGATTTTATTTCTTAAAATTTATTTAAATTTATTTATTAGTTTTTTTATTATTTCTTATTTATTTAATAAAATAATTAATACTTTATCTTATACTTTTTATATTTAATTATTTATTAAACTTAAGATTATTCAAATAAATTCTTTATTTTTATTTATTAGATTATATAAATTTATTTTATTTTATAATAAAGCTAAAGTTTATATATTTATTATAATTACATAATTATTTTTATTATAATCTTTAATTATGTTAATTTTTTATTTTAATAAAATACTATTAATTTATTTATTAAATTTATTATTATAACTTAATTAATTTTAAGTATTATTTTTAATATATTTAATATATATATATGATTAATTAATTTATATATTAATATTATAAAATAATAAGTTCTTTTTATATTATATAAGTTATATTTATTAAGTTAATAATATTATATTAATATTTATATTAATAATTAAGATTATATATTTATTATTTTAAATATTAATACTTATTTTTAACTTATTTTATTTTTTAATAGCTTTTAATATATACTTATATATTATTTATTATTTATATTATTAAATAATGATTTATAATTAATAAGTTAATATTATTTTTTTTTTTATAAAATTATCTCTTAAAAATATATTTAATTTAAAGTTTTTTTTAACTTATATTTTAATATAAAGGTATAAGTTAATTAATATTTATTTTTAAAATTATTATATATAAAAATTAAATTATATTTCTATTATTAATATAATTAATTTATTTATTATTATTATTTAATTTAATTTTTTTAATAAAAAGAATATTATATTTAATAAATATTTTTAATTTAATATTTATTAATTAAAATATTTAAGTAATTATTATTAATAGCTATTATTATTTTTAATTTATTAATTATAAATTTTAATTTTATTTTAATAAATATATATTTTTATAATAAATTAATCCTTTTAATTAAATTTATTTTAATTACTTAATTATTTTAAAATATTAAATTATTATTTAATTTACTTATTTATATTATTTATTTAGCTTTTATTTATTTAATTTATTAAGTTTTATAATTCTCTATAAATATATATATTATTAATATTACTTAACTTAAAAATAATATTATATATTTTTAATATATATAATCTTTTTTAAAAGTATTTATAAGTTATATATTATTTAATTTAAATAATAATATTAGCTTTATTAACTTATTATATTTATTTAATATATTTATATTAAGATTATATAAGTAATAAAATTTAATTTTAATTTAAGTAATTATTTATATATTTTTTATTATTTAATTCTTTAAACTCTTTAATTATTTAATATTTTTAAACTTTAAGATTTACTTTAACTTTAATAGCTTTTTTATTATTAATATTTATATAAATATTTATTATTAAGTTAATATTATTAAACTTAAATTATTTATAATAATAATATTTATTATATTAAAAAATTTGTTAATATATATTCTTATATTTTTAAATTTATTATTTATTATTTAAAAGTTAAGTATATTAATTATTTTATTTTTATAAATAAGTTTATAATTCATATAATTTAAATTATTTAACACTTTTATTAATATTATATCTTATATTTAATTAATATAAATATTTATGATAATCCGGTCCCTAGATCTTAAGTTATTGTTATAGGGTAGGGAGATTCCCAAGGGATAAAGGTGTGTGTTTATATTAGCAGAGGGGATAGGATATCCAGTTAATAAGCATATTACATAAGTCATATAATTAATAAATAAAGTATAACCTATATTTAATACTATTAGGTTATTAATAACTAATTATTTAAGCTATTTAATAAGTGTATTTTATTTAATTTATATAATAGTTATTTTTATAAAAGTAATTATAAATAATATTACCTTTTATTACCTTTTCTTATAAAGTAATTAAAAGTAATAGCACTTATTATTACTTTTTTATATAATTAGCCTATTAATTTATACCTAATTTATAATATATACTATTATATTTATTAAGTTATAATATAATACTCCTTTTTTAAAGGTCTTATTTTTAAGACTTATTATAATATCTCTTATTTTATATATTAATATAATATAATATTTTCCTTTTTTATATATAAATCTTATAATATTTTCCTTTTTTTATATATAAATCTTATAATTTATTTTCTTATATAAGTAATTTCTTTTTTTTATATTACCTTTTTTTTTTATAATTATAAAAATACCTTTAATAAAATATATTATTTATAAGGCTTATATTATACTATATTTTATTAAAATAAGAAATATATTAATTTAAATAAAAAAGAATTAATTTCCTAGACTAAAATAATAAGTATTTCCACTATATTATATAATTATTATTTAAATATAGGCGCTAAAAGCATATATTATTATAATAATTACTCTTTTTATTATTAAAGATATATTTAATTATATAAGTTATATAATAATAAAATAATAGCTATTTTTCATAAGTCCTTATATTTATAATTATAAGGTCTTTATTAATTATAATATTATTTTTAATTATATATTTATAAAAAAAGTATATTAAATATAATAAACAAAAGTATAAGGCTAAGGCTATTTTATTAAAAGTATTAAACTAGCTTTAGTAAATTTATTAATTAAAGTAAAATACTAAGAAGTATAATAATAAGATATTTTATTATAATATAAAAGTATTAGATATATATAATAAGGTTAATTAATAAAGTATAAAAGTTACTTTCTTAGGCGGTCCTTTTGCCTTTAAGTAGGTTAATTTAGGTGTAATTAATCTAGACCTATTACTAGGCTTTTTAAATTCTAGTGAATCTTTTTACTATTAATTATATATTCTTAAAATACTTAATAGGTTTTTAATTATTAATATTATTATTATATTTTTTTTATTTTATTAAATATTTATATAGCTTATTTTAATTAAGCTTAAATTTAAAAATTTTTTTAACTTTATATTTTTCTTTTTCTTTTTTAATTATAATTTTATTATAAATAATTTTACTTATATTTTTATTAATTAAAGCTTTTTTTAAAAGTAAAATATAAAAATTAAGTAAAGTTTTACTCTTATTTTCCTTTAATATTAAAGATATTAAGCTTATAATTAACTTCTTTAATTTTCTTTATAATTTTATAAGGTCTTACTTTCTTATAGTTTAGTTTATTACTTAGCTAATTAGTTTTTAATATTAGCTTATTTAATTTCTTTTATATAATAGTAAAAGTAAATTATATCTCTTTTTTAAAAGGTTAAACCTTTAAGCCTTATTTAATTTATATACTTTTATATTTATATATATATTAATTTAAATTATACTTATAGTTTTTTATATAATTTAATTATATTATTTATTTTAATTATTATAAATTTAGTATTTATACTTATATATAATATTTTATAAGCGCTAGATTTATAATTATAATTTAAGAAAAATAATAATTTCCTAGTAGATTTTAATAATATACTATTATATAAGAGTTATATAATTAGTAATTTCTTAACTTAATTATCTTATTATAGGTTTATATAATATTATAATTATACTTTAATAATTTAATCAATTTTCTTTATTTATTTATTTATTTATTTAAGGGTAATATTAGGGTTGTAAAATTAGTTTTTAGTTTTTTGTTTTTAGTTTTATTACTAATAACTAATATAGTTTTTAGTTACTAATAATAAAAATTAATTAGTTTTCTTTTAACAAAAACTAATTAAAATTAGTTTTATTACTAATATTAATAACTAAAAAAAACTAATAATATTAAAATTTGTTTTTTATATATAATAAATTAGTAATAAAATAAATTTTATTTTTAATATATAATAAATTAGTAATAAAATGAAATTTGTTTTTAATATATAATTAGTAATAAAATGAAATTTATTTTTTATATATAAAAAAAATATTAGTCTTTTTATTTAATTTTTAAGCAGCTAATTTTATTTATATTAATTTATAAGCAGCTAATTTTACTTATTTTAATTTTTAAGTATTTAATTTTGTTTATTTTTAATTTTTAAGCAGCTAATTTTAATTATAGTAATTTATAAGTAGTTAATTTTAATTATATTAATTTATAAGTATTTAATTTCGCTTATTTTAATTTCTAAGTAATTAATTTTTATTAATATTAAATTTCTAAGCATTTAATTTAATTTAATTTCTAAGTAGTTATTTAATTATTATTAATTACTAAAATAGCTAAAACTATATATTTTATTATAATTCCTTTAATTTTCTTTTAGTTTTTTTTAGTTTATTATAGCTTTTTTATTTATTAAAATAAATTCTAATTATTCTAATTAATCTAACTAATCTAATGCTTCTAAAGCTATAGAAGTTATTTCTCTTATTTAATTCCTTATAAATGCCACTGAATTAGCTGAAATAGGCTTTATTAATAATTCTTCTTTTATAATAGATAACGCTAGTGTTAGCGCTATTAATTTTATTTATAATAAGAAGGATTATAAATTAAAGCTTAATAAGAATTCTAGAATTTATATTTTTTAATACAATTTATTTACTAAAACCTTATTACTTATTGATTTAAATAAGGAGTGTGAAATTAAATTATAATACACTTTATAAGTTAAAAATCCTTATTTATTATTTATAAAGGCTTATAAATTATATTATTTTTTATAAATAATATTTTTATAAAGGATTTATTTAAGCTTTATTATATTATTTTTATTTTACTTATATATTTTTTTTTTAATTTTATAGGTGCCCTTATAAATCAACAGCTTAACTAAAGAATTTTAAGTCATTTAATTTTACTGAACATTATTAAGTTTTACACTTATAAATAGCTTATAATAAAAGCTCTAAAAGGCTTAGAAAATATAGTAAGTTATTATTTTATTATTTATTTTATTATTTATTATTTATTAGCGTTTTTTTATTAATAAATTAATTAAAAGCTAATATTATTCCTTTAACGCTTAATAATTTATTACATTTAAATTCATAGTATAAAAGGGCAAAAATAGCTTTATTTTTAAATAATAAAGCTATAGAATTAATATTATCTTTTTTAATAGAAAATAATATCTCTTTTAATATAATTGCTTTAGATATATTTAATAAGCTATTATCCTATTATAATAAGTAAGTTATTTATTTATTTATTTATTTATTTTATTTATATATTTTATTTTACTAATTTTTATTAGGGATTATAGGAAGGTTAATAGGGTTAATATTAAAAAAGCCCTAAAAGAAACCTATGAAAAGGCCTTATTAGATTTAAATTTACTTTTAGAAGTAAATATTAAATCTTATAGGTCTTTTTCTATAACCTTTAATATTTGGACTTTAAATACATAAAATTCCTATTTAGGGATTATTTTGATTTATATTAATTTAAATTTTGAATTAAAATATAAATTAATAGGTATATTTTTTTTATTAATTTATTATATTCTCATTTATTAATTTTATTATAGGTTTTTTTAAACTTCTTAAAAGTTACACTAGAATTTATATATTTTAGTAATTTATAAAGGCTTTAAAGCCTTATTCTTATTTATTAAATTATAATAATTTAATAAGGTATATTTTTCTTTATTTTATAGTTATTTTTTTACTAGTAGCTTTTTTTTAGTATAATAAGAGATAATGCTGTAAATAATAACATATTTATAGACTCTTTTATAGAAGCTTATAAAAAAGCTTATAATAAAGAGTTTATAAATGATATTAGATGTATAGCATATATTATTAATTTAATCGCTTAAGATATGGTAAAGATTATATATCTAATTTGACTTCTAATTTATTATTATTAAATTATATAAATAATAATTTATATAATAATAATAATAATAGCTTAGAAGCTAATGAAAATAATGCTATTTTTAATAGTAAGTGTTTTATTTCCTTTATTTTATTTTATTTCCTTTATTTTATTTTACTAATTATAAAATAGATATTATAAATTAAACGAGGCGCCTTATATCACTTATAAAATACACTTAAGAATTAAGTTCTTTATTAATTAAAGGGATTTTAAAAGCTAAAAAAGAGAATAAAATCCCTTCTAATTTTAATAAGGAAAAAATCCCTTTAGGTATATTATTTATTTATTATAGCTTTTTTTTATATTTTTTTTTTAATAATTATTAATTTTATAATAGATAATATAACCTATTGGAATTTAACTTATTATATGCTTAATACTTTTATTAAATTAAAAGAAGTATTATATTTTTATTATAAATTTTATAATAATAATGAATTTAAAAAGGTATATTATTTATTTATTTATATCCCTTTTTATATATTTTTCTAATTAATATTTTAATAGTTATATTTAAATCTAGTTAAATGGCAGGTTTTAAAAGAACTAAGAGATATATTTCTTGTTTTTTTAAAACCTTCTATTAAATTATAGGGCTAATTTTATATAATAATTTTAATTACTTTATTATATATTTATAAAATATATCATAAATTGGATTTTTTATATTAAAAATATAGCTCTAAGGCTCCTACTAGTGAATTAGTAAGTAATTCTTTTTATTTTATTTTATTTAGTTAATAACTAATTTTTTAATAGGCTTCTTATTATAAGCTATTTGTAAATGCTATAAAATTAGGATTAACTAAATTAAAGAAGTATTTTCCTAGGAAATTAACCTCTTTTAATTTAATTAATTATAAAGCTTTTTTATTTAGCTTATTTTTAGATCCTTAATTTAAAAATACTTATTTTATAGAAAAAGGCTATTTATATTATTATTTTAATTTAAATAATAATATAATAAAGCTAATTTGCGTTAAATATAATAAGTAAGTTATTTCCTTTTTTTTATTTCCTTTTTTATATTAGTCTTATTTTATTAATTATAAAATAGGATAAATAAGGAAATAAACGGCTAATTATAATTAATAACTTAATTAATTTATCTTTTGATGAATTAGCTAATAATTATAATTATAATAATGCTAATAATACTAATAATGAAAATAATAAAAATGAAAGCCCTAATAATAATTTAAATTTATTAGATTCTAATAAAGATCTTTATTTAGGGATAATAATAGGAAAAATTAAGACGAAATCTTATTTTATTTAAAAGAAAGCCTTTTAGAAGAAAATGTAAGTGTTTTCTTATTTATTTATTTATCCTTTTTTATATTCTTTTTATAACCTTTTTTATAACCTTTTTTATTATTTATTAATTTTTTAATAGGAAAATCCTCTTGATTATTGGAAATTAAATAAGGATAAATTTCCTATTTTATCTATTTTAGTAAGGCGTTATTTAGCTATTCCTGCTACTTCTGCTGCAATAGAGAGTATTTTCTTTATTTCTAATAATATTATTACTAAATCTAGAAATAGGCTTAAGCCTAGTCTAGTTAAGGAAATAATATTATTAAAGAGCTGGATTAAGGATTTTAAAGAGCTTGAAAATGAATTTATTGATAATAATAGTGATATAGAAGAAATAAATTAAAGGTCTTTTTTTTTAATATCTCTTTTTATAGCTTTTTTAAATCTTTTTTTATTTTATTAATAAATTAGTAATTAAATTAGTTACTAAAATTAATTACTAAAATTAGTTTAGTTTCGTTTTTGTTTTTAGTTATTAAATTACATATAAAAAACGAATACTAATTAAAAACTAATAACTAAAAACGAAATTAGTTTTGTTACTAATTTAAAAGATTAAAATTCGTTTCGTTACTAATAAATTCGTTTTTAGTAATGAAAATAGTAACGAAATTACAACCCTGGGTAATATATTATATTAGCCTTATAAATAATTTATTCCTAATTTAATTATAAGATTTTACTAGAATTTAAATATAATATTTATTCTTAATTAAAGATAATATTTTTTAGTAATTTATAATTTAAGCTAATAAATCTTATAAAAATATATATAAGATTTTTAATATTTATTACTTTCTTATAAAAGATAAAATAAGTTATTTTTATTAATTAATTAATAATAATAAAAATGCTATTATATTTTACTTTTATTATTAGTTATTTTAATAATAGTAGCTTTATAATATAATTAAATAATATAAATACTTATAATCTTATAGGTATTAATAAAGGCTAAATCTTATTATAAGGTAAATATTTAGTGCTTTTATTTTATTAGTAGGTATTATAATATAATATAATATATTAAATTACTTTTTTTTATTTTATTAATATAATAAATAGTATTATTATACTTATTCTTTTATTTTATAAATTCTTTTATATTTATAGATTTAGTGTTTATAGATTATTTTTATTATTTTATTATATAACTCCTTTAGTACCTATATTTTATCTTTATAGGTTAATATTTTATTATTAAGGGTTACTTTTTTTAAGATATTATTTACTTTTTATTAAATAATATACTTTTTAATTTTTATAATTATAAAATTATTTTTTTTTAATTTAAAATATTATAGCTAATAATTATTATTTAAGATTTCTTTTATTATTATACCTTAGTATTTATATAAAATATTTAAGAATTTTTTAAAATAATTTAGGTTTATAGTTAAGTATATTTACTTATTTATTTTTTTTACCTTTAATATAAATAAGTTTATAATAATTTTTTAAAGTATTTAACTTATTATTAAAATAACTTTTATATTATTATAAAATAGGTAATATTATTATAATTAATTTAAACCTTAACCTTATATAAGCTTTTATATAAGTAATATTTTTACTTCTTAAATGCTTTTATAATAATTATAAATTCTTTATTATAAATAATATATTATAATATTAGCTTATAGAGTTTTTTTAAAAAGAATATAATAGGTTATAACTTATTAGTTTTTAAGTCTTATTATCTAATTTATCTTTTTATAGTATAGTCTAAGGCGTTTATTTTTACTTTAATAAGTTTTATTTTATTAAATATTATTAGAATTAGGTTATTAGTAATAGTATTCTTAAGTTATTAAAATATTATAATTTCTAGGTTTTTTTATTTAAACTTGTTTTTTATTTATAAGATTTAAAAGTAGTATAATAATTTTTATAAAGTTTTTAATAAATCTTTAGTAATAATTTACTAGTTTTAAGAAGCTTTATACTTCCTTAATATTTTTAAAATCCTTTTAGTCTTAAATTATATTAATTTTAATAAAATTTATATATATATTTTTAGGTGTAATAATATATCCTAGGAATATTACTTCTTATACTTTAAATTAATATTTTTTAAGTTCTATAAGGAGGTTAATATTTTTTAATACCTATAATATCTTATAGATATATTTTTTATATTCTTTAAGAGTCTTTAAGAAGATTAAGATATTATTTAAGTAAATAATAATAAATTAGTTAATATATTCCCAGGGTTGTAAATTCGTTACTAATTTTATTACTAAAAACGAATTTATTAGTAATGAAACTAATTTTCGTTTCGTTAATGTTAGTTTAAATGAAATTCGTTTTCTATTAGTAATATTTTATTAACTTTAAAAATAACCTTATATAATAAATTAAAAGAATAAAATTAATATATTTTAAATATTTTACTATATAATTATTATATAGGCTTTTTTATATATTTTATATAAGCTTTTTCCTATTATTATATAACTTTTTATATTATTTTAATTATTAAATTAGTAATAAATTTAGTAATAAAATTAATTTTCGTTTTTATAAATTAATTTTTAGTAACTAAAAACTATAATAGTTTTTAGTAACGAAACGAAAAACGAAAAACGAAAAACGAATTTTACAACCCTGTATATTCCTTAAGTATAAAATTAATTATCTTTTAGAATATAGTAGGTGCATTAGTAAATCTAAAAGGTATAATTAAGCATTTAAATAATCCATATTATATTTAAAATACTATTTTTTATTTATTACCTTTTTTAATTTATATAAGATTATAGGCTTTTTTTAAGTTAAGAGTTATAAATTAATTTACTTTTACTAGTTTATTTTTAATTTTAGAGATTAATAGTAGTAGGGTGTAATTCTTTTTTATAATCTTATTAAGCTATTAGTAATTTATTATTAATTATAGCTTATTATTTTTTTAGGTATAAATATAATAAGGTATTTTATAAATAATAAGAATTTTTATATATATTTTAATTTTAGTTATTTTTTTAATTATTCTTATAAGGTAATAAGTTTAATCTTATTAAGGTTATAAATCTTATAAAACTTAGGTGTTATCTTATCCTTTAGCTTAATAATATAATCTTATTTAATATAAATTAATATTTTAGTTTATACTATTTTAATATATAATTTCTTATATTATTAAAACTTTTATAAAATAGGTTATAGTTATTTCTTAGAGTTATTATTATCTTTTTCTTTATTTTAAACTTATATTTTTACTTTTATAAGTTTAGCGTTAATAAATATAAGTTCTTAATATATATATATAACTTTTTTTTATATTTATATAACTTTTAATTTATTTCTTTTATTATAATACTATAGAGGGATAATTAAAGGCATATTATTAAATTTAACTATTTTTATTAAAGGTGTTTTCTTACTTTATGGTTTCTTACCTTTTAATAGTAGTATATGGGCTTTTAATTTTATTAATAGCATTTGCATTTTTTATAGCTTTTTTTAATTAAGTTATAACTTTGTTTTAATAGGTAAACTTAAGTTATTACTTTAACTTAATTAGCTTATTCCTTAATTAATAATAAGATTATATATTTATAATTATATAAGTCTTAGAATTATATTAAACTTATTAATTAATAAAAGGTTAAATTATAATAATATAGTTTATCCTTAGATTATAACTTTAAGGTAATTAGTTTTCTTATTAATAATGCTATGATTATATAAGAATTTCTTTCCTTTAGTATTATATAATTTAATAAGTATAGTTTTTATTTTATATAAGACTTATATAAAGTTTATAAAGTTTAGTAAAATATAATTAATAGTTGCTTTAGTATTTATTTATATTATAGCTTTATAACCTATAATTATAGCTTTAATTATAAGCTTAATTTTATTCTTTTATTATATTACTTTAAGTGTAATTTAATTAAGGTATATTTTAATTTAAATTTTCTTATTTATTTATTAGTTATATTTTATATATTAGTAATATCTTACTTATAAAGTATTTTATATAATAAGCTTATAGTATTATTTAATATATTTTTAATTTACTTTATATTTCTTATTTTATTATATACCTCTAGTATAAGTTTTAAAGTTATACCCTTAAGTTTTTAAGTTATAAATAATATAATAAAGTATTTTTTATTAATAATAATATTTATAATATAGTTTATTATAATATTATATAAAGTCTTTTTATTTATATTATAAAATATTAAGATATTTATATTAATTAGCTATCTTTAAGATTATATAATTTATATAAAATAGCTTAGTATAATGATATTATTCTTATTATTTATAATATTTTAAAAATAAATTTTCTTAATTTAATTATATTTATTCTTATTTTAGGAATTAATTTCTTATTATAACTAGGTAGTAGATATATTATTTTACTAATTTAATTTTAAAGGGTCTTTATAGTAATATTACTAATATAAGTATAATAATTTTAAGTATTTCTAGTAAGATAAATATTATAGTTTTATTAGTAATTATATTATTATTCTTTTTTAAGTATTTAATTTATATAAGTATATTATTAATTATATAGTTTATTTAATAAGTTTATATTATAGCTTTTAATATAAAAAAGACTTAATTAGTAATATTATTATTTTTAATTTCTTATTCCTTAATAATAACTAGTATAGTTTTTTTTATTTAAGGTAGTATTTATTATTCTTACTATTCTTATATATATAGCACTAATTATTATAATAGGTAGTCTAGTATATAAAGTTATAGCTAATAGTTTTTTCTTAGATTCTTATATAGTCTTATTATTAAGCGTTTTTACATAATTAATATAATTTAAGATAATTTTTTAAAATCTAATTATTTAATTTATTATAATTAAAGCACTTAATCTTTTATTATTTAATAATATTTAAGTTTATTAGTTTTAAGTAAGTTATTATTTTATATTATATTAAAAAATATTATTTTTTTTAATTTACCTTATAGAAAATAAACTTAATTTATTTTTTATTTTTTTATTTTTAATATTATTAGTAAAAGTATTTATTAATTTTAGTTACTTTTTTAATAAATTTAGCTAAGGTATTAAGCTTATTTATTTTATAAAGCTTATTTTTAATTTTATTTTTAATCTTTTATAAAAATATTCTATAAGAGATTAAAAATTTTAGTTAAGTATTAATAAGATCTATATAAATAATAATCTATAAGCTAAGGTAAATTCTTATTACTTAAGGTTTTATAATTTCTAAATAGCTTTTTATTTCTTATTAATATATCTATAAATAAACTTAAGGGCTTTTTTAAACTTTAGAAAAATTATTTAATAATTTCTTTTTTTTATTACTTATTCCTATAAGGTTTATAAAGTAGTTCTTAATTTTTAACTTTAGCTATTATTATAATACTTTTTTATAATAGGTTATAGTATATAGGACTTTAGTAAGGTTTATTTAAAAGTTAAAAGGTTTAAGTTAATAATAGATTTAAAGTTTTATAAGAAATAGTTTAAGTATTCTAGGTTTTTTAATAAAGGGTTTAGGTTCTTTAAGTTTAATTTATCTTAGGGTATATATTTAGGCTTATAGCTTTATATTTTTAACTTTAAGTGCTTAAAAATATTTATTAATTATATTTTAATTAAGCTAGTTTTGAGTAATATTTAAAGTTTCTTAGTTATTAATTATTTTTATTATTACTTATTTATTAAATATAATATTTATTTAAACAAGAGTTATTAATATAAAAATCTAGTCCTTAGATCTTAAGTTATTATTATAAGATAGGGAGATTTTTAAAGGATAAAGGTATATATTTATATTAGTAAAGGAGATAGGATATTTAATTAATAAGTATATTATATAAGTTATATAATTAATAAATAAAATATAACCTATATCTAGTACTATTAGGTTATTAATAACTAATTATTTAAGTTATTTAATAAGTATATTTTATTTAATTTATATAGTAAGTTATTTTTATAAAGGTAATTATAAGTAATGTTGCCTTCTATTACCTTTTCTTATAGAGTAATTAAAAGCAATAGCGCTTATTATTACTCTTTTATATAATTAGCCTATTAGTCTATACCTAATCTATAGTACATACTGTTATGTCTATTGGGTCATAATAATATTTTTATTATTATTTATTATTTTATATATATATATTTATTTTATTATTTTAATTTTCTTTAATAAATAATATTATTAATTATTTTATATATATTTAATTACCTTTAAGAATATTAATTAATTAATAAGTTAATATATTACCTTTTATTTATTTATTGTTTAATATTATTTATTTAGCTTATTATTTATTTCTTAAATATTTAATAAAATTATTTTTTATTATATTTACTTATAATTTAAAAATAAATTCTATTATTTTTAAATTTATATAAAAATATAATTATATTATTTATTACTTATTTATTATAAATCTAGCTATATATAAAACTTAAATAAATTTTAGTATTTAATTTTTAATATTCTTACCTTATTTATAATTTTTATTTAAATAAATATATATTATTATTTAATTAATAGCTTTTATTAAATTAAATTAAAATTAGTTTTATAATACTTTAATTTAATTACTAATTAATATATAAATAATTATTTTATTTTATATTTATATAAGTAATTTTTACTAATATTAAGCTATATTTTTTAATAATTATAATAAGTTAATATATATATATTTTTTATATTTTATAATAATTATATTCTTATATATATTATTAGTAAATTAGTTAATATTATTTTATATAATAATACTATTAATTAAGGTTTTATTATTTATAATTAAGTTAAAAAATTTAATATAAGTTAATTTTTATTAATTTTTAAATTTAAGTTCCTTTAGTTATTTAATATTATTATTTATTAAATTACTAAATAATTATTAAAATTATTAATTTATTAATTATATAAGAAGTATTAGTATTATATTAGGTTATTTTCTTTTATATTAGTAATTATATTAATATTAATATTCTTATTTTATTTTAAGTTTAAGCTTATAATTAAGCTTAAATAAATTAATATTTCTTATATTTTATAATAATAATAATATTAATTTAAGTAAAGTAATTAATATAATATATATATTTAATAAAAGATTAAGGTAAAATAATAAATTAAAAGAACTTATAAATATTATTTAAATATTAATAATAACTATATATCTTTTTTATTAATTAATAAATATTAATTATACCCAGGATTGTAACATTCGTTTTTCGTTTTTCGTTTTTCGTTTTGTTACTAAAAACTATTATAGTTTTTAGTTACTAAAAATGAATTTATGAAAATGAAAATTAGTTTCGTTACTAAATTTATTACTAATTTAATAATTAAAATAATATAAAAAGTTATATAATAATAGGAAAAAGCTTATATAAAATATATAAAAAAGCCTATATAATAATTATATAGTAAAATATTTAAAATATATTAATTTTATTCTTTTAATTTATTATATAAGGTTATTTTTAAAGTTAATAAAATATTACTAATAGAA
Organism: Trichoderma sp. CBMAI-0020; assembly: GCA_030708095.1. Lineage (NCBI taxonomy): Eukaryota > Fungi > Ascomycota > Sordariomycetes > Hypocreales > Hypocreaceae > Trichoderma > Trichoderma sp. CBMAI-0020. The sequence continues at coordinate 1,968,813 of JAJNCI010000001.1, forward strand.
AACGAATTTCGTTTAAACTAACATTAACGAAATGAAAATTAGTTTCGTTACTAATAAATTCGTTTTTAGTAACGAAATTAGTAACGAATTTACAACCCTGATTATACCTTAATTAGTTAATATTAAAAAATAAAAGTTTTTTATTAAAGTAAAAAAGGTAAAAGAGTTTTTATAAAATTATTAAAATAATATTATTTTATTATTCTTATTAAATTTATTAATTTACTTATTTAATATATTAATAATATAATTCTTTTTAATTAAGTAAATATATATAAGTTTATTAATTAATTTAAGGTTTATTAAAGTAAAAATAAACTTTAGTTAAGTAAAGTTTATTATATATACTTATTTATTTAAGAAAATAATGTATATATTATAATAGCTTTTTTATTTTTTAAATTTAATAAAATTATTAATTTAAATAATTATTATTTTCTTTAATAAATAATAAAGTTTTTAAATATTTTAAGTTTATTTTAATTATTAACTTATTTTAATAAGTATTATTCTTATATTTAATTATTAATATTAATTTAATAATTTTAATAATTATACCTTTATTTATTATAATAAGGATTTTTATAAAAAAGATTAAGTATATAAAAGATATATAATTATTATTATTTAATAAAATATTAAATAATAAGAAAGGCATATTTTCTATTTATTTTATAAAGACTTAATAGACCTTTATAGTTAATCTAGTAATATAATATGTATAATATATATATATAATATAGGTATACTATGGTACCTTATTAAATATTTTAATAATTTAAAAATATTATAAAAATTATATAAAAATTATATAAGTATTTAAAATATAAAAATATTATTTATATAAAAACTTATATAAAATTAAAATTTAAATTAATTATAATAATATTATTTATTTCATAATTATATAATAATTATTTAAATAATATATTAAATATTTTCAAACAGTATTATAATTTAATTATAAAGTTATTTATATTAAAAATATAATAAATAAATAATTTTTTTAATTATAAATTAAAATTATTTTATATAATTTTTAAATATTTTATATAAATATTAAATATAATAATAAAAGAAATTTTAAATAATATTTATTAATTATAATATTTTAAATTAAAAAAATATTATTTAATAAAAATAAATAATTTATTAAAAAAAGAACTTTTAATAATACCATATTCATTTATAAAAATGAATTATATATATATTAAAAATATTATATAATAAAATAATAAAAGAAATTTATAAATATTAAAGTTATAAATATAAAAAAAGTTTATAAAATATAAAAATAAATATAATAATATTATTATATTAATAAAAAAAATAACTTAATATATTATATTATATTATAATATTTATTAATAAAAAAATATTAAATATTTATTTTATAATAAGATTTAGCTTTTTTTAATACTTATAAAATTATAAATATTTATTTTATATTATTATATTATATTATAAAACTTTGATTATTAAAAAAATAATAATAAAAAGTAAATGTATAATATTTTTTTGATTATTACTTAATTAATAAAAATAACTCTTTTTATTTTTTATAAAATAATAATAAATGTTAAAACTCTTAATTATATTTTTTATTATTTTATTTCTAATTAAAAATAAAATTTTATTTTTAAATTTTAATATAATTTTATAATTAAATTAAAGATAAATTATAAGGTTAATATAATATAATATTTTAAAAATAAATAAATAAATAAAAATATTTAATAAAATTATTAAATTATAATAATAATATTATATTAATTTATAATAAAATAATTTAATTAAAAGACATTATAAATTATATCATTCTTATATAATAATATATTATATAATTTATTAAAAAATTATTATTATTTTAAATTAGAATTATAAATTTAATATTTATAAAATATAATATATAACTATAAATATTAAATTTATAATGATTTAAATAAATAATATAAATAAATTATATAATAAATTATAAATATATTTTAAATTAATATATATAAAAATATAATATAATATTACTTAAATAAAATTAAGAAATATAATTTATTTTTATAAATATATAAAAAAATTAAAAAATAAATTTTATTTAATTTAGTATATTTTATTTTTTAAAAAAAGTTTCTATTTATAATAATATAAATAAAATTATTTATAATAAAATTAAATTTTAAAAAAAATATTAAATTAAAATATTTTTAAATTTAAATCTAATTAAAATAAATTATATAAATATTTAATAAAAAAATAATAATAATATAAATAATTATAAACTTATTTAAAATTTAAAAAATACATATATAATAATAAATAAAATTTATTAAATTTAAAATATTAAATAATATTATATATATTATTTTAAAATTAATTTACTTAAAATAAATTAAATTATTTAAAATAAATTAAATTATTTAAAATAAATTAAATTATTTAAAATAAATTAAATTATTTAAAATAAATTAAATTATTTAAAATAAATTAAATTATTTAAAATAAATTAAATTATTTAAAATAAAATTAAGTTTTAAATATAAATTAATAACTTATTTAAAAATATTATTTAATAAGTATTATTATATTTTTTCTTAAATAATTCTATAATAAAGAAATCTTTTTTTATTTTTTATAAATATATAATAAATAATTTATTACTTTAGTTAATTTAAATTAAAATATTAATAATTAAATATTTAAGAAAATAAAAAATTTATTTATTTATTTTTTATATATGTTAGTATATTTTTTATATTAATACTTTTTTAATTAAAAAAATTAAAATTAATTATATTATTAATAGGGTATTAGATAATAAGAAAGGTATATTTTTTATTTATTTTATAAAAACCTAATAAACCTTCATAATTAATTTAATAATATAATATATATATTATATATATATAATATAAGTATACTATAATACCTTACTAGGTCCTCTTTTTTAAAAAGAAAGCTAATTTATTTTAAATTCTTATTTATTTAATTATTTATTTAATTATTTATTTAATTATTTTATATTAAATTATCTTATTTACTTATCATTTTTTATTTTTAAATTTTTTTTTTAAAAATATCTTTTATTTTATAATATTCAAATTTATTAATTATTTTTATAATTAGCCTTTACTTTACTTTTAAAATTATATAAGTATACTTATTTATTATCTTTTAATAGGTATTTATTATTATATATTTATTATTTACTTTTTTATATTTATTTTTTATTTATACTTTAATTCCCTTAATATAATAATTATTTTTCTAATAATTTATTATTATATTATATTTTTATTAATTAACTTTAGTTGTATATAATATAATTAATTAAATTATATTTTTTAATTTTTTCTTAATTTTTACTTAATTATTATTAATTTTTTTAATTTTATATATTAATAATTATATTATTTAAAATCTTTCATAATATATTTATAATTTTTATTAAATATAATTTATTATATATAAAAGGGTTAAGTATATTTATATAACTTAATTTATTATTTATACTTATTTGATTAATTTTATATAAGCTTTTAGCTTTTAACTTAATATATTATATTTATTTTAAATTTAATTATTAATTATTTTACTTATAATTTAGTTTATTATTTATTTATATTACTTTAATAATAATTCTTTTTTTGAATTATTTATTTAATACTTAGGTTTTTATATAAAGTATAAGAAGATTTTATATTAAAATTATTTTTATATTTTTTAAATTATTTAAGTTACTTATTTTAAAATAAATATTAAGTTTTATTTAATTTTTAAATTCTTTTATTAATATTTCTTAGATCCTAAAGATAAAAAAGCTATAATATAACTAGTTAGAACCTAGTTGCTATAAAATAAATAGATATATAAAAAAATAAAGCTCCCTTACTTTATTAAAGGAAAATAAAGATAAATATAATTATATTAGGATACCTAGCTAAAGCTTATTAATAAGACTATTTTAGACTTATTTAATCTTTTTTTACTTTTTTTTATAACTAATTTTAATAGTTTTATTTTTTTTATTAAAAAAGAACTATTAAAAATTAAAATAAGATCCTTAAGTAAATTTATTATTAAGGTTATATAATTTACTAGCTTTAAACTTATGCTTAAAGAAATTATAACTTAAGAGCTTATTATTTTAAATACTTAAGAAGATATAGGCCTTAATAAACTCTTATTTAATACACTTACTAATAAAAAAGAAGTAAAGCTATAATATTTTTTAAAATTAAAAGTTATTTAATAATAAAAGTATAAATTAAAAGTAATAAAAGAATTTATATAATAAAAAAAGAACTTAACTTTTTATATTTAAGAGAATATAATAGCTCTTGCTTTTAAAAAGTAAGCTATTAATAAAATAATAAAAAGCTTATTATTAAAAAAGTCTTATAATTTTCTTTTACTTAAATTTAATAATAATAGCTATTAAATATTATTAAACTTTTAAATAAAGCTTAAAATAATATTTTACTTAAACCCTAGAATATATTTTAATAACAAAAAAAAAGTCTAGTATATTAATAATAAGCTTATTAATATAGCGCAGCTATATTAAAATAGTAATTAAGTAACCTTTAATAATTCTAATATAATATACTTTAAATTTATTAATTAATATATCTTATATATTAAAGATAAAAGAACTAGGTTAATAATAGTATTCTTAAAGCTAGAATATCTTAAGTAAGAGTTAATAAAGAAATTTATCTTTTTTATAAATTAATTTAATATTATTTTTATAAAAGCTTTTTTTTATGTTTTAATTATATTAAAATTAAATAATTTCTTATAAAATATGTAGTAAAAATAAGAAAGAATTTAATTACCTTAGGGAATACTATAACCTCAACAAAGCTTTATAATAAGAGAGTTAAAGCTAAATCTTAAAGTTAAGGTAATATTGAGAGAGTTAAGCTTAGTTATTATTATTAAAAATATTAAGTATTATAAAATTTTATTAAGCTAAAGAATTTAAAAGATAATAAAAAGCTTTTTATAGATTTTTAATAAAATTAAAAAAAATATAATAAGTAAGGAAAAACCTTATTTACTTATTAAAAATATAAAAAAGAATATATTTATTTTTACTATAAGATAATAGATTATATATTATATAATAGTATTAAATATATTATAAAAAAATATAATAACTTAATAAATTAAATAATTAAGTTAAATATATAATTAATTTTATATTTATATTAGGTTTAAAGCTAGTAATTAAAGGGGTTAAAAGATTTAATTAAGCTAGATCCCCTTATAATAAAAATAGCTAGGCTATAATCAGGTAGTAGCTAATATCTTATTAATACTTTATTTAATATTAATAATAATATTTATATATTAAATAAAATATATATAAAGTAAATTCCTTTTTTACTTTTAATAATTAAGAAGATAATAAAAATATAACTTAATTAAGTAAGAAAAGTATATAAATATATTATTAAATTAATATAATTTTAAAATAATTAAGGAGTAATAAGGAATTAGCTAATTAGGTTTTTATTATAAATATAATAAATAATATAATATTGAAAAAACCTTAGTTTAAAATAATTAATTTTATTATATTATAAAAATTAAATTACTAATATTATTTAATAATATTAAATACTTTTTAAATAATATAAAGTAAATAATAAGTTTAAAGCTAGAATTAATAAGTAAGAGTTTAGGTAATACTTAATATTTTAAATTACTTAACTATAAATTCTAATATAATAAATAATATAAAAAAAAAATACTTTTATAAGCTAATAATAATAAAAAAAATTATTTAATTTTTAAATATATAGCTTATAAGAAAGTCTTTTTATTAAAAGAAATTATAAATTTAATAATATTTACTAAACTATTATACTTAATTAATTTAAAAATAAATAAAGCTCCTTTATAAGGGCCTATTTATACCTTAGTAAAAATTAAATTATAAAAACTTTATAAATATATAAAAATAGCTTTAAAAAAAGAATAAATTTAAAGGTTATAAAGTTTATATAAAGCTTTTATATTATTTATACTTAAAAAAGAGGGTAAATTATAATTTTATGTTAATTATTATACTTTTAATAAAATAACTTATAAAAACTAAGTAGTACTTTTACTTATATATAAAATTTTAAATTAACTAAAAGAAGCTATTATTTATATAAAGCTAAATTTAAAAAATATATATTATTAAATATATATTTATAAAAAAAATTATAAAATAGCTTTTTATTATAAATATAATTATTATAAATACTAGGTCTTATTATTTAAACTTATTAATATACTAGCTACCTTTTAAAGCTATATTAATTTAATATTATAAGAGCTTATTAATATTATTTATATTATATATTTAAATAATATTTTAATATATAATAATAACTTAAAAAAATATTAGTAATATACTAATAAGATTTTTTAAAGACTTTAATAATATAGTATATATATTAGTTTATAAAAATACTAATTTTATATTAAATTAGTCTTTTATTTAAGATTTTATATATAATTTAATAATATTTATTTAAAAAAAGACTATATTAAGGATATTATTATTTAGCTAAAACCTTATACTTATAATAAAATACTTTTATTTCTTAAATTTATTAACTTTTATTAAAGGTTTTTTAAAAACTATAGTAAAACTATAATATTACTTATAAATAAAATAAAAGGTAAACCTTTAACTACTTTTATATTAACTTTTATTAAATAAAAAGCTTTTTAAATATTAAAATAAAAGTTTATAAAATAACTTATTTTAATTTATTTTAAATTATAAATATTAATTAAGATTAAAGTAAATACTTTAGGATTTATTATTAGTATAATTCTTACTTAATTATAATAAGGTATCTAATACTTAATAGCTTATTTCTTAAAAAAGCTTTAAAAATATAAGCTTAATTATTTAACACTTAATATTAAAATACTAGCTATTACTTATATATTTATTACTTAAAGATATTATTTATTATATATTAAAAAAAAGATTTATATATTAATAAATTATTTAAATTACAGCTATTTAACTAAGAAAATAAAATTAACTTTAAAGTAAGTTTATATATTTTTAAATTAAATAATAATTAAAAAAATTAAACCTCATAAATAAACTTTTTAAAAAAGCTAATTTACTTAATAAAAATATTAAAAAGGAAATAGCTTTTACTTATTTACTAGCTTTTTTATAATAATTTAAAAATAAAAAGACTTTAATAGCTAAAATAAATATTAAAAAAAAATTTAAAAAATTTATATATTATTAAATAATAATTACTTAAGTACTAGGTTATTATTAATATTAACCTCTTTTATTAAAAGGATTTTAATTATAATTAAGTAAGTAATTTTTTTTTAGCTATTATCTTAAAAAAAGATAATAGAAAATTAAAGGCTAACTCTTAGGGAAAAAGCTATAATATTATAAAAATTTAATTAAATACTTCTTTAACTTTTATAAAAAAAATAAAAAAAGAATACTTAAATTATAAAACTTATAATAATAAAAGTAAATAATTATAATTTTATAAATAAGTTATATAAATAACATTAATATATAAATATAAGTAAACTTTTATATTTTTATAATAAAATTTTTATATTTTATAGGTTAAAAATTAAAATTTTAGTGTTATTTTATAATAACCTAATAGCTGATTACTAGGGAGTTTCTAGAACCCTTAGAAGAATATATAAAATATTCTTTTAAAAATTTATAAAAATAAATATAAAAGAATATATTAATATATATATAGTTTATTAAATAACTAAGCTAACTTATTATATATCTTATAATAAACTAATAGTATTACTATAGCTAGATTTCCTTTAATTAAAAATTATAATAGATTTTATTATAAACCTTCTAGAAATCTAATATAAAATATATATATATAATTTAATATTAATAATTATTAATTAATTTATTAAATATATTTTATATATTTCTTATATAAAAAAGATAATTAGTAATTAATTAGCTAATAAATTTCTTTGTTATATTTATATATTATATAAAATACCCTAGGGAATAATTATAAATAAAAGATTTATATTTACTAATGCCTTTTAAAAAAGCTTTTATTATTTATTAAGAAATAAATAAAAACTTAGCATAGCCTTTTACCTTTAAATTAATAATTAAATAAAAAAGTAAAACTAAAATTTAAAATATTATTTATAAGCCTTTTATAATAAAGATTAACTTAATTAAATAAAAAAGCTTTTATTTACTTAATTTATATATAATATAGCCTAATATTTAGCCTATAGTTACTCTTTAGCTTTCTTATTACTAAAATATTAATTAAATGTATTTTTCTTTTAATCTTTAATATTACCTTATTTAAATTAAAATATAATTAAATAAGCTAAACTTTATAAAACACCTATTATTTTATAATAAATATTTTATAAGATTTTAGTAAATCTTATAAAAAATAATATAATAATAATTAAATAAAAAAGAACTTTAATATTAAAAACTAAGTTCGTATTTTAATAAAATATTTAAACTTATGGAAATTTACCTATAAGTTAGTAAAGTTTATTTATTTTATAAAGTTTATTTTTTATTTTATTTTTTAATCTTTTATAAAAGTATTTTATAAAACATTAAGGGTTTTAGTTAAATATTAATAAGATTTATATAAATAATAATTTATAAGCTAAAATAAATTCTTATTACTTAAGATTTTATAATTTCTTATATATAATAAAACTATAGCTTTTATACTTTAATACTTAAATAAAAAAATATTAATAAATAATAACTAATATTAGCTAAAATAATAAAAAGGTTAATATTATTATTTAATAGTATTATAAGTATTATATAAATATTTTATATTATAATTTATTAAAAAAATATAACTTTTAATTTTTTAAAAAAAAAGTAAAATATTAATAATACTTTTATTACTTATTAATATTATAAATAACTTAAGTTAATACTTATTAAATAACTTAATAAATTATATTTAATAAAACTTATTATAAAATTAATTAAAGGTATTATTATAAAGCTATAGCTTAGTAATTAATTATAAACTTTTTATATTTTACTTTTAATTATTTTCTTATTATAAAAGTTATATTATTTAATTAATAAGCTTTTTAATAAGTTTTCTTTAAGTAATTAAAAATAATATATAAATTTATTATTAAATTTATAAAAGTTTTTTTTTAATATAAGTAAAAGTAAAAGTTATATTATTATTAACATTAAAAATATTATTAATAAGATTTTAATTATTATATTAACTTATTAATAAGTTAATCTATATATTAAGTTAAACTATTACTTTTTAAAAAAGTATTAGTAATTTAAAAAAAAATTAAATAAAAGTATTATTTAACTTAAGTAAAAAAAAGCTTATAAAATATAATAATAATTTTTATAAATATAGTTTTTATATTAAAAAATTAATAAATTAAATTACTTATTAGTATAAAATATAATAATTGTAAGAAAGTTATTTTAGCTTTAAGGTATTAGCTTTTATTATTATATAAAAGTAATAAATATATTAGTAATTTTAAATAAAAAAGCTAATTATATAATTATATTATTATATTATTTTTATTTTTTAAGTATAAATTATATTATTATAATTTAATATTATGTTTATTATATTATATTTTAAAAAATAATTAAAAATATTAAAATAAGTATTATTTTTATAATAAAAATTATAATAATTATTATTAATTTAAAATAAAAAAATAAAAATTCTTTAGATTTTATATTTATTAAAAAAAATTTTTTTATTTTATATAAAAAAATATTTTTTATTTTATTATATTTTTATATATAAATATAAAAAATAAAAAAATATTTAAATTTTAGTTATTATATTATTTTATAAATTAATATTCTTTTATTAAGTTAATTATAAAAATAAACAACTTAAATCAAGTTTTAAAAAAGTTTATTTAAATTATTAATATTTATTTACTTAAATATATATGTATTTATAATAATTAAAATTATACTTAAAAAAGTATAGATAATATAAATTAAACTATAATAAGCTTAATTTAAAATATTTTATAAATAGTTATAAAAGCTAATTATAACTTATAAATAAAAAATTTAAATTAAACTTTAAAAAAAAATATATAAATAACTTAAAATAAGCTTTAATAAAGCTTATTTAAAAGCTATTATAAAATTATTATAAGAAATAAATAATAAAACTTTTATTAATTTTATTTTATATTTATATAGCTTTAAGTATATTATTTTATATTTTTATATTATTTATATATATATAAAATATATTTATAATTATATAATAAAAATATATTTAATAATTTTTAAATATTAAGTATATATATTAATATAATTATAATAAATAAAACTTATTTTTTTATTTTTTTTTTATTTTTTTTTTACTATTATAACTTTTATTATTATTATTAATAATATTTATAATATTTATAATATTAATATTAATAACATTTTTATAATTATTATAACTTTAAGAAAAAATATTAAAAATAAAAAGAAACTATAAATATTAAAAGTAAAAGAAAAGCTATAGTTAATAATATAATTTTTTTTTATTTTCTTTTATTAAATTCTTTTATATTAATTAACTTTTAATAAAAAATAAAAAAATAAGTATTATAAGCTAAAGCTTTTTTTATAAGTATTAGCTCTTAAGTTAAAAGATTTATTATATATAAATTATATTAAAAATATAATTATAAGTAAAAATATAATTAACTTTAATATATATATATATTTAATTGGTTATAGTAATTATTATTAATTTTATTATAATAATAATTATAAATATAATTTATAATAAACTTATTTTTTTAATTATTTTATTTTAAGTTAATATATTATAGTTTTTATAAGCTTTTATTTATATAAAAATAAATTATATTATTAATAAAAATAATAAAAAAGTATATTATAACCTTAATTTTATATTTTTATATTTAATTTTATATTAAAAAATAATATTTATAAAGTACTAAATTAATATTATATAATTTTATATTTTATAATTAATATATTTAAAAATAATAACTTAATATTTCAATTTCATAATAATAATATTAAAAAAATAAAAAAAAATAAAATAATTATTTTTAAAAAAAAAACCTATAACACCTTAAAGAACTATTTTTAATTATATATTCTTAATATAAAAGAAAATAACCTAATATAGTACTAATACTTCTTATATAATTAATAGATTAATAATTTTAATAATTATTTAATGATTTAATAATTAATAATATTAAATAATTAAAAAAACTTAAACTTAAAAATTAATAAAAATAAACTTATATTAAATTTTTTAACTTAATTATAAATAATAAAACCCTAATTAATAATATTATTATATAGAATAATATTAACTAATTTACTAATAATATATATAAGAATATAATTATTATAAAATATAAAAAATATATATATATTAACTTATTATAATTATTAAAAAATATAGCTTAATATTAGTAAGAATTACTTATATAAATATAAAATAAAATAATTATTTATATATTAATTAGTAATTAAATTAAAGTATTATAAAACTAATTTTAATTTAATTTAATAAAAGCTATTAATTAAATAATAATATATATTTATATAAATAAAAATTATAAATAAGGTAAGAATATTAGAAATTAAATACTAAAATTTATTTAAGTTTTATATATAACTAGATTTATAATAAATAAGTAGTAAATAATATAATTATATTTTTATATAAGTTTAAAAATAAAAGAACTTATTTTTAAATTATAAGTAAATATAATAAAAAATAATTTTATTAAATACTTAAAAGATAAATAATAAGCTAAGTAAGTAATATTAAATAATAAATAAATAAGAGTTAATATATTAACTTATTAATTAATTAATATTTTTAAAAATAATTAAATATATATAAAATAATTAATAATATTATTTACTAAGAAAAACTAAAATAATAAAATAATTATATATATATAAAATAATAAATAATAATAAAAATATTTATATTAATTAAGTATAAGATATAATATTAATAAAAGTATTAGATAATTTAAGTTATATAAACTATAGATTTATTTATATAAATAAAATAATTAATATACTTAACTTTTAAGTAATAAATAATAAGATTAAAAATATAAAATATATATTAAAAAGCTTTTTAATATAATAAATAATATTATAATAAATAATTATATTTATTTAATAAATATTATTATTATAAATAATTTAAGTTTAATAATATTAACTTAATAATAAATATTTATATAAATATTAATAATAAAAAGGCTATTAAAGTTAAAGTAAACCTTAAGGCTTAAGAATATTAAGTAATTAAGGAATTTAAAAAATTAAATAACAAAAATATATATATAATTATTTAAATTAAAATTAAATTTTATTATTTATATAATCTTAATATAAATATATTAAATAAATATAATAAGTTAATAAAATTAATATTATTATTTAAATTAAATAATAAATAGCTTATAAATATTATTAAAAAAAATTATATATATTAAAAATATATAATATTATTTTTAAGTTAAGTAATATTAATAATATATATATTTATAAATAATTATAAAATTTAATAAATTAAAAAAATAAAAGCTAAATAAATAAATTAAATAATAATTTAATATTTTAAGATAATTAAGTAATTAAGGTAAATTTAATTAAAAAGATTAATTTATTATAAAAATATATATATATTAAAATAAAATTAAAATTTATAATTAATAAATCAAAAATAATAATAATTAACTTATATTTTTATATTAAAGTATAAGTTAAAAAAGATTTTAAATTAAATATATTATCAAAAAATAGTTTTATAAAAGAATATAATATTAACATATTAATTATATATAATTATTTAATAATATAAATAATATATAATATATAATATATAAGTATATATTAAAAGTTATTAAAAAATAAAATAAGTTAAAAAATAAGTATTAATATTTAAAATAATATATATATAACCTTAATTATTAATATAAATACTAATATAATATTATTAACTTAATAAATATAATTTATATAATATAAAAAAAACTTATTATTTTATAATATTAGTATATAAATTAATTATATATATATATATATTAAATATACTAGAAATAATACTTAAAATTAGTTAAGTTATAATAGTAAATTTAATAAATAAATTAATAATATTTTATTAAAAATAAAAACTTAATATAATTAAAGATTATAATAAAAATAATTATTTAATTATAATAAATATATAAGCTTTAGCTTTATTGTAAAATAGAATAAATATATATAATTTAATAAATAAATATAAAAAGTTTATATAAATAATCTTAAGTTTAATAAATAATTAAATATAAAAAGCATAAGATAAAATATTAGTTATTTTATTAAATAAATAAGAAATAATAAAGAAATTAATAAATATACTTAAATAAATCCTAAAGAATAAAATCCATATATATAATAAAAATAAAAAAAAGTATTTCAAATTAAATAAATTATTAAATAATATAATATATAAAAAGATTAAGGTATAATCTTAATATTAAAAAAAAATTTATTTTATAAATAACTAATAAAATTAAAAAACTTTAAAAAAAATATATTTATTAAGGGTTAAAGATAAATAAGCTTTAAATAAAATAATAAATAAATTATATATTTAAGGGGGAGCTAAATAAATAAAATAACTATACTTATTTAATAAATTAGTATTTATTATTTAATATATATTTAATAAAATTAGGAAAAGTTATATAATATATTATCTAAAAGCCCTTAATAAGATTATAATACTGAATATATATTTAATTTTATTATAAGAAGATATTATAATATTAATTAAAGAAAAGAAATATATTATAATATTAAATACATTTATATTTTTTATTAATTACCTATATATATTAAATATAAGAATTAAATAATTATTATTAGTTTATAAAAATTAGAAATATTATATATTATCTTAATAAGATTCTAGAATTTATTATTATATATATAAAAATTTATAAATTAAAAACTATACTATTTTTAATAATTTATATAAGCTTATATTAATAATATAGTAATATTTAGTAATTATAATAAACTATATACTAGATAGTTAATATAGGGTAGATTTCTTAAGGGATAAACCTAGGATAATTCTTTAATTTATATTAGTAGAATAGTAGGGTTAAATTTATAAGTAATAGTAATAAAATTATTAAATAGTAAAAGTATAATTTAATCTTAATTTTATATTAATAACTAATTATTTAAGTTATTTAAATAAGTATAAAAAAGTAAACTTATATATTTAATTAATTTAAATATACTTAAGGTTTTTAATTATTAAAGCTATTAAGTTATACTTAAGTAACTTAATTATTAAAGTTATTAAATTATACTTAAGTAATTTAATTATTAAAGCTATTAAATTATACTTAAGTAACTTGATTATTAAAGCTATTAAATTATATTTTATTAATAAGTTAATTTTTATTTATTTTATAAACTAATTATTATAATTATTAATATTAAATTATAATATAATACTTTTTTTTTATTAATTTTATTCTTAAGGCTTATTATAACTTTTTTTTTTATAATTTTATAAGTAAAAGCTATTTTATTTTTTATAATATTAATATTAATAAAATAATAAGTAATAAATAAAAGTATTTAAAATTTTCTTAAGTATTATAATATAATATTTTAAAGTAATTTATTTTTTTTTAAATTTTTAATAATAAAATCTTATTTTTATTATAAAAAATAAATTTTTTCTTATATTATTTTTAAAAAGAATCTTCTATATTATTATTAATATATTTATAATTAGTAATTAAATTATAAAGCTTTTAATTTATTTATTACTTAATTATATTAAATAATAATAAAAAAAGCTTTTTTTAATTTAAAGTTAAAAAAAATAAAAGAAAAATAACTTAAAGTTAATAAGTAAGTATAATATTTTTATATATAAAAAAAAGTAAATATTAAAAATATAAAAAGCTATTAAATAAGAAATTAATAATTTAAAGGAGTTAAAGTATATTAAAGTAAAAGAGTATAAAATAAAATAAGTATAAATTAAAAAAGCAAAAGCCTTTTTTCTTAAAAAGTTAATACCTAATTCTATTAGTTTTATATATTTAAATTTAAATATTATTATTATTAATTAGCTTTTTTTAAATATTTATTTAAGGTTCTTAAATTTAGATCTTTTTATTTTATTAAAGGGTATTCCCTTATTTTATTTTTAAGTATTTTTCTAGGTTTATTAAATTCTTTCCTTATTTATTTTTATTATATTTATAATTATTTATAAAATTTATTTTAAATTTTTTTTTTAAAATAATACTAATATATTTAAGATTATCCTTTAATTTTTAGCTATTTATACTTTTATTATATTCTTTTTATTCTATTAAGTAATAAGTTTCTTTAGTTTTATTATTTATTTTTAATAAAGTTATTTTATTAACCTTATATTTAAGGTCTTTACTTTTAATAATAATTTTATTTTAAAATATTTTGTTTATATTTTTATTTACTTATACTTTTTTTTAATAATAAAATATAAAAAATTAATAAAACTAATTTTCCTTATTTTATTTATTTCTTAAGAAGTTTAAGCTTATAATTAACTTTTTTAATTTTCTTTAAAATTTTATAAAACTTAAGTTTTTTAAAATTAAGCTTATTACTTAGCTTATTTATTTTAATATTTACTTACTTACTTTTTTTTCATATATTAAAATAAATAAACTTTATTTTTTTTAAAAAATTAATTTTTTAAGCTTATATTTATTGATAAACTTTTTTATTTATTTTTTAATAAATTTAAGCTATTATTATAGTTTCTTATAAAGTTTGATTAGGTTTTTTATTTTAATTATTACTTTTTTAATATTTTTTTTTATTTAGGTAATTTATAAGTCTTAGGCTTAAATTTATAATTTAAGAAAAATAAGGATTTACTTATAAATTTTAATAAAGTATTATTATATAAAAGCTATATCATTAATAATAGTTTTACTTAACTATTTTACTTAAAGTTAGTATAATAATATAAGTAAGCTTTAATAATTTAATTAACTTTTTTTATTTATTTATTTATTTATAAATAATAAGCTATATTAGTTTTATAATTAATTCTTAAATATATAATAAGTACTTTCTAGAACTTAAAAATAAATATATTTCCTTAATTAAAAATTATTTCTTTTAATAATTTATAATTACTTATAATAAATCTTATTATTATATAAGCTAATTTTTTAATATTATTAGCTTTCTTAAATAAAACAAAATAAATTATTTTTAGTAATTAATTAATTTTAATAAATATACTATTATATTTAACCTTAGTAATTAATTTTTTAAATAATAGTAATTTTATAATAAAATTAAATAAAACTAATTCCTATAGTTATTATAATACTAGTAGTAATTATAGTTTTTTATATAGTTTATAATTAAAACCTTTAACTTATTAATAAATATTATATTTTAAAATTATATTAACTACTTTTTCTTTTATTTTTAAAAAGTAATAATATTATTAATAATATTTATAAATAGTTTTAATACCTTAGTATACTATAGTACTTATATTATTATATATATATTTAATTACTTTAATTTATAATTCCTTAAGGACCTAGATTTTATTATTTTCTTATTATAATAACCTTTTAGTAAAAGTTATTTTTTTAAGAAATTAATTTAATATTTAATCTTTTATTATATTTTTAATTTTATTAAAAATAAAATAATTTTTTTTAATTATAAATAAGTTATTAATATATATTTATTTATAATTACCTTATTTATTTAGTTATAATACTTAAGCTTTAACTTTTAAAATAGTTTTAAAATATTCTTTTTTTTTATTAAAAGTATTTACTTTTTTATTTTTTATTTTTTATAATAAATAATTTTATAATTAAAATTAAAATATAATTGAAAATAATATATTTATTATATAATAAGCTTTTAAGTTTTGATAAAATATATAATATTTTAATAATTAATATATACCTTAATCTTATAATTATTCCTTAAGTAATAATATTACTATTTTTTAAATAGTTTAATAATTATTATAAATTTCTTATTATAAATAAAATAATATAACTTTATTTTATATAATTTTTTATAAAAAAAAGGCTATTAAATATAATTTCATTTTTTTTTATTTTTTTATATTAATACTCCTTTAATAATAAAGTTTAAGGAGTTTATTTTAATTTTAATAAGCTTATTAAGATTATATATTACTAGTATAAGTTTACTTATAATAATATCCTTAAGTTACTAGAATATTATTTTTATATTTTAAGTTTATATTATTACCTTATTCTTTTACTTTTTCTTACCCTTTTTATTTTCTTTAAGTTAAATAATATTAGTAAATAACCTAGTAATTTTACTATAGCTTTTAATAAATCTATGATAATAATTAATAAGCTTTAAAAAGTTTTCTAACCCTTTTTTAATTTTAAGTTTTTTTTAATTTTATATAATAAAGATTTTATTTAAATTTATTTAAATTTCTTTTAATAATATAATATAATTAAAAAACCTAACTTATTAAGTAAGAAATTGGTATTTTTTTTAAATTAATAAGAAGTTTAATATTTTATAATTTTTATAATATCTTATAAATATATTCTTTATATTTTTTAATATTTTAAAAAGATTAAAATATTATTAATATATATAATAATAAAATTATTTAAGTATTTCTTAAAAATATAATTAATTCTTTTTTAAAATAATACTAATATATTTATAAGTTCTTATAATATAATTAAATATTTATATAATTTATAATATATTTTAAAAGTAATTATTTATTTATATTCTTTTTTTATTTTAATAAGCTTATAAGTACTTATAAGATTTAAAGCTATAAACTAGTTTATTTTTTATAGCTATTCTTTATTTTTATTAATTAATAATAAAAAAGTTTAATTTTTAATAATAATTTTATTTAACTATTTATAATTAATAATTAAATAAAGTTTTTTATTTCTTTTTAATATAAAAATAATAAAATAACTTACTAGTAAACTTAAGACTTTAATTTTTTTTATTTAGTTATATTTATAACTATTCTTTTAAAATCTTTAACTTTATTTTATTAAGATTATATATTTTATATAGTTTTAAAAATATTTTATTTTTTAAAATTATTTTATAATCTTATTCTAAGTATAATAGTAATTCTTTATTAAAAGTTTATTAATATAGCTTTTTATATTTTTAAAATTATTATAAGATTTTTATTAAAAGCTTACTTAGGTTATTCTTTTTAACTTACTTCTTAGCTTTTATTAAAATTATATTAAGTATTATTAATTCTTTTTAAAATTTAATAATAACTTAATTCATATAAATAATCTGTGTTTTTTATTACTTATTATTATATTATAATAATATTAATAATTTTTTAAAATTAAGCTTAACTTTTAATACTTTAGTTAATTTTTTTTTATATTTTTTTTAATATATAAAAGGTTTTAATAATAAGTTTAAAAATATATTTTTATTTTTATTATTTTTTTCCTAGCTTAATTATAACCTTAAGAAAGTATTACTTTTTTATAAAATTCATTTTATTTTTTAATTAATTATAAAATTATATTATTTTAATTATAAATATTCTAATAAAATATTATACTTTAAAAAGTCTAAGATATTAAATATAATATTTTTAATTTATTTAGCTATTATTATAAAAAAATAACTAATTTTATAAGTAATAATAAGTTTTATATTAGCGCTAATAATATTTATAATACTTAATAATTATAATTTTATAATATATAATATCTTTAATTAAGCTATTAAGCTATTAGTAATTAAATTATAATTTAAATTATTATTTATATAAATTATAACTAATTATTAATTAAAATACCTATTAATTATTAATTTCTTTTTTATAATTTATTTAATTAAGTTAAGCTTAATTTAAATAAATTTATTATACTTTTATATTAATACTTAATATTTCTTATATTATTAATACTTAAGGTTATAATTTTAATTCTCAATTATATAATAATACTTTTTAATTAAGCTTTTTTTTCCTAGCTTAAGGTTAATATAATTCTTAAGGTTATATTTTTACTTTTATAATTATTATTTAATATAATTAAATAATTATTTTTTTTTAATTATATTAGCTATATTATATAAGTTAATAATTAAGAAAGTAGGTTTTTTTATAATTAGGTTTTTAAAGTACTAATTTTAATTACTTATTTTAATTTTTTAATTTATTAAAAATATAAAATTTATAGTAAATTTTATTATATAAATCCTAATATTCCTTATTATAATTATTATTAAACTTAAATAAGTTTATATTAAGTTATATTTAAGTTTAATTCTTAAACTAATCTTAGCTTATAATAAAATAATATTTATATTATTTTATAATTTGATTGTTTTTAAATTTATATAATAATATAATAAATAAACTATTGTTTTAAGCTTTTATAAAATTTAAGCTAAGTTATAAATTATAAGTAGTTTTATAATTCTTAATATTAAAGCTTATAATTTAAGCTTTTAGTTTATTAGCTAATTTATTTAAATTTTTATAAATTATTTTATTATTCTTATATATATTATTATTAAGATATTTAAAATAAATTAAAAAATTAATTTAAATTTACTTAATTTTGAATTAATATTTTAATTTTCTTAAGTAATACTTAAAGCTTTTTTTATTATTTTAATATATATTATATAAGTTATTATAATATATAATTTAATTAAAGGATTTATATAAAGTTTTTTTAATATTAACTTTTTAAATAATATTAATTTAAAAAAAAATTTTAAGGTTTTTAAATATTATTTTTCTTATTTTTTTTTAAAAAAATAATAAATTACTTTTTTATAACTTAGTTTATTATAAAAGTTATAATTACTTTTAAACTTTTTGAAGTTAATAATATTAAGGTTTATTTTCCCTAGGGTTTTATTATTACCTTTTATAATATATTTAAATTAAATTTTTTTTAATTAACTTATAAGTAATATTTAAAGAAATTATTTTTTTTTTAGCTTTTTATTTTTACTTTTTTTCTTATTAATAATTATTAATTTTAATAATTTTTTAAGTAATATTAATAAAGCTAATAACTTATTAATTTATTTAATAGATTTTATACTTAACTTTTAGTTTTAAGCTATAATAATATATTTCCTTTTTAAAGTTTTTAATTTAATTAGCTTTAGTAAGTAATGAAATAAAAGTTAAGGTATATTTATAATATAAGTTTTTTTATTAAAAGTTCTTAAGTTTTTTTTTTTTAATTTTTTAAGCTTTATTAATAATTTTAAATAATTTTTTAAATTATATTTTAAAGCTTTTGTAATTTTTAAATATATTTTTAATAAATTATATTTATTAAATATAAATATTATTTTTTTTATTTTTAAGAATTATATTAAATTAATTAATAGCTAATCTTTTTATTTAAGTTTTTATAAAATAAACTTAAGCTTTAATTTTATTAATTAAAAAAGTTCTTAAGTAATAATATTTAAAGTATATATATAAGTTATATTAAAATTTATATGATTTAATAATATTATTATTAAACTTATTAAGCTAATTAATTTTTAGAATATTTTTAAGCTTTAGTTTATTATTATTTATAAGTATTATAAAAGCTATTATAAGTATTATAGTAAGTATTATAAAAAATAATATTTTTAATACATTTTATTATTTTAATTAAAGTTATTATATTTTTTATTAAAAGTTATTAATTATTTAAAGATTATTATTATATTAAATAATTATACCTTAAATTAATTTTTTTAAGATTAATAGGTAATTAAGTAAATTATTAAAATCAATAAGTAATTTTGATTATTTTTTTTCTTATTAAAATAGTTTATTTTATTAATTAAATATTAAAAGTTATTATAACTTATTTTTTATTATTATTTATAAGTTTAATAATTATTTAAATAACAGTTATTAATATAAAATAAATTATATATTAAATAATTAATATAAAATAAATTTCCTAAAAAATAAACCTAGGATGATTTTTTTAATTTATATTAATAAAATAATAAAATAAAATTTATAAGTAATAATAAAGTTATTAAATAATAAAAGTATAATTTAATTTTAATTTTATATTAATAATTAATTATATAAGTTATTTAAATAAGTATAAAAAAGTAAACTTATATATTTAGTTAATTTAAATATACTTAAGGTTTTTAATTATTAAAATTATTAAATTATACTTAAATAACTTAATTATTAAAGTTATTAAGTTATAAAGTAATTTAATTATTAAGGTTATTAAATTATATTTTATTAATAAATTAATTCTTTAATTATTTTAATTTATTTATCTTATAAATTAATTATTATAACTATTAGTATTAGGTTATAATAGTAATATATTTAAAGATTACTATTAATGCTTTTATAAAATATTTATATTATTTAAAAAGCTTTATTTAATAATTAACTTAGAGAAATTATTTTATAGTTATTTATTAGTTTAATTACATAAGTTTTAAGTTAATATATTAGGATTATTTATAATTATTAAATAAATAAAAGCTATTATTAAAATTAAAATATTAATAAACCTAGTAAATTTAGAAATATATTTAAGAATAGTAACTTTTTTAAAATAATTTATATATATATTTTAAATAAAGGTAGCTTTACTTAAAAAAAAAGAAAATAAAATAATTAGTAATATTAAGAAAGAATAGTAAAAAAATAGAAAAAATAAATAAAAAAGTATAATAATTTAAGTTATAGAAAGTAATATTGAAATTAATAAAGTTAAAGAAATAAGCTTTTAAATTATTATAAAAATAAATAATAGAATAAATATAGTTATACTATTATAATTTATTAAAACTAATATATTTTAAACTTAATATAAGTAAATAAAATATAAGACTTTTTATATTTTATTTAAAAAATAATAAATAAAAACTTTTAAATATATTAATTTAAAAAGTCTAGCTTATTATATTTTTAAGTTAATTATTTTTAAAAGTAAAATAAAAATATAAGTTAATAAAATTAGAAATAATATATTTAAGATAATTATATTATAAGCTTAAAATTATAATTTAATTATATAATATATTAATAAGAATTCTTATAGATTATATAATAATAAAACATATTATAAATTATATAATTATATTTATATTAAATTTAATTAAGGTAAATTAAAAGCTAATAGTAGCTTTAATATATTTAAGCTAATTTAAATTAAAGATTCATTATATTCCTTGAAAAATAAACCTAGTCTTAGATATATTATTTAAGCTACTTATAATTAATAGATAAAATAATAAAATAATTAATAATAAGCTAGATAATATATAAAAATAAGATATATAATATATATTAATATTTATATTATAATTTAATACTAATAGTTATAATAACTATTTTATAAAATAAATAAATTAAAATAATTAAGAAATTAACTTATTAATAAAATATAACTTAATAACTTTAATAATTAAAAACCTTAAGTATATCTAAATTAATTAAATATATAAGTTTACTTTTTTATACTTATTTAAATAACTTAAATAATTAATTATTAATATAAAATTAAAATTAAATTATATTTTTACTATTTAAAAACTTTATTATTATTACCTATAAGTCTTACTTTACTATTTTACTAATATAAACTAAAGAATTATCCTAGGTTTATCCCTTAGGAAATCTACCCTATATTAACTATCTAATATATAGTTGATTATAATCTATAGAAATAAATAAAAAACTAAAAAAGAAGCTACAAAAAGAATACAAAATAAATTAATATTATATAAAGATTATTACTATTATTAATTTAAATAAATAAAAAATATAAGATAATAATAGGAATAAATTTAAATATATTCTTATATTATTTTATAAATAAAATAAACTAATATTTTTTTAAAAGAATTAATAATAAATTATACTTATATATTCTAGTAAATTATATTTAAAATATACTTTATAAGATATATAATAAATAATTTTATCTAAGAATAAAAAAAATAATAGCTATATTATATAAACTAAGTATTTCTTATATAATAAAATAAATATAATAATATATAATATATTACCTTAAGTATCTTGAAAATAAAATAAATAAATTAAAACCAATAAAAAAATATAATTATTAATTCAATATTATAATAATAATAATATATAAATAATTAAAAAAAATTATACTTATTCTAAAATTGACTTAATATATAATAAAATAATAAATAAAAGTATATTTAATATTATTAATATTATATAATTAAAGACTTTTGAAAATTATAATTAATAATAAAAATAATAAATTTATATTAAACTTTTAAAAAGGATTATTTAAAGTTATAAATATAAAACTAGTAATAAGTATAAGCTATTATTTATAAAGAAATAAAAGCTTAAAATAAAAAAATTAAATAATTAAAATTATTATTTAATATTATATAATAATATTAAATATTTCTTAAATAAAAATAATTTTAGTTTTATAATTTTACTTAAATAATAATTATAATATATTAATTAAATAAAGCTTTAATAAATTAATATTAAATTTTAAACTTATTAAATAAATAAAAATCCTTAAACTTAATATATAACTTAATAAAAATATATTTAATATTTTAAAAAGGTTATATATTAAAAAAGTAAAATACTTAATAAAAATATTAATAAAATTTATATATAATAAAAAATATAAATTAATATATTTTTATTTAAGTAATAAAATATATTTAAGATTATATAAAAGATATTATTTATTAAAGAAATTACTTAGAAATAATTAAAATAAAAAGCTATATTATTTAAAATTATAAAAAAAATTAGCCCCTTAGCTTAATAACTTAAATTATTAATATTATAAAGAATTTATAATATAATATTAGTAGTATATTTATTTTTAATATTAAAGAAAAGTAATTTTTATTAATAATTAATTAAGGTATTAAATAAAATAATAATTAAGAAAGAAAATTATTAGGAAATTAAAAAAATTATAATTAAATAAATAAATAAAAGAATAAAAAACTTATATATTAAATACTTAATTAAATAAAAAAGCTATAGTAATAAGAAAAATTAATAAATTAAAAAAAAAGAATTAATTTAAATAGTAAAAACTATTATATAAACTTATTAAAGTAGTTATTTAATAAATAAAATATTATTAAATAAATTATAAAAAAAAATTTAAATAATTTTAAAATTTAATATTTAAATATAATTATTAGCTTAAATAAAAATAAAAAATAAATAATTAATACTTATAAATAATATAAATAATATCTTATTAATTAATAAAATTACTTAAATATATATATAATATAAAAATAAAATATATATACTTATTAAATTTTTTTTTATAATATATATTTATTAAATCTTTTTTTTATTATTTTATTTTCTTTTTATACTTATAAAAGATTTACTATTAATATTATAATTAATTAATATAATTATTATTATTATTAAAATATTAGAAAAAATAAACCTAATATTATATTATTATTATTAATATTTACTAAGGCTAATTAAATATTTAATATATAAGTTATTAAATAATTATTATTAAATTAAATAATTGAAAATAAATATATTATTATGTTTAAAATAAATTTAAAAATAAAAGTAATTATTATAATATTAAATAATAAAAATAAAAAAATATAATATGTATTAATAATTTAAAATATTATAATAGTTATAAATAAAAATTAAAAAAATTATAAAAAATACTTTAAAATTTATTTAAATAAGTATATAATTATAAGGATCCTTAACTTAAGAATATACTTTTAATAAGAAAGTAAAATAAATCTTAAAATTAAAATATAAAAAATTAATAAGCTATTAAAATAAAAAAATAAATTTTATATATTTTTAATTATATTATTAATTATAAGCTTTATTATTATAAAGCTTAAAGGTATTACTAATATAAAAAATAATAATATAAGAATTTAATTAGCTAATTTTTATTTAATAAACTATTTAAAAATAATAATTAATAATTATAAGCTAAACTTATTATATATTTTAATAAATATATAATATTAAGAAAATAAATAAGCTATAAAATAATTAAACTTAATATTATTTTAAAATAAAAAATAAAATAAAATAAAAGCTTTAGTACTTATAAAATTAAATAAATTATAAGTAAAAATAAAATAAAAAATTATAATAAATTAAAAAAATTAATTAATTAGCTTAAATAATAAAAAAGAAATAATATAAAAAATTTAAATAATAAGGTATTATAAATAAAAAAATAAAATAAGCTTAGCTTATAAGTAAAATATATTTTTTTAAATAAATAATAAAATAAATAAATAAAATAAAAAATAGGTAAAAAACTTAAATTAATTTAATTTAATCTCTTCTAATATATTAATAATATATGTAATATTATTGGGACTGGTTATAAAGAAGAGTAAAAGAGGATTAAGTAGGTCTATAGCGGCCTTGTTAATAGGCTTTAGCTAGGTATCCTAATATAACTATCTTTATCTTTATCTTCCTTTAATAAAATAAGAGAGCTTTATTTTTTATATACTTATTTATTTTATAATAATTAGATTCTAATTAATTATATTATAGCTTTTTTATTTTTAAGATTTAATAAGCTGCTTATCTTTTATAATATTAACCTAGTATATTAACTATTAATATTATTTACCTAAATAAAGCTTAAGGAATATATTAAAGGGTTTTATTAAAATTATTTAAATATAATATATTTACTTTTTAATAGTAAATATATTACTTTTTTATTTTATTTATTAATAAATAAGAATAATAATTTTATTTTTTTTTATTTTATTATTCTTATTATATCTCCCTTTTTTTTACCTTACTATTACTTATTTCCTATAAGCTAATAATTCCTTAATAATTACCTTATATAAAAAAGCTAAGGCTCCTGCTATTAATAAAAATAGTAATAAAGATAATAATAATAATAGTAAACTTATATATATTTATTAGTCTTTTAGCTATACTTTTATTAATTTACTTTTAGGATTAATATATATTAATATTATATATATTATTATTATTATTAAAAAAAGGTAATAATAAACCTACTTATCTTTATTATAATAATAAGGGTTTTAATTATTCTTTTTTTATTTTTCATTTAATTAATCTTAAGTTAAATAATAATAATAAATATATTATTTATACTTAAGTTAAAAATAATAATAAAAGTATTAAAAAATACTTTAAGATAAATAATTATTATAAGCTAATTTATTATAAGCTTATTATAAGAATTACTAAAGATAAGCTTAATATAATAGCTTTCTTTTATTTTATTTTTTATTTTATATTAACTTATTATTAAAAAGAAATTACTTATCTTCAATAAATAATTAGAAAATACTTATAGAATTATAAGGCTTAAACTACTATTATTAATAAAAGTAAAAAAGTAGATTTTTTTTCTTCTCTTTTTCTACTAGTTAATACTTCTACTACTAATAGCTTTTTATTAACTTATTTTAAGGCTTATAATATTATTTTTTATTATATTTAAGTGGATATTACTAATACTTTTTATTTTTTAATAGATATTTTTATTATAATTACTATAAGTTTCTTTCTTAAATTATAATTATTTACCTTTTAACTTATTATAAATAAAAATAAAAGTATTTATTAATTAATAATATTAAGATCCTTAAGTAAACTAATCTTAAGACTATTAATAAAATTAAAGGTACTAAATATCTTTTTATAACTAACCTTAAATTAAAGCCTAAGAAAAAAAAGAAGGTAATAATAATAAAGATAATAATAATAATTAGCTATAATTTTTCTTATAGTATACTCTTATTTTAATATAATAACCTAATATAATAGCTTTATTATTTAATATTTTATTATTTTTAATTATAATATAAATAATTTATAATTAATTAAATAAAATTTACTTTATTTATAAACACTTAGATTTACTTATATAAGAAAATATATTTTCTTTTTTTACTTTCTTTTTTTTTTTACTTTTTTAAGCTTAAAAATTTTAAAATTTATTAGCTTTTTTTTACTTATCTTATAGTTTATAAGAGGTTAGCTATTAACTTATTTATAATTTATTAATAATATTTAATAAAATTATCTTTTTCATAAAAAATACCCTAAAGGGTACCTTAATTTTATAAGTATTACTACTGGTTCTTTAGAAACTTATATTTAACTTATTAATAATTAGTATATATCTTATATGTATTATTTTTATTATTTAGTAAACTTCCTAATTATATAAAAAAAGAGTTTAATTAAGAACTTTATTTTTATTATAATAATTAAAGTAAGTAGTTTAATTTTTATTATTAGTTTATTATTAACTAATAGCTAAATGCTTTTAAAAAATATATTTATTACTAATAATTTAATAAAAGTTATTATTTTATTAAAAAGTATATTATTTTTATAGCTTAATAGCTTTAGGTTTAGCTATAACTTTTAATTATTTAATAAGTAGTTTAATTTAAACTAGTAGTTAACTTATTATTAATTAATTATGAAAAGTTTTTTATAAAATATAACTTTTTAATTATAAGTAAGCTTAGGCTATAAAATATAAATAGGGACTTATATAAAAGATAAGTGCTAATAAATTAATTATTAAATATTAATAAGCTTTTAACTTTTATATTAATACTTTAATTAAAATTAGTATTAATGTTACTAATTTTATATTTATTATTACTAAGGCTTTAGTTAATTATATAAATATAAGTTTATATAAGATTTATATTAATTTAGCTGTTAATTAATTATAAGTATATATTTATAGTAAGAATAATTAAATAAACTTATATTAGTATAAATATAATAAAAACTTTAATAAAACCTTTTAATTAAAGTTAAAAATTAAAAAAGCTTTAAAGGAAACTTTTAATAATAAGTAATTAATTTATATAAAACTTACTATTAGTTTACTAGGATTTTAGTATTAATTTAAAATTTTCTAATTTTTATATAATATAGTAATAGCTTTAGTATAAGAAATAAAAATTTAATTATTATTAATTCTTTGAACTTTTTAATTTTATTTATCTTATAATTTATTATAATTTAATTATAAGTTAGCTAAAGAATAGCTATTACTTATATTCTTATTAAATTATATTATTAATAAAATTAGAATTTTTAATTTATATATTTTCTTTATTTAAGTAACCTTTTTATTTAATATAATAAAGATATCTTTTACTATTATATTTATAATTAATAATTTTCTTAATTAAATAGGTTTTTTTTAATTATAAAAGGATTATCTTTTAGTAAACTTAATTCTAAGTTCCTATTATTATATTATTTTAAATTAATAATATTAAAAATATTATAAACTTTAATTAAAAATAAAAGTAATAACTTATAAGCTAAATTACTTATTTTAATTTTTTCTTTTATTTAATAAAATCCTATAAATTTTAAATATTTTAATTAAATTTATTAAAAATAACTAAAATTAATAAATACTTTTATTAATAATATTAAAAAATAAAAAATTAAAAAATATATTAAGTTTATTTCTTATAAAATAAATAAGAAAAATTAATTCTTAATATAATATAAAATAATAATTTATTAAAAATTAATAAATTTAAATATTATTAAGTAATATAAAATTAAATACTTTAATTATAATAAATTAAGTAATTATATTTTAAAAAATTATTTTAAATTATATTAATAATATAAAAATATTTACTAATAAAATTATATAAAAATTTAAAAAAAAACTATTAATTATAATTTTATATATTAAACTACTTATTATAATAATTAGTATTATATATATAAAAATAATAAAAATAATAAATATTATTTTAAATAAAAAAAGGTTATATTAGCTATTATTAAGAAATAAGAAATTAATAATAATAATATTATTAATTAAGATTTTCTTATATTAAAAGCTATAATATAAACTTAATAAATAAATTATATAATTTATAATATATGTATATAAATTAAATATTTAAAAAATAATAATAATATAATTATTAATAAAATTAAAATATTTATTTTTATAAAAGACTAGCCCTATAGCTACTATAAATAAGTATCTATTGTAATATTAATATAACTAAGGGAGAGTTTTATGTAATTTAGTATTAGCTGGTTAGGGTTTCCTTTAGGTCCTGGGTCAGGCCTGCTTTAGGAGAACCCCAGGGAAGCCCCAGGTATTTATTAAGCCTATCCGGGCAAAGCCTAAATCTATAACAATTTTATTAAAAATATTTAAGATTATTATACTTTTATTAGTTATATTATTATAAAAATCTTTTAAAAATAAATTAGTAAAATAATATATTTATTATATAATTATAATAAAAAATTAATAATTTTTAAAATAAGAATAAATATAATTAAATTAAGAAAATTTATTTTTAAAATATTATAAACAATAAAAATAATATAATTATAATAAATTATTTTATATTAATTATATAATTTTAAAATTAATTAATTAATATAAATATCTTAGTATTTTATAATATAAATAAAAAAAAATTATATAATATTATAATAAATTATGTTATAAATATTATTATGAATAAAAATATTTTATTATATTATTTATAATTTAAAAACTTAAGAATATAATTTTAAAACTTATATTAAAAGTATATAATAAAATAAATTAAAATAAATTAAAAATATATTAAATAATATTATAAGCTTATTATATAAAATATCTTATAAATTAAATACTATTAATATATAAAATATAATTAATAAATAAATAAAAAAACTTAAATTAAAATATATTCTTATTAAATTATATTAAAAATAATAAAATAAAAAAATTAAATTAAACTTATAATTAATACTATAATTATAAGTAATAATATTATAATTTAAATAAATATTAAAACTATAATAAATTATATTTTATTAGATTTTATATACTTTATATAAGCTTTTTGTAAAATAAAAATTATATTTATTAAATTATATAATATTAAAAAAAAGAAATCTTCTTATAATAATAATATTATCAATTAAAAAATTAATTATTTTAATATTATAATATATAATTAAATTATATTATTATAATTTAACTTATTATTAATTAATAAATATAATATAATTTTAAAATTTATATAATTAAAAAAATATAATTTTATTATTAATTAATAAATAAGTTAATTAAATTAAAATAATAACTAAAGTTTATTATTTAAAATAAAGTTATAATTTAATTAAAAAAACATTATATAAAAAATAAATATTATTAAAAAAATTAAAAGTTTTTAAATTATTATAAAAAAATAAAAAAAAAATTAAAAAAAAAATAGTTTTAATAATAAAAATAATTAAATTTAATAATATATTTTTTATTATTATTTATAATATTATTATAAATAAAATAAATTAAAAATTATATAAATATAAAAAAAAATATTTATATAATAAGAATTTACTTTTATTAATATTAAACTTATAAAAGTTAAAATAAAAATATAAGTTTTAAATAATAATAAAAAAAACATTAAGAAATAATTATAATTTATTTTATAAAAATTTTAATAATATAAGAAATTATATATTAAAATAATATAAATTAAAATATTAACTTATATTAAATAAAACTATATTATTAAATTAAAAAATAAAATAATATTTAAGTTTTATAAAATTTATAATTTTTATAAAATTAAATTTTTAATTTCATAAAAATAATTAAAAAAAAAATAATTAAAATTAAAATATATATAAATATTTTTATTATTTATAAAATATTTTATTATTAGCATGGTATTATAGTATACTTATATTACATATATATAGTATATATATTATATTAATAAAGTACTTATAAAAGTTTATTAGGTTTTTATAAAATAAATAAAAGACATGCTTTTCTTACTATTTAATATACTACTACTAAGAATTAGAAAATATAATATAATAGTAAATTATTAAAAGGTAATTATTATATTAAAGGAATTAAAAAGTAAGTTAAAAGTAAATATAAAAAAGTAAATAATAAATATATAATAATAAATACCTATTAAGAAATAATAAATAAATATACTTATAAAACCTTAAAAGTAATATTAGAAAAGGCCTGGTAAACCCTTTTTATTAATACCAAGCTTTTTAAGTATAGGGTATCTGCTTTTAGGCTTATTATAAGAAGGTAGGAATACTTAATATTTTATTAGTTAGCTATTTTTAGCTATTTATTATAGGCTTATATAAGCTTTCTTTTATATAATACAAGGCTTTTTTATAATTTTTATTATATACTTAATTTAACTAATTTAAGCTTTTTAATAATTATAAGCCTAGGTAATATACTTTATTAAAGCTACTAGTAATTATTATTATAATTATATATATAAATAATATTTATAATATAAATTAAGATTTTTAAATAAAGCTAAATACTTAAACTAAGCTTAAAAAAGCCTTAAATTAAATAGTTTAGCTTTTAGCTTTATATAATTTTACTTAGCTTAATAATATTTAAAAGTATATTAATTTAAACTTTCTTAAGTAATTATATAATACTCTTAAGTTATTTATATTTTTATAAGAAATTAAATAATTAAATATATATAAAAAATAACTAAGAAAACTAAGAAAGTAATTAAAAAAAATCCCTAAGATTAAAATAATAAAAATTTTTTACTAATATTCTTATATTAAAAAAAATAAATTATATATATAATTTTTTAATTAAAAAAGCTTAAATACTTAATAAAAAAGCTTAATTACTTATAGCTATAAATAAGTAAATTATAAATTAAATTTAATAATTTATTTATTTAAGAATTTTAAATAAAGTTATAACTAAGTTAATTAAAGTAAGTTTTATATTTCTTATAATTTATTAACTTTTTAAAAAACTTAAGGTAAGTATTATATTAAGTGAAATAAGTATATAAAATAATATAAAAAGTAAATATTATATAATCCTTAAAAATACTAAATATATAAATATAAAGCCTAAGAAATAACTTAATAATTAAAAAATAATATATTATTTTATAAAAATTTATAATTTATTTAAGATTATAAATTATAATATTAAAAAAAACTTTTTTTTTATAATTAAGTAATTTATATTTAGCTAAGTAAATTATAAGCTTAATATATTTAATAATAAAATTAATAAAAATAAAATAAATAAACTTTTTTTAATTAAAGAATATAAAATGAATTTTAATTTAATTATTATAAAAGTAAAAATTAAAAGAATTTCTTTAATATTTATAATATTAAAAAATTACTTAAATAAATAAAAAAAAATATAAAAAAAAAAGTAATTACTTAAAAATATACTTATAAATACCTTTACTTAATATTTATTAATAAATATTATTAAGCCTTAGAAAACTATAAGACTTTTAATTATATTATAATAAAGAAAAGCTTTTATTTTCTTAATCTTGTACTTATTATTAAATAATATAAGTAAATTTAAAACTACCTTTATAATTAATAATATTAAGGATTATACTTAAAGTTAAAAAAAAGCTAAATAAAACTTTAAAAAATTATTTTAAGAAAATAAAATAAATAATTAAAAATTAAATAAGAAATTAAGCTTTTTAGGTTTAATTATTATTATCTTAATTAATTTATATATTATAAACTTAAAGGAAATTTTAAAGTTTATAATATAATAAGGAATATATTTTATAAGCTTAATAAAAATATAATATTTAATATATATAATATTATTTATTTTATTAATTATAAAAGCTTATTTATTTTTAAATTTTTTATTTTTAATAATTAAAAATATATTAAAATAAGAAATAATTATTTAAGGGTTATTAAAAAAGGTATTAAAAAGCTTAAGAATATTTTTAATAGTCTTAAGAATACTTTTACTAAGGATTTAATTTTTAATAATATAATAATTATTAAAGGATTTTATATTAATAATATTTTAAAACCTAAGGTATATAAGGCAAGAGTATAATATTAAGAATAAAATTACTTATAATATTTTAAAAAACTAAAAGAAAATATTTTTTTAGCTTTCTTAATTAAATAATATAAGTTAATTTCTTTTAAATATAAACTCTTTTCTTCTTATCTTAATTTAATTTATAAAAATATAATTTTTAAAACTTATAATTATATTTTTTTACTTACTTTAATAATTAAAAAAGTAATTAAAAGCTTAATAAGTAAATAATAATTATTAAGGGATTTCTTAATACCTAAGAGTAATTCTAAATATTTCTAATATTTATATATTAATTATTTAAGCCTAGTAGCCCTTAAGATATTAGTATATAATATTTAAAATATAAAAATAAATAATATAAAGTAAATTAATTATAAGGTATATATATTAATATATACCTTTTAGGTTATTTTATATAAGCTAATAAAGTATAAGGTACTAAGGCTTTTTTAATAAATTTATGAAGATTTTTAAGATTATCTTAAAGGCTTTAATAAATTAAAATAACTTTTTTAAATTAAAAATAAAAATCATAAGTAGTAATATATACTATTAACTTTAAATAAAAAGCTTTAAATTATATTTAATATATTATTTTTCTTTAAATATATAATAAGAAAGTAATTTTACCTAGGAATATATTATATAAAGCAAAATAATAAGAAAGCTGTAATTTTAATAATAGGGCTTTTTTAATTTTAATATTAAGTATAATTTAAAAGTAAAAATTTTAAAATTTTTTTTTTTAATTTATAAGCTAAATAATTTTATTAAATAAGTAAATTAAATTATAATAGTAAATTTTATTATAATATTTAAAAGTATAAGTTTTTTAAAAAAGCTATAAATAAAAAGCTTATAAGTAATTATTTATTTACTTAATATAAGTTTAATATAAGTTAATAAAATAGTTTTACTTATTAATAAGTTAAAGTAATAGTTTTAAAACTATATTTTTCTTTAATAAAAGAATATATTATTAACTTATAGCTTAATTAAAGTAATATATATACTTATAGCTATAAAGCTTATATATTATAAAAGAATTATAAGGTTAAAAAAAATAAATAGTTATATAAAATAAGCCTTAGGGAATTAATAAATTATTTAATTAATTATATTATAATTAATATATATTAAATTTAGATCCCTTACTTTAATAAGATATTAGTTATTAAGAATATAACCTTTAATAAAAATAGTTTTTCTCTAAAAAAGCTTAAAAAGCTTAAGTAAACTTTTTATTTAAAAGTAAAATAAGCTATTTTAAAAAGTTAAACTTAATAAATTAAAATTTAAAAATTTAAATTTAAATATTAATATAACCTATAACTTATTAATAAATTAAATTAATAAAGTTATTAAGTTTTTAAAATTAAGGGTAAAAGTATAAGAAAGCTTAATTTAAATAATTAAATACTTACTAGATAATATAAAACCTTTAATATAATAAGAACTTTAAATAATTTTAAAAATACTTAAAAAAAATTATATAAGTATATTAATTAGCTCTTAGGAAATATTATTAAATACTTTATTAATTAAAAATATATTTAAAAAAGCTTTAAGTTAGTTACTAAAAGAATCTTTAAATTTATAAATTAAAGAAATACTTAAAATAAATTGAATATAGCTAGTATAAATATAATAATAAAAATTTACTTAAGGAATATATAATTCCCTAAAGGAAATTATAATATATAAAAAGTAAAATATAAAAATAAAAAAAGAACCTTAAAGGGAACCTTTAAATAAATTCTATTAAAAGATTTATAAAATACTTACTTTTAATATATATAAAAGTATATATAATTAAAGAAAGTAAGCTTTTTTTTATAAAATAATATATACTTATAAGCTAAGAAAGTTAAAAGAAAGTAAATTAAATTAAATTTATATAGTTTTTTTTAAAATTCTTTAAAAATACTAATTATAAATTTTTCTTTAATTAATAAAAACTATAATTAAGTATTATAAAAAGCTTAATAATAATATTTACTATACTTAATATAATATTTAATTAAAAAAATACCTAATAACCTTTATTCTTATTAATAAAATTAAAAATTTATTTTAAAGATTTAATAAAGCTATTAAAAAGCTAAAATAGCTTATAAATTACTTATTAAAAGCTTAATTTAAAAAAATAATAAAAATAAAAATATATTTTTCTAAAAAAAATAAGTATTCAAAAGGTTATTAATAAGAAAAATACTAAATTAAAACTAATTTTATTAAAATAAGTATTTATATATAAGTTTAATTTAAATAAAATATTATAATATTATAAAATATATTTTATTATATATAAAAACTTTTAAGAAAGTATAATAATTTAAGTAATATATATAATAATATTTATAATATATTTATTTTATATTTTTATTACTTTTATAATAAGATTTAATCTTAAGCTTTAATACTTTAATATAAAAAATATATTCTTAAATATTAAATATAATAAATAAAGTATTTTTATAATATATATTATATTATAAGAATTTATATAATTAAAATAGCTTATAAAGCTTAAAAAAGTTTTATATAATTTTAAAAACTTACTATAGTTATAATTTAAGAAGCTTATTACTACTCTTAAGTCCCTTAGCTTAAAAGTAAGCTTAAAAAAGCTTTACTTTTATTTTTTATTTTCTTTATTAATAATATAATAATAGCTTTTTATAAGAATAATTAAGTATTATTTAAGTAAATTATATAATTACTTAAGTTAAAATATAAGCTTTATAAAAAGGGTAAGGTAAAATAGTTTCTAGGAATTAAAATAATCTATAAGTATATTAAGTAAATAATATACTTTTTATATAATATATATATTAAAAAAATAACTTAATATTCTAATTTAATTAAATAAAATTAATATTTTATAATTTTAATTCTTATATTAAATTTTAATAAAAGTAATATATAAACTATTAAAAAAAATTTTTTTATTAAAAAGAAATTAGGTTAATATTAGATATAATAATCTTAATTTAACCTAATATTACCTTTACTATTATATACTTAATAAAATATATTATTAATTTAGGAAAAAAGTATAATAAAGTATTTAACTAGCTTATTGAATATTTTCATTTAATAAAATACTTAGTTTTTTAATATAATAAAAAAAAGAAATATAAATTCTTATAATATTAAGTAATGTTTTATTTATAAATAACCTTAAAACTAGGATATTATTTTAGGAATATTTAATAACTTTTTTTTAAAGGTTTTATTATATAAAATATTATTTATTAAAGTATTATAAATATATTTATAATAAAAGCTAAGCTTATTATATTATTAGAAATAGCTAAGAAAATTATAAGCTTATTAAAGCTATTTAATAAAATTTAATTTATATTAAGAATAAATTAAAATATTAATTATAATAATTAGTAAATAATCTATTTAATATTAAGTATAAGTAAATAAATAAATACTTATTTATATTATATTAATATTTAAAATATATAATTAAGGTAAGAATATTAATAAAAAAAATTTAAAGTTATTTTTTTTATATAAAATACTTATTAATAGGTTTATTAAAATATTACTTAAGTAAAACTTTAAGTATTTTAAATTATTATTAAACTTAGTAAATTTAAGCTAATATATTATAAATAAAAAACTAAAATAATAAGAAAAAAAAATTAAATTAAGTAAAGCTTAAAGACCTAGAGTTATATAAAGTATATAAATAAAAAAATAAAAAACCTAGTATTAAGTATTTTACTTATTATTTTTATTAATTAATAAGAACTTTCTTAAGCTTATTTAAGTATATTAAGCTTAAGTATAAGTTATTATTAAATTAAGCTTAATATTTATTAAAAAAAAGAATTATAAGTAAAAAAAAAGCTTTAATTAAAGCTAAATAACTTAATAATAATAAGTAATTAATTACTTAAACTATAAGTAAATAAGTATATAATTTAAAAAGAAAAGTTATATACTTTTTTATTAAGCTTATTAACTTAAAAAATAATAATTAAAACCTAGGTAAGTAAATATAAAATTAAATTATTATTAATATAAAAATTAATTTTTAAAAAACTTAAGTAAATATATAAATATTAAAAAAAAGCTTAAGTAAGTAAAAAAATATATTTATATAAGATTATAATAATAACTATAAGAGGTATATTAAGTATAATAATAAGATTAACTAAAGCTAGTTATATAAGTAAAAAAATAGCTTTTATTAGCTATATTATTATATAAATAGTACTTATAAAAAGGGTTTCTTATTATAATTATACTTATTATAAAAGTAAAAAAGCTTTAAGAAGTATAATAATAATTAAAATTAGCTATAATAATATTAAATTAAATAAATTATATATTATATAAGTATTTTTAGCTTAAAAAAATCCTTAAAAAAAGAATATTTAAGTAAATAACTTATATTAGCTTAATAATAGTTTTTAAAAAAAATTATAAATCTTATAAAATTATTTACTAAAATAAAATTATTAATATTATTATTATTTTAATATACTTAAAAATTAGTATTTAAGCTATTAAAAAAATACTTATTTTAAGAGTATTAAATAAATAATTATAGTAATAATAAAATTATTTTTATTAATAAGCAGGAGGGTAAAAGAATTAGGGGCTTATTAAGTTATTTAAGTAAAGGTAATAGTAGTAATAGCTTTAGTAAAAAAAGCCTAAAAAGCATATATTAGCTATTAAATTATATTTAAGGGAATTAATAAAGTATTTAAATAAAGCTATATTAATATATTTTTTAAATAATAGTATAATAGAAGGCTATAGTAATAATAATAATTATAAAAGAAAAGAAAAAGGCCTATTATAAATACTAGGGGTTTATTATTATTTATTATTTATAAGCTTTTATTTTATACTTAAATACTTAATAAATAAATTACTTGTAATTATTATTATTTAAAGGTAATAATAAAAATAAGATTTATTTTATAATTACTTTTTAAATTATTAGCTAAAAAGAGAATAATATATATAATAGTAAATAAAGCTTTTAAAAGAAGTTTAAATACTATTATACTAGGAAATTATAAATATATATTTAATAAAAAAGTAGTAATATTTTTATTAAGTAGGGGGTTTATTAAAAAAGGCTTAGTAAACTCTTTTTATTAACACTAAGCTTTTTAGGCATAAGGTATTTACTCCTAGGCTTATTATAAGAAAGTAAGAATACTTAGTATTTTATTAGTTAGCTATTTTTAGCTGTTTATTATAGGCTTATATGGGCTTTCCTTTATATAAATATAAGGCTCTTTTATAACCTTTACTATATACTTAATCTAACTAATCCAAGCTTTCTAATAAGTAAAGTAAAAGCTAATTATAAAAATAACTAATAAACTAGAATACTATAGAATAAAAAATATTCCTAGAATAATAAAACTAAAAATAAAAGATAGTAGGTAAATAAAATAACTTAGTATGAAATAATTAAATAAATAATTAAATAAATAAGAATTTAAAATAAATTAGCTTTTTTTAAAAAAAAGAACTTAATAAAATATTATAATATACTTATATTATATATATATAATATATATATTATATTAATAAAATACTTATAAAGGTTTATTAGGTTTTTATAAAATAAATAAAAAATATACTTTTTTTATTATTTAATATTTTACTAATTATATTATTTTAAATATTAAAGAAAAATAAAAAGTAAAATTTTACTTAATTTTTTATATTTTATTTTTAAAAAAAAAGTTTAATTACTAAAATTATAAATAAAATTATTTATAAAAAGTTATAAAATTAAAAAAAAAAATTAAAATTAAATTTAATTAAAATAAGTTATATAAATATTTAATAAAAAAATATAATAATAATAATAATAATAATAATAATAATAATAATAATAATAATAATAATAATAATAATAATAATAATAATAATAATAATAATAATAATAATAATAATAATAATAATAATAATAATAATAATAATAATAAATAAATAAATAATTTTTTAATTAAATTATTTTACTATATTTTTTTATCAAATTAATTTATATATATTATTATTATTATTATTTTAATTTTATTTTATTATATATATTAATAAAATATAATTTTTAAATAAATAAATATATATTAAAATATTTTAAATAAAATTTAATTTTAATATAATAAAAAATTTTAAATACATTTTTTTAATTTTAATAATATTAAAAATTTTTAAATAATTTTTTTAATTTTTTTTTAATATAAATATATTAATTTTTTTTTAATATTTATATAAATTATTTTTAGAATAATATTTTTTAAATTTAATTATTTTATTTTATTTATTTATATTTAATAATAAATCTTATTTTATTTATTTATATTTAATAATAATTTTTTTTAAATTTTTTATTCATAATATTTTATATTAAATTTTATTATTATTATTTTAAAAAAATATAATTTTTTAAAAATTATATTTATATATAAAATTATTTAATATTTTTAATAATTATAATAAATTATTTTTTAAATTAAAATTATTTATTAAAGTAAAAATTAAACAGGTTTTCTATAATATTATAATTTTAAATATAATTTTTTTTATAAATATTAAATATAAAATTTTAATATATAAAATATTTTAAAAATTTTATTAATTTATTATTTATATATAATTTTTAAGTATTTAAGTATTTAAGTATTTAAGTATTTAAGTATTTAAGTATTTAAGTATTTAAGTATTTAAGTATTTAAGTATTTAAGTATTTAAGTATTTAAGTATTTAAGTATTTAAGTATTTAAGTATTTAAGTATTTAAGTATTTAATTATTTAATTATTTAATTATTTAATTATTTAATTATTTAATTATTTAATTATTTAATTATTTAATTATTTAATTATTTAATTATTTAATTATTTAATTATTTAATTATTTAATTATTTAATTATTTAATTATTTAATTATTTAATTATTTAATTATTTAATTATTTAATTATTTAATTATTTAATTATTTAATTATTTAATTATTTAATTATTTAATTATTTAATTATTTAATTATTTAATTATTTAATTATTTAATTATTTAATTATTTAATTATTTAATTATTTAATTATTTAATTATTTAATTATTTAATTATTTAATTATTTAATTATTTAATTATTTAATTATTTAATTATTTAATTATTTAATTATTTAATTATTTAATTATTTAATTATTTAATTATTTAATTATTTAATTATTTAATTATTTAATTATTTAATTATTTAATTATTTAATTATTTAATTATTTAATTATTTAATTATTTAATTATTTAATTATTTAATTATTTA
This sequence comes from Trichoderma sp. CBMAI-0020, assembly GCA_030708095.1. Lineage (NCBI taxonomy): Eukaryota > Fungi > Ascomycota > Sordariomycetes > Hypocreales > Hypocreaceae > Trichoderma > Trichoderma sp. CBMAI-0020. The sequence goes on from JAJNCI010000001.1 coordinate 2,009,133, forward strand.
ATTATTTAATTATTTAATTATTTAATTATTTAATTATTTAATTATTTAACTATTTAATTATTTAATTATTTAACTATATTTTAACTTTAATTATTTTTTCAATTATTTTACTTTTTTCTATTATATATAATAATCTTAACCCATAACTATATTCTAACACCTTTCAACTTGTATTACCAATGGCTTATACCAACAGTCTTGCTCTTCCACATGGCTTACCACCTACTTTTCCAGCTATCTCCAGCAGTAAAGGAGCTGACCTTATGGTCTTAAAAGTGGCATCTGTACTTTCGACCTCTTATTCAGACAATGACTTTCGCGACGCAATTTTCCTGGCCGATGAGCGACTCTCAAGAGGCAGTACTAAAACTAGGCGCCTTCTCCGACTAGATCTCCTACGAGAAGCAATTGACTGCAATGGCGAAATTATCGAGGAAATGGGTAGTGTTGTAGAGGTTTGTTAGGCTCCGACCATTCTATCTGCTCATTCAAATTGGTAACAAGTTGAACAGCGCTTGAAACTCATCCGGGGCGTGGTCGAAAGAGTGAATTCTCGCATCGAAGCTATCAAACAACAAATCGGCTTAGCACATGCTCAGACCTCACCTGCTCTGCGAGATATGTCATCTCTCTTTGAACAACACAAGGAAATCGAGAGGAAGCAAGAAACTCTCAGCGCTATTGAGGGCTATTTTGTACTGACAGAAGACGAAATTGATTTGCTGACGTCAACGTTGAGACCCGTTGACGATGCATTCTTCACCTGCCTCCAGAAAGCGAAAAAGATCACCCTTGGTTGCGACATACTCCTGGGATTTGAAAACCAAACTCTTGGCTTGGAGTTAATCGATCGAACATCCGGACATGTCAATTTAGCTTTCCAAAAACTCTACAAATGGGTTCAGCAAGAGTTTAGGACGCTGAATTTAGAAAATCCCCATGTGAATCCATTCATGCGGCAAGCGTTGAGAGTCCTTGCTGAACGACCTTCTCTATTTCAAAATTGCCTTGACTTTTTTGCGGCATCTAGAGAACGATTCCTATCTGAGGCTTTTCACTGTGCTCTCACAGGCATTACGCCACAGGGCACGGAAGATACTTCTACCAGGCCAATTGATTTAACGGCACATGATCCGCTCCGCTATGTCGGTGATATGTTTGCTTGGGTTCATTCTGCAACAGTGGGTGAGCGAGAGGCGCTCGAAACTCTATTCACTCTAAGGAAGGATGATGCGCTACATCCATCAATGGCGAGCTTCAACGAAAAGCCTTGGCACTTCCCCTCAGACGAGGTCTCTGTCGATACTGATTCTAAGATTCTTGAAGCACTTAATCAATTAATGGATCGCAATTTCTCACCTGTTATTCGAATACTGCGCCAGCGAGTTGAGCAAGCAGTTCAGTCAAACGAAGATGTAATCCCTGCCTATAAAATTTCTACGCTTCTCAGTTTCTACCGAGCTACATTTGAGAAGCTTCTGGGCGCGGATTCTGATCTAGGAGAATGTACGGGAGCTTTAGAGAAAGTAGCCAAGCGACAATTTCGATCACTTGTGAGAGATAATATTTTATCCATTCAAGGCGAATTTCAACAAGTTCCTCCCAACCTGGAACCCCCGCGATTCCTCCAAGATGCATTCAAACAGCTCAGCATTATTCTCCAGACTTATGAGTCTTCTTTGTCTGTGTCAGCAGATCCTGGAAGTGAGGTACAAAATATATTGTCACAAGCGTTTGAACCATATATGTCGGGCTGCGAAGAGATTGCAAAGCCGATGACGTATCCTGAGAGTGGGATATTTCTTGTCAATTGCAAACTCACGGCAGCTCTTTGCCTAGAAACCTACGAATGCACGACCTTCAGAGCAAATGAAATTCGAGACAGCATATCACGGGATATTGTTAACTTGGTTAATGATCAACATGCTGTATTTCGCCAGAAATCAGGTTTGGATATGCTTCTAAATAGCCTAGAAGATGCTGCACTTGCTTCAATAGCACCATCTTCTGTTATCCAAGCCAGCCAGGAGTTGGACGACTTCCTCCCGTCCGCATTGATGGATGCGATGGATAGGCTAAAGGGGCTCCAGGACTCAGGGATCGCTCGAGAGGCTGTCGAACAAGCTGCTGAAAGATTCTGTAATGACTTTGAGAGATTGGAGGAGGCTGTTGCAAGTCAATTCGACGATGAAACCGACAATGAAGCGGCTGTGCGATTTTCAAGGACATCATCTGAAATCCGTGTTCTCTTATCTTGACACCGGATACAAAATATTCTCATTGTATTATAGATTTTTTTTTATATTACATGGTTTAAGATCCGCATGCGCACACTTGGTAATACATGATTGCATTTCTCACTACTGCGCGCATGATAGCATCAGTCCACTGTACAGCACGTCTTTGATTGATCAAATCTCACATCTCATCTCCTTGTTTCATTATTGGATCGAAACGCTTCTACACTGTGCCGCACGGAACTGCTCGAGCTGCGCCGCCGTCGCGCTCTCTGTTCCCACGGTTCAGAAGGATGCAGTCCCGTAGACTTTGCGAACACATTGAGAACATCTGTGAGTGAGACAACTCCAATCAGCTTACCTGACAGCAACGCACCAGCCATCGCAGCCGCTGGAACCGAGAGGACAGGGGCGGCAGGTGGAATCGCTCCCGGAGCAATATCGCTCGTTGCAGAGCTCTGCGATGTTGCCGTTGGCATGGCGGGTGTTGGCAGGGGTGATGGTGGCGGTACAGAGTCCACAACCCACATTCGATGCGATCTGGTTGCCACCAGTTTGGCGACGGTATGAGCCAGTGTGGAATAGGGGCTTACATAGAATACGGGATAGACGTCCTGTCCCTTTTCTACGCCTCTTTCATTGAGAATAACAGAAATGAAGTTCATGCAAGAACCACTGAGTAGATGTGCGCTCGAGGAACTTGTCAAATGCCGCACGTCTTTGGTAGAAATATTTCCCGCTACATTTTGTCCATTGTCCACAATGGCTACGCTTGAGAGGCCCTCATCATACATGAGAGAGAGAGCGTCCGTGAGCGGAGCATCGGCGCTGTGAGCTTGTTAATGATGGTTCACGAATATCAGCCCCATTGATGAAGCCAAATCTACTCACTGAACGGATATTATCGGCTGGCCGCCAATTCCCAGCTCTTGCACCGCAACTGGGTAGAGCCGATCAATGGTGGGAAAATTGATTCCCTCATTCCAGAAGAATTCCACCATACGAAGCTGACTTAAAATGCCGATGATATCCCCGGCTGCATCGGTGACCAGAATTCTATGTATTCCGCTGCCGAGCTTCTCAATAGCCTGAGATAGGCTAACGTTTGAATTCAGCTTGACGATAGTTTCTCTGAAACAAAGGCTTTGGATCTCTCGAAGTGTTATATGAGATCCCCCTTGGGCCTTGACCATGATGTCGTGGTTGTCGGGTCGAGCAAGCCCCACGACGGTTAGAAGGTAAGCGTTCAGGTCATTATAGTCGAAGCAAAATGTTGGATTAGAAGCTGAAGTTTCATCCTTAACGAGAACAACGCTGGTTGGGCTCTGTAACAGCATCTATAGTTTCGACGTGAGTAAAAAAGGATCAAGCAACAGCGCAAGTAACAGTCGGCGCTTACCATAGTCGCTTCCTCCACGCTGCACTCGACGTCAATCCATCTTATGTCGTCGAGAGAAACAAGCTCTCCAATGGTAATATCTCCCCATTCTCGGCCAACAAACTTGGGATTTTGGTGTCTGCTTGTGGAAGGCGGGTGATTGACGAGATCCTGAATCGCCGCTTGAGTGAGGGAAGGGTGGCGATAGCGGGGTGATGGTGGGAGATTGCGGTAGCTTTCTGTAAAGCTTTGACGATGGGTCGCTCTACTGGTGCTCGAGCTCGAGTGTGACCTTTGTGGTGAGGGCGACAACGACGACTTAACATCGGCTGGCTTGGTAGACCTCTCTGCATCGGTATTGACAGACATGTTGGATTTCGCTGCTATCGCATCCTTATCCATTACATGTTGGTAGGCAAGACTCCATGAAGAATGTCCAGTCGAGAAAACGCAAAGGGAGCGAAAGCAATGCGCTGTTCTCAGGCGATGTGACTACTAGTAGTAGAAAGAGGCGTAATCCCCGGGATATACTTTCTGCTCCATTTAAGTCGTCGCATAATAGTACAGTAGTGCTGCTCAGGTGCGGTCATAGGTTGTACTCCGCCTAGCAAAGGTACTACTACAAGTGGCAATTCGTCGAGAGGCTGTTTTCTAGCTCAGTGGCTCCACTGATCTTAGCTACCCTGGTAGGCCATGAACAAAATAAGGTTCACAGATTGGTTTTGATAGGTAGGTAGGTACTTTAGATGCTAAACTGCTCGAATGAGTAAACTGACAGGAAAGACCTTGCGTGATTAGACATGTAGTCCTACTGATGTCATAATATTATAGAAAGAAGCAGCGCGCCCCTGTTCACCGAGCACATATTTCGTCTCCTTTGCTTGACATCACTGCCATTTCGATAACGAAAACCACTACTCCCGCTTAATATGTCACCCGCACTTGTGCAAGTGGCTCACGTTAAATTCCAACTGAGTTTAGACCGATAGGTGCTTGGAATGCGAACGCTTTGTGTCCTGGGATCTCGCTGCATTTTCTGGACTCAACTGAGGAGTGTTCATGAGTACAAGGGCCGTCAGTACGTTACTAATATTGTTGAGCTACCGTAGTCCTCTCTATTGAACAATCTGAGCAGCTTTGCCACTGCTCCCTCAGGTTAGGTTACCTGCTACCCAGGCACTGTCGCGGTCTTGGTAGTTTTTTTTTTTTTTTTTTGGCACACGCCCAAAAGTTATACACACCCTTCCCCTCCCCCACCTTCCTCACCTGCACCCACCACAGAACTTCGATTCCTGTATTATCTGCTTTTCTCTTTTTTTGTCCTGCCGCTAGCTCCGCGATAAGGATCTTCTTTTTTGTTCTGATTGTCAAAAATCTTCACGACATAACTGCGCGGCGTTCTCGTCCGTTGGCCGTCGCAACCATGTCTCTTCTTTCCCCAGAGGTGCATGCCGAGCTCACGCAGCTTTTGCAGGCGCTTCAGGCCTCCGATAACAGCATCCGATCTCAAGCTGAAGATCACCTCCAAAACAGCTGGACGAATTCGCGCCCAGAGGTCCTCTTAATGGCCCTCGTGGAACAGATACAGGGCGGTACAGACAATGCGGTAAGTCAAATCCTCAAGTTTTAACGACTTCCCGGCTGCTGGGCCGCGAACTTTTTTTTTTTTTTTTTTTTTTTTGACTTCTCTGCCTAGCTTCGTTCGTTTGCGGCTGTCATATTTAGGCGCATAGCCTCGAAAACTCGAAAAGCCGAATCTGGAAACAACGTAGATTTGTTCTATTCGCTAGCGAAAGACCAAGCCGTTGTCATCCGGCAGAAACTCCTTGAGACCTTGGGCTCCGAAGCTGATCGAGCGGTTCGCAACAAAATAAGTGACGCTGTCGCTGAAGTCGCGCGGCAGTATACAGACAACAGTCAGTATTCCTGATCACCACACCTCCCACTGTGCCCGACTTCTTCATCTTCGATACTAATACCTGAGCCGGATAGATGACTCTTGGCCCGAACTGCTAGGAGCACTCTTCCAACTAAGCCAGGCTCTGGAAGCCGAAAGACGAGAGAACGCATACAGAATCTTCGCTACCACGCCAGGTATCATTGAAAAGCAGCATGAGGAAGCGGTTCTGCAAGCCTTCCAAAGAGGCTTCAAAGATGACGCTGTCCAGGTACATTGTTTGGTTCACGACCTGCGGTGCAGCCTACTGACTGGAGCTTTGCGCAGGTTCGGTTGGCGGCTATGGATGCCTTTGCATCCTTCTTCAGGACGATTAGCAAGAAAGGGCAATCTAAATACTATGCCCTCATTCCTGATGTGCTCAACATTCTCCCTCCCATCAAGGATTCCCAAGATTCAGACGACTTAAGTAAAGCCCTGGTCGCACTCATCGATCTGGCTGAGACGGCACCGAAGATGTTCAAGCTTCTGTTTCACAACCTCGTCCAGTTCAGCATTTCTGTTGTCCAAGACAAAGAATTGGACACAATTTGCCGTCAAAATGCGCTGGAATTAATGGCTACATTTGCTGATTACGCTCCATCGATGTGTCGAAAAGATGCGTCTTACACCACGGATATGATCACTCAATGCTTGAGTTTGATGACCGATCTCGGCGAGGATGATGATGATGCTGCCGAATGGTTGGCTTCTGATGATGTGAGTTTTTTCTGACAATAGTTTGCACCACTATCTTTCTTGCTAATACAAGTTACTAGCTCGAAGCAGACGAGAGCGACCAGAATCATGTAGCTGGAGAACAAACCATGGACCGACTTGCTAATAAACTAGGAGGGCAGACAATTCTTGCTCCTACATTTAACTGGCTCCCCAGAATGATGACTTCCATGGCATGGAGGGACCGACACGCTGCTCTCATGGCTATCTCTGCCATTTCAGAAGGTTGCCGAGACCTGATGATGGGAGAACTTGGTCAAGTTCTTGATTTAGTGATTCCTGCTCTTCAAGATCCGCACCCTCGTGTGCGATGGGCTGGCTGCAATGCGCTGGGACAAATGAGTACCGATTTTGCCCCCAAAATGCAAACCGATTTCTACGACCGGATCTTGAAGGCAATTATTCCTGTCTTAAACTCACCAGAGGCCCGGGTGAAATCCCATGCTGCAGCTGCTCTGGTCAACTTTTGTGAAGAAGCAGAGAAGTCAACTCTGGAGCCTTACTTGGATGAGCTTCTGTCACACTTATTCCAACTGCTCCAAAGCGAGAAGCGCTTTGTTCAGGAACAAGCTTTATCCACCATCGCAACCATTGCTGATGCGGCCGAAGCGGCATTCGCAAAGTATTACGATACTCTGATGCCTCTTCTTGTCAATGTGCTCCAGAATCAGAATGAGAAAGAGTACAGGCTTCTGCGAGCCAAAGCCATGGAATGTGCAACTCTTATTGCCCTTGCTGTCGGTAAAGAGAGGCTTGGTCAGGATGCCATGACCCTTGTGAATCTGTTGGCACACATCCAAACAAATATCACAGATGCAGACGACCCCCAGGCCCAGTACTTGATGCACTGCTGGGGCCGTATGTGCCGTGTTCTTGGCACCGACTTCATTCCTTTCCTAGAGAATGTTATGCCGCCGCTTCTCGAACTCGCCATGGCTAAACCGGATATACAACTATTAGATGACGATGAGCAAGCCGAGCAGATGCAAGGAGAGGAAGGTTGGGAGTTTGTGCCACTCAAGGGGAAAATGATTGGCATTCGTACTAGCACTATGGATGACAAGAACATGGCCATTGAACTCTTGGTTGTCTATGCTCAAGTGCTTGAAGGTGCCTTTGCCCCCTTTGTTGCAAATATCATGGAGAAGATCGCGCTGCCCGGCCTTTCCTTCTTCTTTCACGACCCCGTTCGGTATATCTCAGCTAAGCTAGTACCGCAGTTGCTCAGCTCCTATAAGAAGGCTTATGGTAGCCCCTCAAACGAGCTGACCGGCCTTTGGAATGCCACTGTGGACAGACTACTGGAGGTGCTTACTGCCGAGCCAGCCATCGACACGCTCGCAGAAATGTACCAGTGTTTTTACGAGTCTGTCCAAGTCTTGGGTAAAGAGTGCCTTACGATAGATCACATGAATCGCTTTATCGACTCCGCTATTTCAGCACTAGAGGACTATAAAGACCGAGTGGCAGAACGAGCCGACGCCAAGGAAGGCGCCACTGCTGACGACGTAGAGGATGAAGCAGAAGAGACTCTCATAGCAATCGAAGATGACCAAACGCTTCTGTCCGATATGAACAAAGCATTCCATTCCATCTTTAAGAACCATGGTATTGCGTTTTTGCCAGCATGGGAACGTCTCATGCCCACCTATGAAGGATTTCTTGCATCACCAGATCCAACACAGCGCCAATGGGGTCTTTGCATCATGGACGATGTTTTGGAGTATTGTGGCCCACAAAGCATTCGATACGCGACATACATTCAGCAGCCCCTCATTGACGGCTGCAGAGACGCCTCTGCAGCAATTCGCCAGGCAGCTTCGTACGGTATTGGTGTCGCAGCACATAGGGGCGGCGCCGCGTGGTCTCCATTCCTAGGCGGATCTGTGCCGTTTCTCTTCCAAGTAACGCAAGTTCCTGAGGCTCGGAACGAAGATAACGTGTATGCGACGGAGAATGCTTGCGCTGCCATTGCTAAGATTCTTCACTACAACTCCACCAGTCTTGAGGACGTTCCAACTACCATTAACCAATGGATCGACACGTTGCCAGTCACAAACGATGAAGAAGCAGCACCTTATGCGTATGCATATCTGGCAGAGCTGATTGATCGGTGAGTAACTTGATGAAAATTCCATGGAACCAAGAAAATGGGGCAAGCAGAACTGGCTAACTTAGATTCATAGCCAATACCCATCTGTAATGAACCAAGCCGGCAAAGTATTCGTTTTCATCGCCCAGGCCCTGGAGGCAGAGACGCTTCAAGGACAAACGGCCAGTCGTGTGGCGGCTGCAACAAAAGCTCTTCTAACGGCTGCAAACGTAGACCCAATGCCATTGCTTCAGCAGTTCTCCCCAGAGTCACAACGAACAATCATGGGTTATTTCAGCTAGTAGTGGTTTGGTCGATAGAGGGCAGAGGTTCATTCCTGATTTGCAACTGGCTGATAACCGGTGAAACTGATACAAAATGGCGCGCTTGGCAAGTTTGAAAATGCTAAACAAGAATTTGCCAATATCTTACTGCGGGCTGAGTAAATAATAAAATAAGAAGGCAGAATATCTGTCGGCGAAGAGGAATATCAACAAATTATACCGGATAGCGGATTTGTACTCGTGGTAGCTATCTTGAATGTAAGGATAAATGATTTAAATAGGTCACTAGTTAGGAGGGTGAGTGGTTATAATCAAGACAGCCATTTGAATTTGAAATTTTACAGAATAGATAGGTACCTACCCAAAGACTACAATAAACACTGCGGCTTTCACACTGCGGAAACAGATGGCAACCGACGCTCTAATCAACACAGTGCATTTATATATATATATATATATATATAAGAATTGTATGGCGCTGTCTTCCAAAGGCGTTCTTGTCCATATGGGAGGTCAAACATGCTCACGTTGCTTTTGCCATAACAAAGAATCTGAAAAAAATGTAAGTCTCTGGAATATAGTGATTTTGTCTATTAAAATATTTAATAACACAAGCGTTTAAGGTTTCAAATACCTACCATCAGTGCCGCGTACTGTAATTTAGCGTAAGAATATTGGGGGGGGGGGGGGGGGGGGGGGGTGAAAATTTAGCCACGTGACCTCCTTCCTATGGGTCTCTTTTTTTTTTTCTTCAAACCATTGGTTACGATCTCACTTATTTTCTTAACATGTTAGCAGTATCTTGATAATACCACTTATTTATATTTAGGCAATGTCGTCCCCCGATCGTCGCGCTGGCATGAAACGGCCCAGTAATTATCATTCCTTCCAACACTTACTACCTTTTTGGGTGAATGGCTAATCTCGCGGTGGCCTTTGCTACAGGAACTCAGTCGCTCCCACCGCCGTCTCTGCCGCAACTGGTCGCGGAGCAGAAGACACCTATCCCGGTCACTGATAAAGATACCCAGCGATTGATTGTCGTTCTATCAAATGCTAGCCTCGAGACGTACAAGGCCGTTCAGGGTGGTGTGAGCCGTGCGGGTGTCCATCGAGAGGAGAAATACTCGCTTCTCAACAGCGATGAGCATATAGGCGTCATGCGGAAGATGAACCGTGACATTAGCGATGCACGGCCGGACATCGCGCATCAGGTTGCGTACATTTGGGCCTGAAAGATCGGAAACATCGTACTAACTATCGCAGTGTCTACTGACCCTCCTGGACTCACCAATCAACAAGGCCGGCAGACTGCAGATTTACATCCATACAGCCAAAGGTGTGCTGATCGAGGTATCCCCCTCCGTCCGCATTCCCCGGACCTTCAAGCGATTCGCAGGCCTCATGGTGCAGCTTCTACATCGACTCTCCATTCGTTCCACAACTTCAAACGAGAAGCTTCTACGTGTGATTCAGAATCCGATCACAGATCACTTACCACCAAATTGCCGGAAAGTAACTCTTAGTTTTGATGCGCAAGTAGTTCGCGTGCGTGAGTACATGGAGGCTTTGAACCCCAAGGAGAGCATTTGCGTTTTCGTTGGAGCCATGGCGAAAGGAGCCGACACTTTTGCCGACTCAATAGTTGATGAGAAAATTTCCATCAGCAATTTTTCGCTATCAGCAAGTGTAGCATGCAGCAAGTTCTGCCATGCGGCTGAGGATGCGTGGGATATCCTATGAGCTTGACTGAGAGGAGTAGATTAGCTTGCTGATCGAATACAAGCCGGCTTGACGTTGATACAACATCCCGTTTTGCCCAACAGCTCAGAGTCAAAATTGGGATCCTAGCAGTTGGCGCCACGCACTGTTTTTACAACCAAAACATTGTGGCGCTAACAGCAGCTAAGACACTACGGCTATGGCGATTAGTCATGTACGGTTTAGCATGGGTGGAAATTTCTGAACAGCGAAGCCATAGAAAGCAATGAAGACTCTTGGAAATACATGTAGTATCATAATTGTTATTTTGAAGCATTGTTGGAATCAGATTTTCGGTGCACATTGTTTTTTGCTGTGCCGCTTAGCAGATATTCGCATAATTCCAACCTTGACATATTTGCACCGATCCCTGTGTCATACATACGCGGCGATTAAATTTTTTTTTTCTTCGGCTTCCCAGGTCCACGTCCTGCAACGCTGATAATCTCATCTTTTATTCGCGACCTACCTAGACACAATGGGAGTCGGAAACAAACGGACGCTCACGAAAACAAGGCGTAAGACGCGGTATGAATGTTCTGAATTAATATTTAAATATTGCTGCCGTGGTCTTGGAAACTGATTCTCAATAAGTGATCTGGATCAAATCATATCTGATCTTCGATCTGCGAAGCACCTAACGCAATACAAGAGCACAAAACTTTCTCAAGATCTTCCTGGGCTTGGTAAAAACTACTGCGTCGCCTGTTCTAGGTGGTTTGATGCCCCTTCAACTCTAACGGCCCACGAGCGAGGAAAGCCGCACAAGCGAAGGTAGACCTACGCAATCTCTCTATTCCCACGAGTGTCCCGCTACTTTACTGACCAACTTGCAAGGCTAAAACAATTGCGAGACGAATCCGGACAGTCTAAAAGCACCAGCACGGATCAGAGTGGCCTGGTTGAGGATACCACAATGGATACTGGTGTTGAGATGGCCCTTTAAACTGTAATCGAAATCTGATTAAGCCGTGGGGTATATGGTATCTGGGAAAGGACCCTATGAATCAGCACTGAACTTCACTCGAAGTCCCTTTCATCTTATGATTCGTCCACGAGGTCTTCCAATAGCACTGGCCCGTCTAGAGCGGCGGCTGTTAGCTCTGCCTCTTGTGGAACTACCTCGTGCCGATGGCAGACGGGACTGGCGTGGTGCGGGTATACTGCGCTTGAGACTGGGCGCTGTCGATTCCGGAGGGCTTTCAACAAACGATACGTCGGTCGCGGTCGTCCTATACAGCTGTTAGCAAGGGAGGGAATGCTTCAGTTTGTCTGCATCGAGAGATGACGGACATATAAGTTGTTTCTCCGTCATGTGCGGGTCGTGGGTCGTTGGCTTGGGCAGGATGCGGGCGACTGCGGCTGAATGACTGGGGGACGGGAGTCTGGACACAACAGAGAAGATAGATCAGAACAAGTTACGTTTAATATGATTGGAATTATAGTAGCAAAAGCAGCACCTCGGGAAAGTCAACGCAAAAGGCGTTCATATTAAGGCCATAGAGGAAGCTGGCAAACGATTCGCCAAACCTGGCCAAGCTTTCGTCTATAAGCTGGAAGTGCATCATGTTTGCCTCGAGATCAGCCATGGCATCAGAAAGCTCGGCAAAAGCCGGCTCTAGCCTCTTGAGAGGAAATGCGTTCTCTGCATTGTTTGCTGAATGGAGCGACCCGCGCAGCGATGACCGAGAAGAGGGGCGCAGCGGAGTGGTAGGTCGAGATGTCCATGAACGTGAATTCGGTTTGGCACTGCCGGGGTGTGACTCAGAATGCGTGAGTGGCGCCATGCTGAGCAATACTCTTCGCGTGCTCTTTGCAGAGAAGAGATGTTGATGCTATAATAGAAAGCAGTGACTCAACGCGCGCGTAGCTACCAAAGCCGAAGCTACAAGGGTGCACTAGGCCGATCTGCCTTTATCTTATCTTGACCTACCTAGCATCTATGTATGTATGTAAACATGCATACTAGGCCTAAGATTTATTTTAGTTTTATAAATCAACACATCGCTGCCTTCCAAAGCTTCTACTTATATTGCTCCATGCGCTGTGAAATTCTATGCATTCACCAATAACCACTTCTCCGATACAGGTCATAGGTAATTACCATGGGGGCTGAACAGTCCTCAAACTCGGAGTCACGCCGAGCCGACGCTGGGGAACCTCAGAGGACGTGTTACTATGAGCTTTTGGAAGTTGAAAGGACTGCCACTGATATCGAGTAAGCCAAATCTGAAAACGCAAAGGCTTTTCAAACGTTAAATGCGATTAGAATAAAAAAAGCATATCGCAAGAAGGCCCTGGAACTGCACCCTGATCGCAACTTCAACGATGTGGAAGCAGCCACCAGAAAGTTTGCCGATGTTCAGGCCGCTTATGACATCTTGTCCGACCCTCAAGAAAGAGCTTGGTACGACTCGCACCGCGAGAGCATCTTGAGTGGTCAGCACGACCCCGGTGATGCCTTTTCTGCGCCTGCAACGTTCCATAACGTGCGCCTCACCACCGCAGACGATATTATGCGCCTCATCTCTCGATTCAACGCCACAGTCTCATACACGGATGACAAAGATGGGTTCTACTGGATCGTAAGAGAAACGTTTGAACACTTGGTTCTGGAGGAGGAAGCTGCCGCCGACTATGAGGGCACTGAATGCCCCGAGTACCCTACATTTGGCTTGTCGAGTAGTAGCTTTGATACAGTCGTGAGGCCGTTCTACAACGCCTGGAATGGCTTCAGTACGCGAAAGTCGTTCATGTGGGAAGATAAATATCGCCTCTCAGATGCTCCAGACCGCAGGACCAGACGTTGGATGGAGAAGGAAAACAAAAAGATCCGAGATGACGCTATTCGAGAATTCACCGATGCCGTTCGATTTCTAGTCTCGTTTGTCCGAAAACGAGACCCTCGCTATACTCCAAATTCGCAAACTGAGGCAGATCGCCATAAATCTCTTCGGACCGCCGCCGCTGCCCAAGCCGCGCGATCACGAGCTGCCAACAATCAAAATTATTCATCATTTGAAGTGCCAGAATGGGTCCAGGCCAGCGAAGACATGGTGGATGAGCAAGATTCTGAATCCGAGGAGTCTGAAGCTGAGATTCTGGAATGCGTGGCATGTAACAAAAGATTTAAAAGCGAAAAGCAGTTTGAATCTCATGAACGTAGCAAGAAGCACCTTAAGGCCATTCAAGAATTACGCCGCCAGATGAAAAAGGAGACAGTAAATCTCGATTTAGATGCTTTGAGCACTAACAACACGCCCGATACGTTCTTGAAGGACGACCAGGACTTGCAGACTGTGGATATAGATGCGCAGGATCACCAGGCTGATCTAAACATGGAGACTACGTCCTCTTTAACGGAGCAAACAAGTATGCATGATGATGAGCAAGAGGCATCCACAAAGACAGAGACATCACCAAATCGGGATGTATCAGAAGCGGACTACAGCGCAGACCACATCGAAGAGGGACTCGACAAGCCATTTCAAAAGCTAAAACTCCAGTTCACCAACGAAGAATCAACATCTATTGACCATGGCGAAGAGATATCTAATTATTCGTCGAAACAACCCCAAACAAATTCTGCTGAGGACGTGAAATCGAAAAGCAAAGTAGGAAAAGCTAGACTCAAACGCCAGAAAAAGGCTGCTGCTGCTCTGGCAGCCGAAAATGAGGTATCAAATGCACACAGCCCAACTGATTCGAGAACGTACTAACCATATTGCCACAGCATCGATGCAATATCTGCACGGCTGAATTTGATTCTAAGACGAAACTGTTTAAACATATTCGTGATTTCGGGCACGCTGCCCCCATTACCCTATCTAGCGATGTTGGCAACAGGAAGAAGAGATGAAACTTGAGTCATCTAACATGTCGAGTTCGTGAACCGGAGTCTTGATATGACGCCTGGGAAAATACTGGAATTAAAACAAAGCCGGGGTAGAAAAAAAAAAACACTCTCGCCCCAGATGCAGTTGTCGATATAAAGTCCCGAGATGTACATCAATCCTGAATATGAGTGCTTGGCTACCAAGCATGGCTCAGGATCATACGTACCATTATGTTACCGTCATATCGTCATCGTCACTCAATATCTCAACTTCATCCACCGCGCCATCTCTGCCCTCGCCACTATATAGCACAGGCTCATGATCTGCCACGTGGATTATAGTTTTCCCTTGAACATTCTCTACACACTGTCTCCATTCAGTCCAGTCACTCTCAGTACGGATAAGGAAGCCTATCAACATGCTCGGATCCATCTCTTTGATGTGAATGCGACGCAGCCTAGAGGTATGACATGACTCGATGTCCTCTTCGGTATATTTGGTTACATCATCGTGATATGGAATGGCTTTTCGCGTATGATGAGGATCCAGGTAAAATAGGTAACTCCCTTGGCTACCCACGAAGTAATGAGAAGATGCAGGGCGGCCGCTGGAGAAGGGATATTAGCTACAGCACTTCCAGCGCCAAAATTAAACACAACATACCCAGCAATACCAACAGATTGTGGCATATGGAGAGCAGCGATTAGTGCGTCCCAGTATATTGGAGTGATTTTGTCGATGCCGAGGCGCGTCCGTATGAGAATTAATGTCGGATTAAATGTTTGTCCATCAGACTTTGCGATCTTCATAAAACTATCCTCGTAAACATCCTGACCGTCATTAGGCGAGTATATATTTAGAGAAAGTCCTGAGGAGCTTGTAAGAGCTCTGTATCTCAATGTCAGCTGTGTCGTCTGTTGAAAACCCTGTGTCGTCTGTTGAAAACCCTAGGAATACTCAACGTACTGAATACACTGAGCAGTGGCAGATGGACCAAACCACTCGCCCGGGTATTTCCCACAAGCTGTGGCCCCGTGGCGTACAAAGTTGTGAATGGAATATGGGGCTCTTGGATCGTCGGCGAACATGCTTATAAGATGGCGTTCCTCGTCTTGGGATTGGCCGCGCCGCCAGTCTTGAGAGCTCCAGGTCAGACAGACAAGTTAGAATTATTTGTTAAAAAAAAAAAAAACGCACCTCTGCCCAACCGTAGAATACCAATGGTTGTGGCGAGTAGGCTCTGCCCAGAACGAATCATGCAACCCCAACCACTATCGGAAGAGAAGCCAGCTGAGTCTGAAAGCGTGCTCTTGATCCTCATAGAAAATGAAAGTGCAGATGCGGCTTTTGGGTCAACAGATTTGGGTATAGGCTCAAAGCCGGATCTATAAGTCATCCAGAATTTGGATGACATGTCTTCCACGAATCCTGCGGGCCATCCTCTTCCCGGAGGCGGCTCTTCGTCAACTACGGCCGATGAGAGGCTGCTCGAGGTGGACGCCGGCGGCGTTTCCAGCGCATTTGCTGGCGGTTTGGATATGGCGGGGGAGCTTTGGGCCGGAGGCGAGGCGCCGGCGGCATCTGGTGGGCTAGATTCTGGTGCATCGTGGCTCACGGACGCCGTCTTGCTTGCAGCTTGGGAGCTGGAGTCGTCTAGCTTGTAAGAGCGGCCCAGACACCAAACGGGCTGGTCACTGTTCACATCGTTGGCTGGCTCGGGATCCCAAAACATTTGCATGATCTTCCGGGGATATCGTCCGAGGTCAGATATATTCGATTCCATGGCTGTTGATAGAGCAGGATGCCGTTGTGAGGTTCAACAAGCAAGGTTGTCACTGCATGTGCCACTGTTGACTAAGGAACGTCGAGGTATGTCATAGGGCTGCGCATGTGCAGGATAGGTACGTACCAGAAGCACATGCTCTCTGCCTTGTGCTCCACAGAGGCAGGTGCCTGCAGTGTGGGTTGTACATACAAGTATGGATACGTGCGGTCGGTACATTGAGATGGGATGATAAAACCAAAAGTACACTGCTATTTGTTGATATTCTATATGACACAACTATAGTACACTCCGCCGGCTGCTAACGAAATCAAAATACATACGTACGATTTGTATCCATTTGGAGATTTCATATCAATTAATGCCGTACATTGATCGCCCCGCGGAGTATTTTTAGCACCTTCTATACCTACTAGTACCTACTAGTAACAACCGGCTGGCTAGTGACATAGTGACATCTACCATTCCTTGTCATTTCTCATCCTCCTAACCATAGACCATACAGCATAAACCTCCATGCAGTTATTATCTATGCTTCCATCTTACTTACCTCTCTCTATAACACCTCTCTCTCTTCCTCTATGCGTCCATGGTTGACACTTCAGATACACAATACATAGACCGAACCAAGACTGTCGACCAGTCACGTAATGGCAAAGCTGCACCCGATGCCTCGGACAAGCCGATAAAGCTCGGAGACTTCAGCAGGCTGTTCTCCGAGTTCCTACATCCCGCTCAACACAGAACAGAGCCTACTCCCGGCGTATCAGAGAAAAGTAGTTACAATGAAGACGAAAGCTCTCCGCGAGGCCTGATTACTTCTCAGACCAGCAGGCTACCTTCAACAGCCTTAGAACATGCATCTGAGCAATCGCTTCACGATAGTACCAGCCGGACGATCCGTACCCAAGATGCCTCTGCCCAACGACCGCAGCCCAACATCGTCAGATACAATCTCCGGCGTGACGTACAGTCCATCTTTGCAGACGGTCACAACACCAGCGTTGTTTCATCTTCCGAGCTAGCGTCATCATCATCGTCAACATCGTCATCGGCATTTTCTGCGGCTTCGACGGCTGTAGATAATGGCATATCATACCAAGCCTCTCTCTGCAGCAAAGGACATCGGGTTGTCGAACAATCTGTTCTCCTAACAAGCTCGCATTCCGAGTGCTCGGAGTGCTTGGTTCAATCCAAAATAGATAAGATCTCGAGTCGTGTGAGCGGAGAGCCTTGTCTGATTGAAGAAAAGCATCGGGCACTAATGATGTGCCTCGTCCCTTACCGCGCCCGAGACGCCGCCATGGCGGAAAAATACCCCGACATCACGTCCCGGGGCATCCATGTTTTCGTCGACATGTCTAATATCGATATTGGGTACCAGACTACATTAAAAGAGAGTCGATCCATTCACAAAAGCTCCCGTCTCTCACCTATGCCTCATCTAAACCTAGAGCTTCTGACCAAAATCCTGATCCGAGATCGGCCAGTGACAGCCCTTAATGTGTGCTGCTCTACCCTTCCGGGACGCTCAGAGCCTCGATATGTGCAGCAGCTGCGGGAGTTGGGGTACCACATTGATCTGAGAGAACGCAAAAGGGTCAACGACGGGCTTTTCTCAGCAAAGGCGCCCGAGACCCTTCGTTATGTCGAAGATCTTGTAGACGAGACGCTGCAGGTTCGCATTGCCGAATCCGTTATGGAGCATTTTCATAATCCCGGCACAATAGTCTTGGCTACGGGAGATGCGAAGCCGGCTATACACTCGGATGGGTTCTTCTCATATATGCAGCGTGCACTACGGATGGGTTGGAATGTTGAAGTCATCTCTTGGAAGAGCAGCCTCTCCCTGAGGTGGACCGATAGACAATGGGCATCTCAATGGAATGGTAAATTTCGTGTTACCGAACTAGATGAATTCTTGGAGATTTTAAAGTAGTTCATATACACAAGAAATAGTAGAACATCATAATTGATGACTGTTCATGATTCGCAGTGCACGAATTCGCATGTATCATGTCTTCTTATTTCGCCATATAAATGTGTACGTTGTAATCGTGTATTTAATAACGTGCGTCATAAAACCTAACGACTCGAAACAGGGTTTCGAATGCGTTACCTAGTAAACTCGTGTATTTAAATGAAAGCGGGTTTACCGCAAGAAAGATCTGTAGTATACAAGCACCATGATGTACAAGTGGTATCGTTTATATCCGCCGTTACATAAAATCATCCATCTGTTCCAAAGCCCAAATTGCTCCAAAACCTAAAAGTAAAGGAAAAGAAAGAAAGGGGGTTCTTTTGAAAGAAAATATGAAGCCATTTCGTAGTCGTGAAAGTTTGCCATCATTTCATAAGATGAAACTGCTCCCAAAAAAGGAATTGTAGCTATCGTTTGCAATAATAGCTTGAAATAATCTTTCAAAAAAAAAAAAAAAGAAAGAAAGAAAGAAAAGAAAAGAAAAGAAAAGAAAAGGGGGTGGGGGGTGGGAGAGACGGAGAGTGCCAGCCTTCGCATAAGAGAGATATTTCTTACTGAATAATAAGCCTTTTTTGTAAGCTCGCTTAGTGAAAATAGCGGGTTAAGTCAAGTTAATATGCTCAAGTTTGGCTACTTTCTCGCTCTTCGCGTATTGAAGCCATTCCTGAGCTAATAGTGCCAGTAGCTAAAGATGATTGACTGGGAGGCGGCATTGCTGAAGTGGGATGCTGTCCTGCTACTGAGGTTGAGCTGATGGCGGCTGCAGCTGCAGCCGCCGTCTTGTGCGCGAGTTGCGCGAGATCAAGGCCGCTTTCGCCGTTGCTGGGAGTTGGATTTGGAGTTTCACTCCTTTGTAAAGGCGAGGAGTGAATTGGAGACGCTGACTTCTTACTCTGTGCATCGGTATTCCCAGTATGACCACCTCGCGTAGAGTTGCGCGGAGATACTCTTCCGGTCTAGTTGACATGTTAATTAATCTCATCATCAAACATTGCATTCTGTGAGCTGCCGGATTCTCACCTGTTTAGCCCAGCGTAGACCACAGCTATTGCACAGATCTCGCTGTCCACTCGGCCCCCTCCGCCATTCTGGAGTATTTCGAGTATGGCAGTTGGCGCAGTCGCGAACTACATTTCCAACTCCCTTTCTCCTCTTCCGTTTCTTTTTGTTTGACAGCAAGCCGCCAAGCTCCTCTGCCAAGATTCGGTTGATTTTTTCCATTTGCCGAAGCTCGAATTGCCAACTTGAACATTTTGTCGTCCTTAGTTCGTCAAAGATGTTGTCGTCAGACGCAAGAGCGGCATCTTGAGATCCAGGTGGGAGTGCTCCGCCTGCTGGCTGTGAAACTTGGCCGCTAAGGCTTCCCTGGTTATGTAGAGGGTTGGCGACAAATAATGAGCCGCCCGCAGTTAGAGATGAGGGGATATGGCGAGATGATGCTTTCAACAGCTTTGTTTGAGCCAGAAGGAAAGATGGCTTTTGACCCTCCAGAGCATCCCCAGGATAAAGAGTGGTTTGAGCTTGGAGCCCCTGGCCTCGCCGATTGAGCATTTCATGCTTGCATGTAGATATTTTCCCTCTTCTGGCCTTTTCAATCGTGCGTCCGAATTCAGCTCGTGACTCTTTCCGCATCAACTCCTGGATGGATGTCCCAATCAATGATTCAGGTTGTAAGTCCAAAAGTGACCTAATATTTGTCGAAGTTGAGAGAAACATGCCAGATGTAGATAGCTTGCTCCAGAGTTCGCTGTCACCGATGCCGCCATTAACCTCCAAGGTACGCCTGCTGAGAGCAAAGACAGGCCGTTTCCTGCCGACCAAGATGATACATTTGCGCCCTCGGCCTTGGTCGACAAATAGGGACCCGTGACTTTCGAACCACGTATATCCACTTTGTTTCCGCCGTATTCGGAAAACAATGTTGACATGAGTGCCCGCTGTTGCGTCTTTCAGCTCCCGCGTGACGGGCACAATGTCTGAGGGATGACAAACGGAGGATAAAGAGTTCCCAACCAGGTCAGCAGCATCGTATTCGAGAATACGTTTGCAGGAAGGTGATAGGTAAAGGAAGAGCCCTTTGAGTGATATAACGTGGACCACGTCGTCAGCATTTTCGAGGAGCATCTTATCCCACGATTGTTTGTGCCAATCCGAAACGAGCCCGCTCGGATTATACTGCTGAAGGAGGGTGGAAACATCATCCACCCCGAGTGTCTGGCCGTTCTCGGATTCCAAATGATTAGATGGTGGTGGAGTCCATATATACTGCCCAATATCGCTGTGTTTGTAGTTCACCTTGACGCCTCCCATTTCTTGACCAGAGATGGCGTCAGGGCATTCAACAAGATCGATCTGGAAGCCGATGAAGTACCTTATTTCATCCGTATCCCAGGGTATGGGTATCATCGTCAAGAGGTTCAGAAAGGGCTTTCCTCCCTTGCGGTAGTTTATCAAGCTCTGTTGCACTTCGCGGCCCTCCTTGATCATTCTCTTGAGGTTAAACACGGCCCCGTCGTCGACAAACTCTCGCTTCGATCCTGCTTCCACCTTTCCATCGGGTGCTTGAAGGAAGCGGCAGTTTTGTCCAATGATTTCATGGCGGCTGTATCCAGTGAGGTTCTGGAAATTATCAGATACGTATATAATGGGACAATCATTCATCGTGACATCACAGACGACAAAGGCACAGGACATATCGACAGCGCCCAGGTGGATTTTAGGGGCCTTCCGAGTAGCAACTAGCCATAGCGCTTTCAGCATATCGAAACCACTTTTGGAGTAAATGGTCCTTTCTTTTGATTGATCTCTGACAGGGGTTGCACCGCCAGAGGGGCTTGGCTGGGTCATGTCCATTGATGAAGTATTTGGTTGAGCGGGTATAACTGGTAGAGGGCCATGTAGGGAAGAGGACATGTTTGGCGCAAATCCCCCCATGCCAGATTCAACGTTTAAGTGAGGGTGACCAGCATTCATCGGCGCGAACTGTTGTAGGGGGGCGTTCATCATATCTTCGTCGCGCACCACACCCATGCCATCTGGGCCGCCATTTGGGCGAACCCCGAGCGATGCGCTGTTGGAATCTCCGGTCATGGCAAAGCTATCATCGCTCGGCGCAAACTGCCCTGCGTTGAGCTGGCCAGTGATAGGTGAGGCAGTCAGACCAGGAACCTGGCCGCCAGTGCCAGAGAAAAGATCAATACTTTGAGGTTCGGCTGTCATCCCTCCCATGTCCATACTCGCAAATTGTGTTGGCATCATGGTACCCATGATATCCTGGGATATAGAAGCGAAGCTACCAGTGTCCGTCATATAACTGCCCATCTGATCTTGCATGCTGACGCTGGTTCCGACGTCGGGGAAGTTGGGAGGTATTTCCGGGTCAAACTGATAGCTGTTGAAATCCGGTGCTCGGGAGTCGAATCCCATCATGTCTGCGGGGCTGATGGTTGACATGCGGCGAGGGGGAAGATCCTGTGGCGCCAAAATCATGGGATTTCCGTGGGCATTGGGCGGCATGCTTCTTCGTCTCTGGATGTCGTGGTGGCGCATCGCATCGTCCATGTGGTCGCCGGGCATAGCATTCTGGTTGGAGATTATGTGGTTGCCCAGCGCGGATTGCAGCTGCTGAGGCTGGATTGCAGCGTCTGGAATCGACATGCCTAGAACGCCGGACTGGGCATGCGTTTGCTGCTGGTCCTCCTCCGAAGATAGCTGGTTTGTCTGGTAGAAGCCCTCCATTGTGCCAGCATCTATCCGGGCACCCGAGGCCTAGTGACCTCTGGTAGTCGGAGAGGAAGAGGGCGAAGAGGGCCGTGAGAAAAGCACCGATATTGAAGGCGAGCGCTGGCTCTGATATTGACGTTGCTTCCGTTTCGCAGGGACGGCAACAAGGAGTTGTTTGATACGGTCGTGAGCAGGCGTTGTTGCGCGGGGTATGTATGGAGCGTGAATGAGCTGAGCCTTGTGCTGCGATAGTGGTCCTCGAGATGGAGCTCGCTCAAAATGTTGCGGACTACGCAGATGCGAACGAGAGGCCGCACGGCTGGAACTCGGTGGTGGCGATCCCTTGGAAAGATGTCGATCGAGTAAACGTGCGGCAGCTAGTGTGCTTCTTATGCGAGGGTCCAGAAGTGCATCCCTCGGACAGGTGCGCTGCAACAAGAGCGCAAAACCGCAAAAAACAAGACGAGTGCCACTTCTCGGGAACGAGAGCTTTGCTTAGGTCCACGCACCAGCGTCTATGTATCTCATGGCTCAGGAATGGGATTTTGCAGTGGGCATTGTTTGGGTCACCCGAGAAAACCACTAGAAGGATGTGGTGCTATTACGGCATATCTCTAGGATAGGCAGCATGTCTGCCATGTTTCGGCATATTATGTAATCGCGCACCATCAAATGGGGGCCCATGCCTGGTAGTCTACTACGCGCCCAGGGCAGGGAGAAGCGCAGCAACGATCAGATCGTTGTCTTTGCTTTCTCATTCAATGAGGTAGCTAGGTATCAGGCGAGTTCAAGCAGCCTAGTAGTATTGACAAGTGTCAGGTAATGCTATCGCGGCGGAGGATGTGAACGCTTATTCCAATTTTTAACACATGCTCGGAACGGATATAGTAGTTTTGCAGTAGAAAACTGTGCGACATAACTCCCAGCAGCTAGAAATATTAATACATCAAGGTATAATTTGATTGGAAGCTCCATACACATCACAAATCCTTGAAGGAACCGGAGTTCTAACTGGGAGACTTACGAACGACCGATGGCGGTGGTTTCGGATCACAGGGTAGCAGCCTGTGCGGATGAAGTACAGCACATTTGAAGGAAGGGGGCATACATACCCATGTAGTACCTCGTGGCGTGATATAAGAGAAGCGGCACTCATCCCAATGAGTTACTAGTATATTGCCACTCTGCGCTGGATTCGCGATTGGGACTATTGAACATGGATCCCCTGCAAGATGTGCCTAAACGCGCAGGTAGATGCTTGGGCAGCTGAAGTCCTTCAAGCTCGGTTTGGTGTCAATGGTAATGCGCATCGCAGACACAGCCTGGCCTCTACCGAACCACCTCGCTCTCGCAGTAGCCGCCCCCTTAGCTACCTACACAGGACGGTTCCATAACTTCAACATATAGTATGCACGGTCTCGAGGCCCACTGTAAACCATCACGGACTTTATGAATGGAGAAACACCGAGAGGTCTCAGTAGTAGTAACAGTGAACATGTGATTAGTATACTAAGTTGTTAACTGCCTTTCGTCCTCTAGCCTACCGCTTCTCATACATAACCTTGGTCAAATAACTCCGTCATTCTTCCCAACCATGCTATCATTCCCAGTCTTGCTATTCTTTGTTTTTATGCCTGCTATCGCTTTCATCTCCCTCCTTCCAATACTCTACTAGGCGATGGGACAAAGCCAGCTAGCTATATTCAAGCTATTCAAATCTAGCACCAACAGAAGTTTTGCGGAATTTGAATTCGCTCATAATTTCGAACAACTTCATCTTTGACAACTCGACCTCTACGAAATGCTTTGATGCATAAACGCAATGGGTTCACCCGCTTTTTTCACTGGATTCAGCAAATGGTAAATTGGATTCAGTATTTGTTGCCGATGAGTAACTCATGGCTCTGGCGATGTTGGGCACCGGATTAAATCATCAACTTTGTGATTACAATAACGTCAAATTCCACTGAGATCTGATCGTAGCAGAGATGTTGTATATTAGGTGTGGCATCGTCTGGTGCTGGACATGCTAATACTCCAATGTGCTAGCAAACACAGAACCACAGTATCGACCGATACTGGGACTGAGGTGCTCAGAGGTCGAGAGCTCTTGGACAATCCAGCGTTAGAGGCATGGACAGAGCCAGCAGCAGGAACAGAAGTTATAGCAAGAAGAGAAGAAGAAGAATAAATCGCGCGGCTACTACTGTAATGGATGTCTGATATAGTAAGCAGGGACGTGTATAAATAACACCGTTAAGGTCACGAATATCTACTCGTGTAAGCCGCACCGCCTATTATTGCTATTTGAGCTCTGAATTACATGGCTCTAGTTTTCAAATGTTTTCATGAAACCTGATATTATAGCGTGAACCGGGGACTCCCAAACTCCGCCCACCTCAATTTTCCGGACTGAAGTAACTATTACGCTCAAGTCATTTCCAATAAGCATGATGGTCTAAACTTCTAATCCAATGTCACTTTTCAACTGCCCCGTCTCCTGATTGAGTTGTTCAAAGAATATCTCGATTGCGCGAGTAGCTTGTGAGACGACCGGAGATTCATCAGGCCCTTGTTCGATGCGAAGTGCTTTTTCTCGCAGGCCATGCAGCGCTTCGTCCCGATCTTTTCGCTTCTTTTCGCGCTCAGCTAACCACGTCTCCCGCCCAACCAGGTATTTGGCGCTATGTCCCAGCCCCGCGCTTTCTGGTGACAGGCCGCCACATGAGCGATCAAGAGGAGCAGCCGAAAAGAACAGGACTCTTCCGGCATCATCGTGTTGGAACTCGCGCCGTATCGTCTCAGGCAAGGTTTCATTGATGTTGTCCGGCAACGTGTAGACCTCAGGGGGCCGTGGCGGATTGTACATGTTAGCATGTGCCTGAACGGCGCCAGGTGTACCCATTCCTGGTGGTCTGGGTACCGTGGCAGCATGGCCTTGCATATACCCCGTCGGCCGAGAATTTGGTATTTGTTGATGGTGCATAGGCATTACTGGTGATTGAGCGAAGCCTGGATTATAATTTTGCATGTATGCAGGCTGAGGCTGATATTGATACTGCACTGATCGCATTTGCATATGCGCAGGAGGAGTCTGTTGCGGTGGATGAGGAATAGGTACAGGTGTCTGCGGTATGTTTGGCCCGGCAGCCGGATTGACTGGTTGAAAATGTTGTGGCATGTGCCCATAATACTGGTTTGGAGCTGGTACTGCGCCAACCATGGAGTAGGGGATAGCACCGTTTCTCGCGGCCTCACTCGTAGCGTCCTTAACCGCAGGATTCATTGGGAGGCGTTGAGCTGGTTCTGGAGGAATCTTGGACATGACAGGCATTGCAGGCAGCATCATATCTGGAGGTGGTGATTCCTAGAATGGGTAAACCCGCGTTAGTCATGGCATGGAGGGCGTTACATCGCAATACTGAAACTTACATTCGGCCCTGGTGGTCGACGATGGACGGCGCCAATTATGGGTGGAGCATTCGGGCTTCCCCATGTAGGTCGCGGGAGTTCATCCGTTTCCTTGGCATCGTCGCGTAGGAGATGCTTGATTGGGCTGGGCATCTTCTTCATCTGGTGGGGAATATCAAACAAATCCATCTCATAGTCTTTATCTCGTACTTCATCTGGAACACAGCTCGCCCATGTTTTGATCTTGTTGAAGTGAAATTTTTCTTCGTTATATCGGGACTCGCAGACGTAGACATCTTTGTCTGGGGAGAGTCCTCGGGGACGGCCTTTATTAAATCGCGTGACAAACATAACGTAACAACGGTCAATGACATCTGCAATCGGATGGTCGCGGTATTGGCCTGTCTTCACCACTTCGCGCTCGTAAAAGTGTTTTTCGTATCGATGGACCGTTTGCTCCGGTCTGTAGT
Organism: Trichoderma sp. CBMAI-0020; assembly: GCA_030708095.1. Lineage (NCBI taxonomy): Eukaryota > Fungi > Ascomycota > Sordariomycetes > Hypocreales > Hypocreaceae > Trichoderma > Trichoderma sp. CBMAI-0020. The sequence goes on from JAJNCI010000001.1 coordinate 2,034,763, forward strand.
ACCAACAGGCATTAATCCACTTTTGGCCCTCACGATCCTGCCACGTGCGGAATATTTGAGCAACAATGGGCTTTGCCAAGTCATTGGGGTTGCGAATGTGCACCCAGTCGCCTTTTAACAATCATAAAGTAAGCCAAAGTGTAGAGGCGCGAAGGACAAGAGAGCACGCAGCAAAGAAATGACACTTACCAACTTTCCAGACTTCTCCGCCATAGTCAATGCTTGCTAGAGGAAGCCTGCCGTCCTCGTCTCGGAAATCATCATCTGGTTTCAACTTTTCCTGCTCTGCCAATACCCGAGCTTGCTGCTGCAGATTCACTGCCGCTTCAAACACTTCGCTATCATCTTCGTTATATAGCTTCGCATTTTCAAACATCAATTCTAGGTCTGATAGCGCCTGGTCGACCGTCTGATACTTTTTTCGCTTCGCCTTCGTTTTGATGCTGTCCAATGCGATAGGGTTTGTGATTATTTGATAGTAGTCGGGGACTACCACCTTATCTGGCAGCCTCTCGAATGGTGCGACAAGAAAATTCCCATCTTTATCCTTGGCTTTCCTAAGTTCTTTGAGGATCGAAAAGATTCTGGCTTCCGTCGGGGTCAAAACCATCGGAGGCCGGCGGCTTTTTTGTTGGAAATTCGAGTCTTTATCAGTGCTACGGTCGCCTCGACCGGATCGTCTTCGCCGTCCTCCCCCATAGTCTTCATCGTCGGAGTCTTCGTCGGTATCTTCCTCCTCCTCCTCCTCGTCGTCGTCATCGTCAGCTTGATTGCCAATGCGTCTCTCAGCTCTTTTTGGCCGTTCGTCTTCTTCGTCCTCAGGCTCAGACTCCAGCGATGGTGATGATTCGATAGGAGGCAGCTCTCCCAAATCTGGCAAACGCGCATCGTCCTCTGTAATATCTCCACTGTCAACGAGTTTTTGAAGTTCCGCTTTGAAGACTTCTCGTAGTCGTTCAGCAGCCCCAAAGATAGGCGCTGAGGGGCGATTGTAAACCTGAGCATTGTGGCATATTTGGGAGACATCTCTGACAAACTCGGGGAAGGTAGAATATTGCTTTTTTTGTATTTTACTCTGCCATTACGTTAACAACCTCGCTGCTGCGCAAATGACAAGTTATAAAACCCACTCGTATAGTACTGAAAGCAATAGGTTCGGCGATGATATCGAAGTAGTCGGGCAGGAGGCGTCTGTTGGGGATGCGCTGAAACCCAGCTGCGAGCTCTTCACCACTGGACATTGTTAAAATGAAGACGCGCATCTCGCATTGCTTAGGGGCGACTCACCCTTCTTCGACGCTACATAGATACTTCGAAAGATCATAGATCAGCTGAAATAAATCGTGAGGTTCATCTTGGGCCGAGTTGTCTTCCATATCTACGCTAGATTCATTGGGGCTCTCTTTCATGTCGACATCGCCGTCGACGGCCTCTTTAGCGTGCTCCTGGTCCATCTCAAGCTACGATTTTGTCTCTGGACTGGGAGTAAAAAGGTATTTGATCGAGTGGCACGGAGTATCCTGATCGAATTAATAGTCTCCTCCACTGGCGCCCCATGTGCTTTTTTTTTTTTCCCTCGTAGAATCGCGACGACTGAGATGGCTTCGCGAAGCATCAATACAATGCATGGCGATAGATGGAACAAAGTTCTTCCTGTTCGCGTTTGCCGCTAACTAATTACGGAAAAGCCTCAAGTGGCCTCAAGTGGTCTCACGTGGAGGATTGAGAGGCTTGACAGCAAGCTGCCCACGGATTGTTTTTCAGGCACCTGGCAGCCGAGGCAGATATTCTGCAGGGTGGCGCTTCAGCTGCCTAAAATTATACAGCAGCGAATGGATATAAGCTGAATCATCCGTATGTCAAAATTGGGGTTTACTGACAAACCGGTGCTCAATTGATGCTCTGAGGGCTCTGAGGGCTCTGAGGGACAAGGACGAGAGGGATAGTACTGGTTACTTGTAGGCCAGCGGCCATTCGCAGGCGTAGGATGTGAAATGCTACGTTGAAGCTGCTCCACTGCAGCACAAGGTAGCGCCCAATTGTGATACGTTAGCGCTCCTTCATGCCGGAGCTACTGTGGCTATGACGCTTGGACGCGTATTAGATTTTTTTCCCGCTTGCGTCTGCGCACTGCATTTGATCACTGAAACGCCATGTGCGAGCAAGAGCGGTCTGTACTGTCTGCCATGTACCCACCATACTGTATCCGTTCCTTGCATTATATTTCCGATGGCCTGTCCGAAACCCCCCCTGACCCAATTCGTCCGGTGGAATCGCAGCTAAGTTTTTGGCGGCCAAAGGGGCAGGGCAGGGGAATGCTCGAGACGCGAAAGACTAGGTCCGTATTGCCACGGCAGCTGGCGCTGCGGAGTCCGCATCGTGTCAAATTCGAAGATTGTACCTGGCGCTCGATTCTGGCTTCCGCCGGTCCCGTAGTCAGGTTGTGTGGTAATAATAGCAGCAGTACGAGGCGCCTCTGATTGGCCGCAACCCGCACCTGCATGCATGTCCAGACATCCTCCATGCTCCGCAGCTAGTCCCAACTCAAGCTGTTTGCCATCCAAGCGTGTGTCCCCCCTTTCCTAGCATCCCCACATCTCTTTTCAAGCACTGATACGCACGCAAGACGCGATGCCTCCGTGCTCCGTGCAAGTGGAAAGGGGGAGGCCGCCCCCTTATTGGTAGCTCGAATGTGCCTTCACGTGATCGCCCGTCACTTTTGTAGAAGTCTCCTGCTTCCCACCAGCTGGCTTGCCCTTGGCAGTCTTTCTTTCTGACGCTGATCTTTCTTGTCCTTTGATAGTGTCCTTACGTCTCTCGTTTTTTCTGTCTAGTTGTTGTTGTTGTTGTTGTGAATTTTTTTTCTATTCTCACAGGTGCTTTCAGCACATTGTAACAACAGTGTCCACTCTTGCATTGCAGGCAAGCGTTTCTCATCACGTCACACTGCTAGGTCTCTGATCGTGCGAGCGACCGCTAGCCGTACCATTTGCATTCCATCACTCGTTTTATTCTGTTTGCGACGCAGCCCAATTCATGATCCCCAACATCTAGGTAAGAACCATCACCTGCCTCGTTCTGCCGTCGTTGCGGATGATTAACATCGAGCTTTATCTGCAGGGTACATTTGCTCAAGATGTCGGGGTATCCGGCCGGTCATCACGACCAGTACGACCACCAAAATAACCAAACCGATTCCTACTACCAGGATGACCAGTACTATGATCACAATTACGACGCCCATGGAGGAGGGCACGGTGGCCAACAGGGAGGAGATGGCTACTATGATGAATCGTATGACCTTCCGAGCGCGACATGTCTTTAAACAAAGGGCAGAGCTGACTATGAAACAGAGGATACTACAATGCAGACCCCAACAACCCCTACCACCACGATGGTGGATATTACGAGGGCGACGATCAGTATCATGACGATTACCAGAACCATGGAGGCTATTATGACCAAAATTACAACCAAGGCCCTCGCCACGGTTCTGAAGAAGACTCTGAGACGTTTAGCGATTTTACAATGAGGTCGGATATGGCCAGAGCTGCTGAGATGGACTATTATGGTCGCGGAGATGAGCGGTACAACAGCTATGACGACCCCCAGGGCGGCAACAGAGGATACAGGCCTCCATCTTCCCAAGTTTCCTATGGAGGCAACAGGTCATCAGGCGCATCAACTCCCAATTACGGGATGGATTATGGCAATGTTCTGCCAGCCGGACAGCGCTCCCGCGAACCGTATCCTGCTTGGACCTCTGATGCCCAAATTCCTCTCTCCAAAGAGGAGATTGAGGATATTTTCATGGACCTCACGTCCAAGTTCGGGTTCCAGAGAGACAGCATGCGTAATATGTATGATCATTTTATGACACTGCTGGACTCTAGAGCCTCGCGAATGACGCCCAACCAAGCCCTTCTCTCGCTACACGCCGATTACATCGGAGGTGATAATGCCAACTATCGCAAGTGGTATTTTGCGGCTCATCTTGACCTTGATGACTCGGTCGGGTTTGCCAATCGATCCAAGGGCTTGAAGCGCAAAGCCAAGAATAAGAACAAGAAGGATGACGACGCGTCAAACGAAGCGGAAACGCTGCAAGACCTGGAAGGTGACGACAGTCTTGAGGCCGCTGAATACCGCTGGAAGACCCGGATGAATCGCATGTCCCAGCACGACCGAGTTCGTCAGATTGCCCTTTATTTGCTTTGCTGGGGAGAGGCAAACCAGGTTCGATTCATGCCAGAATTACTTTGCTTCATCTTCAAGTGTGCCCATGACTATCTGAACTCCCCTGCATGCCAGGCACTGGTTGAGCCCGTTGACGAATTCACATTCCTCAACAACGTCATTACTCCCCTCTACCAGTACTGCCGAGACCAAGGCTACGAGATCCTCGATGGCGTTTACGTCAGACGAGAGCGTGACCACAAGAATATTGTTGGTTACGATGACTGCAACCAGCTATTCTGGTATCCCGAAGGCATAGAGCGCATTGTTCTGCAAGACAAGAGCAAGCTGGTTGATGTTCCTCCCGCCGAACGTTATCTTAAATTAAAGGACGTCAACTGGAAGAAATGTTTTTTCAAGACATACCGAGAATCACGTTCTTGGTTTCATCTTCTGACCAACTTCAACCGCATTTGGATTATCCATCTCACAATGTTCTGGTTCTATACCTCTCACAACGCCCCTACCTTGTTGGTTAAGAATTACGAGCAACAGGTCAACCAGTCTCCCTCCGCGGCTAAGCAATTCTCTATTGTTGGTTTCGGAGGTGCCGTTGCTTCGCTGATCCAGGTTTTTGCAACTTTAGCGGAATGGGCCTATGTCCCAAGAAGATGGGCCGGCGCGCAGCACCTGACCAAAAGGCTCTTTTTCCTCCTTTTTGTCCTCGTTCTCAATGTTGCTCCTGGCGTCAAGGTTTTCATGTTTCCCGCGTCGGATCCGGATGCTCCAATCGACCACGCTCTCGGCATTGTGCATTTCATCATTGCAATCATAACTTTCCTCTTTTTCGCCGTCATGCCCCTGGGAGGTTTGTTTGGCAGCTACCTGTTGACTAACTCTCGACGATATGTTGCTAGTCAGACATTTACTGCTGCCTGGCCCACATTGCCGTTCAATGATATGGCGGTCTCATATTTCTTGTGGCTAGTAGTATTCGGAGTCAAGTTTGGAGAGTCGTATGTATTTTTGGCTCTATCCTTTAAAGATCCGGTCCGATATCTTTCGATCATGCATCTGGAGTGCCAGGGTGACCAGCTTTTCAAAGACATCCTATGCAAGAACCAGCCGAAAATTACTCTGGGTCTCATGATGTTCACCGACTTGATGTTCTTCTTCCTGGATACATACTTGTTCTATGTCTTGGTCAATGCAGTCTTCTCAATTGCTCGATCTTTCTACATCGGTTCATCGATCTGGACTCCCTGGAGAAACATTTTCTCGCGTCTGCCGAAACGTATCTACTCAAAGGTCTTGGCAACGACCGACATGGAAATCAAATATAAGCCCAAAGTTCTGATTTCTCAGGTTTGGAATGCTATTGTTATTTCCATGTACAGAGAACATCTTCTCGCTATCGATCACGTACAGAAGCTACTGTATCATCAGGTCCCATCAGAGCAAGAAGGAAAGAGAACACTGCGAGCTCCGACCTTCTTCGTTTCCCAAGAAGATCATTCTTTCAAGACAGAGTTCTTTCCTAGCAACAGTGAAGCAGAACGCCGAATTTCCTTCTTTGCTCAGTCTCTATCCACTCCTATTCCCGAGCCGCTGCCCGTGGACAACATGCCAACGTTTACCGTCATGATTCCTCATTACGGAGAGAAGATTCTTCTTTCTCTGCGAGAAATCATTCGTGAGGATGAGCCATATTCTAGAGTGACACTTTTGGAATATCTCAAGCAGCTTCATCCACACGAATGGGACTGCTTCGTTAAAGACACCAAAATCTTGGCTGATGAGACATCTCTGATGAACGGCGAGGAGGAAAAGAAAGAGGAAGACACGGCGAAAAGCAAAATCGATGATCTCCCATTCTACTGTATCGGATTCAAGTCTTCTGCCCCTGAATACACCCTTCGAACACGAATCTGGGCTTCGCTACGTTTTCAAACTCTATACAGAACAATTTCTGGTTTCATGAATTATAGCCGAGCTATCAAGCTCTTGTACAGAGTTGAAAACCCCGAGGTCGTCCAGATGTTTGGTGGTAACACTGATAAGCTTGAGCGAGAGCTTGAGCGTATGGCCCGCCGTAAATTCAGAATTTGTGTGGCTATGCAGCGTTATTCCAAATTCAAGAAGGAAGAAATGGAGAACGCTGAATTTCTACTTCGCGCTTATCCTGACTTGCAGATTGCCTACCTGGATGAGGAACCACCTGTTAATGAGGGTGAAGAACCTCGACTGTATTCTGCCCTTATTGACGGCCACTCGGAAATCATGGAAAATGGTATGCGGCGCCCCAAGTTCCGTATCCAAATTTCTGGCAACCCCATTCTCGGCGATGGAAAATCCGACAACCAGAACCACTCTCTGATTTTCTACCGTGGTGAATACATCCAGCTTATCGATGCCAACCAAGACAACTACTTGGAGGAATGCCTGAAAATCCGAAGCGTGCTCGCTGAGTTCGAGGAGATGAAGACAGAAAACGTTTCTCCATATACCCCCGGTGTTAAAACGAACTCTCCCGCTCCCGTTGCTATTCTTGGTGCTCGCGAGTATATTTTCTCAGAGAACATTGGTGTTCTTGGTGACGTTGCTGCCGGAAAAGAACAGACTTTTGGTACTCTCTTCGCGCGTACTATGGCTCAAATCGGAGGCAAGCTTCACTATGGTCATCCTGATTTTCTCAATGGCATCTTCATGACAACTCGCGGCGGTGTTTCCAAAGCTCAGAAGGGTTTGCACCTGAACGAAGATATTTTTGCTGGCATGAACGCAATGTTACGCGGTGGTCGAATTAAGCACTGTGAATATTATCAATGCGGTAAGGGTCGTGATCTTGGTTTTGGTTCCGTCTTGAACTTTACTACCAAGATCGGTACCGGTATGGGTGAACAGCTTCTTTCTCGAGAGTACCATTACCTGGGAACTCAACTTCCATTGGACCGATTCCTGTCATTTTACTATGCTCACGCTGGCTTTCACGTCAACAACATGTTCATCATGTTTTCTATCCAAATGTTTATGATCTCGCTAATGAACATCGGAGCTCTGCGACACGAGACGATCCATTGCAGATACAACCGTCAAGTGCCCATCACTGATCCTTTGGTACCTACTGGTTGTCAAAACACGGACGCATTGATGGACTGGGTTCAACGCTGCGTTTTCTCAATCTTCGTCGTCTTCTTCGTGGCATTCGTTCCTCTGATCGTGCAGGAACTGACTGAGCGTGGTATCTGGAGAGCTGTTAGTCGATTCTTGAAACAATTCTTCTCACTTTCACCGTTCTTTGAAATTTTCGTCACTCAGATCTACGCGAACTCTGTGCAACAGAACATTTCGTTTGGCGGTGCACGATATATCGGAACAGGTCGTGGTTTCGCCACAGCGCGCATTCCATTTGGTGTTCTGTATTCTCGATTTGCTGCACCGTCAATCTATTTCGGCGCGAGATTGTTGATGATGCTTCTATTCGCTACCGTCACCGCGTGGGAGCCTGCACTCGTCTATTTCTGGGTTACCTTGACTGGATTGGTCATCTCGCCCTTCTTGTACAACCCCCACCAGTTTGCATGGACCGACTTTTTCATTGACTATCGGGACTATCTTCGCTGGCTGTCGCGTGGTAACTCGCGTTCGCATGCTTCTTCATGGATTTCGTTTTGTCGACTGTCTCGTATACGAGTCACTGGCTACAAGCGCAAGAATTTGGGTGACAAATCCGCTAAAATGTCGGGCGATGTTCCTAGAGCAGCCATTGCCAATATTTTCTTCACTGAAATATTTACGCCGCTCTTGCTCGCTGTCGTAACGACCATTCCGTACTTGTTCATCAACGCGCAAACTGGTGTCTTGGCAGACAAACAGGATACTTCCAAGGGTCAGAGCAAGGATATTGCGCCTACAGCCTCTCTCGTCCGTATTCTGATTGTCGCTTTTGGTCCGGTGGCCATCAATGCTGGTGTATTGTTGGTTATGTTTGCCATGGCATGTTTCATGGGCCCTCTCTTGAGTATGTGCTGTAAGAAGTTTGGTAGTGTCTTGGCTGCTATTGCACATGCTCTGGCCGTCATCTTCATGTTGGTTTTCTTCGAGGTCCTGTTCTTGCTCGAATCATTCAACTTTGCCCGTACCATGGCCGGTATGATCGCAGTGGTATCACTCCAGCGATTTTTGTTTAAACTTATCGTCTCGTTGACTTTGACGCGAGAATTCAAAACCGATCAGTCTAACATCGCTTTCTGGACTGGAAAATGGTACTCTATGGGCTGGCACTCCGTCTCACAGCCTGCTCGTGAGTTCCTTTGCAAGATTACGGAACTTAGCATGTTTGCAGCTGATTTCATCCTCGGACACTGGCTGCTCTTATTCATGCTTCCGGTCATTCTCGTTCCTCGCGTTGATACACTGCACTCGATGATGCTCTTCTGGTTATTGCCTAGGTAAGTAACTGAATCATTAAACTCAAAAGCAATCGCACATCAAACTAACATTCTTTTACAGTCAACAAATCCGCCCTCCGATCTACTCTCTGAAGCAGTCAAAACTCAGACGTCGTCGTGTCATCCGCTTTGCTATCCTCTATTTCGTTCTCTGTATTGTTATGATTGCCCTGATTGTTGGACCAGTTTATGGTGGCAAGTCAATTCCAACTTCATTGACCAGCAAGCTGTCTGATATTGCGAGTTTCCGACTGTTGCAACCAAACAACCAAAACCATAACAACACGAACGGAACCAGTCAAACTGGTACAGGCGCGCCAAACTATACCGGCGCTGGCAGAAAAGTGACAACAACCGGAGGAGCGGGTGCTGATTTTACTGGCAAGATCAAACTCTTTTGATCACCTAGGTATACATTTTATCTAACTTAATGGCCCGTTCATTATGGAGCAAGCCTTCTAGCTCTCGAATATCTATTGTTACACCTATAGTTGCTTGATCTTTAAAGGATAGGTAGTATATGCTTGCTCTTCATTCATTGAGCAATGGCCTTTTATGAGTTATCATAGTATTTTTTTTTTAAACATCATCTTTTCTATAACGATGCTTGCCTAAATAGACTTTGTTTCCTTAAAGACATCTACCAATCTGCCTAAAATGTCGTAAACGTGTTATATTTATACCTGCTTAATCAACTTGGTACTAAAATGATTAAGTGCCTGCGATGGGACACTTGATGCACGCATGTGAATAGTCCCTTTATAGCTCGTCCTTGGTGTGTGTCTCATCGCTGTCCAGTCTCCGACTTTTGGTGTTTTTGTCATCTGTCCCCGCTTTAGCTGTCTCTTCATCGTCGTCAGAGAGCCTCTCCCCTTTGATGGTCTGGTGCAATGCTGCAATTTCTTCATCATACGTGACCCACTCAGGAATCTGCCTTCTTGCTCGATCAAGCTTGGGCTCCTTGGTGAGTGGGTTATTGCATAAGTCAATGGTGCGAGCTTCGCTGAGGCTTTCGTCACTACACCACGTCTCGCACCAAAGCCACTCTTGAGGCAAGCTATGGATGGGGATATTGAACTGCATATGATTCGGCAAATCTTGATCCAGATTGGCCAGGCTGTTGGGATCCGCAGAAAGAGTGTGGTACTGTTGTCGAAGACGGTCGCCGGCGGCTAGCTCTCGGAAGCGTCGCAAGTCGACAACATAAAGGGCGGAAATATGGTAAGGACGGCCACGAAGGTAGTTTGCCCAGTATCCCTGTTTCCAGAACCGGAATCCTTCCATTTCAACGCGCGAATCACACATGGGTGTAAATCCATACGGGGCCCCATCCAGATCGAGATTCATCAGGTTGATCATGTCCGTGCGGACGACTTGATCGGCATCGACAAAGATGACCTTGTCCAAAGACAGGGGGAAGAGGACGTCTAAAAATAGAATCTTGTAGCCCCATATTTCTCGCTGCTTCTCCTTCTGCTGCCGTAGCCAGTGAGGCCACTTGTACGAGATCATTTCATATTTGAAGCCGTACTGCCTTGCCATGTGCGGTATGAATTCCTTGAAAGAAGGAGAAAGGAATTGCTCGATGAACCAGAACTTGACGGTGTGGTTTGTATGGCGCATAACCGAGGCTATCATGATGCTCAACATGCGCTCGTAGAGGTGGCCGCTGGCGACGGAGAAGATGTTGATCTCCGCATGTTCTTGTTCGGATGGCGACTTCTTCTTGGATTTTCCGCCAAAGAGACCTTCTGCCAGCTTGATACCCTTGGAGATGATATTGTCTTCCTGGGCATCCTTTTCTTGGAGGATGTCCTCCGCTTCCATGCCCTTTCGCCTTTGGAGACGTGGGTACAATGTCACGCCTTGGAAATCAATCAAGGCGAGCTCAGTACCGTTATCGCCAGGGACAGGGTTCCATCCCTGAGCGCCAATGCTCTCAATCTCATATATCTCGGTACTGCGGCCTTCCTTCAATTGGATAGAATAGACTCCGGGATTTGCCTTGAACTGGAAAAAGCCAATGTTCGCCATGACTATGGTATCGGTGATGAGAGGATCTTTCTCAGTAGCGAGAACCAACTGGGCTCCTCGTGGCGCCGATCCTTTACCCTCTCTAGAATGTCCTTCAATAAGAATGTGCTTCAACTCATATGTAGCATGTATGTCGGTCTTCACAGCGCTTAGTTTAATGTTGTCAAGATCGTGAATCGAAAAAAGAGGTGCTACAAGCCATGCAGGCGGAACATCAACAGCAGTTGTCAACAGAGCCTCGGAGGGCAGACCATTAAAGGTAGCCCGCAGTCCTGCAACGTCGCCCTTATCATTGAAGGTCGGTTGCGACTTCAAGACATACCGGAAGAAGCGCTTGACAGGAAGCTCCTCAATTTTCTCCGGAGGGTTGATGAAAAGCTTCAAGTGAACTCCATGTAGCTCAGACAAGACCTTCAGAATAGGAGCCCATCTTTGACCTTGCTCACTGACCGGGTTAATAAGTCCAACTATGTGAACACTCGCAGTTTCCGGGTCACCCTTTTCAATTGTATGCGTTGCGGGCCACTTGTCGTAAAGGCTAGTTCGAGCAGACGTTGCAGACTCAAAAATTCCATCAGGTAAATCAGAAATTGTAGATAGGGCGGCGATGGACGTTATTTTAGCTGCGTCTAGGGGGGTAGAGAGTTTGTCGCCCAAGCCAAGTTCTTCAATTGCTCTGTAAATCGGAAGTATGCGCCTCGCCTGTTCAACTTCCAAGAATTGCTGGAAGTCATCGACGTCGAACTCAGTGTCCTCCGAGATGGGTCCAATCATTCTGCCATTCAACATTATCATCTGAGCTCCCAAAGGTACTTTGGAAGCTGTCAAGAATCGCTTCAGGGCCTCAAAATAACCATCTTTGTTTTCTTCTTCAGTTGGTGTTTGGATTAGATCGGTAAGTTTGCTGATGTCCTGAATATCACTCAGTAATCCTTGGTTCGCCAGGAGCGCAGCATTTATCGAGGCAGCACCGCTAGATGACACAGGATTGTGAATAATCTCTACTCTGGCACCTGGGCTGCGGCGTTTGAACTCTAAAGCGGATAGAACTAGGCCTTTGCCGCTCGTGGTCGTCAGATCAGCAATGACAGTTACTGCCGACCAATCTTCCTTTGGTGACTTGGCAACAAAGTCCATGACGGGGACGTTACTGAACAGGTCTGCATGCTCAATGTAAATCTTATTTACATTAAGCACAGCAAGACTTTTCCCTTCATCGACTGGTGTTATATAGTCATTTCTCCTGGAAATTGCCTTGCTGAGGAAAATCCCCGGGGCCCAGTCGTCATCGGTAATCATTCCGAGGAAAACTGCCTTTTGGACTACTCGAAGATCTTCGCCGATTTGCATTCCTAGCTCCTGGATCCAATTCTCATCGCGAAGAATTGGGAGACCATTCAAAAAAACCGGTCGAGTCGGCGTGTCCACCTTTAGTCGCTTGATCCATTGCCGAGCGAGTCCGAGCTGTTGTTCATAGGTGTTTGCATCTAGCACTTCTGCAAGACTCATTTGGTCCGAGTCCACAAGAGATGCGTGGTCCCCAGTTATTTTTGCGAAGAGTTCTTCATTAACCAACTGAGGGGCGTCTTCGAGCTGCCCCAGATATGCAAAGAGGCCTTTGACACCATGGTTCTCGAATATGTGGTAGACTATTTTGGCCTTGACAATCGCCTCAGGAGTCGAAATTAAAGGAACCAGGCCAAATCTGATTGAGATGCCCCGAGAAATAAATGAAATCAATTGCAAGATGTATGAGACATCTTCTGAGTTTGAGAAATCGACAGGTGCAATGAGAGTAAAGATATTCTTTCCAATGGGCGGCAGTTGTCCAGGATATGACGGTTGCAACAGCTGAAGATGTTAGGTACTGAGGCTTTCTGAGCAGTATTACGTTCCCGATTTGTGAGGACTTACTGATGCTAAGCTCTTTGGGTACTCTTCATAAATGTCGTCGCTTTCGATGTCGTTTAACCATATGATAACACGCCCGTCTTCAAGCCGATCAGTCCAATCGTATCTCAGTGCCTCGGTGCCTTCTTTGGCAGCAGAAACATCTTGATGGCCAAGAATAGATAAGGCTTGTTTTCCGTTCAACCCAAGAGCACGAAAGCCATCGATCAGTTTTCGTTCCTGACGTAATCTCTCAATAAGAGCGAATGGCTCAATCTGACGCTCAATCAATTGAACACCATTTAGCCATAACATATTCAACCCATCTGGCACTCCCTGCAGGCTGTTCAGTTTCAATTCTTTTTCGAATTGCGTGGAAACATTGTGGGCAACAATTGCAGTTAGAAACTTGGGTAGATCCTGAGTCAACTTTATTAGTGTCTCTAATGGGTCATCGCTTTGCAATATGAAGGATGTTGCTTTCAATCCAAGCGATGACAGATCTGATGCTGCCAAAGGTTTGATATCGGTCACATCTTCACTGCCATCGAGACCGGCACCGGCACCGGCACCAGTATCCTCATGACGAGGTTCTTCGTTTTGCAGTCGATCATCGATGACGATATAATCCGTCCTCTTTAAAGCTAGCTCAACGCCATAACCACTCATGGGAAGAGCTGCGTGAGGCGTTTTTCGAGTGCGGTGATATCTAATTCTATAGCTTAGAGAGCCTTCTGCTGCGGCCTTTGAAAGAGCTTTGTGGAAGTCCCCAAAGCTTTCCGAAGTTATATCAGCATAGAGGATGGCTTCTCTGCCCGTACCAGTTACTCGATCAAATGGTAAATGCTTGTTGTGCCTATACAGCATATCAGAATTTGCGACGCATACAAAGTGAGACATACATACAAGGAACCTAGTCCGTCTTTGATAGCCGTCTCTAGTTCGTGACGGCAATACTGCTTTCCATCCAATAGCACCCAATTGAAGCATTCTGACTCAGACCATTCATCAAGAGTAGGGACAACAGCGGTGTTATAGTATTGGTAGTGAGCTTCTATTCGAGGTGCTGCAGATCGCAAGGACAATGCCAGTTTGAATGTAGACAAACTCTCGGCGCCAGACAGGCAGCCATCGTCTTGCAAGACGCCGAGGAATTTCTCATACAAAGCAGCGTCTGTTGAAGCAAAGTCAAAATATCCAGTAGCAATCCGGTCCAAGAGCGGAAAATACGACGATGAGTTTTCTGCTGCCGCGGTTTCTCTGCCAGTATTTAGCATGTGTCTTACAGCGGAAGGCCTTTGGATAAGATAAGTACAAGAGTTCGAGCAAGTAAGGGCCAGCAGGAAAAGCTGCATTCATGCCCACATTCACAGAGGGAGCGCTATGGGCCTGCAGAGCAAGCATAGATCCGACAATCAAGTTCCATGGTCGCCAACGATGTCGTGTCATGATAGATGAGGACACGCAGAGTAGGTATACCTATATGAAGGCGTTGAAAGCCAATCAAGCCCTTTATCAAAAGATGTCAAGCACCATTGACTGGAAGGACAAATAGGCGGCTTGAGACTGCGGAATAGCTACGTTTGGATGAGAAGTCTCTTTGAAGGTGCGATACAAGAAAGTCGGTGGTCAAATCCTCTAAGTGAGAGCTGTCCAAAACCGTACAGCTAAACGTAAATGGCCCAGGCACACCCAACGTGCAAATCAGCGCCACGTCTGGCTGCCGCCACATATCCATTATCAAAGCAGGTCCCCCACTATCAGTATTAAAGGGGGCAGCTCTGCAGAATATGCATCTATGCGATGAAACGGCCATACCAAGAGTATACTCGTATATCTCACGCAATGAATAAGATGTTGCCATTTATAAAAGCGATCGATAAATATATGCTCATATATTTCTCGTAAAAAGGTCTGTTCATTATCTTTTTAATTTTTTAGCATCTATTTTACTCTCAATCAATAGTTATGTATCAAAAGGATCGTGGAATATACCCAGTATAAGAGGGGTGAGGCGCCTAAGGCGGTGAGAACGTCACGTCCAATGATATTGCGGGGCTGAGATTGGCTCAGTACCCACAATTGGAGATGGACACGATACTCAATTGGAAGCTGTTGTCAATACGACGCACTGTTCTATCTCGCTCCTTTTTACGCTGATTCCCTGGCCAGGCCTGCGCAGCTACCGTGGCCAGCAAAGATCGATTGAGCCGCTCAGCTACACCCCTCTGACGCATCGATAATCATCTAATCGCCCCTTTCCCTTGATGTGCGAGGCTCCGACCTCACCTCCCCGCCACAATGCAGTCTTCCCCAGGAATGTTGACAAAGGTATGCTATTCACGGATTGCCCAGTCCAGCATGTCAACTAATGGCCCTCCCAGTTTGAATCGAAATCATCAAGAGCAAAGGGAATCGCGTTCCACCCGAAAAGGTAGCTGCGCCTCTCGCATCAAGCGGTAGACTTTGGAAAACTGATTTGGTGATTAGGCCATGGATCCTTGTGGCCCTTCACTCCTCCACAATCCAGCTCTGGGATTACCGGATGGGCACGTTGATAGATCGATTTGAGGAACACGATGGCCCAGTCCGCGGCGTCGACTTTCACAAGACACAGCCACTCTTCGTATCCGGCGGCGATGACTACAAGATTAAAGTCTGGTCGTACCAGACTCGACGATGCCTCTTTACGCTGAATGGCCATCTTGATTACGTTCGAACTGTCTTCTTCCATCATGAGCTGCCTTGGATTCTCTCTGCCTCCGATGATCAAACAATTCGAATCTGGAACTGGCAGAATCGAAGCTTGAGTACGTTGCTTATGTTTTCTGTGCGCTGGTCAGCCGCAGCGATGCTAATCACCTCTTAGTTTGTACTATGACCGGACATAACCACTATGCCATGTGCGCTCAATTCCACCCCAAGGAAGATCTCGTCGTCTCAGCCTCCCTTGATCAGTCAGTTCGAGTTTGGGATATTTCGGGACTTCGAAAGAAGCACTCAGCACCGACTTCGATGAGCTACGAAGATCAAATCGCAAGAGCAAACCAAAACCAAACCGACATGTTTGGAAATACAGATGCCGTTGTCAAGTTTGTCTTGGAAGGTCATGATCGTGGTGTCAACTGGGTCGCCTTCCATCCTACTATGCCTTTGATTGTTTCAGCTGGCGATGATCGCTTGGTGAAGCTCTGGCGCATGAGCGAGACCAAGGCTTGGGAGGTTGACACTTGCCGCGGCCATTTCCAGAATGCCTCGGGCTGTCTTTTCCACCCACACCAGGACCTCATTTTGTCGGCGGGTGAAGATAAGACTATTCGAGTCTGGGATCTCAATAAGAGGACCGCTGTGCAGTCTTTTAAGAGAGAAAACGACCGCTTTTGGGTTATCGCAGCTCATCCTGAGATCAACTTGTTCGCAGCTGGCCATGACAATGGTGTCATGGTTTTCAAGCTGGAACGCGAGCGTCCCGCCTCAGCTGTCCACCAAAATAACCTTTTCTATATCACCAAGGAGAAGCATGTCAGGTCATACGATTTCCAGAAGGACGTGGAAAGCCCAACTCTGCTGTCTCTGAAGAAACTTGGCAGCCCCTGGGTTTCACCTCGCACTTTGTCGTATAACCCTGCTGAGAGGTCTATTCTTGTCACCACTCCGGCCGATGGTGGCTCTTATGAACTTTTGAGCCTGCCTAGAGACGGATCTGGTGTAATCGAACCAACAGAATCTAAGCGAGGATCGGGCAATTCTGCTATTTTTGTTGCTAGAAACCGCTTCGCCGTGTTGAACACTGCCAACCAAACAATCGATATCAAGGATCTGTCAAACAATACGGCTCGTTCGTTCAAGCCTCCGGCGGGAACCACAGACATCTACTTTGGAGGAACCGGTAACCTCCTCATCATTACGCCGACGACCGTCTATTTATACGACATTCAGCAGAAAAAGACTACTGCCGAACTTGCCATCACTGGCGTTAAATACATTGTTTGGTCAAATGATGGTCTGTACGCTGCCCTACTGAGCAAACACAATGTAACCATTGTGACCAAGACGCTGGAGCAAATTAGTACACTGCATGAGACAATTCGCATCAAGAGCGCCACTTGGGATGATGCAGGTATTCTGTTATATTCAACCCTGAATCACGTCAAATATGCCTTGCTCAACGGCGACAATGGTATTGTTCGCACTCTCGACCAAACGGTCTACCTGGTACGAGTTAAGGGGCGGAATGTCTACTGCTTAGATCGATCGGCCAAGCCTCGAATTCTGCGCATCGACCCAACAGAGTATCGTTTCAAAATGGCGCTGGTTAAGCGGAACTATGAAGAAATGCTCCACATCATCCGTACTTCCAGTCTTGTTGGCCAGTCTATCATCTCATACCTGCAGAAGAAAGGTTACCCCGAGATTGCGCTGCAGTTTGTACAGGATCCAACTACTCGATTTGACCTGGCAATTGAATGCGGCAACCTGGATGTTGCTGTGGAAATGGCCAAGGAGCTGGATAAGCCAAAGTTCTGGACTCGACTGGGTACTGAAGCACTTGCCCATGGCAACCATCAGATCGTGGAGATGTGCTACCAGAAGTTGAAGCAGTTTGACAAACTATCATTCCTCTATCTGGCAACTGGTGATCACTCGAAGCTTGCGCGAATGGCCAAAATTGCGGAGCACCGTGGAGATTTCACCTCTCGATTTCAAAACGCCCTGTATCTTGGAGATGTCGAAGACCGCATCCAGATGTTGAAAGAAATTGATCAGTGTAAGTGATATATATGGTCAACTCTTCCCCCCTCCTTTACTCTGGCGCTAATTGTATCATAGATCCTCTTGCGTATACTACAGCCAAATCCCATGGACTCGAAGAGGAATGCGAGGCTATTCTTGAGGCTTCTGGTCTCACTGAAGACCAGCTAACTCTGCCTACAATGGGCAAACCGCTAGCACCGCCAAAGCCTGTCGTATCCACGTTCAAGAGCAACTGGCCCAACAAGGCTAGCTCCCAGTCCTACTTTGAGAGTGCTCTTCTAGGCCAGGTAGAAGGCTTGTCTCTCGAGGACGAATCAAACACCGCCAACGGAATAGATGCTGAGCAAGCCACAAAGACGGAAGCTGCAGATCAACTCATTGCTACTGCGGGCGAAGACGACGATGACGCGGCAGGCTGGGATATGGGCGACGACGACGTGCCCGAAATTGACAATGACTTTGTCAACGTCGATAGTGCAGAGGCGGGCGGTGCTGGAAGCTGCGAGGCCGATATTTGGGCACGGAATTCACCTCTGGCAGTTGACCATGTTGCTGGAGGCTCATTTGAAACGGCCATGCAGCTTCTGAACCGCCAGATTGGCGCAGTCCAGTTTGCTCCTCTAAAGCCTCGATTCCTGGAGGTCTACCAATCTTCCAAGACCTTCCTCCCGGGGTTGGCCAACTTGCCCACCCTTGTTAATTACGTCCGTCGTACCGTTGATGAAACGGATCTTCGAAAAGTTCTGCCCGTTATCCCGCGCGATCTAGAACACTTGGCCTCCAATGATTTACAAAAGGGCTATGATTCTATGAAGGCTAACAAGCTGGAAGATGGCGCCAGCATCTTCAAGGGAATTCTACACTCAATCCTTGTCAACGCAGTTTCTAGTGAGAGCGAAGTGGCAGAGGCTAAGAAGCTGATTGTTTCAGCCAGGGAGTATAGTATTGCCATGGATATCGAGCTTGCGAGAAGAAACCTTGGCTCGATTGATGAGATTGCCCAAGACCCCGCTAAAGTCAAGAGGAGTCTCGAGTTGTCCGCTTACTTTACTATTCCGAAGATCGAGGTGCCTCATAGACAAATTGCGCTGCTGAGCGCTATCAAGGTGGCGATTAAGAGCAAGAATTACAACTCTGCTTTGGGCTTTGCAAACCGTATTATCGCGAACGGAGGTTCTAGCAAAATTGTCGAAAACGTAAGTTATCAAACTGTACCCCTTTACCATTTCTGAATACATACTTACCCCGATGTGTAGGCCAAGAAGACAAAGGCTCAGTGTGAACGCAATCCAAACGACAGCATTGAGATCGAATTCGACCAGTTTGCGGAATTTGAGATTTGTGCTGCCAGCCACACTCCAATCTATAGCGGAGCTCCGTTCGAAGAGTGTGCATTTGATGGATCAAAGTATCACTCTAGCTACAAGGGATCGATCTGTAAGGTGTGCGAAGTTTGTGAAATTGGCAAACACGGTAGCGGTCTGAGGCTGTTTTCATAGATACTTAATTTGGACTTAGAACTGTACAAGGGGGTTTAAAAGGACGTAGCAATATCCTAGTCATGGAATTCAACTAAATCTTGAACGAATGAGCTGGTTACTAGATCTCATTGATACCTGAGGGTGGTGATTTGATTAAATCAATGCAGAAAATACATTCATGAACCATAAAACGCTACCTGTTATTAGTTGTTTGGAGTCTACGGTACCAGGCTTGTCACAGCATATGCTGATGCACATTGCAAGGTATCCCATGTATTGTAATATGAACCGTGTCTAATTCGATATAATCTTTACACAATAGTCTCTAGCTCGCGAGCATAGCCCAATGTATTCTCCATGATCATTTGGCTCATGTCTTTGGCACTCGCCCCGTCTTCACCGTCAGCGGTAGTACTAGGGAAGTAGATGTGGCCCTCCTTGACAAACCATCCACGGTGGTTGGCAAACTGAATAACCTCTCCTTCTGAGTTGAGGAATAACAAGGACTTGGTGGAGCTGATGGGAAGGCTGGGGTAGGCTCGCTCGCTGCTGCTGGCGATTTCAGAGCGTATTTGATTCTTGAGAATCTGTTGAATTCCCCTAGTTAGCAACATGTCGGAAAAGGCAGTACGAGACAACCATTCATGCACGTACCTCTGAGAAAACACTGTACTCGTCGCAGGGCACCTCGCTGCTCTTCATTGCCTTCCATACACGATCATAGCTTCCCTCCATGAGCCACCTCTCTAGGCGGACGGGATATCCCAGGTAACGATCGCCTTCGACGTCGGTTCCGCCACCATCTCGATTTGCCAGGCTCTCCAGCTCTGAGTGAAATTCGGCATAGCGACCTTGGGTGAGGAGTAGCAGCAAGCTTAATCCTGTAACCTTGTTGCGTTCGGGGAGGTTCGGAGGCAGGGTCGCCGATGGCAGCTCGTAAAATGGCTGGAGCTGCTGGACGTAGCGCGTAAAGGCATCGGCATTCTTGGCGCGAATGGAAAACAAGGCACCTTGCTCGTATGTCTCCCGGGCAAGGGCGAGGAGGTTCGAGGGCGCTGAGGGATTCGGAGTGAGGGCGTTTACGCTGAGGAGGAGAAGCTTGGCCTTGGAGAGGAGGGCGCTGGCCTCGGGATAGCTCATCTGAGGAGACTGCTTTAGTTGGGCGAGAATCGGGGAGAGGCTCCGTTCAGCCATGGTTGCGGCGAAGTTGGCGATCTTGAGAGACGAGGTCGGAGTAGCTAGTGATTAGAAATGAAAAAAGATAAAATTATGGTAGAAAAAGTGTTGTTGAGTCGGCGATTGAGAGGTCAAGTCGATGTAGCCGTCGGGGTGGCTGCAGGACTCGGGCGTTGATGTGTCGGTTTGTTGGTATGAAGCGTACCTATTCTAGGCTGAACGATGACGAAGAGGTGTTAGCTGTGATGGTGGGTAGTGCGTGCGAATCCTGACTAAGACAGTTAATCTAAGGTGCATTGGGGGTGCCAATACGAGTGAGAGCTCTAAACATTCTGGCATGCACCTGGATCTTCTACTGGAATTATTTATTAACAAACTATGCCTTTGTATTCGCATTTATTATTAAATGCATTTGGCGCATGTTTTCCCAGATAGCACGAGTTGCTGGACGTAGCTACCTAGGTACTGTGCGCAGCAGAAATGATCGGACAATGTGTTGGACCTTGGGCACAGCCGCATTTAGAGCTTAAGCGGCCAGTTTAGGTGACACTGGATTTGTAGCTGCCACAGTCTGGCGGTCTTCGAAACGTGTTGTGACATATGTTAAATCAACAAAGTTATCAGATTAATTGCTACCTACATCGGAAGCCTGATTTATAAGTAAAAGTGCTTGGTGTCTAAATCTCGAGCAACTGTTTACTGGGAACAAATGAAGGTCGTCGAAATGTTCCTGACAAGATAAAAGTACTAGTAGTTAATGAGCTACCTCCTAGATTTGGCATTAGGTGCTCTCATAGAGCTACAATTGTAATTGCAGAGCACATGTGCACCTATGGCTTGCTCTTCAGCTCACAAATTAGTCAATGAAAGCGCAGTCCCTCTTGATACCTATATTCTTCCGCAGGTAGTGCTAATTAATAGTGAAACATTAAATCTGTGGTATCGCGAAGCTAATGGCGTAGTAATGGCTCCCTCCCGTATTATTCCTCGCGGTCTAGGGAAAATCGTCTCTATATAGGTATACCGTTACTCGACCAGCATCAGACTCTGTTTCTCTCCTCCTTGCCTTCTCTATATCCGCGGCCCACATAGCTGAGCCTGCTGCCGTGGTCAGCAGAAAGAAGAAAGACAGCACCGGTATTAGCTCGAGGATCATGGCCATTGTTCCAAAAAAGATGCAATCCCACTCTAGCCTATTGATCTCATCCTTTTGCGCTGTCTTTGACAAGCCTCGGAGCTGGAACCAGCGATAATGTGACAGCTTACCGAGTCGAGTGCCGGTGATGATAATAAATACAAAAGTTCCAACGTAAGGGATGAGATTGAGAGGAAGAAAGAACACGAGCTCTACAATTTGAATTGTACTCCAAGGATTGAAGCATGCTGAACTTGTCGGCTTTCCCAGCATCTTGACAGAATTCGGCGCATCTTCAAACAGGATGCGATGAGGGGCTACCAGATCCTTCAACGAGAGGTCGATAAGCGTTGCCTGATAAATAATTAGTCGGTGAATGAATAGCTGCATTCTATCGTCTCTTAGGCTTACGTCGAAAACATCCACCCGGCATTCATCGACAAAGAAACCCTCGAATAGACCCTGCACAATCACCAGCCCTTCACCCAGCACGAGCACAACGGCATTAAACCAGGCGCCCCAGCCATGGAAGATGGCTAGGAATAAAAATTGCGGAAGAAAAGCAAAGGAGAATAGTATGAAGTATACGAAGAACGATATTAAAGATAGAGGCACTAGCCGTCCAAGGAAGAGAGGCCAAAACTCCCTCCTCCGCGAAAAGTACCAGATACCACGGATGGGGTAGCTGAACGCGACGGCTGCGCGCCGAAGGTAGTTCAACGGTCGGCTACTGGAACATCTTGATAGAAACTGTTCTCTGAGAGGTGGCAGCGTATTGCTGAGTGGGCCGGGAGCAGACATGATTTGATTTCACCGCATAGCGCAGTGAAGGCAAATGAGATCGGGACAGCAGAGGTGTCCACGACGCCCAAATAATGTTGACTTGACGTTGACGTTGCACAAAATAGTAGTAGCCTAAGAACAGCACCTAATACAGCTGACGCAGCTTTGAAGCATGTGCCCATCCGTCAAGTTTCCCACTAACACCAATCAGTTCCAGGCTTTTCCATTTGAGGTGCGACAGGCTAAGATCCCATGTCAATGATACAGACCAATCAAAACTACGCCACAGACAACAATCGGTGCTGAACTGTCAAGATCATTTGGTGCGTTTCACAGGTAGCATACACATATACAGTTTCACACTCCATACTGCAGATTGGCCTACAATTCCTAAAAGATTTCAATCGTGATTAGACTGCAAAGGTTTCTCTACATGAGCATCTCCAACATCTGAGGTGCTTTGCCGCTGTATCTCCTTTGTATCAGACACTTGGGTTACTACCATGGCGAATCGTATTCGCAGGCCTTTCCAAGCATCTGTGCACTTCAGCAATGATCCGCCCAGCAAAATAAATGCGCGCGAATGCGAATGCGAAAGGAAATGCGAGGGCGGTGACATAGTTGCGGAGAAATTTGGCGAAGTGCCAGTGTTCTTTCCGTAGATGTTTGTCGCCCTCTGGCCGTAGATGCAGCCATTACGTCAAAGTGTCGGTGATTTCGCTGCTCTTACCTTCTTATGAGGCGCGATAAGAGCTCTGTTGTGGCAGGATCGAGTCCTCAGAGATGCAGATACGTCAATGTGGTGCCATGTTAGCCGAAAAAATGTCGTGCCTTCCTCATTTACGCCAACACTCTTATCACCGCCTCAGAGAAGATGGGCGCTCCTTCCCTTATGCTCTCGGCAGTTCGGCACTCATCACTCTGTTTCCAGCAGCAGGATATCTTTCTCCCTCTCCCCCCTCCCTCTTCTTCTTCTTCTCTCCAACCTCGTTTCTCTCGTTCCAACTTTTGCCTCCCCAGTCATTCATTGTTTCTCACTCATTTGCATCCATCTCTGTTGCATTCGTCTCTTTCTCATCAGCTTACTGATTGTCCGCATTACGCCAATTCTGCGAATCTTGACTTCGCTCACAATGCGGGCCTTTGCGTCTTTGGCGGTCTTGATGGCCGGCGCCGTTGTGCAGCGCGTAAATGCTCAAGTTCATTACGGGCATGTTCTGAATCCCACTCCTCTTTGCTGACAGATTCTAATGATTCATCTAGAACACACAATGGCAACAACAATGGCAACAACAATGGCAACAACAATGGCAACAACAATGGCGGCCCTGATGGTGACTTTGGCGGCAACTCAGGCGGTTCTCTCAGCAGTAGTGTTAACGGTGATCCCAACGGCATCTCGTATGGAAATCCAAGTGGACTTCCAAATGGTGCCCCCGCTGGATTGCCTGGAAACTCCCCCGATTCTGCTCCTGACATGCCCACTTGTGCCCTGCAAGGCATTACAACAGTTTTTGTCACTGTATACCCTACCAGCCATGTTACTCCCTCCGGTTTTGCCCCCTCTGGTGCTGCTCAGTCCAATGGCTTTGATCCCAATCAGACGATTCAGCAATCTGCTTTCCCTGCTTCAACTGTCTTGATTTCCCCCGTTCAGTCTGCCCAGGCCGCACACACCAGTGTCAAACCTTTCACTACCGTCACAATTGATGTTTGGGGCAGTGATGGCGACCCGTCAAATGCATTCACATCCGATATTTCACCTGCTCCCATCTCTACTGATGGCGCTTCTGACCCTGTTCAGACATCTGCGGGCTCTCCTGGTGGATCTTCTGCACTCACTCAAGACCCTGACTCATTCAATTCCAATCTTGGAGAAATTTCAACCCCATCAAGCGGTCAAGCTACTGCTGGCAATGGCCCAATTCCAGGATCCTTTCCCACTGTCACACCTGAGAATGCGGCTTACGGTAGTGCGGGTGGCCTCAATAGCATCCCCAATACCTCCAACCAGCAGCCATCAGAATACTCTTCACCAACTGCTACAGTTGCTGGTCTTGACGGAAGCCAGCCTGCCCAAATAACAGTCGTTGGCCCTGATGGGAAACCGACAATTGTACAATTTCCTGGTACTCAGATTGGCAATGACAATGGCAATGGCAATGGTGCTGCCCAGCCTCTTTCTACAGCTGCTTCGTTCCCCAGCTTTACCCCAGGTGTTTCTGCGGCTTCAAATGTCCTTGCGACCGCCAGAGAGACTCTTTGCACAAGCTACACCATCATGGGACCCAACGGAATTCCCACTGTCGTTCACTCTACATGGGTTGACTTGCCCACAACCGCAGCTTCTCTTCCTTCATCGTTTCCTTCTGGGCTCTCGCCAAATCCCAGCGTTGTTACTGGCTTGCCAGAAGGGCCTGTCATTCCCACACACACTACATTCACCGTCCTTGGCCCCGATGGACTTCCGACTGTTGTGGAATCGTCTTGGCTAATGCCTGCACCAACAAATACGCTTGCGGGAATCCCTGATCCTACTTCTGGCAATGGCTTCCCAAATCAAGTCACTGGAACGGCCGCAGGCGTGGAACAAAGCGGCAGTACGACATGCACAAGCTTCACTGTACTTGGATTGGATGGCCTTCCAACAGTCATTGATACAACTTGGGTCATCCCTAGCCCTACCAACAACGCCATTCCTTCAGCCATCATCACTGGAATTCCGACCCAGGCAGGGGGGGTTTCTGGTAGCACACCTCAAATCACAACAGACCTTGGTGTGAATTCCATTACCACATGCACAAGCTACACTGTCCTTGGTGCTGATGGCGTACCTACCATCGTTGAATCTACTTTTGTTGTCCCTGCAAGCAATTCTGTTCTTCCCACTGTTGCAAGCGGAATGCCTCTGCCGCCAGCTCAAACCGCAGGTTTCCCCGAAGGCATCTCAAATCTCCCTGAGGCAAGTGGCTTGGCCACAACTTGCATCACCGTCGGCGTCGTGGGACCAAATGGCTTTACTACACCAGTTGTTCAAACTGTTCTCATCCCTACTGGTGGTTTGAGCAATGCTTTGCCTGCACAAACTAGTGTCGGCTTTCCTTCTCTAGTACCGGCTCAAACCGGTCTTCCTCAAGGCGGCCTTTCTATCACTTCTGGCAGTGGCTTGTTCACAACCTGCATCACGGTGACCACAGTTGGACCAGATGGCATGGCTACACCAGTCGTACAAACTGTGGTGGGCATACCGAGCGGTGCAGAGCTTGGGACCGCACTATCACCCCTATCAACTGGTGTTCCATCTTTCCCCAACCCAAATTTCTCAAGTGGTACTCTTCTCGGTCTCCCCATTCTTTCTCAATATGGGACTCTTGAAACTGGCCTGCCAAGTGTGCTGCCACCATCTGCAGTGGTTTCCGGTATTGTGGAACCAACAGGGACTGTGACTGGAACCCGCACGTCGACTCTTACCGTCACCAACGGTCCCAATGGGCAACTGCCAAGTCTCGTTCCTTACGGCGACCAATCGGAAAACCAAACGCCAGAATATGGCCTCCCAGGATCTTCACGTCTTGCCGCTGCTCTCCAAACCAGCACCTGGACCAATGTTATACCAGAGCAGACCACCACATACACGATCAACTTCCCACTTACTACCATGGCCACTGTTACTCTGCCCAGTCTGCGAGTATTCCGTCGCCAACAAGAGTAAGTCAAAGACGATCTTCTTGCATACAGTCTCTAACTTTTTGTAGCTCGGTATCGTCAGGAATTGCCTGGGACAACAATACCCTGAGCGTGAGCCCAACCTTAGTATTGAGCAGCCAGAGTGATCTTTCCCCTGCTCTGCCTTCTGCGACTCCACCCCAACTGGATCCTTCTCCCATGTGCCCGACTGGCGGGAAGATTGGTAATCTTACATTAGACGTTCGTGCTCCCCTATTCTTCTCATTATCCGCTTCTAACTCGTTTTGCAGTTTGATGACGTCAAAGCTGGACCCCTTTTCAATCCTGCTCGTGATATCTGGTTCTCTGAAGGATTCCTCATTGCTCCTCCATCGTCTCAAACATCTCAATCCTACATTCCTTCATCTGGTGGACAGCTTGTCGAATTCGTTCCACCCTCTTTACCATCCTTGGGCCGTTCCAATGTAGGAGATACTGCGGAGATTGGCGTTGGTCCAAACGCTCCCAACCACTGCTTCAGCTTTGACTTCCAAGGTGCGAGTCTTGGCTGCGCGGCAGACGGTGCTGAGAAATGGTGTGAATTTGAGGTATCAGCGTATCGATACAACAAAGTTTCGGGAAGAGAAGAGTCAATAGCTTGGTCTGAGACAAAGCGTATTCCGGCATGCCCCAGCTTCCCCAATGGAAACTGTCGACTGACTCCAGTGTCGTTTGACGGCTACACAAACATCACGTCGGTCCTCGTCACTCTACGTGTTGGCACTGAGTTGCGAGTCTGGTGGGGAGACGACTTCAAATTTGGTTGGAACGACAACAGTTGTGAAGCCGCTGCCTGCCGTGCAGGTGCTGCTCCTCAGCCAGTCAAGCGCGAGACTATTGAGTCAGTTGCTCGCCGAGGCGTCTGGCACTGGACTGCACGCGGGTTGAAAAGGCTGGATGACGAATACATCTGGGAATCGGTATAATAGGCTATCATTTGATGATCTCGGATGGTAGATAGGTGCGATGAATCGCGGGGAGAGAATATTTTGCAGTTTGTTTGTTTGTTGATGGAGGCAATTTGACCTAGATTTCTTGGCAAGCAGTGTAATGTGGTTGTAGCTGCGGGACTACATGTAATGGCAAATGGCCGTGGAATACAGAATGAGGTCATATAAGTTATTACACTGTTATAATACAATCAAAGGACATTTCCGGTAAACTGCATGCCATTTGAGATTTTCTCCTCCCTATGATGGCTGGTATTTGGAACAGTACGCCGTCAAGAGAAACGTAAATCCCCATGTGCTAAAGCAAGACAGCCTCAATATCTACCTAGGTACTGGTATTTATAATATACCGAGAGGTGACATTCTGCGCCAGATGCGCTCCTCTCCATTAAACCAAGAGACTGCGGCCTGAGCATCGACACCGTCAGCCATAGTAGCATTGCTAAGAGAGCAGGAAGCATCCCAAGGGCCACACTCGATGCGACATAATGATACGTCGAAAGGGATAACGCCAGATTCGAAGTAGTCAGCTACAACCCTCTTGGTACAGCTGCTGGGGGCAGAAGCCACAGCACAGTGGCCCATGGCCTCTTGGATAATGACACGGGCGCCGGGATGCTGTGCGGCCATGGCCTGAGCAGCCCTCAGAGGCGTCACAGGATCAAGTCGATTCGAGAGAAAGAGAATGGGCGCTGCCGGGTGGCCTGGTTTGATGGATGGGTCGGGCTCTGGCGTGGTAAAGGGACCTTTGAACTGCCACTTGGGACGAAATCGCCAGCTGGAGCAGGGCAGACGGATTGTCGCCCATTCGGCACCGAAGATGCTGGATGTGCTTACTTGGCGATTCACGTATTTGCGCCACCAAGAAAGGTCCTTGTCGGTAATGTCGTCGCCATCAATGCAAACGACGGCATTCTGCGATTCTATGTTTCCAATAAGTTGGGGTTCGGTGCCATTGGTTATAGGACATGCGTCCTTCATGACCGGCATCGAGCCCAAGCCCAAATCTAGGACGGCCATTTTGGTAATGTTGCCGGATATGAAGCTGTTCAACTCCTCGGCGAGTATTTTGAACCCCTTTAGAGGGCTGTAGAGCATTAAGCCAATGAGGGAGCGGACGTCTTCGCCGGTGACAATGACAGCATCCCCGGAGTCTAGCAGCACGGGCTTGGGCCTCTGGTCCAGATCTAGAAGGAAACGGTCGAGACGGCAGCGGATATTGGATGCTCCGTGGATGTCAGATTCGCGGGCTAAAGCACAGACTTTAGGGCCGGCAGCGGCACAGCCCTGTAAGAAGTTGTCAAAGATCTCATCAGTATCAACGGTGTTTGCGAGCCAGCCCTAACAGAAGTAGATTAGTCGTTAGCGGAGCTTTTCGAAGAGCATGGGGATATAATTGCCCTCGTCAGAGCGTGTCAGAACGTACCGGACCGGTCGAATAATCCTCAACATCGCAGACTCCGTCAAGAATGAGACGACCAACTCTGCCGGGAAACATGGAAGCAAAGTAGTTACCAAGAATGGTACCATAGGAAAAGCCAATGTACTGGAGACGCGGAACATCTCCAGGCTCATCATGAAGCTCAGCAGACCTCCTTTTGCGAGCAGATCGCTTCTTAAGCTCATCTCGCTCATCGTTAGAGTCCTGAACTTTCGTGGCTTCTCCATTTCCCTGTTGCCTCTGGGCGGCAGCGTCCCTCTTACGCAACTCATCAACCTTGTCAACCATCTCGACCATGTCACGGGCAACGTTCGGCGTGCCGACAAAGGCCATGGCGTCCCCGGCCCGATTGCAGCGCTGCCCAAAGGCATCCATGATGGCAAGGCTGTAAGCGATGGAGTGGTCGCCATTGGTGAGGGGTCCGTTGCCACGAGACTCCAAGATGAAAGCGTCGCGCGACACGAGACTGCCGTTGAAGCAGTCGGAAGCGGGCAGCGTGTAACCGATGCCACGAGGGTCAAAGGAGACGATTTCATAATGGCGACGGCCCGGCTTGTCGACCGTGGTGCGAAGATAGTGGCCCAACGAGAGCATGGCGTAGACGCCTGAGCCGCCAGGGCCTCCGGGGTTGAAGAAGATGGAGCCGCCAAAAGCCGGGTCGTTGTCTGGAACGAGAGCGGGCAGCTTGATCATGACAATCGTGGCTACTCTTGTGTCTGTCTCGTTGAGCCAGTCGAGGGGCACTTGCAAGCGAGCGCATTTGTACTGCTCGTAGCAGTCATGATACTCAAGATCGTCACTGGGGGTGATGGCATCCCAGTCGAAAGAGTCAACGGCAACCGCCAGTGATGAGATGCCGACTCCAGAGAAGGCCAAAGTAGAACAGCATCTTGAAAGCAGGAGCAAGAAGCAGAGCTTCATAGTGGTGATTCGCAGCCCTCACTCTGTCTGTATAGCTATTCTCGCCGTACCTTTATATCGGTCAGCCGTTGAAGCGATTGAGAAGACGGAAGAGGAGAAGAGAAGAACAGAAAAGAGCACAAACCCCGAGCAAGAAGAAAGACGAAACACAAACTACTTATATGTTTTCTATATCCGTGTCTATGTGGAACCGACGAGCCGGCCGTGAAGAAACAAAATAGAATTGGCCATGTGATGATATTTATCCCGTTAATCGTTTCACTAGACGAGACATAAAGAAAAAAAAAAAAAAAAAAAAAGGATTGAGGAGGGGGGAGAATACGCAAGCTGAGATGCTTCGACCTGACTACTGCAATCCTTCGGCGCAGGCAATATTCAAATCATGAACTTTCAGTGGGATGGGGGGATACAAACAGCTCTAGTACCCGGCCTATTCATGGCGCGCTTGCAATAGTTCCTTTGGACTTCCGAATGGAGTAGTATACAGCGCTGCAACGAGTGGCTACAAAATTTATGGAAATAGACTGGGCATGGATGATATGTGGAGGAATATGAGTAAAAGACTGTAATAGTCATAAAGAACCAAGGCAGTAGTTCGACAGTTGATTGAATGTCGCCTAATAACCACGCAAGGCTATCAATTACAATAATAAAGACATGATGATCGACGAAACGTACCATCGATATTGCGTATAGAGGCCTTGGCAGCATGCATTGGTAGATTGGCAGCGCCACGGATCGATGATTAGTAAGAATGGGGATTCAATGTTTCAGTGACGAGAGATGAAGTTCAAGAAATACATTACCAGGATAATGTTTCTTCCTCTTCAAGAAGACTAATACAGAGATGCGATATATACATACAAACCACGCTCAATGACTCATCACCAAGGCAAGAGTAGAAAGACAGCCCCAATCGGCTCGCAACATGTACAAAATCACATTCGCATTTTTTAATAAAACAAACAGAAAGATATCGTATGATTCCAGCGCCGTGATATAAATTTTCTTCAAGTATCATCCAAGCAAACCCAGTTTCCCCCCTCCTCACCCACTCTCTATAATCCGTCGCCCCCCTTTCATCTTTCCACTCCACCCCGTCTTCGTAGTCTCCAACATCTACGCTTCGTTTGGCCAAGAAGGGGACCCAAGTCAAGCTCGCAGGCAAAATGAAAAAGCAAAATGAAGTAGATGTTACGCTCTGAAATGCTCCTTGCTTGGCGTGCAGCACGTTGTCGTAGTATTTGGTGTTCAAATTCTCGTAAAGTCTTCTATATGCGAACTGATCGACTCTCCATGCTATTATCTTTGTATATGCGAGTATATGCTCTACGACATTTGAAAATGGAGCAGTCGTTACATGACAACCTAGAGAATATATGTTAGTATTTTTCATGCACCCGGAAGCTACAAATGTAGAGCTACTCACGCAATCACCATCCTGTTTACCCTGTGGGATGCCCATATCTTCAAACGTTGCGGGACCTTGTTTGCTCGGTGCCTTACTAGGCTTGCCCGTCGGTACTGAAGCCGCGCTCGGCACAGGACTCGGGCTATGCACATCGGGACGTGGAGGGCCTTGACCTGGGCCTTGACCTGGAGGAGCTGTGCCGGCTCTATGGGGACTCGGCATGCCGGGACTTGGCATGCCAGGACCTGGACGTGGTCCTGGCCCGTTTCCAAAGCCTTGGGGACCTGCGGGACCTCCCGTATTGACTCTTCCTGGATGTCCTCCGGCTTGTGGGGGGAGAGAACCCACTCTTTCTGGGTAGTTTCCTCCGGGGCCGCCGGGGCCACCAGGGCCACTGTTATGATGATCGACATATCCATCCGGCCCTGGTCGTGATGATGTCCGAGGCCCGTATTGACCTGGCGGCGGTCCTCCGTGAGGGCCTCCGGGTCCACCGGGTCCGCCGTATCCCTGAGGCGGCTGGCCTCTTCCGTTCGAGTGGGCACTTCCGGGCCGGCTGTCTCCTCCGTATGGGCGCCCCGGACCAGGCCCGGGACCAGGACCAGGACCACCTCTGCCACGACCAGCTCCAGGAGGAGGTTGGTTGGGGTACAAGTTACCAGCTGACTGGGAGCCTGGCATCGGTCTTGGGCCAGGACCACCAGGACCGCCAGGGCCGCCACCTGTCGATGGCCTGATACCAAAGGCACTGCTTGGTCGGTCTGCCGCGGGACCTTGATTGGGGGGGTAGTTGTTATTGTAACGGCCCGGATTTGGTCGGCCATCGTCATCCGGATATGGCGCTCCTCCACCAGGGCGGGCATTCATCGGCTGTGCCCGATCATCCACGGGATAAGGGGCGGCAGACTGGGAGCGTGGAGGCGGGCCGTTGGAATCGACGCGAATATTAAAGGCTGGCTGTCGATCAGTATCAACAAATGATGCTCTGGATGGCTCAGCAAAAGTATTGTTCTCTACAATCGTAGGACGCATGCCGGGAGACGCCACGGGCGAGGCTCGGGAAGAGCCAACTGACGTGACAAGTTTGGGCAGCGGCGGTGGACCACCATCGGCGCCCTCACTGAGCGTGGGCATCGGGTTTGCCGTCTTGAATCGTTCGGGACGCTTGCCTCTCATCGAGCCATGCTGCGATTTGATTCGCGTTAATGTTGTTGTTTCGTGATCTGCCTTTGAAAGACTCTTATCCTGGCTCAGGGATTCCAGTCGACCAACGGCATCCTTGTTCCCGTGATCGGCCGCGAGTTGATACCATCGCTGGGCTTCGACAACGTCCTTGTTAACGTGGATACCAATTTCGTGGTAGTAGCCCATGGCGAACTCGCCAGTGGGCAGCTTCGCAGACGCCGCCTCATGGGCATATTTGAATGCCAGCTCTTCGTTCTTTTTGAAAACACCCTCGTAACCAAAGAGGAACCATCGGCTGACTCCCAGAGCAGCCTCTGGAATTCCCTGCTTGGCGGCCAATCCGTAGTAGTGCAAAGAGTAGGAGGGGTTAAAGTCGCAGCCCAACTGACATAACTCGTATGCCTGGCCCATTTTGAGTTGCGCCTTGGCAAAGCCAAGATACGCCGCCTTTTCGACATACATCTTTGACGTCTCGACGGCATAGGGCAACAGGCCTTCGGGTATGGTTATGTCAGGCAGGTCTCGTCCGATAAGCATGCCGTACACGTACGCTCCCTGGGGTGCATCTTCGTCTGCACAGTCGGCGGCGCTGCGGATGCGCTCCAACCCCCCCTGATAATCCTTTGTCTCGCCATGCTGGCCAAGCAGACTCATCATGCCCATGCGGTAAAGGGCAGCCGAGTCCTTCAAGCTAAGGCCCTTGTAGTAATACTCCTTTGCTTTGGACATGTCATTGGACTGCTCGAACAGCATGCCCATTCTGTATACTGACCGCGTGTTGCCAAGGTCGCACGCCTTCTTATACCCCGCGTAGGCCTCGCGCTTGTCGACGCGATCGCCGAACTTGCCAAACTCAAGCCATTTGGCGCGAATGTAGAGGGCATCCGGGTGCTCCTGCTCGGCCAGGTACCGGATGATGTTGACGGCGTCGTTGCGCAGCTCATGCTCCTTGCGCGGGGTTGGGGGGCGATTGCCGCTCTCAGCTGCCTCCCGGGCGGCGGCGTCCATGGAAATCTCGGCCCAGTTGAGCACATCGCGGGCCCAGGTGATTTGCATGTTGACGTTCTGCGAGTGCAGGACATGGTTTCGGGCCTTCCACAGGATCTTCTCCTTCTCCTCGTCCGCCGGCGGCACGTTGTCGCCAACCACCTTGGGGAAGGGCGAGAATGACGGGGCGTCGTCGTCCATGGTGTCGGGCTGCCGTGACCGACCGCCGCTGTTCTGGCCGTAGGCTCTGCTGTCGGCGCTGGTGAAGGGCTTGCCGGGCTGGTTCTGGGCGGCGTAGGTCGACAGAGAGCGCTCGCGGGCTCTGTTGCTGGTGTAGGATGCAGCGTCGTGGCTTCTCGGCTCAATTTCACGGGCCTCGAGCTCCATGCGCTGCAGGTCCTCCTGCATGTTCTGCGGCACCTGAGGGGTCACCCTAATCGAAAGGATCAAGAAGAGAACGTCAGCAGCAGCCCCACCTCGAATGGCTGAAGGGCTCCATTCAGCCTCTGCCAGGGTCCAGCCTCGTCAACCAGGCGAGATGGAAGATAGGAGGACGACAGGACCAAGGAGGCTTGGGAGACAGGGGTGTGTGGAATAAAATTGAAAACGCATACCGCTGAGGGGACGGAGCCACGACCTCTGGCATAAAGTAATCATCGTCGCTCCCGGGAACGAAAGTTGCGCCAAAATGGGACATGGCTGGTGGATGGGATATAGGAGCCTCCCGTTGCAGGCTCTCTCTCTCTCGTTGTTCGCTTCGTTCTTGTCTACTTGGATGACTGCAGCTCCTCCTCCTCGATGTCAGCGGGCATTCGACTGCAGCAGCACAGCCGGCGCGCAGGCAGGAAACGGCAGAAATCGGGCCACGAACCCTGGTGCGACTTCAACACCACTAGGCAGCACCTAGCAGGATGGATAATGCTAGTTAGCGGTAGTAACAGGAAGTATTGGATGCGAATGTGCCGCAACTCCGTGCTTGTGTTTGTACAAGATCCAATATGTGCGCGGGAAGCCTGGAATTATGTACAGTATGGAGCACCCACGTCTTTGGGGGCGGTGCACAGGCTAAAAAAGGGCCAAGCGAAGGCGATTTTTTTCTTTTCTCTTGCTCTTCCTTGTCCAGGAGAAGAGTCGCGGAGGAGCTGTCGGCGGATGGCGCACCGCTAGCTGGCGGGAATACTGGATGTATTAATTAAAAGAAATGGAAGAGCTCCAGAGCCAGGCAGAGGGACCAGCGACGTTGATATTGAGGCTGAGGGTCAAGTAAGGGCTCTTTCTGGAACATGAGCGGTGCTATAATTAACCCCACGACTAAATACAGTGTGGCGATGCGCGTTCGATGAGTCTGTCTGGCACGCAAGATAATCTGTTGCAGTAGGCGATTGCTGACAAGGGGTTGCGCCGCCTGACTGACAGGCTTAGACAGTGTGGCTTGAGTGGGTGTTAGTGGCGGCTGTCGTGCAAGGGCAGAAAGCTTGCATGTGGCGCCGGATGCTCGTGTTCTGAGCGCCAAACAAGGCCTTTTTGTATTCCAGATCAAATGATATCGCGCAGGTTCCGGCAAGGCCATGCATGATTTAGTGCTTGCATCTCCCTTGCCTCTTTGTACTGTAGCGTCTGCCTTGGTACCCGTGGAGCAGAGCAGATAAACGCCATGCGAGCATGTAGTCTACGGCTCTGTTTGTGCGATAAACCGCAGATCCGATTTCCCAGCTCCCCAAAGTGGCAGGGTTCCTCTGCTTCCAGCGACTCTTACTTGTGTAACAGGTACTGGGTATCGACCTAAAAATATCCAGCACCACTATATTGCCCTTGGTACCTGGAGGAAAAGCGCCCGAGAAAGCGCCACAGTCTGAGCCCTTGCTGGGATTTACGGCATCGCAAAACGCTCCATCTATACGACTGTTCCATTCTGTGTGAAATCCTCCGGGTATGCATGCAAGCTACGCAGACGCGGCATCCGCTAGCAGGAGCTGTTCTATCTATTTGATACCTCTTACTGTTTATCGGGATGTACTCGGTATCATCGTCTCATGTTCACTTTGCCCTCTTTGGATAGTAACTACGTGTGCATAATGAAATCCTTGCCTAAAAAGAAAAATTGAAACCTCTATCCACAGGCACTTTTCGTTTGTTCTCTTGCTGAGTCGCTGCCAAACAAGTTGTCAACTAATACTAGTAGTACTTGTAGGTAACTGCGGCGCTACCAGTTAATATGGAGCAATACTCCCCCGGGCGCCATTTTAGTCCCCAGAGCTGCTCCCCTCCAATCTAGCAGAGACGAGACACGCTCTTGAGCACATTCGAAGCTTTGCTTCCTCCACCCAGCCGCTTGAGGCAACATGGCAGCGCTACCAGACCCTCAGGCAATCGAGGAGCCATCCTACATCGATTACGAGACATTCCTTGCTCCCGACTTTGCGCCCGCCGCATTTGCCAATTCCCTCGTCTTGTCCACCAACAATCCGGACGACTCCCCGCTGGATCTCTCAACACCCTTGTCGCGAGTCCTCTTCGACGCTCAAGAGATTGATTCTCATATCGATCTCCTCACCACCCGCTCTTCCGTTCCCTTGTTGCAATATACCCAATCGCAGACGCAAGCCAGCAAAGCCATTGTTGCACAGCTCGAAGCCCAAATCGCAAGCCTAAACGACAGCTATAAGCAACTAGAGAAGGAGGTTATCGATAAGCATGCCGAAGCTGAGGAGATTCGCCAGGTTGCATTGCGCCTGTGGGAGACGCTGAGGCTGGGGAGGTCGATGGGAAGATGCCTGCAGCTTGGAAGACAACTTGAGGCACAGTTCTCCGAGCTGTGCAATCCCGGTGCCGGAAAAGGCGACTACGGAGCGCTCGTCCGATGCTCATACACCGTCCTCTCGCTGCGCGAAGTACTGGACAGCAAGGCGCCGGGCGAGGAAGGCCATGGCCTCGAGAAGCTCAGAGTGATCAAGAGCCTGCAGGATACCATCATCGTACCGATTGAACGACGAATTAACGAGGTGTCTGAGCGGCAGATTCGCGAATTTGCTACGCCAAGCAACATGACTTTTGCGCAGAGCGAGGAGGCACGATCACGATTGGTATCTGCCATGTCTGCACTTTATCTACTCTCGCCGACGAGTGGGATTCAGTTGGAGAAATGGACGCCGAAGCTGCTAGTACAAGCCCTCGATTCATATGTTCGCTCTGCTCTGCAATCAAGCACCGCAGCTCTCTCACGATCCCTCGGACAGCTCCCCACTCTAGACAAAAGTCTTGTCGAAGTTGTTTCACACTGCCAGAACATTGCTTCGCTTGAGTTGATTCTCGAGGCAACCGAGGATCCTACCCACCCCTTGGTTCCAGCCTCTGCAAAGAAGAAGCAACATCAAACCCTCCTGCGATTACTACTGTCTCGATTTGAAACAAACTCTTTGATTTCCTATTTTTGGCGCAGCATGGCAAGTAATATTTCTGCTCGCGTTCAGGAGATAGCCACGCGAGGAGGCATTGTTGCTCGTACACTACGCACGAATAAGAACGTTGTCGGGGACGCTATTCGGCAGGCTGTCATCAAGGGGAGTCAAACGCCGAATGTGTTTTCCAGCGGTAAGAAGAAGCCTGGCGTGGAAGCAAGCTGGGACCGAGAGGTTGCCGTCATGACGGGAAGCGTGTTGAACAACATTGGGCGATGATTTTCGAAGCCGAGCCTGTGTGTATGGCTTTTTCTTGGCGTGGCCCATTGATTGTTCGTTCAGCGTGTTTCATGTCACGTTTCTTGGTAGATCAGAACGGATCTTGCCCTATGGATTTGGACAATGGCTATGTACTTGTATAGACGGGGATGAAAAAAAAAGGTCGAAAGGCTTGGATGATAGCTCCAGAGGAGGATAAAAAATAGCACCCCGAATAGACCTATTCTTCAATGAACGCATAATCCGGCCCTTTCTTCTCTACATGGCCGATATTCACATTTATCATCATAACTCGGAATATATTCATCAAGGTAGCTGCCATGGGGACAACGCATCACTGAGCTCTTCTCGTGCTCATCAGTGTTGATCCGGCGGCCCAGAGTAACTGCCCTCTGGCACAGGCACCCTAGCCGTTCTTGTGTAAATGTGCCTTGCACCGTCAAGGCTCAGGTTTTCCATACAGCCTCCCTTGACAGTCAACGTCTGCGAGGAAGACCCGTCTGGCAGCAGGCCCCGATGCATCAAGCGAACCCCACATGTCTTACAGAAATAACACTCCAGCGTGCGCCCTGAATCAGTCTTGCGCGTCCACATCCCGACGTGAGGCTGTAAGTCCTCGGCAAAGGGCAGCATGCCCTCGACAGGGAAGATGGCCGAGACGCCAAATGCCGAGGAAGACTGTCTCTGGCACTCCAGACAGTGGCATACGTCAACTGCGAGAGGCTTGGGGAGCACGGCCCGGAAAGACACGGCGCCGCAGTGGCAGCGGATCATGGGGTTGGTATCCATGCTTCGGTTAGAGCGGAGCTGGTAGCCTAGTCTATAGAATTGATGTTCGGGTGGAGGAGATATGTACAAGTACAAATGTACAAGCAGTCCGTAGATGAGAGCAAAATGTTGGATTAGGAATGTACTTGTAGCATGCATGCTTCTGTCGACAGACGGACAGCCTCCGAATCGTAAAGGTTGGCAGAGACGTGGGCTAAAGACGCGCTATGCTTTTAAACATTTGGCGCTAAAACGCACTCTAAATCGGCACCTGAAGCGTCAACGGCATGAATCTCGAATCCAAAGATTCTCGTCAGTGATGGGTTATCCTCCAATGAGCATCTTGGTATTTCGACTCCAAGTGGCCTGATAATAGACAGAGCGTAGCGGTTGTAGGGCTCGAACAGCCACAACCAAAAATCTCGCAAATATCGTTATAGCGAAGACCCAAGACTTACTAGCACCGCTCGTCTTTGCTAGAGCTTGGACTTGACGGTGTGCGCGGCAGCACCGGCAGCGCATGCATCGGCCCTTGTGCCTGTAGTCCAAACCCGCCACGCCCCAATTGCTCGTCTCCAATGCGCATCTTGCATTCTCTCCCACGCAAATGCTCTAGCTCTGGCTAAGCTTCCCCCCCTTTCCCTTTTTTTTTTTTTACACCTTTTTATGCTTTGTTTTTGAATTCCACTCAGCCAGCGAACAAGAGAGAGTCGCCGGCCTAGAGACGATTCTTCGCCACTGATGACGGCATTGAGCAACAGCGGCGCATCTCCGTAGAGAGCAGAGAGTTCCGGGCGCAAAGCAACTCCAACGCAGTGGTCGGCAGCGCGAGTCTCTGCGATCCGAATCCAAACGCCATGGTCCGCTACGAAGTCTTCGACGCTCGGGACCTGCTGTCCTTCCCCGACGGCGACAACAGCACGGACACGGTCTTTGGGGGCATCCATTTCAACCTCACGACGCTCAAGCACTGGAACTACACATACTACAGCAACGGCACCTTGTCCAACAACTCCAAGTGCTATCTGACGTATGAGCCGTACCAGCCCGTTCTGCTTTACACCAATGGAAGCTTCATCAACGCCACCAAATGCTACAGCGCCGTCGACCCAATCGGTGTCCGGGGCTACGTGGGAATTGGCTTTGCGGCCATATTTGGCATTGCTCTGATGCTGACGCTCACTACCCTCGCCAAGCATGGCAAGATGTACCTGCCCAAGGAGAAGCGCTTCTATCCCATAGGTCGACGCTGGCAGTGGTATTGGGGGTGCTTTGTCTGCGCATGCGCCCTGGTCAGCTTATTCACGAATATCGATGTTGACCGATATCACGTCCAGGAACTGCCAATCATTGTCACCTCTTTCTTCTGGTTCCTCATTTGCCAAGGAACAGTAGCGCTGGTCTGGGAGTCGGTTAGGCATTGGGGGAGTTGGCAAGAGAGGCAATTCGTCGACCCCAATCCTTTTGTATATCGAACCGACGACAGGCGATCCAAAGTAGAGTTTTATCTGCCATTATGGGTTTATTTTTGGATATGGATGGTGAGCCCCCCCCCTTCTTTTTGGAAATAGTTTTCTTGGTGTCAGTGACTTACATAATTCACTATAGAACTTCTTCCTTGTTGTGCCTCGCAGCTGGACGTTTGTGGAGATGCAGCGATCACCGGAACAAACTCTGGCCAAGGCCATTCCCACTGCTACGGGAGCGCGGTTCAAAGCCGGAGCCTTTTGCCTAGTGGTTGCTTCACTTAGCATTGTGTACTCGTTGCGCCACTCCATCTATCACTATAAGCCTCGGAACCGCGGGATATTCAACCGGACATGGGGCTTCATCAAGGCAATTCCGATGCGATTTGTCCTCACCATTCCTCTTTGCTTCGCCCTCGTTGCCTACCAGGTACTCATTTCGTTTGATTGGACCTTTTCAGTCATGCGCTACGGAGGCATTGTACCCGTCATATTCGCCTGGGGCTATGGCCCCCCTCTACTCATCCTCTTTGTACAAATTGTATATGGGTTCGCGAGCCCCAACGAAGATAAAGCTCTCATTGCGCAGAGGCGACAGCGAGGTGAGGTCATCGACCAGGAGCTTGGCATCGTCAAGAAGCCAGCATGGTGGAGGCGTGTCCGGGGTGAACACCTGTACACCTTGCGAGACAAGATTACACAAAATGTCAATGAGGTTGGAGGCAAGCGTGGGCTCAAAGCCCGGTTCGAAGACGAGGAGAGAGAGCCACCTTTGGGAGGTGCTTTGACCGCCCACTCTAATAACAACACAATCGAGATGAACAATCTATCTCACAATCCCCGAGTTGATAGGGCGGGCGTTGGTAATTTGTCATCCATAGGCGAGTCGCGTCGCTATACCGGAAAGTCTGATCGCCGCCACAACGAGCGGGTCGTTGAAGACGCTTCCGGCGTGATTTTTCCCAACAATGCGGAAGCCGAGAGACAGGCTCAGAGAGAACGATGGATTCACGAAATATCGCAAGACGGACCCCCATCCTATAGCGATACAGATCGGGGGCGCTCTACCCGGCATGACGGGTCAAACAATGCGCAAAGGAACGATAGTACAGATACTACCAACTCCACTGCCGCTCCGCCACAGCAAGTTAGAAGCATGCTGGATGTTTAATGACCACGTATGGACGATCGATATTACATAATGAACCCTATTTACGAGTATTTTTGAACATTGTTGAAAAATGACTAGAGTAATGTATGACGACAAACGGACGTCTGACGTTGCGAATACGGTAAATCCAATACAGAATTATTGAACGGGGACTATTGCGTTATTCGAACTTGGGAATAGACCCCTGAAAGATGATGTCTGTATGAAAGTCGTAGATTAGATCTCACGGAATGAAACCTCGAATCAACCACTACTGCGAGTGCTTGAGCAGGGGTCTGGGAGTTTACAAGACCCATATAATCACATTTAGAGCGGTAGCAGTCAAAACAAGAGTACGTATACTCCAATGTGCTACCCACGCGAATGAAGCAAGGGGCTGGCTTCATGTTCTTTCTGGTTGGTAAATTTTCTATATAGACCCATGGGAGAATGCATCTAATAGGCGGCACCTGAGCTCGGCAGAACCCGAGCAAATCGAGCTTTCAATGAGCAAACCAAGACAGGCTACTACTACTTCTACTACTTCTACTACTACTCCATTCACACTCTCTGTCTAATCTAGCTTTGAGTTGCTATACTAGACATGCATGGGGCGGGATGTACCACTAGTATTACCCGCCCAAGAGTCCCCATACCATATCGGCTACGGGAGCGATGGAGCTGGTATCATTCTCACTACTAGTAGGTAAGTCGGCCAGCAATGCATGTGGCCCGGCAGGTATGGTAGCATGTGAGTTTATGTACCTAGGTAACAGGAGTAACAAACGCGGCCCAAGAGAGATGAGGTTGGTCAAGCTCTTGAAGATGAGGAGCATGTGTTGCCAACCTGAGGTATATAGCTAGTCGATTATCCTCGGGCATTCGGATCTACCTGTACAAAGGGGCATATATATATGACGGCACTTGCATCAGGGGTCGATCTGCTTTTCCAAGCCACTGACGCTCTCGTTATTTCAATATGGTATCGTCGTGGGGCATTTCTACTTTGAACTATTGCCCTTTTACAGGAACTCATCGGTCTGGCGTACGACCGTAAGCGGGCGCTGCTTGTGGCACGACTGCTCGAAGGAGGCAGGATTAGAGAGTGATGGGTGCCACAAGTGAACGGGCGAGGAGTTGTTGGCATGGCGTGGGCTTTGTCCATCTCGGTACTCTGTGAATACTGCAGTTATATGATACCTCGAGCTTCGTTGAGCATGCTCGTGCTCATGCTCATGCAGTGGCTGTAATGCCTCTAATGCATGTGCCCCTCTCGGGTTAGGACTTGTCATGGCACCAAAAAGATTATGCAGGGAACCGTTCCATACACTCGGTCGAGATCCTTGCCATTGCTATATACAGACCTGGCTCTCTGCTAGTACTAAGCACATTGATATTGAACCTATTAGACCGAGTCGGAGGAAATGGAGCGACTCGCAATCTAATACTTGGGCGCTACCCGAATAGAGATAATCAAGTGCGTTGGTTGTAGGTCTGTTACGGAGTAAGCCGGTAGGAGTAACGGGCGAAATATGTTGCCAGGCGGGTGGGCTTTGTGGGGATTTGAGGCCGTAACATGGGACGAGAAGGGGGTGGTTGGGCCGCTGAGGCTCTTTGAGACAGCCATGTGAGCGGCCGACTTTACGATGATGCAGCTCTGCCAATTCATATCGGAATTACTATACCGTTTACATCTGTGTTGATCAAGGGAGAGCGAGCCTAAAATAGCCTGCTCTCAGTACCAGCGACCAACCACGTTCCACTGCCACAGTCAAAAATACTACTGTAGGTATGCACAGCGAGCTTCCTCATCTGCGTGGATGTTTGAAACGAGCACAGCACTGCTCAGCTTTGTTTCGCGAGTGCAACTTAGAGAAGGGCAGCTCGCGCCTTTGAAACTTGGGCTTGAAAGTCGATATATCACTTGCATTGCTATAATTGTGGGTACCAGAAGCGTTAATGTTGCGTTTAGGCGCCCACGACTAGGCAGTTGTTAGCGCCTTGTTGCGTGGTGGACAGGCATCGAGCAGGTGTGGAGTCTTGGCGGCACTGCTAAAGTTTACACTACGAGCGAGAGGCCACTTTTTCCCTTTTCAACTTTCTTTCTTGGGTCTCTTGGATGCAATCAGGATATGGGATTGATGTGTCGAGGCACAAGTCTTGGATCCTGCGGGAGGCATGGGACAGACGTGTGGCGCCATCTGCCTTTTCTGTATATTGTGTGTACACCATCACTATGTACTTACACCACCATCAAGGCACGATGCTAACGGTGCTGCTGAGTGAGTTGGGCGGCAATAAATCATGGATGCATTCCCCCCTCTGACACAGATTGCGCTGCCGCTCGCTCGCCAGTACCACCATGTATCTATAGAATCCATGTATCTATAGAACCCATGGATACCCACGGATGGCATGTAAAGGCGGTGTTGTGCATCGTGACGGAAGTAGCACCAAGATGATAGTAAGCAGAGCATATAGATCAACGCTTTGACGCACCAACGACATCCAAGCTGCCAGCGACGGACACCGCAAACAGACGTCTCGTCTGGCCATGCTCGCTCGGCCCGGATTTCGTCATGCTCTCGTCGTGTCTTGTCTTCCGTGTCTTGTTCCCTGTCTCTCTTTTTATCTCTTCTTCGTCTTCTTACTCTCGCGGGTTCGGGCTCAGACGCAGACGCAGAGGCCCAGGCCCTGAGAAACGGGCGTCCGCTAGCCACGCGTTGGTCCCACGCCATCGTCGAGCAAAAAGAGGCTTGCCCACTGGATTGCCGTGGATGTACCTGGGCCGCGCACGCTAAGGTGTCGCAGATGACCTGTACCTTACGTCGGCCCCTCTTCACTACGTCAGTAACGCTCGCTAGCAGGGACAGGTATCCTTGCCAGTCATGCCTAGTGTCGAGGTACATCTTTTTTTAGGCGCCAGCGCGCAGAGTCGCCAGCGAGCTTGCTGGCCTGTTTGGGCAACCCACCGCCAGCCAGCAAAGGGCGAAACTTTGTGGTGGCATGCCAACTATTCAACTGTCGAAGTTTCTTTTCCTTCTCTTGATCCTGTGCCCTACCCCTTTGGCATTACGCGCTGCCATGTTTCCCCGCGCCTGGAGCTTATTGAGGCGGAAAAGTAAGGCAACCTCCTCCATCTGAGTTTTGCTGTCGCCGTCCCGCCCTCTCCGGTGGCTCCCCCTCCCCGTCGTGTCGAGCTGGCTGTGACGCTGCCCGCTTTGCCTCGTCATGCTGCCTTTTGGTGCGTTTCAAGCACCAGCCAGCGCTCGTATCAGGCCAGCCCAGAGTCAGCAGCTTGCAGCACCCATCGGTTTATTCTTCCTCTATTTCCTCCCTTGGCCGCAAAAAGCACGCACTGATACGACTTGCGCCGGACCAGGGATGGATGTATACAAGGGCAAAAGAGTGTCACATGAATGCGTATTCTGTGCTGTCCGCCAGTAGCGCGCTGCGATCTGGGCCTGCGGTCTTCCGCCTCATACATGGGATTCCGTCCTTCCCGAAGAGGAGAGACGAAGCCAAAAAAGCCAAGCCCCTACCTTACCTAAAGGACAGGACTGAACAAAGTACGAGCTTCTGCTCAGGGTGGTAGGTTCAGCACAAGCTGATAATATGGAACCTTGCCACGGCTGATGGGCGGGTATCTCAAAGGTAGAGGCTACCGCTGCTCTAACATCTGCAATCATCGCGCTGCTTTCAACTCAATCTGTTAGTCGGTGCATATGCCCGCATGTACAGTATTGATATCAATGGCAATCTGAACTCGGCAAGGGACCTACTAGTAGTCGTATTACAGGCACCCAGGCCGCTGCGGTAAAAAACTGGAGGGATCATCATAATCGTGCACATAAAAGGCACCGCCCGAGTCTGCCCGCAGCTGCTGTCGAATTGTCCCGTTTCGTCCAGGCACATTCGGCCAGCGTGTGATTTTCTGCCGAGCACTAACAATGCTCCATGCCTTGCTGCTGGCTTACTCGTACTTTGGAGGCAAACAGTCGAGCGTTTCTGCGCAACCAGCAGGTACCCGCTACGCACCGCATACTTGTCCAACCAGCGCTGCTCCATAAAACGGGCGCCCATCGCGACGACGAGGCCTGGTTGGCGCCTCTGCCCTGCCAATCCGGATCCGGACTCCACCCGTGGGAGGCGCCGTCTGGGGGAGAAGGAAGACGCAGAAGCAGAAGAAGCGAACAGGACAGGGCAGGACTGGCTGCAGAAACATCGCCACACACGCTGCCCCTTGCGTGGTGGACGACTTCGCCTTCGCGCCGCCTTGGGCTTGCTGAACTCTGTGCCGCCGTAGGGGCCGGCAGTACTGTGCTGTATACTGTAACTCGCTCGCTCGCTAGCCAGAGCCAGCACTAGGCCGACCCAGGCACGCATCGTTGTGTCACCGATCGCAGGGTCCGGCAGCCCCCCTGCTTGGGCTCGTCGATGCTGCTGTTGCTGCTTCGCTCAGCTGCTGCGTCTTTGAGTTTCCGATTCTGATCCCGGCGATCGTCCAATGGCACGGCCTCAGCGCAGGCCTTAGGTTGGCCACCGTTGCTGCTAGCGGGGAGCAGACAGGCATGCCCAGCGCTAGATGCTTGGAGCGCCTTTTGCCCGCCCACCACCATCACACTCCACCTCGCACTACTACTATACAAGGACATGCACACTTTCTTGTTCTTTTTTAACATCAATCCAGGACTCCAGTACTAGTAGTACCTAGCCTACTCTGCCTTGGGCGTCCAGGCTAGCATTCCACCTACTGTACTCTACTGTAGGCCCTGCACTGCCGGCCGCAACCAGCCAACCGGCCAACTGGCGCTCCGGCCGTGGGCAGCGCTTCAGTGCTCCTCGTACCTAGTCGCACGGCACTAACCCACGACACAGTTCCTTAGCTGGACCGCTAGCCGACTCTTCCAGCTGGACGGTGCTAGTGTAGCGCCTCTCTGACCTCTGCCAGCCCAGCCCAGGCCAGGTACATGCTGTACAGGCCCGACAGACACCTGCCAGCCTCCCGTACCTGGAACGCAGCGCCGTCTCACGCAAGCACCCATTCATTCCCTTCCCTTCCTTGCCTTCCCATTCACACCCCCATTCCCACGCCATCCTCAAGCTTTGGCTGCGCTTTTGCCTTTGCCCTTCTGCTCCAGGCTGCCAAAGCTACAGCCCA
This sequence comes from Trichoderma sp. CBMAI-0020, assembly GCA_030708095.1. Taxonomy (NCBI): domain Eukaryota; kingdom Fungi; phylum Ascomycota; class Sordariomycetes; order Hypocreales; family Hypocreaceae; genus Trichoderma; species Trichoderma sp. CBMAI-0020. Next base: position 2,079,487 of record JAJNCI010000001.1, read on the forward strand.
CAAGCTTTCTGGCCAGTCTCCCTTGCAACCTTAGCTGGCCCCTTGTCCTTCCTGACCTTCCGCCTCCGCCTCCCTTGCTGACCTCAAACAAACCACCCCCACCACCTTTTTTTTTCCCCCTCCCTCGGCCCTACTTCAGCCTTCTGCCCATGACCTTGGCTCTCCGCAGCATCTTGCAACTCCAACCCTCTCCAACCACCAACACCGTCCTGTGTCGATTCCTCCCGACCCGGATCGATCTATATGCTCGCTACAGCCCAGATCATCCGCCAAGCTGCCATCACGTCCGGTTTGTTCCTCGCCGGATGCTGGTCGCCGCTTCACCAACCTCACTTCGCCTCTCTGCCCTGACGGTACCCGCAGAAAGTCCATAGCCCGGTCTCTTGCGTAATCCGTCTGTGTTGGATCGCCTCCTCCTGCAACCTCCCCTCGTTCCAGCATCACGGCTCGGCACGGCACCGCGGACGAGTTTGCACATCTGCTGGCGCTCTGTGACCACCGTCGACGGACATTCTTCGCGCTGCGCCCACCATGGCGGCTGCCTTTCGCCCCGTCAACACCCCTCTCGCAGCGGAAATTGCTAAGCAAGACATCATGTCTCCGAGAAACTCGTCTCCCCGTCCTAGCACGGCGCCGCAAGCACAGCTGCAGCCTTCACACTCATCCGACGATGGCAAGACGCCTACGAGAGCCACCTTTAGCAGCATCAACATGACGAGCCAGAGACCCCTGCCAACAAGCCCGTTCTCTCAAGCGGCACCAGCCTCCGAATCCACCGAGAATGGCCTGCACCGAAATGACTCTCAGCACTCTGCGAGGTCGCCCAAGCGAGATTCGCTGGATGTGGACATGGACGAATCTGATGGAGAGGCTGGAACTATCGATGATGGCGCCGGCTCCGACGCCGAGAGTGTAAATGCGGATGGAACAAGATCAGGCAAGAAAAAGAAGTCACAGCGGTTCTATTGCACTGATTACCCACCTTGCAACCTAAGCTTCACGCGTAGCGAGCACTTGGCAAGGCACATTCGGTAAGTCTACCTACGCCCAACCTTTTTTTTTTTTCCTCTCTTTTTTTTTTTTCTTTTGTGTGTGCTTTTCTCTTTTCTTTTTTGAATAAAAAATGCGGCTAACAATTTTGATAGAAAGCATACTGGCGAGCGCCCCTTCCAGTGCCACTGTTCTAGGCGATTCTCAAGACTAGACAATCTAAGGCAGCATGCCCAGACCGTTCACGTCAATGAAGATATTCCGATCGACTCTCTTGCGGCGACTGGCTCAAGATTTCAGCGCCAGATTAGGACTGATCGAGTTCGACAAGCTGGCAACAGGGCGAGAGCCTCTACTGGGGGCAGTGCTGGCGGCCCGGTGCGAGGACATTCCAAGTCTCTCTCGACCTCGAGCATCTCCAGCATCGCATCCGTGGGATCGGCCTATAGCGCCCAGAACGACCCTCGGCGGCGTCCGCCCCCGCTTGTTATGGCCGTTGATCCCCGCTCAAGGCTATCGCTCGAATCCTATCGCAGCAGCACCGACAGCACCTTTTCTTACCGACCTCAGTCTCCAGGCGATTACAGCACGCCCACGTCTGCCACTTTCTCAACGGCCCAGAGCAGCCCACGATGGAGCGCCGGCGTTTCTCCATCATCTTCACACTCTCGATCTCAAAGCATGTATTCCATGGGCACGCGGACTCCTGGCCGCCGGCTGAGCGTTCCATCGGGCGCCACTCCCTTCCAGTTTGGTCAGGCTCAGTTGCCGGGCCGTGGGCCGGGGCCGATGCTTGTCAATAGCTCCAACGCCGGCGCCCTCTCGTCTCCGAATGCAAACTTGGTTTCCTCGCCAACCATGTCGACGTCTGGATTCCCGGGCCGTAGAGACTCGGTGGCGAGTAGCACCGGCGGCGACGACTCATGGCGACGGCGAACCTGGCATCCCGATAGCCGTAGCTTCGGCGGCACTGCCCAGTTGAATGCTGTCCTCAGCCAATCAGTGCGGCCAAACCCTCCGCCGCCTATTGCAAATCCCAGCAACCCTCAGTCTACCCTTCGTCTCCCTGGCATCGAGTCTTTTGATCCTCTCCCTCGGACATGTACTCCACCAAGGCGCAACGGATCACCAATGACTGTCGAATCCGAGCTTGCCCATCGACCTCCTGTAATGGAGGCTATTGACGAGAGGCGAAACCTCAACATGTACGACGTCAGCCTTCAGCGTGGCCTTGGCCGTCTTGATATAGGACACAAGACACCTCCTCGTGACAGTGCGGGAATGTGGGCGTCCGAGGTCCACAAGGCGGTTCAAAACCAGATGGAACATGCACGTATGAACCAGCCAACTGTTCGATTCGAAGAGCAGCCGCGGCCAAGCCACCAAGTGCCACCACCAGCCGCGCCGAGCAGGTCCTTTCACCAGCATACCATGTCAGCTCCCGCCCTAGCTTCGGTCAGAGAAGGCAAGGGACACGGCTGGTATCAAGGAATCCCTGCAGCTGATGTGCGAAATCCTCACGTCGATCGAATGGTTCATCCCAACTTCACAGGCTTTGCTGGATTTCCGGCGCGGGAGCAAGCTCAAGAGCAGCGACAACCACAAGTTCATTACCACCAGCACCCGCCACTGCCGCCTCAGCAACAGCAGCCGCAGCACCAACAACAGCAGCAGCAGCAGCAAGCCCACTATCAGCAGCAACGCCAACAACAAGATCGCTCCAATAACCCTGATTCGTTGAGGCGGCTTGAGGCCTTGGTAGCCGTTGCTACTAGCGAGGGCTCCAATACTGCCGCCGCTTATTAAACCGGCTGCTTTGTCTTTTCTACTTGATGTTGATAATCCCTTTCAACACATCTATCCATCTCTGGAGAGAAGGACCATTGAGGAGGATGATGATAATGTAAGTCGCCGCTGGCTACTTTGCACTTTGAATTTCATCCATCGCTCAGTCTCTGCTCAGGCATTGACTTGCCATTTCTTTTTATCGCCGTGTTTTCCAAATTACGAATGACCCATGACGGAACCTGGGCTGCAGTATACAGCATGCTACTTGGATTTTTTTTTTTCTCTTCCTCCTTTTTTCTTTTACCAGTTTCTCACTCAATACCGCCACTCTCTCGTCTTGTCTCGGTTTCTCAACTTCTCTTTGGGGGCGTTTATCTGCGAATTTGTGGCGAATACGGCTGGGGGTTTTTTTTTTCTTTTTTTTTTTCTTCTTTCCCTTTACCATGGGAGGAACTTTGCTCGACGATATGATATCTTCTGTCTGTTTACGAAATGGATTGGATAAGGCGTTTATGCGCAGCCAACGCCAACTGAGTTGCACTTGCGAATCTGACTGGGAGGCAATAAGTCTTTCCAACGCTAGGCTACGGCCACATCAACACCAGTGGATCTGGGTTTGACGAATTGATACCCTTTAGCTTTGACTGGGTTTGGAACAGTGCCGCATCCGTTTTTCCTTACAATACTTTCTTTTTGTATTGTCTTCCTCTTAGTGATTGATACTCGGTGTTTTGGGTAGTCGTAACTGTGTCTAGATTCAATGCATGTTAGGTGTACTGGAGATCAAATCGGATATGTAACATGACAGAAATTGCACAGTGCTTTGAGAGATGGTGACAGTGTAGATATCTGAGTAAGAAGATGCTAACGATACTATTTTATTCGCAGCTATTCCGCCCTTGATCGCTTTTTTTTTTTTTTTTTTTTATCATACAAGCTGGTGCTGCCAGACATGAGTTCATTTCGTTGACACCAGTTACGTCGGCTTCAAAATCACTATTTACCTGCTTGATACAGGTTCTTGATCGTAACGTCGAATTCCTCTGGTCGACGCCCCAGCAACTGCTCCAAAGAGGACGATACATGCGATGTCTCCCCAGCAAGAATGGCATCCCACGCAGTTGCCCAAGTCTGTGCGAGAGCACTGCTTCCAAACTTTGCAGTTACCTGCGGTTGCGTGGCATACTCATCCACGGTAACCTCTCGGATCTGCAAATCTCTGCCAGCCACCGTGGAGAGAAGCTGGACGGTATCGGCAAGAGACCATTCACGAGGTCCAGTCAGGGCTACAAGCTTGTTCTTCCAGGAGAAAGCGGCTGGGTCCTGAACGTACTGAGCAATCAGATTTGCCGAGGCTTCGCCCAGCTCATCTCGCTTGGCCCAGCTTATTCCAGGTCCGGAGCCATCGTGGGGAATACGAATCTCAGTGGTCGTCGGGTCATTGAGATCCAAGAAGGCGGTATAAATGGGGAACGACTCATGGTAGAGGCCCTCGCGGATGGCAGTCCAAGAGAAGCTCGGATCCTGGGCAGCTAGTTTGCGCAGATGCGCCTCCGAGTCAAGGTGGGCGCCCATGACCTCTGCCAGCGTGGCGTCCTTGTCCGGCAGGGCAAAGGCGAGGGACGAGTAGAAGATGTGCTTGACGCCGGCTCTGTGGGCAGCGTCCAGAGCTGGAATCTGCAGTGACGTGCGGTATTCATGGACATGGCTGGGGTAGGATATGAGAAACAAGACGTCGATGTCTTTGAAGGCGGCTTCGAGCTCGGCGGGCGAAGCCTCGTATGAAGCCTGGCGGAGCTGGACGCCCTGGTCTCTGTAGATTTGGGGAGTCTTGTCTGGGTGGCGGCTGATGAGGACGGTGTTGGAAGGGGACACCTTGTTAAGGAGATGGGTGTAAGTGCTGCTGCCGAGGCCGCCTGAGGCGGGGAAGATGCCGATGGTTGGCATTTTTCTGGGTTGGCTTGAGTGGTTATGGAATGAATCAGTTGGAGTTTTGACTTGTTTAATGCTCTTCTACCCAATATCAGATACTAGAGATCAGGATGCTACATATAATTTACTCCGTTCACCTCATCGGACTTAATCACTGTGGAGCTGACCCTTTGATAAAACTCCATTGGTTCAAAGCACAATGACGTATGGATGTATCGGGGTTTAGCAATTCACTTGTTACGATAAGATAAAAGCCATGATGTCGCATAGGATCATAGCAGAGAAATATAGACGAGCGTTGTAAGAGGCATCGGCTGCCTATAATTTGTTTCCAGACTATCGAGTACTAGAACACCCCCCCCCCCCCCCCGGGTCTAATTATAGGTAGGTATGGCAGATAGCTAGGAACCTGTTTCAGTGGCTCGCAGATGCTTCCGGAGCTCGCGGACGGAAACGCGTCTGTTTCAGCCCCTCCAGCCGAGGATTAGGCGTGAAGGGGCCTCCATGTGGCCGATTAACTTCAACTTCTATTGAACCCATCCGGCCTTGATTATTCATTGCTCTTTTCAACTGTTTGCCTCTGATTGTTCACAGGGGCTGGTTTTAGTTTTCCAGCTTATTATTCGACGTTTTCGCTCTCCAATGCTCCAGCGGGGTGTCAGCTCGAAGCATTGATTTTCCAAGCGGTCCTATCCGAGATAGACACTTGGATATGGATGGCCTCGCCGGCGAGGTGATGGCGAGAGGTAAGGACGCACTCAAACCCGGTCTCCAGGCTGGACGTGGGCAGTGGCTGATGCGATAGGCTTTGCTCTCCCCATAGACGCCTGGGCGTCAATCCCATCAAACCTGCTGCGAGCCGAGCTTCAGAGACGGGCGGACGACGGCGAGAAGCCCCAATGCGGCGGACACAATTCGGGGTGGTACGACACGGCTGCGCATGTCTTTGCGCTGCTTCTGATTCTGGTCCTTAGCACGCTTGGTGAGAACAACCCGTGGCGATTCGGGGTTGCGAGAGATTGGAGGTCTATAGGAAGAAGTCTGGCTAATGGAGTTTTTGCTTCCAGCTTGCGGCCTCCCGCTATTCTCACGACGAGCAACGACAGGTCATCGACAAAAAGAGATATTATTCTATAGCCAACACATCGGCACCGGCGTTCTCATTGCCACGGCCTTTGTCCACCTTCTCCCGACTGCCTTCTCGTCCCTGACCGACCCATGTCTTCCGTACTTCTTCAGCAAGGGATACACTCCTCTACCCGGCCTCATTGCCATGGTCTCGGCCCTGGTCGTCGTGGGGGTCGAGTCCTATTTGACCGCTAGAGGCGCAGGCCATTCGCATTCGCATGCGCACGATTTCTGGGACGAAAACGACGAGGCCGAGGGCGATGCGCAGGAGCTGCATCTACCGAGAGAGGGTCTGGCTGACAGGCGAGCGCGCATGACCGGACGACGAGCGACGGGTATGGATATTTCTCTGGGCGATTTGGAGGCGTCGGAGGGCCTTGTCGCCGGCGTTTCGCCTTTGCCGGAGTCGAGTCCGATGGTGCCGCGGCGCAAGTCTACGGAACACGCCGACGATGACGACGATCGGGAATCAGACCTCGACTTGGATCTGGGAGAGCTTGATCCTGCCCCTGCCAGCGGAAGCGCCCAGAATGGCCAGTACTCTTCGCTTGCGAAGCCCAACGGCACCTCGGGCCGCCGTCACTCCCTGGACGGTAACCAAACACAGTCGCCGGAAGAGCAAAAGCGTCGCATGCTGCAGTGCCTTTTGCTAGAGGCGGGCATCCTCTTCCACAGCGTTTTCATAGGAATGGCAATCTCTGTGGCCACGGGCCCGGCCTTTGTCGTCTTCCTGGTTGCCATCAGCTTCCACCAGTCGTTTGAGGGCATGGCTCTGGGAAGCCGAATCGCGGCCATCCAGTTCCCCAAGGGATCCATCCGTCCTTGGCTGATGGTCCTCGCCTACGGGACTACCACTCCCATCGGCCAGGCCATTGGCCTCGTTCTGCAGAAGAAGTGGGATCCGAGCAGCGCCACGGGCCTCGTGGTTGTAGGCACTACCAATGCCATCTCCTCGGGCCTGCTGGTGTATGCCGGCCTGGTGCAGCTGCTGGCCGAAGACTTCTTGACGGAGAAGAGCTATCGCATTTTGAAGGGTAAGAGACGCGTGCAGGCCTACTTTTCGGTCGTGGCCGGCGCGGCGCTCATGGCGGCAGTGGGAGCATTTGCTTAAAAGGCTTTGGGTAGCGTCATGGTTTTTATTCGTGTGTATATGTTTCTGCCAGAACAATATGGGGAGGGGGGTTTTCTCTTTCCGTACCTATGTTACGGCGAACATAAATTTGTCCATTTTTTTTTTCCCCTCTCCTTCTTTTGTGAATGGAGTTTCCATAAAATGTGTATACTAGTACCGTGTTTGGGCGCTGATGGAAAAGGATGGGCAAGCTTTTCATATAGATTCCTTTGTCTCTCAGCATCTATCTAGTTTAGTTTTAGAAGGGGGGTGCCTTGTGGGAATTTTGCAGGCAAGTTTTGCGTTTTGGCCTTTGACTTATTCACTTACCCTTTTGTATGTTTCTACATGTGCTATTGTGTCCTTCGTATAAACTGGGGCTATGTCCTTGTTCCATTCATGTAGTGAATTGTGTTTTCTCCTTTGGGCTTCTATTGACAGCGTTCAGACACGGTGTTGAAGACAGCAGTGACGACGACTTGACAGCGGGAGCCGTGAAGAAACCATACTTGTGCCGTGAACTTGCTTTGACGACTGCTTGATAGCTGCCCTCGAGCAACAAACAAACAGAAAAAAGGTGCATTGCTCTTTCTCTGACTACCTTGGTTATTCGCGCTTAGTTGAACAAAAATGTCCATCGTCAAGTACTTGACAAAGCTAAATTTCACATTGAGTTGGATAAACAAAAGGAAAAGGAAAAAAAAAAAGGCAAAACAGTCGTGATTGAGAGCTTTTGTTCTCCAGAAGAGTTCCCCTGACTAACTGCCACATGACAGATTAACCTCCTCTCCATCAAACATGGTATTGGTAGCTATATAGTCTCGAGGCAGTCACTTCTATTTTCCTAAAAGCATGTCTTTACTTGTCTTTACTTGTCTTTACTTGTCTAGAAATACAGCGCGTCCTCAACCTCTTCTTTTTCATTGGGAAAACAAAAAGACAGCGATTAGATAATGGGTTGTTGTCTTTCAACACCCTCAAAGTCTTCAAGACGGCAACGACGTTCCGGATCGTAAGTGCTTGTCCCTTGTGACACACATGTTGATGCATTTCTATGAAAAGTACATGGTTTTTTAACACAGCTACGTATAGCAGGTATAGATGCGCTCCAGTTAAGTACGAGTACTACTACACGGTCAGAAATGGCGAGACGCTGTTGGTGCGGCGCAGAGTTGGGGATTCTCGGCGCCAGCAAACTGATGACTCTTCTTCACTTGAAATGAACGTTGCCTCTGGCCATCGGAGCCGGCATCACGAGTCAAGCAGCCAGAGAAGACACAAGAAGACGAGGCAGGCAGAGTCTAGCAGCCATCAAAGAAGCAGCCATCACCAGAGCAGAAGTGGGAGGAGCACTGGATATGGCGGCGGAAGTCATCGAAGCGATGGTAAGTGAAATATGAATTAAAGGCCAAAACTGAAACCGAAAGAAAGAAGACTAATCGACATATCATGATTAAGGGGCTCGAAGTGCACGAGACGACGAGTGGGAAGCTGAGCAGCGTCGAAATCAAGTCGCATTCTGGGCTGGAGAATCAACTCGCGGACACGATAGGGCAAGCTCTCAAGGATTTGGTGGCCAACAAAGCCAGAATGGCGAGCATCCAGATGAAAATGTCTCCTCTCTTCACGAAAATCGCGATGGAGAGGTTGTTAATAGGCCGCCGCCCTCAAATGCGTCGAAAAGATCGAGCAGAAGGTAAGACAGCCGACAAGGAACTTTCCAGTGCCTCTGGACAGCCTCTAGAAGGAGTCGACAAAAATGGTAAGACACGCCTTTGCCGAAATGTCGGTGAGAATTCCCCCATCGCCAAGTTACAGGACAGAAAAGGCCTCGGCATGGAGGCTAACGCTGTGCCTAGATACAAGCGTGCGCGTGAAGATGCCAGAGTCGTACACGTACAATCTTGGTTGTTTTCTTCCAGGCTGTGCCACGAGAAAGAGACTAGAAGCGACCTAGAACACGGAAAGACTCTTGTTCTTTCCAGAGCCACGAGCAGGAGAAGAAGAAGGAAGCCGAAGACACACAAGGTTTGGCTGCCGAACCGGGGATGGCCTGATTCAATTCCCTTTTTGCTCCATTTCATGGCTTCTAGGATATGACGGTGATTGACGGATGACTTTTCGGGCGGGAAAACGGGCTACAGAGTTTCGGATGGTGGATGGCGTGGGTACATGAGCGGTTGTTTGACTGTATTGTAACATGACAATAGCGGGAATGAATGAATGGTGGCAGCTATTGCTGAATAGCCGATGATGATGCACACAATCAGTAGCCTCTATCTGTGATTCACGGAGATGGATATGCAGACATCGACGAGCAACGGCCACACAACGGGCAGTGAAAACGAGCCTTTAGTAGCGATAATAGTGCCGTAGAGTAATGTTTTCCCCTTGGTTACTACGAAACATATTGTACATGATGCCCCGTGAAGCAGTCAATCACATCCATACGGTATATATACAGATACACACCAAGACCAACTGCGCCTCTGCATGTGTATCACGACATCGGACAATAAAAAGGAGGCACAGTCAATAAGACATGCCGCAGAAGAGACAAAATAGTCTTTGCCCTTTGCTTCGATTTGGCGTTATCGGCCGTGACAGCTGTCAGTGGCAGGCAGAGTGGCACAATGAATTGAACAATTGCCGCCTTTGTTTGTTTGTTTGTCTTTTTTTGTTTGCCGTCTAAATTTTATTTTTATTCTTATTTTCTATTTCTCTTCTTCTCGCGTGACTAGCCGATGATATTGGACAACACAGATAACGAACAGTCGGAACAACTACTCCTTTGACATACATCGTCAAGGTGGATTCTGCAGCAACTTCAGACCCTTCATCATATCTTCCCACTGTACGCCCTTTTTCAACATTCTATTGGATTCTTTGATTCTACTTCGTTGCCCAATCTACTTGAAATGGGCTGCTGCTTCTCCAGCCAGGCATCAAATGCCAGTTCCCGCCATGAGGAGCAGGGCCAGCATACAGCGCCTCCACTCCAGTAAGGCTTCACCTCTTCTCTCGTACGTTCATGGATAGCAGCATGCATGATACTGACTGCAGAAACCCCCGATTAGGGACTCCCACGCACCGACCAATGGCAGCAACGCCATGCCTCCGGGCCTCTTTGCGCCTCTAGCATCGCCAACCGCCGAGCCGGTTGTGATACCGGCACATGATGCCGCCACCAACGAGGCAGTTGGACAGCAATCACACGAAGTTCCCCGTGCGGAGTCATCTTCGTCGGCGGCTTCTGATCAGCATGTGATTCTGGAGCCAACTGTCTACGTGCCTCCCTCTCGACCGAGTGTCGCTGCAGAGCTGGAGGAGGCGGTTGTCCACTCGCCGCCACCTGAGGCGGCTGGAGATGGATCCAGATCTACATCTTCGTCAAGCTCGAGCTCTAACTCAGGCTAATAAGTCGTGTTGGCTTGACGCATAGTGGAGAGAGAGGCTGGATATCTGATACGCGTTTTCTGGCCTGGAGTCTGGTCATTTGCAAAAATATACTACTACTATTGGAAGGGCTACTGTAGCAATGCAAACAAAGAGAGAGAGGAGAGAGCAGGTTTCTGCAAGCGTCTCCCCACTCCCTTTTTCTTGTTCGATTCAAGGGAGGAAATATGCGGCGGTAGCACAATGGAATGGTTGGTGTTGGATGAGACATTTCAGCCTGTGTCTTGGTTGGTGGTTGCATGGCGATGGTAGTGAAAACGGCTCTATTTTTTGGGCTGGCAAGACATTTGATGATCGTTGCAAGCTTCCTGTTTCGGCCGTTTTATGTACAGGATTGAATTGAATAAAAATACAGCATCTCGTGAGATTTAAAAAATGGTAGCATCAGGTAAAATGACACATGATGCAAAAACTAGACCAAAAGAGAGAGATTGAGAAGGAAAATCAAGATAAAATAAAATAAAAAAGAGCAAAAAGATTCAAACATCAGACGACATTTTGGTGATAAAAGCCTAGGCCTGGCTCCGTCTTTGCCAATCCGGCGACTTTTGCGAAACTTGCTCAAACGCTCTCACAGGCTGCATGCACACATTCAGGAGCCTTTTTCTTTCATCTCCTACCCGCTACCAAGGCCAACGCGCGAGTGGATACGCAGGGGTGGCTTTTGCGCTGCAACATGAATTCAAAGCTGCAAGTCATTTAAAATGCCACTTCTTCCCCGAGTTTTTAGCTGGCAACACGTCCCCTGCGGTTGTGTTTCCACGGTAAGCGGTGTGCCACTCGTTTTCGTTGCTGAGGAAGCGTCCGTGCTCGGCGGGTATAAATAACGACTGGCCTGGCCCATCAGCAGTTGGCATCTGCCGAGATCTGAAAGAAATCCTCCTTCCTTCTCCATCCTCTCCCTTCTCCGGGGGGTTTTTTTTTTTTTTTTGGTCTCTTCCTTGATCGCTCTTAAGCTCGAGCTCACGCCTTCTTTCTGGTCATCTCGTTCGGCAGATTCAAAGACTTGTTTCATCCGCTCCATCCAACTTTTTATTTATCCATCAGAGTCACACCAGCCATCATGAGTATGCCCTCTGGCACCGCCATGGCTGGCTCCAGCCCCACTGGCAGCGCCATGAACAGCTCCATGGGCGACATGGGCGACATGATGGGCATGGGCGGCTCATGCCAGATTTCCGTGAGTCCCTCGCCTTCGATGAGAATAGCATAAGCAACCCGAGCTGACCCCATCACCAGATGCTCTGGAACTGGAACGTCATTGACGCCTGCTTCATCTCCGAGTCCTGGCAGATCAAGTCCAAGGGCATGTTCGCCGGCTCCTGCATCGGCGTTATCCTCCTCGTCATGGCCCTCGAGTTCCTCCGCCGCCTGTCCAAGGAGTACGACCGCTTCATCGTCAAGCAGCACGCCGCCAAGTTCCAGGAATCGTCCCCTGCCACCGCCGCCGCAGCCAGGCCCGCTGCCCCAGCCGATGCCACCAAGACAGGCCTCGAGTCCGTCAACAGCCGCGAGCTGGCTTGTCCTGCCGCCACCGCCATGCCTCCCTTCCGCCCCAGCGTGCTCCAGCAGGCAGTCCGTGCGTTGATACACATGGTTCAGTTTGCTGTCGCGTACTTTGTCATGCTGCTGGCCATGTACTACAACGGTTATTTCATCATCTGCATCTTCATCGGTGCCTACCTTGGCTCCTTCATCTTCCAGTGGGAGACTCTGAGCGTCGGGTAAACTTCTTCTCGTCTCGATTCGCCATTCACAGCTTCCCGGATGCTAACTCACTCATAGTCCGAAGCAAACCAGTGCTGCCAACGAGGCTACCGTCTGCTGCGGCTAGACGCAACTTTCGACACTCTTGGATGTTGAGTGAAACCGAGCAGCCGAGCCCGATGCCACAACGACTACGCGTGCAGTGTTACCGTAATGGATCAGGGTGACACGCCGCTTGTCATGTACAAGCAAAATTGCTGCGGTAAAGGAACGCATCATCTTCGGTTAAAGGGGCATGTAACGAATGAATGAAACGGGTTTTTTTTTTAGGGGAAAATAATATGGGCAGCTTTGTATTTGCGCAATGGTGGTCAAGGACAGCTAATAGCTAGGTAGTTAAAAGGTTATAAGTCAAGGTTAACGGTTATATTAATGGAATTCCAGATGGCAATATCTTGGAGAAAAATCGACCCCATCTCAAATCTCAACATGTATTCTGTGATTTGAAAAACATGGCTTCTCATTTAATATCCACCAAGATGAAGTGTAGAAGAAAAAAACATCTGCACAAGATTGTAGAAACACTCATTGGTGGCACCAAAACATCTGGTCGTCAAAGGCAGCGGCATGTCTGAAAGGGGTATCATAGCAACACAACTCCGTGGCCTAGAATGTTCATGCACTGAGCAACATCCCAGCTCTCGTCCAGGGGCCGCATCGCCCAGACCTGCTCCATGATGTTCATGGCTTCCCTGAGCGTTCCAAACAGCTGCAGCCCACCGAGCCGGGCCACCAAGCCCTTGTACTTAAATTCATCTTCTGGCGGTGCCAGGCAGCCCGCAACGCACAAAGGCCAGGCCACAGCCCCCAGACAGGTGCCCATTGGGAGATTGTACAGCAGTTCCGTGGTGGTCGACACGACTGAGCTGATTTCCGGGCACGCGGGCTGCCAGCCCGACGTCACCGTGTTCAAGTAGATCAAGGCCGCATGCAACCAGATGACGTTGTGTATGGCATACGACGGCTGCTCGCCGAGAACCGGCACTGAGATGACGGTGGCCTGTGAGTCGGCCGTGGGGCATGTTGTTTGAATGGCCAAGATGCCGCCCTTGATTGCTTCGCCCAGGACCTGGCCTCGCTGCAGGAGCTCGTTGACGGACAAGGAGCCGGCCTGGCTTTGTGCCTTTTTCCACGAGTGCAGTGACGCAATGTCGCCAATGACCTGGACGACCCAGTTGTGCAGTCCGCGGAACTCTTCCATGCGAAGAGCTCCTCCTCCCATGGTGCAGGGGCTCCATGTCGAAGTGTTGCACGAGGGGATGATGGAGTGTTGGTAGCTGTACAGCCGGGGCGGGCATCCAAGCGACACGCTCGACAGCACGTCAATGTAGAGCAGGTTGGCCGTGAAGAAGCGACAGGCCGCCTGGCTGGTGCTCCACGGCCGCGTCATGCCCATCTCGGACGGTGGCCAGTGGACGTTTATGAGGCTGTTGAGCAGCGCTTCCCAGCCATCTGGGTTCGGGAGGACCTGTCGGAAGAGCGCAATGGCCGCGTCGAGATGCAGCTTCCAGTTTTCGCGATTGCCCGTGGCGACCTCGAAGATGAGCAGCTGGATGATGCTCTCCATGACGACCAGGCCTTCCTTTGGGTCCAGCTTGCGGCTGTGAAGCGAGCTGACCTCCTTTTGCAGCTCTCGCAGGCCCAGCTCCATCTGGTTCTGCAGGTTCTTGTTCATCTGGAACAGGCATTCGCCGTGCTCCGGCTCGCCATTGTTCAATATCAACGCAAAGTAGTATGACGCAATGGACACGGTGATGTGGTATAGCGATTTGTTGGTCGACTGCAGCACATCCAGAATCCATCCCCGGCCGCCCACGAGGATGTGAGGCCGGTAATGCGGGAAAAGATGCGGAAAGACATAGTCCAGATACATGCAGGCGTAGTGAATATCCGCCGAGCGGTCGGCCTGGGTCAGGCCCTGCTCATTCGACTCGGCGAAGAAGGCCTGCGTGTGCCAGGGGGCTTCCGGCGGAGATGTGGCGGTCGTGCTGCCGCTGGATCCATGGCTGGTGGGCGACTCCTTGGACGACGGCGCCGACGTGCTGGCGTATCCGCGCTCTGAATCGCCTCCTCCGCCAGCCTTCCCAGCCGTCGCCGTCGCCGCTCCATCTTCCGCGGCGTCACCGATGCTGACCTGCCGGGTGCCCGTCTCCAGCATCTCGAGATACTTGCGGTCGCGCCGCTGGCTGGCCTGCTTCTTGACCTGCAACTTGACAAACTCGGTCATCTCCTTCTGCTTAGGGCCGCCATCCATCCACTCGGGCTTCTCGCCAAAGTAACAGGTGATTTCTAGCGCATCGCAGCCGGAGCATGAGGGCTTGCGCTCATCGCACTTCTTGCGACGCAGCCGGCAGGTGTAGCACCCGGACTGCGACCGCACCTTGGACGACAGGAGATGCTTGAGGGAAGACATGGCCTAGCCTTTTAAGAGACTGTCTCTCTTTTGGCCTCTTTTGGTCTCCTTTTGCTCTTGCGGTGCGCAGTATTTCTTTCTGTCCTTGTTCTCACTTAAACGCTGAGGCGATGGGGCGAGTGGCGCGCAATGTCCGTGCTCCAGAGAGCGTGATGATTCCTGAAATGATTGAAGGGCGTGCTGTATCGTTTCTTGCGTATTGTCCTGCTGTCGCGCAATCTAGATCTTCATACGTCCAAACGTTCTTGAGTGGAGGTTGAATGAAGATGCGATCGATGGGTTACTAATGCGGAATACGGGGGTTTCAGCCAACTGAGCGCCAGCACCGTGAACTCGTCGGCGCCATTGCACGGTGTAATACGGGGTTTAGCAGCTGCTCTCTGCGGGCGGCGCGGAGAATATGTCGGCCAAACAGACAAGAGGCTGCAAGGAGTGCATAAGGCTGAGGGTGTGCGCTGCGCCTTTCGCACGGTGCGGAGGCGATGAATTTCCCGATTCAGATGCTACCCTAATTTTCTGAGGCCTCGGATGGCTGTTGAGGCTGATGTTAGCGACTGCTTCTCGTTATGATGATAATGAATGATACAATCGATAGTAAGGGCTACTATATCAGCGAAGAACTAATTTATTAATGATGTGCAATTGACTGCGTTTGTTTCTATTTTTCTTGTCATGTTCATTTCCCGATACAAAACAGTCCCATTTCCCGAAAAAAAAAAAATCACCTCCCTCCTGACAACTCTCCCCCAAATAGAGGCTGTCTGTGATCCACACGATCTTTGTGTGTACTGTAGTATAATTATAACCCAGAAATTTCTTTCCAAAACCAGTCCTCCGTCACACATTAAGCCTTGATCGTATCTCAATCTGTCACCAAATTTTTTAAAACAAAAGAAAACCTCATCCGGACTTGGAAGCTCCAAACAGCGTCTGTCTCCTTTCCAGCAATCCCAAGTCCCACCAGCCTTCTATCCGCTGCAGAAGCGTCTTGCGCTTCTTGCCAGTCATTGACATTGGGCTCGCGGGAGGCGGGCTCAAATTGGAAGATGACAGCGGAGATGGAGGAATGGGTGGTGGTTTATAAGCTGCGAAAGCCGGTGGCAGAGGCGGCAACGGCGGCATCTCCTCGACCGGACGCTTCATGCTCTGTACGCGAGGCCGCTTCGTCTTCTTCGCTGCCGTGGGTAGCGGGGGAAAATACGGATGAGAGTCGTTGAGGACCTGAACAGGAATATTCATATCCAGATCCTCATCGCTACTGTCATATAACGACCTCCTGTCCTGGTGCTGTTTGATTGCCATGGCCATCGTCCCAAGGCTCCGGGCCTTGTGCAGCACATTTGGAGTCGGAGGCACCCCCGAGAAACCGTCACGGCAGCTATACCCTCATTCAAAGTCTGTTGTTTTGCGAGGGCGGTCCGCGCCTCCCTTGATGCGCCTCCACAGGCAGATGGCCGCGACGGCTGACATGAAGAACAAGATGGAGGTAGCAATGGACAGGCCCCAGATTGCTTTGATTTCGTAACACGATGCCTTGCTGGGAGCAGCCCACTGGAAGACATCCGATGACGAATGCTTGACGTTGGCGAAGAGCGAGTAGATGAAGGCGCCAGTGTTTCCCTGCTGGGGAAAGGCGCTGCAGTTGAGGTAGCTCACGGGCCTGCCGACAATACAAGCCACGACAATGGATGCGATGAAGCATAGGCCGTCTGCTGCGGTCGCAATGAGGAGAGGGAGCATGTGGTCCCAGTACAGGATGTACGAGATGATGATGTACACCATAGCCAGACATGCCTATTACAGATGGTTAGTCTCCAACGTCAACTACATACCCATTTCAAAGGGAATAGCGGAGGAGCAAAGAGAAAAGAAAACTCACCACAACCAGTGTGCCAATCAGGGCAGATGGGGTAGAAACCGAAGTAGAGACCAGCTCCGCGACGAAGTTCCCACTAAGGCCAATGATTGTAATGAGACAAACTGCCTGCAGAAGCCTCATTGCCGTAAACATTGCGCCCAGGGCGCCCAGCGCCGGCGGGGAACCCATGTGGACACGAGGTAAAGTTTGAATTGAGAGTTTGGGCCGTGTGCGGTTTGCCGTCTTGAGAGGAAAGTGTTTTGAGTATTGCGGGATGGGAGACGACGAAGCTGAAAAGGATGAAATTTTGCCGACGGGGGATGTTCGACCAGCAAAGGTCGAAAAAACAGAAGAAGAAAAAAAGCAAAAGCTGAAGGAAAAGAAGGAGGGAGTTTAAGAGAGCTGGGGTTGTAGATCTCTTCTAGAGATATTTTATAGAGAGATGGATGGAGCTTTGAAAAGATAACTCGAGTTGCAGTATCAATATGAGAAAGAGAGGCGTTGTACCGTGATCCGTGAGCCGAGAAACAAAGACCGAAATAGTAACAAAGGGAAAAAAGGAAAAAAAAAAAAAAAAAAGGGGGGGGGGGGTAAATAGCTTGTGATGAAAGACTAGATTATGCAAAGGAAAGAGAGATCGAAACACACAAAAGGAGGCTCAAAGGGCCCTTATATGTTTCCCATCTCTCAAGTTCTACGTACAGCTCTTTGTCACTCTTCAGCCAAAATCAAGCTGTAACAAACCACCAGTCTGATCTAATAAACTTTACCGCAGACAAGCGAGACAATTAAGCGCGGCCGCGTTTCAGGGCCATCCATCTAGATCCCCTTTTTGCAAATCTCACAATTAGAAGTAAGAATAGAAAAAACTTGCTCCACCAAACTGTTGATGGAAAACACCAGACTCCATGGCAAGTTTCACGGTGAGCCCATATCAGCCGCCTAGCCCAGCCAATAAAAACACAGAAGCTCAGACTCTCAATTCTCAAACGGTCAGTTTCTGTTTCTGTTTTTATCGCTCGTTGCATCTTAACCACGCTTTAAGCGCCGGAGTACCCATTCGGTGAGCCGGAGGATCGAGCCCCACCAGCCCGACGATTGGATCGGAGCGCTCCGCTGCGCAAGATTTCGCTCTGGCACCCCTGTTTTCCGGCATCGCGTTCCTGCATTTGTGCAGATGGAGAAGCGGAAAAAATTGAGGCTCAGCTCGGTGGCTTGTTTTCACTTTTACGAGGCGGCTGCATCGTCGGCCGCATGTTTTGCTGTGGCGGAATAAAAAAGGGAACCGGTTTGAGCCAATCGACGACTTTTATCGGCACAGCTGGCCGGGTTCACGGTATGGCATGAAACGCGAACAGCCAGACGATGCGCCGAGAAAACCTGTTTTTGCTTTTACTTTAATGTACACAAAGCACTCTGGCTATTCACGGCTATGCTTTTGTTCAAACTGTCCCAACTTGTTGCTTCGAATTCATCAACTCGTGCGCCGTAAACGCCAATCTAAAACCCCAACTTCGAAAATGCTGCATCTCCATCGCTCGCCTTTGGGATGGTCTCGAACGCTGTTTTTTACCGACATGTTCCAGCCACCATACTTCATATTATTTTATAGCCTATCCTCATCATCATCTCTCTCTCTCGCCCTGCCTCTTGCCTCTACTTACTTACCCAAGCAGATCTCCAGAGGCGGAACCCCCCTGTGGAGCTGAAGAGGGGTTTGCTGCGGGTGCTCCCCAGATGCTAGCGCTGCTCTTCTCCTTGGCCAGTTGGCCCAGGGCTGGCCCAGCGGTGGGCGTGCTAGGCTTCTTGATGCCGACACTGGCTTTGCCCCAGAGAGCACCAAATGCATCTCCGCCGCCAGAGGCTGCTGCTTTGCCATTGGACTTGTTGGCAGGCTGCAGACTGGCAGTGGGAGTCATGGATGAAACAGATCCTCCGGTAGGTTGAGCCTGTACAGTGCCAAAGTAATTGGGTCCTGTGGGCTGGAAGCCTGCAGGTTTGGCAGGCTGCACCGGAATGCTGAATGCTGAGTTCCCAGCAGCAGGCGTGGCATTGGTGCTGCCGGCTGGTGAGATGGAAGCGATGTTGACCATCTGGCTGATGCCGGCTTGCTGCGGCGCCGACAGGGGCTTTGGTGCAGCGAATTGGGTGTTTGAATACGTTGGCGAAGTTGGCGAGGTAGGAGATAGGGGCTGGGAGAAGCCAGCAGAGGGTGCTAGAGGCTGAGTCGCAGGCGCTGAGGGAGCTGCCGATTGGAAGTCGTCAAACTCGTCATCATCATCATTGGCGGGAGCGGCGGTGCTGAGGGGAGCGAATCCGCTCAGTCCAGAGCTGCTGGATGCGGCTGCTGGAGCAGCTGCAGCGGGCTCGTCGAATGAGAAGAGGTCCACCTCAGGTTCTTTCTGCTTGGGAGGCGGCGCCGCTGCCTTTTTGGCTGGAGAGCGTTCTGAACTTCTTGCGGGACGAGAAGAACTGGCCGCGGGACGTGCTCCCTCGTCGTATTCGTCGTACTCTTCGAATCTTTCCGACCGGTTCTGGGTGTCGCGGAAATCGCTCGTTTGGCCACCGAAGCCGCCACCATCGCCGTACACACCACCCGAGTATCCGCCATAGTCCGCAGAGGCACCACCACCGCCATAGCTAGACTCATTGCCGAAGCCGCCAAAGCGACCGCTGCCGCCGCTTGAGAAGCCGCCCATGCCCATGCCTCCCTCAGAGCCAGTATACTTGTTCTTTGTTACCCGGGCCTTTTTGCGCTCGGAGCGAATCCGCTCAACGTCGCCCAGGAGCTCGGCAAGTTCCTTGGCTCGGTTTCGTACGTTGATGCCTTGGTCTTTGCCATTCTGGTCAATGAAATGGAACTGGCGCAGCATTTTCAGAAGCGTGATGTGTCCGCGTGCATCGTCAACAACACGCTCCGAGCCATGCTTGATAAGGAATTCGAGTAGCTGTAAGCTCTTGTAGATTTGGCGCCACTCTTCTGCAGACTTTTCTGTGAATCGACGATAGATCATTGGCATAATCTCATTGAGTTGTTGACTGCATCGACGTTAGAATTCAGCAGGCATGCATCCATTTGGGTAGCCGTGCGTGCATACTAATTGAATGTGCCGTTGGCAATCTCTTGCATCAGAGTGGACGATGCTCCCCAGGGCTCGTTGTTCGTCGCCTCTCGCACCTAAGCGCCGCATTCTCAGCAATTATGTTTCGTCGTAATGTCATTGCTAAAGCAAACCTTTGCCTCCATCTCGGTATAGTTCATGACGGCTAATCGACCCTCGGCGTTAGCATTAATCCCCTTGGATTCCATTGGGCTGGGAAGTGAGCGCCATACCATTTTGCGCCTTCCGGAACCCGGCCTTGAGATCATACAAGGTCAGGTTCGAGACGGTATTCTTCAAATCGTTCAGATCCATTTTGGAGAGGCCCAGTCAGCAGAGAAAACGCGATAGAATTGTCCAGGAGAAAGTTGAAGGCAGAGCCGGATGGGTGACGAGACTGGCGATGATAGTGGGAGCTACACGGTGTCGCCGAGCCTGGACACTTGGACACAAGCGCTGGGTCCACTGGCTCGGGCTGCTAGCACGTTACGACGAGTCCGACGGTCACGTGATGTCAGCTATTAACAGTCGCAGTGCCGTCAATTGAGGCTATCCAGCTGTCAATGCTGGAGCTGTCTGATGCGCGTCAACATGAAAATACTACTAGTACTTAGACTATAGACTGTGACATATTGCATAGGATTTTCTTGTGCTTCCCAGGCTCTCTGGCTGAACATGTAGTGTATCTTCAACTGCTTAACCTTAACCAGTCTCTCCATTCCTAGACCCCGACTATGGATTATTAACATCGACCTGCGCCGGATCCGCGCAAAGACAGCCTGAGACTTCAGGCCATAACGGCAGCAGTGCGCACTGGCTACTGACATCACCCAAAACTCTTCATCTCTCTGCGAGCTGTCCCATCAACCCCGGAATCGAGGCTACATCTTTTGCTTGGCTCCTTTTGTGTAGAATCACCACTGTAATACGTCTGATATCCAAGGTATGCTTCTCTTTTTTTTGCCCTCCTCTTTGTGTTCCTCTCCCAATACCATGCACCCGCAACCCATCATCCAGTCGTTGCAAATGGACCAGCGGCCAAGGACAGCAACAGGACCAAAAAAAAATTCTGCTCCTTGCTGGGACAATTCCAGCCAATTGCCCGCCCCTCAGGAATTGCACCGCCTGGCGGGCTTGCCTCGGGCCTTTGAACCGGTTTTGGCCATTCTTTTGCTGGGAGCTGCGCAGAATTCCAAACAGCCAGCTTTCCTCTGGGCATGGGCCAAATGATAGGCGGAGCAGCTCCGCCCGCAGGAAGAGGTTGGAAGGGCTTTGTGCTGGGCCGTCCAATCACGGCGCGCCGCTGCCCACCGCCCGCCTGTTGTCTGGCGCACACCAAGTCACGTCAGCTCTCGGATGGCGATCAGGAGCCAACCGTGCAATTGCGGCAGAACCGCGTCGAATCCAGCCATTCCGTCGCTTCCTGGGCTGCTCCGGGCCTCGAGCGCGAGCTGAACGATCGATGGGTCTTTGGAGAAGCCAGCGTCGGGCAATTGCTGCTGCAGCCGTGGACAACGCCGTGCGAACAAAGCTCTGACAGCTCGAGAGCTCCGAGCTTTGCCGCCCACTAATTTGGCGTCGACGTCAAGCTGCCGCATACCCTGGACCCGAAACACGTGATCGGCTGCTCTCCTCGCACCCCACCGTCTCCCTTGTCTGCGGCGCTGATTGGATAGGCTCTGTTACTAATCCGTTACCCCTCCAGCACAATTCAAAATGAGATCAGCTCTCTTCCAACCCCTCCTACCCCGCCATACCTTTTGCTCCCCCGGCTTAAGAACTTTCTCTCTCCCTCAACGCATTGCTACTTCATCCACCTTTGCGACCACTCGATTCTATTCACAGCCAGCCAAAATGTCTGCCAACCGATCCCGAGTGTAAGTGCCGTGTGAAGTCCCCAGAGAACACCACCATTCTCTAACTATGTCAATGCAGTTTTTTCGACATCGCCTGGAAGGGCCCCGTCTTCAAGGACGGCAAGCCTACCACTGAGATCAAGGGTGAGTCTATTCTGCCGCAAACCCCAATGCGCTAGCACTGTCAATGGAAGGCCGCAAAGAGACGCGAAAGAGCTACAAGTTGAAGCTCAACAGCTGTTTGGCTCTGGTCCTCTCTTGGTCTAATCCCTCTACGCTCCGGCCATGCCTGCTCCGGCAACGATTGGCTGCTTCGCCCTTGCTCTCCCAATTCTCACCGCATGTAGCTGTAGCCATCCGTGAGACTTGGCACTAACACGTCTATGATGACAGATCAAACCGGTCGCATCAACTTCACCCTGTACGACGACATTGTCCCCAAGACCGCCGAGAACTTCCGTGCTCTCTGCACCGGTGAGAAGGGCTTCGGCTACCAGGGCTCATCTTTCCACCGTATCATCCCCAACTTCATGCTCCAGGGTGGTGACTTCACCCGTGGTAACGTATGGCTTCTTCGCCCCAAGAAACAAATTGTTCAAAGACAGTTGACTAACACATCTCCAGGGTACCGGCGGCAAGTCCATCTACGGTGAGAAGTTCGCCGATGAGAACTTCCAGCTGAAGCACGACCGCCCCGGTCTGCTGTCCATGGCCAACGCCGGCCCCAACACGTAGGTCCACTTCTATCAAGCATCTTGATGCGACATGAAAGGCTAATTCGCGATCTAAATAGCAACGGCTCCCAGTTCTTCATCACCACCGTTGTCACCTCTTGGTTGAACGGCCGCCACGTCGTTTTCGGCGAGGTCGACCAGGACTGCCTGGGCATTGTCTCTGCCCTTGAGGCCACTGGCCGTGATGACGGCAAGGTCAAGTATGAGCCTCGCCCCACCATCACCGCCAGCGGTGTCCTGTAAGCTTGTGCAGTGCGGCCACATGCTCTGCATGTCCATTTGGCGGCAGTCTGAGACCATGATTTTTGTTGTGGCGGATAAAAAGAGGCTCAAAAGAGCGACTACATCGCTATATCCTTTAGCTAGTCATTAGGGTGCTGCAAAGCAGAAGAAAAAATACAAATCTATCGTATAATTCAAAATGGCCATTCAGATTTCAGATCTCTTGATCAGCCACTGTGTTGACCAAAGTAAAAGACTGTGTAAGTGTAAACAGTCCATCATGTATAAGTGTAAAGGGCATCATACAGAAGATTGGAATATCAACATCCCTCTCCATAAACACATACGCTTTCGATGTACCTATTGTCACAAGGCCTTTTAAGAAACCATGTATGTTTTGAGTCAATACAATCTGTATTTTTTCGCTCAATCTTCCGCAATAGCCCATCTGCTGACCCATTATGCGCCAAGTGCCAAGTAGTATAGAGATATATATACACATCCCCAACAGGTTATGTTGCGAGGAATATCCCATGCCAAATAAACTCCAAACAATGCAAATTGATATCTTCCCCCCCCCCCCCCCCCCCCCCCCCCTTCCAGCCCTTTCCCGCTCTCCCCCCCATCTCTTTTAAAAGATCTCATCTTTGCCCAGCCATTTCTTGAAATATTCACAATTGCTAGGCCCTACAGGACCACCATCCTCGCACAAGTCAAACACGGGGCACCGTCCACAGGGTACCTCCGCCAAGGGGCTGACGTACAGCTCCGGCCCGCCATCACGGCCTGAAGGGTCCTCGCGGCCGGCCCAGCTCTCGACGGACTGCTTGGCGATGCGCGAGACGCGGTAGCCGACCTTGCCGGCGATGCGGACGGGCTCGATGAGGTTGTCCCAGACGAGGACGTCGACGAGCTTCTTGACGTCGCCCTCGGATAGGATGGTGTTGTTGGTGATGCCGCTGGAGGAGAGGAGGCGGGCGATATCGCGGACGGTCGGGTAGGCCGTGTAGCCGGCTGGTAGAGGCAAGAGGGCGGGTTCTCTGCGAGAGGAGGAAACGGACGTTTTGGGGACGGCGGCGGCTTTGCCTTCCATCTCAGAGGCGTCGCGCTTCTTGCCCTTATTGGCAGCCGCATCTGCCGCTGCGACGAGGCCGCCCTTGATGACGCCCTTTTTGGGAGCTTGTGTGCTGCCTGCTGCCGTTGATGCTGATGCTCTCGCCTGCGCTGCGCCATGAGTGCTGTGGTAGCTGCTCTGGCGCTTGATAAAGTCAAACACGACGCGCTGCAGGTCCTCGATGAAGGCCTCGTCCAGGTCCTGGTCGGTATACCAGGGCCCGCCGGTGGCGCGGTCGCTGGGCCGGATGGAGGCCTTGATGTACATCTTCTTGTTGGGGTGCTCGACGTTCTTGAAGGGCGCGATGAGGCCCTTTGCCTGCAGTTGCTTGATGGCGTTTTTGAGGACCGAGTCGTGCATGTTGAGGCGCTTCTGGAGCGTCTGCGTCCAGATGCCGTCGCCGCCGGAGTCGTCGATGAGGGAGTATACCATGACTTGCTCGTCTGTCGTGCATTGCTTGTACCTGTCGTTTTACATGATTAGCAAGAGTCCATTCTTCATTTATATATAGAGAGATATTCTCACTTATGCGCCTCCTGCTTGTCTCGCCACTTCCACAGCACCTGTCCCGACGCCTCCCTCATCGTGATGAACAGTTTGTCGTCGCTGAGCGATTGTACGACCCGCGCAAGCAGCAGCAGGTCCCGGTTGGGAATCACCTCCATGCGGAGGAGGTCATCCTGCGAGAACATGTCGCCTTCTTCCCGGCATCGGTCGTAGAGCAGCTCCTTCAGGACGGCGAGCTTCGCGGAGTCGGCATCGCTGCCATTGGCCCTCGAGGAGGAACCAGCAGCGACGGGGGCCGACATTGCGACGGCTGTGGAGGGAGAGAGAAAGAGAGAGAGAGAGAGAGGATTTGCGAGCTCTGTTTTGAGACTAGAAGTGGTAGTTTGAAGTTTCCAGATGATATAGCCGTCGGAGGCAAAAGGTGTTTGATGGCAGAGTAGCGAAAAATAGAAATACAAAAAGTAACTAGGCTTTATGAGTCACCAGGCCGCCTTTCTTTTCTTCGTTCTTGCTCCTTCTTCGTCTTCTCCCCTCTCAATGAGGCGTAGTCGATTGATTTGTCGGCGCTACATTGACTTGGGCGCCTTGGACGAGAGTCTCTCTCGCTCTCTCTTCACTTTTCTTATCAGGTCGGGGCGATAGGCCCAAAGTGCGTACAGTTTCTATGGTGGGACACGAGCCTGCTTGCTTTTTTTTTTCTGGGCCTTCAATGGGAAGAAGCCTAGTGGATACTTTGCAAGCGGCCTTGCATGCCGGAAGAATGTCGGCATTTTGCTGGAGTTGTGTCATTCATGCAGATGGATATCAATCTTGGTTAAATGCAATAGAAGACAATTGGCATTCACGAGATTTGTAATTGTATTTGATGATTGATTTTCCAAGAGGTATTTATTGGATTGGTTATAGAATTACTCTTTTGTACGCTATTGATATAGACTCCAAGCAAATAAGAAATAAATAAAGCAATCGGCCAAACGTGAACAATAAAGAATCGAACTGATATTAACTTGGCGCCCAACAAATGGCTCGATATTGCCATATGGTTTTTTTTTACGTGGCCTGCCAGTATCCCTTGCGCCGGAAACGCCTCCCTCGCCTGCCCACTGATCTACAACGTGAACTGCATCAACGTGATTTGGAGTGTCTTTTGCCCCATGAGAACCAACTGAGAGTCTGGCTGCTCGGGGGATGCTCAAGCAGGCGGTGTGCTGGCCTTTTTGGGCTCCGCCTCGTCCTTTTCTTGATCAATCTCCATTGCATCTGCGGGCTGCTCCGTCCCCTCTTTCGTCTCGGGTGAGGCCTCGGGAGACTTCTCTGGCTCGGCCTCTGAAGGCTTTGATTCTTCTGCGGCAGCTGGTTTTTCGGTAGCGGCATCGGTAGCGGCATCAGTAGCGTCGGGGGCAGCTTCGGCAGCAGCTTCGGGGGCAGCTTCGGGGGCAGCTTCAGCTTCAATTTCGGCTTCGGCTTCAGTTTCAGCTTCAACAGTGGCAGCAGCTTCGGTAGTAGCGTCGGCAGCTGGCTCAGACTTCTCTTTTGAACTCTCCTTTGGCTCTTCTTCCGCCACGGGGCTCTTGCTGGGAACCCGCTCGGGAGCTGGTTCGGGTTCAATCTGCTCTTCCTTGATAGCCTTTTCTTCCTTGGGTTCCGAGTCGTCGGCCATGCCAACGTCACCATCATCATCTACCTTGTCCTTTTCTTTGTCGCTGTCCTTTTCTTGTTCGCTCTCTTTCTCCTCCTCCTTGTCCTTTTCAGGCTTGTTGGGCTCGTTGGGCTCGTTAGGCTCAGTCTCCTTATCCAGAACCATCTTTTCTTGGTCGGCCGCAAAGTCTTCAATGGTATCGTCGTTGATATCTTGGGTTTCCTCTGCGGCTGGCGCCTCAGGAGCGCCGCCATTAGTGGCTGCGGCGGGGGAGGCCCGTTCGCTGTCATCTTCCTTGTCGCCTGTACGATAATCGTTAAAGGTTCTCTTATTGCCGTTGGCACGGGTGGCTCCGTTTGCGCGGGCCATTTCATCGTCGTCACTGGGCTCAAATTCATTCTCATGCTCGACACGCTTATCCCAGCGATGTTGAGTCATTCGGACGTCTTTGTTTTCATCTTCGTCCATGTCATCCAGTTCGGCCTCCTCTTCGTCAGTCATGCCACCAAATGGCTTCCGAGGAACATCTTGCATCTGGACCGACGGGGCCGGGCCGGTGTGGCGGAGGTTATCAATGACAGCAGCAGTAATCTTCTCCAGATATTCTCTGCTGTTGGAGTTTTCCATGTTAGATGACTTAACATTTAGCTCAAAATCAGGAGCATAATACTGGTAGCCGCGTTAGCACAAAACGCTCCATATCATGACAAAACGATAACACATTGACCAACCTCGTAATACTCGTTGTATGGAAGGGTCCGGTCCATCTCTTGACCAACCAGGACACCCGTCTCAAATGCCCACGTTCGGGCAACATTACGCATGGTGTAACCGCCTCCGCCAACAACCAGAGTAGGCAAGTTGAAGCTCTTGACAAAGTTGACACAGTTGGCGTGACCATCCATGCTCAGGTTGAAGGCACCCAGACGATCCCCAGACAGACTGTCTCCTCCACATTGCAGTACAACAGCCTCGGGCTGGAAGTATTTCATGACGTTCTCAATGACAGGCTCGAAGATGGATTTGTATGAATCGTCAGTGATACCGTCGCGGAGAGGGAAGTTGACAGCGTAGTTTTTGCCTTGGCCAATGCCAATGTCGCGAAGCTCGCCGGTTCCGGGGAAGTATTCGCCGTATTTGTGAAATGAGACGGTCATGACACGATCGGTGGTGTAGAAAGCCTCTTCAACGCCATCACCGTGGTGAACGTCAATGTCGATGTAGAGCACACGCTTCATAAATCGAAGAAGTTCGAGAATTCCGAGGACGATGTCTGCCAGTCAATGATTAGGTTATATGGATTACACGACGCTGTGTATTTTGGATTCGTGGGAGAAGGAATGAGAATATAGAAAAGAGCTTACCATTCACGTAGCAGAAGCCACTGGCTTCGCATTTTTTCGCGTGGTGTAGACCGCCAGCCCAGTTGATAGCGATGTCGCATTTTTGCCGATTGAGACGCGCTGCGCCCTCCATACTGCCGCCCGCACTGATGCCGCAGAATTCAAAAAGGCCGTCGAAAACGGGACAATCGTCACCGACGTTGTATTTTCCCTGCTCTCGCATGTAGCTATCCATGTTGTCGGGGGTAACCTTTTGCAGGAAATCGATGTAGTCGTCGGTATGGAATTGGGTCATTTCGCCGCGAGTAGCCGGTTTGGCGCGCTGTTGTACTGTCAGTAAATATCAAAAATCGCATTCGACACTGTCGTTGTGCTAAAGAGTCGCAATAACAAGGGGCTCATGGTCGACATACGTAAATCTCCATCTTCTGATACAGATTGTACTGCATAATCAGACTATGGGCCAGTCGAATTCGATGAGGCTTCATGGGATGGCCGGTGACATAGGCGTAGTTTCCAATGTCAGAATCATAAAAGTAGGCGACTTTCTTCGGTGATGACCCATTGAGGGCCACCGAGCCGAGTCCCGACATGGTGGTGTCGCCCATGAGGAAAAGCTGCAACGCTGGGCTGCTTTGCTTGTAAGAGGTCGAGAAGCGCCGGTTGGCAGGGTGTGGCTGATGCTACTCTTGGCGAGAAAAAAGAGTAGCAAACAAAATAAAAAGAATCCAAAACCAGATGAAGTAGCAATGCGAGTAATCGGTCAAAAGGATTTTTGCATCGCTGCGTTGGCGGTGGTGATGTGAAAGAAAGCTGAGTATAAGTTGGCAGCAGTGGAAAGCCGATTAACTTTCGGCAAGGGAAGCGCGGCGGCCAAGCAGAGAGGCCGCTGGCTGGCGAAGACAAGCGGATAAATATTGGGGCGGCAAGGCTGCGAATCCGGGTTGATCCACTATAGTGATGGAAAAAGTTTAGCAATGGCGTTTGATTGGCTTGTCTATTGCCGAAAAGACGTAGCCGGGCAAGGCTTGATGGCTTCTATCTTGGCTAACGTAAGCGTGGCCAGTCGAAGGGAACGCTTTCACGTGATGTGATTATTCAGCCTTCGACCCTTGTAGCAGGCTGCCGAGAAACTGCGTCAACGGTCATTGCTCGATACCAGCAGCTAGCTACTAGAGGGGCCCAAACACCAAGTTAGGAACACGCAAACACACACACATACGCCTCTCCCTGCCACTTTTACAGCTCCTCCAATACGATTTTCCTCACAAATTTCCTTCACATATATCGTCTATACCGATAACCACAAGCACATTACACGACCTTGACTATGGAGCGATTTAGGAGTCTGTTGGGCGGCGGTGGCATGGGTTTGGGAGGAGTGACTCCCGGCACGGTAAGCTTTGGATCAGCTAAAATTGCATTGCTTGGACGCAGCTATATCCCCTCCAGCTGAAGCAAGCTGCATGGCAGAAATCAACTGCGTGATTTGTTGCTAATGGGTGTTCGTCATTACAGGATAACATTAGCTTGATCGATAACTCAGAGACAGTCTACATCTCATCCTTAGCCCTGCTGAAGATGCTCCGACACGGCCGAGCAGGTGTGCCGATGGAAGTCATGGGTCTCATGCTGGGTGAGTTCGTCGACGATTTTACAGTCAAGGTCATGGACGTGTTTGCCATGCCCCAGAGCGGAACAGGCGTCAGTGTTGAAGCCGTCGATCCCGTATTCCAGACCAAGATGATGGATATGCTGCGGCAAACTGGAAGGTAAGCTACTGAGAACCGTATATAGCTGGCCTGGAAGATTTCCAGAAGGAGATGGCCAAATTTGGCATGGCTGTGGCTAACGGAGATGTATAGACCGGAGGCTGTCGTCGGATGGTATCACTCGCACCCTGGATTTGGCTGCTGGCTCTCTTCTGTTGATATCAATACTCAGCAGTCATTTGAGCAGCTGAATCCCCGTGCGGTGGCTGTCGTTGTCGATCCTATACAGTCGGTGAAAGGCAAGGTCGTCATTGATGCTTTCCGACTCATCAACCCACAGCTCCTCATGATGGGTCAGGAGCCCAGACAGAGCACAAGCAACCTTGGACACTTGAACAAGCCGTCCATTCAGGCTTTGATCCACGGACTCAACCGACACTACTACTCGATTGGCATCAACTACCGCAAGACGGCACTAGAAGAGAATATGCTCATGAACCTCCACAAGCACGTATGGACGGAAGCTCTAGAAATGGACGATTTCCGGACAGAGGGACAGAAGAACAAGGAGCGCCTGGAGAGACTAGTCAGCCTGGCAGACGGCTATGAGAAGAGAGTCAAGGAGGAGACTGAGCTGACTAAGGAGCAGCTCAAGACCCGCTACGTTGGCAAGCTGGACCCCAAGAAGCACTTGGAGGATGTAGGCCAGGAGCTGATTGAGGACAACATTGTGTCGGTGTCAAGGCAGATGATTGACAAGGAGGCGACGATGCCAAAGAAGAACGGGGCATTGGGAGCGGCTGCCCAATCAAGTGAGGACCAGATGGAGACGGAGGAGGAGTTATAAGGGAGGATCAAACAAGGGAGAGCAACCATTACCACGGCTTTTTTCGCACTACTACTTGGAGCTACTGCTACTGCATATAACAAAGGTGGTGGTAGTTGGGCAGCACTTGGGAAATACTTGGGAACAGGACCGTAATATTTGTTTTTTTTTTTTTTAAAAAAAAAAAAAGAAAGAAAGAAAATAACAACTAAACTGCTGCTAAAACGAAGCTTATAATGACACGAATAGGTCCTTGGGGCGGTGACGGTGTATCAGACAACACGCTGATATATGTTGGGGCGGTGGCTGGTCATATGGTGGTTGTTGCGTGACCATGAGCGAATATCTAGTAGTAGTGTCCGCGTGCGTGTAGTGTTACCAGCTGGTTCGTAAGAGAGAGAACTGCCAAGCGTCACAGGAGACAAGATGCTGGCAGAAATTTTATTCTAAGTTTCAATTCTAGCAAAAGAAAAAAATACAAGCATTGACTTACTGTTTCGGGAGCGGGAGGAGGTCCATTACGTGCTGGTGCCTCAACATCGGTTCGTGCTTGGGCGGTGGCATCAGTCTTGTCACGTTTTCGAATGAGGATTTCGACCTTGGACCCCTGCACCTGAGGGCTTGAAGCCGTAGTCGGGCAGCACGATGCATGACATGTCACTGCCTTGTTTACTGGAACATGACTGGTGTCTATGCCGCCTTTCTTTGTCTCTTGGCACACTCTTTTATTCAGCAGTAGCAATAGCCATAGCCTAGGCTATATCTGGAGTGCCGAATAACAGACTTGGACCGCATGATACTCTTCTTCATTTTATATCAATGTGCTGCGAGGATAGAGAACTGCCGCAGTTGTAGGCACAAAGAGAGCGAAACTGCTTGGCGGTGGGAGCATCTGCATACTGAAGTCACACATATGGAAAAATTGCAATGGCAAGGATGGGACAATACCCTGTCAAATTTTACTCACACAGAAGCAGCTGCTTCCAAAGGCAGCATGATGCTGTTGATCCATTCCGTATAAGTCGGTGTATCCCGCGTGTGAGTGCTTTGCGCAACGCCATATCCATTCAAGTTGGTATGCCCACGCACTCACTTGTATACCTACCCCCAACGAAAGCCGTACCAACAACTCAAAGGATGAAGTGATCATATATTACCTGATGCTAAAAAGAGAAAATAAGACATATTACGTTTTTTGTTTGCCACTTGCTCAAGACAAGGCAGCATAAATCCCACGCCATCTACGGTTCTCGCTTGGGGCCTGTGGTCTAACTTGGCATCAGTCACACGGGCGGTTTTCTGCATCAGCCGGTGCTTGGTTCGATTGGGCTCTGACAAGCGGTCTCAGCCCTCCCAAGGCAAGTCGACCCCTCGGGCTCGACCCCTCCTTCATGTCAGGTTGTCTTGATTTGTCCCCTGAAGAAGAGGCGCGCATGAGCCCTGGCAAACACGCAGCGGCCGGGGTCCCAATCAGTGGACAGACGTGCGGTGTGTCTCGCAGCCCGTGGAGGCGCCACAGGGATGGAGGCCTGGAGGGCTAGAGGATAGGACAGAGGCGACGAGGCCCCACGGCGGCGCCCCAGCAGCGACAGGCCACAGTCTCAGATGACGGGCTCGTTGGACGCTGATTCATCCCGGCCTTTTTGGGTGGGTGCGGCGGTGGGTATGCAGAGGGTGCTGCGGAGGGAGGAGCCCCAGCGCTGGACTCAAAGGCTTGACTGGCTCTTTGGGCGAGCTGGCTGCAGCCACTAACTGCGCTCAGCAGGGCTAGCACTGGAACTAGCAGCGCTGAGGGCTGCGACAGATGCAGATGCAAATGCAGATGCAGATGCAGCCCGAAGAAGACGAGGAAGAAGGGCAGAAGAAGCAGCGGAAAACGCAGGGAAAATCGCGACAAAAAAGAGAGACATTTGAGAAATTGGCTACCCAGGCAGTTACAGTCGACGGTTACGGCACTTATGTATAAAGATGGAACTGCATGCGAGTGCTAATGCCGGGCAGCAATTCCCGTCTCCATCGGCTAGCACTCTTTAGCGGTTGCAGCAGCAGGCATTTCGGCGGAGCCCTCCCCCAGCAGGTGCATGAGCGGCGGCGCACCAACAACAATCAGAAATTGAGCCAGACGTCGAATTAATATCATCAGCTGTGGCGGCAACAGACGCCAAACGCCATGGACGTGGACGCGGTGGTTGCATCTGGACATCGTGGATTGGACGCGTTGGCCAATGGTGGCACTAGAGACCGGCGACGAGCAGGTATTCGCGCTGCCTCGTGTTTGTAAGCGTGCAACTTTTGAACGACGGGGAGCGAATCGCAAGTCTGGGTCCGGCAGCAGGCTTGTGGATTGGGTACCTGTAGCCTGCACTGTAGGTTCTTTGTGCTTGTACAAGTATACAGTGTGTCAGTGGCTGCAGCTGCAGGGGTCGCGGCGCAGCATTCACGCTTCCATTTTCTTCAACTTCGACGTCCGCTCCAACTCTTGGTCTCGTCTCGTCGCCCATGAATTGCGCTGCTGGCGATTGCTGCGCGAGAGTCCCATCGTCGTCCGCTGCGCCCTCTGTGGGCGACGGCCTCCCCCATGCGCGCTCCACGCACTCGCCCATACCTGTACATCTGCCCTCGAGGCCCTCGACTGCATTTACACGATAGCGCTGTGGCCGCGGCATCGGTTAACGCACGAGATCCGCCGCGAGCCCCTGTTTGCCGCCGCTGCTGTCATCGTCGCTGCCATCACCTGCACCTGCACCTGCAGGAGCCACCACAACAAAGGACAAAAAAAATAGCATCGCATCATCGCCTCTCCTCCCCTGCTCCGCAGTCTGGGGCCGGCATCTCGTGCGTCGGCTGATGCCAATTCCTCGAATACCACCGTCAACTACCTCCTTCACACACCAGTAATCGGCAGTCAACAGAAGCAGCTGTTGGCGGTCCCAACAGCTACTGGTGACGGCCGCTATAACTCGTACAGTAGTCGGCCTAGGACTCGACCTATACCTATATCTGCGTGTGCATCTTCGACTCTTCCGGCTTCCACCACCATCACCACCGTTACCACCACCATTACCAACCGACGTCGTGGTGGCCGCGGTGGTGCTGGCAGTGGACGGTGGCCAGAGGCTCTTACGCCAGCATTGTCCCCGGAATCAGCCATCGGCATCCGCGTGAATTGAAGTCGCAAACGCAAACGCAAACGCAAACGCAAACGCAAACGCAAACGCAAACGCAAACGCAAACGCAAACGCAACCTCAGTCGCAATCGAAGCCGAGTCCGGACCCGGATTCGACATCAAACGCCGTCGCCATGATGGACGTCGACACCGTCAACGAGGTCATCGAGTGCGTCGGCCGCCTCTTTGACCACATCCCCTACGCCGTTTGTGGTACCGCCGCCCTCATCTACTACGGCTACCGCTCCTACTTCCCCGACCACATCAGCATCACCTGTCCCGAAGAGTCCAAGGAAGCCATTCGCTGCTGGGCGCTGGCCAAGGGCATGACACCGTTGCCCGACAATCCCGACGGCTTCAGCGTGCGCGTCGCCAGCGGCCGCACCTGTCCCGTGTGCATCAAGTTCATGAAGAACGGCTTCGAGGCGCTGGAGCGAGTGCGCGTTGGCCCTGGCCAGGCAAGCATGGTGACGTTGCCTAGTATCGCCAACACCATTGCTCGCAGCTACGTCTCTCGCCTACACAACTCGTCCACCGAGCGCCAGGCCCTCTATGCGCGGTACTTGGCCTGGATCCTGAAGCGCATGGCCGAGGTCCCGCCAACGGATCCGATACAGCGCTTTACTCCGGAACGCGCCAAAGACATTATCAATCGATCTTTCTGGATCCCCTTTACTCTCTCTTACCCCGAGACTCTGCCTCTGTTTTCTGCTGCCGGCCTCGACGTCCCAAGCGATGGCGGGTTATTGGACGGGTTAATGGACTGGCAGATGGACGTCCCAAGCGTGCCGGCTCAACGGCCGAGGGCCAGGACGTCTACCAGCCGTTACAGCCTCAACAATTCCCATGGCCGCAGCCAAAGCCAAAACTTTGCCAGTACCTACAACTACAACTATAGCCAGAGCCAGACCCGCCAGAGCCTTCACGACTCGGATCTTTCAGAATCCGAGAATAGCACTACGCCGCCATCTCTCCGGAGGGTCACCAAACGGATACCGAGCTTCCGCCCACTAATGGTGCCTTCATTCAACTCGCCGGCGACTTCCGATTCAGGATACTCCCATTCCACCGACGGCATGTCACCGCAGTTCCTTCTCGCTTCTCCCTTCATGTCGCCCACCACGTTCATGTCACCCACGACAGCCATGGCACCACCGCCGTTTACGAATTATCATCAAAACTATCACCAGGGTTACCCTCAAAACTACCATCAAAACTACCATCAGCACTACCATCAGAACTACCATCAGAACTATCATCAGAATTACCATCAGAACTATCATCAGAATTACCATCAGAATTTCCATCACTTTATGCCTCTCTCTCCTTCCGACTCCACGCCCTTTATCCAACCGTTAGGTCCTCCGCCTACGCCAAGGAGAACACTTTCAACTCGTTCCCGTGACGTGAGACCGTGGATATGAATCAAATGAACACGAATTTCCTTTATTATGCGCTATTTGAGCGTTTGAGATACACACACCCGCACAAACAGCTATTTTACAGCGTTTGGACTCACATTTATACCATTCAACGTCTGCTTCATCGGCCCGTACAAACACGAACTTGAGAGCCAGACAAACGAACGAACCAAATCTACCGATTCTGGCAATCTAATTCCGTTGTTTTTGTCGTTTTTACCTATTGGGGGCTACCATCTAAATTGACGAGATATCAACTTGACCAGGTTTTTCTTTTCTTTACTGTGTTTCTTTTCTCCAGGCCATACCAGATTTTGCTCCTTGTCTCGCTGTCTTTACGTTTCATCTCATTTCTTTTCTTTTCTCTATTCTCACACGACGGAGTTTTCATTTTTGTCTTTTTTTTTCTCTCTCTGTGCCAAGATTGGACACGATTTGATGGATACCGGATATGGCAGGCAAGGGGATTATGCATGACATGCATACATGACGCAAGGGACCTCCTTTTTTCTCCTGCTTTTTTTTTTTTCCTAATTATTAAATGACATTGAATGGAGGAAAGGAAGAAAGACGGAAAGAGAAATGATGTCATGGTAATTGAAGAGAAAGAGAAGCACGTCAACAGGAATCGACAAACAATGAAACTACAACAAACAGACACACCATGATTTTCTTTTATTTTTCTTTTATTTTCTTTTTATTTTTTTATTTTTTTTTGGTCTACAGGCCCTTTGGAAAAAGCAGGCTCAACAACATCCATACCCCATAGATTGATAGTTTACTGTACTTGTACAATAGAAACAAAAAAGGGGGTGGAGTGCATTGCTAGTCTCAATGCCCAACTACCCACCCACCCTATTTGATGAAGCTTTGTTTTTTTTTTTTTTTTTTTTTGCCTGAGCGGAGGCTTGAGTGAATGAATTGATAGAATAGCGCACACGTGTAGTAAACTGATAGATCTTATTGAGAGGAATAACAAGATGAGGTGTGACAGGACTAAATTTGGGGCAACCGAGGCAGTTTTGTTACTCTGCACTCCAGACCAGACACAGCATGGGTTATAGCTTATTGCTACTGCTGCTACTAGTTTCTAAGAATTATCAGCTTTCAAGTGCTGACACTTATCTGGCATGACAACAAGCCAAGTAAACAACCCATAGGTATGAATTACTTCGACAGAGTAGCTAGGCGAAATTTATTAAGCTACAGCTAGGGTCTTGGATGACAAGCTGGGGTACCGGATATCTTTTACGTAAATATGACCATGATGCACCGTTTCTCTGAACGAAAATCTCTTTTGACAGCAAATAGCTAGCAAAGAATTAAAAGTCATGCTCACAACATACCAAAAACTCCCTTGCCCATGTATCAGCCATGATTCCTCCTTATACTGTCCCGACAATACTTATTGCTCCTCAGGCTTCTCATTTCTTTAATCTACAAGATATAAGAAGCTGGATACAGAAATACAAGATGGTAAAAAAACACGCTCAAAACATTTCCGTCCCATTTCCCTCGTTACTCCGATACGCCTCCTATAATGGCATCAAGCCCGTGTGCGTCTTTGACTGATCCGACGGGCATATTTTCCTTGTCATAAATTGCGCTCGCCATGCTTGGTTGTTAAATGTCGCGTATAAAGGACTCATCCACGCGAGGCGGCGACGTTCCCCGCCTCACAGATTTGCTTGAGATGGGTGACAAGTCAACGGCAAAAATCCCATCGACGGCAACTTTATCTTCTGGTGTTGCGGGCTTCGATCGCTCAGCCACATTGAGCTTCTACGCTCCCATGACGGGAATCTTCTTGCCTCGCTTGCCTAGCAGCGTTGCGTTGTCAAGGTTGAGCTCAAATGCGCCCTTTTGTCGCTGTCGCTCGCGCACTTGCTGTCGTGCAGCAGCGGTCACGGCCGCTGAATGCTGCCCATAGCCTCTCTCGTTAGTGGCTCGCTCTCGCTCGCGGCCACGAGTATGAGTATTATCATGGTCTTGGATATTGGCCCTTTGCATCCTCTGCTCTAGAGCCTGGGTTTTGCTGTTGGTATCCTTATCGATGTCCATGTTATCGGCATCGTTTTCTTCATCTTCCTCCTCCTCCTCTTCGTCTTCTTCGTTGAGACCGCCGAGAGGTCGACCAGCACCTCCGGCTCGTGCTCCAATCTGGGCCCGTCTCATTTCCTCTTCTCCTTGACGATGAACAGCATAACTGACATCGAAAACTTCACGGAGATTGACGGCTGCAGGTGATCGAAAATCGTACTTCTTTCCAGCCTCTTCGAATTGGGCAGTTGCAAATGGCTTGAGCGGCATATCGGGTCTCTTTTCCGTTTTAGGGGTTGGTCCTACTTCTTGGATCCATGGGTGAGCAAGAAACTCTCTGATGGTATAACGCTTCTCGGGGTCCACGGTCAATAGGTGGCTGATCAAGTCCTTGGCAGATGTGGAGATGTCGTCCCACCAAGGCGACAGGAAGGTGTATTGGCCCTTGGCAACCTTTTCCGTCAGAACTTCGATACTTTCGTCGTAGAAAGGCGGGAAGCCACATAGTAACGTGTAGAGAACACAGCCAAGCGCCCACATATCAACCGACTTGGAATATCTCTCATCCTTGACAATCTCGGGTGCAGTGTAGCCAACGGTGCCGCAGGGTGTCATGGTTTGTGTTTCCCACACAATCTTGGAGAGGCCAAAGTCGGCAATTTTGATTTCGCCAATGCCGCCGCCTCCATACCCAGGGATGAACTCGCCCTCATCGACCTTGTCCTCATCTCCTGGCTGCTTAGGTTTTGGGTGCTTGGAGGGAATGACGGGTGCCGGGTTGAAGAGGATGTTCTCAGGCTTGATGTCGCTGCAATGCATGTGTCAGCAAAAGCCTGGTTTGGGCAAGGGCGAGTATGACGTCAAGGTGGGACTACCCCTGTCCCACCGACCACCATGGCTTGCTTAGAAATGGAAATTGGGGGACTGCTGAAGGAGACTGCTGAAAGAGACTTACCGATGGACAACGCCCTTCTCCTCGTGCAGGTACTCCAGCGCCCTGGCCACTCGGACGATGACATGGCGAGACAGCTCCTCGCTGAAGTAAGTCAGTCGTACGATCTGGTGGAACAGCTCACCACCGGGAGCCAGCTCCAGCACAATGTAGTAGTACTGCTTGGATTCGGAGAATTCAATGAGCTTGACGATGTTGGGGTGGTCGAGCTGACGCATGATCTGAACCTCTTTCAAAATATTCGAGCGCTAGGCTAGGTGTTAGCATCAGTGATTTCCCAAACGTTCTCTCCTTGCATCCGATGCCACAACTACTGGCATCGTTACACTGTGCACCCTAGATACAAGGGGCCGAAAGTGTGACGATAGGAAATAAGATTTCGCACCTCTGCAGCTTTTGGAATCTTTTGAAAGTCTGGATGTAAATGTTTGTTTCCCTATTTTAGGGGAAACCCCTCTCCGTGGTTGGTAAGAGCGGGATGAGACGCAAGAAACGACATTGATGGAACGAGAGAGCCAAGGAAATAGGATATCACGGTGACAAGAGAAAAGCAACAACAAGGATAGAAATGAAGAATTGCCTCAACTTACTTGCATACGATTCATCTCATACTTGCGAACGACCTTGATGGCAACCTCGCCATGCTCTCCGGTCAGATCGCGCGCGCGATAAACATTGCTGAAGGCACCATCGCCCATTTTCTCCAGGAGCTCCCATCGATCGAGATCAGGGTATTTTGGGAACTTTCCCTTGCTGGCATTTTCTTCGGCGACAATTTGAGCCAGGTTCGCCTCGTCCACCCTCCTGCCCTTTGCCTGAGCCGGCTCGACATGGTGGGCTGCGGCATTGCCTGCTTGTGCGGCTCGATTCTGCTGATCGTTGGGAGCTTCTGAGTAGGCCGACAGGGGCTCCTGGTTTCCGGCGGGTTTGCCATATACGGGGCCTGTCGCTACAGTTTTCTCCGGCGGCGGCTGTGGTATCGACTGAGGGGCTTCATTCTTTTGCGGCTCTTCAAAATTACCGACACGAGCTTGTTTGCCTAGAAGTCAACTTTGTTAGCCAAGCCAATTCGCCACTTTCAACATTTTAACGATCGTCATCCGATTATGACAATGATGCTGGAATTTGGTCATACCGTGGCGGATGAAGTTCTTGATCTGTTGAATAGTAGACATGGCTGCCAGGAGACGCCGCTATCGAGCGACGGCGTGGTGAAAGACGCGGGTTGGAATAGGCTGATTAATTCTATGCTGCTGGATTCAAAATTCTTGTTCCTCTATGTGCCTTTTATAGCCAGTGGTTTTTTCTTTTTTATAAAAAAAGAAAAAGAAAAGAAAAGATGAAAATCTCAGATTGTATCGTGGACGCAACACAAGTTAGAGAGAATTCAAAAAAGGTGACGCAGTGTCTGATTCCAGCTCGCTGTCGAGAAATGACGAGCGTGTTTGGCGCGGAGGTGCGATGATGCGGGGTTTTGAAATAAGTTTGCCAGCAGCAAAGTAGTGGGCTTTCTTTTTTTTTTTTTTTTCTTTGTCTTCGCTGGGTGGACAAGGTATCTACGTCAGAAGGTGACGCTGGGCTGAAGCAGACGAATCTGCCTGAATCGAGAAAACGGAAAATGTATTCGCTGGCGAAAGTCCAAGTAAACGAAAATGGAAGGGGAGAGAGAAGAGAAGAGAGTAGCTGCGGCAAACTACTGGGAAGGTCAGGTAGGCGTGTAGGGACTTATTAGTGATGGGCTTGGGGAGGACAAAGGCGGCCGGCACGGTAATTTCAAGTGGATGGAAGTGACGTACGGCCCTGGAAGAGGCTAGAAGGGACAGGTAGTGGTGGGGAATTTCTTAGTGCTTGTCCCTGTATTTTTGTCGGCAGCTGATTTTGTTGAATCGAGGGGGAAAAACAAGGCGTGGAAGAGAAGGCAAAAGAAGGAAGGGGAGGACGAGGAAAGAAGAGAGAATAGGAATAAAAGATGAATCACACAAGGCTGCGCATAAGCATATTGTAATTTTATTTTTGTCTCCATTTCCGTGCAATTCTTACTTTTGACTTCAACTTCGCCTTGCTGCCTGCACAGATGACGATATTCCCTGCTACGCTGAAATGATACCATAGCTTTACTTTGCACTACGAAAACCTTGGCTGTACCTGCACAGGTAGTAGAGAAGCCAGAAGCAGAGAGCTGGGGGTTACATTCAATTTCCCATGTGCATGCAGATAACGAGAGGAAAAAACAAGGTAGATGCGGTACTGACGCGAAGTTGACAGGACCGCCTCTTCATGTGCCTAAGCATGCATGCCGTATTCCTGCTGCGGCATTGGCGCGCGCAGCGGCTGCTGGCGCTGCAGCAAGATCCGCCGCATTGCCTGTTAGGCAGTGCCAGGCCTTGGAGCCATGACAGGCATTCGGGTCGAGACCCGGGCGGATCGTGCAGAGGCTTGCCGATTCAAACACCGGCTTACAGCCAAACCGCCAGCCACCGGAGTATTCCGTGCTTAAAACGAGATCAATCAATTGCTACCTCGCAATTGCGATGCTGCCGCTACTGCGGGCCTGCTTGGAGCTTAGCAGTCGCCCTGCTGAGCAACGCGCGGGACAAAATAAATCGGAGGCGGTGGCAAGAGGAGAGCACGAGATGGGAAGAAAAAGGCCATGTCGCCTGTTGCCATCCCCAGGTACCTGAATTACTTCATCAGAGTACATGGTGTCATGCACGGGCAGTCGATCATCTGCCAAGGTACTGTATCTGATCGCTTTGCGATAACTTTGCAGCAAAACAGGTATCAATACCTGGGCGCCCTCCCCGCAGAGCGCGAGCTCGAGGTACCCCAAACCTCTGGATGGACGAGCATGAGGCCAGAAACAGACGCAAAAAGCAAGGCACCCGCTTTTCCCGGGCCTCCAACTCCAGCTGCCAGGCACTCTCGCTCAGCCTGGGCCTCCCTATCATGCGCCCCAAGCCCAGCCGCGTGCGTGTTGTTGCTGGTGGCTCGAGCCCTTGGCAACTTGATTCGACGACCTGGGGGCTTGGCGCTGCGCTTTTCCCAGATCCGCGCTTTGGTACTTGCGTGACGCCACGAGACCGGCGAGCTGGCGGTCCAGATCGCTGCTCAGGTAGGGGCATGTACTTGTCTGGCATGCACGAAGCAATAATCACTACAACTACTAATAGTACTACCAGTCACGGCTGCTACATACCGCATGGCTGCAGTCTGAAGAGGACGAAGAGGTTGAGAAAAGAGGCCATACCTGCACACACTCGTGTGCACGCGAAAAGAATCCTTCGAAATTGCTCCAGCATCCTGGACAAGCTTCCTTGGCTTGGCTATGCGCGCCTGTCGATCCTCTCACCAGCGCGGCTCGCTTACGTTGCATGTACGTAGGTGTCTCAACCGCAGAGCTTGTCCATGTCAATGCATGCTGCCATTAAAAACAAGCAGAGCAATAGAGCAACTGAAGGACGTTAGGAAAATATTTTCTGCCTGCTGCTCCTATTTGGGCCGCTTAACTCGGCCAAGCATTTTAGCTACGCTAATGCTTGTACTAGCAGCATCTATATAAGTGTGCTAAAGCAAGTCGCCGTGCGTCGACGTCACAGCGGGCCTCCGAGTCTAGGCCGTCATCTACACCTGATGGATTCAACGTCTTTGTTACACGTACTACTCCATACCTGCAGACGCTATTGACGGTCCTGCAGCAGCGCGATAAAGCGAGATGTTGACTTACAAATCCCTAGACTAAGCTATTGACTGCTATTACTGTCTCGATATTTTAATCGATTGTTGCCAGCCGTCCAACTCAGTTGGTGTTACACGCATTTAGCGATGACAACACGTATCAAATAGAGACCCGTAACAGACACCGGCCATGTCCTACATGATCTGTCGGATCGGCGACAGCCAACAGAGCTCTGTATCGACTGATCTGAGGCGTAGCAACTCCTATCTACGATCATGGCCCGGACCAGAGCTGCAGCCGTTGAGATGTCAGACACAAAGTAGCCCGCCGGACCAAGTTACATCGTGACGTCACATGGCATTGCAGCATTTGTTGCCCTTCAATAGGCTATACGTCATTGCCTCTGGATAAACAGCAAGACTGCCGTCTTCAGTAATCTGAGGCTTAAAGAAGAACTCTGTGATGCACAAACCGTTCCGTTCATGGACGGTACATCACAGCTACGTTCATACGATGAGGGTGAAACAGATCACCGTCGCCGGCTCACGCAGAAGAGAATGAGAATGCTGCTACGCTGATACAAGGTACTTGGATATAGCTGAAAGGTACTTACGAGGCCTAACCAGAGGCAATGCCATCATTTGCCACTTGTGATCTACCTTGTGCATTTGTCAGAGATTGAGCGGCCAGACGGGACCCGTCTCCCGTGGAAACCAATAAACTTAGCATGCAAGGAGTGGTGTGCTGTGAGATCCCCATCTCTGCCGGAGCTTCTGTGCCGGTGGTAGTCTAATTTAGGGATTTCTAATGCTGAGATTCATATATCCAGCGGGTGGGTGCATCTACGTGGTATCCGTGCAGTAGCTGGCTACCTTTTTCGCTCTAGGCACATTAAAGCAGATGGTTTCATCCAGTTCTGCTTGATGCTTGCAGATGGATAGAAGAGTATGCTTATTTGGATTAGATTGAGAAGCTTGAAGAGGGGAAGTGATGTCGTACATGTAGGCTATTGCGTAGAACGCTTTAGTGGCTGTTATGCATACACCGTTGTCACATCTCAAAACAATATGCAGGTATGAAGATTAACTTGACAGTATCCATAGGTCTTATTAAATGATAAGTATCCAGCAAAATTACAGCCACCATCCAGATACAATAATTTCGTAGATTGCTCCTGTTGGGAAACACCAGTTTACATAAGATTAAGGTGCTCCTCTTGCATGTAAAACGTGGCATTTCTTCCCAATAACGGACGCATTCTCGTCAAGGAATAAACCGGCGGTATATGCAGGGAGAATGTCACATCATTTTGACCCCCACATAATGCTTTAATTTCTGTGATTGCTGGCTGCCAAATGGGGAACTTATTTCACAGCATCTTTCACCCTCCCCGAGTCCTTATAACTATGTACGCTGGAATGAACATTCCACTGTGATCGAGGAACTTTACAGCAAATCAAGCGTATGTGAAGCTCCAATGCCTGCATAGAAATAGACGCTTGAGTAACCAACTGGTGCCCCATTAAGGCTTCGGAGTCTACTTAATCCTGCGTGAGGCCTTGATACCTGAAGCTCTCAGTTAGGCAGCATTATGCGTCGTGGGAATGAGGTGAGAGTCAGCTGCTGCTATTTGTATAGCAAATAGAACAGACAGACACGGAACATACTGCTTACTACACTCTCATAGATTGAAACTATATACTATATGCCAAGAATCACATGATAACATAGAACCGAAGCTTTACATATAGATACCGGGTAGGGGGCGGGCCAAGTCACAGACGTTGGGAGGCAAAGGCAGATGCCTACGCTGCATTTGAGAGCTGACTTCCACTCTCAATAAAGTCTTGGTATATGGCACTTGAATCGAATGAACAATTTAAAACATTTCTTAACCTGTATGAGGCCTTGATATTCCTTTGTGGGCTGAGCACTATAGCAGATCCCAGCCACAGTATTTCGGGGGTTAGAAGATGTTTTAGCACTTTTAACCCTCCGTAAAAGTCTTAATGCCAAAAGGTAAACCTACTCGGGAAGACAAGACCTTCACAGCATTTTTTGCCCTGCATGAGGCCTCGATGTGCCTGGATGGAATTTGCTCGCATGGCGCAATGTTCGCCAAGGCGACTTTCACAGCATTTTTAATCCCTCCTGAGACCTTGATACACGTAATCAGATCATGCACCATGCAAATGCTTCTTCCTTACTCTCAGGCTATACAGGGCCTAATTTGCCAAAAGATGAGTGCAAAGGTCAATCCGAAATGTAAAGCATCTTTCATTATAGTTGCTCACCCACGATGCAAACTGTCATCTCGCCTAGATGCTTGTCATGGCTAAACTACAACAACTACCATCGTGAGACCCCGTCCCATTTCAAAGCTTGTAGAGTCTAACAGACACACCCTCTCGCTCTCCATGAGCGATCAAGGCTTTGTTCTTACGCCCGTAAAATAGCCTTAATCCAACGCACACAAACATGAGGAAAAGCAAGAAGCCCGCATTCGTCCAATGCCCAGTGGGATAGCCCTTCTTCGCCTCGTCTGCTTTGTAGATCCATACTCCGGGAATCTGTCCAAAGCCTCCGCCGATACTGACGTTGATGGCAATTGCCAGACCTACAGATGCGGTGCTGACGACATTCGACGTGAGCCAGCCCAGCATCGGGGGGATAGATGAGAATGAGCCTGCCGTG
This sequence comes from Trichoderma sp. CBMAI-0020, assembly GCA_030708095.1. Lineage (NCBI taxonomy): Eukaryota > Fungi > Ascomycota > Sordariomycetes > Hypocreales > Hypocreaceae > Trichoderma > Trichoderma sp. CBMAI-0020. The sequence continues at coordinate 2,122,934 of JAJNCI010000001.1, forward strand.
GCGAGGATGAGGCCTCCATAACGAGCTTTGTAGGCATCATCCGGGAGGGCGGCGGAAACAATGAAACCAATAGCACCTACCAAGGCACAGCCTGCAGCGTGCAATCCACGGGCGTTGAAGCGGTCGGCTGATATTGCGACAAAGATCTGGCAGACTGTTGAACCGTCGATTGTTAGCACTCTATTTTCTCGGTTGCTATCACAGTAACATCAGAAATGGGATTCAAGAGGCTTACCGTAGGCGACGACCCAAGGAGGTACAGTCATGAGCTGCGCCTTCAGATCAACATATCCAAGACCACTAGTAATAGATGGCGCAAAGAGACTGAGACTCGCAAACGGCGGGCTGACAGCAAAGTACATGGCGTAGTGGGCATACAGGCGCCAGTCGGTGAGCGTGGCTTTGGCGTCCTGCCAAGTCATGCTGGGGTGGTCGCCTTTGCTGCCCTCGTGGTAGAGACGTTGGACTGCAATATCCTTCTCCGCCTCGGTGAGCCAGCCGGCGCTCTCTGGGTAGTCGGGTAGGAAGAAGAAGACGAGAAGAGCAGATAGGCAGGATGGGATGCCTTCGAGGATGAAAAGCCAACGCCAGCCAGCCAAGCCTCCTGTTTGGTTCATATGGCCAATGCCGTAGGCAATGGCACCACCAAACTATATACGTTTTAGTAAATACTCGAGAATGTAGTATAAAATGAAGCAATGGATTTTACTTACCGCCCCAGCCAATGTTGAAGAAGCGAGAATGAAAGCAACTCTAACAGAATTATGCTATTAGTAGCCATCCCAAACACGCAAAAGTAATGGAAAGGGGACACTCTTGTCTACTCACCGTACGCTGCGCTCGTCATGCCTGTACCAAAACGTCAAGTAATACACCAGTCCCGGAAACAGGCCCGCCTCAAACACTCCCAGCAAGAATCGCACACCCGTCACAGTAGCAAAGCTATGCGTGGCGCCCATACACATGGTTGTAACCCCCCAGCAAAACATCAAAAAGGCAAGCCACCTGCTCGGCCGCAGCTTTTTCAGAAGAATGTTGCTGGGGACCTCGAATATGGCATACGCGACGAGGAACACCATGAGCGCGACGTTGAACTGTTTGTTGCTCATGTCGGCCGTCTGCTGCAGGTCGTCGTTGGTGGACACGTTGAGGACCTTGGCATTGCCAATGTTGGAGCGGTCGAGGAAGCAGAGGAAGTAGATGCCTGCTGAGATTGGGATGATGCGGAGGTCTTGTTTCCGGAGAAGCTTCTTCTCTGCTTCGCTCATGGGCCCTGCCTGCGACGGTGGGATGTCCTTGAAGCTGAAGTTAGCCTTTGAAGTCTCTATGGCTTATACGGATAGGGCATGGAATGACTTACATCTTTGAGGATGCCGACATCAATATCTATTTGTTGGGCAGTCGCCCCTTCTTCGAGCTTGGAATCCATATTGAGATGCGTTGACAATTCGCACCAATGTCATCAACAGAAGATGGACTAGAAAAAAGCCAGAGCGAGAAAAACGATGCCGATTTGAGACTGGCAATGTTCCTGTTGGAAGCAAGGGGCACCAAGAGGATCGCGCTGCGCTCAGTCTCACAACACAGACCACTGCGTAGGTACAGTATTTAAAAGAAAAAAGACGGGACCAAGTCCGAAAATCTCGGAGCCGGTGAGGAGTAGCATCAACGTCGGCATATTTCAATTATATGTATACGCTCTTGTTACCAGGAGAAATGCGGGGGAGCATTGGCAGCCCATTGCTGTCCACTGCGATGTAGGATTCCTTTCCTTGCGCAAAAAAACAAAAACGCAGGGTTCAACTGCCGAGCCCGGCAAATTTGGGATAGCCGAGCGAATGAAGTCGGGTTCTTGACAAGAGTCGCGGGTGGAGATATGGGGGGTTCGGGTGGTTTTCGACGCAAAGCGAACAGCTCTTAGCTCTTGCAAGGCCCTGCTCGGTCGTCTCGTGGACGCGTTTGCAGCGTCACATCGGGTCTTTTTTTCTGGGGTAAATGGATGCGGATGCTTGGAGGAGCTTAGCTGGCAAACATGATAGTAGATGAGGAAATGGAAGCCCTTTGAAGGGAGCATAAACAAAGGGAGGAGCATGAGTAAAGCCGTGAATGAGTTTAGCGATGCTCATACCTTTATAAGTGCATGTGTTCTGCTGTAATTGGGGGTGAGCAGGCGGTGTCTGCAACCAGTGTGCGGAGAAGCCACAGATTAGCTCACGAATACGACTTTACCCCGGATTCTTTACAAGGTACGCCGTCTTATCGCAGGCTTTGCTGGGGAAAAGAGGGGACGTGATCTGGTCAATCTTGGGGAAAATTAGCCGGTTCGGCACGATGACCACCGAAAGGGGAGCGTTGACATTTACATTCGTGTAATGACATGAGATCTCTTGGCAGAGAGATGCTGGAGATTGTAGGAGCTGGTGAGTTGGCACATGATGAAAACTAGCTATTTCGCCATTCTGACTGAGAATGCACTGGTATAAGTACCTACATGTAGTTTAACGACATCATCTCTGCAAGTCCCTTTGATCAGATTCAAATCGATTTGTTGCCATCACCAATTCCACCTCTATACTCTATTTGAGTCTCTACATTAACCATCTGTATGAGGATGATGGCGTTTCATCTCCTTCTGTCGATGTTTAGGGTAAGCGGCTTGGCAGTGTGATTCCATCCATTTTGCATCCATCTTGACTGAAGTTGGTATTACTGGTAATGGAATAGCTTGAATTGGCATTCCGGTATTACGGAGCGGAGGCAGGTGAACCTGTCGATTGTATTTTTGCCCAAGATTGCATGTCTACACAGCATAGAGCTATTATGACGCACATAAGATACATGTAGCCAATTCTCACAACTACCTCTACGCTTGGTAACTAAAACCTGTACTCTTCACTGGCTATTCTCATTTTACCGTTTAACCTGCAGACCTTTATAGCGTAAAGCCCCAGAAATGAAAGGCAACCATCAAATGGACGAGTAGACAGCCAAAATACTGCACCCATCCCCGAGAACCGCCCGCTCGGCCGTTTGCAGCTCTGTAGATCCATTTTGGCGGCATCTTTGGGCCTCTTGGCGGCGCAACATTTTGTGGGCCATTTGGGGTAGTTCGGTCGGCGTCTTGAAATACAAGCCGAGTGGATGAAGCTGCAGCTTTTTTAAATGAAAACACACCTAGTAGAGTAATAAGCGTCATTTCCGATATTTTGCGGAGAGGCAAATGCGGTTATCGCGGGCTACAAGCTTGGTCTTTGCCTCCCAAGAGAGGATTAGCAACAGTCGGCATCTTGACAATGGTCTCAGAAATGGCAATGCTCATGATGCTACATTTCAGAGAGAGGGCAGAATCTCTCAATGCTGCTACTCTGATAAGATGAGGTATACTCCTGATAATATACATGTACCCGTATACGCGCGCCTTTTATGCCTTCCGCCTATGTAATGCTCCACCCAGTCATACCGGAAATATAGTGAAATGAAATGAAACGAAAACAAGGTGCTTTTGCCCAGCTATAGACACTATTAGCAGCCGCCAATGTCTATTCCTCGTCGTCTGAAGGCTCAGCAGGCCAGAAAAACCAAGTGACAACCATGATGGCCTTGAGACCGGCAGCAGTCCACAATGCGCCCGCAATGCCCAGAGAGCTGTGAGAGAAGATGCCTCCCAAGACAGCACCAATCAGCAGCAGCGTAGGTGCAGCGGCACGGCGATTTCTCTCGGCGTTCTGAAACGCAAAGAGGTCTTGGTCTGAGAAAAGGTCGCAGTAGATGCTGGTGAGGACAACACTGGTGAGGGCGTTGTACTTGAGCGCGCGGCTAGTCACAGCCTGGCCGCAGCTCTGGAAGGCGACAAGCGCAAGGGGCGCAAGGACGGTCCAGCCGACGTGGTCCTTGTCTTCGGAGGGAGTCGTGAGGGTGACGATGAGCGCGGCCGCAACGATGAAGAGCGTCTGGGCAGCAAAAGATACGCAGAGCACCCACCTCCGCTTGGGCGAAAAGTAACGGTGGAAGCGGGCGAAGAGAAGTGATCCAACGCAGAAACAGACGAGCGAGATTCCAGATTTGTAGAGACGCGCATTAGTAGGGGGGTAGATGAGGGATGCAATGCCCAATCCAACGTAGACGGTGTTTCCTAGTGAGTATCGAGGTCAGCCAACAAATTCTACTCTCACGACACTCTTCTTGTGCGGCCGTGGGATGAGGCACGCGACGAGATGCCCGGCTATGCGTTGGCGCGACCAACCTGTTTGCATGGAAACGAATGCGCCCCAGACCTGAGTGGAAGCGCTGTCCAGCAGCCCCGTCACTACGTAGCACAGCAGCAGCACGATGTCGGCCCATGATCGCGACACCTCGGCCGTCATCTGCTTTCGAAGCCTGGAGACGACGGATCGGGGAATAGGCTTGCTGCGCAGCAGGGGCTGCTCTTCATCGCCGCTGGCGCCGTTGGCCACGGACGAGCCGTTGGTGGTTGTGCCGTATGTTGTCATTGTCGCGGCTCACGATGGGATGTGATATACAGCGGTTGGAAGAAAGTTCAAGAGAAAGGGAATCTCTGCCCCGTCGACGGGAGAGCCGCGGCTTGATAATGCAACGAGCAGGGATGGCGATGATATCTGATGCGCTGCACGTTTGGCGCCGAGGACCGGCTATTGTGCAATGAGCTAAAAAGCTAAAGAGTTAAACCGAGCTTGGCTTTCTGCAACGCAACGCCGCCTAATTGCTTCAGATGCACCCTTTCGGTCTCAGCCATGCTCCTGATCCAGCGTCGGAGCCTATTTCTGCGCGGCCCAGCCTGCAGCCTCGCTCAGGTACCGCCAGCAGACGGCCGGTACGGAGCGCTGCGTCAGCAATTGCGCCTTCGCCGTTGGTGGGCTCCAGATCTGCGCCCGAATCTCGCCTCGCTCCAAGCTTTGCGCCAGCAGCCAGAGCGGACTTGATTCGGAATCGGCCAGGGCCTCGAGATCCTGGGCGGTATCGCGCGCCGGCTGAGATACCGCCGGCTGCAGCGGTTGCTGGCTGCGGATCGAGGTATCTTGCATCGCGCGAGTACCTGCAACGCTGCCGCCGGGTCCCGCTGGCGCATCACCAGTGGATTTCGTCACAAAGGCGTCGCGACTCGGCGAATACAAGCATGTGACGCAATAACAGGGGAGGAAAGGAGAGCAGAGCTTGTACTCTGGAGGTACAGCTTGCGATTCGCAACGGAAGGCACAATTGTCATACGAGAATGCTCGGCGCACTGCTTTATAAAGCTCCCGGCCCTCCCATCAGCCTGTTGAGGTTCATGTTCCTCTTTCGAACCCAAGCCCGCGTGAATTGAGTCCCTCCAGCGCACCCCCAGGACCTGTACAGCACCCCAGTCGTCTCAACAGTGAAAAATGAAGCTCTCAGCAGCTCAATTGCTCCTTGCTGGAGCTGGTTTGACGTCGGCGCTGCCTCATCTCGACAGCCCGCGCCAGCGACTTCTCAATGGCCTGGAGCTGCCCTCGTCACTGGGCGAGAAGAGCGGCCCCTACACGCCCGGCCACCGCGACGAGAACGACAACTACGTCGACGCCATTGGCAAGAAGCTCGACCCCAAGCCCTGGCGCAATGGCCTGGGAGCTTCAGTGCTCGGCCCGTACAACCGCGACCGATCGCGCCAGAGCCCCGACATGATCCGCCCGCCCAGCACCGATCACGGCAACATTGCCAACATGCGATGGAGTTTCACCGACTCTCACGTGCGAATTGAGGTGCGAGGAAGATGCGCCTTTATGTATGCGCAGCAATCCATGAGAGCTTCTTTACTGACATGGCAATTGAACTGAAGGAAGGAGGCTGGACCCGACAGACCACCATCCGTGAGCTCCCCACCAGCGTCGAGCTCGCCGGTGTCAACATGAGGCTCGACAAGGGCGTCATTCGCGAGCTTCACTGGCACAAGGAGGCCGAGTGGGCCTACGTTCTTGACGGCGAGGTCCGCGTCACTGCGCTCGACTACGAGGGCGGCAATTTCATCGACGACCTGAAGAAGGGCGACCTCTGGTACTTCCCCAGCGGTGTCCCTCACTCTCTGCAGGGCCTCGGCGACAACGGAACTGAGTTCCTCCTCATCTTTGATGACGGCAACTTTTCTGAGGAGTCGACGTTCATCCTGTCCGACTGGCTGGGTATGTACATGCAGCGGGCCGCTCTAAGATGAGACATGCATTATAGCATCGGGAGTAAGACAATGCTAACACACGAGCGTTATAGCGCACACCCCCAAGTCCGTCATTGCCGAAAACTTCCACCTGGCCCCCGAGCTGTTTGACCACCTCCCCGCCGGCGAAAAGTACATTTTCCAGGGCTCCGTGCCCGGCTCCATCGAGGACGAGGCCCCCAAGGGCAAGCACGTCAAGCAGTCCAAGTACCAGTTCACCCACAAGATGCTCGACCAGGAGCCCAAGAAGACCACGGGCGGCCACGTGCGCATCACCGACTCCAAGAACTTCCCCATCTCCAAGACCGTGGCCGCCGCCCACGCCGTCATCGAGCCCGGTGCGATCCGCGAGATGCACTGGCACCCCAACGCCGACGAGTGGTCCTTCTTCATCGGCGGACGCGCCCGCGTCACCATCTTCGCCGCCGAGGGCACCGCCCGCACTTTCGACTACGTTGCCGGCGACGTCGGCATCGTGCCCCGCAACATGGGCCATTTCGTCCAGAACATTGGCGACGAGCCCGTCGAGATGCTCGAGATTTTCCGCGCCGATGAGTTCCGAGACTTTTCTCTCTTCCAGTGGATGGGCGAGACTCCCCAGCGATTGGTCCTGGACCACTTGTTCGCTGACGACAAGGAGGCTGGTGAGAAGTTCTGGGAGCAGGTCAAGGATGCCAAGAAGGACGAGATTACGAAATAAAGGCGACCGAAGATATTTGAAATGCTGTAAAAAAAGTAATGAGGGAACAAATTTGTTTTATTATACATGTATCAATCGTGGGACGACATTTTAAGGGTCATGTCGTATAGGGGCGTTTCTTAATTACCACATTAATTGGCTTTTTATCTTACCATTTGCATTGCACTTTGAAGCTGCGTAGCTTGAGATCGATCTGTGATATTTTTGCACATTCTCCCGTCCGTCATGCCAGTAATCTCCTATGAGAAGAAGCTTTGACGTGATTTCTTTGAGAATTCTGTTGTTTAGCTAGGATTCAGTCTGTAGTTTTTTTCTTCTTTGGAACTCATACGCAGTGATTAGTGGACTTTTCGAAACAAGAAAAAAGAACGTAATTCGCGGACAGAAGCTGATATGATTGGCTGCGGGGAGAGGGGAAAAGGGCGATATGCCAGGCATCTTGGCGCATATAGGAGGCATTAATCAGCCAAGGTATTTTGTCTAAAATAGTAGTCGGCTTATACTGCAACTATTCAAAATAGAAATTGAATTATAAAGAATGCTCATGTAGCTAGTTGTAGTCCCCCTTCCATTTTGACAATCTAGAGGATCTTTTGTAGAACAACTCATTCTGATGTCCAAAAGTACCTATTCTGAATTTGGGGTAGGCCTTGATAGCTGTAAGTGACTCGGGGAAAAGGGGGGGAGAAACTGTTGATAGTGTCACCGCGCTGGAGCTACTCCATGGTGTTAGCCGCGACGAATAATCTGCGGTATGGTGGCGTTGGACTTGCAGATAAGCCTGGCCTTTGTTTTCTCGTCATCCTATTTCGGTCTCATGGGACATTGTAGCAGCGCTGGGGAAATGCGGCCCTGCATTTGGGCCAACTTCGTGCAGCTCGGCTGCTGTAATACGTTCCGAGTCCATATTGGAAAAGAATCAAAAGAACCGCTCTATCGAGGCGGTCTATTCTGCAGATTAAGAAATCATGCTTGATGGATAGAGTTATGTATTGCCAATGAAATTCGTGGACTCAACACCATCACATTTTCTCTCGAGATAAGGCACGTTGGACGTACGGAGGTTGGCCCGTTTGGGCAGCTGGTAAATGAGAGGAATATCAGATGCGATTACGTATGTCATTTGCACGCCACCCACTTGCTTCGAATCTTTCTTTATTAGTATGGCAAGCTCCATATGGTGGCGACTTCATTGCTAGTCTGTATATTGACGTGTTGGCCGGGCTGATATGGCGCAAAGAAATATCAAAGCTGTGTGTGGGTGAGGGCTTAACAATGATGGGCTTTCCATATAAATTCTGACGGCTAAAAACGTATTGCGCATAAGCCCAAGATACCTAGCATCGAGACGAGCCAAGTCAGGCACTCGGACGTGATTTCAAGGTAGCAGCTAAAACAAGCACGAAGGAAGGAAGATGGAGAATACGATTTTGAATATTGAGGCCAAGGGGTTCTGGCTGAATGCTAATATCTAAATGAATAGCGAATAGAATGACATCTTCTAAATAGGCTAAATTATCTGAGATTTACAAGAACTATCAAGTAAACCCGCGAGGATGTGTAAACTCGAGGGACTTTTGGACTGCCGTCCACTCGGGATAAAGATTTACGTGCCGAATAACTTTTGGATTGTCTCAGATCTTCGCTTGTATTAGGAAATTGAATTGTTTGAAATGCTGTTGGACTTTCAGAAAAGGGTGATTAGAAAATAGGTGGGAAGGAGGGTAGCAAGGGGCAAATTTGAGATGAGAAGGTCTCACGATGTTGGAGGGATCAAGTGAAGCTTGAGTCCGTGGATTCTGGACATGACAGCAAAGTACCAAAAGATATCCATGTTGGCCACAGCCGGACAAAAATCGGCTTCGAGCAGTTACCGACATGGCCGAGACATCAAAATCTTTCAATGTCGCGCAGACGGCGAGAATCCTCAAATCCACTGATCATGTCGGCGTAATTTGTGATGCTACCTATACGAGATGACTGACATAGGAAGGCTCTAGGAAGGCTCTAGGACAGCTGCAAGAGAGCAAATACGGGACAAGGGTGAGTTGCAGTGCCAGGCTTCTTGCCTTGATGAGATATTATTGTAGTCAAACGTGGTGTTTTTGATAGTATCCTGCTCGTCTTCCTACCATCGCCACGGATATGGGAAGCCGAGACGGCTTTGCCGGCTAGACGTCAAACTATGTCGCAGGGCCTGAGGACGGGGATCATTGCTGAATGAAGATGAATAAATTAAAAACACTACGTACTACAAGTAGATATGCTGTATATGTTGCTCCGTATGCCATGCTACGGTAGTACTTCAGACCCTATTCGGCTATGCCTTGTAAGTTTCATCGGTGGAATACTTGGCGTTTTCTGTGCGACGTGACACGGCAGCCTGGGCATCTGAAGGCGTGCAGATTCCATGTCTTGGCGATGAGCGCCTTTATGTAACCTCTTGACTGCGAACCGGGTTTCAGCTTTGTAATGCGATGAATCGCCGACTACATGTAGGTATTTGTGTAAGACCTCGATTTGGAATTCCTTGTACATGCATATGCCGCTACCTGTATACTGCAGAGTACTTGCAGGACCCGGGGAGCTTCGAGGACAAGGTAGACGATACATGCCCTCGGAGCCCCGTAATTGATATTCCTTCTTTGAAAGTTTTACCATCATCTGTGTAGCTGCAAGGCCTGGTTGCAGTTGGTGGATTCTATCCCGCAGATTCCCTCCATCCATGTCGATGATCGGAGTCTTTGCGCGCCATGCCGTTGATGCTGCATAGTACACCATTTTGCATTTTGGCTGATATGCCCGCGCAGTTTGACGCTTCATGGATCCGGATGTGATGGCCATCTTGGATCACCAATAGGAATAGGACTCAGAAATAGGAGTTTATGCAGACAGAACTGTTGTTGGATACAACACTTTTGTGATACAGAGCGCCCTGCTGCTCTATCACGTCTAAAAATAGTCGCTATGAGCACTAGCCCGTACCTTGAATTTTAGCGGGTGATTTCGCTGGTGATGCCGCTTCTAGCTTCGCAGAACCTCTCCACTCCATCTCCATTTCCCCGCAAAGAGGCGCCGAACTAAGACTGCTAACTGTCGAAATTTCGTGCTTGACCAACAGCCAGGGTGATTCGAGCCAATACGAAGCCATCTGGACGTTGTTATCAGCCATTCCAGCTCGGTTTCGTCACAGCGGCTCGAGTATTGCTCAACAACTGGCTGCTTTCCCGACAGCTCTCCTAGTCAGGGGCTAGTCGATGCAACGGTAGCTGAGAATAGGGAAACGCCACCCGAGTTGTACGTCGTTTGTTTCTAAAACGGGACCGACCAAATGCAGCCTCAGCGTTACATTGCTCGCCAGAATCGCCCCAAGCGTTCCCGAGTTGGGCCTTCTGCCTGCCTGCAAGAGGGACTGCAGGGCTGTCGAGCCGAGCCCAATCACCTTAGTTGGCGGAATCGGTACAGATAGGGCAAGTCCATTGTTTTGCAGCCGGGAGCTAAATCGACGAGGAGATGGCGTCCAGCTGTTTGAGAGTTGGAGATTTCCACGAACCAGCGAACAAGGCCCGGGGTCAAGAAGTGGCCTCCGCTCCTAACCGCCTGGACTAGATGCATCTGCCGGAGAGCTGCCTCCAACCACTCACGGAATACCATTACCATCAGATGCCTCGGGTTATGCAGCTTCGTCACCTTCATTTGGGGTCCGGACAGAAGCTCTGCGAGGTTCCCTTGCCAGGAACATGGGGCCTTCTGGAAAGACACGCCGCCAGGCCCCAGCTGTGATGGCATACCCTCCATTTGTCTTTGCAGTTGAGACTATTTGCCAGAATGAGATGTGGCTAGCAGAAGAGAAGATCTCATGCAGCACATTCAATTTCACACACATGACGGGGTACTTGTACCAGCCCAAGAATTCTCGCCTATTCTGGGCACACGCTGTCTGCTGGTCTTGGCTCGCATTCGCTGCAACGTCAGAGCCGCCAACTCGGAAAACCGGCACGGCTGGGGGGCTTGCTTTGGTAATCTGCAACCGACTTGTTACCTTGGAGCTCAGAGGAACCCTGAATCTTACCTCGACAATTTCTTGTGTCGCCATGGAGTATGCCTAGGACCTGGCGTCGTCAATTCCTAGTCCTTTGAGTCTTTGATGCCATCTCTTAATAAAGACGCAGCTCGGTGGGCTCCCTTAACCCCGCCTGTCTCTCGCAATGTGGAGACCCAACAACAGATCAGTCATTTTAGGACTGGCCTCTATCGTGAATAGTGACATTTCAAGCTCATGGAGAAGGTGGATGGCCAACTCGGGCGAGAAGGAGAAAAGGTAAATTCAACGGGTACAGGGGCGAAACATGGCTAACCCCCCCGACTAAAGTGCTTCTTGAAAGGCAAAAAGATGCCTCCACTCCTGGCATCTTTGCTAGTCAGCCGCTAATTGTGTCTAGCCTTGCTCCCCGGGGGGGTAAGATTAGGAGCTATCGCCAAAGAACGCCACTGAGGGGGCTGACTATTACAGCGAATGGACTAAATACGACTGTTCACAGCTGGCTCGTTGCCGTGAGAAGTGAGATGCCATGCTTGTAAGTTGTCCCCTCTTCAATGGCCCTCGGTTAGTTTCTACCAGTTTCTGGGTCATTATGCAAGCTAGAGAATCTCGTTAGCGAACGTTTCCCATCAGTTTCGAGAGCGTTTGGTATACCTAATACTTGCCCTTTCTTTCTGATAAGAATCAAGAGTCGTTCTTTATGCATAAGTGGTAGTACTAAAATCAAGCAGAGGAGGGAAAGACAGAAAGGGGCCCTTGAGCTACCTGCATGGAGGCCTGTATAGAGCTACCCTCCCTGTCAGTCTCATGGATCTCGAGAGTCCGGCCATAAGCATAGCTCAGTATTATGCGGCCGCTTGTTCATGGCACACTAGTACGGTACGAGCATATACTTGTACGAAGCACATATACCTCCTATGTAGGTATTTTGTACAAGGGGATAGGGTCATGGACGAATGCTTGTCCGCGTTGCATGCGCGGAGCAATTGCTCATTTATCCTGACAGGACGCAATGGGAAAAGAACGACATCCAACACGACACTCTCAGCCCAGGAACGTTGAAATACTGCCGAGCAGGAAGTCGCGCGTGTGTGTCCCTAGATTCGCGCTGGCTGCCGTCGAGGCAATTTCTTAGCTCCCAATGCTACCCCTCTCGGTGAATCGTTAACGACTGGATTAAAGTTGGTGTGACTCGTCCTCGCCTTCTACTGTGCCTAAGGAGAGTGGTTGTTCGGATGAAGTTGGTGTGCTGCATGCGACAGATTCGGGGCTTGGTCACATCTGAGGACCGGTACCTTGAGAGGGCACCATCCATTCGCGTCGACTTCTTGAATCCGAATACTGCATAGTCGTTCAGCTTGGAGCGGCTGCTTTCTCCAACTTTGCCTGGGCATTGTCAATCATCTCCAGAAGAGAGCTCCTAGGTTTCGAGTCCTCATACTCACACCTATATAGAGTCAGAGAGGCCCCCCCCTCTTTCTCCAACCCCTGGGTTATGAGCATTGGTGTCTGGTTCGATCCATATCATCAAGAACGGCCTTAGCTCTTATTTATATATACGTTTGCACAGAGGCTTGTTGAGTTGCCGCAACTCCGAGACCTTTCCGAACCTCCAGACCAGTTGGCCCCAACGGACATATCCCGAGCCCTCCCGATCGTCACAATGGATAAAGTTTCCAAGAAACTATCAGAGACCAAAGAAGATGTTGTCACGGCCTATCAAACCGATGCTAATGTCAATAGAGTCAAGCGCTGGGCTGGGCCTATTGCTCGTCGCACCCCGTCTGCCGCGGCTGAGTATCTCTACGAGAAGTTCCCCATCATCCAGTGGCTGCCTCGATACAACGTCAAATGGCTTCTCAACGACTTTGTCGCTGGAATCACCGTTGGTGTGATGTTTGTGCCACAGGGTATCTCTTACGCTAAAATTGCGACTATCCCTGTGGTGCATGGTCTCTACTCTGCTTGGATTCCCTCTCTACTTTATCTGTTCATGGGAACTTCAAAAGGTGAGCAAAATGGATACCCATCCGCTACCTCTCGCTTTTTTTAAATGCACGAAAATGATTGTTACAATGTGTTTGTTCCAGATTGGCTGACTTGGGCTTCTTTTTGTTTCCGACTTATTAGAGATTTCCACTGGACCGACATCTGTTCTTGGTCTTCTTACAGCAGAGGCAGTTGCCTCTTTGCCTGATGAAGACCCGGCTACGGTTGCTTCAGCCGTGGCATTCATGGTTGGCGTCTATGCTCTTATTGTTGGAGCCCTCAAACTCGGATTCCTCCTCGACTTCGTCAGCGGCCCTGTCTTGACTGGATGGATCTCAGCTGTTGCTTTGGTCATCTTGCTTGGGCAAGTCGGTTCTCTGGTCGGCTTGACTGTCGGTTCTACAACTGTAGAGATCATTCGCGGAGTCCTCGGTCACCTTGACAAGATTCAAGGAATGACAGCGTGCATTGGGCTGACGGGCATTGCGATGCTCTTAATCTTCGAGCATGTTGGCAAGACTATTGGCAAGAAGAACAAATGGATCAAGTTTGTTTGCACCAGTCGAGCTGCGGTTGTTCTCATCATCTACACCCTCATCTCCTGGGGCGTTAACAAGGACCGTGGCGAGAAGAACTATATGTGGGCTGTGACTGAGATTAATGCCAATGGACTTGCCAAGGCTAAGACTCACGACACCAACCTGCTCGCCAAGGTGGCTGGTCGATCCGTGGCCCCGTTTATCGCCATGTCTATCGAACATCTTGGAGTTGGAAAGGCTTTTGGTCTACGAAATGGATATGACATTGATCGCTCTCAAGAGCTATTATTCCTCGGCACTGCCAATATGGTTGCTAGCATTCAAGGCTCGATGGCGTCTGGAGGTGCCATGAGTCGCACGGCTGTTTCCAGTGAGGCTGGCTCTAGGTCTCCATTAAACTTTATTTTTACTGCTGGATTTGTGCTCTTGACTCTCTATGAGCTTGCTCCAGCTCTTTACTGGATCCCCAAGGCTACTCTTGCTGCTATCATTGTAAGTTTGTCCATCATCTTGATTCGCTGGTACATACTTGATATACTAATATAGTCTCGCTTTTTTTTCTAGATCATGGCTGTTGCTCATCTCGTCTCTCCCCCTAAACTCTTCTATCGCTACTGGAGGATCAGCTTCATCGACTTTGTCGCTTCAATGCTAGGATTCTGGGTCACCCTTTTCACTACAACGGAAATTGGTCTCGCCGTGTCTGTCGGATTCAGTATCGTCTACACTCTCCTCAGACTTGCATTCCCCCGCCTGGTCAAGATTTCTCATTCGCAGGCAGAGAACAACCATTGGTCATTTTCCAAGAGCCGCCCTAAGGACTCAGAAATTGATGTTCCCTCGGAGGCGTATCTAGTCAGATTTACTAGTGATATGCTGTTCCCCAACGCTGAACGACTCAAGAACTCCATTGTTGAGGATGTCAAAGTTCGTTATGAAGCTACCTCTGCAATGTTACGGGCTGCCGAAGACAACCGAGTTTGGAACGACTCAACAAAGAGACGAGTCGCAAAGATCCGTCACCGCGAACAAATCACGCCAATCTCAACGGACGCTTATCCTTTACGTTACATTGTTCTTGATTTTGAGATGATTTCTTTCATTGACACAACTGCTGTTCTACTACTTATCGAGTTAAAGATGTCTCTGCGCAAATACTTGGGCAAGGAGTTGCAATTCCGCTTTGTCAACATGGCTCCCCAAGTTCTTGAAAGATTCACCCGCTCAGAGTGGGAATTCGTTCGCGAGGGCGAAGAGCGCACTGGAAATGACGATGTCATCTTCTCTTCCCTTGAGGCTGCTCTATTGCACCGCGATGGAGATGACAAGGACGAGAAGGTCCAGTATGTGGAGAAGGCGGTCGATGTGTAGGAGGCTGAATAAAGTATATAGGATTCAGCAACAACTGCTCAGGTTTTTTTTTTTTTTTTTTGCAATTTGAGCAATGGGAAATTATGGACAGGGCTTGGAAACCCTGGAGGAGTTGGGCTATGGGATTTATTTTGTGACGGAATATGGGTTACTTTACGATTATGGAACGATATCCGACTGTTCAGGGAGACTTGAACAGCGCAACAATTTAGCTTCGAATTTAACAATTTATCTATTGGATATTACATGATTCCCTCTTCTTATTCGAAAGATGAAGGAATGTTCAACTTTTTAAAGTCTAGCGATGAGATCATAACTGGCCGAGCTCCTTCAGCTCTCCAGTCGAGGCAAGCCGGCCAGCCTACGAGGAAGACTACTAAAGAAGGCCAAACCAAGTTCCTAGAAGAACGGATTTGGGCTTGTAATGCAGTAAGACTAATGGCGTCAAGACCTCCCCCTCATTCTGATCCTGTTCATAACCGGACGAATCTCGGTATCGAGGGTAGTCGTCCAAGACTCTATGTTGGCGCTAGGCATACACTGCCCCCCCCCCCCCCCCCCCCCCCCAATCGACACGATCTGAGGATGTAAATCGAACTATTTGTTTTTACCCCTCTTGCTTCTAATGTAAATGGTAAAGCCTGGGGTAAATAGCTGAACCTAGAGTGGAAAATGGGGCTGTCTACTGTTCGCCCGGGACGTCTTCCATGCCAAGGAGGAGGAGATGCGGGAAAGGGGGGGGAGGGGTGAAAACAACTTGGAGGCAAAAGATAGGTAGAAAGTGAGGAGGAAGGAACTTTTTGTCGGAGGCAAACCGGTTTCTGCATTGGGGAGCGTTATGGAGATGAGTTGGAGTGAAAAAAGGGGGTGTAGGTTTGTATGTATGTAGGCGTAGATGGAGATGGGGGGTATACGAGGCTCTCATATTGTTGTATTAAGCCGTAATAGGATAGTAAAAGGGCGTGGAAAACTCTTGATACGACTTGAAGAAACGTCACTGTTATTGGATCAGTGGTAGTCAGGCGGTCAAAAGAGGCTGATGTGTAATGCACTGGGCCATTTCTCGCCCCCCTTGGACTGGAACTAGGGTATAAACCCGGTGGTCTAATCTGAATCAGAATAGTGGATGAGGAGGCCAAACATCTGAGGAGTCGTGTGTATGGGGCCGTTGGAGTAGTATTCATCAGTGTATCGAGCGTAGGTGGCGATAAGTGAAGTTGTTGGAGTAGTGGTAGGTCGAATGGAGGCCCTCGGATACACTCCTCTTGGTGAGGTGTTTGATATACATACTTGTGACACGTATGGCTGTATCAGTTACTACAGATATGTGTATTATAGTCACATTGGTGCTATTTAATTGACTCTATATATGCCCGATGATAGATGGCTGGGCGCCTGATAAACTGCCACCCTTGTGCCTGCATGCTTGTTTCTCACTTTTAGTTGCGACAGTCTCATGGATACTCTCAAATAAATTGCATCAATAACTCTTTACAAATATGTCTAACAGTAGTATCCCAAATCGATATCCCGTGTCGATGTCTGAATTAAGGCCCCAAATCGAATCCAAGGTCTCGCAGTCCAACTTGCCCAGAATTCACAATATCTCGAACAAATCATCATAATCAATCTTTTCCAAGATTAATCATCCAAGAAAAACCAGTCATCTCGCTCTCACCATTAAGGAGGACAGCGTAAACAGCATCAGAATATCAAGCCTCATTTCTCATCAGCGGCTTCGTCTCCCCAATCTCCATCCTCTGCCTCTTTCCATTCTTCATCATCTGACTCTTCCCACTCTCCATTCTCTGGCTCTTCAATAGCATCCTCAGTTGCAACGGCTGCGAGCATCGCAGTCGCTACAGGGGCAGTTCGCGCGAAAAACGGATGGTCTTGAGCTGGTGTCTTTCCAAGACAGATGTATCCTACCGGCGTGTGGAGCACATCATTCGCTCGGCAGCGAACACCAAGCCATTCTAACAGGAACGCAGAGCTGATTCGAGTATCCGCCTGGGAGTCCCTTATGTAGGCGTTTGCTAGCTCCCAATCTTTGTAGCCCATGTAGAGGCGGCCTGCCAAAATGCCCAGCTCCACTTGGAACCATGAAGGAAATTCCGCATCGAGCGGAATTGGCGGCAATGTATAGTACCGAAGCTGGTTGAAAGGCGTCATTGCTCGTGTGATGGGCGCAGCGTAGGCAACGAGATGCACTTTTGATTCGTCACCGGCGAGTCGAAGCCTCGGAATAAGCAGCTCAGCTTCTTCTGGAATGACAACTAGGGCGGTCTGAGTGGAAACACTCCAGAGAATCCATTCCACAGGACGCTATAAACGATGTTCATAATTAGTATCGCGACTGATGATGAATATTTGGCAAATTAGACTTACCAGGAACCGATCGCCCACATTCTTCTTTTTCTTATAGAGCACAATCGTCCGACAAAACTCTTTTGAGACAAAGAAATTCGATCCGGTGCTATAAATCTCATGCTTTTTGCCAACTTCCGCCTGACCAATATAGTCAAAGGCATGATCAACTTCTCCGGCGGCAGTATCTAGCTTCCCAGTCTTCAAAAAGCTTAGGATAGTTGAGCTCAGACCAGGGAATGGGAATGCCTCGTAATGAATAGGCTTTTCTGTATGGCGCTCTGTCTCAAGCTGTACTTCAAGCTCGCGTTGTTGCTCCACCTCACCAAATGCATCTTGCTGCCAGGCGTCAGTACTATCGTGTTGAGATAGCTTATCCACATATCCTTGAAGGCGAGGTGAGCCCATTTCCCCAAGACTTTGCAGTGGGTCATGGGATGAGCCGCCGTATAGCTGCTCCAGAGTTTGATGCTCTTGCTGTTGCAATATTTTGACAAGGCTAGACTTAGAAGAGTCTGAACGAAGAAAGTCAGGGTTCTGCAGCATTGCATTTGCGCGTCTGCAGAAATCGATACCTTGCGCCCGGAATAGTGGATGCAAGTCTTCATTTGCCCAACAGGTCTGTTCTAAAAGCCAGAAAATAACGTGAGGAGACTCAATATAGTGCTCAATAGGGAATCTTTGACCGCAAATATCCCTGATGCTCATATCGACTTCTGGCGGGGCGAAGAAAATCACACATTGAGTTGTACGTAGAAGTCGAAGGCGCATGGCCGCTACAATGAAATCTGATCGTTAGCATTTATGTTTACCACAGTGAGATATGGGGTGGCAAATAAGATACTTACCTTGCATTGTTGTGTCTTTTGTCTGCTTGAGTGCCAGAGTCAGTGCTGCCCGTGCATCTTCAGGCAATTTCAGGTCAACCCCCCTGGTATGAGCCTCATCGAAATAAACAACGCAATCTCTCAAATCATTCGCTAGCCGTGTTGCAAGCAGCGGCGCATCTCGCTTCGCCGGATCTTTGAAGGTGACCCAAGCACTATTGTCAGCACGAAAGTAAACAGCTGCGTCTACCTTCTGCTTGTCGACCTCGAGCCACAGCCTGGCCAATTCTCGGTTTCCCATCTCAAGGATATATGCACCAGCGTCTATTAGAACCCTAATATCTCGTTTTGATAGCTCTCTTAGCATGTCTTTCTCACTGAGACGCTGCCGCTTGCGGTCCACCAAGACTACGTATCCCCTGTTCCGAGGCTGTAACAGGTACGATAGAACCTCGGCATTGGTCTGAAGTAGATCGGAGAGATCTTCTTGCTGAATTGTCATGGGCAGTAGGTATCTGTTATCATTGGTCCCACTGAAGCCTGTCGTTCGTGCGCTGAGGGTTGTTTTTGGTTCGGTAGCCTGAGGAATATCCCATGCAGAAGCCTGCAATTTTATAGTAAATTGCCGCGCATGAGGTGGAAAGACGAACTTGTTCATATAGTAATCAGTAAGGACTTGAGTTCGGCATAATTTCTCCCAAAGTAGCCTCATCTGGGACTCATCGTCGAGATTGATAAAATTCCAATGCTGTAGAGAAGGAGGCAGAATTGATCCTGAAATTAACTTCTCGTACTCAAACACTGCGTCTTCCGAATCCAAAACATGCTTTATGACTTGTCGGAATTGTTCGTATGATAGTCCAGCTGAGTAAAAGCTTAGACATGTCAACATGATGGCAACATCCGGATGACCGTACTCTGATAACTCCGAGGGCACACCTTTGGCCATATAGGGGACTGCGACGGGAAGTCGGTGCGGATGGAGGCCGTATTGCACATTCCATCGCTTTGCTAGGCAGAGCACTAGTATCTTGCAAGTAGTGAAACCTCGAACAGTGAGTAGCATTTTCTTCGCACTCTCAGGGCGCGAGAAAGAATTGACTGCTTTTTCGAACAGCTTTTTATCAAGATTTTTCTCAGAAAGCACTCGCTTGATAGCCGTCCGTGTGTCTTCATCGACTGACTCTTCTCTGTAGAGGAATGGAGCTTTGCCGGCGGCGACATCTTCTATTATGAGCCTGTGAAGCTCATCTTCGACATCAGTGCGTAGGAATTGAATAGTAGGGAGCCAGCTAGATGTTCCCAGAACCTCTATGCTTCCTGGAAAACCTTTCCGTAATCGCGGCACATACTCGCACACCATAGACAGAAGGCCCTGAGCAACCCGCCATCGGAATGGATGCCCATCGACTGCCATTTCCGATCCACTAGGATAGTTCAACTGGGTTTTTGGCGATAGTGTGAAATCTGATTCATCCAGTATATCTCGACAGTGAGTATCGAGCCATTTCTGGAAGTTGATCATTGTTACGGCTTCTTTGGATTCACTATCCGCAAGGCGCTGTAACCCTGATAGCCTAAACGATAGCACATGCTCATGGCTCGTTAAGATTAAACCTCTGGATCTTTGCATATCATGATGCAGCTCCTTGTATAGCTGAAGCATATGATCTGCCGTGGATGTTTGTCGCGAGAATGGTATATGATATATTCCTCGTCCGACGAGGCCACCGAGTCGTGCGTGTATCATGTTAGCTGTTTGCATTACAAGAGCCCTAGGGACAATAAGGCGGGATACGTCCGTGCCATTTGCCAACATAGCCGCGGCCATGGGCATGATACATGATGTTTTGCCTGTAGAATAAACGTTAGTGTTTGGTCTGGATCTGGGTGTTCTGTCACATCTTACCTTTCCCCATGTTCATTTGTAGCACGCTATTCTTGCCCGAAACGGGATTGATGATAGCTCGGGCAACGTCAACTTGATCCGTGCGAATTAACATGTTGCCGTCAATCTCAAGTAGCAGCCAATCTGAATCTTCTTGCACAGGATCCCAGTTCTCATGGCCAACATTGTGAAGCTCTTCATACATGGCTCGCTGATCCTCACAAAGAATAGCTGATCTCAGACGGGTTAATCTCTGGATTTCTGCAATTGCGCAGCCATAATGTGTAAGAGCTTCTTTCATCCCATGGCCAAATCGATGATTAGCGCGAGATTGCAAAAGTTCAAGCATTTCAATAGGAGTTTTGCACGGCAGAAGGTCTCCTAAAGCGAGCCACCTGAACCGAGTATCGCTTGACCAAAGCCCGTCCTTGATCAATTCTAGATATGCGGCTGTAGCGGCTTGGGTGTCTTCGATAGCATCCGTTATTTCCATCATTTCAGGGATGAAAGTGAGCGAATCGGCACCTGTCATATGGCTGTTATGCTCCAAAGCTTCCAAGCTACGACGGAGATCGCCGCTGTAATCACGACGCAGGCTACTTGGTGAGCTAGAGAAGGAGTCTATAATTTGACCTAGTTCGACAAGTTCAGGTGGCGCTTGTTGAAGTTCGCTGTCTTGTGATTTGAGCTTAGTAGATTTGAAGTGACCACCGAGTCGAAAAAGCTCTGGGCCATCTTTAACCACAAGATCTCGCGAAATAGATGGTATGATATCTTGATACTTGGCACTGAGAAAGTTGGAGATTCTCGGCCGCCAATGTCCCGGTTTCGCCGAGTAACAACCTGAGCCATTGTATTGTTCCCGATAATGCGAGATGACTGCATCAACCTGGCCGATATAGGTCGCCAATACATCGTTCTGCTTTCTGCGATCCCAGTCTGCCTTGATAGCGCTCAAGGCAGCGGAAGTATTGATAAGTGGTAGAGGATGGGCCTCATTGAAGTCAATACAATGGGGAAGCTCGGGCCAAAGTTTTAAAAGTTCTTCAGCAAATATCTTCCCTTGGCTTTCGCACTCTTTCTCGTGACTTTCTCTCTTTCTCTGCTGTTTATGCTCATTATGAGACACCCGGGGGCACGGCAAGAATGCTTCAGTAATGAATTGCTGAAGGATCTTGACTGAAGGTGGTCCGCGTTCTTTGAAGCGCGAAAAGCTAGAATAACTTGGGCGCTCTAATTCTCTGAGCTCCTTGATACAGCAAAAGGCTGCCAAAAGCTTTACAACATCCATATCAGCCTGTGGGCGAAAGAAGATTAAACCTAGCTGAAAGATTGACGAGAATACATTGTTCTCGTCACAGCAAAAGTTTATGAGTGAACCGAAGCGCTGATTAATTGGGTCCTCCATTTGATTCAGGAGCGGTTCAACACTCAATAGAGAACTGTCATTGAAGCCATCAATATAGTCCCAGCTCTCAAGAAGTTCTTGCAGACTGCGCTTGGTCTCGATATGAAGTGAGCTCGAGTGTATCATATTGGCAATTCTGTATACTTGACGGCTATTGGCATCCAGTGATCTGTCACGAGAGATGTAAGCTTTATCGGACTGCCGTAAGTATGCAGTGTCTTCAGTTGTTCGTTCATATAGCGAGCGGCGAGCTTTTGCACGGAGCCGTAGCTGGGTTTCCTCCCTCAAAGGCACCGGGTGGATGTCCTTTCTTTGAGAAAATTTAGCGAGTTTAGCCGCCTTCTCCTGGATATTTCGAATCAAAGCTTCAAATTGGTCGCTTTGAATTGTCACTGTCAGTAACTGATTCCATTTTACCCTCTGTAAACGTTTGAGCTCTGCAGGATAATAATCTCGTTGAGGAAGCAGAGATATAAACTCTTCAAGGTTCGGAGAACAATCAGGTGACCATGGCTGGGCTGTACCAGACTTCAGAATGCGGATTGCTTCCTCCGTTCCGGTTACTCCTGTTAGAGGATCTGGAACACAGAAAGATGTGACAGCATGGTACAGGGCTTTCTTATACAGCAAAAGCGGCTCTGCTGGTGCAGATAAACGGCCAAGAGTCTCGTCAATGTCAAATCGAAAATATCCATCAGAGTCTGTTGAGAAAGAGGATACATGTACGCCGCTGTGGTGGCGTGCCCAGGTCAATTTTCCATTGGGCACGATGATGCTTCTCTTTTTCTCATCTTGCGTGTCTCGTAACACAATCTTACTGGTAAGCCCATACCATGTTCCGGCGTCTTGATTGCGGTCGACGAAGGCTTTAAGCTGCTTGCAGTCGAGTAAACCATCATCATTGACTTTGAACTCAAGATCTAGGTGACGCAGTTCGACTGATAGCGTGCCCCTTCGTGCCACCGGTTGGAAGACTGTTAGCTTTTGTGGCATTTCAAAATGCTGAAATACATTGGCCACTTGTTGAAAAACGGCAGATCGTGGATCAACCAGTCTCACGTTTCCACCACGAGTTGCGGTCCGCTGCGTAAAGTTCAATCTCCAGTCGCGGGGACGGCTCCACCAGATTGAAGGATGTCGCCGGATTTCCAAAATACCCGTATCTAAAGCTAGCCAATGATAGCAGGAATCCACTAGACTTGTAGATAGATCAAATGTCATCGGATTATCCAGCTTAAACAGGGATCTAGGAATAAATTCGTAAAGCACGTTTTCTTTCTTTGCTCTAGTCCCTTTTCGAACAACTGCTCGAACAACGATCTCAGAGTCGCGTCGACCAAGATGGATAATCTGATCTGGAAATAGGCGATCAAGTCTATAGTCCATACCGAACATGGACGAAGGATAGACATACAAGCTGTGGTCTCCGAACAAAAGCTGGATAGTGGGATCGTTGAGCATAGCTGGAGGGAGGCTCCCTCGCTTCTTTCCGTTGACGAGGAAATGGCCCTCTAAGATATGTAAATGAAAAACTTGCCTGTTTTGAGAGCGCTCAAAATCCCCATTCGCAACGAACCGAATCCATCTTTGGTGTGGAGAGGAAACAAACGTCCAAGATGATACGGATTCGGCCGGACAATTTGTAATATTTTGCCAATTAGCGTCAATAGCCTCTCCAATGATGTTTGAGTGCGCTTCGACTGCAGAATGAATCAAAGAGCTAAGCCGAGAAGTCATCTTTGCATCATGAATGAGCATATTCTTGGCCAAAGCTGGCAAACTGTTGATGCCAACCACTTGATTCTCTTGAAGCGCAACCGAAGCTTGAATCCAGGAAGAAAGGTCAGTTGGCAAAAGCGCCGTCTCTCGGCTAATGTAGATCTCAAAAGTCCGGCGACATAGTAATGCGGCCTTCAGGCTATAAATGGAGATTCTATGAGCAGCTTTTTTGTCCCGAGCTTTCCTGGATTCTTCCTGCGATGTGTTGATCCAGTTTAGAGCAGTAGCCCTAGCTAATTTGAGAAGATGCTCAAACTCGTTGCGCATTTGGCCATCGGGTAGTAGAGAGAAAGCCCGTAAACTCAAGTTTATGAGAAGCTCCATGCCGCTGACTTCTCTCCAATTTGTACGGATAGATTCCATTCGATTTCCGATTTGCTCTTTCAATCTTTGAGTGAAGTCGATATCTGCCATAATTGAATGCACGCTACGTAGAGCGGTTGAATCTTCCGGGGCGCGGGGGCCAGCTTGGGCAGTTAATTGAGTGAGCGTCAAAGTCGTATCTTCACTGCTGAAGTCGAGGTTGGAAGAGCCCAATTCCACAAGAATTTTTGGCCAGCGGCAGAATTTGCCGGCAAGGAGTTTCTGATATGTCGAAAACTCTGCTACGGACATGGTGGATGGGCATTTGGTGATATTGGCTTGGATCTCGTAAGATGATGGTCCGTCAATATCCTCAGCCGGATGCTGCTGTGGTCTCAAAATTGTACTAGAGAGTCCTCTTGGGATGCTGATTCCGCAAATATGATACAACGTGGGAGCTTTGGCAAGATCCTTTGCCCATATCTCGGCTTCGTGGTCATATAAATAGAAATCTGCCGCGAATGGCAGGATGATCTTATTCATAGGCACTAGTCCATTACTGAAACTGTAATGCGTTTCTATGAAACATTTCTTTCGAGATGCGAGCGAAATGCTTGTGCAATCTGCAGTCATAAAGTTCGACAGTAGAGGACATGAAGCTAACGAAGTAAAAGGTGGCTTCGATTGCAAGCGGTCAGGGTGCACCAAGTCCCTAAGAATCTTCCATGTTGCGTTGCGGTATGCAGATAGGTACTTGGGCATTACCAGCTCAAAAACAATTTGGCTCTTTTTGTCTTTTTGTGCGGGAAGAAATTCTTCATGGTGTTGCACTTTGAGCTTATTGCGGACCCTCCAGTGCCAGCATCTTGTGCAGCCGCGAACATCCCGGACTCGACCTTCAAATGTGCAACAACAGGCCATTGTATTGATGTTTTGAGTACGTTGCTCATATTCGGCTGTAGCTTTTGCCCATTTATCAATCTTGGCTTCACGATTGGTATTCGCTGCACGTTCGATAGCTGTCATTTCTCCCCTCATCTGCTCTGATTGCCTCACATATTGTACAGCAAAATTCACGGCATCCAGATCGCCGAAAATGTGGTCATTTTTAGCTCTTGTATGGCGGCCATCAAGGTAGTTTTGTATTGCCAATAGTCGCTTCATATCCGTAAGATTGGGCAGTTGAAGGACATCGAGGAGTCCAGGCCTGAAGACTGGGCGGTAGTCGCCCAGCAGAGGACAGTTTCGAAGGGCAGATTTGTCCATTCGCATCCAGAGTTCAAATATCGCGAGTGCCTTGGCACTCTGAAGAATTGGGTCATCATCATAGACGTTCCCAATTGCTTGAAAGACCTTGTGGATTTGTTCAGCAAGTCTCTGGCAGTGACTTTCACTACCTTCGATGGCGCTCGAAGCAAGCTGGCTATCGAGCTCAATCTTCTGCTCTAGCTGACTGAGTACGTATATGCGACTGAAGAAATTATGGCTTTCTCCAATTTTTTCAACCAAGCGATCGGGGAGATGCAATGACACATTGCTCGAGGCCTGAGGAGCTTGCTTGGCAGCCAATAGCTTGCTGAGATGACCGCTACTATTTTGAAGTGATAGGTGAAGGGATTTTTCAGGCGCTCGTAGGGGAAGCTGTACGATGGATCGCTCTGCTTCTTTCTTTGCATCATCCCACAAAGTTTTGACAGAGCTGTTTGCAAACTCGATTGAAGCTTCAATTGTTGGCATGGCATTGCTGAAGAACTCTTCAAAAGCTTCCTTGTGCGTTTGCAGGAGAGCTTTCTCTCGTTCGATCTTGATCATTCGGCGGCATAGCTTTGTCCGAAGAGTGAGAACAAGCTCTGGTTCAAACGTTTTGACCTCGTTCATGGAAAAAATATTCCCGACCTTGTCTTCCTTGATAGCAAACCTTTTTGTAGCGTCGCGGAGTAAATTGGCAAAGAAAATGTTCATTAACAACTTGTAACAAGCTCGTCCACTTTGACCAAGCGAAAGTTCAAGCTGTCTCTGGGTTGCAACTCGCAAGACTAACCAGAAAGGGAGTCTTCTCCATGGCAGTGATGCCGCTTCCACGAGATTCACATCGTCTCTGACTTTCTTTCTGAGAGTTGGAACCGTTGTAAAATCGCCGATAGCCTCAAGGATAGCCATGAGCATCTGCGTTATCAAGGCCGGATCGGACGTGTCTCGAAGCTCGCTCACAACCCTTCCGGCTTTTCGAGCCTGAGCTTGGAGGCTATGAATTGACTCCATGCTGGCTCTTTCGAGGAATGCCGCGAGCGACTCCTGAAACTTCTTATCGTTGAACTCTGCAAGAGTCAGGCGAACAGAGCGCCCAGGGAAATCCCAAAGAAGGGCATTGTCGGCGGCAAGAACGTGTTCAGTCGCTGGAGACGTTTCGAAAGATTCAACGACGACTGAAGCCTTTTCGTTCCTATCGACCACGATTGAGTTAGCAAGAGCGAGGGTTTATAACCATCCTAGATTAAGGTACTTACCCATCGATCTCATGCCTGATGAGAATGGCGGCGTTTTGCTCAATCACATGAAGAATTAGAACGTCCTGTGGCTTGATTTGCGCAAAGTATCGAAGCATAGTTTCTTTATCGAGTCTTCCTTGATTCAATTCGTGGCATGCTTGAAGTGATTCGCTTAAAGAGCGGATGGCATCAGAGAACGGCTGAGTTGTCAGAGCATCGGCTTCTTTGCAAGCTTTCAGCAATCTGGTGAGAAGATTGTTAGATATCTCCCAACAGCACTCTTCCTTTTCTCTTTTCCCAGGGATATTTGGGGGTAAGATGGCGTGATCCAGGACGGATCGAAGAGCCATGGCGATGGTTGGGGGCGGGAGAATGATGAGTAAAGCACAGCAATAAGTATGAGAATTAGGGGTTGGTCGTGTGGAAGTTGTTTTTAGGAAGAGGATTTTGGGAATAAAGAGCATGGAATTATATGAATATTTTCGCGTTTGTGCGCCAGCTGCCTCAGGTGAATGATGATCCTGCCAGCTGCCGCTCGTTTGCCGTCAGCAAACACGAGCCTGCAGCTGGCCGATATTAGACAATGCCAGTCATCGGGTATTTACATCACGCAGTAATTTCCATGCTTTTGCCCCTTAACACGACAAAGCATTGCGTGCGGGAGGCCTGCAAGGCCAAATGACGGCTGACTTCCGTTTGTATTTCAGCATTTCTGAGGAACAGGAGGCGGGACTAAACGCTGGTTGCAGATATTATGTCGTAGAAACAGATGACAGAACTAATCAATGATATTGGCATATTCCACGGAAATAATTGGCCTTGTTCTGCTGGTGCATGACAGTGAATAGATGCCGTTGAGAGTTTGAGTGAGCAAATATTTAATGGATCAAAGACGCGAGGCAGATTTGCAAAGGTGCATATCGCAGCAGAGCTGCTTCCAGCTTTGCTCTTAACAGGACAGATTGCCAGCGCTAACTTAAGCTTAAAACAAACCCGACTCGCAATTACCTAGTCGGGCAGAAAAACTGGCCGCTCTTGTGAGGTAGGACGAAATTTGTTGTTTGATTGCTTATTTTTTTTTTTTTTTAACATATATCGCAAGTGTTGTGTATTTTAATATCCTGTCTTACATAGATACGAGTACCGTTTGGGTATACAGTACCTCTTTTCAGTGTTACTTTAAATAAAAATACTACCATGAAATCTCAATGCAATCAGTAAAAAGAAGCGTTCTGCTATGTAGCTATTAAATAAAATATGATTATTGTTAAGAAAAGTGCCTGCTAAAGGCAAGGAGCAAAAGGGTGCTGGAAGCAGATGTATACCTAGGCAGATGGCTTCAATACCAGTATGTACCTGCGCTCGCCTGCAGCCTCAACCAAACGAGATGGCTTAAACGAACCAGCTGACTGCCATCAAAGTAGGAAGCTTTGTTCAAACGGTGTGATCTTGAATAAACTTATTGCCCTTGATCAAACCGGCTGACGGCGTCTTAACTAGGTGACCTCAATCAAACCGGGAGGTGTGCCACGGCTTTACTCACCGCTATGAACGCTCCGGCGGGCATCAAGCTTTAGATAGTATATTTCAGAAGCTAACCGACCCGTTTGTTCTTTGCAACAAATGCTCCCAAAACAAGACTTAAAGCTTCTATACTCCATGTAGAAGGCAAGGCTTAGTTATCGTCGTTCTTAGAGCCCGCACTTCTTCTCAGATTGCTCGTCGAGAGCGTTTGGGAGTAGCAACATTTAAGAGGCGCCACAAGACCTGCGTCACCCCTTGCATTAGAGTGAGAATTTGTTGGTCGTTTGTGTCTCGTAATAGCCGTCATGCCGATAAGAGATCTGTGTATCGCGGAGCTGGTATCATAAGCAGATTCGTGAATTACATGACATGATATACAGTGATGCTCATGCAGAGATCATGATGCCAAATATCTTTGTGGATTCCCCGTCATCTCAAAAAGCCATGGAAAGCAGCCAAGCTGCTGCTATGGCACAGGTTAGTCCATGTACCGCCGAAATGAAGTGTTACGTGAAGCTAAGACCCATTCAAAGCAAGCAGATATATGACTAAGCCAAACGCACAGAAATACGACAAATGGCTACGAAGTAGAGAGCTGAAATGATGTGATCCCAAAATACAACCTAAAAGGGCTTGGAAACCTGCTTGAGAAGGACCGCTGAGATCAGGCCATAACAAGGATATGTACTCAGTACATCTATTTACTACGAGACATTACTCCTAATCAGTACAGCCGGCGCCATGTGGGTTATGCGATAATAATACCTACTTATATGGTGCCAGGTGAATAGGATTGAATCTGACATATGCTATCAAGAAGCACTAATCCCTACGGTCATAGACTCAAAAAGAATGATAACTAGTAGAAACAGGAAGTTCCAGAATTGGAATAATATGACAAAAGTATTGGCGGAACGACGGAGCTTAGAGAACACAGCTTGGTGATAAATGATATCATTGCATGCATACGAAGTTGACACGACCAACAGACATCCAAATCGGGGTGGTGGTCCGAGGTATCACAACAGCTGTCGACCAACAACAGTTCTCAAACTACCTTATCGCGGTATATTTCATACCTGTACACACACAGATATGGTGTTGAAAGACATCGGCCACTTATGTTCAAGACTGTCGGAGGCGGCGGCACACGATGCGTCTTTTAGCCTGGCACCACGCCCGCAAGGCTACCAATTGGATGACAAGACGTGGGGTTTTCCAGTCATGAGGCACATTGTATGAGCAATGATATCAAGACTTTGGCGACTTCCCCGCGCAAAGCGCAAATATAAATTTGCGTTTGAGGCTGTATCCTCGAGTGGTTGGCCGAACCGGACCATGGGACTCGTCTGCCTTCATCTGCGTCTGTTTTCCTGCAATTTATGTCCTTTCTCTCCTCCATTTTAGCAAACTATTTTGAACCAACACAAATAAAAATAGTAAAAATTTCAACATTTGAATATATCTTTGTTTACCTAAATGAAACAATGACGACTGCTTTGGGTTGGCAGATCTCGCCCTTCAGTTGGCTGACCACCACCACACTAACACTCTTGACTGCACGTATGGGTCCAACACAAAGGTCTGACCATTCAGCTAACAATAACTACTTCAGTATGCCGCACTTCGGATTATTTTTAATTTGTTTCTGCACCCTTTATCCAAAATCCCGGGTCCAATCACATGGAAAGTATCTCGCCTGCCTTTCATCTGGGCTCTTCTAAGGGGAACTCTCGTCCACGATGTTGAGCGGCTGCATCGCAGGTACGGGCCCATCCTCCGTATTTCGCCAAACGATGTCACCTTTGCCCATGAGGATGCCATCAGAGACATATTGGCGTTTCGTAAAGACCGCCTGCCGTTTTTGAAGGATCTCACATGGTGGAAGGCCAACCCTGGGATGCCGGATTCTATGATTAGCATCATTGACCCAAAGCAGCATGCGCGCATTCGCAATCTCTTGGCGCCTGGGTTCACTCCGCGCGCTTTGAAAGAGCAAGAAGATATTCTGCATCTCTATGTCAATCTTTTGGTAGAGCGGATCCGAGAGCTCGCCAGCAAAGAGCCCGAAAGTGGCGCCATCATCGACGTTGTGCGCTGGTTCAACTTTACCACGTTTGACATCTTTGGCGACCTTGGCTATGGAGAATCATTCAACTGTCTCCAAGATTCCAAGTATCATCCTTGGGTCGCTCTTCTCTTCAAGAGTGTCAAGGCAGTGTCTTTCATAGCGGCGGCACGATTATATCCCGTAATCGAACGCATACTCTTCATGTGCATCCCGCCCTCGCTGAGAGAGATGCAAAAGAACCACTGCCAGCTCATTTCTGACAAGGTTCACAGACGTCTCAATTTTGAACTTGAGCGACCTGACCTTATGTATCATGTCATACAAGGCGCAGAACGTCAAAGGCTGCCGCAGAGTACCATTGACACCACATTCATGGTGCTGACAATCGCCGGTAGTGAGACAACAGCGACAGCGCTGAGCGGCACTCTCAATTATCTTGTCAATAACACGGATAAGCTCGAGATTCTAAAAAGGGAAATCCATGAGGCTTTCCCAGCAGAGAACGACATCAGTCTTGACGCCCTGCGCAAGTTGCCGTACCTCAACGCTGTGATTAACGAAGGACTCAGACTCTGTCCCCCTGTCCCTTGGATTATCCCAAGGAAAGTACCCGAGGGAGGCGAAACTGTGTGCGGAACATGGCTTCCAGGAGGGGTAAGTCAAATCTCAGTAACATCTGGTTACCTTGCTGTCGTATGTCTGTCGTTGCGTTGTTCGCTAACAAGTTTGCGAAACAGACTTCAGTGTCGGTCCAGGCATACACTCTAAACCGTGACCCGGATCATTATCACATGGCCACGTCGTTTCATCCAGAGCGCTGGCTGCCTGATGCCCGTACAAACCCGAAGTCTCCCTTCTTCCATGACCGGCTTGAGACCATGCAACCCTTCAGTGAAGGGCGGGAATCTTGCCTGGGACAACACCTGGCACTGGCAGAAATTCGCCTCATCTTTTCCAAGCTGCTTTGGTCATTTGACTTTGAGGCACTGGAGGATCGGAAGACAAAGTGGGAGGATATGAGGACATTTTTGATAGTTGAAAAGAAGGTTATTGAGATGAGAGCGAAGTTGAGGGCTACAGCTTAAGTCGCTTGGTACATGTATACTTTGACCCCCACCACAATTGAGAAGAGGCATACACTTGGCGAGAGAAATGTTTAGATACCCCGAACAAGCAATACAGGGGGACGATGTGATGCTGTTAGCTAGCAGAATACATGTGTTTATTACTACCAAAGCTGTATGCGCGCATATGGTCGCAGAATCTACATCTCTAGTCGGTTGGTCAAGGCGATGTAAGAACCGTAAGAGCTCCATACCCTTGGAGTCATCAATATACGCTATTCTCATCCTTTTGGCACATGACACATACTGTCAGGTCACTCAAGCTCAAATTCGAGCCGTCTGTTCACCTTGTCAGAAATCAGTTGGCAGTGCTCCTTTTGCATCTCCATCACAGCCGTTGTGTGATACGTGCCTACTACTTCGCCTATAATGTATCATGTGCCACCCATCCTGCGATTGTGGCCCCAATGTGTCAGAACCTCGGGGAGTTAGTGCTTCCCGAAACGCTAAGGCGTAACCACTACTGTAAGTGGCGGCGGGTAAAGTCCCAGTCCGTTGGCTATACGGACATGGCTACAGAAAGCTGTTGATAACGAACGGGTCTTCTTAGAAAGAGACTGCTCCGCTGACCCGGGCAAGCATCAGGCAACTATTTATAGCGTACCAATATTGATGCCATCGAAACAGACTCCTCGTCATTGGCCGCTGTTAGAGCCATGTAGCCAGCAGTGCCAAAGAAGACTCCTCCCATAGTATAAGCTGCGATCCCGATACACTACATGTCGCGGGCTTCATTTAAACAGCATCTTTGATGGGAAACGAGACTTTAATCAACTTGAACGAACAATTCCCCCTCTTTTGCGCTCTATGCGATGCTCAAGTGCTAGCCTTATGCAACTGGCTAAATTTCCGCCATAATCATGTCTAAGCTAATGGAGGGGGATCCTTCGGGTGCTGTTGGTCGTTGTTCATTAATGAAAGGATTTTAGAGGCTTCCCGCTTGCGTTGAATAAACAGCGACATTCTCCTGTATTCACTGTCAATATCGGATTGCAAGTCTGTCTTGATTGATTGTTTGTTTCGCTTGTCACCATGGGAGCCCAATGGTCGCAATTCTTCCCCCCAAAGCCAACCTTTACGGAGGCTAATTTGGATTCGTTGGACGGAAAGGTCGTCATTATCACTGGCGGCTCCTCAGGTATCGGCTTTGAGCTTGCCAAAATCTTGTACCGGAAGAATGCAAGAGTCTACATCGCTACGCGTTCTGAGCAAGGTGCTCGTGAAGCAATTCGGCGCATACAAGCCTCCGAGACCACAGGAGGCAGCCTTGAGTTCTTGTATCTGAAGCTGGATGATTTAAGCAGCATCAAAGCCTCAGTTCAAGAATTCACAGCCAAGGAATCGAAGCTTCATGTGCTGTGGAATAATGCCGGCGTCTCCCAGCCACCTCTGGGCAGCGTGTCATCCCAAGGCATCGAACTGCAGTTTGCTACAAACTGTCTTGGGCCATTTTTATTTACCCAGCTACTGCTGCCTCTTCTCGAATCTACAGCCGCAGACACAGCAACACCTCAAGGCTCAGTTCGCGTCGTATGGACCAGCAGTCAAGTTATGGAGCTGTCATCTCCTCCCGGTGGCATCATCATCGATGAGCTCCGCGCGCCTCCTCAAGATCGAACTCGCAACTATACCAATTCAAAAACTGGCAATTATTTCCTGGCTACGGAGCTTGCTCGAAGGGTGGGATCCTCAAACATTGTCAGCGTGTCTATAAACCCAGGCGCCGCTACCACAAATCTCTTTCGTCACACGCCGCATCTCAAGTATCTGGCCTATCCGCTGCTTTATAAGCCTCAGCTTGCGGCCCTGACCGAGCTTTACGCTGGATTTTCTGCGGATATTAGCATACAGAATAACGGATGCTATGTCATCCCATGGGGCAGAGTTTCGAACCGCCTTAGGGAAGATTTGATTGACGCAACCAAGACTTCCGAAGAAGGCGGGTCAGGAAAAGCACAGGAATTCTGGGAACTGTGTGCAGAGAAGGCAAAGGATTATATGTAGATGTTGACGACTCTCAGTTAGCCGTGATGGAGAGCACTTCCAATAGTTAATATGTGTCTCAGAAGCATCTGGTTTTCTCATAGTTGGTGTGTTTAATATTGTGTTGTAGATGCATCTCGACGAGTAATAAAGATGCATAACGTAAGCCTCATGTCGTCTTCGCTACATTTGCTCCGTAATGTCGCCAATAGGGTATCATCAAGCCCATCAAGGCAATTTTCTGGTTGCCATTTCCAATCAATCGCTTCTCCACCTGTTTCCGAATAGTGGGTAGGGGGTAGAGACTCAATTGTAGATTCAGGACCAGAGCCCCAAGATGTGCAAGTAACGAGTAATGATATAAAACACAGCTTCGAGCGTTGCTTGTACCGGTTTGATGATATAAATACCTGATCAAATATATAAGCTCATGTTTTCTGTGACTTATAGACAGCCTTTGAAGTCTCTAATATCAATATTTCCTGGGTACAAGACCCCGCTGGGGTGTTCACTAAAAGGCTGATCGTGCCGTGCCGCCCGCCATAAAATAAGCCCCCCCCGTACCTAACATAGCGTCGTACGCGTCCACGGGTACCTTTTACTATAGCGCATAAAACCAATCGGGAGCCGCAATTGAACTTCACTGAGACAACATACCTACTCACGACTTCACAGAACTTTTGGTGAAGATGGAGAAGGCAGCCTTGCCAACGGACGGCGCTGCTGCGCAGCAACTCGCACATAAGAAGCGCATCTGGCGCCTCAGAGCAGCGTGCATTGCTGGTCTTGCATGCTTGTTTCTTTTCCATCTTCATTGGCCTTTCTGGCGACCTCCTCCACCTCCTCATCACCATCACCCTCATCCTCATCCTCCTCACGGTCCTCCTCACGGTCCTCCTCACGATCACCCTGACCATGATCACCATGGCCACTGGAGAGGGCCTTCGCCCTACGGGAAATTCCCCAAAGCGAATGATCCTTTCCACTTCATCCCCTGCACGGATAAGACTGTGCCTCCTGCTCTTGATGACCCCCATGCAAAGAGAAGCTGGGCGAGGCTCTTTGACCCAGATCCCAGACACTGGAGCTGGGGCAACAGGACTGAGCAAGGCAAAGACGCCATCCTGAAGCATGACCCCTACGCTGGCCGCGGCATCTACCTCTGCGGCTGGCTGGATGTTCCTCTGGACTACACCAACGCGTCTGATGCCCGTATCGCCCGTCTCGCCGTGACAAAGTACCAGGTCTCGGGACTCGCTCCTGTTCATGGCCTCTCCAAGCCCTTTGCTGGCCATAAGAGCGAGCGCACCCTTGTTGTTGAGCCTGGCGGTCCCGGTGGCAGCGGAACGTCTCTCGTCTGGCGCTCTGCTGAAACCTTCACGGAGCGTCTGAGCGGTGGCGCATACGATGTGCTGGGCTGGGATCCCCGCGGCGTCAACACGTCCCTCCCCGCCCTTTCCTGCTTTCCCTTTGATGCCGACAGAGATCACTGGGCAATGCTTAGTGGACAGTACCGCGAGGTTCTGGGCTCGCCTAGGGCTCATCTCGAGGTCGCCGATGCCTTGAACCAGGCAATCTTCAGCGCCTGCTACAAGACGCATGGTGATCTACCTCGTTTTGTGAGCACGGCATTCGTGGCTCGCGACCTCGAAGAAATCCGCAAGGCCCTTGGCGAAGACGAGCTGACGGCGCACATGATCTCGTACGGCACTGGAATTGGACAGACGTATGCAAACATGTTTCCATCAAGTGTAGGAAGAATGATTCTGGATGGTACTGAGTATGTCAAAGACCACCGCCTCTTGGGAGGCTTTGGTTGGACTGCCCTGGATAACGCGACTAATGCCTGGCACGATGGCTTTCTGGGAGAGTGCATCAACGCTGGACCAGAGCATTGCGACCTAGCGAAGCCGATTGATGACCAAGCTGTAACTCTGGAAAATCTAGAGTCTCGCATGGAGACACTCATTACTTCGCTTATTGCGCGGCCCGCAGTAGGCTATACAAAATCCAACGGGCCATCTATCATCACATACTCTGGTTTGGTGGGAGCCATCTATGGATCTCTTTATAACGCATTTTCCTGGCCCGCGCTGGCAACGCTGCTCTACGAGCTCGAAGCAGGAAACTCTACACTCGCTGCAGCCATGCTTGAGCGCACAACCTGGGAATATGACCCTGCCCTGCCCTCTATTCCCAATAAAAAACCATCTACCGATGAGTTATCGGACCTAGTCATATGCTCAGATGGCTATGATGCCGCGCTGCCAGAGAACGGCCTTGACTGGTGGGAATCCTTGTGGGTTAATATGACAGCAAAGGCTTGGATCTCGGGCAACTCGCGCTTCTACAGCGTCTTCCCTTGCCAGCGGTTTACAGAATACTGGCCCAAGCCGGCGGAGGTCTTCCGTGGCGACTTGAATGCAACGCTCAAGCACCCGGTTCTGCTGATTGCCGAGACATATGACCCTGCTACACCGCTGCGAAATGGCCGAAGACTGCTCGAGGAGATGGGCAGCAATGCGCGACTTATTGCGCACCACGGCTACGGCCACTCATCGCGAGACACGTCCGACTGCACAGATGCCATTGCAAAGAAGTATATCCTGCATGGAGAGCTGCCTGACGAGCAAGAGACGGCCTGCTACGCGAACGAGAAGCCGTATCTCTATGGCGTGGAGAAGGGCAAGGCGGGCGAGAAGAAGGATCCGCTTGCCATTTGGAGCGAGCATATGAAGGAGCTGCCGTATCTCATCCCTCGGCTGCTTTAGAAAGATGTAGCATAGTATAAGCCGCGAGTCGGTTGCTTTTCGAGTTTTTTTATATTCCTATTCTGGAGGAGAAAGGGCAGATGTCTTGCGGAGAAATTTATATCATTGTATTGTTTGTATGTATTAACCATGGGATTCGCGTTTTCATAAATTAAAGTCATATATTTAAGCGAAACTCACCTTTCCATCTATATTCCGTGATGCATCATATAGCTCATCGTTATAATAATTATGAAGTCGTATATAACCCGAAAATGTATGGGCAGCGTAGTCCTGAATACAAAGAGGTCGCGACGGTTCAAGACGCTCGCATGGGTTAGTCAACCGTAAGCAGCAGTTCCGCCAACACCACCCCAAAACACCACCCGCCCACCCAGCAAAAAACAACAACAACAATGCGCCAGATTCAAACCAAACAAAATTCACAATTCAAAAGTCAGAAAGAGACAAAGGGGAAAGAAAGAAGACCCATGACGTCATTCACATGCAAAAAATGGAAGAGAGCTGCTCCTGGTTCCTGGATTCCATGTGACCCACGATGCAAGTGATGCCGTGATCACACGTTCCGGGAACCGTGATAGGGATCGCTCACTCGACCCGAGAAAAAACAAAGCCAGCTGGAACAAATAAGCATTAATAGGGCGTGCGACTCACCAAACAGATGGGAAATACTAAGACAATATTAATAGTAGTCGCTGTAGCGTACGAGGTCATATTCAAACAATGACATCACCACACACGCGTATAGACTGTGTTTTTGAGGTTTTGAAATCATTAGTGTCATAAGACTCGGTATATGTACAGGCTTCATCATCTTCATATATATATACAAGTGTTGCGCGCTGCGCACGCCCGACTCCTCGAGTCAAGCTCCCCATTTCTTGTTCTTAGGCCTCCTCCGTATGGACTCTCCCAAGGGTGGCTTTTGGATTTTGCTAAACGCCTCATCCGGACTCCTCCGAATGTCGTGGGTAGGACTCCCCTCTCTGCGCCGACCAAGCAGCGATACTGGTGATGGCGAACGGCGGCAGGATGAGCGTTGGTATGGTGTTGGTGATTTGCGGGAAACCACTGATTTGTAGTCTAGGTAGCAGGTGGATTCGGTAGCCTGCCTGGGGGTAGGGGTGTCGGATTCAAGGGTATCATAGGATGTGGTGTTGAAGGGGTTTGGGATATCGAAAGAATCAAAAGAACAAAAATCGTCTTCGGGAAACTGGGCGGTGGGAAGGTCCTCGTCTTCCTCCTCGCCGTCTACAATGTGTACAGGTAGTTCTTTGTCGTCGACCTCATCGGCAGGATCGAAAGATGATCGAGTTTCTGTCGAATCACAAACAGAGGTTACTGTCGTGTCGCACTCATCGGATTGAGACATATCGTCATCGTCGTGAATGTGAGGTCGTCGAACAAAGCGAGGACTAAGTCTTTGAGAGTCCGGGCCCGAAAAGGACATGGATCGCGAAGGTGGATCTGTGGACGTGAATGCCGGCGAGTCAGCCGATTCAGCTGGGGAGCCTTGAGATGCGGGCGGTGGGGGTATATCTGCGGCCTTGAGAACACCCGGCTCAGCGGTAATCAAGGGGCCGTGAGGAAAGAAATCGTCGTCGAGGAAGGACGAGGCATCGGAGGCGCTGCTGGCCTTTGTGCTAGTGGTGCGAATAGAATCGGTTTCGGAAAAGGATGATGACATGGAACAGGGTCCATGGCGGTCCATGTAGTCGTCGGGGAGGTAGCTTGCAAAATATCTAACGATGGAGTCGAACGACTTGGTTCGGAAGAGCTGAAGGGCGTGCTGCCACTGGTCAGAACCTATCAACTTCGGGTTGGCAATGATCTCTACAGCGAGCGATTCAAGAGACTCCTGGAGTTCGGAGAGCCGCTGCCGCTGCCGAGCCGCCATGAAGCGATGGAACTCTTCGGCCGTGTCTGCATGGTTGGAGATTTCGTAAACGTCGTGGTGGAAGGCCTCGGGGTCTTGGAGGGTGTAGGTAAAGGTGTTGTACTGATCGTGGAGCGTGGTGAAAAGGTCGTCTCTCTTCATGCCAAACTTCCAGGCGGGCCACGATAGATCGGGATCGTCCATAGTGGGCGGACCGCGGCGCTGGTAGAGGGTCTCGAGAGGCGACGGTATATAAGGAAGGCGTGGTATAACGGTTGTGGATAACTGGAATGACTGGAAATGGAAATAGGAGATGCGTGTCGATATCGGAGCCCTGGTGTCGTCGAAACGCGGCTCGCTTAGAGCTGAGTACTTGAAATCATGGCCATGGCGAAACAGTCACTAACGAGTACTACTGGGCAATAACGTCCTGCTGTAAGTGCTCGTGTCTTCGTGATGATTGCGTGGAGTATACAGGTGTGTCCCAGATTGTTGTCGCCAGGGCCCTTGAGATTCTCTCCAGCAGCGGCTGGGGGGAGTCGCGCGTATACCCATTGCCCCAAGCACCGGATCGCAGAGGCACTGCAGCCTGAGGCACAAACAAGACTATCCACTTGCACGGCCATGGTTGGCTGCTGGTTTCGGCTGCAGCGCAAGCTAGGGCCGATCGAGATTAGGTTGATGCGAGCGGTACGGAAGGCTATGCCGAAAAGCTCCTAGCGCTACCCTAGTGCTGCGGGAGGGCCACGACAGATGCCAATCAGCGCGCAGTGGCGGATTCCTGAGAGTTTGGGCTGTGCGCGCTAATGCGAGTCCGTTTTCTTCACGTCATGCTTAGAATAACACCATCCTACCCTTCCTGCCTTGCGTTGCGCTGCCTTGTTTTTGTTTTCTGGGCGATTTGAATCAGCCATGGTAAATCAAGGTGGAGGTGCTCAATATCCATCTTCGTCAATCTACTAACCTCCACTCTATAGCATAACATATGCCTCGCTTCTCTTGCTTCCAACCTCTCTTACCATTCTTTCCTCCCATCAATGAAGATGCCAGATCTGCTACAATGTGCGTTTGCACACCCTCTTTGCCCTCAAACACTCCCTCGCTCCACCGATAAATCCACTCTCGCGCAGCCTGCACATGGATTTCCTCCCTTGCTGATGGTCTGCCAGCATCCCTGCTTCCTCCAATAGTGTCTGCTACAGTGGTCTTCCTCACACCACACTGTCCAGCCAGTGCGCCTTTGACGGGAGGTACAAAGGCCTCGACCCTGGTCGGAGAAGAAAAATCTGCCCGATGGATGACACAAGTACCAATTGCCAGCCCACCTCTTCCGCGAGGCTGTGGCTGGTGTGCTATTTTGCCATAGCTCTGCGCCACCGTGCTAGACGCTCACAGAAGTTGGGCGGCAAGTGACCTCCTGATCGGGTACCTATTCGCCCTCCAGCTGAGCAACAGCGACGCCCAGCGTGACAGCTTCACGATGGACGAGAGCGTGAGAATGGAGAATTCTCCCAGGCAGCTGAGACAACGCTCGGACTCGATGAGCTGGCATCGCAATGATCAGCAGGATGCTGTGAAATGCCTGCGAAGCTCACACAATTATCTACGGCCGGCCAAATGATTATCTACGGTCACTCGCGCTGGCCCTGCGGCTCTCTTCTCGTCGTCTTCTTCTTCTCTTTGCTCTTCAGCGATCACGTGTAGATGAGTCAGCATAGCCATGGTACGAAAGGCTCTCACGCAGGAATCACCATTTCCACCACTCAAGCAAGTTTACGAGCGAGAGGTGTCCGGTGAGACGCAAGCATGCCATCTGCTGCCATCGCTGACATGGTCCGAACCTTGCTTGACGGAGGACACCTTGGACCGCTGTCTCAGATGCGCGGTAGATTTGATGTCCATCGAGAAGATTCTAAGGTTCTACTCTAGAGCTGGGCAAGAGGTCACTGCACAGCAAGTGCCGGCGCAGATGATACCAACTTCCCATCACCATCACCAGCATGGCCTCATGAGCTTGAAATAGGCCATCCGGGATACTGCGGGCCTGCTGAGAAGGAAGCAATGGGGGCGCGGTCTGCTTGTAATGAGCGACGGCGCTCCGCCTCGTTGGCCCCGTTGCGGCTCTGGCTCTTATTCGCCGCCAATCCTGGCACGTCGTGCTCAGCGTGTGGCTTCTACGCAGCGAGCACTCGCATAATCGAGGCCTGCACATGCTCTGCTCCGGGGCTAGACCAACCAGCTGCCCTTGAGCCAGTTCTTAGTTCCCTCCCGCCCGCTGCTGTTCGCTCCTCTGTAGCGTCTGGTCCGCGGTCCGCAAGGCACCCAGCGCCTGGTGGTTGGTTGCCTTCTTTCTGGCCTTCTTATTTGTACCTTTGCTGTGACTGCCGTAGCGCAGGCTGAGACTCCATCACCAGGCCCGGACCTCGTCTTGCTCGCTGGCCATCTGACACTCGCTGTATGGCCGCGATATAGCGTTTCAGCTGCTCGTTTCTGCATTTATTGTGCCTCTGGCCGAACGCTGGCCACCTTGCCCTTCTTTTATCCCGGCTTGCACCAACCAACCCTGCGTTCTGTTCTACTTGCTGCTGCTTGCTACACTCAACCACCAGTACCTGTCTGCGACCCCGCAGCTTTTCTGCCTTTCCCCAGCTGTTCCTCTGAGCTGGCTTCTGCCTGGGCGAGTGCCTGCTGAGCTGCTGCGCTCTCCAGGCGTCTGAGTATCACAACCAACGCCAGATACCCACCCTGTCAATCTGCCTGCCTCCCCTCCACTCTAAATCTACTTCCAAGTCCCCTACTGCCTGCTACCTGCTCTTCTATCCATCCATCTCTGCGGTGCTGCGTTGGAGAGACACTCACATCACCACCGGCACATGGGCCTTGCAAAGGCACTGCCAGCCGTCCGCATGCTTGAAGCCCGGGCCGAGCCCTCGGAGGGGTTCTCTGAGGAGAAGACGGAGCCCTTCTCTCAGTCAGAGATTGAAGCCCGCTTCCCTGGCGTCGGCGTCGAGGAGCCCGTCATCCCCACCGACCCAGAGGCCGTTCCGCTCGACGTCTTGCAGGTCGAAGATCACCACCACAAGCAGGGCATCCGCATCCTCGTGCGGCCTCTCACCAAGCTGCCCGGCTCTCGTTCAGTGAGTCCCGGCAGCGACAATTGCCAGTGGCTGGCTCTCCGCGCCGAGGTGGCTGCCTCGGACAAGCCTGAACACAAAGTCCTTGCCGTGACTCAGACCGCCAAGGACATCAAGTTCTCAGTCAGAATCCCCGGCTCGGCGGAGGAAGACTTGTCACGGCCGCCACTGTGGTGTGAACTCTATTACGATCCCGCCAGCGACGAAGTCATCTTCCTGAACAAGTCGGACGTGCCCATCTTGCTCGGCCAGATATCTCGTAGCGACGCCGCCAGCACTCCACCAAGCGAGCGCCACGTTATCAACCCAGGCCTTGCCAAGGGCCTGAGGCCGGGAACCTTTAGAATCAAAGTGAGAGATATTGCAGTATTAGATTTCCGCATTCTAGAGAAGCGACCCGTTGTTGTTTATGAGCCGCCACTTTCACCAGTGGTGGAGGACTCGCCGCCGTCATCGCCGTCATTCATCACAACTGACCACCTCAACACGAGCCTGAAAAGAGCCCTCACTCCAGACGAGGATGTCAAAAGGGCAAAGCGACGTATTTCGGATGCCAGCGTCGGGCCAGACGACGGCGTCATCATGTTTTTGGGACCGGCCGAGCCTCTAGTCTTTCCTCTTCCTAACGCGAGGGAGGGAAAGGAGATAGCGTCAGCCAATGGCCATGCGCTCCTGGACGCACAGCAGGGCAATATGATTGCCGTGCCTGGCGTCTGTGAACTCGACCAATACCAGTTGACTAAACGTGACCTTATTGCGTCCACGGCTCTGTCAGCAGTCTTTACTGCATCGCATTCGCAGGTGCCGAATAACATTGTCACTGTTAAAGTTCTTAAGACCAGAGTCGCAAACCCAGACAATAAGCCGCTGGTACACGAACGGAATGTCATCCGCCAAGCAGACATGTGGCTGCGAGAATGCCAAAGCCAACAGGACCTGCAACATGAGTCTATTGTGCGTTATTACGGAGGCGACGCCAGGTACCTGAGCCTGTATATGGAGCATATAGACGCAAAGGACCTCACTTCTCCTGCCCACTGGAGGAACAAAAGTAACGATGAGTTTACGGGAACTCGGGACGATTCCATTCGAATTCTGCGTGACATTTCGAATGCTCTCAGCTACCTCCATAGCCGCAAGCTAGTACACAACGACATCAAGCCTGCCAATATCCTATATTCGCCTGAGCGCGGCGCTGTGCTCTGTGACTTTGGATTAACCACGGTTGCGTCAAGTACTCCCTCTGGAGGCGGAACTCCCTATTATATCCCACCCGAGTATATCGCGCGCAAAACCCGAGGCCCTGAATCGGACGTCTGGGCTTTGGGCGTCACGATGCTATACACAATGCAATTCATTAAATTTCCTGACTCACGCGCACGAAGGCAACATCCCAAGCCCCTATACTGGCAGATCGCGCAGATCCACGGCCAACCAGCATCGCCACATGCTTATAAGCAATATGGCAACGGCCAACCAGCCGTGAACCAGATGCGGGACTGGCTTGCGGAGATTTATGAAGCAAGAGAGAGATTGACATCCAAAGACCGCTTAGAGCGCTTGGTAAAGGATATGTTGGCGCCGAATCCAGCCCACCGCATCACAATGGACAAGATTGTCAGAGAGCTTTCCATTGAGCAAACTGTTACAGCATGATACATTTACCTTTCCATATATCTCTTTGAAAGAAGAGTTTCTCCGCTTATTTTCCCCCTTTCTTTTTCTTCCCTAGCCTCTATTCATCTTATCATCCAGTGTTTTGTTTTACTTTTTTTTTTTTTTTTTTGAACATTTGAAATCACTATTGGAGTTTATTTCGGAAACATATACGTCATGTGCTGAGTAAATGGCAAGCATATTTGAAACGGCATGAGATGGGGCATCAAATGGAGTAAGCATCATGCAGATATACCAGCTTTGGCGATGACTGACTGAAGCAGGAGAAAAGAAATCGACAATGGTCCTTTGTTCTTTCTCCCACCTGCTTGCTCTTGTTATTTTTTTTTTTTTTTTTTTTTTTTTTTTTTTTTTTCGTTTCCTCTTTCTTTTCTTTTCTTCCTTTCAAGATGTTTGAATCATGATACCAGAAAGCTGGAGATACCACATGTACATATATAAACTTATACATTCTTGTACAATCATATTTGTCCTTTGCATGGCAGCATCAAGAGACGGCATACGCATTAGGAGGTAGATCATCTCACTATTTGCATTAATATCATTATATTTCAATTCATGTCTCATAGCCCTGTGTTTTCATCATCTTGTTTGTGTCCCTCACATTGCTCTCTGACCAGGACATGACCTCTCCAGATTAGATGCCCAGTCCCAAAGAGAACCCAACAGCTAGGAAAGCAACAGTTGCCAAAACGACCGACTTATCGGTATTCAGCGGGCTAGCAGCATTCTTCTTGTCATCTGAACCGGTGCTATTGCCACTGCTAGAACTATTTTGGGCAGAATCAGTGCCATTGCCATTCTGCTCCTTGATGGCCTGCACAACAATGCCCTCCGAGTCGATGCAGTTCTTCAGCTGCGTCGCATTCTTTGTGAATCGAATATCGGCACAGTTGTAGAGCGCGTTGCCAGACTCGCCGCTGGTGACGACCTGCAGCGACGCAAGCTGGCCGTCCTTGATATCGTCCAGGGGCACGGGGAGCTCTTTGATGCAAAAGGTGCCGCGGCCGGTGACGTTGAGGAACTCTGGCGTGAGAGAGACGTTGAAGTTTGTGGTGTTTGCGCCGAGGCCGAGGTTGACGTAGACGTAGGTCCAGGGGTGGTGGAGCTCGAGGGAGAGGGAGCCGCCGCCGAGGGGCCAGTCGGTGATGTTGCCGGCTTTGTAGGGGACGCCGCCGCCTGGGAATTGCTTTGGTTAGTGACCGATCTTTGTTGTGTGAAGTGGTCGTAGTGGAAGTAGGAGGTAAACGTACAGGGATTGTTCCATTGGCTGTATTTGTCCTCGTTTTCTTCGGCGAGGGTATCAGCTCGCCATTCGGGGTACGCGAGCTTGAAGTGCGCGTTGACGGCTGTTGAAGCAGCTAGAGCCAGGAGGATCGACTTGAACGCCATTGTGTTTAAGGGCTAGGAGTTGAATTGGAAAAGACAGAAAACAAGATTGAAGAGAGAGGGAGAGGAATGAGGGGAAAGTGCTGTTGGACAAAGATCCCATGTTGGCTCTTATATAGCAAACGAATAGCGAGGAGTGGCACCGGAGTACATCAGGAGCTTGTGGAACACAGCTCTGGGGATGGTGCCAGGATACCGGGATAAGCTTGAATTGAGCATAATAGATGCAGCGAATAGGAAACAGGGTCCGTTTTAGCTTCATGGCGGCGTTGTTTCTCGGCGCCTCGTTTAGGGTGAGCAAGTAAATCTAGTAGCGTCCGGCTGGTGGTTGGGGCTAGTGGCCTGGTGTTAATATTGGCACCCAGTATGTCTCTGTGTAGAATCGAGTTTTTGTTCTCATCACAAATGATGAGCCTTTGCTCTAGAACATGTGCATGAGTCGTGTTTACTGGTCATTTAAATGATTAATCTTCTGATTGAGAAAACCATAATCTCTCCGCGTGCTAGCTGCCTAGTTTATCTACTACTGGAAGCTATATGAATGTGTATCTCTTGAAAACATCTAAACCAATCTATAGACTCCAAATCATTATGCATTTTGATCCTTTCTGGTTTTCTTTGGAACAGCTTTGCTGCGTGCCCTCATCTCCTTGATGAGTTTTGTGTTTTCTTCAATAGCTTTTGTATGCTTCTCGATAGCTCTTATATTCTCTTTGGTAGCTTTTGTGCTCTTTTCGGTGGCTCTTATGTTCTCCTCAGTTGCTCTTGTATTCTCTTTTATAGCACTGATGAATTTGTCAAACATGTCAATTGGGTCTTCCTGCTCTTCATCCGGTCTCTGTTTGACCTCTTCAGAGCGTGGAGATACATCTGTCGTGCCTCTGGCCGCATGGCGCGACTTCTTGCTGCGTCTGTGTGGCTCAGCTCCGCCTTCGTCTCGTGCATTGCTGGCAGCAGCTCGCTTTTTCGGCGCTGCACTCTGAGCAGGGGGCTGTTTCGTCTTTTTAGATGAATTCCACATGAGCGGTTCATCTTCAGAGGAATTGCCTTCGCTCAAGAACTCAATGGCGCCTTTGCTCATCTCACGGTGGTGGTTGTTCGCGGGTGTTTTGGTGAGCTGTAGAGCTTCATCGCCCTGTCGTCTTTGGACGCTGCTGTCCACTGCTGGAGACTTTGAAGCTGTTGGCTCTTGTGCTTCTCTGGCTATTTCGGATTTGAAGGAGAGCGTGAAGTCCTCGCTGTAGGCAAATGTTTCGAAGCTTGCATTTGGGTATTTGCCTCGAATGAGTCCCATCAACTTTCTGCTCTTGTAGAGCTGCTTC
This sequence comes from Trichoderma sp. CBMAI-0020, assembly GCA_030708095.1. NCBI lineage: Eukaryota > Fungi > Ascomycota > Sordariomycetes > Hypocreales > Hypocreaceae > Trichoderma > Trichoderma sp. CBMAI-0020. Next base: position 2,167,694 of record JAJNCI010000001.1, read on the forward strand.
TCGTACATGATACGAAGTGCAACCACATGCGCCCATGTCACGCCGCAATTCTGCATGTGCCTCGTGATGTAATGATTCGTGATTTTGCCAATTGTTGAAGGTGCCAGCGATGCGTGTTCAACAACGACTGGCCATGCGTCGCGTGCTTCGGCATCCCAAGTATGGCAATGCTCTTCGTACACATCTCGAAGGCGTTTGTATAAGTTCTTTTCTGCTTGTGTGTTGAAGATGCATGGCGGATATGATCTTGCGCCTGGCAGATTCAATTTCGCTGGCGGGGGGGATTGAGACATTGTTGTTGACGGTGTTGAATAGACTGAGTAGAGATGAGGGGAAGGAAGGAAAGAAATCAGATCTATGTGGGGGAAGAAAAGCAGAGGAAGAAAGGAAAGAAAGGAAATCTATTAAATAGAGGAAAGAAATTGATATCTACCTAGAGATAGGTACTGGCAGAAAAGTGTGACTGCCTCAGGCGTTTGCGGCTCTTCACCGCCGTAGCTAGACAGATCTCTTGTGTAATTTGAAGAAAGCCCTATCATTGTAGAAAGCCGTAACACTGCATTATCGCAAGCATACGGAGATTTGAATGTTTGAATGAGACCCCCATTTGGTGTGATCATTATGAGATAGGTTTTTATCATGCATGTTTGAACACTAAAACCCAACTTTCCCTGCACAAAACTATATCTCAATCAGCTTGCACTTTATGTCAGCTTGCACTCTCTATTCCTCCAAGTAGCCGCTACAGCCCTTTAGCTAGGCATAGAGGGATCAGGTGTTTTATATATCGTCGATATTTCAGTTATGAGCCAAAGGTCCGCGAACGCTAACTGAGTACCACCAAAAATCACAGTTTTCAAAAAATAATAATTAAATCTATTAAGTACATATGCAGGTACTTAAAAATAAAATTTAATGATTATTGATGAATATTTTGTATTTTAATAGTACTTACTTATAATATTTGTTCTATAGCAGCTATTGTGGATTGAAGCTGTGATAGATTATCCCCTCCTAATTTGGTGCGTCTTTTTTTTTTTCTTTCGTAAATTTTTAGCCCCTAACTGTACTTCTATTAAGCGATGGTACCCTTATAGCTAAAGTTGGATTATTTCCAGGCACTAAGGATTAATTGTATGTAATTCTTTTCTTTCTTCTAATTATATAGAGAGATAGCTCTGAGGTGGATATGATGAATAATGACCAGTGAGTTCTACGGCTCCAACTGCTGAAATTTCCTAATCCTTACTTTGTTGAGAAGACCTCGAAGGCGCATTATGCTATCGGATATATGTATCAACGCAGCTGTTGAAAAAATCAGAAATATCCTCCGGCTAACAAATCGCCATGTCTTTCCAGGCTACGCATATAAAAGATAGTAGAAAGGGTAGATCAGGCTTCCCGAACCACTTACGAGCCATCACAGGTTACCTGAGGTGCCCATCGCTAGAAAAAAAAAAAAAAAAAAAAAAAGTGTCTATGTACTTCGCACAGTGCACGGAATGATAATATTATAGTACAAGCAAAATTACAGAAATTAATGTAAATAGCATGATAACGAGCGTTTCATTCTAGGACTAAAATCTTAAACTACTTATACATGGCTACCAAATAGGAAAAAAAGCCATGCCCAATTGACATGTGCGCGCGCCAAGCTAATGGTTCTTTGTTTTCTTAGCCTATCCATTCCACGCTTGCGTGTGTTTGAGCAAGTTTTTTTCTCCCCATTCAATGACCAAAGTAGCGGTATGGGGATTTTGGGTCGATAAAGCAAACAACGTGGAATAACAGCATGTGTCAGTTTCTGCTTCAAGTGGTGTGAATACTGTGCAACAGCGCTCAGCAAATGTAACGCTACAGACCACTACCGGCCTTCAATTTCACAGAACATCATGAACAACCCAGTATCGCTTTTATATACAACCCACCATACGCTTATGTATCTAAAATTAAGATTCACTCATTTCATCTCATAGCTTTGACCCTCCCGAGGCAGCCTCCTTCTCCTCCGCCAGTACATCCTCCCTCAGGCGCACCTCCACCTGAGAAGGCCCAGCCTTGCCAAAGCTCACCAGCACCACTCTCTCCCAATCACCGCCCCTGTCCGAATCCTTGAGCTCAAGCCCTGGCTTCTCCAAGCCCAAGACGACTCGCTTATCGCTCTTTCTGACAAACAGGTGATATGGGCTAATCACCTTGTCGGCCCACGATATGCTTGACGTGACGTGGTCTTTGGCCTTTTCCGTATCGACCGTCGGCGTGGCTTTTACAAACTTGAGCAGTTGTTTGCGCTGCCTTGTATAATAGATGGGCCCTTCTTCGACTGAAATGGTCGGGCCCTTGAGGAACTTTGTGAGCAGCGTGAGGATGTAGTACTGAGGCGGGAACAGGATCATCTCATTAGAGGCCACGCGTGAGAGGAACGTCTGCGGAGGGGCGAAAATGGCCTCGGTGTGCTCGACGCCGCCATCGGGAGTTGGCACTAGCATCTCGGATGGTATTCCAGACCGTGAAATGGGGAGCATGTACAGGTACATCTGAGTGGTGAAGCGCTTACCGACGCCGACGGGCGTCAGCCACCTCGTGAAGGGAATGAGTGATTCTAAAAGACGAATCGTCAGATCAACATTATGATGGAAGAAGAATGAAAAAAAGGCCTTCAGGACAAACCTAAGTCAGCTTCTGCGCCAATCGACTTCAGCCAATCGGCAAACCTGATCTGGCTCCCGTGAATCTTCTTCCTCGCCTCATCCCTCTCCTGCTGCGGCAGATCAACCAGCCGGCCATCCTTCTTGGCGAGCAGAATGCCCGTCTCTTCGAAGCACTCTCGGATAGCGCCTAGCCTATACGCCGGACCGTCGCGATGGCGCTCATGCGTGCCCGGAGCCGGGATGTCGCCATCATGGAACGCATCCAAGTTGCCGCCCGGAAAGACATGCGCAGACGCAAACGACGTCGATGTTTTGACTCGATGCAGCAGCAGGACCTCGTTGGTGGGAGACAGCAGCACAATGGAAGCACTGGGCCGCGGCTCAGGAATCGGCTTCTTTTCCGACTTCTTTTCCGGCTGTGGAGTCGCGGGCTGTGAGTAGAGGCGCGTCCAGGTCGGCGGGTTTGAAGCCATCATAGCAGGGCTGAGATGGACTGGGCAAGTGAGTGGTCTTTGCGCGGTTGACGCCAAGCTGCTGATGCGAAGAGACAATGGCCTGCTCACGGCATATGCGGCCGATATCATTGCAGCAAAAGAGACGACGGGTGTGAGATACTACTAGTAGATACTTTAAGTGCTGTCCTCATAACGTGGCTGCGACAAGGTACAGAGACTGGGAACCGAGGTCCGGCTCCACGGCTCGATTTTGCGGGGAAGCGTGCCTTGTGCTGTCTGGACCCCGTAACGAATGCGACTCCGCGTCCCGAGATATGGGGTCCGATCTCATGCTACAGAACGGCAATAAACGGGCCATCGACGGCGATAAGCTGTGAATGTATTTTGATGAGAAATCTAATGTTACTAACTTGTGGAATTTGAAGCACGTGTCGTTGGAAGCGTTAGACTATGTACAAATCTCATATACAAGGCATAGAAAAACTAAAAGAGAAAAAAATGCCCGTTAAAAACTCCAGATGCTCATGCTCATGCGTATGCTCTTCATTAATACCGTTTCCTCTCCTTGCCGCGCAGATTTACTTTCCACAGACAGCATATGCTCTTGGACTCGCACCACTGCTTGACTTCCATCGTGCTCACTTCGCCGTCGAATCCCACCCGTGTTAGTTGCCCGCAATTCAGCCACGTCGTGAAGTCTTCGAGTACAATCGGGTCGTAGAGCAATATTTTCTCATGCCAAGAAGGATCTTTCGGGTCCGTTGTCCGTGGTGCTGACTGCACGGCTTTAGTTATGTACTCGTAACCCAGCGACTGATCTCCAGACAAGTTGAGATCAGTGTCGTCCATGACAGATGTGGAGAGGTCCACATGAGGCTGTGAAAAGGGGAGCCCGGGAGAGGAGGCCGGGTCTGAGGGTAGGCTGTGCTCGCTATCAGATGCTGAATCCGGAATCTCTACAATGACTTTGGTCGCCTTTGGTTTGCGCTTTTGTGCCGTGGGAGTTTCTGTTGACGCTTTTGGTGAAGCCCTTTTCCCTTTTGAAGGACCTGTTGAGGTACGTTTTGCAGCAGTTACAGACTTCTTAGGTCTCCCACGAGGCTTTGACGGAGACACAGGAGGTTGTGCAGACGGCGGTGGCTCTTGTATCTCCGGTGAAGTAGACGCGCTATTCTTCCTCGGCCTTCCACGTGGTGTCCGGACGCTATTGTCCAATGCGCTTTTTCTTGTGACTGCCGAAGTAGTAAATGTTCTCGTAGAGTTAGGCTGTTGTATACCGCTTTTGCTCTGCCAACACTGCTCTAACAAAGAGATTTTTGCTTGGCGCGATTTGATGGCTTTGAACCCGTATGAAGCCACTTCTCTGGACAGCTGAGCATCCGTAAAAAATTCGAATGAGGGTTTTGAACTATGATGTTGGGTTTGATCTGAATTGCTTGGGCCACCAAGTTCGTGCGTCTTTGAAGATTGGGATCCATCAGCCGGTTTGGACACTTGTTTCAGGGGGGATTCGATTGGACTTTCGCTATCTGACAATATAGAGTCGTCGTTGATTTCGATGAGCTTGGCGCCATTAGGGAGAACTTCGTTGATGTTGTTGAGGGGGCTGCTTGGTAGTTCAGCTTGGGCTCCAACATCATTCTTCGCAGGCAGTGTAGTTTTTGTGTCTCCGCCAATGTAACCAAATGGATCTTCATCATCATATGGCGCGGGTACTGGTTGAGATGATCTTTCCGTAATCTTGTTGATTTCAAGATCAAACAAATCTCCATCAATGTCACGAGCACCAGCAGCCCACAATCTCTTCCGCTCTGGAAGCTCGATACCGTCACTATTTAGAGGGCTGTCAAGATCCACGTAGTCAGCCCGATTCGAGCGCCTCATCGCAGCCTGAAGGTCTCGCAAAAAGGTGGGTGAGTTTTCGATCGCTAATTGGCTCGAGGTTCCAAAGACAAAATCCTGTCTCGCAACTTCTTGAAGCGCCTCTGTTGGGGGTAGTAGAATTGGTGACGGTGGTGACAGTTTCTTCTTTTTCTTGGCCGCAGCTTTTGTCGTCTTCCTTTTCGTCTTTTTCTTGGATTCGTCTTCGGCGGCTGGGTCATCTGCGTCATTGTGCGTGATCGTGACAAATAAATCGTTCATCGCTCCTGGCACTGGCTCAAGCGCGTCCGGCACTCTGTACGCTGAGGTTGCAATCTCTGTTATGGTGCGTGGTCTTTTCCTTGGCGCCTTTTGCTTCACGGGAGATTTTTCTTTAGCTTCAGCGGATACGGCTGCGGGTGCTGCAGTTGTGACAACCATCTCGAGAAGCTTTCGCTTTCCCAAAACATTGGCGCCTTCTCCTGATGGCGTTGAAGCATCTTGCTGTAAGCTATCTGTGCATTTGTAGGCGTCGAGGATCTGTTCAAAATTTTGACCTCGTTGAAATTCTGGCGAATGCGTATCCTTAATCGCAGAAGAAGACTGTAGCTCATGAATAGCCAATGTCCTATTAGATGGTGGTGTCCAGTCCAGTCTTCGAATCATGGCCGGTTCCAATCGTAGCGGCTCATTGATATCGTTTCCAGCTCGCTTAGGGCTTGGCTCTACTGCTGGAGGTAGATTGCTTGCTGGCCGTGGAGATGATATCGCTCTAATGTCTTCAGGTTTAGTCGCCTGGTCTTCGGGACTATCACTTTGAGAATTGTCTGTTTTTGACTTGAACTTTCTCCAAGGCTGATCTTTTGTTGGAGAGCTAGATTGCGCTCTGAATCTTGGTGGTGTCGCATGATTTCTCTCAGCTACCGGAGTATGTGTAGCGGGAGGATCAATGATGCATAAAGAACTGTCACCATCATCGGCAGTACCAGATCTATTCGAGACTGACGGGGTTGGCCCCGCAGTCACACTTTTGGAGCGTTTCTTTTCATCGCGGCCTTTGACTGCAGACTCTTCGTCGGAAGAGATCACCAGTGTTTTGTCGCCAAATCCAGGTGGCCGGATTCTTATGCCAGGCGATAGTATATCTCCAATAGCAGGCAAGTCTGGAGATGAAGAGCGGAAGAAATGTGACGTTTGCCGGGCACTTCGTGATGGTGAGGGCAGAAAGGCGTTAGGGGATGCCATCATGCCCGCAGCAAACCTCTGAGAGCGCAAAGCGCATCTCAGATAGTCGGCGCGCAGTAACCCAGCCAACGTGTTTGATCGCAGTCACATAAACCAAAGAGCTCGCATGGCAGATGAATCTTTCTCTTCTTCGGCCCTCTGATACCCGCCCTTCCCCGTAATTCGGAGCGGATGTGTCAATAGAATCGTTAATTAGCCAAGAGGCGCCCCTCCATAGCCAACAAAACGCGTGACCGCCGCGTGGTCACATGACAGGCTAGCTCGCTTTTCTTCAGTATATGAAGGTGTAAACCGAGCATCTGGAAAAGAACCACGGAATAGCAAACATATCAAGACCTTTTATGCCGTAATACATCCTTTTTTGCTAAAATCACTTCAATGCCTTTTCCCTTTTGCCTTTCTTTTCTAGGGAGGAAGACGTATTGGAAACTGCCACTTGACACTGACTCCAAACTACTAGTACGACCCGAGTAACCATCCAAGCAAACATCAGGCATTTTTAGGTTTGATAAAAACTACTTGAGTAGAGAGAAGAGCTTTACTCCCTGATTCCCTTTTATATTCAAGTATCGTATTCTACCTACCTCTTAAAGTTGAGCTGTAAATCATTGATTCCATCGCTTGATTATGTCGTATATACTAGCTAGCTGATTACTAACACTGCAAAATAGTGGAACTAACAAAAGCTGGAGAGGCGCACAGTCTAAAATTGGTTGCTCGATCCACAAATCACATGACAGTTTCGCACACGAAAATTATTCGAAATTTAGTAATTTGGTAGTTTTTTGGCCCCAGCAAAAGGCTCAGTACCATCTTTCCGCATCTTCAACTCCTCTACACCACCACACTACCCCTCCTCACAGCCAAAATGGAGAACGACCGTGGCGAGATCGTCGACCTGTAAGGACCTTTGCGATGTCCTGCTGAAGGAATGCCGAAATACTGATTCTTGTCCGTCCAGCTACGTCCCGCGCAAGTGCAGCGCTACCAACCGCATCATCAAGGCCAAGGACCACGGCTCCGTCCAGATCTCCATCGCCAAGGTTGACGAGAACGGCCGTGCCGTCCCCGGAGAGAACCACGTCTACGCCCTGTGCGGCTTCGTCCGTGCCATGGGTGAGTCCGACGACTCTCTGAACCGATTGGCTCAGCGTGATGGTCTCGTCAAGGCCGTCTGGAGCGCCCAGCGATAAATTTCTCAAAAACATAAAAATTTGGAAGAGGTACGAGGAACCGGGAACGAGCGGCATCGAAATGCAGGAAGCAGGTTGACTGACCTCGCGAATAGGATTAGCATGGGTATGAAAGGCGGGCGTGGAAACTAGAGTTGGCTGCATGTAGCAAATCCAATTCAAGGCGTTTTGGCTCCGTTTCAAGACAAAAAAAGATTTCGACGTGGAAATATGCGATTCGGATGTGACGTTTACTAAAGACTTTTTCCTTTTTTTCCCCGCCTCATTATGAAGACATACCGGCTAGCAAAGTCTCCTCGAGCGAGCACTAACCTGCGCTCTGTGGTCGGGGATTCTGGAGCTGCTCTGATAGTTCCCAAGCCGAAGATTGAACACTTTGGCCTTCAAAAAGCTGTGGCGGTTAAGTTGCTCGTCATGGTACAGATACGGGTCAAACATGCTTAGATTTTAAAGTACGAATTGACCATATTAATTGACACTTATTAAATTAACAGATGAACCGTTTTCCATATCCAATTTCTCCTAGATCCCTCTCTCCAGCCCGTCCTTGTATGCGCTCAGAGCACGCTCCCTCGCGCCTTTATGATCGACGATTTGCTTCGGATAACCCTGCTTCTTCGCTTTGGTGCCAGCACCTCGGTTATACGGGTCGTGTATCTCCTTATCGCTCAAGGCTTTCAGCTCAGGAATCCATTTACGGATGTACTCGCCGCTGGGGTCAAACTTTTCGCTTTGGAGCAATGGGTTGAAGACGCGGAAGTAGGGCTGTGGATCAACTCCAACGCTGGCACTGAATCCCCAGCCACCGTTGTTGCTCGCAAAATCGCCATCGACCAAGTGCTCCATGAAATACTTCTCACCCATGCGCCAATCAATCAGCAGATCTTTGGACAGAAACGAAGCGACAATCATTCGGCACCGGTTATGCATGTAACCCATGTGATTGAGCTGACGCATCGCAGCGTCGACAATGGGAAATCCAGTTCGCCCCTCACACCATGCTTCAAAATGATCCATGTTGTAAGACCACTCGATATTCGCATACTCGGGCTTAAATGGCTTGTTCATACTAGTTGAACAATTTTAGCGGTCGATCTAGCAAATGAGAATCACGATTTATATACGTACCAGACATATGGCCAGTTGACCAAAACGTGCTTGTAGAAGTCTCGCCAGGCGACTTCGCTGATCCAAACTTGAATGCCCTGATGGCCACCATCTAGTCGCTTAGTTTTATTCCTGTCCCTGGCTGTCCGAACACACGTCCTGGAACTGATTGTCCCGCTTGCAAGATGCACAGATAGGCACGACGTCCCATTGTCCCCAGGGATATTTCGCCTATCATGATAGCTTGTGACTGCCTCGTCGCAAAATTTCTCCAATCTTGACATGGCCTCATGTTCGCCACAAGGCCACAGACTGTGGAACCTCTTTCTCTCCTCATCACTGAGCTGCTTATTCTTTGGCGCATCTGGGATTGGGCAATCGAAAAGCGTCTTGAAGGTTTGTCGCGCAGCATCTGGATTTTTCTCCGGTCGATCATAAATCTCAAGGAGATCCAGATTCTGATGAATATGAGCCATCCAAGCTCGATACCAAGGAGTGTAAACAGCGTACTGCTTGCCAGCACCGCTATGTAACTCTCCTGGGGGTACAACGCACGTATCATGAACCACTTCAAACGACATATCGTTTTCCGCAAACTGCCGGATCATACGAGCTTCACGCCGCAGTTCGTCAACTTCGTATTCCATGTTGGCGAAGAGGTGGTTGCTTCCCCATTCTTCCATGAGTTCCAAGATGCGATGTGGAATATCCTTCCTCTTATCCACGGTTTCCACATAGAGAGGGATATCGAGAGCCGTCAGATCGTCCTTTAGAACGCTTAAAGTTCTCAACATAAAGTCTACTCTGACCGGCGACGTGAGATGAGCTTCAAAGTCTTGAGGACTTATGACGTAGACGCAGATGAGAGGAACGCCAGCCTCTTTAGCCTTGGCACTGGCCAATGCAAGTGATCGATTATCGGAATGACGAAGATCCATTTTAAACCAGTGAACCACGGCGTGCCGGACCTTGGCTTGCTTTCGAGCTCCGGCTGTCTCTTCCAGTGCCGCGAGAAGTCCTTCCATTGGCCTTTCAATTTCATTAGAATTGTATGCATAAGCTCGAGAAGTGCTCATTTCATGTGGATAGAAGCGTCGTAGAACGATGCCATGTTCTTCTGCATCCTTTGCGAATGGATGAGGTTGGCGGAGCTCATCTTGGTTGGCTTCATGCTTCACTCTTTTGATATCAACTCCATTGGCTTTGCCCACAGGGGAGGCTGTTTTCCTTTTGGAGCCTTTTGGAGGCATTGTAGAGAATGTGAACTTTGGTTGAAGAAATTTAGAAGATGACGAAAATGATGGCAGATAACTCCTGCTTGTGATCTGAGATCGAGTTACCGCATAGACGCTCCTCGCGAGCATTTACACACAGTGGATTTGTAAATGATAACTTTGACGTATAGCGGTAGTTCAAAATATGAAGAGGCAAGGATTGAGACACGCGTGAGTTTGGTTCAACTGCCCCATGCTTTACTTATTATACGCCAAATTCACGGTTTTGGGATATGGCCTCGATGTGGCCTGCGTCATTGGCGTCTGGAGATCGGGGCTTTGGCTGGTGCGATGTCAGTGCGATTTCAGTGGCTTGGTATCCCTGCGTAAGTAGCAAGACAAGGCGGAGATTAAGCAGTCGCACGGACGAATTGGAATTGAAAAGTCGCATACACATTTGAATTTCACCGCCATACTCCCTGAACAATGCATAAACCATCAGCTGGATGTCTACCTATGATGCGGTCGAGAATTACTACTAGTACTTAACAAATCTAAGAGGAGGCACGTCTCTTTGCTGGCTGGATGTTCTGGATACTTCGCACAAGCCCCACCAAAGCGCCGCTATTACGGTACCTGGTACCTTGACGTAGTTGCCCGAAAGACTTCAAGTTGTTTGTACCTGCAGTGCTTGGCGCACGTTTAAACTTTCAAAAACAAAAGAGGAAAGAAGCAAGTGACGTGTTGGATAATCTAGAAAGTCATTACGGATTCAGTTCTTTAGTCTTCTTTAGCCTACCGCTTCTTTTTCCTTTTGCCCAACTGAATTACACCATCAGAGATTGAGAATCCGGCTTCGGGTCCCAGCAGCTGCTGCCAGCTGTCGAATACGATGCGCCAGCTGATAGGCCTACAGGCATCCATGGATACCTAGAATGCGGCGCCACCACCGCTATTCCTGCGCAGCGCAAGGATGAGGCCGCGACGCCACTGCGCTGGGTCTTGACTTGACGCGTTCTGCCTCATTTCCAGAACAATACCGATTCCAACGCTAGGTCGGCTTCTGCAGAGACATGCCGTGTCGTACACGAGCGCCTTGCCGAGCCAGTTTTGGATGTGAATCAGCCTGAGCCTACGGAGCAGAGCTACACGAAACCAGCAACAGAGTGTCGGCCCTAAATTGCGTTGTGGCACAAGGTGGACCTCTCCTGCGTTCCCTGATATCTGGAGCCCTTTCCTCTCAAGAAAGGTTTAATTTTGCTAGCCAAAGAGCTGTCCGACCGCTGCCGCAGAAAGACAGATCCGTTGCGCACGTCCCCCGGTGTGACGCCGTCTCTGTTGCATCTTCAACCTTGGCCACGGATCACCAGGTTCCCCAGCTTGTATTCACCGAGAATCTCCCTTGGTGCACACGGGGCTGCCTCACGAGCACGCGGTCCTCTCGACTTTTGAACCTTACAGCGCTGTTCCCTCATCACAGCCGCTATTAGGGCCCCTTTGTGACGCCATGGCCGGCGATTTGACATGGCAGCCTTTGCCGCAGGCCTCATCATCTGACATACCCATGCTTCTGGTGTCGGTTGATATCGGTACCGCCGCCTACACTGTCCGAATCACTGATTTGGCCAATATCTGGGTCGAAAGCCTGGACCGAAAGGCCATCTTCATGAGGGGGTGGAGCGAAAACACAAGCATCGACCCGAGTGACACGCCCGAGAACATGGCCAAATTCCTTGGTAGCTTGAGATCGGCCCTAGATCCCACTCAACCGGGTCATGAGCAGACTGCTCTCACCTTGTCACCAGGCTCTTCCGCAGAAGCTGGCGAGGACGGCCTGTCCCTCCTGGTTACCTGTCCGCTCCCAGGATTCCAGCCCCTGAAATGGCCTATTCATCTTAAGAAGTCTCCTCCATCGGCTATTGCTACTGATCTCGTCTTACCTCTGCTTGAGGCACAATTCGCTAGAAAGCAAGAAGTGGAAGCGCTATTGCAGGAGATGGGTCACAAAGATACAGTCATAAACAAGCTGGCCGATAAGTTGGAAGCGACCGGGACTGGTCTGGAGCATGTTTTCACAGCTCTTTCAGGGAAGAAGAAAGTGACAAGGAGCGCTGCAGAAGAGAAAGTAAAGGGTCTGGCCCCTTTTCGCAAACATAATTGGAAAGCGAGCCTCAAATCAGATGACAGCAGCCCAACCAATGTTGGTGATCTTGCAAGAAATGTGTTTGGCGGAGAAGGCCTGAACAAACGATGTTTGATACAGGTGGACGCTTCTCCAGCACTGGATCAGTGGTGGCATGATTTCAAGGGCACGTCACAACTGGTGCGTCGTAGCAAACAGCAAATAGCATCACCTACGAAGAGATCGCCTTCGCCGTCTACCAAATCGATAAACGCGGAAGAAGATGATGATTTTCAAGTCCAGCCCACACCTCCCCATCTTCAGTCAAAAAACAAAAGCTCGCCTATAGTCCTTGCTGATGATGCGTCAACAGAAGATGAGGAGGAAGTGGCAGTGAAACTTCCACCAGAGCCCGGTGCAAAGAACGCTGCATCGCCACAAGATACCAGGACAAATCGCTTACCGGCAACGACGATACCAGTCCCAGCAGATGAGGATGAGACAGCATCCGAGGCAAGCGATGATGAAATGATTACAAGCCATGGCCCATCTTCTTCTTTACCCGCGCCAGCTCCTTTCAAACCCACCACCAAGGCGGGAGGGCTAGGGCGCATCGGCGGTGCTGCAACAAAAATGCGTGTCACAGAAGCGGCAGAAGCTGCCGAAGTGAAAGAGGACCCCGAGAAACAGGCAACCATAAAGCCCCAGGCGCCAAAGAAACTGGGAGTTATCGGAAAGAAACCTGATACTGGAGGCTCCAAAACGTCAATAGGGGATAGCAGTGCAAAGAGAGGCCGCCCAGCTGAGCGCGAGGAGTCCCAAACTGAGGACCAACCTAGAGAAACCTCACAGGAACGCGCTGATCGGAGACGCGAAGAATTGAAGAATGATCTTCAACGAAAAGCGGCAGCCGGTCCTGCTAAAAAGAAGAGGCGATTCTGAAATAGAGCATTTTTATCTCATCGCATTATATCATCATGTACTTCTTACAAGGATCTCACCAGAATTTAGTTCCCTCTTGGATACCCAAAAGAAGAAGCACTTTGCAATCCTTGGTTTACAGTCTATAGGCCGTGACAACAAGTTACGCATCCGCTGTGGGCTATTAATGACCCTCCTAATTCCCATTCGTATCTTTATTCCCTCTTTCTTCGGCCTTTACAATCGCCCGTATCAGTTGACTAGGGTATGAAGACGGCATCTAGTGAGCATACAATGATAGCTATGGGCAAGTTTAGCTCTTGCCGATAAAGAAGGCTTTCGAGAACAGAAAAAGGCTCATGTATCAGATGAAAGACAAGAGTATGTACTACTACAAACGCCATACTTGCCAGCTCTACTATAGCCACATCGGCAATCGCTCGCCATCGACTTGCATGAACACGCCGACCGACTCTTGGTCTGAGCAGCAAGTCGGAAGAGAAGGAGAAATGATTTGTCGAATTTCGAACTCAAGTTGCCGTGACTTGTTGCAGAAATGTGAAGAAATCAGCTCAACAAGTGCCTGAGGGTGGTCAGTGTCATTGGAACCGTCTTCCTTAGTACTACACAGCGTTTGGTCTCTCACCATGGCCAGCCATGTGGAATTAAGTGGATTTGCACGACAAAATACGAGGTTTGCCAGCACAAGAGGTCTCCCTACTTGCCCCTGGGATTTAAAATAAGGGGCATACAGAGTGCTGCATACATAGCTCAGCCATGCTATGCCGCGATATCGACCGGTGAGCAGGAAAATGGTGGTAGAAAAAGGAACCCAAGCTGAAAAGAAGAGGCTGTGGAAAAGATCCGACGGCAGCCGCTTGGGATTGGCCCTCTGGCTGCACCACCAATTTCGCAGGATCCATCTCTCGACGAGGCGCGTACCAAATCATGCACGTGTAAGCGAATAAGGGCAGAGCGTGGACACTAGAAGCAGGCAGCGGCGAAGTCCGCTTCCATTGCCTACCATGAGTGGCTGCGACATCCCCAGCTGAGGGCTAACTTGAACTGCTACGCGGAGACGTGTCAATGCGCCTAACTTGGGACAAGGGTCTGTCTTCAGGTGGCGGTTTGACAAAGCAGTGTCACGATACTACGCACGGCCCAAGAAGATACATTCTCCTTTCGATCGTCAACCCGGCCTCACCTCTGGATGCGATGCAGCTTGCTCGGAAAATTGAACTGAACCCCCGAAATGGATCCAAAGGACTCTGTTATAAGCGTCCTCATATAGAATTTGAGCATTACTGGAGATCCATATATATCGATGGCACCATCATTAGTCTACCTGTCACTTATCAGAATACACAAGCCCGATTCAGAGATCTGTAAACGACATGGTACATAGGTACTTTTACTGCCTGTAACTATCCAATGGCAGTTGGAGCCTGCCTATCCATACGATTGACTATATCGTCCTATCCTTGCTGCCTGGCTCTCAGCGCAGCAATTTTTGTGTGGCCACATGCGGAAGCACGTGGATGCCCCCCCGAAAGGATGAAAATGAGGCACATTGTCTACCTTTCTGGAATTATTGTTTGACACGGAGCAGGGTCTGTAATTTCGGTAAGCAGGATAAGGATGAACCAAAGAAGACAAACAGCACTGCACAGAAGCGACGGTGAGGCCATTGCGTGGTAACCGAGAGCCGCTTATTAGGTTGACTCAGGGCCTGCCAGGGTTTGAGTAATCGGGGAGGATTTACAGCCTGATATCGGGCAATTAGTATCAAGATATCATTTCCTGCCCTGCCACTATTGGCGTCAATCAGGACCTCTTATGCATCATGCATCATTGACCTGGCTTTTCTAAATCTGGCAACCTGCGAGTGTGGCTGGACCGGAAAGTCTATTTGCGGCTCACATCCTCAGCTCCCTAGCATATAGGGACCCAAGAGTAGGCGGTATCAAGATTACTCCTCGGCTTCTTACGTGGCCACCTGGACATTACCGCTGCATGCGGCCGACGCATTACCGCAGATAGCTCCCTTCAGGCCCTTGTCAACGATATCCCTACCTATCTGGAGACTTGTTCAAGCCATCATGGCGCTGGAAAAGTGATTGCGATGGGGGAAGCGAAGGGGGTCAGAAATAGGCATCCCTGAATGAAAGCCTCGTGCTGAGATGGGTTCTCAACGGCGGCTTCTACCAAGTTCCTGTGGGCCTCCCGCTTTCCTCTCGCTTGGAATTCCCAGATTCGATTGCTGTGACCCCATACGGATCTTACTCCCACTTATCCGCCACTGCTTCTGACTGAAGTCCGTCATACAGTACGGCCCTCTACTTGCCGTTCAGTAGCAGCCCAAAGCTAATCCGGAAGCAAAGAGAAGGGGCAATTTCCTTCTTGCCGCACTATTGTGTACTTTCTATCAACGAGTATTTGCATCATGTGCCAAGCCGCCGTGCAGCACTCACGACTAATGGCGAAAGTAATGTTTGATTTCATTCAGAGAGACTACTGGGGCAAGGATATGGAGCATTGTTCTTCTCCGCACATCATGGAGCAGTGCCTCCCACAGACCCGATAAGCCTTGCAGCCGTATGTACGCACACACGATCCCCAGGGCCTCAGAGAGCAGAATCAGAGGGCGTGGGCAATAAAAGGTCTGCGCCATACCCCCACAGCAAGGTCCATAAAGGCGAAGATGCAGCGCATTCTGGGGTTCAATGGCGCTCAAGGCAATACATGGCCAGTGCATGAAAAAACCAGGCACGATGTACTGCTACCACAATGCTCCAAGTCCAAGGCCCGCGCATCAGACGCGACTGGAATCAACGCAAGGATGCTCTCTGTTGGAGTTCTTCTAGAGCGTGCTCCAGTATCCTCCAACCCCCAGTCTCCTGCCGCTGGCGGGTGGCATCGTGAGTGACACTCAATGGGCTGCATAGCGGTGAGGCATGAATAAAACAACAGAGATCTGCACTGCATAACTGTATTGTTGGCACATCTCAGGTTGGTCCCAGAATGGCATATTGTTCGGATACATCTGTCTAACTCGCATGATTTATGCCATTGCCGATCAGACAGGATCAATGGCCGGCATGCAGCCGCCTGTTATCAGGTTGGAAAACTGCGTAAACGACTTTTATCTACCTATGCATGACAATACAAGGGCTCTCCAACAGCACTTTCCGGATACAGGCGGTATGTAAACCCTTTTCCGATCAGGAAGGCTTGCTGAATGTACCAAGCTTGCACACAAGATCAAGATGGACTAGCCCCAGCTGTTGCTTCTTGTAAGTCCTTTTCGTGTCAACGATCTTGGCTAGCTTGCTGGGGATAGTAGTCAAGCGGCTTATGAGGCCCGATAGAGCGATTCTGTCGATCACCGAAGCTCAGTAGCCCAAGCTCAACGGAGCTTATGTCGCCGCGACGGCCGGGTTTGTTGCCAGGGCTGTGAACGGGCGGACTGGCTGGTGTAAGCTGGTGGTACGTCTGTTGATCTCAACTGATATCATCGCCATCATCGCTAACATTCTATCGATTAACATTGAAATGAGATTGGAGAGGAGCTGCAGCCATTGCCACATCACCCTCGTCTCCCGGACTACGCCACTCCCAGCCTACTCAGCGCTGCTCTTCGGATAGACATGTGCCCGGATTATTCTTTTGCTGAGAGCCTTGCATGTACATGGACTTTCCTGCAGCCGGATGTTTCTAGGCCTTTTCCCTCCGCCGTCTATCCTTGTCCAAACCACGACAACAAGGGCCATCCCAGGACTTTTGGCCCGACGAAAAGAGTTTACCTCGAAACTATAGCTGTCTTTCCCCCCTCAAATCTCAGTCAAGACCCGGCGCCAGCAGATGCACTACTGCGTTGGCCGTTGGTGGGAAGCAAGACGGAAGAGAGCGCCAGTGGGAGCGGATGAGCATCGATCGGCCGTTGTGTTCCTCAAACAAGCAGCAAGACGACTTTTACCGCCGGCCAAGGAGTACTTGTACCTTTGCCTGTACACACATTCACATTCCCATCGACGTCCAGTCATTCACCGCCCAGCCAATGATCCTTGCCGGGCTTGTTTGTGTGGCGCGGCTGCTTCCTCCTCCTCATTTCACCACCACCGTCTAGCGCCATGGCCTGCCAGAATCTGCCAGTGGAGGGGGAGGCCATCTGTGTGTCCTGCCCAATGCCAAATATAGATTAATGCGTTGGAGCGTACAGAGCACCGTTTGAGCATTGCATACCGCCAGAGATCGAGGCACTGTTGCCCGTCTGGCCTATGCTGCCCGCCACCAGCTTCTCCCCTCCTCCAAAAGAGAGATAGAGAGAGATAGAGAGAAATAAGTCACCTTTTTTTGAGCTTGGCCGTTGGCTGTTGGCTCTGCTATCGCGCTTCAACGCTAGGAAAGTTTTCGTCGGAACTTGCCGGCTTTGGGAGAGGCTTTGATTGTTTTTTTTTTTTTTTTTTTTCTTCGTTGTGAAAAGCAAGAAAGAATGAAAGAAAGTAGAATTTACACGGGCTGTGCTGTGTTTCTTTTTTTATTTCTTTTTTTTTTTCTGGGGAATAGATGAGATGAATACATGCTCAGGGGGCGGTGTGCCACATCGACTCAACATGCATATAGTACCTGCATACCACGACAAAGATATAACAGACGGTGAAAGTAAAGTCGGTCAGATGGAAAATAACCAAAAATGTCATGAAATTAAGCTACATGTGAAAATAGAAACTCTATGTGAAAACCAAAAACAAACATGTGAAGAACATGATCTCGCTCTCAAAAAAAAAAAAAAAAAAAAAAAAAAAGACTAGCAGTGCTGAAAACAAAAACATGGTGGGTATGTATGGAGGCAGCGGCCATTACCGAAAACAAAAACAAAAAAAGCAAACGCATGAATTATCGCCAAAAAAGAATAAACAAAAACAACAATCATCCGGCCAAACGTAGAAAAAAACCATATCCATCCATGCCCAATTAAGAAAAAAATCCATTACCTGTTTTGTGTTTGCTCGCTTCCATCAAACTGATCATATAACCATTTCCCATCCCGTAAGGCTCTCTCTTAGAGCAGCGCAGCATAGATAGTATACATTTTTTTTTTCGTTGCGCCCCATAGAATAAGCCAATCAATCCCTGCCAGATAGAAATCGAAAGAGAAAAAAAAAGAACAAATAGAAGTTTGTTGAGAACAAGGTTAGAAAAAAAGAGTTGAGGCGGTTGTGTCTGTGTACCGCCAGTTTAACACACACGCAGAGAGAGAGAGAGAGAGAGAGAGAGAGAGATCTGTCAAAGACAGAGAATAAGGCAGATCCAACCTCAACCTGCCTGGGGCAACAGAACAGGGCAGGGCACGGCTGACAACCGCGTCTCCCATGCTGCGGCACATTGCTAGCCTCGTGCGAATTGAGTGTGCCTCTGTTCGCCTGTTTAGGTAGTCCAGGCGTTGAAGCCAGGCCGATTCGAGCAATGGTGGCATCCATCATGGGGGGCAGACCCTTGCAGCTTGCAGCCGTGGACGCGGCTGTTGGTTCGTCTGAGATAGCCGTGGCTTTCCTTCTAGTCTCTCCCCTACCCTGGCTCTTGTTCTTTTTTCGTATCCACCAAGGCAAGTGAGGTGGGTGGGTGGGCGAGTGAGTGAGTCTGAGTGTGTGTGTGTGTGTGTGTGTGAGGACGGAGAATGCGCTGGTGGTGACACCAAGAGCAGAAGCCACGTTGAGAAACGCATAGACCGGGCATCAACTCCACTGACCCGTGGTACTTGGTCCGTCTTCTGCGTCAATGCTGCTGCGGTGCCAGTCTAGACTGGTGGTGGCAGTCACAGTCCCGGCGTGCGTTGTTTTTTGCGTTATCGAGGCTCCCGTCTGCTCTTCCCTCTCCGCTTTGCTTTGCCGTTGAATTGCGTGATTGTTGTCCCCGTCACTCCGTTGCTGCTGCTGTTATCGCTGCAATTGTTGCTTGCTGTTGTTGCTGCTGCTGTAAACTGGGGCTGTGGCTGTCACCGCTGCGCATCACCAGATAGATGTACAGGATGCCATGCTCCCAGCTCAACCCTGCTTGGCGTATATGCGTATGCATGTTTGACATGGCATGCGGAGCGCGGCGAGGAAAAAAACGTGTGCGCGTGAGAGTGTAGGTGTGCGTGTGTGTGTGCGTGTGGCCAGCCACTTCGCCAATCGGAAACGGGAGCGTGTGTGTCGTACGGTCAACCGTCCAGCGTGACGTTGTGTATACCAAGCCACCCCCCTCCGAGACCAGCTCGTTCCAAAAGACAGACAGACAGACAAAGTTTGGCGGGTGGGTGGGTGGGCTCCCGTCGTGCAAGCAGGCTGGCTCTCTTGCTTCTGCATATCATAAGCCTCATCCTGGCCTGCCTCTAGACGCCGTTAGGGCTGGTCCAGCCGATTCTCGGAGTGCCGATAATGGTGTTATGGCGCCGGATCTGCTCAGGAACGTCGATACTGGCGTGGTCACCGGCGTAGTCTAGTTGGACATCTGCAATGCCATACGGAAACTCTGCGGGCGACGGCTCCAGGTACATCTGCTCCTGTTGGCCCATGTATGAAACCACATGAATGCCGCCGTGACCATTGCCTCCGCCAGCCACCTGTTGGTCCATCCGCGGTCCTGTCATCTGCAGCCCAAAGAGCTCTGTGGCGGCGGTGGCTGCGGTGCCAAAATCCGCGCCATTGCTGTGCCCTTGCACGATGGGGGTCTGGATGGCCGCCGGGTCGATCCGTGGGATTGCAATGGGCATGGAATAGAACGGATCGGCCATGGGAGCTGGGGGCGAGCCCAGGCCGCTGTCAACGAGCCGATACTGGCGGCCAGCGGCCAGCGGCAGCTCGTGGCCGTACAGATGGCTCCGAATACGCGAGTTCCTAGCCGCGCATCCGCCCTTCTGGCCAGACAAGGCCCTGACGGTGCTGTTGCGTTGGTTGAGCCGCCGCTCCATTCCCATGTCCAGATGGCTTGAGCTGCGTCTGCTCGCGCGGCGCCCAGAGTTGCCTTTGCGGTATCTGGTCGTGCTCTGCACCCCATCGCGGACGGCCCAGTCTTCCAGGATCCATTCGTTCGCTCGCTTTGCCTCGCCTGCCAATAGGGACTCGCCTTCTGCGCACGCCAAAGGGGCGGTATCCTCAGCGCGCTTGCGATCGCGTCTTTTGAATGCCTAGAATAGAGCAGTTAGCATCTGGTAGACTCCCCAGCCACTGAATTGCGGCAGAAATTGAGACCGGGCATATTCGACTTGATAGTCTCGTACACCGTAGCAAATAGCAAGTCAGGAAAGGAAGAAAAAGAAAAGAAACATGCAGATGTTGGCCCCACTTGCCGGGGTCTTTGGAGACGGTGTAAGACAGAAAAGAAAAAAGAACGAAACAGAAAATTCGGGCTAGGGTAGAAAACTAAGACAACAAACATGCTAGGTAGGCTTCGGTGACCAGGATTCACTCACGGCATTCATGCTAAGGTTATGACGGATGCTGTTCTGCCATCCGCCCCTTTCGTTCTTGGCCTTGCTAGTGTGGTCTCGGAACCATTGGTAGAGCTCTTGCAGGGTCATGGTATAATCCGGTTGGCCCATCAGAGCCTTGTAGATGAGCTTGGCGTAGGGCTCATCGGCCTTGTCGTCAGGCCGGGCACTGCTCATTGCCATGGGCTCGTCAGCTCGGGGAGCGGCAAGGATCGACTCCATAAACTCCGCATCCTGGCCGTCAATGTGCTCGACCTTGGGCGAAATAAAGGAAGCAGGGGTTTCCGCTTGCAAGCCGTCTGGCGATCCAGCACTCGAAGAGGCAGGAACAGCAGAGAGTTCTGGCATCGCGTGAGAAGACCCCGAAAGGTTGTAGGCAGTCGGGATGTCAACGTCCGACTCAGGGTGAAAGCTCGCCGTATAGGGCGTGTGTATGTCTGAATGCTGAAGAGGGAGCTCTTGTGCCGACATTGGAGTGCAGACCCTATCAAAGGGCTGGTCTCCAGGATGCTGCGAATGGATGTAGCCTGACGTCGGAGGATAGCCAGATACCGATGATGACCATTCGCCAGGAGAAGCGGGCGTGATGTTATGGCAAGGTAGAGATGCTCCTCCACAAGCAGGCAAATCTTGGAAAGGCATACAATATTGGATATCTCCCGGTCTCAGAGGGGGCGATGGCCAGATGCTGTGGCTTCTTGGCTGATACGGCGAGTACGGGCTCATATATGCACAAGATTCAATACAGCAAGCTGGTGGCGATAGCACCTGGCCCCCTTGTGAGCATTGAAGGTCTTGACGTCGTTGCTGCTGTGGGAGAGCGCAAACCGCCGGAGTAAACGAGCATGTATCAGGTTGGTGATGCTGTTGCCCCTTCTCAAAGCTAGACGGCAAAGAGGAAAAGGCCGCAGGCGAGCAGCAGCCCATGGAGGTCGATTGCTTGGTAGCTTGGGGGTGCTGGAAATCCGTGTAGCTTTCCACCGGAAGCTTCCTGTCCAAAATGGGCGAAGCCATAGGATGGAATGGCGGGTGAAGCCCTTTGGGAGGAGGATGTCGAGACGGAGCAAATGAGGGAGTAGCAAAGAAGGTAGTTTTGTATGCTGAGAGACTTTCTGGTCGAGACGGAAAGACCTGATGCTGTAACGACGTCGTCAGGAGACGGGAAAGTGGGAAAAGTGTCGAACCAGGCAGATATGTAAGTGGAGGCGGCAGAGTGCCACAAGAAGGACAGTATGGGACACCCGAGCTATGGGAGCTATAAGAGGAGGGGGGGGAGGGAAACAAGGACAGCCGATGGGATGACAGTGATGAGCAGGTGGACGTGGGAAGAAAAGTATATAAACAACTCTTATAACACGGCACAGTAGATGTGAATGGGCTCTTGGTCCAGCGGTGATGGCTCTAATAGCACGAATTCCCCGGGGAAAATGAACCTATTTATCGAGAAGGGGGGGGGGAAACCATGGCGAGGACTCGATGATCAAGGTGACCCGGCCCATGGGGAAGAAGGGACCCTGCCTGCCGGTCTCTATACATCCAAGACCCATAACTCCCGGAACAGATTCGTCCAAGATCGGTCCTGCCGGGGGGTGAGCGCAGGCATCTCGGATACACCATGGACACTAGTGACATGAGGTGCCTGTTCAAACCCTTTGCCCCTCCTCATGGATGCCCGGGTGCGCATGAGTACCCGAGCATCTCCTTGTGCGCCACATCTTTATAGTGCGTGTATGTGCGTAGGCAGGTACATACATGCAAGAGACGAGTGATCGAGTGATCGAGTGATGAAGAGAAAAAAGAGCAGTTGTATGCACGAGTTCCAGTCGTGACGTGTATGATCGTGTATGCGTCGCTTTGCGGACAATACAAGCATCCCTTTTTCCTCCCCAGACCACCCAAATATAGCAGATGACACGTCCTTCCCTATTGGCGGCCCTACAGAGAGAGAAGCCATGCGAACAAGCAATCCAGGGTCCGCGGTGCCACTCGCACACACACGCACCCCGTAAACTTAGAAACAGCCAGCCCAGCAAGCCCTCAATGCGGCCCTCTCATGCACATCACTTCTGACTCTTCAGACGTGAAGCCACCGGTTACACCTTGAGTAACCTGGGGAAAGGTTCATTGAAACAGTGCCGGGGTGCTGTCGATATGGATAACATGGCCGGCCGGTAGAAGGCCCAGACGACCAAGCGTGTAACGAAGCCGGGGACACCAGAAAGAGAGGAAAACGGAGGCGACAAGTGTTGTTGTTGTTGTTTTTTTCCGCCCTTCGGCGGCAGTGAATAGGATCATCTCCCATGTTGCCGTCGCTATTTTCTGCTACAATCCCTTCCCTGAAGCCACCAGCGTCGGAATTCCCACGTCCATGCAGAGCACGGGTGTCTTGGCCCGGCTTCAAGTGGCAGCCCGCCGTTATTGGTCTACATACGAACGACGTGCATTTGCCATCTGTAGGCATGTCCGGGCTGCTACTTGAACTTCTGCCTCGAGTCAGCTCTGTCCACACTCTTAATTGGCAGCAACGGAGTCTCCACCCTTCAGCAACGGCTATCGGCATGCGGCCGGAGAGGGATCCAATGGGATTTCTTTGATGGACCCTTGACCAAGGCCTTGCCTGGGTACCCGGTGGGAGCGTAGTTGTGGAAGCTTCTCCTACCGCAGATGCTTCTATACAATGTACGTCAAGGCTGTGCCCGCGGAAACGGCTGAAGGCTTGCCGCAGGGAGGGGAGGGAGGGTGTGTCCGGGTACGTATATGTCAGGGGATGCGGAAACGAGGGCAATAGTTGAGCTCAGTCAAGCCAATAAGTTTGATTGCCATCCGTCTCGCATAGGAGCAGCCTTCTAGTCCGCAGATGGAACGCCATGCATACGGCTACTCTATCCGTCCAATAGCCCTTACGTCCTGTTTCAGCTTCCAGCAGGCCTGGTCTCTGGCTCCAAGTCTCAGTCGACTCGTCCAGGGCACCAAAAGGAAGAGCCCACCGATGCATCACCTCGCGGATCTCCGAGATACCACAGAGTCCCCTGTGAAGGATCCCCAAACTCACCGAAAATGGTATCTGCTGAGCCTTCGCGAAACATTCTAGCCCTAGAAGTGGGACAGCAGGATTCCTCAGTCGCAGATCTGCCACCACCGGCAACACGCAAGCAGCATCCGCGGAGTCGAAGCCCGAGCGATGAGCTAGCCTCATCCCAGTCGAAGATCAAGGTAGCCGCTATGCATAAAGCTGTGAGAGAGATGTACAGGTACCAGCGAAAGCCACTGTGGCAGCGAATTAGCTAATATTTTGTTTCCTTTTCGTTTTTTTTTTTTTTTTTTTCTTTGCTATTCTTTCCCTTTGTTTATTAGCCTCGGATAAAGTATTGCTCCCATTCTATTATTATTTTGTTCTTCCCTGTGTGCGCGTATCTAGCCTTGTTCCCCCGTCTTCGGTGGGTCGAGAGATTCGTAATAGTAGTTATCATTAAGCAAGTTTTTCGTCCTGCTCTTTGTGTTTTTCTCTTTTCTTTTTGTAGTCGCCTTAGCACGGCAAAAGACCGTCTACCCGACATCATTTGCACTGTTGTGATGCAGGGGTGGGCGAGTATTGCGTGAGGGCAGATCATGTGCCTGCCATTCCTTGATTCTCCGTTTACTTTCTGTAGAATATCTGCAGACATCAATTAGCGGCTGTTTCTTGTCCTTCATTTTTTATATAATTCCTTTTTCTTTTTTTTTTTTTTTTCTCGCAAAGAGAAAAAAATCCGAGCGGACGCAATGAATTTCCCGCTTACCTTTTTGAACTGGAAATGCAACTGTAAAATTCCCTATAAGGCTACGGCGTTAGCAGCTCGACAGGGTCAAGGTTATTATTAAACGAAAGAGTGGCGAGGCAAGATAGAGCCGCGCTTGTGGCGGCTGTCTTGGGTCAGGTTGGCTGAGCTGGCCAGCGTGACTCGAGACAGTGCTAGGGAGGGTTGGGGAGAGAAAAAAAGCAAACCGGGTAATGGGAACATGGTGGTCGTTCGTACCTTATCAAATGAGCTTCTGAAGCCACGCTCCCTCTTAGCGCTATAATCCCACTCCCGGTCGACTATCCGAAACGCAATGTCCTCGTACGGAGGTCCCGCGATGAAGCGGATGAGACAAGTGTCCACCTCTCCGGCTGCAGCAAACGACTCTCCTCGTCTTCTTCCATGTTCGCGGATGATTTTGAACGTGGGTGCTTTGGTCTTGTCTACCAAGTCGGGGTAGAAGATGTTGAACTTGTATCCTTGCACCACTTTAGGAGGAGGATTGTCATGGTCGTAGTGCGTCTGGTTGTACTTGTTCCACTCATAGCCCATCTGTACACGATTGAAGTACCTGGGCTTGCGAGCCTGATACTTTTCTGTCCACTGTGGGGGTTGCGCGCCACTAGGCAGGGCTTCCTCAGCCGCAAAGACTTCCTCATTTTCAGACACCCCGCGTGCCGCCTCTCTGTCGTATAGTGCCATTGTGGCTTGAGAGTCATCTGCGTTGCCGGTTTCATGAGCATCCACTTTGTTTGTTGACGCCAAGGAGCCACCTGAACTATGGCTGCTACTAGTGGGCAGACCGCCATCTCTGGAGGGCTCTTTGGGGCGCGGAGCCCTTTTTGCAAGCCGCTCCTTCTTCTTCGCGTCGATGTCTTCCGCTATCCGGGCGAGCGTGGCCTTGGCCTTCCATACCCTGAGGCTGCGAAGAAGTTGTTCCCAGTAATCGGTATCGATGTCTTCGTTTGACTTTAACTTGGTCTTGATCTGCTTCTCCAGAGCCTCTAGCTCGTCGAATGTTTTGGGTGCGAGGATCCTGTCTATGTCGTCCGCAACGCTGCTCACGACTCTCCCTTCGTGTCCCCGCGGGTCGAGTTTGGCCCTCCGATCCGCGCATAGTGTCCGCAAAGCCTCCCAGTACCGACGGTTTCGTGAATCTGTCTCCAGAACATGATAGGACACGATATTCGAGTCGAGCTCCGATATCTGCTCAGCAGAGGATAAATCTTGAATGACTTTTGCAGGAGGAGCCACTTCAATCTCGTCGTCGCCATCATCCTCATCGAAGACATCGCGATCGGCGTCGACAAAGCGCAGGTTGAAAGCTAGGATGTCGATGGGCTTCGCCCGCCCTTCGCGCACCCGAATGTCGGCCTTCTTCTTGGCCTGCTTCAGCACGAATTTGTCCTCGTCGGCCACAAACTGTCGCGATTGTTCGTCTTGTGTCAAGTATTTGGCAGCATTGCGCGCAGATGTCGACGGGCCTTGTCGGCTCGATTTGGACACCCGGTTGTTTGAATCGGGTCGCGGCGCCGTGGGCTCTCGACGGCCAGACGATCTGGAGTCTGCAATCATGGCTCGTCGCCCGGGATCCATTGCTTCGAGGCTTTAAAGGCTGATGGCGCTGATGGCGCTGGTACCGCAGGTGTCTCAAGTGTCGCAGTTCCAAAGGGTGCGCACGCGAAGTTGTCGGGGAGAAAGACGGCAGGGCCACGGGTGAGGTTGAAGATCGTTACGTATCCCAATTGTTGTTAGACGGTTGATATTTACTCCCGATAAGCTTTTTTAGTTCGGTCCGCTAAAAATGATCACGGCAGGCGCCTTCTTGTTGGTCTTTCCGTCAGTACCTAGCGTCACATGACGTTTGCCACACTCACTTACCCTAGATGAGAAGGGGTTGGTGAAAAGGGGCTTTAAGATGGCCTCGGTGTACGCATAGATAGAAAAAGGGATACTAGAGATGAAACAAATGCTTTTACAAAGACGAGTCCTCACAAACTATGGATATCTGTTCCGTTGACATGTGGGACAGACAATCGCTACGTGGGGCTCTGCGGGAAGGATTCAGGGGTGCACTTTTATACTTGGCGTAGTGGCATAGGATAAACTATCTCGTACTCATATACAAAGATGATGGAAACATTTCAAATGTGAGTGAAAAAAAATGAAAAAATGAAAGAAATATAATTCAAGCAGTACTCCAATTGACACAGTGTCTAAATCCCATGACGACAACGCCTCATTTCGCCCAAGGGTATCGTATCGTAAATTACGCTCTTCCAGCCCCTCCTTCTTGACAAGTGCAATTAAATCGCTTCCCTTGACCAGGATATCATACACGGTGTTGGAACAGTATGTTGTGCGATATATTTACCAGCTGGGGATCATTTCTCACCAGCTCTGTTTCGATTGTGTGCCCTCCATTCCCAAGCCCCGAATGCTCTGATTCCAGTCGTGCCAATTGAAATTGGCCCCCAGCATGTCTGCATCTTCCATTTCAAACTTTGGATTTGGTTGCGCAAAGCTCTCGGGCCAAAGATATGGTGGAACGTGGTGGTCGTCTTTTGGCTGTTGGCTCGGTAGCATCATTGCTTCCTGCCCGACCATGTTACCCTGAACATGCTGTCTTTCTGGCATGGTCACGGTGGCGTGCCCGTTGTGCATGGCCACCATTCCGACATTCCAGAGCTCCGCCATGGGGACGTTGGATTGAGCCATAAAAGTGTCCATGTATTCCATAGTATCGTCGGTCATACTCATGGGCATTTGGCTTATAGCATTGCTTTGTGAGAAGTGCGACCCGGTGGCACCAGTTACTGGTGTTTGATGTAACGATGGCTTAGACTCTTCGGGCATGAATGAATTCATTGATGTTTGCTGATGTTGCGGGTTGGAGGTTGATGAGGACGGTGTGGAGCCCTCCAATTGGACCATTGCTCTCCATGTCTCTCTGACTTGTTGTTGCCTGGCTTCTAAGCCTGGAACTGGATCAAACCGCGCCCGAGGTGGGTTTACTCTTTCTGCGAGGTCTAGGCGCCTGGCTTCTTCGGGGTCAGCCCTCAGTCGAGCCACCTCTGACTCTTGGTATCTCCTCGCCCTGATAAATAGTTTACGTAAAGGAAGGAAGACGACGGCATGGTCAGCTCTCTTGGCGTTCTCAGCCAAATCTTTGTCGTAGCCATTGACTGCCTCCCAGCCACGCTGGACAAGTGGTGTCCAAGGACGACGGCATGTCTCGACGAGTATATACGCAATCGCAGACCAGTTTGTATATGTCCTAAACAACCATCGAAACTGTTTGCATCTGGGATCGGTGTTGAGTTTATAATTATATTCGATGATTTCGATGGCGGCAATGTAGATGCGCTCGCGGATTTCTGCTGTGAGCTCGTGATCAGAGCCGGGGAAAAGCATTGGTTGATATATTATGAGGCACATCTTGGACATGATGATGCGCGATATCATAGCCGCAACCCAATACAGAATGTCGACTTCCTCTTTAAGATGCCGAAGGAACTTGTCTTCAATCTTCTGATAGAGCTCAACTAACATCCGCTCTTTCTCCGCCACTGCACTGGTTTCAATTCTGGCGCCAGACGTATTCTCGCCAGACGCGTCGCGTATGCGCCTCGACATGGCGCAGACTTCGAATCTCACCAAGGAGATTGCAGTTTCTGACTTTCCTTCTCTTGCTGGAGGGATTGTAGTGCTCGCAGGCGAGAAGTCGGCATCATTAAGGCTAGTAGGGAATTGAGTATCAAAATCTCCATCGGCCACGAGCAAGTCGGTGCCCATTTCCTCGGAAGCTCGGAAGTCCAAAGTCAAAATGGCCCACCAAACACGTCGTCTCTGCTCTATTTCAAACGGAGAGAGTCCAAAGTTTGTTCCGTCACGATGAATGCCCAGACCCTGCGCAATCCGAACCAGGAGAGCGGTCATGGACCAAGTAAATCGGCTTTCGTCGTATCGTCTTACGACTAGAAGGAATAGGGTGAGTGCTTGGACGACTGCAAGTTCCGATGTATTTAGAAAATTTGCTTTGGCAAGAGACTGTTCTGTAGCATAGCGATATCGCGCAAGCATTTCTTCTTTGGTAACGGCGAAATTGGTTTGTATCTAAAGTAGCGTTAACTCAAAGCACGTTTAAAGATACTAGAATAGATATATGGTACTCACCTCGCCTTCCTCAAGCGCCACAATTGCAGCGTAATAAATAGCAAAAACTAAAGATTCAT
The DNA here is from genome assembly GCA_030708095.1 of Trichoderma sp. CBMAI-0020. Taxonomy (NCBI): domain Eukaryota; kingdom Fungi; phylum Ascomycota; class Sordariomycetes; order Hypocreales; family Hypocreaceae; genus Trichoderma; species Trichoderma sp. CBMAI-0020. The sequence goes on from JAJNCI010000001.1 coordinate 2,195,947, forward strand.
GCCCAGGGGCTAGTTTTTCGGGGCATTTTCGGGTATCGCGTAATAGGGCATCCATGGTTGGGACGTGGATGATTTTAAGTAAAGGATCAACAGTTTCCTGATAGACTGACCACAAAAACGTGGCGTGAGAGGGTACGGGATGAAAGTTTCTTAAATTAGCATCGAGAGATTGATGACCTAGGATGAAGCTCTGGTGATTACTCTGGTGATTATATGAGGAGCTTGTAGCGGTGGCAGGCGAATCGATGGGCGGCGATTCCTCAAACTCAGAGTCGTCGGCATCCTCGTCGGTAAGCTTCTGCGTTTCTTCGCGAATTGCATCCAGCTACACATGATTTAGTTGAGTGCCAAGATTATATGTGCTTGTCGCGCCTGAACCACAGGCCAAATATACGAGGGGGCATACCTCATCGTTCAGTTTGGACCAGAATCCACTGCTTACATAGCGAGCGCTGCCTTTGCTATCGCTCAAAACCAGTCGTCCGAGCTGCTTCCGGCTCTCTTTCATCTTACGAGACTCGGGGGCCTCGCCAGTGGCATGGTTGTCGCCAAAATCAACAACCCCCGCCGCAAATGCGCCCAGGCTGCCGGATTTCGGTCGCTGGGCCGTGGGCGATCCTTCGTTGGAGGGCGAGTTCGCGGTGGATGAAGCCCTGCCGCCAGTCTCAACCTCGATCTGGCCGCTCAACTCCTCCACGATGCCCTCCAGCTTCTTCAGCCGCTTGACCAGCTCAACCTCGCGCAGGCTCGTCGGTTTCGGAGGGGCATTCGGGTCCTTGGGCCGGTGCTGGCGCGGCGCGCGGCCGGGCGCGGGGAATGCACAGGGAATCAGGGCGCGCCGACAATTGGAGCAGGGCATCTGCTTGTCGCATCGCACCTTGCGCCGCCGGCAGGTGACGCAGGATCGCGGATTCAGCAGCGGTGATCCCGAGTCTCCCGGGGCCACGATGGGGCCAAAGTGGGCGTCTGGCCCGGTCGTCTGGTAGATGGTGACATTGCTCGGATGATGCGGCGACGCGGCGCTGTGGTCGGCCATGTTGTGCTTCGGCGACGTCGCAGAGGCGCCAAAGTCGAAATTTACCGCCATTTGCCCGTCTCTGGCTCGTCGCCCGGGGCCGGTTCGCGAGCGTCGACGGCCTCACGACAAGCACCAGAAGAAGCGCACAGGACAAGAGGCTAATATGTCGCAGGGCTCAGTCTGAAGCCAAAGGAGCCGCCGGTCTGCTCATCCGCGGGGCGCATGTGAAGGGGGGGCCTGAATCGCATCAATGCTGCGGTAGCTCGGGCGTTGCAATGGATGCAGGCGCTTGACCAGGACGGCATGCGAAGCTCGATTGAGGTTGAAGGGAGAGAAATCGGCGAGTCGTCGAGCTCCGGGCGCAGGTGGGGAGAGACAGACTCCAAAAGGCCCAGCGAAAGGTTCAAGCCACAGTGGGCTGGCGGTGGAGACGCGGTGGCCAGGACTACTGACTGCTATAGCGATGACATTGTGCCAAATCGGGCTGCTGCTGAAACGTTATTTGCCATGGGCGTGTATTGCAGCGAGCCAGCCCTGGGGAGCCAGCGTTGCGGATTCTTTCATATCAACGGACTCCATATCACGGGCGCCATTCGCATGCACAACACAGAGAACTAGGAAGCCACTGAGATGGTGTTCCACCGGATAAACGCCTGTAGACGCTGCTTCTCCACCATCAGATACCACAGACGGGGACCGCACCGCCACATAAGCAACTTGGATGGGGCATGGACTAACAATGACTACTGTACCTAGGTAGGCAGGTGAAATGGCCTTGGACCGGGAATAGTGTAGACAGCAAGCTGGCTGCAGAAACTTTCTCGTTCCAAGGGTATTAAAGTGCATTGAATTGCATAACTGCTATCGTGCATTCTGTAACGCATCTGGGACGAGCATCGTTTGTTGGGTGCTGACAGCCCCCACAGCACGGGGATTGGGTTCTAGAATCCGAGACATGTGAACCTATACTCGGATGCAGCCTCATTTGTCATCAACTCCCGCTAGCAATACACTCTGTAGCTGACGGCGGAGGGAATAGGATCCCTCGACGGCGTAGCATTTGTGTGCCATCTTGCGACACAAGCTTGGCCTCCAATCACATCTCATCGCCTGCAAGCTAATGAGCATCTGTGCGAGAGACACTCTTGACCGGGATTGTGTTTCTGGGATCGAATTCCCCGGACTAGACGAATTTCCTCTTTGGTGGCGGCTCCTGGCGTGTATATACAGGGAATTAAATATTGCCAAAAGCTTCTTTATTTCCGAGTGGCTTCAGCTCACAAACGGACGAGTTTTGATAAGACGGCGTTCGGCGCCGGCCCCCACCTTTTACCGCTTCCGTGATTTGACTTCTACGCCAAGAGCACGTCACCTCGATACAGGTGCATTTCAGCTTGTAAGAATCGAACAACTTGGAAAGCTTTGTAATTACTGTCTGACATCGGCGAAAATAAACGTTCGAAGGGTTCAGAAAATTCATTCGCGGCGCCATCGAGTAACAAGACATGTTTCTATCCGAGCTTATATCGCCGTCAGGGAGTTATAGCTACTTGTTGAGGCGAACTCAACATCCGCTGATTTTATCTTACATGGTGGTCGAGGAAGGTTGTGGGAAGATTTGCCATTGAACTTTCATGACTCCTCTTTCCGGGTACCAATTCAGGTGACTACGTACTTTGCGAATAATGCCCAATGTCGTACCGAGTGCGTCTTCGCCAAATCGATATCTGGAGGCTTACAAAGTAGGTATCAGGATTTCAATGCCACCCTTTCGCCTGGCTTCTGAGCCCGAGGCGCTGGGAACCAGGCCATCGAATCGTTTATTAGAGCTCGATCCACTGCGCCACCAGAATCACCCCGCACGTGGTGGGGGACGGCGAATCAGGCAAAGACCCAGAAACATCGCAGCTCAAGTTTGCGGCACAGTTGCACGGCTGCAGAATCATACAGCGCTAGCATGGCAACAACAGCATCATTATAACAGCCAACACGTTTCCGAGACCGGGAAAAAACAGCTTGGCCCAACTACATCTAAAAAGACGGCCCATCTGTTGGATCTTGGCGCAGAGTCCGCAAACAATGTTGGTTCTCTTCTCCTAGCAGCGCTGAGCGCATCCTTGTATAACAAGAATAGAATCGATGCCCTTCCAACAGGCGCTAGGCGAAACATGGCCGCCACCACGTCCTGATAAGATTTCCAGCTTATGCCCACCAGATTGGCTTCCAAACTGCATTGATAAAGAACGGGCTTAAGCGAAGTGGTGCATGCGTGCTGCGCTGCACTTTGCAAGCCTGGGGGCATTTGGGCGCTTACCGCGCGTCATGCAGGTATGGCTGCATCACTCATCTCACCGGTCGGGTGCAGATTCTACGAGAATCCAATCGTGCGTGCTATGCAAAATCATTTTGACGGGTAGAGGATGGGCTCCATGCTGGTATATGAAGACTCGAGAGGCCGGATACGTCCAAGCGTCCTGACCGAGATGACCTCATTCAATGCACACCATATGCAGATACCCAGCATCGACAGCAATCGCGCAGGTCAAGCCGTCTCACTCATTGGCCGTAATGATGGTTGATACACACATTACAAACGTTCCGTCTTGACCGACTTGAATTGAGCGTGGCCACGTGCCTTGGTCAAGTTGGAAGGGCAGAGAATAGTATGTCGTGGTGCTCGAACAGAGCCGCATGCGGAGATGTGTTGCAGTGCCATTGGCGACAATGCTGGCCACCACGTCTTGGTAATTTGAGCCTGAAGAAGAGAGTGGCAGTTGGGGTAGCAACTGAGATGCGTGTCTCTCTTGGATGTATGGGCCATCAACCGGAAGAAGGGAGATTTAAGAAGATGATGCTGCCCCGGCGTGAGAGCCATCTTCGTGATATATGCTCCAAAAGCAGTTTTCCACTGGTTCATCCTCAAAAAGATTACACTCAGCGTCAAAATCCTTCAACATGTCTGATGAAGCAAAAAAGTATTCGTAAGTATGCCATGCCTTGAGCTGATCTCTTGTTGATGTATCAGCAGTCCTGCCGTGAAGAAATATATCCAAGATGATGATGGCGACCTCCCATACAAGTTGATGGTAATCAGCAACAACGGTCATAACAACAACGAGGGCGCCAATGAAGGCACGGCCACTGCAGTGGGACAGCAAAAGATCAACGCAGTGGCAGCAAACAATTCACCCATCTCAGATACCGGGACTTGGGAAGTTGTCAACCCTGAGGATGGAAATTAGATGCCATCCATTAGATTGAATGAGGCGTGGGGTCAGAGCCGATGGTAAACTGCGTTGGATACCAGAGCCGTAGAGCCGCTTCTTTTGGCTGACGTCTGGTTCCTTCTGCGAATGTTGAAAGAAGGTCATTGGTCTTGCATCCTCTTTTCCAAAGTTGTGTATTTTCGCACATGGCTTAGTTAGGTGCTGGCTGATCTGCAGCCGGGAATTGACTTGGTGTCCCATAATCGTATTTGATTGCCAGCCATCTGTATCATGTCGCATTAGTATCGCCAATTGGCACAATCAGCAGCCACCACATGGCAAACAGCACCGCATCGTCACCGCCGTGCCCAGTCGAGTGGGATAATAGCCTGATGTACTTGTAAAACAGAAAAAAAGAGCGGGGCCCCAAGTTTCTGCAAAGCTCCATCATTGGCGTAGAAAAGAGCGGATATATCGCCGCTACCCTACTAGGTACGTATTTCCGCTACCAGTTCCGAATAAGTCACGTGCGAAGAGCCACAACTTGTTTTAGGGCTTCTAAGACCTAGGTACTGAGTGAAGGAAAATTTCCAAACGCAGCTTGACGACGGCAATTCGCGACTCCACGTTTCTCACGACTTCAACGCCCCCAAACCCTCCGATACAATGGCCAAGCAATCGTAAGTCGATCTTAACGTGCAGCAGGATATTCGCTCCCTCTCTCTCTTTATTTCGCAAATTCCCCGACGAGGTCAACAAAAATTACTGGAAGAGAAGCCGGGCAAGAGGAGGATATTGTGGATGGATCTTGTCCCTCACGATGAGACAGTCTAGACGAATTTTTTGGGCGTCTACGCTATGCACCGACGAATTCCAAAACTTTTGCCAACTTTTAACGAATCGAGTCTGCGCCAAAACGTCAAAACGCAATTACAAACCGAAGACGATTGAGAGAACAAGAGTCACGCCTTTGCTTCTGCCGCCACCAGTCTTTTGATGATCCCTAGTCGAGGAATTGCGAAATATAAGAGAGGAGAACCGAGAAAACTGCACACGATCAGCCTGTCGAAGAGAACCCGTGGACTGACAACAATGTGCCATACAGCCGTGGTGCCCCTGGTGGCAAGCTCAAGATGACCCTGGGTCTTCCCGTGGGTGCCGTCATGAACTGCGCCGACAACTCAGGTGCTCGTAACCTGTACATCATCTCCGTCAAGGGTATCGGTGCTCGTCTGAACCGTCTCCCTGCCGGTGGTGTCGGTGACATGGTCATGGCCACCGTCAAGAAGGGAAAGCCTGAGTTGCGAAAGAAGGTCCACCCCGCTGTCATCGTCCGACAGGCCAAGCCCTGGAAGCGATTCGACGGTGTCTTCCTGTACTTCGAGGACAACGCTGGTGTCGTACGTGTACCCTGAAATATGCGGTTCGAGTGGTCTTTTTAGCTTCATTATGAGGCTAGAAGCGCCATTCGAAACCATTCGCCAATTCGATGCTGTGACATGGGCTAATTCAACTTTGCAGATCGTCAACCCCAAGGGTGAGATGAAGGGCTCTGCCATCACTGGCCCCGTCGGCAAGGAGGCTGCTGAGCTGTGGCCCGTAAGTGCTACCTTCTCGTTCCGAGAATCCACACACATGACTAACATTTCTTCCCCAGCGTATTGCCAGCAACTCCGGTGTCGTCATGTAAGAGGTTGTTACGAAGGAGGGAGGTTTTACTTTATACAGTGGAGACAGAGGAAGAGAAGAAAAAAAGACATAAATGAACAAGTCCCCCCCCGCCGATGCGATCTTATAGAAGCGTGGAAATATTTTTTGTTTCTGCCTCTTATTTTCCCACCCTTCCGGAGTTCTTCTTTTTTTTTTATTTTGACTCGGGGGAAAAGAATGGGAGGGGGAGGAAACGGGAAAGTAAAGTCGCTGGATTGGCAGGCTCTTGCATTTCGGTTGCGGCGTGTAAGGATGATTCAATATCAGGTATCGCATCAAACGGACAAAGAAAAAAATATCCAAGTCCTACGTTTTCTTCAAACAGTGCCGGGTGAAACTTGCAATGATGCTTTTTCTTTAATACTAGAACGTGATCATCGGTCCTCGTAAGCTATTGAAAAGGCCGATGAACAGCTCACATAATCCTGCAGAATTGCTTGTGATCACCATCTTGCTGTAACCAAAATTTGAGACACTACCAAAGACCCACAAATCTATTAGTCCGCCTGGTCCTAGGCAATCTAGGAAATTCTCAGAATTGGGGTACACACTAATTACCCTACATGATGTTCAATCAAAGAGGCGTCATCAGAAGCAGTACAATCTGTCAATTTACTCTCTCTGAAAGAAAAAGATTGTATGAGAAAGGAGACTTCTAGAAGTGAATAATGCCTCTTTTACATTTTTGACTTACTCTTTTGTGTGTCTGTTTTGACAATAACCTCATCGTTTTTCTGACGTATCCCAATTTTTCTGTAAGAGGTACCGCTTCGCTACTAAATCACCAGCAGCTGGTCATTACAACAGCAAAAGATGTATCTTAGAACTCGAAAAGTGTTTTATTAAAATCAAGAAAAATAGCTACATCCACTAGTATGCCACCCGCATGCTCTTGCAAAATACAAGAAGCATCTTCCAGCCTACCACCGTTTATCCGTGTTTCTGCTCAAAAACAAGTTTGTGGTCCTGTCCTATATACTTGGTGTAGACGAGGAAAAGAAACAGAAAGAGGCAAGAAAATAAAAACAGGCAAAGACAAAAGTTTGAAGAGAAAAAAAAAAGTAGTATTTCCCTCTGTATAAGAAACCACCATTCTTTGGGGAGAAGCCGCCAACGCCGAGGGCTGACCAGTCAGCTGTATGCTTTTTTTCTGTAAAGCCAGTCCCAATGCTGAAAAGGAAATAAAAACAGAAAGAAAAGGAAAAGAAAACGACAAGAGAAAGAGAAACGAAAATAGTACTCATATACAAATGTCCAAACGCAGCGTTTCCCAGTTCTTTAACGCTCATCCCACAATTATAACGTCCCCTTTCCTTCCTCCCTCCCTCCGTCCCCTGGATGATTAATAATTGTTGTCTTTTTTTTTTTTCTTGGTTCAAGTATGTATGTACTCGTTTTGGTGTGTGCAAGTTGCCTTTTGCCAATTCTATTGGCAATACACAAACACGGTCCAACGCCCAAGTATGATACAAGAATCATTAGTGGCGGGTTGAGATTGAAAAAGCTCATTCCCGCGGTGAGAAAAAAGGCGGTGGTATAAACATCGAACAAGCAAATATGATGCTGTAAGATAAGACCTGAGCTTTCCTTTTTTGCTTTGGCTTCTTTGAGCCGAGTCATATGGTCGCCTCTCCTTTGGCTAGATCGCAAACGATATCAATCTATGATGGAGGATATGGGTATCCCATTCCATGCAAGTGCTGCGGTGGTTGCTGAGGGGCAAAGGGCGGCGGCATCTGACTGAGCTCAACTGGCTCCTTCTTGGCCGTCTTCATCTTGGGCTTTGGTGCGATAAGCCCAACCCTCTGCTCGGCCGCGGCCTGCGCGGCCTTTTTCGCAGCGAGTGTCGCCTTTCGCTTCTCAACAGCACCAGCCATGTTGCCATTGGCCCAGCGACCTGAAATAGTTTGTTAGCGAGCTGAATGTGACAGTACACGTAGCGTGGTCCAACAGCGTGATACTTACTCTTCATGGATGCCGACATCTTCTCCGACTTGGTCATATTCTTGTAGTCCTTGGGTGCCTCCTCAGCTTCTTCACCGTTGGGCAGCGACGATGGTGTGCCCTTGCGGCTCGCGGGCGTAGTACGAACAACTTTGATCTTCTGAATCTTGCGATTGGGTCCTAGTGCTGCTTCTGGCTCGAGCATCTCCGGTAAGATGGGAGGGAATTCTTCTCCTCCGACCGGGGGAGCAACGTTGACGCGCTTGTTCCTCTTCTTTGAGGGAGCCTGAGAGGCTTCCTCGCTCTCTTCAGCGTCGTCGCGGAATCGCTTCTGCCTCTTGGGACGGAACGAATACGATGATTCGGCAGTATGCGAAGTGGAATCCGAGTCGGCTGTCGAAGGTCGCGAGTCGCCATTGTCTGTGATTGCTGAAGACGGCTCACTGATGCTCTTGCCCTTGGGGATCTTGAGAGTCAACAGATGGCGACGCTTGGGCGGCTCTTCTTCAACAAAGTGGTAGCCCAGTGGATCCTCGTCGTACTTGGGGGCCTGCTTGACTCGCTTGTTGCGGCCCGATCTTGATGGTGTATCGCGCACAGAGGAGTCTTCGCTTGGAGGAGCAGGTACGAGCTCTTCGACGATGCTGGGGACATTCGTCTTGGGCCGTGCTGCACGGTTGCGTCTCTTCCTGCTGTCTCCACCCTCGTCCTCAGAGATGGCCTCGCTGTTGAAACTAGCGGCGAAAGAGACCTGACCTTCATCGTTATCGGCATTGGCAGTCCTACGCCGTCTGGGTCTGGTGGTTGGGACGGGTGTTGAGCTGCGACTAACATCCTGTGTTGCCGGATCGAACAATTGAACGGGCTTCCGTTGTCGCTTGCCAGTGACTTCGTCTGCCTCGGTCGCCTTGGCTGTGGGCTTTGGCTGATTGCGCAGGGAACGACCCCTGGTCATGATTCCTGCTTGCTGTGTCTCTGGGTTCTGGCGGCCAATCTTGGATGGATGTGGGTCATACTCAAATCCATAGGCGGCTGCCATAATTCGATCCTGGTTCTGCAGGTAGCGTGTCTCAGTCATGCCCTCTCTGTCCTTGGACCTGTATCCCTTTACAACAAATTCAGGTTCTTCGTAGTTGACACCATGCTGGTGGAAGTTGCGTGTTCGAGACTCATATTTGACGTCTGCCACGCGCCGGCGGAGCGAGTTTTCGTAGTCATCGACAATCTTGCCCAATCCGCTCCATTCACTTTGCCATTGAACGAGTGAAACGTTGATAGATTCCAAGACCTCGTAAAGATCCTCTGTCGACATATCCTCGAAATTCTCAAGGGCGGCAAGGTATTCATTAGGATCTCTGAGCTTGCGATAGCGGAATGACCGACTACGCTCGGGTGGCTCTTCAGTAACATCAACGTCGTCGCCGTCATCTCCACCAGCGGCCGGAGAATTAGAGGCGGTGGGGTCGATTGAATCGGGTATAGGAGAGCCCCGTAACGGTGTATTGAGAGCGGGCGTGGGTGCCTCGATGCCGGCAGCATCCGGAATGTCGTCGTTGTCATCGACCATTGGCTCCATGTCATTGGCCTCTCGATCATCAGCAGTTTGGTCTTCGCTGGTAGTGACCTCATCCTCTTGCTGAGCTTTCCTTTCTGGATACGCGACATACTCTCCATCGATATATGGAGTTAGGTGAGCCCACCGGCCTTCAGGTCGAGGCTGTGGCTTAAACGGGCCTCGTTCAGAGGGCTGGGATGGCGGCGCTTGATCTGCAGGCTTCATGACTGTAGCTTCAACCTGGACTTTGATCTCTGGTAATGGTGGGCTGACAGCAGCGTCGGCACCGTCCTCGGGCAATGACACGCGTGGCTCGACGCATGTGGTGTCAGTGCTCGTTGACTGGGATGCGTCCAATGTCGTGGAGCCGAGAGCAGATAGTGATGGAGAGGCCGGCGTGCCATCGGCTTCGTCTCTGGCCGGGGCCGTGACTGTGACTGTGATGGGAGGAGGGCTAGGCGCTTTGGAGTCTTGCTCTGGTGTCTGCTGCTTAGGTGCCTCTTCCACCTGGACCTGTACCTGAGTCTTGGGCTGCGGCACCGATGGCGCAGTGAGTGTAATCAAGTGCGCTGCTGCCGACGGATAATATGGCGGCTCTTGTGGTTGAGGCTGGGCCTGGGACTCTTGCTGAGACTGAGGCTGCGGCTGCGGAAGTGAGTCGCTTGCTGGTGGTGCCTCAGGGTTTTCCTGTGGAATTGCCTTTTCGGGAAGTTGGTTAAGAGGCTTAACACTTGCAGTTTCTTCAGCGGGAGTGTCATTCTCAGCCGCATGTGTCAAGGCCGTGTTATTGGCCTCTGCGGTCGCGTGCATTGCCGGCGGCGGCGTGGAAGGCGAGGACGGCATCTGCACAGGCTGCACTCCGGGCTCTCCCTCGCGATCATTCTTGTTGACGGTGCTGCCAGAGGTCTGCGGCGTGCTGCTGCGTGGAGACTTGAGCTCATCCGTGTAGCTTTCAGGTGGTGCCGCCATGTCGTCGCTAAAAGTGCGTGTGGCGTCGGCTTCGTGAAGCTTGGGCTGTGGCTCAGCCGGGTTCTCATGAGTGGGTGAGGCTGGTGCGGCCGAATCGGGCAGACTCGCACGACCAGCCTGCTGCTGGGGCATGTTGGTGTCAGCGGCTGCAGAAGCAGAGGCAGCAGCAGAATCGGCGGCAGAATCAGCGGCATTGGCAGTCGGAGAAACAGGCTGCCTCACATCCGCATTTACTGAGGCTTGCGCTGCGGCATGGTCGGCAGACTTGAGGTTACCGTTGTGGTGCTGAGAGCCTGAAAGGGCTGGTGTAGGTTTTTGTGGGGCATCAACGGACAGGTCCGTCGACGAAGCATTGGAGATGTCCATGCGAGCGCTGTCGGACTTCTCAGAGTCGGAATACAGCACGCCCACCTCAATGGTGTCCTGGACGTCGTTTTCGTCGTCGTCAAACTCGTCCTTGTAGGCTCTCGCCTCGGATGTCTTCCTGGCGGGATTGCGGCGCCGGCTGGACGGCGTGTCAGCATCAACAGAGGCGCCTCGCCTCTTGAGCCCAGAACTGTAGAGCTCCTCAGAATCGTAGCTGTTGCTGTCCGGCCTTCGTCTCCTATTACGAGACGCAGAGGCAGAAGCTGATGCTGATGCTGATGCTGGGCCGGAAATGGCGCTTGAAAGGTCAATGTCGTCGTCAATCTGCTCAAACGTGTAGTCGACACGCGCGCGTTTGCGCAGGCTGTGACCGCCCTTTTTGGGGCTGTCGTTTTCATAATCTTCTTCGGCCATGTTGTAGTCATCCATGGTCTTTGACCTCTTTCTCAGATTCAGAGGCCGGGTGGTTGGCCCTGGTGTTGAGAAAGTGAAGGCGGGCTGAAGAGACTTTTGGGCGCGCCGGTTTTGCTGTGCTTGTGGAGTGTTAGTGGCATGCGCCATGATGGGACTGGCGGACGACTGATTGCGCTCAAACGAAGCGTCTGAGCCGGACGCAGGAGACGAAGAAACTCCCTGAGGCTTGCGGCGATTTGATGTTGGGCGGCGAGCGCGGTCCATGATGCCAGGCCGCAGCCTGTGGTGGAAGCAAGAGAGGTTCTTTAAAGGGGTGTAAGAGGACAACAGGCAGTGTAGATGAGATGGTATCTGCGAAGTCGAGGCAATTCCGCAAAAGATGAGCAGAGAGTTTTATGAAAACGAGAAGGCGCAGAAGAAGGAGATTCTGCGATGATGAAGGGGGGGGAGTGAAAGAGGCCTGTCAAAGTGTTGATGGCGATGCTTTGTATCAAGAGTGAGAGGCGAACGAAGCGTGACGTGCCGGCCGGAGCGAGCAGGTTTTTCCTCCCGCCAACAAAGCAACAATAGCAATCGACAATCAGCTGCGGCAAAAGACGCACATAAGGGACAATAGGCAGACAAAATAAGACCCGCCGCCCGCTGCTGCGATGATGCCGCGGTGAGCTGAATATCAGAGATTTCTGAGGGCAGCCTTTTTCCAAGCTGTCAGTGCTCTCCCAGGAGTCTTTTTCTCAGAACTGTCGTGGATCGAATAAGCCTGGCAGGCCATGCTGCGCTGTGACTGGCCAGCGCCCCCCGGTACGTAGGTACCTCCCGCGCACTTGGAAGTGGCCAGCGCACCACCCACTACGGAAAGTATTCAGTACATGCACTGTTGCTAAAAAAGAAAAAAGCAAAGAGTCCCATCTCCGGGGTTGGTCCATCCAATCAGCGCCTATTCACAAACTGCCTTTTCCGGTCCAGGCGGAGCGCCATCGCCCGCGTATCACAAACGCAAAGCCTTGCTTTTTATCTTCAAAGAATCTAGGCCTACCGAGTTTAAAAGATCCGGCAGGGAATGAGCGCACAACACGGGCTGGGGACGACAACTTGGGAGACATGCTCAAGGGGCAGCGCCGGCATTGCGCCGTTTATACAAACGACTGCTAGTGGGTACTGGGTACTTGCACCCTTTTTTTTCGTTTGAATGATTGACATCATTCACGTGATTTTGCAGATGAGCAAAGTTGCTGGGTGCCTTGGGCGCCGATTAGCGCGCCTTTGCTCCCTCTACAAAGCCAAAAGCAGCACTAACACCACTCGTACAAACCTCTCAAGGTAGAGAGACTGCCATAGAAGCCGCTGCAGCAAATAAGGCCTACCTTATGGCGCTAGCCCGCTGCAAGACCCGCTGAATCTGCTCTGACTTTGCGCTGTTCCCGCCAACGTAGATCCGCCGCTGTATCATTCCTCCACAGCGCCTTGTTTTGTTTCTGGTCCTTTTCCCTTTCCACAACAGCCCGTCTGCGCCGGGAGCTGAAGCTTGCCGTAAAACATTATTGTGCGTCTATTCCACCCTCTGTCAATCAAGTGTAATCCTCAGTTGAACGAGCTTGCAGCGCAACCAAATACTACTTACTGGGCTTATCTTGCTGACTGGTTCATAGTCTCGCTGTACTGCACATATCGTCACCACCTGCAACGACTTACCCCACCGCTACCACGCTATCTCCCCCGTGCTCGTATCGGCCATAATCCTACCAAGCAAGGTAGCTCCAAGCAGCAAACACTGCGCAGCCACAAACATTTCGGTCTGGCAGCGGTGAATGAATCAACCCATCCAGGTCCACACGCGGCCATAGAATCCATCCAGTCCGGGTAGACAAGGAATCCCTCGCATAGCGCCATGGCCTCCAAGAAATCAAAGGCAGCGCCCGCCGACGACAATCTCGACGAGCTCTTCTCGGGCATTGGCCACGACTCCAAGGCCAAGAAGCCGTCCAAGAAGCCCACCTCGGCTGCCGCCAAAGCAATTGGCAATGACGATATCCTCGCCGACCTCGAATCGGAGCTTGCTCCCCAGCCCGCGTCTCGCCCACACACACCCCGTCTTAAGGAGACCATTGCACGACGCTCGACGGCAACCCCTCCCATTGGCGACGACAAGGCCTCTGCTGCGCGCAAGTCCACCGACAGCTCGCGGAGCCTCAGGGCCACCTTCACCCCCAGCGCCACGAGCTCCGAGCTCCATGAGTCGGAGAGGAGGGGACCGGCGGAACAGGCGCCGCCTCAGCAAGCTGGAGGAGGATGGTGGGGTGGAATCCTGTCGACCGCGACCGGGGTCATGAAGCAGGCTGAGGCTGCGTATAGCCAGATCCAGCAGAACGAAGAGGCAAAGAAGTGGGCAGAGCAGGTCAAAGGCCTGGGAAGCGGTATTGATGTGAATGTGTTGAAGAGCTATGGTAAGTTGCGAGCCTCTCTATGCGCAACATAACGCAGCGACTAAACTCTTGTCCACAGGCGACGAGATTCGCAACCGTGCACTGCCAACCCTATCCAACATTATCAACACCATCGCTCCTCCTATTGGCTCTCACGAGCGCCTCCTCATCCATATCACCCACGATCTGGTTGGATACCCGTCTCTCGATCCTCTTATTTACGAAGTCTTCTCCGATGTTATGCAGCAAGTGGAAGGCGGTGAGCTCCACGTTGTCCAGAGGGGCCATGAAAGCAGCCACCCGCGGTCTCGCGACAGTGTTGCCGGCTGGGATGACGGCCCTTGGTGGAGACAAGTCGACCAGCCTCGAGAGCTGGGCGTGGTGAAAGGCCTTGTCGAGGGCACAAAGCTTTGCCGTGTTAATGCAGAGTCGTTTGCGACTGAGTACTTTGCCTCGCAGGGAGGCATCGAAGCTGTGAGGGCAGAGGCAAGATCGGGTGACGGCGAGCCTGGTGCTATTCGCACCTCGGATTTGTTCTTGTCTGTTCAAGCCATTGTCACTGACCAGGACAAGACCCTTTTTGGACGAACTGCCGCTGAAGAACAGGAGAAGAAAGAGTCTGATGAGGCGGAAGAAGAGAACGAGGAAGAGTTCAGATTTGCCATTTTCATTGTCGACCCGGTCCATGAAATCGAGTACGCGACCATCAGCCAACCCTTCCCCGCCAAATGGGCTCGTTGGCTTGAGGCTCCTCGTCCTATGACGCCCGAATCCGGAGACGAAGAATCCCTGCATAACCGTGTCCACGAGGACATTAGGAGCGTTGTTGAGACTGGTGAGCTTGACCCCAGAGAGTGGGTGGCTGGCTGGGTGAAGGACTCTCTTTCGCTGTCTGTTGGCATTGTAGCCCAGTGGTATGTCGCTAGACGTATGCAGGTTGGAGTTAACCACTCCCAAGTGAAGGTAGAGAAAGAGGATGATGACGAAGAAGAAGAGGAGGAGGAAGAGTCTGATGAAGACACAGAGTAATGATACTATGGCCTATGCCATGATGATGCTTGGACAATACCATGATATAACCCATCATGTATGAACTTGTGAGGATAATGTACCCAAGGTAGGCATTGTCTATCTCACTCTTTTCCTTAGCTCTCTGATATATCATTGTTACTCAGACACTCTTTGGTATGCTGTATGAAGGTCTGCGGAAAGCAGACACTGTAGCGAAGCATTTGATACACATCATATCTATTCTATTCTATTGGTACTCTATAGCCTGCTTACTTTACGGATGCACCTGTATCTTTGCCATGTGCCTTGCCTTTGCCCTTCATCATCCTGTGCTACAGTCCCGGCATGGCTTTGCCAAGCTCACCCTTGGCCGCTCTCGTCGCGCCCTCCATCTTGACAAGCTTCAGCGGGCGATACTCTGGATTCCACATCTGCTCCTTGATCCACTCCTCGAGATCATGGTCGTTGGACGGAATATTCTTTTCAGTTGCCATGCCTTCTTCCACTGCCGCTTGAATCACGCTCTTGGCTACCTGGACACTGACAGTTCTCACCTCTTCCACATCTGGCAGGAGAGGTGCGGTCGGATCTTTGAGAACGGGACTCAGCGATGCGACGCCTTCTACGGCCGCAACGAGCATGCGGTCGGTGAGAAGCTTGGCTCGACTGAGGATGCATCCGAGGCCGATGCCGGGGAAGACAACTGAGTTGTTGCACTCGGCGATGTCAATCGTAATCTCTTTTCCGCCTTCGCCCCAAGGACCAGTGACGGGATCAAAGGGAGATCCCGTTGCGACGAGTGCCTTGCCATTCGTCCACTTCAGTAGGTCCTCTGGCTTGGCTTCGTGAAGCCGAGTTGGGTTGGAAAGAGGGAAGATGATGGGCCGCGATGAGTTTTCGTGCATGGCCTTGATGATTTCTTCGGTGAAGGCACCGGGGACGGTGGATGTTCCGATGAGAATGTTGGGCTTGACTTGCTTCACCACGGAAAGGAGATCATTACCGTCGTCCTTCCACTCGGATGCATCTTTGACGTATATTTTCTGAGCATCTGAGACCTCGTGGTTGGATGTTAACAAACCTGGCTTGTCAATTAACCTGATAGTGTTGTTAGCATAAGCATCGCCGTGCATCGGAGTCAACTTGCCAAATATGCTGTGAAGCTTCCTCATGGTCAATCTTCGTCTCCGTAGCAATGGCATCCCGAACTTGGTCTGCAATGCCAACTCCCGCACTCCCAGCGCCAAAAACGACCATCCGAATGTCACCGAGTTTCTGTCCGCTGGCATGAAGTGCAGCTATGATGGCTGCAAGTGTCACACAGCCAGTTCCCTGGATATCATCATTGAAGCAGGCCATCGTGGGGCGATACAACTCCAGCAGACGCCTGGCTGCAAATTTGGAAAATTAGTTTTCAGGTGAAACATACTAGGGTATCTATTGATGCTTACCGTTTCTTAGGCCAAAGTCCTCGAAATGAATGTAAGCTCGGGGAAACAGTTTTCGAGCAGCGTCGACAAAGGTCTGGATGAAATCGTCATATTGCTTTCCTCTTACTCGACGCTGACAAAGGCCGAGATAGAGCTCGTCCTTGAGGAGTTCTTCATTGTCGGTGCCGCAGTCTATGACGACTGGGAGAGTTCTGCTGGGATGAACACCGGCGCAGAGGGACGCGAGGGTTAGCTTTGCTCCAGATATGAGAATGCCGCCTACGCCCTAAATGATAGAGCCCAGAGGGATATTATTAGTGTAATTCTTGTTGACGTCTGGTGGAACAAGGCCAAATGTACCTGGTCGCCAATCCCTAGAATTTCCTCGCCGTCTTGGAAAATGAGTTAGTGTTAGGCAAGGAAGACAGTACAAGAGGTCAACATACCTGTCACGCAGATATAGTCAACATCGTCCGGGGTTCCCCAAAGTGCAAGATCGCTTTCCACACGTTCAGGATGGTTTATGTCTAGGAAACATCCCTCAGGCCGACGAAAAAGCCTCGAGTAGTTTTGAATCGCATCACCCTCAGTCGGAGTATACACCACACTAAACATTTCCTTGAGATGACTGAGCAGCAACTTGAAATACAGCACCTCATTCTGGTCCTTGAGCGAAGTCAAAAAAGTATTCTTGGCAAGGTCGTCGCTTCTGGTCAGATATTGCTGGTATGCGCGCTCGGCCTGATGGTCCAGAGTCTGCTCATTCGCGGGGAGCAGCCCAGTCAGTTTAAAGTCTCGACGCTCCGTCTGTGTGAAGGCAGATCCCTTGTTGAACGTCGGGCTAGTTAGGAGCGCTGTTCCGGTGAGAGCGCAGTCAAAAGGGCCAACTGTGCTAAGCGGGAGGTCTCCAAACTTGGAAGATTTGGCGGGAGCCATGGCGGATGAAGACGAAGAGCGGCGTGTGTTTACAACTAAGCAGGTGCTCTGCGGGCTATTTAAATAGTAACGAGCGGTATAAAACGAGGTACGAAGAAGACCACTCTTAGGAAGAATCCTAGGCAACGCTTTATGAGACAAGATCATAGGTAATGAATATGCACGAAATGAGGAGGATCGCGAGGTAAAGAAGGTTGGAATTGAGGCATATGCGCGTACTTTCAAGTTTTGGCCAATATTAGGGATTGGGTGATAAAGCATGCATAGAGCGGCAGTGACGTAGCTGACGATTATTCGCAGGTACTAAAGGTGCATCGGGAAAGCGGCACATTCTGCTCGTCTCCATACCTACTTTGTGCCCAGCTACGATGGCATGACAGAAAACGCTGCTACGTTAGATACAGTATAGCCTCATGCATCAAAGACAAAAGAACAGACAGATAGAGAGTGAGATGGTAGTTGGTACGGACAACAAGAGTGGCTTGTATTATTTTCTTTCTTATTTTGTGTCATCCTACGGGCATCTAGTATCCAAATCGCTATGGAAACAAAGGGTCCTAGAGTAGGGAAATGTTGGTGCGCTGGGAGCCACGCCGTCGACTGATGGAAAATTCATTCGGCATGGACTATGATGGCCCGTTTGTCTTGCAGCAACGCTGAAGGCGAGAATTATCAGAGATAACCTCGTCTGCAATCGATACGCCAGCCCCTCCAGGCACAACTGCAAGACGCGGCGTGCCTGGAAGAGAAACTCGTGGGAAGACTGAGTGGCTGGCATGGATATGCTGCGGATTACAAGAAAAGAAAAGGAAAAGAGAAATCCCTACCGTCGCGTCGATTTGACCTATTTTTTTAAGCTTGATAGAGCTTTAGACTTCAGGTCGACGAAAGATGAGTTGCACGCTGCGCTGTAAGAATGTCGTACGTGATACCGCCGAAGCGCTTAATGGTTGAGTAAAGGAGAAACTACCGTAGCTCTGGAGATGAAAATTCTGAGAGCTTGTTTGTTTGGAAGCGGTCTTATCGATTGCTGGCCTAAATTTTGACAATGAAGCCCCGTCAAGCTGCTGACACATCAATTAATCTCTCGTGACCCGGCAAGGCCCGAGGCGATAACCAAGCTTGCACTGCACGACAGGCAACGGGCAGCGACGGCAGGCATACAGTGCTTCTCGACCCGGCCGCGTACTGTCCCCACCATTCCTCCCGTTGCTGGTGGAATTTTTTCAATTCGTGCAGCTTCAGCATGAGCTGCAGGGACTGTGGAACCTGTAATTGAGACTACCTATTTCTGATTGGCCTCGAACCCCACCTCACCCAGCCACCAGTCTCCTCCATTCAATCAACGGTTTCGAACGTAGTACGGTTTCGAACGGTAGTTAAGCGAAACGAAGAAAAACAGGGAATCTGTCATTTTTGCACACACAGAAATCTGAACAAGCGCACACAACCGTTACAAATGATCAGCGTAGATAGGGTTCTTATTCCACATTTGTGTGTGAGTATTCAATGTGCGGTCCCTGTTTTTCTTCGCACCGCTTTGGCAGTGTAATATGCATCATGCATCATGTATGTATGCCAGAATGTAGGGACCCAAGGAGCCAAGGAGCCAAGGAGCCAAGGGGCATCCCACATGTGTGCGCACTACGGCGAGGCTAGGAACCAATGCATCACTGTCTTCAAAACTTATAAAGGGCTGTGCGTTGGGCTTGAATTCAGTACCAATTGAATGTTATGATTATTGAACAACATTACTATCTGCCAGATACCAGTATCTCCCTACAATCTACACAGCTTACCAGTACGAAGTACTCGCTATACCACAAAGCAGCCTCATGTACAGAGACATGTATTCCCTGTCTGAGGTAGCACGAATGCCAAATGGTTCGAAGTTGACCGGTATGCCCTAGCACCTGGTGTAAATGACCATGTAGACTTACCAAAATGTTTTGTGATAGCCATCCTGCATGGCGGGCCTGTCCCTCGACCCTCAGTGGACCTTCGTAGCATCAATCATGGCGACCATGGTAAACAATATCGCGAGTACAACGATTCGGCCTCTGAGGAGAAAGCGAGCGCCTTCAATTCTTGTTTTGATGGAAACGGGGTTCCTACCGACATGATAAACAATAATAACAACGGCATTCAAAGGCAGCGACACAAGACGAGAAGCCTGCTACGTACAGCCATACCTGACCTGGTTTGCCCGGTCACTAACAACAATTCCCTGTGTAAGGGTCATCTACTCAAGATAAAGGACGAATTCGGTGCTGAAAGCCACTCATTGGCGATCAATACTGGCAATAACGCACCCGATGACTCCAACTCCATTTCTCAAGCATTCAAGTCTCTTCACAATTCAAGCTCTACCCATAAGGCGGAAGTCAAGTATATGTGTATGACCCAGATGCAAAACTGTTTTGAATTATGCATTGGAAACGGCTCTAAAATACCACGATGGCGCAAAGGCTCGGAGATCTTTTATGTTATTTGCACAGAAAGTTTCGAGACTCCTGGCGCGGCGGCCTTGGTGTCTGCTGCAATGACAGAAGCAATCTCCATGTGGGGGAATGTCACTGATGTGGTTTTTAGGGAAGTTGGTCGCGACTCACCAGCCACATTCCGGATTAAATACAAGGAAAGCCACAACAGCCACGATGACGTTTACGCTATGTCTTTCCCCCCCAAAGAGTCAGCTAGCAGTCTAGTCGTCTATCAACCGGCTTTGGAGGACTCCATCTCCAGCTACCTGGCTAATATTCTTGCTCACGAGCTTGGCCACATCTTGGGCCTCCGTCACGAGTTTGCCCTCCAAAAAGAGAGGGGTTTGCATTCTGTCCGCTTCGGAAGCGAGAATCATCAATCTGTTATGAATTATTTCGGCCATCCGAGCAAACTCCAAGTCGGTCAACAAGATCGTGAAGAGTTGGCAGCGTTTTACGCGTACAGCCAGGTAGACTACGAGGGGCTACCGATAATTAATATCACGCCCCGGCTTAGACGTTACCCTCCCGCTAAAGGGCGATTAGCGAATACATGTACAGAGTTCAACGGCAACCAGGACGACTTTGCTCTCCAAATGGCCGCTGAGGGTTAGTGCGCGGATTAATCAATCCCTTCTACTTTCAACCTTTGCAACAAGCATCATTTACCGCACGGAGCAGCATGACACACGGTACGAGGGCGACGGCTTGGTTACAACAGTACTGAGCTGAATGGATTGTTATTTCTTTCTCTTATTTCTGAAAAAACGCAACGGCGAAATAAAAAGAATAATTAGGATAGGATGGCAATTGGGTATATGTTACGGTCCAACCCTTATGGTTGTGATCACAGGTCTGCGGAGTATAGAAAAGCCAGGTTTTTGAATCTGGATCGGTAATCAGAGCTGGCCGACAAAAGTGAGTGTCGTTTCTCCAATCCACTTTTGAATCAGAGCAAATCGCCATTGATCTGTCATAGACCGGAAACTTCAGCTAGATATATAAATTCGCTTCTCTTCACTCATTTGTACATCTTATATAGCAATTATCAAGACATGTTACGAAACAATTGGATCGAAATACAAAGGTCCCGTTTATTGCTATTGATCATCGTGCGACAAGGTTGCCTATCGCCGACCTGATTCATTCGCCATTATAAACTCAGAAATAAAGCGTGTCCTTTGAAAATTGTATATACATGTAACTGTTCGTCATATTATATTCGTGGAACGTTAAGCATTTCCGATTAACGCAATCGCACTCGACAAGGCCGTCGCAGCGTCATCGCAATCAGGCATTGAGAATTATAATTGATTTTTTACACAAAAAAAAAGTCAAACTCAGCTAGACTCTAATGGGAATTGAATTCGTGTTGATGGTTGGGGCGAGACTAAAATTTGGGGTTGGTTCTATGCTGTTAGTTTTAAATTTCCACATCTAGGCACGCGACGAAAAAGTGAAGTCGCGTAAATGGTCTGGAGCTGCATTAACGGTTATGGGACAACTTTAGCGATTTCGAGGCTCGTTGTGTGAGCGCTTTGAGAGCCCAACGCATGTGCGAAGTCAGGAACAGTGGGGTGGTGATGGCATGGCATTTATTAATGTTGTCGAATGGAAGTTTGCTGCGAAGCAATCATTGGCGAGGAGCTGGACCGTCGAGTGCTTCGTGCATGGCTTGGTCGTGCCTATGCATGCCGGGGATATATACCAACGAATGAGATTGTGACAGCGAAGGGGCTGGGAAGCTAGAACCATCAGATGGTTCTAAATCCGTTTGAACCCGGCCCTGCCACGACTTGAAAAGGTTTGTAAATGCCTGCTTACATGTAGGTGGGGCACAAAACACTGCTTGTCTGCTGTCATACAACTGTATGCGATGTAAATTGTCGACCGCGTGCTGGTCAAGTAGGGTTTTCTTACCTAGGTATATAAATGAAGGACGATCTCCTCAGATGCTCCCTTCAAATTGTGAAGCGGTTGGAGTTGCTAACATTCATCCACAGTTCAGGTGAGAGGCAGGTATAAGAGGTGAGATCCATGTGGACAGCCAGACGTTAACATAGATACCTACCTAGGTACTTACCTATATATGAGGCTAGAAAAATTAGATGCTAGATATTATATATGGAGGCTGTGTCTGCATCTCGCAGGAGCTCGCAGCTAGTAAAGTCCAATCGTAGTTAGCAAAGTCCAATCGCATCTGCTCTCCTCGCTCCTGCAGTATTTTGTGGATAAGCTGAGGTTCCCGCGCCAAAAAATACGCTACGGCGGCCAATAATAACCATCGAGGACGTTTAGCTAAAACCTGCAGGTCTCCAATCACTCACTCCTAACTCTAATCACTTGTACGCTATTAGGTTTTTTGCCGTTGCCGCTGCCGTCTCTCTTCAAAGCATAACAGTTGCGAAAGACAATGAATGCTTATCTTATATCTTCAAAGGCAAAAGCAGTGCTCGATGCATCCTACACAGCTCCATGCAGTATGTCTTCTTTTCGTCCTTGCCCTTATAATAGCGTCCTTTCATGATGCATGCTGACCAAAGTTTCTGCATAAGCCATCCTACAAGATGAACCAGCTCAGTGGTATGATGTAGACAATAGCGGCGTCTACGAAGTCGACAATGGAAATCACCATGTATCATCATCCTTTCAAAGTGTTGGCCTGTCTAAAGAAGAAAACATCACTGTCTGGGAACCAACTCTGCCTTATAGCGGCACTTTGTCCAAATCAACAAGCATCTCAAAATCTACCTTTGACGATAGAAGCACCAGCTATGAGGAAACCCCAAAGACTCTCACATGTATTTCTCATGCTCCTTGCATGGTCTCCAGGACAAAGAGCTCTGGCCGCAGGACTAATTTGGAACTGATCGATGTTGATCAACCCCAAATTGGAGTCACTACATGTACTTCAGCTGGACTCTATTCTCAAAAACCCGCTACTTTTTGTACCCCAGGAGATCTAGCCCTTGGCTACAGCGCGTGCGTTACCCAAGAAGATGCAGAGAGAGAAGCTCGCGTGGGATCCAAAGACAAAGGTTTTGCAGCTCGCTGGAAGAAAGGCTCGGTGCTGAAATATATAATTCGCACGGAGACTTTCCAAAATTCTCGACAAGCAGCATTGGTGGCGCGCGAAGCCAAAAAAGCAATTTCGATGTGGCAAAATACCGGAGTTCGCTTCGAGAGAGTTGGTCGTGATGAGAAAGCTACGTTTGCAATAAAATTCTGCCCTCAGTCAGACAATTGCAGACGTGATGTCTATGCCAGAGCTTTCTTTCCGAGCGACTCACCAGACGAATTATCTGTGTACGAATTGGCACTGAAGCGCTCCAATGTCTGCTTCTTGGCAAACATTCTCGCTCATGAATTCGGCCATATTCTGGGCCTTCGCCATGAGTTTGCTGTTGAAACATCTTTTCTTTGGGGAAAGGAAAATGCTCAATCAGTGATGAACTATTTCCGCAACCTAAGTCAACTGCAAGTTGGGCCACAAGATCGTGAAGAATTAGCGTCATTTTATGAATGCGACGAAAGACGACACTCCCAGCTACCCATAATTGAAATCGAGCCGCCGTTATACCAGTTTCCTAAGAGAAACAGGAGTCTCAGACGCCATCAATCGACTTCGAAACGGCTGTATCTAAACTATCGGATCAGGCGCGTTCGCTTCCGCCGTAATCCTTCATTAACCCAGAAAGTCGATCAACGGGCAAGTTCCTCACGAATTTTATTGTCACCTTCTGTCATTCGCTTTTATTGCGGCTTTGCGCTCTTTGCCTCTTTTGCATAGTGTGCTTTTTTCCTTGGACGAATGTGAGCGTGGAAGTTATTCTTTGGGTTTTCTGTTTCATTTTCCATTTCTATTTGTTGCGATATTAGCGTCTAGGGCCGTTCTTTAGATAAATGTTATATGATGATAGATGACTATATATAAGCGATGATCGCAGAACTAAAGAGTGATGAAATGAAGTCATGAGGTGCTTGAGCCGAATATTAGTCTCATTCTTTAGTATATATAGAGTGAATGTAATGAACGCGTCATGCTTACTAGTATTCCGTGTAGACAAAGGCGTTAAACAGGACGGCAGTGTATGTATGCCACCAATTACAGCTTGCTCAATCTTGACGCTCCATCTATTCGAATAACGGCCCCGTTGAACATTGGATTCTCGATAATGTGTTTGACTGTAGGTGGTCTTAGTCTCTGAAACAGCTCAAGGAGTTATGCGCGCAATGAAAGGGATACTCACCAAAAATGAAAACTCAGGTGGATTGCCCGCTCTATTGGGAAAGATGAACGAAGCCTCGAGACTTTTCCGCACTCTGTCACTCATCATGGCCGTCAAGGCAGTCGTAAACAAGCTGGGAGCAATGGCGACGACGCGAATGCCGTATTTAGCCAAATCTCGAGACATGGGCAAAGCCATTGATGCGACGGCGCCCTTGCTGGCCGCGTAGCTGACTTGGCCGTACTGGCCATCGAAGGCGCTTGAGCTGCTGACCATGATGACGACGCCGCGCTCACCGTCTGGGCCTTCGGGATCGACCTTGGCGAGGTGCTCCACGGATTGGCGGATGAGATCAATGGTGCCTCTGAGATTGACGCCCAGAACGAGGTCAACTTGATCCATATCAAAGGCATTGCCGTTTCGGTCAAGGGTCTGGATACTGATTAGCAAGTGGCCATCGCTCGAGTCAGTTCACTTACGGCTGCTGGGAGGCCAATGCCTGCCGCTGGAACCACACCGCCGAGCGGCTTTCCAGTCTCCTTGATCCAATCAACCGTGCCCTGAACAGCCTTTGCGATGCTCTCAGTCTTTAGCACATCGCAGTGGAAGAACTTGGCCGAGGGCCCAAGCTCCTTTTCCAGAGCTTGCCCGGCTTCTTCATCGGACAAGTCGAGGACCGCGACGAAGCCGCCGGCTTTGATGATTTCAAGGGCGGTGCTTTTGCCCAGGCCTGACGCGCCGCCCGAGATGATGAATGTGCGATTTTGGATCTTCATGATGTGGATTGATCGTCTGATTGTTTTATTTTATAGTTTGGAGTGAAGCGTTTCTCATGTGAGAGCAAATACATGGTAAACGCCAAGTTATAAAACCCGGGGGCGGTTATACTGAGCTTATGGCACCCGCCGTGCCGAGGCTCAACTCCTGCTTGTATAAGCATGGGCTGCTAAGGCTGTGGCGCATAGCTCTTGAAACCCTCTATATCAGCGTATCTATGTTTTATATGTAGGATTCTCAATTACAGAATACGGTGGACATTCAGGATACAAAGTAAAATGGCCTGACCGCTTTCTGCCCGCTTGGAGAGTTATCAACATGAGCCACATGATGCTTTTGTGTGGATTCAGTCCCGCCATTCGTTCATGCCCAAGCCCGTCTTGAGAGCTAAAGTGCAAACAATAGGCAGTGCTAGATGCTTACTAACCTAGACATTGGGCTGCGAGCATCACTGATAGCTCCGCTATGCAGAGATACTACAGCGGGCAGATATAGAGGGGCGCGCTAAAAGCCGGTGACACATCCCTGCGACATCACCCGTCGATTCGCTCGTTCCATAATCTCTGCAGCGACCAACCTCTTTCATTGAACTCTCAATTTTTGCAGAGCTTCGAAGACGATCGGTTTCCTCGGAATCTGGCTTCTGCACCGCCAGCGACGATAATTTATCCCCCATTTCCAGCGCAACTACGCCGGACGAGCTTTGCGCCTACTCATGATGAGGCCAAGGCGGTCGTCTGGGGCGAGCGAGTCCAGCGCCGGAACAGCTCGCCCCGAGCAGGTGAGATGGCTCAAGCGAAGGCGGCTGTGGCGGATTTTGGTTACAAGATATGCTGAGACGATGATACAATAGGAACTCGGAAGCATGTACGACTACCTAGCCAAGGTTATACTACTAGGACCTAGCGGTTCAGGAAAGTAAGTGACGCTGCAGAGGACGGGACTTTGGACGACTAATCTACTACCGTAGAAGATGAAACGATGGCTAACCAGATGCCTCTTTTCGAATAGATCATGTTTGCTCCATCGATTTGTAAAGAATGAATGGAGGATGTTGTCGTCGCAGACAATCGGAGTCGAGTTTGCAACAAAAATAATAAAGGTTGGGAGCGGGGCGCGACGAAAGCGGATAAAACTGCAGGTATTTCAGCCAGCCCCTCGTTTGGCCTTTACAAGATCCAAGATCCGATGTGCTGACATATGATGTGCCTGGTATAGTTATGGGATACAGCTGGAACCGAACGTTTTCGATCCGTCTCGAGATCGTACTATCGCGGAGCGGCGGGCGCAATCCTAGTATACGACATCGCATCGCATCTATCTTTCCGAGGGTTACAGCCGTTCCTTAACGATGCAAGAGCGCTGGCGTCGCCTCATCTGAGCGTCATGCTGGTGGGAAATAAGCTGGATTTGGCTTCAGAGAACCTTATTGATACAAGTTTGCCTCCAGCTACTCCCAGCAGCGTGAGCTCTACGGCGACGGGCTTTAATGGCGGAAGTCCCTCTTTATATCGAGATCATGCCGGCTCCATCGGCGCTGGCACGCAACAGAGGGCGACGGAGGCACCCGAGGGCCGTGAGATATCGTCTGCTGAGGCGAGTCGATGGGCTAGCACTGTGGGCATTCCGGTCGTCACAGAAGTCAGTGCGTTGAACGGCGAAGGCGTAGACGAAGTCTTTAATCGACTAGCCAGAATGATCTTGACGAAAATCGAGCTGGGCGAAATTGATCCGGACGATCCCATGAGCGGCATTCAGTACGGTGACGGTGGATGGAACACGGCTAGCGATGGAGGCAGCATCAAGAGCTCCATCACCGGCGGCACGTTGGATGAGAGCTTGAGCGGGCCACGGAGACGCAGACGAGGGAAAAGCCGAGGCCAGAACTGGAACCTGAGAGAATGGGAAGATGTTTTCACGCTCAGCAGTCGCCGGAGGGGCAGAGGATGTTGTTAAGGGTCAAACAGCTACCATCTACGACCTTTCCCCCTCTTTTCCTTTTTTCACACACTCACGCACCACAAGCAACACTCTCTTGTTTTTGAGAGCTTATCCATGTTTATATCCATATGCGCGCAAGAATTCTGGAGGAGATTGTGGAAAAAATATGCATAATCAGCTCTTTGCGTTTTGTTAATCCAGAGATGAGCTTTACATCAATGACAGCAAGCAATGTTGGCGTTTGGGAACGGCATAGAAGCTTGAGTTCTGCTTTTAATGGGCAGAATATTTTCCGTCTGTCGCTTTGTCTCTTTGTTTTCAGAATTCTCTTGACTTGCTCCCTATCATCTTTTCGAAAACATGATTCTTGGTTCTATCTGAGGGATAGCCTCGTTGCCGCCTCAGTGCACACGTATAGCGTATAGGCTTATAGGCTACTTGAAGCGTAATACATGTATTCATGTATCCCCAATGACGAATTATTTTGCGTCATACCGGCTCTAAAAATATACAGCGCTTCCAGTGTGATTAATTGCCTGCAGCGTCAAGATGCGAACCGCTGCAGGTGCTGCATCTGCAATACCCCAAAAACCCCGCCTTGCCGCTTCAAGGCGCGGAGGTGCAGCTTCCGTCCTACAACTTCAACAACCTTTAAGCGTGTACTTTGCAAGTATAAGTATTGACGTTGAGTTCACTTTTGAGCTTAATGTTTTCATTCCCTCATCAGCTTTCCTTTGATGAGCTCTTTTCTCCTCTTTTCCCCTCTTTATAAATCCGGTGGACAAGGAATCAAGCATCATCACCACCAGACTTGGTGCCCAATAGATTCCCCGCAATGGCGCCCCGAAACATCATCCCAATCGATGCTGGTTGGCAGTTCAGGAGGACAGATGTCGAGGACTTTTCATTTCTGCCCGTTGCCCAGTTCCCCACCAACATCCACCTTGACCTGTTGCATCACAACCTCATCCCTGATCCCTTCATTGGCAAAAATGAACTGGATGTGCAATGGGTAGGAGAAGTGAATGCTTGGCAGTACCGCACGTCATTCAAGACTCCCAAGATTGAGGCTCAAGAGAAAGCAATTCTTGCTTTTGACGGACTGGATACGTTTGCCAAGGTGCTTCTCAACGATAAAAAGATTCTGGAAACGGACAACATGTTTATACCCGAACGGGTGGATGTCACAGCACTTCTCAAAGATACGGACAACGAACTAGTCATCACCTTTGACAGCGTAAATGTCAAAGGGTGGAAACGGGTGGAGCAGCATCCTCAGCACAAGTGGGGAGTCTGGAATGGAGACGCCTCCAGACTCGCCGTTCGAAAAGCCCAGTATCACTATGGCTGGGACTGGGGCCCGACACTGTTGACGTGCGGCCCCTGGAAGCCCATCAGTCTCGAGATATACGAATCCCGTCTTGCTGATTTATATTCGAATGTCACTGTTGATGAGTCTCTTGCCAGTGCCAAGGTTGTGCTTCATGCAGCAACTGAAGGAAAGGCATCCAAGGTGCAGTTTGACATCTCTCTTGGTGAAACTACCCTCAGAGAAACTGTGGGTGTTACACAAGGAAATGCGGTGGCTACCTTCAACATCAGCAAACCAGAGCTGTGGTACCCTCTCCGGTATGGAAAGCAGCCGCTGTACACAATTACCGCTACACTGCTCGACGGTAGCGATGAAGTGGACGTTGTGTCGAAGAGAATAGGCATCCGAAAAGTAGAGCTTGTTCAAAAGCCGCTTAAAGACCAACCAGGAACGTCATTCTTCTTCCAGGTCAACAATGTCCCAGTATTCTGCGGCGGCAGCAACTGGATTCCCGCAGACAACTTCACTCCACGACTTACCAAGCAAAAATACCAGGACTGGGTCAAGCTTCTTGTTGAAGGGAACCAGTCCATGCTGCGTATCTGGGGTGGCGGGGTTTATGAGGATGAGAATCTGCTTGATGCCTGCGACGAAAATGGTATTCTTGTCTGGGTTGACTTTCCATTCGCTTGTGGAAACTACCCATGCTGGCCAGAGATGCTGGAATCCATCGATAGAGAGGCCAGAGAAAATGTCAAGATCCTGAGACACCATCCCAGCATTGTCATCTACGCTGGTAACAACGAAGATTACCAGTATCAGGAGAGTGAGGGGCTCACATATGATTCCAAAGACAAAGATCCTCAGAGCTGGCTCAAGACAGATTTCCCCGCTCGCTACATTTACGAGCACCTCCTTGTGCAGGTGTGCAAAGACCTAGTGCCCGAGACATACTATCACTTTGGCAGCCCTTGGGGTGGCAAGTCGTCGAGCGATCCAACAGTCGGAGATATTCATCAGTGGAATGTGTGGCACGGCAGTCAGGAGAAATATCAGAATTTCGACAAGCTGAGCGGGCGCTTTGTTTCAGAATTTGGCATGCAGGGTTTCCCATCTGTGAAAACCATTGATGCTTACCTGCCCAAGGGCAAAGACGACCCCGACCGACACCCGCAGTCTGATATTGTGGATTTCCACAACAAAGCCGATGGTCATGAGCGCCGGATTGCTCTTTATCTCGCGGAGAACATTACCCATACCACGAGCCCCCTGGAACAATATGTCTACTCGACTCAGCTGATGCAAGGAGAGTGCCTGTCATCTGCGTACCGGCTCTGGCGCCGCGAGTGGAAAGGCCCAGGACGAGAATACTGCAGCGGAGCTCTTGTGTGGCAGCTGAATGATTGTTGGCCCGTCACGTCTTGGGCACTATGCGATTATTATCTACGGCCAAAGCTCGCCTACTTTACCGTGAAACGAGAGCTCAACCCCTATACCGTTGGAATCAAGCGAGTTGAACACCGTCATCCCAAGGATAAATACACAAGAGTCGATATCGAAGTAAAGACGAAACTCGAGATTTGGGCTTCTAGCTTTACGCTCGACGACATCAAAGTCGATTGCGTTGTCAAGGCATGGGATGTGGAGACTGCTGAAGAAGTCTTTAGCAAGACCATTGTGTCATCACAGCAGCTGCTGGGTAACCGAACCACCGAGCTGGCAGTCATCGATCTTCCTGTCAAGTCCCCCAACGCTGGGCTGGAAAACCGCACAATTGTTGCGGCATACATTTACCAAGATGACAAGCTACTTGCCCGCTATGTCGACTGGCCGCAGCCGCTTAAGCATGTGCACCTACAACAGCCTCAGAAACTGAGTGCGAAGCTTTCTCAGGATAACGGATCCGTTATTCTGAGTTCGGAAGTACCGACTAAGGGTGTTGCCCTGGAATGTGACGACGAGGCGGTCAAGTTTGACGACAACCTGATTGATCTTGTTCCGGGCGAAGAGGTTCCAGTCAGGGTGACGGGAGCTACAAAGGATACGGTGATTACGACGAGATACTTGGGACTGCCCAACTAGATGATTATCCTTCTTCCTGGGCTGAGGTGCTACTTAGATAATCTTTAGATAGGTTAATGAAACTTGTTAGTGAGTTAACAGCTATAGTGTGACGTTATTGTTTCTGGATGACAGAATGATTAACGAGTCAGAGTAAATAATAGGTGTTTACTGTAATTGCAGTTGTCAGGACTTAATCAGTAAGTATATCTGCGTATTTAGGGCAATTGAGCAGTTCCCGCGGACTAAAACTAAGCTTGAGGCGCTGATGCACGTTTCCGGAAATAGGCCTGGCTTTAGCAAACTCCGGCAGTCTATGTAAGTCTAGTTATTAATTATCATGGAAACTTGGTTGACAATGGAGGGAGAAATAATTATAAAAGGCCCATGAAATGACTGTAAATGACTTAAAATATAATGTTCATTCATAATCTACAAAGCATTTACTATTAAGGATTGCAACTCCATCATCACCAACTTATAGCAATGGCCTCGGAATCTTCTCTTCCTCCCACGCACCGTGCTCTTGCAGTGCGCTCAGTTGACTCCCCGTTAAAAGTCGAACAGCTCGAAACCCCAAAAGCAACCTCGGGAAATGCCGTCGTCCGAGTGCTCGCGGCCAACGTCCTCTCCTACGGCCGCGAAATCCTCGACGGCACTCGGCCATACCCCTACCCAAAGCCATTTACTCCCGGTGGAAGTGCCATTGGAAGAATTGCCGCCGTAGGACCAGATGCTACTATTTTTGCTCCAGGCCAATTGGTTCTTGTGGATGTCATGATTCGTGCCAGAGACGATACATCGACTAGTTACCTGGTTGGTATACACAATGGATTCTCGAGTGGCTCTGCCAAACTTGCTACTGACGAGTGGCGGGATGCGACCTATGCCGAGTATCAAAAAGTTCCTTTGGAAAACTGCTATGCTTTGAATGAGGCTCGTCTTCTTGGGGATCCTGCCAGCGGTGGCTTGGGCTACTTCATCGATGACCTCCTATACATCCATCGCCTCCTTGTCCCATTTGGAGGATTCAGAGATGTCGATCTCAAAATAGGAGAGACCATTCTCATCGGTCCAGCGACTGGGCCTTACGGCACCGCGGCAGTGAGCCTCGCTCTCGCATTAGGCGCCAATGTAGTCGCCATGGGGAGAAATGGCCAAGTGCTGGAGAAGCTTGCAGCCTCGAGTGACAAGATCAAGACGATACAGATATCCGGAGACGTTGAGAACGACACCGCAGCTGTTAAGAATTACGGCCCAATTGACGTCTTTTTTGACATTTCGCCTCCAATGGCTGCCTCTTCGACACACATCAAAAGTGGCATCCTGTCCCTCGCTCACTCTGGCCGCGTCAGCCTCATGGGCGGTATTGCGGGCGATATTGCCATCCCGTACGGAGTAATCATGTTCAAAGACTTGAAGCTCCACGGCAAATTCATGTACGAGAGGAAAGGCATCAGAATGCTGATCAAGATGGTGGAATCGGGCGTCATGGGGCTGGGAGACAAGATTGGAGCTCGTGTCGAGGGCAAGTTTGGGCTTGATGAGTGGGATCAGGCTTTTACGGCTGCAAAGGAGAATGCTGGGCCGGGACAATATATTGTCATTGCCCCGTGAAACAGACAGTTGTCGTAAATTGTTAACACCCCATGAATTTATAGTAACAGATTTATTCGAGTTTGAAAAAGACAATACATTTCGCTTTGTTTTTACATAAACAGCACTCTATGAGTCAATGTAGGCCTTTCGGGTCTCGGGAAAGTCAACAAAGCCCTTTCCAGCAACAAAAGTCGTGTGCCACGGCTGATCAACCTTGCCTTCGGCCAGCTTCAGATACGCCTCTGCGTGAGCAGGTCCTGATACGCCAGTGGTAACTGCTCTTCCTTCAGCGGTACGCTCATCAGCGAAATAGAAGCTACGGAATGTTGTTATTAGCCCATCTAAATTTATACATATAAAGCGTAAGAAGACTTACCCGTAACCCTTGTTCTTATAATAAACGTTTGCACCACCAATCCAAGCGGCGGCAGCACTCTTACCAGTAGCAAGCGTAACGAATACCGGCTTCGACATGGTCACCGCATTGAGCCAGTTGCCAGTGTAGATGAAAGCCTTTGACAAACTCTTATCCAGCCTCTCAAAGCCCGCGACAGCCTCTCTCGCCGCAATATAGGCCGAAGTGTTGCTCAGCCTCAGATCCTTCTCAAAAGAATCGATATCAACGGTAAAAGGGTTAGAGCTGTCCGACGGCGGCGTCAGAGACGCAGCATTGTAAATGACCACATTAGGATCGGCGCCGAGTTTCTGGCGGACAGACTCAAAGATTGACGGGACGGTGTCTGGCTTGGAGAGGTCCGCGGGGATCTGGATCTGCTTGTCTGAAGAGGATTCTTTGATGGAGCGCGAGACGAGGGCGACTTTGTAGCCGGCCTGGGAGAAGGCGCTGGAGAGGGCTTGGCCGACGTTGGAGCCAGCGCCGAGGATGAGGGCGATGCCTTTTGGGGAAGCCATTGTTGGTGATGAAGGTTGTTGCTTGGTGTTGATTGTGTGCTTGGTGCTTATGATGCTGTTGTATGAATGCTGTTTTATCTAACTGCTTTATTGCTTGCTACTTGCCCATCCTTTTATACAAGATGACTGCCAATGATCCATCAAACGCAACAATACATTAATCTGAATTTGTAAGCTCATTAACATCGATTCTGCATTGCTGCAATATAAGCCACGATCCTCCACAACACACAATCACCCTAGCACACCAGTATATCCATAGCCTCGTGGTCAGATCTCGCCAGATCTGGCGTCAGATCCTTCCAGTAACCGTATCCAACGCGCCGTCGAATCAGCAACGCCAGGCTGACCCTCCAGCCTCATGATTTCAAATCGTGGCCGCCCACCCTTGACCAGTAGCTCTCGGAGAAACAAGGCTGAAGATTGCTAATGATGGCGTATATTATACGTGTATATCGTAACAAGCGCGCGCGAGGTGGAGGCGTTTTGATTAGCGTGGTAGTGGTTGGTTGTTAGCTTCCATTTCATGCCAATTTCCGTATTTCCGCTGCTTGGTAAAAGAGCCGTTCGCTTGACTTGTATTGGAGGGATGGCGTGATGAATGATCTCTCACTTTCTTGGTAACCATTTCATTGTTGCTGTATTAGCATATTAATAACACATATATCGTCTTGGGTTGTCAACCCACAAAAGAAGGGGGGAAACCTAGCGAGAACTACCACTTTGAGACACGTTGTGCTTTGAGTTTGTAAAACGTTAATTCAAGCTTGTACAACTATTTTATTCATACTTGTATAAATGTTGTTTCGAGCCGGTATAGCTATGTAATTCAAATGTGTATTAACCTCAATTCGCTTCCGAAAGATAGACTGGCTCATCCTGGACAATGACTAACCAGGTGCAGTGTTCAATTAAATCATGCAAATGTTCCATGCCTTCGCCCAACCAAATAAAAAGAAATGCGCCTTTCCTCTCGTTACTGCGTAAAAGTCTTGCTAGAGTATCAATGTTCAATCTGTTGACAAGATAGAAAACGCCAAAGTCTTCACATCATTGCCTGCCCTCCTTCTTCATTCATCCTCGCATTCAAGATGAACTCGAATGGATCAATCGACATGAGCGTCTCCACGTCAATCATCCTCCAGTCAAAATCCGGGTCTTGGGCTCCCGGAAGATTCATGACGCAAGAGTGGCCGTCGGCACAAGAAGAAAGAATCGGCGGGATAGACTCTCGGGAGCCGGTTGGCGCATAGTAGCTCAGGGACATGGACGGTGCGGATGGCGGATACGCGGATACAGAAGTATCGGAGGGCGTCATCAGGTTGTTGGCCAGCGGGAGTGCTGGGTCAGTTGGGCACTGGGGAGTTTCGGCGAGAGCTGTGTCCATTCTGCGGCAGGGACAGTTGGCGCAGGGGGCAACTGTGCAGATGATGCGGTTGATGGCCTTGATGAGAATCTGCGTCTGAGACGGGGATGCCTCGTTGGTTGGAGACATGGTGGAAAGGCACTCCAGGGCGACATGAAGCCACGGCAGGTGAGTGTCTACTTTGGTCTTGTCCTGGAGCATGTCGAATCCCAGGACGTAGCAGGCACCTTCAAGGAAGAAGGAAAAGTATTTTGTATCCTGTTGGAAGAGTGTAAGTCAAAGTCCAATTTTCGGCACTTTCGCACATACCTTGCAAAGAGGATTGATCTCGCACGACTTGTTAATGTACTTGATAATCTGGCGAGCCGGCTCAAGGCAGTATTCACATGCAGTATCCAGCCAAGTCAGCTCTCGAAGCTTATCGCTGGATTCGGCGCCGGCCTGGGGTGCCGGGCTTCTCAGTTTTCCCCTCAGAACAAGGAAGGGGCGGAACATTAATAGCTGAGCATGGTAATACACTAAGAGAAGAAGCTGTCAGTTTCCGACGGTGCATAAAGAGCAGATTGTATTTCTTGACGTACTGGAGGCCATGATGGTCTTGCAAAATCCACACTCGCCAGTGCCCGGCTCTCCCTGGATGTCGAGATGGACTTCGTACAGCTGCTGCTCCACATACGCCTGAAGCTCATGTCGAAGCTCCGTGGCAGCGTTCCACATGTGGAGCAGCGACTCGTGGCGTTGGTTGTAGATACGCGCCGCACATTTCGAGATGAGCCTTGCCAGTCTCACGAGAGCCAGCAAATACTTTTCTTCGGCTGGCACGGGAACTCCACTGCCTGGATCTGAAATGGATGTCGGACGTCCGAGGCAGAAGCATATCCAGCTGCAGAAACAAGTCAGCAAAACGACGCATCACTTTTGTAATTATACATAGAATAGCAGCAGGCAGTCAAGGATCAAAATGCACATACGTTTCTTGGATGAATAGACTCCAAAAAGTTAGCCGGCGCTGCAAGCAGTCTCGCATCTGCCCTCGGATGCTGATGCCCCTATGTAGACCTGCTGCCACCGCTTTCCTCGTAGCCACTCCAACATATAAGAATGCAGAGTGCGGCCGAGATCTCTCCATCTGGAACTGTGCCTGCAGCAATGGAATATGAATTGCCTGGATGTTGACCAGTTCGGCCAGCTTCTCGGCTCCCTGTGACGCCCGCTGAAAAAGAAACTGCGCCAGGGTTTCTTCTTCGAGAACCGAGGCGCCAATGGCCATGGCCAGCATGACCACCACGACATCGGGAGAGTCGAAAGAAAAGAGCCCTGGCGATGAGTAGAGCAGATCGGAGCGGCGCCGGAAGTCCTCCTTGGTCAGGATGGGCAGCAGGTGCCAGTAGGTGGCCAGATAGCGCTCCAGCACGCGATCGCACAGATCTCTGTTGAGGAACATGCCAGAGTAGTCGTTTGATATCGTCGTCGACTTGCTGTCGGCCAAGTCGCCAAAGAAGAGCTGCCGGTTCTGGAACAGATCCAGGCCGGGGCCAACCTGGGCCACCTCCTCACGCCGTGTCAGGGGGGTCTGGATGCCCGTGATGAGCCGGTAGATGGAGTGCAGCATCGAGAAGTTGGACGACGGCCCGTAGTGCAGCTGGATGATGGACGACGGCGACGTCGTGATGGCCGCCACGCTGTGCACGTGGAAGCCCCAGCTGTTGTCGTCCTTGGGCTTGCCGGCCTGCGACTCGTGGGCCGAGTGAGACGAAGCCGGCGTGTCGTCCGAGTTGCTGGAGGCCGACGACGCCGTGGCCGCGGCCGGCGCCTGCGACTTGCGCGGCCGATTCCTGGTCCGCGTCCGGTAGACACACGAGACGTTCCGGTTGATGCAGCGGGCACACGGCTCGCTGCCGTCGCATCTCGTTTTGCGGACCCGGCAGGCCTCGCAGGCTTTGCCGATGTTGGTCATGGCCCCCGGAGATGGAGGTTTAAGGCACGGGAGATCCGCGAGTCGCTCAGCAGAGCAATCGGCGTAGACGCTGCTGGCTGTTCTGGTGTCAACTGGGCGTCGAGTCCGAGAGGCGGAATAAGAGAGCAGGAGAACTAACACGTCGATTTCCGCAGTGGGAGGACTTGGGGGTATTTGCAGAGCTGCGAGGGCTACATTTGTCAGCTCGCGACGAGTCCAAATCTACGGCCAGCGCCTGAGTCCACTTGGCCGTGCCGCAGTCCTATGAGACAGAGCATTGCCCTTGCCCAGTGAAAGATCGCAGGATCATGGAACCTTCAGCCGTGGTGGAGCAGCGGAATTATTCGAGTGCAGAGATCGCTTGCTGCCACGGGCCAGCTGCAGCGTTAGCCTTATCGATATTGCATTTTGCCACGCGAGCGGTAGACATGGCTGCCGGAAATACGCCGCTTATACGCCTGTCCGGACGGTTGCTGACAATTCCGCCGCCTATAATTCCGACGTCTGCGACTTGCATATGAAAAGGGTCGGGCAAGAAGAAAAACTAGCTCATGCTGATAGGGACTATTATCCTGCAAGATGCTTGGCGAGAGGAGGAGCGAGAGCCGATTGGCTGCGAGATTTGCTCTATCCCCCGGTATTGATACTATTGATTCGCCTATTATCAATGAGCCGTCGTTGTATAGGTGACTACTAGTAGGTGTATGCACTGCACCAAAGCAACTCGGATCTCGCTACAGGTCGATGGCCTACGGTGTAAGCGATGGTCTGCTCCCCAAAGCTAATGCAGATATGCATGACCGGCAGTTGACATAACTCATGTAAGAACATCCACGCAGAACCTGAATGCATACATCTCATCTCACTTGAGACAACTCAGCGAGTGCAAGTTCGCTGTCAACTAACCTCTAATCTTATTTCCGCCATGGCCATATTATCCACACTAACAGGCTTGGCTCCAAAACTCAATACCAGCCACATTCCAACGCGCCAAGATTGAAATTCGTTCATGCCATGTCTGCATCTTTGGGATGCTCTTTGAGTTGAGCTTCATCACCTCCAAATAGGAAATGGTTTATCCTTGCTAATGTTCTGAACTGAGTCACTTTTGAGTTGATTGCTAGACAAGATAACCCTCTCAACGAATAGTTGTACCACCTTCTTTTTGCAGTAACCCGTTAATGGGCATTTGCGGGGCAGACGTAAACATTTACTCAATTGAAATATTTACATATTATGTAATTTTACAACAAGGGTCAAATACTGGTTAAATACATAGCTGTAAAATATGTATAGTCCATGACTTTCTAGTAGAAGTCGTCCTGCCAATGTAGTCCTACATCAATCTAGGTAGGTTTCAACGTGACTCGTGCATGGCTGTTGTCATAAGGAATTAAAAAGTTGTTCGGCAATGAACCCTTGGTTGAGATGAAACCACAGTACAGAGAAGCGCAAAATGACACGCTACAATTTGAGGCATTGAGAAATCAACATCTACATATTCAAGTTTCATACATACGTATGGAAATACTATAACACTCAAAGGTAAAGAATCGTGCTCTCTTGATAGCAAACACGGTACAAATATACAGTGTTCATACACAATCCACACGGACTACACTCTCACAATCTCACTCCCGCGAAAAGCACTTGAACCGCTCAAAGTCGACGAATAGTATGCGGCACGCCTATTCTCCAGAGGGTCAAATATCTCCGCATCTCAGATCTAAGCATCCTGATTAGATGGAACATGTCAGATGCAATGGATGGCCCTTGGGAACGTCATCTTCTGAACGCGACAGCCACTGCTCGTGGCTCTGCCTGCGGTGGCGCATCATCGTCAGCCTCATCTTTCAATATGTTCGAATCTGCACAGCCATAACACCGATAGAGGCTCGCAATAGGATCCTTGTACGTCTGCAAAAAGGATACTATCCCTTGCGCCAAGACTCAGCGTGGCTTTGCCTCGGAATCAAGGCCTTGATCCTAGCCCGATACTTTTGGCTAGTTGCAAAGATGCTCTTCCTTGAGCTCTACTTGTTGAATTGCCTCTTTTGGAAACTTCACGACTATGCTCGACGAAGGAATATCCAGCCGCATTTCACTAGGATCTTCTCTCCCGGCTTCCATAGGCTTGCAGTACTTGCACCGACCTCACCCTCCAGAATTCGCTACACGGTCGCGAATGCTATCGCGACAACTTGGTACTTTTGGGCAAAACTCTCTCCCTTTCCATTGTTGATTTGGGTAGCTTTTGTTGTGGCCAACTCCTTCATGGGTTGCCACGAAATGGAACCCACCGTGGTATAAAAGTGCCATATCGATGTGAGGGATGACGTACAGTATTAATTCCCTACGGTAACTGTACGCGGATTTAAACATACCGACTGAAGAAGCGATGTCGCAATCGCATCAGTAATCTCATCTCGTTAAACGGCGCTGTTTGACGGCAAAGCGAGGCTTCGCAGTCATTAAACCCAGTCAACCCATCAAAAATGGCTGCCAAGAGACTCAAGATTGCCGTTCTGGACGACTACCAAAGCGCGTCCGAGCCATACTGGGCAAAGTTCAAGGACGACCATGAGATTGTCTACTTCCCAGATACCCTGCCGCCGTATAACGGCGCAGACACCCCGCAGTCAGTGAAAGACGCTCTGGTAAAGAGACTGGAGCCATTCAACGTCATCAGTACGCGGCATCTCTTCATCCCCGTAATAAGTATCAATGCTGAATCTGCCCAGGCACTGTGAGAGAGCGGACGCCATTTCCCGCCGAATTGGTGAACCAGCTGCCCAATCTACAGCTCCTCCTGACGCAAGGCCGACGAAACCTCGCGCTTGATCTGGATGCCTTCAAGGCGCGGGGCATCCCCGTCGCCACAGCAATCCACAAGCATGCCACCGTGGAGAATGGCGTTGAAAGCACGGTCGAGCACATCGTGGCCATGATCTTGGCCCTCGCGCGCAACATTGCAGAGGACGACGCGGGCGTCAAGGCAGGCATCTGGCAAAATGGCCTCTGCACAGCCTTATCCGGCAAGACGCTGGGCATAGTCGGACTGGGCCGTCTGGGCGGTGCCGCCGCGAGGATCTTCCACCTTGGCTTTGGCATGAAGATCATCGCCTGGAGCCAAAATCTGACTCAGGAAAAGGCCGATGAGCAGGCCGCTTCCTTCAGGCTGCCAGCGACGACTGCTGACGGGGAAAAGACATTCAAGGCTGTCAGTCGAGAGGAGCTCTTCAAGACGGCCGATGTCGTCAGCTTGCACGTCGTGCTCTCGGACCGCACCCGGGGCTTCGTGACGTCCAAAGACTTGGACCTGATGAAGCCGTCATCCTTCTTCGTCAATACTTCGAGAGGCCCGCTCGTTGTCGAACAGGATCTACTCAACACTGCCAAGGCTGGAAAGATCCGAGGCGTCGGGCTCGATGTCTTCTGGAAGGAGCCTCTTCTTCCTGACAGCGAGTGGAGGAATCCCAGCTGGGGCAAGGATGGCACCAGCCATGTGCTGCTCACGCCTCACACGGGCTATGTTGAGGTGGAGGCTATCGCAGGGTTCTATGAGCAGGCTGCCAAAGACTTGGAGGCGTGGATTGCAGGGAGAGAGTTGAGCGACCGGCTTGCATAGTAGGCAGGGCGCATGTCAACCAACGGTCGACTTTCAGCCTTGGGTGACCCGCGGAGTCGGGGGGGCCAAGATTCTACAAAAATAGCCATCCCTGGTTGGGTAAAAGAAGCCTTAACCTGGACGAAAATCATGCACACCGGGGCCATTCCACCAATTGAGCAGGTGTGACAAAAGTATATTCGGCGCGTCTTTGGCTCTATTTGCGTCTCACTTTATTTTGCTCGCGAGTTTTTTCTCTTTGGCCTGTTCTATTTCCATACCAAGCATGAAAATATACCGCTTATCTGTCTTCGGCGCGAGACTTTCTGTCTAAAGCGCAAAAGCTTCGGGGTCAGGCCTATTTACTTGTTCTAGACTATTTCATCGCTGTCTGATACAGTCTTATGATAATATTGTCCGAGTAGTACAATTTTGTAGACATTATTTGCATGTGAGAGCGACTATAAATCTTGAACAATTATGTCATTGGCCATCTTCAAACCCCAGCTTGAAGCAAATGCCGTCATTTAGTTACACTGAGCCAATACTTTCATTTGTTCCTTTCGCTAACACTCGATGGGCGAAAAAAATCCGTTGCATGCCAATAATTCGGTGTTTTCTAACACTATAAAGAATAAAGAATGGTAACGTTGAACAGATACAAAGCTACATCCGAGACAACACCCTACTGTACACTTTCTGTGCCCGCGCTATTGTGGACTCAACATCGCTTAGAAGCTTGTAGCGCCCCGTGTCTGGATTTCATCGCATTTTGCCTTCATTTTCAATTGTGGCCGTTGAAATGCAGCATCTATTAGTTGCGCTCTAAATAATTTTGTTCTCCATGTTCCCCCCCACACTGCAAACGGCCAATCCCATCTTGTCTCTCAAGCACCTGGGCGCGCTTTAATCTCGAGAACTCATGACCAGTCTGTCAATGCGCATATCGCGCCCAACGCTTTTCTCATTCATTCGCCCTGGACGACTGCTATCCTATGGAAGCGACCACGAGGGTTCTTCAGAAAAGTTTCTTGAACTATTTCGACACCGACGCCACGAGGCTGGAGATGCTCAATCACGAGCTAAAGTAGCATATCCGCATATCCGTCCAGTCCGAACATGGTAGAATAACCATGATTATATACTAGGCCCCTGCCAAATGCTTATCGGTCTTATTTCCAAGATTAGCAATTCCCGTTTTCCCCTCTGGAAATTACTAGTAGCATCTCCTCACGTCTTCGCTTCACTTATTCCCACTTGGACAGCAAGCTAAAATTCATCGCCCTTTGAAAAGAAAAGGGAAAAATAAAGGGAATATCAACAATACCACAGAGAAGTTTGCATCGCTAGAAATTGACGATGCAAAAAGAATTTGCCTGTAGTACTTGGAATGAGTTAATAGGTGGGAAAATGGTGTGGAATGCAGCTTTGATCAGCTGAAGACGACTAGCGGTCTTGGGATTCGTGCGCCGATCGCTTGGCTGTCTTACGGGGTACATGGAGGCACTTGATTTGAAACTACGGTGTACAAGGTTTCACAGGGCAAAGTCATGTTGCCAGGACTATCAGGTGGCCGAGATCATGTATAAGTCAATCATGTATCAGTGCCGCCATTTTGACAGCAGCTGTCTCTCAAAGTACAACCCATGCTGATTTTTTCTTCTTCTCATGGCACAAGATGTAAACGATATCCGATTCTGATCTACTGTTTTGATTATCCGAAACCCCAACTGAAATGCAAAAATATTTCCACGAA
This sequence comes from Trichoderma sp. CBMAI-0020, assembly GCA_030708095.1. Lineage (NCBI taxonomy): Eukaryota > Fungi > Ascomycota > Sordariomycetes > Hypocreales > Hypocreaceae > Trichoderma > Trichoderma sp. CBMAI-0020. The sequence goes on from JAJNCI010000001.1 coordinate 2,236,929, forward strand.
AGGCTACGCTCGCCTTCTCCCCGCGGGTTTCCACCCATCCTAAATTGGCACTTGCTTTAGAAGCGCCCCATCACTCTAGCCAGGGGCTAAACGTTGCTTGCAGATGATGTGACAGCCCGATGTGACAGTGTAAGCACTGAACTCAGGACAGGCCGCAGTCTATCGTCCGGAGACCTGCCGTATTGTCTCCATCTCAGGCGCCGCGCCCACCAAGCGTTGTCGGTCGAACAAGCCCAAAAGGGCCTACCAAGGGCTACTAGCAATAGCATTCCGTCTTCATGCTATGTAGACCTTGGCTCCATCTCGTAAATTGATTAGTGAGTGCCGGTGTCTTTGTTCTTGGTTAAACGGAATAGGCAGGTCAACACCAGTAGCCTATGCTGAGACATGGATCAGCATGCTACCGCTTGTTCCATCACGAGCTTCTGGACTTCCTCAATCGAGCACAAGGACGTACAGTAGAATGGCCGACAAGATGTGGTATATAATGAAGCAACCGCCCTTTCTACTGGCCTGTCCTTCTTTCTCTCGCAGCCGCCTTCTTTTATTATATCAAACGGAAACGGATACCCATCAGCATCCGCTGCGTGAATCAAGATGAAGGGACCAACCATGAAGAGCCTCATCGCCGGCTCCGGCCTTGTCTCGATGGCTGCCGCCATCACTCCCATCTCCGACTCCGACATGACCAACCTCCTCAACGCCGGAGGTGTCGAGCTCGCCATGAAGGCCCAGCCCATGTGGTTCTTCGGCCAGGCCATGAACCAGCCCCCGTGCATCCCAACTTTCGCGACGCAGCCCGATGGATCGCAGACCCCCTCGGCTGCTCTTTGCGCGTACCCCAACGTTGGCTGCAACTGCCGCACCCCAGGCGTTGCCATCTCGAACCCATCGCCTTCATTCCCTACCTACTACAGCTATCAGAAGTGCAACGCTACCACTATCCGAATCCAGTACTCGCTGTTCTACGAGAAGGACGGGTAAGGATCGGCCTCCATATGAGCTCTGCTTAGAATGAAGATGCTGACTGAGATCAATTCAGTACTCAGCCTCAAGGCATCCTGGGCCACCCTTAGTAAGTATCGGACGATTTCAACAGGGCAGCGTTCGGTCCACTAACAGCCTCAAGCGACTGGGAGCGCGTCATTGTCGAGTGGGCACAGGGTTCAGATGGAAACTGGGTGCAGAACCAGGCTCTGCTTTCTCAGCACTCCGGCTATGGCCGGTTCAAATGGGCCGACATCCAGAACACATTCAACACTGCAGACGGAACGCTTGCACGAGGAGGTGACAACGGACGCCAAAACCTCGACCACCCCAAGGTAAGGCTTCCGCTTGAGCGTCTGGAATGGGCGCATTCGTTGGTTTCAGACATTTACTGACTGGTCCCTAGGTCTACGTTGCGTGGAGCAAGCACCCCAACTACGACGACCGTAACACGGTAAGAATAAGCATTCCTATATCTGAAGTATGAAGACTCCTTCTAACTCATGTGTCACAACAGGGCTGGAACGACCCTCTTTCTCAGCTTGATGACAATGCTTTCCGTAGCCAGGACTGGTGGTATTTCCCCGTTGCCTGTAAGTAACACGCCTCAAGATATCAGTCAATCTTGAGATACCTACTTGTTTGGGTATTCTTGCTAATCCGTCGCAGCCGACTACCTCCGTGCTGATGGCTCAACTCCCCTGGGCCAGCTCCTCAGCAGCTACAACTGGGGTGACGCCTCTTCCAACCCCCCTTCCGTCCACAACGGCCTCTGCTCTCAGTAAATCTAATATGAACTTATAATGTGTATATAAGTGAGGCCTAGAAATACGAATATATTGACGTAAAATGATCATTAAAAAGCCCGCGTGCGGGAGGCTTGTTGTGATGTCTAGTAAACGGAGCGATGCACGTTTTGGGCGCTTTGCGGTTAATTCCCATCAAGTCAGTATGCTAGATGATCATTGGCTACTTTGGAAAACCTTCTGTTACTCTCGTACCGCGTCCCTAAGACAAGATAAAGGGCCTGTTTAAGACATGTATGATGCAATCAGCCTTACGGCCGAGCCCCACAGCCGGCCCGGGCCGGTTGACTCCTCCGAGACCCCCGTACCAACACAACAGCTGAATTTGAGTAGATGGGTATCCTGTACAGGAGAAATGAGATAAGAGCTTTGATACATACTCATATATTCAATCAGCTCCTTTAATATGTGGCATGAACTGCTATGCATTGACGCTCCAAGCGGACGCTACCAGTGGAGTTTTGTGGCATTCTTACATCAACTGGGATCAGATGCAGCGCAGATGCAGCGCTCGACATGGGGGCGCTGTTCTGCTCAGCTCGAGTGAAACCCCCCCTCTGATTGGTGATGTGATTGGGGATGCGGCCTTCTACCACTGCCTAAAATCCATCACCTTGGATGCTCGCTCGTATTTGATCCAATGCCGATGAAGCTAAGGCAGCCAGATCCGATCCCCCTGGATTACTCATCCACCACCGCGCTGGTGCTCCGTAAAGCTCCGCGCTGCGAGACCGGATGCCGGCGGTAAAATCTCCATTTGTCAGGCTAGACGACCACTGATGCATCCGCACAAGCTGCTCGGCGTCCCAAACGGGCTACCAGGACGCACAGCCTCGCCTTTTGATTCAAACGGCCCAGCGGCGAGTCCGGTGCGTGCAGCTGCCAGTTGCCAGTTTTGAGTTTTGGGAAGGAGCTTGTCCGGCGCGTCAGGTGATCGGCGCCCGCGACGCTGATGGCCAAAACCCGCCCGGCACTTGTCTTATGCATCACCGCCCACGGCCACTGTCGACCTCTTGGCACCACGATCTGCGCCGCCAATTGAGCCTGCTTTTCACGGCCAGACACGCCAATTCACCCAAGCACCGGCCGTGGCCTAATTTCACTCTTTCACTGAGACGCTGGCACTTGGACAGGGGAGCGGGGATCTAACTGCGTGAGACGCGGGGCAGTGCTTGGGCTTAGACCCCCAATTGCCTGCGAGCCAAGCACAGGGTTCATTTTTGAGCAATCACCAGCAATCATCTCCCTCGCAGACCATCGTATTCGCCGCGCCGGTGGCCTGCCATGTCGTCGGCAAAAGCCACCAAGAAGAGCGCCTTCTCCTGCGAGCCGTGCCGCAGACGCAAGGTGAGCCTGGCTGCATTACAGCGGTGCCATGCGTCCGTCTCTCTAGCTTCCGCTGCACCATGTTGTAGTGGCCGCCGGCAGAGATTGGTCCCAATGTCGAGAGCTGACTTTGCTGGTGGCTTTAGGTCAAATGCGGCGGCGAGCAGCCCATGTGCCAACGCTGTGCTGCTCGCAACGATGAATGCGTATACAAGCTGTGTGTGACTTGACATCTCACTCGTCGTGTCTTTTATATAAGAGTCTCGGCACTGTAGCTGACACGTCTGCAGGAACCCGACGCTGTCGTACACGCAGCGTCTCGAGGACCGCATCAAGGAGCTGGAAGAGCAGCTCGCAAAGGCCACGGCGACAACAACAACAACACCGCCGCCTGCGGCCACCGAAAGCAAGTCCCCCATATCAGCTCACTCAAGCCCCTCGCCCTTTGGTGGCACCCAGCAGGATGGACGGCAGCAGGTCGACGACAGCATCAGCCGGAGTTTCCGAGGACTCAAGATAGACGACAAAGGCAGCATCACGTACCACGGGACTACGAGCTTTTTCAACCTCCCCAGCGATCGCACCTCCGCGGTCACGGCGGTTGACCTGCACCCCACGGCAGCCGATATCGAGAGTCAGCGAAGAGAACGGCTCGTGTCAAATGCGTGGCAACAACGCGTTTTGGAGGAGCACTCTGGGATTCCTGTACGTGCCTTGATGTGCTGCTGGCTAGTTGATAGCACTCGTCTCATATGTCTCGCAGGAACCCTTCCAAACACTGCTCAACGTTCACTGGTGCTGGATCCAGCCCCTTTTCAACTTCATCTACCGACCTGCCTTTACTCGTATGCATCATTGTAGCCCTTTCCATTGGTGGAGATTTGCGATATTTACAGTTGTGTGTAGGCGATATGCAGTCCTTGGGCCCATATTACTCCCATACGCTTCTCAATGCCGTTCTGTCACATTCCATACGCTGGGCAAAGAGCGATCCCAATACGCGGCGAATACTCGACGAGTCGTACGATGGTGGTGCCGTCTTTGGCAAGCATGCACGTAGTATGCTGTTTGAGGAGCTGAGCAAGGGCGTCTGCACGATTCCGACTATTCAGACCCTGCTTCTCCTGAGCGCTCAGGAGTGCAGTCTTGGAAACACAACCCAAGCTTGGACATATAGTGGCTTGGCGTTTCGATTGATTGACCACTTGGGAATACATGTCGACGGGGAACGCTATCCTGGGTCAGTGCAGTTCAGCGACGAAGAGGTAGAAATCCGGCATCGAGTCTTTTGGTCGTGTTACTTCTGGGACAAAGTCATAAGTCTTTATCTCGGCAGATCGCCATCGTTAAAACACACCATGGTATCTCCACCTCAAATCATGTGTGAGTCTTTAGCCGTGGTCATGTCGATGCCTAATGTCTGGCCGCTAATGATTGCTGATATCAAGTTGATGACTCTGCTGAAAACGAGTTGTGGGTTCCCTTTGGAGCGCCTCCACTTCAAACTGCACCGTGGAAGTACCCACCTGCCACGGCCCATTCGGCATCGTGTTTCCTAAGCATGTGTCGTTTGTCCGTTATTTTCAATGAGATTTTGATTCACATGTATGATCCACTCATGCAGAATACAGAGGCGGAGATTCTAGAGTGCTTGGTCGCTCAGGAACCGGCGTTGCAGCAGTGGTGGGAGGAGTTGGCGCCGTATCTGAAGCTCGATCCTGCAGCTCTGCCGGCACTGGCCCCACCGTCTCATATTGTCACCATGAAGTAAGCACAAGTCGTTTGAAAGCATCGATTTTGCAGATTGTTAACCATCCAATAGCTGCCTCTTCCAGACGTTTAAGATTCTTCTTTACCGCCCAATGCTCACCCGCAGAAATCTGGAAGACAATGTAGCCTCTCATAAGCGTTATCTGGTCGAATGTGTAACGTCCGCTACGGCCATCATAGCCATCTTTGACCTCTTTTGTCGCACATTCACCATGAACTACTGCGTCCTGTCTCTCGCATATAGCCTCTATATTGCTTCCTCAATCTTCTTGCTCCAGATTCAAGCTGCCCCCGATGATGCACAAGCCCTGGGGCGCCTGAATTACTGCATCCAGGCTCTGAAGCAGGTCAAGACTTTCAGTCCAGGTAAGCCATGGATTCGAGAATCTCATTCTATATCCCACTCTCCTTTATCCAGACTAAGGCTGACGCGTCTTAGTCATCGGTAGCGCCATCGACTTGTTGAATAAGGAGCTTTCAGCAATCGGGATCTCACTGGATGTGCAAGAGCAGTACCAGCCCCCTTCAGTCCCCTCTCCTAACTTTCATCCAGAAAGCTCAATGTATCCAAGTGTCGAAGTGCCCTCTTCGCAACCGCAGACGGCTCACCCGTTGTTTCGAGTCTCTCCAGTGCCTAGCTATGGCGCCCAAAGCATGTCCATGGACCCAGGCATCTTCGAGGCCATGTCGTCTCTAGAGCCACTAAGTGTTCGCGTTGGCGCCCTTCCGAATTCCGAGAATCAAGCTCCTTTCTAGTGGGCAAGGTAGCCTGTCGTCTCATCCTTGGAAAGCCATGTCTAAAGAGCAGTCGAAACGCTTGAATGAATAAATTTCATCGTAGCTCGATTTTCCCAGAAGCTTGGCTGTGCCGTGATAGGAGGCAACGCCGGCTTTATCCCAGATTTTAGGTACAGTCCGACATCACCCTCGCTGTAATCCGTGGCGGCAACCTTGAGAGTAATCCCCGCGCGATTGTCGATCCGAGCGTCGAGCTGACGTTGTGCCATTCAGGACTGTATTTATTAGGCCAAAAGAGAAACAAAATGACGATTTGCTCCCCGTTTACCATTTTCCCGTTGTCCACGTGGCATGATCTGTACCGTGGCATGACCCCCGTGTGCGTGTAATAAGGGGTCGCAGACGAAGGGCTCCAGTAGAGCTCTAGCACGAGAGAAATGTAGCTCTGCCGGAGGAAGACTTTATATATTGCCGGAATGATGCGGGGTGATGTCCCCAGCTACCAATCCTTCGGTGAAGCTCCGATTGCAACTGACAGGTCGATTGAGAAGCAATACCATGGCGCAGAGTGATTAGGGCGGAAGTTGCCCGAAGACTATGGGTAGTGGCCTTATTTCCCCGTCCCGGCTGTCGGCTGCAGCCAATGCGTGCGAATAGCAGTAAGACATCGGCTGCGGGGTCTCTGATAGGAATCTGTTTTGCCAGTGAGTAGCGCTCCACGTATGCTGGATAATACTACCTACTTCCAATAGCGGACTGAGGGAGGCGGCCAGTTTTTTACCTTTTATCAGTGCTACTACTACCACTACTTTGATTACAACCAAACATTTCATCTCACAGTTGCAGCTTATCTCCACATACACCAACATTGAGGTCGTTTATCTCATCGGCGCACACTCTGACTAATGAAGCAGACATTGATACACACAGATTGAGACCATGTCTTCTAGGGTCAAGGTTATACGATGCTATACGCATTCATGACCGTTCTAGTCTTTACTCCGCCCGAGTGAGACATGACCCACAGACACGCGGTCATCACAATCATGAGTAGGATGAGAGACCTTGCTGAAGCACGAATCCATTGCGTGGGAAACGCGACTGACAGATCATATTCCTGCTCATGGATATGCACATGGTTGAATGGACGGCGATCGATACGGCGTGTGAAAGCAGCTAGTGATTGGCTACGCTTCCCCCAAAGTGAATCATTGTTGTTCTAGTAGGTACTTTGTGGAAATTCTTAACAGGGGAAGCCAGAAGGTTGGTGTACAGCATACGCCCATGCCACCATTCGGTAGATGAGCTTCGCAGAAGCAATCTTCTCCGAGATGATGAATTGTGAATGTCAAGCAGTCTTCGAAGCTGGGACACGGGCTATCTTTTGATGCCGAGAGGATGGAGTACACGCATAAGGAGGCAGTTGATATATTCGTCTCGGCTTAATGCCTCCCGATGCTGTCATGGATATCATAAAAGGTGCTGACCAACAAAGAGCTATTGATAGGTACTACTCGGCACTTACATAATGGAGCCCAGCTTCGTCGGTCAGAAGTTCTGGCTTTCTACAAAGTATACTCTGCACTTTTTATGCAGGGAGAGAAGAACGGGAATGGCAAGACAAGGGAGATGCTGGAGCTGCGTATAGCTATTGGCCTGGACTGGAAAACAAGCCCGGCAGCAACACTGACTCCTTGCAGGACGACGGCATGATGAGTGATACTACCTACTGTAGGTATTTCCCAACGAGGAGGTGCCCCGCCAGGGAGGTCATGCTGCTATTTAAGAAGTCCTCGGGATACCATACTTGTGCAAACTAGATCCATGGCGTGCACACCCAAACGATCTCGGTCGCAACGACTTACGCAAATTGGAAATGACGGGGTCAGCGGGAGCAGCCGTATTGGTCCGTTGGATGAATTGGGTTGTGGAACACGATCTGCTCCGTCACCCGTCGGGAGGAGGCACGACGCTGAGGCCGCCAGCAGCTATCATGGAGCCTCACAGCTGTTGTGGGACTCTGGAGCTTGGGCATTACGGATCGGAGCACTCGGAAGTTGGCCGACAGGACCCCCCCACGGATTCGCGTTTGACGGGCAGATGAGCTGCTGTGAGCTCCATTCCACTGGCACAAGGGGCGTGCAGCGTTTAGCAACACCATGATTTTGTGTTGGTGATGTTTTTCTGAGCATCATGGCTTTCTACACATACACTTTTGCGTCCATCTGTACCTATAACCTTTTTGGCCAAAATGAGGCGCAGCCTCAGCTTAAGCCTGGCCCCTTTAATCAGGAACCTTTTGGCCTCAGGCAAACAGAGCAGCGTCTCAATTGGGCCTGGACTGAGAGGACGTCTTAGCCGGCTGAGCATCGGCTAAACTATTGGAGTGCTGTATACTTAAAGTTTGGCGGTGCAATGGGACTTGAGACTGGTACATCTACCTGCAGTCTGGCAGCTGCAGGGACCTCCACCTACCACGCCGGAGCGGGGGTCCGCGGAGCCTGGCAGTGAGAACGAGGCCAAGTTAGGAACAAGCTGCCATTAGCTGCGGTCGAGACGCGGAACGGAACCCTTTTTCATCGCGACAATGCAGTGGTGATTCGGCAAGTTTGCAATCCGGCGAGCTGCCCTTTTGGACCCTGCGACGTCGATTCGGCCAACGTCGAGCCAACAGCCGGGCAGATCGCGACGCTGCATGGACGGGACGAGCCACGGCGGGCTGAACAAGACAATAGCGCCCTTTGCAAGAGCCACTCTGCTCCATAGCATCCAGTCCCGGGTTACGCGTTAGTGGGAGAGCCATTGGGCGTGCGCGATTCGTCGGCACTGGCTGCGAAACTCCGCGGCAGTTGGGACGCTGGATCGCATTGCATCGCATTGCATCGCATCGCATCGACAGACAATCCGGCAGCGTGTCGCACGGCTGTCGTGACGAGCCTTGGCGGGCTGTCGCTGTCTGCTGTTTGGCCCTGATTAGTGGGCAGACGGGGGCTGTTAGGCCGGATCTGCAGAGGGTCGCGGCCAACCATGGCTGGCCTCAATCTCTTTTACATGTTGACCGTCATGGTCATTGCCAGCGGATCTATCCCCAAAGGTAAGACAAGCAAGCCTCCCTTTACACCATTGCGCAGAGAATTTGGCGAGGCAATTTCCCCAGTTGCAACCTGTTTTCCTCTGCCGATCATTGCCCCCTTTTGCATGGGTTGGTTGGTTGGTTGGTTGGTTGGTTGGTTGTACAGGATAGTAGTAGTATACTACAGTATGCTGTGCATGGCTAACAAGCCGACTGTCGATAGGTTACGATGAAGGTGGATTTGCTGCCGTGGCAGACATGCCCTCTTTCCTGCATGACTATGGCCTTTCACGAAGGCAATGGGCGGGCACGAAGCACGAGCTGATTTCTACAAAGGCCAACATCACGTCCTTCGGCGTGTTGGGGGCGGCTTTTGGGGCCATTGTCGCCTTGGCCATTACGGACCGGATCGGTCGTCTGCGCACATGGCAGACCTTTATGGCTATCTGGATGAGCGGCTTCTTCATCACAATCTTTGCGTCTGGAATAATGGGCCTTTTGCTGTTCTCGCGGCTCTTGTCGGGCCTTGGTGCCGGCGGCCTGACGGTGGTATCTCCGCTGTATCTGACTGAGATTGCTCGAAGCAAGAACCGCGGCATGGTGGTTTCGGTTTACATGGTGCTGCTGCTATCCTTTCTCATGTTTGGTAAGTGGCCTAGAGAATCGATCCAAGTGTGGTGCTGATTGCTGACATGAATACTGTAATAGGCTTCTTCATCAGCTATGGCGCCAGAAGGTCCCTACCTCGGACCAGGGAACAGTATCGCGTCGTCTTGGGCGTGCCTCTGATCCCCGGAGGCATTGCTTTGATATTTTCCTTGTTCATTCGGGACACCCCCCGCTGGCTTGCGTCCAAAGGCCGCAACGAAGAGGCGCTGTGGGTATTGTCCCGGCTGCGAAAGGCACCGGTTGACGATGCAGCCGTGCGAGAAGAGTACGCGCAGATTGTTGACCAGGTGCGAGATGCGAAGCAAAAACTGTCTGACACGTCGACTTGGACAATTGCCAAGGAGGTTGCCACCATCTCCAGCTATCGAAACCGATTTTTATTGGGACTTGCCATGCAGACGATTGCTCAGTGGACTGGTGGCAATGGTATAACATACTATATCCCCATGATCTTCCGAATTGCTGGCGTGCGAGGGGAAAACCTATCCTTGGTTACCTCTGGCGCATATGGTGCGCTCAAGCTGGTGTTTACCATGATATTTACATGGGGCCTCATTGACATTCTTGGTCGACGAGTGTGCTTCATGAGCGGCCTTGCTATTCAAGGCGCCACGCACATCTACATGGCTGTCTACTCGGGAATATGGCTGCGAGACCATAACCGGCCTGCATCTGATGGCGCCATTGCGTCTGTGTTCATATACGCCGTCGGGTGGTCCATTGGGCTCTGCACGATCCAGTACCTGTACGGCACGGAGATTTTGCCGACGCGCATCAGAAGCGTGTGCTATGCGACAAACATGATGGTGCACTGGTTTTTCCAGTTTGCCGTGGTGCGCGCCACGCCGCCCATGCTTGACAGGCTCGACATTTGGGGTGCGTATGTGTTTTGGGCATGCATCTGCTTTGCCGGACTGGTGCTTCTCGGCCTGTGGGCTCCAGAGACAAAGGGCGTGCCGATGGAGAGGATGGACGAGCTTTTCGAGGGACCTTGGTACCTGGGCTGGAGGGCCAAGCTGGGGTCACAGGGCGATGCAGACGGGATACTCGGGAGACGGACGTGTCAAGATGTGGGCACACCTGAAGTTGTGCAGGTGAATGGGGAGAGGTTTGTGACAAAGTATCCTTGATCATATCCTCTGTCTGTTATTTATGAGGAGGTTTTTTTGGATTGTAAGTAAAGTTTGGGATTCTGGCGCTGGCGTTTTTGTCATTATGCTTGAAAAGCGGTACATGTATAATTAGTTGGATATCTTGTCTATATTGTAGATGTAATTATAGTTCATTTCCTTATCAGGCTCTACGATTGATGTGGTTTTACTCGGTCACGTAGTTTGTGCACGAATTATAGTCGCAACTTGCATTGTTCATTTACTATAAGAAGACGTGATATAGCCAGACAATAGACACGCACGAGGGTATTATATATACAGTCCTAGCAAGAGAAAAGGCTCCACCAGGCCACACAAACTCAATTCCATTCCATTCCATCAATATCTCATCAGTCATCAGCATGCAGCTCAGTACGGCGTCAGCTGGTACGAGCCCATCTTGCGCGGGGGCACCTTTGCCTGGAACATGCGGTCAATCTCGTCAAAGGTGCGGCCCTTGAGCTCGGGCACAAAGAACCAGCTCCAGGCGGTGGCAATGAGGGCCAGGCCGCCAAAGATGAAGCCGACCTTGCCCTTGAGGTTGGCCTCGTCCGGGTTGACCATGTAGGGGATGGCAAAGTTGAAGGCGATGCCCATGACGGCCTGCGTGGCGGTGGCGAGCGCAATGGTCGGCGCACGCAACGAGGTGCTGCTGGTCTCGCCCAGGATGGCAAAGGCCATGGCGCCCAGGCCGACGTAGTAGAAAAAGGCGTAGACGACGGTCAGCGACGCCTGCACCCACTTGGCGCCGGCGGTGGGCACGACGTCCATGATGCCGATGAGGAAGAGCACGGCGGTCAGGAGGCACATGCAGCCCACGAAGATGCGGCGGCGGCCAAACGAGTTCATGATGGCCCAGCTGAGGATGTTGCCGCCCAGGCCGCAGGCCGTGACGCCGATGCCCAGGTCGAAGCTCTTCTCGACGGGCAGGCCGGCCAGCTCGAAGAAGTAGGTGGAGAAGCCCAGCACGAAGATGATGCCGGTGAAGTGCTGGCACACAAAGACGCCCATGGAGATGAGGGTGCGCACCAGATTCGTGCTCTTGAAGCACTGCACGAGGCTGCCCTGCTCCGAGCCCGACGCCTCCTCCTCGGCAATGGTGGCCTCGAGCGTGGCCAGCTTGGCGTTGATGTCGACGCCGGGCCCGTACAGCGTGCGCAGCGCCTTCTTGGCCTGCTCGCGTTTGCCGACACGGGCCAGATGCCAGGGCGTCTCGGGCGCAAAGGGCAGCAGCACCAGCAGAAAGGCGCAGAAGAAGAGCTGGATGGCAAAGGGCGCGCGGTACGCCCAGCGACTGTCCCAGCCGCCAAAGCCCTTGATGGCGACGTTGGACAGCAGCTGGCCGGTGCCGATGCCAAACTGCACGCCGGCGGTGGCAATGCCGCGGAAGACGACGGGCGCGCACTCGGACGCGGCCAGCGGCGACAGCGTCAGGTAGAAGCCCAGGCCGAAGCCCAGGATCAGCTTGCTGACGAGAAAGGCGGCTTTCACGCTGGAGAACATCTCGCCCAGGATGCCGCCGGCGACGACGGCGACGCCCAGCAGCAGCGCGGCCTTGCGGCCCCAGCGGTCGGCGACCCACGAGCAGGCGAAGCCGCCGAAGAACTGGCCGACGGACGAGACGGTGTTGAAGGCCGACAGCCAGTCGGCCGGCAGCACGGGGTCGCCCTGGTAGATGTAGCCAAAGTCGCGGCGGAAGGCCTCGACGGAGAGCATGCCGCCGTTGACCTGGGCGTCGAAGCCCCTGGGCAGTTAGCTTACAGGCGCTGATGTACCTGAGAGGGGATTTTGCTTACCAGCCCACGCCCGCCATGGCCCAGTAAAAGGCCCAAAACACCAGCGCCGGGTGCTTGACAAACACCTCCTTGACCGTCAGCTCGTGCTCCCGCTGGATGTCGACGCGCACCGTCTCGTCCTTGGGGCTGAGGTCGTCGACGGCCGAGACGTGCGTCTCGAGCGGGGCGCCGACGCGCTTCTCGTCTTCGGAAAGGGCCATTGGCTGGCTGGACAGGAGAGTGAAAGAGACAATGGAATGGATTGAATGGCCTATGCGTTGGCCGATACCATGATATCGAACAAAGACGAGAAAACGAGAGGGGATTCGATGTTCATATAGAGACTTGACCACTTGTGAGGGGGCCAAAAAGCTGAAAAGTGGTGTGAAACATGGAAAGACAATGAATCAATTGCAGCAGGTCTGGACAAGGGCATGGTTGAATTCAACAAGGATGGGGTCAAAACCAGAGGCCAAGCCTGTCCCGTGGTGGTTTGACGCATCCAGATTGATTCCGGCTGCATGTGCGCCATGCACGGGCAAGCCTGGGGAAAAGGCACCCTCCGCAGAAGTGAAAGGGCAATGTGCCTGTTTCGGACCGATTCCGTGGTTGGGAGCGGCTAAAGAGAGGAAAATAGAGTACCGGTATAAGAGACAGAGAAAGCAATACTGTTTGCTAGCTGTTTTGTTTACGCAAAAGAACTTGCATTGCGGCCTAGGCGGGTAAGCCGATTGGCAAGGGGATACAGAGCATTGAGTAACATTGGCACCGCTTCTAGCCGTGTTGTGTCCGGCTTGTCGACTTATGACAGCCTATTGGCGAAGCAGTCTTTTCTACGCGTATTATGAACCCGTGGAAGAATCCTTTCTAGTTGCTTGTTGGAGATGGCGAGGCTGGTGCTGCTTTCGCAGGCAGGGCATGGTTGGACATGAGCAATTGGAAGCTGCCTTGCCAGCCTCTCCACTGTCGTTTCATGCAACTGGAGCATTGCAGCCTCGTTCGCCGGGCGCAACCGAGGAACTCGTGCGAATCATGACAGTTTATAATGTTGAAATGGCAACCAACATTTCAGACTGCATCAGCATGGAAACCACCATTGTCACTTGGTACAGTAGTCGACATCGCCAAATAGGCTAGCCGAGGTGTGAATCACAGGTGAGCCGACTATAGCCAGAGCGTCTAAGCGCAAACCCGCACCGGTGGAGCCAGCCAGACAGGGAACAAGGTCCGGGGGAAACGGTGCAAACAAGTCTGGGGTGCAGCAGCAGAAAGACGAAAAAAAGAAACCAGTTGGCGACGAGAGCCAGCAAATGCGGAGGGCGACGCTCCCCGGCAGATTGTTGCGATGGCCTCCAGATCCAACCAACACACTCTTTCCAAGTCCAACACGCCGCGACGTGGCGATTGGCTGCTCCCCTGGAACGGGCTGCAGTGGCGTCTTTGCCGCCGTGGGGTAAAACAAGAAGGGAAGAAAAGGGAAAACGCTAGTGGTCTGGCCAGTGCGGGGATGGCCTGGGAGGAAAAGAAGATGCCTACAGGATAGCGCAGTCATATAAACACCAGTATACAGCAAATCCCACTGCTACCTGCTGCCAGCAGTTCCTCGCCCAAAGCCCATCCCCGACGGCCAATTGCCGTTGCCCGTCGGAAGTTGTACCCGTGGCGTCAACAACCAGCGTGAATGCGACGTCAAGCCTCGATTTTCTGGGGAAGAGCCACGCCCACGGGATGGAACGGTGGCAACACTAGGTTTGCTGATACGGCCATTTCCAGGGTGGCAGATGATGATGGGCCGTCTTGCCTGTTGCCGCCTAGCTGCAGCACCCATGCCGTTCCGTATACAAAAAGAAAAGTCTTCAACGTGCTCTGCAACCAGCATAACGGCGTCGGCTCGTAATCCCGTCCATCAGATCAAGGATGCCCATCAGCCACCCTCCGCGCACACTCGTCTCTTGTAAATGAAACAAGAAGCAAAAACGGCCCTATTCATACTCACATCCATCTTTCAACCAAAACACGCGCCAGCCCGGAGCGCCTTTCGGTACAATTCTCACCTGCCGAGACAAATAGTCCCATTGGCAGCCACACACCCCTGATCACTTCAACGCTTCGCACCAAAAGTTGGCCCCAGACTCTCCCCCCCTTTTCCTCCACTGCCGAGCCCTGTCCGAAGGCGCCAGACGCTAGAAGAAACAGGTCGTTGGGGCTTTCCCACGTCCTCGCGGGCGGCTAATTCCACCCGGGACCCTGTCGCCCCAAGCCCAAGCCGTAGGCAATAAAAAAGAAGACGGAGCCACCTGATAAGCACAGGAGAGCCGGTAGCATCCATCTCGCTGTCCCATCATCCAACGGCCCAACCGAGACTCCCCGAAAGTCAAAACCACGTCTTCTCCTCCTCATCGCCCCCCCCCCCCCCCCGCGTATCGCTGTGCCCATCCATCGCCGATTCGATTAGATAGATACTTGGCCCAGGAGTGGCTTCTGTGGCCCCCCTTGCGCATGTCGCTGCCGCCGAATCCAGCCATGCCGCCGCCTCGGGCTCAGCCGCAGTCGCCCTTCCTCGCCACGGCCCTGGTGTATCCTGGCGGCGGCAGCAGCAGCAGCAGCAGCGACGTGGCTGGCCTTAGCCCGGGCAGCGGCGCCGGCATGGGCATGGGCATAGCTTCAGCTTCAGCTTCACGACACGCCCAGGACGCCTCGCTGTCGCTGGCCCCGTTGGCGTCGCCCATTGGCGTGGGAGCAACCGGCGGCCCAGGCCATCAGCAGGACCTGCCCCTCGACGCTGCCGACAGCATCGGCATCAGCCTCGCCGGCCCGTCGTCGCCCCTGGACGCCGCCGACCTGTCCTCGCGCCGGCCGGGCAAGCGTCCGGCGGCCCGCGGCACGGCCTTCTACCCCCGGAAGCGCGCCAACACGGCGTGCCAGGTGTGCAGGGCGCGCAAGACAAAGTGCGACAACAAGAAGCCGGCCTGCAGCTACTGCGTCAGCGTGGGCGCCACGTGCATCCAGTCGCCCGTCGACCTGTCCAGCTTCGACCCCGCCAGCCTGAAGATCCTCGACCGCATCGACGAGCTGGAGCGCCTGCTGCGCCATGCCGTGCCCATCCCTGGCGCTGGAGCCGCTGGGTCTGGGCCCGGGGCCGGCATCGCCTCCTCCCCCGGAGCGGGTGCGGCGGCGCCACAGCCGGCTCCGGCGCCGCCCGGCCACCAGCAGCGCCTGCCCCCGCTGAGGGCCGGCGGCTTCGACCTACACAGCGGCCTCAAGCAGCCCGACGACGACGCCGTCAGCATCAGCATCAGCAGCCTGCTGCCCCAGCGCGTGGACCACATCCTGCAGTGGCCCGTCTTCCACAGCGCCGGGTCGCACCACCACTCGCCCGCCTCGTACCGCGCGCCGCCCGACGCCATCGCGACGCCGCCGTCGGGCTCGGCGTCGCTGGCCGGGCTCATCGACATGGACTCGCACCGCATCTACCGCCTGCTGGACAACTTCTTCCTGCACATCCACTGCAAGAACCCCATCCTGGACGAGGTGCTGGCGCGCCGCATGGTGCTCAACGCCTTCCTCGACGGCATCGACTGGTCGCCGGCGTCGTGCCTGGCGCTCATCATCTGCGCGCTGGGCTGCATCGCCACGCCCTTTGGCCCCAGCGGCGAGACCAAGCTGGGCACGCAGACGTACACGGACTCGCAAATCTTCTTCCAGGCGGCACAGAAGCGCATCGGCATCCTGCTGGTGCGCTCCGACATTGTGGGCGCGCAGTGCCTGTTCCTGTCGGGCATCTACCTGATGATGGTCTTCCAGCCCGTCTACGCCTGGCGCTTCTTCTCGCAGGCGCTGGCCGCGTGCCAGCACTTCCCCTTCCTGGCGCGCGCGCAGAACCGCGCCGCCGCCCTCGACTCCATGGAGATGGGCCGCCAGGACACGCAGGAGCAGGCCGTCTACTGGTCGGCCTGGAAGTCGGAGCGCGAGCTGCGCCAGGAGCTGGACCTGCCCGACTTTGACATCCTGCACGCCGGCAGCACGCTGTACCCGCCCTTCTTCCCGGCGCCGCCCGTGGCCCCGGCCGAGTCGCCCGACGGGCCCGACTCGGAGACGCAGCGCGCGCGTGCCGCCTGGCTCTTCTACCTGGCCGAGATCTCGCTGCGGCGCCTGACCAGCCGCCTGTCGCGCGAGGTGCTGGACCTGCGCCAAAAGTACGCCGCCGACGCCGCGCTGCTGGACGCGCTGCTGGACATGATGCCCGAGTACGAGGCCCAGATCGGCGAGTGGTGCGAGAGCCTGCCGGCCGACCTGTCCATCCACACGCCCGTCGACGAGGACGGCATCTGCCGCTCCGTGCTGCGCGGCCGCATGGTCAACCTGTTTGAGCAGCTGTACTGGCCCTTTGTCATGGCCAGCATCGCCGCCCACGCCGCGCGCCGTGCCGTCCCGCCCGCCGTCGCCGCCTTTGCCACGCGCGGCCTGGAGACGCACATGCACCAGGTGCGCGTCAACAAGCCTGGCTTTCACCACCGTCACCACGGTAGCATGTTCATGATCCGCGCCTGTACCCGCAGCGCGCTGGTGCTGCTGGCCGCGGCGCGGGCCGGGTGTGCCATGCCCACGGACTGGGAGGACTCGGTGTACAAGACGGTCGGCATGCTGGCCTACTGGGAGGACGAGGACCGGGACCTGATCCACTGGCGGGCGACGCTGGAGCGGGAGCTGTCCCTGACGCGGCATGAATGAACGATACCTTTGGCTTGAACTTTTATTTATATATCTAATGATGGCAGATTCTTTCTCTTTTTCTTGCGAGCGACAGTTGTCTTGATGTTTCTCTAGTTTGTATGTACTTTAGGTATAATGTACCACATGAGCACATGCCAGAGTCGTGCAGATCACAACGACTACTGTCCCTGGAGTCTGTATGCAGAATCGGTTAGCTATTAGTTGGGGCAGGTTCCACGGGGTGATCCAAACAAAAGAACAGTGTCTGATTCAACTCTTCATTAGTTCGGGGAAACCAATGCCATCCACGCTTCGCCAACTGCCAATAATACTGCATTGTTCTTCTTACTCGCCGCCATTAGTGCAGACGGAGTATTACATGTACCAGCCATGCTTCTCCCGGTGGAATGGTCTTACTCCGCCACCGTCGATGAGCTGTAGTTTGTCGGGGAGTCTCGCTCCAGTCAGCTTTTGGCGCTAGTCACTAGTAACCTGCGTTCAGGCTTCATTATTTCCCCAAAAACGACATGACATTCCATTCCTTCGGCATGACAGCCTGTCGGATAATCCGCTGCATGTTTGTTTTACGAGATGAAATGATGATTGTTACGGATTTACTCTCGACTTACGCGATACTTTGAGCGAACCTTGTTGGCATGATGTGGGTATTGCTTTGAGACAAGCGTCAAGTCAAGCTGGCCAAATGACGGATATCCGTCAATCACCCATTTCTCTCTTCATTTTCTTTTGCTTCTCGCCTCTCTCTTCCTGTTTTGCATTTATGATTCATCACAGCTCGTCATAATGGCAACAGTCATGAGATCATCATTTGCCGTTACTCCGTCTGGTTCAATCGCTACTTCACCATCGGAAAGTCTACTGTCGACTAACTTGATAGGCATCAAACAGACCCATAAATCCACGTCTCCTTGAAATATCTTGCTATGCAACAGTTTCTCGATATGCCAAACGAGCGGGCTACATCTTCGTAGCATATGACCAAACAAAAACACACATTGTGTGCACAAATCGCCTTACTCCCAAAATGTCCACCCATGAACAAAAGCAATACAAGATCCATCCATGCTTCGATGCTTCGATGCCTCGACACGTCTACGCGCCGTTTGCCTTTCTTCTCCCATAGCCCAACAAGTCAAAAGCATGGCCCGCCATCTCTTTCACATTTCCAAATGCCTACCTTCATCCCTTTCGCGTCTATCAACATTCACATCTTACCTCCGTCCTCGTGCCTCGGAAGCATCCAAGAAAGACGGGTCCTTGATACTGCCGCCTGCGTCGTCTAATCCCGCGACGGGCCTGTTGTAGCTAAAGTTGACAAACTGATCCTGCATCGTCTTGGAAAGCACAAAATCGTCGGGGAGCGAGTCTTGAGCGGGCTCGTCGGTAAACTGCTTATCAAAGTTGATTGTGTCGAGAGCATTGGCCTGATCCGTCTCTTGTTAGTCCATTTTGGATCAAGCTTTGACAGGAAGGGGGGAGTGGGCTGAAAGGATGAGACCTACCACGTGGGGCTTGAATGTTGGTTCATATTTGCGCTGCAGGAGCTTCTTCCAATCAATGCCGTGGAAAAAGGGGTGCGACTTGATCTCAGTGGACCCATTGACTCCCAGTCTCTTGGTCGGGTCTCGATCCAGAAGCTTGGTTAGCAGGTCCCTCGCCGCCGGAGGCACAACATCGTAGCCGGGAAAGTTCAAGGGGGCCGTCAAAATTTTGCGATACATTTCGTTGGTGTTTTCGTCGTAGAATGGCGGCAGACCCGTCAGCATTTCGTATAGGAGCACGCCGAGCGTCCACCAGTCCACTGTTTTACCGTAGCCTTCTCCCTTTAACAGCTCGGGCGCCAGATACTCGGGAGTGCCGACAAACGTGTTTGTCGAATCCTCGTCCTTCATCTCGAGCTTACACAGCCCAAAGTCACAAAGGGCAATGTGGCCCTGGTAGTCAAGAAGAATATTCTCGGGCTTCAGATCCCGGTAGACGACGTTGAACCCGTGCAGACATTCGAGAGCACAGAGCAGCTCGGCTGTATAGAATCGAGAGCGGTTGATATCAAAGCGACCTTCCTTTGACAGATGGAAGAAGAGCTCTCCGCCATTCACAAACGCCAACACAAAGTAGAGCTTTTCCGGGGACTGGAAACTAAACTTTAACGGGACGATGAAGGGGTTGTTGATCTGGGCAAGGACGGAGCGTTCGGCGAGTGTGTGCGTAACCTCGGACCGCGAAATGATTTTGGCCTTTCGAATCGTCTTAATGGCGTAGATACGGCCGGTATCCTTCTTCTGAACCTGCATCACCTTTCCAAAACTGCCCTTGCCAACAAGCGTGAGGAGGTGAAAGTCATCAATCGTGAGCTTGCCGACGCGATTTTCAACAAAATCAACGCCAATCTGGAGCTTGCCTGTTCCATTCTGTAGCTCAAACCAGCCCTGCCCGCTGTAACCCTGGGACTGTGGGCGTTCGCCCTTTTTGCCTGCCGCCGCCTCAGAAGCAGTTTCGAATCTGGGATTGACGCGAACGGATCCCAGAAAGATATCTTGGGATCTACCGGCCGCGGCTGGATTTCTCATAAAGAGCGAGACCGTCAACTCGCCAACACGCGACACGTCAAACTTGTATTGGGTGTTGGAACCAGCCCAAACAGGGTTCTCGGGGTTGCCATCAACCGAGTTGATGAAAACTTGGTTCTTGTCAAAATCCACCAGCGCATACGGCATGTATTTAGTCGACACACGGCCATGGTTAGTCGGAATGCCCTTAAATCCCGATCCGGTTGACTGCGGTCTGGTCGACGCACTCTGGCGGACAGAGCTCAGCGCATCTCCAGCAGAGTGCGCGCCAGTCGGGTGGCCTGCCGCTATGACATCTTGATATTCTTCGGGCAGAGAGAGGCCGCGGGCTTCGAAAAGGGTAAGGACGAGGATGCCGGGTTTCGGCGGCTTGACGACGGGCGCCTGCGTGAGGCCTTCTATGGTGGCTAGAGGCGGACAAGGACAACCGGTTAGAAGAGAGATTTAAGAATATAGGATGAAATGCGCTGATTCAACATACTGGCGCTGTTCGCATCGGAGATACTGTTGACGTCAGACGGAGTCGAGGTGCCGCTCTTGTCCTTGGTCTTGTCTCTGCCGGAGGGCGATGAAGACTTTGAGAAGCCCAGATGGGTTTCCTTGAGCTCTAGAGAATGGAATCAAGGGGTCAGTTATCAGAAAGAGTAAAAGATGAAGACTTCCACGCAGCAGCATATTGATTGATGTCTTAGCCGCTGCTGGCCGAGGCCGATGCTATTCCCACGCTCAGTCCCATCGAACCAGCCCGATCATAATCCCTGAGCAGGGCAAGCGGAGGCGATTGAGCAACACGGAGAAGCAAAGAAACTGCCAGAAGGACAAGGGCCCAAAATGACAAGCATCGAGGCCGTGCCTAGCCATGACACTCACTTTTGGTCAGGTTCCACGACATGGTTTGCACCAGCGCAGCGAGGCTGGAGATTCCAGCAACAGACACGGCGGCGATGGTGGCAGCGACGCAGCGACGAATACGTAGCGAATGAGCCCGAGAGGCCTGGAATCGGGAATTGATGCTGCTGGCCCGAGATTTGGAATTGCTGGGCCCTGGTGTTTGGGTCGAGGTTGTGGATTTGGAATCGCGGGACGAATGGCCGTCAGTTGTGCTTATGCTTGGTTTGACACCCGTCGATGGTGTGGCTGTTGAGGGGAGAGGCGCAGAGGGGCTGGGCTGAGGCGCATGTCAGAGGCTACACAGCTGCGGGGCGCACAGGAGGCGCTGGGTGACAGGTGCTAGATCGCTAAAAACACAGCGGTCAACATGAGCATGTGAGCATGTGAACGTGAACAGGTGAGCGGATGAAGAAATAAGCAGACATTGCAAGATGACTCTGCATTTAAATGATGGTTATTGAGTGCTAGAGGCAGCCACTGTCAAGGTGATGCTTCAAGCTGGCTGCATAAAGGAAATTATTACCAGTATTCGTAATCGTAATCTTATGCTCGCTCCAAGGTGTTATTTTGGAGGATCAGCTGAATGCCGCATGGCTAGCCGGCATTGACATGAATCCCTGGCTCAAAACTGACAAGATCTTCCACTCGCATCTTGCTTTCATCAAAAGATAAGAAATCAGCACTTCCACGCCTGTACATGTCGCGATGCGCCATATCAGCTTCAAACTGTATTCCACTAGAGACTGGTTGTCATGCCACGCAGCTACTCCAAGTACATCATGCAGCATCAGATCTCAAAAGGTTACAGAATCGCTCCAAACCATGCCCCTGCCGCAAGCATCGCTGCTAAACACCCAAGCCCAAAACATGGGGTGCATATCGTCTGTATTACCCTTGGCGCGATATGGAATCCCCTGAAAAAAGAGAAGCACAACACAACAAAAACCCCGCACTAAGAAACAAAAGGAAACCCCTTGCGCTGAGTAACAAACAGCTTACCCTTACCCGTACAGCAAAGTTGAGTGCTCCAAAACATTTGTCACGGCTTTTGCTCTTTTTTCCTACTCGAGTCTAGCACCAGCAGCTAGCTCCAGGGACCCAATGGCGTCATGTCACGATAGGACATCAAACTGGAGCCCAAGCCAATGGAATATTTTTTTTTTGGACCCTCATTGGTAATATTTTGTGTAGACCCTTGTTTTTCATGACTGTAATGGATGAAAATATATAACAATTGTTCTGTTGCTTCATTCCCATCATTCCCGTCACCATCAACATCTTATATCTTTGACATCATCGTCAACCAACCAACATCAGCCACTTATATAAACCACCAACCTCAACCCCTCACCTAACAACAACCTCCCTACTTCTTCTACAAACCACCACCAACACACACAATCATCGCCATGATCTTCAACAACCTCTTCTCACGGCTCTCCCGCCCCTTCACAGCCGCCACCCGCCTCTCCATCGCCCCCGAGTCCCCCGCAGCCACATCGTCGCTCCCCGAAGGCGCCCAGCGCTGCACCGTCGCCGCCGGCTGCTACTGGGGCACCGAGCACCTCTACCGCAAGCACTTTTCCGGCAAGGGCCTCATCGACGCAAAAGTCGGCTTCATCGGCGGCGACCTGACCAACCCTTCCTACCGCGCCGTCTGCGGCGGCAAGACCGGCCGTGTGTTACCTATTTCCTCCAACAGATATAATAGTCATTACAGCTAACACCACGCAGACGCCGAGGCCGCAGAAATCATCTTCGACCCATCGCAAGTCTCCTATCGCCAGCTCATCGAGTTCTTCTACCGCATGCACGACCCCACGACCCTCAACCGCCAGGGCCCCGACACCGGCCCGCAGTACCGCTCCGCCATCTACTTCCACAACGACGAGCAGGAGCGCATCGCCCGCGACGTCACCGAAAAGGCAAACGCCCAGTGGTGGCAGGGCAAGATTGTCACAGAGCTTGCGCCCGCCGGCCAGTGGTGGACCGCCGAGGAGTACCACCAGCTGTACCTGGAGAGGAACCCCGATGGGTATGAGTGCCCGAGCCACTTCCTGAGGCCGCTCAAGGATCTGGAGTGATGGAAAGGAAGAACCAGAGAAGGGGAGAGAGAGAGAGAGAGAGAGAGAGAGAGAGAGAGAGAGACGAAGGGGACATTTATGAAAAGATGGAAGACGGGAGGCAAATTCCATCTGTGAAACGATAATTCAACATTCACTGTATACCCATTGTATTTATACACTTCACAGCGCAGTCATTGCAAGTTCAACCAGAAAGGGTCATGGATAGTCTTTATTTTAAACAAATTTAACATTTTTTTTTTCTTAATACTATCTTTTTTTTAAAAAAATAATTTTTTGTCTTATTTTGTAATCCTCCACTTATTGATACAACGGGAACGCCATGCTTCCCATACAAAGTTGAGAGAGAAAAACGTAAATCATCTATTGAGCGGAGTTTATCATCTCTCGCAAAAAAAAAAAATCCCTTGCTTAAAAATATTTCCATCACACGCCTCCACCGTTCCTCTCATTATTTCCCTTCTGTTCTCTTACAGTTCAGACGCCCATGGTGGCTTATTTCCTCCGGTTCTGGTTCATCATCAGAATCTGCACCATGCGGATGAAAATGTTCAAAAAGTCCAGCTCCAGCGAGATACTCTCGTTGACGGGATCCCGCTTGATGACACCAGCCTGAGCCAGGCGGGCGTGGTGAAGCACCTTTTGCACATCATACAGGGTGAAGCCGCCAAAGACGGCAAGACCACCGTACAGCCAAATGTTCTGAGTGAAAGCCAGTGTTCGCACAGCGGTAGCAGGGATGACAAGAGGCGCCAGGCCAGAGGCGGCGATGATGGCAGCACCGGCCAGAAGAGGTCCACCAATGTAGAGGTACTTCTCCTGCTTAGCCGTAGCGCCGACGACAGACAGGGCACCCATCATGGCAATGGTGTAGAGACCAGCGCGGGCGAGCAGAGGCACGGGCACAAATGCCAGCATGGGGGCGACAAAGGCAGCCTGAGTGGCGTTGAAGGCAGTCCAGAGGGCATACTTGGGGATGTAGCTATAATTCACACACGTTAGCAACCATTTCCTTCAGTCACAAATTTTCCAATGCGTCAGACTTACTTATCAGGGCTAATAGACCGAGTTCCAATCATCGTGGCAAAGCTCAGCGCCAATCCACCCAATCCCACAACCCACGGGTTCGTCACCATCAGGCGGTACACGAATCCCGTCTGCACCATCTGCCTGGCCGTCAAGCCAATAATGCCAACGCCCAGTCCAGTGTGCAGGAATGTGTTGTTGAGGTATTCCCGCTCAAACAGAGGCATTCCGCCATCCTCTCTTGTCTCGCGGTTGAAAACAGTGTTGATCGCCACCAGCGTGCCGCCAAAGATGGCTCCTCCCACGAGCAGCCTGCGGAGACCCGTTCCGCTCGTCACAGACTGCTGCCGGGTCGCGGCCTCTTGGTAGTATGACCGCGCAAAGCCATGGCGGGTCGTCGCTGATGCAATGCGAGAGCTGAAGAATGCGCTGCTGGGCTTTTTGGGTGCTTGTTGGTGGAAGCTTCGCATGGAAGTTCGGAAGGCTGGGAGCAGCCGCTGCTGCGCAATGCGCGCAGGGCCCTGCTGAATGCTCAGCGTAAATGACATGTTCGACCGCTAAGCGCTTGTATGTAAGTTGAGGAGTTTGTTCTGTCTTGATTGTTGAGAAAAGACGAATTGATTAACAACAGCCGATGCGGGGACAGGTTGCTGTCGGTTTAATATATGAGTAAGAAATCAATGATACTAACACGGACAGCTTTTCGCCATGGGTAAAGCCGGCCATGACGTTTGCCCGGATACCTGCTAAATCCGGCGTCACGTGTTGATAGTTTATTTTGACGAGTGGAAATTGGCCGACTCTTGTAGAAGGCTCCGGCGACTTTCAGCAGAAGCTCCGGTCTATTGAGCGGCTCTCAGAAGCTGAGCTTACTA
The DNA here is from genome assembly GCA_030708095.1 of Trichoderma sp. CBMAI-0020. NCBI lineage: Eukaryota > Fungi > Ascomycota > Sordariomycetes > Hypocreales > Hypocreaceae > Trichoderma > Trichoderma sp. CBMAI-0020. The sequence continues at coordinate 2,261,404 of JAJNCI010000001.1, forward strand.
ATGCCGAGCAGTGCCTCTTTCGCATGCTCGGAGTACGATGCAAAGTGCTCGCGATACCCTCATGTCCGCAAAGTCCGCATATCCCTTTTGTTTCTATTATTTCTCATTTTTTTTTATTCCCATGTCCAAATACCCGTACAATATGCTATTACATCGATCAAAACATACATGTCCCTCTCACATCGCTACCCAAAATCAAGAATCAACTAAAAAAAAAAAAAAGAAAAAAAAAAAAATGTAGCAACACACTGGAGAATTTCATAAGATCGTTCAGTCCAAGTACCCTCCCAGTCTGCTAACCTCTATTACTTTGTACCTTTCCTTTGAATAACCACCCAAGACACGTTTTGGCGCCAATCAATACAAAGCTCCTCATCATGCCCCTTCCCATGAATATGCAAATAGATACATGTTTGTGTTGAGAAGCATACGTTGTACAGAAAGAAAAAAAGATAATAGAAAAAGAAAAAGAAAATTAGGTAATAGCAAATGCGTGAAATAAAGTGAAATGGTCAAGTCGTCGCTAATAGGAAATCGTCTCATCTGAGCCCATCAGCCCCCTTTTCAATCACAAACTTGACAGGCTGCCTCGTCTTCCTGCCTAGCAGCGAAGCACCAGGCCTTGGAAAGAAGCTTGGCGTAGTGAGCATTGCGACGCTCATTGTCCTTGGTGTTGGCAAGTCTCCAAGCACGCTGTCGAATGCCGTTGTGGGCCAGCTATTCACCGATGGTGACTCTGATTTGGAAGCTCGGCTGTCAAAACCCCATTTTGACACACTGCCAGCTCGCAACCATGGTTCCAAGTTGCGGCATTGGCTAACATCAACCCAGTTCAAGCGCGTGCAGCCTCTGAGGATATATTCCAGGCCCTTGCCTGTCACACGTACGCACCCTCGAACGCTGAGGCCCTCAAGTTCGTTGAGGTGTAAGGCAACGCTCTCCAGGCTACTGTCACTCACAGCACTACCGCAAAATGCCAGCCGTAACTCGCGCAATTTGGGTAGGCCAAGGGCAACGACCTCGGTAGCTGTGTCCGAAAGTGCACAACAAAAAGACAAGTCAAGATGAGTCAAGTGCTTGGCAGCGTTGACCAGCGCAACAATGGCATTATCAGACAGGTAGGTACAGTCCGCCAGGCAAAGCTGCGTCAGCTTCTCGAATTTGAACTGAGCCCACGACTGGAATCCGGCGTCGGTAATTGATGTGCAGCGAGTAAGGGACAAAGACTGCAGGCGATTCGAGGCATGAGCCGCAAGATGACCCATCGATCGGTCCGTAATATGCTTGCAGTATGATAGATTCAGCGTATTCAGCTTTGAGCATCCAATCACAGTGCCTGGTGCGGGCGTGGGAGGAGATTGCTGGCCAGTCTTTTCTTTTGCTTTTGCACCCTTTCCCCCTTTTGCTCCTTTCGTTCCCGAGCTTGCTATCACAACTTTACTGCTCGCTGGGGGAGGCTCGGGGACAACCCACCCGACAACTCGGCCAAGTAGATTGTCTCCAACTTTTCGACAGTTGCTCCAGTCGACCTCTTCAAGACCCTTGGCATTCTCGCTCATTTCTAGAATCTGGTTCGCTGATACATCCCATAGCGAGCGCATCTTCCATTTTTGCACATTCTTGCCACAAGTCCGCCACAAGACGGAGAAGCCTTCGTCAGTAATGTGAAAGCAGTTGTTCAGATCAATAACAAGTGCTCGAGTGCCGATGAAAGGCGCAAGCACATCGACAATGACCTGATCAGTAACTCTTCTGTTGTAGTATGAGAGATCGACATATCTGCAGAGCTTTGGAGACGTAGAAACTAGAGTGTTCCAACGCGAACTGACCTGCCGTAGCCTCAAAAGCTCGCCCACGTCGGCATACTGAAAGATATTGACCAGTATACTGTCCGAAATGGTTGACTGTTGAAGAGAGACCGGTCTATGAGACAGTGTTTTGGCTCGTTTTGCAGGCATATCAAATTCAAAGTCTGGCATGGTAAAGGCTACGGGAGACGACGGCTCCGGGACAAAAGGCCGAGCTCCGTTCTGCCGAGTGGGCGTTGTTGGGGATGCCTCAGTCTGAGCAGTCGGCGGCGCAATCGATAGACGCCTCCGGTTCTTCAGATTCTCCATGTCAACACTCAGAAACGGATCGGGATCCTTGGGTTCCATGGTATCTGAGTCGTCTCTAGCTTTCGTGGGTATGCGCTTGAGGGGTGCTCCAAACTCAACATCGGGCAGACTGAGTCGGGCGAGTATCGGAGTCGGGGGGTCTGACTTGCTCGTCTTCTCTTGTTGGCCCGCATCGGCCATATCGACGTCTTCATCGCGGTAGTTGTATCGGTGCCATGCCGTCTGCTCGACCTGCAACTTGATGTCCGGGGAACAGCGGGACCACAGCTCATCCAGCGTTTCGCCCGGTATCATTAAACACTCTACCGTGGTAATCGACCTGACTGTTGCTGTCCGCCCACTAGACAGGCCCAAGCTCGCGACTTCTCCAAAATATTGTCCTGTTTTTAGCCGTGGTCTTTTTTGAATCGATCTTGTCAGGCTCTCTGCCTCCTTATTCGTCTTGGGTTGCTGATGAATTACTTCTGCTTCGCCTCGCACCACGAAGAAGATCTCGTGACCTTGAGTGCCCTGACATATTATGTCGGTAAAGGGGGGGTACGTCTTTGGCTGAACACTCAATCCCAGAAAGTGGAGGATATCCGGCGGGAGAGAGGTGAAGAGAGGAAGTTCCGTGAGCGTCTTTCGAATGTTGACAAAGCCGCTACCGAGGGCGCTGCCGAGGGCTGGATCTTCGATTATACTGGGGCTTGGAGATTTGCGCTTCTTGGACTTGATCACTGCCCCGTCCTTGATTGCGCCAGTCTCTCCGGTCGATACTTCGCCCGTGGTCTTTGGGCGCGGAACGAAATCGCTCTTTGGCGATTTGAGGGTTGCGCCACGTTCTGTTCGCTTTTTCTTTAGCACGCTCAGCCTCTCTTGCGCTTCCTGCCGGATGGCCTTTTCCATCTCGGGGAATTTGGGCATGACGGTCTGCAGGTCTTCCTTTTTCAGCACCAACAAAAGGCACTTGGTTCGGGCGACGATGGTGGCGGTCCTGGGCATATCCATGAGCACACCAATTTCTCCAAAAAAGGCACCCGCTTTGAGCTCTGCGTAAACGGCCTCGCCGTCTCGAGATGTGACTGCGACAACGCCCCGCACCAGCCAATACATGGCCTTTGCGTCGTCCCCCTCCGTGATGATGTGGTCGTTGTGTCCGTGTACCTGCGGCTTCAAGTGATTGCCAATCGCCACTAAAAACTCTTCCGAGGCGGAGAGAAAGAGGGGAAAGCTTCGAATGCGGTCTACCAGGTCCAATGGCATATCTCGGATCGTTGAGGCGGTCAGCGGAGACGGTCGCATGGGGCGAGTAGGGTTATTTTCGACGTTGAAAGACCTGATGAGCGAAACCGGGTCAGACGCAGCGCCGTTGCCATTGTGATGCCCCGTCCCCCGGTAGTGCGAGGGCGCACTCGGAGAGCGGCTGCGTCTCATTGTGATACTGGGTCGGGATATCTGGCTGTGGCCGCGTCCTTGCAATGGCAGCAGCTTTCCAAAGGCGCCCTTGGTGATTTGCGGCTACCCGCACCGCACGTTACCAAGCAGCCTCGAGGCTTTGGGATGCTCAATACAGGAGTTTTACCCGCTGCTTTCAGCTAATTCGTTCTTGTATATGGCCAGAGATTGTTATTAGGTTTCGCTGTTGAGATTGAGAGTGTCGTGGCAAAGCTCGGATCATGCTCTTCCGGGCGAGGCTGACCGACGGCTTCTTGTTACTCATGCGGCAGCAGCTTCGCATAGATTCCTCGTAGCAATAATGGTCTGTAGATTCGCGGCGACAATATTCAACATGGAATTATGCGGTGGGCTAGCGATATCGGGCAGGGATGTCGCGGTGACGGTAGCGGAGCCGTCTGTCACCGACTCTTTCGCAGAAAGGAGTATGGACGTCGATATCGTGGAAAGCTTTGCTATGGGCGAGCTCAAGCCTGAGAGGAACTTGAAAATCCGTCCTCTGCAACTTTGGCCACCGTATATTGCTGCCCGGCGGCGTCCAAGGGCGGAAGCGGTCGCGTACCGGCAGCCAACAGTCTGTGTCTAAGCCAGTATTAGCAACAGCAGCGGCCCGGCGAAGTGGCGGAGAGGTGTCTCACAGGAGATGCTGAATTAGTAAAATCTGATTCGGCAATGCTATATCGTCGAGAGCCGGCGTAGGCCGCAAGCGTAAAGGGGTCTCGTAGGCCCGCCTCGGCAAACTCGAGGATCAGTGAGCAGATCAGATAGTGTCACGGCTTTTGGCTCCAGGGAAGATGATGGAGGAGGGTCGATGGCCGGCCAGAGGGTCGCTGGTCATGGCGCAAACCAACGAGACACGCGCACACATGCACACACAACGCATACGCCATACAGTCTAGCAGACAATAAGACGGGCGATGGGGATGGATGCCGCAGCTTGTTGACGTTAGACGTGGGGTAGTAGCTTCACCTGGGTGGGTTCCCTGTCGCTTTAGCTGTTGGCGCCGTGGCGGGCAGAGCTTGCAGAGGCCCTGCAGCGGCCTTGCAGCGCTGAAAACAACAGCCGAGACGGCCGTGGGGATCAGCGGCAATCCCGTAACCGCTGCGATTTGCTGGACTGTTGTGGGAGGATGAGCCCGACAGAGAGCGCCCCATGTACCGGCACAGGGAGGCTCAACGGTCAACAAGGCTTGCAAGCCCTGATCCTGCTAGGCTCTGCAGACCAACAGGGGAACGCAGGGGAGGAAAATTTTTGTCTGATGGCCGCATTGTCTTTATTCCGCACAGTACTGTACTGTTGTAATTATTTGTAGCTGAGAAGCGATGCCAGCATAGCATCCTCTCTCTGCCCCCTACTGTCCTGCTGTAGGCAGCTTTGGTACTACTACTACCCGTCTCCGTGTACTTGACGGCTCTCGCTCTAGATTCGCTGGCATGCGCTATTGATCGTGCTTTAGCCGGAGAGCTGAGCTACCCTTGCCGAAATCTGGAATGACGCCAGTGGCGCCAATGCCTCAATGTTCCGTCCCCTGAGAAACGTGGCAGGCGGCCTTTCTAGGCGAGCCGAAGAAGAAGAAAGAAGACGACGACGTAGAAGGCTGGAATCTCGCCTGCAACAGGCTCGGCAAATAATGTACAGTCCAGCAGGGATTCGGGCGCGCGCAAGGGGGCAGAAACAAGCGACTGGGCGAGGTACCGCAAAATCGCACATGCTCCAACCCAGGAGATCCATCTAGCGGCACGAAAACGTGTGGGTACAAGCCCGCATATGAGCACCTGTGTGTGTGTATCAAGACACGGCGCCCCAACGAGGCACCACGGATCCTTCAAGGCTGACGTCTCACTCTGATTCCAACGTATTACTGCGTGACAAGGCACCAAATGACCAACCAACTGGCCGGTGCTACCTTGGGTACCTAGGTACAGCACGCACCAACTCAGCATCCGTTTCGGCGAGCAACAAGTACCTACGGAGCAGCAGCCGCAAATCCTTCCTTCGGCGCACGGGCCGCTAGGCAATCCTTGCTTTCGGGATGGAACAAGGACCAGGGGAGACCCTAGCTGCACCTAGAAGATTGCTGGAAGCCCTTTGCACCCGTAGCGAGCTTCCATAATCCATGTACCTCTCTTTTGTGCAGCAGGCCATCGTCCGAGATCGAGTCCAGGATGAGACACGCAGTTGTGAGGCGATGAGAGAAGAAAAGGAAAAGAGGCGTAAAACAGTGTAGATGAGAGAGAATTTGGAATTAGACAAAGTATCCAGCACCCTTACTATCATCCAGCTCTCGAGCAATATAGTAGAAGGTACATGTACATTTAGGTGACTGCTACTGTTATCTTTAAGTCTATGAAACAATTTTTAGAATAAATTATCTGTAGACCAATTGCCCTATCAAGCTACAGCTGGGCGTTGGATAATAAAAATAGGATGCTGAGTAACTTTCAATCATCTGAAGAAGAAAAAGATTGCATTCCAGAACACTGCACAAGTCGGTTCTTCCGTCCTGATGAGGCCCTTCCTAACGTATCAGTCAACCGCGCCCTAGCGACAGGCTATTCTGTAAGCGATGCTTACAATATTACACACTTAGGTATAGGCGTTCATCTACAATAAGGATTATAAATAGAACTCGATGCTCACCACCAACAGCTTCAGCTAATTCAGTAGAGGCACTAACAAGGACCATCCAAGTCACAAGTGGCAGCATCGGCATGCATGCACTGCTCCCTGCTATTTCTGCTAGTATTCTCTTTTCGTGGTGTGAAATTACTACTATTATTAGTAGTAGTCCCGGCATTTATTATCATTTACCACCTGCTCGTACGAGCATTACTCCCGTCTGACACACAGAAGCCGAGAGAGAGTACAATGTCCAACAAGGTAATAGCTCGTATGCAATCGCACCTACCCGAGTAAATACTTGCGGCATCACTCAATTTGAATTGCAGCACCTTTGCTCAAAACAGGTGCACCCGATTCGCACCTCTTTCTTCTTTTACGCTGCCTGTCATATCTCATCGGGCTTCTCCCATGCCCAGCCCACGTCAGCACACCAATTCGAATAAAGAGGCCAAGGAGACGCAGTATGGCCTCCAAGCTGACCAGAGCCCTTCGTTTCATTTCACATGCGATTCCATCGGACAAATCCGTCGTCATCATTGGCCGCCTTGCCCTTATTCCGTGCTTATCACTCCTTGTTTCAATCCTTGGTTCAATAGGACCTACTCAGGTGCACAAGCACAAGTTTGTTTCACACTACTGTGATCTAAACGTTACATTAGTGCCTGCCTTAGTACATGATCCATTATCCTAATCTCACACGGTGGATCGATCAAGATTATGAAAACATGCACCGATCTAGTGGCCGTTTCAAGCCGGTACTTTGCAAGAGCGTGTCAATGGAACAATACATGAATCATAATCATATAATCGGTATTCGGCCGCAGTGATGAATAGACATCTACCTGATCCTCGCATCTCTACAGAGGCATGCCTCAACACGCAGCTAAAGGATAGCGGTAGTGCTTCGAGGAAAGTTGATTTGAAACACTGCAAAAGGCAGGTAGCATGTGTTTCGCAAACAGATGCGTTGCCAAATCCAGTCCACCAGCCAATCGTCATCAAAACAGGCATGTCCCACTCATCCACAGCCTCGGAGATTTCCGAACCATGTTTTCTTTTCTTTGGCAACCCCTCGGCACTCGTACCGCATCGCCTCCTCCGGCTTCACATGCAAAAACATGGCTTCGTATCTATTTTTGCAGCTTCCCATTTGGGAGCTTTCAACACTTGCCCACGGCCAAAACGTAGGCCCAAAAATCGAAGACAGAGTTCCCTTGATCAAATCACTTTACCCAACGCCGCGGATATGGTTCCGTAATCCAAACGCTTCTTTTTTTTTTTAACCCTCTACTTTCAGTGCCCTTATTGGTCAGTGCTCTTCAGGAACATTTTGAAAACTTCCGAGTCTGTACACTCCTCTGACGGGTAACCAAGCTCTTCAAGGAACTGTTCCAAATCGGCGTTCTCTTCCGGTGGGCATTGGATCCCTGCTAGCACCTTGGCCACGTCGCCGCCGTACGTGCGATACTGGAACAGGCTGATGTTGAACTTTGGCCTCAAAGTCGTTAGGAACTTTTCCAGCGCTCCCGGCCGCTCGGGGAAGTTGAACATGAAGACTCTTTCGTTTGTAACGCCCGTTCGCCCGCCGATGAGATAGCGCACATGGCTCTTGGCGAGCTCATCGTTGGATAGATCCGTTACCTCCATACCATCCTCTCGGATGCGCTCCATGAGCGTCCGCACCTCTTCGGCCCTTTGGGAGGGCGGGACTGTTATGGAAAGGCCTATAAGTACCTTGGCAACCTCGCCAGGGGAGTAGCGGTAGGAAAACTCGGTGACCGGCCGAGGCATGATAGTGTCGACGAGCTTGGCGAAGGCTCCGGGCCGTTCCGGGATGGTGGCGGCCATCAGAACTTCCTTGCCCTCACCTAGCGCAGCGCGCTCGGCGACAAATCTCATCCGGTCAAAGTTCATGTTGGCGCCGGAGGTCACCGCAATGAGCGTCCTCTTGGCGTTCTGAGATGGCTTCTGGGCAACGTATTTCTTTAGGCCTGCGATGGACAAAGCGCCCGCCGGCTCCAGGCCGGATCTGGTATCGTCGTACATGTCCTTGATGGCGGCACAAATCTCGTCGGTGGTGACCTCAATGACATCGTCGACAACCTCGCGGCAGATGCGGAAGGTTTCCTCTCCCGGGACCTTGACGGCTGCACCATCTGCAAACAAGCCAACTTCGGAGAGCGTGACTCTCCTGCCCAGTTTCAAAGATTGCGCCATGGCATTTGCATCAGATGCTTCAACGCCAATGATCTTCACGTGGGGTGCCATCCGCTTGACGAACAGGCCGATACCGGCAATGAGCCCTCCGCCTCCAACGCCGCAAAAGATGGCTTCAACATTGGCCATGTTGACCTGCGCAAACATTTCATTGCCAATGGTTCCCTGTCCAGCAATCACGTATGGATCGTCAAAGGGCGGGATGTTGATGAGGCCATTCTGCTTTGCGCGGCGTGCGCACTCTTCCTTGGCGGCGTCAAAGTCTGCGCCATGCAAAACGACATGGCCGCCGAGACGCGCAACGTTCAAGTGCTTGATGCTGGGTGTGCCTTCGGGCATGACAATGGTGGCGGGGATCTTCAATTTCCTGGCAGAGTATGCCACTCCCTGGGCATGGTTGCCGGCGGAGCAGCAGACAACGCCCTTCCAGCTTTTGGCAGGGTCGAGATGCGCCATCTTGTTGTATGCGCCACGCAGCTTGAAGCTGAAGACGGGCTGCAGGTCCTCGCGCTTGAGCAGCACATTGCACTCCAGTCGGTTGCTCAGGTTGACGGCCGGGGTGAGAGGCGTCGTCTTGCAGGCCTCGTAGACTCGCGAGGTTGCGCTGGCAATCATGCGCAGATACTACATGCGCAAAGTCTCTTCTGTTAGCACTCTTGCAGTCTTGAGCTCGCTGGAGAACAAGGAGAAAAAGAGAGGCAATTCTACTCACGTCGGGGTAGCCATCTGGAAGACGGTATTCTTCCGGGACATACGATGCGGCATCTTCTTCCCTTCCGGACGGCGGAGTTGGATTGGCGCTGTACTCGGTCAGGGCCATGGCCTTCACGTGCGATGACACTGAAGGCCGGCGAGTGCCATTGACGCCGCCCGCAGCGCCGTTGGGCATCAGCGATGCGCCATTGAGACCCGCCATCTCGGATACGTTTCAGCAGGTCGCTGCTGGATTTCCGTTTCTTGTAGTTGAGCCGGACGAGTGTTTGCTGCAGTGCAGAAGAAGGAAAGTGAGTCCTCTTGTAGCGAGGGATGGGATGATTGCCCTCCGATAAATCGGCCCCTCCGAGTTTTTTCTGGGGACAAAATGTGGCGTCACAGACCCTGTTGAAAGTTTAGTTGCGCTCTAAACATTGATGAATAACAACACAGAACAGAGAGGCTTTCGTGCCTTTTATACTAAAAATTGGGACTTTTTGCTTTACCACCACACATAACTTGTGTAAATTGTAAGGCACACCAAATACGCCGAGACACGGGAGTAAACAGGATGGGAAGTGAGCCCAAGGGATCGAGCAAGGCCTGACTCAATTAGAAATGACGCGCAGCGCATCGATATCGGAGCACTCAGACCAGCGCTTTCTGTTATCTTGTGGCGTGAACAACTCAGTCGGCATATGCACATGCACGCATTTTTAATTTACTGGGCGTAGGACAGCATTATCAGAGACGCCACACTCACAAGCAATGCAATTTGTAGTTTCTATTATCACCACTTATTTCTTTGACGTCTTGGTAATGTATCAGTACGAATGTATGTCTGTGGTTGATACGAGAGGGACTCCACATAGTATACATTTCAGGATATAGTTTACTGTATACATGAATTTACTCGTATCAAAGCGATGAAGATATCCAACATGATCAGTATATGTATATTTATATATATATGCCAGGTTTTGTTATTCTGAAGCTAAATACGCAAAGGCATTTCAACCCTTCTCTCCTTCCCGCTCGGCAAAGTCATCTATCAGTAGAGAGACAGCTGGCTGAGCTTCTCTACTCCCCACGGGTCTTTGCTCACGTATTTCAACCCCTCAACATCCTTTTGCTGCAATGTCTTGGTCATCGCCTCTTTGACGACCCGGCCCTGCCCTTCCTCCAAGAATTTCCGCAAGACACCTGCTGCCAGGACCAGCAAAGCATCCGACGGCTCCGTCTTCTTGTCGCCTTGGGGGCTCATCTAGCCTGCAGCCACTGCAAGGGGGAGGCCAGCGGCAAAAGGCAGCTCGTCCGGCTTGTTTGATAAAACGCCAGCACCCAAGATTCCCGCATAGCCCTCGCTCAGCCTCTCTAGGAATCGCCATGTCTCGTGGTGCATGGTGAATAGGTTGAAGCGGATGCCTGGGAGTTCGGACTGAAGGCCCTGGGCCAGCTTGCGTATAAGCCCGGGCGGGAGGAGGCGTGCGTTTTCGACCTAGATAAATTCATCATTGTCAACAGAGGCCTTTCAATGAATGTTAAAGACAGAAACACTTACTCTTGCTTCTTCCACCTTGTCCTTGAATTCTGGCTGGATGTGATCTCTGCTATCTGTGTACTGCTTGAGAATACCTTCATTCAAGGCGTTTTCGACGGCGGCGGATGACCACGGCACGCGCGCTCCAGGATGCTCAAGGCGATGATTCGTTGCCAAAGTCAAGTATCCCATAAACTTCAAGTTTCGTCGGTTGGCCGCGTTTATCTTGAGCTTGCCCTTTCGCTTCTCAGCCGCCCAATTGGTGACAGATGTGCCTATGCTCAGGCAGTAGTTTTTAAAGTAAGCTTCCCGGTTCGTCGGCAGATCTCCAACAAAAAACGACGGGTTGCCCTGCATCTTCCAAAGAGCTTCAAGGTCCTCCCACACTAGACTGTCAGCGAGCATCTTCTCCTGCCGAAGCGCATGATACAGCTGCGTGACGCCCACAAGCGCTCCGGGGCCCGCCAGGTAAGGCCCGCCGGAAGCGTGCAAGGTTGAGCGCATATTGTGTATCAAGAGGCCGCAGTGTAAGGGGTTGCGACGAAGAAACTTGAACTGCGGCGCAATCTCGTTGGGGAACAGGCCCGCGTCTGATACCAGCTTGCGGGCTGCCCAGATTGGGTCCTTGTCCCATCTTGTGGCGGCGCTGAGAACCCGTGAGCGTTCTTTGTTGGAGACTGGGATTTCAAGCATGGAGTGCTTGATTTTGAGGCTTTCTTGCTGCAATTCCCGATATCCACGATCACAGTCCGGGCCAAGAGACTGCAGAATATCAAGATAGATTTGGAACGCCCAGCATAGCCAGAGAGGCACCGTCTTGGTAGGCTCGTTCATCATGTAGGCCATTCCACGGGTCAACTCATCCACTATGCTCGAAGCCCCGAGTTTCCATGCCAGAAAGCTTACGTCTGGCAGGACTTCCAGCATCGCCGTCATGTCTTGCTTCCATTTCTGGCGGTTGGTCGTTCCCGAGCCCCCCAGCTTCTCGTCATACCAGCCAAAGCTGCCGTTGTACGATTGCAGATGCATCTCATCGCGCGGGGTAGACTGCAAGTAGTTGATCAACATCGTCATGGGATTCATCATGCATACGTCGGCCAGATCGTACGCCTTGAGGTTATAGGGGTCACCTCGCTGCTTATCCTCATGAATGTCGATTCCGAATGCACTGCATATCCTGGCAAAGTGTAGGTTGGCAACGTAGGCGCCGCCGTCCAGTTTGCTGAACAATGGGTCTACTTCTTCTTCGATATTGCGGGCAAGTTCAAAGGCCATGTTGGTGGCAACAGAAACCGCCGCAAGGTCCAGCTTGCCAGAAGCGTAGTCGGCCCACAAAGTCTTGATCTCGCTCCTGAGGCGGCGATAGTCGTCCAAGAGAGCAATGTACGCGAAGAGGATGTCCAAGGCAGAGTCTCCCTGTTCCGCGACATACTTGACATCAGTCAAAGGTGCTAGAGCAGCGGCATCTGGAGCGTTTTGGAATTCTGCAGAAGTATGATACACTTCCAGAGGGCTAAAGAAGTTGTCGTCCAGACCTTTCGACTTGGCGTCTGGTGTGGCGTCTACGCTGAACGAGACGGCTCCCATAAGGGGTTTCAAGTGATTACGGACTTTTTCAAGTACGCCCACAAAGAAAGAGTGGCGATCGTTGGAGGCGGCATTCACCTCCACTCCGCTTGATGTGAGACGATCTGAGAAGCTCTTTCGCACTATCGTGGACCGCTGTTAGCCCTTTACTCTTCTCTTCCTTCCACTGCTTTGTTCTGGAACAGCCGAAAAATGCCAACCTTGTATGACACGCTCAAGGGCAATAGAAAAGTAATTGGGAACTTTGAGACCATTCACCTTGGACACAAACTGTGCCAAGGGCTCAAACTCTTTGATCTTGATGAGATATGTGGGCTTCTTAGAAGCGGGAATTCCACTGCCATCATCGCCGGTGGACGCCTCTGATGTCGTTGTTGTCGGTCTTTTAGGCTGATTTGACGCCTGATTCTTGGCCATTTTTCGAGCTTTTCCCTTGAGCCTACCCCCAACGGCTGCTGGGGGATTTACCGTTGATGCAGTGGTGGTGGCAGCATAGCCGTGGGATTTGGCCGTCACAGCCAGCCATTCGGCCACCAAGTCGGTGTCAGCCTTGTACTGCTGGTAAATGCCCTTGAGCGACGGAATCGGCATCTCGGTTTCCCTTGGATTCGTATTCTTATTTTGATTATAAGAGCAGCAAGTTAGTTTTGCAATTGAGTTGAGACGAGTACATGTAGTTACATTGCGGTAACTAGTGGTGGAGCTCAAGTGGTTTGTTGCGTGAGCGTGAGCGCCATTCTGAGGAGACTAAGCACGGCATTGATCAGCATGTAACCTTTTCTATGTCAAGCCGTCATTCGTGGATAGGATGCCGAAATTGTTGAGATTGAGGCTGCGAAGCCGCCAATTGGGGATAAATGGTGAGGTAGATGGCTTCGATAGCAAATTATCACATGAATGTATACGTTGCAGCTTGCAAAGTAGCGACAAGGTATCGCAGACGACGACCGCACTGTTACCGCAACAGCGAGAGGAGCATCAGAACCAAGTGCTTCAGGTTACAAGATTCAATGTTCTCTATAGTTTAAAATTGTAACACTAATTCCATCTTATTCTAACTGCAGCAAATCGGTATTCTAAATCCATAATAAATCATGTACAGAGAAGTGAAACCGCTAAAAACAAACGCCCGCTTTCCCTCCTCCAAATGTCATCATCTCAAAATCATGATTTGCGAGGCTTCTGAACAGCCTGTTCATACGACGGCAAGCCATCCATAGATGGTCCTGCACCCGAGCTTCCCAAGTCTCTGCTTCGATCGCGACTCTGCTCGTCCCTCCATCTGTACCCCTCAGGCGCTCCCGACGGCATGCGGTCCCTATAAGAACCGGCTACGGACCCCTGCGCCTCGGAATACACGCCTCTTGGCGCAGGGCCTTGTCCGTAGTTTGTGTAAGATACGCCGCTGACGGGCTGAGAGGGTGCCCGGCGTGAGCCAGAGCTCATAAGAGACATGATCATCTCGTTGCGCTCGGCCTTGCGCTCGGCCTTGCGCATTCTTCGTTCCATGCGGCGGGTTGCACGGTCACGGCTCGTCATGTGTGAACAAGTGCCGTATTCGGCAAAGGGGACATGGGAAGCGGCGTGGTTGCTGCTGTAGTTGTTGTTGTAGCCTCTGGTGTAGCCGTTGCTGTTGTATCCGTTGTTGTAGTTTTGGCCGCTGCCGTTGTTGTCGCTAGCCAGGGCTCGGGCAGCTGCCGCAACGAGGCCAATCACCAAGGCCATTGCGTTTGATGGGGATGAGGATGAGGTTGATGTAATTTATTTGATAACAAGCAGTGCTACCCCGAATATGTACGAGAAAATTAAGCTGTGACGTGGACGGTTGGTAGTGGCTTAAAGGTAGACTTGTATGCAGCCAAGGACTCCGAGATAGGCGTGCGTGTATGGCGATGTAGTAATGCAGTGTAATGTATTGTATTCAAGGAAAAAGTAAACAGATGGATGGCTCCTATGGGTTTTATATAACAAGAGACTTGTTCGATGATGATGCAAATGACAAATAATAACAATACGACAGAGTAGATCCAGATACGCTCGGCGCCTATACTCGCCAGCCTCAGCGGCACCGCCTCCTCCTACAGCCAGCCAAACAGCCCAGCAGTGGCTCAGCCCCAGCACGCGGCCTCCTAAATCAGCCAAAACCCCAAGCACAGCGGCCTCGAATCGATCTGCGCGATGCGGCCTAGCGCTGCCATCCTCGGACCAAAATCTCCACCCAATCGGCCCCAGCCAGCATTGAAGCTGTCGTGTCGCTGCGCCGACTCTTCTCGCTCTCGCTTCAGTTTCCCATCTCAGAAACGCTGGCGCTAAAGAAGAAGCATAATGTGATCCACTAGTACCTGTATCTAGGTAGGTACACATAGGCAGGTACATGCACCTCTTCAACCAACCGTCCCCAGCTCAAAATCATGAGTTGCGAGGCCTGTGAACGGCCTGGTCATAGGGCGGCAAGTCATTCACAGATAAACCCACACCTACGCCCAGGTCTCTGCCTCTGCCTCTTTGGCTCACCAGCTAGTTGAAACTCTGCTCATCCCTCCATCGGTAGCCATCAGGCGCCCCCGCAGGCACTTGGTCTCTGTAAGAGCCGAGAACGGGCCCCTGTGCCTCTGATGAATGGTACATGTCCTCGCCATTCATATAAGGTGGTGCCGGCTGTGGGGGTGCCGGCGCTGCTGAGCGAGAGCCAGATCTCTTCGGGGACATGGCCGTGGCGATGGCCGTGGCGGCCTTTGAGGCCCGGCTTGCGATTCGATGCATACGGCGGTCTGCACGGCGACCATTGTTGTGCTTGTGATTCTTGTTGTCGTTTTGGTCGTTGCCGCTGTAGCCCGGGTTGCTGCCGTGGTGGTCGCTGGACAGAGCCCACGCAACTGCTGCAATAAGGACAATAACGGATGCCATTGCTTTTGTTGGCTTGTTGAGGATGAGGCTGGTGTAATATATTTGATGGTAAGGCAATCTTCCCTTGAATAGAGACGGGGAGATGAGGTTGTGGCGTGGACAAGTATCAATGGTTTCAAGGTGGACTTGGATATAATCAAGTGAGTATGTCTGTATGAAGACGAGGTAGTGTATTGCAATGGGAATGAAGAAGGAAAGGGAAAGACGGTCGGCTTCTGTATTATATAAATGGCAACTTGTTCGATGATGGGAATTACAAATATCTAGGAAAATAAAACCTACTATACTAGTAGTAATAGTACCACTGGTAAATACGACAACCTAGATCACAATACGCTCGACGGCTTCTACCCATCTCGCCACCTGACATTAAGCCATTGCCAGCCTCGAGCGTAGCACCGCCTCCTCCTATTATCTAGCCTCCGACTAACCAGCTAGATAGAATTTTCAAATCAGTTGAAGCAATCTCCAACGGTCCTGCTCAGCGTGACCTCTTCCACCGGTGCCGCAGAGAGTCTATCTCCACTCGGAGCTGAATGATACCAAGCTGCATTAGCGTCGACTCTTTCTTCAATGCTTCCATCGTTTTTTTTGCCATAGCCTCGCTCATTACGCCTGTGACTGCGAAATGTCCCAATACGCGCGAAGCAGAGCGACGCCCCCCGCCTGCGATTCCACTGTCCTTCCCCTGCCGCGATCATTGGCATCGCCATCGTGTGGCCCTTGCATGACTGTTTCCGCCGTCTGTGCCCCGTTCATGCTCCTGAGTTCCAGTCTCGAGCTTGACGTCAACGGGGCTTGTTTCTCCTGGGCCTCCTTCCCAGTGCCTGGCAGCCATCTTGCACGTCGGCCCCAGACCTCGTCTTGGGGCGTCCCGTAGTTGCGATAGTCGGTGGAGTTTTCGGCCTCGTGGTTGATCCCGTCTGCCTCTGGCGAAGCCTGAATGTTGCCAAAGACGCCTGATCCCCACCACATGCCGAAGCGGCCCCTGCTGTCTCGAGTTCTCAGTGCTGCCAGAGCGTTGTGCTTGATCCAGCCGAGATACGCCCCGCAGGCTGCTGTATGGGCTGCTTTGACGTGGCCGAAGCGATCCATGTTGAGAGCATTGCCGTCAATCATATCATCCCACTGCAGAGGCCGGCAAAAAGCATTCAAGTGGTGAAAGTATATCCCTTTGAACGTCTGTCCATCCTGGGAGCAAGTGCCGCTTGCATCACATTCCTCTTCTAGAATGCCTCCACGGCCGAGGCCTCTCCATTTCGGTAGTTTTGACGACACTGCTACCAAGTCTATCGGTTGGTTCGTCTCAAGACTCCAACCAGTGGCCTTGATGACTGCTTGAATCAGGTTGTGCCCGTCTTCAAGATACGAAGGGCTCCCCGTCACGTCCCACAGCCCCCTTTGGCCCGTCAACAGCACTCCCTGGTTGTAAGTGTACACCATTTCATCGCGGACATCGCACTCCACATTGCCGGGCTTCTGTCGATCAATGTGGAAGCCATCGACAAACAGGCCTTGGCTGTTGGTCATGTTACTACCGCTAAGCCATTTGTAGCCTTCGATAGCTGCTTGAAGATGCAGCGGGTCTTTATCAACGGCGGTCCCGTTGTTGAGATATTGGTACATGGAAATAGAGGCCGAAACGTAAAGCTCGTTCGTAATGGCATTTTTGTAAGGCTCCAGGCGAGGGTTCCAGACCATGCCGCCGTGACACAAGGCAGTATCCCATCCCTGTGCGCCGAGTAGCCAAAAACTCTTGGCCCGGCTTTGGAACGAAGGGATCCAAAACTGACCGCGCCAAGGCAGCGATGCCAGGGCTTCATGAACGTCAGTTGGGAAGCTCGCATTGAAATTAGACTCGACCCCGGGGAAATGGAGACTGTTGTGCAATCGAGCAAAGTTTGTGGCCTCTATCCAGCCAAGCACCACCCATAATATATCGTCAAAGGCCTGGATAAGAAGATTCCAAGTCAACAAAGCATGTCAGGCCAAACAACAGGGCGCACATACCTGATCTCGGATGGCCACTATATCCTGCTCAAAATGATAGCCAATCACTTGATCGTAGACTGACGAAATGAGATTTTCATGCGCTCCTCGAATAGTCGGGTTGCTGCTTAGAAGTAGCGAGTCTAGCGACTTCGTAAGAGTCGATAGCATGCCAACAACTACAGTTTCTGTTACTGCGGCAGTCCAGTCTATTGCTGACGGCCATGTGTTTCTTCCCATCTGGTAATATTCATTCTGGAGCACAGCAAGCGCCGAAAATGCGCCTTCTAGGATATCAGTGCCGGCGTCATCAGACGAAGAAGTGTTTATCGCATGGGGGAGGAAATTCGCTGGCCCTGGGCGACAATTGGTGATGTCAGCGGCCGCCACGGAGCAGTATGATTGTTCATACAGCCCAGGGGCACCAATCACAACAGGTAGAAAAGCAAGAGCAAAG
The DNA here is from genome assembly GCA_030708095.1 of Trichoderma sp. CBMAI-0020. Lineage (NCBI taxonomy): Eukaryota > Fungi > Ascomycota > Sordariomycetes > Hypocreales > Hypocreaceae > Trichoderma > Trichoderma sp. CBMAI-0020. The sequence goes on from JAJNCI010000001.1 coordinate 2,278,971, forward strand.
ACGGTATGTGCAGTAGGGAGTCGATTCATTGCAGCCTGGAATGAAGGTAGCCAGTCATATACGAAACAGCTGCGGAGGGAATGCCGGATAACTTTAGATGTTTGATTAAAGAGAGTTTGTTGACCGTTGGTTCTAGTATTCGTGGAAGCGGCGCAAAATGGCAATATTTGTTCTGTTGTGTTCTTGGCCTCAGAATCTACCTATGGAGAGCTGGACAAGTGCCTGAGAAGACACAGACAAGCTCATATAGTAGAGAGACTGGTGCGGCTAGTGATGATGTATGTCAGTACGAATCCTGTTAGAAATAGTGATCTGCTTCTATACGCATATGAACAAAGGCATTTCAGAAACTTTCAAGAGCATTTCATCAAGACAATTAGGATGATGCCGAGATCGTGTGAGTGTCTCGAGAGTGTCAGAGTAGAATAAGACATACCATACCCTGTAATCTTGCAATTACTAGGTGGTATAATCCATAGCCAATGCAGAACAGACTACGATTCGTTCTAGAAATGAAATAGTTTAGTGATTTAGGATATCCGCTAGCTCTATACGCTGAGATTTAAAAGAATATCGCTGATGTAAAGATCAAGGAGATTGATAGACTGCTGATTGTCGCTGAGGGGTAGATCCACAGCCCCGTGACCAAATGAAGGGATTGGTATGCTCGGCACTCACTAGCTGCTCTTACATGAGAGGTCTAAAGTGACGATTGCAAAGCTATTTCATTTGACGAGCTATATATCTCAAGACATTCAATGATTTCTATGTCATAGGTCAAGCTGCTTACAGGGCAGTAATGCATGTCAGGATTAATTCTGTACGGAGTAGTTTTGGGGCACCACTATGATTTGCCCTGAGAGCGTAGCTGAATATAAAACATAAACAAAAAAGGATATAAGAAAAAAAAAAAAAAAAAGACTATAGTCACCAAACAGTCGATAGTACTAGCGTCTACTTGTATATAAAGCGAAGCTGTATCCATGGATGTACCAGTGCCTGCGAGCGCTCGATCGAATCGCAACTTAACTAGATTGTGCATAAGTTCATTTCAAGCTGGTGGTTTCACTGCCAGGGATACCTAATATATGGCCCTGCGCTATTTTCATGCTCTCGTCAATCATGCTTTTTCCCCTTCCATCTTCGACTTTGCTAAAAGTTAGACTCGCCAACATCTCTATAATGGCTGAATTGCGATAAACATTGGACGCTGCCGTATTATAGGTACTTTGCACGCTTCTGTGGCTGGTTGGCACGGGAGCGATAGTAGCGGTACACAAGAGCCCTGCAATAGGCCTGCCGCGCCCAAGTACAGTACTTGCATATGCCGTAGCAGGAGAGCCCCCCCCCCCCAAAAGCGAGAAACCCCGCCCCGCCAAAAGCCCGTCTGGGGTTTGTTTACTTTCACGCCAAAACAACCCGCCCAGGGATCGTCTCGTTTCCAGCTTCCACTTCCAGCCCCGGTCCTTGCTTTTCACCTCCCGCAACTCCAAACCTCGACTTCGACTACTACAGCTACACGCCTAGCTACTGCTTCGACACCCGAACTCGACGCGAGCCCAGCCAGATTCGCAGCGCCTGCCCCTACAGCGTCCGACCTCCTGGCGCATCCGCCCTTTGCGATCAACATTCTCCAGATACGCGACGCGCGAGCCTGCATCCGCTTACCGCCATCAACCCCCCCAAATAGCCACCGTCGACTCTACAGCTCCAGCATCGCGTGCGGCGCGTGGCAGGGCTTTGCCATGGAGTCCGACGCAGTTACCAGATATCGTTCGCGCATTCTTAGGGAAATGAACGCCAACCGCGAAAATCCCTTCAATTCCCCGCCTTCGTCCACCGGCAGAGCAAGCCCGACCCTGTCATCCGTCTTTTCAGATCCCGACGGCGAGTCCACACGCCTGTTGAACCAGGACATTGCCCGCGTCACGGCGCCCAAGAAGCTGCCCATCAACTGGGAGGCTGCTCACCGCAAATGGCCCGAGTTCTACGCCCAGCCCAAGAAGAGCCTTGCCGTCCTCGACGACCAGACAGACACCAAGCCGTTGGTTGAAATCCCACGCTCTAAGAACGAAAGGAAGACGGCGCAAATCATCCCCAAGTACATTGACGATACCACCGAGGACGCCTGGAACGGCTCCAAGAGAACGCGCTCCGAAATGCAGCCGCGTGTCGACAACGAGCCTGACCTGCCGCAAACTATTTCACGCGCGCCCGTTAGGAAACTCTCCAACTATGGCCTGGCCAAAGGTGCCGTCCACAACCCCAGCCCTCTGTCCAAGGTACACGTCCAGTCCCCGCCCAGAGAGCGGGTCAGTGAAAGGGAGCGACAGGCCTCTATCGAAAAAGCTTTGGAAATATTGCGCAAGGCATCCTCTACCCCAGGTGATTTAAACCGACGAGTATCAACCCACGACCAAAGCTCGCCCATTCTGTCTTCTGCCAAATCCAGCATGACAGCTGTTCCTCCTTCACCCCCTCCCATGATGTCCAGCCCTGTACACGAGACACCGAATGGCCGCTCATTCTTCATGCCAGACATTTCGCATCTTGATGATTTTGTTACGGGCACTTTGAGATTCAACGGAGCAATAAAGGACGGCGTACCCATTCTTGTTAAACACGGCCAAGTACACGACCAAAAGGAGAGGCCCTTTGGCGTGCGACATGCAGAAATTGACGGTGTCAAGATTCCTGAAGATGAAGAGAAGATCTTTATATCAATGGATATGATCCGTGAAGAAATCGTCTCTCTTCAAGAGCATCATGACAAGATCCAAGACTATGCCGGCAGCCTTCAGCACGAGGTCGAGAGGCTCGAAGCTCAGCTGAGATCATCTCGCAAGGGCATAGACGGAGAGCCCAACATCTTTGGTGTCAATGAGCAAGTTTTGACGCAAAAGAAGGGTAAATTTTGAGATGCCTTCTCTTTATATCGTGATGACTGGTTACTGACTGGCATGTAGCACTCGAAGCTGAAGTAGCGTCACTCCAAAAGCGGTTGGATCAGGCGACACATCGTATCAGCACAAGTGATATTGAAAACGATACTTTGGCCCAAGAGCGAGACCGTGTCATCAGCCGCCTGCAAGAGGCTTGCGAAGATATCAACAAATTGACTCGAAAGCTGAGCGTCAAGGAAAAAGAATTAGAAACTACCCACAAGCAGCTGAATTCAACCGGGCAGATGCGCCAAGACAACGACACTCTACGTCGGGACGTTGCAGCCCTGAAGCAAGGTCGGAGTACCTTGCAGCAAGATAATGCATCGCTTCGGGCAGAAATTGATGAACTGCGGCGTGCACAGCGGACTTTCCTTAACGAAGCTCAGTCCTTGCGATCTGACGGCAATGGCCTTCGACAGGACCACCAATCCCTTGTCAACGAAAATAGATCTTTGCGAGCCAACAACAAGACTCTGATGGACGACAATGAGGATCTCCGAGAGCATCTGGATGTTATCCAACACGATCTTGATGTCGCTCGCGAGGAGATTGAAACGCTTCAACAACAAGTGCAAGTGATGAGGCAAGAGAAGAAGACACTTCGCGAAGACAACGATAGCCTGGTCCGGCACAACGACAAATACTTCAACGAGAACAAGACTCTCCGTCGCGAGAACTCTGGTTTTGAGCGTAGCATTCATGATTTGCATGAGCAAAACATCAAGCTGAGAGATGAGCTTCAAGGAGTGAAGAAGCAATTCGACCGCTACCGACCGTCCGGTAAGAACGATTTCCCCACTCGGCACGAGGAAGAGACCGAAGAAAACATGACATCGGCTTTCTTCGTTCCCGACATTACCCTCAAGACAAATGATGATAGCGGTCCAGCTGATGCCACTGAACCAAAAGACATGCCGGATCTACCCGAGTTGACAACGCATACCGACGACCTCATGACTGGTGGCAACGAAGCGCAGAAACGTGAGGCTGCTTCGCACAGTGACAAGGCTGATGCACGACACCGATCTAAGAGCAGCGTAAAGTCGTCGTCACCATCGAAGAATACCGGCACCGCTCAAAAGGTTGCTTTTGATCTCCCCGACAAAGGGACCGGAAAACCGTTGCAGGCATCCAAGTCTACGGTAGCAAACCAAGGCAGCAAACGCCGAAGCGCGAGCAGACTTTCCCTGGATCCCTTTGGTGATGATGATACGACGGGGATGCTGTCTGTGGACAACATCACTCAGGACCTGGCCGTATCTCTGAATTTGACCACAACGGACCACAAAGGCAAAGAGACGAAGCAGCCTCGAGGCCTTAATACCGAAAAGCCAGTTCCCAAAGTTGTGCACATTGATTCCAAGTCGCAGACATTCAAGAAGACAGTCATGGCAACCGAGGCTGGCGTGCGGACGGTTAGAGTTGTTGATAGAGATGTTTGTCCCACGTTGTCGACTAATGCTCGACGAATTCTGGACGACCTCTGTGGACACAATTGCCAAAACTGCACGGTCTGCAGCCGCATCACGTCTCATTCTGGCGTCATCTCCTCTGCCGATCTGGCTGCGGGTAAGAAGCGTGTGTCGATCCCGCGGCCCGTTCCCGTCAGCGAGCGTGGGGTGCCTGGCGGTGATCATACAGTTCGACCAGCTCACTCCCCTGGCTATGCCTTGGCTCTTGTAATCAAGGGCTTGGAAGATGAGTCACAGCATCTTCAGCTGGAATTGACGCGCCTTCAAGCCCGATACAATAGAAGCGACAAGTCCATGGGCCGTCAGGACAGACAGGATCTGGCCGAAGCGATTCGCGTGCTTTTGAAGCGTGTCGAGTCGAAAAGCGACCAGATTTACAGCCTGTACGATGTGCTTGAGGGGCAGAAAGCAGTCGGCCAGGAGATGACGGAAGAAGAAGTGGAGATGACAGTCTTGAACATTACGGGCATGACTGTACGAGACGCCACGAATTTGAGTGATCAAATGACATGGGAGGGCATGGTAGAGGCCTAAAGGAAGCCGTATGGTTGAAGGGCGTTTTATTTTTCTTCTTGCTGTTTTACTATCATTACAATTTCACAAAGATCAAGAGAGAGCTTTGTGTGTGGTATCTTATGGATGAGCTCTAACCGCTAAAAATGCGATGAGAAGAGCCAGGTATTGGGACTGGGATATTGGGGCGTTTTATAAGCTGAATGATGGCTTCAACTTGATTTGCTAGGGCTAGAGGGGATACTCTTTACTCTCTGCTGGCTGGCCTTTTTTTTTTTTTTTTTTTTTTTTTTCAAGTTATTTTCTTGATTATATTTTTTGAAGGAGTTGGGATATGGCGCACAAAGATACCTGCGCATTTCGCTTTGTGTAATACTAAGGCTTGTACTAGGTTGGTGTCTGTTGTTAGCGACTATGAAACCTGACTGATTTTGATCATTACTAAATGAAATCATATGAGCTTAAATATGTGACTACTGTGACATAATGTTGTGACCAAAAAAATAAATCAAATCTTTATTTTTAAAACTGGAACCAAACTCCCCAATATTATCTGACATCCATCAGGTTATATACAAAGATCCATCTACTCGTCATCTTCTTCCTCATCATCATCCTCTCCTCCAAGCTCCTCGTCCATGTCTACGTCCTCATCGCTATTTTCTTCCTCGTCGCTTGGTGCTTCACCCTTTTCGTCCTCTTTCCTCTTTCGCTCCTCCTCCTGTCTTGCCTCCGCCAGGACCTTTGCGCGCTCGGCTCTAGCAGCAGCTTGACCAACAACATATGCGCCCAGCGGCGTCTTGGCGGCGTCAAAGTCCTTGAGGAAGGCGTCTACCTGGCTGCGGTGCTTGGGCGCAAAGTCGACCTTGGCGCGCTTCTCCTCGATGAATTTGGCGTTTGCCTCGAGCTTCTGCACCAGCACGGAGAAGTGCGAGACGAGCTTGGCGTTCTTGTTGCCGCTGGATTTGGCGCTGACTTGCTTGAGCCATCGCTTGAGCTGGATGATGACGGGGAGGGCGAGTTCGGGGAAGGAGATGGACGTTGACCAGGTGTACATGAAGCTGCTCATGAGCTCGCCGACTTCCTCTCCAATGCCGTCCTGGAAGACTCGTGTGCGGAGATATGACTTGGGGGCTCTGTAGGCGACAGCAAAGTCCAATGGCTTGAGTGTTGATGCCTTGGGAGCCTTCTTCATCTCGGCGGAGTTGAGCACTTCGAGTAGAGGCGAGGCAAGCGGGATGTAGACGTCGGCCGCACGCGACAGGACGAGCAGTGAGCGGATGAGGTGGAATCGAAGAGGGAAGTATAGGGATGTGGGGAGGAGACGCATGGCGCCGAGGGTCACCTGGACGAGGGGGTAGATGAGTGGCCGCAGGGGGCTCTCCTTGCCGGCCTCGGCCTCCTTCAGAGGCGTGCAGTGCTCGGCGAGAACGCGGGCCCAGAAGTCGAGCGAGTGGGTAAACTGCCAGTTGTAGACCATGCGGAACGAATCGTTCTTGTTGTTGACGATGCTGTTGCGGAGGTGGATGGCGAGTTGGCGGATAAAAGTAAAGGCCGTGGTGTAGCCGACAGCAGGATCGATGCCCCAGAGTCCGGCGGCCGAGAACTTCATCATGTCGATGCCGGCAAGGGTGTTGTGGTTGGTGACTCGGCAGCCCTGGACGAGGCCCTGGTAGACAGCCTTGAGGACCGTTTCGCGGATCCCCTTGTCTCCAATGATGACAAGCCGTCTGATGACACGGAAGGCGGTGACTCGCGATGAGTGAGAGCCGGCGGCTTGTGCCCAGAGGTTGACCATGGACTTGGCCAGGGCCTTGATGAGCTTCTTGAAGGAAAGCAGGTAGGGGAGAATCTCTACAATCGCCAAGAGGGTGACGGTGATTGTACCGTCATCCGACAGCGAGTTGAGGAGGTGCATGATGGAGGCAATGTAAGACTTCAAGAGCAGAGATAATGTCTTGAACTTCTTGCCCTCTGTCTGAACGTAGACCTTGCCTGCCGCGGACTCCTTGATAGGGAGGTGGTGGTTCAGGATGAGCGGCACCTCCTTCAAGGCAAGAAGCAGAATGTCGTTGAAGACTTCCGGGCTGTTGATGGACCATCGCATATCGGCCTGGCCCTCCTCATCGGCTTCGTCGAGGTGAGCCGCGCATCGGAATGCAAGCACCACTTGTCTGGTCGCTCGCAGAGACTTGGTCTCCTCCATTGCTTTCCTCCAGCCGGCAATAGTGCTGCGAGTCAGCTCGTTGGTCTGTGTTGCCTCTTCGTCTGCCTTGCTGCCCTTCTTTCTCTTCTTCTTTGGCAGCTCCTCGTCTTCTTCGCCGGCGCTCAGGTCGTCGACCTCGGCCAAGTCTGCATTCTCGTCGAAATCCAGCGCTTCGGGGTCGTTTTCCTTTAGAAACTTGAAAAATTCCGGATCCTTGTCCGCAAGGCCCTTCATGGCCTCTGCGCTCATGCCAAGTCCAGCACCCTCATCGTCGTCGTCGTCGTCGTCGTCGCTGCCATCTTCGCTGTCGCTCGCAACGGGCTGGGCACCAATTGACACGTCAGAGTCGCTCTCTTCAGATTCCTCCTCCTTGTCTTCGCTTCGCTTCCGCTTGCCGAGTTTGCCAGCCTTGTCCTTCTTGTCGATGATGTCCTCGAAGCCGCCGGAGAAGAAGTCGTCGACGCTCATCTCAGTAACCTTTCTCACTTTGCCCCCGGCAGGTTTCTTGGCAGAGGCATCGGCCTCGCCTTCCTTTGAGCCCTTTATATACTCGGCATCTGAAGCTCGCTTTTCTTTTTGCTTATTTCTGATCTGCAGCTTCTGCTTGAGCTTTGCGCCAGCCTTTCTCTTATCCAGAACATCCTTGAGATGCGATTTTTCGAATTTTTTTGTCGCCTTCAGATTTTTCTTGGAGGAACCCATGATGGGCAATCTTTTTGCAGCTACTAAGCGAGCTGCAAATTGAGGATTCAAAAAGCAGAAAGAAGAAGAAAAAAAGAAAAATGATGCCGCTTGCAAAGGCGAAAAGCGTCGCGCTTCTAACGTGTGCCAATTGCACTTTCCAAAAATTTTCGACAGTAATCATTATCGATAAAGCCGCTCCACTACAAAGAATTTGGGCGGTCAATAATTCTGCCAGCCGCCGTAGCGCCTCTGGTGCGGCTTATAGTGGGCTAAGCGCTAGGCGCCTCGAACTGCAGTAGCTCAATGAGTGCCGTCACCACCATCTTTGTATGAGACTCAAGCATCGTCACGGCTTCGCGGCTCCTCGATGCCTCGCCTCAGTCCACCATCATGAACACGCGTCAGAGCTACGCGCCCACTCCCCATAGTTACGTCCCCAACACGAGTCTGTCTGCCACCATCAACCTCGATGAAGTGAGTAGACCATGCCTTGACAGGCATCAATGGAACCCCTCCCCCGCTGCGTAATGTAGCTAATCATTTCTCAACCACGCAAGGAGGTGAAACTCACCGACACCCGCGCTGAGCGCGATCTCCAAGACTCTCTCGGCGAGTTATTCAGCATCATCGTCACGCTCGATGAGCTGGAGAAGGCGTTCCTCAAAGATGCCATCCCGGAGGCTGAATACACAGACATCTGCGAGCGCTCATTGAGGCAGTACAAGGCGCTTCTAGCAGATGAGACAATTGCAACTGAATTCAAGGACCTCGAAGAATTCAAAGCAAAATGGGATGTATGTCACATCATAATAATCAACAACCCAACCACAAAGCTCCCTTGACTAACCTCGATATCCGCGCAAACACAAAAAGCTCGACGTCCCCCGCGCAACTGAACGTCTCCGCGTCGGCATGCCCTCCACCACCGTTACCGCATCCTCCACCGCTCCGGCCGCAGCTCCCGCCGCCGCCGCAAACAACCCCAGCGGCGTGCTCATCCTGGAGGCCACGCAGGAGTTCATCACCTTCCTCGACGCCGTCAAGCTCGGCCTGCTGTCCAAGGACCAGCTGCACCCGCTGCTCTCGGACGTGATCCAGTCGGTGAACCGCGTGACGGACAAGGACTTTGACAACCGAGGCAAGATTGTGCAGTGGCTCATCACGCTCAACCAGATGAAGGCGTCGGATGAGCTGAGCGAGCAGCAGGCGAGGGAGCTGGACTTGGATATGCAGCAGGCGTATCAGGGCTTTAGACGTACATTGACATGATACCACTTTCTAAATACCTTGAATTTGAATTTTTTAGTAGTAGAATATATTTTCCTTTTTCCTCATCTATATGTGTAAACCCCCCCCCCCCCCCCCCCCCCCAAAAAAAAAAAAAAAATAATAAAATCCCTTGATGCCATGATGGTAATGCAAACCCCTAAGCTTCACACCAAAAACGTCCAGAAGCTCGGATACACAAACTCCTCCTCGAATATCCTCCTCACCTGCTCCAGCACAAACCTCTCCACCTTGCCCACATTCTTCAAGCTCTGCCTCCCGCTCTCCCGCTCGCCAATCTCGCTCTCCACCTTGATCTCCTGCAGCAGTCCCCCAAATCTGCCTCCAGTCTGCGGCTGCTGCTGTCCTTGCTGTTGCTGCTTCTTCTCCTTTTCTCCTCCTCCTCCTCCTCCATTGCCATCTCCCACTGTAGATTCCTCTCCCTTGCCCCCCTCCGGTCCCACCGCAGCCAACGCATCATCCGGATTCAAAAAGCAGAAGTGCACCCTCTTGCGAATATGCGCCAGCACGCCCACGCCATCAAACGTCAGCCCCGTGATATTCAACTTGAGCGGAATCCCCACAAAGCTCGGCATCGGATAGTCCAACAGAATCTCCGCCGTCAGGTTCAGCCGCACGTCGCCGGCGTACCGGATCCGAAACACGGCCTGCACGTCCTCCACCTTTGCCTCCCTCTTGCCGCCTCCTTCCACTTCATCGTCGTCGTCGTCGTCATCAACAATCGCAGAGTCCTGCCCGTGGCTCGTCGACGGCCTCGACGGCTGCCCCAGCGTGCTCGACACGTCCGACTTTGCGCCCAGGTTCAGCGCCCCCATGCCCGGGTCCAGCAAGTTGTCAATCGAGCTCAGCGACGCCTCCCTGCTGTGATACGGCGTCTGCGCCTCCGACCCGGCCGCCGAGCCCATCCAGCTCGTGCCGCCCAGATGCGCGCCCGCGACCGCAGCCAGCGGCGTGTGCGTCCCCGTCGCCAGATGCGCCTGGAAGTAGTTCCTCCCCGGCCCGCCCAGGATCCCCGGCGTCGACGTGCCCAGAAACGCCCTGCCCAGGTCATGGCTGCTGCTGCTCACGTCGCTCTTCAGCGCCTCTCGCAGGCCGTTTTCGCGCTTGCGGGCCTCCATCATCGCCGCCGCCGCCGCCAGCCGCTCCCGCTCGGCGATGCTCTCCTCGTCCTCGTCGCTGTCCTGGCTGTCGTCCTCATCGTCGTCCTCCTGCTCGTAGAAGTCCGGCAGCGGGTCGGTGATGTCCTTGAGCTCCAGCTCGGGCGGGATCGTGCCAAAGTCGAAGCCGTGGACGTTGACGGATCTGATGAAGCGCGGCAGCGGCACCGTCTGGAATTTGGCGTGGATAAAGGTCCTGATGCTCTCGGCCAGCGCATCGCCGTCTGGGCCGCTTGTGAGCGTCTCCCAGTTGAGATCAATCGACATTTGGGGTGAGTGAAGAGAAAAGAAGAAGAGAATTATCGAGACATTGAATGAATTACAATATATTAAAAGCTGCTCGGCAGTACTGGTAGCAGGTAGTAGACGTAGAATGGTTGACAGAGAAAAGTTGGCCACTTAGAAAGTGTAATGTGAATATCACCTTATTAGCGGGGCCGTAGCATGAGGTTTTCAAAGATTGCTGGTTTCAAGAACACACGGAATACAAGCATGAGTTGCGCTCTCGCCTCATTAGCGTCTAAAAGAAAAAAGACTTGTAGCTGTCAAAGAAAATCAACCATACTTAAGAAATAATATTTCACAATTTGCGCTAATCAATTCGCAGTGTCATTATTTTACTCCAGCTTTAAACTCTGTGATAATCATTTAGGGTATCTCGCTGCCTGCTCCTTCATGCATCTCATCCCTCCATCCCAAAACACACACATATAAACGCTGAAACTAATTTCATAGAAGAGAATAAAATGTAATCAGCACGCATGAGTATCGACTCGCCAACGCCATGATGGGACGGAAATAAAAATAAAAACAAAAAAATAATAATAATAGCCAACGTGCTGTAAATGCTTCTCCGCACACCGCTCGAGTTCTACTCGCTTCATCTCAAGTCATCTCATATTCTCAAGCCTCTGCGTCATCAAATCGGGCCTGGTTGTAATACATGTTATGCTGAGGCTGTTTGAAAAGATGCCAGCAGTTAGGAGCTTGCAAGATGTACCTACGAATCCAAGTGTTAGTATCCGCCATCCAAGTGCCGCAGCGTATGAAATAGAAGCCACAAAAAACTCACCTTGCCATGGCCTCTCTAAATCGAGACTTGTACTCCTTAGGACTCGTCACAGTCGGCCTGTTCCGACCGCCACCCGCGAAGCCGCGATCTTTGATCCAGCTTTCAAGCTTCTTGTCCCACGTATACGTTCTGATGCAATCAATGATGCCCACGACCAGTTCCTTTCTCCTCTCATCAACCGCAATCATCAGAGAATAGTCCATTACATTCTGTCGCGCCAAAAACAGCGTATCGTTCCAAACTGACGCCCTAAGAAGCTTCTTGGAGTGTTCGCGCGCAAATAGAGGAGACTCGTAAATGTACTCCACCATGTTTTCGTCTAGTAGAACCTCATTTTGCTCGCCTGTTGACTGGATTTTGCGGTTGCGCATGGAACCCTTCAAATCAAAGATTCTCGTCGGAGATCTGTCGTAAAAGAGATTCTCCGTCACTAGCAAGTCTAGCTTAATGTCTGTTCCTGTCACTGGATTCTTGATGAGAATTTGGAAGAACCCCATCATCTTGGCGATTACAGACGGCAAATCATGGAACAGCGCCTCAGCCATTATACTGAAATATCCTGGAGCAAATCGTAAGAACGCAGACGTCTCGATAGTCGAGAGAGACTGAGAGATAACGGGTTAGTTAAGAACAGATACACTTGGCACTTTCAAAGCTCTCTTTTTGTCTTACCTTCAAAACTAGTCGATCATCAAGCGTCTTCAAGAAGACAGACTTCGTTTTACCACCCTTTGAATCCCATTGAAGACATCGCGACAACGATTCCACTATGCGCTCGGCAACGCCACACTTCCGCCTCAGAGCATCAAACTGCTCCGCGTAAAAGATCTTACAAGTCATGACCGCCGCGCCTTCCTTGAACTGATACTTAAGATGCGTGCCGGTGGCGCGAAGTAGACTCTTCTCAAGCTCTGATTCGTCAGCAGCCCAATCTGGGTTGTCCGATACTGGCATTGACTTGGGGTCGCCATCGATATTGCCTTCCATGTTCTCGTCTATGATGCTGTCCGCCTCCCGCATCATAGTCTGGTGCGCATCTCGCCGGATGTTAGCAAGCTTTTCCTTGTAATCATCGCTGTTTAGGGCCAACGCGATGACCGAGCTAGGCTCGTCTTCTCGAACGATAATGTCCGAGTCAACAAAGATGTGATCTGTGGCATTGACGGGATACTCCAGCGCAGGCCACCCACTGGCTGATCGTTCAGCCCAAAAGTTGGTCAGATATTTCATTAGGCTTGTTTTTTGATGCTTTGGAAGCTCAAGTGGAATCTCGGCGCTAGAATCAGCAATCTCTTTGATGTCGGGCATAAACTCGTCAGATACCGAAGGCTCGGCGTCACTAGTACCTCCCTCGTCATCCGACATGCCTTGGCTCGTGTTCGGATTAGTGGTTTTGTCGTCCCATCGAGGCTGGCTATCAGAATGCAGAGGAGGTTCGCTGGGAGTTGGCGGCTCTGTTTGGGACTCTAGCCTAGATGACCCTTCTCCTTTTCCTCTCAAGGAAGTGGAAGACGCTTCTTGTAATCGTGTCTCTACATCATGCTCCGTGTTTGGTTCGCTTGTCACAGCTGGTTCGTCAAATGCTTCATTTACGTTGTCGTACACTTGCACAATCGCCTGCGTCGATGTCTTGGGCAGCATAGGACGAGGATTCCGCATGCTAGCAGCACGCTTCTTACGGTCTCGAATGCGTTCCTTCTCGAATTCTCTGCTAAACTCTCTGCTGAGCTGCTCAAAGTGCTTTGCTAGAGTGGTGACTTTGGATTCCTTCTTCTTACTCTGCACCATGCGAGGAATACTTGAGCCAGCCATCTTCCCCCGGTTTTTCAACACAGTCAAGCCGAGTCGATCAGACAGTTTTTTATCCGATTTGATAGACCCCTCTGACTGTTGATCTGAGTTGGCAGGTTCCGAGGACTTGGAGATAGAATCGGAAGAGCCAATCGACTTGCCAAGCGACTGTAACCTAGACAGTGTCCGCGAGGGTTGTGATGTGGCTCTTGTTATCGGTGGCGAAGTGCTAGTAGCAGACTTTCGCCGAACGCCTTGTTCTGAGACCTGTCTGGGTATTGTTTCCATATCGGCAGGTCTCTCACTGGAGTCTTCTGATTGTCTTGGTTGCAAAGTTTTCTCGCGGCGGCTTGCCTCAATTTTCTCAGCAAGGGACTGTCCAGACGCAGAGGAATTTGTGGGACTGCGAGCCATTCGAACGGGCGATGTAGACGATCGCGTTGCTGATGCTCCGTCTGGTGGAGTAGTTGCCGCCACCGTCGCCTTTGTATCTTCGCCGTGGGCAGCCGCTTGAGAGTCATTGATAACAACAGGCGCTGAGCTTGCCAGATCTAGTGGCTGAGCATGCTCAAGAGTGTCTTCCGTCACGTGTGGGACCTGCGCACTTTCGGCATCAAGCTTCTCTGGTTTTGGAGAGGTGGTGCTGGCTTCCATACTGTTATCAGTAAAGTCCGCCGTTTGCAAAGTTTTCTCTTCCGGCTCAGAAAAGGTCTGCGATGGACGCTCCTCACTGTCCGCAGCTGATTCCGTTCCTTCATTGGACGCAAGTGATTCCTTGGATTCGTTGTCGGTGAAAATCTTCTTTAGCTGCAGCATTGTAAGCTGCCGCATATCTTTATCTCCCAAGAAGTCGGCCTCGAACGTGGCAAATATTTGATCCCATTCGGTGATTATTTCCAGCATTTCTCGGACAAGAATGTTGAATGGAACAACTTCGTAGTACTTGGAATTGACGTAAATCTCTTGCAGCCGATGGACCGTAAGGGCTTGTTCTTCCTGAGCCTTTTGTGACAGCCTTTCGAGCTCTGCCTTGCAAGATTCAGCCTTTTCAGGAAGAACGCTGTCGATCCTAATGCTCTTAAGCCGGGCATTTACAGATGCCATGAATTTTGCCCAGCGCTCATCCATCTTTGTATAGATTTCGTTCTTGAGTTTGAGATCGTTGCTCACTTTCCAGGTGAGTCGCGCTCGCGGTACGACAATTTCGAGAAGGTCAATTGGATCCCAGTGAATTCGAACACGGGAATCATGCAAGCTAAAGTATCGAACGTGATCCTTTTGATGATCGTGAGGGCATTCTACAGCATCCTTCATTCGCAAGCCACGACCCCAGTAAAGGAGCTCCAGATACTTTCCAAAAGAGTATTTGTATGTAGTCTCCGACATTGCCGTCTCTTCCGAGTCCTTCTGGCAGATTTTGCAATAAGTCCACATGGAAATTCCATCTCCCAATTCAGGCGACCTAGGAGTGGCATTCGGAAGATGCTCCACAAACACAGTGACTCGGAATTGGTCATGGACAAAAGTGCGGTGATGCTGGGCCATCTTGCGATCGCATCCGTTGGAGTCGCAAATTTCATCTTTACTGTTGACTAGGTGTTCGATGTACTGGCCGAGAGTGCAGTCCGGATCCATGTCAGTATCCTCACGCTGCTCATCGTAGAAGTTGATGCCGACCAAAACGGGTTCTGTGCAGGGAATCTTTGTTTCGGTGCAAATGACGGAATACAGAATGATTATATTCTGGTGTGAGTAAGGGTCGAACAGATCCAGGTTGCCTTGAATATACGTTTCCCATTGGCGAGTCTGTGTCTGGTAAGTATAAAGAGCCTTGTCGTACTCGGCGTCGTGTACCGCATGAAGAATCTCCATTATCTGGCGAGGCGCTTTCTGGCCAAGCTCTTCGACCATTTCCGGCTTAATAAGTTGAAAGTTTGGAGGCCCAGCCTTTTCTTCGAAATCTTCTTCAATCATGTCCTGATCTCTTAGACGTCTGAGATACAAAAGGCGCCTTTCTTGCTCACGAGCTTTCATAAGAAGATACGGCTGGGTGAACCGCACATAGGGCGAAGCGGAAAGAATCTTGGTCTCATACTTGGACACCATGTCGCTATAGAAAGTTGGCATGGGCACATCATCTGGCACCTGGCTATATGCCGAGTCGTGAATATGAGACTCATGCAGCGACATCAGCTTGGGTGGCTCAGAGCTGGCCTGATCCAACGAAAGCTGCGAAGTAGGTGCCTCATCAGTGTCTCCGACATAGGAGCTTTCGATGGTGGCCTGTGACGGCGGATCACCTTCACTAGACGGTTGGTTGATCACTACAGTGGGGCCATGTCTGCCGCCGTTGGTCGAATACTGCACCGAGTTCAGCGAACGAATGCTATCGTTCAAGGCTTGGAAAGAATTAGACAAGGAGGTAGATTCGTTGGCCTCGGGTGGCTCAACAGACTCATCCCGCAAAAGACTCGACTCGAGTTTGAGATTGTATACAACGTAGACCATGAAGTCGGTGATGTACTTCATCTTGGCGAGAAGGTCATTGCTGGCCCCTCGAAGCGTGATGGTGCACCCGAGCTCACGCCTGCATCCTGAAAGGAAAATGTAGGACTTCTTCCGGCCGGGATAATCATTGTTCACAAATGTTCTGACCTCAAAGGCGCTACATCTCCCAACTTGAGCCTCTAGCATGTCAAAGGACTCGATAATCTTTGTCTCGGTACAGCGGGCAACAGCTGCTATGACTGACCGCTTGACATTAAACGCCACTGCAATATTGGCATCTGAGAGATACTGCAGAGCCAGGCCGGAAATGGTCTTTTCCGCAAGCACAACGTGAGGTTTGAGTTGAACGATTCTCTGGACCACGATTCTGAGAAATTCCTTCTCCTGCGCAATGACCGGCTCCAAGCTCATAAATTGCTGCTGGTGTCTCTGGTATTCAATTGGAAAGCCAACAAGTAGGATCCTGGGATTTGTAATCTTGCGAGGCATACTCTTCAAGGCAAGATTTTTGGTGAAGACGATTCCAGAGATGTAGGATGTATCACCAGGTTTACCTCCTGGGATTCTCTTGAGCTTCACGTAGGTTCGAATATCCATGGATTCGCCATTTGCCACGTCCGGGGACACGTCGTCTGTCGCCTTCAAGAGAATAGGAACAAGCGCCTTTTGCCAGGCCTCAGGGTTGGGTATGTCCCCGTCGACTAAGAGCTGATAGAGGAGCCTGTCGACGTGCCTCAAACTAGACTCGTTGAGCTTTGTTTTGGCCTCCTTGCGCTTTTGGAGAGAGTTACTTCTAGTCAACTGGGTCCCGCTGTGACTTGGAGCATCCACAGGGAACAGCATCTCCGAAGATGTTGACGGGCCCTTGAAAACGATGGACTTGGGCCGAGGAGAGCCAAAATGGTGAACGCTGCCGCTAACATTACTGTGATTGCGTCGCCGAGTTGACCTGCGGTGGCCAGCAAAGCCGGGCGTCAATTCATCAAGCCCAAATCCACTTCGGCTGAAGTGGCTCATTCCGCTGATGCTTTTTTCGCCGCCTTTATGGCGATGATGCTTCTTTGTAGAGTTCATGAGCGATGAAAGATTTGATTTGTCAGGATCAAAGCCTGTAGGGGGGATATCGGCTGATGCGAGAGTCGCAAAAATACTGCCTACTTGCTGCTCATCTCCGCTCGAGTCATCCGACATGAAGTCGGCTAATTCTGGGTCGATGATGTTGTCATCATGGAAAGCTGGGAATCTGGTTCGATTCGAGTTTTCTTCTTGAATGCCCCTCCGAAACGGAGCTTGATCCGGCTTGATCCTTCCCAGCAAGCCATGCTTTGAATGGTGCCTTTTGTGACCAGCAGATGAATGGGGTCTACCGGAAGAAAGAGACTTGAGCGAGCGTGATGAACTCGGCCGACTGAGCTGTGGAGCGCCAATTTCCAGAACAGAAGAGGTGTTGTTAGATTCATTGACTCTGCGGGTTGCTGGTATTGTCATCATGGGTGTTGTTACCGGTCTCGAAGTCTCTGGGCTCTGCAATGTCTCTGGCTCCCTGAGAGGCTGCGCAAAAGAAACTGTTGATTTTCTGGGATCTTCAGAGCCAAATATTCGTGGCAGATACGACTGCTCATCGCCAGAGTCCTCCGAGCCGCTGGCGTCAAAGCGCCGAGTGATGACATCGAGGCAGCGCTTACAAACCCGGAGAGAGCCGGGAAGACCAAATCTTTCACCTGAAATGACAACTGTACACTTGGAATCAAAGATGAAGCCGCAGGTTCGGCAGTGGTGCTTTCTTCGAAATGCCGTAAATGGACCCTGGCAGAGAAAACACTCCTTTACGGTCTCGTCCTTCATCCAAAATTCTTTACTTAGTATTTGTCTGCGCATTCTGTCTAGCTGGGCGTTCATCTGGTCCGACGCCCCATGATGGCCGGCTGTGGTACCTGGGATGCGGATATCGCCAGACCGCAAGCGTTGAGGATTAGAGTCTTGAGTGAAGGAGCTATGATGAATCGAATTATGGGCAGACGTGATGATATGACTTGCTTCTGCTGTTCCTCGGTCGGCAGACGAGTCCCTTGAGGCTGAGTATCTCAAATGGTTTGGGTGGCTAATACGATCAATAACAGCAGGCTTTCTCCGGACGTCATCGGGAGATAGCAGAGACGATGCTGCAGAAGGACTTCGTGAATGAAAGGTCGTCTGCAATGGCGATAGGGGGCCTTTCCCCTTTACTGGGCTCAGCGGAGCTTCGGCGCTTCCACTCTCAGCACTAGAAATGCTGTTGTCCCTCCGCACCCTTGCAGGAATGCTACCACCTTTGGGATCGTATAGGGTTGGCGAGTCGACAGATGAGAGGCGCGTCTGCAAGTCACTCTGGGGTTTGCCATCATCAGTCTGGAGAGAGCTACGGCTGGCATCTCGTATTCTTGCAGAGGGGCCGGCGATGGTATGAACGGCAGTTACAGGGCTTGTGGCGTTTGTCGGTAGGCTCTGCCGACTAGAGGGATGAGACTTGGAGCCGCTGATCAGGCTGATGCTTCCGGATTTGGATGCGGCAGGCCGGCCATCGACAGGGTTAGTAGATGCCGTGGGAGAGGAAACGTCGCTTGGCGCAAGCTGAGAGGTTGCGGTAGAGACGGTGGTTGCAGTCTCGGCACGGCTCAGAGACGAGATGGACGGCTTCGAGGCATGTCCTTCGCCAGCAGCCGACGATGCCTTTCTGCCCGACTTTTCCACCCTCTCGGCATCGTCGTCCCGCTGCGCAGCCTTGGACGAGCTGCTCGCACCAACCGCCTCTCGAAACCGGCTGTAGAGCCCGCTCAGGCCCTGCTGCACCGTCCCCCGGCTCTCGGTATCTGCAACGACGACGGGAGGAGGGGCGAAGTCGTTGAACGTGGTCAGCGAGTCGGTGCGGCTGGCCGTGGTGTGTATCTGGTCGAGGGCGTGCGCCAGCTGTTCCTTTTCCAAGGTGGAGCTCACCGAGACGGAGTGGACGGAGTCGCGGCGGTGCTGCGAGTGTGTGGGCGAGATGAGCGAGCCGGAGAAGGAGGAGCCGTCGACGGGTTTCGAGGCGGACGTATGGCTGGCCATGGTGTTGTGATTGGGGTCTATCTGGACGCTCTATCTGGAAGCTCTCCAGCTCGCTGTGGCGCTATCCAGCTATACACGCAGAAGTGGTGGCGCTGCTTCAGTGACGCTGCTTCAGTGACGCTGCTTCGGCACCCGCCCGCCGCTTAGACGTCGATTTCCAAGCAGAGGCGCATGCGCAGTGTCGCCAGCATGGTGGTGTAGGAGAGATGGCCAGGCGAGGCAGTCGGGAGCGTGGAGTTGCGGGCTACGTCAGGTATGCGGTGCCGCATGTACGCATATGTAAGGGCTCTGTAGGCTGCAGGCGGGATATGCGAGCAGAGAGGCGGAATGCAGGCCGTTGGCGAGGGGTCAGCCGCGCAAAGCTTGATTTGCTGGCAGGATGTGACGGCTTATCAGTGTCGACTGGACTCGGCACAGCCTAGTCTACGAGATACCCGGTACTTATAGCTCTATCTGGACACGCAGATACCTGCTGTAGACATCGCGCTGCATCGCAGGCAATAGTATGTGTCACTCTGTCTCTTCTCGTTTCGTAAAATGTCACTGCTAAGCGCCTCTGGAGCTGTCTATCAAGCACAGCATCGAGCTTCTCTCGAGGCGCTCGGCTACGCACCCAGGCAACCAGGCCTAGAGCAGCACCTGATGCTACCTGGCAGCTAGCGCCTGTCCAAGCTCCCTGTCAACCCGCGCAAACCCCACCACGCCCAGCGCCTGGTTGACGACGCGATCATCTCCAACTCCAGCAAAATTCCTGGACCGCGTTTTGCGACGTCCCGCTCGCCTGCATGGTGTTTACGATCTGAGTCATGGGATGCGAAGCCCTGCCAGCGGCGCCCGGCGACTCTCTCTGATTGCCTGATCAACGGACCTCGCACACTGTCGATTGCGCCTCGAGTGGCTGCCAGCGCTTGCTTTCTTGCCATTGACGACGCCCAGGGCGTTTCTCGCAGATGCGCTGAGCTGCCCAGCCCGCCGCGTCGCATCATTGCCGACTTTTCAAGATGCCTCCCAAAACGTCACCAACGCACGATGTCACCGAGCTGCTGGGCCGCCGGAGTCTCGCCACCATTCCCAAAGACCAGAAGTCGCTGCTCGAGGCGGAGGGCTCGTGGGCGGTGGACATGAAGGATGGGCCGCACGGTCTGTCTACTGTCCCGAGCCATGTCCTGCAGACTCTGAAGGAAGCATTTGTTCGTCTCAAGGACAAAAACGACCAAGAGGTGCAAGAAGGCCAGGGGGCTCAAGAGGGTGAAGAAGATCAAGAGGATCAAGAGAACCAAGAGGATCAAGAGAACCAAAAAGACCAAGAAGTCCAAGGAGATGAAGAGGGTCAAAGAGATGACGAGGCTAAAGAGGGCAGAGAAGACTCCAAACAAACGGAAGATGCTAAACGCTCTCTTGCCGTCAAAAACGGTGACAAACAGACAGGATCCTCCCCTGGCTCGATCGCTGCAAGGTCAAGTAAAGTACCCGCATCTTCTCCGGAGAGACCTGCAGCTTCATCACCAGAGAGGCCTGCAGCCTCGTCACCAGAGAGGGATATATCGTGGACGGCCTCGCCATCCAGATCGGGGGACCAATCAGACGCATCTGATCCCGGCTCACCCATTGAAGAGGAATACAAGTCGCCATTGCTCGAACCGCTCACTCAACCGCCACCGCCCAAAGCAGATGACGCTGCAGACCCCGGCCCCTCTTCGGGCATCAGCGAGCCTGATGATCTGGAGATGGAGGTCCCCCAAGCCCAAACAAACCACCATGAGGCACCAATCAACCGTGTAGCTACGCTGATCCATACAGCAACGCCTCAAGAGGCCACGAGCAACTTGACAAACACGGCGTCTACTACAGATACGCCTCCATGTGCGCAGCCTCGTGTTTCGTCCGGCCCTCATATTCCCATACCTACACCTCAGTTGTCTATGCTCTCAACCGACCCAGCCCATCATCGGACACGAAGGATGAAGCCGATTCTGTTTGATGAAGACGGCCCCACTGCCTCTGGAACCCCCCCAATCCGTTTGGTTCCCTCCACACGCATGCCTTTTGCGCGGGCACATCCTGAGCCGAGCCTCCAGAGCTCAGCTACCTCAACCCCATTTGAGGATGACATGATGGAGAGCTCGCCACCCATACCCCCACCACACAGGTTCATCCAAGTCGCCGCCCCCCAGAACAGAGCTCCGGGGCGCCAAGACGAGATCAATCGGCTGCCCCACAGTGATCCAGAAGCATCTCATTCTCGCCAAACGCCGATAGGCCATTTATACAAGATACAAGCCGCCATCGACGTGCTGATAAGCAAAAGCGGAGAACCCTATAGTGCTTTCACTGCTACATATCCCGACTATGCGACGGTTCATTCAGGCAACCTCTTGAGCTTTGTTGAGGCGTGCTGCCACCTCTATGAGCTCCAGGAAAAGAGACTGATGAGAGAGTATCTATACGATGACTTCATCCGAGCATGGTCCGGGTATTTAAAGTATGCTCTCAGCGGGGGCCCCAGCCATCTTCCTGCCATCGAATGGTTCAATGACCTTCGAGGCCCCATCCTCTTCAACCGCATGTGTGTAAACAAAGACAACCTAGACACCGTTTTGGGTGCATACCCCGAGGAAGTCGCAAGAATCAAGGCCGCCATGAACCAGAGCAGGCAAAGGGGGCCAGAGATGGAGATGGAGCAAGACGTGGAAATCGTGGACTTGGTGGACGATGACAGTGTCATGGACGACAGCGCCGTGGAAGTGAGACGAGGTGGACGGAGTAGTGTGTCGCGGGCGCAGAAACGGCCAAGAGCAGCATCCGCTGGGGACATGCCTCCTCCGACGAGACAGCCGCCAACTGTACCGGCGCCATCACGGACAGCACCAGCACCACCGCCTCCTCGACCTCCCATTCCACGAGCTGCGTCCCCGGATCTAGAGAGCGACGACTTTGATTACCTCCCGTATCCCGCCAAAGCACCATCGCTTCCAAAGCCGCAAGCAGAGGCGCACCCAAGATCACGATCACGATCCAAAACACAACAAGCGCAACCACAGCCTCAGCCTCGACCTCAGCCTCGCCCTCAACCTGACTCCACCCCACAACCGCAACCGCAACCACAAATCCAACCTCAGCTCCAACCAAAGATGCACAGAAGTCTACCTCAGCGCTCATCCCCCCGACACCACCCCACAACCTCTGCCGTAATCTCCTCTCCCGTATCAACAACCCGGCGGCAACCTCCTAAATCCTCCAACCCCAGGTCCTCCCCGCGTCCAGCGGCCGATTACCTAGGAAACCTCGTCGCAAAAGGCCGCGCCACCCCTAGTTCGAGCGCCAGGTCGGGGTCCTCGAAGCCGCGCAAGAGAACGGCCGAGGAGCGGGCGCGGCTGAGGGAGCATTTCCGCAAAAAGGCTTCTACTTCGTCGACAAGCTTTGTTGGCAGTGGTATTGACAACTGAGAGGGAAATAGAAATTGAAAAGAGAAATGGACTGGGCTGGCTTAAAATGACGTATTATTATAATGATGTACATGGCTTATTGATACGCGGCGCGATTGTTGTATGAAATGGCCGGCAGAAATGAATGGATTACAGAGGGGCATATAGGCGTTTATTGATACGGGATGAATATGGAAGGTATTTTACAGCAACGAAAAATAGACACATCCTTTTGAAGCATGTATGGGCAGCAACAAGAACGGGACGAGGCACGTTAAAAAATTCAAAGTCATGTCCAAAGTGTCTTCTGTTGAAGTTTAATGCTTGTCTATTTCACATAAACGCACTAATGCATGCATAAAAAAGCGTTCAAAAGCTAAAAAAAAAAAAAACACGTTTCCTCCCCCCCGTCATATCACATAGTATTTATTTGTTTGAGTTTATCAGCATATGAAGAGACAAAACAAAGAACAGCAAACATCTCCACTTTCATCAATCAGAGAAAAAGCTGTACAGAGGAGAGAAGAAAAAAAGGGGGGTAATCAAGTGAGAGAGAAAAACAAAAAAGAATAAATAAATAACCGACTCCTTGAGGAGTACTCGCAAAACCATCTAATCCGTCTCATTCCAGAATATGAATAAATATTTTCAACAAGAACACAGCGATACTGCAAAAAACGCCAGTAAGATTTTTCTCTTTTTTTAACAAGTTTTTTTTTTTCGGGGTGTTTTTTTTTTTTTTCTTTTCTTTTCCTTTCTTTGACTCTATGCGTCGAATGTTGAAGTTGTGTGGAAGGAAGATAAAATAACACAGCCACCAATGCCCTTGTAAAAAAAAGGGGGTTTCGTAAATTTTTCAAGTTGTTTGCTTTTAGAATGACGTTTGGCGTTGAATAGAAGAAAAAAAAAAGTCGAATGGCGGATAAGAGGGAGCGTAAAAGTAAATGGTTAAGAAAAAGTGTTTCATGGCGCGTCGTGCAATTATCATCAAAATCATTGCGTTTTGATAAAAAGGGGCGGTGGGTGATGGCCGTGTGTTTGCTTGGATCATTGCGATATCCAAGCTGTTTGCCATTGGCATGCGAAGAGTTAGTTTGCACCGAGGCGAACCAGATAAAACCACTCCACAACTCCTGGCTTGAACCTCTCCTCACCCCCTTCTTTTCGTTCTTTTTCTTTGTGTCCCTTGTCAAGTTTACGCATCTGCAGGCTCGGCTTTGGACTCGGCCTTTTCTATAGCAGCAGTGTCCTGCTTCTTGGCGCTCTCCTCCTTGGCCGCTGCTTCGGCTGCCTTTTTCTTCTGCAGGCGCTTCTCTTCGTCAGGGGTCAAAGTCTTGAGCTGAAGAGCATGGATGCCTCCCTCCAGGGCCATTTCATCTCGCAGCAGGGCGTAGACCATTCGATGGCGTGCAGGCTGCATCTTGGAGGCAAATACATCGGAAATAATGACTAGCCTGGAGATGATGTCAGTTGCCGCCGAAGAAATGAAGTGTGATTGGAAATCAGTATATCAAGCCATACCGGAAGTGCGTCTCCTTGGAGATGTTGCCTGCCATGGCCTTGTGGTGGGCGTGGAGGTGCGAATCATTGTAGATTTCCAGCGTCAGAGGGCAGAGCGCTGCAGTCAGCTGAGAGGGAAATAAAAGTCAGCGAATTATACAGGCAGTTGCGCATAAACATAAGAGCCGTAATAGAAGAAGAATGTAAGATGCAAAAAAAAAAAAAAAAAAAAAAAAGGTGAAATAAATGAAAGTAAAATGGAAATCACATACCTTGGCGCGAATGGCATCTTCCAAAGGCGTTGTTGAGCCCATTGTGGAAAACTGGCGGCCGACGTTTGAGAAGCCGAGAGCGTACCGTCGGAACATGGTGACAGGAGAATGGCGGGTGGGATGATAAAAATGGCCGTCGTTGTTAGTGGAGCTGGCTGAGGCTCTGCTGGCGGTGTCCCTGGTGCGCCAGACGGAAATCACGAGACTTGGTGTGTCGGGCGTTAAAGAGGCGGTCGAGGGCGATGGAGGCGGCAGAATTAGTCGCTGCTGAGATTTCTGGGACGTACGCTCTGTAAGTCTGGAGGCAAAAGCGCACAATGGCGAGGCAGATGGAGAGGGAGAGCGGGTGAGGCGAGCAGAATAGGGGAGGGAGCAGAGAGGGATGCGAGAGGATAAAAAGGTCGTCTCGAGGCCGGCTGGCGGACAGGAACGAGCAGCAGGCCCTGCTAAATAAGAAGTTCGTTCTTTGTCGCAAACAACGTGAAATTCGGTGAAGTCGGTGAGAAGTGGTGCGCCATGCATGACTCCTAGAGTGGCGGCGAGCCAATCAGGCGCGGCGACAGGCCCCGGGAACCATGGAGCGGTGACGGCCAAAAGGCGGCGCGCGGTTCCTGGACGCTGGGCGTGCCTGTAGCTGCTGGTGGCTGCCGGTAGCTGCTGGTTAGCGGTACGAAAAGGGAGCAAAAGTGGTTGCACCCAGGAAAGGGGCATCGCAGCAGCAGGATTTCCCGCACGCGCACCCCCCGGTACCTGGGAGCCACACCCAAATGGCTGCGTGGGATTTTTTCTGTCTTTCTTTCTGTCGCTTCTTTTTCCGTTTTTCTTTTTTTCCCTCTTACTGTGGCATGTACATGTTTGCTAGGGAGGACTTGAGAGCAAACGGCCGGACATGCATGCATTGGCGTCCCCGAATATTAGCCTAGCTAGCCATGCCGTCCTCGACTTGCGGTTGTTGTTGCAATTGATGCTTCTACATGTTGGACTTTGCTGTATGGAGTGATAGCTACTGTAGTAATAGCTGTATACAGCAGCATGCTGGGCCGGCCTATGGGATGAGAGCCGCCGGGATTTCACCATGGCACGGCTCGAGGCAGGGAGAGCTCAGCCGTCATGTAGCCGCAGTAATCAGGAGCGTCAAGCCAATGCCTTTTCCGTAAAACCGGGCGTGCCCATCTGTTGACCGTCTCCCCGGCGGCCAGAGGATCCTCGTCTGCTCCATGCCATGTCGTTGCCGTACTGTATGCAAAAGACACCTGGTCCGGTTCGTTCACATGGTGTCCATCCCCTTGTCTCTTACTCACATTACCCTCCGGTCCCCTCTCTTTTTTGTCTCAATTTTTCTTCTTCTTTGCTTCAACTCCAGCTATACATGGATGCCACCCAAGTACGAGCACGAGCACTGGGTACATGCTCGTATACCAGCAAGGGATGGGGGGGCCAAACACGCTGCAGGGCTGCTCAACTGCTTTTTGCTTGCTGCGTGTCCTTGCCCGGCAATTGGGCCAGCGCCAGCACCAGCACCAGCCTGTGCGCGCCACGCACCACCCAGCAGGTCGGGATCAGAGACCGCCCTTTTTTAGCTCGCCTCGATCGAGCCGTGACGCCGATGGATTGCGATAGTGCCCTCTTCCCTGTAGCCTTCCCTGTCCAGTACTGTACAGTATAGGCGAGCAGCCCATCAACCAGGAGGGGGGGGGGGGGGGGGGCTTCGGTGGTGTAACCGCGTGTTGAGTGGCCAGATGGAGCGAGCAGAGGAGAGAGAGAGAGAGAGAGAGAGAGAGAGAGAGAGAGAGAGAGAATTGCTCAAGGCGGCAACGCTATTTTGGCATGCGTGCATGTACTTTGGCAACCTCCTCGCAGGTGCAGCAGCTTCATTTCGTTAAAGCACCGCTAGCAGCAAGAGGAGGTGATGCTGCTGCCTCCTTGCAGGGAATGGGCTTGTGCTTCTGCAACTAGAGGCCGTGGCCGTTTTGCTACTGCTGATACAGTACGAGGAGGCATGTGTGTACATGTGAGCATCAATCATGTTTGTTTCTTTTTGCTCTCCCTTACATGCTCATGGCCAGGCATGCTTCTGGCCAATGCAAAGGTGACAACTTTCACGCAGCCGCCAGAAGTAGGTGGCAAAAATCTCAGATGCTAGATGGCACCCCATCTGAGATGCCATCTCGTCACCAAGCCTCGACAAGAGGGCCCGTGTAACGGTGTGCGTGTGCGTGCGAGTGAGTAAGTACATTTGATGTGCCTGTGTGGGTGTGTCACCGTCATCACTTCTGAGTTTCTGGGCTCAGGATTCCTCACCAACAGCCTCACTTGTCCCCCCTTTGCTCTGCTCTGCCCTGTATTCGTACTTGCCCCCCTGATCTCCCATCACGAGGCATATCACGCCTCTCCTCCCCAACGTCTCCAGCCGGCCGGTTCGCTAAACTAGCAGCAAAGCAAGAATCCCATCGCCGAACGTAACGTGGCTGACAGCAGATCGAGCTCAGAAAAGTCGGCAACGCACCGTCGACCCATGCCGCTCACACACTTGCGTCTCCTCTTTCAGTGACCGCCCTCTTGCCATGCAAGACCCCTGCGCTCAACCAGAAAGTGGCGGCCCCCGCTTGCTGGCATAAGCTTCTGTCTCCCCTTCTTCTCTGGCAGGGGCAAAAAGGCCTCTGCTTATGTGCTCTCCGCCTTTTTGTGATTCCCAATCCCGCCTATTCACTCGACGCCAATCCCGGCCGCGGCCACCGCCTGCCTCGGTAGTCGTGCAGTCGTGCGTGGATGAATCCAAGTGCTGGTAGACGGCAGCCTGTGGGATGGAAGCACAAAGAGCCTAGGCGTGCTGTACGAGACCAGGGCGATGGAGTGATGCCAGTCGTAGCATCGCCAATCACAGCCGCATCTTGTGTACACACTTGGTTGTCGTGGTAGGTATTACCTCCTACACTGCAGCACTGCAGCACGGCTAGTATTACTGCACGGTATTACTACCTACAGGTACATCAAGCATTCATCAACCTCGTCATTGGCCGTCTGCAGTACAAGCCACCGATGCATCCTGCTGTGTGCCCTTGGACGACGTCTCGGCACTCATTTACACCGTAACTGCAATGACTAGCGGCCCTCTTAGTGCTTCCAAATGGCTTCCTCGGCGCCATAGGTGCGCTAAAAAAAAAAAAAAAAAATCGGAAACAGCACCAGCAGAGCAGGCAAAAACGTCAAACGGTACAGTCGCACATCCTCTGCCCGGCCCAGCGGCGTTGATGCCCCGATCTTCCGGCACCTCGTCCAACCCGCAAACTGTCCCGCACCGGATCAGCGCCCCGGCCGCTACATCTGGCTCCCTAGCCCCAAACCGCGGCTTTGCTTCACGATTTTATAACCCCGGCAAAAACCACCGTCAACATCGCCAGCACCGATTGCGAGCAAGAGAAGCATCGCACGCGCGACAAGGCAAGGACACGAAAAGCACAACATATTGCGGCAAGGCAAGGCATTGCATCGGCGAGAAACATAGAATTAAAAATAACCACAAACAGACGCACACTCCCCCGCCAGCTCCCGACTCTGCCCCTCACCCTCACCCTCACCCTCGTCTTCGTCCTCGTGTCTGTCTGCATCTGCCATCTGCATCGCCCATCCATCTCTCTCCTCTCGAGCCACTGCCGCGTGTAGGACTTCTGCCGGCACAGGTCCAACAGGCAGCCCATTGACCCCTCCCCTGCCTGGCCTTGCCCTTATCCCACCCCCATATAGCCCAGCCATCGACCAATATCAAATGAAATGATCGTCGCCTCGCCAGCCCTGCGTCGCCTCGCCTCGGCCTCCTCTTCTTCCTCCCGGCTTCGCTCGCATGGCCCCTCTTCTCTGCTTTCCCGTCGCTGCGGGGCAAGCAATCCTACATCCTCTTCCTGCTTCCACTCCCTCCTCTCTGCCTCGCCCTTCACTCACTTCCCGTCATCAGCCACAGCAGCCACTCAGATGAGGATGGCGTCGTCGTCGTCTACTTCCGCCCTGCCTCGCCTGGCCCTCTTCGAAGCCGTCGCCCGCCACGACGCCGATGCCCTCGCCGTGGTCCACTCGCTCTCTGGCCGGAGCTTCACCTACGGCCGGCTGCTGGGCGACGTGCGCCGGGCGCGGCACCGACTGCTCGAGGCCCGGGGCAAGGCCAGCGGCGACGACCTGGACGGTGAGAGGGTTGCGCTCTTGGTCGAGAACAGCTACGACTACGTCGGTGAGCAATCTTTGATTCAACCGCTTATACATAGGTATATATAAGCAGCCCTGACACAACGTCACAGTCGCTCTGCTCTCCGTCCTGGCCGCGCGCGCAATCGCCGTGCCACTGTCTCCCGCATTCCCCATCCCCGAGCTTGAGTATGTCCTCAACCACAGCGAGGCCTCGCTACTCGTCTCGTCCCCCAAGTTTGCCTCCAAGGCCCAGCAGGTCCTGGCCGCAGAGCTGACGTCCAAGCCCGCCCACGTCGAGCTGCCCAAGCACACCGAAAGTGTGGATGCTGCTGCCGCACGAGAAGAGGTTCCCTTGGAGGACAGCGCCGAGCCGGGCCAAGCAGGTCTCATGCTGTATACTTCAGGGACGACAAACAAACCGGTAAGAAACTGCCGTTCATCATAATGCGTGCTCCATGTTGAACCTTTGTCCTAAAACTCAAAACTCTCCAGAAAGGCGTCTTGCTGCCCCAGTCCGTCCTCACCGCGCAAGCTCGCTCCCTCCATGAAGCCTGGGAATACTCCCCCTCGGACCATCTCCTCCACCTGCTCCCCCTCCACCACATCCACGGCGTCGTCAACGCCATCCTGACGCCTCTCCTCGCCGGGTCTTCCATCGAGTTCATGTTCCCCTTCAACGCCGACGCCGTCTGGAACCGCCTCGCTACTCCTTTCCTCCCAGCTTCCGAGATCACCACCTCCACCAACGGCATCACCACCAACGGCAACAGCACGCCAGCAGCAGCATCCAAGGCTCCCAGACCAAAAGTCACCTTCTTCACCGCCGTCCCCACAATCTACAGCCGCCTCCTCACCACCCACAAGTCCCTCCCTCCCCCCCTCCAGGACGCCTCCCGCGAGGCAATCTCCCCTGCCAACCTCCGCCTCAACATCTCCGGCTCCGCCGCCCTGCCCACGCCCATCAAGACCGCCTGGGCATCCCTCAGCAACGGCAACGTCCTCCTCGAGCGCTACGGCATGACCGAAGTCGGCATGGCCCTCTCCTGCGGCCTGTCCTTCGCCGACCGCGTCGACGCCTCCGTCGGCTGGCCCCTGCCCTCCGTCCAGGCCCGCCTCGTCGACGTCGACTCCGCAGAGGTCATCCTCCCCGGCCAGGAAACCGGCCCCGACGGCCGCGAGCGCTCCGGCGAGATCCAGCTCCGCGGCCCAACCATCTTCAAGGAATACTGGCACAACCCAGCCGCCACCGAAAAGGAATTCACAAACGACGACGACGGCCAGGGTCGCTGGTTCAAGACCGGCGACGTCGCCGTCCGCCGCCCCGTCCCCACCGCCGGCCTCAACGCCTCCCACCAACCCTGGGCCGTCGGCCCGCTCTACTTCATCCAGGGCCGCAAGTCGGCCGACATCATCAAGACGGGCGGCGAGAAAGTCAGCGCGCTCGAGGTCGAGCGCGAGCTCCTCTCCCTGCCGCAGGTCGCCGAGGCCGCCGTCGTCGCCGTGCCCAGCGGCGCATGGGGCCAAAAGGTCGGCGCCGTCATCGTGCTCGACAGGGCCGTCGCCGACAAATGGTCGCCGCTGGAGATGCGCCGCGCGCTCAAGAGCCGCCTGGCCAACTACAAGATCCCGCAGGTCATGAAGGTCGTGGACACCATCCCGCGCAATGCCATGGGCAAGATCAACAAAAAGCAGCTTGTCAAGGCCATCTTTGCCGACGAGCACAGTGGTGACGAGGCATAGATGTTTTGACTGCTATATGGCTTTGGCTGCCTTGGCGACTGGATGTAGAATAGAGTTAGTAGCCATATATGAAATATGTAGGTACAGTAGGCAATATCTAAGCAATCTAGACCGTGGGGAGAGTCATAAAGAAAAAGCGTGAAACTACAAGCCTCAAGCGTTAACATAAATCAATTGACAAGAAGTAATTATTAAATAAAAGGCAATATCTAAGCAATTCAGACCAAATGAAACTCATAACTGAACTCACTAAAACATAAAATCACAAGTCTCAAGTTGTAACAGTAAATCAATTGACAGGAAAGTATTAAATAAAAGAGAAAAATCAATGCTTATAAAAAGAAG
Source organism: Trichoderma sp. CBMAI-0020 (assembly GCA_030708095.1). Lineage (NCBI taxonomy): Eukaryota > Fungi > Ascomycota > Sordariomycetes > Hypocreales > Hypocreaceae > Trichoderma > Trichoderma sp. CBMAI-0020. The sequence goes on from JAJNCI010000001.1 coordinate 2,309,151, forward strand.
CACAGTATTTTGGGCCCGAATATCAGACATCTATTTTTTTCCCTTCTTTTTCGGGGTTTTCTGAAATAGGGAGGTCCCTGTTTTGGTTCCTCGCCAGCCGCATCTGCTGCCTTGCGCAGCCTAATTTTGACAAGTTTCAAGAAAAGAAAAAAGATAACGAGAGCTCCTGAGCCAACGCCGTCATGTGATGTGAGAAAGATGCCATCGTCCCAGAGTCATTAGTTGCCCGAGAAGCCAAGCTCATGTCTTGCTATGCGCAAACCCCGACCCGCATCCGACAAAGGAAAAAGTAATTCATGTCTCTTAACCACTGACCCCTGAATGCCCACTCGTTCTGTCCCACGACGGGATACAAGGCCTTGAGAGAGGTGCGCATTGGGGGACATGCTACGGATATCTGGTGGTGGTAGGTAGTAGGGTGTAGTCAATGCAACCTCCGCTCCCCGTCCAATATTGTAAAGCTTCCATCGTTGGGCCATTATACGGTATACTTGGCCTTGGCTCTGGTGCTACCAGCATGAGCACTGTCCGTGTGGCCTGAGAACTCAATCTGCTCGTTGCTGGGGAGCTCAAGGGTTTCCTTGAATCTGCGCCCGATAGACAGGAGAATGTCCTTACCCTTCTCCGAGCTTCGGCCCTTGCCGCCGGCAACATCGCCGTCACCTCGGCCGGGAATGCTCTTTCCTATGGTGCGAGTCCAGACTCCGATACGGTAGAAGCCCTTGCGGACGTTGACAACAACGCCCATGACCTCGCCATCGTCTTCCTCCTCGAGCGTCTCACCGATGGCGCCCATCATGACATGAAGCCAGAGGCGGTCGACATCGACGTTGCGCTTATCCTTGTACTGGTAGGACCACTTGCCACCGTGCTTGTTCTGGGGGTCTTCCCACTCTGGGCGAACGCCGGCCTTGAAGAGATGGTAGTCGGACTTGAGGGCAAGTTCTGAAACGGGAGCAACGTTGTTCTACACGATGGGCATCGTCAGCAACCAGATACATGGGATGAAACCTCACAAGGAGGCCTCTCGGTAGATGCGTCATGGACTTACGTAGACGCCCCAAAACTCCTCAACTGAATCAAAGGTGATGACCTCCTTGAGCAGGTCATTCCAGTTGTCGCCCTAGGGTAAACACACACAAGATAATTAGCTCTAGTGTCCTCGATCAAATCAACATTTGGCTGTAGCCGTGAATCCAATCTAAGTTATCCTCATTGGCAACCACTTCCCAGGTCCGATGCCGCATACCTTTCCGCTCGGGGGCTTGGTGAACCACAGAGTCCACTTGTTCTGGAGAGGATGCTTGACGTTGAAGTTGTCCTTGTCGTGGAAGACCGTCACGGGCTTGCTGTCGTCCGCGGCCTCGCTTCCGTTCTCAGCGCCCTTGGGCGAGATGGGGATGGTGGAGAGATCGACCTGCTGGTCCATGTTGGTTGCCTCCGTCGCAGCAGCAGCCATTGTGTCGCTATTTGTGTCGCGCGGGAGCTGTGTCAAGTTTGTGGGTGGTTTGGTGGTTTGGTGGTTTGTAGCCGCAAGGAAGAAGCGAAGAGGTGTGTGTTTTGGAGAAGAACCTGGAAAAAAAATTGGAGCTCTCTCAATGGCGGGAATTCGAAAATCGCGGGGCAGCAGCGGTGGGATGTAGGTAGCAGCAAGGGAAAAAAAAATTGCAGTGGCGGCACAAGGAAAAGAGAAGAAGTTTGATGGCCGCTTCTGCTTTTGGAGGGTTTAGAAATTTGGAGTCAAAGTAATATTCGGCTAAAAGTAGTCGATCTCTGCCTAGATAACGTCCGAACTTGCTCCAGGCAAAGAATCGGGCTTGTTTCGTCAAGTGCGAACAGTTATTCTTTTTTTTTTTTTTGCAACCGATGCTGCTAGTACTTTACGGGGCGCGTAAAAGGTTGACATTTGGCAGTGGCTGTCCTGTGAAAATGTTGGCCTGAAATATTAGGCAAGAACTAAAAGTAGAGTGTACTTGTCATAGCATTGGCAATAGGCTGAAAAGGCATGTACTGCTTACAAGATTATTCTAGTTCGCTGAACAACATGGCCAGTAGCTACTATCATGAGAAGATAACACAAACTTTGAGGACAAAAATCAAGGGCTAAATATAGAAATTGGCAAATCATACTGATCCTGAACCGGAGGCTGGACATGGAAACGCAATGAAAATCCAAATATAGATTAAAATAGAAAGCCGCTTAGCTCACTTGTCAAAAAGCTTTCATTATCACCAACCAGAAAACAAATGGCACTGCACCGGCAATAATTCAAAGGATATACCATTTTTGATACAAGTATCTACACATATACATATAAATGTATATTACTCATTTCCCCTCGTACGTATTCGTCGAAACAAAAATACCTACACACAACAAGCAATCCATTAATAAACAGCCCTCCACCAAAATATCGTCCCTACCTTCCATCCGTCCGTCCGTCCGTCCGTCCTTTGCTTATATCCTCCCTCGTATGTAAAACCCTCGTTTCCCGTTCTATCCTTAGAATAAATAACAAAGAAAAGAAAAACATAAAAAATATCGCTCCGCATGTAAAAACCAGGTTGAGAAAAAGGAAATCCCTTTAACCAGACTTGTCCCGTCCTTGCTTGCTTGTATATCCATTCCACTTGTCGTTTCTTTCTCTCATATAAAAAAATGGCATTGACCTGCACTACCTTATACCTTGTGCATATGCTGTCCTTCCGTATTCTTTTGCATCCCAAAAGATAAATAAAAAAAAAGTAAGTAAAAAAAGTAAATCCGTCGTGTCTTCCTGTTTGACGCCTCCTTTGAAGTGAAATAGGAAGCGTAATAGGAAAAAGAAAAAATCGCACCCAAATAGTCGTAATCGTGAGATTTCCACATCATGTAAAGGAAAATTTGCAATGCCTTCTTGAAATATGCAAAGGCAAATGCTTCCTCAAATCAAAAACTTTTTTGTCGAAATAGAAAGAACAGGCAGAAAAGCAAAAGAGGAGAAGAAGAGAAGCAACTATGGAGAAAAGAGAATGAAGAGGGCATGCAGTAAAACTCAAATCGACCTGCCACTCTCCAGCTTATTAACATTCTCTTCAGTCAAGGCTTCTCCTGTTCCAGACTCAGGGAGGGAAATGTTGTTGAGATCAGCTGGCACACCCCCTGCGGCGTCAATGAGCTTCGTCCCGTGAAGCATATTCGACAACTCTTGCTCTCCTTCGGGCCGGCGCACCGGCGGCGACATCTCAGCCGCCATGGCCGAGTCAAACGGCGAGGGTTCATGTCGTCCATTGGTCGTCAGCGGCCGTGGCGTGATTGCGTTGGGATGGAATTCTTCCGAAGCCGAAAGAGGCAATGAATCGCCTTCTTCGATGCCCAGATGCGGTATGTCAGCATTCTCGCAGTGTTCTCCCATCTCGGAGCAGTCAGAAGCAGGCGGCTCCGACTGTGGTCGGCGTCGGGTCAGTGACCACCTGATGAGCATCTTCTCCAATACTTTCATCGTCACCGGCTTAGGTAGATAATCATCCATGCCAGCTCTTGTGCACTTTTCACGATCCCCTTGAATTGCCGATGCTGTCATGGCCACGATGGGCACATCTTGGACCAGCTTTTTGTATGGTGAATGGTGGCGGAGAAGGTGAGTACACTTATAGCCATCGATGATGGGCATCTGCACGTCCATAAGTATAATGTCCGGCTTTTTATTTTGGCCCTTTGATGCGCCAATCATATAATCCAGCGCCTCTTTGCCATTCCAAGTCGCTGATACTTGGAAACCAAGTTTCCCAATAGTCCGAGTGGCAATTTTCTGATTTACTGGACTGTGAGAGAGAGAGAGAGAACCGTTAGTCATAAGAAGAAGAAACTGGAACCAGCAGACGCTTACTTATCCTCCACCACTAATATATGCATTCGTGCTCTTTCAGATCGAGGAAGTTCTTGCTCAGTTGGCGGAGGCGTCTTTATAGAAACGCGCCGACGTGTCTTGGCAACAGGGCCGCTCACCGGGCCATCCGACCCTTGTGAAGCGCTCGTCAACTGCTCATACTCCGAGCTATTACACGAGAGGCTCAGCTCGGACTGTAGTCGGTCGGAGATGGCTCCGGCTTCAGCCAGGGATGGGGCTCTGGCCCCTGTGGGCTTCATGAATGGAATCCAAAACGTTGCTTTGGTGCCGGATCCCACGTTTGACTCCAGCTTGATGCGACCATTCATCAGGTCTAGCAAGTTCTTGCAAATTGTCAATCCGAGTCCCGTGCCACCGAATTTTCTCGCCGTAGATGGATCTCCTTGGCTGAATGGCTTGAAGAGCTTCTTGTGAACGCTTTCTTCGATGCCAATTCCCGAATCTTCAATGACAAATCGAACCTCGATCGCCTCAGCCGATTCGTGCTCTTTGATCACCGAAAACTTGACATAACCCTGGTTTGTAAACTTGATGCTGTTCGTGAGGAGATTGGTAATAATCTGTCGCAACCTGCCGGGGTCGCCAATAACCACTCGTTCATTCGCAATATCCTTCCCAACGTCGGATAGGAAATCCAGATTTTTCCGCTCAACAGCAAACTTGAGCATCTTCCTCACCTCCTGGACAATATGAGAGAGAGAAAATTGCACTTCTTCAATGTCCAGGCGACCAGATTCTACTTTGGAGAAATCTAGAATGTCATTGATTACAGTGAGCAGTGACGTAGCAGAGCTTTGAATATTGTCGACGTATTCACGCTGCTCTTCGGTCAACTCCATATCGCCCAGCAGCTCCGCCATGCCGAGAACTCCAGTGATTGGCGTCCTAATTTCGTGAGACATGTTGGCCAGAAATTGGCTTTTAAGCCTTGTAGCTTCTTTAGCAGCAGCCTCGTTGGCCATTGCGCGGCGCTTCTCTTTATCTTGCTCTCGCAAAGCTTCTCCTCTTTCTTTCAGCTCGGTCACGTCCATTATGACTCCTATTACGCCTTCGATACACGTCTCTTGCGTCGCCCTGTTGTCTTTTGTCTTTTTTCCGAGCATCGGGTGGAACCGTGTTCGATACCAGCGGTCATCTACCCACCAGATAAGAGTCAGCTTTGCAGGCCGCCTCTTGATACCACGATTTGGCCCAATCAGGATTTTGGGTTCTTTTTAAGGGTAACATCACTTACCAATTCCATGCTCCTTCACGTCCTCGTTGGTTCTTCCCCCCAAAATATCTTCGATGGGCTGCAGCCACTGCGGGCGTTCCCCATCAGGCGCCTGTTCGGTGAGTCGGTTGAAAACGGTATACATGTTCTCGCCGACAAACCACCTGCTCCTTTCATGGTTATCTTCAGTGGCGCTGTTCCAAATCAGAGCACCCTCAAGCATAGTGACTCGGCGTTCGGGGTCAACGGTGAAGATGGTGACGTGCGAATGAGCAATCACACTCAGCAGTTGCTGGCGTGTACGCTTAGCACTGAGCTTCGTCTGCATGCTCTCGTGAATGTCGGTGCAAGTCCCTGTTGTAATGAAAATACTTTGGTTAGTTGCTTGTCCTTGTTTCGCCCTTTGTGAATCGTTTAAAATCAAACATACCAAACCACTTTTCAATATTGCCCGTTTCTTTATCGCGCACCGCAAGGGCACGGCCAAGGAACCATCGCCACTCTCCCTCTTTGCTGAGGCAGCGATACTCCATCACATAAGGATCTCCTGTCTTCAGAGAGTGAGTCCAGCGAGCTCGAGCTTCAGGCATATCGTCAGGGTGGACCGCTGGGTGGATATTTCCTTTGAGATCCAGTCCAATGCAGCGCCCGGGGCTCAGGCCGGTATAGGCATACCATCTCGTATTGAAAAAATCGTGCGTTCCGTCCGGGCGCGCCGTCCACACCAGCTGCGGCATCGTGTCGCATATGAGCTTGAAACGCTCTTCGTCGCGTTCTTTGATGTGGGTAATCTCTTCCGTCATGGTTGTTACGTCACGGCCAGTGACGACGGCGGCAAGAAATTCGTGCGTGTTCTCGTCGTAGATTGCCTCTCCTAGCACGTCAAATATGATTCTGTTCCCTTTGCGTCCGTACATGCCGATACGTTTGCTATCAAAGGGCTTCTCTGTCCTAAGCAGTATAGATATCGGATACTCGCTCACTTCTAGGCGCTTCGTAAAATCTTCGTTCCACACTTCCCATTTCTCCAGCAGGTAATCTCCATCGAGGGAAGAGTCAAGATCCGTATTCTCAGGGAAGAGCTGTCTCGCAGCCTTGTTCGGAAACGTGACACTGCCATCTTTCCACATGGCGACAACGGGCATCTGTGTGCTATCGATCAGGGCGTCTTTCATCATGATGAGCTTTTGCAGCACCGAGGGCGTGCTGGATTGGGCATGAGACGCCACGGTTGGAGGTCCCATGGGAGGGAAGGGGCTCGAGGACATGGTAATAACGCCCGGACTGTAGAAGAGTGGCGAGCTAGAGTCTCGGCTGGAAGCCACGGATGCCGGGCTTGATGTAGTTATCGACTTTTTGTCCACGGCTTCGAGGGCGCTGGACCGAGCAACGGCCCTCCGACCGCTAACAGGCATGGCCGGGGCAGATTGAGCATTGGTAAAGGTCAGCGTGAAGAAGACTTGCTTATCCTCGATTTCCCAGATGGTGATGATCATCTTGGCAAAAGCATGATACTCGGACTCCTTTGACCTGTATCGACTATTGAATGTGGTCTTGGCAATGTCCTTTCGGGTGATGATGACCTCTACCGTTGCGTCCTGGGTCGGCCGCTCGATGGGCTTGTGTTCTGGCCCATCAGTCTGCGATAGGGCAGTGGCAGCCGTTGGCGTGACTTCACCGCCGCCGCCTCCAAGGTGAGACGGCCGTCGCTGGTGGTTCGAGGCCGCCGGTGGCCGCACGCCAACTTCGGTGACCAAGGTGTCGAGGAAGGCCTCCCATGTGACCCATACGGGACGGCCATCCTGTATCATATCAATACCCACCTGCGACAACGTCTGCCCTCGCAGCTTCTCCATCGTTTCCGACGCATCCTCGTCGCTCAAGTCGTCGGAAATGATGCCAAGCATCCTGCCCATGGCCTCATTGGCCAGTACAACCGTCTTGAGGCTGTTGAGGATGATGACGGGAACAGGCAGATACTGCATTGCGGAAAAGGCAACCTGGCCCGGGGATATCGACGGCATGGCGAGTCGAAAGGGGCTCTGAGACTTGGAGCGGACGCCATCGCCAGGGTCTCTGAGGAAGCGTCCGCCCCCCAGAGAGCGAGGGCTGTCCTCCAAACGGCCATTCTTGTCTGCCGTAGTCAGCTGAGCAGGCGCCGGCTCTTCCACTGATGGCGCCGAGTCGAAATCGAGATCCGGCAGGCCTCGTGGGGCATGGTGGGCAGCGGAAGCGGGAGAGGGAGTGGAAGCCGAGGCGGACGGCGAAGTTCGGTTCTTACTGCTCTCGCGAGCACCTCCCAGGGACGTCATATCGTGGGTGACGCACGCATGAGGGAGACGCGCACCGGTGGGAGGGCAGCGAGGACTGTTTCAAGGGCAGCCACTCAGTAGCCAAATCTGCGGTATGAGCTGCTCAGCAGGAGAACGAACTCAAGGGACGTATCGAGCCGAGCCGGGTTGGACGAATGGAGAACAAAGGAGCAGGAGAGAAGAGCAAGACGGAGCAGTTGGAACGACGATGATTGTACGATGGGAGAAGCCCGGCCCAGCCTCGCTCAGGACAATCACAAGCTGACAATCGCCCAGACGATGGGCTGAATAACTGGAGTTGCGGAACAGAGAGCAGGAAAGCAACGGCTCCCGCAAGGACTCGATGCGTTAGTGCTGCTCTACTTGACGAAGCTATGCCGGTATCGCAATGGCGTGGGATATTGCAGATCTCTGGCTCCACCCATTCGATGGAAGGACAGGCTTTTTCTGGAGTCGTGAAAGGGCTGTAGCACAAAGTTAAAAAGTTAGGGACCAGCACGAGCTCGACGGCGGTTCGCCCAAGGCCAAGTGCCGGGCTGGCAAAGGGCCCGGTTTATAAAATGTCCGGATCAAGGAGAGACTCGACGGCTGGCTCCAGCGAGACGCCGGCAGCTGGGAGCGAAACGAGACCAGACAAGACAAGACAAGCTGGGCAAATCTGCGCACCGGAAGCGGGATCATTAATCAGTTGGAACAGCTTGAAGTTCGCTCTCGATGGCCGCAAACAGGCAGCGTGGAGACGGCGGCTTGGGGCTAGGACTGGTGGCTTGGGACTAAAGTGGACGAGACCCTGAGCTGAGACAGCAATAGGAAACGGCGGGGGAGTCCTGGATGTGCGTTGGATTGGTGCGGCGAGCACTCAAGGGCATACAAGTACAAGTAGTAGATGTTGATACGAGGGGAGCAGCAGCAGTAGTGGCCGCCAGTAGTGGGCGCAGCAGGGGGAGGTGGGAAAAGCAACGAGGGCATGGAGGACGAGAGTGAGGCAACGATTCAAGGAACAAGGTTTGTCATCGGCCGCCTTCTTTTTTCCTTGCTTCAAAGTACAAGTACCGGTACCAGCTCTCCACACACAGCGTGCTACCAGACAGGTACTCGTACTCGTCCGGACCCTGCGAGGCTTCTTTGTTACATGTGCGTGCCCCTTGGCCAGACCGACGGATAGTAATAGTGAGCTGAGACAGGTCCATCATCTGGCCCGGCATAATACCGCTGCTCTCCCTGCTGGTGGTGCTATTGCGCCCAAGACACTCCAGCCAAGTAGATACCATCGTATTCCATCCAATGCTGCTTCGTGCTAGCAGTAGTATCCCATTCTCACTCGATACGCCCGGCAAAAAGGGCTTTTGAACGGCAGCGTAGCCCTTTAGGACCAAGTGTGAGGGAGAGCCCGGCTCTTGTCTCGGCCAACCGGTACATGATTACAGCACCGCCGCATGCAACATACTGTACGGCACATGCATCCATCCATGTACCTGCCAACCCATGGAGCCTTGATACCTACTAGTAGGTACGGTAGTATGCAGCCTGCCTCCAGCGTACAACTGCTACGCGTGAGTACCTGGCATACAATTCATGTAGTACCCAGGGCCTATAATAGCAGACAGGTGTGGCAGCGGCGCGGCAGGCAGATCCAGACCGCAAATCTGACAGCCCAGCCAGAGCCGAGAGATGATGTAGGAACAACACCTTGTGTACCTAGTAGGTGCCCATCTATGTACAGTATTAGCACCGAGGCAGGCACTCCGTGGTGTACAGTAAGACAGTGTCTTCGGTGTCCCATGCGTCCCCAGGTGAGATCAGACCAGACCACCCACCAGGTTCCGCCTAGGGCCATGAACCAAGAACCAAAGAACCACGACCCAAGAATCAGAGGCTGACTGACGAGGACGAGAACCCGGGAGTTGGCGGCGGCGCGCCTTTGTCTCTCGTCGGCCTGCTCCGTCCGCTGGGCTCCATCTGGATTAAAACCGGTGACCCGTCCCTGCTGCAAGGCATCCGCCAAACTTGCTTTTGGTATCACAACACTTGTTGGAGAGCGGAGAGAATGTGGGCTTTTCGGGGAGGGGCGATTGTCTGGCCCTGATTGTGATTTTGGACGTTGACCGCCTTGGCACCGCTCAGCCAGTCAATGACACGACAGGCCGGGGCTGACAAAGAATGTCATGACAAAAACAAGTTCTGTGCTTCCTGTGGGACGGACGGGTCTCCATCTTGTCATGTCAAAACTGCGGTGGCGAAAAAACCAGACAGGAATCGAGACGAAAAGAAAGATCAGCAGAGGTGTTAGCGCTGGCGGCGTGTTCTGGATAAACAGGCGCTAGACAGCAAGAGCGCAGCTCTCAAGCATGAACGCTTCCACGATGAGCCTAGCCGCGTGTCTCTGCTATCGAGCCATCGAGCATTTTGCGCCCTCGGGCTTTTGGCAACTTTCCCATGAGAGGGGGTGTCGCGGCACAGACGGGCACAGCGCAGGGTCTTGGGCGAGGGCTGCGGCTGGCAAATAGGAAGACGGGACGGTGCAGGAAAAAGTAAAAAAGAGGCACAAGTCCAGGCCCTATCGCGCATCTGAACGCTGCTAATGCGCGCCGCTCCCACTCCGCGAGGTCCCTTCCCGCATCTGACTGGCTTCCATCTGGGCTGTTGGCTGGGCTTTGTCCTTTTTTTTTTTTTTTTTTTTCCTTTATTCGATTATTTTTTTTCCCGGCTCGGCAACCAGGGCCAGGTCCCAGCTCGCCTCGGAAGAGGGTCCCAGCCCAGGAGAACAAAAACGTCGAGTTCTGATGCAAATCACTACTGCAGCTAAAATGGCCGGCTTTTGCTTTAGACGAGACGCCTTCACGGCCTGGCTGGGCAGATTGGCACGACCCGACAGCCAGGAGAAAGCGGAGAAGGGCTGATCTTGCTGTGTTTTCGGCCCGGGTTGCATACACAAAAAAACAAGTATCTAAATGCCTACTGGATGCTGGCCATTTTGGCTGATCTTGCCGAAACATGGCCCCCCAGCGATGCATCTCTATCTTATGCAGGATCCTTCCCAGCACCTTTGTTTTTCGTGTGTGTTATAATTTTGATTTCCTTCTCGTGCCATCAGCTCCTTCGCCCTCATCCGACGGGCGCAAGGCCCCCGACTAAGACGTGCCACACCCTCCGCAAAGGCCGTTGTTAAACACAAAAAGACCGCCTCCAATGGCTCAGTAGCTGAGGGTGCCTTGAATGTGTGCCTGTTCGCCGCCAAGCCTGCCCATCAGATCCAGGACGCGGCGAATCAGGGCGATCCAAAAGCAAGGGTGCAAGAGCAATGGAGAAGGCGACAAAGTGAAAGCCAGCTGAGTGAGACCATCATACGCCTCGAGCTATCGGTACGCGATCCAATCAAACAACGCGGCCCACTGGAGCTGGGTCGGTTGAACGGTTTGCTTCTTTCTCCATCTGGCTTTTCCCGCTCTAGACTTCTTTATTTCAGGTGTGCGTGTTTCGTTTGGCCGCACTAAATTTCATGACAAGCCTCACTTTGCTTATCCCTGTCCAAAACGGCTTGCTGCAACAGGGGTCCCCGCCTGACAAACGCCCAGCAAAAAAAAAAAAAAAAAAAAGGAAAAAAATATGTAAAATGGAAGGCTTCTCGGATCCACCCATTTGTCTAGAACACAGAAGCTCCAAAGCACAAGCCCAAAAAATCAACATGGGCTCGCCGATTTTCAGCTCTCTTGCTCGGTGGATAGCCGCAAGTTTCCGTCTGGTGACCGGATCCAAAAGTCAAGAGAGGCAAAGCAGGCACCGACGCTTGATGACCTGAGACACACTTGTGATAGAATTACATCTTCTTTGCTTTTTGCTTTGTGTTTTTCTTTTCTCTCCTTTTTTAACCCCTTCGATGATGGCCTGGGCCTTGATACTATATGCCTGGAGAGACTATTGGTTTGTCCACAGCCACAGAAATCTCGCTACATCCCAAAGTTGGGTTCAATTTGCGCAAGGAACTTCCATATACCTACTACAGTACACACAAAAATAGTAATACTAATTGTCAAGCCGTAGCATTACTCGTACACACGAATACTAGCATTACCACTTATATCTGACGTCCAGGGATCAAGGGCTCATATACGTGTATCGGCTGGCTTCCGAGCGCCCAGCCAGACCTCTCAGTCTCATCTTGTACACCACTCGTACCCCTTTGTATCCTTTTCCGAGATGCGACAATTCACATTTCATTTCTCCGACGGCTTGCTGCTGCTAGGCAGCACTTCCAGACTCTGGATGGGTACATGCTCGTGCATGCGTCCTATATAGTCGTACTGCAAGCAGGTATGCTAGTCTAGCATATACTGAGCTGGTCCGTCGTCCAACAACAGCTTGGCGTGTCCCCATGTGCGGCTCGCTCTTCGCGCCGCCGATACTGTCAATATCCTTACTCGTCTAGTAGAACGCACGCTTACTAAATCACCATTGTCCGTAAACCAAATATGACTACATGTCAGCTTGCTCGGAAACATCTCGCCGACTCTTTTGCTTCTCGTAGACCGAAACAACAAAGCTCCCTTGGCTCCCACTTATACCACCCGTCCATACAGCAAATGCTGGCAAAGCTCCACAAAGGCGATCTTAACTCCATTTTCCAAATCGGCGCCTTTCCTAATGCTACCCGGCTCCAGAATTAAGAGCTCAGCGCAAAAAAAAGCCCTGGTTTGAATTTTTTGCCGTGGAGGGCTCCTCCTGCATGCATATACCAGCCCCATACAGCTCGTACAGTAAGTAAACATCCATGGATCCCATCCCAAACAACCAAGGGCATCTAAGCGGTTTTATGGGTCATGAAAGACACGCTCCTCAGCAACTTCACCGCATCCTCTTTCTCGTGTCCCGCCCATGCCATGCCTCGTTCGGCTTCATTAGGCGAGAATGCTACTACCACCTGTAAGTCATTAGTCGTATCGCGCCATCCTCCTCGCCGGCCTATCGTGAGTTAAACTTCATCTGCCCGCAATTTGAGCAGGTCCACCACTGCCGCTCCATCTCTGTCGCGCAATACTCGCAGCGCCAAGTGGACGGCCGAGGGGGTGCTGGGGCCGGTGCCGACGTGGAGACCGATGCCGACGTCGATATTGGCTGTCGCTGTGTCGTCTGTGCTGCTCGTGAGGCCTCACCAGCCTTTGTCTTCTTCTTGGGGGGGCTGTTTGTTAGGTCGATGACAGCTGGTCTCGGTCCAGGCTGTCTCGGCCTCACCGGTACGTCCAATGTCGTCTCACTGCGTTCTGCTCCACAGGCATCACAGCACAGGAAGTTCTGTGGGTTGTGCAGAGTGCATACCGAACATACCCAGAAGGATTCCTCGTCTGCTCGAGGGGGTGCCGGTCTTTTATTGTCATCACGGCTGGTGCTGCTTCTTCCTGCATTTGAGCTTCCGTTGCCAAATACAGAGGCGTCCCCGCCTCCACTCATGACTTTTTCCGCCGGCGATGAGGTTATATACGAACCACTTGAACTGGCCATCTCGTCTTCCTGAGCTAGCTCCCACAGTGCTTGAGAGATGGCAAGCTCATTGGCCTCGTCTTCTTCGGCTTGCGTCCGGAATCCATTCTTCGATGCCGTATCAGCAATATCATGTATCTCATTTTCACTAAGCTTCTCGGTGGCGCAGCCCTCAAGCGCTTTGTTGCGTCTCTCGGCCGCTGCCGCCGCTGCTTGACGTAGGTCCCTGCCTGGCCTTGGCGGTCGTGGAATGTCTTCTCCGCCAAGGCGTCGCCCTGACCCTTGAGTCAATTGCTGGTGGGCTTTTCGCTTTTCAGCGGCGGCACGGGCAAGTCGTTGCACTTCATGGGGTGGCAACGCCTGTCTCCCACCCAGGCGGTGGCCATTGGACAAGAATCCTTCGCCTGTATAGCCTTTATGGAGGAGGTCCTGCCATTCATCACGCAACTGATCCCAGAGGGCGTGAAACTTGGCGTCATGAGGTCCGTGTACAATGTGGCACAGCTCATGCAGCATGGTGTCAACAACTCCCTCTGTTGGAAGAAATTGGTTCTGGTCCTGCGGGTAACGTAGTCTCAAGCATATTTTCTGCCCGCGATTGACATTCAACCCTATTTACAAAAGGTTAGTCACAACTTTAGACAGCCAAGCTAGGAGCAAATGATGTTGTGGTCGTATACGCACCAAGTAGGCTCTGCTGTGATGGATAGAATTCGTCCAGCTCTCCAACTTTCCATCCTCGACTACGCATAATCGGCTTCACCAAAGAAGCCACCTTCTTCAGGGTCGTCAACGCCTCATCAGCGCGCCGAAACTGCGCCAGATGGCGGTAGGATAAAACCAAGGGGTCGTGTTCCGGCATCTTGGCTACACCGTTGTAATCAATGGGGAATTTTCCCTTTAGTCTGGAACAGTATTCTGTTCCGTCTAAATTCTAAATCGAAGGAAAGGTGAAGGTATCAAGCGACGCCGCAGGCTAAGCAAGACAAGAGAAGGAAAAGAATCGAAAAGAACCATGTCTACATGGATTTTAGTCGCCAAAGATGCTTCTAGATATTTGCCACGTCACAAGTAGATGCCTTGAATAGCAGCATCTCATTTCACAATTGAACGCTTCTGTGCCCGATGGAAGAGTGCGATGGCTGTAATCACGAGATGGCAAGGCATGAAGTCTACGCGGCCCGAGATGACTAAGCGCCGTTGAATGATGATGGACAGCACTACTACGAATCACAGCTAGGAAAACCAGATAGTGTAATCTAGTGGTCGGGGCAGGTGAATCATGTCTGAAAAGAGACCTCCTTTCAATTTTTAGGCGTTAAATATCTTTTGCAAGGCTAGGTGAATAGATGAGCTGGCTGATAAATTCGTCAACGCTTATCTAAAGCTTGGGTGGCTTCTAGAATGCAGAGAAGTTCGGCGATACCAGCGCACCCACCTTTAACAAACCCAACAATCGCCAGAAGCGAGCCATGTTGATAGTTTTGGGGTCCTATAACAATTCTTGATCATGAGATCAGAGTTATTCAAGAGCTCATCAGAGGAAACTTATCGCCACACATACGCCTTTCGCCCGTATATTCCCAGTCTAAATCCATTCGGAATAGAGTACGTACAAAAATTATTCAGGGATGAGTGCTCTAGAAGAGTCCAGATCATTCTCCATCTTTCGCTGCCATCCGAATTCCGTACTTCCACGGCATAAAGGGCTCGCGTACAGGCTCATCATTTTGAGTTGCTTCATCCACGCCGCTCGTCACATTTCAAGGTCATGCTGTCATATAAGAGAACATTTCGGTACAATCAAGTACAACGCTTATAGACGTCCTGTCACATTCAGGAATATTATAATCCTTGGGCAAGCCCCCCTTGTCTCGAACAGCGTGGGCCACGGAGCTGAGACACTTGGCCCAAGGGTCCAGGATACTACATGTAGCCGGCCTGCAAGCCGTCACATTGGCATACTGCAGATGAAGCATCCAGAGAGATGATTGGCTTCCTACTTCGATGCTACTCTCTACCGCAGACCATGCCTCAAAGGTGTCGTAGCTCTCAGCATGCATATGTACATGTGTGCTTAGCGTAGCAGCCGCCTGAGTCGGAGACGCCGAACGGGCATATTCACACCGTCAGCCCATTCATATCGTGTGCCGCGGCCAGACAGTCCAATGAACTCGCGAGGACTGGCATTCCATATAATATGAGGACTGATACCTCATATTTGTTCGTTCGTGGCACCGAGCAGTCCTGGAAGCATGACTAGCTGCTTGAGTACATGTACATCAATGCTACTCCTTACATTACTTTGTTTTAGATCCGGCAGAGTCCCCATGACAAGGATGTATCAGCACTGATGAATACCTTACTCTGGACACGTGCGGTATACTTGAGGGTTTAATTCCGTGCCAATACTGGCATGCAAGTCAACGTTAAACGCACAGTAATGCATAATTCAGGCCAATTCAATTCACCAGATTGCTTCCAGCGGACAGGTCATTTAGTAAAGCTGTATTCCATAAGCCTCAATAGAGATCCATTGAGTCTCTAAACACTTACATCGCCCATTACATACAATCGGTGTATCTTATAGCCGCCAACGCCTCATTCTCCTTCAGCCAACGTCCGAGATCTGAACAGTTCATGTGTATGATCAGCGTGGTACAGCTTGTAAACACCATGAGAAATCCTACTGGCACGGTCTCATTTCGAGAGCGCCTTTCATTCGGTTGACTCTTCCCAGCGTTTATTACCACTAATCGTTGTAATAATTCTGGGGGCTATAGACATATTGATATACTTCCGCTGTTCCGACCATAGTCTCTTTACGCTTCCCATTAAGCAGCTAGCTTCCAATATGATGTATACTCACAGTACGCTAATTATATAGAAGTCAAGCTGAAATGATTTCTCGATTGCTCGAGTAGGATACAATTGCTTGATAGTATATACAGTCGTTTCTAAATAACGCCGCTCTATTTAATCGCTCCCTAGTTTATAAAGGCGACGACTGTGCTTTCAAGTCCTTGTTGTCTAAAGATATAATTGCCCAGTCACAGACTTCAACTACGACAGGCTTATCCTCAACCACCTCGTAGCTAACCACCTCAAGCGCTATCTAATGAGTAGGGCCTAACGCCAGCTTTCTATCTTGCAGATATCCATTGAAGAGGCATATATTAAATAGCTCCTTGTCTATAGCGACATTAAATAGTAGATTGCGTAAAGTCTAGACGGCCAAGCATTCACGACCAGCACGCCATTCTGACCATACGTAGGGGTGCATGCTTCCAACTTGACTCACCAGTCTGCAGGCCATCTGAGCGAGTTTGTCTCCAGGCGGTAGGCGGATACCGAATACTGCCAGGTATAACACCGCAAGTTACATGGAGATACTCGATCAGGAAAATATCTTGTAGAAGTGAGCTTTGCTTTTTTTTTTCTTACAAGTCTCTGTGGTCATTTGCTTGACTCATCTCTCGATCAGCGAATCTCTATCACATGATGGCAGCATGAATCAGGTATCTGCTATGCTCTCACCACGACTCGCGACGACTTGACAGCTCTCCATGTTCAATTGTCCCGCTCATTGCAAACGCCTCCTTTGTTATCTATGGAATCACCTAGGGCTTATTGGTTATCATGAAGAGCATTTTACTCGCATCACACATCACTGTTAGATCCAAAGTTCGACATCAGAATGAATATGTTGGTTATGATATATGGCACCAAGCTATCTTATCTACAGGTAGCGGCTGTTTTATCCTTGGATATTTGAGACTAGCAAGTTTACCTGCTGTAGCGCTACCCATATCGACCCTGAGCCATCTTTCAGCTAGGTACATGTACCATGATCCTTTCGCGAGCCATGATCTATTAGTTTGACCGGAATTTTAACTTCAAGTATCAAGATGGTGGATAACATGATTAAGCTCCGACGATAACTTTCTTGCTTCGTGCAGAATAGAAACCAGAAAATCACGGTAGTTAGCCAAATAAAGTCTCAATCTAAAACCACATGGCAATGCCCGACAGTACAATGTTTCTCGTCTCAAGGAGTCGTCAATGGCGGCGCTCATCAGCTAGCACTTTAGGAGCAGGATAAGGATCAACTATCCAGTCGGTCATAATAATGTTTATTCTTTAGTGAAATAGATGAAAGGGTCTTTTCTCCATAAAAGCTAATACTTCAAAAATTTAAAGGTTCAGCTCATTGGCCAAGGTCGAGAGTCTCCAATATATTACAACTTACATGCACAACCTTCACAGAGTATAGTAGCTCCTTCAACTGATAATCAACAATTCTCTAGAGACATAACGAGTCTTCATGCACTCTACCTTATCTATAGACGCCACCTTCTTTCACTTAGGCAAGATCACAAATTCAATTCTAACTTTTGCCTGTCCCGTTCTTACCGAGTCAAATGTAGCTGTAAAGTTTGGCGGCTTCTAACCCTATCACTTGGATATCTCGTATTAGATACTACGTGTATTTGTGATTTCTGTTCTATACTCGTATCCAGCCCTAGTTGCCATCAAATAGAGACAAAGGCAAGATTGTAGCCCCAAAGCTAGCCTGAGATCGACCTCGGATTTGCCTAGCCTGGTCGATTGTTCCGTCGTCGTCCCGCTCCAGATTGCTCCAGCCACGCTGTTCGTGGCCAGATCCAGCTGTGGCCCTGCAAATCAATGCAGCAAACGTTTCACCATCTGGAAAAACCAAATGACGATGAAAAAAAGAAACAAAGACAGTCAGTCACCTGCTGCAAAGAAAGCGGTGACAAGCGGGTCCAGCATGGCTCGGAAACGCCATCTACAAACTATCAATCTCTGCTCGCGAGGCCTCTAAGCTTCAGCACTATTGGCCTAGCCCGCAGCTTTTTGATGCTATTCTAGATCCTCGGCGCTGTTAAGCTATCGGGACGGCCTTGCCGCCCACGGGTCCAGTTCTAGACTAATTACTAGCAGCCAGCAGCTGGAGTCTCCAGATCAACTGCGACGCTGCCTTATCATTCCAAGAAAGGCAAGGAAAGGCAGGGGCTGAGGCTGGATCTCAGCGTGCATAGGCGCTTGTGCCGGCGGTCGCATATATTGGACTGGCCACGCTGCGCTACCGGTGGCGATGGTGTCTTTTCTTCTTGTGCCTTGATGGTCTCGAACTTTACCTCTCTTCACGTGCCCGCCATTCCACGGAAAGTCTGGGTCTGGAACCCAAGACACCGACCGTCATTCATTTGTTGAGCAGCGTTGGGTTCGGTATACGCCAGTGGCTGATGCTGGTCATCAGGTATAATAAGGCTGTCCGACTTTGCGCGTCTTTTCGTCGTTCTTTTTGTGGTGTCGTTGCTGCCAGTCCTTTGTCTATCATTTGTCAGACTTCAACGATCAACGATGCATCTTATTCAACTTGTTGCGGCCAGCTTGGCTGTTTCAGTTTCATACGCCCTCCCCGTCCAGGAGGGCGCGAAGAAAACTTTTGTAATGTCTCGAAAACCGGCCGTTCAGTACAGACCTCAAGCCAAGAGCGCAACTCTCGTGGCCAATGTCACGGATCCCAGCGTCAGCCGCGACTCATGCGGCTCAGTGAATATGGGCGGCCGCACTCTTTGGACCTGCCGAGACACGGCCGTCCGCCTCCCTGGCACCAATCAGTTCGGATGGGTGTTTACCAACACCGTCGGCTGGACCGACCATCACACGGATGGATCTCCATCCATCCAGGCCGGAGGACCTGTCGGGGCTGGATCAAACGGAACCAATAACATTCTGTTGATGAAGGGCCCGCAGCCGTCTCTTCCTACCTTTTATGCTTTAGGCTCCAACCAGTGCCCGAGCTCTGGAGTGTGCGCCGATGGCACATCGCGATGGACAAGCTGGCCGGACTCACCACCAATGGTCTCGAATACGGCCCAAGATGGGACTGCCACGGCATATACCTGGATATCCAACAACCACATAAGTAGCAGTGGATTCCAGGTTTTGACAACTCAGCCCTCGGTCACCCTCCACAAGATGACTTACAAGCCCAACACCAATGTCAACGTTGTCCCGACTGTGAAGCCTGTGGACACCAGCTTCTGGAAAGCGGGTGAGATTGCATATGGAACCTATGGCAACGTTGTCAACGGCGGGTATGCCTACCTCTATGGATTGCTGTATCCGAGCGGAGTTGCTCTGGCCAGGGTTCCGGTCAACAGCATCGAAGACAAGACCAAATACCAATACTTTGTGAGCGGCAAGTGGACCAGCACCAAGCCTGCCATCACCAACCCGGCTGCCGCAGTCCCCAATGCCGGGACGACAGGCCAGGGAACCTTTTACTACTGCAGCAAGGCCCAGTCGTACATCTGGATCGGTCAGAACAGCCCAAGCGTTTGGGCAGACTTTTATATCTCGACGGCCCCAAGCCCAGAGGGCCCCTGGATCACTCCCTACCTCCTCTACTCCGGACCCAATGGCGACGCAGAGCTGCCGTCGTACAGCCTGCAAGCGCATCACCACCTGCTGCGCAAGACTGACGACGGCATCTATCTGACGTGGACGCAGTACTTCAAACCCAGCACGTATAGCGCATATGTCACCCCGCTTGTATACGTTTCGTTTGTCTAGGATTGGCTCGGGCTGCAGATAGACATGCATTTGCGGTGCGTCCTCGTACATAGATACCCCATTGTTTTTGAATGCGAGCAAGTCACGAATGCCGGATGCGGATATATACATGTTGATACAGGCATACTGTACATACTGTACAAGTACATATAGACCAGGGTCATGGGAGCGAGAGGGGCATTCTTTGTCCAGCGGGAGTTTGAAACGTTTGGATATCGGCGTCAAAGTCTTTTGTTTCTCGATTTGGGAGGTGGAGGAGGCTAGGATTCGCAAACAAGCAGCTGTTACAGTAGATCAAAGGAAATGAAAATGGCATGGTTTCATCTTACCCCTTTCATGCAAACCACCGCTGGACAAATCGAACCACGGCAATGCCTGCAGAGAGGCAAAGAGGCAAAGAGACAGGCCCATGCAGGCGTGACTTGGTTGCTCGCCTTAAACTGGGGCCTGGAGATGTGCCAGTTGAGCGGTGAGTTGGCAGAGCCCTTGATTGCCCGCATGTGACACTCTAATCTGCCCGAACCCAATTCCCCTCATCTTGGGACGGCAGAGCCCATGCATAAATGCCTTATAGTTGCTGCAATGGAGATCCATAGACTCGCATCATGCTTGTAAACAACAGCACATAAGCAATCGTCTGGGGATCAATTGCTCCCAGAGCCATAGCCAGCCCTCTGCTTTTCTGCTCTTTTTTTGTTCCCCCATACCGGGTGCCGTCCGCTAGCCCTAGAGCGAGGAGCTCTTGTCACTCTAGCCGTGCAGCCGCCACCAATCACAGGATCCCTCTCCATATCTATAGCGCCCTGTAGCGCCCTGTAGCGCTCTGCCCTCCCTCCATCCCACTAACAAAGCCGCCGCCGGGACCCATCCACCGGGACCAGCTGGCCGTCTCCACACCTTCCTGTGAAAGCGTCTGCTCTGAATACCGTCATCAGGCTCAGAGCCCAACTAGGCTTTTTTCTTCTCTTTTTTCTTCCTCCTCCTCTCCTCCTCTCTCCTCCTCCGCTTCGTCTTCTTCTCCACGCTTCAAGCCAGAGGCCCATCATGTCGTCCGACAACAACCAGCAGGTTATGGACGTGGTAAGACTCGGCCACCAGCTCGCCCATCGAGATATAGCCGCGGCTGCTAACCTCAAAATTTGCCTCTTAGCTCTCGAGCATCTCGGGCCACTTTCGTCGAGTCACTGACAATGCCGCCGAATTCATCGACAAGGGCGTCGACAAGGCCTCCGAGGCCGTCCGCGAGAGGCTGGCGACGGTCGAGTGGCTGCCCGATATTGTGAAGCCGCTCCCCCCTCCCAAGCCAGAGGTCATTGTCGTGCCCCTGTCCAGCATGGAGAAGCTGCAGAACTGGTTCTCACGGAACAAGTACCTGATCGGAACCGCCGTCGTCATCACCAGCGTTGTCGCCTACAAGGGCTACCAGCAGAACAAATACGTGCGAAAGGTGCGGAGGGCCAAGCGAAGCAAGAATGGCGGCCGCAGCGAGGTCATTGTTATCGCGGGCTCGCCTCGACTGCCGCTGACCAAGACACTGGCTCTGGACATGGAGAGGCGCGGCTTCATCGTCTTCATCGTCTGCAATGCCACTGAAGATGAGGCCGCCGTCAAGTCCTTCTCCCGGCCAGACATTATGCCCCTCACCATTGACACCACAAATGTGAGCCTCTTCTGCCCCCTTGTCCCAGAGACTCATTTTACAGCCCAAGCTGCTGTGTGTAAGTCGCAAAAATGAAGGATGCACTTGCTGACAGCTACCAGCCTCCCAATGCCGGACTCGCCATTGAGCGCTTCGCCCACTTCCTCACATCTCCCAGAGCGCCAGGCCCCAACATCAAGCCGAACCAGCTGACGCTCAAATCCGTCTTCCTGATTCCCAGCCTCCACTACCAGACCTCTCCCATCGCCACCATCCCTCCATCAGCCTTTGCCGACCTTTTCAACACCCACCTGCTGCAGCCCATCCTCACCATCCAGACATTCCTGCCGCTGCTCACATCAAGGCTCGGCCCCATTGGCGAGAAATGGGTCCCTCCCAAGGTCCTGGTCTTTACTCCCTCCATCATCTCCTCCATCAACCCACCCTTCCACGCTCCCGAGGCCACCGTCTGCTCCGCTCTCTCAGCTTTCACTGAGGTGTTGACGGCCGAACTGCGACCACTCGACATTCCCGTGACCCACATGCAGCTCGGCACCTTTGACTTCTCTGGCTTCGTGCCGATCCGCACCGGCTCGCCAACTCAGGGCCTGGTGACCAACGCAGGAAACCCCGAAGACACTTTGATCTGGCCCGATGGTGCCAGGCACGTCTACGGACGCAACTTTGTTGCTCAGACCGCATCTGCCATCTCCGGAGCCCGCATCCGTGGCCTCAAGGGCAGCTCTCTCCGTCATCTCCATGCCACCGTTTTCGACGTCATCGACGGCTCCGTCAAGTCTGACACCGTCCGCATCGGCCTCGGCGCTAGCATCTACGGGTTTGTCGGCCGATGGGCCCCCCGAAGCATCGTCTCATGGATGATGGGCATCCGCAAGGTCGATGAGCTCTCCACCTGGAAGACGAGCTCATATGAAGGCTCCGAGGATGGCAGTGACGACGAGGGCGCAGAGGGATCCATCTCCGAATCCAAGGAGTTCATTGCCGTCCAGTCCGAGGGCAACGTCTGGAACTCTGGAGAGACTGCCAAGTG
This sequence comes from Trichoderma sp. CBMAI-0020, assembly GCA_030708095.1. Taxonomy (NCBI): domain Eukaryota; kingdom Fungi; phylum Ascomycota; class Sordariomycetes; order Hypocreales; family Hypocreaceae; genus Trichoderma; species Trichoderma sp. CBMAI-0020. The sequence continues at coordinate 2,331,337 of JAJNCI010000001.1, forward strand.
GGAGGAACCTGCTCCTGAAGCCACCGCTCCTTAAGAAACTCTCAACAGAAATGAAAACAAGACAAATAAAAAAACCAAAACCAAAAAAAAAGGAGTAAAAAAAAAGAGAAAAGAAAGACAAATCATTTTCTTTCCTTTTTATTTCTTGAGTTTTTTTCATGACGCTCACAGCCTGCCGGAACAGCATGGCCAGCAGTTGGCACTATGGGTATATATATATATATATATATATATATGTATATGTTGAAAGCCCGTATTTAACGATTGGATGTTTTATGTATACATGGAAAGGAAACCCACTCTCATACTCATTGACGGTACATAGATATGCTCACGACTTTTTTACTAAATTTGTTGAATCATTTTCAAGCTTGATACTCTCGTGTCTCTCTTTTATTATCTTTTCCAAAGACCGTATGCTAATTCCCTATATAACGCTGAATGTGAACCAAGTAGGACTGTTCCCTCCCATATAGCCTCTATCCCAATAGGGTATCATTATGGGCTCCAAAAAAGTAAAGCAATGATAAAAAACATCGTCACAACAATGAGTCCTCCCAACTTCTTCCACGGCATCCTTTCAATGCCCCCTACTCCTATACCTCCCCCGTCCCCCTCCGCCTCTCCATCTCCCCCCTCCTCCCCTCCCATGTCTCCCATGCCCCCGATCCTCCCTCTCTCCCCTCCCCCCATCCCTAAACCGATCGCCATCATCATCCCCCCCAAACATCTGCCGCATGTCCGGCTTCACCTCATCCTCGCTCTTCTCCGCGCTCTTCGGCACCGGCTTCTCCAAGTCCTTGGACCACTTCGGGTGCGAGCCCATCTTGCACTCCGGCCCATCAGGACAGAACCCCGCGAGATAGTACACGCACAACTTCCTCCTCACGTGCTTCTTCGCGCACAGCGGGCCCAGCGGACAGAAGCCCATGTCGTAGTGCGGACACGGCGGCAACTTCGACAGCGGGTCGACGTGCAGGTACAGACACTCCTCGCCGTTGGAGCAGTAGCCGTTGCGCATGAAGAAGTTGCACTCGGGCATCTTGCGCAGGTTGTACTCGTGCAGGAACTCGCACTGCTCGCCCTTCTTGCACAGGCCGCGCAGCCAGTGCTTGCACACCAGCGAGTTGAGCCCGCCCGACGGGTGCTGCTGCTGCTGCTGCTGCTGCGAGCCGTCCTTGGAGCGCCCGTCCGAGACGTGGCGCTCCGAGCACCGCGTGCCGTTGGCGCAGCTACCCGCCTGGAAGGCCTTGCATATTGGCCGGTCGGGGGAGAGGCCGACCTGGTACGTCTGGCGGAGGAACGGCGAGAAGCGGAAGCTGTACGAGTGTGCGGCGTGGTTGAGGATGGTGGCGACGGGGTCTCTGGACGAGGACGAGGTGGCTGTTGTGGCGGCCATGGTGGTCGATTGGTTGGTCTTTGGAGGGCTTGGCTTGGGCAGAAACGCCCGGGATGGGGTGTTTGCAGCTGAGAAACGAAGTTGTCGATTAATTCGGTAGGTAGGTAGTGAGAAGCAATATCCTGGTAGTGAATTCAGTGGACGATAAAGAGCTGTTGTATAGTGGTGGTTGTGCAGGGATGATGAGAGGCGAAAAGCTGGAGCTCTTGGGCCAGCAATTGGATCAGAAAGCTACGGCCACTCGCTAGCGCGGATGTGTCAGCCACATGGCTCTCCTACCTCATGGGATTGTCCTACAAAGGGTGAGCAATCTGCGCTCTTCATAGTATCGTAGAGAAGATTTCTTAAGCTCATCCTAAGATAATGGCATGGTGACTTGGCGCTAAAACTATTGGCTCGTAAAAATGTCGAGTTGTATTGGCGTTCGTTCTAGTCCAGCTCATTGTTTAGCCATCGATTCAGCAATAATGAGACACAAGGCTGTGCGAAATAAATCCTATAAGCGGCATTGCAGTGCCATGGGTATTATTATATAGTATATATATATATCAAAGATATGCATGGTAGACCAGAAAAAAAGGGACAAGGCCACCCCTTATAAGTAAAATTTGAATGCAGACTCGCAAAAGCTTTTTGATGCCAGCAATAAGCCCTATACACAATCTCCAATAGAAAATCCCGTTGCAACTCCGTATGAGAAAAAAGTAAATCAAATAAAACAGGCCAATCACTTTCAAGTGCAGATCAAGGGTGTAACCCCGGTTAAAGATTGAGTGCCCCATCCGAGAGGGGGGAAAATCCAGCGTTTAAAATCATAGCGAACAACGTAAAGGAAAGCAGAGGCCAAGTACGCCGATACAGCTCAGTAGAGGGTCTCGGCAAAATGGCCTTCTCTCTTTTGCGCGTAACAGACACAGCAGTTGATGTAACGATGGATCGAGGTGTCGTCCAGGCTCTCTCGCGCTGCTTCCAGCATGGCCACTCGTTGTGCTGGAGAGAGGTTGAGGGCTGCCAGGGGTTTCGCGGCCATGGCTCCAAGAGAATCGTTAATGGTGGTTTTCATGAAGACGCCTAGAGCTCGCAGTGTCTTGTCGCGCGGCCAGGTCGATATCGGCACCTTTTTTGTGATGCAGTGGACGTTTGTGAATCCAGCTTCTCCAAGAATCTGCTCAAGCTCATTGATGGTGAGGATATTGATGCCGTAGACTCGCAAGCCATTCTTCATCGTCTCGATAAACACTCGAAGGGGGTCGTCTTCTTTCATAGATCCATCGTCGCACCGGATTTCAAAGATGAGTTCGTGGAATTCCACCCAGCCACCGTTCTTGACATGTCTATCCCCCAAATAATTAGCCACTGGTTTTTAGAGTCGGAAAGGGTGCGCGTCAGCAATGACGGGTACGAACGGATATATCTTGGTGAGAAGGCCCTGGAGGTTTCGAAACACATGAGTCATTTGTCGGAAGTGTACAAGGTCGAAATCCGATCCGTGGAGCCACTCAGGCTCTTCGCTATCCTCGATAAACATGCGCACGTTGATAGGCACCCATGGTGGTTGTATGGGTGAAAGGTCAGTGCCAATGACGCTTGCGCTTGGATGCTGATCAGCGACTACCAGAAGGATATCAGTTAGCTATGCGCCGAGAAAAAAAAATGAGCCGTTGCGCCGGTAGGCACGCGAATATGCAAAAAAAAAAAAAAAAGTATTGCCATACCATCTATGGGCCAAATGCCTGTTCAAGAGCTTGTTAGCATTTGAGTGCTTGACAGCGATTCGCCAAAGCGACTTACCAATGCCCGTTCCGATGTCAATGATTTTCTGGGGGTAATCGCCAATGTTGGCATAGAACAAATGCCCGCCCTGCAACCCAAATTATCCCTCTAAGCATTTGATACCCCAAGCAGGTGGTTGATGCTCGGCAACACCGCGTGAGGCTGAAGGCATGCTGCGCCATACGCCGGCGCGCGAAGCATAGCAGGACGTACCATTAGCTGGAGAAACAAGGCGTGGACTGTCTCCTCTCTGTGACGCTCGACCTCATCGTTGGGCATGGGATAGATGCCTCTGCGGAAGCCATGGTAGCGCCGGCCGTAGGCGATCTCGTCTTCGTAAACGCTCGGGGGCACGGAGGTGGACGGCCCTGACGAAACCTCCCAGCCGCTCTCGAAGTCGCTGGTGGCGTCGTCGATTTCGAAATCAATGTCGTCGTCGGCATTCTCGAGCTCTGTCCGCGTCGTGACGCTCGTCGCATCCGTCACCGACGCTGTTGACACCAGCGAAAACGTGGTGTCATCGTCGTCATACATGGTGCCCTAGGAAGCGTGTGGGTAAATGAGTTGGGTTGGACTTGAACGCAGACGGAGCCATGACCCTTTGTTTGCCTTAAGAGAGAGACGGTTAGGACCGAAGTGGAACCTCGAAAGCTCCACCGTTGAAGAAAGACTACTGCTAGCAGCGAGTCCCTTTTAAACGCTTCCCTGCCAGGCACTAGCAGGCATATTCCGTCAAGATGAGGGGGTCCCCTAATTAGCCTCTCATCTCTGCCTTCTCCGCCGTGGCACAGAAGCTACAAGCAAGTACTTTGACGCGCAAGTATACCGAGGAAGACGCAGAGGGTCAGCAACAACCACAGCTTGGCACCTCGGTGTAATGTAGCAGCCTGCATCAGCCCAAGAGCTTTTTCTTCTCTTCCTTTTACCGCCGTCGCGCTTAATTGGCGGAGCTTGAATCCTCAGAGATTAAGCACTAGTCGCAGTCGGTTAAGCCTTTGGCATGGCACATCTAGGCGCGCAGCTGGTCGGTCCCTTGTAGAACACGGCTCGCCGTCAGTTTGCCCAGGCCTGTTGCTAATTTCGCAGCCGGTGGATTATCCAGTCCAGAAGCACGGCAGATATGGATTACGGTGCCCCTGCTCTTCGAGCCAATGTAGTCTGATAGCACTTGTAGAAGTGTGGTGTAGGAGATGCTTCCCAGACGATGCCTCCTGCCAGCGATTCAGGCGTCCGATACTGGCACACACAAGCAATGAATAGGCAGCAGCCGGACGAGCCCGATCCGCGGCACTGGACAGACGAGCAGGGTCCGGAAGTGGCAGCACGAACATCGGGTCTGCGGGCGCGCAGACGGCGTGCAGATAGATGGTGTGTCGTACGGAGAGGCTGTTGGTTTGCTTACACGCACCAGTATGTCGCAGTCTTGTAGCGATAGGCTGCATCGTGGATATAAGTACTATCGACATGGATGTTATTCCTAGTATCGTGGGATATATAGGCATGGAGCGATATAGCCTGCTCGAGTCTCTGTCAGTGAATTTCGCAAAAAGGAAGAAGCAGCACCGGCCCAGCCCTGTGAAGTCTCGCGCAACTTGGCGGCATCGATACAGCCTCTGTGATGAAATCCAGCAAATAGCAACGCAAAACGCCCCATGAGTGAGGTAGCATCGAGGGGTGGTACTTCCTGTCACCAGATAATCATCGAGCACCCACGCGTTAGCTGTGATACCCGCGATGCAACACACCCGAGGCCTGTCCTATTTCGGGCCTCGAAGAAGGGCTAAAAACACCCCGGCAGCATCCGAGATCCTCCCCGAGCGGCACGCAGCATAGTCTGCAGCTACACAAGCGGGGAATGCTGAAGAATATGGATAGCAGTCGTGCTTGTGCTCGTGCTCCATCTCCATAGTCCGAGGACCAGTAGTCAAGTGGTGTGCTCCAAATGTGCCGCGCTTGGCTTGTCTCGCGCTCAGATTCTTCTCCTATCACAGCTGCCGAAAACGTGATGTTGCAGCAAATCATCCAGAGCCTGTTGAGCCCACTTGGAGGGGCTGTGCCTCTCATCCAAGATTGCAGATAGCAGTAGTAATACCCAGTAGCAGCAGTAATCCAGCCCTCGATCCCTGCGGGCTGCATCATTGGACGCAGCAAGGCAAGATAAGTGCCAAGGCATGCAGTGAAGGATCATTGCACATACAAGTATCCCCATAGAGGAGCGCTCCGTGCGTCTTCCGTACAGGAGAATCCAGGCGCACACGTGAATGCCGCGGGCCTGGGTTGCTGTTGGGTATCAAGAGGTATCAGCAGGTATCAGCAGGTCAGCTAGAAAGCAAAGCAACCCTGGAGATGCAGCGATTCCCAGCTGCAAATGGCGTGTTCTCACTCGCAGAATTGCCAAGCACACAAGAAGCGTGCAGTCGTAGCGTCCAAATCGCATCGTGTACTTCTAAGCGACTGCCTGGGCAGCAGCGCAATGTACTAACTGGGCAATCGCGAGTATAAGCCAACAGGGAGCGGCAGAGCCTTCATACCTGCCTTTACCGGCACTCTTGAATACGCTGCTCTTATAGGCCGCAAGATGGAGGAAGGATGGGAGGGACGCAGTAGGCTCGGCTCTTCCTTCCCCAGCGGTGACATCAAAACGTGGCAGCCACAAACGGTGCCTGTGCCTGCCCATCCAGTCACGACGCCTAGAGCAAATCTTTTGTGGCCACCACGCAGCAAGGATCGCAACCTGTGCTCGAGCATCCCCCGCCATGCCCTAGCGGTGGTGGCCATCGGAGACTTGTTCAGGGTTTCTCCATACCCGTACATCTACGGCGCAGTATGGCATGTACTGCCAAACTGTGAGCAACACCGGCTGCAGGCTGACGGCGGTTGTGGCTCTTTAACCGGTGCAACTTTGTGCAGCATCTTGTGCAGCGGCACGTAGAGCTTGTGCAGCGGCTGATGTCGTAGCGGATGCAACATGACCCAGGTGTGAAACTCAGCTCTGGGACATCGCGACCTTTGAGGCATGATGGGCATGGCATGACTAACCAAGACGCCTACGAAGCACACAGCACGGCAAGCGAAACACAAAAATCCTCACTCTAGGGCTAAGAGTGCTCTCACAATCCCACCGATATCTAGCGTATGAGTCAACGGTGGTTTCAAATCGAGCAGAGCAGAAAGAGACAAACGCGCAACGGGCTTGGAAGCCAACGACGTGCTCTTGCACATCACGAGTTAACAAATCCTTTGAGCTGGGAATGGAGAAAAAAGCAATCCGTACTTGAGCTTGCAAGCACGGCTAGCAAGGCGGTACCTAGTCATTACTGCTACCTCTTGCTCGAGGGGGCCATGCAGGTTGTGGGAAGCTTCAATATTAGCCAAGCGAGTCTGTACTTTGTAAGCACAATAATGACCATGGCTGGCCCTCGACGGTGAATGTTCTACGTTACCTATCCGTTCATTGGTCAATCGACGGGAGGAGACCGAACAGTAGAGCGGGAAAAAAAATTCCCTCGGATGGAGAAATGGTCATTCTCCTCTTTATACTACTCCATATGGTGGCCAGCAACAGAGGTTCATCCTTTTTCCCAGTCTACACAAAGAATTTGATCATCACCACGCCTCTCCCAGACTGAGCATACAACATGTATGAGACTCAAGAAAGAAAGAATGAAAATGGTCGACCGGCAGAAGAGGGCTGCAGAGAGGAGAGGAGAGTCATTGTCTGAGACGACTATTCGACAGCCTTGCGCGCGGTTGGCCACCAACTCACCCTGCAGCTGGTTATGCCGTGGCTTGCCAGCCTGCTCCAAGAGCCTCACTTTGACCTCTTCCTGCCCACTTCACACTTACACTGCCCCATGACAACTCAGACTTGATTTGGCTGAGCAACAAGGTAAATACTAGTCACGTCGGTGTCAGATTATCACATTATTTTGAATATTTGCGGCAAAGTTCTTACATCCGGTATCTCACAGTGAGCATTTTACAAATAATACCGTTGCTAGGGTTTCCCATTGAGCAAAACGCCTTTTTAGCACGGCCCGAAGGAGATGCACGCTCCATTCCGTGTCTTATTCCTTCATGACGGAGACGTAATGGTCTATATGGAGCAACTCCACGTTCATTTCGGCCTCGCCGCTCCAATACGCCCTTGTCTCACGACGAAGCATACTCCCAATCTGACATGATTCGACGTGAGATGTGCCACATGTCTCGGTCAAGCTTGCCGGTCAAGGGCGCTTCATCATCGCCAGCGAAGCGCCATTTCGCCTTGCCAACAGCGGGCTGGCTAATCGGAGAGATTTGGTTGAGCCGTCAGGCCGACGCATTGGCCTGTCTCACTTTACGGCTACCGGCCTAAACGTCAATCAAATATGTACGATTAGGCAGGGAGCAAGCCGGCGGTCAAGAAAGGCAAACACGGACCTTCGCCGTCATCCGTGGATGAGAGGTAGCCATGGCGCTTAGGAGCTTCTGTGAAGCCACGAATCCTGAGCCAGAGCGACAACAAAACAAGGGTGAAGGTGGCCCAATTTTAGGACCCAGAGTCCGTGCGGAAAGATTGAGAAGGAGGTCGAGAAGAGATTGAGAGGGAAGGGAGAAAAAAAAAAAGGCCAGCCACGAAGAGACTGCAGACGTCTCAAGCAAAGAGAATTGGCTGCAGCGGCAGTAGCCGCGAAAAGAGCGGTAGCGGTACCTGGATTGGGATGAACGGGCCTTTTGGTTGATGTCCACTTCATCAGTTTAGCTATCCGGGCGGCTCTAAACTCTCGGCCTTCCAGCCATTGCCTTTAGCTCTCCCAACGGGTCGCCATCATCCACCCCCCTCCACCCGACTCTGATCGCCGATGGCACAGCACCTATACCAACACCTGGGCACGGCAACGGCGAGCGAATAAGTTAAAATACAGCCGTGGCTATATCTGGATGCTGATCTGTAACGAGGCCACGTTTGCCAAGCATTCGTTCTTGATACGTTCAGGCAGAATAGGACTCGGCTCCGCCTGGTGGTGGCTCCCTACGACCACCGAGCACCGTCTCCGGCCAACGCTCTAAGATCTGGCCATCCCACGCATGCTGTCATTGCCCTCTGCTCTCTCTATATATGTCACTCTCGTCTTCCCACGCAAGTCAGCAGTTGGAATCCCCGCAATTATGTCATGCATCGTGGCTGTCTTCATCCTCTCCCTGGACCCTGGCCACTCTCAGGCCGTTGTTTGGACCCTCAATGCCCTTTCTCCCAGTGCGCAATTTGCATTCTCTCTCTCGTACCTGTGTCCCATCTTTCTGTGCTCAGTGCCCAAGACAGTTCAGAGACCCCCCAGGTCTCCACTTCAACGTGCTATTCGACTTTTGCTCTTTGCCCGTCCCACACCCGGACCGCAGGTCTTTCGCTCGGCCTAGGGTTTTGGCTCTGCCTGCTATATCGGTGTATGCTCGTATGAGTGAGTGCTCCGTACCACGCCGCGTGCAAATGGCGTTTGGCAATCATGCCCCCAAGGAACACACGACACGCCGGCATCGAGCCCCAGCAAGGCCCTCCCCCCCCCCCCCTTGATGCCTAACCTGGGCTTCTGTCTTGGTCGTTTGGTGAGCTCCGGAACTAGCCCCGGCCCAGGTAGCACGTCTCCGGCAGGGCTTTGGAGGTTGGATCTTCACAATGTTGCCGATTTACTACAAAACTGTCCCATTCTGCTGCTTTCGTGCTCCTTTCGCCCCCCCTCTTGAACCCTGAGGGCATCCCTTGCCACTGCTCTATGCTTCACGCTCAGCTCCCAATTGATGACCCTGCCCACGGTTACGGGCCTTGCTGAAAGTCGCCGTCTTCTCCGTCACCGCCGTTCGCCTCCGGTTCTTCTGTCCGTAGCCCGATAACAAGATGAGCGCCGCCGCATCCCGCAAGTCACGCATAGCCTCGAGTGTGGCGAGAGTTATGTACACCAATGCAGTCTATTTCCCTAGCAGCAGAATATATCAAGGTGATTCGCCGGGAATGCTCAATTACAGCTGCATCAACCACGTGTATTATGCGTATGCCAGCGTGACGGCGGACGGCAATGTATTTGTGAGTTTTGACAAAGTCCCAGAGACCACCCATATGGCCGAGCGGCTTCTTTTCCCGCGCAATGGTTCGGAAAAAGCTGAGAATAATTCACCTGCATGATGTTGCTCGGCTGCTGACTTGTGACGTGTGGCCCAGCTCGGCGATGAGTGGGCCGATGCCAGAGCGCCAGTGGATGGTGTTCAGGGTGGCTTGGGATCCTTGATGCATCTCAAGCAGAGGCACCCTCACCTGCAGGTTGTCTTATCTATCGGCGGTAGCACTGCATCAGAGGTGTTTCCCATTGTTGCATCAAGCACTCTCCTCCGAGATAACTTTGCCCGGTCTGCCCTTGGCCTCGTGGAAGCATCCGGGCTTGATGGCGTTGACAGTAAGTACAACGGAAAAGACACCGGATGAACAGAGCGATGGAGCACGGAGATCAAGTTCACACACACACACACACCTTCACCGCATACAAGAGACTTTAGCTAACTGCTCACCTGCCTGGATAGTTGCCTGGGAGTTTCCATCCCAAGCTAAGCATGGCCACGACTTCCTGGCCTTGCTGGCAGCAGTGCGGATTCATATGCCAGAAGACCGCTTCATTCTGACGGCTGTTCTCCCTGCGGCGAAGGAGATTCTCCAACTAATCGACCTCAGCACAGCGGCCGAGTACCTTGACTACATCAACCTTGTGGCATATGACTTCTTCGGCACGTGGACGTCCAAGACTGGCCATCACGCCCAGCTATATACCATGAACAAGGATGAACCCTCGGCATCGACAGGCGTGGCCTATGTCATGTCCCAAGGATTCCCTCCAAAGAGCATCTTGCTCGGGATCCCGACCTATGGACGAAGCTTTCTCAAGGCCAATGGACCAGGACAGGACTTTAACGGGGTTGGCGGGCAAGATGGCACATTCGAATACGGCGAATTACCACGAAAGGGATGCAAAGAGATTGTGGATAGGCGCTACATTGCGGCCCAATGTGTCGGTGGTGATGGGGGGTTTGTCACGTATGACAACCCCGAGACGGTCAAGGTCAAGGCGGAATTTTGCAAGCAAAAGGGATTAGGGGTTTGTGGAGCTCAAATTTGTCCAATCTTTGTGAGACACAAATTGGTTGCTAACTATCAATTTTTTAACATTGCAGGGGCTCTTTTACTGGAACGGGCCGGCTGACTCTCGAGATCAAGCACGAAGTCTGATTGCGGCTGGTTTCCGCGCTCTACACACCTCGTGAGGCACAGAGTGTCGGTATGACGTCTCTCGCTGTCTCGTTTTCTCTCTTGTTTCGTGCCCGTGTGGCACATATCGAATTCTCATTACGCATACGCCTATCGACTCTCGCCTTACCGCTACTACTAGTGCCAGCAGATAGCATCAATGGGAGGGGTGGCTTGGCTCGCACGAGCGGTGCGGCATGACTCGGACGTGGCCGCAGGAAGGCGTTCCGAACTTCATCTCCAGCTGTGGCCCCATAACGCGGTAACGTGGTAACGAATGTTCTTTTTGTTCTTTTTCTTCGTCTACTTTTCTTTTTTGGGAGGAGGCAAACAGGATGCTTTGGCAAAGCCGAAGTGGATCAAGGGGGAAAGAAAATAGAAAGAGATGCGCGGGTTCTATTGGTGCGCAACGGAAAAACGAATATCTTATGATGATATCCCTTTATAGACTTCAAATAGACGGGAGCAGGCGTTGTTGGCTTTTTTTTTCTCTTCCTCTTCTGGTTACGGTAATAGACGTCCAATCTCCTTCTCTTTCTCTTTCTCGCTCTGGCTCTGGCTCTGGCCCTCTCCACGCGCCACCTGGCAGCATCTAAGCTTGATGATGCCCTCCGCTATTCGACGGCTAGCTGGCCACGAGCCCCATCGCTCTTCATAGCGTCATTATCGTGGCTCTACACGCTCAAGAGGAAGGAGGATTTTTGTGGCACCAAGCAGATGGGAAAACGTCACTCAGCAGTGGTGCGTTTCAAATCCGAAGGCGCCCAACTGGGCCAACTGGGGTAAGACGACGTTCTGGGTCTGCAATTAGAAATTTGGAGCCTCTGCTCTCCCCTCTTTTTTTCCCCCGTGCGTATGGGTGTGTGTGTCTCGTGGAGCTTCTTACTTGGACTATACGGGCTTGCTTTGAACAAGACAAATGAAAAAACTGGGCCTGGCGAGCTATGGCGGTTGTCTTTTTCGACTGGCTCCGTTTCTTTTTTTGGGGGTCCCTTTTTTTTTTTTTTTTTTTTTTTTGGCAGCTTGACAGAGAAAGGCAAGCCCATGGGCCGGTGACGCTTTGGTTGGACGAAGATGCACACGGGCGGAGCGAAGGGCGGCCGAGTTCGGGCTTTTGGGCGACGGGACGAGCTGCGTTGGGAGTTTGGTGAGATGGAGAGAGACTGGGAGTTGGAGATGATTTGCTATGGGGGTGTTTTTGATGGTGGGCTCTAGATTACAATGTTCCTAGGTAAGTGTGTTTGTTCCTTTTGATGTACATATGAAGCTCGACATGCGAGCCTGTGAGAATGAGAAGCACTCGCTGCAAGAAGGATTGAACTCTTTTTTTTTTTTTTTTTTTAAGACGCACTACATTAGCACGTGCGTGCCAAAAATTCGGCTGCATTTTTCTCCTACTTTTTTTGACGTTCGTAAGAGTTACAGCAGCCATGTATGTCTGTATGTATGTAGTTTAGTTTAGTTTTCTTTGCATGTATGCACTGCTTACTACCTGTCACTTCGGACTAATGCCGCCTGTGCTGTGCCTCTTCGTGTTTGGCTGCTTTGGGGCCAGAAGCAGGTCGACTGCTAAACTCTATGGCTATTTGTTTTTTTCTTTTTCTTTTGCTGCATGGGTGGTAGGTAGAGCGTTCTCGGCGAGCTCCGTGAGATAGACGTGATGTATACTAAGAAGATGCTATTTCCACGAGGCTAACAAGATGATTTGTTCTAGAAGAAAGGAAGCGAAAGGAGGTATTCTATGAGACATGTCATGTACCCTGATGATACTGAGGGAAATAAAAGAAAGATAAGCAGCAAAAAAGAGTGCTACCTACTACTGCCTCAAAACTTATGCAGAATCCTGCCCGAAAGACGTGGCTTGGCTTGCCTTCTCGATAGGGTTTGTGGATTGGGAGAAGCTCTTTTTATTTTTTTTGAGCCCACCCCGGCCCATATTAAAAACAGAAAGAAAAAAAACATACCAGGTGTTTGTGACATATGATGCTTGCGTGCATGAGCCTCACGTGGCGATAAGAGATTGGAGATGCAGATGCAGAGGACAATTGGCTCAGATGTACACGAATCGTGATGAATCATGATACCGCTGCGGCAAGCTTTGGAAGCTCTTGACGGCAGTGGCTTTCTTTAAGCTGGAGCTGAAAGAACGGGGGGCGTGGAATCCGAAGAAAGAAGCCCTCCAGCTATCCACTGCGAAATACTCGCACCTTGCCTGTAACGGACCCAGTGACGGACGGTGACGCATCCGGGAGCCGCTCAGCCTTAAAAAATCGGTTACCTAGAAGGCAAGAAAACCAAACACAAGCAAAAAGAGTCCCTCAGCTCAAAAGTGCCAGGCTGACAGGTCGGGGGGTCTTAAACGAGAGCCACCTACTTTTTTTTTTTTTTCTTAATTAATTGTTCTTCCTTCGCCAATTTTTCTTCTTCTTCTGTTGTTTGTTTCATCCCCCTTTTTTCTTTTAAAGATGCGCCTCATGCGGCCTTGTCCATCCGCTCTTACATGTCGTCGTCACCGTTGAGACACTCACCACACACAGAGAGAGATTCTTTTTGCACATCAACATGTCGAGTCCAGGCCGAGAGGTGCCTGCGAGAGCCGCAGACCACGATTCCGCGACATACCTGGCGTCGTCGCCGTCGCCGTCCATCGCTTCGTATCGGCAGCGGCACCCGCAGTTTCAGCCTCATCAGCACACGACCGCGTCCGAAGCAGCAGCAGCAGCGTCATCGTCAACAGCTGCCCTACAGGGACAAGATCAACAGCATCGGCATCACCACGACCCCAGCCTTAGCCACAGCCACAGCCTCAACGACAACAGTGACGCTGCGGCGCCCTCTTCCCCGTCCGACCACATGCCGCCCTTCGAGCCCATCTTCACCCTCCTGACAAACACCACCACAAACACCACCGTCCACCCGCGCGTCCACTACCTCTTCAGCGACGACGACGCCTCCGCCGTGCTCACCGCCCCGCAGGCCGACCCGCTGCACCGCGCCCTCGTCGTCGATCTCGCGCCGCCCGCGAACCCCAGCGGCAAATGGACCGTCTCCTGGGCGTCCAGCCTGACGCCGGACTTTGCCGTCACGGCGTCGCAGCTGTCCCTCCAGCAGCACGGCAGCGGCAGCGGCAACAACGAGGGCGACGAGGGCGAGAACGGCGAAGGCGCCTCGTCGTCTGTGATGCTTCGCGTCGAGGGCGTGGAGCGCGAGGGTGTCCCCGCCGATACAAAGCCTACAAACGCAAACCTCCGCGGATCCTCGAGCAGCGGCGGCTCTGCCGCTGGCATTGTTGGCCGCGAAGACGTGGACCAGCTGACGGAGGAGTTTAAGCGCCGCATGGGCGTGCTGAAGAAGGTGGTTGACGAAGGCGAGCGACGGCGGGAGACGCTGAATAGGCTGAACGAGGAGATGGCGGCGACGCACCCTGACGGAAGGGATGAGAATAACACGACAGCTACAGCCGCGGCTGTGGAAGATGATACCAATGCGGGGAGAGAGCCGCAGTAAAGCCAGGATACCCAAGAATAAGACCGTCGAGAGGAGGGAGCTAATCCGACCCGTTCTCTCTTCCTTTATGCCATGGGGTGTTTTTCTTATTTGGATACTACCCTCCCAGCTTCCATGAGATGGACGATCCAACAAATGCCACTTCACTCGACTTATACCAGACTCAGCCCTCTTTTTTACCTCGCCAGAACATACACAAAGCGCACCGGGAAGCATAGTATGGCGCGCGGTCACATCTACATTGCAGCCTTAGACTTGCTCTTTTGCTTCCATCTAATCCACAATCTTCCTCTTTTTTGTTTTTCTTCTCCACGTTTGGGCAGTTTATGAAGGATACATTCTCCCCTCCTCGGGTCTCTTAGCGAATTGATGAACAAGATTTGACAAATAATACCACTATTACTAGTAAACTACTCTCCATGCACCACCATGCGTCTTAACCAAACCTGCATCCAGTTAAAGGTGCGAGCAAGAATGAGAATAATTTAATTAAAATTTGATATTAAAAAAAAAGTCTTTCTGCTGAGCGCCTCAAATGCTAAACTCCAAAATATTCTTCCCAAAACCAGCAACCAAAAACGTATTGGCGGAAAAAAAAAGCAGTGGTAAAGGCGTCTAAACAAAATCAATCCAACCAGCCATCTCTTGTACTTCGACAGACATAAAAAAGACTCAGAGCTCGTTCCCGTTCAACAGCCACCGGAATGTCATAGCCCTTGTGTGGCGCCCGAATCCAAAGGCGTAAACAAAAGAAATACAGGCACAAGGTCCTGCCGCATGTCGGTAGCTACTTTTATACAGTGTCTTCAACGGAAATGGAGTCAAAATGTGTGTGTGTGTGCGTGTGTGCGTGCCCCTTTTATACCTCTTATTCACTTTCACTCTCTCAATCATCCTTCTTTCAGACTCGTCTTCAATATCTCGTCAGATACAGCCATTACTGTGGTGGAGCAGGCAAGTGAAGTCTTCCCTTGGCTATCCGGCCAAACTGGGCAGCAATGTCATCCTCTGAGGGCAGACGAGCCACGAGACGAGCAGCCGGTACAGCAACCTCTTCGAGCAGAGATCGCTTCTTGTTGTTGTTTGTTCCTCGGACAACAAAGATGTAAATGAGGACAATGATGACGACGATGACAATAATGGCGACTATCAAGATTAGCCCGTATTCTCGAGCCTCATAGCTGGGTAGATGAGCGACTTACCAACAATACCAAGGCAAATCCACTTCTTCTTCCTGGTGGCTCGGGCAGTTGTGACCGCCACTGCAATTTCCTCGTTACCCTTGTCGAGGTTCTCGACAATCTCCTCGCCCTTCTGCTCAATCTGCACAACAGCAGCGTCTTGCTGGACGACCAGGGTATCAAGATCCTGCATGAGCTGGAACAACTCAGTCATCTGCTGCTCAATCTTCAGCAGCTCCTTGTGTCGGTCCTGGACTGCGCTCAATGCAGCACGAGCACGGCCCTGGCGGTCGCTCTGCATCAGAGCCTGGCTGAAAATCTGACCGTTGCCGGTGTCTTCAACCGCGGCTTGGACCTCTTCCTCTGTAGCGTCGGGGCGAACAATACGGTATTGGCGACCCATCTGCTGCTTAACGGCGGCCTGGAACTCGGATTCGACAGTCTGGTATTTGGTAATGACGGCCTTGACCTCTCGATCGACTCGGTCCACATGGCTGCTGTTCATGGCGCTTCGGCCCTCGGGCTTGGATTTGACAGTCCTGACACGCTCAACAAGAGAGCGGTAGGTAGCCGTGGTCTCGGTTGTCAGGGCGTCCAGCTGACGGTTGGACTGGCTGGACGAGGAGCTGTCGACATCGCTGAGGACTCGGGATTGAAGCACCTTGATCTGCTCCAGGCTGCTCTCGACTTGGCGAACACTGTTGCTGATGTCGCGGCATTCGTTACGGATCGCATTGGGGTCTTCGCGGGCCATTGAGCCGGCATTCTGCGTTAGAGGAGCCATCTCGACTGCTGAGCCTGTAAGTGTACGGTTAACCTCCGCATGATGGGTTGAGCGATGCGTACTGTCGGCCATACCTCCAGTTGGGGCGTAACCACGGCCACCAGAGCCATAGGGGGTATTGTTATAGCTAGGAGGGGGGTTTTCATAACCGCCGCCGCCATAGTTGTCGTTCCGTTGGTCGTACGGGTTTTGATTCCCACCGTATCTGAAGAGAGACAGGGCGTCAGTCACTGGAATGCGGGTTTCAGGGGCACTGGATGCAGAGCCCAAGTCGAACAATTGCGATATACTAACCCGTACTGTTTTGACATTGTATTAGCAAGCTATTCTGAGTATCATACAACGAGTATGTAATTTGCAAACGTGGACGATTGGGTTCATGGAATCGGAAATATGAAGAAGACAAGATTGGATATGCGCCAGAGCGAACGCAGACGCTTTTCTTTGTGTTCTGGGACGCTCGCGTTGAAACAGCAGCCGTAGGAGAGTCGGGGTGAAACACTTACGCTCATGGTGGATTCGGTTAGGAGAGATCCAGGGATATCAGAGGTTGGCGAAACGCTGTAAGCTGCAAAGCGTGGCTAGCAATCGACGGCTGTTTCTTTGCTGTTCAAAAAGACTACAACAAAAAAAGAGGGAATCGAACACAAGCAATAAGAAAGAACAAAAAAAGCAATGGCCTCACTGCCCTTTTGGTTAAGAAATTGTGTAAATGGCAGAAACAACTCTGCTGTTCAATGTTGGAGGAGAATAAAATGGCCCAGGAGCAGAGGAGGCCCCAAGCCCGGGTTTCCAGACAAGGGTTATAGAGGAAGGCGAGAAGGGGGCAGCTGCACAACAGCGGAGCCGCGACCAGGGAAGGAGCGGCCCTACGAGACTTGGCTTCCAGTGGCGGTACCGGTACGCGCAGTAGCGTGGCGGGCATCAGTGCGCAGCAAGTGTGGCAGCTGCAACTGCGCGTAAGGGGCCGGCCGCAAATTAGCGAGATACGTGTACTGGGTACCGGTACAAGCGCCCACGCCGTGGCGCCTGGTCTAATCAAATGGAAGGCACTGCAATAAGAGCCATCACGAGCGTAATTTTGCAGAGGCCGCTAAATAAGGAGATCGACGGACAGGCGAAATCACAGGTCGAGCGCAATCATTGGCCTGTACAGTAATTGTGGCCGTTCAATAGCCAGCGCTCTTATTCGTATTAACTACAGGGCATAAAGACTTCAAGTTGTCCCTACCATGGCTTGGAGCACGCAACAGGCACCTCCATGACGATCCTTCACGTTTGGTCGTATTCCAAACCAAGCACCCTTGGGCAAGGCGTTTTCGCTTTTGCTTTCCGTTGGTGTCAGATGGTCTCGACAACAAACGGTCGTGATTGGATCCGCGTCTTCAGCACAGCATCAAGCTAGTGGAACAGCGGCCGGTGGCGCACATTGATTTGCCCTGGGCTAGAGGCCGGGGTGCCATCGGGGTCCCTGCTAGCATGTGGATGAGTCGCAGAGATTGCACTACGGGGTATCAGCTGTGGCGCCTGGGAACGGGGACAAACAGCTCCGTTGCACCGCCAAAGCTGGTGTTTTCGTCGTTCTTTATTATGCTTGGCTGTGATTGCGGCGCCTGTTGTGCGCTAGGCCGCTGGCAAACGGCCTTGTGTGGCGATCAAACAGAGCAGCCGTCACGTACGGAACACCGCAGCCGAGCAGAGATCATCCATTTGAAGCAGCCATTGAGGGGTCGTTGGGGTCCTGCTCTACTGTAGACGGCGAGCTGACTGGAGCTGACAATGGCGCCGTAGCTCACCGTGCGCCACCTACACACGTAGCAGCATTTCGTAATGGCTCCGGCCTGCAGTCAGCATTTGCGGCTTCTAAAAAAAGACGGCCTAAGAATATATATGCTTGTACGACTAGCTTGTTGGGCAACGATCCGCAGCACCGCCTCCGTCGACCTCAGATGCCCAACAACGGATCTAGATAAACACCGACAGTTGCGTGGCCTTTCCGATGAGCCGGGAATGCAGATGCAGAGCAATATCTACAATGGGAAGTGAATTTTCATATATGCGAGATAGCTGGTCATGGACGGCCTTGTTTGAATCAGTATGAACCAACATGCAGGGCGAAGGAAGTGAGCAAACTGGCAAGCTTAAATAGCGTCGTAAAGATCAAGCCTAGCAGCTTCAGCTCAATGACATGGCGTTGACAAAGCAATTTCAAAATTAGAACCTATAATTAATGCCTAAACATTTTAAGAAAAAAACGTTGTGTGTGTCCGGAAATTCATGCTACGCAGAGATATTCCTGATCTTTAACTGCTAATTCTACTTCTGCTTCCCATCTTTTGAAGAGACCGTCCGCTCACAAAACCGCATAAGCAGAAACATAACTGACACTCGATTCGTTGGGCCGCGTAACTTGACTACTACGGTCATACTTCACAACTCTGAAGCGACTCTTTTTCTCACCATCGACCTCCTGTGCGTATAGCTCGAGGGCAGCCATGGCAATTCCAATTGGATGTCTCCCACACACTGTGTTTCCGGTACGTCGGAGATTATCGACAAAGGCATCATGACTACCGCTCTTGACGGCATCCATAGCCGCCTCATCGACTAGCTGGATCGATTCATAGATGGGTGGTCCCGATGGCCTTGTGTTATAAGGTTGGAGATGCTTCAGACTTCCAATGTCTCCATCGGCGGTGTAAACCGTATAGTCGAAATCCCATCCCCAGTGACAAAAGTCCGAGCTGATGATGAAGGCATTTTCTTCATCCTTGAGATAAGACAAGAGTACTCGACCAAGATTCTTTTCGTCTGTTCGGTTAGTACTTCCGACAATAATGGGGACCACTTGAGGGAAATCATCTGATGTCTTGAAGGTCTGTTCACATCGCTTGTAGAGCAACGGCAAATGCATTTCCAGAGAGTGTTCAGCCTTGTCATTGGTGCGAGGTGCATCGCTCATGGCCCCTGCTTCTTTCACTCGCTCGATTGTATCCCTGTCCACGGTGAAATCTCCGAAAGGAGTGGCATATGTTGAAAACGTTGTGACGGCGCAGCCAATGAGGCGGTAGGTATGAGACGGCCCTAAAATGAACACTCTCTTTGCTTTGCTGAGATCAAGGCAGCTGTAGGCCCACCCAGCATTTGGGCCTGAATATCTATATCCTGCGTGCCTTTATACATGTATCAGAGAGAAGCTGGGATTGGATTTGTCCAAGGCCACTCACGGCGCAATGATTATTCGAGCTCCTGGTATAGGCAATGAAAAGTCATCGACAGTCTCGGGAACATTGGCAAAAAAGCCGCTGATTTGCTCTGCCAGGTCCTTTGCTATGTTGGTATACCATGAGCCTGCTTTTCCGGCTTCTCTAATGTTCGCATTCGTATCTGTATCCATTTCCGTTTTCTTGATATTCGGAGATTTCTTGCAGTCGTTCAATATGCTGTTGGTTCGTCTGAGCTTTGAGAGCAGGTCATCGATGATCCCCGCCTTTACGAAGCGGGGTCGCAGCAATAGTGGGCAGGAGAGCCACTTCGTAATACCTGCTAGGCAGGACCTACCTGAGCAATCGGAAGTTAAATTTGGAGGGCATGTGATTTCATCAGGTAACATTCTCCCAGCTCGCTTGAGAGACAAAGCGGAATTGTTCTAAGAACAGGAGAACAAAGATATACAAGTCCGCTTAACCCAGTCTGCCTACCTATCTACTACATAGATAGGTATGTACCCTACCTACAAGTACGGTGTGCAAGAGTTCTTTCCTAGGTACAGAAACATACTTTTCGATACAAAACTTCCATAAAGAGAGAGAGACGTGCCTATATTTCACTAATTATTATTATAATATATCACCTACCTACCTACCTACCTACCTACCTACCTAGTAGTCATCTTGGCAATCTACCCAAGCCCCAGGCATTTTCACCTCTTTTTTGTTCTCAATTGTCCTCCAAAACTGGCACGCCATAGATTCATACTCCGGGGCCCATTTCAATTTCCAGTCGCCAGGGCTCGACCCAATATCCAGATCTATCATTCGAAGCGGCACCCAATACTGCTCACCAGACATGTCGGTGCGCGTTATACGATTTACCTTTGGTAGCGGCTCTCCCTTCCTCATGTGGTGCCGCAACATGGTTCGTGAGGTTTCGATGGCGTCGGCATCAAAAGCACCTTTCGTGCTGTTCTCAATATCGTGGAGAACTAGCAGCTCCCGCTTCCCATATGCCAGTAAATCGACCCCAGCTGATTCCAATTGTGTAAGCCATTGTTGAAGACAGCCATTAAAGTATGCGTCCCAGTGATTGACAGGCGTGTCGGGGCAGAGATAGCAAAGCGCTCCCCCAATAACAGACGAAAGCGGAGTGCCTCTCCAAGCTGTCACTTCATAAGCGTCCCATGGCACAACCGTTTCCACGCAGGTGAGATCCTCAAGTGTAGCGAACTGGGCGGTCCTAATTACAAGCTGTGCCCAATCTTCGTCATATGTTCGCATCCACACATATGGCTTCATACACTTGTTTAATCTCTCTGGATATCGACACCCCATTGCCAAAGCTGCAGAGTGTACAAGAGATACTTTCTCACAGCTTGATTGGGCAACGCTATTTTTGGTGATGTCCCTGTCTTCTGAGAGAAGGCCCTTTAGAGTTCGGCAATCAATAACATTAAATGCCCCAAGCCGGACGGCTTCAAGTCGATCCCTTAATGGGCGTAGATAATATTTAGGCATGAACAAAGTTCGAAAATGATGCAAGAGCTTGTCATCAGGTGCAAATGATCTTATAAAATCCAAGAGTCTTTCAGCAGGTAGAGAATCAGGTTCCTGAAGATATGATGCAAATAGTTCGGCTATCATCTGAAGATTCTTTTCGGGGGGGGCATTTTGGATCGAAAACATTTTTGACGCTATAGAGTCAATTGGTGATCTATTATCATTCCACTATCAGCCATGCACCAGAGACTAGGAGGGGAGACTAACGAATTTCCTGAGGTGTAATCCAGTAATGACACGAGGCCAAGTTGAAGCAGTAGTTGGCATATTTCGTACTGCTGATTAGTTGCTGCATACTAGGCCAATTGTAAGTTTTTTTAGCTGTGTTATGATAGATGGGCCACACAAACATGTAAGAGTGACCTCCCGTCAGTGGTACGGTCGAATGGTGACGCATTTCTGCTGCTGAACATTTGCCGGACGCCAACTAGGTCCCCACAACTGATCTTCTTAATCAGTTCAGAGTCATCTGCGATTATGTTGTACACGCGATAGCTATACGTCCACCCTGCAATAGCTGGCGCCGATATAAATTCATATACTGATGTCGATATCCAGCTTGGTAGCTGCAGCTGAGCTTTCCAGCCGCCGGCCCCATTGGTGTAAGTTAGGGCGAATCGCGCGTATTGGGATATATCAAAAGTCAAGAGATTTGTCGTTTTTTTAGATCTTTCCATCGTCTTCTTGCTTCTAGGGAAGAACTCATCGACATCATTCTGGAACTGAGGCATTTTCTTATCTTGCAGTAGCAGCGGAAGAGCTTGTCGAGACGATCTAACGAGCGTATGACGTTGGGGCTGGACCCGTGCTGCGGGAACTTGAGAGCTTAATTTCCGAAGCATTGCCCTAGTTCTCCAACGTTAGAATACAGCTTATATATTGGTAGATTAGATGGTTGGCTTTGTTCAAATAAAGCCTCCAACTCACATCTGGTACGCTTGTATTGCCAACTGCAAAAAGGTCATGCACCGAGACATGCTCTGTTCAAGCCTCTCCACCACCGATTTATTAAGCATAATTTTAACAGTAGCATACTTGCGCTTTATACTCCTTTTTGCCTGCAGCTGCGTTCGCATATCGGCTACTAGTACTCCCAACGAATCATGTGCCTTCTTTGACATGTCAAGACAGTTTTTGAACGATGCGGAGACATTATCCTCATTGAAGTGGTCCTCGATCTCTGCAAAGATTGGTTCGAGAGCTTTGAGATGCTCTACAAGCCCTGAAATCCCGTCTGGGACGCCTCGAAATTCCTGCCATAATTGATGAGTCTGGTAAATGAGTGTTGCCACACGTGGCACCGAATTTATCACATCGAGGTTGGTGGTCATCTCTATCTGCTCTGGCGACTCAAGGTAGGCGAAGGCAACGCGGGACGTGATTAAAAGGAATGCAATGACCGTACAGGAGATCGACCACAGGCAGAGAAAAGGGATGCATAGCAAATGACCGCTTCGAAGAGAAGAATTGCAGTCCTAGGAATTCACGTATGACAGCAGAAAAGGGCACCGCCTCTTTCTAGCCAAAGGCAGCAACTCATTTTTGTCTGTCAAAAGTAGACGAAAAGGCTGTGGTGCGAGCGGCCTCTTGCATGGGGGCTAGAAAGAAGGTGGGCGGCAGGCAGACAGAAGCAGAAATGATGAAACGGCATTGGTTGAGAGGCATACCGCTGCATGGGCTGTTATGCTGTTGGGCCTTTTCCCTCGTTTTATACTGGAGTACAGAATGGCAACTGGGCGGCTCGGGCCATGTCTTATTCGCTCTTTGGGCGGGCAGACAGGGGGTTTGGGCCGCGAGAATGGGCCGGCATGGGTGCTTTTGTTTAAGAACTGACATCCATCAGCGATAGTTTGTTGGATACGGCCATCAAATGGAATAATACTACACGCAGCTGGGAATAACGACGTTACATGTATTAAAATGGGTTTAAACATGTATAATGATGGTGGATATATCTTGGTTTATGAGGTCAAATATTAGTAGTATATGATAAGCGGCAGCAGCAATAGTAGTTCAGCAACAGGAATAGCAGTGGTAAAAAAAGTACCGGTAATAGAAGTAAGAAAAAACTACCAGTTCAAATAGAATATCTCACGTGAAAATGGCAATGTATGTAAATTCAGATCTGTGTGTTGGTAACTATTAACATTCCCTAGAATCCCTCCTGTCCTTTTGAGCTCCCATTTAGCTGTGTATACCTTCGTAGCTGCATAACAGGTTTTCCCCCTCTCTTTCTACATAGTCTTGTGGGATGTTACTTGCTAGGCTGCTGTCTCGTTTGTGATTGAATTTGTACAGTAAGTAAAGGCAGCTCGTTTGAATATTCCAAAGCGCAGCTTCCCGGCGTTACTGCTGAAAACCGGCGGGATATTCTACGTGGCATATCTCAGTGTTTCACAAGCATCCCATCCTCTGCAAACACGAGAGGGCATCCCGAAAACTAATTGTCTTGAAAGATACAATTGGAGCTGCTGCATAGACAAGTAGAGCGTGAGGCTTAAAAATTGAGAATTGTAATAGCAGAGGCTAGAACAGCATCCTATTCGCCAGCTTATGCCTGAGGCCTCTATCTCGGACCAATGCTGGTTGATTCTAGTCCCAATTTTAGGTGGTGTAACGCAAGCATGTGGGATCAGCAATACGATCCTTAGACTTCTTTTTTCTCTTACGATATTACTCTCGCCTTGTCCGGGTAGGCACGGCGAGATGGGGAAATCACATGTGCTCGGACTTTGCCGTGCCTATGATTGTCGATTATGAAGGATCTTGCTGCGGTTACTGTATGACGGCCTACCCTGTGATACCACACGACTGGAGTTTGCCTTGGTCGTAGGATCACCTGCAACGTACATGAGTCGGTATTAATACTCTCTCAACAGTCTTGTACGTAAGAGAAATCAAGGCAATGTACAGGAGTTTTGCAGCATTGGTCTTTGATTGATAAAGCTCAATCTTATCAGCAACATGAAACCCCTGTGAATGAAACAGTGCGATAGATAGATATCTAGTATCCAGGCCGGCAACCGCATTTCACCAGATGGTAGAGCCACATCTTGCTAAACAACCAGATCGTCTCCCGCCTGTTTCAGGCAGTCGTTGGGTCTTAGCGGCCATTGACGTAGCATTTTGCCACCAGCCAGATGGATGATGTCTTTGGTGCGGAGGATTGGCCACTCACACGTTTGAAAAGCAGACCAACCTGCTACACAGTATCTAGTGGAAAGCAATGCTGCGAGATCGCATGCATGCAAGCATGGAGCATCCGATAGTGCCGTATGTTTCTCCTTGTGCCTGCAATTAGCTGCATGGGTGCGTTGGAAGCCCGTATAACGAGAGGCTGAAATAGACTTTTGTTGAGCAAAAGCTACGTGAATCTCAACAATAGGCACTACTAGTATTGTGTAAGGACATGCACTAAAAATGAATTGCCGTTGACTTTTGTCTGTTCTTTTTTTAAGGTTCAGACTGTTCAAGCAGGCACCGTTCAAAGACTGTCCAAACACAGAGTCGAGTTCAAGGAGAGCACCTCAGGCAGCGGCTCAAATGCAACATGCAAAAGCTGCATATAAAAGCGACACCCGAACGCGAGCAAATAATGCAACGAACTTAATGCAGTCATCATCCGCCCAGGAACAGGATCCAGGAAGTGGCGCCACGCTGACGGCTTAGGCGGATATACTGTGCTGGGCCAATGTAACACTTCGTACATACGAGGAACCGCTGCCGGTGCTATTTAATCGGCCATGCTGCAGTCAATAGCGCCCAGCTACGGCTACAAGTGCATGCACCCGATATCTCGCCTCAATTGACCTCAGGTGGCGACGATGCTCCCTCTGTTTGCCCGGCCGCATTATTAACCATCGCCGAAGAGGTGCATCCACGTGCATCCAGGACCCGATTCAAGCCCTAGTCACCAGCACGGGCCCTGACACCTTCGCAAAGCATTCCAATCGTTGCGCGTCAAGGCGTCCATTTAGACTCTGTCGCTGCGAATTAGCGGCGAGCAGCGCTGTGACGGCAGACGGCAGACGGCATTGCAGCATTGCAGCGCCTGGGCTGACGCTATACTTACGGCGACCCCACCTGCAACCAACACTGGAACTTTTTGATCTCGGAACCTGCATCCATTGAAAATACAAAACCACCTACCGACTTATCGCAAATTTTCTCTTCCCCCGTCATCTTCTTCTACTGCACACGTCTCTACGGCCTCTTCGCGATCTCTTGCTCCTTCGATTATCCGAAGCCGACTCTTCACAAGTCTAGGCGCGCCAGTCTGGTGCCGCATTCCTGTTCGCCATGCCGAGCGCCTCCAGCATGGCGTGGTCCAAGAGCACCCGCATCAAAATCATGATCGCCATCGACACGGCCTTCTTCCTGCTCGAGCTGATCTCCGGTTTCCTGGCACATTCGTTGGCGCTTACGGCCGACGCTTTCCACATGGTATGTTGCGCGATCCCTCGTCTCGTCGCCTGGACTCAAGAGATGTCGATATCAGGAGAGCAATCGCGCCATGCTAACCGTTTGTAGCTGAACGATATTATCTCTCTCGCCATCGGTCTGTGGGCTGTGATAGCGTCGCAAAAGGCCACCACCGACGAATTCACCTTTGGCGTAAGTTTGATTCGTGTTCCGTGCAGACCAAACGTGAACACTTGCAGCTGACACCCCTTGCCTGCAGTGGGTACGAGCCGAGATCCTGGGAGCCTTCTTCAACGCCGTCTTCTTAATCGCGCTTTGCGTGTCCATCATCCTCGAAGCCCTGACACGCTTTGTCGAGCCGCCCGAAATCAACAATCCCAAGCTTATACTTATTGTTGGCTGCGCCGGCCTGTTCTCCAACCTGCTGGGCTTTGTGGTCCTGGGAGGGCACGGACATGACCACGGACACGATCATGATCACGACCACGAACACGGCCATGATGACAACGAGCACGACCACGATCATGAGCATGAGCATAACCATACCCACGGAGATAGCTGTGATGTCGAACAGGGACAGTATCCTGGCGGCGATATCGCTGATGAAAACGGCGCCGTTGGTGACATCCTCCCAGAGGTGATTGTCCAAAGAGCCGTCATGGCAGGCCGTCGAGCTAGCACCGACAGCCCCGAGACGGCTAGACGGATTCACTTTGGCGACGACTCTACAAACCGCGACGAATCCAACGGAGCCAGCCGAATGTCTGTCCAGTCTAGGGGCCGAGAACACCAACGCCGATCGAGCAGAGGCCACTCTCGCTTCACTAGTATCGAAGATATGAGCATCCATCCCGCCAGCTTCCGGCAGGAAATTATCGCTGCTAGTAGAGCTGCATCGTCCAATGTTCATGCTGAAAGCGGTGATGAGTCTCCTTTTGCAGACTCTGAGACCGAGGCCAACGAGGAATCGGCGCTCCTCCCGGATGGAAAAGCAAATCTTTCTTACTCTACTGGTTCGACTCCTAAGAAGCAGAGCGCACGACGAGATTCTAGCGTGCACCATGGCCACAACCATACCCTGCCGCGACAGGCTGGCGCCAAAGTCAGTGGCCATAATCATGCCGACATGGGCATGCACGCCATGATGCTTCACGTCATTGGTGATGCACTAGGAAACGTCGGTGTCATTATAACGGCGCTCGTCATCTGGCTCACCAACTGGCCCGGCAAGCTCTATGCTGATCCGGCAGTCTCGCTCGTCATTACGGCTATCATCCTCAAGACGTCGATTCCTCTGACTCTTGCTACTTCACGTGTCTTGCTCCAAGCCACTCCTGAAAATATCCGCATCCCGGAAATCCGCCAGGACATTGAACAACTTCCCGGAGTCGTCAGCTGCCACCATATTCACGTCTGGCAGCTCTCCGACACAAAGATTGTCGCCAGCATGCATCTCCAAGTCTCCTTCCCGATTAACACACACAGCGGAGAAAAGTACATGCAGCTGGCGAGGCGCGCTCGGAAATGTCTTCATGGCTACGGCATCCATAGTGCCACTATTCAGCCCGAGTTTTGTCTTGATATTAAGCATCAGCACAACGGCGAGGAACCGGCATTCTCGCTTGACGGGGCATCTGATGAACAAATCCGACCCTGCCTCCTAGAATGCGTTGATAACTGCCAAGCACAAGGGTGCTGTATGGTGGATACGTCATCGGCCAGCTCGACCCGAAGGGCTAGTGAATCTTCACGCAGCGAGGGCGCTCAACATAACCACCAACATTAATCATCAAACACGACCCGTTCTCTTGAACCGTTTGTGCAGGATGACTGGGTTGGATAATGAGTAAAAACAGCCAACAGCGAGCTTTACTATGCGACTCTTATCAACGCGTTTCAGACTGACTTTCAGTATGGAATATGTGCTTGATCTAACCCAGTTTACTACCATTTTTCCCCTTATCAATTTTTTAATAGTCATCATTTGGTTTTATGGTTTTACGGGTGGCTGGCGTTGTGCTTTGGGCGATGAAAAGATCCTCCAAGCTGGCTAGATTTTTCTTTTTTTTTTTTTCCTTTTCATTCTACATAGCATGTATTAATCCTGTTTTCTTCTTCTTCTTCTTTTTTTTTTTTTTTTTTTTTTGTGTGTGTTCTCCTTCTCTATTTCTAGAGAAATGATGTCAGAGCGTGGTACAGCGTCATG
Organism: Trichoderma sp. CBMAI-0020; assembly: GCA_030708095.1. Classification (NCBI taxonomy): domain Eukaryota; kingdom Fungi; phylum Ascomycota; class Sordariomycetes; order Hypocreales; family Hypocreaceae; genus Trichoderma; species Trichoderma sp. CBMAI-0020. Next base: position 2,358,654 of record JAJNCI010000001.1, read on the forward strand.
GGGAGGCGACAAAGCGACCAAAAGGAGGACACGAGTATCGCTTGTTTGCGGAAGAGGCGGGTTTATCTGTACTGAAGAATTCTATCAGAGGGGAGAATATGACGATTTGGAAAGGGGCACGCTCGATGGGTGCTTTTGTGTATTAGATAGGACAGCGGCGTTGGTTGGCAATACAAGAAAAGGATCGAGACATTATGCGAGTTTGTTGCGTGATAAAACTATCATCGTCTTGTTTTGGACATGGTAGGATTGCTGTAGTATGTGGATTATTTGAATGTTTCAACAGATCAATGGCGTTTCAATTTTCCAATGAGAGTAGCTTATTAGAAGAGAGCGGACATTTGGAATAGTAGAGGCATGATCTGGAGGTGTCCTCTGGACCGATTCATGAACAACTGACATCATTTCCTTTGACCTTTTAGCATAAATCATCTTCATCTTTTCCGATAACAGCACATCCTAATGACTATGCTGTGTAAAACCTTAACACTACTTCCAGTTGGATATTACTTGACCGTCTTTCGTAAACAAGACACATAACAGAACAACTCACATAGATGGCAGAATGCTCATCTACCTACAAGCACTTGGTAGTAGCACAGCGGGTGTGCAAGCTTCTAGATATATCTATAATTAGATTGTACAGATATCCTAGATACTATTCATTTTTTCGGTTGTGTAAGCGAGAGTGACAACTTTATACAAGAGCGAAGAGGAGGCGAAAAGGCGTCAAAACGCTCTCGTATCTCAAAATAGCAGGCCTTGTCTACATGCGAGGCACTACCACGGAATCTGAAAATAGCAAACGGTAGTAGTTGTATAAGCACAAGTGAATGATTCATGTCCCATTGTAGCGGTGTCTACGGTATTCTCGGCCCTGTGAGCTATAGAGGTAGACTGCTTGAGTAACCAATCTTGAACCCCCTATTTTTTATAACGCTGAGGTGATCAGAGAGCAACCTCTTACAAAGTGCTATTACTTTACAAGCCTCCTCGTGTGAGCTTGCATCATGCAATATGCAGAGGACAGCTCATATCGTTCAGCTCGGGATATATATGGAGATGGGTACCACAAGCAGCATCATCAGCTCCCTCACCGACGTAGTGGCGAGAGATGCGTTGTACAGCCAAGAGGTAAGAAAGCGTTAGTACCATCAGCAGTCAGCATTCAAGTCATCAGGGACTGTGGTCCATGGATAGCTGGTGAGGCTGGACCCGGCGAGCTCCGCCTGCATGCCCCATTGGTCCCGAATCCCACGATATCACGAGCTGATAGGGCGAGAGGGGCGCTTAGATGCAACTCCTTGCGCAATCCATAGCCTCGTTCGACTGGACCAGGAGCCCCAGGAATACATTCACATCCAGTCCACTCTGGAGGAGAACCAACGTGGCTTCGATTGTCTGGCATAGCTATCCTGGCAATATGGAGCAGTGTTACGTATGAATACTCCGTGCGCCCTACTAGTATAAGTGTTAGTAACGGCACGAGTAATACGGAACAATAATGGCAGCGATATGAAAGCAGACAGGCATATCTATTGGAGCAGATGCCATCGACGCATCCCTAGAGCTCAGGGAACTGAGCCGTGAGTCTGCACGAGCCATCCGCGAGCCAAGAATAGCCATCACAGATGTCAAACCGGCCGGACAAAGCGAGATTGGCTTCTGGATCAGCGGGATTCTGGACAAGTCATAATCACGGACGGATCCTCGTTGATCGGGTGTTCAGTTACAGGTAGGCTTCGTCAACGAACGACGTTGGTTCAGGTCTTCCGCATGAGTCGTAACCCTTCCCTTTCAGACGGGACGGCCCCCGTGTCTCTGCTTGACTAGGGTTGAGATGAGGCGCCACGGCATGGTGTCTCCTGGAGCAGCTGCTGGGGGGCTTCCCTGCCCGCTCTTTGATTTGAAAGCTTGAGGGATGGACAGACGGCAACCCAGTATGTAGGGAAGCGGTTGGAAGAAAACACACGAGATATGAAAGGCAAAGAGTATTCAAAGCTATGCTTGTGCTCGGCCAGCATCATTGTCGGTGGACTCGCTCTCCCTTTAGCATGTATCACGGTGATTAATCGTAGCCAGGGTACCCAAGGCAGCTGGTGCCACGGCAACTCGTAACAGTGCTAGTAATTCCATGGGTCATGGCATTATGCATTGGAACTAGTAGCAGTCGTACTACATCCAGTACTGCCACTACCAAAGCACACACACACTTTTGTAGTGCTTGGCGGGATCAAGCGGTGTTATTCAAACATGGTCGAAGACGCTCGAGATCCTTCATTCGACGTCTCCATCAGCTCCGTGCAGTATCGTCCGCAATCGAGATTTCGATGGCAAGGGGCAAGTCAGGAGAAAGGCTTCGGAGAAACGGGGCGTCTCGTGTCGTCAATCGCATTCGGGGCAGCTGCTCAAAGCGGGAACAGGCGAGCTCTTTGATTGCACAGTAATTTGATACGCCCGTCCCAGTTCCCTGCTCATTAGCCGCAGATGCGGGCAGAAGCGAAGGGGGCGCCGTACTTGTAAAGTTGTACTTGTGCCGTACTGTACCAATATGCGGGTGGGACGCAGCTGGTAACGTAGCTCGTAAAAAAAAACACGGAGTAATCGGGAGCAGTCGTCGCATCCAATGCCGTTGGCGTGATTGCGATATGCTGTATGGCGATAAGGAGGAGCCAATAGTGCCTGGCCGTTGCTATGGTTTGTATCTGTTCCCTAGGCTTCGTACCTGGCAGGGCTGGGAGAATGCTTGACGCAGAGGATAGGAGGCCGAAAGACTGTACTTTGCAGCTCCGCAGTAGCACTTTGTGCTCCGTATTCGAAATGAAGCCGGGTTGTGGAGAACAGAGTGGTAATTGGCCTGGGGTAGTATGTCATGATGCCAAAATAGGCAACGCACATTATATTACGAAGAACACCCTTTCGCCGTGATGAAGGAGCGCACAGTCATCAGATTATGTGTAGTCTTGAATGTCTTGCAGTTAGTTGTTCTTAGTGAAGCAGTCTTGAATACATAGGGTACGGCCACGAGGATTTGTTCGTTTTATTGGTTAGCAGTAGCTCGATACGGCTTGCAGAAGGCCACAATCGGATGGCTAGCTTTGAATTCTACTTGTTGTACTTGTCACCTGGTAGAGAATCGTAGGCCACACTAGCGACCCCTTAGATCTGACGGCAATATTGGCTTGATAAATTGCGCCAGACCTAGAAGCACTTGTGTGGAGGGAGTGCTCCGAGGCGATTTTCGCAATCTGCTTCCTCCGATCGGATCTGGGGATCGCACCAAAAGAGGGGGCAGGTTTGTCATTTCAAACAATATTATGTCAGTGCCAATTTGGGAAGCACGACAAAAGTCGGTATGGAAGGCGAAGGATGCCGCACAGCCTTGGAAGGTACATGCCCAACATGACCGATGCAGCCGTCTCATTCCGCCTCATTTTGGCCCCCTCTGCACGCTTGTAGACGGAGATGATAGTCTGCGTCTGCTCGGCTGAAAGAATTGGCTACTCGAGGGCGCAGTGCGGATCATGGACCGCCGACAAAATCGTACGTTTTGCTCGGTCTTGTTTCGAGACGCCCTCCGCAGGCTTACCAGAGCTCAGCTGAAATCTAGCCTTATCTGACTGGTGGCGTCGTGGCTAATTTATGCTGCATTGTCAGCCAGGCCATGATAGGGCGAAAAGTACCAGTGCGTTTCTCCATGGGCCTGCTTTCATCACCGATGAGAGCTCCCATAGGCTGGCACACTTCAGAGCTGACGCCGAGCTTTTCCTATCGCTGGCTCAGTTTGGCATTACTTCAGGGTCATGGCAATTCAAGGGATATATGGCTTCAGCGAGAGCGGGAAGAGCGATTGGCGCACCAAACAGCAATATGGCTGCTGGCCATTGCAACCATGTTTCTATGCCATCATGCAGAGCATCGGAGGGATTATAGACGATCGGGAGCGGCTGAACAGAGCATGGGCAAGCTCGCAGCTTCGGGGTGGTATCCTATCGCTAAACCACCAAAAACAGCTTCCGTAGGGCCAACAAGGCTCAAGAATCCGTCTATGCAGCCATATCTGAGACGCCGGCATGGTGCAGGGCCTGGAAACGCCTCTCGACAAGCAAATCGATGCGAATGGCACAGTCAGAGCCACTGGAGGTGCATTGTCGCTTCCATCGTCGGTGGTTGTAAGGTTGAAGTTTTGCAAGCCCTCGAGTTTTCACCGTAACTCTCATTTTTTCCGCATCGGCGTGCCTGGACTCGGCAAGCTGCGGGTACCGCCTTCCTTGGTTGGCCACCTTCTCGTAATAGCCCATACACAAGTACGGCAGGTACGGAGCACCACTCTAAGCTCCGTAAAGAGTGCAAGTGCGGACGACGCATGGACGTACTCGTACTGCTACTGCGGCTTGTACCGCTACTCGTGCTGGCAGCCCGTGCTCGAATCTGCTCCCTCACATGCATCCACGAATTTTTTTTTTTTTTCTTTTCTCGGCTCCTCCTCTGCTCCATTCAGCACATCTGGACCGAGACTCGGGCCACGATCTGCCAATTGGCGGAGCTAGACGGGGTTTAGAGTAGGGCCAATGGGCTGCAAAGGTACTCGTAGCCAAACTTGCACAACCAGAGAGAAGGATCATTCCAGGGAAGACATTCAAAGGTTCGCCTCTCGCTTGTTGATATTGCGTAAAGGCACCGGTGCTTCAGCGACGTCTAAATCCTCCAACTAAACTCGAAGCAGTCCCAACAGCATAACTACAAGCCGTATGGTTAGGTAGAAACGTACTAGGCAGTGGTCCGCAACAGAGCAGTCTGGACCAGTGGATGCGAGAGCTCCATTGGCATTGTCGCTTGCTAGACGTCATTCTGGCCAACTAGTTCGGCTTCCACAGTAATTCTCGCCCCTCTAATAGCGTTCAACAAAGTGGCCGTTTTTCTTTCAACAGCCACGCCTCGCGCCTATCGCTCAATTAGAGGCCAAGGCAACATCACCGAAGCCCGAGCCTTTGTAGTTGCGCATTGGACTCCTCTCCGCACTGGGAAACTTGGTCGTTCGCCAACGCTTGGCTTGACAGACGAGGAACAGGCTTCAGCGTCGTTAGACTCGACTTAACCAGAATTTGCTCTTCCCGAAGCCCCACGCCATTTTTGCGCTATATGTGGCTACGAAATCGGAACGGCGTTAGCATCCAATGGCTGCCGCTTATACCGTGACCTTTTCGCGTTCATGTTCATCTTTCTGTGTGATCCTTGCGTGTTGCAGCTGGTACACGGAGGAGTAGGTATATCTTCCGTTTCCTCGGCATTGCCATAAGGAGGCAGCTACTTCAGGTGCCCAAAAGTAGTCCTCGAACAATCTACTAGTAGCTTCTGTATTAGACTTGGAGTATCCAACTACCTCTAGTAGGTAGCAGTACGGTACAGTAAGTATATTCGCATCCAAGCTTTATGCCAGATTCAAGAATCTCACCAATCACCCAAAGGTGGGACTGTCCCAAAAAGCTATTTCTTTGCGTCCTGTCAGAAAGTTACCGATCCTCCCACCATTCAGACATGATCGCTGTAAAGACGGTGTGACCATCATATATAGCAGCGTTCACTGCATAGCCTAAATCTCGGTGCGTCTTTCACGCTCATCTTGACACTTGTCCTACAAGTACGTGCCAATCAATCAATCATCTGCAGTGTGCTCAAACTTGCCTTTCCGATGCAAGGCCGACGCCTAGCCCCACGCACCTGGCGACGGGATCCGAGATTCCAGGCCAATGGGGCCCCTGGCATATCGCGCTCGTGCATACATCTTGTACATGTCCTAGCCAGAGCTTGCTCCGTAGAGGGGCAGACGCGACGCAGTAGCACATGGTCGCGCCTCGAATCGGCGACCAGCCAATGTCAGTCTGCCTCTTATGTATGAGCGTGTATATGCGTCAGCGAGGCACCCGCAACAGGCCGGACCCGAACGTATATGCACATATATATTTTTAGAGGGGCGTTTGCTGCGAACCACGCAGTAGTAATGTGGTTAGTGGTATGAATCTCCGCGATTGGGGAGAGAGAAAATTTGCATAGATGAGGGGAGGCAATAACGTTGTGTGGTGGCTCTCTAGCTATGCACGGAGTACATTGGCATACTTACACGTGCTCTCTTCCCAAGAGAGGCTATTCGGAACAAGTCGAGATGAATTAGCTTCTGATAGCAGTAGTCGAAATCTTACTGCCTCAACCGCTGCTGATGGATGGCTCAACGGCCGACACGGTGCCGGCCACCGCCGGGCTTTTTGGCGCGTGGCTGACGGCGCCCCGGCGCTCCGGCTATTCTCTCGGGGCTGCACGCGCGCGACAGCCCCGGAGACCGGAGGCGTCTTTTGCTCGCGGCTGGGGGTGACGAGTCTGGCTGGCGTTTGCCTCATCGCGTTGCTGGCCGTGGAGAGCGTGTCGTGGCGGCGGCTATTGTCTGAGCACCAACATGCTGCACGCCGGGGTTCTGCTGCAAGCGGCATCCTTGCTAATAATCGTCGCCTACCCAGGCATGTTCACTCTATCCAAGTACTAATGCCTTTAGGTAGTTGTTGCGGAGTATGCGCGCATATATTTGCAAGTACTCGTACTTGTTACCTCCAGAAAGCTTACCGTCGACCGTTGATTTGGCTACAGCTAATCTAACATGAGACCGTCTTGCAGCCATTATACCAAGTAACCGCCTATAGTTTGTCGACACCTTGCCTTTTCATACATGAGAAGCCTCTTCAAAGTCTGTAGCCGATTAACAAGCACAACCGCTTTGGGCACCCACCGAGGCTACATCAAGCATGCATACACACATCACGCTATTCATTCCTAATCGTCAACGGCCCTGTCCCGCCTTTATTTTGTAAGCTGGCGGTGAACGCTGCATATTGCTATACTGCTAGTGGGATGGGGGTAGTATTACCTATAGTAGTAATACCTACTATTAGATGACAAGCCGGACTGGGTAAAAGCTGTCACGACGCACTGACAATTCGTAGCACAAAAAAGAAAAAAGAACAAAAATTCATATTGCTTTTTCACCGCGGAAACCGCTCTTTTGTGACGCTACCTAGTGGATGGTGTCTGCCAATCGGCAAAAAGAAGTTTTTTCTTCTCTGTGTCCTCCACAAGCTTACGGGTCAAGATGGATGCTTCGGGAAGACCGCTTTTTTTTTTTTTTTTTTTTTTCTACACGCCAGCTCCCCACGTAGCAAGCCATTCAGTATGCCATTTTCCCACTTTCCATATCTGCATGTGTGACGAAGAGGCGAGCAGTGCGAAATGCTCTGCATGTATCCGCAATGCTGCCTGGCAGGCTGAGAGTGGTTCACTTTTGGGCATTTTTGGAGGTTCCCCAGAGACATTGAAATGTTAGAGTCTGTTTCAAACGAATGTCTGCTCGTTGCCTACTACACCAGAACTACACCAGAACGATTCGGATGGCATGAAATTGCTCCAAGAGCTCATCCGACGACTTGCCCTTTTTTTCTTCACTCCCACCCCTCTTATGGCTCATATTTCGGGATCCGATCTAATAGAACTTAGATTGGTGCCGAGTGCGGAGTAGATACATCGTGCCCGAACAAACTACCTTGGATGGAGGTATCTACGCACATCACTGATGTCTAGCTTGGGGAGGGTCCAAGGTAGGGCCTCTTAGTAATGCAAGGACAAAGCGTTTGACGCCTCTTATTCCCTTCCCGGATACTTTTGCATGTACAGATACTACAGGGTGGGATGAACGGGTTCCATGCAACGAATGAACCCGGCAAAGGCGCTTGAAGCTCCGGCAAACGGGAAGCTTTACGTAGTTGATACAGAGTCTTAGACCCGATGGGGCGGATAAAAGGCCCATGAGACTAGTCGCCCTGACACACGCAGTTCGTTCGTTTGGTGCTTCAAAAGGTTTTGCATTCCCTTTATCACATTGAGGAATCACACCGATACGTAAGTAATAAACGACAGTGGCTTGCAATATGCCAACTAAAATCTTTAATCGCACTCCTTACTTCATCAAAGCCCCATCAAAGCCACACAAAAGTTAACACGTTTAAAAAAGGCGACCTGTTGTAGCAGAGCTTCCCCACCGCCTTTAAGCAAACGCCACAAAAAAAAAAAGAGAGAGAGAGCAAGGGTTCAATTTGCCTTGTTTCCTCTTTGGGAGAGCTCTTCAGCCTCATTTTCATCTGACCTTTCCAAAACGAGAAAGCTTCTAGAACAAGAGAATGGCCCTCCCCCACTTCTTTCTCTTGCATGGCTTTTGTGCTATGAATAGTACCGATTTAAGCAACCATTGTGCACATGCAATACATCAAGCAACGTCTGTACGCCCGTCACAAAAGCGCATTCAAGTATAGAAGAAAAGCAAGATTGACGCAATGCACATGCAATCACGTCCTAGGTAAACCTTCGGCATCCCTCCGCCAATCCGTCACCCAACGCTCAACCACGCAAAGAGAGAAAATTTGCTGGAAAATTTTCATTCTCCGGGACAACGAGCCGTAATATCCACTCAATCAATGCCTCTCATCAATTTTTTTGGGCTTGTCCTTTGCTTCGTACGATTTCCGCTGCAGAGCTGCTTAGCGGACACAATACGGGGCCACTACTGCTAGTTCCCTGCCATGGGACGACCCACAGGCCCAGCGCTGGGGCATTTCACGCCCCCAGGCCAAAACTACCGGCAGTGAGGGCCGCCTGGATCAAAGTCGTTCATCATCGGTATCATTTCAAGGGCATCTATCGTGAAAGGTAGAGGAAAGAAAAATTTTCCCCCCTCACTTGATATCATTCCACTTTGTAACGCTGGTCGCTTCTCCCTGCTTAATACCATCTGCAAGAGGCTAAGTGCATATGCATGTGTAACAGTTGTGTAAAGTGCTTGCATCTACAAAGCTCCCTTTTCACTATTATAAAGTGCATACATGATATGCCATTTTAATTATCGCTTTTTATTAATACAAGGAGCATTTACACATGGCGAGTATCAATTTGTGTTATATATAATCAAATGGAGTTCACAAGGTATTCTAGCTTCATCGATCCAAGACATTCTCTTACCGGTAGCAAGCCCATTACCCTGTAACGTCTAGTTTGTTGCACATCATTACTAGCAAATTAAACTGCGGCTGAGACAAGATTTTAAAAAAAAAAAAATTGTGAACGAAAAGAAAATGATCATCAGTCACTTTTTTTTCGTGCGTCTGGTATTAGTGATTATTTACTCTGAAACGTACATGGTCTCGCGGAACCCGAGGCCCATCTATCCCTTCAACGACCTCAGCACAGCCTCGTTTTTTAATTGATGATTCACTACGGAATAATTTCAACTCCACGCTCAATCCTAGAACCTGAACCTAGGGATACAGATGCGGCCGATCAGATGCAAGGCACGGCGAGCTGCACTCCCGCAGTTCTGCCCAGCAGCATGTCAAGGACGAGGCGTCAAGGTACTCTGCTTGTATACACATGAAGAAGCAGCTCATCCGAGAGTGGAGCCATCCCGCCGAGACGGAAAACCGGGCTCTTGGTGACTTTCTCTACGCATGGTGCTGTAGCAATGGAGCATCTTGCAATCCATTGACCAGCAATGAGTTTCTGTCATCACTCTCCTGATTGGAGCTGCCATGCTGCAAACATTTACTAGACTGCCAGACTAATGGTGGTACCGCTGCTATTACTTGTCAGGCATCGGATGAATGTCCCCACCCGAAGCACCGGTACAGTATATACCATGGCAGGGTGTTTCCCTAACAAAATGGCCCTCGTCAAAACGTTTTAATTGACAAGGATCAATTGCTCAAGAAATATGGACTCGATGCCTTCATATCGCATTGTTGAGACTTCATTTGCTGACCCGTACTGAGCGAGCAAAGGGGCTGGCTTCTCCCTACGGTTGAGTCGCACGACGGCCATTTAGGCGATATTGGACAGTCGCAATTTACGAGCCATATGCGGGCGGCCGCCACTCTTGGCCAATCGAGTGCGCCACTGAGGCTAGCTTGAATCCTGAGCATCTCCAGCGAATAGGAGCAGATGTACATGAAACCAAGAGGGATCTGCTTAATCTGCTTTTTCTGCCTTGACATGACAAAGTTCCGACGCGAGACTCTGCTACTCCTTTGTGATCAGCCAAACCAAAAGCGCGGGGGGGTAGCAGCACGGCTTGTTTTAATATAGCGGGCTTGATCGGATGTCCAATGGCAGATTGCGAATCAAGCCTCATCTTTGCTGGTGTATCGAACGTGGCTTTCTCCGCCTGGATTCTCGTGGCTCAAAAGGGAGGATCGGCCTATGACTGCAGCCACAGAATCAGCTGCCTTTCTTGCGAGGCCGATTACCTCATGCGGATATATCGATCGTCGCTGGTGGATTTCGGAGCCAAGGCTTGCCGGTAGACTCGAGCTGAAAAGTCTACGCAGATGCAAGCATAGCGATGGCATCTATTGATCAAAAGTATCGACAAGTAACTCTTAGCGTCGCCTTCAGTATCGATTATCGTGCGTTAACCCGCTTCCAAGTGAGATCCGTCTGCAAAACAGCAATGTTCTTTTTTGGGAGTGGCGAGATCCTCCTGCGCGTCAACTGTGCGCTGCGTGAGTATGTATAATTCAGATGTGCGTATGCAAGCCAGCGCCGCTTGGAAGCCCGTGATTGGAGGCGTCTGAATCTGCAGCCGGGAGATTGGGATTGGTAGCACTTCCAGCATGGCATCATCTATAACGTCAGACTGCCACGGCGTCGCCTTCGCGTTGGTTCGCTGCGTTGCTGAGGTCCACTGTTGAGGGGTAAGATGAAAGAGGGCATTTGATAGCTGTAGGTTAAACCTCAGCCTGAAATCGAGTAGAGACGACGATGACTGGCCCGTTTTGAGCCTCCAAAGATTTGACGTACAGCTCTCGGTTCCACCCAGCCGTATTCTTTCTTCTCCATTGATAAGTACAGTAGGCAAAGGATGGATGGTTGTAGCATAGTGCTGATGTGTTGGTGGGTTGTATTTGGGGGTTTCAAGTCATAGAGACAGCGCGTTGTCGCGTTTAATTGGGCGCTCCGGAGATGGGCGGCGCGTTAAGCATTGATTAAATCTCACACACAGGACAAAAGCTCCTCCCCATAAAAAATCTGCCCAAGAACGCGCGCCTCGACTTTAAATACTGAGAGCGGCCAAGGCCAGAAATGCATTTCGCGTTTGGCTTTCTGATGGCGCCAAAGCTAAGCCGCCAAATCCCAGCGAGAGCGGTCGATCTTTGGGGCTTGGTGCCGGTCGACTTTCCCCTCCTGGAGACATGTCGTGCTCCGGGGATAAAGAAGTATCTGAAAGAAGATGTGTCGTCTCACTTGCGGAGTAGGCGAATCTGTGGCAGAATGTCAAGTTCTCGAGAGCTGAATGGCCCGGACATCCATGCGTGTTTAATACAGAGACGGCAGTGTTCTATATACGGGCGTCCATTGATGCGCGGCACGAAATGCTCCCCCCCCCCCCCCCAGTATGCATATGCAGGCCCGAAGGATGAAGATGTCCCCAGCAGGCTTAATGCACATCGTCATCTTGCTTGATCACCTCCCTCTTAGGAATGTCATATAAAAAGTTGGCGATTTCAATGCATCGATATTTTGCTCGGTGTTGAAGCAGCAGGGGTATGCGATTTCTGTAGGGCAGTGAATGACTGAGAAGGAATGATGGAGTAGTCTAAAGTCTGAAATGAGCCCCGTGCCTGATCAAGCTTTGGTCGAGGGGCCATCTGTGTGGGATAGGGATTTGCCATTTTGTGCCAAGTCTTAGACTATTGAAGCTTCGTCAGAAAATGCCAGGCCAGGCCCAAGGGATCAAAGCATGGCATGGGTATCCCGAGTTGTTGAACAGTAGAGAGTTTGGCCGCTCAGACGAGGCGCCCTGTCCCACAGCATGTGCCTGCTAAAAGAGTATAGCAGCAGCAGTGTGGCTTTCTTTCCGTCTGCGTGGAGATGCACTAGCTGCTGCTAAGTGAGATGAGGCATCAAAGCTACATGTATATACCTGCTACTACTAGTAGTATCTACTAGATATTGCAGCAATCTGTGATAACTTCCGCGGGCAGATTTATTAAACATGCTCGCTTCACTTTGTTGCCCGGCTTTTAGCAACGGAGCTCCTGCTGGTCTGTGTGTGGGGTCAAGCGTGATCTAACAGCGATCAAACCAGCTTGGACCTCGAGACTTTGCCTCTCACGGTTACTTGACTGGACTAGGAGCAACTAAGAGCACCTCCGCATCGCCCTCGTTGACTTGCTAGACGAGGTCCATCATGCTAGGAGGCGAGCTGGTTCCAAGATCGGACGGTTGTGTTGTTTCGCGAGGGCAAACCCGGGACTCAGTTCGTGCCTGTACGGGAGCCGTTTCAGAGATGTCGGCCTCGCTCCCTTTGCCCACGGTCCCAGGTTACTGAAGCTGGGGATTCCCGGCAGCCTGGCCCGGTAGCCATTACACAAGAGGAAATCTACATTTAGAAACAGATTTTAACCGGGGAGAGAAGCCGCAAGGAGAGGCATCTGCAACATGTCGCTCCTTGCAGTCGGACAACTGCCAAGTTGCTTACGAAGGACTATTAATCCTAGCACCTAATTCAAGGTGTCTGATCCACAAACTCCTTCACAGTTGCTTGAGCTACTTTGAGCTCAGCCAAGTCGGTAAACCTTGATGTGCCAAGCTTGGCCACTATGGAGTGATTTTATTCATGAGCAGCGGGCGTTGGATCCGGATTACTAAAAACGCGCTGTAGGTACCGTCTTACTTTACACATGAGGGTGGGCAATGGCTCCAGGCCGAATGTTGCCATCTGCTGTATCTAACAAAGTATAAATGCTGATGGTACCTTGGAAAAAAGCAATCGCCTCAACTTTGTTTCTTTGTGGGATGTGTAGCGCGTGCCTGGCTAGCGAGAGGCGAGAGCACGAGGTGCTTTGCCATTGGACACGATAACGACTTCTTCGAACAGCTGGAATATTGCCGGCCGAGCTTTCAAAAAAAAGAAAAAAAGCCACGGAACTAATGAACTCGAGGAACCTATTCGGGCTGGAGCCCTTTGCTATCTCGGGACAATGCAGTTTATTGCTAGTAATTGTACGGAGCAGTACTTTGCACATGCTCGGCTATGATGTAACTCGGGGCATCCCGGACGAGGCCTTCTGATTGGCTGTCCATCCTGACGCCAATATATCCAAGGCAGATTTGCCTGACAGCGTTCCACCGGGCGTTGCCTTTGTCTGTGGTATTTTCATGCGGATTGATTATTCCATTACACCTTGTAGCATCTCTATTGATAATTGTTCACGAGTGCCAGTATGTAGGTAGCACAGTATATGCAATATATCGGTAGGTATATGTTGGGGTCAATATTGATAGTCTTAATAGTGGAGCACTAATATTGCGTTCCTTACAGCAGCAATGGAATGATTACGCTGCTCAATCCCAGCCATCAACTTGCTGCCATTCGACATGACTTACATGACTACATGTACGTTACCAAACTCGCGGGCTTTCGATCGTGATTTTGGTGCGGCGCGGCCCCCAAAGAGGCCGCCTTCCAAGGCCGACTGATTGGCGTGAGGGCTCATCATGACATGCATAGCTGATGGATTCCGACATTCGTGCAGAAGCGCGTCTGGGCCGATTGATTGGCCGGACACGATGGGAGGTGGCGGCCCCGTCCAGGCGTTCGTCGCGGCGCTGCAAACCGCTAATCATCCCGTGGGAGCGCGAAGCCGCAGCGGCGACGGCGAATTTGCCAGGACGAGTAGCACTTGTGCTTGGTCGAGTTGGCAATCATGGCAGGCAGGGGGCCTGGCCTGGCTCTGGGCGACACGCTATCGAGTGGAATACGGGGTATCGATATTCGACTACTGCTGCTGCTAGTACTGCTACCAGGTTGAAACGTTGACGACAGCAACGCAGTGGTTGCTGTTTCGAGAAGCTCTGGACTGACTGGCTGGCAGAAGCCCAGTGGATGGGCTCAGACAGCGGCTGCCTGGCTACTCAGCTGATGGGCAAGACGATTCGCAGCAGCTTTGAACCTCATACGGACTAAATATGCATATTTGCATCCCTCTCTGATCTGCAGAATCCAGCAAGTAATACTATTAGCTCAAATCATCAAAGACCCGGCCTTGGAGAGAAGCTTTGCTGCTGGCAGGTAGTATAAGCGTCAGTGGCCAATAGCGCAGGGGCCGCGCCAGGCAGCATCTCCGCATTCTGAAAATGGCATCCGCCGACTGCAGCCATCATGCGGCTCAGCGCATTGCCTTTCTGATTAGCAGATAATTTCTGATTGGCATCGAACACGATCTTCAGCTGTCGCAAATTTAGGCACAGCCGCCTTCTTGCATGTTGCTGAGCACCACTGGAAACTGCGGATGCTTGTCATTGATGATATAGATCGCTGTCGTTGTCTCGGAAGTTGGATGGTCCAAAATTAGATGGACGGGCATGGATCATATAGTATGCGTTGGGTCCCTAGTCCTTGTCAATTAATGAACATCACGGGGTCAATTTTTGGAAGCCCCAGACAACTTCCATTCGACATTCCATAGTAAGCGAGGCCTGAGGATCCTGGCCACGGTTGATCGATGTGCTGCTTGGCTACACGGGGCCTGGATTACGCTGGTGGTATTTTACAGATACATTGATGTAGTTGTCTACTTGTTGCAAGTTGACAAAGCTTAACCGCAGAGAGGTGTGCTCCATGCACCTAGCCTGGCACCAGCACCCGCTTCTTCTGCGGGCGATTTGCAGCCTGGCAATTCGCCTGGCAAAAGTTGAGAAGAGCGAGAGCTAAAAGATGGATTTGAAATAGGTCGCTATTAAGGTTTCCCGTATCAGGATGTCCATGTTATTTGTCGGAGTGCCTGGAAATTACCGCTTGTAGCACATGGGGGATGGAGCAGCGGCTGGCACAAGCTTCCATCTGTCCCATCGCCCTCGCCACACACACGCATTGAAATGGGGTCATGGCCAGGGGCCCAAGCAGAGGCCTGTTAATGAGGCCCCAGAACAACAAACAAACAAACAAACAATATGTAGTTGAGCGGCAGCAACATAAAACATTTGACGACGTTGATAGAAATAACACAAGCACCACATGTCAACATCAACAAGACGTAGGTAGCGACTGATGGTAGGACGGGCTGCGGCTGAAGACCCAGACGGGCTGTTTCCAGCGGCCGACTTGCTGGGCCGCTCACCGTCTTGATAGAGTGAACAAAAAGTCATGACGATATTGTACATTGGCGTCGATGCCGATTGTGTCTGCTTTGGGCGGTGCACAAGCCACACTTGCACGAAATATCCGGTCTTGGCGCTGGATGCGTCCAAGTACAGTTTTCCGTATGCACATGCATGAGGCACTCCCACCACTCCTCCGCATTGAAAGGGACAAGGGGGGAAGCTCATCCGAGCAAGTGTACGGAGTGTGTACCTGGTGATGGAATCGCTCACATTCTGAATTAACATTGACGCTACCAACGCTTGAGCAGCGGTGCTCTGGCGGTGGTGATGGCGGTGGTGGCGGTGGTGTTTGTGGTGCTGCCATTTCAAGGTTCTCTCGTCTCTCATCTGTTGGCGGAGCTCGCCAGGTACGGTATGAGAGATGAGCACAGTACCAACAGATATGCTGCCGCTATGATTGCCAGTCCTGCTCATCACCAACGTCAAACCGCTCCATCACCGAATGCAAGCCGCATCCCTGCCTGCGTGGAACTGAGCGAAAGAGAGGGAGCAAATAAGGTGGGGGAAAAGGGGCTTCGCTGCCGGGCGCCCCCAAAAAAAGACAGAATGTATATACATGAATACATACTTGGACTCTACTGCATTCTCTCGTACCACAGCCCTCGTCAGCAGCGACACCGCCTTTATGTGAAGGAAGAACGCAGAAGCACGCAGCGCCCGAGGGAGCCATCAGCACGGCCAAATCAAGATCAAAACCAAGCCCACCGAAGAGGCAGCTCAGCAGGAGTTTTGGGCGATGGGGGTCGGGGCCCTTGAGGACAGGTAGGGAGTGAGATATGTATGCACTTGTGGCGAGAGAGAGCGTGTGAGTGCTCGCACCACGACTAATTAAAAGCACTGCGAATGGCATCGGTCATGTCTCGGTTTGACATTGTGTTGTTCCTCAACCGCCTTGCTTTTGACGCTGCCCCCGACGCTGTATAGTTGAATGCTCCATGTCGTTGTGTGGAAGCGTGCACAAGCAGATAGATACTGTGCACAAGGCGGCTGCCCCCTATTCGGTGCGGCGGATCTGGGCTGTTCGGTGCGGTGCTGTTTTCTGGTCCCTGTGCGCGTCTGCTGCAGCACGTTATGGGCATTGATCTCGTAGCATCAGCATCGATCGATGGCAAACACGACTTTGGGGACGCACACACGGACGCCCACACGTAGAATGAAGATGGCATCAATATACAACACGCATCGCAGCGCATCGCAGTAGATGTTATGTAAACAGTTTGTCCCTTTTCGCTGCCCTCACACCCAGCACACTACGACAAGTACAGTACAGTCAGTACACTACAGCATGCACGGGGCTGCCTCTTCCGCCAGGCCGCACCCCCTGCGAGAGCTCGCTGGTTCGCTGCGCGTACGAGTTGAGTGCTCCAGCCCGTACCTGTCGCCATGCAGCCCACACACCACGCTCCAGTCTTCCTTTGCAGGCGACGCGCGGGTGCGGATGCAGCACAAGTCGACGCTGCCTGCTAGATTAGTGCCCTGGAGCAAACTCGGCTGAACCACTGGCGAGGCCCCCCTCCAGCAAGGGCCAGCGCCAGAGCCAGGAGCCCATGTTCCATGCTCCATGCTCCATGCTCCATGCTGCACAAGTACAGTAGAGCCAAGTACCGCGGCCATCCATGTCGCGCTCCCCCCAAGGCTCTTGACCCATGCCCTGGCTCCATGCTGCGAGCTAAGGCGCTGCCTCTGGGCTCGGTGCTGCCAAGCTACACCCCCGGGCAGGGGCGGTACCAGCGCGACACGCTCTGCGCCGGCTGTCTGCGGTACCTGTAGCACGGGGCATGTACCGCGCCAAAAGAGCTCCATGTCCCTAAACTCAGCTCGTACACCTCACTCCGCTCGCACTCCAGTACCTGTACGGAGCCTTGGAGCGTTGCAGCGTTAGCAGCAGCACCACTGCCTGTCCAGTTAAAACTACCGCCTCTCCAGTCCTCTCTCGTTTCTTCCATCCTTCCACCTCTTATCCCACCTCTTCCTCTTCGACCTCTTCCTCTTCCTCTCTCTCTCTCTCTCTCTCTCTCTCTTCCCTATCCACTCATTCCCTCATCCATTCACCCGCTTGCTCTGTCGACCATCACCCGGTCGAAACAGGAGTCTGGCCTTGGACTGAGGAGAATCGAATCCCGACCGGCCACCGCTTTTGAAGACGAATCCCCCCTTCGCCCGCGGCCCTTCTTATACAGCATCCAGGACGAGACGGAAGAGAGAGAAGAGGAATCAAAGTGAATCAAGGACTGGTATTTTTTTCTGTTTTATTCACTGGTATTCTGTTCTTCTTTCTTTGCTGCTTCTCCTTTTTGGCCAGAATTCCTTACCGTTAGCGACAAGGAATTTTACCACCAAAATCGCCTGGCTCGCCAACCGCCGTTTTTTTTTTTTTTTATTTCCTTCTCGCCCTTTTTCGCTCTCCCGGTTCACTCCTCGACGAGACGATTTTTTTCGAGAAAGAATAAAGATCTTGCCGAGACTGCAATCGTAGACAATTGTTGCCTTTTTGTCTCGATCTCCAATTTCGCCCAATTACAGGCGTTTCCAGTCCCGGCTTGGAAAATCTGCACGATTTGGTTGCTCTGGTGGATCTGCTCGCTCAGTTCCCCGTCACCTCGTCTAGCCAGCTTCCGCTCTGCAGGGCCAGCTTCCTGACTATTTGCGCTCACCACCTCGTATGATTTAATCCTTTCGCCCACCGCCTTCCGGTGCCAATCCAGTTCAAGGTGCTCCAGTGTGACAATAGGTAAGACCAATTTTTTTTCCCCTTCTATTCATTATTCCGTCCGCCATCAGCCAGCCGAGAGAACCGCCAGTCCGCAGCAGAATCTCCAATCTTGGGATGCACGCTCCCTTCAACAGCTGCATACCCGAGCCCGCTCTCCGCATTCTCAGCGCCTGCTCCACAGCTGCACTCGAGCTATCATTCGGCGCATCTGCTGCGCGGGAGACGTTCGCTCGTTGATCCCGCCAATTGCCCGGCGTGTCTCTCGCTTGGCTGTCCCTTTTTTTTCTTTTTTTCCTTCTTCCCTGTGCATGGCGGTAAGAGGCTCATCCCCTGCTTCGGTCCATCGCACCCTCGTGCCAATCCAGCGTGCGCTTCCATGCCAGCCAACCCCCCCCGTTCAGTAAAAGGGAGTGGCCTCCAGCCTCAGGGGAGGCTTCTCGTGCTTGCATGTCTTGCCCGTCTGCCAGATCGCATTTTTCCTCTTCTCTACCGGGCTCTTTAACCATCAAAGACTAACGCCATTGATTTTTCTATTAGAGCTGTCCAGTCGGTCCCTTCGTTGTCCTTAAACGGCGCCCCTTTCCCGGTCCCTTTTGCATTTTTCGATCGAATTTCCAGCCTACATGATCCCGGCTTTATTCCCAGCCACAGTCACTCTTTTCCATTAGTTTCTTCACCACGCTCCTTAATATCTTAATATCTTAATTCCTAGGGTTGCATTCACTCCTTGATCGCACCCAAGGCTCGCTCTTTACTCAATAGTCTCTCCCACTCAAAGCTTCCTGGAGAACTTGCCCGACACTCTTTTTTTAGACATATAATCAACACCGACCCATCTAATTTTACAGCAAAAACCCTCAATCCATCATGGCGTATGCTCACCCCGACGAACACTTCTTCATCGAGAGCGATGAACCCCAGTCCAGCTCTCGCAGCTTTCGAGATACCGCAAAGATGCTTGCGCGCAGCCGGCAAGAGACGATTGCTTGCGAGCTCTCCCGTCTCGCCGGCGAGGAGTACCTGGGGGACATCATGACGCATATGCGACACATGGAGGCATGTTGCGACCTTGTTCAGCCTGTGGGCTATTCTTGACAATCTGGCGCTAACAATCGTCTGCAGGAGGAGACCCTTCCCGATGCTAACCTCATTGACATGCAACGTGAGATCCAATGGTTCATGCGACCGTACCTCATCGACTTCCTCATCGAGGCCCATGCCGCTTTCGCCCTACTGCCCGAGACGCTGTTCCTGACCGTCAACTTGCTGGACCGATACTGCTCACGGAGAGTGGTGTATAAGCAGCACTACCAGCTCGTCGGCTGCGCCGCTCTTCTCATCGCAGCCAAGTATGGTGACAAGAAGGACCGGGTTCCTCAGATTCATGAACTCAACAACATGTGCTGCGGCCTGTACGATGCCGGCATGTTTACGCAAATGGAGATGCACGTCTTGAACACTCTCGAGTGGACCATTGGCCACCCCACTGTCGACTTCTTTACCCAGCTCATGGTTGCCGAAGAGCAGGACGACAAGGAGGTGGAGCACATGGCCGCCTACCTGTGCGAGATTGCCCTGTACCACCGCGACTTTGTTTCAACAAAGCCTTCCATGATGGCACGCTCCTCCCTGGCTCTGGCGAGAGCTATTCTGGGCCGACCCGAGGTCAACGACGGCGACTGGGATCACACCGAGAACCTGACCCTGTTGACTCTCTCTCAGCACCTCAACCAGCCTTCGCCAACCCTGGCACGCAAGTACTCTTCATCGTCACTGTCCAAGGCGTCGCAGAAACTGGCAGACTTTATGGCCGAGCAGGCCGCCATGGCCAGGCGCCAAGCCAACCCCCCATCGCCTACTACCGAGACTCCTTCAAGACACGCCGCCGACATCTACAGCACCCCTCAGAAGGGCCATGGCGCTGCCGCCGGCTTCGACGGATACCTCACGCCTCCCATTACTCCCGACAATGCCTATGGAAACGCGACAAAGGAGACCTACCATCAATTGCCTCCTCGATGCCCCGTCACGCCAACTCCTCCTCAAAGCCATCCTTCTGCGTACTCCCAGCACGTACAACAATACACTGCTTTCGTGAACCAGCACGGAATCCACCAGCACTAGGAGTTTTGGTGGCGCATACGTTTGGCATGGTCCATCGAATAACACAGTGCTCGCTTCTTCTCTCCGCCTTCATCCATATTAGCTTATGGGTGATGGAGGATGTTCATGTTTCAATATTCGAGGTCATGGCGATGAGCTCGACTTCTTCCAAGCAATAACATTCAACCTTGATAGTCACTCTCAGAATGATCTGTCTCATATCTACGTCATGGCATTTAGCGATTGATTTTAATTCATTTTTTTTCTTTCACATTTTTTCCCCTTTGAACTGTTTTGTTACCTATTTCGCAAATCAAATTTCTCAGCAAGTCTTCATGGCACCAAAAAAATGGAACGCGGATCATACCCAATTTTCCTCGAATCGTTTTTTATCTTTATTTTCGGTTTTTCTTTTTTTCTTCTTTTTTTGCGCTTCTGGGGGCAATGTGCGTGGTTTCCACGGGTATGGAGCTCCGCATATCCAAGAGTTGCGCGTACCTCCGATAGAAAAGGGGGGTTTTCTTGTCTTGTGGTGGATATAGTATTTGAGGGGATAGAGGAGTTGAAGGGGGAACTTGGCCAGCCTTCAGATTGAGGGTCAAAAGGAACAACAAGAATGCAAAGTGGCCGAAAAAAAGAAAAAACAGTCACGGATACCACGGAGCGGAGAGGGACAAGGCTTAAAGGCCATCGGTGCAAGAAGCAGCCGAAAGTTGTGGTTTTCTTTTTTTTCCTACTTTCGGATCTAATCTCTACTGGGCATATGGGAGGAACATGAGCCTTGTTGCAACACACAAGGCAATTGGTGTATAATTCTTTCGAAAAGCAGATGGGCAAATGGCGGACGGATTCGCGCTCTCAGGCGCAGTGATACCCATCGCTCTCTTCCAGAAAAGAAGGGATTGGAACAAGTGAGCTTTATCCGTCTATTTGGCCGATCGAAGGTGGGATATAGATTGCGTGGGCTTGCTCAGACCTGGTCTCTCACAATATTTTTACTCCCTCAGCTTGTACATATAAGGTAGTGTGGACAGGCACAACAGAAAGGAAAAAAAGAAGTAAAGGTTCTTTTTTTTTTGGCAGCAGTGCGTGTGCTTTCTAGCGGAACCAAGACGAGAAAAAAAGTGGTTTCTACTACATTGCCTGTTTTGTCTGTCTTGTATGTAACGTGGTGCAGCTAGTAGTATGGTTTTAATTCTTCCACGCCTACACTGGCGAGTGACGACGAGACTCCAGTTCCAAGTTCCTGATTGCTCAGTAATAATTGTATTGTGATGTTGGCTAAGCAGGTATACTACCTAGGTATCAAGGCTTGAAACTGTGCTTTGGTATTCAGGGGTGAGCATATTTTTTTTTTGTTCTTCTACGGAGCATCTCTTCCTCTATACATTCTTTAGGGCTGATCAAAGAGCACATTTAATCTTGTGCATTCTAGACCTTTGGTATGTGCCAAGATGAGCGGATATGGGCAGTTTGATGAGGGTGCATTGGATCCAATAGCATCGTATGATGACTAAGCGATGCTGTAAGGGCTGCTCCCACGTGTGAGGAATAGATGGATGGATGGCTTCATACTGTAGAACATGAAGGCTGAATGGACGATCGGGGTTGCATCTCATTCGTTTGTGTGATTATTCTGATGGTTGGGAGTGAGATATCGTCGGTGGAAGGGGAGGCTGGTATGTGTGCTGTAAAAAAGGGCAAAGGGAGAAGGGATGGCTAGATAGATGGTTGGCGAACAAGGAGGACCAAAAAAGAATCCATTGCAAATATAGGTGGTTGAAGTGGAGTAAATAAAGGAGAATTATAGACAAAGGAAAGAGGACTATTGCTTTTCTTTGAGTTGTGAGGTTGGATGGATGAGACGATGAGAGGTTGGTGAGGAACTCCTTTGAAGGAACTTTTTTTCTCTTTCTTTGTTGTGCGTTTGGTGGTTGGTGAGTGAAACTGGAGGGATGTGAGAAGGAATTTTCTTTTTTTGTTTGGGCCGACTCCGGAGAAGTGATGATGCCCTTGCCATAAAGCTGACAGGTATGTTGTATAGTGTAATTCTATCATTTGGTCTCCTGTTTCGTGATTTCATGTCAATTGCTTGTAATAGTCCTATGCGGGGTTACCCTGGAGCCTGAGATGAGGCTAAATTTTCACCTCTCATTTGCTGCCTCCAGTGACCAGGGGACCAGTGAATGACTTTCCTCTTGGGTGGTAATATGTAAGGAACACTTATGCGTGAGGCTAGATTGGCAAATGCAGAGCATTGGAGTGTCTTCTTTGTCGAGGTTTGCAACTGTGCTCCTACGAAGTCAGTGCACTTACAAGGGAGAAGTCATCCAACACCTTACCTGTAAGCCGACAGGGCAGCCATTTGACGAATTAATATACAACTACTGAAAATATTTAAAAGTTGAATATGAGCATGGTCAAAATGGAGGATTGAATGAGGACTCCCGACAAGCCCGCTCTCATTTGCTCCATGCGCAAGCCTTGACAAAGAAGCCTTTGAAGCGTCCATTGCACGTAACTTGAGAGTGCCAAAAAGGTCTTCTGGGTCTCGGAATTTCCGGATTAGGAACTCAAAGAGCTGTCGAAATGCTCCAAATATATCTTTCTTCCAAAAGTAAACATGCTTCAAAAGAAGAAGAGAAGCTGAAGGACGGCCGATGATTTTTTTTTCCCATTTTGTCTTAAGCAACATTCTCTCCCACTTTCATCTCCAAAAAAAAACACCATCAGCCGTTAGCGAATGAATAGGTGACGTTCTGAAGAACACGCAACACTATTTACGGCTTTGGGGAATTGTGACAGCATTAGCCATGTCAGTCGCCGTCTGCTCAACAGTCACCGAGGTGGAAGAAGTGGAAATTTCACCGCGAAATGCGAAACCTTGCCTTGGAGGGCGCAAACTCGCTGAAGATGAAACTGCCGGGAAAGTTCAGTTCGAGCTGTTGGGGAGGGTTGCAGGTATCCTTGGTAAGTTGTTGCCGGTTTGCTGATACGTCGGATTGTTTACAAGATTGAAAAGTAATGTTGAATCTAACTGAAACTTCTTTCACCACACAGGGAAAATAGGGAAGATACTCTCTCGAAATTTCTACAAGCTACCTACGAAAGCTCAGGAACTGGGTTCTTCGACTGGACCGGGGGATCTCTTGCAGCGATTGAATCTTCTCGCGAGAGATTGTGTCTTGGACGATTTCTTCCAGAATAACCACCCTTGCCGTCAACTGTTCTTAGAATTGTTGTGCTGTCGTTACTTATACCTAAAGGGGCCAAAGAGAATTGAAGATGCGAATGGCGATGGGGAGCAGGAAATATCGCTTGCTGCATCATTCAGCGAGGATTTCCAATTCAGGGACTCGGTAAAGATGGACGGCGTAAGCTGGCTTCCCATAGTAAAAGGTATATCTCTCTACAACTATGGACTTATAAGGACCATCATTAACTGACTTCACATAAAGAGAATAGAGATATTGAGAGCACAGTGACTATGAAGAAAGGACGGCGTTTGCAACCTCTTGCAACAGACTTGACCTCCAAAGACGCGGTTCTTGAGTGCGTAGACGCATACGATGGCTTCGACCCCATTTACAGCGACTCACTCGGGGCTTTCTCCATTACGGACCCCATCTCTCTCCACGAGCTTGAGTTAGTGGAGAAGATGTACTCCCATATGGATAAGCTATTAAGCAAGGAGCCGGTAGATGACGTACCAAATATGGCGTCTCATCCCAAAGAAGCTCTCACTCAAGTATTTGCCAGACTTTCAGATCATTCAAAGAGGTTTCAGCAGGAGTTTCAAAAGAAGATATTCTCCCAGCTACCGGCAAAGTCTGGGATCGAGCTGGAAATGACCATCGAACGACCTGATACGGGAGAGAACGCAGACAGAGATGAAGACGGAGATGAGAGCATGGATTATGAATCTGAGCCCTCGCAAAAATTGAACCAACGACCTGGGACCCCCATCCCTCCAGCTGGTTCCCCGCTGCAGCCATATAAAGATTGGCATATCGAAGGACCAAGAATACAGCTAGCCAGGGCAACAAACTTTCTTGCTGACTGCGACGTCGATCGGACAGCAGACTGGAAACATAAAATCGCAGAGCTGACAGAGTACCTCGCATATCTGGGCTCTCAAGCTCAGGGAGACGAAGATTGGTTTCACGATCTCGAAGACGTTCACAACATGCTTCATGCACATGCAATCTTTGAAAACTACCACCACGGAGAGCAGCAACTCATTGTCGACTTTCCAACGAATATCTGGCCAACGCAGAGCAAACGACTGCCTCCGCTCCCAGGCCCTGAAATCACCCTTCGCCCTGGGCGGCGTGATATGACAGCCCCTAGACGTCTTCTTCATGCAGATGTGACGAGTGCCTACGACCAGCAGTACGAGCTGCCGGCCGAGATCCTGAAAAGAGATTATCTGGAGCCTTACTGGGAGGACAGCGAGAAGTTGTGGGCAGCTGGTCCATGTGCTGACTCGACAGAGCCGGCAAATCTTGCGGCCTGCGAGAATGAAGCCTATGAGGAATGTATGGATGGCGATATGGCGCAAACGGTGAAATTTCTCGAGGGCAAAGGCAGTTTCCGTCCTCCACAAAGCCACGATAGCGCCTTGAAGGTCAATAGAGGCACGCTGGAAGCGTTTGCGAGATTCCGCGGCGGCAAGCGTGCTGCTGTTCAGCACTGCCTCAACATCTTCAGCCATGACGAGAACCGGAGAATGTGCAGCTCCTTGCGCGTTCTCGCCCTGCCTGAACCTGTTGACGAGAAGAAGAAGAAATCCGATGCTGGGGTTTTCTTCACTACCAAGAAGCTGGCGAGTCCGCCCGAGAAGGAATCGAGGGATCCCTGGGCTTATACGCGATCCTATCAGCAGTTCAAGAATGAGCAACTGCACTGGGCTCAACGGGTGAAGGGCAATTCTATCGAGGAGTCTACCGGAATCAATGAGGTCAGCATAGACCTCGCTAAGAACTGGAAGGGCCCCGTATTGTCAGATCCGATGAGTCCCGATATGAGGAAGACGTACGAGCATCTGCGTCGCTGCCAAAAGATCCAACAGGGACTGAAGCGCGCTGCGAATCGAGCACCCCGAGACTTCATCGCAAGGCTTTTGGAAGCTGTGGAAGCCGGTCTGGCTGGAAAACGATCGGCACCAAAGGAGATGAATCTGTTATTTGGCGAGCACGAGTACGAAGCGACTAATAAACGTACTCTTGCGAATATTCGCCCTACAGAGGCGGCGTGGCTGGAGTATGTTTGCCAGCCGTCGCGGAATCGCCCATACATGCTGGATGAATCTCTTGGAAGGCTGGGAGAAATCATGTTATCCAGAGTGGCGCGGATGATGAATGATATCAGCCCCGTATCGCTATTCCGGGATATGAATCCCAAACCGATGCGTGACTTCTTGAAAGAGCTAAATGTTGGATGTCATGGGCCGGTCAAGAGATATAAATTCACTGAGAAGGATGTTAAGCTGCTGGCGCCAAAGTTGCATGATTTGAAGATGCTGAGGTAAGAATTTCTCCTTCTTTCTTTCCATATCATGGAAAATTATTAGATTGCTAATGATGGAGTAGACTTTGCACAGACGTATTGAGTGGAGAATGGATGTTTGGCCGGCCGGAGACAGAGTTTCATCCCGAAGACTTGGTGAAATGGCCCGAATATGCGCCTCGACAACAGCAGCAAAGCCAAACCTCAGATGATAACCCCCTTGAGCAAGTCTCCATCATCCCGGGATCCTCTGAAGATTTCTACGAGTATCCCAAAGGTATGCCCAGAAGAGAAGACGTCGTCTCCCTTCGAGACTTCATCAAGGATCCCGTAAGAAGTCCCGAGTGGCACTGGCGGACGACGAATTTCTTCCACTGCTTGGGCTACCGCCTAGGCCAAACGCTCAAGGCACTCAAGAGAGTGCATGAAGAGAATCAGGAGAAAATCCGAGGTACTGACATACAGGAAGAAAACGACTCTGTTCTCCACGCCGCAATCTCACGCTGGGAGGATGATGCCGAGAGGCTTCCCAATGACCCATTAAACTGCCCAGAAGAGGAGAACAGCTCCTGGCGTATGACAATGACATACCAGGACGTGGTCAAAACGGCAGATCCAGATACTTATGAACAATATCAATCAGCGTGGGCAGAAGATGGTCGTTCTGCGTGGAAAGAGGCCTCTGAGATTGTACGCAAGAATCTCATACGCGAGGCGTGTGAGAACAAGACCATGTTGTGGCCGCTCCCTCTGCCGTACAATAGCTACGCCACGAACCATCAAGTTGCAGATCCGACATCCTGGCGAGAGCGGCTCGCGACATACTGGAAAGGCAAAGAGTCCACGGCGGCCTATCAAGCTCGAGCTGATGCCTTTGACGCTCACGTCCAGAAAGAAGCGGAAAATTCTGAAAAACGAGACGCCACAGCAACTCGGAAACAGAATCTGAAAACGACCCGACGCGAACCGGTCTGGACATTTGGACATCCGTCGAGAAAAAGGGCCGTCCACCTGTTTTGGGATATCAACAACTGGCCGGTGCATCTTCAGTCGGAGCGCAGAAGGCAGATTATTGCGTCTCGAGGACCTAAGCAAGGAAACCACGATGATGACGTCGCGAGTAATGAAGAAGCTACTGCTGCTTTTGCTGAACAGATGGAGACTGAAGAAGATGCAATTCCATTTTACGCAAAGGCAATGCAGCGGCGCAAATTCATTCCTGGCATGCGTGGGTTTATGATGGGAGACACGCCCCGGCAAAAGAAGGAGTTCGAGGATAGAATGAAGATGAGTAAGTTGAAAATATTGTCTATTTTCTGCTGAGAATAATCTAACCCCATCACCAGAGCTTGCGCCAACGGGATCGAAGAAACGCACCTGGAGAGATGTCCTCAAATCAGTCGTCCTGGGTTCTCCTGAAAAGAGGAAATCCGAAGCCATTTCCGACGACTTGCCGCCTCTGCCTGCAGATCAGATACCCCAGAGTCGACCGGCTAAAAGACGCCGTACCCAGACTTTGCTACAAAAGATGGGCAAGGACGAGGAGCGAGACTTGTCCGCAATGGCTAGAGGCGAAAAGGGCATTCGAGAAACGCCCAGCACGGTGCCTGTTTATGCTCAGGGCGTGCCTTTGGAGATGGGCGAGGTGACGTATCATCTCCCTGAAACAAGAACCCGGGGAGATGCGATGGATGTTGATGAGCCCAAGATTGAACTTGGATTGCCGATGAAGAGATAGTTGGGGCGTTGGATATAGCTGAAATTTGAGTCCGCCTGGATGAATTCGTCGTTAGATATGTATGGTATGGGAAGGAGCCTAGGTAATTAGTTGATTCCTATTTATCGCCTGTCAATATATGATTGTTCTAGTTCAAAAGAAGGCGAATACGCCGTCTCCATGTTCAAGGAAGGCAAAGAGAACTTCAAAGTCACCAATGGGCACATCCAGACGAAAATTTAAATGAAAGAACGCCAGTTGAAAATTTTTAATTTCTTCACTTCAGATCATGGCCATTTTTTATATCCTCATGACGCTCATGTCCGAACCAAAGTCCTTAACCGGCCGAACCATGCAATGAAACACAAGTTGTATCGTGACTCCGCGCACCGTTTCCAGTCCTCCTCACCACTACACACGCCTTCCGTTTCTTCTTTTAGTATCGCTTGCCTTCCCTCAGGGTGTCGGAGAACTCCTCCAGAGGGGATCTGATCAGCTTGGTCTCCTTCCACAGGTTGGGGGTCAGGAAGCCGTAGGTGTTGGAAACGGCGGTGAAGGTGGCCTTGAGGGTGTTCTCGAGGGTCTTGGTGGAACCGGCGGATGAACTGTAGGCATCCTCGACACCGGCGAGCTGGAGGAATCGCTTGACAGCGGGGGAGGCGACAATGCCGGTACCACGGGGGGCAGGGATAAGCTGTTGCAGACAAGTTCCACGTCAGTAAAAACCAGATAAAAATAGAGCATTTCCTCCTTCATTTCATTCCAATTTTTTCCAGCCAGAGAATAGCGACAAATAGGGGCGGGCTGAGCTTACTCGGACAGTGACGGAACCGCACTTGCCAGACTCCTTGCAGGGCAGGGAGTGAGGCTGACCAAGGTTGGTACCCCAGTAACCTCTTCGGACGGGGATGACGCTCAGCTTGGCGATGATGATGGCGGCACGGATGGCAGTGGCGACTTCCTTGGAGGTCTTGATTCCGAGACCGACGTGGCCCTCGGAGTCACCAATGATGACAATGGCCTTGAATCGGGTTCGCTGACCGGCACGGGTCTGCTTCTGGACGGGCTTGATCTATATTTCGAGAAAAGACAAAAAAGACAATCTGGTTAGCTCAAACTGATGCCATTTTCGCGGCGCTTTCAGCCCAATAGTCTCGCTTCCTCCGTTTCCCGTGTATCCCAAAAGGAAGCAGAGCAGAGCAATTGGGCCATCTCAAGCGGAGAACTGCAATGCGCACCTTCATGACCTCATCCTTCAGCTTGGGGAGGAACTGGTCGACAATCTGGTACTCCTTGATGGGCAGGGAGTGCAGGTAGATCTCCTCCATGCTGGTGATCTTGCCAGCCTTGACAAGACGGCCCAGCTTGGTGACGGGCTGCCACTCCTTCTCCTCGCTCTTGCCGCCACGGCGTCCACGGCCACGGCCACGACCACGGCCACGATCACCACCACGACCACGGTCACCACCGCGGGAAGCGAAACCACCGCCACGAGCACCGCCGCGATCAGCCATTGTGAATTATGGGTTTGTTGTTTGTTGCGGCGAGGGAGTTGGTCGGGATAGACGATGCGCTGGATCGGCCCTGATGTTGTTTTTCGCTGAGTTGTGGCCCTCGATACTGGGGAACTTTTTCGCTGGCGGGGTCTAGCACCGTCTGGGAATTTTACGGGTGTGGACTGGGTTAGGCGAGCCCTAACAGAGCCAACTTGTGGGTCGCTGCCTCAATTGTTAGGCGAGAACAGGGTGGGTCCCTTTGAGAGCGCTTCACCGAGCAGCTGAGTAAGTCAAAAGAGGCTCACCTAGGTGAGTCAGCACGTTCTTAGTGTCAATAGGTTGGCAACTTGGGTTTGAGGAAAGGAACAAAAGAGGATTTGGTCGAGTGTAATATTGCCAGCACTGAAAATGGTCAAATGGATAACTGGGAGCTCCCTGATTCTCCTTGGAGAGTGTCTTTTCCTTTTTTTCCAGACCCGCATGTAAGTTGAGATAGTTGAGACCACGATATCGCACCAAAGCAAGAGAAGAAAACCACGAAAGCTGAATGCTATCCGTTATTCAATATTCGTACATGGCCCAAAGGCATAGTAATCACAAATAGAAAAGGGAGGGTATCGTGGCTCGAATAAAGCGACAGCAAGCTGCACAAACAAAAGTTGTCCCTTACTCCGACTTGCGGATCAAATTCTCCGACGGCTGAACCCGTTGAGCCCATTCACTATCACGTTGTCAGCGGCTTGTTCGTATATGTAAAATAACAGCAGGAATGAAGAAACTTACGTCCAACCACCATCATAAACTTTTCTAGAGTTGGGAAATCCTGCTACTTCCAAGGCAGTGTCAATGGCGCATGCAGTCACACCAGTTCCGCAGGTAGAGATGATGGGCTTATTAGCGTCGACTCCCTTCTCCTCGAATACTTTCTTCAGCTGATCCGCGGGCAGAAACGTTTTGGTCTCGGGATCCAGGACAGCACTGAAAGGCACGTTGATCGATCCTGGCATGTGTCCCGAGGATAGGCCCTCGCGAGGCTCAGGGTCTTTGCCTGTAAAGCGGCCACTGGGCCTGGCGTCCAAGACCTGAATACCTTCTGCTCCCTCCTTGTTGGAGTCCAAAGCCACCTCTCTAGCCTCTTCGAAGCTAACAACCCTCTCTGATGCAAGCTCTGGGATAGGATATGGGTTGCACTCGACATTGTATAGTTCTCCGGACTCGGTGGGGTACCCCTCAGCAACCCACTGCTTGAAGTTGTTGAGGATGTGAACCTTGGGATGACCGAATATCCTAAACGTCCATGCCACGCGAGGGGCGCTGAAGATACCAAGCTCTTTCGTGTCGTAGACAACAACCACGTCCTCTCGTCGGATGCCCAATTCGCTCATAGCCGCGGCAAAACCTTTGCCATCTGGTAGCATGTGAGGGTATGGGCTGCGCTTGTCGATGGCCTTGTCCAGGTCAAAGAAGCGTGCCTTTGGGATACGCTGCTCACGGAAGGCTTGGATACCGGTCCGTTCATCATTGGGGAGGAACCATGCGGCGCATAGGGGAATCACTCGAGCATCGGGGCTAATCGGAGAGGGGGGATTCTTCTTCAGGGCCTCGTGAAGCTCTTTGGGCGTGACCAGGTAAGATGATAGATTGCGTCTGGTCGACATGCTGGGTCGCAAAAGATGGCTGCCCAGCCTCGGCAGTCCGACCCGGGCAGACTGGCCAACAGCGACTGAAGACATCGAGAATGGTATGGATTATGACGCTATCGGGCTTGAGATGTCGTTTTGCTTTTCGCTTCCGCTGTCGTCGAGCCAGGTGCTGCGCTGAAAAGAGCTCCGAGGCAGCTCGATCTGTGTTGCCTATGCCTCGTTCTAGCTGAATTCAGTGGCTCTGACCTTACACGACCGGCAGCACGGCCATTGCATATGGCAAAAGAGTAATATTTGGTGGTGGAGATGAGGTTTGGATTAGATCATGGCACGCCAGAGCTGCGAAAGGTTGATTCGGCGCTTATGGTGGGGTGGGAGCGGGAGCTTGGACCACGCATGACATTTGCCGCGAGTGACTCGCATCTGTGATAAGCTGCAAGCTGCAAGCTGCAAGCACTTCAAACTAGGTAGGCGACCACGATCAATC
Source organism: Trichoderma sp. CBMAI-0020 (assembly GCA_030708095.1). Lineage (NCBI taxonomy): Eukaryota > Fungi > Ascomycota > Sordariomycetes > Hypocreales > Hypocreaceae > Trichoderma > Trichoderma sp. CBMAI-0020. The sequence continues at coordinate 2,389,573 of JAJNCI010000001.1, forward strand.
CTTCTAGGCAGCCTTGGCCGTTCACTCTCGACGGCTTCTTCCGAACTTTGTGGCCATGACAAATCTGCTCGGTTTTGCAAATCCAGCAGGATTTGTCAGTACATACTTGAAAAGGGTGTAGAACTAATTGCATCCCGCTGTACATAAAACAAGCTGGCAGCCTGACGCAATACATACATTGATTCTGCCCCAACCTTCTACCCCAATCTTAGCCCCCGGCAGTATCATTAAGCGTCGGCATAGACGGGATTTGCATGATCATCAACCATAATAAACTTTCTCCATTGATTCGCTACCGAACAGAGGCCTAAAGATGGCACTAAGTCGATGGCTGTACGCCCTGCCGCTTGTGCTGCCAACGGCACTGATGCTGCGAGCCTGGGCGATGCAAGCACCCGTGGGCGCCTTCATCGACGAGATTGCCAGCCAGAGGCGATACGTCCTCAAAGATGGAACCAGCGTCCCTATCCAGACGAGCGTGTTTGGAATTCCGATTCTTGACAAAGCCTTTTTTCCGCTCGCCACCGCATTCAGTCCACTGGCTTTCTATGAGGATCCCAAGGCGTGGTGGCAGTGCGTCGTGTTCTTGACAGACGCTGCTTCTATTGGGGCCCTGCTCATGTTTGAGTCTCTGAGAAATGCCAACCAAGGGACTCTCTTCCAAGCGTAAGCAACAGTCTTCTGCTATTCAGTTTTGATCTTTGTACTAATCCATAATGACAGAGCATTCTTTTTGCCTACTTTGCTGGGCCAGTTCGTGACCCTTGGGGCCGTTGCACCAGTCTACCTTTACCTATTCTATGCATTGTCTCCGCTGAGCAAATATTCCACAGCCAACGCTCGACAGTTTGATCGGGCTGGCGTGGCTGCTGTTCTGCCATCAACCTTTGCCTCATTCCTTTTTCCTCTTGGCATGTCCTTCTTCCACCCTGATCTCGAGGTGAGGCACTTGGCAAACTGGTACTGGCAGATTTTCCCAATAACGGGCTCCATACTGCTCTTTGCACTATCAAGCGCGATGAGGCCGTTTGTTGCCAATCGTCAAACTGAGCCCGTACAGCAACACAGCGAAACGAATATAAATCTCCGAGGAGGGATTATGGCAACCGTTAGTGCGGTATCTTACTGGTATATGCTTCTATTTTCACCTCTTCCTGTATCAGAAATTTTTTTTCCGAAATATTTTATTGAGCTCCCTGAGGATGCCTTGACAGCAACCTTTACCCTCCTCCAATATGATTACATCACCACCGCAGGGACAGTGTTGCTTTGGTTGGCATATAACTTTGGCGATCTTAAAAACGTGGGTGTCTGTCAACTATCCTGGGCTCGAATTATGCTTTACTCCGTTGCCATTGGAGTTCTTGGTGGTCCAGGAGTGCTGATCTGGGTTGGATGGCTGGCAAGAGAAAATATGATGGCAAAGCTAGAGCATGCAAAGATGGGCTAAAATATGATTCACCCATGAGAGTCAAAATGTATCATGGCCGTTTACGATCAAAGTAAACTGTTCAAGATGCTTGGATCTCGCATTGAGCCTGCCTGTATACACATCTACGATGTAGTAGCCCGTCCATAGCTTAGTCATGAGATTGCTACCCTGGAGTAAATTGGGTACTTCGAATTTCACTTCCTAACACAACTTCGTCTAGGTTTCATCATCACAACAGATGCAACACCAACCACTGATGTACTGAAAACTCATCTCCCCCAGAGAAGGGGGAATTGACAGACCTCCACCATGAAAGTCACCATCAAAGAATGGAACTCCGTCGCCACATGGCAGTGGGATATCCCCGAGGACGACGTTTGCGGTATCTGCCAGGCTCAGTTTGACGGGACGTGCCCTACCTGCAAATATCCCGGCGATGACTGCAGCCTATGTACGTGCAGCTTGTGAAATGGATTTGCCGCCAAGAAATGACGCGTTAACAAAATGTTTACAGTATCCGGAAAGTGTGGGCATAGTTTTCATATGGTTCGTCGGCCTTCTGACGTGCGTTTCTAAGAGCGTCAGTAATACTGATACGAGTACAGCACTGCATCATGGAATGGATCAAGCAAGAATCTTCAAAGGGGCAATGTCCCATGTGTCGACAGCGTATGATTCTTTCCTCTTGCCTATCTCTCTCTTAGGAGTATTAGCTGATGGTGTGAATAGCTTTTGAATGGCAAGACCAGGCTGATGGGGCGCCTGGAACTAATGAGATCCCCATACAAATAGATTAAGACCATGAATAACATAGAGACAAGGCTACGGACACGGTGAATGGCAACATACCAGGAGACAAAATTACAGAAGCACTAATATTAACAAATTGAACTTCTCATTATCATCGGCCATGTCGCGTGCTCATATATACATGATCTATCTAAAATGCGTGCTACCCAGAAATTTCTACAACCAGCTCTGGTACTCTCCTTTTTTATGCTCATCGTGAGGAAACAACTGCCCCGAATTCCCCTAAGCTTCCGGGACATAGACCCCATCCTTGCAGAGCACCACCACCTTTTTGAAGAATCGCCGCCACTCTAGGGGGTCTCCCTTGATCTTGACAAACCGAATGTCTAGCACTTCGAAGCCATCTGGGAGCGGCTGCTTATCCACGCAGATTTCTCCGTGCAGACTCTGTCGACGACCATCGACGGCACGGATCTTGATGGTGACTATGGGGCTACTGTTTGGATTCGGCGTGACGGGAGCCAAAGGTACGTTTAGCTGATGCAGTGCGTCGCTGAGCATCTGGATAATATGGGCAGAGGGTACATGAGAGAAGAAGCGGGTCAAAGATTCGGGAGGACAAATATCACGGAACCGACGAGCTTGCTGTGTCAGCGTCATGGACGGCCCCGGGATTTGCGAGAACTGTGACATGGAGGGTTCATCCGCAAGGGTGTCGAGGAGCATGCGACGAGCATTATAAGAGCCCGTAGGTAAAGACGACGGCAAGGCTCTGGATCGAAGGACGGGAGCCTCCCAGTCCCAGTCTTTATCAATGATGGGAGTGACTGGGGCTTCCGGCTGGGTAGACGAGAATCGCCCGGCGTTGAGTCCAGAATCGATAGTCGGATCGTGAGATGTTGGGAGGTAGTTATGTTTAGTCGTAGGTATGTGGCTGAGGTCGATTCGCAGGTTCTCTAGCATCTTGGTGGCCAGGCCAATGGGATCGAGTATTCTGCCGTCAGCAGTGAGCAGCGGGTTATGACGCGTATACCAGGGATGCTGTCGTATCTGAGCAAAAGTGAAGCGTTTCTGAGGATCGACGGACATCATGCCCCTGAGAAGGGAGAGTGCGTCCGGAGGAAGTCTCTCCCAGAGCGCATCTGAGCTCTTCCCTGAGGTTTTTACGTACTCGCCAAACTCCCAGCTTGTCGACGATGGCTCATCCCAGGGCGTGTTGCCGACTAACAAGACGAAAAGGATGACTCCGCATGACCATATATCGACGAGGTCTGGTGAATACTTGGCCGAGTTGGGTGCCCTCTTATCCACTCTCCCACAGGCAAGAATCTCCGGCGCGATATACGGCGGGCTGCCACACAGCGTCGAGCTGGTCTTGCGCTGGCCCTTGTATTCAAACATGGTTGCCATTCCGAAATCGGCCAGCTTCAAGCTCCCATCCTGGGATAGGAGAATATTCTCCGGCTTGAGATCGCGATGCGCAACGCCCTTGGAGTGCATGAAGCTCACGCCGCCCACCAGCTGGAGGAAGTAGATTTGAGCAATATCTTCTCGGACACCAACATCCGCCTCGATCTTGTCAAAGAGGTCACCGCCTTCCGCATACTCCATGGCTATCCATCGCCACACGGAATCTTCTCCCGAAGCAAACCACTCGATAATGTTGGGGTGCTGGCCGATGTGAGAGTGGAGTGAGACTTCCATGGCAAGCTGTTTTGCAGAGATGCGGCCATGCTTAGTGGCGTATCCCTTGTGAATGAGCTTGACGGCGAACACTGGACTTGATGAATCTAATGGGATAGCTTTTTTGATTCTGTTTTGGTTCTATCTATTAGTAAGAACTCGAGGGTGAGTTTTGGAGGAAAAGAAACAAAACCAATAAAAGAAAAGGGTGGATGAGGTGTGCTCATACGAAGCATAGGCACCGCGGCCAACGGTTTTGGATATAATCCGGAAGGGCAACTCCTTTGGTAAGGGGTCAAGCTGCGACTGTGAGACAGTTAGCGGTATTCACGTGAAATTGAAGCGTGCGAAAGAAGAATTGTAGCGTTGGCCGTATCGAAGCTTTTGGGAGGAGCGCACAATCACCCACCATGATGTCTATTATTAGTGAGACTGCGTCTTCTATGCAGCGTCTTGTATCCACACAAAAGCGAAATTTGAAATAGAGTAGAAAAGAAAAGAGAATAAAGAGTAAAAAAAGATGAATTGAACACCAGAACGCAATGCTAAGAGCTCGAATCTTACCCAGAGAGCATGGTTGAAGCCACTAATATTAGGCAGTAATATTGATCTGGACTGTTGTTCAGTTCACGATAACGCGCCTCTACCGTGTAAAGAGGTTTTGGAGCTGATTGAATTTATGGGCCTTTTGCTTTTTTTGCTTTGCCTGTGCTCTGTTCTCACTGGAGCCCCGCCACTATCCATTGGCTGCGCAGCTCAACGGCTTATCTGCTCTGCGTTGCTGCGGCAAACAGGGCCCCAAACAGCGGTCCCCCATTCACTGAAGCTACAGCCTGGCTGACCGGCAACAGAAGCGTGTCTTAGATCTGAACCCGACGTGTTTTTTTTCTCCCGATCTTGACCTTCCCATCAATTTAGACCCCCGTCATTATCTCGTGCGCATAACCCTTGCTTTTCCTTCTCTTCTTTATTCAGGCAGCTTTCCCCAGTTATATCTTCTTCTTCTAAACTCTCGTCACCTTCCACCTTTATTAGGTAATTGCCTATACTGAACCTGTTTGGTTATTGCCCAACGCGCGGAACGCCTGCCGCTTATTTGCATCCCTCGTCTACTTCAACCCTACCTATCTTTATCTCTTCTTTTCGAGACGGCGCTTTTCTGATTCGCGTACTTGATATCGGCTTTTTTCTTATATCTGATAGCCCACTCCTTTGTCCATTCCCGCGTAATATACTGTCGTCTGAAAGAACCCCCCTTTTTTTTTTTTTTTTTTTTGTTTACAATGGATTACACCGAGGATAACCAGAATGCCGCCCCCGGCAGCGTCCAAGCCTCCAAGCTCAATGCCGCTCGCAAGGGCCCAGATTCCCAGAGCGTCACCAAACGGTACGTCCTCTTCTAGGGATGAGATTCACTTGATCAAAGTGCTAATGCATTTCCCAACAGACTCCAGACCGAGTTGATGACCCTTATGACCTCGCCTGCGCCCGGAGTCTCCGCGTTTCCCTCCGCTGATGGCAACCTCATGTCCTGGACTGCCACCATCGAGGGCCCCGAAGACACGCCATATTCTGGTCTCACGTTCAAGCTGAGCTTCGCGTTCCCTTCCAACTATCCTTATGCTCCACCTACCGTCCTCTTCAAGACGCCCATCTACCACCCCAACGTCGATTTCTCCGGCCGAATCTGCCTCGACATTCTCAAGGACAAGTGGACCGCCGCCTACAACATTCAGACCGTCCTACTGAGCTTGCAGAGCTTGCTCGGCGAACCCAACAAGTATGTCTCCCTCCTCACTCAACCGTGCGATAAAAAGCAGTAGAACAGCCGCTAACCAATACCGTTTCTACAGTGCATCTCCTTTAAACGGCGAAGCCGCAGAGCTGTGGGACAAGGACCCCGAAGAGTTTAAAAAGAAGGTTCTGGGGCGACACCGCGACATTGAGGAGGAGTGAAGCATTTTCATAGCGTTCAGGCTTTATGATTTTACGTTATTGGGTACCTGGAGTCTTTGGAGCACACTTCAATCGTTTGATAGGGTATTTGGGTGTATTTTGCATTTCCACAACTAGGGCTGGGGAAAGGGGGGCTGTCCGTCCCCTTCCGCAAGCGCATGACCGGTTACCACATATAATAGAACCTGTCAAATTCATCATGACAGACAAATCACCGCCTAACCAGGCTGCTTCCCGTCACTCTCCCTTCTGTAACAGCCAGGGACTCTCTACCGCGGCAATTGTTGCAGACGCGAGATGTTTCGTTGTGGAATAAAAAAAACCTTTGTTGATCACATTGCCGTCTTTTATTTTAAGCGTGAAAAGCTAGAAGAGCCGGTTGCAACTCCGTAATGCCATGCCACCCCAGAACCATTCCCAAAGAGAAACAAGTTTTCTTTACTCCTCAACGACCTCAGTCGCAAGGCCCTTGGGGTTCTTGACATTGACTGCCTGAACGTAGCTGTACAACTTCTCCTTGGCACCCTCCTCATCGTTTCGTCGTCGGGAAATTCGGACTCGGATTCTGTAGGCGACACCCTTAACACCCTGCTCCCAAACCTTCTTGTTCAGGGAAGGGTCGATCCGGACGTCAGAGGTACCCTGGGGGAAAGGAGTTAGCATTCATGGATCCATTGGTGCAAGAGTTTCGTGTCCATCGCCAAGCAGTCAAACTGCGCTCATCGGGATGTTGCGGTTGGAAAGTCGTACCATGGCCTTGGTGGCGAAAGCCTTGATCTCCTTGATGGCACGGGGAGCCCTCTTCTTGAAGGTAACACCATGCAGCTTTACACGTAAACTGTTAGCATTTCCTTCTATACCACGAAAGCTTGAATTATCTCTTTTGCTTTCTCGTCCCTTCTTTCCCTCCTCTTTGTTTCTGCTTTTTTTCGATAATTCGTGTTGGTTAATCGAGACGACATACTCTCTTGTGCATGTGGATGGTGTACTCGCGGGCAACCACGTCCGCAATGGCGGAGCGCTGAGTAGGCTTCTTTGACGACATTTCTGGATTGGTTTGAAAATTAGTTTTCGAGTCGGACGAGAGGTGGCGTAGTTGCGAGTGTTGAGGATTCTCTTGCGACCAGCGTTTGACAGAGATTCCGTATGTGAGAGGGAGAGAGGTGTGGTGCGCTTCGTACCTGCGGATCGACTCTTCACGGTCTTGACGTTGGGAAAGGTGGTTGAAGTCGGAAATGCCAAATTCCACAAAATCTTTGTGCGTAGGGCAGGCTCGAAATTCCCGTGGTGGGGGTAGCGAGCCAATCATGGCAAAGTCGCTGCGAGCTCCACTGAGCTTCACGTGATGGTTCAACTCGCGCTCGCATCCTCACCTGAGGCATCAATTTTCGACGCCAGTCTGCGCCCCAAGCGGAAATGAAACCAGCGCCAGACTAAATGACCCATTCGTTCTCCATACTGCGTCCAAGAAAGCCATCGCCGCTGCATTCCAGCCATCACCACCGGCAACGAGCTGCTACAAGCTCCTGTGCGACGGCGTTTCTTTTCCGTCTCTCGCTCGTTTCGTCCTATCGCATCATTGTTCGTCGCTTTTGTCCGCGCCCAGATTCGCCGTTACTCCCCTGGCAGGGAGATTTCTTCCCTCCTTGCGAGCTTCTGTTGTTGCTCGTTGCACAAATCATCATAATTCGCAACGAAAGTCTTGAGCTGTAGCTGAAAAAAAAAGACTATATCAAGCTCAAGAAATTCGCTCGTTTTATCATAATCAACAAACCCGATAACCTATCATGGCGGACAGTCGAGAAACCACGGCGTCAACTACGCCCCAGCCCGACATGACGCGCAACCGATTGCCGACCCTTTTCGAGGTTCTGAGCCGTCGCACCCTTCCTCCCGTTGATCTCTTCTCTTTCTACATCTATATGCGAGACCAACAGCGATCCGTGGACTACCTGGATTTTTGGTATGAGCTACTGAGTTTCAGTAGGCAGAGTATGTGATGAAATACTGACATATTGGTCAGGCTGGATGTCTCACAACACATGTCCCTTTGTCGCCATTATGTCCGCGAACTTCGACGATCTGTTCTCATAGCGACTCCAGACCTAGAAAAGACGTCTAAGCGATCGTCGATACTGGACCTTGGCGACCTGGATTCTCGTGCGGCTGGTCCATCGGGGTACCCAACTGAGAAGGAAAGAGATCACGATGCGCACATGTCGGCCTTTTTGCGCGAAGATCAGAGCCATGAATCACCCCAGACACAGAGCGGCTCGAATCACACCAAACCTAGCCCTCCATTCAGCCAATCTCATGATGCGACGGACTCAAACTCTCCGGCCCATACGGTTGCCCGACAGGATATAAGGGCATCTGCCGAGAAGATTCTCTATACTTTTTTGATGCCTGGAGCAGAGAGAGAAATTACGCTACCCGGATCAATCACCCAGGACGTTACGGCTAACATTGAAGAGTATGGTCGAGACGACCCAGAAGTCTTTGATGTGGCCAAGGACTACGTATTCCAGGCGATGGAACGGGATGCGTTTCCCGGTTTCTTGCGCATGAAGGCATTGGGCAATCTCATCCCCCCGACGCTTGTTATGCGTCTCATCATTGGACTTGTTGCCATGTTTGGAGCTTTTTGGACTTCATTCATCCTAATCTTTCTTGACAAATCCAGGGCACTCCGATGCTGGGTAAGTTATCTGACATTAAGCTTGACCACCCCCCAACAGCGTGCTAACGCATCGCCCTCTTTTTAGCTCATTCTTCCATTCACTATTGGCGTTTACTCCCTGGCGTCATACCAATATTCCCTAGACCCAATCTTAGCACTCATCGGATTCAGCGAGTACACACCCTTTAACTTTTCGCGCATTAGAGAACCCTATGTGCGCCGCATGCTTGCCAAGCGAGCCATGATGGTATTGGCTGTGACTCTGCTGATCGATGCTGGGCTATGTGTTTTGTTCATCCTTGTCCCGGGCAAAAGACTCTAAATCTTGCTTCTCATGTCTCTTCTTAGCCAGGGGATGCCGGACATCGTACTGGCTTGCACGCACAATCTTGGACACAGGCTATCTCCGTGCGCGCACTATTGAGAGCAAGATCCATCTAATTCAAATGACGACCGTTACGAACAATTTTTATAGGGTTTAATCGGGCGATAGGATACCTTTCCCATGGAAACTAAGACCCAAGAAAGAGACCAACAGGGATTTTGGCGCGAGCTTTTAGATTTTTTTTCTCTTCTGTTTTTATATATACTCACCCATGTTTTCGCTTTACTTTATTTGTATTACAGGCAATTTGTATCATCAGCCGCGGCTTGGAGTTGCTAGTTCAACGTTTTATATTCCTCAGTAACACCGGAGTACTGGATGGCTTGTGACCGGTTCAAGTCATGTATTGTATCATATTTCGTCGTGACTATCTAAGTTTACATCACATTGGAAGTCTAAGTTCCGCTTGTCTTGCCAACGCTCTGCCTTGCCTCTGCTACAACTTCCTCTTACTGGCTCTTTTAGCCACGTCGTCTGCAGGGTGTAAGTCATCGATATCCATCAGCTCGGCATTTGGCTCCGTGCCCGTGGGGTCAGCCATGGAGCGTTTGCTAATGCCCCTCCGAGTCAAATTGTCCCGCGAGTATCCTGAGAGCATGTTCTTATCTTCAGTTACACTTTCCACCAAAGCCTGTAACTTTTTGTCCGACGCCCGTTTCTCTCTCTCTCGTACAGTGGCCGCATCGCGAATGTTCTTGATTTGCTCTTCCAGGTCTCCGAGGGTAGACTGGCAACGACCAGCCCAGTTTTGAAGGGCGCTAATCATATCTGGGATTGTGCCGGGAGCGAGATCTCGGAGAGGAGCAACGCTTGTCACCGAGACGGCTTGGCGAGCAGGGTCGAGGGTGGCGTGCAAGAGGCCGGCGTAGATGGCTGTGATGACGAGGTCCTCCACCTCTCGGGGCGAAGAGAGGCCTAGAGCCTTTTGTAGTGCATCGTATGATAGGCTTGATCGATCGCTGGCCAGGGATAGCAGAGAGAGCTGCCGCAGCTTGAGGGTCTGGGTGTCATTCAGGGTGGGAAGGTCGGCGGTGGCATGGTATGTCCCGTAGGAGCCGTAGGAGAAGATTTGGAGTAGGGTGAGGTATGCTGTGAATTCGGGGCTGGCTGCGAGAGCCTGGATCTGCGGTGTCTGGAGGAGCTCGGTGAAGAGGAAGGTGTTTGGAGCTGAGGTTGCGCGAGTGACGAGATCAGCGGCAGCGCGGGGAGAGGTGGCTGATTTTGAGAGGGCCAGGAAGGGCTATGGGTGCTTGTGTTAGTAAGGATGTCACAAATGGAATCTATTCGCTTCAAGGAGGGAAAATTGTACCTCTAGAGCGTTCAAGGCCTTTGTTTGCTCCATGTTGAGCGGTTCTGTGACTATGACTTAATTTCTTGAAGCGTGATGGCGGGCTGATGGATCACGCTCTAGAGAGGCTGCCGCACGCTCAGTGCGGCGGGGAGTGGGGTAAGATTGATCTCGATCTGATAGGCGAGGCTGATTGATAATTTGGCAAATGAAAACACCAAAAAAAAAAAAAAAATAGTCTATATAGCCTTGGGGGTTTGGAGAGTGGGTTGCGGTTTTGAGCCGAGAATCCGCAGTCTGGATCTGCTTTTGCGTGGGTTAGGTATCAGGAAGGTTTGAGGTTTTGGATAGCAGCGATGCTGAGTGGTTGCTGGGCCTAGCCGCAGTGAAGGGGCGCGCAACAGAAGTCACTTGGGCGATTTTAGGTTGGAGCTGTATGCGAAACTAAACACTAGCAACACTATTGTTACTGCTATTCTCATTCAGCTACGGGTACTCTCTATTGCGATTTGGTGTCATGAGATGAGATGCGAAAGCTTCTTTTCGAGCTAGAAGAAGCTGAAGGAATTAGTGGTGCATAGAACAAGGTTATCAAAGTTGCTGCTGCTGCTGTACAAAGCAGTATTGGGCTGGGCTTGGCTGGGCTGGGCTGCGAAAGCCCGGATATATTCATCTGTGCTGCCACTTCGTATTTACGCGCACCCATAAACACTTCGATTGAGTTGACCCGAAGGATGATAAAAGATAGACTACGACAGGCTTCAACGGCCCGAAAGTACGGTTCTATCCGCGAGAGCAAAGTCCCGAAGAAACATTGTTACCAAACATCTGCATGAAGAAGAGGGGAAAGACCCTGGGCATAAGTTGTCATCTTTTAGCTGATGTCTAATGACTTGAGCTTAAACGGAATGGGATAAGATTCTGCATGAAATATTGATTCCCTGTGCGAGGTGCTGGCGATGCTACACAACAGAAATGGTAGCGGCGTTTGGTGCATGCTGACTGACCAGAGGGAAAGCAGAAGTAGCAGGGAGCAGATTGGGGCTCGCCGCATGCTGACCCAGCGGAAACTGCGACATTGGCAATTTCAACGGACTGTTGTGTTCTCGGACGACTTCCCTCGGATCTACGAAGGGCGGCTGCAAACGAGCTTGAATTCCTGGCCCGGACGAGACGCAAATGTTATTCACGTAGCACGAGTACGGTCGGTATATGTAGAACACCGATTGTCGACTACTGGCCTAATCCGGCATCCAGGCGATTACTAAGTAAAACATTGATCAAGTGCCCAGTAACGGGCAGCAGTCGGTGCTGTGAGCGTCTGCCCAAACGAAATGACGGCGGTCCTTCATCAGCATTTGGCAGGCGGCAGCGCGATTATTCAGCAAAGCACTGGCACCGCAGCGCTGATGAAACACGGGCCCAGCCTCTGTGCCGCTGGGGGCTTCACGATAGGCGGCTGCTAGCCTCCCTAAAACAACAGTAGTGCGACAGCTGCAACGCCTCCGTCTTCCTCCTATCAGGGCTTTTTACGTATAATTGGGTGCCGAGTCGACAAAACACTCGTACGCGTCCTTATTGTTGTATTCCCTTCTTTCATTTCTTTCCCTTTTTCTTCATTTCCCCTTCACTTCTCCTCCACCTTGCGGCCCCGGCTGGTCACATTGTGCTTTTGTTCCCTTTGTCTTACCTGGCTCGCTGATTCCGGCTTTTGCGCTTTTCGAAAGCCAAGCCTCGTTCCTATTGAGCCACTTTATTTTCTTATTTTCCCACCTTTCCGGATACCACCAGAGCAGCGCTATTCTGGGGCGACCAACCGCGAGCCGTCACACACCCTTCTGCGACCGGGCGCCCGTATTGGCCGCACGCTTTGGCTCTCTGTGGCGCTATTCACATCGTCCTGGCTCCTTCTCTTCTTGGACTGTGCGTGCGAGGATTTCTAATATCGTACGCGGTAACCTCGTGCACCCTTGCATCTCCCTTGCATCTCACCTCTATAAATGAGCATCGTTTGCCTGTTTGTTGTGGAGGGCCTTGACTGGGTTCCCCTCTGACGATAAGCGCCGCGGCTTGCTCGGCGAGACACTTTTTTGCTGACGAAATCCGATCCGGCTAGATACTATTAAATCCTCATTCCCAGCCGTTTGCGTTTTTTCTTCCGGAGCTGGTCTCTGAATAAATCCGACGCTTAGTTCGCTCATAGGCCCGGTCACCGAACGATCCAGCTTCTTGTTTGTTTCTGTTTACTCGTGCAATGCTTGCGGCTTCAAGGTGAACCAACATTAAGAGAAAGGCTTCCCGCCGTCCCCAACGCGGGCCTCTGCGTTTCCGCTTGTGAGACAATACATAAAAACAAAGGAAAAAGACCAAAAAAAAAAAAAGTAGAACCTCAAGACCAGAATCATGGCTCCGGCATACATCAAGGTCCCCGGGCGGGATATCGATGAAGATGCAGGCCTTGCGCCCAAGAGTGCGCACATGGCAACGACCACTCTGCGCGTTGGTGGCATGACGTATGTTGCGCTGGCTTCCATCCGAACTCGAAGGGGTTTCAAATAACGTTCGTCACTGACTTGTTTTTTCTTCTTCTACAGGTGCGGATCATGTACGTCGGCAGTTGAGGGTGGTTTCAAGAATGTCCAAGGTGTCGACAACGTCTCTGTCAGCCTCGTCATGGAGCGCGCAGTTGTCACGCACGATGCGCAGATTGTCAGTGCCGAGAAAGTCCGAACAATCATCGAGGATACCGGGTTCGACGCCGAGGTTGTTTCGACGGATCTCTTGACCCCAGTTGTTACTCGGTTCACAGACAAGGCGATGGAGAGTGAAGACGACGGAGTAGTAACGACAACGGTCGCCATTGAGGGCATGACATGTGGTGCCTGTACCTCTGCCGTAGAGGGCGGTTTCAAGGATGTTCCTGGCGTCAAGACCTTTAGCATATCGCTCCTCTCAGAACGAGCCGTCATCGAGCACGATTCGAAGCTTCTGTCATCCGAGAAAATTGCAGAAATCATTGAAGACAGAGGCTTTGGCGCCGAGATTGTTGAGAGCAAAGCCAACGCAAAGGCCGAAGGTCCGGCAAGCACCGTTGCCACTACAACTGTAGCCGTCGAGGGAATGACATGCGGTGCCTGTACATCCGCTGTCGAGGGAGGCTTCAAGGGAGTCGAGGGCGTCTTGAAATTCAACATCAGTCTTCTGGCCGAGCGCGCAGTCATTACTCATGACACTGCGAAGCTCTCTGCTGATAAGATTGCTGAAATCATTGAGGACTGCGGATTTGGTGCTACAGTATTGTCTACTGCTTTTGATGCCCACGACTTAAATGGCACATCAACTACCTCTCAGTTCAAGGTCTACGGTAGCCCAGATGCCGCCGCTGCAAAGGCCCTCGAAGATAAGCTGCTGGCCCTTCCTGGTGTCCAGTCCGCTTCACTTAGTCTCTCTACAGATCGCCTTTCCGTCACACATAAGCCTACCGTCACTGGCCTTCGCGCAATTGTCGAGGAGGTAGAAGCAGCGGGCTTTAATGCCCTGGTGGCGGAGAGCCAGGACAACAACGCACAGCTTGAGTCGCTGGCCAAGACAAAAGAAATCACAGAATGGAAAAACACCTTCAGGCTCTGTGTCTCAGTGGCTGTCCCGGTCATGTTTATCAGCATGATCCTGCCAATGGCTTTCCCGAGCTTGGATTTCGGTGTCATAGAGATCATCTCTGGCCTCTATCTCGGCGACCTCGTCTGCATGATCGCCATCACACCCATTCAGTTTGGTGTCGGAAAAAGATTTTACATTTCAGCCTACAAGTCACTCAAGCACCGTGCTCCCACAATGGACGTCCTTGTCGCTCTTGGCAGTTCATGTGCCTACTTCTTCAGCGTTATCGCCATGATCATTTCTATCGTCCTACCACCACACACTCGACCGGGTGTGTTCTTCGAGACTAGCGGCATGCTTTTCACTTTCATTTCCCTTGGTCGCTTCCTCGAGAACCGCGCCAAAGGCCAAACTTCAAAGGCTCTATCCCGGCTCATGTCTCTCGCTCCGTCAATGGCAACCATTTATGCCGATCCTATTGCCGTAGAGAAGGCATCGGAATCATGGGCAAAATCTGCGGAAGAGTCCACAGACAACATGGCTCAGCGTGCAGAGGAGGCAAATGCTTCGGTGTATGAGGAAAGAAACATCCCGACCGACCTGCTCCAGGCTGGAGACATTGTCGTTATTCGACCTGGTGATAAAATCCCGGCCGACGGTGTCATTGTCAGGGGCGAAACCTATGTCGATGAGAGCATGGTAACCGGAGAGGCTATGCCTGTACAGAAGCGACTTGGTTCCAGCCTGATTGGAGGAACGGTCAACGGCAATGGCCGAGTGGATTTCCGTGTCACTCGAGCTGGTCGCGATACCCAACTCAGCCAAATTGTGAAGCTTGTTCAGGATGCCCAGACCACGAGGGCCCCTATCCAGAAGCTGGCCGACACTTTGGCAGGCTACTTTGTTCCTTTGATTTTGGCTCTCAGTCTGCTCACTCTCCTCGTATGGTTGATTCTCAGCCATGCTCTTCCCCACCCGCCCATGATCTTCATGAAGGACAACAGCGGCGGCAAGGTCATGGTTTGCCTCAAGATTTGTATCTCTGTCATTGTAATTGCATGCCCTTGTGCCCTTGGATTGGCGACACCAACTGCCGTCATGGTCGGAACCGGTGTTGGAGCTGAGAATGGTATTCTCATCAAGGGCGGAGCTGCACTGGAGACAACTACCAAAATCACTCAAGTCGTATTCGACAAGACTGGCACAATCACGCGCGGTAAGATGAGCGTTGCCAAGATGGAGTTGGTTTCCGGCTGGAAGGGTGACTCGCTACGAAAGAGACTCTGGTGGTCAGTTGTTGGTCTTGCTGAGATGGGCAGCGAACACCCGATTGGCAGAGCCATTTTGGCTGCTGCTAAAGAAGGCCTCGGAATTCTCGATGCTGAGAGTGCTGTTCCCGGTAGCGTTGTCGACTTCAAGCTTACTGTCGGTGGAGGAATCAATGCCCTCGTTGAGCCTGCGTTATCTGGTGAGAGAACTCGCTACAGGGTTCTAGCCGGAAATGTCAAGTTCCTCGAAAGCAATGGTGTCGAGGTCCCTCAGAGTGCCATTGACGCCGCAGATCAAACCAACTCCTCAACAAAGGGCAAGGGCAAGGGCTCGTCGTCAGAGAATGTGAGCGCAGGAACAACAAACATCTTCATCGCCATCGATGGAAATTACACCGGCCACCTCTGCCTTTCGGACATCATCAAGGATGGCGCGCTCTGGGCAATCTCTGTGCTTCACCGTATGGGAGTCAAGACAGCCATGGTTACCGGAGACCAGCGCCCTACGGCCTTGGCCGTTGCGGCCGTTGTCGGCATCTCTCCTGAAAACGTATACGCCGGTGTTAGCCCCGACATGAAGCAAACCATCATCAAGCAGATCCAAGAGCAGGGTGAAGTTGTGGCCATGGTGGGAGACGGCATCAACGACTCTCCCGCCCTGGCCACGGCCGACGTAGGTATCGCCATGGCCAGCGGAACAGATGTCGCCATGGAGGCCGCAGATATCGTCCTGATGCGCCCCGACGACTTGCTCTGCGTTCCGTCCGCCATGCACCTCACCCGACACATCTTCCGCCGCATCAAGATGAACCTGGCATGGGCCTGCCTGTACAACATCATCGGCATCCCCCTCGCCATGGGCTTCTTCCTGCCCCTCGGCGTCCACCTGCACCCCATGGTGGCAGCAGGCGCCATGGCCTGCAGCAGCGTCAGCGTTGTGCTGAGCAGCCTGATGCTCAAGTACTGGAAGCGACCCCAATGGTTCGAGGAGACCCCGCTCGACGCCTCTGGCAACAGCAACCTGCAGTGGAAGAGCGGCTCCGGCATCGTTGGCTGGGTGAGGGAGATGTTTGGCCGGGCTCGTGGCACGAAGCGCGGCGAGGGATACGTTGCCCTGGAGGATCTAGAAGCTTAGATGTTTACACTTGTTGTCTAGGTATATTGGGGTTGCTAGTTTAGGGACACGTGGGTGTCTACGATTAAAGCAGTGAGTTGAAGTTGGATCTTGTAAACGAAATGGTAATTGGCCGGACCAAGGGAGCATAGCGTGCGTGTTGGACGAATAATGGCGTTTCAATTAGGGGGACACAATACTATCAGTAACAGAGATGTCTTTTCAGAGTCATGAAACTTTTAACTTTGTGCAGTACTTTGTGTGTGTTGAAGAAGTAGCAAATATCATCGTAGCCACCAAATGTCTCTGTAGGAATCGTTATGGGCATGAAGAGGAACGACAATTCACTTCTCAGAATGTATATGACCTGGAATCATTCATAGTTCTTTGAAAAGAAAAAGCGGTCTTGTTTCAAACCTCTCATATCTATCTCTTTAGCTCGAATGTCCCAACAGTATCTATGTACATGTCACCAAACCAGCCCACAGGCAACTTTGCCCCAGAATGCATACAAAAGTAATTTTTGGATGAGAATTCAGAGAAAACAAGAAAAAAAAAAAAGAAAAAAAAAACCCCCCCAATGCTTTACACCCAAAATCCATAATGCAAATGAAAAGTCCCTAGCCAGAAAAGACGCCAAAAATCATATCCTATATCCATTCCCGAAAACTCCCAAATCGCAGTCTTTCAAACCAGTCCACCCGCTCCCAGAGTCGGCGCGCTCTCTTCCCCTTCAAAAAGCAAATTGTTGTGAGGCTCGCAGAGTTCTCTCCACGGAGCAAACTCACCATTCAAGTCCGTCCAGGCCCCGCCGAATTCGTCATCAGGAGTATCGCCAGCTGGGTAGTAGTTCTTGGGAACCCACTTTCGGCCATCGATGAGTTTATGCGTCAGTGGTTCGCCAGCCTGTGAGGCCTTGACGGCGGCTTTGAGGAGAGATTTGACATAGGGATAGAACCACAGCGTGGGATACTCAGACTGGACAAATTCCTTGGGCCCGGTGCAGTGCCAAAGGCCGTAGATATGATGGGTGATGAAGTTGACGCCCAGTTCGACAACGCTGAGCCAATCTGCTGATGTAGATCCCGGGTGGGCTTCTGGGATAGCATCATAGAGCTTGCTCAGCGACGCCACGATGCTCTTGGGCATCTTGATGGTAGGGGGCTCAAATAAAGGCCCTTCTTGGCGGACGTCAACGGCAAGTTTGGTTGTCAAGCCAGATTCATTGAATTGTGTATATCCAAAATAAGGCTGGTATCCCGCCCTGGTTTGGAACAGTGCAGACTCATACTCAATGGCAACATGGTACTCGGTCGTCTGGAAAGGATTGCTCTTAGCCGGGATAATCTTGTCAGGCGGGAATTCTGGGAGTTCGCTGCCCATCATCCTCGCCCGCCAGTATTCCTGTCGGCCCCAAACATTGGCCATGTAGTACTGGTCCGATTCTCGGAACTCGTACAGAGGATCGTGTGTAGCCCTGATCTCGTCCATTGTGGCCGCAATATATTTCCTCAGATGGCCAATAGGCCCCATGATTGTCCCCGAATTCAGCCACCGCGGGTCGGCATAGAACATGGCATTATCTCCCCTATCCGGGCCCCAGGCAGTTGGTGGGATGGGTGATTCGGGAGCAGTCCAGCACCGAGGCGCCACGGGATCAATGGGCCAGCAGATTTTGTCCGGCCCCAGGAAGATGGTCTGGCGAAGGCCCCGTCGGTGGAGCTCGCCAACGCTGATATCAAACCGTTGCGCCAGATGAGCATCCGCGCGCTCAGCAACTTGAAAGTATCTCTCGACCATGATCTCGGGAGGCAGTTGGATGAGAATATCATAGCCATCCACGATGATTGCCAGATCTTGGTCCTCATCGGGAGCGAGCGAGTTGAAATATCGTTCCATAGTTCGCAGCTTGGCAAGATGAGTCTTTGCGGCATCGAATTCGCCCTCTCCATGCCAGCCTAGCAGTGTAGGAACTGGATAGCGGTTGACGGCCGAGGAAACTAAATTGTAGCAGAAATGTAAGTTTGGCTGGCTGGCTGGGATGAGATAGTGCAGCCTCGACGTCTTTGGCTCGGGGGCAGAATCTGAACCAGAATCCGGGCTGGGTTTCGAGGAGTTTGAAGACGGCGATAGTATAGATGCCGGCAGTGTTGCGTTTAAGAGTTTAGCACCATGAGGTAGCATAGCAATAAGTCCTTCCTAATAGCGCGTTTATATCAGCCCCTATGCGACAATGTTTATACGAGGAGCACGAAGTTGGGGGAGTGTGATTACATACAGGATCAGGATATGAATTGTAGTAAAAGACTATGGCAAAGGACATGGCAATTAATGCGGCAACGAAGACGTTTCGCCGCCTACCTGATGAGGCAACCATGTTTGGTAGTGGGAGCGTCGACGACCCAGGGCCGAACGACAAGATGGAGTAACGGAATAGAGCGAACCTAGGAGAAAGGGCGATGAAAGAAGGGGGTAAAAGAGAGAGAGAAGAAGAAGAAGGGAATCTGGCGGATAGAAAGTCAAAAGAGTGAAGGTGGTGCAGAGCACACAGGTCTGATTACAAAGAAGATGGAAATGAACGGCAGGATCGAAGTACAAGGCGACTTTGTGTGATCCGCATGAGACGGAGAACAAATGGGAAGGTCGCAGGCATCTGGGCCTTTTTTCGCACAAGAAACGGAGAGAAGAAGAAAAGAAGAAGGACGAAAGAGAAGATCCATCGTGTCAGCCATAAGGCCCTTCACCTTCGGCGGCTGCGGCTTCACTACTGGAAAATGATCATCGCTTCTGTCGATCAATCTATTGTTTTCGCTGTAAGTGGGAGCCGGTATTGGTGGGTTTGGAAACCAGCCGGTGAGAGATTCAAGACAGCACTTGTACATTCTGGGAAGAACCCTGAGTAATTGTATGGAACAGAACATGGTTGAGATGAAGGTTTTTTGACCCCCTGGGCATCCGGTGTTGGGTAGAATATGATAAGGGACGGGGCTAATGATCTTGGCTCAGCGCTGGTTTGATGGATCTCGGGGTTGGATCTTCAGGTGTATTTTCCTATTGGGGATGCTGGATTATGCCTGGATCCTCTTTCTTTGTCTTTCATTTGTCGTTGCCCCCTGGCGGTTTGGAAAGGCTATCTGGTGCGGCGAGAAAGTCTGTTTGATTGGATTGGGTTCCTGTTTGGGATTTGCTGGTGCTTCAATGTTGTTGGATATAAAATTATATGTACTCAAGCTGGCAGATAGGTACCTAGGTAGGTACCTATGCATTTGACCAAAGGCGGTGTATAGCTCTGGTGTAGAGAGATTATACAACTAATTAGTTGCGACAATGGACATGTTCGCAGTGTAAGCGAGAGCCATTATGCTTATTTGAAAGCACTGGTGCCTTGTAGTAGATGTGTTCATCATACCGGGTTTGCACTTCTCCCCTTGTGTCTCGAGGATGGAGGTAGGATTAAGCTGCATCTCTCTGCCGATCACTCGCCATCAGTAATCGTGTCAACTCGAGACTCCCGCTGCCCATCAAACTTGCCAGTATGGGGTACAGGTGCTACGCTTCTAGTGCAACGACAATCAACTGCCAATACAGGTATCATCTGGAAGTACAAGCAGTTGTCGGCGCACGTAATCGAGAAGACCAAAGACCAGGTACTAGATGCGTCGATAGCAGCGTCAAATATCCGAAATGATTCTGTGCCATTGCAAGGGTCCTCACATCAGAAACAGCCGAATAAGCACGCAATTCTGACCTCTAACATGTGAACCTCCCTCTCCCGTGCTAGGAGATGCCAATCGCTGCAAAAGGGCTCGGGAGATGGACCAATTTGGCAGATGGACAATTTGCAGATCCGACGATCTCTGCTGCAAGACCGGTACATGTAACTTGTGGTGCCTGTTGCTCTGTCCTTGTTCTTTGTGGCTGTGCAGTACGGTTGGGCATTTGCATTTGCATTCATACTTTGATCCTTATTTTTCTCTATTATCCCCGGCAATCACATAGCATTTGCAGGCTTCTCTGTTCGGGCGTCAAGCGTCAACTATCGTGTGTCTCGGCTAGCAGTTGGTTGGCTGTAGTGCGGCCCGCGACGCCGGCTGTTTCGGAGGCCATTGCGCCGAAGGGAAGCAGCTTATACTATGGACACTACTGCGATTGATTTCTATTTCGCAGATGCAACAGATCTGCATTCGAGAGCATGAGTGATTCGAGATACAGGTAAAAATAGCCATGCGCCAGCCACAGTATTGGGCGTACAACGAAAAGCAGTCGACGCTCTCGGCGGCTTTGCGTTAATATGGAGACCAACAGCTTGGCGAAAACAACGCTGATCTAATGGCTGTTTCCGCTCTACGCCAGGAGAGAACAAGCTGCATGATATGCTGTCCTGTAGGCATCTGCTTGTTTACGGCATGATGGCTCTTGTTTCTATTCCTGCATCCACATCACTTGGTTTATACGAAGTCGCAGCGGGACTCGTCGCATCATGGCATACCTAGACGCAGAGCAGTTCGTATCAGTTTAGTTTTCCCCAGCGCCATCTCATCGTTCTCGAAACATCATACTCGGAGCAGTAAAGTCCCGAACGCAGCCGGCTTTAAGCACACATCGCTAATTCAAACCCGGACCTGTTTGTGCATACAGCACATCGATCCAACTTCGCCAAGACAGGGCAAACACAAACGCGACTTGGCGACAACATCGAGGGCACTTCATTTTGCCCTTGGCCGTCCAGAGCCGATGCCAAGACGCCGGCGCTGACTGGATGATATACCCAGGCAGGGCCCCCTGGTCTCTTGTGCTGGGCTCAGCGCTGGGCCAGTCTGGTTGGTACGGGTAGCTGAACGTCCACCGCCAGACACGCTGAATCCTGCCAGGCCGTCACCCAGGCTGAGGTTGCTGTGTTTCGTGCTCCAACCAACCCCCGTCTCCAGACTGTACTGTACAGTAGGTGCCAGGCAGATATTGTCCGCTTCAGTGTGGTACAGCGAGAGTCTGTAGTGCCAGCCAGCCCTCCAGCAGGGCCCTAGCCACTGTAATCACCCAAATTGATCCCAATCCCAATTCGCAGTCCGCAATTCCCGTCAAGCGCGTGCCGAATCGCGGCTTCCAGCGTGCTCCGCTGCCAAGCCCTCGCACAGTGCCGCCACGTTCCGCCGCACATGCAGACGCAAGCAGTCACAGCGTCCTTGGCCGCTCCGTCAGGCGTCTCTAGCGCACCAGGCCCGCTAGCTGGCTCCAGCCGGCCCAGTGCTAAATTCGTGCCCCAGCCAATCCCTTCTCCTGATCGTGCTGCGGCGCTTTCAACCTCCAATCTCAGGTCCACGCCACATTTTCCTCCTGTTCGACGCTCTTCCCCTCCTCCACCTCCATCCGCTGCCTGTTTCTTGTCGTTTTCAGATCCGACAAGGCAACGTCGACTGCGTCTGCGCCGTGCTTTTTGCAGCTCCAGCTTGTCGCTCGCTCCTCCACCCCCGCCTGGTCCGTTGCCTCTCCGGCTTTCATAGCGGTTTGCCTCGTTTTTTGTTGCTTCCATTATTACGCCGTTGTCGACGAACCGAGCGATATACGACTTCTTCGCGCGCGACGTCTTCGTATCCATCTCCGGCTGCATCCTTGCCACGTCCGGTCGACAATCTGTTGCCGAATCTCGCTCCGTCTCAGCTTTCGCGAGTTATGCTTGCTTAGAGGAGCTTGAGTCTCTTATACACCAATATCAGATCTCGCTTCGTTTTCAAGATTTATAAGCCCAATCACGTCGATATACAGCTCGCCCACCATGTCTAGGCGTTCACAGGACGTTGCGCTCCTGACTCCCGAGGAGCAGGATTTCAAGGACATTGAAGCTGGAAAAAGCGAAAGCGATCCCCAGAATCAAAACCTCGATCATGAATACTCAATACCTAGCACTGTCAAGTTCACTTGGCTAGGAACCTACTTTTTCCTCTCTCTGGTCCTCACTCTCTACAACAAGCTGGTTCTTGGCATGGTACGTTCTATAACCTTCATATGCCACTTTCAAGGCAGTGATGCGATTCTTCCAACGCCCACCCATATGATGATATGATGCGTCTTCTCCAATGGCTTGCTGATCCGTCTATGAATCTAGTTTCACTTTCCCTGGCTTCTGACCTTCCTCCACACTTCTTTCGCCAGTCTGGGAACATATGCCATGCTGCAAATGGGCTACTTCAAGCTTTCACGCCTCGGTCGTCGCGAAAACCTTTCCCTCGTCGCCTTCAGCGCTCTCTTTACCGCCAACATTGCCGTTTCCAACCTGTCCCTAGCCATGGTTTCTGTTCCTTTCTACCAGACAATGCGCATGCTTACCCCCATCTTCGCCATTGTCATTTTCCGCGTGTGGTATGGCCGAACATATAGCACAATGACGTATCTCTCTCTCGTTCCTTTGATCATCGGTGCTACCATGACCACCGCTGGCGAGATGAGCTTCTCAGACGCCGGATTCCTCCTCACCATCTTGGGTGTCATTCTTGCTGCCCTCAAGGTAATTCAACAGCATATCCACACTCCCTTGTACCTTGTCAAGGCTAACCACAGCAATATAGACTGTTGTTACCAACCGATTCATGACCGGATCATTGGCCCTCCCTCCTGTCGAGTTCCTCATGCGCATGTCTCCCCTTGCCGCTCTCCAGGCTCTGGCCTGTGCCACGGCTTCCGGAGAGGTTGCCGGCTTCCGCGCGCTCGTCAGAAGCGGCGAAATCAATCTTGCGCCCGCGTCTGCTTCTCTTGCTGGCAACGGTTTCTTGGCGCTACTTCTCAACATCTCATCCTTCAATACCAACAAGCTTGCCGGCGCTCTGACCATGACCGTCTGCGGCAACCTCAAGCAATGCTTGACTGTCATGCTTGGTATTTTCCTGTTCAACGTCAGTGTGGATTTCCTCAATGGCGCCGGCATGGCCGTCACAATGATGGGAGCTGCCATCTACAGCAAGGCCGAGCTGGACAACAAAAACAAAAAGAAGCAGCAGCAAGAGGCCGCTTTCAAGCCTACTGAGCAGAGGTAGCGACTATTGGCTGTATAACAAATCTCAGCATTTTGATATAAACCGTTTTTTCCTTAAAACCCTTGATGATATACTATAAAGATGGATGCTTGGAGAAAAAAGCCGGTCAGCGTATTAGGGACAGAAATTCGACCCGACTCATGCTTGACCACGAACCAGAGGTGCTTCTAAAGGCTGAACAAGCCACTTGTTTTAATATACACATTTGTCTGTTTGCTGTCGGTTATGGGCAGCTTCAGAAGGAGATTTTGGTGGGCTACGGAAGTTGTCACGATCAGATGGGATACGGCGTTAGGAAGATGATGATACTCTAGCAACACAACAATGGGCCGTGTATCCGCGGGTGTTTTTATGTGTGTGACAAAAGTTGCCTCTAGGATAGCTTGGGGCATGGCAATTTTCCTTTTTATTTTCTACGTTTAATTTTTCTCCTCTGGCTCCTTTTTCCTTGAAGCCATAATAGCATTACCCATACCTATATTATGCAGCATATGAAAAATACTCCCAATACCAGCAATATGCTAGTACCTAGTAGTATCCCGTTCCCCGTCTCAGCCTCAGCACAGCCCCCAATCCTCAACGAGAAATGTCTATTTCTTTCCGTCTCTGTTTCTTTCTACTTCCCCAAAACAAAACCCCTGAAGAATAGCCCGGCAATCCAGCGCGCGGGAAGAGCCACTTTTCGGCGCTTGCCCATGCAACAAGATAATTTGAACCTGCATAAGTGTGGCTGCTGGTAGCCGAGACTATCGAATGGCGCTTGCGTAAGATTGGTGCCGATGGCAGTCGGGCGGACGGCGACTATTGAGTGCGATGGTGGGCTTTTTTTTTTTTTTTTTTTTTTTCTTTTCTTCCCTGGTTATATAGTAAGGCTAATGGCAAACGGCTAGCGATTAATAGTATGGTGCTAGTATAGAGCTGAGATGGAGACGTCGATTTGGATGGCCGGGTGTAGCACATGTGCCGATGGAAACTTGTAGCCCAATGCCAGTTTCAAAAATGCCAGTGTCAGAGGTTAACTTTTATAACCGACATATTTTTTTATATTAAGATGTTGTCAACGCTTAAACAGCCCTAGCCTAACGTCTTGAGTCGCTATTAACAAGTCTGGGGCTGAAACCTCCTGCAGACGTCCGAGGAAAGCTATTACATTATTGATACCGAAACCCTTCCAGTTGGAGATAAAATAAAAAGAAACCAAAAGAAAGGCATTGGCAGGTATAAAAACGACGGCAAAAGAAGGATATCCAAGCTCCCAACGCTTTAGAATCAAAAGCAGCAAGCAACCCCTGTTCTTTCCAAAGCTCATAAAACATGCATGAGAATAGTATCAATCCACATCTTCCATCCGGCCGCTGTATCGTGAACCTGAATCCCTATTTTGTCTCAGGTGCCAAATGCCGCGTCTAACGTTCTCCAGAGTAGCATCGCCCTCCAAGCCTAGCGCGCGGGCCAGGATCTCGAGGTCGCTTGAGGCTAAGGCCGCGTGTCTCTTCTCCCCAGCACGATCTGCCGGCACTGACAAGCCGGCCGGTGGCGGTGCTACAAGCAGCGATGTCGTGAGCACAGCCTCCCCCGGCTTGCTGTTTGTGCCCCAGGTCACATCGGCTCCAGCGCAGTTAGTGCCGTTGTTGTTGCTACTGTCATCGTTGCGATTGCTGCGCTCGAGCATCACAAACCGAAGACCAACTTCAGTGACTGTGACGAGGATACTGAGGACAATGAGTGCGATGATGATCCAGGTGATGTAGCTCATCTTGGCATCGGCATCCGAGTCGGAAAGAATCTCGGCCAGGTCCAAGAATACTCGGCAACGCTCGTTGAGTACCTTGATGCGAAGATCAATCTCCAAGTACTCGCGGATGGCTTCGTACAAAGGGTGCAGCGTGGGCTCCGAGTCCCAGAAGAAATTAGGCACGTCGAGAATATTCGATGCTATTATGCATCGTTAGCTCATTGAAAACATCACTGCGCACTCGGCCACATGTAAGGAAAAGGGTTGATGGAAGGTATACTTACAAAGGTTGATATCCACGCGGCTTTTGAAGAGCCGACCGATAATCTTGACAATCTCGGTCCTCGTCATGCCCAGCTCTCCTGTCAGAGCCAGAGTCTTAGGCACATGCTGTGCGTCAAGCATCGTCTCAATCATTCTCTCTTCAAAAAAGCAGAGTTTGGTGCTCTGAGCTATTGCATGGCTGATAGTCAACTTGATCATGTGGTCTGATCGGGGTAGCAATGTGATCATGTCGTTAAATATCCGCGGCCGCTGTACGTCGGGGCTGTATTCAAAATGGAACTCTTCAGTCTCGTAGTCACCTTGATCTAGAGGTCTTGAGAGCAGATTGACACCGTCTTCAGCATCGGCAAAGGTCAGATCCGCGAGGATATCCTTTTCTTGGTGCTCCGTAAAATTCCAGAACACAACGACTCCGTAGGAGTAAACGAACATCTCTGCAAAGTTCTTTGCCTCCGGCGCAAGGCGATTCATATGAGAGGGAAGACCATCGTCTACAGGAGGATATGGGCTCTGCGGTGACAAAAGGCCATCATCGGGCGATAAAGGGCGATCTGCAAAGGCAGACGGTCTTCCCTGGCCGTTGCCGGAATCTTCGGTGGCGGATGTATAGGCGTCGTGATCAAAGTAGCCTTCGTGGTGATCTCGTTGTTCACTACGCTCAATTTCCAGATCAAGGACTGTTTTTCCCGTTCCAGGGGTCTTTAGTATCGGCCGGCTCCGTACTCTGTAGCCTTCGATCCCGTTCATCAGCGGAAGAGCGTAGATGGCGTAAAGGCAGTCGTCGTAGAGCTTAGTCTTGGCCTCGTGCTTCTTCTTCAAAAACTCTGCCGTCTCCTTTGTTTTGAATGCTTGCGCAGTGCAGTATGCCGTCAGCCGGCTGACCTTGTCTGTCCTCTGCAGCTTGGGCAGTCGTTCTGCATAGCTCTTCCCGCGAATGCCTCCCCTTTTGCGAAGTACATCCAGCTCCTCGTCTCTGAGTGGCCGTCCAGCCTCGTCCTGTAATCTCAGGTTGGCCGCCGCCTCTCCTTCCAGTTCCTCGTCCTCTTCATTTCCTTCGTCGGTGACAGGTAACAGGACCAGCTTTTCACTAATCTTGGTCGTTCGCGAGGGGATTGGTTTGCCAGTGCGGGACGGGACGCTGGGCAGGCCACCAGTTGATGTGCGTCGAACATTGGGAGCGATCCCGCCGGATGTATGCGGCCTCTGCGCTGGCATGGGAGGTCCTCGAGGCTGGCCCGATGGGATCTGCGTGTCGTGCTGCAGGATGTTGTCAACGGTCATGAACCGCATCGGCGTCCGTCCAGGGGTTCCAGACGACGTGCCAGGGCGTCTCGGTGACCGCCGCTGGTCCGCCCTCTCTCTCGAATCAGTGACCTGATTCATCCACAATCAGTTCATCGCAATTCGCCTATCAATTGAGCCTTGGATCGGGGGCAAGGAGTCGTACCAGAACGGATGGTCTCTGCTGTTTCGCCGACATGATGGGCACAGGCGTGGCGCGGACAGGCACAAGGTGATGATATCGGCAACTTGGCGAAGCGGTGCAAAGATTTCAAGACCGCTTCCATACGTGGGAAAGGCGACGTGGAGGCTCCAATTCGATGGCAGTGCGGAGATGTGAAGTACCAGCAGCCACACCAAAAGTTTAAAAGAATGAAGAGGCTGTCGCCAGCTCTAGCTGTTAGCGTCGGTAGTGACCTCATACAGCCCCACGGCAACTTTTGTGTGCCGTCTATTCTGCTACCCTGGAGAAGCATGAAAATACGCATTTTGTTCACTGGTGTTGTGCACTGGGGTAATCATATTGGATTGAGAATGCTACTATGATACATACTGACTGCTCTTACCTCTAATAAGAGAGACTACTTTTTTTTGGGCTCATTTTTTTTTTTTTTTTTTTTTACCATTCTCTTATACGGCTCTCCTAGCTCTCTTGAACTTGTATGCGCAAAATCGCTAGGAGTCTCCTTAGCGCGCCTATTGATACTCCATAGAAAATCCAGGTACTGTCGGCATTATATTGACCAATGGCACATGAAACACACCGTATCTTTTTACCGAACCAGATGTTGCTAATTTTGGAGCTACGTTTACAGTATATGTTTTAGCTTAAATTCGCGGTGGGCGACAAACAGCGTCTTCCTGAGCTTTCCTGCGTAGCGCTATTGATGCTGCTACCAAATCGACTAGATGACGTCGTTCTGGATTCATGTGCGCTCCACTCACCACCAAAACATCTGTATGGAATCTGAAAATACTGGTATGGAAATTATCTCGCTGTCGAGATGTGCAGTACTGGGACTGCGCGTAATAATTGCTCAGGTCCATGGAAATCCTTCGTGTTCGTCGCTGTTCCGGCTTACCATTTAATACCCTGTTCAAAATTCAGGAGCACTAAGAGTTCTTCTCCTGCACCCCTTTAATGCCAGTATCAAAACAAACGAAGCGCTTCGGCTTCGCTCGTGGCATATCGTCGCATATGGGTCCTGCTCCATAGTTTGAGATAGATTTGCATCGTGATTTTCCTGCAGAAGCATGCAAGCAAGCAAATATGACAGACAGCGACTCTCAGAACAGCACTGGATCGTCGAATAAGTGGAGAATCTAGCCCTCAGCAGCCAATGGCATGGCCTGGATGGCATCGTTGCTAGGCGGTTGTCCCGGCTGTTTGTTTACATCTCTTCTGCCCAACGGCAATGCAGCTCTAATGCACACAGACCCCGCGCTGCGGTAATCCCCTGCGCTCCCGGCTCTAGCAGGTGACTAAATCTTGCCCAGCAGAAAAATAAAGAAAAGAAAACATCCATCTGTGACGCCATTCGCAGCCCTTGACAACCTGCTGAGCGGCTTTTCGGTGCTCCTTTGTTGACTGCACAGCCCGCACTTACTTGTTGTTCGGCATAATTAGGCGCTCCCCCACGCGCATGTCTTAGAGATTCTCTTGCTTCCTTGCCACGCGCCGCTGGTCGCTGCTCGCATTTCTATTTTCTACACCTCTAGTCGTCCCACTGCCGTCACAGGAAGGATGACTTGATAGAGCCTCAGCAGATCCCCCCCCAATACCCAAAACGGAGCATATACCATATAGACGTTTATATCAACCATAGCCCGGCCAGGGCGAGATACTAACCCTACAGCGTCATGTCATCCTATCGAAATAACCCTCGGCGGCAATCTCACGCCGTCGATCTGTCCGCGCCCTCCTCCAACATCAATCGCAACAACTCGACAACCTCGACAGCCTCCTCTGGCTACTCATACACCTCTGAAAGCAGCGCCCACAGCCAGTCTACCTCTGCAAGTAGCATTTACGGATCTCAGACTGGCCACAAGCGCGGCCAGAGCGATGTCATAGCACGAGCAAGATTCTTCGAGACTGGGGAGGTGAGCGGCTCCAGTTCGAGCAAGGGTCAGGACAACCCATATGGCTCAATCCGACAATCGCTTCGTCCTCTACCGCAGGCTCCAGCTGCTTCTCCCACCAAAGGCCCGGCGACACCACCTCATCTTTCCAAGCCGCGCGAAAGAGGCCAGAGCATAGACATTGGCCGGTTATCGCTGTCACAGCAGGATGGCTTCGCCTCACCCACAGCGACTCCGACTGCCTCACGACCGTTGCCAGCACGGCCAAAGTCAATGTACATGCCTCGAGCCGAGCCTGCTATCCCGGAAGACGAGAGTATATCACCGACCTCGCCCCCAGTTCCCACTCACAGCGCTCACATAGCCAGGCCGGATCTTGAGCGACTGGGCCGATCTTCAACAAGCCAGCTCCGAACGCTCTCTCAGCTTGCCAAATCCAAAGATGCAGAAGACTTTAGCATTACCTCACCTGCGCAGGAAGTAATTGGTCTCCGCGGACGGCGCAGGCTACAGCGCGCCGACAAGGCTGCTGGTGGCCGCGGCTCCAAGACAAACTATGGGTGGGAGGGTCGTAATTGGATGGACAAGCAACGCCAGTTCCTTGCAGCATATGAGTACCTCTGCCACATAGGTGAAGCCAAAGAGTGGATCGAGGATGTCATCCAGCAGACTCTTCCGCCCATTGTTGAGCTAGAGGAGGCACTGAGAGATGGTGTTACCCTGGCAGAAGTGGTAGAGTCTCTGAACCCCGATAGGCGTTTTCGAATATTCAGAAATCCAAAGCTACAATTCCGACATTCTGACAATATTGCCATCTTCTTCCGTTACCTGGACGAGGTGGAGCTGCCCGATCTGTTTCGATTTGAGCTTATAGATCTCTACGAAAAGAAGAATATCCCCAAAGTTATTTACTGTATTCACGCCTTGAGTTGGCTTCTCTTTCGAAAAGGAATAGTTGACTTCCGTATCGGCAATCTTATTGGTCAACTGGAGTTTGAACACCATGAACTGGAGGCGATGCAGAAGGGGCTGGACATGCTTGGGGTTAATATGCCCAGCTTCGGCAACATGGGGGCTGATTTTGGAGTCCCCGAGCCGGAACCAGAGCCAGAGGAAACGGAAGAGGAGAGGATCGACCGCGAACTGGCAGAAAATGAAGATGTAATAATCGACTTCCAGGCTCAGCTACGCGGCGCATTGCTCCGGCTGACCCTTGGCGAGATGATGCAAGGCTTCTGGGACCAAGAAGAGTGGCTGATTGACCTACAAGCAAGAATTCGCGGCGGCTTCACTCGTGAAGTCATCAACTACCGACTACAAATGAGGCAATCGGCTATCCTCGTCCAGAGCCTGGTCCGCGGATTCCTTGTTCGAAGAAAGCTTAAGAAGAGTGACCAAGATAGGAAAGCCGCAGAGCCTGCCATCCTGGCCTTTCAGAGCATGCTTAGAGCACAAAAAGTGCGTCACGAGATGCAAGGCCTCAAGTCTACTATGGCTACGTGCGATGCTCCCATTAGGGCCATTCAAGCCATGGCCAAGGGCTTTATGCTACGTAAATCTCAGAATATGCAGCAGCAAGAGACGGAAAAGGCCACAGTGGAAGTGCAAAACCTCCAGGCACTCGCTCGAGGCATGTTGAAGCGCCACCAGATCAGCAAAGACATACGCCAGCTGGAGAAACACACTCTAGGGGTAGCTGACCTCCAAGCTGCCGTGAGGGCGACGTTGGTACGGGCAAGGATCGAGAGGCAGCAGCAGGAACTTGAGTCATTTACCGACGTATTCACATCGCTACAAGCCGCCGCTCGAGCAGCATTCGTTCGGGCCAAAGTTGAACAGCAACAGCAGGATCTTCATGCTTTGAGTAATGTATGGACGTCGTTTCAGAGTGCGATTCGTGGCCGCGCTGCTCGAGATCAGCAAGAGGTTCTCAAGGCTGAACTGGCGGAGCATGTACCCATGATTGGCAAGCTCCAAGCAGCGATGCGTGCGGCCGCTGTGAGGCGAGATATTGAGACTCGTCTCGACGGCTTGAAGGAAAATGAGCCCGAGATTATCGAGCTCCAAGCACTTATACGAGCCATGTTTGAGAGGAATAGAGTCCTTGACATTCAGCAGCACCTCGAACAGGACGAATCAGCAATCATAGCACTTCAGTCGCACATTCGAGGCTGTCTGTACCGGGGATACCATGCTGATATATTGGATGAGCTGGCATCTCACGATGCAGAGACAGCCGAGTTTCAAGCTATCCTCAAGGCCATGATGGAGCGCGCAAGGATAGACGACCTGCTTACCGAGCTTCTCGAAGAAGAGGACTCCATTGTCATATGCCAAGCCGCTGCCAAAGCTTTCCTGATTAGAGCCCAGTTTGAGGAGAAGATGCGGTACTATGAAGAGAATATGAAAAAGGTCATCAAGATTCAGAGCTTTATGCGTGCCAAGGTGCAGGGCGAGGCGTACAAGAGCCTTACCACGGGCAAAAACCCACCGGTCAGCGCCGTCAAGAACTTTGTGCATCTACTCAACGACAGTGATTTTGACTTCAACGAAGAAGTCGAGTTTGAGCGGATGCGGAAAACTGTAGTCCAGTCTGTGCGACAGAACGAGATGTTGGAACAGTACATTGATCAGCTTGATATCAAGATTGCACTGCTGGTCAAGAACAAGATCACGCTTGATGAAGTCGTGCGTCACCAGCACACCTTTGGCGGACACTCCATGGGCCTGCTGGCCAACTCTACCATTGCGTCGACGAATCAGTTTGACCTCAAAGCTCTCAACAAAAGCTCCAGGAAGAAGCTCGACTCGTACCAGCAACTCTTCTTCAGTCTTCAGACGCAGCCCCAATATCTCGCCCGACTATTCAAACATATCCGCGTGCAGGGGACGGCCGAGAAGGAAAGTAGACGCATTGAGCTTCTTATGATGAGCCTCTTTGGCTATGCTCAGAAACGACGAGAGGAATACTACCTGCTGAAGCTGATTGCGCGAGCAATAAGAGAGGAGGTTGAGAGTGCATCAAGCGCCGTGGAGTATTCCCGAGGCCATTATTTCTGGACCAAGTTGCTCGCCAACTATACACGGTCTCCGCGGGATCGCAAGTACCTCCGATCTCTCCTGGGGCCCATGATCCGTGACAACATTATCGATGACCCAGCTCTTGATCTGGAAAGTGACCCGATGCAAATATACAGATCGGCAATTAATAACGAGGAGCTTCGAACGGGACGACCAGACCATCGACCACTAGACGTGCCACGTGAAGTTGCCATCCGCGATCCCGAGACACGCCGCCTCTTCATCGACCACTTGCGAGATTTGCGAGAGATTTGCGACCAGCTATTCCTGGCCTTGGAAGAACAAGTGCATAAGATGCCTTATGGCCTCCGTTTTGTCTGTAACGAGATGTTCCAAGCATTGTGCGAGCACTTTCCCAATGAGCCGCAAGAAAACCTGCTACAAATGGTGTCTCACTGGCTGTGGAAATTCTACCTCCAACCCGCCGTCACTGCGCCTGAAAACTTTGGCGTGATTGACAAATCGCTCAGCCCTCTTCAGAAGCGGAATCTGGGCGAAGTGGCCAAGGTGGTAGGGCAGATTGCGCTTGGTCGGCCATTTGGCGGCGAGAATATCTACCTGCAGCCCCTGAATGCCTTTATCGGTGAATCTATGGAACGGCTGCATCAGATTGCCAATGATCTCATCGCGGTGCCTGACCCCGAGAGGACATTTGATATTGACGAGTTCAACGACTTATACGCGAAAAATAAGCCTACCTTGTACGTCAAAATGTCGGACGTCTTTGCCATTCATAATCTTGTAGCTGCGGAGCTCTTGGTCATGTCTCCCACTCGGGACGACGTCCTGCGCGAAATCATGCAAGATCTGGGTAGCGCCAAGAGCAACGAGAATGAGATGAGTGCGGCAGGATCAGCGGATATCCAAATGTTCCTGACCCCCCGGGTCCACGATCTCGAAGACCCCGAGGCAGATATCAAAGCTTTGTTTATGGAAACGAAGCGATGTGTTTTGTACATCATTCGAGTGCAAACTGGCGCCAACTTGTTGGAAATTCTCGTGAAGCCAATTAACCCCGAAGATGAGGACAAGTGGGAGGCGCTGCTGCGAGAAGAGTTTCCTCAAAACAGCACCTCCCGCGGGGCGTATTCAGACGCTAAGATGGCTGACATCACCACCATGTCCTACTACGACCTAAAGCGAACGGCATTGGAGAACATTATGCATCTAGAGCAGATGGGAAGGATCTCAAAGCAGAATCAGTACCAAGACGTACTCAACGCCATTGCTAGCGACATCCGAACCCAGAGCCGTAGACGAGTTCAGAGACAACGAGAACTAGATGGTGTGCGTCTTACCCTTGGCAACTTGAACGACAAGGCAAAGTATCTAGAACAGCAGCGTAAAAGCTACGACGACTATATCGAGCAAGCCATGAAGACGCTCCAGAACAAGAAAGGGTGCGTATATTATAGGCTGCATTCTTGGAAGTAGTATAAGCTAACAAATGAACTTGAACAGACGAAAGCGTTTCCTTATGCCCTTTACAAAGCAGTACAATCACCAGCGAGAGCTCGAACGCAGTGGCCGCGTGCCAAAATTCGGAAGCTACAAGTATAGTGCACGCGCATTGTCAGAAAAGGGCGTTTTAGTTGCGTGGACTGGAACTGCAGACCGAGAATGGGACAAGATTGACGTGACAATCTCATGCGACCAGGTCGGTGTGTTTTCCATTGAAGGCACGCGAAGCCATATTCAAATTCCCGGAGCCATTGCGCAAGTGCCGATTGAAGACATGCTTCAAGCACAGTTTGAAGCGCACCAATTCATGACGCTGTTTGAGGGTGCCCTCAAACTCAATGTGAACCTACTGCTGCATCTCATCTACAGGAAATTCTACCGGACGCAGTGATGTGGCTCCGCCTACAAAGGATGAGAGCGAGCCGGGGCAACAGAAGCCGTTGATGCCAGGGGTGGCGTGATTTTGCATAACAGGAATCATACGGAGCGAGGCGAATTGAATATGTATGGTGTTTGATGGAGTTGGGATATTTGCATTTTTTGATAGGTTTGCTGAGGTGACGACGATCCAGGAAACTTGTACTTGACAGGCAGCTTATGGGACATGGGGAATGAGGAGGAGTGGAAGGGGAGCGAGGGCAGAAGTCAAATTGTGAAGAATGTGACGAGCAGGCGGGCTGGATGGGCGCCAAAGATGTTATAATCACCATGACCATAATCACCGTCATCGTTGTCATCAGTTTACATATAGTAGATTCTGTGTTGTAGGAGACCTTTTTCTCTGTATTTTACTTTTTTTCTGATGGCACGGCCCTTTGGAGATGGTGGAGGGCTTGAGGGAGTGAGCTGGTTGGGTTTGAATATATAAAGAATGATTAAAAGAATTCACATACTTGGTTAATCGAGCGTCCCTCGGTATAAGTGAGTGGACTGTTGGCAGGTAGAAATTAGCTCACGCTTGGTCTAGGCTGTCTTGCAGATCATCTGCTGCTGCCGTAAGAGCTGACGGATTATCGCGGTTGCTATACTCCTTACTGTAAGACGTGATAACTGTCTACCTTGCAGCGAGATGGGTTCATGATTCAAGTGGCTAGAATAGATCTACGCTCCGACTATGCCGTGCTGGAGCTATAGTTGGCGGTGAGTTTGACACCTCGACTGTACCCAGCTATACGCGGCTCTACCACAGCGACTACATGATCTCCTCATACCTTTCCCTTTAGCATACGTAGGCGTTCGTCATATGAACTACTCCTGACCGGGCGTGCGCCTCTTGTGTGCCATGGCGATCGACAACGCTAGCTCCTCGGTATATGCGTGCATGAGGGGGGAGGTTTATTTCGATCTCCTGGAATCCCAGGGTCCTGTTTCTCTCTCTCCAGAAGCCAAGAGAGGAGGAGAGAGTTTGTCAGCCGCAATCTTCATCGCCACTTTTGGCTATTACTCACTCACTGACCTACTTGCTACAAGTCATTGGCGTATGCTTCCCCCCCCACATGCAGCAATTGAAGCCCTTAGCTTATACAGTCCCTCCGCGTTGAAGCATATACAGTGCTCCCTCGCACGCACGCCTACGGTGGTCTGGATCACGCAATCGAAGTGGGCTTTTGGAAGTAGTAGGAGTAGTGAAAAAAAAAAAAGAAGGGGATCTGGATTTCGCCCGTGGGGAAGTAAAGGCGGGTTGACCAACCACAGCGTGGGCGATGCCGAATCGAGCAATCAGGGTCTTTTTTTTTTTTTTTTTGTCTCCCCCAACCTACCGACGAAAGAAGAAGGTTTTTGGGTTGTTGCCTGAACTTGGAGCGCTTGCGCAGGGGTTTAGAGAGATTTGCTGCTAGCAGTACGTTAGTATCAGGTGCTATCTGGCGGTAGTTGGGGAGCGATAGCGCATGAGTCCCCTTTTTTGGGCGTTATCACGGTCCATGTGACCAGAGGCTGCGTTGGAATAAGCGTTGGGCGGGTGCATGGGCTCTGGATCTAGTATCGGGTCGTCGCTTATTGTTGGAAGCCGCACAAAAAATTGAACAATTGGAGGATTCATGCAGTTTACACGGGGAATGTTTCTTTTTGTCTTGCGTCAGATTGCGCTGCCACCACACTAGAAACGGCGTGAAGACGGAGAGAATTGGAAGTCGGAGGTCTATTGTCTGCTCAAGCTAGGCAGGTTATTAGCCGATATTACTTGTTCATGGTTTGGAATTGTCTGACACATGCTAAAGTGGCTAACACGAGAACACGCACCACGTAGAAACTACGGGTCGGGCGGGTGTTGTTCTCTTTTTTTCTGGTCTCGTTTTCTAGATCCTGCCAGATTTATGCACCAAAGTGAGGATCATACAGTGTGTCGAACGGATCTCGCGGGCAACAACCGCAAAATGTAGCTCGTGTCAGTCTCAGTCTCATCCCACCTTGTTTATCGCATATTTCTGTTTCCTCAATCCAAAGCTCTTGCGTGCTCGCGTGCCCATTGCAATGATGCCATTTTGGTGCAACTCGGAAGTCGGACGCCCTTATTGTGTTCTCCACATAGATAGATGGAAAGTGGTTGGGGAGTCGGTGTCACAGGAACTGCCTACCTATATAATGGGCTGGAGGCAGACGCACACGCACACGCTTTGCTGCTGGAACAGCCCCCCTCCATTTTCTCTCTTTTCCTAAATTGAATGAATGAGTAGTTACTGCTACACTGTATGATTGATTTCGTTTTCTTGAACCGTCTTTGATAATTGTCTTTTGTAGAGACGCCACGATCTTGTCTCATCTGCTGTCTGTCTCTTCTCGTTCTCTCACGCAGCTCTCGTGACCTCTCACCGTCTCGTCTCGCTCGAGGCCCTCTGGACAAGGCAAAAAGACACATCTTGAACTTGATCATTCAAGGCTTTTGGACACAACATACAACTTGGCAACTTTCAATCTACGCTTCACGCGTC
This sequence comes from Trichoderma sp. CBMAI-0020, assembly GCA_030708095.1. NCBI lineage: Eukaryota > Fungi > Ascomycota > Sordariomycetes > Hypocreales > Hypocreaceae > Trichoderma > Trichoderma sp. CBMAI-0020. The sequence continues at coordinate 2,425,612 of JAJNCI010000001.1, forward strand.
TCCCTTGCCCGCCATGGCTCCCGATCTCAACACCCTCCCGCGCTCTGAAGCGCCTCCTCCCGCCCCCAGCTCTGAGCAGCAAAAGCCAAACATCTTATACATCATGGCCGACCAGCTGGCGGCTCCTCAGCTCAAAATGTACAACCCAGACTCCCAGATCAAGACGCCCAACCTGGACCGTCTGGCGGCTTCTGCCGTGCAGTTCGACTCGGCCTACTGCCCTTCGCCGCTCTGCGCGCCCTCGAGGATGAGCATGATCTCCGGTCTGTTGCCCATGAGAATCGGCGCGTACGACAATGCCTCTCAGATCAACTCGGAGGTGCCCACGTACGCCCACTATCTGCGCTCCAAGGGCTACCACACCGCCCTGGCCGGCAAGATGCACTTTGTGGGCGACCAGCTGCACGGCTATGAGCAGCGTCTCACCAGCGACATCTACCCCGGAGACTTTGGCTGGGTGGTGAACTGGGATGAGCCGGACACGCGTTTGGAGTGGTATCACAACGCCAGCTCTATCCTCCAGGCTGGGCCGTGCGGACGCAGTAACCAGCTGGATTATGACGAGGAGGTCATGTATCGAAGCACTCAGTATCTCTGGGACCACGTCCGCGAGGGAGCAGACAAGCGCCCCTTTGCCTTGACCGTGTCTCTCACTCATCCCCATGACCCGTATACCATCACCAAGAAGTACTGGAACCGGTACGAGGACGTGGACATTGCCCTGCCCAAGGTGCGCATTTCCAAGGAGAAGCTCGACACCCACAGCCAGCGTCTGCTGAGAGTCTGTGACCTGTGGGACCTGGACTTCACCGACGAGCAGATCAAGAGGGCGAAGCGGGCGTACTACGGCTCAGTAAGCTACGTTGATGACTGCATTGGCAAGCTGCTCGAGACGCTTGAGGAGGCTGGGTTGATGGACAACACCATCGTCATCTTCAGCGGTGACCACGGCGACATGCTGGGCGAGCGCGGTCTCTGGTACAAGATGAGCTACTTTGAGTCCTCTGTCCGTGTTCCCATGCTGGTGCACTATCCCAAGTGGTTTACCCCTCACCGTGTTACCCAGAACGTCTCGACGCTGGATCTGTTGCCCACTATTTGCGACATCATCGGCACCAAGCCCGCGCCATACCTGCCCATGGACGGCGTCAGCATGATGCCGCATCTCTTGGGCCAAGAGGGTGGTGATACCGTTTTCGCCGAGTACACGGGCGAGGGGACTGTTCGCCCCATGATGATGATTCGACGAGGGGTCTGGAAGTACATCACCTGCCCAGCAGACGAGCCTCAGCTGTTCAACCTCGAGAAGGACCCCCTGGAGCTGGACAACCTGGCCCGGTTCGCGTCCAAGATTGAGCCGCAGACAGAGGACGAAAAGGAGGCCAGAGCGGTGTTCCTGAGCTTCGATGCTGAGGCCAAGGCAAAGTGGGACTTTGATGCCATCACGGAAAAGGTGTTGACGTCGCAGCGAAGCAGACGGCTGGTGTGGGATGCGTTGAAGGTTGGCACTTTTACGAGCTGGGATCACAACCCGAACGATGACGGCCGAGAGAAGTGAGTTTCTGCTTTGGAGAGATGACGATTTGTGAAAGAGGCTTTGCTGACTGTTGATTCTTAGGTATATTCGATCTCACATGGCGCTGGATGATTTGGAGAGGCGTGCGAGATACCCCTTTGTGGACTCGCAGGGCTATGAGATTTCGGCAACGGTCAATTCGACCCGAGGCTAAAGCCATCATCGTTTTCTGTTCCTCTTTTGATCTTTCATGACCTTTCTTTTTGTTTGGTATTTGCTGTTGCGTGGCATGAGAAGGGAATGGAATCAGACTGGATCTGATCTGATTTGACTTGATTGATTTGGTTATGGGCAATGATATGTTTTCGGCGGGGCATAGCGAGGGAGTATCTTCTAGTTTGATGGGCGTGCTACCTTTATATATATAACAATTTGAGCATAAAATGGAATGAACTAAATGGCAGTGGTGGTTTATATGATGTGATGCCCTCTTGAATATCCACGTGGACTTGACCCCACTTCTGGTGCTGTAGTGAATGTGACTTTAGGGGTCTGTTAGCGCCTGCTCCACTGAAGGGACCGCGTCTGCGATTGCGCAAAATCGAGCTCCGACGTCACCTCTAATGTTAATTTAAACTTGATACTCTTTCCAACTTTCTCCTCCGATCCAATTCTTCTCCCACTAGGGCTCTTACTAATCTTCTAAGCTTTTTAATCCTTCTACTTTCTACATTTTTCAATCTCGACACCGAATACACAACAGAAAAGCGAAAGAAAGGCGAAAGAAGGGCGAAAGAAAGGACCAGCGACAGCGGCGGGCGCAGAGATGGCGACGCTGGGGCTGGACGACGATGAGCTCAAGGCGGTTGAGCAGACGCTGGCTCGGCTGGCGCAGCTCTCGAGCAGCATACAGAGTTTAAAGATGGACATTCTTAAGAGCAATCCGCTTCCACACCCGTAGGCCTCGCTACAACTACGCTTTTGGGCATTCTCAGCGCATCTTTCTGACAGCAAGGTTACGTGCAGCTCCTCATTACAAGCCTCCGCCCAGATCCTTCAGCGAAATCTGCAAACGGTATTAGACAACCTCAGCGAGAACTCGGAGCTCTTTTCACGAATTGCCGTGCACCCGTCGACAAATTACCCCGGGCGGACGCAGGAGAATGTCTTGACGCAGCTGCTGCGTAAGAAGCTGGAGCCAGACGTGGAGGAGCTTGTCGAGCAAGGCCGAGAAACAGCACGCCTGGCCACCCCCGAGGGCATCGCAGAGCTACAGGGCATATGGGACGAGTTGCGCGAGTGGACACACGACAGGATTGCCAGTTACGTGAGGGACGAGGCTGGGGACGTCTACACAAAGGAGGAGAGGGAGATGGGCGTCGAAAATGTCCGCACGGGACTAAAGAAGGGTCTGGATGAGGAAAGCGACGAGGAAGAGGATGAGGAGGAGGACGAGGACGAAGACGATGAAAATGAAGACGCCATGGACGGGGTCACGAAATCAGCGGCGGTGGCGAGAGGCCCAGAACCAGAGACGCTCTTGTGGTTTGCGTCGCGGGGCGATTTCGATGTGCCGCGCAACGTCGAATATGAGCGGAAAGTGGGAGGCAAGAGGGGATATGAGGGAGTGAATATACCGCTGGGCTCTGGGTCCTCCTAGGATGAGGATGAGTGGTCTGATTTGTTCGATAAAAAGACAGACATGTGGATGCTGCTGTAAATACCCCTTCCGGTTGAACCAAGGACGATGAATCGGATCGAAACGACTGCCTGTCGGCTATGGGCTGCAAGGATGCCTTACTGCGATGGAGTTGCTCGTTTATGCATGTGATGCTGCAAGGCTTGGAAACACGAATCGGAGAGGCTCGCTATCATTACGCATTTTAGAAATCTATTTTGCGAGAGCAATGTCGCGCATGATGCGACTTGGCGGCTGTGAGTGATGCCTGCTTGGCAGTTGGTATCTCAACTTGAAGCTTGATAGCACCCTCGTAAGCTGTATATCATAGCAGCTGCACATTATCACATGTAGTCAAGCTCGTACCTACTATGTAGTGTCAAGTGTTCGATTTATTTACGTCGGGATAAAATGCCAAGCTGCAATATCCAGACTGTCTTTTTTCCTCGAAGCGGCTAGCTGTCTACAGCTTACATAGTGGGTAGGCGACCAAAGCCAATCTAAACAGAGCGTCATTGCAACCTCAGCCCAGCGGTGAGGTTGCCCAATGCAGCTGCAACTTGGCCCAATTGGATGGCAGCGATACAGTGATAAACACACCGAAGGAAGGCTGCTGCTGCATATGCTTTTCATCTATTTCATGACCACACATTAGTCTGATACTTGCGCGCGCCGCGATTCGAAGGAATTGGAGCAGCGCAAATCATTCGCTGGGGCTCTGGCATATTGGGCCTTGTTTCGGGCACTCATGTAAGGGAACATGGAAGATGTCGGCTATCAGGCTGTCTGGATCGAAGCCCATTGGTATCGGAAGCAGGTCTCTGTCAGAGTCGCGTCTGGGACATGTGAGAAGCTCCGATGACTGGGCTCGGCAAAGCCTCTTAGTATGTAATGGTGACGTTTCCCCGCATCGCGATCGAACAATTGGATCGATACCCGAACCAAGCCTTTTGGGCCTCCATTCCAAAACATGTGGTGATTGCTTCTCCTCTTTGCATCGTCTCATCTCATTTTATGCACGCTATATAGACTTTCTAACTGCTATCGTCACAAAATAGGCCCTCTAGTAAGCCGCCACAGCCCATGGGGAGCTTGTTGTGATGGACGATGGCGTATAAGACGGCGTATCTGACATGAAGTCTAGTGCTCACAGTGATTCCGTGCTGTTATACCCACTTTGGTATGTTGCTTCCCCCCCTTCGTCTAGATTGGCGTCGAGACAAGATTACATGTGATGTGGAAGAAGTAGGGGGTTTTCTCTAGTCATAAAGTGTCTCTCCCTTCTCACAAGGCATCGAGACGAGAGTTTTGTCTTGATGCCATCTTCTCCCCGTGTTGTGTGATTGCCGTTTCACTCTCACTCTCACTCTTATACATCCATTTCAATTTCTTCTTAATTGAATTTACTCCATTCTTCAACATGGATTTAGACATTCGAGATACTCATGCGTTACACCTAGCCATGGCAGGCGCCGAGTATGAATACTGCCCATTCATGTTTTGGTACCCGCCTGCGGTGTGCTACTACAAGCATTGGGGCCCCAAGGACGAGGACGGCACTAATGGTGGCGCTTCAGCAGAGGCCAAAGACATTGCCGACAATGTCGCCGGCGAGGCTCCAGCAGCGGCAATGGCTTCAGCAGAGCCAATGGCGTCGCCGCTGCTCTCCCTGCCGCCGGAAGTCAGGCTGAGGATCTACTACTGGGCCTACTTGATGAGTCCCATCCAGCCCAAGGAGCTGGCGGCGGGCTATCCCATCCCCATGCTGTGCCGCTACATCCTACACCCGCTGGATCCCAACCTCGAGAGGCAGGTCGAGCAGGAGATTGAGAACGAGAGGGTGATTGTGGCTCTCGCAACGGGCAAGGACGACGCAGACGACACTGGCGCTCGTGAAGCAGAAGCAGAAGAAGAAGAGCAGACGCCGGCGGTACGGGAGCAGAATGAGCTGCAGAGGGCCATTGCCGCGGAGCGACTGACAAAGGAGCGCATCAAGGACAAGATGAGGGAGCTGAACAAGCGGATCAAGGGCCTGCTCAGCTCCGACAGGCCTCTCGCCGGCATGCCGACGGGGCTGCTGTGCGCCTGTCGCCAGCTATACTTTGAGGCGCGAACGATGCCCTTTGAGAACAACGAGTTTGTCTTCCTCAACTGGTTCTCGTCGGGCCTGAATGCTGCGTCGGCCGTGACGCGGTCGCAGCGGCCGTGGCAGCGTCTGTCGATGCGATACGTGCGGATGGAGGTCATGGCCGAGGATCTTGCGAGGACAGGCGCGCTGAAGAAGTGGGCGGATTTGTGCGGTGGCCCTGACGAGCGTCTGGCGTCGTGGTCTCACGGCCTTCGAGGCCTGAGGCTGAAGATTGTGGGACAGGTTGGGCGGAAACACACCGAGACTGCGCAGGAGGCCGAGGACAAGTTCATCGATGGGCTGGAGGAGGAGGGCGGTGCGAGGAGGTGGGTTGAGGAGGGCAAGTTGGCCGAGATGAAGAATCTGGAGAGGCTGGAGATTGAGATAATCAAGAATGCGTGGGGGACGGAGGAGAAGATGGCGTGGTGTGCAAAGGTTGAGGCGGTGTTGCGAGAGTTTGGGTCGAGGGCTGAGGTTGTGAGTATGGCGAGGATTGTGTAAGGTGGGTGGATATGAATGATGGATGTGGTTGGTTTCTATATTTGGCTGGTTTCCATGACGACTTATTGGCGTTTATTGCTATTACAATACTATCATGATCATCTTTTATGGCACGTCACCATGCTTACTCGAGAAGATGAAGTGAAGCTGAGCAAGCCCTTTATATTGTAGTTGCCTAGGGCATGAATGATTTTAAGACATATTAATAATCTGTTGCACGAGCATGCAGCTAGACACAATGCTTGGTTGAGTAATGACACTCAACTTGTAGTGGAACAATGTCGAATCGGCGGCAGTCAAGATGCTTCCTCCGAAATGTGTGACAAGGGGCTAATAACCTCATTCGTTCCATCTACAGCTGTTCCTTGATGTCTTTGATGGAGTCCGCCATTCCCATCATGACATCCTTGATACTGCCCAAAACATGATTGTGCCCCTCTCGGTCAGCTCTGGCCTCTGTGACGATTGTCTCGATGGTGGTATTCATTGTGTCAAAGGCGATGGTCATCGCACCGAGTTTGGTTTCAAGGTCCCTATGGCTCTCTTCAAGCGTGCCGAGGCGGATATTGTTTAGTATCGTCGTCTCTCTGATGACTCTCAAGAGGTACTGCAGACGATCCCGGGAAGCCTTATCGATCCTTTTAAAACTTTGCTCGGATGTTTTGGAGGGCAACCGGTCTAGTATATCGCGTGCATTCAGACCGATAGCCGGTGTTACTTCAAGTGCACCAGCGTTAGATGCAGCAGAGGTAGACGTTGGCTGCTTGGTTGCTTCTTCCGGATTCTCATCCTTTGAATCTATTTTTTGGCGTTTTGGAGCGGGCCAGAGGTCGTCTTCAGCGCTCGCCTTGAGCTAATCTAGCGAGGTGGGTGAACTTTGATTTCCAGTGATGGAATGATCGGCTTAGCAGTACTATCATTCATTTCCGGGAATAATTCGAAAAACTGGTAAGAGAAATCTTCAATGGCCGCCGTTCCGAATGTTTGCCTGATATGGCTAACATATGTAGGTGGTAAGTCATCGTTATAAAGAGTGTGCATGATGATGTATTCAGGCCACGACAGGCGCTCTGCAGCAAAATCGCTTTGGCGGGCGTAACGGTAATATTTATGGCCAAATGGCGCTTTCATCGCGGTTCTCGTTCTGAAAAAGTGGCCCTCGGTGATAATCCGTACAATCTCACAACGTTGGTCGTAGTTCAGTTGCGTTACCTGCTTGCGATACATCCGAAGGCAGGCCAACGCATCTTCGTAACTCGACGAGTTTGGGCCAAAAGAACCAAAATTGAACTCATTCTTGGGTACGACGATGTCTGCAAGCGTCAAGTTGCGAGGCGCAATGCGTGATTCTATTGCACGAGCAGACATTTCTGCAGATGCGTGTCGCCAGGCGGAGAGATTCTTGAGATGATGGCAGAATGGTGTTCAGAGAGAGAACAAGCCACAACTGTGACGGTATTAAAGAGAGTCACCAAGCTGATCTCAACATACCTCGATACCTGTACAAGTTACCAAAGGCTGATCAAGACGTGAATGCAGAGTGACCTGCGAGTGACAGCCATTGAGCAGCCGTTATGCGGCATGACTGCCCAATACGGTTGAGAAGAATTGGTCAAGAGCGAGAATCTTATAGGAGGAATGCCTCGACATCATCATATTTTGAGCTCAAGAATGGTTGGGCGTTTTCATTGAAGGCATATTTAGATAACCTTGGAAGCATCATGATCTATCTCGAGCCACCTTTCTGGCCTGCTTCTCTGGCCTTGTCACTGCCTGGCTCGAAAGATCCACCAGACATCTGACCTCCTTTCTTGCCTGCCTCACTTGCCTTTGCGCTGCCCGGTTCAAAAGAGCCGCTTGAAGCTTGACCTCCCTTTGAGGCAATATTTTGAACCTCATCCTTGGGCCTGCGATTTCTGTCAATATATATATCCAAGCACTAACCCGTATAACAACCTACCTGTTGGCAAAGTTTCCGGGATTGGTATTGTCTGCCATCGTAAAGAATCGCCAAATTACTTTAGATCTTGATACTGATTGATGAACTATTTGCTGGGTGGCCCTCAGGTTCGCTGCGTTGATCTGGGATTCATTTGAGGCTGAGGCGGTCTCTATTTATTCTCAAAATACAACCAGTCAGTCCATGCACATGAGCGTTAATCATTTTACGCCATTTTTTCTTCAACATTACGTTTTTAATACTTCACAAGGTTGCAAACCGCCGTCACTATTACGCTTGTCAGCATTAGCGAGTGGAGAGGAAACCCTTCTTTTCAGAAAGTAGTTACCATTTACTTTTCCGCTATTATGTTGCGAACCAATGGTGTTTAGAGAAGATTCTGGCGTTTCATTACACCCCACATTATGGGAAGATAGCACTCATTTGGCAGCATTTTGGGCAGTAAATTGGGGTTCGATTTATAGATCTCCGCCAAGTTCTTAAAAACTTTAATAAAATTTAGGAGGGGATCAAGAGTGAGTGAACAAACTAGGCGCAGCGTCTAGGCTTAGCTCCTCAGACCTCCCGCTGTCTGGTAGGTAGAGCACTACAATCGCTGCTCTTGCTTCCTGCCATGAAGCGTGGGCTAAGGTGTTGACCACCGCTACTATAACGCTGGCGATTCAGCCAGTTTTACGCAACTCCCCCTTTCTAACAAATCAGGACTTATCTTGCTCTTTGATCCCTTGACCTGAGATTACTCTCTTATGCCTCAATTGAACTTACACTTGGGATTTACTTCTTTTGTTTTCCCGCTCCGCCACATTTTCAGCTCTATTCTCCGTCTCTACAATTGCGTATTGTTGTGCAATTGAGTGTCATAGATATATGTCTGTGATGTAATCGCTGCCTCAAGCGCATAAAGTGTAAATGACATATGACGTTTCGTCAAGTATGAGCTTCGTCATGGACCTGCCTGCAGACTACATGTACATATATATATAGGTATGGCTGTATATACCAACTGTAAACATTTCATCGTTTGCAAAACCACGCGACAATACTTACGAGAAAAAAATACTCAATTTTATTTCGTTCGGAAAGCCTGTAGCAGCTTGAGAATGTCTCACCAATCCCGCGATATCCCCAAGGATGCTGCCCTTGAGGGCATGCATGAGCAGCCAGAGGATATTAGCAACAAGGCGCGCGGCCATAAAGCAAATCTGTCTAATCCAAGTGCGCCCTTGCCTTCTTTTCAACCAATATCGTACATAAATGCTGATTTGGGATTCAGATACTAGCAATGAGTCCAAGGAGCAATCTAAGCGAGAGCTCAATGAACTCGGTGGCGAGCAGGCCTTTTATGGCAAGCAAGAGAATGCTCAAAACTCCAAGTAGTAAATGCAGTCGACGACAGATTAGCAATTACTTCAATCCATTGTTGGTACCCACAACGTAATCTTGAAGAGTTTATCGTACTTTCTCTGAGTATCGTAACCTATCTGGGTAGCTCTTCACTACAGTGAATATCGCGGCATAGCATACAAAGAACCTCGCTGCGACAATCAAGTTGACTCAAGTCAGTTGGGAAGTATTATTTCAAAGGGATAGTAGCCTTTGCTTGAATACGTTTTACAAAGTACAACTTCGCTCTCCCACATTATGCACTGAGTTGTTAACACTAGCGATATAAAATCGCGGGCTCACCACCTACTCGGCCGATTCATGCGCTCCGTAATACTAGAAACGATTCTCCCGCACTCCCCGCCTTGGCATCAATTGCAGATAGTGAAAGTTCACTCCGAGCATAGATTGTTATCTCAATTTTGAGCAATTTGTTTGTAACCATATGTGACATTGTACTATTTAATAAAACTCTATACTTGCCTTGTTAGTCCTCTTTCTCTTTTCCAGTTCCTATCTTTTTTTATACTCCTATTATTCGCTTTCTCTTTTTTCCCTTGTTCATTCCTTAGTTTCTTTCATGAACTATTCCACGGGGGTAAGATATGCCTGTACCTAGGTGAGTGTGTTACAACACGGCGTTACGAACATGTTCTACGTATTTTATACACAGCTGTACTCTATTTCATTTGCGTTCAACTTTCACTTCCCCTTTACGTTACTGCACAGGTTGCTTGCTTTTGTTACAGAGTCCGAGTCTGTGCTTGCTTCACCCGTGACTATGCGGTCCGTAACTATCGCGTACGCATGAGGCACGGAAAGGCGAAACGGACCGATTATCGGAGGACGTTCCAAAGTGCTGCAGTTTCCTGTTGCGGTGAATTACATGATTTATTCATGGGCTATTTTCCCGCCTCTTATACCATGGCTTGCCGTAAGTAACCGCTATTGGGGACAGAGAGATTGTCTACAAAGAGAGGTGGCTGAATAATATGCATTATTAATCGTCGACGGCAGACAGTGAAATCTCAAACGCTGAAAAGCAGTACTGCATGCGTCTTATGTATGTGGCATATCTACTTATTGCATGATACCAATGCTGGTTGTCCATGCCTCCCCACTTATACCAACATGTTCTTCGAAGGGCGTGGATCTTATGTAACTGAGGCGTGCACGGTCTGAGTCACGACGCAAAAGAAAAACAGCTATATGATGAGCAAACCCGATAGAGAGAATTTGAACCAGCCAAAGGAAAAGAGAAGTAAAAATAGGGTCTTTGTTGGCGTTAAGCCTACGGTATATGTCTCCCGAGATAGCTGGCCGAAGGTGTGGCTGCGGGCCCTTTTAACAACGCGGCGAGGCTAATTCGCATAGCTCGCATTCCAGATCTGGAAGCAAAAGGCGATGGGGTCAACTAATGGAGCTTAGCATCCCGTGAGTGACGCACCAGAAGCTGAAGACGAGATGGTGGATGCGAAGACCGGCGGTGCTCCCTGGCGAATTAAGCTTGTTTCGGCACGCGATTCGAACGATTCAACCAACTCGAAGTGACTCTTATTCGGAGTTTTTGAGGCCCTAGTTTATAGCGACAACTAAATCGGCTTTGTAGCTATCGGCTACTGCCGACCAATGTCAGAAGAGAAGAAGCCTTGCTTACCACACATGATTTACATACTAGTAGCCTAATGCTGGGCACATGCGAGTTGCTTTAGGCCTTCCGACGTCGCTTGACTTTCAATTAACTTTCACCTCTACATCTTCTGGCAACAGTCCTTAATAAGCCGAGCCGAGAACACAGTTCAATCGAATAGAATCTTTTCTTCTTCTTTTAAACATTCCAGTTGTCATTTTTCTCTATTCCTGGGACCTCAGCTTTCAATTCCAGTCTAGTTTCGACCTTACCAAGTTTGACATATAGACTTGATGCAATTATAACCGACTTCAACGGCCCAATCCTCTATCGCAACGGCAAGACAAAGCGAAAAGAAGAAGAAAGAAAGCCTTATATTTGCCAGCAACAGAATCTCGTCATGGACGCACGGTGCCAATGCGGCGCCGTCTCGTTCAAGACGCCGCTGCCGGAGCCCCTCGCGCTGTATATATGCCATTGCTCCGAGTGCAAGAAACAGACGGGTTCGGCGTTTGGGACATCGGCCATTTTCCCGCGATTCAAGCTCCCCGAGACGGAGAATTTGAACTGCTATGCGTAGGTCAATTGATATTCCTGGTTTTTCGAGTGGGAAAGAGATGGTTCTCTTATGTGGTTGAGATGTGGGGATAGAGTAGGCGTCATAAGGTCCTGATGCTAATAGGATATCAATTCTAGGCGGCCGACTGCGTCGGGGGAGACGCTTTACTGGTATGGACCGACATTATATGCGAACGAGTTTGCGAAACCATCAACTGATAATCAGTCATTTATATAGCTATTTCTGCCGTGTCTGCGGAACGCGACTCATTCACTTGGCACAGGTATGTCTTCTTGACACGCAAGCACTGCTTCCTCTTCAATTTCCTTCATCTTACCACTATTGCGTCGCGGAACTCAATGACTAACTTCTATTCTCGTGTCCTTTCCGTATCAAGTCACAAAATGTCCTCTCTGTCAAGGGCGGCTGCATTGAAGGCCTAGATTGGTCCAAAGCCATCCACATCTGGACTAAAAGTGCCATGGTGCCTATTCCGGAAGGATCAGAGGCATATTCGGAGCGATCGAGCAGCGCCGAATTTGGCCAGACCCAAGAGCTGCTAGATTAGCTTTCGTCACACTACTCACTTGCTTATTTCCTTTTGTCTATATTTTTTTTTTCCTTTCTGTCTTCCTATTACGCAGTCCAAAGGACGAGAAAGCCTTTCATATGAGATCAAGATAATGTCGAGTGCACGGGTGCTGGAAATTGTGCTGCGGGCGAATAGAACAAGCATATACATATATATACCAAGAGTGGATTTCATCTATTTACATAGCAGACTATTACTCTATCAACCGCTCATCAACGCTCTGTGGAGTATCGTCCCGATTACTTTCTGCCGGCTCGCCTTGACCCTCGTTCACTGTTCTCCCAGGCTGAGGCGTGCTAGAGTGCTTCTTCGGGTCAAATACGTACATGGGAAACTCGAGAAACACGGTTCTCTTTAGAATCGTCGGCATCTTCTCATACAATTGCGGAGGAAATGGGATGAGGACGCTGGTCCGGTTTAGCCAGCGCTTGTAGCCTTGCCAATTATTGTCTTTTTCATAGCGAGCCTTCGCTTTGGGTCGCTCTGCAAGGGAGATCCCCGATATAAAAAGGAGAAGGAAGGTGAGAAAGAACGGGCCTAGAATGGTGGCGTAGAGAGCTTTGAAGGCTTGGCCGCGAACAAAGCCATTAGCAGCCGGTGAGACGGCGATCATGTATATGGCTGAATTAAGTCAGCTATCGCCTTTCCCACTCATTAGAAGACAAAACACCCTCTTACCAAAGTGAACAATAATCTCTCCAAAGTAGTTAGGGTGCCTCGATACAGCAAATAGGCCTTTATCACAAACAGCCTGGCTATCGTGCTTGCTCCGGAATCGGTACTTTTGTGCATCGCTAATGGCTTCGATCGCCAGTCCAATAGAATACAACACAATACCAGCAATATCTCTCCCAGTTCCAAAACTGTGCTGCGGATAACGAGTCACAGCCGGTGAATTCAGCACCGTCACTGGCAGGGAGACCGTCCAGACCCAGAGCATCTGAAGGATCCAGAAACCGAGGAAGGGGAAGAATTTTTGACGCATCTCATCAAAGCGGTCATCTTTGCCTGTTTTCAGGATACGGAAGAAGAGGAAAGATGTGAGGCGGACGGCCCAGGCGATGAGAAAGAGCGTGACTACGAGTTGGCGGCCATTATGGGGGTGACTGAGCGAGACGGTGACGACAGCGAGAACGATGAAGTTGGAGCCTCCGGCGAAGTCTGTGCAGAAGTTTTGTGTTAGCTGTCAAAAGACATTGAGATTGTATGAGGGAGAGAGAGAAAGGAAAAAATTATCCAGCATTTCAGTTTCATATTCGACGACCTCAGCTGTAGCTTAATAGGGCAGCCAGCTCATGCATGAAAATATACAACTGCCATAGTAGCAGAGGTAGCAGAGGGAGCGGCCCATCAATACTACACAGAGTGCGGGATAATAGAACTGGGATGCTGAATTACTTCTCCCAAAAAAGTCTTACCAGTTAACTTGTCGAATTTACAGGTATAAGCAATGGCGAAGAAGAAGAGTTGGTAACCCACGGTGATGATGGCAGTTATACCGAGATAGTAGTCATCTAGCACATGAGCCGCCATTTCACCAAGTTCCATAAATGGTGCTTATTGTAAGAAAGCTATAAAGATCGCCACTATGGATTAATGTCTATAAACGATGCGCGACAAAGAAACATCATGCTTGCTATATAGGCAGCTGAGCCACCCGCAGCAAAAATCACGTCGTCATTGGCTTGGCTGTTTCTCGATGGGCGCAAGATGGGCCGTCTTCTCGGCATCGAGGGAATGCAATTGGAAGCTGGTGGCTAGTCTCTAGCGCTGCATGTGCTACGAAAGCAGCAAAAACTGGTACCTGTCTCTTTTCGGCGGTAGTACTCCAAGTGGTACTCCAAAAAAGATGCAGTTAATTCTTGGAAGGTGCGGAGTGCCCAGCTCTTGACGTAACAATCCCAATGAAAGAGAGAAACATCGGCCCTGGATAAATTCCTTTCCGACATGCAGCTTTTTCTAATCGGACTCGTCATCACGATTCCCATCTTCAACTCATTCTTCTTCACCATCCCCCGTTGTCGAAGCCATGTGACAATTTTGTTTTAGATTGCCTCGTCATGCATCATAGCGCCGCCCTCATTCGACAGTGGCCAAACAAGCAACAAAACGTGCAAGCGCCCGTTCCAGCCCAACAACCTCGCCTCGATAAACATCACTCAATTCACCCACCGACTCCAATCACATCTTACTTTTCAGTGTAGTGAAGTGACAATCAACCATCGTGAATCAGATCTGATAACTTTAGGCGCCGTTGCTGGCAAATACCGACAACCCCACATCCCTTTGGCGCGTCTTTGCTCTCTCGGCTCCCGCATCGCATGATGGACAAGGTCACTCGCCCTTGAAATGCAATCTACTCGAAATTAAAATCACCAGATCCCACAAGCCGTAAAATACACCATGTCGAGTTCGACCATTGAAAAGGTCGGAAAATGCCTGGTACCAAGTTAAACGAGCGGCTTGCTATAATCTCCTTGTCAAGCCCCGCTATCGCAAGCCCCGTCCCAGACAGGAGGTGTCTGAACCATGTCTCAGATCCTGGCCTGGACTGTATGGAGTAACGCGAATTGAGTCTAAATCATAACCGCCGCACCGCTATTGTTTGAGCTCCGTATTCGAATCTAGTCAAATGCGGTCTTGGCAATGCTTCAAACAATGTGATGAAGGATCGAAACGGTCCAAGGATTGAAGGGAGCCACGTCGTTCTGGGAGAGCTGGAGCTGACGACGGCCGGGGCTAGTACTCTCCGACAGGCTCTTTCTTCCCCTTTGCTCTTTTTCTTTCCACAGGACCGGTTTTCTCGTGCCTTGTTCTCATCTTCAATTCTCTTCTCTTGTTTTTGAACCATCGTCCATTTGGTCGGTGCCAATATTGTCTTCACCCTCTTGGGATTTTACAGGCCTGGCGCCGCCTTTATTCAATCGTTGCCGTTCGCTCTTTAATTTTTGCTTCTCCCGCTTCGACTGCGATTAATACGGCATCGGTCATTGATTTATTTCGATATCCAGCTGGCTGATACATAATATCTTAATTCTTCATCGCCGAAACCTTTTTGCAGTTTGGAATTGTGGAAACAGCAGCATTGCGATTGTCGTTGTTTGTGGTCCCATTCGGTATCTTTTGTTCAAAAAATCTAGGAAAAGAAAAGGAAAAAAAAAAAAAAAAACTACGCGTGCATCCGTGTTATCTCGGCTCCGTAGAAAATCTTCACAATGAGGTCTACAGTCCTTTACGCCCTGCTTGCCTCGACTGCAGTTCAGGTATGTTCTGATGGTCAGAAAGGGGGACTCGAAAAGTGCAGTAGCTGATGACGTTTAGGGTGCTGCACTGAATCGTGATAGAAATGGCAACCTGGTTCGCCGGGACGACTTATTGGATCAGCTGGGACAACTTCTCGGCCTGCCAGGTCTGGGAAGCGGAGACAACTCAGTTGTGATCACCACCATTACTACCACTGTCATTCCTGGAGCTACTCAAGTAGTGGGAGACCCAGTCGCAACAGTTGGACCAGTTCCGCCCTCGGCTCCTCCAGCAGCCGCCCCGACGGTGAATCCTAATGGAAACGGAGTTGGCGTCTCCACGATTCCAATCCCATCATCCCTGTTACCGAAGACGACGTTCTCAATAGGTCAGTAGCTTGAATGCTTGTTAACGGCGATGACTTCGGGCCCCCTGACTCTGACGTCTGAATAGCTCCTCCGCCGGCGGCATCGCAGCCTCCTTCAGCAGCGCCTCCTCCCCCTCCGCCTGCTGTCAGCGCTCCTCCGGCTGTGAGTGCTCCTCCGGCTGTGAGTGCTCCTCCGGCTGTGAGTGCTCCTCCGGCTGTGAGTGCTCCTCCGGCTGTGAGTGCTCCTCCGGCAGTACCACCACCGGTGTCTTCTGCTCCGCCGCCTCCTCCGGCCGTCAGCGCTCCTCCAGCTCCTCCAGCTCCTCCTGCCAGCGCCGCTCCTCCGCCACCGCCACCACCTCCTCCGGCAGTAAACTCTACGGCACCCCCGCCTCCGCCTCCGGCAACTTCAGCTGTACCTCCGCCGCCGCCTCCGCCGCCTCCGGCTTCCACGAGTATCGCGGCCTCAAACCTGCCGCCTTCGCCGATTTTCAGCACGCTCCCTCCAGTAGCTACTACAGCTCCGGCAACATCAACCTCTTCGGCTGCATTGACATCTCAAAGCTCATCCTCTGCTTCTTCATCCTCTGCTTCTTCGAGTGTCTCATCTTCTGCGGCGGCTCCCGTTGAGGTTTCCACGTCTCTTATTAAGCCTCCTCCAGCCACTACTACCAGCGTTTCCACAAGCGTTGCTTCGACGACATCATCATCGGCTACAACTTCAGCCCCTGCTTCGAATGTGCCTGTTTCAAGCGCTCCTGCTTCCAGCTCGTCTACTTCCAGCTCGCCTGCTTCTAGCTCGCCTGCTTCCAGCGCTCCTGCTACAACCGCTCCTGCTACAACCGCTCCCGTTGCAACCACAGCTGCTCCCGCAACCACAGCTGGCCCCGCAACCTCAGCTACTCCCGTCGATTTGCCCGCTCCTGTGGCTCCCACTGCGCCCGCCAATACTCTCGTCCTTGGCAGTCTTGCTTCCAATGTCCCACTGCCAGACGGAGAGCCAGCTCCCCTTCCCCCTCCTCCGGCAGCAACCGCGCCCGCCATCTTCTCAGCTCCGGCGCCGGATCTTAAGGGCTATGAGCTGAATAGTGTGCTGAATTTGGGCGCCTTGGTTGCCATTCCAGCGGCGCCCACGCTCACAGCAGCGGCCGCCGCGGCTCCTTCTATCATCATTGAATCATGAGATTCGGAGAATGGAACAAAATAGACGTGCAGTGTATGTAGCTCGGAGGAATGAGGGAGTTTTAATGGTTTAGAGAGATTTTGAGATACCAGTTGTTAGTCACAGTTTGCTAAAGGCCATGTATGCTTGCGTGTGTTCGTATATATATCATTCATTTAGTCTTTTTGCTCTAGTAAAGCAAAGAAAAAAATAGAAAAATCCAAGACGTTATTTCTAGTCTATCCTGGGGGTATCATGCTTTTGAAACCGTCAATGCTGCTTCCCACGCCTCCATTATCTGCACACAAATGTATATTGCCGAATCACTTCTTGTCCGATGCTGCTGCTCTTGCTGCCAGCTTCATCTTCTTAGCCTCTCGCTTGCTGATAGGTTGTCCATCCTCCCCACCATTCTTTCGTTTCTGGTTCTTCCTCTTGCCGGGCTGGTCTGTCGCCGAGGACTGGTCATCCGTCTGGTCACCCTCAATTGGATTCTTCTTTATCACCTGAACGATGTTGATGACTCCTCTGAATCCGTCTCTCTTCATTCCCTCGTTGACAACTACGCTCCGCGGTATTGTTCTCAGTCCTTCCATGGCCTTTTCACTCTGAAGACCCCATACATTGAACAAGTTGACCACATCGGCGGGAGCCCTCAGACCGAATGCGTTCTTAGCCTCGCTGCTTATTATGATGCCTCGCCCTCGGGTGGCTCTAATAAGATTGGTCGCATTGGAGATGAAGTTTGCGCGTCCCCTCGGATCGGCAGCCAATGCCTGGGAATAGCATATCTCGAAGCGCACGCCCCTCGATACGGCGGCCATGCAGGGCTTGGGGCGGAAGTAGAAAGGAAAGTGCTGGGCCATGTCCAGCGAGATGATGGGGATGTCGAGAGTGAGGCAGGCATTCTGAAAGGCCTTTTCGGTGAGGGGCCGGATGGCGAGGAGGTCGTAGACGCTGACGAGGGACGGGAGGCGGTAGTTTGAGGCGGCTGGATCGGCGAGAGGGAGAGTGGCACGGTGGAGGATGTGCGGCAGCTTGGAGTCGGGAGAAGAAGAAGAAGAGGCCGGGAGAGAAGGGAACGGCGTTGTGGGATTCGCGGGAAAGGGCAGCTCGAGGGTGTGGTTGAGGGCGACGGTAGCGTAGCCGAGAGAGGAGGCGGTGGTGAGCGTTTGGAGGAGGCGCTCTGTGGTTGTGGCCGGGGACCAGGCGATGTTGAGGTCGTAGAGCATTGTGAGAGAAGCGAGATAGAGGATTGGCTTGGTGTTTTTTTTTCTTTTCGCTGCCTAGCTGGGCATTACGGGCGGGAGAGAGGCGTGGTTGGTTGATTTGCGCGATGGTTAAATCGATTGTATTGCTGGCGATGTAAAAATGGAGGTTTATGAGGTCAATGAGGACAAGGTCGAGATTGCTGAGCTTTGCGACTGGTTTGAGCACAGGTGAAGTCGTTTTTTTTTCGAGATGGTGGAAAGATGGAAGGTTGCAGGAAATTCTTAGCGCAGCTGCAGCCGTTGGTGGGGTTGCTCAGCTGGGTTAGGTGCCAGAGTACCGGGAGATCCGCCCCACGTCCAGTATATTAGGGAAACGTTATTAGTATCTCAGTTGTATTACCGCTATTATAGCACTCTAGCTTAAATCGGTTGGATTTTATATAAATCTATATGTTGTCTACTAATTACCTAGCTATTATATACACCAAGGAGTAGTAGTGTCAGTATCAGCTCATGCTGTAGCTGGAGTCTGCTGGACCTTTTCCCTGACAAAAGTAGCTTTATAGAGACCTTGACTTGCTTTTCGTGCTCTAATAATTAGATTGATACGGTATCACGGCCTAACCTAGGTTGGTACCTAGCTTATAAATGCGCCGTATTCTTATAGTCGTGCCTTGCTTACAAGGTTTCACTATTCTGACCGTTCTGTACAGGAATCATTGTTCTTAGCAGCCATATCTCACATCAGTGGTCCACCAAATACACTACTCCAATAAGCTTACGGTCGCTTAATTTTAAGAAACATGTCGATGTCCCGTTATAGAAATTATTGATATATGCAGCCATAGCTGACTGCATCGCAGCAACTCCTAGGAAATGGGTTCAAAGGGTGGGGGCGGTAGCATTAGTAGTATTACGGTTTATCCGACTCAACACCAAAGGATCAACGTTGTGTAAGGACAAGAAATCAGCAGCGAGCCATGGATTCATACTAGTATGCAGGGTCAAATATGTACACTAGCAAGCAGATTGCCGGCGAGGCTATGCTGTATTCATGATAGACACGTCGTATTCGAAGTCGCTTCCTTGTTTATAAGGATCATTTAGGTGTTTAGTTTAGTTGATTGTATTACTCTTTTTCACGAGGTGGGTTACAACAACCCCTGCGATTGACAATAGTTGTGTGAAATTCTCCACCAAACAGATCAGTTCGCTTATGTTTCTCCGTCATCGCCAGCATTGCTAACAGCCTTATGTCAGGCGGTGAGAAGAGAATTGTATGGAGCAGAGTCTTTAGCTACTCTGAATCCTGCCAAATCAATACTTTGGTGTAAGTTGAATTCTAGATCGAGGCTCTGCTCAAGCAGCTTAAATCTTACTCGCAAGTAAGCTATGGGAGGGAATGTAGAGGCGCTTTCACTTAAGAAGAAGGTGTGTGAATAGTAGTGTAATCTGATATTGTAAACATGAAGCCTTAGCTTAACCAATAGCGAACCTTGATAATATAGATAGAAATAAGCTTGTACGACGCATGTTGATGCTTAAATACTATAAGAAGTCCACCAGGTCTACACAAGCATTTCTCGAATAATTCATCACTTCTATTACAACATTACAAGCAAATCTCTTATAAGTCCCCCATTCAAAATGAAAGTCGCTCCCTTCTTTAGTGCTATCGCCCTTGCTAGCCCTGTCACTGCCTTCTGGGGCCAAATGGCTGCCGGGAATCTCGAAGTCACTGGCGAGGGCCCAGCCTCTCAAACCATCACTTTGACCGACTACAACACTGGATCAAAATACTCTGGCCAGCTTGTCGGCGGCTTTTCCAGCGGTGGGAAATCAGTCTTGTAAGTTGATGCTGCGCACATAAAAGATGACGCGTCACGACGAAGAGATGGCTGACCTAAATGTTGCTTAGCTTCAATGAGATTACTCCTGGAGGTTACTACTTCTACGCCAGCCTTTGGAGGACCAGCGATGGATGCCACAACATCGACTTTAAGGGCGCTTTGAGTGCGGGCCACGGATACTGCTGCGGCTCTCTGCCTTGCGATTTCGGCGCTTAGAGTTGGAAACAGACTGGTTCAGCATATGGCGGAATGGCGCTTTGTTTATGGCACATATAATTTTGTAATAGCCAGCATATGCAGTTGGAAAATTCGAGACATGTTACGCTCTGAAAGAGTTGAATCTCGGCGTGAAGAGTTATATGCGCATCTCATCCTCTCACATATCAAAACGCACTGTTTGGTAGACTGACAAAAGCGTTGTTCACTAAACCCTATCTATAAAGAATGTTGCAATAAAACCAGATGAATGGTGCTAGTATAAGAAAGGTATGCTTTAATAATATTTAGTCATCCAAGTAAATACTGAGCTCTCCATTACTTCGAATATTCCATTGAGCATGGTCATATGCTTGATTCCGAGACTAGTCTACTCGTACAAACCAAACCATAAGCTGGAAGCCACAAAAAGGAGTAATAGAAAAGCATCCAGCAAACAGGCCAACCTACATAATAAAGAGCCAAAAAAAAACAAACATACAACAGCCGGTGTTCGCTGATGGTCACCCACTCAACTACTAATCTGCCTCTCATTGGCTTGACTCTGGGAGAGCGGACGGGATCCCGTATATTCCAATGGATATGGTCGTATGTGATTGTTTTGGTCACCAGAAGCACTTATATCTCAATAACCACAACTTCTTCAAAAGAGAAGCAAAAAATGAAGACATACAACAGCCGGTGTTCGCTGATGGTCACCCACTCAACTACTAATCTGCCGGTTAATGGCTTGTCTATGGGGGAGCAGACGGGACCCCGAATTTTCCATTACCTATGGTCGTATGTGCTTGAGTCATGGACAATTGCAACTTATAACGAGAGTGGACAGAGTTGGCTAGTCTACTAGCAAAAACGAGACGCCCTCAGCTACTAGCCTTTAGGTATTCAATCAATAAAAGGCCTTTGTTCTCCTCCAACTCGAAAATCAACAAATATCCTGTGGTGAACTAAATCACAAATTTTCAACCCATCACTATAGTCTGCCTGGTGTTTATGATCTCTTTTATAACCCCTGGTTAAAGATACAAAGGTACCTATGCAGCAGCACCGAATCCGGCTAGCCCGAAACCAACCCGCCTCTCGCGGGGAAGGCAGCGTCAATCATCGTTCGCGCCTGCCCATCAATCACCCCGATCGGACAACCATCAGCCCGCCAAGAGAACAGACTTGGCGCATACGTAACTACGTTTCTTTTCTTCCTCTCCGCTTTTATACACAGCCTCCTTTTTTTAAATCATCATTATACCCTTCTTTTTTCCAACTCTCTCATCTTTCAATCTCTTCCTACCTAATCCGAGTCTTCAACTGCCCGCCATGGTCTTCTTCTTCTTCGTCTGCGGCCAGCACACCTTTCGCTCAGACGTCAAGGGCTATGAGGGCGTCATCTGCCAGTGCCACAACTGTGGCAACATGTCTGCGCGAGTCATCAAAAGCCGGCCCTTTTTCACCTTTTGCTTTGTTGTAAGTTGTTATTGTCATTAATTTCTCATACTTTCATACTCACAGAGCGTGTAAATGTCGTTTAGCGGCATCAAATACGCGTCTACGCCAAAGCTCTGAATCAGCCTCGGCTTGGATGTTTTGAACACGCAAACTAACATTCCAAACACAGCCCATCATCCCATTCACCATCTCCGGCTTTGTTGAGGTAGTCTGTTCCATTTGCAACTTCCACCAGCCGCTAAAGAATCGCCCTGACGTCGTCTCCATGGCCGAAGGCGGCAACGCCGGGCCTGGTCCGTTCCCCCCGCCGGCAAATCCAGGATGGGGTCAACAACAGCCCCAAGGCCAACGTCCAGCAAGATACGGCTAATTCGCGACTCGAAAATGCAGCCATCGATTGTCTCCCAGCTCTTCTGGAAGGAAATCTAGTAAACGCCTGCAGATAAGTCGTGAGACCCGGAGAGGCCATATGCACGCACCACAGGCAGGGCCATGGCGAGCTACGCAGAATTCTATGACGGAGCCGCCCGTCGCAGATAACTGATGAATCTCGAATTCTGCCTCGAGGAGCACAGGGCCGCCCTACAACTTGGAGAGAGCTTCGACAACCAATTGCCACAGCCTTTGCGGAGGGATGAAAGGATACTACCAGGAATATACCATGACGTTGGTTAAGCTCACAACTCATCGTTTGCCCCAAGACACACCTAATGACTCTACACGAGTAATGGAACACCCTTTCAATTTACTGTGGGCGGGCGTGTGGCCTGATGATGAATTCCTTTACTTTTCAAGAGAATTTGAACCACATATATGAGGATAGTCGCTATCCTGCTACATATTCCAAGAGCGTTTGCAGAGCTCATCAAAGAGGAATCATTGTTCACATACGAGGAATAAGGATAGCAATTTTCATGAAATTCGGTCACTACCTTATATTCTATTTTAGCAGTCGTATGTACGCCACCAGCTCATATCAATTATATAATGAAATAATAAAAACATTCAATGGGATATCTTATCTTATTTCGGTCCAAACAATGCATCAGTTCTCAAGACTTCTTGTCTTCAACCTTTTGTCACTTACAACCCTGAAGGCCCATCGCCATCTCCGCCACTCATCTTCAAACTCTCTTCGATAGCCCGTCTGAGCTCCTCGTCATCGCTAGCATTACTCGCAACTTCTGATACCTCTTTCCCTTTCCCTTTGGAATCCTTCCGTTTCTGAAACTCCTCCTCGGCCAAGCTCTGCTTCTTGACATATTCCATTACAATCTCTTCCT
The DNA here is from genome assembly GCA_030708095.1 of Trichoderma sp. CBMAI-0020. NCBI lineage: Eukaryota > Fungi > Ascomycota > Sordariomycetes > Hypocreales > Hypocreaceae > Trichoderma > Trichoderma sp. CBMAI-0020. The sequence continues at coordinate 2,448,334 of JAJNCI010000001.1, forward strand.
CCGTCTTCTCCTTTTTAAGCCGTTCCATCTCATTCATAGACGCCTCAATAGCCCTCCGGAAGTGCTCCTCCTCATCGTCTTCCTTCTCCCGCGGGGGCAAAGTAGGGGGCACCTTGCGGGACTCATCAATGGCACGCTGTAAATCAGCATCATCGTCGGTATTCGGGGTGAACGCCGAGCCACTGCTGCGCGGCTCATCAGTGTGCGCAAATTTGATGTCGAGGTCCCGTGAGCTGGACCCTGGCAGGACAGAAAGTTCCTTCTCGTGTCCAGCCAAGCTCTCGCGAATGGCCTGCTCGATGAGATCCTGATACTCTTCATCCGTGATTTTATACTCCTCGTCTTCAAAAACGTCTGCCGAGTTCTTACTGCCTTCTGTTTTTAAGCGCACAGGATCGGGTAGAGAAGAGCCCTGCTGTTGCATTGCCATGATGCTCTCGCGAATCGCTATTTCAACCATGGCGTCTTCTTCATCATCTCCACGAGAAGTTTCTCTGACTGAAGCCATAATGGCTTCCTCAAACTCTGCGTCAGCATTGAGCGATTCCTCCCAGTTGACGGGCGCAGGAGAGGAGGAGCGAGAAAGGGAAAGGTGCCTTGAGATTCGCCCTGATCGCGATCGCTGTCGCCGCGGCTTTTCCTCTAATGCAGCCCCCATTTGACGCCGCCCATCCTGAAGGGTAGGGAACCAAGATGTCGGTCCGCCTCCAGACCCGACTCTGGAATGTTCTCTGTCTTGTCCCCTCAGTTTTGTTTCTTGAATGGTCTTTAGATCAGAGTCGTGGTTCCACCGATAGATGATATCGGCCTTCTCTCCCTCCGACGCATTATGTAGGTCTCGTTCACCCTGAACAACCCTCGATGTGATGATGTAGTTCTGCACACTTCTTGATAAGAATTTGTTAAGTTCAGCATAGGCACCTTGCATCACATATGCTGGGAGACCCCAAAAACCTAGCACGCTGATTGTTAGCACATCTTGATGATGAGACGCTTGATAGATCACTCACCTGCCGCGGGCTTCGCAATAAGTCCTCCAATACCCTTTCCAACACCCTTGATCAGCCCAGCAGCGCCTTCTTTTTGTGCTCCTCTCATTGGCTGCGTAAGCAGTCCTGAGATGCCGTCATAAAGGCCGAATCCAAATTCTTTCCCAGCAACTCGCACGCCGCTGTTGAAATCCGTAACCTTTTCGATTGATCGAACGGTGTCATCGTTATACAACCGCGGGATATTCCTGAACCCTTTTGCTAGCCCAAGGCAGAAGTTCATGGGCGACTTGACTCCTGTAGACACAATACGCCCGACATTCTTGGTCGTACCCACTGCAGCCTCCATGGTCGCGGCTGCAGAGAGCGCCCTTTTGCGAGATGATGAACGGCTGCCCTGACTCTCGACAGTAGGGGATCGTGTTCGGCCAATTTGCGTAGGCAGTGTCGGAAACGGAGAAAGATGTCCTGTGGTAGCGCTTGTTCCTCCGGCAGATTCTCCGCTGGTCCTTACTGGTGACTTGACACCAGGGCGATCCAAAGTCGAACCCTGTTTTGAACCTGTGTCACTATCATCGCCACTGGCCTGGCTACCACTGTCCTTTAAAGACTCTCTAGCCTTTTTAGGGCTTTTCAGTATGTCCAAAGGCATATCCACTATGGCCATGCCAATGTCGCTAATATCAGTCACAAGAGAGCAAGCACCTGCTGAGATTGGATCAGGCGGCTGGTCCTCCGTGTTATACTCGTAAGGACGGTATCTAGACGAAATGGTTAGCACTGTAAACAAGAGCAAGCTGGATTGTCATCTTCCTTCTTACAGTTTAAGGTCGGTATATTTCAAGAGGCCTTGCTTGACGAGAACCGCAGCTACCAGTGGGCTAAGCCGCACCTTTGTTCTTTTCAAGCGCCAAGCCGCAGCTCGGCTGGGAGCCACGGAACAGCGCAGAGAATCTATATCAAGGTGGTTATGGAAGCTTCGGCTGCCCGCTTCTGTGCCGTTTTCTTCACGAATCCTGTGGCCAAGCGCTTTTGCTTGATCTTGCGTTTCTGGCTTAAGACAGAATTTGATCGCCTCAGCAAGATTCTCCGCTGTTAAGGCCTTATAGGGAATCGGATCTGGTCCGGCTTTGGCTCTCGCAATCATGGCGCCCCAAAATGGCTGGTCCCCAAAGAAAGGAACCACGAGGGTGGGTTTACCAGCTTTTATACCAGCGGCGGTCGTTCCAGCTCCTCCGTGGTGAACGACGCAGGAAACTCTTTCAAAGAGCCAGTCATGAGGAACATTGCCAAGCATAAATACGCCATCTGGCAGTCCCACCGCGTCGGCTCCCAAGCCTCCCCAGCCCTTCGAAACCAGAGCTCGGACGCCAGCAAGGTGGATAGCATCGAATATCATCCTGGTCATGGCATTTGGATCGTCTACCACAATGGAGCCAAAGCCGATATAGACTGGAGGAGGGCCAGCCTCTAAGAAGGCGGCAAGATCAGGCTCTGGAGTATACGAAGATGCAAGATTCAAAAAGTAAAACCCAGAAATATCAATATGCGAGCCCCAATCATTCGGTTTCGGAATCAACGCCGGTGACCTACAAAGACTGTTAGAGAGATGGTCTTGCAGGCGGTTACTCCGCCGAATACATACCAACAGTAAGTATAAGAGATCTTCAATCTGTTGAGAAGTCCTGGAGCCCAGATGAGCGAGAGGGGAGCAAGATCTAATGCACTCTCACGGAATCGGTTGATGATATCCCCTAACCCCTGCCATGTCATCATTTCAACCAGGGTATAAGTCAAATAGTTTGTGAGAACGTCGTCGGCATTCGAGTATTGAATATTCGCCAGTGGATGAGGGAACGCTCGCGTAGGCGACCAAGGCATTCTAGAGGATTTGTTTAGTGACATGGGGTAGGGCTCAATTTCAGAGATTCCTCACGTAAACATCATGTGCAGAGGAATTCCAAGCTTCTCTGCAACATGAACATGAGCAAAACTAGGCGGGTTCGCGATAATTGCGTCGGCTACAAAGGGCTCGTGGTTTGGATCCCCAGGCATGCCAGCATCCGGATCCCAGGGCTCGAGTTTCCTGTGAGGTTCTGGCGGTGGTCCCAGTCCATCACCCGCCTCAATGCAAGATCTCCAGCACCCAAGCAGCATCTCTTGTACGCCTCTGCGGCGCTTGCTGATCTCGCCGCTCTTCAAGGCGTCTAGACCAGGCATAAGTCCCGGATGCTTCACCATAAAGGCCATGAGCTCGGCGGGATCTCCCCCTATGCTGAAAAACTCAAGGCCGTTCTCTTCGACAAACTTCTGGAACGTCGGATGTGTTGCAATACGGACCCGGTGACCATACTTTTCCTTGAGGACTATTCCTAGCGCAACAAAGGGCTGAACGTCGCCACGCGACCCAACAATTTGAATCACGACATTGAGCCGCGGCGGAGGCTGCTTGCCAGGCTCACCAGCGAGACTCGGGAGAGTGTATACCGGTGGCCGTGTCGGCTGGACAGTCACGGCTATTTGGTTGGCGATACTTGGCGCAAGAAGCTCAGCAAGCCTGTGGTTCTTGGTATTGATGTTGATGTTGATTCTTCCGTCGCCTGGGGTATCAATGTCAGCAAGCCGAGGCTCATCGAAGGAGAAGAAAATAAGAATACGATGGCCCCTCTCATGCACAGCGCAATGCGGCGTAGAGAAGAGGTGAGATGGCAGGCCAGATACGCACCTGTTACAGCCGCCTCGGCGTCAAATCCACTGCGCTTGAACTGAAGCTGGTCATGATGGTTTCCGTACGCCGGAGGCGCATCCGCCGGTGCTTCAAGGGCGGGAAGCACGAAGCCGTCCGTCACCAGAGCCTCAGACGCAGCCCGATCTCGTCGGCGAGGCGGGGTTCTCGTCGAGGGCTGCCTCTTGGGGCGACTGCGCTGGTTCTCGTCGGGCGCCATGGCTAGAGGCCGTCACCGAAGTAATAATATAAAGATATCCCCTCTCTACTCAGACAGAAATTGCGGTTGGGACGAAGCAAAGATGCAAGCTTGGGGCGAATTGTGTGAGCGTCACCTGCAGATGTACAGACGCATGGTTGGCCGGGCTGATGACGATCGATCGCTTGCTTTGTCCAAGTCGCAATAAATTCAATGGCAACACAGAAACACAGAAGACGAGGTTGCGGCTTCGAACTTAACCTGATTTCGGCGGTCGGGCGATGACGTGGGCGCTCATGAGAGAAGAGGCCTCAATGCTTTGCAGCAGCTCGCACAGTTGATATCATCGCGGCCTAGCACTCACACTCAGCATCACACCCCTGTACGTGAATGCGCGTATCAGAGGCTAGAGCGCTCTGTGTCTGCGTCAGTGCTGCAGGCGGCTAGTTCCAGCTGCCCACTAATAGGCCCAGCATTTCACTAATGGCCAGCGCTGGTGGCGGTGATTGACAGCACTCGAGGCCCTGGCAGATGACTGAGCCCATCATTACTCGCCGCCCATTAATAATTTGCCCAGCGCGTGATATGCAATCTCCGACGGCTAGAGATTTTACATAGTTTGCATAGTGGGAACTTCCGCAGGTGCAATTTCTTGTTCTTTGTAAAATATTTGCTTGGTTTTTAGCTTATGCAATAGCTTTGCTATTTATAATTTAGACAGGCACTCCAACGAGGTCCATGTAGGTAGGCGCAGATCCTCTTCATGGGACACAGCCCACTGGATACTTTAATTCATGCAGCAGTCCCTCCAGCCACTGCAGTTACCATTATGGAAATATTCGAGCTACATGCAGCCACAGAACGGAATAAGTTCCGGGCGGTATGTCCACCAGCAAGACCAGAAAGGGGGAGGTTATATATAGAAGTAAAAGATGTGTTGAATAAGCTGTGAGATAGCTGCGCTCAATGAATTCCCATTTGGGAACATCTTATATCGCCCAGAAGGCTGCTTGGCCAAGTTAAGCTCTCTCGTGATTGCAAAAATGTAGAACGTCAACTTTAGTATAAGAAAAAACCGCATACGAAAATTGGAATAACCTTGTTGCTCATATAATACAAAAAAATGTCATGGTCGCTCAGACTCCATGGTGATTAGGGTGGGCAGAATGGATCTACCGAGTCCATACATCCACATGTGAAAGCCTTTTCCCTCCGCAATCAGCCTCGTGGCACCTAGATATGGTATTTTAAAGAAACCTGCGCCGTTCTTGGAACCGTTTTCCCTCCAAATAGTATACCATTCTTTGTCTCTCTCCCTCTCTTTCCACATCATTTCAATTTTCCCATAGATGAAAGGTCGTTTAGCTCGAGAACTTGCGGCTGATCTTGGCAATGACTTTACGGGCAAGTCAGCAAACACACAAACACTATGATATCAAGTTATCGCTAGGAATAACTCACTGTGCAGAGCAACAACGCTGAAGATGAAAACCAGAGACAGAACAAGAACAACGACGGGATCAACCTTCAGTCCGGGAGACTCATCGGTGTAGAGTCCTGCAATTGCTCACGTTAGCACGTAAATCTTCCATGCGACAAAGCTCTATAGCACGTACTCAGCATGGTGCTGCTGGAGCCGCCAGCGCCAGCGGCCCGTGTGCTGCTTGGCCTAGCATTGGCAAGCTTCTCCTTCTGATCGGCAGCGGCACGTCGACGGATGGCAGTTCGGGGTCCGCCGGGAGGAGTGGGAGAGGAAGGTCGGCTGATGCTGGAACCGCTGGCCACGGCGGGGCCATTGGCGGGTGAAGAGGGACGAGAAGACTGCAGAGAGAGAAAGGCGAACGTTAGCATCATCTCAAAGGTTGTAACCCATTGTCGCAGCGCGCAGGCCAACAACTGATTGCAAAGCGCATCAAGCGATTCGGTCTTGTGACGCGATACACACGAGCGCCGCAAACCCGTCGTTCCCCAATGGATTCAATTTCAATAGAACAAGAGCGCGCATACCATGATGAAGGAGTGTGCTGTTGGGTATTAGAAGAAAAGGAAAGAATCGACCACGAATCGCTGCAGGATCCTTGAATCGAATTGACAGAGTGCGAAGTAGGAGGAATGTACTTGAGCAGAAGGGTTGGAGTTGGCGCAGCACGGGCTGGTGGAATTGTGGCCCCAAGGATCCCAGAGTTAAGGCCACATTCACAGAAATCCAGCACTGGCGGCCGAACATTTCTCCGCTACCCCAGAGAACCGGACGCGCACCCACACTTTTAGCGCACGCCTGTAGCTGCAGAGCTCTATTGAAATCCAATCGGTGTACTCATGATGGTGATTTCACTATTCAATCAACAGCATCCATGACTAGCACTAGCACATAACTTGCTTCAGGAAGAGCAACCTTGGAAACGTTCCATGTTGAAAAAGCGAATTTATTAGTATAAAGAAGCTTAAAAGCTAGAACAATTTATCGTTTTTGCAACCAATAAACCGCAACGCTTTCCTATCAACATATATTCTGAGTATCTCACATTGATTCATTACAAAGGCCATATAGAGGCTCGGGGTATTTTTACAATTTTGGGGGGACTATGTATGAAGGAGGCCCCTCAAGCAACCTCCAAAAACCTTCGCTAGCCATATTCGCCGCCATCTCAGCTTTACTCCGCTTCATTCGCTGCCCTCCCTTCAAAACCTGCTTCGCAGACTCGCCGCGTGGTATGTGTATAGTTCAAAAACAATGCAAGACAGGCAAAAAAAGACAAGTGTATAAAAAGTGAGAAGAAGAGAAGAGAAAAAGAAACACAAAGGGAATCACAGAAAGAGAGAGAGAGAGAGAGATAAAGATGAAAAAAAGGTATGAAGAAGATTGAAGAAAAGAAAGAAAAACAAAACAGGGTGTGAGAAAGATGCCAGCTTGCCAGAGAAAAATTACAGCATAAAAAGCCCAGACATTGCCCACAATCTTTTGACACGCTCGAGGTGTGAGACGTATCCCCAAAGCTCCAATGCATAGGGTCGACGTGTATGCGAGCCCGTTGCCCGGGCAATGAGGATTTGAGAAATAACCCTTAATCTATAGGAAAGAATGGCCTTTTCTTGTCCCAAGACGTCAATTTGACCCTCCTCCTTTTTTTTTTTTTTTGACAACGTTTCTGTCTTTCTTTTCTTTCGAGTCGTTTAGATGCGATTGCCGAGTCAGTTGGAGATCTTGGTCAATTCAAACTCCCAGCCAACTTCGCTCATCTCTCCGTCTTAACGACGGAGAGGGAAAACAAAATAAAATAAAAAAGAACTTCCGCAGGCTGAGGAGCTGCGTTCCATAGATCGAGGCCGATTATGTAAGATTAGACAGTACATCTACACCCGGAAACGAAGAGATTTCAACCAAACGCCTCCCGCTATGACGGCAATGCTGCAGATCGGGCTGTTGTTGTTTTATTGCTGAAAATGAAAAAGGAAAAAGGAAACCAAATGAAATTTTTTGGGGGTGTGGTATCTCAGAGAGTGACATCGAGAACCAGGCTAACATCCGAAACACCGGGGCCAGCGAGGTCCTCAAGAACGGGTATAAGGTCTAGCAGCTCGTTGTCGTGCGCGTCAGAAAACCAGCTGCTGATGGGAACAGCATGCTGGGGGTGGAAAATGTATGAGGTAGGTGAGTTGTCGATGATGATTGTATCCTTCAAATCTCGACCAACTTGTGAGAGATCTTTGACGTAATTTCCTTGGTGGTTGTAACAGCTCTCGCGGAACAGACGATGATGAACAACGCCGTGTATATCTAATTGATCTAGGAGAGGATCGCCATACTAGTTTGCGCACGTACGGGTCAGCCCATCTTCTTTCTGCCATAGGGTCAGGAAAAAAAAAGCTACACTCACCTTTGAAACTGATGCCGTAAAGACTACTACTTCGTAAAGTTCTCCAACTCTCTTCATAAACTCGTCTACACCAGGTCGCTTGATGACATACACATTATGATAATTGCCTTCAATTTCAACCGGTATCGTGAAGTCGGCTTGATGAAGGATCTGGAGGCTTATGGTTAGCCAAAACTCGTGATATTGCATGTCAATAAGGGGGCAGAACAAACCTTAAATGAACTGTGGACCAAGGTCTCATCCAGATCCAAAACAAGGCATTTTCTTCCTTTGTGCTCGGGGGCAATAGGGGGCAATAGCCACTTTTGAGGCTCTGGTGCTGAGGGTCCTTCTTGTGTCAAAACGAGTGCTGAGGTCACCAGAGGGCTCGGACCAGGACCAGGCGGGGGAGGGGGCATCGCGGTATCATGAGCTTCCTGCTGTGCCACCTCTGCCTGCACCTCTGGGGTTTCCTCTGCTACCGGCGCATCTCGCATTTCCGCATCTTCCTCAACCTCTTCGATCTCTCGAACTTCTTCGTTCGGTTCGGGAAGAGGGGTCGGAGGATCGACTGTAAGGGTTGGGCCAGGATGCTTTGTCTCTTGGTCTGTCGGCTCCTGCATCTTGGTCTGTTCCTGAGTGCTGCTCGACGAGACGGCATCATCCTTGCCCTGCAGGGCGGCGCTTGTGGGCACGGGTGGCTTTTCGTTGCTTTGCTTGGTCGGGGTCTGATCGTGGGGTGTCTGTGTTCTTGACTTGGCCGTCAATGGTCTTTGAGGTATTCTATCCAGCTTGTGAATCTCCTGGGTAGAGCCCACGGTATTGGCCGAATCAGGCACGCCACAACATCCCAGCAATGCCAAGAATCCACTGCTCTTCTTCCTCTTCCGTTTCTGCTCGCTTGCCGAAGGAGAGCTGGGCTGCGAAATCTCGGTCGTGCGAGCAGCTTCAGCATCGCCGCTAGAGCTTCCGTTTCGCTGTCTATCCAAAAAGCTGCCCTTTGATTCTCTGGATCTGTTGCCCATGCTGCTGCGTGGATCATTGATCGTGGCCCCGCTTAAGCCAGTCGTGGTCGTCGAAGATTGGTTCCTCTGCTGCGATGACGCTCGCGACGGCACCTTGAGGAGTCCCCGGCTCTTGTCGGAGCCCTCTCCATCCTCCGGCGACAGCATTTCTTTTTCTTTCCCCGAGCCAGAACTAAGCGGAACTTTGTCTTGCTTGAAGTCGACGATCGCGGTCGTCGCCACGGCTGTTTCGGACATTGCGAACCGTCACTGTAATGGGTTTGTCAGCCTTACTTGATCAATCACAAATCGAGAGAGGACGAGGCGATGCGCTTTGAGCCGTGCGCCTTAAAGGTGCAACGTCATTTCCAGCTTCGAAGCTCAGTTGGGCCGCAAGAAAAAAAAAGAAGAAGAAGGAAAAAAGAAGAGGAAAACACAATGCAGGGCAAGAGGGCGTAGTTTGGCGAGGGATGAGGCGCCATCGCAGATGGATCAAACCGCCACAGCACTTGCTTTCCATTGCCAAACACATCTCCTCCAGCCTGATAGTGGAACAGCTCATCGTAGACAATCGTGGACGAGGCAATGTAAATTGCGCAGCTTTAGCGCAACCGCTTATGCATCTGCACTTACCTCAGAATACCTCTCAAGGCAAGCTAGCCAGCTCCCAATTCCAAGCTTTCAACGCAGTCAAAAGAAGGAAAGGAAGAAATACAAGGAAAGATGGTAAAAAAAAAAAAAAAAAAAAAAAACAAGAGGGATAATGAAAATGGAAAATAAAAAAAAATAAAAAAAAGAATGTCAGCCCGCAAGGGGCGTTTGGCAGCAGCGTGCCGTTCGTTTCTCCGAAATGCCCTTTCCAACGAAAATTACCGGGGGTTGGCGAGGAGCTGAGACGCGCCCGACGGGTACGCAAGATTTAGGGAGTCGACGCAGGTAAAAAAAGGAAATAAGACGACGCAAGAGTCAAGAGTCGGGCAGAGACTGAACGGCAGAGCGCTGCCAGTACGAGCGTGAGTCGCCGCAAACAACCGGTGTCAGCGCGGAGACGGTTCGTGATGGCAGGTTTTTCTCGCGATCAGGAGGGAGGATGGTTGGGGGAAGAGTCGAGGCGACGGCAGCGGCAACGACGTACCGGAGGCCGAAGAAACTGAGGGCACAAGCGAGATGATTGCCTTTAAACGTGATGGTTTGGCTGGGCCATGTCGGGGATGGTCCGGCGTGCAGGGACGGCGGCTGGGGGAGATTTTGGGGGGTGTCCAAGGTGTGGGTGGGCCTTGTCGAGATTAGCCAACAGCTCTGGCGACTCTGCCTTGTATACGTAGCTGGCTCCGGGCGTTAGAGCGGGAACAGCATACAGTGTGCACAGCCAGTATTGCGACGCGAGGGCACTGTATCTCAGCAGCTTCTTCACGCCAGATGCCACAGTTCTATCGTGGAGATGCGCACCGTGGCATAGTTAGCGCAGTAAGCTCGCGACCGCACAGTGGCGCCCTGTCCCAAATCTCCGCTAATAATGGCGGCCGCCAAGTTCTCATCTTACCGTCCAACGTCCAAATTGTGGGCTTCATTCTGTTCCTCTTTAGGAGAGGCGTGGCCACGGCCGGCGCTCTGCACGGCGGCCCGCTCACACGCTGCGACACACGGAAGGCAATTTTGGTGCTGGGCAGCTTCTCGACGCTGTGCCAGGACGATACGAAGCAAGCAACTTCTCCCTACGGCGCCATGTACCTGTGGTTTGCCTGGGCCTACAAAGCACGGGCTGCCAGATGCCACCTACAGCACCGATGCCGAAAACCTGCCTACGCCGCGAGCACATTCGCTCAACTCGCACCTGTGCACCGCGGCCGGCGTGCATGTTCGCATCGCTGCGCTGCAGTTGCGCCAAGCCTGTCGATGGCTTCCATTCTGTCCAGGCTGCCCCCCATGGCGTGGATGGGCGGTGGGTCGAGATCTCGCTGCTGCTGGGCTCCCGAGCTCCTACTGGCCACTGCCGACAAACAAATCAGAGCAGACAAAGGGAGGGCAGCAGGAACAAGAGCAGAAAAGACCTCCCCCAGAAAGTCGGGCGCCGCCAATCCCCTCTCCTTGTGCGTGCCGGGTGAAGAGCCCTGACCCGGCCACTTTGATTGGCTGTGTTGGCGCCCAGCCTCTGGATCGTTCACATCTTGCCCCGGCGAGCCAGTCGCAGCACTAGCATACCCGCTGAGCGAGCTGCCGCTGGAGAAACATGGTCTGCCTCGGTGAAGGAGAGCTGGCGCTGGCTTCGCTTCGTATATTGGCGCATGGGCCATGCCTCGTGATTTGGCGCAGCTGGAGCAATACGGAGAACGGGGCCTGTATGTATGTAATTGTCGCTGCTGGGAATATGTACAGCATCGCTGATTGGCATGCGGCAGCGCTGGCACATGGCGGGCACGCAGCTGCTGTGCGTGCTGCGGCCGTGCAGATGGCCAGCTGTTCGCGCACCGCGCTGCACTGTATTCCCGGGCGCATTGTTCCGACCCTGTTTGCGTGTGGTCGCGCAGAGGCGTGTGGCTGGTGCTGCTCATCTACTTGGTACCTAACTAGGGCCCTATGGGTCCCTCCGTCACATCTGCTAGCCCAGTAGAGCCCAGTAGCGCCCAGTAGCATGATGGAGCGCTCCATAGCAAATTTGGCTATCGATGGCTCTCGCAGATTAGGTGCCTGAGCTTCTGGGCAAGCTGCAAGCTAATTATAGGTGGCGCCTTACCAGTCCGAAAATGCGCGGTTGCAGGGTAGGGCGGTATCAGCTCGACGAAGATGCTGGTTGCGTTGAATAGTTGTAGGAGTGAGTCGCGATGATTGTAGAAGCCTGGCAGTTTTACCTTTTCCTGTTTTATCATCTTTTTTGTGACTTTGTGAATCTCGGCAATCTGGGTGACGCATACTAAAAAAAAAAAAAAAAGGTAAAATCCAAATCTGGAAGCTTTCCATACGGAAATAGAGCTCAGCTGCTCCATGCTCTAGGCAAATCCTCCTGCCATCACGCTGTCAAAAAATAATCAATACGCTGCAAATCACAATTAATTCATGTCCTAGATAAGGATGGGATACCAAAGATTTCTTGACAGACAGAGGACTGTTCCAATGTACACGTCGCTTCTTGTGCTGATACCTGTAGGTACAGCATTATGTTGACCAGATCTGGTTGACGATTTAAATGTGGGGCCGTCTGCGGCTGGCGCAAGCGTTTTCGGGGCTTTCAAATCTCAGGTTTTTCCTCCAGGCAGCCGACCCAGTTTCCATCTGGAGGCGTCACAGAACCCGCCAAAGATTTCCCTAGAAAGCTCAAACGTTCGACACTTCTGTTTATACTTCTCTCATCTTCCCAATGAAATAGCAGTGGAAAAATACAAGTCCATACCATGGGGTGACGTTCCTCACCTCTACAGCTACCATGCAACTGTCGAATGCAACACTTCAAGTTCATCGCACAGCTCAAGGCTACGCTATCACCGTTGAATACTACTAGAACCACACATCGTTTCATTTGACAGCTATGAGGTCCAAGTGGAGCATGCTCCCGGAGGAGCTGAGGCTCCAAGTGCTGGAGACCCTGGCGCAGAGCAGCTTTGAGAAGCATGGGCTGACCAACTACGCTCTCGTCTGCAAGTCGTGGCAGAAAATATTCGAAAAGGCAAACTTTCGCAGCCTAACCATTGACGATGAGGACTTTCTCCGCCTCGCCAAGATCCCAAAACGTTGTTGGCCATACGTCAAGCACATCTGGCTTCGCATTCTGCTTGAGAAATACTCTCCCATGCAAAGGACAGGATCAGTAAGGCCGGAACTGCTGGAAGATACGGCGGCATACAATGACCGGATCGAAGGCACCATAGTGAGGCTCTTTTCCATACTCAGCTCCTGGGAAAAGGTGGTTAAGCTAGATGCTCGTGGCATAACTCTGGAGCTGAGCGTCCATTCGCCGAGCAATTCTACCTACATCCCCAGAGGAGTGCATGCAAAAGGTCTAGACATGCGCATGCCGTTTACGGGGAACCAAGAATATCGAGATACCGTTAACGTTGAACTCGCTGCGTCCAGAGCACTTGGTGGATATGTGCACATCAGATTTGACAACCAGCTTCCTCGGCTGAAGCTGGTAAAGACACTTCTCATACCTAGACATACTCGTCGACGGTTTACTTCATTTACACTCCATCAGATTATCAACAGACTGCCAAACCTGGAATACTTAGCCTATGAGCCATGGAAACAGCCCTTGGAAACAATCCAGGACATGGTCGATGCAGGTATGCCGAGGGTCCACACCTATGTTTGAGCGACCTCATTGACTAACACCTTCCCTAACAAAACTACTAGGATATGTAAATCTTATAAAAGGCTCGTTACCTGCGACATTGAAACAGCTTGTCTTCTTGGAAGATCGAAATGAAAATTTGGTGACAACTGCTCTCATGCCATCGAGCGCGGCAAACGAGAAACACGTTCGAAAACCAAACTACAACAATGGCGTGGCGTTGGCGAATAAGAGCCTAGGATTTGAGAATGTCGCGGCAACCTTTTTTGTCGAGGCAAGAGACTTCTTCCAGGCGTATAAACCAGAGTGGATCTGGAGAAACTTGCGATCTCTGACATTAACATCGTATCTTCTGGACTCTAAGCGAGAAGCTGACGAGATTAACGGGATGCTCCAAGCGGCTGGCGTGGCCGCACTTGCGATGCCCATGCTCCAAACCCTAGAAATATGGAATGGCGGCGTAGGATATGCGGCCATTTTCGCCTACCATGCTGAACGCGGTGAAGCTGTCATCTCGTGGACTGGCACCTGGGACCTAGTCTTTAGCCCATACGTCCTTGATATGTGGCGAAAGGTGGGATATAAAAACCATCGCTGCGACAAGTTGGGCGTACAGCAGCGTGTCATCGAGAATATCGATGATGTACAGGGATATGCAGACGTTATTGACCTGCTCAGGACGAAGAAACACGTCATCAACCGGCAGTCGTTGGACGAGCTACAATACGAAAGCGAGAATAACTGTATATGCTTTCCCTAGACGGTCGGGATCGTATGTGGAAGGAGATGCAACTGACAGATAGGTAGTACTCATGGGGACATGTCAGTTTATCTAATGAACTATCCGATATTCCTTTGATAAAGCCTCTATAATCTACATTGCGATAGCATCTGCCTTACCGCACATGCCAGACTGCAGTACTATTGATATCAACTGAAAACATGTGAAAAGAGCTTCCCCGGAAAATGGCCCCATGCCGGTGTGGGGTCACGTGTAGCTGCTTCTGGGGCGGTTCCGTCATTGCTCTGTTTTGGGGCCATTTGGCTGGGCCTCGGGAAATCTGGATGGCGCGGGTTCACATGTCCCCAATCCCGGCTTCGATCTCTCCAACGAACCATCCACCATTAGAACGAAGCAGACTGCGGGTGGCGTTTCCCAGCAGCTGCTTTGGATGCAACCACGATTGATGCGCTGACACTTTTTTTTTTTGCTTTTCTTCTGCTAAGCGACACAAACGCCCACACGCGCAGACGCTGGGCTTGATGACCTTTCCCGACCCTGTGTAGACCCGGATCTGCGACGCTGCAAGCGTTCGAGGAGCTCGTTCCAGCAGCCGCACCGAATACTGAGCGATATCGACTGGGCACAAACCATGGCGGCACAGTCGAATCTGCGTCGGACGGCGGCGGAGGATGCGCTGGCCGCGTTTCTGGAGAAATGGACCGGCATCCTGGGCAAGAGGCTGCGGTCTACGTCGCGCACCACTCGCACCCTCGCCACGCTCTCGCTCGCCATGTCCATCATCCTCGGCGCCGAGGGCAGCAGGCGGTGGTGGAAGAAGCGGCGGCACGAGCACGAACAAGGCCGGAAGCTGGTCCGTACCAATTCGTGGCTGCACAACAAGGATGGCTCTCGAACGATATACGTCCCCTACAAAGATGGCACGTCCAAAGTCGTCATCAACACCACGAAGCCTTTGACGTTTGAGGCGCATAGACGGCTGTTTCTCAACCCTCCAAGAGTGTCGGGCCTTGGCGATGGGACGGTTCCTTCTGCTCAGACAAAACCGGGCTTGAATCTGGCGTTTTTGCATCAATTCCTTAGTCTTATGAGCATCATGATACCCCGGTGGTCCAGCAAGGAAGCCGGTCTCCTGCTCAGCCACGGCGTGTTTTTGATGTTGAGAACATACCTGTCACTGGTGGTGGCCCGCTTAGATGGAGAGCTTGTCCGAGATCTCGTTGCTGGCCATGGTAAAGCGTTTCTCTGGGGCATCGTCAAGGTATGTTTGCGAAACCCTCCATTGTCTTCATGTGGATGTAGTAAGTGTGCTAACTCACCTCTCCTTTCCTAGTGGTGTGGACTGGGCACGTTTGCCTCTTATACCAATGCTATGATCAAATTCCTCGAATCGAAAGTATCCATTGCGTTCCGAACTCGACTTACTCGATATATCCACGATATATACTTGAACGAAAACCTAAACTACTATAAACTATCCAACTTGGACGGAGGCGTTGGGCAAGGAGCTGATCAATTCATCACACAAGATCTGACTCTGTTTTGCGCCTCAGCGGCCAACTTATATTCATCACTGGGCAAGCCCTTTGTAGACATTTGCGTCTTTAGCTTCCAGCTCTACCGATCCTTGGGACCTTTGGCCTGGATAGGCCTGATGAGCAACTACTTTCTAACTGCAAGCATTCTCCGGAAGCTGTCCCCACCATTCGGCAAGCTGAAAGCAGTCGAGGGCCGCAAAGAAGGAGACTTCCGCAGCCTGCACGCTCGCCTGATAGCCAATGCGGAAGAAGTAGCCTTCTATGGCGGTGCAGACATGGAGAAGACATTCCTCAACAAGGAGTACAAGTCACTAAAGAGCTGGATGGAAGGCATCTACATGCTCAAGATCCGTTACAATATCCTGGAAGACTTTATTCTAAAATACAGCTGGAGCGCTTACGGCTATCTTCTTGCGTCCTTGCCGGTCTTCCTGCCAGCCTGGGGAGGAGTTGGCGGCGCGGCTGAGATGATCGAGGGCGGAGAGAAGGGCGGCAGAGAGCGAAATCGCATGAAGAGCTTCATTACAAACAAGCGACTGATGCTTTCGCTCGCTGATGCGGGCGGTCGAATGATGTACTCCATCAAGGACCTTGCCGAATTGGCTGGATACACCAGCCGAGTCTATACGCTCATCTCTACGCTGCACCGGGTGCATGCTAATGCTTACTACCTTCGAAGTGGGCAGAGCGAGCTCTACTCTTTGTCTGACGTCCAGGGAACAATCCAAAAGGGCTTTGATGGTGTTCGCTTCGAGCAAGTGCCAGTCGTTGCTCCTGGACTCTGGCCCCAGGGCGGAGAAGAGTTGCTGGATTCCTTGTCTATGATTGTTCGGAGGGGAGAGCATCTCTTGGTATGTACAACTGAGTTTCCCCCCCCCCCCCCCCCCCCCCCCCCCTTTTTCTTTTGCTTCGAATTTTGGCTAATGAGTCATGTATCTAGATCTCTGGTCCTAATGGTGTTGGAAAGACCGCCATATCCAGGATACTGGCTGGCCTCTGGCCCGTTTACCGCGGCCTGGTCAGTCGACCGAAGAGCATAGGCGAAGACGGCATCATGTTCCTGCCCCAGCGACCATATCTCAGCCCCGGAACCCTTCGCGATCAAGTCATCTACCCCGATGGCCACGTAGATATGCGTGAAAAACGCAAGTCTGAGAATGATTTGCTGAAGATCCTTGAAGCCGCTCGCCTTGGGTACCTTCCCGATCGTGAAGGAGGCTGGGATACTCGCAAAGAGTGGAAGGATGTGCTTAGTGGTGGCGAGAAGCAGAGGATGCAGTTTGCTCGTCTGTTGTACCACGAGCCACAGTATGCAATCATCGACGAGGGAACGAGTGCTGTCTCAAGTGATGTCGAGGGTCTGCTGTACGAAACGTGCAAAGAGAGGGGCATTAGTAAGTAATTCTCTGTACCTGGCAGCTACTCCGATATCATGGAGTAATACTCTATTGGAAACGAATGCTAACGATTTCTGTAGCTCTGATTACCATCTCAACGCGAGCTTCTCTCAAAAAGTACCACACTTACAACTTGCAGCTCGGCGTCGGCGACGATGGCGACTCCTGGGAGTTTGAGCGCATCGGAACGGAGCGCGAGAAGATGCAAGTCGAGAAGGAGGTGCAGGATCTGCGTGACCGTCTTGCTCAAGTAGACGAGCTGAAGAAGAGGCGAGAAGAGATTGAGAAGGAACTCAATGCGGTATGGACGGAAAAGGGCGATTTGCTCGACGCGCCATCGTATGTTGACATTGATGAGGCTCCAGTTACAAGCGAAGAGTCTATCGAGGCATAAGAAAGTTACATTGATGCGTTTATTTTTTTTCTGCAAGGGGGAAAAGAGGATGTTTACTCTATGAGAGATATGCATTGATGATCTAGAAGTGTTAATTTTGCATTGGTAGTGGTGGAAGAGGAGGATCGGATCTTTTGGCCTTTTTTGTTTGAGTAATACCTGGCGCTGCGTGTGCATGTACTGTTTTTAGCTATCTTGAACCAAAAGAGAGAAGAAGCATGCGAGTTTACTAAGAAATATCAACTCTTGCCTATATTCGGCCACCCATAGATGTGCTCATCTCATTCAGAATGGGGCTATCCTGAGACATGGAGTGCTGCTTATCTGAGACACTTGGTGCGAGCGAAATGGTGATATGACATGTTGGATTTTGCGATCTGGTTGCATGCATTTCCTTGTTTCACCTTGTTGGCCTGAATATATACGCACAATAAGCAGTCGGTCTATTCTGGATGGTGAATTTCGCCACTCATATAGCTACCTAGTGGTATCGGGTCATGATAACTGTGAATAGCTACGTGGCTCATACAACAACGGGCCACAACAGGTTCCTCATCACGGTCCTCTTTGCTCAGTACCACATTATCCAAATACTATCTGCCAAAGCTGCTCGTCTGAGACACGACAGCCCCATGGGCTTCTATTTTCAGCCCGTTGTCACTAGCGCTTTCAATGGTTCCGGGGACTTAATCTCACGATTGGCTGCTCGACCAACGGCGTGGGAGGGCTGGTCAGCAGCTCGGTTTTGTTGCTTTTGCTTCTTTCTTTTTTCGGCGCTCCCTGCATATGTAATCTTAATATACCGAACCCGTGGCCACCCTGAGCAGTCGTGGTGCTACAATAATAGTAATGACAGCAGTCGAAAGCGAATGCTCCCGAAAAAGATATGGGATGAAAATAAAAGCAGTAGTATAAGTGATGTAGGGGCTTGCATGTGAATATACTACACTGTATTGCCTCGCCCCTGCTGTTGTGTAAATACCACGTGGCAATAGTACTACACGCAGTATTGCTCAGCCAGCCTCGAAATTAATCTCATCTGCGGGGGATCTACTCGCCCTGCATTGCACTGGAGTCTTGGTGAACTTTCATGCCGCCTCTAGGCGCAATCAATCATTATATGTCTAGAGGGAATAGTCAGGCGAGGCTGCTTTGCGTGGCTGCTGTTCCGGGCGGGTCTCACTGGTAGACTGTCTCAGACGAAGGACAAATTACACCATTTTATGACAGGAGGTATATAATAGGGGCGATAGAACACTTTCTCTTCTTTCCTGTGGCCATGGGAACCATGCAAATTTCATATTTTGAATATACTGCGCTCTGTTTTTGATGCCGGGGATGAGAACTATCGCCTAACTCTGATGTCCAAGTTTTATAGAAGAACTTTGAACATCAAACACATACCCTTCTTCATTGATCGTTGCTCCTTTTACTATTTCAAATCATGGCGCATCCAACCAGGATTCACACCCGAGCCGGGTCACGGACATCGCTCGTCTCAGTCGGGCAAATGCCCGTCATCAAAGAAGACAGCATCATCGCCCCGGCGCCAGTGATGCTCCGCGTACCTTCAAAGAATCCTCGCCGGAGTCTAGGCCCACAGCCTCAGGGGGTTCTAATACCGTACATAACGGGATTTCAAGATCTGCCCCCCAAAATGCTGGCCGTGGCGGAGTGTAACAAGACTGAAGGCGAGGATGGAGACGAAAAGACTGTCGTTGGGCAAATGACTCCCCCGCACACGGAAACGTCGAGAAAGAAGCGGCGATGGAATGGAGAGGAGTGGACGCCGAACAGTTCACAGCGGAAATGCCACTTGGTGATTGTTTCATCGGTGGTCTTGGTGATTATTGCCGGACTTGCGACTGGACTCACGCTGGGCCTGACGAAAACGTGAGTTTGCTCACATCAATCAAGTGCCGGCGGCTTGGATGATCGAGGTATGTGTACAATGGATATATTATATACATGGGAAGTGCTTTCAGTGGACACAACAGAAGGCTGATAGTAAGATGCCGCAGAGTCGTCATGGACAACCCCTAGAACAATCGAGATGCCCGTTCTCCAGATCTGCCAATCGGAAGGTTTATAGTCAGCAAGGCTCTCTACGGTTCATCACCATATGCGCTCCCATCCGTTTGCTTGGTGCTGCCTCTCTTCAAAGCCGATTACACGTTTTCACTTAAACACCACAGAGGAGGATCCAAGTAACCAAATCTCTGCCACCGAGGTTCCTATTGTTTCATCGTTTGCGAGTTTCTACAAGTTTTCGACGAAAGAGAACAAGACGAGCGATTTGTATTTCATTCAAATTCAGTACCATTATTGAGCTGGCTGCCACATTGGCTCAACGCCGGTAAAATGCCTCCTGGATACAGTACAACCAAGTTCACATTGACTATTCCAAAGAAACGGCCATGCATGGAATGCAACTATCAAGAGTAGCTATATGATGATAACGAAGAGCAGGCAGGTCAAGGAGATGATGAAAGAAGAATTTCCCAATCTTTTACCCCCCGGTAGAATTTCCCCTACCACCACGCGGACATAAACACGTTGATCCAATTGTGTGAGTTCATTGGGGGCGAGTTGAACCTTACTGGGTACTGGAAGCAAGACTCGAGGGATTCTGTTTTGTGATGAACCGAGCATTGATCAGATCATGATGGCTGTACACCTTTCTCCTTTCACATGGCCTTTGATTATCTTATGGTATAAGCTACGTTCTCCTCTGGGCCCGCCAGGTCACACCATATCATCCGAGAATCGTTAA
This sequence comes from Trichoderma sp. CBMAI-0020, assembly GCA_030708095.1. Lineage (NCBI taxonomy): Eukaryota > Fungi > Ascomycota > Sordariomycetes > Hypocreales > Hypocreaceae > Trichoderma > Trichoderma sp. CBMAI-0020. The sequence goes on from JAJNCI010000001.1 coordinate 2,468,237, forward strand.
AGAGTCCCAAGTAATTATCTTCGTCAGTTTCGTTGGCGACTTCCCCATCGTCAATGAAAACCTCGAAGGGGTTCAGGATAACGATATCCAGGATTCGGATATGAGAGCAGACAATGGACCTGGCGGAGTAGCTCTAGGTAATGATGTCTCTTCGTTATGGGCATTAGATATCAAGCGATACGGAGCTGGGTTCATCAGATTCGAATTCAAACTCAGATGTTGAGGAAGATGTATCATATTTACGCGAGCTGCGCTTTTGCCGATACGGATCTTTCAAGCCACCCTTTGGACGAAATTGCGACAGCTAAGTAAGACAATTCATAACAACTACGTGGATTGACCAGGACTGGTGGAAACCATGGACCACAAGAACTGCTGCTACTGCTGCTACTTCTACTACCGTCTCCAGGTGTATATAATCCTTAAACAAGTACATCTAGTTTATGTACTTGTGCTGATTGCCTTATTAAGCTATAACTAGAGTGCTGGATAATAGAACTGGGGAATTGTATAACTTTCACGTTTATTAATTAAACATGAGAAACATACTTAAAAACCTCTATCAAGCCATATAACCATAAACTATCGCAACTATTTATGCACAATCACAAACCACGTTCCTGCTTAGCCTCCCACTCAGCCACATCCTCGTATCAATCCAAGTCCATTCGACTGTCCGTTTCTTCAGGAATAACGCCCATCGGAGTAAAAGCTGTACTATCAGCCGGCATCACAGTATTATCAGATTGCAACCATGAAGCTTCTTCACCTATACTCTCGTAATAAGACGGATCAGACTTCTTCGTAAATGAGAAAACGCCATTGCGCTGCGGCAAGCCCAATCTCTCCGGTGATATCGCAGCATACCTAGCAAGGCGATTGCCATCACGCACATCAATATCTAGAATATTTGCTATACGTCTTGGCGACATTGTGGGATACCTGGCAAGGCGATTGCCATCACGCACGTCCATTTCTAGAATATTTGGGATGCGTCTTGGCGCCATGGACATAATGGGCCATGCAAAATTCAGCCGCGTAGGATCATCGCTTATAGATTGAGATATGATGTCGTCGAGTGCAGCCGCGTTTGCAAATCTCACTGATTTGACTGCCTGCTTCTTCGCCCTCTTCGATACCCGGCAAGTTGTGTGTGTGCTTCCTGACGATGAGAACAAGAAAGTTTTGGAATTGTTCTTTGTTGCCTTTGTTCCTCGTAAAGGCACTCCTCTATTTGATGGCGATGCTGATACTAGAGAACTTTTATTTGTCCCTCGTAGAAGAACACCTCCATCTAGTGAAGATGCTGATGAGACAGGAACTAAATCGTTTGTAGCTCTTTTCGTTTCATGTAACAGCACCCCACCGTCTGAGTCGTCACTAGAAGACCCAGATGACGGCCACTTCCTCTGGGTTCCGCCAAAAGGAGCTGAATTATCTGCTGGAGAACTTTCTAGTGAACCCAATGCCGTCGTTTGCAGATCAGTAGGAAATGCCGGCCTCCGGGACGAGCCTGGCAACGACCCTGCTGAAGAAACACTAAGCAGTGATCGCCTGCTTTTGTGTCGGAGAGCAGCAACATGTGTAATGAGAGGGTTTCCGATTTCATCATACGGTGACGGAGGAGACGGTGCTGGAGGCAGTGGAAAAGAGGTTCGTGCAAAAGGATCGGACTGATACTCACGCTGACCGCGATCAGTGGGATAATCAGTGGGATAATCTCTCCGGCTTCCTGAATCCCCACCCACAAGTGTCGCAGCCTGTGAGTCTGAGAAAGGGTTGGACGGAGACTGGCAGGCTGAATTAGTCCTCGTACGTGCCCAAAAGGCATCCCAAAAGGAGCGCGTCTCATCATCGCTCTCGTCAAAGCCTTGATACTTACGCGCACACACATGCCTCAAGAGATAGCTAAGCTCAGGACGATCCTTTGGTTTCTCAAACTGGCATTGCGCAATCTGGTCGAGAAGCTCGGGATCGATATATTCATATTCTGGCTGGCACAGACGCCAGGCATAAGAGTCGCCGAAGCATCGCTCGTCCCCAGCCTCATATTTCATCGTCGTCATTGGGTGTGATGACCAGCTTTTTGTTATCACGGATTCCATCTAATTGGTCTTAGTTAGCGTGGTCCTGAGATTGAACAAAGAAAAGGGAAAAGTAACCGACAATTTTGCCAATGGTGAATATATTCGTCCACGTGCCATATCGCCCTGCAATCTCATTCTTTTCTGGCCCAAAGGTGTCTCCCGTGTATTGTAATATTGAGCCTGGGCGACTTAGATCGACCTTGTCCCAATCTTTGGTAATAGTTTCCTACCAATTTATGAGCAACTTCCAATCAATACGAGTTCAAGCATCCATATAGAACTTACCGGAGGAGTTCGGTTATTTTTGGGACACCTTCTCGCTCTCCAATAGTTTTGATGCTCCCAGTAATCCCAGCACTGGCTCATCTTATGGCTACAAGCTCCAAAGTCATGAAACTAGTTCGGGCTATTGTCAGCTCATATCAGGCGGCATTTTGACATTTCCCAAACTCACCTTTAATATGGGATGATGCGAGTGGTGATCATCTTCAGCAATGAGAACTATTCATCCGGTTGTTAGCATCCTCACACGCGTAGAGAAGAAGAGGGAGGAGCATACTATTTTGCTCTTCCAAATCAAAATGCACATCGTGGCTATCAATCAATGTACTGAGTCTTAGCAATTCACCAGTATTTTGTGGATCATCCAGCGAATTCAATATCATATCAAGACTATCAGGGCTCCATCGCTGTATTGAATCTGGCTGAAGTGCTACTGACACAGCACCCTTAACCACTGTAAACATACTGTTAGTTTTATTCTTTTGCTTCATCTGATTCACCCTAGTCTCACACAATGAACACTTACAGCACTCCCAAATCTCCCATAGCACCTTATTCGAAAACCGAACATCAAAATATGAGACCTTGGACATTATGTCAAAAAGACACCCGTGCTCTGCGTACTCCAAAACAAGGATACTCAGCTGCTTCTGATCGAATCTGATTCCCCGGTTGATCATGTGTTCTCTGTTCATTCTGCGTCTAACATTGTCAGCAATCTCTTGCAGATTCAGGCTCTGGGTGACATGGGAAGCGCCTCTATATCTAAGATGCCACTGTAGCTCATCCCTGAATGTGCCGTTCCTATGGATAGGTATCTTGATGACAGCTTTCATGCTGCTGCCATCATCAAATATGACGTTCCAGAGCGTGGCCATGCCAAAGCCACCTTGGCCGAGGACTTTGACCCATTCGAGCCTGAAGCCATCCCAATTGAAGAGTTCAATATAGTCTCCCACGATGCTTGGCTGATCAGTATCATTGCTATGAGACTCGGAATAGTCTTCAGCATAGGGGAATTCGTATTCTTGGTCTTGTGGCATATCGAGATCTTCATAGGGAAGTGCAAGTGCGTCGCAGTCGTGTGAAGGGATTCTGCTCGTATTGTCAAGTGTCACATCTCTGTCGCCGCGAATCAGGGCCGATTGGACAGCAAAGAAGTTTTTGGCAGGTAGAGCACCAACGTGTCTTACCTCTCTGCGGTGTACATTGAGATGGGGTAGTAGTGATGACATGTTGGCTATGAACGGATGGAGAGTGATCAATTGTAGGATATGCGGGCATGGTGCAGCATTCCATTCTCATCCTGGCGATCTATATCGGCGGCTATATTATATGCGTGAGTGAAAAGCATAACAAATAAGAATTGCATGATTGCTCAACAAAGAGGCATTCGATAAAAATAGATATATTCATATTGACCTTCGTACTTGGTCAGGCGCAACATCCTTTGTTCATTTTTCTTCATTTTTCTTTCGGATTCCTTTGAAGGTATCATCTTTTTCCCATGTTCAAATCGAACAATCTCACCTGACAAAGGTCGCCTTTATTTTTTGTTTCTTCGCCCCTGGATGATGATATCGTCCCAGTTCAAAGAGACAGGCAACCCCGCCGTTGAACAATCCCTCAAAGAGGCTACAAGCCACCGCAAATAGATCCCTTGTGTCTCCACCAAAGGCCATCAAAATGCGTCGTCACCATAAGCAAAGATGACAAGGAATCAACTGTCCTAAAACAAAAGATAAAAGATAAAGAGGGCAGTTGCAAATACCCGTCGCAGCAGTATAGCCTGGTCTCGACACGATGTCATCTTATCCCTCACCTTCAGTCAGACCCATGGTCTATCATGAATCAAGTCCATCAGAGAGGTCCAAGCGTTCGAACGAACTAGACGTTCTTATTAGATGTCCCTCTTGTTAGTGGATAACAAGGTCCACAAGAGGCGTCGGAAGCCACTGAGCGGCAACCAACCGGAGCAATTAGCCGTATCCTAGACTGCGGAGCATCATGGCAATTTAGGCTAAATAGCGATTGGGGTTCCTCAGCCTGATCAATCACCCGGGGATATCGACGACCTTTCTTTCGAGAAAGTCTAGGTGAATGTAGCAGTTGCCGCAGCTTTCGATAGTCATGTCCTTTTGCCCGCCGTATCCACAAATGACATTTTCGGTGATGTAAGAAGAAGTGACGGAGAGAGAAAAAGAGGACTTGTGCAGAGAAGAAGCGTCATTGCTTGGAACTAGTCGACAAGCCTAATCGTCATACTAGTCCCTGTCAGCCACCAACTGCAGAAACTTGGAGGCAGTTAAACGCACTAATAGGAGACGAGATATGATCGGGACCCCTTAGCTGTAGTGCTCCCAAGATGTAATTAGCACCGCCACAAGCTCCCAATTTGGTGAAGAAGAGAAGCATCCGGGCCGGTTAGATTTGCTAGTTTGCTACCCGCCTTCATGCATATAGGCGGCAAAACACCATTCGCCAGACGCTAGGCTGGGTCTGACGGTTTATTGCCATGCTGGAGTTTTGGCCTCTCCATATGTAGGCCCTATCCATCCATCCATCCGTCCCCAGAGACCCAGCTGACCTATACTTGGCCAAGCTAGGGGCGGATTCCATTGTGCTGGAGAGGAGAAAACGGCTCGGCCTAGTGAGATAACAAGGCTGCGGCTGCAATTAAGAGGATCCCAGCCATGAGGCACCGAGCGAGCCTCCTCTCGTGTGGAGTTCGGGTCTTGTCCATAAATAAGCCCCGACAACCACAACCTTCTTTCCTCTTGTCTCGTTTGTCCATCTCATCCTACACCTCAACGGTTAACAAGACTTATCGCTGTTTCTCGACCCAAGGCAGACTAGCAGACAAGATGGCGCCCACACTCAAGCTCAACAGCGGATATGAGATGCCCCAGGTGGGCTTTGGCCTCTGGAAGGTCGACCAGGCAACTGCAGCAGATACCGTTTACAACGCCATCAAGGCTGGTTACCGTCTGTTTGACGGCGCATGCGGTAGGTCTTGTCGCGGCTCATGTGAATGAGAGATATACAAACAAATCGCTCTCTTCCCCGCTTTCTTGTAAAAGCTGGGAAAGACGTCATTGAAGTAACATCGGCGCTAACATTTCCCTTCCTATCCAGATTATGGCAATGAGAAGGAGTGTGGTGAGGGTGTTGCCCGCGCCATCAAGGAGGGTCTCGTGAAGCGTGAGGAGCTCTTCATTGTCTCCAAGCTGTGGCAAACTTTCCACGACGAGGACAAGGTCGAGCCCATCACCCGCAAGCAGCTTGCCGACTGGCAGATTGACTACTTTGACCTCTTCCTCATCCACTTCCCCGCTGCCCTCGAGTACGTTGACCCCAAGGTCCGTTACCCGCCAGGATGGTTCTATGACGGCGAGAGCGAGGTTCGATGGAGCAAGACCACCCTTCAGCAGACCTGGGGTGCTATGGAGAAGCTGGTAGAGAAGAAGCTTGCCCGAAGCATCGGTATCTCCAACTACCAGGCCCAGTCTGTGTACGATGCCCTCATCTACGCCAAGATTCGCCCTGCTACGCTGCAGATTGAGCACCACCCCTACCTTCAGCAGCCCGACCTCGTCAACCTTGCTCAGAAGGAGGGCATTGTCGTCACAGCCTACTCATCTTTTGGCCCCACTGGATTCATGGAGCTTGATATGCCTCGTGCAAAGAGCGCCGCTCCCCTGATGGAGCATGCCCTCATCAAGGAAATTGCTGCCAAGCACAAGAAGACCCCCGCCCAGGTCCTCCTTCGATGGGCCACCCAGCGCGGCCTGGCCGTCATCCCCAAGACTTCTCGCCCGGAAGTCCTGGCTCAGAACCTGGACTCGACCAGCTTTGATCTGGAGTCCAGCGACTTGGAAAAGATTGCAGAGATGGATTTGAACATCCGGTTCAACAAGCCCACAAACGTGAGTTACCCATCTTCATCGATTGTATCGTATTATACCGTGCTCACATCTCGTTTTAGTACTTCTCTGCCGACAAGCTGTTCCTCTTTGGTTAAATTAAGCGGGGGTCAAATAAATAAAATAATAAAAAGCGTTCTTTCTGCTAGTAGTAAATTTCCGTTTGTTAGTGTTGTCTTGAGGCCTTGTAAAGAAAAGCTGCGCAGTCATCAGTATGTAATAGAAAAAAATTATCAGATTATTTCAAACCACAAGAGCTGAAAAAAATTTTGTTTCTTCCAACAGACAAGTCTTACCCCATGATGGTTTAAATCAATGGGGCACAGGTGTCTGCATTATTCTAGCGAACGATGCTATCACATATCAAATAGTCCGATAAAACGCCGTCAAGATCCCCCCAAAGTAGTCCGTTCCGCCATTATCATATACTCCAATTGGCAGGGTGAGCCTCACCCTAAACTCTCACAAATGCTAAATCAAGTCAGAAGGTGGTGACACCAGGTGATGTTGGGCTTGGGTACACTCACTAGCATCAATCTGCTTGACTTGCGGCAGTGCCAGCCGAACCTTGTTCCTATATAGAGCGGGGCCACGAAGTTGAAGGGGATTTCCCTCAAAATACACAGTCGTCAAGTCCTCTTTGTCTTTCAGCTCTCTCTCGACGTCGGCAAAGTCCGCAATTTGGTTGTAACTAGCCCACACCTCTTCAAGGTCTTTGAGAGGGCCCACGCCTTTGAGGCTGGTAATTTGGTTGTTGGATATCTCGAGTGTCTTGAGATTGATATTGTTCTCAATGCCTTCAAGAGACTCGAGAGCGTTGTGGGCAATGTAGAGTTCCTCCAACCCGGGCACCTCCTTCAGGGGAGACAGATCTCGGATGCGGTTGGACTGAATGCTAAGGAGACGCAGCTTGGGAAGCCCGCCAAGCCCCGCCAGGTCCGTAATCTTGTTCTTCGCCAACCACAGCTCTTCTAGGTTCTTAAGGCTGTCAAGATTCTGTATCTCTCGAATACGGTTCGAGCCGAGTTCTAGAGACCTCAGATTATCAAGCCCTTCAAGGCCTTCGATCTTGCTGATTTTGTTGGCGACCAAGAACAGATCCTTGAGCTCCTTTAGATGATTGATGTGCTTGATATGCTTGATCTTGTTGAAGCTGAGGTCAAGACTCGTAAGCTTTGTCAGGCTGTCTAATCCTCGAATATGTCCGATCAAGTTGTCGTATAAATCAAGGTCTTCCAGGGAATCAGCAAGGCTGTCGAGGCTCTCGATGTCTTGAATGACATTTTGTCGGAGGCAGATGCGGACCACGTTCTTGAAGCGCTCCAGCTTTAGAGCAGATATTGACGCGATGCGAGAGTGCGTGGCCATGATCTCCTCAGTATCGGACGCTTCGCTGTCGAGCAAATCTATCATATGAAATATGGGAGTTAGTCTCAAATCTTCTTGTAAGTAGTCGATGGTGCAGGTTTGTCATCTCTTACTCTCGTCTGCTCGGATCTCCTCGCCATGCAGGACGTTGCTGTCGTCTGAGTACTCCGGGTCTGACAGCGCCTCCGGGTTGGTCATGAGCGCTGACTTGGGAATGCGGAGCTTGCCATCCCAGCCTTTGCTGTCCTTGAGAGACGGGCTGGGCTCGCCGTCGGCCTGGGGAGACGGCCTGTCGTCGATGATGTCGATGTGAGCCGTGCGCTCATGCTCTGTTTCTTTTTCGACCGGAGCCTCCATGTCGCGCTGCCGATGCCCGTGCGAGACCGAGGCAGGATCGCTGGGCAAGAGTCTTGGTTCCTGGATAGAGAGAAAGCTTGCGCTGCAGAAGATGTTATTTGCTAGGAAGGGATGACGATGCTATAGCATGGCTTCAAAGGCGAGGATGGCTGCCTATGTATTCCACAAGGTTGGTTTTGAGGTTTAAGCTCGAAATGCCTTGCAGGGCCGGGGTGGCGCTTTTGCTTAGTGACGAGTGACACCTGAGCCCACTATAATGGTTCCAGGTTTGCTGCTACCGCGGGGTGGCAGGGTGCCAGATCCTACCGGTAAACATCCATGGATCCGAGCCGTCATTCGTCTCTGTCCTGCACGTAAACAAGGCCGAGCTGCGGCAACTTGCGGAAGTTGTTGATTTCGGCTGCCACACTGCATTTTCAAGATAACATGTAAGATGCTCTGCTGTGCTTGGATACGATGTGAATAACCAGATTCAGATTTGTGTCTTATAGCCCCGCCGTGTTCGCTGAAGGGCTGCGGGATCTGGGCCTTCTGTGATGCGCATCTCACGATTGCCATATGCGTATCCCAGAGGGCTGGTGATACAGGCTTCAGCAAGGCGATACGGAACAGCAGCGCCATGGACGTGGCGGCCACGTAAACCTGTCGTCCAATGCGAGCATGGCTACGGCATGGACAAGAGGCAAATCCACGTCGGCCAAGTGTTGATGCCACCTGCCATCTTCACCGGACTTTTCCTTGCCCTGTGGTGCTACAAGTGCATCATGCTTGTCTTGTTCCAGAATGCCATCATTTACAACCCCTTTCTTCCACCAAATGCTCGGAGCATGCGGATTTCGGACTTTTCACGCCAGTGTGGAGGGATCGAATGGCGAGAGGGCCGGATCAGATCCCTGGATGGCACCGAGATTGCTCTTTGTATAAGTGAAATGTCTTGCGGTCACAAGTCTGACAGCTCGCCAAAGATGCCGGTATATATTTTATACTTTCAAGGTATGCAAGGACTCTCATATGTAGCTAAGCAAATGCGAGTAACTGAGGTGGTGATAAGGAAACGCCTCATCTCTGCCTCCCCGGCTGCCAGATATCTCTGGTATCATGCGTCAACTCAAAGCAGAGACCGAGGGACCGGTTCATTATACTATGGTTTGCCTCAGCTACAGAGGATATTGGACGTCACACGACCGTCCTTCTGAAAAAGGCATCGATCTGGACTCTGAGGCCGCACTCCAATGGATATCGAAGCTTCATCATGATCGATATAAGCAAACAGAAGGCGCACCCAATCCCATCGTCATCTTGTGGGGGCAGAGTATCGGGTGTGGCTTTGCAACAAATCTGGCGGCCAAAACTCAGAATGCTGCAACTTTGCCAATTAATGCCTTGCTACTAGAAACACCGTTTACAAACACCCGCGCAATGCTCACAGCGCTGTATCCACAAAAGTGGTTACCATACCGACACCTCTGGCCGTTTCTGCGCAACCATCTCGATAGCTGGGCAAACTTGGGGACGATAGCCAATAAAGCCCAAAAACCAGGGGTTTATATAGTAGAGGGCGGTAAAGACGAGTTAGTGCCCTCCGATCATGGTAGCATCCTTTACAGGCGATGCCAGGATGTACAGCTGTTTGCAGAGCTGCATACAGTCCGCGGAGCTCTTCATAACGACGTGATGGTACGAAAACAAGGCAAACACACCATTGCACGGTCTATTGCCTTGGCCGTTTCACGGGCACAAGAGGCCCGAGCAGATCAAAGGCCATCTCTGCATGATCCGCCAAAAGGCAAAAGCTGAGCGTGAACGGCGGACCCAAATCTTATGCTTCAGAGCACGGCGGCCACTTCTAATCGTGGCCAAGTCTGCGCCCAGCACTCACACGGGATGCTGGCACCAGCCTTAGCTGACGCAGCAGCTTTGCCAGAAACTCAGATGGAAAGAGGCCTGTACCTTGCAACGCAATCTATCCCATGATCCACTGGCAAAAGCACGGCCCGGGATGTGCGGCTGTGAGACGCCAGAGTTTGTGAGAATTAGATAGAGAGTCTATGGTCTCAAGGCCGCTTCCGCCCCAGCTGAGGACAAATCTTGGGTTCAATTGATCTCAATCGACTCTTATGACGCCAAATTTCGTTCATTCAAGAATTCCAGCAGCGTGCATCCTCAATGCCGTATATTCTATAAGCCCCGTAGTTCTCATGCACTATCTCGCATTCCTGCAGGTCGGTGATGGACATGGATGGATGCCTCGCACAGCTCCAGGCACCGCACGGCTCTCCAGGCTGTTCCACACCACAATTCCAGCCACTGTCGAAACGGCACTGTCTGCGTGACAAGGGGCTTCATCACCAGCCCCATTTTGCTGCCTGCTTCCAGCTGTGACTCGCCAGGCTCGGCAGGGATCCGTGGCCATTGGGCTGCAAATCCGCCTTGACCGCCCAAAATACGCAGCAGCTACCACGCAGCATCACGTGCTTTCGCAAGATTTTGGCGTCGCCCAGTATCGCACTGTAAACCTTACTGTGCACCATTTTACGCGAGCGGACGCGTTGGATCGTCTCACTATCGCCAACCTGGCAACCTGCCTAGGCCGCCTGGTCGCCTCACTAATGGATCAGGGGGGTGTCCACAGGCAGGCAGCGCCTCCGGGCTTGAGCCTGGAGTCGTATAAAACTGCGGCATCCACCCTGCTTTGTGCAAAAATCTCGGCTTCGTCTGCCTTGGGTAAGTGAGTCGCTTTCACGGAGCAGTTGACTCACCTGGAATTTCTCTTCTTCTTCTTCAGATTGTTAATCTTTGTCGGCTGTGACCTTACTTTATTAATCTATTTAATCTGCCTCCTCTCCAAAAGGGGGCTCGCCATGTTCTCCAAGCGGCCCGACACTTCCAGCCGGAGCTTCTCCAAGAGCCACAAGGTGTCGAAATCCACCTCTTCTTTCAGCAGCTCTTTTAGCAAAGACAGTGGGATCACGAAAAAGCGCCATGAGTCTCGCCATAGAAGACCAGCCACGTCATCTTCCGCTTCTTTTGGCGAAGACACCATCATGACTAGGTAAGCTGGTCCGTCTCTCTCTCCTTTGATCAAAACTGTCAAAACTAACAATGTGACTATTAGCTTTAGTAACTTGAGCTCTTCCATCGTTACCCTCGTTGTCGGTTCTGAACAACGCCTTTTTGCTGCCCACGAAAACATTCTCTGCTCGAGCCCCTTCTTCAGCAATGCCCTTCGAAAACTCTACACCGATCCTTCCACAAAGAGAATCTCTCTTCCAGAAGAAGAGCCCGAGATTTTCAGCTCAGTGCTAGAGTTCATGTACAAAGGAGATTATTTCCCCCGCTTAGTGCATAACAAGCGACGGGATAGCTGGGAACTGGAGCCTATCAACAATGATGATAGAAAAGCTGCAGAGAGCACAGTCTATCATCGCGGCGTTGATGGTGACCTGCTCAAGGACACAGTCATCTATTGTGCCGCCGAACGATATGGACTAGACGAATTGAAGAAGCTATCTCTACGCAAGCAAGGTCTTCGTAAGTACACGATGACCCAACTCCACTGTCCTGCTTCATTCTGACAAAGAAACAGAATCGGGCATTCAATGCAGCACTATCCTTGCCTCCGCAAGATATGCATACGCCAACACTCCTGAGACCGACTCCAAACTGCGAGCACACTATTTGGCGTTGATCATCCGATCCCGCAGCACTTTCAAGCGAAGTGGCACAATGCAGCTGGAGATGTTCAACGGGGGCACGCAATTGTTCTTTGATCTCTTTGTAGCCCTCTGCAACCACGTCGATGATATATCATCCGTACAGTAGGTCTTTCCAAATATTGCTTACAATCGATCACAATGTGATTAACGGTCAAGAAGAAACACGCCGCGGTCTAGCCGCCATATGTAACGACCTCGCTACGCAACAGGCTAATGCTATCTCCTTTGTTACTTCTCGACATGATACCAATCAATCACAAAAACAAAACGACGACGTTTTCTTTTTTCTTGTTTTTTTTTTGTTGATGCAATGATTTATTTCCGCAACTCAGTTCATGATTATTCTTTTTGCACTGTTACCCCTTGTACGATTATGCCTCTGCTTTTTCCACCACCAAATTTAACCGCTTCGTTTTTTTATTTTTTATTTTTATTTTTATTTTTTTTTATTTTTTTTTTATTTTTTTTTATCGACATCGGAAATTTATGGTGCTGTATGGAATGATGAATGTTTGGTATTTGGAAGAGAAGGATTATACACTATTTTAGATGAACTGAGATTGAACACACAAGGTTGGGCCAGACCTGGGAAAAGAGGTTTGAGGAATTATTACAAGTGCGATGCTTTAAGCTATGCACATAGGCTTGGAAGGAAATAGGAAATTTCTTTTGTTTGACAATTTCCCCTATAAAGACAAAGATTGACCTACTTTTCATCATCTTTTACCATCCATTACCAGTGACGTTATAGAGTTGTGCATAGCTTCTATAAAACGCCGATGGGTCTTTGTTCGCTGTACTCGCCCCCAATGAGAAGACAAATTTCTCACAAACACTTTTGTCGTATCTATCTTTTAAACTTAGATGCCTTGGAAGCTCATGGAATGAGTCATCCAGTACTTGAAGATAAGAAAACGTGGGTGAGTCTGGTAGCGAAGGGTACGCGGAACACACGGGAGAAGTCCGGATGGCCAACCAGTAAGTGAGGCTATCAGATGAAACAACCATTAAAAGAGGAACTACCAGCCTCTTAACATTTATATATTCTTGCTAGCTATCTATTTTTTTTTATACGCATAGTAATGATTTGGGCACCAACCGTGTTAGAGTAACGCAACAGGCGCGCGCACCGATCCACCCACCCAACATTCTTCCCGAAACACTAGGCAACAAGATGCCTTGACAATGAGGCTTTGAGAGTGATTTATAATGCTACTGAACAAGTTTCGCGTTGTATCGACATAAACTTAAACACCGGTGCCTGGGAAAGCGCCTTTCTTGGATAAGACTACGATGCCTCGCTCGCGGGCAATATAGCCTTTCATCAGATCCTGGTGTCGGTGTTAGGGCCAAGGTGCAACAAGTAGATGGAGAGGATAAACATCAGTAAACCATACCTTATAAATCATGTTCGCCAACAGACACTCAACTTCATCTGTGTCAACCAGTTCTCCTCCGCTCCCCATACAGATAGCTGCGCGGAATTCCGCGACAGGCACCCGTGTGCGGCGCACTGGAGTAGTCTCGCCCTCTTTGAGCTCGTCAAATCCTCCTGCAATGAAGACCTTGCGCAATAGATTACGCAGAGCGATATCACGCCCACGCTCGAGAGTAAGGTAAATGCGCCTCTTCACAAACTCATCCTCGCCTTCCTGTAATGCAACATCGAAAGCGCGAAGGTCGCCTTTTCTGATGCATTGGGCCAGAGGTAGAAAGAGTTTTTGTAGGCGAGGGAAAGGCTCCAAGAGTGCCTTTGTGGGTAGCACATGAGTGGTAAGAAGGCGGCAAGGGATGAGATAGGTTAGTATTCGCCTAAGATATATTAGTATCTTATCGGAAACAGCAGTATCATGTAGAACATACTCTAGATTCGCACTCGCATCCTTGTGACAGAGCTCCCATGCTTCGACAAGATATTTCTCGGCCTGGCGATATGCTATTAGTCCCACATTATACACCAAGGCCAAACAGTCATTTACCTCGATATAGTTCTCTTCCAAGAAAAATAAAACTCCCTCGTAAAACTTAAAGGTAACTCTCTGTGACTTTGGAAACGCCGACAACGCTGGCATGTCTCCTTTGTACGCGCTTAATGTCTTTAGAATAGTTCGTGAGAGCGAAGCGGAGTTTAGCTTAAAATATGTTTTGAATAGCAGGTTGATAATGAAGTAGATACCCCATTTCCTGGATTCTTCTAGCGGGGCTCTGGAAACACAGTTAAAAGAAAGTCTCCAAGGCAATTTGAGGGCGAATGCAAACCTATCGTTGAGACAAAGAGTGAAGATTCTTTTTAGGTGCTGCTCGCAGTCTCTCAATTGGCTCTGTTTTTCGGTCTCTGGGTCAAAATCATCTTGTATAAGGGCGGCCCCCCCAGAGTTGTCACCAGCGTTGCGGCTACGCTCCGTGTCGGACCTGATGGCAAATAATCTCAAGTACTTTCCAACCACATATAAGCATGGGATAGTCCATGCTTCGAAGCCAAAGCTGTTATAACCTCGGATCAGCGCGGATGTTAAATCCTTCCAGTATTCATAGACCTTGGTCCATGTTGACTGCCCCAGTATTAGTTATCGTCGATATCACCCAGTTGCCAGCATTCATACTACCTTGCCATCTTCTACTGCGACAAAATCCCCGATCGCATTCCAATATGCGGCATACACTTCGACCCAGCCTTTCACTTCCTCGTGATCCAGACTTCGATGAGATGTGTTTGACTTGATGAAGTGTTTGATGTCGCCTTTAACGCTAGACGAATTGCTGCTCTTCCAGATCAGTCTCAATCGCTGAGGATTTGCTGATGTGGCTATTGGCGAGAGCGTTGCCGCGAGCAGATATCCATTCTGCTCAGCATGGGCTTTTGCGAAGCCTTTGAACAAGTCGTTCATGTCGTCAAATAAGATGCCGGGTTGGGATACGCGATTACAGGCCAAATATCTATTCGATTCTCGGTACCGACCAGATAGTGGTGAAGAACAAGACCTTGTGCGAAAGAGCGATTCTCCTTTGCTTTTGAGATGGAAACTCTCGTATATGCCTAAGACATCATCTTTCTGTTCCACAAGAAGTGCTTGGCTCATGCCTCCCATTACAGCCCATGCAGGTAGGTACGTACCTTTAGCGCCGCTAGCGGATGAGGTAATACAGAGTCGCCTGTGACTTTGCACGTGACACTTATCGAAAATCGGTGGGGCTTCCATTTGCCATTTGACCAATCGCTGTCCAGGTTAAAGCCCTGCGCCGAATCTGGTGTTCAACCCTCCCCACTCGCCCGCACACAAAAATTATCGCTGCATCACCTCTAACTTGACAATCTTCAAATTTCGCGATTTGTCGAGGACATAGACCACCGTCACAGTGAGTCGGGAAGGCATCTTTATTCGATATTTTATTTACTAACAATCATTCCAGATGGGTAAGAATCTCCTTTTAAGCTCTTCACTAGTCCGAGAATGCGCGTTGTCGGGAGGAAAACCAGTCGTCGAATTTTGCCTCGATTTCAGCAAACCACGAGATTCCGAATAGACGTTTCGATTCAGCCAATCAATTGAGGATCGATAGCCTTGTTGAAATGGAGGAAAGGCTGGACTTGGCGTCGTCAACCCAATATCCATGATCGAAAAAGAAAGAATTTTCCTGATTGAAACATTATGCATTGAGACATCAAAATTTGGGACGATCGGCACCGACTTTGGCACACACGAGACCACCGGCAGCGCGCATTCGAATGGCATTCGCTACGCAAGAAGCTTGACCTTGGATACTAACACATTACCTTCAGGTCGCCTTACAGAGTACGAGGTCATCGGGCGCCACTTGCCCACCGAGGCCAACCCTACCCCGGCCATGTACCGCATGACCATCTTCGCCCCTAACGAGACTGTCGCCAAGTCCCGTTACTGGTACTTCTTGCGTGGTCTCAAGAAGGTCAAGAAGGCCACCGGTGAGATCGTCAGCATCAAGGCGGTATGTGGACTCCCCCAAGCGAAGGAAAATAAAAATACGACAAGCGGCTGACGAAGAGGGAAATTGCAGATCCACGAGAAGCACCCCGAGACTGTCAAGAACTTCGGTATCTGGCTGCGATACGACTCTCGATCTGGCACGCACAACATGTACAAGGAGTACCGTGAGCTGACCAGAACCGATGCCGTCGAGTCCCTGTACTCTGATATGGCTGCCCGTCACCGTGCCCGTTTCAGGTCCATCCACGTACGTTGAGCAGAACACGAGCGCAGATGATGCTTTATTATTTACTGACAATTTGATCAGATTCTCCGTGTCGTTGAGGTTGAGAAGACCGCCGACATCAAGCGCCCCTACATCAAGCAGCTCGTCACCAAGAACCTCAAGTTCCCTCTCCCCCACCGTGTTGCCAAGATCAGCACCCAGAAGCTGTTCACCGCGAAGCGACCTTCCACTTTCGCTTAAGAATGTTATTGGTTTTGAGGACGGTTGGGCTAGGTTCTGCGGGTGTTTACAACGGATCATGGAAATATCACGGCATTTGCTCGTTTAAAAAAGAGCACTGAATGAACCAAAAAATTCTGAACACGGTGTAGATTTTTCTAACTCAAGCAATGTGAATGTCTCTGTGTTTTTCTTTACCGCGACATTCCGTGTTATTGGCTGAGAGGCACCGACGCTTCAGGGAGATGTGAGCTAATGCCACACTGCATATTTTCTATACAAGAAAACATATTCGGCAATTTAGCTGTTAAAAGAGACAATACAAAAGAACTGCGCCTTCAGCTATGGGGAAGCGCTTCAAATTTTTTCGCTATTCAATTTTTACTGAAGTTACACGACACAGCTTAGTATTACCTTCTCTCTGACTCTCTCTTTTCCTCTTAGCGTATACTCGTTTTTTTTCCCCACGACCCTTTCTGCCAAGCTAGAGGCTACGCCACTACAATTTTTCATCTCCCACGTCTATCCAAATCGGGCTCACCGTGTTCGAGTGCGGAGCCGCGGATTCAGATTTCGGCTGGTCCATCCTATTCGAGGCCGCAGACAAGAAGTTCCTACTGCTAGTAATCAAAAATCGCCTATAAGCGGCCCGATCAAAACAGATTTAAACTCATAAAAGTGTCATAATCCGGTGGTGTTCCGGTATGAGTCATGCTAAAATGCAGCCGATTGATTTCGATCGTTATACTCCGATGCTCTTTCCAATACTTAAAGTGACTCTCAAGCAACTACCATTTCTTTTGCAGAACTAAACCTTGTGTCATCAAGCTTAAGCTTTTTTTTTTTTTTTTTTTTTTGAGTTCTCCCGCGGCTCTCTGGCCAGGTTCGCAATCCCTATCAGAACGCATCTTCGTCGATACAGCAAACAACTTTTCTTCACAATGGCACAAACCAATGGGAACTCTGCTCCCTTAGAATGGGTCACAGTCAAAACAACCTTGCCAAAAGCATACCCACCAATGTCAGCTCGGGAACCCATCCGAAGCGAGCGACTGATCCTCCGGCCATACACCACAACAGACGTCAACGACTTTCACCTGCTCCGTCTACAGCCAGAAGTCATGAAGTGGACAGGCCAGGGCAGGCCAGACAAGGATTTGGAAGAGACCGCGAAATGCCTGGAAGATAGGCTGCCAGGCTCAGCCAAGGGTGAATCTGCTTATGAGTTTGCCATCTGCTTGGCAGAGACGGGGGAGATGATTGGCACCGGCGGAAGCCACATGCGAGTCGGCGAGCTTGGCTGGCCTGTAATAGGATACTTGCTTCGAACCGAGTTCTGGGGTAAAGGCTTTGCGACTGAACTCGTGACTGCCTTTTTGAAAGCATACTGGGCGCTCCCCCGAGAAGAAGTCGAGATCAAGGTGGAGAAGAGCACGATAGTAGGCAGCGAGACCGATTTGCAGCCAGAGCACATCACAGCGATTACGGCGACTGATAACGGCGCAAGTCAAAATGTTTTGGGGAAACTTGGGTTTAAACTGGCCAGGCTATTCGAAGAAGAGGACCCTCATACTCCAGGTGTTATGGAGGCCTTGCATGGATATGCGTTGCAAAAACCGCAGTTGTAAGAGGATGTATCATATTATGATGGTGGTGCTAACATGGTGCTGGATACCCGGTTCGCTTTTGTAAGCCATTAAACAAGCGTCTGCGATTTAGCGATATATATGGATAGAAATGACATTGGAAGTAATACAGGCTGACTGCTTGACGCAGCAAATGAATGATCCACATACACTCGTGTATATGAAAAATGATGCGCGGAGTGCTCTCCACTGCTATATTCAATTCGCTCGTTGCTGTAAACCTTATCATGATGTCTTGAAGCTTGGGATTACGAAACACCAGAAAAAAAAGATAATGTACCCATGTTGCTATTTTTACTCTTTCAAAGAAAAATCCAAAAATATATGCAATGCGGCCTGTGTGGATCGAACACACGACCTTCAGATATCAAGTGACTTGAAGTTGAGGCTTCAGTCTGACGCTCTCCCAGCTGAGCTAAGGCCGCAAGCTAATTGGTTGAAAGACCGCCTTGCTAATTCAACTTGTCAATGGAGCTATTCTTGCAAAATATCAGAACGACTATTGGAGTATTTCCTTGGCTTCGTGTTGACGAGCGTTGGTGAGCACAACATTATACCATTGTATGAGATGTCACTTGTTTTGGTCATAGAATTGGCAATGTTCTTTTCGCAGCTGGTATCTCGACCCTTGCCAATACCCGCTGGCACCATCATTTTGACAGTTTCGTCTGCCAATTGATGAATGATAATCCTTTTTGGTTTCCTTCCCATAGCCTAGATCAACTCCTACCCTGAATCGAAAAGCTGGGAACGAGACCTCCCATATGCCCATGTACAAATACTTATATACCGCCCAAGGTCTATCCCAAAATTAGAGCCGATTCACTCCGCATGTACTCTCATGTTCATTTCTTCCCCTTCTTCTCGTAGTTCTCAAGCAGAGTCTTGCAGTTGGTCAGGTTTTTCTTTGGCTCCCACGTGTTATCCTTGCTCGGGTATCCCTTCCATTTGACCTTGAACCAGTGCTGCATCGTTTCCGTATCAATCCTAGAGTCGACTATTTGCTCAACTTCCCACTCTTTGCGTCCAGCCTTGGTAACTTGAGTAGACTCATCTCCCCTAGCGGCCCTCTTTTTTCGTGGTGTTGTCGCCGTCTTTGCTGGCCGACCACGCTTTCCAACTGCGCCCTTCTCAACTTCTCTTTGGGGCCGGAGCTCGCGCTTTGCGGAAGAAGACGGCTTCCGGGAAATAGGTTTGGGTTCTTTCTTCTGAAGAGTAGCTAGGCGGAGTCTGGTCGAGGTTCTAGGTTCGGCAGACACTGGTGACGCTTTTTTCGCTTTTTTCGCCTTTTTGGGCTGTAGTGGACGTTCTGTGTCATCTTCCAGGGCATCACCGCGCTCCATGGCTGAAGGTGCCAGAGCTCCGACTGCACTGTATATTGGCGAGAATGAAGAGTTGATCAGCGACGCGAACCGATAAGTCGATGATGGAATTGTTGGTGAGAGTACTGGCGAGCGCATAAGGTACGGCGATGAGGCTCGCTGATCAGTATCAATGTCGCTGAGGAAACTTATCGGGAGTTAGCTTTGAATTCACCGGATAGAGTTTCGAGCTCTTTACTCAGGCATGATTTCTTCGTTACTCAGTCGAGGCATGGCTGCTGATCAATTGCCTTGTGGGAATATCAGCTTGACGGAACGAATCCCGTTTTTATGCGACCAGGTTTAGTTGAAAAGGCAAAGAAGGAAATATCTAAGCGTAGAAGGTTATTTGTTTTTGGAGGCTGTTTGTTTGCTCAAGAGGAATGTTATCTCACGTGCGGCCTATGCATCGCCACGTGGGAGCATTGCAACCTCTCCCTTTCAGCCTGTGCTCTTCTCCTGAGGCAAATATGGACTCAAAAATGAGCCAACAAACTTAATTCATGGGATTTGCTGAGTAATCGGTTTCTTGAGGCCTATGCTCAGTTCGACCGATTGATGCATGCTCAAAGTTGTTATATCTTTGATGCCAGGCTCGAGGAGAAAAGCTCGCGATATAAATTGTCAGGGGCCAATTACTTCTATTCTACCAAATCCATATAGAGCCAACGTCTGTCCTAAGTATACAAGAACTCTGCCACTCGCTAAGACTCTAAATGTTATGAAACTTCAAACAAGACGCTTAAGCAGAGGGTGCCCAGGTATATATGTATATACCTATATATTTATAATCCGTCTGATAGGGGTGCACTCAGTCAAGCTCCTCAACCTCGTCGTCGTCGAGTTCACGGAATCTCCCTTCTTGCATTGCTTGCACAACAGGGTTTTCAACGTCTATAACGCCGGTCTTCTTAAGTCTAATAGCCAACCGTCAGTTACCCAGTGATATTCGGGACACAAAGGATCTTACCGCTCAAAGAGCACGAATAATCTTTCTGCTTCGCGCAGCTTCTCGTCCTCAGTCATTGGCGGCAGCTCTGAAACCTTTTCCTGGTCCATAAATTGTCCAGTTATGGGATTCACCATCCTCTGAGCACCCGTAGAGTCGTCTGCGTTGAAGGTCGTTGAAGCAGTTGCAGGGACGGGCACGTTGTTTTTGAACAAAAAGCCAGAAGCGAATCCGTATCCAACGTTCTCTACAAACTTGGATGCATCTTTATCCGATATCTCGAAGAGAAGGTGGGCAATTGTATCTCGCAACGCGGGAGTCATTGCGTTGGTAGAATTCCTCAGCAATCTTGCAGAGAGTGTTGTGCCTCTGCCGAGGACTGATTTGCGATCCTCTGCAGTTGGTAATATTTTGCTGCCAATGTACTCGCGCACCGAGCTAGGGGCATGCTCACTAATTTTGAGCATGGCAGTGACTAGAGGAGTGACCGTGGTTTCGAGTTCGTTGTCGTTATAAGTTGCCATTGCGGTATCGAGGAGAGATATCAGTCTAGCAGCAACCTTGTCGGGTTCAGAGCTTGGGTATATAGCAGCTTGGTTCGTGGCCGTAGATATATCAAGATTGATTAAGCCGTTGACTAATGGTCCAAAAGTCGAGTCCAGGGGCTTGGAACTTGGGATATCTTGCTTCCAAAATAACGCAACAATGTGTGGAACGGCGGTGCTGAAATGAGAAGCCTCTTTCTTACAGAAATGAGTAACGTTGAAAAGCAGTTTGAGAGTTTCGGAGAGCGCCATGTCCTCCATAGGCTGTGGCTGCTGGGGTTTGGTGGCGGCCAGCTTAGCATGGCGATTGAGATTCTCCGTGATATTCTCGGCAAGATGATGCTCAGTAATGAGATTACTTAGATGCTCTTTAGTACCGTAAGTGGAAAGCAATAAGACGCGGGAATGGAGAAACTCGTTATCCCAATTATCGGTCTTTAGTCCGTCACAGGCTTGCGTAGCGAATCCCTGGTCTACAAGCATCCGCCGTGTTTCGGCCTTTAGCAGCATGGAATTGGCCAGAACTCTCAAGGCAGCTCGAGATGTATCACTAGACGAGCTTTGGAAGCCATGCCGTAAGAGCATAGAGATACCCTTACAGACGTCAGCCTAAACTTCATCGCGAACAAAGATTTTATACTGGTAGCTGCTAACCTCCTTGGTGAAAATAGGATCTGCATTCCGGGCATCTCGTCCGTAGATCTTGAGTTCCTCCAATGCCTCATCTCGGTCTAAGAAACAGTTAAAACCGGCTCTCGCTAAGCCACAGAAGATACCGGCATGAAAATACCTTTGGGAAGAAGCGAGGCTTTATCGAGATCTTCTGTAAGCTTATTGACCAGTTCAGTCACTGCCTTAAGCTTAGCTGTGTAGAGTTAGCGAGGCCATATGCAGCCATAAGCCTTTCGCGACGGCTGAAAAGACTCACCAGGGCCCGTTGCCGTGCCCAACTGGATACCGGACATGATGAAGATTAAGCTGATAAATGCTCGAGAAAATAGTCGTGGTGAGCCGGACTACGCGTAAAAACGACCACGAATATCCGAGACCCAAAAAGGCAGTCACAGGGTCAAGTGATGTGACGGCTGCTGGCTATAGCATAAACGGACGTGTTTCTGATTGGTCACCGATATGTAGCTGCGCAACTCACGAATATTAGACCTACTAGTAGCAAGACGCTATCAAAAATTTAGGGTTGAAAGACTAGAGAAAGGAGGAGGTGTAAAGAACGAGGAAAAGGCGACGAAGAAGGTCTGACGATTGTTGGCCAAAGTCATGAGAGCCGGGCGTAGCGCACCGAAAAAGAGATTAATAAGACGGGGAACGGCCCGTATATTTTCGTTGAGTTTCTAAGGTATTCTGATTTAATTTCGCCCGAGAGCCAGGGGTCGTGTTGAGTATTGGTTGGGAGGCTCAGTGTTGCTTCGAACGTCGTCAACAGTGTATTCTGTCTGCCTTGTGCCGTAGGTACACATGGAACGCAAACTGAACAGCTCAGTGCCCTTTTTGCTGCTTTCGGTACCGCCTCGGGCGCTGTTGTGGCGACTAACCAGCGATTGGTGCCGCCGTGGGCGATAAGCGACTGCTGGAGTATGCAAGTTGCTCCGGATTGCAGCCCCTAATTGGGCTGCCGGTACCTAAGACAGCCTACATGTGAACACCAAATGCCTTGTACCCCGTGTCAGGCCTGGTACCTTCTGCCGCTATCTTATAGTGGGGGGCAGCCACTAAAACGCGTGTTGAAGCGTGCACCGAGCGTGATCGCGTCTGGCTTAATTGATTTCTCGGTAAAATTCAAGGGCCGTGTCACTCCGTACCTCACTCCCCAGCTTCAACTTGAAGTTTGCAGCTCAGAGGTCGAGAGGCGCTATTCCGCTGCCACAACCGCACGGCTGCGATGCAAGTTTAGGTGGCCTTGGCGGTGATTCTTATTCTCTGTTTCTCGAGTTTCCACCTGTTTCGAACGGCCCCTGCGAGATCCCAATGTCTAGAGGACGATCCTCCCTTGGCCGATTCACTGCTCTCTAGATCGCCGACGCTGCATCGCAGCAGCCATGGCATCTTCAGTAGCCCCGGCTCCAGCATCCAATCTCGAGACGCTTCTACCGCGGCCCCCGACCCCACCGCGAGAAACAGGCAAAGAAGGCGACGGGTTGGTCAAGTCCATATTGAGCCGCGCTCCTTCATCTGATCCTCAGGACAGCCTCCAGACTCCGCCGACTGCGAACACGCCGACCTCGACCGATGCGCCTGATTCAAAATTGATGTCGAGTAGGACGAGGAAGAAAGTCGTATGGTCCGCATATACCGATTACAAGGACCCAGTTGACTACCGATCAATCGACAAGACTCGCAAATCCTCACCTCTCTCGGTCCCCTCGCCCGCTTCGAGACCTATCAAAGGCATTCTCAAACCTTCATCTTCTCCGAACCGTCTCGCTCTGTCGTCTAGTGGAGATTTTGATGCGACCTCAGGCCAGCCTAACATAATCGAAATGTTGGACTCAACAATCAAGCAGCTGGCCGGCTCTGACCGAGATTCAAAACTCGATGCCTATATGATGCTTTCAAGAGCCCTCAAAGCTTCCAATAACCTGCCCGATCGAGTTGCCTTACAAGACAAGATGAGCCTGTTCATGCAGTTTATCCAGCGCGATATGACGTCCAAAAGTAGCACTGGAGCACCCGATTCTTCACTAATTAACCATGCCCTGACACTGCTCGCCACGTTTCTCCATTTCCCCGCCATCGCCTCGACTCTCACCTCCGACTTTGGAGTTTTCGTTATCGACCACTCTATCCGCGCGTTCGAAGACGCCAACACTCCCAAGGATGTTGCTCGACATTTGATGCAAGTCGTTGCGTTCCAAAACTTTTCAGCCAAAGTCATGACGTCTGACCGAGTGGGACGACTGGTCACTGCAATGTATCAAATAGAAGACCATCTCACGGGCAAGAGCATCGTCATGAGCAGAATACATATTTACAGGCGTCTGGTCAAGCAGTCAAGCTTGCATATGGTTACCCACTCAAATTGGCTCAAGAACGTGCTTGCAGATATGCTTAGCTCCGTCAAGGATATTCGAGCCCAGGCCATTAGCCTCGCCACTGAAGCTGGGTTTGCCCTGCGATCTGAGAAGCAGTTGATGCGGAAAGCTAGCGAAATATTCCAAACAACAAACGAAGACCAAGCCTATATCGAATTCTACATCCAAAGATTACAGGAAATGCTCAAAGACAGGCCAAGCGCTTCAGCTGTGCCGCAGATATGGAGCGCCATCATTCTTTACATGCGATGTCCTTTGGAGAGATGGCAATACTACGGCCCCTGGCTGACTCTTGTCCAGTCTGCTTTCAACACAACAGATTTTCCCACGAAACAAGAGGCAAACTTTGCCTGGAATAGGTACATATACCTTACGTTGGCTGATAGCAAAGCTACCCCGAAGAATCTTGGAACCCTCTGCCAGCCTCTGCTCAGTCAACTTCGGAGGCGTGCAAATCCTAAGCAGTTAGAAGAAGCTGTGAAGCTTCAAAGGATAGTCATTGGTGGTGTATGCAACCTATATTACTACGCGTTTGCCCCCGGCAATGTCAAGTTCTCTCCTGATTCAATATGGGATGTTGCTGTCCAGCCTGTGTTGTCACAACTCATCAGCCTGGATGATAAGCCCGAAATTCCGGGTGATTGTCTCATGCAAGCTGGTCGCATCTTGACAAGTCTTGTGGACGTCGCCACACCTCGCATCTGGAGACAGGATCGCATCATGGAGACAAGCCCCGCAAAACCTGATGAACTTCCGCCCCTGGACTCAAAGTGGGTGAGGAGGAACTGTGATAAGGTCTTCCAAACGGTTGGTCCCCTTCTAGAGAAAAGGTTTCTTGACTTGGCGAACAAGGACTCCTTGGTTTTCCGGCTATGGCATGCGCTGGTCGGCTCAATCGCGGCAGCTTCGGCGAAGGACATCAAAGTATCAGAAGATACTGCCAAATTCTTCGCTCATGCACTTGGACTGCTGTCTAAGATGTGGTTGGCTGGAGTGCCAGAAGCTGATAACTCACATGGCTCGGCATTTCTATCTAGCGTCAAAAACTTCATCGAAGTACTTGTCAAAGCCCAGGGTATGCTTCCCTTTACTGAAAAGAAGCTTGCCATGACGCTTGGCAATACTTTTGAGCCTATTGCAACACCATCTCAGAATCAGGGTCGATCAAGTTCTCTAGGGACTGTACGAACTCCACTGCAACACCTTTTTTGCTTGCTGGCTTCCGTCCCACAGGGTTGTGCTGATGACGAAGTTCTGTCCGACTTCTTTCTATCCGTCTTTGAACCATTCTTCCTCGGTAAGGCAATAAAAGCTCGCTTAGAGCTATCGAATGAGCTTCTTCAGCTATTACCTAGAGCGTCGTCATCCCCTTATGGGTCTTGGGTATTAGCTGCACAAAATCTCTCTCTTTCACTCGAGGATAGCGAAGCTACATCCAGTTTGGTAGGGGGCGGCAAAATGCTAGGACCGAAATATCGAGACATCACTTCTTTACTTGAACGCGGCCTCTTCGGACACCCTCGGCTTCCTCTTGATAAGTGGTTCACGTTATTTGAACGGCTGTCTGAAAATGTGGTTCAGCAACTGGGTGATGCGGGGCGGGCACTCGCTGTTATCGAACCCCTGGCAAAAGGGTTGTTAGATTGTCTTGACAGCAGCATGGAGAAGCCGTCTTCAATCTCCCTTACGGCAATACGCTCACTCTTCGATGCAGCCAAGCTGCCGCGAGATAAAACTGCTCTAAATACTGCTCGGCAGCGTCTATGGGGAGCTTCTGTGGTGGCCGCCCGGGTAGGCTCGTCTGATCCGTTTGACAACCTCTACAAGCTTGGGAATCAAGCTTTAGAAAATTTCTACGGCAACTCGTCCATTTTCGATTCAGAGAATGACATTGTACCCTTTCTTGAGAGCATCAAGGGCTTCTTAGTGAGATGTTTCTCTCAGTCAGGTGTTAAAGCATTTACAAAAGTTGAAGCTGGCCTATGCATGTGGATTGAGGATGACAAATCATGCTATGAACATGATGAAGAGTCACTTCTCTCAAAAACTGTAAGCATGACTCAAACACCGTTACTTATAATATTCATATTGACTAACTTTTTAATAGCTCATTCATACATGGGATGGAATATCAAAGGAACTTGCTGGCCGCAAACATTTGACAAAAGACGAATTCGACGAGATAGAACCACTTCTGAAGTCTGCATTCAGAAGCAAGCTTCCTACTATTGTTGACAAGGCAATTGAGCTGTGGAATGTGCTAGCTAAGGATGAAGAGAAGCTCGACTGCTCAGACAGTCTGAAATCGGTGGCCTCGAATGCTGGATCAAAGAAACAGTCCGCTGAAACTAAAGGATCTGGAAAAGTCGGCGGCGCGTTCGGAGCTCAGGTTTCTTCACCAAAGGGACCACTAGACGAAACAAATCTCGTCGTGCCCTCTGCAAATTCATCTCACCAGGCCAAGCCAGCTACCACTTCGAAAATGCCCACACGGATGTCAACTCGAAAGCGTCGCATGGAAGAAACCCCTGAACCAAGCCGTACAAAGCCAACGAAGCGAGCTAGCACTCCTCGACTCCGTCATGACAATTCCCAGATCCAGTTTACTCTTGTAGCCTCATCGTCCCCGATACCTGAAGATGGTTCACAACACCTTACCGAAAGACAGAAAGAAGTTCGAGAAAGGCAGCGTGAAACAGAAGCCATCTACTCAGACATGCGAACAAGCTCTCCTGGTCCTGCCAAAGAGAGCTCACCCATACCAGATGAAACTGTGGCTTCCAATGACAAGCAGGCGGGAGAAACAACCCCACGCCACGCCACGTCTTACGATAATCTAATCAGCTCAACACCAACCCCAAGGCGTGGCCAACTCCTGAATATGGATGATAACGATCCTCCGTCCTCACCCCCCATTCCACGGCCATACCCGCTCCTATCAGAGATTAAGTCTCGCTCTATGGCTGGCGGCTCACTGGATAGCTGGGAATTCTCATCGCCTCCAGGGTCGCCAGATCCCAGTGACCAAGAAGCATTATCGGATGTTCAATTGCCAGGGGAGAAGCCGACGAAGAGGTCTACTAGGAAAGCAGACACCAGACCTAGGAATGCTGATGCCGGCCTGAGAGATATTATTCCTTCTAGCCTCGGAGAAGAAGAAACTTCCTCCTCAGACTTGACGGACTTATCGGATCGAAACATGTCATCTTCACCAGATCCCCCACCGCAACTTCTTGAAACTCCGACCAAGAAACGGCTAGTTCGTGAGGCTGTCCGTGTGGAAGACAGTCCAAAATCGGTCGACGACGAGTTTGTTGACGCTAGGAGCAGTCCTGAAAAGCCCTCGTTAGCACAGGCCAATGATACGTCGTTCGCGCTCAGCGAGGGAGATGAAACTCGAATGATGAAACTTGTAGAGGAGCTTGAGTCGGGTGACCGCGCTGGCCTACAGGAAGAAAGAAACGCTGAAGACAGTTCTGATGAACAACCCAGCGCACAGTCAGGAGAAACTCGAGCAGCATCGCCTCCAATGACCCGCAGGGCAGCTAAGCGCTCCCCTTCGACCGCCATCCCGCCTGCTACTTCGGAATCTTTCGGCAATGGTGAAGGAGGAAGCAAAAGAAAGAGAAAGCGAGGCGGATCCCGCCAAAGCAACAGCCGTTCAAAGAAGCAAAAGTCAGAGCAAAAGTCGGAGCAAAAGTCAGAGAATGTAGAAGCGGCAAAAGAGAGAGAGACAATACTGGCGAGCGAAAAGGAAACTCCTGAAAAACCTTCGGTGGGAGTAGAGACTAGGGGAAGTGCACGAAGACAAACCGAGCAGCGCCAGCGAGAGGTTAAGACTCCACGCTCACAAAAACGATCAAGCAAGCGAAATAAGAAAGCGCGAAGCGAAGAAACGGACGATGAGGTGATGTCGCAGCTGGTGAATGAATCTCAAGCAGTGGTTGAGAGCCAGAAATCAATCGAGAGTACAGAAGAGGAAGTGCCTGTCACTGAAGATGGACCTCGTCAACCAACGAAACCCACGGATGTGAACGCTACGGCAGCAGACACGGCAGAGAGTGAGCCGCAGGCCAAGATCCTGACGATTATGGAAACGCTACAAACCAGCTTGGCGCATCTACGCGATGTAGCACTGCCTCGAAGCGAAGTATATAAAATGGAAGACATCTTGATGGATTTGAAGCGAGAATTATTCGAAGCAGAGAGACGAGGAAGGGACAGCAATTAGACAGGAGGAGGCAGCATGAGGAGGACGAAAAATCTTACGGCAAGCATAATGCTGCATCATACGGCGTCCGGGATGTTTCTTTTTTCCCTATTTTGGTTTTATTGTTGTGATTTGGTAAAACTGTGTCTTTTACTACGTTCCTTGTTATTAGGCATCGGCTGATTTTTGGCCGTATGGCACGGGGTCTATGGATACCTATTAGATGCTAGAATTTTTGTTCTATGGAAGTGGATATTATGCTTGCATGGAGGTAGATATTGGAAACGGCCGCAAGGAAATATATCGGCCTGAACATTCACACGATGTGCTGCCCCTGATGCTATTTTTGATTATTTCTCATTGAGTAAACGTTTCCATCAAGTCAACTATATTGAACGCCATCCTGGATTTCACCTCTTTCCTCAACGCCATCCACATCCTATCGAATTATCCTCTTAGACAAGTTCCACGAGGCCAGGTTGTAAAGCAGTATCGGCCAACATCATCACCATGACGAGAATAGAAAGAAAAGAAAAAAACTGGGTCAGCTCGGCCGAATCGAAACGGGCTGCGGATATCCCGCAGTTCCTTGGCTGCTTGGGGTGTCGTTCCTTCGGATGACCCAAATAGGCAGTCCGGCGGCAGCTCACCGATGTCAAGCAGCCAAGTCCCGAGGCACACGCACGCAGGAAAGGCGCTTATGCCGGTAGATCCATATTTTTTTCTTTCTTAAAACATGGGTGTTTAAGACTGTGAATTTTCGCAAAAGAAGCGAAGTGGGTGGCTGCCTGGCGCAATGAGAAATGACTGGCTGAAGGCCGAAAGGCTAGGAACTCCATACTGCAGCTATACGGAGTAGCATGCTTGAACGTATGTAAAATTGCTACCTGGTTGGTTATCTGGCTAGGCTGCAGCTTCAGAAAGAGGAAAAAAAGTCGCTTGTGGTGTGAAGAAGGCGATGATCTCCGATCCTGGATGCTAGATTGCCTTGCTTGCTTTCTGTTCATACAAGCATTGTTGATCTTCGTTCTTTCAAGGGCAATGGGAGGCCGCTATGTAGATGTAGACGCATAGACCCTGCAATACAAGCTGAACGGCAATTGATGCAAGGGCATACGCTCATTCTCAGAAATCCTGGATGAGCCGATTTAGGCTCCATTGCATCGCGGCAAGTGACGTCAAAAAGGAATAGCTGTTTTTTTGTGGGCATCTCGATGCCTTGCCGGCTTGCTTCATGTAACGGAGTCGATGTGGGCCTTCGGGTGTAGGAATTCCATGTGAGAGAAAGCCGACGATGGGCACCATGGAGCTCAACTTGTGCCCATGCCATATCAGGGAATACGGAGCTCCCGACGCAGAAGCTATCCGTCAGCTACTCCTCCAAGGCTGACACCATCGTGAGATTGCAAAACCTGGAGTAGCATGCATGATCTTTTCTGCGTAGAACAGTCTGGACCCTTTTGTGCCCGATGCTCTGAAGGGAGACTTGAGTCCATTTACCCCAGATTTTCATACTGCTCGTGTGCCTCGGATCACTTCTTTGGGCATATCCAGAAGACTCAAAATAAGGGAAGGGGGATAGATTCAGTGGTGGCTATCTGGGGAAATCTGGGGACGACTTTTTCTGGGGAGCATGCGAGATAAGACAACAAAAATTGGGACGCGGGGAGAATGATTCGAGACTGGAGCGATGGACCCTCCCCCGGATTTTGCACGATTCTCATCTCAGCGCAAAATGTAAAGTGATCCGATCAGGCCTTTTCTTCACACTTGGAGATTGATTCATCGCGACATATCGTGAGGTGACTTGCCCGGCGTTGAGGCATCCGCGCTATAGTCTGAAGACTGGCCGATCCAGCGATTCGCCCTGCACACCATCAGGAGAAGGCGGCGATATTACGCGAGCTAGCATGCACCGATCAGCTAGCGCCTGGAAGCCAGATGTGCCTGAGACTTTCTAGCTTTCTCCGATGCTTGCATTTCTTCTCCTCCTCTTCTCTGCTGACCGATCCGCCCCGACCTCCCGTACACACCAAGTCAGCGAGCTAGGCTTACCGGCCGGAAAGATTTGAAAGAGATGTTCTAGCAAGGGGCGACGAAGTTTAAGCCCAAGACAGGAAGTCGGATTTCCCAGCTGGTACACGCCACCGGCGACAGTTGCGCCCTCGACCTTGAAACTGGCTTCCGTATTGGAGCCAGACTTTTCGGTACCTCACATGAATGAAGAGATGGCCGATGCCGATCCTTCACTCTGCATGTTGTGATGCGGTTTTGTCCTCTTTTTGCGTTGTCCCTTTGTCAGAAATTGCGTGCCAAGGCCCCTTTGATTCCCACCGAGATCCACCATCTGAACTATTAAGCTTGAATATGATTCGGCGGATGACGTCGCTGCTTCCCCACGGTTCTCCAGAGAGCGCGCTGTGTGTGTGTGCTATCACCAATTTTTATTCCCAGCAGCGGCTTTTATTCCGTCGATGGTTAGCCGGTTAGCATCCAGAGCAGGGCTCTATTACGGTGGAATCGATTTTGTCATGCCCGTCGATTGATTAGATTCGAGTAACACAGACCGGCAATAGACGATTTGGCTTGTCCAGGATGAACGGCAGCTACTAGAATACCATTAGCATTGAATTATACGACTTAGTATATGGGATGAGAGGAATGGACGGGGAACTTTAAGTGGATTTGTCCAGCCTATTGCAGCACTAGAACTGCTAGCGAGCAGGGGCTAAAACGAACGAAGGCAGTAGTTACTCCATCTTCGGTGCGAATACTTGGAGAGGATAGAGCACAAGTGCAAGGCTTTCTTCTCGCATTTTTTCTCGACGCCATATGATCATGTAGATAGTAAGGAGCATGTTGAAGAATCGTATATGAAATGACTGCCTCATAAATTAGGTGTTCAGGTGGTAATACACACGCCGAAGCAGGAGCGATTGAAGCAACGTCATCTGGCATCTCTCGCACGTGCAAGGCGGTGGACTGATATTGCCATGCACAAAATGCATTTGGCCTGCCTGGGCAAAGATCACCGCCTCTTCTTCTTCTCCACGGCCGTTGGCCTGTAATTCCATTCCCATCTCCATGCGAAATCGTGTGAGACCAGCTGCACTCGCACGTTGCCGGCTCCCACTCGACAAGGCGGCCAGCTAATGACATGAACTAAATCTTAGTTGCAACACACGCCCATGGGGAACAAGCGCCACTCGGCCGGCTTGCTCCATTGCTCCATCGAGACGACTAATACGGAATGCCTGCAGTCCTCACTTCATCTTCTCACTTCCCGGGAACGGGCATTGGGGATCCAAGAGACTCGGCGCCCCCAGTTTTTTCTGTGGATGGGACCATCCATCTTGCTCGAGGGTCGTACTTGTACTCCCATGTCAGTGACCCGGTCTGCCATTCAGCATGTGTGCGCGATGTGACTTAAAAGGGCCTTGCAGCTCCCTCCTCGAAGGGTGCTGATCTTGTCTCACTGAGCCCAGAATCCTCATCTGCATCCTTCCTCTGTTCTCCTCTCTTCACAAGGACAAGAGAGCACGCTCAAGGAAGAAAGAAGGGAAGAACTCATCATAGCAGCAACATCAGCTGAATTGAGAGATCACGCTCTCTGGAGATTGAAGCTGCCATCATGGGGAAATTCTTTGGCCTCAGAGGCCAAGCCCTCAACTGGGCCATTGGCACTATTGCCGGCTGCGACTTTCTCTTGTTTGGTTACGGTACGTCTAGAAAGACTACGGCTCACAAGTGATTGCCACTGTTGTCTAACAATTCACAGATCAGGGTGTCATGGGAGGTATCCTGACGCTGCCCATCTTCCTTAACCAGTTCCCCGACATCAATCCAGATCTTGCTACGGATCCCTCTGATGCGTCCAAGCGCTCTACTTACCAGGGTATTGCTGTGGCATCTTACAATCTGGGATGCTTCATCGGCGCCATCATCACCATCTTTATCGGCAACCACCTCGGCCGTCGGAAAATGATCTTTCTTGGTACTTCCATCATGATTGTCGGTGCTATCTTGCAGGCTTCTGCTTTCACTCTGGAACACTTTATCATCGGTCGTATCATAACAGGTCTTGGCAATGGCGGCAACACATCGACGGTACCCATGTGGCAGTCTGAGACGTGTTCCGCTCACAAGAGAGGAAAGCTCGTCATGATTGAAGGTGCCCTCATCACGGGCGGCATCATGATTTCTTATTGGATCGATCTTGGCTTATCTTTTGCCCCCGGCTCGGTTGCTTGGCGATTTCCCTTGGCCTTCCAGATTGTCTTCTGCATCTTCATTCTTGCCTTTGTCCTCGGCCTGCCTGAGTCGCCTCGATGGCTCATCCTCAAGGGTCGCGAAGATGAAGCCAGAGAAGTTATCGCTGCCGTTTCAGACGTTGACATTGGAGACAAGCATGTCGACAACGAATTCCAAGCCATCAAGGATACTGCCATGGAGATGAGCAAGGGCACTTACGGCGAGCTGTTCCATGCCGACCACAACCGCACTCTCCACCGGACAATCATCGCCTACGTCAACCAGATGTTCCAGCAGATTTCTGGTATTAACCTCATCACCTACTATGCCGCCAAGATCTACTCTGACCTTGGCATGACCCCCTTCATGTCTCGCCTTCTCGCGGCTCTCAACGGTACCGAGTACTTTATCGCTTCTTGGCCCGCTGTCTTCCTCGTCGAGCGAGTTGGACGCCGAAAGCTCATGCTCTTTGGTGCTGTTGGTCAAGCTGTTACCATGGCCATTCTTGCCGGCGTAAATTCACGCCCGACTGAAAAGCCTTTCCAGATTGCTGGCATCGTCTTCTTATTCGTTTTCAACACCTTCTTTGCTATTGGATGGTTAGGAATGACTTGGCTGTACCCGGCTGAGATCACCCCTCTACGAACTCGCGCTCCAGCCAACGCTCTGTCTACTTCGTCTAACTGGATCTTCAACTTTTTGGTATGGCTTTTGTTTTTAATTAATAATTTGCTATGCAAAGCTAACTTTGTTTACTAGGTTGTCATGATCACCCCCGTCTCATTCACTAACATCAAGTGGAAGACGTATGTCGTATTTGCCGTCCTCAATGCCTTTATGGTCCCCTGTGTCTACTTTTTCTTCCCCGAGACAGCCTACCGCTCCCTCGAGGAGATGGATGCCATCTTCCAAAAGGTCAAAGGGTTCAGCGGGGCCTTCGACGTCGTCCACCAAGCAAGAATCGAGCCTCGGCGGTACGGCAAAAATGGAGAGCTTCTTATCGCTGTGGATGAGCTTGATGAGAACGAGAAAGCCAATGCAGAGCACCACAACGGCAGCACGAGTGAGGGCAGCGATGCCAACAAGGGCATGTTTACAGGCATAGACGAGGAGACTGCTCGGGGATGAATAGCATGCATAGCGCAGGGCATGATCCCGCCGTTTGGCGTGATGACTATTTAATCCTTCTTGCATATTTTTACTGTATGCGTTTACAGTAGCTTATATTCTTGCCTGATTTTCCTTCTTTCCTTTTTCTTCTTGTTGCCCCTCTCTTTGGAGACCCCTCCACATTGAATGGGGTTACTTTTATATACCCAGTTGTTATACCCAGTTTCACAGCTAGAAAAGCTAAGAGAATGGGCGTTGCCCTCAAAGGACCACGTGTGTCATGATTTCTAAGGGCAATAGATAGGATACGAATTGGATTAGGAAGGCGATGGCGATTAGATTTGATATCTAGTCGACATGCTAGCTCATTACATATTCTCTGTGTCTATATTTCTGCTGTCCTCTCCTGTCTGTTCATGGCTGTGTGCATGTACGAGTCAAGGTTTGACATCCGTTGCAGCCGTATTGCTAGAATAGAGTGTAACAACACATCACCGACACCGCCTCATTGGCAGAAATACAAGGAGAGCCTTCATGCAGTAATCGCTTGCATCGTGAGAATGTGACGAGTTTCGTTGGCTGTTGTGACTGCGTTTCAGGTTGATTGCAAAACAGAGGCCTGTCCTCTTACACGATCCGCAACGTGCTCATGACGGCAAGTAGCTGTACTGCAAAATCCGCGTCATTTTATATGGACTAATGAGTACCGGGTACTAAGTGGAGGAAGAGGGGTGCAATTGCAACGCTGCAACAGCTACCCCGCCATATGGAGCTAATGCCGATGTAGTCACTCGTCCTTTTCAGCTTCGTCGTGCCGAGAGCTTCTTCCATCTCTCTTTTCCATCTTGTCTTTGTACAGTGCAGTTGATTGCGTTAGCGGGTAAGAGTGCCGTTGTTTTGCTGTCTCTTGCTCGAATGCTTGAGAAACGCCGTGCTAATTCGTTTGCGCTTAGAATTGCCCACTTCGAAGCCCTCCTATTTGCCATCTACTGCTACATCCGCGTCTACATACATCTCTCGATCGATTCTCTGATATAAATCTTCACTCACAAAGCACAATCATATCATCATGGTCGACCGCCCCAACAAACCCTCGGCTCTGGCGGCCACTCCTGGCCTGCAGCCGCAAGCTCAGGTCACCATCTCACACGGCAACTCCCGCGTTTCCGCATCGCTCCCCTCAGGCGAGAGCATCGAGATTCTCCTGTATGGCGCCACCGTGCTGAGCTGGAAGGACGCGTCTGGCGATGAGAAGCTGTGGCTGAGCGAGGGCGCTAAGCTGGACGGAACAAAGGCTGTGCGGGGAGGCATCCCCCTGGTCTTTCCGGTATGTTGCTCCCTAATTCGAAGCTGAGAAGACGAGTTGCAATTCCTTTCCTTGCTCTCCCTATTTATGAGCGCAGGGAGTCATTTCCAAGTGTTTCTGTCTCTAATTGCTGCCTCTAGGTCTTTGGCACTGCTCCCGATCACGAAGCCACCTCCAAGCTGCCGCAGCACGGATTCGCCCGCAACTCCCGCTGGGAGTTCCTCGGCAAGTCCACCAGCGAATCATCCTCCAACAGCGTCAAGCTCGACTTTGGCCTGTCATCCGAGAACCTTGACGATGCCGCCCGCCAGCTGTGGCCATACAAGTTTGGTCTCCTGTACAGCGTCACGCTTGACCGCGAGAGCCTGAAGACGGCGCTGGTGATTACGAACGAGGGCGATGTGCCATTCGAGTTCCAGACACTGCTGCACACGTATTTCAGAATCAAGGTAGCGCATTATGCACAAAACTGCTCATTGCGGCTTGGATACAAAAATACTGACTTGAGAATCGTTCAGGACATCTCTTCCGTCCAAGTCGCTGGCCTCGAAGACTCCCCCTACGTCGACAAGGTAGACGCCGCAAAGGCAAAGACCCAATCGTCCGACCCAGTCGCCTTCTCCGGCGAAACCGACCGCGTCTACACTCCTGTCAAGGGCCCCAGCCACCCCGTCGTCATCAGCGAGGGCGGTGCGGCCAAGTTCAGCATTGTGCGCGACAACCTCGACGACGTGGTTGTCTGGAACCCGTGGGTCGACAAGGCCGCTGGCATGGGCGATTTCGAGCCCAAGGACGGCTGGAAGAACATGGTCTGCGCGGAGGCTGGCGCGGTGAGCTCATGGCAGAAGCTGGAGAAGGGCGATGCGTTTGAGGGCGCGCAGACTATTTACTTGAAGTAAGAAATGAGCATATATCTGTAGACAAATGTACACACTCACGCTCGCAGTGCAAAGTCCTAGCAAGCACGCATGTTGATGAAGATAACTTGAAAAATGAAGCTGAGTTGTGGTATCCCATGAAGAAATGTCATTATACCTACTAGTATGCATTGCAGATTTCTTTCCGTCACGCATGTTGTTTTTTTCGTCTCATTTCATCCTTCGTAGTACGACGTACCCGATTCGTAGCCTGCTTATATACAAGAAAAAAGGAAGACATAATTTCGCCCGTCTGGTGTACAATTTCTTATTTGATTGGACAAGTATTTTATGAAAACAATGTATATGATTCATATACATTGCCATCTCGCATCGTCTCACTTTAATTTAATTTAAATTTTTTTTTTTCCATTTCATGTGCCATTTTCTTTCATTTCTTATGCTCCCGGGAGTAGTGGTCCGCCACCAAGAAAGCCAGCTCAAGTGCCTGTTTCTCGTTCAATCTCGGGTCGCAGAAAGACGTGTAGTTGGTCGAGAGGTCATCCTCATCAAGGCCCTCGCTGCCGCCCAGACACTCGGTCACGGCATCGCCGGTCAGCTCCAGGTGCACGCCGCCGAGGTAGCTGCCCTCCTCCTTGTGGATGCGCAGCGACTGCTCTAGCTCGCTGTAGATGTCGTTGAAACGGCGGGTCTTGATGCCGGTCGGCGTGGACAGGGTGTTGCCATGCATGGGGTCGCACTGCCAGACGACGCATCGGCGGTGCTCCGAGTCCTCGACGGCGCGGATGTGCTTGGGCAGCAGCTCGGCGACTTTGCCGGCGCCGTAGCGCGTGATGAGGGTGATTTTGCCGGGCTCGCAGGACGGGTTGAGGGCGCGCAGCAGGGCGAGGATGTCCTCGGTCGGCGTGGAGGGGCCGACCTTGATGCCGATGGGGTTTGCGATGCCGCGGAAGAACTCGACGTGGGCGTGGTCGAGCTGGCGGGTGCGGTCGCCGATCCAGACGAAGTGGGCGGACGTGTCATAGTACTCTTTGGATTCGCTGCCGGGCTGGAGGGGCTTGATGGTTGGCGATGAGCTTGGGGGCGTGCCGGGCCTGCTGACGCCCGGATGGGTGGGCTTCTCGAGGAGGCGCGTCAGGGGCTGCTCGTACTCCAGCAGGAGGCCCTCGTGGCTGGTGTAGAGCTCGACGGTCTCGAGCTCGCCGGGGCGGGCGTTGATGACCTGCAGAAAGCGCAGCGTCTGCTGGATGCTGGATGCGATGTTGGAGTACTTCTCCTTGAGCGCCGGGTCGCGGACATGGCCCAGGCCCCAGTCAAGGGGACGGTGCAGGTCGGCAATGCCAGAGGCGAGGGCTGTGCGGATGTAGTTGAGCGTGGCAGCAGAGTGGTGGTACGCTCTTTTGCAGTGGTTCATGTTAGAGGTTGCAAGACGGTCGATTGGCTTTGAAAGGAGACTCACTTGAGGAGACGGCCGGGATCAATCTCGCGCTCGTCGACGTGGTAGCCGTTCAGAATGTCGCCCCTGAAGCTGGGCAGCTCCTGGCCATTGACCATTTCCGTCGGGCTCGACCGCGGCTTGGCATACTGGCCGGCCATGCGGCCAATGCGGACGACACGCTTGTTGGTGCCCCAGATGAGCACGAGGCTCATCTGCAGCAGCAGCTTGATCTTGGACTCGATGGCGCCCTGCTCGCAGTAGTCAAACAGCTCGGCGCAGTCGCCGCCCTGCAGCAAAAAGGCGTTTCCCAGGGCCACCTCGCGCAGGTGCGCCTTGAGGGCGTTGATCTCATGGGGGTGCACCAGCGGCGGCATCCGCGAGAGCTCGGCGGTGGCCTTTTGCAGCTTGGAGGCGTCGGGATAGGTGGGCGACTGCTTGATGGGCTTTGAGCGCCAGGAGGAGGGATCCCACGGCTGGGAGGCCATTGTGAGGATGCTGAAGATGAGGATGAAGAGTCAAGAATGAAGGTTGAAGAGGATGAAGCAAGACTTGAAAGCTCAAGGCCCGTCTGTCTGTGGTCCCTGCTGCGAATGCAGAAATGCGTCAGCCTGTGGAATAGAATAGATGGAAGCATCAAGACTCACTCTGATGGAGCTGTCTTGCAGCAAAATTACTTTTTCAAAAGCCAAAACAACGACTCGCCAGATGCATGCACCCAAGTTCAGTACTGGTGTAAATTGATTCTGTGAAGAAAAGCACAGAAAGACGGAACGGTTAATATGAATATGAGTCAGTGGGACATTCCAGGTTTCGGGATTTAAATCGTTGGTACGAGCTGTCATTGAGTACGTACCTTTTGGAATTTTTTTTCGCTTTCTTTGGAACGAAACGATGATCCATGCATTGGCCAATCAGAGGCGGTGCGGGATGCGGTGCTAAGTGGTTAGTCATCCTATTGTACTCTGCCGCCACCAACGTGTTCGAGAATGCTATCCAAGTCCAAACGCAATATCTGGGGAAAGCCTCGGTAGAAGGAAGAATTCATTGGCTCAAGCAGTATTGCGTTTCTGCTATTGAGTTGGTAGCGCGCAAGTTGTCATTTTAGTGCAAAGGCATCAGTTAGACAAGCTCAGCATCAGGGATCCAACCAGAGCACGAGGCCAAAGAATACTGTAATATAAGCTTAAGACGGCTCTAGATGGAATAGAAGATAATGATAATATCAAATATAGTAGATTGATCCATCAGAGTGGACGAGCTATATGAGCATCTTGTAATCTAGACCGAAAAGCACCAGGTTAGTAGTAGATGATTCAAGTGCCTTTGCCTAGGTACCACCAAACAGTGACGAGCCATTCAAGAATTGGCAAAAACACCTTGGGAGCTATTTTCATCATCTATTCTAAAAACCTGTTCTTTTTGAGGACACAAGAAGAATGTATTGTTGCTGTTATACTTGGCGGGCTCCAGCAGCTCCTCTACCCCTCCTAAAAGACCCCTCCAAGCTCAAGGTACATCTCCCAAGTACTTTTCCTCAGCCACCACCAACCGCTTTCCCCAAGCTTCCAACCTTCAAGTAAACAAAAAACACAAGTCCACCAACCATCCTCCACCATCACAGCAGAAACCTCAAAATGTCCTCCGCCGACGCCTCAGACCAGCCGCCCCTCCCCAAAAACGCCGAAGACCGCAAAGCCGCCTCGGCGCTCGCCTCGCTCGACACGCCCTCGGACGCAGCAGCCACGCCGTCCAACGACAACGTCAACTCCGAGGCCGTCTCCCAGGCCATGCTCAAGCTCGGCGAGGACAAGGCCAAGAAGCCCGCTGCCAACACTGCTTCTGCTGCTGCCGCTGCCGCTGCTGCTCCTGTGGCAGTGAAAAAGAACGTCAAGGTCGACGCCGCGGACGTGGCCCTCGTGGTGGACGAGCTGGAGGTGAACAAGGCAAAGGCGACGGAGCTGCTAAAGGCACATGATGGCGATGCTGTTGCTACCTTGAGGGCTGCAGCGAGAGGGTGAACAAGAAGAAGAAAAAGACAAGAAAGAAGCAAAAAAGAGAAACAATAAAAGACGATGTACATGTGTAACTTACATCACGACTCTGGACGAAATAAAAGAAGACAAATACCTACAACTACAGGACTGGTTGTCCTGCGGTTGTTTTAACAGAGACTTGCTACTGCCGGGTGGGGAATATTATTGCTTCAATTGCTACAGACACATCAATTCGACAATGCTCGATATCTCGACTCTTCGACAAAGGCGCTCGGAATCAACCAACACATCATCCCCGCCGGCAAAGATGAAACCGCGACACATCACAGCAGACTAGTAGTGAGCCAGTAAAATTACATGTACTTTTCATGTTTATATTCATCACACTAAATGAAGGCGGCTTGAGTTCCAACAACTGTCCGCTTGCCACCTCCTTATAAACAATACCCATGCGATGCGTGATATCTCAACATCTCAAAACGCCCCATCGCCCATTTCATTGCCTTATTTGTGCCATAAAGATTTCCCCTTTTGTTTTTCCAAAGCGAGTGACTAAACCAATGCAAGCGTCTCTATGTCTGTTTGTTTTTCTGTTCTGTGTGTCCGTTTCCCCATGATCCATTGAAATAACCGTCAACATTCATCATCGGGCAAGACCCGAGCCAAAGAGAAAATATCAGCTAAAAAAGAAGGGACTTCACTTCGATTTACACCGATTGTCCAAGCTCATCGTCGCCATATACCACCGACCCCCTACTGCCACATCTTGGCCAGGGGGCTGCCCACCTTGGGCGCAAATTGCAAACTCTTGCGCCGAGCAGCCATCAGCCGCATCATCACATTCTCATCACTGTCCCTGGACAGAATACCACTGCCGAGCTCCATAAACTTTTGTGCCTTGGGTGGACAGGTTCGCGTCATCAACTCTTCTCTCCTCAACGACGGGCTCTCGTCATCCTCATATTCATCCACGTCTTCAAGGTTGGACGGTGTCTCAGTAGCAAACGTCATAAGCGCTTCTGGAGCCGGCGTCTTGGGTACGGGGGTCAGAATCAGGTTGGACCATTCAATGTCCTCCTCTTCCTTCTCCTCCTGCTCCTCGCTAGTATCGGACGGCGTGTGGATCCAGATGCTGCTCTGCCTACGGTTGGGTGTTTTGGGAGAAGATGAAGCAGGCGGTGCCGATTCCCGCCTCCCCTTGGGCGAACCGCTGACCGCAGAGCCGTTCTGGTTCGAGACAGTTTTGGGTTCCATGCTCTTCCGGCGGCGTGCGCCTCCGCGAGGAACGTAGCTTGTGTCGATATGGTATGGCGATTCGTCCAGCCACTCGTTGTCGCGCTCGCAGTCCAGCACCCAGCTCACACCCACGCACTGGACCACTCCGTTGGCCTGCCTGACCTTTTCCAGAGTCCGCTTACTGCCATCTTTGAAGACGACGTGAGTGATGCCCACTTTGGTCGACTCGCTATTGCTTGCGCTGTTGGGATTCCAGCTCCATTTTTGCAGACACCGGGCGCCCATCTGCGTGAGCAGCTCAACAAAGATGCCACTCGCATCCGCACCTTCGCTTGTGTGAACATCGACAAACACAATGGCCCCACGAAGCAGGTTGGAGTTGACGTCTTTGCGAGGAGTGCGCGCTGGTGTTCCAAACTTTGCCCATAGATCCGCCTTGGATTCTGGCGTAGACGGTTCAGCAATCTGCTCAGGCGTTTCCACCTTGGAGGCCTTTTCTGCTCCCGCTGATGGCGTAGCTGGCTCGAGTCCCTGTTCAGGCTCCTCGGAAACGGTGCTCACATTTCGCGAGCTTCGCCTTAGCGGCTGCTGCTGCTGCTGCTTCTTTGGAGAATAAGGCAAGACCGGGGCACCTCGCTTCGCTTGGTCGGGGCGCCTTGGAGCAGCACGCGAGGCACTGAAGCTCTTCTTTTTCAGTGGACTTGGTGTTGAAATATCGGCTGGCTTGGTCGGAATTTTGGTCGTTGTGTTGAATGATCGTGTCATAGGACGGCCAACGGGAGTTACGGGTGCCGCCACCCGAGGCTCTTGAATAGGGACAGGACTCTCAATTGGGACTTGATTCTCATCACCATACTCTTGGCTAGCATCCGATAGGCTATCGTCAAAAGATTGACGAGTATTGGATGCATCTTCGCCCTCCGTAGGATCCGACAGAGTCATTTCGTTAGTCTCTTGAACAAGAACTGTATCTTCGTCCATGATCATAGTGTCTTCTTCCAAGTCTTGCTCATCAATATTCTCTGCGACTTCGTCTTCAAGATTTTCATAGTCCTCAGTGTATGATAGCCGAGGTTCTTCTGCGAACGAAACGGCATGTTTGACAGGGCTTGCAGCTGACCAAGAGCCGAGCTGGTCAGATAGAGATGAGAATCCCAGAGTAGACCTACGGGATCCCTTCATGGCACTGGCACGGGTCCTTGGCGTTGTCTCTTCAAGGATAGAAGGCGTGGCTGCAAGTCTCTCAAATGGAAGCGTATCGTCTGCATCTTCAGCAATTGAGCTCATATCATGGCAGGGATCCAGATCTTTCTCTCGGAGCTGGTAGAGGGCATCTGCTGCTGGAGTCTCGGCTTTTGGTGACGAATCGGCATCTTCTCCTTCTTCTTCTTCCTCTTCTTCGGCGGCATGGTCGTCAAGAACCATTGTATCTTCTGAATCGTCCTCATCTTCATCCTCATCCTCATTTTGGCCTTTATTTTCATCTTCATTTTCATCTTCGTCTGCGTCCATATCCTCAGTTTCGGCCGGCACATCATTAGACTCTTCTGTTGCGACAACGATACTGTCTTCGGCGGCATCCTCTGCCTCTTCTTCGGTCTCTTCCCCGGCGTCTTCCTCTGCTTGCAGAGTTTCTGGGATGGGAGCGTTCTGTTGCTCTCCTTCCTCTTCCTCTTCCTCCCCCGCCCCTTGTTCATTTTCGAGCTCCACCTCCACTCCCGCCTCTGCTATCGCGTCCCTTTCCACTTCCACTTCAGTTTCATCCGCTTCTTCTTGCGCCTCATCCTCATCCTCTACGTCATCTCCAGCTTCGGCCTCATTTTCCACTTCAGCCCCTACCTCTTCTTCCACCTCTTCCTCCGTAGAGACTAAATCGGCTTGTCGGAATGGCGCAGTGGATGGACTCCTGGAAAATCGAAGATCTATGATTGGGACCGCAAAAGGGTCATCCTCCTCATCTTCGTATTCATCTTCTTCGACCAAGAGCTTTTGTGAAGATTTGGCTGGTCGAGATGGAGTTGCAATAGGAGACTCATCCAGAGTCGGGAGATCTGGCTGTCGAGTATCTGAGAGCGATTTGAAGCCTGGGAATGCTCGCTTCGCTGGCGACTGGAGCATGGAAGGCTTCGTTGTTGATTTTGGTTCATTTGCCGGCTGCTTCTGAGCCGAGAAGATAAAGGGCTTCATAGGAGACTGCGGTCGCTTGGCGGCTGACTGTAGGAGCGTTGAAGAAGACTTGAAAGGTGTCTGGGCAACCGATTCATTGCTCAGCTTTAATGCAGATCCTGGCAATGGCATTGCAACCCTCTTGGCAGGAGACTTTATTGTTTCTCGGGGTGGCGAAGCAGGTCGCCTGGCCGGCGATCCAAAAAGTGTTGCATTAAGCTCCGGTAGATCAAACATGGCCGTATTCACGGCAACAGTTGTCATCTCGGGCTCAATCTCAATAGCTGCCATTTCTGATTTCTTGGACGGAGGTTTCATCGGACTCTTTGTCAACGGCTTCTCTAATGACAATTCATCCTCAGAGTCATATTGTGTAAGAGTCAACTGCGTAATCTTCTTGGGGCTGAGTGGCTTCTTGCTGCCGGGTTGAGGCTTCGATGGCTTCGCGGCAGGTCTTGTCGTAGTCCGGGCTGCTGCCGCACCGCCTCGTCGTGCTGGACGACCACGCATACCAGTCGGAGCAGGCTCCGGCGGACTCGCGGCGGGCTCTACATTCTCCTTGTCGGGTTCCCTGAATTTCACCACCTTCTTGACCGGCGGCTTGTTGGCTCCTGTTGTTGTCGTTGTGGCTGATTTCATCACTGTTGGTGGACGTCCGCGCGTCGCCTTCTTCGGCGGCTCAGGCTGGTGGCTGTCGCTTTCTTCGGGCTTGGGTACAACTTTTCTCGGCCGGCCTCGCGTCGGTTTCGGTACCGTTGACTCTTCTTTTGCGGTTTCTGACACTCCCTTCTTTGCCGTTACTTTGGCTCGTGATGCTCCGGTGGACGCCATCGCTGAAGCTGCACCTGCGGGCTTCGCAGCGCCATTAACCTGTTCCTCGACCGGCTTCTTGGGAGGCCGACCCCGTGGCCGCTTGGCCAGCGATGCCTGTTGCTCTTCCTCTGCGTCATCGGTCCTCGTCTTTCTCTTAGCAGCCGTGCTCTTCGTGTTCGCGGTCAGATTTGACGGAACAGCGGATCGCGCCTTTGCGGCAGCTGTGACGATTTTGGTGGATTTCAAGTTCGCCGCCGTTGAATCAGGGTTTTTGGCCGGCCTGCCCCTGCCTCGACGCTGCTCGGGTGGGGAGCGCATCGTTGTCTGGTTTAGGATGACTGGTTTATCCCTTGTGCGCGCGGTATTCCGTTTGCGCAGAGAGCAGTATGAACAAAAAGACGCGATTGAAAAGGGTCTTAGTGTTGACTTGACTATCGGGCGGTGAATGTTGGCGTGACAGGGAAGCGTGGTGGAGGCTGGGGGGGCCGTTCTTTGTTATGCAGAAGTGGGGATGGCGGGAAGCTGCCGGTTGCTGGGCAACGACGCGACCCGCAACACTGACGGACAGGGGTTCTCTTATATATGACGCTTGTACTCCGTACAGCTGGTCCAATCGCTACTGATTTGGGGCATACTGTACGTCTCCAGATTTCAATAATGGGTGCAGTGATTATCACGCACACGGACTCTCAAGGCCTTTTATGGCAATGCTTCTTCAAGAAATGGTACAGAACTTTTTTTCATGGTTAGCTATTGCCAATCCCAAGATCTTCGCTACATAATGTCATGATGTGAAACCTTAATCATTGACTCATCAGTGGGTGTATGGTTGTATATATGAGTGCGCACGCTTTTTTTTTTTTTTTTTTGAAACAGTTCCCCTCATTGTTAATCCCCCCCTCCGCTCTTGACCCGAGGCAGCTTCAAGCTTGAAAATAAGATGGAAAGAAAGAAAGAGTAAAAAAGCAAATAAGTGAGACAGATGACGGCGGGATAGTGAGACTAGCTCCAGCGCGTAGGGTCACGTTGAGGCAGCCACTGCGCCGTATGTGTGTTGTTTGGCGAAGCAATGGCATGCATGCCGCGTGTAAGCAGCAGCGGGCCACCCCTCAGTATTCATGACTACCTGAATGTCGTCCGAAACGGACCATCAATCTTGATGTCCTTGATTCCTTCAGGCATCATTCGTAGCCATTCGTTCCAGCTGTCAATGTCTACGTTGTCGTCGTTTAGTTTGATGGCCAAGTGTAGCTGGGGGCTATTTTCGTAAGAAAAGCTGCTCCGTAGAGGGCTACTCTGTTGAACTGGCGAGAGAAATATCGAAGGCAGCCTGGAATTTCCAGACATCATGGTATGCAGTGGGGCGGGAAAACTCGTTATGATCTCTCTCTCAGGTGTGCGATCCCGAGCCAGCTTAGGGTACAGGGCCAGAAGTATCGAGTGCAGTTCGACCACTGAAAGCGGCGTCTGGCGTGCGGCACGCGTGCGTAGCTGGTCAGCGAGAGCCCTGGTAAAGGCACACCGATCCAGAGCGGTGAGATGGTCTTCTGATAAAGACGCCGCGATGATTTCCAGTACGCCTTGCTGTCT
This sequence comes from Trichoderma sp. CBMAI-0020, assembly GCA_030708095.1. Taxonomy (NCBI): domain Eukaryota; kingdom Fungi; phylum Ascomycota; class Sordariomycetes; order Hypocreales; family Hypocreaceae; genus Trichoderma; species Trichoderma sp. CBMAI-0020. The sequence continues at coordinate 2,512,920 of JAJNCI010000001.1, forward strand.
TACGATTCTAGCCGGAGGGAAATATGCGGCATCCATAATGATGAGAGTGTCCGCGCATGCCTCCTCGAGAATCTGCTGCATGCCGCTCCAACGAATAGTGGAGGCTCTTTCAACATCTTTTGAGCTATACGTTGGCGGGGGAGGGAAAGGTAAAGTTAGCGCAAGTGTATACACGTCAATAGTAAGCTTGCCCAAGGCGTACCTTGCCAAAACCATGTCGCGATTTCCATCGAGATAAGTGTGGCCTATGTAATAGACAATCTTGAGAACATCACGCTGATCGCGCTCCTCGGCAAAGTCGTTGAGTTTGCGCGACAGCCATCTCCATGAGCTCTTGCAGCTCTCTGAGGAGGAAGGAATAACCTGGATTTGAAACGTATAATGATAGTACTTGTCAAAGACGTCAGCTAGTTCTCCGACCGCACTCTGGACCGACAGCGCCTCATCATCATCTTGCCAGAAGAGTAAAAGAGCCTGGACCGAGTTGTATCGGCCGCGAGTAGTGGCAGAGAGCATGCGGGCAGCGTTGTTTTGCATTTCGGTTTTGAGACTCTCAATGCCCGGCAGGGAAAGTGACTTTTCCAGCCTGGGGCCAGTGGGCAGCGGGGTGCGGATCCGAGCCTCGCTCAGGGGCGGTCGGCCAGGCTGGTGATGGTGGCTAGGCGCAGAGCTGGCATCAAGGTCCATCTCTTGCGGATCGTGCGTGAAGACGGGCTGAGCCGTGCTGAGGCTTGTTGCGGGGCTGAGCGGCCGGGTGGCGGGCAGCGAGGGCGCAATGTCCTGGACGGCCGGGCTGTGCGGCCGGTGGTGAAACTTGGTTACGACGTCTTCCCAAGTCATGTTATGGTGGCTTGGGTGGCACTGCAAAGAGAGAGGCACGGGGTCAGCCTGGGCTGCATAGTAGTATGCCGCCGGTCGGTGGTCGGGGCCATGGCTGTGACTTACGGCAACTCTCCTGCGGCGACAGTCGACGCAGGCTCCTAGCTTTCTGATGAGGGCGGCCCGCTCTCGAGACTGTTGAGATAGGGGGCCGGTACGTCTCCTGCTGGTTCGACGGCTGTTAGAGACGTCGGAGCCATCCTTGAGGGAGAAAATGGACTGGTGCGGGTTAGGGGAGGTGTCGGCACTGTACGATGTGTTGTTGGTCTCAGTAGAGGCCAGGGTAGCCGTGGTGGCCTGCGTGGAGACTGACGAGCCCGTGTCCTGTCTCAGCGGCGGCGAGGCGATGGAGACGTAGTGCGCCATGGACGGCGTGGACGGCGGAGGTAGATGCCGCGCGTGCAGGTCGTCTGGCCGCGGCGTGTGAGCTGGCGTCGGGGCCGAGGCGGGCGCCGTGGGAGACAGCGAGAGGCCCGCCACGGCCGGGGCCGACGCCGGGGCCGGCGGCGGAGAGGCCAGGCGCTGCAGGCTGTGCGCGTGAGGCTGTTCCTGCGCGTAGTCGTGGATGTGAACGCCGGCCTGGGCTCCCAGCTGGGCCGCTGGTGGAGGAGCGTCAATCAGGCTGTGGACGGAGTTCATGGCTGGAGGACGGCGGGACCGGTGCGGACGATCAAAATCCCATAGTTGGCGGGGGGCGGGGCCCGGGCAAGACGCGCGATGCAAGGTGAAGCGAGGTGAAGAAAGGTGAGAGCGCGAGTCTGGGTGGTGAAGTCTGAGCCGGCTGGGCGACGACGCGGGGAGACGGGCCACCTCCGGCCGCGCAAACTGTGGCAGAGCTTTTGCACCTGCGACGCCTGGCGAGGGATGATCGATCGGACTGCACGAGGTCTGGCGCGAGCTGGAGGGCAGGTTGCGGGCGATTAGTCTCGCAAAACAAACTAGACCAGCAGAGCGACAGAGAGGGCAGACAGCGTCCGTGTACAATATCCACCGCCGAAGCTACCTGCTATCTATCTGGTAGATAGGTCGGCATGCGCTGGGCGTGTGATGATGTGATGCGAAGAGAGATGACGGGGGGGGAAAGGGGAGGGAGGCAATAGACACAGGCTGGAAAAAAAAATGGCGAACAATACCAGATGAGCAAGTATACTTGGCCGCGCGCGACTCGCAAGTTGGATGCCGTTGCTTCTTCTTGTCACTTCGCTTTGGTTGGTGGTCTCGATGCGTGTACTTCGAATGTGCCTCTCCCTCTGCGCAGTGTGTGGCTGCGAGGCGCGTTAAAGGCCAGTTTAACCCCGCCAAAGGAAAAAAAAAATTCAAGGGGAAAAAGCTGGCAGAAAAGGGTCAGGAGGGAGAAAAAGAGGCGCAACAAGAACGCGGGGTCCTGTGGTAGGCTGGGCTGCATAAGATACTGGCCAACAGACAAGGCCGGAGATCAGAAACGGCTGCAGCCCCAGCGGCCCAAAACGCGGCCTGAGCTCAGCGCAAAGTCGTTCAATTTGCGTCGCAAGAGGCGCCAGAGCAGGTTGGATGGCGATGCGACGCCAAGGCCGGCCGCGAATCGAATGTGAAGCTGGACAGGGCCGAGGTTGGATGAAAAGAGCTTCGGTCTGGCATGTTATGAGACGAGTCGAGCTCTGGCAGCACCCCCAACCCAAGGTGGACAAGGGTGGGCGGTGGTGGCTCTGGTGAGTGGTGGTGGTATTGGGTACCTACGGGCTGCAGAACGCCTCCCACGCTGGGCACGCATTCGGGGCATGCATTCCGCCCGCAGCAGGCACGCCGGCGTACCGAGTACCTCCGCGTGCCGCCAGGCCCTGGAGCGTGGAGCACGGCGCACAAGCACGAGCACGAGCCGCTGTGCTGTGTCGTGGCGGAGGCTAAGAATATCGACAATGGGCCTACCGGAAGCATTTAACCATGTCCCTGCCCGGTCCTGGGGCCTAGCACCCGAGAATCCAGTGAGCGGCGGGTTTGCTCGGGATCTAGCTCGGAGAACCAAGCCCGTTTGAGGGCAAGGTCAAGGCTCAGGCCATGCCATGCCACCACACCATCAGGCGAGCCAAGTTGAACGTCGCCAGAAGGCATCGCGGCGCACGGGCGGGCATCGCAGCGAGATTGCAGTGCTACAGCGTGTGCGGCAGCAGTCAGCCGAACCGCTCAGCCAGGGCGGATGAGCGGAACACGGAGCTTTGCAGCGGCATCACGGTTCGGGTTTCTGCCATAGGCTCGCTTACTCGATGCGTTGCTCCGTCTTAAACCTAGGTAGGGCTAATGCCGAAGCCAGAGCGGCTAGAGAGCGATGAGGCTTTTTAACTACTACTAGTAGTAGTACCTACCTACTGCTAGTACCACGACACAAACAGCCAGACGTCACCAAAGAGGAAGTTCGTAATCATCTCGAGCGTTGAGACTCAACCGGTGGGCAGCAGGGCTACGAATCAGATCCGGCCGGCGACAGAGCAGATACCAAGGAAACAGGCAGATGGAGGCGAGTTAACCGGAAGGGGAAGAAGGAAGAGTGGCTGTAGAAACGCGAGCGAAATGAAGGGTCAGGAAAAAAAGAAAAACCGAACAACGATAGGTGGTGACGAGAAAAAAAAAAAAAAAAAAAAAAAAAAAGGAAAAATCCCAGAAGAGGGGAAGAGGTAAAAGGGCCCTGCAGATCAGGAGCCCAGCGTCAGTAGCTGCATCAGATCACACCGAAGAGAAAATTTTCTGTCGATGGATCGGCTGGCAGCAGCGCTTGGACGCAAGCGAGAATCTGGGGGAAGGAGGGGATGGCAAGCGCCCGGCCGGTACCTGCTGGGTACAAGGGACGGCAGCAAAAACGCCTTAGGCGCGGGTGGCTCGCCGCACAGGCCAGCCCAGGCCCGGCCAAATCTTCCGTACCGATCACGTAGCCGTGGGTAGCAGCAGCGCCAAGGCAGGTACGTGCAAGTACAGCACGCGCTACAAGATCCAAGTACGGGGCACTTGCTCGTACGAGAGTAGCTCCCATGCCATTTGCAATTGCCATGATAGTGTTTCGGAGTAGCCCGTTTGGGCGCAGAGGGGGATGGAAAGAGCCATCTCGATCGATTCCTAGCACTACTGGGTCCTGCCGTACTAGTACTGCGGTTCTGTTTGAAAGGGATTGGAAAAAGAAACATGACGCTGTCTTCTCTCTGCCACCCATCCAGGCCTCGGTTTCTACAGCAGCAGCAGTGTCAAGTATATCCTGACTGTCATCAATCACAAACAGCCACCCCTCCTTATCCACCTCTCGGGGGCCATGAAAGAGAGGGTTGAAACAGAGACAGCAAGGTCTGGTGATAAGAGGCTGCCGGCCGACAAGCAGGGGCTTCTTCGACTTCCCAAGCTGCGCCGACGACGGCGGAGAGAAACGACGGCTTCGTGCTTGTGCCGCACTCCTCCCAGCAGACATCCCACCGGGTTGCCACAACAAGCAACAACGATGCCTTGCAATCTATTTCTAGCCGACAGACGGGCCTTGGGCGTGGCCTAGCTGCATGGGATAAGGGGCTCGCCACCGAAGACGAAAAGCAAAGACACGGCGGGACACCGAAAATGAGAGGGGGAAAAAAGAAAGAAGCAAAAAGGCCCAATCTTGCCAGGGTGGAACGGCTGAAAATGGTCAAGCAAATGGCAGAGCGCGCTAACTCTGCGCGTGAAGCGCCCTCTATCCAAGTCCCCATGCATTCGCTGCCACAGCCAATGCCCGGCTGATCTATAGTTGCGACCTTATCAATGGGGACTAATTCCCGCTGGTAATGCCCTTTTGGCTCCGGCAAGATGCTCGGTTGAAACTACCTATGTGCTAATGTACCTACATATGCGGATATGGGGCCGGCGAATAGGCCCAGCCCTTGACCACACCAAGCTGGCACACAACAGAGACAAGACTTTGCCAAGAGCAACAGACAGAGTCAAATCTAGCAACTCTTGGTCACCTACTCCTCACCTACGGCGACCGTCCCCTGCAAGGCGTGGTGTGTTCCTCTGTGGCCACGAAAACGCTCTCGTCTTCTCCACACTCGCCTCCAGCATCATATCGCTTCGATCCGCCGCAATATCGGTTCCTTCTCAGCTGTTTCTTCCCTTGGATATGCAGCCACAGGGCCTTTAGGCTGTGCATCAGTTTCGGTTGGGCTCATAACATTGCTCCACCGGTTGAGTTCTAGCGAGTAACGTTGCTGGAGCAAATTGAGCCGCCGATAGTCTCTCTGCTCTCTGATACATACATAGGTACTCTGTGTGAAACAGGTGCGTTTTGTTTCAGCCGACTCAGTACCTATCATCGTATATACCGGATAAGGCTTTGAATGTACACATGCTCCTATGTACGACTTCAACATCTTGAGGCGCTGTTGAACAGCTTTCGGCTACCTCACCAGGTTCGGTGACTGCGGCGCTGCTGCTGAGTCTCCGCCCTCAGACCTCCTGACCTCCTGACCTCCTGCTCAGCTTCGCCTCTACATCTACTCATAACAGCGTGTACATGCACACTGACGTTGCTGTACTGCACCCACTCCGGTGTCTTGGGTGCTAATGACGCCAAGATATCGTCAACAACGCACTCTCCCGGTCAATGCTACGCCCGAAAGTCGACCGGCGGCCCGGCTCGCCCCTAAAGATGCTGTCAGTTCAAAGTCTGGCGCCACTCTCCCATCCCCCCTTTTTCGCCATCCAATACGCCTCAGCGTCAACCCTCCAACATAGCTGCGCATCGAGCCAATCCGCTTACAGACCGAACGCCCTGCGACACTCCCACCGCATCCTCATGTACCACCTCGTAGGTGTCGATGATGCATATGCATGTGCTACCAATGGCGGTAGTAATATTAGTTCAAACAAGTGCCACATGTCTTACACCAGCACAGCAGATGCATATGATGCAGAATGGAAATCGCGGCGCATCAACAGCATCAGCCTTTGTCTTCTTTTCGACATGCTGACTCGTGCGTAGAAACATGTGCGTCATGTCGATTCGATGAACAAAGCCAGCTGAAACGCCGGCGGTGTGGCTGCCATACCGAACTATGCGGCAACTCACCGTCGTCACCTATTCTTGCGGCAACTCAGCTGCGGCTGGTATCACGACCCATTGTGAATGCTTCCTGTACCTGTCCCGATACTCCACATGTTGCTTCCTAATACCACCTCAGCTCAGGCCGCAGCTCACATGTGAGATATCCAGTCAATAGATGGTACGAGGCAATCACCGCCAGCCTCCTACACGCAATTCTCATCTGCCGGGAAAAGTCGTGATAACAAAACATCCCACCACATCCCACTCGACAAGCGCCCACCCCTACCAAATCCCATTTCCTAAAACGCTTTTCTGCATAAAGAGCGGCAAATGCTCTGCTGTCCAACCGCATCTGCATGCACGTGGATCTAACACCGAAGAAAATGAACCCGCAATCATGCCTAGCATATATGTAGGAGGAACGTACTATGTATGTACTAGTATAGCAATTTTTTTTCCCTCTCCTCTCCTCATGCAACTCATATATCATACAGCAGAGAGGTCCTCTTTTTTCACCCTAATCAATAATAGCGCATTTCGTCCGAAGTGTAGCCCAACTGGATTCATGGCACATGGCACAGTCTGTATCCACGCTGGGTATCACCTCCTAGTAGTAGTATCCATGTCACAAAACGCGCGCTGCCGCGTGAGATGTATGTGACAGATGCATGCCAACCCAATCTAACTCTGCTTTTTTCCAAGCCGATGCTCGCATCTAGAAAACTCAAATACGTAAAATTTGTAATCCTGGCTCCTTTTTTATCTTTTATCTCATTATTTCTCCTAGCTGGCTTTTTTTTTTCTTATCCCCCACCCTTCTGCTGTTGAGTCCATTTGTCGTTCTGGAACCCTCCGTTGTCGACCTTGTGAAATGCAATCTCATCCCTCTGATCGTCAATCAGGCGCCCCCATTCTAGCAACAGCCGGAACAAGTAAATCTCCATGTCCTTCTCCCGCAGTGCCTTTTCCGCCCATCGCTGGCCCTGCTGGACGATCCACTCTGCGTCCGTCGTGCGGCCCGGCATCGGTGCTTCCCTGCCATTCACCTTGGGCCGGCCCTCTGTGCCCGAGAAGTAGGTAAAGGTCGAGTGCAGGCCCTGGTATCTGGGGTCGATGGGCACAAAGTGTAGCCACGGCATCAGCCGCTCCGTGAACCATGTGCGGAACACGGTTGATACAAACGGCAGGCTGTTTGAGCGTATGGTGCGGAGCACCTGCTGCGCAGGGCCGTCGTCCTCGTCCGCCAACAAGACGTAGCGGTATTCCAGCAGCTCGGCGGCGTCATCGCGGATGCCGTAAGCCTTGTCGACGAGCTTGCAGCCGCTGTGCTCCGAGCACGCCGTGGAGTTTGTCACGCCCAGGCTAAAGGGCATCACGGCGTTGGCCTCTGCGGCCGAGACCCTTTCGTAGCCGAAGCTGTCGGGGGACTCCGCCGTCGGGAGGACCATGACGACGCTGTCGCGCGGGTACGGCGCGCTGGCGAGATGCAGCAGGCGATATTTGTGACTTCCGCGCAGGGCCTGACTATTGATTGCGTGTTCCCCCAGAACCCCTCTCCAGCCCAGACTATCGTATCTTCGTGTAAACTGCCACTTGATGTCGGGCTTCTCCAGCCTCGTCCTGGGAAGCGGTATGACAATGTCGCTGAACTCGTCCGTCTTGGCCGCGCTGAATAGGGGCGCCAGCTGGCGGAGCGGCGGCCGGCGAGGATCCGTGAGGGGGAATCCATGCAGCAGCCGCAGGTCAGGCTGGGAGCACGTCTCTAGTGACTTTTGCCAGTTGGTAAGGAGCTGGCCAAAGGAATGATCCTTTACGCACGACCAACAGAACTCCATAAAGTTCCAGTGAGGCCGGGTCCTGCTGTTTGACAGGGGATGGCATGCTTCGACTAGCATCTGACGGAATTCGCCAGCGGATATTGTGCTTTGAGGAGGAAGAGGAGGATCAACATTGCTATTGATGCTGCTGCTGCTACCATTGCTGGGCTCGGCTGTCGGTTCCTTCTCGTGCTCTGCTGACAGTGTCTCACTGCTGTTGCTATGGATCATCTCATCTAGTGAACGCCGAGATAGTAAATCAGCTACCGAGCTGAGCTCAGCCGCCCGACTCTTGGAATTTGCCTGTTCCCACGGTGGTAACACCCGAGGTCCCGGAGACAGATTGATCGGTAGAACCATATCAGGGAGGTGCGTGGAAAACTTTGCAATCATCTGAACCAGCTCGTCTAGATCCTTGTTGTGACCCTCATCTCCAGTGTTTGCTCGAGTTACTTTGCCATCCTTGACCGTAATGGTTGCAACGTCCGGCATCGCCGCCATCTCGTCTGCTCTCTTACGGAGCACAACAGCAGGGACGTTCCAGAAGGGGGCGACATCTCGATCGATCTGGTCCCAGCCATCAATCATAACCGAGTCATCTTCCGCATATTTGTACCACGCGTCAAAATTGGGTGGTGGCAACCTCCCCTTGTGCCGCTCCTGGTAGACGGTGACGGCTGTTGCGAGCGTCGTACTGACGCTGACTAGTGCTTTCCAGCGGTCGTTCTCAACGTGCGCTCTATAGACGAATTCGTTGACAGGATGAATGCCATTGCCAAAGGTTACCGGCTGCTTAACGAAAATGAATATTGTTGTAGCCAAGAGAAGAGCCAAAAGCAAGACCGCAAACGTGATGCGTCGGACGAATAAGACGGAGCGGAGATCATGAAGATACAAGAAAATAATGGTGCCTGCAACAATCATCCACAGTGGCCCCAGCGCAGCGAGTCGTGAAAGGTGTAGCCAATCTCCGTAACGGAAAATCTTGTCACAACAGCTCCAGATGCCTATCAAGAAGGTCAAGGTGCTAATAGGCGTAATAGTAGATGTCTCGCATATCCAAAACATGGTAGACGTGATGAGCGCAGTAAAGGCAAAGCTATCAATCACGGCATCAAACCCGTACAGAGAGCCAAAGGAGACGTTTACTCTATGGGTGCCCCTGAAGATGGCGTTGACAACCCATAAGATTCCCACCGAGGCAGCTGATAGGAGGAGCACCGAGCTCAGAATCCGTATCCGCAGCTTGATGCTTCGCGCCCACGCCAACAATCGCCAGAGCAAGATGACAATGGTAGCGTCAAGCGCGAGGCCTAGGAGCTGCAGCGTAACGGTGCTGAACCGGCTGTCAATAAGGTGGAAGCAAAAGTAAGTCGAGCGTCGGATCTGCGATATTGAGAAGAAAGTGCCGAGCGAGAAAACGAGGGCGCTGATGACAGTGTTGAACATGACCACCCGCGGTCCGCTGAACCAGTCGTAGATATCATCAAATACGCTGCGCCAGGGATCGTCATCGTCCTCCGAGACTGGGAACCCCCATCGCCGACGCGTGGAGAATATCTCATAGCCGATGAGCAAGATGCACAAAAATGACTATCACGACGCCAAAAAGAGCTTTTGTCAGTCACACATCTCATCCCATCTCATATTCATCCCATCCCCCTTCAATGACGTCATCTCACCTCGAGTCCAGGAGTAGCACATTGCTGCTGTTTGTTCACCAGATGAAATGCTTCCAGCCGAAGGACAATGGCGAGGATCAACACCGGAAGGGACCATCGCCTGGGCCGATTGGGAAGATGGGTGCTGGATCCCTTGAACAGAGCGTCGTCAGAGGCGATGCCGAGAACCGACTCGTCTTTGCCGGAGACGAAGCGTCCATCTGCCCCGGGGATGAATTTGACTACAGCGCTGAGAGCATAGCAAATGAGGCCCGATAGAAGCAGTACCAGCAACGATGAAAGCCGAGGGCGCTCTGTTTGGCTGAGGTTAGAGTTTGGGTCTTCATATAGGTACGTAGGCATGGGAACACGTGCCGGTCAAGGAATGGCGCTCCAATGAGTGAGAGATGTACACAAATGACAAAACGCTACTGTAAATGCAAGTCAGCAACTTGATGGCCAAATAAACAATGGAATTGCGAGTGCGAGGGGCATATACCAGAGAGCAGAGACGTGTACAGGTGGGAACCAGCCCATGGCTTAATTGTGGCTCAGCCTGAGCGGTTGGCACCGTCTTGCCGCGTGTTTGTACCTCCTGGCCCAAACTGTTCAGTTGCAGGTTTTCAATCAATCATTCTTCTTCAGCTCTTTGGACTCATGGCGTTTGGCTTCAGGATGAAAGATTATGCCAGCACCTTGAAACTAAGTCTCTGTACTGGATTCCGATGGACGTTGACTGATCTGCTTCAGGGGAACAAGGGTAGGTACGCGGCGCTTACATAAGACGAAGAACAGGTACAGGTACAGCAGTGCTAAGATAAGCAGCGCCAAGGTCGACTTCAATTATACGAGCAGCAGCACCTCTCTTTTCTCAACCGCCACACAATGTATCCCGTATCCAGCGCATCGCCATGGCCGGTTTCAACGATGCGCCGATTATGCGGATCCTCGCCGTGCCCGCCGTCTGCCTGCTCATTGCTTTTCTAGGCTACTTCCCGCAGGTGTTCTTCGACGACCCGACCCTCGACCCAGGCCCGCTGTCCCGCACCGAGAGCTGGAGTTTCAACGTCCTGCTGGTGTGCCTCTGGATCTCGTACTTGCGCGCCGTGGCCGTTGACCCCGGCCGCTACGTCTTCCCCGACCAGGTAATCGAGGCAGACGGCCGATGGTGCAAAAAGTGTCAGGCGCCGAAGCCCCCGCGGGCGCACCACTGCCGTCACTGCCAGCGATGCATCCCCAAGATGGACCACCACTGCCCCTGGACCAAGAACTGCGTCTCCATGACGACGTTTCCGCACTTTTTGCGCTTCCTCGTTTACGCAAACCTGTCGTTGTGGACGCTGAGCATCTTCTTGTGGCAGCGATTCTACGCCCTGTGGGAGAATCGCCATATGCCCGCCCACCTGGGCCCGACGCTGAATGCGCTCATCTCGCTTGTGGCGACAGGCCTCATCTGCAGCATCACGTGCTTTGCGCTCGGCCTCATGCTCATCACTACGCTCAAAGGTTGGGTGGAAAACCAGACGACAATTGAGGGATGGGAGGTCGACCGCCACGAGGCCAGTATCGGACGTGGAAGACAGGACTGGTGGGACATAAGGGGCCCAGATGGCGAACCCCTCCAGTTTGAAAAGGTGGAATTTCCATACGACATTGGCTTCTTTGCCAACATGGCCCAGGCAATGGGCACGGCCAACGTTCTCTTGTGGTTCTTCCCCCTGGCGGGCAACCCCAAAATCAGCAAGACCGGGTCCGGCACCGGATGGACGTGGAGAGAAAACGGCTTCAACCGCAAAGAGGGCATGTGGCCTCCTTTGGATCCCGATAAGTTTCGCCGCGCCGTGGGAGGATTTGGCATGTCACGGCGAAACTACGAGGACGAGCTCGATTTCGACGACGGGCTGACCGTTGGAGAGCACATTGAAGCTTTCAAGAGGCGCCAAGACGAAGATCTGAGGAGACGGCAAGAAAGACAAAATGAGCTCATGGCGGAGCTGGAAGAGGTGGATGGCTATGGCTCAGGCAGAGTCGGCTATGATGATGATGACGATGAGACGAATAACAGCAATAATAATATGCGCAGCTGGGCAAACTCGGACGGCGAATATCTTCGAGACTACGGCGTTGACGAGGAAGCGGAAGAGGAGGATGAAGATGTCCCGCTTGCCGAGCTGCTACGGCGTAGAAATGTCGGAACTAGATCATACAACGATGCATAAAACACATGACGAGGGGAATCAAAGGATGGCTAACAAAAATTGTAAATCAGCGAATAAACATAAACAAAGCGTTGTATCATATAAAATAGATTTTATTTGATTTTTTTCTAAAAGCAAGAATTCTTAAATATATGTGAAAAATAGCATTTCAGGCCCTGGATCACAAAAGGGTCCCGCGTATTCCCCCCTTTAACCCTCCCATCTGCTTCTACCAAAATAAAGGCGAAGAAAGTAAAGAAAGAAAAACAAAAAGATTTTCCCAGACATGCATACACACACTTCCCAGGGATCTATACTTGAGGACTCATACAACAGTAGTTGCCCGAGTTACTCGCACACATTGCGTGTATACAACAAAATCCGCCATAATGTTTTTCCAGTCATAGAGGCGTAATATTTGTATCGGAAAGCAAAAAAAGGCGATAATATAACAAAAAAGAGTTAAACTGAGCTGTAGAAAAAAAAAGATTTTGCCTTCGTGTCAAAGAAAGATCGTGAAGCATGTCTAAAATTGCGGCGCAGCATCTCACCAGTCGTCAGTCTCGTCATCTCTCTTTTGGTTCAGAGCATTCTTGCGTGCCAGGAGAGCATCCGCCAAGCTGCCCCCCAGGCTAGGTGTCGGCGTGCTTCTGCCGCTATCACCACCAGTACCGTTCAGGCTCATGCCAGAATCTCTCTGGGCTAAATCGACAGGCTTGCGACCACCTGCAGCTGGTCGTTTTGTAGGTGGCACCGGCTTCGCCTTGGCTGACGGCGGCGCTGGAGGTAGTCGTGGAGCAGGGGCAGCTTGCTCTTCTACATATGCCGCTGGCACCCAAGCTTGTCCTTGAGCATTCTTGGCCAGCCACCAACCTGCAAAAAAATGTGTTAGATAAAGATATTACTCACACTGAGAAACCCGTAGAATTAGGCAGTGATACATACCATTGTTCTCCTTCTGGACGATCTCAAGTAAGTCTCCTGCCTTGATGGAAAGCTCGTTTTCCTTTGTGCCGGCGAAATCATATAACACCTTGGCCATGATCTTGGGCTTAGCAGCAGGAGGGGCGGGAGGTGGTGGCGGAGCAACTCGACCCACGGCAGCTTGCTTCACCGGCTTGTTGGCATTTCCTACGATAGGAATAGTCTGGTGAGTCGCCGAGCTCAATGTGCTTGTGCTTGCCGACGGGGTTGCTGATGAAGCGGATGATACTGCGCTGCCAAGGCCAAGAGCAGCGGGTGGCGGAGGAACAGTTCTGGTTCCGGTGCCTGTCGGTCTTGGCTGGGTATTGCGATTGCCAGTGAGCCTTGATGGCCGTCCTCCTGGGCCGCCCGGCTTGATGAGCTTGCCCCTGGTAATGGGACGTGCTGCCACAGGCTTGCCCTTGGGCGTTGGCTTCGACACGGAGCTTGCAGGTTGCCCAGGAGTAGTGTGGATTGTGCTACTCTTGTAGTAATCGGCCCGCTGCTGGGAATCCTTGAGGACCTTGATCTGCTGCATCTTGTTTGGCTTCTTGGCATATTCAATCGTTTCGCCAATCTTGAGGTTGAAACCTCCCGGCATGACACGCTGCATCTGGGTAAACATTTCCGTCTTGAATATGCAGTTCATGAGCGGATCGGGCTCCTGCGGAGATCCGATTCCCAGTGAGAACCAGTCGTCCTGGGCTGAGGAGACTCCGAGGAACTTGATAGATCCCAGGGGCACTGCCTTTTCTACCTGAATCTGTGGCTGTCCTTGGATGAGCAGCTGGGCAATGATGTAAAATTTGGAGTTGGTCACGATAATGATACGAGGGCTCGGTTTACTTGATCGACCAAATTTGGATTCGAGAAGCTCGGCACGGCATGAGAACACAACACGCTCATTGGAGCCAATGTTGGCTGCTTGCCGCAAGGGAGCTCCGGGTCCATTCATGGCGCTGATTCCGAGGTAGTCACCAAGGTATCTTCGAGAGCCGAGAAGACTCATTCGTCGTCTCTCCTTTCGTCCTCCGAGAACCTTGTGGCCCTGGTCACGGAGCTGCAAAAATTCTGCACCGGTGCGCTTCTTTCGCCAGACACGCTGTATTCTCGTAGCGGATTCGGCTCGGTATGCAAGATAGGCTCGCCACATACGTTGAATACGAGTTGCCATGTTGTGCCAGTATCGATCTCTCATATGCTCCAGCGCAAACAAGGTCTCTGGGGACTTGATAAAGGCCTTTGTAACACCCATCTGCCACTCCTCTTTGGGAATACTCGTGTCCTTGAGAATCTGTTTCACAGCATCTTCGTAAGATCCCTGCCACGTGTATTCACCAGCATATGAGGTAGCAGGCGACAACAGGAAAAAGCGATCGACGAATTTATCAAAGTCTTGTCGATACGCAAATCCAGCTCTTCGAATACGAACGTTTTCCTGCAGACCAAGATACTTGATTTGATGCAGGACGTTGGGTCCGTTGTATTCAGAGGGCGACTTGTTTTCGTTGGGCTTGATGGTTCGGATATATGAGGGCTGGCATTTCATGAGCGTCTCTACCAAGAGGTTGGCTGATGCTCGAATGGTGTCTCCTGCTGTGGGGGGCTGCTTTCGGTTATCTTGATCGACCTGATGAGGGAATAGCGTGTGAATGAAGGCGTTTCCACTGCCCTGCAACAGGTTTAGCAAGCCCTTCAGCAGCTGATCCTTGTTCTTGTCCGTGATGCCGTCGACGGTGTAACCGACATCGCCGGCGTAATGCTTGATGATGAAGCTACCCTGTCGGGGAATCAGGTGAGCGTGCGACATGCCGTTAATGGTCTGCATGAGGGTCCTGTCGCAAGCAGCGGGGTCTGCGTGAGCCGTCTTGGTTGCATCCTTCATGGCAGAAAAGATTCCAACGGGGCGAATCTGCTCAATGAGGTCGCACACAACCTTGTTGTCGAAATATTTGATGGGCGTCCACTGAATCTTTTCCCGTGTGTACTCCTCCTGTTCGGCTTTCAAAGTGAGTTGGATGAAGATCTGCTGGAGCTTTTCATTGACATAGTTGATGCACAGCTGCTCGAAACTGTTGTTCTCAAAAATCTCAAAGCCATAGATGTCAAGGATACCGATGGTGTTGGATGTCTCCTGTCTAGACTTGAGAGACTGGTTGACGCGAACCCTGATCCAGTCGAATAGTTTGCTATAAATAGCCTTGGCCAATGCATCTCGAGTAGCGATTGCCTGGGCCGGGTTTGCGGGCGACTCAATGACCTCTCCGTTGCGGGGCGTCAGGATTCGAATGGTGATGCCTTTGATGACGTCCTCGGGTGTGCATTGCAGCAGATATCCCACAAAATCTACCACAGATTTGTCAACTACCTCGGCGTACCCTTCTTGGTCTTCCTGGAAGCGAATGTTGCCAATCCACAAAATGGCAGCCAGCATGCGGAATATCTCATCCTGCTCCGCTTGGCTTAGACCAATAATCTTCATGGCATTGAGCGTATCCTGGAACTCGGCAACATCGTCTATGCCGTCAACATCGAAACATTTGGAGCGGCTGGTATAGAGGTAGGTCTCGGGCTTCTGAATGCCAAACTGTTCTCGGTACTGGGCAGGGGCTGCTTTTGTAAACTGGTAGAAAATGTGAAAGTTGCGCTCATTCGTAATCTGCCCAACGACTCGAGTAGCTTCGAGGAGATAGTTTGTGATGTCGGCTCCGCACGGCTCGCCTTGAGCGTTGAAATGCAGCTGGAGGTATTTTCCGAATCGCGACGAGTTGTTGTTTCGCAGCGTCTTGGCGTTTCCGAAAGATTCGAGCAGGGGATTGGTTGCCAGCACCATTTCCTTGATCTTCTTGATGTCGCCCGACTGCTCGCCAGAAACGCTCGCAATGTATTGCATGATGCGCTTGGCAGCCTCGGTCTTGCCGGCTCCCGATTCGCCCGAGATGATGACGCACTGGTTGTCGCTGTACGCCTTCATGTTGTAGTAGGCTGATTCGGCAATGGCAAAGACGTGCGGCGGCATCTCCAGACGGTTCTTCCCCCTGTAGCTGTCCAGCACCTGGTCGGTGTAGATGCCCAGGTCCCGGAAGGGATTGACAGAGACCAACACATGGCCAATGTATGTATAGATCTCGGCGCCCTCGAATCGCTTCTTGAGGTTGTCGTTGATGGCCTCGTTGGACACTTTGCTGAGGAGAGTCAAGTCTGACACACCGATCTCCTTTTTCTTAGTCACCTCGTACGTAGCCTTCCTGGGCTTTTCGCTGGCGCCGCCCGCTGCCTGAGCGCCACGAGCGGCCTTATCCTTGGGACGCCGTGAAATACCCTATGAACATGGCAGAAAGCGCCCGTGTTAGCACGAGACTGAAGCCTTTTCCCGTTTTTCCATGGTGGGGGTGAAGAGAGATTGGGAGATGACACGAGTCGAGCGGTCTTACCATGGCTGCGGATGGAGGAACGGCACCGGAAGGAAAGAAGGGGGGGAAAGGAAATGAAAGAGAGAAAAGGACGTCGAAGAAGGGGATTATTCGAGCATCAGACGCCTAATCAATGGAATTGCTTGTGCCGAACGGCGTGATGAGGAACCGGATTTCTGAGCGAGGGGAGTGGTTTGGTTTGGCTTGGCCTGGTTGGAGCCAAAGGGCTTTGAGTGTGGCTTGTCGAGTATTCGCGGCCGAATGATGCGGTGCCTGACGAGTGACGTTTAGTGCCGCTGGCCGACCTTTTTCCGTGGGCGATGATTCCTGATGGCACAGCCACTTGCTGACACCAGCTCGTACCCGCCCGGCGTGATTTCAGGGATGGAAGTTGTGTAAGTCGCAGCGACGACGCTTCAATCTCGCCTACGCGCGCTCTAATTTATACCTATACAGCGAGAAGAAGTGGCTCTGGGCCCTGATTCCTGATTGTTTTCTTCCTTCTACAAACACGGAGAGCCCATGCAGCTCTGCTCCGGCATCTCCGTAGCCTCGCATCGTAGCGCATTCGCATTTTTTTTCTTACCGTTGGTTAGGTAGAGAGAGGCAGCAGTGCATACAGTGGCAGATTACTTAAAACCCCGACAATGGTTCTCCCGGCTTCCATGTACCTTACCGAACTCCGGCACTGTTTGCTCCTAGCCAGCAACCCGGATTTTTGGGCCCCAAGAGATGGAAAGAAGCAAAAAAATGGATATGCCAACGCGGCAGTCCTTTGCTGACTCCAGAGAGCCGCGTCAATGCTCCCTCAGCGGTGGAGACGCTCGCATTCCCGAGTTTTCAGCCAAGTGCACCAAGGCGTCTGATTTGTTGCCACCAGATCTTGCATGCAGACGATAGGCGGGCCAGGTCTGCCGAAGAATACGTATACAGAAGCAAATACGCAGTCGTATAACCGCCGTCTGTGGACTGTGTCGGGAATTGTGTTGCCTAAACCTCTCCTGACAATCAGCCAGACCGGGCGTCTATCAATACCGATATGCTCCGACGCAGAGATTAATTTCACTGGCCCTTGACCGCGTTGTGGCACCAAAAAAAAAATTTAGAGCAGAGAGGAGAATAGCCTTGGATCAACCAGACAAACGAGCCGCATCCATCCTCCCATCCATCTCGGCAACAGTTCAAGCCAGTTATGGATGTCTTTGTTCCTGGCCAAGTCCCCAAAAAAGCCACACGCGTGGCCACTGGCAACGGCGCCAGCCTTCCTGAGACGCCTGCTGGAGCCCTCGCCTAATAGAGAGTGTTTCGCAGCTGAAACCAAACATCGGCGCATCAAGATTGGGCGCCCCTTAACTGGGATGCATGAAGTTATGCTCTTCTGGTCCCTGAAAACGAGCGCCTCAGCGCCTGGCTTAGCGGCTCTTGTCGCTAATGCTCGACGTTTTGACTGGATTTGCTTCTTCGCGTGTAGTTTACAGCCCAGAGCTGTGCGATGCAACCTGACTCGGGCTTTTGCCGTCTCAAGTCAAGGACCCTTAAGCCGCGTCTGTGAAGCGTTCGTCGTGTGCGACCCCATCACCACCGCTCCGTCGTAATTTGCACCCTTGCCCTTTGGCTTCAGCAGCTGGGCAATTGAAGGCTGCGGGGTAGAGAAAATAGCGCTCCCGTGCCCAATATCCACCATCACCAGGTCACTTCGCATTAGCACATGTGTGGCCTGAGGGAGCCGCTGCATCAGGGTCTCCGTGATATATAGCAGCGTTGCAGCCCCCTCTTTTATTTCTCTCTCTTCTTTTTCTGTCAGTAGAATAAATCCTACTCAAGTATACTGCACTTGGGCTTCGTTCAGTCAATCAACACTCTAACACCGCTACTGTTGATTAAGCTTCCAGCGAAAAGACCACACACCCCACCCCCACACGTTAGAGGAGCTCTAGAACGCCTGACGTCATTGGCTGCCTTCCGAGGACAGCTTCGTTGGGCACTTCAAGGCACTGATCCGGGCAGTCTCGCCACTTTTCACACTTGCGCCTTTACACACCACAAATCAACGCAATATCAACGTTTCGACACGACACCATCACCATGGCGGACGCTACAGAGAACCAGGCCCCCGTCGTCGACGAGACTCCCATCTCTTCTGTCGGCAACCCTGCCCGCAAGAACTCGCTTTCCACCTACCTGAAGAACCGACCCGAACGCTCCGAGTTGGTAGAGAGTACGTCTCATGAATTCCAACCATCCACCTGCCCATTGATCGTGGGAAATGCTGGCACCTAGCTTCGATTGATTGGGGGCCATAAGATTGGCATTGCATCTAGCAAGGGATTTGATACTAACTCATTTTTGACAGAGAACATTCTCCCAGACTCCTCAGCCGCTCCAGGCCTTCTTGCCAGCCAAAAAGAGGTAAGAATAGAATTCGCTCACTGCCTGCCTATTTGGTCCAACCGCTGGCCTCAGTGCCACTTTGGAAAGGACAGGATTAAAAAATGCTGACAATGCCCACCATCAACAGCTCCAGAAGCACATGCTCGGAGACAAGCTCAACGACAAGATCTCACACCGCCCTACTCCCGACACCCTCCTCAAGGAAGGCGTCCTACACGATGATCCCCGCTCTCCCGAGGAAAAGTACCAGGAGGCCATTGAAGAAGAGTACGCCAAGCGTGAGGGTGGTGCGTAAATTTGTCTAGGCCGTTGTATAGCGACCAAGTGCTGGATACAATGCGACCCAATTTGGTACAGACATGTTGCTGGTAGGGGCTCACTGAGAAACTGGTTTGTTTGACAAGTTGGAATTTTGCTTTTTGTTTTCCCCCCTTCCTAAGAGCTCGCGTGATATCCCAAACAAGAGGGTTTTTCAGAAGCAAAAGACAGGGCTACCTAATATTGAGGTGTTGTGATATGACTCTACAGCCTTTATCTCTCAATCGCATGTCTTAGCACGGAAGAAACCTAAAAATAAAGTTCAAAATTGACACGTCGAATCTATTAAAAGCTTCGTTTTGTTTTATTACTATTCAAGACCTGCCAAAAAAAAATGAGAGCATTCCTCGGACCGAAGAAGCCTCTCTTGAAGACATACTACCCCGCGCACGGTGGTCGGCGGTCGGGCGTGCCAAAAATAGAAACAGAAAAAGAAGGGATGGATTTAAGGAAAAAACGGGTTGCCTCCCTTACCGACGATCTTGGTTGGGGTTCCTGCAGTAGTAAACTACCCTGTTGAATTGTTTGTTTTTGAGACAACCCATGACATCGTTTGCCATTATCTGCAGCGGGAGAAACACGGAGAAAAAGAAAAGTCTAAAGTTTATTCACGTGTAAAAGTGTTTCAGAATCCGGATGTGTATATTTTCGTTGCGTTTTCCATTTTAAAGAAAGAAGATGAACACCTCAGGAATAGGGAGCAAGATAAAATAGATTTTTTTGGTTTATATTTCGTCTTAAAACAATGCTATAGATGCCGCCACCCATTCCTTCGCTTACGTCCTTAACTCCAGATGATAAGTCATATCTATTTCCTGTTTCCGTGCCCCCATGTTTCTTCTTGGCGCCATTCCTTCAGAGTTGTCCAAGCATGAAAGTATAAAAATAACATTTCCCCCAATAAGAGTCCTGAAATGCCGCGTAGTAGTAGTTTTGTGTGAATTGATTTGTAGAAGAGCCCAAGGACAGGTGGGCAAGGGCCCGGAAGGCCGGGAGTGTAGTGTAGAGGTAGTAGTTGATCAAGATTGAAGATCAAAATTGTGTCCGTTGTGTCCCAGTGTGCTCGTGTCGAAGAAGATGAAGGGCTATTATGCCTTCTTTGAGCAAAGACTGGGTAAGGCCTTTGCTGTAAAGACATTTCACTGGCCCCTGTAGGAAGGAGACGGCGAGCTGGGGTCATAGTGGCGCTTGTTGTGCTGGACAACGGTGTTAGGGCCAGACCGAATCACTTGGGAAGTATGGTCCCCTAGAGACTTTGTCAGTACGTTGTTCCTAGCAGAGTAAGCCGGGGCAGCGAGCATACTGGCACCGTATTCGCGGTAAGTAGTGGTGCTGGGGCGAGGGCTGGGAGCTGCAGAGCGGCCAGATGAGCTGGAAGAGCGGCTGGAAGTGCTCTGGTGGACATAAACGCTGTTGCCGCGGCTAGACATTGTCACAGGTTTGTGCTGGTTGTTGGTTTGTTTGCTTTAGTTGGTGAACCGTGGGTTGGTGATCGATTGGGAGTTGGATCTGTGGCAACTCTAATGATGGCGATGATCAAGTGGCAGTGGTATAATAGTGAGGATAGTTGCAGTAGCAATGGTAGGAACAGTATGATGGTTGGTAATCAAACAGTTGTCTGTATCTTGTCTACACTGAAGGTGTCGATGAGGAAATCGGAAGAGAGGTGTGTCCTGAGGAACGGGATATCATGGAAACTTTATAGTAGTTTGAAACATGGCGCCGCCATCCGGCTCGACTTAATCAAGTAGACGAGACGACGCAAGCACAGCTCAGGCAGATAGGGCGAGGGAAGGCAGCAACACCTTCAACCTTACCAGGTCTGACGGTCCATGGTCCGCGAGTGAGTGACTCAGTCAACCAGCAGTCCACCCCAGGGGAGTTGACTTTGGAGAGGTGATCTGCCGCGGCGGCCCCAAAGCGGCAACCGGGGGGCAGGGGCCGCCAATCTGAGAAGCCAAAGGCTATTGCGAAAAGAGGACGGCGAGCGTGGCTCAGGCTACGGAGACAAAGCCCGAAGCAGAGGTGGCGAACAAGAACAACAAACCGCCAACAGGGCAGTAAGTCGAGTTTGGCCGGCCTCATGATGCCGCGCAGCCAGCACGGACAGGGATGCTGATTGCAGGGCGAGGGGCGCGGCAACTTGGCCGTGAACGCCGAGGGAGGCAGCTGGGCATGGCCACGGCAGTGAAGCAGCGGCGGCAGTGAGGATGGATTGGCAAAATGCATTCGAGTCACGGCTGGTCTAGATTCACGGTGAGCGTTTTGAGATTGGGCGGGCTGCTGCGGTGCGGTGCGGCGGTACGTACATGTAGGGCCTTTGCTGGGATGGCACAGCCCTGGAAGTGGAAGATTCTGGCTGTAGGACTGGCGACATGACATGTACCGGTACCTCGCAGCACCAGATACGGTATTGACACCTGCCAGGCAATCATCAAAACCAGTCACTCGGGGCTAGCAGCCTAGCAACTGAGGCCTGCCAGAGCCAGCTTGACTGAGTCCAGTCTTGGGACCCCGAACTGAGCCACCGGGACTAGCGCCTCGTCCACAGGCGTGGGCGCTGCTAGGCAGTCAGGCAGACATCAGCGTATCGTTTCATCGAGCGCGAGTGACTCGGAGGTGCAGAGAAAGGGGGACGAGGAAGAAAAGTCGAAAAAAGGGCCACCGAGGGCTTGGATGCAGTTGGCAACGGTGAAATCGGGGGAGGGGATGTTTGCTCACCCCTCGCTTGAATTGAATCCTACGACCCCTCCTTGCTACTGCTGCAAGCTGCACGGCATGTGGCTGGTGATATCTCCTGCGGTTCCACCAGACTGCGCGTCGATGTGTGCTCCAGGAGCTCTGCAGCTCTGGGCTGTCACGTTTGCGAGCGACGGGCCAATGTATTGGACCATGGCAAATTGCGCGCATCGTCGTGTTAGTCGCGAGGAACCTCTGCGGCCAATCGACGGTTTTATGTTTGGAGCTGCATATGTCAGTCACCGTTGCCTGCTTGTTGTCCGTGCTGTTCACTACTGTTTACGAGTTGATGCTTTTCATTGACGATACTATGAAACAAGACAAAGAAGAGAATACCTCTTGGGCATGCATATTGAAGCAGACACAAGCTGGTTGGGGGGTAGAAGCCACTAATTGCCCGCCCGTTCCCCATGCCTGTACAATGCAAGAAATCGTCCAGCGACGTGATAGGCGTGGCTAGCGTCTTACCCTGTTCCTTTCCATTGTTTACTCGAGAGTCGGCATAACAGTTGCTCCTCACTGCAGCGAGCCCAAAAAAAAAATTGTGACGGCGTCCATGAAAAAAAGACTCATCAGCTTTCTTTGTGTTGTCGAAATGAACCGGGGGGATAATCCGTTCTTTGCCATGGAGAGCCGGAGGTAGCCATAGATGAGAGCTAAGCGAGGATGCAGCCTCGCATTCCGGGGGACCGCTGCCGGCATAGCCCTCCGTCCGGCTTCGCTCGCGATACGTCAAGCCCAAGAGAAAAGAAGGGGGTAATATTTTATTAACTACACACCCCTCTTATTCAACTTTCGTTTTTTTCTTTTGTTTTTGTTTTGGCTTCATGCCCAACTACACCATCCCCTCAGGACGTTTCTGCCCATTCGGGGGCCTTTTACTCGTGTAAGTGGAGGGAGCACGTGCGGACAGGGAAACGAAGCTAGCGAGGGCCGCGGCGAGGCGGTATATCGACCAAATAGATACAATGAGAAACAAAAAAAGGGATCAGCAACAAGGTGGTATACACAAGAGCTGAGAGAAGAAAAAAAGGCGAGAAAGGGGCATGTCATGTGGCACTGAGCCTTGCATCCAGTCCATCTTTTTTTGTCTTTTGTCTCTCCAATCGGCCAATTTAGGGCCTCCCTACGTCATCATACCTGACAGGTACGGAAAAGGGTCCTCCACGTTTTTTTTGCTCCCTAGGCATGAGCCCAATTTTTTTTCTCAGAATTGCAGCCTCAATTACGTAGTTGCTGAGCCCTAGAACATGTCTAGTCTTGGTCGTATAAGCTTCATTGTTATCAGTTATTCGGATTGATTCGCCAGACAGAGCCGCTTCTCGTGTCTAGCATGGTGAAGCATCGAGGCACCACTCAACGAATTGTTGATTCGCCCATTCCATCCCACATGACCTTGATCCAAAAAGATACAAGACAGAATCAAGCCCATGACGTAGATACAACAGACGCTTGTTTTCTCCAATTCTCACCAATCTCCATGCACCTTCTGCATGCCCTCCAATACGTACTGCGTTGCTCGTGCATACACGCAGCATCCCACCAATGAAACTACCATCTCTCACGTATTTTCGTGTCTTCCTTTACTTCACTGTTCTAGGCTCCAACAAAGCATGGTCACGCGAGGACATGGGAGCAAAGTGCATACACGAAAATCGCCCCTTAATGACGACAACTTCAAAACTCTCAAGAAAGCGAGCCCCGATACCCTTGACCACGAAGGATGATGAGAAGAAACAGCAATGGCGAAATAAAACAGTCTCATCATAATCGGGCCATGGGATCCAAAAAGCCCCATTGAGTCGTAGCGCCGCCGTATCTGTCGTAACAGAGATACGGCCCAGCGCCAGGCCAGGCACTAAAGCGCCATCCCCCGGAATACCTGTAGAACTGGCGCGGGGCAATTGAGTTGCATGAGGCACCTTATTGGCCAATCGCCAAAGCGCATGCAGACGCTTCTGGACCGCTGATTCGGGAAGCTGGCCACATTGCCTCAAGCCTCAAGGGTCCCCTCTCAGCTAAACCAACGGCCGTTGCCATTCCGTATTGGCCAGATATTCTCTTTCTCTCTCCTTCTCTCTCCTCCTCTCTTCTCTTCTCCCAACGAAGCCTCTCTCCCAAGAAGCCCGACGCACCGCCTCGTTCGCCTCATTTTTTTTTTTACTCTCTTCCATTGTCCGCGCCCCTCCCAGATTTTCGCCACCATGAAGGCAGCCCTGCTTCTCTCCGCCCTGGCCTCTTGCGCCATTGGCGTCGTCGCCGCCGAGGACCTCAAGATCGATGTCACCCACGCCGTCGAGTGCGAGCGCAAGACCCAAAAGGGCGATAAGCTGTCCATGCACTACCGGGGCACTCTGCTCGCTTCCGGCAAGCAGTTTGATGCCAGTCAGTCCACCCGCTAAGCCGCATCCTGTCTCTCTTTTTTTTTTTGTCTCACCGTTCTGCACCCACTGTTGGGGAAACAAGAACCGACGATCTTTGGATATTGGCTGACTTTCTTCTTCCTTCTGCTTAGGTTATGACCGCAACCAGCCCTTCAGCTTCAAGTTGGGCGCTGGCCAGGTGATCAAAGGGTTTGCACCCCCCCACGCCCCGAGCTGGATGCCTTGCGACTGAAGCTAACGGCGATATCACCTACATAGATGGGATCAGGGTCTTCTCGACATGTGCATCGGGGAGAAGAGGTAAGAAGAGCACCACGACGTCATCTCTCTTTCGCCCCCCGCCTTCAACAGTTCACGATGGCTGACATTACATCACTTTTCTAGAACTCTCACGATCCCCCCCGAGCTGGGCTACGGCCAGCGCAACATGGGTCCTATCCCAGCTGGTTCAACTTTGGGTATGATCTCCTTTCCCACCATCTACCTTTTGTTTGCGTTCCCTTTACAACCCCCACGCCGTATCAAACATCAGACCACTAATTGATGTCATACATAGTCTTTGAGACCGAGTTGCTGGCCATCGAGGGCGTCAAGGCCCCCGAGAAGCCCACCGAGAAGCCCACCGAAGAGCCGGTGGTCGAAAAGGTTGCCGAAAAGGTTGCTAGCGTCGCTGCTGAGGCTGCTGATGCTGCCAAGACGATTCTTTCCGACACTGATGACACATCCGAGACTCACGAGGAGTTGTGACGAGATGATGATTTGTAAATAGTACTAGCCTCTTGCCTTTTTTGAGCCTGCATAGCCGATCTCGAACGTCAAATGAAACGTTCCCTCGAAACGTTCCTCTTCTTTGTGTGGTGAACAAGAATTCTATCCATGTTAAGCTTTGATCAGCCGTCAGGAATCCATAAATTTCCCGAAGCTATGTATGTACTTGGGATACCCATTGGGCTCCCATCATATCTAGATTCTCTCTATACGTCATATTATTGTCCCCTTTCAATAGTGGCTGCCTCAAATAGCGCAAAAAAATCAGTCGATTTGACAGATCTGCAAAGACCAGGGAAGTGATTGGCCCAAAGAAACACCGTGTAATCCAAAGAGGCTTCAACTTGCGGCTAATGTGTATAATACAAGGAACATGTATACATCTCGACAGATATTTATCCCAAAAGCACCAGAACAATGCTGTAGATGTCATCACTCATTACCCATCATGTGCTCCTCTACCCAAAAGTGAGCTTCTTCTGCTTTGGATCCGTGACGACCGGTCGACCCCGCTTCTTTTCTGTCAGCTTGGGCCGTTTATTCACATCAGGCGGGATGGGCTTCGTATCCTTTGGCTCATCAGCCTGGACCGCATCGCGAATCGTCTGTCTGGAAAGACACAGGTCGATGTGCTCATTGAATTGCCGCTCGTTTGCTGCCTGGGGCCGGAGACATATTGGGCAATCCCACCACTCTTCCTGCGGCGGAGCTTCGCCTCCAGGCTTTGGGTTGGGCACAATCTCCTTTCCATGTCTTCGATCAGTCAGCGCCTTATCCTCATCCTCATCCTCTCCATGCTCGTGGGGTATATCGCCCAACCCATCATCTAGGCCTTCCATGAAATGCTCGTCATCTTCGTCAAATTTCTCCCACTCCTCTTCTCCCTCTAATAGCTCGCCTGCTTTTCTTTTCACGGGGCTGTTGCTGCTCGACTCTCCTCCATCTTGTCGGCGAGGCTTGAAACCAAAGAATGCCATGGTGTCAGGTTTCTTGGTGCTGACGAGGTTTGTGCAGCGAAGCCCCATTAGCCTCAGCTTCATGCCTGGTATCTCCTGCTCCAGCTTCGCAAGCATCGGCAGCGAATAGTTGTAGAGATCATCAGCTAAATATATTGATTTTGGCAGGATGACTTGTCGTGTATAGACTTCAAACGTATGCAGCTTTATCTTGATGCAAAGCGTGCGACCCTTACATTCCGCCTTTCTCATGTCTTTTTCGAGAGCCTCAGCTGTGGAGCGGAGCTTGTCTCTGAGCTTGGTAGGATCTGACATGTCGTGGAATGTGCTCTCTGTTCCAACGCTTTTCCGCTCGTATTCTTCTGCAGGCTGTATTTTGGTGCGGCCAAGGCCCAAGTAGCACCGAAGGAGAAACTCAAATGTCTTGTCGCCAAAGAGCCTATTCAAATATTGCCGCTGGTCATACAAGTCCCCGCACGTCTTGACTCCAATCTCCAAGAGCTCACGCTCCAATACTCGGCCGATGCCATTGACTTTTCTCGTTGGTAACTCTCTCATAAATGCCATGATGGCATTTCTCTCTTTGGGGAGGACATATTGCCCATTCGGTTTGTTGATGTTTGAGCAAATCTTTGCCAACCTTGCGTTGGCTGCAATGCCGGCCGAGACTGTAATGCTGGTCTTCTCATGCACCTCCTTCCTCATCTGTTCCACCGCTGCCGCAGGACCCATGCCATGCTCTTCACAGTATTCGGTGATATTCAGGTAAGCTTCGTCGATGCTGGCACTTTCGAAGCGCGGGTCGTAGTTGACAAGAACCGCCCTCACTTCCTGGGCTTTTGCACTATACTTGTGGTAGTTTTGTTTGATCAGGATGAGCTGGGGACAGAGTTTCTTGGCAACGAAACTGGCCATGCCCGACCGGCAGCCAAACTGGCGCGCAACATAGTTGCATGTGGTGAGGACGCCGCCGCCAACTGCAAATGGGACATCTTTCAACTCGGGCCTATCCAGCTGCTCAACAGCTGCAAAAAAGGCATCGCAGTCAAGGTGCACGATGTGCTGGCTGAGGTCTCGAGAGAGCTCGAGCTCCGCAAGCAGGCGGTCGGCATTTCGTAGATCGCGCGTCAGGTCTTGTTGTTCCAGCTTCTTCTTGCGTGATAAGATTTGGTCAATCTTTTTCGTAAGGATCTTGTCTCGGAATTTTTCGCGGCTGAAAAACTTGGACCCCTTGGATGCATTATAGATAATCTCCGAAACCTGCGTCTGCGCGTTAACAAATGCTGGTTCAACACATGGCAACACATGTCTTTGGCAATGACCTTGCTTTGGTCGACCTTGTCTTGGCCCGCCTTGGTCAGCGAAGGCCCAAGCAGGTGATATTTGAGAGTTTTGAGGACATCATCTTCATCCTCTTCCAGATGCGCTGATTCCGCCGTGGGTTCCGCAGAAGTCATGGTGATGAAGCCATCAAGATGCAGTGTCCGGCAACAGGGTGTGAAATGCGAGTCAAGGTATTTATCAGCATCATACTGCCAAAGCTCAAAAGCGCAGGCCGGACCCTTGCACTATTCGCGCACGAGCGGAATTCCGACGATGGTCAAGACGCGTGCCTGCCGGGATGGAGAGAAAGCCAGGATGCGATAGCAACACGGAATCACGTGCAGAATTTCGAGAGCCATTACGTATGGTGCCGCTAATCAGCAGTGGTCAATACGCAGCGGGGCATTGTTGTAGAGGCTTTGTGACAGAACAGCCCGCGACGCACCGCTATTGGCTAGAGGCTGTGCTTGCACCCCTCACTGTTTGGTCGTGTAAGCGCCGAGACGCCTTAGTCTCATGGTCGACATGGCAAAAAGTGACAGACGATGCGGTTTAAAACAAAGCTCGTCAAAATAAGGCCTCTCAAGATTAATCCTGTGAAAATAAGGCCTGCCGAGTCTGCGTCCAAGGAGTATAAGTAGCAACTTGCGCACTGCTAGAGACTGAAGGCATCCATATCTTCAGAGCTTCATCAGCTCACCACAATCTCGAGACAGAACAGAGGGCTTCGCATTCTCGGCTGGTAACCCAGCAGCTCTCAGTTACAGTCAAGATGGCGGCAAGGCCAGGCGAGGAGAATGTAGCTACGCTGTGAGTGGACGAGAGTCGCAATCGGAGCTTATAGCAATTGCTAACATCAAGGCTGCCTTTTACACAGCTTCGGAGACGTTCACTACTTTTACTCCCCGGCGAATGTGAAGCCTCGCCATCATCGGTTTGACAAGGGATCTTACGTCTACTTGTTTGAGAACGCCAACGAGAGGAGATGCCGCATTGAGATTGCGAACCACCCCGGAACAGAGGATCAAGATGCTTTCTATGGATGTAAGAACAAGCAGCGCTATCGTCACCAGCAGAGTGCAAGAGACTAACATACTCGTTTCCTTGTCGCGAAATAGTCCTCGACCAAACGCACGTTCGATACTCATATAAGCAACACTGCACCGTCTCCTTGACCGTTGCCGAGTCGGTCGACCAGAGCGAATGGCATCTGCCCACCTACGATCCGCGCAACGAGACCAAATATCACTACAAGCTGCATTCGCTCGACATTTACTTCTGGACGCAGCAGGATGCGCTGCAATTCATCAACGGCGTCCGGCGCGTGCTTCCGCCGGCCCAGATCGAGGTTCTTGATGAGCCAGGTCCGCCTCCTCAGCCAGCGGGAATGACTGCCGTCGTCCAGAAGCTCGAGACGGCTGCCATCTCCGATCCCAAGTACAACAACGAGGCGGTATCATCGCAGTCGGCTTCTCAAAGCTCGGTTGGCGGCGCTGGCGATGTTTCAGCAGTTTCGTCAACAGCTCCGAGCCTCACCTTGCCGCCGCCGCCGCCTCCTCCTTCTCAACCGGCCAGCTTTGCGCCGATGGCATATAACCCAGCTGCTCCAGCCGCGCCCGAGGCGATTCGTCACCGTGAAAAGACTCCTCCTCCGGATGAAGACCCTCTCAACCCGCTGGCAGTCGCCGTAGCATATGATTATCGCGGCCAGCCCTTCACTCCGGGCATTCCTCCGACTCCTGGCATTCCCCCGCCATCTGCACTCGGCAATCTGGGCAACGGACCTCATCAGTTTGCAGCACCTCCAGCCAACCCCCTTCCTCCAGTTCATCCTGGGATTCACCGAGCCACGACGATGCCGGCGCAAGCTTTGCCCTCTCCCGGCCTGCCCGGCACGTATGGGGCTGGGTTCCCGGCTTCTCCCGGCTTCTCGCCGCCACCAGCATCAATGCCACCAGCATCAATGCCACCAGCGACAAACCAAGGCCTTCCTGGTCCTCCAGGTCCTCCTCCAGGCGGATATTCCAACTACTCATATTCCCAGCAGCCAGGTTATAATCCAGCGGCGCCTGCAGATTATTCCATACATCAACAAGTGTATCGACCGACAGAGGCTGAGGCTCATGGCCACCACGGACATCAGCCAAAGAAGGAGAGTAAAGGAAGGCTTGAGGAGAATGCTGGACGGCTGGAACGCGGCGTGACGGGCATGTTGAAGAAGTTTGAAAAGAAGTTTGGTTAGAGTTGAGATGACAATATGCACGAGTAGAGAATAAGACAGGGTTGTGATTTCGTAATAGCAGGGATATCCAGACTTGGAGGAGTACCGGGGGCCTTTTTCTTGCTTTTTCTTTTTAAATCCTTGAATAGTATGATGCAGCTTAGAAGATCGTCGTTTGACGCTTCAATGCAAGATTGTTACACCTCTTCCCTACTTCATCCCTTTCCCGATAGTTTAGACGGCAGCCTTCTTTAATATGGTTAGCAGCCGACGGTGTCAGCACTGACGCTTCTATTTTCGACCTAGGGGCCGTTTGCTGCAGGTTGGGCGCTTCTGCGAATGAGCGATGGGTAGCGTGGTGGCGGTGTAAGATACACAACATGGCCTATTGAGTTGGCTGTAAGGACTACTATTGTCCCTCAATAAGAAAAAAGAAAATCCAACTGTCTTGTGAGTTTCCTCACAAGGGACCGTTTCCGAGAAGGATAGTAAATGTATGAATGCCAATGAATAGCGGAGTTGTAACCTACCGCCCTAACAAGAATTTGGGACGTAACCGGCGTGGATCCGGTGGCAGTAGCGGCTGTATACTAAGAATAGCATCTTTTACCATCTAGGTACATAGAGGTCGAGGGCTTCAGTAGCTGATGTTACAATATGATAACGGTCTCAAGAATTCATCTCTTACACAATCTTACGCATTTCTGCGCCGGGTGACGTTTTCATATCAAAGTTTTGTGAGATATACCGCCATAGAGTTCAACTCAAAAAAGCCACAACTTAGTCCGGAGCACTCGTGTCCGGCCCTGTTTGTGCCTGCAAACACGTTGCTTGGTCTATCCAGTCTGACGTCGTGGCTTTCTCCACTGCATGATGCAGCACCTGTGTCGCAAACTCCCAGATGCTTGTTTGTTCGTGCCAGATAGTATCTGAACACCTAGTACTACATGGGTAGAGATCAAATTTTCTCAGACCGATCTCAAGATCAGAAAAGACACGCGTGACAGGCGCGCTAGCACTACCACCCACCCAAAGCACACGCAGCCATTAATAGCAAAAAGCAACGGCCCGTCCAGCGGGTAGCTTAGCAGCCCAAAGGGTGTTCGCCTGCGGGCGGACAATGGAATCAATGCTAGTGCCAGCCACCCATTTTGAGTCGACGGACAGCGAATCGGCAGCGCCTCGCAGCCCAGCTTTTGGAACCTGCCGAATGGCTGCAACTCAACTCGGCCATGCGGTTATGCATCAGATCAGCCTTAGACTCAGCTGCGACGCGGCATTCCGTCCAGCCCTAAGACGTGGCTAGGCCATCGGAACACGGAGCCATTTTCGTTTTTCCCTTTCAAATCCTTTCCACCCAGCGCTGGCTGAGTCGATGGTGGCTTAGCACCCACGGCTTGCTTGTGAAAGCGTCATGAATGGGGCTGACAGGCGACTTTTAGCGTATCGCCGGGTCGCCTTCTCAGGGCCTCGGGGGCGTCCTCGAACTAGCTACAGGTGCAAAGCCCACTGGCGTCAGGCCAGCAGGTCCCGCGAGCCCCGACCCTGCATCTCATGTTTTCCGCCTCCCGCTTCCTTCTTCCTTTTCTATTGCTGCCCGCCCCGTCTCGTATTCTCTGCTCTTGATTGTTTTTTTTTTCTCGTCATACTCCCTGTGCTCCGTAACCTCACTTCATCCCATTGCTTGCTCGAGACTGTCCGCCGCTCCCCGCATAGTCGACGCTGCGAACCTGGCCGTCCCACCTCGCTAAGAAACCAGCCGCTACATCATCTGCTTGGATCCTCGGTCACTGGAGAGACGCTGGCGCCGCCCGCACTGGGGAGCTTACATACGATACGAGCCGCGCCTCCGGCAGAGGCCCAATGCGGACCTCAGACTCGTGAAGCTGAAACGACCGACAGAAAAATCTCACCCTCGCACCACCAGCTATCGCGATTGCCTCTTCTCTCCTCCCCATCCATCGGACCTGCGTCCTCCCAGTACATGTCTCGCGCGGCCGGCGAGGATGTATCTTCCTATATCCAGACGAGCGGCGCAACCTGCTGAGGGCGCTCAGCTGTCGCAAGCGACTCGCCACCTCCATACGCTAGTGCGGCGGGATGGAATGGGTGGCAGCGTTATAGGCGCTGTAAGTTCCCAAGATGAAGACGGCTGCTGGGATTAAAAATTTTTTGCTAATGCAGGAAATGCTGTAATAGATCATCATAGGCGTCGTCGTTGCAATCATTTTGGTTGTTGGCCTCGTGCTTTTCATCAGGCGGAGAAGAAAGTTCAAAAAAACCAAATACGAACGTGCTCAGGGAGACGATACGAGGGAGGTAACCAACTCCCGTGGCATCAACGCAACGGCTACATCGAGGACTGGACGAGCTGCACGATCGAATGGCCCCCCTCCAGCGTCATCAAATCGCAACAATGCAGCTGCAAGCGGCAATGTGGATCGCAACACGTCGGTTCGCTCGGTCATGACTCTGCCCGCCTACCGCCAGGATGCTGCACAAAACGAACAGGTCATAGGGCGAGAAGGTGAAAGAGACGGCATCGACGTCATTGTCGACTTACCCACCGAAGAAGAGGTGGAAGCTTTGCGCGACGAAGAGATGGAGTCCATGTACCAAATCCGGCTTGCGCGGCGGCAACTGATTGAGGAACAACAACAACGGAGAATTGAGCGACAAGAAGCCCGGACACGAGGCGACGTCGCAGCGCTAGCGGACATCCGTTCTCGTACACGAGCTGCGAATAACAGCACCGTTATCGACGACCTCCGCCGCGAAATGGAACGAGCCAAGGAGAATCGAAATCTCTCCGTGTCAAGCGTATCTTATGCAGACGTTGGACTGGCCCGCCATGACGGCACAAGAATCCGTGCTAATAGCACCGAAAGCGAGCGCGTTGGCCTTCTTTCGGATGCTGGAACTATTGCCGTGTCTGATAATCGGTTATCCCAACAGCACAGCCGCGTGATGAGCGAGAGCTCCGTCATCAGCATGGATAGCAACTTTCCCTCGCCGGCCTTGACCCGGTCTGCCGAAGCCCCAAGCGAAGCCAGGGCAGGGTCGAGCCCCGAGCTTGTGGAGGCGGATTTGGGCGACGAGGCTATGCCACCTCCGGGCTATGAAGACGTTTCTCTCGTGGACGACGACGATTTCCATGATCGATCAATCCTGCCAATACAAGAACCACCACCAGACTATCCAGGTCACCATCGATCGGGGTCGCAAAGGAGCCGACGGAACGAGACATCGCCGTCCCTTGAGTCGGCCTCGAGCCAGAATAGTTCGACAGAGCGCGACGAGCGACGCATCAGCCGCGGCGTTGGCGGTATACCTCAACTGCCCAGCCTACGAATCAGAGACCTTCCTCCGATTACGGTTGAGCCGCCAAGCGCACGCCCGCCGCAACGTGAAGGCGCCGAAGAGGCCGAGCTGAGCCCGTTGTAGAAGAGGAAAAGTTATACATGCATGCTGCGAAGAATCTTGGATATTTTTTTGCTCTTTTTTGTGTTTCTTTTCTCTTTTCTTTTTGTGTCTCTCTTTTATGTGTTGATCGAATGAGCTATGATTTATGGACAGCCTTTTTTTCACTTATACTTAATATCTTGGATTTGGATGCGTGAGGAGTGCAAACGAATATGGAGCAAGCGCTATGCTGGGTTCTCATGCTGAGTCTGTTTTTTATCGAGGCGGGCGCTTCTTCTTCTTCTTCTTCTTCTTTTTCTTCTTCTTTTTTTTTCCTTTCTTCCTTTCTTTTTCATATCCTATGTCTTCATGGGCGGTGTTACGGCGAGAAGGAGGAGGGACAGAGGAGGCTTTTTTGTATATAGAATCAAACGAGGGGTGATTGAAGCTGTGGATTGCGTATGTGCGTGTGAAATACTGTAAAGCATAGGAAGCTTGTTCATCATTTATAGCCTATATAGTACTTACGTCACTCTATTGGTTTACTCCCTTTTTTCTGTATATTCGGGCCTACCTTTCCAGATGCGATAGCAGCGGGACCATTCTGCGACATCTCAGATTGTATGTAGCCAATAAAGGATAGAGAAAATGGAGGTTCAGCATATCTCTGCAGGCGATACAACCACATGGGAAAGGTGTGATGAGTTTACATTCTTCAATCCAAGACAATGGCGGTCAGCAGAACTAGAACCAGCAAAGCAGGTGTCGTGATCCATCAGTCTCTCGTGGTCCCTGAGCAAATTGAAGTGTTGTACGAGGTACGCGACATACACGGCACTCCACCGTATTCCCGTATTTTTTTCTGCCAGGGCTGCAGATTTTCCCGGACGCCCAGTTATATAGTCTTCCGTGCGTGGCCAGGCACATGGATGCAGCGCGAATCACTAGCAGGATTGGCGTTCTAACTCAATTGCGTGCGTGGTATCGTTGCCGTGCAGCTGAGGGGTAGCTGGATTCGAGAGAAATGGCTGAACGAGGGCGTCGGGGAATCGGGTCGAGACTCTGGCCGTTTCGGACCTATTTCATCAAAAAGGGCAATCTCGGCATAATGTTATCCACTGCATCGGAATCAGATCCTTTTTTTTTTTTTTTTTTTTGTTTGTTTATTTCTTTCCTGAGAGCAAGTCGGAGGAAAAAGAAACAAGAATATGAATAGTAAAATGGTGCAGCCAGCGATTTTAACTTTTAACCTCTTTTCCTCCCCTTTTGAAGAAGAGGGGAAGACGGGGAATTTAAGAGTGACATTTTCTTTTTAACCTTTTGGCGTTGAGGCCGTGCTTGCGTTCGGTCTCACTGGCGCAAATGCGGTCAGCGGCACCGGGTGGTGCGGGCGCGTGGCCATGTGTCGATACATGGTCGGGCGATGTAGCCGAGTTGGGGACCGTCTTCAGCGGGGAGACGAGAAGTTATTTGGACGGTTGGCGTGTCGTTATTGGCGTCGTGATGGTGATTCTGTGAGTAAGAGGTGGTAAGTTGGCAGTTGAGAGAAGACAGCCTGTGAGAATGAGTGAATGCCAGACAACGAATTCACAACTGACGTGAACAGGCTGAAAACGACTCAAGCAACTAGAGGGTCGCTTAGAAATGGGCCAAGCAAGCATTGTGCCTTGATCGCAAAGTGCCATCCGATCCACGATGCCGCAGGGGAGCTTTTGCTGGAATCGATACGTCCCCACTTTATCCGATCGTGATGCTATAGCGCACCGGAGAGGCTGTCACGGCCAGACCATGAATTGCATCATTCTTCGTCTCAATGTTTATAACACCTTTCGTTCCATCGGTAAGCGAGCAAAAAAGAGAAAATGCAAAAAGGGAGCATCCCGTCATTGTTTAAAGAAAGAAAATCGGCCTCCCATCTTCAATCCCGCGCGCTTAGTGACTTAGCAAAGCGTTAGCTAAGCTTCGGTCGTCCACTTTTTCGACGCCCCCGCCCAACCCACCGGCGGGGTCAGTGCCGTTTGTCAGGCTCAAGTAATGCTGATTGTAATGGCTGTTTTTTTGAAGCAACTGCTGCAAATCTACGCAGAGGCGAAAATCTGGACTGTGAAACTACTTGGCAGCCAATATTAATCAATGCTGACACGATGATTACAGTCTTCTTTTTTGCAGCTTTGTTTAATTTATTTTCCTTTTTTCCAAAGCTCTAATCTCCTATCTCGGCATCTCGGAAACGTAGCAATTTGAACGGTCTGCCAATTCACCGTGATTACCAATTGCAGCCATTGTGCATTCCAGCGATTCAGCCCAGATCTGATGCCTCCCATTATGTGATGGTGCCGTAAAACCCAAGTACAACTTAGATACTACGTTAGAAAAAAAAAGAGGGTCTCTTCGGAACCGATGTACCTCGTAATACCGTGATCTCATAGCCGCACGTAGAGGTACCGCGGATATGCAAGCACACCACACACCACACACCTCGAGATGCAGCGAAGCAACCTTTCCACTAAGACCCAATTCATGGCTAGGCGCCTCGGAATTCAGCCGGGCCCTTGCATGGCCTCTCCCCTGGGTATAAGAACTCAGGTCCTTCCTTCCCTCGGATCTTTTGGAAAAGCCTCATCACCACTCACAGTTGTCTGAACTCAAACAGCTCTTCCTTTTTCCTTTACAGCTTAATACTATTTTTCTTTGAGATACCCCCCCAGTTTTCCTCTTTTTGGAAACTCTAATAATCACAATGGCTCCCAAGATTGCTATCGTCTACGTAAGTTGAGGCCTACCTTTTTGCTTCTCTACCTTCCTGTAGCTATCAATTGGCCGTGCAAAACATCAATTGCATCGCCAATTCTAGCAACACGACCATGAAACCTTGCTTCTTACTAACATCAAATCTCTTTGTTAGTACTCCATGTACGGCCACATCAAGCAGCTCGCCGAGGCCGAGAAGAAGGGTGCCGAGGCTGCTGGCGCCCAGGTCGACATCTACCAGCTCCCCGAGACTCTGTCCCAGGAGGTGCTCTCCAAGATGCACGCCCCTCCCAAGCCCAGCGATATCCCCATCCTCGAGGATCCCAAGACCCTCACCCAGTACGACGGCTTCCTGTTTGGCATTCCCACCCGATATGGGAACTTCCCCGCTCAGTGGAAGGTATGTATCACACTCTGATAATTGTATGCACAGAGGGGAATGGTGCTAATAGGATTCTTATGTAGACCTTCTGGGACATGACCGGTGGAATCTGGACCTCCGGCGGCTACTGGGGCAAGAAGGCCGGCCTCTTCATCACCACTGGAACTCCCGGCGGTGGTCAGGAGTCCACTGCCCTCTCCGCCATGTCCACCCTGGCTCACCACGGCATCATCTATGTTCCCCTCGGCTACGCCAAGACCTTCCCCGACGTCACCAACCTCACCGAGGTTCACGGTGGCTCCCCCTGGGGTGCCGGTTCCTTCGCCGGCGCCGATGGCTCTCGCCAGCCCTCCGAGCTTGAGCTCCGCATTGCCACCGCCCAGGGCCAGGCCTTTGCCGAGACTCTCTCCTCGTGACTACATGGCAGCAAAGACAATAAGTCGGCTGTCAAGGTGGCCCCGACCAATTCGTCTACTCCGGCTGCCCCAAAGCCGGAGCCGATCCCGGAGAGAGAAGAGAATGAGAAGGATGGTTTCTGTGGCCTTCCAGTCAAGTGTGTCATCATGTAAAGGAAATGAGAGAAAAAGAAATGGTCATTTTGTGAGGGGATGAATAATTATACAACTATACGATATCAGCTGCAATTCTTTTGCCATGACTTGAATTACAATACCTAGTACTAGATGCAATAGAATTCAAGTACATTAATCTTGTCAGTCTCGTCTTGCTAGTATTAAGAAAACGTCATCTGTCAACTGTCTGTATCAGTCATGATTCATGTATAGATGCTCCTTCTTGATAATGCACAGCGAGGTCCTCAAGAAACACAGCACTAGATACAATGGCTTCAATGTAAATCGATCTTATCAATCTTGCTAGCCTTCGCTACAGTGTCGAATCGCAATCATCTCTATTAGTCATGATTTATATATGCTCCTTCTTGCGCAGTGCACAAATCTCCGCCATGCAGTCGATGGAGAGCAAATCGTGGCTGATTTGCTTTGCGTTTTTCCCAATCATCAAGTCGTCGACTAGTTGGTACAAGTAAGTAATGGTAGTCTCTTTGGAAGAACTCCTTCCCAAAGGATTTCCGCCAAAAGACTCCCAGTAGCTGGTCTGTAGATCCTCAATCACATATAAGCCGCCCGGCTTGATGGCTTTCCAGAGAAACTCCAGGGAAGTCATCTGCTGGTCCATTGTATGCCCGCCATCGTCTATTATGATATCAAAAAGCCCGTCTGCGGTTGCTTCGGTGGAAAACTTTGCGAGGAAGAGAGTGTCTGCCTGATCGCCGACGAAGACGTGTGCGTTGGGGGTTTTGTCTTGGTATTTTTTGGCGCACTGTCCATCGTACTCGATGAAGTAGAGGTTGACGTGGGGAAAGTATTCGAGCCAAGTGTAATAGGAAGCTCCGGGGCCATAATCCTGTGTGTGCCAGGTGGTTAGAGATTGTCCATCTGATAGAATAGGACCCGCGCTTACCATGTTGCAACCAAGCCCAATCTCCAAGACCTTCAACTGATCGTCTCGAATGCCCGACAGATATTTGTCGTACATGTGTTGGTACTGGTGAGTGGTGACTTTGTCTGTGCCATATTTGCGCGCAATCTGCTCAAAGTCTGGGCGTCCGGCGACAGCTTCATCACCAAGGCTGCCTTCTTGATGAGTGGGATTGGGGATATCAGAAAACGCACCAAGCAAACGATACGCACCGGTGAGACGTCAGTTTCCCTTGGATGCTTTCTGCCGTTACACTGCCCCACTGGTTGAATACCGCATAGAGAAAGAGAGTGGCGGACGCAACAAAAGCCAGATAGAGGGATCGATTGCCTGTCATTGTGACGTCGAGCTGTGATGATCTTCTCTGGTGATCTTCAGATGCTGCGGAGAAAGGCAGTGGAAGGCTCCGGTGATGGGTGATTCAAGGGCTGGGCTGAATGAAGCCATCATGCAGTGGCTACAGTGGTACCGCGAGTCCCATGTTGAATGTACGCTGCAGTTCAGCCGGGAGGGCAGGTGCAGCCTGTCCATACACCTGCGGACGCTGCTGCCGTATGTCAAGAACAGAAAGATACAACGAGAAGGAATTACTTTCACAACACGGCAACAACAAGTGACTAAAATGGAGAGGCACGTACATACATCATACCGCTTGTTGTGATGCCTAGGTATTCAGCAAGTACCACTACGCAAGAGTGGCCCTTTCTTCTCGAGTGCCTGTGTCTACATCGGCAGGTGACTTTTGGAGTCACTTGAGACAAGCAATCACGTTTTCAGGTCTACCTACCCGATCCACCTCTACAAATTGCAATTGCTGTCCTTCATTAGAATTACTATAGTACTACTATCCATCACCTCCTCTATCTTTTGCATGCCTGTACGTGCTAATACTCTGCCGTGTCCATCCATATATCAGTCATAAACTCTAATTTGGGCGTGCCGCACCCCGTCGTCTCCCCCACACAAACCCTCTTTTTTTCTTTAATTTCTGTTCCCCCTTTTCTTAAACAGGTCCGTCTCAGACCCAAAAAATGGATTCGGCTGGAAGGGCGTCAGAACGTGCGGATCCGATTGCAGTTCGCCATCATACGGCCGCTGGCGATCATCGCCCACCGGGGGCGCTACTTTGATCTCTCCGCGATATATTTCAATCACAGATATGACGGGCAGAACCAAGAGCAGCATCGACAGAAGCTGACCAAAGCTCCAATCCTTCTCGCCCTCGTCGCTTAGCTTCACTGATGGATGTCCAAAGGCTTGAGACAGCAGAATCACCCGTACCGCCGCCCCAATGGCAACGGCCGTCATGAGGATCCATCCCACAACTTGTACGATTTTATAGAATCTCTGCTTCCGGCTATGCAGATACCATGTTGCGAGCACAAAGATGATTACGTTTCCCGCCATTGCCGCGATGGTGCCCACATAAGATAACCCAGCATTGGATGGAGCCTTCTCTCCGTCAACTTGCCAGACACAGGCAACGGGCAGAGTCGACTTGTCTAGCCCCTTGGAGACGGTCTGGAGGATAAACACGCCAGAAACTGACGATAGTGCCAAGTTGACGAACATGAGAAACTGTCTCAGCCATCTCAGAACCCAGTCACGGCGGTAATCTCGAACTAGCGCCAGAAGTGTGGTATTGTGCGTTGCCATGGATAGGAGGGACAACATCCAAATCAGGAAGAAATGATATGGGACAAGGGAGTTCATCTTGGCTAGACCAACACCTGCGAAGCCATTCATTCATTAGCGTCGTGCTACCTGGAGATATCCGGGGTTCGTTCGAGCCGCTTACTCTGGATGCCGATCCCTTGCATGATCTGTGAGTCGCTGTATCCGTTGAGTAGCTTTCGCCGGGTTGTTGAGTTTTTCCCTCTAAAGTCCACAAGAATAACGCTCGCTGATAAGATGATGGCCAGCAGGGCTGTGATCATGAAAGAAAGGAGAATCTATGCATCACAGTCAATACGGTGCCCGACGATGGCAGAGCCGTGGTGTTCGTTCTCTCACGACCTTGTGCCGCGAGTGCCGGTCAACATACTCCTTGTCCTGCAACCCCCGAATCACTGGGGGTGGATTCAGGTGCAGACGTGCAGTTCAGTGTCCCCATGTTTGAAGATAATGAGATTATGCTTTGTCAAGCAATGGGATCATGAAATGAAGATTGTGGAACGAAGCAATTACGAGCAATGTCAAATTAGAAGAAGAGGGAAACAGAGTCGCCAGCTGATGCCAGTCTACTTTAAGAAGCAATTTGCATTTGAGGACTTGGCATGGTGGGGAGCTCTCATTATACCCAATCTGTTCGTATGACATCTACAGCAGCATCTGATGATGGACTAGACTGGGCGGCTCACCTTGAAACACGGGAGGGTGTCTGGGCTGCTGGAGCCGCCCGTCATCGACTGGCCAAGATTTTTTGCATCTGCCACAGTGGCCATCAATACCCTGCACTTGGACATTCCTGGGCGACAAAACTGCTTGGCTGCCGCTGCTAAGCCATAATACAGCATGAGGGCAGGATTCAGGAATTCGCCAGGATCTGCTGTTGGTCTGCTAATCTTGGAGCTTAGAGGGAAAAGCTTAGGTGATGATCATCGCTGGCCACCTTATCCAAGTTTGGAGGAGCGCAGTCCCATGGCCTGCCGCCATAGAACCCCGGCAGTTGGGCAAAATGAGTTCCACTGCGCACTGAAAAAAGAGGCACGCCTTGCAACCCTGCAACCCTGCAGCTCAGCAACATGGTCTGTCTACCTAATCCGGCATCAGTCACAATTGAGTTTGCTTTTTGTCCTTCTAAGCTGCAGGACGCTTAGATAGCGCCTACAGGGTACTCTGCGAATTATAAGCACTGGTGGTTGGAGATATTACAAGTATCATCGATACGAATCACATGAGGTGAAGTTCGCTTTCTACCGCGTCAGCCCACGCGACCAGCTTGCTTAGCTCCTTCAAGAATATAATGAAAAATGACAACCGGGGGTCAAGAGGGGAAAATGAGGGCAACGAATGGACTTTGCTGATCGACCGTTCGAGAATGCCAGCATTAAGATACTCACGGTTACAACATACGTTTGGGCGCAAGTACCTATTATTGCTGTCGCACCACGGTGGCCCTTTATAAGATTTGATTCGACTTGAGCGCTGCAGTCTGTCCCAAGCAGGATATTAGCCCTGTATCTTGTCTTCAAAGGGGAAAGAAGGGGAAGAGAAGTTCATGAGCCGTGGCTGTGTCCTCCCTTGCCTTGTCTTGCGGCAACCCCGTTGTTTTTTTCTTAACTTTCGCCCCCAGCTATCGGGATAGACTTGCGGCGGCCGACCTCTGATAAAAACTCCACTCATGCGCCCCTACGGAGACAATTAACCAATGCGATGCCAGCTTTATCGATGCCTATGGCTGCAGGGATACTGACTTGGGAAAAAAACAAGTTGAAACTTTTGTGATAGAAGCATGGGGCAGTTCGTAACTGCACAGTATGTCGTTGCCACCATCTCTCTCTCATCTCAACAACAGACGGCACAGTTCCGCCAAGTACAGACTTGTTTCTGAGACACCTGAGACATGGCAGCACATTGGCCCGTTACCGGCTGACTGGATCAATAGGTAGGAAGCGCATGCCGTGTATGAAGTACCTCTGGTATAATGAGTGCAACGCTGCCTATGCTCGATTAGACTCTCGCCTCTCAGCCGAGCCCATTGGGAGATCTCTAGCGCTAGTCGCCCGTAATAACGATCGACGCGCGAGATGCCCTGTCTGTCAGGCTGCCTGTGCCTTCTTCTTGTCAAGGGATAGGGTCTTGTCCCCTATCTTCATCAAGGCAAGCCTAGCGGCAAGGATACCTGGATGATCCACGCAACTATGAACCGCTCGGACTGAGGCCCAGCTGCTTGGATCGGTCCAAGATGCTTGTCACCAGCGGACATGTCGGACGATGGCCATTGTCGACCAGACGGGCGGCCGACGCCGTTAAGCTAGGACGGCGGCAGCCCTGCCCGGCCA
Organism: Trichoderma sp. CBMAI-0020; assembly: GCA_030708095.1. Taxonomy (NCBI): domain Eukaryota; kingdom Fungi; phylum Ascomycota; class Sordariomycetes; order Hypocreales; family Hypocreaceae; genus Trichoderma; species Trichoderma sp. CBMAI-0020. The sequence continues at coordinate 2,554,022 of JAJNCI010000001.1, forward strand.
CCGCGCTGGCCGCCAATGCAATGGCAAAACAGCCTCGTTTGCTGCCATCGTCGAACTTCAAAGCGACCCCTTTGAGAGCCGGAGAGCCGCAAGTGGATCGTGGGTGCGCTAAACAGCGGCCGTCGCCAACAATACCGAGCGCAGGTGCGCGTAGTGGCAGGTGGGCCGTGGACGTTGACCTGCGTTCCATCCTATGCTCCCCGGCATAGTAAGCTTCAAGTGCATATAACGCCACCGCAGCAGCAGCAGCAGCAGCAGGCTCGAGAGTCAAAGCGTTTAATTTGCGAGGCTACCAACACCGTATACAGGTATATCTAGCAGCCCATGTAGGTACTGCTAGGTAGTATACTGGTAGTGAGTATTACCACGACTACGACTGTGTACTTTGCGGTGCTGTTGCTCGACGTTTCAGCTGAACTGGCGCTGGTTAGCCACGCACGAGGATCGCACATGGCTTGTAGGCCCTGGCTCATCAAAACATGCTCCCCATGTGGTTCACCCGGCCGGACGGTTCACTGTTAGGCCTCTGAGACTCTAATTTTGCACACATGACCCAAGACCTCGATGGGATTTCAAGACCGGGGAAGTGGCCCGGCGAGCGGTGCACCGGAACTGAGTCGCATTTCATGGCCCGGGCTCCCCAACGGGCAACGGCGCGTTTTTTCGCGAGTGTTGGTTGGTGGACGGCTCAGAGATAAACTGGAAATGTCTGGGAGTTGGAGCTGGCCAATGCGGAAAAGTGGCAGCAGTAGCATCATCTTCATACCCAAACCCCACATGTGAGGTGATGCTATATTGCCTCCCCCCTTGCCTCTGCTCGCCAACTCTGCGAGTGCCGGCGAGCTACCGTAGGGCATCCTTGCAGATTTGGCCAAGCTACGGGATCTGTCAGTCGGCGACTGTCTGATTCTCTTGCCCCCCTCTAGCGCGAGTTAGCCAACCATACTGCCGGTCCCATGTCAGTGGATTGTCGAGGAGAGGGGGGCCTTGACTCCCGCTGGCTGAGAATCTCGCTCGGCCGCAGACGGTGGCAGCGAGTAGAAGGAAATGTCTAGACGGACAGGTCGATATTGCGTTCCCACCGGTGGAGCGCCCTCTCCACGACCGCTTGCTTCGTTCCCATTGCCATGTTTTTCTCAAAACGGCCCACCACCCATATTCGAGGCGAGCATGTCTCAGCCTGTACGGAGCAGATGAAACCTGGCCAACGACGGTTGCGAGGAAAAGCTACTTGGAGTATGCAATCCTAACATGTGGGCTCATGCTTGGGATACCGCCTTTGGGTACATACATCTGGGCCGGCCCATGTCCTCGCATCCACACCCCCCCCTCTCTTCCTGTTATGCCACCTTTGCGGCGGCGCTTCCCGTAGTCAAGTGCTTGTTATTAGATTGATCTAGGATAATTAGCCAGGAGCAGCACTTGGGCGCCCTGGGGTTGCAAGCTTTATATCTCTCTGCATGCCTTGTCTTGCATGATATTATCGAGATCAAATCTTGTCGACAAGTCTCCTCTAGTCCGCCATGATCGTCCTTCCTAGGCCTACTATGCTTCCGAATCTGGGAGCTCCTAGTGCTCACAGCACAAATATCCAGTCTTCTGGCTCACGATTCGTCCACCACTATCATCCTTACCGCAACCCTCAACATCACCAAGGTCAACCTCACAGCAACCGCCATCATCCACATCAACCGCAAATGGGGCATCTGCAACAGCAACAGCAACAGCAGCAGCAACAGCAACAGCAGCAGCAACAGCAACAGCAGCAGCAACAGCATCGGCGTCAGCCCAGCCACCCACATCCACATCCACATCCACATCCACACCGACATGATAGTCCTCCTCAACGGCAAGAGCAGCAACGGCAGCAACAACCACAGCAACGGCAGTACCATTCCCCGCAACCTCAGCAAGCCCTTCACCATCGGCAGCATTCACGAACCATGCCGTCGTCCCTGATCGAGCGTCTGCCGCCAGATGTCCAAAAGACTGTCTTCTCGTACCTTGACTACGAAGCCCTCATCCATCTATCCACCATGAATCGATATTTTCATCGGGTTCTAGATCCTCAGAGGATGGCCGACCCAGCAGACAAAGCGCAGTTTATCATGAGAGCGGCGAAAGACTTCCCCCAGCATCGCCCCAGCGAGAAGGGACATGACTACAAGCCTGGCAACTTTGAGTGTTACGTTTGCTTCCGTGTGCGATCGCCAGAGCATTTTGACATGCTGCAGCCCCAGTCCGTCTATGTCGATATCCACGGCCAAATCGTCCGTGACCGAGAGCCTGACACGCGGTCAGATAGGCTCATCATGCTTCGACGATTCTGCATCTCGTGCGGCGTGGACACGGGCATCCATGCTCCGTTCGACTGTCTCACTACACGGACGGGGCGCGATCTTTGGGTCTGCAGATGCAGGAAAGTGTGGTCCAAGCCGCTCTGTCTTCGGTGCCCTGACTGCCAGGGAGACTGTCCTCTCCGGCCAAGAAGGAAGCTGGGTGTTGATCGTCCATGATTTGCGTGTTGGTATGATTGGCGGTGGATTATATGGTTGGAGATGACAATACTGCGTTGCTTGTGTGCTATAGGTGGCGGATGCATCAAACCGGATCGGAACTGGGAACGAGTGTGGAATAAACTCTTGGGACGAGATATATAATTACGGCCGTCTGTAGAATTGGGGGGGGGGGGGGGGGGGGGGGACTCTAAGGGTGGAGGGGTTACACACGGAACTTTGGGGCACAAAGAGGAGTTATGCATTGCTGGCGTTTACGGGGGTTTATACTAGGTACACGAATACTAGCATGAGATTGGCATTTATCTTACCACAGAGGCAGTAGCTGCTGCCATGAATCTCATTCCATCACATCATCTCCATGCTTTCTATCTAGAGTAGTAGAGTTAGTGAACGTAGTAGAAGTAGTAGGAGTAGATAGTTCAAGTAGAGGTTCTAAAATCCTGCTCCATTCTAATTGCTGGATTCATCCATGTTTTCAAGCTCTTCATCAGTTTGGATGCTTCCCATCCAACTTTGCACTTGAGTATTTCCAGCCATCTTCGTCCCCGATACTACTCTCTCCTGTATGGTAAATATCCCCATCGCTACCACCATGATCCGACAAATCTTCCAGGCTACTCATGACCATGATGCGACGTGAATTCCAGGACAGCTACAGAGGCTAGAAACTTGGAACGCGTGCAGGGTTTTTCTGAAATAAGATCAAACGTTTGCTCTGTCTCGACTGTAGTCTGCTAATGTTGCTTATTTAGGCCGAATTATCCACTACTCCTACTTTTTGCCTCCATTCATCTACATCAAAACCCTGCAGACAAGCCGAAGACTCAAAGTCGTAGCGTTTTAGCTAGTGGAATTGGACAGCAACAGATCCGTCATTGGTTTCTCGCAGTGGCTTCAAGCCCAGGTCTCCATTTTTGTAATACCAAAAATGCTTCAACATCATCTTCAGCGAAATACTGGAGAGACACAAGTCACAGCTGATGGCGAATTCATCATTGGCTGGCTTCAGCTAAGCACTATACTTGAAGAATTTCCTTTGATTTTGTGGTTGGAGCGACTATGGGAACGCTGAGTATTGCGACAATGAGGCTATCCCAAGTTTCGTCGCGCTAATGATTCGACTCTTCACAGTTGCGTAGCCTAACATCTAAGTCTTGGATACAATCAAGCCACGAACTGTTTTACAGATCTTGTGGCTTTTCTTCTCGTGGACTGGCTAACGGATTGATTTCTCCGTCTTTGTGCATTCCATCCCCTGTGAGGAAAGTAGATTAAATAGACCAATAGGCCAAGTTGATATGCTGGTTGAAGTACATGGGGGAAGATGAAGTAGGTAAAGTATATGAAGCCGATATAGTAGAGAGATGTATAGAATGAAAGAAAGCAAAAGTAGGGGATAACGTTATATCCTTCAGTTTCACCCATATATTGCGACGTTTTTATATCTCAGCATAGAGGAGAGCCTGTATTATCAACACTTGGAAGACAAATGTCAAGCAAATGGAGATTCATCTGTAGACGGATATCAAAGCTTGACAGCAATCTCCAGATATTTTACCTTCTATTCTCCCTTTCTGAATACAATACACCTGGTAAACTTCCTCTTTTCAAGGCTCTAAGACATTCTAGAGTTTTAAAGTAAGATTTCGCAAGCGCTGCATGCTATCTATCTTCGGGCGGTACGAAATTTGGATAACAGAGTTTTGGTAATGATTCTGAATCTTACAGGCAGTTCCGATGTCAAGGCAGGCTGTTCGATGTGAAGGAGCTGCCATAGCGAGAACACATCTTGAAATATAATTTCCACGAGGGTCGTATAGCTAAGTAAAGCACGTATTTCGCCATCTTTATCATCACGCACAACGATCAAAGAGGCAGCCCTGCCACGCAAACGAGTTATGTAGTGAGCTCGGCGGAGCAGCATAAGAAAGTCGCTGAAGAGATCAAAAGAATGAGCAGTAGCAGTATATCAGCAAAAAGAATAAGCGATTTGATCTAAATGAGTTAGCGCTCATAACCGTGTAAAACTATGTATACAGACAGACGTAAGTTGACGCTTGGTCGATGCTGGGCTACTCTCTAGTCCTCTTCATGATGCCTTCCTCTAAGTCTATCAGCTCTACCTCAGTTGCCATCGCGATTGCTCCTCATTGGCTTCGTCATTCAGAAATAAGGGAAAAGAGATGCTCCATACGAGTGTGTCTGCACTGCGAGGGACCCAGCGCGGCAAATCGCCTCTGACCACTTGGTCATACCATCCTGGAGATAGGCCAGCACCGGCTCGACATGTAAGCCCAGAAAACACCTTCGTCCGTCCGGACTGCTCTAGGAAGTGCTTGAGCAAATGGCTTTGTTGTCTTTTCTCGGCCAGTAGGTGATGAGAAAGCTCATAATGGTGTCTTGGGCCGGCGCCGTTTTCACATTGTTGCAACCTCTGGAGATGACTCAGTATGAATTAATGTATAAAGAAAAGAAACTGAGCTTAGCTTACAAATTAACAAAGATTGTAGTTGTAATCCCGGTATCGACAGAAGATCTCTCCGGGCATGAGGATCACTTTGGCCATTCTTCCGGAGCGTGTCAGCGCTTGAGCCTGCGTGCAAAAGGTTAGTGAGGCATGTCATACTTCGTTGAATTGAAGAGCGGGCAAGAGTTGCTCAAGTCGATTTGCAGGCTGGCCAGATACTCCCAAATCCGCATAGCGTATCTGGCTTTCGCGAAAGGAGCGGAAACACGCAACGTTTTGGACCATGATGAAGTGCTAGATTTGTCACCCCGAAGATAAGCGATCCATCTTTTCAAAGTATGTGTCGGGGAATTGTACGGTAGTTTGCAGCATAAACTAATCTAAGCGCGTTGCCTTGCGATGCATTTTACAATGCCTTCGTGTTAGTCTTCTATGCAGTTATTTGGCAACACGCAAGCACACATGGCCAGAAGAGAAGGTTTGAGGATTCAGTACAGGGTTCAAACAGGGTCCGCTCTCGTAGTAACGAGCATTTGCGATCTATCCAGACCGGCACGTCAGCTACTCTGCTTGAGCTTGTTTGGCAACTTGAAGGAGCATCACGAGTGAAGCGCAAACATTATCGTGTTATTGCTCTTGCATGTATCCCCAACAGTCGGATTTCTTTCTTGGCTGAGTCAAGAGATTCGCAGTAGCGATTATATCTCTATCTCGCAGACTGCCGTTCAGCAGCAACTTTGGACAATGAGTTGCCGCCAGAAGCTTCGCCCGAGAGCTTAAAGGAGGGACGCCCGGTTCGCCCACCGAATCTAAAGCTATATGGAATCTCTACTCTTGCGGTAGTGCTGGTAACTACTGACCAAGCCTCACAAGAGAGATATCAAGCGAATTACGCAGGCGAAATTGCAAAGAGTAAATAAACCACTTCAAGTTGAACAAAACTCTTGGCGTTGGCACATTTACTTTTCAAGAACCCAGGGAAATCCGATCTAGTCGGGAAGCATAACATGAAACAAATTGCTGAATCATGGAAGCTTAGCATAGCTATCACAGTACAGATGGTGGAAGAGCCGAGCCTTCTGCCTGACGGCGAGGACTTTAGCTTAGCAAAGACAGAGGAACAGGTAGAAGGGTCAGATACTGGAACATCTAAGGTACGCCAAAGAAGAGGCGCGGTGAGCGGCAGAGCTTAATGGCTGCCAAGGGGCAGCGGGATGGAGCGATGAAAGTGTAATAGTAGTAGCAGTAGCAGCAGCAGCAAGAATAATAGTAGTAATAGTAGTAATAGCAGTAGCAGTAGTAATAGTAGTAGCAGTAGTAATAGCAGTAGCAGTAGTAATAGCAGTAGTAATAGTAGCAGTAATAACAATAGTAGTAATAGTAGCAGCAGCAGCAGCAGCAGTAGTAGTAGTAGTAGTAGTAGTAGTAGTAATAGTAGCTACCTAGTGCTGGATAAATCTATATGTAGTGGTATTGTAGTGTGGAAAGTTGAGAAGTGAGCTGACTGTTTTAGTATTCCCTTTTTTTTCCTTCACACCCCTTGAATCTCAAAAGCACAAGTGATACGCGCTTCATCCTTGATCCTTGGGTCAATGCTAGACTCAGCGGCAAGAGTTGTGACGTACTTCTCCGTATTCCTGTCTCCGATGTAGCCATCAAATGTATGGCGACCATACAGGATCTTCCATTTACGTCATAAGCCTACCCAATTCGCCATAATCGTCCTTGCGCCTGGAGCACAATAGGAAGATTTGCTGGCATCTCGATAGGCCACGGTGACAACACTTGTGGAAGTTGACACCAAACGCTGAGAGCTGAAGCGATGTGACAAGACACGTGTGAAGGCTTCTATAGCCTCGTCTCTCTCGGCTTGGGAGTGCTTTGATGAATAGTGCAGGGTTGAAACTCTAGCAGCAACTAACAACGCGTTAACCATACTAGGACCCAATGCGTTGAACTTGTGATTCATGATCAAAAAATACCAAAAAGGCAAAAAAAAGTGCCATTACGAGGAGTCGAACCTCGGTCTTCAGTGGTTTGTAGTAATACCACAAACTGATGTCTTAACCGTTGGACCATAATAGCTAGCACTTGTATTGATACTAGTTGGTAGAAAGTTTGATACATAAAGGTATTAGTCAACTGCTACTGGTAGTTACGAGATGGCTTTAATCCAGTTGTGATTGTGACCTAGATTGCAGGATTCTCAACTTGAGTAATACCATTCTATCACAGAATAAGTGGATAGGCTTGTGAAACTGTAAAAGATAAGGCAATTGCTCCCCACAAAGAGAAGTAATCCGCTTTTACATAGGGCGCTAGATGATCGCCGTTGATAAAACGACTCAAAGAGTCAGAAGCTTCTTCGCATTGCGAAAACACTCGCTCTATGAGCCTCCGCTAAGACTGAAGTAGCAGCAGAAAGTCGATGGCCGCTTTAGCGTCATGTAGTTCCCTCAATCCGGCAATTATAGTGCAAGTGCCATCGCTCTCTACCCCTCCGTCACAACTTATTTAAAAAATGCCCGAGATTGTAGTTTCTTAAACACCACATACCAACTCAAAATGATTCGCTGGATCTCGTCTACGGCGCTGCTTACAGTTCCTGTGAGCGTCTACGCGCATCAATTCGCCGCATATGGCGGTAACCAGATCCCCTTTTGGGCTCACACCGACGCTGCCGTTGACGAGATTGACTTGTCGACATACGACTTCTCGGGCACAGGCACCTACGCACACGTTCCATATGAAAACTGCTTTGTTGATGACGGCTCTTCGAAACCCTTTGACATTGCAATTTTGGGTGCACCATTCGATACTGTTCGTAGATGCCTCCTTCAAACTATCTCTGAATGTTGTCTTAGACTAGCTGCTTGAACCTAGGCCGTTACTGCAAGGCCGGGTGCTAGATTCGGACCCAATGCTATAAGGTCGGTAAGTCAACGGAAGGCATATGGATATAGCATCTACACGGGTGAGCGAACTCTTTTTTTTAGAAAACAGTATCTGCATAGTCTACTTACGATCTGCCATTAGGTCGCGATCCCGTCCATGACTGGGCTCGGATTGTTGATTGCTTTGATGCCCCGTTAACGTGGCTTGACAACCGCGCAGCACTCAGGACGCTTGATCAGGCTCACAGGGTCATCTCTGGGCGACCAACAGCTCACCCCGATGAATCAACCATTCCAAGAATTATAACCTTGGGAGGAGATCACACAACGACTCTTTCGGCGTTGCGTTCCACACATAAGCGATGGGGACCGGTTTCCGTGATTCATTTTGACAGTCATATTGGTGAGATCCAGGCCCTTCCTGGCAAGAAGATGATGGGATTCTTACTTTTGATACAGATACATGGGATCCGGCGGTTCTAGGTATGGGTGCCTCCATGCCCTTGAGAAATCTATACTAACGTTGATAAAGGCGGTGGCATATCGGATTATGCGTAAGGCATGGTGTATCCCGTTATAGTTGTTTTACTAATATCTATCTAGAGGTCTGAACCATGGCACATTTTTACACATTGCTCATGAAGAAGTGGGTTTTACATGACCATCTTACCGACAATGCTGACATACTTGACAGGGACTCATTCTCAATTCCTCAATCCATGCTGGTATTCGTGCTCCTTTGACCCGTCGAAAAGCGGATATCCGAAACGATATCCGATGCGGATTCGAAATCATTACGGCAAGGGATATCGACACCAACGGAACGCGGGCCATCATTGATAGAATCCGCGAACGAGTTGGTGATACCAATACTTATATCAGCGTTGACATTGATGTATTGGACTTGGCATTTGCGCCTGGTAAGTCCTCTCATTTACCTAGGATATATTCTTTCTATAGAGTCTAGTTACTAACGGAGGAATCTGGATGAAAAGCTACTGGTACTCCAGAGCCGGGTGGCTGGAGCACTCGCGAGCTGCTCACCATTCTAGCCGGGCTGGAGGGCTTGAACATCATTGGTGGTGATGTGGTGGAGGTAGCACCAGCATATGACGACAACGGCGAGATTACTGCAATTGCGGCTGTTGAAGTCGCTCATGCTATTCTCGAGCTGCTGATTGCAAAGGCGGTCAAGGCACCCGATGACGCATAAAGTGTTGTAACACAAGATAGGGTAAATCGTCGACGATGCATGAGTGTTCCGTATGAACTATGCAAGAGAGATGCGATTTAAGTATACTTGCACTTTTCATCAAAGACATGAGAAATCAACAAGTAGATCTTGAATCTGATATCTTCCATAGCTTTTTCGACGTCATCTTTCTCTGCTTGATACTAATTGACTTCCCATTCAAAGCGGTGTAGAGAGTAATGACTATCATGTAGCTCGCCGTGATATCAGCCCTTGTGTTACCGCGTGATCATGAGGGCAGACATGGGCACTCAGTCACATATAAAAACTCTCAAAGTTTCTTGCTCCTGTTGGGATTTTCTTTCTCTTCTCTTTCTTTCAACCACCCTCGCGAGGTACGTCCTACGACTCGCGATAAGGTGCTAAAGCTGGTTGCTAAGACTTTATCCAAGCGGGCTGCCCAATCTACGCCAACGGAAAGATGTTGGGATTTTGATATTTGGCGTCACGTCGGCGTTCATATTTTTCATTACATGGTAAGACTTATAACGTTCATTAGTCGACATTAGTTGCTGATGTGTTGCATTTGGTCAAGATTTATGCATTGCATATGCCCATCAATGATGCGGCGTGCCCCGAGACTGTGAAACTTGCGGCGCCCATTGCTGGGACTGAGTTGGCATATCACACAAGAGTTGTTTTGTCTGACAGTACACACAATCATTCACGCCAACTATTCACTGTATAATGTTGGAAATATCTCATGCCAAATGGTATTCATGATGGAGGCTGAACCGCACACCGGACAAGCGATGTCATACACAAGCAAATAAAGATGTACCGAGCCCAGAATGAACCTAATACAGACATCCACCATTGCTGTAAGTCATCACCCCCTGGAAGTCGTCGGTCGTTCACGGTTACCAGTTCTCCGTCATCCACGGTAGCATGTTGCAGTCTGGTACTAACATGAAAATTAGTAATTTAGACGATGCTCCGGAGTCACTGTGGTTAGAGATAGATGGCGGACATTGTGTCTCTCTCTACCTTTGTCAAAGTTATCAAACACATGTGAAGCAGTAAGGCCCTGTTATTCTAAACAACTAGGAGCCCACTAACCCCTATAGATGTTAGACAATGGCTCCTTTTCCTCCAGAATAACCACCCCTGGTTATAGAAACATTTCTGTCGATGAGGAAAGGCAGCAGTTCTACATCTCATTGCAGCGCAAGCAGTCCTCGATGAAGCATGGGCTTTGAAGAGCCATTATAGAGGTATGCTTGCATGTTCTCGCGCCGTTGAATTGACTGCGATCTAACCATTTTTACAGAGCGATTCGCCCGACGTCATTGGTATAGCCAGCACAATCCGTCCAAAAGAGCGCTCAGGAAGATCCTAGCTATAGGAGTACCCGAAGCACCGGTCCATTCAGACATCGATGACTGAGATAGCTATGTGGCTGTTGGTCACTTGAGGCAATCTACCCTCACCCTCTTATGCTCTACCGACAATCCAATTGGAATACAGTGATTGTGCGCTTTGGACTGCTTGCACAGGAACTACCACTGCCGAGACTTTATCCGCCGCTCATCGTGCAACGAGATGAGGTTGGGGGACTTCATCCAGCTACTATCGTCAAAGAAGGGGCATCTGTGTTCTTTGATTCGCCAATCGCCATTGCCCTTTTATCTCAACGTACTGAGCCTGCGTCGATGAATGCGTGGTTAAAAGTGTAATGGGAGCCAAAATCTGGCCTGCTTGGAGCGGATACAAGGACGCGAGGGAGAACATGACAGGGTTGATTCAACTGCTAGAAGATGACGGCTTCACACAGTTCCAAATGCCCCAAGGCTTATCGCAGCAGTGCTCTTCAACCGCTTGAAGACACGGCAAACTAGCCTTTCTAGGGTGTCTAGAGGATACAATACTTCTCACAACGCTGCATTATCACGATATACATCAACTTATGCCCCCTGACAACCATAATCACCCTCCAACCTTCCAATCGCTTTCCGACGTTGTCAATCGAACCCGGGCGTCATAAGCACCGAGATCTACCGTCTTTCGACCATCACTTTCCGAACAGTCCGGTATCTGAAGGGACTTGAAGCTCAGCCGATTGTGTTTTCCTCGTCTAAGCCATAGCAAGCCACACGCGGCCCCGATGAAGTGCTGCAACTCTAACGACAGCTGCAATGATCTGCTGATTAGCCGTTACAACCCGGCTGCTCTATCACCCTCAGGTGGCTAGCAGGCCATGGCATATCCTCATACACAACAACCCACGCTGTTATAAGTCACATCGCAAAGTATTGCAGTAAGACCGAGCCCAACATCCCGAGCCATCGCGACATCGCAGAAGAGAGGTTCTCCCTTGTATCAGCAGCGAGTGTGGCCTAACTGACTCCATGGCCCATTGCACGAATGTGCTGGTATCATACCGGAATCTCCCATACGCTGCTCTAGATTGCTCATAAGGCAATGAACATTTTGGCGCGAGATACTCATCTCAAAAATGGACTTTATCCAAGTTCGTCTACCTTTACGAACGAGACAAATCCATTCTCAGAAGATACGAATTGAGCCTGTTTTGGATTATATTACCGCAACACGGCAAAAGAACAGAAAGGCCGAAAGCAATCAAGCTTTTATTGGAGCACTCTATCAACAGGCGATATGGTTCAGACAGCTTGCCCATATCAGCTACTCTATCAGATGATACTATGGATAGATTGTCCTCTGCTCTAACAGATGACAAGGTCCCGACAGCCAGTCCATGCCAACTATTACATCATATGGTATTTGCCAAGATATACAATCCACACGCGCAACAGAAGAACACCGCGCCATAGCAACCGACCTACTCCTCAACCACAAACTGGCTATATGAACCCACAGCTACATAGGCATCATCGCCGTGAGACTGAGGCCATTCCTGACCATGATTGGCAGTCGCAAAACGGTATAGAGAGAGTCAACTTATAAAAAAAAGGCGCTCATTTGCCAGACAAAATGTGGTCGTGGGAGAAGAGGGCCCCATGGTAAGCGATCTCGGCGAAAAACACACTTTCTCAGGAGTCCGGGCACTGTTTGAATATGCCACGATGGCTAGGTAGGAGTTGGGAAGCAACTTACAGAACCGCGATAACCCGAAAGACCTGAAATGTAAGCAAACCATATTCCTAGACTGCTATGCATTTACGTTGTATCTAACAGAGCTCTTAGTTATCAAAGGCTCGATACAATACTAGACGAGTCAATGGCTCAGCCTCAGACTCATAATAAGGATGAACAGCATCCCGAATTGCCTTCGCTTGCACACACAGAACTAAAGCTACAATCGAAGCCCCCGTTTGGGTTCAACAAGAGACATGTCCAGATCCGCGAATACAAGAAAAGTTTTCCCGATAGACCCCCCGACCAGATTTGAGCAACCCAGCCAAGCGGCATATCCATTCAGTATCATTCGACACAAAAAAGACGCAGCTTGCCACTCCAACCTCGGAAGAGCGTGAGCTTCTCCCTACACGAAAAGGTTCTCATGAATACATCTTGCTCGACGCACCAAACAATGCAATGACGATGAGGTTATAACAGGCCTCATTTTACCCTTTGTGCGAATGGTACGCACTGGAAACAGAAGTCTGAACAGACATAACATTCGGCTTTGTCAGCCACAGCTTGGACCGACAATAAGAAGGAACTGACACCAAAGAAGCCAAATCAGGAGGTGTGGGATACATGTACATATATACAGAGAGTATCATTAAAAACTATAATGTCATAAATTATTGCTGCCTCATAATGACGGTTTATTTCCATACCCGACAAATTCTAAGATATCCAAACCCCAACGCCAAAAGTCCATGCTCGCTTTTTAATCCCAGTATCTGATATCTCCGTCCAACCCAGCAGTAGCAACCTTGCTCGTTTCCTGAGGATGCCACTGCACACACGTCACCGCCTGGTTGCCCGCCTTCAGCTTATGATACATCTTGCACGTCTTCCAGTCCCAGAAACAGACGTAGCCGGCCTGGTCACCGGAAGCCAGGAACTGGCCGTCGGGACTGCAGTCCAGATCGATGCCCAGACCAGCATTGTTGTGGCCCCGGTAGCTCTTCTTCCTGTTCTGGCGGAACTTGTCGTTGGCTCCGTACACGACGATTTGGTTATCTGAGCTTTGATAGGCGACGTATTTGCCGGATGGGTGCAGTGCTGCTCTCGTCATGGGGTACATGTCTGGCTCGGCGATGTACTTGATGGGCACGGGGATATTGTAGTCCCATGCGCGGAGCGACTTGTCATCGGATGTCGTCATGAAGCGACGGTTGTTGTCGACAAAGACAATGGTATTGATGGCAGCCAAGTGATGGTCATACTCCTGAACCACCTCGTTCGGCGTACGTATATCGAACTGAACAATCTTCTTGTCTGACATACCAGCAAGAAACTCGTTCGAGTGCTCCGGATCAGGGTTGAATCTGATAACATGCGGCGTTTTGCCAGTTGTAAACTTGTTGATACAAACACCCTTCTCCGTATCCCAGAGCTTAATCATGCGATCATACGAAGCAGACAAAAACTGTGTTCCCGAGTTGTTGAAGCAAATATCCGACACCGACTTGGAGTGGCCCGAATACGTCCGCAGCAGTTCCCTGTCGTGATACACATCGCGAATCTTGACCGTAGTGTCCGCACCGGCTGATAGAAGCAAGTGTCCTGAGCCGGGAAAGAACCGCAGCGCATTGACAGCTCCTTGGTGGTCCTTCCAGCCGTGAACCTGCTTCTTCGGGATAAAGTTGGTGGTGCTTCCAGGCTCCTTGCGCAAGTCGACATCCAAATCCTGCGGCACATGCATATATGTTCGGCCCTGGTAGTCGTACTCTTCGGAGCCGTGGAACGTCGTCGTCTCGTCTCCCAATGCCTCGACTTCCTTGCGTCGAGTAAGAGCACCAGCAGGCGCCTGGAGGACGGTTCCGCTCTCGATGACTTCGTCCTCGTCGATTTCATCATATTCTTCGTCGCTTGCCAGCTCTTCATCCTCGCCAACGACCTCGTACTCTTGCTTTTTGAACTTGGCCCAAGGCCCAACATACGCTCCCGCGCCCTCGGCGATGGTTGCGTCGCCTTTCTTCTCTCGACCAGCCCGTAGATTCGCCGCCTCGGTCTTGATGTCTGCGCCGCTTTGATATTGTCGTCCTGGCCCGCCTTTCCTCTCGATGGCCCTGTGTTTGCTCCGGAAGGTATGCTCGCTCACGAATGTCTCTTCAGCATGGCCAGTGAGAATATTTTTGCGCTTCAGGGTGGTCGTTGCATCCTTGTACGGATTTGCTGGGCCGGCTTTTGGCCGCGAAAGATCTTCCGCAGTGTAGGGAACGACTGCGTGGTCTGGCTCTGCTTGTTGGCGCACCACGAGGGCATCCTGTGGCGCCATGTTCGGCGGGTACTCTCCAAAGTCCGCCATGATTTCGATTTTTGCGACAGGGCGCCGCAATTGCAGATTCAATCGTGGGCATGCGATTACAAGACAAGCCACCGTGACGGGCAGAACCGTGGCGCGTCTGGCGCAGAAAATCGGGTCACGTGATGCACTAGAAACGCTACGATGCTCCAAAGCACTGTAACTAGCCGAGCTATGACGATGGAGGGGGTTTTTGGGATGCTACCAAAAAGGGACATGTACGATATAGAGGTCAAAGACGAGAGCGCTTTGCAAGATTTACAATTAACTTTATTAACTAGATTTTGTCTTCCCTAGTACTCAAAGTTTCCATCATTACTCCACATAGCTTCAATCAAATTTGGCCAGCCCTCCTGCGGAAAAAATAAGCAAAGCAGGAGGCTGCGCAACCCAAGCCGCGAAAAAATCATCTCTCGCAAAAAGAGAGAAAAAAGATCGCCCCAATATATTAAGCTCCAAGCGCTTGTATGTCACCAGACGCTGTGCTTAAAGCCGCAGGTAAAGCCCGTCTCTTTCTCATCAACAGCTGCTTCACCGCTTTGCCAGCTCCATCGTAGTTCTAAACATCCACGGCCCATTTCCCATTCGTGTCTTGCCCTACCGGCTCCTCGTCAGAGATCCCGTCATGTTTAGTTTATCGGTCCTGCTAGAGATAATGGTATCGTATGGTGGGGTGGGGTAGTTTCGTCAGTCATTCATCACGGTTTACGAAGACTCATCGCGGATGAGAGCAACAATCATGCTGTAGAGGTAGAAGAAGAACATGATCAAGTGGAAGGCCAGTTTGATGAATGACTCCTATAGGACTGTTAAAGCCATGCACAAAAGAGAGTCAAATATCCTATACATTGCAACGTACCTTCTTGTGGACGTTAAGCTTTCGGAAAATCTCGGTGGCATCAAGCAAGTGGGTGTTGTCAACAATTCTGGTTCAAAGCTCGTTAGAAAAAAAAAACCTATTCCACGCCGCGGCAACAATCTGGCTCGAGGGCAGCTCACTTCTTAATGTTGTATCCAAGCAGGGGCAGGTTGAGAATAAGGGCAACCCAGTATCCGTTGATCAAGAACAAAAAGGTCAGGAAGCCATGGACGGCAGCTTCGGGCAGGATGTAGGCGTTGAGGCGGTTGCAGAGGTCGATGGGGTTGATGTAGTCGCTACGAACAGCCGAGTTAGCCATGGACAGACATGGGCCTTAGAAAGCCCGTCAATGAGACGCATTTCCTTGCGCGCATGCGTCGGACGTCGAGAGCGGCAACACGGGATGCCATACCATTCCAGATCACTGTACATGATGGTGAAGAACACCTGCAGGAACAGGTTGACGGCGTTGATCAACACCGACAAAAGGAACAGCCACGCTTCTCCAGACATCATGCCGGTGGTCTTTGAGGGTTACGTGGAGTTGTAAGTCGGGAGAGAGAGGCGGCAGAAGAAGAGCTGGAGGTGCTTCCTGTCGGTTCGGTCGTCACAAGCTTTGAGCTCTGGCGCAAATTGGACAAGGTTGGCGCGGCGTGCAGGAGGGAGGGGGAGCTGCGTGGAATTAGTGGGGGGTTCGTGATAAAGCTCGTGCCCGGAACGGAGAAGCTGCTGCGTGCGGTCGGTGCTCACCGTAGCAAGGCGCGGGGACGAGGCAGAAGCAAAGCTGTGAGCACAGGCGGCAAAGATGCGAGGTGGCCTCAAGCGTCACGGGCGAATGATGCGATTCAGTGGTGGAGAGGGAGGGAGGACGCGGGTTTGTGGGCGGCCTGGCGAGAGACAGAAAACCTGGTGGTGACTGGCCTCAACTGGAATTAGTGGTATTTGTGGCGATATACGGAACAGAAACCTGCCTGGGGGAAGATTTTGAGCTGGTGCCAGCAGCCAACCAGCTCGGCCGAATGGGCCGGTGGGGGCTTTCAGCGCTTCTCCAGCAAAAGCAAGCACTAACAAGAAGCCTCGAGTAATGTCTGGTCAAGTACATTTGATAGGCGGGCAGCCAGTCATTACAGAACATGAAGGGCTCAAATTATGAACAGGCACCCTCTAGGCCTGCTATCTCGTTGCTGCAGCTGCAGCTGCTTCTCAATCAATCAGCAGACACACCTCTCTGGAGAGATGTGATCCAACCGAGCTCGACCAACGTCTGTCTAGTGCAATCCTACGGCATTAGTGGCACGACGCACCGCAAAGCTCCAACGGCCGTCCATTTTCATGTGAATTCACCGTTGCAGGGCACACACGCTCCTCAACCCCACACAGCAGCTATAAGTCCATCTGTTTATCTGCTGTATCATTGGGTAGCGCAGCTCAGTCTCTACTCTCTACACCAAACATGTGATATACGTTGCAGGTTAATGATGTTCATTTTTCACAATTGCCTTGAAACAAGGTAACAAGCAACGAGCCTGGATTTCACCAATTTTCCGTTGCGCATAAACCATGCAGGACCCAGCATCAATGCCTACGGCGACCCTTGTAACAGAGAAAAAGCGATCAATCTATTGCATCCGCAGCACACGACGACGCCAGAACCCTATCGCTAACATCTAGGATGTCCACATCATACAATACGCTACATAATGATGGTATTCAATCACTTCGTCAAAGCTTTATATTGGTCGTACATTGCGTCAATTACTCTCCATTGGCCACCTTCTGCGGCATGGCAATCGGCCCACCAGGCGAGTCGGCCGTCCGTGCCGTAAGAATCTCGCAGCCGTCTTCCGTAACAAGAAGTGTGTGCTCTGCAAAAAGTATAAGTGGCATGTCTCACAAACAATGGATTCTCCAAGACAATGGGGATTGTAAACGTACCGAACTGGGCTGTTCGCTTTCCGTCAATGGTTGTGCTGGTCCAGTTATCGGGCCAGGTAATGTCTCTGTACTTGCCCAGAGCAATCATAGGCTCAATGGTAAAGGTCATGCCAACCTTGCACTCGCCCACAGCCTTGTTCTTGGCGTAGTGCGGGACGTTGGGCGGGCAGTGGAAGAGCTTTCCGACGCCGTGGCCGCAGTACGTTCTAATTACGCTGCAGTCCTTTTGCTTTGCAACCTTCTCGATAATGTTTCCAAACTCTCGGATCAGGACGCCTGGCTTGACAGCCTTGATGGCCTCGTCGAGAGACTCACGTGCTGCCTCCACTACTCTTACGCTGTCGGGATCGGCCTTGGCCCTGTCGCCAATGTAGTATGTCTCGTTAAGATCGGCGTGGTATCCACCATGGTACAAGCTGATGTCGATGTTGAGGATATCGCCGTCGAGGAGAATGCGCTGATCGGGAATACCGTGGCAGATGACTTCGTTGACGGAAGTACAGCATGATTTAGGAAAGTGGTTGTAGTTGAGGGGCGAAGGGTAAGACTAGATGGATGCCAAACGGTGAATCAGCCTTGTTTGCCCTGTTTTCTTTTTTCTTTTTTCTTTTTTTTTTTTTCCAATGTAGAGAGGCTGTCATTGCTCACCTCGCGCTCTATGCAAGCCTTGTGGACAAGCTCGTCGATGAAGTCGGTCGTGACGCCGGGCTTGGCTGCGGCGGCGGCAAGATCGAGGACCTCACGCGCCAGCCTGCAGACCTTGCGCATCGCGGCAATGCCCTTTGCATCGTGCACATCGATCTTGTTGCGGTTGACCAGCGACCGGCTGTACTTGGGGTCGCCGTCTTGCCACCAAGTGGGATGAGGAATCGACTTGGGAATGGTACGATGCTCGGACAGAGGATAGACGGGGCGCAGCGTGCCGGCGAAAGGGAAGCTCGGGAAAGGATTGTAATAGCCGGTGACTGGATCTGGTAAGAGTGGTTTCGGAGCAATGATGTGGTGGAGGATATTACTTTGTGATTTGTGCATGGACTTGTGGGTGCTCTATTCACGCAGGGTCAGCCTTTACATCGGCATCTCAGCTCCCATTCTCTGCGATACAAGTGGCGGTGTCCTCAAGCAGCCATCTAGAAGTACGTACCCAGTTCCTCTTGAAGCAATCCTGGGCACAGAAGAAGCTGTCCTTGATACCAAGCTTCAAACATGTCGGGCACTGCAGCGCGCCAGCCTCGTTATCGCAGTCTGCGCCTAGGCACTTCTTCTTGGCGGGGGGTTCGGCGGCCATGGTGGAGGAGAATCGAGATGCGGTATGTAAGTCGAAGGGGGATGATAGGAGAGCAGTTCAAAGTAACGACGCTGCGAGCGATTACAAATACGGCAAGAAGTTGGATAAACCTATCATCTAGGTTGACGGCAGATAAAAAAATTACTGCAACACTTGGGCCAGATTAGCGAGGCTATGTACAAGCAAGGGCGGCGGTTATTCCGCACTTGGCCGCCTAGCGGGGCACTTACACGGGCATTAATGCGCTATAACTGGTCAAGGCTCTACATCTTACGATCATAGGGCAATATGTGGAAGATTTGCTTAAAAGATTAACGCAAAGGTAAGCAGACGTAAATAAACAAGGATGAACAGCATGGAAATGAAATAGCAAGAGAGTCCGTGAATTCATAAATCAACCCGTCTTCCCACCCAAAATCAGTTTCTCAAATCTTGTCTCCATCGTCTCGAACCTTTGGTAACAGCGGGCAATACATGTTCTAGTTATTTTGTAGCATACAGATGTCAATGCAAAAAGGCCTAATATATACCCACAGACCATCTATTATAAGCAAAGCCGCCTTTTCAATTATAAAACCTCAACGCAGTCGGAAGCAGAGATACCAAACGTCGACAAAGCACGATTATTCCAATTGGGAAAGCCGCCTTGCGACCCCGTCCAAATACGGCAAGGGCTCGAAATTCTAATGGCTGCGAGATGGGCTGGGTCAAGGGACCTGAGACCGCTGCAGATTTTTAATATCCAAATTAACTGCTGCCACTCCTACTAGGTTTGATATTAACTCGCTCAGCAAAAGCCACTAAGACAAAAGGCGGCCATAGTCACGCCAATAATAACTGTGGCTGGTCTTTAGCATGATGTGATCAGACATAGTAATTCCAATGTAGCTTTCGCCCCCTTCGGCCGGAGAGCCTGGGCGTCCTTATAGCTCCAGAGCTCCCGGCCGTCTTATACTCTTCTTTTCCAACATTCAAAGACTTTTGGAGTTTTCACTTCGAAAGAGCTGTTTGACTTTGGACCATGGCGGACACTAAGATTGTTGTTGTCGGCGCCGGCCCTGTTGGGTCGTTGGCGGCGCTCTATGCCGCCAAGAGAGGCCACCAAGTCGAAGTTTATGAGTTGCGGCCGGGTAAGTCTACAATTTTTTTTTTCCTCAGCGTATCGTGAGTCCGACACCTCCGAACTCGGGCTGGATGTTGTTGCAGCACTCGTGCCTCGGAAAT
The DNA here is from genome assembly GCA_030708095.1 of Trichoderma sp. CBMAI-0020. NCBI lineage: Eukaryota > Fungi > Ascomycota > Sordariomycetes > Hypocreales > Hypocreaceae > Trichoderma > Trichoderma sp. CBMAI-0020. The sequence continues at coordinate 2,573,861 of JAJNCI010000001.1, forward strand.
GTACATTTTCTGGCTCAAGGATTTTGAGCGATTCTATTTCCAAGCAATTTTTTTCAGTTGACGAGCACACTGCGTTGTTGTTTGGCTCTTTTAAAGAGTCTACAACTTTATCTGGTTCATCACATGCTTCCAACAGCTCCGCTAACGACTATGTTGTAGATCTTCGCGATCCGAGCATAGTGCCGCTCAACTTCACAAAGTCCATCAACTTGGCTTTGTCTGAGCGAGGACTCTATGCTATGAAGCAGTCTGGAGAGCCACAACTTGTTGACCATGTCATGTCTGCAACTATTCCCATGCGCGGGCGGATGATTCATGGACAGTCGCCGAATGGAACTCTCTACGAGCACTCTCAAAACTATGGTGTAGACGATCAAGTAAGGAATTCACAACCACCTAAGTTTTACTCATTACATGTTATTTCTTCGCTCGCCTCTCTCGTAAATATGCACAACCTCATCTCCAGTTTTCCATCTCTCTTTCGCGATTTTGCGAGACTTTACTAATTCAACTTATGCAGGCTATCAATGCGATTGACCGAGGAAGCCTCAACTCTCGGCTACTAGACATCCTAGACTCTATGCCCAATGTCAAGCTCTTCTTCAACCACAAGCTGACCGGAGCTGATTTCAAAACCAACAAGGCTTGGTTTGAGGCACGCGACAAAGATTTCGCCGCCAATGGCCGCCCCCGAGAAATTGAGATTACTTTTGACCTCATGATTGGCGCGGATGGCGCACACTCTGCTGTTCGCTACCACTTGATGAAGTTTACTAGAATGGACTACCAGCAAGAGTACATCGACACGCTGTGGTGCGAATTCCACCTGCCTCCTCGTCCTGTGGATGACAACGAAAAGGACCCCAACGCAAAGTTCCGCATTTCGCCGAACCATCTGCACATCTGGCCCGGCAAGGACTTTATGTTCATTGCCATTCCTAGCGAGGTAGGATTTGCCGCTTACCAATACGACTACGCATAGTGATTTCTAATGACATGTTGGACTGACATGTTGCCTCTAGAATGGCTCGTTTACTTGCACTCTATTCATACCCAGCGCCGAGATTTCCGAGTTGGAGAGAGATCCTTCCACCGTGCCAGCCTTCTTTGACAAACACTTTCCCGGAGTCACGGCCTTAATACCAGGGCCGGACCTCATCAAGTCATTCGAGACAAACCCTCACCTACCATTAATCAGCCTCAAGTGTAAGCCCTACCACCATGGCTCCTCTGGAGTCATTGTTGGCGACGCCGCCCACGCCATGGTGCCCTTTTACGGCCAGGGCATGAATGCCGGCATGGAAGACGTTCGCATCCTCTTCTCCATCCTCGACAAGCACGCGAATCTCGACGAGAACAACAACCCCGACGGGGAGCTCATCCATTCTGCCGAGACGTCGGCTTTCCAGCGCTCTCTCGCTTTAGCAGAGTACTCGGCAGTCCGGGCCGAAGACGCCTATGCCATCAACAACCTGGCGCTCCAAAACTACGTCGAGATGAGATCGTCCGTTCTTTCACGGCGTTACAGGCTGCGCAAGTATCTCGAGGAGTTTATGAGCGTCCACTTCCCGTCCTTTGGCTGGCAGACCAAGTACTCCAGAGTCAGCTTCGGCAACGAGGGATACGCCGACGTGATCCGCAAGAGCGACCGCCAGGGCCAGATTCTGATGCAGAGCTTTCTTGCGCTCGTCTCGAGCCCGGTTGTCTTGACGGCGCTTGTGCTGTTGTATAAGCGCCGAGGATGTCTCCTATCGTTTGTGCGCGGGCTGTTTAGTTGGAATTAATACTGATAGAATCTCACGCGATAGGAAAGGCCGCTGCCACTGCGCCCTTTTTTATTGATAATTGCATCAAACTGTCTGGAACATGACAATAAGGTGTCTTATTTAGTATTTAAACAAGTGGCATGCAACCTGAAGGAAATGTAACTGGGTACAGCGTCAGAAAGATTCGAGCGACTATTTGTATAGTATAGAATTTTGAAAAAGTTATGGGCGGCATAGTCTGATACAAGCCAGGATGTTTGGATACCTCTACTCTAATTATTATCCAAGTAGCAATTCATGCCAAAATAGATTTTTTATTATTATTTTACTTTTATTCAAAATTATCATCATTAGCAATTGATTTTTTTTCTTACTTCTTTTTCTCTCCCCATCAAGATGCAAATGCGAAACAATTTAGCACTTACGCCTGCGATAGTACAATCCTGCTTAGTCACCAACCTCCAAAATTTTGACGATTCCGGCTCCAAGGCGCTAGCACCACCATATCGAAAGACTCGCGACAACCTCGAAAAGAAAAGCCCATTTTCAAACTCTCAGCTTTGTCCCAAATTGCCGCAGCTTTCGCAAAGCGCATCTTTCCCAGGATCACTCTATTCTTTCTTGGGGAATCTCTCATCGCTGCCCCAAGAAGGGCAATTGGGCCAAAAGCAGGCAATGCGCTGTGAGTTGACAAAAAAGCCAACAACATTCAAAGCGAGCAAAAAAAGATCTAACCAAAAGCCAAAAATACAGATTCGTATTAATTCTTTCTCTCGACGACAAGAAAGCAACAGGCCACACAAACCACACAAACCGCCCACCATGCCGTCCATACTCAACATCGCACACATGTGCTCCCACCTCCAAAACGCCTCCAAGGCCCGCCTCGGCCTCACCTCTGTCGCCAACAACAAATACAACCTGCACCTCGCCCTCGCCCTTCACCGCTCCGGCTTCTTCTCCTCCGTCTACCGCGCGGGCGCCCAGCCGCCGACCGCCGAGCAAATGGTCGCCCAGGTCCCCGAGCCCGTCACAAACGCCACCGTCGCGCAGATGCGCATCTGGCTCGGCCTCAAGTACTGGGAGGGCCGGCCCGTGCTCAACAAGGCCTCGGTGATTAGCAAGCCGTCGCGGCTGATGACGGTGGACGTACAGGAGCTGGCAAGGCTGACGAGGGGGTTCCCGACAAAAGTCAAGGGCGGGATGGTGCAGGGCTTGGGCGTGGGCGAGTGTATGTTTGTTTCGACGTCGAGAGGGGTGTTGGAGGTTAGGGAGGCGCTGGCAAGGAAAGTGGGTGGTGTTTTGATGTGCCGGGTATCATAAATTTCAACGTCAAAGAGATGGGAGGGTGGGAAAAGGGGAGATTGCGGCTTCATGATGTGTATATATATCGTCTCATAAAGAAAAGAAACGGCGGGGGAGAAAAGTACATCTCACTGTATGAATAGAATGGATTTCAAACAAAACACAAAATTTATCAAATCTACAAGGCAGAATTGGGAGGCCTGTTTGACGAAGCCAGGAACAGCCATGTTTGGAAAAAGATAAATTTAAAGCAGTTTATACAATAATTCCAAAGTCCCAGAAAAATATTCACCAATGGTCGCTATAAACAGGTAGGTATCTAAGGTATCTTAATAAACTACATCTTTCCTTTTCGACAGAGCACCTGTCCAATATTACATAGACAAAGGATTCGATATCAAACAAAAGAAACAAGGCACAAAAAAAAAGCATCTCCACCTAGTCAATCTGACAAAAACGCCTTCCACGACCGTACGAAACACCAAACTGCTTTAATTTTTTTTCCCATTGATTCAGATTATTGCTTATGAGGATGCTTAGCGGGCTGGTCCGGCAGTCCCCTTAGTATGTCTCTGGGACAGCGGTCTCAGCAACTTGCTCCTTTGGCTCTTCGACAATCTCAGAAGCTAGCTCAACAGGAGCCTCCACGCTGGCAACCTCTGGCTCAGCAACCGCCTCAACAGTAGCTTCAACGGCAGGAGTCTCTTCAACCTTGGCCTCAGCGGCCTCAACAGTCTCAGGCACAGCCTCAGGAGCAGCCTCAGTAAGCTCAGCCTCCTCAGCAGTCTCAACGTTGGCAGTCTCAACGGCAGCCTCTTCCACAGGGAGAGCCTCGGGCTCGGCGGGCTGGACGGTGGCGGCTTCTTCGTGAACGGCTTCCTTGACAGGCTCCTCAACCGTCTCCTTCATCTCGGCAACGGGCTTCTCCTCCTCCAATGTAGGCGAAGGAGACTTCTTACCAACCAGTTTCTTGGAAGTCTTCTTGCTGGGGCTGTTATCATAATGGCTACCGTCCGAAGCTCCCGATGCCACCGTTCCAGCGGTGGAGGGTCGGGATCCAGCTCGAGATCCAGACTTCTTGGGGGGCGTGGTTGGCTCCTGGAATTTGCTAGTGGAAGCTTGGGTAGGTCGCATCATGCGAGCCAAGAAGCCCTCATCCACATCCTTTGCCTTCTTGGTTGTCTCACGGGCAGGTTTGGCAGGCGGTGGACCAATGCTAGGCCGAGCACGCGAAGTAGGCCGCTTAGCTGTTCCGGTGCTGGAAGCAGCTCGGCCAGATGCATGCACGCCCTGTCGGCTGAGCGATTGGCGTGAATTGGCCTGGGTTGTTCCAGCTGCCGCGCCAGTCTTGGAGACGGAGGAGGCAGTGGGAGCAGTAAGAGAAGAGGGAAGGCCAACCGGCTTGGTGGGGGACTTGGTCCTCGGCCTGGCGGCAGCAGCGCTGGCCAGGGGTTTCTTGACAGTAGAGGTTGCCGCTCCACCCCTGGGCCTTGCAGTGGCAGTTGACCTAGCCGCAGCAGATGACTCCCTCTTCACAGCAGAAGTTTCTGCCGTCTTCTGCGTTGGTCTGACGCCCGCTCTCCTGGAGGCATCCGTAGTAGCCTTGGAAGCAGTAGCCGCTGGCTTAGAGATGGCTTTGGCAGCCGGTTTAGGAGCAGCAGCTGTTCGTGTAGCAGCGGTTCTTGAGGTGGTTGTAGCAGCCTTTGTGGCTCCAGGCTTGGCGACAGTTTTGGCAGCTGCCGGCTTCGTCGTCTTGGTTGTTTTCTGAGCAGCAGGACGAGCGCCACTGGCAGCAGCAGCTTCCTTGGGCGCCGGCTTCTCGGGTTCAGCTTCAGGCGCAGAAACAGCCTCGGGCGCATCCTCCGGAGCAGACTCAGGCGCGGACTCGGGCGCGGATTCGGGTGCAGATTCAGGCTCAGTCTCAGCCTTTGCGGTGAGCGGATCTGCTGGCGACAGGATGCCGGTGGGCGTCTCTTCGTCCATGACCTTGTCGGGGTTGTGGCTCGGCTGGTCCGACACGGCTCCCCGGAGCTCGAAGGAAGCTCTGGCAACGCCCGCGGACAGCTTGTCCATGGCGGAGCTCATGCTGGCAACGGATGCAGACGACATTGGCGGTTTGTCCTGGCTCGTCGGGGCGGGTTCGCGGGGGATGTCGAGGCTGGGTCGGGCGGAAGAGTCGCGAGAGGCGGAGCCGTTGTCTCTAACCAAGCCGATGACGCCGTTGCGCTCAATGGCCACAAAGCTGCTTCGCACCTTATTGAGCGGCCGTGGGGAGCCGCTGAGAGCTAGTGGCGCGAGAGAAAACGAGTTAGCGGACGGCACTCTTTTCTTGTCTTGCATGTGTGAGTGTGAGTGTGGGTGGCATTTTGCGGCAGCAGTAGCTCTTTTGGGGGGGGAAAGCAGCCTCCAGCTCAGCCAAGCTCAGAACTAACAGCTACAGGAGCAGCTCAGCAGCGTCTGCGCCGGACAACAACAAACAGGCTTCTTGAAGGGCATGTAATGGTAGGCTGGAGAGCATGAACAGAGAGGAGGTCACGGAGCAAAACATCAGCACACACTGAGAGCATTACCTCCTGGGGTTGGAGAGGGGCTAGAAACACCAAGGGATCTACCTCTATCTTCGTCCGCTGGGCTCGCGTCCCCTTTGTTCTCGAACATGGCTCGCAGGTTCTTGACCGCGCTCATGGTGAAAGACGGGCCGCGTCCGCGGGGGGAAACTCTGGGGAGGGATTTCGTTTGCGCTCGATGCTGGAGGTGTTGTTGGTGAGGATTAGGATTAGGAAGGGGAGAAGAAAAGAAAGAAACAAAAAAGGAATACTAGGTCTAATAGCTTCGCAGGTCTGCGAGTAGGGAAATTGATAAACAAAATAGAGCTAGGCCGAATACTTCAAGTTGTAATAAGGGAGAAGGGAACGGAGGATCCAGTGCGCTGGCACAAGTACTGCTACAAGCCGCGGGCCCAGGAGGCTGGAGGCGGGCCGCGGGCAAAACATGCGACACAAGTCCAGGTACGGGTGCCTAGCTCGGGACTCCATATCTCCAGACTCCATCCATGGCGCGACACGGGTCAATTGGAATCAGGGGTATCTGTTAGTTTGACCAGGCCATTGCAGAGATGAAGTGGCCTCTTTGCACAATTGAGAGCAGTACTGCTGCGGCTACATAGCCGTACCTGTACCTGTACAATGAGACGAGACATAACAGCTGAATGTGAGTGAAACCGTGTCTTGATCAGACACAGGTGCACAAGTGTCTGTCTTACATGCTTCACAACTCGTCTCCAAAATTAGCAACCCCAGCTGCATCTGTCAGGCCGAGTCATCTCTTCATCAGCCACATCAGCGCAGCACTGCGCCTTCGCCTTGCACGCAGGCGCCCGCCAAACTGCCAAGATCTCGAGTCGAGCCCGCCACACGAGGCAGTCGTCAACGTTTCCAACTGCAAGAAATGAGGTTCGGATGGGCCGATCCGCTATGCCGCTACAGCGCAAGTTGGGCGTTTCCCCAGGGCGACCGGTGGCCTATATAGCGGGACCTTCCAGAACAAGTACCTGCTTCCACGCCTGTGCTGTCATCTACATGTACATGCCGCTTTCGCCGTAGTGCTCGTACTTACAAGTACCTACACCAAGTTGCGGCCTCCAGTCCTGACGACAGCTGGTAATACTGGATCGTGTGTTGCTGTTATTAGAAGGTATTATTCCAGTCTAAGTCTAATGTTGGTATAAACCACCCCATAGTGGTGGCGTATAACGGTGCAAGGAGGCCAATTACAAAGGGCGCAAAGGGTCTCTCATACGAGTGTGTGGCCACTTTGGGCAACACACCCAATGGCACGACGACAGCTGATTGGCCAGAAAGTTGAAATAGCTGCAAAATAGCCAGGCGCGTTTTAATCTCCCTTGGCTGGATGTTGGAGGGGTGGATTCTTTCATGTCAGGAGACGAGGCGAAACAAACGCAACTGCTGAAGCTATCGAGACAAAGTTCATTTCGGCTTCTGAGCACTCGACGATCATGTCTACCCAAAAACACCTGTGTGTCCAGCATTGTGGTGAAAATGAAAGTACCGGCTACGGGGAACTCGGCATGGGTAGCATCTGTCACATTGTCTGCGAGATCCTGCTCATGTGCTGCTCCGAACACTAATACGAAGTTGACAGCCCCCCTTGCATTAGTTTTGGCGAGAACTGCTGCTCTTGGTAAGTGGCATACTGTACTTCGTACAATAACGACAAACCTCGGATATCTCCGCCCTAAAGAAGCACGCAATAGAAATTATCTATTTTCAAGGTCAAAAGACCAGTCTGCTTCTTTATAAAGTCTTTCCCAACGGCGCATCGTTCGCACCAGGCTCTTGCTTGCATATGGCTTCCATGTAAATACCTAGTTAGGGACATGTTAGTATATGCATCACCTGCATGATCCAGCAACAGTTAAGGGGGCCCCAGCCAAAAAGCACGTTCCCCATACCGAACCCTCCTCTCGTTATTCCAGGTCCTCAAACCAACAATCCCTTCCCTAACCCACAGCTTCTCCATACCGATTCCCGCTGCTAGTGCACAACGTTTCGTTGCCATGTTGGTAGGTAGCCAGCCGTATGTGCCACCGTATCACGGTTCTCAAAATCGAGTCGACACGTTGTCGCGGCATGAGATGACAGATCGCCCATGGTTTTGGACAAAACAATCCAGGGATTAGGCGGAAACGAGCTACCTCTTCGGATGTGCCCGTGCCTTGTCTAACTCACTTTAATGATAGTCTAGCCCTATGCACTTTTCTTCCCGTATGGGTACAGGTATTACGATGAAGACAAGCGACATGCTATACAAGTCCTGCTGCGAGTGCTTCCACTGCTAGCGCTGCTTGGATCCCTGGTATTCGCAACGAGTCAATACGAAAACGCAGCTGTTTGTCTCCCCACATGCCAGCCCCTTGTAGTACCAGTCCTACTGCTGCTGCTACATGGTATATCAGCAGTACTAGAAATTTGCCAGGGCTATCCTGCTGACATACGGATCTCCATCATGACCGATGCAAGGCTGGGCGGATCTGTTTGTTTCGAGCTGGGCTCACATGAAATGAGATCAATCATGGCTCGTGGGCTGTTCATTGCGAGTGAAGTCCAATTGCATCTTAGTGTACACATATATGCATGAATCAAGTCTATCTATCTGCATCTAATCCTGCTACTAGTCCTAGCAGCAGTTGCTTTTTTTTTTATATCCCTGAACCTTTTTTTTTTGCTGGCTAGCTCTTATTTTGCTTATCCTAGAATCATCAGATGGACTACATAAACCACATCTGCATGCTTCTTTTCCGTACTCCATACATAGTACAAGACACGTTTTACAGGAGGGGTATTTGTACAAGGCAGCCCCCCAGCTATCATCAAAGACGTGATATGATATCACCTTCTCCGGGAGACTGCCTAGGCCAAGCGGCCTTTATCAGCTTAAAAAAAACCATACGGAGCTTTTATTTGGTTCTCTTGGCGTCGAGCTCGGCCTCGTACTTGGCAATCAGTTCCTTCCTATTGACGGGGTTAGTCGCATGCCAATATATACAGACGGTATGTCTCATTAATTTGGTAAGAGGGGAATATTATAAAGAAGAAACTTACTGCAAGTGAGGAGGAGCAGGGGCATAGTGGCTAAACTCCATGCTGAATTCACCCTTGCCCTGCGTGGCGGCACGCAGCTGCGAGCTGAAGCCAAACATGGCGTTCAAGCTGCAGTCACAGGTCAGGATAAAGTCTTCGCTGCCGATTTCGGTATCGTTAATGGTAGCGTTGCGCTTGTTCATCAACATGAGAATGTTTCCTTGGAACTCGTTGGGGGCGGTAATGGTCGTCTTCATCAGGGGCTCGAGGACCTGGCCACCGGCCTCGGGGAAGGCCTTGCGGAAGGCCATCTGGGTAGCCAAGCTGAAAGCGTAATCGGAAGAATCGGTAACGTGTGTCTGACCGTCGTTGATAATCATCTTGGAGCCAATGACGTGGTGGCCCAGCAGGGGTCCCTTTTCACAGGCGAGCTCGAAGCCCTTGGAACAGGCAGACAGGAACTTGTCGGGAATGTGGCCGCCGACAACCTGACTTTCGTAGTGGTTCTCATCGGGCTTGTCATTGGGCTCGATGTAGCCAGCAACGCGGGCAAAGTCACCAGGACCACCGCTCTGTCGCTTGAGGAGGTAGTCGAAATCAGCACGGCGGGAAATTGTCTCACGGTAGGCGACGCGAGGTTGGCCAGTGACACACTCGGTCTTGTACTCTCGCTTCAGACGCTCAACATAAACTTCAAGGTGCAATTCACCCATACCGGAAATGATGGTCTCCTCACTCTCGGCGTCAACGTGAACACGGAAAGTCGGGTCCTCGCGCTGGAATCGGTTCATAGCCTTACTGAAGTTGTCGGCATCGCCAGAACGCTTGGGCTTGATCGACAAAGACATGACGGCATCGGGAACGAACATGGAAGACATGGTATAAGGGAGGCCACCATCGGTAAAGGTATCACCGGAGGCGCAGTCGACACCGAACACGGCGCAGATTTCACCAGCGCCGACCTCGCTGACGTCCTCCATCTCGTTGGAGTGCATGCGAACAATACGAGGAATGCGGACCTTCTTGTCAGTTCGAGAGTTGTACAGGTAGGTGCCCTTGCTGAGCGTTCCCTGGTAGACACGGATGTAGGTGAGCTGGCCGTAGTTGTTCTCTTCGAGCTTGAAAGCAAGGCCGACAAAAGGCAGAGAGTTGTAGGGGACCAATTTGACCATCTCTTCTCCCTTGGACTTGTCCAGAGCAGTGTTTTCAATCTGACCGGGGTTGGGCAGGTAGTCGCAAACAGCATCCAGCATGGGCTGGATACCCTTGTCGGCCAGTGCAGAACCCATCATGACAGGAGTAAACTTGAGGGCAGTCGTAGCGCGGCGAATGGCAGCCTTGATCTGATCGTTGGTGGGCTCCTGTTCGTCGAGATACAGCTCGGCAATTTCGTCGTCAACGTCGGCCAGCTTCTCAATCAGGACCTGTCGCTTCTCGGCGGCAAGCTCCTGAAGATTGGCAGGGACCTGGTCGGTAACTCGGACCTTGGTGCCACGGGGACCTTCAAAGTACATGGCCTTCATCTCGATAATGTCAACGACACCCTCGAACTCGTCTTCGGCGCCGATGGGGATCTGAATGGCAGCCGCGGGGATCTTGAGCTTGGAGTTGATCTGTTCGACGGCCTTCCAGGGGTTGGCACCCATGCGGTCCATCTTGTTGACAAAGGAGATTCTGGGAACATCATAGCGCTTCATTTGGCGATCGACCGTAATCGTTTGAGACTGAACACCGCTGACAGCACAGAGAATCATGACGGCACCATCGAGCACGCGCAGAGCACGCTCGACCTCGATGGTGAAGTCAATATGGCCGGGAGTGTCGATCAAGTTGACATGATACAGTTCTTCCTTTCCGTTTACCGTTTTCTTCCAGTCGCAGAATGTAGCTGCAGACTGAATAGTGATACCTTTTTCCCGTTCCAGTTCCATAGAGTCCATCTTGGCGCCAACAGAATCCTTGCCTCGAACCTCGTGGATTGCCTTGATTCGTCCAGTGTAGAAGAGAACTCGTTCCGTTACCGTAGTTTTGCCACTGTCAATGTGTGCCTAATAGCCATCGTCTTAGTTTCTTCTTTCATCTCTTTTTTTTTATTCATTTCAATACGCCATTAACAATCGCAAGGGGTATCGTACCGCAATACCAATGTTGCGAACTCTTTCGAGACGTTGAGCCTCTGCGGGATCCATGTTGGCGGCAACATATTCGGGCGTCAGACTGGCAGCATCATTCTGTGCTTTTTTCAAACTGCATTTGCCCAAAAGTCAGCTTTTTGTTTCCGGTTGCATGTAACACAAGCTTGAAAGCCCAATGCGTATGGAGTGTGTAGGTGTATTCCTTACGCTTCCTGCGCAGCATTACATCGCTGAGACGATGCGCTGAAGGCTCGCAGCTGGCTTTGGAAAGCCAAGGGAAGAATTGCAGCCTGGAAATTGCGAGCTCCAGAAGCTGCCTTCTGGGCATCCCCAAACAGATGGCAATTAAGCCATCTGGCAGTCCCAAATGCCCTCATGGTGCAAGCTTGTCCACGGGCAAAGTGGGTGTTTGGCACTGAAGATCGGCCATCGGCTTAATGGCCGCATTGAAACTTTTTTTTTCTTAGTCTGTCGGGGTCCCTCCAATTGGCTCGCCCCTCACGTGCTGGCGCAAATCGGACCACCACCACAGTGTACGAAGCTACTAAATCGCAAATATACATGCACTCAAATACGGCCAAATACTATTAGTAGCAGTTACGGTTCAAAATTCTTGTTGTAGAAGGATAATACTAATGATTTTGATTTTTATAAGACATGTATAGTCTAAGCTGCAGGTCTATGTGCACTTATGTACCTCAGGTATATGAACGCTCGTTTTTTGTAGCGAATGATGGAGAAGCCGGCCTCCTCAACTCCAGCGGTGCTTGCTAGTATAAGAAAAAATGAAGAATGAAAAATCCCTATATGCCAATTACGCCCTGAATCATGTCAAAAAGTCATTAAAAGCACTACTAGGTGGGTAGAGCGTGTCGAAGAGATTGGGTGGCTAGGTATGTAGATTTATAGCCAGCCAGCGCCGAAAATGGCGCCTCCAAGGAGAGTGTAGCCGATGGTCATGCCGACAATAATTGCTCCAGGGCCGGAAAAGGCGCTCGTATAAGGCGCAGCGTTGTCGCTATCCTGGAAGCCACTAGCAGCAGACATGCCGCCCGTTCCTGAGGAGGGGCCAGATTTGCTCTGGTTGGGGGCGCTGGTGGCGGACGGGATAGGAGCGCCACTGCTGGCGAAAGCGACAACATTAGTCTTGGTGGAGTTGAAGTTTGTCGGGGCAATGGCAATCTCGTTGTTGACCAGGTCATAAACAACAAATGCAGAGCGGAGGAAAGTATCGCCCAGCAAGAAAGGAGAGCCGGTCGTGTTCTGGATGCCAAATTCGCAAACAGACTGGCCCTGATTGGGTCCAGAGGAAAACTTGGGCTGAGGACCGCCGCTGAAGAGGTCGAGGGCAAGCTCGGCCATGGTGACGTTGATCTTGGGGCCGTCGGGCCCAGCAAAAGTGAAAGAGAAGTGTCCGTTGACATTTCGGATTGAGCAAGGGACAACAGCCAAGCCGAATTCCTCGTTGAAGCTGGCGCCCACTTCCTTCCATGCCTGCTCGGCCATGTCCTGCGGCAGATAGGTCAAGGTGGTTCCCGAGTCCAGAACGGCAACCAGGGAGTCAACGCTCGTGCTGAGCGTATCGGTTCCAGAAGGGCTTGTGGCTTGCACCTCAAAGAGCTCGACCGCAAACTCGGTGAAGACGTTGCTGTTGTCGGCACGTTGAACGTTGATTTTTGTCAGATCGCCCTGGTATTTTTCTGTGTCGATACCGCCAAACAAGATGGAGCCCGCGCTAGCATCAAGGTCGTTTAGCCACAGACTGTAGGCGACGGTGTTGATCAGTTTCTCCTGTTGTAAGACAACCGGAAGGTTCGGGTAGGTGGATCGTATTGTGCTGAGAGAAGCCTCGTCGTTGATATAGCCGACGCCGATGAGGCCATTAGCGATGGATGAGTCCAGGCCAAGGCCCATGGTAAGATTGGAGACAGTCACGCCACCGATGTGGAAGTCATCTTGGATGTAGTCGCCCTTGGAAAATGAGTTGTCGACATAGGTAATATCGAATTCGTCCTTTCCCACAGTTCTCAAGCTAGTGGATTTATCAGAGTCAACTACAAGAAGTTGTCAGTTAACCGTAAGTGAAGCGCATAATTTGACTCGGATGACTCTACTTACAGCTTCCAAAGGTGCAGCCAGGATTCCTCTGTGAGACCTGAGTACAGATGTCGGCGCTTGAAGAAGGTACCCAGACATCACTACTGCCTGTGTCCAGCTGAAGGGTAATGTTCTGAGGAGGTGTTCCAACCTCGACGTTGAGGAAGTATCCGCCCTGGATCTGCTGGTTTGAAAGAACGCCGTTGATGGTCGTGGCTCGGCGGCCTAGATCTCTGAGGTTCGGCCCGTCTCGCTTCTGGATATCAAACTGGACGACTTGTGCCTGGGCGGTAGAAGCCAGGGCTACGCCGGCAGCGGCCAGGGGTGAGGCCTTCATGATGCAGATTTATAGAATAATACTTCGGTTCGATAAGGTGAGATGAAGATTTTTTTTCTTTTTTTTTTTCCGCAACAATCCTTCAATCGTATATCACAAGCCTCAGGGGATGGGCGTCGGGCGTCTCCTGAGCCGTAGGTAATATAAATGCGTGTGGGGGTCAAGGCAGTAGGTAGGTATAATAGGACAATGCCAAAAAAAAAAAAAAAAAAAAAAAAAAAAGATATACAATGATAGATAACTTTAAACAAGGGAGAAGAGCTCAAAAAATAAAGAAAATAAAATCAAACAGCGAAACCAAAAACATCGCGAGGCTCAACAGGGCTCCATGACTCTATTATAAATGATACCAGGCAAAGCGGATTCCAGCGTGGCTGTGAAATGAGACCCATGGCCAGCGCTGATGAAACAGGAGAAGCTGCAGCGGCAAAGCGTCGTCATTAGCGCCGATGGGGTGGATGCTGGCCGGCAAAGACAGGCGCTGGACCCCATGCCGAACGCCCGAAGTGTGGCAGGACAGCGCGCGCGCGGATTTCACGGCTCTGCAGTGACGACGACAGCCTCGAGTTTTCCGGGGAAGATGGAAACTCTCGCGGTCTTCCATTTCCATTGCTTCTTCTCCTCGTGGCTTTTGAGTTTGTGAGCTTCTGGGCTGTGCCTCTTCTTTGTCCGTCGGCCTGAGCGTCTGTCCGCTTCCGAGCAGCTCGTGATGACGGTACTGCAAATACTCCTAGGCAGTGCAAGAGATTGCCCGTAGAATTAGATGATTACAGGCGCTCCATACCGCTCCACGTAATACGGGTACATCTGCTCAGCCAGCACGTAGGTATTCCTACAGGACTGGCATACATTGAACGAGGCACTATTGGGCTCCGTGCGGGCAGGGTTCTGCGCCGCCAAGACAGCTGCAAATTACGTCTATTGCTTGGCATCCGTCTATCGCACGCACACTGAGCACATGGAAAACACAACAAAGGCAGCCTGCGCGTTGTAAAAATAGCACTTTTGCTGGGGCTGGGGCTGAGGCACCGATGGAATCCATCTGACGCTTGCCCAATGCGGAGAGCCCGCGCTATACATGACAGATTACTGGCCCAGATTCTGCCCAACATAGGCCGCGAGTTTCTGCAGCGCTTCTGCCAGCACGGCTGAGGATCCCACGAAGCCGACTCTTACATAGCCCGCAAAGTCCTCGCCCCGGCCAAAGCAGTGGGAGCCGGGCACGAAAAAGACTTTGGTCTTGTGCAGCACGTCGCGGCAAAAGGCAACGTCGTCCACCGGCTTGCCCTCGCTGCGGAACTGCACAAATGCCGTTGTTCCCGCGGTTGGCGCCACCCAAGAGCAGAGCGCGCGGTGCTGCTCCACGAAGGCCTTGACCATGCCGGCGTTGCGCTTCGCCATGGCGATATTCCGCTTTAGCAGCGGGCCACGCACCGCCGGCGACAGCGCATAGCTTGCCACCTGGTCGTCCAGCTGCGAGACGCTAATCGCGGTGTAGTGGCGGGCCTCGGCAAGCCTCTCGATGATGGCCTTGTCTCTCGACGCAATCCAGCCCACTCGGATGCCGGCCAAAGAGTATGCTTTGGACAGCGATCCGGTGACAATGGCCTTTTCGTAGTCCAGATCTGCCACCGATGGCGGCATGTTCGGGTTGTTTTCTATCCCGTCGTGGAACAGAGGCCGGTAGACCTCGTCAGATAGCACGATGATGTCTCGAGCCCTGGCAAAGTCCACGATCTTATCGATGAGATCTCGTGGGATGGGTACCCCGGTAGGGTTGTTGGGATTGTTGATTACAATCATCTTTTTTTCCATCCGCGGGGTGATTAGCGTGAAACGAATCATGAGCGCAGGGTTTCTGTTTTGCGAACCTTTGTGTTTTCTTTGGCGAGCTGCTCCAGCTCGCCCATGTCAGGCAGGAAGCCATTCTCAGCATGTAAGCGCCATAGAGAAACTTCCGCCCCAAGGCTCTCGGGGACTGAAAAGAGCTGCTGGTAGGTAGGATATACGCATATGACATGGTCTCCGCGGCCGACCAAGCCGTAGAAGACTAGAAAGTTGGCTGCTATTGCGCCTTGCGTGATGAGAACGTTGTCGCTCGACACCTGCTCCCCTTCGTACAGAGATGCAATGCGTTCTCTCAAGGTTGACGATCCGCGAATGGCCCCGTAGGTGAGGGCGGTGCTAGTCTGCAGCGGATTCGCAGCCTTGTCGTTTGATAGCTGCACAAGCTGGTCAATGGAAACGGATTCGACGCATGTCTCAGCAATGTTTAGAACCCCCGGCGTTGTTTCATAATCGTCCATCCACTGCTCTACCTCAAACCGTTGGAAGCGCACCATGGTTGATTGGCTGTAATGCGGCTGCCCTGAAGCTCTCACAGATGATGTCTGTTATCTTGCTGGTTTGCTATGCACTGTTTATGCGCAGCAGGGGGAGCAGGTCTCTCTTTAAAGAATCTGATCCAAGTACTTGCTCATCACCGAGGCCGATATGAGCTGTTGCTTTGGGACAGAACCCCAGGTGGGGCATGCAAGCGACTATCGGAGAATAAGTATGAAGGCGCGCCTTATTGTTCAGTACTACTATTAGTAGGCAAATGGTCCCAATTGTGATTGGTTGCTGTTTGTACATTTACTGGATAGACTGTCGATCCATTAGGAAAGCTTGTTGAGATCGATAATATCTGAAGAGCTGGTCAACTGCTTTTACCATCCGTCACTGGTGCTGAGGATCGTACTGCAGTCCAAATTTGAGGCAACATGCTTACACGCTGCAACGGTAGTATCTATGTATGTATATACACATTGGAATCCAAATTAAGCAAAAATCTCAATTTCAGCAAGGTGACATTGGTTTCAGGAGTTTGTAGGGGTGCAGGCAAGACCTCATGGCCAGCTCTAGGTTAGATATATGAGCTCGCTTGCAATGCTCGCTTGCAATGCTCTGAGCATCTCGCACTGCAGCAGAAAATAGGGAGTAGGTAGAAATTGATGTGTGCGCATTTTCAATCCTATAGCCTATTTATTGTAATCCTAGCATTATCGTGTAGTCTTGAGCGTGAAACTGCATCTGTAAGTTGGGAGTGCACAGCGACATTGCAACGATTGCTAAAGCAGCATGGATCCCAGGCGGCTCCAGCGTTGCGCAGTCACATGGTGCCTATTACAGGGCATCTTGTTGGGGTTGGCTGACTGCGGAGCATTTCTACCGTGAATTCGCCCTTTAGCTTAGTACGTTGATGTGCACATAACTTGGCACTGGAGCTGGCTGCCTGGCACTTTAGCCTAGAAGCAGCCTGCATCATGTTAGCGGTACGGAGCAGCGTAGATAGAGTCCATGGGCGTATAATTTTTGCTTTTGGTTGAGTTCGAGGCGCAAAAGCTTGAAGCAAATACGCGTAACAGGCGTACCCAGGAACCAATGCTCTACACGCAAGGTACGGCCAGCAGCCCCAATCTGTACAAGCTCTGCTACACTGATCGTCACCACGTGCCCTGTAACGCTCGGCGGCTCAGCAGGTCCAAAGAAGCTCCCGCTGCAGTGCCAGTGAATGACAAGGCGGGGGTCCAGCACTAAGGTTGCCCCAGACCACCGATGACGACCTTGTTTCGCGCCAGGAACCAGGCCGCGGTACGTACCCGGCGCCAGCTCGACCAACCTCCAGGCTGGCCTGCGTTTCTTTTGCCTCGAATCATCGAACCACCGACGCCCACCATCGACTCTGCCATCTTGAGAGCTGCACCCGCACGCGCTCATCGTCATGGCGCCTCTCAGCTGTCGAGGCCTGCTCGTCGGGCTCGTGGCTCTACTGCCCTCTCTGACGGCGGCCTACGCCAATTCCAGCTACAATGTCGATGCTCTGCGAGCCCAGTTCGCGCTTATGGATGACCGCCCCAAAGATTGTCCGCCATGGTAAGAGATGCGCCGGAGTGGCTATTCGCTGGCATGGCGACGACCTTACTGATGATGGCTTTGCAGTTTCAACTGTCTCCTACCCGCCCATACCTGCGCGCAGTACGCCGGCTGCAACGAGTTTAATGGAAAATGCGACTGTCCCGATGGGTTCGGCGGTGACGACTGTCTCGAGCCATGTAAGTTTATGGATCGCCCATCTAGTGCTACCTATTTGATTTTCGGCGCTGGCGAAACATCCTTCTCTATATCCAGGCATTTGCCAACTGACGCTTCTTCGCTTAGTGTGTGGTTCCCTTGGGCGCGGCAAAGACCGACCGATGCGATCGGGCTCGTCTTGCGAATGCGACGAAGGCTGGACTGGCATCAACTGCAACGTCTGCACAACGAACCAAGCTTGTAATGCCCTGATGGAGACTGGCAGCGGAGGTGTCTGCTACCAGAATGGTGAACTCGTTAAATACAATAACCAGGTCTGCAGAGTCACGAACAAGAAGATTGCCGACCTGCTTGGCCAGCAAAAGCCTCAAGTTACATTTACCTGCAAAGAAGAGGAGGAAACCTGCGACTTCCAGTGTTGGTTTCCTGTGCCCCTTGTTACGCCTTGATGCATCTGCTGACCGCTCTCTCTCTAGTCTGGATCGATCAAGTTGAATCGTTCTATTGCCACTTGTCGGATTGTGCATCCAGTGCACAGTACGGCACCGATAAGAATACCACAGCATACAAGTGCGACCACATCACCTGCAGTTGTATTCCTGGCCGTATGATGTGTGGCAAGGATGGTTCGCTCGACCTCACCGATTTTCTGGACCAAGCAATTAATGGCCCTGGCCGATTCGAATGTACTCAAAAGGGCGGCGGTGCCCATGACTGTGCTTTCAAAGAGCCCGCAATGGACGATCTCATCACCAGCTTGATCGGTGACTCTAGTATCCTTCTAGACTGCCAGGCGGGCGAATGCTTGTACGAGACTGAAGTGCCAGGTTATCACCGTCCAGTCAAGCAAATCAATACGCCCCTCATTGCTGGCGTTATTGGAGGATCTTCGCTCTTCTTGGCAGCCGTCATTATTGGAACATGGTATCTGTCTCGCCGCAGGTTGCGTTATGGGGCGATTCGCCTGGAGGATTCCGACGATGAGAGCACCAAGCTCATGGTGGACCATAAGCCTGCCACCCTCTTCTTCCAAAATGTCGCCTACACTCTTAATGGAAAGAATATCTTGACTGGGATCCAAGGAGTTTGCCAGCCAGGGGAGGTGACTGCCATCATGGGAGCTTCCGGCGCGGGAAAGACGACATTTTTGGATATCCTTGCTCGGAAGAATAAGCGTGGCCATGTCAGCGGAGACTTTTACGTCAATGGCGAAAAGGTCAATGATATTGATTATAGAAATGTGGTTGGATTCGTCGATCAGGAAGACACCATGCTGCCCACGCTTACCGTTCATGAAACTATCCTCAACAGCGCTCTGCTCAGACTTCCCCGGGACATGGGTCGTGCTGCCAAGGAGCAGAGAGTTATTGAGGTTGAAAAAGAGCTAGGAATCTATCACATTAGAGACTCTCTCATTGGTTCTGAAGAAGGCAAGGGTCGTGGAATCTCTGGTGGTGAGAAACGACGCGTGGGAATTGCTTGCGAACTGGTCACCAGCCCCTCCATCCTCTTCCTCGATGAGCCGACCAGTGGATTGGATGCTTATAATGCGTACAATGTCGTCGAATGCCTTGTTACCATGGCCAAAAACTACAAGCGAACCGTCATCTTCACCATCCACCAACCTCGCTCCAACATCGTTGCGCTTTTTGACAGGCTCATCTTGCTGGCTCAAGGCAAATTGGTTTACTCTGGACTCTTTTCGGAATGCCAGCAATACTTTGATGATATTGGCTATGAGTGCCCTCCTGGCTTCAACATTGCCGACTACCTTGTGGATCTTACTATGCATGCGAGCAGCAACCAGACGGTAGATGACGGACGAATCGATGCCGACGGTGGAAGCGTAGGCCCAAGCAGTACGCGGGCTGTCAAGTCCGTTGCAAGCACCACCATTGGAAGCGCTGGCGAGGGTAGTGCCGAGCCATCATTACGTCCCAAGAACCGACGCCGCGACTCGGTCAAGGTACGACAGGAACGAGAGCTCTTTACGCGTAGAAAGCCCCCTGGCACTGCCGCATCTTCAGATGCCGGAGGAGAGAGCCAAGATGGCTATCGGCTCCAGAGCAACCCCATAAATTCTCAACCCAGCCACCAGTTGGATGATCCTCATGACTTACCCCCTCCGGCTATGACAGGAACCGATCTTGATATCATTACTCGATCTTTTTCCAAGTCTCATATTGCTGCCTCTATCCGCGACGACATCCAGCAAGCAATCAGTGGAGCCGAAGCGGCAAATGGGTCAAATACGAACGGATATGCTGCAGACGGACCAAACATCTATACTAGCGCTGTTGGAAAAGGATACGCTCGGATTGGTTACCTGCGCCAGTTTATCATCATCTCCGGAAGAACGTGGAAGAACCTTTACCGCAACCCAATGCTTATGCTCACACACTACGCAATTGCAATCATCTTGGCGGTCTTCTCCGGATACTTGTTCTATGGCCTCACTGATGATATTCCTGGCTTCCAAAACCGCCTTGGTTTGTTCTTCTTTCTGCTGGCTCTCTTCGGCTTCAGTACTCTTACGAGTCTCAATGTATTTGCCAGCGAGCGTCTCCTTTTCACCCGAGAGCGAGCCAACGGCTACTATTCCCCAGCCACTTATTTTGCCGCCAAAGTCCTGTTCGATATTATTCCTTTGAGAATCATTCCGCCGATTCTCATGGGTTCCATCATCTACCCAATGACGGGCTTGGTGCCAGATTCGGCACATTTCTTCAAGTTTATGCTTGTTTTAGTCCTGTTTAACCTGGCGGCAGCAGCCATCTGTCTGTTTATCGGCATTGTTTGCAAGGACGGTGGCGTAGCCAACTTGATTGGTAGCCTGGTGATGCTGTTCAGTCTCCTCTTCGCTGGTTTCCTCCTCAACCACGATGCCACACCAAAGGGCGCTCTGTGGCTTCAGACCCTCTCTATTTTCCACTATGGCTTTGAATCGCTCATCGTCAACGAAGTCATAGAGCTTACACTGGTAGACAAAAAGTACGGCCTTGATATTACCGTCCCTGGTGCCGCTATTCTTAGCTCCTTTGGATTCCAAAACGGCGCCCTTTGGTCCGATATTAGAAACCTTGGTATCTTTGCTGCCTCCTTCGTCGTTCTCGCCTATGCTGCGATGCACATCTTGCTTGTTGAGAAGCGATAAGAAGAGTAGCTTCAATTCAATCTAGGATGCGAAGAGGCATTTTGTGCAGGTTACGACATGTACATACGCATTTCAGGCAAACTAAACTCCCCCGGGGATTTTGCACAACCGGCGTTCTATGGTTAGGGAGCATATTTTACCTCCTTTTTGAATTTTTGCGTGTATCTATGGCGATAGTTTTTGGGCATTGGCAGAGTGCCTTGTTTGGACCTAATTAACGCTAAATGATCCTTATTCTTCGTAATTGTATGCAATTGAGAAATTATTTTGAATGGCATAGCTTGATTTGTGTTTAATTCGTGAAGCGTGAATGTGAAAATTTTCCAAGTGTTTCTGATATATATAATACATGCAATGCGCTGTAAGGGCGCATGATATTCTACTACTTTTTTTTTTTTTTTTTTTTTTTACAAGAAAAGTTCTCATTGCCACTACTCCATTTTGCCTCCCGTAAACTCCTCAGCAATCCTCTTCTGTCGCTTAACGGAGCGATCATATTCGGACTCGTAGTAATCCATGAGCTTGGTTGAATTTCCAGTTGTGGTTTCCAGCATGTTTGCGATGGAGGGAGGCTTTCCGTAGATGCCCCAAGCGTTCTCGGTTGTGCCATACCGTTGGAAGTACTGGCTTTGTTTCCTGAAGTAGTCCTCGCTGAATATCTCATCAATCTCGGCCTTGAGCTCGCTCTCTTGGACGATGAAGTTGGAGGCGTTAATGTACAGCTCCATGAGGGCATCCCGTCGAGCTTCGTATTTGGCTTTCTCTTTCTTCTGGACCTTGACCTGGCTACGTTGGGCACGGGCAAAGCGCTCTGGGTCGGGGTATGTTTTGGTGTCCAGAATAGCATCCAGGACGGTGCTTCGCGTGAGTCGGTCGTCTTCTCTTTCCGGCGCAGCAGCAGCCTCGTTGTTCTCCTTGAATTTGCGGCTTACGCGGGCGTTTCTAATTGCGTCGCTCTTCTCGCGGCGTGTATAGAGTGCCTTCAAACCTTGCTCAAGATTCGTTCTTCGGGTTTCAGCCATTTCTCGCTTCCATCTCTGAGAATCGTTCTTGGGTTCCCGTGCGTTAGCAGACCTCGGGGCTGTCTTGTTGATATAATCGGGCTTGATTTTGCGATCGCCTTCGGACCGAAGGAACACCTGCCGCGGCACTGGTAGTGAGCCTCTTACTCGAGGCGGCTTGGCTTCGTCGGTTTGAGACTGAGGAGGGGAAGGAAGTCGGATGTAGGAGGGAGATTCGGGCGGGACGGCATTGGAGAGAATGGCCGGGGTTGTTGAGAAGCTGCGTGAAGTAGACGACAATTGCCGAACTACTGGCCTGAGGCAGTTGCCTGCAGAATAGAGCGACATTTTGAATTGAAGTTGCGCTGCGAAATTGAAGCGCTCAACTGCCCACGCACGAAGGTGGTGTGCGATATTGACTTACAGAAAATTGCCCAAATCCGCAGAGAGCTGCTCGGATTAATTGAATGCCGGTCTTCCGCTGTACCCCTGTTTTGCTTAAATAAGTTGACCAGCCACAGCCTGCAGAGATGTGGGCTAGTGGGGTCTTCTGAGAAAAAAAAAAAAAAAAAAGTTCGTGATAAGAAGCTGCAGCCACTTTTTTTCCAATCCTCTCTGCTCTCTTTACTTCCTCCCAAGATCTTTGTGCTTGCTAGCAAGCCAAAACCTTCGTCATGGGAACTGGAAAGAAGGAGGCTGCCCGGCGCGTGCGCCAGGGTAAGACTGGAGATGGGATGGGAAATGTTCGTGTCAAGGGCGAGAACTTCTATCGGTATGTGTAGCAGCTGTGTCTGGTTTCTTGTTGGCGACAAATGTGTGCTGACCAATGTACGTCTAAAGCGATGCGAAGAAGGTGAAGCTCGCGAACATGTACAAGGATGGCAAGGCTCAGAGAGACGCGGACGGGAAAATCACAAAGGCTGCGAGCTTCCAGTCAAGAGACATCCCCAACGCCCGAATCGAGCCAAACCGCAAGTGGTTCACCAACACTCGCGTCGTCTCCCAGGACACCCTCACAGCCTTCCGTGAGGCCATGGCTGAAAAGGCCAAGGATCCTTACCAGGTTCTGCTCAAGTCAAATAAGCTTCCCATGAGTCTTATTCACGACGGCGGCAAGGACAACAACACCACCAATGGCATCAAGCAGCACAAGGCCAAGATGACGATTGAGACGTCGCCGTTTGCCGGTGTCTTTGGCCCCAAGGCCCAGCGCAAGCGTGTCAAGCTTTCAGTCAGCACTGTTGATGACCTTGCTGATGACACTGAGAAGAGCATGGAGACGTATGAGGAGCGCCTGGAGCACAACAGGCTTCTGAGCGGAAATGGCGAGGAGCCCGAGTCACTTACCATGGCTATCGAACCTGTGTTTGATAAGGGCCAGAGTAAGCGTATTTGGAACGAGCTCTACAAGGTCATTGACTCTTCGGATGTGGTCATTCACGTTCTTGATGCCAGAGATCCCATCGGAACTCGATGCAAGAGTGTTGAGAAGTACCTCAAGGAAGAGGCACCTCACAAGCACCTCATCTTTGTCCTCAACAAGTGTGACTTGGTCCCCACAAGCGTTGCTGTAAGTTTGTTTCTATTTCTTTTCTTTCTCTTTCCCTCTCTATCAATATCTCTCTTGGCTATATGCCCCCAATGAATCCTGTCAGGACACCTCGCATTATTCCCCGTGGAGGACCGTCTGTTACAACATTGGGAGATCGATTGCAATCTCGACTGTCTCAGCTTCGGCTGCAGGCTGATATGGTGCCGTTTTGGTTACCTATCAAGAGAAGGCTGTGTGTCTGATGAGTTGAAGCCTTCCCTCGCCCTCGCCGGCATCCAAAGGAGCTTCTTAGTGAAGACACGCACATTTCTACACCTTTGTTTTTGATGTGATATTCATGTACAAACTTTTGATGTTCTCATCTAATATGAGGATAGGCCGCCTGGGTACGAGCTCTCTCCAAAGAAGTTCCCACGCTTGCTTTCCACGCAAGCATTAACAACTCGTTCGGAAAAGGATCCCTGATCCAGCTGCTGAGACAGTTCTCCGCTCTCCACACGGACAGGAAACAAATCTCTGTCGGTCTGATTGGTGGCCCGAACACTGGAAAGTCTTCCATCATCAACACTCTGTCCAAGAAGAAAGTCTGCACTGTGGCCCCTATTCCTGGAGAGACCAAGGTGTGGCAATACGTAAGCTTAATGAAGCGCATCTACCTTATCGACTGCCCCGGTATTGTGCCTCCATCAAGCACTGATACGCCAACCGATCTCGTCCTACGAGGTGTGGCGCGTGTCGAAAAGGTGGAGCACCCTGCGCAATACATCGATGCTCTACTGAGCCGTGTCAAGCCAAACCATATGGAGAAGACATATGACATCAGGGGATGGCGAAACGGAACAGAGCTTCTTGAGCTACTTGCTCGGAAAGGAGGTCGTCTACTCCGCGGAGGAGAGCCTGACCTGGATGGCGTAGCGAAAATGGTGCTGAACGATTTCATGAGGGGCAGAATCCCCTGGTTCACCCCAGCTCCTAAACTGAGTGAAGAGGATGAGGAAGAGGGAAGTGGCAACGTCAATGGCCGCCGCGGCAAACTGGGTGAGATGCCTCGGAAGCGACCCGCTTCCGAGACATTGGATGACGCTGAAGAAGCTAATGCCGAAGCCCCCGGAAAGGAAGCTGACGGGGATGAGTCCCCAGAGAGTGAATTTGAGGGGCTGGGCAGCGACACTGAAGAGGCCTCGTCAAGGAAACCTTCTTTTGGTGCTACTAGTGGAGCTCAAAGCGATGCTGAGAGCAACTCTGACGATGTCTTGCCTGTCAACGACCTGAGCGATGACGAAGCTTCCAAGGAAGCTACTCCCGTTACCCAAATCTCATCTGACAAGCCTGGTCGCTCCAATAAGCGACAGCGTCGTTGAACAAGAGACAGGAGATGCGACTTCATCGACCCGCATTTGAGAATAGCAGTTTGAAATCTCAAACAAACTTGAATGATGCAATAAGCACGCTACTCTTAGAAGAGACTGTCTATACTACTGCTCATCTTTGCGGCATATGGGCTTCATTGCGAGCAAAATTGTCTTGGCGTCAAGAACACCATTAGCCGCGATAAGCTGTTAGCTAAGATCAGCACATTTTAGAATATATCGCCTAGGCCTTTCAAAAAGGCCCGCGATATCCGAGCTGGCAATGTTCTGAACAAACAAGCAAGCATTGACCGATCACACACCACTGGCGATGTCAGTTTGCGTGTGGTATACTCTTAGTGGCCCTGCCTGCCATGTGGATTGAAAGAGCTTTGCACAGAAACGGAAAGCTCTAGATGCCCAGAGCGCAGGGATCTATGCAGTGTGTGCTCCTTGGAGACGTCATTTGGGTGTGCCAAGCTTCGGTGCAGCAACCCTTTACAGCTTTGCGAAGAGGCTTGGAGGCTTCGATCTGCGAGCTGTGTACCGTGGCCGCTCTAAATAGTTAGGTCGGTCCCCGAGCTCATCGTCTTGTCCAAATCGGCTACTCATGATGAGAAAAACGCCGGAGTTGAGATGACCCCACAAGAAGGCGCTGATCAATCACGATCACGATCGCTCGGATGGGCAGGAAAGTAAATAGGCATCTTTCAGCACCAAGGCTACAACTGTCTGACACGGCGAACCTGACTTGGACAAGTCGAAATAATACCCATCAATGCAATGAGTTAATGTTACCGACTTGAACGGAGTCATCGTGCCTGTGATTTTAGTGTCCAATGTCTTAACTCCTGAGGTGCTTCCCTGGCGTCTTTGTGTAGGGGGTTCCAGTTCCACCTGCAGTGCGGATTGAGTCGAGTCGCACGGCAGAGAAAGCTGAGCTAACAGATTACAGACAAGCTACGATGGTGACGTTTGTACTCCATACAGCCACTGCAGGCTATCCGAACCAGATCGAGGTTGAAGGAAACCTTGTCCTGAGCTATCCTTTCCAGATACGAGTTTTCCCCAAGATCTCGTTGTGCAAGCATGAACTCATCTGTTGGAGCTGAACGAAGCGGATCGTCGGTCATCTTAGCCGGATGGCCGCGGTTGGCCAAAGCAGAGCCTAGTGATAACTCTAACCCGATTTCAACCAGGGATCTGCCTGTCAAAACGGCAAAAGTCTCAGCCGAGGAGGCTTCGAATTACTAGTTGGTAGCACCGCTTTCTACTACTTGATGTGGGTTGTTGCCTGATACCACACGCATGGCCCATATAACGGAAGAAAAATTGGTTCTCACTTGCTTGGTTATACTGCGGATGCTGGCTGTCGGCTGTAACGGCTGCGCTGTCACGGAAATGTAAGACATTGTTGCCACTGTTGAGTACTCGGGCGAAGGTCGTGGCTCTCGCGGATTGGTCTTGTTTTAGCTTACTCGGTGAAGCTTGGACGCTTGCTCTCTCTACAGTACCGCGTTTTGCTCTCTCTGCTGGGATAGGGATGGGGGCCGAAAGGATTCGAGAACTCAGAGGGGCGCACATCTCCGGCGGTTTGGGATGGAATGATGAGAAATGCGCAGAGGCGTTTTCTCGTATTCCGGAGGAGTGGTGAGGTCAATGGTGGGAATTTTCCTCTTAGCGGTGGTGATCCCTTTTCAGGCCATTTTTCTCTTCTTTTTGGATGACGATGTCCTTTTTTGACGTGCATGTGGCCAGGAGAAGTGAGGTAAGAGGCATCGTGGAGTTGGTGGCTTGAGTGAGAGGAGAGCTCGGAGGCCAGGATGTGGACATGCCATGAGAAGGAGGACTCTCTCGCTTTGATATCTGTGTATATAATGATGGTCTCATTCCATCATTCCTTTCTCTCTATCTTGTTCTTCATTATACGATATCCTCTTCTCTGAAGGCAGTTATTCGAGAAACGTCTGAGAAGCAGTTATCCGCCTTTGTGGATAGCTTCTTTCTTCTGCATATAATACAATACCCTACCTATCACACACTTGAGACTACACAAGCAGAACATTGTTCGCCAACCATGTTATACTCTCTACTCGCCCTTGGACTCGGTACGGCCCTGACTGAAGCCGCCGTTGTGCGGACTTCTGGCTGCCAGTTACACTTTACAGCTTCAGGAGCCATCTCTGGTCCTGTTGGCGAGATCTCGTCGGGCCAGGTGCGAGCTGGCAGCGGTGTGAGCTCGACAAGTTTCACCCTGCAGGGAGGTCAGCTCTTGGATGACAAGGGCCGCGGCTGTTGGTGGACTCGTAAGTTTTTCTTTTTTGCACCCTCTCTTACTTGTATATTGTTTTGCTTGCCTTGTGGATGAGAGACATGCATAATGCTTATGCATATACGAGACGCACGCACGTGTGACTCAGCATGTGTCTTGAATTTGATTCTGAATCGTCGTTGTGCATGCTAACGAATGTGAGACAGCGCCTGCCCATGTGCTCCAGTGCGACAAGAACCAGAACCCAGACAATGGATTCAAGGTTGGATGCGACGGCTCTGTCTCGTTCAATGGACAGACGGAGTTCTGGGAGTGCCAGACGGGCGAGAGTGGCCAGTACAATGTCTATCTGAACCAAGGACAAGGAGTCAATTGCCACCAGATCACGCTCAAGGCTGATAACTGCCACTCTGGATGCCCATCACCATCACCACCACCACCACCGCCATCATCATCACCTCCTCCGCCTCCGCCTCATCAAAAGACCTGCCCGGCCAACCTCAACGGCCCCTACGAGTTTCCCCATCTCGTCATCCCCGTGGACAAGACCAAGCCCACCAACGCCCCGGGAACGTCCTTCTTCGGCCAAGTCTCCAGCAGTGTCTCCTCCATCTTCAACTTTGACATCCCCAGCGGCGACAAGGGCAAGACGTGCAGCCTCGTATTCCTGTTCCCACAGCAAAAGGATCTCACGACCTCGTCTTTTACCTTTTCTGGCTCAGGAGCCCTTGACTTTGCCAGTTTGAGCAAGCCCGCCACCCAGGACACGACGTTCAACAACCAGCCGAGCAAGAAGCAGGATTTCGGGACCACGACGGTGTCTCCGGGTCATAGCTATACAATTGCCACGTTTGCGTGTCCTGCTGGGGAGACGATTGCGTTTGAGATTTCGGATGCGAATGGCGGAGGCACTTCGTTTAGGTACTTCCAGGATTATAACCCGTCGCCTATTGGGTTGTATATCACGAAGTGTTGAATGAGATGAAAGAACTGAGACCAAAGGGTTAAGAAGTAAAAAAAATAAAAAAATAAAAAGAAAGATATGAGATGGAAGGATGTAATGTGTGTTGGAATGGGATGTAATGTTTGGAGCAACTTGCTGTTATGCTTGATGGCTATGGATATATGTGATAATGATGAGTCATTCCTCAAGAGGTAGTCAAGCTTTTTGTATATGAGATTTTTATAATTTAATTCGCTTAAGAAAATTGTCAAGTCATGTGTGTTGAATATGGAAAGAAGAAGTTTACATCTTACGTGGAATGAGTTTCTAGAATGTCTGCATACCTGCTCAGCAACGATAGAAAGCTGTGTCTTGAGGTTGGATAAGTAAAACTATCAACGCACCATGCAGAGATAGAGTTATTTGTCTTTAAAATGTTTTTTATATGCATGCCATTTGTCGAAATGCAGCTTCGCATGGGCTCACTTGGAAGAGATTCGTTTAACAGGCTAAACTGTAAGTAATCACACGGCTTTTATTCTACAACGGTGTCTTAAAGATAAACTTGCTGGGGAATATGTAGATAAAGTTTGTCAGGATAAAGATTTTTAATTAATTTGGGGGTTTATGAGATGTCCTAACAATGTATGTATTTTCGTGCAGTTAACACATATATACTCATCACCATTCATTACTGCAAAATCAGCATCAAGACAGCTGATGCCAAAAATCACATATTATTCGTGGTATCTCGTAATCATTTGCATTATGTTTCTGGTAAAGGGGAACGAAGCAAGTTAAAGACGCTACTGATACTGTCTCTATGCTGCTACTGCTAGTGAATTCTATGGCTTTAGTACTATTTAGTGTTTCTATCAACATGTACATTTTCAGTTTGCAGCTCCTCTTTCTTTCTCTTCCCTTTATTTATTAATCCCGTTAGCATTCTCGACTTGGCGCCCCTCAGCCAACTGATCTTATGGAGTAGCTCGAGATTACATTATGCTACGAGTAGAAACATATGCAAAGTGCCGTAAATCTGTAATCTATGACGCCACCAAGGAACACGGTAGCTATTGATGATGTAAATGGTGAATCGCATCTCGCTCTGTGGTCAAATCAGATACCAGGGATCGGCACTCATCGCGATGTGGGGAGATTTTCATGGAGGGGGAGTGTGAAGTAAATGTGAGGTAAACATAAAAACAAGCTCTGAAAGTTATTGCTTATTCGCCTTTTAGCTTCAACTTTTGGCAATATGCTGGTTCCAATTGTCTGGAAAGGATGTATCTACCACAGAGCCCTTGAATCCACTTCTTAATAGCTTGCTCTGCTACTAGACTAAAGCGGTTTATCTATGGTCTCGTTAAACGTATTTATGTATATATATATAAAGCTCTTTAAACTGGGTATCTTACAGCGGCTATCGCACAGGCCCGGTCTATATCGAGCCGCGACTCAAAATAGCTTCCCTTTTCGTCCAAGTAACGCCCTAATTGACCACCTTGGATGCACACTCACAGCCTTGGCTTCATGCTATGCATACCAGGGGAAAGAATAATGAAAATTGATGTCTAGGTTTTATTCTCTAGCAAGCTTTCAAGCTGATATTAGGGAAAAGAACTGATATCTAGCCTGGTAGTGCTGGATCAAAGACTAGTTCTTTGCTATGTAAACACGCCGAGTAATTACCGTCTCTACCGATCTTCTCCCTAGAAAAACGGACACTGAAATTTACCTCTTCAAGTAAACCCGAGTTCCTATGGGATACTCTCAGTGAATTACCAAGCTGTTGCCTATCAGCTACACATTAAGCAACATCCTTCCAGCAGGCCCAGCTTTTGCCGATTTCGCACATAACAGCAAAGCAAAATCAACACTGGAGATTCGATTGCTTGCTGATCTCTAAAAATAAAAAGACGAGCAGTCTAGAACGCTCTCTGCATGCAGCAGCTTGCCATCCCACGCCCATTGCTAGGATATCGAAACAAAAGCATCGTGGACCCTGAAAACTTGCCTAAATAGGCAATGCCGTGGTGGTGGGGTCCGCTTCCCGGGCGGGCATCTCCATATTATAGAAACATCTCAGCTACAGTAGCTCGCTAACAAGCAGCGGCCCTGTTGAAGTGGTTTTTATCATCATTCGGATGGGAACTGCTACATAGACATGCAGCATGTGTCAATAAAAGATTTTCTTGTTCAAATCCGATGATCCGGTTCTAGAACCCGGAGGCTGATGCCCAACCCGCTCCGCTTTTTACGGTTCATGGGTCTCGAGGTTGCAGTTTCTGCTGAACTTCGTGTTTGCTACCGATTCCGGAGCGATTATCTGTCTGCGATGGAGGACGTGAGAGGATTGATGAGAAGAGCGTGCATGTATGAAGATTACCCCTTGCAGGAGAATTAGCATTAGGACGCGCAAGCGATGCTGGGTATGTCTGCATGAAGAGTCAAGCAATGTGATCATAGACACACTCACTTTGGGAATTGACGTGAAATATTGTAGTTGCTAGAGTTGATCCGAATGCTATTTCTCCGATTGAAGTCATTGGAATGCTATAATTGCATCAATGACTTCTGAAATCGAGATCAAGTGCACGTCGTCAACCCATCCAAACCAGTCAGGGCTCGGCTAAGCTTTGCGGCAGTAATGCTCCTCAACCTTACATCTCGTCTATAGACGATCATTACTCGCAATGGAAGCTCAACCATACCAAGCTTTGCCCTGTTCCACGGTCATGGGACTGCTAAATCTGACGTGGGGATGGTTTCAACTATCCGATGCCTCGATATCGCAAGAGCAAAGGTATTGACGCCTACTCTGTTCGTAGCAATTCTTTCAACTAGATCGTAAAACAGCACCCTCGACGCTATAGAAGCATCACCCAACTACTACTGACGCCAACTGCTTCTTCCTACCACTTGGCGGGATGTCTCCCAGCTCTGTGTCTCTGCCCACCACTAGACCTGACCCCAATCGAGGTGCTTTGGAGGATCCTGGCTTCTCTGTGGGGAATCCCGGGGTGGCGCTTCCGGGGCGTCTTAACAAGATTTAGCGGCTGGATGGCTGACGCCTCCACAAATTCCCCTCCAAAAAGCCAGGGCGCCACCATCAGAGTCCGGCTAACCGTCGATGGTAATCCGAAGCTCGCTGTGGCTCTCGCGAGCTCGATCTGGCTGGAAATAGCAGCATACACAGCTGCTTGCTGCTCCAGAATCCAACAATCCTCTGGCCCCGGATGGCTCTCTCTTGGCCAGCTGGAATTTGCAGGCTCGGCAGCCTGGGAACAAATTGGGGCTTTAATTTGAATTTCTGCTCACGAGACTTCTCCTGTCCCCCTCATTCTCCCCACCCTCTCTTCGATGCCGCCCTTTCCGGAACGAGGACGCCTCCCCAAATCAAAATTCCGGAGCCATGTCCTCTAGATCTTGCTTTCGTGTAGGAGCTCCGAAATCCTACCTCGTACGAGAGCTCTGTATTGGCTCGCCAACCACATGCATTTCCGGCCTCAATCCATTGCTGCCACCCCTCTCTAAATCAATTACTCACCCCCCTCCCTGGCTATTCCTCATTCATTTTGATGCCCTCGTGATGGTTTGCGCCTTGCCACATACAACTTGCCGCCATCGTGATGTTGCTTGTGCGTATCGTGAGTTTGGCGTAGCGTTGCCTCCATCCCCTCACGCCACCAAGCCTTCCCCGCAGCCGGTTCGGTAGGCCTGAATTGTGTCGGTTCCTCGTAGAATTTAAATCAATTGCGATTCGCATCTTTTTGCGTTTCTGCCACCATCATTCCATCGTAACAATTGTCTCTGGCTCCTCAATTATAAGCCAATCCAACCAGCCAAAAGCTTTTTGTGTAGCTTCTCAGGCTTCATTGCCATATTCCATCATATTGAGCTTCGTCCTCAACTCTTTTTGAAGTACCACCACCACCACTCATCCAGAAATGTCTCGCCTCGCTCCCGCTCTCAGGTTGCTAACCCGGCAACCTCTTGCACTTAGGGTCTCCAGCCGTAGCAGCGCTTTACTGGCTACCACCACTCGTCGAAACATGCATGTCTCACCAGTTCTCTCATCTCCTCCCATTGATCCGGTTACTCGGCCGCACTTGTTGGCCGAGTTCACCATGAAGGACAAGGTCGTTGTAATCAGTGGCGGTGGAAGAGGATTGGGTCTTGTACAGGCTGAAGCACTTCTTGAAGCAGGTGCCGTTGGTAAGCTGCTCCGCAATCCAAGTTGTTCTGCATTCCGCTGACCCGTGTGTCCTTAGTGCACTGCATTGATAGGCTGCCCGATCCTACCTCAGATCCTGAGTCGGAGTTCTCTCGTGTATCCAAGCGTGCAAAAGAAGAGTTGAGCACCAGTCTGACATACCACGAGTTGGATATTCGTAACGTGCCTGAGTTGAACAAAATCTTCAGAGGCATTGCAGATGAGAGAGGTCGTTTGGATGGCTGCCTTGCCGCCGCTGGAATCAACTATGAGAGCCCGGCTCTCGATTACACTCCCGAGGAGGCTGATCGCATGATGAGCATCAATGTCTCGGGCGCTTTCATGACTGCTCAAGCCGCTGCTCGCCAGATGGTCCGACTGGGAACGCCTGGCAGCATCTGCATGATTGCAAGCATGAGCGGCACCGTCGCCAACCGTGGCATGTTTGCTCCGTAAGTCCCATGCCATTTGCTTCCCCATCGGTGCTTTATGATTCTGACCAATACATGATAAAGAGCATACAACGCCTCCAAGGCTGCCGTTATTCAGCTGGCCCGAAGCTTGGCTGCTGAGTGGGGCCAGTATGGCATCCGCGTCAACACACTCTCTCCCGGATACATCCTGACTCAGATGCTGCTGAACCTGTTCGACGACTACCCCGAGCGAAAGGAACAGTGGCCCAAGGAGAACATGCTACAACGATTCAGCGTCCCCAAGGAATATCGCGGTGCTGCCGTATTCTTGCTCAGTGACGCTAGCAGCTTCATGACGGGAAGCGATCTCCGTATAGACGGTGGACATTCTGCTTGGTAATCGGCAAAAGCAGCTTTTGGCGTGAAATGAAATAGAGCATGTAAAGGCCGGCAGGCACTTGCTTGTGGCTTTGATGTGGCGCGCATGATGAAATAGGAAAAGGGAGGAAGAGAGATAGAAAGGGATGTCGAATTCCCATAATATCCGTTTTTTTTTTGTAATTGTTTGCAAGTTTGGAGTTGGGCATAGGTAGAAAAGAAATATCATGTTGCAATCTCGACATCGGCTCGTCGCACTATTAATTCGCGGGAATGTGTGTCAAAACGCCTGCGGGTCCTAGTTTGCCTAGGAACCCGGGAGTAACTCTCAGTCTCTTCTCGATATCAGCGACAGGAATACCACGGCTCAAGAGATGAACAGCATCAAGGATGGTTCTCATATTGGCCATGCGACATCGACCTCCCTCGCGACCCATGATCTCAAGATCTTCGTCTGCAATTCGCTCCAAACGGCGCCGAGCTTCGAGCACGGAGAGCGTGGTGTTTTGCTTGGCCGGTGGAAATAGCGGTCCTGGGGGTACGGCCAGTGATTCAGGCGAGAAATTGGGCGCTGCGGTAGAAGAGGGCGAGAATGTAGGGTTTGGCTGCACGATGCCCATCTGGTGGAGGCGTTTAGAGAAGTCGCCGGGGGCAAAGTCGGGATCTATGGCATCAGCGCGAATTGCTAATCGCTACGTTAGAACACACGTATACAAGCGCAATGAGCATGTAGATAGTAAACATTGGTCTCCTCACCTTCATCTTTAGACCCATCTCCGCGAGGCGCAGGCTGCTGAGGTCTGGCTCTTTGAGTGGTAGCTTGAGGCACAGCTCCAGGTGATCTGGTGGGATACTTGCGAGCTGCTCCGCGAGCCGCTGCTTTGGATGAAGAGGCGCCCATGATCGGTTCTGTTTTTCGTCGTAGTCCTACGTGAAGATTAAGCGTAGCGGGCCAAGCGAATATGTCGGAGTGATGTCCGAAGGAGAAATAGGATCGACGTCTTTCTTTAAGACAATGTCATGATTAGAAGGAAAAAGCAATTGGGCGGCAAGCTATGAAAATTATCCATAACTAACCCCACTAACTTTTGACAGTTAGGGCGAGGCATTTCCAGCTATCAAGGTCCCCACCAAGTCACCGCTAAAAGCACAGTGGCAGCTCCTGGATGCGCTGTAGGAGCGACGTCACAGCGCAGTCTCCACGGCTGATCCACCACCTACAACCCAGCGCCAAAAGTGCTTAACTACTAGTATGTGAACGCGAGAGCGTCAGATTCATTCAGTCAGTAATGGGCTACAATCAAGTGTCAAGTGAAAGAAGTGGAAACATTATCTTCTTATGCCCACTATTAATGTAATCATCCCGTGGAAAATGCAATTTCGTTGCATCTTTCCAGCGTTCGTTCGTCTATGGCAGCGTATATGTCTATAAGATCGTCAGTCAGCAAAGTCTACAACTGTCGGAACACTTCGTTAGATCCACCAACTACGCTCTCTTCATCTTATTCAACGCTTCCTACGCTGCTAATAATTCAAACTATAAAATACATAAATAAGCGTCAACGCCGCTGTCGCCATAAACACGAACCATGACTCAACCATGTCCTCACCGTTGCCGGTTCACAGCATTCATGATCAGCCTCGAATCCACTGCACAAGTGTGACAGAACTCGTGTATGCCATGGCGATTGTTCCGATGACCATTGTCGAGATATCCAAACCCTTCTCCCACGGAGTCTCAGCAACACCCTTGTAATGCAGATAAGCAGGATAGATGTAGACCAGTGGAACACACGCAACACCTCCGATCAAGGCCACAAACTTATCCAAATCACTTGCTCCAAATACAGCGACGCAAATGCATACAGCAATGGCCAAAGTCCGGAGCCCATTTTTCTTCCATTTGATTGCAAGGCTCCGTTTCCCTGTGGCTCGCTCGCCGAATATCGAAGTCTCCAAGATACGCACGGCGGGAAACAACTGCACAGGTTCACCTGCTAGCACCGCGAGCGAGTAGAGCAACTGAACCGCATTGACGACGGGCGAGTCTTGTGGGAAGTTGGAGATGATCTGAATCTTGGTGTTCTCACCGAACGTAGCGTAACAGAGAGCTCCAACCGATGTGAAGATGGCGGTGATGAGGAACATGACAAAGTACAAAAGTCCTTTGAATTGATGTGGTTTCTTCATGCTCGACTGAATCGGGAGGATTAAGCCAATTCCTTCAAACGTAAAAATGGCCGAGCCGAGAGTCAGCGGAAAGTCTGAAGGATTGAAGAGCCTAACACTTGGGTCCATGCCGTGCCTGGCCAGGCTGCCAATATCGTAGTACCAGATGTATACGAGCCCGATAAGGATAAATGCATCAGCCACGAGGGCGACAGGCCCCAGTTTGGAGATGTTGCGAATTAAAGCTAGCGGAATGAGAGGGAGAAATTGCAGCGCAATGATAGCTGCCACTCCGATGTGACTCGCGTCTTTCGTCACGGCGTTGAGAAAAGAGTATAGATTTTCGGCCGTGAAAATGAGGCCTGAGCAGACGAAGCCGAGCTGAGAAATGGCAATTGAGGCGAGGATAAGGCTTCGAAAGCGAGGGCCAACGATGGATTCTCCAAGCTCTCCGTAACCACCGCCATACTTTTGACGACAGTCAAGCAGCATACGGAAACAAAAGCAATTGATCAGCGAAACAGAGATAAGAGCAAGTGATGAGAAGAGGATGCCTCCGTTGCGGAAGGCCTTTGGCAGGAATAGGATGCCTGTGCCGATAAAAGCTTTGAGGAGCGTAAAGAAGGTCTTGACAGTACTGGCGTCACCTTCCCGGCCGAGGCGTCGAGAGCTTCTCCGGCGATCGGTCTTAGGTCGTCTGAGCAGCGGGCGCTGTTCGTCAGGGACTTCTTCAGACTCATCAGTGACTGCAGATTCGTCCTCGTCCTCGTCGGTGTCTTCGAGCGCTTCACCCGCAAAGCTCCCGTACAAGTCGAGGAAATCCACAAAGGTAGAAGCCACAACAAGGCCGCTCTGCTCTCTTTGCCGAGCTCGCCGACGCAGATGCTGCCGCCTAAATCCGCCCGGCTCAAGCTGCTCAGAGGCCGTCAGCTCGCCAGATGGGCCCAGCTGAGGTGAGGGATGATAAGAGAAGGTGTTGGATCGGCGGATGGAGCCCGCTTTGGCCCTGATCTTGAACATGTCACGATGGATATCGCCGCCTTGGAGCTTCAGCGACGACTCCAACGTCTCCAAAGTCGGCGTTGCATCACTGCTGCCATTCTGTCCATTCTGACCATTGTTGGCAGTGCCCAGATCCGTCGCAGACGCTGCAGGAGATTCGAAGAGATCTTGGCTGGCGGACGCAGCGAGAATGGGTTCCACGGCGACCTCGACGGGTTCGTTGGCCAGGCTAACCTCTGGATCAGCTGAGTAGCCCTCTGGGAGGTGTTTATGAAGAATTGCAGCCTGCCGCTGCACAGCATCTGAGTTGCTTGGGCTGTCGACCGAGGCGCTGGCGAGATCCGGTTCAGACATGATCGATGACGACTTGTTTCACCGCTCCACTTTGGGGAAGTACAACGCCGCGACGAGTCCAATTGAGTGAAGGATGGATGGAATTGGAAGAATAAAAGATGATATAGGAAATACTATCGTAGAGCTCCGTATGCCATCCCGGATGGATCGTGGACAAAGTCACGGCCCATTGAGGTGGAGGCTGGTGATGGCGGAAGATGATGGAAGAGGAAGAAAGTCGGTAGCATCATCGGACTGCGGAAGCCGGAAGAAGCTGGGCACGGGACGGGGATCGCAGTACTGCCAGGTACTCTTTACTGGTGCGGAGCTGGGCCAGTACTCTGCTGGTACGCGGGGCCCCTCGCTCTCCACTGAGACAAAGGCGCGGCTCGTGTCGCAAGCGGCTGCAGGCGGCTGGAGCGCTGGAGCTGGGCGAGCAAATCAGGCGTTGAGGCACCCGTGCGCCTGCAATTCGCCGTGAATGGCCGCTACACTGCCGCCTGCGGACAAAGTCCATGCCAGTGTTGCCGCCAAATAGCGAAGCTCTATGGCCCACATGCCACTACCCGGCAGGCTGGCGTTGGAATCAACATTGAATGCTTTCAATCTTTGTGTGATTCAATTACCATGAATATAGCGGTTAATATATTTCTACGTGGCAAAATCTTGCCCTTAGAATCAATCTAGTAAGCTATGCCAGAGGCTGGCTGCGGCAGAGTCTTGTGACGATATTTGAAGTTTGATAGCTCCTGTCATTGGTCTTAATTTCGTCTATATAGATTGCTATACTCAAAAAAGGGGGCGAATTAAGAAAAATGATTTTGTGATCTTAATATCGGCCTTCAATATACGATGTTAAAAATAAAAATGAATAGGCCGGTTCACCGGTGTAGAGAATGCTGTTTGGGTTCCGTATACGTAGTATCAATTACTGCAGCCTGGACATTGCATTACCTTCAGTCAAAGCAGAGGTAGATTGCAAAATAAATACCCAAGGGTTGATCTGGTAGATATGCTAAAGTGGGTTTTCTTTGAAAGCATCCCAAAGACGACACCGGCGGGAGATCTCGGTGAGAGCCGAGGACATCCCAAGGGAGACGCTATTCTAGAGCAAGGATATGTCACAGCGAACAAGGAAATGCCACATTTAGAGCAAGGTCGGAAGCGCAACTTTACTCAGCCACTAATGCTTTAGTGACTGGTACTAATGTAATTCTTTTTTAGATGGAGGGAGTGAGTACCAGAGTTTCCTGTAATGACAGTAACTAGGGCGCAGTCCGCATCATCATGTGGATGTTATTTAAGCTGACAGAGGGCAAGAGACGATACTCTATGCCGGAGAAGGAGATGCTGGCCGCGGCCAGAGCCTTGCAGGATATCAGATGGATGATCATGCAGTCACCTCATCCTATCAAATTATATACCAATCAGAGAGGCGTGGTGGAGAGGCTCTCAACTCTACTACTAGTACCTCTATTATAATCTATCCACGGCTATTTATATTCACTCTGAGGCTCTATATGTTGGAGAATAAAAAGCTATATGGCCGAATTGAGCCGTAGAACTGACAGTACTCAAGCTAGAAAGAACGACATGAGAGAACACTGGGCATCTAGACATACCCTGAAGGGTCCCATTGAAGATTTCTTATCCCAAGTATGAACAAGGTAAAATATGCGAGTAAAGGTTTTTGAAGAGGATTAATATTTCGGAATCCCTGCCGATGGCTACTAAGCGCTTCTCTACTAATTCTCTATTTTTCTATGATGCTTTATTCCCCTGCGTTATATATGTCCTTTGTCTAATCCAACCTGTTTCATGGAATCATTTCTATTCTCGCCGCGCTCTGAAGGTGTACAGTAGTCTTAAATAGTAGCCATATTATCGTTTACTCCAAATTCTCTCTCATTAATATTTTGTGAAGCTACTAGCAGATACTCACCGATTTCGCAAAAGATTCTTTACTCTCGAGGGAAGAGAATAAGATCTGGAAATTGTATGTCTATGTTAGTAGTCTCATGCTTAAAATTGATAACTTTTTGACTAAATTTACGACCGCCGCGTAAAGTTAGTCAAAGCGACTGAACTTGATATCTCCAAGATAGGATATCTGCCGCATGAATCAGCATTTTTTATCCGTGGGCAGCTATGACACCTGTTTGTCAGGACAACATTTGGTCGGCCAAAGATAGTCAAATTGTGTATAGATGGAAGACAATGACGAATTGCCACTTTGCCAATTGGCTCCAGTATGATCGCTGTGGTTGTTGGTCAAGGGAGCCCCTTGCAGATGCAGCCAGATTACAGTCACAATACAATTGAGACATGAATTTGGCAGATCTTACAAATAACCGAGACATAACACCAGAGTGGCGGTAGCCAGGGGGGAAAATCTTATATTATGCTCGGCACCAGTAGCTTGGTAATTAGATCATAATATGTCACGTCTAAGTCAATGATGACAGCCGTTTCATATAAGATATATATTAGTTAATGAGAGACATGGTGGCTAAGAATGGTGTTCTCAGGGCAGATCAGCTGCAATAAGACAAGACTATTCGTGCGCAGAGTCAGGTAACCGGGTTTTCGATGATTCGATCGAAAAGTGGCAAGAGTTTTGTATTTTACGTCACTGCTTGTAATGATACTGACAGTAGTACTGCATCTAGATGGGCCTGTCATATCTTATGTCTCATGTCCCATCGCCAGGGCGAAGCTTCGATGTCACGATAGCTCAAATGTTGATACACTCTCTTGTTCATGTTCTAATTGGCCAAAAGTTCATGTCATTTTCTAACTTGGCTGATTCTGAGATACTTGTTGAAGCATAGAGTGGGCAAGCCGACCTATTGAGTCTACCCATGCAAGGGAAAAGAGGCTGGAGCTGGTCACAACACACAGAATCTGCCTGGTTATGGTTGAGCGGTTCCACGCAGTCTTTGTCCTCTGTGCTTTGCCACCCCTTGCATAATGCAAACAAACAAAGTGTACGGAGATATTTCTACTTTCTACTTGTACTAGTACTCGGACCCTTTGTAGCCGCAGAGGAAGAGCATGCGCTGTCAATATTCATTTGAGCGTCCACCATGACTGGCCAGTAATGCTTCACAATCGAGTACAACCCGATGGCTTCGGAGCCAAAATTGCGCCGACGTTGCTTCAGAGGGCAAAGAAATGAGCATTTCGAACCCAACGTGCATGTGTTATATGTAGATGCCTGCAGCCTGCCATTAACAGCTAGCTTCAGAAGAGAAGCTGAATCGTCTCGGCTCACATCCGGTTGGAGCCACCGCTGGGCGATTTAAGCCTAATGCAAGGCGACGTGGGACACAAACTTGGCTTTCTGGCATCTGAAGATTGGAAGCGTGACTGTGTCTGTGGGACGCGAGGGGATGAATGTGCGTGTGTGAAGTCTCATCTCATCGCCGGTTTGTAGCCCTCGCTTTGGGTCTCGATGCGTTTAGTGATGGGTGCATATCATTGCGTATTTTAAAATTGTATCGGTTTAAAAAGTTCAACCTTCTTCTAGGTATTGCTTGAAGTACATTCGGCGCCATACAGACAGGCCTGTAAGCGACTTCCGAATCGTCCTACCCGTTTGAGCCGGGGCAATCTATCTATCAAACTTGCATTTAGTCTCCGCGGGCCACGACTAGGCATTTCTCACAGCGACTAAAATTAGCTTGTATTTAGTTTCTTTCCATATTTCTTTGCTTCTTTTCGTTTGCTCTACGGCTGATTACACGCAGTTTTATGACTAGCACTGAGTCAATGTCTTGGCTTATGGTTCAACCCGTAGCTACCTCAACCAGATCGTTGCTCTTTCTAGACCTAGATCCATGTAGACTAGTAATTAACCAAGGCTTACGGCCTCTTGTTCGTAGTTTTCCGCCCCCATCCGTCCAGCTACACCGGCTATTCGGCCACAAACTGTCCCCTCGCCTTTAATCAAAAGCCCGAGCTTTTGCGGTCACACATCTCCACCATCGGTCAGGCATCAGGCACTTCGTACGAGTGAGAAAAGGCTAGCATCGGAAGATGACCCTGAGCATCTCAAATGGCTTGTCATGAACTTTTGAATATGCTCCAGGTGTAATACACCTGTCCAATGGCCACTTACATGCGCCCCGCTACCCGTGCATTTTTGTACATGTATACTACGTTGCTTACAGGTATACGACTCGTGTAAGACTCGAACCATGGCGGCAATCCCTGTGTCCGAGGGAGAGCCATCTCCAGCCATGAACCGATGCTAATCGGCCGGTTGGCTTGGCAATAAAACAAGGTTAATCTCTCCCTTCCGTAGCGGATCCCCGGCTTGGGGGCGACATCCGAGCCTGGATCCGTCTGGTGTAGTATCAATGACGAGATCTGATGAGGCTCGGTGGAGCAGCTTCGGGTCATGGCCCGAATTGAAAACTCTGCCCTGGTCGGCTCGAGTATAGTACGATGGCAAACATGCCGGAGCGGTCGATTGGGTGTACGGGAATAGCAATTGCAATTTCTGAGCCCCTGAATTTATCACGGAGCAATGATGCTGTAGGAGCAGGTCTGGTTGTACGGCATATGCACGTGAAATGGAGCCCCCACGGCGGCTCACCAAGGCATCGCTCCGATGCTGTATCATGTTATTTGGCTAGGGCTAAGACAGGGGTAAAAATGAAGAGAGTTGCGTTGGCGAGATTACTGGCCGTGTGGTTGGCGATCGAACTCATGTCTCAGGCCGTGAGTTGTTGATCCGGGTAGTTGGACGCGCTGGGGACGCCAAGGGCTCGGTGAGTCAAGTAAGAGCAAGTCGAGCCATTTTCTATGAATAAAGTAAGGAGGCGGTCAATCCATGTATACTTGGAGATTGGTGATGTTATTGAGCTCAGCTGAGATGTGATTACTGCCCTTGGCCGTAGGGGAGTCTCGGATGTTGTATTGCCAGACAAGACATGCAAGTTATTACCTAGTCAGACCTCGCGTCTGTGAGTAAACAACACCAGGGCTACTATGAAGTTACTACTAATTGTCCTATCTTTGCCATAATGACAAT
Organism: Trichoderma sp. CBMAI-0020; assembly: GCA_030708095.1. NCBI lineage: Eukaryota > Fungi > Ascomycota > Sordariomycetes > Hypocreales > Hypocreaceae > Trichoderma > Trichoderma sp. CBMAI-0020. The sequence goes on from JAJNCI010000001.1 coordinate 2,614,995, forward strand.
TCTATACACAGCTGTTGGAGTAGCGATCTTCTCTTAATTGATCTTGAAAGATTTCCTAGCTAAGCCTTTCTATCGCGATCTGAGCGTCTATGTTAATATCTTACCCCTGCACATGTCTTGATTCAGAATGATTAATGTCTTGAACTTGGTCCCGAAAGAGGCAAACTTTTGAGTTATCGCAGTGTTTCATGGTCATACCAACTTATACCAACGTAATACTCGGACCATCGAGTCTATCACGCTCATATCGGGGGAGAGAAGCAACATTGTCTCCCTTGATGAGCACAGGCAGCGTGCGGTTCTAGTAATACACTGCAATCGAGGGCAAAGATGTACGAGAAGACTAATAATACAAGTAGGATGTAAACATCGCGATCTGACGGCGATTTGAAGATAAATATCCGCCATCATCTCCTCCAATCGATTAATTTTTCTTCATCACTCGCAATCACATCTCAGTCTTCAATCCCACAATAACCTACTTCTTCGTAACCTTTCATACTACAAACCTCACTCAAGACTCACCTTGAACCACAACTCAAAATGAAGGTCTTCGCCGTCGCCACCATTCTCGCTGCCGCTGTCAGCGCCGCTCCTACCAAGGACTTGTCTCCCTTGCCTGCTGGGCCCATCCCATCCTATGGACTCCCCAGCCCACCTCTCAACGGCGGCAACCCACCTCTCAACGGCGGCAACCCACCTCTCAACGGCGGCAACCCACCTCTCAACGGCGGCAACCCACCTTTAAACGGTGTGATTCCTCCTGCTAACGGCGTGGCTCCTCCTGTCAACGATGTAATCCCTCCCGTCAACGTTGCGATTTCTCCTGTCGGTGGCGGCAACGGATTCGGCCAGTTCCAGTGCCCTGCCTTGCTCTACTCCAACCTTCAATGCTGCGAAGCCGATGTCCTCGGCCTTGCTGACCTCGACTGCCGTTCCCGTAAGTTTTCCACACTCTACACACATCTAAAGCCCGTCTCTCCGAGTCTAAACCATAGCTAACGTAAACAAATTCATAGCATCGAAAACGCCCAGAAACGGCGCTGATTTCCAGGCCATTTGTGCTGCGGATGGTAGGCAGCCTCGTTGCTGTGTTCTCCCTATTGTAAGTACTGTATCTTTTCAACCCCTTGTTAATAGAACGAAAGTATTAACAAACGGAATCTTAAGCTCGGCCAATCTCTCCTCTGCGAGGATGCCATTGGCACTGACTAAAGGCATCACTCAATCTGTGATATGGTTTTCCCGAGGTGCTTTGTTTAATAATGCGCCGCTAGGCTTTCGGCACACACAATATATAATTGAACATTGGACCTGGATGGATATACGAGTGTTGAGATTTTTATTTCTGGAAATATGCTAGGAATGTGCCTTGCTCCTTGCAAATTATTGACATCACATATGCACATGATAGGTAAACACCTAGTTTATCAATTTAACTAGTAATGTATTATTTTTCTTTTATGGATTGCCTACCATTCACTCTCTCGACTCAATCACACGTGTTTTTCATAATTCGATTGTATGTACAAGTCTTGTGTTGGTTATTTTCTATGTACTTGCTGGCTTCCTCATAACCAGAGTGCTTGGTATTATACAACCTGTCGCGGGCTTCCTATCCAAGCCTAAAATCCAACCAGTTCAGAAAAAGCTCCCCAAAATGGCCATGTTTCATCATAGCGGGTATCGTTGAAAAAGTTCCTTAATGCGTTGCCCAAAGATTGTAACCTGGATCGACAATGCAAGGTAGGCAGGTAGGTACTATTGTAAACGCTACCCAGCCTCCTCTCCTTCGCCTTCCTTCTCAGGCGTTGTTGTTATTTTTAGAGAGCAAGTAACTGGTCAATGTTGACTCTCTCTAAAAAGCTAATGTGACCGAATCCAACCCAGTGCATTGCGAGTTTGGTCGGGCTGATGAGGATCAGCTGCGTTTCAATGAATTTGTCTAGCACAGCCCTGCCCGTTAGCTTATATTCAAGCTAATATTTTAGCGAGCGCATCTCTCCTGCTTACCTCTGAGAAAGCCAGTCGCGGCAATGTGACCTTCACTTTTTACTATCCTGGCCCCGGAGAATTGAGCGTCTGTGGCAGTTTCGACGAAGCCGTCCGGGCCCAGGTCATTGGCCACAAACGTGTACTCCCCTCTCGGGATATTTGGATCCCCTGTCAACTTGATGCCCTCTAAGCGACCTCTGTACATTCTCGCTTCCAGTCTCTTCTTCTCCCATGCCTCGTCACTATCCTGCTCGTCACGGAAAATGCCCAATTCGGCATCCGTGGCGGGTGGGTCATCGGGCTGATGTACCAACAAAAATTCGCAGCCATGTGCGCTGTAGTCGCCAACCCAGATTCCTCTCCACGGCCTTTCCGGCGTCGGTGTGTATAGCGACGGGTCGAGAGTCGAGTACGTGATGAGCTCTTCGCCAATGTGCACGCCAAGGGCACCGGCCCCAGCACCCATTGTCTCTTCCTCCACAATCTCGTCAACCAGAGCCTGAAGGGCTCCGGCGAGGCCTCCCTGCCCCATAAACCTGAGAGGGCTAGGCGTGCCCGTCAACTCCATCCATTGCCGGATCTGGAAAGTCTGGTCAGAAACCTGCGATCTGTTTCGAGGCCTGTCCTGCATCGAGGGAGCGGAAAGGCCTCGGCCTGGCTGAGCGCCCGACACATAGTGGTTTGCCGGAACGACGGGCGATGGCCACATGTTTCCATAAGGATACCCCCGTGCCAGCCGGCGGTCCGCGTCCTCAGAGTCCATTGGCCTTGTGAGCAGAAAATTGCTAAACATGCCACCCAGTCGTTCGTCCAAGGCCATGGGCATCTCGTCGGCAAAGCGGTTAGCGCCGGGTCTTTTGGAGAAGCCTCCATCCTCCTGCCTATCCTGGACGCGGAACTGCAGCACCGGTTTATCGAGATGGAGCTTCACCACCGGCTCGAAGCCGTGAATAATCACGTCCTGATCTGCCGACCACTGCTCAAAGGTCGACTGATTGCTGACAGCCACCAGCTGGTAGCCCTCGATGCAGCCGCGCCGGGTGTCGTAGCGCACCAGAATCAGCTTTCCCGTCAGATCCCGGTCGCAGAACCAAATCTTGAACTTTGGCAGAAACCACAGCCGGTCGTGGGTTGCATACAGCTCCCTGAAGCTCGCGCACGGGCCTGAGGTTGCGACCTGGATGCCGGGGACATTCTGCTGGACAAGGGGCTGCCACAGCAGGTCAGACAGCGCATGTTGGCGCAAGGAGCGGCAGGTGGCCGAGACGGCGGCGAGGTCGCATGCGGGAAGATGCGACAGGATGGTATCGATGAGCTCCGGGGGGATGGCGAGCAGTGGAGCGGTGCTATTTTTGCTTCGAGTTCCGGCCTGGCGGCGCGATCTGATCTGGGCGCCCGGCTCTGGATCTATGGCGGTGCATCGATGGATGCGTTAGTGGCCTGGACTTGAACTTGGCTTTGGGAAGAAAAGGAGGAGAGGGGGTAAATTGCAAAGTGCGAGGGGATTGCCCAAGTATGTATAGTGTAGCTGATAGGCATGGCAGGCAGCAGAGAGCTACATTAGTTCTGCTTGGGGCAATCTGCCGGCAGTGCTGGTGTGGTGGGATGAGGTTGCAGTACCTTGCATAACGGCGGCGTCACGATGCGGTTGGGGTTGGGCGCCGGGCTGGGCCGAAGGGGATGGCCTCAGGACTTTTGCGCGACGCTCCGAGGCGCCATGCTCGTCGATGCCGTGGATGAGCTCGAGGTTGTCTTCGTTTGCGGCGTCGACCCGGCCGTAGATGACTGGAGTTGAAGCCGAAGTCGAAGCTGGCGATGACGACGCTGGTGAGTGATAGCGGTCCATCGCCGTAGCCTTGCCGCTAGCAAGCCCCAAGACCATGGCGCAGAGCTGGCGAGAATTGGGGTCGTTTATGGAAAGCGATAAGATCAGGGGGACTGAAGGGATGGAAAAAAGCAGCCTCAGAAATAGATATAGATTCGTAGCAAGTCTCGGCCAGCGGCCAAACGCCACAAGCCACTGAATCACCGCACTGATTTTGCTATTACTGGACAACCTGTCAAGTGCTTTAGGTCAATTTGTTGGCCGCGTCGAAGCTCTGTGCTGCTCGGTCCACTGCAGTATGCTTTGGGGCGCGGTAAGTTCTAATTCCACCAAGCATGTACTGCTACTCTCGCCAGAGCTCAACGCTGTACGTAAACGCAACAACGGCAAGGTACAGGTAACCCCTGCCCGAAAAAAAGTTCAATTGTCGGTCCCGCTGGCTTCCAGAACCGTCAGGCAATGTAGAAAGTGTGCTGATGCCGGTCGTTTTACTGCGGGCCCGGGCAGCAGAAGATCAGGGCACTTTGCGGACAACTCGCTTGCTCGCTGCAGGGAGTCTATAATTGGGTCGAGAGCCCAGCCTTTGGGGACTTTGTCGAGCCAGCGTAGCAGACAAGAGTCGATCAGCGTAGCAGCTGCAAATGGTCCGACAAGGAGTGCGCTTTGCAGCGGGCCAAGCCGATGGACTCTTGAAGAAAACGAAGAAAAAAAAGGGGGGGAGGAGCTGTTGTTGGTTGGAGCTTGATCGAGGATTTGAAATCCCCTTTCTCTATTGGGACAGCCCGAGTACCCAACAATTTGGCAGCGAGGCGATTTTCTTATACGTGCCGGCCCAGCTCCGCATCATCGGCCGGCTGGTGGGCAGAGACTCGCAACTCCAACCACGCAACCGCCGATTGCGCTGGGCCAGCGGTGAGATATACACCGAGCACTATGGCTGCTGCCTGACGCTCAAGCCGTGCAAGCCATCGAGCAAGACGGGGAAATACGGCATGTGAGGGTTTGCACACGTTGCGTAGGTCCAACGCGAGGCCACCCTCTGTGCGGGCCCCGTCCGGCCTTGTCCTTGCAGCTATCCCGAGAGCGCATCTGCTCCGAGGCCTGGTGGGTTAGCCAGCCCTGGGGGAGGCTCTACTGGGTGCTGTTAGTCCCAACGCAGTGTTAGCAGCATGTATGTATCTTCGTATTGCTGCTGCCAGGCCCTATCGGCAGCATCACGCTCGTCTCTGGCACCGCACCCCTCCTCCAGAATAGCCGTCGATTTGAGCCGGGACTGGTTAAGTCTCTCGCGGTGACACAATCCTAGCCCGCGCTCTCCACACTTTCCGGCGCCGCCGTATCAACGTCTAGGGCCTCCGGCCTTGTCTTCCGGCGCCAGCTTTGCGATATTTTATCGAGAAGGAGGGTGGTGAGGCGGTTGCAGGGGGGCCAGCAGGTATTTGCCGTCAATGAGATGACACCTAAAGCACCTTGCAAGGCGCTGGTGATGCCAAGTTGATGCTAGGTTGGCATCACCAAACGCGCCAAGCGCCTGAAGCAGTCCGTCCTCTTACCAGGCAGGTAGGTAGCTTCCCAGTCTTATGCAGTTGTTACTGTGACGGGTACAGAAGCTTATGGCACATGTACATCTACACACCCAATATCAATGCAGACCAAGCCTTGTCATGAGGTTGTGCCAAGCAATTATTTTGTACACCCCCTACCTTCCATCATGCATGTAAATAGGTACATACGCATATAGACACACGTGTATATATATATATATATACATCTTATTAGGAATCCAGTTGTAATATCCAGCCAAAACTCCAAGCGAGGCCAGCTACAAAGAGCCCCAGCTCGGCAACCCAAGACACCACAGAAGAGGCAATTACATCTACATCGCCGCCAAGAGCACGTTTCTCGGCGAGATGATCTAGTACAAGAAGGCAACAGTTTGCGAACGATCCATATCAGCCGGGCTTGGGAGCCCTATTCGGTATCTCCCTAGCAGGTTCTGAGCAAGCAGTTATGCCAACTCGAGATGATTCGGAATTGCAATCTGTCAACTCATTCCGCATTTACGGGGCCAGCTAGCACCAGGCCGAGCCGTATCGGGCTGACGTCGTAGGTGTCCGAGTTGAATGCCGTTAACCGTCAGGACTGCCCTGTGAGCTCGACCAACAGGCCTCTGAGATCTTAGATCGACACTTTAAGCATCTTACCCACTGTTTCACCCAAAGGGCCGGTGGGCCAGCAGCGTCGGCGAATCTCGAGCCATTGGTGCTAGTGTGTGCATGTTGTGCCTCCTGTAGGCCGCTGTAGCTGCTTTGAGCACAGCCAGCCGCGCCCACGGTCGAATGAAGCATCCGCGCCTAGACGCTCACCTCCTCTTCTGGGCCTAACCCAGCTTCCCGTTCCAGCGGGATCGTACACTAGCCGCAGCGCCGTACAGGAGACTTTTCCATGTGCCAGCAGGGGGCCAGTAGCAGCTCTCCCAGGGATGGCGGTCGCATAGGGCCAATGGCGCTGCCGGACGCCAAAGTGTGCATGGCATGGAGTGGTCTGGCTTGCGGCTTGGCTTTGCCGGGGGGGCTGCCTTCAAATGCCCCGACCTACCTATACAAGGAGGTGACAGTACCGTAAGAGCGGATGGGAAAGGATAGTGAGCACGGGGCATTGCTTAATTCGTTGTGCTATCGAACCCTTTGCCTTGATTATTGACGCTTGCTGATGCTGATCGGGGAGCACGAGCATTTTCGGCTGACCAGTTCCGACGGCACACACCACGGCCTGACGTCGGAGCCCTTCCAGGTAATAATCGCGACAAATCGTCTCAGGTGTGAAGCGCCTTTGCGGTAGTCGTCACAAACCCGCCATCGGAGACGGTTCTGCAGCCTCAGACGCTGGATCGCCTGACCTTGGAGTTGAGTTGAGTTTCCTTGTGCCAGTGGTCCAACCAAAGCTTCCAGGCCATCTAGCCGCTCGGCGGTATTTGCGATCCTCCAAGGCCGCCGGAGGGAATCTTTGTCGCCATCAGCAGCGAAAGTTCCTCCACTTGTAGAAAGCGGCGGGTTCGCCTTGGAGATTCACCGTAGCATTGTTGACGTCCAGTTGGTCAAAGCTCTTTTTATGCCCTTGTCTTGTTGGTCGAGGATAGATGTGGGGTGTTTTTCTGGACGAACCCAGGAAGAATCCATTCTTGCCTGCACCGAACGTTTGAGGAAAAAAAGGCCTTCTGCTAGCAGCCTCGTATAGACGCTCACCTTTGACCCTTGCTGGAGCGTATTACTGGTAGTATACAGTAAGGCAATAATGCTGGGGGCGGAGAATGGCCCTAGAATACAAGGTCTATCTCAGTACATGCATGTCTTGTTGCTACCCGCATACCTACGTTTGTTATTATAGGTGTGTGTATATGTATGCTGGACTCTGTTTTGATACTTCTCTATGGTGAATTTGTAGAGTATTCCTGTAGTAGGTAAGGTAGTTAATGGCGGGCAGAAGAGCAGGGGAAGAAGCCCCGTGCTATTGACGGAATTTACAAGTATGTCGTGCTTAGGCTACAATCGGGCAGTCTCCGCAAGCTTTTGCTCTTTTAGACAAGCATCAATCTATCTACGATTTGTATGTTTATTAATTCCCGCATCTTCATTAGCTGCTTTTGCTTTATGCCAGCCTGGCTACAATAATCAGACAAGACGAGAGAACCTGGATGGGCTGTGAGATGTATAGGTCCCTGCCCCAGGGTTTTAAGCGGTGCCAGGTACCCCTGGCAAGCCTGGTGCTTGTAGATTGGGAGCCTAAACGGAAAAACACATCCGCCGCGACCAATCACTTGCCTTCCACCACTCCCATGTTAGACGCCAGCTTCTCTCCTAAACACTCCAAGTGTTGGGTATCACTCCATCTCTGCAGCTTGATTTGGCATCATCGCAACGTCGACACGTCAGATTCTCAACCTCGGCCATCCATCGAGCCACCTGGACTATGTTCTGCTAGTCTTGTCAACTGAGGAGCCCACACAGCATTAATCAGCCCCCCCTGGTCATTCTCTCTATCAAGCGTCTGGGCACGTTCTCAATCTCCAACTTACATATTCCCATTATTCGCTTCTTCGTCGCTATAGGGATCCAAATCCGACTCGCACCGCATCACTGGCTCGCCTTCCTAGTTGGGCCTCGTCTTCCACACCCCCTCCCCAACCTAAAGGGACACGCGCGGCGGGCAACCAGAAGAGGCGTCTACTGCGCTTCGTGACGCTAGGAGGACCTCACTGTTTGACGCTGTTGCAGGCCGCCAAGAGTCACATTGATCCCGCATCTTTTCGTTGAATGTTTTCGGCCATGTCGTCGCTACTGCCGATCATCTCAGAGATCCTGCCCATGGTGTTGCCGTCCAAAACGGAGACGACACCTGCAGACCAGCTCACTCCCATTTTGGACAATGAGGGACGCCCCATCCGCGAAACTGCCATTGCCGGTAAGTGTGACAAGATGTGTGCTTCGGGTGAGTCTTCTCCTTGACCCTCGGAAAGAAGCGTGCCCAAAACTGCGTTGTAACTCTCTCTTTCTCTTCTCTCGGACAGTTCTCACAACACACCCACATTCTACAAGCCCCATACATCACAACAGCGAGCAAGGTAGGTGCCACATCCCGCGCTCTCTCTGAAGCGTCTCATTCCTCCGGACCCCAATTGCCTCTTTGGTTGGTTGGTTCTTGTTTCTGATAACGCCGTCAAGACGCCATCATCTATGTAGTCTCCGGTACCGGCACACTTGTCGTAAAGGAGGGCTTCAAGGGCGAATTACGACATCACGAGCTTCGGCCGGGAGACTTTGCATTCGTGCCCGCCTGGACGGAGCACCAGGCTCGAAACGATGGTGACCAGGATTTTGTTTGGGTCATCACTCAAAGCGGCCCCCGTCCTGTCGGAGCCATTTTGACTGATTGGGGGGGTCAGGAGGTCAAGACGATTGAGTGAAAGTGTTATCGAGATTGGCGCCCTGCTTCCCCAGGCGGCTTGCTTGCATTGCTGCTGCGACTTTAAATACTGGTCTATCCCACTAATCCTGCACCGCAATATGACCTGATAACCCGGCATACCCGTTCGTAATGCAGCGAGCTGGCAAATACCTGCGCATGATCCAGCATGGGGAACATGAGCACCTCCACCTCGGCCGTCCGGTTAGTGCCCCCAGCCTGGTTTATTCCCGCCATCCCAGCGTCTCCCAAATACTGCGCGACTCTGGATGTGCCGACGAGTATATCCTTGCCAGCTAGGCAGACAGCAACCTTGCGCCGATGGCTCCTCAGTCCAGCATTTTCATATGATAGCAAGTCTTCCTTCCAAATGATATTCTCCCGCCAGAAAAAGTGACGTCCTAGAGAGTTGGCCACGCCTGGATCCGTACTGGCAAAGTACCACAACACCCATTCATATGCTTCTCGGGGCCTTCTTCGGGTGAAGTTGTAAGCGACATCGGGCAGATGCAGCATCACCGTCACCGGATCTATCAAAACAACGGAGGTGATCATATGCCTTAGAGCTGGGGAGTGGAGCATGTGGGTGGTCTGTACCGACCCATACGAGTGTGAAGTGATGGTGAACTTGTTCCACTGGTGATGCTCCAATATCTTGGCCATCTGGCGTAGGAATTCAGCTTTACCTAGAGGCGGGGAAGTGAGTCTGAAGGACACGGGCAAAATCTCCACAGCCACGATCCCGATAGCCTGGCCACCATCGCTCTCTTTAGCTGCACATATGCGTGCGAGGAAGCTAATGTATGTCCAGAGCCCAACGCCAATGCCGTGGAAAAAGACAACTGGGTTGCAGTCGTTGGACGTGTGAGGCCGGTGCCAGTAGCTAAGCTGAGAAGCACGCGAGCGGCGGCTTGAGAATATCTCCTGCGGCCGCGGGGGGAACGTTGCAAGAGCTGTGGCGGGCCCTCTTGCATAGAACTTGAAGCCGTGCCAGGAAAGGGCGAGATGCGTGAATTGATCCACCAAACATATGACTGCATACCAGGTCAGGCCCCGATAGGTTGTTTCAACGTCATCCAAGGTCAATCGAATGCACGTTGCATTGCCTCGTCCACTGCGAATAGGTCTGCCAAGCCGCTTCTCAATCTCTGTGATGAAACCCTCCAAATCTCGCTCGACAGCCTCGGAGTGTCCGTCGTTTCTTTCAACATCCTCCGCAGCCTGATCGAAGAAGCCCCAAAGGAGGAATTCCCGCACATTGTCTCGGCGGATATCTTTGAGTTCAGCGCCGAGGAACCACCCTCTTAGATACAGCTCAAATGAGTCGACATGTGCCAGACACTGATTGAATAGATCCCACCGTTCCTCCGACGTCAGCGGTGTAGGGTGCACAGCTTTGCGGTTCAGCTGGCGCATATACGGGAGATAGATGAAGCAAAAGAAGAGCAATTCGGCAATTATGAGCCCCCATAAAACTTGAGCAGCCAGTGTCTGACGCGTTGTTTCCCAGCCATACCAAAGGTATAAGGCTCCCAAAATGGCGGCGTAGATGAATGGCGTTCGACGGAAAAAGAAGATGGAGAGGCGGATGATGAAAGTGTTGCTTATCATCTTCGTGGGAAAAAGATTCTTTGAGTGGTCGCCACCAGCGGGACCTCTCGCGCGCAAACAAAAAAAAAAAAAGGCTATCGGCTGAAAATGAGTGACGGATCTTAAAATTCACAGAGTTTTGCTAAACTTTATTATCCCGCTCCTCCCTCGGTTGGCGGAGAGAGCAAAACGAAGCCCGAGTGCATTTTTGTGTGTGAGTGTGTGCCCAAGACTTGCGATGATGGCCCCATGCCAAAAGCTCTCCTGATTGGGCATGACGTCAATGTCTGCCGGGTCCAGTTTACTGTACGCTAGGGAGGTACCTTCATAAGCATGAGAGGCGCAATAAAGATGGCTCTTCTTTTTTTTTTTTTTTGGCTGACGTGATGAGTAAAGATGCTTCATCAAGATGCCATGTTGAGCTGCCATTTCCTTTTTTTCTATTTTCCTCTGGTTTGAAGAATATTTGCTTCGTACGGATTGAAAAGTTATCCAACACCCCGGTTCAGTTATCCAGCACTCCAGCTATAGCATGAACTACTACTGCTTCTGGCCCTCAACGTCTGGGTGTATAAAATGATAACGATTAAATAATGGGTTTTGTATATAGTCTAGCTGCTTTATTGAGCTATAGCTGGAGTGATGTAATACAACTCGAGCATTGGATAGCTTTTCCCTTCTTTTAGCATCTGGACGGTGCAGTTTGCAGTGACGCATGCGAAACTCACTTACTTCAGCCATCATCTATTACGGTAGCCGGCCAAAATGCCTCCCTTGTATCTTGATCTGCCACATTACTGGAAACTAATAGCATCTATCGTTGATCGCGTTACTGTAGATACCCCTTTGTATATGTCTTACTTTGGAATTGCCGTGTCCAGACATAAGCCTGCATGAGATAACACCGGCCGAGTCAGCCGAGTTGCATCTGCGCCCGGCATGTGATGAATTCACCCGGCGCAACAACTTACAGAAAGCACTTTTTATTGCAATTTCCCCCATATCACATCAAGCGACATCCGAGTAAGCGAACTCTTACGCAGCTTCACAATGCACTGATTCATGAAGATGAGGCAATGTTGAGGCACTGTTAGTAGCAGGCTATTCAAAGCTCTAGCGTTTCAGCAGAGTCGGTGAAACTTGGGCGATGGAGATGCTGTTTCACAGTTCAATCAAACGTTCAAGAAGTCACATTTTAATCTCGGTAGCATCTTTGAGAGCCGAAAACTTGGAAGATACATAAAGTGAGTCGGGCAAAGAGTTATGAAACTGTGCGAGAGAAAGTAAAAAAATCACATACAAAGCCCGGTCGGGGCGATTCCAGGGTACGTGCTATTGACGTTTTTCGCCACCTCCAGACAAAAGCGCACTAAGCGAACCCCTAACGTTATTAATAGCCACTTTAAGAATCTTATGATCAAGCGCTATATACCAAAAGCCACAATCGTAGGCATCATTATATGGTCCGAATCGGAGCATCAATTAAACCTTTTCCGCTCTTATATTTTTGAGATTGATTCAACACATGAGCAGCAATTCTGAGGCTCTTCTTCATCATCACAATTGACACGCAAAATGATGCAAGAAAAATATATTCTTCGAGTTACGGCGGGACCGAGTTACGACGAAAGCACTCATATTCAAGTCTCGGTGAATGAACATACACCCGTACGCATCAAGAGCGATGTGGCCGATATAGAGCTCAATGTGCGGATACAGGGCTACAATGGACTGCCCTATGGCTCGCCGTCGACGTCGTCTTACTTTTCCACAGAGCCTCATGCCACCAACCAGGACCAGTACAGCATATCCTTTCGCTTCACGCCACTGAACCCGTCCAAGTCCGACAGTGGCAAGGAATCCGGGGACGAGGATGTCGCGGGAATCAGAGCAGCAGATTTGCAGTTTGGAAATGATTTCGACCGTCCTATCCGAGACAAGCTGCCGCCGGGGTTCAACATCGCAATGAACATTGTCAAATGGTGGATTGACCCTGGCCTTGACGGAGACGCCTACGCAGACAAGCCCTATCTCTACGGGCCTGCCCTGAGCTCATTCAATGTCGTGTCCATCGGCCCTGGGACACACGATGAATCAAGAGGCGGGCTGTGGTTTGAAGAGGGAGGGGACAAGAGGGGGATGAAGCTGCGCGAGGCAAATGGCGTGCCCAAGGAGAGCAAGCCGAGGATGAAGTGGGCGCTGTCGGATTCGAATAAGGAGAAGTGGCTTTGGGAGTATGGGCAGACGTACGGGATTGATTTTTTTAATCCATATCTTGACTTTGCGAATCTGGCTTTGCGGCTGCCGGGGTTTCAGCTGTCGGTTGCGAGATATTTGGGCGCAGATGCTTTGAGGTAAGCTGTGATTGGCTCCGGTTACTTTATGTCTTTTTTTTTTTTTTTTTTTTTTTTTTTTTTTTTTTGAGTAGTGTTCCTTTTACTAATGGGAGTATAGGAATGATGGGCGGATTTCACACCAGCTTAGATATGTCCTCCGGAACAAGGCTACCGGTGATATATATCTGGTGGTTACCTTTTCCTTGTTCCTTGAAGAAAGCGTCAATGAGGACGGGACGATTAAAGGCGCGAATGGGGCAAATAGTATTACCAACGGTCACACAAACGGTCACACAAACGGTCACACAAACGGCACGACTCAAAACAACGGCTCTGAAAACGGATCTGACAATGGGAGCGCTGACACGCATGAAGATGATGTGGATTAGAGGGGGGGAGAATTAAATTTGGTATCCTTTATACATCTAGACATGCTACTGTATTTTTATATAGACTTAATGAAAATTATTACAAAATTGATAGCCGGTCATGTGTGCGATGTGGTTGAGCCTGCACTCGCTATAGGTATGTGCAGCTGCTGCGTAACCGGCTACCTTTATGCGCTGAGGGAATTTTAGGAACGAATTTCACAACGAGAATCTAGAAACCTTTTGGTGGGCCTTTTATATCTCTAACAGTCTCAGCAGAAAAAGAAAGAGAAAACGGAGTACCCAATAATTCGTCGCCAGAACACGAGGTGGCGCGTGATGATAATGGTAGAGTGTAAGGTCTTTATGATTGCTCCCGAACGGCTAAATGATTGATAAATCTCGTAAACAGGCACTTACTACTAGGTACAGACTTGCTACAGACGAGATTTTCTTGTATCAATGCTGTAGCGATTCACGGCTTTTCTAACCGAGGGTGATACACGTGCGTCGATACGGCAAGAGGTAGTTGCCAAACAACGGAAGGAGCAGAGACCAGCGGCAAGAAGTTGATTTCCCCCTTAAAAATACGGCATCAACAATGAAACCTCCCTCATGCAGTGCGAATACCAAGATCCGGCCATCGTTTTGCTCCTTTTGGCTTCATGACCGCTAGCAAGCCGATACGGAACAACCTAGGCTCTCAGTTGCCGGCATCTCGGTATCGGCTATACCAGACATTTTGACGAGCATCTCTGCTACTTGCTGTTCTTGGATTTGATTACGCAGAGACGAGCCGTCGAACAATGGCGGCCAAGACAGCCAAGACGCTCACAAGTGGGCCTTTGCGAGTGCCGTACATGCCCATGACTGTCCATGCGATTCCGTGCCCTCCCCCTATTCTCCCGGATGACTTCGACGGCTGCCGTATCCCCGGAGGCGTCGATTTGTGGTCCAAGGGGGGCTTCTATTCGCCGGGGGAGTGTTTCTCGGGGTATCGAGCCATGTGTACCCAGACGTCAGCGGTGAGTAGCGGCTGGCCAATCCAAGACGGAGAGACAGTCGTCAGATGTGTTCCCGAGTAAGTCAATGCACAATGTTTATGAAGAAACGAGACTAATAGACTACTGTCAAAGAGACTACACATGCAACGACGTGACCAAAGACCAAAAGTACGCAGTGACCAACTATGACGGTACAATGTTATCCGCTCCAGCCTTTGAGATTCGCTGGCGGAGTGTGGACTTGATTGTGAGAACTACTGAAAGAAATCCGCCTGGACTCCCGACTCGAGAGTCACCAGTCATAAGTCATCTTCCTACGTCGACGGCATTTACTTTTACTATGACTAATGCGCTGATTACGACCCAAACGACTCCAAAACCTCCAACGCCTCCAACAGCTCTAACAACTCTAACATCCCCCCAAGTCTCACCCGCCACTGAACAAAACGCATCATCCACCGCATCATATAATGCGTCAGCTCCACTCCCATCACAGGCAAAGCCAACTCTTAACTCCGGGACGATTGCTGGGATAACAGTTGGGAGTTGCTTGGGGCTCCTGGCTGTGGCTTCGGCGATTATTTTTTTCTTGGTCCGTCGCCGAAGGAGGCAACAGGGCCCACGGCGGCTCACAGATGATACGTGGGCCCAGCAAGAGACGTACAAAGAACCCGCGGACCTGGCGGTCACTCGATATCCTGCTGAATTAGAGAACAAGCCAATGGAGCTAAGAGAGCTTCCAGTAGAGACACACTCCCCTTCCGCGGACGCTTTACCTGCACCAAGAGCATGCCATATCAGTGTCAACACTATTCCTGTTGAAGTTGCAGCAGATCCAGTTCAAAACATCACAGAAGCAATCAGACAGGGTGATTAGAATGATGCTTTGGATATCTATTCTACCTGCCATCCTCGATGGGAATGTGGCCAGGGCTACTATCTATGCGTCGAATCTTCATCCACTAGTTTGACATTACCTTGCGAATTTGGGTCTATCGGCCCACGCATTTAACGTTGTATGGAACACAGCAAGAGAAGCTTTTACAATTCTCGCAGGGAGAGCGGTTGATAAGCTTTGGTGGGGTTGCGTTGATTAAGGGAAAAAGCGTCTTACACACGAATAGCCTATGATTCGTATCCGTAATAAAAACTAAACTTGCGGCAATGCAGCATTCTGGAGCCTCTGCGGTCCAATTGAATAGCCCACGGCCTTAGTCGGGAATAATGTGCCTGAATCTCACCCAAGATCCTCTCCACCTTGCCTTCAAGGTGACATACCATTGGCTTAACTTGGACTTGAATCTCAAGCGGAGTCTTGAGCTAGAGCCTGAGGAATCGGAATGCTGAATCGGCAGTCGAGGCTCGGATTCAACATTCGTGCCGGGCCGTTTTGACGCTGCTTTCACATGAAGCATCATGGTGGGGGATTAGAAATCTAGATGCGAAGCTTGGCTTGTGGAGAAGTAGTGCGTATAATTGCCGTTGTTTATTCCCGTCAAACTATTGACTAACACGGCGTAACTAGTGGATCGAAATTGTGTCACGCCTCCTCATCGTTGGTGGCTGCGTTGTGAGAGGGCATCTCAAGCGGTTAACCCAAGTACTACGTACGTTGGAAGCATGCTTTCAACTTCCTCAACCCGAGCCTGAGAAGATGCCGTGCGCAAGATGCGAGGGAGCTCTTGGCACGAAAGAGAAACGGAAATCTCGTGCTCATCGCTGTCAATCGTGTAAGCCACGCGTGGGGGCTAAAAGACGCTCTCAGAGCAGATCCTGCCCATGTGGTTATTCCCGTCGTCAACACATTAGCCTCTCCACTTACTCCATACGCCTTCCGGATTCGATAAATAGCTAGACATCACCGCTCTTCAGGTCGGAGCAACCCTTTCTCTAGAGTCACTGTCGGGCCCATCGCGGAGGTTCCAGCCACGTCTCGAGCGTTTACACCACCAAGTTGTATCGATGCCTTGAAACTCCTGCCTACGAGCTGTATCTCTCTTCTCTTTTGTTTCTTCCTTGGGCTAATCCCGATGGCTGTCGAAGAAAAAGGAGAGCTCGGGATATGTGAGATGGAGGGTTTTGAGATTGCTCGGAACGAGAAAATTGTCTCTCGCGATGGACCCTCACATGACGCTGGGGACCTCTTGTCGTCAAACGAAAAGCCGCAGACGGAGCAGACAGAGACGACAACTCTAGATGGCAACAGCCCGATATTATCTCTTTATCTCACATTTGATACCGCTTTACCGTCTCCCCCGATATTGCAGCAGCCTAGTCTTGACGGGCGAGAGCCACCGCCATGTCCTGACTTGACAGCTTACGCTGACCCATTGACATGGGGGCCTGCTCGCAAAAGTATTCTGCTTATCTTGTCATGCCTGGCAACATTCTTGACAGCATATACCGCTGGTGCCTACGCGCCGCCGGCGGCCATCATGGCCAGCGATTTTGGCACCTCAAGACTTGTTATAGTTGTGGGCATCACGACGTTCTGCATGGGATTCGCTCTTGCACCAATGGCTCTTGCGCCGCTGTCTGAGATATGGGGCCGCTATCCTATCTTCATTGTTGCCGGCTTCGTCTTTGTCATCTTCCAAGCTGTCTGCTCTGTCATGCCGGATGCTGCTGGCATGATTGTGGCGCGCTTCTTGGTTGGCATTGGCGGATCCGTCTTCTCGGCCGTGGTCGGAGGCGTCTTGGCTGATTTATGGGAAAAGGAGGAAAGGAATACACCCATGGCGCTGTTTAGTGGCGCAGTATTGGCCGGCACTGGGGCTGGGCCGTTGGTTTCTGCCGCCTTGATTGAAACTGTGGGAAGCAACAACCTTGCCTGGAAGTGGTCATTCTGGGTCCAAGTGATCCTGGATGTCGTTCTCCTACTTTTCCTAATCTTCTTCTTCAAAGAGAGCCGGGCTTCAGTCCTGCTTAGCAGAAAAGCCAAAAAACTCAACGAGTGGTATGAGAAGTTGGAAAAACATGGAGTGTATGGGCAGTGGCTAAGTGGCGATCTGGTATTGACGGCATCTACTGCTTCTAGCCAAGTGACCATCACTCCTGTCACAAAGGAGCGTTCATCTGCCGCAGGTCCCCTTTTACGACGAATTCGATGGGTAGTCAAGGCAGACGAACAACGCGCTTCTCTTGGACAGATAGTGTCGACTTCTATACAGAGGCCATTTCATCTTCTCTTGACAGAGCCGGTCGTCTTCTGCTTCTCTTTGTGGGCCGCCTTCTCGTGGGGTGTGCTTTACCTCTCCTTTTCAGTTGTACCCTTCCTCTATGGTTCCAACTTTGCCATGTCAAGCCGGGTATACGTGGCAATGATGATAGCCTCGGCTGTTGCAACAGTAGTCGGAATCTACCAAGAGCATCTCTTGAAACATTCACAGTGGAAACGGCAAGAAGACGGCTTCCAGTACTCCAAATCCAGATTTTGGGCCTTTATGCGACGGAGGTTTCCGGCTGAAGCGCCAGAGGCCAGACTGTATTTTACTTGCATCACTGCTCTGCTCTTACCTATTGGATTATTCATTGCCTTCTTGGCATCTGATGGAAAAAGAGGTTATTTGACAGCAGTTGGTCTGGGGCTGGCTACTTGGGGCATCTACTCCGTCTATCTCGCCACCTTTAACTATCTCGCAGATACATATCACATATATGCGTCATCGGCCCTGGCAGCGCAGAGTTTCTGCCGGAATGTGCTGGGTGGCTGTTTCCCGTTGATTACGACCATCATGTTTACCAATCTCGGCCTCAAAGGCGCTGGTGGCATGCTTGGTGGGATCGCTACCGGTTTGACGTTTCTGCCTTGGGTGCTTCTGTTTTATGGAGAGAGAATCCGTGCCAAGAGCAAATTTGCCATTGTAAGTTTTTTTTTTTTAAGTTTTTTTTTGGTACCCCCCTTTTGGATGAAAGTCTGGTGTAATTAACATTTGAAAAAGACTTTAGCAAAATGAAAGGATACGATATAATGTCTGAGGGTGAAATAATTTGGTGGTTATGATTTTGGTTGAGGTTGAAGCGTTCTAGCGTCAAAAGCGGGTTCATGCGTTCGCGATAGAGGAGGCATTCGATACATATTTAGACCCTGATAGAGCATTGCCGGCTGACAAATGTCTCTTACATATTTATTTTTTATTTTGCGCGTACATGTTATAAATGTTTCACGAAAGCAAAGAGAGACACAGAGAGATTTCCACCTATATAGCTACAATAATTCAACATAAAGCTTACACATATTCTCTTCAGGGGGCAGACACCGGCCGTGGCCTCCGCCTTGACCTTTCTTTGTACCTTCCAAAAAGTCTCTGCATCCTAGACTTCTCATCACTGCGTCGTGAGTTTGTAGAGTTGTTTGCCTCGCTATTCTCTATACTTCTTTGAGACGGCCAGCTCGAGCCCGAGTTGGTGGCGTTGTGCCTCGGGCGGTGAGTTGGTTCGCGGCACCATGGCAGCGATCTGATGCCCGATCTATAAATGACTGGCGGCGGCAGCTGAACTAGCCCCTCGGGGAAAATGCAAGGTTCTGGAACGACCTCGTGGTCGTCCAGTACGAGTTCTCCGCGACCGGCATCGATCCAGGATTTCTGACCACGCAGGCGGGGCCAGAGCGTGGAGGGAGCTACGCGGTAGGAGTGATTTGCGATGGGAAAAGCTTTCAAGTGGGGGAATATGGTTGCTACGAGGGCATGGGAGTACTCGTCGCTGAAACCGACGATGCGGAGGGAAGCGACCTTGTTGCGGAGACGGGCGAGATGGTTGCATATGGAGAGGTGTTTGTCTGCGCAGTAGAAGGGTTTTTCTTCTGCGATGGATGGCGTAGGGGCAAGGAGACTGTTGTCTACGTTTGAGGACGAGTCTGAGCTTGAAGAGGAGCAGTAGCTGCTTTCGAAGGAGTTGCCGTCAGTGTCGCCATCTTCGTCGTCGTCTTCGTAATCTTCTTCTTCGTCGTCATCGTCTTCTCCACCGTCGTCGAGGTCCCAAGTAACAGGTTCACTTTTTGCGTTGTCGTGAGTTATCAATATAGATTGTCTGAAGGACTCTTGGGGGGCTGGAGAGATGGCTCGGGCGATTCTTTCTGAAATGTCGGATGATGAAGATTTGCTTGTCTTGTCGACGACGATAGCTGAATATGGACTTTTGGTGTTTTCGGAGTCTTTTTTACTCGCTGATTCTGCAGGAGGTTTGGGAATCTCCTCTCTTTCGCCGTAGAAGCGGCGACATGCGAGAATCAAGGATTCCAATGGAGCTTCTGGAGCTCTTATAAGCTGAGACATGCTGAAATCGAGAATGAGGTCTTGAACGTGGCTAAGGCCTGGGAGCAGACTGATGGCTGAGGGACTGGGGCCAAAACCAAGACGCGATAGATCAATTTCAATGACAAGAGACCTCATAAAGGGGCCGTATTTGTTGAGCCAGGTAGTAGCAAGGGGGTTGAGTTTCGGGGCAATAAACGGCGAAAACGTAACGTGGAAAGTATACTCTGACAAGATGGTTGCGAAGAGCTCAGCGTAAAAGTCAAATGAGACTGCTAAATAAGGGCGGAAAGCTGCCAGGACATCGTGTAGAGTAGTAAAGTCTGAGAGCTCCCAGCAGTCTTGGTTCCAGCAGAATCGGTTGAGGCTGATGGGCTTGGATCCCAATGCCGACTCGTGAGATGCAATGAGGTTTTGAAGGATGAGCAGGCGAACATTGTCAGGAAACTTCTGCTAGATGTTTGCCTGATGGGCAATGTTGCTGCTCGTTTGTGGGGGCATCTGTCTCTTGTGCAGTGAGAAGAAGTTGGCGATGGATGCCTTCAAGGCGATGTTTCTGTCTGGTTTGGCTTCTCCGCGTTTGTATTTGTGATAGACTAGGTCTACTGTGCGGTCCCACGGTGGGAGGCTGGCACGGCCGAGAAGCTGATCATCACTGCGAGAGGTGTTGGGCGAGATGGAGTAGACGGAAGCTCTGCTGCCGGATCGCTCGATGATGGACTTTGATCGAGTGAGTTTGATGGGGCTACTTGCTGTTGTGTCATGTTAGTTCTATTTCTGCAAAAGTAGTAGCAGGAATTTTGAAGAGAAATAGGCAACGATAGTCGACTTACGAGGCGATGGCGGAGGCGATGGCGAGGTGATACCGTCGCTCTCTATCGACAGATCCAGCCAAGATGTCTGGTCCATCGTGATACTCTCTTTGAAAAAAGGGCTTGAGAAGATGTCTCGTGTAGGGAAGCAGGCGAGGGCGATTTTGTTGATGTTTGAGAAGACATGGGATGGAGAGACAAAAGTTTGCAGTTGTCACCTGCGACTCGTTGATGGCGCTGGTGCCTTGCCCGCCAGGTGACAAACAGCTGCGGAATGCAAACAGAAAACAAAACATGGCTTGCGTGAATATGCTATTTGAGGGGGTCAAAGCTTTGTCTAGCGATTTGGAGTGCAGCTGTTTAAGCTGTGATAGGCGACATCATATCAAGAATATAGTAAGAGTATGTCTACACACGGTTATTCAAAATAATGAGCATCATTTAACCAATTCCTTCTAGCTTCTCCTTAAATAGAATGGCACCTAAAGACCATGTTGCGCATCCAGACTATATCTAGGCCATTCCGGCCAAATTTCCAACGTTGCAGCGAATAAAAGGCACGCGGTATAAACAGAATTGACTTTTCTTGACTTTGTCTATGTATAGGGGGTATTTAGCTGGACTTGCTCTTCTCTTCCTGTGCCTTTTCATATATCCAGTCGTTCAGGCCATTTCGGTTTCTGCTCAGACAGTCAGCGTTTAATCCAGACATGACGAACGCCAGCTGCAATACATACCGGGCGATTTCGACAGCATAGAACTGCATGCGGGGGACTGTTATGCGGTTAGACAAAAAAACAACAAACAGAGGCATTCTTAATCTCCGAAAAACCCACCAAAGATGGTTGTGTCCTGCTCGTATTCCGCCTTGGCGTTGTTGCGCACCATGGTGCCAAAGTTGAAGTCGTCCACCGTCTTCTCGTACTTCATCATGAAGGCGCGCCACCTCTCCTTGCCCGTCTTGCTCTTCATCTCGTCCTCGTCGATTGTGGCGGCGGGGTCGAACTCGGGGAAGGCCTCCTTGAGGTGCTCGTAGATTTCGTCGTCGATCTTGGTGAGTCGCAGACTTGAGCCCTTGACCTTTTCGAGGATGGCCCAGTAGGTGGCCATGTGCTGGACGACTGTATATTGGATAACATGTGTTAGGTCGTGTATAAACAGCTTATCCGTGAAGAGCCAAGCCCATATTCATACCCTTGACTGCGAATTGCTTCTCCATCTATCACGCAGGAAACACAAAAGGTCAGCTAGAAACTTCCATGAGCTGCACAGCTAGAGACGAGACGCACATCCTCCATGTTGCTCGCATTTTCGGCGTCAAAGTTCTTGGGCAGGGGGCCCCCCGTGGACATGCTCTCTAAGGGATCCATCGTGGCTGCTGCTGTTGCGGTTGAATATTCGCAATGTCGAAGTTGATAGTGTTGGAATGGCTACTCAAGTAATCGTTATCCGGTTTGATGTATCGTCGCAAAATCTACCGTCAAGTGGGGCCCAGCCGTTTGGAGGGGCAGCGATGAGGTCAGGGTACAGTGTTTGCGACGCAGATTACTGTATTTAGCACTGTGTCTTTATTAGTCTTGAGGCTGTCCAGCTTCATACTGCTCCATGGCTTCTGTTGCTTTGCCCTTTCACAGACATCAAAAATGAACAGAGGCTTCTTTCGAGGACTGCAAACTCTCCAAACATGCTCACCATCTCGCATTTTGTTTGCTCGGGTACCAACAGTACAACATATCAAGGCTTCTCCAATGGCACGCTTTGGCCATCTCGAGTCTCTTCAAATAAAGTCACCGAGTGGTGACTGACCATGATGTGCTGGCTCGTATAATTCTGCTTTTTGAATTTAGATTAATGAGATCTACGATGATATGAATTCGGATATTTCAAACTCTACAGTGACGGCTTATGAGCTTTGCCCCATCTTCGTCTTCAATGCCGTGTCAGAGCAAAGTGAGCAGCGCGTTTGGGGGCCACTGCGCAAACAATATCAAGCAGCGATGGAACAACACATTGTGCAATATCCACTTATAGGCTTATACAATTTGGCCGGCTCCCCACTGTGGAATATCTTACTGACATCTCTTCCTTACTTGTGATGCCTCCACCATCCGTGATTATTGCTGCTTGTCATTGACCCTATGCTACTCAAGTCACTGTCTCATGCCACTTGATGTAATGGCTGCAAAAGATGAAGATGCAGCATCGCTACCAGCCTCGACGGATCATCTAAGCATAGTTCTCGATACTGCCTCATCCGCCAACCCCGCCAACCAGTTCATTCGCTCATCTTTCAAGCATCTCTTTTCCTTGACCAGATGGAATCAGGCAGTGCCTCTTATTGCCGCCCTCGCTGCATCAGCCGCATTCGCCGCCATCAAATCCATCTATCCCATCTTCTTGGGCAAGATCTTCAATATAGTGTCTGACTTCGGTGCTGGTCGGCGCTCAGGCAGCGAGACTTTGCACGAGATATCTCACTGGAGTCAGATATTGATCGGCCTTGGAATTGTGAATTGCCTCTCAGGCGCGGCGTTTCTATCACTCTGGGTCACCTTTGGAGAGCTTCAAGCCAAGTCTGTCCGACAAGATATCTTCAAGAGCTTACTGTCAAAGAATATCGCATGGTTCGATGGTTTAGATCACGGCATCTCTAGTCTCTTGGCTAGAATCCAAACGCAAGTCTACCAGATCCGACTTTTACCACCAATAAACACAAGTACTAACCAGATCGATAGACATACTCGAGAACTTCAGCTCGCAACATCGCAAGTATTCGGCTTCCTAGTGACGGACTGTATTGTTTCCGTTGTTTCCCTCTCCATAGCTTTCTACTATTCTTGGAAGCTCACGTTGATGCTACTCGCCACCCTACCCATATCCATGATACTGCTATCTCTCGCAACTCGTCGATTAGAGCCGGCTATCCAAGCTCAGAAGCGCGATTTGGAGACTGCATCAAAGTTTGCTACCTCATCCATAAAAGCAATAGAGATTGTGAAAATATTCAACGGATTCGACCGCGAGT
The DNA here is from genome assembly GCA_030708095.1 of Trichoderma sp. CBMAI-0020. NCBI lineage: Eukaryota > Fungi > Ascomycota > Sordariomycetes > Hypocreales > Hypocreaceae > Trichoderma > Trichoderma sp. CBMAI-0020. The sequence continues at coordinate 2,638,167 of JAJNCI010000001.1, forward strand.
TCCGGCAATACCATGAAGCAATCGTGTTAGCCAGCAAACAGTACTTGATACAAGCTCAATGTAACTGTTTCCAGATGGGATATGTTGCCTTCTGGGTTGTTGGCATATTCGTAGCGGGCTTCTGGTATGGCAGCATCCTCGTCGACCAAGGACTGAGTCCTGGCCAAGTCATTACCACCTTTTTCTCAATTCTTTCAGCATTCCAGGGAATTGAAGCGTTGCTCCCACAGTGGCTGGTCCTATCAAAAGGCATGTTTGCGGGAGCCTTTTTGTCATCTTTATCGACTACATGTGATGACGAAGTTGCCAAGAAGAATCGAGGCCACATTAGGCCCAACTCTTGCATTGGCAATGTGGATCTGATAGATGTATGTTTGACTGAACTCCGTTTCGTATTTGTTTATGAGAGCTAATCAGATGGTCCATGGCAGGTCACCTTCGCCTATCCTTCCAATCCCGAAAAGCCCGTCCTCGATAAGTCAACCTTCTTTTTCCCCGCCGGCCAACTCACTTTCATTGTGGGAAGAAGCGGATCAGGGAAAAGCACAATCGGAAATCTTATCGCTCAATTCTATGAACCCTCGTCGGGCCTCATTTGTTTAGACGGGTACCCCTTGGCCACTCTGGATGGCGATTGGGTCCGATCTAACATTGCCTTGATCCAGCAATTGAGCGTCGTATTCGACGATAGCGTTTTCAATAACGTAGCAGTTGGGCACAATGACCCTGAAGCAGTGGAAAGAGAGGCTGTTGGCGCTGCGTGCGAATTCGCGCTGTTACAATCGACGCTCAGCAATCTTCCCGAAGGCCTCAACACTCGGATCGGCTCAAATGGACACAAACTGAGCGGAGGCCAAATGCAGAGAGTTGCGCTTGCCAGAGCAAGAATTCGAGATCCGGCTATACTTATCCTTGATGAAGTGACAAGCAGCTTGGATCAGATAAACCGGAGTCTGATAGTAGATGCTATCAGAGCGTGGCGACGAGACAAAACAACAATCGTCATCACACATGATATTGGCCAAATTGAAGACGATGAATTCGTATATGTCATGCAAGACGCCTATTTAGTACAGCAGGGACTGCGAAGGCAGCTGGCCAACATAGCAACAGGCCCGTTTGCGTCTCTGGCCCGTCAGGCTTCCATTGAATCATACCCTTCTACACCGGGTATATCACCGATGACTGGTGTAACCTCAAGCGAAGATTTTGAAAAGGCCTGTGAAAGTCCCAATACTGACAAAAGTTCAGAAATATCCGCCGAAAATGCATCCTGCAATGAAATTGGCAACAGACAATCATCTAGCTCGGTTAGCGAATACTTTGAGCCATCTCCCAGATTCAATGCATCAGAATCTTGCTATAGATCCTCTTCAGAGAGCGACTACGCTATGGACTTTTCTCATGACTACGAATACGACGAGGGCCCAATCTACTTGTTTGGAAAGGCAGAGCGTCGAAGCAACATCTCTAGCTTGCGAGTCGCTTCCAACCGTGAGCCGTCTCCAACCGTTGTCAAAGATCCAGCTGCAAAACAAACGGTGGAAAAAACAAGCACCCTATGGTCAATCTTAAAAACCGTGTGGCCGGTGCTCACCTCAAAAGACCGCGCAATCTTCCTCATTGGAGTTGTAATGTGTCTAATCAGCTCTGCGGCAAAGCCAGTCTTTTCGTTTTGTCTCTCCCAACTTCTCGCAGTATTGTGGCTGCCAGAGAACAGGACGGCCGAAGCGAAACAAAAGGCAGTCTATCTGGTAATTACGGCAGTTGTCGATGGCACCACGACTGGCATAAGCCATTACATTTTTGAGCGAGTTGGTCAATCCTGGGTGAATGCACTTCGTCTAGAGGCTCTAAAGAGAATTCTCTGGCAGCCGAAATCATGGTTCGATCAAAATGGAAACTCAGCCAGCAGAATCAACGAGTGTCTTGAAAGGAACTCGGAGGAAACTCGCAACATTGTTGGGCGATTCATTCCCATAGTTATAAGCGTCATCGGGATGATTACAACTTCCATGATATGGGCTTTTATAACGTCCTGGAGGCTGACTCTCGTCACTCTTTCGGCCCTGCCGTTAGTCCTCGCAGTAGTCAAAGGCTACACCATCATCAGCAGCAAGTGGGAAGCCAAATGCAACCAAGGAGCCTCGGATGCCAGCGCTGTCTTTAGCGAGACGTTTGTCAACATCCGCGTAGTGCGAGCGCTGATGCTTGAAAAGTACTTTGGCACAAAGCATCAGAAACTGACTTCTCACACCTTTAGCCTAGGCCTGAGAAGGGCTGGTTATACCTGTGGACTGTTTGGACTATATCAATCAATGAATTATCCCATGACCGCCTTGGTATTCTACTATGCCACAGTCTTGTTATCCAAAAACGATGGCACCACAGTAGCCAAGATACTGCAAGTGATCAACTTGCTGCTATTCAGTATCGGAACCTCGGCCGCTTTATTGGGCAGCATACCGCAAATGACCATGGCTAAAGCGACGGCAACACAGCTCCTAGCCTACGCAACAATGGCGATAGAATCTAGAGAAAGCCAAGGCGATATTGAGATTTCAGCCCCTTTACCTGTTGAGGTTAGGAATCTGCAATTTGCTTATTCGCAGTCAAGCCCACGCGTCCTCCATGATGTTTCTTTCAATATCACACAGGGAACCTGCACCGCCATAGTCGGCTCTTCTGGCTCTGGCAAATCCACAATCATATCTCTCCTCATGGGCCTCCATCGCCCTTCAGATGACACTCAATCTCTCACCTACGCGGGTGTGCCCCTTGCCAAACTCAACATGCAACACCTCCGTTCAAAAATGGCATACGTCTCCCAAACACCACATCTTTTCCCCGCAACAGTCACAGACAACATAATCTACGGTCTCCCAGAAGACTCCACCCTCAGAGACAGCCTAAACGTACAAGCCGCAGCGAAAGCAGCCGGCATTCATAACTTCATCGCCTCTCTCCCTCAAGGCTACTCTACCATTGTGGGAGATGGTGGAATCGCTCTCTCAGGTGGCCAAGAGCAGCGGTTGAGCATCGCCCGGGCGCTCGTCCGCCATCCCAGGCTTCTCATCTTGGACGAGCCGACGAGTGCTCTTGACGCCGAGTCGACGAGTATGATCCGTGAGACGATATGCGGACTTACAGAGCGGGCGAGGCAGAAGGAGAGTGATATGGCCGTTGTGATGGTTACGCATATGCCTGAAATGATGAAAATATGTGATAGGATTGTCATGATTGACAGCGGTGTCAAAGTCGAAGAGGGTAGCTATGAAGAGTTGATGAAAGCCAAAGGTCCTTTTGGGCATCTTATTAGCAAAGGCGAATGGCACGGAGATTGGCCAGTGGAAAGAAGAGGTAGGGTGGACAAGAAACTTGAGTAATAAGGAGTTTATTTCAGCATTGAATATAAGTTACGATATATTAATCCATTACAAAATTTACATGGTATCCACTCCTCAACTCTTTATTCAATGCCAATGAATGATTAAAATTTGACCAAAAACTTTGTCTTGCAGCATTATATGTGCTTGTTCGTTTGACCATCTAGTAAAGTGCCCGTCATGATGAAAACGTAGGCAAAGATATGTATCCCCTATTTAAGCGCCGATCCATCCACCCCCACGGTAATAATAACATCCTTCGTTTGATTTCCCCCATGACCATTGACATAAAGTATGATGCTCGTCATGCATTCGTAGGATATCTGCGTTCTCCAATTCGCTAGATGAATATGTGTGTGTATATGTGCGTACCCATGACCTTTCCAACTAGTAATTTCCATTCCCAAAGCCTCTATTTCAATGACAGAGAATTAATATATAGATCGCATAGAACACGCTAAGAATTGAGAGACACAACAGTCATGTTAATGATATAAGGCGGTAGCCCAAGAAAAAAAAAAAGAAAAAAAAAGACAATTTCGTGAGTCGTTTCATGGTTTATCGTCTTCTGGTCCTCAGCCATCCCTCCCAAGAAAGCCAATCGCGTCGAGTTTGCTGCTGCCGGATTCGAGCCGGGTCTGGTCGTCTCGGCTCAACCCAGGTGACTCGATTGGGAACCGTAGGTCTCTGAACAGGCCTCCTGGATGGACTATTGACATCGTTTCTCACAATTCTAATGAGGTATCGGAGAATGTTGGGATCTTGACTAGGCGGTATGCTGGTGTCTGACCGCGGTATCAGAATCGGGTCGTTCTTCAGCGTACGCGGGTGAATCTCCAACATCTCTTTATCGGCGAGCCTACCCAATCTGGCGGCATCGATCAGTGCTTGTAGATCGATCTCTATCTTTTCAATCACCGACATGGAAGCCATGGCGGAGCTCTCAGCTATGCTACTGTGAGCAAGCTGCGTCTTGCTATCCGAGATGAGTTGATTTGCTTGGCCAAGTCGTGAGCCAGTGGCTGTTAGACCCGCTGGACTCAGTAATAAGCCAGAGCGAACGACCAAATTCCCGACAGCGCCCAGCTCCTGTTGGGAGCCTTCGCCAATTTGCTGTTTTTTCTTCTGGAAGACTTTGGCCCATAAATTTCTAATAGGAGCCGTAGTAAAAAGGAAGAGTCTCTTCAATCCAAGGAAAAATGCCAAAACGTATCGATCAGGTACTTGACGGATCAAGGCGCCGAGAGGAATGGTGAGACTGCCAAATAGCAAACTCCATCCCCACTGGGCGCCAGTCAATGGTTTGGTATCGAAAGCTTCGCCGCCTTTGAAGACGATGAGGAACTGGCCTAAAAGTGTCAAGAGCTGCACGCCAATAAACCAAGGATTGGTGAAAAACCCTTGATGCCAGATATCGATCCCATTATCCACCCTGCGACAGTTGTGCTGGTTGAAAAGCTGCATGAAGACATAAATATTGAACACAAGCGTCTGCAGCTTATCGATTTCGTGCTTAGTGCCAGGGTTGAAGATGTCCCAACCGACGTAATGCACTGTAAATACAACCAGAAGCTGATAGATGGCCTGACCAAGAATCATCTTCCAGATGGTGATGCTCACAATGGCTTTATTGCGAGGCTCGGGTTTGCGCATCAGAGAGTCTGATGTAGGATGGTCGGTAGCAAATGCAAGAGAAGCACATATATCCATGCTAAGATCTATCCAGAGGAGCTGTACGACTGTAAAGATGGAATCGCCCACGAGTTCCGAGATGACTGTTGTGATACCAGCTGTTATGTTGATTGTGAATTGAAACTAGACAAACATATTAGCCCCTTATTGGAGTTCTTGGGTTGAGTCAACAGGAGAGCACTCACCTGAATAAATTTCTTGACCGCGTCATTCACTGTCCTGCCCCAACCAAGGGCTTTCACAATGGACGCGAAATTATCGTCAAGAAGAATAATAGAAGCAGCTTCCTTGGCCACTTCAGTGCCCTGCATACCCATAGCAAAGCCAACATCAGCAGCTTTCAAAGCCAGTGCATCATTCGTCCCATCACCGGTAACAGCAACAATTTCTTTCATTTCTCTTAGACGTGTGACGAGTAACAATTTATCTTCCGGGCTAGATCTCGCCAGTACCTGCAAACGTGGAATGATGGCGTCACGCTGAGATGGCGTCAGCTTTCTGAATGTAGGGCCGTCCATAGCAACGCCGCCGGGAGTGTATATACCACACTCTGTGGCTACGGCTTTTGCAGTGAGGAAGTTGTCACCAGTAACCATACGCACAAAGACACCGGCGTCTTGACACTGGCGTACGGAATCAACCACCTCCGGTCGAAGCGGGTCACGGATGCCAAAGAAGCCAATAAACACCATGCCAGATGCAAGCCATTCCAGGTTGACAGTAGTAGGGTCATCGCCTGGATTCTCGAATACTTCATGCTCATCAAAATCTCGGAAACTAATAGCCACCGGCCGCAGCATATTGGTGGCATATTCGTAAATGGTTCTGCGGAAGCTCCTTCTGTCCGTCTCCTCGAGCCGAGAGGTAGTAAATCGAAAGGTCGGGTCATCAACGATGAACGCACAATATTCAAACACGAATTCTGCAGCTCCTTTGATCAGTAGGCGGTATCTGCCGTTGGGAAGCTTGACTAGAACTGCCATCCATTTTCGAGCAGAGTCAAAAGGCAGCATGGCGATGATGTTGCTGTTGGCTCGTTCTTCCCGAAGCTTGCCCATCCCTAAATGGTCTCGACCAAACTTGAGCAGGGCTGTCTCAGTGCTCGACCCGATAAAGTCGGCTCCTGCAGAGTCATCTCTCTCAAAAGCGGTGGAGTTTAGAGCTATGCTATCTTTGATTAGGCTCCGTACCTCTGGAGAAACGGTCGACATGAAGTGCCTCGATGACGGTAGCCGCGATGTGGATAAAGTACTAGCCGAGCTGGAGGTAGCGAGGGGAACATCGCTATCTTCGAAGCCACTCTCGAGCCCAACGCGGCCAGCAACAACAGACATTTTATTCTGCGTGAGAGTTCCTGTCTTGTCTGAACAGATGGAAGTGGCATTGCCCATGACTTCACAAGATCGAATGAGGCGAACGAGATTGTTGTCTTTGAGCATCCTCGTGGTTGCAAATGCAAGCGCAACGGTGACATTCAGGGCCAGGCCCTCAGGAATAGTGATGACCACGATGGTAACGGCAAGCATGAGGATATGGAGAAAATGTTCGGCCCTGCGAGTGGGCCGGGCATGCTTGTGATGCGGTAGCCGAACCAAGAAGCGAATAAAGAGGATTACGAAGTAGATGGCGCCGGCAATGGCACCAAATGTGATGAGCTGCCTTCCCAATCTGCCCATCTTGGCCTGAAGAGGGGTTTCTTCAACGTCTTCTCGCAGAGACATGAGCATCCTCCCATAGCTCGAATGTTCACCAACAGAGAGAACCAACATGCGGCCAACGCCACGGCAGACGGTGGTGCCGCTGAAAATGAAGGGATCAACCGGGGTGGCCCAAGAGCGTCTGTAATCCTCCGGCACCATTTTGCGGACCAGCTGAGACTCTCCCGTGATGGACGACTCATCGATGTATAAGCTGGAGCCCTGGACAAGAACACCGTCGGCCGCCACCACCTCGCCGGCCTCGATGTGCATCATGTCTCCAACCATGACATCGTACACGGAGATTTGCTGGATCCTGCCCGACCGGAGAACAGTCACTTCGCGCTGCTGCTGTCGCTCATTAAGCTTTTCGAAGCGGTGGTTCTTTTGCCAATCGGTGGCCGCGCTGGCTAAGACGATGACGACGATGGCTGCCACAACGGTCACTCCGTCAACCCATTCGATGTTGGAAGCATCCTCGTCGGCGGTCAGAGACTGGTAGAGGCCAATTCCCAGGGATATAGTGGCGGCGATTGTGAGCAGAATCATCAACTTGTCGTTGAAGGCAATCCACATGAGCTTGAGAAACGACTTTTGCCGACGACGGGGCAGTCTGTTGGCGCCGAATATCCGCCTCCGGTCGACGAAGCGGTCTTCATCGTCAGATCTGCCTATATGGAATGCTAAGCCCGGGCGGATGCTGGGGGCGTCTACCGGAGAGATGACGGGCGTGCGGTTCGCATGAGCAGCCGCAACGGCCTCGTCAAAGTTGATGGTGCCATCGAGACTCGCCTCGTCGACGCTGAGACCGGCTGCGAGGTCGGTACGGAGGCCCAACACAAGGCCCCGGAGCCCGCCAAAGACGTTGAGCGCCGCAAGGCTCCTCTGCTTCAGCAGCTTGTGCAACTGGGATGGCGTAAAGGCAAAGCTGTTGGCGGGCAGTGGCTCCTCAGCCCGCACCTCGGTGACCAGCGCCGTGGCTTGTTTGTCGGCTTCGATATCGTGGCGCGTGACAGCCGGCTCAGCGGGCATTATTTCGTCCATGTGGCAGACGGCCCTGATGCTGGGGCCAAGAACGAGGGAATCATCTGCGGTGCCGGGCAGACACAAAGCCAAGGCAATGCCTCTCTTCTCGCAGGCTGAGAGACGGAGTTGGAGTTGCAGAGTGCTTGGATCCCATGCGACCACCGGGCTGGGGGCGTGTGCCAGCAATAAAGGGCGGCTCTTTTGGCATCCGAGATCCACTGAGCGACGCCATGGGAGAGATTTACAGCGCTGAGGTAGCAGTGCCGGGGGGGGGGGGGGGGGGGGGGCGCTAATCTCGTCCAAGCTCAAGCTACCAGCTTAGCGCAATAGGCTCTAAAAGCCACTGTGGAAGTGCTGGCAGCAGCACCTATTGTTGCTATGTACTGTCAACTGTATTGCTGTCGGTGATAGCCCAAGTAGGTAATGATGCTCGTGGCTGAAAAAAGACTCATTTTTCTTTCCTTTTTTCTTATTCAAGCAATTCTTCAGCGACAGCGCTTCTGCATCATGCGGGCTCCAGACTTATTCTCCGTACGAGCATCAGCGGTCTTTCGGCTCGCTCCTGGCTCTCCACCGTGGCACGTCAACCAACAAACCTGCACCTCCAGGCTCTTGGCAGCTTTTCTCAACTTGGACGCCGACGAGAAAATCGGGCCTGGGGCAGCCAATGGCCACCCTGCCAGCTCCATCCCAGATGCTAGAGGGCTTGGCTTTACGGATCCCCCGAGTCTGTTCATGAGAGCGAACGCAAAAGCTCCTGGGTACGCCACCCGTCCGCCCGTCAGCAGGGCCCCAGAGCGAGAACGAATCACTTGTCTTCCAGCACCCTATTCCCAGCGTCCCTGTCGCGCCCTTCACCAGCGAGTGCCGAAACGACGGATATCGTCCGTGACTAGAAGCCTGAAGGGGATATTAACTGGAGAGGCCGTTTAATCGTCATCACAGCAGTGGCGTGCCAGTGCCAGAAGGGAAATCGGCAAAACTACCTACATCACAGCCTATCGATCGCCCTACGAAAGAACTAGTTAATACGAGCTACCGGCCGAGTGGCACGCAACTTTTTAACCTTGATGAGCCTTGTAACGCCCCATTCAACGGGCGCAGCGCGATCGGCCAGAGCCGCTCTTGTGGCTTACCAGTAGGGCCGACGGCAACGAGTCATTCAGATCTCTAGCAACGACATTTCCACGGCGTTGATTTCTATCCGTCCATGTGGGAGAAACGATCTCTATGGTTTAAAGTTCAAACTTGGGAATGATGGTCACGCTATCCACATAATCAGTTCTTTGTTGCCCCGAAGCCCCTATCGGTATAATTCTTAGCACCAGAAGCAGCAAAGAAAACTCCGATGATTTGAAGAAAACGATTGCTTTTCTTGTCGGTCCAGAAATTAGGGGTTTCTCACTGATGCCATCATGAGGCTTGAAATATTACCATTGACAGACTGTGAAGGCGCTCCAGAATGGCATTTGACTTTAAAAGCCGAGCTCCTAAGCAGCTACACAGCCTTCGCCGCATATCCGCAGCATAAAGCTTCAAACATGTGATCAAGTCTAATCATTGGACAAATAATGGCCAATCGTCTTTTGCTGAGAAAGCAAGTTTGTCAACAGGTACGTAACTCCTTTGTCTTCCTTGCCTTGATTCGATTGCCCTTTGCGGGGACATGTCTAATCGTTCATTGCATGATACAAACACACACGTAGCCTTTGGATGTCTCCGAATACCGAAGCCAATATGCGCTCATAGAATGCTAGGAGCCAATAAACTTGGCTCCTGCTGAGCCATTTTGCGGCCTCTTGCAGGATCTCGGTCGCTTCTCCCCCGAGACAGTCGCTAGATCAAGCACAGGAGCGTTGTACAGAGCATAGTGATGGCAAACAAGACAAAGATTCGCTCTCTTGTTTAGAGACTTTTACGTCTTCGCGGCTAGTACTGCTTCACGACAGCCGCTTTTCCGCAAACCGTGTTCGCTTCTTTCAGACCAACCCGTACAGCTGGCGCGATGCATCAGAGTCAGCTGGAAGCAGCTTCAGCTGAATACAGAAGTGTTCCATGCATTGATCTTTGGGACAGATGTTGTGAATCATAGGCTTCATTTCCATCCGCTTTTCAGTTCACTCCAGCTCAAAAACATGTAGCTTTCGTCTAAAGATCCTCATACAAGCTAGGCGACGTCTTCTTTGTTGGATCCGAGTGCGGTTAAAGATACCCTTTGTTTCTTTTTTTTTTTTTCATGCCATTTGCAGATCTGCGGATGAGCTATCATTTTTGGTCTGGAATTTAGCATATCCAACGCAGAAATTTTATTCTTTTTGCAAAGAAACGTTACATGGACAACAAGGCAGACAGGACACGCCGCTATTGAAAGCGGCAGCCGGAACTCATCAAGAAAGCCAGCATATCCGAAGACGTTGTTTTTATGACGTGTTTCATCAGCCTCATTCTTTGACTAAAAGCCTGTTTCGGCCATCTTCCGCGGCTTGTTGCCGTCCTTTATTCATATTGCCCGGCCTCGGGACTCACACCAACCTTGGGTGGTTAGTGAATATGGAAGTCGCCGCAATGAAGCCAATGAATGGAATTCACGAAGAGAAAACAAAGACGGATTACACCAGACAGAACGTCTTCGCTTCACCGCCATCATGTCTTATTCTTAATCATAGTGGCTCTGTATATAAGCTTCATTTATAAGATGCAACTATGCCATCGGATGGATTCGCCAGGTGGATCAACTCCATCAGGCAGCGATATCACTCTTTCAGCTGCCGCCATAGTGTCTGTAGCGGTATCCAACATGTTTCTCACGCTCGTTTTATCCATATTCTTGACGGCGATGGCTCATATCCCCACCGTCTATGCTCAGCCTCCTTCTAGCGCCATCTCTCCCAAAGTCTTCATCATATCCATGGTTTGTCATCGCCAGGCTTCATCTTCTTTTGTCAAGTTCAATCATGTAGTTCAAGGTTCAATCAGAACACCAATGCTACTGGTACGGTAATTTCCTTCTCCCTAACCAATGATTCTCCCTTCTAGTTCGAACCCGAAGGCCAAGTATGGCACGACAACTTCTCTCAGTCCGGCCTTGGGAATCTCTCAGCCCGGGCCATCACCACTCCCGGCCTCTCCATGCTCTATACGTCCATCTTCTGCACTCAAACCGGCACCGTCTGCCAGCTCACCGTCGGCGAAGGCGAAATCAACTCTGCCGTATCCATGACAGCCCTCATCTTCTCCGGCAGATTCAACCTCACGCAAACATACTTCCTCCTCGCCGGCATCGCAGGCGTCAATCCTCGCTACGCAACCATTGGCAGCGTGGCCCTCGCCCGATACGCCGTCCAAGTAGCTCTGCAATATGAAATCGATCCTCGCTCTCTCCCCGGAGATTGGCCCACGGGATACATCCCCTACGGACGAACACACCCCTTTGAATACCCCTGCATCACGTACGGCACCGAGGTCTTTGAACTCAACGCAAATCTTCGCGACGCCGCCTACAACTTCACCCAGCGCGCCAAACTCGCAGACGCTGATGAGCCGCGGAGGTACCGCGCCCTGTACGGCAGCATGGGCGAGTCGTATCGCATGGCCGTGCGGCCGCCCAGCGTGGTCAAGTGCGATGGTGCGACCAGCGACGTGTACTATTCAGGAGAGAAGCTTGCTCGGGCCTTTGAGAACACGACGGCCCTGTGGACCAACGGCACGGGTGCGTACTGTATGAGCGCACAGGAGGACAATGCCATTCTGGAAGTGCTGGTGCGGTTCGCGATAGAAGGCTTCGTCGACTTTGGCAGAATCATTGCTATGCGAACAGGTAAAAAAAATCAATCACATTGTTCACACACAGAAAAGGAGAAGCAGAAATATACTCACGCAAGAATATCAAAACCCATAGGCTCCAACTTTGACCGCCCGCCCCCTTCCCTCTCCGACTGGGAACACCTCACCCGCGCAGACCAAAACGGCTTCCACATCGCCATCGCCAACCTCTACAACGCCGGCATCGAGATCGTCAGGGGCATCCTCGACAACTGGAACTGCACTTTTGAAAAGGGCGTTGCCCCTGCAAACTACATTGGCGACATATTTGGCAGCTTGGGGGGTCGTCCTGATTTTGGCTTTGGGAGCATCACGGGGGGCAGAAGGCTCAAGTCTGCCGCAGCTATGGCAGCAGCAGTAGCAGCTTCAAAGAGGGATGAGGACCACCGGGGGAGGTTTTCACTGGCTACTGTGGAAATGGCAAGGAGGCGGCAATTTGGGGCTAAGGGGGCGATGAAAATGTAAGATTATAGACGATCACATGTTACTATTAGGAAGTTTCTCTTTCGTATTCAGTTTGTATTGTATCATTCTCAGGTTGGATCTATTATTGATTAACTGGATTCATTTTTTTTTCTACGCTTTGATATTTTACTCCCTTTCCCAATTACAAACAAATGAAAGTGAATGCTGTTTATGTTTTTTTTCTCCCTACCATTGAGCCCACTCATCATGGGGAACAACTACACAAAGAGCTTCCCAGCGGCCGGCCAGCCAGATTACCGCCAGATGCAATGCAAGAAACAAAAGCCTCGTTTTCAGCCCCGTCTGGCGAAATAAGCTTGTCACGAGTTCGCCGTGGCTGGGACGTCGAGTGCGGGTGGTGCTGTTGCTGGTTGGCAGCCCCAAATCCAAGACGGCCAGCAGCACAAGAGGCGCACTCACCTCGAGATTGACCATGTATGGCCAGCATGGACGAATGAGGGTTGCAAGCTTAATGAGAAACAGGCTGAGACGACCAAAATACTTTACAGCGTCTGGGTCGGCGCCTATAATGGTGCAAAAGCGTATCAAGAGAAGCGCTGCTCCATGCGGTATTGTGGCAATTTCTGAGGGAGGTGGCGCCAGGAGGAGAGGCCCATCGGCGTGTGCATGGCCGTTTTTGTGTATAGGAGGGTTTCTTTGCTCAACTGGCTGGATAGTATGATTGTTGTGGCTGTGGTGTCCATTTTGGCTCATGGATTTGACCATTGCATGGGTGGATTCTGGTACAGCTTCATCAAAGACAGAGCCATCTTGCAAGGCGTCCTCATCCTGAGCCGAGGCTGGCCAGGCGGTGCTATCGTTTTGGGGAACGCTGAGGCTGCGAGAGTGGTACCGCCGTGAATCTATTCAACTATAAGATCAAGTGCTGTCAGGATTGTAGGTTAGAAAAAACTCACCTGGAACTGGTGTGCTGGGCCCTGCTGGAGAATCCAAGCTCTGGACTCGATTACCGCGCAGTGCCACGGCCGGGCTCGACACATGGTCTCTGGTAAATCCATCAAAATAAGTCTCACTTTTCATGGCATTCAAGACTTCATTGGCGCTCGGTCTCTCGGCTGGATCCAGAGCAAGCAGCTTCTTGAGGAGCATGTAGAGTTTTGATGGAAGATCTGGCCTTTCACGTCGCTCATCCTGGAAACCAGTCCAATCAGCAATCTCGGCTCTGAGCTGGTCGACGTCTTCCAATTCCTCTTGGACGGCATTAGCTGCTTGGTAGGGAAGCCTGCCAAAGCACATGAAATAGAGAATCATTCCGAGAGAGAAGATATCCGACTTTGTTGTAAAGTTTCCGTACTTGCCAGTTTCATCCACGCGAATGACCTCGGGGGCACAATACGAGATGGTTCCCGTTGTGCCTGTTGACTTTCGCACTACATTCTCCGGCTGGACTTCGCCGAAATCGCTGATGAGACACCGCAACTTGCCGCCTTCTCGGTGCAAGAGGCAGTTGCTTGGCTTCAGATCGCGATGAATGTAGTTTGCCGCATGTAGATAGGCAACACCAGATGTAATGTCTTTGAATAAGGAGTAGATTTCTTCCACAGATAACCTGGGCTTCTCATGCAGGCCATCTCGCGAAGCGTCAACCTGACCCCGCGATCGTCGTCGAATACGCTCTTTGAGCTCTTCTTTGGTGATCTCCCTAGGCACGCTTCCAATAACATACTGGTGAAGGTCGCCTCCATTACAGTATTGCTGGAGAATGAATGCGCATGCAACAGTTGGCCCAAACATGGTGAGTCTGACATCCTCCAGCCAGACATGTCGATAGGACACCAAGTTGGCGTGTGACAGCTTGGCAAGGAGCTCGACCTCTATCAAGACTTTCTCGAGCCAGTCATGGTCATCGCCAACGGGCACTCTCTTGCACGCGAAGTGGCCCAATTGACAGCCATCAATCTCATGGCGCACTAGCAATACCACGCCCTTGCCTCCTTTGCCCAAGACCTTCTCCTCAACGAAGAAGGTTTTGAAATAGTTTGGACTAAACGCTTCTCTCTTGATTCTGCTTCCCTCGGATTGTGATACGCCCGGAGTACTGGAGATGAATTCAGCCTCGTCATCTACGGCGGACGAGCCCCGCGACGCTGAGCCCTCGCTCGGCGCAGGGCGAAATAGTCTGCGGATAAGACCCGACGCTGCGTGCTCGGGTGCGGTCGAGTCGGTATGTCCTGCGCGAAGCATCCGAAAGTAGCCCGGGTCAACGTATGATTCTGGGTCAACGTCAAACGAGTGATCGAACGAATGTTCCGGCGGTGTTGGCCCTAGCGGACGGTGGCATGTAGGGCACTCGGGGTGGCCACGAATCTCCAGGCGCTGCGAGCTGGGATCGCGAACAACGATCGCATTGCGATGTCGTCTATGGCAGAAAACGTTAGCAATCTTCAGCCTCAATCATTTTTCTGCTCCTCTCTAGTACGTGATGCGCAGAGCACAGGCAAAGCCAGAGAAAATCGCAGGGGCGATGGACTCACAGCACAATCTCGCGGCCCTCTTGAGGCTGGTATGGGATCAACGACATGGCGACAAGTTGCAAATGTCTGTCGTGCGGAAATGGGCCAGCATGGCGATTGCGGCCAGCGATGCGCAAAACGACTACCTAGTCTCAGGGCAGTACAAGTATGGCCGCGACAATGGACGTGCGTCGAAAGGGTGGAAGGGACTCGAAGCTTCTAGGATCGTGGGATGGAAATTTGTAGGTGGCGGAACGAAGCAGGTGGTTATGGCGGAGCTTAGAAGCTCGAGTGCTATGACGACAACGCCATGGCCTGGGGCGATCAAAGCCTGTCCAGCCCTGTAATCTTAGTGGTGGCCGCCGTAGACGCAAAACTTTGGGGGAGCTGGAGGGGCACCCCGCAGGTGAGCGGTGCGATGCTGTCATTCACTGCTTTGCTGTACATGATGGCTTTACTGCGTGCTGGAAAACCTTCAGAAATTGGGTAGTTCCAATGGGGCCTGACGCATTCTCGGCATCGACATCTACACGCATCGACAACAGCAGCTAATCGGAATTTTGTTCCATATAGTTTTTGATGAAAACCCAATGAAAATCTGCAGGGCCTACATGCACCAAAATAAGCATCCAAGCTACCAATTGCTAGATGCTGCGATGCGCCAATAGCAACGGCCGCTGCGCTCCTCACGGGACGACTCGACTTTAGCGCCATGTAGGCCAAGGTTCCTGTAACATGGGTCGTACGTTGGATTGGGTCTTGTTGACGATATCTCGTAATCTTCAGGCTGGCCTATCGGAGCCCTCCCAACGAGACGAGGCTGCCGGCACCAACCACTCGGGCGCTCTTCTCAACCTCGTATTGGAGTAGAGCCATGCTCTGATTCGCCATGGATCTCCGGCAGGCCTGTGATCGATGCCATGACAAGAAACTCAGATGTCCTCGACCGCCGGGCTCTCTGTGCTGCAGCCGCTGCACCAAGGCCAATGTGACGTGCGTCTTCAGCCCGCCAACACGGCCTCTCCGATATCCCATCGGCCACAACGGCAGCTTCGACTGGCCCGATCTCATGATCCTGGAGCAGCAGGGGCACCAGACGCCAAGCCAAGTGCTCGAGACACCAGCCCAGACCATTTCAGAACGCCTCGCGGCTCTGCTGTCAGGCCTTGATCGCATGCTGCAAGCGCTGCCGTCGTCTCTGGAGATGCACCACGTTCCGCGGGAGCAGCTGAGGGAATATGCCGATAACGTGGGCGACAATTTCGATCTTCAATCGACGCTGGACGGCCTCCTCCACCACGCCCAGGATCTCGCAGCCATCTATCCTGACGCCACATCGGCCTCTTTCAGCAAACGCACGACGGCTCCCGAGTCTGATGCCCTCTGCACGGTTCCGGACTGTATACACCACGATCGCACATCCTTGCATACAAGGCCCCTGCCTAAGCTGGACCACGCTTTGTTGAATCTCGTCATGGCCTGTCATATCCGGCTGCTTGATATTATGGACACTCTGGCAGAGCACGGCCGGATGTGTGCCTTTATGGCGGCCACCCTCCCGGAAGACTACGATCCGAAATTCGCGGTCCCAGAAATCCGCGTTGGCTCCTTCATTGCTCCCTCCAACACGGCGGCCTCGATGCTTCTGGGTGTGCTTTTAGAGCTTCAGACGCTGCTAGTGGAGAGGATCAGAGACATGAGCGGCGTGATTGCTCAAGTAAGAGACAGTCCAGGAGCAGCCAGGGAAGCAAGAGTCGTTAGCCTGCAATGCGAACTTCTTCAAGAGCGTGCAGAGACTACACTGGGGGAACTGACGAATTTCAAGAAGGGGCTGGTAAGCGCCAGACTGCTAAGATGAAGGCTGTGGTTGTATTGGAGAGCTCTATACTCGGGTGGGAGTTGAATACTTGGCGAATACTGATGATTTGATGGAGATATAGAATGCATTCATGGTTTTAATAATACACTCAGAATCCAGACATGGTATAATCTTGCCTTGAGCGCAAAAGGCTGCTCGATATCGAGCCACTCTGAAACGCGAGTTCTGATTGACAGATACAGTTTGCGATTGGAAAAGAAGCAATTTTAGCAAAACAGAAACGCCGCGGTGTTGCAAGCTTACCTCTTCAAAGGTCTTGGAGATATATATCGAAATAAATCTCATCAAGTCAAGTCCGGTCCTTAGTCTTTCTACGCACGCATGCCTCCATCTTTACTGCGATTAACGACATGAATTATTAGTCACCAAGGACTCTACATGCATCTACCCGGTATATTTTCAAGCAGACGTTCCTCGACTAAATGTCGTCGCTTCACATCTGCAGATCGGGGTGCACCAGTGCAACGTGTACGTACTATGGCATCCTTTTTGTCAATCTGAGGGGCGGGTTAAAAAGAGGCATCCTATATCAGGTTATCCGTACGTGTAAGCGTGCAAGTGCGTTTGTGAGACCCAAACGCAACCCGTCGCAAGCTTACGCGGACCAAACACCGCTCTCTGCGGCGGGAAACTTGCCTTCGCGACACACAGCGGGATTTGGAAAGGCGTGTCAAGGGAGGTTTGTGGAATGAGAGGCAAAGCAGATGGGGGAATGATTGCCGCCACGTGGTGATGGCAGAGGCGTTTGTCGCAACGGATCAGCGAGACACGGCGCCAATAATAGCAACATGTCTCGGAGAAGTATCTTCGACTGCGCCGGCTGAGTGTGTCTTGGACCGCTTTTAAGGAGGCCATTTCCGCTGTTATAGAGGAGACGGACAGTTGTAGGAGTGTAGCGGCGATGCTTTGCCTTGCATCAAGGGCCCGGGATAAGGACATCGGATTCGGAGTTCAAGGAGCGGCAACCGGATATACTGTACAGGCGGTGCATCAAAGATTTACATGCAACTGACGCCTGCTGGTTATTGGATGTAAGCTAAGACTCCCTTTTCCCTTGACACACCAGCTTTAATAGCAAGAAGAGAGGTGCTGTATGTACGTGGATGGCCGTCGCATATGCCAGTATTAGTATTTCATTGACCTGTGCTTGTACGAGCCCACCAATAGCCCCATCGTCAAATGCACAGTCCTCCAAAGCAAAGCTAAAAGCCATTTGATGCATCCTACATCAATCCTCGTGTGCAAAAGTCGCCGTCAGACGCTAAAATGCCCATCGTTGCGACTCCCAGTCAGCCACCCGCAAGGATCATGGCCTGCCAAAGTGACGATAGTCCATCAACGGCCGCCACATTAGCAAGGAATAGGCCATACTACTAGTATAGTACGACGTGCCACCACCATACAGCCAGCACTAACGGCGACCAGAGCCAGGGGCAAGCATCTTTTCCCCCTTTTACATAACAAACCGTTTCTTTTTCCTTCATGAATGGATCTGCGCTCTGTTCTCGCGCATGTGTAAGACGGCCGCCGCAAAAAGGAAATGCGAGAGTAGCACAGACCGGCGTTGTCTGTAGCGGCCGACGGCAGATCGGGAAATGAGCCGACACCTACTGTACAGTATACGAGTAGCCCTTTGAAGTATGAAAGCATTAGGTGAGCAGAAGGGGGACAAGTGCCGTGGAGCATGTGTGGAGAGGTTCCCCAGCTCGCTGGAGTCCTCATGGCGATCCGGTAATGGCCTCCCTGTCGATGCTTGTCACGTCCTTTGGCGTATTGCACCCTGCGATCCTCCGCCACGGTGTGATTTCGATGCTCGTACATACTTGTACAGTAATGCGGTACGGCAGTAATATCTGGTACGGTAGGTGCCGTGGCACGGCCCAAGGCCCAAGGGCTTTGACCCATTCCGTAGAGAGCCCTCGTTCTGTCTCAGACTACTGTGAATGCCTGCAAGGCCATCTTCATGAGCCCCGGTCTAGCTGCTCCCCCTCTTAAGATCGGTTGTCTCTTTTTCTGTATGTGGTTTCCTTTCTCTCTTCCCCTCTTCCATCTCCATCTCCATCTCCATCTCCATCTCCATCTCCATCTCTAATACGGCGCATTTCACTTTGACCACAGCCACCTACCATGTTCAGGCGAGTTTAACCTCACCACAGTCTCTAGCCTAAGCCTCGGCTAGCACAATCCATCATTTCTTTCTTTTTACAACCGCATGCCAAGAGCCAGAGCTATTGGGCTTAGCGTTCGAGGTAAGAAGCCTAGTTAGCTTAAAATCCGTCGCGGGTGGTGCCATGGTGGCTGCAGCTCTTCTCCTTCATCCCTACATAATACCGAGCCCGCAAGGTTTCCGCAAGCTTATGCCCGACCAGCGTTTAGCTGAAATGGCCAATGATTTCATGCGCTGCCCTGCCTACACCATTGCATTGAAAATTAACACCCAAAGCAATGAGAAGCAAAAAGCACACATCATTATTGCGAGAAACATGCATCCCCGATAAGAGAGACAAGATGATACATTGCCCCACCAACCGGCACTGCACATCACCACTTACACGCAGCAACACATGCATACGGCTTCACCAAAACATGCCTGACTGACTTGACAGCAAGCACACGACATACCAAACGGCCGCAATGGCTTCGTCCGCCTCATCCACGGAGACACAATCCAACTCCAAAGAAGAGATAGAAAGACTGGATTCTCCCACCGACGAGAAACTCAACCTCGAGCGCCGCTCCGCCAGCATCTCCAGAGACACGCGCGATTCCACCGATGCGCCAAACACCACCAACGACGCCGAGAAGCAAATCTACATTGTACAAGATGCAGCTTGTGTCGACGACGAAAATATTGTCTGGTGGGACGGCGACAACGACCCCGATAACCCGTACAACTGGCCGAGGTGGCGCAAAGTTCTCAACTGCGTCCTCATCAGCTGTCTGGCGTTCATCACGCCTTTAGCATCTTGTATGAAATGAACCAGTCCATGGAACAATTTTGCAAGCCAGCTAATCATGTTTCTTTGCCTTAGCCATGTTTGCACCCGGCGTACCGGACCTAATGCTAGAGTTCCGCAGCACAAGTGAAGAGCTGGCTGCGTTCTGCGTATCAGTCTATGTGCTGGGATTTGCGGCCGGGCCCATGTTCTTTGCGCCCTTGTCTGAGATTTACGGCCGGTCCATCATCTACAACATCACCAATGTTGGCTTCATTGGTAGGCATCCCCTCGCGGCCTGGTTTCTTCAACAATCTACTGACGTCAAGTCTCATCTCCCAGTCTTTGTCATCGCCTGCGCAAAAGCCCCCTCACTCAACGCCCTCATCGTCTTCCGCTTCTTCTGCGGCATCTTCGGCTCCGTTCCCATTACTATAGGCGGCGGAAGCATTGCCGACATGATTGTGCAAGAAAAGCGCGGCGTCGCCATGGCAAGCTTCGCCATCGGCCCCATGCTCGGCCCTGTCGTCGGGCCCGTGGTGGGAGGCTTCATCACGACTGGGCTGGGATGGCGCTGGGTCTTCTGGATCATGGCCATCCTCTCGGGGACCTTTTCGCTGCTGTTCTTGGCCCTTTCCCGCGAGTCGTTTGCTGCTGTGCTGATGGGCCGCAAGACCAGCCGGTTACGAAAGGAAACTGGCAACCCTTTGCTGCGATCCAAGCTCGACAGGGGTCTATCAAACGCGGCCTACATCAAGCGCAGCATCCAAAGGCCGTTCAGGATGCTGGTCATGTCTCCCATCAGCATCATATGCGGCATCTACGTCGGAATTGCCTATGCGTACCTGTATCTCATGTTCACCAGCCTGACGCCGCTCTTCATGGAAATCTACCACTTCAGGACGAGCACCGCCGGCCTCGCGTTCTTGGGCTTGGGCGTGGGTAGCATGATTGGCGTTGTTTCCTTTTCTTTGACGAGCGATAGAAATATCAAGAACAAGGCCGCTGAAGAGGCCGTGTTGGCAGAGGCCGAAGGTCGGGCTCCCGAAGGCATGAAGCCCGAGTATCGTCTCTCGCCGCTGCCGGCCGGTGCAATCATCCTGCCCATCGGCTTCTTCATCTATGGATGGACGGCAGAGTACCAGGTCCATTGGATAGCACCTATTATCGGTACAGTTGTCATTGGAATTGGCGACCTTATCGTGTTTATGGTAATACATATCCCCCAGTCTCGTCAACTTTCACTCGCCCCCAAGTCAAAGCATTCAGAAGAACTGACCTCGTCTCAATCCTAGTCTCTGCAAATGTATCTCGTCGATACATTCCACGTCTATGCGGCCTCTGCGCTCGCAGCAAACGCAGTCGCCCGTTCCATCCTGGGATCTGTCCTCCCCCTCGCCGGCTTGCCAATGTATAATCGCCTCGGCATGGGCTGGGGCAACAGTATCCTTGGCTTCATCGGCCTGGCACTGACGCCAGCGGCGTGGCTCTTCCTGAGACACGGAGAGGCGCTGCGCAAGAGATTTGAGATTAAGAATTTATGAGACGGTCTTCTCTTCTCTCTTCTCTCTTCTTAATTTTTTTTTTTTTCAATAAATTTAAATATCATCAATACTTATTGTCTAGAAATTTGAGCATTTCTATCAAGCACGTACTTCTTTTAGCGAACAACATATAGCATGAACGGGAGTGGGAATACAACAGACGGGAAGATAGAAAATACCTGTAATACATTCATGAGAACAATAAACGTTTTTTTAACCTTAAAACCAGAGACCCAAGTCACTCTTGGGACTAGAACTCATATTGAAGGTAACAGGTATTTACACTACAAATGAGCAGTTTCAGTTCCCATAGGCGCCATTCTGTCCACGAGGCAGATTCAAATTCCCGTCCAAGCCTGTTTCATAGCGTAAAAAGGCAGGCAACACAAAATAGCCAAAGTACCTAGGTATGAACCCTCAAGAGCTACAAAGAGCGCTCGCTTTAAGCTTTTACGCGCTATGCTAAATACAAAGCTTCAGTGGCACAACAAACGCCTGCCCGCAATTTAGTGGCATGATAGCCATGCTGCCCCACGTCCCGAGCTTCAACATGCATCTCATCTCACCAAACCTCACTCACTCACTCTCGGATTATTCACACAACACACTGAATATCCCGCCCGCCATGGCTCCAACTACCACCAACGCGCCCTCACTGCTTCTCCTCCCCGCCCCCCCATTGCCCCTCGACCCTCGCTCCCTCAGCGCCGCCTACCGAGCCCCTCTCACAGCAGTTCTCAAACGCCTCGGCAACACCAACAACAATGATGCCGCATCCAACCACGTCCTCGTCATCGCCATCGCCTGTCCCATCCTCGCCGGGCCCTCACCAAGATCCAAGTCCCTAAACTGGAAGGCCGCACAGTCCCTCCTCGCCCGCACATACACCCTCATCTCCGTCATCTGCAACGAGCTCTCCATCAACACATCCGGCGAGCCAAGCAGCACCAGCACCAGCAGCGGCCTCGATCCCCGCATCGTGCTCATCGACCATGAACGACGGAGGACGTACCACCGCAACTACGACGGGGAATACGAGGCAAATTGCACTCCTGTGCTGGACTTGGCTGCGTTCTCCTCAACCGTGTATCCCTGGAAGACCGTCTTCCATCCAAGCGCCGAAGCAGGCTATGAGCTCCTCAACGCATTCCTGGACTACTCACAGGGCAAACAAACCTTTCTGCAATCCCAGCTCGTCGCCGTAGAAGGCGGCATCACGATGTCCATCAACGACAGAAACTCCCCCACTACCCAGAGCGACTTCATCAAGGGCCACGACACCGTCTGTCTGGGCGGCACATTCGACCACCTCCATCCCGGCCACAAGCTCCTCCTCCATGCCACCGCCTTGCTCATGAAGATTCCCGACTCTGGCAAACAAGCCGTTCTCATTGTTGGAATATCTGGTGACGAGCTTCTCACTAACAAGAAATACGCAGAGGTCCTCCAGCCCTGGGCCGTGCGCGCAAACAACGTCCTCCAATTCCTCTCCACAATCTTCAACTCGGCTTCCTCGTCAAACACCAACTCCCTTCCGCCCACGACTTCCCCGTCGCAGGATGAGCTCCATGCGACGTTTCGCAATGGCACTGTGTTGGTGCGCTGCGTCAACATTCACGATCCCTTTGGCCCGACCATTACGGAAGAGGTCATGGATGTCATCGTGGTCTCTGGTGAGACACGTAGTGGTGGACAGGCGATTAACGACAAGAGGACCGAGAGAGGGTGGAAGCCATTAGATGTTTTTGAGATTGACGTGCTTGATCCGCAAGACATCTCGGAGGAGGGTAATGGCGCACAGAGCAATGGCTTTGCCTCAAAGATTAGCAGCACAGAGATACGGCAGCGGATTGCTCAAGCACGGAATGGTTCACAGTAGATTTGAGTGAAGCATTTTTAGCGAATACATATTATTCATCAAGCATCTTCAATAGTCAGCATGTGCCATATTGTCGTCTTCACACGCAGTCAGTCATTTGTAACATAAAATTTAGTTCATACTTGTCATTAATTGATATTTAGCTCATGTATCAGCGTATTGCGTTAATCCCTCATGGCCATGTCTACCATTCCAAAACACATCATTTTTAATCCCTTGTTTTTTTTCCTAAGCAAGTTTATGTCAAAAGAGTCCCAATTTCTCTAGGTATCCATCTACTCCATCTGACCAATGCCCAGGTGGGCGGGGTCGGCGCGGACAATGCGCAGGGTGTTGGTGTTGCCCATGCCACCCTTCCAGCCCTGGACGACAACAACGGTATCACCCTCAGCCAGAGTGCCAAGCTTGATGGCGTTGGTGACAGCCCACTTGATACGCTTGTCAACATCCTCCTGCCAGTTGACAGTCTCAAAGTCGGGCTTCTGCTCGGGATACAGGAAAGGATAGACGCCACGATACAGGTGGCTGAATCGAGAGGTGGTGGGGTTTCGGGTGACCATGAAGATGGGGCAGACCGGGCGGTACTTGGACAGCAGGCGGGCAGAGTCACCAGAGGTGGACAGGACAATGATGCCGCCAGCGGCAAGATCGAGAGAGGCGCGGACAGCAGCCATGGCGCAGGACTCGACGGGAGAAACGGGACGCTTCACCAGGGTGCAAAGCTCCTCGAAGTGGGAGACGTAGGGGATGGTGTTCTCAGCCTTGAGACTGGCCTCGTGCATCTCGTGGACGGACTCGGCAGGGTAGTTACCCTTGGCAGTCTCACCTGAAAGCATGACGCAGTCAGCGCCATCAGTGACGGCGTTACCGACGTCGCTGATCTCGGCACGCGTAGGACGAGGGTTCTTGATCATGGACTCCAGCATCTGGGTAGCGCAGATGACTGGCTTGCCGGCGACGTTGCACATGGCAATCATCTTCTTCTGGGCAGCAAAGACCTCGGCGGCAGGAATCTCGATACCGAGATCACCACGGGCGACCATGACGCCGTCAGTGGCCTCGAGAATCTCGGCAAAGTTGTTGAGACCCTGTCGGTTCTCAATCTTGGCAATGATCTGGATTCTCTTGCCCTCCTCTCCCAGCACCTCACGGATATCCTCGATATCCTGGGCACGACGGATAAATGAGGCAAAGACCATGTCGACGTTGTTCTTGACACCAAACCGGAGATCGGCCTTGTCCTTCTCAGAGAGAGCGGGAAGGTCGACATCGGTGTTGGGCAAGTTGACACCCTTTCGGGAGGAGATGAAGCCGTTGTTTCGGGCGCGGACCTCGATGGTCTTGTCGTCCTTGATGCTCAGGACGTCGAAAGCAAGAACACCATCGTCGACGTAGATGATACGGCCAGGCTGGATGACCTTGGTAATGTTCTTGTAGTCGACATACCTATGATGTCGTCAGCATTCGTTCAGCAGTAGTAGATAAGAACCGACTATGTCGTATTCCTTCGTAATGGGCGAGGGATTAATTGTTACAATCAATACCACTCGCTCATTACAAAAAAAAATGACCGCGGAGATGGACGTGACTAGAAGAGAGAGCGGGGGAGTCTCATTTCCCCTCCCCTCCACCTCCACCACCACCTCCTCCCCAATCGAAGAAAAAAAAAAAGCAAGAAAAGTGTCCATCTTACATGTTGCTGGTATCACATGATGTGCTATACTTCTCATCGGTGGTGAAGTTCATGACGGTGCCGACAGAAATGGGAATATCGACATCGCCAGCGGTGTTGCCAGTCCGGATTTCGGGACCCTTGGTGTCCAGGGCAATGGCAACTGGTCGGCCAGCGTGGGCAGCCTCGGCGGCGCGCACATTGTCAATGACAGACTGGTGGTACTCGTAGCTGCCGTGGGAGAAGTTCATGCGGGCCACGTTCAGGCCGGCATCACGCAGCTTGTTGATGGCCTCGACCGAGTTGGTCTTGGGGCCGATGGTGCAGATGATGGAGGTGCGGCGGAAGTTGCGGGCAGGCGTGAACTCCGTCTTGAGCGAGGCCAGCCAATTGATGCGGCCGCCGATGTCCAGGTGGTCCTGGGCCGTGGTAGCCATTGTGCTGAAGGACCGCGAGTGGGAGTGCTGCTTGTAAAATCGCTGCGACATTGTTAAAAACGGTTGTTCGTTGGTTTTTCGAGATGGTAGGAGGAGAGGGTCGGTTGGGAAGAGGGACAGGATGGAGGGGCTCACAAGTAGAATATAACTGCCAAGGCTCCTGTCAGAAGGAGACGACGACTGCAGCAAAGAGATGCACGGGTGCGGAGAAAATGGCAGGTTAGGAGTCGGATGAGGACGAGAGGGGAAATAAAATGGGAAGAGATGGAGGTTAAATCAGATCATGGAGGGTGATGCTACGTCGCCTGGGCTCTGTGTGGTGGAGGAGGGGTGGGAGCGCCGGCAGCTGCCAGTGCTTTTTTTCCAATTTTTTTTTTTTACTCGTACTCGCTGTCTGCACCATGCAGCTGCTTCGAGCTATGCGGTATCACCAGTAACGCACGTCTGAATATACGCCTCGGGATTGGCCAGCTGCAGCTACAAATGGCGAGGGCTGGACATTTTTTTGGGGCGCGCGCTGGGCTGCAGTTGATGCCCCGCGCAGGCGCTGGTGAGGGGCACTAGGCGGCGATGGAGGGGCAATTGGCACAAAAAGGCACCGGCCGCTAGTCTCACCGTTATCTCTGCAGGGCATTTGCCGCGAGTAAAAGAAACCGGCCGCAGTATGTAATGCCTAGACCTATACGGGGCGGAGCGCAGAAGAAGAGTGCGGCCGCTATCCCATCGCTGGCACTTTTCTGACCGAGTCTGAGAGGCCCCATTCAGGGTCTCTCACCTACGGAGCATTGGGTCAATGGCAAGTCTCAGTCTCGCCTCAGCTTCGTAGCATGTTGTGGCAGACCTCATCCGCCAACTTTTGACCCAAATGAATATACCGCCAGAGCCGCCGTTTGCTGCGTTCCTAGGCCGATAAACTCTCTCTCTCTCATCCCAAGCCAAGCACCGCCCCTTGCATCTGCCGCAGCAAGGGTGATCCGGTAGCAGATGGCTCCGTGTTTCGGCTGCCCTCAACAAAAAAAAAATTAAATTCGGTGCTACTATTCTCGTCCAGCCGTCTCCCCCACGCGGCGAAATCTGTCTCTTAGCGCGGACCATGGCGAAAAGAGAAAATGGACTGCGAGTTTCGGACAACGACGACAGGCCTGTGGCTTCGATGAGGGATAAACGGGGGATGGAGGCCGCGCCAAGGTCGAGGCATATAACACTTTTGCGTCTCTTGCGTGTCGTATTTCCAATCAAAGCGAGGCCCTTTTCCCTCAGATCGCAAGGCGACAGGACGGTTGGCTGTGGCCAACATGAATAATTCGCCGCTTTCAGCACTTCAACCCACTCTTATCGAGGAATCGGCCCTTGTTTGCTTTTTCTGCCCCTCTATCCTAATCAGGACTAGAGTTCCAGATGCTAGTTGGAGGCTTGAAGCTGTTCCTAGCTCCTTGAATGACTAAGCTCGCTGGCATGTGCTTCTGCTGACTCATCCAAGAGCTCCTGGAGCTGGATCCGGATCAAAAGGCGCCGATCTCCGAGATGCGCGATAGGATGGAATGCGAAAGCACGTGAGTCGCTGCGGTGCCGTCACACCTCAGCTGTTTTCTCCAGCCTCCCGAGGCTCTGTGTCTGTATAAGCATCTCCCTCACCGTTGCGACGACACCCCTTTGCGCTGCTCCAGGAGCGTATTCTTCGTGACACTCCCCCAAACGAACCGCCCCCATTCCGATTTCTTTGAATCTTGTCTGATTCACCGAAAAAAAAAAAGAATCAGTCATCATGGTGGTACGTCCCGATCAAACTCCCCTGCCCCGGTTCTTGCTTCCGTGCTGGCGCCTCCCCCGGTTCAGCGCTCTTTCGTGGACGCTGCGCTTTTTGGAGCTGCGCCAGATGTCGCCTGCTGGCCTAGCCTTTCTCTAAGACTGCTCGCAGCTTCTCGACCTGCTGACGTTGGGACTCTGGTCAAAGGTTGGACGTTTGACACACTATGCTTTTGACGCCGTGCTCCGTAAGAGAATCTCCCTTCTCCCATATTTGTCCGTTTTTTTTTGGTGTGTGTGTGCTAAATTTTGCATGTGATATCCAGTCTCGGCTTTTCTCGCCGGCGTGAAGCGGTCAACCGGCTTGACGTGAGTTGTTATACAGACTCTTCTTCCCTCTTCTGCACTCGCCGAATTAACACAACGAAATCAGTTTCAAGAGCGACAAAGTTGCCGGCGAAAACAAAGAAGTCTCCAGGTGGATCGACAAATATCTTGGCGTCGGCGAGTGGGTGATGGATCAGTCTGTCGCCATAGCCGGCTCCAGCGGCTTCTTTGAGCGCAAGCGATGATTTTCTCTCATGAATCAATCACATCGCCTCTGTTCATCGAGGTGCCAAGAATGTCGAATATATCGAACTGGTAGCATCGCAGCAATGGGTAGATCCGAGCTATTCATCTCAAATCCAGGACTGATGCTGTGAGAGCTCCCGGGGTAGTCTTTTTTTTTTAAAGAAAACAGAAAAATAGTGCAAGTGCGTTTGGACACCTTGCTGGATCTTTTGATAGCCATTCTCGGTCAGAGGCAAGGGAGATATGCCTCCACCGAATTCATAGTTCGTTTTGAGTTATTGATGATGGATGAACCGTATTGTGGTCAATGTTTTGTACGGGCGTTTGAAGGGAAACAACGGGGTTTTATTACTTCCTCTTTTTCCCGCTTTTATTTGATTTGAATGCGGAATATGATGAAATGACTCGACGTGTTAAAAGAAGAAGAAAAATACAAAAAGAATAAAGAAACTTTATCGAGACACTTCCTGCTCTTATCCTTCCACCCGGGTTTCGTTCTGGCCTGGTTGCATCTCCACAAGAAGCCGTGATTGTTTCCACATAGCCGAGGTTACCGGGGTTCCCTGGGTCAAAACACGCCGAATTATTTCCCTTGTGAACTAAGACGGAACCAAGCAGACAGCTTAGCAGCTATATCGCGAGAAACGAAAGACAAAGTAGAATAATAGTATACTGTAGAGAAACAAAAGACGAAGAAGAATAGTATCATTCATCGCTTAAGCTAATTCATTCATTCGCTGCTACTAAGATTAAGACGCTATACATTGTAATCATCAACCTGTCTCGGGTATAATTGCCACTTCCCTCCAAAGCCACACCAAAACAGAGTAAAAGCAAAGCAAGCTAAAAAAGACAACGAAAGCCCTCAGCACGAATATCGGCGAACAGGGCGATAGGCTCTGTAATTCTATACGTGCTCTACCAGAAATTCAGGCGGCACTTCATTCTCGCTGTCGTACCTACGCAGCGTCCCTCCGTCAGTGCTATTGACAGTATTATGCTCGCCATCTTCGTCTTCGTCATGATCAGGCTGAGGGCCACCAAATAGATCGTGGGGCACTTCATTGTCGCTGTCGTACCTACGCAGCGTCCCACCGTCAGTGCTATTGGCAGTATTATGCTCGCCATCTCCGTCTTCGTCATGGTCAGGCTGGGGGCCACCGAATAGATCTGGGGGCACTTCATTGTCGCTTTCTTCATCAGCCGGGTGTCTATCATGCTGCGTAGACGAGCCACTTGGTTCTACGTCTGTGGATGCATCCTCGTCGTCACTGAGAGGTGGTGGCGCCTTGGGAGGATTGGCCATGCTTTTGAGGGCTTTATATCCGTTTTCAAAAGCCTCCAGTTCTGCGCCAATAACGCATATCAAAAGAGTCCAGTTATGTTCTTCAGCCTGTTGCATATACTCCCGCAACTCGCCAAGAACCTCGCTCATCCGGAAGAGTTGATCCGATATAACATCTTCCATAGATGACGCCTTTTCTTTCCCTTTGACCGAAGGAGTTGGCGTACCGTTTTCCATGGCTTGTCGTAAATCTGATTCGAATTTCGAAACAAGCTGCGTGACGCTGTCCCAGATTTGACCCCCTTCCTCCAGCGCTTGATGGTGTTTTTCCGTACTTTCTTTGCGGGCTTTCAATATCTCGACCTCTGCTTGCCACCACAAAGCCGCCAGCCGCGGCGTTCGTCTCTCGGGGATGAGTTGCATGAACTCTGCGCCTCCTGGAGTAGCTGGGCCTCCTTCAGCTGCGCCCCCGCCCAATAGATCCGGATCCAGTGGTTGAATCGTAGGATGCCGTGTGTAGGCTATCGCTTCAGCGGTCAGCTCGTTCAGAGCGCCGTAGTACCCACTCAGTCCTGCCTCCCGTTTATTCCTGATGTCGTCCATCCTCTCCTTCAGAAGGTGGTGTCTGGTTCGCATGCGTGACAGCTTCGCCTCGAGAAGCTGAATTTCTTCGCCCAAGGCATGATGCTCCGTGTCAAGTACCTTGAACTCCCTCGCCAGCGGTTCATCGTTATTTTCCGCCAAGCTTCGTATTTCTGCTTCCAACCTGGCTTTTTTAACACTGAACTTGTGTAGATGCTTGAGAGCGTCCATTCGTTTATCCAAGGCGTCTTCTATATAAGCACTCTGGTCATGCTTGAGACTCGCCATGGATGCTATGAGCTTTCGCATGCTTTCTCTGATGGTTTTCAATCCCTGAGGCCGGTCGTTTGCCGGTTGTCGGGTCGGAACCACATTGCCATCGCGAGTTGTCCTTGGGGGGATGTAGAGAGAGAGGCCGGTTCTATGTTTGTGACCCTGGGTCGAGAACAAAGGGCCGGTGGGCGTGCTACTGCCTGTGCTAGAGGCATCGTCCTCGATGCCAGACCCGGCTACCAAGGCGATGGCCTGCTGATCAAGCAATGCCTGGGCTTCTCTCTGGAGGGCCTTGTCTTGGCTAACGAAGCCTCGCCAGACCGAATCTGTGTTTTGTTCAATTTCTTGACGCCTATGCTCCAGGAGTAGGCTGTTAGCTTCAGTAGGACTCCCTCCGAGGAGACTATGCGGAGTATTTCTGTAGCGGACTGAGCGACCAGCGGCAGGGTCTACCCGGATCGGGTCCTTAATCATCAACATCGACGCTGATATCGGCGGTGGTGGACCAGCAAACATGGGCTGCGGCTTCATATTGAACGCTGACATGGCCACACTAGCGGTGCCGCGCGACGAGGTTGGTGATAACCCGCGAGATTTTGACGGTTCATCGTCCTGATCCTGCCAAGCCTTGGGCAAACCCCCATACGCTGATGAGGCGTCATCGGGTCGAGGATTTAGCGTGCTAAGCTGATGCTCGCTAGGCACCCGTTTAGGACCATTATAGAAAGGCAGGTTTGGTTGTTCGCCGTGGAGATTCAGGCGATCAAAACGGCCCATCTTGGTGTGTTATGGTAGAGGTGGACGCTGTTGTCGTGGGGATGTGAGGTAGAGACTCGAAGCGATTGAAAAGGCAGTGAAACTGCGGGGAAACTGCAAACGAGGCAATCAAAGCTGCTATACGTCTATTGGAAGCATCAACATGAGATCTAAGATGTAGAGAAAAGAATGGTGAGTGCTGGTGGGAGAGACATGGAAGACAGTTCAGCCTTGCTCACGAGGTCCGCTGGCTGGTGCAATGGAAGCATGTGCTCATGCAGCGTGCCTTATCAAGGTATCAGGCTGCTAGCCGATAACACCACTAATAAACTCACCACTCAAACTCTACGTGCCCGTTTAACTTTTGGCGCGCAGAAGGTAAGGTTCATCAGATGCTGCAAGGCTGCCGAGTAGCAGTGATTTTAGGTTTCGTAGAGGACTTGCGGCAGTATTCCCCTGCGTTGAATGACGAGGGTCTTTACAGCGAGTACCTACCGCTTGTAGCTTGCGAGCTCCATCGGATCTGTTGCGATACATGGTACCCCACTAATATGGAGCTTTGCCAATTGATGGCTGGGCATCTTGTTTCTTCTCGAGAGGGAGAGGTCTAATTCTGCCCTCTGTACATTTGAACTATTATCGAGCATCTAACGGACTATAGATAAGCAGATACGACTTGATAAGTACTGTCGTCTATGCTCCAAAGCCTACGTTGCCTGTAGTGCCCGTCTTTCTGCAACGGGCTGATTGGTGTCTCTTGTCCATCCCTGGCAACCATCTGACACAGGTTAATTGCCAACGGGGTTTGCTTGCCACGCGTCAGCCTCTTATACCACACACTGCTGTATAGAATACTAGCAGTAGGTATTATTAACATCATCTTTGCACCGAATTCAACAGCCATTGCTGCACCACAGACTGCATGGGCATGACGACTCAACTGCTGTCAATCACTCACTACAAGCGCCTTGCCTAGCAGCACTGCTAGCCGCTGGACTTTGGCGCCTCGCTAAGACGCCCCAGAACAGACGCTGACGAAAGCAAACGGGATCGACTCGCTCAGTCTTTCTGTGCTCCCTATTCCTGCTCACTGCGCTTCTTTATACCATCCCATTGAATGTCTTGTCCATAAATCCCGCCCTGGCCTCCTGCGAATCGCCGACCCGCAGCCACGCCGAGGGGCGTCGTCGCCAGCGCCCCGTGACCCAGGCTCGCCGCCGACTCTGCCCGCTTACCCTATCGCCATCCAGCTCCAGCCTCCAACCAGCGCCTCGCACGCACCAGCTCCAGAACCGGCCAGCAAAGCGCCGCCAGCCTGGCCCGCCGCCATGAACCAATCACATCAGCTGCCTCCCCCGCGACGGCAACAGCCTGCTACGGCTCCCTATGGCGCCCAGCACGACGAACTGCACATGTCCGGCATGAGCCCGCTGTCATCGCGAGACTTTGCTCCGCAGATCAAGCTCGAGCAGTCGCCCGCCAGCATCGCAGCCAGCTCGGTGCCCAACGTGCTCCAGCCGGGCGGCATGTCGTCGCGCCCCGTCCTGACGGCCCCGACCCTGCCCTCGATGTCGATGCAGCATCCGGGCTCTGGCTCTGGCTCTGGCTCTGGCTCTGGCTCTGGCTCTGGCTCTGGCTCCGGCGCTGGTTCTGGTTCTGGCCCAGGTCCAGCCTCCGCTTCGGCTTCCTCTCAACACCAGCAAGGCCCTCCTCCCGGCTACCAGTCGCCGCCTAAACCGGTGCTCAACATGTCGCACACCTACTCACGGTCCAGCCCCGCGGCCAACTACGACACGCCGGCCTCGTCGTCCTACCACGCCTACACGCCCACCACTCCCAGCGGCTCGTCCTCGCAGTTCATCTCGCCCCAGGATGCCGCAAAGTACAATGCCCCGGGCTCGCAGCGCACCTTTTCCAACACGCCGCTGGGCCTGGCCGACATCCGGCCGCGCGCCGACTCCAGCATGTCTGACGGGGCTCCCGGCACGCTTGGCTACGAGCTTGCCAACACACAGCCTGGCCCAAGCAATTACCTGGCTCCGTGGCCCATCTACGCCTTTGACTGGTGCAAGTGGACGCCCCGCGGCAATGGAGCTGGCAAGGTCGCTGTCGGCAGCTATCTCGAAGACGGCCACAACTTTGTAAGCCAATCCCCAATACCTGGGGCCCACCGCTCTGGTTTGTATAACTGCCCGAATATGCATGCTGACGGGGTCTCCAGATCCAAATTTTGGATAGCCAGATCACCCCGACCTCTCAAGACGTATACACCCCCGGCACGTCCAAGTACAATCTCGAGTTTACCAAGGTCGCCGAGGCCACACATTCGTATCCCGTAACGCGGCTGCTGTGGGAGCCTCCCTCTTCGCAGAAGCAGTCCACCGATCTCTTGGCCACCTCTGGAGATCACCTAAGACTGTGGTCGCTGCCGTCCGAGACATCTGCGAACCCGGGAAACACAATCACTCGCCCGGGCCGGGACTCGGTTGTCACAAAACTGACTCCTCTGGCACTCTTGTCAAACTCCAAGACGCCCGACCATACAGCGCCGCTGACGTCTCTCGACTGGAATACTGTTTCTCCCAGTCTCATCATCACCTCCAGCATTGATACCACATGCACAATATGGGACATTCCATCACTGACTGCCAAGACGCAACTAATTGCACATGACAAGGAGGTATACGACGTAAGATTCTGTGCAAAGAGCGTGGATGTCTTTGTAAGCTGCGGTCAGGATGGAAGCGTACGCATGTTTGACTTGAGGAGCCTGGAGCACTCGACCATCATCTACGAGCCAACAGGGAAAGAGGATCGAACAGGTTTGTCGCCCACCTTGAGATACATTGCATACCTACTGTTGACTTTGAATGCTAACCAATACACAATCATCAGAAGCAGGAGGCCGTATGAGCCCTACGACTGCCCAGCAGACTCTTTCGAACCCTCCCCCGCTGCTGCGGTTAGCTACATCTCCTCACGATACCCATCTTCTCGCAACCTTTGCGCAGGACTCAAACGTGATTCGCATCCTGGACGTTCGACAGCCTGGCCAGGCTCTGCTTGAGCTTCGAGGACACTCCGGCCCGATCAATTGCATAGAGTGGTCTCCGTCACGGCGAGGCACACTGGCCTCGGGAGCAGATGACTGCCAAGTGCTACTGTGGGATCTCATGAACTCCTCGTCCATCAATGGCACCCAGCAGCAGGAGAACCAAAGAAGCCCTGTTGCGTGTTGGGACTGCGACTATGAAATTGGAAACCTAGGCTGGGTACCGCATTTGCAAGGCACCGATGGTGGAGAATGGCTCGGTGTCGGTGCAGGACGAGGCGTTTGGGGCGTTAAAGTGCAGTGAGAGGCCTTGTGCTGGGCAATGTCCGAGAACGACTCAAGGACAAGAACAAGGACAAGGCCATCTAATGCTTTTGCCTCATCCTCACTATATGCACCGGCGCCAACTGATATAGACTTGGCTGCTCAACGGAGGGTATTTGTATCACCTAAACTTTGAAAAAAAGGAATTATTGGAGTTTTGTACCAGCGGCCCAGGTTGTATGATGCCGGCCACTTTGGAGTATGGAGACAGTGACGAGTAACGATTGGAAGTTTTCGGTTAAATGGGATTGGTAGCGCAGTGCGAGGGGTGTGTCATGTCATACGGGGGGCTTCTTTTTATCACATTTAGTTTGTCGCAATTTGAAGCCGCGGGATTCTAGCAGACCTGGCCTTATAAATATAGCGAGTAGGTATATGCATCACTCATGGCTGTTGATTACTATTGAAGTCCCTTTGAAGTTCACAACACAGGTCTAAAACAGACTGAACCTATAATTCATCATACCTATAGGACCATCGAGGCAAGTTTTCTATCATATAAACAGTTATCATGTTAAACTATCTGGAACTTTTGCAGACGAGGTATGACTTGATCCATAGCCCTGTCTGTAAAACAGTTGACTTCGAGAGAGTTCAAATTGGCAACCCTAGACCCTCAACAGTGCTTTTGCTCGGCATCTTTTGAAAGTGAAGAATGAGACGCATATGTAATCTTGCATAATACCGTAAAATACCATGTACTTTTACAACGCATTTGACAGTTAGGTGGGTACTACACAGCTAATTCACTTTCAATTAACTTCACTGTGGATAACAAG
This sequence comes from Trichoderma sp. CBMAI-0020, assembly GCA_030708095.1. Taxonomy (NCBI): domain Eukaryota; kingdom Fungi; phylum Ascomycota; class Sordariomycetes; order Hypocreales; family Hypocreaceae; genus Trichoderma; species Trichoderma sp. CBMAI-0020. The sequence continues at coordinate 2,672,446 of JAJNCI010000001.1, forward strand.
CATCGCTTTTTAGTCCCAACTCTGACTACCAGAGGCGTCCATATCCACACTATATGCGCTCAGCCGCTCCATTGCTGGCATTCAACCAAGCGCGTTTGGCCCGATAATTACCCGCTCGCCGAGTTGCCTTTCTCTTTGAGGCGGCCAGCCATTCTTCTCGATATCCCTATTTTCTTCCTCTCCTTCACTTTCCATCTTCTAATCCCGTCTCTACAATCGCATTGCTAGTAGGACGCGTCACACACCACAATTCAAGATGGCGTCCAACGATCGGCACCGATTCGACGAATCCGAGGACGAGGAGGACTTCAATCCTGCGCCGGCCGACATGTCAGAAGATGAGGATGCCCATGATGGCTCAAGCCGAGCCCGGGACAGCAGCCCCAATCGCCGTCATGATGCCGACGATGACGAAGAACCCACTCCGGCTAAATCGCGAAGAACGCACGATGAAGACGAAGAGGAGGAGGACGAGGAAGAGGAAGAAGAGGATACTCGTCGTCGCCATGACGATGACGACGACGAGGAAGAGGAAGAGGAAGATGACGACGACGATGTTCAACAGGTACGATTTGAATCAAGATGTGTCTTTGGCTCCGGAGTGGCTAACGCAGACGGAAAATAGGGCCACCGCAGAAAGCGCCAACGCGACAGGCGAAATGCCTTTATCGATATCGAAGCCGAAGTCGACGACGAGGACGAGGGTGAGGACGAGGAAAAGGATGGTGAGGAGATAGAGGACTTTATCATTGACAACGCCCACCCCGATGACTTGGTCGAAAGCTCGCGGCTTGACGATGACCGAAGACACCGCGAACTTGATCGCCGCCGCGAGATGGAGTCTAGTCTGGATGCCGAGAAGCAAGCAGAGATCTTACGCCAGCGCTATGGCAATCGCCGACCTGGCAAGAGCTTTGGCGACTCGGCCATCGTGCCCAAGCGGCTTCTTCTCCCTAGCGTGGATGATCCTAGTATCTGGGCCGTGCGATGTAAAGAGGGCAAGGAACGCGAAGTCGTCATGTCCATTATGAAGCGAGTTGAGGAGCGACGAGGCACAAAAGACGAGCTGGCCATTACCGCGGCCTTTGAGCGCGGCGGCCCAGACTCGGTCATGAAGAGCTTTGTCTACGTTGAGACTCAGAGGCAGACGGACATTCTCGTGGCCCTCGATGGCATTCTCAACGTCTATCCTCACTCTAAGCTGACGCTGGTGGACATCAAAGACATGCCTGAGCTTCTGCGTGTCACGAAGACACCGACGCTGGAGCCTGGCGCATGGGTGCGGCTCCGCAGGCCTCAGAAACACAACGGGGACTTGGCACAGGTTATTGACGTTACCGAGAACGGGCTCGAGGCAAGAGTTCGATTTATCCCCAGGCTCGACTATGGGATGCGTGATGAAGCTCTTTCCGCTGTGAGCGCAGATGGCAAGCGGAAGAGGCCGCCGGGAATGGGCCCAAAACCCCCTCAGAGACTCTTCAGCGAGATTGAAGCACGAAAGCGCCACCCTCGTAACATTCAGGGCAACCCGACAACCAACACTTGGACATACAATGGCGAAGAATTCGAAAACGGATTCCAGGTCAAGGATGTCAAGATTCAGCAACTCGTAGTCACAGATGTCAACCCGTCCCTGGAGGAGGTTACTCGATTTGCCAGCGGTGCTGACGATGGTACGGAGAATCTTGACCTGAAGGCCTTGGCCGCCAGTCTGAAGGACAGCAACACGCTGGTCACTTATCTCCCCGGCGACATTATCGAGGTGTATGCCGGAGAGCAAAGAGGTGTTGTCGGAAGAGCTACCAATGTGCAGGGCGACATTGTTACAATGTTTGTCACGGAGGGCGACCTCAAGGGCCAGAGCATCGAAGTGCCCATCAAGGGCCTCCGCAAGCGCTTCAAGATTGGTGACCACGTCAAGGTGATTGGCGGCAGCAAGTTCCAAGACGAAGTCGGCACGGTAGTCAAGATTTCCGAGGATCGCGTCACGCTGTTGACCGACCAGACCAATAACGAGGTTACGGTCTTCAGCAAGGATCTGCGAGAGGCCAGCGACATTGGTGGACAGGGATCGCTCGGCCAGTACGAACTCCATGATCTTGTGCAGCTAGATCCTACTACCGTTGGCTGTATCGTCAAGGTGGATCGTGAGTCCTTGGTTGTGCTGGACCAGTTCGGAGACACCCGCCAAGTCATGCCGTCTCAAATCCCCAACAAGCTGCCCAAGAGAAAGCAAGCGGTTGCTGCTGATCGAGAAGGCTCAGAAATCCGCCTGGACGACGTGGTCAAGGAATTTTCCGGGCAGCAGCGCCAGGGCAAGATTATTCACATCCACCGATCATACGTCTTCCTGCATACACATGCCACCAACGAGAATGCCGGTGTTTTCGTCACCAAGGCAAGCATGGTGAACACAATTGCTGCAAAGGGCGGTCGTGTTAATGCGGCGGCGTCGGGACCTGATCTTACGACGATGAATCCAGCCCTGAAGATTCACAAGAACGGTACTGAGAACAAGCCAATTGCCAAGTCCTTTGGCCGAGACCGTGCCATTAACCAAACAGTCATTATCAAAAAGGGAGCCTACAAGGGCCTTCTCGGCATCGTCAAGGATACCACAGACTCACACGCTCGTGTGGAGCTCCACACTAAAAACAAGACCATTACCGTTCCTCGAGACTCGCTCAACTTCAAGGACAAGAACACTGGTATGAACATTGACATCAATGGCAGAGGAGGGCGGTCTGCACCAGGTGGAGCTGGACGCGGCTCTGGGGATAGAGTCCCGGGTTGGCAGGGAGGCTCTCGCACACCCATGGGCTCTGGCGGCTCAGACCGCGTTCCCGCCTGGGGGTCACGAAGTAAGTTTGATCTCATATTTCGGCTGCTTCACTGTTCATTCATACTAACAAGCATATCTAGCGCCCGCTGCAGGTGGTCGTACACCGGCATGGAAGGGCCAAGACTACTCTGGATCCCGAACGCCCGCTTGGGCAGATGGATCAAGGACTGTCAACCCCTACGATGGAAGCCGAACTGCCTATGGATCCGGCTCACGCACGCCCGCTTGGCAAGCTGGTGCTAGGACGCCAGCGCCGGGAGATGCGTTTGGTGCTGGTTCCCGCACTCCGGCGTATGCTGGCGGTGGTGACAGCTGGAATTCTGGTTCAAAGACACCTGCCTGGGGAGCCTCTGCCCCGACGCCGGGCGCCAGCGGCAACGACTCGTGGGGCTACACGCCCGCGGCGACAAACTCATCTGCATACGATGCCCCGACTCCAGGAGGCGCCATGTCGGCCCCTACCCCTGGCGCTCTGAGTGCCCCGACTCCTGGCGCTTACAATGCTCCTACTCCCGGAGTCGGTGCGCCCACTCCGGCCGGTGGCTGGCAAGGCGGCTGGGGAGGTCCAGACTCAGCACCGACTCCAGCAGCAGGCGCGCCGACGCCATCTGCATCTGGATACGCAGGCTTCTCGGCGCCAACACCTTCTGCGTACGCCCCTGAAACGCCAGCAGCCAGCGGCCCGAGGTACACGGATGATGATTGAGCGGCGCGGTAGAGCCAATGGGAGATGTCATTGATTTCTTGTGATTGTGGATATGGCGTTTAACATTTGAAAATGTCTAATTTTTTTTTTCTTTTTTTTCATTCTTTCTTTGGAACGAGAGCTGCAATAATATTAGTAGTTAAAGACAAGGAGCAAGCCGGATATCTGGCTTGCTCAAACAGACAACTTCAAAAGGAACATTAGGAAGCGCGTGGTTGTAAAATAAAAAAAGTGAGTAGGGAAAAGTTTCTTTTCCACAGTATTATTAATGACAAAATCTCTTTGCATAAGAAGGCCTTGTGTTGCTATTTTGGAGTGATGATGTTGCTGTAGTTTATTGGCTTGTTGGACTACGGGATTACTTGGCCCGAGTTTCGGCCGGTAGCTTCGTCACAACTGGAAAAAAGGTTGCAGATCTCATTTTCAGTCAAGCATACAAGCATTGCATTTCGCGAAAAAGGGACACAATGTTTCGCTCACGGATACACGGCCGGTTATTAGAACGCTACGAGAGACGGATATGCACGGCGCATTGCGGACGGAGGGCCAATGGCATTGAGCGGTGCTTTGCAGTGGCGGCGCAGAAGAAGTGCTGCGCATCGATGGGGCGAGGATATGCCACGACCGGGACAGGGACAAGCAGCAGGATGTCGCAGAGCGCTGCCAAAGCGGTAAACAAGCCTCCTCCCGGATCTGCTGCATCGACTCGCATATCTGGCACATCTTCAACGACGACAGCAGCAGCAGCAGCAGCAGAAGGATCGTCGTCCACAGCAGCGTTACGAACGGCCGAGGCCCGCGAATCCGCACTGCGGGCAGCCCGTATGCGACGACAGGCGCAGAAGCAGGACAGGGAGGAAGAGGCGGCGAAGAAGCGGGAGGAGCAGCGGCAGTATAGGAAAAGGTACAATACGGCGGCGAGGAAGTGGGTGTCGTCGATTATAGCGCTGCCGATATTTTTCGTGACGAGCTATTATCTGTTTGATAGGTGTATGTTGTTGCTGCTCCGGAATTGTTTGAGAGAAGAGGATGAGTTTTTTTTGCTGACTTTGTGGTGGGTAGTGGTGTTGGGGAGGCAGCCGAAGAGTTTGGAAGAGTACCGGGAGGAGAAGAAGTGAGAGATGACGATGCTGCCAATTAGAAGAAGCGGGTCGAATCATCTTTTGGTCAAATTTGTCTGCGTACCGGCGTGCAGGCATTGGAAGCTCACAAATTGAGAGGCCAAGTATGAGATGCAGGTTTAACAAACGCTGGTGGCTAAGCTACAGTCATCATGTGCTTGAACGAGACTAAGCAGTTGATTGTCTTTCAAGGAGACTCATTGACAACTACTGATTCTCAGTGGACTGCAGATTTTCTATACAAAAGTCTCTGTATATACAAGGTACTCGTCGAACAAGATAGAAGACAGACTTGGACATAGGTATCTCAAAGACAGATGCTATACAACATTCCACCAATAAACAAAAAAGAGCTGCTATGCAAAAAATATATACACGCCTTACAGCCTCGCCCTCGGCGCCGTTCCATTCTTGAGCATCTCCTCGGCGTCTCTCTTGGACCACTGCTTCATCAGCTTCCGGATGATCTTGCCGCTCGCCAGCTTCGGCACCTCGTCGATGAAGGTGACGCCGCCCACGAGCCGCTTGTGCTTGGCCACGCGCGCGGCGGCCCAGTCCTGGATGTCTTGGGGAGTCACCTTGCCCTTTGAGGCTGGCTGGATGACGACATATGCTCGTGGCCACTCTTCCTCGTTGCTGTGTGGATTTGTTGGGTTAGCAGGCACTGACACTCTGGATGAAAGCTACTAGGACTTCTTCGCAACGCAACGTACAACTTGATTTCGACGACGGCTGCGTCGGCCACGTGCTCGTTTTCCAAAAGCACGGCTTCGAGTTCTGCGGGCGCCACTTGCAGGCCGTTGACCTTGATGAGCTCCTAGATGCCCGGTGTTAACGACTGCTTGCTTGGACACATGCCGATCCTGTACTGACCTTTTTGCGGTCAACAATCCAAAACAGCCCCTCCTCGTTGCAGACGGCAACATCGCCGGTCCGGAACCAGCCGTCCTTGTCCAGGCACTCGCGCGTCGCCGCCTCGTTCTTCCAGTATCCCAGGCACACGTTGGGCCCTCTGATGTGCAGCTCGCCGCGCTCGCCAACCGCCACCTCCTTGCCATCGTCGTCGAGCAGCTTGCACTCGCAGTTGGGCAGCAGCCGGCCTACCGATCCCGCGCTGTCGCCGGCCAGGCCCTCGGACCAGGAGATGCCGGTGCAGGTCAGCTCCGTCATGCCGTAGCCCTGCGTGATGCGCAGGTTGAATTTCTCCTCGCACGCCGTCTGCAGCTCGCGCGACAGCGGTGCCGCGCCGCAGGTGATGTGGCGCACGCTGGACAGGTTGTAGCGGCTCGTCTCGGGGCGCTTGGTGAGCATGACGATGATGGGCGGCGCGACCTGCAGCTGCGTGATCTGGTAGCGCTCAATGCTGGACAGGAACTCCTCGTACTGGAACTTGGCCATGATGTACAGCGGCGTCAGTGTCTTGCCGGCCATCAGGCAGGCGTAGAGCTGGCCGTAGGCGTGGTACAGCGGCAGGAAGCCGATCCAGCGGTTGCGCGGCAGCAGATCCCACTCGGGCTTGCGGTGGACGTGGCGCAGGTGCACGGCCTGGGCGAGGTTGGCGACGAGGCTGGAATGAGGCACGCAGACGCCCTTGGGCAGGCCCGTGGTGCCGGAGCTGAAGTTGATGGTGGCGATGGTGTTGCGCGCCTCCTGGGGGCTGAACTCGGGCCATTGCCAGCGGAAGGCGTCTGCGTGGGCTGCGAGGAGGGACCGCCAGTCCGGGATGCCGTCGCGCACGGGGTTTTCCTCGTCCGAGAACTGGAACAGGCGCTTTCTGGGGATGCCGACTTTGGCTGCGGCCTCGACAATGTTGGCGAGGACGGTGGGATGGGCCAGCACCGCTTTTGCGCCGGTGTTGGAGAGCTGATGGACCAGTTCTGCGATGGGAGGTTAGCCTGGATATCCATCCATTTCACTTACACGATGCATGGAGGGACCATGGAGAAAGTTCCTTCTTCTTTCCCAGAACATACCCGGAACGGTAGAAATCGGGTTGGCACCGCTGAAAATGTGTCCCGAGCCCGCGATGCCCAGATACGCCACGGGCACAAAGATGTGGTTTGGCGTGCAGATCATGACGACGTCGCCTCGCTTCAAGCCCAGGCGCTGCAGGCCGAGGCCCAGCCGCCGCACCCATTGCAGCAGCTGATGTGGTGAGAGGCTCTTTTCCGGGTTTTTGGCATCGATCCAGATGGGCTCGTTGGAGAGCAGTGAGCCGTTGCCAAAGATGTAAGTCAGGACATTGCTCTGCGGGATGTCGATGTGCTCGTATACGGATTTGAAAGGCATTGTGGATGCTGAGTTTTTTTTCCTTTCTTGGGATGAAGAAAAACGGGGGTGACACGAAGAAAAAAAAAAAAAAAAAAAAATAAGATGCTATGACAGGAAAAAACAGCTTTTAATAATAGACTGAATTTCCTTTTTCTTTTCTTATACCAAGGCAAAAGTGACGGTTAGATATTTCGAGGCGGTAAAGCTGTTTCCCTCTTTGGACCAGACGCTTGATTGATTGCCCTGTTCCCCAGGTTAGGAAAATATCCGCGGGGACGGCAGACCGAGCCGAGGTACCCTTTTTTTGTGCGAGGTTAGCTTGGCTGGAATCTCGGAGAGGGAAATCCGACGACGTTTAAGCTCGTTTAAAACGACGGATTTGGCCAGGCTGGAGCCGAAAGAAGGAGAAGAAGAAGAGAGAATTATGGGGGAGCAGAATAGGAGATACATACTTGTTGCCAACCGGGGGTTTTATACGCCGTTATTTGGGAGCCATGCTGCGTCGTCTGTTATTCCCACGGCAGAGATTGTCCCGATGGCCACTTTTTTAGTTCGTAGCTACTGTAGAGCAGTCCCCGCCATGGAAAGTGTGGGGTGCAGGAGCTTGAGCGGGAGGGGAAGCCTGCATGGCCAAAAACAGGAGGAATAGCAAGTTTCTTGGTTGAATGAGTGGATTACTTATCAGAGTTGAGTTGGTTGTTGGAGAGAAGCTGGGGTTAACAACTTGGAAGCGTCAAGCTAGGTATAAGCCTAAGCATTGCCATCTGTGGCGCTGTATGTGCCTAACGTATGTACGGCAGTCAGCATCTTGAATAGGAAACAATGTGCGAATTGGTTATTGGCTTTTGTATCGGAATGTCATTGGTGAGATGGCACGGCTAAGAGCTCGTGTACTAAGTGAATCATACTAATACAACTTATGGGATGACTAATTGAAGACATGATAAGATTTATTGCTTGTTACAATGTCGACTTTTATACACATGTAAGGGTATATATGTATAAAAAATGGAAGTCTAAACAAGACTACTCATCTCATCTTGACTAGGGAGAGCTGCCTTGAGGCTAATGGTGAAATGGGGCCCGCCTCCTGCCTGAAGATACGTTTCCAGATGAATTGAGCATCTGTATATAGTAATGAGATGATGATTATTATTGGGTGATTGATGCTATGTGAAATAGCGAGTACTCCTATACTAGGCAGGAATTTGGTATATTGAGAAATACTAGTAGGTATGAAAGCCTTATTCCAACAATGGCTCCTATTAAAGAGTTTATCTGATCATTATGATGGTATATACATGCATCTTTCAACCCCCCTCTTTGCTGTTTCTGACAATAAACAGCAGTTAACAGCAGCTATATCCACCGTCAGCCACCAGCCCAACGCCATTAACAAAGCTGCTCATTGGCGACGCCAGAAAGACGATGCTGTCTGCAATCTCCTCGGGCAGGCCCAGCCGTCGCAGCGGCGTCTTCTGGGCGTGGTGGTGCAGCGGATGGGCTTGATTCTCGGCGCCCTGGCCGTCGTTGACCATGGGCGTCTTGACGTAGCCAGGGCAGATGGCGTTGATGCGGATGTTGGAGCCGGCGTAGGAGGCGGCGTCGGCCTTGGTCATTCCCATGACGGCTGTTCAAGTTAGCATGCGAATTAATGATCCGAAGGTGTTTGTTTTGAGCGATGGTGATGGCGTGCTGTGCTTCAAGTACAAGTATCAAAGCAAGAGTCTTGGAATCTTACCGTGCTTGGCCGTAGCGTATGCCGTGACATGGATGGGCGACAGTGGCCCGGTGATGCCGTATATAGATGATACGTTGATGATGGCGCCTCGCCCTCGTCGTGGGCCGAGATCTCTATAGTTGGGCATCGTCAGCAAATGATGGCACATGTAGTTTCATCCAAGTCTACACGTACTCTTGCTTTACCATGATGCCCAGCTCTGCCTTCTGACACCAATGCACGCCGTGCAGGTTGACGGCCAGCACTCGCTCCCAGTCCGCTTCGTCCAGCTCGTGGATCTGCGCCGACTTGCCGGCGACACCGGCATTGTTGACGGCGATGTCCAGCCGGCCAAACTGGGCGACAATCTGGGATAACACGGCCTTGACCTCTTCAGCCTTGCGCACGTCCATCTGCAGCGCTAGCACCTCGACGCCGGGCCATTCCTTCTGAATGCCGGCAGCCACCCTGTTCAGGCCGTCTAGGTTGATGTCTGTAATGGCCAGCTTGGAAATGCCATGCCTGGCAAAAGCATAGGCGGTATGCTCACCGAGACCTGTGGAGCGGATCCACTACGTTAGATGGATGAGAGAGAGAGAAAAAAATTAAAGCTGCTGGTGGCGCGGCTTTTGAGCTTGGGACTTACCGGAGGCGGCGCCGGTCACAAAGGCTGAGCCTTGAAGCAGGGAAGCCATGGTCAAAGTCAGATGCAGCTGTGAGCTGGAAATGCAAGATTAATATTCACACTGGAGAAGCGATCAATACAAAAAGGAGAGAGCAGGGGGGAAGTTCCAGCGGAGGTGAAGGAAAAAAAAAATAGATTGGCAATCCCAACGGGTTTTATAGCTCGATCCGAAGCCGAGGCGGTGGATTCTGCGCTTCGTGATGGGAGCTAGAGACACGAGCGATGCTTGTTGCGTTTGTCATGCTCGATTATGTGCTCGGCAGTCCGCTTGGCCCCTTTTGGGCGTCTCCTGACGTTGATTACAATTCGGTTTATTGTGTGATTCCAGCCTACGTGTCTTTGCTGGCATCTCTACCCATCGAGAGGTACCTTCGGAGTAAAGACCCAAGGTGCTAAGATAAAGATTCCATTAGGTCCAGATCGTGAACTTGGCCCACTGGGCTAGTGCTCCGTACGCCGAGGATGTGTCAGCTGGGTCTCCGCCGGGAGATGCAGATCTAATCTAGAGGACTGGCTCGTTTGAGATTGCAACGGTTTTTTTTGGTTTGTGACGGCAGATGCTGGACCATGTTGTCATGGTGAAGCCACGCAACAGATGGCCATGAACTGCGTGATGAACATGACTGGAGCTTACAAAGCAGACGCAGATGGCACAGTAGTTGCGTGAACTGGAGCGATGTGAGTGGGCAAAGGCTTCACAAGAGAGTTTCCATCTGATTCGAATTTAGTTTGTATTTGTTTACACAGCTTCGCTAATCGAAACCAAGTGCATGCAGGCACCATAGTCAAATACTAAAAGATATAAATCAAGTTACCAACGCCACATGGCGAGCCCCATGATTTCATAGGCTCCAGCCGTCTTCAGAAACCGCCTGTCCATCCCCAGAAGCCATGACAATGATACAAAAGAAAAGAAAAGGTCATGTAGGCATACGAATTAAAAACGACATCAAGCACAGCCGTCTGGCAGCAGCCTATTCTGACTTGGGGCCACCGAAGCGATCAATCGACTTGCGGATGCCCCTCTCCATGCCCTTGGCCATTCTCTCCAGCGGCAGCTTCTCGTCCAGCTTCTTGACCACCTTGGAAATGGGGGGCTCGATGCGCTGGGCTGTGCGCTCGGCAGGGTTGGTGAAGTAGTTGATGTTGCGCTCCCAGCGAGGAGCCCACTTGGTGGTCTGCTTGGCGAGCTTCTCTTCGGCACCGGGCATGGCCATGTACAGCGGCGCGAGGACGCCGACGCCGGCGGCAGAGATGCAGAACATCTCGGTGGGCTTGGCCTTGGGGAGACGGGGGACGCGAGGAGCCATTGTGAATGTTGTTTGGTGTTGTTTGTTGTTTGTTGTTTGTTGTTTGTTGTTTGTTGTTTGGTGGATGAGGTTACAAGGAGGAGGTTGAGTTGGAACTCAAGATGAGAGCTGTCTATTGGTGAGCAAAAGCGGCCAATTAGCACTCTGAAGGCGATGAAAAACGAAAAAGGGCGAAAAAGGGATGGCAAGGAGCAAAATGACGTACAATGGATGAGTTTGTATGATTGGCGGTCGTACTGTTGGAGTAATATCCTTGTCTCAAACAACGGATGGATGGATGATGGTGAAAGGGAGTACAAAAAGAGACCAGAAAGCCAGCCGGCACGCCTTATATACCTGAGGTATTCTCGGCCAGCTTCCCCTCAGCAATCAGGGATGACACCACCCTCACGCGGTCCAGCAACGAGGCGGGAAATGCGCCCGAGTAGGCAGTACCTGGACGCCAAGTTGGCTGCGGGCGGGGTAGGCCAGCAGAGACCTGGCCGTGAATAGGGGACAGGTATCGAGGCTGCTGCTGCAAGTCACTGCGTTGGATGGCTGGGACGAGTGGCTTCAGGCGTCGTGCGGAGAAGCCTGCGGAGGGCGGGCGTCGACTTTGATACGCTGACAAGTCTCTTTGGGCATGCCGCGCGTGAGGCAGTACTTGCGTGCCTAATATCAGATACTGCAGATGACAGAGTTGCGCGACAGCAAGCCACACCCCCCGGCATGCACTGCAACGCAACCAGCAGCGCTTCATCATCATCACACCACACCCTCTTGTGCAGCGAGGAACAGGCCACAGGCGAGCGACTCCCGCTGGCCCTGGGGCATTACTCAAAACGGCAGCATCGCGAGCCTCGTTTCTCTGCCTTTGCTGGCCTCTTGTCTTTCCATCTTTTTGACCTTCTCTTGTTGTTTCCTCTCCCCCTTCCGGCATTTCCTCCATTCCCATTCCATCTCTTCCTTCGCGGCCCCGCCCCCAGACAGCGCTACAGCTCCAGGCCCACCGCCAGTCTCCCCGGCCCACTTCCCCAGACGGCACACGATCCTCTCTGCTGTCTTCGTATCCACCGCGTCAGTCTCGCCGTTGGCCGATCGTGTTGTTGGCGTGAGTCCTTCCTCTTCCGTGCTCACCGAGGCGGAGTCGAGTCGAGGCAGTCGCTCAGGGAGTGTCGGCAGAAGGCGTCGATGCCCGAGATGGAAACGAATCTCGACAAAAGAACGACAGCAAAGAGAATAGCAACAAGAAAGCTGTCCATTTTCAGCTGACAATTGCAGAAACAGCCAACCAAGCGAAACCCCTCCATCAGCGCCAACGCAGCTCGTTGCGCCATTCCTCCCTCCATCAGCACATGCAAACCGGGGGTCCGGGCCCTGCTGCAACGCTGGCCAGCAATTTGCCTGAATTGCCCCGAACTCACGCACAACCAAAGTTCGCCCATGCTTGGTGGCGCCCAATGGTGGCGACATGGTTGACGAAACCAGCCCAGAGCCGTCCATGTGATTGGCCCCGGCGAATCTGCGACGATGTAAAAAGTACGGCCGAACAAAGTACCGGAAACGAAGAGTACGTGGACGCGAGACTGGGCCGTGTACTGCGCCTGCTGTGCCGCGTATCTATGCAACAATAAGATCTCGTGTAGCGTGAACAATGTGGCACAACGCTTGATTCGCTGCAACTTGGGTACGCTTGCGCCTCTGGTAATCTATAAGACTGCAGAAGTACCTCGCTTGCCTAAGCGCGACTGTCCGTGACTACAGCATTAAACTGACAAATCGACATCCTCTTCTCTCGACTTCCACAATTAGCTGACAACGACTCATTGATCATACTATGGCTCCAAAGTTATAGCAAAAGCGCCGTCAGAGTCTCGTGGCCACGGCAGCGGCACTTAGTCATTCTCGAGATGACGAAGTAGACGGTATAATAACACGAAACTACTCTTTTGCTAGATACACGAGAGATGCCATAATCACACAGTATCTAGCTTTAACGACACTACTGGTCCTGGATTTTGTCGCTGTCTTCCAGCCGAGAGAAGAAAAAGCTTCTCTATGAGCCTTTTGTTGTCTGCAGTCGAATGTCTTCTCCCTGCACCACTCGTCTATTATGTTGACAACAGTTTATAGCCGGGACATTTGCGTATAAAGAACAATAAGACATTGGAGAACATGTATAATGTTGGCTGAAATTGATGTCATGTCAAAAAATCGAAATCGCCTTGTATGGCGATTCTCATATTTTACCCTGAGTCGAATTCTTGAGGTGGCCTTGCTCGTCAAAGTGGGTGTCCTGGAATACCATAATCTAGGTACGCCTAATTAACCGGATAGTGACGATCTCTAGGGCCATGATTCATTCTGACGCTCTAATTTAATTGCGATTTCTTACATAATACAGCCTTGCCAGCCTTTCTTACCTGTCCACGTCACGAACTCAAATCATCTGCGACAGAACAACTCCACGGCTAGTATCGCCAACTTCAGCCATGTCTCTAATACCGTCATTTGCCCAAGCATCACTGGCCGCAGCTACACTGGCTGCAACCGCTGGCACTTATGCGGCAGTTAGCCCCCCCAACCCCAACACCAAGTTGGTTCCCGCGGCCAAAGATTCTCTGACGTCTTTGAACCTTACCGGGAGACACATAGCCAATGTGGCAATGTCCCCCATCTCGATTGTCGCTCTGCATACCGCCTCCTTGGCCTATGTGTATCCCAACGTGCCCTCTTCGCTCCTCAGACACGGTCTCCAAAATGGCCTGGATGTGAAGCTCTTGACATGGTCACCAGACACCGCCATCCCGCTGGCCCTTGTTCTGTGTGCCGGCATTCCTCTACGGCTCTTTGCGTATAGATCTCTAGGCAAGAACTTTACCTTTCAGCTCACCAAGCCGGAGCGCTTGATTACAACTGGTCTCCATGGCTACATGCAGCATCCGAGCTACACGGGTGCGGCTATTTTGGGATGCAGCGCTGCATTCTGGCTGCTTCGATTCGACGGCGTCCTCAGCTGCTGGTTGCCGCCGTGGCTGTACGGCAAGCTTACGTGCATGGGGGTGTTTTTTAATGCCTTTATGCTGTCTGGCCTTTATTGCTGGCTACTATGGAAGCGGGTAAGAGAGGAGGAGAAGATGCTAAAGGCCACGTTTGGGGCTGAGTGGGAGAGATGGCATGCTACAACGCCCAGATTCGTGCCATTCTTGTTCTAAGATGGATTGACTTCGTGGTAACTAGACGGTATAATGGCTTTATCCAAGTAAGCCACATGATAAGCAAGAGGCTTGCAATCAATGGACCTGTGGTTATAAATATACCTAAGTAGATAACAACTGACGTCTATTTACGTATGCGATAGCAATGCGGGCCCATAGGCGTTGTGCCACAATAGGTAGTGCTCCATGTTTACGAGATCCATGTATCTTCTACCTTTCCTACTGTCAAAAAGGATCATGCCGGGAAAGGTTCAATTTCACTTTTGCATTTCAGTCCAACGAGTCATCGGAATTGTCGTCACGCGCTACACTCGTAGACTGAGCTTGATTCCTGGAGTAGCGACTAAATGTGAATTGTTGCCTGCGAGGAGTTGACGACGCTTAGTGGGCTGACGGCACCTTGTTTCATATCATCAGTAAAAGCAGCAGGATAGTAAAACAAGGGACAAGTTGGACATATAACCCAGACACTTGACAGTCACGCAGGACATTGGCTCCAGATAAGGGGTAACGAGCTAGGCACGTACATGTATCTGTGTTATTTCTGGGGCGCGAAGCTTTTCTAGAATTCTCTTGTCTTTCGATAAGGACATCAAACTTTTCCAGTGGCTCTGGTTCCACTCAAACGCCAACAAGCCCATGATCCTTTCTAGAAGGATTCCACCACTTTCTTTTTCCCAAAAAAAAAAAAGAGAGAAAGAGCCATACTAGTTCTTATACTCTCTTTTACTTCTCGCTGCCAGCAATTCGAAATCCAGGCTATGACTTTACTGTGGTGATGAATTCATACTTCCACTGCCGTAAGTAATATTCGACGTGAATCACGGTATCTATAGATCGGCCAACAACTGTACATCTCCTCTCAGATGAATGCATTCAAAAGGCCACCTCATCGAAATAAATCGGAGTCTCTAACCTTATCGCCAGCATACCATAGCTACGGACATATATTCCCTGCTATCGCCGCATATCTCTTGACCCACCAGGCTGGTGATATTGAGTTGTCCATCCGGGTTGCGGCTATTGTGTTGGGATCCTCTGCATAAGTAATTTGGTATTCGTAAGGTATATACGCCTGATTCTATTTCCACACGGTACTAGGTAGGTACAGGCTTATGATACACATCAACCTCGTGTTCTGACATGGCTGCGAACGCCTCCACGGATTGCTGGAGAATGTCCATCTTTTAACCTCTTCAGAAGCAAGTTTTTCTTCTGAGGCATTTTCAGTTGTGCTCTGCAGCTTTCTGGTATATAATGCGTATGCTTGGGTTGATTCGACGGTTTCCATTACTTTTTCGCTGGAATTTTCTTCGTCTGTTCGTAAGAGCAAGCTGCTAATCACCTCCGTTCTACGTCTTCATCTGGTGATATTGCTCTTGATTGCTCACTGCAACGGCTTTTGGATACCTGCCTCTTCACCTCTCCATAAATATCTCTGCCAACCTTGCTATCTATCTATCTAGCATCTTTTATAATTCCCCTTCCCAGTCTTTTTCTTTCAAAAGGACGGTCCTCTCCCACCAATGGCTCCTGTTCCAGATTCCTCTTCAGGCCCTGTTATCAGGTTTGTCCCTGGCCTTGTGGCCATCGAAGTCGCACCGGTTCACCACTACTTCGACAAGACCCCCGAAGGCCCAACGGAACTCGGCTTCTCCTATGCTTTCCTAGCAGCCGTTGGCGTCGTCTTTGTCGTCCTCATCTGTGCGGATGTATATATCAAGCACGGGCCCAAGCCGGCGCCGGGCGAACGTGTCTGGTACAAGCGGAAATTTGACAAGGCAAAGGGCGGATTCTATGTTTGCAAGGACACGTTCAACAGACTGTTTGTCCGGAACAAGCAGAGGCTCGATCTAGAGAATGCAGCGGCGACTCAGAGGACGTTTGACTCTCAAAAAATCATCGATAGGCTTGCCGCCAAGCCTGCTGCCGAAAAGGCCCCAACCCTGGTGGAAGACACTGAAGCTGAGAACATCACCGGGCCGATGGCGGGCATTGAAGTCAAGGTCACGCCCTTGGATATGCCATTTCTGAGAGATGATGCTGCCACGGATACTGCCGCCAAAAACGTTACTCCCAAGAGCGACGATGCGGGCAGCAGTGGAGCAGCCGGCCGTTGATAAGAGAGAGATTCGTGGGGCCCGGAAAAAAAAAAGAGCTGGCTTGTTACCGATAGCCGCTGGGAAGCCTTTGGAAGAAATAGCGGCTAGAGTTTGGAGATTGGGATCGTGAGCAAGGAGTTTGGTGAATTTAGGGCACAGTCAATTAAGCATGAGCCCGGAATGGAGCTTGGCGCTGGGATTTACAGATGTGTTCAAAGATGCAAAAGTCGAGATACTACTTGGTAATAAGAACGGAATGCGAAACTTCAAAGCATGGGCGCTGTCTCAAAGTGCCGTAATGACCTAGGCTGGTGTGACTGTACCTATTTCTCCACTGTGCAACAATGGGCCGCAATCACAAGCATCGCATAGAAACAGCTTCCAGGCCTCTCTCGGGCCCTCGCACGGCTGGTCGGTCGAGCAGGGCCCTTTTGCGGTGCGCATAACGACGGTCCGACCACCGACGACCCGAAGCTGGTGGCCGACAGCCGATGTTTCACGATGCAAGTGGAGGGTGCAGATGAGGCTAATGTAGGTCGAGATGCATCTCCATCCGTTTCGTGGACCTTTTTATAGCAGTCGCATCGCGCCCTTTTCATGGGCATCATCAGCGGTCTCGACTGGCGGTGAAAAGTAACAGCTGAGGACACAGGCAGTGGAATCTCCCAACTGATAAAATCATTCATCAGATACCAGACAGCATCCTGGGCCGAGATAACAAGCTCCCAGAAACCAGAGTCGGTCAATACGACGCCATGCAGCCCCTAACGAGGGGGCTGCCACAAGGGCCAGAAAAGAGGGCCAGCGGCAGCACAGCCGAGTTTAATGAGCTGTAGGGCTTCCCGACCGCTGGAGCGTCGCCCAATCAGAGCCGCGCCCTCGCTAAATGGCCCCCGCCGGCGTGCCTGGGGTGCCCTAAGCCTGCAGCTGTGATGCGTTTGCCGTTGCTTCTTACGTACTGCGAAATCCACCGCGGCGATCCGACAGACTCAGCGCGTGACGACGTTCCGACACCCTGTCGTCGGTAATCGTCGGTTTCCCTCACTCTGCTGTCATCTGCTCTGATCTGCTCCTGGCCATGGACAAGATTCGGCATTGCCACGGCATCATTGCCTCCTCCGCTCTCCACGATTCATTCGCTCTCGCTGTCCTGACACGCATCTGATCTTCATCTCTCCATCTCTGCCTCCGCGAAAGCATCACCGCCACATTTCTCGGACCGCGCCGCTGCGAGGAGGGCCGGGATTGCACTCCTTTTGCTGCGACGACAAACTGCTGCTTATCTCGTTCCTCTATCCAGGTAAGCAGCCTCCTGTCCCCATCTGCCTCCAGTAGCGGTGGTGTTAATCGTCAGCAGGATTCAAGCCATAATCGCCTTGCGTCTGCTCTTTTAACCGATCTTGCTCTCCTTTCTCGTACCTACACCGTTAATAAAAAAGATTGGCATGAGCATAGAGAACGTGCCTCGTACACTGCTTTCTTTCCCCTTGATGCCCTTCTGTTTGCATCACCGCGACAATGACTTCTAGATCGTCGGCCTGCCTCGCGCGGCAGCTGCACCAGACACTCCGCCCGAACAAGATCCCATCGATGCGAACATCAATGTCTCAGATTCAGACTCGTACGTTTGTTAGACCAACCGCTGCCAGGAACAGCCCCGAGGCAGCCAAGTCCAAAGCGGCACCTTCCCAGCAGATTTCCCCTCGGGCCGTCGCCTTGCTAGCCAGCATTGGCTTTCTGTCGTTTGCTTATGCTCTATATCGAACGCCCCCCGCCGCCTTTGATGCCGCGGCAGCACTACACTCCGAACATGAAAGATACGCGCCAGTGACTATCCTCGACGGCCGCGACCCGAATCTTCCACGATTTCGAATGTCCGAGATTCGCAAGCATGACGGCAAGTCAGAGCGCCCATGGGTTACGCACGGCGACAAAGTCTACGACATCACCGACTGGATCTCGGCTCACCCCGGCGGACCGGTCATTCTGCGAGCAGCCGGCGGCGCAATTGAATCTTACTGGAACATCTTCACCATTCACAAGAACCAATATGTCTACGATATACTCAATCAGTATCTTATCGGCTACATCGACCAAGCCGACTTGGTAGACGGCAAGCCGCCCCAGGAGGCGATTGAAGACCCATTCGCCGACGACCCGATAAGGCATCCGGATCTCATTACCCGGACCTTGAAGCCTCGCAATGCCGAGACCCCTGAGCAAGCGCTCAACGCCCAGTTCATCACCCCCACTGAGCTGTTCTACGTTCGAAACCACATGTGGGTTCCCAAACTCACACAAGACGAGGCCGAAGCGCACATCCTAACCGTCGAGCTCCCCGACGGCACTACAAAGGAGTATACGCTGCGCGATCTCAAGACAAAGTTTCCCGAGAGAAAAGTGACTGCCGTGCTACAATGCTCCGGGAACCGCCGAAGCCATATGAGCAAGGGATCCGGCCGAGCTACGAATGGCTTGCAGTGGGAAGCTGGGGCTATTTCCAATGCGTCATGGGAGGGTGTTTCACTGGCCGATGTCCTTGCTGATGCCGGCTTCGATGCCAGCGCCGTCAGGGATGGCACCAGCGAGGCACAGCACGTGCAATTCTCTGGCATGGAGGCATACGGCTCGTCGATACCCATAAAAAAGGCTGTAGATCCCCAGGGCGATGTGTTGTTGGCGTACGGTATGAATGGCAAGCCATTGCCAAGAGATCACGGCTACCCGTTACGATCTATCGTGCCTGGGCACGTCGCTGCTCGGTCTGTCAAGTGGTTGAGACACATCACACTAAGTGACGAAGAGAGCCCTAGCCAGTGGCAGCGAAAGGATTACAAGTGTTTTGGCCCGAATCAGACAAAAGTTGACTGGGAAGCAGCTCCGGCAATTCAGGAGCTGCCCGTCCAGAGCGCCATCACCGGTGTCAAATTGGGCGACTGGACACTTTCAGGTCAGTCAGCTAGACCATCAAAAGAGGTCACTCTCAACGGATACGCCTATTCTGGCGGCGGCCGAGCAGTCATCCGGGTCGACGTTTCGCTTGACGATGGCAAGACCTGGTCGCAAGCAAATCTGCTCCCCGACCAGGCGCCAAAGGTTGACGGCAAAGCCTGGAGCTGGAAACAGTGGAAATTCAACGGCGATATACCCTTGGAAGCATTCAAAACGCCAGAAGACGCAGCGTCCAACCAGGAGAGCGACGAGGACAAGAACACCATTAGGAGAGGTACTGCGAGAAGGGCCGCCGCCGAAGCCACGAAGAGCAACAAGAAGTGTACTACGGTTGCCATCAAGGCAACCGATGAGGTTTACAATACCCAGCCCGAGAGCCATGCTGCGACGTGGAACTTTCGAGGCAATCTCGCGACTGCCTGGCATCGAGTCCAGGTCTGCACTGATTGCTCCCCCAATGCGATCGCTGTGAAGAAGAAGAGCAATGATTCCCAAGATGGAAAATCATCAAGAGAAAGCCAACGAGAGAAATGAGCATAATAGGGTGGAGAGGACTTTTTTTTTCTTCCTTTTTTCTTTCCCTTCTCTTTTATTTAAATTCGTAAGTGCCCTTCGTACAATCCAACCACGGATGTATGAATCAGCATAGCGTAGAGAGCTAGGTCACAAGGCAGGAGTTTGATGTCATTTTTTTTGTCTCTTTTTTTTTTCTCTTTTTATTTGTATATCTTATTATACCCTTTGGACAGATTAGAATCGACAAGCTATTAGGCTACATGACAATAGAGTTAATTAACCACTCTTTTATCTCAACGTTATACATCATAGATACGCTTACTTCAACAGCATATAGAAGACTAAATGTTGTATTATCACTTTTTTTTTTTTTGGTTTATCTCTTCCTTCCGTTCCATGCTTTCAACGCCCCCTCTTGTCCGCTGCTCATCGTCCTTGTTTTTCAAGAGACTCGCCCGTAATAGATCTAGCCAGCCAGCCGCCCCGTTCTAATTCGTATGTATACTGATACAAATCTGCAAAGCCACCGCATTCCCCGCCCAGCATTCGTCGCCACAACATTAGAACATGACCACCTACTCTTCGTCTTCGTCTTCTCCATCCGAGAAGTAGTCAAATGCGTTGGGCACACCAGCTTCCTCATCACCTTCGCCATCTTCATCTACGGCAGTGAGCACACCAGCCGCCGCCGCCGCCCCTGAGCCAATATCACCACCAGGAGTGCTGGGGTCTACAAGGCCGCCAAAGGGAGAGCGTCCCTGGCTCCGTAGAAGCTGCTCCATGAGGGGGTTGACACCTCTGCTATTAGGGTCGACGATGCCCTCGAGGATAGATCTGCCAGAGCCAGCGGTACGACCTGCGCCACCTCTGCTGGGCTGCTGTCCTGCTACAGGGGCGCGTTCGGTGGTTACCTTCTTCAGCTTCTCTTCAAGAAGAGACTTGGGTTGGTCAGGCTGGGTATCGTCAAGAAGGAGAGGGCCACCGGTTGGCTTTGGAAAAAAAAAAAAAGTTAGCATTATTATATCATGTTGTCATAGTGGGGGTATTTACCTTCTTGACTGGCTTGTAGCGACCAGCTGGGAAGCTGATATACTTCAGCTGGCCAGGCAGAACTCTGCTCAAGTTTTCAATTTCGTAGCCAACCTTTTCTTTCTCGGGCTTCTTCTTGGCGTCGGTGGATGCCGTATCCTTGTCGTCAGACTCCTTCTTGTCCTTTGTCTCTTCCTTGACCTTGTCGTCGTCCACTTCCATCTTGTCTCCACTCTTAGCTGGGGCACTGTCGATATCCATGCTTTCACGACGCTGCGCCCGTTCCTTCTTCTGGGCTCTCCTCTTAGCCTGAGCTGTGGTGGACAAAATGGCAGTCGCAATAAGAGCTGGTCCCTCTTCTGTCTTGACCTCTTGTTCTGGGGGATAATCAAACAGGCTCTGGCGAGTGGCACAGTGGAACTTGAAGTCTGGCATCTCCAGGTCGTGGTCAAGGCCGATAATGGCGGTCGGCGAAAAGCTGAGAGACAGGAAGTGGGTGAAAGGGAACCAGTACCAGTACTGAGTGAAGACCGCCATGCCAACGATACCGGCCATGTTCAGGTTGCCGGTCTGGGTTTGCAGGCCAATGGTGCAGTTGCGACCACCAGCGTCGATGATACCCAAAGCAAGGGCAGCGCCAAACTTGGTCATGGCATCCTCGTGTCGGTCACCAACCACCTTCTTAAGCGTTTTTCGAATGGAAGACACCTTGGGGTTCATGACTTCATTTTGCTGTGCCATGATCATGGCAAGTGAGATGAGGGCACCCTGTCGGACAAAGTCGGTAGGATCCTTCATCATGGGCTCGAGAAGGTCAATGGCCTCGTCAAGTCCAGTGCCAGCGCAAGAAATACCCAGGGCCATGGCGGAACCGTACCGGACGTGCGGGTTGTAAGATTCGGACAGCAGCTCAACCATGCGGGGAACGCTGCCGGGCTTACGGAAGAGAATGAATCCCAGACTCATGACGGCAATTCGGCGAACGTCATCGTTGACATCGCTCACAGCAGTGTGGAGCAGCTTTCGAATAGCCTTGTTGCTGCCAGTGCCGCAGTAAGCCAGAGCAACGGTCATGATGCCACCATAGCGCAGAGTGGGATCAGGGTCGTTGAGCAGGCCCTCGATCAAGACATCGGCGCCCTCTTGGCGGCCGTACATGATCAGAGCCATACCAATAGCCACACCGCGGACAATCTTTTCATGGGTTGTCTCGTGAGCATACGTAATCATATCCTCCAGGGCCTTTACGTTTCCGGTGCCAAGCATGATCAAACCCATGGCCAGACCAACAGCCTCACCATTGAGAGCAGAGTCTTGGAAGAGCACATCCTTAAGCTTCTCGAAAATCTCGCTGTCACCGGTGCCCATACCAGCAATACCCAAGCCCAGGGCGCCACCATGCTGGACGACTTCCTCTTCGGCTTGGCTGAACTGCATCTTCAAATATTCCAGGGCTCCTGCACCGTGATTGGCGTGGATGAGGCCATAGGCATACAGAGCACCTCCTTGGCTGAAGATGGATCCGTTGCTGAGGCCACCTTGCTTGGGAAGATACGGCTCGAGAAGCTTTCGAGACTGCGACAGATTACCACGGTGGATAACTCCGAGGGCAGCTGTAGCAGTGAACTTGGACCAGTTGACAGCCTTTCCGAGCCACTCGAGGTTGTCTCGGAAGAACTTGTCATTTGTCGTGCCCTGGTTCATGAAAGCATTGCAAAAGGTGACAGCGGTGTGGAAGATGGAATTACGACCCTCCAGGCTGTCTCGGACCTTGTTGAGAATGCTCAGATCTGTGTGGTTGTTGCGGTAGAGGAACTCGAGGTTCAGGCGGATAGTCTTGGAGCCGTCGAGGATAGACCGAATGTTGCGGTAAACCTTGGCCACCTCTTCGGGAAGCTCATCTTCGGGTGCGCTCTGTTGGTTCGCCAAAAGCGACTCGCTCTCTTCAGTCTTGTCGCCGCCCTCGGCTCCCTCCTCCTTCTTTGGGGGCTCCCCAGAGGGAAGAGAAGTCAAGACCTTGCCGAGGAATTCCTGTGTGCCGTTGTCGTAAAGATCAAATGCGATTTGATATGCGTTGGCGGTCGCAGTGCGGTCGTCCTTGGCAACAAGGTTCCGGAGCATTCGCGATGCCTCCTCGTCTGCGTTGAGGTAGACGACACATCTGGCGATGGCGAAGTAGTCGGGGTTCGGGATGTCGCTTAACAGATCAAGAATTAACCGCAAGATCTCTGTGCGGAAGGCTCTCTCTTGAACGACATCCATGCAGATGCCCAGGATATACTCCATCAGCTCTTCAGCGGGACCAGGCTGACCATCAGTTCCCTTGGCCTTGGACAATTTCTCATCCTCGCTGGCGCGCTTGATAATTCGCCTTAGGATATCGAGATTCTTGGCCTCAACAGCAATACCCACAACTTGCCTGTACCGGCCCTGCTTTAAGCAGCTCTCGAACAGGCGGTCGATGATTCTCTGCAGAGAGGCTTCGGCCACGTTGTTGGGCAGCTGAGTAATAGATCCCGAGCGGCCTTCCTTTGTCACAGGCTGGAAGGTTGCGTCTAGTATAGTGTTGTCGATGGAAGCGCGAGAAAGTAGGGACTTTGGCGGCAGGGTAGTCTGGGAGAAGGGAGTCGTGGGAGACAGGACGGCGCCTTCGGTGGAGCTGGCGAAGGTGGTTGACAGCTCAGGCAGGTCTGACGGCTTGACGGTTTTGGGAGCGGTATGCTTGGCGGATGTGGCGGCAATGTACTGGTCCACACACTTGGAGATGATGGTCTCCTCGAACTCTCCGGGAGCTTCAATCTTGAACAGGTCCCCTGCGGCCAGGGCAAAGACCATGCTGTCATTGTACGCCTGCAAATGGTAGTACACCTTGGCAAGCACAAGAGCTGCAAGCTGACGCTCGGAGAAGGACTCGTCTTCGTAGAGGGCCTCGCTGAAATTGCAAATAGTTAGTAACAGAGGACCCCAACGCAGCTCTCGCGATTGCGGTGAAACATACATCTGGCTCAAGCTGCCGGCGACCTCGGTCCAGACGGTGTCGATGTCGTCGTTGAGCGTCTGGAGGGCGAAGACTCGGAGCTCGGGCTCCTCATCGGCCAGGAAGGCGAGCACGCCGGTTGCCGATACCAAGCCAGGCATATTGAAGTGCTGCAGGCGAGGACAGCGGAGATGTTGTTGTGATGGCGAGACTTTTCAGGGTCGGATCGAGGGGCGAGATTCGGAGATGGAAGGAAAAAGAATGCAGCAAAGGGCCGTCAATTCGAGGGCCGTCAGAGGCAGAATCTGCACCCCGCCGATAGGCAATTAACAAAAGAAAGAATAGAACAAGGAGCTGCAGTGCAGAGCAGCGCAGCAGAGTGGTGGCGGGTGGTGTATTGAGCGATGTTTAGCTGATGCTACGTGATGATGCTCTCAGCGTGTACAAACAAGCACCGAGTTCCATGTCCACGTCAGGCACAGCTCTGCCTGCCTTGCGCGGTACGTACCTCGAGGTGGGTGCACAGACCTGGTGGTTGGATGGTGGGGTACAGCTAATTGGAGGACAAAATAACAGAGACACGCACGCAGCAGAGACGTTGTGTCTCAGTTGGGCGGAGCACACAATGATAAGAGCAGAGTAGACAGGTGTTATTGCGACAAGGTGACGGGGATTCTGATAGCTGTGCTACCGGCAATCAAAACCAGCCATATTGAGAGCAAAGAAATTCCTCAATTACAGCAATGGGCAGCTACAACAGCCGCAAAGCTTCACGGACGAGCTACTCGCAATTCTGTCACCATGCTGCCCGGCACTCACCGCTTACTAATGCGCACCACAAGCTCTCGACTACTCCTCACTGCCGGTTACGGCAATAATGCCACGTGATGTCATGCACCTTTTTTTGTCAGGCTGCAAGGCAAAGCACCAAGCCGCAAGTCAGGCTGCGACAGGCCATACCACAAGCGATCTAGCGCCGCGATTGTATCCAGCAATTCGAGACAGAAGGCTGAGCCAGCCAGTTGGCCGCGGGCTGGGCATGCAGGAGACGGCACTAGTGAAAGCACAAGGCTAGCATTGCTATGGCGCAACCTGGACTGGCGTCGCACTCATCACACTGGACACGGCACGATAAGCGTGCACGGGTCTCCCTGCTTAAGCCACTCAACGAACGACTGCGGCGCGGCGGTAGGTAGGAGAGCAAGAAAGCGGCATTAAGCCGTGGTGCCGGGCGGTTGTGGGCGCCTAGGTAGAGGTACGGCTGCAGGCATGGACGCGTGCGGCTGAGGCAATGTCGGGGTACCTGCTCCACCTGCTTCTCGCTGAATGGATTGATGGGCCTTGCGCGCTGGGCAGCATGGCCTCAGGTTTCGGATGCAGCAGCGATGCAAGGAGGACTGAGGAGACAACGGGGGAGGGAAAGCATTAAAAGGATGTTTGTGGCCAGTTCCGGGGACGAGCTGTAGCTTCTAAGTCAAGTGGTGCGGTGCTTCTGCCTGCGTTTAATACTGCTGCTCTCCGCCTCGACGCCCGTCTAAGAGTGTCTGCCTGCCAAGTGCCCATGACTCAACTCAGCTAGAGCCTGCCAGAGTAGGTCGAACGCAGCGCCGGAACCAGAGCCATAGGCCGGGCCACTCTGGATGGACAGCGCTTGCGTGCGCCTGTAGGGCCCCCGATCGACCTACTTTAGAGCGCCGGCCAAGGCCATCACGGAAGGGAAAAAAAAAAAGCGTCCTAGGCGCATCCAACTGTCCCATCCAAACCATCCCTGCGCGAACCACTCGTGGGCTTCATACAATCAATCCACCCCCCATAGCGGCCTCAACTGCCGGACGCCTCCGACTCGACGCGCATCCCCCAGAGCGTCCCGGTGGTGCGGCCATCGTGAACAAAGAAGCAGCAGAAAAAAGAGCGCCCCGGCTGAAGTTCCTGCGCGCCTGCGTTCAACCCCCACCAAAAACGCATCGCGACGCCTCAGCCTCTTCAGCCTCGAACCCCGTCATCCGTGCAAGCTCGAGAATGTCCGCTTGCGACTCGGACGACTCTGCATCCCTTGCGCACTTGGCAGCTATCTAATCGAGCAGGCGAACAGCCGACGCAGCGGTGCCGCCGCTCCTCTAGGCGCACGAGAGCGCGGCTCTGGATGCTGGACAATTGAGCCCATCGTCTGAGCCATCGTCTCGCGCCGCACCAGCTCCCCCCCAGGGAAAAAAGATAGACGAGCGTGTGACAGCCTCCAGTCGCAGCCATGGATCTCCGGTCAGTCCTCAACACGTCTGACAATGGCGACCGCGCGCCCTCAAAGGCACAGGCGCCGCCGACCCCTCACCAGCAGCAGCAGCAGCATCAGCGCCAGCACAGCCAGCACAGCCAGCAGCCTCGCCCGACTCACATCCCAGCCCAGTATGGCTATCGCGACTATCCCCAACAGCCGCTGCCCCAGGGCTCGCCGACCAAGACTCCCGCCCACGAATATCCCCCTCCTCAGAACCATCCTCACCACTACCCGCAGCACCAACAGCCGCCGCAGCTCCCACCAAACGCCTATCCGCAGCAGTCGCCCTACCAGGCCCCAAGCCCGTACCAGACACGACCTGCGCCGCCGCCGCTCCACACGCCCACGAATGTATACCACGATGCGCGCTCGCCGGCCAGCTCCAGGTCAAACTCGGGGCCCGTGATGGCCTCGCCCTACCGGCCGTCGCCCACATCAGCCTCGACGCCCGGAGGCAATGCAGGCTATCCATTCCCTCTGCAGCCTCCTCCAGAGATGGCGAGCCCAATCCAGCGCCAGCCGTACCCACCGGGCCCCCAATACCAGGACCCGAGAAGAGACAGCTACGTGCAGAGCCCGGGCGCCGCACCGCCAGCACACGGTCCCGCGCAATACTTGCAACAGCAGCAGCAGCAGCAGCAACAGCAACAGCAACAGCAACAGCAGCAACAGCAACAGCATGCCATGCCACAGGCATCGCCGGTGAGGACGTCAAGCAGCGCATCGCACCCATATCTCCATCAACCACCGCAGCACGCACCGGCACCAGCCTCGATCCAGATCCAGACCCAGCATCAGCAGTATGGGCCCCAATACGCACAGGGCAGCCCAGTCCTTGCAGCGCAGCCTCCACTCGCGGATTACAGCCGCCACCCTTCGCAAGTCACCCCTTTGGGCCATCCCCAGCCTAGCGTGCAGCGGCAGCCCTCTGCTCCAGGAGCTTTTGCTCAACCGTCCAGCCCATACCAGCAGCGCATGTCCTCCATAGCACACGCACCGGCCCCGGCACCGGCACATGCATCTACGCCCACACAAACAACACCACCGGCACAATCACAATTACACACACAGGCACAGGCACAGGCACAGGCACAGGCACAGGTGCACGCCCAGCACCAACCCCAGGCTCCGCCTCACGCTCAGGTGCAAACCCCAACTCACGCTCCGCTCCACACCACTCAGGTACAGCCGCCGCCGCCAGCGCAGAGTCAAACTCAGCCTTCTCCCAAGCCAGCGCCGCCGCCGCCTCCACCCCCTGCCCATCGCCAGTCGAGCTCTCAATCCGCCTACGCATCGCCCGTTGCAGAGTCGGCTCAGCATCCACGACCTCCACACGACCGAGAGCAAAGTCTGTCAGTCAGTCCCAAGACTAGACTTGGCTCAATCCCCAGCAACCCCGACGTTACCCCGACGGCGGCGGATAGAGCCGCGAGATCTTCGCTCAGTGTCCACTCCATGGCGATTGACTCGGATCGAGCCATCACGCCGGCGAAGCGCAAGCTGGAAGACCTCAACATGAGCCCTGGGGAGCTAGAGTATAAGGAATCGAAGCCACCCCCTGGCGAAGTCAATGGAGGGTATGCAGAGCGGATCAAAAAATCGGCGTCTCCTGCGATGCCACGAAAAACGCGGATTCGTCGCAGTCAGCCACCTGTCTGGGCGCTGAGCATTCACACGCTCGGGAAAAATCTGCCATCCAATCCCAACTTCGTTCTCCAGGAAAGAGTCCACTCCCACATACAACCAGCCGTCAACGGCAGACACGAATCTACGGTCAAGACAGAGCACGCCAGCCGCCAGGCCTCGCCCGAAACAAGACGAAATCAGCATGCCAGCGTTAGCCAGCAGCCATCCGCCGTCAGTCCGCCGAACCCCCAAGACCAGCTAGGTCCGTGGGAAGCCAGCATCACGGGTGTCAAGCCCTCCGAAGAGCTTTCCAAGAACGTGGCCGACTTCCTCTTCATTCATGTCATCAACAACCAAGATATGCAGGAAATCACGAGCCGGGGAATACAATTCGAGATTGAGGCTAAATTGGGCACACTCATCGACAAGGACACCAACCAGCGCGTGGATCGATTCGTCGCTACGGAATGTATTCTCGACGACAATGGCCGGGTTGCCTTTAAAAGTAGCATGACTGAAGTAAGGACATCTATGCATACATATTTTTTTTATCATATCTATCCGAAAGAATACGAGTTTTCTAACCTGATGCAGGCGCAGCACAAATCTTACAATGATTTCCTGAACCACATCGTTATCCAGAGCGACCCGCGGAATCCCAATGCCAATCGAGTTCCCGTGATATACAAGCACAGAAGAGAGAGGGATCGCTTCTTTGAGCTGCCGCAAGAAATGCAGGGCCACCTCCCAGGATGCGTGCGAGCCCGTCTTGGTCATCGCAGCCGAAACGTGCGAGTGCGAGTAACATATGATCAAAAGACCAACGAAGTGTTGAATAAAATCATCAAGGCGCGCGTTGCAGACATTGACCTGCACATGCCCATGTGTCCAATGGACTGCCGCATAAGCATCAACCTCGAAGCAAATTGGGATGGATCGGTAGAGGAGCTGGAGCAGCTGTCCGCCAACAAGGGAAACCAGCAGCCAGATCGCAGTAAAGACCGATTAAGCTACACACAAGGGAGCTATCAAGTCGACCTCACACAAGTCACCCACGCTGTGAATGGCCCAGGGGTACGTTATTTTATGCTCCCTCTTTTTTCTTTCTTTCTTTCTTTCTTTCTTTCTTTCTTTCTTTCTTTCTTTCTTTCTTTCTTTCTTTCTTTCTTTCTTTCTTTCTTTCTTTCTTTCTTTCTTTCTTTCTTTCTCTCTCTCCTTCTCTTTGTTTCTCCAATAAGCTAACATCCTGTGTACAGAACTCACAACGCATGGACAAAGAGCACGAGCTCGAAATCGAGATGAACCCGCAGGTGCTCATTGACCAGGGACGGAAAGCCCTGAGCGGAGCACCTCATAGATACCAAGAGTTTGTGGAAGGATTTGTCGACAACGTGCGAGTGTTGGCACGAAAAGCTAAAGAATTTAATTAATAATGGGCTATCCAAATCGGCCTCACTTTTGAAATTCTGGCGCGGACGATGGGGTATCTCTCATCCTATCCATTGTCCCCGCCTTTGTCGCTCTTTTTTCGACGGTTAACAGCGGGATATCAAGTTCCCTATATTGGAAATAAGGGAATGTGCTAGGGATGCATGGTTGGGCTTCTTCTTTTTTCTCTCTCTCTCTCATTTACCATTCTTCTTCAAGTTGGTGCTCCAGGTTTGGTGCCAAGGATTTTCCATGCCCCTTTTTTTTTCACATTTTTTTCACATAGGTAGATTATTACTTTGCTTTTCTCTTCTCTCTACGGGTATTAGGGTTCATGTGGGTTACGAAATTGAGGGTGAGGGGGAGGAAGAAAAGAGAAGAGAAGGGAGCGCGGCGCATATTTTGGTAAAAATTATTCAAAATTCACTGATTGCTTGGGTTTGAGAAGAGGTGCGGCGATGGGAGCTGGCTTGGATTCGCAGGCAAGAAAAGGCAGGCAGACATACCCCGATAGTTGATCAAACGATTCTGATGGTGAGGTGAAACATCTCTCTATATATATTCATATATTATATTTGCACATAACACTGAAACGCTTTGTTTCCTCA
Organism: Trichoderma sp. CBMAI-0020; assembly: GCA_030708095.1. Lineage (NCBI taxonomy): Eukaryota > Fungi > Ascomycota > Sordariomycetes > Hypocreales > Hypocreaceae > Trichoderma > Trichoderma sp. CBMAI-0020. The sequence goes on from JAJNCI010000001.1 coordinate 2,701,811, forward strand.
TGATCTCATGATATGTGATCATTGTGAGCTAGGGTATCCGTAATATAGCAGACCTGAAGTTACTATAATTTATCAAGTTTCTATCGCCTATTCTTTCGTCAACAAATCTTCTATTTCAAAATAGCTATGGGGTATATTCAAGCTTGTTTCTCTCCTCCTCTAATACTAGAGCCGCCCTCCCCTATGTCTTGAATCTCGTCACTGTCATTATTCTGCTCATACTTTTTAGCAGGGAAAGGGCCAGTGCTGCGAACAACATCAACACCAATATCGTCGTCGTCTCCGTCCGCATCAATATCATCCTCCATCTCCTCCTCAAGAATCAAGTTCAGAATCATGCACATGGCAGCCGTAACGGCAAAGCCAGTCTCCATCACGAGAACAATGGCGTCGAGAAAGCCCTGGAGCGACTTGTTTCCGCCCGAATAGGTAAAGACGTGGTTGAAGTACGTCGGCACCAGAGTTGCGCCGTAGCCGAGGGCCAGGCCGGCGGTGAGGATGAAGCGGTTCCGGCGAGTAAAGGGCACGCCTCGCGATACGATTGCGATGCCAGAGACGGCCACTGAGCAGAAGAGAAAGGTGGTCATGCCGCCCAGGACGGATGATGGGATGGCGACGAGGGCAGCGGCGAACTTTGCAAAGATACCCATGACGAGGAGGAAGAAGCAGCAGGCGTAGCCGGCTCTGCGGTTGGCGCAGCGGGTGAGGGCGATGACGCCGTTGTTCTGCGCAAAGGTGCTCATGGGCGTTATGGTCATGAGGGCGGCGAGACAACCGTTGAGGCCATCGGCCAGGACGCCTCCCTGGACGCGGGACTCGAATATGATGCCGTCGACTTCGAGGTGGGAGACGTCGCAGGTGGCGGTGATGTCGCCGATGGACTCGGTCAGGCACACGATGAAGACGGCCAGGACGGGCAGCACCAGCGGGCCGTAGACGGTCAGGGGGAAGGTGTGTACCCAGATGAAGGAGGCGACGGGGGCAGAGTCGATGCCGGACCGGTCAAAGTAGCCGCAGGCCGCGGCGATGATGCATCCCACCAGCAGGCCGATGATGACGGAGGTGGACTTCATGAGGGGGGAGCCGAAGCGCTCACACAGGATGATTGTGACGAAGACGCTGAAGCCCAGGCCAAGAAACTCGGCCGAGCCCCAAGGCAGAGCATGCGGTGCTCCGGGGCTGGGGCACAGGCTCTGGGTGGTGCAGCCGCTTCCTCCCATCCAGTCCTGGAAACCGCTCTCGATGAGGTTGATGCCGATGAGCATGACGGTCGGGCCCGTGACGATGGGAGGGAACATGCGGAGCAGGATTCGAGGCGGGATGAATGACAGCAGGATCTCGAGCAGGGCGCAGACCGCGCAGGTTCCCAGCAGCGCGCCGTATCCTCGAGGACAGGGCAGAGGGTTGCCGGCAGCGTCTGATGGACAGAAGCCGTTGGCGTACATTTGGGAGATGGCGCCCTGGGCGACGGGGATGATGCTGAAGCTGATGCCAACGACGGAGATGAGGCCCGTTCCGATATAATAGCTGTTCATTACGCATGATGAGATTCATGGACCAAGATTGGATTTGTTATAAGAAAAACTTACGGAGTCTTATAGATGTGGAATCGTGTAATCTGTATGCTCGACAAAATGCCCGACACAATCAACGCCGTCGAAACGAGATACTGCTGCTGCTCGACGGGCAGATTGACGCCGCCCGATCCCGCGAGAATCAACGGCGGCGTGATGATGCCGGCCAACATGGCCAGCGCATGCTGCAGGCCCAGCAACAGGCCGAGAAACACGGGCATGCGGTCATTGAGGCCGAAGAAGGGCGATTTCCGCCTCGCCGATCCTCCCTTGGGTTTTGGCAGAAAGGGGATATTGGGGCGGAAGAGGAAGCCATAGTCGTAGTCGCCGAGGAGGCCTTGTCGGGTTGTGAAGGCGCGGCGGAGGGAACGAAGACGGCGGGAGAGGGAGCGGCGGGGGGCGGTTTCGGGGGTGAGGGTTGAAGGGCCGGTGCCTTCGTCCATGATGGAAGAGACGAGGTCTCGGGTTTGAATGGATTATATTAGATGGTGTGGGAGGAGTTGTTGATCAAGGGCTTCTATGCCGTCATGAGCGATTGGGGTTCAGTTCACACTCCTCATCTAGTATACCGAAATAGAAGAAAAGAGTAGAAGCTGTAAGTATAGATGAAGAAGTAAATAAAAGAGGCAGGTCAAACTACGTCAAACAGCTGCATACGAAGCGTTACATACGACTCCAGTCAATCGAATTAACCCCCCGGGAGAAGGGAGAGGGAATAGATAAGTGACCGATCATGGGCGATATATACACGGAATTTTCCCAGCTTTCCACTTTTTTTTTCCTTTTTCGAGATGCGATAAGCAATCGCACAGGGGCGTGCGTAGCATTCGTGTTTAATGGTAGTAAGTGATAATGCGATCAATCAATGCGCCCTTGTTTTTGGGACGGCGGTTGGCTGGTGTGTGGGATGGATGGACCGAGCTGGGGGGAGGCCCTTGCGCTGTTTTGGCTTATCTATTGCCGGTATTGTGAGGGAGTGGGTGGACGGTTAAGAAACTAGCTGTCAGATTATCGGAGAAAAGAGATGGCTATTAGGTATTCTTCCATCTCTTTTTATCTTTATCTCGTGATGTCGGGGAATGTTACCAAAAGTGACATAAGGCAATGGTCACAGCATTGTCCTACAAGGTAGACAGCACGCTCAGCCAAGGAATGCGAATGCGAAATCGGCGCTGCCAAAGGGGAATAGAGGAAACAAGAAAAAAAAGGATAGACACTGCGAAAGATAAAGAGCATGACGCTAGGATCAGCGTCTCATGCGGAGCATCTGCAGCAGATATTGCCCGGCCGGCTATTCGGACGAGGGTCCTCAGTCGCCAGTCTGGGGTATTAGTGCATGATGCTCGTATACAGCAGATTCCATCGCTCGCATAGTGTTTCGGATGCAGCCCGTGGGAAAGACTTTGCGTCGGCGGTGATGCCCGCACAGCGTCGCATGCATCGAATCGCCTCCTCTGAATATAAGAGATCATGGGCCTGTGGGGGAAGACGCAGGGATACTGCTCCATCTCCAGGTACTCCGTAGAGATAAGTCTAGTCTTGCGGGGGGGCTTGATGGCGGATTTGCATGGGGTCAAGGTCGCTGATAGCAGATAGCAGATGGCCGACATGTACGATAAAAGGCCGGCAGTCTCCGCGGCTGACTGTTGCTTGTTTGTATCTCTCCATCTTGGTGTATAGCTACCTACTAGTAGCTATTTACATTACAAAATATTATTTTATGTCTCACATCTTCCGATACTGGTCTATTGTCACGATCGGGTTCTGCAAGATGGTCCAAGTGGGTCCATCAAGAGTCTCGTTATTACGAGGCCGTGGCTTGGGAGCAGTAAAAGTTGCTAGAAGTCTCTAATGTCCCTTTGTTATACTTGAACAAGCAGAATATGATTTTGTTTAGTGTAATAGAGCATCTCTTGCCCAGAGGAGATATGATAAAGTCTGAGGACTTTGGCTTCTCTTCTTCTACAATCGGCTTGTCACGGCGTCTCATAGCTTACATGTTGTCAGAGATTATCCAACTCCGGAGAATAGCATCAACGCTTTGCGGAACGTGAAAAGATGTTTACACTCCTCTCACTTTGGCGATTTCACTTTCACCTATTCACCTCACTTTGACCTCTCTCCATGTTTGCAGCGAATCGGCCTTTGTACTACCTTTTTCTGCCGCCTTGACCGCCCCGGGATTGCCTATTTCATGGCTTTCTCTTGCTTTCTTTTGCTTCTCTCTTCTAGTCTTCTTCTATTCTTCTCCTATACCATTCGATTCCATTTACATATTCATCTTTTCTACAAATTTAGTAATGTCTTTTTAATCTCAGTCTTTTCAGAAACTCGACGCGCCTTACACTTACCAGCCTGAGCCATGGATTGCCTCTCAGTAATCTCAGACACATCTTGCTTCTCAGTCATTTCAGAAACACCTTGCCTCTCAGCCATCTCAGACACGCCTTGCCTCTCAGCTACTTCAGACACACCAAAGATTGACGAAGCATCACCGCCTACCGAGGAAATAAAAACTATATCGATCGAAAATCCAGACAAGCACCTCACGCGGAAAGATTCGCCCGCCGTAGAGTTCGAAAACGACTTCTTCCGAGTTGACAAGTCTGCCCTTGCTGGCTGGGGTGCATTCGCAGCAAAAGATCTTGCAAAGGGAGATGTCATTTTGAGAGAAATTCCCCTCTTCGTGGCCACAAACGAGGATCTGTTTGACGAATTCTACAATCTTGACAGCAACGACATGAATATTGCCCTGAGCCTTCATTCGCACGAGTATATAAAGGGAGGCACACCCATAATCCTCGGAATCTGGCATACTAATTGGTAAATTCCTTCACCATCTCTCTTCACCAAATATGCGAGAATGTCCCGATTGTTGATGAAGAGGATACAGTTTTTCTGTCGGTAGCCATACAGCTGGCTTGTACCCAATTGCTGCTCGATTCAACCATGCTTGCTGGCCCGAAAACAATGTTGATTACCAGGTGGACCAAGACAACAATCTTGTTATGACGGTACGCGAAGATATTGCTGCTGGGCAAGAACTCACGATTTCATATGGGAAGAATCTGAGCCGACTGGCCCTATATTTGTGTTATGGGTTTAGGTGCAGGTGTAAGCTTTGCGAGGGGCAGGCGGATGATGGGATGGCAATCTTCACTAAGCAGTGGTGACTATGTGGCTACCGTCAGGATAGTTAAGAACATCTCCAAATCTGGGTGGCTGCTCAAAATATTCTCGGCAAAGCATGCAGATTTTCGTTCAGAGTACCATCCGCTCGCAAAAAAAAAAAAAAAAAAAAAAAAAAAAAAAAAAAAAAAACAATCCGATTATGGGTCGCGATACGTCTATATCTATTTAACTAAAAGCCAAATGCCAAGTTTAAGCCCGTATCTCATGCCGCTGGTTGTAAGAAGATTTCTAGGTCGGATATATACCATCATCATCCTTCAGGACCTCATCTCAAAGTCCTCAGTTTTGTCGAGTTTATCCTCTGGGCTAAATAGTTCCCAGACGTGGCTCAGTTCCGTTGAAATAGCAGCTGCCACAGCAAATCCGCTGCCAATCCTGGTTACTAACCTCGTCACCCACTCTCGTTGCCATCGTGTTCTAGATCTAGCTCCTGCTATCCGCAGAGGGAACAAGAAAAGCAGCGGCGAGAGGTTAGTAGTATTAAGAGCAAGATTCGAAAGCCCAAGTATCGCATTTGTGTGCATTTGGACTGTTTCTTCGTCCAGGGTCGGCGGTATGAGGCCAATGTTATGCCAGTGCGTGATTTCGTAGTCAAATATGCCTGACAGATAGATACTAATGGCGGCGAAGAATACTCTCGCGAGTAGCATGCTATTGTTTTCTTCGGCCATATTGCAGGTAGCTAGATTACTTTCGGGCTCTACATATGATGCATACCAACTTCCCAAAGCTTCTTTCAGCGTACATGCGTCAGAACATATAGATGTTCCTCTTGGAGTGACTTCCTCGTTGGCGCATTCGTCTTGCATCTCGATAAATTCTGCCGTCCTAAGGGATGTGAGTTCAAAATAAACACACTCAATATGCTAAGAGGCATCACTCACCGAACTCGTAGCTTAGATACCGTAACCATGATGTCTAGCAAAGAGTCCAAGGGGTGCCACTCATCCCCATGCTCGCCGGTCCACATCTGCCGAGAGAGGTCCATCCATTCGGGCTGTGTGAGGAACGTCGAATCGTTTTCTAGAATCGTACGTGATACCTCGAAAATGCGCGCTTGGACAAAAAACTTTTGGCTTGGGCCTGCGCGACAAGTTATCGGGCCGCTGGCTTCAAGAGCCTTTGCCGTTCCATGGGTCATGTGCTGCTGCCAGCCGTTGCCAGTTTCGTCATTTATTAGCTAGCTGATGTTAGCTCTTCTTTACAAAAGCAAATTGAAAGACGCTAAACAAGTATATTCATACTTCGAATAAGCCGAGTAAGAGCGTTGTCCAAAGCACCGTATTCTGTCGGCTATCATCCCGTTTACGAAGGCTATTGATAGCATCACGCAGCCCAATTATGGATTTTGAGTAGTGTTCAAGGGCAGTGGTCAGGCACTCATTTCGCGGAGGGACGTCGGGAGCATTTAACTTGACCGCTTGTATTGCGCCGATAGATAGCATGGCATCCATGAGATATGAGTGGGAATGAAGGCCGGAGAGTTGCTTCACTTCGTCAGCAAATAGGTGTTGTTTTCCCGTGAAGTTATTCCGCTTGGCAAAAACATCAAAATAGTAAAGATACGACAGGGCACTGTCTGCAAGCCTCGATGGAGAACTCCCACTGCTAGGAGGAGACTGCTTCTTTCTTGTTCCAATATGGAGCTTGAAGGTAGCGGGAGTCTTTTGCAGGCCTCTTTCAAGCAAGATGATGTTGGAGCTTTTCCTTTGAGTAGTGGGCCCAAATATGCAGGTTATATGCCGGCGCTCACAATTGGTACAAGGAGCTTGGCCAGAACACTGATGTCAGCGTTAAATAAGATGCCCAGATCAAAGAGTAAGAGGTTTATGTCACCTTTAAGTGGCTCGTGGAGCATGCTTGGCAACGCGAACGCTTCTTGCGGCCGTCAAAGGGGCCAACAAACATGTTGGACTGAAGTATGCATATACTATTAGATGTGGGTAGCTGAAAGTGGATGGGAGCTAGCTATTTGTTGGTGATGATCTAGCCATTTGACGCTGAATACATGATACAAATAATGGGGGCCAAGGCACGTAGAATGGCAGCCTGCATGTACGAACTTGCCCAAGATGCAGGTTTATGGGTTTGGTGCTGAATTGAATGTAGGAGTTGCAGTTGATCCGCCCAGTCTGCAGTGGAGTCTTTTAGCGAGTGCTAGGATGTGAGTCAGCGTCTGCTCGGCGAGACGCTTTGAGGTTTGAAGAGCGCCGCACATGAATAGATTCCGTAGCGGCATACCCTAGCCAATTAATTTACGTTGATAGTTAATAGAGGCAGCAGTTGCTTTTTGCCAAACATTGATTTGTTAGCAAGAGCTGAATGCCAGCATAAATGCGGAATGATGGCAGATATTACCGGGTAGATGCTACGGCAACGCCTGGCTGTAATTGGGAAGCGTTGTTCACCAACCCAGCTGAAGCTCAACAAGACTGTCAGTCTATATATTGGAAGATCTTAATTCACCCAATGAGATGTTATACAACATCCAATATCCTTGGTAAAATTATCAAAAAATGCCAATAATCAGTCCACACATACTCATAGTAGACTAAATGGTATCTGCAGCTCACCGGACAGCTTCAATCCGCTTGTATGTGCAACGACGATTAGTCATCTCCGACTAGCGCACGCGCACACAATCTCAACCACGGCTAACCGCATGTGGCCGTGTACCCCACCTTTCCCAACTTCCAGACGTCCTCCTCCGCACAGCTTCATCACGTGGCGTTATCTGCTGCACATCGCTTCGTAAACAAGAAATCGCGTCGTCGACTCCACGCCTTTCCAGTCTCCGCATTGTCCTCGCCGGCTTGGGCCAGTTTCTCGCTTCCCCAGCTTCTGTCTCTGCTTCTGTCCTTGCCGCTGCATCTGCCTTGACCGCTGCTGCTTCTCCTCCCACATCGTCATCGTAGCTACCATGGCGTCTCTCATCGGGCAGACGTTTCTCTCGTTCGAAGAGGCCTACGACGCCATCCAGAGGGTCGAGTACTCGCAGGGCTTCATCACCATCAAGGAGCGGGTCAACCGCCGCAATGGCGTCGTGGTGCGCGGCGAAGTGCGGTGTCGGCACAGCGGCATCTATCGCCAGTATCACCTGAGCCGCAACAAATACATCACCTCGACCCGAAAGACCGACTGCCCGTTCTTCTTCATCGTCGCGCGCCGCACGCGCATGGCCGACTACATCATCTCTGCGCGGTCGTGCCAGCACAACCACGAGCCCGCCGAGATGGAGGAGCTGCAGAACAAGGTGCCGCGGCCCTTTGGCATCCAGGATCTGTTCTCGCTGGTTGAGACGCGGCTGCAGGCCGAGGGAGCCACGACGAGTAGCATTGCTCGTGAGATATGCGGCGAGCGCCCCACCGTCAGCATCACTGAGGCCGACATCTTCTTTATCCAACGTAAACTGCGTGAAGGCCAATTCTATGCCAACACTGAGGCCTTTATCAATAACCACAAGCCCAAGAAGAATTGAACTGGAGCTCCAAGAACCACAGTGTCTGGGCGGAATGTTGAGAGCATCTGAGGAAGCACCCTAACACGGACAGCCGGGCTGCAAAATCATTTATTGCCTACCTATCATCTACCACTCGATTGACTGGCTGGTCGTCCTTTGCTAGTGGGGGTATCTGCTTTAACGCAGACCAGGCCTCTGGATAGCGTGTGTGTGCATAAACCTCCCTACTTGGACTCCATCCTGCTAGTGCGGATCTGCCGACATCATCATGCTTTGCCCAAAGTGGAAATCATGTCGCGACGCCATGCCTACTGCGGCTACGCAAAGTGTGGCATTCGCAATTGCAGATTCGGTTCGCAGCTGCGCCTTGTCAAGCGGCATCCAAAGAATCCTGCGCAGCTGCAAAGAGGAGTCGAGCCTTGCACTCTCGACCAATGGCCTTGCAAAGCTGGCTACTTGGCCTTCGTGGCCCTCGTGGCATTGTATACAATTTGGGAATGGCCCTTGAAGACTTATACGGCTGGGTTGTGAAACGAGACCGTCATGTATCTCCAGAGGATGAAAAGCGGTTGAGAGATAGATATATAAATCACGGATCGTCGCCCTCTGTCGTCCAAAGTCTTTATTTACGAATTCAACTCACTTTATCTCGCAATTAAGAAGCCTCGCTTCAACTATACTTGACTAATACACATCTCCAACGCCAGCACGATGCGTTTTGCCACTCCAATTTCCCTGTTCTTCTCCCTCTCGGGAGCTGTCCTTGTTCCCGGCCCTACCGGCCCCTATGCCGTGGCCATGAAGGAGCAGCCTCTGACTGACACAAGCCGCGCTGATCCTTTGGATCCTACAGGCAAATCCAAATCCCGCCGCCTGTTGGTCTCTCTGTACCTGCCAGTCGATACATCAAGACGGTCATGCCCTACAGTGACAGTGCCATACATGACTCCGCCCGTGGCAGCCTCTTACGGACAACAGGCTGCTCAGTTTGGTCTTCCTGATACTTTGTACAATGAATTCCAGATGGAATTTTGTAATCTCAAAAGGCTCTCTCCTTGCGGCCAGGCTTCTAACAAGAATAAGGAATACCCTTTTATCTTCTTTGACCCCGGATTTGGAGAGTCGAGGCTCATTTACGGTGCCATGGCTCGATCTCTGGCTAGCCATGGCTATGTCGTTGTCTCTGTCGACCATCCCTTTGATGCCCCTGCAGTGCAGTTTCCTGACGGAACTGTTATTGAGGGAGCTGACCTCGACGACTCCAATCTTTCGGTCCTTCAGCAGGTTCTCAAGGTATGTGCTCTTTACCCTTATAGAAAGAAATGAAACATCTAACAGTAACAGGTGCGCAATGACGACATTGGTTTCATCATCAGCCAACTCGAGGACCCTAAGATCATGAAGCCTCTTCTCGCAGACTTCCCCGGCAAAATCAACTACAAGCAGCTTGCCATCTGGGGTCACTCCTTTGGCGGCGCCACCGCTGCCGCCGTCGTCCACTCCGACAAGCGAGTTGTCGGCGGCCTGGATCTCGACGGCATGCTGGTCGACCCCATCCTAAGCACCGACATCACCAAGCCTTTCATCCTGGCCGGCCGCAAGGGCCACGACGCCGAAGATCCCTCGTGGAACCAGTTCTGGCCTCGTCTCAAGGGCAAAAGCATGGAGATTGCCATTGCCAACACGCAGCACGGCGCTTTCAAGGACGACTTGATGCTTCTTAGCACGATGAACTTTACTGCTGAAGTCAAGGAGGCGCTTCAGGGGGCGTTGGGGAGCATCGATCCGCATCAATTGGACAAGGATTTGAATGGCATCTTGACGGCATACTTTGATCTCCTCTTTGATGGGAAGAAGCAACCTCTGCAGGCTATCCCTCACAATTTCGCTAATGTTACTATTGTGCAAAGCAACAAGCTCTAGGATGCTAATCAGCGTTTGGAGATGTGAGAGACACGGAGGCTGGTCTCTTACTTTTTTGTGTATTCTCTTTTCTTGTTCTATTCTAAACAATTCTATTATCGACTTTAATCCATCTTCGCCATTTCTTATATAAGACCTTTCGATATATGAACAAACAAATAGACTTCTTCTATCCCGTACATCTATAACCGATCCGTCTATAGTCCAAGGCCAAAGCAGTTGGCATAATAAGTCACCGTGGCGCTCCAGTCAGAAAACATGCCCAAGACGCCAACCTGTCGCGCCAGCACATCAACCAACTTGTATATATCGCCGTCCTTCTTCACGACGTCCTGAATGGAAGAGTAGTAGTAATCGCCATTGGCATGTACGCCGGCAATGGGGCCCGAACGCTCCAAGCTCCAAGTGATGATCTTGAGGCCCAGCGTGTTCGCCCTCTTGGCATACTCACTGGGCACAATCTTGCCGTTCTGGCTGGTTACCAGATAGGACAGCGGAGGAGCAACGATTTTGATGCCGTCGGCCTTGTAGCGCGTGAGGTTGTGGGTGGCTGCCTGGATGCCGGCGACGTCGGCGTTTTCGTCGAGATACATTGCTTGTTTGGCGAACTGGGGCTCTGCCTTCAGCCAGTAGAGCAGATCGTCATAGAGGAAACTCTGAGGCCAGACGCGGGATGGTGGGATGCCGGCTTTTTTGAAGGTGTCGATGAACTGCTGGGCGTAGTCTTGCTGCGTGTAGTTGCCATTGAACGGCATGGGCACCTGCGGCGTCTTGAGCTCCGGTGTAAACTGCAGGCCCAGAGCCTTGGTCATGGCGATATGCTCCTTCAGCGAGAGCGTCGTGCCGCAGGTGCTGTAAAGATCCGTTCTCCAGCTCAGAGTGCCGTGAAGGTAGTCTTCAGGGGTAGTGGCGCTGGCATTGAAGCCGTCCATCTTGCCGCACAGCGACTTGAAGTCGGCGAGGGTGATGTCGCTCGTGCAGCATTTCGCGTTCGCCGGCTTGCCGTTGGCGGCTGCTTGGAAGGGCGTGGAGCACTTTGCGTTTAATTCCGGGATGGTGACGATGTTGGTGGTGGTGTGGAGGTCGCATTGGCTGTGGCGGCACACGAGCTCGACGTCTTTGGTGAAGGCGACGTCGCATTCGAGGATGCCGGCGCCCATCCTGGCTCCGGCGAGGTTGGACTCTTTGGAGTGCTCGGGGAACTGGAGGGGGCCGCCGCCGCGGTGGGCGATGGAGAAGGACGACGGCCGCATTTTCATGTTTTGGCAGGATTCCAGCTTGCTCTTGAGGGGGCCGTTGTCCATGTTGTCGACCAGATAGTAGGGCCGCGGACCGAGCTCGATCTGCGTCATGGGCCTGAGGCTATCGACGGGAGCAGGCAACGGCTTGGCCAGGACATGGTCAATGGCTGTAAAGCCAACGGCGGCAGCGAGAGAGGCCGTGAAGTGCATCTTTGATGGCTACTTTACTCCAACAGAAACCTTATCGAACAACCAAGCAGTCGCTGCTGAAGCCGTGAACGAACTGGTGGAGGAAGGGATTAGAGCCCTTCATATACCTAGTCCAGGCAAAGCCGCATCCTGTCGAATCGGTCAGAAATCTGCACGGCGAGCGGATCCGACGGTATGCAGCGGTGGATAAAACCATGAAGCCAAGGCTCTAGTAGAGATTCCAATTGGGTAATACTGCAAGGATCTCGAATAACAGATTAGTTGCACGCCTATCATATGGACATGCTATGATTTAGAATAAATGGGTAAGACTCGGATCTCGTCCGGTTGCCATAGACATGGGCAATTATACATCCTATTTTCCAAACCAAGCCTGGGACTCTAACGCTATGCGCTGCTCTATTCGTGGGATCTAGGCTTGAATAGGCGGGCGTCTGCCGAGGAAAGGGAAAACACAGCCAAGAGGATATTCAGGAGCTGCGTTGTGGCTTACAGCTGCAGAATGCCACCGCAAGTGGAGATGGCTTCAGATGTTATATGGGGTATCGGCGAAAAGGGCGTCGATGGGCTCAGGGGAAATGGGCCGGCCTCCACGATTCTCCCCACAAACAGCTGTCACAATGACTGCGTGGTCGGACTGGGGTCTTTGATTCGCTCGACTTACAGCCTGTATTCGTTGCACCAAATCAGCGTGTTTAAGCTCTGGATACCCTTAACTGCAAGGTTAACTGCTAGCTCGTGGGTTGTGTTAAACTAGCCTGCTGATTGAGCTCGAGCTCTGCATATTCCGTCAGCACCATCCTGTCTGTTCCCTGCTATAAGACGGAAGGCTCGGGGCCACGTGCAGAGCTTTGGCTGTTGCTGCTTCAACGTATCTATCAATGGCTTGAATTGCATCCCACACCCTCAATGATGTCGCCAAGCCCCAGACTTACACACGCCGCTGCTGGTTACAGCTCATCCTTGACAGCATCGTCATCTCCGCGCAGAACCCGAATGCCATCAATAGTCGCCTCCAGGTGCATAAACTGCGGAGCGTCCTCTCCCAGTCCCCAGGCAAACACCCCGCCCAGCTGCAGCTCGCCGAGAAGCCGAGGCACTTTGGCTTTGATGGTGCGAGGCGTGTCGTAGGACCACCATCTCTTCTCTTCATCGTCCCAGTACCCGTAGCTTCCATCTTCATAGTAGCGGCCGTGAGCATGAGCTTTGCCAAAGGAATTGGCCAGCTCTACGGGAACCTCGTCGTGCCAGCTAAAAGCTGCAGTCTTGCCAAGATCGGCTCCATTGGCGGGGTCTTCTAGCAGTTGAGTGCGGCATCCCAATGGGTGCTGTAGATCGCATTGCTCAGTCATGAACCATTTGGCATAGTAACCAAGTCCAAAGTTCAGCTTGTGCGGAGGGGCGCCACGGTCTATATATCGCTTCATGGCTTCCCAGGAGTCAGCCACGCCGCTGTGGTGCTTGACAACGTTGTCGCGTCGGTTCATCATGTCGTAGGTCATTACGCTGATAAAGTCAACTTGATCCACAATGGACGGGATAGTCGAATTTGTGAAGGCCATCAAGTCTCGTTCCAGCGCTGGCACCGCGATTGAGAGCAGTTTCTTTTCTCCCAAGGCGGAGCGCAATTCTTGGAGAAGGAGCACAAATGCCTCTATCTCCCATTCCCGCTGAGAATTAGGAATGAGTCTATAATCGTCACGGTTTCCCCTGCAAATAGCGTCAGACAACCATTGCTCTGCAGTAGGTGCTGTGGTTATTATCCACTTACCCCGGATATTCCCAGTCAATGTCAATGCCATCGGCTCCTGTTTGGTCAACCATGGCCTTTACGTGGTTGGACCACCGCTTTCTCGATGAATCGTCACGCGCAGCTTCTTCAAATCCGGTGTCCCCCCAACCCCCCATTGCGACCATGATCTTGGTATTTGCGTCGAAATTCTGCCGCGTCTCAGCAACTGATGTAAAAAGCGGGAAATCAGCAGGCGTTTTGTCCACATTGAATACATCAGAGCGCATAAAAGCCAGTATCACATGCGTTATGGAATCCACGAGACGACGATCTGAAGGCACTGCCACATGTTGCCTACGAAGGGGTTAGCCATTTCGTAAACCAGGTAGAGATCAGGCCGAAGCAGAAGCTCACCCTGTGAGATACATGACGCATCGAACAGCTTCGTGAGCGTCAGCTGTGATTGAACCGGCCATTATGGCCAGCCATAAGGCCACTTGTAGGATTGATATCCGCATGATTAGGATTTTGGTGTTTGTGGTGTTCAAGTCTCGATTGTTCTATAAGCTTGGCCAGGCCACATTCAAGTACTAGAAATGCGCCACATTCAACGGTAATATGAATGAAAATCGGTTCTTTGCTGCCCAGTAGATACAACAAAGGTAGTCAGTGACCAATCGGCTTCATTATTCGAGCTGAATTCTATTGTCTGGCATAGACGAAGAGAGCAAGTAATCGCTGTGGTGGTGGACAGAACCATGCGTACAGTACATGTTACTTATGCATACGGTGCACAGTGCATGAGCTCAATCGATACGGTTATCTAATCTATCGGTGCGTAACTTTTTTTTCCTGGGCTGTAGAATCTCGAATAAAGTATCAGCTGATCAAAGAATAAAGTGACGAGAGCTTGTGAAGATTCTCTGCTTGGCTTGGTGAATGATGCAAACATTTTTGTAAAAACTCATCACTTGAGAATCGCAGTCACATTGTCAATCCTTTGGCGCACAGAAGTGCAATTGCGTCTCTGAATCGATACGACCTCCAGACGACCATGTTTGAAAACACCTGCACGCTTCCGCTTCACGCGGATATCTTCACCACTGCGCTGCACCCAACAGCACCTCTACTGAGCGTTGGACTGTCTAATGGCATTGTCGAAACTTTTCGATTGCCCCCGGGCAACTCTGCGGACGATAGCGTCGACGGAGACGCGAGCGTGCTGAGCGACGGGAGATCGACGATTGACTCGGTCTGGCGCACCAAGAGACACAAGGGAAGCTGTCGCTGTCTAGCCAATTCCCATGATGGACAATGTGGGTGCTCTCTTGGCTCTTGAAAGCCCATCTGCCTCTTACTGTCATGTGGCCTCGCAAATACTAACGGCTCAACTTCACAGACCAATATTCTGCTGGCACGGATGCGATGATCAAGCACTACGACACCGAAACAGGCCGCGTAATCTCGAAGCTTGCGATCCCAACGAATACCTCCAAGCCTGATGGCCCAGCGCTGCTCCACGTGCTCAACCCAATGAATCTCCTTCTAGCGACCGACACGGGTGCTCTACACATCATCGACTTGCGTGATGGCGCTGTGGGTAAAAAGCCGGCGCAAACACATTACCCTCATTCCGACTACGTCTCGTCCATCATGCCGCTCCCGCCATCGGAAGAAAGCACCAGTGGCTTCCCCAAGCAATGGGTCAGCACGGGAGGAACAACTCTGGCTGTTACGGACGTACGACGAGGAGTCTTGGTGCGAAGTGAAGATCAAGAAGATGAGCTTTTAAGCTCTTGCTTCGTGCCTGGCCTGGGGCCCAAGAAGAATCGAAACAATGGCGTTGTCGTTGTTGGGTCTGGGTCCGGCGTATTGACCATGTGGGACAAGGGAGCTTGGGATGACCAGCAAGAGCGCATCATTGTCGATCCGCCAAAGGCCGGCGGAGACAGCATAGACGCAATTGCGCTGATACCTAAAGAACTGGGAGTGGGCAAGAAGGTTGTCTGCGGTGTTGGCGATGGTAGCCTGAGAATCGTCGATCTGGTACGGAGAGAGGTGAATACGTCGATCAATCTGCGGCACGACGACATGGAGGGCGTGGTCTCGCTGGCATTCGACTCGGAGAACCGCCTGATCAGTGCTGGTGGTCGAACAGTCAAGGTCTGGGAAGAGTTATCCGAACTTCAAGGCGACCAGAGCGATAGCGAGAATGATGATGATGACGAGGACGATGATTCAGATGACGATGAAAAGGCAGCAAACGGCAAACGGGCTGCTGAAAGCGACAGCGACGATGATAGCGACGACGGGGTTGAGGAGATGAAGCAACGGGCTAAGAGACGAAAAGAAATGCAGCAGCACAAACTGGGTCCGATGGGCGCCCATGGAATTATGGGGTTTGAAGGTTTGGATTAAGGGCAGATATTTTGCTGCCAGCGAGGATATACCAGAGGCTTGTGATGTATGAGAGGTTCGTGATACCTCTATTTGAGATGCTATGGAGGTGTTCAAGAAGCAGGCAACTGAACACATAGATGATATATTATTAATGAGGGCATTTGCATGGCCAAGGAGCATTTTGAGGCCAGCTCAAATTTGGCCTTCTTTATCTACCCTGTCTTTTCGTTTTGCTATCTAAGCTGATTTTGATGCTGTTGACTCAACAGCTGTTATACGGCGGTGAACCGCCAATCGCACCTAGCTCTTTCTTTATTGCTACTTGTTCCACTCAATCTGAAAGGGAGGTGGACTTACATTGCGCTTTTTGCCAATTATCTGATGGTCTCATAAACGCGCAAATGCTGCGACAGGACTATGCGAAGAGCTGATGGCGCCGATCCCAATGGATCATATCAAGAGGCTGCCGGCTTTAGCCTGCCGTGTCGTCCTTGTCGATTCGATGGTTATTGATGAAGCTGAGAAAATGAAAATCCGCACGATTGTTGTTGTCCTTCAGACGCCTGGCAGGTGGATATAACTCCACTGAGCCGTGCTGCTCTTGGCAGATCTCCGTTCCGACGTCTTTTTGTCTGTTGTGCCAACAGCTGCATTGTTGCAGGCTGCACCAGTAGCGGACTCGGGTTTATCGACCTCGCCGTCAGTGTCGACAAAGACACCTGATGGGGCAGAAAATCTCCTTGTGTGGCTCTCCGTGAATCGTTGGTCGTATATAATCACCGTCGGCAGCATCTTGTTCTTCCTATTACCGCAGACATCGCTGTCCTCCTGTTCCTCCTCGGGCCCCTCCTCTTCAAGGCTTGTAGGGCTATCGGAAGCCACCTGCTGGTCTCTCCACGGCGAGAGATCCCCCGCCGCACCGCTATGCGTCGTCGGAATGCAAATGTGCGGAATGCTCATCTTGGAGCTGATTCGTCTCGCCATCTCGACGGCTCGGGGCCCTCCAACGCTGATTACAGAGTCGCGACCGAACATCATGGCCGAGCCGGGGCGCGTGTCTGAATCAATAATGTAGGCGTCAAAGTTGGGCAGCAGCGTGCGGATGCGATTCGCAAGCGAAAGGCGAGATGGGCTGTAGACGATGAGTGGGCGGGACAGACAAAGTTGGTTGAGCTCGGTGGGTAGGCGGGCGATGGTGCCGTGGCCGAGGACGACTCGCGGCGAGTCGGATTTTGCAGCGACGGACTGGGACGAGCGGCGGCTGCGACGACGATGGCGACGACGAAGGGAGCGCGAATATTGAGAGTGCTGCGAGTGCTGCGAGTGCTGCGAGTGTCGAGAGTGATGGGAAGAATGAGAATGACGAGAGGCAGGAGAGGTGAGGGAGGCAGGTGAACGAGATGCTTTCTGAGTGGGACTGCCTGACCTGTGAATAGATGGCATGGCTATTTTTGGTTGTAAACTGTAGAAATCGATCTGCCAGTTGCGAAAAATGCCAAACAAGAAACGGATGCTTTTAATGGAAAAGACTTCGCCCCTCACCCCCAATTCTAAAGCGAGGACCCCATTGAACGGCAAAAGTGGCGAGAAAAGGATGGGAATTCTGAAATTCCCCATAACTGGGCCCGTTCCCAACTGGCATTTCTTAGTCCCAGACAAAAGACATGGAGCGCGGGTTTGATGCATGCAATTGGATGCATGCATGTACATGTGGCGGTTTTAGGCAGTTGGGCAGATCCTTTAAAAAGGAGCCAGAACGCCGGGCCGTGTCCGAGGTGGGCGATGATCTACGGACAGTGCGATCTGGCTGGGGAGCGAATGAGATGCTGTGGATGGCGATTTGTGATGGATGACAGTTTGGGCAGTCTATGACGGGTGACCTGGTTGAGAGTGGCGATTATTGGAATAGGGGGTGGGAATTTGCTTTATGGATGGATGAGTCGTGTTATAAGAATGTCTTGAACCTGTGTATTGAATCATGAGTAGTTGTCATTGGCGATGCGCCATTTGTGGCGGGGAGAGCCGTAATAAGACATGTAACCACACAGGCTACTATGATTTTCAAGGGATGACCATCAAAGTACATGTTGAAGTATAGGTACCTGGCTAGCAGTTGAATCGGATCGGACATTTGGAAATGTACAATTGGTGTAGCCAGCTGCGCTTCGCAGGCAACAAATTCAACAAAGGTCAAGTCCTTTAAAATGACTTTCCTCTATAAACCCCCTATGAAAGCTACCTTATTTAGGTAAATATGAAAGGGGGAAATGCGCCGGTGTAAATAAAAGGTGCCTGACTTCGGCCAGCCCATTGGCAGCTTGAGATCGGCCCCCAATATGCTAGTTGGCATAGCCTGCAAGACTATCTGAACACTGCAGCGGCGGCAATAAAACCCGAGGTAGGGCGTCTTGGTTGACTACCAATGGGTATAGGCTACGTACAGTAAGCATTATTAGTACCTGCGGAGCGTTTATTCCGTACGCTAGTTTCGACCCTTATATCCTGTATCAGATGCCAGCGATCAGCGCACTTGGTGTCATAAAACTTTCAGATTTGCTTTTTATGTTGGGCAATCTTTGTCCAGCATCCCAGTTCAATTATCTAGCCCTCTGGCTGTGCTCTAAGCCCATGTACCATTGCCACCGCACTCTATGCCACTAGTTAGGTACTGCTGCTGCTATTATACCACTGCTACTACTGCTACATGCATACAATTTCAATGCTTTCATAGCTAGGTGGACTACCTACCTTATTGAGCTATAGATGGTATGGTGAATCATAGAATTGAATGGTTGGATACCTTTTCCTTTATTCTAGGACATCACGAAGCTGTAAACGCTCCATCCATAATGAACTTGATCAATCTTGATGTTATTCCGAAGTTATATCTTTCGTCTCTCTAGCATAGGTCGCAACGCATTGTGTAAATGTCACATAATTACTTGCTGAGAGAACAATATCCTCACGCCGCAAGTGTTGCTTATATAATAAACCAATTTCTAAGTCAAAGAGCTGATCTAATTAGTATCTCATCGCATTCCGCCTTTAGCTCTTACTGCACAACATTATAAACAGTTATAGTTTTAAGCCGCACCTACCAAGTAGCTACGTCAAATGCCTACCACTGTTAGCATTAACCTTCAATATATTTTTAAAATCTACATTCATGCGCATGCTTATTTAAACAATATCCTATAAGACGCGCTCGAGTTGATTCTTTTAATACACTGCTGTATAAATCCTCACTCATGGAGTACCGTGCAGGGTAATATCTTATTACTACTTACCTTTCATTCCGCCATCTAAAATAATAATGTATATAGAGCGTATAGCAGATATAACGTACATTCAATTTGATGATGAAATCCGGATGTATTTTACTCACCTCGCTCAGTGCCTATCAACTAAATGTCGATCATTACGTTTTTGAAAGTAAGATTGTTTTGCTGATACTCGTTTAGGAAACACTGATGGCTAAAAATGCTTGTTTGGGACGTATTGCAGAATTGGGAACTATGCTGATCAGAGAAGCTGTTGGGCTGGGTGAGCAGCAAAAGGGGGGCCGCCAGCACATGGAAATGGAAAACACACATACCAAGGTGTATTTGTTGATGCTGTTTTGTTTACTACAAAGTGCGCGTGTTCATTTCGTATACCCCCTCTTTTCTTAGACTGACTTGCTGCCTTGGGTGTCTGCACAAGCTACCTAGCTGGGGGCGGAGAATTTTCCGGTTACTCTGGTCTTTCAGCCATTGACGGGATCGAAAGTGACAACATCACTTCTTCATGGAGATGACTTGCTGCAATGAAACAATGTTGATTTACAATACCAGTTGCAGGAACGTCTACCATGGCCGCATGTTCCGTTTGAGCATTGCCGAAAACTTCCTTTGCAGCGCTTCTCTTGACGCATTCGGGGTTTTTGCTTTTTTTCATGCAATCTTGCGCTTTCCATCTATATATTCTCTCTTGAACAGCCCCCCGTATGCTAATACCTAAGTAGCTAGCATTCCAAAGGTAAACACTTGGGCTATACTATTATTTGTCGGCCATTATGGACCTCGTAGCCAATCCTATACAACGACAACTATATCGCATACTGGTTCTTCAATCTCACGATACACGTGGCTGTTCTTGTTTTGCCGGCCGACTCTATTTGGACGGGCATAGCTTGCGGCTATAAAGAACACGAGTGATGTTATCTCCATGATTCGGCAGTGGACGTAGGTAGGTATTCTTTGGTACGGCTGAGAGAAGAAAGATGTGTCCATATTGCCTGAACTTTGAAGCGTACTTTGTCGAAATCCCCCGCGGGAGATTTGAAGTAAGTGGGTTGATTGTTTGGTTAGAATGGAAACAGGATAGACCTCTCTTGGAATACAAAGTAAAGGGTATACTTATAAAGTGTAGTGACATGTCTGTCACAATATACCATAGAAAAGGAAGGTGGTATTGCCTTTCAATGAGGCTGTTCAGTCCAACTGTTCAGCAACATAAGGATCGTTATTTTTCGAGTAGCAGAACGTAAGGCATCACCACAGACAGCCAGTGCCATAAATTCCAAGGCCAATTCTTTTATACCAGTAGCTAAAATGAGATCCTTTGCCTTTAGCCTTCTTGCCCTCACCAGCTCTACACGGCCTTCAGTGGCCAGTTCAGTACATGGTTTGGAGGTGGCGGCGAGGGTCCCGGCATTCCGCACATCTATGTGACTGAATACAGCACTAGATCAATCTACGAGGGAAGGGATTATGACGGAAGCTTTTCGAGCCAAGGAAAAGAATAGGTGAGGATATAAATATTTAAAGTCGATGGCGGGGGAGATGGCTAACCTGAAAATAACTTTATTTAAACCAGCGATGGTGACTATAGCTGGAACACTTCTGTCTAGGTGACTAGCGATGGATGTTTCAACATTGACTTCCAGCGCGCCTTTGGAGCTGGCCACGGCTACTGCTGTGGAGGTTCCCCCTGCAATCTGAGCGCCTGAGTATTCCGACTTGACTTGTATAGTCGTAACAGTGTTTTTATATTCTAAGTTGATGAAAATACTTTTTCAGTGGCTCATTAACTAGTAACCAGAAATAAGCCATCTTGGCAGGTACCTCAAAATCTAGCACAGATAGTTGACGATATCATCCTTTTACTTTATTGCTTCCTTGATGTGTACATAGCTAGCTAATATAGAATTTGCAATGAATTGAAACCGATGCATGCGCTTCATCAACCATGTCCAAGAACTTATGAAGGTGCTCAGGCCGCGAGCAGTATTGAGCAGATGGATTCCAGCGTTAGCAATTATTACCTATGATGTTGAGGTCTTTAGTTGACCGCGATTTGAGACCGTGTTGTTCGTTAAGCTGGCGTTGAAATTGATTGTGGTTCTAGGCTAATGCTAGAATAGAGGAAGTCTGCGAATGCCCGTTTAGGTTTCAAATTACGAAAGTGGCACGCTGAATCCCATTTTCTTTCTAGCTTGTGTTTTAACTGTTTATTTTACTTTTCCTTTACCACCTGTATATTTTTAGTCTGAATTGGCGAATGGTTGTTAGAATGGGTATTCTAGCATTTATCAATTAGCGCAAGATGAAGTGCCGGAGTATCGTCTGGAAACAGGCTGACTGGAATGAATAAATGAGGATAGACGAAATGATTCCTATTGATAGTTTTCTGCAGTTAAGATTGAATCCAAGGTAAAACTTATTTGCCTCTTTGCTGTAAACCTTGTAAATAGCGCCTGCAGGCTTAATATAGCGCCTGCATGCTCAATATAGCGCAAGCTTCATTGGCGCCAGTGACTGTTCAAAGTCTATCCGGTTTCGGCCGGCCGATTTATCCTCCGGGCTGCTGTCAAAACCTACCCACCTCAGATCGGAGGGGCAATTGATTCAATCGCATCTCCAGACAAACATCAACGCTGTAAAAGTTGCGAAAAGATGGCCAACGGCGCAGAGAACAAGACTCATACCGAGTCGCAGGTCTATCTCTCTACCAGAGGCGGCGACTACGATGTTGGTTCCCTTCTTCTCTTTGCTGGGCAATAATCGCCACAAGGTACTAACACTTCCAAGTTGTCATTCGAGACCGTTGTGCTCAAGGGACTCGCAGCCGACGGGGGTCTTTTCCTGCCGCATCAGATTCCAACCGCAGACAAATGGGTATGTGCGCAGCAATTCGATTTTTCATGTCGCATTCTGCGATTCTATTTTACAGTCATTACCGTGGGCCAATGGCTAAGACAGACTTCAGCGCGAGTGGAAAGACCTCTCCTACCCCGAACTGGCCTTTGAGATTCTCAGCCTCTACATTTCACGATCCGAGATCCCCGCAGACGACCTGAAAGCCATCATCGATCGAAGCTATTCGACTTTCCGCTCGAAAGATGTTGCCCCGCTGGTGCATCTAGAGAACAATCTATATCTGCTGGAGCTGTTCCACGGTCCAAGCTACTCCTTCAAAGACTGTATGCTCCACGAATGCGGATAGGGTGACATCATTGATCTGACATTTCCAAGGCGCACTGCAATTTTTGGGCAATCTCTTTGAATACTTTCTCGTTCGAAAGAACCAGGGCAAAGAAGGAAAAGGTAAGTTAACAGATGGAGCAGTTCTGGTACAAGCGGATTGTGTGCATGTGCTGACTGGGTAATAGACAGACATCATTTGACGGTTGTGGGCGCAACAAGCGGTGATGTAAGCTCATACTAGCCATACTATGCGATGATGGTTCTAACACTTATCAGACCGGATCTGCTGCCATTTACGGTCTCAAGGGCAAAAAGGATGTTTCCGTCTTCATCCTGCATCCCAAGGGCCGCATCAGCCCCATTCAGGAGTTGCAGATGACAACTTGCACTGATGCGAATGTGCACAATCTTGCCATTGAGGGAACGTTTGACGACTGCCAAGTGAGTATCGAACATTGTTGGAAGAAAAAGAAAAGCAAGAGACCAGCTAACACTATGACAGGATATCGTCAAAGCCATGTTTGGCGATGCCGATGCAAACGAGGCGTTGCAGCTCGGCGCCGTCAACTCGATCAACTTTTCCAGAATCCTTGCTCAAATTGTCTACTACTTCCACGCATACTTCTCACTCGCCAGACAATCTTCTTCTTTCAAGGTTGGAGATGAGGTTCGATTTGTGACCCCCACCGGCAACTTTGGCAATATCCTCGCCGGATACTTTGCGAAGCAGATGGGTCTTCCCGTGGCCAAGCTTGTCGGTATGTATTCTCTGCCAAACCCCTCAAGTCTGAGATCCAAATCTGACTCGTGCATAATTAGTGGCAACAAATGAGTAAGTAGCCGAGCTGGAGATACTTTTTGGTTCTTACGATTGTGCCATTCATCTCAATAGTGGCGATACTCGTATAGAAGCTGTTCTATAACCAACATTTACTAATGCTATCCCCGTAGGAACGACATCTTGCATCGTTTTTGGCAGACTGGCCGATATGTAAAGAGCCCCGTTCAGGACGAGAGCAGCTCAAAGGCCGAAAACTGCAAGGAAACGTTGAGCCCAGCTATGGACATCTTGGTCTCCAGCAACTTTGAGAGATTAATGTGGTTCCTAGCCAGGGGTAAGCTTCCTTACTCGGTCCGATTCATCGCCAAAAGCTAACTCTTTGTGTAGATTTCGCTGCAACTGTTGGCATGGATGAGGAGTTCAACAGAAAGCAAGCTGGTCAAGAGGTCTCCGCGTGGTACAAGTCCCTAAAAACCACGGGCGGTTTCGGCCCTGTACATGATGAGATCATGGACAACGGACGCCGCACTTTTGAAAGCGAGCGCGTAAGCGATGCACAGACCGTGGAGACGATCAAGTCCAGCTACAACAAGATCAACTACGTCCTGGACCCCCACTCGGCTGTCGGAGTCACGGCATCAGAGAGATCTATTGCACGTACCGACTCAAACGCACACCACATCTCGCTCTCAACAGCCCACCCCGCGAAGTTCTCAGACGTCGTCACCAAGGCGTTGGCAGACGAGCCTAAATTCAACTTTGAGGAGCAGGTGCTTCCTGATGAGTTCAAAGCTCTTTCAACGAAAGAGAAGCGCGTTACCCTTGTGGAGAACTCATGGGAGAAGGTGCGGGAGCTTGTGAAGAGCCAGGTCGAAAAAGACCTCAAGGCTGAAGGTAATTAATCCGGGAACAAAAGTACATGAAAAATCCCGTTGCGTCACATAATGCTTCTACATGGCTAGATTATCAACTGGGTTAGAAAAAATATCATCTTCATTTGGGGGCTTGTAGTCAACTGATTACAGCGTAGTACTGCCGACTTTGGCATTACAAGGGCGTGAAATGGCGGCGACAAAGCATGATGTGAAATTAATACAGAAAATCTGGCGGGGATAAAAGAGGAATTGTCTGTAACGAGTGATACCATGAAGCAGGGAGTTACATTCATTGCGCACAGGTCAATCTGTTTACACGGACGTCTGCAGGTTGAAGATACAGCATGGTGGACTTCAAACCTAGGTAAGGGTAGCTATTCAAGCGGCTCAGTGCGACGTATCATTCAGCCTTTACATCTATATGGTCTTTGATATGCCTGAATATGTAAAATGCTTGTAGCACGTCATTCCACTGAATTGAGGCATCGAACGAAACAGGGAGCACGATTGCAATGTTGCAGTACAGCTGATGAAAACAGAGTTGCAACATGGACACTAGAGAAGAACAAATGGCCGATTAAGCCCTGCTCAACAGAGCCCTGCAGTCCAATTCGAGAAGAAGAGCGAGCCACGTTGTTAAAGACATTCCGAATCAGGAACTTGCATGGAAGAGACGAAGACGCCCGATAAAGCTCCGCACTCGTGCATGGGTAAATGAAGAGGGGGGTCGTACATTGCGCAAGTGCACCCATCGTAGGAGCAAAGGCCTCTTTTGGATTTGCAGCGGAGATATACCGCGTATCGAATCGTCCATCGAAGCAAGGATTCATGCATCTATATTTAACCTTGCTAGAGTTTTAAGCCATGTCTTGTGTAGTTGACGTCGGCGAAATTGAGTCACCTTGCAGTTTGGTTGAAGCGTGGAATACAATTTCCACGAATGATAAGACGGATTGCTTCTTTTTGCAGCACGCGGGTAATGTAAAGTAGCGGGTGGCTTTCTTTTTTAACGAAACGTTCATAGAGAGCGCCCCAAGTCCTTACAATAGAAACCTAGTGATTTGCACCTTTATGTATTACTAAGGCTGAGTATCTGCGATTAAGAGGAGCTTCAACCCGATGCCGGACAGTGTACTAAGAATATGTGTTGGATCCACTCATGATATCGATTGCAAGAAAGAAAGTCACTAGCATCAATGACTTGCGTCTCTCTTTCGCTTAACGGGCGATTTTCCCTCTTGCTCTTCCAACCAAAAACTGCTGGCTTGTCAGTTCCGAGCCGGGGTTGCCCATTCGTAAAGTGGAGCAAAATGTTCGGGGCCGGCGTCCGGGCTTTGACTCTGCCATTTTGGGCAAAAAGGCCAAAAGAAGGAAAGGAAAGGAGAAATTGAGGGGATAACAGGAAAACCACCCAAAGTCCTTGGCCAAAACTGAGCCAGGCGGGAGGAACGGCTACCGGTATCAGATTTCACATGCCGATTCATCGCTGCCTGCTCGAAAGCCGAGAACCATCTTTTGTTTTAGAGCATAGTGACGGATCCCTGGCCATTTAAACCAGGGTCCGTAGCTTGCAAGTGCCATCGGCAGTGCCTTGTCCCATGCTGGCGTTTGCCGTCAGTACCGAATGCAACTCCCGCATTGGGCTTCCCAGGCCAAATCTCGTCATTCGCATCGACGAAGCAGTGCAGAAATATCTCGTATCTACACCAGCAGCCCTAATTCCGGTATGGGTTCGTACCGATATGTGGATGCATCTTTGCAAACTCACCGAGTGGTGGGGACGTTCATGATCATCCGCTTGCCGGTTGTAGCAAAGTTCCTAAACAGCTTCTCCACAAGAGCCAAAATCACCTTCTAATAAAAGGATCGGCTTCGATATCTGTGACCTAACCATTTAAGCTTAGGCAGACCAGGAAACAAAAGCAAAAAAGTAAAATGGCGAAACACTAGGGATTACCTACTACCCAGTACTTGTGGTGGCTGCGCAGCTTTCACGGCGATGGCCGAGGCCAAATGCTGCTCTGCGCGTGTCTGAGTACGGCAAGGATCAGGCACATGAAGCTCCGCGTTGAAACCCCATTTCTTGTCTCTTCTGGAAGGATTTTGGGGGGAATGGCGTGACTGGCTGCTTTGCGGTCCCTCCCCCCGGTCCTTAAACAAGTCTGCCCAGCTGCCCTGTGGGTTTCGGATGGCTCCATAAAGGCAGGTGGTGTTTCAGTCGGGGGGTCTTTGCTGACAGACAGCGACTCCGGGATGGAGGCGTGTTTTGCGCTTTGACGGCGGTGATGGTAGCCGAATGCTGCCTCTTTGCTCGGCCTTGTCTGTTTCCTCGTGAGGTTTTGATTTCTCTCGGCCGAAACTATATTAGAACGACGATGGCCTCACTCATGGGACTGATCTTCAGCAACAATCACTTGTCTGTTCCACCCATCACAACAACAGTCTTATAAGCCCGGAGCTACTCTTGAGACTGCCCCTCCTTGTTCTCAAGGAATTGAATCTGTTGTGACAAAGCTTGAAGCTCTGCCAGCATCGCCATCATGTTTGTGAAGAGCTCTGCCTCGGCCGGCCTTTTGGTCGCGCTGTTCAGCTATGTGTCTGCGAGCCCGGTGCTCTTGAAGAGGGAGCCCGCAGCGCCGGCCAACTTGGTCCTGTCTCCGGCCGGCAACGGTGGATCGGACTTGAAGCTTGCCACGCAGGACAACTTCATCTGGACCCATGAGGACCAAGGTATGTGACTCCATCGCATCTTGTTGTCTATAAGATACTTAGATCTGACTCTTCTCTGCAAACTGCAGGCATCTATGCCAACTTGACCGTCACGGCCAACCAGGGCGTCCGTCTGCTCAGCGCGCTCAGCTTCCAAAACGTCGTGGAATCGGTCGACTGCAGCTCCCAAGACGTCACGGTCAAGTTCGACAGCGCCACGTCCCTGAAGGCGGCCCAGACGGCCTGGGCCTGGGTCAACCAGGCGCCGGCCAACACCATCATCTACATCGCCGAGGGCGATACTTGCGCCGGCGACAGCGGCCGCCAGCCCTTCTCCGTCGAGTCCATCGCCTACGAT
Source organism: Trichoderma sp. CBMAI-0020 (assembly GCA_030708095.1). Taxonomy (NCBI): domain Eukaryota; kingdom Fungi; phylum Ascomycota; class Sordariomycetes; order Hypocreales; family Hypocreaceae; genus Trichoderma; species Trichoderma sp. CBMAI-0020. The sequence goes on from JAJNCI010000001.1 coordinate 2,728,733, forward strand.
ACCGTGGCTAACACGGCCACGCTGGCGGCTACAAAGGCTGCGTGGAAGAGCTTCGCCCAGGACGCCAGCATCCGAATCAGCGGCACGCCGGCCACGGGCACCAGCACGCGATCCGTCAGCAAGGACGTGGCCATTGACGTGAGCCACGACTTCTCGGGCCCCATCTACAGCACCACCATCGACGGCGTCACGCTCGGCATCGCGTGCTCGACGTGCAACACGCAGGGCACGCTCAACGCCGACATCACGCTCTCGCTGTCCAACGGCTTCGAGGCGTCGGTCACGACGGCCAACAGCCTCGGCGCCACCTTCGAGGTCAGCCTCACGGCCAGCGGCGGCCTGTCGTCGCCGCTGTCCACCAGCATCCCCATCTTCAGCACCGCGCTGGCCGGCTTCACCATCGCCGACGTCGTCACCATCGGGCCGCAGCTGCAGCTCGTCGCCGAGGCCTCCATCTCCAGCTTCACGGCCTCGGCCACGGCCACCGTCGGCGTCGAGGCGACTCTCCCCGACGGCTCCGGCTTCACGCTCGGCCAGGGCGTCAACATCAGCCCCGTCATCCAGGCCAAGGGCCTTGGACTGAGCGGCCAGGTCTCCATCGCGGCCAGCATCGTGCCCACTGCCACTCTGCAGCTCGCCGCCACCTTCTTCGACGAGGGCCTCGTTGGAGGCATCGCCCTCAAGGCCCCTCAGCTGACTGCCAACTTTGCCGGAGCTGCGAGCACTGCTGGCGAGACTGCTTGCGGAAACAGCACTGCCGAAGTCTCGGTCGAGATTGACGCCGGCGTGGAGCTCGATGCCTTTGGTGGATTCGGAGGAGCGACTGACGAGCCCAACTTGACCAAGATCTTCTCTGCTTCGACGACTCTGTGGAAGGCGTGCTTGGTCGTGTAAATGTACTAGACGCGGATGTTTGGAGACTCTACCGTTCTTGAATGCCGGGTGTATATAGCTGTGAAGTTGTTTGTATAAACCGCGCTTGTATCTAAGGGGGGTTTTAAATGTTGGGTAATTGGGTATATAAATATATGAAAGAAATTTGGGTACCTTTCTATAGCCTCGGTAGTGAATGATGGGATAAGAAAAAATTGAACTACAAGATATGAGCTTTTGCTATGGTGTAAAAAAGTAAGTCAAGGTGGCCTTAAAAGATGAACTTTATGCAACATCTAAGCTACAGTTAGGGGCCAAAAATTTACGAACAGGAAAAAACAGATACACCAAATTGAGGAGGGAATAATCTATCACAGCTTTAATCCACAATAGCTGCTATAAAATTACATATTATAAGTAAGTACTATTAAAATATAAAATATTCATCAATTATCATTAAATTTTAATTCTAATCACCTGCATATGTATTTATCGATTTAATTATTAATTTTTGAAAACTGTGACTTTTGGTGGTACTTGGTATAGCGTTCGCAGACTTTTGGCCCCTAATTGTACCTAGACCATGTCTAATGCATTGGAAACTGTTCTGCCAACCTACGCACTCCCCCAGTGTCTTGTCAAAAACGCATCAAGCGTAATCGGCTCCACTTCAGGCACTTTCTGGTTAATCGTTGGCGCAAGGTCAACGTCTCCCTCTTCGATAAGCTTCAAGAACTCATAAATCATCGTCATCAGGGGTTCCTTGTTTCCCGCAATCAAGCCATCGAGCTGCTCCAAAGAAAAAAAAGTCTTGCTCAGAGACTTGCCGGTGATGCGCTCCACCTTTTCGACAAACTCGTTGACCGACACCTTTCCCCCGACAATGACGCTGTCCTCGTCCCATTTCTCAAAGTCGAGAGCGGCGGTGACGTACCTGCCAATGTCTCTCATGTCTGTATAGGCCAGCTTGCGCGATCCGTCTCCGGGAATCGAGGCGGTGCCCGCCTTGATATCGATGATCAGTGGCGGTCCCAGGTAGCCGGAGCGTCCGACGGCCTCTTCGCGTGGCGCTTCTGCAGCCCAAATGTTCAGCCAGAGCCCGACGATGAAGCGCGTGTATTCCAGCCCGGACTTTTTGACTGCTTCCCAGACGCTCTCTTTGATTTTGTAGTAGGTGACTTTGTCGTATGCGGGGACTGCCCATTCCGACGGGACAAAGCGCTTCACTTTGGCCTCCTTGGCTGCTTCTAGCAGGGCGAGCTGCGAAGTGGCAATGACGGGACCGTACGCCCAGATGCAGCTCAGGACGGTGTGGACGCCCTCGAGGGCCTTTGTGAGCTGCTCGTGGGATTCATAGTCTACGACTTTGACGACGGCGCCTTTTGTCTCAAGGTCGGGCTGGGGGGAGCGAGAGAGGACGACGAGGCGATGCTTCTTGGATGCGAGGATGGCGTTGATGATGTTTGAGGCAATGGTGGAATTACCTCCGGCGACTGCGACGGTAACCATTTTGGCAATGAAAGGTTTGAGGGCTAAACGATGTATTCCGTTTATGGAATAAAAGTGTGTGTGTGTTTGTGTGAAGATGCTTCTTATCTTGACGGGAGGACCATGCTCGCCTTTATATACGTCTCGTTCTCCATTACCAGAAGCCCAGACGCTTCCATTGTCTGGTTTCACCAACGATTGATGCTACGGCGTTACAAACAGCGTTGAAATTGCCCTCTTATCGTGTCTACAACAAGATCAAACAGTATTGATCCACTCTCCGCTCCGCTGCCTCGCGGCCGAGGGCGGCCGCGCGGGTTACTACGGCCCCAGTCTGGGTGGTGGGGACGTTTACGATGAATGGCAAATGATGCTTGCATAAGACTGTCTCTAGACTGATCAATTGATATCCACTCGAGGGTCTACATTGCTATTACATGAAAGGAACTCTTATGCTATTATGAGACTCTAGAATTATCAATACGTGGCTCTGAAAGGGTGTAATTCAGATGCTCTGTTACTCGCTCCCTTTATATTCATCTCTATTATAATTACATGCGTGTATAACTCGTATTATTTCGACATCAATCGCCTATTTAGAGAGCAAAGCGACCAAACATGGGTCGTTTTCCATGGGCTGAAAGGAATTAAAGGTGGATGGCGCCGATAGCATACTTGTCAGTATACTGTCCACGGATTGGAGATTCTTTGCTATACAATGAAAACACAATATTAACCATGTATTGCATTCAATACTAATCAAGGGGAAATCATTACATACCTGCAGCCTGCCATCTCCTGCCGTAGTTCCAGGTGGCCTCGCGCAGCGTTTCTAATGCCGTGCTCCACTCCGTGTTATCCATGTCACCATGGAAAGATATCAGCTCCAGAGTAGCACGATAGACGACATGGCTATACGACGGAGGAAACGACAGCACGTTAATGTCAAAGTAGTGGTTGTTTATTGTCCGTGATATGTCGACAATCATACGGACGATAGTCTGGACAGCCAGGGATGATGCTACAGTGCAATGGGTCGGAAACCGTCCCACTTCTCCTTTGCTCAATGCTTCAGCCGTGACATACGGATGTCGAGTGTGAAGTAGCAGGAGGGACCTATAGCCATTAAATTTCCTCTTGTTAGTATGGCTCATAACGCTATTGCAAGTATTGAGGCGGTGACTTACACGAGCACTACAGCAGAAGGTTCGCAGAAGCCACATTTGGCACCCTCGTTCAGATCGACAAGGGTGTGCATGAGGTCTTGGAGCTCAGCGTCCAGTTGAAACTTGTCGTCACCCAGAAAATCGGCCTCTGAAGCCGTCGCCAGGCGTTGGCGAAAGGAAATGGTCCGGTCAAACAGACGCCACGCTTCTGCCTGGTAGCCAAACCCGCCAAGCGCCCTTTTATCACGAGCAACGCCGTCTTCGCCAACCCCCGTGAACGAAGAATCGAGATCGACGGCTTCAAAGGGGAGGTGCTTCGGCATCATGTCTTGGTAGTGTGCAAACGGCTTAGTCAATGTGGCCTCGGGCAGTAAAGTCGACCTAGCTCATGGCGTAAGTATGCGACCAAATATGATATGCTCGAAATCATGTCCAAACCTATCGCGGATGACAAGCGCCCACCAAATGTTGCATCTCTCGGCTGCCTCGGTCCATTCGTCGCTTCTTTGAGCAATATCGGACGGCGGCTTTTCATTGTGCAGGTCCATCCAATGACCCATGCGTACGCATAAGCCAATCGTCTTGTAGCATTCCTTGTGCATGCCGAAGCCATACTCGTAGCACGAAAGCAGGATCCCTGCCTGGATCATCTCCAGAGACGCATCTACCGTTGCATTCAGGTACCAGTAGATGGAGCGCACTGCTCTGTACAATGGTTCCTGTGCTGTGCTACTTGTAGGATAGTGGATTGATAGGAGAAGGCACAGCAGCAGAATCGCGAAATCCGGACGCTTCGTTTTGCTGAAGTCTGTCAACCTGCGATAGAATAGCTTCCGCGACATGATGGGCATCCATTTGTGGATGTTGTCAAAGTAGCAATGGGATGCCCCGTATATCTCTCCCGGGTGTGACTGAAGGAGTTGGTAGACTTCATCGCCCACGTCCAGTGTCGAGGCGATTGTCTCGAGGCGCGAAACGAGGTCCGCACAGTCGTCAGCCGAGCCTAGTCGACTCGTTCGCTCAGCAGACAATGTCCTGGTATCCAGGGGAGTCGAGTTGGAGATTTTGGTCGTTCCAGGGATGAGCAATCCCTCAAACGTCTTTAGTCTTTTTCTCAGCTGGCGGAACTCCTCCAACATGGGCACCGTATCGGCGTCTTCCTCGTATAGGCATTGTATATGCAACCTAAAGCAATGAGCCTGGATCTAGCACCGCATCAGGAGGCTAGGATCAGGTTCTTAGCTACTCACTTCTGACACTGGAGGCACTTGGGCAGCGCCTTGTCGCACTTCTTCTTCTTCCGTCGGCAAGACAAACAGACATTGTCTGCTCGCGATGTGGGTCTTTCGGCATTCAAAGGTGGAACGGTGGAAGCCATGGCTGCCGATCAAAGGCTCTGAACAGTTGAATCACAGCGACAGGACAAGTGCAGAACACAAAGTGTTTGATTGGAAGCAGGCCATGGGGGAGCGCTCTGCACGTCGGAGTATTATTGCGATCCAGATCGGACTTTGAGGAGATTGGCGGCTTTGGCCATGATGAGAAGTTGGCGGCCGCCGTCGGCCGCCACAGCCAAGCCCGCATTTGCTTATGCGAGCAACATGGGCCGCGATACTGAGCTGATGCGATGCTGATGCCGGATAGCATTCCCTAGGGAGTTTGCAGGTCGATTTGGTTGTCTAGAACGGCCTGGCTTATAAATGCATTTGAGAAGAACGTGTATGCTTCTTGTATAAGTGTAGGTGGTCAATAGAGCATTCCGTCTCCGCCATAGTCCGCATGAATGAGATGCTTATGAGCTGGCTTCATACCTTTGACGGACGAAAAGAATATCACGTCTGTGGATTTGACACGTTATTCAATCATACAAATATTGAATCGCAAGCTCTGGAACCAACTGCTTCCAACTGCCTTGGCCGACTTCATCATGCTACATCCCTCAGCGCACAATTTCCCATCCAGCTCTGCGTCCTGAAGAGTCACTTTGGCTCAGGACAGTGTCATGCAGTTGGTCTAGTGGCGCAATGGCAGCGCGTTGCTTTCCGGTGGCAGAGGTTCCAGGTTCGAGCCCTGGCTGGATCGTGCTTCATACTTATTTTTTGCTGTAAACGCCTCCGGTCCTTGGTTCGACAAAGGATGCTTTTTTTTGTGTGCATGTGAAGGAGTGAAGACTTTAACTTGTTGTGGAAAGCAGAGCGAGGCTATGTTCTGAATTTGGCAGATGCAGGCCCTGTACTTTACCAATGTCAGAAACAGCGTCTTTACCAAAAGCGGGTTTAAGCTGTGTTTGCTTTCAAGTGATCTATTACTTCTGAGAAAAGAAAAGAAAAAAAAAAACAGAAATCATGGATTTGTTTCGTCGTCCTCTTATTACCATGCCTACACCATCTCCCTGTTGCTGGCCATTTTGAACGTTGGTTGCTGAATCTCGTTACTACCAGAACTGCTAGCATTTCATCTGTTGGGAGTTGCCCCATCATCCCAGAAACGAATACTTCTTCGGTAAGTGCAGTGAAGCTCCTGCTGGGAGGAGCGTGAATTTCTCAGCTCGGAGCTAAATGGGTGTGTGACATCGAAGCTCGATGAGGTGTTGCAGCACATCAATGCCACAACCTTAGACCGGCATTAGCATCCCGCAGTCAATCCAGTTTGGCCTATGAGACACCAACGGGTCCGAATACGCGCGCCCTATGGCTACAACCCCTGCGTGGTCGCACCTTGGGTATCAAATCTGATGCCAAACCAGCCAATGGAGCCTGTGCCCAAGGCTTTTCACGGTCCAGAATAAGAATACTGTTACGACCCGTACACTCAAGAACAGCCAACAGAGTGTGTGAAGCGCTAAAGAAGCTCGCTGATCTGAAAATAGCATGCACCATGATTCCATCTACATGAAGCAGCAGCCGATGTTTACATGTATACTACACATGTCTTTTTCTCCTGCTTACATGGTTGACGAATTCCACGAGAACGCGGCTAGACCAAGCCACAGCACGCCGTCATAGGTGCGTACGCTGTAGAAGAAGCCGGAATCGCTCAGACACGCCGGCCAATCAGGGCTTGCGCGTGGATGCATCGCCAGTCGTCCTTCTTTTCGCAGTGGATGCCGCCTCCACGAGACGAGCAATTAGCAGGGCAGTACCAAAAATTTCTGCAACTGGCGAGGCGAGGTGGTAATGGGTGCATCATCAGTGCGGAGAGCCATCGGTACTGTCTGATCAGCTGCCACTTTCCGGCTGCGATGAGCTGCTGGGGCTGAGGACGAGGATCGGTGCTGGCGGGGACTTGCGCGATGCCTGGCGGGCGATGATCGTGAAACAGGCTGCTGGCGCTTAAATTCCTTTGTGCTGCGAGTTGCTGCGAGGTCCTTGGCGGTTGGTGACGTAGCGACAAGCCACGGCGAATGACATCACGCCCTCAGCAGCAGCTCTTGCTTGGCCAAGAATGGTTGGATGGGCTGTTCAAGGTGTGAGACAGACTCAAAGAGAGCCTAGAATCGTGCTATTAAAGCCTTCATGGTCTCTTCTTCTTGTCGCCCATCTCCATCTTCGCCTCTCGCATCGAGTCTCTCCGCAACTGCATCTTTATCGCCTAAAGGAGCGCGCCATGCAGCGTCGCATCGCCATCCATCCCCAACAACAAACAACCTCAGCAGTCTTCGCACAAAAGTCGGCGCATCGCATCGCATCGCAGCCCAACTAGCCCGAATTCGAGCCCCCCTTGGCCAAGTGCTCTTCGGTGACTGGACCGCCATCACACGCCATCCTTAGTCGACACACCTTTGAGCCAGCCGGCTCCGCATCTTTAACCACCTAATTCGACGCCAGCCGCTTTCGCTGAGACGCTCCAGGCAGCGCGGCCGCTGATAAAAACCCGTCTCTCCTCCCGCCTCCAGGCCTTTGACGGTGTTGCTCGACAGCTATAGAGTCCTTTCGCAATAGCAGGCGCTTTGTCTCGTCGAGGAGAAGACAGTTATCCCAGATATTATCAGACAAAAAGGGCAGCTTGCCGTCAATACCGCCCAACATGGCTCTCGGAATGATTACCATCATCCACATTGTCCTTGCCATCCTCGTAATCATCGAGCTGGGCATTACAGGATACCGTAAGTCTCGTCATGCAGCTGCATCTTTGCAGACTTGTTCTTTTTCTGTTCACAGCTAACATGCCTTGTTCCTAGTTGTTAACATGACAAGCGGCTTCGGCGCCTCATCGCCGGCCACATATGCATTCCTGCTGTTCGACTCAATCTGGAGCTTGTTCATTCTCATCTACCTGGCCATTACGCCCATCTACCTTGCTCGCCTCTACCACGCTCTTGGCGCCTTTGTCCTGCTGGTCCTTACGACGATTTTCTGGTTTGCAGGTGCCATTGCCTTTGCGTGCTTCGTTGGCGCGCCAGCCTGCCACGGGTATAGCTGGTGCCAGACCAATGAAGCCGGCGTTGCCTTTGCCTTCTTCTTGTGGGCTGGCTTCCTGGCGCTCACCGTTCTCGAGGGCTTGACCACCATGAGGGGCCACGCGCGGGCTGACAAGACCACCCCCTCCAACGTTTAAAGCAGGTGGGCGCTGATTTATATGCGACAATGCGACAAGCGAAACGATGCAATGAGATGCGATGCAAAGCGATGTGATGCGATGGATGGTGTGTCGATGTGGGTTCGAGGACCCTGCTCTGGTTTTTGGTTTATGCTTATTGCGTGGGATTGGAGGGATGATACCCTAATGCTACCTTGATTCCTGATTTCATGAGTGGTTCTTACTATTTGATAAGTTTATGTTGGTATTTCTTGTTGCCCGAGGCATTTGGAGACAGGCATGTCAAATCGGCGACGGTATGAATTAAAGTATGAAATAAGTATGAAATAAAGTATGAATTCATGAGGCATAAGACGATTACTTGCTGCATACTGTGACGACCTTGTACAGATAAAAACTACAAAGTATCTCAATCAAGCTTTATTCATTCACGATGCTTTTTCACTGGAACTGCTGCCATCAGCCGATTTCTGCTCGGGTCTGTGCTGATGCCGCATCGGTCCCTGCGTGCCGACCCCACCTAAAGCGGAGCGGTGACGGGAGGGCATCATTGATGTGTTCTCAGAGGTACGTGGACAGGAAACATGTAAAACTGCGATTAATAGGCGAGGAGCTTGGCAAGCGTTTGTGAGATGGCGAGCATTGGCGGCGAAACACGTGGCAGAGGCTCTTAGTTGCTGGAAGACCTATTCTGCTACTAATGAGAGCGGTGTGCCATGTTGTTTGGCATAATCGCTGCTGCATTAGCTTCGTGCGTGTCCAAGGCCCATCGATGGTTCCCAAGCAAGCACAGGTTAGTAATGGAAACCAAAGAGCTTCTCGTGACAGCTTTTCCATTAATTTAGCCTCCACCAGTCTATTTCAGTGGCTGGTGGCTGACCATTTCTTTTTCTTAGCCATCCAGTCAAACCACGTTTTACAAGCCACAGGCAAAATACCCCTGGCAAGCCATCAGCCTCTCGAAGAAACAAAAAACAGGGCCCAGCCACTTTTTCTGCCAAGCAAGTAAAATGCACCCCTGCTTTCTAGGTCTCCACTCCGTTGCCTGGGTAGAAGCTATCTTCTCTGTGTGTTGCGCTTTTTTGTTGTCAAGTGAGCTGTCAAGCTGTATGTAAGGTACAAGGCGAAAAAAGAGCTTCTCAGTCATCCGTGCGCAGCCATCTCACGGAACTAGCTTTTTAACCATTCCTTGGCTTTCTTTGTCTTGTTTAGTCCAATCCCCGGCTAAAAGAAAAGCGCGCAAGGTCCTTTGTTGACCTCCAACAGGTACATCGAGAAGCTTTTGGCTTCCCGTATAATATTTAGCTTCCTCTTTGTCCCAACCACCTCGATATTTTTTTTCCCTAGCTGAACAATCCCTGAATGCCTTACGCACACACTCGCTATTGGCCCCTTCATCTGCAGCTCATCTTGCACATTGGCATGGGTTAATAGCAGTAGCTTCGATAATATAATAAAGCGGAGTTGAGGCGCATATCGCCCACGTTTTTCTTTCGCGCTTCTTACCCTTTTCCTCTTCATCCACTTTCTCTCTTTGAGGCACGTCATTGCAGTGAATTCAAAGACACGATATATCGTGATTCTTTTGAAAGCTTGATTGCTAGCTGTAGCATCTTGTATTTACCACTGCCGGATTCTTTGCGCCTGAGGTTCCACATCGTCGCATCGCTGCTTGTCGCATCTTGCGACAGCTCCCATCGCCCAAGATGCTGTTCGGACTCGTCTTTATATGCACGCGCTTCTCGCAGATCATCACTCTGGTAAGACTCGACCCTCCTCCTCTTGAGGCTTTGCGCCTCAATACTGATTTCTCTTAGATCCCCCCCGTCGGCATGCTCAGCTGGTTCGTCAAGAAATTCAACGACGCAAACATCCTCACCCCCGACGACATCCTCGTGCTCTTCATCGTCACCGTCCTCGCGCTCGCCTGGGCCCTCCTCACGCTGCTCTACTACTCGCGCTCCTCGCACAACGGCATGTTCATCTCCTTTGTCGATCTGTGCTTCCTCGGCGGCCTCATCGCCGGCATCGTCTACCTGCGCAAGATCCAGTACGCCGACTGCCAGGACCCGTCCGTCGACAGCATCTGGTACAACCACATCCACAACGTCGGCATCCCGGGCTACTCGTGGCCCATCCGCAAGCCGTGCGCCATGCTCAAGGCCTCGTGGGCGTTTGCCATTATGAACACCGTCTTCTTTGCCGTCACGGCCCTGGCGGCCTGGAGCCACGGGGACAGCGCCATTGTCGAGGAGCGCGTTGTGCGCCGTCGCCGCTCGCACCATAGCCATCGTCGTCGAAGCCGTTCTGGCTCCGGGCAGAGCTACCACTCTTCGCGCCGAGTATACGTATAAACGGAAAAGGAAAAACGGGGGGAGGGACTTTGTCTTTTTATCTCGGATTTAGAGAGAATGCGGCAAGCAAGTGGTTTACTTGGACGACGGCTGGACGATTAGATGACTGGCGGATTAAATGAATTTTTTACTTCTTCTATGAGCGAGGGTAATGGGCAGAAAATCAGCTGGGCGCTGCTTTGATGATTTATGATTTGGAAATGGCGGCATGATTGCCTGGATAATGTTCTTCTTCTGTATTGGGTACATTTGATTGATTTTTTGCTGCGCAAGCTCCCGTTGGCGATATATACTGCATTCTTTGTTCATGATTTGTACATATTGTGAGGGCTAGTCGGGGAAAGCCCACGATGACACTTAACCGCATTTCTATGCTATGAATGAATGGTCGATGCCTCAGATTGCTTGTTTGCTTTATTCCTGCAAGATTCTTATCATGAGTCGTCATCTTTGTGGTATCTTGCCGCCCAACAGCCACATTAGTGCTTTTCCGACTCTTCGCCGACGTGATAACCCCTCGCAATTCCACTCCGTCCCTCCTCTATCACTGTGCTGGCTTCATTGTCAAAATCACTGCCCAGTCCCTGCCACGTCCTCTGTGTTCTGAGATACTCTGCTCCAGGGCTGGCTACGCCGTTGATGCTTGCCAGTTCGCCCACCGTCCTCTTGATCACGGCATCTGATGACCGCTGTTCGCTGCCACCGTTGGTCGTTTGTGCCCTGGTATTCGAGCTGCCAACAGTGAGTTGCATTGGCCTGCTGTGGCTGACGAGCTTTCCGGTTCTTAAGTCGAAGACTGGGGGTAGTGATTCCTCTCCATCCACACCATCCTCAACGGTTTCTTCTCTCACTTCATCCGCTCCATTCTTCTCTTCCTTGATTTCCTCCTCCTTCTTTGCGCTGCTATCAGACGCCTCCAGCGTCAGCTTCTCAATGCCTCCCCACCATTCTTCACCCCATATTCTCTCTTCTTCGCTCATCAAAGCGACTTCCATCTCAAAGGGTGTGACAACAGGTCGCCAGTAGCCCACGTCGTCTTCGATGAGACCGCTTTCCCAGCATCCCACGACAACCCAGCCCTCAATCTCAGCAAAGTTGGCCAACTTGGCGGGGTTCAGCTTGCCCACGACAACGGTATAGCTCTTCTTTCCAGCAGCGGCGATTTTCTTCCGTAGTAGTTCAATTGACGAAAGGTAGTTGGACACGGATAGCGTGTTTACGAGAATGCCGACGACGCCTGCCGAGGCAAGGGTGAGCACGCGAGCAAAGCGACGGCGCAAAAGTCCTGCGGTTCGGAAAGTTGGGTTGTCGAGGGTGGGAGAAGTCGGCGAAGGCACGGAGAGGACGTGTAGAGAAGCGAATCGAGATTGGAGGGCGAGGAGTAGCGATGCAGGCGGATCTGAAATGTGGAATAGTGAATGCGACTTTAACAGCTCTTCGTCTATTGAGACGCCAGCTATTCTTCTGTTTGGTATTATTCCGGCAGGGTCTCTGACAACCTCCGTCGCTATTACGTTGCTGTAGCCCAAGTCTCTGAGGGCCTTTGTTATTGATTCCACGTGGTCCTGGTATACTAGATCTGCCATGATGACGGCCGTTGTATCCTTATCGGCAAACTCTTTTGTGAACTGCGCAACTACCGCATCGTGGTCTAACTCATGCGATGTGTATACGTATATGACAGGCAGTCGGCTCGTCGGGCTCAGACACGTTCTTCCGTAGTGGACCACGACATCGGAATTCGCGTGCTCGGCCGCAATCTCGTCGACGCAGCAGGCGCTGTAGCTCGTGTCTGCCAAGATGCATATTCTCCAATCCTTGGCTCCCTCTTGCGTGCCTGTGCTTGCGAGCTCCTGTTTCAGTACTTCGACCACTCTCGGTGCGTCGACTAGCATGTGATCCGGGAACTGCAGCGCGACTCTTTTCCATCCGCCCTGGAGAATCTCTGCCGCGGTGCGCGGAATCTCGTAGGTCGTTCTGAGCGCATCGGGAGAGAGCGTTGATTTGGTCTCGGTTTGCGCCGGGACTTCGAGGATGTGGTCGTCTGGAGTCGACAGCACGGGTGCTGAAGCGAGCTCACTCATGATTGCTTATTTGCTTGTTTGAGGTAAATGTATGGCATCCAGGCCGGGTGATTGTATATTGACGTAGAGTTCAAGATTTGTAGGACGAACGGCTGAAAAGAAATTTCAGAATCTCAGGTCATCACAAATAGATGCTTAGCACAAAAAGTTGGAGGGGCCATCGACCCTGTGTAATGGTGGGGTAAGCGTGCCAAATTAGCCGTCAGTTAGCAGGAAGGGGGGTGCAAATTAGGCACTACGATTTCCTACCAACATAGACTCATATCAAAGACGCTTGACAAACCATTCCCTCAATTCTATTCAAAGCAAGGCCAGGTATGCCAATATTGCGCATGCTTCATGTCTGGACTTACTGTACTGTCTACTTGTCTTCCACCCTAGGCATTCACGTCATAATAAGCAAAGGCGAGACACATCTCATTTTAGATACTGAAGCAGTTGTGAGACTTGTCTCGTCCAAATTAGTAACAAAAATGTCCTCTTATGTGATCTAAATCTATATATAAAGCCCACAAACTCGGTAATCGGACACTTGTCTACGCACAAGAGATGTGTAAATGCGTTGAGTGTTGCTCTCTCAAAATGTGTCTGTACTTTTCTAGTGTTATGCAGGGAAAGGAGCTGAATTCCGCGCTACATCCAAGAAAAGTCCACTCAATACCAGCTTGTCTTAGTTGGTTCCAACAGGCTTCTGGCAGAGAATACCCTGGTCGGCCTGCGTTCATACACGAACCCATCAGCATATGTTTTCCTTTGTTATGGAAATTGGTCTTGGGATACTTACGACGGGAGCAACGCAGCAAAGCGCCTGTTTGCCCTCGGCACCGCAGGCGTTCCGGAAGGACTGGCCATCAATGACATTGGCCTTGGCTGTCCCAATTAGTGAGAAACTGTCTTCCATAACATGTGCTTGGACGAGTGCTTACGAGTGTCGCAGTCGAGACCAATAATGCCGAGGACCTGAGTAGAACAGCAAAAAGGGTTGGAATATAGGCCAGTAGGGCAGACAGCGGCGAGAGCGCCGGTAGCGAAGAGAGCCACGATGGAGAAATGCATTTTGAAGGTGTGGTAATGTTGGTTTCACAACAAGTTGATGGTGTATGTGGGAGCGTGGTGATGATTGCTATGAAAGAAGCTGATGAGGATGATAAAAGTTGAACGGAAGCCGGGAGAGATGGTCAACTTTATACTCGTTTTCCCTAACATTTTTGAGCCTGGTTAAGGCATCCCCTGTTTTTTCCATCTATTCTGTTTCCTGTTCTTTTCTTCCAATATCACAGCCGTGCTCAGCCGGCTGTATGCAGGGAGAGAAAAAAAAGCCCATCACATCCCGCTGAGCTGCACAATGAAAGGGGATAGGTAGGGAGACTGAGTCTAGTACAGCCTTGATGTCTTACTTCTTAGCCTTGGTCAAGTTGTCTGAGTAAATTGATTAAGGGTAGGGGCGACATGCGCCACAAGCAATTAACCGCGCTGCACCATTATATTACTTGGTGTCGTTTACCAGGTGAATTATAATTGGTCTGTAACTCCGATATCTTTCTGTGTCTTTACTTGACTTATTCCTTCTACCGTATTTCTCAGAAGTATTAAGAGGGTGGTACAATGGCAGATGAAGGAACCAAAGGCCATTCAAGCCGCTCCCTTGAAACAAGACTATAGTGATTGCTGGGGCGGGTCTTGAATTTCTTGTTGGCCATCAAAAGCTCTGGAACCCGAAGCTCAGCCCCCAATTATCATCATCTACTAACGCGATGCACCCGAGATTATTGTTTAAAGGGAGACTTATACTTTGTCCATGACAGACTTCGACGGTTCAGGCTGCCTTGTTTCGTTGAATAGGGAACAGGTGCTTTTAAGAGTATGCGATTCGAGCTGGAATGAGCAAGTTGCTTTCCGTAGGATACCAGTTGCAGGCATCCCGTCAACAAGCGTTCGGATTGCGCGAAAAGATATCCGTCAAGTTCTTCATGATACATTCGATCTTGGTGATTAGTGTACCATCTACTAGGAATCGAAATGAGTATCCGCTACCTAGCTTCCGGACGGCCGTCTGGCGAGCTGCGATCCAGATTGTACACCTGATCTTTATTTCGACCTATAGCCTAGAACATCATAAGCTTGTCGACTAGGGCGAAGAAAGCTGAGAAGCCGGTGCAAGAACCAACAAAACCTCAATCCCCACCTAGGAGCTGTGGAAGAGCTTCTTGAATCTGGTTACTCCTCCTCGGAGACCTGCACCGCCAGGACACAACGTATCACCTGGACGAAGGCTCTGTCGCAGCTTACTATTGGCTCCATCGGCGGCTATGAGAAGATCGCACTCCTGTTCAATCTCTTAGGCGTTTTCTCTTTAGACAACTCTCACTCTTAGCCCAGCTATAAGCAGTCATAGAGCAGAGTCTTGATCTTGGACCCCTATCGCTGAGCCTTTCAGAAGCATGGTCAAGCGAACCGATCCTGAGATAGCTTTGCTCTTGAATTCGCCAGATAAGCTGCCGTTTGCCCATGAAAGCATATCTAGAGTACCGGCCGTATTTCTCGGAGATATCAATCATGCCCTCAGCGCATTTGCAGGCGTTGGTTAGCGGACGGATGGGATTTGGCAGACCAGATTTGCAAACCGTCAAGGTGTAGGATAGCCTCAGCATACCAAGAGCGACGCGAGATGTCAAGAAGTCCAGACGACTAATAAAAGGAGCTCACGACACTAGTTGGCACTGTTACCTGTTTCTGTGCATGTTGTTTGGCAAGTTTGTGAGATGGACTTGAATAAGATGGGCCACTGAGCTGTGGAAGCGGCTACACGAGACGAAGACGCGGAGAATTATGGAGAAGCGGCAGTTTGGAGACCCAGATTTATGCGGAGACTAGAACGATGACAACTCAGTTGTAAATAACAATGTGCACAGAAGACGCCAGATGATTTGTTCGCATTATGCTCCAGAAAGACAGATCTTGCTAATTTTACAGCTGTTTCTGGAAGAATGTTGATATACTGAATACGAGGACGAATTGGGTTCCGTGGGAGCTAAGATCGTTCAATAACTAAGCAGCGGGCCGTTGGAGCTGATACAGTGCTGATAGCCAGTGTATCCACCATCGCACACCCACTTAACGCGAGATACGCCAATTCACAGCATTTTAGACTCGAGACGCGCTCGCGACGCGGTGCATTTGCAATCTGCATGCATGGGTTCTCCTACCCATGTCTCGTCCTCAGTCGCCGCCTAGCTGCTCAACGTCTTGATTTTAGAATTGCCGCCTGCGATTGTGCGTTTGTTTTCATTCTTGCTTGTTCGTTGCATCCCAGGCTCCGCCCAGCTCCAATCATCCAGCAATCCGCCATTCACCGGAATATCCAATCGCTCCCCGTCTCTACGCCGTCGTGAGCTGCCATCTGTGCTCGAGCCGCAATGCCAGGTGACAAGGCAGCGAGCGCTGCTCGCACGCCAGCAAAGGCCACCCGGCCAGCTGCCGCAGCCTCCTCTGCGACCAAGCAGAAATCGATAATGTCGTTCTTCCAGAAGTCTTCGCCCGTTTCGAGCTCGCCCGCAACCCGCGAAAAGGTCTCGTCCGACATCCTATACTCCTCCCCTCTGAAAGAGACCAAAGCCAACTCGCTGCCAAAGACAAAGTTCTTTGCCGAGCTCTCCACTCCAGTGCCTTCTAGCGATGCCCTGGAGCCCACCAGCTCGCAAGAGAATATGGAATCGACTGTCAAGCGATCCAAGGTCAAGTTCGCCGAAGCACCGGAGAGTTCAGTGGCCCCCAGCAGCCCAATTCGAAAGGTTCGTATCGACTTCTCTCCAATATCTTGGTTTCTGCATGCTGACTGGCGCTTTGCAGGGGAAAAAGGCTGTCAATTATGCCGAGTCCTCAGATGAAGATGATGAGCCTTTTGCCTATGGAGCGGCTTCACAAAGTCGGAGGCGTGGTAGAGTCACACGTAATGTTGTCAACGATGAAGATGACTACGATGAAAGCGATACCGCCGGGCAAGAGGATCAAGGTTCGTTCCACAATATGCATGATCACCACATATAAGCACGCGGCTGACAAAGTCTGTAGATGACATCGACGACTTTGTTGTATCCGACGATTCAGATGGAGAGGCCTCTCGGCCGAAGAAAAGGAAGCGCCCGTCAAAGCCTCAATCGGCACGCAAGCGCACAAACGTCTCATCTCCTATCCAGGAGGACACAGAAGACTATCTCGCGGCTCTTGGCGATGTAGACATGGAAGATGAAGAAATGCCTACCGAGTCTACGGCCAAGCAGTGGTCTTATGACCCAGACTCTACTGAAAAGCAGCCAGTCGTAAGACCAATTGACCGTGTCAGCACAAAAGACCCAAAGATGAAGGAAAAGGCATATATGAAGGAGCCCGGCGAGCGGTATCCCTGGCTGGCGACCATCAGAGACAAAGATAAGCGCTTGCCTGATGACCCTGACTATGATCCACGAACTCTCTTCATCCCTCCAGGCGCGTGGGATAAGTTTTCGCCATTTGAGAAACAGTACTGGGAGATTAAGCAAAATCTCTGGGACACCATTGTCTTTTTCAAAAAGGGCAAGTTTTATGAGCTTTATGAAAAAGATGCAACCATTGGTCATCAAGAATTCGATTTCAAGATGACCGATAGAGTCAACATGCGCATGGTTGGCGTCCCAGAGGGCTCTTTGGACCACTGGGTCAACCAATTCATCGCCAAGCAGTACAAAGTTGCCCGTGTCGAGCAGATGGAAACTAACCTCGGCAAGGAGATGAGAGAGCGAGAAGACAAGAGTGGCAAAAAAGCGGATAAAGTCATCTCTCGAAAGCTGGGCTGTGTTTTGACTGCCGGCACCTTGGTTGATGGCAGCATGCTTCAGGACGACATGGCTGCGTACTGTGTCTCTATTAAAGAATCTCTTGTGGATGATTTGCCAGCATTCGGTATTGCCTTTACGGATACTGCAACTGGTCGATTTTTTCTGTCCGGGTTTGTCGATGATGTCGATCGGACCAAATTCGAGACTCTCATTGCTCAAATTGGCCCCCGAGAACTTTTGCTGGAAAAGTCTGGACTAGCAACAAAAACTCTTCGCATCCTCAAAAACAACACCTCCCCTACCACTATATGGACGAACCTGAAACCAGGAACAGAGTTTTGGGATGCGGACACTTCTCGAAAAGAATTGTCCTGCGCCAAATACTTTGTCAAAGGGGAAGACGAGGGAGAAGTATGGCCGGAAGCACTCCAGGAGCTCAAAGATGATGATCTTGTCATGTCTGCTGTTGGCGGCCTGACTTCGTATCTCCGATTCCTCAAACTGGAAGGCCCCTTGTTATCACAAGGAAGTTTCGAAATCTACAAGCCTATCCAGAAAAACAGCACTCTTGTTTTGGATGGCCAGACATTGACAAACCTTGAACTGTTTTCCAACACTGTTAATGGCAATACTGATGGAACACTGTTTGGTCTGCTCAATAAGTGCATAACTCCGTTCGGCAAGCGTCTATTCCGCCAGTGGGTTGCCCACCCATTGTGTAATATCGATCGTATCAACGAGCGCTTAGATGCTGTTGAGCTGTTGAATGATGATCCTACCGTCCGCGAACAGTTTGCTTCGCAGCTGGTCAAGATGCCTGACCTTGAGCGTTTGATTTCACGTATCCATGCTGGTGCTTGCAAGCCAGAAGATTTCGTTCGTGTTCTTGAAGGATTCGAGCAAATTGAGTATACGATGACTCTTGCTGCTGCCTTCAAAGGTGGAAATGGCTTGATCGACAGGCTCATTTCATCCATGCCCAACCTGGAAGAGCCGCTGGCTTACTGGAGCACGGCATTTAATCGACAGAGGGTTAAAGAAGAGAAGCTGATGATTCCAGAGAGCGGTATCGATGAAGATTTTGACGCTAGTGCGGCTCGAATCCAGGAGATTAAAGACCAGCTGAGCGATCTGTTAGTAGAGAAGAAGGGGGAGCTCAAGTGCAAAACGCTCAAATACACAGATGTTGGAAAGGAAATCTATCAGATAGAAGCCCCGAAAGCTGTCAAGATTCCTTCCAGCTGGCGTCAAATGTCTGCAACAAAGGACGTCAAGCGATGGTATTTCCCTCAACTCACTGCGCTGGTTCGAGAGCTGCAAGAAGCCGAGGAAACCCACTCCCAGCTGATTCGAGAAATTGCGTCACGCTTCTGCCGGAAATTTGACGCTGACTACGAGACTTGGCTCAAGTCAATCCAAATTGTCGCCCAGCTTGACTGTCTTGTGAGTCTTGCCAAGGCGTCGGCTTCACTCGGAGAACCAAGCTGCAGACCTCAGTTCGTCGAGGAAGAACGTAGCGTGATGGAGTTTGAGGAACTGAGACACCCTTGCATGATTAACACCGTGGATGACTTTATTCCCAATGACATCAAGCTCGGCGGCGACCAGGCCAAGATTAATCTTCTTACTGGTGCCAACGCAGCTGGTAAGTCTACGGTTCTCAGAATGGTAAGTCTTCTTCATCAATGCTCACCTAAATATTTTCCTGTGCATACAAATTCTGACATTCTCACAGTCTTGCATTGCCGTCATCATGGCTCAAGTTGGTTGTTTTGTCCCGGCCAAGTCAGCTCGCCTCACGCCTGTTGATCGAATCATGTCTCGCCTGGGAGCCAACGATAACATTTTTGCCGCGCAATCCACCTTTTTCGTGGAGCTCTCCGAAACCAAAAAGATCCTCTCTGAGGCTACGCCGCGGTCCCTCGTTATTCTTGATGAGCTGGGCCGAGGAACGAGCTCATATGATGGTGTAGCTGTCGCGCAAGCTGTACTGCACCATGTGGCAACTCACATCGGCTGCATCGGTTTCTTCGCAACGCATTATCACTCTCTTGCTACTGAATTTGAGAATCACCCAGAGATCCGTGCTCGTCGCATGCAAATTCACGTTGATGATGAAGAGCGTAGAATCACGTTCCTGTATAAGCTCGAAGACGGTGTTGCAGAGGGTAGTTTCGGTATGCATTGTGCTGCCATGTGTGGCATCTCGGACCGCGTCATTAAGAGAGCTGAAGTGGCAGCCAAGGAATGGGAACACACCAGCCGACTGAAAGACAGCTTGGACAAGGCCAAGACAGGATGCTACATTCCCTTGGGCATTCTCAGCGATATCGGTTCCTTGCTAGGGAGCAAGGGCGACGTCGGGGCGGAGGGAGTAGACGTTTTGCTCAAAGCCATTGGAAGCTTATAAAATCTTTGCACGTTCTAGCGTTGCGGCATTTGGAGCGGTACATTCATCCCATAGTTTCGGACTGATGTATATAGGCCTTGTTCTATGAATTTGTGGATCATCAGCAAGGGATATAAAAAGCTAGGGCGTAAAGGGCACATAGATGCATCATGAAAGTAGCAACAACGACACAAGATACGTATTTTTCTCTATGAATCGAATAATGATCAAAGTAGCTGCATGAAGAAATATTTGTGCCAAACCAAACAAACCAAAACTTTACTGTAATCTAATCAACATACACCGTTTCCATCTCAAGTAATACACTGAACATATTGAAGACAAAATTCGAAATCATTCAACCAGAAATCAAAACCCCATTACCAAAACGCTACTCCTTAGTAGTCTTTTGCCTCTTCCTCGTCGATCGTCGAGTGACAACTTCGCCCTCTTGACTTTGCAGCTCATCTGTATTCGACAAAGCCGCCTGCGACTTCGCTTTCTTCGGCGTCCTCTTCCTCACCGGCCGAGGCACAGCTGCCTCAACATTGGTAGTGGTTTTCTGCATCTTCTTCGCAGTAGTGGCTTTAGTCTTTCTCTTTCTCTTCCCATTAGCGTCCTTGTCTGACTCTACTCCATCGACATCTTCATCATCCGAGTACTGGACATTGTTCCCCTGGCGATATGTCGGATCCGGCGCAGTAGTAGCTTTACGCTTTCTCTTTCTCTTCCCGTTGGCGTCCTTGCCCGGCTCTACGTCATCCATATTCTCGTCATCCGAGTACTGGACGTCGTGATCCTGGCGATATGTCGGATCCAGAGCCCTCTTCTTCACTGGTCGAGGCGCAGCTGCTTTCTCAACGTTGACAGGCTCAGCCTGGACAGCGGTTTTCTGCAATTTCTTCGCAGTAGTAGCTTTACGTTTTCTCTTTCTCTTCCCATTGTCATCCTTGCCCGGCTCGAAATCATCCACGTCCTCCTCATCTGAGTACTGGACGTCACCCCCCTGGCGATATGTCGGATCCAACAACGGCTTCAGCTGAAACTGCTGGCGCGCTCTCCCTGCAGCAGGAACAGCGATTACATCCGGTGCTTCCCAGCCGTTCGGCAAAGGAGCCGGCCCTCGGAATGCCGGCCAGGGGATGTTCCACCAGGCACTGTTGCTTTCGTTGTTTGGATCTGACCGCCAGTAGGTGCCATTGGCGTTTGTGGCGTTGAGCGGGTAGATTGTGCGGGCGTAGACGGGGTATCGCCGTAGGAACTTTTTGCGGAGGGTGGAAAGGGGCTTGGGCATGAGGCTTGCTGGGATCCAGCCGCTGCGGTTGGGGAGGCGTTCAATTGAGCCGATTCCACGGCGGATGCCACAGCACCGGCCAGGGTCGTGATGAAGCTAGAATAAGATGATAAATTAGCAAGATGTTCTAAAAAAGGAGTGAGCTGTTAACAAGTAATTTGGGGGAAGCTCTCTCATACCTCAATCTCATTCTTTCTTCCAAGCGGGGACCTGTCCCGTTTATGGTTCTTAGGAGCTTTGCGGAAACACTTTGAGCAGTAATACTCTTCCGACGGCACAAAATCCGGATCATTAGGGAGTATCTTGCTCCAATCAGGTGATGGTAAGCGTTGAGGAAGCCTGGAACGTCGGCCCTCTTCGTCGATTTCGCTATCGTCGTCATCGTCGTCGTCGTCGTCGTCGTCGCTCGCAGCCTGACAGTTGCGATCATCCTCTCTTGTACGCTTTCTTCCTCTTGGCTTTTGGCGCTTCGACTTTGAAGGGTCTGCTGAGCCCTCTTCTTCGTCAATCTCGCTGTCATCGTCATCGCTCTCAGCCAGATAGTTGCGGTCGCCCTCTCTTGTGCGCTTTCTTCCTCTTGGCTTTCTGCGTTTCGACTTTGAAGGATCGGACAAAAGCTCGTCTTCAGACTCTCCGTCGGCGGAGTGATATACGTCTTGGTCCTTGCCAAAAACCGATCCCGCGTCTGAACCGGCTTCTGAAGAGCTGGAACTTACAAAGAGGGGGGATTCAGCTCCGGTTTCGAATTCAGGCTCTTTCTCATTTTCTTCCGCCGGTTGAACCGGGCTTGGCTGCCGAGTTGGGATAATACTCAAAGACTTTCGTTGCAGTGCGTTATCAGGGGCTTCTGTAGAAAGTCTAGGAGATTGTTCGCCATCTGGGGTGTCAGAAATACTTTGGCGGAGAATGGTTCTGAGAGTTTCTTGGCTATGACGATCAGTGTCTGAACCAGGAATCGGAAGCTGAGAAACATCTTGACTGGCCGCTGTCTCTTGAATTGTCTCTCCCAGTGCGGTGCTAACGTCTTCAGCTGAAGAATCTGCCATCTCCTGATCATGTGTTGTCGCCTGGGATCCTGTTACTGGTTCTTTTTGGCTTGGCTGTCCATCCTTATCACCATCTAAGTCTCCGCTTTTTCCATTTTGTCCTTGCTCTTCTTCAGACGCAAGGGCGGCTATGTTGATCTGGAGTCGAAGATTATTCTGTTGCTGCTCGAAAGCTGCTTCTTCTGGATCTTCAAGCATACTTATCGCCTTCGGGTTCCCTCTGTAGCAGGCAACCATATGATCTTTGTTCCTATTCCAATCCACCTGAGTTTCTGTGTTTCTAAACTCTTCGCCACAATAGAGACAAAATCGACCAGACAAGGCACCAAAGCCCCTGCATCTTTTCTGATGTTGGTCGCGTCCATTCTGTGGCAAACGAGACATGTTGAATCCGCAGCGAGAACAGTGAGGGCCGTTTGTGTCATCCACATTATGCGAGCAGTGGGTTAACTGTCCGTCTGATTTGCCGCTCTTGTGGGCGTCTGCTGCGCTTAACCAGACGGATTTGCCGCAGACAGTACAGAATGTGCAGTTTGCGCCATTGAAAATGCCCGGCAAACAGTGAGCGCGGTGGTATACTTGTTCAATATTGGTGTAGTAGGTTCTGCTGCGACCACAACGATCACAGAAACCCCGAGCTTTGTCACTTTGAGCTTCTGGGGAGTTGTGTGTCTCGCAAACTGCATGCTCAGATGCCAAATCCAAGGCTGAACGCCCAAGGTACTTTTGGACCCTTCTGAGAGGCACGGAGATGGTTCCTTCTTTGTCAAATCGCCGGATTGCTGCTTGGCTGACTCCGAGTGCTTCCATGAGCTCATCTCTATGCTTCTCTCTGATATGACGATTAATCCTAGTCGTGTCCCAGTGTTCGTATATCGTTTCGTCACACCACATACACTTCCGTGCTGTATGGCATGCCTTTAGGTGCTTCCTCATGGCAGTTTCGTCATTCAGTGTGTAGGAGTAACTGCAGCCATCATACGGGCATCTTACTGCCCGGTTTAAGCAAAGGTTTCGTAAATCCCAAGTGACCCGCTGGAGCTCTCCTTGCTCTGTAGGCGTCAATATGGCTTTGCTCACCAGAGGCATTCGAGGTCCTGTACGAAGCATGTGTTCAAAGGGTGGTGCGTTTGTGGGAATTCGAATACCTGAGTTGGCCGGCCAGGGGACCAGTCTGTAGCGGTCGAAGATGCTGGGCTGTGTTGCATATGTCTTTTGCCGCTTTTCACTATCGCTTGCTGCTTTCATCTTGCGAGACTGAAGTTGAGCCCAGTCTAGATGGCTAACTGCCACAGGCCCATCGTTCTCTACCGATGCCCTTGTGCGATCTGAATCAAGCGATCCGGTAGTAACGCTGTCTGGGATTAATTCCGCCTCCTCTGCCCAGCTGACCTTCTTTTGCTGCTTTGTAGCTTGAGCCTCTGCCATACGTCCATATCGCGGACCCCAGAGGCTGGGCTTTTGACCCCCAGCTCCCCAATTCCAATCCCACTTCCCAGAATACATAATTCTGACGGTTGCTTTGGGGGTAGCAATCCTGGCGCGAATCTTGAACCACTCTTCGTCTGTGGTATTGGATCCGATGAAGAAACAGGGGGCGTTTTCCTCGGCAAGTATACACCCATCCTCTGGCAGAGGCTGAATGCTTATAAAGGATTTACCGCTCCTCACGCGCATGGCATGGCTTGGAGCATATCCTGTGAGTTGCATGAGCTCGAACACTCGGTTCCTAAATTCTTCTACCGTGGAAGATAACGGAGGCATTTGAACGCAGGGTTCGGCTTCACCGTGTCCATTGGGCTCTACAATAGAGAGAGAAGTGGCGTCTTCCTCCCACTCTGGATATAGAAGGGCAAAAGCACCTCCATCAGCAAAAAACTCGGATAAGACAGAAGCATTGCTAGTCTCGGAATCCTCAGGGCCGTCATTATTCAGTTGGATGGAATAAGACTTCTGGTTCCTGTCGGTCTCTGGTCCGAACGTATCACCGCCGTGCAGCAAGCGGACATGTCGTAGACGCTGCGTTTCTTCACCAAAAGCGCCCGACATTATCTGCCGGATAGTTTTAAGCGCCTCAATGGTTTCGTCTTCGCTGCATGAGATGCGACCTAGGCGAAAGTCGTTGTTGTAATAGCTCGGCAGGGCAAAGACAACTTCGTTTTTGTCATCAAGTCTAGTACATCTCAGTTCCAACGTATCTTCGCCAAAGAAGTCAGACAGTTTATTCATATCAGAATTCTTGATTGCTGGAAAACCATATTCTGGAGAAGTGCTGTAGTCGATACTGGGGTGGTGCATGTGGAAAAGAGCGTGATGAAATGGGCCCAGAGGAGGACCCAATAAAACTTCAAAGGCTGCTCTGACATAGGCACTGTATTGATCGAAATTCCAACTGTTCACTTTTCCTCGAGATGTAGGGAAATAGTCAGGCGTCGGAAACTCCAGGTAGCAAGATGAAACGGGGCCAGTTGACTCTGAAGCAGGCTCTAGAGCCTTGTCTTCATGGTGATTCCATATGACTCTAGAGACTTCGCAGGCCAATTGTGCCTCGCTTGGCTCCCAGTGGTCAGGCACATCGTCGTCTCCCAGCTTGATGAAGAATGAAGGTTGCAATGTGAGATCCTGTTTAGAGATGTATTCCAGAGATGCGCTGCTGGAGTTGAAAGGAAAAGTGTCAGAAATGTCGTCGACCAGGCTGCAATTCTTGGCAAAATGCAGAATGTAAAATGTTGTTGTATCCTGAGGTCCGAGGGATAGCAATCTCCTAATGGCTTCTTCATATGTCGGTTGATTTCCTGGGACGAAAGTCACAGATCCCTGGTAGCCATAGAGAGTTATGAAATTGTCCCGCTTGGAGTCTGGAAGTACATGTGCAGAATCCTCGTTACATTCAGCGTCGCTTTTTTCATCGTCTCCTGCTTCATTGTCGCTCGCTGTATCGCCGCCAACTTTGTTACTTCCTTTGCTTGTTTGACGGCTCTGGCTCTTCTTCGCTTTGCCTTCTTTTGCGTCAACATCTTCACTGCCGTCTTCACTACTGCTTGCGGCGTAGCTGTCGGCACCATCATCTTCTTCCCAGTCGTTGTTATCGCCAGGATGTTCCCAATCGTTATCCTCGTCTAATTCACCACCTCTCAGGCGCAACATTGTATTATCGCTCTCTTGCTCAATCATGCTTTTCTGAAGCGGTGCATAGCTGAAAAAGTCGGCGAAGAGACTCGATAGCAGTTTTTGCGGTAGCTGGGTGGGTAAAGGATGTGACTGATCTTCTTTCTCTAACGGAATGTTAGCGAGCAACGTATCAAGTAGATATATAAACATGCAACTCACCTATAAGGCTCTCATCTCCCCAATTACGTTGCTTGTGTGCCGTTAAGAACTGTAGAGGTCGGTCACCGACACTTTGCGGAGAATCTGGCTCTCGAATCTCCATTTTATAAGTCATGTCGGTTAATGAGAAGTCGATTGGTTCAATGGGAAGTCCAAAATACAACATGGTCAACTTTGTGATTATTTCAGGTGCAGCATCTTGAAGTCTTGTCTGTAGGAGTGCGTTGAATCGAGCTGTGTTATCGTCTTGTATAGCCTTCAAGACTTTGGACGTATATAGCATGAACAGACGGATCTCATGCTGTGTGAACTTGGAAGCTAGAATCTCACCAATCGGCGTATCCTCGTCTGCAAAGAGATCTTCAAACATCCGATAAGTGTCATTCCACTTCTCGTCGTTAGGTGAAACGCCGAGATCGATCCGCTCCTGGGCTTCGCTCTCGGTGACAGTCGAAGCCCATTTAATGTCGCCACTTGTATGCATATCGTATTGGTGCTCAAGAGGCACAGCTTGTTTATGGTAACAATTGGCGGAAATATATCAAGGCAGTAGAGAATGAAGAGTTGCGCAATTTGCTGTCAACGACTGCGCAAAGGTATTAGTGTAAATAAGACGCACCGCGCTCAAAAAAAAAAAAAAAAAAAAAAAAAAGGCAAGTAGAGTGTATTATACAAGAAAAGATCAAAAAGCCGTTATAATACCGGCAAGCAAAGTTTATTATCTATCTAGACAACAAACGTAAAGTAATAAACGTCTAAGTATAGATCCATTGGCCTCGAGCACAAATGCCGACGCCTCGAAGCAATTGCGAAGAATATTTCAAAGGGTCTTTGTTTAGCCTCAGAGGCATACTGTTTGACTGTGATAACCCTACAATTAGCATGCTTTGTCTATAAAGACTCAATAAAGACTAATATCTTAGATAGGCATCACCTACTATGTATCTTCATCCATGCTTTTACTTCTTTCATCGGCCTCGCATTGGGCATTTTTGTCGGCTTCACTAATAGAACACCTATGTGCACATAGAACCTCTTTATTCACTTACCCGACGCACGGATGTTTGGAACCTTCATATGATTCTTGGCCGTCTTCGAGACGTTGATATCCCCGACAGATATATATAAAAGCCTTGATCGCCATCTTCTTTGTAGTAAAACAAGGCAACTTACACACATCTCCACAAATCTCCGTTGACAAAAGCGGCCAATTTTAACAGATGCCTACCAACTCTTTAGATTGTGTAACTCCCTGCAATCTCTTCCAGCTTCTCTTGAAAGTCCGAAAAATAATTAATCGCTTGGATTATTTTACTCTCGCTCGTTCCGAAGCCGCTTCTGGTGAAAGCAAGCCTCCAGGAGCTCTCATTTTCCAGGATAGTGGAATATTTCGTTGGATCCAAGTTCTCTGGAGGCTGTGTGACTGCAAAATACTCTCCCAAACTGTTTTGCACGGCGGCAGCATCAAGACGAGATAACTCACTCAGCAAGATGGGTGAAATGGTTACATGATGAACGCCCGCAAGTTGCAAGACTTCTTCAACAGACGTAAGAGATGCAGCAAGAACCCGGGTACGTTGATTGTTGGCATCGTAGTAGGCCTGTGCTTCACGGCAGAAAGAAAAGGCCTTGTGAAGATCAATGTACCTACAAAGAGTTAGTTTGCTCAAAGAGAAGCATTGAAACACATACCCCTTGTCAAAATGCACTTTCAGCTCGTTGATATACGGAGCAATGTACGTGCAATTTGCATCGGACGCAAGTGCTGCTTGCTCCATGCAGAACATGGTTGTCGCGAGAGTGGCTATCCCTTCTGCTTCCAACGCACGACATGCGCTTAGACCTTCCCAGGTAGCGGGTATCTTTATGCAGATACGCTTGATGTCGAAATTAGGTGCCAGTGCTTGAAATATAGCAATGATTCCTTTGTGTGAATGTAAGCTTTGGTCTTTCTTCGCTACGTTTCTGAAGATTTGTACATACTTTTAGCATTATTCACAGTACCGGTTTGCGAGTATGAGAGCTTCGGGTTTGTCTGCACATGCAGATAGCCTGTAACGTGAGGAGCAATCAACAGTTGCAATTTGACCATCTGAGACCATTAGCATAAGTATCTAGCGCTCGTAGGGTAGAATTTTCCTCACCATAACTTCAACGACGAATTCTTTCAAGGCTACTTGACCTCGGATCTCGCCCAGGTTGCCCATGGACTGGTCAATGCTTTCTCTTATCAACGATTCGTGATGTAGGCCAATACCACTCGCGGCAAGCTTCGTGAGCTCGAAGTATGCGATAGCCTAATGTACATGTGATTACATGCAAGTGATTAGTGGCTAATTGCGGGATGAATGGCATGAGCTTGATTGGCTACCTGGTTCGAAGTGCAATCAACGAAAGGTCCTAGGCTTTTGGCCACTTGAGAGTTGTATAAGCCATATTCAGGTTCATCGTCAGCGTTCAAATGGTGTATGTACCTTCACTGTCCAGTGTATCGCAGTCGACAACGCTCCGTTGTCGGAGAGCATCCAGTAGAGACGGCATTTTTGTGAACGACCGCTGGAACAAGTCCCACAAGAGACTAAACGGAGCAAAAATAATCAGAGTCGTAATTCGAAAGCCGGAATTTTCAAGCAATGATCATACTTGGTTTAGATAATGCTGAGTCGAATGAGGAGTACCGCTATTGCCGTAGGCAGCAGTATTTCACCACACTTTGATGAGGGCGTTGCTTTCAACAATATGAACAAAGCTTAATATGGAACTTCAAAAGCATAAGCTATATCAAGAATACTAATAAAAGAACCTTTTTCCTAAATTTGAAATATTTATGGCCTTATCAACCGATGTCTGCGCATCGACTGTCTTCGATATTGCCTCAAGACAACTGCGCTGGAGGTGCACGTGCCCAATCACGTGCGCCAACCCGATAGCCGAATGCAGAGAAAACTCCAGATTATCAGCAGATCTGCGCTAGATGGTCAACGCCGCCGAGCTGCAAAACGACAAAAGCCCGCTGTGAGTATCAGAGAATGGATTGAGGCCTGTGGGACGCCATGCGCTCTGATACTCGGCGATTATGCGGTCACCATTGGTCATAGCTCTTGCGCCGGAGCTTCAATTGCTGTCCAAGAGCAGTATCCGAACATCAACAACTCGACGATGGCTCTCTACTAGTCCGGGCTTGAAAGCTCCTCGATGCTCTGCGACATCGCTGGGTGGCTCGTTTTTCCTTCAGAACAGACTCTTTGAACGATCGAGATGTCTTGAGTCTATCATATCGAGGCGCAATTCCAGAGCGACCTCAACCTCAACTTCAACCTCGCCAACCCCACCACAAAAGCCTGCGTCGCAAACACCTCAATCGATCTCAGATCTCGCTCCCCACCGCCAGCGACAGGCCCGCAAGCAAGCTCTTCTTCACTCCTCGTCGTCCGAAGCTCCTCTGCCTCCCGATGCCTCCTCGCTCCTCACATCCGCCGCGGCGTCGCAGCCGAAAGACTCCTTTCGCCGAAGATTTTCTGCATACTTGTCGCTCACAAAACCCCGCCTGACGGTGCTCGTTGTTCTGTCGGCCATGGCACCCTATGCGCTATATCCGGTCCCCGAAATGCTGATGCCCACAATGACTGAGACGCCGAGTCTAAGCCCACTGACGCTTCTATTTTTGACAACTGGAACTGCGCTTTGTTCTGCGAGCGCCAACACTCTCAACATGCTTTATGAGCCGTCCACTGATGCCAAGATGACAAGAACAAGGAATCGACCGTTGGTGCGAGGCCTCATTTCAAATCGTGCAGCGGCTTTGTTCGCCGCCCTTTGCGGAGCAGCCGGCGTGAGCGCCCTTTATTTTGGCGTCAACCCCACTGTCTCGTTCTTAGGTCTGTCCAACATTGTCATTTATGCCGGCATGTATACCCCGCTGAAAGCGGTAACTTCATTCAACACATGGGTCGGTGCTGTTGTTGGTGGAATCCCACCCCTGATGGGCTGGGCTGCCGCTGCTGGCGAAGCTGCCACAAAGGACGGGTCCTGGCAGGAGCTGCTCCTGGCCAGTGATGGATCTTCCATTGGCGGTTGGCTGCTCGGAGGACTTCTTTTCGCTTGGCAGTTCCCACATTTCATGGCTTTGAGCTGGGGCGTCCGCGAAGAGTACAAGGCTGCGGGCCTGCGCATGCTTGCGTGGACCAATCCGGCGCGAAACGGGCGCGTTGCATTGCGATACAGCCTTGTCTTCTTCCCCCTGTGCTTCGGTCTTTGCGCAGCTGGCGTGACGGATTGGTATTTTGCTTTGACCAGCACGCCCCTCAACCTCTGGCAGGCCCGTGAGGCATACCGCTTTTGGAAATACGAGGGCCAAAAAGGAAGCGCACGGGGTCTTTTCTGGGCCAGCGTGTGGCATCTCCCTGGCGTGATGATACTTGCACTGCTGCACAAAAAGGACATGTGGAGTCGAGCCTGGAGGAGCGTCTTCGGGGAGGACGAGGATGGAGAATGGGAAGAGGAGGAACTTGGAGAAATGGCAGGCATGGCAGCTGCAACGGCAGTTGAAAATGGAGAGACGACAAAGCCAAGACGGTGATTCACTACCATCCATTGTAGGAATATTTGTACAACGGGAAAGGGAAGCAAAAAAGGAGAAATGCATATGTTTTGATATAGTGTCTGGGTGGCACGTGTACATTAGAGACATTAGAGGCATCACGCAACACTGTTTGTACAATAAATAGACGAGATTGGGTACAATCGTCAAAGTGATGAGCCAAGTCATGGAAAGAGAAAAAAAAAAACAAATTTATAATTCTGTTCCGCCGAATTCCCATGCAAATGATCCTTCTGTCACTATTATACATGATGAAAACGCTGTTTTCATCCCATGATATTTCCCCTTTTGCAATCTGACCCAAAAATGCTCGTAAATATTAGTGGTCAATTGAAAGATCCATCAAACAATCTGTATATCCCGTGCGTGTTTTTTTTTTTTTTTTTTTTTTTTTTTCCTCTCCTTCTTTTCTCCTTCACTTCTGTTTTCAACCCTGAACTAAGCATATCGGGGATTAAGTAATGTCAACAACGCCATGTGAACGCCTTTACTGTGCCATGAATGCAAACAACTGTACAAAGACAATTAAGGAATGGAGCCGTAGCTCATGTGTAGTGACACGCATTGATAAATGCAAAGTTTTGTGTGTGCCGAGGCGGCGAAGAGTCAAAAGAAACGAATGAAGGGGGGGGTGATGTGACGACGCAAAATAGGGGGATAGAGGGGAGGGGAAGGATAGTGTAGTTATGAAAAGAGTGTATGTGCGAGAGACGTCTCAGTATTTGTTTCCATGAGGACGATGGACAAGAGACTCCATGCCCCTCTCGGCAGAAAGGCGCTGGCTGTCGAGATATGGGCTGCTGTCTTGGCTGGTGCCGGTGCCCCCGCGGGACACGTATCCGTGGCTCATGCTTGCGGTAGAGCTGACGCTCGAAGAGTAGCCGTGGCCGCCGTAGTAGGGCGCTGTTGCTCCCATTCCGTAGGAGGTCTGGTGTTGAGGGTGGAGGTGAGACTGGGGGTGAGGCTGGAGATGCTGCTGCTGGTGGTGGTAGCTGGCGGAGCTGGAGTAGGAGTGAGTGCCGGACGAGCTCGTCGCAGGGCTACTGTAGGAAGCGTCTAGTTCATCAACGGGAGTCAGGCCGATGCCGGAAATGCCGCTATCGTCGTCATACCCTGTGAGTGCTCCCGTCTCGAGACGGTCACGGCGCGAAGCAGCACGGGCTGCGCTCTGGAGGTTCTTGAGGCCGTTGGACATGCACTAGAGAGAGAAGGACGCATGAAGTTAGCAGTTGCTGGTGATGATGGAGACAAGAGAGGGGGGATAGTGATGATAACAAATTGTATAACACGGATAGGAGGCATGCAATACCAAGAGAGCAAAGAGAAGAACACAAGATAGAAGAGTGGCTTTGGGCTTACCTTGGCTTCCACAACGTTCCACTTCTCTCCAGTTCGAGCCGCCAGACCGCTCCAAATCTCCTTGCGCATGCTCATGTACTCCTTGGCCAGTATCTGCATCTTGCGGGCATCCCAGTCGTCGGATCCTCTCCTCTCCATCAGCCGCTCATGGCGCTTGCGGCAGGCATTGGGTGTTTTCGATGCAAAGTATTGCTCCTTGATTTGATTCCAGTTGAGCCCTTGCATGCGGGCCTGGAGGAGCTGCTGGTCGTCTTGGGGACTCCAGGCTCCAGAGCTAGGCCGATGCTGGGATGGCTGAGAAGATACCATGGGGAGGGTTGGCGAAGGGGCACTGGTAGAGTATGGGCCGTATGGCGGCTGTTGAGATGTCTGAAGCGGCGAGGGAATCGGCATGGCTGAAGAGGGAGGAGGAGCGACATAGTAGGCGTCGGGCATCATGCGTTGCTGAGGGTACATGGAAGATGGCGGTAGGCCGGCGGGGAGGCCGCCGTAGCCCTGCTCGCCGGAGTTCTTGGTCTGTCTAGGCATTGCGAAGTGGTTGTCGAGCAGTTTTGATTCGGGAGGAAAAGGATGAAGATGGCTGTGGCGGATGATATGCAAACGATGGAAGAGAGTGCAAGTGTTGAAAAGAGATTGGTGTTTGGACAAGGTGATACGAGACCGGCTCGTTGACAAGGAAAAATGAAACAATTAGGTATTAAGAGTGATCGACTGGCGGAGGTCCTCGCGGTCCTGACCGAATTGGCCTGCAATGCGGTCTCCTTGAGGGTCTGGTCCTTGTAGGAGGGGGGGACGGCGGCGAGTCGTCTGCAGGGGGAGAAACTCAAAAAATAGTAGTGATGACCAGCAAAAGAAGGAATGAAGAAGCAAGTAAACAAGAAAAAATAACAAAAAACTGAGTAAACTTGGATGGGGAAAAAAAACAAATTAACACACAAAAACAAAAAATGACTCTGGAGAGAAGGAGAAGAGAAGAGCAGGCTGCCGGGGGAGGACATGTGCTTTAAGCTTTGCGATGCATCATCTGTCAAGAGGCTAGAAACGAGAATCCATCATGGGCCTTGGGCGGCTGTCCGGATGAAACAAGACGGACTAAGCCCAATTGGACATGTACATGAAACGGCGCGCGTGTATCTGAAAAGCTCAGTCTGCCGAGAATGGCTCGCTGATATTGGTCGGGCTGGCACTACGATCGAGCCACGGGCGGTTAAGGGGAGCCTTTTTTAGGAAAGGCGGCTATCTTGACTGGGAAGGCTTGCCATGGCACGGCCAGTTCGAGTAACTCACACTGGGGTCTTGGATGGCAAAAGCTGGACGGGAAAGGAAATTTCCATGTTGCGTGCTGAAAGGAGAAGGGAAGAGACCGTGTAAGGAAGCGCTTCGCCCTGATTTGCAAGGCGGCTAATACTAGTGAGATGGGGACCATGACAAGCATCAAAACGATGTCTCAACATGAAAAAATGAAAAAAAAAAAAAAAAAAAGTTCTTCTTCTCAAAACTCCACAAGCTTCTATCCATCCGAGGTGGATCATACAGCCGTCAACGTGGTATGGAGAACTCGCTGCCTTGCAGAAAAAAGGGCATGTCCTCGGTCCACGGTCCACCCTCCGCGATGAACTGCAGAAAACGCGGCTGTGCTTACTGTATGGCCCCAGAGCCTGGCCGGACAATGACATCAAGGGCCCAAAGCAGCCAAAGGCCCACGAACGATGGGCGCGAACAGGAAATGAGCGGGATCATTGCATTGCATATTTACGAGGGGGGGTCGCTCGGAAAGGATGTTCATGATGGGCTTGCCAGCCGCGCAAAACGCCGATGGAGGTGCAAGACACGCTCCAGCGCTCGGATCATGCGACGGCGCATGGCGGTTGAGGGCCCGAGAGCCCCCTGCGCGGCCCAGTTTGCACATGGCAAGATGCATGTCTTTCCAGGGGGTTTGCCGCGCTGCCTTGCCCTTGGCGATCCAGCTGTGGGCGGGTTCTCTTCTTTTCTGGAGCCTTGCTGTGTAAGTCTGGAGGTTGGCGATATTGGATGAAGCTGGTGGGGAGCGTTGGTAGCAGAACGCGGGAATGGGCTCCACTAATGGGAGATGTGCCATTGGCCGGTTTGCAGCTTCAAGCGCGCGTCAAGCCATGGATCCACCTGTGCTAGACCAGATACAGATCAAGTGCCTTCTATCTTTGGACGGCTTGCCAGAAGCGCCGCGCTAGGATCTTACCGCGCTGGTCTGATTGGCCGACCGCAGCGGGTATTTCCCATGTACCTCCTCGCCTGGGAAGCAGTGCTACGGTACCTTGGCATAACGGCCATGGCGAGGCCAGCAGAGGCCAGATCCACGAAGAGGAAAAAGGCAATTGAGATGGAGCAGTCTCCACAGAACTAAACATTGGTCGCGGAAATTGGCCTTTGCGGATCGCGGGTCATGAGGGCGACGGAAACGTTTCAGCAGGCCTCGGTGGTGTTGTTGCGATGCCCTTTTGGTCTAGGGTTGTTGCTGGATTATGTGTTGGGCCAACAGCTACAAAAGCGCGTAACCTGCTGTTGGTTCATTCATGTTGACGGCTCTTTTTTTTCTTCAAGTGGTTAATTATAGGCATTGGGGAAATCACGTCATGATTCCATTTTTAGTAAGGTAGTATTCCAGGCATAGCTTGCCGCGACGCAAGATTTGATGGAGCGCTGTTTGGGGACTTTGCCATGTCCTTGGATGTATCGTTGTTGTCGATGAAATCTCTTTCCGCTTTGGTCCATACTTTCCTTCGCTGAAGAGACACGGGCGGGGTGGCTACCCTATTGCCTAGAGCTTAATTGTAATGTTCGCTAGAGGAAAATACTCGATCACTATTGAATGGCAAAACACATATTTTATGACTTTTTGTCCACTCCTGCATCATTCTAAACAAAATTCTGTGTTATAAATTCTTGAAGCGGTTATGTGTTGGTTTCACGTGTATATGATCATGTGAATTTAGAAATTTACACTCTGTATCAAAATGTAGAGAAATGTTGTATCAGACATCCACAGGGTAAATAGCATGTCGAATCTGACCAAGGTCTTACTACAAGTCTGCTAAGTCTTATATCACCGCGTTCGCAGAAAGGAAATCTGTCATCAAGTCTCCCTCTAATCACCTTCAATAGGCTTTTGCTTCTCTGTTAAAGTCGTTGTAGCGGATCCTTACGCTTTACAGTCTATGAAACAACGTTTAGAATCTTGGCTACCGCTCCATTGTTGCAATGGCGGCTTTTCCACGATACAAGATGAAATACCACATTACCAGCATGCTACAAGGCGACGACTGCAATCTGTACGGTCCACAGAAATGGCAAGGTTTTTCACATTCAGATCTCGATCTCGAACTTTATCAACTCGCCTGCCACGACACAGAAATACAAGTCTTGCTTGGAGTCTGCAGTCTGGTGAAGAGATATTGGGTGAGATGTACGATATCGCCGTCTATGACCGGGTCATGGCGCCATTTGGACCCTTTCTGATGGACCTCGCGCCTGATCCGCCAGTGGAATCAGTAGAAAATATTTGAGCCACATTGAAAGAATATCTCTATACCGAGTTCTTCTTGTTTATACTCGATATAATTGATGAAAAGTTGCAACCGCGCCGTGTGCCGACTCAGAGGTTGCCCCATTGGCCATCATATGTTCGCTTTGATGACGATTTCTCGGATGACCTTGAATATTGGACAGCCTTCTACGATCCAGCTGGTATCATGACGAGTCATAAGAAGCCTAAAGATGCACTGTCCAAGCCACCAAAAGGGTTCTAATTGAGAAGGGTCAAATCGCATGCTTTTTGAAGCGCTGCCATAGCGGTGTACAAATCATCCAAGAGCTCAAAACATACGAAAAGATTCACGCGGCCGGCTTAGACTCTCAAGTGAATCTATGTCGCATGTACGGCATTGTATAGATGACAATGAATTTATCCTTGGGTTCTTATTAACCCTTATTGGATGTAGTCGACCATTGTCTAACATTGTCAGTCCTGAAGGACCCAATGACCCTCCACGTGCAATTAGAGAGCGGTGGATGGGTCAGGTCGAGGCTGCCTTATCAGCGCTACACGCAAGATATAGTTTGGGGAGACGTAAAGGCAGCAAGCAGACTTTTTTAATCTCCGCTGGACCAACAAAGAGCATCTACTGCGTATGATTACTATATGCTCTTTTATCATGATAGATACGTGCAGACTCACACGTGGAAGTCTGTATTACACAAGTTAGTCGAGGTCCTAGGCATTAGCGTAACCTGCATCAATGCGAGAGCCTTTATCGAAACGTTAATTGATGGTCGCAATCAACTCTCCTTCAGCCATCAGCTTCTTAGATCCCGCCAAGGCGGTACAGCGGATATCGCCTTTAACGCCCCCCAATCAGCGCCGCCCACCAAACCATCTTGGCCGACAGTGGATTATCGCCACTATGACGATAGCGGGGAAAGCCAATTGAACGACCATCATCCAAAAGAATCCGACATTTCCCACGAGCTTCCTTCCCCGCATGCTAAGGAGCAGTAAATCTGTCATTAGTGGACCTACAAAAGGGATTAACACTAATAGTATAAAGCATTTGCATTGTATTCGCAAGTTGAGCGAAGCCAGAAACTCAATACCTAGCTCCCTAAAACGCCGCGAGCCGGCAATGACAGTCCTCTCCGGCACCAAACTATTAGTCATTTGAACGGTCTTACGGAGCACATGGGCATGCGTATCATCTAGATTTACTAGTGAGCAGGCCTCTCGCTGAGTTTCCCAATCTGGGCGCACGAGATAACAGGAGGCGAAGGCGGTTTAGCTGAGGTTAGCTTAGCCCTACCGAGAAATCACCAGCCAATACCCATTTTCACACTCAATCAAAAAGGATAAAGCATATGAAAAAGGGCGTATCAGACCTGTCAATGCACTTCTCCATAGATAGGCAGATACGTGTAAAGTCATTTTCATGGTCAGTGGATTCTCAGCGGGGGCTTCCGGGCGGTCGGACCAGGGTACCGCATCATCGGCGCGGAACAGCCTTGATGGATTTTGTTCTCTTACAGCTGGGACGGTATAAATGCGACAAGCACCAACTGGCCTAGGACGTGCTAACTACTAACGGGCATAAACCAGTACCACCAGCTAAAACAGCCATCTCGACAACAAAAGGAGGGGAGAGTTCTGCGCCGATCCACGCTCCTGACGCCTCTCGGAGCCGCGAACAAACCGCACTGGGCTTGGAGAAATCTGGGGAAGTCCGGGGGCCCCCCTAGCCTAGCACCGGCCTTAGCATATCTCAAGCAGGCCCTTTTAGCCCATCCGGCTCGTTTTGTTATCAAAGCCCGCCCTTGACGCCGTCCTATCAGTTCCCCGTCGTTATCAGCGCTGCTGGGTTACGTACGTAGCGCACTGTGGCAACTTGAGGCCTTTGCCATTGATACCAGACTGGAGCCCCTTGTCTAGGCTGCTTATCGCCTAGAGCGAGCGATCGGGGCTGTAGGAACGATGGGAGATAAGCACTGGGTGCAGTGGTGTGTGTGTGTGTGTGTTGCAGTTGAGTGTAACCTTGGCGTGGAGGGATTGAAGATCCAAGATGAGGAGAAGGCCGAAGAGAGAAAGTCATTCAAGTACCTCATAAACGCATCACGCGCGCCCTTGCCCGGCAGTAGGGCTCTCGTCTTTCTTCCCTACTTCGATCTCTCTTCCGATTATAATTGGAACAATGCCCGCTGTCTCTTGGACATAAGTCTGGCACAGAGTCTCACATTATCACGCGGTAATTTGATATTCTGAGACAACCAACCTACTTATACGCTGTTTTTTTTTTTGGGAATGCAGCATCGAGCTACGATATACTTGTCTCGACGGGATATTCTGTTGTGACAGAGTCTCTATCCATCACTACACACTCCTCTCAACAACGCCCACAGATCGATAAGCCAATCTCATCCATCATGGCCAACAACAGGAGCAACAGCGGCAGCACCAA
Organism: Trichoderma sp. CBMAI-0020; assembly: GCA_030708095.1. Lineage (NCBI taxonomy): Eukaryota > Fungi > Ascomycota > Sordariomycetes > Hypocreales > Hypocreaceae > Trichoderma > Trichoderma sp. CBMAI-0020. The sequence continues at coordinate 2,766,050 of JAJNCI010000001.1, forward strand.
GAAAGACGCCAACACGATCAAGTTCATCGACCCCCACGACCTCGACGACTCCGTCGACCAAGCAACCCGCGATGCTGTCGACCTCGCCGCCCTCGGCCACAGCCAGGCCCTCTCGCGCAAGTTTGACATCTGGAGCATGCTCGCCCTGGCCTTCTGCGTCCTGGGCACCTACTCGACCGAGGCCCAGGACCTGTCCAGCGGCCTCACCAACGGCGGGCCCGTCGCCGTGCTCTGGGGCCTCGTCGTCGTGACAATCTTCAACTTGTGTGTGGCCGTGTCCATGGGCGAGCTCTGCAGCAGCATGCCCACCGCGCTGGGGCAGGCCTTTTGGATCTCGCAGCTGAGCCAGACGCCGCTGGGCCGGTTCGCCGCGTACATGTGCGCGTGGATCAATACCTTTGGGTGGTGGACGTTGACGGCGTCGCAGAATGCCTTCATGACGGAGTTTGTGCTGGGCATGAAGGTCATGTTTGACCCGGACTGGGATGGCGCGAATAAAGGCTGGGTGCAGTTCCTCGTCTATGTCGGCATCACGGTTGCCTTCACGGCCATCAACCACGTTGGCTGCCGCAATGAAAAGTTTCTGCCGGGCTTCAACAACTTTGTTGGCATCTGGTACGTCGGCTTGTTCTTCGTCATTGGCCTTGCGCTGCTCATCTCCGTCGGCATCAAGCACGACCTCAAGTACCAGTCGGCCAAGTTTGTGTTTGCCACTTGGATCAACCAGAGCGGCTGGCCGGACGGCGTTACTTGGTTCATCGGCCTTGTGCAGGGCGCCTATGGCCTCACGGCCTTTGACTCTGTCATCCACATGGTGGAGGAGATTCCCGCGCCTCGCAAGAATGGACCAAAGACAATGTACTTGTCCGTGCTCTGCGGCGCCATTTCCGGATTCATCTTCATGGTCATGTGCCTCTTCACCATTCAGAACTTGGACAACGTCCTGGATCCTCCGACAGGCCTCCCATTTGTGGAGCTCTTGCAGGAGACCGTTGGACTCAACGGCGCTGCTGTTTTGGTTGCCCTCTTCATTTTTAATGGCATGGGCCAAGGAGTCAGTGTCTTGACCTCTGCTTCTCGTCTTACATGGAGTTTCTCCCGTGATGGCGGCATTCCCTACGCCGCATACTTTTCCCACGTCGACCCTACCTGGAAGGTTCCGGTTCGTGCCCTGTGGCTCCAAGCATTCATCATCAGCCTCGTTGGCATCCTGTACCTCTTTGCAAACACTGTCCTGGAAGCCATTCTCAGCGTCAGCACGATTGCTCTGACCGTCTCATACGGCATGCCCATCGTTGTCCTGCTCCTGGTTGGCCGTGACAAGCTGCCGCCGGGAGAGTTCAAACTGGGGAGATTTGGCCTGCCTCTCAACGTCGTCTCCGTCATATACTGCATCATCACAACAGTATTCTTCCTCTTCCCTGGCGACCCCAACCCTGCGCCGGCCGACATGAACTATGCCATTGCCGTGTTTGGCGTCATGCTCGTCGCTGCCATTGGCTTCTGGTTTGTCAAGGGCCGGGTCTCATTCATGCAAATGGATGAAGAGCTGATGGGTGAAGCGGTGCGTGAGCTCTCGTATGACGAGCAAAACGTTCACGTAGGTTTATCAGCAGACGCTAAATGAGAATTGTACGATTTTGATTTGTAGCGGAGTTATGGCTTTTGTTTTATTTGTTTAATCTGTTCAAGTTTCTTCCCAAAAGAAAGTACATATGGAGGCTATCGAGCGTGGGGGCTTACTTCCTATACATAATTAGGTGTGAGTTCACGAGTTGCATATATGCACTTATTAGGTGTGTGCGAAGAATATACTAGTAAAGAACGTAAGAGCAGGGCAATAATGAACAACCGAGGTGTAATAAACAAAGCATTTCTAAGCTTATACTACTGTAAAAAGAAACCTGCTATACGTCCTGTCCATCCATCAAACCAACGGCTGCCTCCTCCATTCATTACTCTAATTGCCGTCGTACAGCTTACCCGCAAAATCACAAACCAAGTCCAGCATGGCATCCAGCACTCCCTCCTCCGCCCAAAAGTGCCCTGCCGATCCAATCTCGTGTCCCTGGAACTGCGATCCCGGCTGCGAGCTCAGCCGTCCCACCCAAGCACGCAGCTTGCCAACAGGCACAAAGATGTCCTTGTCTCCGAAGACGGCCAGGGTGGGATTCCGCACCAGCTTAGCCTCCGCGTCGTCCTCCTGCCGGGGCTTCTGCCTTGCAAACACCGACGGGACCAACGACATGGTTGCCAGATGCGTAACGAGGCCCTGCAGTGGAGATACGAGCAGATAGGCCGGCCGGGGCATGATGAAGCCACCGGCCGGCGAGAGCTTGCCCTTTGCCAGGGTTGCTGCTGCAGGCGGACTAGATGATTTCTCGGAACTGCTTGCAGGAGACTTGCGGGAGGCTTTCTGCTGTCCGCGAGCCTCCTGCACCGCTTGGGATTGCCTTTCAGCCCAGCTTTCAGCCCGCAGGCGTATTTGGGCAGCATGAGATCCACCGTCTGGAGAGCTGAATGGCTCAAGGACTTGCTCAAGGGGCGGCAGTTGGGTGGTAATCATGGCTCCGTAAGAGTAGCCGGCCATCATCAAGACGGGCGGCACGGCCTTTTCTGATGGCGGCTCTGCCATGCGGTGGCCAAATGGATCCAGACGATGAAGATAGTGTGCCATGAAGCCAACAAAGCTGGTGTAATCGCCGCATTCCGGCTTTGCCGTCCACGACGTTCTTCCGGCAGACCGACCAGCACCTCTGCATCTCACATGAATCTCATTAGCGGCTCACGTACTCTTATTTGGTGTTATCCATGCACACGTACCTGAAATTAAACGTCCCCAGCAAGTATCCCTTCCGGAGCAGCTGCTCAGCCACAATGTCCATCAACGGATCATCAAAGCTGCCGCCCATCGGAGCATAAGGATGCGCAAAGACTACGGCGTGGCGCTTCCAAGGCGCGGCGCCCTCTGTGTAGAACGAGTCCGGGTGGTAGACTCGGCAGTCCAGCGCGGTCCCATCGTGGATGCTGGGGATGGTCAGCGTGAATGAAGGCTCGGGCAGCATCTTCTTTTTCGCATTTTGAGCAACACGGGAGACGAAGCTGGTGATGCTGGAATCCGCGGCTGGTGGGTCGTCGTTTGTCGCAGAATGGAGGTTTTGCTGCCGAAAATGGGGGGCTCCATTATTCGCCCAAGCTTCCTAATCTTGGCTTTGCCTTAGTTTTGGGCGCGACGTCACTTTCCAGATGATCGTTTGCGGCGATTGGATGGCCGGGGCACATGATTTTTATGATGTGGTGCTGTAGGAATTGTGCAGACTTTTATGGGTATCTTTCTATTTTTTATAACATTTTCTAGATAATCTTTCCAACCAACATTTACTTCTGTTTATTGCTTCTTCTTATTCTTGGCATCCAGTGCCTTCTGCTTCAACTCCCTGACAATCCTCTTGGTCTCATTGATCAGTCCCATGACAAGCGGTACAAAAATCGGCCCAAGCAGCGGAAGATAGACGGCAATCTTGTGCTCGTCTGGGAAATACAGCTGACCCACCATGCTCTTCTCGAAAAAGGCCCTCTCTGCCTCTTCCTCTGCGATTCTCGCATGCTTCAGCCCTTCGGGCCCGCCAAGATCTGCGCAAGCCAGTTCCAGGTGATGCATCGTCTTCGAGACGCCATCGGCGACGTTCCGAGGGATCGAAATAGAAGGCAGCGCGAGTGATAGCCTTGCAAGCGACCCTAGCGTGGATGATGCACGAAGCAAGAGGTCGGTAGATCGGATGCGACCAAGTGTAGAAAGCCTCAAGGGTAGAGACCCAGACTGGGGCGTGCCCAAGAGCGAAAGAAGATGGCCGCCAAAGGTGAGCATTGGCTGCTTCAGCGTTGCGGTAGATACGTGGCTTTCCGTGTCTGGCTGAGATAGCAGGTACACGGTGCCCCATTGGGGAATCATCCATGACTGCGAAGTCTCTGTCTCGGCGTCCAATCCAATCGTCTGATTCCCAATGTATATGACAAAGTTGACTGTCGGCGCCTTACCAATAGATGGCGACAGCGGCCACTCGGCGGCATTGATAAACGAGGACAGGTGCTCTTTGCTGAGCACTTGGGATTGCACGCCAGGCACGGCGTATAGCTGAACTTGTGTGTCGATGGTGAAGTTGTGAATCGGACGCAAAACTTCTAGCATCGGCCGGATATACTCGTCCAACGCAGCCTCAATATCCCAAGTATTAGGTAGCCCTCTATCGGTAAAGAGAGAGAAAGTAAGGTGGTAAGTTGGAGCGTATCGTAGTGATCGAGTCGTTCTCTTTGAGAGTGCCTCCGCAGCCTCCGCGCTCAGGCCCTGAGGACGCACACCGGTGGACATGGACGACGTAGAGAGAAGGTATGATATGATGGACTGTTCCTCGGCAAAAGTGGCGCGAAGCTCGTTTGTAATGTAGGAAGCAAGCGGCGATGATGACGACGTGAGAGACGGAACATGGTTTGGAGGGTAGGTGATGTCGAGTACGGCAGATTCTTGGTTCAGCGACGCGGAGCTGCTCGTGCCCGGCTTGAGTCGAATTGTCAGGGCGGTTTGGAAATCGTCTCTCCGAATAGGCGCGTTCCGCGGCGCAAGCTCCAGGCGCAGATGGTGGCCGGAGAAGTCGTTCAGATCGTCCAGCGCATGCTGGGTCAGTCGGATGAGATTCTGCGCTTCTTGGTCTTGCAGGGAATCCGCCTGTATCGAGATCTGGAGGGGAAAGACAGGTCGACAGGCCTATTAACCATGTAAAGTCAGCTACTTTTCGACAAGGCAATGTCTTGGGAGCATGGGATAGCCATACCTTGCCGTCAGCCCATTTCAGCATGCTATCCAGAGGCAAATCGGCGCGATATATCGCTGTTGTTTTCCACCAAAACGGCACACCAAGCAGGAGCACGACCAGCCAGAAAGACAAGACGACATAGGATCGCTGTTTGATGGCCGATCGCTTCTCAGGAGGAGGCAGAGTAGGCGGAGCGGCAGCGGGCGCGGGCGCAGAATCGCTGGGCGCCTGCAGCGGCTCTGATTCTCCAGGCGCCATGATTGCCGTCCTGGAAGATGAGAGAGAGCGGCTGGTCCTGGATCGGCTATTGCGCAGAGTCAATGCCTTGATGCTCCAGTATACGTTGTAATGAATGGATGCTATCTGGACCCTGATGGGCCTGAAGCTAAGTGGCATTAATGACACTGCCGTCCAGGAACGGGACCTCAGCTGCGGCGCAGTCACGTGAATTGCTGGGATTACCTCGATTCTCAACACCATCCCATCGCATCGATGAATCTTGGATATTCTGGCAACGTTTCTGTTCATTTCATTTCTCGCTTCTTTTCCTCTACCTGAGCAACCATAATGAATTACTGCCTTGAATCTATGGCTAACATGCCAGGGAACAAAAACCACGCTGCACCGGCTGCTACCTGAACTCAGTACCGAGCTACAGGTGGCTTGGTCCGAATGTGAACTGAATACATCGAAATCAACCAAAACGCCAATCTTGTCCCAGTCATTCCGCATATCATCATAAACAAACACTGTTCAGGCTCCGTGTATTGCCTAGCCATTCGCAACTACAGCGTCGCCATAAACGCAGGCAGCGCCAGTCCAAGGCCTACAGCTATCCACTTCATGCGAACATGGCCCATCTATCGCCAGTCTTATTAGCATACCGCCTAATTATTATGCATAGAAGACATTAGATCTGGGTCGGCTTACCTCTCCAACACTGGGAGCTGCTGCGCTGCTCGTGGTGGCCGCTGCTGCCGAGCTGCGAGTTGCAGTTGATGACTGCTTGCTGGAACCAGTCGGGCTGCTCACTGCTGAGCCTGTCTGAGTAAGAGTTGGCGATTCACCACCCGCCGTAGTTCCTGAAGAGGCATCACCGATGGCAGTACTTGGTGCCTCTGTTGGAGCAGGACTGATCGTTGCAGGACCGGTGGCGGCATCTGCAAACCTGGTGCAGAGGCCAATCGCCCCAGAGTTCTTCTCCAATGCGCTCCAGATGCTCGGGTGAGCGCTTTGCCCCGTGCTCACACACGTTGCTACTGCATTGTCCCACGTGTCTGGGTCGTAATTGTTGTTATCGTCATAGCAGAGACAGCTGGCCTGGTGCTTGTAGGATGAGCTATCAAAGTTGGAGATGGCCTTCTCGCAGCTAGCGACGTAACGCTCAACGGCAAGACAAGCGTCGTGAAAGACGCCGAATCCATTCTGCTGCTGGAACTCGGCCATGCACTGCGCAACTTCGCCAACCGTGCTTTGCGAGCAGCACTCGGTGGGCATGCCAGTGAAGTCTACTGTGCAGGAGCCAAAGCCGTATGGCTCTCCCTGGCAGAAATTCTTAACACATGCTGATTGATGAGTGTTAGCAGTGAGGCCCCGGTACAAAGCGTGTCAACCACGGAATTACTGACTTGGTGCGAGCTGTGCATTGGAGAAATCACATTTCTCGATTACAAACTTGCAAGTTGTAAACTTGTTTTGAGCCGACATCGTGATTTGAGGATACTTCTTTGATTCAACGCTTTTGACCTATGGCATCAACTCTTGAAAACGGGCGTTACAACGCCAAGACTCTGGCTTTTAAGTATATTTATTGCTTCTGCAATTACTTGATTATCCCTAGCAGTGTTGGGCATGGGATGCCTCAATACAGCCCCAGTCTAATTTTCAGCTGGGACGATAGCGTGAAAATAATGTGGCGGTAATGGCAGACTATTGAGACAGCTAACCCAATACTAGCGACGATCGTCCAGGCACAGCAACCTCGTCTTGCCTAATTTGTACTTGGCCACTCTATTCACCGAATACTTCAGGCGGTTTATGGCATGGCTCATATGAGCGGGAGAACGGGTGTGGCGAAGCTGACATGAAGACAGTATAGCTATCTATATCTAGAGCGCAGCCAGGTCTAGCTGGCCGTTAGTCATTTGTCCCAGGGCAAGCATAGAAGCTATGCTTTTAGCTTCGGAGTTGATGCTCTGGGCGCAGCAGAACAAGATCCCTCTGGGGTAGATTCAAGCTAATATAAGAGGCCTCGAATCGTGTCGACTCCGGACTGTGGCGAAGGCTTTCAAGTGACCATCTTTGCCCGGCTATATCGGCATCGAGCTGCAAGTCGCAGTTGTATGAGAAGATATCGCATATACATCAGATCATACTGGCGGTTCTATAGATTCATCCAACCGAGCAGTCTATTCATATTAGTAGAATATGACGACGTATACTCACACTCCCCTTACCCTATCTAGATCCTTAAGGTTGATCCATCTCCGAAGCTGCAACTCAACTATCAGGTCCGCTACAATGTAGGTTGATTGAAGTTTCTCTTGCCGTGAATCCAGCATACAAGGCGCCATCCTCCTCCTGGAATGCACAAACCCGTCACATCCCATTGAATGTGATGGCGTCACGCTACGTATCACATAGACTTGCATGGCTGCGTTGCGCCGGCTAATAAGCATGGGCGATCTCACTTTATAAATCGATGGAATCTGCGTCGATCAACGTCCACAGCCGAACGCAGCGCCCAGGTCGCACCCATGCGAGACATTTACAAGCAAGCCGGAGGTGATTGTTTGGCTTGGTGAGGAAGACGGGGCGAGCAAGACGACCATTCAATATCCACAAGACATTGCGCTGATGAGCGTGGGCAAGGGGCAGATGGAAAGATGTCTCCCCTTTTGGCAGGCTTGTAAGTGAAGAAAGACTCGGACCCGATTGGACCTCTGTTTAAGCGATCTTGGTTCTCTCGCATGTGGACGATTCAAGTGGCGTTGTCACTGCAACATCAGGTTCAAGTCCTCTGTGGGAGTGTCTTCTTATATGTACCTTGGGTGTATTTGGTTATTGCACTAGATATGCTGAGATGATCGGATTACCGCTGGGGGAGTGACACTCTGCTATGCAGTTACAAACGTATTTAAGTAGATCTTGATAGAGAGGAGGAAGGGAGTGCAAGCAGGATGAGGCTGTTGAATATTGTGCTTTACGGCAGGAAAAGAAATGTACAGATCCAAAAGACCGAGTCTTTACCTGTTTGGTATATCCCAGGAGCTGACATGACGATCCCAAGCCCAGACTACTCGGACCCTTTGAGCCGCATCTACGCAACTGCCACTGTGACATGTTTCACAAACGGCTCTTCCATGGAATTCTTCTATAACGTCCCTCGGATAACAGGCGAGCTGGACTGCCTTCAAGGGCGGTGGACTGGGGAGACCCTGCCTGGCCGAGCAGCGAGCCCGTGCGACGGTTACAAAGAAGCCGTTCAAGACTAGTGATGTCCGCTTCGAGGTTGGATTTTTCAGAAGCGACGCTTCGTATTGAGGTGCAAGGATCCGTTGTTGATTCGGAACGGCAGGTTGGACAATCGCTGTCGATGAAAGGCCGACAAAAGTCGGTCATTGACGAGAGGCTTGTTTGGGACGGCCTTGCTGGAAGCGGATGATGAGTGGGACATTGAGGATATTGCTGTTGAATCTTTGCGGGCTGGGTTGATGTTGCAACTTGTAGATTTCAGCAGGATGAAGACGAAGAAAGTGACGATGATGGAAGTAGATGGTATGAATTGCGTGGCACGGTCCTGGAGTACCACAGCCCAGAAAACGACAAGGAGATGTAAAGCTTCATTATCATTCTGACCGGGGTACGAAGCCATCAAATCCATGAACTTGCAGCATCTCACAAACAGTCGAGTCTTCAGATTAGTGCAGTCAGTTCTAGCTCTCAACAAAGATGCGATCAAAATTTCATTTGAGACGTATTGCCGAAAAGAGCGGTTGATCACTACACAGACAGTAACGCAATCGGACATAGCAGAAGCTGGAGACATTGTTGCGCGGGCTCCACATCCGACTGTCCTGGGATAATATGGCTACGTTTGCCATGCTTAAGTACATGGTATTACGGGCGAATAATGGGACAAGGACGGCTTGCTCGCCCGAGGACTGCGATTGGTAACGATGCTTGTAGGTATCCAACATGATAATACTGCATTTAGATATAAGTGATTGTGGGTATTATAGAGGCGTGTACCAGCGCCAGTTGGCCATGTCGCGATATCCGCCGTCTTCACTTCGCAAGTTTATGGGCAGAGAGGTCAAATTTACTGATACATCACCTCGCACAGAGTAACGGTAAGTGGCACCAAACGAAGAAGACTGCGACGTCGGAATTCAATTACCCTTGCCGAGAGGTGTCTCAGCAAGAAATCAACTCAGCTCCGAGCACGGTGCGGGCGGCCGGGGCTTTTAATCGAATGGTGGATAGACGAGAGCATAGGAGAGTTTGTTGAGCAGCAGCTATTCAGTGGCAAGTTTACATGGAAGTACATGTACTTTGAATTACTAAAGATGTTTTCACTGCTGCATCTCTGCATTGGATTGTAAGCATCACGAGTGACATCTTCCGCATATGGCCCTGCGTCAGATGCTCAATATCCCACTCGGCCTCATGCCAAACATTCATCAACCATAAGTTCGGTTAAGCAGTGTTCGTGGAAGCACAGGTCAAGCCAAGCTTCCGCAACACAGCGCAACCAACCACGCGACAAAGCCCTTCCACGACATAAAGCCCTTTCAAAAGCGCACTGTATCTGAGGAACCAGCATGGCAATTCCTCAAGTTGCCGGGCTTTAAGACGTCGCCGCGATTGCTGAATGTGGGCTGGGCCGCGTCGAGCGTATATACTGTACGCATGCATATATACAACTTCGCATCGTGACAGGCCAGGAATCCCAGCCTTTTCTTTATCCAAACCCTTGCTCGATCCACTATGGACGAAGCGAAACCCCGCACGCCCAGAAGCAAAGATGGAACAAAACAAGGGAACCAAATGCTCCATCTTCCTCGTTCTAGAGCCTAGCGGCACGGGCAGCGTCGATGAGCCGAGGCATCCAGGGACGTGCCGCTAAGACCAGCGCGAGCCCCGAATCGTTGAAGCCGCAGTGACGATGTGGTTTCTTTTTGGCTGTAAGGAGTAACTGATTCGCGGGGAAGGGGGGCGTCGGGTTTCGGCCGTTGCGAGACTCCGATTGCTGGAGTTGTCAGTTGGTTGCCGTGATTGTGACGAGATGTCGAGGATGGAGCACAACCAGAGTGAGGACATGGCGATATATAGGCCAACTGTGCAGAAGGGCTGACGCAAAGTGTCTGTACGAGTCACTCATCACAGTTGGACAGCACTTACAGCCATTCATCGCATCACCGCAAATGAAAAGAAACGCCATCATAAGCAGGGATCAAAGTCTCTCGCAAGCCTAGCCACGCTTTTCCCCGCGACCCACGTTCAGCCGCTCTCTAGCTCTTTCTTCTCTCCACACGGCATCTATTACTTACTCTATTGTCCTTTTGGCGCGCACAAAAGCTATAGGTACGCAGGATATGCATGACGCCGCAAACGCCAGCACCTCCGCACAAAAAGTAAAACATTGTATTCTCATTATCCTTTAGATATTTCGCATGCTATTTAATACATTCTGGTCCTGTGATCTCTTTTCTTTTCTTTTTCAGTGGCATTCATCATCTAAGCGTAAAATACAATCCCCATTCCGCTCAAGTTACGTGTAATTGGTGTGCGATTCCATGCGTGTGTCCCCCAGGGTACCCCAAATTCAACAAACACATGTATACATACATACACAATCCACTTCAGCTCCGAGAAAAGCATTGACTGCTGTTGGGCCAAAGCCCGCCTAAATGCCGAGGCTTCCCTGGTGGCCAAGATTCGACGGTAATCCCTTTCCAGCCATGAGATCACATCCATGTTAGTGAATAGGGAACGGAAAAGGACGACAAGACAAGGCCCGGTCTGTGGGAGAGAGGACAGCTGAGAGGAGGGGGTGGGAATTCCGTCCCGTGCGCTTCAGGCAAGGGAGGAGAGTCGGGCCAACACTTGTGACTCTCATGATTTGATTCATCGCCAACGCCCATCTCATCTCACATTGTCCTCACTTACGACTACATACCTTTTTTTTTTCCTCTACGCCAAAATGCCAGGTGAGTTCTTTGCTACTCTGAGTATCTATACGTTTGGCTTGAATCTCTTCTCTTTATACATACTACTCTGGTCACATAGTAAACAAGCCCACAACTAACACCCCCATGCCAGTCCCCCTCCCCATCGTCCTCCCCGCCGCAGCCGCCTCCCTGGCCTACCTCAACGCCAAATCCGGCTTCTGGTACGACTACGCCCTCATCAAATCCATCGTCAAGGCATCCATCCGCGTCCGCCGCGGCCTCAGGGCAGACACAATCAACCTCTTCTACGCCCTGGAGAGCCATGCCCAGAGCGCCCGCTACGCCAACAAGGCGTTCCTCATCTTTGACGGCAAGACGCACTCATATGCGCAGACGTACGACAGAGTCCTCCGCTACGGCCACTGGATCAAGACCAAGTTTGGCGTCAAGCCCAAGGATGTCGTGGCCATGGACTTTGAAAACTCGGACACGTTTGTGTTTGTGTGGTTTGCGCTGTGGGCCATTGGCGCGAAGCCGGCGTTTATCAATTACAATTTGACGGGGAAGCCCCTGGCGCATTGTGTCGAGGCGGCGAGCACGAAGCTCTGTCTGATTGATCCGGCCGTGGCCGCAAATGTCGACGAGGAGAGTGTCAAGAGTCTGCCGAATGTCAATTTTGTCGTCTTCACTCCAGCGGCCGAAGCCGAGGCTGCATCTACAGCTCCCGAGAGGAGCCCAAACGCGGACAGGTCCGACGACGCCATGTCCAACATGGCAATGCTCATCTACACCTCCGGCACCACGGGTCTGCCCAAGGCAGCGGTCGTTTCATGGGCGAAATGCATCTATGGCGGGAGCATAGTCGAGACGCTCCTGGATCGTGGTGGCGGCGACATCATGTACACGGTAAGCCGCCTTCTCTTCTACTGAACCAAGCCAGCCAGTCAGTTGATCATTCCCCAGTGCATGCCCCTATACCACTCCTCCGCCGCCATCCTCTCCCTCTGCTCAACCCTCGTGGCCGGCTCGACGCAGGCCCTGGGCCGCAAATTCTCCACAAAGACCTTCTGGGACGACTGCCGCGCCTCAAAGGCCACGGCGATCCAGTACGTCGGCGAGACGCTGCGCTACCTGCTCGCCGCGCCGCCGCAGATGGACCCCGTCAGCGGCGAGAACCTCGACCGCAAGCACAGCGTGCGCGTCGCCTTTGGCAACGGCCTGCGCCCGGACGTCTGGGACCGCGTCAAGGAGCGCTTCGGCATCGAGACCGTCGCCGAGTTCTACGCCGCCACCGAGTCGCCCGGGTCCACGTGGAACGTCAGCAGCAACGACCTGGGCCGCGGCGCCATCGGCCGCTCGGGCTGGCTGTACTCGCTCATCACCAGCAGCGCCGCGGCCCTCGTCGAGGTCGACCACGACTCCGACTCGCCCTGGCGCGACCCCGTGACGAAGCTGTGTCGCCGCGTCAGGCCCGGCGAGCCCGGCGAGATGCTGTACCGTCTGCCGCCCGAGGCCGTCGAGGAGCGCTTCCAGGGCTACTTCAACAACCCGGGCGCGTCCAGCTCCAAGATCCTGCGCGGCGTCTTCGCCCCCGGCGACGCCTGGTTCCGGTCCGGCGACATCCTGCGCCGCGACCCCAGCGGCTTCACCTTCTTCAGCGACCGCATCGGCGACACGTTCCGCTGGAAGTCCGAGAACGTGTCCACCGCCGAGGTCAGCCAGGCCGTCGGGCTCCATCCGGCCGTGCGCGAGGCCAACGTCTACGGCGTGCAGCTGCCGCATCACGACGGCCGCGCGGGATGCGCCGCCATCTGCTTCGACACGCCCGTGCCCGACGCGACGACGCTGCGCAGTCTGGCCGATCATGTCAAGGCGTCGCTGCCGCGCTATGCCCGCCCCTTGTTCCTGCGACTGGTCAGGGAGGTGGGCGTGGGCAGCCAGACGACGGGGACGAACAAGCAGCAGAAGACCAGCCTGCGGGCTGCCGGCGTGAAGCCAAAGCTGAAGACCAGCAACGAAGAGGAGGATGCTGACATATACTGGCTCCAAGGCAACACGTATGTGCCCTTTCGGGAAAAGGAGTGGAGGGAGCTCGAGGGCGGAAGAGTCAAGTTGTAGCCAGTTTCTGTCGATGACGATTTCACATGTTAGTCTTTGCAACGGCTACTCAGCACAGCGCGTTCTCATACCTTGGTGGCTTTTGAGACCATGTAACAACTTTGATTCATACATCTATTACATCGGTAGTCAGTATATACTATTAACTCAGTCTCGTCTCAGTCCACATGCGTCCACCGCTGTAATATGCAAATCAAGAAACAAAGATTGCAATGCAATGTGCATCATATAAAATGCAAAAGCTCAAGGAAGGGTAAAAAAAAACAAAAGCGCAAGTCTCCCCATTATTTTGGCTCCAGGCAACGCTGCGCATCAAATCGTGGCCGATTTCATCAGCCAATGCATTTCAACATGGCCCGCTGATGCTTCGTAAACCTCATTTGTATATACCTGGAACATCTTCCCAAATCTGAACAAAGGAAAAGAAAACCAAACATTTCCTCCATCAAAAAAAAAAAAAAAACAGGAGATATCTACATAAATGAAATCGCTCATGATATAAACATCAGAGTTTTCCCAGCTGCCCCCTCTTTGCTTTTCCCTCTCTTGTTTTCCCAAGTCACTTCTGTACAATGAAGGCCATCCCAGTCACACACCTCTCATGGGCCTGCGATTCCCAATCCCACTCGCTGGCCGCCGGCTTGACCTCCGTAGTTTGCAGCGATCCCACTCGCTCCCATGCCTGCCGCGCCACCGGTTCCCGTGCCAGTCCTCTCTCTCATTCTTCGGCCTTCCATCAGGCCTCGAAGGCCTCGCTTTTGCAGGCCAATGACGCTGCTAAGCTCTCCATTCCAGATGACGCCGTCACGGTCGTTATCGCCAATCTCAGATCCCCACTCAGATCCACTCGCGCTTGTTGCAGCAGAAATATCGCCGCTTGAGGCGTAGGATGTGTTGAGAGTTGAGTTGAGGCTCAGGCTTGCTGTGCGTGAATTCAGGTCTGAGCCGAAAGAAGAGTCGTTGGTGGTGGTAGTGCTGAGAGAGAAGTCAGATGTGGATATCGGAGATCCCACCGGATCGAGACTGCCAACGAAAAAGTTGGGATTGAGAGATCCATCGATGCCGCGGCCACCACCAGCAGCCATAGCCGTCGCATTGAACACCGCTGCCGCATTCCTACTATCGAGAAGGGCATGTAGACGCTCGACAACGGCTTCCAAAAGACCGTCGACTCTGTATGGCCGCGCTATTTGTAAGAGTGAGCAGAGGATCTGTGGCGTGCACAGGGAAGAGGCGGGTGAAGGTAGAGAGCTGGTGTACAGAAAGTGCAGCAACGCTTGAATGGTCAAGTACGTGTGCGGTAGGTAAAGGCATCGAGGCCTTGAGCTGGGCATCAGACTGCGTGGTGTTGGCGCTGTGTTAACGGCCGCGGCCGCTTCATCTCCATTGCTGTGCGCTGCGCCGCCTCCTCCGTGATGGATCGGTCCAGAGAGACCAGATGGTCCCGAGACAGATCCGCCGATAGACCCTACCAGCGTTGCCGAGTCGTCGAAATTCCTATTATTCGGCGTAATGGTCATGGCGGATGCTCGCAGTGGATTACTAGATAGACCAGATCGCAGTGTTACAGCATCGCTTCCGTCCTGCGTGGCTGTACCTTCTCGCAGGAGCTGAACAAAGTAGGGGCCCCATCTACGGGCAACAATTCGAGAGTTGACTGGTATCCGCTCCCCGCCGATGCACAGGATATCCATGTCGGACAGCTCCCGGAACGCCAGTATCTTCTCTCCCAGGTCTTCGCTTGCCCGAGAGTGGAATCGGCCGCCAGCAGTAGCACCGGCTTTGCGCGCAAGGCCGAGGTTCATCCCAGAGTACGGGCTGCTAGCCGAGACGAAGCCCGACATGGGGTCCACCTTGCGCGGGTTATCGTAGAAGCCAAACGCCTCGAGCTCTACCATGCAGACGTTGGAAAAGTTGATACGACGGTGGTTGTAGTCGTCAACCAGGCTCCTCTTCCTGTTGCCCAGAATGACAAATGTATTCCGTCGATTCCACAAAACACCTCTGTTCCAGCTGCCTTGACTGAACACGCTGCCTCCGGCGTCGATCCGGCTCCAGGTGAGAGATCGAAGATCCAGGGCCCAGAGCGCATATTCCTGCTTCGATGATGTGAGGTATGTACCGCTGACCACAAAATGAGTATCAATGACACCACCATTGGGGAAACGGAGACCCGGTGGGGAGTAACTTCCCGACATGGCCCTTTCGGTCAAAGTTCCATCGGGACCCCTGATCTGCAGCTCCAACTTGACATCCAAGAAATTATAGTTGGAGTAGATGAGCATAGATGACCCGGGTTCTTGGCCGGCAGTGCTCTCGGTACGCTGCTGGCCATTCTGGGCGTTCATTCCAATCCTTGCGCTTACCGCCGGGGGCAAAGACGCGGCGACACTCCTATAGGCGCCGCAGCTCTTGCCCAAAGGCTGGTTCGTCGTCCACTTGAGGCTTCGGAGATTGAATACGCTGATTTGTTCAATGTAGTGGTTCGCGCCATCCTGTCCTCCGACCACAATCAACTGAGCGCCTCCAGATCCGTCAATGTTGATGCCAATACGGCCTTCGTTGGGGTTGCCGTTGGAGGGGTTGTGCTGGAGGGCAGAAAGAGGGGCGGCCTTTGAGGAAAATGTGGCCGATGAAGAGAGAATGGTGGCACAGTGGGCATAGCGTCCTTGAGGGGGGTCTTGTGCCGGCACATAGGACCATGTCTTTGTTGGGGCGTCGTAGATGTGAATGTCGGACATGACGGTGACTTCGGGCTGCTGCTGATCCGCTCCCATGGGCTGATTGGGCGCGGGAGACATGCCACCATAGCAAACCATCTTGGTGCCGCCGAGAGGGCACATGGAATGGAAGTATCGCGGAGGCGGAATATCGCCAGACACTTGGAGTTTCGTCCAATGCCGGCGTATGAGGTCCAGCTCGTACAGGTCAGAGGTCAGAGGCGCGGGGCGGCTTCGAGAAAGGATCCTGCCGCCAAACACATACAGGCTATCGCCCAGAATAGTTGTTGTAGCTCCCACGAGCGGCGGGGGCTCCTGTCCAGTCGTCCTATGTACGTTGCACATTAAGCCCGATAGATGCGCCGAAGACCCTTGCGAAGGGCCGCCAACGGGGGTACCGGCAGATGGAGTTTGCGCTTGAGGCTGCCCGATTGCGGGCGACATGCCTGCTGATACAGAGCCATTGCTCCGTGGAGTCAATCCTTCCCTGTGTCCGTCTCTGTATTCATCTCCACCACCACCGCCGCCATATCTCGCTGAGCTCAGGGTAGCCATATTGTCCTGACCATACGAATTATCCTGTCCAGAGGCGCCATACATCTGGTGGCCAGCGGCCGAGTTGTTCGAGTCCATAACGTCTAGTCGATTGTCCAATCGGGACTCTAAAAAGCGACTTTGGGGCGTATCTACGGGAGTGAAGCTTTTAGAAACGCTCTCCAAGGTAGCGGGCGTAGTCGTCGGGGCGACGGACGTGGGATTTGTTGGAGCCGGCGGCTCTGGCAATGGTTTCTCGAGGCTGTGTTGTAGACTCAGCTGTCTCGCATGCTGCTGCTGAGCCCTGGATATGGATGATGCTCTGGATTGGGACGAAGATGCTCCGTGGGACGCCGAGGTCGCGTGGCCCTGTGCCTGGGTTGAAGGTCTTCGAGCGAGTCTGGCGGAAGAGTTGTGAGCAGGCCCTCGATGTGCGCCGTTGGTAGTGCTGTTGTAATGATCGGTATGCGCACGGGGATCATTGGCCCCAGAGTCGGTAGAAGTATAAAAGCTGTTCGGCGGAGGGCTCTGTAAACCGGTCAGCGGTGCATATTCGGCCATGGCGTCGACCAATGCGTCGACCAATGCGTCGAGAGGCGCAAAAGAAGAGAAGAAGACGGTGGTTGAGGGCCGTCCGCGGGATCACGAGCGCAGGTGGAGGAGGAGTATTAGGGGGGGAGGCGAAAGAAGGAATCAAGAAAGGAAAGATGAAAGATGACAATGGCAATCCCCTTCCGGCAAGCTTGTCAGATGGGATCAGCCCGTTCCTGGCCAAAGCAAGTATGGGGGATACTGGCATGTAATATGACCACTTGCGCCGGACAGCAGGCAGGGCAGGGGGGGATCTTTTCTGACCGCACCGTGGTCGAGGTTGCAAGACGGTCCTCGCCACAGCACGCTGCTCGACTCTTGCGTCTCGTGCTGGCAGCTCGCTGGGCAGATCTTCAGGAGCCCCGGGGCAGCGGTGATCCGGCAGCCGAGGAATCTCGACTGAGCGGCAGGGCAGAGGACTGGAGCGAGAGGCAACACGACGCAGCACAGGGGCTTCGCCTCGACGAGCGAGAAAAGAGCGCGGTGGCCACCATGGCATGAAATGAGGCCTCAGCTGGCGGCCAAGGCGAGGCGAGTCGCAGACGGGACGGGCACGAGGGCTGGGAGAGAGGGCATGACGTACCATTCAAAGGCGGCGGCCGGGACTGTCTGAAAGGGCCAACGTCGCACTCGTTGTTCGCTCTGGAGATGTGCGCTGCCCGTTTGGCTCGCGCGATGGAGCTGACGATGTGGGCTCGGAGGGAGTTCGAGCAACAAAAAAAAAAGTCTCCAGCAGGACAGGTGCACAGACGCGAAGAAGGGGGGGGCGCTGTTAGTGGACTGGGAGGACCCTACAGGCACCTACAATGGCTCAATGGCGGGACAGCACGCTGGAGCCGGCGCTACAGCTGGAGGTGACAGTGGCAGGCGGGCTCTGATAGGCTGTTGCGAGCAGGCAATGGGGCGACAGGATCGGTGGCGGGAGAGTTTTGGCGTGTTGAAGCAGCGAAAAAGCGATCAAGTTGACGGTGACGTTGGAGCTAGAGAGAAGTGCACGGCTCGATTCGTACGGAAAGAAAAGAACAAGACAAAAAACAGGTACCACAGCGGCGGCAATACTGGAGGTACATGTACTCAGCTCCAGCTGGAGAAGCATCCGGCGCTTCCTGAAGAGTGGGCGCTACGCCAAGTCTCTTATCCTCGCGATAAGCCGCTACCTGTCGTGCAGCAGCCGCAGCGCCCAGACCCTCGTCGCGACCTATCTATAGGTACAAGGTCCCTGCAACGGCAACCTGCACGCACGGCGCCAAACCGCACGCCGTATTCGCAGCCTGCACGCAATTATGGATATCAGGGCAACTGATGATGTAAAGGAGCATTTGGCACAGGGCAAACAAAGACTCGCCGTTGGCTGCCAGCATGCAGGCGACGTCAGGGGCCCTGCAGGGGAAGCGTGGTGGTTCCAAATGAGGACAAGGCGAGGAGGAAGATTGAGGCTGTACATGCACGTACAGTATAGTGCAAACCGTCCGATATCGATGCTGGGCACAAACAAAGAAACCTTGCCCTTGTTTCCAAAGTCTCTTGTTTGTCTCGCTGAATCCGTATTCTAGCACTATTCCGTTGACTGGAATCCCGTCACCTGAAGCAGCAGCTCCATGCGGCCATTGTTCACATCGTCTACCTACATACAAGCAGAATTTCTCGCGTGGGAACCCCACAGGGCCACGCTGATCGTCGTCCTCAGGTCCATCCATTGATTGGAACCTCGAGTCGAACAGGCTTCTAGATTGTCCGCTAAGCTTCTTCCCAGCTAGACGCTGCTGCTAGCACCGGGTCCAGCCATTGCTCCCCCTCACCGTCGACCACCACAATCTTATGATTATGAGATGGAGTGCAGCAATAAGAGTGTACTAGCTGGTGGAATTGGCGCCTCCTTTTGCTGCGACTCAATCTCAATAGGGGTTGTGATCCGGGCTACGCAGCACCAGACCTTTCTGCATCTGTAAGTACCTAGGTATGTGTGCATGCACGTATGTAAGTCCTACTATCAGCAGCAGCATGACAAGCGCCGAGACAGTGGAAACAGCTCGGCAGCAACAAAGAGGGGCCTGGCCAACCTTTTTACTTGTGCTTGCTTCTCTCCATCTCGCTGAGCAGGCATCACGTTTTGATTCTCGGTGTCCAAGCTGTTTGTTGGGCTGAGATCGCCCCGTCCGCGTGGATACTGGCTCCAAGCATCCCCCCCGTCCTGTGGTCACTGGTGCCGCAGGGGCCAGCGCTCTTTTTTACAGAGATAAAGAAAGAAGCCCAGGACTGGCAAATGCGTCAATCATCTGGATCGATGGCAATGAGCACGAGGGCCGAAAAGAGGGAATCGTGCCATCGGCTCGCTGCCGTCTCGGCTCCACACTCTCTTACTCCTTGCTGTCTAGAGGCCTCGGGTCTTGTCCGTCATTCATGCTGCTTGCGCATTCGTGCCGTCTTCTCAGCGGACTTTTTGCCGAGAATCCTTCCAGACTCATTCTGGCGCACCGCTGCCAGACAACGGACGGTCCAGGGTTTTTTGTCACTTGTCCAGCCGGGCATATTAGCACGTGGGATGGAATGGAGATGCTTCCGGGCTAATCCGCTTTGACTCGTCATGAAACAATCGGCCCCGTTTAGAGCATGGCAATGGCAGACGTCAGTGCCCGACAAGAGGAAACCCCTGACCGACTTCGGGATTGCCTGATTACGTGATTTCCGACGTTTGCTTTCTTGCTTAAAAGCCCTTTTTCCAGAAGGAGTTGCCGCCGCATTGAGTGGATGGAAATTGGCTTGCGCTGAGCATTATTTCGTGGGAAATGATGTATTTGCATCCCGTCTGCGAGGATGCTTAAGGAGACTTGAAATGAAGCCCGCTTGCAAGCATCAGCATAAAGACTATTCTTGACAGCCGATGGTGCGTATTTTGTTACGTACCGCTGATGCATTCTTGTCGATCATGATGCCACTTTGAAGCATCTAAATTAATACGATACTATCCGCAAACTACAACTCCATGAATTTACCATGTTCTCCTTTTCACCGGATGATGCCGAATGCACCCTTTTTTCAGTACACGGCACATATCTCTGCACTGCCATGATTCGGCTGCCCTGAAACATTCGTATAAGTAGCTCTGCCACAAACCGCAGCTCAGTGCCGTGGTTTCAATTCTATTTACAAGTACCGCTCTAATCTTGTGAACTTCATCAAAAAGCTATCGCTTGACAAGGGTTCAGAAAAATCGAGTTCACCACCACGTGAAACTCACTCAATGGAGTGCTTATGTAACTAAGGCTGCAATTAACCAACCGTAATTCGATGAGGCGCCAAGAGCTTCAAAAGCTGTAGGGTAAGACGGGACACTGCAGATGCAATTCCGTTTGCCGAAACCTTAACGCGTAATGCAGTCATGGTGACTGCAAGCAGCTACCCCTCTTCACTTTGCAATATCAAATCATCACAACTACAGTCATCATCAAATACGAGAAGTTGACGTGAACTTAACATCAGTCTGAATAGCGCAGCTCTATTCTTCCACCCCAGCCTTGTCCACTAAATGGCCAAAATAAGACATCCCGAAGACACCAGCCACTCGATGGATACGCCAAGCGAGACCACGATCCACGACACCTGGGATGGCCGCAACTACTCCGTGCCTTGGCCCGGCGGTGTCTATAGAATCTTCGAAAAGGGCACCGAGAACGTGATCGCTCTCAAAGCCCAAAGCCTCTGCTTGCGCGACGTGGCAGAGAGCCACAACGGATATGATCTCTGGCTCTGCGTCGAAGCACACGGCTACTTCGGCTTCTTCAATCCCAAGTCGGGCACATATCTAGGCCACAACGGTAAACGAGACGAGATATATGCATCTGCCGTGAAGTTCAAGGCCTGGGAATGTTTCACGCCGAGAAGCCATCCTGATGGCGGATATCAGCTGTTGACGCCATATTATGAAAGCACGTTGAAGATGGTGTCTGTTGCGGATGACGGCCGCAGTCTTGTTAGGAGGCCTCATGGGACGACCTTGTGGGAGTTTGAGAAGGTATCGAAACATTGAGGCGCTTGAGATGTAGGCATCTTCAATAGTCTTTGTGCCTCACTTATATGTATGCATTAATTTGCAATCCTTGCTGAGCTAGCCTGCATTTTTGGAATTTCATAAAAAGCTTTCCATTACGGTCTGACCAGCGATCTCACTAACATTGCATCCACGTGTTCCACAATTTCCTATCGAAGGTCATACTGGAGATAGATAAGAGAAAGAGATGTATGTAAGCTGCATACGCATGTAGCAGTAGACGTGATGCGCACGTTGTTAACAAGGCAGCATTTTGGCGAACCATTGACTTCACAGCATTTTCGAGCTTCTCTTGGGCTTTGCACTTATGGGACGGAAGTCTGGTAATGCCTTATAATACACAGACTTAAAATATAACTCCTTATAGTTTTATAAGATATAAAATAATATTGAATAAAATTATCTATAGAAAAACAAAAGTTTATTTTAATAATTTTTTATATAAATTTTAAATTTTTAAAATTTTTTTTAAATTATTACTTAGTATTTAACATCATTTTAGAAAACAAAAATATTTAGAAAATTTCCACTACAAAATATAATATTAAAAAAATAATATTTTCTATTATAAGCTATTATAAGCTTACTTATATAAATATTTGAAATTTAAATAATTATAATCTAAAAGTAAATTAAAATTTTTCTTATTAATTAAATTATAAAATAATATAAATATATTTTATTTTAATTTTTAAGTATTTCATTTAGTTTATTATAAAATTTTAAAATAAATACGTTCAGGCAAGTACTATACTAGCGTTTCCAGACTTTTGGCACCTGACTGTACCTACTATATAGCGGCCAAGAATCACAAGCAGAATGCGTTACAGTCTCAGCCAACTAGAGCAATTTCACAGCATTCTAAAGCTCCCTCAAGGCCTTGTACTGCAGAATCCACTGCTAAGATCAGCACTGGGTCTTTGATCCTGACCACCCCTATCGGTACGGGTCATTTGGACTAATGATACTGGCTGGAGTATACTACTACTAGTAGTCATGAGCACTACTGTAAAATACAGTTAAACAAATGTATCTTGATAACCAGGTAGGTACTTGGTAGGTATCTACTATAGAGCAGTCATCTTAAGCCACTTACATCCGCTCTTGAATGAACACCTGCGCTTTTAATTCCAAGCCAAATTCAGTACAAACTATAGAAACCGCGCTGGTCTTAGAGAACTCGAGCAAGAAAAAAACAGTTGTGAAGGCGCCGGCGGCAGCAGCAGCAGGGCGTTATAGAAAGCCTTCTACCTGCTGCTAAGTATTAGGAAGAAGTAGCAGAAACTTCAAGCATTGGAACTCAGGCGAAAAAAAAAGCAAGTGCCTAGATTTACTAGTGAAATGCAATATATATTATGTAGGTAGCTTAGCTTTTTTAACCTGTATTTCAGCGCTCACTAGTAGTATGCTCTAGCCAGTATCACTGTAAGATTAGCTACGCTACTGTATCAGCTGTATTCTACAACCAACCAGTGCGATTTCACAGCATTTTCAAGCTCCCCCGAGGCCGTGAAATGCAAACTCCACCTGCGAATTCTCATGTACTATGACGTCCACAACAATTTCATAGCATTCTTAAGCTTTCCCAAGGCTTTGTGATATAGACCACCTTAGACCAGGACATTTTCTAGTCTTCACTGCAGAGTAACGGAATCATAGATAAAAATGTTTATAAATTTAGTGGTATCTCTTCATTATCTAACATCATGGCCATCTGCCAGCGCTTAGATGAACAAATCCAAACTCCCCTCGCGGGTTGTGATGAAAGATTCATGTCATCTCTGGCTTCTCGTGGTACAGGCCCAAGAAAACGACCATTCCAAAAGCGCCATGTATTCAACTGTTTGGCAAAGCTTGTTATTCCCCCTCTTCTCCGTCTTTTTTTTTTTTTTATATAGTATTTTAGTTTTTATTTGCTTCTATAGCCCTCTATGAGACCTCAGGCAGGGCAGTCATGCGCAGGTAAGGCTTGATGGTCTTGAAGTTGGGGAACAGCTTCCTGGCCTCGTCGTCCTTGATGACGGGCGCGACGATGACGTCCTGGCCCGGCTGCCAGTCAATGGGGGTGGTGACGCGGTACTTGTCGCCGGTCTGGAGAGAGTCGACGATGCGGAGGACCTCGGCGGCGTTGCGGCCGGTGGAGGCAGGGTAGGAGAGGATGGTGCGGATCTTCTTCTTGGGGTCGATGAAGAAGACGGAGCGGATGGTGAAGGCGATGCCCTTTTCGTCGACGTTGGTGGCGTCCTGGTGGTCGATCCTGCAGATGCTGTTAATATCGAATTATATATATATATATATATATATAGACTCATCGACTCACATGTCGTAGAGCAGGGACACCTGGCGAGACTTGTCACCAATGATGGGGAAAGTGACATGGCCGCCAGTGACCTCCTTGATGTCAGAGATCCACGTGTGGTGCGAGTCGACGGTGTTGGCAGAGAGGCCAATCAACTTGACGCCGCGCTTGGTGAACTCGGGCTGCAGCTTGGCAAAGGCGCCCAGCTCGGTGGTGCAGACGGGCGTGAAGTCCTCGGGGTGGGAGAAGAAGACGACCCAGTCGTTGCCAATGAACTCGTGAAAGTCAATGGGGCCCTGGGTGGTCTCGGCCTGGAAGTTGGGGGCCTCTGAGCCCAGACGGAGGACGGCAGCCATTGTGATGGGGTAGTAGTTGTGTTTGTTTGTAGAAGCTTGTGGTGTATAGATCAAGAGCAGTTCAAGAGAGAGAGAGAGAAGGGGAAAAAAGAGAGTTTCTCGACAGGCTACTTTATATATCTCGCACTCCATCGACAAAACGTAATCGAGGGGTCCATCAACGCAACCAAATCACCCAATTTCACTCCAGCCGCCCCTCCCCCCTCCTCCAGCTCATCATTCATTCCTATCTGATTTAGCTGCCCCTCCTTTTTTTTTTTTTTTTTTCTAAACACGCGCTCTGTGACCTTCAAAAGGCACATACCTGAAAGCAACGCCTGTTTGCTTACGGAGCTAAAACGTGATGAGCTGGAGGGGCGGAACCCCCTCATCCAGCCATATATTCTCCCCAACCCATCATCCAAGTTAAGCCTTGTACAGCAGCGAACCCCACGATCCGCGCCAAGTGCCTGGTCTAAGGTGGTCCTCAAAGCGGCAAGGCGCTGCGATTGCGTGCTGGGCTCGTTGCCTCATTGGCCGGCCGTGCGCATTTTGCAATTCGAGTCTCTCTGACGCAATGGGGCGCTTTGCGACTAGCTCCCGTGGGGTCTTTTCGTTTTCCTTCTGCTTCTGTTCATTCATGCGATAGCTGCAAGCTCTTTGGAGCAGAAATGAGCAGGCATGCAGCTTACGGGTGGTCGGCGATGGGGCCACTGCCGCCGATGGGCCGGGAGGGGCAAATGAGAATTTGGCTGTTGAATGAGGCAAATTGCCACGGAACGAGCTCTAATAAGCCATTTTGACTTGGCGGTCTAAAGTAAGCTTTTACTTGGTAGAAAATAGAAACATATCCGTCGAGACTAATAGGTCTCGAACCTTGGGGCCAAGCCGGTCGCACTCTCTCTACGAGTTGGCTCGGCTGCTTATTTAATGCTATTCACTGAGTGTCAGTCTCAGGTTGTCGGTTATCCAAGTAACAACCACTCGGATCCGGAGCTATTGGAATCACGATCCACTTGTCATCTCACTCAGGAAGGAGTAGGCGACCTGTACAGAGTCATTTGGCTTGTGGATTTGTGGGAATGAGCAGTTTTCTGTTGATACCACGCTGACCACGGTGTGCCACCAGCCATTTCATTCTCTCTTTCCTCAAACTACACCATTGTTGTTTTTGGAAATATCCTGTACAGTAGATAGCACATATAGTCAAAGTAAAATATACAACACAGAAGTCAGCCTTACCCACGCCTCAACTTCCAACGCTTACCAATCTCCAAGTTGAAGCAACTAGCCAGTCCACTATAAACAGCCAGAAGTAACTCGTCCTGCTCGTCGAAATCACCCCATATCAATTCTGCCTCACAAGTCTAAAGTGGCCACTCAGCCGCCGCGCGCATGTTAGTCTGGTGTGTGATTAATACGTGCTCAGCCGAGTTCCTAGACCACCGACAGCCCGAGATCCGCCCTTGAATCACTTCGCGGCACAAGAGCATAAACGCAACACAAACAACCTCAATGCACTACCTACCTGAGTAGAAAGCAGAAATGAAATCGTCCAAAAAGCAAAAAGCATCATGAGTCTGCTGAAAAGCCAAAAAAATCGACCACGCCAGGAGTCGAACCTGGAATCTCTAGAGATGATGAAGACCGAAATCTAGCGCCTTAGCCATTAGGCCACGCGGCCGGGAGCTGTTATTGATTTGACTGATCATTTTGCAATTTATAAACGAACATTCAGTCAATATCGCGGGCACCATGCAAACGCAGAAACTTTCTACAAGGCAGGCGATACGGTCATTCCTCCTTCATCACAGGCGGCAAAACGGCGCAGGAGCTGGCTGGCGCTGTGTCAATTGCCTATTCTGGTATGTGCCCATTGTGGTAAGCGGCAAAGAAGATGGAATAGCTGATTGATGTTATTGTTTCCGATTTATCCTCTGACTATTCAGAAACGCCATATATCTCTGGCTAATACGACCCCCTCCCCCTCCCCCTCTCTTATGCCTGATGCTTGCACATCAAAAAGTAGTCCCGCAACCCCTCGCCGCCCTGAAATTCAGTAGCTTAACCTCCAGTTATCCTCTATCCAAGAAAGGAAAACACTATTGACAAAGTCGCTTCTATAGACAAAAAAAAAGAAAGGCAAGGCAAACGAAACGAAACGAAACGAAACGAACCAAGTCAGGGCTTCCTCCGGTTAAACAAGTATGTGATAACGCCATTCTATGCTTGTATTCCGTGCAGCCTTGGTATGTCAACCAATGCCGTCCTTCCCCTTCCGTCATCCGGTGGGGTATATGATCGTCACATTAGAGACTTCCAACAACTTGCCCTACAGGGCCAAATGCGCCGTGATCAGCCGGTTTGGCAACTCCTTCGATGAATGCGGGCTGATTATCATCTGGATCACTTTCTTCCGTCACCAACTCCACCTCTGTGTCGCTTGTGTGGTTTGGTTCGCTAGTCTCCATTTCATCGACTGGAGATATCACAGTGCCCAACGCCGGTACTGCCAGGTCATCCCTGCCATCTTCAAATGGTATAGGCTCCCTTGGTTTGAGAAGGATGAGATTTGCGGATTCAGCAGCATCCGGTTCCCCATTCACGCTTTGTGGAGGGGTCAAGGGCTTGGAAAAGCTGAATATTGGATTTGGCTGAGAGCGAGATTGAGCGGCAGCGAGCTGAGGCACATGGGTTTGACTCATGCTTGACCTTTTCAACTGCGGCTTGCGAAGAGGATTAGGAGCCAAGAATCCTCGGCCTCTCGAGGCAATTTCAAGGCGCTCCTCTTCAGCTGTATCTGAGTCTGTTATGTCACTTTCCAAGGCCAGCCCAGCTCCTGGCAGCATGCGAAGGCTACCGCCAGAACGTCGCCGCTGACGCTTCTGGCCATGGCTGGCAACCGGCAATCCGAGATTTGGCTGATCGAATGCCTGGTCATGCTTATGCTGCCGCAGGCTTCCCATGTATGAAACAAGACTTCTCAGATTGCTCTGGCTCTCTGAAAAGACCACTCTCGTCCGAAGTCGGTGCACTGCGCGATCTAGCGCTAGCTCTATGGCGCAGCTGTCACGTATCCTGGAAAGCTTTGGCCAAGTTGCTCTTTCACCAGCAAGACAACACTTTAACATGAAATCAACAGAGGGGTTGCTAAGAAGCACCGGAAGGTTGTCAAGCGACATGTTGGGCAGGATGTTGATATTCCCAGAGTATTTTTGACTGAGGACGCTTCGAAACTTTGTCATCATATTTGGGAAAAAGCCCATCTCAGCCATGAACTGCAATCGATGGAGGGCCTCGTCTCTGGCCAGCGACGTGCACGTATACAGCCAGTCAGTGTCATCGCCATTGCTGGCGCTCTTGATGGCATGGTTGTTTTCGGGCGATAGATGATCATCTTTGGAGAGAAACGGGGTGACATGAGGATTCACTTGAGATACGATGAAGTGATTGACGTTGAACATTTCCGCGAGGCGTGTCATGGGAAGATCGTTGTCCACCGAACCATCAATAAACCTTTGTGGCGTTGGATTCCACTGACGGTGCTCGCCTGTAATAGGGTCTTTCACGAGCAATGGCGATGCGTTGAAGATGAGAGGCACCGAGCAAGAGGCTGCTACGGCAGACCAGATCATGACATTGGGCGAAGTGACGTAGTTGAGCAGCCGCGGCAGCTCGTATACAGATGCGCTGGAGACACAGATGTTGAGGATGCGGCGTGTGCGATTGTATGCCTCTTGAAACGTAATGTCGCCCATCATTCCCCTCATGACTCTCCTAAGGTGGGCAATGTCTGACCAGCAGCCTTCCGTCAATAGGCGGCGAAAGTGGTCTAGCAGGCCATCTTGGTTATCTTGAGCTTCGAAAACCGCCAGGTCCCCATACGGGAACTCTTTGATTAGCTGTGGAAGCTCTTCGTCCGTTCTCGTACACATGACGGCACAGACGATGCTTCCAGCGCTGGCGCCAGATATAATCCTGGGAAGCAGTTGGTTTTCAAATAAAGATTTGAGGACGCCGACGTGCGCCATGCCAAACGTCCCGCCCCCAGATAATAGCAGAGCACTTCGCCCAAAGCTCTGGCGCGCAAGCAACATGCCCTCTAGCAGATCCTTGTGTGCAATGCCTTGGTCCGTCGCATTGTGGACAATAGCAGCATCTATGGTTTCGATTGTCGATTCGACGTAGCGTTCGATCAGCGTCTTCGTGCCAAGGTAAGAATGCCGGTACAGATCGACGTTGCCCATCCCGCCGAGATCGCGTGACAGGGAGGTTCGGATGAGGTGCATCATGGTGCGGATCTCGTGGCTCTCTCGAGCCTCGTCGAGCGCTCGAAGTCGCTCCTCGATGAGCTTGGGGTTGTAGTCCCCGCTATCTGGATCCTGTTTCCAATCATCGTTGCCTTCGAGAGCGTCGAGTTCCTGCGCCGCAGCTTGCCATTGTTTCAATGTTTCGGCCTGTCTCGTTAGTTCTAAACCTGGCCACGCCAAGGGCATCAATAGGCACGTACACTCTTCATGCGCAGGTAGAGAACGTTTTTCCTTTCCTCGACCAGCCTCGCCTGCTCCCTCTCCTCATTACTCATGCCATCTTTCCAAGATCGCAAGAGGTTGGCCGCCCCCTTGACCGTCTTGGAGACGGTTCTCAGGAGCGTCCGGTCGACATACGGCAGAGGCTGAGAAGACGACGAGCTCTTTGGTCGCTTGGGTGATGTCGGAGAGTTGCTGCTGCTGTGTATCGGGCGTATCGGAGATGTACCGAGAAGCAGATGGGCCATGACAAGGCTATCCTGCGTTTACAAGGGCATCCGGGAAGCGAGGACGTTCAGGTCGGCAATAGGAGGGCTCGGTGCGATTTCAGGCCCATTCCAGGCTGCTTTCGTAGGCGCAAGATCGATAAACGATATTACCAGGTGGATAGGTGGTATAGAGCGATGCGATTCAAAGAGAGATATCGGTGGTAGGAGAAAGGAGAATGTGGGAGGCAGGGAGGCAGGGAATCCGTTGTGGAAATTGTTGAATCTGGGGAAGCGATGCCGGGCTGGGGCCGCACAGCACTTGGTTGGAGCATCTGACCGCCTGCCACACCCGCTGATGGCTCTGCGTGGGGACGTTATAGTGGCATGGAGTCAGCTTGACATTGTCTGGTACTGCCGCCGCGGTACTTGTACCCGCCGGGAGTTGGCCACAGTGCGCCAAAATACGCTAAAATACGCCCAAGTGCCGTATGAGTTTGCCCCAACAGAGCCAGCGCCAGGTATTGTGTACTTGCGTCTGATAGCAATCGCCATTACGGCCACGTACCACTGATGCACCGCTGCAGGCCACATCTCCCGCAGCGCGTCCACGTGCTGTAAGGCCGCTGTGCTGTTGCCCGCAGCGCGCTGACTGTGGGGGTTTGCAGATGCTGGCGATCGATATCAGATGCCAATCTTCACATGCCAGCGCAATGAAAAGCCGCACTTTTGGGCTCTCTGCAGCGTCTTGCATTTGTTTAGGCACAAGCACATGCTCCGGCGGTACCTACGCGGCTCTGGTCGGGTACTGATCGGGCTGCCACTGGCATCCGCCGTCCGGAGTCGCTGTACTCCAGGATCTGGTACCCCAGGTCCCCCAGACTGTGCAAAGCCTAGCTCTATCTAGATGGCCAGATTCCAATAAAGCTCCAGAAAGTGCGGCCATACCACCGCGGGTTCCGAATCAGGCTGCATGACGTACGAGGTAGCGAACACGCAAGTTGTCTCCTGATGTTGCGCTCGAGCTGTCTTACCTTATGGCAAAAGCCGCGAGCTCATTGCTCGAATTCTCGCTTCTTCGGGCTCAAGAATAACTGATGCAATAGCAGATAATAAGAAGGCATTTGAAACAGCATCGACATGTCACGCTGACGTCTTCTATGTTATGCCGCGCTATTCGGTGTTATTCCCGAAAAGGCACACCACGTGGAAAAAGAGGATCCAGCGGACGCTACGCAGGTACCTTTGTAGGTACTTGCGAATTCCTGTTTCTTCACGATATGCGGCCGTGGAACAAAAGACGGGTTATCACTTGTTTGTAGGACAAATGAAATATATAAATGAGTCAACAGATATGAAGCGATAGGCTTCTTTACTTCTACAATGCCCGCAATCAGTCATATTTAGCAGCAATGCGGACAAGCCGTCATACGGTGTGACGTGTTTAAGAGTCTGTGACTCATGTGCGCATGAGGGAATGACTGGAATTTGATTGCAGCAGAGGACATGTAGTGAGTCGACATCTGATCAAATATTACTATTAAAAAGAGAAGATGCGCATTGAGAAAATTACATGTAGAAACCATAGTTTTCACCAAAAAAAAAGTGCATTTCTTTGATCGTGAAAGCGGTCGAAATCAGAGCGATTCCCATCGAAGCGAGACAACTAGTGAATCACAAAGTCATGGAACCAGATAGCACGCCAGCTGAAGTGACACAGTCACACGCTGTCCCACAGCAAAGCCCGTCTTTAACACAAAGCAACGAACTTGCTGCTGACTTGGTTGAACAAGAAGTAGTCGACGAAAACTACATCGAAGGCCGATTAGATATCGACGAGAAACGAAAGAGATTCGACGAGACATCTTGTACGCTCGAAGAAAAAGAGCTGTCTGATCTGTTCAAGAAGAAATTGCTTGACGATGGAAGCACCGGCCCCTTGAAGGGGGATTTCACATTGCACGATCTTCCCCAGCTCATCGGCGACGAAGCGTGTACCGTTCAGTGGAAAACCGCAAAGCCAAGGCCGAAGAAGGCGTCGGGAAGCTCCCAGAAGAATGGCGGGGAAACGAGAGGCTTGACTGATGATGAGTTGGCCAGCGTTTTGCAGGCTTGTCCAGACTTGGAGGGCTTCATCACCAAGTCCTAGATATTCCTAGGCAATGGGGACAAGAATCTTCACGAAATTAAGCTAATTCAATTTCAAGTCTCCCATATCGCTTCATTACCATACATTGGTTTTATTTCCCCTCCCAGCCAGCAAGCACTTTTGCTAGCTGCTCGTGGCGAGCCAAGGCCGTCTCGAATGTTGGTTGTCCTTCCGCCACACCATCCGCAAACTTTTCATACAAAAGGCCGACGCTTCTTGCTACGACTGGGAGCTCTTCCTGCCAGCTCTGCCAGCTCCATTCAATCTTCTGAACCTCGTTTGTGGCAAAGTCATGGACCTCGATGGTCACAGGAGCATCGTAGGAGTTGGCGTGCAGGGAAGATCCGCCGAATGCTTGAAGTCGGATTTCGCCCTTTTCGCCGTTGATTGTCCACGAAAGAGGAGGCTCGCCGAGGAAAGGCTGTCCTCGACGGAAACGAAAGAGCACGCTGGCTCCCTCGGTGGTGGTTTGCGAGGCGGCAAGAGTGCCATCGATGATGACGAGGTCGGGGACATTTGACTTTACTGTTTCGACGACTTCCTTGGTTGAAGGGTTGCGGAGGAGGACGTTGGGGCGCTGGAGCTGCAGCCGTGAGTGGAGGTCTTGGAGGTCTCCAAGGACATGTTGGACTTGGTCAAACACTGATAGATGTTAGACATGGAGGAATAAATCAATGATGAATTCGTGTCGGTGTAACTTACAATGTCCAACGCCAATTGTCACGATATTGCCACCAATAGCCAGATCAGTGAAGTACTTAATCCCGGGCATCAAAGCTTCCCGATCCACGGATCCGCCATTGGCCTTGATCTCACTGCTGAGAACCTTTCCAACCTTTCCTTGTTGGAGCAGCTCACGGAGCTTGACAATAGGAGGCGCCCCTCGCCCCTGGTGGCCAACCAGAGTCCGGCTACCGCTGGCTTTTGCTGCTTCGGTAAGTTCTTTTGCGAGAGGCGCGTTGTGAGCCAGCGGCCATTCCACATACACATCCTTTCCAGCTTTGACGCTGGGCAGAGCACTAGAATGGTGTACATCGACGCGGGTGCTTACAATGACTAGGTCAATGTCCTTGTCGTTTGCGACAGCCTGAGGGTCACCATAGGCTTTTGTCTCGGGAGGCAGCTTGAACGCCTCAATGGCGCGCTTCGCAGCTTCGACGCTGCTGTTGCAGAGGGCTACGATTTGGTATCTTTCTCGGCCGCGAGCGGAGAGGAGATACGGCAGATGAGCAGAGCTGGCCCATGATGTGGTTGCGGACCCTGAGAGGCCGATGATGGCGGTGCGAATAGGTGCCATGATGACGGATAGCGTTATGTAATTTGTTTTGTACTACTGCTTGTGGGCTGATTTCGAAAAAGGGTCTTCTTGTTTATATACTAGGTACTCTTTTTAAGTTCTTGCCAACTGCAACTCCTATACTCCTTGGCTATTGCGTGTTGAAGCAGAATATCATGCAATAGGGCGGAGGGTGTATGTGATTTCTAAGCGACAATTTATAATATTAGTGGCTGCGAGCGACAACAGAGCTTCTGGTTGGTTGAAGATGGCAGGGGCAGTTGCACGCTGGGCCGGAAATAGATGATCCTTCTTGGTCGTATGCTAGAGTAATGGCTCTTGTTTCTTTCCGCGAGGCTGTTCTTTCCGATGTTGTTTTCGAATATGTGCTGCTTTTATTACCTGTTAGGGATGCTTCTCTGCGTCGCCGAACTAGTAGTCCTACCCTATGTTTGTATTAATTGTGTAAGAATAGAAACGCCCGGTGGTTGAGAGCTATACCAACAAGCCGAATAAAAGTTTCATGGGATACACGTTTCGACTTCCTATGATTGTAAATTGTCATTACTAATGATTGGCGCTCTCAAATCCGGGCTGTGATTACATGTATCCTTCTCCGCAGGGATCTTGCCATGGTTCCCCTCCTTGGGATGTTAGTGTGTTCTCGGCTCACGGTTGAAGCATTCAAGATGAAAAGCTATACGATTCTGTGGACTGGCTTTGGGAGTTGTTGGAATTGCAATAAAATTGTTAAATTTCAGCTGTAGCTCAATTAGAAGCGACATGGAAGTATTTGTTAAGCCTGTGAGACGGCGTAATACGTGCACTGTGATATTCTTTGCATGGACTTGCAACTCCACACACCACGGCGCAATGGATCCTAATAGTACGTCGGGTGAATTAACTTGGACTTCCTCACTCTGGGGTTTTCAAACCGAGCAGACGAGGATTGTCTACCTTGTCGCATTTTAAAGTCCCAAAATCGATACCTCTGCATTAAGTATTGGCAAATTCGGCTCTTGGCATTGTTTTTGCATCTGCGGTCTAGAGCTAATAAGAGCGCCACAAAGAAACATGACAAATACCGCAATGAGTTCGTCACGCCTGTCAAACTATGCCGCCTTTACTCGTCTCGACACTGGCATCAGCCAGATCGGCCATCTGGACGTAGACAAAGGCACGATTCAGCCACTAAGCCTCCTCTCCGGATACCCCATCCAAGATCTCTACCAGGTTATCGAAGCCGGGCCTCTGCAAATTGCCGCTTCTGGCTCTACCCTGCCCCTCTCATCCGTCAAACTCCTGGCACCAATCTCGGGCCGTGATGTATTGGCCGTAGGCAAAAACTACATGGAACATGCCAAAGAGTTCAACGCCTCGGGATACGACAGCTCGGACAAGGTTGACCGGCCAAGCCACCCAGTCATCTTCACGAAGCGCGCAACATCCATCATTGCGGATGGCGAAGATGTATTTCTTCACCCGGAGTTTTCGCAGAGTGTGGACTATGAAGGTGAGATTGGAGTCATTGTTGGCAAGGCGGGATTCCGGATTCCTAAAGAGAGGGCTATGGAGTATGTTTGGGGATATACGATTATCAACGACATGACGGCGCGGGAGAGACAGAGAGATCATAAGCAGTTCTATATCGGAAAGTCGGCCGATACGTTTTGTCCAATGGTGAGTAAGATTACTCAGAGTACTTTTAGATTATTCATCTGAACGTTGATAGGGTCCTGCCGCGGTTCCTAAAGAAGACCTTCCTTTGGTGTTGCGAGTCCAGACCCATGTCAATGGCGAGCTGCGACAAGATGCCACGACGGATGACCTGATTTTCGACATCCCTACGTTGATAAGTACGCTCTCTGAGGGACAAACATTACTGCCTGGCGATGTAATTGCTACTGGAACGGTAAGCTGCCTTCTACCCATCTACTTCCATAGTGCCTGACAACATGTCTCATTAGCCTGCTGGTGTTGGCATTGGACGAAATCCACCCATTTTTCTCAAAGAAGGAGATGAAATTGCAGTCACCATCCCTGGTATCGGCACGCTACACAACAAAGTCACGTCTTACAACGCAACCACTGAGCGTCTCGCTTCTCAGTCTGTCTTCAGTCTCAGCAACGCAACCCGCTCCGTGGGCGCTACAGCTGGATTGACCAACATCAACGGCAAGCTTCTGCATTACAAGCATCTCGGTTCCGGGGACAACAACATCGTCTTTGTCCACGGCCTCGGCGGCACTTGTGAATACTTCTCGCCTCTGATTTCGGAAATGGGCCTCCAAGACGTGGCATCGCTGCATTTGTTTGACTTTGAAGGCCATGGTCTTAGTCCTACGCACCCGTTGAGCGTCTTGACGGTGGATTCTTTGGCAGCTGACCTTGCTGGAGTATTTTCGCACGCTGGAATCACCGAATCGAATCCTGGAACACTTATTGCACAAGCAATGGGCTGCATCGTTGCCTTGAAGTTCGCTCTCAATAACCCTGGCCTTGTCAAAAAGCTTGTACTTTTCGGTCCGCCATCTTTCCCACTCTCCGAGACTACTGGAAGAACTCTGCAGGAGCGCGGGGAACTCATTCGCACATCAGGAATGGGAGCCGTGGTTGACAAGATTGTACTGAGCAGCACGTCTGAGCATACGAAGAGGACGAATCCTCTCGCGATTTCAGCAATTCGACTAAGCCTGCTTGGACAAGAACCAGAGGCGTTTGCAAAAGCACTACAAGCCTTTGCCAGGGATGAAGCACCACTGACGGTTCAGAATCTCCATGTGCAGACGATGATTGTGACGGGAAGTGAGGACAAGGTCGCTTCGGCGGACGAGTATGCCAGCAAGATCAAGGGGGCAGAAATAGCAGTGCTGCCGAATGTCGCCCAGTGGCATGTGTTTGCAGACGTGAAAGGAGTGTCGGATATCTTGAAGTCGTTTCTGTGACTTGAGCAGTGAAAAGCGTAACGGCTCAGCTATTGGAAATTTACATGTACCTAGCAGCTACGCATTCTCATCGAAATGGCGCAAGCTGAGGCGCACTAGAGACATGCATACCTGTAGCTTATAACTTTGAAGGATGCACGAACAAGTTAGGCTCGGGGCCATTACATCACTCTCTCAAAGCTATCTACAGTAGCAGCTGCTCACATCGGGAACTAGAACAGAAACTACTTTGATGTGGACCTATGAAAGGCCGCAGGTGCATATCCAAAAATCCTGGGGGACGATGGAATGAATCCTTCAGCCCAAGCGCTTCTCCTCATGTTGCTTGAGCTTATACGTCATAACTACATGCGCGTTCCTAGCATTGAATTAATGCTCGATTGGAACAATTGAACATTTTGAATCAATTCATTTTACTTCATCTTAATTATTTCGCTTCATTTCATAATCCATCAAGTTCAAAGTCTCATTGCACCCCAATTTATACCGCTGTGCCATTTACAATCGCGTCATGTCCAAGACCATCACCGTCTTTGGAGCGACTGGGAATCAAGGAGGCTCCGTCGTCCAAGCCATCCTCGCAGATCCACTGCTCTCCAAGGAATTCCACATCCGCGGCGTCACTCGCGATGTGAAGAAGCCAAATGCCCAGAGGCTCGCGTCCATGGGCGTCGAGCTGGTCACGGTGCGCTTCAACCTTGCTCCCGCCATGTTTTTCTTATAGACTGTATAATACAAAGCCAACAAACACACTTACAATGTACTCGAATCATTATCAAATATGCTTCTAATACGGAAACGTGTAATGAAATGGAAAATAGGCCGACATGTCGTCCGCCCAATCAGTCGCCCCCGCCGTCCAGGGCGCCCACACCGTCTTCCTCGTCACCAACTTCTGGGAGAGCATGTCGGCCGACATTGAAATCTCCCAGGGAAAAGCCGTCGTCGACGCCTCCAAGGCCGCGGGCGTGCAGCACATCATCTTCTCGTCGCTGATCAACGTCACAAAGGCCAGCGGCGGGCGTCTGCCGAATATCTCGCATTTCGACGGCAAGGCGGCCATTGAAGAGTACATCCGCCACAGCGGCCTGGCCGGCACTTTTGTTCTGCCGGGCATGTTTATGAGCGGCTTCGAGACCATGATTCAGAAGAACCCGGCGTCGGAGCCGGCAGGTTATACGCTGGCATTGCCAGTTGATCCGCACAAGGCCATAACGCCGCTTTTTGACGCCGCGGCAGACATGGGTGAGTGTTGCATGATGTCTTGAAACGATTCTGGTAGTATTTTGATACTGAGAGATGTTCTAGGCAAATTTGTAAAAGCAGCGATAAAAAACTTTCCTGCTCAATCTGGAAAGCGTATCCTGGCCGCGGCAGATTATTACACCATCGACCGACTTATTTCCGAGTTCTCTCAAGTGATCGGCAAGCCCGCGCAGGCAGTCCAGATTTCAGATGACAAGTTCAAATCGTTCCTGTCGCCAGCCGCGGCACAAGAGCTGCTGGAGAATATGAAACTGCTGGAAGACCCTGGCTACTATGCGGGCGAGTCTCTGGAGGGGAGTCTGGGCCTGCTGGAGGAGAGGCCGACAACTTGGAAAGAATTTGTGGAGAAGAATAAACACAAGTGGGCGTAATTTCGTCTTATCGAGATTGAGAGTAAGATGGCACTGGGATAGCTTAATATAAAACGTGTATTCAGATGCTTACGAAGTAGAGAGTATCTATGGGATACCTGCTTTCGTCTTACAATCAGCCAAGAACTGCTGAATCAACTGCTGTTAACGATCGTGGTGCCACCCACTTGTATACTGTAAGATGACAGAGCTAATGCTACCCAGTTGCCGTTTCCGTGAGTAGCGAGAGGAGAGTAAGATTGCAATAGTTACATTTTATCCAAACCACTCGATACTATTGTCTCAGATATACCGCGTGCAGTGTTTCATTTCCAACATTTTTTTCTTCTTCTACCTTTTTCCAAAGCCATGACTTGGGGGTTGTTCAATCATAAGCACATCATGACATTTCACTCATTCTTACCACATTTCGTATTCTGCTCCGGGCAGTTCTCCCATTGACTGATGGGTGCATCGCGTAGTCGCAGTTGCGCATCAGCTCAAATATAGGGCTCAAGTCTTTTAATCAAGTCGCTGACCTCAATTTCACCATGCTCCTCGGAATGGTGGTGGCGATGGCCTTTGTGTGGGGGGATGGGAATTCGGTTGACAACCTGGATAACACCATTCTTCCCCACGCCGTTGGGCACAACCACGCGGGAATAGCCATTCACCTTGATCGAGGCAAAGCCAAAAACGCGAGCAATATCAACGCTAATGTGCGCATCACCCAGCAGGGTTGGCAGATCAAAGGTCTCGTGCGAAAGTGGCTCAACATCGGATTTCTCGTCCTTGTCGTCCCTCTTATCGTAGAATGCATCGGTGTACAGTGTGGCGTTGGGCACAATGTTGTACTTGAGAATGGCCTTGAGATACTTGCGACCCTTGCTAGTGTTGAACAGAAAGGCGTTGGCTCTCGGGCCCAGCCAATTAAAGGCTCCGTTGGTGGGGACGAAGACGGTGCTGCCCTTCAAGTGGACGCCATGGATAAACTTGACAAAGTCGGTCTTCTCGTACGCCAACAGCAGCGTTGAGAAGCGATCAGGGAACAGAGAGATGATTCGGCCGAGATAAGGGGGCGGGACTAGGATATGGTTCACGGCATGGATAACACCATTCTTGGCAACCTAGAGAGTTGTGAGTTGTGAGCATCGCAAACTAGAGCAAGTAGTCGAGAGGGCCCCGCTCGTACAAGTGCGACAATAGCATCGGGTTGGCTATTAATAGCCTGCTTGATCAGCGGGGGAGCACTCACTATGTCAGCAGCGACAACCTTGCTGTAGAAGTTGATCTTTACGCCGCCAAGGCCGACAGAGGTACGAAGGCGCTGCGGCTCACCGCCCAGCAGTTCCTCGTCGTGGGCGGTCGGCAGCGTGTAGGTGTGCAGGATCCTCTTGGCGGGATACTCGCCGAGGCCAATGTGGTAGCGCAGCGCGTCCTCGACGACCTGCTTGCTGGGCTTCTTGTGGTCGTCCGGGATGTCGTCAAAGGCCTTGTCCAGCGGCACGAAGAGCGTGTAGTTGCTGTCGGTGCTGTTGAGCAGCTCCACCACGCCGGGATGGTCGTCGACTAGGCGGGCAAACTTGGTCGTGTACTTGCTCTTGGAGATTAGCTCGTATATCGTGTGGCCGCTCTCGTCGTGGTGGTCGTGGCCGGCGGGGCTGCCGAAGTGGTCGCCCGCGTAGCCCAGCCCGACGAGATCGGCCACGGCCTGGCTAAAGTCCTCGTGGATGTGGCCGCGGATGCTGGACACGGCGTTGAAGAAGCTCTCGGCGGCGCTGCGGCCGTCGTCGTCGTTGTCCAGGTGGTGGGCGCCGAACATGAAATTGTGCAGGTCGGCGGCATCGTCATCACGAGTTGCGCCCAGCGGTGCCTGATTCGCGGCTGTCTCGGGCAGCACCAGCGCGCGGGCGATGGCGGCCAGCGACAGCGCCAGGACAGTGAGCTTGGCCATTGTGGTGGATATGGATGAGTATAGTATTGATGTGATTTGGTCAGGCGGGCCGTATCAGATTCCGTCCGGCAGGATCCTGCTGAGGCTGAGGCTGAGGCTGTAGCGGTCGCTGTAGCTGTAGCTGTAGCTGTAGCTGTCTATCGCGGCGCAGAGCAGTGTCTCGTGTGCACCATCGAGAACGCTCCAGGCGGTGATGAGGGAGGAAGAACAGACAGGCATCACATCCATCTGCAAGGGGTTAAGACACCGCTCGCTGTGAAGCAAGGTTCGAGCTCCAAGAGGCAAAAGCAGTGCGTCAGTTGCTGCAGCTCACAAACGAAACGGCGGATGCCCCACCGCCAGATCTATTTCAGGTATCCGGAAGTACTCGCATCCAGGTGTCAAGCTTCTATATCTCCGAGTTGCCAGCGCCAGAGCACCGCTAAGCCCTCTGCGCTAGCCCCCCAACGGCCGCGGATGGCCTCCGTGCTGGAGGATCGGATCGCCGTGTTTCCGGCAGGCGGTGCAGCGGCTACATGGGCGTGACAAGCGGCCTAACAGCTGCGAGTCGCACAAGCCACCGATCAATGACCTCACGCATGGGATCAGAGCTCAGCAGTGGAGAAAAACAGCTAACATTAGGTATGTGAAGCTGAGCTGACGGGAAGCATCTGCTGCAATGCGCCAAAGCCACCGGATCAGCGCCCACGGGCAATTGGATCATCGACGCGCAACACTCGCTCGGCTCTCGAAGCAGCCGGGCCTAAGAAACTATGTACAGTACTGTACGTACTTGCACAGCACCGAAGCTCCCCGCCCAGCGCCGTAGCACCCGCAGCAGTACCGCTACACCGGTGCGACCGACGGGCAACCGTTGAACCTGGAGTTGTCGCTCGCTCTGGCATTTTGTTCCCCGGCGCTGGACGAAGCGAGAAGAAGTTGTTGACGACTGTTGTGAGTTGTCAACAACACAACTGCTGCCAACAAGACTCAGCCCTGCGAGTCAACGCATCGCCACCAGAGCCAACGCCTGCCGCTGAGTTGTGCCCATCCCTGCAACTATTGTACAACCCTGGGGCCAGTACAACTACTCCCAACGTGCCTACTGGAGGGGGCGAAGTCATGCTCTAGCCCGTGGTGGTGGGCCGGCGATATTGCTGACGGGACAGACCAACATTGAAGCCTCACCAGTGCTTACTAGTGCCCTCCAGCCATGCGGCTCTAGGAAAAGCTGGGATCCGCCCAAGTAGATGCTGACCAGAAGCAGCACTTGATGCCCCAGGGAGGGCCTTGCACAGCTCGTGCGCTGCTGTTTAAAACCGTTTCGCGTCCGCCTCGTCTTCTGGTTTCCTTATTTCTTCCGGGAAAAAAAAAAGGAATTCTCTTCTTTTTTTGCTTGTTGGCGTTGAAGTCTCACGACCTTGTGCAACCCCAGACCCGGTTTCCCGCAACACGACTCGATCGAGGACGATTCCACCAACAACCTCCGCTAAATAAAGTAAGCTTTCTGCTTCTCAGCGTCCACACCCACCCGACGTGCGCCAATTACGGGGGACTCGAGGCTGGCTGGCGGCGGGGCTGAATCCTGTCGCTCAACTGTTCCCAGGTTGTCAATCCATCCATTGATACGTTCGCTTGCAAGCCCCGTACTCGTACTCTATCCCGTCTGTCTGGTGGCTAGAAATCGCCCGACAGGGGAACTTTTCTACTTCTCTTCTTCCTTTCCTCTTTTTTTTTTTCTGGCTACCGTTTCTGGTCAGATTAAATGCCCGAAATGCTTCGCAAGAAAGAGGCGTTTACGCTGGTGACGCCAATCCCGGGCTTCATCCCGCGGCAGCTGGCCATCGACATTCTGCACTCGCACAGCGAAGTCCTCACGCTCAACCCGCTCGTGCTCGGCCACAAGCCCATCCCAGCGCCTCGCAATGCCGCCGCCGACGAGTTCTACAGCACCTGGTACGAGATCGAGGAGCGCATCCAGGTCATCCCCGGAGTGGGCAAGATGGGCGCCGGCAAGATCAAGTTCAACGGCTGCTTCCACGACATGCCCTGGGGCCTGCAGACGCACATCTATGCGCCCATGAACATTGACCTGCGCAACAAGTATCGCATTTGCGGCAACCAGCCCGGCATCGAGCCGCCCGAGACGCGCGAGATTGGCCTGGAAAGCCTGGGCGCCCCCGCCGACGGCCTCTATCTGCGCGAAGACATCGAGTTCAAGTGCAACATCGCCATGGTTACCTTTGTCAGAGCCCAGCTCAAGGCTGCCAACCGGGAGATGGTCCAGCGCATCATCAAAAAGGCCGAGCTTCTTGATGCCGGCGTTCTCCAGGCCATGATGGAGGACGGCAAGCTCAAGACAGTCAACCCGATGGACCGCTCCATCACGCCCGCAGTGGGCTCAATGCAAGATCCCAGACGGCAATCTGCTTACGCGCAGAGCCCACACTTTGGACAGCAAAGCCCACAGCCGGCACAGACATCTCAGATGCCACCAAGCTACTCGCCGGGATACCCCCAACACGCCTACCCTGCTCCCTCCCAGACGCCTCATCTGCAGGATCATCGCCAGTCCATGTACCAGCAGCAGCAACACCAGGGCATGTATGCGCCGCCGCCAATTCCGCCCAAGGAGCAAATGGTCATCATGGAGCTTCCGGGCGACTTCCCTCCGCAAGTTTCTCCTGGCCTCTACCCGTCTCCGCTGCCCAGCCCGGGATATCGTCCAGCCTCGGGCTCATCAAATGATCCTCGGTGGTCACAGGGTCAGCCGAGCCCGGGTTTGGTCAATCCACTCAGGCTGAGCAACGCGAGCCAGCTTTCCACAAGCAGCGCCGGCCATCCTCATGGCTTCGTAAGCGAGCTTTCGACACACAATGAAAAGTCAGAGTATTAGATGCATTGTGCTGCACTTTTCGCGTTTTTACTCTCCCTTTTCTATTTCGACGAAGGCGAGATCAAATTTCAAAGATACCAATGGTGAATGAAGAGAAATGACGGCTGCCAGAGATGAAAGGGAAGCTTGTTAATACCAAAGACGACGGGGATTTTGAGACGCAATCGTTTCGTCGATTGATACACCGTGGCGTATCTTTCAATTTTCCTTTGTACTATTCTTCTGTACATATATACCCCATTTAAAGACATGTGGTAATTCTTTTGTTTTATTGCTATACCTAGGGAATCTTGGAAAAATAGTTTGGTGCTTGGAATACCACTTAGCGTTATGTTTGGTAATCAATACATGATCTCATTGCTTTTGCACCTTTTGCAGCCGGTTCAAGTGTTTTATTGAAGTGAAGAGAAATAAAAATTAGAACAAAACTACCATCTTTTACAGAGTTAAAGACCAACGGCGGCCATCACTACCAAGACCAATGCAAGAGTAAGTTCCAGGCCTGGGACTTTCACGGCAGTCGCCGCATTGTCATTCGACGGAGAAGTAGTTGACGCAGGTGTTGACGAAGTAGTAGCTGGCGGTGCCTCTACAGATGATGAAGTTGATGGTTCTGCAGGGAGATGAGGCGTAGGCAGCACTGCTGGCTTGCTGGTCTCATGCTGAGAAGATGAGGTCCCCAAGGAGGTTGATGTTGATGTTGGTGTTGATGTCGATGCTGGCGTCAATATCGATGCTGGGATTGAAGCTTCTTCATGGCTCGTTCTAGTAGAGCTCAGCGCCTCAGTAGTGCTCTGGTCATGCGAACTGGCTTTCGCGATGCTGCTCGTCTTCGTTTCCTTGTTGGTGGCACTCTCAGCATGCTGGCAATAACGTTCAAAGCCATTCTGAAAACACATCTCTCCAGCGCGGCAGTATGACCCTCCCGGACAGCAGACAGCCCCCTCAGGCATACAATGCTTGTCACCACAAGGCACTTCGCCGAAATCGCAGACGATCCGGCCATCGCATACTTTCCCAAATGGACAGCAGCCGTCAGTGACGCAGGAATATCCCTGCTTACAGTAACCGTCGCCGTCGGCGCAGCATTCAGTGCGAGGAGGCATGCAGCCGTCGTTGCAGACTAGCTCTCCTGGGCGGCATGGCTCGATGGCGGCGCCGACTTGGATGGAGGCATCTTGGAAGAGAGACGAAGATGGGAACTGGGCTATGAGTCGCCCGTGAGGCTTATGCGAGATGGGATTTGTGGCGGCGAGGGCGATTGAGGAGAGAGCAAGGAGAGAGAGAAAGTTGGTAAGGGTGAAATTATGAATGGACT
This sequence comes from Trichoderma sp. CBMAI-0020, assembly GCA_030708095.1. Lineage (NCBI taxonomy): Eukaryota > Fungi > Ascomycota > Sordariomycetes > Hypocreales > Hypocreaceae > Trichoderma > Trichoderma sp. CBMAI-0020. The sequence goes on from JAJNCI010000001.1 coordinate 2,808,547, forward strand.
CCCTCATGGCTGAGATGGACTGAGAGTGTTGCTATAAGTGAACATTAGACGGTGAAGCGCCTTATTCATATTCATCTATAGGCGGCTGTACACCTTCTATATAAATTCATGTTTTATTTGCTGTTTCTCAGCTTTGCTGCTGAATCAAGGGCTATCATGCCACTCAATTCCTTCAAATTGTTGGGCAATATAGGAAAAAAGCCTCGAGTCCCGCTACTGCAGCCAGCAACGTTCAGCTCGGCTTGGCATCATGCAAAGCGACCAACAGACCGCTTTTATCAAGCCCAAGCGAGCCCACGATGCTTTTACCCGATTCTTCCTATTGGCACCAAATCTGTTCACATGAGCATCTCGCTGCATGCCTTGTGCGGATTCGTATGTCTTTTCAGCCCAACTTGCCTGCCTGCTCGTGCCGCTGCACACGTAAACCAAGGACATTTAAGCTTACAGATGTGGTTAACAGCGATTGGCTACGCGGCTGGAGATATTGAGTCTTGGCGCTATTGATTGTGCAAGGCCAGTGCAACGTTGAGGCTCCAGGGCATGGTGAAGTAGGCGACGCGGCGTGACTCCGAATGCGATTGGCACGCGTAAGGATATTTGGGTAAAAGGATCTGTAGCTTGCCTACGGCTTTGCGAATCCGCCCTATCACATTTCATCTGTACGTCACCAAGTGCATGTAGGTATGGGCTTATGCGTATGCTTGCCGAGCGTCGGCAATGTGCTGCTATAGAAGAGTTCACCACTGCAGCTGATGGATGGAGCCAACATCAAGGCTGCTGCGAGGATTTCTATCAATGTCGCTCGGACATGACGACCTTGTGTCACTGACATACATGTACTGGTCCTTTCTATGAGCTCGCATTAAAATTGTCAATCAGCTTTCTTGTCAAGAATGGAACCCTGTAGAGTTTATTAGCTGCTATCAATATCGAATCCTACGACATGCGATATATAAACGCCAGATCTATTAACTATACTTTCTGAACTTATCTCTATTTAATCTGAGAGTTCATTGGATATTTCTTTAATTACGTCTGAATTATATCCATGCCTCGCGAATACTTGAATACCATCTCCCATCACTCGAGACGCTCCATATTACTCTCAAAGTCCAGATACGGCGGCCTTATAATGATGGACGCTACAACAGCCGCTAATGCTCAAATTAAAGCTTTAATGTCGTTCTATGACTGATGTTGCGCACTTTCATATGGAGGTTAGTCATAGCATAAGTAAGTTTCATGATCAGGTAGCATTGCCTTATGAGCAGCTTTAAATACATCCATGGCTGTATCTTGTGACAGGTGGTATGCATCTGCAGCTAGGAAGAGTGCCCTGAGCGCACCGTGGTTTAGCTCCCGCTGTTAGCCCGGTTGATCAGAGCTTAATTGGCTTGACCGAAGAAGCAATTTCTCTAATAATAAACAGTAAGCTTACATGATTTTTTATTCTTTCTATTCTTCTTTTGTAATGTCGTATGAATGCGCGTGAATATGTGTATATCATGTATTACCGTCCCGTCTATGACCCCAATCGCTTATCCTCCATAAGTCTCAAATCCTTGATCGTCGTTGTATCGAAACCGCTCAGCCCAGCTGCGGAGTTTGCCAAAATCTCGGCATTGGTGTGGAGTTCCATATCCGTCTACGCCCTTTCGAGGTGTGGCAAGATCGTATTTTGGTTTAAATGGTTCTAATGTAGAGTCGGACGTACACAAGATGCTCTCTCGGAGATAGTCCAGACAGTGGAATGCATGGGAGTGTGGTTCGGTAATGTTTGATGCCAGGGCGTCGAAGAGCTCTACTTGAAGAAGATACTGTGTCGTGATTAGTCTAGTGATGGTGATGTAAAAGAAAAATAAGAGAGTGATGAACGACATACGAGACAGTGTAGTTGATGGAAAGTCGCTATTGAGAACCGCCCTGTACCATCGTTGCTGGTGTCTCGGATGTAGTCGGGCACTGGACCTGCAGCTTCTATGTTATCTATCGAAACATATCCCTTCCCCTCTGTGATATAATTAGTCAAATTTTCTTCATGTAAGAGATATTGACGGGTACACCAGGTCACGTACTGGGGAAAAGGTTCATCCAGGCTGCGCGCCCTTTTTCTGTTCGTGGATCATCATACACCCTTTCAGGCATGAATGCCTTTTGGATTGGGCCGACTGAAAGCTTTGTCAGTAAAAATAAGGAAATAGACATCAATTCTCTTACGAGGCGGAATATCCAATCCTGGGAGTAATTGTACATTCTCCCTAAATCCCGGCTTCGGCAGCACAGCTCTCCATACTATAAGGCTCGCAACGATGGAGACGATGGAACTGAGCAGAGCGACAAGAGAAAAGTGTATCAACGTATGGTTACTTCTTCTCTTTTCCCTGCTCTGCAAAGCAAGACCTTCGCTCTTGGAACTCAAAAGCGTATCCTCATCCCCAGAGCTGAAGCTTTGTCGAGACATGGTGCCGCCACATAGAGGCAACGGATCGAAGGAGATGGAAGCCTTCGACACTGGTCATGTCTTCTGTCTATAATTACGTGTTGATAGCCGTCGGAAGAGCTGTGTAAGTGCTTGATTTAAGCGCACTCAGACGGGAAGCTGGTTAGCAACACTGAGGGGTAAAAAGTCACTGGCCTGCACCCTGCAATCGTTACAGTTCGGATATTATTACGTGTTGCAGGTTATCAGCACTAGTGGTGGCCATGGGTGTCTGGATCAGGAATTCGAGGTGCGATGCCCTCTGGCGAAGAAAGATTTTGCGTGAGACTAGCAAAAGTTCATTTAACCTTACCCAAATCGCTTTGCCCACAACGTACAATAGACATGGTTAAATACAAAATAACTATTCGATCTAACCTTGCAGCATCTATAGTTGAGCTATTAGATCTATAAGGGTAGTTGATAGTCGACCAACTGTGCATGCATGACTGCATTAATGTGACATCCTAGGGCGCGATATCTAGGACCTTATCACCCTCTTTCAGCTCCACTACTATATCGTCGAGCGTCTGATGTGCGTAAACCCACTCTCGGATTGGTTCCCAATCAACACATTTGTGGTCCGTATTGAAGTCCACAAAGGATCCGTCCACTCCCTGCTCCTTGTCCTTGACCCAATACTGTCCGAAAACTCCTAGATCGGGCTTACACTGGATCACTTGCCGCAGCATATCGACGCAGTGTGTTACATGCTTGCTAATAGTCTGCTCATCTTTGCCAAGATGATGGCCCGGGTAATTAGGGCTCGAATAGTAATCGTAGTTGTAAAAGAGGGCCTTGCGGATCAGGTTGAGGCAATGCAAGTGGTGATTGAACTCGAATAAAACTGGAAACTCGCCTGACGGAGTTTTGAGATGGTCCAGGCTAATTCCGGCGCGAGCTGCTTGCGACTCGGAGAGCAGAAGAGGTTTGGACGTGGTTCCGAGGCCTTCCCATGCCGCATCAACTGCAGGAGATGGAGGAAGGCGGTAGAGAGAAGTTGAATTGGCAAGAAACGTCCCGTCGTAGGAAACTGAACGATAGTGAATTGGAATATTAATCGGCGTAGCTAGAAAGAAAATCGTCAGCAACTCATATTTTTGGAGCCGGACAAGACAAAGAAGACAAAGTGAGCATACGATTCTGCTGTGTGTGTCGTACACAAGCTGCATCAAGATATGATGCTCGGTGAACGTAGATGTAAGTCAAAACGTGGGAGCCTAGAGAGATGCCGAGCAAGGCAGCCAAGCAGTATAGCAGGATATCACGCCTGCGATGACTCCGAGCCTCATATTTTGAACTTGCAGAAGAGCCCAGAAAGGGATCGAATTCTTCTGTAGAGCTATTGTCTCTGTCTTTCTCCATGTCTTTGCTGGTAGACTTGCGAATTGATGCGGCAGCCACAGGAAAGTGTCTTCTCTTCCTCAGCGCAAATTATAAGACGTTGTTCAGAGGCGGTGACAATCCGTAAACGTAAGGATTGACAAGCCAAGGCGGGCTTTTCGTGTGGTATACAAAAGTTCTAGAGCTATTTTAGACTCGTTACAAGGTGTGTGACGAATTATCCCTATCTTGGTGGTGAGAATGCAATATTTCACATTCCATTTGTAATATTTTGGGTCTAGGGCGAATAGATATACGGCATGAGGGCCTCTTCGGGCTTGGTAGTACTCGACATCTTCCAATGATCAAAACCCGTTGGAGAATGAGGAGCAGTAGCTTATCACTACCCACATTCGAAAAGTGTGGGTGCCATGAGTGAGGAGCTTCGAGGACAATGGATGTTATTTTCCTAGTGATCAACATGGTGGTATTTGTATATTTTAAGGGGAGCGTAATGCCGCCTTGACCATCTTCTTTGTCTCCTTGACTAGCTATCTACCTCACTCCTAGCGATACGTTGATAAAGATTTCGTGAAAATGAAGACATCTCTATTCCTTGGTTGCATTGCAATCGCGACTTCCGTTGCTGCTGTTCCTGTTCCTGTATGAGCTGTCAATCCACCTGTTTACATGGCTCAACTGCTTACTACTATTTCTAGGATTCTGATACTGTTGCCGGCTACCAATGGAAGAAAGATACTCAATCCACTGATGGCGTGGCCAGCTACCAGTGGAAGAAAGACACCGAAAGCACAGACGGTGTTGCTAGCTACGAGTGGAAGAGAAAGAGAGATACTGAAAGCACAGACGGTGTTGCCAGCTATCAGTGGAAGAAGGACGCCGAACACACAGACGGCGTTGCCAACTATCAGTGGAAGAAGGATACCGAACACACTGATGGCGCTGCAAGCTACGAGTGGAAGAAAGACACCGAGCACACTGATGGTGTTGCAAGCTACGAGTGGAAGAAGAAGCGAGTTTAGACCTGAATAGAGATGGCTCCTGGCATATGCAAGAGGAACTTTGTACAACCCAAAGCTCTAGTCAAATATTACAAAGCGGTGAATCTCGTTAGATTTAACGAGTTTGCCTTATCATATGGTCTATTGGGTTGCATGTATCTGGGGTGTGACTACAGAGCGGAGCAACAAATAATCGGTGATCCCTGTTACATGACATCTTCGAACGACAAGATTAGTCGTTATGCATATGTTTTGCCATATTCTTCCTCCAATTACGCAATAATGCGGCGGGGTCTGACTTACTGCCCACTTACATGGACTACCAAGTGGGTAGCAATGAAGCAGGGAATTCAGGAGTTTAACACACATGGTGGTTACTATACGCACATAAACGCTACCGTGATTCCAAATGAATGCTGTGCATATTGTTGCTTTATATACGAATGCCTATCTGCGGTTTCTTTTTATATATAAGCGCTTGCCTATGTTGTTTTGAACGGGCGAATTTTCTTACTAAGGTTTTCTACATTATTTAGCAGCGTACGGAGCTTCCTTTGCTTTGGCTACTGAATGGAGATATGCAGAGGAAATATTGTTTTCTAAGGGTCTTGCGGCGGCATGTTAGTTTGCCTACTCGCATGTTGAGAAGCGTCATTACTTACATATAGTAGTATCAAACTTATTCGTACACCTTTAGTCGTGGGCCACTGTCAGCCAAAAATTTCCCCAAGAGGAAGCGTGCATTAGATTAGGTAGTTCAATGGAGAGTGAGGGGAATGCTGGGCACGAAGTTGAGAGCTAGCACAGAACAAGAACCTGGTAAAATCTATATATACCCGGAAGCGGCTTAAACTGAGATATTTCCGTGGAGTTGTATATTCACTGCAGGCAGGTAACCATCAATGCGTGTAATATGGGCTGGCATACACAAAGGCTATCAATGACCACTGATTTGTCAACGAAACCCATCCGTAGACAAGCTCACTGTTACATCCCGGCCATATCCGAGATGCGGACAACAAGCTTCCTTGCACTGACTGATCCACTCTTGAGTCGTTGAAGCGCGCTTTCTAATCCGTATAGTCCGCCGGGCACAATTTCGTGAGGGTGCGCGCTGAACCATCCTTCGTTCAACCCCCTCCCGATAAACTTCAGCATCACAGTCGTAAACTGGAGAATTCCTAGTCCTTTGCTCTTGGAACTAGATTTGAGAAGCGCTTCGTTTCCTAGCCCACATTGAGACATCTCAACGGCTGTGTTATTTCGCGGTATTCCTTCGGATATCTCATCGGTTGGAACCGGCAGCACAACGGCCATCTTTCCGACGTCTCTGTCTATTATTTTGCAAATGTTCCTAATGGTGGCCTTTTCGCTCACAGCATCAAAGGCAAATTCGAGTTTCTGGCCTCCTAGGGCTGCCCTTATCGCCTCGACCACTGCATCATCTCCTTGGCGATAGTCAATAATGGTATCGCCACGAGACCGGTCGATCAATGTCTCTACAAAGTCGAGTCCCCGCCCAGCAACTGCAATAATGGGGTGAATATTTGACAACACCGCCAGCTTCAATGCGTAAGCGCCTACCGCAGATGCGGCGCCGTAAATAAGAAACGGCTGCGGCTTATCGCAAGGATCCCAAGGATATGGAAGTGGAAGGCGGCGGTACATTCCCAAGCATGAAGTTATGACCGCGAGTGGTATAGTTGCAGCCTCTGTTAAGAAAGATTAGCGAATCCAGCAGTTGTAGCTAACAGTGGCCAAGGCGAACCTTCGAACAAGACATGATCCGCCAAGTGGAATGTCATGCTCTCGTATGCAATAGCGTATTCGGCCCAGCCTCCTCCTGGACTCAATGTTTTATGGAAAACACCGACTCGGTCGCCAATTCTGAATTCGGTCACATGCTGTCCGACTTGATGGACAACTCCCGAAAAATCATCTCCTTCGTTGGTGCGCGTCACTCCAGGTACGGCGCCGTCGGCAACTTTCCAATCTTTTGGGTTCAGTCCTACGCAGACCACCTTGATAATCATCTGATAGGCTCCTGCAGTCGGTATTGGTGAGTCAATAACGTCGACCTTTGGGCCTGGGTAGGTGAGTGCTTCCTTCATCGTCATTGCTAGAGCGTGAAATGATATCTGATGATTGCATATGCTATTGAGCACAGCTGAGTTAGGGTTGCTTTCTTCAGAGCGTCTAGATCCTGAACGTGATGAGTTGCAAGTCGAAATTGCATTGGTGCGAAGACATTGCAAGCAACTTATACTTTGACGATGCGGAGTTTACAAGCAATACCTTCCATCTCGCTGCTCCTTTGACTAAACTATATCCGCCATGCTACACGCAATTACCAATATCTGAGTATCATAAATCGCACACAACTCACATTATTCATGCCGATTCCAGGCTAAAAGGGCATCAAGTGTGCCTCGTTCCTCGACAAGGCAATTCATATGTAGAGTGGGTTCAACGGCTGGTCCCGAAAGGGCATTACATGGGATTTTGGAAACGCTCAATACGCCAAACGCCATCTCCGCAAGCCCGCATCCCCACATGTTTGAGATCAATTGGCCGCGGAATATAATCTCAATCGTAAATAGTTCCGACTTGAGGCAAGCAATTAAGCATATAACAGCTATGTAGACTCCATCTAACGCCCACGGTTGGTATCAATGATAGGTAGGGAATTAGACTTCAGATGCGCTACGAGTAGCATTTCAACGTTTTTGCAAGTGAACTAATATCTGCCTCGAGGACATCCCATTGTCATGCGCAAAATTTTGCTTTGTGGCATATATGTGAAAAATGTTCTGAGATAAACATGTTATTTGTGTCAGTGAGGACAGTGAGACACTCATGGCTAGTATGCGGAAATGCACTATTGCGGAGTTTGTAATGAGGAATTTTGAGCTCTTTCCGATGGTCAATCACAGATGCTGTGAACGGCACTATTCAGTAGACCTTTTGCTAAACTAGTAATTAAACCAATTGCTGAAATTGACAGATAGCTTTGTAGTCAGCTCTTGCTCGCCGCGACCAGGTTGCTGCGGCAAGATTAACGAGTATCAAGTAAGTCTACATCGTCGCCTCTATCACTAGGCGTATGGGATGCAGAGACTGCGCAACAGAATTTCTGCTGCTTATCTCTTACAAAAAGAGAGGCTTTCAATCTCTGAAAGCCTTTGACACAGCAATATTTCATGGGGCATTTGCAATTTTGCTGAGAATTATGGTATGGCCAATGTTTCTCTAATTCAAAGGGTAGTAAGTCAGGCACTCAGCTAAGTGTGCTTCAGTTGTCACAAAAAACAGGCTGCAAGTTATTTTATATATCACTATTATTAGCTTGTAGCTGATTCGGCTAACCAGCAAGCCGCCAGTGCAACATTCTCATTACAAGCTTCAGCCTTTGGTGCATAGTTGGATGAATATTAAGAGTTTTATCTAAGAGTCAAGCAGGCTCTCATTGCTTATATTGTTGCGTCTTACTGTGTATTTCTTCAACTAGGTATATGCATTAGTGCTATTCTTACAGCGGACCGGCTCGCTACAGATTATTACCTGACAATGCATGTCATTTCGGGCATTTTCCATATGCACCCAAAGCTGCCTAGTGTCAGCTGCAACGTCAGACTGCCAATCTTGGCGCACCTAAACCACCACAAAAGAGAAGTTCACAACTCAAGGCGCCGCGTTATCAGTCAACAAGACAAAAAAAAAAAAAACATACAACAGCCGGTGTTCGCTGATGGTCACCCACTCAACTACTAATCTGCCGGTTAGTGGCTTGTCTATGGGGGAGCAGACGGGACCTCGAATTCTCCACTACCTATGGTCGTATGTGCTAGGAAGAAGACAATTAGTTACCTATAACCTTTTAGACTCTGGAATCATGGGCAAACCCCAATAGGTAACGTATAAAATATAGGCAAAGAGATTGTATTTCACGACTACATAGATCATCAATGAGAACCAACTCAGAATGCAAAATGCAAAAGTCTACAAAATGTTGGGGGAGCTCGTCAATAACCTGAAATTAAACGCCATGCTCCAAGCAAAGCGACTTCACCAACCTCGCGAGCTCCTCCCATTTTGGCCCAGCGTCCTTAGCCTGTGTAAGCACTTCAGTCGCAGGGTTGAAAGTACTCCATACAGGTAAGTATTTTTTATCTTGCTGATAATTTCCGTTTTTGCCAATCATATCCAACGCCTGCTTCATCTTCGTCCTATCTTCTAACCCTTTGGCAAACCTCTCAAATATCCTTGCCTCGCTCACGTTATTGGTCTCGTTATACCGAGCCTGCGCCAATCTTGCGAGGTACATGATCAGAGACGCCAGACCGGCAGCGAGAGCTGTGCCAGCAGAAGAACCATCATGATATTTGACTGGTCCCTGTAATCTAGGGTTTTGGGCTTCGGCCACTTGGTTCCCTGGGAAGTACTATGACATATTAGTCTATGGCTCCCACCTAAGAGGGCTTATTCCCTTTTTTAATTATGCAGAAAGGAATCAGCAAGAAGAAATGATATCTATTTACCCAATCGATTCGATCTGGAGTCTCTGTTGTTGGATCTCGCTGACCAAGCCAAAGCGCCGCACCGATGCGGAAGATATGCTCAGGTTGCTGACTATACGGGAGAGCCTTCATCGCGGTGGTCTGAATATCATCGCTTGCCGAGCAAAACATGAGGATGCCATTTTTTTTGACTTCATCAATGGCTTCTCTGAGATCGGTAAGGGCATCCTTTTTCACCGAATTGGGCGGGCCGCTTTCGCTTGAGGCTGGGCTTGTCCCGACTATGCCTCGATCCTTGATGGTCCATGACACCGAGATGATTTTGACATTGAGGGCAATGGCGGCCCGAATAGCCTCGGCAGCGCTGCGGGCTGAGATGGTTCGTCCCTGATTGTGGGATACTCCGCAGTGTAATTTGATGACGAAAAGTTCAACCCAGGGATTGATACGCAAAATCATATTGGCCATGATGGTGCCATGGCCGCCACTGGAACAATGCCACGGGTTTTCGGTTTGTCGGTCAGATGGATGGAAACTGAGACCGGTAACATTAACAATTCCACCGTACATGTCGACACTACCGAGGTTCACTCCATCATCGATCAGGGCAACCTGTAGCCAGATTAAGATGGCATGTAAGTAGGATAAGCTGCAACGAGAAGATCCGCACACGTACCCTGACTCTGTGTTTTGGAGAAAGTGTCTCCAAGGGTAGCATTGATTTCAAAGCGCCGCGAAATTTGTCCATAGCGTCGACCCAGACATGCTGTTTTGCGGCTGGATCATCTTCCAGATACTCGGATGTCTCTTCGCCAGCATCAACATTGGCAAATAAATCCCCCGTATGGTAAGTGAATTCTATCTCAACCACTTTTGAAAACTTCCCTGTCAAAGATTCTTCAAGCCGTATAAGGTTCTTCAGCCTGTCTTTATTTTCTCTGCCCTATTATAAGTCTCCCGTTAGCACGCCAAGAGCCACATAATTTGGGTTGCGTCATAGCACACCGAAGTCGGGCGAACGAATTCCACTTGAGGAAATATCTCCTTCAAGGTTTCCTTGAATCGCTTGATGGCTGTCTTCATTCTTTCCATTGTCTCTAGACCCTAAAATTGTAACGTTGTGTCAGTGCGAGTTGTCCGGTTGTAGAATTCTCCTTTATACACTATGGAGACGTACTGGAGTTGCATGAATGAAGATCTTCCTAACGCCTGTGGTTGAATGTAGCCTTGGGATGCCTTCACTACATCCCCAAGATTTCAGAACAGTTTGATTACCACTCCAGTACAGGTTTACTATCTTGACCGTAGGAGCAGCGAAGGCAATGACATCGGTGCTTAAATCAGGCTTGCGCCAATCCCTTCATCAGTCGTAATGTTAGCTAGGCGTGCTAGAAGTGGCCCCTTATGTGATTATAGTCCGGGAACCTACCATGTATCGATATCAATAGGTTGATGGGAGAACTGATCCTCTGCCGAGTCCCTTCCCTGAATTGCTTTCTCGATAGCTGCATCCATATGTGACGGTGTTTGTCTATCTTCAACCTCGAGTCGCAAAATATGAGTCACCTTGAACTGGCGCAATTTATTGAATACGTCTATGAGATCGGTGCGCCCAGGTCGAGGGTTCTCGAACGGCATACCTCGATCTCTGGGGTCGACATTGTCTGCCAGTGATGGAACAACCGGAACGTGGCGAATAGCCGGGATACTAACATAGGCAAGAGTCTTGCCGAACCCACCAGCCTTCATTCGATCCAAAAGCTCCAAGATCTTCTTAGTCTCTTGTATGCCTCTTGCATCAAAATATAAATTGGTAGCCCAACCTAAGATGGCCACATTGTTAGCAGGAGCACTTCAGTGATTCAACGAGGACTCCGAAAAGGTTATTCGAGGCCAAGGTAAATTATGTACTTACCCTCGGCACCTCTGCCCCAGATTAGATCACGGGCGTCTAAATCAGACCTTGTTTCGGTGTAGTGCGCTCTGAGAAAGTCGCTCAGGAGGATAGTCGCCCTCCGGCTAGTTGTCGTGTTCACTGTTGGGGCTGCGTTTCTTCTAGCCACTTTTGTACCCTCCACATTTAGGCCGGCCTTTGCTTGGGCACTTGGCATTGGTGGTTCTCGTTTTCTACCAGGTGGTAGAGTTTTGTTCTGACGTTGGTTTGAAGTGCTCTCCATGAAAGTACTAGCGGTAGGTGATCTCTGTAGTCGGTGCTCTTCTGTTAAAGCACTACTACCTATCAAGGTGATGGGGTGATTCATAGAGACGCTTTGGTTCGCACGTTTATGCGATTTCTTCATGGGGCCGCTATCCTCCAGCTGGCTATCCACTCGACTCTCCGGCCTTTGGACCTGAGTGATATCCTTCTGATCTTTGGTGGATTGGGCGGATTTTTGTTTCAGCTGATTGGCCTGTTGTGCCTTGGTGTTTTCTTCTCGGGTGGCAATGACAACATTGCGCCAGTACATAACAGGAGACTCATTCTTCTTATTGAAAAGTGTTTTATTCTTGACCATGCATTCATCAGCTCTGACGATCAGAATTTTGACAATATCAGCGTAATCGTCGCCCCTGTCGTTGCACTGCTTGAGGTGCATAGCATAATGAATTGGTGTGTTGCCTTCATTGTCTGCAGTTGCAAGGGTTTGTGATTTGGCCTTGAGAGCAAGTTTCCTAACCTGATTCAGATATAGCATATTTTCTTCCATTGGTTTCTGCGGCAGTATCTTCTTCCCAAAGCGTTCGAGGGGCCAGGAGAAGAGATGGTGTATACAATTCTTTCCATTATCGTCTTGAAGGTGTAAGAAATCTTGAAATCCACTCCCCAGACATTGCTCAATACAATCGATGAATTTGTCGTTCTCGTAAAACAAAGCCACTTGAAGGACTAGCATTCTCTTTTCTCCCGTTGAGGATTGAATATCCGCTGAGTCCTTGGCCCGATTCTCAAGGAGATACCCTACTAGCTGCATGCCAGCATCCTTTCGAGCCTCGTAGAGCTGGTAGAACTCCCTTTTCGACCTGGCAAGGACATGGAGTGCCGTTAATCGAGTAGGCTCATTGATATCCCCTTTTTTCTCAGCGATCGTTCGCTTCTTGTATTCCTCAAGAAGTGGAATATCTAGGTTTCCATCATCGCTAATCCAACATCTTTTATTTTGCGATAAAAGATTTAGCACATCTTTACATTGTTCCTCCAGCTCTAGACTTTTCCAAGCTCTTTCTTCCTCGCTGACCTCTATAGAATCGTCGAACGCCGCTTCGAGATGCTCATCTTGGTCCGGCTCATCAAGGTTGAGCAACTGAAGGTCCAGTTCGCCAATATCAGACATACTCTCGTCGATGTGCTTATAAAGCGAACTTTTCAGATGGAAGTAGGTAGAATATAGATTTAGAACAGCGAGAAGGGTATGGGATGCAGAGCGGATGACTTAGGCTGAGCCGCAACTCCCATCTTGACCTTGATAGGAAAACGTGGCGGGGTTTGAAAGTAGCTATACTTTATATGTACTTACAGATGCGCGATTTTTGTGCCGATTCCTCATGTAATATCAGCCGGAGCTGGACAAAATCATCCTTTACAATGTGATGATAGTGTTGGGCCCGCTTTTCGACATGTTTTTGCAACCCTACCTCTTGTACTCAATATAAGAGACCCCAATGAGGCGAATGGTGTGCGTTTACAGGTCTAGTCAGTCTCAAAGACAAATAGTTGATGAGCCATTATAATTGGATCAATATGAAGAACAAAGTACGTGAGTATATTGCCAACCAAAGCCGAAGAGCACCGATAGGCCTAAATGTAACCATAGACTTGCATCTGACAATTACGAAAAGAACCAAAATAGAAGATAGTTGTCCTGGTTGAGCTATTGAATCTCGAAAATCTGCTCAAATTGCGCCACTGTGATTACTTTCAAAAGCACAAGGCTAATTTTTCGGCGCTTGTTCATTGTATCTAAGTCACCGCTGACTTGATTTCTTTGACGGCTGTGACCATAGTTTGTTCGTTGCCTTTTTCAATTAAAACTTGGGTTTTCGAAGCCTTGATAGCACCGCCAAATGTGGAGTAAAAGGTACAATCCCAAAGATCATTTATGCCAGAGCCTAAATTAGAGCTTGAGATGACCTTATCTTCTAGCTTGTTGACTGCAGTGCTTGCTGGGACGATCCTGATGGGATCATCAGGTCGCCGAAATCCCCAGAGAGATGCTCTTAGTTTGGTCTTTAAGTCAGGATTCACCCCAACAGTAGGGTAGAGGTAGAACTCTTCGTCGTTGTCGCGTGAGAGAAGGATACAGGCTCTGAAAAGCGATACTATGCCGTTCATTTGCGAGGGATTCTCCGATAAAGACCACTGAGCAAGAAACCTATTGCTCCATTCGTCGGCCGGATTGTCTCCCACAACTTCAGCAGCGTGGGTTGTGACCTTCTCAACCGTCTTCTCAGCATGCAAACTGGCGTTTCCAGCCACAACGACTCCACCTTGGACTCCGGCATCGCCACCAATGGTTCTTGTTACAGTTTCGGTAGTCCGCATCATGATGTGTTTTGCATAGGGAGCGACCGCGATGACGGAGGGTCCCAGGCCAGTACTCCCTCTCTTCGCCTTGAACTCGAATGAAATGCTAGCGTCCTTGATGCGAGTGGATCGGTGCGACAGAAACTTGAAGTCATAGACGAGGAGGGTAGCTGGTATTTTTGAAATTTGGTCCAGTGTTCCATGAATGATGGCTTTGGCAACAGCGCTGACGTTGAAAGCCGGTCTTTTCTTCCGACCACCGTAGAATTCGGTTGCCACCCCCCGCTGAATTTCCCCTGGTCGACCACGGGTATGAAAACCTTTTAAACGACTGGTCAGCACCTATTCTATTCTAGCTATTGAATTTCAAGAAGCGCTTTTATGTACTTGCCTCCAGTTTCGTCATCTGAGCTTAATTCGAGCTTGAAAAAGGTCGCAGATCCTCCACTCGGGGAGTATTGGGCAATTTCATCTTCTTCGTCATAATCAAGCTCCTCTCCGCTCACCCACAACTCAGAATCAAAGTCAGAATCGTCCATTAGAGAAGATTTGGGCAGCCAGACATGGCCTGCCTTGCTTGAGAACCACTTGTTGGGATTACAGCCGCCGAACCCCTCTTCAATGTGGGTGCAGGGCAAGGCTGGCTTATTTTAAAACAGGAGAGCAATGCCACCCATCCAAGGGCAAGAGGGGCTGTATAGCAGCTTATTGGCCACCGTACACCACCTCTTTGCTCCTTCTACCACCTATCTTACTAATTGGAAACTCTGGCCCCCAAAAGGGTTTGTACCAGACATGTACTTGAGACAACAACCCCGCTTCGATGATAGCAGATGGATGAAGCTTTATCTTCGTTTCTCCGCCCCCCATCCTGCAAGGCAAGGGTCATATAATTATGGACTATTTCTTTGAGAGACAACAATTGCCTCATTATTATATTTCTAAATTGATTCGCTAATACAATATCTTCGTTGGTCTTCTCCGCTTACTCGTTTACTACTATTAACATAATGGAATCGGATGAGCGAGAGCAAGTTACTTCGGAAAGTAAGGGGAGTGGCATAAAGTCGGATGAAAGATTCATAACCAAGGAAATAGAGCCACCGTCGGATGGCAGTCAAGGCATTAATATGTCTGTCATTTAGTGAGCATCCGGGCACTTTCCTACTGATTTGTATCGACCAATATATGAGACTGATGGAATTCTGACATTCAACATTCTGATCAGTTTAGTGCATATTACCGTCCTGCGCCAAATAGATGATAGATACAAGCTCTCAGAGCTCCTGACCATGAAAGATGAAACAGAGAGGAAGGAGCTTGTGTTCCATAGTGATCTGTCAAACTTCCAGACTAGAGACCTTGTTCAAGAATTCATTCAGCAAGAAGCAATGCGACTTCTTCGTGATGTCTTAGCTGCAACAAGCCTGGGCACTCAGGTCAGTTGTTGTAATCAAGTACGGCAGCTTTTTTTTGACATCTGACACAGGATACAAGAAAAGCCATTATCTTCGTGGCTTATGACCTGGGTGCTCTTGTAGTCAAACAGGCTCTCAGTATTGCTGCAGGATTTCAAAATCGATTTTCCAGTATCTTCTGGAACACGTCAACAGTGGTAAGTTCTTCTATTTCCGAATAATCTATAGAATACTGTGATAATGTTTCTTCAGATCTTCTCCGGGTGCCCGCAGCGAAGCAAGGGTATCCCGGCTATGGTATCAAAACTCTGGACGTTTCTGTCAAGTGCAATAGATGGCACCTCCCATCGCCTCCTCGCACACGAAAGTTTGAACAATCTTGCACATATGATAATACAATCTAGCGAGAACTTTATCGCCACCAAGATTGCCCTGCGCACTTGTATCATACATCTCTACGCAGGGGAAGATAAGGCAGGAACAATACATCCTGTGAGAGACTTCTTTGTTAATTAATGTTTCAACAATTCATGGTTGGTATTAACATATTTCAAGACTATGGATGCTTTTACTGCAACAATGGGACTGCCTTCAGAAACAGCAATCCAGGAACAAGGCGGAAACGATTTGGCATCACAGTTTCCGGGTTTGAGAAACACAATTGCCCACAAAATCCAGCGTATGTATTCTGTCCATGAGTAGACCTCCTACCTGCTGACAAATTGATTTGTCTAGACGTGGCTTCCCACCCTGATTGGCTACCCATCGAGCAAACACTTTTGGCCCTCGCAGTCCCGCCACGAACATCACAACTTGACCCTGGAGAAACCGCTACACTTCAACGAGTGCTGGACGCACAAGAGCACGTAGACTGGAATAGCTCCCAAAATTCCCAGATCTTGCACATCCAAGGACATTCTCATCTCTTTGCACACAGCGTTGCGCATCAGGTCATGCTCCATGGCGTAGCCAAACTTCGGAAGAGGAGAAACTACAGCTCCTCGTCCTATTTGTCCTTTTGTTTTGACTCGCGAGATCCCCAACGGCGTTCTATCCCTGATATGATGAATTCCATACTGGTTCAAATAATTTCTGACAATTATACATCTACCATCAACCAAGAATTCTATTTTCTTCGAGATCTTTATCTCATGGGTCAGTGTATATTTCCTAACTCATGTGCTGCGCGCTATACTACCCAAGCTACAGGCCTTGGACTGCTGGCTAACCCTGGCACGTTTATCAGGCGGCGGATGGACCGAGAAATCAAGTATATCATTGTTTCATGCATTTTGGCCAGCATTTTGCTATTATTTGTTCAACGAAACTTGGGCTATCGTCTTGTATGACTTTGACGAATGCGACGCGGATAGTCGAAAGGCATTCTTGGATTGCTATTCGACCCAAGCGGATAAGATGGATTGTCCGATGAAGTTGTTAATAACGTCAGGGGGGACAAGTAACTTAGCAGTTGAGCTCGAAAAGTGGCCCAGACTGGACATTAATGCTTATACTCCCGACACTACATCCGAGACTCGAAGACTTGTAGCCGACTCCATTCGGCTCTGCCCCAGCGATGAGAGAAGACGAGAGACGCAGAAGCAATTGGATAGACTTTCCACAATGGAACCAACTATCCTGGATGCAATATTAAGGATGGTTTTTGATCATACAAGTTGGCCGGACAAACCATCTAGTCGCTCTCTGTCCGAGTTCACACGCCTTCTATCGCTAATCTCCGTGTCTGACACGCCCAAACGAGCCCTGGATAAGATCATCAAATTCGATAAGCAGTCTGACCAACTTTGTTGGATTTTGAGCTGGCTACTGTGCAGCTATCGTCCCCTGACCATCAAAGAACTTGTTACGGTTCTAGATTACTATAACAATCCAAACGGCGTTGGGACTCCAGTGCAGCATTCACCAAGTCAGGCCTCGATGGAAGCCCGGCTACAAATGGAATCATGGCTTTGTATGCTAATTGAGTCGAGAGATGGTCAAGTGGTCATCCGTGCTAACATTATGAGCCTTCTCATCGACAGTACAGGCGAAGAATCCTACATATGGAACGAAGTTGCGGACGAGGCGCATCAAAAGTTAGCTGAATTCTGTTTTGCCTGCCTCAAGTCAGAAAAATCGGCTGCAATACTCAATCAGACTATTCTTCAATACGAAGCCGCAATTCAAGAACAACGACAGCAATTTAAAATAGCCACATTAGTTCTCCCAAAAGACCAAGGACTCCTTCTCTATGCAGTACAAGCCTTACCCTATCACCTTTCCAAGTGCCCATCCAACTATCGCACCCAAGCCCTGTCATTTTTCTTTCATAAGTCGACTGCAACTGCTTCAACAAATTGGGCGAAGCTTTATTGGGCAATGAGCAATCCCCTCTCCCGGACGTCGACACCGCCTGAATCAGCGTTACCAGTTTGTGTCAGCTTTGGTTTTATCAGCCGCGAAAAGTTGGACACTGTGACCGAAGATATGCGGCTACAATGCATGAGCTCAGCAATCATCGGCGGCAGGGGTAGTGAGGTTTTGAGTCTCTTTCCACCAAAAGCAATCTCGATTCCCGCATGTATGGAGCTTCTGCTCTCAGCCCTTCAAGCAAATGATCAAACTGTGGCGCTCGACTTAGCCCAGGGCGTGCTTTCTCGCCATGACAGCGGCAACATCGAACAGAGCTGGCCTCATTTTGCAATATGGGCAGCCGTATGGTTGAACATGGTGGACCTTACAAAGATACTCCTTGACAATGGTGTAGGTGTCGACGTCAAGCCAAGTGTTGAGCCGAAGATAGGGTCTTATCCTTCAGTTCTCTATCTTGCATCTATTCTGAACCACCCCGCCATTGTTGAAGCTCTGCTTGCTCGAGGGGCAATCTCAGAAGCACCGCAATTAGCTACATATGGATGCTTCCAGGCTGCAGCATACCGGGGCCATATCGATGTGATTCAAAAGTACCTCAATCATGATGCTTCGTATATCAAAGATAAAAAACCAGACACTGCTCTCTTGGCTGCCTCTCAGTGGGGTTGCTGGTATTCTGTAAGCGCGCTTATTGATGCCGGCGCAGATATCAACGAACCACAGGACCGATCTCAACATGACTTCTATACCTTCACACCCCTATTCATAGCGTGTCAGAGTGGCTTTCCGAAAACTATAGAGACTCTCATGGCCAGAGGTGCCAACGCCAACGCCGCGAGTTTCTCCGGGCTCTGGTATCCCGTGGTTGACGACCCTAACGTCGAGTGCGTTCGGGCTATGCTCAAATATAACGCAGATCCCAATCACCCCGGATTCAACCCCCCACTATTAGTGCAAATGGCAGACTCCGATCATGAAACCACATTACTCCTCTCTATCTGTGACGCTCTCCTTAGAGGGAAACGGCCCATTAGCCTTGATGCAACAGATGACAACGGACAGACAGCTCTCATGGCAGCCTCGCAGACTGGCAAGCTGGATTTGGTTCAGTGGCTGCTGAAAAACGGTGCCGATGTCGACGTCCTGGATGGCAAGGAAAAATCTGCGTTATATTACGCCATTATAAATGGCCATGTTGACCTTGTGGCTGCTCTGCTCCAGAATAGAGCGCGGATTGATGTAGCTCACGCCACTGGTGAAGAGCCTCTTCTTTTCAATGCTCTTTCTAACCCCGATATTGTACAACTTCTTTTGGAATTTGGCGCGGATGCCAACGTCGCCAACTCTAGCAGCAGCACGGCCATTAATGTAGCTTCGATGTTCGGTTATGTGGAAGTCGTCAAGATGCTCATTGAGAAGCGTGTAGACATTAACCACAAAGAGCCCAGTGGCTGGGCGCCCATCTTTGATGCAGTGTAAGCAGAAATTTCATGTTTCCCTACATAACCCATGCAAAGCAATTGGAGCATCTGTGGTATACAGAAGAATATCTGCCTCTGATACACCCATTCATTCCTTTGCCTTGACCACGCAAAATCCATGTGCTAAACCACTTATATCATATGTAGGGCCTACTCTTCGAGTGTTCCCTTAACACGGCTCCTAGCCGAGAATGGTGCACAATTAGACGGCACACTAGGCGACCAGACACTCTTAGATATGGCACTTGGTAAGGATCTCGAAATACTAAAGACTTTACTCGAGTTTCGCAAGAGTATCAGAATTGACGCCCTTAATCCCTATGGCGTTACTGCACTGCATAATGCCATTGACCAAGACAATGTCCAATACCTAAAAATTCTGATTAGAGCAGGTGCCGATATAAATGCGCGGAGCACCGCTGGCGAAACTCCGTTGCATAGAGCTGTTCAAAGTGCCAAGACCCTCGATCACCTCAAACTCCTCCTCTCTCAGCCGGATATTGACATAGATAACATTTCCCCTTTGTGGGGCAGCCCGCTTTGCTTTGCCTCATTATGCACCAATGTCGAAGGGGTCCGGGCCTTGCTTGATTCTGGTGCCGATGTGAACATCGCCATACCTAACATTTTGAATTCAACGCCCCTGATGTCGGTACTTGGCACTCATGGCAACACCACAAGAGACGAAGAGATCCCGAAAATAGACGTGATTGCTCGCATGCTGGCGTTTAATCCCCTCAATAAGGCAAACATTAAACAAAGAGTCCCCGGTAGCACTTTCTATACAGCTCTTTCAGCGGCATGCTGTTCCGCCGGTCCTGCCACGCTCAAATTCTTAATCGAAGAAGGCGCCGAGGTTCGCTTAGCAAATCCAGTCTCGGGGAGGTTGCCCCATCACTTCGCCGCCACCAATGGTTTGGACAACTTCCAAGCAATTGTGCTTTCCTACCAAGGCGACCTGATGGCCTCGGATAAAGAAGAGAAAAACTGCCTTCATTGGGCCGCGCAATTTGGGAATCTCAGGACCGTTGAGTTTATCATTTCGCGACTTGAGAAGGAAAACAGACTGGAGCGATATATCAACCGAGCTGACAGCGACGGGTGGACACCGCTCTGCTGGGCAGCGCGTCCCTGCAATTACAGTTGGGCGTACCGTATGCGCTCGGAGAAGCCAGATTTTGTAGGTGTTGTAAGAACACTTCTCCTAAACGGAGCACGGCGAGACGTGAAGTGCACGCTAGGAAACGGAATCGACAATGAGATAATCACGCCGCTTGATTTGGCCCGGCGTTGCGATGCGGGTAATAGTATTATCGGAATGATTCAGTATGGCCTACCTGATCGGGCCGAAGACGAGATGCAGAATGGGATTGTTGCTGAAGGGCCGGTAAGGATTTATGCATTGCAGGATTATACTTGCGACATATGTTTTACTGTGAGTGCATCTTTTTCGACTTCCAAATTCCTTCTAATTATCATTTATATTAAAAGCCAACCACCTGAAAATCTCATGCCTTTTAACTAATCCATCATCCAATGCGGCAAGCCTGGGGCTAATTATTCCAGTATATTTTTGGCATGGCGTTCAAGTGCAAGACTTGCAGTGACTATGGCGTTTGTACAAAATGTCTACCTCACATAAACACTTTCCACACAAGAACGACACAAGGGGATGAGAAAGAACATAAATTCGAACAGATGGCTAGGTTTCAGGTATATCGAGATATGACTAGTGACGAATCGGGGAGTGGGGATGGACGAGTGCTTGATGAGCAAGTTATGGATAGTCAGGGAGGTGAAGGCCCAGGAGGTGCTTCACCTGAAAGGGAAGAAGAAATTTTGGATTTGGATGGTATAGAGATTTGATGGGAGATTTAATGGAAACTGTAGTGTTTCATTTAGAAGGAGATATGAATCGAAGAACACAGATCTTACATAATGGCCTTGTGATGTTAGACGGAGCCACCCAACGGGTCGTGTTGCCTGGGCAGCATTAATTTATGTGATGTAACCAAGCCTACACCAACCTCTTAGTTTAGTTTCCTACATTTACATCATCTTCTGCACAGATATCGCTGTTACTAAACGAGTATCCAGCCCTTGACGTTCTGTTCCACACAACAGGTTATGAGCCCGGGTGCCGAAGCCTGACAAAACGACTCTACGTCGTTCTTCGCGGACCCCCTTCCTGCCCGAAAGATTACGAGACCATCCTACGCCAAATGTAAGACAACAAACATCAAACATCTTCTTCCCCGATGGTTTTAACCACAGCAGACATCACGCATAAAAAAAATGGAAGAAAATGAACCAGGTAGAGTCTATCTCCTTTCACTCAACAAGAGCCAGGCGTTGACGATTTCCCGGTGATAGCATAGACGCACCTCCAAGCTCTATGTATAGAATAAAGTAGTCAGCTTCGCTATGTGAAAGTCATACGTGATGAATCGTTACCGTGCTGTTAGCTTCCATTTCAATGAATAGCTGCTTAAATAACATATCAATTACAAACGCGCTACTGCAAAGCTTACATGTAGATTATAGACGAATTAATTTAGAAATACTCTGACAGATATTGGTAGAAATAGCAATTATAATGTATGATAGCACCGATGAACATTATTCTACAGGAATCTCTTGGAATAAAACCCCGATTAGCAAAGATAGCATGGGCTACGAGTAAGGTAATAGCTTTGCATCCAACTTGACTGAGGGTTAGATGTTTGCAGGCGGTTGATAGCACAAAATGTAACTTGCTATTAGTCAGCGTGTACTTCCATTCACTCATTGATAGTATCGTTTTCGAGTTGTTGTAGTAACAATGCGGTCGTTACCCCTCGTGAGCTGTGGCTTGTTCTCAGCGTTGGCGGGTTGCTCTAGCTTGTGACTACGAGTGGGCCTCCAACGGTATTGAATCAGCGCTGATGATTCACAGAGGCCTCTACGGCCATTCCAACAAAGTGTTTAGGTTCTGTATTTGAGTATTGATGAAAACTCGATTGTTGTTGATTATGGATTTTATTTTCTCGAGATACTCCAAGTTCCGTCCTCTCGATACCACTCCTAGTTCGCGGCTAGGTCACGTGGAAGCATCTGGACGAATCACAAGCCGATATCCGCGCAAAACTGGCAGCGACTCTCAGCTCCAGGCCAATTTCAAACCCTCACAACGTCAACCTGCTCTTCCACCTTTCGATGACAGCTGAAGAAGATCAGGCCCTTGGCCGTGCCGACTATTGGGATAGCCGTTATTCCAAGTCGGACGGGGAGGCGCCGACGCACGAGTGGTTTCGCTCCTTCTCTGACCTGGAGCCCTTCTTCCGCAATAATCTGTTTGGCCTGCAGAGCTTCAAGGCAGAAGACAACCCACTGATTCTGCATCTTGGGTCTGGGGACAGTGTCTGTCGTCGTCACTCCCAAACAAGTTGTTCAACTGCTAACCCGCCCTCTGCGCAGGTTATCCCCGCCGAACTAGCCTCTCGCGGCTACAGACGACAGCTATGCGTCGACTTCTCCCCAGTCGTCGTTGAGCTTATGACGGAACGCCACAGCAAGGTAGAAGGAATAGAATGGAAACACATGGACATACGCAATATGGATATTCCCGACAAGTCCATCAACGTTGCCTTCGACAAGGGAACACTGGATGCCATGATACATGGTAGTCCCTGGAGCCCTCCCAGCGAAGTCAAGGAGAACACGAGTAAATATATGAAAGAGGTAGGCTTCTCTCTGCCAGCGAAACATGGCAGCTCATGTCTTTCTGACAACCCTTCAAGGTCCACCGAGTGCTGAATGATCATGGGGTGTTTCTATACATCACCTTCAGACAACCCCACTTCATAAGGCCACTGTTAAACCCAGATGATTTGTGGGACATGGACATGCAGGTCCTCGGAGATGGGGGCTCCTTTGACTACTACGGATTTGTGATCAAGAAAAACCCCAACTCTTTGGAAGCTGTTGATAAAGGAATATGAGGGGAAACAGACGACCGCAAATCAGAATTGGAAGAGCCCACGATGGCGACGATTCTCCAGTTCCTCTTCAGGTTTCCAAATGAGACTACAGCAGCTGAGCCGTTGAAACACCAAAGAAAGTCTGTGCGCTTCTTGCGGAATCAGCAGCCTGGTAAGACATCACAGATAGAGAACACGTGATTGTTGGGCTATGAGACAATTACCGGTTGGCGATACTTGAGAATTTCTCATCGTGTGATCTCGTCGCTTCAGACAAGTTAACAGAGGGTTACCGCCATTCCTTACCTATCCACGGAAAGGCCCAGTCCAGTGTTACTCCGTGCAGTTACACTGTGAATGCTTTATGGCTGGTATTTGTCTCATGCCAACTCTGAAGGTGCCTCTTGCAGCTTGCTGTATCTGGTGCCCCAGACCCCTTGAATGGCATTGTCCAGTGTCATAACGAAGTCCTATCATGGAGTGTGTTTACCGATGCTAATCTATACCTATGAGACAATACGACAATACACGGTTTATCTTGCAGCTTTCACGTAAAAAGAAATGTGAAGAGTATGAACTGTTTAGTAACCCGATGGCATGGCCGGCGCGTCAAGAGGAGATACTGGTTAATAATTTGACTGTGTATCCCTTCTGAGTTAATAGAAAGGAGTATAGTACGACAAGGCATTACCATTCATTATAATAGCACCATCTGCCCAACCATTACGCTGTCTACATTCTGAACAAATACTCTGTTGATACAGCAAGAGGGATCAAGGAACAAAGCTCCTTCAGCATATACTCCTGTTCGTCAAGCTTCTCTTCATTTTTCACGTCCTTTGTTAAAAAAGGTTTCCCAGTCTCTTCAATGCCCACTGCGTATGATATATCAGCTGAGCCTTCAACAACGAGTATCTTACACAGCGCAATGTTGCCTCCTCGAACAGCTGTGCAGAGGGGTGAGTAATAAGGGTCATCATCTAAGCCGGTGGCATCAGCCTTGCCCATGGATAAGATGACCCTGGCCGTCTTGACTGTGTCGACAGGATTCATGGAGATGAGTTCACTAAGAGGGGTATCGTTTGAATCGTTCCTAAGGTTGATCCCTTCAGGCCAATGTTGGATGAGACATTGAAACATTTGCGGATGGCCCATCCGCGCCGCTTGGTGAAACACGGTTCGTCCCCGCTGGTTTATGTGTCGTAGATGAGACTCAATCCCGGCTTGTTGACAAAGAAAGGAAACTATGTTCTCATGGCCTTCCCAAGCGGCCTCACCGATTGACTGGTGTGCGATATTGGGAATCTGCCAGTCTCCGTGGTTTATACGCTTCTCCACCAAGATTGCTCTTCTCAAATCTGGATCGCTCTCAGATGCCTCAAAGAGTTTTTTGACCAGCAAAAAGCACCCACTGCGTGCTGCTCGACAGAGAATTTCGTTCCCCTCGTCCAGGAGACTGTCACGAAGTTCCGCGACTAGGAAATGAAATATATCTTCCCATTCCTTTGCAGCGTTGCCACACAATCTGTTAGGCCCTGGCCAGCGTAATAACACTTCATAGAAGAAGTCAACGCAACACAGCAGCGACCTAAGGTCCTTGTTTTTGAGAAGATTTCCGATCTCTGAGGCACTGTTTTGGTTAATAAAGCGCGTGAGAACGATCCAAATAGAGTTTGGCAAGAAGGCTGGAGTCTGGAGATTGCACTTGAGCAAGCCAGCCATGTACGCTGCCGGACCGAATATCGCCGCCACGACGAGAGGATCCAGGCGTAACATGGCTTCGGGGAAGTCAAGTTCTGCATTGTAGGAGCAGTTCGGCCGTTGCCACTGTTCTACCCAGTTCTTCAGGCGTTGAGAGCCTGTGCTGCATAAATCTATCAAGTCCGTTGGATCTGGCCATAGTTCTTGTGGTGTATTGGAGAAATGGGCCGTCCAGTATGAGGCGGCGTAAGTAAAAAAGCCCCCGAGTCCAAGATCAGACGGATCAAAGTCCTGAGGCGATTTTGACCAGGGCGATTCAGTCGAAAACTCGTCATCATCCAATATGCGTCCAATGCCGAGAAGATCGAAATCAAGCCCATCTCTGAAGCTTGAGGAAAGGTTGATTTCCTTACATTCGTCAAGTAGGAGGTATCTGATACAACGTCCGAGGAGAGATCCGTCCAGCTCCGCCCTGCGTGGGACAGCCTGATCTTGCCCTCTAGTTTTCCCAACCAAATTCCAGCTTGATGGCGGAGCCTGCAATATGAGCTCTTTGAGAGACTGATGAACAAGACGTAGTTGAAGATGATCTCTGTTTTCCACGCTTATGGTGCTGATGAATGGCCGGATGAGATCAAGCAGGTTCATAGAATGGGCACTCTGTTCCAGTTCGCGCAAAGTTGTACGATTGTCGTCTTCTATGTCAATAAAGACCGCGAAAGCAAGCTCGTTGGCCGTCAAAGGTCGCCGGGCCACCGCGAGCGTCTCAAGAGCTCGCTGTAGGATATCCTCATTCTCGGGCAAGTCCGAGCAAATCTTGTCGAACAATGTCCAATACAGTTCGGCCAGGCCCTTGGACGAAGGAAGGCGACTCAACGCATTCTCTAAGCCTTTCTGGCTTTGTATGCGAGATTTTCTAATGTACTCTAGCGATATTCGTAGCCAAATCGCACAGCCGTTGGCTTTTTCGGAAAGCTCGTCCACGGCTTGGTCGCGAATATCCTTGGGGATGTTAACCTCCCTAGCAAGGTAACTTGCAATAACACGGTCTCTTTTCTTTGACAGGCTTATCTCGATTCGACTCGCGCCTGGCGGCAAAGCACTTTCAATGTCATCGTCGAACCTGGAAGAAATAAAAACTTTTAGTCGAGCGTTGCATTTGAAGAGGTCATGAAAGAGGAAAAGCAGCTGCTTCTGGGGGTAGATGTCGCATTCGTCCAGGCCGTCCAAAGCGATGAAGATCCATTGCTTTGATGAAGAAAGAGCGTCGTATAAGAAGTCGCGCAATTTATTATCGCACTGCGTTGGATTGACCTGGCTTTGTTGCTCTGTTTTCCGATACCAGTCCAAGAAACGGTTCTTCAGGTTGGGCTTCCGCTTGAGTAGCTGCCATAGGAGGCTGCGGTAGATGTTCCCAAGCTTTGTGGTTTCTTGATCGTCTTTGCAGTAATAGGCACAGACAAGATGTCTCTGTGACAAATTGTCCACAACGTAGGCAGTAGTTATTGTTTTCCCGCAACCCATGTCTCCAAACAAGGCCAGGAGGTTCGAGTCACGCGAATTCAATTTCCAGTAAGAGAAATGCTCGTGGAATGTAATCCAGCTGCACGCTTCGTCGGCGCGTCGCTTTAGTTCATTATGATACGCGATTTCATTTACTCTGTTGATGTCAAGGGTATCACGAACTGCCAATCTTTTCAGCCTAGGAGACCACAGCACCTGTGAGGAGTTAAGCACTTACTCAAAGTCTCTACTTGCTCATTCTTAATTTCCTGAACACTGGCAAATGTCTCGGAGTCGAGCAGCTTGGACAAAACATCTGCGTGGGCATTGAACGAAGAGATTATTTCAGGGATTTCTGGTTTCAAGAGTTTCATAGCCACATTGATAGCGAATTCAGATTTCTTGAATATGGTAATGCTTTTGAGATAAAACTGCAAGAGGTCTTTGTACACATTGACCAAGGCCTGCGAGAAATCAGCGGAAGTACCTACAAGTCCCATGGTAACTGACATTGTGTATTTCGGCCATTCGACTGTGTATAGTGACAACCTCATTGCACCGCTCGATGGCTGGGACACGTTCAAAAAATGATTCAATGTGGCCCGTGATATCATCGGCAGCGCCGCAGATGGCAATGGCGATCTACATGTCCACCAAGTATCAGCGACATGTTCAACGAACAAGTTTGGAAGTGACCAGGAATAGTCAATCCCAAACAACCACCAGAAGGAAATCTTGACTCACAGAATTGACGCCTTTGATGATCCCAAGCGCGGTCCCAGCTGCCGGTTCCACGCTGGCGAAAGGGCTGATAAAGTCGATGGTGATGCGAAGTCGCTCTAGATACGGAGTCATGACCTTCAGTCCTTTCCGAAGAAGACATTGGTCTTGATGCTTTTGATCAGCTTGTTTCAGTTGGTCAAAGAGTTTTCTAATATCCTCTTCTCCTGTCAATTGCTTCCTTTGATCTTCACTTAGTGAAGACCAAGCTTTGTGGTAGGCAGATTCCGATATATCTGAACCGCTTGCTTCAGAGGTAGGACTATCGGCCCTTGCGGCATCACAGTTGCTACCATCGGAGCTTACAACTATTGGTGTCTGTTTCGGCTCTTGGTCGTATTTCTGGCCCGTCGATGTCAGCGCAACAGTAACATCCAGGACTAGGACAAGATGACAGATTGCCCGCTCTCAAGCAAAACTACTATAAAACTCACTTCTTTTCCAGAGAGCCGAGAAGTAAAAGCGTTTGAATCTGTATACGACCCCTTTCTAGATTCAACAGGCACTGATGATCCGTTTGTTGCATAGCCCTTGTCAGTGCCCCCTTGAGCTTGGCTAATAGCGGACACGGGCTTTGGCCGCAAAAACGCCTCGAGTTTCATCCTTGCAGATGACTGAATTGGAAGCGATGTCAACTTGCATGTAACATAAAGGGGGCAAGTTGATAATTGTATCACCTTTGGCCTTTTTTCCGAACTCGTCCCTGCTTGATGATTTGCATGGCGAAAAAACAGAGTCATCTTTGGCTCAGTGCTGATGGTTATGTATGAAGATAATGAACGATCCGGAAGCTCTTGAAACTACAACAGAGAGAAACGCCCTTCTATGTAAGACTGGATAACTGTAAATGCGGACGACAAGCGTGAACGTAGAAGCGTAGCCTCTAAGAAATAATAAGAATTATTAAGTTGATAGTGAATGACGGCCATGATAGTGGTATGGCACGCGGGGAGGTCCTTATAGCACGCGTGGAAGAAAACAAAATTATTTTGTTTGTACTACGCTGTTGCTATGGATATATGTGTGTGTGCAATCATATCGCTACAGGAAGCGCCCAGGCTATACATCTTGGGCCAACGGCTGAGCCAGGGTTACACAGCGTCAATTTGAAACCAGCTTCTTTCGGGGATTGCGGGCGGCTATCTTAGGTCTTCTCCCCAGAGTGGCCTAATGACGGAGGAGCACACCTTCCTAGTGCCTTCACTCCAAAGGTCCCTCAAATTTGAAATGGGTGTTGTGCTGTTTTAAAACGTTGAAGCTCAGAATGCGGGTGGTGCGATCAGACGCGAATGAAGGCTCCATCTCAATCAGTCGACGTGACACGGGAGCGAAGCTTTGTGTCGCCGTCACACTTTGGTCCGCTTGGTTTTGGCTAAAGAAGCTAATTCCACAGGAAAACTCCAATGGATGCATTGCCGCGTCGAGGTTGGGCGGTACTTGACGTCGGTAAGATAGTAGGCGAATAGTCTTGAAGCATCGAAATAGAATTAGTAGATCGGGTTGGGTGAACTTGTTTAGCGCTGGGAATATGGAGGTAGGCTTTAGTGACCAATCCACTTCGATTCCCGGGGTTTGGGAATCTGCGCGTCTGACCAACAGCATCAAATGAGGGACAGCCTGCATATGTAAGTCGCGGCGCTTTCTCGTTGCCTACCTATGCAGACATCAGCAGGCATATAGAGGATAAACCCCATATGCATCTACTGCCCCCTTAAGAATATCATATGTAGGTAGCCATTCCTAAGTTTCACTATAATTAGACCAACAGGGCAAAGGATCAGGCTAATAACCGCAACTATTGTAATAATTGCAAAGGAACCGACTCTTTGTAAGGGCCAACCTGCTTTAAATGGCTAGATTAGAACAGAAAATTTACTGGCAAATCATGTCCTTCCGTTATCACGAATTCTGCTTGTTCGGCCTTATAATACAGCCTTGACATGTACAGTTACTTCTACAGCTCATTCTATAGCAAGTAATCCAAGTTGTTACTTCAATATCCGATATCTAGGGGATTCAATTATTATGGCTCTTTTGCCTTTTTTCATGAGAGCTGCCTTTGAAACCACTTAATCTCTTTACTTGTAAGAAGAGATTCTATCGGTGGGACCCAGCTACATGTAATCATGGTTGTAATATTCCTACTTGGCCAAGATCTTCTTGAAGACCCCAAAGGTCGCTTGGTCCCTCACAGGGTCATCCATTATGCGCATTGTAGAATAAGACCAGTATGGTACGACGCAAACCAACCATATCAGCACCCAAAGGTACCCAAAGGCGTGCTCAATGCGCCGAGGGAGCTGTATGGGACTGAAGCTATACAGCTTTTGGACTGCATCTTCTAACATGATAGCAAGTGCCTGGCTGCTGAAGAAGATCAAATGTCCTGTTTCAGATCCCTCACCCTGGTGGTGTAGTATTGCAGATAGCAAGAATGCGAGAGTCAGCCGCGAGTATCGTGAGATTAGGCTACCACGAGGCATAACCCAATCAATAATCCAATCAGCCGGCCCAGTAAGCGCCTTGCGCAGACCTTGGTGATAGTACTTGCTGTATGCACTCGATTAGCTGTCAGGAATACGGCTAGAAGGTGGCAAAACATACCTCCAGAATCGTCTCACGGAATACGCCTGGCTCGGCCAGCCCTTCCAGATGTGAGGCCAGCTCTGTGGCTGGTCACCACACAGGACAGCAATAATAGCCAGAAGGTTGTAGGCTCCGATTACACCGAGAGCTGCGTTGATAAGAAAGACAATGGTAGTTATCACCCGAAACCCGACGTCCTCTGAGGTCACCCCATTGCCAGCGAACAGATACGAGATAGTTTGCTTCTTTCTCGTGATCATGTTTGGGTCTGGCGGAGGACCGGCGGCACAGAGGTCTACGAAAAGATAACAGGCCATGAAAATGCCCAGTCTCTTGAGAAGGAAATGCACACGCCCTGATATGGAGCCGTCTTCCGTCGAGGCTGGGACCTTGATCTGCCACTTGGTTCCGATGCGCCGCCAGTTGAATGGCAATGTGGCTGCCCGAAATGCCCGCCCAATGGGCTTTCCAGGGTCGCCCAACTGAAGGCCGGAGTCTTGAGGCCCGACATTTGACACGATGAGGATCTCAAAGGCGTTCAGGAATGTGGTCCAGGCTGCGCCCACCGTGAAAGTTGTGAAGGCGCGATTTGGACAGTATTCCAGGAGGCTGAGCTGGAAGCTGTAGGTCACGGCCGCGAGCAGAGCGATAGCTGCGGCACGGTAGAAGGAATGCGGTGGTAGATAGAAGAGAGAAGCTTCAAAGATGGCAACGGCACCGAGCAGAAGATATAGCGGCTGTGGATAGATGTTCGTATCCATTTTTGATGATCATAGAGTGTACTTTCTAGGGATCTTGACGGACGAAAGTACAACTTCACTTTCCTGCTTGTGAAGTGAAATCCTGAAGTCGGAATCGGCTAATGGAACATCCACCTAACTTCAGCCCCTGGCCGAATCCCTAGCGCTTACTCCGCCATCGCGCGGAGGTTGTTACCATCAAAAAGATTTAGAGTCCTGGGATGAAAAAATAAAAGGCACTCGACTCATGAAGAAGTTCACAGGGCCCCGATTTTCCACCATGCGGTTGCATGTGTCGCAGTATTCATAGTTTTGAAGAATGTGTTTCCATGCTAAAATAGAAACGTAGACAATAGAATGCATCGAGAGAGGCAAGTGAACTTGAAACTAGACAATACTTGTATCATAAGGTGGATCTATTACGCTGAGCGCTGATTTTGTTTCCGTACCAAGATTAAAAACTTAGTCAATACCCAGGCAATAGTAGCTCTCATGGCCAAATTCAATCTTCTCGTCGCCTCTTCTGCTGACATCCCAACCCTTTCAGGGATTTTTTTTCGTAAAGACCCACCACCCTGATACTGGCTGGATGACTTGTAGACCATCTGTGTCTGGCTTTGATGGTGGTACTTCATCTTCCGTGGATCTGCTCGGTGTCGCTTCTGCCGGGACCTGTTGCGCCAGAGAGGAGGCTTGGATTCCAACAGAGCCTGCAATCATTGTGCATTCAATCGTATTACCATGTATTATCGCTTTCATTGGAACACAAGCTGAGCCTGCGGGTATCCTGTTCACTGGAATTGCTGGGTAATTCTCTTCATCTAGCAAAGTGTTCCAAGGCCTTCGAAGTTCCGCTTTTCCCTCCTCGTTCCAGAAGCAAAAGGCTGTGATCCAGCCAGTTATTTTCGTCTTTTCGCCAATGATACCGAGTGAGAAATCCGTTGCAATAGCCTTCCAAAAAGTGATGGTCTCTTCAGTGGTTGGATGGGTGAACGAATGGATCATGTGCCGCAATATTGGACGTAACATATCGGCGAACTCTGACGGCTGGTTACCAAACTGACACAGGAAGTCTAGTCTGTCATGTATCTCTCTCCAGTCCTCGATTTCTCCCAGAAGCGTCACAGAAGGCAGTCCGCAATTTGTCACTAAATCACATCTGCAGTATTTTTGCATCGTTCCCATAAGCAGCACTGTAGCAACCGCGCGGTCGGTGTCGGTCGTGGTCGAGAACGATGGCATAGCCCATTCGAATAGCTTTGGATCCTTGACGGCCCGGAGGGCTGAATTGTGTACCAAATGAATAAGGGTCCGATCGCTTGCAGACACGCTTTTGAACCCGACGCTAGAACTGTGTTTTACTGGCTCTGTCCCCTCGTCTGGAACCATCAAGCCACGCAGCTGCTTTGAGTTCCTCTTGACATAGAATCCAAATTGCGAAAGTATCGCGAACCAGACATCATCAGGCCTGATGGTAAGGTGATGGTGTTTGGTATAGGCGATGTAGGCAGAATAAACAAATCCGTTGGGCGACGCTGAGGTGTGGGAGTCGCTGAAGAGACTGGAGCTGAAAGAGCTTTGCTAAATACGTTTCATAGTCTCATGTTGTTTTGGATAGGCTTCTTTCAGAAGCTCGCTGTCTGTCGTCACTTTGGGGGCTATCCAGTTCTTAGCTGCGTGATTAGCGATTGTCACTGTGACAGGCATGTTTGCTTGCTGGATTAAGGAGTTTTTGAAAGAACTGGATGACTTGAAAGGGGAGCTCGATGCATCGATCTCCCTTGCAGGGTCTTCTATGTTGAACGAAGGGATGGGAAAGAATATAAACACGGAGATGGAAATCATTACGCTGCCCGTGTTACGTACGAACTGCAGGTATGAGTTTGTTTACAGACATATCTACCTAGGTAACGGAACTCTAATAAGCAAACGTCGCAATGTCGTTCCTTCCAACATTTTAGAGGCAGCTAATGCTCATATGAGAGAGAATTGTTTGGGAATCGGGCAGCTACTACGCAGCATGCAGAGCGTGCTCTAAACAGCCATTTCATTGCTAATCAATGGGCCCTTATATGGCACTTTGGATGATGCTTTGGCACGTCATAGCCTATAAAAATCGGCCTTCGCCTCAGGGCTCGATCTCAACGGCAGGAGCAACAAATGATCGGACCCCGCTTAATCAACGAAGTCTCTAAACCATTATTACAGCGACCGCTATTATTAAAGCCACCACTTTGTGAACAGTAGCTAATATTAATGAAGCCAAAGTGGACGATGGAATTGCCGATGCCGGGACTCTGCTTCACTCGGCTATCATCAGTCAAAATGTCCCGCTGGTCTTGAGCTTGATCGAGACATGGATATCGTAAAACTTCTTAAGAGCACCACTGTCAATCTTAAGGGCGCTTCAGGGAGACACTGTTGGTGGCGTGCTCAAATGACTGGCTATCCCAAGTCACAGATCTCTTCAAAGAGGAAATGAATCGCAGAGATTGTGCTGAAGCTGCACAAAGTGCTTCACTGCAAGAAGAATATGAACCCGAGGTTATTGAACGATATCTAAACAGTAATAACAACGATGAACCATCTATCGCAGTTCTTGCTGTTGGAGATCCCTGGGCATAGAATCAATAACTATCTAAGCCAATAAAGGTCCCGAAGATGGCAGTGGCCATGTAGTCAGGGATACTCGTGCACGTACCGAGGTCATACTCCGGAGCCTTGCATTGGCACACTCCAGGGATTTTAACGTGTGTGGATCAACCAGGAATGCATTCATCGGGACGATGATGGAGATTACAATTTCTTAGTAGCGACAATGTACCGCATCTATCGACAGGCGGCTTTGACGCTGGCCGTTCTGGGGAAACACATTGGGTCATCTGGCGATGCCGAGGGATAGTAGAACTAATGAAGCAACTGCCCGATGCATACGTTGATAGGGTAGCATTCTTGAAGATAAATAGTATAGGCGAGCCTGGACTGCACAAGAGGAAATTAGTACAGATATTAATAAGATGGTTTAGCTGATCGGATGGGCCGATAACTTTGATCTCTCCGGATCGTACGGGACGAAGATGAAGCACGCAGTTTCAGCGATCTTTTCTAATCAGACAATGTCCAGAGAGCTTATTGTCCCTTGATGTGCAAGATATTTAATGTCATTTCGTGGTCTCCATAGCTAAGCATTGATACGTGACTTAATCACGCAATTTCATACCGGGATTAAGGAGGATTTTACGCGCAGCTTTCCCAACTTACACCTTTTCTCGTGGTATAGTGATCGCCCTAGCAGGTAATAAGTCAGATTCTAGGCGAAATGAATTTCGTATTGGTGCGTGATCAAGCAGTATGCCAATTCATGAATTACATGACGCAGACAACAATCCCATTCAGGAAAGCCTGACCTCTAGAAGTTGCGATAGGGATTATTAGAATTATAGGCATTCCGACATTGAGTAACCTCAGCCTGACCACAACAGGGTGGGAATGATGGGTGCTTTTTGTTACTAGACAAGAAGCACAATCTCATGATTTTGGATAGGCTGGGCATTATGGCCAATATATCTATCACGCTATACATACCACATGGTCGCGGCAAAGTTTACTGAGGAGCATCCTAATATAAGCTTCACTGCATGCATCATCGCGTTGGCATTTGCAAATGGATATCTCAGCCTGGCCACTTACAGGACTTTGAACATATTTACTGCTCGGCTAAATGAGGTGTTTTGGCTGTCATCAAGTAATAATTCCACCTATTCCCGCTGCAGTGATGGGTACACCATAAATGCACTGCATGGAAGATGCGCCAGTATTGAGAATTCTTCCTTCATCATCAATGGTAAGCTTATAACAAGAGGAATTCTAAAGAACGTTGAAACTTGGCAGATCTCTTAGCCCTTAGAGAGAATACACTTTTTTTCCAACCCCTGTTGACAATTCAATAAGATGCAGCGCCAAGCCGGTCTAGAGGCTCTGAAGGTGGTTATAAAGCAACTGTTCGTATCCAACAAAGAAGTCTTGGGCTTGTTGAGTCTCTTGCAGTTGGTCGTTTCGACTGACCACGAACATTTCACTGACAATTCAACAGCTATGTGATCGGTATTGGAGAGGCGGCGATTGGCCCCCACGAGTTAAGCTTGGAAAGGTTGATGTGCCGTTAGATGTGACTGACGAGGGATCAACGAAGACTACCGAGGATGAAAAAGTGCTGCCCAATCTCTTCGACATACCTAGCTCTGGCCACATTACTTATGAGCCTGATCCAGCCGTGTATGAAATGGGGGTAACGATGCGCTCATCCCCGGTGAATGGGGTGACTTGTCTTTATTAAGATGGATCTTCCAAGTCATGACATCTCAATACCTCTCCCGGTGGGAACGTGCCGATCAGATGAAGAAATCAACGAGCATGCCATTTTTAGAGTTTATCTAAGAAATATACAGACGATTTTTGTGCCTCTAACGACTTTGGATATAGCCTCGTAATTCAGCTCAAGCCAAGGATGCCTTTTGTAAAGATGCAGGAGGATATTGAAGGAAGACAGACTGGAAGCACAAACAGAGTTCCATTGCGGCAAAGTCGAGTGGCCGATTGCAGACCGTGTACTAGCTATTCAAGATTCAAAGGGGTTTTCTGGTGTATGATCACCAATGCTATGTGCAAATGGCGTTTCGAAATGGGATAATGATTCACGGTCATACAGCTTGACCCCGTTAGGAAATTGCGAGATTACTAGCTGAGGATTTTCCATCTCTCGACTAACACGTGTATAGTAACTGCATATCACTTCCTCGAATATCAAGGGAGCGGAACCCCAAGTGTTGCTGATGAAAGCTAGTTCGTAATATTATAGTGCGAGTATGGGTGAAAGTAAGGTGGCTGACTACAAGGGACCGTTGGTTCGAAGCATCATCCTGATGAATTGCTATTTTGTCAATTATAACCAAAAAGCTCAAACTGAAATCATCTATTAATAGACGTAGCAATCGTTTTCTCTGTCCTTTCTATAGATTCCAAAAGAAAAGATAAGTAACCGAATCAGGCAGCTTTATGGGTGAAGCGACTTCAATACGGGACTAGATTGCATTATAAGATACGAGACGGCCTTTGTCAAAAGGTCACATGAGCTAATAGCCAACACAATTCAACGGCTAAATACCTGTTTTTAACTACGACAGCCTTCTACTAAAAGAATTATCGCTTTATAGTATATATTAGTCGCTTCACGATGTAAGTGGTTTTGAGTATGAACAATTAAGACGCCCATCTATATACCTATTTATCCCAACCGCCCTTTTCCATCCAGCCGAGACCCGGTCCAACCATGAACCTATTAGATAAAGCTATTAAATCATAGGAGCAAGAAAAAGTAGCATCCTCAACGAAACAAATATACATATATACAAGCACGTGTTCTTTTTTTTCTTCTTTCCTTTTTTTCATGAGTATGCTTGTGTTTGTTGCAGCTTTCACTCAACCATCTCGCCAATAAACGGCTTTCTTCCGTACACCACGAAAATGGGCATATAAGCGTGTACACGTGGGTCGAGAATTTCTTCTCGGACTCTGACGAGTGACAGCTAGATAGGGCAATAAGTCAGTATAAAGATGATGAAGTGAGAGGATTTCCGAGTCCACAAACCTCAATTTCGTCTTGGGTACGGCCATATGCTCTGTTCATGAGTTGGGTGGAAAACCCGTTCAACCCCTGCGAGAAATTCTGTCCCCACATCCAACCCAGGTTCTTGAGCCGCTCATCCCTAGGCCACGCGTTGAGCGGCAGTCTAAAGACGAGCTGTTCCACGTCGACGAAGCCGACCCTCTCGAAAATCTCCTTGAGGCTGGAGCCCAGCGTGGCAGGACGATCCAGTTTCTCGCAGGCATCTCTCATTTCCTGGAACCATGTACACATGGGTCCGTCGGGGTCCATGGTGCCGTCATCGCAGCAGAAAAAGGCTTCGGTTTCCTGTGCCTCGAACCAGCCGCCGGGCTCGAGCGCGTCAAAGGCTTGCTGGGCAACTTGCTCCTCAAAGGAGCTCCAGCAGCCGGCCGTGAGGCGAGTATGTATATAGCCAAACTTATCTGAGTAGCTCCACGGCTCCGATCTGCAAAAAAAAAAAAAAAAAAAAATTGAACATCTGATTAGGTTCAAGGCGCGTCTGTTGGTTGGTTGGGGCCACTTACGAGTCTTCAACGTAGAATTCAACGTTGGGAGGCACCATGTCTGGTTGGATCGGAGACAGGTCCGTGCCAACAACGCGCGATGAAGGAAATAAGTCGCCCATCTCGACGGCCCAGTCCCCCACACCGGTAGCGATGTCGAGGATGAATTGCGGAGGATCCGATGGTGAGAGCGGGGCAAAATAGAGCCTATCGTCAAAGAGTTTCTTGATGATGGGCCCTTGGAGCGCCAGCCGCTCTTGTTCCGTGAGGTCATTGGGATAAACGTATGCTGAGCACCACAAGCAGCCATTGTCAGTTTGACGCAGAGTCGAGCTGCCAGTATCAGGGCGAAGGTGTCTTACATCCCGCGTGGTAAGCGTGATAGGTGCGGCCGAATTCTTCGGGATAGTCCAGCACGCTGCTTGATAGAGATTCATCGTCGTCTCTGCGCACGGGACAGGCGGGTAAGTCAGAGTCCAGCAGCGCAAAGCGAATGTCTCACAAGATGAAGACGCTTACATCATTCTCATGGCGAACTGCTGCGTTGGAAGGGTCAGTACAGGCAAGGCAGCGGGATCTGGCGGCGCGGCAACCTACATCCGGCTCAATGGCATCGTGGAAGTCAAAGGTGAACTGGAAGTCCCCGAGATCCGGCAGAGCATTGCGCTCGCCATGTCTACGCAGCGAGTTGGGCGGCACTCCCATCTTGTCAGTCGAGATTCGGAGGTTGTGTGGTTGATCCAGACGTTGCGATGAGGGTCAACGGACGGCCCTTTAAAACCGTCGAGCTGAAAGCCGGGCTAGCGAAGTAACCAGGCCAGGATCGAAAAGTCAACTCCACTAGGGAGAGAGGCTAGCCGCCAGATGGCGCCCGCTACTTGTTCTCGAGGCCTAAGGCTCACAGAAACGACGGATGGGCTCTAGTCATGGCCCTCCGCAAAGTCTGCTGGCGTCTAGTCCTTCAGCTGGATGGCATTGTCCGCGCCGGCCGTGGCGAACTGGGCCATTCAAATCGCCATCTGAGAGCCAACGGCGTGG
Source organism: Trichoderma sp. CBMAI-0020 (assembly GCA_030708095.1). NCBI lineage: Eukaryota > Fungi > Ascomycota > Sordariomycetes > Hypocreales > Hypocreaceae > Trichoderma > Trichoderma sp. CBMAI-0020. The sequence goes on from JAJNCI010000001.1 coordinate 2,846,160, forward strand.
TGTCTGGAAAGATGCTCGTCCGCAATTGGGTGATGTGCAGGGGTCGATCGGCTTTACACCAGACTCCCGTGGCCGAGAGACTCCACCCTGGCAATGGCACCCAGCAATTTTACACCGCTGGAGTGCTGTTAAAGGGGCTAATCCTTCAGATTGGTAACCAATGAGAGCCTGGTTGGCACATGTCACAGATGCACAAGTGTGGACTGTAACCCGAGAAATTGGGATGGTGAATTACCTAAGATGGCCGCTCTCGTCTGCTTGTTACCAGATTGCGTTTTCACTCTGTGACGGGTACTGGGGACAGGGCTAGCATACATTGAGTTAGGGGCTAGTATGGCTTGTGTTGTGTCATCTCTCTACAGTTTACTCATCCGCAAGCGTCAACTTCGCATTGACCTTGATGCCGCCCTTGTTCGTAAAGCCTATCAGGAATTCTCGGACAACACGGACATCGTCTGGCGTTGTATCAACCAACTCCAGATTGAACCGGCGTACAAAAGCTGCAACGGTGAGGAACAATTCCATGTAAGCGAGGCTGGAGCTGTGGTCAGCAAAGGGCAAATCAGACGACATCATCACATGGGTGCAGTTATAATTACTTGATTCCCATGCAGTTTCTGCTTCCTTTGGTGAAGGCCACCAGATGCTTCTTGAGATTCTGACCTCGCTCGGCCGCTTCAAGCCACCTCTCGGGGCGGAAGGCGTCGGGGTCCGGGAAGAGCGTCTCGTCCTTGTGGACGAAATAGGAGGCACTGCTCATTGGCGTCTTGGGCATAATATTAGACAACGTCAAGCAAACCGAGATGAGAGGGGACATGGTTAGGCGTCTATCGCTTACTCCTGGTGGGATAACATAGTTGTTGTACGTGAGAGTCTCTGTCGGCGCAACGCGCGTGTACCTGCCCAGCACTGGGGAGCCTATCCGCAGGGATTCGCTGATGAAAGCATCCTAGTGACATTGTAATGAGCAACATTTCTTCCGGCCGGGGAAGGGTGAAGGATGATCTTTCCACATACTAGATAAGGTAGGCGCTCGAGCTCGATCCAGGTCGGTGTGCTATCCGGCGTAGGCATCAGCTGTTTCAGCTCCGCCTGCAGCTTGTCCCTGACGGCATGATCCCGGGCAAGGTGGTAAAAGGCCACAGTGAGCACAGTCGCCGTTGTCTCCGTCCCAGCACCAATGATGCCAAACGCCTCATCTCGCTGCCGACGGAAAGCTCTTTCTGCTGGCGGGATGCTCGGATCTGCCAGGGTGGCGAGCATCGACTTTCTCTTCCCTGTGGCAATATCCTTCTGCGCATACTCCAAGAAGGATTCGAGGAAGCCGAAGAGTCCCGCTTTTCCCGGCATAAGAATAGCCAGTGTCCGTGGCGAGAGATGGGTCGATAGGGTTACCAGCCAGGGGAAGAATCGGGAAATGTGAGTAAAGCTGGCAGCATCCGCAGTGGCTAGGCGGACGTCGTTGCGGAAATCAGGGTCCTCTATAAATCCCCAGTGCTTGCCGCAGCAGTAGGAGGTGATGACATCGGATGTCAGCGCCGAGACAGCATCGTCAATGGACACTGTGGCCCTGGCCATCCGAAATCCATCCAGGCGTTTCATGAGCGCCTGGACTCGCTCATTCATCATGTCTGAAAGCTCCAGCACAGAACGCCGCGAAAAGAAATCCTTCAAGAGGCCTCGGCGGAAGTGGTGAAGCTCATGGCCCACACATGCCACCATGGAGCCAGGCAAAGCATATGTAGGCACGAACTGGGGATCCTTCTCCCGCTTTCGGCTACTGGAAGCATAGATTTCATCATAGAAGGTGGGATCGCTAATGTGAATCTCACGAGGGTTGATGCGAATGATGGGCCCTATGTCATCCGCTCTTTAGTACACATACCTAGTCACTTGCAGAGAGCGGCAGAAGACGCCTAACCATATTGCTGGTGCATCTTGTCCATTTCAAACAAGTATTTACCCGAAAGAAGGACATTGTAGTAGAATTCATAGAGATGTGAGCATGCCGCTAGCTTTGGGCCGGGGATATGGGACAGCGGGTGGAAGTAGAGGCGATAGATGGTCTTGATGCTGATATAAGCGCCCAAGGCCGCCATGGCGACCCAGAGGCGGAGCATATCCTCCATCACGATGAAGGCGTTGCCGTATAACTCTCGAATCCAATCCTATGCGTGTCAACAATCGATCGATGACAGCCTGTTGGGTTCCCAGCGGCAAGAACCCGAAAAAAGTGGCCTGATTATCGCGGCTTTGAGGGCGTATAAAGTGCCCGTGTAATAGTTGCGCAGATCTTCTTCACCTGGGCGAATGGAAACAGTCTTATGTCGAGGCCTATCACACGTGCCACCGCCGCAAAAAGCAAAGCACAGCGTTTGTGATATCACAGAAAGCATGCTGAGCCGGGGGCTTTCAGCAAAGCGGCATTTTATTTATGACAGCCTTGGCTTGGCCAGCGCTAATGCAGGCTTCAGCTCTCGAAGGGCGATGATAGCTAATCTGCGGAAATCGTTTATAAACGTGTTCGCTACTGAAATGCGACCCGTCCATGCAGGAAACTTGTCCTGCCTAGGCATGGTTACATGCATGCATGACCAAAACGAAAAATGGTGCAGATGGTGCGCCAATATTTCATCGCAGGCATGGAGCTGGAAGCCAATCAGAAGGACCAAGCCCTCCACAATGGCTCCGAAAGGCCATCAAAGGATACCGTAATTGTCCAGCCACGTTCGGTGATGACATTTTGATTCTTTGGCGGTTCTTGGGACACATGCATAGGGAGCCAAGGGCCAATCATGGCGTTCCATGGGAACCAGGTACATGTGCCGTCACATCAACTGACCACGAGAAATGTTACTTGTACGATAGACTACTATGCCTTAGTCCTCACCTGATCCGGCTCGAGGCTATCACCGAATCATCCTGTTGATTTCGGCTTCATGAGGCTGCCTACAAGCTGAGGATATCCGGTGAACTGCGTCCTTCCGAGCGTCTGGGCGTATTCGACCCCGCAGATGTCGTCCGACCTCCCGTATGGAGAACTAGTCATCATGGATGGAGAACAAGTTACGAGGGTCGACCAACATGCGTTTGCATTGCTGATAACGCAAAGCTAGCCGGCCAATGGCAAACTTGGAAGTGCTACTGATCCATCTTGCTAAAAGACGATGTCCATAACCCGTCTGCCGCGGTGTGATCGAGAGACGCCGGCACAGACGGTTTCCCCGCCGTCATGCCACTATTCAAGCGTCATATAAGTAGCCCGCAGTTGCCCGCATTCATGCGCAGAGCAGGCAGAATCATCACTTTTTTTTTTAAATCATATTCACTCGAGGCAAGTTATATATAAAAGAATGTCCAAGTCAAGAAATCGGGTTGCTCTCTGGCCGCCCAAGGGCCAGTCCTGGAGCGGTGTCACGCTGGACGATGCCAATATCACGCTTTGCCAGGCATGCAAGATGAGCATCTGCTGGCAAGGCGTGGGGGTCTGTGTTGGATGCGCCTCGGGCCTGGAAAGGCCCCTCCCCAGCAAGTTCCTGAGACAGCTGCGTGAAGAGCTTGCATGCCGTGACGCCACTGTAGCACTGCGGTCCATTGATGGGAGTGGCCGAGTCGTGCATCACGGAGGGGTGGAGCGGCCCGGAAGGTGTGAAGACAATTCCCGCAGGGCCGATCTGTGCGACACCATCTCGCTGTACGCTCTGAAAAACGGCTGGGCATGCTGGGCGCTGGCCAAGGCTGTGAGACAGCTGCGCGAGCCTGAAGGGTCGGATGCGGCCGCCATTGGCGTGTACAAGCGCCAGCAGCCCATCGAGGACGACGCCGGGCCTATGAGGCACTGGTGCTCCTGCGGCAATCGGAAGCACGAATCGAGCGGCCAGTCGCAGGCGGTGCTGATCGAGGTGACCATTGCCAAGCTGACGGGCCAGCCCGACGAGGCGTCTGCAGAGGCGTCTGCAGGCCAGCTCAGGGCATCGGCCAAGAAGCGCAGGTCGCTGAAGAAGCAGCCCGTCGAGACGGCGAGACAGCTGCGGTCGGCCACCAGACGGATCAAGGCATCCAAGAGCCAGCCCGCAGCTGCAAACGGCGCTTCAAACGACAAGGAGTCTTCGCGAGCGCTCACAAAGGAGAAAATCGACTTTGCATACGAGCGCGCCATGTGGTCGGGCGCGACGCCGGAAATCTTTGCGGATATAATGTGGCTGGCCGGGCCGGGCCGCAGTCACATCGCTAAGGAAAGCGGCCAGGCCAGCAAGGAAATGGCCAAGGGCGCGCGAGGCTCTGTCGAGACGGTGCTGCTGCACTATTTCTTCCTCAACAACCACGTCAACACGCTGGAGCAGGGCCTGGAGCTGCTGCTGCTGGGCGTCTATCTGACGGCGCTGGACCACGGCCTGGTGCGCGACAGCGACTTCACGGCCTTTGCCGGCGACCTTGCGCGCCATGCGAACCTGGGGCGCTTCACCTTTTCCTTCATCGAGCTGGTGGTGCAGTTCGGGCCGTCCATCCTGGAGTGGCACGCCGGCTGCATCTCGACGCTGGGCCTGATGCGCGGCCTGGAGCTGCGGTCGTGGGTGTACGGCGTGCAGTGGGATGTCTTCATGCACTACGAGCTGGGCAGCGAGGACGACTGGCAGCAGAAGCTGCCGCCGTGGATGTGCGTCGCCGCCGCGCTGGGCCACGACGTGGGCGATCTCTGCGCCGACACGCGGCTGGGCTCTACCGACAACTGCTACTTTGCCGTCGGCGCCGTGACCGGATACGAGGGCGTCGCGGCCTGCATGGACATCCTGTGCGACGCGCTCGAGGCGGTTGTGCTGCGCGATACGCGCGGCTCGATTGACATTGGCTGTATTGCTGGTAGTGCCTGTGCCACCTTTGAGCGGTCCGGCGGCGACTTGTGCGCGTGCTCGGATGAGGCCAGTTCGCCGGACTCGTGCGAGGCCCTGGGGCTGCTCGCCAGCCTGTGCCGCGACCGTCGGATCGGCGCCGACGATGCGGCTGACCTGCTGGGCCTGAGGGATTCGGTGAGGCGGCGGTGTCAGGAGCTGCCCCGACCCAAGCGAGTCCGCGCCGCCCATCTCGACCACGAAGAGCGCGAACAGGTCTACGCAGAGGCGTTGAGGGTCATGGGAACAGGCGAGAGCGGCAAGTCGGCCCATGCGCGGATGCAGCTGGCCTACTCGAGCGCCGCCAAGGATATGTGCGGCCTCCTGCGGAGAAGAGCTGCGTATCTTCGCCAGTGCCTTGGTTCAGGGGGGGATGTGCTGGACCTGAGCGGCGACTGCATGTGCGGCGGAGAGTGTAGCTTGTGGTGAGGCTGGAGCTGAGATGGTGCCTGTGCATTCTTTGACATGAGAGGCTGTACAGTCAGCTGGCGACGGGTTGAAGCGAATATAGACGAGTACACGTAGATTATGTTGCGATAGCAGTTTCATTATATCAATCACGGAATTGACCAGTTTCTTTGTTCAATGAGAAGACCGTCTTGGTTGGCACTCGTCGACAGGCTCGGTGATCCCGATATAGTAGGGTAGCAACGAGCAAGTACATGCATTTCCTTATTGCGTTACTGGAGCAGCCTGCGTGTCTGTCCTGCTTTACCCCGTCTGCATCGCCATCACCAACATATTCATCACATAAGTGGGCAAGAAGCGTTGGGTCAGATGACCGTATCTTCAACAGTTACATAATGGGATTGATCAGCGGGACGGGATTGCGCAATCTAGCTATTTGCCGAAGCGTTAGCCTTTTGCAATCGAAAGACAGCTGGATTCTATTCTAGATGGACCGTAGAAGGACGCGGGGACAATGAGTCTCTACACGTACAGCAATAAACTTTCAATGGCATTTCTACACTTGATCCAAGATGCTGCTCTCTTCTTCATACCATAATTGTCACCAATGACTCGGCCTCCGCTGCTCTACGCTCCAATGGAGACATATCCCTGTACACCGTTTCTCTCTATCCAAGAGAAGCGAAATCCCCATGGCTAGCGGCCTTGCGCTACTCGATTTGGCATCTTTGCGGAGTACTAGTCTCTGCGGAGTACGGAGTATACGATCTGGGAAATAGCTACGCCATCCCTGGCTTAAACGCATGTTGGCGGCAGTCCATATCGGCTATCTCACATGACCCTACGAGAGTCTTTGCTTGATCATAGCATAGCTTGAACAATCTCGCTAGCAGCCGAGATAACGACATCATTTTACTTCACTGAGCGCTTCTTTGCGTTACGATGTAACATCTTTCATCATGGCGCTGAATGTGTACAATGGCGAATCAGAAGAAAGACAAGATGTAGAGAAAGCTCCATTAAGAGCTTACAATTTAATGCTAATACATTCATTTCTGATCTTCCACAACTCAACCCTGTAGAGGGTGTGCTTGCAAGAATTGTTCAGCCGCCCTCATCTCCTCAGCTGACGGCAGGTTGGTGATCATGAGATACAAAACATCCTTTGAGAAATATTAGCAAAATCCGTGTACAACGGAGAAAAGAATATAATGCAAAAAGCAACAGAAAGAATTTGGTTGAACAAACCTCATTGATAAATTTCTTGATGCCGCGAATCAGAGCCCCGGGTCCAACCGTTCCCAAGATAGTTGGCCCTCTTGCCTCTCTCCTGTCTGTTCGCCGTGAGCGTCGAGCGTCTCGTCTAGCACGTTTGCCTAGTCTCCGTTCGCTCACGCCGCCGCCAATGGCACCGCCCGTCAGCAAAGCAAAGAGACTGCCGCTGCTGGCTGGATGGTTGGGATCCGCGTAGCGCGAGTGAAACTCAGGCTTGACGCCCAACTGCGCAAGCTGGCTCTCTGGATGATCGTTGGCCCATTGAGCCTGGGCTCTTTTATCCATGTAGTCCATCGCAAACAGCATGCTACGCTTCATGCCGTTGGGTTGCTTCTTTTCAGCATCTTCCACGGCCTGTCGCCCTTCAGCAGTGGCAGAGAGCTTGTCCAGAGTGGGAAACACCAACGGTGCTGACTCGGGCCACTCAAAGTTTGTTGTTCCATGCGAAGCTTGCATTTTGTTCCGGATTCCGCTGCTTCCTCCCGACCCTGACCCTGAAACATTCTGTGCGGCTTGATCGATGGCCGCGTCAAAGGTGACCTGCGTGACGACCTCGCCAGGCTTGCTCGGCTTCCACGTCAGGATGATGGCTATCAGACCAAGTGGGCGGAAGAATTCGGCATTTACTTTGTTCAGAAAGGCATTCGTCTTGGAGCGGCTGTGTGCTTGGAGGCTCACTTGGGTGGTTACCTGTGCGGCGATGGAAACAGCAATTGTGATGGGTTCGGGGACATGTTGTACAGCAACAGCTGCAAGGTTGATGGCGTTGATCCATGGCGATGGAGCAGTTGCCAGATTCAGCTCCTTGATCAAGTCCATGAATGTCGTCTGGTCAATGCCCACCTTCTGTAGTAGCGGTGCATAAGCATGTATGAATCCACGGGCACGGTCTCCTGGTCGCCGTTGCGGAAGGATCACAGGCATTGGTAGTTTCTGGTAGTGGCTGGGTGGCAGCATATGATTCCGTACGAAGCCTTCAGCCATCGTATTGGCGTCAATGTCTTGCTCCATGACGGTAGCATAGTCGGGCGGCGGCTCTAGTTGTGATTGAGCGGCGTCAAGATTCCACGCTGCCTCCTCCAGTTCTCGAGATGTCTCAGGGTCAACCTTTACGGGTCCATCGTGTTCATCGCTATCTGAAGAGTCGTACTCCTCGCCTTGATGTGAGTCGTGGCGCTGCGGCTGTGCTCCGTCATTCTCGGCCGATCTTGAGCTTTCTCCAGCTGTAGCAGCAGCTTCTTGTGCTTTCTTCTTCTCTTTGTGATTATGGTAGCTCTCAGAGGCCAGACCTATACCCGCGGCCACGCCTCTGACAAGGCCGCTCACCAGCCCTCTAGGTCTGGCATTCTGGGAGTGAGAACTCGATGGCGATAAAGACCCATTTCCATCATCGTCATACTGACCCCGATAGGCTCTGCCTCTTCTGCCTCTAGGTTGCAGATATCTAGATAATGAATTAGAATTATCTCGTGATATAGTTATACTTTCATCCTCAGAGTCTACTTATACACACCCATTGTAATCATCATTGCCCGACATGTTTGTCGATTATCTGTGATGATCGTAAACCTTGGATTTGGATTAATTAACATCAAGTATTCGATCAAGACAATAGGATGATTGACAGAATCTGGTCCCTTAAATAGCAGTGGCCATGTTCGAATCCTTCTTGTCTACACGCGTAAATAGTTCGGCGGCACTCTTACGCGGATCAAACGGCACACATTGCGGGGCACCAATCGAAACGATTACTTGTTTCGGTATGCGCCAGTGACGTGACGCTATTTAGTGTTTTGGTACCTATGCTATAATCTCCGAATCAAGGTTAAATAGTATTCTCGAAGAGGTTCAGCAGTGCGTTCTTCATCCATGTTATGAATGACTGCTCATCCTTGGCTCTTATGACAACATCGCGATGCGAAATTCGCTGATACTAGATGATATTGTTGTATATCTGGCTAGGAATATGCCTTGCACTAGCAAGTCTGCAACCAAGGATTCGCAAAGTACATGTATGCATATCGCAGGATTGAGAGCGCCCTAGGGCCAATATCAAATAGCTCACTGTAAAAGCCTGTTTCGGACTCTAATACTTTGTAACTGGTAGTTCACTATCTGGACAACTGCCAGAACTAGGAACCCACATTGAGCTTATCAGCACTAATAGGTCTCACCAACATCAATGCAAGCATTTGTATCAGCAAAACTTTTGGACCTTTTGACGCAGGCATAGGCGATAATAGTCAGTCGTATAGAACTAGCTTCAACCCCAAAGTAGTACAAATATAAGGTAGTTTATATATGTATCATGATTGTGAAATATCAGAAATTACCTAGGTATATCAAGAAGTAGCACTGAACATATCTCGATCAGCATCCCGCTCTATAGCCGGGTATTCTCAGGTGCACTTGATACCAAATGCTGGCCTTTTTCCAGACTATTCGTTGTAGATTCCTTGTCCGCGAGCCCATATTCCGTGGAATGGCTTTTGCGAAGCTCAACATGTTTCTCAATAAAGGTGCATAGAAACCCCAAGACAGAAATGGCTGTGACAATCCACCAGACTACCCTGAGAGCCCGTACATAAATGTTAATTACCTGGTCCTGGCTAGGTTCTGGCAAGTCGGATATGCCACCATGTTGTACCGCAGCATACGCATAGGCACCGCCATCTATAAGCAAATTCCGTATTGTTTGATCGCTGACAGAATCGATATGAGAGTTTATCTGACCGTTGAAAGCAATGGAAGCCATGGTAGCACCCCAGACAAGCCCAAATGACCGCACAAAGGAATAGGTACCGGTCGCAACGGCCACGTCTGACTCGGGAAGCGCCGCCAGCGTAGAAGGCAATGTGGCTGTGAAGATGATGCCTGTACCGCCCGAAGCAATGACTTGATAGCCAATACACGCCGCTCGAGAGGAATCTTCATTTAATGTCGAGAACAAGCCAATTCCGATGGCGCTGAGTGCGAATCCTACCCAATGCAGAGGCATATATAGACCAGTCTTGGACATGAAGGCTCCAGCCATTCCACCAAACGGCATGATGGCGAGAGCAAAAGCCAAGAAATAAACACCTGACATCAAGGGCGTTACTCCCTTCACTCCCTGAAAGTAGACAGGTAAGAAATAGTTGATGGCTTGGAGGATAACCGCTCCTAGAAAGATGATGATGAACCCCCCAGACGATGTTCGGTGCTTGAAGAGCCGAGGCGGCATGCTTGGTTCTCGACAAATTGGCGAGGCTTGATGTATATGGAATGCGATCCAGCCAAGGACTCCAAGAACAAGAGGCACGATGATCCTCCAAGATTTCCACGGATAGCCACGCGTGCCGCCCATGATCAGGCCAAAGAAGATGCTCACCATGGACGGGATGAAGATGGCGTTGCCGAGGAAGTCGACTCGAGCAAGAGCATGGCGCCAGGTTGGGCTGCGCCTGTATTTGACGTTGAGAATGAGGACAATGGCGAGAAAGCCAAGACCCGATGCGGGCAGGTTCAGCCAAAATATCCATCTCCAATTCTTCAGCGCCAGCGCACCACCAATGATGGGCCCAATCGTCGTTCCAATGGCTGCGGTCGAGAGGATAGCACTCAGATAAGGGCCGCGGTGCCTGGGAGGGACCATGTCGCAGACAATGATGTCGGAGAGCACATAAAGTCCTCCTGAACCAAGGCCCTGGATGGTTCGAGCAGCAATAAGCATCCCAGGACTCTGGGCACCACCGGCGAGCCCACTGCCTATGGCAAACAGAGCGATGGCAAAGATCATGGGGTTCTTCCGACCAAATATGTCGGAGATCTGTCCAAAGAGTGGCTGCGGTACCGTTGACGTAAAGAGAAATGAATTGACGATCCAAACGTACTCTTTACTGCCGCCAATGTCGCGCGTGATGGTTGGCAGGGAAGTGGTGACGATGGTGGCATCGATGGCAGAAATGAAGGACAGCAGACATAGCACAAGGAAGACACACCACACTCGCCATGAGTGCTTGAATGTCTCTGGCTGAGCCGCTCGAATTTCTTCCTCGTGCTTCTCTGTTGATGATATCTGGACTTGGTCAACAGGAGCATCTGAGCTCACGATTCCACCGGACTCGCCCATCTTGATAGCTTGCAGAAGACGGCTGCGATACGCGGGATTCGATGGATTTTCGCACTTTTGTATTTTGGCTTAAAGAGAGTATGTGATTTTGCAGTAGATAAGGGGTAGCTGATCCGATATCGCGACTTCTTCAGTAGCATAGACAGGTAAGATTACTACAGCCAATTCGTATGCAATGAACAAAGGCGACACGCTCGGTAGGGCAGCCTTTAGACTTGAGAGCTGTTGGTAATCATCCTATTTGCGATACATTTGACGCAATGTTAACTGTCCGACTACCTGCATTGCCCCAATATGACTCCCCTTACGATGCAACCGGTGCACTCATTCCTCATTTGTTTTCAGTTGTTCATTGCTAGGCTGCACTCTGTCGATCTCTAAACCATGTCTCACATCATGGACCAATCCCCCAAGGCTCTCGGCGAGACACAGGAGCCAGTTGTGTGACCGTGCGTCTAAACTAACTTGGCCACCCAACGGTTTCTCGAATTGCAATTCTATTCTGGACATGGGGTTCGGATCCTTCGTCGGTCCCTTATTCCTGCCCTCCCTTCAGAATCCTTCCGTCAATCCAACCATCCCGCAGCCGGCAATCACCATGCCCGAGACACAGCGGAACACAGCCTTGTCGGGCATTCCCTCCTTCCAGCACACGTAGCCGTCCACGACGCCCAGATAGGCGCCCATTACCGTCATGATGGTGTCCACGTCAGCGAGCTTTCCTTGCTGGTAGAAGATGAACATCAGCAGTCCTAGAGCGGTGGTACGGGCTGAGGAAACCACCATGACGGGCTGCGCAGTGGGAGAGTCTGCGATGCGCGCCGGCAGGCCGAATTCGAGCATGGCATCTCGCGGTGCCCAAAAAGGCCAGAGGCCGCCGAATGTCGTGGCCGATGCGACGAATAAGGGCACGATGTGGCGCCAAGCAAACTGTTCAAACATGGTGGCTAGGTTTTTGCGAAGGAGAGTTCGTAAAGTATTAGTTAGGTAGAGACAAATGTTGGCTACATGTAGATGAGAGCCCGATGGATGGATCGTGGTCGGAAATGGGAAGAAATCGCTCGCTTAAATTCACGTCGAGCTCACACTGTCTCTAACGAGCGGGCTGCTGCATGGGCACTCGTGCTGTTGGTTTTGTGTATGATCATCGCATCCTCTGGCTGATGCACATGTCTTGGTTGGAGAAGCCAGCGGCTGTGTCACCGACTCCGCCTCTGGTATGTCGCTTCGGAGGAGCCATGTGATTGTGTCGGAAAAGCAATATTCAATCCAACGGATACGTGAGTTGAGCATTCTGGTCTATAACGAGATAAAATAAGAAAGAAAAAACACCCAACTACTAGTACTACTAAGCAGATACATTCATCTTGCCCTTCTATTTCTTTGAGAGGAAGAATATTGAATTCTATAGAGCCGCACGAGGGCGGAGAAGCACTTTGGTGCTTGCGTACGGATAGATGAAAGTGCGCCAAGCAAAGTATCGGGCAGTGGCCTTCTCCTCAAGCTGCATGTCGTATTTGGTGATAAACAACGCAAGGAGGGTCTTCATGACTGCGGTCGCGTAGAATCGGCCAGGGCTGGGTGCATTAGTTCTCAGTGTCAGCCTGGTTGTCTCAGTCTTGGGATGTGGATGCTGTATAAAAAAATACACAGCAAGGGCTTACCATGCAGAACGTCCTGTGCCCCAAAGCTGCCAGTCACCAATGTCTGTAAAGTTGGATGGCGTCCCTTGCACTTGTGAAACAAGGTCAACGGCAAGCTTATTTTTCAGGATGCTGGAATCGACGTATCGAAAGCCTTGAAACTCATGCGGAGCCGTGTAATAGCGAGCATCCAACATCATGCCTCGAGCAGCAGTGCAGATCCATTCGCCTGCCTCGACTCTGGTGCCGTCGGACAGCTGAAAAGGTTTCAGAGCCATGCGACGAGAGCTCACTAGAATATTTGTGAATCGGTATTCAATGCTGTTGGGACATTATTCGGCTTACCTGATTCTACAGGATTGATGCGGGCGGATTCTTTCATGAAGCTGTCCAGCAGTGGGAAGGCTTTGCCTCCTGATTGTTCGAATGGGGCCCATCCAGTACTCTCAATCTCGTTTCTCAGGGGCTCAATGTACTCCGGATGAAGACATAGATGGTGTAAAGCGATGCAAGCCGTCTAACATAATTCCATCTTTAGCGTTGACGACCGTGAATAGGGTGAGGGGATTTGTTACCGTAGACGTGATATGCACTGAGCCGAACCAAAGAGCCATAAGCTCATGGACTATCCTCTCCGCAGACCATGGTTTTGATCGTGGTGAACATTCCATGACCCATTGTATGCAGTCATGCTATCATACTTGTCAGCATGAAACATCATGGCAGGTCTGCATCAAGGAGGTAGGTACATACGTGTTCAGGCACAGCGTGTCCGAGTTTCTTTTGCGCCCTCTCTTCCAGTCGTTCCTCGGCAATAGGGATCAATGCATTGTATATGGTCTTACCCGAGCCGAGATTTTTTGCTATCATGTTGCCAATAAACCTGGTTTGGCAATGTTAGAAATGCCATGTGAACATGCGAAATCTTTCTTACGGTGCGATGGCTTTGGGGAGCACGCGTATGGCTTCTGCGGCCAAAAGCGTTTGCTCAATGAAGCCAATCGCCGCGGCCATGAATTTTTTATCGCGGCCTAACAATCATGCAATATTAGCCACGGAAAGAGGTATGCTATGCCCAGGATTACATGTATGATTTGACAACTTACTAAGCTCGCTCCCAAAGAAGGCGGCTGCATTCGTGATAGAGATTGCTTCAATTATTATTGGAAATACTGGCGAAGTGTGAGATCCTTTTTAAATGTCAGCTAATTTAGTACACCATATAGGTGACATCTTACCATTTACTACCGGCTGTGAATCCTGTGCGCGATCAAGGAGAACGGACATGGACCGGCGAACATCTGGCAAGATGTCGGGGAGGTGGTTTGTGAGAAGAGTTCTGAGCGTTCTAATAAGCGGCATCCCATCTGCTCCTTTCTTGTCAAACCAATTGAAGTTTTGCATCGTATATCGTGGCTGCAAGATCTCTTTGGCGGCGGCCTGGAGAGAGAGCACGTCCTCTGAGGCGGCGTCGATTTCCTTGATGTGATCCCATGACGAGACTACGAGATAACGATTCTCAGGAGCTTGAATCCAAAATGGGTTTCCCTCGGCCTACCATTTGAGTTAGAGATATAGGTCAAGATGGACAAAATTAGGGTCAAAGGAAGACAGTTACTTTTTCATACGCCTCTTGAATCATACTCGGGCCTCTAAACAGAAACATCCAGGCGTCGAAACGCTGTTTTACGGCCGAAAATAGGCTTGGCATATACGCCAGAGTGCCTGATTTGGTTGAACTCCATGAAAAATTATAGTTCTTTGGCGAAATAGGTATGAAGAGAAGGCAGATGAAAAAGCTGCCAAATATGAAGGAGATTAACTGATCCATTGGGAAGAAGTATTGATGCGAAGATGGATTAAAACGTATTAACAGATAGAATAGAATATGGTACTAGCTTAATCTCAATGCAGCGGACGACATTTGTGACTTGTCAACATATATACACTCTTGAGGCTTCATCGCTTTCATATAAACAGAACAGTATATTGATCAGAATGCAACGTCAGATGTCTAAGTCGAACAAGGCTGAGTTCAGTGGTCCTATGAGAGGTAAGAAGACATCTGTTCCTATTCCGACGGATGAAACCTCGCATAGCCAGCAACACGCGGTCGCCTCAAAGCCCTGACCAAGGCATAAAGAGATACTATTCGGGACTTGAATCACGATCAGTTACTCGTTACTAAATCCGTCTGCGTCTCTGTTTGATGTTCATCATCCACGCCATGTACTGCAGAAATATGTCGAAGGCTGTAACTCGAATCCCCCTGATGGTCCTTTTGCAGCGGGAAGATCACTTCCGTTCATGGAGTAAGATCTTCCATCCGAAAATAAACGTCGCTAGCATTTCCAGCCATACGTGTATATCTCCCTTACATAACGAAGTCGCATTAGGATCTGGATCAAGCTGACCTCGTATTACCTCGCATTGGATTCTGGTAACACAAAATCCAAAAAGAAATGTGTCATTTCACCGACATCCCTCGACTCGATGTGGCATGGCGCAGCGCTGTGGCTATCTTACTTGTGTTACCCACGCCAAGATTCCTTCAAGTGTCATGGGGGCAAATGGGATTGCGGTGATTGATTGCTGCTAAGACAAAATTGCGGTGCTTCGGCCCGTCCATAATCTAATAGTTCTTTATTTGGATATAACCGCTTTGCCGACGAGTTTTTCATGCCTCGCATCGCTTCATTCTCACAGCAAAAAGCATCCGATTGCTTGCCAGCTTTCTGACAACTCGACTTTTTATCGCAAGATGGATCCTTCCATGATGCCGCTTGCTCCAAGCCCAGATGGTAGCCCGCCTGACTTTATGAGTGGCCCTTCGTTGGCGCCCGTGAATCTAGCCATCGGATCTATCATCATTGCTTTGAGCGCAATCATTGTCACGTTGCGTCTCTATGCTTCCTACAAACACATCGGGCGTCTATCTATTGATGACTGTGAGTAGAGAATTATGACTCTGTTCTATATTTGAACATAATAATAACCATCAAACAATGTTAGGCTTTTGCCTTGGATCAGAGATAGTAGTATTGGTGTATTGGGGACTGCTGACTGCCGGTAAGCCAACTTTATTCCATAAAATGAGCTTTTCCATAGTTCAATCATGATTGTCATGATGCTTATCTCCGTATGCTTCACTAAAAGAACTGGAAAGAGGTATTGGAAGACACGCTTCGGATCTGCCCGTAAGCGTTGTCTCACCATGGGTGTTAAAGGTAAGTTTCTCCAACAAAGCATCATAAGAAAAGCTAACGATGTCTTCTTTTCCCAAACCTCTGCAGAGACATGTAGTATCTCAATTCTTTGGCGCCACCGGCAACTGGCTTTCCAAAGCCTCCATTTTGGCATTTTTTATCCGCGTATTTGGCAGCCTTCGGTGGGTTCGAATTGCCTGCTATGCTCTCTTCGTCTTACTATCCATGGGAGCAATCACGCATATAGGCTTATTCGCAGTGCTCTGCGTTCCGCATGGACACGCGATTTGGGATTTCAATCTTATGAAGAATTGCGGTACCGGTGCGCCGGTGACTGTAGCTGTGGGCGTTTGCATACTGTTGATTGACATTGCCATTTTTATCTTACCCTTCCCTATTATTTCAAGTCTCAACATGGACAAGAATAAGAAACGCGGTCTTTTTATCGTGTTTCTAATTGGCTTTGCGTAAGTTTCGTTCTTCCCCATCATCTATTTGCTGAAAACCGAGTCTACATGCTAATAACGACATATCTTCTGTAGCATCATTATTACAAGTACTGTTGGACTCGCTTACAGAATTATTGTCATGAACAGCACTGATGATCCAACCTGGAATGGAGCAAATGTATCTATTACCGCGTAAGTTTGACCCTTATATGAACGTGACCACGACGCAAGGCTTAATGCTAAGATCGCTACAGATATGTAGACACTTTTGGAACAATTATCGTTAGCTGCGCACCAGGCGTGTATAGTTGGTGGCTCAAAATCTTTTCACAGAGCAGATTATACTGCTCTCTTCGATCCATGTCGCTTCTCCGCCCAAGAAGCTTTTCAGTTCCGCCAAAAGACTACGCTTTAAAAGAAAGAGGAAATAGTCCTACGTGGAGCCACCGAGAACAGCATCAGTATAAGCTACCGGAAATCGTCACATCACCGCCGCAACCAATGGGATGGGAAGTGTCGCAGAGGGATGACAGAAACGTTATTCCAGTGTCTACCGTTATTACTCAAACAATATCTGATAGGGTTGAAGGCCACGAAGGCAGTCCTCAAGCGCAAGAGTATCCATGGCAATCGACAGATGCAAGAAGTAGTAGGGCACAGAATAGCAGATACGTATAGCCATGTATTTCTGAAAGGGATCAAGATAAAGATATAGAATTAAAATGAGAGTTTCGTAAAGATAAGTTACATATATCTCCCATGTACACCGGTATTATTGTTGGGGAGGAGCTGTATAATACCGGGACGAAGCTTTGACATAATATCGTCGGGGTCATATTTGTCTCTTATCTCCAGAAGGCGCTTCCTGTTTTCTTCGCCATAACCACCATAGACATCCTGATGACCGGTAGAATAGTTGAGAACTCTATACCTGTGGAATGGACCGCGGGCTCGAGCAGCCTTTTCAGCCTTTTCCATGAATACATTTGCTGCCTTGTAGATTGACTCATCGTGCTTTTTCTCAGTCCATCTCCAAACGGGAGTGAATACTGTTAGTTAAAAATGTTAGCAGGCAACTGCTTAGATGTTAACGACCATATTACAGCTTACAGATCAACGGCCCATCTTCAGGCTCAAGTCCCATGGCATTACCGATGTCATCTTTTGGTAGCATGCTTGGGAGCAGGGGCTGGTATACGAATGCTGGTGCGAAGTCGTGTTGGTCTTTTAAAAGCAACACTCCTTCGGTATAGAGATTGATGATTTCCCTCAATGTGTCCCGATCATGCTTGATGGACAAAGCGAAGATATGATACCTGAGAAAGTCCATCAGCTCTCTGCTCATTGGATATTTCTTTTGTTTATCAATTCTTAAACACCTAATACCGGGTTTCATGTGGGTATCAAGCTCTTCGCAGAAGTCCTGCAGGGTACGAGTTCGAGTCGAGGTCTCAAGCGGCGTAAGCTGCTTAAACTCATCAAAAGCTGGGGGTTCTTTAGGACTTCCATGCGACATAATCACACTATAAATGGGATTGCCATCTTTTGCGGCGTCGGTTCCAACAATGTAGGCCTGTGCCAGAGGATCGGTTGCGGCTCCTGTCTGAACGAATTTGTCAAAGCCGTCAAGGACTGCCGTCTCATGCTCATGAGCATATGTTCGAGTACCTCCCCAAATCTTTTCCATTTCGAAAGTTTTGAGCTCGAAACGGGTGACAATTCCAAAACACGAGCCGGCGCCTCTCATAGCCCAGAATAATTCAGGATACGATTCCCGAGTGACTTTTAGTACTTGACCGGTGATAAGAACGACCTTTACTTGTAAGCCAGTGCCAATTACGATCACAGACGCAAACTTTTACCTCATAACTCAGGATATTATCGCACGCAAGGCCTCTTTCGGAAGAAAAAAAGGAAATACCACCTATAATACATTGGTCAATTAGCGTGACATTCAAATGTAGGTTTAAGGCCTGGAATTATAAACCATACCTCCCAAAAGAAGCCCTCCGACCCCAACGCTCAAAACTCTTCCTCCAACACAGCCAAGCTTCAAATCTTCCAGCTTGCTATAAACCTCGCCAAATCTGCAGCCGCTTCCAACCGTGACAGATTTTTTATCCTCAGAAATAACAATGTCTTTAAGTCGACTTAGATTAATAATGATACCATTTTCAACATTTGAGCCAGTATTATAGGTGCTGTGGCCTCCAGACTTGACAGCAAATGTAGCTCCAGCTTCCCTTATAATGTTAATTGCTAATGCCACATCTTCGGTATGAACTGGGAGAATGCTGCAAGCAGGAGTGATCTCTGTCGCCTGAGCAAACATATAGGAAGAGAGATCCCGTACGCTGGAGTTCCGATAAGTATATTGGCCATCGTCAGGAAAGATCACCTTATCGGCACCTAGCTTTTCACAAAGGATCAAGGTCTACAATTATCAATTCGTTAGCCGTCTTGGTATCAAATAAATAGAACCAGACATACAGCCTTTTTGACAGGGTCAATAGCATGTTCAGAAGGCATATTTGCTTCCTTTGTCGTGCGTGTAAAGATCCGAAAACTGAGTCAAAAAAAAAAATAGAAAATTTAAAGGAATCCAATGTCAGTTAGACATATAAAAGATATCTCTCAGTCAAAAACATTTGAAGAGTTCATTTTTTTAGAACAGAAGTTAGGTGTTCACTTCGTATTATAAGAAGGTTATATAAACATCTTGGTTTCACAGCGTCTGACCTCAGCAGCCACCACATTGTCACAAAGTCATAAGTGTACCGCGATCCAATAGTTGTTTACTAATACAAATATCGAGTTGCCCAAAATTTAACTTAAAGTTATCCTCAAAGACTAATTAGACTTGGATTTGTTCTTAAAAGGGAATATTTTCCATTCCAGGCAGCTCCGACCCAGTGCCAGGGTTTCCCTAAAGACCTCCGACAGCTCTTATAAGCTTCATTGGCAACCCCGAAGATCAATCTGACAATATTACGAAATGCTAAGTAATTTGAAGCATTTCTATGATGAAAAAATGATTGAAATGGCATTGCATTTTTTCTTGTATTCTCTCGTTAGCGGAGTCCTCGTTGTAAAGCTCAGTGTTACACTACTATAATAGCGCCATCAATTTCCTTGATCAAGAAGAAAGATTACCTCTCAATTTACTATCCGAAACACGAATTCACGGCTCCGTCGCATGCGTGGATTAATGTAGGAAAGCTGCACATAATGGTAATTTAAAGAATAGATCATAGATAATTATTGCAAACGACTTTGCGACTTCACTTCATATAGCAACAGCAAATATCATGCCTTTTGCCAAGCATAAATTTCCGAATATTTATTAGATATCTAAGCCTCCGGACGAGTAAATCTCATGAAAAAACTCTGAATAAGGGCACTGGCCGAGATGTGCGTTGGTAAGTCTCCAGCTGCTAGCTGCGAAAAGTTGATGCTTGTTGAAGCCCAGTCGTGCTCTAAGGATTATCGTGTCAGTTCAATAACCCTACAAATATGGAATTAGAAGGTAATAGAGGTTCATACTCTGATCATCGGATTTGTAGTGCTGCACCACGCCAGTCTGGCCTTTACAGGTCCAGCTCAAGTGGTGGACATCGTCGTTGAACAAGTCCTCTTGCTCGTATTGCTCATCGCACTCGTTTCGTTGCGCCCACCAGCTCAGCCTATAGATGCCAATATTAGTATAGAAAAACATTATAATAACGTACCGAGAGTATATATCGACTCACCAATCTGGAATGGCCGGCTCAATGCCACCTTCTCCTTCACCACCATCATATTTGACGTCTGTGTCGGCACCGCCATGGAATTCCAAAATTGGCAGAGGCACACGAGCAGGCTCGCAGTTCTCATGGTTATCGTCGTTATTGGTATAGAAAGACCCAGACGCAGGTGCGAAAGCCGCAAACTCGCCGCCAACAGTGGCGTTGCAAGCAATGGTGTCAACAAAGCCTCCGCCAATAGACAGGCCAGTAGCATAAATCCTGGCACTGTCGATGCACCAGTTCTTCCTCAGGTCCACCAACACATCCCAGACGAACTGTAAATCTTCTTGGACTGAAGCTGCGGAATAATTTGCGCCGGCCCATGCTCCCCCGAGCCCGTTCGGATACACCATGATCTTGTCTCCTGTATATTCGGAGTCATCAAGGCCAGTGTCGGCCTCGAAGAAGAACCCAATACTGCTTGAGCCATGGAAACCTAGGATGGTCGGATACTGGTTATTCTCAGAGTAATTTGACGGCAGGTGTATTCCATAGCTGCGATCCACGCCGCTCGATGTGAGAGTGCGGATCTGCGGGATGCCGTTGAACCAGTGACTCTTGCCGCAACCAGATGTATCGCCCCCAGTGTAACGGGAGGAAGCTGACGCGTAGGTCGCGAATAGGCCGAGCAAGCTGATGCTTGTAACTTTCATTTTGAGCACCTAGGTGTATGTAAGTGACTGCAGGTCGATGGCGCTAGTGGGAGATCTCACTCTGATCAAAGTTTACAACTTCCACAGTATGTCTAACTGGATCTTGAGGCAATTTAAAGGTTTATAAGCCAAGGCGTTTGCCATATTCACGTGTTAACCAAGGGCCGTCGTTTATTAACGAGCTACTGCTGTTGCGCAAATATGCTTCAAAATACGAAGCCCTAATTAGGAAGGTATCCAGTTCCACGCGACTGAGAATGTTTCCGGCGCGCTAATCACGCTCCTACAAGTCACGGATCCCCCGAGATGCTGTTTGAGGCATATGAGCCGGTCACCAGCCGCCTTTTCTGTCCTGTTGCCTAAGCGAATAGTGGTACCGTTACCATGGCTCTAAATTGATACCACTTTACCATCGCAGAAGCTAGAAACAAACTCTGCGTCTCTGCGACTGTGACTTACAAAATGCTGAGAACGTCCACCGATTTGCGCCCCCTCGGCCACCTCTCGGTAAAATATGCACTTTGTGACAGTGATCAATTTTCTCAACAATCTTAAAGCTTCACACATCTATCACCTCTCATTTCAAGCGAGCTCTCGGGTTGCTACGCCTACAGTCATACTGAGCATTACAAGAAAAGAAATATAGAGCAGGCACATATCCTGCCACTTTCCAAGCTTTCAATATCACAAAGCCGATAATGATAAATTAGCCGATAGGGAGGTCAAACATGACGATTTATTTCAAAAAGATGGCTTGATAAAGCGTGCTAAGTATACAACTTGAGGTGACAAAATAGCTACATGTAGCCAGGCCCTCTCTACCTCCACTTGTTGTTCCAGCCAGCCTGTTCGATGACGAATGCAATAGCAAGCTCAGAAAACCGTGCCATATGCTAAGGTGGCATTAGCATTTTCCTTTACGAACGCATTCGGAGATTACTCACCTCAATGGAGAAGATTCCAGTCTCATCATCGACGTTCATTGTGTCCTTGTCAGTATGGATATACGAGTCGTATTCACCAGCAGCCGGGTTGCCTTCCGACGCAAAGGCAGCGGGATAGCCAAGCTGTGTGTAAGACATGTAGTCCGAACCAGCACCACTGGTCTCGTTAGTAACAATGATACATCGTAGGAAGTCGTACATGGGAAAGAGTCTTACGCAGGCAGTGTGAATATCTCGGCAGGGATGGAAATGTATTCATTGG
Organism: Trichoderma sp. CBMAI-0020; assembly: GCA_030708095.1. Classification (NCBI taxonomy): domain Eukaryota; kingdom Fungi; phylum Ascomycota; class Sordariomycetes; order Hypocreales; family Hypocreaceae; genus Trichoderma; species Trichoderma sp. CBMAI-0020. The sequence goes on from JAJNCI010000001.1 coordinate 2,867,785, forward strand.
CCAGAGCCGCCGCCCACTTCGTCAAAGGCGCATCCGCCTCGGTCTCGATGAATCCAATGGATTCGGTGGCATTCTTTGCGATGAACGCGGTCATATCCTAAGCGAAGAATTAATATTCTGAATCTTTGGCCACGTGGATTCTGATGTACTTACAAACTCCATCATGGCGCCGATTTTAGCTCCAGACTCCTTCTTATATCGCGCAACGGCCTGGCTGCCCAGCAAGCCGCCTTCCTCGGCAGCATACCAGTGGAACTCAACCGGTCCGTTGGTGGGAACGAATCCGCTCTCCGCGAGAACGCGGAAAGCTTCGAGAATGCTCACTGTACCGGAACAATCATCATCTGCGCCCGGAGCAGGAAGCAGCGGGAACAAGTAGTTCATGGAATCCTGGTGTGCGCCGATAATGGTCAACGGCTGCGAGAAATCTCTCACTTTAGGCTCAAATCGAGCAATGATTGAAGACTGGGGGAATGTATGGGTAAAGAATTCGAGAGATATGTGAGTATGGAACGGGGCACTCTTGATGATCTAAGCAAGGCCATTAGTACGCTGGTGCCATCGAGCAAACCAATGATATTGGTTCAGGCGACTCATACCTCGGCGATATGATCGTAAAGCCATTGCGAGCTTCGCTCGCCAGTGACACTGTTAAAGTATCGCGTGTAGTAGCTTGTCATATGCTTCAGGACATCGTGCATCTTATCAGTAGAGACAAGAGGCAACAAGGGCTTCACCAGTCCATGATGGCTGAGCTTGGGCAAGTCTACGTATTTAATATTAGCAATTGCCAAATCAACTCTACACATGAGCATCATCAAGCATTCAAACTTACGAGCTTTGCCAGCCAATGTATTGACTTGCTCCTTGTAGAAGTCCTCGTGGCCAGTTATATCGGTGAATTGCTTTCCCTGGCGTTTGAGGCGCATCTTGTCTCCTTCTGTCATCCATTGGGCGCTTGATTCGCCAAAAACGCGCAGCAAGCGTGGCTCCGCCAGCTGTTCAGCAGCCTCGGGATGCAGCGCAATAAACGCATCAACAGGATCCGGGTACTTCTCCAAGGCAGCAAGAATGGCCGGGTCGACTTGATGCTGCTTGGCTCCAGCGGTGAGGTGGACTTGCGCCTCCTGGGACGCAGAGCTGGTGGAGATCAAGCCCGTGCTCAGTAGGAGCAGCGAGCTGGTACAGATTGACTTGAGCATGTTGACAGACAGGTGGTCGCGCTACGGCCCTTGATACAGCACTAGAACCAGTAAGATGTGATGACAGCGCGGAGACGGTGATGAAAGAGCTCCTCGCAGTTGATGATTGGGATGCCAAGTTGGAGTCGTGTGTTTGTTTGATGAGGCCGTGAAGCTAAGATGGTCTCAGACTCCACTTGTCGACGCGGAGTTGTCAGGCCAATGAGCCGGATCCCGTACCCCAGAGATAAGACCAAGAACAGGGGACGTCTCCAGCTGTTTTATTTCGCACGCGCTGAAGCCTAAAATTGCGAATCTGAGTCTAGCTTTGGACAGCAGCTGCAAATGTTGCAGCTTCTCGCAAAGCTACCAAGCGGCATGTTCTGCACGTAATCAAGAAAGGCGATGTTTGATCTATTCGCATTGCAATTTACTCATGTACCAAGCTTGTAAAAGCTTCAGGGAACGTCTACCAAGTTCAAACGATCTGGCGCGCTACAGTATGACAAATCGCCCCTTTCCCCGCCGGGCGTACATGTACATTCACTAAAATTGCTACTTCTGAAGAGTGAACACTGCAGGCAAAGTACAGAGTACAGACTTATCTCATGGAATACCAAAGTTCAGTAATGGCCACCTCACTTCAGCCAAACACGTAACATTAAGATACTATAGGTCTCTACGTATTCATCTACATGTGGTACTGCCTGTTCGAGCAATCATTCAATGGGTAGAGATCAAATTTATGTCACGGACACTTAAACAGTCTCCCACTGGATCTAGCATGTACAAGAACGTCTGTATCTCTCGTATCATGCCATAAAAGAGAGAAAAAAAAAAAAAAAAAAAGGTCATCAATCTTAGTGACCGTTTTATGTTCCAGTTACAATATATGTAATGGGATCAAAAGAATAGCAACCCATGACTGAGCAACCTAGCAGTGCAAACATCCATTCCAAATTCCAAATGGTACAAGTAGTTTTCTGAATAGGGTGGGTCACCACGATGATGCTGGACTATGGACATAACATGCATAAGGCTCGGGCACTCACACATGTATGAACACTTAATAGCGGACCTGCTGCATTGCCAGCTCACCAGAGATATGCTCACGGGTTGCAAAAAAACCAAGCCAGCTCCATAACTTGCTGTACTCTAGCTTCTTGGAACACAAAAGGTGCCGTCGTTTGGAGTAGGCAGTGAAAGATTTACAAGCTTACCATATGATGCTCTAAATCAAGAAAAGAATATATTGCAACGGATACTGAAGTCAGATATTGCAAGCGGTACTGTGGAAAAAAAAAACTAAGCCACCCAAAGAGGTAAAGTTTTAGCATCTGGGTATATCTACAATATCGCCGTGACAAACCATGGTCTATGTATACAATGCGTAGTTGGACGACCTTACAAAAAGGGGAGTAAACCCAAAGTAAGGCATAGGCTTGCATGGGTACAGTTGAGCCTGCTAAACACCACACGAATAAAATGACGAAAGATCCTGAGTAACTAGACGATTGCTTCGTACTGATAGCCGCCTTGGTTAAACATAGCGCTAGTTGTCTATGCATCTAATCTAGAGACAGCATTGTTTGTGTGGAGGGACAAGTTATATGCATTTGCGCCCATTATGGGGCATCACTGCCAATGACAAAAAATTGCTCAAGTTTGGTGTGCTGCAGAGCCTGATGTATTGTGAATGCGAATGTCCAGCGCATCACCGACCCAATGCATTTAGTCTAATCGTTCTAGCTTTAAAAATAGTCGGAGTGACAACGCTGTTTGCAGCATACTGCCATGTTCAATGAATATCCGAGCCCAATCCGGCTGGGGCGTTTATGCGTAGTTTGATGATGTAAGTACGTCCGATTAGTTTTGAAGTTTTCCTTGGTCCACGTATTGATTTGCGAGTTCTACGGAACGAGTGCAATTCGTTAGTCACAATCTTTTATTTGATCCACGTGTTCGTTTTAATGCACCTTTAATGGCCGGGCTTGATACAATTGGTAAGATTGAGTAGTTAGGTAGTTGGGCGGTATGCTCAAGTCGAAACTATTCATGCAGCTGCAATATTGCAATGCTACGCACAAGTAATGTGACTGCTTTTCTACTCCCAACCTGGTTGATTCTAGATCTATTGAAAGCTTCGCTGCAAGTAGGAGTGCCCAATATTGAACGGGTTTAGATTCCGGAAAATGTATGATGGCAGAATTAACGATGTTGTGGCTTCCCCGTTCACACTATTTATAGAGCCATCGTAGCGCAAGACTCAAACTTCAAGATTCCAGAATCACAGTCTTTTCTCTATTCAAGAACATTTGAAAAGATCAAGTGACCATGGGCCTGAAACAATTGCTACATGGGGATTATACCATCGGGTGGATTTGTGCGCTACCACTTGAGCAAACAGCAGCAATGTACATGCTTGATGAGAGGCATAAAGATCTCCAGAACCCGTTGAGTGATGAAAACACTTACACCCTTGGAAGAATCGGTGGACATAATGTTGTTATTGTCGGCTTACCCAAGGGTAGGATTGGTACCAATGACTCAGCAGCGGTTATCACTAGAATGGCATCTACTTTTCCTAACATCAAGTTCGGTATGATGGTAGGAGTTGGGGGAGGCATTCCTGAGAAAACACGACTCGGAGACGTGGTCATTTGCTCTGCTGTCGGTACAAATGCTGGTGTTGTTCAACATGATTTGGGCACTCGCGCCGGTGATCGATTTGAAACAAGAGGATTTCTCAGTGGCCCACCGACAGCTGTGCTCACAGCTTTAGGAAAGTTCCAAGCTGACCCACTGACTCCAGGCCAGATGCACAGTCATCTGGATGACATGGCAACAATACCGTACGTTGATGAAAGATTTCTGAAGTCGAATTCTCTCAAAGATATCTTATTTGAGTCTGGTTATAGTCATGTGGACGTGGGCGGAGATTGCAGCAGCTGCGATGAGAGGAGGATAAAGCCAAGGGCGCCCAGACGTACCGATTTCGAGATTCACTACGGATTGGTCGCATCAGGCAATACAAAGGTCAAGGATGCCAAACTTCGAGACGAACTCTGCAGGAGGTATAAAAACAATCTCTATTGTATAGAGATGGAGGCCGCGGGACTCATGAACAATTTCCCCTGTGTTGTCATTCGAGGAATATGCGACTACGCAGACTCGCACGCCAGCAAGGAATGGCAACACTATGCCGCAGCAGTTGCAGCAGCATGCACAAAGACACTCTTGGGAGTGGTGCCCGAGCGTGAAGTCCGCAGGCTCCAATCGGTACAAGGTAAGATCTGGTGGTTTTAGAGGACATGACTCTACTATCGATATGATGCTGAGATAAATTTCTTCCATTAGATTCAGTTGCCTCCAGCAACATTGGAGCATCAAGACAATATCATATGCGGCATCACGTCGAATCTCCTCCGCCCTGTACGTCAATATTCGCATCAATTATTGCATTTTACTGACAATTTCATGGAATTGACAGCGCCTCAGAAATTTGAGGGAAATGCAGCATCTGCTCCCCGTATGATTGAATGGCAAGCCCCAAGTTATTACAACGATTTTCCAAGCGCGGGTTCTTCAAAGTTTAGCAGGAAGAAGTCCGAAGACAAGGATTGGGCTCCACTAGCTGAAGGAGAAAGAGACACGAAAGGACCATTACCAAATTTCCATCCAAGTGGAGGCCAGCAGGCACGTCTTATTGAAGAGGAAATCGCTCCTCCACAAACACCGCCCCGGTCGCCGAGGCGCAACAATCCTGGGCACCCGCGGCGTCCAGAAGATGGTTCTAGCCTTGAGCGTAGGAACACAGACCTGGGTTCAACGCAGCCTCTATTAGGTGGCGACCTCTCTGATCCGGCCACAACTGGTATTAAGAAAAGACGAAGTTATACCTTCCCTAACACGGATCCTGCAGTTCTATTCAATGCAATCAAGACAGGAGATATCGCAACTATTCAAAGAGAACTGAAGAACGGCGCCGCCTTGGAGGTAACTGATAAGATTGGCTTTACACCGCTGTGGCGTGCCGTGCACATTGGTGAAGGCAGAGTTATTCAATTGCTTCTTAATGGTGGGGCGAATTATGAAGCGAATTTAAACGGACAAAATATCTTGGAATGGGCGCTAAAGAAAGGCAAAGCTGATATCGTTGACATGATTTGTACGAAAATAGACGAGAACCTGAGGCTTAGTGGAGATACCGCAAGAGAGGTCAATTGAACAAAGATATTCCATACAAGCGCTGTTCGAAGCGAGCAATAGACAATTTATACCATATCAAAACTGGTGGTCTGTACTCGGTGGCCGAGACAACTACATTAGAGTGTATGCGGGTCAGAAGGATTGGGAACTTGCGGGTACATGTACGGCTCCATCAAGGAAGTATGGATGTTAGGAAATTATGCACATGTATAATGTGTGGGATGAGGAAGAGAGGGCTGGTCAATGCTACATGTACTCAACTACAGAACGCCCTGTCAATCTTCACTTCCGGCCACTCGGTGTGAGACCGGCACGTACAGCCTGTTTAGTCCCACCAAGTGCTTCCCAAACAACCCGTTTCGGCAACAATAACTATGCGGCTTATGATAAATAGAAATGAGGAGAGTGGCTGAATTATAATTTTGCATCTAAAGAAAGGAAGAAGAGGGGTGAAAAGAAAGGAATAGGTGTAAAACTTCCAGCCACCGCAACTGCGTGTCGGTGGTAGCAAAAATGGTAGTAATATTACTTTCTGACGCCAAGTCACAATCAAGCTGCCTCCATGTAATATAGAAGGATAATGCAAGGGCTGCAGCGCATGGTATTTTATACCAGCATAGCATCGAGTGACCATTCACATCACCGAATCATGAGAGCCGCATATCTTCGCTGCGACACACTGCCTGTCTTGGTGACGTGTGCTTTGCAAGAGCATTGGATAGAGGAAATCCACTGCTTTATCCGCCAATGATAATGGATGTGCGGTGGCCGTGGCATTTCGGTCATTGCATGGAGCCACCGCTTTTGACTGGTCGAAAGAGAGGGCAAGTGGCTTGCAGTTTGCATCGTTACACAAAGAGCTGGCAGCGTTTGAATGGTCAATACTGGCATGCCGCGGGGTTGCATGACTCATACCTGTCATTTGAATAGAAGTTACAGCATGAGAAAGTACCAGCATGCTGAAAACTATGTCACCGAAGATGAGTATCGCGAATCAGCCATTGGGCCCAACTACTATTCATGCCCAAGAACTCGAAGCCTAGGTAGATACATATACATGTACATTCGATATACATTGGCTGGAGAAACTGCGGCTACAGGATGGAAAGCAGGGCGACTTCTCGATAGATAGGATTTCACGCTGCGTCATGAATTTACTGGCTGTACTATGTGTCTTACTCTTTCCGCACGTGAAAACTCGGCACTCAGTAAATGTCGTTTCTGCCTGATCTCTTGAGAGCTTGCTATACTCTAGCGAATTGCTAAAGCTTTAGTGCTACGACAACTCAACTTGTTTCCAATATTGCCTCCCGTGGGCAACCGCCAGGATCCGACTCTGAGATAAAACTCTTTCCAGATTTCGAAACGACCACCTGCGTGACAACGTCCGCGCACCCTCATCCAATAGCCGCCTCTTAACGACGAGATACTACGATGCAATACTAGAATGGTCTATAAAAACAACACAGGAGCCGAGAAATAATGGGTTCAGTAAATCGGAGAAAACGCGAAACACCCAAGAGCAAGGTCCTCGCAGAGTTGAACAGGTTGGTGGGACTGAAAGAAGTCAAAGAGCAGTTCGATACCATAGAGGGATGTGTTCGTATCTGCTCTCTCCAAGGAACCAACCCCCGAACAGAGCGATGGCATGCTGTCTTCCAAGGAAACCCCGGAACAGGTAAGCTTTCGTTATGCTGTCTTCTATGTGAGCAAATTACTCACAGAGCGACGACAGGGAAAACTACAGTGGCCAGACTGTATGCTAGATTCTTACGGTGCATCGACATTGTAAAATGCAAAACATATAAAGAGACATCTGGTGCGCAGCTAGTATGCATGGGACCAAAAGAAGTCAAGGAGTTATTCGACGGATCTGGGGTTAACCCACTTCAGAGTCTGTTGGGCACAAGAGTTCAACCGCCGTCTCGTGACGACGACGATGAAGACGATTATGCAAATGATCCTACAGCATTTGTCCGCGCGACTTCTTCCCTCGAGCCTGGCTGTTTGAAAGATGGTGGTGTGTTGTTCGTGGACGAGGCCTACCAGCTAACTGCTCCACATGTGCCCAACTCCGGTCGTCAAGTTCTCGATATCATTCTTACAGAGATTGAGAACAATGTTGGAAGCCTAGTTGTGATTTTTGCAGGATATAAAGAAGAGCTCGAATCGTTCTTTGGGCACAATCCTGGGTTAAAAAGCCGAATTCCTCATACTCTTCAATTTGCCGACTTTACTGACCAAGAGCTCTTACAAACTCTCGTCAGTCAAATTGAAAGGAAATACAAAGGCAAGATGAGAGTCGAGGATGGAATGCATGGAAAATACATGCGCGTGGCTATCCGTCGACTAGCTTGTAGCCGAGGAAAGAAAGGATTCGGTAACGCCCGCGCTGTGGAAAATGTATTGGTCAAAATCTGGCAACGCCAAGCAAAACGACTTCATAAGCGCAAAAACATGACGAACAACGAAATCTTTACCTTTACGAAGGAAGATATTCTAGGACCAAACCCTGCAGATGTTAGATTGACAAGCTCGGCTTGGGCAAAGCTTCAACAGCTTACTGGACTGGAAGAGGTGAAGAAGTCGATTAATAACATGTTTGAAGCACTTGAGATGAACTATCGACGAGAAATGGCTGAGCTAGCACCTTTGAGTTTCTCTTTGAATCGAATATTCGTCGGGTCACCGGGCACTGGTAAAACAACTGTGGCCAAGTTGTACGGGCAGATACTAGTCGATCTGGGCTTCCTCAGCAATGGCGAGGGTACGTATACATACATGTACCTATCCGTTCTCTTACATCCTCCTTTTACTGTTGAAATGCACGACTAACATATCGCAAGTGGTTACAAAAAATCCGGCAGACTTTATAGGCGAGGCTGTCGGAAAATCGGAAGCCCAGACAAAATCCATACTTTCGGCAACGGTCGGAAAGGTGTTGATCATCGATGAGGCTTATATGCTGGATCCTGGAGAAGCATCTAATCGCGGCGATACATACAGAAGCGCTGTGCTCGACACACTTGTTGCCGAAGTACAGAGCGTTCCTGGAGAAGACCGTTGTGTGATTCTGCTTGGCTACGAAGAAAGACTGATGGAGATGTTCCGTAATGCCAACCCTGGACTCTCGGGGAGATTTGCCGCCGATAAACCATTTCGTTTCGAAGATTTCAACGACACTCAACTCTGGGAAATATTACAGCGGAAACTAGTGTCCCGAAACTTGAAATCAACACCAGAAGGCTTGAGAGCCGCCTTGGAAGTCTTGAACCGAGCCCGAATGCGACAGGATTTTAGCAATGGGAGGGAAGTTGACAATCTTATCTCAGCTGCCATGGAAAATAGCTTGCAAAGGCAGACAAAGGCAGCCGCATCCAACTATGGCCATGACATGATCCTCAGCCAAGAGGATTTCGACCCGAATCATGGCCGTGCACAACACGCATCTGCCAATTGTAGAGCTACTCTACAAAACAGAGTATCGAACAATGTCATATTCCAACTGGAGCAATATCAAAGGTTACTTCAAGTTACCAAGTCACGGAGAGTTGGTACTACGCCAATCATCCCAAAATCCTTTATTTTTAAAGGGCCCTCAGGTTCGTACCTTGGCTATTTACAAATGGATATGCCCTTGCTATTGAGAGGAGCTAGATGCTGACCGTAGTAGGTACCGGAAAGACTACAGTTGCTCGGTATATGGGTACTTTATTGTACGATCTAGGAGTTCTGTCTACCGACAAGATATTTGTTGAGTGCTCAGCGGCAGATTTCATTGGTGAGCATGTGGGCCACACTGCTCCCAAGACTAGATCACAGTTTATGAAAGGTCTCGGGGGCGTTTTGTATATCGACAATGCCCATCAGCTTATGGAAGGTGGATACGCTACTGAAGCAATCAACGAGCTTGTTCGACTTCTACAAAAGCATAGTCAGAATATTGTTATGATCTTGGCGGGTCCATCTCACGAGATTGAAGCACTCATGGCTAAAGCGCATGGCATCGGCGGCTCTGTCTTTAAAGAACTCACCTTCGGAAGCCTCACCGCTTCAGAATGCCTGGCCCTCCTTGAACGAATACTGGCAGAAAATGGAGTTAGCAGCAGCATCTTTGGCGACCAAATTGTAAATTACTTCGTGAACCAGTTCGGAATACTCTGCAACATGAGTCATTGGAGAAACGCCAATGATGTACAATCGTTATCAGATTGGATGGTAACAGATGTTCTCACTAATCTTATACCCGGTAGTCAAATTGGAAATGGATTGGATCTCTCGGTGGAACGGGCGAATTACTTTTTCGACAAAATGTTCCAGATGAAGTCTGCCATGCAAATGAACGACCCGAACAACATAATAGAAGCTTTCCGCCAAACAGAGTCGGCTCAAACAATCAGCTACCATATGTTGGAGAACAAGCCGCAAGCATATTTCAATGAGCAAGCGACATGCATGCAGACTAACAAAGCAGAAGAGCCTCCTATTGTTCAAGAGGAGGAATACTGTGCATATGATGAGCAGGTAAACAAAATTCAGTCTGTACAGCAAGTTTTGCAGTCCATTGGCCAATGCGAGGCGGGATTTGACTGGGTCAGAGAGGGAAGTGGCTATAGATGCAAGGGAGGGAGCCACTACGTGTCTGACAGCCAAGTTCAGGAATATACGTCGTAATCTTTGAATAGGAACGGGGCTGTAGGTAAAATTTTTCTTTATATACCAGCTGGTGACTACCTTGTATGGCGATTGATGTAGATATTTGTTAGTCATAAAGCAATCAATTCGAATTATGCAGTCTCATACTACCAATAGATCAATATTAATTGATCTCAAGTAGATTTGTCTAAAAGTGAGATGAATGTTACTTCATAAGATAGGAACGGTTAACATCGCACTAATATACATAATAAGAACTAGATCTGCCTCGGACAGCCAAGTAAGAATGTTATCACTCATATTTATATATAAGCTGGATTTGGCAAAAGAGATGCTTCATCCACGCGGTAGCTATATCTGGGATCGGAAGAATTCACATCGCCGTTAAAGATCTTGACGGCTGAGCTAATAAGTCCTGTAGATTTAGAACAATATACATAATTTCACCTATAAATGGAGCCACCAACATTATATCGCAAACTCTAGTCTTTGGAATAAGAATGAAACCAAAATTGGCTAATTGTATATATTGTCCAGCCTTTAAATTCTGCTATATACAGTGAGCATCCAGCTTTTCGCCTTCGACTACCGATAGTTACCAATGAACCTTTTACTGTGCGGCACAAAGAGCTTGAACGGCAGGGAGAACCTTGTCTATAAGTAGAAGAGGTCAGTATTAGTACAGATAATGGGTTTCACGCTTCTTGAGCTAAGGCGATATATGCGTACTGATAGCAACATCGGCGCCACAGGCGGAGATAATGCATGGAGCAGCGGCTGTCTCCAGGGCATCAAAGTTCTTGCAGGCGCATGCATAATCATCAACTGCGCAACTAGTGGTGCTTGCAATCGCGTCTTGAAGACATGGAATGGCGCATGGAGGGATGTCGTCAACGGTCTGGCCATAAACGGCGGCAACAAAGGCAGCAAGAGCAAGAGTGAACTTCATTTTGGAATGTGGATAGGATAGACTTTAAAGATGAGAAACTGTTTGTTCGTTGGAGATATGGTGTTTTGAAGAGAGATTTTGTTAAAGATTTGTGAAATGAGCTCAAAGGCAGGCAGCACTTGGCTTTATAGTTCACAGGCAAGGCAGAATGCCGAGGGTGATTCCTTTCTGTAAGCATGTGCTTTCTCACCTTTGGCCATCTCAGTATATTCTCAACGTAATTATATTTCTCCCCCGCATTTGAATCGAATTGCATCTATCCCCGCATTCTGAAGTCGTATCCTCAATTGTTATGCATGCACCCCAGACGGACATGATGACTGAAGCGGTAAGACTCACGGAAGCTCGATCTCTTTTGAACTTTAGAGGTCATGTATTATTCCCTAAAGTAACACTCTCCGCATTCCTACTATCATTTTCGTTAGGTAATTTGGGTACCATCAACGGCCACAGACAGCCACGTCATGATAGCCAGGTCATCTACCCGTCGGGCCGTCGCTGCTGAAGATCTTTGTACAAGAGCGTAAGAGATCCGATGTCCGCAATCTTTCTGTAAGACGACTGGTTATTTCCAGGTGTAGAAAATACGAATATAACTGACTTGATGCTTTTCTCCCATACGCAAATTGTTATAGTTATCCAAGGCTCGGAGCATATCGTTACGTAAACATTCAGGAGCTGTTTTAAAGCTACTCTTTACCTGTTGACTCGAGATCCGAGCGGGGCAATGCCAAGCAAGATGGACGTCGGCAGTTACTTGATGATCCCTGACACATGAAACTGACAGAATTTTGTTGAAAACATTATAACATCGACTTATAAAAAACAGCCTAAGCCTAACCCCGCTCGCTTCACAATTGCGACCTTCCTGATCAATGCCAATAGTGAGGCTACGAGGCGATGTTGGAGGGTCACACTCGCTGCTCGCATTCCGGCTTAGCCGCTTCAATATGTTTTCTGCTCGTATGTTTGATGTCAATGATGGGATATGGAAAGCGAAATCTAAGCATCTACTCCTCGTGGTGTTCGTTTTACGAATTGGTAACGAAAGACGTATAATGAATTGCATCTATCTATGTACTTATCAGCACTTATACTCATTAATAATAGCAGAATTCTATACACGGGTTCCACAGTGATCGGCCGGTCGCCCGAATGAGAACAAAAAGATATAGTATTACATGCCGCATGATGCTATTCGTTTTCAGGCTATTATGACACGTCGCGTATTTCCGCCAGGATCTGTCTATTCCTTTCTTGATCAAGCCCCTCGTGTGTGTGTTCTGTTGATCTACTCCATTCTAGTATAGAAGCATAAATCCAGCTTAAAATAACGTTGAGAGGCTCGCCGTCTTTGTTTCATCGCTAAACAATGCGGTAGTGATTTGCGACATGGTTCATCCACTCAAGAGCAGCTTTTCGCATGTCCACTAACATATTCGCTTTCCGTCCGTCTATAAATCTAAATGCTCTGCTTCCAAGAAGGCAGGAAAGGACCAAAACGAGCCGAAATGTGCAACCATTAACCCAAAGGTGGTAACTTTTGGCCCAACACAATTCAGTATAAAGGGAAATTTCGGGTGTTTATCAGCTCTTTCATGACCTTCAAGACGTGACAAGTGTGTCTATAGACAACTACACAGCTCCCATTTTCACATAATACAACACATATTAATAACAGCAGGCCCACATCAGTATAAAATGACGACAAAATATTACGCTTTCCAATTAAGAAGCCATAGATGTTCATAAGTCTTCTGTCTCTCAACATCTCGGCTTTATCCTACTGCGAAGCATAATAGCCTATGAGAGACCAACAACCTCGTAGTTCCAGTTGCAGGTAGCGTTGGAGCTCTGGGCCGTCACCTGCTTCGTGCCCGTGGCCGATGCAACCACAGAACCAGCACTATTCACAATTTGGATATACTGCCCGCCGCCAACGCTCAGCCCAGGCACAGCGCGATAATTAAGCCCGGCAGTGCCAGCGAAGTTCCCAATCAGCCCGTTATTGCTGTACACTTTGATCGTGTAGCCACTTGAGGGCAGCAGCACAGCAAAGTTAACTGTGTCTTGGGCCTGTTCGGAGTTTGCAATCGTGGATGAGCAGCTGGCGCTGGTCAGCAAGGTACGATACCATAATGAACCCACAGGAGCCGATCCGGGAGGCAGAATCTGGCTGCCACTGGTAGCTGTGCCGCTTTTGTATGCCTTGATGAAGGGTGATACTAGCTGCTGCCAGCCTGTATGATCAAATCCGTTGGCGTAATCTCCAATGTTCGTGCCATCGATTTGTTGCTGGAAGAAATTGCCTATATAATGCCCTTCTCCGGCGTCATTCCAAGTGATCAACTCTACCAAGTCTGGCTGCAAATCCAATATTTGTTCGAATCGCTGTGGCAAGTTGACTTCTCCAATGCGGTACCAGTCTTGGCCTACGCCTTGGTATTTAAACTGGAAACTTGATAGAGCTATATAGTAGGTGTCTCGTGAGCATTTGTGCTGGAAAGGTAAAAGAAGGAGTGTGTAAAGGGGAATTCTTACGCATCAGATAAACTTTGCCAGCGGCGCGCGCTTGCTGGAGCAGGTTCTGATCAACACTATCGGATACGTTGGATTTGCCAGTGTTTGTAGCAGGCCACGCAGACTCCCAGCTAAAGACACCATCGGCAACAGTATAAGTTGAAAAGAAGTTATTCGGCCAGCCACTCCAGTCGCCAAAGTTGGGAATAAAGTACGGGTTAATGCCTTGGGCCTTTAGTGGCTGCTTAAAGCCTGAGAGCCAGTCAGAGTTTGCGATGAAGCCACCATCATAGGTGCTAACGAGAGGCCTGCCGGAGACGGTGTAGTACGAAGGGCGAGAAATATAGTTGAGCAAGAATGATGGGATCTGAGATGGAGCAATGGTGGTTCGCCAACTCATGTCAAACGACATAAATAGCTTGAAGCCATTTTGGTCAGCTGCATCAAACAAGTATCCCAACGCTTCTAGAGCCCAGGAATCCGTAATGTCATGAGTGTTGAGCGCAAAAGCGTCGAAGCCTACTGCCTTTGCATCTATAATATCCTGCACAGCGTCTGTTGCTTTCATGGATCCGACCATGTAGTGGGCAAATCTATTATTGAATTAGCTCAGTACGCACAAGTCGACTTGTATATGCAACGACGCTCAAAGAAGGGCTTCTTACACCGCTCTCGGCACTGTAGTTGATGTTGGTCCAGAGCCACTCGACTTTGTAGAACTCGCTTTAGTCGTCGTGTGCACAGATGACGAAGTTGAAGACGTTGGAGGGGTAGAAGTAACCGGAGTTCCCGTTCCTTTGCTGACCTGGATATTACACTTAGCAATTGATCTGTCTTCAATCAGGATTCAGATTTCTTACCAATGAGGCTGTAGAGTATCCGGAGGGAACAGAGGTTACGCAAATGCCGGCAACCGAACCTCCGTTAACAAAGGCTCCAGTTAACCCGACCTCGCAGCAGAATCCATTCCCAAAACTTCCCGTCCACAACGACCAAGCAGCGTCTGCGCAACTTGGAGCGCCTTCAACACTGCCTCGGCAGTTATTTGCTAGAAGTTGCACAGCACGATTAGCAGATGTATATCTGACTAGAACCCAGGAATATTCGCTTACTAGAAGGACAACAGGCTTCTACTTCACCATTTCCGGTGGCCTGGCAGTTTGACGTCGAAGGGCAGCAAGACCCGTTACCGCAAGATTTGGTATTGGCAGGACATGATGCCGACTGCAGTGACCAACCTTGACCTGCCACCGCTCTGGGCTGTAAAGGCGGAACTACCGTTGAAAGAGCCGAAGATACAAGAGTTCCGAAAATAACGAAGGAATGTAGCGCCCCCATGATGCCAAGAGAACGCTAGACAGCGAAGCAAACGATTGACAGAAAAGCACTCCTAATAGACAATGCCGCTTGCAAGTTATGTGTATCTCCGAAAGAAAGCGAAGTCGTATAGTATATATATACTTAACTCGAAATCATCTTGTGAAGCCGCGCAAAAACATCTCGGCCAAATGGAATAGATCCGCTTCGTGAGTTAACTTCATTCTGCCATAATAACCTCGTGTTATCGTAGGATGACGGTAAAATTCTCGCATCCTTCCATATTTAACCCTAGGCGATAGAGTCTTAGCATTAACCTCGCTAAGAAGCTCCTTGGTCAACATAAAAGAAACCCCTGGCTGCTTCACCCCGCATTTTTCGACTCACGCGGGAAATCGGCCCGCTCGCAATGGAAATAGTAGTCCAAGAGTTTTAGTTCCGGTAATAACGGCTTTTCGCGTCTTGTTTTCGTCTCGCGAAACCCCTGTTTCGCTCGAATAGTATCATGCTTCGGAATATACCTAGTTAAGCTTAATATACAAAGCTCTCGAATATCGTGCCTTGGTATATACAGTTGCAAGGGCTTGCTCGATACTTCCTCACAATGGCTCTAGGTATTCATTTAGGCTTCCAGTGCTGACACTTGTACACGTACATATGTGCAGTGTTTCGAGGCAGCGATTCTCAGGAATTTCATGTTCACGCCAAAGACCAAGCAAAAGAGCGTGGCTATTTTCACCATATAACAAAGTTCAGGGGGCTATTCAGAATGAACGTGCAAGTAAATTCGTAGCTTTCAAATCGTAACAATATGCTCAATACAAAGTTTCCCAAAAATATAATCCCACTCAAGCGCAAGTTATAGCTTCGTCCTTACTTAATCATCGAATGTTCCCCTCATAGGGATCTCATCATCATACTTGCCCTCTTCCTTCTTCATATGCTTGTCAAAGCTCTGCGTCGACATCTGTACCTTGTCAAACAGCGTTCTATCCAAGACAGGAGCTGCAGGCGGCAGCTGGCCCTTGGCACGAGCGGCGTCCGCTTGCTTGGTGTAGTTGTGCAGTGCCAGGCTTGATGCAATCTGGAAGGCGTTTCTGATCTGTCGACCATTCCAGCAACCGGTGGATCGAGCGAGGTCCTCGTAGTGCTTTGCAGCAAAGTCAAGGATCTCGTCATCTTTGATGACCATTGAGGGCTCACCAGTCATCTTCTGTCGCTCAGACTCCATGACCCTGAGCTTAGCGACGTTGAGACGGAAGATCTCAGTTGTCTGAGTCTTGTCGAGAGGTGGGTAGTACAGAGACAGGTGGATACGTGACTTGAAAGCCTCATCAATAGTGCCCACACGGTTAGTTGTCAAGAACAAGAGACCGTTGTAGTACTCGAGCACACGGAGGAACACAGATACAAGAGCATTTCGCTTCATGTCCAGCTTGGATCGCTGCGAGAGGAAAACATCTGCCTCGTCAAGGAGGAGCACGCAGTCCCACAAGTGCGCAAGGCGGAAAACATTCTTCAGAGAAGACTCGACCTCGTGAGGCGAGAGACCGAGATCACCGCAGGTAATCACAAACAGCGGCTTCTTGTTCTCCATGGCGACAGCTTCAGCAGTCGCAGTCTTGCCCACACCAGGCACACCGTGCAGCAGAACGACGAGACCACGGCCCTTGCCCTGGATCAGATCCTGTCCTGGGCCTTCTGTGGCAGCGTCAACATATCGCCGCTCCAGCTCCTTCTTCCGGAAGTGGGACATGACCAGACTACGGACAACATCCTTGTAGTCGCCATGAATTCGGAGGTTCTCGAACACTCCAACCTCGCGCTTGATAGGCTTGAGGAGGTTCAAGTCGACAGGCATGAAGCGACGCTCTCGTAGGGCATACGCAAACATACGCTTGGGGAGCAAGACAAGATCCTCATCGCGTAGCTTCTGAGCCTGCGCGTTTGCCTCAAAGTTTCGAGATCCTCTCAGGCGGTTGCGCAAAAAGGTATCAACAGCGAGATTGTCTCGGCGCTGGCGGCTCTCGATGCCATCGGCCTTTTGGATAATCTCCTTTTGCACATATGACCTGTTCTGACGGACGCCATCAAACCATTTCTGGATTGGAATCTCATCATCGGCAATCTCACAGCGCACAGCCTTGTTGACGGCCAACTGGTGGAAGTCAGGGCGCCAGTTGGGCATCTTCTGGTACGCCTCAGTCATATCAACAATCACATCACTTTCAACGAACTCTGGGTGGCGCATCTTTTCGTAGTACTCATTGTCCAAGATCTCCTGGTCAGGGTCATTGCGGTGCGAGGGCGGGTTCCTCGTCAAGGTCCACGCGTTGTGCTGCTGGTGGCGATCATCCAAGTAATGCAGGAACTTGCGGCCCTGTTCCTTCAAGCCAGCGATCAGCTCTTCATGGCCAGTCTGGTAGCGCATTGGATAGCAGGGCAGCGAGTCGATGGATCGTTCGCCCGAGAAGCCTTCAATCTCAAACTTGGTCTTCACGGCACCAAAGGCGGTACCATCGTAGTCCACGTAGTATGCAGAGATCTTGAACTTGTTTTGGTCGTCAATGTCGTCAAACTCGTCGAAGAATCCCCAGCCGTTTTTGGGGTAGGACGTCTCAGGCTGCGGTGCCTGGATCTTGTAGATGCGCCAAACCTCATGGTATCGTCCGCCAGCTTCAACAGCGGCTGGCATGTGGACCAGGTCTCCCACCCGGAAAAGAGACCACAAGTCGTCAAACTTGACTTTCTCAGCGGTGCTGCCCTCGAAGCGTTTGTAGAGAGGCATGATTTCCTCGTCGATGAACTTGACGTAGCATCGCATGTCCCTCAGAGCCTCGGGGCTGTCCATGAGGCCGTCAAAGTCTTCGTCGACGTTTGAATCGACCGATGCGAGGGATTCGACGTCATCCTTGTCATCTTCGTCACCCTCTGCGTCAGACTTGGCGTCGGTATCAGTGTCATTCTTGCTGTCGATCTCGACGATGACCTCGGCCTCTTCACTAGCCGCATCTGCAGCATCAGAGTGCTCATCAAGCTCTTCGTAGTCGGCCCATTTCTCTTCCAGAGTGGCAAGAATTTCTTTCATCTTGGGCTGGAAGTACACAAGAGCCTTGAACGGGCGCATGAATGTGCGAGGGGTTGATCTCGACTCTGTGTCGTTTAACAGGGACGTCAGGTGTCCCAAGATGGGCTGTGACTGCACACGAATGCGCTGGATCTCTGTATCAGTTGAGAGGAGCTCGTTTCTCTTTTCCCGCTTCACTTTATCGAGGGGATCAATCTTCTTGCGGCGGTCGGCTCCGGCATCATAGAGGCTGTAGAAGCTCTTGCGTACTCGAGCTGTCTCTTCGCTACGGCGGATAGCACGCTCGCGGCGGATCTGACCCTGAAGCCCAGGACCAGCCATGAGGACATCGACGGCATAGTCAGGCTCGTTTTCGCCCTGGAAACGGTTCTTGAAGTTTTCAAAGTTGACCTTGCGGATTTCAGGGATCTTGGGGCGCCACTTGGCCGCAACTCGACGCTGGTCAGCAAGGATGCGCTCGCGGCGCTCTGCCTCCTCTTGGAGTGCAATAAAGTCGAGATCATGAGGGCCATATGTGCGTGCCGAACGGCCAGTGCCGTTGCCATTGCCATTGTTACCACCAAATCGGCCACCACCCCGTCTGGGGATGGGCTTTCTGGTGGTCTGCTTTGTGCGAGCCATTGTTGCGTCTGGCCTTTGAGTGTTGTAGGATGGTGGTTGGAAATGGAAAATGGGGGGTTGTGAGAGAGGTTGAGTGAGTATGGAGTAAAAGGATAATTTGATGAGAAGAAGTCGACATATTAATACCACTCAGACTGCTCGTATAAGCCATGAGCCTCCCTCTTAGCGAAGTCGTGACTCACGCCGCAGCTACTAGGCAGCTGCAAGGCAGCCACCGTGAGATTGAGAGGCCTCAGCCAATGAACTGGCATGGGTCTTGCAAGAACCCAGGCAACCACCTGGTAATATTTTAGAAGTAGCTTTATTTTCTCAGATCGTTGCTGGTTTTCATGTAAGAACTTGATGAGCTGGCTCCTGCTATTTCGTTTTCCGTAAAGCGTAGGACTATCTGCATGCATGATTAGTGGGATTAACGATGTGCAGCCATGAAATATGAGATCATGTTCGATAGCGTGAAGTTACAAGTTACATGAATGATAACTCTAAGCCAAACAATTGGCCATGCTCCGTCTAGGAAGAGCTACAGATGCCGGCATTTCTCCCGTCATGTCATAACATTCCTACTCTCTTAATGTTACTTTGCCTCGGGCAAAAGATGGCCAGCAATAGTTGACTTGAGCCTTATCCGGTGCTCATTGATAGAAACAAGCAACCTGGTTGTAAACTCTAATGAAATTCGATTCAGAGTCATGCCACCCGAATCTAGATATGCTGTAAAGTGCCGATGGGATCATTGAGAAAGTGCCGTGAACTAACAATGGCTAACAATTGAGGGTGTCCAGCACCGTGCACCAACAGCACGAAGTAAAACGTGGGCTTCTCGGCTCGATCGCCTGCAAGACCCCAGAATCGTATTTTGGAGGGGGATCCTGCCCTCCCCCTTTCTGTGCACCGCCAATTGAGCGATTGAGGCTCTGCAAGGCGGAGTCGATGGATGCCTTGAGGTTGGTGGGCTTAGAGGCAAATACATGCACACAGCCACGCCAAACCCCACTACTATGATCCGGAGATCCATCCAACCATCGGCAGACGATATAATCCTTGCTACGTTATTATGCATACTGTAGTCGTATGTAGTTATCACAGTTTCTGTCAAGTCTCAGAACAATGGCCCCGCTCTTGGGAATGGGTCAGGCTCTCATAAAGCTTATTTTCTAATCAACCTTGTCAACCTCTCCTCTATGTCAGATAATTTTCACATGCACGTTGATATGTACGCGAAGCCTCTTACATGGCGTGTCTCTTAGTTATTAATTATTCTCTCACCTCAACGGGTCTGCGCAAGACAGAAAAGACTTGCCACAGCTCCCAATGACTTCTTACAACAGTTCTTTCATTTATAAACTACCCTCGTTTCGTGGGTTGTCAACACGATACTTGACATCGCTCCTCTCGGAACACGGAGAGGCATATTACTTCCAAGCTAGTCATTTGAGATTTAAGTTGTAACAGTGAATATTATTTATTCATAGCTGACTTGGGGTATCAAAAACTATCAACATTACTACGGCTCCCCGAAATCTCCGTATTCGTACCGAAAAGACAAGTCTATCTGGTAAAAAGTATCGCTGCTCATAACATGCAGGTATTCAACATCGCCAACAATCGATAAAAAAATTCTTTTTGCGCGCTAGGACGGAAGAAAAAATGAAAAATTAAAGCTCTTTTTCTCTTCATGTCTCATCCACCGGGTTGGTTCAAAAAATAGTAGCGCCAAAACGTCGCAGCTTGCAATTTAGTCGTATACCGAAGCCTTTGACCACTTGGAGCCAGCTCGAATTCTCTTTCCATATTTGTAAAAGAAAAACGGGACTGGGATCAGCAATGCGGCAAACCCACCCGTGATGCTGGAGCCTGGTCCAACGCCAATGTTATGGAACAAGGGACCAACCACCAGGGGAAAGGCAGCAGCAAAGCAAGATCGAAGAAACGTATTGGCTGCAATGGCTGATGCAGCGTAAGCTTGGAAGGTATCCACCAAGTAATTGAGTGCAGCCTGGAAGATGGTGAAGAAGCCGGTTCCCAGTAGCACGAGGCCGATGCAAGGAACGATCCAGTGAATATCGCGTTGGCCACCGGTCCAGCCTATCATAAACTGTCCGCCACTAAAGAGAATAGAGCCGAACATCATGGGCGGAAGTCTTTTTTCCGGGACAGCACGGTTACCGGCAGCGTGATATGCTTTATTGTAGAGGAGTTGGTTGTAAACATTAGCAGCACATCCAAAGATTGCTCCTAGAAAGATGCACGAAAAGGGCAGCGTTGAGACCAAAGGGTTCCAGCCACGAATTTCTCCAAATATGATGGGAATTGCTCCCAGCTGCATATACAAGATGCCGTAGCAGAAACTGGCATACAGGGCGACAAGGAAGCAAATAGGCGTAAGAAGCAGCTGCACCGGCCGTAACAAAAACTTCTTGCAGAGCTCTTTCACGCTGACATCCCATTCTTCGAATTTGGCGTGAAGAGCCCAGTTTCCGCTCTCATGGCGCAGTCGGCGGGCTTTGTAGACTAGGAGTTTCGGGGGGTAGCTTTCATCGATGAATATGACTGCTATAAGGAGAATGAAGGCCTGCAGAATTCCCGTGAGATATTCAGTCCAGCGCCAACCTAGAGATGGCTGTTCAGCCATAGCCGCAGAGACGATGGGGCCTAGACATTTTGTCAGCAAGATTGGGTTTTGTATCATGTTGGGAAAAGATCATGCACGCACCTAATGCCGGTCCACCGACAACAGCCATAGCATACCCAGCCATAGCGATACCACGATGGGCTGGGGTATAAAGATCACCCAAGACGCCTCCAGTATTCGTTACAGGTGCAGAAGCGAAGAAGGCTCCAAAGAACCGGGTCAGCATAATAGTCTGGAGGTCCTTGGCCGTAGCAGTGCCGAAACTAAAGGCGATGGAGATGAACATCGGAATCATTACTGCAGTCCGTCGGCCGTATACCTCGCTCAGCGGTGCCCACAGCAGCGGTCCCACTCCGAAGCCACAGAGAAATAGAGTTGTGCCAAGTACGGCGACCTGAGATCCTACATGAAACTCTTTGGCGACCAGTTTCGTACCAGCAGAATATGACGATGAAGCCCAGGTGGCCGTCATGGTAACGAGTCCATAAAGAGCCGTCGTGAGCACTTTTTTGTGTGTAGGCCAGTTTAGCGGGTGGTAGGGGTCATCGGGTCCATCGAAGGTGACAATCTCATCTTCCGTCGTCTTGATATGCGCAAGAGGATGTGTAAACTGAACATCTGGTCGAGAACGAATTCTTGATAGAACTGTCTCCCGTCTTGATAAAGCTCTTGATAAGGGTCGATTCAAACTTGAGCTGCTCGCTGACTGAGGTCGAGGTCGATTCTTGTTATTCTGAGACACATTTGACAGAGTTTCATGAAGGGCTGGACGGTGGCCATCCGGCTCGTCATCTTTTTCTCTGTCGTGTATACTGTGGCTAGTTGAGGTACTCTCTCTGGATATGCTCTCTTCGTCCGGCATCTTGATGATGATAGCACGTGAGGTGCATTAAAAAGCCACATCAATCTCTTTAGCGCATCTTCAAATCCCGAATCATGACCCATCGTGGGAGCGGCAGCATCCCTACCTATATAAATAACTATTGCACGAGCGACAACACAGCCGAAAGTCGGAACAAATTTTTCCACACTGGTCGACCGCTAATCGAACTCGACAGAAAAGCAAGGCCAGCAATTGGTAAGTGGGAAACAAACCCGGTCGCCTTCGATATCTGCCGTCGATTGATTCCGATCCACAACCCGGCTCAACTGTGCCGATTGTTAGGGGCCTATGCTGACGTCAACGGCCTATTCGACCGCGCAAGGTCCGGCGAAAGATGTAGACGCGAGCCGAGCACGGCGCCGATGCCAGTAGGCTATATGCTGATGGCTGCCATTCGTTGCTGTTGGTCATTAAGTGGGCTTTGTCAAGGCGGATATGCTAAAGAAGCCGTTCTGTCAGGTACGATATTCCCGTATTCCGGGGCTAGTTTCGGTTGAGCCGTGCCATCAAGGTTGCCGTTTGAAAGTTTCCGTGATGATGGTCAAAGACGAGTCAAAGTCTCCGTGACTATGATGAAAGACAATGAATGTGAGTCAATCTGAATTATAACATTTACCACACCCTTAACAATACTAGTAGCGTTGGGATTGCCAACGACTTACTTGTACAACAAGGACAAAAATGCCCATTATTTTAGTGGCTTCAAGTCAGGAAGCTAGGGACCTTGTCCGATGGACAGCGGGGAGTTAGCTCCCACCCTACGGGGCACTCAGTACATCCCCTTTAATCGCCTGGTTCTCGGGTCTCCGCTGATAAGGCTGCAAGCAGCCTTGTGAGCTTATTCTCCTTTACGAAGGCGTCATAACAGGGCCTAGGATGGGAATTCTACTGCTTGGCTTGATTCTTCATATTAATCATGACCCGTTTAGAAAATTGTCTTTCGTTGGCATAAGGCTGCAATACAGTGCCCACAAAATGTTCATTCTCAGCCGTAGTTGGGTTCTACTTAGCCTACCCTGTGAACAAGAGTAAACAGCAACACGGGAATTTTTTCGCGGCCGGGGAAACGTAGTAATCCTTCCATCATAAATCAGATATCAGAAATGGAATATTATCTATTAGAGCACACAAGTATTGTTTTGCCAAAAGGTCCCTCAAAGCCGAGACAATCTCCGCGTGCGTCAACAGATGCTCGGCTGCGAGATCGGTTTCCGAGTTGCTTGACTTTCACCCAAAATAGCAACAAGGGGTTTTCAACTCCAAAAAAGATTACAGAACATGAACATACTATGGCAGATGATATATTAGCCGGAGAGATGCATCAAAAGAATACGTAATTTGTCTAAGAAGTATCGCCGAAGTATTTTGACACACGAGCGTAAGCGTCCGTGGCTAGCCAATGTTGATTATCAATCTTCAGACTGATAAAATGATATACACACAAGTATAATAGCATAGCTCAAAGGCCGGTATTGTGTCGGCGCCTTACATGATAGAACAAGCCAACCAGATTGATGAACGGCTCTGTATAATACACTGCGCCCATATTACAGACGGTCACTGATCAACATGAGTGTCACTATTATAGATAGTCAATACATATTATCCTCTGGAACAGGACTTCTTGGAAGGAAGAAAAAAAAAAAACTGTGAAAATGGAGAAGAAAAATGAGACATGCAAGTTTGCAATGGCAAAAATAGAAGCTGACGAGAGTGGGACTCGAACCCACGCGGATTGCTCCACCAGGAATTGCTGTTAAGGTAGCCTTAACCTGACGCCATAACCAACTCGGCCATCTCGCCATTTCATATCAGGGTAGGCCTTAGTTATATATATAGACTATTCATACACCTCACGCGAGCAACACTTCCGAATGTATCTTGCAATCTTACAAGTAGTCAATCGTTCTCGTTTATTCATACAGAATTGCAAGAATCCAATCAATAAAAATTATGCCTTGAGGTGTAGCTAAGGGCTGAAATACTGAAGTACGCTGCACGGGTAAGAGTGACAAAACTACATGTGGCTACGTTGGATGTAGTCTTCCATCCACAGATACGATTGGCCATAGATTCACTATGCTGCGCTCATAAAGTTGTTTGAGATGAAAGTATTTTGGTAAAATCTACTATTTATATAGTTACGCTGAATATTTGAACGCTCCCAGCTTGAAAAGCTTCTTTGCGTTATCCTTTCCAATCTTCCTCACATCTTCCGCATTCTTCAATGATACGCCATCGTACCAATCACAGGCATCGCCAAAAGACTCGAATGGATAGTCAATGGAGAAAAGAATCCGGTCCGCGCCCAGCTCTGTAATGCAGTACTCCAACGTCGGCGTCGAGAAGTGGCCACTTGTGGTGATCCAGATGTTCTGTGCAAAGTATTCTCGAATCGTCTTCTTACATGCCAGGCCCAGCGGCTTCTTCACGTCTTCGAACCAGTGATTGATTCTCCAGAGGTCAAAAGGAATGTGCTCTCCCAAGTGGCCAATAATGATTTGGAGCTTGGGGTGTCTATCGAAGACGCCGTTTGTGACCATTCCCAGGAGATGCAGGCTGACGCCCTGAGCGAAGCTGAGCGGAGGTCCGACGAGCCACTTTCGCTTGGCCCATAATTTCTCGTACATGGTTCCTGTGGGATTTCTAGGGTGCAGATAGAATGGAACGTCCAGCTCCGTGACGGTGGACCAGAAAACATCCCATTCAGGCCCATCATAAAAGACCATGTCATCTCCATCTGCACCGGCGCGCTGCGTATCGTTGACAAGCGCGCCCTTGAAGCCCAGCTGCGTTACGCATCGTTTCAACTCAGTGGCTGCCTCCTTGGGATCATGCATTGAAAGTGTACTGGCATTGGGATTTAGCTTTATTTCGAGGTGATGGTATAGGCACGAGATAGAGATACTTACGCTAAAGCACCGAATCGATCCGGGTGGTCTTTGATTGCGCCCGCAATATAGTCGTTAATCTCAACAGCAAAGGCCTGTGCCTCTTTTGCGTCCCAAATGTCCTGCACGCCTGGTGCGGTATATGAAAGCAATGTGTAGCCGACGCCATGCTTATCCATATATGCGATGCGCGTAGTGGTAAGATCTGTCATTTCATGTGCGTGCTTTTCAGGGTCGACGGCGAAAAGTGAAGCCCACCATCTCGTCTTCTCCTGCATGCGAGGTAAGGCGAAGGCCTCTTCTAGAGCTACTTTGCCGAGCATTGTATTTATCGTAGGGGGTTTTTTTTTGTTGTATACCTCACGATACGCAGTCTAAGGATAGGAAAAGAAACTTTGCGACAATGATGGAACTGTTACTACTCGAGTCAAGCAAGCGATGTGGCTGCTACACGTATAAATAAGATCTCAATTCTTATTTATTTGTCAATGCTAGGGGGGATATTATCCTTACAGCTGCATTCGCGCGCACTTCAATCTCATAGCCGCTCCTCCAACATGCTCCCCCTCTTGCGCATGATGTCGGCTGAGGGCCAATAATTGCTTCTGACGCAAGAGCGTTTCATCCAGAAGCCCCATACAGATCGAGGCTAGGAGATAATATCAGAGGGGCTATAGAGGACTTTCGTCCTAGCGGAGGCCTTCCCCGCGGTCTATTCGAGAAGATTGAGGAGACGGCGGTGGGTATCAACGGCAGATGCAAACTAACGGCCTGGAGCCGATAGAGGAAGCGGGGAAGATGGCCAGGGAGTTTGCCGCACAGTAGATAACGAGATAATACTGTAGGCGGATACGGTCACGCATTCCTATCACTATCACAAGACAAGGGAGTTGGTAATATCTCAGCTGCCAGACCTCGTCATCGCCGCCCAGGGGTGTGTATTCAACAGGTGATATCTGGAGATGGGAGATGGCCCCTGAGACAAACCGAGCCGCGCTTGGTGCACCTGGAGGCCGCCGTTAGCCATTCTTCAAACCATTCCTTCGCAATCAAGCTGGAGCGGCTTGGGCGGATATCCCCTAGCCGTTGTCTTGGTCTTTTGATTGTCTGAAGATGCCACGGCCAAAGGTCCATCCAAGCCAGCGCCAGCGCGCTGCAGAGGCGTGCAACTTTTGCCGCGCTTCTAAGAAGCGATGTAGTGCCACGGTGCCTTGCACCGCCTGCCAGAGACGCGGCATTGGGGCATCGTGTGTTCTGACTCATCAGCCTCGAGGCTGGAGGAAGAAACATTCGCCTCGCTCAAGAGCCACTGCGCCGGAGCAGGCCCGGTCGTCGCCGGATGGTGGAGACCAAAATCCAGAGGATGAATCTGCGTGGGGCCGAGATGGCTTCGCCAATATTGTTCCATCGGACTGGGCTCCGGAGACAGATCCGACTTCGATGAACAATGATGCTGATGGGGAATACCACCCTCCCACTCCATCTGATTCTCGAACAAGCTTTCCAAATGAGGCCATCTCCAGATCGACGCAAGAGCCGCCGCAGCTCTCTGCAAATTCTGCATCTCCAGCTCAAGGACCGGAGTCTCATGCTCGCATGCTTTTGAACCTACGGGGAGAGCAAGGTAAGTTGCTCACAGGCTGGTCTGCTAAGGTTGTGTTGATCTAACGAATTCACTACAGTCTACATTGGCGAAGCAGCTTCTCTGTCATTTCTTCAGCTCATTAGAGATACGGTGACAGCTCAAATCGGGCCCTCGCAATTCTCGCAGAGTGATAAGCGCCATAGTATGCTGGAGACAGAGCCTTCTGCTGCGGTGGACTCGAATGGCTTGGAGCCAACTACTTATAATTTAGATGTAGAAACTAGTCTATTCTACGCTCGCATCTTTGAAGCTGCGGTAAGCATGCCGTTCAAGCTCTCCTCATTCCTCGTTGCAATGCTAATTACATATGAAGACCGGCGGACTGCTGGATATATTTGGACCGCTAGAGATTGAAGAAACATTAGTAAAGATTCGAACCGATGGATCTCAATCAGTTAGTGCGTACAAGTATGCCTCGATTGATCTCGTGGTAGCCATTGGCGCGCAGTGCAATTCACCAATGGACGCGCAGCAAGTCGGATCAGTATATTTTCGGCAAGCACAGAAACGCGCATTTTCCAGCATGTTGGAGGATCCTACCATTGACATGGTGCGCGTCTTTCTTCTCATGGCCTTTTATATGCTTGGGCATTGCCGAAGAAACACAGCATTCATGTACTTGGGGATTGCGTCAAGAGCCGCAGTTGCTCTTGGGATGCATAGCCGCCATTCATATGCAGATCTGAAGAATCCATTCTGCCAGCTGAGGTATGTTGAATGATGTATTCGTTTATAAATTTCCCCCGACTTAAACTTATGAATTCGACAGACTGCGAACATGGATGAGCCTCTGTGTACTAGATATGCTTGTATGCTCTATCCTTGGAAGGCCACCCGCAACAGCTGGTTTGAGGGCAGAGCTCGATACCACCGCCATTGGTTCATCTACGTCTCTAGACACAAGAAGCTGCCAAAGCTTATTTGCGTCGTACAATATACTCACCATTATTAATGAGAGCGTTGACGCACTGTATGGGAAGAAAGTCACATCTACCGCTATTGTGGAACAATTCTTGAGCAAAATTGAAGATTGGAGTCAAAAACTTCCCAACTTTCTACGCAATCCTCTTACTTCTAAAAAAGGCCCCTCATCACGAACAGTGGCAATGGACAGTATACATATCGCCTGTCTCTACTACTTTGCCATTACCTTGGTTACTCGACCGGTATTAATATCCAATCTTACTTCTCGCCAGGGTGTTGCGTCACCTTCTTCTTCACCTCTGGCGTCCGCATGCATTGATGCAGCAGTGTATCTGGTGCAGACGTGCTCAGACGCACACAAATCAGGGCTTCTTCTTGGCAATATGTGTATAATGAAGTAAGGTATTTGCATGCGTGGTAAAAAGAACTATGGCTAATCGTGGATTTAGGGCACTCATTTTTGCTGCTGGCCTCATTCTTGGCTTCGACATGTTTGCTAAAAAGGAGCTCGATTACGAGGTTGAAACGACTTTCCGTAGCGCGAAAGACGTTCTCGATTTCTTGGGCATTCAAAGCCCCCAGGCTGCTCATTACTCGGGAATTCTAACCTTGCTATCTGACGCGGTTGTGAAGCAGCGGATGAAGACGCCTACACGGCCTCGGAGTAGATACGTCGGAAAATTAATCTCCTTTAGCAAGGAAGGGGACACTGGTCAAGACAATAACCTGAACAGTAATGATGGCGACGATGTGGCTCTGCCTCATAATAACACAGCACCAGCCAGTGGAGACATTGGTGGGCTTTGGATGACAGACATTTCGGGTCAACCCGCCGAGATGGATGGAGATATGTTGCGGGGGTGGGATATTCTCGACTTGTCTCAGTGGGATAGCTTTCCTTTCTATAGCCCCAGAGTTTTTGGATCAGACTAATCTTGCATTGGCGGCGTTGGATGGCGATATTTTGATAGACAACTGACTTCGAAATCTTGTTCATGTTACATTTACATACCTAGGTACAGGGCTGTGGAGTTGGATTTATTCAGAGGTGATCATTTTTGGCTTGGGATTATAATACGAATACAGAACCCCATTGGGAAGTAGTGTGGATGACATATACGCAACACATGATGTGCGTTTGCAGTAGTAAAAACCCAGCGGCAATCGGAAATGGCCTCTGCCTAATATTATACATTAGCTAGGCATATTTGATTAATGACGAGTAACATGTCGAGACAGATAAGACGTGAAATTCCAAGCGGCGGCTTTTGCAACCTTGTGGCGGCTATTGCACCTAACATCTACGCGTCCAGGGGCCATAGCCGCCAGCAACCGTGATAAGCCTGCCAACTTTTCCCACTTCGGTGTCCGTGTAAGGGGTGACGTGAATGGCGCTGCAAGGAGGGAGATAGCGATGACGGATTCGCTGACGGGCGTATAGGATCGAAATCATCAGCGTAGAGTGATTAACCGCTCCACGGATAGCTGTATATGAAGAGACACGAGATAGATAAACTTCAGCTTTGCCCAGCACTAGCTTCCCTTTTGCTTTGTTATTCTAAACTATTAAACGTAGCTTGCCCAAGCAAACGCAGCTAACTTGTCATACTTTTTTAACCAGTCTTTCTCTTTCAAAATGAAGTCAGATTTCCCTTCAGGCTGGAGACGCCTCAATGTGGGAGTCGTCGGAGGTGGCATCGGTGGCATGTCTGTTGCCATTGCTCTGCGTCGCGCCGGCCATGAGGTCACAATCTATGAAAAGCACGATTTTGCCGGCGAAGTAGGCGCTTCAGTCTCATGCGCTGCAAATGGCACGCGATGGCTTCACGAATGGGGTGTTGATATCGCAAAGGGGGATCCTGTCGTGCTCAAGAAGTTGATCAACCGCGACTGGAAGACGGGCGAGCCGGTCAGTGTTTATGACCTGGACGATTATGAAAAGAGGTGGGGGTATGTCTACAATATGTTTCACCGACAGTACATGCATGCCATGTTGAAGGATTCTGCGCTGGGAGAAGAGGGGAAGGGGACACCAGCGAAGATAGAAGTGAATCACCAAGTAAGTAAACAAGGCAAGGATGCGCCACAGAGCAACAAAGTGCTAATTCCATACGGCAAAGTGCAAAGAGATTGATGTTGATGCTGGAAAAATCACATTTACAAATGGCCTTGTTGCCCAGCACGATCTCATCATTGGCGCAGACGGCATCGGTTCAGTTGTTCGCAGCGAAATTGGCATTCATCCAGCAAAACGACCATCCGAGCAAAGCTGTCTTCATGCAAACGTTACTACAGAAGAAGCCGTCAAGCTAGGTCTGATGGACTATTCGCAACACAGCGCCCTTGAATATTGGGGAGGCCAAGAGGGCAAGTGGGACAAGATTGTTCTGTCGCCATGTAACGGAGGCAAGCTGTTGTCGTACTACTGCTTCTTCCCTCGCTCAATGGGCGACTACTCTACACATACCTGGGGACATGAAGATAGGCCGGTGGAAGAGCTACTTGCGCCGTATCCGAACCTAGACTCACAAGTGTTGTCCCACTTGAAGATTGGAAAAGAGATCCAGCCATGGCGGCTATGGGTACAGTGAGTAGAGAAACGATGATGCGATATAAATATCACCTCGCTGACTATAGTACCGCAGCGACCCTTACCCTTATATTCACAAGAACAATGTCTGCTTGCTAGGCGATGCAGGACACCCGGTATGTTTATTCGCTCAATTGACTATTCAGTACTAGCCGAGCTGACACAAAACAAGATGATGCCCCATCAAAGCCAAGGCGCGTGTATGGCGATAGAAGATGCTGCTGCGCTTGGCATCCTCTTTAGCGAAAATTATTTCAGCGGAGACGTCCAAGAGGCCTTGGCTGTCTACGATGCCGTTCGACTTCCCAGGGTGACAAGAGTGCAGTCCGCAGCAGCAAAGGCTGCCTACAACATTAATGAGCGAATTGGTGAGTTGGACTGGGAGATGGCCATTGACAATATAGCACTAACTGTGATTTGCGTACAGGCTTTTCACAGAACAAAAACATCTCCACATACAAAGTGGAGGATGAGAAGAAGAAGCTTACCATTGAAGAAATGAATGCGTGAGTCAAACTTCCAAGTGTTGTGGTGTCTGACAATCGGCTAATAATCGAGCTAGGTATGACATGTACAAAGATATTGAGCAGGCACTGGCAGAGAAGCGAGGAGCCGTGTTCCGGGAAAAGTTCATTCACGGATTGCCGGTTGGCTTGGAGCTCCCAAGCGGAATAATTATTGGACAGGAGGCATAGAAGAGAAAAAATAAGGACCGAGTATACCAATTTAGCGTTTTAATAGTCACAATGCTACACGTATCCGAGCTTGTGAAAACAGATATTGCCATCGGGTGTTAGAAGTTCAAACGAATAAAGCACTCTTACTTCAGGCCACCAATCGTTTAGATACGCCGTATGAGCTCCCAAAGAATATATATTACTATAAAACACACTAATTAAGGGAATCATTTCCGTGTTGCACTGCAACGCGCAGCCATGTGCATCAATGTATGTGCTTTCTAAGACGTTTTTCATCAGCAGATAAAAGTACGCATTCAATTTGTTTACATCAGCTATTCTAGTTATACATAAAACACCGTTAGACTAAATTTTCATCATGTTAAAAGGCATTTCGCAATCATGGCTCATTACTGCTTCTTTGCCAGCGTCACATTGTACTCCAAATCCCATTCCGCTTGCGAGTCTCCCTTGCGGGGCTTGAACTCAACAGTCAACCCATCCTTGACCGCAAACACACTATCGTCTTCAAGATATTTTGAGTCTTTATCGAAAATCTGAGTAGTCAAAGACCTGTGACCCTCCGATTCGACCTGTAGTTGCGCGTCAGCATTGGAGCGGCAGTAGAAGAAGCAATGTACTTACAATGAGATGGATATGTGCGGGCCGGTACTCGTGGCGATCCATAAGTTTCAATAGCTTTCCTGCGGGACCATCAAATGGAATCTAGCAACAAAAATTAATATCCAACGAAAATCGGAGGGATAATCAGGTTTCCTTACAGGGTATGGCGTTGGGCGCAGACAGTAGAACGAATACCGACCCTCTGCATCAGTAACAAATTTTCCTCGTAAATTGCAGTCAATCTGATCATCGTCCTGCTGCTCATACAAGCCTAGTACAATCAGCATCAGCGACCATTTGCGTTCAGAAAGCTCAAAGTAGCTTACCATTTGTAGATGCTTGCCAGACATCCACCGTAGCATTTGCAAGAGGCTTGCCTGTCTCAGCGGATGTAACTTGGCCGTGCATATAAGCTACCATTGCGTCTTTTGGAGTGTTAAAGGTGATGGTAGTGCCGTTCTCTCGAATTGGCGCGTCAGCTCGCCAAAACGGCCCGAGAATGGCGGATGATGTAGGGGGTTTATCAGCCTTGCTGGCTTCTCTGTACGTGATATCATCCACAAGTCTACAGTCGACATCCTATTAGCCATTCCTGTATATGAGGCCTTTCAAATGAGAAAGAGAGCAACGTACGACTCCAGACCGATAACGTCGCATACCAGCTGCCCCTCATTGCGCTTGTCGTTGCTCATCTGCCCTGCCCAGTTGAGCATGGCAACGCCTGCTAACCACTCTTCCGTCGTCAAGTTGACTTCTCGTGCAAAATCGTGAACGTGCTGAATGAGAGCAGTCATGACTGTCCGCATTCTGGGCGTGGTCTCTGGGCCCATGGCTTGGACAACATGGTCGGTGAAATCCTGGCCGAGGACGTCGCCATTAGACATGGAACCCATCTTGGATTTTGATTAAGTCGAGGTGGTAATTCTGATAGATTCAAGTTGTAATCTTGAGATATACGAGAGAGCAGATATAAGAAGTGGTTGTTTGTAGAGCGCGCGAAAAGTTGTCTGGCGAATGACAAGAAGTTCTCCTCGTCACTGCAGTCTTATATCTTAAAGCCCAAGAAATTCCTCGGTACTCATCCAATTAATAAGAGACGATTATTCATGAATGGATAAGCCAAAAATGGTGGGCTGCATCATTCGATTCCTTCTTATTTGCTCGCTCCCTTTATGCCGTGGTGCGTTATCCGCCCGCGGGGTCCCCGCAGATCCGAAAGTGGCTGCATCGTCGGAATACATCCCGATCCCGACGCCTTATTATGGGTAGGTAGCCTATGTACGATTTAGCTGTGAAGATGCTGGCACTGACGGCTTGGTAGTAGACCAAATTATACTGCGAAGGCGATCAAGTCTATCATAATGAGGCTGTTCAGTCGGGTAGTCGGTTTACAAAGTATAGCGGAATGTCAAATATAGCCTCCGATGAAACCTGGGGCCGTTCTCGTGAGATCTCAGCCTAGTAAAAACCTGGAGGTGCCAATTATGGTGCTTAAGTTCTAAAACAAGGTAACATATATTCAACTAAATTGAGACATATGAAATCTTCTATAGACTTGATTAAAAAAGAAGACCCAGCCTCAGTCTGTCTATTCTAGCCGATAATCCTTTTCCTCATCCAATTCCCACTTGGCCTCATCCGAACCGTTTGGCCGGCTTGCTCTCCGAAATCCAATCTCCAACCCTTCAATCTCCGCCACCGGCTTCACTGCACGTACTTCAGCCTTGTACTTATCAGAATACCACTTATCCACGTATTTCGGGTTATCCACAAACTCAGGAAATACTTCTCGCATACGACGCAGCACGGTTCCCGAAATCTGATCCACGCTGTTATGGTACCGCAGCGCCAGAACCTCGGGACCCATTGTTTCTCGGAGACTCTGCTGAACATGTTCGGGCAGTAAGCCGACTTTGAACAGTAGAAGATCGTAGTGCAAGAGACTGGCCTTACCGTGCCAAGACCCACCACGAGTTGCCCGGTGATAGAGCCCAACGAGAGCTGTGATTGCACCGATGCAGCCGGTGCCGTAGTCTGAAATGGGGAACGGTGGCACCATAGGCTCGTCGAGGCCCATGAACTTGCCCTGCTCCCACGCAACGCCCGTCACCTGAAGTTGCCCTGTTAGTGAATGAAGATTGATAGACGATCCCTTTCGGACCATGGGATTCTTACGCAGTCTGCAATTTGCTGCCACCCGGCTCGTTTTGACCACTCGCCTTCATATCCAAAGCAGTTCTCGTTGACGTAGACGAAGCCTTTGCCCCTCTTGGAAGCTAGCTCTGCAAGCTGCTGGGGACCATATCCCAGTTTTGTAATGACTTCGGGACGATATCCATCAACCACGACATCGGCTTCGACCAAGAGCTTCTCGAACGTTTCCCTCCCTTCCGGTGTCTTGAGGTCTAGATCCGTCGCTCGTTTGCCCATGTTACCGTCTACTTGGAAGAACGGCACATCGCTAAGATTTGGACTCGTCACCTTGATGACTTCGGCACCATATTCGCCCAGAATCCTGGTGACTGTAGGGCCAGCAATGATGCGACATAGCTCGAGAACTTTGATACCGGAGAGTAATCGGTTGTTGCGGCTTGGAAGAGGGGCCTTTGGCGATTTATCTTCTATATTCTCAACCGACCAAGGGGAAAGTCCAATATTTGCTTTTCCCTGTCAACTGTGTCAGCCAATGTCACTCCTGCTTATATACGATCGGTTTTCCATGCTTTGACTTACATGAGGTGTTTTCAAAAACTCGGTGTGCTGAAAGGCTTGGACGCCTGCTTGCCTGTGCTGCGCATTCAACTTCTCCAAGTCATCTACCGTAAATTTCTTCACAGCAGATTCAATAGTTTCCACAATCTGCTCATGTGTTGCCAGATCCGGTCGAAACGGCTCCAGCCCAATCATTTTCAGCGTTGTTGAGGCTTCTAGTGATCCATGGATATGATAGTACTCATTGGGCGTTTTCGTGGCATATAAATTTGCAGACATGCGACGATAAGGATCAGATTGCGCGTGAAGCAAATCCGTATCTATGCGTGCACCATTAGCATACGAATAAAGAATTTCGTCAGCTGTGAGTTATACAAACCCTTTAACAGGCTCTTAACTTCTTTATCGAGCTTTCCATATCCGCCAACTCGTGCCAAGTATGCTTGAAACAGAAACGCTGTTGTCTTTTCAAGATTGATGACAATTTCCCTCTGTGCCGGTGAAGGCGCATCTCCCTGCTTTGTATCCGCGAGGAGAGACGCAATTGATGCCTCGACAGCCTTTAGTGCTGCTGTTGCCTCCGTCTCCTTGAATGGGATAGGGAAGTATGGTTGGTCGCGTTCTGCGACGAATTGAACATGATCGGCTCGGCTTGCTACTCCGCATGGCAGCGATACGGAGTCAAACGCATTGCAGAGATATTGCAAAATATTATGAGCCTCCTCTTTGGAGGAATATGCGGTGGCTGGTTTGCCGTTCGTTATAGGCGACATGATGTTATAATTCCCTGAATAGTTGAATGATCAAGCTATATCTGCTCTCAAGACTTTTATACAATCGTTCAGGTCGGCTCTAGGTCTTTGTTAATGCAAAACTGCCTGCATAGCCTACTCATAAATCGGCAACCCAATCCAAACTGCCGAAGGATGTAGATCAAAACAACAAGAAATGATTTAAAATCTTCTGGAATATACCGGATACAACAGCTTCTCATGCCAGATCCCGACTCGGGTCCATCCCGCCCACATCCGATTCCCAAGCCCGGCATCCGACAGTGGGGCCGCGCCCTTAACCGACGCCCTCTTGTCTGACATCACTTGCATCTCCCCTCATTTAAAGTGCTGCGAAGTCTTGTGCTGGAAACCTCATTATACCGCATCTATCCGGCCAGGTCCGTGTCTTCTGTGTCTTATCTAGAAGCCCAGCTATCCTGATCCAGCGTGGTGAATTGAGGCGCTAAGTAGCTCAGTTTATGCACAGTTTACGCATTTGACGAATTCGATATAGGTAGCACAATCCGATAAGCCACCCAGTCATGCCGTTCCTCAAGCTAGAAGACCGAGACCGGCAGCTTTACTATACGTTGACTTCGCCAACAGCGGCGGCATCTTCATCTAAGATAACAACTATTATTTTTATTCATGGCCTGGGATCTTCTAGTTCTTATTATGCACCTGTCATTCCCAAGCTCGTAGATGCAGGATATCGTTGTTTGGCGCTTGATTCCCATGGTCCGTCTTTATCCCCCCATTTCTGCTTCTTACTTTCACGTCTTGTATTCTGGCTGACAGAGTTTAAATATTAAAGGCTCTGCGTTGACTAAATTGACTGGCCAGGGCGGCGACCTTGAAACAATAATTCAGGATATTGGCGCCGCTGTATCGGCACTCAAAATATCTCCTAGCCAGACAATTATAGTAGGACACTCCA
Source organism: Trichoderma sp. CBMAI-0020 (assembly GCA_030708095.1). NCBI lineage: Eukaryota > Fungi > Ascomycota > Sordariomycetes > Hypocreales > Hypocreaceae > Trichoderma > Trichoderma sp. CBMAI-0020. The sequence continues at coordinate 2,903,614 of JAJNCI010000001.1, forward strand.
TGGGCGGTATTGTCGCTCCTGAAGCGACACTTCGATACCAATTCGCCGGCTCCGTTCTCTTAGGTCCTGTGTATCCTAATGAGGGTCTTGGAAAGGCTTTGGAAGACAGGATTCAAAAGGTCCAACAAAGTAAGCATAGACAAACGTGCAAACCACCATCGCAAAGTCTATATGATGGTTGAAGATCTACTCAATATACTGACTGCTCTAAGATGGCATGGACGGCCTAGCAGACGTCATACCGAAGGCTGCAACAGCATCTACCGCCACTGCACTTCAACGAGCATTCATTCGCACTCTTCTCCTTGCTCAAACTCCCGAAGGCTACATTGCAAACTGTAAAGCAATTATAAATGCTTCGGTGCCAGCTTATGACAAGATCAAGTCCCCACTCTTGCTGGTCGCTGGTGCCGAGGATATGGTTTGTCCGATAGAGCTCTCGCAGAAAATCCACGATAGGTATGTGCTACTATTTTTTGCTTTCCTCATAATCAGCGTGTTGCGAATCCATCGCTTACTTTCATATAATGAAGCTGGGGATCGACGGATAAGCGTTTGCAAGTTTTGGATAGAACTGGCCACTGGTACTGCATTGAATCGCCTGATCAAGTTGGGGACGCTATTGTTCAATTTGCAAATGGCATCAAATCCGTATAAATCATGCATAATATAAACACTGGCTTCAAGCTCTCTCGAAAGGCTATAGACATCTAGAGCTTTGACCGACGATTGTGTAACGCTCTCAACTCTCTTCTCAGGATTTTGCCTGTTGGGTTCCTGGGTATAACATCGGTAAAGGCAACACCGCCTCTCAAGCGCTTGTGATTTGCGACCTTGCTCGCAACGTATTCGACCAGCTCGGTTTCCGATACCTTCCCTTTTGCCCCAGGCACAAGAACCACATATGCCATCGGTACTTCTTCATCCCCTCGCTGCGTTGCAATCACGCCAGCATCAAAGACGGATGGGTGCGCAATAAGAATGCCCTCTAGCTCGGCTGGCGCAACTTGCATACCCTTGTATTTAATAAGCTCCTGTAGTGTCAAAAGTCAGATTTGCGCTATTTCAACCATATTAAATCGCCGTTGAATTGCTCACCTTTTTCCTGTCTACTATGTAGAGCAAATCTCCTTCTACTCTTAGGATATCCCCAGTTCGGAGATATCCATCCGCGGTGAAAGATGACTTGGTAGCTTCAGGATTATTGTGATAACCTTTGGTGATCATTGGGCCTTTCAATAGCGCCTCGCCTGGCTGTCCAATCTCAACATCATTGTCGTTTTCATCTACCAGTCTAAGAAGTGAGTTAGCAACAGCTTCCTATAAAACCGTCTATTAATGTTACTTGCCTCATGTCGACGTTGGGCATCAATGGGCTCAGACTTCCCACTGTATCATGACGATCCGGTGGGGTATACGTTACAACACCAGTCGTTTCGCTCATTCCCCATACTTGAGTGACCTCGCCTTTTAACTTGTTGGTAACCGATTGCTGTAGATCGTAGCTCATGGGAGCGGCACCGGCAACGCCGTATTCAACGCTCTTGAACTGATCCGTCACCGCTGGGTTCTTTACAATAGCCATGTATACAGGCGGTACAGTAAAGAAATAGGTCACTTTGAGTTCTGCAGCATGCCGGATAAAATCGTCGATGTTGAACCTTGGCATCCAGTAAACGATTCCTCCATCATAAAAACATTTTATGAAATAGCTGAGAATACCGGCAATATGCGCTGCAGGCAAGTGACCGAGAGTGGATCTGTGAAAAGTATGGCCTACCCTTTTCCAACCTTCCAGGTCCAAAAGAGCCGGAAAATAACACACGGAAACCAGATTTTGATGAGATATGAGAACACCTATACGAACAGTATATGGTAAGCTATTGAATCGGTATCTCATGCGATACTTTTGTCTACCTTTGGGCAATCCAGTGGTCCCTGACGAGTACAGAATACACGCTTTGCTGTGCTCTAGCTCTTTTGGATCAGTAATACGCCTCCAATCCAGGGAACCCTTAAAATCACATTCGACTGCTCCATCTGCGCTCTTCAGCTGAATATCCGGATACGAACTGAGCACCAGAACATTTCTGGCCGGAATTCCGGCGTTGTGAGTGCCGCTCAAGACAACATCTTTCAGATCTTCGCTGCATATAACAACGCTAGCAGGTCCATCGTGAATCTGCCTTGTTAGGTCCGACGCCGTAGAAGATGGTGATGCGGCTGAGTAGATGCCTTCGGCAGCAAGGACAGCGTAAAAGATGCAGCCAAGCGCAGACTGTCCCGTGGATATCGTAACAACTATGTCTTTGTCGGGACCGTCTTTGCCGATTCCGTACTGGTGGCGAAGAAAATAAGCAATCTGACAACTTAGGTCGCGAGCTTTGGCTTTGGTGATGACTTTGGTGGGATATTTAGCGTCTGCAAAGATGGGAGTATCTTCTTTTGCTCGGCACCCTTTGTAGTCTGGAAAGAGCCATGTAAGTCATACAAAACAAGGTGAAGAATTGTGGCGCTGAGAGAGGATAGAGATGCCATCACGCAGAAGTTCAAGTCCAACATACCAAACAGAAATGTGAGAAGATCCACATCTGGATACTCCAATCGTCTTGGATGCGAATATATCATGGTGAATTAGCGAGTTAGCCGAGCAAAGCTGTAAGTTTTTGATGTCAAGCTTGCTCAATCAACCCTGTATAGCTGGTAGGAGCATAAATATAGACGACCAATGGTTCTCCGAGTGCACACAGCTCTCATCTTTATAAATTCTGCACTTCTCTCCATTCTTGACCCCAGTGCGTTCTTCCAGGCTGCCATTGTATATCCCGAGGTTTATGCAACGTACGTGCGGAATTTGTTGGTCGCCCTACAAGCGCACCCTAGCCCATCTCTTCGATGATTCCATAAGTCGAGCGAAGCTACTCCGAATAAGTATCCCGTGTGTGCAGAGCAGCAGGGACTAAGCCCCAAGAATGCCACCCCTACGTGACTCCAGCCCGCAAATACAAAACTACTCCGTATGGGGTAATTATATTTAAATCGCGCCAATGCTATTGTACGAACATTTAGCCCTAGCATCTGAGTAACAGAACTATGAATTCGACCATCCTAAACGCCTATCCTATTGGTTTCCACAAAGCCATGAATGAGCAGGGCGGCTTAACGGCTTTACTCGAGTGACAAGCAAAGGCAGAAACCATCCATCGATCTCGGATGACATTAATAAGCGGAACTTGATCAACCAACACCGCAACAAAGGTATCCAGTGCCCTATTTCGATGGATGACGTTGCCTGATCCAGCTGACTGCAGATGCCATGCCACCATGCGCGTCCCAGTTTAGGCAAATATCACACATATGACGACTATTCTGGGTATGTAGATTTCATCCTAAGCTCTGTATATATCAATACCTATCAATGCTTCTGCGCGATATGAAGCTGGCAACTACTATCTCGACAGTGGAACTTTGAACCTCGAGGCGGGAAAACCCTCGAACTAGGATCTGACTAGCCCCAGCCTATATAGAGCAAATTACCGCGCATCTCTGCCAGAACCTGCTACAACGGCTTCAAGCCGTTAATCTTCCGTAGTATAGTGGTCAGTATGCAAGCTTGTCACGCTTGAGACCCGGGTTCAATTCCCGGCGGGAGAGCGCCACCCTTTCAAAGGGTGTTCTTTTTTGCTCTTTGCGCGAGTTCACTTCCACAACTTGCCTCGCTTTGCATCTTATTCTTTTGTATGAATACAGTGAAAACACAGTTTAGTCTATTCGTCTCAATGCAAACAATCTACATCTCTATTTGGTATCAAACGCTCAATAAGCAACTCGCTAACATGCTTCAGAACGCACAGTCCCGCCTCTCAAGCCAACATCATGCCATCTCTCCCTCAAAGCATTCTCCCACTCCCTGAAATCCTTCACCATGCCGTCGCCCCAGAGAATCTCGCCCGTATGCAGGAACTGGTTCAACGGCTGTATCGTAAACCAATCGTGATCGCTGCGGCAAACAATATCCGTCCTGCGGTCGCCGGTCTTGTTGCCAGGCTGCCGAATGGTTCCTTTCAAGCACCTTTCGCAGTAGGCGTCTACGCAGAACCGACACAGATACATGTTCTCAGTCGTGGAGATGTTGTTCAGACACTGCGCACACCATTTATCCACAGACTGGATGTCGGGAAGCTTCGGCTCGATTCGCGTGAGCGTCGGAGAAGCCAGAGGCGTCGCCATTGCAACTGCGCGGTTGACCTTTCTCATGGACCGAGCCAGCGCCTGCGCATCTTCAGTGTCGTTGGCTGCGATGAATGCTTGTAGCAAGTTTTCAACGGCATACTGGTCATTGCGTGGCTCATCGTCTAGTAAAAGATCGAGGCTGTTGATGACTAGATTCCCCAGGAGCTGCCTTGCTTTCGGCTCGTCCTTTAGAAGGCGATAAAACAGCGCCAGGTAAACGGAAGCTATATTGACGTCTGAGCCGTATTTGTCTGCCGGCACATCAAAATTTTGGTTTTTGCTCTGCTTCTCCTGGATCTGCTCCAGCTTCTGTATCCACTCCATGGCTTCGGAAGACTTGAGGTCGGTTTGGAGAATCTTTTGTTTATAGAGAGCAGAGAGCTTTTGGAACGAAGTCGCATGTCCATGGCGTGTTGGGACGTTGCCTCTTGGCCTGTACTCGATCAAGGAAATCCGCTCAAAAATCTCGATTGAGCCATCCAGGTCACGGTTATATGCTAGAGTAGTTCCATATGCTAGACGCAAATAGAGCACACCCATTTGATTGCTGCCGCGAGCAGTCTCGATGGCTTTGTCGAACTGGTTCAGTATGAGCTCTACTTTACCCGTCTTACAGGCTGCCTTGGGGATCCAGTCCATGACAAGCGGCTTATCGCAGTTCTGGAGAAGAAGTTCTGTCAAGTAGTCTGGCTCTTTACCCTTGCCATCAGCTTTATGTGCCATCTCCTGGAGCAGGGTCATCATCTCAGAATGCATATTAGCGTTCGCCAGCACTTCCAAATACTCGACTTCGGCTTCAAAACGCTCAGGGGGCTTAAGATGTGCATTAGGTGCGCTATCAATTGCCTTGCGAAAATACTGGAGAGCAGCCTCCATTTTCCCCGTCAGGTATGAGCACCGTGCAATGAGGAGATAGTCTTTGTAGAGACGCCAATTGCAGCTAGTCAAAGCAAAACCCTGCAGACCTCCATCACGAATACTCTTCTCTTCAATCTCAGCACACTGGAGAGCCTGGGCCAAAGCCTCGCTGTAATGCCCATACTTGGATAAGCAGTAGGCAATGCGGCCCGCCGTCCCGACATTGTTGGGATCCAGTTCCAGCGCCTTGTTGTATTGCATCAAGGCGTCGCTGTAGCGCTCTAGCATCAGATACGTGCTCCCTAGACGTCGATGCGAGTGAGCCGTTGGAGGGTAGTTTGCCCAGTCAATGGCTCTTCGCACTCTGTCCTCGATTGGCATCTCGGACCAACGAATCTGCGCTTGAGACCAGGGATGTCCGTCGCTCATGAAGGCCACATTCTGGACAATGTTGAAGCAGAATAGAGTTGGAACATAGCTGATGAAGTCTTTGGACAGCCACTGTTTCGCATAGAATCTACCAATTGCCTGGCAAATCCCGAGATCCTCTTTCGCTTGCTTTGTGACAAAATCTTTTGCTTCCGCTGTAAGGCCCAGGAGAATTTCAGGATCATTTAGCCATTTATGAAGCGCTTGAATATTAGAGTCGGTGAGCACCTCTAATCCTTCGTCATTCTTCTCATACATGATACTCCAGTCATATATGACACTCTCCATCGTCAGCATGTTGAATATGCGCATGCCCAATTCCTTCTTGTCTTCCAACGGAACAGTCGCTGGGTCAAGCGCCGCCAAATGTTCTTGCCAGTACCAAGCAGCATATTGCTTTATAGCTTCTTTCCCGTGATCCAACCCCAGTTTATTAAACCACACTCTATCATTGAAGATGCGCAGACAAGTCTTCAAAATATTGATGCGAGCCGTCTTGAGATCAAATCCAATCGCAACGCCTCCCTTGGTAGCATGGGTAATGTTGGCGTTGCTCTCACGAAAGAACTGCCGTACTGATGCATGGCAGAAAACCACATACGTCGTCGAGGGGTTCGATCGGAACTCAATCTCGTTAGATGTATCCAGAATGCCAGGGCTCCGTGCTGGGCTGAAATGCCGCGGACTGGGCAATTCAGCCGTAGGCGGACTGGTGCCCAAGATACCCGAATCTCGGCCCATGGGACTCACTCCACGTCTGGGACTGCTTGTACTAGAGCCGCTGAGGGCACGAAGACGCGGGCTTGGACTCGGACTATGGCTTCCTTCTGGGTGCGCCTCTCGCTGCGTTCTGACAAAGTCCTTGACCAGGTCATCTGTGGTTAAGCCGTCTTCCCGTTCAAGCGCAAAAAAGCACGCATATTGGCCTCGAAGTGACTCCTCAAGCCGCAGAGGAGGATCCCCGAACCTCATAATGAGCGCAGCCTCCAGCTGCTCAAGCGTGAGCGATTCTTCGGCACAAGAAACCCATCGCAGCATCTCGGTGAGGTCACGAGCGTCTTCCTCTGAGATGGTGACAGAGAGATTGGCAAGTGTTTCGTTGAGCATGCCGTTGATTTCTTTCGGAAACGACTTGAGGCTTCTAAGAATTGAACTGGGGTGCCGCTTCTGGTTGATCTCATTCAACATGAATTTGGCCAGGATGAAGAGGCCGTCGACTTGCTTCTTCATCGATTCGATGACTTCCTGCTTGAAATCCTCTGGCGACCGGCTGAGGATTCTTGAGCGTCGCACGCCGTCGGTAATGAAGGCGCTCACATCGTCTGCAATGCACTCTGGCGTCACATAAATGGTTGTAAACACCTGGCCGGCTGAAATTGGATCCAATGCGGCAGACACCGTTTCAGCCAAATAACTCCTTCCCGTGAAAGCAAGCTGCAGCTTGAGCCGTGGTTCCGATTCTGTGTCATCTCCAGGTGCAAGAAGAGACAGGAGCTGTTCCACATCGCTCTGCTCCGCTTCATCTATGCCGTCGAAGAATATGTATAGGGTTTTATCGCGGTTGTCTTCCTGTAGCGGCTGCACAAACAGCCTCCTGAATGCACTGGGAATGGTCTTGATCTCGTCGCTGCTACGAAGCTGCCTTGAAAGCTTCTCGGCATATATGGCATCGTTCTCGCTGAGCTGATAGGCGACGTCTCGCAGTGCCTGCAGCACGGATCGCGTCTCCGGATCGTTGGCGGAAAAGAAGAAGTAGCCCAAGTGTGGAAGATTCTCAAGGCCCCAAGTGATGATTCGTGATGTCAAGAAAGATTTTCCAGTACCTGCCAATATTAATAAGTCTGCACGCATCTCAAAGCGTAGTTGGGGTTGAAAGAGCATTCTTACCAGGATTGCCACATATCCACAGATACTGAGATTCCCCTTGAAGCCAAGCCTTCATGCCCTCATCTTCCAGTAGCCAGTCTCCAGTTCCTTGAACTCTGTGTTTGGCGAATGCCGCATAAGAGTCCTCTGCATACGGGGTGGGCTCTAGAATCTCCCGTAGCTTTTCTCGATAGACAAGGCCGCTGTTTCGCTGCTGCCCCAGCCGCAAGTCCAGGATATTCTGGCTCATCTGAGCAATCATATCCTCTACTCTGTCTGATTTGATGTTGAGCTCTGCAACACCCCCATGCGTCTCTGCAATAGCCTGTCGCTCCTCTCCCAGCGTCAAGTCGTTCAGCTTCTGGAGCGCCGCCTGGACAGGGCTTTCAATCCCTATGAGCTTCTTGAAGTAGGTCTTCAGCCTGCCATTGTGTGCGGCTTTGGTAGCAATAACTAGAACTTCAAACAATGTTGCCAGAATGGTGACGAGTTTCTCGTACAGCGCAGGACTCAGCGTGTGGTTCAAGTACACGTCCAACCTCGACGTGAAATCCTATCGCACGTTAATTTCGGGATGAAGGGCATAGGCGGGTCGAGTAACATCTGCCTACTTTCAGTTTCTCAAACAAGTCCAATATCGAATCGTACATGGCAGACACATCGTGCGCAGCATTTATAAGATACATGACTGCGGCAAAGATGCCCTGTGTCGGCGGGAAAACCTCCGAAGCTCCCTCGGCCACGATGTCTCCTATCAGCTCCACCGGCCGCAGAGCAGCCCCAACAGCGTCGAAGATCTTCTGGCGCTTTTCTCGAAAGTGGCTAAACTGGTCATTTTGGATCGTCAACTGAAGCGTGAGGTCGGACACAGACTTCATCGGTGGCGTGAGAAATTCCTTGAGCGTCGGACCCTTGTCAGATGAATCGTTGTAGAGCTTCGTCGCATCCGCAAGAATGGCCGCAAACTGTGCCTCCACCCCCTTGGGATTCTTCATAGTCTTCTTCTCCGGATCGGCCATTTTTGCCATGATGTTTCTTCTGCCAGCGTTTTCTGTATGAAGAGAACAGCCAGGCGTTTAAATATTCAGTCATCATCTGCTACACCAGCGTTTTAGTTACTGCGGCTCAAGTGGCGGGGAAGAGTCGCGCCAATGACAAGGGTTCTGCAGCCTCAAGTGACTCTTCGCCTCGTTCTTAGCGCGCTGCAAACTGCTACCAAGGCTGCTAAGCCGCATGCTGATCTGTTGGTTTATTGCTGTTTCAGTAAAAATAGTTGCCTAGACAGGGCTCTCTTGGTGTTAAGCGCTGTCGATAGCATCATCTGCCATGGAGATGGAATGATTATCAGGCAGTATCCGTTACTCCAAACTTTACTCTGTGCTATGGACGGTCAAGTGAGCATCGTCAAGGATAGTCATGTCGCAAGGGTGATGAGAACAATCGACGACTATTTGGAGTCGGGCCAGGTTGCGGTTGTTGGTACAGGGACACCGAAAGCCATGTGCCTGAGCCACTGCTGTTGGCCCCTGATTTAGCCATCTGGGTAGTATTCGTCACTTCTCCCTGGACATGTTATTGATATAAGTGACAAAATACGATGGCATTGCAGTATTAGCAATTAAAGCCAATGGCGGCGTTGACAAAACTGGCACCAGCATGACTCGCTCAACTCAGCATAGAACATGAAGTGGACTACCAATTCTGTGCTGTTCTTCTGAAGCGACTAAAAGCTGGAGGCGGGCACGGCGCGGCCCGTTGGTTAACTTGCTATGCTCATTGTAATAGGGTCTGTACCTATTTATGTTAGTGTATAGTAGCACTCGTTGGTTCTGGGAGTTGGACCAACGAATACGTAGGGATTTATATCAGTTTTAAAATATGCGTATCCTTGCGACAGAACTTTTGACGGCAGCACAACCTCATTCTCCTCTACTTCAACCCAGTTCATCCAACCTCTTGTTTAATTTATTTTATCCATGAACGGTTTCTATTATTATGCTATATTCAAGCACATGTTGCGTTGAGCAGCGTAAAGCTTGTAGATACCCGTCTTATCAACAGAAGCCGCCAGATTCCCGTCTCCAGCACATATGCTGTAGAAGGCTTTTCTCCATAAACGTGCTTATGATGATCCAACTACACACTACCTATGTACTACTACTACCGCCATTGCAAACGTCTCGCCTACGGGGCAGATCAGGGGCCTCTGCTCGGAGGATCGCTGCCATCGGGCTGCATCTTTCTTACATGCAACGCACGTATTACTCCGGATGCTGACGGCGCAAATTATGCCTGAATGCTACGTTCCCCCACCATGATTCCTGGCATTGCCACCCTGACATTTTGATGCCTGAGTACGGAGTACACAGCTTCGCACCCTGCCAAGCAAATCGGAAAATCTGACGCAGTGATACCCGCCGCTTGAGACATTTGCGAGACGTGGCTTACGAACATGCACTCGGCGAGAGAATCAGACTGGCTGGAAAAAATGTGGACTGAAAACACCACCATTCGCTACGTACAGGTACTTCCCATGCTCCTCTCTGTCTCCCACCGCCATTTCAAACCACTACTGCTTCTCGAGGAGCCGGATAAAAAGATGATTCATCGTGGGTGCTTGGAGGTCCAAAATCTGATAATGCAGAACAAGTTAAAAGTCCCTAATCCCGCGTCAGACAGGATCGCTTTGTGGGGTCCCCGAGATGCCGCCGGTCTCGGTGACTCGGATTAATCTGCCTCATGGTGGAGAGGAAAAGGAAGCCTTTGGTGCTCCGGATTATACGGGCCAGACGCCGAAGTTAAAAAGAGAGTAGAGAGAGATAAAAAAGTTTTGCGGAAAGCAAGATTTACATACACCGGGGGTGCCCCCCCCCCCCCCCCCCGTAGTCTTACTCGCAGATTGATAGAGCCCTGCACAACTATATATATCTTCAAAGCTTAGACTTTTTGTTTTGAACCTCGTTCTTTTTCGTGTCTTATCTACATATGATTCTATTTTTTTTTTTTTTTTAGTGTCTTGCTTTATTTGCCCCTCCACACGTGCACGCCAATCGATCTCGCTCGTAGACGTGTGATACTTTACTACTACTGCCTCCTTCTGGCCACTGGATTGTCAATACTGCAGAGTTCCTGGTATCCTGCGCAATCTTGCTCTTCTTTGCGTTTGATTTGTAATGCCGCCCGAAAACTCAATCTTCTTTCTTTGGCTGCTGAGTCTTTCAGTTGTGGCTGCCGAGCACAGTATATAGTCGCTGATGAGCCATTAGGATACATGCACTTATAACAACGGCGTGGGAAACATTATCCCCGCAGCTCGCATTCCAGTTCGCAAAAAAATTAAAAAGTCATAAAGAGAGAAATCGACGAAAAAAACTCATACCTACCGCCCTTCAATCGCAGTTCATTTCACAGCTTTCCAACATGTTAAAGACCGAGCCGCCCAAGAAATTCGCCATTGCGCTTTTCCATGGCTTCCAAGCACTCGATGTGTTTGGCCCCATCGATGCGCTCAACTTACTCTCGTTTTCCAAGCCATTGGAACTGTGTATACTCGCTGAAACGCTGGATCCCGTGTCAACCGTGCCCGAGCGACTTCCAGCCGACAGCCCAATCCCAAATCTACCGGCCGTTGGTGTAATCGGGGAGAGCGTTGTGCCATCACATACGTACAAGAACGCCCCGGAAGACATCGAGGTCCTTCTTGTGCCAGGAGGCCGCGGAACTCGAAATCTGCCACGCACACAGCACGTTGCCGACTTCATCAAGGAGCGGTTCCCGAAACTACGTTACCTGCTCACCATATGCACGGGAGCCAGCATTGCAGCGAGATCCGGGGTCCTTGACGGCAAGAATGCTACAACGAACAAGATGGCTTTTGATTGGGTAAGAAAAAAAACCAAAAAAGCAATGGAGTTGCAACCTCCTCACCGTAACATGCCTGGCTAACCGTCTCTGCCCAACCACAGGTGATAACTCAAGGCCCAAATGTCAAGTGGGCTCGCCGTGCACGCTGGGTACGCGAGGGCAACGTCTGGACTTCCTCGGGATTGACGGCAGGCATCGACATGATGTATGCCTTTATTGCGGATCAGTATGGAGAAGAAAAGGCAGATTGGATAGCCGCAGCGTCAGAGTTTACCAGGAATAAGGACCCTACGGACGACCCTTTCAACAAGGAATGAGTACGGGCATAGGAGGAAAATGCAGTGGCCGAGGAATTACTCGCGTTTGTTCTTTTTTTGGCTCTAATATTAATGATAAATCATGAAGAAGAAAAGAGCAAGTCTGCAATTCGTCCTGTGAGACCCAAACCCCGGCGAGTTGAGGTTGGTATAAGTGCCACATCACGGGTCAAAATGTCTCAGTCATCCGCCAATGAGGCCCCATATCCATGCAATATCTAACAAATCAGCATCTCACTGCGTATACCTGCAGCCCACCGGCTTTTTATTCTCCAACTCGCGTGCCGTAAACCCCAGGCAGCCCTTGTTGCCGCCGGGCTGGCCCAGTCCCACATCCAGCCAGAGGCTCCACGAGCCGTCGATGCTGTGCGGGCAAGCAACGAAGCCCGTGCCCTTGAAATTCAGGTTCTTGTTTTTATCCGTGGCCCAGCCCTTGAGCTCGGCATATCGCGGGAGGTCTTGCTCGCCTGTAAAGTAACGTACGACGCCCTGGCCTGTTTTACGGACACGGGCGTCAGCGTATCGCAACTCCAATATACCGAGATGCAGAAAGAAGGAAGAAGAAGAAGAAATCAAAACGCACCCATGCCAGATCGATCTACAAAGACCTTTTGCTTCTCCCCCTTGCAAGAGTACAAGACTAGCTCCTCGCGCTCAATGTAAAAGGTCGCGTGGCCGCTGGATTTGCCCTCGCACGTGGCATTCGAATGAGGCAGGTTGAGAAACAGACCGCCCTTTGCGGCACTGACTTGGGCAAAGTGGATAGGGCTGGCAGACCGAAGAGCCATGACGTCGAATGTCGCAGCGGCTTTTTGCGGTGCAGCCATGGCCGAGGCAACGAGGAGGGAGAGCGTCGATATGGTTTGCAACAACATCATGGCGGCGGGTGAGGTTTGAGCCGCAGTATTCAATGCACGAGTATGAACTAGAGAAGATGAGTGAGAATGGGTAGTATTCATCATGCTCTGTGCTCTGTCCTACTTATACCTTTTCCCCCACCGCTCCCAAGAATCACTGCCTCTCATCCAAGTGAGACATCAGGGCCGCCTGTTTTCGATAATGTCATACAATTGGAGCTAAGCCACGGCGCCATCTCGTAAAACATTCAGCTGGGATTCACAAGAGAATCTAGAATCCAGATCCTCGGGCTAGACCCGGCACTAGTCTTTCGGGTGCGCCAGCTCTATTTTCAGCTGACAAGTCTCCCTTGACCGAGACCTTGGTTCAACAGTCCGTGGCCGGTCAGATTGCGTACCCTGCTTAATACTATTTGGAGAATACTGGATGATTGGTGTAGAGTGAATGTCGTTCTTAGCTTGGGCCCGTTTTGCTTCGTGTACAAGTAAGTATGTATAGCTGGGCCAATACTTGCATGTGCACACACGCACTCACATCATGTTCATGATAATGCATCACATATGTATACGCTCATAAAAGTCGGAGACTGTCAATTCTTGCGTAGATGAGAAAACTGCCGTTGGACATAATCTATATGGTATCTCTTGCATAACAAAACTCGCTTGCTAATATGATCCTCCACTGTTACTCTCACTATGTTTGAAGAGGCTGGGGGAAAAAAAAAAAAAGACTGCTCAAAAAACACACTAAAAATGCATCATTCTGTATCATACGTCGTTTGGTCGCTCGTCCTCCGCATCTTCTTGGACCTGTTGGTCTGAGAGTTTTGGATTTCGGAGAGCCAAGGCAAAGCCAATCATGGGCAAACAAATACACATGGCCGTGATGCAAAGCAAGCGCTGAATGCTCTGATAACTGTGAATTATGGCACTTCGGATTTCAGTTCCGACGGGGTATTGCGAAACAATGGAAAACGGATTCTCGTAAATAGCTCGTGCCAGAGTAGCGTTGGGTTGGAAAGCCAAGCTCGCCTCCAGCGTGGGGTACAGAGTCTGGGTCCAGATGGCCCCGGAGATGCAAGTGCCAAGTGCACTGCCAACGTTGTAAAAGGAGAGGTAGAGCCCCGTCAGGATGGCAACGTGGTCTCGCGATGCCGAGGCCTGGATCGAGGCTTGGGTGGGATACGCAAACAAGCCGCTGGAGAGGCCCAGAAGGATCTGGCCGCCGATGAGTCCCGACCTGGAGTTGAAACTCGCACCTCCGGGAAATTTAATTAGCACGCCCAAGGCGATCATGAAGACTACCGTGCCCAGGACAATGATGTGCTTGAGGCGTCGGAATCTGTAGATGACAAGACCTACAGCAACGCCACTAACAACGCCGAAGAAGGAAAAGAAGGAGAGGATCCGGGTCGCATTCTCAATGGGGAAGTCGAACGCAACGATGAGGACGGTATACAGATAGTTGCCCTGGACATACCAGGCAAAGTTCAGCAGGCTGCGCACCGCGAGAGCCGCCCAGACCCCGCGGTCCTTGAGCAGATGGAACGGGACGAGCGGCTTTCTGGCACCGTTCTTCTCCCAGAAGACAAAGACGGGCACGCAGACCAGCCCAACGACCAGCGGAAGCACGACCTGCGGGTTCTTCCAGTGCGACACGGTGCCGCCCGCAATTGTGAGAGGCGTCAGGACGAGGCTGAAGGCCGTGACGAGCGTGATGAGGCCGACGCCGTCCACCTGGTCGAAGAGCTGGGCGCTCCACTTGCGGAGGCTGTCGAGGCCGCTGGCGCCGTCGACAAGCTCGTCCATGTGCTTGCGACGTCCCCGCGCCGAGCGGCGATCGATGGAGAATAGTGTGATGAGCAGCGGCAGAGAGGCGACAGGGTAGACGATGCACCACATGCCGATTCCCCAGCGCCACGTGGTGACGCGCAGCACGGCCGACGTGATGCTGCCGCTGATCCACGTGTTGACGATGAAGGGCAGCGCCGGGATGTAGCTGAAGAAGACGCGCGCGCGCATCGACGAGAAGTCGGCGACGAGGATCTCCAGCAGCAGCACGATGCAGGTGTAGCCGACCTGGTACAGGATGGTGCCGGCGCAGAAGGCGTAGACGGAGCCCGACGTCGCCTCGATGGCCATGCCGACGGTGTAGAACAGCGTGGACGCCGCCACGACCTCGAAGCGGCCAAAGACATCGGCAATCTTGGCTGCCGTGGGCTGGACCGCCACCGCAACGACGCTCCGCAGCAGGTTGATCGTGGCCAGGTACGAGTGCAGCGAGAAGCTGGACGTCGCATACGGCATGTAAGTCGACCGCACCTGGCTCTCGAGGCCGTACGCATAGCCGATCAGAAAGATGCCCGAGAAGATGCAGAAGCGCTCCGAGTGAGACAGCTGGGCCGAGACGGCCTCGATGCGAGCCACGCCCGCCGCCCGTCGGCCAGATCGCCCCGGCGTTGTGGATTCGGCATACTCGTCGTCGACGCGGCTGCTGCTGAGATTTTGCGTCGAGATGCTTGAATATTCATGGGGCTCGGTTATGGAGCGGGATTCCGAGCCGAGCAACGGGGCCTCTTCGCCTGAGGCAGCCATCGCCGAGCCTAAGCGCCGGACAGCGCAGAGAAGAAGGCTTGGATATGGAAATGGTAAAACACGGGCTGTTTTATTCCACTCTCCCTTTTACCTCATCTTGAACAAAGAAACGATGAAGGAGAACAAAAGCCCATGGACAAAGAGGGAAGAGAGAGGGCGCAGGCGAAATGGCATCGGGGGGCGTGAGCGCTTTATTCTTATGAGAGCTTCGTACCGTACGAGTCTCGGATCAGATAAGATCAAAATCAGCGACAGGCAGCGGCCAACGGCCCACCAAGTTCCGCTATTCCAGTCCACAAAACCCCCGTCATCGCTGCCCAGCAGCCTCTCGCCGGCTGGCATGATCACCGTCACATGGCCAGGTTGGGCAACTAAAATTAGCGGGCTATGCGAGCAAAGGATGGATGGATGGCATGGCATGGCTGAGACGGATGATGGCCACGGCTGAAAGAAGCGCGGCACGTCGAGCGTCGGTGACTAATGCGAATATCCGCTGCATGCAGTTAGCAGAAGGCGAGTCCTGCCAACAAAGACCTCTGCTGTCGCTATGCGTGAATCAGTTTCGTCTCCGGCCACAAAAAGACGAAAAGTCACATTGTGTAGGTATTCTCCGTACATCTTAGTACTGCAACGATTACGAGTAGTCGTGCTGAGTGGGTAGCCAGACCCATGCCGTCTCCAGGGATCGATGCCAAAACGACGGGCTGAGCAGATCCCGATACGCTCAGGCGCTGCTGCCGCCTCCTGCAGCTCGCTGTCACACGCCGATCAAATGTTTGCAGCAGGCGCAGCTAGCAGTTCTCAGCCTAGTCGAGTTGCACAGCATCCGACCACTGCTTTCGCCATGACCAAGAAAGCCTCCAGCCCTTGCAGCCTCAGCTTGGATGCAACCTCGGCCATCGAGGCAACTTTTCCACAGCCCGAGGCCACTGAACGAACCAGGCCGGGGACAAATCGTGCTACGCTTCAGTGGACGTCAGGCCGCTACGCTCATCGGCCATGGCGCCCTTCCCGCTGCCCGTCTCCAATTTTACCCGCACTAACCGTCGCGCTACAGCCTGATGATTTGGCCAGACATGAAATTGCGTCTTTGCCTGGAAATTGTTGAGACTTGGAAGGCCAAGGTGCTAGTCCTATGTCCATGCAGTAAAATGACTCACCATCGGGAAATATTCCTTTTTTTTTTTTTTACAGCCAGCACTTCCTAAACAGCAACGTCACTCGGCATCAAGCCGCATGCAGGTGGAAATTGAGCGCATAAAGACTAGCCCAAAACAAGAGCAGCCAATGGGCAATAACGGCGTCGCATTGCGAGAACCGTTAAAATCTTACCCTCAGCAGAATCCTGGCGGAACTGGTCCATGAAAGTGAAACAAGGCTACAGGTAGAATATGCACCTCATCGGCCGGGGGAGCAGCAGGGACATGGCAAGTCCATTACTGTACAAGGTCCAGATCGCCTGTGCTGCCAGTGAGACTTCTACGAGTTGGCCATGCATTGCTAATTGCATGTACTTGTCCGAGATATTTTAGCCAAATTATGGTTAGATATGCAGTCCTTTACACGTGGTTAGCCCACCCTCCCCAGGTTATGACTCAAAGCTATGTACTAGAAGGTGGGTGTGTTCATAAGCTGAGCTGCCCACATGTATTGGGAACGATGAATATTAAAGCCGCTTGAAAACTGCCAGCAATCACAAAAGGTCCTGCAATTCTAGGGTGCTTCGTTTCACAACTTGTACTGTGATGTAATGGTACGTTTGCTATTTTAGTTTAGCTCCCGCAAATATCAACGCAAGTGAATTGCATTTACCTCTACCACAGCCATCACCTATACGATTGATGTACTTTGATAAGCATCTACCGCCACGACTTTACAATCCGAAATGACCACAAGTTTTTGGACCAAGCTTTAAACGCATAGTAGTACTGATACTCTGGTAGATACGAGCGTCGTCGTACTCGTCTCAGACAAACATTCATCTTGAACTTTGACCGCTATTTCGAGCTCTAGGGTACGCACTTACATCCACACCTGAAACATGGACAAGCTCAGTGACATATTTCATAGACAGCTACTGGCATTCGTAATCGATATTCCGAGAAAGCGGTCTCCCTACCTAAAAAGAGTGAATGTCTTAAGGGTTTATCGTTGAAGATATGGCGTATTTCCGTACTCACGTATGCTAATCTCTCGGCGATTGGCGAAAAAGAATTCTCAAAATGGTAATATGACAGAAGCCTAAGCCATTTCAAATAAAGAGAGACAAAACGTAATTACCATTTGTTCATTTCCTAAACGTACATATATGGCACTCGTCAATCCGGTGCTGGTGCTAACAGGAAATCAGTAATTTTCCCGACCCAGCTCCCCGGGGTGCGGCCCGGGTAGGTCCATCGGCGACATCGGAACCCATCTTCCGGCTCCAGACATTCAAATCTGCCCGCTATAATTGTTTGCGACAGCCAAATGCCATCACCCCGCCAGAGCCTCCAATCTTTTGCTAAATCAGCAGAGGAACATTCACAATGGCAACGGTAGCCAAGGAGCCGGTGGCTTCTGAGAAGAAGCAGCGCCCTAGCGCTCTGCGATCAGTTATTGCTGGCTCGACAGCCGGCGCGATTGAAATCGGTAAGTTGCTGTTTGCTGCATTGCGCCGAGCGGCGATGAGTCGCACGTGCTTGGCTCTGAAGATTTTTGAATTGGAGCTGACAACTATTCGCCGACGATAGCCATTACCTACCCTGCCGAGTGTATGTCCGAGTCGCTATAATCCACATCTACGAACGGCGAACTAATTAGATACGTGCAGTTGCAAAGACAAGATCGCAGCTCAACAGACGGCTAGCCGAGGGAAAGAAGCTGCCATGGCCACCCTTTGGAGCGCAGTGGTACGCGGGATGCACCACGCTCATCATTGGCAACTCTGCCAAAGCAGGAATCCGTACGTATAGCAGCACAATTGGTGGAACTGGGGTCTGGGATGGAAAACGCTAATACGCGGTTTAGGATTCGTTGCTTTTGACCAGTTCAAGAGCCTGCTGGCTGATGAAAATGGCAAGCTTTCTGGCCCACGAACCGTCCTGGCCGGCTTCGGTGCCGGTGTTACAGAGTCGCTGCTTGCTGTAACCCCGACCGAGAGTATCAAGACTACTCTGTATGCTCTCTTCCCCATGATTCTTTCAATAGTTCCTTTCATAGCCCAAACACTAACGTGGGCCTCTTCTCTTAGCATCGACGACCGCAAATCCGCCAAACCTCGCATGCGCGGCTTCCTCCACGCCGTCCCCATCATCGCCCGTGAGCGTGGTATCCGCGGCTTCTTCCAAGGCTTCGTCCCTACAACAGCCCGCCAAGCCGCGAACAGCGCAACCCGCTTCGGCGCTTACAACTTCTTCAAGCAGATTGCCGAGTCTTACACCGCACCAGGAGAGAAGCTCGGCGCCGTTGGCACCTTTGCTATGGGCGGCCTTGCCGGCCTGGTCACGGTCTATGTGACGCAGCCTCTGGACACAGTCAAGACGCGCATGCAGAGCATCGAGGCCAAGAGCATGTACGGCAACACATTTAGATGCGCGGCCATGATCTTCAAGCAGGAGGGCGTCCTTACATTCTGGAGCGGAGCGTTGCCCCGGCTAGCGAGATTGGTACTGAGCGGAGGCATTGTGTTTACCTTGTACGAGAAGAGCATGGACCTGATGAACAAGATGGATCCTGAAATGAAGTACATCTAAGGAGAAGAGGATTTCCAAGAGGAGAAAGAGTCAAAAAGATGAGAAGCAGACAGGCCTGGCGTTTAGGATTTAGAATGGGGTTTTATGCAACCTATTCATACAGCAACTAGTTGTACAAGTGTATATATATACTGGATGGTATACAGCAATGTATCGTAAACACTTTTTCGATTTTTTCCCCTCATGTCCGTTTTATTGCGAAAGAGCACCTTTTGTTTTGTTCCTCGTCCCTCCTATTAAACACCGATATTGCCGTTTTGGTTCGTGAATCATTGCAGTCTAATCATGCCAGACAGTCTCTTGCCCAGCCTCTCCAGCCATGTCCTCTTGGGCGCCTCCTCAATCTCTCTGACCAGATCCTCGAAATATCTGGGCTGGCTCTTGGGCTCCAGCATTGGACCCTTGAGTTTGTACTATAATGACATTGCTTGTTAGCGAAATTTGCCGACCCCCTCACAAAGTTTGTAGTTGCGAACCCTATCTCTAAACTTATTTTGCACCAGGAACTGAAGCGCGCGGGCCTTTAGCAGCTCTTCAGACTCGGTAGCAGGGTTGTACGTCTTGAATCGCTCGTCGACAACCTTGGCCAGGACATCCTGGAACTGGTAGTCCGGCCGGAGGTCCTGCTTGGGCCATTTGGCGAAGACGTCGGAGTAGATACGGCGCTGCGTCGAAGCAAAAGTTAGCTGGCCATTCGAGGGGCTTTGTCTGATTGGCGCAATGGTGTAAAAAGATTCAGCAGCACTCACCGCCAGCGATCGCGACATTGTCGAAAGATTCCCAGACTCTGCTATGCGCGTGCTGCGCAGTGCAATGCCGCCACTTTGTCTCGCCTGGATACAAAATATTGAATTTCTGCTAGAGCCAAACTTTCCGCGAGTACGGTGTGGGTGTACAGTGCATATAGATTTCCATACCTCGATGAGCAGATTGCATGCACAAGTATAAGCTACTTTACAATAGGACCATTTCTTGCGCGAGGTTCAAGTTCTGGCTACCTTCGGATGCCGCGCACGGCCCAGGTGCTAAAGGTCATGCAAAACACCTGCACTCATCATTGACAGCGCTTAGAGGGGCTCTGTTGCCTGAGGCCCTCCCCTTTAGGCCTCGCCCGCCCAGTAACGGCGACAAATAGCGGCCTCCAACCCCAGCAAAAGTTACCCCCCCAGCAGACCCTAGATTGTTCCAGATGGCGAGGTACCTTGCCCAGTAACCGCCGGTACTTGGCTCATCCCGCCGGGCGCAGCAGACTCGCAGGTACCTCTTCTGCATCAGCAGGTTGCCCCCCCTTCGCATTGGTCATCAGTGGACGCATCATCTGGCCTGGCCTTAGTCCCAATCCGACCGCCCAGCTCCATCGACCTGCGGTTTTGCGTTTGGCGCAGGCTCAGCCCTTTCCCGTCCATCTTCATTTTCGCTCTTGATTCTCATCTCATCTCCGCCTCCTCTACCTCTGTGCCGCCGTTCGATTTTGTGTTTATTTTCTCGCGCTCTCTCCTCGCTGCCACGACTCTACCAACCTGCGTCCTTTGATTTTCTCCTTTGTCGCTTCTTGTATCCCCTTGATCCCGACTGCGCTCCTTTTCCCCCCGGGCGCTCGTGACCAGCCGATTACGACATTGTACCCTTTCTCCGAGTCTACAACACTGCGTGACTTGAGCAGAATACCGCAGCAGCCATGTCTGGGCGCTACGAGAGGGTATGTGGGCGCGCAGCGCGATGATTTTGGACGCTGGTCTGATACTGACATTTGATTGCTTTTCGCAGGTAAATGCCCACGATGATGAGGACCACGAGCATGTTCCGCAGCGACGAGCCCAGGTCCCCAATTCGCCACCTCCGTCCTTCCATTCCCGCGCCTCTTCGCCCACACGAAATGGCCGAGTCAACAACGACCTCGCCGATGCGTTTGATGATGACGATGCGAGCGACGATGAAACAGACGATAGAGCGAGACTAGTCCGACAGGACTCTACACCAACCATTAGATCGACCAACGACTCTACACGACTCTCTGCACCGACAGCACCAACTTCCATTCCGGCCACGTCGGATGCGGCTTCATCTGGTTCACGGCCCCGGGTGATGGGCGGCGGATTTGGCTCCGATGGCGTGTTTGCGAATATGTCAGCCCGGCCGGAGCGGACGGACGGCACTGCCGAGAAAGAGGAGCAACCACCTGTTTGTCTACCCTTGGACTGAATCCCCCAGAAGCATTTGTTACGAATCTTTACTAATTGCGATGTAATCAACAGACCTACGAACAAGCCGCTGCTGACGCTGCTCCGCCGTACTGGGAAACAACGATTCTTGCACCCGGCTACGGTGGCGGCGATGAAGTTTACGTCGATGGCATGCCCGTTGGCTCTGTGTTTTCCTTCATCTGGAACGGCATGATCTCTACCTCATTCCAGCTCGTCGGCTTCCTGCTCACCTACCTCCTCCACTCCACTCACGCCGCCAAGAACGGATCGCGAGCCGGCCTTGGCATCACCCTTATTCAATATGGCTTCTACATGAAAGGATCACCCGACGACCCGCCAAAGATGACTGGTCCCGACGGATACGCTGCGCCCCCAGATCCCAACTCGCACGACTTTCAGACTAGCGATGTGACTGACGGCCCCGGCGGCAGTATTTCTGGCAGTGACTGGATGGCATATATCCTCATGGTCGTGGGCTGGTTCATTCTCATCAAGAGCGTGGCTCAGTTCATGAGAGCCCGACGACACGAACAACTCGTCCTGCAGAGCCCCGAGCGTGGACTCAACGTCCCCATTATCGCCGAGGGCGAGAGCGTGGAGCACGTGGTATAGAAGTTTTTGGTTCTCCCGCTGTAGATTTGAATCTTTTGCAATTGCCACTGCCTTGGATCGTTTTAATTAGAGGCAAGTGGTCATCGATACCACTACGCTAGTCAGCGGTTTTCTTTTTCTTCTTCTTTTGTTTTTCGTTCTGTCTCTGTTTATCGTATTCTGTTTTTCCCGTCGGATGGATTCCAGGCGTTATGGACGTATGCATTATTAGCTCCGAGGTATAACGCGTAGCACGCTTCTCTTGTTTCCTATGTCAAAGAATGGATAACCAACCATCTATACTTATATTACTTGTTCTGGCTTACATCGTCTCATGACTATTCTTGAACGCCGTACTGATATTTCCCCCAAATCTATCAATCTGATAAGCTATCTGTCTACCAATCGGCAGTTCTACCCAAGCCCGAAAAAGGTCTATGGGTTCATGTTCATGCTTCCCATCTAGATCCTCATGCAGATCGCTGCACAGCATCTAGAACTTGCAATTTGCAATCTACAGGGCCACTGGCCACTGTACAGGCACACTGCAGGGCCTACAACAGCCGCTAACGCGCGCTATTTAGTCCCGGGTGCGGGGTCCTGAGCTTGCAGCGCTATTCCGCCCCGCTAACCGCTGTGGCATGCGCCTAGAATCGCCTTTAGCGCCTGCGGCCTGGAGAAGCTCATCCTCAGCTCATCCGCGGTGCCTTTGACGTCTTTCATACATCATATGGGCGGCGATACTTTTGCAAATAAGACAATATCAAATTCTCACGTCTGAATCCGGCCTTCTTACCGCTGAGGTGATGTGCGTGATTCTACATCTGGTCGTCAGCACGGGCATGACAAGTAGCCAATCCGCGCCGTACAGCTAATTGCCAGAAGTCGACAGATTCTTGCTTACCTGTCGCGTGCTTCTGCATCATCTATCAAGGAGAAAACAAAAATCTTATTTCTGGTGCTACTATCGGCTGAGCCGGCAGTTGGAAAACCGAATAAAAGCTGGCGCCTCGAGCTCTCGCCACTGTCTCTGGAGCCAGACTGTCCAGATCGTGCAATCTCTTGCTCAAATCCGCCAGAGTCTGCTCTCTCATCGCAGGAGGTCTTCAACTTCGCAGAGGCACCAACATGGCGTGGCGGTGTTCAGGGAGCTCCAATGCCGGGCTCATTGCAAACATGTGGACGAATGGCCTCATTAGCGATCCGCTGGTCAAGGAGGCGTTTCTAAAGGCAAGCTCTTGAATGTCTGAGTGGGTTGTGGCAGCTGTCCACGGAGCAGGCGGTCGGAGAGAGCAGAGAGAGAATGGCTGAAAATGCGTCTCGTCGTCATCGTCTCTAACTCGCCGTAGGTTGACCGAAGGCATTACGCCCCTGCGATGCCGTACCAAGACTCTCCACAGCCCATCGGCTACGATGCCACCATTTCCGCGCCGCACATGCACGCCTCCGCCGTGGAGCATGTCCTGCCTCGCCTTCTCCCCTCGGAGACGTCCCCAGCTCCGCGAGTGCTGGACATTGGCTCTGGCTCCGGGTACCTCACGCACGTCTTTGCCGAGCTGGTTGGAGACCGGGGGCTTGTGGTAGGGCTGGAGCATATCCGGGAACTGCGGGACCTGGGCGAAGCGAACATGGGAAAGAGTGCAGAGGGGAGGCGATTGCTGGACTCGGGAAAGGCGAGGTTTGTGGTTGGAGACGGGAGGCTGGGCTGGGTTGAGGAGGCACGACAGGGCGAAGAGGAGTATGGCACGGCATGGGATGTGATTCACGTTGGGGCCGCTGCGAAGGAAGTACATGCTCCGCTACTGGAGCAGCTCAAGGCGCCAGGATGGTGAGTTTTTGTCGTCACAATCTTTTCATTACGCACAGGCACGCTGACGGGGACTGTAGCATGTTTATTCCTGTGGACGACGACTCCAGCGGGTGGAGCCAAAGCGTGTGGCGCATCGAAAAGGACGAGGAGGGGAAGATAACGCAGAAGAAGCTATTTGGGGTGCGTTATGTTCCGTTAACGGACGCGCCAAAGAGGTAGCTTTTCGCGGCGGAATTGACTTTGAGAGGAGCCTCCACCTCGCCTCGCAAGATGAGGACTAATTCTTGATCATCTTGAGTTGGTGAGATTTGGCTCGAAACCATGGATGGAGCAGAAACCGAGTATTCGGGCATCTCTGATTCTTGTAACCAATGTATTATACAAAAGAGTCAACATGTATCTCATCCCGATCCAACGCCTCAAAGTATCTTCTTTGTCTTTTTTTCTGGTTGTCATCCTCTCCCTCTTTTACAACCTTCTATTATTCTTCCTCACAATAGCAGAGTTCCGCCTCCAAGCCATCGCAACCAATTTCCACTCCTACAGCCAACCAACAGCCATGACCAACGCCGCAACTGCTACTAACACGCCGGATTGGTACCTGGTGCCTTTGCTAACAACTATTGTGGGATAAGGGTGAAAGCAGCCTCCAGAAGGACAGGCCAGTGTTGCTGGAGGAGCAGGACCCAACTTGCAGTGCTCGCCATCGCACGCTGGAACTGGTGGCGGAGGAGTAGAGTGGGGGATAGCAGTCCAAATGGGACAGCCAGGAGGACAAACTGAGCAGCCTTCAGGAGAGCATGGAGGGCCACATTTCTCAGGACACGGTGATCTAGTGGGCTCGGCTGATGTCGTGGGGATATGACAGCCTTCTCCTGGGCAATGTGGAGTGACAGTGGCCTTTGTAGGAGAGAGGGGGCAGTCTGTGACTTCGGGAGGGCAAGCCGTGATGGTCGCGACCGTGGTGGAGATGAACTTGGTCCAAACGCCAGTGTCCTTGCTCTTGGTCTTGTCCTCCTCACAGTCGTCGTCATCATGATGCTCCGTTTCCTTCTTGTACAGCGAGTATCGTTTCTTCCCCGTCACCGGACACTGCGGGCCGCCGCATATGCCCGCCGTTGTGTTGCCCCCAATGCACGGCACCGAGCAGACAGATTCATCGAGCATCGTGTACGCCGGCTCGGCTTTTGACGACGCCGAGTCGTAGCAGTTGCAGCTACCATCCATGGCGGCGTATTGGCCCTTGGCATGGCACGCATATTGGCACTGCTGGACACTGAAGGGGGCAGGGGCATTGGCTTTGAAGTTGAAGACGGGCGGCTCTGCTTCGACGCAGCCAATGTATTTGAAGCCGGGGGCGGTGAATTCGGCTTGGGCTGCTACGCTGGCTGCCAAGAGGCCGGCGAGGAGGGCGAAACGAGACATGGCTTGGTAAGGTCAAGATGTGAGAGAAGATTGTATTGTGAAGGATGGCTGTGCGATGAGAGACAAACCACCGGCTTGGGAAGAGAAATATTGCCAAGTTATAGATATCCATCGAATGCCATGATCGCAATGCATCATCCAGCCTCACAACGAGATGTTGGCGAGTCTTGGGCAGGAAAACAATGCACTACGTGTAAATGAGCCGAGTCTTGACACAAAGGCCGCTGCCGGGGAATGAACAGAAACGCGAAGTTTTGCGTACATAGTACGATCACACACGTTGGTTAGTTGTAAGAGATGGGAATCAGGAGGCTTTGGAGGAGATGTAGAATGCTGCGTGTGAGGATAGGTACAGAGATCAGCAAATGATGGTATGCGGTACCTGCATACCGCGCCGAGGTATGAACAAGAGCTTTGAAAAACCAACGAGGTTGGCGCGTCAAAGCTGCGAATCTCAGCTGGGTAGGAAGCGATGAAGCTGAGACATTGGTTTGGCATATCGACTCACCGGCAAGCGGCACGCCTAGAAAGGGAGGCTGGCGTCGTTGGCCAAAGACAAATGACGATCCTATTACAAAGGAATGCACAAAGTTAACGTTGAGGCTGGTTCTTTCGTAAAACGATACAAGGGGCGCGATTCCGCGCTGTTAAGTTTGGGCTAGACGGAATTCCTTGGATCGACGCCTGGCTTCGCTTCGTGGCTGTATACATGCTGTAATGGATCCTGGCTTGTCCTTTGACCCAAGATGGATTACCCGGTGCATGGGTCTTGATGTAATTATTTTTATCAAGTCATTCGCATGAGATGAAGTTGAATATCAGGACGGCATGGCTGCTCGTTTATAACCCGGGACATGTCGATAGGAAGATGCTGTATACCACTACATTAAATGAATAATGGCATTTTTTGGCCTCGAAGTTTTCTGATCTGATTAGTTCGTGATGGTTTGCTTCATTCAGCGGCGCTCGCTTAAGACGAGATGATCAACGAGCAGCAGCCTATCCCAGGCGCTGCGCAAGCATACCTTTGTTCTTTCGAGTACTTTCAATTACAAGCAAAATGAATCCTTTTTCGGTTCAACCCATCCCTCTTTATACCCTGTCATGCGGCGCCATGGCGGCCCTTTAAGCATCGCTTATACACTCAAACCCAATCGTGAGCTTCCATCAAAGCTGCAGCTTCATGCACCGCAAATCACCATGCCGATACTTTGTACCCAACGACAGGCTCTTTGCAGAAAAGATACAAGCACGCCAAACAGTTAGACTCTTGTTAAACTTGACGTTACCCCGTAATTTGGCCTAGCTTCGGCAAGCCACATAAGCTCAGGAACCGTCACGCAGCCTATTATCAACTTGCACTGAACAATGCAAACCCAAACGAGGCGTCGAGTAATTACGTAGGTCATACGGACAATATCCGCGCATCCGCATAGCTCTCGATAAACCTAAAAACGATGAATGAAGCTGGCAATGGTTTCTATAAATTCAGCCGTATCGTCCGTGGTCTGGCCCAAGATTGTCTGCTACAGCTTCAGCATCTACCATCACAACTACTCAAGTCCGCACAGCCGATTCCACCACCACAAACATGCCTTCAAGAAGCATGGCTCGGCTCTCCCTCGCCTTTGAACGCACGTTCAACAAGCTCGCAGGCAGCTTCTGCCGCAAACGCCTTTCAGACCGCTTCCTCATGACTTCCCGCCACCTCCCTCAACACCCGCCGGTATTCTGCGTCGTCGATCTGTTGTACCCGCCGCCGCAGTACCAGCAGCGGCGAAGTGCGCTCCCCGTCGTGGGCGAGCTGGAGATTCTGCAGGCAGAGCTCTACCGCTGCCAGAGCCAGTCGTCCTTTGGCAACGATGTCGAGAGGGAGCTGTTGGATGCGGATGCCGAGCATCTGAGCCGATGGATCGAGCATCTGGAGAATCTGGTCTACATGGAGGCGGCAACGACGATTCCGTCGAGGTACCAGCAAGAGTGTGCGGCGGTTGGCATGTTTAAACGAGCCTTCAAACGCAATAAAACCCGTCAACCTTGAACATTGTCTCAACTGTAGTTTCTTGTATTCTTGTAATGAAAGAGCTCCATCATGTGCCTAATCGAGGCTGTCCTCGCAACGTCTCTACCAGTCCTGAACGCCACCGCTGCAGACAACCTTGCCAGCATCCCCGTCTCTCTCGCCCTCAGTCACAGCCCGGATAAAGTGTCCGCCAATAGACGGCTCGCCCGCGCCCAGTTCCTTGAGCTTCTCCTGCATGCCGCCCAGATTCGTCGCCAAGAAGCCCGGGCTGATGCAAAACGTCTTGACGCCGTCGTCGTGCAGCAGCCAGTGCCAGTTGAGCATCACCATGTTGAGCGCCGTCTTGCTGCTCTTGTAGCCCAGGTTGGCCGCCACGTTCTCCTTGGGCCATCCGGCCTGTGGCTTGGGCGCCCACGGCGGGTAGAAGCTCTTGGAGTGCGCCGTGAGGGTGGACAGGCCAGAGGTGATGAAGATGAGGCGGGGGGAAGAGGACTTGAGTAGCAGAGGGACGAATTTGGCCGTCACGACGTGGGTTCCGGTGACGTTGACGTCGTATGCCTTGTTGAAGATGGAGCGGATGTTGGCAAGGTCGTTTGCAAAGTTGTGGGTGTCGAAAGCAGCGCCTGGACGACAACAGCAATCCTAGATTAGTTACCTGTTCTTTAATACAACTGGGAGGAGAATAGACAAACCTGCATTGTTAACCAGCGTGTCGATTCTGTCCACCTTTGCTGCAATGGCCTCATATGCCTGATCTATGGACTCATCGCTTTCCAGCTCAAGGGCGATTGGCTCAAGAGTGTCCTTGGACGATGGCACCTCTTTGGTGATGGAAGCAATGGCCTCTCGACTCTTTTCCAGCGTGCGACAGCCGACAAAGATGTGGTACGAGGTGGATGAGCCCAGATATGCCTTCACGGCTTCGTAGCCAATGCCGGAGTTGGCGCCCGTGATGAAGACGATGTGCTTGTCAGCCATGATTGCGTTGTTATATGAATGTAGAAGTCTATATGTTTTATACTTGACTTCATGAGATATATATACTTTTTCTGTTGTATGAATCTTATCCCCACCGGCTTTTGTCTAACCTCCTGTTTCCATTCCTCTCCAAAGACGCTCATAATTGGTTCAAAGACTGTCGATTTGTGTTGACTCTTTCCTTGTGTCTGCCACTCAATCACGGCCTATTGCGTGGGCCGAGCCGATTGGCACTGGAGAAAGCCGGAGTTAAAGTGGAAGCGCCGCTCGCCGCGCGAATCGAGGCGCTATTTCCATCTCGGATAGCCGAGAGAGTCCGCGATTTGTGGATGCAGCGTGGCATGCGCCGATTCGAGGGTTCTGGACCTGTGGCCGCGGAATGAATTATACAAGAAGGGCTAAAGTATGAGATGTTGTGCTTACATCGTCTGCTCTTGTGCTACTGCTTCTAAACACTTGCTGACAAACTGCCAAGTACGTACAAAGAATATGTTCACTTACACGGCCTCATGATGCCGAATACGCCCAATCCGTTGTATTTGATTTTTGTGCTATGATCGTGCTATAAACATCTGAATAAATGATACCAACACCATAAGGCTACACACAGAGCAATGCTCTTAAACCGCTTACCCAAGTACTTGTAGCAACACGCCCCACCAGACTCCGCATCGCCAAATGCCGTGTCTTACCGTCCGATTGCCCAATCTGGACAGCTTCCAGATCTCTCTGCCCTCATCCGCCTGTGCATAAAGTGACAGATGACAACCCCTGCCTAATCATGGCGCAAACTCCAATCATAAAGGTCTGCCTCGTAGGCGCCAACGGCACCCTGGGCTCAGTCATTCTCCAGGGCCTCATCCAGGCAGGCTGCTTCGACATCTCCATCCTCCAGCGCTCCAATTCCTCCGCCTCTTCTTCCTCCTCCTCCTCCTCCTCCTCCATCCCTCGCCTCATCGTCCCGCCTGAGCTCCCGGTCGAGGATGTCGCAAAGGCTCTCACCGGCCAGGATGCCGTCATCGCGGCCTTCCCGCTCGGCGAGGGCGACCAGCATCTCCGACTCGCAGAGGCCGCGTTTCACGCCGGCGTGAGGCGCTTCATCCCCGCGGATTTCGGGAGCTGCGATGCGAGCGACCCGGAGCCGCAAAAGTATCTGCCCCTCTACCGCAAGAAGACGCTCGTCCGTGAGAGGTGTGAGGCACTCGCTGCAAAGGCCCCACAGCAAGGCTCGCCCTTTTCATGGACGACCGTCATCTGCGGCCATTTCTTCGACCACGGACTGCGCGATGGCCTCCTCCACATCGACTTTGACACCCGGACGGCGCAGATCCTGGACGGCGGCGCCATCAGGGCATCAACATCTACGCTGCGCCGCATTGCTGAGGCAACTGTCCGAGTCCTGCAGAGGGCCGAGCAGACGCGCAACCGAGCCGTTTACGTCCAGAGCTTCAACCCATCGCAGCTTGAAGTCGTGGCCGCCCTGGAAAAGGCAATGGGAGAGCCATGGCACGTCAAGCATGTCGACTCAAAGCCATATCTGGCAGACGCCCAGCAAAGATTAAAGGGTGACGGTTCTCAGGCTGATTTGGACGCCATTGAGGATATTGTCTTTGCGCTGGGGGCCCTAGACGCGGACTGGACAAAGAGGGATGGGTATGCGATGGAGTTGTTGGGGTTGGAGGACGAAAGGCTGGATGATGTTGTTCAGGAAGTGGTGGCTGCGTATAGAGCGGGAGTGAGCAAGTGAAGTCAGTACGCATATAGAGGATTGATAAATCCCGTGAATTACATGATATTACGATGCATATTTGCACGAATTCAGATACTGTAGCAGTCTGTACGTGAGACCCTAATAGGCTCGCAATGCTGTCCTCTTTACGACTAGCTATATGCAAGCCTCTAATACTTTACATGAGGCCCTTTTCCGCCAAATGATTTGATATGCAGTGAGCAACGTATGTGCATGTAAGTGGTCAATTTTAGCTTGGCTGCATTGGCTCAGGATCTGAGCTAGCTTCATGGGCGTTTGATCACACGTAGATATTACATGTATAGGTATACAAGATCACACTTGAGATTCATGTCCAAGACGGCCAGAGTGGTACTATTCTCTAGTAAATTCAAGGCCATTATAAGTCCCGCCAACCTTCTTGTAAGCATGGAGCTTAGATGCTCTCAAGAAACACTCACCATATGATGCTCCTCTCAGACCCAAATCATGTCTTGCATCTCGCCAAGGAACGTATCAGCTGTGTTGTGCCACACAGCCCATTTGCATACATTGCAGGATCAACAGCTGAGCACTGCATTTGTCAAATGTACACCATCACGCCACTGGAAAGCATCCGCGACGTGGCAGCCAGCTTTAGGTAACGCCAAGATCGGGCCAGTATTTAGAACTGCTGACAGCACCCCAGGAAACGAGATGAGCCGGCCATCATCATATCATCACAACCAACTAGCATCTTTCTCGAGAAACAGGAGCCTCTTCATAAGTTATCAGAGCGCTGCTTCATCTACAATGCGGCTTACAGTGATCGACATTGTTTTCATGCTGACGGCGTATGAAATCCATAAGCTTACCCAGTTTGTGCTCTTCAGCTGATCTAAACATGTCAATAATAGACACCTGATTGATAGGGTTGCTTCCCTGGCCGACGACGCCCCAACAACCCCGACTCCTGTATATGAAGAGAGGCCGTTCACTTTGCCATCGGGCTGCGTTCCCACCGTCACAGTGACGACCAATTTAGGCACAAACAGAGGCTGTGCATTCGACTGCTCGAGTGATTTTTGCATGATCGATTGTGAGACGGCCCGTGTCAGTGAGGCTTCAGCTATGCGTACTTACTTGCCGCAGATTTCGTGACTTTGCCATGCGGCTGTTCAGGGGCTGCGAGCGTCGTCACTCGGACCATCACCGCATGTGCGAAATCGAGTCCCTGCGGGAATTGCCATACCGGGTTTCCGTTTACCACAACGGCCTCGGGTTGCCCAGAGCCGACAGGAGATGATTAGGAGCCAGGGGCTATGCGGCCAAGGAGCATGTTTCTTTTCTCGGATACGTGATTTTAATTTGAAGTCGCATCTGCTGGACTGAGAGAAGAGGCAAATGGGAAAGAAGAAAGGGAAGAGAAGGCGATAAAAGACATGGTTGAGAAGGCTATGGCGAATGCTCAATGCATATGCAGCATGCGGTTGGTTTTTTTTTAGAAGCTCAGTGTTGCATGGCCGAGATGGCACTGCATACGGCTGTAATGTCACCTGGGCGGTGACGGGTGCTTTAAACGGCCCGGACGAGGCTGGAGAGATATTTTAAGAAGAAGAAAATAGTTGATTAGGGCAGAGCACGCTTTGCACTGAATATCCATGACCCGACGGACTGACGGAGCGTGCCGATAGAGCGCGTACTTGCTGTGGCTGGAGCAGCTGAATCATGAAGCTGGGAATTTTATATTTGGAACGAGGCTAGAGCGGCCAAGACCCCATGACGGCAGTGACGCAGATCCACTAAGGGCCTGTACAAATACAGTGAATAGTTATATTTTCCACACTGTATTAGCCCTGCAGGTCACAGCCATAGAGACTGTGCTACTAACACGGTACCAGCTGCGTCTTCAGGCCCAAATTCCAACGACCCAACAGACAACGATGCAGCATCAAGACCACCAAAACGAACAAATCAACAACTCCAAGCCTTGCCGCTCTGCATACGTGTTATCAACGGCATACACGCGACCTCGTTCCGCTCTCAGCTTCAGCTTCGCCCCGGTCATTCGCAGCTGACGCCTCATCGCCAGAATCGCTCTAGGCCTATCGGCTCGCTCACCGGACCCTCGAAATTGCCCCTAAACAGAAAACCGGATGGGCCTTTGTTGACACAGCCCCGGCGCGGTGACGTTGGGTTCTTTTTTTTTTTTTTCTCCGACTCTTTTTCATCTGCAGACTTGTTCATCGTCTATTGCCTGCATGAGGAAAAGGGCAAGCAAAGAAAAGACTTGTCACAAAATAGGAGAGAGCCCTTTTTTATTTTCTCTTTTCCCCCTTCGTCGCACCATTTCCTTTTTCCTCTGATAGACCAACCACCATACCAACATAGCCAGGATAATGCCCGCCGCTGCTTACCTTGGCAAGGGTCTGCTGTGAAACATTTTGTTCTTTATTTATCTGCTTTCCCTGGTCATGACTTTATTTCTTCGTCTAGATCGGCATTTTCCAAAAGCAGTTCTGCAGTCTAGCCTAGTCGAGCGCGTTTTTCTCTCCGACCCTTGAACCTTGCAGTAGCCCATGCACGAAGCATCATGACATTTGAGAACTAAGGAAAAAAAAAAACAAAGAAAAAAAAAGGAGCAAGCGTGATCACTAAAGCGATTCATTCTCACTGGTGCAGCACAGCGATATAACCTTCATTAGCGGCTTCTATTTTTGCTCACTTCTTCCATCACCCCGTCCGGCATATCATATCAGAAGCCGGCTCATCAAAAACCAAGAACGCACTTCCCAAGAGGGACATATTTTGCAAACAAAGGGCACATCGAAAGGGCACACCGCGACAACCTCTTCCTTGAATCATCATGATGGAGGCACAGTCGCTGGCCGCGCTGAATCTGCAGGCGGCAAACCCCCCTCAATATCCTGAAAACCCATCAGAGACACCGCAGGAGCCTCTGACCCTCTACATATCCAGAGTTCCCGGCACAAGAGGCAAGTGATTGAGAGCCATTGCGGTTTTTGACGCAACTGAAGCTGACCCCAAGAAATTTGTAGATGTGATACTTTCACCTTTCAAGCCCCAGGTCAAAAACGTCACGGGTGGAGATGTTGCTAGCAGCCTCTACTATGTTCACCTCGAGCTTCCCACGTTGGACATAGCAGGTCCTGAGCCGCTGAGAGATGAAGCACAAGGTAGATCCAGTGAAGACAGCTCAGCGACAAGAACCATTGCCCGGAAGCCAGTTCCCGGCACAGTCCCATTGCTAGGTCCTGAGATTTCGATACAGAGCGATCAGCTACAGATACAGCA
The DNA here is from genome assembly GCA_030708095.1 of Trichoderma sp. CBMAI-0020. NCBI lineage: Eukaryota > Fungi > Ascomycota > Sordariomycetes > Hypocreales > Hypocreaceae > Trichoderma > Trichoderma sp. CBMAI-0020. Next base: position 2,936,421 of record JAJNCI010000001.1, read on the forward strand.
AACTCGAAGCCAACATGACAATACAACACTTCGGCCGCCAGGCGATGTTGGCATGCCTCCCAGCTTGCAGGAGCGTGATTTGGCTCCTCCTTTGCCTCCTAGACGGCGTTTCGACGACTCTGGTTTGGGTTACTCAGATAGCTCCTTCGAGGCGAATCCTTCTGAAAGATCTCAGCTGAATGTGCCTCCTAGGCGCAAGCCCGTTGGGCCGAGACAGATGGGCGGCCTTCCTCAGGGTAGAGTCTCGATGGACGAAACGACACGGTCTAGGGTTCAAACTAGGGCTCGGGCAGATACGACAGGACACACCAGGCAAAGCCGCTCTTTGTCTCCCACAAAGAATACTGACTATTCTACGCCTCCGTTTACCTTGAGCCTGATAAGGCGGGATCCGGGTACTGGCGACCAGTGGAACGTGGGAAAGATTTCATCATATGAAACCGATCCGATGGCTGCGCAAGCCCCCATGTACCTCTCTGCAACGGCATCCGAACAGCACCCGCCTCAGCACCCGCCAATCGATATACAAATCGAAACTGCTGGGTATGCCAAGTTCCGCGGAGGGACACAAGTCGCCCTTCCTCCTCCTCCTTCTTTGATAGATTTCATGCCTGAGCCGAGACTCGATGGCAGCAGGACATTCTCCCGGCAGGTTTCCATGTCGTACTCGAAAAGTTTTGGTTCTACCGTGCGGTCCACATTCCACAAGTTGGAGCAAAAGGCTCGAAAAAAGGCACAGGCGCATAACCGCAACGAGAGCGAAGCATCGGTTGCTTCACATAGTTCCGGAGAGTACACGGCCGGATCGCCGCCGACTGCGCGCCCCGACAAAATGAAGCCACGGGGATACACTTTTGCGAGTCCTTGGAACGGAAAATGCGTATTTCGCACGGGAAAGGATGGCCGGAGCCTGGTGTGTGATCACATCCTGCACGAGGGTGAATTGGGCGGCTACAACCCGCTGGTGCCTGATTCGAGCGCGGCCAAGGGGACTTCCACTGTAGTCAGCGAGCTGCGGTTCAACCTTCCGGGCTCTGAATTCTTTCCTTCCAGCGAAGTACCCAAAGGCGACATTAACCAGAAACTCGGCCATTTCAGCAAGATGGTCAAGTCAACCATGGACCGGGGCTACGGCGATGAGGACGAGGATGATGTTGTCTCACCGTTTGATGTGAATGTAGGCGGTGAGAGGGCGGGAGGGGGCAACCGGGGCAACCGAGCCAAGCTCAGCAAGCTCATCATATACCACGATGGGATGAAGATGCTGGATCTGCTGGTGGCGGCCAACATAGGGCTGTGGTGGAGGACATGGGAGAAGAGCTATTGAATGATTGGGTGTTGCTGTAATTTGGTGAAGCTGCATGTAACGATGGCGATGTGCTATGAGTTTATTATATGACGATTAATTCATAATGAGCGTTTCATTTCTCCTCTTCATCATTATTTCTTTTTTTTTTTTACCATGGTCCACACATGTCGTACTTGAAGAGTACTAGTAGTATAGTAGTCGTGACATGTTGAGCTGTCAATCAATGGGAGTCACGTGCCGTGTCACGCACCCATCAACCACCAATCACTGGCCTAGCAATGTAATCCCGCAGAGCACTAGGCCGTTGATCAAAGCAGAAGCCGCCGCCAAAAGTTATACCAACACGTCAAAGTCGCCTCCCGCCCCAATCGACCCCCCGCCAGCGGCGCCCGAGTCTGCTCTCCTGCAACTTCGTCAATTGCGTCCTCTACCAGCCCTCCCCCGACGACAATGGCGCCGACCCTCCCCGCCTCGGCCGCGGCCATGCTTGCCCGACGACAGCTGACCCGGGCTCCGGCCTCTGCCAGCTCGCTCATGATGGCGACGAGGATGCTGGCCACGCCCTACCCCCAGCACCAGCAGCAGCAGCAGCGCGGCTATGCGACGCCCAAGGGTGCTCTGCCGCAAAACTTCCGCACAAGCAAGCCCGTGGAGTGGGCGTGGGAGAAGGACAGCTTACTAGACCGGCTGGGCAAGTACTTCCTCATGACCGAGATGGCCAGGGGAATGTACGTGCTGCTGGAGCAGTTCTTCCGACCACCGTATGTTATATCGACTACACATATTGCAGAAATGGAATTGGAGTTGCTGACGGAGAATGCACAGTTACACCATCTACTATCCTTTCGAAAAGGTATGCAAGTCGCGCAGAGGTGGAATGTCTGCATATCGGGACATGCACTGCAACGACAACGTGCCATCCATTGAGCGTATGATTAACGTTTAGTCCAGGGCCCCATTTCTCCTCGATTCCGTGGCGAGCACGCCCTGAGACGGTATCCCTCGGGCGAAGAGCGATGCATTGCCTGCAAGCTTTGCGAGGCCGTAAGCACCCCGCCAATATCCGACTGTGAAGCTGTGTGCTGACTGGTGTATCACAATAGATCTGCCCTGCCCAGGCCATCACAATTGAAGCCGAAGAGCGTGCTGACGGATCCCGTCGCACTACCCGCTACGACATCGACATGACCAAGTGCATCTACTGCGGCTTCTGCCAGGAGTCTTGCCCCGTTGACGCCATTGTTGAATCTCCCAACGCCGAGTACGCCACCGAGACCAGAGAAGAGCTATTGTACAACAAGGGTGAGTTTCATGCCGATGGACATTTTTATAACATCGCATACTGATGTCTTGGCCACAGAGAAGCTGTTGTCCAACGGAGACAAGTGGGAGCCCGAACTTGCTGCCGCCATTCGCGCAGACTCACCTTACCGATAAACTACGCACAAAACCTAATTCCAATTTTGTATGATGTGGGCAGAGGGAGAATCCAAATCCAATTAGAACAAGGGCACCAAGGGAGATTGCATGGACAACTGGATTGTACATACGTTAGGCGCTACACCCAAAAAAAAGAGCCTTTGATTCATATTGATGTGGATATATGTTTTTAGGCCTTGACGTAGTTTGGTTGGGTTCATCCCGGCAGTATTGGGATGTGCCGAATGCTGGCAACGGTGACTGTACGCGGAGCACTTTGCTTAACTACTTGTAAACACGAGACGTCAATTAGCCCCGCAGCAGCTTCACATTGCAATGCAGTAGCACCAGCCAAGCGATTTCCGCGTGCAAGACAGCACGATGGCCATTATACGGCCACAAATCCATGAACCTGCATCCATCTCATCCAATCCCATCCCCTCCATTCCCGCTGATTCAGCCCACCCCAAGCTCAACTCACTCACGTGACCCCCTCCGCGCTCCAGCTTCTGCGCTCCCACCTTGGCATCTTGTACCTTTGTACCCCAGCTCCGGCAAACCTCCAATAGACCGAGTAATAGCCAGAGAGCGAGCGAGAAATTTATCATCGCCGAGCAAACGAACCCGTCACCAAAAAAAACCCCCACCAACCAACCTTGAACCTGCAACCACTTCTCCTCCCGCAGCAGTCAAACTTGTCAATTGGCTTTTTGACTCTTCCCTTCTCTTCTCTTTTCTCTTCCCTCCCTCCTTCAGAGCTCAGTCGCCCAACATGTTCCGCACTGCCATCCTCCGCACATCCGCCTCGGCCGTCCGCGCCGCTGTTGCCCGACCCGCCATCCGAACAACGGCCCTGATGGCTGCTCCTCGCGCTGTCGCTGCGCCCGTCCGCGTCCAGAGCCTCATGGGTGTGAGGATGTACAGCGCTGGCGGAGGCCTGAACAAGGAGGAGGTCGAGGGCCGCATCCTGAGTCTGCTGCAGGGATTCGACAAGGTAGGTCGCTGCCCGTGATTTTCAACACTACATGGAGGCGAAGCTTGGGGGAAAAAAGAGGGATGAAAAAAAAAAAAAGAAGAAGAGGAAGAAGAAGTTGTTGGAATTGCGTTGGATGGAGGAACAGTGCGCATTGGATGGGAGAGCGCTGATGAGAGCGGGGAGAAGAGGAAGAGATGAGAGCGGGGTGCGAAATAAGTCGCGATGCTGCACGAGTCTTGTCTTTGAACCATGCCATTGGCTTTCTTGCTCCATCATCAGGCGAACGCGTGCTAACTTCATCTGCGCTCCAGGTCAACGACACCGCCAACGTACGTCTCAGAGCTTCTATGCGCAATCTCCCTCACATGATTTAACCCGCATCTAACGCCCCCCCAGATCAAGCCTACCGCTCACTTCGCCAACGACCTCGGCCTGGACAGTCTCGACACCGTTGAGGTCGTCATGGCCATCGAGGAGGAGTTCAGCATCGAGATCCCCGACAAGGACGCCGACACCATCCACTCAGGTATGGCCTCGCATATTCCCCGCCGTAAATTACCTGCAATGCTGATATTCCCGCTGTAGTTGACAAGGCCGTCGAGTACATCATCAACCAGCCCGATGCTCACTAAATCGCTTTGTCCGACCCGAATGACTCTGGAAACATTGGCTCCCTCTTTTCTCGTCTCTACTCTCGCGCCTCTCTCGTTATGCGACTTGAAAAAAAGATTTCCCTCCTGAGATATACCCGGATATGTAGAGGTTATAATATTGGGTGGGCTACCGAGAAAAAATAATAATTTTGTTTGGAGGCTATTTTTTAAAAAAGAAGAAAAAAAGAGAAGGCCAACAGGTGATGTCATATTACGATGAAGTTTCATCTTAATTTCTCATCTGTGAGAGACACGATCAAAGGGTATTCTTTTCTGTCCAAGATCAAACCTCACTCTATCTTGGCATCAATGTTTTTTCAGATCAAACGGAGGGAAAGTGAAGTGGATTGGGGGTGCTATAGGCGAGAAAGAGAAGAAAAAAAAAAGACGATTGTATTGATGGTGGTTGGAAACGCTGCTACATAAAAACCTGTGCAGTTTATCCCTTGTATTAGTGTATAGAAGACTCAATTTACTCTCCACCAACCGCCTGCTCGTGACATGCACTTGAGAAGTTGAGAGTGATTGAACAGAGCTCCTTGGACATTCCTGGCGGATAGAGGCGGTCTTACCCGCAAAGCAAGTCAAGCATATGTGTGATTTATCATACCGTGCATGCTTATCATTGAGGTGCTTCACCTTCAACGAGAACCAGGCTGTACAACGGCAACGAGCAGAAATGGAAAAATGATATCAGGTAAAAAATTTCTATCAAATGTGACGAATAGAGAGAGTCATACATGCATGCATGACCGGCTTATGCATTTCCTTCTACCCACCCCGGTTGCCATCGTAACTGGCCAGTAGTAGCCATCCAATCAATCAAACGACTTCTGTTCAAAGACACGACGAGTTACACAATCAACTGCCTAGATAACCATTCATAAAAAAGTCAAAGAAAAGAAAACAGATGCTAAGCCCAAGTAATGAATGCTGCAGAAAATGCATCCTGGTAAAAACTTCCAGGCATTAGCTCAATAAGCCCCCCCGAAATATTTAAAAGCTGACTACATGTACACTTTGCTCCTATACTGATACATACATACATACATACATACAAACTAACGCAGAGAGTAATCATTGCTTTGACGGCGCATGACATTAGGGAGAAATTATTGGATGATTCCAAAATAACCGGCCTTTCCCCCCTCTCCCTCCCTCCTCCTTCCTCCAAGAACAAGGCCATGGGGATGAAAAGTGATCGGCGATTATACCCAAGATCCTTGAAGAAGGAAAAAAGACACCTAAGCTGACCGCAGATGTCGTCCTTCGGCAGCAGGGTTATTATATCCACCATTCAGACAGCCGAGATATTCAATTGCGAGGGAACAGATATCCAACCTCGCATGGCCGCTAATAATATGGCAAAAAAAGAAAACTGGGGGAAACGTCGATTTATGTGAAATCCAGTGAATTGTTAATCTCGTTTTTTTTTATGATGAAAAGCATGCGATGCTGATTGTTGCTAGTTCCTTGGAAAGGCCGTATTCCAGAAAATGAGAGGTACGATTGCAGGGCTTTCGTTCGCTGTCCTAGATGGCTCCTCGATATGACAATGGAATATAACAGGAAAATAGAAAACGCAAAAAAAAAGGCAAAAAACTCCAGCCTATATAGTGTATGTAACCCTTGTGTCCCTTTTGGTTTCCCCCCTCCCCCCTTTCCCAGTTCCTTGGCGATGTTGGATGTCGGATGATGATTTTGTGTGTTCCCTTTCCAAAGGCGGCCATTGATTTTGCGAGAGACAAAGAGATAGAAGAAGAAAGAAGAAGAGAAATAAATAGCAGCCTGAAAAAACATCTCGAGAATATCAAAATTCGATGGGCCGAATTCCGGTTTCCAAGAGAAATGCACGTATCTGGCGCGCGCTGTCGTCCGGTTCGTAGATCGTTATGTCTTCGTCAAAAAATGGGGCGATTTCCTCCGTTCGTCAAACTGTGATTTGAAAGGGGGGTATCTTGTCTAAACAAATATACTCCGCCGCATGCTTTTTTTTTTCCCCTGATTCCCAACGAAATCATTACCTCCCATTGACTGGTACGGCATCTCGTCCGTCCTTTGCACCATTCGAAGGTGCCGCTCCCTTGCTGGCAGCGGCAGCATTGGCGTAGGAAGTAAAGCTCCCTAAAGCCAGGCCAGAAGAACCTCGCTTGCGGGCCTTTGAAGAAGAAGAATCTTCTTCCTCTTCCATGCTGAATACAAAGGCAGAGTCCTCTTCGTCAATTGGCGTTGTGAATCTGCCAGACGACCCGATACTGGCACTAGAAACGTGACGCTCCAGGCCGCGGTCCTTGCCAATGGGCGAGATGCCATTGCCCGCGCTGCGGCCGGCCGTCGGGTGCAGAAGCGGGCTCGGGCCATTCAGCGTATCGTCAAGCCGGCTCCGTTGTAGCTGCTGCGATAGGACAGACATACTCTCGCTTCCACCTACTGGCCGAGTAATGGACGGTCGACTCATACCATTGTTGTCGGACATTTCCTTTGCAAGGATCGAATTCCGCAGGGGACTCCCAACGTGGCCGAAAGCCGATCCAGCAGCGCTTCGGGCCGATCTCGTCATCTCCTCCTCCTCCTTCTGACGTTGGAACAGGGGTCCCCATCGACTCGGGCTGGAGCCAATCGGGCTGCCATATTTGCCAAGACTGCCGAGGCTAAAGTCTGGCCGCTCATCTCGCATTGAACCTCTCCGGGCCTTCTCTGCCGGGGTCAACAGGTCCTGCAGGTCTCCGGGAACGAGGTTTTCTGGCACGTTATCATCGTCGCCAAAGGCAAACTCGGCCTCCCAATCTCGGTCGACCATGTTCTTGGGCATGCTAGCGCTGAGCATTCGTGGCTGCTTGGGGTATCGGGTGGAGTGCATAATTCGCTTCCCAAAGTACTCTTCGCCAGTCAGATGATGCGAGTCTGGCGGGCTGCCGGCGGTGGGGGTGATGAGATGTTCGGAAGAGCCAAAGGCGGAGGAGTGGAGCAGCTTGAGCGTCTCGGACGTGCGCTGATCCTTGATGCTGCTGAGCGATGGGGACGGCGATTCGAGACCAAACTTTGAGGGCACGGAGGAAGGCCAGGGCGCAGCAGGGAAGCGGGCGGCATTAGAAATGCCGTTGGAGTCGAAAGAGGAGGGCAATGGGGCATCGAGGACCGATAAGCCCTTTGCAGCAGGCGACAGACCGAATCCTAGGCGGGAGGATTCATCATCCGGTGGAGAGCCGTAGTTGGAGTCGGTGACGGAGTAGGGCGCATCAATGGTCGGCAGGCCACTGTCATGGTGGCTGCTGGACAGGCCGAATTGCTGCACCTCATCGCCAAGATAAGGATATGCGGGCTGGTCGGCACGATACAGAGAGTTGGTCAAGGCACTGGCGGTAGAATGGGTGAATGGGCCAGCGACAGCGCCGGGGGTCTGTGAGACGGGACTGGCGCCGCCCGCGCGATTGGCAAGATTGAGGGGATTTGCACCGATTGTAACGCCATTCTTACCGTAGTTGATTCGGCGGCCGTCGGGGAGGACGTGGATGTTTGCGCATTTGGGGCCAAACTTGCAGTTACCCTAAGAGGAAAGCGAAATGTCAGCCAGCCAATCTCGACAGGATTTGTGCGTCTTTGTCATGCCACAGGCCAGCAAGGGAAACGCTTCCAAAATCAAGAGAGAGAAAACCCAGCAACAACAGTCGTATGATGCAGTGGAAGTTGCGCGGATTTTCGGGCAAACAGAAGAGAGCCCATCTTTCGAGTTTCTTTTCCCTCTTCCATCTCGTCGGGGTTTTGATTGGAAACAACAAATGTCCAAGGCCAAAAAAAGGGCAGCGGAAACACAGCCAGCAGCACTACGGAAGAAGAGAAGCAGCTTACCTTTGCGAAATATTTGCAAATGTTCTCTGAAGCGCTGCCCAAATCATGGCTAAAGGGACAGGCATTGCCGGCCTGGCAGGCTCCTTGGCGGAAAAACTTGCACGGGACGTGCGATGTGTCTGCAAGCAGCAACAAACGGTCAGCGCATCTGCGGCCAATTCTCCATCTTGCTCGCCGTGGTCGTGTGCTCGCGGATGTGGCCGGTGGGGGAGCGACGCTAGAATTCGAGCACAAGCAACGGCAAACTTGGTGTAACCTACTGGGCGGGCTGCGCGGCATGCTGTGGTGATGGCTGCTGCCGTGGGCGCCGTTGGGGATGCTGAGGCTGCCGCTCCGCATATGGCGATACTCGGGCATCGTGGCGATGGGAGACGAGAGGCGCGCTCGTCGCTTCTCGGGCGCTGAGGCTGGCGTGGAGGCAGAGGCAGGAGGAGGAGCGGCGTGTAGAGGAAGAGGAGAAGAAGTGCTGCGAGCGTGGCGGATGGAGAGGGGATAGAAGTTGGCGCTTGGCCGCAGCGGCGCGGGCGGTAAGATGGGGGGCCCGGGAGCGAGGCCAGCGGGGATAGAGGGGGACGGGGCCCCTGTGGGCGCTGTAAGTGCAGCTGCAGGTGCTGTAGTGGTAGGGGGCCCCTGTATCTGCATCGCTGGGCCAAGGTGGTATTCGAGGCCGGCAATGGTGGGCAGCAGCACCTGTCCAGTGACCTGTCCAGCAGGCTGTCCAGTGACCTGGGTCCTGCCGTGTGGATGTTGGTCTCCCGCGTAATCTCTGTGTCTCAGCACGGTTCGTAGCAGTGCTCCCGGCCGTCGCAGCCTTTGGGACGGGAGCACAGTATATCGGTCGTGGATCGCGGCCATCCGCTTGTGTATTAGAGGCGGGGACCGTATCAGTACCCCGAAGCGGATCGTCTGGGGGGGCAAGATAACAAGAGAGAGGGCCAATTCCAGGTAAAGAAACGAATAATAGGAAAATGGAACAAGGAAGAGAAGAGAAGAGAAGAAGTAAAAGCGAAGGGGAGGAAAGAGGAAGAGGGGCGGAAAAAAGAGGCGGCAATGTACGACTAATCACCACATTTATGTACCGCCGAGGACTTCGTGTTCGTCCCAAGTCTTGGGAATGCTGCAAGTATTACTAGCACTAATCAGATGAATGTGAGGCTGCCAATGGGCATGGCATGGGCTCAGCGCGCAACAACTTGGTCAGTCGCCCGTCTGTCAGCGTGCAAGTACCGGTGTTTCGGGCCCACCAGGCAAAGGGCGTGAGGTCGACGATGGAATCCGGCAGCGGTCGGTACTGGAACGGACGGGCGAAAGATGCTGTAAACTGACACACTCGGAGAGTGGCTCGGGGGAGGACGGGAGTCACGGCCACCGCACAGCACAGCCGATCAACTAAATCGAACGATGTCCAAGGAAGTCCAGACAAGGGGGTGGACAGGGGCAGCATCGAGCCAAGAAGGGTTGGTCAAAGTGACGGAACCCGTAATATATCAACGGCAGATGTGATGGACAGGCGTTGGACGTTTTTGTTCTCAAGATGATTCGGCCGCCCATCAACCCGACTCACCGGGACATTGAGCTTATTATATACGCCAGACGCATCTGCCCGTTCAAAACGAGAGAGAAAAAAAACACTAGGTCAGATATGTCTCTCGCATGCTCTCTTTTGGAGCCCCTCTTGTTCACGTTAAGAACATTTCTCGTCTATCAGCTCCGAAACCTTTGTGGCGAGAGCATACTCAATAGAGAGGATATCGAGGCGTGCGATGGCTGCGAGGGCGTGAGCGTAGGTTTTGAGGTGTGCGGGCAATACAGACGTACCTAGGATTCATCCATGTAAGTGGTGTATGAGTAGGTGCGGATACGGATGACGGCGTCTTCAGACTGGGCGTAGATGGTGTGCATGGTGAACACCACGCCTTTTTGGCAATGGCATCCTAGCAGTACTCACCACACAGCACTAACTGCGGTGGCCAGCCATGTACCAACGCTAGCTAGCCAGCATTCGCCATTGTGCTCAAGATAGGTAGGTACTTGCACATGCCGCTAGCCGGAGCATATGCCCGTTGCGAGTTTGGTGGTGAGGCGTCCATTTCTGGACCAAGACACGGCGAGGCGAGGCGAGGCGAAGAGAGAGTCCAGCGCCAGTTGAGCTACTACATACGACTACTAATGCTGGTCTCAAAGATAGATTGCAGACTACTGCCCGAGCGTTGACCAGCTCAAGGGGTTCAACTCAGCTCGGAAGTCACCGTCGCTCCCGTCTCTGTCTCTGGCAGAGCCCAGAATAGCAGCACTATCGGTGGAGGCGTAGGCCGTTTTGCCTTGCCAGCATGCTACGGGAGGGAGAATTTCCAAGTCTAGTCACACGGGAGGCTGAGATGGGCGAGAAACATGCCTCTCGTTGAAAGCCGACATTCCTTTTGCCATGGCCAACATCGATCTGCTCAGATCGAAAAGTTCGGTTGGCGTTGCGAGCGCCTATGCATACCAGCCCGATTGCCAAATGACCGTCTCCATCTGTCTTGCAGCATTGGCGCTCATGTATGCATCCGAGATTGATGCCCGCATCGGCGACTACCCTGTCACCCTGCTGCAGATCATCCATGGCAGTTATGAGCACGGGGCCGTCGATGATCTTGCCCCATAGAGCTGGGAATGCCACTCTAGCCTCTCGACGGCCAGTTGATGCCAAAGGGCAGCGGAAACGGGAAATGGATAAGGAACCCAGCCTCTGATCGAATTCGAGAATCCAGCCTCAAGACGCCCATCAGAGCTGCGACATGCCCAGGCTGGTGTAGCCTCGCTGATGTAGCCACGCTGGTGTAGCACCGCTCCCACGGAATAAATGGGTGGCGTCGACAGGCTCTGCCGCGGAATGCTCGCAACACTAGTCGAAAGGGATTGCACTCGCCTCGCGTCACACACGAGCTTGTCAGCCAGGTCCGTTGAAATGTCTTGGCTAGGCCGCTTTATGATGGCCTGCCCACGCCATGTTGGCTCGCCCCGAGGCTTTTAGGATACGTAGCAGTGCCTAGATGCAAAGGTTCAGTGTCAACTTCCAAGGCGGGTCCCAACAGCTGCCGTTACACAGCATATGATGGATAGCTGCAAGGCATATCTCGACTAGGCAAGCTGTTGGCAGCACCGCAGCCCCCTTGGCACGTCTGGCTAGGCCATGGCGAGACGGGCCTGCGTTAGCCAAGGGTTCACTGGGCGAATAGCGAGCTGCCGGCTTCATCTGCAGCTGGTTGTATCTTGAAGCATCGGCCTTCCAGACTCTTGCTCTCGGCTCAAGCAACCGCCCTTCACGCCAACACGACCGAGGTCTGTCACTTTGGCCGCCCAAGTCTCAGAGAGGACAAGGCCGGGATGCGCGCGCGAGGCAGCGCCAGCGAGGTTGATCCCAGCACCTTTGCCTGTCTGTGAGGTGCCAGGCTGGGTAGCGCAGAAGCCGAAATGCGTGAATCCGGGGAAAAGCTCAATCCATCCAGGCCCCATGCCGGCTCCCTTGCAGGAACGCCACCAACCAAACGAATGATTCGTTTTCTGTTCAACGTCTTTTCTGGTGTCTACCTTTGGCATACATCGAGGAGGACTTGGTATCTTTGCCACATCTCTGATGGGACAAAATAGACGAGGAGAATACAAAGTCATGATCCCTGCAATGCTAGAGAAGGATAAGCATATGGGTAAGTGGGCTTGGTACGAGTAAGTCTTCTGTAGTCATGATCAAATTCAGCGCGCTCCACTTTCTTTTTGCTGTCCCTGGCATACAAATTACGGTAGTTTTTGCTCTGCGATACCTACCTACCTTGGGTAAGTACTACAGAGGCGCACAGATTGGTAGCACGAACCTCGTAGCACCTCCCTCCTCCACTGAAGCCTTCTATCTCTTATCTGGCACAAACTTTATTCCGATGGCCTCGCCTGCATCGTCCTCCAGACAAAAGCGAGAAACTGACTCCATAACAACGCAACAGCAAACGACAGCGCCACCAGAGGAGACGAGAAACGCCCTCTGACACCCCCAGGCCGCGTGAAAACGACTCGTCAGTTCAGCAGGCCGCAACACGGCGCGGGTTTCCACTGCTCGCCTATTCCTTGGTTTCAGCTCACCTTGCAACGCTCTTGATTCCCAACGCGCCACGGTCCATGATTTGCATCCATCGCCTGGAGCTCCGTCCAGTCATCGTCCGCGTCAGCCCTCCATTGTCCATCGGCATGTCTCAGGGCCAGAGAGCGCTAGCTGTGCCCTCATGTCCACGTTGGGCGGACGGGGGTGGTCCGTAGCCTACTGGAGCCACCAGTGGGATGCAAAGTCGCCGACTCTGTTGACTTGTGTTTCTCGGCATCGCAGCAGATGGGCTCTTGTCTCTCCAGATATGCCGATCCCCTGTTCGCGCATGTTCCGATTCGCCTGCAATTTGCAGCTGTCGTACCGCAGAGCCGTCACTTACTCGTGCCCAGGGAAGCAGAGCTGAAGATGCCACGGTCGAGCCACGATCTTCTCTTAACCTGCTACAGCTCTGTGAACGGTTGGGCGACATGATTACGACACGCGGTACCCCGCCATAAAGAACATTCGCGATCCTCACGGCCGTGAGCAGGTTTGTGCAACCCAGGCAGCCGCCCGTGCCTGTCGACGCCTTTCCGCTTCCAGCTTCATGGACAGTCTTGTTCGAGCAAGGCCTACGCCACACAAAGAGGCCATGTGCTGGGCAGCCAGATTCTTGAACTCGGGCCAGCAATAGCCCACGCCATGGCTCAACACCTGCCCACACCGGCCGGTCAGCCTCAGTCCGCCGAGGTACTAGTCGCGGTGCTAGCGCTTGTGGGAGATGCCATCACCACCTCCACCACATTAGACTTTGCAGCTCCGGCCGGCTCGACATCAGCCGCGAATGATGTCTGTCGTGCACACCACGCCATCTTTGCCAATAGCTCGATACGATACAGACTGCCATGCTATTGGCGCAGCACGCTGCAGACGCCGTGGATGCGAATATTCTTCACGCCCATGTGGTTCTTGTAGCCGCGGGCACGCGCATGGCTTGTCCATCCGAACCATCGGCTCCATCCCTCCCACGACCAACCATTGTCGAGCTTCACGTCTTGTATGCAGCTATACCGGTCTGCCGCATCTGCTCACACCCACACCTACCCGCCTTGTTATATGCATCCTTATGCACATCTCATGCGCTAACGCAAGCATGTGTGAAGATGCATGCATGGTGGAGACACACCTAAAGTGCAGCTCTCTGTACGAGGGTCATGCGTCGCGCATCATCGTTACATGCTCCGACCTCCCCTCAACATCACCTATACACAGCTGTACGACGCAGAGTGTGCTGACATATGGGAATCATTGGTGGTTCTAGAAGCAGTCTGGTTTATTCGTCACTCAGCCCCAGAGCTCTCTGGCTGCTGTCTGCTCTCCTCAGCAGGCGGGCCACTAGCACGACGATATCCGGAATGCTCCATACAGTAGTTGCGGACACTTTGCGGGCTGGCTTTACGCCTTCTGCTTTTATTTTTGGCTCTCCCACTCTTTTTGGCTTGAGCATGGCCCGTCCCAGGCGGGCCTCTCCGCATCTGCCAAAAGTCATTCTCTCAGACGTCAACGGGCAAGAAAAGCTGAAGAGTGTTTGGAGCCGGCCCTCGTATCTTCCACCCAACTCAGATGCTATGAAAAGATTCAGCGGGGCAAGCTTCACGTTAATGTTTACGAGGCGGCATGGCTCGATAGTCTAGCCGAGTTTCCCGCTGCCTATCTGCACACCCTTCTCTCGTTGCTTTATCTGCCGGAGAGCAAGGAAGCATAGCCTTCGGAAGGACACAAGTAGAAGCCAACGCGACAGGGATATGGCAGCCGTCTGAGCCACTACTTACATGTGTTCCTCTAATTCTGCAAGATCTACTGGTTCCACTTTCAAAACAAGCATTCTCTGACTGAATCTCATGATCCCTGCCCACGCCCCCCACCAAGATGTCGGCTGTGATGGCTAGCTTTTGTGGTCATCCGCTCAACAACACCCATCCACATGTCTTTTCTGCCCCTCTATTGTGCGTTTGTTTGCCTCTGATATACCCTTGGCAGCGTCGTCAAGGGGCATCGCCATACAGCCAGATGATGCGCCATCATGCCATCTTCCAATCAGGGGGAGCCGCAAACACTCTGATGAAGAAGTAATGACGTTTGCTAGATTGGTTTTGCGGCTCTATTACTAGAGCCGCCTGTTTTGCTCCGGTCTCCTTTTTGTACAGTCTCAAATCTGGATCCTTACATTCCCCATTCCTTCCTCAAAGTGAAACACTTCAACTTGTATGTGGATACTTTCGTATTCAACGTTTCATTTTGGAACCTTTGATCACTCATCCTACCTACGCAGCATCTTCATTCTTGCAACGAATAGCTATGATATCATAGTAGGCTTGAGTTGTGTGAACGAACCCGGGCATTATACGACAAATGTGCGGCTAACGGCATCTTTGTAATAGACAGTGTGAACTCCTAAACGAGCTACAGTCGTAATGTTGTAATATAGGCAACAGTCATAACTCTGTTTGGTTTGGCATCTACATGGCTTCATCATGGGCTACGCCACAATGCCATGCCCAGACCCTTGACCCTTATTGGAAGATCCCCCCAGCCATGGTTGCTAGAAACGGACAGCTCTTTTGCATGTGATGAAAATCTGTTATGGAAGTGGATGTGTGCGCCCGTACAGATCTAGAGGATGCAGGCAGGACGGGAACTTTAATCCGTCTTGGCCCAATTACGAGCTTTTGCATGTCCAAGGGCGACTCGTGTGCAGTGTCATGGTAGGAAACATGCCCCATACCGGGATACTCATCAACCTGTTGGTCCACTTCATTTTCATTCGTCTACTCATCTGCATGAGCTCTTCGTTTCCCAACTCCTTCTTCTTGAATCAAGTTTGACGTCGAGCTTGTCCTTCTCAATGTGAGCAGAGATCGGACAAACAAGTGTCTCCGACTTTCACAAGGGGTATTGACAAGCCATCACGTTACCATGGAGTGTTACTTTTTCGCCTCATTACTGGCACCAGTATGCATGGTTCAAGTGTCCAAGGGGTGGCTCTAGAGCAGGGCCTCTTGCCACTCGGTGATGCAACCACGCCTCAGGAGTGAGACTGGTAGCGTAACTCGCAGTTTGTGATGTCTGATGTCTGTGCTCTGGTTTGCTGGTTATATTATTTGATGGTGCCTAGTTGATGGTTTAGTCACCGCGACTATACGCTGCTTTGCTGATTGGCTAGAGGTTGCAGCTTCGTGTATCTCATGTCTATTTGGTAGGGCTAATGAATAGAATGGAACAGGGTACTATACGTGACTGCGATATCAACGCTAATTGACTTGTAATTCTCCGCTGTTGCATCTCGTCTCTTCAGCTGCTGCCAGCTCAGAAAGCTAATCGCGTAGCTACTAATGCATACAAGAATCAGCTGAGCGGATTAATGTTCCCACCAATGCAGACTAAAATTTGACAGCGTTTTTATTTGTAGAATGCATGAGATGTAATGGAGTTTATTTAATGCCGTATGCGATGGCATTATCATGTCTGTTGTATCTATTCATTGGGTGGGTGATGGAAATATTTGGATAAATGGAAAGATATTACTGTAGGCTGCGGGTTTATTAGTTCTGAGTGTTGCAGTATGCGAGTACCATCTATGAAGTCTTACTTTTTCGGCGGATGCTTTTGCAATATATTGTTCTAGGAGATATCTGAGCCTTGTGAAAACAGTAGATGTACTGCTGAAGAGTAGCTAATTTGACCATTACTCTGCGCAGTGGTTGTAGCTACAGATAGTTATGCTAGCATTTCACGAGACATTCATGAGACGTCTCAGAAATATCATCTGCTCAAGGGAGCAGACGATGAAAGCTGGAAGTGCTGTAGTTCCATCTATTTGTTGTGAAACAACTGGCCTTTGAGCAGTTGCCAATTACAAATATACCTTACTCATATCTTACATACCATTACTGCTATGAGATGCGACCTAATGACAGCGAATAGTAAGCAAAGGAGACTGTCAAATCGCGTCTCTAGGAAAGCTTCATTGCATGATTTGATTTGAAAAAGCTGATTGCCTGTAGTTGCCGACCAGTGTCTTGTCAAAGGCTCGTCAAACGGCTCATATTTCTAGTCTTCATGGTCAATGCGTCAGCAGTACATATTTGGCGATATTCAGGCTGTATATCAATGTACCAGATTATGATTAATCATGAAACACAATGTTGGGGTCTACATGGACTCGTTTCAAGGGTCATATGAATGGTTTGGGCAATTTAGCTGTCGATTAACAGTATGGTGGCGGTAGTAAAAGGTTACCGAAACGCGGCTATGAGAAAACCGTCGAGATAATATGAATGCCTTCCGGCAGCCCCATCAATGTTATATACAGTATGGCTTCTTCTCTAGGCGTCCAACGCATAGACAGGGAGGAAATCTACCGCTTGCGCTCTGTTCTGTCACACCGAGTTTGCGAAAGTGATGGCTTATATTGCCGGTTACATAACGATGGCAGTGCGCCACGACTAACTGTTGCCCTTGTCATTTGTCGGGCTTCATCCGTTGTGTAAAGTATATTACGAATTACCAAAATTACATATAACTCGTATTATTCACGTATCCTGTTAAGCACAACACGGGTGGTTCAACGAACTCCCTGGTTATTCCATAGCCATATGCTGCGATAAGCCTTTTGCTTCAATCAGCTTTATTACAATATCCATTTGCAAATCGCATATCTGAGCTGATGAAGCCCCATCTCAGTTACGTTTTGATCCCTTTCAACACCCCTCTGTATGTCATATTCTTCACATTTCTACGACGGAAACATGCTCCATACCTTCAATGGGATGACTAGGTAAATACTGCCTCCGATCTAGTATTGTTTAATGAAGAGTACACAAAATGAAAGACTGAATGGCGCGGAATAGTTTTATAGCGCTTCGTCCATTGGTCTGGAGATGCCATGCAAAGGAGCTAAAGATCTCCAAGTGAGCTTAGGACAACCCGTGCCTTAATGCAGGATTGTACATCATGTCATGTAATACGAAAGTAACTTGTGGCTCTTTTGTCTCTTTCTTTATTTCCTTCAAAGTAATTGTCGTTCACATGTGCCAGATTGTAGTCTTTATACTATTACTTGCGTTTAACATATATCCGCCTGGGCTCGTGTGGTTCAATATGTAACTATGAGAACCTGTACCTTGGCGGCTCGGATGGTAGTCAAGTTTACACCTCGAAAACCGTTCCCTATGACAAGGTGTGTCTTGATATGACTCAATAAGCTTTAATCGTTATATAAAAAGTTGCGAAGCTAGGCATCATTAAGTGTGCCTAGCTACTACATACGCGTAGCAATTGTATACTGAGTTTTGTGGAACACAGTCCTTCAAGTTTGCATATTTAGGACTTGGCAAAAGAAAATAATAATTGACAATCAAAGTTAATATAGCATTTGGCTATCTTTGCATTCCTTGCCAATGTGTGAACAAGTAACATGTTGGCTCACCGCTAATCCGAACAGACAAAATAAGCAAGTATTAAACTGTTGATGTCGGTCAGCCTCACTGAGCTGTTGTAGAAAAATTCGCCATCAATCAAATGGGTTTATTTACTGACCATCAGCGTCCATATTGGCGATACAGTCGACCTCACTATTATACAGTTATGAACGCAAATTCAGCAAAACATCTATTGTCTATTGTAGAGCAGTATCATTTCGACGTATACACTCCCAGCATTTTTTATCTTCGATTTATTTCGTTTTATTCCTTCTTGAATCCCCACCTCATTGTCATTATCATTAGTGGTAACATAGCATTAAGTCGATCTAATCTCTTCTTATAGCCGCAAATTCAAGATGAAAGCCAATTGACGTAGTTCCCATATTATTCCGCTCTCTTACAACTTTCGTACATCCATCAAAGCAACTTAAAAACAACCGGCTTTGCGCAGTATAATGCCGTGGTTCGACTCTCGCACATGGCCGCAAACTTATGGCAACGATGCCCCGCCATCAAATACAGAGAGTTCATTATCCGCCATTACGCGTAGCACAAGCTCAGCACGGGCATTAGATGATGCAGCAATCAATCGGAATCGGGCAAGGTATGATGAAGCAGAATCGGCCGGGGCAGCAGCCGCCTCGATCGCCGCCACGCATGTTGACGTCTTCGGGGGTGTCGGGATGGGGCTGTTGAGGATCTATCCACACGATTAGTATTTGTTCCTCGTTCCTCCTGGTGGGCCATGAGATGCCATGATAAGCATCAATACGACGTACCCATTGCAGGATGTGACTTTGGCTGCGCATCATACGAGCGCTCGGGCTCTGCGACGGTCATTGTCTGGAGATTGACGTTTCCCTCTGGAGCAGACATGGTTGAGATGCGGCGCCGTGTGAGATGCACTTGGCCGAGGCAGGAAAGAGGAGTTCTTGATTGGGAATATTCCGATTATATTCTTCTTTCTTAACAGCGAGCGGATTTAATGCAGCAATAAATTGAAGCTTGGAGATGGTGATGATGGGAGAAAAAAGGTAAACAAAAGGACGGTGTGTTTTCCGTTTCACGGATTCCAGAACAGCTGCTTGGCATTCATCCAGGCACAGCTACAAGCACACGATGGCATACGTCATCGACACGTTGCCCCGGCATGGCGGTGGAGCGTGCGTCGCAAAGAGGAAAATTGATTGTTCCGCTCGTACAGTGCACAAAGAAGATCTGCGCACATAGTTGCCACGATAGGCGTGAGCTTAGCAAACGACTCGGATGGACTGCATCTCACATCCCCCTCGAAAGAGCCACCGCAAGGCTGTCTCGTACCGAGTGTCAATACACGATGACACGAGTCCTGCAGCCGGGCCATGCAGTAAGCATCATCTTCAGCATGGTGATTCCAGCGCTATTTTCCCTCGCAAAGTCTGGACCACGGGAGTTGAGGCCGGATCAGTACTTGTAAGTGGGGGAGCGTGGCCAGGTCGCCGACCAGGTAAATTGATGTGTATTCACGATCGGGGAGCGGCGGTTGTAGCGTGAGACAAACGGCGATGATTCAACTTTTTCTTCGGGCTGCAGGCTTATAGACTCCTTCTCTTGTAGTTGCACAAGCTTGCTGCTCGTTCTGGCGGACTTCTTGTTTGGCTTCACATCGTATCTCTATGCTGGCCAGCAGATAGAGCAAGAGCCCAAAAGGCAGAGCTGAACACCCATGGTACATGAATGTACAAGTCGTCGGGGACCAGATCGGCCCTGCCGCTCGAGCTGAACAATCATCCACCAGTGATGTGTGCAGAGTAGCACTGCTAACACATACAGTAGTGCCGGAATAAGACTGCAAGCAGAATTCCGTTCAACATGATCAGAATCTCCAAGGCCGGCCTCATTGCGGCCCAGCGTCTCGCCAAGGGCAATAGAGTGCCCGGCGTCTTGGCGGATAGCAGGTACTTGTAGTATCAGCTCAAGTCACAAGGGTCCGGCGTTAGAAGGCTCAGCGCAAAGACACAAGCCCTACCGCCGGCATTTTGTGAGATAGTGGCAGCGCCGGAGCTCCATCTTGCTAATGCTAGTGCATCCTAGGCCCAAGTCACCGCGTATCGCATCGCATCGCCACGAGCCGTGCCGCGGCCCCGTCCAAAGTATGTAGGAGTACCTGCTTATAAGAGTTAGGAGTGATGATAACACAGCTAGTACTACTTCCATGCGCTATCGGGAAAGACAGTAGAGATTGGTTCCTCATTCGATTGCGTACATACCGTAATAAAACGTCGAAAACCAAATGATACCATGGCATAGGCATGCGACATATTCCGCCGTCGGCGCAGAAAATCTTGCTGCCGGCACACTTTTTTCTTCGGCATGCTATGGGAAATCTCAAGCGTCAAGGGCCAACGTGTCTATTCGCCCATGCTTTAGATTTGCAGCGCTAAAGCGGATCAAAACGGACCAAGATCTGTCACAATTCCGGCGCTTCTCCTGCTGTCGCCCCATTCGTGTGAGTAATCCTAATCTTCATACCTACTGTAGTGGTATTAGTAAGTACCAATAGAGCTCATGCAGTTCGCAGCTAAGTTGGGTAGGTGGGTATTTCCTAATACAGCGCGAAAACACAGTAGATTCGGATCGAGCAGCAATGTTTCCTATACCAACGTCCTATTATTCGAAAGAAAGCTCATAGGATTTCTGTGAGTCATATGAATGAAAATTGGTGAAGCAATAGGGTTGCGATGAAAAGAGTAAGAATATATGGACTGTGGCATTTTGTATGGCCTCGTTGGTCAATCTTTGGTTGCTCTTCATCATAAGTTATGGGTTTCGGCCGTTCGTGCGGTATCGATCCCTGGACTTCTCATGTTTAGAGTCTACCCCTTGCCATAAACAATGCAAGGTGTGGAATCATCTGTGGTTCTGAGACCCTTAACCGTGATCAAGCACATAGCAACAGGATTCAGGGGCATATGAGAACATTTGCCTGAAGCCGTCTATTGAATTGTTACCGTCAATACATCGCCCGTAAAGCTGAAGGGGGCTGTTCACTCAATCTGGCAATCTACCTGCGCTGTCATATCCCATTATTGCCATTACCCCTTTGTCCATAAACAGGTGGCCACATCGCGCCCATTCGGTTTGTTCGGCTCGGTAAGAGGGCAAGTTGCCGCGGCCGGTATATTGTCAAGCTTTTAACGACAATGGATAGTAAATCCGTGGTGCTCTATGTATCTGGAGCAATATGCCTGTTTCGTTGTGTCGAAAACGAAATTCCGGCGGAATAACGCATCTTCTGCGACGATCGAAGGGGCCTCAAGATTAGTATTCTAGTATACTTTATTGAGTGAGATAAAGATTCGAAACCTAAATTGGAGGAATATATCGCGCAGTTGCAGTCTACTGCCCCCTTATGCAAAACTTTCTTGAATTCGCTTCCAAAATGTGAAACGGGCAAACGCAGTGGACGCTTTCTTCGTTTGTCGTGGCTAGCCCCTATCATGAAGCAGACATGAGAGTAAAAATAACATCAGCTCGGTAGCCCTATCAGCGTCAGTAACTGGTTGATAGTCAGCAAATTTCATACAGTTTTTTTTTTTTTTTTGGTACAATTTCGTTTGTTCAAAGGTCAACATGGCGGAAAATGTCTACCAAAACCTGGCGTTAGCCGCGCAGGAGAGCGCAAATCGTATTGAAACTTCCGCACATCACATCATAAGCGCTAGGGCCAGTAAAGAAGACGCGGAGTGACTCATATAACCAAGACGGGGCATTCCATTGGCCGACACTGTGATTGACATGGAGCTTCAGCTATTCGTCTGCGCCTAATCCGCGACTCCGTAGCCCTTGATCTGCCGCTCGCCTATTTCCTGCGTAGGGAAGTATTATTATGATATCAATTGCTGTAGTAGCGCTAGGTACCTTTGTCTAATCTAGAAGTCAAAACTCTGAGATCCATCTCATTCTAACAATCGATGGTGTGTAAACTAAGTACATATTAATGATTGTGGTAGCGAAGCTTTTGTCCCTCTCCACCTCCTTTTCCCTCCTCGTCAATTCTCATCGTGTATTTTCCAAGAAAGGGGATATCTTTGACGCGTAATGCGAGGAGAATAAAGAAGCACGGGCTTCATCTTGCTCGGTAGATCATTACCGCGAGTCAAGCATCACAGCCGTGTCATGACCATTTGGCCGCGAATCAAATGAAACTATGTCAAAATCATTCATTCGCTATCATTGCAAGCGAATTCGTGTCCAACAACATCAAAGAAAGGTCGTGATGTTGACTCTGTAATCTCATTCTCGGTAGGGTGAGTCACTGGCCGGTCATGACTCCACACCATGAGCCACTGACCGCCAGCCCTCAGTATCTCGAATCATGTAGATGAACACAACTACATCAATCGGACACATACAACAGTCCGAGGATTAACCCGGAATAGAAGAAAGATGGTGTATCTCGGGTTACTGATTATTCCCGGTATGGGGAAAGGTACCCGATGCGATGTATACTTGGCATACCTGGTATACTTGGCACTCACAATGGATTTCCAAGTGTCATCCGTTGCAGTGTCATCTTCTGTATTGACATTTGATTTCCAACGTCACTTGGCTTGTAGCGTTGCTTGGTTCCCAGTATCATTTTGGTTCTCAGTGTCATTGGTGTAACAGACGTAGCTTGGCAGGATGCCCCTTACTCCACTCGAAGGATGAAATCTAGTAGCTGTGATGTCTGTTCTCTTTCATTTAAATAGTCCATTTTCCAATCTTCTGGTTTTCGATTAGATTCTTGTTCTCCAGCAGCCTGAGAAGCCTCTTGCATGGCTTCTATGAATGAAAAATGCTTGGAATCACGAGTCTATGAAAAAGCGGCCTTGGTTACTTGCAAAACGATTGTTGGTATAAGACAATGGCCATCCTGGAGCGTACATGCCCAACGAAGATTTTATGGCAGTATTTGCTGAAACTCGGCTTTTCTTTTTCCTACTCGCTTCTATTGTCTTTCTATCAGCTAGGAAGACGGCAACGGGGTCAGCATAAGCATATCCATAGGATCAACTGCCTTGATTTGCTACACTACATGATTTAATAAGTATCATCATCCTCTCTTTTGTCATTAGCATTAACAATGTTAAACCACGCCTACCCAGCCCCTATAAAGACAGATACCCATGTACATGTAATATGGAGCACACCTACACACCACCTACCCCTTCAAGCCCGCAATCTTATACCCAGCCCCTCCTCTCCACGTGACATTGCTGGTTTGCTATGATGAGGCGAAAGAAGTTGAAAACTTTCCATGATACATCTTGTTCATAATTAAGGAAGAGAATCGACATCGTCTGAGTAACCGCGTGCACTTCCTTCTTCCTCTTTTTCTTCTCGTTGTTAGAGACACAGAGACACATGGAGAAATCTTTTGATTTTTTTTGATTTTTTTTTCTTTTCGATTTTTAATCTATTTTTGTTTTCCTTTTTCCTTTTTTCCTTTTCTTTCCTTTCTTCTGTCTTTGTTGACGACTACCTGAGGTGGTCAATCACTATTTCCATCTTTCTGGGTGACACTGCCTTGTCTTCTAGGTATAACAAGCTTGAGAAAAGCACAATATGTACACATAGTTGGTATAGTTGAGTTGTTTGGAACTCAACTTTTACAAAAATCGAAAGAGAATGGTGGAATTGACAAAAGAAATAATTAAGCTGGTTCAGCACCATCTCTTCGCGTCATTGATTTGAAATTCATTTTTCTTTTCCTTCATAGCAGCCATGAAACGTAAACCCCCGAAACGCCAAAAAGAGGAGCCGTAAACCAAAGAGAACAAAACCTGTAGGCTAGCTGTTGTTGTGTCCATGCGCGATTGCACGAGTACTCGCAGTCTTGTGGCCTTGGGGGTGCCTGATCTGCGTGGTATATAGTACATATAAACATGTGTAGAGAATAGAGAAAGTAGGGGGAGAAAAGAGAGCTTGTAGCATGCAGGCTGTGTCTCATCTCTTTTTCCCTAAAATCTCTCGCAGCGCCTCTACTTCAGCCTCACGTCTTGCGAGCTTCAGTTTGAGGTCGTCACGCTCGCTGGTCACGTCGCTCAAGGCTCGCTCCAGGTCGGAGATCTGGTCGAGGCGCTTCTGCCTGTATTTCCGCGCCGCCATGGTGTTGCGGTGTCGTCTGATGGCCGCTTGCGCCTCGTCGCTGCCGGCATCAAAATCATCGCCGTCTGGTGATCGGGCAGCGCCGCGGTATTTTGAAACAGATCCCCCGCTGTGTGTGCTAGAGGGAGAGTCCTGGCGATATTGATGCGGCGCTGGTGGCGGAGTCATGGCTGGCCCTGTTAAGCCGGCCATTGACTGTGCTGGCACATGGAAGAAGGCCGCATTGGTAGCGTCGGCTGAGAACATGGGGATTGCCAAGTTCAGCTTGTCTTGTTGGTGGTGCGGCATGACATGGTGCATGCTTGTGTCAAAGTGATACTGGTGATGGAGGTCTTGCGTTGTGAAGAAGTGGTCTGATGGCAGCATGTCGTCGATTAGCACTTGTTGCGGCCAGCATTGGCCAAGGCCTTGGGCTTCAGCCATGGTGAAAGGGCAGATGGTGAAGCGTCGGAGAGACAAAGAAGAGCAAACAAGGCAACAAGCGCAATTGTCCAGTGAGAACGTCCGCGTAAGAGGAAGACGGCAACTCGCCACCTCATTATATACACGTATCCGAGGGTGGGCAGACAGGAACAAGGAAGCGAATTGAGGTGAAGAGAAGGGATTGGGACCGAGACGTACCGCTAGGATCCATGCTAGCAGACAGCTTCGGGCTCGAGCAGGGGTGGCAGAGTCGGTTATTGGCTCTGGGCGCTGGCGTGAGACGGATTGAGACGAGCGACGACGAAGGTTGGGATTGGTCTCGGTTATGACGATGCCGCGAAATTGGCAGTCTTATTGCTGCGGCTTCAGCTCAGCTGCTATGAATCGTGTCGACTATCTGAGATGCAGCAGCGTGGTGTGGCGCACAGCCGGATTCTATCATACGCCACGTGCAGACGATGGTGAGATAATAGTCGAGCCTGGTATTGCTCGTACGTGCGGCGGTCGAGGATAGACAATCCGTGATAGATGGCTTTCCGTATTCAGCGCCGCTCACGGGAGGTGATGCTTCGCCTTTTATGTATCTCGACGCCGCCAGCTCCATCACGAGCGCCGCCTTTTCGGCGTCCGCGTGGCTGTCATGCCGCAGCAATCTGAGTCGCCTTTGTCTTTCCCCACGGAAGGATTCTGCCTGGCTGCCGAAGAGGAAAACCGTCTGTACAGGTTCTGTGCTCGATAAACACACACGCCCCTGGCCCCAGCAACGGATCGAGGGCCACCTTCATGTTTGCCGCTCCCGGGGGCGTGCGCCGCAGACAGTGTCGCTGTACGGTACAGCAAGTGGCGCTGGATTGGGGTCCCTGCAGCTGTGTGTATGTATGGCGGGAGGCAGATTTGCATGGATCCGGGCCTCGCTGCTACTTGTGGTAGCATCCAGCGCTCCGTCACGCGTTGCAGGCGATCAAATCGCTGATGATCAGTAGATGTATGTAGGCGCCTGGGTTCATGTACAAGTAGATGGCCGATGCCAAATGGAACAGCCTGTCAGCAAGAAGCCGGGAGCTCAGCCGCCTCAGCGGGTTGACTGTGCTACAGTATGTTAGCCGCAAGTCGATGCGATGTAGACGAAGCGTCCCTGGCCATTACGGCATGATCCGTATTGCGTTGGCCACGTGTATCTGTTGTCATCTATTGGCAGCAGGCGTTGTGCCGTGCCCAGGTACGGATACACGCAGATACATGTATCTTGCGGGCAACTGTGAAGGAGACGAGGAATGGTGCTGCCTAACCCCGAATATGCCTTGGGACAGCCTAGTGCAAAAGTTGAATTCACAGGCAGTCATAGGTAGGTAGGTATGTATCGATGAAGCGCCTACTGTACTGTTCGGTATAAATGCTGTGGGGCATGTCGTTATACTGTACCTACTCCAAGGGCCGTTCCGAATCCGAGCCGCGGCAGGGGTTAAAAATTAAAATAAGAAGAGCACAAAAGAATGTTGACACATACTATGATACGCACACATGCTCTCCGTATGCTTGTGTTTCTACATGGCACAATCATAACCATCTACCAGTACACACTTGAGTGTGTGTACATCTCTTTCACCTCTCGGTATCTATTTTTCCACCCCTCATCAACAGCCATAAGGCTCGGTCTCCAGGGCATCTGGTCTATCCACCATGCCCACAGGAACGCTCCCCCGGCTAGGGCTAGCATATGCCCTCAAGGCCCTCCAGCGGCTGATCAGGCTAGACAGGCGGTCAGCCTGTACATTATGCAGAGTTTGTCTGATTTGGCAATGATCGGCCGCTGCTAAAGCAGATCTGCCACCTATCCTTGTGCCAATTAACATGAGATAGTAGCCAGCGCCTAGTGCTAGTGCCGGTACGAAGTAGCAGAAGGATCAAGTTACGAGACTCTTAAATCACCAACACAACTCAATTTATTCTCCGAGAGTCAATCTTTGTAAAATCCGTGCTCCTCATTCGTCTACTAGATATACCGTGGTATAGTACTGCGTGGGAAAAAACCAAGTATCATCAAGGGAGCCCAGTTCTAATTCTCAAGTTTCCTCAACGAGCCATTTACAAAGGCCTAGTGCTATGACTCTAGGACAGCGCCACTTTGACGGCTCTAATGAGCTAATCTGATCCTTCTCATCCTCGGAGCTTAATGATCGCTGCTTCCTAACTACATCCATCCAGTAGTGATTCGCAGCTCGGCGCGTATTGCCAGAAGCATCATATCAGCACCATTGATTGCGTACTTTGATCGATTTTTTTTTTTTTTCCTTCTTTTCTTTTCCAACATGAACGAAGCTAGCGGCATAGAAAATGGCGCGATTCTACCAAGGCATCTAGTGTCTACCAGGCCCAGGCCTTCACCCCAGCGTGATTCCATCTCCCCACCGTTGTTTAATTCCACCTACATCTAATTCCTTCATCCTGTCTTATCATCAGATCCGTCAACAAGAAATACTTTACAGAGCCTGTTGGAAGCATTCAAAAGAATATATCCAAAGGGCGTAAATTTGCGAATCGCAGAGTTCCTGGAAATACCTACTGTGGCACAGAGCCAAAGGTGTTGCCCATATCAGCCGTTATCGCGATCATCTACAGTATGTGCATGCAAATTTGATACGAATGCATCGTCTTGGCTGTAACACGGTAATAACTCGTACGGTATTAAGCGTCTGTCAGCCAATCAGAGCTCGTTCTCCATGCATATAAGTCCGGCAACCTTGCTGGAATCCTCCTGCTCGGCGCTTCCCTTGCCAGTATTACTCCTCAAGGCCCGCACCTACCGGCAAAATGCTATGCCGCATGCCTCCTCTTTTCATTGTGCCAATGGGGAGCAGAGATAATGGCTTGGCAGCTTGTGGAAGCAAAGAGTGGCACGCTTATTCATGGTACTTGTACAGCAGCAAAGTGGATTTCCTTCCACCGCATGCTTGGGTTTGTAAGATCTGTATCATGATTTTCACCTTTCTCTTGTGTTCAATGTACTACAGTAAGACTGACCGGGGGATTAGTAAGATTACTAACCAGCCGAGCCTTGGCGAAATGACTTCGCTTTCGGCTTTTTACTTCCATTCTATTTTAGCCTCGGGTTTCTCCCCATCACGCCGCTCTTACAACTGCGGCAAACTGCTAACCACTAACCGCCAGGAACATCGTACAACGCTGATGGGTTCAATTTATGAAACATGGGGCTCAATGCAGATACGCTTTCTATAAAGCTTCAAGCTACATGGGATCAGGGACTACTGGCTTGAACCAGCGAGAGGGTCGACAAACGACATGAACAAGACATTGAACATGAACGAGATGCGAGACGCCGGCAAGTGGTGGGCAGTGCTTACCGGCACTACTACTACCTAATACCGGTTAGAACCATGCATGGAGACTTCTACTGAGGCTTCGACGCGATGCACCGTGGCCGTCTGAAGTCTGAGGAGCAAGATCCTTGTCTAGCACAGTATCGGACCTTTCAACCTCGACGTGGAACCACTTCCTAGCGTCCGGTAGGGCTGGCAGCGATGCCTGTGCCGCGGAGGGAGGCCTGCCATCCGTCGGTTCTACTACGACCTGGAAATCTACTCGTACTTGTACGTGCGGTATTTGTGCTACATAGTACAGTACTGATTGTCCTCGTATACTAGTACTATTTGCGAGGTCTATCCCGCGGAGTTGATCATGCTAGTGTTTTCATAATGCAGGGATAACTCGACCCAACCAACTGCCTCATACAGGCAGTTGTGCTGTCGAAGCTACCGGCACTCTGAAATTGTTTGCGAACCACTGTCGGCCTGGCAGCCTGGACTCAGTTTTTTTTCCCACCCAAATTTCAAGTGGCCAAGGTGTAGATTACCATGCAACGTGCTCCGGCAAAAAGACGTTGTAGCTCCCACTTACAGGGGCCCGGAAGCCAATCAGGTGTGCTCGTGCTTCCTGCGCTCCTTGTACAAGTAGGAGGGATGGAGGAGAAGGAGAAAGAGGCATCTTGTTTCGAATGCTGAGTGTGTTTGCAGGTTATGTACCTTACAACACCACTTCGAATCTCTGGGTTAGATGCGTCCTAGTTTATCTGAGTTGTCACCTTTCCAACTACCTGCCTACGTGTGTAGAGAGCTGATATGTGGGCATGAACTCTGCGCACCCCCGCTTACAAAATACGCCGGCTTTGCTTGTACAGTAAGCCAGGGATAGTTGGCAGGCACTAGCCGCTTAGTGCTGGCTGGCGGAGCGCCCGAGTATGTCTGGTGTTGAAGGTCTCATTACATCTACCAACTGATAGCTGTGTCCAGGTGCTAAGCCTTTCAAGAGTCTGGCAAGTCCACAGCCACATCTCTATAGGGTTTGAGCTTATGGGCTGAGTTATGATGCTTACATACAAAGCCTTATTACAAGGCGGCTAAATGACTAGTGCTCTTGAAGCATGACTCTGTCAATATTGCTGGGGCCCAATATCGGAGACATAAGCTGCGACTTGCAAATCGCTTTATCCGACGGGCTTCGTTATGAAACACTTGAATGCCTAGATATTCAGTAGAAACATCGTCGTAATCGTAATCCAGTAGGTCGTCTTGTACAGTGTTTGCGCTTGTAAGGCATCCCTACTAGGTATCCTTTTATAATACGACATGCACCTTTTGTACATTCAGTACCAGGTACATGCGTACAGTATATCGTTGATCCAAGGTACTCCATGTTATTGGGAAGGTTGTATTTCGTATATACGTCGCTGTATCCATCGAATCACAGACTGCGCACGTGGTGCCCCGCGAGCAAACGTTGGAGGAATGACACAAAAACAGCATCTTACATTGGATCTGGCGGCTTCACAAGAGTTGACATGAACCCTGTGTGCCTACTCTTTACGAGATTTGAAACCCGAGTTATTGGTGCCATGACTCATGTGGCTTGCAATCAATCCAGGATACTGGATTATACACTATACACTCATATAGCACACTCCGGCACACACCTCTCAGTGCCACGTTTAGTTCAGCCCATTCAACTCTCGGGAATCTCTAGCGTTACCCTCTTATACTACGTCCTTCGCATGCCTCCACTGCGATCTGCTTATGGCCTTGTGGCCTTGTGGCTCATAGGTGACAGACGGGGTAGCCGAAGACGCCACCGCACCGCACTATTATTCGATCTCGAACAAGGATGGTTCTGCATCTGGCCGTCAGCAAGATACGAGTCGTATTGCATATGCATGATGCTGCTGCAGAACAATGGGTGCCCAATCCAAATGGGGAACAGAGGGGTGGGAGGATGAGCGCTAGGGTGCTGCATCTCATCCAGATTGGATGTTGCTGCATCTCTTTGTGTGTGCGTGTGTGCGTCTGTGTGTCTGAAATGACGGCCAAAGGATTTATCCAGACTGTACAAGAGAATCCAAAACAAGATGCAAGTGTCCGTTCGCGGCAACGGTATGCCATATCGGTGACATTGACGTCGGTGGGGGGAGCACACTCGGCGTCTACATTCTCGTTCCACACCTATGTGGCATTCCAGCCTGCTTCTTACAAATACTCGGAAACTATTCGAACCTCGGCCAATTATTCAATCTTTTGAGCCTTCGCCCGGTCCAAACATGGCCTAGCACGGCGAGAATCTGCGAGGGCAACCTGCGCTGACCCAACGCACATGATACTTGTTTGCCGCCCTTCCTATTTCAAAGCACTCACTGAAGGAGGAAGAGAAACAGCCAAAGCAATCATTCACACGCCAAAAGAGACGCAAAAACGACATACGAAAAGAACTGACCACGCAGATGCCCAATCTGCGTGCGGGTAAACATTGAACACAGGTGTCAACGCCTGAACGCCTCAATCCCTGGATGTCGCTCTTGATCCACAAAAGGCGGAAATATACAAGTACAAGCTTCAGTCAACTTTCTTTGGAAAACTTTGAAAAGAAATCAGGCACTCACAAGGATCCTGGTCGGTGATGTAACTGTTAGACTCCAAGTACCTTATACCGAAAGTGCGCTCCATAGCACTATAACCGATCTCTATGTCAGCCGTGCTACAGTATGTATTAATCCTCCCTACTGCGCTACTGTACAAGCCCCCCTTGCCCATCCCAAAACGCAGACAGAAACAGGTGGCCCCCGGTTCTGGAACAACTAGGTAGTGCCTCCATTGCGGAGTAGCACCTATCACTGTCGATTGCACCATAGTACATGGCATGTATATAAGCCACGGGCCCCCAGTTTATAAGGCTTCGACCCATGCAGCTTTGAAGGGTTCAGCTGCTGTACATGGCGTATGGTAATACCCTTACTGTACTATTAAAGAGCCGGATAAGCACTGGCCCTTCTACCATGCCCAGTACCGGTAGGTAGTTTTCTCAATCTGTCGACTCTGTTGCCGTTGCCTTCCGTAAGAGACTAGTTCAAGTCGCCATATAGATCTGCCAAAACAGTCTTCTCTTCCCTCTTTGGAAGGTGGTAACAGTGGCAATTACTAAAGATCCAACGGCAGTAGTCCTCGAGCAAAGTTTTTGTTCGTGAAACTCATCCGTACAACGATATCCATGAGCCCCGGGCAGTGGCTATTACGAGTGCCTAGATCTAAGCAGCGCTGTGACATAATCACTGCTATTCAAGTGGGCGAAGCGCTGACAGAACTCAAGTGGACGCTATCCCCTGCGAGTTCAGTGACAGCAGCCATGGCCAGATTCCCATACACGTAAACTGCGGTACCTGGTACGTTGGCGTACGACCACAATGGAATCTCCACTCATCGCCAAGAAAAACTGATGATAATTCGACAGCTCACCCCTGTTGATCTGATGTTGTAATAGACTATCAATACGTACTATGTAGGAGATTTGGGGTTCCCAGTCTCAATAGCACCGAAAAAGCCAAAAAGGCGGGAGTTGGTTACATGGTACAATCAGCAGGTCAAACAGTACCTTTACTCACGACGCTAGGTATTGTCCAAGATCCATAATCATAGCGACACAGAACTTTTGACTCCAATTCCCATCTTATTCATGTGGCTCTTTACGTAATCAAGTAACCCCATTCACAGAGAACTAGCATCTACTCTTGGGAGACATCTGAAGCTCGGTGAAAGCGTGAGATGCCCAAATTGATAGCCCAGTGAGCTAAGGCCAATGGGCAATGGGTGTTTGCGCCACGATAGGACGTGGTAGCCGGGACATTGATTACTCCGTAACTCCTGGACAGGGGTATATCATCAGTGGAATTCTTGGAAAACTCCCCCTTGCAGCCAGTTCGGAGCCGGATTGTTGCTCTGTAACTCCCGCATATCAAAGCAGAAAGAAGATTGTAAGTGGCACCGTTACAGCCATCTCGCCCGGATCGTTGTGCAGATCCTAGGGACTGTAAACGCCGAACGTCCTGGATAACACCGACTCTTTGTCCAGGTTGGTGCATATGCAACTACCTTATGGAGGATCGCCCACTTACACGCGACCCAATATAATGATCGACAACTGTTGAGTATGCAACAGTAAGACTCTCTTTGTTTTCCCGATAGAGATCGGCTTATAAAGATGCTTCATAATAATACTATATTTACTGAGTGGACGACTACATGATTGATTCCATAGCAAGCCACCGTGAGCTCTCTTCACCTGCCTAATTCCGAGGATTCCAGCGATGCCATATATCAAGTTCCGCTTTCTTCAAACGCCATTACTGCATAACTTCCATGCAACATCCCTTTCTCCTCTATGCATGCCATCTGGTTTATTCAAAGTCATCTGAGCAAGAGGAGATGGCACGGCCTAATACTAGACAACCTGATCAAAGCTAAGCGTTTGCTGGGATTTCTTGTATTGCTAGCTATCCACGGAGCAATGAGCGGCCGCGAGCACTGGCTCTTGAGAAGACAAGCAGCTCCATCTCCCTGTCACATAGATCCGCGGCAACTTCCGTAAAGGCTTTTTCTTACAGATCTAATGCCCCCCGAAGATGCCACCGAAGTCCGGGGCTTGGTACATGCACAGACAACGTACACGCGGAATTAGCAAAATAGGGCATTTGCGCGAAATGAATGATTCTAATACAGCCCCGTTTTAGTTTCCATCTAATCTAAAAAGTGTCTAAAAGGCAGAATGGAGACGTCTCCATTACCTGCCCGTAAGCCGGATCTCGGCGTAGCGAAGCGGCACATAGAGCAACGAAGCCACGACAAACGCCATCTCAAAGCCAATGTCTCCCGTGGTCTTCGCTATAGGGCCCTGCCACCAAACCTGGTCCATACACGGGACAACCATTCCAAAGCACAGGATGCCGCTCAGCAGCGCCGCAACGCCCAAGGGAAGCCTCTTCGCGTCGCTCCAGATGGCGTGGTCGTACGAGCTATAGTCTTGGCGGCGGAACACAATGTGCTCCACGATGACGATTCCGACAAAGGCGGCGGACCAGTAGCCAATCAGAGACACAAAGTTCTCCAGGCTCTCGAAGAAGTTGTCCACGGCGGTGATGGCCACGGCAATGATGATGGCGGTGATGACCACGGCAAACAGGTATCGGGGCACCTTGAACAGCCACGGCGCCAAGGTCTGGAAGTTGAGCGTGATTGCGTAAAACGTTCCACACGTGTTTCCCAGCAGCGTGAGCGCCAGCACAACCACGATGAACTTGCCAAAGTTGCCCGCGCTGGACAGCATCGCGGCAAGGGCACCGCCGACAGAGTAGTTGTCAAATGCATCCTGCCACTCTGGGTTGTTGGGAATCGCCCCGGCAACGGCCGCTCCAAGGATCATGAGCAGGACGGTGGGCGTGAGGAGGCCCCAGTAAGAGTAGGCAAAGACTCTCCATCTGTCGATCGTTAGAATCTTACGTGTCGTATATAACCACTAGTGCTAGCGAGATAATATGCTGGTTTCAGGGGAAAAGAAGGAATGGGAGGATTCAACGGAGTAGCGGTAGGGGCTGTGCGCCTGATCTTATCTCTCCCCCCTTTCTCGGATTTGCCATCGATTCAGATGCATATTGTGGAGAGGGTGGTAACGGGAAATCGCACAAACGAAGGAGGTGCAGGGGGAGGGTCAGCAACTTACGATGGAACCTTGGGATCAAAATACGTGGTGAAGTCGCTCGCTAACGCGGCCCAAGGAATTTGGTAGCTGGCGACGATCATGCCAAAGTTGAGGATATCTGCAGCCGTAGCCGGTTCCGCGGGAGTGGCTTGCTTCTTGAGGCCCGAGCCAGCGCAGCCAGTGGCAATGACGACGCTGATGATGGCCGGGATGAATGCGTACGTCTCGTAGATGTGCAGAATTCGAAAGCCGCAAAACGAAACCAGCAGAGACAGCACTGCGATGATGATGATGCCTACGTTGATGCTGACACGCCCGTCTGAGATGGCCGAGATGCACTGTCCGCCGGTGATGCAGATGATGACGGTGAAGCCAGTCATGCTGGCCAAGTTGAGCAGCACCGGTAATGACACGATATATCGGCTAAATATCCAATGAGTTACTCATCATCTCGTTGAGCGTCGTGGATCTCCGGTTCATCTTACCCAAAGCTATAGCGAGCCTGTATCATCTGTCTCATGCCGGTCTTGGGGCCCAAGATGGCAAGGAATGCCGGGGGCACCGTCGACAGCATGCAGAAAAACAGGATCACGAGAGATGAGTCCCTCAGGCTGAGATTATATGACAAGGGTCCCAGCATGCCAAAGGTGATGCTGCGGGAGGTTAGCGAGTATTCGCCACATCGTGGGATGTGTTCCGTATAAGTAACAGGTGCATATGGACAAAGAGCCATGCACCCCGTTATCAACACCAACACTCACCCAAGGATGTTTGCATTGATAGAGAACCAGACAGTGAAGATATTAAAGAACCGTGTTGAGGTGCGCTCTTCAGCTGGGACCGGCAGGATGCCTCGCTCCTCAATGCGGCCAGCTCGCAGCACCTTGTGGAGCAGCGACTCTTCATCGCTTTGATGGCCATCGTTGTCCCTGACCGGCACGGCCGTGGCCTCTACCTTATCCACCAACATCTGTGCGTTGCGTTGCGGGCACCGCTGAGTTGGCCAAACCTCTGGTGGACTGTATTTTTTGATTAGAAAGTCTGTAAGCCGGCTCGTCTCTCCACAGAGAAAAGAGAGAGAGAGAAAACACCAGGGTATATCTCGAAGCGAGAAGAAAATCAAAAACAGTGCAGAAAAAGAGGGACGTCAAGAGCTGTCACACCACATCGCCCTTCCGGATCACCATGCAGGTCTATTAATCAGGGCAGATGCCAGATTCCGATGGAGTTGCAGTGAGTCAAGATTTTTGCCGCCCTTTGATAACGACTTACCTTATTTTCTCCTCGCCCCTCTCCGACCCGGCCCGGGGTAGGAACAAAATCTTTTCACTTCCACGCGCAACTCAGTCAACTAAATCGGGTCTAGGAGGCGTCCAAGAGGCGTCGTGAGCCAATCACGCGGGCGATGGCCAGGGACCGGTTCATGAGCGACCGGCCCGTCCATAAAAACCCTGCAGAAGCCCCTCCGCCACCAAGCAGGAACGGGTGTTAGTGTGTTTATGCTGCAGATACAGTAGAAGACTGTCAAACAGTTGTTGTGATATCTACTCATATCGCAGTATGCGTCTAGGGGTAGCCAGAGAATGAAGCTTTTATATCACAGAGAATGTCTCATCACAGTAAGAAGAACAGTCATACAGGTTGCAGACATGATACTGATCGCCGCAATAAGAGCGTAAGCCCCTCCATTTGGGTTACGTTACGCAGAGAATGTCTCACCAAAGAGAAACTGGGCAGTCATTCTTACGCCATGTTTCAATTCCATTTTAGCAGAATAAATCAGTAGCGCACGACTTGGAGAGAGATGAGACTCATGAGAATTCTGACCATTTCAAAGGTCTGCTCTCTACAGCGAATAAGACATGGTAAGTTTAGGCGGGATTAGAATTGCTTCGTCAGCCACGATCCAAAACCTGTATCTGAAGCCATGGAACCCCGATTCTAAAAAGCCAAATTCAGTATTCATGAGAATGAATGAATGAATAATTAAATACAAACCACATTTGGTGGTCTCCTAGCTGTGGTATGACGAAAAGTGCCAATTATTGAGCGAATTGCATATATCCCGGGTAAGGCTTACAAGTGGCGGGGTTGGTGGTTTGAGACCAGAAATGACAGTGTATCGATACGATAGTATGGTACCATATTTACGGCAAGGGTTGAAGATTAGAATATCTCGAAAAGGGACATAAAAGAAAAAGTCGACAGACTTATGATCTGACAAAATAGAACCCAAGGCAGTGGCTTACGGGCCGAAGAGTATCTGACGCGAGTATACAAAGAAACTACACGCAGCCCAAATCAACAGTAGAAAGCAGATTTAGTTCAACACACCAGCTTGTATTGGAAAAGAAGCTAGACTAAGATCATTATTGAAAGTCAAACGCCGGAGACATGGTAGCTGCAATTAACTAGCCGTACCATATACATGTATATCAGAGACGTCCAAGGCTCATTTTGCTCTCGGCTTTAGGTGATGCTATCTGCTTGCAATCTCTTGCGACTTCTTGCGAAAGAAACCCCCCAGCGCCCCCATTAGCGCACTAATCCCCTTCTCATGACTATCCTTTTCGAGGCCATCACGTATCCATCCCGGCAGCTTTCCTCGAATACGATCCGTGCCATATCTTCGATCGACCAAGATGATGGCGGCATAATCTCCACGGTGACGGATAGCCCGACCAATGCTTTGGTTAACGGCTCTCATGCAAGCGTTTTCGTAAAAGTCTCGCGCGGCCTGCTTCGCTTGCGCCGTCGCCTCGCTCTTACTCTGCCCTTCTTTGATGAGTCGCTCTTCGGTGGTGGACTCAATGTATTCAATCTTTGCCTTCCAGTCGGGCGATGCAATATTCGGGTAGGGCAACCCAATAACAATTACGCAGCGCCCCAGGCGATCCGAAAAGTTGATTCCTTCAGACATCTTGCCGCCAACTACACTCAGCAGCAAGGCCCCCGTGCGGGTATCCCCGGCTGCCCTGGTTCCCAAGATCATTTGCGAGTAGTCTCGCAGCACGTCGTCGCTGCTTTCGCCTTTTGTGTCCCTGTACACCATTTTTCGAAGCTGTAGCCGGTCCCATATCGAACGGGAATTGCCACTTTGGGGCTGCTGCCAGATTTTTATGATTTCGTCAAGGTAACTATAACTGGGGAAGAACACGACCACGCCATCCGGCACAATGTTACAAACATTCAAGATTGATAGGCCTAGCTGGTTCATCATATCTCGATTGCCCCGGTGCTTGAAGCTAAACTCAAACGGTGGCGACCCGGGATGACTTGAGGCCAGTGTCCACACACAAAGATTCTCTCGTGGGATCACATGCCCACAACTCAGTGACGTTACTTTTGTAGAATCGAGAGTGGGGAATAATTGATCTTTGTAGTCTTGGAATGGTGACATGGTTCCGCCGGCTAAAATTACAGCTCTAGCGCTTGAAACGATTGACGAGAAGGCGTGCGTTGGCGAGAGAAGTAGATAGGTAAGCTTCACGTCTGCTGCAGCTCCGTGAATCTTTTGGTAAAAGATGCGGCCTTCAGAGCTAAGATTGGTGAGAGCAATGAGGAAAGAGACGAGCGCATGTAAGACTGGAGACCCAGCCTTCAAGGGCCCTGACTTTTTGCTCTGCTCATCGTTCTCTACGTGAGCGACGTAGCTCTCGATCTTGTATGCAAGTTTTGATTCTTGTATATACTGAATCAGCTCGTAAACATTGATCTGATCGATGCCTTTGTGTCTTGTGAGTTCATTTGGATCGACAATACCATGTTCATCCTAGAGAAAGATCGGTTAGCAGGCTATCAACCAGACGAACAACCGCTCTTCTATAGCCATACCTTGAACTTTAAAGCTCCTTCCAACCACTCAGTCAGGCCGTCAATAACCCTTCCGACTCTCCCCACGTTGACTCGATTTATGCCCTTTAGCTTTTTGCCAAATCGTTTGACATACACCCCAAGCATCTGGCGCCCTCTGCGAAGATCGCTCAGCTGCAGCTCCGCGGCATGCACATTCGAGATCGCATCGAGAATATTATGCGCCTCGTCTATAATGACGACGTTCCCTTCGAGCTTGATGCCCAGTGCCTCGCGGGCACTCTGCTGCAATAGAAGCGGATAGGGGAGCGTGATGATTTCTGCTCCAGCTAAGGCCCCTCGTGAGGCATAATAAGGACATACTGACAAAGACTTGCCTAGCTGATGGAGATCTTCGATATCTGGGAGTGTCGCCAAGGTGGAATCACGAAACTGGTGAGTTTGGCTAAGAAGTTCTTCTTTAGGTACAAATGAGCATTTGGTGCTGGATTTCGCTTGTTGGAGTTCCGTGCAGCGATCATTGATGGCTTGGACAGACCCCAGGCGAGCAACCGAGGGATTGATACAGAGTTTCTGACGTGATGATAGTGGCAGCAGCTTCACAGGCTCTGTTGAGGGAATATCTGATCCTTTGGCAACCGAAGTGGGTAAGGAGGATGGAAATATAGGACGACGTAATTCTGAAATAAATTGGGATAGTTGGGAATGGGTTCTGGATGTATAATAGATCTACCGTCTCTGGTTACTATGAGTAGGAATTTGGATCAGCGTCAACACTCGTACCTTGATTTTCTCTTCGATGATCTCTTCGTCGCTATCCGCTTGCTTGATGCGGTTTCCCAGTCCGATCTTTTCAAGAATCTCCCGCGATTCTTTACTCAGTCCAGATAGAGCATCCTCTTGACGCACGTCGTGGTCATCAGTATCCAACAGCCATTCAGCATCCTCATCCACTGCAGTTTCTATCGCCGCACGAGCATCTTCCACTCGACGTCGTTTTCGGCTCCTTTCCTCTTGGGCCTTTTCTTTAAGTCTAAAGGATGCAAGTCGCTTCTCTCTATCCTCCCACTGCCTCAATAGCTCTCCTCTCTTGCGAGACAGGAGTTGTTCGACAACCCAGGATGGTTCATCTTTGTACGCCTCTCCTGCTTCTTTCAAGGCTACCTCCTGTTCAGTAGCTTTATGATTTCGAAGCCACGTCAAAGATGCGCATATTAATGAGAGAGATTTACCCTGATACAGCGATTAGCCTGTGCCGCCTGAGCTCAAATCATCACGAGCATGATGAGATTCTCTACTGTCTCCTATTTTGACCAAAAGAGAGACCTTTTTCAACATGTAGAATGGTCCAAATATCACACAGGAGTAATAGACATACAGTACCGGTTGGGCTTTCCAAAATCCCAACTTGTCCTTCTCCAGTCTGCAGAATCTGATACACTGTTCGCATAAACAGGTTCTGAACTGTGTACGGCGTGAATGGATGGTGAAAGTCAAGATTAGACAGTTCGTGCGCGATACCATCAACCTCCTCTGATGAAGTCATCTCGTCAAGTCTATTAAATTGCTACGCTTCTTCATCGCATCTCCTGTCGTTTCATACTGCACAAGAGACGCGATACTCATCCAATTCGTTAGTAAGCGCGAGCACGTACGTTGCGCGGGCGGTGTAACCGTCAATGACGCTAAATCGTTATCGGTGGGGCAGCTTTGCGATAACCAGATAACGGCTTATCGTGGCCAGCGAGCACACGCACAATTGGGCTTAGGGCTGTGCTGCCCTCTCGCCTAACAATTTTCCGGGGCCGTGCAGGGCCAAAGCCGCTGGCCGCAAAAACACCACCACCCACTTCCAGTCCTTCGACGCAACACATCGGAGAAGCGACAACACCACAACCGTCGCCATGCCTACCCGAACTTCGAAGACCCGCAAGCAGTACGTTGATGAGCCCGTCCGAATATGATTTTTATGATTCCTGAGTTGCTGGAGAACGAGTGTCACGCCGTCGTGGCGCCCGTTGAAGCGCGCATGCCGCAAGAGATTTCGCAACTTGAAGATGGGAGGCTAACAAATTGCTCTCGAATTACAGCCGCGGCCACGTTTCCCATGGAAAGGGTCGTGTAGGCAAGCACCGCAAGCATCCCGGTGGTCGTGGTCTGGCTGGTGGTCAGCACCACCACCGTACCAACATGGACAAGGTTCGAACGACATGATCTATCGAGAGACGCCCCGAACATCATAACTGACCAATTTACGATAGTACCATCCTGGTTACTTCGGTAAGGTTGGTATGCGATACTTCCACAAGCAGCAAGCCCACTTCTGGAAGCCCATCATCAACCTCGACAAGGTACATACACTCTTCTCTCCCGCCAAGAATATTTTTTGGATCCTCGGAACACAGCAAAGATGGACACGAGAGAACACCCAAATTTATTCGGAGGCAACTTGTTTGATCAAGGGATCAATTGGCTAACGGGTGGAATTTTTAGCTGTGGTCACTCGTCCCCACCGAGACCCGCGATGCCTACGTCTCCGGCGAGAAGAAGGACACCGTCCCCGTCCTCGACCTTCTCCCTCTCGGCTACTCCAAGCTGCTCGGCAAGGGCCGCATCCCCGAAATCCCCCTGGTTGTCCGCGCAAGATGGGTCAGCAAGCTGGCTGAGCAGAAGATCAAGGAGGCTGGTGGTGTTGTAGAGCTGGTGGCATAAATGCATTACGCTGTGCTGGAGTAAGGCTTGTGGATTTGGAACCGGGTTTTTCAAACGGTGGAAAAATGGATCTTCGCCCCATGTATACCGAGACAAAGGTCTCTGGGGAGGGATTGGGCTGTTCGGCTACGAGCATTGCATCAGGGAACTCTATAACGGAGTTTTGTTTAACGAATGAAAAATCAAAAATTCGCCCATGCTTTCGACACTCGACTTCTGCTGTGCAAAATGAGGTAGACTGGTGCGTTGGCATCAAAGTCTCTGCGGGAGGGCTGATGACACACTAAAGTGATGCGAGGAAAGAGATTGGGAGGAATGTTACAATTATGAATCTGGCCTCAGATTCAGCCATGGTCTAGCTCGCAGAGTTGATGTAGTAATGCTCCAAAACGCCGATATCAGCCCCCATTATAGCATACATGATCTAGTACAGTACATGTTGACCCTTGCCTATTCCTAACTTCCATTGCTCATATCATCATGATAATCCCCTATGCATATGCTCGTAATTATTAGGTTATGCCAAGTCCGTAATCTTTCATGCAGGTAGCATGTCAACCTCGTCTTCATCAGTGGTTTCATGAGATGCTAGTCCTATGTTTAGAAACTCATGTTCCAGAGCCTCTTGTGCCGTGATTCGTCGGCTGGGGTCTAGCTCCATGCATCGTTCAAGGAATCGGATTGCAAGCTTCTCGTCAGCAGTCAAAGGCTTGTCCTCTGCCCTGCATGTGCTCCACAAGATAATCTTCTCCATAGTGAAGCCCTGCTGGCCAATTGTGGGAATAGTCGTCTCAAAGACACAGCCGTGCAGAAGCCCAGCTGCCTTCATCCGCCGAGATCCGAAGATTGTTGCAATCTCAATCATTGCTTCGACGTCATCAGCAGAGTTAAAGAAGGGGAACCGCTTTGACAAGATCGTGAGAAGTATAACGCCGGCAGACCAGATGTCGATTGCCGGGGTTTGTTCCGTACACTTGAATAGCACTTCAGGGGCGCGAAACCCTCGAGTACCCGCACGATTAGCCCGCCTGGAGGGACGAGTATCTGATTTAGGATAGCCCGGCTGTGTAGTCATTGATGTCTGTGCCCAGGCAGAGCTTGCCTGGCGATGTTTCCGCGTTTCTCTCGCCTCGTGACAGAGGCATGGTTTGTTATCTGTGCCCGCCCGTTCAGCTAATCCAAAGTCAACGAGGACGCCATGCTGGGTTGTTGGGTCGTAGAGGAAATTGGTCGGCTTGATGTCTCGATGTAGGATTTTATGCTCATGCACGCTCTTGAGCGCGGTGAACAATGAGCGAAGATATATGGCAATATCAGGGACTGTCATCTCCCTAAAGTACGCTCGAAAGTCGCCGTGGCGGAAATATGGAAGAATGGCAACGACCTGGTCGGTATGGCGAAAGGCCGTGATGAGAGGGCAGACAGATGCGCATTGTCGTAAATCGTGTAATAGCTCCAGCTCGTTGAGGATTCGGGCCGGGCTGGATGTGACGTAAATCTTCTTGATGGCTACATAACGCGTTCGCTTCCGCGGAGAGCGAGACCCATTCGAGCGGCCCTTGAGAGGAGGGGGAGTCCATTTAGACAAGTCATCTTCGTAGTCCCAGCTGTTGTCGTATCGATCGTAGTGGATGTCTTCGGCCTTGAAGACGGTAGAGAATGTGCCTAGCAGACAGGAACACGCTCTCAGCCCAAGGGGGTCTCGCCACACAGCCAATCAAGTGACATACCTTCTCCAATGCGCTTGATCAGCTTATAGCGATCTCGAAAGCCGGGGAAATCTTCCTGTAGCCGGTCCATATCGGCCTGGACGCTGGATTCGACATGCTCGTCCTCAGAGCTCTCATCTTCCTCTTCCTCTTCAATCACCTCTTCGACCACCTCTTCTTCTTCCGGCTCGCCAATGGTTGTAGCATCCTGGTCATTTACATCCTCCTCGTCAATCATGACCTCTGTATCTTCCGTTCTGGCATCTTCATGGATGTCAAAGGTATCCTCTGCTGGCCGGTGCATTGCAGCCGCCATGGCAGCCACGGGGTCCCTGCGGGCGAATTGGATTTTAGGGGAAATCGATGGTAGCGTGAGTTCCAATCAAGGGTAAAGTAAAAGGAAGCAGAGAGAAAACAACAGGAAAATACAGTGCAGAGGTGCAATTGGGTTTCGAAGCTAAGGTATTCGGCCAAAAAAGCTTCAAAAAGCTGCGACTCAATGCAGGTCCTAAAGAAGTTGTTCTAGGGCAGTGTGGGGTGCTTTTTAGTGGCTTGAGGCAGCTTACAGAGCGCTTCCTCAGTGGTCGAAAACGCGACCGCCCTGAGCCGATGGCGGGGCGGCTTCCTTTTTACAAAGCTGTCGCGTCGAGAAAATAAACAGAATTGGTTGCGGGATCAACCAGGCCCAAGATTCATCCCCCCGCCATTCTGCCGCACAACAGACGCATCGAGCAGAGACGCAAGGCGCACCACTTTGACGCTGAGACACGGCGCAGTGCAGCTGATTGCTGATCGCTGAAATCATCAAGCAGGGGAGTCTCGACAGCTTCGTTTTCGCCCAGGCTCGCCTCGATACCCAAGGGAGCCCCGCCATCGCGGCGCACAAATCGCCCATCATGGGGACCATCAGCTTTGATATCAACGATGCGCTGAAGCGCTACATGTCCGATCCGGCCACGATTCCCACACCGGAAGCCGATGCCGCGCTGTTCGACTGCGAGAATGACCCCGAGGCGCTCACCAACCAGGTGATCAACCCGGTGTTGAATCCCATCATCGACGCGGTTGCGGACAACCCCGATGCTATCTTGCGAGCTGTCAACATGGACTCGTTGCAGTTCTTGCTCAAGTACGATTCCCATGATGCGAAAGCGTCGGATATGCACGCAAAAAGCAATTAGATGACACGAGCAGGAATAGGCTAATGAATTCGCTTTTATTGATATAGATATACGCCCTATTTACCAGCTCATGCGCTAAGCAAGGTGTTCGACTTAGTAATGAGCGGACTGAGTGCCGAGACGGACGCAGTGCATAACGACATCGAGTCGCCCGACGAGCAGGAATCAGTAGAACATCACAAGCAGCTATTAGAGATTTACGGATTCCTTATCCAGTGGACTATTGCAGCGGTCGAAACAAAGGCAGCGGAAAAGTCGTCTGCGGCGCCAGTCGCAAGAGGCCGAGGAAAGCCAAAGAAGGCTTCACAAAGGGACGATGCGTGGGATTCAGCAGCACAGCTTCAGGGCGCGCTGGAAGTCATGTGCAAAACTCTAAAGCTGAAACTGTCCAGGATCTTCCTGACGACGAGTGAGAGAG
Source organism: Trichoderma sp. CBMAI-0020 (assembly GCA_030708095.1). Taxonomy (NCBI): domain Eukaryota; kingdom Fungi; phylum Ascomycota; class Sordariomycetes; order Hypocreales; family Hypocreaceae; genus Trichoderma; species Trichoderma sp. CBMAI-0020. Next base: position 2,979,585 of record JAJNCI010000001.1, read on the forward strand.
ATACATTTATTGGGCTGCTGACCAGGCCGGTATACATGATCCTGGAAAACGAACAACGGGTCAAGACAACGACTATCCGGATGCACTGCTTCAAAGTGCTGTGTATTGCGGTCAAGCATCACGGCCATGGCTACGGTGTGTTCCTAAGCAATCACAAACCATCTCTTTGCAGCCAGCTAACTTGACGACAGCCGCTCAAATCAACATTATTCAGAACCTGACATACTTTGAGCATCTATCCGAACCAATGGCGGAATTTCTTCACATCCTGGCCGAGACATATGACTATCCTCAACTTACCGACGAAGTTTTGCGTGAGATTAGTAATAAGGAGTTCAACTCCAACGATACCCGAGGACCAAAGTCGGTCTCTGCATTCATCACTAAGTTATCGGAACTTGCGCCGAGATTGGTAATTAAGCAGATGACAATGCTAGCCAAACAGCTGGATAGTGAGGTAATTCTATCGCATATGGAAGGAATCAGCAGCGGAGTGAGTAGCAGCTGACAACTCTCTAGTCATACACTCTTCGATGCGCTTTGATAGAAGTGTGCGGCAACATGATTGCCTATCTGAGCCGACAAGACGAGCGAAGCGAGAACCACAAGTCACAGCTGAATGCCTTCTTTGATGTCCTTGAGGAGCGATTTCTCGACATTAACCCGTACTCACGATGCCGCACATTGCAAGTGTACATGAGACTTTGCGAACTGGAGCAAAAATTCCCCAAGCGACGCCAAAAGGCTGCTGAACTAGCCTGCAGGAGCCTCGAAGACAGGAGCAGCAACGTGAGGCGCAACGCCATTAAGCTATTAGGAACTCTTATCAAGACTCACCCGTTTACCGTCATGCATGGCGCTCAACTATCGCGAAAAGAATGGCAGGCCCGCTACGACAAGGTCGAAGAAGAGTTGAATGCGCTAAAGCCTCCTCCCGGTATGCCTGGTTTTGGAAACGCAGCAGATACGTCGGTAGATAACAGCCTCCTCGATGAAGCTACTCAGCTGGGCTCTCCAGAGAAGCCTCAACAAATGACTGATCAGGAGAGGTTTGAGGCGGTCCAGAAGGCGCGAGAAGAAGCAGCTACAAGCGAGGCGATTGAGAAACTCACCCTGACCCGGCGATATTACAATGAGGCTCTCAAGTTCATCGACGTGCTACACGACGCCACTGGACTCGTCTGCCAGCTTCTTGGAGCCCGGAACAAGAGCGAGGTCATTGAAGCAATTGACTATTTCGAAGTTGGCGATGCCTACAACATTGAGCAGAACAAGGTTGGCATCCGCCGTATGCTGCGTTTGATTTGGACCAAGGGCAACAGCGACGAGGGTAAAGGCGTGCAAACCCACCTCATTGAGTGTTACAGGAGACTGTTCTTCGAAGCCCCGGATTCATTCAGCCCAAATGATGCCGCCAACTACATTGCACGTAACATGATCAGCTTAACGTTTGGAGCCACGCCTGCCGAATTGACTTCATTAGAGCAGTTGCTTGCCACGATGATGAAGGGCGGCGCGGTTCCCGAGATTGTCGTCACCAAGCTATGGCAGGTATATGGTGTCCAGAAGCGAGAAATTTCCAAGACTCAGAGGCGAGGCGCCATCATCGTGCTTGGAATGCTTGCCACGGCCAACCCTGAGATTGCGGTTGGTGAAATCGAGACGATGCTCCGGACAGGCCTGGGATCGCTTGGACGTAACGACTTGCAACTAGCCAAGTATACTTGCATTGCTCTAAGGCGGATCAACCCCACAGGAAGGCAGGCCAAGGAGTCGAGTGCCAAATTTTCACGGCTTCCAAACGACCATGCGGTCTGCTCACGGCTAGCAGCCATAACCGAAGTGCCCTCGAACAGCAACGAATGGTACGGGGTCGCAGAACAGGCAATCAACGCCGTCTACGCTCTGTCCAAGCATCCCGATATTCTTTGCTCAGCCATAATCCGGCGGAAAGCCAAACATGTCTTTGGTGGCGCCGGCTCACGGCCGACTTCGCGAGATGAGGATAAGATGGATGAATTCGCCGACCCTGCCTGGCCAGGCGCTACGCAAGCATCACCAAAAAAGCCCAACAGGCGTGATAATGCCATGTCTCTGCCCCAGCTCCTTTTCATCGTCGGCCATGTCGCCATCAAGCAAATTGTACACCTCGAACTTTGCGAATTAGATTTTAAGCGAAGAAAGCAGGAGAAGGAGAAGCAGGCGCCGGCCAAGACTGACAAGGACAAGGAGGATGCAAACGAGTTGGATCTCATCGGCGGCACTACAGAGGATGACTTTACAGAGGCAATGGCACACATCCGAGAGCGAGAGCTTCTCTTTGGACCGACGTCGCTCCTGGCCATGTTTGGGCCTCTTGTATCTGAGATTTGCGCAAACAACACAACTTACGCAGACAAGGATCTCCAGGCTGCGGCTACGCTGTGTCTTGCAAAGCTCATGTGCGTTTCTTCCGAATACTGCGAGGCCAACCTTCCCCTTCTCATCACAATTATGGAACGATCTCCCGACCCTACTGTTCGATCGAATGCCGTCATTGCGCTGGGTGACATGGCAGTTTGCTTCAACCATCTGATTGATGAAAATACGGATTTCTTGTATCGCCGCCTAGCAGACACAGACGTATCCGTAAAGCGGACCTGCTTGATGACGTTGACCTTTCTGATTCTGGCTGGTCAAGTCAAGGTCAAGGGCCAACTCGGCGAGATGGCCAAGTGTATGGAGGATGAAGACAGGCGGATTGCTGATCTTGCAAAGATGTTCTTTACGGAGCTCAGCACCAAGGACAATGCGGTATACAACCACTTTGTGGACATGTTTAGCTTGTTGAGTGCTGGCGATATGGAGGAAGAGAGCTTCAAGCGCATCATTCGATTCCTGCTCGGATTTGTTGAAAAGGTAAGGACCATCATGCTTCAGATCTGACGAGTTCAACTTTGTTGGAATGTTAACAAATGGTCTGTGCAGGACAAACACGCCAAACAGCTGGCCGAAAAGCTGGCGGCAAGACTGAATCGCTGCGAGACGGAGCGGCAGTGGAACGACGTTGCGTTTGCTTTGGGCCTACTGCAGCATAAGAACGAGGAAATTACGAAACTGGTGTCTGAGGGTTTCAAGGTTGTGCAGGCCGCCGCTTGAGGGGTATCTTGACTGGGTGATTGAGGCGCATGTAGCGAGGGAGACATTATTTTACTGTATTTGTTTAATTTTAGATGGGCAGGTAATTCGCCTATGACGGATCATTTATGAATGCAACGCGGTTATGAAGTCTACGAGTGTTGCAGCGCGGGATCTAATTTGTGTCTTCTAGGGTAGGTAGTTACTATGACGCATTTGCTTTGCTATGATTACCTCGATTGTTTGCTACCAGGGTAATTGTGGAGAGATTTCCTTACATTGGTCCTGATTTCTTAGTAGGTAGCTCAGTAACAAGCTTTTTGAATCAGCAACAGCTCATCGGAAATACATATGGGAAATGGCTGGCATGCTTTGAGAAAGATGGACCTCATGATGGATACTCAACTATATTGTGTATAGTATCAACCAAAGACAAACTGTTCCAAATTGGACAAAAGAAACAACACGATTTATCTGGTCACAAAGCTAAGGATATTTGACATATATTACCATCAAAACATTTGATTGTTTCCATCTACACTTACAATCAGCGTCCTCCAGACAGCTGAATTAAGCAGCATCCGCTCGGAGCTTTCTGTCTCGTCCTCGGAAGCTGCCGCTGGCCAGTGGTCTCTGAGCCCATCCCAACGCAGCCTAGCGCAGCCTAGCGCAGCCTAGCGCGGCCCCACCAGCAAAACCCAACAGCCAATCCCGCCACGTGATGGCTCCCAGCTGGTCTAACCCGGCTCGGAAGCTTTGTGGCGGGCCCCAATGGCTATAAAATGGAAACCTTGGCAGTGAAAGAAAAAGTCGAGTTGGGTGAAGGCGCAAGTACCAAGTACCGGGCACCGTCTCCTAAGCTCCCGAGCTCAATTGAAAGTCGGTTGCGGGCAACTGCGTCACGTCACCCTCAGTTTATCCCGGTGGACTGAAGCAAAACAAGCGATCAGTTTTATCGACACAACAGATCTGCGACTTGGCAGCATTCATCAGCAGGTGCTTAATTGTTTGAGCATCTTTTTTATACCATATCGTTTCGGTGTCGCATCCGGATCTCGTCGCGATTCCTTGTCCAGTTGCCACGAGCTCGGCTTCAACATCTGTTTGGACCAGCGCCGGTGAGGCCATGGGCTCGGCCACCGTCGCTGAAGCTATTTTGACTGCGCACGGCCAAGCCTCTTAGGACTTCTTGCTACAGGCAGCTGGGATTCCAATTGCCGTCGCGAACGTCCGGCATCGCTGCCGTCGATCGCGCCAATCCAAGAGCTCGGATCGTGTCTCTTGGGAGCTCGACGAGCCCAACATCCACGCAGAGCCCGGAATCGACCGCGAAACAGACATGTACGACAAGGTGGTCTCGCTGGGCTCGCGCCTGCACTACCCCATCGTCATCACCAAGCTGCTCAAGTCGTCTGGCGACTCCATTAAGAAGCAGGAGACCATCTTCGAGTACAAGTTCTCCTGGCGGCGGAAAATCGGCGACGACGAATGGGCCGATGAGACGACGTACACCGAGTTTGACAGCCCGGCCGAAGGCACGCTGAAAGAATGGCGCATCAAGGAGGGCCAGACGATCCCGGCCGACGTGCCGTGCATGACCGTCGAGGAGGCTTGCGGCCACGAGGTGCAGATCCAGGGCCTGTGCAGCCTGTGCGGCGCAGACATGACCGAGATCAACTGGGCCAGCGAGGAAAAAGACACGGATCGCGCCATGATCAACATGACGCACGACCAGACCGGCCTGATGGTGAGCCAGAACGTGGCCAAGAAGGCCGAGCACGAGTCGCAGAAGCGGCTGCTGCGCCAGCGCAAGCTCAGCCTGGTGGTTGACCTGGACCAGACCATTATCCACGCGTGCATAGAACCGACGGTGGGAGAGTGGCAGCGCGACAAGGCCAACCCCAACCACGAGGCGGTCAAGGACGTCAAGAGCTTTCAGCTGAACGACGATGGGCCTCGAGGGCTGGCTAGCGGCTGCACCTACTACATTAAGCTACGGCCGGGCCTGCATGAGTTCTTGGAAACGGTCTCTACCATGTACGAGTTGCATGTATATACCATGGGAACCCGCGCCTACGCCCTGAATATTGCACGGATTGTGGATCCCGACAAGAAGCTCTTTGGCAATCGCGTCATCAGCCGTGATGAGAATGGAAGCATTACTGCAAAGAGCCTGCAGAGATTGTTCCCTGTCAGCACAGACATGGTTGTTATTATTGACGACCGCTCAGATGTCTGGCCCATGAATCGACCAAACCTGATCAAAGTTGTGCCGTATGATTTCTTCAAGGGAATCGGTGATATCAACTCCAGCTTCCTACCCAAGCGACAGGATATCCTGCCTGCCCCTCCGAGGGTAAACGGGGCCTCCAGCTCCAACGCGGAAAACGCTGCTCCAGGTGAAAAGGTGTCACCACTCGATGAACTAGCGCGAATGGGAGGGGACGGAGCTAGTTTGAAGGTCCAGGCGGAAGAGCAGGAAAAGACGCTTGAAAAACAGCTGACTGATCGTCCGCTACTTCATATGCAAGAAGAGCTGGATAAGGAAGACGAGCAGTCAAGCCAAAACGTGGAAGGCGGGGAGGCTTCGCCAGCCCACCACAGACAGCAGCTGTTGAGCGACGATGACGAGGAGCTTATTACTCTCCAAGACCACCTTACGGATCTCCATGCTGCCTTTTACGACATGTACGATAAGCGACGAGGGGAGAGAAGAATGTCAGAGCCTACCCATCCGCCCGGACACAGCAAAGCGCGAAGAAGGTCGATCCACCCTGACGACGGCGTGGATCTATCGCTTGTTCCGGATGTCGGCGATCTTCTGGACGAACTCAAGTCGAATGTGCTCTCGGGCCTTGTCATATGCCTCTCTGGTCTCGTACCGTTAGGAGTCAGTATAGAGGAGTCTGAGATAGGAATGCAGGCGCAAAGCTTTGGAGCCCAGGTTGTGGACGGCATCTCAAATAGAGTCACCCATCTTGTAGTCTCTCTGGCACGGCCGCGGACTAAAAAGGTCCAACAAGCGGCAAAGATTTCGAGCATCAAGATTGTAAATCAGAGCTGGTTGGCGGATTGTCTTAGCCAATGGCGTAGACTGGATGAGAGCCCGTATTACATGACCATTCTTGATGCCGATCGCGAAAGGTCCGAGGACACTGCAGACACTGGGTCAGCAGAGATGGAAGAAGCTGGCATCTCGATCAACATGGGGGACTTTGATGAAGAGCTTAAGGAGTTTCTGGGAGATGATGACGACGAAGAGGGCGACGACGAAGGGGACGGAGATGAGGGAGGCGAGGCGGAAGATGAAGATGATGGGAGCGAGACAACGGACAGTGACGCAGACGACACCGACGATCCAGATCAGAGAGGCACGAAGCGAAAAGCCAGGGCGTCGACCGTGGAGTCAGAGGGCGACGGCTCCAGTACTGTGGGAGAAAGCGCGCTGGCGAAGAAGCAGCGGGTGTCACGCAGCAGAGGAGCCTCCTCACTGAGAGCTGTACATACCAACGGCGACACTGGTGGACCCGACCAAAACGATACAAAGCAGCCTCGTGCCGCGGATGCAGATGACGAGGACAATTTCGATTACGACGAGCTGGAGCGGGAGCTGCTCGCGGGGCTTGAGGCTGCTGGTGATTAGAAGTTGTATGGGACGGTTCTGCGATTGCTGGATAACTGGCGCTCTTTGGAGAAAGACTACGGGGTATATGGCCGGCGGTTCTTGTGTTAGAGTAATAGGTACATACTGTTATTGGAAAATGGGTCAAGGGATTAATCTGGCTTGTGCTTGTGTCTGCTTTCTATCAGTGTGATATGCTCTTCCCCTTTGTCGGCATACCGAATACCAATCCTGTGATTAGAGAGGAGACAATAAGCATTAATCCTTCTATTCTCTCCTCTCCTTGAGTTCATGATTGTTATGTTGGTAATATGAATTATGTGATGTGATGGGTGATGAGATACACATATCTCATACACGTATCTCGTGAAGCTAGTGAAATGCTGGGTAGATAGACTAAAGAATGATTACCTTTAAGGTGGCTTTCTAGGATGTTTTGCCCAATAGAGCAGATAGACTGGGTGTGTAATAATCCTTCAGACTGAACCATCAACTTGCTCCGGGCTTTCTCGGCCATAGGGGCTTAAGTCCATCATCGAGCGTGACCCTCTGGCCATCCTTTCAGCGAACGATATCTAGCAGTACTCCGCCGGTCGAAAGTCTCTCCGTAGACCCATGCCATTGGCCTGTTATTTCGGTGACTTTTGACTTTTGACTTGAGATTTTCAATGGTTGTGTTGGGATGGTATGGCTTCATTGTGGCGGAGATTTAGGATCTAGGTTGCGGAGATTCATAACGATGGATGGAGGATGGCATTGGTAATGTGAATATGTGACTGAGAGAGAACAGCCTTCTACATACAAAGAGATAGATATAAAGGGAGATGAAGCGTGATTTTGTATACTCGACATCTTGTCAAAGCAGTATCATATTCGAAGTCTGATAGTCCACAATGGGCGTGCAATACAATCCTGATAAAGATGTGCCTGATCTCGCTGGCAAAGTCATTCTCATTACCGGAGGTAGTCTCGTTGATCATCTTCACTCATCGTCTTTATACGACAACTAACACGGTGAGCGAATCGCTACTCTCACAGGCACCAGTGGCATCGGAAAGGCTGCAATCCTCGAATTAGCCAAACATAACCCAGCGCACATCTACTTCACCGGTCGAAACGCGGAATCCGCCAAACAAGTCATGTCCCAATGCGCCAACCCCTCGAACATCACTTTCCTGCCCTGCGAACTCGACAACCTCGCCAGTATCCGCGACGCCGCAACAAAGTTCCAGCACAACCGTCTCGACATATTCATCGCCAACGCAGGCGTCTCAGCCATCCCGGCCGCCCTCACAAAGGACGGCTACGAAGTCCAATTCGGCACCAACCACATTGGCAACGCGGCACTGCTGCTGCTTCTCCTGCCCGTGATGCTGCGGACTGCAAACGAGGTACCAGGAGCAGACGTCCGCTTCGTGGCCGTCACGTCGTTGGGATATGCCATGGCCAATGGGATTGACTTTGACGCCCTGCGGTCCAAGCAGGACAACATGCTGCTGATGGGCCGGTGGCGACGCTACGCGCAGAGCAAGCTCGCCAATGTGCTCTTTGCGAGGGAATTGGGCAAACGGTATCCGCAGGTTACGAGCCTTGCGGTTCATCCGGGCATGGTTGGCACGGAGGCGGTTGCCAACTTTGGGGCTTTTGATAAGATGCTCACGCTTATCACGGCTCCAAGGGGAATGCTGACTCCTCGTGAGGGGGCGTATAATACTCTGTGGGCGGCGACGTCGTTGGAGGTGAAGGACAGGGTTGATGGCACGACGGCGCTTTTTGAGCCGGTTGGGAAGCCGCACGCTGGGAATGCAAAGTGTCATAGTGATGAGTTGTCGAAGAGATTGTGGGAGTGGACTGTTGAGGAGGTTGGTGTGGAGGGCAGATGAGATTGGCCTGTATTCATTGTTAACAAACTCTTGTGCTGTTTCCTTCCCTAGATAGGGGTTGTTGATCTATGCTCGTAGTTTAGTAGCACTTGAGCAGAATGAGACAGAGAAAATGTGATTGCCATGCCCTCCTTTATTGATGTTTCTACCCCATTGTTGCCGACGCCCTCTGGCCGAACAAGTCAACACACACACATATATATACAAGATTCCAATTCCATTCGAGCGCATTTTCTTCGTCTTCCCTCTGTTATATCACTCCATTTATTTCGAAGGGGCCGGGGAAACGGCAAATGTCGGTCGCACGAATCTGTCCACAGTTAGCAATCCACTTGGCTCGGTCTACTGCCAGAACGGAAAACTGTACCTGTCGCTGTTGTAGACCTTTGTGTTCTCGCCCAACAGCTCCTTCTCGCGCTTCTGGTCGGCCCAGAATCGTCGTACCTGGTCGCGGTCTTCTTCGGCCTGGAGCAGGGGAATCAGGTGGATGCGAGCCCACATCTTCTCACGGGCAAGCTCGCTAAGGAAAAAGCAAAGTCGTTAGCTGCCAAGATTTCATGTCCCGAGGCTGAAGACGTACTTGGCCTCCCGAATACCGCCAATCAGCTTGTACCAGCCGTAGCCCATGACGGCGCCCATGCCGAGGAGGAGGATGCCAGGTCGGAAGCCCTTGGCGGGCAGGTTTCGCTAATCAGAGCGTCAGCTTGGTTCGTTCTTTGCCCTGCTGCAAGCCTCAAAACACATGACATATGGCTCAAGGTACATATCTCGATCGTCGCAGCCTCGAATACAGGCTCCTGGTGCTTGTTTCCCACGCCACAACCCCACAGCGATTTCATACAAAGTCCCAGTCCCTCAATAAACGGCAATTGATTCCACAGCAGCATCTGAAGCTCCATCGCAACGCACCTTGTACTGGACGGGCTCGTACCCGCCCCGGGGGGGCATATCTTGAGGCATGATGGCGGTTGTTGCGGTCGATTCGGACGATGGCGGGGTCAATCGCGGTGCGGCAAAATTGGTGACAGAGTCGCTTCGTCAATCGGAATATCGGCCGGTCGTGCTGCCTCCGCTACGCGCCGGTCTGAGTGGGAATTCGAGATTGTCGGCGCCGAAGCTATGATGGAGGCTCTTTTGCAATGAAACTCCTCTCAGAGGTTGACGGTGCGGCTTACATAATGCATTTCGTGGTGGGGCAGCATCTTTGTTGATGGAGAGCAGCACTTGCCATTTGGCTGAATGGCTCTATCTTATCTGTAGCTTGGGCCTTGTATTCACCGCATGCATTTGTGTGAACACATTCATTCTACTTCTGTCAATCATCCCAAGTATGCCCAGCTAAACTGCTTCTCCCCTCTATACAACATCAACTTATGGCAGCAATCAACGAGCTGGGCATCCAGGATCGTCATCAGGCAGCAGACTGGCCCTCAACGCCCGCAAGCGATACGCACAGCATGTGAAAGAGCAGAGAGCCATGGACACGCAAGGCCAGACGAATGGCTGGATGCAATGCAGGCGTTATGCGTCTAAGCACTGGACAGGAGGCAGAATCCTGGCAGTTAGGCATCATCGCCTCTAGTTCGTCTCTTGCAGCCGCATATCATGGTTGAATGAGACAGCGCAGAGTTGCGCCGCGGCAAGCCACACCCTGGATGGCCTAGGACTTTGGCCACCAAATCGCAGAAGCAGAGGCAGCCAGACCTGATTCTATTGCTCATCGCCCTGCGTAATTTGGTCTCGCTATCAGCCGTCTCTTATCTGGCGCCGTCGCTTCAGCCGCCTCCCTGCTGGCGCGGAAGCCATCGCGGGATTTTGGCCAACACACGATGGCGGCCTATGCTTGTCCGACAGCGATTCTGCGACAGAAACGAGTGATTGCTCCGCGCTTCTGCCCGACGACGGAGTGGTGTGGAGTCCTATTCAGAGATGCCCCCATTGTGGGCGTCCACAGCCTGGCCTCGGTGGCTTGCCGTTGCGTGCTCGACGGGAACTCGCCGCATTATCGCAGCCATGTAACGCAGCATCCGACAAATCCAACACCGATGCCCAGCCTCATCTCGCCCAAGTCCCCACAGCGCCTGTCTCTGGCCTTCTGTGCCGGCCCCGCCAGCGCCTGCTTTTGCCACAGCTCAAGCCATTTCCGCTGGGATCCCGATCATACCCGCCGTTCGCCGCCCTACCCTGCGGCTTTAGCTCTATTGTCGTGCGTCGCGGATCGACGTACGAGACGGGACGCTTCTGGCCTCCCCGGATGGCCAACCCTTGTAAATGCTACCCTTGGCTCTCTTAGTCGATTTGGAGAGCGTTGCCTTGTTTTGCCTCCTATCGGATTCGCATCTTGTTGGACAGCTCCCTGGGGGTGATATGGGGTGATGGGCGCGATGTTCTGATGCCCGTCAACAAAAAAGACGCAGGCCCCGTCTTAACTTTGCATGAATTCCTGTGATATCATCCGTGCGTTTGTGCCTGACTCATTCTACTGTTCAGTGTTTTTTTTTCGTCTTTTCTTCTTCTGTTCTTCTCCTTGTTTTACTTCTAATCTCGTTGTGCCATCTTTGAAACTGCAAGTGCCATTTGTGCAGGATTCACTTCATCATCTGTCCATCTATGAGACCATTATTGAATCTACCAATAGGGGAACAATAAACGACCATAAAGAAAGAGGGAAACAACCATACGAAAGAGAGAAAAAGAAGAACAGAGCCGTCATCTACAATACATCATGTATGGAAACTTTCAACGAGTTCCATATCCTACCCACAAGAGTCCTATGGACTGCGACACAGCCCATCGAGAAAGCGACTGGGTCCAGGCGGCGAGCTTCGATCGCATCTATGTTCTCCAGGTGGGCGAGTTTGGAGTTACGCGCCAGCAGAAGTTAGACCTGCTGCAAAAGATATTCTGGCCCGCCTTGGCCCGTTGGGTTATATCGAGGCAGCAGATTCTGCCTGGCGGCACCATCCTTGGCGGCTGGTGGCGCGCGGACATGCAGGGCATGATGGACTGGTATCGCGAATGCCTTCACATGACGGCCCGCTGGGAAGACGCCATCATCGCACACACAGACGGCATCTGGAGGATAGCCCTTGAGACCTCGCCCTGGCGAGACTGGCCCGAGTTTTTCCTCCTGCTGAATGAACCGGTCCTGGACGGCAGCGGGCAGCCTGTGAGAGACGCCACCGGTCGCATCGTGTACAAGAAGCGAGACCCAACTACCGATGGCATGGAGGATGCGTTCCTAGATTTATGGGAGGCAATCGCCAATTCGCGACCCCTGGTGGGCTTCTCAAATAACATTACTTCCAAGGATGGCGCTATGCTACTTGGATCACAACCATACGCGACAACGGATTTGTGCGTATAACTGGATTTCATCTATTGCTTTACTTTTCCGACCTTAAGCGAGCGTGCAATGATGGGGTTTTGGATATTTTGTGGGTGTTTTGGGAAGTCTTGGTCTGTGTATGAGTTAGCTATGATTTATGACGATACCAGCCGACTATTTTATGAACAAGAATGATTCATTTACTACTTTACTACTTTTTCACTCTCATTCTCTCAATGGTGTTCATTTTTCTTTTTTACATCGAGTCGACTCATCTACACAAACCTCTCGACATATCATCTAAAGCGGTATACCAAAAGTGCGATTTAGCTTTGCATTCTTCATTCTATAGCGCAAAATCTATTCCAGCCAATCATAGAACCGCAGTCATAGCACTCATCCAATCTCGTCGTAAACCCGAATCTCCACCCAACACATTATCATCTCATCTCATGTTCATCGACTGATGCATGACGAGCTAGATCCAATCTCCCAAGTAAAAAAGAAGAAAAAAAAAAAAACGAAAGAAACCAAGCATTAAAAACTCATCTCTATGGTTTGTATGTTGAAATCCTGTAATCCGCTCATCCAAAAAAAGGGAAAAAAAGAGAGGCAAAAAAAAAAAAAAAAATAACCCGAAAAAAGACATTCATTAGGTTCCATCTTACTATGTCTTGCCTGACGCCTTGCTATTGTTTCCCAATGCTACGCCATCCAAACCTTCGCTCAACTTTGTCGTAATCACGTCTGGATCCGGCTCGTCGCCGCGGACAAATGTCCAGCTCTCTTCCGTGTCTTCGTCTTCTTCTGTTTCTAAATGCCCATCTGTATGCTTAATCAGGCTCTTTGCATATTCCATGTCTCGGTATATAGACTGAATCGCAGTTTCAACACCGCTCTCCTGCATGGCTGTTAGTATATCTATCACATATAGTCTCAAAGATGGTAATTACTCTGCGAATTTGTTCCCCCAGCTGCCGGGCTTTGACAATCATCCGCTCGTTACGCGTGACTTCCCAAAGAGCCCGGCCAAACGACTTCGTACCCCACTTCTTGACCCAAACACCAACGCCCAAGTCTTCTACACGGCTGGCAAAGAAGAACTGGTCTCCAAAGAAGGGCCGGATGATGGTTGGTATACCAGCCCTCAAGCTGGCGCCAGTGGTTCCTGATCCGCCGTGGTGCGCTGCTGCGTCAATCTGTCGGAATAGCCAGTCGTGCGGAGCAGATTTGATGACGTGAATCTCCGGTGGCATCACTGGCTCTTCAGCGAGCGGCCTAGTGGGCTCGTCTCTTCCAGTGATGCGATCAGACCATCCCTTGGAGAGGATGCATCGGACATCAGCCTTAAGGATGGCGTCAATCACCTCCTGGGTCATCTTGGCCGGGTCGTTGACGATAATGGAGCCGAATCCGACATATACAATCTTTTTGCCGTCAGCCCTTGCCTTCTGGATAAAGTCTCGCAGCTCTTGAGGAGGCTCATAGTCGCCGCCTTCGTCCAGGAACCAGTAGCCAGTGACTCTGACCCAATCCGAGAAGTCCAGAGGGGGCGCAACGACACTCGGGCTGAAATTGTATAAGAAGGGCACCTTGTTAGGCTGCATCTTCTCCAATCCGGTATTTGGCAGTCCAAGCGTTTTGTTCCTCCATCTGTTGACCTGATGAGCGGTAGCCTTCCAAAAGATGTTGTCAAACATGACATAGGTCATGTAATTGTAGGCACCGCCCATCTTGTTTTCTGGCATAATGAAGGCGTGGGGGTACGCTCGTGTCCTCGTCCACGGCATCGTGAATGCTCTGAAATACGGAATCCCAAGCTTCTCTGCAATGTGAATACCTGCCATGGCCGACGGCGACTCGATGAGAAGCTCGGACCCTTCGCAGGCCTTGTAAGCGGAATCAAGAAGGTCATCGAGCCAGCCTCGGAATGTTGCATTAGCTTCCCGAAGGAACGAAAGCGTAAATGTTCCGTTCTCAATGCAGAGGCGCATGAGCTCTCCTGGATCACCCTCGACACACGCAAATTCGATACCATGAGATTCGATCCATCCTTGGAATTCTGCGTGTGTGGCAATTCTCGGCTTGTGGCCATCCTTGAGTAATCCCTTGCACAATGCGATGTAAGGCTGAACATCGCCTCTGGAGCCAATTGTTAGGCATGTGATTCTCATTGAATGCGGTGCCTTGAACTGTATCACCGATGTTTCCAGATCGTCTCCCAAGATAGCGGCGGTATGAGCTGTGGACTGCGGTACGTGAGGTTCGCGGTCTGTAAACGTCTCTTGTCCTGCTAGTTTCAAGGCCTCCCGTTCTGCAATCGCAGCGTTTGCTTCATCTCTGGATGCTAGTGACAAGAGTCCAGATCCTTGAAGATTGCGATCAATTTCCAGGCACTGCAACAGCGTCACTGCGCAGTCGTCACGAATCTCTGCTTGCCGGAACTCGAAGAAGAGCTCTTCGTGCCCACGAATGATGACGACCAGACCAGAGTACCCAAAGCGAAAACCCTTCTCTTTATGCGCATTCTCAATGTCTTTCAGGGGAAGAATCAACTTTGTCCTCGTACCAGGGAGCAAGCTTCGGAAGCAGAAATATCCACCGCTGAGATAGATTTTACCGTACAGCGGCAGGACGCGCATAATGTATCCGAAATACGTAGCCTGCAGCCGTTCTGTGGCAGGGAGTGCGAAATGTGCTCGAAATCGTTCATTAGATGTCTTGATCTGGCCGTCATCGTCCTCTTCCAGGTCATCTTGGTCCGGTCGCAGACCGGCAGGTTCGTCATAATGCTTGCGTTCACCTTTCCACATGCCGGAAACTTTCTCGACATAGCCCATGGATTCCGTCGCAAGAAGGGTGCTCATTCGCTTGCCAGTCTTATTCAGATAATCGGCAAATGCACCAGCTCGTTGCAAGGGATATGCGCCCATTCTCGTAATGCTCTGCAACGTCGGCGTTGACACTCGTGGGAGGTCAACAGACCCAGCATAGCCCGACTCCTCAGCGTGGCTTGGTGTAGAGTTAGCCGGCTGAAGATCTGACTCCTTGTCGTCGCGAATGGAGCTTTGTGAGTGTCTCATGGTTGGATTTTGGAAGACGTCGCTGCCTCTGAGGATCTGACTTGCGGAAGGATCTTCAAAAGCAGATTCGTTGAGACTGGCGAAACTCGGTTCTTCCATTGATGAGTACAGATTTGACTCGGACGATTCGAGCATCCGTGATGATATCCGCTCTTCACCCTGATGGCTACCTTCTGATGGTTTATTGTCGCTGGATCGTCCTCGAGAACCCTCATCGTGACTGTCCCTTTCTCTTCCGATTGCGTCGAAGCTTGAATGGAGACCATCGTCGCCACTAGGATACGGGCTTGGACTTGTGGAAGTGCGTGATGTTGAATGATCAGCTACTAGCCCCGGGCCAAGCTTCGTGGTGAGTGCGCTATCCACGCGAGTTAGATTCCGCAAAGCGCTTCCCGGGGCGCGAGGCGATGACGGGTTGGAGGACTCTTGTTGTTTGGCAATGGCTTTACCAGCCGTCGGGCCCTCGGCGGATGCGTCTTCTACCAAATCCTTGATAACGTTGATGGCCTCTTTTCCGTAGTTGAAGAAGGAGAAAAAGTACTATATATTTGCATATTAGAACTGCATCTTTTCACTTTATAGGAGAGTAGCGTACCTCGTCGATAGCAAACGTTTCGTCACTATCCATGACTCGAATCTTGCAGGTATCTGAAAACTCCATCATCTGCGAGTCTTCGACGTCAATGACGTTGTTGATGGGAATAGATATCTTGACGCTGTCGCCGTCATTGTGGCTCCGGAAAATGACCCTCTGTAAACTCTTCACCCACTCCTTGGCGCTTGGGGCACTCTCGGCTCTGAAGTTGTAGGTGCGATGGCTTGTTACCACTGAGAAATGCACGCCTTCCTTGTCTCTGTCTGTGATGCTAGCAGAGATGCCGAAGCTAAGATCGATGTGGCCGTGTGGAAAGTAGAGGTTAGTAGAGTCCTGGTAGTACGACAACACGTCGCCTTTGAGACGAAACCAGTAACGGCTGTACTTTGGGTTACGCTTTCCGCTTTTTGATAAGTAACCAGATTTGGAAACGGATTGCTAAATAGCATGTGAGTGACATTTGATTTGCCTAATGTAGGGGGGAGTTGGCCTTACTGTCTTTTTGGGAAGATAGGCATAAAAGCAAATGTGGTTCGAAGTGATGTATAGATAGCCTTGTAGCAATACGCTCTTGAGCAACCAACATGGATACTCTACACATGGTTCGTTAGTAAAAATTCCAAGGCTGCAAACCAGGCGTAGAGACGAACCTTCTATAACACGCTCTGGCTCATCAAAGTCAAATATCTCCATTAATTTCCTTGCCAAGGCTGTGACATGGCTTGCTTCTCCCTCCTCTTCTCGCTCTTCCTCCCCCTCGTCTGTTCGATCGGGGCCGGAAGAGTCTCTCTCAATATCAATGTCAAAGCTAGACCGGCTGGCCATTTCGGCCTGGGCCTCCAGCATTCGGCTCATGACGGGTGCGACTCGGAGATGCTCCTCCTCCTCCTCCCCCAGCTGTTGGGAGGGCTTCTTGGGAGAGGGTGATTCGCTCGACTCGCTCGGCTCGTCCACCTCCTCGGTAGGCTCCCACATCTTGCCAGAGCCTCTGCCGCTCTTCCTTCTAGGCAACGAGGCAAACGACTTCAAGAGCCTGTGACCAGAAAGCTTCTTCTTATGGCCGAGCCGCTTATCCTTGGCGGGGAACGACCCCAATATAGCTGTCTGTGAAAGGTCGCGGTGCCGCGAGCTCAGTGGCTTCAGACGGCCTCCTTCGTCCTCACCTTGGCCGTCGTCCTCGTCACTGCTGCCGTCGTCGAAGCGGGTGTTGAAGTCGACCCGGGATCCTGCGGCGGCAATCAGACCAAAGATGCTCTGGTTCATGTTGACAGCCATGGGGCTGGTCTGGGCAAAGCCCACATTCTCGCTTGTGTCGTCGTCGCTGCCTTGGAGGGGCTCAGGGAGCTCGGCCGTCAGAGTCGAGTCGTCTCGCTGCACGTCTGCAGGTGTGTCGGCGGTGCGAGGCAGTCCAGCGTCGTCGTCGTCGCCGCCAAGGCTGCCGCGGCGGGGGGTGGGAGTCGTCGCCATGGTGGCTGCAGGGCGAAATGGGTTCCGGCCACGGCGATTAGAGTTGGGGGAGCGCCAGAAGCGTGTCGGCCTAGTTCAAGGCGACTGCGGAGGCGTAGCCTTTTGTTGAAATGGGCCGTTTGCGCCGCAGGGTCAGCAGCGAGCTGGAGATGACGGCAGACGTACAGGCCAGGCAACCGCCTGCTCCGCCAGAGGCCGTGGGATATGCGAGGCACCGGCACCGGCACTCCACTGAAGAGGCGCGCTGGAGATCAGCGCCTGCTGCGTCGGCGAGGGATTCGTGGGAGGTTGGTTGTTGGGAGAGAATGAGGCCGCTTTCATGGATGGCGCCTCACGGTCCGCTAGATAAGGTTCGCGACCTGCCCGTACACCGCTCGCTATATATAGGTGCAAGGATACTTGGATCGGCGCCCAGTTAGCGCAGGAGCGCGGTATCTTGGTACGACAGTGCGAGGATTGGATGGCGGCCCTTGAGGCAATTCGCCTGTTGTTGGTGTACTTTGCTGTCTGTCTCGCCCAGTGACAGACAGCTGATTCTGGCGCCAGGGAGCACTTATCGATAAAGGCCAGGCAAGGGTGTCGCACTGGCAGTTATCTTGGGATCGTCGTACTCGGCAAGCTTTGTTCAAACCAGTTCAACCACCACAAAGTATATGCCGCCCAGTTGTCGTCAATCTGCTGCCAGCCAGGCCAATGGCAGCCGTGCGGTTTATCTCTTTGCGATATTGCAGCGCTCGGGCGGCAACACAGCGCAAGTCACACCCATCGGCGACTTAGTCCGGCCCGTGGCTCTGCCTCCACCTCCGCCTCCCATGTGATATGATCATACAGAGGCTACGATGTCAGGACCACAGCATGACGTGCGCTGTAATCTCCTAGTACTATGATGTGCGCAACAGGTGATGAGGTACTTGTGAATTACATGTTGACCACGACTGTTTGAGCTTGAAGCCGTGGGTGCCTGACTGATGCAAGGAGGCGGCAAGTACATGTACCCAGTGTTGATATATGGAGCATCATCACTCACAACAAGAGCAGAGACTGCGTGCCTGTTTGGCCGCAGAATTGCAGAGCAACGTTAGAGCAGCCAGTCCGAGTACGAACCAACAAAGACGTGAGAATAAAGAGCTGGTGCCACCAAGTGCAGGGGTCACATTCACTGCGCTGCCTCTTTTATACGCTGAACATGGCTAGCCCTTGTCGTAAGACAGGAGCCTCTCTATTTGTGCATGCACCTCAGGTATTAGACATGGAGTCTTTCCTGTTTGGTCCCTCAACTGAATTCTGAACCCGTCGTTTTCGTTTTCGTTTCGCTTTTCACACATCTTTGCTGTTTCCCATAGATGTCGATGGCCAGTATCATTGATGTCTGTAATACATACACGGGGAATTCCCTCTCCACCTCGGTCTTGACTACAGCGGTGCTCACCTGATCCCCCTCTCTTTCGTACCGGTTCTACCGCACCGCCACCCGAGTAATGCGCTTAAGCTTTTGGGGGCTGCCCGCTGAGCTGACTCACCTCGCCTACAGTAGATGGAAATCATGAGTAGATATTTCATCATATCTGCTGTTTTGCTCTGACACATGCACGGCTTCCAGAAACGGACAAAAGAGAATACTGTATTAACCCTGAAGAACAAACCTTGTGCTTTTCGTGCTTCTGGCGCTCAATCGGATCCATCGGAGGGCTTTTGAGGATCTGAGAGGCTGGCAGTTGACTGCATACAAGTATTAGCTTGGTGCATTATAATCAGCTATTTACTCATGCTGCTGAGGTAGGCTGTCAATCGCATATTATTCATTTGCGTTTGCCTTGTCCATCTTTTGTGTTATGCTTAAAAGGACGTGCCAATATTCTTCCGATAGCCACGTTACAGGTGTATTGCCTCTGTTGATCTTTGTGTAATGGCAGCCGTAAATGATCGCGACGCAGCTAATGGTGAGGAGTACCAATTAGCGTATCGTGGGGAGCTCTATAACGCGTGGGATAGCACTCACATGTAACGTCACAAACCAATAGACTGGTTTTAATCCAATAACATCTTCTACTAAGCGATTCACCAAGAGAATAAAACAATCTCACTTCCTCACAATAGTACATCCTCTTCAGCATTGCCGTCACTGCTCACTGCCTGCAAACTCAGCTCTTACAACAATGTCCGCTCCAAGCCCCATATTCCCCGCATCCCTTTTGTCCAGCGATGCCGCAGCTGCTCTGCCAGATGGCTACACCATCAGGCCGTTGGAAAAGGCAGATTATGCCAAGGGCTTTTTAGAATGCCTCCGTGATTTGACCTGGATGGACAATCTCACCGAGCAGGAATTCAACGAGCGGTACGACGAGATGAGCGGGCCCCCTTACTACTATCTCGTCATTGAAACAGCAGGCCGGATTGTAGGCACGGGTGCCGTGATTGTTGAGAAGAAGTTGTAAGTTTGTGCTTCAGATGCACAATCATAGAGCTTGCCTGTAACTAATTGATCATCGAGCATTCAAAACCGCACCACTGTCGGCCATATCGAAGAGATCTGCATCTCCAAGGACCAGCAGGGCAAGAAGTTGGGCTTCCACATGCTCAACGCTCTCAACTCTGTGGCCAAGAACGTAGGATGCCGGAAAACGATTCTCAACTGCAGTGAGCACAACATTAAGTTTTATGAAAAGTGCGGCTTCGAGCTTTCGAGCACTGAAATGAAGAGGGAGTTTTAAGGAGTAGAGGGCCTTGATAAGAGATTATTCTTCACTTGAGCAGCCAAGAGCCGATAGACAGAGAATGGATGTATAGCTCCTAAATAGAGGAATCATTATGTATTCAACAGGCTCCTCCTCTCTTCTGATGCCAGTTTATGTACAAGTCTAGCAATTCTTGAGCGTATTGCCAAGCGTCGCACTTCCCCTTCAGCAAAAATTGCAAGGGCCACGATCGACAATATTTAGAGTAGAATAGCTAGTAGAAGAAAAGAAGAATTCTCATCCATGCTCAGCAGCAAACAGTAGGATCTGTAGCGTCCCTCTCATAAATACTTGTAGCTAAAGCCATTTACTGCCACAAACAAAGCTTGCCGCTGGCAGTGCCTCCAGCGACCCAGTTCTTGCTCGGATGGAAGTGTGCAACGGCTGGAACAGCTGAGATTCCATCTCCTCCCAACTGAGCCAATTGGCTTCCGTCTGAAGCGTAAACATCGACAAATCGGTTCATGTTGCCAATTGTCAATTTCTGAATACCGTCTTCTGGATTCTTCTGCCATTGCGGCTTCAAGATGGTAACCCATCTACCTGTCTGATTGTTATGCTTGATAGTGTGCGCGGGTACCATGTCGATGCTTTGGCCTGGCTTCCACTTCGAGGCTCCGGAGCAGTCGTAGATTTTGATGGTATCATCGTACGACGAAGTGGCAATGTGTCCGCCTGCACTCCACGACGCATGCGAGACTGATAGGCGTGATTCGTGCTCTCCGAGTAAAGAAGGATGTTTCATATCCCCCTTACCGTTCATCTTCCTCAAGTCCCATACCTTCATGGTTCTATCCAAAGATGCGGTGGCTAAAAGATAGGGGTGTAGGGGGTGCATGGAAAATCCTCCAATTTTTTGATCAGAGAGTGTCCATAGTTCTAGGCTGTTGGGTACTCTTGTATCGTATCGGCCAACGGAACCATCCAATGTTGATAAATACAGCATATTCGGTTCTGCCGCAGGAATCTCCAATGTGGAGATGGGCAACTCCTCGTACTTGCTCTCAGGAGCAAAGACCTGAATCGAGGTGCCTTTTCCCAAATCAAGTTTCCGTATGGAAGAGTCGTAGGATGACGAGTATATGGAGTTTGCGTCTGCTTGTGAGAATGCAAACGACGTTATGGTCCTAGCATGAACTTTGAAAGCTGATATAACGGGATCTGGCACATGTTCATCATCGTCGTCTACCTCGGGTGCCGTCTGCGAACCGTCGAAAACTCCCATGGCGCCTTCTTTATCTCCGGCAAATACAATGGGTTTGTCCTCTGTTGGATGGAAGCTTAGTGCGTATATCCGTTGCGGGGTGATTTTGATATCTATAGACGGTTCGTTACTAATGATATTGCGAGTAGAAAGCAATGCAAGACTTACCGTTGGGGATCCAGTGCTCGTACAGCTTCAAGCCGCTCATCTGTGATCGCAGCTCCTTGAGGTTGGCATCGGTAGTCTCCTTGATGTCGTAGTCCGAGAAGGTTCGCACGCCGGGCTGCGCTCCGCGAAAGATGCCCTTGAGGCCATCCATGCTGCTTGTATACTTCCGGCCGTCAACAACAATGTCGCCCAAGTGCATATCTTCACCACTGCGCAGTCGCTTTGCCTTGCTCTCTGCGGCTTGATGTTCTGACTCCACCTCCAGCTTCCTCTTAAGCACATCATCATCAGCAGTGACACCGGCAAGACGGGAACTCATGCGAGTGCCTCGTCGAGGCTCTCGAAGCACAGGTTCTGCTCTCGTCCTCTTGCGCGGTGCGGATGGTTTGGATATAGGCTTGTCCGGTATAATGTTTTTTGCTGTAACAGAGATTTCGGAGAGCAAAGCTTTGTTCGCAGCTATATTTTCCAGGCGGCGGCGCTCGAATGCGCTGAGGCCGTCGCTTTCCTTCTTTGGAGCCATGGCTGGTACGACGTTGGACAATAATTCGAAGTAAAAGGGGGAAAATCTGGTATGGAATTGAGGTGTACAATTCGCAATCGTCGGTGTTCCAAAAAAGAAAAGCTGGTGTGGCACCTGGTCCAGTCGCAGGAAGATGTGAATGGGTGCTGACGGCGGATTGAATCCGGAGCTGAATTGGAGAAATCGCGTGGCACCGCGTCGTGGCCGTTAATTGTCTGGCGCGAAGTCACGCGCATCAATTACCAACTACTACTAATTAGGCGGCACTCGTAGGGATCAAAACCGCCAGAGTTCCAGGCGCAGCTCACCGAGGATTAGCCGTGTAAAACACCTGTATGAGCATTCAGCGAGGGCTCCAGATTTTGAAAATTTCGGCGTTGAAAGAATTGAGCATCGACATCTCCGATTCATAGGCTCTGCTGCGTTTCGCATCCTCCAGCAATGTCGTCAACCATGCTTCCGTTTTTATACCAGACTCGAACCCTTCAGCGGGCTGTCAAGGGTCCCCTTGCGGCGTTGACTTCTGCCCGGTTGATGCACTCTCCACGACGGCCTAAAAAGCTTAGAGATAACTCCATTCCGTTTCAATGGGATTCCAAAGAAGACCAGGAGCTGGAAGGCGGCAACTCAGAACAAGCTTCCACCATCACGCCTTCTGAGGCCCAGATCTTCAAGAAAATCTTTAGTGAAATCGCCCAAGGCAAAATGCCACCCGTCAAGAGTCGGACCCCGGCTCAGCAAAATCTCACTGATGCACCCGCTATAAGCGGCGAGAGAGACAGCTCTGGCTCAGCCCGTGCACTGGCCGAAAAGGTCCGCATCTCAGAGTTCCGAGAGAAATTCTTGGGCCGATATCCCAGGTCGCTCCAAAACGCTGCCCAGGTTGCACTGGGCCTGTATGAGGTCAAACCGCAGGACTCAGAGTCCGGGGAGAAGGCCCGGATGATCGAGTTGGATGGCGCTGATGAGGCTACATGGGCCGAGCGCACAGAGCGTGAGCTTGCCAGGAGCCAGGAGTGCGAAAGAGTAGAATCTCTGATGAAGCAATGCAAGACTGATGCAGAGCTGTGGAGCGTCATGGAGAAGGAGGTTTTCTCGCTGCCTGAAAAGCTGCATATTGCACAGACAAAACGAGCCGCAAAGGGGAAAAAGAAGGCTCGGCAATCGAGTGCGCTTGTGGAAGATGCCGAGGCGAGTCTGTACCAAGAGCAGTCAGCATTGGAAATGGCCTCGCAGGATGAAGAGCGAGTGATGGATATTCACGGACCGCTATACTCTCGATTCCTCAGCACGGCCTTGGACCTCTTCAACTCGGCCTTTGTTCGACCGTCTCCATACATATTCCAGATCCTCCCCCGCATCAAGGAGCTCGGCTTGCCGTCCTTTGTCCTTGGCGTCTCGACCCCGTTCTATTCCAAGCTGGCCGAGATCCACTGGCGTCGCTTTGGAGATGCCAACTCTGCGCTCGACATGCTGGAGGAGATGAATTCTGCCGGCCTGTTTGCGAACAAAGAGGCGACTGGCCTTCTTTCGCAGCTGCGCAACCATTTGCATGCCTGCACTTGGGGCGGACAAGGCCCTTTTGTGATGGCAATGATGGAGTCTTCTGAGTTTGGCCACGCATTGATCCAGAGGATCGAATCTATAGAAAGGATGATTGAGCAGTCGTCACATGACCGGTTGAGGGACCCTTCTTTTTGACGGACTTGAAATTTGCAGCAGCAGAGGCAATCTCTCTGTATGGCTTTTTTGTTCTCTCATTTTTCTAAAGGCAAACATGGTTTAATTGTTTGGTGCACCTCCAAAATCGTCAGAGCGAATTGCAGCCAGAGCTGGCTGAATGCACCATACAAGACGATGCCAGCCTGTATCAACACCAACTTATGAATTGATGACCACTCAGCGCTTTTTATTTTTGTACAATTTTTTTGTGCAACATCCGCATACAGATAGACAATTCCATCTTCTCTCTTACCGAATTCGGCTATCAGCACACGCATGTCTTGGAACTATTGTGCAGCTGCAGTAATACCGCCTCGCCTATGCGTGATAACACATACATGCGGCATGCATGTTTCAGTCGAGTGTCTTCCCACGCCAGGTGGGATGCCGTGATTGGATTAATGCGGCGGTGGGCAACGGAACTCTTGCTCGGCTGCTTCAGCTGGACTGTTCTTGGCCATCTTCGCACTGTGTCTGGTGGTGTTGGCGTCCGGCTCCTGCATGAGATGCATGCAATCACACCATCTCAGGCACCTTGGATGCAGTTTGGGACAGATCTGGTCAGATGTTTGCCTTTGTATATCCCGCAATCTCAATGGGATGCTGTTTCTAGTATAGATAAATAAGTCATCTCTACCTAGCACTCGCGCTAAATCTGGTACAGCTCTCGCCACTTACAAGTCATTATACCGCTCAGTCTAACGTCTCTACCAGAGTATCACAACATCAAAGACCTTTTTGCAACAGCCAGAACAGACAAATGCTCGGCATGGCTATGTATAAGCAAGAAGATCATGTCGGTCGTTCCTCGCTCTACCCAAGACTACACCTGTTGCAAATGCCGTTGGAGGTTCGCTTCAAAATCTTCCATGAGCTATGGGAAGGTCGCGACTTTGATCTCCTCATGGTTATTAAAGACTATGAAGACAGACACAATGACGAAAACCCCATTACTCTCGCCTCTATTGCCTTTGTACACTTCTCCAAGCGGTCAAATACGCACTGGCCGAATGACAAGATACCGTGGGACAGATACGCTCCCTGCCTTGTTAAAACCGAGGTTCTCTGGTTCAATAGGCGGATACACGGCGGAACTCGCAGCAACAAGAATTACTTCAATGTCTTCAACTTGATGATGTCCTGCAAGCAGCTGTGGGAGGAAGGGAGTCTTGGGTATTGGCGCCACAAACAGCTACAACTTGGCATTTCCAGAGAGTTTGGAGAAATCCCATTGGGTGACGAGGAAGAGTGGTCCATGACCCAATGCACAAATAGTAAACTCTTGGGCGGCGTCATTGGCGAGAGCGTTAGGAATCTGACGCTGAGATTTGACGACAAGGTGTTGAACTGCCGTGTAACCCGTTGCGATACTTTACCCGGCATAATGAGCTGCAAACGCCATGCGGACGACACTTTCCTGCCAAAGCTTCAATGGGCCCGAGATACCATCATGAAGGCTCTCAGGCTCTTCACCAACGTCACAAGCCTGGTGCTGCTCATCGAGAACAACCGCATATACGACTTGTATAATAGCATTGGAGTGTTTGGTGAAATCATGGAGTTTATCAAAGAGGAGAGGCCCATGATCAAAGCGATACGGGTTAAAGGCGGGCAATGTGCAGATCTCGTCAAGCTGTGGAATTTTGAGCTCGATGCCTCTGTATCGGGGACCACGTGGTCTATGAATCCATGCGTTCCCACTTGTCAATCGAAGAAATACGGTGATTATATAGATCAATTCGATACGACGCCACGAGAAGTGGACTTGCGTTTAGA
This sequence comes from Trichoderma sp. CBMAI-0020, assembly GCA_030708095.1. Classification (NCBI taxonomy): domain Eukaryota; kingdom Fungi; phylum Ascomycota; class Sordariomycetes; order Hypocreales; family Hypocreaceae; genus Trichoderma; species Trichoderma sp. CBMAI-0020. The sequence continues at coordinate 3,004,808 of JAJNCI010000001.1, forward strand.
CTTTTCTTGAACAAGTTGACTGCGGTGGAGGCATCACCTTTACTTTGATATTAATAAATCTTTAATTGCCAAAGAATTTATTCTTCTTTTCTTCTAATATGCTGTATTGTTATCGAAAAATGCCATCCATCATTCCATTTCCATTAGTTACAGTAGGATCTCAGCCATTCCCACCTACATGGTAGGTAGGTAGCTTTGCCAACCATAAGGTTCTCTATAAACGCAACGTTGTCCAGCAATACATTGCTATAGATGGCTAGTTATAGCTCAAGTGTCTACCTTTATCCCGGCGAAAGAATGGTAATGCCCTAAGAGAACGCCCAGGTTTTCCATCTCTCGTCTTGATACAATTGGCTGATTACAGTAGCACTGCTTGTCACCTCGGCAAATGCATTCAAGCTTTCTACATGAACTCGATGAACTATCTCAGCATCGACGCCTCCTTTACCAAAACATCTTGTTCCGTCACCAATGAGAATAATCCTCGCCATGTCTACAGCGTAGTCAACCAAATCTTCTTGACTAACTTCCTGGTTGCCACCGAAAACGTGCTTCTTCTGCCCATATACCCCAGCCCCATCCGTATGCAGCCATTTGAAGGTATCTTCAATATAGCCCGGCCCTCCCCATCTCCCATCCATGGCTAGATCATAAGCTGAACGCACGGTGGTGCTGACAGCGTGGTCCGTTGGGATTCCAGCGACGAGCAGCGTTCTTATGTTTCTCTTTTTTAACAAGGATTCTAGAGGCGTGTTGCTGAAAACGTTGGGCCCGCGGCTAGTTATTATGACTTCATTTGAGAGTGAGCGAGAAGAGCTGCCTGGCCAAGGCGAAGCGGTAGGCTCAGATGCGTGAGTAGGTTCAGACGAAACAACAGAGTCGGGAGAAGCAGGAGGCTCAGAAGAAGCAGTAGGGTCAGACAGACTAGAGGCCTCATCAGGACCTTCTGGCCTTTCTACCAGCGGGACCGAGCATTCTAAAAAGTCTACGCCTTCCTTTTCTTCACCATTTGCGCCGTAGGGACCGGTTTTCCCGGGGTATAATGGAGAGTTGGCCCAGATTGGCTTGAGTTGGGCGTGGATAATGAGAGGCCGCTCGTCCTCGGGCGTAGTCTCGGAGTAACTGCGAAACTTGGCAATGAGACTGGAAACGTTTTTCTCGTAATCGGGGTTGGAAGCACCGTCGCCCCACGAAGGATCGCGATATCCGTATTGGCTGTGGATGATGAGAAGCGCCGTGGACCTCCATGCTGGGATGGGCGGGCAATAGCCACCGGGCCAGGAGTATTGCATGACCGAAGGTTGGCGCAGCATCTTGTTTGCGATTGTCTGGGGAAAATGTCATTGACGCTTGACGAGATACGGTGCCCCTTGTCGTGTAAAAGGTACATGTAGCGGGGTTTAGAGGGGATAGGCCCTTGACAGTGTCCCTGTAACCGCTAAATGCCCGACCCTCAGCCCTACGTGTGGATAAGCGATCAGATGCGCTGATACGAAATCTACAGTCCGAGTAACTACCTACTATACAGCGCCTATTCTACAGGCTACCAGTATTGTAGGCAAGCCGCAAACGCCAGCTCCCAGCAAAGCTTGATTCTCATCGCGCCTCATTGCTTCCATCCAAATCCACTCTCAACTAAAACACCTTCAAGCCATTCTAGTGCTAGCATCGAGCTGCTAAATTAATTTAGAGTGGATGCCGAGTGGGCACCAGATCTGCTTTGCCTAGCGCCATCTTCAGGTCTCGCATCTATAAAGCCAGCGCCCGCTCCCAGTTGATGATCCCCTGATACTTTTTTTCCTCTTCGAGTCCAGCCAGCTTGCACTCTTCCTTTATTAATGACAATAATCCCCTCCATTGCCAATAGCTGAGACGCCAGCTGCAAGGGTGGTCGAACGGATCCCCAGGCTGTCGCACATACTAGTTAGTGCACCTAACCCGCTGGTTTGTACCCGGGATGGGGATGACGTCTGGGGTTCTTTTTGCCTTGTCTTTTTCTTTGCATAAAGCAGGCGATTTGCCTATTGCTATGATGAACGCGTTCAACAATATAAAAGCGTGCACGAGGAGATGGCATGTAAATCGTTCGGATCACGACGATTCTGGCACTGCAATTATACCTCAGGCAACATGAAGACTAGGAGATGTACCTAGTAGATACAGACAGACAGAAAGTCCCCAAGACCGCAAATTGTAATCACATCTGCTTCTGCAAAACAAGGAACTGGTGGCTCTTGCCTTGAGGGAGACGGTGTAGCAAAGAAGATTGAAGATGAAAAGGGAGTTGACACCACCGTCTGATGAGATAAGAGACAGGACTGCGGCGGTTTCTTCATCTATAGACGAGTTAGCAGTGACTCGGATAGTGATTAAGGCCGTAACAAGCTTTGGGTAGGTATTGTTAGTCAAAAAGAGAGAGAGAAAAGGAGGGGATAGAGAGAGAGAGAGGGAATCTATATATGCTCCAATCGTGGAGCGGCGCAGAATGATATCTGTCGACCATATCATGAATATGGCTCATAAATAAAAGAGCCTGTGCACAATGCAAATCAGGACAAGGAAGATAGCTTGTTGTCGAAGTGGTGGTCGAAATAATGGCGCTGTCCATGAAGTGGGTAAGAAACAAAGTGGGCAAGAAAATAAAGACAGACCCAAGAGGAAAAAGCAGAGGGCCTCAAAGTCCCATGAGGCCTCGGCCCTCTGGTGATGAGTCGAGGAGAGCACTTTGTTCGGAGAGTGTGATGGCTGACTCCGTGAGCGAGCCGACCTTGCGCTCCTCCAAGATTGCGCCAAAGATTCTATCTGACGAAATAGATCCATGTACAAAGACACTGCGTGTGATTGCCAGCTCCTATAACAGATCCAGCTCTGTCTTCCGCATCCTCCCATCCAGAGAGCCTCAGGCCCGAAGGTTGTCTTTGGCTCCACGGATGAGTCTTGCTATGCTACTCTTAGTTGCGTTTGCGAAGTCAGAGCCAACCAAGAGAAACATTCGGTCTGAGGCGCATTTCGTTGATTCTGTGAATTAGTAGACAATGCGCTCGATAAGAAAAGGCAGATGACTATGAGAGTGAGCTCGAGCGATAGTATTCGATTTCGTTTCTTCATTCTGGCTCACTGACGCTAACGGACATCATCTTCTTTCCGCTGGCCTGCGGGTGATTTGTTTTTTGTATGTGAGCACATAATCTCGATTCCTTCTGCTCTAACTAACGATAAAGTAGTCAACCAATCCTCGTATGTGATTCAATTGAAGCGTCCTCAAGCTATAACCACTATACGAAATAGAAGGGGAATTCTGCTCTCTCCAAGAACGAGATGTCTGCGCACTGGTGTTGTAGACGGCGAATTTTCTCAAGTCATGAATCAGAAGATTCAAAGATTGAAGCCAAGTTGACAGAACAAGCATCTTAGTCGAGAGTGGTGGTATACGTACACCGTTGCCGGCCGTCGTGCCTGTATCTGAATGGCGCTTTAGAGCACTGGCACAAAGCATGATCATGCAACGTCTTGATACGCCTTGACCAAAACTGAATTTGGCTTGAAAGCCTAGAATAAGATGATAGCACGGTTATAGCGACTGCGTATATTCATTATGCTTGCTATCACATGTACGCGACATGTTAAAAGTCAGCAGCGATAATACATACTCGTCTAGGTGGTTGACATGATTGAAAACTTGTCGCTAAAGCTCTGAAGGAGAGAATACGTGCACATTGTCTCCTCTTCTTTCTGTCTTTTATTATTCTTGCTCTCCTCTTTCGGCCTTACCAGTATCTCTGGCTCGGGGCCAATAGCTGATATTGAACTCTCTCGTAAGTATTAATACAGCAATTAGTTGTGTATTGTCCTTTTAAAGTTGCTTTCTTTTTCTTGTGTGTGTGTTTCTATTTTTGTTTCCTTCTTCAATGAGGACAATGTATGCTACGGTGGGTTGCCGGGCGCCGACTGTCAAGCGACCGAAAGACCAACCAGATGGTGCATTATTCTAATCGCCTTCAATGTTCTCTATTGTTACAGTCGTGCAGATGTATACCTCAAGAGTGCATTGTCTTGGAGCGACGAATGACACAGCGTCGCCCATAGAGCTCATTTAATAAACTCCTCCACTGTTTTTATATATTGACAAACGCAATGTGCTATTGGCCTAAACAACGTGTATGAAATAGCGTGTGTAGAACCATGCCCGTTAGTTAAAATCCATCAATGCATGTCTAGCCGCTCAAATCGGAAGGCGATGAACGTCACCTCGCCCCCCCTCGCTTTGCCTAAATAAGTCGCCTCGGCTTTTTCACAGGCCATTGCAAGGATAACTTTGCGAGCATGTGTTTTTAATGATACTCTTTGTGTTGCATTGCAGCAATTGCAGCAATGTGATGGATTTGCTAGCATCGCCCATTGTCGGCCCAACGATACTAGCGTCTTATACGGGATATAAGAACGAGCTCTGAAGGCCAACAACAACAATGGATTTTCTGTTGCACAACTTGCATCATTCTTTATTTTGCTGTCTGGTAGCCATGCGAACGGCTGTCTTCTCTTCTCTGGCCCTTGCTCTGCTGTCCCAGAGAGCCGGGGCCGACACAACGCTCTCCCTCGACCCGTCAACAACCTGGGGAACTTGGGAAGGCTGGGGCGTGTCTCTTGCTTGGTGGGCAAAAGCTTTTGGCAATCGGGATGACTTGGCCACTGTTTTCTTCAGTCTGAATAGCCAAACCATCGATGGTCAAACTCTGCCGGGCCTGGGCTTCAATATCGCTCGATACAACGCAGGAGCATGCAGCAACAATACCTATGATGGCGACAGCATGGTTGTTTCACCGAATATTAAGCCTTCTCGGCAGATGGATAGTTTTTGGCTTGATTGGGGCAGTTCCGACCCCACATCGTCAAGCTGGAATTGGGACGCCGACGCCAACCAACGCGCGATGCTTCAGAAAGCCAAGGCAAACGGCGCAAACATATTCGAACTATTTTCTAATGCTGGACCTTGGTGGATGGACTACGGGCATGATCCGACGGGACGTTCGATTTTGAATTGCCTACAGAGCTGGAACTATGCTAATTTAACTGTCTATCTTGCCAACATTGCCCAGCATGCCAGCCAGAACTGGGGGATCACATTTCAGTCAGTCGAGGCCTTCAATGAGCCTACTTCACCCTGGGGACCTTCTGGGACTCAAGAGGGTTGTCATTTTGACATATCAACCATGGCTACAATCATTCCATACCTCAAAACCTCGCTCTCTGAAAGAGGTTTATCATCTTTTATTGCTGCCTCAGATGAGTCATGGTATGACTTGGCTATCACGACCTGGATTGGCCTGGGCAGTTCTGTACAAAGTCAAGTGACGCGCATCAATGTACATGGTTACCAGTACGGCGGCGGAAGACGTGATGTCCTCTGGACCCTTGCGAACGCAGCCAAGAAGAGGCTCTGGCTTAGTGAGTATGGTGAAGGAGACGGTAGCGGTGCTCAATTGTTTTCAAACCTGCTCCTCGACCTTGTCTGGCTCCATCCTACTGCCTGGGTATACTGGCAAGCCATTGACATACCAGGCTGGGGACTCATCGGTGGCGACAATGACCAGTTGACACTTTCAGGAGCAAGCACCAAATACTTTGTGCTTGCACAATTCACTCGTCACATTAGGCCCGGCATGCAGATTTTGACAACGTTGGATGGCAACACGGCCGCAGCGTACGATGCCAGTTCTCAGAAACTCGTCATTGTTGCCGGAAACTGGAATACTACTCAAACCATCACCTTCAATCTCAACTCAGCCAAGACTCCTGGCAGCAATGGATCAACAGTTCCTCGATGGAGTACTCAAACAGGTGGTGGAGATCAGTACAAGAGTTACACGGACATCAAGATCAATAACGGACAATTTTCTGTGCCTTTCTCTGTTGGACAGGTGCAGACATTTGAGATCAGCGGCGTGGTATTAAACTAGTGAGATAGATTGACCTGCAACTCGTTGTATATAAACATTTTATGGTTCCAAACAGAGCTGCAATGCGGTGCTCGTATGGTTGATTATGCAATGGGTCAATTATAGTCTACAATACATATGAAGCGCAGTAAATGGAGTAGGTGCGAAATGTAAAAAGGGCATAGTGCACTTACAACCCGAAAGTGCTGTGTATTGGGGGGAAGAAGAAACCCAATCGGACAAGTGAACTTGGGAATCTCAACATGAGAGATATTAGAGTTAATAGTAACTGCATATTAGAAAGTAAATGTAAAACTAGAACTAATGGGTATCCATGCATCCATCCACGCATTCCGTCTCCAGAGTGGGCATGCCAGTCATCAACCACTACTGTTAAACTTGACCAAATTCACAAACAATTCTCCCGTGCTATTGAAACCTTTTTCAGGAAAATATTAAGTCTCAATTAGCTCCGGGGTAGGCCATGCCCTCACTTTTCTGGTACTGCTCAGAGTTGACATTGTTCAGGAGAGCCTCGCGATGGGCCGACTCCTTGTCAAGCTGAATGAGGTTGCAACAAGCACAGCAGTAAGACTTTGCCATGTCTTCAATGCAAGTACCCTCTAGGTTGTATTTTCCTCTGATCGATTGGCGTTGCATGCTTGCAAGGATACAGTGCAGACCGGGCACGCAGAATAGGAGGCACTTGATGTAGCTAGTTAGTCGAAGTTGCTCATACTTTCAACACTTGACATAGACATACCGAGGTGTTCACTGGCTCGTAGCCTTCCAACGTGCCGCTCTTATGAACGCGGTGATGGGTTTTCCCAAATGTTAAACAAGGAAGACAGCATGTGATGAGGCATGTGTCAATTGGTGAGAAGCAATCGAAGAGAGACGTGCTCCATTTCCCAGCGCCAGCGGGAGATTTGGAGTTGATGTGCTCGCCAGGTCGAGACAAGACATCGTTGAAATGATCCTTCCAGTGATTCACATCAACATCGCTAATGGGACTGGAGTGAGCGGGCACAGAAGATTGAACAGGAGCCTGGACCGGGGCTGGGGCTGGGGCGGGAGCAGCATCGGGGGCAGCGACAGTCTCAGTAGGCGCAGACATGGTGATGGCGAGTTGGGTATCAATTAAAAGAGGTTTATAAAACGGAGTAAAAGAGCGACAAGTGATGAATAAGACCGAGTTTTAAGTGTGTTATTAGAGAACGTGTGGTGGTGGGTGTCAGGACAAGAAGTCGAGCCAACGCCGGCACTGAGGACATCTGCCGCCTTATATATACTATTTTGAGATGCATGTAAACGACTACCTACTCTAGCTCCAAGCCAACGATCCTTTCATCTTACGATTTGGATAGTCCATACCAAGGCAGACTGACAGACAAGCTTTGATGTCGAGGGGTCTAGGGGTACCAGTCACAGGTCAGCCCGTGAAGCTGTCAGTGGCTGTCAGGTTTGCTTTTGATAGGTATAAGCCTAGATCCACGCGCGAGGGTCCGAGCATGGCTATTGGCTCTCGTCAGAGGATCCGCTCAAGCATATTCTGTCTAGCGTTGGGACGAGTCTGTGTTGGCCTGTAAGCTAATTTCAGCCGCATCTGATGTGTGTTAGATAAAGGCCTGAAGCGATGAGCAGCTTTGCCCAAACAATCCTTGGTGTAACGCCATTTATTGCGAACGCAGGCTGTACAAAGTCAAATTACGAGATAAAAAGTCATCCAGTTAAATAGTACATTGAAGTCTAAACAAAAGATCATGGTAGTGATCTGGCAGCGAAATAAAAGAGTAGAAGAGGTCTCAAGGCTCGGCTCGAGCGGATAACGGTCTGCAGGCAGATGGTGTTATGATACATCAGTCATAGAGTAGGCTTGCATAAGTTGGAACCGACCAAAACGCGTCCTGTCGTGTCCCTCCACCATTCAATCACCTATCAAAACTCTGCCCGCTATCGCGAAAGCTGAACACCCAAACAGATGCTCGCTCAATGACACGAGCTGCAACTACTGCATGAATCATACTATTTCCCCTCGTACTAACGGCATTTGACCCTGTTGCTAGGTTGATGCGGTCTGGGTCGCTTGTCTTGTTACTGGGTATAATGATTCGAACGGCGCCACCGCTGGGCATGAAGGATGAAAGCTGCATTGTGGAAATTGCGTTGAAGCCATCAAGGATAGGCTCCCGCGCGAAGGCTTGTTTACAGAGGAGCTATCCCAACATCCCTGCAGAAGTGGCTTCAGCCTAACGTAGATATTTTTAGCGATTGCCGGCTCAGGGTACTGAGCTGTCCCGATGCCAAAGTCTCGACCGGGACGTATAGACGATGCGGCATCGCTCATCAACGGCGTCTCATAGCCTGGATGCAAAGGCGGTAGCAACTTCCACAGTGAACGAAGGGCGACTCTCGCTGCAGCTGTGGCTTCGAGCTACAAGACGCCTGCTTTCTTGAGCGCTTCCGCCACCTCCGTATTCAGGTCTGCCACGCCCATCCACTTCTTCTTCTTTTGCCGTATATTCCAGACGTCTTTCTCTGTCAGAAGAATCTCGGGATATTGCTTCTTCATCAGCTCGATGATGGCCCTCGCCGAGAGTTTTGTCTTTTCGAGGAGCACCTCGATGTTGTGTTTCTGCTCCTCGGTCAAGGCCGCGCGCCGGTGAATCGGAAAAGTCACCGCAAGATTGGCGGCGTGATTATGGTCTGGACACAGAATTCCCGGAACCCACTGATCTCCGGTGTCCTTCCTCTGCACAATCTTCATCTTGAAGGGGCAGCCTGTGCGTTTTGTCTTTGATTTGCGCAGCCCGGCTGCCTGTGACTTGTACTCGCCATTGGCGCATACGCACGAAATGTCGTAGCGGCGCGGCACGTTGTTTTCATACGACGACGGGCGTTTCTTCACAATCGCATAGCCTTCTTCTCGTGCATGATCTTGGAGCGTTTGAAAAGCTTCATCTGCCGATGCAAAAGGCTTATCTGTTGGAGGAGGCTGGAGTGGCATGTTCGTGATGGAATTTGAAGTTGCTGCTGAGTTTCTCCGTCACCGCGTATTGTTGCATGATGGTGTTTGAGCTTTTAGGCACTGGCTCACCCCTATTATCACTAGCAGAGCGTTGGTTCTAGTGGAGAATCTCACTGCGAGAAGGTACAGTGATTTAGCAGGCAGCTTTGGAGTAACATCAAGTTCCTTTTGATAGGCCTCAAGGTCAAATTGACCTCTCCATCCGAATAATCTATCTCGTCCTCTTCTTCTTCTTCTTCCTCCCCCCTTCTTCCCTTTGGTGTCAAATTGACCTCTTCATCAGAATAATCAATTTCATCATCTTCTTGGACTTCTTCCTCTTCTTCTCCCTCCTCCTGTTGGTGTCCGGCTGGGGCCGGAACACCACCCATCTCAACGTCTGTAGCCTCCCCAGAGGCAGATGTCGGAGAGGCATAGGGGCGAGGTCGGCAAGGGCGGCCTTGGACAAACCGGCTTGGCGAAGCTGGTGCCTCTCAGCGCGGGAGAGGCTACCGCCTGGGCCGCTCCCAGTCACCTTGGTCACTAAGTAGAGATAACGGCATGAGTATCAAACTTGAAGCAAACGCCACAAACAAGAATGAATAGACAAAATGAACAAGTTAAAGGAGATGCTTACCGCCGCTAGAGTTGTTCTTGGCCTTTTGGCCTCGTCCGTCTTCTTGTTTCTATGGTAACAATGTTAGTTTGGTCATGAACTGTAGGTAGAGTGATGAGCATTAGGACATACCCTTCAACATCACCGCCCATCTTCACAAAAAGAAGCGCCCAAAGGCCAGCGGAATAGGATGATAACTATTTGCGTCAGTGGGCTAGAACGAAAAAAGAAACGAAATTGAAGGGCCCAGCGCATACACATGGCGGAAGATGAAAATTGACATCGAGCTGTTGAGGTGTTGAGGTGTTGAGAGAGGAACCTCTTGAGCTACGTGGAGAGCAAAGTAGATATTCTGCTGTCCCGTGCACATGCATAATGTAATCACTACTTCTGCATTTGTTTTTCATCCCAAAGACGCGGCAATAGCCTACGTCGCATACATAAACTGGCGGGTACCTAATATACACTGCCATATCTGCTTTGGCAGGTACGGTTTAGCTGAAATGACCTGTTCTCTGGAAAGGCTCGTCAAGGGGATGTAGATTGAACGGCGGCATGTATGGAATAGGTATCTATCATTGCTACTAATGTTACTGATGCTGCTGACGTTACCATCTCTATTGTCTCTACTGCTACTAGGAGATATACATGGATAGGTAGGTACCTATTCTATAATTTTAGGGCCTCTCCCCCTCTAGAGTCTTCTTTCATATCACTATCTCGAAGATGGGAGAGTAATAGACTTAGAGTGAATGTATTGACTCTAGCTGGGCGCCACTGATAACAAGGAGGAAGAGGAGGAGGAGGAGAAGGAGAAGAAAAAGATGACATGACCCACTCAAACACGAAGAATGGGTTGAATTTTGAGCTTTTTCTCGTGACATGATCATTTCTGAGATGATGTTGTGAATTCTTCAGGCAATAGTAATACGGCATAATTGATCAGAGTGCTCCCAGCTGCACAACTAAGTCCTAAGGTCCAGGTTGTTGGTCAATATAGTCAGTGGCTGCCAGCTGCCAGCGAAACCAGCAAAAATATAAAGAAGCGCTCTCCCACACAGCAAGTCTGAGAAACAAAACCGCAGTACTGCACATTTGCACCTCACCGCTTTTGCATCTTCTCTTCTCTCTGAGCTGCATCGGAATGCTTCTTCTTCTTCCATCTCCTCCACCACAGCAACTCGGTGATCAGCCATCCTGCAAGATGGAGCTGCAGCTGCCTCTCCGCCGGCAGAACATTACTGATTTCCTGAACAACCTCTCGACCATGTCGCAAGCACAGCGAGAGCTGCGACGCCGCGCCACCTCCATCGCCGATGCGAATCGCGTGCAGGAAATCACTTCGGCAACGCCCCAGCGCAGCGTCAAGCGCCGACGCACTTCTGCGTCTCCGATATCCATCTCGTCGACTCCTCCCCGCCGAGCATCTCGCAGGACCAAGACGCATCGTGACAAGCTCTTCGACGCCATCCAGGCTGGAGATGACTACCCTGCTGAGCCGAAGGCGATTAAGAGCGCGGACGACCTCAGTGACATGCAGCTGCAGAAGTGTTATGACATTCTACACGCTTGTGGGAGTGCGACGGATCCTAATGCGAGCCTGGACAAGACCAGACAGAGCATCGACGGCTTCTTGGATGCAGTGTTTAATGAGTGGTCGAGTCGCAAGGTTGGGAATTTGCCGCGCTCAGAGCTGGACTTTTTGGTCGAGGCAGAGGTTTTGACGGGAAAGCTGTGCGGTAAGTGTATCATCTTTTATCAGCTCAATGCGTTGCATTATTCGGTCTGCTAATATGAATGCAGTGAAGCCTCAGGAGCACGCCAAAGTGAGTGACTGCGATGCCGGAACCCTCTGCACTGCCCCTGTTTCCGCAGTTGCAACGTACTGCAACAACCCGCCCATGTTCAAGCTGGAATTCTCGACTGTCGACGAGCTGTCTGGCCAACCCGAAGCGATATGCCCAATGGCTCGCGGAGACATCATGTGGGTGAATACAGACTGGGTGCAGGAGCTGCGCAAAAGCCTCCAGACCAAGATCATCGCCAAGGTCCACAAGCACAACAAACACCTCGCGATATGGCAGGCTCGCAAGCTCATCGTGGAGTGGGCCAAGGGAAGCTTGTCGATGGGGAAGGACGTAAGCAACATGGGCTTTTTGAAGCGAGAGACGACCGATGTTGCGCTGATTGGATTGGGAGGGCCAAGCGAGGAAAAGTAGCTGGCGAAATATCTTTTTTACGGGATTTGAGAGACATACTTCACATTGGCGTTACCTATACTATGACAAGGGGAGCGATCTGGGATATTTCATCAATTGGGCTACGAGCATGCGCATACGATATACGGAGGCTGGGGTCTACTGATTTTATGGCAATGGATACGGGCAGGAAAATACTTGGGGCAAATTAACAGGAGCAAATTCGATGCAGTTTATTTCGATAATATTGGGCCGCTATATCTCAACAATTATCACTTGCTTTCATTATACCGCTACATCTTGGCAATTATTCTTCAAATAGCGTACCATCTGATTCAATAACTGAAGCCATGGCTGCATGACTAGTAGCTGTCTCTCTTCATCCAAGGCGCGCACGCATCAAAAAACCTCTCATGCACGTCTCTAGCCCCCGTTCTATCCAGCAGTTGCTGAAAGACATTTTCGTCTACTCGCCTCACAAAGACCAAGGCTCCTGCCCAAATGATATCAGCGTAGCTCACATCCTTGCCCAGGAAAAAGGGTCCCTCTGCTTGTCTCTCCTTGAGAAGACTAGTCAGTTCAATCAAGTACGGAAGTGCAGCAGCCCAGGATTTCTCGCCGCCCAACTGGCGCTCATACTCGTCGAGAGACATTCCGAATTTTTCAGTGTATTTGCCAACCCAGTAGTCGTAGCTCTTGTCGCTGAGCACGGCTTGGGAAAACTTGTAGAGCAGATTGGGATGCGTGGCGGGGATGCACTTATCGACGAGGGTGTCTACCCTGTGGACGATGGGGGAGTCGAGATAGACAGCGGGAGAGGGATGTTTCCTCTCAATGAATTTGGCAATCTTGCCTGACTCCATGAGGTATGTTCCGTCTGGGAACTGGACTATGGGAAGTGTGTATGGCTTCTGGCCCTCTCCGTCATTGGGCGGGATGCTATTAGAATCATCAGTCCGTCTCTGAGCTTCAAACAGGGGTAAAGGAGATCGTACTGTGCACTGAATCTCGGCGCAATTTCTGGGTAGTCAACCTGTTCAAGGCCTTTAGCCGCGACTGTTGGAAAGATTACATCGAGATAGATTGATATCCCATGCTTACCCATTCCGTCTTGTAGTCAAGATCCTTGTAATTGAAGAGCATGCGCGCTTGATTAGATTGTCAATGGGACATCCAAAAGCAAACGATTTATGCTGGGATGTATGGAGATTATACACAGTCCCAAATGTAACTACTTACTCTTCCACGTGTTCAAAGACCACGAAGTATTTGGTGGTTGACTGGCGAGATCAAAAAAGGTGATTTGCTCAGAGCCCATGGTTGCTGTTTTCCATTCAAAAACAAAAAGGGAAAGAGGTAGGAAAGGTGAAAATGAAAAGATATTATTGTCTTGCACTTTACAGAGTGAAATATATGTGTTTTAGATAGTACACATCATGATTAGCTACCTAAATCTTCTGTTATGACATTACACATGCTTAGCAGCCTAGAGCGCGCGTAAATCCCACCAGCCGATCTGTCCCAGCGATTCGCGGAAAAGTGCCCCAACAGGAAATAATACCCGGCTTGATATGCCCTTTAAATCCTGCACGTGCGATGGGCAGTCCCAAGAAAATGGCGTGAGAAAAGAAAGAGACTATCTCATGATGGCTTCTGGTTCACAGCAATGGTAGGCAAAGTGAATTTCCCACGTGCGTCCGATTCGTAGCATGGCTAAAAGAGAAGATTGCGTAGCAGCGTAGGTAAGCACTTTAGTATGCGGCTACCCGCCTCATATAAAGCTCATCAACATATACCCAAGCTTATCTCATCTATTAATTGCCCGTTCAATTCTCAGATATTTTATTCTCCGAAAGTGCAGCCAAACCCAACCATCGCCGCGGAAAAGAAAAAGACTCTAGAAACTCTTTGTATAGATTGCTCAACCATCGAACACACTCCTACAGCGTCCCGTCTCTCGCATCTCCACCGCATGATTTGCTTGGCAGTTCCAAGTTAAATAGGGGTGTCACGGGATTTGCTCGGGTAACAACACGCGTCCAATCCCCTGAAATTGCCCCTCTCAAGATGAAATGCAATTGCTAATTGTCGAGTATCATCATTCGCATTGCTTGAATGTTGTGTGACCATGCCGTCTGTTGAGTCAAAGTTTCAATCTCCCTGCCTGGACCAGGGCCAATCCACCTTCTTCACTCGTCTGCCGGGCGAGATTCGCGACCACATTTACCATCTGTACGCCTCTGTCGACGCCATATCAGATGGCAAGTCGACGAGCCAGCCCGAGCAGCTCTTTCTCGACGAGGAGAAGCCGTACGATGGCGATGGCGAATCTTTGGCGCTGAGATGCTGCTGCCAACGCATCTTTTACGAGATGCGCCGAGCCATGATACGCGAGGTGGCCCTGGCTTTCTACTCGCAGTGGAACTTTCGGCTTCAGCTGGCTGTCCATGGGCGTCTCGACTGGGCTCACACCCAAAAGATTCGCCTTCAACTTCGCAACGAAGATAAATTCAATCTCAGCGGTGCAGAGTTCACCAACAAGGCCCTGTTGCGGACAGAAGCCCTGCAGGTCCTATACATTGATTGCTCCGAATTCAATCGGGCCTCCAACAGAGCGATTGGACCCAACATTGTCATTTCTAGTCCAGATGACGAGGTGGAGGCAAATGATGAGGCAGAAGTTGAAGAGTTTGGGCAACGGCATTTCTTGGAAGCCATGCTCGCTGGCTGCGGCACTCAGCTGGAAAGCTTGGAAACAGTGGTGCTTGACGGCAAAGGCCGCTATCCCGCGTGTTGGCCGGAGCAAGTCCGGCAGTTTGTCAAGGCTGAAGTGCAAGTAATTGAGCTTGTATAGCAATAGAACCATTATATCAAGATGAATTCTGGTGGAGAGCAGGCAAATTCACGCTAAGCAAACACGATCCAGCAGCTGGACCTGGCTGCACTTCTCACTCTGTATATCATCGTGACCCGCCCAGCCTTAGTCAGTCGCATGCTCGTTTCAGCAACGGTATTCTTTGCGTGTCCTTGCTAGCGAGAAAATAAGTATTTTTTAGCGATAATGTGTTAAGCCATTTGAGGACATGGCTTTCCTTGGCAGCGGATTTGCGTTGCAACTGCTGGCTCTTCAACTCCTGGCATGGGGTACGCGGCATCGGTAGAGATCTCAGCTATAACCACCGACCTTCAGTTTGCTATACGTTTCTCAGGCAAATCAAGGAAAAGACCGCATGTTCGTGCTAGAAATGAGCTTGGAAATGTGTAAAAATAGTTGCCAAAACAAGATACATGATTCAAAAAACCCCCACATGAGCGCTCATCAGCTACTATAATTCGAGTCTCGAGCAAAGCAGAGCTTGGACTATGAACCACGAGAAATGAGCATTTCTGATTTCATCCATCGCTAACCAAGACCCAACGTAGATATATAGGATAACAGGAAAACTCCCCCATGATCTGGCTCTATGTATACACAAAACTGGCAGGCCGCGCCATTCTATTCCATCACAAGGCTCCCTGCGCCAAGAGATCGACGCCGTATTACCCGTCCATCCCCGTCCATGACATTAATTAAGCGTCTGACTGACCGGCGTGTATTCGCAAGCAACTCCACCCGAGACAAACCCCACCAATCCCTTGAGCCTGGGCAGGCTGAGGGTTTGTTCTTATAAACGCCAATGTCCCACCCCATTCATAGAAATTTTACAAGACAACAACGCCACGCTGGATATGAGCCGTCTCGTTGACAAGGGGCATGCAGCCGAACAGCGCCGTCAGGTCGTTTAAGCATTTGGTACGGGCCTCCAGGTGGCCAGGCTTCTTGCTGATGCCCACGGCAGGCTCGTAGCTGACATACCTATCGCGACCGGTGACGAGCAGAGGCCCCGTGCCGGTAAGATACGACGCGACATAATTGAGAGCAATGTCTTCGCAGTTGAAATGATCATCGACATATTTACGGACCTTTTCCATGACGGTGTTATTGGAAGAGTAATAGTCGAGGAACGACATGTGCGAGAAGCACAAGTTTGTTATAATCATGGAGTAAACGTCCTGATTCGCATCCTTGGAGCAGAAGCCATATTTCCATTGGTCATCGGCGTCCGCGGTCGCGCAACGGGGCATCGCTCCGGTCAATCGGTTCTGACCAAACTTGCGCCAGCTCTGAAAGGCGAACTCGAGGTCCCCGGGCTTATAGTATACGTCGTCGTCCGAAAGCAGAACCGCCCTGGTCTTGAAGTCCGCATCCGGCAGCAGCTTCATATTCAGACTATTGCGCTGCGACACCCGGTATCGTACAGGGACGCCCTTTTCCGACTTGAAATTGCCCGGGGGCTTCTCCTCGAGGTCGTTCCAGATTATGACAATTTCGTGCAGCGAGGGGATCTTCTCGGCCAAGAGGACGCGTAGCGTGTCGTCCAGCTCCTTGGGTCGCTTATAGGTCTGCATTGCAATTCTGTTGAACGCCAAGATGGATCAGCAAATCGATTGGCCATGGCAAATGTCAAGATGCGCGGTGCCGCATCGTGGTCGCACCGGTGTTCCCCGCAACTTACGTGAACTTGTCTCCCATCAGCTTGTCATATTTCTCCCGCGTCGTCTTCCACTCCTTGATGGTGTCGGTATAGTTCCTGGGGTCGCAATGTCCATAGCGGACCTTTTCGTGTCCCAGACCCGGGATTTTCGACATGTCGAGATCGGGAAGCTTCATGTCTGGCAGCTTCAGGTCGTCGAGATGCGCCGGGGGGCCGATCCGGACGAGAATGACAATGACACTGGCCAGCACGGCGGCCATGGCCACGATGGTCACGACGCGGCGGGCCAGCAGAGCCCGCAGGCCGGCAATATACTTGGCCACCATGATGGACGAGATATCGATGCTAACGAGCGACAGGAATCGAATATGCTGCGTCGAGAAGTCGGATACAAGGGCTTTGTCTTCTGATGCGCTGCAAACCTAAAGGGGCTCAGTCTCAGGAGGATCACGTGATGATCGCTTTGATTTCTGACGCGATCGGCGGCCCACGTGTTTGCCTCTTCTGGCATCTCGACGCAAGCAGAGAGAAGTGGTGAAAGTTACGATGCAATTTGACTCTACATAATTGCTATCCTCCTAGCGTCTTTACGGAGCACCGCTCTAGGAAACCGCAGAATTGTGAGACAGAATTATAAATGTTGGAGTTTTCTGCAGGGAGAGGCGCTTTGGCCACGGATTAAAGAAGTCTCGGAATATGTGCAACTTCTATTTGCACTGTTCCGCGCATTGATGCGTCACTCGAGCTAGCAAAGACAATTGACAGTCTTTTGGGAAAAGAAATGGAGAGCAATATGGAGTAGCATGGCTAATACTGTTAATACCACCAGTATGCATTAAGCCAAGGAAAAGGTAATTGCTGGCTGTCTTGGCCACTCAGAAGCGAAATTTACAAGGACATCCTGCGCTCGCCGATGCTAGGCATATTTTGCACGATATGCTACTGCAGTCCTCTACATCGGCAACGATTCCCATTCTGTGGGTAGCGCATCAAAAGATCCCACAAGGGTGGAGCCCACGGAACCGGAGAATGCTGGGGCGGTTTTGGCCGTCATCAGCATGTGAAGAAAATATAGTTTTGCTAGTCGTCTATGCCAGAACACAGTCAGATTCCCCATCCTAATCACCGGGGAATCTACACAATTTCGAGTCGTTGAAACGCCACTCATGGGGCAAAGTTTGCCGCATCGTTCCACCAACAGCATTCAACAGAGTGCTCGTACGAGAACCAAGATGGGGAGGAAGAGAAACAGAACAAAGACAAGCAGACCAGTTCACAGCCATTGGCTGGCTGGAAAAAACATTGTCCTCGATACCAGCCTCGGTCATCAGTGTCGCGCGACACTATCTTTGACGAGATATCGCCTCGATGCCAACACAGTGCATGGTTGTATTCAGTGGCTCCATTCGCAATGTCACCCACCAAAGGAGGCCTTCGATATGCTCGGATAGGTACGCGAGGAGACACGCTGAGGCTGTGCGGAATTCGTAGTTGGCTCGGGTATCGCTTCGCTCGTATCTGTGCCGTACCTGCTTACGCCTATACAATATAGTAGCTAGCCTCCGATTGTCTGGAAGAGATGAGATTCCGTCTCATATTCCGAGATGAAAGACGGGGTTGAGACGGGCTAGTAAAGAATGAGAAAAGACGCGGGCTGCTTCCACGTGTAAATAGACGGGATGCCTGAGCAAGTGAGCGCTGAAGCCCTGCGAACTGCTAGCTTCCGAACAAGACAAGGACCCCCGTTTGGAACCTTTTGCTCCCTGCACATAGGGCTTGGAAAGCCCACTTGCCTTATGGGGAATCCTATTTGTGCAAGGAGTCGTACGATGGCCCGCGTTTAGACGCAGCGCTGGCAACGATCTCCATGGATGTGACTCGGCCTCTATTGACATGAGAAGAGGAGATTGCAGTCAAATATGGCTGCAGCCAAGCACAAGATCCTGGCGACTCAACCACGGAATGTGGGCGGAGCAAGACCTGTACGCGGAGCAGCGATGAATTTGGATCTAGCTGCGTCCTTGTTCCTGCAGCAATGGACCTTTGTAGCTGCAGCTGCGACGCCCGTCTAGGAAGGCGTAATTATTTGTAATGATGGGGAGAATGAGGCGTACTCGGTGCTGGATGGCGATGGTGGCTGGCAGCAAAAGCTTGTTAATTGCACCGCATATGTCACGTAGTCGAGAAGAAAGCTAGTCGAGGCATTAGTAGATGATTAATTCAGGATATCCATTACTCAAACTGATACTTGTCAGTCGAAGAACCCCGTCAGTAGTTTGCTCCACGTCAGCAATAAGGCGCCGCAATGTTCGTAGAGCAGGAATGAAGCAAAACACACGGAGCTGACCCTGTGGCTTGTTTCGTTTCTGCCATGAGGGCTGTCAAGCTGAAACTGAGATGGAGCTTGAGTTCATGCTACTGTTACAGCGGAGAAACGAATAGAGGAACGTTGCAAAATTATTGCTCTGTTTGGAGGGACGATCATATCGATAAATTGGCCTCCAGCTTTCAGGCGTGGTAGCAGATAGCCGCGGTACTGCCGGCCGCTGTACACGGTACCCGGGAAAACACTCGACACCGCAGCGGCAGAAACAACATACGCCTTCTTCACTTCTCACGACAACCTCGTCGGCGTCTCGGACACAGCCCGCAGCTGTCACTTCGCCGAAACTCCCTAGCTCGACGGTGGCTGCGTCTTAAAATTGCCAGCATGCCGTTGCATCCCGCCTCTGGCCCGCGAATTCTGCAACGGGGCTTTGCGCCGGCCGCAGGGCCTGACTGACGCCTTGCCTCGATCGGTCCATGGCCCGCAGCCCGATCGTTGAAGCGCGACGCCAATCATGCGATTTGCATCTTTAGCCCGAGCCCCGTCCCCTGACTTGGCCGCTTTGTCTCGAGCTGGAGCCAGGCTTCTGGAAAGATGGCGCCAGGCCTGCGCTAGCACGGCGAACCATACGAAGAGCGCCGAGGACAGGACAGTGCAGCATCTTTGATGGGACCGCAGCCCTCCATCGGCTGCGGATCCCCAGCGAAAGAGGAAGCACAGCACGCACACAGCACCGATACTGTACAGTCTACAGTACATGTATACAAGCGTTATTGCTCGTACGCGTAGTATAGTGAGTCTTGGCTATCCTTCCGCCCCTCGGCCAGAACAGCGGTGCTTCAGCCGCACTCTCCACGGCCTGAAGCCTAGCTCCGCCGTCGTTTCCAGCTTGGCCGAGACTCGCTCAGGGCGCTGGCTTTGCTTGGCTTCTCCCCCTTTCCCTCTCACTCTGGCACATCTAACGAGACTATGAATAGTAATACCGCGATGGTCCTCCAAGCATTGATTCGAAAGCCATGCTGAGCTCCATAACTGATACTAGCATGTCTTCAAAACCAATCTCGCACAACCAGGCCTCAAACCAATCAGGGCCGTTTGCTGTTACGGTACTCACAGTGGGGCCGCCCCGTTGCTACGATGTCTGCAATGCCTGCTGTTTGGAGTGATTTGTCGAGGCACAAAAGATGTGACAACAAGTGCTAGCAGGGAATAATACTACGTCCGCAGCTTTCATGCTTGTCATGCCCTATGATTGGATCTAGCGGACCCTTCGCCACATCAGGTTCCTGAGTCGCGAGCCAAGAGGGAGCTTTCTTTCAAGTCAGCGCCTCAACGCCAAATTAGTGGCGGCCCCGCAGCTTGACTCTCTGGAAGACATGCCATGCAATGTGATACGCTCGTCCTGCCAACAATGGCGTCTAGTGCCCTCAGCTCGTTTGCCTATTACGAGTACATCCCCAAACATATACCCGGATGGAAGCGGCTGCTTGAGACGTCGTCGGTTGGTGGGGAAGGCTCGCATATGGTCGCCCCCATGTTCGCCAGAGCTATCGCTAATACTGGGACCTCAGCCACTCTTTGGCAGTTTTTCTCTCTTGCCCTCTAGAAATGTTTTTCCATCGTAGGTGTGGTTTTCGTCGTCAAAAGTCTCCAAGGTGAAGACTTTGTACTGGCTTTGAGCCATTCCACTCCTTTCTTGCTACACATCTTCTACCACTTACACGTCTTTACTGGAGAATTCTTGGTTCCAGTTTTACATATTATCGATTGCCTCCCATATACTTGCGGGCATTCCTGTCGATTATCTATTCTTATCGACTTCGGATCCATAGGCCCTACGATCCGAACTCTGACGCCAAATTTCGAACCGCTCTTTACACAGCTCTTCCCTATATGGCTCCGTCGTTTACGATTCAACTACCGATCTAGTATTCTTCTACGATATCAATCTTGTAGTCAATAGCCATGAATCTCTGGTTATTGGCCCTCGCGGCCCTGGCTCCCGTGCCAAAAGTGTTGGGCCAGGATGCCTCTTCTTCTGCCCTCCAAGCCGTGGCTGAGATGCCTGCATGTGCTGTGCGTGCTTTCCGTGGACATTTCTATATGCAGTTCCATCTACTAATATTCAGATTATAGCGTGAGTGTCTCGCGACATCCATCACCAAGTCACATTGCGATTTGACAAATACAACTTGCATATGCACAAACCCGGTAATGCAGCAGACCATGCAGGCATGCGTCTTGGAGAGCTGCACCATCAAACAAGCGTTATGTATGTACTGTAGAGAAGGCAAAGTTATCCCATATATTCAGTAATTGCTAACGCTTTCTCATAGCAACGATGAATTTAACAGCTGTAGGCTGTGACCAGCCTCTCAGAGATCGATCCCGAGCATATATTATCCTCAACGACGCTTTCGGCACCGTGTCCGGTTTGTTTGTGCTTCAGCGTGTAATGTTCAAATTCTGGTCTCAAGCAGGTATGGGAGGTGACGATTGGATGGCTGTTGCTACCATTCTCGTTGGAATCCCAAGTACCGTCATTAGCGCCTATAAAGTGTCGAATCACGGCCTGGGCCGCGATATCTGGACCTTGACGCCCTCGCAGATTACCGATTTTGGCCTTTACTTTTGGATCATGGAGATTCTCTATTTCCTTGAAGTCTCCATGCTCAAGCTTTCTCTTTTGCTTTTCTATATCCGCATCTTCCCAGGCAAAACAGTGCGCAGCCTTCTTTGGGCCACATTCGCAGCTTGCTCAGCCTTTGGTCTCTCTTTTGCCTTGGTTGCCGTATTCCAATGTACGCCGGTCAAATTTTACTGGGAAAAATGGGACGGAGAGCACCATGGCACGTGTCTAAACATCAATTCCATTGCCTGGTCAAATGCTGCGATTAGCATAGCCATCGATATATGGGTGTTGGCCATTCCCTTATGGCAGCTTAAGGACCTCAACTTGGACTGGAGACGCAAGGTTGGTGTCGGAATGATGTTCTGCATCGGTGCTTTGTAAGTTTACATCCCTCCTTTTCAGAAATATCCTGCTAACTTGATTTCTAGCGTTGCCGTTGTCAGTATCCTACGTCTTAGGTCTCTTATTAAATTCGGTTCCGACAGCCTTAATCCTACTTGGGACTTCTTCGACGTTAGCGTTTGGTCTGTCGTGGAGATCAATGTCGGCCTTATATGCGTTTGCTTGCCTTCTTTCCGCGTTCTGCTTGTTCGCCTCTTCCCGAAGCTCCAAGGTACCACTGAAAGGTACGCAAGAAGTTCAAGACGCAATCGATCGTCGAATAAGCGAGTGAGCCGCCTTCCATTGGGACACAGTGCCGGATCACAGGTGGATAGATCAATGTCTCATCCCAATGTTGGACCAAACCGAACCGCCTTTCAAAGATCGTATACGGTTGAATATGGAGATACCGATGAGGTTCAACTTGTATCGATGCATGATAAACTAAGCGCCAAGTCAGACGCCAGATCAGATATCTCATGACGAGGCATGATTTGGCACATTGGATTCTTATTTATTTCCTTACTCTCCTTTGTCTTTTTCTATATACTCGGCCTTTACTGGAGATACAAACAAAAAACTGGAATCTAGGTTTGAAAATCATCCATCTGGTTTGTCCACACACATATGTATTGGGTGCTGGCCTTGGTTATTGGAGTTTGGGTTGACAAAAGGCTACATTTACGATTTAATGATATAATAAGAAGGGCGTTTGTTGGATAGCGCTAAACAGAGGAATCGAGGTTCCGTTCTATGTACAAATGCGAATTAGAGCTCGAAAACGAGCCAGTTATTTTTGGTTACACCTTTTATGCACAACGGAACAGAGGGGGAGTGATGGATTATTTTACATCTTCCAGCGTTGTTATTCACTGCTACATTCCAAATACCCAGCTAATCCGTGCACGTTTCAGCAGTCTTGGCTGTCGTTTTGCTTTTCAGCGCTATCAAGGAGTCGCACTAGGGGTTCAACTGACTCGTAGCTGATCACCAGAGCTAGGCGTGGATCGCGCGTCCACCATGTGGGTGCGGAAGCTTCTCCATCTTCAGCCGCAGTTTTTGGGCGGGCCTAGAGCTGAGCATCTGGTACTAGTAGTCCGCTTGGATGAATCAATTGCCGGTGCCTGAGCAAGAGGGAAACGCAAAATAAGAGGCCACGAAGTGGGAATGTACGCGGGAATAAGAATAGTAAAGCTGATGGAAATCGCTACGATCGTGACACAACTCAAAACGATTGTGGAAATTCGACCAATAACCTCGATGAAGCTGGTAGAAGACGGGGCCTAGACGACAATATGGGGAGGAATTCTTCTCCGCCCAAAGTCGGCCCGTCGAGTTTACCCAAACTCACGAACAGAGGCATGGATGGTGGTTCTTGAACTTGCAGACCTCTGGGACATCGTCTGCGGCGACATCAAGAGACCGACGGCCGATCCAAACGACCCCGTCACTGTGGAACACATGACTGCAGTCAAAAAATGGAAGCAAATGAACAATAGAGCAGTCGTCATGATCATGTCATTGTTCGCGGGAATAGGCACATCAAAGCTGCAAAAGAATTGGTTGATAGGTAAAGCAGAAGCGTAAGTAAAACGTTATCCACTAGCACATCTGTGTCACCGGCTAGCATCAGTCAATTTAATTGCTCGGTATTTTGGCTCCTGGTTACACAATGAAGTCGGTCTCGGGAATTCGATGCTAAAACAATAGGAGAGTGACACAAAGTCTAGAGGGTATAAGGAAACAACGTGCGTGTCTCACTCATTGTTTAGCGGCCGTTAGATAAATAGCAAGTAACTAATCGTGATAGGAAGCATCTCTTCGCTCAAGCCGTTCTGGTGCTGCCGGTCTTGTGCTGCCACTCTTCATTAAGGTCTCGGTAGTCTTCTGCGCCATAGGGGCTTGTCACTTCCGTGAGAAGTCCCTTTGGCTTGCGACGAGGATTCAGCCCGAGGTCTTTCTGTAGCATATCAAGGTAGTAGACGGCGTCGAAAATTGTTGACGGGGCCTTTGTCTCGGTTGGATACCGCCATTTGCCGAAGCGGTTGTGCAACATGGTCTCGTATCGCAGCTTGTCCATGGCCTTATCGTCGTCCACAGAGCGAGCAGGATCCTGTGCGAGGAGGCCACCGAAGTAAGCGCCAATCCACAGGCCTTGAATATGCGCTGTTAGGGTGTTGCTAAAGTTGCTGACGAAGCCGCAGAACGCAACATCGCGAGGGCGGAGGAATCGCTCTGACGGTGGGACAAGGAAGTGATACAGCATGTAAGGCGTTTGTGGCGTATACGGTGTTACAGCCTCCTTGCTCGTTATTCCCTTTTGATTCGTCAGCGGAACGTAGTTTTCGTTCCAGATTGGCTGGTTCTTCAGTCTGGGAAAACGCTTAGCAATCTCCTTATCAGCCTTCTTAATGAGCTCTTGCTGATTTGCGAGGTCCTCTGCTGGTGCGTCGGTGTCGATGTCATGCGGTATTCCCAGTTCATTCTCGATGCCCTCGGGTAAGAACTTGATTGGGGGAGCATTCTTCCAACCAGTGTTGGAGATGAGAGCATCTGAGTCAAAAGAGGTGCCGTCGGAAAGGTGGACCTTGCCCAGGCTTAGATGATCGATTTCACCAATATGGACCTTGATCTTGCCGCTGCGGACGAGTTCGAGGACGTCGGTGTCATAGTTGAGAATGCTGAAGCTAGTGGCGGTGAACATGGCGGGCATCCAAGGCTTCAGCTTTGCCGTCTCGGGGTGCGAATCGTATCCTACGAGAGACAAGACGTCGCCGCCGAGGATTGCCCAAAACGCATTGACAATGAGGCGGCCGATGAAGGTGCCGTGGAGGAAGCGCTGAATGTTGGTGTAGCCGGCAGCATCGCCGTAGACGCATGGACTGAACCATGTGAGGAATCGCATGTCTATATGGCAGGTTAGTCTTTTATACGGCGTTGTCGAGGCGAGGAATTGGGCTTTACGCACTTGCAAGCTTTTCGATCCATTTCTTGAATGGAGTCACGTATGACGGAGACATCCAGCATGGACCATGACCAGACGCTGCAAGATTTTGCGTTAGCCCCCGTATGAATCTCTCAAAGAAGAGAATAACTAACATCGAATGACCCAATTGACTGGAACGCCGGCGGTGGCATAGGTATAAGCCGCGTCAAACCCGAATTTCGTCCCGCCGAAAACGGTCACAGCCTTGGACGTCTTGATGGTATCTCGATTTTGTCGAAAATATTTGCTGTGAAACACTCTGCCACCAAAATTCTCCTGGCCCTCGAAGTGAGGCATGAAGGGTTCTGAAGTCAAACCGGTTGCGACAATCAAGCGCTTAGCAAAGACCTTGGACTCTCGGCCCTCTTGGTTGACAACAGTCAGGATCCATCCGCCCTTGGGCGTGTCTTGGTGCTCGGCAACAGTAACCTTGGTCTGCAGACGGATTGCGCTCCCCAGATTGAACTTTTCCACGTACGCCTTGAGATATGCGTTGGTGACCTCTCCGGGGATGTACTGGTCTGGCTTGACGTCGAATACTTTTGGGTCCATGGGGAAATCCGGATACTCGTACGTCCCCAGCAGGTTGTTGCTCTTCAAGTCGGGATACAGTCGCTCATTGGCCCATGTGCCGCCGACTGAAGATTGCGGATCAAACACCACAAGTGAGTCATTTGGATGGACAGCGCGATATTGCTTCGCGGCAGCCAGTCCATACCATCCTAACATGCACGGTGAGTTAGCCTCTCAGCTTCAATGTTTGACCCGTATAACACGCCGAGACACGAAGTAGAGCAAAAGAAGTACAGTGAAAAGCGTAGAGTAAAAGAAAGACGAGAAAAGCGAGGGATTACTTACCGGCGCCAGCCACGACGCAGTCGACAGTCTCCATCGCGGTATGTGTCGCTGGCTACTGCTAGCTAAACTGACTGGTCGCAGCCTTTCTTTTTGTTTGAGCTTGCCTCTGCCTGCTGCCATGATGGGGAACCGTGCTGGTCAAATACTGAGGACCAAGTAGGACAGCCAGCACAGGGGAGGGGTCCAAGTACGCTCCGCCGGATAGTAGCTCCCTAAACCTTGATTAAGGATTTCTCTAGTTGCTAGTCCGGTGCAAAGATGACAAGGTGTTGCGCTCTGTATCCAGTCCCATGCTCCGGCCGGAGAACCAACATGCAGATTGGTGACCCGCACAGCTGCTCTTTGGGGCTAAAAAGCGGGAATTCTTCAAGGCAATATGGAGTGGGTGAATTGAGAGGGATCAGCAGACGAACAGAGCAATTGGACTCGATTCTGCTCTGAGGTGACGCCGCTTCCAGGGCCTGATTCAGTTAACTACATGTACCTATATAAGCTGCCAAGGCTGCTTCAGAAACCGGCGCTGAGATGAGATGCGGCTTCAGACATGAACTTTCTTTTTTTTATGGGGACATGCGCGTTGAGTCCAGGTCATCCGTGCAAGTGGAGAGCAAAAGGCAAAGTGATGGAGCATCTGCCAACGATCAGCGCACAACTAACTGTATGTACAAGTATAACAGGCACATCGTCTCAGCGACTCGATAGCATGTTGTAAAGTCCTGCTACATGTACCTGAAAGCGTTTACTGACTCTACCACCTCTGTTTCTTCCATTGAGAGGCTCTTTTCCAGCTTGAGTGCGTATTCTCAATCCCAGCTGTGTGTGTATTTCCGTCGTGCGGTTTTCTCTCTTTGCCCCCCCTTGTCGTGCTTTTCAGCGGCCCCCTGCGTTAATAACGGCATCTGGTCCGCCCACCATCAAACACGGGTAGCCTATCACCGAGGTCGATCAGTTGATGCTGCTCTCTAACGCCGGTTGGGTTGCATTGGCCCTTGCGGCAGATGCATGTGAGGGTTCGTGTTGGGACATGCAAGGACCCCAGTACAACCCGTGATATCGGACCAACACTGTGGGATGAGAAGTGATGGCGTGCAAAATACTAACTGCTTTTATGCAGGGAGGAGATTGAAAGGAGTAAAAATGACAGACTCGCTCTTCCGTTGGGCTGTGCTTTGTTTGTTGATCCGATTGACCGTTTGCCGGTGGTCGAGGTGTTATATTTGGATGCTTTGACGCTCTTTTGCCCGGCGTCTCCAAATAAACGTCCCGTCGTCAGGCTACACATGATGCCGAGTCCTCCACCAGATCCGGCAGCACAGGCCGCGGCGGCTGCAGCTTTCCATCAATTCACAGTCGAGGCGTGGACCCTGCTTGGCGTTGGCATCGCAGTCACCGTCCTCAGAACGGTTTCTCGCATTCGATATGCCGGCTGTCGAGGCCTAGGCGGTGACGATTATCTCGCCTGGCTTGCCGTTGTCTTTTACATAGCCGAGACATCGCTGGCTTACAGCGTTGGCCATGTTGCAAACGGTCTGGCAAATAACGGTATGACGGATGCGCAGCGGGCTGCGTTGTCGCCTGATGACCCGGAGTTTCGATTGAGGTAGGCGGGGATCAGGTAGAAAGACATCATGACCTCCTGCTAATAGGTCTGTTAGGATATTGGGATCCAAGATTCAACTTGCAGGGTGGTCGACATACTCGACGCTCCTTTGGACGCTCAAGGCGTCGTTGCTAGTGTTTTATACACGATTGACGGTATATATGGCTACCGAGCCTGACAATCTTTATTTGCTAACTTTCTTCTGATATCACTTTGTAGGAAGGCTTGGCTACACATTATCGCATTCGAATCTACATTGGCTTTGCCTTTCTTGCATTGAGTTATGTTGTTGTAGCTCTAAATCTTTACCTCTCATGTCGACCCTTTCAAAGGTTCTGGCAGATATTCCCAGATCCAGGGAGTTGGTAATCCCAATCGCAGAGATATTTGGATCTCGTGTTGACTTTACTTGCAGATATTTGCCAGCCCGCCATATCTAACCAAATCATCTGGGTTTACTGGGCATTCAACGTAACGACCGATTTATACATTATATCAGTCCCACTACCTATGCTATGGGGATCGAGCCTGAAACCTCTGAAGAAGGTTGGATTCTTGTTTGTCTTTAGCGGCGGCATTCTTGTCGTCGTGTGTGCCACCCTACGATGTGTCCTAATAGTTCTGGTACGTCACCTGGGTTATACCTCTCTCAACGCGAAAAGCTAACCAGGCAATGCTTCAGGACACAGAGAATGGTGCACAATTGGCCGGATCTTGGGCTGTCCGAGAGACCTTTATCGCCGTCGTGACAACCAACTTGCCCATGACGCTTCCTCTCCTCAAGGAGCTATTTGTGCCCCTCTTCGGGTCCATCCTTGGCTCGATGCGCTCTACACAAAAGTCGGGAGAGACGACACCAAAAGGCTTCATCACAATTGGAGGGAGCTCCAAAAGCTGGCGGGGCCGCGGACCGCCGACAGCAAATCCGATAACAGATTTTACCATCAATGAAAGCGAGGAGCGCATAGTCGAATCTGTTCGAATGCAGGAACTCAAAGCATGGAGCGATAGCCAAGACCAAGACCAGGGACATCAATCGGGGCCTGATGAAGAGAGCAGAGGCATTCGGAAGCATGTTGAGGTCGACATAGTGCATGAACATGGGCCAAAACAAGTCGCCTGAAAAGCCATAGAAATCCGCGGATGAGCATTCGACGGCACTTTAGAAGGCGTTTCCATTCCCCGACAGCAACAATACGGTGTGATACTGATCACTAACTATACTGTTTCTATACATTATCTGCATTTAGACGCTACTGACGGCTAGTTGTCGCCGTTTGATGGGTACGGAGTTGCTGATCACACGCTGTCGGTTGTTTGAGGGAGCCTTGGCGTTACTCTACTGGCGCAGTCTCTTCCGTCTTTAGCACACTATCACGATTAAACATACACCCGCGAGGGAAAGATTTTCCATTGAAACAATAGAAAGGCACGTATTAATAGAAGACTACTCTTAGGGACTGGGTGAATCAGCCATTCACAAATGCAACTCCAAGGGCCGTTGAGAGCTGAACAAAAGAACGGCAACCATGAACGATTCGCTTCGATGCACGCATGCTTTCGTCATGTCTTGGCTCAGTGGTAGGATTCTTATGCATGCAAGCTCTAATATAGCGCTCGCATCTCCCCATCCTCTCATTTGACGGCCTATGATAGCGCGTGTCTTGGAGCTGAGAAGGTGCATATTCATCGCAAGGATACTTATAGCGGAAATGACAGGCGGTTGGCCTGTCGGGGACTACAGTACGTACGGCCGGGAGACTGTTTCATTGCCTGGCGTACAAAAAGCAGGGCGTGAGAACGTGGCATCGATCACAGCTTTCTTTTTATTCTCCGCAGCAGGCTTCCCCCTGCTATGAGGCACACGTACGGAGGAATTCGTTCGTAGTTTAGACTGTTATTGGTGCGAGTGCTAGTAGTAGCTAGTACTTGTAAGTAAGCACTCTAAGAAAGGGAATTGCCGCCAAGGAAGCACCTAGGACTGCATGCGTTGTTCTATTCGACTATATGGCTGGCAAGCCATTGCGTTACATGGTGAATTGAAGATGGCAAAGACAACTATCACTATCGCTTCTCACAAAGACACTTTGGCCTGGCTTCCATTCGTGTCTCTTCTCTTGTATATCGAACATGGAAGATGACCCTTGCAAAGCTAGCGGAGTAAACGCCTTTTGGCCCCCATACAGCATTACAGCCGGATCCAGCCGGAGGTTCCCCTAGCCTGGTCTACGCCAAAGTCCAAAATGGAGCATGTGAAAATGGGGAAAGTGACTTGTCACTGGTGTACACTGGGCTTACAAGTTACATCTTGGATGAAGTTAAACGAGACAGGAAAAATAGCACTGATACTGTACAAGTTCAAATTCCTGCCATTTTTCGGACTGTCCTTCTGGGCATTCAAATGACTGGCGTGCAGTTTCTGTTGGCAGCCATAGAGCAGAGGCGTGGAGCCCAGGCGTGAAGGAAAGGCGTCGGGCACGAGCAAAATGAAGCACGAACGGGGAGATATTTTCGGTAATTATTCCGCCAAGGTACCAGTTGTCACACTTACCCCTGAAATGGCAGTACAACTGAATACATTTCACAGTATCATCCACACAGTGACTGTCCCAACATATATAGCAGCATAAAAAGCAAAGAAAGACCGCTTTTGTGGCGAATTGTATAGGCAAACTGCAAGTTATCTGCAAAGAACTTGGCCCTGAAATTGTTGATGGTAATATTGTAGAGGAATAGCCATCCAGCACTCCAGTTCATTTGTCCAGCATTTTAGCTACATGTAGGTTGCTACTACTGCTGCAGCAGCTATGAGGGCTTATGTTACTTACACAGGCCGCCATGTTAAGCTACCTTTGGGGTGTTGGATATCTTTTCTCTCTTCTAGAACTAGAGAGCATACCTGCTGTACCACATGCCAATCTTCGCCGCAAGAACGATGATTCGGTTTCACTTCCAACTACGAATTAGAACCCGGCCATGGCAAGTCCATTGCGGCTGCTGATCTTCATTTCGGATACTCGTATACCGATAGTAACGAGCGCTTGCCTCCAAACTTTCTAGTTTCGACATCAAAACACGGCATTTATGACACTACCCGGTTTACGATGTCCTCATGTCTTCGGAAGCTTTCCGGAGTCACGGCCCTCGCTGTATTGGTGGCCAACCCTAATCTGCTTCACCTTGGGCTGTCTGCCGGCTAGATTGCCACTCTACTCTATGAGATCGAGCGGAAGGATTGGTGTTACGGGATGTGGCTCGAGTCCGAGTCTGTGGAAAGATCAAACTTTTTTTTTTAAAAAAAAAAAAAAAAAAAAAAAAAAAAAAAATAAATCGGTTTGTTCCCATGTCGCAAAAGCAATTGGCTAATTGAGCTCTCTATAAAGCATTAGCGCTGTAGAGATTGAAATGCGTTGGGTACATTTTTGTACCGTTTCAAAGGCAACATGCTCTTCCAATCATCGATAAGGACTCTTCATAATTACGGATGTAAATAGTTGTTCTCTGCTGACGCCCCGCGGCAAGATAATCGGGCTAGGATCAGCCAATTCACGGCGCCAAGATGACTCCGCACTTGGGCACCGATAACGGCTTTGATCGATTCGGATTCATCTTCACCTTCGATCTTGTATCCCATACAAGACAAAAGATGGTATGAATGTCGTGACAATCCTCATGAAACATGTCGACCACCACAACCGTTCAGTGTGAAGCCCGGCCCGCCTCGGAGGCTATAGAATTGCGGCACCTCGGCTCGGGAAGCTCTTCGGGCCGCCAAATCGGCCCTGAGACCAAAGAGCCACCACACGTCGAAGAGGCGGGGCACGTTTCGAACGGCGATGATGGTGGCGATCCGCCGATGAATGCCCATACCGAGGTGGAAAGGTGGAATCGACCGGTCAAGAATATTGGCAGGCTGGCGTTTGCGTTTGTGTCGTTTGCTATTGCGGGCATGAATGATGCCGCTGTTGGTGTGAGTTGATTGTGTTCTTCTGTGCTGAATCGTGAAAAGTGATGATGATGGGGCTAACTCGCAGTATGGCTAGGCTTTGATCCCATATGTAAGTCACTATCTCGTTCAAGATTGATCTGCTTGCAATAGTTATGGAATGTTATGCTTACTGCAACGTCCAATCTATAGCTTGAAGAGTACTATAACCTCAGCTACACCGTCATATCCCTGATTTTCCTCACCCCCTTCGTCGGCTACTCAGTCGCTGCTTTCACCAATGCCCGAATTCATGTCCTATTCGGCCAACGAGGCGTGGCCATCATGGCGCCCATATGCCATCTCATAACGTTTGCCGTCCTCGCCTCTCACCCGCCATATCCAGCTCTTGTCGTGTGCAATGCCATCAGCGGCTTTGGAAATGGCTTGACGGACGCATGTTTCTGCGCATGGGTAGGTGCCATGGATAAGGCGAATACGATTCAAGGGTTTTTGCACTCGTGCTACTCTCTTGGAGCACTGTTCTCGCCGTTGATTGCCACTTCCATGGTTGTCAAGGCTGGCCTGCCTTGGTATACCTACTATTATATCATGGTGAGATATTGGCGTGACATATGTATCCACGAAATGTTAGCATTTGTAAACTAATTCTTTAAACAGATTGGCATGTCAGGCCTGGAGTTTGTCGGGCTCGTCATTTTCTTCTGGGATAAGACAGGCGCCGCGTACCAAGCAGAACATGCAAACGAGAATGCGGAAGCTGGAGCCGCTGGTGCTGGAACCCGGGAGGCAATGAAGTCCAAAGTCACCTGGCTTTGTGCGCTTTTCTTTTTTGCTTATATGGGCGTAGAAGGTAAGTTTGTTTTGAGCATATTCCTATGGTATCCTTCCATACTAACACTCGTGGATAAAAGTCGGTCTCGGTGGCTGGGTAGTCACATTCATGCTCCGCGTTCGACACGCTTCGGCTTATGCTTCTGGAATCTCTGGCTCGGGTTTCTGGGCAGGCATGGCGGTTGGCCGTGCTGCCTTGGGATTTGTGACGGAGCGGTTCGGTGAGAGGCTCTGCTTGGCCATATACCTTGGCATCTGCCTCGGTTTACAGCTTCTGTTCTGGCTCGTCCCTGAATTTGTTGTTTCTGCTGTTGCCGTTGCCTTTTTAGGCTTCTTCTTGGGGCCAATGTTCCCTGGTGCTGTCATGGTGACGGCCAAGCTGTTGCCGAAGCGCATCCATGTCAGCGCCATTGGGTTCGCCATGGCCATGGGTGGTACAGGAGGAACGGTGTTTCCTTTCATCATTGGTGCCATTGCATCGCACAGGAGTGTTTCAGTCTTGCAGCCTATTATTCTGGCGCTTATTGCCGTAATATCTGCAGTCTGGCTAAGCTTTCCTCGTATCAAGAAGCGAGACTAAGAAGCTCTGCTTCTCAAGCTGCTACCGCTCTACTGCGCCTCATTGCCATGGCAAGTAATCTCACGCACCGTACAAACTTGGTTAAGCATAATCTACTCTATGTGACACGATTTATTCCCTTTGATGAATGGCAGACGCAGTTGTTGTGCTGGCGCATTCCATCGTGAAACCTCTGGTGTTTGCTGTGTTCTTCCAATCTATAGGACAGAATTGGAAAGACATGGATCATCTCCAACCGGCACTGAAATGCTCTGTGATAAACAGGACAGCAAACTTTGAAAGCTTAACTCAATAGAAAAGACGTGGATGGTCGTCTAGGTAGATGAGATATCACTGAAGCGTCATAGTGGCTTCCATCGCCATATTGCAAACGGCGCTGCTGAAACATTCCAGGTTATCTTGGGTTCTCTCATTCGAGTTGTGCGCTGATTCACATTTGAACCAGATTTCATGGGAGCGATTCAATTGCATGAAGAATTTAACTGTAATGGAGTAGGGCTGGAAACGCCATCTTATCTCACAAGCTCAATCGCTCATGCAATCAGCTTTCTCAAAGCCGACTCTTCCTGGCCCTCAATATCTCCCAGACGCGCAACCTCCTTGCCCTGAGATGATAATTAGTCACGAGGACAATATAACAAACATCTAGTATGACTGGCTTACGTTTTCCACTCTCACAATGGTAGGGACACCGCTGATATTGAACGGCTGTGCGCGCCACTTGTTATTCGGGTTGCCCTTCCACTCTGCACGAACCCCAACTTGTATCAGATATGCCGAAGGCGCTGACTCTGCGCCAAAGACGTTCTGGAGAGCCGGAAGAGCGTTTCGACAGTCAGGGCACCAAGATGACTGGCCGTTCTCCGGTGACGCAAAGTAGACGACATAGTGAGTGTCGGTGCTCGTGGGAGGAGCCTCCGCGTCGATTAAAGGCATGTTGATATGATTATCAAGAAGATGGAATATATGTAGAGTTGCAAAGGTAAATGAGATGGATAACAAGTCAAGATTGTGAGCTCTGAGGAGTATCTAGCCTTGTCGTGAATTTTAGAGCTACGTAGATTAGAAATTGAAGATCACATGACGTCTAGCGGGCTTGCGGCAAATTGCATCATTTTTCACGGCTTTGCGACTTCAATAACGTTGTGCTATTAACCTTGAAAATGTATTCATCATTATTGAAACGGATGGCAAATTTCTCTTCAAGGAAATATTCAATCTAGGCGCGCATGCAGCGTTTGCGTCGCTGCAGTAGATAGAGAAATTGTTTCTTTGAAGAATTGAGCTAAAGCGGTCAGAGGCGTTTTGTCGTCGAATGCAGTCAATCGTACCACGTCGTAAATCAGGCCAAACCCACGGCAAGATTTTCTGCCATTGACCCCAGTTATATTTGTCTACAGACGAATTGAAGGCATTAGGAAAAGAGTTTTCCGTGTAAAAATACTAGTGAAGTTCAATGGAGTGGAAGTGGTGAAGGCTGAAGTTGAGCCCGTGGTGGCTGAGGTCAGTGGCCGTGACGGTTTGTCGCATCCGCAACTTACAAGAGGAGCATGTAAGCAGCCTCAACCATTTTCAGGAGATTCAAACTCCATTAAAATACTAGTTTGAAAGGAAATCCTGGGCATGCTCTCATAATTTACCTATGACATCTTGTGATGATGACACTGCTGCGGCACCAGCAGTTAAGAAGATTCAATCTGGCTCTTTGGTGTTTGCGCGATTGAAGTCACAAGAGATTCTAGTCATTCCTTCTTCAGGCGACAATCTCCTCAAAGTTTCAGGCATTCAAGAGCTCGTTAAGGTGCGTTGATTAAAATGCGTGAATGGCTTCAGACACTGGAAAGTAACTAGCACTTGAGGTCCAGTTTCAGTAATAGAGAAATTGGAGTTATTGCAATATTTACTCCCATCTCAAGCCCCTCCACAGCAAACGTCGATCTCTCCACTGCACGCTGCTGTTTTCCCCTAAGCCCTTCAGCCATTTTAGGCGAAGGTGCTCACAATGTCGCTAACTACGGCGATCGCAACAGACCAGAGATTGCAACAAATCATAAGAACAAATAATAATGATATTTCCCATTAAACATAGTTTCAGAATATTAGGATGCCACATCCAATTTCATATGATAAACCTTGATCAAAACTTGGGGGCGAAAATCTCAAACAATAAATAATAGTTGCTGACCGAAACAGCTTTCCCTTGCAGACCTTGTAATAAATCCTCCCGCTATAATCTTCTTCCAGCATCTTGTGCATATTCAGAACCTTCTTATAGTATGTATTCTCCTAAGAGAGGCGTAACATCTCGATCGTCTTTTATGAGTCAAAGTATCGTCTTCGTATAGTCGTAGTCCACTCCAATTAGTTTCCCTGCTGATACACCATGCCACCGTTCGGTTGGTATCCCTGAGACGAGCCTCTCAAGAGAGACTCGCGCTGCTCCACCTCCTTCTCGTTCTGCATCAAGACACAGCAAGTGCACCAGCAAGATTTGCAACAATCTCCAAAACAGCCACCTTCGAGGTTATATTTCTCGCGCAAGTCGCCTCGTTGCATCGTAGCAGGGATAAAGTGCAACCCACAATGTAGTAGGACAGCGAACAGACAGCACTGAAACTTGTTAATCTTGTTTCCGGTTTCTGTTGATAAGAGTCTGGGACAATGGTAGAACTTACAGATCCATTGCAGCAGGAGTAGTCATCCAAGTTGTTATGATTCGTTAAATGAGCTGCCTTGCCAAATGTGATACAAGGACAGAAGAACGTCTTAAGACAAAGGCCAGCAGGGCTACAACAATCGAAGAATCCGTGTGCCCAGCCGTTCTTTTGGTGCTCTTTAGACATCTTGGTTATTAGAGGCAGTAAGTAGTATAGGAACACAAGATTAATGAGCGAATAGTAAAATTAGAGTAATGAAAGACAGTTCGACTATTGTTAAAAGGAACAGTAAAAAAAGTAGTTGATGGTATGAGGAGCGAAGGCTGGCCTGACGTATCTAACTTATATATAACGATCACCCCGGCCCCCTGTTCTCAATTTGGTTTCTCCATAAAGACACTAAAGTAGCTGTGCCTAACTCACAGCCCCGATTAGGTGGTGCTAAAACTTTACGAAGCGACAAAGAACGGTGAGATGTGCTTTGAGCTTGGGCTAGCCGCAGGGCTGAGTCAATAGTCATCTTACTTACCGGCGGGACCCCAATACATACATCAAACGGTCACAGCCACTAGTAGAGAATCACAGCGCTCAAGTTGTTATCAACAGATTTTGCATTAATATGTAGAACTTCTCATGAAACCATGCTAATCGCAACTATTTGTCCATTAATAGAAGTCTGGCTGTTGCTTTAGTTTCAGCTTCCAGAATACGATTATCCGATTACTTAACAATCAGCGCTAAAATCCTGGTCTCTCCAAGCTTACATAGATCAGCCCAGCTCAGCAGAAAGCCAAACACGGACAAGTCTCTTCTCATTTCGAAATTTCAGCCCCGCTGTGGAATAGACTGAAACAAGATGATGAACTTGACAATGGGCAAAGAATTCCTCTAAGTGAATAGAGTTAAACCCCCAGCGTGTTTCACTAGGAACAGCTAGTAGACGATAATGGGAAGACCATGTACGGATAGAGTAAGAGGGAAAGTAAAGCATAAACCCAAAAATAGTAGCCAGCCCATTTACTGTCTACGCCGTACAATTCATTCATAACACTGCAGTAATATTGCCCTCCTTTCTATCTCATTAGGTAGACGGCCTAAAAAGGTCTACATCTCATGCAACATGCCCGATCTGAGACGTAAACTGAGCACTGCAGTTTCCTAACAGCCTCTCCGAGAGGCGCGTCCTATTACTTTCAAATAGTCCAAGTGCCGGGAAGATCCGCTCCTTTCGGCTGCTTTCAGCCGAGATCTTCGGTAAATAACTAGTAAAGATAATTTTCCTATGCGTAAAGTATAGACTTGATCCTTATTACGCGCCGTTGCTATATCATATGCTTTCTCGCAGTGAAAATAATATAGTTGTGTATATAGGCTTGACCAAAGATTAAAGTTATATTAATGTCCTTCTTTTTTTCACAAGTGATGCAAATACAAGTCTTTACAATCATCTTAAAGCGGCTATTTGATTTCCAAATGGTCTCCTGGGATCATGCGCTGGCTCCTGTATATCGCCACTAGCTCTCATTAGACGCATTGCATGTATAGCCGCGTCTGTTAGCAACTTGGTAGCTTCAAACGGCCAGCCAATTGATGACGGTCCTGTTTATCTAGCGCTGCTCACATTGGCTCTAAACATTCTTGCACGAGTGGCCTTTGGAGAAGGCATCAAGATAGCTTGGTGGAATGCTGCGATTCGTGGTACCACGGTGTTTGGTCTCCTATTGGGCGAATGGCGACAGTGCCTTATACTCTACGATGTCCAGTTGCAGCTTCAACATCATCTCGCTGGCGAAGCCTGCTGTGAAGCTTATCGCAATTGATCAGCCTCTAATTCAACAGGCATCATCCGTTGCCTATCAGCATCCGAGCCAGACCGTTTCTGTAACTGCTCCAATAGCACCGGAAATCCCATTTGACTACACAGAAGATTAGTTCGGGCCAGTTGCGGACATGAAATCTGTCAACATGAGCGTCCAGATGCTGCAGGCATTTAATGAATATAATCAAAAGATTCCAATTACTCATAGCTTTACCAGATACGCTAATACATGTACGGGTGTCGTACAGGCGGGCGGGTTTGTGGCCAATTACTCACTACGACTTCTTTAATAAACCCTGACTCGATCATGCCAACAGCCGCCCCCGACAACAAGACGCTGTCGCCATTCAATGTCTCGTAGGAGGTACCTTACTTCTCAGAGTGACAAGCCAAGTATAACATCCCTGGTGTTTTGTAGCCACAAGAATACAGGTAATTGCAATAACGCAACATTGACCATGAGACCCCACGCCATATGCTATCGGCAATGAAGGAACTAGCCTTCAGATTATCCCTTGGAGCTAGCAATGAAGAATATCGGAATACGACCAAACCTCCTCCGCCACAAAATCCGGCCATGGAGTAGACACGCGGTGTGGTCATCTTCGATTTTAAATATCGCTACTTGATATCTACCAATGTGCCGTCGTTCAGTTTTGTTCTTCTTATTACTCCAACATTCTATGGTTGGTGGTTCCTAGGCCGGAATGTGTCTCTGAACCCAGTAGAGTTTGCGAAAGCATTTTACTCTCCTTTACTGTGAAGGCCCGTCTCCAGTACACCACAGAACAAGCCGGTGCAAATTGTAGGAGTGCACAAATTGAAGCTTGGCGAAGCGGAGGTATCCGAAAGGGGCAAACGACTGAGAAGGAGCTGAAAAAGTAATTCGATATGTTCCAAATATGTGGTGTAGAATAGAAGTGTTTCGGATGAAGCTATTAACAACCAATTAGCCTAATAATAGCCCACTGCCTTCGAAGGCCAGGCCCCGTAATGTGCCGTCCACTCCCACATCTTGTTTTCGGGCAATAACACCGAGGCTGCATATTGGTTTTGATGGAGTAGAGTAGTTTCGGTAAATGTAATTTACATATGCGCGCCTCCAATTGGGGCGGGTCAAGAATGTAAATAGCCACTGCTCCGCTAATTTGGAACGAAGCGTTCAATGCCGTGTGGCCAAGTATTCTTTCTATTTCTATTATTGCCTTGAAGTCATATCCAAAAAATGTAATTAGTGTTTAGGGGCCTTATGGTGGCTAAATAGAGGCGGGAAGGAGTTTAGCGAAATATAAATTGTCCTCATGGACCACGCCTGAATCTGATGGATTCCGTCACGCTACAGAATATCGTAGTCAAATATTACATTCTCGAGGACTGGCCATAGCCATATATACAATGAAGCCTCTTACTGTCCTCTCCGCTATTTTCACTTTCACGGCAAGAACTCTCGCGGCCAGTAGAACAACTCCGCCCGCCGGTGCACTTGTTGTTGGTTCTGGACACTATGCAACGATTCAAGCGGCTGTAAATGCCCTGAAGTCGACGTCTCAAGAACAGATCATTTTCATCAATCCTGGCACCTACAACGAGCAAGTTACGATTAACAAGCTCACTGGACCGCTTACCATATATGGTTATACTCAAAACACGGCGTCGTACTCTTCGAATGTCGTTACAATTACCTCAGCCCACAGTTTAGCAAATGAGCCTAGCGACGATGCAACGGGCACACTGAGAGTCGAGACAACCAATTTTAAGCTATACAATGTGAATGTTGTCAACTCATATGGCAGTGGCTCTCAAGCTCTTGCGTTGAGCGCCAATAACGGGAACCAGGGCTACTATGCCTGTTCTTTCAAGGGCTTTCAAGATACTGTGCTTGCAGAAACAGGCGCCCAACTCTTTTCAGCTTGCTACATTGAAGGCGCCACCGACTTCATCTTTGGTCAATCGGCCACTGCTTGGTTTGAGAAGTGCTCGATTGGTGTACTTCCTGCATCCATTGGATATATCACTGCATCTGGGCGTTCATCCAACACGTCTAGTTATTATGTGTTCAACCAAGCCACCATCGCAGCCGCTCCTGGTAAGACTGTCACAAGCGGAGCATATTATTTGGGGAGGCCATGGGGAGATTATGCACGGGTCGCTTTCCAGTCTTCTTCATTGAGCAGTGTCATCAATTCCGCCGGATGGCATATTTGGAACACTGGAGACGAGCGAACAGATCATGTCTCTCTGGGGGAATACGGGAATTCGGGAGCTGGAGCATCAGGTACTAGGGCGTCGTTTGCTTCGAAACTGAGCAGCCCATTGGCCATTGGAAGCATATTAGGTAGTAGTTATGCTTCACAGTACTACGTAGATACGTCATACCTGTGAAACAGCCAGCAATTGATTAGGCTCTAAACTGCTCTTCATTAGTTAGCTCCTTCGTCTGTGATCCTTCTGTAATCGGCGCGCAAAAGTTCTAGACTAAA
This sequence comes from Trichoderma sp. CBMAI-0020, assembly GCA_030708095.1. Lineage (NCBI taxonomy): Eukaryota > Fungi > Ascomycota > Sordariomycetes > Hypocreales > Hypocreaceae > Trichoderma > Trichoderma sp. CBMAI-0020. The sequence goes on from JAJNCI010000001.1 coordinate 3,044,199, forward strand.
TAAACGAGACGGCACCTTTTGCCTAAACCCAAAACGCCTGGATTGAGAGCACTGATATCTATTGATTAATACCATGTGCTTTTACGAGATCGGTGCGCCTTTTGCGGCCAAGGTTGCATAGTACAAATGTGTTTCAGCCCCGATGACCATTCTACCATCGCCCGCAAACTGAAAGTTTACAGACGCCTCACCGAGGAATATTTTGCCCAGCAAAGTCCCCGAAGGATTCCACACGTGTATTCCATCGCCGACGCCGGCATACACATTGCCCTTAGAGTCGCAGTGAATTCCTAGAGACGGCAAGGTTAGTTGAGCCCTAGATGGCCGAAAGAAGATAATCTTTACCATCCACAAAGCCGACTGCAGCATATGCAAACACTTTTCGGTGCTCAAATCCTCCATCTCTTGCGACGGTGTAGCGATATCTATGAAAGTGTCCAAATATTGTCAGCTTCGATCCAATGTAAAGCTTATAGCGGAATGGCGTAAGGCATACATTGTGGAAGCGCCCGTGTTATCATAGCCATAAAACGCTTTGGATGCGCCAGTATCTGTTACGTATGCATAACGACCGTCGTGAGAAAATGTGATGCCTATCTTTTAGTTAATAAGAGGTCGACAGCGCGGCAAACGGAATACGGCTCACCATTACAGCTCATAAACTCATCTGCAACGACAGTAACGGCTCCAGTAGCTGGATCTAACCGATATACTTGATTTGGGAGACCAGGTTTTGGTCGAAAGTCTTGAAGGTAGCCATACACCGTATCCGTGAAGTAGATATGCTTGTTTCTGTAATTAACAGAAACGTCATTGAGGGAGTTGAACTGGCGACCAAAGTAGTTGTTGACGAGGACTTAGTTGGAAGGCATCCCATTAGAATAGAATTATACTAAGTTGATGCTGAGTTACTTACTAGAAGTGTTGTACGGCTCTCTCGGATTTGCTATAAAGAGCGTGGGCGGCACATCTGGGCCCATCCCCTCCCCGGTAAAGAGTATAGCGCCATTGTAATTTGTTCCACCTAATATGAGTGAGAAGATGCTTTAGACAAAGGATAGGTGAGTCCCAAGATTACCATTAGGGTTTATAACAGGAGGCTCAGTAGGGACGGTGTGAACTTGAACTTTGCCAACGGCATTTCGCTCATTCGATACTGCCATAGCTTCACTCAGAAATATCTTTGATATCATGCTAGACTTTTTTAGTCCAGTTCCAGCGGATAAAGGTCCAGCACTCTGTGCAATAAAAACTTCGTCCGTAGGGGGGTACCTGGCAGTATCATGAGAAATAGTAACACTAGAATTGAAAATCTGGCATCTATCTTACCAAACTACAGCTTCGTGAAAGAGAGGATCCGTGCCTGCGTCAGCAATGAGCGTGAGAGTTGGGCTTCGGCCTAAAATTTTAAGAAAGTCCGGGTGATAGACGTGAAACGGCCGCTCCTTTAAGCTCTCTAACGTAGAGCCCGGCGGAATAAATATCTACCAAAAATTAGTAAACGAAGTAAATACGCGGGAATACATTACTTGCGGTTGTAATATTAGCGATATTCTCGGGAGGAACCACTGGCAGGGCTGCGAAGGTCGACGGAGGTATGGATTGAGCCTGGGGTGGGAGCCCTGTCAATACCTGAGGAATATTTCCACCTTTATATGTCACAATTGCGTCCTGGATGTCGAAGAAGATGTTCTTTATTGTATCAGGCGAGGTCGCGATACCAATTGCAAAGGCTGCAGCAACCGCCGACACGATCCATGGCGCAGCTGATCTGGGTGTGGTCTCTTGAGGCATGTCGCTCAGATACTGAGATTAATTAAGTCTAATTGAAGGCTAATTATTTAATAGCACAAATACTGGATTGGCGAGCCAAGGTTATCTTCGTATTGCCTGAATGAGGGGGTGCTTATCCAAAGACAATTTGTTTTAGTGTACGGAGTAAGATTCGGGAAATGATGGAGCCAATCACAATAGCTCAATTGCTGGCTGATAAAGGACGCAGCTTTGAATGCTTCAGATGGCTATCAACATTAAAACGAAGTCCTACCGCGTATTAATTAATATTTTAGTAGCGATTTCTAAAGCTCTGGAAGACTTGTTTTGTTAATTGAAGTATACATTGTTGATGCGACAAGGCTTAGAACTTAATGTTGTTTGACTTCATCACTGGGGTATCGTTGCCCCGACTCCATTGGAGCGTTCATCTTCCAATCTGGTTCTTGTCACTCATTCATGGCATCGGAGCCTCAAATTACAATCAAGACTGGAAAAGACATAATTCCCATCTTTCAGGGAGTATTTCTGCAACGAAAACAAATTTTGTTGTTTCCTCACAAGTTGTATAAGTTGCAAGTCAATCAAGGACGACCATACTGCGTGCTGCTACGTCACCTATCTACTAGTGGATGGGATAATTCTCTCATGTCAATTTGGCCACCAAAAGCGTGATGCAACACTATTCAGGCGATCCAACAGCTTTTGGGCAAGGAAAGGAGCATTGTTCTTGTCTGAAATAAAGATTGGCCTGAGCTGAGAGGTGATATACTCTATTTGATGCAGCATTCCTCGTCTCGCTCGCTACTAAGCCATTATAACTAATGGGCTATTACCAGTTTTTCTACAGTAGTCAATTTTATGTTTTATGTTTAAATCTTCAACGTTGCCGGAGTCTGAAGCGGAAAATATTGCTTAGCTACCATTATTTAATGTCTACTTACTGCGATACCATACCTACCTACCTAGCTAGCCATACGTGGACTACATAGCATGTAGACTATCGCCTGTATCAAAATGTGAGATTTTGCAGAATTCTAGACATGTTTCATGCTTCGGTCTCGTGTGACTTTGCTGATTTTTGTCGTGCAATTCTTTGAGAATAGCAGAAGTTCAACACTTTTTTTCTGCATGTTCTATCGTAACCTTTTGGTTGAGCCATTTCTTAAGCTGGAATTTTCCCCGCCGCCACACCCCGCATACTCGACAGCAGCCCCGATAATATTGATGTTGCAATAAACAAAGCAGTGCATCATTAACAACGTATTATAGCTCTACCAGACCTATTTCCTATTATAGTAATACACTCATACTGCTGGAACCGCTGATCCACATGTAAGATTATGAAATAATAGTTGAGCTCGATTCCTTGTTTTTAGGCCTGTGAAATGTATGCCTATGTAGTAGTATTGCTGCAATTTTGACTAATTTATCTGTATAAACTCTTCATTGACAAATTGATTAGTGCATTGACAATAATAGCATTTCGATGAGCCTTTCTGGCGCATTTTTACCCTTAATGTTCAATGCCGCACTAGAATATCAAGATAGAGCGGCATATCAATAATCGCCAGGCTCTGTTTAGATAAAAACTGTGTTACGTACATCTCACCGCAGAACGTTGCATTGTCCCACCAAACGACCAATCTCTGGCTTCTCATACCACTCTATTCATTCCTTGCTTACAAACCGGAATCCTGAATCCCACGCAAACTAAATGCCGAATGACAAATCATCAAGTCAGTCTGTGATATCCAGACCAACTGCTGGCTATACTACTCTCGCATAAATGAAACAGCAATTGGGTATATATAAGCTTGCCCGTCCTTCACTGTGAACTGCAGCATTACCCCCTCTAAAAGTCTCAAGAAAACAAAAACTCACATCAACATGTCTAATTTGAAGTATTATTCTTACGACGGCGTCGGTAAAAGGAATGTAGAGAAATATTCCTACAGCCAGGCCGTCCGTGTTGGCGATCGAATTGAAATTTCTGGCCAAGGTAAGACGGGAAACACGGTGCTATAATTCGTTCGGCTCTTATGTATTTTTGCTTCTAGGAGGGTGGCACCCCACCACTGGCGAGTTCAAAAACGATGTTAATGCGCAAATCGATCAAGCTTTCGCCAATGTTGATCTAACCTTGAAGGATGCTGGCGGCAAAGGATGGTCGCAAGTCTATCGTGTCAACTCTTACCATCTTCCTCTCGACAACGAGGCACTGGGTGCCATGGTGCGCAATTTCAAGACTTATATGCCTAATCATCAACCCCTCTGGACTTGCATTGGAGTTCAACGATTGGGCGAGGACCCCATGCGTGTGGAAATTGAAGTGGTCGCGCACGATCCCGAAGGAGCAAAAGCAGCATCAAGCAAATGAAAGATAGAATGAGTATAATATCGCAAATCAGATATTTAATTAACAATTGCCTCATAATATGCTCGGTATACAAGCGACTTTCCCGAATTTGTTGTTGTTTCTAGACAATAAGGAGTTCTAACTTTGCTGCATACATACGAATTCTCAGACAACTTACCTGAACACGTGTGATGGATGGGAATAGAATTAGAACTGATATGATAAGTGAGTTAAAAATAACCTTTATTTTATGCTTATCTATTAAAGTACTAATTTGTATTAGTTAGAAGTAGGGTTTACAATGGCGTCTTCACGAGCGTTTGGATACAAGTAGAGAGCATCTCTCAGTGGTTAGTGCTGCTGGTGCTGCTTCTACTACTTTTACTACTTCCACTAAAGATAGCTTTCTGTTGTTATTATGCGGAATCAATAGGAGGTGTTCCAGCTATATTGGCCTATCGATCCCAAGACCTTGAAGTCCAAAATCGGTGCGCTGTCTCTTTTTTAAGGAGCGACTCGATTTATCGAAGCAACGCCCTAATACAACATCCATTAGACACGGTATTGTTTTGCCAACACAATCGTTGGATCATTGGATCATATCTAGCTGCACCCCATGGCGACGAATTCTTCGTATACACAAGAAATCGTGATATATTCTGCACGAAAGCGACTACTGGGACTGAGTTGGAAATAAATATATGAGATGCACCAAGAGTTTACTATTTCTATAGCAAAATTCTCACATCAGAGCCAGCCTCTGTTGCTATAGCTAGTTCTCAGCTCTCTGTCCTTTTCATCGTCTAGAGCCTTCTTAGCTTCAGCAAAGAGATAAATGTCGCGCTTTTGTATGTAACACCCAAGCTCCGATGTTGGTTCAGCTAAGTCCATGGTTTCCAAGGCTTCGTCGACAGGCATCCACCGATGGCTAAGCCCATCAATGCGCTCTTCTTCTATTAAAGAGGGATGACCGGAAGTGTCGAGAACATCGGCGGTGTAACAATAAGAGATCTGATGGAGGTCGTTGCGAAATTCTTCGGTCGTAGCTATGCAGCCAGTGCCTCGTAAGGAAACGGTCGCCCCTATTTCTTCTTCAACCTCGCGCTGGGCGGCAATATGATGATCTTCGTCTACTTCGGTTCCACCACCGGGAAGTTTGTAATAGTTGCCTTTCTCAGCATAGATAACGGCAATGTCGCCAGAAGTATTCAACGCCACAATCCGGACGGCATATCGATCAATATATTGTGTTTCGGGCTGTCGGATGCCAATAGTCTTTTGTTTAGGCATATTGTTAGCCAATCCTGCCATCAGTGGCCATGTATAGAAGATAGTAGAGATTTTGGAAAGATAAAAGAAGAAGAAGAAGAAGAAGGAAGAAATGCCTGTTGAGGCCAACGGCGGAGGAGATGCTAGAGGCGGAGAAGAGTGAGGAGGGGTTTTTATTTGAGGGGGCCCGACCGCGTGTATACCTTTATCTATTCTACCAGTGCTCAGTTATAACATAGATAGTCCTTGGCAGCAGTAATCTTAGTATGACTAGGCGTTCATGAGCGCTTTGACGCTTAGTGTGACAGCAGCCAACGACCATTGATATGGAGGATATGTTAAATCACTACACTTTTGGAGCCATGAGAGTGAAACGGTTCCCAGTGCAACAGTTCAGATCCATGCCTATTACTTTTTATGCAGTCATCTGAACTTATCCAAGTCCAACTATACTATTTAAGCCAAGAAGAGCAGTGCTGTTTACGTGACACGCATAAATGTAGGCACCCACAGCTATAAATTGACTTTCATAAAAGCGAATATATCCCAATCGTGAAAATATACATCTTCGTTCATTATGCATTGATAAAGTAGAGCCCTAATGAAGGTTGGCCACGCCGACTTGATTGCCTGTTACATCGAAGTCGATGTATTTGCCTTGGAACCATGACTGCCCAACCAACCAGCCCCCAGCTCCGATGTTTCCGCCTGTAATAGTAGCCGTACAATTGTTGTCGCCGTTGTCTTCCATCTTGAAGGCTTCAGGTTCAATGAAGAATACTTGCGTGCTGTTTCCAACTTGGAATCCTATGCGCGGGGGAGAATCGCAAGGGTAATATCCAAATAGTGTGCCGTCGCAACCGATAGCATCTCTCGTGAAACTCTGAAACCCAAGTTTGTCAAAGAGCGCTTTGACCATTGTATGATTCCCAATAATCTTGTGATTTTAGTGAGTATGTCTATCGACTTTTAAACAAGGGCAAAATAAATGATTTACTCACGTTTGAAGTTCCACTATCCAAGAACATGGACTGCTGGACACCAACATCAAGCATATCTGATGGTAATCCGCCTTCGATAATCCACTGCTGGCCAGATATAGGAGCCGTTGCCATGCCTCCGCTGAGAAGAGGACGATCAACGCCACCCAGGGTTAAGCTACCTGTCCCGGAGGTCTCAAGACCCAAGCCAAATCGACACTCATCCACCTGGCCCTCATCGCACAGGTGTTGAAAGAAAGGGGTGCCGCCAACTGAAGAATCGTCTGCTGATGTTCCTAGCAAGCCAATAATGCCTTGGCCTGGGAATTGGGTTATAGTGTCCGGATTAGGCTGCGGAACCTGTATGACAGTTCCAATTGACTGGTTTGTGGCTGTAAGAGGACCGACGCCTAGCTTATCAGTGACCACATTGCTCTTAAGTATCATTTCGCCACATCCGTCCGGCTTTGTGGTAATAAATGACATTGAGACTGTCTGATTGAGAGTATGAGATTCGGATGACGGTTTGTAAAGATCTGGATTGACAAAGACATCGCTAGATCCAGTATCAATCAGCAGAGACAACTCAGTGGCGTCTCCGGCTGTGAAATTTCCAAACCAAAATCCTTCCGCAAATACAACGGGTATTGTGAGCAGAGGCTTGCTTGAATGATCATCTTTGGTTCGGGTTGCCGCACAGCCTAACCCCAAGGCAAATGGGAGTGAGAAAAGGACTCTCATCTTGCTCCAGAGATGTTAATTATTGGTACTAGTTGTAAAAAGAAGATTTCGAGTTTCGATATCAACAACTTGCTTTAAATAGGAGTCTTTACATGGATCAAGCATAGCCATAAAGCATAGCCTCGTTAAGGAAGCGGGTCAGCGATTCTCAAAATACGTAGAATACGAGTTTCAACAATCAAGCTAAATAAGCAAGGGGTGAATAACATCACCGCCGCGCGTCACACATAAACCTATAATGGTAGACTGGCGGTGTTTCCTTTCACCCAAAAGCTATCAACAGGGGAGCAAAAAATCAGCCCCTTGAAGACCCACGCTCGGACTTACAAAGCTTAGCCTTTATGTTAAAAACAAGGTTCTTTCGTAGTGTACCAAGGCCCCATTACCCCTTATGAGCTGCTACATTTACTCATTGAGGTGCTGTCAGGAGTGGGCTTTCTTGAATCCAGAGCTTAGGGTATTTCAACTTAGAAAATGTAGCCAATTGCTACCACCATACAATGAGTACTCCGTGAGGAGCCTTAATACAACAGACTGCTTTATTTTATGACTTGCGAATTAGGCCCGTTTAGTTACGGGTTCGATCTACATCTGGCGGGCCGGACTGCTGGCTTGATTTGGGTTAATTGGACTACAATAGTGGAATAGATAGTCAATGCAACATACTTATCCAGGGCCGTTGCTAATAGTAATTAGCACTTCCTGTTTCACCGCCAATTGCATGAAACGAAAAACGCAATGCATGGAACAGGTACCCGTAGCACGTGTTAGGCTACAGTATGAAGTAATAAGCACTATACACTAAATATTAAGTTGAGGTAATTTCATATAGAAGTACGGATCTGTTATCAAGGCTCTGTTGTACGTAAATAGTATTACAAAACTGCAGTACTATTAGCTTTATCCTTTTCCCTTTTCTTCTATTCCCTACTTCAAATAGTCACTCAAGCCGCCAGCCTACACTCGCTGCTGATGAACCTCACACAGGAACTACTCCTACTATTCTCATCAACCTCACTCCCTCGAGTAATAATGCGCAGATAGGTAGTGTCTAATTTTGCAAACGTACACCAGGAATAAACAGAAGAGTTAGTAAAATAAAAGAAAGACATGCTTGGGATATATTATATCAACTTCTACTACCTCTGCTACCTCTACCATCTTTTTCTTTTTAATTTTACTCTATTATATCAATGCTTGTCATTCATATATTGCCAGATAGCCCAATGTTTGCCAAAACTTAGTATCAAGCTAAGGAGACGTACCTGGAAATAAGCACAGCTCGTCTTGACTTTGCCTACTTAAAAGCATCCTCCGACGATGGGCCGGACTCGGAAAACGCATCCGAATGGTTTGACGCAATCAGATAAGGGGAGTTTGAAAACACCAGGCACTTTTATATCGCTTGTGAGATGAGTAGCGCCAAGGCTACTTTTTCCCCTGTAAAAAGAAGCTGCACCTGCAGTATATTTTGCTGTGTCTAGGTAGGTACCGAGGCATCAACATGAGCAGAGGGCGTATTTGCATAGCTCGCTTGAGAGCATTGTTGATAAATGTTTCGTTTCAACGTCTACCTGCTGTAAGCGCGCAAGCTTACGAGTGTAAAAGCTTGCCCGAATGTTCTCTGGTGTATAAGAGCAATCTTTAGTCAATAGCAATTGTGGGAAATTGCGTACCAGTCAGCTTTTGCAATTACTTTTATAATACCGTTGTGATGCATTTCTTAGAAAATTCGGGGCCCCGTCAAGCACTTCAGTGTGATGTCTTCCATTTTTGCATACCAAGGCTCCTAATCTAGAGTTACATGACTCTATTTTTGGTGTTAACCAACCCGGCGCTAAGATGCTGGCCACCGTTTAGTCCACCTAGAATTTAAACGGACGGGAGCTATCAGCTCCCCCGCCATTATTATGCAGTGTGGGCCTTAAAGTGATGATGGGTTGGTGGTGAAGGTGGTTTGTAATTGTGTCGCTGTGTTTTTTGAGAGGACAGCTAAATCTAGGTGGTGTTGAACTGTCATATATTGGAAAGCAATGAAAAGCGAGTGGCGGCCCTGTATATACGTTGGTTTTACATCTATTTTAGCTCGGTGACTCGGATGGTGATTGGCAGCCTGCACCTCCCTTTGCTACCATTGGTTACCATCTTTTCCTCTTAGAGATGTAATATGAAAGCTTATTTATTGATAGGTAGTACTAGTGGAATGTCAGCTGCTGCAGCCACGACCGCAAAACTATTTGATCGGATACAGAAGAGCGGTAAAAGAGGTGGTGGCGCGGCTTTATCGTAGAGAGCTGAGATAGATAGGGGGTCTGACAGAAAGCGACTGGAAGAGAGCTCAGCTGAATTGGCGCTATAGGTTGGAATTCACGAGGTCTCGAGGGAAGAGGTGCACCTTGGACATATCTGCCACCAAAATTACAACAAAGTCAGCTACTTTTATATTTCTCTTTAGCACACATGCTGTGGCCAGCTGAAATGACAAAATTTCGGGCTTGAGATGTCGACTCGTGTAATTGTGGTTGGCTCAACGGCGCTGAAATGAGATGGACCGCTAACGTGGCACCATAAACTCAGCCGTATCCCAGAGCAATCTTGCGGAGTATTAGCGTAGCACGACTTCCATTCTACAGCGGCTCAGTGAAATAGAAGAAAACTAGAGTGGCAGCTCCGGCGGGATAAGATCAACCCCCAATTTTGGGGGGATTCGATTCTCACAAGTACTTATTATTCGTCCGTTAATGCATAGAGCATTGCCAGGGGCTGTTTTGACAAGCCTCGTGATCCATCAAGAGCTACCTGGCCAGGATTGGTAACTAAGCCGAGTGGCCCAGCTATTCTCAAAAGAGAACCTTGGAGATGCTTCATCCGTGCCAGTGGTTTCGTTCCAAGGAAATACCGCTCCAGCTGCTGGAACAAATGATTTCTCGACATTGTTTTTACCCCATGGCCCAAATAACAATTGAATCATCGACTTTAATCTCTGTTGTCGCATTTCGTGTCAGTTGAGAATCTCCTATCAGCAAATGAGCTATAGGTAAACTGAAGCCATCACCAAGCACATACGACCATAGGTAGTGGAAAATTCGGGGTCCCGTCAAGCTCTTCTCTTGAGTGAAATGTCTTCCATTTTTGGCATCCCAAGTCTTGAAGGAGCTATAATAGGAATGAAAAAACAACGAAGAATTGGAAACGCCTATGTATATATCTACGCAACTAGAGTTATTGCTGTTTGTGGGTAGGTTCAGGCTTCAGACAAGGGTGTCTTCTGATTTGACTCGGGGTAACTCTAATACACAGACACTGCCCTGAGCTACTGAAGATGTGAATGTTTCACTCGGTCCGCAAGGCTATACAATTAAAGCTACCAGCGTATATATGCACGCCATCCAATTTTATTTTTCACCAGCCACGCTTCGCTCAACCACCAAATCTACAATCTTTGCAATTGAAGAACCGCCCATGATTGCAAAAACAGGAAGTGTAGCCCCGAATTCCCGTCCAAACCAGTTCCTCAAATCAACAGACATGAGAGAATCAACGCCATAGTGCGATAGCGTCTTATTAGGCTCGACATCATCAGGCGAGATAGACATGGCACGCGCCAATCTCGCTGCTAGAGCGCGAAGAACAATATCGCTGCGCTCTCCTGAGTCCGAGGTCTGTCTAAAACGAACACCCGCTGCCGCTCCCCCGTTGTTGTTTGCGCCGTTGGATGTAGCAGAGCCAGAGTCGGCGATGAAGGAGAAGGGGGCAAAGAGCGGTCGGTCCATCAGCTGTGGAGGGCTGCGGCCTTTGATGAGGAGATCAGCGGGAGTGTTCAGTCCTAGGAGAACTTGGCCTTTGGCCTGAGCCACGGTCTGGGAGAGTGGGGAGCCTGGATCGCAGTACATGGTCAAGGCCGCGAGCAACTCGGTGTTTTCAATCTGCTTCATATCCTCAAGAGATTGACGCTGTCGTTGATACGCGCTGTTCTCGGCAACGATGCCAACGTTTCGCATCCAACCGATGTCAAGAGAAAGCGCAGTCTGGCCGTGTGCGAGACGGTATCTCACAAGAGCATCTTGGTATGTACATCCTCCAGAGTAGTTAGCACTGGCCATCTGGCCAATGACGCCAGCAATGGAAGATAGCATGATGAAGAAATCCAGATCCTTGGACAAGAAGCGGTGCAGATTCCAGGACGTTTGGACCTTGGAGCGCATGGTCAAGTTCCACTGCTCAAAAGTCATGCTGCTCTGGAAGACGGCATCTTGAAGAACCATGGCTGCGTTGATACAGCCTTTAACGGGCGGCATTGTACGACAACAATCATCCAGCGCATCTAAAAGATCTGTTTCCGATGCCACATCACATTTAGGCGTCACGATCTTGACGCCCCGAGCTGTCAGTTCTTTTACCATTTCCTGAGCAGCTTTGGAGGCAGCTCCTGATCGAGATGGGAGAATGAGATTTTTTGCACCATGATCAACCATCCACTTTGCGATGGCTCGACCAATGCCTCCAGATCCTCCAGCAATTAGGTAAGACGATTCTGCGTCAAACTTCCACGGTTGCTGCTCTTGGATGAATTTCTATTTGGCCAGTGTTAGTATGTTGAATGATTCATCAACTTGTAAAGGGCATTACTTACCGGGACTAGATCATCATTTTGCGGCTTGACAGTGACACGGCCAGAGACATCACTGCTCTGAAGTTCTTGGAAAGCTCTTTCAACTTCTGATGCGTTGAAACATTGAAGCTGCGGGGGCTGAATGTGCCCTTGCTCCATGAGCTCCATCGATTTCTTCAAGAGCGTACCAATCATTCTGGGGTTCAAATCAAGTACATCAATAACAGAGAAGCTGATGTTTTTGTCAAAGATGCTGATAGAAAAAGCGCTATTGGTATCACGAGTATGGCTCCTGATATCTAGGAATCGCCCACCAGTGGCCAAGCACTCACAAGAGGCCCGGACTACGTCCTCGCCAGCAAGCTGATTGAAAACAATGTCCACACCGTACTCGCCAGTCAATTGCATCACAGCTTGAGTGAAGTCAATGCTGTTACTGTCCAAAATCTGGTCTTCGGATAGACCCATGGTCTTAGTGAGAGTGTCTCGCTCCAAGGGGGTTGAGAAGGTAGCAATGACTTCTGCACCTTGCATCTGGGCAATACGAACAGCGGCCTGGCCCACGGCACTGGCAGCTGTGTGAATGATAACCTTTTCATCTCTCTCTAAACGACCAACGTTGATCAAGGCGTGATAAGCTGTCATGGATGGCACGAGCATGGAAGTGGCTGCCTCAAACGACATTGAGTCTGGAACCTTGTAGACAGACTTTTCGGTTCCTCGGGGATACTGTCGCATGCATCCTGGCGTTACCATACAGACGCGATCGCCAATTTTGATAGAGGCATCACAGTCACGTCCAACACGAGTAACAATACCGGCACACTCGGCTCCCAATTGAAGAGTAAGATGGAAATCCTGACGGTCCATGATAGCTTGGAGATCCTGTTTGTTGAACACCCAGGCTTTGGCGTCGATCTCAACATCGTTCGGGCCCAAGTCGGTATCATGCTTTGTATCACGCACAAATCGCAGCGTGTCCAGAGCACCATGGGTTCCAATAGAAAGCTGCAGAGCAGGTCCGTCATACCACGCTTTATGTTGCAGCCGGCGGGACGACAGAGAAGCAAGTTTGTCGTTCCCGGACACATCCTCGATTGCTCTCCCAGTCATCAAAAGTCCATCTCTCACAAGATATTCTAGCTCCTTAGAGGACGGAGATTTAAAGCTAGCACGGAACGTTTTGGCAATAAATTGTGCCGTCTTGAGAGAGTCAACCTTGCCTTCTATGGAAAGCGAAATGATATGGCTATCGGCCTGCTCGGCGCGAATGGTGCGGAAGAAGCCTTGCATTACACCGTAGCTGGCGTAATCCTCACTATCTGTACTACTGGCAGTTACCCAGAGAAGCTTAGTAGCGTTTCCCACAAGATACTGGAGACACTTGAAGCTTTTTTCGCTGAGCCTAGAGAGCAGTGGCTGGTTATGAACTTCAGCGATACAGACAACGACGTCATCTGGAGTTACGACGCTAAGAGACTGGGAAAGCTCATCGAGTGAGAAAGCACAAATGCTTAAAGCCCTGATGGCTTCAGGATCCAACTCCTTCTGCACAAGCTCAGCAAGCTGAGTTTGCCAGTGAGACTTTTGCTCATCGACAACAATAACGAGCTTTCCGGAATTGATCTCAGGGGCATTCTTAGGCTCCTCAACCGCAGTTGAAATGAGAATGCTCATAATATGGCACGAATCGCTCTTATAATCCCGAAGAACTACATCGTTTCCCGAAAAGCCGTGATCTCTCAAGCACTTATCCCACAGATGCTCAGGAACTGCTGCAGAATGAGGCCTCCACGCCTCTCGAGCTACCCACCAGCCAGGTACTAGACCGGCCATGAAGTTTGTGGCGATGTCATCAGGGTTGATAACCTCGAGAAGGATGAGGCGGCCTCCAGGCTTCAACGCCCTGCGGACGTTGCGAACAGTTGCCTCCAGATAAGGGGTTGCGTGGAGCACACTAGCCGCGACAACAATGTCGTAGGATTCAGTCTGGAAGCCTTGATCCTCGATAGGCTTGTCTAGGTTAAACGTCTTAAATGTCAAACGACCCTGGGCCTTGAGATGGGGCCACCTATTGCCTGCTCTCTCAAAGAACATTGGGGATATGTCAGTGTAGGTGTATTCAGCGAAACTGGAACCTCCAGTTCGCTCCTCACGCTGCTGCAGAAGGGACAGGACGTGACTCGTCATACCACCAGTACCGGCACCCACCTCCAGAATGCGTTGTGCCGGAGTCTCGTGAGAGACTAGATCTAAGATTGTACCTAGACGGCCATCCTGGCACAGCTTCTGGAAGAGGTCTGCATAAAAGATCTCTGCTTGATCTGATTCGAAGACAACTTGAAGCGGGTCAATCTCTCCTGTGAGAATCTGGGGGAGCTTTCGCGCACAACTTGTGTACAGCTTCCAAGCTGGTAGCACCTCTTCGACTTCAACAAGCCGAGCTTCAAGGTCTTCATCGCTGATGCTTTCACCAAGAAGCCTATCTTCGGGAGTCATATTGCTGACATGGTGCTCCATCCACTCAACGTGACGAGCCAGGGAGTCGGGAATCTTGGCACGATCCAATCTCTGAAGTACGCGAACGGAGACGAGATCCAAAGCTGAACAAATCTTGGCGTGATTTCCTATCACTGTTGTCTCGTCTTTCTCAGATGGATCTGCTTTGCATACAAGAGAGAGCTGCTGTGGCTCAAGCAAACTAATTTGAGGCTTCCACTCAGTGCTGTACAGTAATTTTCTCTCTTTCGACGCAGTTTCGTTTGAGACAGCTGCGGTGATGGCCTGCTCCATCGTGCAGAGAACTGTACCATCGTCAGCAAGAGCAGCAAGAGTTCCGCGTTCACCATGCCCCTGGGCATCTTCAAATGCCACAGCTGAAGTGGATGTCGAGATCCATCGGATGGAACCGGTATCAGGGGCCTGCCATTTCGAAGAAGATGCAAACCAGGCATCCAGGAGGCGAACTGGAACATTGGCAGCACACTGCTGACCAGAGCTGACACGCAATACATGGAAAGCTTGGTCAAGCACAACAGGGTGCATCAAACTGTTTGTCTTGTATCTATCCTTGGATACGTCGATTGAGGCTATAGCAGTGGTCTTTGCGTCCCATCGTGCATCTTGCACGAGCTGGAACCAGTCGCCGTACTGCAAACCAACTTCTGCAGCATCGCGGTACAAGACAGCAGAATCGACCGGCCAGACGCAAGATTCTGCAGCTTGGCTGAATTGCTTTTGAATCTTGCTGTCTCTCAGTTGCCTGCGCTCGCTACCGTAGATACTTGTTGGCTCCTTATAATCAACTTGAATGCTAGCATTGAAACATTTGACCCAACTCTCACGAGTATAGGAGAAAATGTCAATCTCGAAGCCCAGAGAGTCGTCCTTATCGTGTCCTTTTTGCAAATCTACTGGACGGAGATGAACTTGGGTTTCAGTTCTGTCCTCCCACGTCTCCTGCACAAGTATCGGACTAATGAAATCGGCCTGTTTGACGAGGAAGCCAAAGATTTCACGATCACTGGGGGTCATCTGTTGGACAGCCTCAATGGCCATGACCAGCATACCAGCTGCAGGATAGAGAACTGTGTCACTGACCTTGTGGTGACCAGCCCAAGGAACGGACTCGACACTCAGGAAATTCCTCCAGCGAGGAGCAAGAGGGTTCCAGTCAGATGCACGGGCTCCAAGAAAATCGCCGTTTAACTTTCCTCGAAGCCTGTAGTCCCGACTGATGCGAGACTCGGCCCAGTAATTTTGGGATCTGTCAAACGGGTAGTCGGGAGTATCGACTAGGAAAGCCGGCTTCTTTGCCAGTTCCTTGGAGTCGACACCAGACTCCTGGTTGACGGCAGAGATGGAAACACTATATCCTGAGCAGAACAGCTGTCCCACAAGCTCCAGGGTCATCTGGATAGGCGGACGCGATCGCTGTAAAGCAGCATGGTAGCGGATAAGCTGCTTCTTGTTTACAGTTTGGTGGATGGTATCTTGGGCCACGCGTCGCAGAGCCGGATGGGATCCAATCTCAACCAGATCAGTGATGTTTCTCAGCCCAATCTGGACCTTTGATGGCTCTTGGGTCAGCAATTGCACGGCATCCGCGAAGCGAACTGGGGAAACCATGTTGTCGACCCAGTATTGACCCGTCTTCAGAGCAGCCGGGCGCACGATTTTGCCCGAAACGGATGACACCATGGGAATAGCACTGGCAACTTTGAGATCCTGGCGAGATGCACCCTCTAGCGATCCCATCCTAGTAATGTACTCTTCAGCAATGGCTTCCATTGCTGGTGAGTGGTAGGCGACTCCAGTTTTGAGCTTTTGAGCAAAGATGCCGTCCTTGTCAGCCTGTACCTTGATGGCATCAATGGCCGTTTCAGGACCTGATAGTGTGCAGTTAAGAGGGCTGTTAACGCAAGCCACGCAAACAGAGCCAACTTCATCACCAATCGCGGCCAGGTATTCTGGGACATTCGCTTCGGTCAAGTTGATGGACATCATTGCGCCAGGGGATGAAACATTGTCAGCCTTGAGCTTTCCTGCAAGTTGACCTCTTAAATACGAAACTTTGCAGGCAGATTCCAATGATAAGGCACCAATGGCATAGCTTTATGAATAGCAAAATGAATTAGTATCAATCGCTTGAACAACATAGCATTAGAGTAGGGCTTTCACTTACGCAGCGGCAATCTCTCCTGAAGAGTGGCCGACCACAGCCTTGGGAACAATACCAAAACTAGCCAGTAGTTCCAACAGGGCAATTTGAATTGATGTAGACAAGGGCTGGCTGTACTGTGGCAAATCGATGTTCTTGCTTGAGCGCAACTCATCTGTAACGCGAAAGAGTTTGCTTGTTAGCCATACACACGAATAGATTATCAAGCTAGGGTATGGGTCTCTTACCAAAGATGGACCATGTGCATCCAAGGCTCTCATAGATCTTATCACTCCTCTGAAGAGTATCTGCAAAAATGGGATATTTCACTAGGTCCCATCCCATGCCTGTGTATTGGGCTCCTTGTCCAGTAAACACAAACGCCAGTGTTGCATCTGCTGAGCTCCTCATAGGCTTCACGGCATCAAGACCTGGCGTGCCATCTTGGTCATTTACAGTAATGGCGAAGCTTCTCCAGAGCATATGTGTTCGGCGGGCAGCCAACGTGTAAGCCAGGCGATCGAGCTTGATACGATTGCCTGCGATTTTCTCATTGTAGAAGAGCTCGTAGTCACGTATGGAACGTTTGGTTGCTTGTTCGTCTGCAGCAGACCACACAAGGAGTTTTGGAAGACGTTCTGTTGTAGAAGATTGCGAAGATGCTTTGGTATATGCAGTCTTCTCAGAGCCAACAGAGAGGTCAGAATCAGAAAAGTCTTCAAGACGGCCATCGATGATGGGCGATGGCGGCGATACTAATTTACCAGCTACATCTTTAGGAACTGTAACTGTGCAGTGATTGCCGGGTAAATCTCTCTCGCGCAAATAATGTAGCGCATCATCGATTACGACGTGGGTGTTGGAGCCGCCGAAGCCGAAAGAGTTGACGGAGGCTCTGCGCAGACCTTGGCTGGGCCAGAAGATGCTTGCAGTTGGGATCTGGAATGTATGCCGAATTAGAAATCTGCAATACGTATGGGGCTATCACTCGGAGTCAGAACATACCGAGATATGCCAGAAGTCTGCGTCTATTGCAGGGTTGATCTTCTCAAAGAGTGCATTAGGCGGAATGACGCCCCTTTCCAAACTCACTGGAGACCAAATATCAGTCATCATATTGACAAATTATCTTGCATGCAACAAATGACAACTCACAAACGACTTTCAGTAAGCCAGCCAAGCCACTAGCACCTTCAAGATGGCCAATGTTTGATTTGACGGAGCCACTATCAGTGAGCCGTGTTAGCAGAACAGCATCCCTGGATTCAAAGAGCTAACAAATGTCACAAAATGAAGGAAAGAAATAGCGACTGACATGTATAGCGGTTCTGTCTTGGATCGGTATCCTCGAAATACTCTCCCTATAGCCCTTGCTTCTATCGGGTCTCCTACCGGAGTCCCCGTTCCTGTATCAGGTGTTAGCAAAGGCCTCCATTTCATTTGTCCTTGCGTGAAGGTTCAATTTACCATGTGCCTCAACATAGCGCGTGTCGGTGAGCGGAAGATTGGCTTGCTTGTAGACATGTTCAATAAGCTCCTCTTGCGCCTTCTGACTCGGCTGCGTCAAAATCGGAGTATATCCATCCTGATTTGAGCCCGTCGCACGGATAACAGCCCGAATCATGTCACCATCTCGGACGGCCGCGGCAATTGGCTTAAGCACGACGGCAATGATGCCTTCACCCCTGGCATATCCCCTTGCGCGGTGGTCAAAGCTGTAGCAGCGACTGTCCGGTGACAGGAAATTCTGGCTCGATAGGAAATGGAAAATGGCAGGGTCCAGCAGCAGGTTGGCTCCGGTAACAAGGGCCTGTTAAATGCAGGAATGCGACTTAGCCGTTTTGCCTTTTTCAACAAGATTTGTCATGGAAGCTTCTTCCGAAAATTCCATTGCAAGGGGGTGGACATTAAAAGGGTCGGTGGATGAACTTGATTGACTCACACATGATGCGTCGCCGCTACGCAATGTCTTACACGCCATATCCACTGCTACCAAACTACTGGAACACGCTGTGTTGACGTGAACGCTCGGTCCATGCAGATCGAAATACCAACTGACACGATTGGGTATCACGCAGGAGACTGTACCACCGGTAATGGCTGTCCGCTCTGCATTATCGGGATCCATTGCTACCAGTCTCGCATAGTCTTCTAACATGGAGGCATGGAAGACAGCAGTCTGTGATCCCTTTAGGTTTTCGATGGGGAATCCGGCTGTGAGTATCACCGTTAGTATAACATGTAGTAGTCACAAACATGATACGGCAAGGACAGTAGCACAGCTGAAATAAGAAAGTACAAAATCAGGAGGACATGGCGGCTGTCTACTACAGGAATCACCCTCAAGAATCTTGTACTATATGCTTCTTACCTTTCTCAAATGCCCGATATGAGGCCTCCAGAGTCAAGCGTTGCATCGGATCCATGGCCGCAGCCTCCTTGGCTGTTACCGAGAAGAAGGGTGCGTCGAAGCCAGCAAGATCGTCTGTGATGAAATGTCCTCCCTTGGGGAAGGGCTGTACAAGTTTCCAAGCCAAGTCAGCGAGATATCAGCGTGAGGCTTGAAAGCCTCGAGAGAGTGTGAACCAGCTTCTTACCTTGTCTGGTTTCGTGTCCAAAAATGATTGTGCACTCATGCGAGACTCAGGCCAGCTGGTCATCAGATTTCGTCGGTTCTCCAAGACGTCCCAGAAACTCAAGTCATCATTTACACCTTGTGGGAGTCTAAAGGAGTATCCGACGACGGCGATGTCGTCGTCTCCTTGGTCAGGGATTTTGGATGTGGTTTGTGCCATTGTCACAACGATATTGATGTAGAATATGTATGGTGATGATGATAATAGAAGAGATTGGTCCACACCAAACAGCAATGACAAAGAACCAAATGTCGAGCAACAATGTTTCGTCTTACGGGAGTAATGGAGGATAAATGCCTGCTGCAGTATGGAATGCTTGCCTTGGAGAACTCAAGGCAGGACTGGATGCCCTTTTTCTACTTTGCGAGTCCGTCTTCAAGAGAGAGCGTCCCATTTTTTGTAAAACATCCCAAGGAGGTCAAGTACACGAAGTGATTCTCAGGGTCCTCCTATCCACCGAGATACCGCAAGATATGCTATCATAGGATCAAGTGATAATCTGAATAGCCCCTACTAGACCCGGCCGGCGCAACGTAGCTCCCGAATGGCGTTGACAAGCTTAAGAAAGTCCTCCTTGGCAGAGGTACTTGCTGTTTCCGGGGAAGATGGAAGACGGTTGTCATCTGTTAATTCATCTGCCTACTCAAATTTTCCTTTTGAAGTCACATCAAGTTTTTTCAAACACTACCAACGTTGCTGTTTCCGGGGAAGATGGAGGACGGTTGTCATCTGTTAATTCATCTGCCTACTCAAAGATCCATTTGAAGTCACATCAAGTTTTTGGAGACACTACCAACACTTGGTCGTCCCTGACTAGCTCAATTTTAGCGAAAGAACAAGTTACTAACCCTTGATTCTTTTCCAATCTCCTGATTGAACAACCGCGCGTCCCTGTTATACGGAAATCAAATACCGAACCGAACCAATTTCACGGAATCCCGCCTGACTGATACGTAACATCGGCGCTCCAATTTTCGGCCCTGGCAGCCTACCGCCCCCTTCTACATTGCGTCAAACTGTTTGTCTGACAATTGTGAAGATTGTCCGGGACTAAGGCAGGTGGGAGTGAAGTTCCCATCAACCTCATTGCAATTCAAGGAAGTGACTTGGTACGTTTGCAATTGCTTCGTACTGGGTGGGCTGCGAGCGATATGGTCCGCGGGTAAACATGCCTGACAACGTCGGTGTAGTAGACTGTAGGGCCGGCTTGCAAGGTTACCCCGGGAGGTTTAGACGTTTAGGTCGGGATTGCTCCCCACCGGTAGCACCGATCCGTTGTCACGGGAATCAGGACCAGGTCCAATTTTCCAGGCTGCTGCTCTGCCGGTGATCATAGCTTGGAGAACGGCACTTGTCAGCCGAGTTCATGGAGAGCCTCGGGAAATACGGAATACCAAATGGAGTAAGTGCACTTTTGGCATGCAAAAACAAGAGAAAAGAAGTAAGAAATTGCTCATTACATTATACCTGCTAAGCAAGATGCGAATATGATGTCTTTTCCGGCGTATCCGCTTGCTAATACGCACATGAAATGCTATGCTACCGATTACTCGTCTTCTAAGACCTGCGTGCCGATACCATCACGCCGTTTGCGGAAAAGAACATGTTCAAATGTGTTCTTTCGCCCTCAAGTAATTCTTCCTAGACGTCAACGTTCTTCATCCCGACTGTGCTCGCTCAATCGTACGCTCAATGGCCCGAAGAGCCCCTGATAGTCCCTCGGCCGACTTGGCTCCGGGCACCTTATGCCCTAGCTGATGGGAGAACAGCTCCCGCTCGTCATTGCACAGTTGAAACAGCGACTGGTGCAGCTTCACCGGATCCCCCATGCCGCTACTGGTCCAGAGGCCAGACAGGGGCGACAGCGCTACTAAGCGGGCAGACGTGTCGTTGGAACCAACGATATGAGCAGTGGGGACGCGGATCGCGATCCCGTCCACGGCAGGGTCGAGGCATCTGAGCGACGCCGGCTCTTGGAAAATGGCGGCGGGATCCAATGGCGGCGCAGCGCTTAAAAAGATGCCGCACTGGAAGCCTGCAAAGCCCTGTCTAGCGTCTTCAGCGAGGAGCATTGCCGCGACTATACCGCCTTCTGAGAAGCCCATGACTCCTTGGAAAGGCCCGTCGTTGGCGATGAATTCCACAAGGCCGAGGAGGAGTTGTTGCGATTGGGCCTGGTTGATGGGCTTGTCGAACCAGCCAAAGAATTCATCAGCAACAGCTTCGGCCCCTGAGGCGGAGACACGTACATGTACCTAGTTAGTCTGGAGTACTTGCACTAGAAATGCAGAATAAGGGGGGAGGGGCACCGGGGAGATGGATTAGATGGACATGTGCTTATGTTCAATCTTTGTTTCTTTGCTTCCAGGGTAGGGAGTAGATGGCCTCACCTTCACTCGGCTCTGTTGACACAACACCATCTATAAAAACAAACTCATGACTGCCGAGTTCTTCTCGGAGCCTCGCTGCCAGTCGACAAGTATACGTTAACATATGTATATCATTAGCTTTGGTTTCAAAATATTGTAGTCTTACCAGTCTGCAACTCGAAAATCTAGTCAAAATACGTTAGCAACCCGGAACAGGGTGACCATGCCTTTTTGGAGGCGAAAACTCGGCCAACATACCTGGCTGGAGGTTCCACGCCCGTGGAGACAAAGAAATCGCATGGTGTTGAACTGCTGAATGCCTAGTTTTTTGCCGTTGCGCGCAGGTAGGTATTGAATCTTAAATTTACAGGTCTATTAGCTTGTACGACATTCGGTCGTCTTAAGATGGCTAAGCTATCATCATGCTGCCGCGCTTTTGAGAGTGTATTAGCGCGTTTGACGAGCCGTCTCGGCTGTCGATCTTTTTCCGCGACATTTTCCTGGAGCTTTTAAGCCAACATGGGTGTTATAACCCCCTGGATTTTCTCAGGATGCTCCGCATACGGTCTCCAGTTTCAACATGGGCCTTGCTGGCTCTCATATATGAGGTCCCGCTAAGTTGGTCTTAATTATTAAGCTAAATCGCTTTCTTCCATGTCCTATGTACCTATGCGAGGACCGGGGTCAATGAAGGAGTGGTGTTTGCTGAAGGATTCGAACATACGAGATATCGCATCCTGTTGCCTTCTCATTCATGCGTATGCGCGTTGGTTCAGCTACTCATTGAATGATTGGTCGTGTGCTGCATATGTGGAGGTTCTTCACTAGCACGAAATCAAACATATAACAGCATCTATATCCGTACCCTGAAAGAAGCTTCTCCCAACTTTCCCCCGACATTTCTCAGGAGCAACATTCCGCATTACCCGCGGATGATGACCTGCATGTGAAAATCATCTCACTGTCTTTCCACTCAGCAACTTGTAATTCCATACGCTGCTGTCGTGTTTCCGGAGAGTCTTTCTCATCTGACAAGTTCTCCACACTCTCTGGATATCCACCCAGCCAGCATTTTCAAACCATGGCTCTCGCTCTTCCAGCTGGCGCCGCGGAAATCATTGTCCGCAAAAAGGCGCTATATTGCCGTTTCGCCGACACCAATAACTGGGGCCTGGCCGACAAGGTTATGTTACCTGACTACACCTTTACGGCTGTTGATGAAGATGATAACATCGTCCGCCTTAATGACACGGACTACCATTGGACCTCGCTGGCAGACTGGGTGGCCTTTTTTAGCAGCATATTCGCGCCAATCCAAACGATGCATGTTGCTGGCTATCCAGAGCTAGAGCTGGTGGCCCCAGACGAGATCAAGGCCATATTCGGCGTAACTTATCTGGTCGGTACCAAGGAGGCTAACAAAGGGGTGCATGGTACTGGCGGGGGGCACTATTACGAGACGTGGAAGCTCAAGGACGGCGATTGGTTCCTACAGAAGACTAAGTTTGTGAGGATCTATTGGAAAGAAATGACCCTGTAGCTGGCTGGTCTGCGTAATACG
The DNA here is from genome assembly GCA_030708095.1 of Trichoderma sp. CBMAI-0020. Classification (NCBI taxonomy): domain Eukaryota; kingdom Fungi; phylum Ascomycota; class Sordariomycetes; order Hypocreales; family Hypocreaceae; genus Trichoderma; species Trichoderma sp. CBMAI-0020. The sequence continues at coordinate 3,067,159 of JAJNCI010000001.1, forward strand.
CCCTTGTGCAGTACCCCAGCATATATGAGTAGTCATAACCGTTGGCGATAAATCCTAGTACTATAGTAAAACCAATGCATGCAAGTCGCCCTGCACTGGGCCCCTCTACTCTGCATTAACGACGATCACTTTTAGATGAAGCAGATAAAAGGAGCACGAAATCCTGGAAATGCAGCTCCCTGGCTCCCTGGCTCCCACTTGCCGTGGCCGAACTTCCAGATTCCCGCCATATGGAATGGCCTTTTGTTCTCGTCCTGTGGGGATTCACGGCTCCGTACCGGGGCCTAGACAGGACATCGGTGCTAAAAGCGATCGAGAGAGGCTTAGACAGGCTTAGCGATAGAGTTGAAGCACGAACTATGTAGCATGGAGCTAAACTTTGAGAGTCGACGTGAAAGACGCTCCGAAGAAAAGAAGACAAGAAAAAGTCGGCCAATGCCCTTGTGCTATCCCCATAATTGATAACGTTACGCTACAAAACACCGAGTCCGTCTCGACGGGCTACGACTGGTGCGGATCTTTACCACTAGTATAGTATACCCGTAAACCCTTTTTAGTCTTGTCCAAGCGTATGATTCCCTCTCAAAATATTTCATAGGAGACTGCTCATATACGAACGACAGCTGGCATCTGATATCACGAACAAGGAATACTGTATACTATGCATGAACACACCAAGTACTGGGCTCCTGGTATTACACATAGTGTAGTAATCCGTCAACATTGTCCAATCTGACAGATTGGAGTTAATTACATTCAATGACAGAAATTTGATGTCAATGCCCGAACGAATCCTCCCCCAGCATTTCCAAAGCGGGCATTTTACCGACCATGCTCTCCCTAGTTACTATCGCTGGGAACTGCCGCGTTCCCGCAAAAACAAGATGGTACATTGTATTTAATTTGCGTTACTGGAGCCGAGGCAGCTGTCGCTGTTAGAGGTATTGACATGTAATATTTTTGGACCAGGGATCACGCAATCTCCTGCCTCTGTCTAGCATCCATATATTACCCGTCCTAGGTACTGCTCTACTTTGTATGCTTGTATGTACATGTACTATTTACACTACCTTGTATCTGCCTCGCTTCATACACGTACGAAGTAGATATACAGCACATGCCTAATCTTTATTAGCTTGTGATAGAAATATGGTTGGTACAAACAACTGTCAAAAATGCTGGAATCATGCGACTCCTGCATGAGTTGCCACACTATGTACCTTTACCAGTAGTCCTCGTTTTTTTTTTTTTTTTATGTTTGTTTGTTTTATTATTAATGTCCACTAAGTAAGCTACATATTTGTAGTAAGGCGGTTGGTTCTAGTCCTAGTCTAGCTCCCTGGGCTGTTTCCTCTTGTTTTTGGCTTATTGTTTGATGTGGGTTATTGTTGCAGTTTTGGAGGGTGGTTTTGAAAGTTTTGGAGGGTGGTTTTGGAAGTTTTGATCCTTCCTTTGTGAGTTCGTCCGCTATTTTGTTGCTGTGGATGTCTTTGTGCTTGGGGACCCAGGTTGCTTTGGTGCATATTCTTAGTTGGAGGTCCTTGGTGATTTTTCTGAGGCCTATATAGACCCCTTGCGAGGAGTGCGGTGTTTTGCCTAAGATACTATCGACTATAGTTAAATTGTTTAGAAAGAGAATGATCTCTTTAATATCTGGGTCGGCCTGAATCCGTTCCCTAGTGAGTTTGATTGCTTCGTGGGCCCTTACTGCTTCCGCATTGTATACTTCTGCGTTTGGCAGGCAGCCTTTGGCTTTGGTGGCTTGGGCTTTGTGAAAGGTGACTGCTCCCTATTCCGTGTTTCCGAGCTCGTCCGTGACGAGGGTGCTAGTAGTCTTCGCATTAGTACGGACAATTATTTCGAACCAACACTTGGAAGAAGACGCAAAAAAAACTTGGCATCATGAAGTATCTAGGTGGCCTTTGTATTCTTTCCTTTTTTTATTATCAAAGACTAGGGTATATGTAGATAAGTTGGTCGACCTTTGCCTGACGCAGTCCTTATGTAGTTCTTGGCACTCCACCTCTACGGTGTTCTTACGAGTATATGCTAAAATAGAAGCCTAGGGGTAAACACCAATAACCACATAAACAACCACAGGGGGGGGGGGGGGGGGGGGGTTCAACAGTTAGGGACTTTTGCTTGTTGTTGACTCCGACTAGTTGAGAACAGTTGCAGCAGTAGCATCCTCGGCATCAACGCCTCTGAACTCAAAGTACTTGTTCCACTCAGGGTCCTCAATAAGAGTCTGTGCTAATCTCCTTTCATAGAAGATGGACACTTCTGGGCCCTCATCTGACTCTGGGTCATTGCTGCGGGGCGGGTAAACGATGATGACACCTTCAGTAATACGATCTGTAAGGTGGCGATAGGTAATAGCCTTTGCGAAGCCAAAGTCAGTCGAGGCCATGCTAGCATCCCGGTGGTCGGTCTGAAGAATCGACATGGGTGGCAGGGAGTCTATGCGGATATTAAGACTTGTCTTGTCGCGAACTGTGGCCACCATGTCCAACGTCTTGTCAAGGGCCTCCTGAGTCACACTGGCCGTCATCTGGCGCACGTACTGGGCTATCTTGGACAGCGGCCACTCTGAAATAACCTCAGCTATTGTTGGCTGTGTGACAGGGGCGGTTGTGGATAGAGCTGCGAACATGACATTGCCCCGAATTCGTGGAGTGACGCTGTTCCAGCGCCTGCGCATGTCGATGGCCTCCGCCCAGAACATCTTTGATGCTGGATCCGGGTTAAATATAGGGGCACGCACACGAGTCACCGTACGCCATATAAACGCAGAGAAGGCATCATAGGTAGAGATCCACCCGTCTGTTGGCGTGGCCAGCTTCTTCAACTCGGCCGCTTTGCTCTTGGGCAAGTGGAAGAGAAGAGACACTCCTTGAATGTGACCGGGATGGCGTTCTGGTGCCGGAGGCCCATCCACCTTCTGATCTTCAGGTGGCTCTGTCTTAATAAAGGGCGAAAGATCCTGGTTCTTGGGATCCCAGGCTGGAAAGGGAGTCTTGTGTAAGACAGCGTAACAATTTTCCGCCAGTTGACGAGTATAGCCGGCCCAGCCCATGACATCGTTAGAGTAGTGATGGTGATGCATATTGAAGACTAATCCGCCCCTGATGAAATTCATCTTGAATGCAGCCACGATAGGGCTAGCGTCAGGGTGAGCCTCGGGCTTCTCGCCATAGGTCATTGGATCAACACTCCAGAGTTTGAGGTCACCAAGCGGCACCGCACTGAAGTTCGCCTTCTCGATATCGTCGATGGACGGGTACTTGTCAGCATCTTCTGGTGCATCGAGCCACTGTACAAACAAGCGGGCGGTGCTATTCTTCTTGCAAACGTACGAGTGGCCACCACCAGGATCCTTTTCAATAGTGCCACATAGATGCTTTGCCTGACCAAGAGTTCTTGCAAGGCCTTCCTTTATGATTTCAACAGCTTGAGGCTTGGCCGCGTCGTCAATCTTGAAGAACAATGCGTAATTGTTATAAGTGATGACTGAGAGGTAATCCAGAGTAGAAACTTTGAATCTCTCCTCTTCGGGACCATTTCCCCATCCGAATGGATGGATATGGAATACCTCTTCTTTGGGTGCCATGGTATCGGCTGATGGCGTAAAGGAGATTTGAAAAAAAAAAAAAAAGAAGGAAAACTAAGGTATGTAATAGGGGGTAAAGCTCAGTATTAGAGAATGGCGTTATTGGTTGGGTATAGAGTTCTCAGCTTGCTCTCAATCTGCTTTCATTTGGAAATTCATTGCTTCCCCTTTCTTGTCTTTAAATATGTGATCTGTAGAATCAAGACTATCTTTACGGTGTGTTTTCTCCCCCTCCTCTGGAGCAACGCTATCGTGTCAAGCGAAGACGCTAAGTTGGATTTGATACATGCAATCAGGTCAGTTAATGCGATATATGAGCCAAGCCTTGAAACTAACGTAGTCGGAAATGATAGATTCCAAGCTATCCAAGTTCCCCCTCCTGCGTTATACCTAAAAGACGCCGTTGAATGCTACCGTGGAGACTGAGAAGCGGTATTCTTCCAACGAGATCCTTGTTAACTTCATAACCTGATTGTAACGAGGAAACCCGATGGCAAATGCGGCTGCGGTGGAGAGATCAGGGGAAGAATTGCCGCTCATACGGGCCTACATACTGTGCAATGAGAATGTACCTTGTGTATGTACTCCGTATTTTCTTGTACATTTACCCAGGCAGACACATACTAGGTAGGTAAGGCAGCAATATGTCAAGTCTGCCGAGTTCTGCATGCTGCCAGGTGTGCCTGCATGCTCCACACATGTGCATATATCTTGGTGTGTGTACAGAGGACATTACCTACCAATCTCAACGTATTTTATACCTATAGTTCCTTTGGTATTCAGCATCAGTAGATACGTGTATAACATACTACCAACGTGGGGGGCTATGTGAGTAGTAGTATCAATGTCTCGGCGCTGTTAGATACCCTCTCGGCTATCGACATCTGCGCTCCACACTGTTTAGCACGGTTTATCACCTGCGAGCAAGAGCAATGTGAGACAACGCTCTACGTCTAGAGAACCTCATCCCGTGCGCCGGCTTTGGTGATCCCTGCACCGTGGTCAATGGGAGGCGATGGGATTCTCATCCCGGGCTTCTAGTCAGGGCTTTGGCCGTTTAGCCCCCGTGGTCCGCGCGGACGGCTTCCGGAGGATGCGGTATTAACCTAGAATGGCTGTAATGTGGATGAACGCCGAGTCGCGACAATTTGAGCAAGGGTGGGCCATGTCACAAGCCGGCCTGCTTTGCTTTCCTCCAGCCGAAGATGATCGGTTCATGAAGAGTTTTCAGTAAGACCATAGGCAACACCGCGGCTTGAACCAAATGCAGTAAAAACTGATCCCAGCGGCTCAGTACTTCGTTTACTCGTATGGAAAAGTGCAGCAAGTGCTGGTAAGCAGCATGGTGAACCCGGTCGAGTTCGTTTCGAATCCTGGGACGATGCTAGATTACGCATTGGCCGTAATAGTACGAGCATCAGTTCCCGTCCTCTGATTTGTGAAAGGGACTCGCCTGGATGCAACGTTCTTTCTCCTGACGTTCACCTAGCCATCTCCATCCAACAACTTTATCTTGGACAAAGTTCCACCTACGTGACGAGGAGAGGTTAAACAGACGAAGAGTGTTCGTAGACTGACCAGAGCGCGGCACGCAGCAATTAGTCTTGTATAGGGAGGACGTCCATGCAAAGACAAGCAGACATCTTATCTTTGGTTGACGGAAAACATTTCTACTTTTTCTCCCAACACGCTGTCTTGGCAAACTTGCTGTCTTGGCAAACTTAAACCCTCTCTCATCATGGATCTCAACGGCCCTGCCATTCCGGCACCTCCTGGCGAGGTCTCGATACTGGACAATCCTCCGAATAGCAACGGACTTGCTTTGGGCGTCCAAATATTCACTTGCGTGGTCGCGACGCTATGCTTTGCCCTTCGAATTTACGGTCGAGTCCTTTTGGTGAAGAAATTCCAGGCAGAAGAAAGTAAGTTTACCCGATGCATAGTGACAGTTCACTTATCATGTCAAGCGTCGTGCTGTATACGCATTTACTAACTGCGTCTTTGCATTATATTAGTTTTGGCTATACTGGCTTATGTTCGTGACCCATCATGCTACCCGTACAGAAAACGAGGAGTGTGTTGTGGCTAATCTTGTGTTTGATACTCGAATAGGGTTGCTATTGGGGCGCTATTATTCCGACGCTTGAGATGCTCAAGTATCCTGGTTACCTTGTTCACGCATGGAATGTCCGACTCAAAGATGTCATTCCAACGACCTACGTAAGCAGTCGCCTTTGGATATCTCGACTCTGTAATTACAGAAAACTGATGTGCCGCATATGCAGTGGGTGTTCATTTTCGGTGTCTTTTACTCCCTCGTCCTTCCGCTGCTAAAAGTAGCCATCATGATTGAATGGGTTCGATTGTTTGTTCCCAGTTCAAAAACCAAAAGCTTTTTCTTTTGGGGGGCCGCTGTGATTTCGGTCATCCAGGTTGGGGCTGGTATCGCCATCATCATTTCTCTCAACCTCCAGTGCACTCCGCATCAGCGCATCTGGGATTTTACAGTCTCTGGTACATGCTGGAATCTGTATACGCTGCAAGTCATTTCTGCAAGCATTCAGCTTGCATCTGATATTGCCATGTTCTGTCTGCCGCAGCATACTATCTGGACCCTGCAGATGACGTGGCAGAAGAGACTTGGCGTTGCTGCCATTTTTGGCATGGGTGTGCTGTGAGTAAAGCCCATCTTTCAATTGAAATCCCACTGGATGGAAATGATTTCTTTTTGCTTGTGAAAATCAAACAGCTCATATTCTAATCATCATGTTCTTTTTAGTGCTATCGTTGCAGCCTCTTTCCGAGTCGACGTGACAGTGAAGCACGGTAACTCCCCCGACTCCATCTACACGCTTGGCCCGATCGTGTTTTGGGCCTCGGCCGAAATGACATGCGGATTCTTTATTCTCTGCGTGCCTTGCATTCCCAAGATTATTCAAGAAGCGGGCATTATCCCTGCCATCAAGAAGGGAACAGGCATACTACACTCTGGCGGCAGATCCAACCAAGTTTCAAGCGGTTATGGTCGCGGCGGTGGTACCACTAAGACTTCCGTGTCCGCAAACAAGGATTATTATCAGCTAGAGGAGGAGGGAATGAACATGAAGAATCTATCAGAGTCGACGGAGCATTTGCACCATGGCTCACACGCCCCTGCCATCACTCGTACCACGCGTGTGACAGTAACCAACGACAGCCGCTCTGTCAGTGATTCTGACAGCAAGAACAATGGCTGGGGTCATTAGATGGGACCATGACCGGATGCAACGATGAGGCTGCTTCGAACGGCCATGGTACCCTTTCCAAAAAAGCTTCAAATTTTCTTCATGTACTACTATACTAACGGCCAAGGCGCTGGTACCACCGGCGGTGTGTTGCCGAAAATCTTTTGATTTCTTGTCTTCTCTTTCATCTCCTTTGTCACTCCATAGTATCTAATATTCGATGATAGTCTCGAGGAATGAGCAATCGCCCTTACGGGACTTGCATGGCTATTTCCTATATCCCATATTTCAAACTAATATCCTATATAGATGAATATACAGCTACAGCGCTGGAACGTTGGCTTACGCCTACCTACTATCCTTTATATCAACTGTGGCGTGTAGTCAAAAGAATTCTGGTGTTTTTGATGCCGGTGATCAATACGAGAAGTAATGTACATGGCGATATAATATCAATCGCTTGCCTATCCATCGTTGCTCCTCGTACGTCCGTCCCTGTTACCTTGGCACCACGGTCTAGGATATAGGGAGCGGCGCTGCAGCTAGCATCCGAACTGGCCACTAGCACATGCGGTTCCAGAGAATAGGATCAATCTTGTTGATCAATACTTGCTTAGTATTACATGGTGAAAATGCTCATGTCTGTCCTCTCTGGCTATGACAATTACCGCTGTATGGCTGGGGTACCAGATACGCGTAGTGACTTCCGACTTGGAGTGGATATTGCGAATAAGCGCTGTCAAATTTAGATGCCGAGTAAAAACCTCCGTACGCGCCAGAGCAAAAGCCACAAAACAATATACCGAAAGCATCCCATGAGCTGCGCGGGTGACCATCCGCAAACATTGGCGATCAATATAAGGAGACCCAGCACCACTTCCAGCACATACGACCATAGGTAGTGGAAAACTCGGGGTCCCGTCTGCTCCCCCATAGATAAGCCACTAACCGGCAGATTAGTAGTTGAGTGGGTGACCATCAGCGAACACCGGCTGTTGTATGTTTTTCTTTTTTACTTATACAGTTTCTTTCTGGTTGTCTATGTAAGAAGACTTACCACTTAGACCAACACATACGACCATAGGTAATGGAAAACTCGGGGTCCCGTCTGCTCCCCCATAGATAAGCCATTAACCGGCAGATTAGTAGTTGAGTGGGTGACCATCAGCGAACACCGGCTGTTGTATGTTTTTCTTTTTGCTTCAATTTTCTTTTTATTGTGAGCAGCGGTTATCGTGTATAAATGCTTCTACCATCATCACCACATAAGCCTAGACCAAATCCTTCCGGAATTATTCCTTGCTGTAATTGGCCGTAAAAATTTCAACCCCTGCCGCAGGTGCTTGATGGTGGGATGGAGGGGCGTGGCGCATGCAAGTACCCCCATGCAGTGCATCGCCGCCTTTCGCATGTAATTTGAGGGAGTTATCTAGCACCCCAATTTCATCATCCAACACCCCAACTGAAGCGCAATAGGGCAGCTAGTCCATATATTAAATGCAGCTGCCAAATACTTTTTAGAATAGCATTAGTACTAGTAGCAATAATAGTTGTAGTAATAGTAACAGCAGCAGTAGCAACAATAGCGGCAGCGGCTTATGCTACAGCTGGAGTGCTGAATAACATAATTGAGGTGCTGGATAAATTCTTGTGCTCTCTAATTTTACAGCGGCAGGCTGCTCGCTAAATCGCGCCAGGCGGCTATCAACTCACTCGCCTTTCGAGCAGCCGTGCCTTTGAAGCTTTGTTACTTTGCCCGGACCGAGTCTTTTTTCTTCTCTGCATTCGCAACGACGGCAGTGAAATCTGCGCAACATGACTATCACTGTCATTCTTGGGGCCCAGTGGGGTATGTTCCTCTCTCTTTCTTGCAATATGTCCTTCCTCCACCCAGCCGATGTCGGTTCCAGCTCATGATACTGACCAGGACTTGTGCAGGCGACGAAGGCGTGAGTATTCGGGGAGAACCACACACAGCCAATCACACCCAAGTACTGACGATACTGCGTACTCAGAAGGGCAAATTGGTCGATGGACAGTGCCAGGAGGCGCAACTCTGTGCCCGAGCCGCGGTAAGCACAACGCAGGCAGAATCCGGTCGGCCAACGGCTTTCGTCAATCTCCAGGACTAACCAGCGTCAAGGGTGGAAACAACGCTGGGCATCTCGTGCGGTTGGTCGAATGTTTTCTATGATCGGTATATATGCATATGTCCTATCTTGCTAATAGGCGCAAAGTGTAAACGGAGTGTCGTATAGGTGAGAACCAGCACACGTAAAAGGACTGGGTGGTGCTAACAGAGAGGCAGCTTTCACCTCTTGCCCTCTGGGCTGATCAACCCAACATGGTCTGTCAAGAATAACGAGCATTCAAGATGGCAACGGCGAGGCTAACAGGTATCATAGCATGAACTTCATCGGTTCCGGCGTAGTCTTCCACGTCCCAAGCTTTTTCAGCGAGCTCGCCGAACTAGAGGCCAAGGGCCTATCTGCGGTACACGATCGGATCCTTGTTTCCGACAGGGTCAATGTCCTCCTGGACTTGCACATAGCAGTGGATGGCCTCGAGGAAAGGGAACTCGGGGGTTCGTCCCATAGTTTCCAGCATTGTCCTTGAACAGCAGCTAACGTCTACCCCAGATGCAGCTATCGGAACAACGAGACGCGGTACGATCCCTTTCCACTTCTGTCACTTTCAATAGCTAGGACAAGATCGGCCATCATCGTGCTACCGACGCTATGTAAGCAACGAGGTCTAACACCCGCCATAGGCATCGGTCCATGCTATCAAACAAGCAGAGCGGTAAGAAACGGTCGACCATGGTAAAGTAGCCGACTGTGCGCTGACTTTCCGAGCGAACTGGCATCAAAATGACCGACGTTTTCTACCCGGACCTTTTCGAGCAGAAGGTGAGGCGCTTAGCCGATGGCTATCAAAAGCGCTTCGGAGAACTGTTCGAATACGACATCGAAGCCGAGCTTGCTCGTTTCAACGGGTATAGGCAGACGCTGACGAAGTATGTTGTGGACGGCGTGTCCTTCATGAGATCCGCACAGGAGAGCAACGCGAAAATTGTCATCGAAGGCGCAAACGTAAACCTCTCATCCCGACCCTCAACGAGTAGTACTAAGTCATTGATGGGACGAGCACCGTGCCCATGGTCTCACAGTTCTCTTTCCTAGTCCCATAAGCATCCTTTGCTCAGGGCGGGACATAGTATCCTGCGAAGGAAGAGAGTTGTGAGGCCTGGTGCTTGTGCTTGTTTCCAGTTGAACAGGCACTGATGTTAGATGTTGATTATGGCTCTTACCCAGTAAGTCTCCGTCAACTTGGCCTTTCTAGTTTGCACTAGTACTCATTTTCATTACAGTTCGTCACCTCTTCAAGTACTACGCTTGCTGGTATTATTGGTGGACTCACACTGAACCCAAAGAACATCACAGAGACGGTTGGAGTGGTCAAGGCTTGTATGTCGATTACTCCAAGGTCGTGAATCGCTGCTGACTGGCGACAGATACCACCCGTGTCGGGGCAGGGGCCTTCAAGACCGAAGATACCGAAGAGTGCGTCTTGACTGCCATCTTGATCCCGCTCTAAAGCTGACTGGCAGCCTTAGGATTGGCACCAAGCTACAGGAGATTGGACGCGAATGGGTGAGGCTAAAAGCGCCCTGGAGGCCGAGCATTTACCGCTGACAGAACTTAGGGAACGTCGACTGGTCGCAGACGCCGATGTGGATGGTCAGTTTTCATCATGGCTCGTGACTGCTGACAAACTTACTGACCGTTTTCAGGCTCGGTATGCATAAACTTGAAACCTTGAGTAGTAGAAAATACAGCTGACACGTACACACAGACCTTGTTGTTGTCAAATACAGTAACTCGATCAACTACTACACCAGCCTGAATCTCACAAAGGTAGACGCTGCCCCTGGCATGCTTGTGGTACACGTCAAAACGCTAACTTTCTGCAGCTCGACGTGTTGGATACTTTCAAGACGATCAAGATCGCCATCGCTTACACGATCGACGGGGAGGTCAGTAATCAAAAAGGCCGTGATGGATTGTGGAGATGCTAACCACTTGGGCAGGAACTGGACTCCTACCCTGCGGATCTTAACATCCTGAGCCAAGCTGAGGTGGTTTACCACGAGATGCCAGGCTGGCAAAAGCCGACCACTAACGCAAGGACCTACGACGATCTCCCCAAAGAGGCCCGCGATTACGTTGAGGTGAGCATATTCACCGAGGCTAGCATAACGAACAGCGGCGCTAAACCACCAGCAGTACATTGAGAAGTTTGTTGGAGTCAAGGTAGGTTGCGCGCGCATACTGGCCTGCACCGCAACTACTAAAGTTGAGCAGATCAAGTACATCGGCACTGGCCCTGACCGTGACGCCATGATCCAGCGCCCATGATTGCGCGAGGTCGAGGAAGCACCCCGAGGTTTTGACTCGAGTCGTGCGCAAGGAGGGTTGGCTGCCGAAGTCATTCAGTAACCCGAAGAAGAGTGTGCGCATGTAGGGAATAGACTTAGATTTCTCACAGGTAAGCCATACCTTAGACCACAACTGATAGCATACTCGGAAACCCACCTCCTTTCGTACACTCCGCGGGTTATGAAGCATCCTAGGTGCGAGTATCCCTAGTATTGCCAATTTGAGTTCCCGTATCGTATAGGTCGATGTTGAGAGCTTCGATGAAGGTACCTCGGCTGAGATAAAAATCTTGGTCACCGCAGAACCAGTACACTATTGCTGTTTAATACCTTCCGCGACTGAGAAAAGGTACCTGTAAAAAACCTATGTATACACGAGGTTCCGCAGCATGCGAAATAGAAATGTGCCCTGCGAGTGTGCTGAGCCATCAAGGGCTTTCGAAAGTAGAGCACGACCAAGTGAAAGAGAGCAAAGTAAATATCATTCCTATTGGTGCTATGACCATGCCTAATTTTTTATTTCAAACACAATTTTTGCTCAACTCCGGATATTGTTACATAGTATCAAGGATACGGGGTGGTGGATATAAGGCAATGAATGATATGCATCTTGATGATGCTGCCTAGTCGATGGCCATGGGGCAGAGGAGATGGAGATGACCCATAATTAGAAACCATAAAATCTTACAAGTCGCCAGCAAACCCTCCATTGGCGGCGAAACGCAGCTGATACTCTCTCAAATCGGCCCAGTGTCTCAGTTCTTCCTCTTCATCCTCCGCAGTCATCGTCTCTCCAACAGGGCCTGTCTTTTCAAGCTTCACCAATATGTCAAGTAGTTGTGCCAACGCCTCCTCTGATTTGATGGCAAATGGGCCTTTCCTTTCGGGAGCATCATTCAGCAGGGTAGAAGCGACCTGGCGGATTTTGTTGATGAGAGACCCTCCGTTTGGCTCGAGATTTCGCTGCGAGATTGATCCCAGCACTGTCAAGAGATTTTGGACAATGATTTCTCTCTCGGCAGACATGAACTCCAAAATCTCTTTGTCGTCTGCATTCTGAATGACTTTTTCCTCTTCGCTCGTATTCTCAACTTCAAGGGTTTGCTGCTGCTCGCTGAGATGAACGTCTCTGAGGTTGAAGTATAGCTCCACAAAGTACGATCGCGTAGCGAGTTGTGAGACAAAGATGTTGGCTTTCTGAATCTCATATTGGAGCTGCCGACGTCTCATGGGCTGGTTCTTGATGATGTTGCGCACATCGTGTGGGGGCTGCGTGTTTGGCCATACAGGTGGGACATACTGAAGGCCGGATTCTTCCATGGCAGCCAGTGGATTTGATTCGTCTGCAGGGTTACCCAGCTGGAGCTCTGGGGGCAGGTTATCGATGATACTCTTTGCAGCCAAAAGACCATCTCTAAGAAGAAGTCGTTGGTCAGCCCAGGGAAGAGTGCTCATGCCATATGCCAACTCCAAGCTGACGACGCCATTCATGGTAGTGTAGATGTCGATACCAAATCGAAAGCCTGTAAGAAGCGTAACACTGCCCTCCGCTTGGTGAATAATTTCGTTCGCAAGAACACAAATGTCATCAACATTCTCAGGATAAGCGGGGTAGGGAAGGTTGGGTGTTGATGGAGCAATGACAATGTCTGTGTGAGAGGCGCCGAGCTGGGAAAAGGAGCTTGAAAAAGTTAGCAGCCAGTTAGTTTCTAATATGATGGAAAAAAAGACTTACCGAACGCCCAACAGTAGGCACCAGAAGATGCGCTTGCCAATCTGGTCCTTGACATGATTGAATGGCATCGGATCAGGAGCAAAGTTGTCACTCCCAAAAGTAGGAAGTTCTCCAGGATGTTTAGGCCTGCTGAAGCCGAGCTCTCGCAGGAGTGTCAAAGTCTCAGCCATGAATTGACGAGATGCATTCCATTGCAGAGTATAGCCAGACGCCAACCCGAGAAAGTAGCTGGTAGCAGCATCATCCAGTGTTTTTGGCTGTTTCAGCACCCATCTGCTTCCGCGTGTGAGGAGGGCAATGTCGCGACATTTTTCAATCATGACTATAGCCTTGGGGAAGAGATGTGTGCTATGCTGAGCCTTGAGGTGTTCCCTGGCGCTCCGTGGAAACGATGCGACCAAGGCACCAATCATGCTAGCCAACAGTCCCAGGAACTCGGGCTTCGTTCGATCCTCTCGGTTCGCAAAAGACTGACGAAATGTTGGCTCGTGAGGAAACGGAGCAAGCGGATGGATATATGTAAAGAAGTCATCCACGAGAAGCTCCAGCACGGGCATTGGCGCAATCGCCTCTGCATCCAGCACGCCATCCGTCGATATGGTCATGAGCGTCTTGGCAGCATTCTGAGGCGACGGAGACGAGGGGAACCCAGGAGGCACCACCGCCGTGTCAATGCGAGATCTCTTGGCCGCTTTGGCTGCTTCGGCGTGTTTGTTTGGCGGCCCACGGCGCTTGGTCTCTCGGTTAAAGGTGCAGTCAACACCCAGCTCGCGACAAGGGCGACAGGGCATGTTGGCGTCGTCGCATTTCACCTTGCGCATGCTGCACATGTCGCAGGCGCGTCGGAGTCGCGTCAGCTTGGGGTTGATGGTCGGGTCTCTCATGACGCCCCCGGGCCCGGCCACGAGATGTTGCTGCTGGAGCTGGGGCGAGGGCATCCGCAGCTCTGGCGCCGGGGCAATGGGAACCCCGACGGCATGAGACTGGGCAACGGCTTCGGCGGCGGCATTCTGGAGCGGATGGTGGTTCTGGATGGCCTGGGCAGCGTCGCTGGCAGCCTGCAGGATCTCCAGGCCGTTGCTGGCGTAGGCGTGGGCCGTTGCGTGCTGCGACGGCGACGGTGGTGGAGATGCCGACATGGCGGTTGGAGGGATGTGCGAGGTCAGTTCTCGCGATGGCTGATTGTCGGCGGATTCCCGGATGTTGTGGGATGTTGAAGCGAGGTGACGCCGATACCGAGAGGAAGCGAGAAAAAGATTGCGGGAGGACTCGATGTGTGTCACGTGACTGGTGCAAACGACGCGTGGTATAGGGTAGGCGTTATGTACTATCAAATTTGTTTGCAGTTGCGATTCAGGTGCTTCATACTCTGTATAATGGCGGATTAGACATTTCTTGTATTTGCATTTTATCAGTTCAGTTCGTTCTTGACCATTGGTTGAGCTGATATTTCCCAACTTTGCCGTTGAACTATACGACAATCTACATTACAAGCAACAACGACTGTCTACCAGAGACTTCCACAAAGCGCAGACCAAAATAGCATCGATACCTATCAACCATGCACCTACAATTCCATCACAAGGTGCAGTACCAGTTCTATCTGGCTACGTAGATAGCATCATGCCTTTAGTATAGCTTGGCGCATTGAACCAACTGGCGATGTCGTCGATATTCTTGAAATGCACGCGTAAGGTTGACGTAGCCGCCCAACACGATTCGCTAGCCTCGATTTAGAAACCAGGCTGGACCATCGTGTCTCAGTGCTCAAGCCAAGAAGTTTCGGCTATCCGCAGATCTGTTTCTGCGTGAATCGACAGCCGCAAGATGCTGGCCAATCCTGGCTTTCGCAATCATGACGCGCGACATTTTTTCCTCCTTGGCCTGTGTATGGCCGACAAAAGTCACTCGCATCCACATCTTTGCGGGATGAAGTGGGTAGCATTTGGTAGCGCCTTAAAAAGCATGTGAAAATATTCCATGCATTTTACAAGTCGTGGAAAGTTTCACGTGGCTTGAACTGCTAAACACTTGTGATAGTAGCAGCAAGGGCAACGATCGACGGCAGATACATAACGGAAGCTATATACCTAGGTAACAAGCCAGAGAATTTGAACGTGCGTCGTGTTGGTAGTTGGATGATATTCTGCCCCAATGACAGCCTGTGGGTAAGTTACTGCGTCATTAGCAGCGCATTTTTTCCCGCACGGCTGCCAGGGACAAAGCAACAGCAGTAGCGCTGGAAATGGATGACAGGTACGGAGTAGCATAGCCTGCATGCTTCTACTGTAATTCAGAGTTTTCTCGAGGTGGTAGTGCAGCTGGGCAAATTGGCACTATGCCGAGCTGGTGCCAAATATCCGCCCGCAACATGTCACGCATGCCATTACTGTCCAGCGTCCAAGAGACTCAGCTCCTAACCCCGGAAGCTGGAAGGACTCATTTTAAAAGTAATCCTCACGGCCCGTCACATGCTCGTTCACCGCCGCTCATTTTAGATAGCGGATGTATGTATGAGCACAAGCAGGTGCTAAATATATCGCCAGGACCGATTTCTCCTGAACAAGCTCCTTTTCCCCATCAACGAGGAGAAAAAGGGGTGGTGTTTACCAGCCTGGGGGAACAGACAATGGCCGCTTCCCCCGCCGCCCATCTGCTCCATACGGAGTATCTCCGCCGGGGACCCAGTCACAGCCTCGCTAATACGTGTTCTCTGGGCCTTTGTGTAAGTGCAGCTCAGCTTCACGAGCTGTCATGAGCCTGGCCCGTGGTCGACTCTCCGAGACGCTTGCGCTGGAAATGCTTAGTACTGCTCCACCAGACCACTGCTGGAGAGATGCGTTTGATTAGCATTTCGTAAGCCCAAAAGTTGCCAGCATTTGTCTTGAGCCCGAGAAAGCTTCCCGCAACTCGGAGAGCTGAAAGGCTAAATCGACATGGCCAGATGTCTGCAGGCAAGCGCCGGGACTGCACCTCCAGGCAAATGCCTAGACTTGATTCGGGCCGAGGGGTGTTGTTGAAAAGGCCTCTTTGAGTGAATTTCTGGCCGCGATGTGATTGAACAGAGTGGTATCTGCTTAGTTGGGTGTGAGTGCCTGGTGGTGGTTGTGTGCGGGCTGAGGTTGTGAGAATCTGGGCGGCGTTGGTTGTGCCAATCACGGCCTCGATGCTAGCCAATGGCGCGCCATAAACCTTGCAGTGCTCCGTATCCCGGATGCTTGGACGAGACTTGTACCTACAGGACACACGGCAGCAGGCCCCAGTCAAATGTTAACAACGCCAGAAATCCGTAGAACAAGCTTCGAGCGACCAGGGACCACGACCCGCTGCTGGAGCTCCCGATAGGGCGGCCGTCACCAGTCGTTGTGAATCGATGGAAAGGAGATAAACGCTTCCGTCGCCCCTAGCAGTCGCGAGTAGTATTAGTATGAAGCCACACCTTTTTTCTTCTCCAGCCGAGTGTCATTCTTTTTCCCTCTTGCTCTTCTTTCTGCTCTTCATCTTGCTCTCTCGCATGCGATCTGCGCAATCATCAGCCGTGCACTTGTATTTGAACCCGCTACTGGCATTTTTTGCGCCGGCGACTCTTCCTTCACAGCGACACCCCTTTCAGGCCATCGCTCGACCTGCAATAGGACGTACCGAGGCGCTGGAAGTGCGCACCCCGCTACCCAGAAAGCCTGAGCGTCTTTAGACTTCCAAGGCAATTAGCACCAAAGTAAAGATACCTGCTGCCTAACACCCGCTGCCGCCAGTTTGCCAGCTGCTGACTTGTACCCCTCCCCCTCCTCCAGACCTCCTCAAGGCATCAAGACTTCGACGAGCACCGATCGGCTGCGAAACTCCATCCCGTCCTCGAGCTGTCTGCGCGCGCAACGGCATCATGGCGCGCCGTGAGTCTCTGTCTGAGATTCGCGCCGCCAATCCCGAGCTCTCCCTGACTGGAAACATCATCTCCGCGACATTCAACATCCCGCATGCCGTGACATACCACAAGGGCGGCGCCTGGGTGAGTTTCTCCTGGCGACGGGGACGAGGGCCAAGATGGATGCCGTGAGGCGTGGCCTGACGCTCTGCTGCGCCGCACATGCGATTGTCGGCGCACACGAGCACGCGCCCATCTGTTGCCGTGTTCTGGCCCTCGCCTGTCCCACTGGCGCTTCTTTTGCCGCTGCTTCACAATGCGTGATACTGACCAGCTTCGCTACGCAGGACCTCAAACCCCGCCGTGGCCAGTCCGCCCTCATCGACTCCTTTGCCTATCTTTCCTCCGATGCAACGCCGTGGACGCACACCGTGGTCGCCTGGACAGGCGAGATTGGAAATCCCGACGACGACCCGCTCTCTCCTCCGGACACTCCCTCGGCTACCGTCACAGCCGTCACATCGGTGAATGCGCTGTCGGCCCCCGTGCCGATTGATGCCACAACACGACTGCCTACGCCCCCCCCTGTTGATGGCCTTTGGATACCAAAGGCGGACCAGACTCGGCTGGAGCAGCAGCTGTCTCACAGCAAGACGATCCGCACAGTGCCTGTTTGGCTTGCTGATGAGAGCGAGGCCACCGACGATGGCATTATGCTCAAGGACCAGGCCCGATGGCGGCGCTACGCTGAGCATGACCTCTACACGCTTTTCCACTACAAGCAGCACGAGCCTACGGATGGCCGCAAAGAGCGCGCCCAGTGGGCGGACTACTACCGCATGAACCAGAAGTTTGCCAACAAGATTATTGAGAGTTACAAGCCAGGCGACGTAGTCATTGTCCACGATTACTACCTCCTGCTGCTGCCCAGCATGCTGCGCCAGCGGGTGCCGAACATGTACATATCCTTCTTCTTGCATTCGCCCTTTCCCAGCAGCGAGTTCCTCCGATGCTTGCCTCGCCGGAAAGAGGTGCTGGAGGGCATCCTCGGCTCCAATCTCGTGGGCTTCCAATCGTACAGCTACTCGCGGCATTTCCTCAGCTGCTGTACTCGCATCCTTGGCTTCCCATCCGATACTCTCGGCATCGATGCGTACGGCACTAGGGTACAAGTCGGCGTATTCCCCATCGGCATTGATGCTGCCAAGGTAGCGGCGGCTGCCTGGGCAGATGATGTGAACGCGAAGCATGCGGCGCTATTGAAGATGTATGAAGGCAAGAAGATTATTGTTGGACGAGACCGGCTGGACAGCGTGAGAGGTGTCGCCCAAAAGCTTCAGGCATTTGAGCGATTCTTGGAAATGTACCCCCACTGGAGAGAAAAGGTGGTTTTGATCCAGGTGACGTCGCCCACTAGCGTGGCGGTCGAAAAGGACGATCCGGACAACAAGGTTGCTAGCCGAGTCAATGAGCTCATCATCAAGATCAACGGTGAATACGGCAGCCTCGGGTTCTCGCCTGTACAGCACTACCCTCAGTACCTCAACCAGGCCGAGTACTTTGCTTTGCTTCGGGCGGCAGACATTGGCCTCATCACATCGGTACGAGATGGCATGAACACGACGAGTCTCGAGTACATCATTTGCCAAAAGGACAACAACGGCCCTCTTATCCTGTCAGAGTTTAGTGGCACAGCTGGTAGTCTCCGCGATGCAATTCACATCAACCCCTGGGACATCACCGGGGTGGCGGAGAAGATCAACACGGCTCTGACCATGCCTGGCGAGGAGCGCACTAAGATGCAGGCTAGCCTCTACGATCATGTCACGACGCAAAACGTCCAGTCATGGATCAGCAAGTTTGTTCGCAAGGTTTACACTGCACTGGGCGAAAGCAACTCGGCCAACTCGACGCCCTTGCTTGATCGGGCCCTCCTGCTATCCCGTTATCGCGCGGCAAAGAAGCGACTGTTTATGTTTGATTACGACGGAACGCTCACTCCGATTGTCCGTGAACCGAGCGCGGCGGTCCCGTCAGAACGCATCATTCGCTACTTGAAGTCGCTTGCGGCGGATTCTAGGAATGCCGTCTGGATCATCTCGGGCCGAGATCAAGAGTTCCTCCAGCAGCATCTGGGACACATTTCTCAAATCGGATTCTCTGCCGAGCACGGTAGCTTTATGAGGGATCCTGGCAGCGAGGAGTGGATCAACTTGGCAGAGAAGTTTGACATGGGCTGGCAAGCAGAAGTCATGGAGGTTTTCCAAAAGTATACAGACCGGGTTCCAGGTTAGTGCCCTCCAGAGCGAGCAAGCAAGCTCCCCATGGGGTGGACAGATTAACATCGCCGCCTATCGCATACACCTTTATAGCAGCAGACCGGCGGTGTTTTTGCACCCCCCCTCCCCATTTACTCCCTTTTTGCCATCAACAGAAGCTGACTTGACCATTTCTAGGATCCTTCATAGAACGAAAGCGCTGCGCCCTGACCTGGCACTACCGACTTGCCGAGCCTGAGCAGGGGATGCACATGTCACGCGAGTGCCACAAGGAACTGGAAAGCGGGGTGGGCCAGAGATGGGAGGTCGAGGTGATGCCTGGCAAGGCTAACATTGAGGTACGCCCGACCTTTATCAACAAGGGCGAGATCGCCAAACGGCTGGTGGCCACGTATCACAACCCGGGAGCTTCACCGACAGACAAAGACCCACACCCCGGAAAGATTGAGTTTGCTCTCTGCTCCGGAGACGATTTTACAGATGAGGACATGTTCCGCAGCCTTAACGGGGCTTCAGGCACAGTTCTGGACGATCAACACGTCTTTACGGTAACTGTGGGGGCAAGCACCAAGGTGACCTTGGCCAAATGGCATCTCCTAGAGCCCGAAGACGTTATTGAGTGTGTGGGATTGCTAGCTGGAGCTGGCGACCCAGCCAGCCTCGAGCGTGTGGGAGAGGTGAACCTAGCAGCTCTGAGTACTGTGGAGGGACACATTCCCGAAGAGGAGCTATGAGACACGCGTATCACCTCCCCAGTTTCCCATTGTTTGTTTGTTTTTGTTACAGGCTGTGAAGAACATGTACAGCTTTGTGATATGTTTTTTTTTTTTTTTTTTTTTGTAATGTATTGGGTATTTCTAACGACTACACTTTGGAGATGAGAGAGAGAGCAGAAAGATGTATAGAATGGTTAATAGACGAAAAGAGGCGCGTGGCGTATGGAGGATAGCAATAACTTGGGGTTGAAGAGTTACCGTGGATGGAAAAAAATGGCAGAGCAAAAGGGGCTGAGGGCCATCTTGGCCAAACCTGACGTTCAATCAAGATTCTTGTCGGCTGGGAAAGAATAGCGTTTTGTTTTTCATTTAGCGTTTAAAAAATAGGACAAAGTATAAAGTCTAATCTTGCTTGAAATGGGGTGTGGGCATTTTCCTAGGAGAGACGTTGCGTGGCTGTGAATCGAACAATCAAGACACAATCGTCCTGATCAAGTCGCTGTGGCTTTTTAAGGAAGTTGGAACAAGAACAAGAACAAGAATTTGGAGAATTTGGAGAATCCGGCCATGGCCGGGCCTGGGGCAGAAGTCTCTTGCAGCAGTGGCTGCCACGAGAGGCGAGCGTTGCGTCGATCTGTGGAAAATGGGCGTCAGCCTCACGGGCAAGTCAGCACGTGCGTGGCTGGCTGTAGGAAAATCCGACAGCAAATGAGACGACAGAACGAAGAGAAGGAACTTTGTGGGAGCTGGGGAGATGGAATCACATTGGATGGCGAAAGGGTAGCAGAATGTGGAGGCGACAAAGACGGGTTGAAACTCTGGCCCTTCTTCGGGGGTAGGCGATGGTTTCCAAATAAACTGGAGATGGCTACTGCGGGATCTGCCAGAGCCATGTCACCGCCGTGCCATCTTATTCGTGCTGGGTCGTGTGATGGAGGGTCACAGAATCTGGAGAAGGGCAGAATAAGAAAAAGAGGCCGCTGAACCGCTGAACCTTGTTCCGAAGAGGCCGGATGGACGGTGATGGTGGTGGTGGCCAGAGGCTCGATCTGGTGGTCATTGGCCCGATTCAGTCATTTGCTTGTCACGCAGAGGGGGGGGTTGCATTGTACGATGCTTAGCAAATGCACCAGGGAAGCAGAGAGAAGAAAGAGAAATACGGTACGCAGCGAAGGAATACGCCCGCTGAATCAGCCTCTACGCGGAAAACCCGTGGATCAATGGGATTTTCAGTGCGAGTTCCTCCATCAAGGGGTCATGGGGGCCGCTGCGGGCTCCGAGAAGCCGCGTATTTTGCAGTTGTACACGGTAAAGGACCGAAAAGGAGGATACCTGCTGACTCGAATTTTTTTTTTCTTTTCTATCGTTTTTTTTTCTTGCTCTGGGTTGTTCGCCG
This sequence comes from Trichoderma sp. CBMAI-0020, assembly GCA_030708095.1. Classification (NCBI taxonomy): domain Eukaryota; kingdom Fungi; phylum Ascomycota; class Sordariomycetes; order Hypocreales; family Hypocreaceae; genus Trichoderma; species Trichoderma sp. CBMAI-0020. The sequence continues at coordinate 3,088,422 of JAJNCI010000001.1, forward strand.
AAGTCCTCTTTGATCATGAGCTTTTGGGGGGTGCTTTGTCAGTCACTGCTCAGCGATTGAGCAATCAGACAGTTCTGCCTCTTTGGGGACTGCTTCCCAATAGCCACGCCCTGCTATACTGTCAATTCTTGTTTTTGCTTGCCCCCTGTCAAATGTGTCAATTAAGCCCAGCCTGGGCAAAGGCGGAAAACTGCCGCAGCTAGGGGAGGACAAACGTCATAAGTTGGGAAGTGCCGAAAAAAATCGCCGGTTCTGCCACTATAAACTCGTATGGCCTTTTTTTGTCCAGCCCTTGACAGGAAAAGAAAGAAAAAAAGCCCGGAATATTCGGTACATGTGCTAGCGGCCCCGCTTTTTCCGGTATCGACTTGCACTACGTCATGAGACACGAAAAGCGGCGTCGGAAGAAGATTGAAAGGAATTGGAAGATTGAACGGCGAACCTCTGTGTTTGTATTAGTTGGCTCCTTGGAATTTGAATTGTAAATGCTTGGTGATCGTGATAAAGCCCATGCAATTGATTCGCATCGGCGTCAATGCGGTTTTATTTGGGCATGCGCGTAATGCGTGGGGATCGTGCCGGCACCAAGTAAGCATGATGCTCTCTGATAAGGGGGATCTACACTGCGGCGTCTGCTGAATCATACGCATGTTTCGCAAAAGAAGAAGACAGGAAAAAAAAAAAAAAAGAAAAAGAAAGAAAAAAACCGGATCCCGAACATGCCGAACGAGTCCCAAACAAGTAGCATATTGCAAAGCCAAGGCATTGAGAAAGAAGCTTTGCCCAGTGGAGTTGTGGAACCTCCTCGGTCAGTTTGCGACAGTCTCGCTGTGATTCGCCTCCGGCCGCTTCATTTCTCGGGGCGTCCGCCGGCCAATGGAATCACGGGACCGGGCGCCCAAAAATCTCGTTTTGTATTTTCTCGGGTCTCTCCACATCTTGTTATGGAGAAGGGGCAATGGAGAAAGTCTGGAGAGTAGGACCGATTTGTGCCATGGAGAATCTCGGTATGGTGGGCGGTTTTGTCACCCCAATTCGGGCCTCAGCTTCTGTCAATCACACCTGACCTGCGTTTCTATCCCCATGGGTTTTAGGCGCAAAGCTGGGGGTTTTCCCCGAGCCCTGGGAAACCTGTGGGGTGGGCAGACTTTTTTCCTGCCTCTCCCTCTCTTCTCTCGTCCGGGGCTAGAGCCTGCTTTGGAGATGCTTGCAAGGCCACCCACCAAACGGCCGGGCTTGGGCCGGGGTTCCACGATTCCTTTAGAGATCGTGACCATATGGTGTGGGTGTTTGTGGTGATTAGGTCATAGCAACGAAACGGTGGTTGGTGGCGGCCCCCTTTGGTCGTGTTGGAGAACATATATACCCCAATGCCTCCCCCCCTCGACGATCGGGCTTGATATAGGAATATTGGAGTAAATAAACACACAACATCACTACTACCTCATAGCTGCTAAGGAATTTAGAGATAGCTTAGTTTATCTCTAGGTCTTCCTCATAGTAGACTTACAACCACACCTCATCCACACCACAGCCGCTCCACAACTCACCACAACTATACCACCGCAAACCCAAGCAGAGCACAACATTACTATTATTTGCCATTCAAGGGCATTGATAGACATATAAGAAATCTTCCACAATGGGTCGCAGAAAGGGTGGTTTCATGACCATCTACTTTGATCAACATGATCCCTCCTCAGAGAAGCACGACCCCAGCTTCGGCCGACCCTCGGTTTCTGGCCTAGACTACTCCCCTTTGCCACGCGTTACAGGTCGTTCACTGGCAATGGGTTGTCTCGTCTCTTTTGGTGGTCTTATCTTTGGATATGACACCGGTCAGATTTCCGGATTCCTGGAGATGCCCGACTTCCTGGACCGCTTTGGATTGACACATTCCGATGGCACGAAATACTTTAGCAATGTCAGAGCAGGCCTCATAGTTGCCCTGCTGTCAATAGGTTGGTTTGTTCATTCGTGGTTGTTTGTTTGTTTGTTACTAACCACCACCGATAGGTACACTTTTTGGTGCTCTGGTCGCTGCTCCTGTAGCCGATAAATTCGGAAGAAAACCATCAATCTCTTTCTGGAGTTTAATCGTATCTATCGGATTTGTGATTCAAATTGCGTCCGTTTCAGCCTGGTACCAGCTCATGATTGGCCGTTTTGTGTCTGGGTTGGGTGTGGGAGCACTCAGTTTACTTGTACCCATGTACCAGGCCGAGACAGCACCAGCATGGATTCGTGGAGCCATGGTTTGCGCCTACCAGCTTTTCATTACCATGGGTATCTGGCTGGCTGCTTGCTTCAACTACGGAACTGTCAAACACCAGGCTGGCAACTCTGGAAGTTGGCGTATCGTCATTGGTCTTGGTTGGCTTTGGACCATTGGCCTTGGAGTTGGTATCTTGGCTTTCCCCGAAACTCCTCGATTCGATTTCCGACATGGTCGCGAGGAAAGAGCCAAGCAGACAATCTGCCGAGTATTTGGCGCCACAGAAAACCACTGGGCTGTTCACACCCAAATCACTGAGATTGAGCGCAAGTTGCGTGGTGAATCCCAGATCAAGAATGGCCCCGTCAAGGAGTTCATTACCATGTTCAAGGCTCCCCGCATGGCCTACCGTATTGCTCTTGGCATGACTCTTCAGATGCTGCAGCAACTCACTGGCGCCAACTACTTCTTCTACTACGGTACCACCATCTTCAAGTCGGTGCAGATCAACTCGTTCGTTACCCAGATCATCCTCAACAGTATCAACTTTGGAGTTACCTTTATTGGTCTGTACATGGTTGAACACTTTGGTCGTCGCAGGTCTCTCATTGCCGGCTCCATCTGGATGTTCATTTGCTTCATGATCTTTGCATCAGTTGGCCATTTCATGCTTGACCTCAACGATCCTGCCTCCACTCCCACGCCAGGCATTGTCCTGATTGTCTTCGCCTGTCTCTTCATTCTTGGCTTTGCTACTACCTGGGGTCCCATGATTTGGACTATCCAGGCTGAGATTTTCCCTTCGCGCTATCGTGCCAAGGGTATGGCTCTGTCCACTGCTAGCAACTGGATCTGGAACTTCTGTATTGGTTTCTTCACCCCATTCATCACCGGAGCCATTGATTTCAGGTACGTTCGAATTTCCCATACTTGAGCGATTGAATCATTTTCTAACTTTATCATTATAGATATGGCTATGTTTTCGCTGGCTGCAACTTCTTGGGTGCACTTGTCATTTACTTCTTCGTCATTGAAGGCCAAGGCCGCACCCTCGAAGAGATCGACACCATGTATCTCGAGCACGTCCTCCCCTGGAAGAGCACGAAATGGGTCCCGCCTCCTCCAGAACACATGGCGAACATTAGAGCCAAGGCAGGCGTAGATCTTGACGCCATTGCTGGCCAGGAGAGCGATGGTCCCTTGGCCGCGGCTCAGTATAACAAAGACCTGTCATCTCCCGAGGTGCCCTCCCATGAGGAGCATGTCTAAGGTGCCATCTCACGAAGAACATGTCCAAAAAAGAAAAACAAGAAAAAAAGCGTGGAATCATCTGTAAATAATGCGGCTATGAATTGTTGGGGATTGATGCATTGATGGCGAGAAGTGGATATACCAAGGTTGATTGTAACATAATGGCAGGAGCATGATGACTTGCGATGCTAATGAGGTTTCTTTGTTTTATAAGCATGATCAATTGAATTTACAAGAATTTCTATCATTTCATATGGCTCTGATCTATGCGCAGCGAATTGAAACCCATCAACCTATGCGGTGACCAAGCTAAACTATAATTATTCCACGATTGTATAGCCATCTGCCAGTAAACTGAGAGTAAATGCCATGAGATTAATGAGCGTCTTGAATTTATAGCTTCTCAGAATAAACTTTAGTTATATCTTACTGCATTTAAATTCGGGAAAAATTATTTAGCACCTTAGCCATAGTGTAGGTGTCACTGCTATTGCTGCTATTATATCTAGGTACTATATTTACTACATCTACTACCTCTATTACACGCACCTTTTCTATCTCTACTACTGCCCATACTGCTACTGCTGGTAGTAATGCTAGTAATGCCACAACTTCCCAAGTTTTCAGCAGCTGCATATTTTAACATGGACTAACAGCCTTCATGTTGTTAAGTTACAATTGGCGTGCTGGATAGTGAGACTGGGGTGTTGAATAACCTTTCCCAAAAATTGTAGCCGGATTGTGCAAAACCTCCAATCCTCTGGATCTCGGCAAGGCCCCAGCCGATGATGAGATCAACCAACCATGAGCTGATAAGTTAGTAGAAAACTTGATATTGAATTAGCTTTTTTCTTCCTTTTGTCTATCTAATGTGTTGATAACACTAACTCCATCCGTATCAAACCAAGAACGAGACCGAAAGGTCTCATGAATTTTGGCTCGCTCGATGATGATAGTATAGTCAGTAAGACACCTATCACATAATCTCAATGTCTCTTTGCAAGCTTAGAAAAGATTCTATTTCTTGCCCTTATACTTTACTCTGGGGTTCTTGTTCCGGTATCCTGTGCATCGTACCCCCAGTTAACCGTGCCAAGTCAATTATACCCGTCGCTACATGTATACATATACCGTAGCTTCTTCATCAACACCTCTCACTGTTTCATCCCTTCCTTCGAGCGTGTACGTAATGCAGAAAAAGAATTTATCGCCGGTGATCCTCCGAAAAGGGCTACATTGCTCGCTGTTACAGCTACTCGGGAAAGTAGGCTTGGCGAGGCTATCAAGAGGCAGTCCTTTCGGAAAGCCGTAGAAGTGACGGTTCATAAAAAGCCGTGAATCAGTATACTTGCGTGATTAGAATTGGAAGTCACCGCTCAGATGCCGGTGGAGAGATGTCGGTACACGGATAAGGAGGGGCTTGGTTTAAACTGTATATAACAACAGAACAAAAGATTTACCACTTGCCTAATGCGCTGCGATATTACGTATTCCTCTTTGAGCAAAGGAATTATTCGCTTGGCTCTGCACAGAAGTATAAGATGCAGTCTTGTCCTTGCCTAACAGCATCAGACTAGGTAGTTGACATTCTGAGTGCTCTAGTGAAATCCTGCATTCTTTTACAGCTGATTGGTGCCGTCACTTTCTCGCCATAGTATATGTCTATATTCGCAATGCCTTCCAAATCCCTGCATAGCCCATCATTCATCAGCGGCGCTGCATGAGTAGTACTTCATCATATAAATATGTTATTTAACCCAGCATTCGAGGCTAATTTTTTTGTACTGGAATCAGACAAGCTACCGCTTTTGCATTCGCAAAATATAGAAGTCTTAAACTTGCCATTGCCAATGTTAATGCGACTTTGCTGAAGCAAACACCCAAAGAACTGAAAGAGGCATATCCGGATATTGAGGTATTGCCCATTGGGTACGATGCGGCTAATGAAGATTTGACGATCAAAGCCGTCGAAACCGCCTGTTCAAAATTCGGTCGAATCAATCATGTTGTAAACAATACCGGCATTACCGGTCCTTTAGCTCAAGCGCATCCGTCTTAACGAAAGATTTCAAGAATCTTTTCAACATTAACCTAACAAGTCTTTGGACTGCACAAAGAGAGCAAATTAGAATAATGCTTCAACAAGAGCCTATCCAGCTAGAGTGCGCACCCACGCGCATAGGGGAGACAAACCAGACAACGATTAACCGTGTTTTAGATTCAGTAATACTAGAGGAGTTATCGGGAATTTGTCTCCCAATTGGGGGGAGCTTTGGTTCGCGAGACTTTCCTCTGACAGCTTACGTGACAATTATAGGCCTTTATCTTGCCCTATTGCTCTCCATAATAACATCCGAGAGGTCATACTATTCATGGCTCATTGTGCAGGCAAACATGGGATTATCAGCCTTATAAAAAGCGCAAGTTTACCTCTACAAGAATCACGCCTTGAGAATTTAACTCATTTTAGTTAATCATGTTACAGGATGCGAACCAATACGCTTCGCAGGGTACCTATACGAATTCATGCTATCTGCCCTGGGCTAACCATGATGCCCGTTGTGGAAACTATGGGGCCAGGGTTGCAATACTTTATTGATCAAGGAATGCACCGAACAGCGATGAAACGTTCTGCTCAGCCCGAAGAGACTGCAAACGGCATTATGCATTGAAGTTCCTGGATGAGCTTTTTCATGAGCGGCGAGGCCATGTTGGTAGATGGGCACGCTGAGCGTTCCAAATTTGGGAGAGGAATTGGGATGACCCTTATTATCAGATTTTCATCTTAGATCTACGCTGGCGTGGAAGGTGCAGGCTCTTATAGGCCGATCATCTCATGGCGGAGCTTTGCTGGTAATAAGCCAGTTTTTCCGAAAGATAACTTGTTACTATTCTTCAAGGCATTAACATGCCTCATTTGAACTGTACACGACCTTTGAGCCGGCCAACATGTGAACATCAAGCTGAAAAGATGTCTTTGGATAGTATCTGTGGAGGTTAGTGTAGTTGCGCGAAAGGTTTGAGCCTTACAGAGGCAAGACAGATGCGCAGATGATACCTACTAGAAAAAAAAGAAAAAAATTGTATAAACACTATAACTGCAAAACTATTATACATCAGTCTATACCGAAAACATAACTCAATAGAAAGGGCGCAGAAAATGGCTGTAGCAAGACGCATGTGATGCCTTGACAAATCTATAAAATGTCGCTCAGGTTCAAAATCGTTTCATCAGTGTAGATCTGTAGGACCGCTGAGCTCCTCCGCGTATCTCACACGCCTCTGGGAGCTCGCTTTTCTCATCGCCATCAGATGGCAAGATTCCTTTGGAGGGAATCTGGTCTCTGTGTCCATTCCAAGGACAGACATATTTTACATCCACCACCATCGTCGAGCGCTTTCCTGCTTCAGTTCGTTGAACTTGCTGGTAAAGGTCTTTCGCTGCTGTTCCGTGATGTTCTTTCCGACTACATCGAGGACCTTGAGATGTTCCTTCTTGAGGTCCTCGAAGCCGGCGTCTAGTTCTTTGTGCCAAGGGTACAACACAAACACTTGGAAGCCGAGCGCGGAGGTGGCGACCATGAAGTTGGTGAGAGAAATGGCGCGTGTTAGTCGCATTTTGCCTTTTGGTCGAAGAGCGGATGGTAGACTCTTGGTATGGTATGTAGAGCAAAGCGCAGTGGGTTGCGGCTATTCTGCTCTATATGTAGGTATGTGGGAAGTCGTATGGGCGAAGTTGACTCAGATTCGCAAGTGCGCGTTTTGTTGCTCGTGATCCCTTTTATTCTCGCTTTTTCTTTTAGGCGTTTCGGGTGAACACGGATGATGTTGCTTGGTAAAAAGTAAGAATATCACCCTCTTCAGATGGTGAGAGAGATGTGGCAGTTGATGGAGTCGATGCTATGATTAGAAGGTATATGGCAGTAGAGGGAAGGGGAATAAGGGTACTTAAGAGAAAGTAAGAAGGATAAAAGATGACGAGAGAAAATTTTCGAAGAAGAAAAAGCCGAGCAATGGTTGTCACTTATTACGTTTTCCTCCAGGGTGGGACTGAAACTCCTTCTTAATGTACTGCTAGTATTATTATGGAGTCTGCCACACTTCATCGTGTACGTCCAGACTCGTCTTATTCGTCCGAATCTCCACCTTGCAGCAGAATATATATAGTAAACGTTATTTATCCGCCACTTTTTGCCTCTTGTGCTCGACTTAGTCAGGGTGCTGGAACAATCACATGCTCCAAATCGTCGGGATAGCCCTAGCAATCCGCCATGCGGTAAAGCCCAGCAGCACGGTCTGCCTCGTACTCCATCGCATCGTGCGTTTTTGCCCGATGCAAACTTCCCTGCTAGGTACTGCCACCCCGGTAAGAATAGGGGTTCTCTCGGATATGCCTTGTGCTCGATTCCCAAATCGGGGATGTCGCCTCCGATTTGGCACCTGTAGTGGGGAAGAAATCAGGCCACTTCGGGAGCCATGCTTTTTACAACGAGAACGCGATCCACCAATACTTCAAAACTACCCCGGCTGATCGGGCTTTCAGGCTCCATTTCAGCCGACACCGCTGTCATTTATCTTGTTGTTCGCCATACGCTACGATAAATTAAGTTTGTGGTTATTGTATGGCGTTTTCGAGGAAAGGCGGGGTGGATAGAGGTGAGGAATGGTGGCATAAATGCTGAATGTACTGTAGTACAACCGTTTAGAACTTGTAGAGAATTCTATGTAAAATCACATGGCAATTGTTATCGTGAAGACCTCATGGTCACTACTGATCCTTTTTGTGCAGCCGCCTTAACGTATGTTAGGCACGAATGGATCCGGTGACCAGTTTTCCACAAACACGTGGCGGATAGTGAATCATCTAGACGCCTCTAACGGCCAGTCCTGAGGAACATGGTATACTAAGAACTTACGAGACTAGTGTTTCCTAGTTGCAGTCAGCAATGATACATCAACTGCCCAAGCAAGGGCTGAATCATACCTCAGGTACCTTGCATGTAGGCAGTTTAAACATCTGCATACACATGGCTTTGGGCTTTTACGTCGTCTAGCCTAGGCTAGCAATCATACGAAGACATGTCAAGATACCGACCCTTTAGATTTGACGTGAAACAACAGATTCTTGTATCAATAGCGATTTTCTAGTATATGGCGTATTAGGGGAACTGATCCTTCTACGGGTCCACTCACATCCGTCTACTCGGCGATGAGCTTCGCAGGCTCATAGTCATATGGACGTGGGTTCAGAAGCTTGTGATCCTCCACCATCTGACGCAGGACACTGGCATTTGTCAACTTGGTTTTGCCCCATTCTCGCCGTTCCTCACTTGTGACGCGCTTCTCTAAAACATCTCTGTCGCATCCAAGATTGAGCCAATATATTGGTATGCACGTGGTGCGGACTATAGATATATGCTCTTCAAAGGTTCTGATGTCTGCCTTGCTGTCAACAAGACATGCCGTCATAAGGACCGTTTTGCCCTCTTGTGCAATCTTGCGAATGGTGTCGAAAGCAACTTTGCGAATTTTTCGGCGTAGCTCGCAGTGTGCTGCACTCCTGCCAGGGTAAATGGCCCGAGCTGGATCAATGAGCAGGTGGTTATCGATGAGACGGATTGTATCCTCGGGAAAGTAGCTCTTCATCTTGGTTGCTATGGTCAATTTTCCTGTGCCAGGGAAGCCAGTTAGAACAACAACTTTGCCATGGACCTGAGGATCTGGGTCGGAACTTTGATCTGGCTCCATGCGGAGAATTCTGCCGTGTACGTTAGCATGTAGTACTCGTTTGAAAGGAGCTTCTTTCTTCTGTCTTGAGAAAACTACTCACAGTGGCATATAACTCACCAGTGTCTGCGCCCAAAGCCCTGAGGTTGTATTGATACGGACGGTAGAATGATTATATACATACCAAGGCTACATAGATCTATTGGAGAGATCCAAGTTGTGTTCAAAGTTAAATTACTTTGAAACGAGAGGAAGGAGGCTCTTTTATTCACCGATGACTCACTCTCTCTTTTTGAGAAACTTTCCAAGCTCTACCTTTTGAGCTTTATTTGCCCATATACTATATACTCTTTGTGATGGAAAATTCTCCACCAGTGAGCCAGTGAGTAGGTAAGTAAAAAGCTGAATGTCAACTTACACAAAGGTTTATCCTACATGCACGTCGGTAGCTGCGTTGAGAGCAAGGAACTTTATAACCACCAGCACACAGCATTACTACTATACAGTGCTTATTTCTAACAATAGTTTTGCCTCTGTGTCCTCCGTTTTGCCAAGCTCCCCATAAGATCTCCGGCTAACAACATTGAAGACGGCCGCTAATACTTCCATGTAGTGTCTTGTATCGATGCTGCAGCGGGGCCAGCCTTACCTGCTCCATAGATGCCGCTATTAATAGCTCGGAACTCTTTTTGGCGAGCTCGATGAAGGCGTGCGGAAAAGGTGCTAGGTGATTATATAATGCAGACGGACTTGTATTTGCTGTCTCGTATCTGATCTACAATTGCGGCCTTAACGATTTTACGTGCCATGAGTAAGGGCCAACCGGTTTCTGTCTTGCTGAGGCCTTTGCCTACGCCACCTTTCAAGCCGCCGACCGAAATTGTCGTTTAGTTGTGTTGATTGTGTCCCCTTTCCTCCCCTCCCGCCAGAATCTATTGATCTCGCTCTCTTTCTTACCTGTAAAGCGCTCTTTTCTATTCTTGGGAGGGACGTAGCAAACATTCGGCATCGGTCCCGTCATAACCTTAATCTTGCTAGGCAAATACCTCAAATACCTCGCGATAACATGCACTACGGTTGATATGAGCTTGAAAGAAACCTGTAAGGTGTCCTTAAAGTACTCGCATGTCTCTCTCGAACGCACGCCCAGAATACCTGCTTTTTGGTGATATGTTTTAGCTATTTTTTTGCTGGAAAAATGGCTAGCTCGTCAATCATTTATCGAATAGATAACAGGCATATGGTTATTTCCTTCAATTGGGTAAGCTCTTTATAAAATCAGCACCAGTTTTCTTCTGCTGAACTTTGGCATTGAAGATTCAGCAGAGGCTGTCTAACCGAGAAATAGCTAGGTACATGTAATACTTATCTGGCTGGATTTGGCACTACCTTTACTGCCTTGTTGCCATACGCAAGTATTACCATTTCGAATAGAGTAAGAACGAATCATACCAGCTGTCACAAACCGGAGATATGCAAAGAGGATTCTTCACGGTCAACCAATGAAAGAGTATGAGATATTCCTCGTATAATGACTGCCTGTAAATTCTCACACAAGCATCTTGATAAACGTCCATCACCCCGCAGCTCTACCCCGCCATGAGTAAGAAAATTAATGATGCAATGCGCCCTACAAGCTACCAATACTGTATGTGAAAATGGACTTGCAATCGCATCGAACATGGTGCCAGCGCAGCAGCTTTATCGCGATATTCCACATAATTGTCGAGAATCGATTCGCTGCCAGGATTAGTCAGAAAGTACACAACATCTGCGGTCGTGCGAAGAGTTGAGGGACTGCACTGTATGCTGTCATTGGCTTTGGCCCATCGGCGTGACTCTGCCCCGCGCTCCGACATCGCTATAGCGCAAAATTTAGCACTCGAGCTCTGCTTGATATAAACTCCATCTCAGCTATCACCTGTATAGCAGTCAATTGAGCGCGCAACAAGCTTCTCCAACTGACAATCGCATATCAAAATGGCGCAACAGTGCGTATCATCTCGGGAACAATTTTGATTCGTTGCTGACCTAGAATGCGGCGGTTAGATCTGTGTTGATGCTCGGCGCGGGCTTCGTCACCCGTACGCAGCTCTTTATCCTCCATGGAGCGCAACAAAGCTAATAGCATCAATCAGGGCCTACACTTGACGTGTTGACTGACGCTGGCATCCCCGTCACTGTTGGTAAGCTTGCGTCTTTCTTTCTACTTCGCTACGGGGCGCTGACCGATTGTAAATAGCATGCCGAACCCTCCAGACTGCCCAGGGCCTTTCCGCTGGCGTGAAGCTCGCGACGCCTATTTCGCTCGATGTTACCGATGCCAAGGCCCTGGATGCTGAGGTCGCCAAGCATGACTTGGTCATCAGCTTGATTCCTTACACCTTCCATGCCACCGTCATCGAGTCTGCGATTCGACAGAAGAAGAATGTCGTGACCACGAGCTACGTTTCCCCCGCCATGATGGAGCTGGACCAGAAGGCCAAGGATGCCGGAATCACTGTCATGAACGAGATTGGTCTTGGTATTTTTTCTGCCTTTCCTATATTCCCTTGGTGGTTCTGAACTGACCATGATGCTTTCCCATTTAGATCCCGGTATTGATCACCTGTGTAAGTCTTCCTGTCCAACTATTTTTACTCAATGCTAACCTATTCAGATGCCGTCAAGACTATCGATGAAGTCCACCAGGCCGGCGGCAAGATCCTTTCCTTCCTCTCATATTGCGGCGGATTGGTAGGTGAGCTGCTCAGCTGTCAGATGGCATATACACTAACAATTTGGCAGCCCGCTCCTGAAGCCTCGGACAACCCCCTAGGCTATAAATTCTCTTGGTCCTCTCGCGGTGTGCTTCTCGCCTTGAGAAACGCTGCCAAGGTCTACCAGAATGGCAAGATTGTCGACATTGCCTCCAAGGACCTCATGGCTACTGCCAAGCCTTACTTCATCATGCCAGGATATGCTTTCGTCGCTTACCCCAACCGTGACTCTACTCCCTACAAGGAGCGATACAACATTCCCGAGGCCGAGACTATTATCCGTGGTACTCTGAGATACCAGGGCTTCCCCCAGTTCATCAAGGTTCTTGTGCAGACCGGCTTCCTGGAAGAGACTCCTATTGAAGCCCTCAAGACGCCTATTGCCTGGAAGGAGGCTACCAAAGCCGTTCTCGGCATCTCTTCTTCCGAGCCCAAAGACCTGGAAGCTGCCATTGTTTCAAGAGCCGATTTCGACTCTGATGAGGACCGTGAGCGAATTCTCTCTGGTCTCCGATGGATTGGTATTTTCTCTGATGAGAAGATTACTCCTCGTGGCAACTCTCTCGATACCCTCTGCGCCACTCTTGAGCAGAAGATGCAATACGAGGAGAATGAGCGCGACATGGTCATGCTCCAGCACAAGTTCGAGATTGAGCACAAAGATGGCTCTCGCGAGACTCGTACTTCTACCCTAGTTGATTACGGTAACCCCGAGGGGTATTCAAGCATGGCGCGCTTGGTAGGTGTGCCTTGTGCCGTCGCTACTAAGCAGGTCTTGGATGGAACGTTGTCGGAGAAGGGTGTTCTGGCTCCTATGACTGCCAAGATCAACAATCCTATTATGAAGGAGCTCAAGGAGAAGTATGGTATCACAATGATCGAAAAGACTGTTTTGTAGATAGAGTGCTTCAAAAAGGAATAAAAAAGGAAAAAGGAGCGAAGAGAGAATAAGACTTCTTTCTTGGGTCAATAAAAGCACCTCTTCTGCTGAAAATCATTGTACCATTCGCGTAACTCATCAGTGAGCTAGCAAAGAAAGCATTGCTTTTGAGCACCGGCAATAGATTCCAAGGATAATCATTAAGACTTTAATTTTGTGTTGAACATGTTTACATAAGTAATCTTAGCTATGTACGTGAGGCAATATACCCCAAAAATATATACTTACGAGACAGGACACAGACGCCCAGTAACGCTGTCCACTGTCCAATCGTCGCTCCCAACTGCAGTAAGACCGTAAAATGTGCTTGTAGGATCGTATTTGTTCTTGATTGACTTGAGTGTCTGGTAGTTATTCCCATAGAAGACGCTTTGGAAATTAGGCTGATGCATGTTGGCCTCATTCAGGTAGGCACCTTGAACAGGAGACAGAGCTTCCAACTTGGGTATCAGGACATTTGTGACATCGTTTTGGGCGTCAATGTTATTCTGAAAGTTGAGCGGATCGTATGGCCTGTGAGTAAAACGTAAGCAAGTACAAATCAGGCAATACATGTAAAGTCGACTATTGGACGACTTACACTCCGATAACATTGCTGGTAATGGATGTCCGCCAGACGGGGTTGACAGCGTTTGGAACCTTGCTGCCGTTACTGACGTTGACGTTGACACCCGAAATGACGGCGCCGGCCTCATTAATGAATCGATAAGCGTTCACAAGCGAAGTGGCGCTTGACTGGCTTTCGAGCAACGCTCGTGGGATGAGACGCCCGCCAATGTTATACTCGGTAACGTTAGGGGGAGGGTTGTAAGCGTTGAAGCTGTCCAAAAATGTAGAGAACTGGTCAATGTGGAAGTCTGTCATGCAATACATTAGATTCACATACAGACACGGGGGCCAATGCAGAAGACTTACCGTAAGGGATGTTTTGCTTCTGTAGATAGCTCAGCGTAGGGTTGAGAAGCGTCTGCAGCTGTGCTTTGCTTACACCGGGGGCGTTTATAGGCTGTACAAGGAACAGTCCATAGGCAAGCAGGTAGACAACCGTTGCACCAGCGTCAACAATACTAGGTAGCGTCGTCAGGAATGTTTGGACAGCTGCGTAGAAGGCATCGTCAGATATTCCCTGGTTGGTAATTGTAAGATTGGCGGCAGAGCTTGGCATATCGGCGAAAGCGCGAACGGTCATGGACAGAACAGCAGCATAGGTTCCACCACCACCGCCGGAGAGAGCCCAGTAAAGGTCAGTGTTCTGAGAAGGAGTGGCGACAAGATGCTGGCCGGTGCTAGTAATGACCTCCCACTCGAGGACCTGATCGGCGGCCATGCCAAACTTGCTGGCCACTGGTCCATGTCCACCACCCTGACTGTAACCTCCTGCATAGCCAACGGATCCGCCATCTCCAGTAACAACTATCAGGCCATTCTTGTGGGCAAAAGCTAGTGCTTCAGAGTTTTGGACGCCAGCCCCAACCTTGAGCGCTTTGCCGGTGTAGTAGCTTTGCTTATAGTTGACGAGCGAGATGTCCTTGAGAAAATGGGTCCAGAGAGCCAGGCCTCCGGTTCCCGAGGACTTGCCGTAGTAGTCATGGCCGGTGTTTCGAATCACTAAGCGGATGTTGTTCTGCTGTGCAAACTTGATGGTAGCCAGATAGTCGGAGCTGGAGCTGGCATTGACGCTGTACTGGACAAGGGTGCCGACGATGCATCTCGCACTAGGCGCGGTGAAAGGATCACAGCTGACGTTGGCGAAGAAGGGCGCCATGGGATCGGAGGAAGACGCGATGTGCGTGGCGGGATAGTCCCACACGGACTTCAAGGCGTCGCACTTTTGAGCGTTGTAGGAGCCAAAGGCAGAGTCGTGGCAAACGCTACCGATGGGCACGGTGGTTATAAGTCGGCCTCCTACCGTTTTATTGAAGGCCGTCCATTCTGCTTTGGATGGCCAGCACGAATCTGACGGTAAGCAGCGGCAACTCGCCTTGGTGACACAAGTCGTGTTGATGGCAGCCGCAGATACCAGAGCCGGCAGGATGGCTAAGAAAGAGACGAGCCGGGCCATGCTGAGGGATGTGTAAGAGTGCAATGTGGTGATTTGGACAGGAACAGCTACCGGCTGGACCTGGACTATATAATGAAAACCACAAGATAGGCAGAGTAGAAGATCTCAAGAAGAAAGTTGTTATACTGTAAACAAAGAACATTCCAAGCCATGAAAAAGGGAGAGTGCTTGCGGGTCATGTCGTGGGGAGGGATCTTTAGCCCGGCCGCCAGGGTCATGGCTGCATCTTGTCGACGGGGGCCATGTGGAAACCACGTTTTTGATTGTCCACTAACGCCATGCAGCAACCAAGTCGAGCCACACCGTTCAGGTCGGGCCAATGTCAAGGCGTGGATGGTGGATGCGGAGGGCGCATGGCCTGCTCCAGTCTGGAGTCTGGGACGGAAGACGGCATGCCACGCGCATGGGCGCTTTGTCGTGGCCAGATGCCACGTGAAGATGGAGAGACGGAGCGAACCAGAAGGCGAGCTGGCGACGATTCAGGTGAAGCAGGGAGATTTGCATCAGCCGCGGCTGAAGGATGGGTTACAGCGTGGTCCACAAGAGCAAGGAATCGGGTCGGGTTGATTGGTGAGAAGAGCAGGCTCGATAAGGGAATGATACAGAAGACTTTGACGAAGTAAGTGGAAGGTTTACATAAACCCAAGAAACATGTGTCTCTGAGAACTGCATATAAGTATTTATCTTATCTGGTTAGATGCTATCGAACCTTGAGCGGCCTCAAAAAAGGTGAATAAAACCGTCTTGTGAAGCCGTCGAATGGATCATTACGTACATACAAGCCATAACTTGAGCAGATACCGGAACGAAATAGACATTATACTGAAAGTGGAATTCTCACATTACTACATTCCATCCATCGCCAAGCGTTGTTAACTGCTCTGGTCGTAGATAGAATCATTTGCGGGGTGAAATGCAGGCCCACGCCTCATGTGGTGGCGGTAGGATTGCCAAGCGGGATTGAGTTGTGGCCTTCTAGAAGCTATCATCACCTATTTATCGATTATCGTCTAATTAAACTTATTGGCGCTTCATGGCTCATATCATAGCGAGATACCCTCACTACGGAGTGTAAATATGGGTCGTACTATGTTACTCGGCGGCACTGCATATCTATCAGCTTACAGCGTACACATTGTCTTGTTACCCTATTCTACGGCATTGCTTGGATAATTTTTATTTCCGACTCTTGTAAGAAGCACTGCGTCTCAATGAAACTTGCTCGTGCAAAGGCATTCAGGAAGCAAGGGCCGAGGCACAGCATATAACTGCTTTCTATGCGAGCTTATAAGCATTGAATAGCATGCATACAGGTAGTAGTAGCGAGAGCCTGGCTAGGTGAGAATGAAACCCCCGCACTTGGGCAACATACGCAGGGAACTTTGCAATACCTACTGCTCATCCGCTTCGATAACACGGATGCCTGCTGCGAACGCTTTGACAATTCTGCCGTGCAATGTCAGCCATCCGGCCAGCGGCATATACAAGTAATACGGCTAGCGTCTATGCTCGGTGGCTTTTCAGGTAAATCAGTGGCGCCTTGTTAGCACCGTCTGCAAGCAACGATGACGCCCCGCCGCTACAACAGTGAGATATCAGCCCTTGCTTTGCAGAACGAACAGGGTGGTAAGACTGCCTGTAGGCATCCCCGTTACCCGGGGGCTGCCTGAAGCGGAAGGTAGCCGGCCGGGTTCGAAAGTCGCTTACGTGCAAAGCCCATGCGGCCACTTCTGCGTGTATTGGCGACGGGCTTCTATTGGGTGCGTCGTTGGAACTCAGTCTGCTCTATATTAGCCATATTGTTTAGATGGCGATTGACGACTGGTCTAGCTCTTCTAGGCTCACATCTTTTGTGTGCTGTGACATTTAGTTGACTTACGAACAACTTACGAAGCCAAGCCGGTGTTGCATTGCATAGTTGCGTGTATACCAAGTTACCTTGGTGCGACTTACTTCTTGATGCAACTAGACTACGGCATGGAGACGCGCAGCCCCATGTTTGACGTTGAAAGCACCTTCGTTCCTTGTCGTAGTGGCCGCGGACTTAGACCAATGCTGCACTCTATCTATATCCTGGCCTATATTACCTTCCATGCCGCGGTCTCGAACCAAGTCTCATGAGCGATTTTAACACACGCAAATGAAGTACCTGCAGAAGCAACAGTTTACGAATAGTCTTTGCCTAATACGTCCCGGGCCGTTGTAGGGTACGAGAGAATACCTACATACGCGTGCTCACCTGCCATTTGTACCGTGTTGCACCTGTGGATGCGAATACCAACTCGGAGTGCCCGATCTCCTATACCGATTGTAGCTGAGGTGAAAAGAATAGTCACATTAGGTTTCTTCGTAGTTCAAGTAGCAAACCCAACACTGGGGTCTCGTAATTGTATTCTCACGACTATCTGTACAATTTAACAAAATGACATGTAAAGGCCAGTGAAAGTCATAGTTACAAACGAAAGAAAAGGAAAATTGACCAAAAAACAAAACTCCCCTGCTAACAATACACTTTTCGACCTGAAACAAGTTGCTGAATGATGAGAAAGTTTTAGTGTGGGCTCCATAGTTGTAAATGGAAGGTATTCCACAAGTCGTTGTAAGAGAGCCTGGACAACTGAATAGTCGACCGCGGCTCCTGTTCTGAAACTGCCACCGGGAGAGTTACAATGCAGCAAACAGCGGCATTGAATAGAGGCACATGGACCAAAAGCACCACATCTTCCAGGACTGGTCATCCGCTTTGACTGTCTGTCGCAACAAGACGTTTGCAGCAACGGCGCCTCCAACTGCCAGCGGCAAAGTATATGCCCAAATCTCAAGCTTCCAGAACAAAGGGCAGACGCAAGACCACAGCGCAACAAAAACAGCAATAGAAACGCGCGAGAACGTCTCGCCCAGCAGCAATGGAATGGATAAGCGTCCCCGTGTTCGATCGCCGTCCTGGTCCTTGAGGTCTTGCACCTGCATGGTGGTAAGGATCATTCCGCTGATGATGGCTATCCATGTCAGTCCGCCCTGGTTGACAGTCGTATGTGCCCCGAGCGCAATCTGCAGTGAGCCGTGGTTGAAGAAGCCATAAGCAACGGAGATGATCAGGTCTCTGACGACCTCGTCTCCACCTTTCAGGTCGTTGTAGAGCCACGTAAGAATCTGTATAAAGACGCCCTCTCTCCAGACGCCAAGATGGTAGTTGAGCGCGAGAGCAATCGGAACTGCGATGAGCATTGACCGTCTGGTCTGCTCTCCGGTGATTTTGCCGGACGGTATCGGCCGCCACGGCTTGTTTATCAAGTCTTCCTTGACAGATTCTTCCGATCGTTGGTTCGCAAGGTCGAAGATCAAAACATTGTACCAGTTGAATGCAATGACCATGGGGAAAGCCTGGGCCAGTTGCCAGAAGGAAGGGGCTTGTCCATCAGCAAGGTGAGAGGCCGCCAGAGCGCCCAACATCCCAAACGTCGTGTTTGGGATGACGAATGTTGGAAAGTTACTTTCTGTAAACTCCCAGACGAGGTACGGGATGTAAAAGATTGCAGAGAAAGCGGTAAGCTGGCGTCTCCCATCGGGATATGCGATATCCTGAGCTTTTTCCATTGTGAAGGAGCTAGTGATGGAGAGAGTATCTTGATGGCTTGGTCAATAATCTCTGTTCACCAGGAAAATGAAGAACATCAATGGCGTATCCGAGAGAGATAGATCTCCCAGTATATACTCGTACCATGGAGCAAGGCATATTTTGACTATGTCACAGGACGGCCTCGCCCCCTTCCTCGGCTGTGTCACTCAAAATGCTTACACCACAGACTTGTATTCTCGGTAGCATTTTACACCGCATCTCATCCTATCGTCGTATAATTTTCGTCTGTTCTTTTCGCGGCGAGGGAACACGTTGTGGAGTGGTCTGGCTCTCGTCCACTACCTTCACACCCTCTCGTCAACTTCACAAGGCTACAAAAGACACAGCGCATAAGGTAGGTACCTACATGTATAACCGCTACCCACGCCTCTGGAGCTTATTTTCTAGACTGAATTAGGCAAAAGTGACAGCATTGCGCAAATCTAGCCAGGCACTTTGTCAGTTTTGATATAGTTTACGAAACAGGCCAACGGTACTGTTCCATGTGCCGCTCTATTTTGGCAACAAACACTCGACGACCCACGAGCCCGCGTCATGACAGATGATCCTCCGTCCGTCCAAAGTAAGCTGCCACTAGCACACACACTTGGGCTTGGGCTAACACCACTAGCAATTGTCGGGAGAGTACCGTGCCGTCCCTTGGCCAGGCTGGTGTGACTGGCGGTGTTTAGAGCGGAGCCCTGTGCAAAGGCATTCTTATCTGGTACCATATCCTGGTGCTCGGTACTACTGGTTACTATTGACAAGGGTGCTCCGGGAAGCTTCTCTATGCGGCTCGCGCGCCTATGGCAGTGGGTTAGGGATGATGCACTCTCTGATCAAAACGGCAAGCAGAACTCAGACTACATCTAATATGTGACATGAAGCAGTAGCAGGTACGACCTATCATACGGGATTTGCATTTTATTCAGATCATCTGTTATTTGCCGGATCTATCTACCGGCTCTTCTCGTTTAGCCCAAGGTATGTGCTACATACACATACACAAAGGCTGCTAGCACCAGCGCTCTAGACCTCGCCCTTGATGATGCTTGCCGCATGCTCGGCCACGCCATACACAGTCGCTTGAGGATTCGCCTTTGGCGTCAGCGGGATGATGCTGGCGTCGGCAATGCGCAGGTTGGGGCATCCGTAGAGTCGGAGCTTGGAATCCACCACGCCCCCAAGCTCTTTCGCCATCATGGAGCAGGTTCCAGTGAAGTGGTGCGCGCCCACTGCCGTTTGACGCAGGTAATCCTTCGCTTGTTCGAGGCCCGTCTCCGCGGCCAGAAAGTTTCCGGCGGATTCTGCAGCCGGATTTCGCTTGCCACCGACCTGGAGGTGGCTGGCCAACGGCTCGGCTTTGGCGATGGACTCGATGAATCGGAGATGCCGCGCAAGAACCTCGATGTCCAGCGGATGAGAAAAGTACCGAGGATCAATGTCTAGCTCAGTCGACGTTGGCGAAGCAGACTTGATGTGGACGGATCCGCGTGAAAGTGGGTGCGTCAGCATTAAGGCAATGGAGAAATACTTGTCGGTCCCCGGCGGAGGAGGTGCCATTGTCCCGTCTTGGTTGAAGGACGCATAGCCAGGAAAGGACATGAAGTAGCCAGAAGGCTCGTCGGTGGAAGTGAGGACCGAGCGCACAAAGTCGGCTTGGGCATCGGCGAATGGAGAGTCTCCGCGGCTGTCAGGGGCAATGTGCTCTGCAATGAGCTTCTCGACTTCAGCCTTGCCCTCGGCGGACTGAATGCCCGGGAACGGGAGTTGAGCTGCGGCATTGGTGCCGCTTCTTGCAAACGGTCCGAGTTGCTGCCCATAAGCGGCCATGGCAGCTTGAAGGGCCGTCGCATCTTGGCGTGCAAGGCCGTCCATGGTCTCCTCGCTGTCGAGGGCCTGGAAACTGAGACCGCATAACGGGTGGTTCTGCAGGTTCTCCCCGACGTTGGGATTGTCAATGACAAGGTCAATGCCCAGTTTCGTCAGGAGGCGTGCATCGCCGACGCCAGACAGTTCAAGAATCTTGGGAGTGTTGATTGTTCCCGCTGTAAGGATAATCTCCGTGCCGGTAGCAGTAAGATCGGCACCATCCTTGGTGTACTTGACGCCCTCGGCGGTGACAGCATCGCCGTTTTTGGTGAATATAATCTTCTCAACGGCCGCCTTGGTCACAATGGTCAGGTTCTTTCGGTCACGAGCAGGCTCGAGATAGGCATTTCCAGCGTAGCTCCTTGTCTTGGTGGCCGGGTGAATGGCATCGGCAACAAATATTGGCCCGCTGACCTGATCGGTGTAGGGATTGCCGCCCTTGCTGAATCCCAGGGCGGCTATGGTCTGCTGCCAGATCTTGGGCCACTGATTGTCGGTATCCCTTGGGAAGCTCAGCTGGAGTGGCCCCGAGCCACTTGTACCTGCAGCCGGCTCGGAGGTCAAGGTGTAGGATTTAGCCTGTGACTTGGAAAAGCTGGCCCAGTCCCAGCCGGGGTTCCCAAGCTTGGCCCAGGCGTCCACATTGGCCTTTGTGGAGAGTGTAAAGGAAAGGCCGTTGAGGGCGCTTGAACCACCCAGGAGCCGGCCCTGGGGGAAGGCAATCTCACGGTTGTTGAAGCCAGCCTGATGGCATCTCGGTCAGCAGCAGACACCTAGTTTTGCCGGTGGCTGCTCATCTCTTACCTGAGGGACAGTCTTGAACTTCCAGTCTGCGTCTGTATTCAGCAGCGTCGGCCACATGGCGGGAACCGACAGACGTGCATCCGCCGTAAGATCCTCGCCGGCCTCAAGGACAAGGACCCGCTTTGAAGAGTCTTCCGTGAGACGTGCTGCGAGCACTAGGCCTGCAGTTCCGCCACCAACGATGATGTAGTCGTAGCTGGACATTGTGATTGGGATGGGTGAGTCGGTGTTTGTCTAGAATGATTCAGAAAGTGCCTGAAAGTTGGCAGAGACAGTAGTAACAGCTGCTACAGATATCTATTTCGAGCTGCGGCCTTCAGGGGGCCCACGGGTTGCTCTTTTTACGTCCAACACGAGCGGATGTTGGCGGAGTAAGTGCGGTGATGTCTCTGCGAGGAGAAAAGGCTCGGCCTTGCTCCGTCGTCTGATCTATTCGCAGCTAGCATCGCAGATGGCTTGCCTCCGCCACCGGAGAAGGGGTTGCATGATCCTGCAGGCTGTGTGATCCTGGCAGCAGCTGCACCAACACAGCCCTCACTCACCTTGAAGTGTGACCAACGATAAACTATCGACGTATTTGTAAAGCGAAATGATGCAGCATGTAACCGTACAGTACACCTTTGTCGATCAGACGAAGTTGCATGCAGCTGCTAGCGAGTATGTCCA
Source organism: Trichoderma sp. CBMAI-0020 (assembly GCA_030708095.1). Classification (NCBI taxonomy): domain Eukaryota; kingdom Fungi; phylum Ascomycota; class Sordariomycetes; order Hypocreales; family Hypocreaceae; genus Trichoderma; species Trichoderma sp. CBMAI-0020. Next base: position 3,110,337 of record JAJNCI010000001.1, read on the forward strand.
TGTACGACAGGGGAGACGCATCTCGCAGCATATTCCCAGTTCCAAATTGCGTCAACGAGGCATGGGTTGCGTCCATGATTGGCCGTGCGTCTGGTGTACCGATATTCTGTCTGTTGCGTGGGATTTGGCCATAGCGTCTGCATAAGATCCATCCATGTATCTGCGGAGTCTGGACATGAACCTTGCAAGGCTACAGATGCTAGCCACATCGAGAGACGCTCTGGCCGTGCCCCGTAGATCATTCGCAAAGCATGGCTCAACTTGGCAGTTCTCAAGATGCTGGACTCCGCAGCATGCTACTTTTTAGTATATTTGGCGTTTCTGAGATGGGCCATTATCACAAAGATCTACGAGTGATTGCTAAACTTGCGCCGGCACTGCTGTCAGCCTACCATATGCCGGGTCATTTCCTGTCACACCACAAGCACAAGCGCTACGACTCTGTGGCTACGCATTGCCAACACGCTGTCTAGCGACTCCTCCTATCGGCAGGATCCACCGGTTGGACCGACAGAAGGACCAACAAGCTCACCAAGGTATGAGTAAACAAAGACAAAAAGTGTCAGAGCGGCGTCGGCAGATTGGTGGGTTGGCGAAGAAGGCTGTGAAGTTGGCTAATACTAATCGAGTTTTGTAAAGTGCCCAAGCAGGCTAACACAACTCAAGATCGCGTTGGTTATCAATTTACCAAACTGCTCATCTCACCTGTAGTTTATCCGCCAGCAGCTGGACTTGAGAGGCCTAGAATTAGCAACAACGTACGTACACTCACTGCAGTAGCTTCTCGCTTAGCTTTAGTCAGCTTATCACAGAAAGAAGGACAATTAGCCGCTTTGTGCTAATTCTTGGCCGTGTGGAGAACAAACAGCGCCGCGGCTACGGGCCGTGTATAGTATCAGGCACGCTGTCAGAATCATTTAGCACTGACTGTCGACTTTTGGCACAGACTTGATTCCAGTCTAATGGGTAAATCCAAGCTAAAGGCCTAGCCTACCGGATTGCCGTAGAGAGAAGGTCGCTTAGTCGATAGGGTGAATATTCTCCGTACAGATAAAGGCAGTAGTACTGGGTACCTGGTGATACATGCACTTGTACCACTTACACGCCTCCTGTGAGGATTCGGGCTATGCCGACACCCAGTACCTAGGTAGGGAGATATCGAGCAGATTTTAAGTCATCAATAAAATACACCTACCTTTTCATACCCTTTGCATTTGGCCCAGATAGACGTTCGATAATCATGGTAATTGAGTGACTGTCAATCCACAATGGAAGCACTTGAACTTTGTCGCGCCCACAGAGAAGCTCTTCTCATTGCCGTGGGCGTTTTATCAGGCGTCATCATTCACGTCACCATCTTCATCAAGAGTGAATGGCACCTCCAAGCCCCTCACATATTCCTTCAATTCTGTGCCCTCTACATCGCAATCCCCATACTAGCAAACACTTTGCAAGACTCCCTGGCGGGGGAGATTTTCCACGGACTCGCAACTTGGGCCTATGGGTACTTGGCCGGCCTTGTGACCAGCATCCTCGTGTATCGCACGCTTTTACATCCATTGACCAGAGCTGGTTACCCGGGGCCTTGGTATGCAAAAGTCACCAAGATTTGGCATGTTTGGGCAGCCAGAAACTCGAAAAACCATCTTGTGCTTGATGAGCTGCACAAAAAGTATGGGGCATTTGTGAGGACAGGTATGGATGGCCGAACAAGACGAAGAGTACAGGCTGGGTTGCTGAACTGCCCGCTATCTAGGTCCAGCCGAGATGACGGTTTTCCATCCAGAGGTCTTCATGGCAGTGGATGGGCCACGCTCTGAGTGTGCTAAATCAGAATGGTATGACATTATACACCCGAGCATGTCGCTTGTCACAACGCGGTATAAACCACTCCATGCGGCACGTCGCCGCGAATGGAACAGCGGCTTTACAACAAAAGGTTCGTTTTCGCATGTTGAATTTCTATTGCGCCATGTACTCAAGTTATTTGCAGCACTTTTGGAGCACGAAGCCAAAATCCTCAAGTATGTCGATAAGCTTGACCAGTGCATCGAGGCGGATGCCAAGTTGGGCAAGATAACAGACATGCGAAACCTGCTTCTCTGGTTTGGCTTTGACATTATGGGCGAGTTTGTCTTTAGCAAATCCTTTGGCATGCTGGAGACGCAGAAATGGCACCACATCATTGTCCGTTTACAGCGCGCTCTTTCTCTGCTGGGCCCAATGACTCCCTTGCCATGGCTGGTGCATATCGCCTTCGATCTTGCCCCGCGGGTCAGTGTCCTGAAGGACTGGTTTGACATCATAGCATGGTGCCAGTCACAAATGCGGGACAGACTCGCAAAGGGCAGTTCTAACCAGTCGCAAGATCTGGCGTACTACCTCATGGAGAAGGACGCCGAAGACCGAGACGCTTTTGAAAGCGACAAGTTTCTTTGGGCAGCAGGAGATAGCTTATTGGCTATTGTGGCTGGAAGGTGAGATATAGTCAGGGCACACAAGTCTGATACGAAGCTTTAATAACACGAAATGATGCAGTGAACCAACTGCAGTTGCTCTCATCGCCGTCCTCTGTGAGCTCGGCAAGCACCCAGAGCACACGGACCAAGTCTACGAAGAACTCAAGGATGTAGATGCCTTGGACCTCAAGACTCTCGTCAATCTACCGCACCTCAATGCCGTTATAAAGGAGTCGCTTCGTTTGCATCCCGCACTTTTAACGGGCGGCAATCGAAAGACGTCTGCCACTGGCCTTAGCATCGGCGGAAGGTTTATTCCTCCTCACACCACCATTGTTGCTCCCCGATATACAATTGGAAGACGTAAGTCCTGTATTTTCTCTTCTTTTATCTGATTGCTAGAGGGAAGAAATTTGAGAGAGCTTGCACTGACGAATGAGTTGCCAGTCGAGGACTGTTTCGAGCGGGCCTCGGAGTTTATCCCTGAGCGCTGGACCACTCGTCCCGAAATGGTTCTGAACCCGGCGGCCTATGCGCCGTTTGGCACTGGCCACCACAGTTGCCTTGGGAAAACCCTGGCGTTGGACACCATGAAGTTTGTGTTGGCAAGGATCTTGAAGAACTATCGATTCCGGCCTGCACCAGGGGATGATAGCCTGAGCGCCCTGGAAACGGTGAGAGATCAATTTACATCCAATCCAGGCATCTTGAAATTACAATTTGAGATACGGACTAGTACTACATAGTAGCAAGGGGCTTTGCTAGTATATCGTTTAGTTATGAGAAGATACCACTGAGTCTTGCAATCAATTCCACAATCCCCTCTGCAACTATTCCCATACTAGCTTGTGCAGTAAATCACGACTATTTGAGCTACAGTTCAAGTTTGAGCTTTCATCAAGGCAAGCTATTGCTACTGCATGCTTATACAAAACCCGCTATGGAGCGAATGGCCAGCCGTTGATGCCAGCAGTAAAGAGCTGGCTCTGCTGGATCGCGTCTTTCTTTGCCTTGAGCTCATCTACATCCCAGTTCGCCCAGACCGAACGACCATTTAGAAAGGATGCTTCAGGGCTTGTCAGCCAGACAGCAAAGTGCGCCGGAAGTTGAACTGCCAGCATCATTGCGTTAGATCCGTGTTCTAGATTCTACGTCTCGAAACTCGCGTGAAACGAAAGCAAAAGAAAGCACCGGAAACTTGCCACGCACCTTTGTCCATCGGCAGGCTGTCTGCCGAGGCACCGCTCTTGGTAAAGATTCCCGTCTCGACCATTCCCGGATGCAGGGTCGCGGCAAATAGATTAGGGTGTTCGAGGGCCAAGAACTCGATAAGCTTCGTCTGTGCGAGTTTCGAAGACATGTAAGCCGATAGGCCCGGCACCATGGAGGCTGGGAGGGCCGTGGTGCCCGTGGTCAGCGCCACAACCGACGCGTGGGCAGCGTTGGCCGTGGGCAAGAAGGCGTGAAGCGATGCATACGTTCCCTTGGTGTTAGTCTGACGAAGAGGGCAGTCAGTATACCATGGTCCTGTTGCTCAAACGAGAATAGCAGCATTACCTCGAAGCTCTGCCAAAACTCGGTAAAGTCAGAGGCAGCGATGGTAGACGGCGAAGAGACGTAGCCGGCGCCGAGGACAAGCACGTCCCATTTGCCAATTGCCTTGGCCACCTGAGCCAAAGCATCCTCCTGTGTGACATCGACCACATGGGACGACGTCGAAACAGAAGAGGGCAGCGCAGAGGCTGTCTGCTTCAGCGAGTCGCTGTTCCGCCCGAGCAGAGCAACGTGCGCAGCTCCGGCAGCTGCAAATGCCACGGCGGTTTCTCGTCCAATCCCGGTTCCCTTTCAGACGCAAAAGCTTAGCATTCATCGAGCTAGGAGGAGTTGCAAGGGTGGAAGGATTTCGCCCCCAGCAATTGCACCATTCTAGCACCAAATACGGGGCCGTGGCTGACATGCGTGCAGCGAAGTGGGGGACGATCGTCATATGGCTGCTGAATGGCTGCTGAATGGCAAAAGGTGCTGGAGGGAGGCATGTGGAGGCTGGGGTCTGGCCACGGAACACAACGCAGGTGAAACAGAGACAGAGAGAGCCCAGACTTGACTTACTGCGCCGGTGATGACAACGGTCTTGCCCGAGGCGCTGAGCTCAGGCTTCGAGGGCGAAATAGCGGCATACGTGTCGTTGCGCCAAGTCGGCGTCGCAGAGGGCAATGGGGGCTGCATGGTGGGTGAAGTGGTGAGTGAAGATGTCGATGATGGCCGGGGTTCGGAGCAATGCTTGCAAAGGCTGAGATGATGTCCGGCTTACGAGCTGCTAGTAGCAAGACCTCGTGGCTATTCCCGTTTCCCAGTCTGCCAGAAACCAGGGGACAGCCGGTCCCGTCCAGGATGGGCTCTTAAGTATTTGCGTCGTCGATAGGCCGGGTGGAGATGGCTCTCTGCCGTGTAAGCTGCCCCAGCAGGACAAAGCGTTCCTACTGCTACTCGGAGGAAGGATCAGTGCGTCAAGAGACGGCATTTTGCGTCTACGCCAATCACCCAGAGCTGATAGCACACGGACTTTCCGTTCTCGGATGCCTGCTCTGGTCTTGCGTGGAGAATCAGACGGCAACAGGGGCTCTGTCCATCACCCGTCTGGCCAGGGATACTTGCCGTTGCAAAAGAGGACAGTAGCGTGCTGGCTCTAGTATACTTACAGTACAGAATAATGAGCAGCTTTCAACATACAGACTGGTACAACTCATGCCTGTGCCACACCACCACGGAGTCTGAGAGGCATGTGCATGATTGCCACCCCTCCCTCTCCACACCATCCATGACCCATGAGGCCTATACTGACCTGAAGTGAATGCCAGAACTGATAGGCATCTGTGGTAGCATCGCCCCAGGCGCTCGTGCGCCGCGTGCAGATATGCGGAGCATGGTTCTTTGTCCTGCAGTCAGGATACTACATATATGCGATGGTGTTGGGCCACGAGGAATGCACCCGGCCAACGCTTCTTTGACCCCTCAAAACCAGCCAACAAGTCGGCCTCGTCGCATCCACAGCGCCACGCGAAGCCCGCTGCGAAAATGTCTGCTGGCAAGAGAGGCATTGACCTCTTGATATGGCTGTGTGTGTTTACGGTGGTGTGCATCGTCATCATCTCGCTGCGCTTCTGGGCCGCGACGATTTCTCGGCGCAGAATATTTCCAGACGATGCCATGATTGTGTTTGCTCTTGTAAGTGACGTCTTTTCGGCCTTCTTTGCTTGATTGAAAGTCGACGGGTGTGAATGCAATGCTAATGTCAATCTTTGGTGTCCAACCGTCAGGCCAACACCATTGCATTGGAAGGAGTCGTCATTTGGGCCATCTTCAATGGGCTGGGCAAGCACACGGGCGAGCTTAATCCATACGAGTTTGGAGTCCAATTCAAGGTACGCTTTACAAACACCTTACCGCCGCGCCTTGTATCACAAACTAAAGGGCGCCGACCAGCTTATCCTCGCCAGTGGAGTAACATGGCTTCTCGGCACAGTCTTCATCAAGTTTTCCGTTCTCTGGCTGTATACGAGAGTCTTTAGCACAAAAGAGTTCAAGCGACAGGCGCACATCATGATGGGGGTTGTTGGCTGCTATGGCATCGCCTTTTTCATCCTGTTCATGACTCAGTGTAAACCAATCGATCAGCAATGGAATCCGCATCCGGGAGGATCATGCCGAGATCTCGTCATCCAAGAGCTGACCTCGGTGTCGCTAAACATGGTTATCGACATTGTAATTGTCTTTCTACCACTGCCGGTCCTATGGAAACTTCAGCTGGCGACGCGATCGAAATTGGTCGTCTCCGTCATGTTTAGCATCGGTCTCATGTGAGCATTTCCCCTGGTTCTCTCATCATTTCTCTCTCTCAAATTATTATTATTATTATTATTTTTTATAAAAAAAAAAAAAAAAGATCACGGAGAAGATGTTAGCATGAGAACAAGTGCCAGTGGCTGACTTTACTAGCACGATTGGTGTCATGGCGTGGCGACTACAATTCACCATTGCGACTCTCCACGACACCGACTTTGTCTTCAACCTCTACGACATTGGATTGATCAGTCTTCTCGAACTATGGCTCGGAGTGATTGCTGCCTGTATTCCCACCCTTGGACCGCTTCTCAAAAGCTACGTCAAGCCGGTTCTCACGAAATTAACGAGCCCATCCGATCGAGTTACGCGCAGCCAGAGTGGAAACGCATCCAAAGTTGATAGTAAGACTGGCCTTCACAGCAAAAAGCATTACAGCCAGATTGAAGACGGTTTCGATAACGGGTTTAACCAGATGAACGGAATGGAACTCGCGTCCGTAACTACGAAAATCGAATCTGGGACGGCAGTCAAAGCTATGACAGACACGCGGGGCGTGATTTATGTCCAGCATGAAATCGAAGCAAAATAATGAATGGCACACAAAATGATAGCTTTGTATATATCTTGATTTATTATTTAATACGATACCCAAGCAGGTCTGTTGACTACATCTGCTTAATTACTATGTACAATCAAGTTCGATTCGCTCCAATGTGCTCATGTGAGAAGTCAATACATGTACATAATGTGGCGGGCAAGCTAGAGCTGTTCGTTCTTCAAACTAATGGTGCTGGCTAGGAAACTTATATGATGTCTTATATTACACGCCCATCAATTATTGAATCTCATAACTACCGTTCAAGATCATTGACTTTAATACAGATACAGACAGTGGATAGTTGAACTACATGTATAATTACGTTAGGCGCCACTTAAGAAATGAAGCTCCAGGTGAAAGTATCGAGAGGTCTTAACCATCTCTACTGCTTTCAATTACTTGCCCGTTGCAAGACATCCTGAAAGCTCTCCGCGCACGTGGCGCTGGAAATTGGATGAACCAATTTGCAAATGATGTCACAATATTTCCTAGGTTGTGCCTGATCATCAGTGTAACCCGGATATTGACCGAAAGAGGATGGTGATTAATTCCGGAGGCCACATGTGCCAGGATATCAGCTACCTTTTGCGCTCATATTTCGAGTCCATTGATTATACATAGATTCGTCTAGTTCGCAAATCTGTAAGATATCGCAGTTAAAGAGAATCTGCAATGGGTCCGAGTCTGGGCAGACTACGTAGTTTACATGCATTTATGGCCTAGAGTATAAACAGTGCTTAGACCAGCATTCGAATCAAGCCAAAGGGACCTTCTAACTGAGCAAAGACTAAAAGTCAGAGAGACGTTTATTAGGAATCAAATATGTAAAACCGTCAGTCTAAGCGTGTCAACACCCATAGGCCATGCCAAAAGATCTATCAATGCGCCTACCTCGCTAAATGAATCAGCCAGGATCAGCCTGTAGATCAGCACGGAGTTTTTGCCTTCAGGCTGTATAGTCCACCATGGTGGCATTTACTTCTATACATGGAGCATAGAATGTTGCATCTTTGCGTTGTAATCAACATGGCCCTTGCGCAGCACCTTTGCGATCAGCTAATGTTACATTCCCGTATTGAACTGAGCATCACATGATAGAGAGCACCTTGATAGTTATTTAGTGCTTAGATCCGCACTCTGCGCTTTTCAAGCTGCTTCGCTTAAACTGATAATGCACATATGGACGGGCGTATTGAACTTTGTACCTGGCTACAACTACCTAGTGCCAGTGGCAATACCGACCATTACCGACATACCATGAGTTAGGTGTATGTTTAGAGTCTGACATGTACTTGTACTCAGCACGAAGCTCGCGAGTGAGTGCTGGGGCTCCTCCCTGCTAGGCGTGGGATAGAAAAACGGGGAATGCGAGAAATATGGGCACAGGCGTCAGGATTATGTGCATGTAATACTCGAGACCAGTCGGTGCAATGGGTGCTCATGTTACAACTTGGTATGCACATCACATTGGCCTTGCGATCCCTGTTTTTGATCCTCCGCTTCCCTGCATACCAACCCTTGTGGCCTTTAACGGCCCGTTGGCTCCCACGCCTGATAACGCCAAGCCTTGAATAGCAGCTCCCATGCAGACGACGCCCATTTTGAGACAAAGCAGTCATCTTGGGCAGTTCAACCTAGCATTGCTAATGCTTTACGATGATGATCCAAATGATCCCGGCATTCGAGTCGGGAGATTCGGCTTGTTATACTGGGGACTATCTCATGCCCTTTCTTTCTTGCAATTGGCAATAGTACACTCTTTGCAGCGTAACTCAGCGCAATAGTTTCTAAAGCGCAACCCGACGGCAATTTAGGTACCTCAACGCCTAGATGAAACAACCCTTTAGATAGGGCTGGACCAGAATCTAGAGACAGCTGACGGATAGTCATATTATTTAACAATATTATCTGAATCCATAAAGTATTCAGCTAACACCATCAGTCGTTATTCTAGACTCCAAAGTGCAGAATGTTCTAAGAACCAAGTGTCCACAGCCGAAAACTTGACAAACAAACTGTTAAGGAGTAGCTCTTCCTGACCTTCCAGCTGTAGATGATATTGAAACTAGAGCCTCGTAGTTATTTATCAGGTAGTTCATAAACTGAGGTGAGTATGCTCTTCAAGTAGAGCTTATTCCTAACTCAAGCCACATCAACTCGAGTAGCTTGGCCGTGCACCGCGCTTGTTCGAGAACCGCGAATTTGTTCAGGGTAGCAACATGGCAGTACGCCTTGTTCACGGCGATATATCTCATGGGTCCAGAACAAGTTAGTGGTCTATCGAGAATAATAGCGTTGGACGGTTTGCGAAGAAGAATGTGAGAATAAAATTTAATTCGCTTTGAGACTGACATCACTGTCATTGCTAATACACTGCACACATCATTCACAAGGAATCGTGTAATCCTCTACGAAGCTGTAGTGGCACATTCCCGCCGGCTCTGTCGCTGACAGGCTGCGGCCGTGTCCGCTGCTCGTTTTCAGAAACATCCAATACCATCTCACGACTAGGTTCTCCGCACTCTGTTGGGAGCAATCTAGATGCCTTTGCTGATTTGACATGGCAGATCAGCAAGGGCCTGGCGGTAGCAACGATTACCTTGCATCCAGGCATCCAGTCCGAGGTCTGTGTCAACTGTCGTCATCTCACACCGACAGCGTGCAGTACGTCGTAGAAGGATTACGGTCTGTGCTCTGGGGCAAAGCATTTGAGATCTCAACCCTTGTGAGTTTGACACAGACCTCTTGCGACGCACTGACACAGGGTTCCCGCCAAGCCACAAGGCAGCAGTTCTTGCTCGGCAGAAGGGTTAATCTGGTTGTCATGACTCTGCTGACTTGATTATAGCGTTGATATGATCCTTCGTGTTAAGGAAAGCCGATGGTTTGGGCATCTACGGGAAATATCAGCAGGTATGGCTAAAAACGCTTGGGGAGAGTCCAGTGTCGAAGAAATTGAGAGAAACGAACCCATTTTTGACCTGTATTGGTCCAGAATGATGTGCTGACAGCTTGAATCATACGGTGCGCCATTACAAATGACTGTCAGTTAAGATGAATGAGTATTCTACCCTTGCAATTTCTGCTCTTTAAAGCTATAAATACAACGAGTCTGCTTCTATTCCACTCCCACTTTCTTGTAAGTTTCTGCTACTGGTGGCATGTTGCCTGCGCAAAGCATTTGAAGATGACTGTACTCTAATAAAGATTTTGACAGTGAGAACACCTTTGGCCTCTGAAAGAATCAAGCGTTGTTGAGATTCCTCCGATTCACCATTCTATTTAGAGTGTTCTTCACGGCGTCCAAACTCATTACTTCTCAAGCTTCTCCCAACCCTTGTCTATTTTGTAAAGCTACCTGGTTCGCCGCCTACAAGAACACCAATTAACAAAGCAACTTGAACCAAGATCTGGAATTAACTGGTTGAGTGATGCACATTACCGCGAGATGATGAGAATTTGACTCAAATTCAATAAACCGGCTCATCCAAATCACTAACCAGTGATATAAGAATCGTCAAGTACATTATGCTTTCCATGCGTACTATCAGCGAGCCCAAAACGCAACAATCTCATCAAAATCCTCCATTGCTAAGCTCTTCGAATCTTGGTCTTCTTTGGTAATCTCCTTCCTCAAGCGGCCTGCAACCCTAATAGCAATGGAAGCCTTTTGCGCCTTGCCTGTTGCTTCAAACAATTTGCCCTTGAGAAAGGTCGTGCGCGCGATTTCATTCTTGTGGGCGGCCGGATCAATTGACCAAATATCTAGCGCTCCGTTGATCATAGCTCTGGTAGGCGTCAGAAAACCGGAAGCCTTGGTGCTCCGTTTTGAGGGCGCAAGGGAGATATACTTACATGGATTCTTCGTGTCGATGCAAGCGAATGAAGTGCTCGGCAACCTTGTGGAGGACATTTGCTGTGTAAAAGTCTTTCTCTCCTACTGTAGCAAGCATATGGCGCAATGCTCTCTGGTGGTATTCGAAACTCTCGTCCCATTCATATTGCGCAGCACGGAGGTTGCCGAGCGCGTAAAGAATCAGCCCGGTTCGCACAGATTCCCTGTCATCTTTGCCCAAGGCCTTTTCTCTGCCCGCCAGGCTGTCTAAAAGAAGGGTGTTACACTCTTCAATCTTGCCCTGCGCAAGAAGAGACCAGCTGAGATTGGCCTCGCCCTATCGAGGAATATAGTTACCAAGCGCTTTACGTATGCGTAGCGCCTCCTTGAGATGAGCTTCGCCTTCTTCGTACCGTTTATCTTGGATACGTGAAATGCCTAGCTCTGCATGGGCGAGGTAGAGTCGCTCATCCTCAGTTCCCAGCTCTTTGCAAATCTTGGACACTAGAGCAAGGGAACGCTCCTTATGATTGCGGCTTGCATCAAAGTCGCTTGCATCCATGGCAATGGCTCCTAAGCAAAAATGTATATCCGCAAGCAGGGCTTCCTGATCTGCGTGTGTTGATGACTCGCAGATACTGAGCGCTGTGTCGAAGAAGCCGTCGAAATGTTTCGTCCGTCCACGCTCTTTTTAATACCTAGTGATGTTATTGTTAGCCTGCGCAGTAAGAGAAAGAGAGAATTCAGCATAAGAGAATTTTACGAACCATGCAGCTTCACTTAGTAGTTTTGAGAAAAGCAAATTGGTGGCCTCAGAGAGATCTGGAATACTTGACCAAAGTTGATGCATCCTTAAAACGTGAGGATAAATCGATGCACACACAGGCCATCTCGCAACATGCAATCTGCCGCCAGTTGATTTGGGCTTCGGCAGCTCAGGATCCTTTGATGGCTTGGGCATGGCTGATGGCCAATCACCCCAAAGAATTCGTGCGACTTGTCCGAACATTGATTCTTTCTTTTCATCGTCCATTGTTGTTAGAATGGCGTCTTGGACAAGGCGATGAACCGATATCTGCTGCATCTGCTTATCTCGGTAGACCAGAGATGACTGTAAGAGCTCTGATCGAGCTTCTATGTAGTTGCTCTTCTTGAATTGCACGCCATCTGAAAACAGCTCAATGGATGCCGCCATCAAAAGGTCTTCTCCAATGACGTCTGGATCGAGAAATGAAACCAACTCTAACAATTGTCGAGCCGGAGGTTTCAGCTTCTCAAATGCCCAAACAGTGGAGAGAGAGTGGCGATACGTGATCAAATTGGTATCGAACTTTGTCTCATAAAGGCTAGCATGTTCTTCGTGATCCGCATACAGCTCCAAGAATTCGGAGAGGGTAAGGTCCTGCCGACGAATGATGCCGGCCATCTGAGAGATGGCTAATGGAACTCCACCAAGTACATCAGTAATTTTTCGTGCTGTGTCGCCTTCTGGCTCATCGGAAACGCTGGTAAGGTGGTTGAAGAGGGTTAGGCTGTCTTGTTCTGACAGAGGAGCGAGATTCAAACCCAGAGGTCTTCTCGTAAACATGCTCTTCGCCAATGGGTCACGGCTGGTGATCAGGATGGATCCGCTACCTTGAGGCCAGTAGTCGGCTAGAATCATCGGATCATCTGCATTGTCGAATACGAGTAGCCATTTAGCTTCTGGTCCAGTTTGACCAGGCTGCACAAACTCGTCTGGTGCTGATATATCCTTTCGAGGATTAGAGAGCCATCCTTTCACAACTTCTCTGCTCACCACCTGGCTTTTACACTCAGACGAGGTTTCAAGCCCCAAGGCCAAGGAGATTTGCTGGAAATGGTGGTCAAGTTTTGCAATCTCATCCGCCACAACCCAGAATACTGCATCGAAAGAATCCTTGTGACGCCAGGCAAACTCGCGAGCTATTTCCGTCTTCCCAATCCCCCCAAATCCGCAAAGCGCAAATTGTCGCAGAGAGGTCTCCGAACCCGTCACGATGTTCTTGGAAGGCAATAGCTCGGTTGCAAGACGCTCCAAGATATCCTCCCGGCCACAGAAATCCGCATTTGAAGAATGCCCATTGAGAACGAAACATGGTAGATGAAGCGTTTTCCGCATCTCAGGGCTTGGTGTTGCAGTATGTACCATCTCGAAGCCCGATAAAGACGTGCCTTCAGTTGCTCTATTGGAAGGCCATTCCGTTGCGTTGTTCGATGGCCATTCGGTGAGTTCCATTTGTTCAACTACTTGGTATCAGAATAATGGCCTCGCTAAATCATGGGAGGTCCAAGCTCACGGACTGGTAGTTCACTTAACGTGGGCGAGTAGGAACTCATAGTTGCATACTGGTATTCCTCTAGCGGTGTCAAGTTAGCGCCACTCCGCACGGTTGTGCCGTCTTGAATACGTACGATCTTCTAGTCGGACTGTAACGAGTTGCACGGCGTCACGTAAAGTCTCATGTATGAATGTGTTGAGATCCAATAAGCCTTCGCCTCCAACACTCCTAGTGAACAGACATGTATCGTGATGATTGAGATTGAGGCCGATGACTGTTTCTATTGGGGCATGAGTAGCACATGCTTCGCGGCTGACCAACTAAAATCTCCAATCAGTAATTGTAGCTCGAATCAGAGCTCAAGTTCTGACCTGTTGGTATTTTGGGCGCAGTGCCATTGAACTATTTCTTGATTTACGGAGTTCGTAGACCGATGATAGGGGTGTACGGAGCGAGATTCCCTCGAACCGATCTGCGAGGTCGAGAAGTATGGCGCCTTCTTGCTCGATATTGACGCTTGGAATCTTGAGGCCTTTTCCCGTAGTTGCCTCCAAGATGTCTCGAAACCGTGAAAAACTGGTGGCCTTGTCTCCATAGCGATGTGGAGTGCTGAGGAAGATGACACCGGCGATGGCGTTGACAATCGGCCCATAGCGAGGAAACTGCTTGTTAGCAACACACAAAGCTTGTTTGACTATGGTACCACCTAAGCTGTGACAAACAATCATAATTGGCTTCGTTGTAACCTGGATATGTACATCAGCAGGCCATGAATGGAGGAAGTAAGAGTCCAAAGGAGTAGTTGTTCTGGACAGCTTCTCTTACCAGGCTGTAGTTTGGTTGTGAGCGTACGTCATACAAATGTTGGAGGAGGTCATAGCCCAGCATCAAGATCGACTCCCACGAGTGTTTGGAGACGGCAAATGGCGAAGAATATTCGTATGCGAGAATGCGAGCCCCAATACCGGAGCTGGGTAAGGTGGCAAGCCAATCCTGGTTGGCAAACGGCCAGTTTTCCGGAGGGGTGGTCCCTATGCCAGGGATGAGGACGATGCTAGCATTCACGCGTAAGTAGGAACATTGCACCAAGACATAGTTCAACTTTCTTACTCGACACCATTTTGAACGGTATCAACTGGATCTCGTAGCACCTGGAGGCGGCTAGTAGTTGCAACGCTCGTCGCCATGGTCATGTTTTCGCCTTGCCATTGAAGGGAGCGAGGCAGACTAGAGTGTCAAGGAGAATGAAGTAGAAGGACGGTGGGACTTTCTGGACTGGGATAAGACGCTGCCTGCAATCAACTAGGCTTTGATTGGAGTCACGCGCCATAATATCACTTAATATCTGTGTGCTAACCCCTAAGGAGGGTTTAACAAGGCAAAATATCAGGTTTTTACACTTTGTACTACTACCTTTGTAATACCTATTATCTTCCTTTTCGCCTTACATGCCTGTGTTACCATGAAATTTTTTCAAGTACAATGGGTGGCCCTGCTACCTTGGGCTCACGTGGAATGATTTTTTCAAATAATAGGTACTTGGTACGTAACATGTAGAGTACTTTGAACGTTACCATCATGCATGTGCTACTAGTCAATGACGTCTAATATTACCAATCTTGAAGCTGATACCCGGAAAAAAACCCATCACACATTATGGCTTGCATCTTTTTCGCTTCTTCTAACAATCTTGCCTCTCATAGTGTATAATATCGCTCTCCAGAACGTCATCCAGCACCTTTTCAGGAACTGGTAGTCCCAAAGATAAAAAATGTAAGCAAAGAGTGTGATTGGAGCGCACAAGACAAAAAACCACCAAAATTTTACCGTATTCTGCTGGAGAAGATCAATGTTCATACCAAAAAGGCTGGAGCTAAAATTGAGAGGAATAAAGAGCGTCGCAAGAATAGTTAGCTTCTTTACTCGACCTGACTGCTCAATAGCTTTGCGAGATTCCTCAATCGTGGCTTTGTTCATTGCCAGAGTTATGCCACTGGTACATAGATTCGACAAATCAATGCAGCGAATACGGAGCTGTTCATAGTCTTCCAAAACACCATTTGTTGTAAAGGCACCGTCAGAAGTATTGTATCTAACATTTCCGGGCGTGTCTGTGTCAGACATTTGTCGCTGCATACCAACTCCAAGACTTTCCGCTCTGGCTCTACAAAACATTTGACTGCTTCTTTCGGCCAACTTGTATAGTGCAAGAGTACTATCTTTCAGCTGTTGCGCATGCCGATTGAGAACGTTTGAGAAGTATTGGAGAGCTCCTAGCGCATCGGTTGAATCTCCTTCAATGATGGCATTTATCTGAATCTGGATTCTGGATTCGACAAGGTTTAAGAACTGAACTTCTGAAAAAGCCGCGTGCGTAAACAGCGGGATGCACATGGAAAGCGGATCTTGAGTGGCGCGGCGGGCTAAGTCGACAAGAGCGATTAATGAATCGTACTGCAGTGGTAGGACAAACGTGCTTTGCTGAATCTGTGCCGATACATTTGCGTCTGGGTCCAGACGATTTGTAGTAGTTCGGAATGCCATCTTGGGATGATGCTGAAGGTTGCTGTATCTTGTAAGCTGCAAGCTCAGTGGACTGATTCGAGCGCTGTGACTGGAGATCCTGTCCGCCGAAATCGTCACGATGTAGAAGAGTGTTGACGCAAAGCCGAAACAAGTTTGTCGAAGAGCTGGCAAGTGAGGGAGTACTGTACGCATGTCTATCAATGCCCGCGGAAAGGAAATCCATGTGTCGCCGGAAGAACTCTGGGTCAATACCATATTTGCTCCCAATTGCCGACACCCATGCTGGTGATATAAAGCCTCGAATAAATATTACCTGTGTTGCGCCTCCCACAGGGGCAGAAGTGGCAGCACAAAAAGCTTCATGTTCCTCCTGATTATACTGTTGCGCATCCCATTTTCTCTCCCCACTGTTGTACACGATAACGAGAGCATGGGGCTCGTTGGATTTGGAAGCGAAAAGCGTTGCATCTTGCCTTGGACTTGCTGAGTGAAGGAGATTGCGGTCTTGTAGCATCCATTCTGCAATATCGACGAAATTGTTTCCCGGGAAGACAGAGGTGCTAGAATATCGCCTGGAGAGCGAGATAATTGCTCGGGCGTAGTTCTCGGGCGTTGCTATCGAGCCTAGAGTTAGCATACTAGATCATGTATTGCAGGCGGATTATTCGCAAGATGAAGAATTCTTACATGCAAATTTCCTGCGTTCCATGTCCTATCGAATGCTATAGCTTGCAAAATGGTTAGATAAGTATACAGGGTCCATAATTTAAACAGAAGCTGACTCCGCACGGAGCCTTTATATATTAGCAACAAAGCTGAGCGAGGCTGAATCCCTGAGCGGCTGCTTGCAGATGTGTGACGCTCTAATGAGGCTGGGCAAAACGATTTGCAATACCAAGGCAACCACGGTACACGGAGTGACCATAGCCCTTGTAAATGTGCTCAAGAGAGGTTCATGAACTGACGTCGTCGGATAAGCTAGAGCTGGTAGCGGGGTAGCAGCAAAAGGCTTGGCGAATCAGCCAGACACCAACCCTTTCCTGGCCTCCAAAACAAGTAATATCATGGAAGCTATTCTCTCCTTTATTTTGGCCCAAGGCTATTATTGACATCGGATGTGGCGCGATAGTGCGGAGCGCTGAAAAGTCCAACGTAATCTATTCCGACTTACACCCAGTATTATGGTTGGTTCGCTAACACTATACATGATTTCGAAGGACCCGCCATCTAAGGCCGAGCGCAAATAGCAAGCACTGCATCGAAGTTGAAGTTGATAACCGAATAGCAACTCAGATCTCTTTCTTCCTTTGGATCCTTCAAACCTGTTCAAGACCAGCCTTGAATTAATTAGGACCCATGGCTCGGCTTGAGACAGAGTAAGCAGAGTCCCCACGTACACACATCCTCAGGCAGTCCCTGGCAGGAGCATCAATGACCATTGCCATGCAAGTACACGTTGAAAGCTAAACAAAACGGCTTGCGTCCAGCTTCCCGTCAATCAGGGCTTGCGTTTTCGATATGGATGGGCTTTTAATCAACTCGGAAGATATAATCACTCAGTCTACGAACCAGCTTCTAGAAAAGTATTCAAGGCCTACTCTGACTCGGTCGGTTCGCGCTCAGCTCATGGGTATTCCGGATTCGACGAATGGTGACGTATTCCACAACTGGGCAAAGCTACCCATCTCTCGCGAACAATTTGCTCGTGAATCAAGGGAACAAATGCACATGCTTTTTCCAAGCTGTGAGCCGCTACCTGGTGCAGAGAAGCTTCTGTCGAATCTCAGCCGCGCGCACAGTGCTTCTTCAGGTGACAAGATCGAGCTGGCATTGGCATCCAGCACGAAGAGCCGCAGTTATGAGTTGAAGATGTCAAGGCCGGAAACAAAACGGCTGCTTGACTCCTTCCAGCCCGATCAACGAATCTTGGGCGACGATCCAAGAGTACCAAAGGGTCGGGGGAAACCAGCTCCCGACATGTATTTAATTGCCTTACAGTCGCTAAACTCAACAGCGACTGACCCTGACAAGAAGCCAATCTTGCCCAGAGAATGTTTGGTCTTTGAGGATAGCGTCATTGGTGTAGAAGCTGGGAGGCGGGCTGGAATGAGAGTTGTTTGGGTGCCGCATCCAGATTTGGCGGTCGAATATCATGATAGACAAAAGCTTGTACTAGCTGGGAGGACGGGATTGGTCGAGATTGGAGACAGCTGGCAATTAGGGGAGGTTGATGATGGCTGGGCCGAATGTATATCGAGCCTCGAACAGTTCGATCACACCAAGTACGGCATTGTTATGCCGCTCTAGATAGTTCTCTCGTGAGGCGAAGTCTTTCAACTGGTATATTAAACGTTTCATGAGATAAGCGAATGCAGGCGGCCATATCCATTACAATATACGGGATCACGTAGAGGTCTTTGAACAGTACATATTGATAGACCTGCTTTTGAGACTACGACTTGTGGTAACTGAAGAAACAAAACTTTTAGATAATACATGTACACAAAACTCCCTGGATAAAAAATTACCATCCAAATGCCTCTTCAAAATACTCAACAGAATTGCTCTGAATCTGCATAGCCCGATGTGTCGCTTCCCTAGCTGTATCTGCCAGCCCATCAGGACCACACGCCATCACAGCTAACCGTGATCCAGATTCGATAGCAGAAGCCGCTGCACTCTCAATGAGCGTCGGTATATCAGGCCTGCCCGTCTTGAAAATTAAAGAATCGGCCTCGTGTATGTCTTCAGCCGCCTCTTTATCTTTGAGCACACCACATTCTTTCGTCTCTTTGCATGTGTTCTCTATTGAGATCTCATCTGGAGACGGTAATGGCAAAGAGTCGATGGAATCTTTTGCAGAATCTGTGCAGTAAAAGATACATCTGACGTCGTCCCGTGTAAGTGCTGCCGCGAGTTCCTGTTGAGCAATCCGCCGGAGATAAGATTGTTTACGGTCGGACCAAACCAGCGTGAGTCCACGTATGCGCGTTTGGCCTGCAGCGGCCCGTGAGACATGATCAAGTATATACGGAATCATGGCTGCAACGCCTGATCCGCCTGCAATAAGAAGGACCTCGTCAAATGCCCACAATGGCTCGGCCATGCCGTAAGGGCCTTCAAGGAGGATAGTCTCTCTAGAGACTGAAGAGAGTTTTGATGTAGGTTGAGACTTCAGACACATATCACGAAGACGGCGTGTCCAACCATCATAGGGGCGAATCCAGAAAGAGAGAATATACTCGTCTTCAGCGACTGTGTGAATTCTCGACGGCGGATTTGTTGTATTATTAGTCGCCGGAGAACCAGTCTGAATCTGGGCAGTTTCTTCCGTGGACCGGCTCCAGTATGCCAAAGTGAAAGGATGGTTTTCCCAGCCAGTAAAGCGGAACGGCTGGTAGAGATAATAGTGTTGACCGGGTTTTGGCTTTACGTGCGTGTTGATGTCGACACGGACGATATTGGCGTCTTGGTCGTAGGATATCGCGGCAACACTACGGTGGAGAGCCTTTTTGCGCAGTCGTACGTGGAGATTGCAATAGACTACTCGAACAATCCTCAGGAAGCGGTCAAAGCTCCAAATGGCAACCAGAGGCCATAGGTAAGGGTTGTATTCTCCATCAAATATGGACGTGTGGCTGTGATTTGTGGTGATTAGTACATAATAGACATTGGTTGGCATCATTGATCTGGTAATACGTACTAGAAAAGAGCGACAATCAACACGACGGATAAGATGATGTGGATCAGAAGGAAAGACTCATAGATCTTGCGACGGAACCAACTGAAAGAGAAGAGAACAATAAAACTCATTGAAATCGTTGCCTAGAGTCAATCAACGTTAGTATATATAGCGATAAATACCAGGGATCCTGAAGAACTGCCAATCAAAAAGAGTAACTTACCACGACACCTAGACACCACCAAACCTCATGGAACGATGCTCGGTAATCAACCCCTAGATTTGATCACATTAATAAATAATTTCTATAACGGTATTTTGAGCATGGATATAAACTTACCATCGCCTGAAGTGAAATAGAAAGCCGTATATGCAATGGAATGGAAAATAGCTTGCAAAGTCGCTACGCGAGCGATATGTCTATGGAAGAGGTTGAACGTGGAGAATTGCCAGCCCGTAAGCCAGATGAAAATGTTGTTACGCCCACTGAACATCCACATTAAGGGTAAGTTGGAATAAGCCATGATGCCTGCTCGGTCGGCAATATATCGCCATATCTGGGGAGCAACGGCAGACCAGCTTTTCATTAATCCTAGTCAGCCTTCTGTACCTCACAAAGCCTTTTTTACTTTTTATTCATTAGGTACTTACTACAGGTTGCCCTTGAATCCGCGGTAGTTTACACAACAAAGTATAAAACTAACGACCCAGTATGACATGACGATGAATACCTCGATGCGAGTTGGTATGGTGCATCCGAACAAGGGCTGGCGGCGATATGGAGGCAAGGCGCTTGGAGTAATGAGGTTTTTGCGGATCCATGGGTACATCGATGCAAATAGACGGCTTTTTTCAGTTGGTTTCTCTCGACTATCTGCTCTTCCGGTGTCCTCAGGGCCGATAGACGAAGGTGACAGTCGGCTTTCGTTGATCAAGGTGATAATTCGATGCAGAAACCCAATGACGAGAACACCACCCCAGAATCCATACATTGCGTATCTGTCGTATTGTAAATGTTAACATTCGCTCGTCTAAAGACTGAAGGTGTAAGATGATGGAACTAAATCTTACCCATAGGCAGTATGCGTCCGGGCCTCATAATCCCACGTGTCCTGTGTGATCTTAGTATTTCTTCTAGAGAGCAAGGCAATGAATTTGAAAGAGCTGGAATGGAGAAAGCGTACCTCTGTGCGGAAACCCAATTCAAACCACTCTCTCGAAATCAGAATTGGCGTCGTGAGGTTAGTCAAAACTCTCTCATCATCCTGATCGAGGATAGGAAAGCTGTCAACTGCTTGCGCAGTCAAATTGGCAGCCAGGTCTACCTCTGGGATGAGTTCCACGCTGCCATAGGTCTGACAGGCCAAGCCGAAGTAGGTGAACCCGGTATCTAGGTCATTTGGCGGGCAATAAGCCCTAGAAATAGCGTAGACAGAAGTGACCTTTAGAGGGTTTTGGCAAATTCCCAAATAGTATTCACCGTAACCGATGCCTTCGAAGTTGAGATTTCCGACAATACCAAAAACAGCGGCAACACATTCCTGGTGGATAGTGACATCAAGGGATAGTCCAAGCCATGGAAATAGGCCGACAAGAGCCAAGCTGACTCTGAGTAGATGTCTTACCACTATCATCGCCATAAAGTTACTAAACCCCCAAAAGCTGACCTATTCCACGGTATATGTGCGAGATCCTATCAGATTTCGGTACCGAGAGTCACACGATCAGCTTGGCAGCTTGGCAGTTTCCATGGTGAAGTACTAATATATAGTATAGATTCCGGCTGTGAATCACATGCATGTATCCGCTAACATCACTGTAGAATTTTTCTCGTTGCCAAAGTCTTTCTTCCCGCAACTGAGGGCTCTCAATTCCACTTAGTCAATCTTCATGCATAGCCCAAACTCCATTTTCAATGGGCTAGTACGCCCTTTCGCGATTATTCACAGGCTTTGGAAGGCTACGTTCAGCTCAGAAAAAAACCTTCATTGATGTGGAGGCATATGCCCAGATATGGGCCTGATCGACGTTCTAGATCTCGTATTAAATGCCTCGCGTCGAATGTGACTCAATATTTTAGCTAACGATGGACTGATTCTGATCTTATCAGATGGATAACCCGAGTCATCAGATTAGATTAGATCTTTTTCCAGTACATCATTGGCTCTTTCGACGAACGATCCACTTGAATATCTCACTATACTTTGCCTAATTAGGAACGTCGGCACCTTTCTTCTCCATCCTGTTTATACCGTCTCTCTTAGTCGTAAGGTAGCGGGCCCGTCGTGGCCAATAGTCCGGTTGAACGTTCCGGCTTGTTCTCTAGGTATAGAATATGGTTTCAAGAAGCCGTGGCTCGGAGGATGAGACTAACAGGCTTGTCTCTCGGAGCACACTTGAGACTTTTAGCGGGTCACCTAAGTTCTATTCATACTAATACCTATATAAGCTAAGTATTAAGCAATATATATTGTAAACAAATGAGGGAGAAATCTGCACTATACGTTTAGTAACTCTGTATATACTCAATTGTTCAAGCTGTTCAGTTGAGTTTATGAGTACTTAAAGCTAACTTATAGCATTGCGTGAAACTGGTATGATATCCAATGCAACTTTTATCAATGTCATTGTTGACATACATAACGCCATTGCACATGTGTAAAATTTGCCTCAAATGCCACTACAACTGAGCGGGGTCGGCATTCATATTTTCCAGATATGCAGCTAAAGGGCGATGTAACTACCTATTGATCCAAAGGACGCACTAAAGAAGTATCAGCTAACCATCTCAGCCTATTTAATCTAATAACTAGAATATCATACTCGCAAATAAGATGCCTAAAGAAGGTAAATGATAATTCCGAGGTGTTGTCCGCAATATCTCCGAGCCTGAGAGCGGAATCTATTCCGACACAGGTGATGTGAGGGCCACGGGAAATACGGATGTCATGGAACCAATCAAGCCTACCGTCTCAAGTAGCTTTTTGTTTTTGGAAATATTACATTCTCGCAACTTTCTACAATGCCACTGATAGAGGGCCTGTCTAAATTTGAAGTACGCAAAACAACATTACAAAATAGAGGTCCAGCAAATGGGAAGTATCTTGTAGCCGCTACTCTCAATGTCTTGAACCTATTCGTTGATTCAACGCGATTGTGTATGCAATAATGGCGTATAAACGAATTTATCGGCTTTCCCCATATCCTGGGCTATCGATATAAATTAGAAGCGACCTAAATTAGTTTGGATGATGCCAATCCTTCAGATGGGTCTCTTTACCATCACCAACTGACGCGGATTCAAGCCACAATTTCACCAGAAAATTTTGCTCAGACAGTCTAAACCTACATCGACTTGGCTCTAACAAGTATGCAGTAATCAGATAGTTCAATAGCCATGCATATCCCGAGAAGCGACAAATTTTTAATGTCACCCCATTGTTGTGATATTAGCAATTGGAGTTTAGAGAGTTCAATGACTTGGTCAATTGAGTTGGGTTTGAACGCGGAGACTTGTCCTTAGCCTTTACAATAAGATCGGTGCGCATGTATTGTCGACAAATGATGTCCGATTATTACGAACGTAGCTGCTGGATAATAGCTCGGGCGCGACATATAGTTGAAAGGCAATTTCGTGAGATAACTTCAAGGTATATTTGCACGGCAACAAAATGACAGTTATAATTTATATGATAGAGATGTTAATCTAGTGCGGCGTTGGAAGCAATTACCAGATACTTCCGTTAGCTTTCCGTTGCGAGGTGTATTTTAGTACTTTATTCAAGCAGTTGAAGTCTTGTATCTTAAGTTGCCGATGCAGTCCTTCATCGGTTGTCAGGGCCATATAGCTAGCCTCTACTTTTTCTTTTTTGTTTTATACAAAAATCAGGCCGTTTTCTTCCTCATCCGAGATTTCCGCGTTCTGTGACGAAGAGGGCTCTCCGAGAACATACGGCCTCTTCTCTTCCACCGCTCGTCCTCTGACATAAACGGCACTGGAGCTCTCGCGCCCTTGATACTTCTGATATCAATGCCTTGAAGACCTTTACAACCCAATTGCCACGTCTTCGATCAATAATAAAACAACAAATCAGGGAGGACAAGTCTTTTACAATACAGCCTCATTCGTCGTGCACGCAGTGCAGCAATTGTTCCCAATCATCTATTCTGATTTCCACCCAAGAAATTATTGATCTCTCTTCAATATAGTTTCTTTCAAACAAATAACTTGCGTCAATGTTTTCATAACTTTCTCTCTAGGCTTCAAAGGAACAACATTATTCCATAGGGCCTTCTCTATTGGACAGTCTGTCAGCATTTAGCTGCATAGTTAAACGAGTGCCTCTAGGCCTCTAACCAACGAATTTATCTACCCTTTGGTCATGCATCGTGAACCTCATCAGTCTTATCTCTTTTACTCTCTCAATGATCTCCTCAAAAGCATATTTACTACTTGCCTTTCGGCAGCGGACCGTATTCCGGCCAACCAGCTCACTACGCCCGTATCTCATGAGTCACTCCACGGAAATAACACGTCCGACCTCGTCAACATCTATTCGCTGCCACTCTAATATGCTCCCAAAATCAAGCGAAAATCCAAAGATTACTTGTCAATGCGGCACCATTTCCCTCACAGCCTCGCGCGCTGAACCCCTCAGCAAATATGTATGCCATTGTACAGAGTGCCAGAAACAATTGGCTTCTGCATTTGGTACCTCTGCCATCTTCCCATCAGAGGGCATGTGGCCGTTCCCCAAAGACTTACAACAACATATTGGCATGTGGGCCAGGCGAGCAGATTCCGGCAACACAGTAGAGTGCTATTTCTGCAAAGGGTGTGGCGTTCGTATCTTGCATCGGGTTATCTTCAAAGATGGTACACCTAGGCCCTCACTTGCAGTCAAAGGTGGCTGCGTCGAAGGCTTCAATCTGGAGGGCGCCAAACATATTTATACAAGGTCAGCTTTGGTGCCTGTGCCGGAGGGCAGTGAGCTGGGAGCACCACGTGTGAAGCCATGAGTGACAAAGATGTCCAAGATAAACCTATCTACATGTATTCAAAGAATAATGCAATAAGTTTCATGAGTTCACGTGCATCATCTAGGCCCTGGGATGATGGTAGCGGATGGCGTCACTAACTAGCAGTAGAGATGCTGTTCCCGCATACGGTTTCAAAACGCAGTTGGTAACAGGAGGAAAATGCAGCAACGCACTGCAAGCAGTGTGAGGACAAAAGTATAATTTGCTAATTTTACCCTGTGCTTAGTCTCATAGCTACATTTCATTGTAGATGTTGAATACCTTTTCTTTAACTAATTATTATGAGCAAAATTCTTCCCGTAAGTGTAATGTTTTTTATTTTCCTTGTCCTAAAACTCCAGATTCAGAGCTATAGAATGTTAACTAAATGATGAAATTTTCTAATCTAACCTAATACCTAAAAGCTATTTTACTAATTGCTAAGCGATCCAAGATGATCCATATTAATCCAGATTAGCTCCCCTTGCTCTGTTTCTTCCAACTTTAAATAAAACAAGATACCCATAACAACAGCCATAAAAATGACTGTGAAAATAAATGGCACAATTCCAACCGAGACCCTAAACATCAGGCCAGCTATAAAGATACCTATGCTTTGCATTGCGCCAATATTTGCATACAACATGCCAATATGACGGCCCCCGGACAGAAAGCCAAGGAGGCTATACATAGCTGGGTTGTAGCCACATCCAAGAGCATAGACGTAGATGGCTATAACCCTTATGGCTAACTGGGCTTGTTTTGAAATTGCTATCCCCAAAGATCCAACCACAAGAGCTACAATGCTAGCCCGTGAGATATATATATCCTTTCTCAGTGGGCTAAAGCGTAGTTTTTCGATCAGGAAGCGGCTAGTCAGTGGGAGTATCATGGTCAACATAACGACTTTCAAAATGCTGGACCAAAATATCGAGATAAATATCTATATCAGGTTGTCAGCGATGGAAGATGGTTCATAGACGCCTTTTGTAAAACATGCTAAACTAACTGGTATGTCTGCGGAGCCGGGTCGTTGTGAAGATTGCTGGGTGACAAGGAGTGGTACGTTGCTGCCCGTCGTGGTGAATACACAGAATACTATAAGCATGCCTAGCTTTTTGTTCTCGGTGAAAGCACGATGGGTTAATCCGACCATTGACGTTAGGAACTGGGTGAGTCGGAAATTGTAAGATGAAGTGATTCGTATCTCAGATATTATCATTGGGTCATCACTCCTGAGGCCTGGTACGCGAGTCTCTGGCAAGGAGAGCGTGATCAAGAACGACGCAACTAGACAACCAAACCCGGCGTATATGGAAATCCAGCTGCCTGCGTATGTAAGAGCCATCAATACCGAATAGGAGAGCAGTTCACTCGATATTGCAGCACCCGTAAGATAAAAGAATGTAGTTGACCAGCCAAGGATGTTAATAATTCGCCCGAAAGGTAGACGAGGAAGTTATTGTAACCTTACCTTTGCGTATCTAGACTGATATCACTTGTTATAGTGAATATCATGGCCGAAAAAACGGTGCTACCACCCCCCAATAGAACCCAAAGTCCCTTCAACCCCATCAAGTGGATTGGGAACGTTTCTGGGAATCGACCTGTAGTGTGATACGGTCATTCAGTTAGTTAGTTTAAACGTATTCGAATATAGCATGGTATATATCTACGCACATATAAACGCGTCAAATGCTTGCGCCAAGATGATACCTGCAATGGACAACTGGAGTATTCGTTTACGTCCATATATGTCAGCCGCCATACCAAATGGCGCAGCGGTTAAGAAACTCATGATAGTTTCGGAAGCGGCTATCGAGCTTCGAAGTAGAGACAATTCGTCGTGTCCCCAAGTGGAGTTGTCTAAAACCTTTGTGTCATTCATATTGGGTTTGTGACATAAAATGTCTTCTTGTATCTGATTTATTGGTCGTATAATGAGTGTCTTTCCAATACCCACAAAGGCGAGCAACAGAAGACATTCAACAATGACAGCCAGACGTGATATAGAAGTATTGCCAACCGAAGATTCTCTAGCATCATCGACATGATTAGTTGCTTGTAAAAGGGGGGTTTGCTCCCCGTCCTGACTGGAAGCCATGAAAACGAATTGAGGAGCGTGTTGTGTTAAGACCAAGATAATGAGAAGGAAATAGCATCTAAAAGTCGGGCCTGGGAGGACTAGACAGGGACGAAGGACAAAATTATGGGAGTCCAAGGGTGGCATGGCATGATTTGGGTTCTTCTATTTGCTTCTATTTGCGCAGATAAAAAAATCCTGTTTGCACAGATCAGGCCCGTGCCCGTGCTGCTTACGCCACCTGCCAGCAGCCCACGAGTAATTGCATGTACAGTAGGATTATCTGGCGCATTGTAGTTAATTGAAGGCATTGTAAAAACACCAAGTTTGCGATCGTAAGGAGGAAGGAAGGTATTTACGGTACGGCTTGCAGCGATTGTTGCTGCCGTTGATGAGGCTGAGGACTGTATTAAGGTTATCCAGCTACGCAGCTGGGCGATAACGATGTAATAAGCTAGCCGGCTTCTAAGACTTTGGGAATTGGCCTACATGAAATGTTGATAGTAATATAACGTGTTATTTTATGGGCGTATCCTTTCCCAGTATGTTATACTTAATTTCAGTGTCTAGGAGTGACAATTACGATTTAAGGGTGAACCTAGCTTGTAATGTTTGCCTTGTCTGTGCACATAGAAAAACGTCTGTGCATATATGAAACTCATGATTTTACCTACTAGACATGGCAAGGCTTATTAAGGTTATTATCGGCTACGGCTAAGAGCAGGGATCAGCATAAGAGTGCAGGATCAAAGAAACATGAACGGTGTCAATGGGGATTACTAGGCTCCGGCTTACTGCCTCTAAAAACAACTACACTAGCTACTACCAGGCTCGCCAATCCAGGCGGATAGGCTGCTACAAGAGGAACTCTTTCCAGCCAATCTATACTATGCAGTAATAATAACTAAATTAAAAGAGAAGGGGTTTTGTTTCTTAAGGATCAAGCTATTATTTGGAGGTTTTTACTTACTTCTAGGTTTCTCGCCTTTCTTATAGTGCAGAAGGGTTTTCTTAGGTCCTTTTTTTTTTGCTATTCCAAATATTAGCTGGCGTGCCTAGAATAGTGCTGTGTTTGTATCATAGGAGTGATAGGACCTACATGGCTAGCTCGGACCAACTTCCTTGCCCATAAGAGATTCTACTGTTTCATCAACGGGATTGTTAATAAACAGCAAACAAGCAAACAAACAAACAAACAAACAAACAAAGAAGCTGTTATTACTGATTGATTTAGCTAAGGATTGATCCTAACTTGTGAACCAAGGACTGGGGTATAGCTAGCTTTGATTGCTTTGCTGACCCTTATATCCTGATTAAATATAACCTCTATAAAATGCTCAAGCGACCGGAGAATGAAACAATGTATTCGGCCAGCCTGTCCTTTCCTACCGATACTGAACCTCCTGACTCTACTATTCTGTTCCCCTTTCCTACAGATTAAAAGAGGGCTATCCTGTGTCCTTTCTATCCTTTAAATTCCGTTCATTGGTATGTTGTCCTACAGATGACCCAATAACAATAACAATCAAGCAAAACAGGAAAACTGATATAGGGGATCTTATGATTAGGAACTAAGATGCGTACATGTTTTGGACTACCTGCTTTGGCCTTATTTGGCACCTGGAGCGGCGCTCACAGTCTTGCCGTGGATGCTGCCACACATGTTAACGCAACCATGCCCTCCAAAGCTGCAGCGATATTTGCACCTGTGGTAATGGTCCGTTGCAATGCCAATATTGCAGGTGCGCACTACCTTGGCTGGTATCAAGAGTGTATGGACAAAATGGCCGGTCAATGGGGTTTGAGATCTGCAGCTGAGGTAGGCCATTTCGACGACGGATGGGGCTGCAAATGTAGATATTCATCATCTGCGCCGGGAGCTTGGAAGATTGCCCGACAGCATCTTTGGGACGCTGTTATAAGCAAAGATGCTTCCTGCAGCGATGCTCTCTACCTTAACTCGGAGATAGGCCTGGGGGTCACAGAATTGAGGTTCTGGTGCAGATAAATGGAGTTTGGCGTAAGACAAACAAGTTTCAGAGAAAACATCCCTTGTTGCTGGAGAGATATAAGTTAGTTGAAGCTACATTGTCGATAACTTTTTGGCCACGGGGCAAAGCCGGACTGCTATTATTCTTAAGAGGCCGACAAGGCCTGGCTTCAGCAAGTTGAGAAAGAATGTGGTGAAAAGGCGGTCGAAAGATATCTATTTTGGGCAGAGCAAAAGAGCCAATGCGCTTCCTCTGGCTAGATAGATGAAATGTGTTGACATTAGACAGGACAACTTTCTGTTGCCAAGTCTGGTGTAAATCGAACAAGTTTAGAGTAATACCCTCATGGCCAGTTATAAGTCAGAAAAAGTCATCACCAAACACATACGACCATAGGTAGTGGAGAATTCGGGGTCCCGTCTGCTCCCCCATAGACAAGCCACTAACCGGCAGATTAGTAGTTGAGTGGGTGACCATCAGCGAACACCGGCTGTTGTATGTTTTCGTTTTTTGCTTTAATATTTTTGATTGTGGTGAGTTGTAGTTGTTGTGATAGTATAAACAGATGATCGCCAGATCTTGTGCCGCTACGCTGGAGCTGATTTCCTTTTTTGGACGGCTTGTCAGATCAGTGGCTGACCGCCCATCCCCTCAGCCGCCCATCCGAATCAGGAAAATCCTTGTTGGCAGCCAGAAAGAACAGAAGAAAACCCCCATAAAACACTGCTACAATGCTGGTGTATTATTTTCCTCCCTTTTCAACTTGGATTTTTGTCGATTCCGGTGGGCAAAGTTGGGGGATAGCCGCCCACCCCTGGTTAAAGGCTTGCCTCTGACATTCCTGGCTTCAGGATTTCTTCGCAAAAAGCCCTCTATCCATGCTTTCCCAAGTGGTGCATCATCACCGCCGGCTTTGATGACTCTCTCTGCGAATTCCTTGATTTGTTGCTGCGTCAGCGGGAGGCCTAGCGCATTTTGAATTGAAATCCATTGGGCGAGATGGCTTTCCTGCTCTTTCGAAAGCCGTTGCCTGTATTCATTGGCTTCACTCGAGTTGTGGCCGCCGTTGCAGCGATGACGAAGCGTAGACCGTGGAATCCCCCAGCGTTGTGCGGCTACTCTTTGTGAAATACCACCTTCTATAGCTTGAATTGCGGCAAGGATATCTTCTTCAGAATAAGAAGGCATCTTATTGCTAAAACTTGCAAGGTAATGAACTGTTTCCCGAAAAATCCGCGAGTGACAAGGTGGTGTTGATGCTAGAAGCGAAGGAGTTGACACCAAAGAGACGATGTTGATGATGTTGAAAGAGAAGCGTTTTTCCTGACCTACGTGGGCGGTCAAGGACATAAGTCAGACCACATACTACCTATTCTTATATGGGCGATTATGGGGGTGGGCGATTACATGTAATCAGACCACTGGTGGGCGGTCCGCCCCCTCCTTTGCCCACGTCGCCCACCCGAATCGAGAAATTCTTTTTGGGTGCCAGAATGAACAAGCACACTGCTGGAATACTACTGCCGTATTATTTTCCTCCCGTCCTCTTGATGCGACTTCTTCCCAATTCGGGTGGGCGCCTGAGGGAGTGGGCGATTATTCGCGGTCAGCCGATGTTATATGTCTAACTTATCCTTCCGCTATCTTTTAGCGCCTTGCGCATGAATTGACGTTTGATAGGGTCGACTAACATGCGTCAAGATGCTGGCAAGGAAAGCTGCTGAATCAAACAGTTCTATCATAGCATTGGGCGTCTTGGTCACGCTCAGCGGCATAATGACCTTCGCCGTCCTCTTCGCGCCTCCAAGATAGAATCCACGCCAAAACGCGGCGATAGCACCCGCACGTACCTATGAATAGACAAGAATGGATTTCGACCTAGTATCTCAGCAGGCGACACCTCTTCTGTCCTGGAGTCGGAAGTGTCCCTCTTTGGTGTGTGATGCTCCTGGTATGAGATAGTAGATGGCGGATGTCAGCCCGGCGTTGTGAAGCCATTCACCCACCCACAGTGTCAAGTCCTCGATCAAGTACTCTTCGTCCTCGAAATCAGACCCAATGCTCCAGTCGTCACCTTCCTACAGGGTTTTAATAGCCATGCGTATATAACGCCCGTGTTCTTGATGCTCTTTGCTGTTCTTTTCGATGGTAGTACGAGGATGAAATTGCATTCGGTGTGAGCTTAGACTGCTGAAAAATAATGCACCTATTTCATCAGATGAAGGCATTAATTATACCTCTCGATAGATTGGCCCCCATTTGGGGCTTCAAGGTTTCCGCTATTTATATTAACATAATATCAGCATTGATGCCCATTTCTGTGCACAGGACTCTTCTCTTCTTGTCTTTCTTTTCGTCATTAGACGAGCCATTGCCTTGAGCTTCAACTCTCAATTCATTCGATGCGCTTCTCTTTCTTGGAGGACGTTCCGAACCAGACTCTATCTCTGCTAGGGCACTAACAGCGAAATTAGAGCTGCCAGCACTACCAGTAGTACGTTCAAACCCTTGATCAACATCAAAGTCTCTCATTTCGTGTTGCTGCGCCTCGCGCCGAGCGGGAAACTTAATGATAACTACTTCTTTCAACTCATTCAAAACCACCAATAAGGATTCAGACATAGCCAAATAGGTCGATTTATCGAACAATGATAATACCGCTGGCCTGAAATTGCTCGGCAGGTAGCAATTTCTTTTCCCACCCAGAAGAATCCATACGTCCTCATCATAGGAGTACCCAAGTCTTGGAGACGCTTTCCAGTGCTTCCACGATGAAGTTTTATGAAATACAGAGTAGGTAGAAAGAATCCGGCCCTTTACTGCATCAAATATTAACTGTCGTATGTCAATGCTGTTAAGGGCAAACTCCTGCAAACAAGTGCCAGTAGTAGCGTCAAAGATTTGGACCTTGGATTTTGTAACAATGGCCAAAATCGCCGAATTCGAAGAAAAAGACATTCGCGCTTCACTTCGTACTTCAGGTATCTGACCTTCGATTTTACATGTCCAGGCTAATTGAGGATGAGTAACTTCCACACTTTGAGCCGCACACAAGTGCAACGTTTTCACATAGCGTGACCCAGAAGCCCATGACCCCAGCACCAAGATCGCTGCAACACGAGCAGATTCTGAGATTGCAACCAAAGGTGATCTCTCCCATATTTGGAATAGTTCTCCATTGTCGTATTCGCAGATAAGTTGGCCGGAGTCTATGCGCCAGATGTATATCTTACCATAGCAGCTACCAGCAATTAGACATTTTGGATCGTTCGACAAGGCTATTGACGAATGTCGCATCCTGCCTGCACTTTCAAGTAAGCAAACAGGCTTGCCAGTAGTCAAACACCATATTCGATTTTTATACCGGCCATCAATGCAAGCCAAAAGTTTTGAATCTGGCGAAAAAGTAGGCGAGCAATCGTCTATAACAAGCCCCCTTTGCCCGATGCCTTTGTCGACACGTTGAAGTATTGCACCCGTTTTTGTGTTGTGTACTCCAATGCTGTCTTTGTACAGCACAGCTAGTAATTGAGAGTTTGATGAAAAGGCTGCACATATGTCTGCTGCTTCGCCATATTCGCACGATCTATGGCAACAGACCGTGTGAGTATCCCAGATCCTTGCAGCGCCTAAATCCGCATCTGATAAGCGATGCCACGTCGCTACCAAGTCACCACTTAGTGACAAAGCGATGACCCTTTCCTTGGAAATGTTCAATCCAACGTTTGAATCGTTGGTTGACGGAAGGCTTGAACTCTTGCTCCAAGAGTCGAGATTTAGAGATTGCTGACTAACACATGATCGCTTGTTCATGCTCCACCTCTGCATTGTTCCAGTTTCAGTTTCAGATACAGATATGAAGTCGTTCGATTTTGGAAAGAAGGCAATTTTGCTATCAAAGGCTATATCAAAGGTGTGTTCCAGAGTCCCGGTGTCTGCTCTCCAAACCGCGAATCCGCTGACAGAGGAACTCCTACATAATCGGCCTATTAACGATGAGTCGGGAGAGAACACTAGCTACTTAAATGTTTCACCGTCGGTACGGTGATCCCTACCGGCTTGGAAGGAGCTTTGTAGCCGGAAAGATGAGTGGCCACGTCGCTGACTTGCGAGGGTGGGCGAGGGCCCGAAGTTTCTGCGTACAGTCTGCTCAAAAGTATCTCGGATAGCATTGCCGCAATTTTCAAAACTCATGGCTGAAAAGTAAAGCTGCAACGGCCAATGAGCTACAGACTCTGTACTATTTTGGACAGAGTGATAGGCATCATTGATAAATTGTCTCAAGCCTTGCGTTTCCCTCTTTCTCTTAGTTGTGTGACTTGGAAAGTCACATCACTCGTTTCGTCGCAACAATATCTGTCGATAAGATCTTTGAGTTTCTGAAGAGTAATTTGAGCCTGTGGCAAAAATTTGCGCATAAGAGCCAACGATTCGATCCAACAGAGGAATTTTTCTTTGAGAAAGAGATGAAGTTTTTCATCGTCTCCCAGACACTCGAATTCTTCAAATTGGTAGCCCGACACTAGGTGCTCAACCCAGAACACGCAGCAGTAGCTTACAGAAGCAAATGGATCGGAGCCGCGTCCGGAAGGGCCACATCGTCTATATGTATTGCAGGATCTTGTAAACAATACATGTTGTAATCCAGGATAGTCGACATAGCGTCTAATGAAGCTTCAAACATTTTGTAATGTTGGTGTCAAATAGGGTAAATGCGCTGGGCTGCATTCTCCACGACATAATCCTTGGCTGACTGGTGGATAAAGTAGACAGTATCTTCTCTTATAGATAAAATGGATCATAATACCAAAATCCTTTTTTCGTCTGACTTCCCAAAACACACTTTCAGTTCTCAAGTGGTAATGAGCCATGCATTATGCATAAGGAGAATACCTCGTTTTCTATGCAAGATTGAAGCAATTTCTAGATTTGAAGTAATTTATGACCCGGAAAGACGACTTACGCATGTTCCATCTATGATTACTGAGAAAGAGTTGAACTCTTAGCTGGACGCGAATGCCATTCTTGAAGTCCTCGTCGACTACAGGGTCTCTACTCACCGAGAAGCATATATATGCACGGACTTACGTTATTTATACTGCTTGAAAGCCCCATACAGTGTAGAGAACACTTTTCCTTTTAGCAATCTGCTTGAGTAGCTCAGTAGCTATTGTGTTTATATGTTTCCTTTCTTTGTGTGTTGGACAGCGGCGCCTGGTCGCTCACCATCGTTTAGTTAATGAGAACGGGGCATAGATGTACCGTAAGAAAACATTAAACTGAGTTAAATTGAATATCATTGCTCTCATTACTCTAAACAGGCAAGCAATACAAGCGCCATGAAGTAATAATAGAAAGTATCAACTCAAGTGCATTTATGTAATCATTATCTTGGCTGTCATCCCCATGAGATCTCTGACGTCCTATTTCAGTGCAGGTCGCTGATAAACATTTAGCTGCGGGGTTCTTGAGAAATAGTAAAGCACGTTCCAGGCAGTGCCAGTGGCAAGGGTATCTTCTTTGTCCGGGTTTTCCAAGCTCAATTTCTTTCACAGGTAGTCTTTCAGCGTTGCCACATGTGCACCAAACATCACCTCAGTCTGAAATCAGTGACCGGACAATTCGATGTTGCAAAAAGTTGCAAATCCTCATCGTCCTACCTCCCCCTTGGAAGAAACGGACGAAGTTCATACAATACCTTTCTAAATCTAGCTACTTAATCCTGAATATGGAAATAGATGAACGGCAATACGATGCCGGCGGCTGCCTAAGACTTGTCTGGGAGCCGCCTAATGTTCCCACGACAGAGTAAGTCAACCCGGTGCAATTGGCTGTTATCGCGCGAACCACTAACTGATGAGTTCAAAGTATTATCGCTGTTCATGGATTATACGGCACATATAGCGACACTTGGTGCAACCCAGAAGACCAAGAAGGATCCATAGGACCTATACTTGAAGAGTTCTCATCGATCGCTCGAGTATTTGCTTTTGACAGTGCCATCTACGAGGATATTCTTTTCGACAGATTTGCTTTAGAGAAAGCCGCCACGGCATTATTAGAAGCTATAGCCACAAACAAAAATACTGAAGAAGACGAGAAGGTTAGAAAAAACAACTCAACACACTACGTGACTTCATTCGGCACCAATCACATTCCGTATTACGAAATGAAATTCCAGAGCTGTATCAGGCCGATGAAGCAGCTGGACAGTTATACATGCTACACAAATGCCTCAGCATGCTTTCTATCCCAGAATTGCGCAGAATCGATGAATCTTCGACGAAAAGGCGCCCTTTCGATACGCTATGCGATTTGCCTATCGCCTCAGTGCCTCATAGTTTCGCATTCTATGCTGGCTCCTGCTTGGCTATTCACATAAGGGATATCGAAAAAGATAGCAATGAAGCAAAGTCTAGAATTGTCCAGAATTGGTTATCTCTCTTCTTATTTTCAGATAACTTGGATGCTAGATCTTGGTGGATCCAGACATTCGTATCCTGCCAGATATACATGGATGTCGAAAAAGACACAACAGAACCTGGTGCGATGCTTCGCCTATATGCATTGCTGGGATTCGAAAAGACTGTCAACTGGCTATTATGCCAGATGACTGACGTAATCAGCGCCGGAGTTGAGGCCAGTGTTGAATCTGCTCTCTGGGATGCTTTACGCCAGGGTCATACGGGCACTATCGAAATTCTCCTGCAACCAGCCATCAACTTCGGCAAATCCATATGGGCTCCTATCCTTGAGCAGGCCTGTCAAGATGGTAACACCGATCTAGTGGAGAAGATTATTTTGCGACGGTCTGAAGATGTTAAAACACCGTCGTCGAAGGAACATATTATCCAATGTCTTCAAGTCGTTGCGAAATATGGCCATTGGTACATAATTCCTCGCATTCAAAAAGCCTGTAGAGACTTGATGGCCTTGATGGATAGAGAAATACTGGCGAGACTGATCGAAATAGCGTCCGAAAATGGGCGAGACGGCGTTGTCCATGAACTTCTCTTGGTGCATGGGCATTTGGAAACGTACAGGATGGAAACTGATGATATAAGTAGTGGAGCTACTAACGCGCAGCAAAATGAGGATAATATAGAGGTTGATGATGCCGACTTACAAGTTCATGAAGGCTCTTGGTTGAGCAGCGCGTTGGTTGCGGCTGCAAGATTTGGCAGCGCGGCAATCATTCCCCTTCTGGCCGACCATGCTGATCTTGAATACCCATCAGGATATCTCAATTTTACGCCCCTCCATGAGGCAGCCTTGGGTAAGTATAGCTGTCTAGAAAAGTATCGTTAAACGTAAACAGCAAGACTGATGTTGGTTATAGAGAACAAAACCGAGGCTATGGAAATGCTATTGGACTGCGGGTGTGATATTGATTGTCTCGATGACCAAGGCGCCACACCACTGATGCTAGGTTGTCTCAGAGGGCACGTGAGGGCAGTTCAAGTCTTATTAAATCGGGGAGCCAACCCAGATCACATTGCAACCAGGGCAGCAAAATATCGGCCCCTTCACGTCGCAGCTCGCCTGGGCAACGACGTTCTCGTTCGCATACTATTAGAAGCCGGTGCTTCGGAGAATGCTCGACTCAAAAATCCCGCAGGATACACACCTTTACACTTGGCAGTGTCAGAGTTCAACTCTTCTGAATCAAGTCATTATGTCCAGGCAGCCAGAACTCTTCTAGAGTTCGGCGCGGACGTCGATGCTACAAGTGGGAATGGCATCACGCCACTGCATATGGCTGTCAAATTAAGCCAGTCATGCGAAGACTTGATCAGAGCTCTTATTGAATTTGGTGCCGATATCGACAAATTGGACGACAGCGGCCGCTCCGCCTTAAATGCGGTGTTGATGCCGGAAGCAAAGGAGTTGGCGTTGAAGAGATGATGTTGATGTTGATGTTGAAAGAGACATACGCATTGTCCCTGACCTACGTGGGCGGTCAAGGAGATATATGGGCGATTATCAGTACCTTGCTTTTCACTAGATCCGTGCAACTTGCAGATATAAAGCAATTGACCTCGGCATCCAAGCACATACGACCATATCCATTGGAATATACGGGATCCCGTCCGCTCTCCCAGAGTCAAGCCAATGAGAGGCAGATTAGTAGTTGAGTGGGTGACCATCAGCGAACACCGGCTGTTGTATGTTTTTCTTTTTGTATTTTTTCCCTTTTTCCTTCTTTTAATCACGTTGTAATGTTGTGTCTGGATGTGAAATTCACCATGTGGTTGGAGCAGACTAGTAATCCTAGATGCAGCGACAGAGAGGGTTCATGAAAAGAAAACAGCACAGATATACCGAGGGAAATAAAAAACATAGAATTGTTAAATTTAACTTAATTTCATTGGCTCATTATTGTGATTTACATAACTTGGAATCTCACGCCTTTTACCCCCGAATCTCATCGTCCTCCCACGCGGATGACACCTGCAGCCATCAATTTCTGAATCTTGGATCGCACGCTTGGGTTCTTCATGTGCTCGTTCAGAGCCATTGGGTCAGATTGTGATTGTTGCAAAATGGATTGCATGACTGGATCCTGCATTATACCCATGATCTGCAAAGCAATTATTAGCGAAAAGTTTCTCAATTTACTTTTATTCAGAAAACAGTAAATCTTACCTCTGGGTCTTGCATCAGTCGCTGTCTTGTCTGCTCCTCTGTCTCGTTCTCTCGGGCCGAGTACATGGCCGAGAGAGCCTTCTGCTGCTGCTGCTCAATCTCACGGGCGTTGGCACCCTTGTGGTGCTCAACATCAACCCGCATAGCCTCGTCGCAGGCATCCACGCATTCAGAGTACTTGCGCATGCCAAAGTAAGCCTGAGCCTTTCGGATGTAAGCTCGAATGAATGTCGGGTCCTTCTTGATGGCCAGGTTGCAGTCGTCTACTGCGCTGGGGAACTCAAACAGCTTGACAAAGGCAGCAGCACGGTTGCTGTAGCCCCTAGGATCTTCTGGTGCTCGCTTAACCATCTCAGAGTAAGCGGCCACGGCTCCAGGGAAATCCATTTCCTTGAACTTCTTGTTGCCCTCTTCACGGGCCTCTTCAGCCTTGGCCGGGTCAATGTAGGCTTGCTTGGTTGCCTCAGTCTTTGCTCGTTCAGCGGCACGGAGTTTGTTCAAGACATCAGGGGTTCGGTGCTCGGTCAGAGACTTGTTGTAGTTTTCAATAGCCAGGGCAAGGTCACCCTTCTTCTCATAGGCAGAGCCGATACGAGCGTAACTCTTAGCAATAAGCTTAAAGTCAGCGTAGATCATTCGGCCCTCTTCGACTGCCTTTTCGCACGACTCGATGCACTTGTCGTAGTCTCCCTTCTCGAAGTAAGCCGCACCGAGGTTGTTGAGGTAGGTGATATCCTGGTAAATCTCCCACGCCTTGCTGTAGTGCTCGATAGCCTCATCAAACTTGCGCTTCTTGTAGTTCTCTGTGCCAAGGGCCTTTTCCTTGTCAGCCTCCTCCTTTTTCTTCTTCTTCTCTAGCGCTTCTTCGTCAAGTTCGGGCTCGGGTTCTGGCTCAGGGGCCTTCTTTGGCTCAGGAGTCTTCTTTGGGGCATCTGGCATGGGGGTATCTTCAGAGACGTTGTAGGACTGGCTGCCCTCGGGGGGGCTGTCGCGCACTTCCATATCAACCCCCATCATGACGCCCAGCACCTGGATCATTCTTGGGTCGCTGAACATGTCCTGAGACATGAGAGGGTTCTGCTGAATCTGCTGCAGCTTCGCCATGAACGAGGGATCAGCAAGGTAGGCGGCTGTCTTGGGATTGGAAGCAAGCTTCTGGATCATGTTCGGGTCCTTGAACATGTCGCCGAGGCCGCCCATGGGGTTGCCGCCTCCAGCTTCCTGCTGCATGGCCTTCTCAACGGAGGCCAGGCCACTCTTGAGCTGCGCGTTGTTCGGGTCATGCTTCAGACCAGCTTCGTAGGCGTCGTTGGCTCCCAGCAAGTCTCCCTTGCCATGCAGAGCAGCGCCTTTGCGTCCCCAGCCCTTGGCCCAGTCGGGCTTGATTTCGGTCGTCTTGTCGGCATCCTTCAGCGCATTGTCCCAGTCCTTTTTGGAAGCATAGGCGGCCGATCGGTTGGAGTAGAGAATGTGGTTTTCGGGCTGCAGAGCGATGGCCTGAGTGAACTTGTCGCTGCAAGATGTCAGTCTTTATGCTTTACAAGTTCTTCGAATATGGAGATGAAGATGAACTTTGCAGGCGTCTCAGAGGGGTCAAGTGGGGTGATGGCAGTGCTCAACTTACATAGCCTCGTCAAAGTTCTTGTCGGCGATGGCCTTGTTGCCCAGAGCTTTGAGCTCGTCTGCGGAAGCCATGGTGAAGACGGATTGTAGGAGAAATAGACAGATGCGAGGTTCAATTCGCAGCAGGGAGACACAGAAGAAGAAAGCTCTAGAGATGATCAGCTCCAGATGAAAGAAATGAAATCCGATGTGGGGTTTTTAGTTTAAGATGGCCAGCGCCAAGTACCTTCTAGCTGCTTCGATGCTGCGGGATTATGACCCACTCTAGGATTTTCCATAGCCGGAGCTGGTGTGGGGCTCTCTGGATGCGCAAGGCTGAATGACAAACAGAATGCATCGTGCATCGTGAGCCTGGTAAAGTGGATTTTGTGGTGAGCTACTGAAAACAAGTTGAAAGAGATATCCTTGACGTATATATTTCAAATGGCCTGTGGGGGGATGCTGTTAGGAGCGAATAAAGGTCTGACCATAGTTTGCTACCTACAGCAAGATCCATCTTCAACACGATGCAGCCTAGAAATGCTAGATTACCACAAGGGGCCGAGGACTAAATTATTTCAGTGCTTTAAACTATAACTAGGGTGAGGGAGAAAAAGCTCATCTGCTTAATAGATGGTTGGGTTCAAAATTGTTTAAGCCATGTAGAAGAATGATTGGGGATCACATCATTCACGTTCTCTACATAGTAACACTAAGACGATATGCGGGACTGATGGGTAGCCGATGAAGATTTCTCGCCACCAATTATTTGGTAAATAAACGAGATGGCTAAAGGAAATCCGCCAAGAGAGCAACGCTATCAGTCTTTAACACAGAGCAGCAGATATTTAACAGACAGCACCTGCGAATTTGGCAATACGAAAATACATGTACAAACAGAGAAGTAGAGATGGAAAGAAGTATAAAAGGCTTCTCCTATATAGTTGTGTCTCTATTCTCCCTTTTCATCCTCTTGAGTAAATGCGCCGTCTATCTCTTTTATCTGATACTGGTTTTTACATAGGTTAACTTTATAGGATGCGGCTGCCACTAACGTGGACTTGTAGCGGTTGCCAAGCAGTGCCTATTAGCTGTAGCCTACGGCTATGGCCTTTCCAGGTAATCATCGCGATCGAGAATACAAGAGAGGAAGAGGAAAGAAGAAAGAAGCTAACCAAATATATACATGGCACGAATCAATTCGCTTTTCGGGCTATCTGCCAGTCGAGCATCGTTCCACTTTGACGGACCCGT
This sequence comes from Trichoderma sp. CBMAI-0020, assembly GCA_030708095.1. Classification (NCBI taxonomy): domain Eukaryota; kingdom Fungi; phylum Ascomycota; class Sordariomycetes; order Hypocreales; family Hypocreaceae; genus Trichoderma; species Trichoderma sp. CBMAI-0020. Next base: position 3,150,175 of record JAJNCI010000001.1, read on the forward strand.
TCTGTTGATCTGCTGCACGTATCTGCACGCTGTACGGAGCTGCAAACCACCAATACCCCGCCATCGCAGATTAAAGCTCAGGGCGTCAGATGGATCCATCTTCCCATCAACTCACACCCACATAGCGTCTCACCCGCCGATCGAAACACTGACATCGCCTGCGCTGCGGGTTGTACAGGCACCAAAATGTCAGCTTCACCACCTGCAGCCGCTGATCTGCCCACTGAAGAGCACGACCTCGTGGTGGTCGGCGCAGGCCTCAGCGGCATCAACACCGCCCACCGGCTGCGAACCGAGCTGCCTCACCGGTCCTTCACGATCCTCGAGGCGCGCGACGTTATTGGCGGCACATGGAGCTTCTTCAAGTATCCCGGCATGCGCAGCGACTCGTCTCTCCGGTCCTTTGGCTTGGACTGGCACCCCTGGAAACTCCCCCACAAGGTTGCCACCGCAGGCGAGATTTGCGACTATCTGGAAGACGCGTCCAGAACGGATGGCACCTTTGAAAAGATTCGGTTCCGGCACAGAGTCCTCAGCAGCGAATGGAGCAGTGCCGAGCAGAGATGGTCGCTGGTCGTTGATGCCAATGGCACAAGGAAGCTGATCAAGGCCAACTTTCTCTTCAGCTGCATGGGCTACTACTCGTATGAGCGGGCGCTGGAGAGCCCCGTGCCTGGCATCAACGACTTTGGTGGAACCGTGATTCATCCGCAGTGGTGGCCGGAGCATTTCGACTGCAGCAATAAAAATGTCGTGATTGTTGGCAGTGGCGCAACTGCCATCACGCTTCTGCCCGAGCTGGCAGGCAAGGCCAAGTCTGTGACAATGCTCCAGAGGACACCCTCATACGTTGCGTCCATGAAGAGGAGCTCGGGCTTTGAAAGGTTTCTGGCGGCGATACTGCCCTTATCCTGGGTACATTGGATTGCCAGCTGCATTGATATCTGGTTCGAAGTGTTCATCTCCGAGCTGTGCCTGCGATATCCGCGTCTGGGGCGCTTTTTGGTCACAATGGATTTGCCAAAGAGCCTGCCAAAGAAGCTCGATGCGGCGGTGCATTTCAACCCGACCTATGGGCCCTTCCAACAGCGATTGTGCCTAACACCAGATGGCGAGTTCTTCAAAGCCCTGCATCGAGACGATGTTGAGATGGTCACAGACTTGATTGATACCGTCACCAAAGACGGAATACTTGTCAAATCCGGCCGCAAGCTTTCGGCAGACGTGATTGTGACTGCCACTGGGCTGCACATACAGCTACTCGGCGGGATACGGCCCCGAGTCGACGGCAAGGAAATTGATCTCGGCCAGCAGTACGCCTGGAGAGGCTGCATGATCGAAGGCGTGCCCAACGCGGCATCTATTTTCGGCTACGTGACTACAACCTGGACTCCCGGCGCAAACTCCACGGCCAGGCTGGCAATCCGAGTAATCAAGCAGATGGAGGCAGACGATGCGTCGAGCGTGGTGCCGGTCATCCAGAGGACAGAGGGCATGCCGCGATTGTCGAGTGCGGATGTGAAGAGCCACTACATCACGAAAGCAGTAGATCGCATCCCCAAGTCAACGGGGACAGCTCCATTTTATGGGCGCGTCAACTATCCTCTAGATTTGTGGGCGTTGTGTTTTGGTAGCATGAGGGACGGATTGGTGTATACGAAGAGAGAAGCCAAGAAGGTTCAATGATTGATATAAACGAAGCCACGTCTAGAGTGGCAGGATTAGCAGCCGCATTGAAGACTTGGATAACATTGCTTGATTAACAAGCCAGATACAGAGGGGGCGAGATTAGACGCTGCAATTTACCAACAGAAGACTAGACCTATAAATAATGACCACTTTATCTTTTTAAATACACTCATATCCGATGTGATCCTTCACGTCTCTACACTAAGGATTGTACACTGTACCGTGGACGGACTATTTCCTCCCTTGAGATACCACGTATTTAAATCTAAAAAATCACAAATACTTTTTCAAATACAAATACACACCGCAGAGACCCGAAAACCAGCAAACCGGGTCCTTGGCCTGCTGTCGCATGTCTCGTGTTAGCGCTGAACACGTAGTCGTGTCTCAGCCCCCAATACCTCTCCGATCCCGTGGCACCGCTGTCAGTGCAACAGACGCGTAGGATGGACCACGACCCGAATTGTCGGGAAGGGAAGAAGCCATCGTGTTCAGTGCCGCGGTCTGAGCAAACAGTAAAGACTTGTCTACTAAACATACTATTTGGCTGTGGTTTGTTGCATGCCATATAGGTAGAAACCTTTGCCTGGTGGTCATAAGCCACTTCCTCTTATTAATTTGTCTCAGCTTCTTGTCCTTCCTTTTATTGCAGTCCATGTAATATATCTATTGCATGTGGCTGACAGGGTTTAGCCCGTCTACGCGCATAAATCAGGCCATTTCGATGGCGGCTAGTTGATACTATTGAAGCTGGCCGACACATCAATTATATTAGTTCCTTGTATACAGTCATGCGCCATGCTTGGTACGCTCGTTTCGATGTTCCGATAGCAGACTTCGGCCGCTGCCGTGAGCAGTACACTAGCTAAAAGGTCCGCGAATAGCCAAGGGCTATTATTGACCGTTGTTGCCTCTGCTGGTCTCGGCTCCCTTGACTCCTCACAGCCACTACTACAGATGAAACTTTGCCACAAAATTCTTGTTAATGCACACTAAATCAGCACTGAGGGCATCTAAAAACCTATATTGGCAGCACCAAACCAGCAAAACGCAGTACAAACAGCAAAGAATCTGCAGTGCTACAGCTGCTATTCGCACAGATTGCCTACAGTATCGATCCGCACTGCCACCTAATTAGCTGCAGCATTAGCCACTGGGTCCGGAAACTGCCCCGGCGCCGTTCCCTTTTCTTGGCCCGGCCCTCGCCGTCCCGCCACATCCACACCTGGTACAGCATCTGGGATAGCACATGGCGCGAGCTGCCCCTCCTGGAAGAGCTGGAGCTGGAATTGGGGAACTGGGCCCTTGACTCCAAATTCTCGCTGGGAGAAAGAAAAGAAAAATAAGCCGCTGCAGGAATTCTCGGAGACAGCCGCGGAATCGTCGCATTGGAGCCGCGCTCTCTAGTTCAGATTGTCCCTGGGTAATCTGCGAATAAAATCGAATCCTTGCCGAGATCGTCATCACTTTCAGTCACGACCGTTTACGGTTTCTTTCATTTGGCTTTTACCTGAAATGTATTACTGGAGCTTCCAGACCACCTCCATATTTGACTTACCGCAAAGCCCCGGGGTGGAACTAGATAGAGATTAAGCCGTGGAGCAGAAAAGGATATTATGTGGACATGGATCATTCTGTCATCGACGCTCTCCCGCCCACTTCTCCCTTTGTGCCCTCCTGTCCTCTCATTCTCAGCTTTGATAAATAAATTAGCGATCCAAGGAATTGGTTGTATACATCAGCTATTTCTTTTCTTTTTTGCACGATTTATTCCATGCGTTCATAGCGCAATCCACATACACCCGCCACTCCATCGTGGACCACCTGCGCAACTCTTCCTCGGTCTTTTCGCATCGAGTCGCGCAACTAGGAGACGAAACTCTCGTCGCAAAACTCCACACAATGTCGCTCATGACAATCTACCTGTACAGCATACTCCTCATAACATTCTTCACATTCACAGCCCGCCGGATATACTACTGGCAGCGATTGCGCCACATCCCCGGCCCAGCCAGCGCAGCATGGACAATATGGTGGCAGCTCTCAAACGCCTTGTCCGGACGTTATCATGAGCGGCTAAAACAGGCTGCCAACACTTATGGTATGAACAGCTTACAAGAGCGATAATATTCTACTTAATCTGTGAATAATCCGTATACTTACTCTCAAGCTGTCTCATATGTCAAGGCCCTCTTGTGCGCATCGGCCCCAATCAGCTCCTCTCGACTGATCCAGAAGTGCTCCGTCGCATGTCTGCAGTCCGCAGCGGCTACACCAAGGGCAGGTTCTACGCAAGCGGCAAGATTGTCCCCGGCGTAGACAATGTCGTCTCGTTGCGGGACCCGGCCAAGCATAAAGAAATGCGCGCCCTGATGGCCCCCGGTGTAAGTCAATCTCCGTACACCAGCACTACTAACATGTACATATACCGCTTCGTTGACTAACTCTCCCAAGTTCTCCGGCAAGGCAAACGAAGGATACAGCTTTGAAGCCGCCATGAACCGCCAGCTCCTGAGCTTCATTGATCTCCTTGAGCGCAAATACGTCTCGTCCGGCTCTGACGTGCGTCCCTTTGACATGGCGGAGAAGACGCAGTTCTTCGCCCTCGACGCCATAGGCGACATCTCTCTTGGACAGCCCTTTGGCTATCTCGACAAGGATGAAGACTTGTACCAGTACAACGAAATCAACACAACGTCGCTGCCCCTCATGAATGTCATCTCTGTGATGCCGGCGCTGGCAAACATTGTCCACACATGGCCCTTGCGATTGCTGCTGCCAAAGGAGGGCGACCAGGTCGGCTTCGGTCGGCTGATGTGGTGCGTACCCAGAGTGAATCCTCATATCAGCAACAACAATTGCTAAACAAGTAAAGCTTCGCACGAGGCTACGTGGATACGAGACTGGATCCAAAAACCCCTCGGGCCAAAGACATGATGCAAGCCCACATCGACAGCGGCATGTCCAAGAACGATCTCATCCAACAAGTCTTTCTCTCCATGTAAGGCATCACCACGTCGCCCCTATTTCCCATCATCTAACAGTATATACTAGCATCGCCGGCTCCAACTCCTCCGCCCACGCCCTCCGCATGACCCTCCTCTCCCTCATCACCTCCCCATCAGCCCACAACGCCCTCATCGACGAAATCCGCCGCGCCTTGCCCACCATCAGCTCGCCCATCACCTGGGCCCAAGCACAGACCCTGCCATACCTCCAAGCCGTCATCCGCGAAGGCCTCCGCATGTGGCCTCCCGTCGGCGGCCTCGGCTTCAAGACTGTCCCACCGGAAGGCGACCACATCAACGGCTTCTTCGTCCCCGGCTGCACGGAAATCGGCCAGGGCTTCCACGGCGTTGGACGTTCCAAAGCCGTCTGGGGCCCAGACGCCGACGTATTCCGCCCAGAGAGGTGGCTCAACGCCTCGGAAGAGCGCCTCAAAGAGATGACGGACGCCGTGGACACGCATTTTGGCTACGGCAAGTATTCGTGTCTCGGGAAGCCGATTGCCATGATGGAGTTGCACAAGGCTGTGTTTGAGGTACGTTGCACACCTTGGCAAGAATTTCACAGTGACTAATTCGGTTAATGTCTGACAGCTTGTACGACGCTTTGACTTTTGCGTGGTGAATCCGGAATCGCCCATCAAGACGACGGCCTCGATATTCCTGTTTGCGTCAGACTTCTGGGTAACGATGACGAAGCGTGATCTTTAAGAGGACTGTATAACTCATGAGAAAACATGAGTCTATTTCACTCACCCTGATTTCCTTCATACCGGTGGATTTCTTTTTCAACTCCTTGATACCCAGATGGCGGAGCTCCTCTTACAACAGCTACACGAAACTAAATATACTTGTTCAAAAGTGGAAAGTCCAAGCAAAAAAGAGCAATTATCAAAAAATTTTGGACCAAATAGTCCGTCATTATTATATCAGCTGTGCCCAGTATCAACAGCTAGCCACGTGTTCGCTATAGTATCTTAGTATTTATACATGGTTAAATCGTCATTATTGAAAACGGGAATCCAAGTAGTCGTTATTCAATGTCTTCCATATCAACTTCCTTCATCGGCGTCGCTCCCAAGCTCTCCAGCCCTCTTTCACCAGCCAGCTCAGCAACTCCATCAGCCGAATCAGGTTTCCTACCCATGGCCTCTTCATACTTCTTGCCGGTTTCGTTCAAAAACGCCTGTACTTCAGCTTCTCTTTTAACAATGTCGTCTCTTTCGCGAGTAAGCTGCGCAACTGTGGCTGTCTTGATATTGATATCGCCCTGCATCATTTTCAGCGATGCCTGTAGCTGCACCAAGCATTCTGCAAGGCTTGGTAATGGCGTTATCTTGGGAGGGACTTGTAGCAGCTGTTCGTTGGGATCTTTCCGCGGCTTCTTCAGGCCGTCCATGCCGGCGCGCGTCTGCGCTGTTTCATACGCAATCCGCCGCTCGGCATCGCTGTCTTCTGATGACTCCGAACTATGTCCTTCGGCTGCGTTGATGAGCTCAGCCATCGTTTGGCGCTCTTGTTTCCGTCGTTCCTTCTCTGCACGTTTGCCTAACGACAACCCGCCGTCTTCGACATAGTCATCAAAACCCTCTCCCAAATCCTCATCTTCAGCAACCAATCGACTATCATCTTTCTTCTTTCGACCAAATAGCCCGTCATCCTCATCTTCCATGGAAATATAGTCCTTCTCCTTCGCTAGCCGCGCCCTCCGCTCTTTCCTTTCGCGAATTTCCGCGTCAGTGAGTATCTGGGTAGCCTGAGGCTGGCCGGCGGAAGATGGCATCGGGGAGTCTACTATCAGAGCACCTTCTAGCTCGGAGGGATCCAAATCCATCTCGTCGTCGAGATTCGCCTTTAATGATGAGAGGTCGCTGGGGGTATTTGGTGTTGATGATTGAAGCTCATCGAGATATTCCTTGCTATATCTTGGCCTGTCGTCGTCTTCCTGATATGATCGCACCGGTAACGGTAATCCTCGAGCAGCCATTCCACGCTTTAGAGTATTGTTTTCAAGTACTTTCTGTCCCATCGCCGCCTTCCTTGACGGGCCAAAGTCGCTTATAGGTTCATCATCTTCTTGACCAGCGTCACCACCAAACGAGAGCTTCGATTTAGGAATCTTCTTTTTCTGCTTCGACAATCCTGATCGATTGATACTTGGTCGCACCACCACGGGGCCATTGTCGTCGTCGTCATTGCCTCCTGATGTCTCGTCTCTGTCGCCTGATGTATCTTCATCTTGAGGATTGAAGGTATTGCGCAGCCCCGATTGTCGAAATGGTTTTCGCGCCGTCTTCGAGTTAAACACTGGCTTCACATCATCTGCCGTTCAGTCAGGTCAGCCTTGACTTCCATCAGCAAAAGCGGTCGCCACAAGAATCATGCGAAACATACCATCTTTGGGGCCGCCGCCCTCAGCCTTGAGCGGCGCGTCACCACTGCTTTCTTCGTCATCATAATCGACTTTGATGACCCGCGCCTTGCGTTTTGCGCCAAACGAACTCATTTTCTTTAAGAAAATACTAGTTTATGAGCTGAAGAGCAAGTTGTTCGAGCATCATTGTCTCATTGCAATATCCTGGCCCAGTATCTTATCAGCACGTGACTCGAAATATAAGGTGGGCAGCAAGCTTCAACCTACGTTAGTGCTGGAGGATCGCGTCGCAATTCGACAGTTACAAAGTCACATTCAATTGATTGCTCAAGATGGCACCGGCCCAACCTGAGCTGAAGAAGGTATGTCTTCTCTTCGAACCATGATTAATCCGTAATCCTGATGGCTTCCCCAATTCTTCGCGAATACCCCGACAAGCCAATGACTCGCTATTCAAGTGACGACACCAGCTAACACCAAGGCTCAGTATCTCGACAAGCGGCTCTTCGTCCAGCTTAACGGTGGTCGCAAGGTCATCGGAGTGCTCCGTGGATACGATGTAAGAAAAAATCGAAATATACGAGTCCAACTGTAATGAAATACTGACTCACTCTACACAGGTCTTCCTAAACGTTGTCCTGGACGAGGCGGTCGAAGAGAAAGACGGTGGAGAGAAGATCAGACTGGGCATGGTTGTGCGTACTCGTCCAAAATCCCCATGACAAACTCAATGCCATCTCTCTGACCCATAAGCTAACTTATAAATGACAAGGTCATTCGCGGCAACTCCGTAGTCATGCTGGAAGCTCTGGAGCGAATCGGCGGCGACGACAGGCAGCACCGATAAAGCTGGGACGACAACAAGATGGGTGAATGGATGCCTGAAATGTACTCGATTGGCGTTTACGGAAACGATACGAAGAGGTGATAATGGGACTTGATACGATCATCTATCGCTGCTAGATTTTTGGGTTTTTTTCCGACTTGAAGAATATAAAAAAAAAAGATGAAATTTACCTGCACGCATGTCTACTTGCTTTGTGAACCCCAGGCGCCCGGATCATAATAATCCATCAACTGGCCGTTGTACGTCTTCTGCCACCCCTTGACGCCTCCCCTGAGAATGACTGCCTTCATCTCGGTCTCGCCAATCGAATCGAGGTACTCTTGGAACCAGCCTGCGCATCTCGGCCCTCGATTGCCGCAGCTCCCTGCATGTAGCAAACCCGCCATCAGTTTCCAAGGTACTACAACCAACAGGCGGTAGGCACTCACCGCAGTAGAATACAGCCTTTTTGATCCCAGCCTGCTTGCAGAGTTGATACACTGCCCCCCGAGTTTGATAAAATGACTGAGCCGTGAAATTCACAGACGTGGCAACCGTGCCACCCTCCCAGTCAGTCCTACGCACATCTACCAGTAAAAAGTCCTTGTGCGCGTGCTGGCCCGCCGCCTTGACGCGCTCAATCGACTCGTAGACTTCAGCCGGCTCAATGAAATCACACGAGACGTCAGACGCTGGGATCTCTTCGTATTTGAGGGGCCCACCTTCCTGTGTAGAGGATGCCATTGGCGCCAATGTTTTGGTATGAGAGGTCTTATAAGGAAGAGACTTGATACTCGGAGCTCAAGTCTAACAAGTGAATCAGATGCTGAAATTGAGAGCTTTGAGAAGACGATGCTTTCCTAGGGTGTCCCGGACCCCGCATTCCCCAGTACTAAATAAGCAGCTATTCTTACTCTAATTAACTAAGACGGTCAATTCGCATTACAAATTTGATCAAGTAGCTACGCCTGAGAGTGCATTGTAGGGTTCAGAAAGTGTTTCATATTATGCTGTATTTTCATTACGCCTATACAGGCACATGAAGTACCGGACTATGTGATTATTAGATGCTATCACTTTGTATGATGACCGGGGCTGCCAGATTCACCACGAGATTAGCCATGCGGCTACTTTCTTCTGTTTTGCTTTCTGCAAGCTCAAGTTGTATTCAGAATCGTCAATCTTTGATCTTATCCGGCACTTAGTCAATGACGACTATAAATCCGCGACTCTGAGGCTTGGCAAGGCATAGGAAATAGCAATAGTTCGAGAACGGCTTATCACTGCAATTCCCGCCAATAGTTCTTCTTTTTCTTATTCTCTCTTCCTTTTTACGTCAAAGATGTGCAAACCGTCGGTCATTATAATGTGCTATATGATATTCGCAAACCATTCGCTTGTTCAAATGACAGCTGGACTGGCGCGAGAAGATATTCAATTTATTGATAATGTCTATTGTAATTATAATTTCATAGTGTGCTGTCCACCATGGCTTCTTGGTGATATAACAATACCCAAATTCGTAGTCGTAATGTCGTTCGATATGTAGATAGTAGTAAATTAAAAAATATTGCTCCTGGGTATGGTATGCAAGGCCCAAGATAAAGTCGAAAAGGAACTCCAAAAGATGTAATGATTATAGTAAAATGACGACGGAAACATCTTTACCGCTCCATAGGAGATGCAGCATTCATAGCAACTGAATTCCAATCCAGGTATCCATCAAAAAAACTACTTGGATCGAAGCCAGAAAGCAGATCAGTAGTCCACGGAGAGTTCGTCGCATGTCCCCATGTATTCTCTACCTGGGGTTGTTGTTGATACTCTATCGGCAAAATGCCCAGCTCTTCAAGGCCCATGCATTCAGTTTGCGGCATGTGCATCGCCGCTTGCCATTCTGCCATTCTTTGATCTCCGTCTGCTCGATGCTCTTGACCAAGGCTTTCTCCTCCTTCAGCCACTAGTTCTGCCCATTTCTCGAGCTTGGCTCGTGCGATGCGAACTTTGAGTGCAGTCATCATCCAAATGTTTTTGTTGATTCTTTCCGTGTCCACCGAGCATAGCTGGAAAGTTGCGTTGGCATGTTCAAAGCGATTGCATATCGCCGACAGGATCTCGGGGATATTGATCATCAGGCCAGGTTGTGTTTGTAGCTGCGTTCGTAGCACGGCCACAGCAGCCGCGAGGTCCGTATCTTCTAGATCAGGACGCGCAGGCACATGTCCATGAGGTGCACCGCTCTTGCCCGATGCCATAGCGGATTCCCGTTGCGCATTTGCCATATCAGAGTTGTATAAAGCAACATTTGGATTGTTTTCGCTCGGGTCATCTGGCATTGATGTTCTTCCTTCGTACATGGCTCTTGGTGTTGATAATCTTGCCCAGCGAGCTAGCATAACAAGAGCGTAGACGAGGTGCGAGCCGACGGCCGTAGTTTGAAAATAATAGGTGGAGATGGGAAGAGCAAGCCAGGAGTTGAACCATGTTGTAAGAACGGCGCTTGATCGGTATATTTTGTCGAGTGGCGAATCCATAGCCATCGATACAGAAGAGAGGGACTTGGATAGTGAGCGAATCAGATTCTTGTCGACTACAGGAGGCTCATATAGACGAAGGCTAGCACTATTGAGGAAGAGCTGAAAAGTCTCTACAGGGAAGTTAGATCAAGATTTCACCAGAGTATTCAGCAGAATTGTTACTGACTGTCTTCTTGCAGATGCTTAGGCATAGAGTCGCGAATCTGGTTGAGTTCGTTTTGGAATGCCAAAATGTATGCCGAGACAGGAGCTGAAGGCACTAAAGAAATTTCCTCAGTAGCCCTGTCTTCGGAATTGAATTCGGCAATGCGTTCTGTCAATCTCTGTATTCTGACGAGGTATACGAGGGAAATGTCGCTTTCGTATTCAGGATGCTCCTGCAGATATCGTATGCAGTCGGAAAGATAGCTATTGTATCTCATCGGTTCCACTCTTTGAAAATTCATCGAAATTCTGGCAGGTGTAGAAGAAGGGGTAAGCATATGATATTCAATATCAATAACCAGATGAGGAACAGGAGGAGAAAACAAACACTGATGCCCAGTACCATGCCCCTGCGAATGCTCGCCTCTCTTCATTGCTTCGGCCATTCACCTCTGGCGGGCGTACAACCATCAAACGCGTTCGCTCATTCAACCCTGGAGGTCTATTCAGCCCCATGTCGCTTATCAAGCTGCTGGCTAGAGTAATCAGGTTGTTTAGCTGTCCGTGGAGACAACAGTGATATTGTTGATATCCAAGCATGACTATTATCCCCAATAGTAAGTCCAAAGACTTTTCCGACCGAATGAGCATGTAGTCTGCAAGGTGCTTCATGAGATGATACATCTGCGCTCTCATCGATCGTATGCTTCGAAACGAGCTAACCATGCGAATAGCTGCCATGAGGAACGGTCTTCTTACCGCCAATACAGCCGCGGTGATATTAGGCGGGACTATGACGAAAGGGTGCACGGGTTGAAGATTCTTCCGGTAAAAATCGAGAAGGATCTCGTCCGGCTCCGGAGGCGGGGGCGCATCCAAAGTATCGGGGTGACAGATACATGATTTCGGTGTAAATGAGTTGTACGTCGGATCGATTATCCAAGTATTGGCCTGATTGGTGATGCTGGGAATGGCACTCGACGGGCTTGAGAACGGGGACGGATCATCAGATGAGTCTTCAGTCCCGCGGTCGTCGTTGTTATCGTCTCGCGAGAGTGGGTCACGCTGAGTTCCGGAAAGCTCTCCGGACGCCTTCAGAAGACTGACAAGGCCGTTGAGCCGCTCTTCGATCTGCGCTGTTCGGCTGCTCCAGATCTGTTAGATTGAATATCCACGCAAAGGAGCCGCGAGGGAAGAGCTCGCTGTTAGTGAAGCTTGGGGGTGCACAGCTGCTGGCCCCATCGCTGTCGACACTTTTGAAATCTCCGTTCAGACGGACTTTCGGAATCATGTGGCCAGGGTGACAGGGTCGAGCCAATGGTTCCGAAGAATCCGCAGAACCGGATTTCGAGCAGCTAGCATGGCCTTATAAAAGAGACAGAGATTGCCGACTTACGAGGGTTTGGACTGTCTTTTCTTCCGCGGGCGATGGATCTGGTTCGAACACTCCTTCAAGAGTCTCTCACACCTATGAATTGCGGCAACAATTGGTTTTGTCAGCGGTTTTTCGCTAATCAAAATACAGATGGTGCCATGGTGCCATTATAAAGGTGAAAGCAAGCGTAGAGTTGATAGTTCTGTACTCTTTCTCTCTCCCACCCATGTATAATGATTGATTGCTTTTTATTTTTCATAATTCCATGAAGCCTTCAAGCCTTCCTTCTCCGTCTTCTCATTTTCTCAACTCACCTATCACACTTCGCTCCCAGCGTCTCGTTGGATCGAATACACTTCGCCTTTGCAGTGGCGCACGGCGCACAGGCAGCTCCCCATTTGGCCGTGGGCAGCTTTGGCCGCTCTCTAGAGCTGTTAGTGGTTGGCAGCGAGACTTCAGCGCCAGCATCCATCCTGTGTCAATGGCCTTTTCCCGCCCTATGATATGCAAGCAGCCAAAAGAGGGCACATGGTCGTCGCCCAGGACCTTGAGAGGAGGCAGAGTGAAGTCCGGCGGGCTTTCGATTTAAAGGTTGCCAATGGCCATGCTTTAGATTGGCTGTCAAAGCCTCGATGGCTCAAGCCAAGCGACTTGGGAACGGCGTTTTGCCAAAAGTCCGGTCGGGACATTGCGGGGCATTGGAGGGATGCCGGGCGTGTGATTGGCCAGGATAGGCGCGGCTGCGTCGATGCCGCAAGCTCTCAGCCCCGGAGAATATCCCAGTCAGAACGTTGAAGTGCACAGGATTGAGATGCGCCACCCAAAGCAAAGAAAATGCGCCGCCAAAAGCGCAGATGATGCGACACCAAAGGGGCAGCTGCGTGTCCCACGCTCTCTCCTGGGCTTAGGCGCGGCTCTCGCTCGAGCCTGCCAATGCTCGCTGCCGATGAGGGTCGCTCTTGCGGTATGAGCTGCTTGTGCCTGCCGCGACCCGCCAAGCGCATGGACGGCAATAAGAGCTCAGCTGGCAAGAGCCGTCTAGTCCTGGATAGGAATCAAACCGCCTATTCGCGATGCGCTTAGCGTAACAGCCTTCTTGCTAGTCCTAAGCAGGCAATACTCCAGAGTGCTTCTCGGCCGATTAGCCATCAGAATCTATCCCTAGTCAACCTTATTATTGGGTCTTCTGAATGCCAGGGTGCTCGCGTCTTAAGGTGTACCTTATGCTTATTCCGCTGCAAGTTGTCTGGGCCGATAGAATACGGCATAGTAGAATACTAGCTATAACAGAATAAGTAGTTGTGGTACATTGGTTGCATAATGAGGGACTCGTCTTGGGACTGACTCGCATGTAAGGCTTGTTGTTATTGCCTATCTTAGCTGTGGCAACGTAAGACAATCAACTGCCGCTCAAGCTTGGCTCAGCTACGGCTCAAGAGATAGTCATCAATCAGCAGATAGATAGGTAGCCAATTCACAGTCACATGCCAAGGCTATGGCTTACCGCCCATTTCCATCGGGAATACTATCGTCACAAGACGGCCAAGACCGTTCAGAGGCGCATACACGCTATCCTTGGTCCAGACAGAATCAGATACCCAGCTTAGTAGTTGATTGCGCGTGATTGAAAGGTCAAGGTAGAAGAAGAAAAGAAAATCGCTATTGAATACATCTGTATGATACATAAGGCGTTGGCTCCAATGATTATATGGTACGTAGAACCATCGACAATAGGTAGCAGTTGCTCCCCGGCTCAAACATGCTAGAACTTTGTTGCTCTTTGGCCACCCTCTCGTTGTCCATCACATGCCCCACTTCTAAAAGAGAATTAACCCATAACCTGACAAAAAAATAGGATCCGGACGTTTTGTTAGCCATTTATTTAGACTTGGAAACTCCAGCTCCAATGACGCCCGGCAGCTTCTCGTCGCCCACATTGTAAAGCATTGTGACGGAAAGCGACAATATTCCCAGCATAAGCAAAGTGAAGCCTGCAAACAACCAGAACGGAACGCTGATATCTTTCTTGGCGCATGTAGGTCCTGCCCAATGAGTAAGGGCGCCGTCTTCGCCTGCCCTGGTGCTGAGGCAGTGGCATGCAAAACAAGCCTTACCACCAGCATCCGCAGATCCATACTTGTTTAGGCATTGTCCCTGATGCGAGCAATTTCCAGTGCCGGTGACGCAGCTATCAAGAGAGTCGAAGCAAGCGGGAACAGCCTTCGAGGGAGTCCTAAGGATATTGTTGGGAGCAGGCGTAGTCGGTTCCGCATGCGCTGCCTTGTGAAACGAATTGAGCACCCGCTCTGCCTGACGGCGACGGAGCTCCTGTTGCTGGCCTGATCCTTGCTTCGAGCCCGATTTTCCACTGACAGCTGGGAGTAGAAGCAAAGTAGTTTGCATCTCGCCAATCTTGGCAAGGGAATTAAGTCGTGAGAAGCTATGGATCACATCGTCCAAGGTTTGTGGTCGCTATCAAAAGCAGAATACCGTGTCAGTTGAGATGATTCCTTCCCACCCAAGATTTCAAAGTGTATCCACTTATCCTCCATTTGCAACACTTACCTTTCGAATATCATATTCGGCAAACAACGCCCTTCCAGCCCAGCATCGCTCTTCAAGCGGGTTGATAATTTCGTCAAAAGAGCACTTCTGCGGTTTCGCCGTGCCATGGTAATCCGCAGGGTCGAGACCTGCGACCCCATCCAGCGGGTCAATAGAAGAGATATCCGGGATAGTGAATGCAGGCTGCACGTTCAGCTTTTCTCTAGTCTCCCTGATTTGTTCCTCTGTCAATCCCGTTACCGCAAGAATCAGCTGGTTGGGCTCATCGGCGTCCTCATCAAACATCGAAGGGATCGGCTTCCCAAATTGACTCAATAACGAGGCGACGTTTTCTATATCGGCGTCTTCCGGGATTTCATTGACGGAAACGCTTCGGCTAGAGGAAAATCGTTGTAATGCAATCAGTCGGGCGACGTTGCTGGAGACGGACGGCGGCGACGTGGATTCGCGATTCGGCAGGATATAGACATCGGCAGTAGGCTGCGAAGCTGCCACACAGCCCGCGAAAGCTGCGGCAAGCCCCAACGTGAGCTTCATGATGGATATGGTCCTTGTTGAAGCTGCTGGTGATGGTGAACACGCGCAAAAAGGGCTCGGCGTCACAAGTTGCACCGATAAAGTATGAAGTACGTAGGTGACGCTTCAGGTTGACTCTAGCTCGTTGTGGTTGGGTGCGTCGGAATAGGGGATGTTCCGGCTCGGACCCCTGCGTAACCACATGCGACAAATGTGTAAGCAAATGCCGTGCCCATCATAGAACTTCATCTCCATTCTCCATCGCCATAACTCGAAATACACCATGCGCCTGCTTTTGTGACATTACAATTATTTTTTTTCTTTCAAGACGCATTTTGATTCTTGTACCGCTTGGAGGCACAGACAATACACCTACAAGTCGGGATGCTCCGGCGCGCAGCGGCCCTTCCGCGATACGCAGCCCTTTTCACGAATGCGACGCCGCATCTCCCCACCCACCGCATCCCTTCTATTAGACGGCCGATATCGTTTCTACCATGGCAGAATAAAACAACGTCGGAAGGCCATCGGGTCTATTTTGCGCGGCCCAGCAGCTCACCGAAACCGGGTGCCTTCCGACGCCAGTTAGGGTAGGTTTTACTATTGCCACAGCGGCTCATTCGGTACAATATTGGGAACTAATCCCCAGATACAGCCGCATCCTCTTCACCACACTAGCTGCATATGCCTGTTGGCAGATCTTCGCGACCGTCGTCTTTGATCCGCTGTTAGACTGGGCAGATCACGAATGGGAGACTTTGTCGGAGAAGGAAAAGAAAGAGATGGAAGACATGGCGGATGAGGACGAACCCATTCTCTTCCTTCCGTTCCCATTTACAGCAAAAGAGGTCAAACAGCCACCATATAAAGGCTCGGACCCTGAGTGGGCAACATTTCTCGCTGTCAATAAAGATCGCCAGTTGCAAAACGACATCCAGAGTAAGTTCAAAGGACATAGATCGTCGGCACATGATAGCCGCTAACTCGTCTGTTATAGTGGGGCTGGCCGAACTTATACGACGAGGAGTTGAAAGAAATCCTGCCTATGTCCAATTGCTTGGCGGCCGAGATATCAAACTAAAGAAATTTTGGCTGGATATTATTTACCCCCCTGCACCGCCTCCTAAGCACTATGTTTCTGGGTAAGTGAAATGGCTGGCACTCATGGAGGAAAATACTAATATATATACTCAGCATCATCATCGATGACGACGGCATATTCTGGGGCGATCGACCGATGGATTCGTTAGCCGCAAACCACCTGAACACAGCTATATATCCCAAGGCAGTGGCATTATCAGCGTGGGCGTTTATCGACTCATTGACCAGACAAACAGCCCAGGACATTGCCAAAGCTTTGGGTTTCAACACACCACCTCCACCTGAGGCCACATGGCAGGCTGCCATCCTAAACCGCATTAAAGAACAAAGCGAACTCGGAACAGCTGGCAAGCAAACAGTCAGAGTCCCAGGACAGCCAGACAAGGCAAACTTTCCTCTTCACACTGGGATGAGCGAAATACCGGGCACGCCATTCAGTGGCGTAAGCCAAGTCGATCCACGGATTCAAGCCGCCCTTCAGGCAGCTACTGTGACCTTTACGAAAAACTGGCAGCCTGCAAGGCAGCCACCAAGCCGAGGATGTATCAAAGTTGATGGACTTGTAGAATTGCAGGGAAAGTCTGCAGTCATGGCGGTATACGTCTTGGGGTGGTACGACCCGAAGCAACGCAAGTTTATGGGCGTCCAGACTGGACTGAAGCATCTACTACAGCTGAAGCAGAGACCAGGGGGCGGGAGCTAACTATTATGAACATTCGGCGCGCATTTGACTTTCGTTTTTTATATATGTACAAATATTGAGCACATAGTAGCATTACGGCTTGGTTATGGCATGGCATGGATCGGCGCTGGGGTTATGGGCCTCCTGTTTGGGTTTACTTTACGATACCACCCCTAAATCAGATCCTAGAGAGAAAGATTGTACTGACACGCACACTTAATACATTGCATGCAGTAACCGCAGCTTCATACGTATTTCCCATTTCTACTGCATTTGAGGTCTAAATTTTGTTGTAGCATTGTCAGTATGCGGGCAGGCCTGTGATGAGTCTAGACTACGCTTCGCATAACAACCTCACTTACTGTACCTATGTACGATGGTGGTTTGCCAGAGTCAAAGTGAGGCAGCAGGTAAAAAGTCAGATAAGACAAACGGAGGTTCCGAAATAAATTGTCCCATTATCCTAGCGACGTATACGTCAATATTTTCTTTATTTTAGCTATCCCGTTTTGCATTTTTTATTTCGTTTCTTTTTGATTTATATCCTCTCTTATTTTCGGAGCAACATGAAGTTTCGTTAATTCCGCTACACCTCGCAATGGTCTCGACGTTGGATTCTTCATGGCTCTGTCAGCCACCTGCAGGGTATATGATTCCATGTTTTGTCATCTTTGGCGGTTTCCCTGCTATGTGATGACACTTCTGTACCTAAAGCGGAACAAGCGTCGAGTCATGCCTGTAACTTTAACCCCTGGTGCATGACCGATTACGTGTAAGCTGTCAACAGTCCCTTGCCCTTGTCAACCTTAGGACGGTATTTTGATCGATAAGTGAGTTAATCAGTCTGCATTGACTACTTCCATGGCGTGATATTATGAAATTTGACACAAATTGGGACAACGAGCAGGAATGCAAAGATGCTCAATTGGCGAGTTTAACACAAGGAGTAAATAGCCAATACAACTATACGGCTACTTCTAAAACTGGCGATGGCCAAAAGGAGAGCCAAATGCAGCATATTCCGGATAAGCTAGGCCGAAATACGAGTGTTCTCCATTTAAGTATTAGACGAGTGGGTTTACCAGACACCGGTTTTGGCATCTCCGTGTTTGGAATCTAAGATGGTCAATGGGTTATCAGATCTCCGGCCGGTCATGCTGATACTTTTGCTGTAAAGATTACCGAATAGCCCATACGGAATAGCCGCGGCAATTAAGCACGGCAATTCCAATAAGGAGGGCTATTGCGTTGTCGCATTAAGTGAATATCCCGAATTCGGTCTATTTCGAGATACAGTGCCTTCTCGTCTGTTATACCTATTTCGGTCGTTACAGGATCCTTAGTACGTTATGGGCGAAGACGTAAAATAGGCCACTAAGCTGCAGGTAGAAAGGGGGCTAGAAAGTAGAGCGACTTGTTAGCGGTGCTCGATTCTTGTAACATCCTGGCCGTATCCAGTTGCCGATTTGATCCAACCGCTACGAAGTATAGTAGCGAGACATTCTAAATTTAAGGGCTCTCAGGAACTGTCATTCTTTTCGTTCACTTTCCTCAATGCTAGAGCAGTCAGACTGGGTTGTATACTGTCATTGAAACTGTATAGATAACTTGCTTCGTATGAGATTTGGTTTATCGATTCCACCTTAAGCTCAGGAGGTTGATGTTGTCTCTTTTGGACTCGTGTTGGTAGTTTCGAAACCTGTTCCTCACATTTCAGATGAACATTGCGGATAGCGGTTGGGGGAACAGTGTTTTCGAGAAGTTGGGGAGTGGCAGATGCGGTTCTCACTCCCTCCATCTGCAGATTTATAATGATTGACTAACGAGCCCATTCTTTGTATACAATGTAGAAGCGCTTTCTTTATATTGACTAGCGATATAGATTGTTAGAACGAAAGCTGACTCGAATTAAGCCAATCAAGCTGATGGAATTGAACGTCTTAGCTAGAGCCCGAGACTAACTGTGGAGATACCGTCATGGATATATTTCCGAACTTTGCAGATCCAATACTGGTAATGTTCATATGCTACTGCTGAAATAGTAACTTCATTTTGGCTGTCTCTAAGCCGTTCCGCTTTTCCTTTGACGAACTCAATCCTGAAAGCAGAAACTACGTAGAAACTGGTTCCGCTATGACTGACTGCGCATGACCTTATTTCTAACTTTTTTCAGCTGACATTCGACCAAAATCCTTGTCATACCGCCCTATTTATATGCCCCTACCCCATGAGTTTTCTCTTTTGTGATCACAGGAAGCTGATGACATATTGCGCATACAAGTCTGTAGCGGAATACTAGCCCTGCAGCTGTGAACTTATGGAATTTGTATATCTATCATCAATTGCAAATGTCTGTCATCATGCCGTGTCTTGTCGTCGGCTTGACAATAGACTTAATTGAGACGAGTTCTATCACAAACTTGATAATAGAAATCAAGTCTTATTTCATTTGATTAATCACCTCAAAATTTGTTTGTCTTCATGGATATATGTAATCTCAGAATCGGTTAACTCATTGGGTATATAATTTTCTCGTCCGAGCTTTGTCCTTACGCCTCACACTCAAGAAAATCACATATCATAATACAATACTCTGCAAGATTCGTATCTACTATAAGGATTACACGTTTTAGCGGGCCTTTACCCACAACACTCAGGTGATGGAAACTAATCATTACGGAAATGGCAAAAGACAGGGTCGCCGAATGCAGCCTTCGTAAAGGCGTATCGGCGAGGCCGCGGGTGGTTGAGTTCCATATTTTGATGTACTAGTTGTAGGAACTTTGTATCGGCCATAAGCGCAATCAGCATCACTAAGCAAGTAGATACAGTCCTATTGAATAATGTGACAACTTGGCCAAGATCACGTAACAATAAGGGCTTTCAATAGTAACCATCTGCAGTCTTGTATTAATGGTGCCGTAATTGCTTATTTCCTCGTTCCGTTACAGGCATTCCATGCGCGTATATCTTGAAAACATCGGCATGCCAATCCTAGAAACTCGAAATTCCCTTTGCGCAAGGTTCTGAAGCAACAGCATTGCCACATATAAGCCATGAGTTGCACATTCCCCACAACACTACCAACGATAGAATTCGTAGCGCTAATAGCACTGGATCTTACCGTTCCTAGGCTCCAACACAATTTAAACTTGTTTTAGGCGTAAGCAAAAGCCCCGCAAGCTTCATATTACAGAGATACTAGTTGAGCCGCTCTGGGTCTGGAGACAAGTCACTCAACACGCATTACTCTTTTGAGGAAAGACTCCGAGTTGAACAGGGTCTTTTAAGGAGCCGTATAGGAAAAAGCTTTTTTTATACGACTTTACTCAGAATGCGACACTGATTAACAATGATAGGTTTAGGCCGAAGGGGTACTTTGTATGTCAGGATACCATTGTTTCGACCAACGCCCTGGATTGACACTTGGAGCGGCATCCTGGCGGCCAACACGCAACTGCCGTGTGATCATCACCAATTAATCAGCCAATCGACTAGTATTCCAATTAGTCACTCATTCGTTTCTTTCTCTCTATATTGATTAAGCGAATTGGTATTACAAGTGAGTGAGCAAGTTGCAGTATTGGTATTGGCGAATCACGTATCAAAAATCATACACTTGTATATACTTGTATTCTTTTCCCGCCATGTGTCACAGAACAAAAACAAGCGAGCCAGGAAACCAAAGACCAGATTTACAAGACCAACCAACCCATGACTCGGTGACAAATATGAAATATGATGCTGTGTAATCTGCAACCTCAATCCGTTTCTTGGCTCAGCGGTCTAGGGCTGGCCTAGCGATGAGACTATATTAATTGGAATACTAATCAGCTTGCTGGATAAATACAATCTACAGCATTTAATCAATAAATTGCCAATTTACCTTTATTATTTTATCTATTTTAGTTTATCTCTTTTTCTTTTTTCTCCAATTACGTCGTTGGCTCGGATTTAATAGCACCTGATTCGTCTCGCATCCCCGATGCCTATACCCCCGTCTACATACATACAGACATTTTCCTATTCCAGCAGTATTTTTACTCAGTGGCCACCCATCCGCAGGGATCTTCAGTCCCACTGATGCCTAGGCTGCCGCATAGTAAACCATGCTGAGTTCAGGTTCTTGTACTGAATCGGGAGTTGCGCCGTACAAGCAGGAGCTGAATGGCCAGCGTATCTCCCCCCGTCTATCTTGTTCAGCTCGTCTCCTACCTAGTAGCCGTCAAAGATATGCCTACGTTAGGAAAGCAGATCTCCTGGCCATTTCGGCAATAGATATTTGGGCAGAAATCAGTGTAGACAAGGGACAAACTAACAACTCACTAACGATATGCCGCATGCGCTCCGAAACAACACGGAAAACCTGACTCAAACTCAATCACGTAGGTCCCAAGAATCTGAGTCGCAATTGGCCGAGAATCAAGTCAGCACACACGTTCTTGGTCACTTTCCTAATAGGCAAGTCTACTAGAGCGTAAAGATCAAATAAACAATTCGGTTTTTTTCTCCCCCCCCTTTTTCACGTCCCCTCTATACTACATACTAGTAAGCGTCTGCTGTCTGCTGCAACATATTCCAGGGGTAGAGACACTGCAAATACTCTCTTTGGCTAATCACAGAGCAATAGTAATATTGCGCTACCCAAACTGAGATTCGCTGCTCGGCCACTGGTGATGGTGTACATAAACCTGTTCACGAGGGGGACGCCGATACCTGTACTGTCCTACATCCGCATCCGACGGCATTATATAATAAGGGCAGCCGGAAAACAGGGATCAGCCCTGGCCCGTCACCCGTACTCGGCCGAAACCATTAGATAGAAAAACCAAAGACACAAAAAGACACACGCAACCCTGCCAGAGGTTCCACCCAAAGCCCAGAATTTTTGGCTGAGTCGCTCGCTATTACCTGATACCAGTAACTCCAACCATTGAGTTTCCGCCAAAACAACACGGAAAAGGCGGATTAGCGCGCGCCACTCCACCCTCCTAGCATTTTCAAAACTGTCAACTCGCATAAGTAAGGGCTGTGCAGAATTGGCCCGAACAATGCCCCCCTTGCAGAGGCTCGGAGTAGATGCGGACAAAATTGCCCACTCTACTCCGTACCTAGTCGAACGACATCCGCTGATTGATTCAGATGCATCCGACGTCTAGTACGGCCGTGCCACGTTAATCAGCACAGTGAAGACTTCCAACTCCGCCTCGGGGCCTCCCGGTTCTCTTTCGTGACGCGGAATTGCGGCGATGAGATGGGTTTCGATGACGTTGAGCCCAGGATGCAGCATAACATCAAATGCTCTTTCGTGGTGTGTCTGGTTGGGGATAGGCTGCATCAGCTGCTTCCACGGTTGCTTGTCAACTAGGGTCCACAGGCTATATTGACGGTCCTGTAGGAAAGATGGCAGCGTTACGACAATCCAGATGCGAGTTTGGGAATGCGGCAAGTTGACGGTTGCGGATTGCTGCATCTCCTTTGCGTTTGGCAAAACGGTGAGCAGCGTAGGGCGCTCATTCGGGATGCTAGGAAGAGTTTGAATTCGTAATTTTTCAATCAGTGCACTTTCGATTCCTGGAAGTCAAGATTAGTACATTTTATCGAATGGCAGCTTCGTCATGGACAATATGTGTACTATACCTTTACCAGCAGCGCGGAATCTTCTCTGATCCGCATAGCCATTGACCAGTGGATTAGTTTGGAATGGCTGAGATGGGATCACGGGAATGGGAGGTCGCAGGGCCGTTTGTCCCATCATTCCGGCTGATACGTTGGCAACGGCGGGAGAGGCCCGTGAACCATCCTCAACCTTTAGCCCTACCTGTGATGAGGGAGTCGGGGAGGGCGCAGATGCCGAGATACTTCGAGGAGCCTCAAGGTTGGCCGAAAGCTGAGCAGAGCCATTGGTATTTGCCGCGCCATTGGCCTCTGGTGCTTGGGTTGCTTGAGGGGCCGGCGAAGCTACAGAGCTGTCACGCCCGCCAACGTGAATGGTGATCTTCTTGGACGAGCTGGGTGTCTCTGATCCTCCTTGTCCAACTTTGAGCTTGATTTTCTGCTGTAACGGCTCCGAGACAGCTGCCTGTGCCTTCTTAAGGTGGCTGTAGAACATTTTCTATTTCGTCGTTAGATTTGCGAGTGCTTTAGAACGGTCCCATTGTGTATGCTTCTTACCTCAAGCTCCTGCGCCAGCACGTATATATCGCTGCCTTCTTCGTTGTAGAAATAGGCATTGGTCCAGAGAAGTTTTGATTTTTCTTCAAAGGCGCTCCACGTCTTGAAGTCGCTCACGCCGGTTGCATCGTTCCGGCCATGCACGCCCTTGACAATTTTTTGCAGCTTCTTGAGCGATAGGGGGTCAGTAATGACTTTGTAGTAGTCCCTCAAGGCTCGAGGAGGAAGGTTGATGAAAGGCTCGAAGTAGGCATCGTCATAGCTATTTAAAAAAAAAAAAAAAGGACCAAGTTAGTCCTAGAAGAAGAAAAAGGGTCTAATAGTTAAAGGGTTGGGTTGAGTCCACATACTCTGGTTCTTGGTGTCGTAAAAGTTCTTCCACTATCTTTTCTTGAGCTTGTTGGAAAGTGAGCCCTTTGTATGGCACATTTTCGTACTCGTGATCGGGACGACTTGGTGGTGGCGACCGCGTTCTTGGGTTATCGTTGTTGGAGCCTCTCCGAGTGCGGCTAGATCCTCTGCGTTTGAGGATAATGGCCTTTCGCCTTGATTTTGGCGGCTCGTCTTCTTCGGGCTCGTCCTCGTCTTCGCCGTCTGCATCTTCATCCTCGCCTTCGGCATCCTCGGCGTCCTCGCCATCAGCATCTTCGTCTCCCTCCTCCTCCTCCTCTTGTGCATCTCCCTCCTCCTCATCCTCATCATCTGCATTTTCCGGTGGCAATGGAGTAGGAACAGCTTGGTAGGATCGATTGCTGTATGCAGGGTTTGTCTTGGTCATGTAGTTGCTCAGCGCTTTGCGAACTCGCTCGGCATCGTCGAAGATTTGTGACCCGCGGGTGTAATATTCCTTGGCGTTGGCAATCATGCGCTTGAAGTAGCTCTCCAGCTCTGCGAGGCTCTTGAAATAGCCATCGTTGAGCTTTTCTTCGATCGTCTGAAGAGAAATCGGCAGTCGCGTCCTTTTGTAGTAGTCGGGGTTGCTTTCACGAGAGACGAGCTCTTCGAAGCACGTCGCGACAAGACGACCACTTTATCAACACTGTTAGTCTAGATTCCTTTGCAACAGCAGCAGTAGCGGCAGCGAGTGTACCTTTTGTCGGCGGTCCGACGGATCTGGTCGAGAAAAACCAGCCCATGCGCAGTGGTTGATTCGCGGGATTCGCCCTTGGAAAGATCGTAATCTTGCTGTAGAGACAGGGCTGTTAGCGCAGAACCGGCATGCGAGATGCAAGCGTGCGATTATCGCCAATGCGCGCAAACTGCAGGATTGAAGGATGGATGCGGATGCGGGCAGGCCATTGGTGATGGAAAGAAAAGGATCAAGAATGGAAGAAAGATGCGGGAGGGAAACGCAGAATGCAGCACCGAAGCGATTGCTCCCGAACCCGGGTCTCTCCATCCAGAGGCGCAAACAACTCGAATCACACTCACAGCTACTCTGCGCCGCTTCGCATTGCGGTCCTCTGCATCGGAGGCTCCATTCGCCTTCCGCTTGGCCTCCATTTTGGTCTGGATCGTCAGCGTTACAGCAGGCGCATTACCGTCGGCGGCGGCGAGGGACCTGCGTCGCAGGCGTGAGGACTCAATGGCTTCGAGAGTCCCGTGTCGCTGCCCACGGCCCGGCGACTGCAATCGCCAGCGTGGAGAGACGCGTGTTGAGGGATGCTTTTTTGTGCCGTTGGTGGCGGGAGGTCGCGCGCGCTACAGGGCTCTGGAGCGGCGATGGCTTTTGGCGTAGCAGCAGCTGAGCAGCGTTTTTTCCCACACAGGCGCAGCTGCAGCGGAAAACGGCAGTGCTGATCGATGGAACTTATTCAGCCGGGGGACACAATCACGCTGCGGCGATGGCAGGCCTAGAGGAGCATTGAGTGCTTTAGTGTCGTTGAGTGCTGTTTATTGGAGGGCCGAAGTTTTGGCTTTTTCGCTCCAGGGCGCGGGAACAGGGAGCGAGTTTGACGAACGGGTACATTGGACGGGTACCTCGCCAAGGTACAAGTTGCCAGGTACCGCGGCTGGGCCTAGTCCCGATCCGGCCACGAGGCAGCAGCCCAGCTTCAGCTCATGAGGGCGGGCTTCAGTGTTGTGGAAGGCTGTTGAAGAGTGAGTAGGAAATTTGTAAATATCCATGTTGCATTGTAGATGTTCTCAACCATGAAAAAACACAATGGTGATGAGATTTGTGGCACAACAAAATACTAACGCTCAGCGGTTTATGGTGTAACAACATACAGTACATGTACCCATACAGACGCCAATGCTGAGAAACTTACTTCACAGAAGGGCAAACAAGGCAGCTGATGGGGGATTATATAGCAAACTCACTCAATGATCCAACCCCCATCAACAAGTCGCTGCCTAGAGATACGCTGCATTCGGAAGCTGCCCTTTGTGGCGATCGAGGCTCACTCACTCACACATTCCATGCGTTCCTCTCACAGACTATGGCGCAGTGGGGTCAATTGCAGACTCGACCCCACCATCAATGACGACTCGAGCTCCTTAAAACCTATACCGCCTTGCTCGTGTCCCTGAAGCTCTCTCATCTCGCATTGCCATCTGTGAGCTGTAGAATCCCCTCCATCAACAGCTCCCCTCACACATCATGTCGGCCCCGAACGCGCCAGGCGACGCCGGCCCCGACGCTGCCGGCCCAGCCGCTGGGCGTCCTCGAGCCGGATCCATGCGCAGGCCGCTGCAGCCCCTTGATATCCCCATCATCAGGCATCTCAACTCAAAGCGAGTGATTCTGGCATCTGCCTCTCCTCGGCGGAAGCAGCTTCTTCAGCAGGTATGGCGCTTGTAAAGACTGGCAGTCCCTTTTGTGGCGCTAAAAATAACGTCTGCCAATTTAGGTCGGCTTCACTAATCTGGAGATTACTCCATCAACCAAGCCTGAGGATCTGGACAAAAAGGCGTATGGCCCTTGGGAATATGTCGCCACTACCGCTCACAACAAGTGTCTGGACGTTTACACCACAAGCATAGAGACCAGTCTTGCATCTATCCCCGATCCCGCTCTGGTCATTGCCGCTGACACCATTATTGTCACTCGTGATGGCCGCATTCTGGAGAAGCCTCGCAGCGAGGCAGACCACATTCGGATGCTCAAGCTTCTGCGTGATACGCGCATGCACAGAGTTTTGACTTCAGTTACCGTGCTGGCGCCGCGAGAAGATGCCAGGGCTCCGGGCTATGACATCCAATCTCACACAGAGGAGACTAAGGTTTACTTCTGGGAAGAGGGGAATGGACTGCCAGACGATGTGATTGAGGCCTACGTCAAGACCCGAGAGGGCGTTGACAAGGCGGGTGGATACGGAATTCAAGGCATCGCAGGCATGCTGTTGGTGGAGAAGATTGAGGGAAGCGTTGATAATGTCATTGGACTGCCTGTGAAGCGAACCTTGACCCTGGCGGAAAAGGTCACCTTCCAGCAAGATCGTGACGAGTTTGACGATGCAGGATCAGCTTCAGAATGAGAAATAGATGCGTGACTTGAGATGGAGACTGAGGCGGCTCTAGCGTCGTGGTTTCAGCGCCCCTCGCATGGGCGCCATGGGCCAGATTTGTCCTTTATGTGATGATGATGATGATGATGATGATGATGATGATGATGATGATGATGACATGAAGCAACGCAAGGTTGTGGTTTTCACGGGATCGAGGGAAACGCCCATTCATTTCAAAGCTCCTTGTAGCTCAACCGAGGCGAGCTGTTTCGACCGCAATGGGTGCGATCAAAGAGAATACCACGAATTCTGCGACTACACGGAGCTTTTGGTCGGAGGAGCAAGTATTTTGGCATGTGATTGTCGGAAATGTTTGGGATATCATCTTGGCATGCTGCACTGTCCGTCCAACATTAAACTGCGAAGGCGGAGATTGAAGCAAGAGCAAAACGAAACAAAGACAGAAGCACTTGTAAAGCACAACAGCTACACATACAGATTCTGAAACCAGAGAAGAGCACTGCTACCTCACCAAGCGAGTCAACCTCGTCAACGTGGCCCAGCTGCTCGTTTGGGGAGCTAGACGCAGGGACCGGCACTTCGGCCCCGAGAATCTGGGGCAAGATCCTTGTTCCTCCTAGCGCCGTAACAGGCCTGGCGGCCGGTGGCTTTTGGTGTCATTTTAGTGCTGGTGTCTCTCTATTTCGATTGACTCAATTTCTTTGAATTAGCATGGCGCGTGCAACGCATGTGATCCCCCAAAAGTCTGCAGCAATTGGACATTCAACGCTCTTGGTGTCGTGCCACGCCAGATAGATAAACGAAGAATCGCGCATCTGCCAGGCCACGGCCCGTTTTGCTTTACTGCTGTCTCTATTCTTCATTCTTTTCAACCCTTTTTGCTTCTCTCTCGGCGTAAATGATTGCCGTCGATTCTATAAAGCTTGGTATTTGGCTGGTTATGCGCACTGGTGTCCTGATTCGCATGTGCCCATCATACCACCCATAAGCCCTCGTCCAGTCTACCAAGCAGCGCATCTCTCAACGACAAGAGCGAGAGAGGGATAGAAAACATGTCAGCCTCACCAAGCCAAACCTCGGGCTCGTCTGCCGACAAAAACGGTTCCGCGGCTACAGCCAGCGCCGACGACAAGCCGCGCCTCACGGAAGAGGAGAAGAAGCAGAATCACATCGCATCAGGTAGGCCAACGCGCGAGCACCGAGATCAACCCCCAAAGCGCTCGTCCCTGCGCAAAACTAACATCGCCTGTAGAGCAGAAGCGCCGCCAGGCCATACGAGAGGGCTTCGACAAGCTCACAGAGCTCGTGCCTGGACTGCAGGGACAGGGTCGCTCAGAGGGCCTCGTGCTTAAGAGGACGGTGGACTACATGCGCGAGCAGCTCGTGCACAGGCAGGCCTTGATTGAGCGAGTCGAGCAAGCAGGCGGAGATGTCGACCCAAAGTTCAAAAAGTGAGTTGAATGAGATGCCACGCAGCGGTAGAGACTAATTTGGTGAAAGGGGTTCTCATCCTTCAAGGCAAGGTCTCAACAGCCGGTGAATATCTTTAATGAGAGGTTAAGAGGCCTGCCAAGCCTTTTGGTGAAGCGCTAGTCAGAGAGGAGATACAGAGCGTGAAGCGAATTTGATTGATCTTTTATCCAAAAGCTGGAAAAGGCGCAGTGAACCTGGGCTCCAGCCTGATTGCCTTCTAAGCGATTCTATTCTACCAATTTATACTATACACATGTCGGCTTCAGCGGGGGTTGGAGGTCAGAAAAAGGAATACAGGATACCACTAATGGCGCTTTTGGGTGGGAATAGATGGGAGAGTTGTTTATTCGAATGTATCTACCATGTGCAGCATTCTATCGCGCATTTCAACTGGGCTCAACCTTTCTTTGCCCAAGCTGACCTGTTTATTCTCAACATCTTGCTCGCCCACCACCAACACAAGACCGTAGCCACTCGCGTGGGCCTCCCGAATCTTGGTCCCGAGTGATCTCGGAGTGAAATCCATGTCCACCGCCAGGCCCGTCTGCCCGGAAAGGCTCTCGATAGCCGGCAACCCATCTCCGTTGTGCTTCTTGTTGCCGAGGAGGATGTCGCGCACCTCGTCGGCCCACTCTACAACTGGATCGGACGTGTTGACCGTCAAAATGACGGCCTGTTTCGGGTTCAGCCAGAACGGCCATTTCCCGTCATAGTTCTCAATCAAGAGCGCCAGCAGCCGCTCTACAGATCCCAGCACCGCACGATGAATCATGACTGGTCGGACGGGGCCGTACTGGGCGAGAAGCTCGGGGTCTTCAGTCGTCTCGCCGCGAGCTTCATACTCTGGGGCGGGTGCTTGGTACTCCAGCTCGAATCGCTTCGGCAGCTGGAAATCGAGCTGAATCGTCGCGGTCTGGTGCTCTTTGCCTTCCGAGTCTTTGAGCACAATGTCAATCTTGGGGCCGTAGAATGCACCGTCGCCCTCGTTGATTGTCCACTCCATGCCTGACGCCTCCAGTGCTCGTTTCAAGCTGTCCTCGGCGCGCGCCCACTCTTCTTCCGTGCCAATGTAATGGTCTTTCGGCCGCGTAGACAATGCCAAGCGATAGCTGACGCCAAGACGCAAAACGCTGTAAACCGTCTTGACAAAATCCAGCGTCTTCTTAATCTCGCCTTCCACCTGGCTTGGTCTACAAAAGATGTGGCCGTCGTCTTGGTGGAATCGACGCACCCGAGTCAGCCCCGACAAGGCACCTGATATCTCGTTTCGATGGAGGGGACTAAAATCGGCGTATCTGACTGGCAAATCTCTGTAGCTATGCAGCTTGGATGCGAAGATCAGGCAGTGCCCAGGACAATTCATGGGCTTCAGCCCGTAATCGTCATCTTCCTCCGCTGCATCCTTGGCATGATCCGTCCCACAGCAGCCTGCAGCCCCTTCCAGGTCTGAAGCCCTCTTGTTGCCCGTCACAGAGTACATGTCTTCCGCATAATTCTCCAAATGCCCCGACTTTGCCCACAGCGACTTCTTGTAAATCGTCGGCGTGATGACTTCCTGGAACCCATATCGCACGTACTGTTTTCGCAAGAAGTCGACAAGCCGGTTGAATATTCGGGCGCCGTTGGGCAAGAAAATGGGAGATCCGGGGCTATATATCGACGTCATGAAGAGCTCCTGCTGGTTGCCCAGCTTCCGATGATCGGGAGGTTCGCGCTTTTCGGGCTGCTTGGAGTATTGGCGCCTGGACAGGCATGCCGGGCACGTCCATTGCCGCCTCGCGAGGGCAGAGGCTGCGAGCCTGGAGGTTCGTGAGCGGATCATCGCCTGTGGACGTGCCGATGCCAGCGGGCAATGGCTTGCCTAGAGGTCCAGAAATAGGGCAGCTGGATAGAGGCTCTCGACGAAGTTGAAGCTTGAACTTTCGCAGTGGGGCATCGGCCGATACACCGGCGCTAACAAGGCCCAAGGGTCCTCGCTGTAAATATCTCCTGGACCAGGCAATGACAGGATCTCGAGCTGGGCATGGAATTTACAATGGCTGTAGAGTAGATAAACACATAGCTACGTGTATTTCAAAAAGCCTCATCTCCATTTGCTTCTCTGCAACTAATTCACTGCCTGTGCACTGTTCCTTGCAATTTCAGCCTTGCTGCCCTTTCCGCCTATTTGCCAGGCGCTTCCTATTGCTACCCCTCCATCTTCCTCACACCGAACAGCCATACGAACTCAGCCCCACCATTTCCAAGCGCTGGACTATCCTAGTAGCACCTACAGCCTCTGGAACCTCGACTTTTGCTTTTGCTATTTCCATACGAATTTCGCGATTCTGATTGCTTTACGGGCTTCACAGCCATCGCACCAGAGCTGAGCAGCCGCCTCAACGGCCTCGGCAGCAGCCATGAGTTTCGCAATCGAGGTGCCAGGCGACGCCGCTCCGCTGTCCCTGGAGGAGCTGTGCCGCACTCTTCACGCGGCTACCACTGCTTCGGATCACGTCCAGCGACAGGCTGCCGGCCAGCAGCTCACCACTTGGGAGTCACGGCCTGGCTACTATTCTTCGCTACAGGTATGCCTCTGTTACTAGTACTCTGCCATCGTTATACATCAGCCTCGCAGCGGCTAACTTTTGTCTGCTTCCTTGCTTGAAAGTCGGTGTTTCTAGACAAGTCCCTGCCTCTCGAGATTCGATTTCTGGCGATTATACAGATTAAAAATGGCATCGACAAGTGCTGGAGACTGCATGCGCACTTAAAGAACGGAATACCTGCCGAGGAGAAGAGCTTGATCCGATCACGGCTGTTCCAGGGATCGGTTGAGGAGGAGGAGAAGCATCTTGCTCTACACAATGCCTTGGTCATTGCCAAAATAGTCCGGATCGACTACCCCGACGACTGGCCCGATGCGTTGCCCAGCATCATCGATCTTCTGCGATCTACGAAAAACGCCAACCAGTATCATCTATACGGCACACTGCTGGTTCTCCTGCGAGTCATCAAGGAGATGGGAAGTGCACGGCTTAGAAAGTCGCAAACAGCACTGCAGTCAGTTACGCCCGAGATTGTATACGTCTTGTCCGAGATATATTCTGAGAAGTCATCAATATGGATCAACTTTTTGAGCACCGGGCAGGGAAACAGCGACGAAGCCAATTTGGCCATGAACAACAGCCTCTCAGCCTTGAAGACTCTCCGTCGCCTCATCAGTGTCGGCTACGCGCGACCTCACACCGATAACTCAGTAAGCCAGTTCTGGACGCTGTCGCAACACCAGTTTGGCCAGTTTCTTGGCTTTATCGACTCTGGTGTACCGGAGCCATACCAAGACTTGGTGGGGAAGCATCTTCTCCAGTTCTCCAAGTTCCACATCGACCAAGCCGAGCATTTCGCTGCCAGCTTTGCTTTTCTGCCCAACTCGCTGGCCCTCGTCAACGCGTACTGGGACCTGATCTCGAAATTTGCCGAAGTCTTTGCGTCGTCTGGCGGTATTCGCCAGGGCTCCGGCGATGCGGGAGCCAAGAGCAAGACAGAAGGTCCTCTCATGGAAAAGCTTGCCTTGAAGGGGTTGCTTCTTCTGCGCGCTTGTGTTAGAATCGCGTTTTCACCGATACAAACATTCAAGTACCGAACGCAAGAGACAAAAGTCGAACAAGAAGATGCAAAGAACATAGTAAGGACGGAGCTTTTCAAGGATGACTTGGTAATACAAATGGTCAATACCATCATCACCCACCTGTTTGTCTTCCGTAGGTCGGATCTTGAGGCTTGGGAGGAAGATCCCGAAGATTGGGAACAACAGGAGCAGCACGAGGGCAGTGCATATGAATGGGAAGTTCGGCCATGTGCCGAGAAGCTGTTCTTGGACCTGCTTACCAATTTTAAGGATCTTCTAGTGCCGCCGCTGCTATCATATTTCCATAATGTACAGTCCCCCCAGACGGATATTGCTACAAAGGAGGCCGTTTATACGGCCATGGGTCTTTCAGCAGCGCACGTGGTCCACCAGCTTGACTTTGACGCAGTGCTGGCATCGGCCATTGTGAATGATGCCCAGCAACAAGGTGGTCTATACAAGGTCCTGCGGCGACGTATTGCCATTTTGATCAGTCTATGGGCCCCAGTCAAACTAGGGGACACCAGCCGGCCGATTGTATATCAGATCTTCCAGCATTTCCTATCGCCGGCCGACGAGACAAATGACATTGTGGTGCGGATCACAGCGGCAAGGCAGCTCAGATGGGTGGCCGACGAGATTGACTTCAACGTCGACGCATTTCTGCCCTACACTGCAGATGTTCTCAACAACCTCATAGACCTCGTACAGAACGTGGACAGCGACGAAACAAAGCTCGCTATACTCGAGTCCATCCGAATCCTGGTGACACGAATGGAAGAGCAAGTAAGCCAGTTTGGAGACCAGCTCATGGCTGCGCTGCCGTCTGTGTGGCAAAGCACAGGGACAGAAGAGTACATGGTGAAGCAGGCGGTGATTGCCATTTTCTCGGCCTTGGTTATGAGCATGGGCCCCGAATTCCAGCGCTATCAGAATTACATGCTCCCCTTACTCGCCGAAGCTGCAAGGCAAGGCTCAGACTTGCATTACAACCTCATTGACGAGTCGCTGGAGCTCCTAAACTCGATTCTCATGCAATGCAAGCCCCCGCTTTCACAAGAGATTATCAATCTAGCTGAGATGCTGCTTCCGCTCCTTGAGTATCAATCAGAAACAGTGTCACAAGCATTGTCAGCCATTGAATCCTTTGTCATCATCGCACCCTCGGCCATGCTGGAGGACAGCCTGCGACGACTGATGCTGGCCGCGCTGAGCGGCACGCTGGATTCCAAGAGCCGAGAGCATGTCCGCATAGGCACAACTTGCATCGAGTACCTGATTCGGTCGGCGGCGGAACTCGGAGGCGCGCAGGGAATATCAGTTCTAGTTGGAGACATGCTAGAAATAGGCTTCATGAACAAGATTCTGGTAAATCTCCACGACGCGTGGGAGGCCCGTCAAACCACAGGGCCCAACAGAAAACAAAGCAGGCTCAACACGATCACGCAAGGTGACTACTTTGCGATTCTGGCCAGGATCATACTTGCTGAGCCCAACTTGTTTGTACAAATGCTGAGCACGTTTGGAAACATTGGAGACGTGTGGAGCTGGCTATCCGCGGAATGGTTCGTGTACCAGTCGAGAATGGACAATATCGACCGCCAGAAGCTCTATGTCCTTGCCTTGACCCGTCTGCTCGAACTGAATTCGCCAATGCAGGAATTAGTGCTGGGCAAGCTACAGGACTTTATGGATATGTGGATCAACGTCATCATGGATCTACAAGACGGCGTGGCTGACGGCACGGATTGTCTGATTTGGGAGGCGGAAGTGGAGGAGTTTGAGTATGATGCTCCCCGGTTGCTCGTAGAGCGGGAGAGCCAGCATAAAGATCCGATACATTGCGTGAACGCGCTGCAGTTTGTAAAGGCTAGACTACAGGACTTGGTTGCGCGCATCGGAGGCCAAGAGGCTTTCCATGCGAACTGGGCGGTGAATGTCGACAAGGATGTCATGGATGCTTTCCAGAGGCTTATGGATGGCACATTCATATCGCAGTGAAGGTGGGATGTTCGGGAGCATGGATAGAATGAGAGAGTCTTGGTGGCGGTAATGAGCTTACGACTTGGATGACGAGCTTGCATGTGATAACGTGGACGAAACGAAACAAGATATTCTTGAGTTGATAGATGCTATTCAAAAGACATGAGCCATGATATTGGTAACGTTATGTTATGTTTTGTTTTGTTTCGTTATTGTTCTAGCAGTACGCAAGGATGCCCCGACCCGTTTCCATCTTGGTTTCAACACTTACAACCGGCTATTGCCCTCCTGAGGAACCTTGATGATGACCTTTCCCCAAGTGCCTCTCCCCCCCAGCGCCACCAGCGCATCCTTGACCCGATCCAGCCCAACAAACTCCTCATCCGTATACTCGGTGCCCTTGATCTTACCCTCCTTGACCAGCCTCATGATGCCCTCCCACACCGTGGGAATCATGTCCCGCTCATGGACCGCATACGCGCCCCAGTGAATGCCCACGAGCGAGATGTTCTTCAGCAGCACCTTGTTCATGGCCACCTTTTCAATGGCGCCCGCGGCGAAGCCGACAATCAGGATGCGGCCGTTCCAGGCGGTGCACTTGGTGGACTTGTCGACGAGGCCGACGGGGTCGTAGACGATGTCGACGCCGCGCGACTTGGGCGTCAGGGCCTTGACCTTGGCGGGCCAGTCGGCGTCGGTGTAGGAGACGACGTGGTCGGCGCCAAAGGACTTTGCGATTTCGAGCTTGCGGGGGGTGGATGCCGTGGCGATGACGGTGGCGCCAAAGGCTTTGGCGACTGTGACTCTGCGTTAGCTGATGATGATGGTATGAGTGAGTGAGTGAGTGAGTGAGTGAGTGAGAGAGTGAGAGCGTTACTCTCATCTTTCACTCACTCACTCACTCACACAACGCAAAGACTCACCCTGAACAGCCGCCAGCCCAACGCCTCCCGCCGCCGCATGCACCAGCACCACATCGCCGGCCTTGATGCCCGCCCGCACCACCAGCGCGCCGTAGCTCGTCGGCGCCGTCACGTACAGGCCGGCGGCATCGCGGAACGACCAGCCCTCGGGCACCGGCAGCAGCGCGTCCTCCTTGACGCAGAGCTTCGTCGCAAAGGCGCCCTGCCCGGCACCAAAGACGCGCGTGCCGACGGGGAAGCGCGGCGTGCTGCTGCTGCTGGGCGTGGAGATGACGATGCCGGCGA
Source organism: Trichoderma sp. CBMAI-0020 (assembly GCA_030708095.1). Classification (NCBI taxonomy): domain Eukaryota; kingdom Fungi; phylum Ascomycota; class Sordariomycetes; order Hypocreales; family Hypocreaceae; genus Trichoderma; species Trichoderma sp. CBMAI-0020. Next base: position 3,184,907 of record JAJNCI010000001.1, read on the forward strand.
ATTCGGCGCCGGCGATCCACGGGAAGGCTGAGAATTAACAGATGAGCATTATTTCAGATGAGACTTGGGAGAAGAAGAGCTCACGTGGCTGGTTCTGGTACTTTCCCTGAACCTGCAGGATATCGAAAAAGTTGGCCGCCGCGGCATGCACCTCGATGAGATACTCGTTGTCTTTGGGCACGGGATCGGCCAGATCGGTTACCACGAGCTCCGAAGGGCTCTGTATCCAATTACGAAACGCGGTTCTTTAGTTAGCTACTACTTTCCTTTGTAAAAGGGTGAGTATGTTTGTTACCTTGACATATTTCTGAATCTCAATGCCGCGCATCTTGACAACTGATGAAGAGACAACCAACTCGTAGACAAGGCAAACAATTAGTTTCAAAATAGAGAAAGATATTCAAGAACAAAACTATATTCCCAGCCTTTTATAAAAGTGAGAAAAGAGAGAGAGAGAGAGAGAGAGAGAGAGTTCAAGCCTCTCAGCAAATGATGAGCCGCCCCGGTTCGAGATCCCCCCGTAAGAGCTAAATCCGGGGAACGCAGCTAAAATAGGACGAGGTGCCGAGGCATCTCCAGAAAAAGCTCGGCGCGGACAGGCGGCGCTGTTTGCCGAATCGGCTTGCCCCACGCTCCCGATTTTGTTCAAGATTCGACGGAGAATGGAAGGCCGCGTGTATTTATTTTTTGTTGATATCAACACAATTCCAATTCCATCAACTTCCTCTCTGCATGGCGTGGCCGTACACACACGTATCTATATACATCTATAGGTTTTGAGCTACCATGTAATATTGAATACCTCAACACCAGCACCATTCAAAGCATGCACAGTCCATCATCGCCGTCACCATCGTATCAATTCTCCATGTGCGAATACTTTGTATTGTCGTCACTGAAATAAAAAAAATTACACTGTTTGAATCGCGCCCGATTGCCATGCTCGCAAGCTCTTGAAATCCGGCTCCTGAAGGGGGGAGGAAACAAAAGAAAAAGAAGCCTGTGTCGTCCATAAATCTCTTTACTCAAAGGCGCCACAAGCCTGCGCCATCATCGTGTGTGGCCAACCATAACTCAATATGTTGACATGTCCATTATTCACGCTTTTGGTCCTGATTCCAGGAAATTCGATTCCTCTGCCGACCATAATTCTCTTAGTTGCCCCCGCCAAGCAGATGCTCAACGGCTCCTTGCACGCTTCCTCCACTGCGTCTCAGTGCCGCGATATTTCGATCGAAATCGAAGAATCCCATGTCGTTCAGCTGTCTGAGCTGCTCCGCGTAGCGCTCTTCCGGCGGCCGGTTGTCTGGCGGCGAAGGGGCCGCTTGCGGGGCAAACACCTGCATCATCTGCTGGAACTGTTCCGGGGACAGAGCAAAGGGATTGGCTCCTCCGGCTGCCGGTGGTGGGAACAGGGCCGCAAAGGGGTTCGCCGCCGCCGCCGCTCCGCCCTGGGCCTGTCCTGCTGCGTCGCCTCCTGTTCCTCGGTTCTCCGCCGTGGGCTGCTGGCCAGTCGTTCCCGTCGCCGCGCCAGTCTGAGTGCCGCTTGGCGGAGGCGGGAATGCACCACCTCCGGCCATGGCATTCAGGTTCTGAAGCATCTGCTGCATCTGTTGGAAATTGGGCATGGCAGGAGCTCCGCCAGCGCCGCCAGCGCCGCCCATAAGCCCTGGCATCATAAAAGGGTTCGCAAAGGGGTTCTGCTGCTGGTTGTTTCCCTGGCCAGCTGTACCATCGGCCGCAGGCGCATCGGCCGGTGTCGTATCCGTTGCTCCAGGAGCAGGGAATGCAGATTCGGATCGACCCATATTCCGCTGCATCCGCAGAGCTTGCGACATCATCGACGGGTTGCTCATCATCTGTCGCATGAATGGAGAATTAATAAGCTCTCGAGCGTTAGGCATGTTCCTAAGCATAGGGTTCGAATCGATGAGCATATTAATGAAATCCGGGTTGTTCAGGGCTTCGTTCATGGACTGCTGCACGTTGGGGTCGGACATCATGCGCTGCAGTCGCTCTTCGTCCATGGGAGGTCCCATCTGTGTGTTCACATCCCAGACGTTAGCGACAAAACCAATGGACGGCTGTATGCCAAGCATGCATGGGTTTACTTACGCCGCCGTCTGGGCCAAACATGTCCATTCCAGGAAGGTTGATCTGGTGGCCAGCGTATCTAGCTCCAGTCAAGCCAGCAAGAGGGTTGTTGGCGGTACCAGAGGCCATGTTGGTCGGCACAGCGGCCGGCGGCGGGGTGGACGATGAAGCTGGCTGGCTGGGGTTGCTGGCCGCGCTCTTGACCATGTGGATGGTGTTGTTGGGCTTGATCTTGTACGTGGCCAGCGTATCGTCGTTCTTCATGACGCGGCCCGAGTAGATGAGGCGCTGGCGGTCGACGGGGATGTTCTCGAACTCGGCCGTGGACAGCTTCGTCTTGAGGTCGAGGACGGTGGCCGACTCGGCCATGGTGATGGTGTGCGTGCCATCCTGCGACGTCTTGACCCTGAAGGTGATCTGGGCATCGCTGCCCGCCTCTGCGTTATCAGCCATTCAGCGAGCTGTGCGGGGGGAGAATGACGATGGTCCGAGACGTGGAGGCGTGAGAGATATTCCAGAGAGCCGCCGCTCAGCCGATGCAGGGATAACAGCGTGCTTTGTAAACGATGCTGGCTGTAGCAGAAAATGGCCAAAGAATGCGGCAGGCCGATGATCAGGCTATCGAATGAGCAGGTGGGAGTGAGTGAGTCTGTGGCGAGATTTGCGATTGCTAATAATGGAGTGAGGCTTGTTGCCTGTGGTTGGTGGGGCCGCCGTACGACGTTGCTGCTATGGGGCACTATTAGCGCAGCAGCGTCTCGAGACAGGCGCCAGCAGCACCTATCGGCGGCGCGTTTGGGGGATCGCTTTTAGTGCTTGTGATAGGCCTGGGAGATGCTGCACTATTGCTGCAGCTGCATGAAGAATTAGCAGCACAGCCTATCACAGAAAGGAGGGGATGGCAAGCTTTGAAGCATGGGATTATATGCACTTGAGGTGATAGTGGAATGTTGGAAGAGAGAGGGAAAATATTAAAGAAGCCGGAGCCTGAGGCTCGGGGCTTCAACAGGCCCAAGCGTACAGGCACCGAGCCCTCTTTTAGAGGCCTCACTGTTCTATCGCAGTCTGTTGGCTTCTGTGGCCACGCTTCTATCCCTCCTGTCGGCCCTCTGCAGCGAATACGCGTAAAGGGCCAGACATTGGACAGTGGCTGCCAAAACTGTGGCGCTAGCAACTGCAAGTACTAGTAGTAACTCCGCGGCAGTTTGTCTACGGCGCCTTCCACAGATACAGAAGGCCAGTGCCAACGTCGCGAAGATGCAATCACAAGTAGAACAGGGCAGCCGTGGTTTAGATCACGATCGCGACGGTATTCCATTCATCTTATATTTGACAGTAACATTATTATTAAAATGAAGAAGAATACTGGGAAGAAAAACGGCATTTTCAATATACACAACGCAGCTATAGATTGATTGCATATACGCCTTTGCGCTTCATCTTGGTTTAGCGGCTCATTAGCGGGACTGCGCAGCTGTAGCAGCCTCAAGCTTCGAAACCTTACCGCGATCAATCAGCCACTAATAGACGACACACCGAAAAGCTTATTCAAACTTCAACCTCCTCTCTTCTCTCACTCTTCATCTTGAACCTCACATCACATCTCAGTTCAACAGTCTAATCTCACATTCGCGCTGTAAATACACCCGCGTAAGAAGCCCTCACCATTCCAGCTCAAGCATCAGCATCAGCCGAACATGGTATAACGGCTCTAAAGAGCCTCAGATCTTTCATCTTACACCCATGCCATGAACGCGCAACCGCCGCCATGATCCAAGGCATCTTCTACGCTCGCTTCTTCCCTCAAGAAGGTAAGACTCCAGAACTTCTCCCCAACAGCTCATCAGCACTAAGACAGCCCTTCAGGTCCCAAAATCGTTGCCCAGGCTCCTCCCGGCTGCATCACCTCCTCCGACGGCCAGCGGCCTCCTCTCGTCGACTTTGACGTCCTGCAGGAGTACATCATTCCCCGCCAGGCCTTCTGCAACCGCTACGTCACCATCAACTCTCCCGACGGCAAATACACCGTTCTGGGGTTCCCCGTGGCCATTCGGAATTCAAAGTATATGCGCAATGAGTTCATCTTCAACTTTGGCCTGCTGGTCGAGGCCGAGTGCGACCAGACCCCGTATGAGCGCGTCGTGAGGTGTCTGGCCGAGACGTTTGCCGAGATGGAGAAGCAGAATGAGTACTTAAGCCTCAGTGAGGCAAATGGCCCGGATGGCGACGGTTCGAGGAGGCCGATTGTGAGTTTGCTTGAGATTGTCAAGGAGGACTTGAATAACTACGGAGAGTGTATGATTCCAGTTGGTAAGTATCGCCACCTTCATTTTGAAGGCGATTTTTCACTAACTTCTTCCCAGATGAAGCAAGCACCATCAACATGAAGCTCTTCCCCCACCACACAAACCCCCCCGCCGTTCAGGGCTGGCACGTCCCCGTCGCAAAGACCAAATTCAACGACATCATCGATCCAACGTGGGATATCACCCTCCAAAAAGTCGTCGCCAAAATCGACGGCGTCTCCGACGTCCGCCGCATCGCCCACGAGGCCTCCGTCTCGCTCGATCTCGCCAAGATCGCCATCCGCCACCTGCTCTACTACGACACCATCCTCCTCCTTGACATCTTCTTCTTCGGCTCGTGCTACGCGCCCCGCCCGGGCATCCACGACTTCATCCGCAACGTGGACGGCATCGTCGACGAATGCGCCAGCTACGTGTCTCACGGCAGGGCGCGGGTCAGCAACTACCTGCTCATCCGGTTCATGGCAGCGTTTGCGCCTGGAAAGAGCGTCAAGGAGTGGATCTACATTCATAGGGAAATGGGATTTGAACTCATGTCTTACATCGACATTAGGCGTTTTGTGCAATTCGGCGTCATCAAGGGCTGTCTCTATCGCGTGCACAAGTATGTTGTTTCAAAGCAGTACTTGGCCTCGCTGGCATCGGGGCAGAGCAAGCCGCTGGCTGGGGGGGATCCATTACAGAAATACACAGATGGATGCCACAACATGGATCAAATCATGACAGAGCAGAATCTGACCAATGATCAGGTCATGGAAAGACTAAAGGCACTGCCCGTTCCCAGAGGCGACATCTCCGTGTTTTACAAATAATTATGTGCCAGGGGAGTTACGGAGTAATTGAATAGTAGCATCGTTTTATATACACCATCTAGGTTTATCGTACGTGAGATCTATAGACTGCATTCTATCATATCATACATGCTTTTCCCTTATCTTCCTTCCATCCCCCCAAAATAGTATACAAGGTAGTAAATCGTCAAAAAAAAGGAGCTTTGAAAAATACTGACTTATCGCTTCGAGGAGTTGTTCTTCTTCACTTTCCCTCGCTTGAGCCATGTTGGCACCGGCCTTGGTAGCTCGATGTCAGGGTTGTTTGCTACCTTGACCGTTTCTTCTCTCTTCCTCCTGTTGAGCTCGACGACGATTTTTCTAGGCGTCAAATCCTCGCCCTTGTCTTCCGCCTCGGCTCTCAACTGCTCCTTGACCTGTCTGACGACACCGGTAAAAGGCTGGCCGGGGTATATTCTCTTGCTCTTTGCCCACTCCTCGTCACTAACAATTTCAATGATGCGAATGTTGTGCTTGCCCTTGCGCAGGATCAAGAGGCGCTCGTCAATGACAAACTTGGCCGTCTCTTCGGGGAACCACATCTTCATGGGCGTCCAGTCCAGGTTGCCCGGGACGAGGCCCCGCTGTTGACCAGGCCGGGCAGCAACGTAGGCGCCTTGCTGCACAACAAGACGCTGGCCTTCACTAGCACTGCTAGCGAGGCCGGCTGCGTATAGAAGCTTTGCTGGAGAGAGCTTCAGAACAGCTTGGGGAAGTTCAATGTCCTTCCTCGGCGCGGTGTTTGGCGTCAGAATGCCCGTCTCTGGCTTGGGCTCTTTGACGAAATAGGGGAGCTGGCCGCCGAAGCGGAACTGGTGCTGCTGGGCCTCTTCCACGGCCTTTTGTGAGCCGTGTACCAGGGATAGGACCTCGAATGCCAGAGTGTGCTGGGCAATGCGCTTGGACGGGTCAGCCTGGTGGTCGACCATGACTTGCTGGATTTTGCTCATGGGCATGAATGTGAATAGTTTGAGGAGCTTCTCAACGTCCTCATCAGGTCGGCGCATAAAGTATCCGTAGAGCTCAAAAGGTGTCGTCTTGAATTCATCCAGCCAGATGGCATTACCTGTACTCTTGCCAAACTTGACACCGGCAGAATCCGTCAGTAGCGGCACGGTGAAGCCAACAGCCTCGTTCGTCCAGGTTGGAGGAATCTTCATCGCGGTCATTTCCTCGGATTCTCGGATAACCTTCAAGGCGTCGATGCCGGCGACAATGTTTCCATACTGGTCGGAGCCTCCGATTTGCATTTGAACGCCAATCTTCTGGTACATGTGCCAGAAATCCCAGCCCTGGAACAAGGGGTACATGAACTCGCCCAGCGACATGCCGTCTCCCTCTGTCATTTTTCGCTTCACACTAATTGCAGGTTGTTTAGCCTTGGGAATCAGCTTCAAAAATATAAATCATCACTTACGTATCGCGCGTCAGCATGGGGCCAATTCGGGTGTGTCGCGCCAGCCTCTTGGTAAAATCGTACATGGTCAAGCCTTGCAGCCACATGCCATTGTTGAGCAGGCTCTGTTTCGCCGCCCAGTCCTTTTCGAAGCCGTACTTGTCCCTCAGCGCCGCCACATTATGCCATAATCTCGACAGCTGGTAGTGTATCTTTGTGACGTTTTTCGAAATATCCGAGTTCGACATAATCTCTCGGGATTGCAAGCGGCCGGTAGGATCGCCAATTCGAGCCGTTGCGCCGCCAAGAAGGGTCACGGCTGGGTGGCCGTGGAACCACAGCCAGAAGAGGGGCATCATGGGAAGCAAGTGGCCGACATGCATCGAGTCGGCGGTGGGATCAACTCCGACGTAGGCGCCTATTCTCTTGACTCGCATAAGCTCTTTGATCTTCTCGGGTGTCCTATCTATCGTATTAGATCTTGAATTGACTCTCCAACATCAAGCAGCGTCGAAGCTGAGTCCAAAGCATACCCTGCGACATCTTTAATGTAGCCTCTCTCGTCGAGGACATCCCACACGTGCGGCAGCTCGCCGTTCTGGATCTTCACGGCTCTCTCCTCCCAGCGCTTATTGCCTTCGGCTACCTTTTCCAGGTACGAAGTAGCAATGCCGCGCGCATTCTGAATTCGGCCCAAAGCCCAGGCGGATTTTCGAACTTGTCGTGAGCCGGCGCATCGCATGGCGAGAAGCGTCCTCGATATCGCTGTCTGGGGTGCCATTGTCGACAAAATTGGCACAAGCGAAGCCAATAAAAGCTAGAAACAAAAGCAAAATAAAATAGCGCCCAATTGTTATGCCCACATTCTCGAGCCTTGGTGACGATTACACAGGCTGAAGAGTGCTGGACCCTCCAAAAAGTTCATCCCACCTTGATGACTTTCAATATGGAGCACAAAAATTCACATGCCATCTCTAAAAGCCGGCCAATCAGAAGCGCCCAGATGCTCTAGCACGGCACCACGTTGTTGCGCCCCGGCTTGCGGGCTTCGGAACCGGCGCAGCCAATCATGGAGCTCCCAATTCAAGATCCTCGGCAATACCTCTCCCGTCCGGTTTGCGTAGCAGAGAAATCAACGTCTTTGCCCGTCATCCCGACTCGAATCGCCCTGTAGCTTGCGCGAAGCGTCTGCCGACTCGAGACTTGGGCGCCAACTGCTATTCCAATCGCAACCGGCATTTTTTATTGTATCGAAATGGCATCCATTATGCGATCTTCTGTGCTGCGGCAGACGGCGCTGGCCGCGAAGCCTGCGTTCCGAAACAATGCCGTCAAGGCTGCGGCTTTCCACAGCTCTGCCCAGCGCTCGGCGATTCTGCCCCCCGGACCTCGTGAGAATCCCCGGCTCTATACGACAATACACTGGAACCTGAACTATGCTAACATGCTGTTTCCACAGAGCGAATTGAGGGAACAGGTATGCGACCGAAGGCACCGTGACTCTCACATGCCGAACAAGTACGATATTAACACCGAGCACAGTCAACGACCCTGTTCCCATCCCCAACCCCAGCGCCGTCGACGGCTCATACCACTGGACTTTTGAGCGTCTCCTCGCCGCCGGCCTCGTGCCTCTCTCCATTGCGCCCTTTGCCGCCGGCTCTCTCAACCCCACCACCGACGCCATCCTGTGCTCCGCCGTCCTGCTGCACTCCCACATCGGCTTCCAGTCCGTCGTCATTGACTACATCCCCAAGCGAACCTACCCGGGCCTGCGAAAGTTCTTCTGGTGGGGTCTGAACCTGGCGACTGTCACTGTTGGCGTTGGCTTGTACGAGTTTGAGACCAATGACGTTGGCGTCACTGAGGCTATCAAGAGGATCTGGAAGGCATAAGGTGGGATATTGAAGAGGGGGCAAAAAAGGGGAATGAAAGAAATTAAAGATAACTTCCACATGTCTTATAGCTGATTTCAGGGAGTGAATCATTGGGTTGGAAGGCTGGTACTTTGTAACTGATATTATGCGCCATTTCGCCGAAGAAGGCTGTGAGCGCTTGTATAGAAGTACTATGAAAAAAGAAGCAAATGTATAACACTATCGATTCGAGTTTCATTTATCATAAATCCCTCTTTTTATTACTCCATTGCTATTTGCCTATACCACGGCACTGGTAATACCTACTCTGTCCCATGGGTTTATAATCGACTAGGACACATCCAGTTTCTTCCTAGTCTATTCGTTTCACTACCTTTCAACCACTAGCAACCAACCGCCAAACTATTTTCCAAAATCTCCCCACAACCACACTCAAGTCCTCCAAAACTCCCCAAAAGGCCAGCCCCATTGCACAGTTACTACGCCATCATCCCGCCCCACGAAGAATACCACAAACCCAAGCCCAAAACCCACCAACTCCTTCCAACCCCACATAAATAAGCCGCCGTCCCGCCTTCGAATCCTTACGTTGTCGTAAGCTTATATACTAAATACCCAAGACACCCTAATAACTCTTCTACCTCTGGGTGGTCTAGTTGGTTCATGGCGTCTGACTGTAATGGATAACATCTCATCAGAATGTCGGCGGTTCGACTCCGTCCCCGGAGAGATATCTCTACGGAGAAGAGTTACATTTTTTGATTCTTTTTGTTACCTTGTGTTTACCGAGAACACCGAATATTTAAATTTCGATTTTTTTTACTTTTGGATTTCATCTACTTTCATTACTTCCCTTCATCTATTTTCCTTCTCCTTTCCTTACACCACACCTTTTGGATGTAGAGTTCCGAGTTGCACGTCAGCGCGAGGTTACTCCCTCGCCGCATGTAAGAAGTTGCAGCGGCAGTATGCGACAAGGGTAATCAATACAATAGCACTGTTTAGATCCTACTATATTACAACGCAATGCTACTTTGTCAATTAAATTGTTCGGATAATAATTATCACTTTATTTATTTAATCACTTTCATTCTTGTGCTTTGAGATGAAACACTCCTATTTTTGTCCCTTCATAAAAGAATTACGTACGCACTATTCTCAATTCCTTGGGTACAGTGTTGGACGATACCCCCTAACTCAGTTTTTTGAACCATCAATCCAATCGTATTCATCAACTTTAAATAGTCAGGCTAGTAATGTCGCCCCCTCCGATGCGATCAAACTCAGGAGTGGGCGGGGGCAAGTTCTCAGACTTTGTGCAGATCCAGCAGCTGGCATACATGTTTACGCGATCAATGCATGCGCCATCCACTCTGGATCCGTGGCACTGGGCAGTGAACCCATGGGCTTCAAAGACCTTGATGTACCAGGGGCTCAAGGCGGATGTACGAAGGAGGACACGGCCGCCCATTTTGAGCGCTCTGTTAAGCTTGCTAATCTGAGCAGCCGCCGCTTGAGAGCCGGTGTCAAACCAGTCCATGCTGTCCATGATGACAGCGACAGTAAGAGTTCCAGGGGTGATGCGGGCAATAACCTCTTCGAGCTCATCAGTGTGAATCCGGAGTCCGTCCAACGCACCGGGGCGTGAGAGCTTGGCATGAACCTCAGGGCGGAGATACTCGGGGTGGCACTTGCGCGAAAACTTGCCATCCATGCAGACATAGTAGTAGGGGTTTTCAGTGCCAATGTGAGTCTCTTCAGCAACGGGATCCAGTGTGTTGACCATGTAGTGCCAGATAGCGTGAGAACGACTATTCTTTGCCTTACCCTGCTTCACAAGGTCAGATTCAGCATGATCTTTCTCAATCATCGCGAGCTGGTTCTTAGGGACACCGAGAGCGGCCCAGAGGAAGCTCTCTTGCGAGACGACCAAGTTGCAGATGAGTTTGGAGAGCAAAGCGGGTCGGATCTTGTTGCGCCACATCTCTCGTTGCTCGTTCAAGGTGCGAGACTCGAGCAGCTTCTTGACAGCAGACTTCAATCCAAAGACACGGGAGATCCAGCGGAAAGCACGAATGGCATGACGAGAGCCGCCAGTGTCGTAGAGACCATATCCCTTGTTGTTCTGGAAGACGTGGACGTTCTTGAGCCAGTATTGGAATGCGCGGCCAGAGAGATGAGGAGACAGCTTGGTAAGAAGCAGCTCACGGAAGGCAGAGTGCTTTCCATCACCAAAGATCCTCCAGAAATCTTCATATGGCAGAGCCGTGTAAGCGGCAGCCTTGAGCTCCAGAAGGTGATTTTGGGTAGGGTTGAGGTCAACAGCGTGGACACGAGCAGGGCTCTGGGCAAGATAAGAAATGATGTTGTCTCCAGCGGAAGTGATGGCAAGGACCTTGTCATCAGGACCAAGCTTCAGCAGGCGCTCGTCAACGCGGGCATCCTCCCAGGTAAACGCATAGATGTACTCGTCATTGAACTGGGTGTGCTTCTGCAGCCTGTCATCATAGTAGATACGCCAGTGGTGGTTTTGGTAGAAGAATGAGGGAAGAGGCAGGTTGGCAGACAGATTCTCGACCGCAGTGATGAAAGCCTTGGAACGAATCTCTGGTGCAGATCTCTCAATCGCACGGGTCAGAGCATCTCCCTGGTTGGCAGGGTACAGGTAGGGCGACTCCGTGGCCAAAGCATCAATGCGCTCAATAATCTCATGCGGCAGGCTTGATGCCGAAAACGGCTTCTTTTGGCATCCAACCCAGACATAGTATGGGATGTAGCCGAGAGTGCGGTTTCTGAAGTTGAAGTTGAGAACGGTACCAAACTTGTACTCGAGATAATCACGGCGGCCAGGCTCGAGGCCAACACGATCAATGTCAAACCAGGCGCGCCAGAAGTTTCGGGATAGTAAATTGACATGACGATCCACAAGGCCACCGGTGTAGTTGCGGAAAGAGTAGTCAATCTGGTTTTGGACGTAGAAGTCAACCACCCCCAGAATGCCATGAGGAGCCAATAGCGAGTTCACAGAGTCGACCACAGAATAGTAGTCCGGCTAAATGAGAGTCAATGAATATTCGAGGAAATAACCTTTTTTTTTTTCAGACTTACAATCATGGACAAGCTGTACGAAAAAGTGACCAAATCAGCGCCGCCATAGTCTTGGCGTTGCTGGGTGAGATAGCTGAGCGCAGGGGATCTTGGGGCGATTTGACGACCAGGCAAGTCAGTTTCGTAATCTTCCAAGCGGAACTTGCGAGCATCCTGGCAGACAACTCGAACATTCTTCCAACCAAGTCTCTCAAACCGCTTCGTTGCTACTTCGCAGAGAGACGGAGAGAAATCAACGAGGTAGACACTGGAGAAGAAGTTGGGGACGTCGACAAACTGCGACATGGCTTCAATATTCCAGCCAGTGCCGCCTCCGACCTGTTTTTGGTGTTAGGTGGATTGTCAGGGATCTTTATATTTGGCGGTATTTTGCTGCCGACATAAGTTCAGCAAGGGAGTCTCTTACATCAACCCAGATACGCTTGGTCTTGTTGCCGTCAGTAGCTGTCTCGGCTTTCGCCTCAAGCTGGGCAGCAACAAGGGCCAGCATGTCTTCGCGACCGCGAAGAAGGACCTTGCGTGTGGCATCATAGACCCCGGCTTGCTTCTTGTAGAAGCTCTCTAGAGCGTCCTGCTGGGAAGCCTTGGAATCGCCCTGGTGGGGTTTGATGAAGCAAGAATAGAAAAAGAGGAAAAACGACCTGATGACGCTAGGCGAATCATTGTTTTGCCCGGTGCCTCGAGAGGCAACCAAGCCGGAGATGCAAAGGCCACCTAGGACAGAGGCTGCTATTCCAGCATATAGAGGGTTAATCTCGTTGCCAAAAGGCAAAATGTTTATGTTACCACCCTAGGAGGAGCCATTTTTTAGCAAATGAATTCATAAATTGCAGTGAATCAGTGAGAGGTACAGGAAAAGCCATGGTATTCTCTCATTTTACTTTTGAGAGAATAAAGTAAAGTAATGATCGCGGGCTAAGGATTGGTGTTGAATCCGGCAGTAGAAAAGGGTTGAATATGACGAGAAGATGAAATTGAAAGAAAAAAATAGGAGCAGGAAAAGGAGCAGGAAATGACAGGATAAATACACGGGGGATTTGGCTTTGCCCATGTACACAATGATGAGCACCTGGCAGCTCAGCTACAACTACACCCACTGCCATGTTGACCGGAAGCGAGCTCCTTGGGGTCACACCAGACGTACCAACCCACCTTGGAGTGCGGGCAGCATTATCTTTGGATATCCTTGGGCGACATTGGGGTAGAGGAGACACATATCCCCGGCCGTGCTGGGTTTCAATTGGTGAAGACCAGCTAGTCGACAGAGGAGCGAACACAGGACACCGTAGAGCACAGTCCATACAACGACTTCGCAGTAACCATGCGCATATCACATGCCAAAAGCTTCCTGTCAACGAGAATAGAGCGCAGGGACCTCCACCCAGGTGTCAGGGATCATCGTCTTGTACAACGGCTTGCAGCTGTCTCAAGCCATGGGTAGCGCGCGAACAAAAGGTGGAAATCGCGGTTCGAGCACGACGGTATTGGCCAATGACTGAACCACATGCTTGGACAGCGAGCTGCGCCAGGGTAGCGTATTGTTGGGCATACACGTGCAAATTGTTGAGGCGAGCAGAGAAGCTGCTCCATATTCTATCGTAGTAACGCCATCGGGATAGCTCCATGCGGTACTTCGTTCAGGGATCCGGACGGGTCAGTGATGGTTCCTTGTTTGCACTCGGGCCACCACGCACGGTCAAGCGAGCACTTCTAGCATTTGCAAGGCCGTATTTTGCCTACGGGTTCATCGCGAAAAGCTCTAGCTGCCTCCATGTTAGCGGGGCGCCAGGAGAGTGGGGGATACGTGGAAGGATTTCAGATGCCATTGGGATTCCGGCGTGGGGAATCACGACAGGTCGGGCTGATGTCATGGCTTTTTCTTGCCCGCACGGCACGTTTGCATTGGCAGTAGCAAGTAGTTGCCATTGCGTTGCTTCATGACAGGTAGTTTCGCAGGTAACATCAGCCGAGTTATGGAAGCCCTCAAGATTCAGGAAAGCACCCGGCTCCATCCAGCCAGCCATAGTTGCGACCAAATGAGCGACAAAAGATGGCGCCGGCAGGACCCTGTGCTCCAATTCCAAGCTAAGATTGACAGTCCCTAGATTCTTCCATCCACACACTCAGGCTATTTGCGTAGTGTCAAGCGAGTGGAGTTAGTTCCTGTCTGGGGAACCGCCAATCAAGCAGAGCACCCACAGCACATGCAATGGAAAGCTTGGTCCGTGGGAACGTTTCACTTTGAGGAACAGCAGCGGCATGGACATATAAATGATCATCATGGGATATTTGCCACTGGGCGCCAGCTATCAGCAGCGACTGACAGAGCTATCGGTTATCTGCTTGTATCTGAGTTGCCAAATCGAAGCATTGAAGGGCACGGAAAGACATTCCTTCGACTGGTCAGCTCATATCAAGCAGCGCAGCAAATGCGGAATGCAATAGGGTAGGTGTTGACAGACCTCAGTTGTTGATGCTCCAGATGGTGGGGTAGCTTCATCGGTCAGCATCGCGGAGCTGAGCTGAGCTTGAAGTGAGCGTTTGGCTATGCTTCAAGACACGCATCAATGAATTTTGCTGCTGCATGTTGGTACATAAACAAAGCTATTATATCGACACGAATAATAGGCTATTCATGTTGAATCATTATTGAGTGTGCATTATAGCATCACCTATTCTGTCACTTTGCAATTGTGGAGGTTATGTAATCACACACCCGGAAAAACCCCGCTTCCGAGCGCATCTCTCTTGATCACGACACCCCCATTCATGACGCTACTTTACGCACTTACATGAGCCTCAGACGCGCGAACATGGGCTTTTGTTCCATCACCGGCAAACACAGCGCAGGGCTTCACTCGTGACATCCAACGCCGGCATTGAACATACCTGCAGTACCATCTATGATTTCATAGCGCTTGCGCTCTAACGTCGCCATCATGCCTCCCGGATCTGGGCAAAAGGGCACCGGCAAGAAGAACTCGGCCGCCATGCAGAAACAGAGCCGAAACTCGACGCCGGTCCCGGCCCCAGCTTCGGCCCTTCCACCACAGGAGTTTTACGACCCAGATTATCTCGATACCAGAGTCATCTTGTTTTCGAATCTTACCTTTGACAACCTGGTGGACCAAAGCGCCTCCAGCGCTCCAGTTCCCGAGTCGCGGAGTGTTGACGCCATGCTTGAAAAGCTCAAGACGCTGGTCAACATTATGGAAAAACGCTCCACTTTCTATGACCGAGGAATGAGATATCTCGCCGACGAAAGAAAGAAGCGCCCCGAGGATATGCGCATTGACGTGAGGGAGCAAGACTCGAAGAGACCCAAGCATAAGAGAAAGAAGGGCACCGATGCAGCCGGCGATGGTATGTCTCTAACCCAATACAGCGAGCGCATGAGTATTCGCAACTCAAGGGACATGATACTAACTACATAAAACAGATCAATCCTCTCCGGTGAGGGATCCAAAACGAAAGCACGCGCGCGACAACGACGATGCCAGTTCCTCGCTCTCTCCCATAGCAGGAGGGGCATCTCCCAACGCCATGGAAACCGACGAGAAGCCCAAGAAAGAGGAAGAGGAGGAGGAAGAGAGCTCAGAAGATGAAGGAGCGCCTCCAAGGCGTGAACTCCCTCAAGCGCAAACCTTTGGCGACGATCCATCGACGTTTCCAGACCCCACGGTTTACGAAATTCTACCTACATATGATGGTATGCCCGACGAGGAAAGAAAGAAGATTTACTCCGTCGCCGTGTACCCCAAGAGCGACCTTGCCGATTTGATTGCCGGCGATCCCCCGGACAAAGATTTCAGTAATACGAAACCGAGCAGCCAAATCAATTTTTCAACGTTCTCGACATATATTGACCCATACTTCCGCCCATTCTCCGAAGAAGACTTGGCATTTCTGCGAGAGCGTAGTGACCGCGTATCGCCATTTGTCATGCCAAAGCGCGGCAAAAGACACTACACTGAAATCTGGGCGGAAGAGGACGGTGCCATGTCAATCGACACACCTCAGCAGAACCGTGACAAGCTGCCTCCAAACCAGCCTCGTGGTACCATTGATAACATGAATGATAGCGTAGCTGAGACGGATGCGTTGTCTATCGGCCCCCTTGCGTCTCGATTATTGCAGGCACTGCGCCCTGAGTCGCGAATACCTTCGTCTGATGATAAGCCTACCACTAACGGTATCACGAATGGCGACGTCAGCATGAATGGAGATGTTAATGGAGACGAACCGAATGGAGTTGCGGAGGATAAATCAAGCCCGGTGCCCCCGGCTACGTTTATGGCCGAGTCATCCTCGGAAGCATGGAAAAAGGCTACACATCCAAAGCTTGAATATGCCCAGGTTGAGGAGCGGCTTAAGCAGGAGCTTCGCCATATTGGCTTTCTCCCTCAAGAAGGCATTGAAACCGAATATGATGGCCACTATGACGACGAAGTTGCGGGTAGACTGCGCTTACTGCAGGCCAGGCTGAAAGAGCAGATGCTCGTCAATGGTGCGCGCAAAGCACGACTGATGGATTTGATCAGGGAGCGGATGGCTCATCAGGAATACCAAACCATTCTTGAGGACCTGGATTCCCAAGTCAATGCTGCCTACCTGAAGCGCACGCGAACAATGGGCAAGAGCAAAAAATCCAAGCGCCCTGGAGGCGCAGGCGGAGGGAGCCATTTTGTTGGAGGAGCAGCTGGCATGGCGCGGCCAGGAATAGGAGACCTGACCAAGACGCTGATGGAGCGGCGGAGGCGATGGATCGATACGATTGGATCTGTCTTTGACGGCGAGAATTTGAACAAGGTTCCACGAGTCGAAGATCCTGATAGTTCCATCTTTAAGCCTGAAGAGATGGCCGAGCTAATCAAGAAGGAGAAGGATCAATGGGATGATGAGATTGAAGAGGAGTAAATTGAGATGATTCGGACTGGCTTTTTTTTCTTCTTTCTTCTTTCTTCTTCTTTTCTTTTCGAATGGTTTTAGGTGTTTGATAGGCTGGCCTCGTTTCTGTTATTTTTGGGCGGCCTTGGGTAATAAGGGCGGCATTATTTATTGAAGTATTATTGACTGTACTGGCGTTGGGAGGACGGAATGGACTGGCTTGCGCAAGACGCTTAAAGATAGATATCATTACTTTGTATTAAGCAGTTGAAAATGCTTAGGTATGAGGAGTAATTGGCTCTTTGTCTTTTTTTTAATATTGATATTGTTATATGCTAATGGCGACGCCTGTGAATGGACCCCATGCTTTGTAAGACGCCTTGAGAGATAGGTGATAGCAATGGCTAGTTTGGGTCTTTCTCACTCCCTTTTGTGAAATGAAAGGCTCGCATAACTACCTAGGTACGATGTTTACAGTTCATCCTTATAATCGCTTGTACTAAGAATAGTGTTGGGTCTCAATTGATACAGTGCGTAGCTCCTTGGTGCAAAGATAAAGGCGAACAGACGGGCGGATACGTAACAGCTACCGCCCGTATCAGCCGTCCTTATCTATAGACAGCAAAGGTTCAGCGTCAAGCATCGCTCTGCGGGGAAAGGCGGCATGACAGCTCAAGCTCTGATTTACACCTAGATGCCAGGCTTTGTCCTTCCTACAGCTCAATCGACTGCTCCCATCAATCAGAATTTGCCGTATCAGAAGCTGCGTGACGCGATACAATGCGTCTGGTTCCAAAAGAGGTGCGCCGGGCACTGTCCTGTCCCCCGAGCTATAGTGGATCTCGCGCCTAACCGTCGACCTACAGCTCGACAAGCTCGTCATCTCGCAGGTGGGCTTTCTGGCGCAGAAGCGGCTTGCCAGAGGCGTCAAGCTGAACTACAGCGAAGCAACGGTACGGAATTGGATTTGACTCGCTATTTGCCGTCATTATTCAACATCTAGAGTTTCAATCTCTGCAGCGTACATATACAACCAATGAGTAAAAGCTATGCTAACCCAGCTTGCTAACAGGCGCTCATTGCAAACAACCTGCATGAACTCATCCGCGATGGCAACCACAGCGTCGCAGATCTCATGGACATCGGCTCTACCATGCTGGGCCGTCGCCATGTCCAGCCTTCCGTCTGTGCTACCCTGACGGAAATCCAGGTTGAAGGCACATTCCCCATGGGGACTTATCTGGTGACTGTCCACAACCCAATCCGCACAGACGACGGCGACCTTGCTCGGGCTCTGTACGGGAGCTTTCTGCCTATTCCAGACGCCAGCTTGTTTCCTCTTGCGGCTCCAGAGGAGTATGAGCCTACTTCGCGGCCTGGCGTGGTCGTGGCCGTCAAGGGCAAGATAGCGCTGAACCAGGATCGCAAGAGGGTCAAGCTCAGGGTGACGAGCAAGGGCGATCGACCTATTCAAGTAGGCTCGCATTATCATTTCATAGAGACGAACCCACAGCTGGATTTTGATCGTGAAAAGGCATATGGATATCGCCTTGATATTCCTGCAGGGACGTCCGTCCGCTTCGAGCCCGGGGATACCAAGACAGTGACGCTTGTTGAAATTGGGGGCAACAAGGTCATCCGTGGAGGCAATAACCTCGCCACTGGAGGCTTGGAGCTATGGAGAGTCAATGACATTGTTGAAAGCCTTCAAAAGGCGGGCTTCGCGCACACGCCAGAGCCTTTTGCTGATTCTGCCCACATCGACGGCTTTCAGATAGATCGCGCCGCATACGCAACAATGTTTGGCCCCACGACAGGTGACGTGGTCCGCCTGGGGAACACCAGCCTTTGGATCAAGGTCGAGAAAGACTTCACCGTATATGGTGACGAGTGTAAATTTGGTGGTGGTAAGACGCTGCGAGAGGGCATGGGGCAAGCATCTGGACGGCTGGACGCAGATTCCTTGGACTTGGTGGTGACCAATGCGCTTGTGGTTGACTGGACTGGCATCTACAAAGCCGACATTGGAGTCAAGGATGGGCATATTGTAGGAATTGGCAAGGCGGGAAACCCCGATGTCATGGATGGCGTCACGCCTGGAATGGTCGTTGGTAGCTGCACTGATGTTATTGCTGGCGAAGGGAAGATTATCACGGCCGGTGGCATTGATACTCATATCCATTTCATTTGCCCACAGCAAGCGGATGAGTCCCTGGCATCAGGTATCACCACGATGCTGGGAGGTGGCGTGGGACCGAGGTAAGTCGCATACGCTCCTTTTCTGATATATTTGGGGCTTTGCTGATAATAGTCACAAAGTGCTGGCACCAATGCGACAACTTGTACTCCGGGCAAAAACTATATGCGCCAGATGCTCCAGGCTTGCGATGAGCTGCCTTTGAATGTTGGAATTACTGGCAAGGGTAACGACAGCTCTCCTGTCGCCCTGCGTGAGCAGATTGCTGCCGGAGCTTGCGGCCTCAAGCTGCACGAGGATTGGGGCAGCACGCCGGCAGCAATTGATTCTTGCCTCACGGTTTGCGATGAGCTCGATGTCCAGTGCCTCATTCACACTGATACGCTGAACGAGTCTGGCTTTGTCGAGTCCACCATCGAAGCCTTCAAGGGCCGCACCATCCACACGTATCATACTGAAGGCGCAGGCGGCGGCCACGCTCCAGACATCATCTCGGTGGTTGAACACCCTTATGTGCTTCCCTCATCGACCAACCCTACTAGACCTTACACTTCCAACACCCTTGACGAGCACTTGGACATGCTCATGGTGTGCCACCACCTATCCAAGGATATCCCCGAGGATGTTGCGTTTGCTGAAAGTCGAATCCGTGACAAGACCATCGCTGCGGAGGATGTGCTCCATGATCTCGGCGCCATCAGTATGATGAGCTCCGATTCGCAAGCCATGGGAAGATGCGGCGAAGTCATTCTCAGGACATGGAATACAGCCGACAAGAATAAGTCGCAGAGGGGCACTCTGGAAGAAGATGCCGAAACGGGTGCCGACAACTTCAGAGTGAAGCGCTATGTGAGCAAGTATACTATCAATCCGGCCCTGGCACAAGGATTCGGCCATATCATTGGCAGCGTTGAGGTAGGAAAGCTGGCAGACTTGGTGGTCTGGGATCCAGCCTGGTTTGGCACGAAGCCGTCGCTGGTGATCAAGAGCGGACTCATTGCCTTGGCTCAGATGGTCAGTTTCTGCATAACCCTACTTCCCACTTAGTGATATGATGATAATTTCCATTCAACTAACACTTCAATTCTCTAGGGCGACCCCAATGCCTCCATCCCAACCGTTCAGCCCATCATCGCCCGGCCCATGTTCGCCCCCCTCGTGCCGCAAACCAGCATCCTCTTTGTCTCAAACGAATCCATCATCTCTGGCGCCATCGAGTCGTACGGCCTACGCAAGCGCGTTGAGGCCGTCAAGGGATGTCGCAGCGTATCGAAGCGGGACATGCGCTTCAACGATGCCATGCCCAAGATGAGGGTCGATCCAGAGAGCTATGTCGTCGAAGCAGACGGGCAGGTTTGCAGTGCTGAGCCAGCGACTACGCTGCCCTTGACGCAGGCGTGGTATGTGTATTAATTTGCTATTATGATAACAATGTCATTCATTATTAGTTGAGCAATTTCTCTGTAATTATCCCGAAGAATATTCCTTGAACTTAGCTAGTGTGTATATATATGTATGCCCTTTAGTAGTGTGTGTGTATAGTAATCCTCTTAGATTTTACTCGAACTCAAGAATTGTCGGGTAATTAGGGATAGACTGGAAGCAGGTAAGGCTTGAGTGGCTGCAGCGGCGAATAAGGAAATCCCCAGTAAATGCAGCATAGGGTTATATTCAGCTTGTGTCAGTTTTCGTAAGCTCGTAATCTCAACAGGGGGTGCTGAGAATTGTACTGTGGGACTGTAAAACTTATATGTACACAAGTGTAAAACATAAACACTATTTGATTAAAGAAAAAGCTATCCAATACCCTAAATCTATTGTTTAACACTACATCTTAGATATAGCATAGTATAATAGCACTCTAGTAGTATATAGTAAATGTATAGGTATAGTAATAGTTCTAGTGGCAGTAGTAGCAGCAGTAGCAGCAGTAGCAAGTATTGGATATTAATGTTACATATACACTGATCCGCTATGGTTGCCGTAATTGGCTGCATGCCGTGTACCCAGGCCTTGAGATTGGGTCGGGCTGTAAGGCTTTCTATCTTTTTCGCGATCCTTCGTACTCGACCCCGCTCCATGATCCCATAATTATTATCATCCAAAATGAAGTTTAGAGAGCGGCTCAAGAAAATTACCAAAAAGAAGACCTCGCCAAACTCGATTGGCATTCAAAACGATGATGCTGTCCAATACAGCGGTGCCCAGCAGAGCCAAGCAAATAAAACGGTTCTAGAGGATACGCCAATTCACGAGCTTTGGGACGTGGCATACGAGAGACTGCGAGAAGAGGACGGTGCTCTTATCGCTGAATATGAAAAAATCCTCCAGTGCAGCCCTACCGCCGGGTCAACTACTAGCATGAAAGACCAGCTACGAATAATGTTGGAAAAAAAGATGAACGAAATCAACAAAAGAGCGTCAAAATTTGGCAAAAATGAGGCACCGACGGAAGTTGTTTCAAAGATTATGGGCTTGGCCAACGACTACGTACGTACTGCCGCGCGCGCCAACTCTTACACTTCGATAGCCTGGGCTGGTGTCGGTTTCATTCTGCCAGTAAGTCAAAATACGATATCCGGGCAGCATTTCAATTTAATATTCATTTCTAAACTAGCTTTTGATCAATCCATCTCAGCAAAGGGCCTCTTTGGCGAAAGCGATAGATGACGTTGCATCTCTTATTTCGCAAAGTATCATGAGAGAAGATCTTTATGAAGAGTTCTACCAAGCAGGCGCGAGTAGTGACGAAGCATTCCGACGATCGCACGGCCAATACAAAATTGCCTTGGAGAGCCTTTATAGGCAAATCTTGAAATTTGAGGCCATATGTTGCTGCCACTACTCCAAAAACGCAGCTTTTCGCCTCGGTCTCGATGCCGTCAAATGGAACGATTGGATTCAACTAGTGGCCGAGGTTCGTGATAGAAATAACAATTTAATCGCTGTTGAAAACATCTTGCGAGACATACGACTTCACGAGGAACGCAAGACTGCTGAAGATCGGCAACAAGCAGAACTAGCAAAGGCAAATGCAAGCAAGGAGGCCGAAGAATACGCTGAACTACTACGCTGGCTTTGCGATATCGACCCATCTTCGATATACAATGCTGCGCGCGATAAACATGAAGATGGCACGTGTGGATGGCTAGTACAAGACAGTGACAAGTTCAAGACATGGGAAGAAGGCAAGGGCTCGTTATTGTGGCTTCATGGTAAAGGTATGTCATTCATTTCAGCCGTAGGCATAACATCTCCTTTTCTCCTGAGCGGTGAAACTAAATTAGGTACATGTATCTATAGCCGGTTCAGGAAAATCGATCCTAAGTTCCTCAGTCATTAAACACTTAAAAGATCGCCATGACTCAAAGCCTTCAACCGCACTGGCTTACTTCTATTTTAGCTTCAGCGATACTCAGAAACAAAATGTTGATGGGATGCTTGCATCTCTCATCAAGCAGGTCGGCTCTCGCCAACTCAATAAGCAATTACTCCAGCGCCTTGGCGAGTATATGACCAAAGGGCAGCGCCCAGACGCCAAAACACTTAGAGAGATTCTAATTTCATCATTATCTCGGTTCTCAGACGTATACGTTGTCATTGACGCTCTAGATGAGTGCCCTGTGCTTAATGAGCGCCGTGAAAGGCTGCTTGAGAGCTTGGATTATATCTTAGCCAATACGCCCGACAGTCTTCACGTCTTTCTAACGAGCCGTAAGGAACCAGACATTGATGCTCAAATACGTGATCACCTGTCCAAGCCTTGGAAGATAGAGATTGATCTATTGGCTCATCAGGAGATTCTCAATCGAGATATATGCCATTACATTGATTCAAAACTGGCAACGAAGAAATTTAAATCCTGGCCAGAAAGCATGAAGATGAAAGCGAGAGAGTCTCTCTTGGGGAAAGCAGATTCCATGTGAGTACTACCTAAAGGTTCAATTGCAAACAACTGTGTCTGGTATATCTTTATTCACATAGCTACTTACCTAGGTTCCAGTACATCCAGTGTCAGTTTGAAATACTCCAAAGACTATCATCCGAAAGCGAGATTTACGAGGCCCTCCAAAAGCTTCCCAAAGGACTGGATGCGACTTATGATAGAATCCTGGAGAGCATTGATGCGGACTTTAAGGAACGAGTTATAAATTCGATAAAATGGCTGGCTTTTTCACAAAGAACCCTGATGCTCGAAGAGCTATCTGAAATCTTCATTATTCGACTAAATGGAGACATTGCTATCAACGAGAATGACCGTTTATTTTCTCCGGAAGATATATTGGAATATTTTTCTGGTTTGATTATCACCCAGAAGAGAGAAAGAGGGTACAGAACAGGCACTAGAGCCATAGACGAAGTCACTGAAGTCCGTCTAGTCCACTTCTCTTTGAAAGAGTATTTCATTTCTACTCGTATTGTGGAAAGAGCTCCAGCTTTTGCATTTACTGATGTCGAGGCACATATATCTATTGCGCGTGCATGTCTCGTCTATCTCAAGCAATTCAGCCATGATATCGCAAAATGTACTAGTCATTATGGGCTCTCAGGCTTGCAAGAATACACGACTGATTACTGGATGATCCATCTCGAAGAAATTCCGCGTGAACGGTGGCCAGCCGAGTGGGCTCAGAATATCGCTATCGTGTTTGGGTTTCACAGCCAATCTTTCCTCAATCAGCTCAGATTGGAACGCAAATTGGGATATGACAACAATGACTTTGATAACTATATACGACTGCCACCATATTGCTTTACTGCCCGGCTCGGATTATACCGGTTTACTCAGATGCTGCTTTCTCAAGGGCCAAATGCATACGCCACTCAAGAGGATTTGGACGTGGCGCTCCAGAATGCAGCCTATGGAGGAAACAAAGAGATAATAAATCTCTTTCTTGAAAGGGGCGCCGATGTCGATGCAGAATGCGGCAAATGGGGCTCGGCGCTGCTCGCAGCAGCGGCAACAGGCAATCTGGGGGCCCTAGAGCTTCTTGTTGAATCCGGGGCACATGTGAATATGCCATCGAAAAAAGGGAGATGTCTTCTCACAAGCTTGAATGAGAAATCTACTCAATGCCTGAATTTTCTCCTTGACAATGGTGCTGACATAGAGATGCAAGGTGGCGATGATGGGACAGCGCTTACCTCTACATTGAGAAACCGTGACATCAACCTTGGCCGGTTTGAGCTGCTATTGGAAAGAAATGCCAATGCAAACGCTCTCGGTGGGGAGTTTTACACACCCCTTCAGACAGCATGTGCGTATATGATGTTTCATGGAACTCAACATTATGTTGAGAATTTAATGGAGAGAGGCGCAGACCCCAATATACGGGGAGGTTTATATGGTACGGCACTGCAAGCTGCCTGTAGCGACGGTAGTCGTTTGGGTAAAGGCAAAAGGACTGAAATGGCAATTTCAGTGATACAGCTTCTCATTGACCATGGTGCTGATGTCAATCTTGGCGGAGGAAAATACGGGTCAGCATTCAATGCAGTAGCAAGTTGGAAGTCATCCAGGGCAATCCAGTTTATGAAGTTGCTCTATGATAATGGAGCTAAGATTAACCAACCAGGGGATCCGGATCATGGAACGACGCTACATATCGCCTGCTACAAAGGATCAGTAGAGGCTGTGCGCTGGCTTCTCGACAAGGATGTCGATGTGAATGCAGAAAGTGGTCGATTCGCTACGCCGCTTCAGGCCGCCGTGGCTGGGACAACCAGGAGCAGAGAGTATGAAGTGCGGAAGATCGTACAGCTTCTCATGGAAAAAGGCGCCCGAGTCAATCAACAGGGCGGAGAGTATGGGACAGCGCTCCAGGCCGCTTTTGCCAATCGAGATGTTGACGAAGAACTACATCACTTGCTTCTCGAGCATGGTGCTGATATCAGCATAAAAGGCGGGAAATACGGAACTGCGCTGGCTACCGCCTGCGGAAATCCTGAAGTGAGCGTTGAAAGTGTCCGTCTGCTGCTGGACCGTGGCGCTGATGTAAATGCAGATGGTGGTGAATACGGAACTGCACTTATAGCTGCCTGCACGCGATGGACGAGAGGTGCTGAGCTGGTGCAATTGCTGCTGGATCACGGTGCAGATATAAATGCAGAAGGCGGGAAACACGGAACAGCACTTGCAGCCGCCTGCAAAATTGGTACGAGCCTTGAACTGGTCTCCTTACTGCTTGAGCGCGGTGCTGATCCGCGTTGTCAAAATTGCCTGGCCTGGCATACGGCTGTTCGGTCAGAAGGGAGAGATATCGTTCCTATTCTCAAGCTTTTACTTGATCACGTCGATATCAATCACGTGCATGAAGAATACGGGACTGCTCTACATGCTGTCATGGAGCTCTGGAATCTAGGACGGGAGTCGATTCTTGTACGTTGTTGGCACGAAAAGGCCCGCTTTCTCCTAGAGAGCGGCGCCAATGCTGATATTATGGCTGGCAAATTTGGCTTCGCGCTCCAGGCAGCATGTGCCGCCACATACATACTCGATCATGGAAATGCGGAGGGATATAACGGCGACATCGAATACGTCTGCAGCAAAACAAAATTGCTTCTCGAGCAACGCCCCGACATCAACGTCGACGTCCAAGGAGGGATGTACAACACGGCTCTTCAGGCAGCCGCATACTCAGGCCAGACCGCATCAATAAGGCTTCTTCTAGACAAAAAAGCCGACTGCAACATACGCGGAGGAAAGTATGGCAGTGCGTTAAATGCGGCAATCATCAGCGGGTACTGGGATATTGTCGAGATTCTGCTCGAAGTGGGTGCCACACCTGACTGTCACTTGCAAGAACAGCCGGATGAGGAGTGGCTGCAGCGTGTTCGAGAAGAGGATGGCCGAGGAGCTTATGAGAGGTACATGAAGTTTTGGGAGGTTCAGAGCGCCTCTGATGGCAATTCGAAGTGATGTACTCCGTATAGCAGCGACTGTAGGTAAGTACTAGTAGGTAGGCGTTTATAGTGCACGTCATCTTGCGCTGCTTATTAGTGACTTTATATGATAGCAGCTGCCCATGTAGTAAATACTACAGGTTCTAGTAGTAGTATCCAAGGCTGTGCCGTGCAAGACGTACAGCAGGAAACATTCCAAAACTGATGCCCAGCCAACATTGAATTAAGGTTAGAGCTCCCCAGAGCTGCTCCAGTAAAAAGGACCATCTAGGCAAAGTGTACGGAGTTAGTACTAGCGATGATTACAGCGCAGCACAGCCACATGACAGACATTGCAAGCCAGGCGGCCGCCCGTTAGGTACCTCTTCGTTAGCCTGCCTGCTTCCTTTAGCCGTCTGTCTGTCCTCTTTCACCTTCGTTCAACTTCTTTCACACTCTTTGTTATCTTTGTCAATTCTATGTATCAATTGGCCGACTCAGAACCTCACAAAACCATTCCATCTTTGCTAATGATATAATTTACTAGACGACTGCAGCAAGAAACTGTAAATCAAATCGCTTGGTTGATATACAAACAGACCGCCAACATGTGTTTTGGCAGTCAGAACGAGAGAAACGACGACCCTCCTGCACGGCCGGCGCAGAACTATGACGGCGGGAGGACAAGTGAGACGGCAAACCAGTATTCTGCACCGCCGCCGGGATATCACAGCCAGCAGCATCACCAGCAAAATAGACCGCACGAGGACTTCGCGCCCCCTCCTGGACCGCCCCCTGGTAGACGGCAAGAAGACGACTTTGCTCCTCCTCCGGGGCCACCTCCAGGACGACAGCAGCAGGATGATTTCGCTCCTCCTCCAGGGCCGCCACCTTCTCATCAACAGGGCGACTTTGCGCCGCCGCCAGGACCGCCGCCATCCAAAAAGGACGATTGGATTGCTCCTCCATCGGACCCCTATGACGCTCAATCTTCCAATGGCCATGACTGGCAGGCCGCTGTGCCGGACACTTCGCTCTTCCCGCCGCCTCCCATGATCTTCAGCGGCCACGATAGGTCGCCCGCTAACAATGCGACTGAGGAGGAGGCAGAGGAGGGCGAGAAGTGGTGCCGACAGTATGACTTGGTCGACCCTATTGTGCTCGACCAGCCGGGCAAAATTGCGCTGCAACACAACAACTTCCGACTCCTGGAGCCGGTAGGCTTCAACGGCCGCCTGAAATTCCTTGCGCCAGGCCACTGGGAGGGCCACACCAATAGGAACAGCCCCGACCAGTGCTTCATCGGCTACCCTCCCCTCTTCGTGGTCAAGGAGCACCACCCTAAGGACACCGAACAGCCAAAGACCATCTACTACGAGGTGACGATTCGCCGCAACAGCCCCACCATCAACCTGGCCCTGGGCTTCACTGCCCTCCCCTACCCATCCTTCCGTCTTCCTGGATGGCACCGCGGCAGTCTGGCCGTTCACGGAGACGATGGCCACAAGTACATCAACGACCTCTGGGGCGGCAAGGACTTCACGTCGGAGTTCCGCGCGGGCGATACGTACGGCATTGGCATGACGTTTCCGAAGACGGGCGATGTCGACGTCTTTTTCACGAAGAACGGCGAGCGAATCAAGGAATGGCCTCTCCACGAGGAGACGGACGCCAGGCAGGATTTGCCGGTTACGGGGCTGGAGGGCCTTCACGACTTGAGCTGTGCGATTGGTGCGTTTGATGCGACGGACTTTGAGGTTGTGTTTGATCCGTCAAAGTGGCTGTACAGGGAGGCGAGGTTTGATCTCTGATGAAAGAGTAGTGAGATGAGTGTGGGATGAGTGGGACTGTGCCTGAGATGAGATGATTTTTCAATGGAGAACATTTTGTGCCAGTCGACTGCCTTTTAATGGCTTTTGGAGTGCGAGTGTTGGGATGGGCAGCTGTTTAGACGAACAATGATGGTTAGCGCCTGGTTTGCCTTGATGAATCACATTTGCTTCAAGGGATGAAAGAATAGTGAAGAGGATGGTGACTGGCTTTGCTCAGAATGCTAACCATACCATTGCCCCTTGTTTAATGTCTAGTATTGTGCCTTAACTTTCAATAATGTTTCAGCACCCCGCCTTATTGTTGATACGTGTTCCACGCAGTTATTGCTCTGATCAACGTGCTGCTTTTCTGATCTCTAACTGACAAACAGATTGAAGCACAAAAACCGCAATGCGCGCATACGATCTTGGCCGCCAAATTCCAACACAACACAGAATATTCTCCAGAGTCAATCTTGAAGTCATCCATTCCGTATTCTTCAATTCAGCCATGGAGGAAGAAGCGAGCGAAACCAGCGAGACAGGCCGCCAAAAAATCGAGGCCCTCGAACCCGATGATCATCCCCAGCTACAGCCCCCCGTGCCGCGTCGCGTAGAGGAATTGAGGAACCCAAAGAGCAGGCCTCGCAAAAGCATCAAATCCCGC
The DNA here is from genome assembly GCA_030708095.1 of Trichoderma sp. CBMAI-0020. Lineage (NCBI taxonomy): Eukaryota > Fungi > Ascomycota > Sordariomycetes > Hypocreales > Hypocreaceae > Trichoderma > Trichoderma sp. CBMAI-0020. The sequence continues at coordinate 3,212,962 of JAJNCI010000001.1, forward strand.
GCCAGAGAAAGACTCGCCAAGGAACTTCACCGCTCGCCTTCTCCTCCCCGCTGGCGTCTTGAGGTTGTTTCCGCTCTGGAAAGCGGCCAGTCCTTTAGCGCTCGCGTCAAGATCCTCAGGATCCTCGACCGCATCCCTGAGCTGAGAGACCACGTACCGCAGATTGTGTCGTCGAATTCCAAGTCGCGAACTTACACGATTCGGTATACTCGCTGCGAATTGGTGGGCTTTGATTGTGAGGCTCGTCGGTCGCGGTTCTCGTATAAGAAGATATTGGGGTTTAAGCATCAGCTTTATGGGTTTGTCAAGTTGATGTACCAGAGCGGCGTGCGGTACAACATCTATCCTGGGAATATATTTATATACAAGTCGGCTCGGAAGGATTCTACGCGGCATTTGATGTTCCTCGGATCGGTGCCAGACTGTTCTGATCTTGTTGATGCGACGACAGAGCCGGATTGGAGCGAATACAGAAAGTATGTGTGGGAGCATATCCATCGCGTGTTTGCGCTTCTTGAGATTTGGACGTATGAAGGGGAAGCCATCGACTTGATTGCCGCTGTGGACGGGGAGAAGGATTTGGTGGAATCGCTGATTAGGGAGAACAATGCCGTTATTGATGATACCAGGGAGGACGTCGACGAAGCGCGGACGATTCTAGCAGAGACGGTGCAGGTTTTCAACAAGACGGTGGCGAATATAAAGCAGCTGAGGGCCTTATCCGACGGCTTCATGGCCGCTGCGAAGGGGCCAATTTTCATCTGGGAGGATGCGCAGTCGCGGAAGCAAGTGGTGGAGAAGAATTTGAAGAAGATTGAGGTTCTGGGGCACAGGACGAATGCGCTCATTGACAAGTACCGCGATCCGTCGAAGCCAGAGGACGGAGCGAGCGAGCTGGAGATTGCGCTGCAGCAGCTTGGCGACGAGGAGAGTACGGAGCCGAATACGGAAGCTGTTGACTTGTTTGTTGACAGTGCCGAAGCAGAGGAGGAGATGGTGATATGGGATGATGGAGAAGAGATTGCGCAAGAGGAAGAAGTGGTTGTGTATGAAGATGTGACGGCGCAAGAGGAGGCCGTGGTTAGTGATGATGGCTCCAAGGAAGATGGCAGTGAATGACACTGTCTAAGAGATGTATTCTGAAAGATATCTACTTGATCCATCCGGGTCAGTAACTAAGGAGAGGCCCAACTCGGAGATTATACACAATCCTCGTCGTTATAATGTCGACTTATCATCACGAATTAACTATCGATATAGCAGCATCTATCACTAGATTACATAGGCCTGTTTGTGCATTAGCATCAGCATACCATTTCCTTATTCTAACAGTCATTCGATGGACAGTAAAGACTCAAAAACCTCTTTTGCTGCATCACTTCACCTACAGAATCATCACATGTGACCCCTTCGCCCATTCTTACATGTAGACAGCCAGCCATCATAGGCTAGCAAGGATCGTGCATCTGCTCAGCTAACCCCACCAGCACTAATCCCTGGCCCAGACGGTGCACGGTACCGCCTCTAGGGCCTGGAAACAGCCTGCGTCCATTGTATAGCAGCCGCGCCTCTTCGGAAAGCATCATCATCACCAACCAGGAAAAAACACACGCCCAAGGCACAAAAAAAGGCGTCGCGCGCCCGCCCGCAAATTGCTCTTCTTTGCCCATGGAGGTGGACAGCGATAATGGCTTGCTCGGCAAGACTGCTGCCGGAGAGCTCGTCGAGTCGTACGTGGCGCATCATTTCCAATCCCGTCCAGCAGTATAGCAGCCTGAATGGCAGCAGCTCTGATCGTGCCTTTTTTTTGCTAACCGTGCCTTTTTTTTTGTCTGCAGAGAAGCGTGGCCAGCCTTGCGCGACGAGATCCTCTCACGGTTAGATAAAGTGCGTTTCCCACTCGGTGGCCTACGGGATCATGCGACGTCGTTCAATTGAAAGCAGAAATCACTAACTCGACATCTCGGATTTTCCATCAGATCGCGCGCGACGAGTTTCCCATCCCCAAGCTTCCTCCTCCTCTGCCGCGCCCCCGGCCCCTAGACACAAGAGCCCTCTCCCCGCTGTCGTCATCGCCAGCTGAGCGCTCCTTTGAAGATGCCAACAAGGAGAATGAGAATGAGAGTGAGAATGCGCCTGGAGGCGAGCAGCCGCCATCCACGGACGAAACAGAACCCGTCGCTGCGTCTCAGCCACCGCCGCCAGCACCGCCAGCACCGTCCTCACCACAATCCCCGTCGCGAAGCGAGGAGCAGTCCGACGATGTCCTGCCGAAGCAGCTGGCAGACATGGTCGGCGAGATCAAGAGCCACATCGGGAGCTTCAAGTCATATCCGCCGCACACGATCCAGAGAATCGCAGAGTTGATTCTGTATCCGCGCGCGCACTACAAGGCCTTGGCGTCGTATCTGCATGCCCTGGACAGAGTCTCGGCCGTGACGTCGGGCACGAATACCTATCCGCTGCCGCCGCCGATTCCCGACATGTCGGCGATCCAGCTCAACGGCGACGAGCCCAACGATCCGGCCATGGCTGTCTCTTGGAGCAACCCCACGTCTGTGGCGGTTGGATCTGACGAGGCCCTGGGAGGAGCACTATTGACTCCCATTCCATGGCTGACGAGGGGCACGCCGCCTCCAGAGACGGCCATCGAGGCACCAGTTGGTGCGCAGATTCACAGCGAAAGCACCGAGACTATCGAAGGCCCTAACGGGGTGGGCAGCATCGAGACTGTCTCTGTGAGCATCAACGGCGTGCCATCCATGGGGCATTCCAGGGGCGTCACGCAGGGCGAGCTGCTTAGGCAGGAGCAGAGAGCCGGCATCGTCCCCGTCACTCAGCTCACCAAGTCCAATGACATGGTGGGCGAAGGCGAGCAATCCGAGGCTTCGGAAGACCAACCCATGGACGACGGCGACGACGAAGAGGCGCCCCACGCGAGGGGCCCGGATGAAATAGGAGTTGGCGACACCGGCCTTCAGTCTGAAACGACCAGTCTCATGGGAGAGGACGGTGTCGAGATGGAGGGCATCGATCTCGAGGCTGCGGTGGGCCGCAAACATGCGGATGACAAGAGTGAATCCTCCGTGCCGGGCGAAGAGAAGAGCACAACCGACGAGCCAGCTGCTTCTTCTGCCGAACGGGCAAAAAGCCCCAGCGCCGAGAGCGTAAGCTCCAAGCGCGAGGCGGAAGATGATTTGGAGGACGTCGTGGCAAAGAAAGTCAAGGAGGACCCGACCGGCGACGGGGATACACAAATGACTCTGTCATCTGAGAAGGCGCCAGATTCTGCAGAGAAAAAAGATGAGGGCGAAGCTAAAGAAGATGAAGCCAAGGAAGAGCCAACGGACTAAAGGCGTCAAGGATAAAGACCATCGTCCGCATACTTTTTCATCTGCTTTCCTCTTCATCTCTCTGTATCCTTTTTTTTTTTTTAAAAAAAAAAGAGAGAAAGGTATTTATTCACATCATGATATCCATTTCTTTCACACCACGCAAAGCAATGCAAAGGAGAGCATACGAATGCACAACGGGATGCGGAAAACATATATTACCAAGAAAAAAACATCATCATCTCCGACACAGGAGAGGCGTCTTTACGGCAGCAAATCTTGAATTCATGTATAATTAGAGTCATCTATTTAGGACTACGGGCGCGGGAATTGACTATTATGGGATATTTCTTATTCCTTTCTTTTCTAGCATCTCTAAAATTATCAGCTGCAGACTCAGCGAGTGCCTGCTTTACTTACATACAACGGATACAACAGCCACAAACGCAACACATTTTAGTTCATGGCACATGGCAGACAAAAGTACTTAAATGTCACATTTCACTCTATTACAAGTACACAATCAAGCAATATGCAAAAAGTGCATGTGGAAAAAAAGACAGCCGCCGCCTCAGCCTCTTATGGATACATATATCTCATATAGCCCCTGCAGATCCTGCCCAAACAAAAATAAACACTTTTTTCCAGATCCCAGTATCCTTTGGTTTAAAACGCCCTCTCCAAACGCCTAGTCGTCCCTCCCTTAAGCCCCCCCAGTATTATAATGTACCAGAAGTACTTTGAGCCTCTATATCGTGGTATTTCTTCATACTGAAGAATCTAGAAGAAGGGTGCATTGCATCGTAATTTGGTATAAGCTTGCCAACTGTTCCTCCCGTGTAGCCGCTCCATGGCGGCGAGAGACGTTGAGAGAAGCGGTGGTCTTATGTCAACCGTAAGGGGAATAAAACGACATGTCCGTTTCCAATATGCCAACTCCGCCTGCCTTGACTCCGCTGTATTCAGATAAAAGTATCCGCGGTGATGCAAAAGAAAAGATTAAGAAAAGAAAAGAACCCTATGGGAATAAAACGCCGGCGCCATGCTATTTCTTAACGAAACGGTGAGAACATAGCTCATAAAGTTAGAGAAACATAGAAGTGCACGCTTATGTGAATCCAGGAAAGACACTCGAAACGACGCGTCGCCCTTGTCATTGTTAGTAAAATTTGCGAAAGAGGCAGGCCAAAGCATATATAACTCACATTTGGGGCGCCTCAAGTCTGGGTCCTCAAATGGCGCATTCTGGCTTGCAATCTCCCGCATACGCTCTCGTGCAAATGACGAAGGGCTATGTCCTCCGGCACGCTGTGCCACTACCAGCTCAACGCCCTCTGGAGCCGTGGGTAATAATCTCAAAGCGCGAGGCTGAGGCTTGCGGGCCTTTGTCCGAGTTGTCGGCGCCGGATTCTGCGTTACAGTGGCTGTTGTCTCTCCGACTGCATCTTCTTCAGATTCGGATATTTCCATAATGGTCGTTCCAGACGGCGTTAATGGTATTGCTCTAGCCGCTTCAGTTTCCGCAACAGGCTGCTCCATAGACGTGGATATTTTCTTCCCAGAAGCATCTCTATCAGGCTTATTGCCCTTGATCGGCGTCAGAGGGACATCGGGCGGAGCTGGGTTGTGCTGTAAGTGGAATATTTTCTTTGTCCAGCCCTTGAACTTGTTTTCGCCAGATTCCAGAGAGGAAGCGTCCAAGTCAACTCTCCCTCGCAGTTTCCGTAGGGCACGTTCGCGACGAACCATTCCGTTGGTGATGGGAGGGCAATATCCGCGAGGCAGCAAGCAGTACTTGCACATTGGGCATAATGAGCTGTTTTCGAGAAGATATTCTTCTATGCAGTCGGGATGAAATATGTGGCCGCAAGTGAGTTCTTTGATGATGGTAACACGATGTTCGAAGCGATCTAGGCATATATGGCAATTGGGCTGGAAGTTGGTGGCCGTAGTATCGGACCCTGTTATACTCGACCTCTTGCTTCGCACGCTCCGTGTGCTGCGAACGCTCTGCTCACTGGGAGACATAATATCACTAGGGGCGACTCGGTCATGTCTGCGGCCTCTCCTCGTTTTCCCGCGAGGGCCGGGAGACGAGGGCGTTGGCGGGCTATTGAGCAAATCCGGGTCTTGGTTATAGGTGAAGAGCGGGAACGACTTGACGTGTGTGTACGGTACGGTCAACCGCTTTATACCCATGGCTTCCAGATCAACCTCGCCGGATTCAACGCGACGTCTCAGCGAGTGGCGGCGGCGCCTCTGTATCAGATGCATGGTGAGCGAAATTCCACCGATGATGGCCAGCAAAGCACTGATGACGATGAGGAAAAATATCCACAGAGCAGGAATATTGGCCGGGTTCTTCATGGTCAGCTCGGTCCATATTCGAACGTAGTCTTTCGGATTAGGTCCGTAGAGTTGCGCAATCTCCTGGCCATGGGGTATCTGGTCAACGGTCCCCGAGTAGTAGCTGAGTTGAGTCATCATTTTCTGGCCCTCGAGACCCGAGACGGCAAAGACGGGATACTGGTTTTGCTTCCTCCACGCGCCATCATCATCGAGGTTCCAGACGGGGGAGTCGACGTCCTGGGGTTTGTTTGACGAATTGTTTGGCTTGTAAAAAATGAAGGCACGGATGGGATCGGAGCGGGCGGATGCGAGGTAGGCTACAGTGCAGTCTATGCTGAACCAGGGAGCAAGAGCTATGAGATTGTAGTTTGTGGGCGGGAGGTTGGAGCGGCGAGTAACATTCCTGGGGATAAAGTCGTACTGCTGGGCGTCGCAGGAGGGCATGCGGGTTATTTCGGGAACGTATAATAGGCCTTGTATGACCCCATTGAGGGTGTCGGCATTGGTCGTCGTTAACGTGGTAATGTTGCTATCGATGCGCTCCTCATATGCTATCTGACTCTGTTGAGGTACGCAATGTCAGCGGTACTTTCTAGAGGCGGTTATCAAGACAGACGGAGGGGGGATGGACGCACGGAGAGCGCTGTGATGTTTCTGATAATGGTGGTGGGCACGGTGGTAGCACCACCCCAGACCGGGTTACTGAAGAGAAGCCTGTCAAGCTGTCAGAACCTAGCCGCAGACGCAGACGCAAATGCGACAGCAGAAATGAAAGGTAAAAGCGCCAGCGATCGCAGAGGAAGAGGGCAATCGCGATCATGCGAGCAGCGTCGAAGCAGCGCTCCGTGGTCACCGGTGGAAGGGAACCCTCGGCGGCGATGAGGCGCCAATGGCCTGGCGACGACGGCAAGCCGGCAGCGACATTGACGCAGACTCGCAGAGGGCGACGGCAGCGACAGGAAACAGCAAACAGCGAGCATCGTCTTCTTGGAGCAACATACACGACATTTCGAATCTCGGAGAGCGCTGTGAGACGTCAGTTGCCGGCCGCCAAGACTGGGGTCACGTAGGGGCAGGCTTGGCCGCTGCAGGACGTTCAGCAGCGGCTCGGGACGGGAGGCGAGCAGAGACTCACACATTCTTCTAACCCATAGACATCGCTGAGGTCATGATATAGAAGGAAACCGGCGGTGCGACGGCGGGCGCGGGCGGCGAGGCGAGGCGACGTGGAAACGCTGGGACGGGACCGAAGTTGGAGGTTGATGGTTTGTCTGGTCTGGCCCAGCGGGAGGCGAGCACCATAAAACAAGCCGGCGTAGGGGGGCCACAGGGCGAGTCGAGATCAGGAAGACGGGAGCGACAAGAGAAAAAAAAAGAGGTGCTGGAAGTACGGCACAGCAGTCTGGTGCTAAAAAGTAGGCCAGGGATAGCGGCGCAGGTAGCGGTACCTGTACGCGGTGGTGGCAGCGGGCTAGGCCCGGTGGACGCCCTTACAGCGCGCTGCAGGTGGCTTGTTAGTGCATGTGCAGTAGTGCTGCCGGCCGGAGTACGATGGTGAACTCCGGAGTCCGAGATTGGGCGTTTGATGAGCCGCGACAAGCCACCCTGAGCCACTGGATACACGTACTGTAATGTCTTTGCGCAGATTGAAGCTATCAAGCTGGAGCTTGGTGTACTGCTACGCTCTGTAGCGTGTTCGGGTGGTAACAGTTGAGGCAAAAGACGAGCACGGGCTCTAAGACGGGCTGAGACGACACACACAAGCGCTGGTATGGTGGAGGCCACGGCGGGGCGGCTGGACGGTAAACCGGAAGCCAGCGGCAGCGGCAGGTCTCTTATGAATGGCGACTGGGTGCATGTTTGCACGCGAGAGACTTTCCGGCGTCGTACAGGTACAACCAATACATGTCGACAGAGACAGACGGTAATATGGAGTGCTTGGGCTGGTAGTGCCGCATCCATGGAGAAGATCCTAGTTGAGTAGATAATAGCTGAATGATCAACCCTGATACATGCTTCCGGTCAACCTCTTCCTGGGCTCGCGTGCTCCAAGAGAGAAGCCGGTTAGGCGAAACGGCTACCCATGACAGAGCGTCTGCAAGAGGGTAAGCGGGAACGGGCATCAACAGGAAATTGTTCCCGTCTGCCGCGTCCGAGAGACAGGGAGGGTGAGCGAGTCGGGAGCCATGACACGACCGTCTTGTGCTGCCTGGACAAGGCTGAGCTTGTACTATGGCATATGTGTCTGAGACATGTACTAGTAGTAGTATGCTGCATGTTGATACAAGGTACAACTTTGTATACGGCAATAAAGTATCGATATCAGGATTCCATTCGGCCAGACATGGAGAGGAGCCGGTGGCTGCATATGGTAACGTATCATGCCTCTATATGGCCATCAGCCGTACGGTGTAACAAACAGTATGCGTTTTCACAAATCAAACGACATCTAGAGTCACTGTCAAATCTCATACTGAAGGTTGAGCAAGAGCTAAACTTGAATCACAATTCATGGTTGGTTTAACAGCAACAGAGCCATGTGCGAGCACAAGGCATGGACGGGAATATCATGCATACCTACTTCGTGGGTAGATACAGTAGGTACCTGATACTCAAGTATTTGCATTTCATGCACGCCGAGATGAAAGAAGCTAGGTGAAATACACTCAGGTGCTACAACCATTAAACTGCCCATCACAAGCCGTACAGGTACTGCATACGTATTGGCAATAAGACTCTGTGCCAAGCACCAAGAGCATCGCGCCTGCATGCACAAGTGGTCGATCAGAGGTTGCAGAGGAACGTCTCTTGGCAACCGCCTCAACAGCCCGTAGGAGATAATATCTGGCTTATTAAGAGGTCAACGGCACTGCTAGTTTAATCTGCCGCGTGCATAAAGCTTGGCGGCGCACAACTCCATCAACCATGGACAACATCACATCACCTACTGTACCATCAAGCCGTGGTTACACCAACCACAACCCTTCCGTCTAATCACCACCAGGCACATGTAAATATCATGCCATCTCTCACATGCGTACTGCGACACTGCCTCCTACCAGCACTAGACGTGCACAGTATCAACGCCAGCCCTCGCGGCTTGGTCGGCTTTCCCGAATCCCGATGCGTGGTACAAGCAGCAGCTGTATCCGCCCTCACCTCACCTATCAAACTTGGAAAAAAAAAAAAAAAAAAAAAAACAGCCGCTAGAAGAGCCCAAAGAGCCAACTCGAAACACTCGCCCAATGGGGCCGTGGGATGGGGATACTTAGCCTCCGCGTCACAGTAGCAGCATCTCGGAATAAGTACAAGTAACCCCAGAGCAGCTTTTCTGCCATTTGGGCCCTGGCGCTAATCCTGGGACGGCGCATCCTTGTCTTCTGTCGACCCTCTGGAACGATCGAGGCTGCGGTGGACGATGATGGCCCGGGGAAACAGGAGGGAGGGGCAACCAGGCAGCAGAGCCTGTTTGTCGCACACCTTGAAGGTCCTCTGTTGGCGATAGTATCTCGTGTGGTTGTTTCAAAGCGCAGATCACAAGGAAATGCTGCGGATATAATCCGACACGTGGATTCTACTTGGCTGACCTTTTATCTGTCTAGGTCCATCAATCAATCAATCCAAGCCGTCGGTCGCATATTCCAAGCCCAAGCGTGTTTCTCTCAGCTCCAGCTTATCTCCCGGCTTCTTCGGTTCTTCTATTCAGCTACCATACACCTATATTACGCCGTCAAACCTGCGCTAGCGGTGCAAATACTTACCTACCCGGTCTTGCCTGGGCATCTTTTGCTAGCAGCAACAGCTCGCAGCCATCTCGGCCGCCCTGCATAGCCAGAGAAGCGCCGCGACTCGCTCTCGGTCCCGACGACGTGCCAGACATCGGCGAATCGGATGGCGACAGAAAAGCTTGTCTTTCCCTCCCGACCATTACTTTGTGTAGCACGGGCTGTCGCCCATTGGCCGGGATGTGCTCAGCCAGCCGTGGGTGTGGCTTCAACTCAAATACCCTCACAGCCAAGTCTGTGGTACTCTCTTTAAGAGCAAATGCAGAGCAGAAGAAGGAGAGAAAGAGAAAAGGACAAGCAGGACACCATATCATACCCGTAGGACGCGTAGAAAAGGCCGGTAACTGACTCGTAAAAGGATTCATTTCTTAATGTCGTCACTCTTGGGCTGCCACCTGACATCTACGATACATTCCCCGCATTTCACCAAAATCCTCAGCTTCATCCCGCCACCGAGTAAGAAGGTAGACGTCCCGCTGAGGGTGTCCTCGAAGCAAATACGGCCTATTACCGGCTTCCAATGAGATGCTTCCATGAGCGGGAGAACTAAGTCAGAGCCGAATCGGCGGTGGATTCTTCCGACGGCACTACAGAGAAGGGAGATTTGCAGCAGTACCGGTACATTTGGGAGATCCCGCATGTACAGTACATGCATGCAAGGAGAAAGAAGAAAGTCGTGCAAAACAGCTGAGCTTTGCTACAAAATCTATTTCCATCTGGGCTGGTTTTCCCTTTCCAGCTTTTGTCTCAGGCCTTCCTCCTCTATAATCTAATGCAAGCCACCGGGATTCTACAAGACGTATCGCCCTGTCAAAGAGCACAAGTGGAGCAACGACCACCCCCGGCAAACAAGGCAAATCTTTCGTATTCTCCATGATCTTCACTTGGATTGCCATGGCTGGCCTTATCTACAGAGGTTGCCGCTGCGCAAAGGGTTTTTCTTTTTCTTTTGAAGGAGCTGCGCTTGTCAAGAGAGACCCATAATCCCTCGGTCATAATCAGTCCACTTTGTGCAGATCTAACGATATATCGTACTCCACTGCTGCTGTGCAATGCCAATTATCAACTCAACTCAATTCTTACTGTCCTTGGTGTGAATTCTTACAAAGAGGATTGAGTTGGAAGCAAGCTCTGCTTTATTTATAGAAGCTTCTCGTTGGGTGGGCTTGATCTTCGCTAGCATCTCGTATACACGCCGTTTACTCTAGCACAGACCAGCCTCTGTCCAGGGTAACGGCCAGATCTGTACTGCTACTGGTGGTCGTATTCAAAACAAATTGATTATAACTCACATCTTCATCGAATGGCTGTTGTTTCTCTCAAAATGGGTATATTTTTCTGTATATGCCGTCTGCTAGCATGTTCTACTTTTCATCTTCCACCACACCACAAGTCACCCCTTTCTTCTCCACACTTTGCGACACAGAGGAGCGAAAACCAGACCCATCTAGAATCTGTAGCCGCCGCTGTTGCCGCCGTGATCGCGGACCTTGAACTCATCATCATTCTCTTCATCATCATCGTTACGGCGATGATGTCTGCTCTCACGGTATTCGTCGCCATAGCGCTCTTCCTGACGCCCATAGCTATCTTCCTGACGCCCATAGCTATCTTCCTGACGCCCGTAGCTGTCTTGCTGGCGACCATAGCCAGATTCATAGTCATCCCCACGCCTCTCGTAGGAGTCTGATTCATCGCGGCTGCTGTGATGGCTGTGACTATGATGGCGGTGGTGATCGCGAGATCTGTTAGAACCCCTGCTCTCGCTTCTACGCTCACTATGGCCGTAGCTTTCCTCTGTAGACTGCGTGTATTCGTAGCGTTCGGTGCGACGCTCATGTGTCTCATAGGAGCTCTCATGAGTCTCTCTCCTCTCCTCATAGCCAGAGCTTCCATAGCCTCGGTTTCCGTATGAAGAATCCTGTTGCTCGTAGCGTTGGTACTCACTTTCACGGCCGCCGTCGGGACGATAGGTCTGAGTGTACTGGGCTTGGCCGTACCGATCTCCTTGCTGGCCATACTCAGTCTGACGCTGCGTGTAGGAGCCGTCCTCTCCATATTCACGACTGGTTTCTCTGTTGGTGGACCCCTGTTCAAAGGCACCACCTAGGAGATTGCCAGCCAGGCCGCTGATGAGACCACCGATACCATCGTCTCCGCCCGACCCTTGATGCTGGGAGGAACCAAAGTCGACGCCGGTGTTCTGAGATACAAATCCGGACAGGGCGCCAGTAGCACCTGAGAAAATGGCTGTTGCAGCAGCGCCGGCAATCTCGTCCTCAACGCCACCCTGGGGCTGAAACTCCTTGCGCATCTTCAGCTTACCGCAACCGTGACCGGTATCGTTGACACCCTCCTTGTGGTTTTCGCCATTAAAGACACCTTGGGCAGAGAGCTTGCGGCGGTAATCTTCCTGTTGTTCCTCGCCCATGTCACGCCACCACTCTTGTACAGTGGAAAAGATGAGCTGTCGCGCCTCGCGAACACCATCGTGACCCATCTCACGCTGAGCGGGGTGGTGCATGACACCGTTGACAATACGATCTAGCATGCGGTTAACATCGACAGATTCGTCATCAATGGCTTCCATGAGCTGTGGCACAACCCAGTGGAGCATTCTGGCGGCACTTCGGCCAGCAATCTCGTTGAGAATCTATACAAATGTCAGCATGACTTCTCCCTATATAGATACACAGATAAGACCTACGTTGGAGAAATGATCCTTGGAGAGCATTGAATGGGTAGGGTTAGAAGAGTAGTCGTCGTTGAAAACGACATGCTGCTCCTTCTGGCTGCTCTCGATGATTTCGTAGGATCCGGTCTGGAGTTCGTTCTTGATCTGGTGAATCAGGGGCACAATAAAGGGCGCGATGATGGAGAAGACAAAAACGGAGAGCTGCTCCTCCAATTGTTCGATAATCTTGGGGAGAATGGGGATCCTCTCAACCGCAGAGCTAATGCTCTTCATGATGCTATCATGGAATTCAATGGCGGGCATGATCGACCTGAAAATATTTTGAATATACATGGTGAATTCTTCGGTATCCTTTGGAGAGACTGGCTGTTGTTCTTCTTGGGCGGCGGCCGCGTTCGACTGGATTTCGTCGAGTTTTTCTCCCTGATTGCTTCCAGGAAGGATGCCGGGGGGCAGCTTGCTGAGGAGAGTTTGAAGGAGGCTAGTATCTCCCATCTTGCCTTCGTTAAGTGCTCCCTCAAGCTCGTCGATCTCGTTCTGAGTCAACTTATCGGATACTGGAAAGAGTTAGTCATGATGATATCAAACTACGGCCAGGATTTGAATCCGCGCCTACCTTCTCCAGTGACAGAGTGGAGGAAATCCACGCCTCCGAATGTACCAGTGACGATAGGATAGACAGAATGGCGGGCACCCTCCAGTTGAATCTGAGTGTTGCTGCCAACATGGGGAAAGACTCCACGCTCGCCCATTTCAATAAGTGCAAGCTCAGTGTAGTTGCTGTGAGCGAAGAAATCTATTTATTTGTAAGCATATTAACGATTAGTCTTCTTCTCCTCGGACTGAAAAGGAGTAAGTTGGGACGAATAGCCCGCAGGCTATGTATTTGGCCATGTATTGTTGTGTTAAACAACCGAGGCTGTTCTCTTGATTGTGGCTTATGCTCACCTTCTAGACAGTGAAGACCGGTTCCCATCAATCGGAGTGCTTCATAGAGCTCTGGCTTGCTTCCCGAGTGCTTGTATTCGCGAGCCAGCTCGATGCAGCGACCGAAAAGAAGGCGCACATGTCTGGCAGAAGTCATGATGCCAGCTCGCTCGTTGGCAATGTAGTTTTTCATACCGGTCTCGGGGTCGATAGCAAGCTCGGTCTCCTCATCAATGGGCCCTCTCAGGCGAGGATCATAATCGCGGGCATCTTCGCCCTCTGCGTAGCCCTTGGGGTTGTCAATGTGGTCTTCGGGACGATAGCACCCGAGACGTTCGGCCGTGACCTCGAACTCTCCAGAGCCGTAGCCAAAGGACATGAAGCCGAGAACGCAAAGAAGCAGTCGGATAGCCTCGGCAGACACCATCTTAACGGTAGCAACATCGATGGCCTGGGAGTAGTCACGCAGCCAGTTGCCAAAGTACACTCGGGAGACGGTTCGCTTGTTGAATTTCTGGCCGCCCTTGATGGCATGAGCCATGGCCAGGGTGAGCAGCGCATCTTCGATGTCACCGTGTCGCCCTGTCGATGTTGCAATTAGCTATACGAAAGGCTAGAAGCACTCCAGGGGGGAGACGTACAGTTCTGGCCCTCGACCTTGGAGATGGATGCAATGTTGCCGGCGCCGAAAGCTGCTGCCGGCTGAACTAAGCAAACAAGGAGCACCAGCCCCAAGAGGAAGCCAGGCGCTCGAAAGTCGATCATTGTGTCACTCCTTGAAAGCTATGGTCTGACTATTCGATGTCGGTGGGTTGTCGTATCCAGCTTGTCGCTGTTAAAGTAAGATAGATATAGATACCAGATATGTAGGTTGTATAACGAAAGCTGTTTTGGCACAAGCTTAAGCTTGAAAAATAGGGAGGAGGAGAGGAGGAAGAGAAGAAGACAAATAAGAGGGAATAATCAGACTTCTAAAGAGAACAGATCCCAGGCGGAGGAGACGAAAAACGGACGAAGGAGGGGCGTTTTGGAGGGGCATTTCGTCTGGTAGTAGCACCGGACCGCGAAGCTCGCCCAATCGGCAGCTGGATCAGCCGTCAGAGCAGGTCTTGGCATATGCTCCGGAGCCCAACCAGGAGCGCCAGGCCCCGGAAACCGCTGGAGCCTTGGCGAGCATCGTGGGACATGAATGGCCAGCCGTGGCCAGATGAAATCATGTTGCAAGGGGCCGAGGAAACGGTGCCGGCACACTTGAGACGGGCTTGTGCGCTGGTGGATACTGAAGATACCTGTGCGTTGGTGGGGGATGAAGATATCTGTGCGCCTAGGGGAATCGGCATACAAACCACAGTTGCGCAGGTACCTGGCCGCGCTTGTGGCAGACGCCATCTCTCCCGGCCAGGGGGGTCGTGCTTTGATGCATTGGAAGCGCATTTTGAGTGGCGGCGGCGGTGGGACGGCGGTAAGGTTACTTGATACTTTGATTTTAAAACGACAACACTAAACGCTTGGACGCGTTGCAGATGCAGATGCCGTCGAAGATGGAGAGCTTCTAGCGAGGCATTCGCAGATGGAGGATGTAGACGACAAGGCTGAGCTGAGCTGAGGACAACACTGCCTGATGGCCCGTGTACTGTAGGGCTGAACCTGATGATTCATCCTCCCACAGTCTCACGCTTCATACTGTACAAGCTCTGGCTGACTGCATGGTGCTGCCGTTTCATAGCCCCCCGCTATGAAACTTCGACTTCCTTTTAGCTGGTTTGTGGCGCATCGCGTGCCCACTATGATGCTGAAACCTGTAGATTAAAGAGCTGTCCGGCTGCTTGCTAGCAAAGTAGGGTGAGTATGTGATACACAGCGCATCAAACAGAGGCAATGATACGCGGTCTGCTGGAAAGTCTTCAATAGCTGCAATCAATATCGTAAGGACACCAAGAGAAAGAAACTATCTGCTTGAGCAACTTCTGCTACACATGCAATGACGAGGCACAATTCTTATTCACGCAAGCCACAGCCTTGTCTGTCAAGTCTGCTTTTTGTCTTTTTGGTTGGCACCGCAATGACTGCTGTATCGCTGTGTTTGATTTCATCTGGATAATTGCATTGTTCGGATGAAAGAAGCTGGTATCGGTGAGTGCTTGAGCATAACACAAAGCTCGATGCTCTTGTTCTGTCCACAATAGATCAGATTTTCGATATATGCCGACAGATTCTGTCTGTTATGAGTAAATATTAGGGAAACAATGTTTCAAGCATCTGTAGAAGAATAGAATAGGAGCCATGATGACGAGTGGCGGCGAGCCAGCCCTGAAAGGCGCCATCAGTGTGGCAGGCGAATGTAATACGGAGGCTGAGAATAGCTGAGGCTGCCGCTGAAAATGCTGCGCTGGCTATTACCTACCCAGTAGTACACACATATGCGCTCTACATGTATGCAAGCTTAATGAGAGCTGAACCCATCAATGTGAGCATGAATGCTCTGAATCTAGGTAGGCAGAGTAGCACTGGAGCTGCTGAGAACTGCTACATGCCCGCAGCTCAGTGCCTACACGGATGCAGAGAAGCACCAGCTGATGCTAAAGCACCCGCCAGTTACTGCCCGACAAGAGCCTGATAAACGGTAGCGCGTCGAGCGCATTCGAAGTGTTGAAGCAATCACCCAACGAGCAATCAGCATAGTTAGAACATAAGAAGAACGAAATAAGAGATTGATGGATGACACTTCTAGCTCTGCCATCCGCCGGCCAGATCTCGATTTGATGCACGCGCTGATCTGGCGAGGATGCTGCTGTCTCAAAGCCTGCGCTGCCAGACTGGTTGGTGCTTACATGTCCTCGGTAGATGTGCTACAGGCTTTTGAGCAGCGTCGTCATGGAGCTTCCGAGCTGCTCAGGCTGGATGGCATTGGTGGTATCAAGGACTGGTTAAGTCCATTTACAGGCGCGTTTTCACTCCAATGTGCAATCTATTCTACCTCGTGGCAGCTTTCTTAGCCACGTGTGCCTATGAGAGCACAGCTCAGTATTAATTGCCGGTGCCCTGTCGCATTTCACAGCGCAAAAACATCAATTCAGCCAGTCGAACATCATTGACTTGGACCACAGAGAGGAATTGAAGGAACCAGCATCGGACGATCAGGTGCGCCCAGAGGCGGGGTAAGCCTGTGCAGGGCGCAAGGCAGGAGGAGCGAGCGCCCAAGGCACTTCCAAGGGCTGGCTCGCTGGCTGATTTGAATCCAGCCAGCTTCAAGCCTTCGCACATCGCCCGCTGACATCTGGATCAGCGAGCCGAGCCAGCGGTAAACACCAGACAGCGGTCTGCTCAGCTGCAATGACTTTCCGCTTTTAGGCGCTGAAACTCCAGTGATGAGGGGCATTCATCATCGTGCTGAGATGTACGCCACGTACGCCGCGGCGCCAGAGACCCCCGACGACCGCTAGCATTCTTGGGCTTCAATTGGCCTGTCGGGTGCTGTCCGTCCCAGTGTAACCGTGCAGACTCGATCAACGGGATTGCCCCCAGCACTGGCTGAGAGCAATCTCCAGAGAGTGAACGCCATCTCCGGGGGCATTTCAGAAGGTAGCCGGCAGGTATTGCTGGACCACCAAGCTCGAGAACAGGCGGCTCCAGAGGGCCAGTAATGGACACGCCGGCAGCGAAAAACCAGCACAAGGCGCGCAGCAAACTCATCTAGACAACATAGTGCATTCAAAAACCAACAACGACGGCAACATCATGTGACACGATCACAATATGAAATGGCCTTGCATCGGAAATAATAGGAGAGTACGCACACAGTACAAAGTGCTCTGTATAAAGTGATGTGTGTGTCCAGACGAGAGGAAAAGTCCAGCGAAGAGAAAAGAACGTGCAGGTGGAGCGGGCGACTTGACCGCCCACTGAGATGCATAGCGGCTGGGCTATGCTGGATCTGCCAGGCCTGTTGATAGCTGCTAGGCTGCATGGTGCTGTCGTGATGTAGGCTGCTGCTGTCGAAAGCTCTGGCCGCTGGTTTGGCGCAGATGGAGATGGACCGTTGCTGCGACGGAACATTCACAGGAGGGTTTAGGGGCTCTGTTGGCAGACAATGGCCTCAACGCTGGCTTTCAGGCCAACTCCCATCGTGCCAGCGGGTGAGCTGAGCGTGCCATGAGCAACGCAACGACTGAGAGGCTGCCGCTGCTGAAGCACTACGGCAGGGCGCCCGGTCGGTTTATCGTGCGGATATCCACGGCCGGCTACAGCTCCCAGTGGCCAGAGCCCAGCGCGTCCAGCGACCTCGCTGCTGTGCTGAGGAACAGGCCACGGGCGCAGTGCGGGGTCTCGCTATCAGAGCACAGCAAGGCCGTCTTTCGGACGGAGGGCCATTAATAGCAGCGCAAGCAGCCGCTGCTTCAAGCAAAATCAGCGCGTGGGCGGGATAGGCCTCTGGTTGGGCTGGAGCCTGGCGGCTGCGCAGAGATTTCGGCTTCCAGTCGAAACAGCCAGTCGACGGTCTGCATACGCGCCAGAAAACGCAGCGGGTGCTGTTAGCACAATCAATCACCGCAAAAATAGCGGAGTACCACCTGGCCTTGGAGGGTGGGAGGGGGCTGGGAGGGGCGCCAGCCCAAAAAAAAAAAAAAGAGCACCCAGCGAAGAAAAAAAATCGACCGCTGCGGCTGCCACTTGCTGATTGCGCGCGCACCCAAGGCTGCCGGCTCAGGTACTTATTGGGCGCACCACCCACCACCCAGCCCCAACCCCCGAAATTCTATTTTCCCCCGTTCTTCAGCACTCTTCCCCTCCCATCAATCCCCCCAAGCCGCACCACTTTTCACCCTCATCCCGCTATCATTTAGATCGCTTCCAGCGGCTTTTTCTTGCAGAACATCGCAACAGCGCATCTGCCTTTTGAGCCCTACAGAGCAGCAAAGCAAGAAGCTACAAGAGGCGCACCGCACCGCACCGCAACGCGCCCAAAATTCCAGCAGCACCGCGCCACTAGCAACCGCCAAACTCGTCATCACCCACCATGCCTCGCCCGCCTAAGAAGTCCGCCGAGGAAAAGGCCAAGGCCCTGCCCGTTGCCGTCGTGCCTCCTCCCACCATGGTTCCCGCGCCCGTCGTCGGCGGCCTGCACCCAGCAGTAGTTCCCGCGCCTGTTGTGTCTGGCGTGCCCCAGCGCGTCGTCGACAACGACAGCTTCCTCCGCGTGCGCGATTCGGTGAGTTTGTGACTTTTACTTGGACCGATCTGATTGACACCTCAAACCCACCTCCCACTGCATCTTCAACGTCAAAGAGAGATGAAAAGATGGACACGCGAGACGCGGAGACAGAATGCGCGCACTAGCGCCAGGGACTGCATGTGCGCTCTTGCCATTTCTTTTTTGAGGGCTCCTGCCGAGTGGCAAGCTCCAGTGACGTCGAGCGAGCCGGGATTTGTCTCTTGGCTAAAAAATGTGTGGCGATGTGCCTCGCTTCTGCCGCCTGTGGAACGCTGAGACGAGACAAAGCCCTCGTTTCTCGCCAAAGAGGACAGGAGAAAGGGCACAGACAATTCCCTTTGCACAAGTCCCTTTTTCTTTGCGCCTCACCGAACGCGCGCGACCTGCTGCCAGCCCCTCAATTGTTTACATTTCGATGCTGGCCTAGCCCCGCGTCTCGCCGAGTCGTGCCGCCTGGAGCTGTTTCCTAGTGGGAACCTGCAAGCTATAGCTCTCCACTCCAGAGAGCTCTGCGGCTTCGCTTTAGCCCCAGCCTTGGCTCATCCCGACCGCTGCCGTCATATTCTCCTGCTCCCCAGCAAAGCAAAATTCTCCGAATCTCTTTACTAACAAGATCAATCAGGCTGTTGGCAGACTAACCACCATTCTGGAGCTGCTGAGGTCCTTCACCAATGACTACATTCGCCAGACCAACCTTCTGCTCGGCGAGGGCACTGCTGAGGGCCCCCAGGGCGACCTTCTCAACACCTTTGAGAATGCCGCCGCCCAGCTCATGATGCCTGGCATCCCAGACATGACGCCCCTCGTTGAGGAGAAGAAGGAGCGCAAGAAGCGCACTCACGACCCCAACGCCCCCAAGCGCCCCCTGACCCCCTACTTCCTCTACATGCAGCACGCCCGCTCCATCATTGCCAACGACCTTGGCGCTGATGCTCCCAAGGGCGCTGTCCAGGAAGAGGGCCAGCGACGATGGGCTCACATGACTCCTCAGGAGAAGCAGGGCTGGAACAACGCCTACCAGTACAACCTGCGCCTCTACAATGCCCGTGTTCACTCCTACAAGAACGGCAACCCCCTGGCCAAGAACATGAGCGATGAGGAGGCGCTTAAGTACGCCGAGGATTTCCATATCCCGATGCCAGAGCTCAAGGAGGCGGCTGCTCAGTCTGATGCCCCCGTCAATGACCAGGATGCTATTGCAGAGCAGCTGCAGCAGGTCGCCGCCGCCCCCTCTGAGAATGAGGAGGAAGCCCCAGCCAAGACCCCCAAGAAGCCCGCTTCCACCCGCAAGCGCAAGACTGCCACCCCTGCCGCTGAGGTAGAGACGCCCAAGGTCGCTGCGCCTGCCAGCCCGGATAAGAAGCGGAGGAGGACATCGACCAAGGCCGCTGAGCCCGAGAAGGAGGAGCCCAAGAAGTCGGGACGCAAGAAGACTAAGAGCACTTGAGTGACCAACGTTTTTCGGCTGTGGTAGCCCAAGCTGCTGCTCTTCCTGCCATCCATTGCTTCTCTAGCTGTCTCGGCACGAGCGACGAAAGAGGGGACTTCTGGAAGAGCAATCCCTTTATTCGCGCTCATCTTATTCTACATCATCTTGTGTTACCTACAAACCGCAACTAAAGAATTGCGGAGAAGATTGTCGCCTCTGTTTTTAGCAAGTTGGCTCTCGGTTTTCCTTTTTGGTTCTTACTTGAACCATGATACTTTGCATGAGAATGCCACGGCTCTTTAGTCTTCGGCTTTCGTTCTCTTTCCATCTACCGGGCTTGCCTAGGTGGCTTGTCCTACATGTGTGTGTGCTCTGATATGATAAAGGAATCAGTTTCCTTTTACCTCCTTCTATTATATCTCGCTTTCTTTTGACTGCTCTTTTAGCTGCAGTCTGGTGGTCAGTATAAAAATGGTTATAAGGGCGTATAGTTATTCTTCTTACTTTTCTGTTTTTTTTTTTTTTTCTTTCTTTCTTTCTTTCTTTCTTTCTTTCTTTCTTTCTTTCTTTCTTTCTTTCTTTTTTTTTTTGGTTGGTTAGTTATCTGGGACAAAGGGCGGAATGGCGGTTTTACGTCGTGTATTTAAGTCTCCAAGCTCGTGTTGAACGGCCGAACTTTGTATGCGATAATGAAAGCAATGATTACGCAAATGACTGTCCCTTTTCCACCCTTCGTGACATTTATAGTTGATGAATGAAAAATAGCCTGTTTCTCTACTCCAACAGTGACTAGTTATACTGCCAAAGCTCGTCCTTTTGTTGCGTATTACGTTGCGGTTTCTCGTTTCCAGATGCTTTGGCGGGCGTTTCTATTTTACTGATAGCTACGGAGCTTGCTGACTTCATCTCCTCAAGCAGATTGTTGATGTCCCATGGCGTTTCGTTGCGCAGGATGCGCATATTGTTTACTTCACCCAAAAACCCCGCGTCAAATCATGTGAAGCAATTATATTCCAAATATTCCAGCGTGTTTAGACAGCTGCATTAAACTAATACTAGTCGATGTGCTTGTTATAAGCTCACATTATTCATTCCCTAGGTCACTCTCGCAACCATCTCACCAATGGTTTCCCGTTCATTATACGTTTCAACATAAAAGCACCCAGTAGTTGTTCAGAGAGAGAGCCTCCTAGGCATGTCAAAGGACTGACTAGCCGGTGTTTCTACTCGACTAGCTACCCCATGCGCTGGCGTCTGCGCCAGACGGGTAAAAGTAGGCCACAACAGCAATGATGCAGTAGACTGCACACAGCAGAGCGCCTTCAAGGTAGTTGCTGCGGCCGTCCAAAACAAGAAAGTTGACCATAAACGTTGACACAAAGAGACAAACCGTCTCAAACAGGGTGAAATACAACGTCATCGGCTTGTCCATGATCCAGCCGAGGATAACAACCAGGGGAGTGACAAAAATGGCAATCTGGATGGAGCTGCCAATGGCGACACCAATGGCCAGATCCATCTTGTTCTTCATTGCGACGGTGACGGATGTGACGTGCTCAGCTGCGTTACCAACAATGGGTAGGACAATCAGACCGATAAAGACTTCGCCGACACTCGATGTAGCAACCACGTCTTCGATGGAACCAATGAGAAACTCGGCACACGCTGCGACAAGGCCAGTGGTGACAAGCAAAAGGATGATTGCAGCCGATTGGGTAAGGTGCTCCTCCTCCTCCTCCTCTTTGATTCCGCTCAGTGAGCGACTCACAGCAGTCAATGGCACCTGGGCCGGCAGCATAGCACCGGGAGGTCGAAGCTGGTGGTTCAGCCTGTCAGGAAGAGAGTTGGTTCGTCGGACGCCGTAGCGAACACGAGGCACCGGACCAGCGGGAACAGCAGTGACGGGATCCAACCCGGGCTTCTGTACGAAGACGGTGGGCGCCAAATTCTTCACAGACACAGAGCGCAGAGCGGGGAACGTCGGACGCTTGGATCCATTGCCAGCTTCGTTGCCACTGTTTGTGGCTTCCGCGTCGTTGGGAATAGCAAAGTCGACACGGCGAGGTTCTCCATCTCCATGTGAGTTCTGGTCAGGCTGTTCGGTAATCGTCTGTTGGGCATCTCCCTCTGCGTCACGCTGGTGACGACGACGCTGCTTCTTGCTCTTTTTGCGCAGGTGTCGAATGCTGGGTCTTCTGTGCTTGCGATGGGACCTCTCGTCATCTTCGATAGCCTCCTCATTAGTCTCGGTTGAAGAGAGCCTAGGGAATTGAGGGCGCGAAGATGTTTCAGAAGATTCTTCCTGAGGGCTAGTGGCATTGGTTCCAAAAGACGAAGTCCTGGTGGGAAGCTCGCTAGTCTCCACGGAGGCAACCGACGACTTTCTTCTGCGTCCATGGCGGAGAACCTTTCTCATCGCACGGCGAACAGTGTCCCGGGAGTGGCTGGAGTCATCGGAATCAGAGCTGGAATCAGAGCTAGACTCCGAGCTTGAAGCATCCAGCCATGCAGCGGCAGGACCTGGAACTGACTCGGCGTCGACAATATTCTGAGGAGTCGACTCATAGAGGTATGCGTGGGATTTGAGCTGGAAAAGAAGATAAATGGCGTAGACCAGTAAAAGAATCTGCCATGTGTGGTTAGAAGTCGGTTGGCGCATTTTGACAAGAAGGATTTCAACTTACAACACTGGTACCGCGGCTGATCTTGAGTGACTGGCGGTCCGCCAAGCTTGCATCGTTGAATGATGCGTGGAAAGCCGTCTGGAAAGGAGTTAGCAATTGGCTTAAAGAAAGGCAAGTCGAGTAAGATGGAACATACAGGCAAGACCAGACTGATGACGCTCAGACTGAGAAGACAGGCACTCATCTGAGTAACGGTGCTGTTGTAGACTTGCTCTCGGAAGCGCAAACCACCGAGGAAAAAGCCCATTCCCAGAATGAGGAGCAGGTTGGCAAGAATGGAGCCCAGCAGAGATGCCTGGACGATACGGATCTCATTCTTGACCAGGGCAATGATGAAGATGATGAGTTCCACGGCATTGCCAAACGTCACGTTGAGCAGAGCGCCAAGCGCGTCGCCCATCTTACTGGCCACCGACTCGGTCGCGAACGCGAGCAGGCCAGCGAGGGGAATCACGGCAATACAGTTCATGGCGAAGACGATGCCGCTATTAATGCCATTGATGTTGGCGAGAATGATGCCCAGGGGCACGAATACGAGCAGGACATTGAACCAGCTGTGGGTCATGACGAGCCAGAAGGATCTACGAAACTCTTGGACAAAGGTGCGCTTCTTCTGGCCGTCCTGTTGATTCTCGATTCCGTCGTCGGAATTGGTGGTGGTGTCGGGGGCAAGGGTGCTTTCGTGGGCCTCCTTAGTTCCTACGAAAGACCCCGGCCTCTCATCCTGCGCGGCTGGCGCTGTCGAGCGCTTCTTGAGCTTGAGCGACGACTTGAGGAAGTCCGTGCCGGGGATCTTGTTGACGATGAAGGGAGCATCGTTGCTGAGGGGAGACACGGGGCCGGCATTGTGGCTGTCGGGTGTCTGGAGGTTGTTGGGAGATGTTGCGGCAGAGGCAGACAAGTCACGGAGCTCGGTATCCGGCTGGTCGGAGAGTCCATCCGCTACGGGCTGAGCATCAGAGCGTTTGGAAGCTATATCGGGGTCGGATGAGGCCTCCTTCATCGAACAGGTGTTGGAGAGCGGCGAGCACGCGTGTGGCAAAAGGTGCAAGGAAGAAGCGATGCGCAATCCAGCAAGGGATTGTGGGTATGGCCAAGAGTAGGCTGCAATAAGAGGTTCAAAGGCCCTTTGGGAGAAGAGGCAATTGAGAGGAGAGAGGGAGGAAGAGAGAGAGGAAGTAGGGAATCGAGGCCAACAGCACAATCAGAGGCGGGAATCGGGATCCCTTTTTAAAGTCGTCGAGCGGTAGCGTGAGACGAGACAAACGGGGAATGTGGATGACGCTGGCGGGTGGGGACGGCGCCACGATAGATGGCTCCGTAGCCTGGCACCTTATCTGCGTTCAGTGCTTGTGCCTGGCCACGCCCGCTGGAGCGCAGAGCGCCACAATGCCGCTATCGAATGTGGCGGGCTCTACGGAGTACACAACAGCAGCAGCCACAATTGCATATGACTTCCATCTAACTACTAGTACTAGTACTGCTAATAGTACCAGTGACTACTACACGCAGCAATAGGGAGACAATGCAGCATCATCAATTCCAGGGTTCACGTCCAGCTCCGTAGCCTTCAAGCCTAGTGGAGAGACGCAAGCAAGGCAGCGCCCAATCACCAGCCGCAGGTTCCTCCTAGGGCTACATCATCGCAGCGTCGCCAAAGTTCCGCTGTTTATGCGCTAGCAACCAGCACCAGCAGGCATTCGCAGGTGGGCGCAACAACACGCTGGCGGCTTGGCGCTGTAATCACGGCGTGCAAGACTTGCGGCCGTGGCCAATGTGGACGAAACAGGCCGGCTCTGTCCACCGCCATTCGATTCGTTCAATGATAGCACAGAAATGCAATTCCAAGTTTCAATGCTGGTCATCCAGAATCTCATCATCATCCGTGCTACCACTCCAGCGTACGGAGTACAATCACACATTGAACGCAGATGATATCGAATCTGAAAAAGCGAATCGTCCCCCCTTGGACAGCAGCCGATTCCCGAGACACACATCGGCCGGGATAAGACAAACGAGGCCCGCAAGCCAACGGCCTAGAACTCGCCGGATCACCTCTTTCTCTCCCGCAGTCACAATCTCACTCAAATATAAAAAAACTCCCGAAGCGATGAGAACCTTTCAACGGCACTTGCATTCCACAAATCGGCATACACAAGTTATCTGCCGTCCGTCCTGCGTGCGTACAGTAGTTTGTTAGTGCCAGCTTCAGCCCAAGTCAGCCCATCCCCACAACTGCAAGGAAAACGGTCCAAGCTCAGCAAGGAACCCCACGCGCGTCTCCAAGGGTCGTCTACCGCTTCCCCCTTCTCTTTTCTTTTTCACTCCGCGTATTTTATACGTGTACGAATGCATACAACAAATTACTTGGCAAATTTCAATTGACAGACAAAGAATGCCATCATCATCCATCCATCAATTGCCAAAAAAAGAAGATTGAAATACACCAGCAAACATGCTTTTCAACGCGTAAATCCAACAAAGACAAACACTCGAATCCTT
Source organism: Trichoderma sp. CBMAI-0020 (assembly GCA_030708095.1). Lineage (NCBI taxonomy): Eukaryota > Fungi > Ascomycota > Sordariomycetes > Hypocreales > Hypocreaceae > Trichoderma > Trichoderma sp. CBMAI-0020. The sequence continues at coordinate 3,237,877 of JAJNCI010000001.1, forward strand.
CCCGTCCCAAAGCAGGAAATCCCATGCGAGCCTCGTTCCCAAAGCGGGAAAGCTTCTTCTAGCAGCTAAGCCTCCTCCGCCCCATAGTAGCTTCGCCACAATACCCGCCATAGAAAACAAGGAGCATCAGCCACACTACCACGTGTATGACGTTGTATTAGTGTCAATTCGTGTCAAAACGCACTTCTCGGTGAATTCCTGCCCGGACTTTTTACTTCGGACGTAGCATTCTAGATCTTACAATTTATGGCAAATTCCCGCGATATCGTGTGTTCGCAGAGGCCCTTAGATTTTTTTCACCGAGCTCAAGGCAACTTCAAGTGACGTAGTTTGTCCTCTGTGAAACGAAGCCCAAGGCCAAGGAATGCGGCTCTCTTGCCGTTCATTCTCAGTACAAGACGTGGTGAAACAGAGACTCGGCATCCTTTATCCGTCGAATACAATTGCTACCTATATACTAATTTGTCTATGGATGATACCATACATGTGATAAAACTGGCAGTTTTACCAGATAATGGTTTCACGCATCTCTACCCGATACATATCAGCCATGAATAATAAATCTAATGTAACAAGCCAAAACCATCATATTACAAGTAATTATCACTCAATACGGAAACCAAAAAAATTCATGCGCGCGAAAATACTCCTCATATTGATTCTTCTTTCTGCCCCCTTTCAAATGATGAAGAAAAAAAAAGTAAAAACAAATCACAGCTCTCTCTCTCTTTCTTCACCTCCACCCCCATCCCGTATATGCGCATCTTTGTCACCTCATAGACTCCGCTCAATTTGCCCTGCCAAAATGCTGCCCAGCACAAGAAAAAGAAAAAAGAAAAGAAAAGACTAGACAAATACAAGTACACACCAATTCGGGTATACCGAACAATAATCCCAACATACCGTATCAAACTTTCTACTAAGCTTGAAGAAAAAAAAAAAAAAAAGAGATACAAAACAATAAATAAGCAAGTAAATAGTACCTTGGGCGTTCTGATATACCACATCACGAATATCCCACAACCAGATCTAGTCGAGGTGTTTTTGGTTTGTGTGTAATTTTGTTCATAACAGCCTCCACACGAGCGCAATATACGATTTGCAAGATCATGCTAAACGAAAATACAGTACAAAGGAAAGGCGAGAAAATTGAAAAGTAAAAAAGAAAATTGCCAAACAAGGCATGCCAACTTCCCCAGCAGTAGGCCCCTGTAAAGAATGGAGAGCTGCTATGTTGGCTGGCTTTCGTCAACGAGAAGAATTAAATAGGCCGAATGATATCTGCTTTGCGCGCTTTGATGATTACAACTTGATGTTGACAAAAATTTGGCGATGCCATCCTGCTCAGAAAAGAAATATATAAGACAACAACAAAGCCACGAAACGCATCCGGTCGATCCAAGGAGCCGAGGCCCTCGGAAGAGACGTAGCACTAAGTTTTTTTTTCGATCTGGGTCGACGCGAAATCGTGATGAAACATCTGCTTTACGCCCATCTCAGGCGAACCGTTATCGGTCATCTCCTCCTCTGGCCTTGCCTCGTCTCCGGAAAAAGTCCATGACACGCTTGGCAGCTCCACTGCTTCCCTCGTGGCCTCGGTACTCTCCCTGGTCGTAGGCATCCACAAAGCGTTTGTGAGGCTTCTGTAACACTCCTCTGCTAGAATTGATGCCGCGTCCATCAAAGCCTTCAGACTGAGTGTATCCGTATTGGTACGGGCCCTGCCTAGCTCCAGGAGGCGGGCGCAGCTCTACAGAGGTATCGGATGCGCTGTTGAGATGGGTGCCTTGTTGCAAGTACGGAGGGATGGCATTAGGTCGCCTGGCTGCATCCGTGGGGGCCAGGTTGTTGTTTTGGGTCGGGTGGGAAACGGCCGTGTCTAATGGCTGGCCGTCGTATGCATTGTCAAAGAAAGGTGTGCTGCCTCCGTGGGATGTGACACTCCGTCCAAGGTCAGCAGCGCGAGGGTTCTGGATGGGCAGGTCTTGCTGAGATTGATACTCAGAAGGAGGGCCGCTTCCATAGTCCTTGGGAGGATTGAAGGACTTGAGAGAGAAGGATGCGGGGAGAAGCGAAAAACGTCGGCGCTCTTTTTTATCGACAATCGAGTCTTGAGAACCGTTTATACTGCCGCTCCTCTTCTTTCCAAGCCCAAGGGTAAAGGATCGGCGTGACGCCTTTGAGTCTATCGACCGCCGTGACTGGGGCTCCTCCGGTCCCGTTGCTGCCACCATTCCAGAATTGGCCATGCTGATAGGAGGGTACTTTTTGGATTTTTCCGTCGCTGGCTCGGCCTTCTTCCCCTTGCGTCCAAACATGGACCCGCTACGGCCCAGGAGCTTCGAGCCAATGTCTCCTATCGTATTGGACCTCTTGTGTCCCTTTCCATCACTGCTCTTAGGCTCATGGAAGCCTGACATCCTCGCAAATTTGGGGGGCACGTTGGTATTGGTCCTTTCCATGGCATCTTCCTCAGCATTGGTAGGCTGTTGGATGCGGCCTTGAACATTGGTGTCGGCGATGGCAGGGGGGGCAGGCTGGCCATAATTGCCTCCAGACTGCAGGCCAAGTGAAGTAGCAGACTCCCGAGAATTGCCAGTGCGGGGCCGGTTGGTGTTTGTCGCAGGGACGCTGATGGAAAATGTGTTGTCCGAGGCCGCACGAACATCTCTTGTCGGCCGTGTCGGTTGAAGCAATCCCGTCGTTTGCGCCGCTGGAGCCGGTCCTCTCTTTGACTGCGGCCGTGAGTGTGAGACATGCTCGTCGTCCACCGACAAATCTTCCGTCTCTTGATGGTGTCGAGAAGTTGGCCGAGACTGATGGCCGGCAACCTCCGGCTCGAGGCCGCCACGCTGTGTCCGAGTGACGGGCGCGACGTACTCGACCTGGACGGTGCGGCGTTTGGCGTCTTTGGGAGTGCGCTGGGTGCTTTCGGGAGGAGAATCGATCTTGCCGTGCGCCTTCGCCAGGCCACCAACAGCAGACGGCTGGGGAGTCTTTTGTTTCGGTGCTTCGCGGACAGAAGCGCTTCTCGTGACCATGGGGGCCTCGGCATAGTCAGAGCCAGTGGCGCTGACGCTCTGGACCTCGGACGGAGAAGTGGTTGAGCTGGTAATGAACTCGACAACGTGAGCATACTCGCTCAACCAGCTATGGCGCGCCACCTCGAATAAATCGGCTCGCTTTCTCGGGTTGGGCACCAGAATTCGCCGTAATAGGTCTCGTGCATGTGGTGTCACGTATTCGGGGAATGTCAGTGGTGTCGTAACGATGTACTTGTAGAGAAGGTTGATGTTATCGCCTTCGGGGTTAGCAGGGTCGTCGTCGAAAGGAAGATAGCCAGCAAGCATGGCGTACTATATGTCATTTCCCAGAGCCGTTAGCCATTATTTGATCTGAAGAGAAGAGAAGAGAAGAGAAAGGAGTCTGTACTCACCAAGATGACACCGCAGCTCCACACATCAACCTTCCTTCCGGTATACAGCGAATCGCTCACGACGAGCTCTGGTGCAGCATAGCAGGGACTTCCACAGCTGGTCTGCATCAAATCACCCTTGCGCATGCCATTGGACTTGATCTTGTCGAGACCCAGCCGCTTGACAAATTCGCGATCCGATAGATTCAGCTCTTCCTCCTCAGTCAGCTCATCGTGAGAGTCAAACGTGTTGGCAAAGCCAAAGTCAGTAATGATGATGTTTCGATTGCGATCCAGGAGCAAGTTTTCTAGCTTGAGGTCACGGTGCACGATGCCCTTCTTGTGGAGGTAGCCCACTCCAGAGACCAGCTGAGAAAAGAGTCGGCGTGCTGAGTTGTCTTTTAGGTAACGGTGGTTCAAAATGTAGTCAAAGAGCTCGCCCCCAGATGCGTATTCGAGAATAATGCCAATGTATCTATCGGTTTCCACCATGTCTATCAATCGCACAATATTTGGGTGGTGAATGCCGCGGAGAATGGTGACTTCGCGCTTAATCTTGGCCAACCGAGTTGGGTTGTGGCCTACGGTATCTCTTTTGATGAGTTTAATGGCAACCTGTACCATATTAATGTTAGCATTGCCAGTTTCTCAGTGATGGCTCCCTTGTCCAGGTTCCGTCTCCCTCATCTTATTCTCACTCTCACTCTTACTCTCACTCTCACTCTCACAGCCTGGGCATGGGGATTAAGAGAAATAGAATCAATACTCACTTGCACGCTGCTATCCTGCTTCCAGCCAAGCTTCACCTTTCCAAACTCTCCTTCACCAATGGTATTTCCCAGGATAAAGTCGCCAAACTTGGTAGTCGCCTTGTTGTTGCGACTGTGGTCATGGCGGCTTCGAGCGCCGCGTCGCTCCTCGGAGCCCGCGTTCATGGATACGACAGGAGGCGGCGCGGCGGGATCGACGTCGTGGGCTGCGTTCTGGTAGGCTCCTCGGCCGGTCGCTTCTTCGCCGTTGGAAATGACCCGGTACAGGTTTTCGCTCGCCTCGCGCGACGGCTTGGAGTTTGTTGCTGTCTGATGAGTGCGGACGGGGATGGGGATGGAGGAAGGCGTATCGGCGGCATGGCCACTGCGAACGCTGGGCACCGCCTGGGCTGCGGCCGAATCCTGCGGCGTGTGGTAGCCCTGCGCCCTCTTGCTCCGGGCGTGGTCGGCGGTGCCATTTGTGTCACCGCGAGGGGCGATCCGCGAGCCGTCGACCTGCACGCGGCGCGGCGAATTGTTCATCTTGTCGCTGCGTCCCTGGCTGGCGTCGGGATTGTTGGATGAGGTTCGTGGAGGGGCGGTAGGCGCGGACGACAGGCGGTCAGTCCTGGACTGTTGGTCGGCCGCACGAGTCGCGCTGGTGGGAATGCGAGAGCTCACAGGAGCGCTGGCGTCGGACGGGACAGAGGCGCCGGGGCCGCTGGACTTGCGAGAGGAAGGACGCCTTGACGATGGTGGTGTTGAGGCGCTCTGCTGGGCATTGTGGATTTCCCGATTGGGGGAAGACTGCGGCTGCGAGAACTGGCGGCTGGAGGGCGAAGGCAACGCGGTTGGCTGGTGAGGAGGGGCCGTCTGGAGAGCAGCCGACGACATGCTTCCGCGTTGCTACGGGATGATTGCCGGCCCACTAAGGCCAGTCGACGGACTTGGGCGGACTCGGCGAGCGCAGCTCTAGAAGAAAATAGCCTGCTTCGAGGTTTCCCCAGGCCTTGTGCGAGAGGACCAGGCGATGTGATGGCTGCCCGGTGCTGATTGATATCAAACTCGATGGTGTATCGACGCCGGCAGTCGAATGCAGGAGCGCGCCGCGGATGGGAAAGGCTCCGAAGCAGCAAAGCACGAGTAGCGTGTCGTGGTGGTGTGTATCAGAGAGGAGGATGGGATGAGAGAGAGAAATGGGTCACAACAGTCAGACGGGCTGCTAATCAAATCAAACGAGGAGTGGTGTGTGAGCCGTGCTGGCGAGGCCAAGGGCGACCAAAGACAAGATTCAGGTCCTTCTCTGAACAGCGCCAACAAGCCGATTCAGCACCGCACTAGTATTTCATGGTTGACCACAGTGAACCCGGGCTTTGTTTTTTTTGTTTTTTTTTTCCCTCTCTGGCCTTTGATGTTTCACAGACGAAGCGTCGCCGTCCAGCAGATGGCAGAAAACTGCGTCCCCTGAGTGGACAGGCCGGGTGGACGCGCGCAGGGCCCCAGGGGGGGGTTGCCAGAGAGAGACCGGCCGCTGGGAGGAGCTGACAGGGTTGTGCAGAGTAGCGGCAGCAGTAGGGCGGGATGCGCTCGGATTGGGTGCCTCTTTTCGTCCTCCAATATGCCAGCCGAGTGCTGGTTCGTCTCAGCGCGCCCCGGCAGGCCGACGAGGTGAGGTTGTCGAGAGTTGAAGACGGGCAGCGTTTTGGCTTGTTAGTGGAAAGCCTCAGCGGTTGCTTTTCTTAGCTGAGCTGAGCTGAGCACTTGACGCCTTTGCCACAGTTGCGGCGCGAGGTACACATTGCCTGGCGCAAGGGCGAGGCAGGTACTCGGCGAGCGTCTGGGCTACCAGAATCTAAAAAAAGCCCAAAGTTACCTGCGTCTATATTGATTGTGCCACGGGTAAGACGACCAGCGCTATGGGGCATCTATTTACGATCCGTTTGGTCATACACATCATACAGTACACATGATACAAGCACACTGCGGTTGCGGCAGAAACGAGGGCGAGCAACGGCCCAGGGCTCAAGGGCCAGCTTTTGCGAAATTGAAACTGATGGCTGCTGCAGCAATGAGATGAGCAGCGCAGCGCGGCAGCCCCAGTGGAGCCCTTCTAGCGGAGCTTCCAGCGCTACGCCGCCTGTAGTGGCTCCAGGTGGCCCTGGACCTGGACCCGAGCCCGGGCCTGGTGCCTGAGCACATGCACGGGGCATGCATGCGTGCGCTGTACTGCTGCAAATGCTACCATCGCTGGCCGGCCTCGTTCTCTGCGAGTACCTGCTGCCGCGCGCGCCTGTCCGCGACTCTCGAGGTATCTGCCGCCGCGCAGTTGTCGCAGCCGAAACGCGCTAGATCCAGGGGTCCCCGTCGTTCCTGCATGCGAGCCGCAGCGCCTGTACGAGCCGGATATTTATTTATATTGCAAGCAGCAGCGCATGCATGACTGACGGGCAGCGTGGCAGCGTCACAAATAAACCCCTCCAAATTAGCTCAATCTCACCCGAGCAACGGCAGAGCCCTGGGGCTGCAAGCACTGAATGAACCCGGGCCTGTGTCCTGGTCATTGATTGCCATTGCTGATGCCTGTGCTTGGCAGGTGTGGGAGCCGTCAATGCGGTGAATGGATGGATGGATGAATGAATGAATGAATGGACACCGAGGCAAACAGATTGTATGAGGCTGGTGTCAAGATATTGGCCAGGCTCAATCTCATTACCCATACAGTACGAGACTCAGCATGCAAAGACTCTAAATACTGCCGCTTGTCTGTGCCTACCTTGCCCGATGCATGCTCCATACATACAGCAGGTACATTTGCCATAAACGAAGCTGGACGGTAGCTTTGCTTCGGTGACGCCGCAAACAAGCCCGCCTGGACTTGGCCTGGGCGCAAGGGAGAGGCCCGTAGCGCAGCCGTGGGGATCCATACAAACTGGATGTTGTTTTGCGCTTCAATTATAATTAGACACGAGCAAACAAAAAAACGGGAACTGGTTCGCTTGGGCAGATTTGCAATTCAACGTGAAGTCGAGGGAGAGATAGGAGCCTCTCGGAAATCAAAATCAACACCAATGCAATCGCAATGATTCAATTGCAATAGCAACAAGTGCCACCGTCTGTAATATCAATCCATTATACGACACTAGAGGGAAATTTTAGCTGCTGGAGCCGCCCAATTTCAAATTTCGATCGCGCATCCGCCGTCGCTCGCGGCCGTCGTGCGGGCTTCCCTTCGCCGCTACCCCAGCACGAATATAGAGGAGCATGTGCAGGAAATGCGGGCGGCTAACTATACTGTATGTACCTGTACTAAAGTAATCTCGATCCCGGCTGTGAGATTGCGATGCTGCGCGCTTTTCGAGCCATACGGCGCAGGCTGGCCTGCCGAAATAAGTAATGCGTCCTGGTAGCAATATTACTGCTCTGGACATATTGAAGCCTCGGGCCTGAAATCATCTGATGATGCTTCCACCGAAAGTGACCTCATCAATGCTAGCATCCAAGCATCACTCGGCGGCTTGCCCCATCCATAGCTCTTCTCCATGCTCCATCGACTAATTGACTAGATGGCTGGCTCTGCGAGTAATTCAGCTACTGCTCCTACACCAAGTCATTGATGCCATGAACCAAAAGTCAATATCTCAACTAACAGACAAGCCTGATCCGGCAGCAGAAAATCCCAACTTGCTCGCACATCACCGCATAGCATCCAATTAGGCATGTCGCCATCGTTTGCGTATAATGCTCTAGTACTAGTAAATATGATGTATGCCTGGATGTAAGACAAAAAAAAGTTATTTTGCACCCTTTTTCTTTTGTTTATCAACCGTGCCCAAGCATTGAAACACCTCCTTTTCACCACCCGTCCAATTCCCTTCTCAGCGCACCACACCCACCTCACAAAGACCACCTGCTCAATGTGTTTTAGTTTTTTTTTTTTTTTTGTTGTTCCGCAACTCAAACGATGAGCATCATATTATACCAGCAGACGCTCATTCTATCCTTTCTTGTATTCTTTTTCCTTCTCCCGGGTTGGGTCACAACATACGAAATAAAGCCCCCGCTTTTCAGGCCCTTTTGTGAACGAACCCGAGACAAGGCTCGCTCAAAGGTGAAACCCGTGTGGCACATCCCCAATTTCCCCCATCTGCATATCGTAAACATTGTTTCGATCCCATTAATGTCGATGAAACAAATTCTCCGTGCGCTCTCTTTTCCTTGTATCTTGCAGTGTTACTACTAGTAGTTTATATGTTGCCACTGGGCACAAAGAACAAAACACCTCGCATTTGCTAGATATGGAGTATCTCGTTTGAAGGCCCCGTCCTGGCATCATTTCGCAGATCCACCGCATTGTTCGTGCAAGAGAAGCGCTTGCTGATCGCATTGATGCCGGAAATGAGCGACTTGGCTCGCACGAGTTAAAATAGCTTCATATTGGCTCTCGATTCGTCAAAGCACCCGCGACGCATCCTGCAGGAAGGATCAAGGGGTAATCAATCGCTATATGCATTTATACTTTCTACTACGTAGTACTAGTAATTCTGCAGCCAGGATAACGGCCAGCCCATGCAATCCAATCGTCGATTAGCATCTGTGCACACGAATAGGATCGCCTGATGAGATGCTAGATACCCGTCCAACTCTACTTAGCGCGCCAAGTCTACAAACTCTACAAAGTCAACATCCGAAGTGGTATCTTGCATGCAAAGCTTCGGCTTTCAGCCACTCTCATCCAATCGGAGCACCGACATCATGTTAGTCCATTACCCAATGTAGACGAAGAGCCTCCCTTGTTGTGTCTCCGAGTCCTGTTCTGGTGCTGTATGCACCTAGGGTAGACACTACGTATTAGAGTAGAAAGTCAAAGTGATGTTTTCGACTCTTTGGATCAGTCGGCTGACAGCGGACACTGACACGTGGATCATACGACCATTGCCGTCATTTCCTTGATATACTCTATTTTCCAACACGTCTTTACAGTTTGATGGATATATCGTACATATCAAGCAGAACCGCAACACCCGTAACAGTCGCCGTGTAGGTTATGAGAATCCCCATGGCCTGAACTGGAGTGGCATCCAAAGTTGGAATAGTCATGTTAACAAGGCCAGTCAGCAGATTAGCAATGAGGAACACTGCCAGGCCATTGCGATTATACGCTTTCAAAACATAGCTCGTGGCCACTTCGTATGCCTCCTTCTCGGATCGGGCATCCGTTGCGTTGTAAAAGGCAGGGAAGAAGATAGTATCGATGATGCAGAAAGCTAGAATCTGCCACGAGTTGAAAGCCGCCACCCAGAGGACATAGGGTAGGTTGGCCAAGCGGCGCGAGACTGTCAGGCCAAACCCAAAGTTGTAGCTGGTGGTGACGGTGTATAACACGGTCCAGATTCCGGCCCAAACAGCAATCGTCATGAGTAGCGTGTTCCTTTGCATGCCCGCGGGCGAATTGCTGCTTGATGTGATGCTCCGAGGAATAACGAATTTGCCGAGGTCCTGTCCAGCCAGGAAAATGGAAAGATAGCCTATGAAGCTAAAGACACCCTCTCTGTTCATGGAGAGGAGATCTACCCTAGGGGCGGTGAGAACAAACGCTTTGAGATCCGTGCTTTCAAGGACGACCTGGTATGTGCCCACGAGGAGCAGAGCCAGTGCTGCATGCGACGGAATGACATCGAAGATGGTCTGGAAGATTGCCACAAAGGGAGGAAGGAGGCCCAGCGTGAAGAAAAAATTCCAATGGACTCCGTACTCTGACACGTGTTCAGCATACTCGAGTCCTTTGACACTCAAAAGGCGGATGAAACCCAGCACCAGCAGCGGGATGGAATGGCGGAATGATTGCAGTAACCGGACAGCCAGTGAGGTCTGACGGCCCGTGGCTCTTTCTTTGAGGACAGGACGAGCTGCCACAATGCCGGCGGAGAAGACAAAAGAGCCAACGCCCATGTCCATCAGGGACGTGCCCCAGGTCTCGACCTTGGCAAATCGCCGCGGGAAGAGGCGGAAATCCACCGCCAGGATGGCAACGCAGGTGGTGATCATCATGTATCCGCGATACGTTGTGAGAAAGGGTTTGATGCTCAGCACGGGACGGGGCTCTGAGGCGGCTTTAGACTGGGCATTTGGGGGAAGCTTGGGCTTTCTCTTTGGTCCCCCGGTGGTGGAGGGCAGGAACCAGATCAACAGCGCCGGCGCAAGCAGAAGCAGATTCAGCAAGACCGGCGAGTCCGCGTAGAGGGTGATGCCCAACAGAAAAGTGCCTACAGTGAGTGAGAAGTCGACGACAAAGCCGAGGGCCGAGTAGGGCCTGAAGAAGGACTGCCGCGCCTGGAGAACAGACCACAGCAGCATGGCCGCCTAATGCTCGCGGGTTAGCACTTGGCCTGAGAACCATGGCCACCAGACAAGAGCTGAACTCACGGGTGCTACGGCTGTGACGAAGCTGATTTCAGAGACGGAGCCGCCCGTCAAATTGGACACGAAGTCCTCTTTGCGCTGCTTGTAGCTCGCCATGTTGCGACTCAATGATATTACGAGTTCGTTGTTCAGGGGGTCAAGTCCAACAGCCTATCGCATGGTGGCTGAATGACAATCAGGCTTGAAAAAAAAAAAAAAAAACAAGAAAAATAGTATGCTGAGCGAGTTTTTCCAACGAAGTCCAAGCGTTGACGCTGTTCCTTTGATGCCTTTTTGCTGTGTTGTCAACCCGATGTTGAAAGGCCGCGGTCGTGTAAGCCAATCATTTTGCGCTTCGTGGACAGTTCTCGCTCAGTATGGGCCATCACGTGCGCGGCCCCAGGATCAAGCATCTGAGTCCATTTGCCGTCCTCAGCCTGTTCAGGCAGTGAGTGCCCTAAACGTCTTCCTTCAACCTTTAAAAAAAAAAAAAAAAAAAAAAAAAAAAAACAGGCAATCCAAGAAGGGGTTAAAAAAAAGGAGAGGTCGGTTCTTGAAAGCGCTTTCATGCTGCGCAATCAAGTTGGCACTTGTCTCCTGCAGAAATCGGTTTCTTTGTTGCAGGGAGCAAACTCAGACCACTGACAATGCGCGCGCCTTTGTCGCCAGTGACCGCATCGCCGTCACCAACCACCAGTTGGCCTTTGTGGCACGCCCCCTAGAAAAAGAAAGGAAAATCTTGAACAGACGAGAGGGAAATAGCGGAAAATGAAGTGGGCAATGGTGAAGGAGTGAACGCAGCGCAATTAAACCACGCCGTTGTTGCAGCGTCAAAGAGCGCTGATACGGCAACAAACATTGAACATGCATGCACCAGAACAGCGATATATCAAGCCTGATATCGCATCAGTGTTGCCGATATAACTCTGGAGATTGCCCATAGTCAAATCCCACAGAAACAACCCCCCCTCAGTTGCATCTGACAGCGATACATCCTTCATTTACATGCAATTCAGCGCACAGATAGCCACTCCATCCTCTCGCCATGTCGTCCATCCATGCACGGAGCCGCCGAGCTCATCGCCCCAACATCGCGCCTATCAAGACCGACACTTCAAGCTTCCCAGATGTCTCCCGCAGATACTCAGGCCGGCCATCTGTTCCTTATAGTGCGACGAGTCGCTCAAGACTCAACTCAATCAGCTACGCGCAAGATGCGATGCACTCCGGCCCCAGCCCCATGAGACGCAACCTCAGCGACGCTTCCGATATGGCGGCTCCATATGTCTGGGTTTCGAGGCAATTCTGCCCAACTCCCGTGTCTGAGATCTCGCCGCACACAAAGGTCTGGCCTACTGTTTTCGAGACGCATGCAAGACGGCCCCGGCAAATGTCCATGGGGCATGGCGATGTGTTTCGACAAAGCACAGCCGGGGCCCTTCGTGTGTCTGCCACCCGAGCGGCGAGTCGCCGACAGTCCATGTATACCTATAGAGCCCGAAATCGATCTATGGACGCGGGGCTGCAGCGGCAGCAGCAACATCGTCTTTTGCTGTGGGAACGAGGCCATATGATATTTGGCCGCCCAGGAGAAGCAGATGTTCTTGTCAAGCCACTACATCTCAGTCTGCCGCTTAGAGAAATCAGATCGTGGTCAAAAGAGTCGTCTTCCGCGTCGCCATCGTCTCGGCGCGTCCATGTTCATGCCGTTGTCAACTCAAAATCTCGCGGCCGCTTTGGTCTGACGCGTAAATTCAAGCTGGAAGAGCTGAGAGCTACAGCACTAGATCCTCTGCCTTGTCCTCAGTCGAAGAACTTCAATCGTCAGGTACTACTATCCAGGCTACAGCTGTCCGACGAAGATCTAGAGGAAGCTCCGGTGGATTTAGAGATGGCCGATGATAGCGATGACGAGGTCATTATAAAGAAGGAAAAGACGGAAATGCCTCCGGATTTCAAGCACCCACAACCCGTGCTCAAGGCAAAGGCTGTACCTATGAGTGAGTGACCTCTTTTCTGTAGCAGCTTTATTGGCAGTACCAAAACTAACACATAAAATCTAGGCCTCCAATATGTGCGATCACAATTACCAGCATTAGCTGCCGTTATGTTGAAGGGCGAAGTTGGACGAGGAGATGTAGTAGAGCTTGCAATGCCTCATCCGACCGCGTGGTCCTCGACAATAGCTTACGTCTACACTGGGGAGAGAGAGCTCCTCACGGACGAGGTGAGAGAGAATATTTGGTATCTCGGAGGCAAAGCCTAAGGGATGATTATGATGAACGACATGATATGACGCGAGGAATTTGGATGAATTTGGACGAACTTGATGATTTTGATGATTTACAATGAAAAGCTGATTAGTTTAGAGATGGTTTAATGCCTAGCGAAACAATGACGTATCTTTGCTTTTATTATATGCGAAATGAAAGAATTAGTATATTTTCTGCTTGTTTTGACAAAGAATCACATTATACCCTCACTTTTTCCACTTATATCCCGTCGTATTAAAGCGCAGAGAATGGGGAGCTACACGTATCTCCGCTTTCTATCGGAGCAATGCTCAAATACATACTCAATTCTTTGAAGGGGCGTAGGCAATACTTGATCATCTGGCCTGTACACCCCTTGTCACATCATGCCTCTTTACAGCGCTCTCCATTCGGGCCATCCCAGGTGTTCGTATACATGACTACGATTACATGTACACGTGCTCCGAAGAATTAGCAGGTCACAAGCACACATGGAAAAGTATAATTTTCTTTACATCACGAGTATCTACACTGAAACTATTAATCATATTATTACTAGATAAAATTGCAATAACTAGTGTCAATCCATTTGCAGTAATATATTGCTCTGCATTCCTCCCAACCTGCGCCCTGAATATCCCATCAATACGAGGCAGTGATGACAGAGTGAGCCGGTCAAGGGCCGTGACCAAAGTAGTGCTGTGAAAAATGTGACCAAAGTAAGCAATACAATGGATGCCCTACATCTTCAAAGCACGATTGTGTAGTGAGACAGCTGCTGGGATGCGAAAATTGCTGGCGATGGAGGGCAAACACTGGTGGCGAACTGCGGCTGCATAGCGATATAGCTAAAGTGATGAACGGATAATCAGAGATTGCAAGACTTTTTTGTCAGATGATGAAATATTCTCACTAAACTTAGTAATTGCCATCGCTCCAAAGATCACCGTCAGTCGCTTTGCAACACGGTGCTTTATGGAGTGTCTCATTGTGTCATATCATACTGGAATCTCCACCAGTGAGCTCAGTGCAGTGTTAATTGTAGTGCTAGTATCTCACGTAGCACTACTCATTAAATTGATGATACATCTTTATTTATATAGACGCCTCATTTGAGCTGGGACTATCGTCACCGACAACTAGGAATACCTCTTGGGTATATTACGAGCTCCTCTCGATGGGCATTCCATGGCGAACTAAAGACACGCCACTTTGGATCATTTACAGAATCACAGAAAGAAAGCTCGAAGACGCTAAATCGCTATATAATTGTCTTTGATATGTTAGTTCTTTTGAGCAGCCGCTGAAGCCTAGTCAGCGATACGATTTGGCTGGGTTACAGTTGGATTCATATGGCAGACAAATTAGAATGAAATCGACATGAAGATATATTACCAATCCTAAATCTAGAGAAATATTTTAATTACCATTATTAAACCCATAGGATAGAATATCTTATAGAAGAATACCTTTGAGCTTCTTTGCTTCTCTTGATTCCGTCAGATGAGAAGATCAGCGACAGGTAGCAACATGTATATACATCTAATATTCCCGTACAACAGAATGCTTACATCCCAAGTAGAACAACAATACAATTCAATACAGGCCGAAAAAAATCATCATTCAACTCAAGCGCGTTTACTTTCACCTCGTCCCCCGTCCACAACCACCGGCTTCATTCTGAATCTTCCAATCAACACACCTTTGATGAGCTTTCTTCCAGAGGAAGCAATTGGATATACATTAGGCTGCCTATTCTAATCGAACTACGTTATAGAAAATATAAGATGAATTAAAAATAACAAATGCATCGGCATCACAGCCGCAACGCATCGCTAAACATTCAGACCAAGACGTTCCATCCTACCAAATAAGTCTATATCATATAGCCGCATAATTGCTCAAAAAAGCACGCAACGTAGTATTCACAGGAGTGCTCATAATATTATAAATCGAGCGCGAGTTGGTGACTCATTCCTCCGTTCACTTACAACACTCTCACCACGAAATCCTTTTGTCTAGGACTTCGTAAGATATAACCACCTAAGTACGCTCACCTTGACATATCAACTTTATGGCCAAAGAGGCGAAGCAATAAAAAACCATCACCACCACTAATTCTTAGCGCTCCAATCCCACATCCACGCCCTACCCTCCTCATCTTCACCTTCAGCTCAACTAAACAGCATCCCCTACTGCGCACCATGCCGTAGGGCTGGCCTAAGCCGGGCTCTCACTCAGCCCGCTACATAACTAATCGATACGATACGAGACCACCCATCTATCTATTCCAATTTTCTCAGCTGAACTCCCCCCCAAGCGCCAAATCAGAAAAAGAACAGTGGCAAAAAATGACGATTTGCTCCTTAGCTCTTACAAAAATCTTCACTGGACTGGGGCTAAATCGTGCGGCCGTCGAATCGTATAGCGCGCCCCCCTTCCCACTCTGGAATTGAATGTGGGAGTAGGAATACACATGCAAACATACAAAAATGATAATTAGTAAGTTGGGCTGTTGGTTTTCCTGAAATTGACAGATCGCACCCATCGATAGCCGAATCTCCCGTCGTCATTATAGAAATATCAATTTTTACCAAATTCGTATTTTATACTAATACCCTTGGGTGAGCGATGCAAAAATCGGAGATGCCCTTCAGCGGGCGTTTTTCGCCTCGGTAAGGGACAATCTGGAATAGCAGAACAGTACTGATCAATACCAAAAATACCGACGAGAGCGGTTTAATTTTTTTTTTTTTTTTTTTTTTTTTTTTTTTCAAATTAGTCATATATACATTAAAGGACCGTTTGTTGTTGTTGGTCATCCGCTGTCGATACGACGTTTGCCTAGATACCTAACTCAGTTCAAGCAGAAGAAACACAGCCATCGACTGATCCGAGAGGAACTTTTTGCTTCTGCTTTTCTTTGCCTCGGTATGTCCAGCAGAGTCTAGAACTATCAAGCCAAGAAGAAAAAAATCTTTACTAAAAACTAATACCGGTTGGCATGTGGTGTTCTGTTGGCTCGCGTAAGTACTTAGGCAGAGCGGAAGTAGACGCAGCCAATGATGCGCAAACATCACACAAAAAGTACATGTGGTATTATCCAACTTATCAAATCGTAAGAGGGGGGCAGCAAGATAGCAGAAACTAGCATCGTACCATACGAATTAGCACTGCAACCGTCTAATTTCGCAAAAAAAAAAAAAAATTCCAAAAAAAAAAAAAATCCCTCCAAACAATGAAAACGAACGATGACACGTACGCTTTCTTCCTGTTGTTTGCAATCCAAAGACTGGCAAATTGCAACAACGCACGTCTAGACGTTAGTCTCCATACGTGCGTACATGATGCACGCTTGATGCCGAATTCCAACATCTCGGCATCACGAATGGCAAGGTGTTTTTATTCTTTGCTCTGCCGTTTCGTTTCGCCCCTCACGCCCCCTCCATCTCCATCTCGTTCCATCTGCTACCATCTCCAGTCCCCTCATCTTGGTATCATGGCCCCCACAGCGAAAAGGCTAGCTCGGCCGAAAATATGCACAAAATTGTTCGTCTGCCTGTCTTCTCCGCTGCACACTCCCTCTTTTGGGGCGGACGAGCAGTAAGAGCAGCAATGCTGCTATACTTGTACGGTAGTAGCACTGCAGCTTCCCCTCCCTCTCGGCTCATCCGCCTTCCCCCCATCGATCATGATGCCCACGATCCATCATTTCCGCAAGGCAAGCGAACGACGCCTCACCTGAAAGTCGATAAGCCCCCGTCCCCCGTATTCTCTTGCCTGGGGCTTCCACTGACTAGCTAGCCGGGGGGGACGACGGCGTAGAGAGGAGTGGAGTGGAGATTTCCTTGATACCATTCCCACCCAGCTA
The DNA here is from genome assembly GCA_030708095.1 of Trichoderma sp. CBMAI-0020. Taxonomy (NCBI): domain Eukaryota; kingdom Fungi; phylum Ascomycota; class Sordariomycetes; order Hypocreales; family Hypocreaceae; genus Trichoderma; species Trichoderma sp. CBMAI-0020. The sequence continues at coordinate 3,254,563 of JAJNCI010000001.1, forward strand.
ATGCGATGTGTATTGCCTCAGTCGCTGGTTCGCTTGGCTTGGCCACCACCCTAACCTACCTGCAGGTGGGCGGCCCTGGCATTGCTTAGGGAAAAAGCAAGCACAGCACACACATATGAAAATATATTATATCTGATAGAATTGGGATCCAGAGATAGATGCACGACCGCAAGCAAGGAGTTGTCACCAAAGAGATATGACTGGCCGGCCAGCTGAGAGAATTGATGCCGGCTAATGTCCTCTCTGTATAAAATATGCAAGGTTGAGTCGAAACCGCCGAGGAGAGAGAGAAGAGTGTGATTGACGTACTTGTATGTAACATCTTGATAAAAGAAACGCACGGCTACAGGGGGAGGAAGATGGTGGGGGATATGATATGGCCGAGGCGGAAACAGTCTGGCAGTCGAGGGGGCCACAGGCCATGCGACGCCAATTTGATGCCAAGTCAAAGCTTACAAGGGCACTCTATCTTGCGTACATGTACGCGGGACAGCGATCATTGCCGCGCCTTCTGTGCCACCTGCAGGTTTTAGGCTTGGTACCTGTGAATCTGTGAGGTGTAGCATGCCATGCACATGCCTGCGCTCAGGCCTCCGTCTTAGACGAAGCTTTCAAGTCCGTCCGTCTGGCCGTCCGTCAGCTTAGTAGAGCCAAGCAGGTGGTAATACTGCTAGGAGAACTGTTAGTGGCAGGCCTGATACGTAACAGAAGAAGAGTCAGTCAGCCAGTCAGTGCAAACGGTGCCGTCTGCCTACCCTGATTGCCTTCATCTTCCCCCGCGTTTGAAAGTATCAGGGTAGCAATGCCACAGTCATCCGTCCCGCAGTGGCCCGACTTACGGAGGTAAACCGCCGCCGCAATACAATGGGCCTCTCTCTTCGAGTGGATGCGGAATGGATCGCAATCATTCCATCTACAGTACAGTAGCTTTGCGTGCAACACATCCGGGGGGGAGCTACCGCAAGAAAGAGGACCGCGAAAAACAATCGGAGAGGGGCTCCTGCATCAGGGAGTGTGCCGGCGCTGATGGCCGTCGACGGTGCAACGTGCGCATACAGGCCGGCCATGGTGCGATTTCAGATGTCAACATCGTTCATTGTTGGCGGATAACGAGATTGCATTTTTTTTTGCATGTGTGCGTGCGTGTGTGCTCTCGAGTAATTCCAGCAGAGCAAGACGTCCGCTTAGCAAAAAAAACTCGTTCTCTACGAGTCATTGCTGTCCAAACAGGCTTTATTAGCCTTCCGGACGGACCGGCTCGTCCAGGACCGTTTCTTCCACCGTCCGAAAGCTTCTGTTTGACAGTTTTGAACTGTACGGTGGCTGGAATTTTAAACTTCAAGCCAGCAGGTACAGCGTACAGCATAGAGTAATAATAACGCCGCCAAAAAGCAGCCAAGGGGAGCCTGTGGTTGGCTGTCATGCAGGGTGCATGTAAGGCGGGCATTTGCTGAGCGTGTGAGTGGCGCAAAAACGAAGGAATCGCGCACTCAGGGCGCCTCAATGGCACACGTTGAATTTTTTGTTCAAAGACGGACCGGCTAAGCTCTAACAAGCGCTTTGGTATGCCAGCTTTTGACCTGTCGGCTACAGATTGCATCGCATGCAACATGCATCCAGCTAGCCACCACGGAGATACTTTTGCGCCCTCAGCATGTGTATGTACCGGGTGAGCGACAGCACATGTGTACACGTAGTCCACGCCCATTCATTGACGGCCTCGTCTCCTCTCCACCATGGCCTCCAAACGACGAAGCGACATACCGAGAGGAGCTTGGGTCGCTGATGTCGGCCTTTCGCGGGGTTGCCAGGAAGCAAGAGAAAGAGAATTGGGCTAGCAGTCCCCGAGACATCTCCACAGAGTGCTGCGTTGTTCCGCTAGGAACCAGCCGTACAGTACACTCCAAATCTGACCATCGCATCATGCTCTGCAGGTGGAAAGCGAGCATGCAAATGATGATGGACAGGGCCAGCAACGTGCGCTCGTATATGTGCGTGCATGGATTCAAGCATCAAGAGGGGAAGCAATCTCTCGACAGGCCGGAGCTGATCAGCAATGTGACTAGTAGGTATGCTTGAAATGCAAAGACCAATCGCTCATGTAAGGAGGTATAATCGATAAGTGGCAGACATTGCCGTTTGGCAGTGACCAATTTAGCATTAAGATTTTGTCATAGCAGCACCACATGGCAAATCCATCTAGTTCCTCCATGTAAATTGTGAGTGTGTGACCAAGGTACCGTATGCAATCACCTTTCACAGACGCCACCTCGTTAGAAATGCTCGTTGGACCCTTGATTTGTGACTCCGAAAGGATTTCGACGTGGGGCCTGGCTATCGCTTCTTTGTGTACCTCAGCAGTACTGTCCAAAACATTGCTCGACGACGATGGAGAAGCCATGCCTCTACGAGCAAGCAAGTCCGGGCTCAAATTGGGTGAAAGAGCGCCGCTAAAGTCAGCCACGCACCTCTTCTCCGCATTAGACGGGGCCTCGTCTCCATGCGCTTCTTGCTGGCTTCTCGCTTGCCTTTTATTGCCGCCCGCTCCGCCCGCGCCGACAAGCTGCAGAGGCAGGTTGGGAAAAGCGAAGAGAGAGAGAGAGAGAGAGAGAGAGCAGTATGAAGAAAGAGACTCGATTCGTGGGCGGGGGCCAATATGGTGCTTGATTGACGAGACTTTCATGTCTTTATCGTGGCAGCCGTTGCCGCAACGGCTGCGGCTGCGGCTGCCGGCCGAACTCCATCGCGATAGGTCTCGGACCATTCAAGTCCCTCCGGATATTGCAGTGGATTACCTAAAGGGCTGGGCCCTGCATACGGCCAATATCTGCGCACCCATGTCATCCAGTAATATCGTCCCGGGCTCAACGTCGAACGTAGCAGCAAGGGCAGGCTTAACAAAAACACCACTTGCACATGCAGAGGCCGTCAAGGTACTCGGCAGCTCAGCCAAGCTGAATACAACTGAGCGCCGTGATGAGCCGCGGACATGATCCCCCAAAGCAACCCAATTGCTCCGAGCGGCCGCTGCCTTTTCTCACGCTATTTGCAGACGGCCAGGCCTGGTCTGGCAAACGCAATGTCCCGTGCCTGTCTGCCTTGTGGATATCCAAGAGCAGCTATCATGTAGCCGGCGCTCCAGCCTCATCGGACATCAAAGTCGCAGATGACGCTCGTCTCAGCCTCAAGATGATGTGACAAGAGCAGAGGAAAATCAAGGAAATCTCCATCCTCAACCAAGTAGGTAGTATTGCTGCTAAGTACTTGGCGCCACGCCCTCCATGGATGATCCTTGACAGTCGAGTCGTTCGTTGCTAATGTATAAGACATCCCAGGACCAGAATCCCCTCACCACAAGGCGTTTCAGCTCCAAGTAACGACGGCGTACCCCCAGCGGCCGCCAGCAGCGCACAAGCCAGTATGGGGTTGCGGAGCCGCTGGAGGCGCTTGCTCGCCGTATCTCACCGTTCGTCTCCATCTTCTGCCCTATACGTTCGCTTGGTTAGCCATTTAGTCCCAGTGGTCATCTAACTACTGGTGCTAGCGGTAGGTAGAGGTAGGGGGGCCTTCCTACGCATGGCAGTATCGGCCGGTACTCGTCATATCATGATCATCAGCGACGCGCGCGAGCTCGGCCCCAGCGGGCACATCAATGGGTCTTGCATTCGGCACGAAATAGCTCGACATACAGTAGGGCCTCAGATCAGCCCCATTCGGGAACCCTTAGTCGGCAGACGGATCAACATGGACCTTGACTCCGGATCACACAGCCTCCTTACCTGCCCCCCTCCCTCCAATCTAGTATTCGAACAGCCTCACGCCAATTTGTCTTGATTCGACTCCCATGGCAGCAGAGAGGAAGCCGTCAGCCCAAAAAGCTCGAATCCCTTCGAATCCAGTGACCAAAGGTTCATGTGGCTAGCCGCCACTTCGCCGCCAAGAGGGAGGGGTGGTTGTCGTATCGATTCCTCTTTGGGCTTGTTTTGGCTGCTCTGCTTCCTTCATCCGGGAATCGGGCAAGGCTGGCAGGTGACACTTGGCCTGTAGCTGCTTGTTGTGTGCATGATGTGAAGGCTCGCCTAGAGAGAAATTGGGATACTGTACATGCCTTGACACCATCGCCCAGACTTGTCATTAAAGACAGCGGCCTCAAGCGGCAATTTCTCGTTTTTGGCAAAGAGCAGCCCGTCCGAGGCGACCTGGACGGTGGAAGGATGATTCTCGTAGGTAATGGTCATGTCATGGTCTTCTGTCCCGTCGGTGCCGTCGCAGCGCACCCGTCACTCGCATCCTTTGAAGTCTCGTATAGCGATACAGTGTATGTCCAGCGCCTGTGCCGTTGTCAGTGGGATATGACAGCATTTTCTGACAAGAAGCCATCACCATCGCTTATTGGGCCAGCCCGGTCGACGGGGCCACACGCAAAACAGGCCATGCACGCCACGCTTTGCTCTGGTTTCTCCACTACGTTAGCCTGGACCTGCGTCTGCAGCTGCACGTCCGGCAGAAAGCAGCATAGCGCCTATGGCCGTGAGAAACAAAATCGCATCGCATCGCATCGCATCGAGCCGCATGGCATGGGATGGCACGGCTTGATAGGCAGGATCCACGTCCAGCGCACACGTACATGCGTGCTCGAGCTCGTCGCTGCCCCCTCTCCCCTATTACACACATCAGAACCCCCCGTCAGAGGGCCAATGGAGGGCCAGCGTCGGGGAATTGCGCATCCCAGAGGCGGTCCAGAACCATGCAATGCAAGGTACGGGCCATCAGATGCCAATTCGCTTCGATTCCGTGCCAGCAACGACAAAGGTGCTGTGCTGGAGAGAGGTAGAGAAGGAGGAAGAAGTGCAGCCCACACTCCGTGACTTGCAGCTACTTGGGGTACTTGCGCAATTGATCAGCACGCCTCGTTCCGCACCCCACCTTTCCCACCTCAGCCTTTTTCAGGCTCGCACGCCCCTCCTCAATTTCAACTGGCTGCCGGTCGTCGACTTCAACCTCACGCAGGCAGACGGGCAAAGCGCCGCCGCAGACGCACCTCTTGACGCAAGCCACCTGGAGGCCTTTGCAGCGCCCGGGGAATTGCTCAATTGGCCCCCCTTCTCTTCCTTGTCGGGGTTTTCTTGATTTCTGCTACCAATGTGATGATCCGGAAGTCGTGGTGCTCCGTATCGTATCGTGATCGGGAAAAGGCGCAATCAGCGAAAAAAGCCCACAAACCACCCCGGCTATTATCTCAGGCCCTTCTTTTAGGAGGGAGGGGCGTCGATCAGAAACTGCCATTTTAGCCCAGCAGGCACATCGACTCGAGTCCCACCCGCCGTCGAGCCTTTCTGCTTTGGGTGCCAGATGGACGTCGACTGCCAGTAGCAGCTCTCTTATCGACGCCATAGCCTCGCGTAGTCTTTCACTTACACCACTTCCCCTCCGGCTCTATTCCTACATCAGCAGCTATTCCAGCTGGATTGCCTCGAGCACTACTACTATCACGAGCTCAAGACGATTCAATACGCCACACCACACCCTTGCACGGGCTTCTCTGTCCTGCATCATCTCATCCATCCATCCATCCCCTCCATATCTGGTCTTGGCCTTCTCGCCAGAAGCGGACTCATCCTCAACCGCCTGGCGTGTGTATCCCTCCCCCCAGCGTGTATCCCATGCATATCATCGAGATCTCCGCATCATGCAAGAATTGCATTACCCTACATGGCGTTGCATCTCCCCTCCCATCTCCATTTCCCCCCCTCCCCCTTGTTCGTAGCTAGGTAGGTAGTACATACTATTAATAATGACTGCCTATTTGGCCGGCGCCCTATCAAATCTGCCGCCCTGCGCTACCATCACCACCCATTGGTTCATCATCTTTTCTGCCTCCCGTCACATATGCCGTGCAACTCAGCAGCACCAGCCACATTTGCATACGTAGTAACACCTCATTTGACATTTGCCAGGCATGCACTGCAAACTGCACCTCATAGTTCGGACGCAACACTACTATCCTGGCCTTGTTTTCTCTCTCACGCTTTCGCCGTCTTCGAATCAAAAAGTGTAAAGTGGCATGCTGCCCTTCCCTCCCCCCTTGCCCCCCGTTTTCAATTGTCATATTACACATCATCTTGACTGCTCTTTTCGTCACATGTACATGTTCTTTCGGTGAGCATGCCCTTGCAGCGGCTTGCTCTCATTGCTCAATTGCTCGTATTCAGTGCTTCATCCAACTCATCTTGCCTTGAACCACATTGCGTGGCCTGCATGAATGCAGTAAGAGAAAGGGAGAGAAAGGGAGAAGCAAACGTGTATCCTGTATTCGAGTGCCAAATCACGAGCATGACTTATCAGATAATCAGCACTTTTACCGAGGACAGCCGTCATGTCTCACGTTAGGTGGTGGCAGCCAATCGCAGTACACCGTCTGCCCGGGCACAGCCTTTCGCCTGATATCACCGGACCAATGAACGTCCAGCCACGAAAAGCAGAAATCGCTGGGTGAGTCAAGATTTTTTCCTGTCTGAGACATTGCCACGTTTGTGAGAAGAAATTACCAATTCTATTACCTAGGTAATCCGTGGACGACAAACTCGCCGTCCTAATATCATTCTGAGTGATGTGCTAATCCGGGTGATTTTCATCTTTTAGATTTGTAAATCCCGTCCTGTCCCCGTCCCGTTCCGTTGCATTGGCAAATTAGAAAAAAAGGAAAACAAAAAAAAAGAACCAAGAAAAGCAAAAAGGGCAGTCTAAAGCAATCAACGCCTGATGGGTCAAATATAACACCACCTGTTGTCAAAGCCGTAACAGTCCCGGGAATGCACTGTTGAGCAGGGACTTGTATGCCCAAAATCAACGCCAATACATTGCCCTAGAATTCAACCAAAAGTCCATGTGTTCCATCCATTCCATCCCATTCCGTCCCATATGTCCATGTGCAGCAGAGCCCATTATTCTGCTGGAATATACCGCCGTAGTGCAATTTGTTGTTTCCACCCCGCCCTAAATGGCCCAATAAAAATCGTAATCGGGCATACCTTTTTTTTTGGATCATGCCCTAAAATTCATGAGATGGTACTAAACCTAGTATTCCATGAAAAAAAAAAACATCATTTCTCGTAGCTCACGTAAAACCAAATCCCAGCTAGATGAGTATCTATAGGTCATTGGCCTCTTTTTTTTTCGTATGTAAAGATCCTCCCCCCAAAAAGGAGGGAAAAAGGGGGGGGATAGCTGATCATGACTCATTACTGAGAAGCGTTACTGAAGTGCATCGATTGTGGTTGTTCATGGCCATTCTGCATGCCAGCGGCTTCATGTTTTTCGGGGTATGAAGTGCCCGACTCGTAGGCAGCGCATGCGCGCTTTTCCCATGCCGAATCTTGCTCGGTCCGCGTCGACGTCAGTCCTCCCTTTTGACGGACGTTAAAGCGGATGAGCGACTTAGCACCACGAGGAGTCGTCAATACCTTAGAGGGTGATGGCGCCGGTGCGAGCCGCTGCGCATCATTTGCATCGCCGTCAGCTCGACTGCCCCACGACGTCTGCATAACGAGCCTGTTAGCACCCATTTGATGATTGAGAGCCAAAGAAAAGGAAAGGGGAAAAAAAAAAAAAAAAAAAAAAAAAAAAGACTTACCATGTTAAGAGTAATGAGGGCATAGAGCTTGATCAGGCCATGGAAATATCCAAAGACAATGGAGACGGGAACAAAGATGATATCGCTCGGGTTTCGCAACAAAAGTCCCATGAGCTTGACAAATTTGGTGAAGCCAAACATGAAGATGAACTGGGCCCAGAAGGCGTAGTGTCGGTACTGGACATGCCACTCAGCCGTCGCCCACCAGCACGAAGCAAGCAGAAGCGGGTCGACGACAAAGGCCAGCGAGGTAAAGGTCGCGAAGTGGAGGGCGTAGGTGCACCAAGGCTGTTGTCTGCAGTTCCAAGTCATTTTCGTTAGTACGCTCGCGCTACTTTAGACACCACGCCGACGCCATGAACCCCGATTTTAAGGCGCAACTTACCTCCACACGTGCCGCTCCTTGACCAGGCTGGTCCAGTTGCTTCGCCAGTTGCTACGCGCCCAGCGGGAGCACTGATACAGGAACTTGGGGCCGTTCTCCAGCGTGGTTTCAATCTCGCATTCGCGCTCATACTGGATCCAGGTCTTCCACTGGTGGCTCACCAACCATCGCGTGACAAAGTTATCGTCGTCAGCATTCAAGATCCACTTTCTCCACTTTTCGGTTTTGAAGCCGTCGAGAAAGTCGTGGCTCTTGAGGATTTCCGATCGGTACGCCCCAGTGCGGCCAGACATGCACGAGGTGCCGCCGTCCATGTTGTGAGTGGCCGAGATCTCAAAGTTGCGGCGCTCAATGTATGCCGCTCCGAGCCAGTTCCAGATGCGAACCGACCACGGCGCCGTCCACTCGCGCTTCACTCGCTGGCAGGTGCCGACGCCGCCGATCTTGGCGTCTTCAAAGGGGGCGAGGATCCAGGGCATCAAGGTCGAGGGCCAGGCCACATCGTCGTCAGCCATGATGGTGATGGGAGTCTCCACGGTAGGCAGAGCCTCGCAGACTTGGAGTCGCTTGTTGGCAATGGGCGTATGCATGACACGGACCCGGGGGTAATTGAGGGACCCAGCCAGCTGCTCAAGAGCCTTGCGCTTGTCGTGCGTTGTGACCAGAATCAGCTCGGCCGGCTTGCAGGCCAGGATGCTCTGAAGCGACGGTCGAAGCTCCTCAAACGCATTATGAATAGTAGGAATGATGACCGTGACGTCGTCGTGGGTAAAGCGCGGCTGGCTAGGGATCGGCTTCGACTTGTAGGTCCAATGGCTGACGCAGTGAACAAGCAGCCGGACATATCGATGGAGCCTAGCATGAGACGTTAGTTTGATATCAAGAGCCGCAGACCCAATCCGAGACGCGAGGCAAAGCAACTTACCATAGAATCCAAAAGACGTATGTCCAGAATGTGGCGGACTGCCAAAAACCAGGCTCGACGACAGGCAATCTGAAGGGGACCAGGGGCAGCATCTTGGCCGGCAGCTCACTAAGAAACTTGTCCATGGTGTCCATGGTTGTGGGGCTGTTGGGGCTGCTGGGATAAGATTTCTCTTCACGAAGTAGACCAAAAGGATATTTATGCTTTCATGAGGCGTCCCTTTCCCGATTGCAGGTTGTAGAGGCGAGAGATTGGTCGATCACAAGCAGAGAATGAAGCCAGTCTGGAGTATCCAGCACTAGGCAGAAAAAGAGAAAAAATTTCTCTCCGGCTACCTGCAGCTCTCACGAGGCAGTGAATGAGGAAGAACAGGATCGAACAAGGTATCCTCTTGCGGCGAGCAGGTGAATAGCTCCAATTGAAGCTGAGACCCCGGATTTCCTTTCCGTCTGCCTCCACCGCCTGTGTGAGGCGAACTTCTGTAGCCACGAACAAGCGAGCGAGTGTTCTAACCCAAAACGGGCCTTTCAAGACAAGGCAGCAAAAAGCAAAGAGGTCAATTGGCGAGATCTAGACCCCGAATACGCTGCAAAAGAACAAGGAAGGAACCAAAGATGGCGTATATGTACAACCTGCCCGTTGCAAGGCAAGTACGAGAGGTGGGAGAAGGCTGACAAGAGGAGGGCACAAAAGAGCAGTAAAACAACACAAAGACAAGCAAAGGGCAAGAGACGCTGGACGAGGGCTCTAGGAGTCAGACTCGAGCATGTCAGAGTCCAAGCAGCCTGGAGGGGTGATATTAATTAGGAGAGAGGAAGAAGGAGAGGTCGTGAGAGAGAAGAGAGCAGCATGGCAGCCACGTTGAACGATGGGGAACGTCTCGACGACAGTTATATAGGTAGCAAGAGACGATAGGACGATGCGATGCTAACCCGGCCATGGCCGGCCCGGCGCCATCAAGCAAGCTTCCGATATAACCCAGGCCAATGCCATGCATGAGCATGGGGACGATGGAGCCAGGAGGGTCTGGCCAAGGTGCCTGTGAAGCCAGATAGTAGATGCATGCTAACAAGATGAGGAGGATGAAATTAGCAACCTACTTGGCTGTGCTCAGAGCCACGTACCAATGGCAGGGACAAGTACGCGCCAAGTACCGCCGCGCAGACGCGGCCAGCGCTGCTAGCCCGAGGTAGCTGCTGGGTAGCCCCCATCGCCCATTTCCCCTACAGGGCATTTGCCAGTACCTACCTTTGCTACCTATCGACTCGACGGCGCCAAAGGGTGGGACGTGGTCTTTAGCGGGGGCCTCGGAGGGGTGGGGGGTACGGAGTAGGGGGCGGCTCGCGGTGGAGGAGACGCTGGAGAGGGGAGGGGAGTGGCTGTATTCCTGCAATTCACGGCCATGTTGCTGCTTGTACCGCCTTGTTTCGGGGCTAGCTGGCGACTTTGTAGCACAGCTGCCCAGTGCTCGCTGCAAAATACTACAGGTCAACAACTGCTTTGCAACTTTGCAACTCCACAGCCACCACCGACCCCGGCGGGCCTTTCTTCTTCTCGCGCGCTCTCTCTCTCTCTCTCTCTCTCTCTCTCTCTCTCTCTCCTGTTGTTTTCGCTGCCTGTACAGAGTGCAAGGAGCCCGTCATGGAAATGAGACCATTCCATTCTCATCGTCGCCCGCACGACACGCTAAAAGAGCATCCAGGCGGCGCGCTCGTCGCAGTAGTCGGCCTGCGATAGGCTCTCCAGCCCAGATACTGCTAGCACGGCGGCCTATATTCTGTAATACTACTTCGTATGAGCTCGCCTAGTGTTTAGCGAGGCCATAATACATGCACCATTGGTGGCGTGAGCTCTTTGTTTGGCCACTCGACGCTCGCTACCTGCGGGAGTCAGTCCTCCCTTGGCGCCGGGCTGTGACTTTTGTGACTGACTCTTCTCAGGGCTGGAGATTGGTGCTTTTTTTCGCCTTCAGCATCCGCCCAGCTGGCCACTCGCAGGCGCCGTGTCGTTGCCCAGCGGGCTCGAGAACCGTCGATGGACTGGGGCCGAGGAGGGGTCCTCTGGCCAAGCGAGCGTTTGCGAGCAGTCAAATCGCCGTGGGGCGATGGCGCCAGCAGGCTAGTCCTGTGTAAATGCGGGAGGCGAGGACCAGGGCGAGCAAGCAGACTGCGATTTGGAGATTAAAAGCAATAACGGATAAAGACAAGGCGACGAGGCCAGACAGGGTTCGGCGCATCGACCCTCGTACAGCTATGGAGCCTCTTTTGTTGCGAGGCCGTCCAGCCCTCCGTGGGTCCCGCTGCGCTGTGCGTTGCATTGCCCTGCTCTTATTTGTGCTTTGCGCTCTGCACTCTGCACTCTGCCTGCGCTGCGACTTTGTTATCATCGAGCCTGTGCTAGTAGGGCTCTGGGAAAGCTTCGAACTTGAGCTTAACTGGTTGCCAGATGCGTACGCGAGCCTGCAAGTGCAGGAATTGGATGGATGGCATTACTAGTAAGTAATGAGCTAGAAAACGTCAAGGAGAGCGTGGGAGTGGTGGGTGGACGAGGCATCGCCATTCGCAGCCAGAGACAAGACGAAGTTGGTGTTGAGATCCACGATGGCAATGCAAGCTGCGAGTTGTTCGCGGATAGGCAGTTGGTTAAGCACAAAAAAAAAAACCTGCCTATGCCTACCACAGTATATCCCTTTATGCTACGAGCTGCTCCATCACGCACACTATCTTTCAAGTAACATGGACGCAACAATACCGTCCTTTGACCCCCCTCCGGCATCTTACATCTTACAAGTACCTACATACAGTACATCTGAGCGGTGGGTAGGGCGCCGGTCTCTCCATGAAGAACGTACTACTCTGGATGTAGTAAGAGGACGAAGACACATTTTGGGGGCTGCCCAGACCCTTGTTGTTGATGTGCCTGCGCTGTCCATACGATATTCGCTTTGGGATGCCTTGCATAGCATGCCGACGTCGCACACATCGTCTAGAAGGCAGACTGAGAGTCAGAGAAGCAAAAAGAAGTCTGCACGCGCCAGCCATTTCGCAGCCGCGGTGACCAAGCGCGTCTAACAGCTGGCGTCTGAAATGCAGGTACTCCTTGCGGTGGACATTGTCGTGCCTTGATCTGCCCATTATGGGCCATGTCGCCTGCAATGGCTAAGCCGATATCCATGTCACCATGACAAACAATGGGCCAAGCCGATGCTTGGTGAGGCCGGAACAAAGGTACGGAGTAGTTGAGCCGGTCGATTCAACCAGATCAACAGACGGCAGTATGCCAGCCTTCGACCAGGCACGCCTACATACTCCTCGTACCTATATGCGTGTACCCCGGTGGATAATGCACGAACACGTAGGTAGGTAGGCGGCTGTTCCATTGTTGGACGATGGCAATGGACGGTCCATATCCTATAGGCTGGACGTCAGAGATGAGCTGTCTGAAGCATGTGGCTGGCTATTTTGGACACGGCTGGCGGGTAGTCCGCGCCACGGGGGCGACGGCGGCAGATCATCGCCGCCAACGGGGCGGCGGCTTGGCCTCAAAGACTAATTTGACATTACACAGCAGTCGTATATGTACGAGAGTTGAGATGAAGCATGCGATGCAACGATTCTCGCATATTGGATGCATACTTTTCGCCGCTGATAAGACGAAAAGGGAGAAAATAGGGAGAAAAAAAAAAAAAAAAAAAGCAATGAGATAGGCCGGGAAATTTGTCGGCTGTGTGTTTGATACGACATATCCTATCATTTACTGTTCAAGAGGCAATTTGTCTACAGAGCACCCTCAGAAACGATCCAAGGAGCTTGAGCATGGAACGCCCCACCACATTACTACATTAGCAAGGCTGCCAGAGAGCAGATACAACATTGTTCAACGTCTAAATGCAGATCCCGGCAAAAGCGAAAGAAGGTGGGAGAAGAAAAAAAGCGGCGGGACAAGTTCGGTATCCAAACAGCGTCTTCCACGACGCGGCGGGCCAGGAACAGCTCCTCAGTGAAAAGGGGGGACCTTGAACCAAGACCAGGCCGTGGACCCTTTGCGCAGCACTCCTGGGAGCTGCTTCTGGCGGTGCAAGAAGCACTCGACGACAATGGAGAAGCGCTTCCTGGATACGCGCAAATGACATGTTACCTACCTTTACTGAGCGCCAGCAATCGAGGACAAGGCCCCCTTACCCAGATGCTAGCAGGTATGGCAATTGAAGCAGCCCAACAAGAATAAGCACCGAGGCCTTCTAGAATTCGCGATATCTTGCAGGGAAAAGGGTTTGTTGTCGGGGCTTCTCGGCCCATGCATTCGGCGGCACAGGGCCAGCATCGAGCAGGCGCTGGTTCAAGGCTGAATGAAGCTTTTCAAGTACCCAAGGTAGTACAGCTCCGGGAAGCTACATGGCCGAGCCGTGCCGTGCCGTGTACGACGAGTACCTCTCCAGTAGTTTGCGTGACACATTATGAACACGACACCATGAGCACTCTGCGCCGACAATACCTGGCTGGTACCTACAAGATGCCGGGGCGAGGCAGGCGAGAAAGTACCTGCTCGCCCGGCTCCAGCAAGCGCGGCGAAATCTCAGGGACCCTCTCGTCTATCGTGTCTGTACCGCCTATTGTTCCGATGCTGTCTCGCTTCTCCCCTGCTTTTCGTCGCGTGGCCTGGCGTGGCCCGGTCCTTGGCCAAAAAGGCCCATGTGGTCTTGCTTGTTCGTGTATTTGTTAATACGCCACAGGCAAGTTAAAGGTAGGTATACTGTAGATATCTCTCACTTCGAGCCACGCGATGCGCACAAGTGCCTGTGCAGCCACTGGTACATTAGAGTACTCTGCTCATAAATGCCATCCGACCGGGGAACGCCGAAGACAGGATCACTGTTTATAGCTACCTGCATCCATCAGGCAACGAAATATCTTGTTTGACTTGGAGCAAAGATGCAAGGCAGCCAGACCGCTAGCGGAAGAGGAGCAAAAAGTACATACGAGTGCAGACACTACGATTGCCCTGCAAGGTAGAGCTCCTCACATGTTGACGGCGACTCCATCATGCCCCTGCGTGGTCTTTAACCCTGCTCTGTTTGGGCCTTTCTCACTTCTCACTTTGCAAAACAGGCATCCCGGGACCGCAAAGCACAGGCGTCATCACAAAAACCTTGCCATTGCAACACACTACTACTACGAAGTAACTCGTACAAGTACGAACAATGCGAGTGCTAGCTTTCATCACACACTCGTATGAGTGCCATGACGGATGAAATATGGAGGACCTGCTGCTTATTCTCCGCGGCTTTTTCGAGGGCCAGGATGCACGGGTTGCAAGATCAGCACTACCTGCTGGATCTGTGCCGTGGCTGCGTCTTTGACTCTTCCATTGCCCGTTCTCTGCTTCTGCGAGCAGGCCCCCTTGGCCAGACTCCTGCAGTGCTTGCTGGCGGCAGGGGGGAGGAAAGCCAAAGGGGAGGAGGGTAAAAACAAAAAAAATAAAAAATAAGAGCTGCTGGGTTCTCTATCCGAACGCAGGTAAATCTCCAACGGATCACCAGTGGGCCGCTATGGAGTAACGAAGATGGCTGCCGCCGATTATTATTTGCTACACCCGGAACGGGCCACTTGTACGAGTAATTCACCGCGGATGGGGCCTATCTGGGGCCATTTTCATCGACGAGATTTGCAGTTTGAGGCTCGAGGCTTGCCTGTGAAGCAACGGCCTGGCTCCGTATCCCGTGTGCGTGTGCGTGTGCCTGCGCTTGCGGTGCGTTCGATGGCCTGGCTCTGGAACTCTCCAAGGACCCCTACAGCTCGAAATCCACAGTTGCACAAGCCAGCCACTAATAACCTTTCCGCCATCCTACCGTCCCCTGAGGCCAAGCCCACTTTGATCTGTCAAAGTCGGCCAATACCCTCGCACAATCTCGCAAATGTCACCTTGTGCTTGTGCTGCTACGCTGTGCGTATACGTCGGACAAGATGCCCATCGTCCTGCCTCTCTTAGTCCAGGGACACAGCATCTTGCGCTCCGCCCAGCCATTTACAATCTTACCGCCACCTTGGCTGGTATAGCTAGTACTTGTATGTATACCACCATGCCAGACATACTTTGTACTTGACCGGCAGCACAAGGCCTGGGCCGCGATCTGCTAGGTGCTGACATGCTGAGCCAGACTCACCTCGTTGGAAACTTTGATTATACCGAGTTGATGCAGAGCCGGGGGGAGGGGGGTTATTTCGGGAGTATTCAAGGCCTCAGTGCTTGTTGATGAAAGAGGCAAACAGACCCGGGCCGGCTCCGTCAATTCACAAGCCTAGACAGGCTGGCAGTGGTAGTAGGTACAGTATTGCTCTAGTCTTGGCCCTGTCGCTATTGCAGCTGCTGTTGGTGCTGGGATACCTACTCATTTCAGCTCGTATAGATTGCCAATATACGTGAACGCTGCTATGTATCTCATGCACGAATGCCTCTCAACGAGCCGACCGGCGGGCGCTGGCTGCAGATCTGGCTTGTGATTAGCGCTCGTCTCTATTTCAAATCTGGTGCTACCGAGCCCCATCATAGAGTCGTGTCGTCCTCTAGCCGGTCTTTGGCCTATGGCGAGTACCGGTATACGAGGGGAACTGCCCTATCCACGTCCCACGGCAACGCCTCGGCCCCAAGGTTCCATGACGGGATGCGATGCTCCGCAGCGCGATGATCGGCCTCCATATCGGATGGCTGGCGGCCCAGACAGGTACTACGGGGTAGACTAGGCGTAGCACAAGTCATCCTGCTGCTAAGGACGTCTCTTTATTGCATGTGGCCAGGTCAAGCGTCGCGGAAGCACAGGATGCTCTTCCGTGACGCAGGTCGACCATTTTGGCAGTGTGTTGCGTTTTCTTTGATGGATACGGCTTCATACAAGGGACCGCCGCATGTACAAGTATACTGCGCTGGATCGAGTCCAGAGTTGAAGAAAACGACTGTCAATTGCGGGATCAGTGGGCGACCAACCAACATACCTACCTACCAGGGGTCGGTCTATCTTCCAACAACATGCCACGTTCTTCTTCAACGCACGCCCAGCCAACGGCAGTTCTCTCGCTGCGATGGAGGGATTTACACGCAAGTGCGAGCTATCTCCCGGGTGCTTTGTTACTTGTACAAGTAAACGCTCATATGCCAACAAGGGGGGGCATGGGAGCGTGCAAAGTGGTAAAAAGTACATGTCATGCAATGCGCAGCCCAACCGCATAACGGCTAATGAGGTCTTTTTAGCAGATTGGCCACCACCTTGTTTGTTATGGCATAATTCTGACCCTTTCACACTGCAGTCGGCAAAAGTCGTTGTGCATGCAGAGGCATCGTTTAAGCAGCTGCGGGCTCGACTGATAGCAAACCCCAGTCGGCCAAATTGCACTCTTACTGGACCGTCTGCGTGTCCCACTGCGGAGGTCGCCGCTGGCTTACAGCAACAAGTGGCATTGCCCGTCGCACAAGGCAGCATTCTCATGTACTTGGATATGCAGCGTAATATCATTAGTAGTGCTCGACTTGTACGGGCGCGGGATGGTATGGTGGACATGCCAGCCAAAAAGCGAGTGTGTCCACAACCAACGGCCGGGCCCAGGGTCAACGTCTCATCGAGCCTCCATCCATTGTGGCCCATTTTGAGAAGCGATGGAAAGGCGCCGCATCGAACCTGCTCGCAACTCTGCGCGTCAATCTCGACATTTTCTGCAGCCAGAGGGAAAACTGCGCACAGGCACGTCACTAATCTTCCGGGCTGAGCATGTGCTGCGAGCGACGACCGCACCTTATGCTAGCCATCTTCCTTGGCCCGTCGATTCAAGCAAAAGCGGCCCCCAGTTGTGTGATTGCCTTGATCACGTAAACGGAGTGAGGACCGTTATGGAAGGCGCTTGAAGCTCGCTGCCCGGGCGGCTCTGGGCCTAGCCACAACAAGTCCATGATGCGAGTCTGAGAAATTCTACCCAACATGACCTACAGCAAGTCCTCTTTCGCTCCGTAGATTGGGCCAGCATGGCGCTTCTAGACTAATCGGAGCCCTATGAGGCCCGGATCCCTCGTCATCTCAATTCCTAAGAATTGAATGGATGGACTTTCCTTGAACGAGGCTGGCTTGCATCTCGTTCTTTAGGTTCAGCACTATACAGATATGCAGAAGTCCTGGTCCACAACCAAATTTCCCTACGCGAAGCCAGAACCAACAGCTGGTATGAGCACAGGGTCTTTGATAGTATACCCAGTAGTGGTAACTGAATGAGAAGATTTATGCCAGGAACAATCCGACATGAGCCCTTTTGGCATGATTCGTTGGAGCCTATTTCTACAAGCTGAAGAAAATAAGAAGATTTGCTCGTTTTCGCTGATGACTGGGTTGATGTTCTAGAAGGCGCAAATAACATATACGCGATTTTACAATAAATAATCTCTCACCCACGTAAAGGCTATACCAATATGCCTCCCGCTTACGACTTCCTTTAATAAACCTGTTAGACACTGGATCATAATTTAGAATCTTCTATTTGGGCTCACGTGCACCACACGTGCAACGTGCTGTGAGAAACAAATTTAAAATTTATTGCGCTTCAGTAGAACCCTTTCCTTTCCATAAACTTTCTTCCATAATGGCAAACAACTTGATAGCCTCAACAACGGTCGATTTATAAACCTCTCCTCTTGTGTCTGCTCTGTTAATTGGCCAACCTCCGCCAAGCTCGGCCATAGCACTACCTAGCTGCAGAAGCTTGATCCTTACTCACCCGCCTCTTCAGTCTTCCCGCCAGTCGATGGAGCGCTTCCCGCATCCTGCGAACTCCGTGGATTTTGACGACCCACTCGTGGATACCGCTTATCGAGGCATTCAAGTCCCGACACCGACATCTCATCAGCATCTGGTAGCCAGGGAGAGCATAGAGATTGTTGCGAAGAAGTTGATGCCATCCTCAACAATTATTCGCCAGTTCAAGATACAGATGATACAACTACTGGTTTTCGCGCCTTTCTCAAGTATCCATGCAAGGACGGGCAGATGGGTTTGATGAGTGAGATTGTGCAGCTGGGACGGAACCCGGTGAAGCTTCGAATGTTGCGCATTTTCTGGTGAATGCAATTTTAAAACCAAGTCAGCTATTCATTCATTTTTCATTAACCCGTTACTTAACTGACTTGAAGCCTAGTGAGACTGTCGGGCGGTAAAGTCCCAAGGCTAATTTCGCCTTACCGTTCAAAGAATCATCTCATGGCATCGACTTACTCATGACTGAAATGGAGTTGTCACCAAGAAACGATCAAGCAAAGATGAAGAATGACTATCTTAGCAGAAATTGCCAAACGTGCATCATCACAGGTGTGGTTGATTCTACGCATTGGAGAAACATGTCGCCGCAAACCGTGGGAGTCTTAAATCTGCTCCAACAGAATGTGCACATATAATTCCATTTGCTCTTAGAAAGCTTAATGAGGAAACTCACAAGAAGTAGCACACTTTCTTAACTTTACACACTACAATAGCACAAAAGTTATCCAGCACTAGGTTACTACCACTACTACTGCTACTGCTACTACTACTGTTACTATTGCTACTGCTATTATTGCTACTATTGCTACTGCTACTACTGCTACTGCTGCTATTATTGCTACTACTGCTACTACTGCTACTATTACTATAACTACTACTATAACTACTACTACTACTACTACTACTACTACTACTACTACTACTACTACTACTACTACTACTACTACTACTACTACTACTACTACTATTACTATTTTTATTTTTATTTTTATTATTATTATTATTAAGCTATTCTAAGGTTTATTATTAAATAATTAAACTAAGGTATTAGATAGCATTTCCTTTAATAAATAATGTTTATATTTTAAACTTGCATGTGTAGTGTTGTTTTGCAATCCCTATTTTCTTCGCACCCCTTGGTTGCTACTTCTAGACAGAGTCGGATCTGTACTATGAGTAGGTGGATGAAAAGGTAGACGTCATTATAGCGATATGATCTTGTGTTGGTCGAATTAAAATACCCAAGTATAACCATTGCGCAGCCCTAATACTGTCAAGAAGGCGCAATGACTGGACACTTACAGCCCTGCATTTGTTTGTTCGTGGCGTATCTCCCTGTTATATAAGAGTTCACATACGAGTATTATCCAAGACTAGCGTCCAGGCTTATTTAAGCATCGAGACGGCGAGAAAATCCGCTTTTAGGTCGGTAGTGACAATCCACAGGCAAGAAAACAGCAATACATTGTATCCTCTAATACGCGCCACTAATAGCGAAACTCAAACTATGTATTTGAGATCAAAGAAATCGGGATCAAATAGCTTGACCTTTTAAGCTTTTGGGAAATTTTGGTACTGTAACATGATTAACGAGAGGCACTAGGAATATATGGCTAAAACTGGGGATTTACTTTTCGTGCTTTATATTCCTGTTTCCAACGCAGCTCTTTTGGAAAGTCAACAGAAGGAATAATGTTACTGAGTATGCGGTCTTATGATGTTTGTAGGACCGTGTAGAAGCATCCGTGTAGTGAGCACCCGATTGCGGACGGCAAGACGGGCAACTTGTGGCATGGGTAAAATCTAACTGATTACTTGCTCTTTCGTTGCAAAAATTAGAAAAAGACAACTTTTGCCTTCATCACTAAACTCAAATCCATTCAGTATAGACATTTGAACTCCATTATTCTCATTGTAAAGCATCGTGCGTTGTGGAATGTACCGCTGTTTGATGTACCTCTTACTCGATGAGCGGCGTAATTTGGTACTTTGACTCAGATACCCTTGGCCTGAGTCATTGTGCCGCGGATTGACGGCATCTTTGCCAAATTAATCATCTATTAAGACAACTTCTTCTTCCCAAACATTGCCAAAAAGCCGTCTTCTACAGTATTATACCACCGGCTGCCCCCAAGAGTTGCAATCTATACCTTCTTCTCCCACTTCATATCATCAGGTACTTGTATGCAAAATGTTCTCAACTGGGAGTAAAATATGACATGTGACAAGTTGAAAGGATGAGAAAAGGTACCCCCAAGTACCACACATCCAAAAATACAAACACGGAACAATACCCCTGGTTTTTTACTCTTTTCGGGAGAGGCGTGGAGGAAGCACTCTACCAATGGGAGAATACAGGCGAGTAATGAAGCCACATATACATGTACATCGTGCCGTGCAGGACCAGGGCAGAGTAAACCAAGCTGCAGAGCAGTTTTCAGCAAAGTGAAAATGACGAATCATGTTTTATCTCCCTGCGAGACATCACCAGCGGCGCAGAGGCATGTAAGAAGGTGTGTAGGTATGTATGTGTGTACATGACTCCGATGCAGAGCTAATAAAGAAAGGATAGAAAAGATGTAAAAACAAGGCACGAACACACAGGGTATGTTGCCGGCTCTTTTCAGGATATTTGACGTCGTCGTGCATCCTCGCAGATGCCCTGATGCGGAAAAGGGTTGCAATTTACAGATGGAGAAGTGGAGATGGACAATCAGATCGGAAGGTCGCCTATGGGAGGATGTGGAGAAGGGCGTTCCGAAAGGAGAAATGCATTGTCGATCTACATCTGACTTGCAATGCCGGATGGCGTCATTGATGGTGGTGAGAGGGTTTTGTGTTTGGAGATCGGTGATGGCTGACGGTGATGATGGTGTTTTTTTTTTTCTTCCCCTTGTCTCTCCATGGAACCCACCCCTCCCTGTCTGGCAGTTGAAGAATAAGGCCTGTTGCAGGATGAATTGAGTTTTTCCTCATTTATGTTAGCCTCTTTTACCATTGATATTGTAATGTTGTTGTCGGTGCGATCGGCATGACGCGGTTTGGCATGAGCGATAAACGAGAGATGGCGGTAACATGAGAGCTGTCATATATGAGAGAGATGGCTTTGTATGCGGCGACGGCCGAGCTGATGTCATTGTGCTTGTTTGACGTCTTCAGTATAGTAGACCAACATATACTGTTTTGTATGTCTTCGCATGTTGACTTTTGTACAGTGCCATAGCGCAGAGGTGCGCCGATGTGTTTTGCTTAGATGAATTGATGAGAGGTCTGTTCCAAGACGTTATATTTTTTCTAGATTCAAAGCTCAGTACTTTCATGGCTGTATATATGTATATTATTTGACTGAGAGAGGGTTTCATGAGGATGACATTACTCGTAAATAAAGATACACAAAATACACGTATACTCCCGATGATGCTTTCATCTAGAGACACCAAGTACCCTGATTACATACAAACTTGCATACAATCATCATTTTTCAGAGTAACAGATATATACAAGACAACATTTATGGATTATTTTCTTTGTATAATTAGCTTTTGCCATCTATTTAAGACATTTTACTCATCTCCCATGTATACATCGTATAATCCGCTGGTGGCTTGGCTCTTGGGATACATTTTGTCGGCGACTACACCATCTTGCTCTAACGCACGCTATATATAAAAGACAATGTCTCAATACCCAGTCTTTTTAAACATTTTCGGAGCGCGTCAATTAGAGCGTTGCACTACGTGTACACTCCAAGGTAGAAGTGTGGAGCAGTGCCTGAAACTCGCTCTCCATCATCTGCGTGCCACTGACTCTGGCAACACGTGGAAAGTTGCGAGAAATGGAAAAGAGTATCCTGTGATATTACTCTCTCTACTACTTGGAACGTCAGCTCTCACTGCGGCTACTTCTCTGGTAAAGAAAAAAAAGACAAAGAAGATGAGAAGGATCGAAATTACGGCGTCTTTTAACGGAAGCTGTGACCAATTTGCAGTCGACTGTCGTAAAAAACGTTGTGATTCATTACTGAGCATCCATCTAAAAATGACTACTACTAGTTGAGACATTGCTTTGACTTTGGACTTGCGACTGCTTTTCCTCTTTGCCAACTCCATCTCAACTACGACGTACAAAAGAAAGTGTCACAATTTCTTTCTTCTTTGCATCCATCTCTCTCCTTCACTCGTTTTTTCGAGACTTGCAGCTGGAATAAGTTTCACATACATACAATCAGCGTGGAAATGTCCGATGATGCCGTGTCTGTTGCGTGACCGGAAATGCCAAACCAACCGCCGCAGCCAGCCGCAACTCTCCCCCAACGCCTGCCAACAACCCAACCTACTGTAATTATACAATTAGAGCACGTTGTCATATACATGTGGATCTATTTATCAATGAGCGGGAGAGACGCTACAAGAACTAGAAGACGAAAGACTGGCACATGTTGGTGCAATAGTACGCGAAGTGGTCTACGAAGTACGTATGCTTACCTTGACAATGTATACTTGGATTGGGACCTTGAGGGTTTAGGCGGAAAGAACAATATGCTAATTGTTCTTGTGGTGCGTCAATGGGCGTGATTATACATTTTAGGATGTTGAAGCAAGTCATTTTACAATCAGTTAGAGAGAAATGTCCCATGAACGGAAATGCGTAACTATTTGGCACACATAGTGGTCGCTTCTAATCTTTATACCATTATATATATATATATATATATGAAATCTCTACATGATTCGCTACGCTCCCTAATTGCACGGATACACGTCCTAAGACTCATCTTCTATCTAACGCACACATTTTGTTATTGAAGCACCTGAAATGGCTTGGAGGCTGCTTCGATATGCTTTTTTCTTTTTCTTTTTCTTTTTTTTTTCCTTCTTTGCATACGAATATCGTGATTGTCCCCTCTATTCGACTCAATGAGGATAGCTGATCGTTTCGATTTAAATCCTTCACAAAATGAAGTCTTTACTCTTACCGATGGAAACTTGTTTGGCAGTCATACCGCAGCCCACAAGGCACAAGGGACATGAACGCTATCATGAATTAATACCCAAGTATCCTTTGATCACATATTCTGTTGAAAAATACATGAATCAACGCCTTGGCGCATAAGTTAATATAGTCTGCGCCGCGTGTACCTGCTCTATCCTTGGCATCGGCCGGCGTAAGAAAGAACAGAACGTATGTGTAAGTCTTGATGAGAAAAGTTTTCTCCTGAAATCGTAATACAGCTTCTTGAGTCCCCCTTCGCGGAGCAGCGATTTGACATGACTTACTACGGCCAGTAGCTTTACAAAGAGTTCAGCAGTCCGCACCTGGAGCGCTGATTCCAATAAATGTCACAGAATACAGAAAAAGGAGCACGCTGGTACAGTCAATATGGTTGAAACATATAGAAAACAGTGTAGTTAAGGTGGGCGGGTCGAGAGAGGCCTTTTAAACGAATTCAAGCATCTAATTGCTATACTCTCGCTTTGCTACCAGGTTGCTTGCTGAAAACCAATGGATGGAGTGCTGAGTAGCTATATGAACTGCGGGCTGCAATACATTGGGATAATGCAGTGTGGAATCTTACTTTTGCGCTTGTCTAGAGTTATGACTACAATGTTATATATATCGACACGCGATACACCGCTTGATATACCTAAGGACAATAAACAAACAAACTTGTTCAAAAGATATATGTTTGAGAGATAGTCTCGCAGAATCGCTAAGAACATGCGACTGTTGAGCATAAAGGTAGTTCCCGGAGTCACTTTGACTGATGACATTGATCTTGTTTTTGACCAACTACCTGATGGAAACATGAGAATTGATGGCACCTACTGCGGTACCTAGCAATCACGTTGGCTGATGGAACAAAGCTATTTTAAACACAAGCCTTTTACGTCAACTTGGGGAGTGCGTTTCTATTTTCTATGTTGACCAAGGTTGTAAAGTTTAAATCATGTCTAAATTTGACTCTAAATCCCTGAGACAGCTGTTTTATAACTACGGAAGGAAGGTAAGAAGTTCCGTCCTGTTAAGGTTTCGCAGCCTGGCTGACATGTGGAATTTCTGACATGTGGAATTACATTCTATGCCCTTTGGCGCCTTTAAAGGCTAAATTGCAGTTTCATTAATCACCTTGCGAATACGTCATTATTGCCAAGCAGTACAGCCTTGCAAATGTGGACTAAAGTTTACTTTATATGCTATCATAAACGTTCATTTGGCTTATTTACTTGATTCGTGATGTGGAACCCGCAGCTGCGTCGTTTCAAGATCATAATATAGGTCCATATAACAATTCATTTCAAACAAGACTCGATACGGGGATGTGAAAGCGTTATGTCTGCCAAGTCTGGGCCAATATAGAGTGAGAGAGACAGATGATACCTAGAAACTTCAAATACGCTCTAGTCTATATGTTTATCTGCGTAGCCATGTAAAGAAAGAGGCATATTGTGAACCAACAAGGCTGGCATTGTGAACGTTGACTAATCATTTTCTGTATACGAGTCGACGGAATCTCATCGGCACTATCTCAGCGAGTTTATACGGCAATGTCAATTTTTACCAGCCGCGTATTACGTCAAGATAGAAGAATCTCTGCTGGCTTCTGATTCAGTAATCGTTGGCATGCTTGCTATATGACGTCGATTAGACAGATCTGCCTTTTTTCTTTTTTGGCCTTTTAAAATGTATAAGATGCGGATGTTTGGCTTTTCCCTCGGCACACTACGGAGCCACGGCTATCATGGAGAAATCTCGCATTTGCTACGTCAGTAGTATAGATGAATAACTTTACAAGCATGTTTATCGTATGACTCTGCCAAATGGCATCTATTCACTCACCCGAGCTTGATGATGTGGTCATTACCATAAGGCTGGTGCAGATGTGGATCTGGTAGCCTGAGTATGTGGTTATTGGCGCAAGCCTGTCAAAGTGGCAATAAAGAGAGAGAAAGAACTGAAATGTCCCTTCCGAGCTACAATAGATGCCTCTATCACGATTGGGCATTTAGTGAATTTACCAGTCCGCTAGTAGAAACCACTTCCGTTGCCACCGAGGCACGATGGATGATTCCTTGTTTGCTTCTACAGCGGCATGACTTGTACGCGCCCAAATCTCAAAGTCTGACCCCCACAGTGGACTCTTGATCGAGCGCCTAGCAGTTAGTGACCGCGAACGAGGTATTATCAAGGCAAAAACAGATGGCAGAGGGGTTAGATAGCAGTAGCGTAACTCGTTATTGATTGCAAGGACCAGCATTATTGGAGATGAGATGGAAGCGAGACCAGCTGACTGCACCGCGTGGTGGTTGCAAGGCTCACGTGGCAGAGCAACTGGAGAGATTCTTGGCGGACCTGTCCTGTTACAGCTGTGGCTGAGCTGCGGGCACAAAGAGCAAACTGCGGAAAAGTACATGATGAGAAGAACAAGCCTTGTGGGGAGGATCGGCCAAGGACGTTGAGGATTCTCTGGATTCCTCAGCTGAGCACTCTGAAGTAAAAGCTACAGTGCCGTTACGCTGGATTCGTGTAAGTGGCGCAGATGCCGCATTGTGGCTGCGGATGTCGTCGGCAATAAGGCTGAGCAATACGTAGTATCCGGCGCATTCTTACCTGTCTTCCTGCCAAACAAGCTCATCATGATGGTTCGACATGATCAGCTTGGCACTTTCAATTCCATGCATCGCCGGGAGTTGAAGCGGGGCCGAGTCGGGCGAGCCGGGCGAGGCTCGGAAGTCGAGGGCAGATCATTGGAGGTCAGCGCGAGGGAGCGATTGGCGGCCGGAACAGTCGCGCCGACGAGAAGACGAGGCTCGATGATTGCTCCGTGAGGGACGAGACGGGCTGATGGGCCAAGTTTGAGCCGCGCCCTGATTGGTTACACACAGAATACCGTAGCAACACACAATGTTGATCACAGTACTGGATGCGGTGCAAGTACGCCTCGGCCTCGTTAGGATGGCTCGGAAGGCTGGCAGGCTGAAGCAACAAGACGGAGAAGCGCCATCGGCGAGCGGCTGATAATCTGCAATGGCGCCACTTCTGGGGCCGTCACTCCCGCACGTTCGAAAGTCGTGTGAATGGCCGAGAGAATCAAACGAAATGTCACGGCGGAAGCCACAGGCCAACAGGCGACAACGCCATGTGCGAGACCCCCGGGCGAATGGCGTTGCGGTAGCGCGGATTCGGGCAAGGGACTTTGCTTAGAGGGGAGGCTAACAAAAAAAGTGACACCGAGGAGGATGCGGAACGTTTTAAAAGGCACGTTGGCTTGGGCGGTGTTCTCATCGAGATAGATGACTGAGACATGCGGAGCGGGGTTGAGGTTGGATGAGCTTTACGGAGGAGCGGGGAGATACGGGCACGGAGACTTGAGGGCGAATAGAGTGAGATGGAGATGTTGACGAACAAGATGACTGCTTGTATATGGAGGGTTAGGTGGTATTGGAGATAGACAGGCGCTCAGCCTTTTAGCAACGCGGTGAGAGATGTTATTTTCGACGCAGAGAACTGACTAGCAGGCCTTGATGTTACCGAGGGCTACATAGTACACAGGTAGCAACGCAAATCAAGATTTCGCGTATTGCTTACACGGGGCGCGTATATTTCCTGTCATGAATCCCGCATACACGTATACATGGCGGCAAATCATGTGCTTTTGGCCCTCCACCGCCACATTCTCGTAGCATACTTGCTTCCAGGCCGCATATATGGACTTTTACTAACAACTACTAGTACCTAGCTGTACAGTACAGTAGCAGTAAATGACCGGGGGCCAAATAGGAGACCAACACCTCTTCTCCCAGCTGTTATTCGCTGTTGCTGTCCCTATTCTTATCGCAGCCAGCCCCGTCGTGGTGGCGGTAGGCGAAATCCTTTTCCCCTCCCCCTCGGCATGGGATAAGATGGAAAGGCGGTGGGTGGCAGAAGGGTGACATTGGCCTCTTCAGTCAACCCATGTCGTATCATGTCTCTGTGACCCCGGGCCGGCGGCGGCGCTGCGGCTATTTCGAGGTACATCGGTACATTCTGTACATGCATGCAGGCATATACAGCTGTGCAATCCAGGCACAGCTTCAGGATGAAGATGCAGATCATTTACCGCCATATCGAACAGGGCCCTCTGCGCCTCGAGTTTGAGCTCTGGCTGCTGCCTCTCCCTCTGTTCCAGGGCTGGTTGTCGCTTTCAACCGAGACAGGGCTTCATGTTCTGTAGTACAGCGATATTGCCCGCTGCTTGCACTCTAATACTGTGCAAAGCACATACCCACGGCGACATTGCGTGCAGCCTGTCTTGCAGCAGAGCGCGCTTACGAGGCCCATCTCGTGATCCCAGAAGCTCCCTCAACTCGCTCACCGCACTGGCAGCAGCGCAGAACAGCTGCACGGGCGCGGGTCCGTTGAGGCGGTCGGTCTCTGTGTCTCTTGTCTGTCCCCTTGCTGCTGCAGAGGCTGCAGGGCGTCTCTGCTCCAGCGACGTTCGCCAAGACGCCAATGAGCGTGCGTGGACTGGCGATCGGTTCTGTCGTGCCCTGGGAGGTGCATCCAGCGAGTGCTCGGTAACGGCAGCAGCAGAAGAGACAGGACATGAGCTGCTGCAATGCTACGTTGGTTGGGCCATGAACTGAGCAGAGCAACACCAGTAAACAAACCGAGGGCGCAGGCGGGGATTGGTGGAGATCAAACACCGGCGCAAATTCGAGCTCTGGCATCCAATGTAAGGCAGGTACTTTTCGTATGTATCGCCTCATGCGGTGGCAGCCTACAGTATCCGTACCTCGCAGTGTGATCTGGGTTATTGATTACTTGCCTGCAATTCAATGCAATCCATCCATCGCGTCATGATTCTGATGCGATGCGATGCGATGCGATGCGCTGCGTGCGTGCATGCATGCGTCCATCCAGCTTTGCCAGGCACCAGCCAGCGCTGTGGAATAGGCGGTGATGGTGCTGATGCTGATGCTGATGCTGAATCATTCCCTCACTCACACGTCTCATTTCATTTTGATTCTCATTTCAGCTCTGCTGCTGCTGCTGCCTCTTGGCTCTCTCTGCGCATGTATACTCGCATGGGGCGCTAAACTCCCCTCTCATTAATACTAGCAGCCATAGTAGCAGCAGCAGTCAACGGGGAAGCGGGATTATTCCTTCATTTTATTGATTCTCGCTCAAGACACACGAAAGAGGCCCTTTGCAATGCTTAATGAATACGGAGCATCCAATAAAGCACACTGGACCAGGCCTAGCGGTATCCAGTACGGCGTCCGGGATCAGAAGACCTGCATTCCGCGCTGCCGCCGTCCCCGTCCTAGAGGGTACCAAGTACATGGGACTAGTTCCAGCTCGGCGACCCGCCACTCCCAATAAACCGAGAGAGACATAAAGAGAGCAGGGGGGGAAAGAGATGTAGGAGCTTGTATGCAGCATGACCGCCTTTCCGGAGCTGCAGGTTCTGGGAATGTATCTCGTTGTGCGCCCGTCTGAGTTGTCAATCACAAGCATGAGGAAAGAAGCAAAAAGAGGGGTTTGAACCAAGAAAAAGCAAGGAAAGATGAAGAATCACTGGAGAGTTAGCGTCTAGATGCCTCTGTAAAGTCGCAAGTAAAGTGCTAAAAAACGCCCCCAATCCCATTTCAGCGTGGGGCACCAGAACGCCTCGGGTCGACGGTGAACAGCTTTCGACTCCGGATGCCTTTGGCACGAACCAAGCACTCTAAAAGACTGCGGTAATTTGTTCGTCTTTGGTTCCGGACTCGAGCACCGCTCCGTGGGTTTTATCGCCCGTCCAAAACCAATAAATGACGCTGCGACTGGGCGCTTGGTTAATATTGGCCCAATGCCAATGCCAATGCCAATGCCAATGCCAATGCCCATATCGCGCTCGTTACAGAAAGTACATGTACCCATGGCCGGCGGTACAGCAGAGTACGGATGGTGCAGTGCAATTTCACGGCGCGCAGCGAGTAATATTACGGCGGGCGGTACAAATTTCAATCTCGTCGATGGAAATAGCGCCTGCCCCCGGCTTTCCCTCCCCTGCTGCTCCCCACAAGGATACAGTACCAGCAGCGCAGACAGGCCAAAGGGCGATGGGCCATCATTCCATCGATGAGCATCGCCGGTCCACGGGCAAGGGTTTGCGGAACGTCTGGAAACGCTGTCGAAGCCGCAACCCCGGCCGGGCCTCGCTGGGCTCGCCGCTTGTTGTCGCGTCCACGTGCCGCGGTATATTCCACATGGGCCTTGGTTTTATGTCAATGGTTTATACAAGTACTCGTATCGGATTGCTATCCTCGTACGGGCGGGAGGCTGGGAAGGATCTTTGGGGTAAATTAATTGAGCCAGTCCGTCTGATTCATTAAACTGCCGTCTGCCTTGTTCGTCGCATCCAGCCAAGTGCCTTTTGTATATACTGTGCACACAATGACGAGATGGAAGCAAAAGAAATTTTTTTTCTCCTTGTCAAGCCACAAGATCCGTTTTCGCGGCGTTTTGCGACTCAGGCTGCGTCTATTCCTCCGTACGAGACATTTTTCTGAACAGGTATCTGGCCGAAGCCAGCTCCTCTAAAACTTGTTGCCACCAGCGCCCAGCCAACACCGCCCTTGGAGCCCCATGCGCCGCAAGCACCGGCCGTAATCGCGAGACCCCCGGCCCACCAACGACGTCTTTCTTGTTTGGGCGCCCAGGCGCTGTTCCAGGCCAACCGGCCCGCCTACAGCTCGCCGCATCCAGCGGGCTTTAGTGCCCTGCCTAGCACCGCCTGTAGTGCCAAATTGTGTACATAGACCCCCGGACGCCCATCTTCGGCTTCACCTACTAGTACTTGTGTCTGGGTGTATTATATCCGTAATCCTCGCCAGTTCCTCTCGACTGCCATCATATAACCTGCCCCCCCTTTCCCTTGCACAGCGGCCCCGTTTTCCTCCTTTTTTAAATAAACCCTGTCGCGATACTATTAATTCCCACCTGGTTCTTTCGCTCGGCCCTCTCTGCCTTGCCTCGGGGTACGTCTCTTCTGCGCCCAATGCATGCGTCTGGTGGAGTCTCACAGTCGGTGGCCGTGTAACTGCCTCCTTCAAACCCCATCCCGCATATCCATAACTGCACGCAGGAGGAACCACGGCAACGATGGCTTGCAGTCGGTGTAGGTAGAGACTCCAGACGAAACGAATCTTGTGCATCGACAGGGGGCTTGTTGAGAAAGTGGAAAGTGGGCGCTGTTCAAAATTCCGAAACTTAAAACAAGAACCCAGAAGGAAGCATATTCGAAGCCATCGACCTTCTTCGTCTCCATCCCGTTATAGCCTCTCTCGCTCTCTTATACGTATACGCATACGCAAGCAAGCCACAACAGTCTTGCGTATCTGTATAACCCTCACTCCTCTCTTCCTTTTATAATTCATTCTCTTCATCCTTTCATCACATCCACTCTCAGCCACATACATTCACACACCCACACACACACACACAACAACAACATGGTCTCATTACAACCGCAGCCGTCCGGCCTCAGCGGCCACGGCAAGCTCACCAAGTCGCGCAGCCGCATCGTCGTCAAGCCCATCCTCAAGAGACTGCACCACGTCCACTCACACCACTCGGAGCGCAACTCGCTGGACCTCAACCGCGGCTGGGACGACCAGCCCGTGGCCACGACGCCCGACGTCGAGTACGGCTCCTTCGACTTTGGATCGCGCGACCTGGACGACCTGACGACCGAGAACCGACGAAACACGTACGGCTCCTACGCCCCCGCGCCCGCCGCCGGCACAAAGGCAAAGGCAAAGCTGTCGCTCTCGCGCGACGTCAGCTTCAGCGGCGAGCTGGTCAGCCCGCCAGGCCTGGGCCGCGCAAACACCTTCTCGGGCTCGCACACGCGCTCGACCAGCGGCGGCGCCTCCAGCAAGCCCACGCCCAACCGCGTCGGCTCCTTTGTCCACCCCTTCCAGCAGATGCCGCGGACATCGACGCCGCCGCTGCACTCGTACGCCAACTCGGTGTCGTCGGTCGATGGCCTGCCGCCGCAGCGCGACCTGACGGGCGCCATTGCCGAGAGCGACGGCGACGAGCACCTCGACCAGCTGGACGCCGACGAGCCCGTGTCGCCGGCTGCCACCGCCTCCAAGAAGCTCTCGTACTCGTCCAGCCTGCGCTCCAACTCGCCCAACTCCAACCCCAAGCCGGCGGACCGCCCGTCGCTCTCTGGCAGCCAGCGCACCAGCTCCGAGGGCCCGTCGTCGGTCAAGATCAGCACCACGCGCTCCCACTCGGGCCCTTCTGTGCAACGTCTCACGCAGGCTGTGAATCCGTCGGCAAACGACGCCTCCTCCTCGGCCGCCGCCGCCGTGCCTCTGCTCATCGCCACCACGCAGCAGAAGTCGGCCTCGAATCCCATGACGTCGACGTCGCCCATCTCGCCCTTCCGCACGTCGCTCGACATGAACGGCTTCCGCCTGCGCTCGCGCAGCGAGATGGACACCGTCAGCCGCCAGGAGCAGGTCCGCGAGGCCCGCCGCAAGTTCGAGGCCAAGGAGCGCGAAAAGGAGGAAAAGTACGCCCGCGAGCAGATCCGCAAGCGCGAGCGCGCCGACGCAAAGGAGGCGCACAAGACGGAGCGCGCGCAGGCGTCGAGGCGCAAAACCAGCTTTGGCCACACCAGCACGCTGTCCAGCGCCAGGAACTCGTCCAGCGTGCGCGAGAAGAACGAGTCGGAGCCCCTCAATGGCGGTGGCCGCGCCGCCGACGAGCCCTTCCAGGCCCCCTCGCGCAGTAAGACGGCTAAACGCAGGACAAACAGCCTGTGGACGGCCTTTATCCTGTGGCTGCGAACGCGCCTCCTTAAGCTGGCCAGGCGCTCATAGGCCGCTATCAGCAGCACATTCCAGCGCCCATGCCATCATCGACCCGCAACAATGAATCCATCCACCTACCTACCTTGTGGATTCAATTTCATCCAAGCAACACACAATACTATTACCAGCGAGCGAAATGCTCAATACGATTGCATGTATATATACAACCTTTTCTACCTCTCGCCTTCGTCAACCAATCAATTTTAGCGACACATATCAACAGCGAGGTCGAGGACGTTGGGGCATTACCACCGCCTCGAAGTTTATGATTTTTTTGCTCTTTTTTTCCCCCCTTTTCTTTTCACGGCTCTTGAGTTGCGGTTGGGGAGCAACAGACCCCAGGCAAAACGTAGCATCTGGCAAAGCCGTGATTACTTTTTTTTTTTTTTTTTTTTTGTGCTCTTTTTCACGCGAAACACAATTGGGAATTCTTTGTCTTCTGCAAGGCGTTACGGGAAATCAACAACCATTGGGCAATGGTTACCAAGCATTGGGCGGAAGATATGTTTGACTTTTTATTTCTTTTTCTCTCTGATCACTCAAAACGGACATGATTTTGAGTCTTGATGAATTTCACTTTTTTTTTCTATTCTGAACTCCATTTTTGGACATTTCACGAATTGCATACAGGAGGATATACGCATTTTACCACAGGGGCGAACCCGGGCTTTGGAGAGTTACTCAAGGAGAAACATTGGGAAGATAAAAACCATGAATCCACTCCTTTTTTTGAGAAAGACCTCAAGCAAAATATAAGAAACAAATAATAAGAAACACAAGACAAAAAAAGAGAAATTCCTTTGGGATCATCGGTTCCCATCGGATTGAGAGAAACTTGTTCGGGATTTTTCAACGGGACCACTCTCGTACAGCGTCTAAACGCGCGAGATATTTTCCGGAGAGAGGGAAAAGGGTTTTTAATCAACTTTTTTTTGGGCGGAGGTTGGGATATGTACCATAGAGGAGAGGTCCATCCGCAAGGTCTTTTGTTGGGGACATGTAGTTAGACTTTTTACGTGGTGTGAAATACGAACAAGTTTCAAAATCTTTTTTTACAGTTTTTCAATCAATTTCTGTGTATGTTTACTTGTGCATTGTTTGTTTGTTGTTGCCTTGTTTGTGTTGGCGTTTGCTTATTGGGAACTTTGCCACATGCATGTACGTGCATAAGTGTTGCCGCCGCCCTGTTTGTTTATCTGTTGGGGGCGTCTCTCGTGTGTTGTTTATCGTTGTTATACAGCAGGGCTTTTATCGTGTGTTGTTTATCGCCAGAGGTGTTCTCGTTATACAGCATGAATGCGACGTGCCATGCATTAGATAGCTGGGGGCGATGTGATTCGCGGCAAGGTGGGCGCGAATCAGCATGGTTTTGTGCCTAAAAGAGGGATCGATCACCAGGGGCACGGCGATCATCTCGGATCGGTTGACGGACTGTCTCTTTTTATTTCAACATGTGAGGCGGGTTGGGTTACACTGAGATTTGGAGAAGGGGGGGTGGGCTGGAGGCTCGGTGAGGGATGAGAAGGTGTCAGTGTAGATTGGAGTGAGATGAGAGGCTTTGTTTGAGTTTGATGAGCTCTTTGATAGGAACAAGCAAATCATATGGAATTGCATGCGCTTTGGTGAAAAATAACATGATATATGGCTGGAATCTTGAGTGATTAGAAACGTCAGTCAGTTGACACGCTCTCTTAGATGATTGCAAAGATTGATCATTCATTACATCGTTTATGCTCAAGCAAGAGCCTCGCAATACTATTCGCTCCATTTGCCAATACACCATACCCGTTCACAGCTTCGACCTCGACCGAACATCAACCGGCGCCCACCATGGATACCCCGGCGGCGCATTCTCGTCTATCGTGTCCTTGAACGCGGGCTGCCTCTTGTGCAGAAAGCTCTGGATCCCCTCCTTGGCATCCTCGCTCCGCACGAGCGAGTAAAACAGCTTGCTCTCCACCAGATGCGCCTCCTCTGGCGTCGCCGGCGCGCGGTACACCTGGTTCTTCATCACCGCTGCCGACACCAGGCTGACGTTGGCCGCAATCTCGTCGGCAATCCGCAGCGCCGTGGGGAGCACCTCGGCCGCGTCGACGACGTCGCTGAACAGCCCGTCCAGCAGCTTGTGCGCCGCGGGATAGACGCCGCCCGTGGTGGCCAGGTGCAGCGCCTTGGACGTGCCAATCAGCCGCGGCAGGAAGAAGCTGCTGCACGCCTCGAAGCAGAAGCCCCGGCGGCCAAAGACGAAGCCAATCTTGGCATCTTTGCTGGCGACGCGGATGTTGGCCGCCAGCGTCATGGTGATGCCGACGCCCACGGCCGAGCCGTTGAGTGCCACGACGACGGGCTTGGTGCAGTTGTACATGGCGAGGCTGACCTGGCCGCCCTCGTCGCGATGCACGTCGGCGTTGGCGCTCTGCTCGCCGCCGGCGTTGAAGTCCATGCCCGCGCAGAAGAGCTTGTTCTTGGGGTCGGACGAGGTCAGCACGATGGCGCGGACGCGCGGGTCGGCCGAGAGCAGGCTGAAGGCCGAGATGAGCGACCGGGCCATTTCCTGGGTGAAGCCATTGTGGGCGGCGGGGCGGTGCAGCTTGATGATGATGACGGGCGTGACGGAGGCCGAGGAGGCTGGGTGGTGGGAGAAGAGGAGCGTGGGGAGGGTGAAGGCGTTGTAGCTGGGGGGGAGGTCGGCCATTTTGTGGTGTTGAAGTTGGGAGGTTTGAGTGTGTGAGACGCTCAGCTGTCTGGGTTTGAACAGCGAGCTCTGTAAAACGAAATAAGCTGCGCTGATGAGAGATTGATATGAATTGAACAGTCGGTTGATTATGTGAAAATGGTGACGGAACACAGTTTGGATGAGATGAGATTCTGATGATGCCGTCTGTAATGCTCGACGCTCACGGATGTGTTGATTACTGGTCCAAGACGCTGGAGCCGTGGACCTCGGTTCCCCACAGTGTGCTGCCGAGTCTGTGGGGTGCTAGCGTCGAGATCTCTCAGCGCTCTACCCTGTATAACGGTGATGCGAATAAAATCAGCATTACAATGCCGGACATTGGTTCTAATTCATCATTAAAAGATGGTTGAATGTTGGGAATGTTATGAATTCGCCATTTCATCAATACACACGTCTAAAGCAGGTCTGCAAGGCTCCTTGTATAAGACAAATAAATTAGACTCGAATGCACTTGGCAGAGGCTGCCCCTATTCTTTTCGCGACAATCGAATAGTCTCTAGCCATCCGATACAAGGCCTTACGGTAGACATTCCGCATCCAGCCTGTCCTAATTCATCTGTCGTCTCTCCGTCACCTTCATCATGACTTTGCCAGCCGGTCCCGCCGTCAAGGCCCAAATTTGGATAGCATGATCGCCCAGCTTCATATCCAGGTCGGTATACGAATACTTTGGCTTGTCCGACGGATTATGCTCCCTGAGCTCAAAGTCGAACCAGCGCGCCACCATGACAAGAAAAATCTTCATCTCGTCCATGGCCAGCGGCTTGCCAATGCAAGACCGCAGACCCTTTTCAAACGGCCTGTAGGCGTTACGGGGAAAGCTTGGCTCTGCCGACATGAAACGCTCTGGCTTGAATAGCGTCGGCTCATCAAAGAACTTGGGGTTGTAATGCATTGTCTGCTGGGAAATGGAGACGAGGTGGCCTTTCAAGGGATATGATCGGCCCTTGTATTCCATGGTCGGCCTGCTCTTTCTGTCAGAAACCAAGCAAAGGCAGCAAAGAAGATGTTGCTTACATGCTGGGTGGCGCCGCGCGAATACTAAAGCCTACAGTGAACAGTCTCAGTGTCTCGTTGACGACCGCCGTAGTATATGCTAGATTGTTGATGAGCCCAGGTTGCTCTTGAAGCATCTGGACTGTCTTGTCATGGTCCTTGTCAAACACGCGGTCGTGTTCCTCTCGTAGCTTCTGAAGCGCATCTGGGAACACGCTGAGAAGCATCAGTATGTACTGGAGTCAAGGATTAGATTTCAATTTTTTTTTTTTTTCGAAAGAGGGAAACAATAAACGATGGGGCCATCTCACCGCTGATGCATCCGAAGTGGTACCATATCCCGCGGCTAATAAGCCATTCACACTGCCAATATACATGTTAGCAAATTCCCATACATGTATGGATGATTTGAAAGGGCCTCCGCACTTTTCGAGCATTATCCTCAACATGTTGTCCCCTAAAGGACGTCCACTTTGAACCTCTGGTAGCATCATCCTATCCAATAGGCATGTAATGCTGTTCTTGGTAGGAGCAACATCCTGTTGTTCAAGGGCAGTGAATCGAGTCCTTATTTTCGGCTCGATGGCTGTCTCTACGCGTTTCCACAGACGCTTCGCTTCCCTGCCAAGGCGCCACTTCGCAAGAGGATTGTTTGTAGCATTTTTCTCTGCTTGGAGATCGGTAGCCTTCTTGACGTTGTCGTATATTTGCGCGCTGCATGTTTCGTTCAAGAGCATCTTGATCAGCACTTGAAAGGGATAGTATCCAAGCTCGCGGCGTATATCAGTAACTTTGCCAGACTTGGCTATATCCGAGAAGCGACAGCGAAGAGCTGCGGCCTGCTCGATAATAAAGCCATGATTTCCTCTTATAATGCTTGGCGTAAGTCCAGGCGCGAGCGTATGATGCAGATGCTTCCAGAGAGGTCCGTTCGTCCCTTCGATAAAATTGGCGCCAATGCTACCTTTTAAGAATTTGCTGACATCTTCATGCATATCAAATGTGTTCTCAGTGGTCGGGATGGCGCTGGCCTCGGGAGAGAGGCAGAAGACAAATTGCGGGCCAAGTGGCCAGAGGTCGATGTAAAAGACATCGGGAAGATCGTAGTCGGCTTTGAGCTCCGAGATGACTGACTGCAAGTGTGTTCCCGGGGGCAGTTTCTGAACGTACTCGCCCATGATCTTCAGATGGCCCCAAATCATCGAATGTGGCGGGCATGGCTAAATGATTTGGTCAGTTGGCGGCTTTTCTTCCCAGGATGAAGCTGTCAGTAGAAGCCATACCAGATCACGATACTTTGAACGGTGGTGTACAAGCCGTACTGCGAAACATGCCAATGCAGTGACCGAGCTTGCGCCCAGGAGCCACAATTTGTCAATGGGCATGGCTGTAGAGCGGTAATGAGATGAGGCCAGTCTGTCAATTAGAATATCTAAATAGAATTCGGTGACCAGTAGCAAAATGAACGCGGCAATGGGCTGCACTTATATGCCAGGCTAGCTGGCTGGGAGCTCATGATACCATAAGATTTTGGGGTGGTGGCGCTTGATTTCCTCTCATCTTCCCTTATTTGGATTAGATAGCTTGGATAAATGCTTATAGCGCAATGGATAGAGAATTTGCCAAGTATCGTATCCATTTAGAACATTTCTTGATAGATTGGTAGACTACATATCAGCTTCCGAGCTGCAGGATCAAGCACAATCATCAATGTGGGTGGGTCACAGGTACCTTGATCCTTGATCGCTAAGTACTACTAGTATAGTAGTACTAGTATAATGTGTGGAGCGAAGCAGGTATACAGTGTATACCTGGCAAAGTCAAGAAGCGCACGGTAGATGACTAACCGCCGTAAAGCTTAAAGTTGCATTTCGCCTGGATGGACCATCTGACAACATTCTCCACCCAAACTCAACCATGTGCTCGACCACTTCGTCGCCAAATCATGGGCTACGATTGGGCGAGCCATAAAGAAACATGCCAGTCATGGGCTACGATTGGGAGAGCCATAAAGAAACATGTCACCGGCTCTATATCCGCGAGGGCTGGTCCCTAGAACGCATCATGGACTATCTGAAGACCGGCTTTGGCTTCACACCAAGGTATGCCCAACTGTTACAATCTTGCACGGTGACGAATCCCTGTGAAAGTAGATGATGCTTGCGATGCTCCACGCCTCGCCCTAGAATGGTTCAATTTTTACGCAATGCAGAGAAAGTCCGAGCGTCTACCTATGAGCGTCTACCTAAATGATTTTCCTAATTGCTGATACGAGAGAGACTGCGATGCAAAGTGTAGCCAGGATGGCGGGACTGACATTTGACCATAGTCGACGTGCCTTCCAGGCCCAGTTCCGGCGCTGGGACTTTCCACTCAAAACAAAGAGCCGCTGCCAAGATGACCGGCTCCTAGGCCGGATCAAGGAGCTGTGGGAGCAGAACTTCTCTCCCAACGAGATGATTAGAATACTTGTTGATGAAGGCTTCGATGCAGGTCCGCATGAAATAATGAAGCTCCGTCTCAAGAATAGATGGCTGTTTCGCGGTCCTAACAATGAAAAAGCAAAGGCTGCTGATACGTCTGCTACTAATCCCAACGATGAGCTTCAACTAGCGGAGAATCTGGAATCGTCTGCTTTGCTGGGTGTGGGCGATAGTACCTTGTCTCTGCAGCACGGCCAGAAAGGCGAGAGGGAACGGGGAGTGGAAAGAGAAGACGAACAAGAGGCAGATGCTGAAGACGCTGATGGGAGCCCATCAAACCATGCTCTTTCCACGCCGTCGCCTGGAAATGGACACGACGATGATGCAAATGCCACTGAGCCGACGCAGAACCAGGCTGACAAGAACAAGAAGAGACGAAATCGGTTCAAGACGGACGCCTCTGGAGCCATTGTACGGTTTCCTTCGGAAATGACGATTGACGATGCTCGAAGCAAGTTGGGTCTGGACAAGCCTACCTATCGTTCGCTCCGTGTTGCATTTCAAAACATCTGCACGGCCATGGACGTCAGCAAAAAGTCTGCTGGATCCGAGAAATGGGAAGCTGCCAAGACACGTCTTCTGCACATAAGACCCGAGCTGTACCACAAGCTGTGGACGCCCGAAGATGAATTAGAATCCAAGCAGGCCGCGTTGGATGTCATCTGTACAGACATTGCCAAAAGAATGCGCTCCATGGATTCCAAAATGAGTGTAGCTGAAGTCAAGAATGCACTAGGAATAAATCCACAACAAGCAAGAGATGTCCGCGTTGCTTTCAACGAGGTGCTGATCGAAGCCGGCTTTACCACAAAGCTTGATTCCACGCCGACACCTCAGCAATGGGACGACTTGAGAAGGCTATGGGGTAGCCGGTCAGATGTGATCCAGAAGATTCTGGACGACATAGACGGTGATCCAAGCAATCGTCTCAAAGTCAAAGCTCTCGACGTACTATCCCGGGACACCTTGAAAAGACTCCGCGATAATCGAGCTAGCAGAAGCCCGAAAAAACAGACACAGTCTGACCGAATTGAATCAGACATGAGCCAGTTCCCTAACGGTTTCGACACCAGCCATGATGATACTGGCCTTCTACTCGGCACACAACTATCCGCTGGTCAGATAGATCTGGGAGATGGCCTATCCCCAAGCACACTCGACGATGTGTCTGACGCCTCATATACTCCTCAAGATATATTGAGTCCCGACAGTGGCGCTATAACTCCTTATTTACCTCTGTCTCTGCAGGCCTCGCACGTGGTTGGGACTTTAGATACTTCCCATGCCGCTCTACGCTCGCAAGCCCCTCCTTTATCTACTCCGCAAATATTCAATCCCGCAGAAGCCCCCAACGTGCACCTGGACTCGACGGTTGGACAGTCATTGTTATTGGATCCGGATACTGGCACGGGCTTCCTAAACGAGTCATATGTAGCTCCACCATATGGCACTACACACTCCTCGGCGCAGTTGTTTCACCACAATCCTCCAATATCGACTGCATACGCCGTGTATTTCCGCGCGCATCCATCATCAACCTTTATCCCTAGTCAGCCGTTATGGATAGCTACTATGAGCTCTAAATCGGTGCAGGAGCTGCGACAAGCTGCGACAGATAAGCTGCTAGGAGCGGCTTGTGTTAGGATCGAAGGCATTGTCAAGGATGGTAATGGCGGCGAGGTCCCCTTGGTGATCAACACCGACGAGCATCTCGCTGCTTTCTTCTCATATACCCTAGGAGAGACACCGACTTTCAGCGTTCTACTGGTATGGAAAACCGGCGACGCTAGCCGTTTCTAATTCGTCTACTACACTGAGTAGCGCCATGGGAGCAATCCCTTGTCATTCATTTCATTTCTTTCCTTTGTCATTCTTTTCATTTCCTTCCCTTTTCCTTCCTTTTCGGTTCCTTTTCTTTCATGTTTCTCCCCCTTCGAGGTTGATACCAAAGTGTTTCAAAGTTTCAAAGTAGAGCATCTCTTTCGACTGATATATTTTCCTTAATGTTGGTTTGTATGCAGCAGTAGCAGCAGCATGACTAGCAGCAGCAAGACTGACGTCAGAGGACATGAAATCATGAGTCAAGAGAGCACGAAAGAATCGCTGTCCTAAGATCAATCAAGATCTACGATACGTGTACCTGACAAGACTACGTCAACACGAAGGCATGAGTCAGGTCGTTGTCTCAACATTAAGATTTATGCTGCGTGTGTCTGACTTTGATTGACTTGACGTGGGCTTTTAGAGCAGATAATAATACTACGGTTGGTAAATAGAGCCTTTGTAAGATTATAGATATTATATACAAGATTGCTACAAGCAATGATTTGACCCCAACGGAGTTGCGGTGGTGAAGGCTAGACGTTTGCAAAGCTAACAAAGAATCCTATTCACCACTGAATAAAGAAATATCGACTTTATCGAGCCCCCTTCTACCGAAAAGATTAATGACTCGCAGGTTGAAACCCGATTGTAGCTGATTGCATTGCCGAAGCAGCCAATCGGCACAGAATAGTTGAATCTACATTACTGCGGCAGCACTATTTTCTAATATATTGTATATGATGGACGACGGCGTTCGTCTTCCGCCCTACCCCATTACCGCGGCTATCCCACTTGCTAGCAACTGCAGCTATAAATAGGTCGGTACGTGTACTGAATCTCAGACCCACCCCCACTATCGCAAAAGTCAAGCTTCGCAATTCGCAATCGCAAAAGTTCGATGCAACAACGGGTCGGGCACGCCTTTGCAGTTTTCAACACCCGATTGCCTGCTGCGGCCGGCCACAATCCATCTTTACACAATTGACAGCCTTCGATTCGCACGACCAAATGCTCAAGTGCGGCTCGGCAGCGCATCCCCTGCGCCGGGGAGCGGCTCTGCAGAGCTTCAAGGGCGCGGCGGCCCGGCCGAGAGCAGTGGCGGCGCTGCGACACTACGCAACGGAGATTGAGCCAGAGAGGCCGAAGCCTCCCACAGAGGGGAATGAGAAGAAGCTGGGGAGGACGTTCCAGGGCCAGGTGATGGGCAGCATTGGCGCGCGGCTGAGGAGAGAGAGGGAGCAGCGAGAGCAGTACGAGAAGTGGAGGGACATGACGGACCCTTCGCGGAACTGGATGGTTACCTTTCGTGAGGCGCCTTGAGATGTTGACTATCATAACGACTATTGCTAACGCTTGTGATGTGTCCTTTTAGTCTTCCTATCGAGCATTGGCATTTCCTACTGGCTGGGGACATACCGGCAACGAGAACCCGAGCCGAACTCGACGCTGCCGCTATCGAAGACGACGCCGCCATCGCATAACATCAAGCTGGAAAATATGCAAGCGGCATGGGCAGACTTTGTCAAGATTGTCGGCAAGGACAATGTGAGCACCGATGAAACGCAGACGGAAGCACACAGTACATCCGAGTGGTCGACGCATCCTGCCGGTCCGGAGGAGCGTCCGTTCTGCGTGGTATACCCCGGCTCGACGGAGGAAGTGTCAGAAGTCATGAAGGTTTGCCACCAGAGGAAGATTCCTGTCACTGCTTACAGCGGGGGAACCAGTCTGGAGGGACATTTCACGCCGACGATGAAGGGCATTTCAATCGACTTTGGCCGGATGGACAAGGTTCTGTCTTTGCATGAGGAGGATCTTGACGTGGTTGTTCAGCCTGCCGTTGGCTGGGAGGAGCTGAATAACCAACTCTCAGAAAAGGGCCTATTCTTCCCTCCTGACCCCGGCCCGGGGGCCATGATTGGAGGCATGGTTGGCACTGGATGCAGCGGCACGAATGCTTACCGATATGGAACGATGCGGGAGTGGGTTCTCAGCCTGACGGTTGTCTTGGCAGACGGCACAATCATCAAGACTAGGCAGCGCCCTCGCAAGAGCTCTGCTGGCTATGACCTGACCAAGCTCTTTATCGGATCCGAGGGCACCCTTGGTTTGGTTACGGAAGCCACGCTGAAGCTGACGGTCAAGCCTCAATCTGAGAGCGTTGCTGTCTGCTCGTTCCCTACGATTCACCACGCCGCTACCTGTGTGCGCGAGGTCGTAGGAAAGGGCATCCCCATTGCGGCAGTCGAAATTCTGGACGACAATCAAATGAAGTGCATCAACGATGCCCAGGTGACTTCGCGCACCTGGAACGAAGCCCCCACGCTATTCTTCAAGTTTACCGGCACACCCAACAGCGTCAAAGAGCAGATTGCTCAGGTCAAGAGTCTCGCCTCGCAGTGCAAAAGCAAGACATTTGACTTTGCCAAAACCGACAATGAGCGAGAAGAGCTGTGGAGCGCTCGAAAGGAAGCGCTATGGAGCACCATGTCCATGAAGAAGGAGGGCGACAGAATGTGGACTGGCGATGTGGCCGTTCCGATGAGCAAGCTGCCTGATGTGATTGAGGAGACAAAGGAGGATATTCAAAAGAGCGGGTTGTTTGCAACAATTGTTGGGCATGTTGGAGATGGAAACTTTCACAGTAAGGATTGCTTCTGTTTGAACGAATGAGAATGGCTTACTAACTACGCGGGGATGAATTAGCTATTCTTGCGTATAACGAGGCTCAGCGAAAGAAAGCAGAGGCAGTTGTTCACCGCATGGTCAAGAGAGCGATTGCGGCTGAGGGCACCGTTTCGGTAAGTCGATGACTTGTCCTCCCTTTTATCCTGACTTGCTTTGATACTGATTGGTTCAATAGGGTGAACACGGCGTTGGCCTAGTCAAGCGGGACTACCTCCCTCATGAGCTTGGTGAGACGACGGTGGATGCGATGCGCCAGGTAAGTTTCTTTCTGTGATATATTCTACTGTATTGCTAGGAATTCCGTTGACAGAGAGACGCAGATCAAAAAAGCCTACGATCCCCTGTGCTTGTTGAACTGCGACAAGGTTGTTCGCATGCAGAAGCCGAAGAGTGTCGAGCCTTGGTAAAAGAGGCTGGTGGATGATGAACGGCCTATTTTACTTGCTCGACAAAATATACGAGCTTGATGAATATAATGAAGATGGGCCTGCGGAATAATAAATGTACTATATTTGAGTGTAAACCAAACAATACACTGGGAAATGGAAGCTTTCCAGCTGCTTATCTAATCCTTCCCCAGGCCAGGCGCCCCACGTCATGCCGTCATGGGCAATCACACGCCTGCTGGTCCCTGCGCCAACTTTAAGCTCGTGACGCTGCCTCACCAGTAAGCGACATTCCTACCTTTGCTACTAGTACCGCCAATTCTATGATTGCGAATCCTCCTCTTCCCTTCTCTCAAGAACCGTCTCTGTAATATCATCACTCTTAAAAACTCACATCGGAATCGACCCGTCCTTGTCCCATCGAGACGCCATCTGCATCCTATATCCGGAGTGTGTCACTGCTTTCGCAACCCCGCCAACCCCTGGGTCTGTCGCGTTTCCATCTCGCCCCCCTATGGCGCTCTTCACGGCGCAGCTTCATCCCGGCAGGGCACTTGGATTCTTCAGTGAGTAGATTTGAAGCTACATGGTACGGACCCAAAGCCCAGTTTATGCCTAACCCATCTCCGTCTGCTAGTCCTCGGCGCGTCTGTCCACGATGTCTTGACTCGGGTCAAGGCCGAGCCGCAAGCGTTCCCGAAACTCGAAGTCCTCTACTCCAAAGACCAGCCCGTCACCGAACAATTATGCGTCGTACTACCGCAAAACGGCATCAGATTGCGATTTGACGGCCCTGAGCAGCGTCTTCGACTGATCGAAGTCATCGATTTTACAAAGAGCCACATCACCTTTAAGGACCGAGATCTGGTACGGCCAGCCGGTGCTACTACTGCTCCCGAGGTGCCCGGAGAGTCATCGGCAGGGCCTACTTTCAGACACATATACCATCGACTGCTGGGGCCAACATACGCGGGCGAGTTCATACCTCCGGCGGGCTCCCAGGGCAACGGAACATATGTGCTTTCATATCCTGGCGTGGCCTTCAACTTCTCGGTGCCAACTTCAGTGTACTCTGCAGATAAAGATGTCGTTTCACTACTTTCTGCCTCGTCATCCCAAATCGCGACTTCTATGGCGATATTCAGCGGGAATTCGTGGGCAGAAGTACGGCCGACGCTTTGGACAGAGGTGCTGCCTAGCGTGAAGCTGACTTCCATGCTACCTCGAGGCAAGGACGTTTACCCTGATGAAGTGTCTTTGATACGACTACACGGTGGAGGCAAGATACAGTTGTTTAGGAAATGGACAACCAGTTCATTTTGGATTATTCTGGGCGAGACGACACCGCAGGATCTGGTGGCGGAACTCGGGCCGCCGAATGCGATATACCGCAAGAATGATCAGAAAATGGTCATTCACAAGATGCGAGCTGCCAGCAACACACATGGACGCCCTAATATGAAGGATCTAGGGCGGCCGGACGAATTAACGGACACGGATCAGTCATCGATGCATACCGGCTCTGATGATTCGGAGAATGAAGCCGCGGTCGAGGAGGATGGGGGAAGCAATGCGTCAGGAGAGTGTTTCTACAACTATTTCTACTTTGGCTTTGACATACTCGTGTCTACGCCTGTCCCTCCCTCCAGCCTGCCACCCGGCGAAACAAAGGTACCAGACGAAATTGGAAATGGAATCAAGACCCATGCTCCTGATCGGCTAGTCGCAACAAAGCTGGTGCTCCATGGCAA
Source organism: Trichoderma sp. CBMAI-0020 (assembly GCA_030708095.1). Lineage (NCBI taxonomy): Eukaryota > Fungi > Ascomycota > Sordariomycetes > Hypocreales > Hypocreaceae > Trichoderma > Trichoderma sp. CBMAI-0020. Next base: position 3,299,012 of record JAJNCI010000001.1, read on the forward strand.
CATACCCGGCTCTTATGAGTTCAACCGCCACCGTCGATGTCGATGGGAGATTAGCTATCTGGATGACCTGTCTAGCGATGGCGGCCCCGTAAACTCAGAGATGGAATTCAAGACGATTGAGAATCTCATGAGCAGGAAATGGGAAGGTGTCTATCCTACAGACAAGACTCAGCCGCGACAAGGGGGTATGGTCCTGAACCGCGGCTGGGGAGACAGCCCAGGTAGCAGCTGCGAGTTTCTCGGCGGGTGGGAGGAGAGCGGGGCGAGACGGCCAGAGGCGAATGGCGATTCTACGACTACACTGTATGGATTTCCGGGGATGGTGTTTGAGGTTTTGAAGAATGATTATGTCAATACATTGACGGTGTTTTGAGTATTGGGCTTTTTCGATTTTTCGAGTGTGGAAGAGGAGGGGATTAGTTAGTGGATACAGGGGAAAGGAGTTTTGCATACATTGTACGGGAGCGACATTTTGTAATTTTGTAACTACTTTTCTCTTGGTGTTTGGATTGCTTTGGGCTAGGATATCACATAACACTACATGTATGCATAAACATATTTGGAACCATTCTGTGGCTCCTTGAATCGATCTCTGGTTTATCTTCTATTTTCATCAAGCTGGGTTTTTACCGGTGGCTCTGACTATGCTATCTTGCCTTTCTTATCAATTCCTATCTTGATCAGCTCATATGGCCCGAGAGGGTAATTTGTGCCGAGTGCAAAAGCTGACTGGCCTGCGCAAAAGGCATTGCCTGCATACTGCCGCGCTAAACCTGCCCGAGTGATTTGAACGTCATGCGTGTATTTCGACTCCAATCAAGAGAAGCCGTTGCAACTAGGACAAATCCTGGGGGATCCTGCGGATGAGACCCCGCAAGAAATTGGCCAAGGAAGGCCATTGTATGAATCCCTTCAAAAGCTCGTCCCCGACACGCAAGCTAATTACTGCCATTGACTACTACTGAACTTTCAGAGACGAATCTAAATTGGCGGTTTGCCGTTTACAAATCATGGCTGCCACTGAGCCTCAAATCAAATCTGTGCTCGTCGTTGGTGGAGGAGGCTTTATAGGATCACATGTCGTTCGTGCTCTCCTATTGGAACCAGACTGTGACATATACGTGGCAAGCAGGGCGCCGGATAGCCATCCTGATCAAGACAGCCGCGTTACTTACAAGACTGTTGATATCACGGACGAAGCCCAGCTCGCTGCGCTCTTGAGCACGATTAAGCCGCAGGTTGTTATTCACACCGTCTCTCCGCCGTCAACAGCATCGACAGAAGTGCTGGAGCGCACCAACATCGACGGAACGCGAAACTTGTTGAACGTGGCGGCTGCTAGTTCCGAGACGCGGGCGTTTGTTTACACGTCGTCTGATTCGGCTCTTGTGCCGACTCAGGAGCCTATCGATGAGGAACGGGGGCAGCTGTACACGGCACAGAATTACAGTAATGCGTATGGCAAGACGAAGGGCATAGCTGATGCAATGGTTATTGCGGCGAATAGCCCTGCCTTGCGGACGGCAACGTTGCGGATTCCTGTTGTTTACGGAGAGTACGATTATAACAACCTTGTGCCGCGGCTGTTGGGGAGCATCAAGAGAGGCGAGCAGAGAATGCAGGTTGGTTCTGATTCTAAAGTGTTTGAGTTTTGCAGTGTGCACAAAGCAGCAGAAGCGCATGTATTGGCAGCCAAGGCGCTTCTGCGTGTTGATTCTGCTCCTAGGCAGGATGCTCAGCCTGATGGCCAGGGATACTTTATCAGTGACGGCAGGCCGCAGCCATTCTTTGCCTTTATGCGGCGCTGCTACGCTGCTGCTGGAGCTCCGGTGAGGCTGGAGGAGGTGAAGACTATGCCGTTGTATTTGATCCAAAGCATTGCTTCCTGCACGGAGTGGGCGTATGCGATCTTGACGCTGAATTACAAGCGGCCGAGTATGCGGCGTCGGGAAATCGATTATCTTGATCGGGGGTGTTGCTGGGATATTGCAAAGGCGAGGGAGAGGTTGGGGTATGAGCCGGTGAAGGATCAGGATGAAGCTATTCGGAGCATGATGGAATGGGGCATTGATAATGATGAAGTGTAGTTCAGACAAAGTGCTGCTGACTGTGTTGTCGTCGATGATCGTGTACCTGCTGCACGTTTGATGCTGGACATGTGTGATGGGCGATTCAATGCACAGCCTCAGCAGGCTTTGTTCAAAGCAGGAAGCTCATGTTGCCTGCAATCTTGGACTTTTTAGCTACAGTACTCGAATGTATAGCACAACGTTGGTACAGTTTAGTTTATTCGTGTTGTGATAAGCAAACGCAATAAAAGACAGACGGAGATTGGATCTGAATCTCCGAATGGAGCCAGGGCTTAGTTTCCATAGCTTTTGACTCGACACACCCTCTCTCTATTTACTGCTTCAACGATCCTTTACGAAACAGATCCATCAAAAAAAAAAAAAAACACATCAGCTCCAATCCTTGTCAAAGCATAGCTGCCTGATATATCGGCTATCGCATCTCGGAGCTCCGAGTAGTGTATTGTGAGTGTTTTTTTTTTTTTTTTTTTTTCCCTTTCGTCCAGCAAAGATGCCCTCCCAACGTGAGATCGGCACTTCGGCCTTGGTTGATGACCGATCCGTGAATCAAATTTTGTGATGTGAATTCTTCTGCGTATCTAGACCGCAGTCCGGAACCATGGCTGCCAGACTGAAGTGAGTTTAGTGGCGCCATCATAGCCCTCTTCTTGCAATACTTATTTTGACAAAAGCCAGATTGAAGGTTGAATGACATCCCACAGTGTATCCAAGTCTTCTGCTAGCTTCTGTCACCACCCCCCTTCCCTTTTTTTTCTTCATTTTTTTCCCTTTTGGTAGTTTGCTTCTCCTATCATATGATGGGTGATAATGGTTGGCTGTTCATTCATCGCTAAGGGACTTTTAGTTCAATCCACCATGATCCTTCATCAACAGGAGCGGTAATCCCTTGAATTTTCGCAGCCGAATTAGCTGCTTTATCAGCAATAACGTTGCCCTTGACCCCTGAATGACCAGGGACCCAGCATAGCCTGAGAGGAACTCCCATCTCTCGGAGGCGTTGGGATCTCAGAATGAGTTTACAGATGGTGGGGTCGCTGCACACCCGAGTCTTGGCGACAGGTTTCTTCTCCCAGAAATTCTTTACCCTCTCCAAGGCCCTTCGGCAGTCCGAGTAGACTGTCACTCTGTAGTTGGCAGCCGTTTTTTCGGCGTCACTACCATTTCGATGCTTCAGATATATGACATGCTCTATAGCGACCGCTACAGCTTGCGTGATGGCAAATATTTCGGCGATTTCCGGGTTTCGCTCTTTGGATCTGGCAAAGTATCTCCTATCTTCCCAGTCTTGGCTGCCTTCAGGGGATTTATAGACAACAGCGGCGCCGAGACGAGCAATCGAGTCTGACTTGTCATTGGGTTTATAGACCAAAGAGCCGTCTACAAAGATTGATATATGTTGATCGTCTGCAAAAGGCTTGGAAGAGGCCTCTGCAGCTGCAGTAATAGCATCACTTAGGGATTGCTCTGTGGTAATGTCGCCGCAAAATTGTAATCCTGATGTGGCATTCAACAGAGCTCTTTGCGTTCGATAGTTGGCCGTTTGAGTAATCATTGATGTTATCCGGTGTGCGATCTCGCGGAGCACTGCCTCAATCTTTTTGTGTTGTTTATCGAAGTGACTAAGATCTGATCTAGTCTTCTTGGCTGCTGGTGAGGTCTTCACTTGATCGCAGATTGGAGGACTTGAGGATAGATGACGGGTGCCATTTCGAGGGCCAATATAGAAACGAGGGCCATGTCTCTTTATGTGTACACTTTGGTTAGATGAATCGGTTTGATGCTGCGATTACGTGAATCTTACCGTTATGATGCTTCCTAGACACCTTTCCATGGCTGCTTGGCGTGTCTAAATTCCCTGATTGTACGTACCGAACAAAAAGGAGGCTTCCAGGGCTTGTTCAATTTCTCTCTTTCCCGAATGTCTACTGCTTCATGGTCAGCTCGCCTTTTTCGCCTCAGACTCGGCCAGCGTCAAGTATACTTGCCTAGGTGGGTAAATCCTGGTGGAGCTCCTTGGCCTAGACGGTCGTAGCCAAAGAAGCTTGAAAAGACTAAAAAACTGGAACGGCCAGATGGGGAAACGGGACAGGGAAATAGGATATGCGCCGTATTCGCGTATTTACAGTTGCGCGTAGAGGAGTGAATTCTACAGGTCGCCAGCAGTGTCGGTGAGGTGGTGGAATAAAGGGTTGTAGCGGATGTGAATTGGCCCTTGCGCCTCAGCCTCAAGTCACTTCCGATGCAGTTCCATATCATAATCAGCAAACTTCTAAAGACATTCACTCAATACATGGCCCGTGCCATGTAAAAACACAAACTGGAGTGCTTTGGTCTTGTAATAGCAAACTGTAGGCCCCCAATAGGTATCAGTCATGCACTACGAAGTGCCGCGCGGGGCAGATTTTTCTTCTTCTAGTGGATTCGCAGGCGTTAAGGGGCCTGGAGCTGGAGTGAGTGCCATCGGTCGATACAGCGGTAACGCTTCCATGTTCGTGCCATGGCAGCCTCGTGCAACCTGCCACAAATCATCTGATGTAAAGAATCGATGCTGATGTGGACTCGTTCCCCTGTTTCCCCCCCATCGTTGCTCTTCTTCAATCAACATCCTCCGACCCTCGAATCGTGACACACAGCTCCATCCTTAGCACCGAGCATCTGATCGAATATGACTTCTCGTCACTCGCGTCGCTGCTCGGGCTTGCGCAAACACCGGGGCCTGGCAGCGGCTAATATCAAAGGGGCCATGCAACGGGCGCCCAATAGCCTCTGAGGCCAGCGCCAGCCATCCCCAAGAGCTGCTGCCACTGGCCTCTCCCGTCAGCCCAGCACCCGCTCTCGGCCGATGAGATGGCACGCCCCCGCTTATGGAGCCTTGCAGGCGAAAAGGTTCCAATGTCCAGTCGGGGAGAAGTGGTGCAAACTCCAAGCCGGAAGGCGTTTACTACCAGTTGTGCGGTGAGATACGGGGGCCAGGAGCACGCACGGTCTACGAGATACGAGGCCAACGGCAGCCAACAGCACGCCGCAGTGACAGGAGAGTCATTCTGGCGGCGATAAACGGGCTCTAAGCTCGCATCACGCCTCGATCTCGACAAGAACCAGGCCCTGGATCCGCATCATGCACTTTGCCTCCAGCCAAGCTGCACTTGTGCCGTGCCGGCTTCCGGGAATCGGGCCAAGCCCACGCCGAAGCTCCAAGCAGCCCACCTTCGTACATACGAAGTGCAAACAATCTGGCCCTTTTAGTGGGCCGGCCGATGGCTTTTACTATATCTTTTCGGCTTTTTCTCAGTGCCAGGCGCAGATGCATCTCGAGGTTTCATTCTTTCCTGATTCTGCTGGGAATGGGGGCGATCTGTGGCTCCCGTTGACGGCTACCTTTCTATATAATCGGCGACACCCCCTCTCCTGGACAGTCCCTGAATAGTCCATTCCCATCCATCCCATCCCTTTCCACTTGTCCAGTCGCTTTCTGTCCTCTGTCCCTATTACAGGCGACGAAAACGCAGCCGGAGACGGGCAAGACGGGATAAGAAGAAAAACTCGAAATAGATCGCCACGAGGTGTCGCCACGCGAAATCTCCACTAAAAAGTCTCAGCCAAATCCAGCCCGTCTGCTGTTTCACCGCCGGCCGACGCCTCGTTATGGCTGCTGATCAAGCCACAACGCCCAGCGGGCGAATCAGCTCCGACGACACAGTTGATGCTGCGCACAGCACCGACGGCGAGCTCAAGGCCGTCGAAGCTGGTGTTGGTGTTGATACCAGCAGAGGATTGGGAGACAAGGAACTTGGCATCTCGTCAGTCGAAAAGGAGGATGAGGCGTCCGCATCGGCATCAACAACGGCTCCCGCTGTCGAGGGGCCTCCCACGCAGCAGCCGCCAGCAGATGAACCCGAGGCTGGACGGACAAAGGTCGAGACCACCCTCGTCATCTTCGCCCTGTGTCTGGCGCTGTTCCTGGCCGCTCTGGACATCACCATCATCACCACCGCCATCCCGACCATCTCCAACCACTTCAACTCCAGCGCCGGCTACGTCTGGATCGGAAGCGCTTACATGCTTGGCAACGCCACGTTCGTTCCCACCTGGGGCAAGATATCCGACATCTTCGGCCGCAAGCCCACCCTCATCGCTGCCGTTTCCATCTTCTGGATCGGGTCGCTGGTGTGCGCCCTGAGCAACAGCATGGGCATGCTTATTGCCGGCCGTGCGATCCAGGGTGTTGGCGGCGGCGGCGCCATCGTCCTGCCCAACATCTGCGTCTCCGATCTCTTCTCTATGCGCAAGCGCGGCATGTACTTTGGCATCTTTGGAATGATTTGGGCCCTTGCCTCATCCATCGGACCTATTCTCGGTGGTGTCTTTACCAGCAAGGTCTCTTGGCGCTGGTGCTTCTATATCAACCTGCCTTTGAGCGGCGTCGGACTGCTCATCCTCATCTTCGTTCTCAAGTTGCACAACCCTCGCACGCCCATCAAGCAGGGACTGGCAGCCATTGATTGGTTTGGTAACCTCCTCATCATTGGCGGTACACTTATGCTGCTCTTTGGACTCGAGTTTGGCGGTGTTCAGTTCCCCTGGGCATCCGCTACCGTCATCTGCCTACTCATCTTTGGCGTCATAACAATCATCCTCTTTGGCATTTATGAGGCCCGTTTCGCCAAGTATCCCGTTATGCCCACTCGGCTTTTCCGTGATAGGACCAGCATTGCCTCTTACGCCGTCTCCATCTTGCATGCCATGACGTTCATCTCCGGCAGCTACTGGCTTCCCTTGTACTACCAGGCTGTTCTGGGCGCCTCGTCTCTTCTCTCTGGTGTCTATCTCCTGCCATACGCCTTGTCTCTATCCGTATTATCGGCCGCAACGGGCATCTTCATTAAGAAGACGGGCAACTACAAGATCCCCATCATATTTGGACTCAGCTTCATGACCCTTGGTTTTGGCCTCCTTATTGATTTGGGCGCCAATGCAAACTGGGCCAAGATCATCATCTTCCAGATCATTGCTGGTATCGGTGCTGGTCCCATCTTCCAGTCTCCTCTCATTGCCCTTCAGACCAACGTTGAGCCGCGCGATATTGGAGCCGCTACTGCCAGCTTCCAATTTCTGCGTCAGCTTGGAACGTCTACCTCTGTCGTCATCGGCGGTGTCATCTTCGACAACGAGATGCAAAAGCAGCAGGCATACCTGATTCGCGAGCTCGGACCCGAGTTGGCCAGCAAGCTTTCCGGTGCCGAGGCCGCCTCAAGCGTGTTTTTAGTCGCCAGCCTTAAGGGTCACCAGCGAGACGTTGCCAAAACCGCTTACTGGAACTCCATGCAGAAAATGTTCATCGCCTACACCTGCTTCATCTTCCTTGGCCTCCTCCTCAGCTTCTTTATCAAGCAGAAGACGCTCAGCAAGCAACACACTGAGCACAAGACGGGTCTCGCATCGCTTAAGCAAGAAATGAAGCAGAAGCAGCCTGATGCCGAGAAGGCTGTGGACGCTACTGAGGAAAAATAAAAAAAAAAAAAAAAAAAAGCTTGTTTTGTCTGCTTTTCGATACCAATTTTTTTAATGCCTCGTTTTTATCTTACATTGGATTATGGCGTTGATGATATATTTGGAAAATGGGAAGATGAATGGAACAAGACTTTTGGCACTTCAGGGCAATAGATGCCCTTTTTAACATGCCTCTTCTCTTGGCTATATTGCTGTTTTGCTGTAGATTTTGCATATAGCCTAAAACCAACACCTCTATATAATGATGTCAATAAAAAGTAATGAGACACTTGACGATGCATGTCTCGGCCATTGTGAGATTCAAAATGCGTGTCACTGTAGATTGCTCACATCTGGTGTTATGTAATCAAAAGGTGTGAAGGGTTGCTGTGGTGACGGCTCTCTGCAGCCAACTCCGCTGACTGCGCTACGCTAGTAGCGAGTACTTCAATTTATGACAGTGGCGACTCTGGTGTATGACTGTGTAGCTCATACTCCGTACTGCCCCTGTATTTACACTACCAGCCCATACTTTTGAATCCCGGCACATGCCTGCATATTTCGCACAGATTCTTTCCCAAGGCCCTTCCCCACCAAGAGAATCAGACTTGTGTCGCAACAAATGCCTATTTTCTTCACATTACTTTCTTCATGATCGTCTCCTCTACCTAGCGGCTGTGTCTTTTCGGGGTGAGCGGACAGGCTTTCTTTACGCACTGGCCGACTGCACTAGAGAGGTACCCCGGTACAATCTGCCGCCCAATCTCCACAGCTTAATCCCCGCCTACGGAAATATCAACAACAACAGCACTCAGCCATACATACATCCACATACCTTAACGAAAAAAAAAATTGAAACGACTGCCCTTATCGGCGGTGGTGGTCATACTGCTGTCAGAATGGCTCACCTTCGAGCACGCTCCGACCGGGAGCTCAACCGAACTGCAATGAGCTCGTCGAATCCACGATCATCCGCTGCCAGAAACGGCACGCGTCAGGGCAGCAGCGTACGATCTTCAGCCATCTCAACACATCGGCATTTCACCGCGGCGGCACGAGGCGATCGGTCGAGCGCCATATCCCCCGCCGAGTCGGCCATGTCGTCGGCAGCAGCGGCCGGGACAAAGCGCAAGGAGCGCGACTTTGAGGCCGACGTGGTGGTGGGGGGAGGAGAAGAAAGCAACATCAATGTCGTGGTGCGGTGTCGCGGCCGCAGTCAGCGGGAAGTCAAGGAGAACAGCGCCGTCGTCGTCAACTCGGACGGCGTCAAGGGCCAGATGATTGAGCTCTCCATGGGGGCCAACGCGCTGAGCAACAAGTCGTATAGCTTCGATCGCGTGTTTTCGCCGGCGGCGGACCAGGCCATGGTGTTTGACGATACGGTGAAGCCTATTTTAGAAGAGGTGGGTTTTTACCATGTGCTCTGTCAGACTTGTTGCGAGCTGAGGCGTCTCCTTCGTTTTCAGAATGTGCTAACAGGAATGGCTAGATGCTTGCCGGGTATAATTGTACGATATTTGCCTACGGACAGACAGGAACAGGCAAGACATACACAATGTCAGGAGACATGTCAGATACACTTGGCATGCTCTCTGACGAAGCCGGCATTATTCCTCGCGTGCTGCAACAGCTCTTCAACAAACTCGAGGTCGATGGGACCGACAGCTGCGTCAAATGCTCATTCATCGAGCTGTACAACGAAGAGCTCCGAGACTTGCTCTCTACCGACGAGGGCGCAAAGCTGAAAATCTACGATGACGCCTCGAGAAAAGGCCATGCGACGACACTCGTCCAAGGCATGGAGGAAAAACACATCAAGAACGCGGCTGAGGGAATCAAGGTGCTCCAGGAGGGCAGCCTGAAACGTCAGGTAGCGGCGACCAAATGCAACGATCTGAGCTCTCGAGGCCACACCGTCTTTACCATTACCGCATATGTCAAGAAAACGAACGACCAGGGCGCAGAGGAGCTTGTTAGCGCAGGGAAGCTGAATCTGGTGGATCTAGCCGGCAGTGAAAACATCCAGAGATCAGGCGCAGAGAACAAGCGAGCAGTGGAGGCCGGCTTGATCAACAAGTCGCTGCTCACTCTTGGACGAGTCATCAACGCTCTGGTGGATCGCAGCCCCCATATTCCCTACCGAGAGTCCAAGTTGACTCGCCTGCTGCAAGATTCGCTCGGTGGCCGAACAAAGACATGCATTATTGCCACCATTTCTCCTTCAAAAAGCAACCTCGAAGAAACGATATCCACACTCGAATATGCGTTTCGCGCCAAGAATATCCGCAACAAGCCCCAGCTGCATATGATTACGAAGAAGATGCTTCTCAGAGATTTCACCGTCGAGATTGAGAAACTGAAGAGCGAGCTAATTTCAACACGACAGCGCAACGGCGTATACCTTTCAAACGACATGTACGAAGAGATGACGGCGCAAAGCGAATCAAGGCGAATTGTGTTGGAGGAACAGAGTGCGCGACTAGAAACCCTCGAAACAAACCTACGGAACAAGGTCCAAGAGCTCTTTTCCCTCAACATCTCATTTATGGGCATGAAGAAGGACAATGAGGCAACAAAGGCGCAATTGGAAAATACACAGGGTATTCTAGATCAAACCGACATCATCCTCGCAGCGACTCGGAAGACATTGGCAGAGGAAACTGAGCTTCGCAAGGCTCACGAAGAGACGGAAGAGCGACTGACAGAGATTGGTAGCGCTCTGATTGACAAGCTACAGAAGACAGTCAAAGATGTCAATGGCCTTCACGCAAAGAATAAGCGCAAATCAGAATTACATTTGCTAAATCGAACGGCTTGGAGCTCATCTCAGTCCCAGGTTGCGGAGATTACGTCCATGGTGGAGAGACGCATCCGCATGTTCCAAAAAGAGCAGCAAGAGCAAATCTTGGGCGTATCAAAAAGGATGGAGGTGTTTGTTGACGAAGAACTGCAAAAGGTTTCAGCCACGCAAGCTTTCTTGGATGAAAATTTCGACACTTTTACAGAGTCCAAGAGGCAGCTTTTAGAGCAGAAGCAAAAATCCAAGGACGAGATGGACGAGGTGTTGGAGGAAATCAAGGAAATTCGCGACAATGTCAAGGAGAGGGTTAGCGAAAGTCTTCAGGCCATCGCACACGCTGCGGAGAAGATTGCTGGCGATGTACTGAATGAGATGGCCGACTTTCATGGCCAGCTTCACACCTCGTACAGCTCTCTAGGCAAGGATTTCAAGTCTATTTTCGAAGAACTCGTGCGGCATATCACCACCCAACGCCTCGAATCCGACAATTTAAGGCGACAGTTACAGAGCGCGACGAACACCATTATGATGCAAAATGCGAACATCTCTACACGCATGCAAGAGGCATTGGAAGAGGAGAGGCGAGTGGCGGCTGAAGAACGCCAAAAGCTATTGACGCAAATCTCAGCTTTGATTACGGCTCAGGCTGAAGCGCAGGAAAATCGATTCTCAGAGAGGACCCTGCAGGTCCAAAAGAATATGACCGATTACAACGCATCTCTCGAAGGAGCCATTACTCAGTATGGCCAAGGCATGGATTCCTGGGACGAAAAGGAAGGCGAGCTGCTGGAAGAGGTCAAGAAATCGCGTGAACAGCTCAAGACAAAGTTGAAGGACGACTGGAACGCGGCAGAAGACCGCAGCAATGCTATCCGAACCACAGCCAACCAAGTGCATGCTGAGACCGTACGTGTCGTCGGGGCACAGATTGACGACTTAGATGTCCAGATGGAGGCCATGGACGACTTTGTGGCTCGTGCAAAGTCCGAGAGCGGCACTCATCACGAATCGCATGTACAAGCTTTCCAGTCTCTGTCCAATACAGTGGATCAGTCCTTTAGCAGTGTGTCTGCTCACTTCAAGACAACCTTTGATCGCGTCAAGAACCTCGGCGAGGGCATGGAGCTTGATACTAGCGATCTGCGCGACGGCCTTCAGCCCCTTACATCGCAAATATGCCAGCCTCTAGCGATCCTGCGGGAACACGTTGGTAAAACATCACTACAGGATTATCAACCAACCGGAGAATCTCCTCAGAAAGCACAATATCAGTTTCCCACGAGCCTACCTCGCACTGAAGCACCCGACCTCATTTTCTCAAAGACTGGCGAAGAGACTCCCGACGAAGCCTCCACTGAGGCAGATGACAGCAAGAATACCATTGTCTTTGCCGATTTGGATGCCTCGGAAAAGATGAGCTCACCAACACCGTCGTCGGCCGATAGCCTCTCAGATAGAATTGCGAGGTTACGCGAAGTCAACCCCAACGTATCGTCAAATCTTACTACCAGCGCCATCAACTTTGAACCCGGCTCAAGCCTCATGTCTGTCGCCTCAGATCATACTATGCCGCTGTTTAAGCGCAGCAACCGTTCTACGCGAACGAGTCTGAGGAAGCATGATTTACTTGGCGAAGGTCGCGAGAATTTACCCCTGACGGCCTTGTCCGAGGCTAGGAGAAAGAGTCCGCGGATGAGTTGAGGGAGAGCAAAGTTCATCTAAAGTTATGACTTTGTTAAGATGATGGGGCGTTGTTTTTATTCAGATTCTTTCCTTCTAAATCGTCTAGGGAGGAGAGGAGGATGCTTTCTGCCATGTATGCGAACGGCTGCCTTTTCTTCCTAATAGCGGCGGATGTACCATGTTACATCATTCGCCATTATCATCATCTTTACTAGTAGTTTTGTTCAAAGCCGACAAAGTTTCACTTTCTCAGAGAAAGGAAAGGAGAGGAGAAAATGGAAAGTTCAAGAAAGTTTATAAAATTTACGGGAGTTTGGATTGGTTTATATGGGATGCAGAGCGCTCTTTTTTTTTTCTCTTACACTTGCACGTACATACTAATTGTGCGCTGGGCACTTCTTCCTTATTAGAGGGGAAGTGAGGTTTGGAAATATGGGAGGTCATTGGAAATGGATTGGGATTGGGTGGCTACCATGTTGGTTCTTCTGTTGTTACTGGTGCTGAATTCAGGGTTATTGAGCATCTGATACCCGTGTGCTTTTTTTTTCTTCTCTCCTTTCCTCCTGTGTCTTTCTTTCTTATTTCATCTCATTGATTCAAGATATTAGTACGATTAAGAATTCGACTTTATTTTGCACTTTTTTTCTATTACCATTCTTGACTGACAGGTCAGATCATACTTGTTACTTAGCAGCTTGCTCAGGAAACAAATTGCCTCACTAAATTCCCATGTGCCATGCTTGGATGTAATAACCAAAGATATTAAGAAGAAGAAGAAAGCCCTTTGTATTCATCTAAAAGATCTTGGTAATGCTCTCCCTTGAAATCACGCTATTCTGCTTCTCATCCCTCTTCACCCTGAAGAAGCTATCGCAAAAGTCGCTGCACCGCATATGTCTCAAAAACTCCTCGTCGTGCGTAATCACAATGAGCTGAAAGTTGCTCTGCTGCTGCCTCGTCTTGATGATGCGGTGCAGACTCTCGGCCAGAGACTTGATGTTGTCCCTGTCCAGGTTGGTCGTCGGCTCGTCCAGCGCAATGAGCCCGCAGTTGACGCCAAACGACTCCGCCAGGGCCAGGCGGATGATGATGCTGGCAAGGACTTTCTGGCCCGCCGAGCAGCGGCCCCGCATGTCCATCTCGGTGTCCTGTTTGACCATGCACAGGCGGTAGTTGTAGGTGCGTTTATTGTTGGCCGTTTCGTTGTCTGAGCGGATAAGGATGGTGTCAATGTCGGTGCCCTGGTACGTTGTCTGCCACAGCTCGCTCGCGATGCGATTGACGTCTTCCATTTTCATGGAGTGGTACTGCATCACCGCCTTGTCGACAGCAGAGCTGCACTGGGTCAGATCCTGGATCGCCGCCTTTGTCGTTTCCACGCGGATGTGGGATTCACGGTACTTTTGCTTGGCGTCCTTGAAGTCCATGTCCCACTCCTGTAGGAGGCGGCCGAGCTCTTCATCCTTCGACTTCATTGTGCCCATGACAGATCCACGCTCTGCTAACAGCCGGTTGGCTGTGTTCTCCAGAGAACGGGCCTCTGCCTCAAGCCTTTCGTAGTCTTCGTGAGCATTTCGATCTTCAAGGTCCTCAATGTCTTTGCGCAGAACGTCAAGAGTCCGCAAGTGTTTGCGATAATTCAGATTATCGCTAAAATTCTTCCTTTTCCGGTCTCCGTTGTCAATGTCCTGCTTGAGTTTGTTGGTCCGTACTGTGAGATCGGCAATCTCCTTCTCTGTAGTGCTGATAGCTGTGTCGAGAGAGGCGAGGGCACGCTGGTTAGATGAAAGGTTCGTCAGACCACCGCGATCAATATAGTCTTGGATATCGTTATCCATCTTCTTGATCTCGGCGATGGAATTGGCGATGGCATCTCGCTCGTCAGTAATGACCTGTTCCTTTGACCGACCATGGCGAAGTGTCTCATCGCGAGCTGACCGTGCCTCTGTAATGCTGGGCTCCAATTTTTCCAATTCCTCGTCGGTCCTCTGGATCACTTCGCGCTGGTGGGTGTAGTCTTCCTTGAGTGTCTGTATCTGGTTCTGGAGGTCATTTTTCTTCTCAAGCTGTCCTGCGGCGCGACCAATCTTGTTCCGCAGCTCACTCTTCTCAAGTTCAAGCGAGTTGACTTGGTCTTTCATCCGCTGCCTATCGGCTGTGAGCTTGGTAATTTTATTCTTCAGAGTTCTGATCTGCTCAGATATGCTTGACTGAAGCTCGTGAATCTCTTCCACGCTGCGAGTCACCCCGCCGGACAATTGCTGAGACACGATGCGGTCCACCTGGGCCCCGGCATCCTTGATTTCTCTCACAGTTTGGGAAATGTTGGCAACTGTTTTAGCCAAATCTCCAAGGTCTCTTAGTTTCTCCTCTGCTGCAGCAACCAAAGCGTCTTCTTCTTCGAGTTCTTTTTCCAGTGTCTCAAATTCATTTTCAGCAGTTTTCCATTCGTCTTGGAGAGCGGGCAGCTCTGCTGAAAGCCGCTCATACGTATCAAATGCTGATCGCACCGCACGCAGCGCTTCCAGATTATCCACGGCCTCTTTCAAGTCCTTTTCAGTATCGACTTTGCCTTTTGGATCCAAGTGCTTATCGATCTTCTTGCTCAGGCGGTCAAGAGCTGCGCTTTGGCCGTCATCAAAATGGCGATCGCACAGTCTGCATTTCTTCTGAGTATCCAACATGCGCTTGCACTTATTGTAATAGTCAAACAAGGCATCAAAAAGGCTGAGATCGGTCCGGAGCTCCTCAACCTGTTGTTCCACAGCAGCAACTTCTTCCACATAGTCCTCTACCACCGCATTGTCGCGTACGTTTTGCAGCGCAGCAACAACTTTTTGCTTCCTGTGATTCATCTCTTGCGTCTTCTTACTGTGCGTCTCTCTAGCAGTTTTTAGCCTGTACTCTACTTTTTGCTGTTTCTGCCTCGTCTGATCCCGACGCTTTTGCGCCTCTTGTACGGCTTTGCTTTGGCGGCTTTGAATCGACTGGAATCGAGATTCCAGAGTATGCGGCTCCCAGTCGTCTCCGAGGGTGCTACTTAGCTTGGACTTCCACGTCTCTATCAGAGTGTCCAGTTTTCGTTTCCGATCTGACATTTCCTTCTTCCTCAGCTCCAGTTGTGCGCGCTCCGACGCCAGCCGCGTGCACTCAACGAGCTCGCGACCAAGCTTCTCATTTTCGTTGTCCAGCTGCCACTGCTTATCATTGGCTTCAGTCAGCTGTTGGTCCCAGTTGGACTTTTCCAGTTCTTGCTGAGCATGCTTGAATCTGGATTCCAGCTCAGCAAGCTGTCCGTCAAGAATGGCCTTGGCTCCCTCATCAACGTCAATATTCCCAGCTTCATTCTGGAGGACGTTTGTACGCTTTTCTATAGCCCCCATGCGCTGTTTGGCGGAGACGCGATCTTGAGTTCTGGCCGCTTTGCGGCCCTCAAGCTCAGTAATCACGCCTGTAGCCTTATCTAGCTCCGCGGCGTTCTCCTTTTGGAGTCGTTCCAAATCTCGCCTCTTTTCGGTCAAAAGCTTTGAAATCTTGTCTTGGAAAGCCTGTATGTGCTGATCGCTTACGTCTTCATCAAACCCTCTAAAATTGTATTGGCTCGCAGCCTCCTGGACCAATCGCACTCGCGCTTTTAGCTGTCGTTCATATTTCTCCTTGTCAGACTGTAGTTTTCCCTGTTCGGCCAACTTTGCTGATTGACTTTGGCGGTGGTTCGTCATTTCTTGTTGGAGCTCGGCGTACTGTGCCTTATTCTGCTCAGCCTCTTCCTGATAGCGTCCCATACTTTCCTCATACTGGGATAAAGCGCGCTCCAGGGCATCATCAGTTTCAGGCAATTCATCAATTGTCTGTTTGAGCTCATTAATGGCATCTTGGCGGTATTCGAGCTGCTCCCGCTTGTTGTTGAGGTTTTGCACGATCTGAAGGAAGCTGTTGGCTTGTTCATGCTTCTGTTTTATTCTAGCCTGTGTTTCCTGCATCTCGACGGTAAGAGCTTCGCACTCATCGCGAGCCGCTTCAATCTCAGTTTGGAGCCCACTCATACGCTTCTCGGCCCGTTCGCCTCTATCTTTGTTGGCCTTGTTGTGGGCCTCGTCGTTCTGCAGCATCGAAAGCTGTTCCACCTGTTTTTTCCGAAGCAGCTTTAAGTTCTCAATGGCCTTTGTATATTTTTGGGCCTCAAAAATTTCGTCGAAACGCTTCTTCAATGCTGAAGGCTCGCTTAGTGGCCAGAGCGACTCATCTTGGTGGCAGAATATGACAGCATCGAGGACAGCGCGGGAGACGCCGAGTCGTTCGGGAATCATTTCGTCAAGTTGTGCTGTTCTGGTCGATGTTGTCGTCCGCTCCCCATTGTTCACGACCACTAGCGAGCAGTCAAGCGTCTTCAGCGATCGGGCATTCTTTTTGGCAGTGAGCTGCATGCTCCGAGTGGCCACATGTTGCCGGTCGTTGATGGAGCGAAACTGTAGCTTGACCTGAGCCAGGACTTCCTTTTCGCCAGCGAGCTAGACAGAAACCATTATCAGCTGTCACACAAGGCAAACGCACAACTTGATCGAAAAGCCTACCTTTGGATCGTGAATAAAGGCACCCCCGACCTTGCTGTTTGGGGGCTGTTCACCGGTGGTCGCATACTTGAGACACTCGATGATGGTCGTCTTTCCGGATCCATTGTAGCCAACGATGAGGGTAAGCGGTGTGTTAAACTGAATCGCCTCACGCACGGCTGGGCTAAAGGACCGCACGCCAGAGATCGAGAGCTTGTCTATTCTCGACATGGTTTACAGGCGGGATGACGGGACCTGCGCTCAATACTTTGCTTGCAACAAATGCCGACAGCTGTTGAACAACCCAATGGCAGAATGAGAAGCGAAAATCAGCGCTGTGGCATCTCCCTTGCGGTGCTGCTGTCGCCTTGCACTGGTTTCAGTCTATGGTTGCATCCAGCCACTGATGCCTGCCTGCCAGTTTCTCGAGGCTTCACTGCGAAACGCGCTCCAGGCAGCGGTCACGCGTTGAGTGGAACGGTGGACAGATGCGTCCTCACGTGGCAGGTGCGATAAGATAAAGCCACGACCCCTCCCTACGGCTGATCGTCCACTGTACATTTGCCGTGCTACTACAGCCACTGACTACTCTGGCTTGCATATTATGGAGTCCCACCGCTCGAAATGCTTGCATCACGGATAGCCCGTCGGATGGACAATTGGATGCACGGCAGCTGTGGTGGAAACAAGGTTTGTTTCTTATTTATTCTATTCTATTCTTTCTTCACTCTCTCCTCTCGCTCTTGTTCTTGTTCTTGTTCTTTGTTGCGTGGTTGCTTGTTTGCTGCGTCGTGTCCTGATCAGCCCAACTCAATCTGGCTCGGATGACGAGCATATATGTCTATGTATAGCCTGTACACGCAATAACGGCTGCTGGTTGGCCCTCCGGATCAGCCCCAGAGGCCCAAGCTGCGATGCATCAGGAAAAAGATTTCCCTTGCATTGCCCATCGCGCGACCCCCGCCAAGTGGTCGAATCGGATTGTGCCCTCTGCTGGCCCGCCTGCAAGCTGTGAGCAACTGGCTGCGCTACCAAGCAGAGCACGAAACGCCAGTCAGCAGGCCTGACTGCGTGCGCACCGAGCAAATGAAGTGAGCAAGGCAGTCACAGCACTGTTGTGATTTTGATAACTGCAGTGTTGCCGTGCTATTTGGCGAATAATGTACCTATTGATGAGGCTACACACCAGGGACCTCTGATCAGATGCCTGACAGCGATTGCCCAAGCCGGACTGCCCGTAGGCCCCACGCCGCCCAGCTAGGTGCCAGGTAACCTTTTAGCACTACTAGTATATCCTAGACATGATACACTCGATCATTATCCGTCATCAGGCGGCATAAATCAGTCAAAATCAAAATCAAAAGCTGGAGGGCCGCTTTTTAGCGTCTCTGGCCACATCCTCCCGCTGCAGCCGCTAAAGCTTTAGAGGCTGCAGGATTTGAGGGGGTTGCGTCATTGCTGGGAATCTTCAGGATCGGTCGCTTTTTGTGCATTTGCCCACCCCCGCGCAGCTTTTGCTGATAGCGGGCAATACTACCTACTTTTGGTGCCCTTGGCTTCCATGTAGTAGTATAGTTGCTTTGATGTCGTCAAGGTGCTTTTTTCTTGTTGTCTTTTTTTGTTTCCATCTTGCTGCGGACAATTCTTTGCTTTTGAATAGCGGAGACTCAGGTGGCAAATCCTGCCTGGAAGGAAGCGGCCTGCTTGCCATGGCACTTGTAAAAAGAAAAAAGCGTAGTAAAAGTGCCTGCATGTAATACCTGATTCGGCAAACTGCCTGGCGGATTATCAGCTGGTGCAGCATAACTATCGTAAGACGACACTCCGGTAGTATTACTGCGTCCCTCTGGCCTGCTGCTGGCGACTGCTCGAGACGCGAGGGAGACCAGTTGCCCTTTGAGGCCATGAAACAGCTCCAATCAGGGCCGGATCAAGCCCGCTTTTCACTCGGGGTCATTTCTCCGGGCTGCCAGCCAGCGCTTGCGAGGTGTTTCTGCTCGCCATCAGTCAGCCGCCTGCTAGCGAAAATCTTGGCCTAGCTGGAACATCGCAAAAAAGGTGCCTGTCTCTGTTTTCCCTTTTTGATGCTGCACGAACGGCTGCATTTCATCATCGTCCAAAAGCCCGCCAGGAGCCTCTCCCTCTCCCCCGAGCAGCCCGCGCAACAGACAGCTCCAGTGCCATCGCCCGCTGCCACAGCGCCCGCCCCCGTCCCTACCAAGCGAAACGCCCCCCGAGGACGCCACTGAACGCAGCGATAGCTGGCCGCTGCCCGCTAAGCTAATGCCTGGAATCCAACCGCTGGTGGTATAAGCATACCGCGACCATGTCCCACGGCCAGCCTCCACTCCACGACGACCTACTATTCAACTTCACCAACTTCGATGTCCTCCCCGCGTTCCCGGGAGGCCACAGCCACGCCATCCCAGTCTCAACCAGCACGGCCGATGCGCTCAGCACCGACGACGGCGGCATGACTCTTCTCGACAGCGACATCATCGAGACTTTTGGCGGCGACATGTCCATGAGCTTGGACTCGGCAGTGTCTGTGCTGGACGGCGACAGCGGCGGAATGGGCAGCGACATGATCTCGCCAGAGGCCATCCTCAACGCCGAGAACCAGTTCAATCCGGTTGCCAACGACGTGCCCGGTGCGGGCCCTCTGCCAGCGGCCGCATTCACCCCAGGCAACGCCGCGAACCAGCCCAGCAACAGCAACAACTCGCTGACCGAGTTCACCAAGCGCAAGAACTGGCCGGCAAAGGTGGTCGAGGAGCTCAGCGACCTGCTGCAGCTCCTCGATTCCAACGGACGCATCAAGTTCTCGTCTCCCAGCATCAGGGCATTGGCGGGGTACACGGTCGAGGAGGTCCAGGACGTTTTTCTAAAGGACCTTATCCATCCCGACGACCAGGGCGTGCTTGTCTCCGAACTCCACGAGTCCATCGCAACCGGCAACCCTTTACGCATGTTCTATCGGATGAGGAAGAAGGATGGCGCGTACGCGATATTCGAGGCCGTCGGCCATGCCCACATTGCGGCAGCTGGTTTTGCTCCAAACCCAAACAACCAGTCGCCCTTTTGCCAGGCCGTCTTTATGATGGCGCGACTATACCCGACGAAGAACGCCACGCTTCTGGATTCGTTTTTGGAACACAAGATAGAAAACGAGAGACTGAGGCGCCGCATCGCTGAGCTGCGGAGAGAAGAAGAGGCAGAAATGGAGGAGGCACAAAGGCAGTGGGCACAGAGCCGAGACGGGCGGTCAGACATCACTCCGTCAGAGGGGACTGGCATGTCGTTGACACCACTTCCTAGAATGGGCCAGGAGATGATAACGTCAGATAATGATGACGGCGCATTAACGAGGAAAAACCTAGAGGATGCTACGGCAAAAAGTCGCCAGGACTCGTTGCGTGATAAAATGGCTCGGATTGAAGCGTCTTCAGCGGATACCATAGCGTTGTTGACCGGCATAGAGAATGGAGAGCGGATGGCGACCGGTAACCGCAGCCCTACCCTCATCAAAGGCGATGCCGGAATTGCTATCCCCATGGATCGGGATAATAGGTCAGGAGAGAAGAAGAAGAAGCTGAAGCTGGCAGAGGAATACGTCTGCACTGATTGCGGTATAGCACCCTTTTTGACAATGATTTGCTGTTCCCAGCTGGGAGATGGGATGCCCCTCCGCCAGCATTGTACCCTAATGCAGCTACTAATATCAAATCTCAGGCACTCTCGACTCTCCAGAATGGCGAAAGGGACCCAATGGGCCAAAGACACTCTGCAACGCCTGCGGGCTGCGGTGGGCGAAGAAGGAAAAGAAGCGCAACAACAGTATCGGCACGCCGTTATCTAAGCCAGCTGCAACTCCAGCTGCAGGCTAACGGACAGACTTTCATTTAAAATCTCGACCGGAAAGCGAGAAGCGAGGAGAGAGAGGATGAACGGGAAACACACGAAGCAAGATATAACTCATTAGGTATACAATACGGCCGGGCCGGGACGACACTGACTGCTTTTTAAGATGGAACCCTGATAATGGAGTTTGGTTTGGTTTCAAGATGCATATATCACTGGCGACAGGGACCTGCTTACACATTCTTATTGTTCTTGTTGTCATAGTTCTGGAGGAAAACGACTTTGGAGGGCCTTTTTTTGTTTTTTGT
This sequence comes from Trichoderma sp. CBMAI-0020, assembly GCA_030708095.1. Lineage (NCBI taxonomy): Eukaryota > Fungi > Ascomycota > Sordariomycetes > Hypocreales > Hypocreaceae > Trichoderma > Trichoderma sp. CBMAI-0020. The sequence continues at coordinate 3,319,797 of JAJNCI010000001.1, forward strand.
TTTTTTTATTATTTTTTTTGTCAACTTTTCTTTTGTTTTCCCTTTTGTTTTGGGCATCTGTACACGATTATGATACCATGGGAGGCAACAATTGGGAGCCGAATTAGACGGATACGGACTCTGGCGATTCTGCCTGAGGGCATTACGCAATATTCTGCCTTTTTTTTTTTTTTTTTTTTTTCTTTTGGAACACGCATAGATTAAAGCATTGTCTATTATCGCTATTTTGTTATTGTTGTGTTAACTGCTTTCTTGCCATCTATTTTACAATATGAATCTTTTGGCATGCGAGCTGCGTCTTCTTGGCCAGCTTCGTGTACCCCTTACACAGGCCGATATCAGGCAAGCACGAAAGCAGAGGGTTGACCAGGTAGCTTCTTTTCCCCTTGAGAAGCTATCAAGATAATAAAAAAGCAGTCGGAAACACTAAACAGCAACTAATGCAACATGGCATGAAGTTGCTGCTGTCGCGCGTGAAAAGTGACAGGTCATATCATATCATGTCCTCGAGATTGCTCTTCCCCGGGTAGGTGTTGAGACATCAATTGATGGATCGATTTGAGCTCAATAGGAGCTAACAGTTGATCAGTCAGCCCAATTGATCACCAGGAAAAGTAATACGACTTGCCCTGGGGTCCTTGTTCACATGGAATTCGGCAAGCCACTACGAACCCCGCGTTCTGGAAATCTTATTAGCACTGCTATCATTACTCTAGCTCACCTGTGCTAGCTCGCCCTGACGGATCCCCGCCCAATTTGCCTCGGATGCACCTCTTTTTCAGCACTGCAGCTAAAATAGCACGGCGTCCCATAAAAACGATGGCCGTATCTATTACCACGAATCCTGCTAAGCGGCGATCTGTTTATAAAGGCGTATTGGCCCGTCATCAAAGATTCCAATTTGGCACAAAGCGTTGACGGTCCATAACCTCAGCTGCAGAACCCAAGGCATTCAACATCTATCAACGGGGCTTGCTAATGTTATAGAGCTCTTTCAAAGGTTTGTATCATCAGGGTCCATTGCGGAGACGCTAGAGATGGCTGACTTTCTGCCCAACCTGCAGTCTTGCCGTGTTGCTTTATCCAAGCTCGAGTGTCTTCATCCTCGTCAATTCTTTCCAGCCATCTTGAAGCTCATCACCATTCAATTGAAAAAAAAAAAAATATGGCTCCCGTACAAAACTTTGCAAACTATCCCAAGCCCCAGGAAGGGCCGGATACGGGATATGTGCAGCGAGTAGACCACAATCCCGTTCTCCGGGGGATTCCTCTTATGCTGGGTGGTGAGATGTACGTATGCATGAGATTCTCAGAGATGACGCCGAACTAAATTGAGGATTCTTTTCCTCATCTAGCATTGCTCGGTCCAACCTGATTGCAAGATACTTTTACCATAACAGCGGCATCGACAAGATCAAAGAGATGCATGTGCTGGATAACATCGAGTCTACTTTCCATGTATGTAAAAGGTCGAATGCCAGCATCCCCTTCACGACCGTCTGAAATATCTCTCTTGTATCGACTACTGACCAAAGCTTCCTCTAGCCCCTTGTTACTCCTCTAGGCCCAACTGGACCTATGCTGGAATTCGAGCCAGAGCTGCTCACCTCCAAGTACGCATCGTCAAACGCACGCTACTACTCCATCAGCGACTATCACCAGTTGTACAAGAGCGGCAAGACCACTCCCCTCAAGGTAGTAGAGACCCTTCTCACCCTGACCACGGGGTCCGGCAAGTACAGTGACGCCTGGGCAGATGCCCACGGCGCCGAGAAGCTCGCTCTGGAGGCTGCCAAGGCCTCCACCGAGAGATGGGCTGCAGGCAACCCCATTGGAATCCTGGACGGCGTGCCGATTGGCGTCAAGGACGACACGGATGTGGAGGGCTACATCAACCACACTGGCATGAAGTACGACCCTTCGCTTGCGTGCTTTGCGGTCAAGAAGGAGTCTGTGTGGCCTGTGAAGAAGCTTCAGGAGGCTGGAGCTGTTGTCCTTGGCAAGAATAAGATGCATGAACTGGGATCAGGTACGGTTAACTGCTTCACATTATTGAGTACGTTTCTGGAGTACAGTTATACTAATGAATGTGTACAGATACAAGTGGCTTGAATGTAATGATGCCTGCCCCTGAAAGAGATCTTGTATAGACATAGCTAACCCCTATCTAGGTCTCACAAGGCACGCCATTGAACCATCTCAACAACGCCTACTACCCCGGAGGCTCGTCCAACGGCGCCGGGTCGTCCATCTCGGCCGGCATCGTCCCCATGGCCGTCGCCACAGACGCCGGCGGCAGCGTCCGCATCCCAGCCCACTTCAACGGCGTGTACGGCCTCAAGCCGACTCACCACCGCACCCACGTCATGCAGATGACCATGTGCGTGACGGGCCCGATGGCGGCAAACGTCGCCGACCTCACCATCGCCTACCGCGTCATGACGCAGCCCAACCCGGACTGCCCGACCCAGGGCCTCTTTGCGCTGTCGATCCCCCCATCTCCGTCGGCGAAGCGCATCATGGGCGTCTACCGCGACTGGTTCAACAAGGCCGACCCGCCCGTGCGCGAGCTGTGCGACAAGGCGCTCGACTACTTCGCCGCCAGGCGCGGGTACGAGATTGTCGACATCAGCATCCCGTATCTCTCGGAGATGCAAGTCGCCCACGGCGGCCTCTGCATCGCCGAGATGGCGGAAAAGGCCCGCCAGAGGACGCCTAACCCGGCTGACCACCTCTCGCTCATTGGGGGAGCCAACAAGATCCTCCTTTCTGTGGGTGCGCAGCCATCGGCGGCCGACTATCTCAAGATGAACAGCCTGCGCACGCTGGTGATGCGCCACTTGGCATTTCTGTTCCAGAAGTACCCGGGCCTGTTGATCATGACACCGGCAACCCCCGTGATCGGATGGCCACGCAATGACGGAGACGACGCCTACGGTATGAGTGACACCAATACCACCTTGAGGAACATGTCGTACATCTTTCTGGCCAACGTGACGGGCACGCCGTCCGTCAACGCTCCGGTGGGTTATGTCGACCCTCAGCAGGGCGAGGGAAAGCTGCCTGTGAGCTTGATCGCCACGGGTGAGTGGGGGAGCGAAGAGCAGTTGCTGTCATGGGCGAGGGAGGCCGAGGAGTATCTGCATGAGGAGTATCCCGAGGGACGCAGACGACCAGATGCGTGGGCGGATGTGTTTATGCTGGCTGGTGGCCAGCAGTGAACATGAAGCTAGACGAGGTTAAGCTGTATGGGCCAAATCTTCAAGTTTTGTAATAGCATGCGTGCCTTGTTTCAGAAGCATCATCTTGAGGGGTATCTCTGAGACGTCAAAAATCTTCGTAAATTCATTTCATCGTTTTGCCCGCAAGTTTCACTAGAAAAAAGGCTACACCTAGTTGAGTGCTAGAATCTTCAGACACACACATGTTACAACAACAATGGCCCTTTAGAAAAACTTGGAGGCGAGGCTCAACAGCTGAGACGTGCCTCCGCTCTGGCTGCTACCGCCCTGGCTCTTGAAGTACATCTTCATGGCCATCTCGCCGGCCTGCTGGATGACAGACTCCTTGCTGGCGTCGGAAGCTACCTGTCCGTTGGCAGCCTTGGCGTCGAAGAGCTAGAAACCACACAATCAAAGTCAGACATCTTTTCTTTTAGAGGGTGCAAAGAGATATGTACCTTGCTGGCCTCAGACAGGGCCAAGCCTAGAAACGCACCCTGGCTCTGGTTGCCGCCTGTCTCGCCCTGGGTGAACTTCTTGAGCGCCTGCATCGCCGCGGCGGAGCCGAGGCTGTTGGAGCTCAGGTCGCTGGTGTCTTGGGAGTAGGTCTCTTGGTGCTTGCGGATGGCCTCTATTGGAAGACTAGCAGTCAGCAAACTTGTCTATACAGACATGGAGATGGAAGCGAACCTTGCTCATCAATGTCGCTGTTGGCTAGATGGCTCTTCTTCTGGACGATGGAGCTGATGACGCTGGAGAAGATCTCGCTGTTGCCGGAAGAGCCAGCATACTGCGAGGCCTGCTGGTGAGCAGTGCGCAGCTCCTCGTCTTCGTGGTGGAAGTCGCCGCCGGCAGGATAGGCACCACCATGGGCATCTGTATATGGAATCGAGCGCTTCGAGTCAGGATTGGGTATTCGTTCGGGAGGCTACGAGGGGGGTAGTAACTGACTGTTTCCGGGAGGAAGCTGGCCGCCTGAGATGTTTGTTAGCTTCTAGTACTTATTGCTACGCAAGCAGCACATGTTTGTTTGTTTGTTGGTGTTGATGATGGTGATGATGATGGCGGATGGATTGCGGCACATACCTTGACCTTGATGGGAGCCGGAGCCTGAACCGGAGAGCTGCTCCGACAGATACTCCTTGCCAGCGTTGATGAGTGAATCCATTTTGATTTTATTTTTTTGTTGAAATTGAGAAACAGATGCAAAGTTCAATGGGACAAGCGGAATTTACTACTTATGGATGTGCAAAAAAAGGGGACTGGATCGCACACAGTTGGATTTATATATACGGCACTACGTAACGCGATTGAAGAAGCTACCCCGCCGCTGTGCCAAAATGTATGGCCGCAGACAGACCAGAGCTGGAACAAAGACGAAGCAACAAACCTGGCCCAGCTGAAAAATATTGAGCTAATGGAGGGGATACAGAGAGAATAAGAGGGGTCCCAACAGACCATTTTCCCATTGCGGGGTGTCTGTCAGTCCCAATAAGGGGTCCGGTGTCAGTTATATCCATTTGAAGAGACGGCCATCGAGATAATTCTTGTGCTATGCAAGCCATCGTAACAACCTGTGTTACAAGCTTTGTCCAATAAACTCCCTCGGTTTGTTGCGGCTGCCTCCTTAACAGCAGCACATCTACAAAATCACATCCGGCTAATAAACCCAGAATGGGTCCCATTTACGCATGGAGATTGTATGGAGTCTCCCGGCATTTCGTTGGGCTGACGCGTAACCAACGAGATCCAATCACCGACAACTCTATCCGAGTAAAGTGTAGAAAAGAGCAAAACAGCAAAAAAAAAAAAAAAAAAAAAAAAAAAGGAGTGGACAGGTAGCGAGATCTTTCGCCGCTCCCAACGTCATTTCTCATTTAACATATCCTCCGAACATCATGCTTGCTCTGCCGGATCTCGGCCTCGGGCGTGCTACAACTTGTGCTAACGCTGCCTGCATGCCACAAACGGAGCACTTCCGGCCGTTGTTCTGGAGTCCCGGCCAGCTGGGAAGTGGGAGCTGGAGGCTAAACCTTGGCGGCCTCTGTCAGTGCGGCGGCGCATGCGCTGCTAGCCCTGTACAGCCACGCTACAGTGGAGGCGGTCGCTGGGATTGCCGCAGGGCAGGGAGATGATGGACGCGCGCTCATCTGCATTGGACATTGATATCAATTTGGTGTTATTGTCAGTAATGAACGTGCTGCATCTACAGTAATTCACAACGGCGACAGGATTTGTCTCCTTCTCCGGAAGGAGATGCCAATGCCAGAGCCTCAACAGGTGAAACGGGTTGGATGTGATGGCTGCCTGGCCGCAGCACGTCCCTTTGGAATCTCCTCTTTGGGCCGAGGCTCTGGCACATAATCACTTGAACTTGTGGTTGGCTTCTGCAGCTGAAACGGATGAGTGCGTCCATATTGACAGATGTGCAGCTTACATGCATGTCCTATCGAATACCTACTAGTAGTATGGAGATGCGCGCATGCCGATGCCTCGAACAATCGAAAAAGGCCCCCAGATACTGCATCCGGCGCTTGAAACAGATAACCAGCCCAACAACGCCAATGGTGCAGATTCTCGCAGGTGGCAGATGCAGCCTGGCAACCGTGTGACCTCTCAGGAACGCCGTGATGCAGCACGGGGCTGCGGCGTGTTTCGGCGTGGCGCTGAGACGAACTGCTGGCGGCCGAATGTGGAAGAGACAAGGCCTTGGAAGTGCAGCATTGCAGCATTTCTCGGAAGCGCCTTTTCTGTCCCATGGAATCCCCCTTGATATGCGCAGCTGTTTGCTGTGGTTGCGTTGCAGGAGGCCTGCTTCACCATTTGACGTTCGCTCTGTGTACCTATATGCTGCGTATCTCGTTCTTACAGTCCGAATAGGCTGCTTGAAAATTACAAGATATCTCTACGAGAGATAGCCTTGCAAGATATACCCCAAACCGGCAAGCGACTCGATGACAGGGCATGGATGAGAAACAATACTGTAAGGGAAAAAGGGAATACGGGCTGTCGTGCAGCAGATTGTTCATGGGTGACCGTTGCAGCCGTTGTGACCCACTGGTACCGCGCACGCGGGTGCAAAGACGGGCGGTACGAAAAAGTACATGCTCACTAACAAATCAAGAGATCAACTCTGACCATTGATATGGCAGCTGTAATGAAGCATGTGCTTTTGCATTATTGTCTAGTCACGTCGTTTTGCATTGTTCTTCTTCAGCAGTGGGCGGGCTGAGTTTGGGGGGATAACCCGGCACGGCATCTTGGATCCGTTGCTTGCAAGCGCGGCTCACGAAGACGATCCTCGTGCCATGGTTGAGAGTTCATTATCTGAGGTATTCGCATTAGGGGCCGAGAGGGTACCTGCAGAACGTCGAGGCAACAAGAAACAGGACGAAAAGGCCATTTGCGTCAGAAGGGCTGCACGAGCTGCTGCTCGCATTAAAATAGTACGAGGACTTGCAAGTCTCTGATTCGTAGCTGACTGCAGCATTTCCAAAAATACATCTGCGGTCGGCTGACGCCACGCACTTTTTTTTAAGCTTCCCGTGGAGAATGCAATGGGGTGGTGGCTGAAGATGGCAGTTTGGGGGTTTTTTTTTTTTTTTTTTTTTTTTCTTGGTGGTGGATCTTTGAGAAGCGACGATTGTCATTTAAATCGACGCGCACAGCCTCAAGTTTAAAAACGGTACGGCACTCTACGCTTCCGTCCGTGCTGCGGCATAATCTATCAGATGCCTGACATAATCTTAGAGGAAAGCAGGGCCTAGGCGTACAAAACTGTCAAGGTCGCAGTGCTAGAGAGCATGATGCAAAGATAGATGCAGCGAACCCACCTTCATGCCTTCTCTGCAGATCAACGCAGCAGCACTTCGTATCGCTCAACGAATCCAGGAAACTGGCTGCTGCACTCTCTCATCATCGCCTGCTCCTAAAATCGGCATGCCGCCGCCACAGGTCCGTACGATGCAGAGCGATTCCCAACTGCGGCTGCTGCACTCACAAATTGAGCCCCCTTGGCTGGCGAGCGTGTAAGTTGGATCAAAGGCCTGATACGCGTAGGCCGGTACCTCGCAGCTACAGCCTCACAGTATGGCGCCGCCGCCACCACCGCCGGTGCCGCACAAGTATTCACGCCGTGCCTCGCTCCAACTTGGCGCTCCCTCCGTGCCGTATTAAACAATGTCTCACCATGCCAATCACCCTTCAAGCGGGGCTGCAGCGCTGATCGCATCCCGGGGACGCAAAGAGAGCCCAGCTTAGCTCGCAGTGGCTCCGCCTGGTCAGCCCAGCCTAGGCATGCCCCCCGGAAAGAGACGAGACCCTTGCGGCCCTCCTGGCGTTCGTGCTTTGCTCACCGTGCTGTGCTGTGCTTTTTGCTGCTGCCTTTGCGCGGCCGCGGCCCCGTTTGGATCGCATCCTGCGCACATGCTGTGTGATGTGATGAAATGCGATAAAATCAACCAGACCCGTCCGGCCAGAGCCAAGGATGCTCCGTAGTTGGTGCGACCTCGTAATGCTGCTAGTCCTGTAGTGCCCGTGCGTGGCAGAAAAGAGAGCAGCGATAGTGGGCGAAGCCATACGCCACGCGCCATCGGGTACCTCTGCTAGCACCCGCACCACGTCGAGCTCAGCGCACACTCGCAGTGAACGGCCCTGAACGGCTCCCACAGCGCCCAGACCACCACCACCACCGCTAACAGAGACAAGTACAAAGTGCCATGGCCTCCCCTGCTTCGCGAAAGTGCGTTTCATCTTGACCCATCTAACCCTCGACCCGACCAAAATTGCCCCCTGGCGCTCCCAGCTTCTTGACTCTCTGCATCTGCGCGAAGCCGTTTCTGCGTCTTCTTCTCTTCTCCCCAAACCGCCGCCTTACTTCTACTAGTACACCTTTGTTCCAGTCTCTCGTTTGTCCCATATTTCCGCTTGGCTCGTCGTTGGCTTATTCGTCCAATCGACCAAGTGCTACTTCTCTATCAGTCGTGATAGATTTTCTTTTTCCTTCTTCCCTCTGCTTACTTCATATTCCCATTTATTCTTGACTTTGCTGCTTCTTTCCTCTCTCGCTATCGACTCTTATTCTTTTTTCTCCTCCTTCGACCGACGACCGTTTCACCAACCCCCCCTTCTTACCTTGCGACCGGCGGAAAGGAATCCTCGAGCGAACTCTGGTCCGGGAATGAAATAGCTGGTTCTGGCTCACCAAAAACACCAGCAGCGCTCCGTTATCCCTTAGTCGCTTCCCGCAGACTCCCGGTAGGGGTCACGCAATACTCATCGTGGCCGCCGCAATGGACGCTCGAAACTCCCTGCTGGGAGGCGACCCGACCTTTGACCAGAATGGCGCCCAGTATCACCACCGCTCCTTCAGCCAGAGCGGCGACTATGGCGCGGAATACGGCCAGGCCTATCCCCAGGCATCTCTCACTCAGGCCGCCTACGCTCAGCCGACGTATACTGAGAACGCGAGCCTCCACCAAAACACCGAGACAGCTGGTGCTGCTGGCAGCACTGGCGCAAGCAGATTCGACTTTTCTTTCGTCAAAAGCAGATGGCCTGCGGCCTTCCTGGCCGTAACTGGTATCCAGGCTCTCATCAACCTGGCCTTTGAAGCGTATGTTGCCACTCTCTTTTCATCTCATCTCATCCCCCCCTTGGGTACAGCCATCAGAAGCTAAGGCGCTTTCACAGCTATGTTTTCGGCAAATTTCAGCTGAGCCTGGGTGCATATGTACCACTGCCTCAGGTCCAGTCTCAATACAAGACGATCCCTACCTTTCTTACTCTATTTATTTTCGGTTTCCTTTACGAATTGATCCTTGTGCTGGATGCGCTGCGCATGAAGAACACGATTCAGATCATCGGCGTCTGCGTCGCCAACCTGGCTCTCTTGATTTACTCGGCTCTCCAGCTTGAGCAGATTCAGATGGCTCTCGGAATCCTCGAGGTCAACGGTGCGCTGGAGCAAGGCATCACATCTGCCATGCTGTGGGACGATATCAAGGCCTACCTTATCGCCACTCCTGTCATCATTGCTGTCACCACCATCATCATGGTGTACATTACCTGGAAGCTCTACCAGCAATTTGCTTGGGACATTCTCAAGAACATTGGTGCCGATTATCGCATGAAGAAGCGCTTCCTTCATTACCAGGTATGTATTTAGTACACAAGCAGTTGGGCCTGTGGAGATTCGCGGCCAGACTTGACTAACATGACTGCCAGATTTACATCGCCCTGCTCAAGTTCGATTTCTTCTTCTTCTTGGGTTTCATCATTCAGTTTGTCGTCGTCGTCGCTGTCAAGACCGATCCCGAGTTCGCTCTCACGATTGCCACCATTCCCGTCACGATTGCCATTCTGATTGCTGCTGCATTCTTCACCCAGAGGGAGAACAAGCCTGGCATGATCTGCGTCATCGTCCTCTACTTTGGCGGTCTCTCCTACTTCATCTTCAAGCTCTTCCGCATCTACGAACCCAGCCGCGCTTCATCCTACTTTGCCGTTCGAAAGTCTCTCACCGCGTTCGCCGTCATCACCATTCTGCTCATCATCATGACCATCATCAATGCCATCATCTGCATGCACAACTTTGGCTCCGGCCTCAAGGCCCACCTGCTGTCCGCCCGCAAGGAGGACGAGAAGAACGATGTCAACTCATTCGGCATGAACGATGTCAAGAGCCCGATGCAGAACCGCATGACCATTGACTAAGAGGAGTCATTTGGCGCGCAGGGAAAAAGAATTGATTTATTTTCCAGGCCGCGGAGATGGCGGAAATGTATAAAAGACACGAATTTACGAAAGGGAACGGGTTGGCCCCCTTTTTTATTTATCCAATAACAGCCGCGTCAAAGCAGGCTCATATATCAAGGCTAACTGACTGCCGAAAAGAAAAAAAAAAGGCCACGTTGGAAGGGGGATCTTTTGATAATATCCCGTAAATTAAATGGATACCAATTTTTTTTTTGTTTTGTTAACTTTTATTTTCCTTTGTCTGTTACTTTTTGATTCACCAAGTAGGCTCAAGCAATTTAAGGGCGTTGGATCTGTACTTTGCAAATACCACCGAAGACAGCATGGAGTTTATTTCTTGGATACCCGTGATCATCATATCGAAGGATATCATATAAAAGGGTGCTGGCGGCTTATCGATGACCCCGTGTCACTCCTTTGACTACTTTTTGTTGTTCTTTTGCTTTTCTTAAGAAGAGAAGGATTATTTTGTTTCGCAGCTATGTTTTCTTTAATGTGATGACATTTCTTTCTTTATCGATCTTTGTGTGTCTCTGTTCACATCATACTGTCTTTGGTCACTGACTTTGTCTTGTCTTTTCATTTGTCGTGAATATACTGAGTTATGCCTTGTAATAAACATGCCAAGTCGTCACCGATGTCAACTTTACGATGAGGTAGAGTGAGTGAGAGTGAGAGAGAGCTGCCGGGGTGTGGGTGAGATTATCGCGTGCGATGCTACGTTATATTATTGGGATTTGTTTCTGATTTGAAACAGCACTGATCCTACAAAAAAAAGAAAGAGCTCTATACATCTTACAGTGGATTCAGCACTATTGATTTTTATTGCCGCCTATAGGAAGAATAGTGAAATGAATAGCTAGATACCCAGTTGCTTATCAAAAAAGAGGAGAAAAGAAAGTCCCAAAATCATGCTGCGGAAAAGATACTATCCTCGCTTTGATAGACCAAAAAAAAAAAAAAAAAAAAAAAAAACAGAATAAGCGAATGGAGACGAGGTCATTATTGAACATGAAATACCGAAAAAAACGCCGTATAAGAAGATCCAAAGCCCTCGTTTATCAATAGATATCAAGCCAAATCCTCTCTTTCCATTACCGCAAAAAGAGGACAAGAGAAAATAAAAAGAAGAAAAGAGACAATAGTCTCAAAGTGTAATTTTAATAGCGTCTCTCAAATGGCCCTCTGTCGGGCAATACGGACATTTGTATCTTGAGCCCTTGGCCATGTTGTGCAGACTTTCTCTGCAAATCACATGCCCGCAAGGGAGCATCATGGCGGGATTCTGTTCCGTCGTCTGCTCCTTGCTGACAGGGCATACGAAAATGGAGTGGTAAATCATCGACGGCGGGAGAGGCGTTTCGAATGCTAGCTCGTTCTCCGTCGTCCACTCTGTTTTCTTTTCCTTTGTGTTTTTGTTATACTTGATTAGTCGGGGCAAAGCAATGGAACCGGCCGTGACGGCGACATATAACGGCGATTCAGCCGATAAACCTAGTAGAGAGCAGAATTCGCGGGTGAATGAGGCGGCAACATCTTCAAATGCCGAATCGATCTGGAAGATGCTCCGGTAGGGAGACTGCTCAATGTTTGGTGCAAAGGCGATTGCACCGCAGAGTCGCTGGATCTCTTTGAGGTGCCGGCTCTGAAAGCGAGGAAAATTCTCCTGTGCATATTTTAATGCACCCCTTGGCCCATTCATTCCATCATCAGGCAGCCCATTGATCGCCGGGCCCTTGAAAAGCCATACGAATTGCAACTTGCAGAGTTCAAACTCCAGATTGCTCCCCGCTGACTCCAGCCTGCTATTATTTTGGTGTGCCCATTTGATAGCTGGTCTTAGATTCCTGTTTCTGAGCTCGGACAGCAGACTGTACATCTCTGCAAACTGCCCCTGGAGGTCTTCAGGATAGTTGCTGACTCCATGTCCGGTAAGCCCTTCTTCGTCTCCGTCTCCTTGCATGTCGTCATCGCCGTCTTCGTCGGTCCGCGCCGTACGGGGAGACCAGGGCTCTAATGAGAGGGGGGGCTGGTGGTCTCGTGACTCGCGGACAAAGGTCGATGCAACGGAAAACTGGCCCTCTCGGACGAGATGCATGGCTATGGCGCGGTTTATGAGAGATGGGTGGTCCGCCATGGCATCTGTTCCCATTGGCAGTTCCCTCTGCGGCAAGGCCTGGTTGAGAAAATACAAGTTAGCATTCTGCAAGCACGCAGGGTGGAAGGGTGGACATGAGGGCGTGCCTTGTCAAGGGCTTTTCCGAAGCTACGCTGCGCCTTGGTCACATCTCTGAGATCGTTGTTGATAGCTTCAAGCCGTTCTTTGACCGGATTCTGAAGCCTCGTCATTTCCATGCTGATTCGATGATGGTCGGCGTCGACTATAGAAAGATGGAGATGTCAGCTGCTATCCCAGTCAAGCGATGAGGATTCGAGGTAGAGGCTTCGTACCCGCAGCAATCTGCTCCCTAGCTGCTACCAGATGCTCGATAATCTTGTCGACATCTTGGATAGCAGCCGTGAGATTCGCCCCTCTCATCCGCGCCAGTTCATTCTGCAGCGGACCAAATGGCGAGACAATGTCATTGTTGGAGCCAGCCATGGTCGCTGGCAGGAATGCTTTGGCAGTGAAGCAATGCGGGATTATAGAATGAAATCGATCATAGAGCTCAAAAGAAAGCTAACTGGGAGCGAGTGAGAAAGAAAAAACAATTCTGCCCTGCGGATGGGCTCTCCAAGAAGCTGGTAGGTGTAGGTATAAGTTGGATGAAGCGAGGTTGGAGGTTGTCATCCGAGTCGTGCTGCTACCGCCGCAGTCTTATCGATAGGCCGGAACGCAGGCGGCTTTCGGTAGCGCCTCTGCGCAGAGTGGCACCTACTGAATGGCTGCTGCCTTCACTATACTACCTACCTGTACATATACAGTCCCTAACACATCATTCGAAACGCATTGCTGCTGTAGGTCTTCAACTCGTCATCGCATTTCAGGTAATATTCTCAAACATATCTACCTATACAAGTTATACTAGACATTGCCTCCTTTCATAGATTCCTGGGTAACAACACTGTGAAGCCGAAATGACGGCCTGCGGAGCCCTGCGTTCAAATATACTTGTACACAGCGGTGATTCAGAGGCCTCACTAAGGCGAGCCCCGTTAAGGAGCAGATTTGCCCCGCCCTGGGCCAAGGCCAAGCTTTTGGCTACTCCCCGAGTAGCTGCAGGTTCAAGATGCAGCGCACCCTTTGTATGGAGCAGTGGCCAATAGCCAATAGTGCGCTGCTCCCACCTCGCTATTCGACCCCATTACATCACATGCCGGCACCACCAGCACTAAGCCACAGTGACCGGAGTGCAGCGCAGCACAGGCGCCCAAATTCCAGGATCGCCATTGTGCCAGATCCCGGCTCTCTGGCCTTCAAAGATGCTCCTTGATTAGCCCGACCCGGCCTTTCACGCCTCCAGGGGCTGGCGAACTCCACAATGTCCTTAATGCCGTCCTTCTCCCAGGACGGGAGAGTCTACCGAGACGACGACTCTCCCGGACTGTCGAGGCTGGACCGACGCACTACCACTCGATCTGCTCATCCGGATGGGAACTACCTGACGCCCACGGAGACGCAGATGGTTGACTCGGCTTCGTATCGCGCCGCAGGGCCATCGGGATCCCGCGCTGGACTGCCGCAGAGACACCTCGTCTTTCCAGATCCCGTCGCCTTCAAGTAGGTTTGACCTTGGAGATCGGCGAGAGTGGCCGGGCCATGGCAGCATAGCCGCTAACTTCTTCTTCTTCTCCCTCCAATCTAGGTATCTCGAGACCGACCCGTGCGTCGAAGTGGTTCAGCGACGAAGCGTCCTTCGCGGCTATGACCTGTACATTGTCGAGCAGTGGGCATGCTCAAGACAACCGCCGACTCTGGTTATTGCGACCTATACCGGCGACGAGAAGGATTCCATCGTGGTTGGGGTGTTGGCGGTATCAACAGACGAGAGCCAGTGGTCCGAACAAGTTCGACTATATCTGAAAAAGACGGAGCAAAACCATGCGCGACCCAAGAATACCGAGCTTGGGGAGCTCATGATTACAAACCTCAGCAATTTCCCATCGTCACTCACGGTCATCGCTGTGCCCGACGGAGATCTACGGAAATACCGACACCTTTTCGTTGTGAACGAGGACTTGAAACGGCTGGGATGCTCTGGACGGTCTGGCTTGACACTCACAGAACCTACCGAGGCGGCCCAGTCCAAGTTTCAGCAGCTCTATAGGATTAGTGACCGCGTTCCCTTCAACCAAGCGGTCACCGAGCTTATCAAACTTTGCCAGGTTGCATTATTCATGTTCGACAAGTTGGAGCAGCCTTACATTGATGGCTTGCTATGCGATGTTACGGAGAGGGCGATTAACAACTGGTGGACGGATCTTGGAGCTGAGCATTACAACTATGAACCGACCGATGGGATTCTAGGGCCGTCGACCGTTGCAGCCCTACTAGGAATGCTATTAGGAGCGAGAAACCGACTGCACTGGCAAGGTGCTCCCGTCTCAAAGGATGTTTTCGACCTCGAAGGCACGAAGCGCGGCATCTCCTACTTTCAGAAAGCACAAAAACTGGACAAGACGCGGCGACTAGATCAGCAGACGCTTTTTAAACTGCATACAGCAACCACAAAAGCGGCCGTCAAGGAAGACTGGGGCGTGCAAAAAGCTATCAAGTCGACAGTGACGGAAATTGGAGGCAAAAGGGGAGAAATTGTTATGGATATGGTATCCGGCAAAGACAAGGCTGGTCTTGCAGACATCGAAACCGTGGATATTGAAAAATTTGCTAGCTTGGTGTATGGTGAGAGGCCGAAATGGCTTTGGCATGGCAAGCCGCGCCGAACTCCCCTCGAGCATCATGACCACGACAACGACGTCGGTTTATCTCCACCAAAGACTAACACAAGCAACCAAGCCGATAAACGGGCCCACTCCCTACCAGTGGAGGAGGAGCTGGGGATGAAGCAGAAAGATGACTTTCTCTCCCCTGATGCTGGCACAGCCCTTCGACCAACAGTTAGTATGCTGGAGGGCATTGGGGAAAAGGATGGGCTGCATAAGACTGTGTTCAAGAGCGTTGCTGGAAAGATGAGCGACGCTCGATCAGGCTTTGGACGTCTCAAGGACGGCGTCAGGGGAAGAGGCCACGGGACCCGTCTATCAATATCAACAAAGGAGGAAGTTTTGGAAAACGGAAATGGCTCTGCCAATGCGCTACAGAGTCTCAGCATACCTCCGAGCCCTGCCGCCGTAGTGAGCCGAGCATTTACGTGGAAGACGAAGCCGGAAGAATATCTCAGTGCTATTAAACGGGGAGATCCAGACGTCCTACCTGGACTTGTGGCAGTATCTTCACCTTCGTCAACAGCAGATCTCAAAGCCGCAAGGCTTCTTGAATATGAGCGGAAGCCAAGAGAGTCGGACAGATCGTTAGAATTTCTCGGCCCAGATATGCACGGGAGAGCCCCATCTGCTGTGCCATCAACTACCAACGAAAGCGACATTGAAGTCATCTGCCCGGGCATCAGGAATAGAACAGACTTTCACCAGCTGGCCCTGTCAAGGCGTCATAGCTGTGGTGACTTTGCAGAGCTATATACAAAACGAGTCCTCAATGAGAACAGGTGGGCACGCCGCATGTCTTTTGGCGATGCTGAGGAAGCCGTATTGCCATGGGACGAGCTCATTGATATTATGGACGAAACAGATGACGAGGAGGCCGAGGCTAGAGCAGTAAGCGCTCGCCACCTCGCTCAGCATATCGATAGGATTGTATATGGCATTGAGCCATGGATCAAGGACAAGATCAAGCTCGTCCATTTACTCGACGAGAAATATGGCAAGGACAAGGCCGAGATACAAAATTTGCATCATCATCTGAGCGAGATCTATCACCGGGTCAAATACAGCTCCGACGAATTGCTGGCAGAAGAGCGTGCCAGCCTGACGGAGAGTGTCAAGGAGATTGAAATTCTTGTGGCGCGCCTCGACTACGAAATCAATGCACTGGTGCAAAAAATTAATGATGTTGAAGACGGCATCAAAAACTTTGAGAGGCAAGTCGAAGACGTTGAGAGACGAGCCGACGAGCTGAGAAAACAGCTTGAGACAGAGAGCTGGCTGCATTGGTTTGTGAGAACATTGACCGGTGTGGGTACTGGCCCCAACATTACTCGTAATATCTGATGATATTGGGAGCTTGCATTCTTTGGAGTTTAACCCCCTCGTTGCTTACTATTACTTATTTCCCTCTTTTCTTCATTTTAATCAGCATTTAGGATGGGGTTGGAGCTGGATATTGATGCATTCAAAAACGGGACTTGTGGAGAATTGGCGTTTTATTTCTTTGCTCCTCTTTCGATTTCTTTTTATTTCCTTTTCTTTTTCATTTATTGCCTTTCTTGCAAGAGGATAGATACCATTTCGTAGAGGAGATGTTCAGTCATCACAATGACGATGCTGCGCCTAGACAGCACCCAGTGTACTCATTTGAACAGCTTTATACATTTGACATGATATATATGTATATCCCGCGATTCCATAATACCATAATATCAAAGTTCCCTTTTCAAAATATTTGTCGCCGCCGCATATTACCAGACAACTTTCTCCTATTTATATTCGTACACATGCATGACATCCAACATTTGCAGCCAAGAAAAACAAGAGGGGAGGGCAATGCCATGAAAAGAAAAAGAAGTACTCCTTTGTTCTCCTAATATGGTCTATGGCTTTTTTTTGTAATGACTTTTTTTTTTTATTTTCTTCCTCTAGAACAGTCCTCCGGGACCGCCCTGGGGTCCTCCACCCATGGCCTGGCCCTGCTGCTGCATGATCTCGCTGATCTTCATGGAGGTATCGAGGAACTTTGCGGTGCAGCGATCGAGGCAGACGGACTCGCCCTTGTTGAGCTCGCCCTCGCGGTAGTCGGAAGGAACGCACTTCTTCTGACAGGCCTTTTGCAGGCTATGTTTCCGGAATCAGCATTACGTAGTTTTTTTTCACTCTTGGCTCAGCAATAGCTTTATACATTGCCATATTCAAAGGAAGAGGGATAGAAGAGGACGAAAAGGGGGTGAACGAAACCTACCGGTTGTAAGTATCAGCCATCATGCGCATCT
The DNA here is from genome assembly GCA_030708095.1 of Trichoderma sp. CBMAI-0020. NCBI lineage: Eukaryota > Fungi > Ascomycota > Sordariomycetes > Hypocreales > Hypocreaceae > Trichoderma > Trichoderma sp. CBMAI-0020. Next base: position 3,336,937 of record JAJNCI010000001.1, read on the forward strand.
CGCCCTCGACAGCAGCAATCTTCTGCTCTGACGTAGGCTGGGGACGACCGATTCCGAGGAAAGACATTGTTTTCGTTATGAGAAGATTTGTGAAATGAGGGTCAGAAGAAGAATGGGAAATCGAATAAGGTTCCGAAAATTTCTCGGTTCTTGTCGCTGAGGGTCGGAAAATGGAGATTCTCGTTTGATGTCGTCACAGGGCTGCGGCTTTGGAGATGCGATTTTGAATTGGGACTTGAGAGAGGAGCAAAATTTCCATTCCCGGCAGGTTTGCTTACATAAGGCGGTTATCGATAAGGCGGCTTCTCTACCCAAGTCGAAAGTTGCGCCATTGCAACAGATGAAAACTCTCTCCCGGTCATCATGCTGTCCATGCGTGTCTTTTCATGTGAGATGGGTTGTCTAGTAACTTTTCTCATTACATTGAAATAAAATGTGCGACTTTACGTATCACACACTCGGCGCTGCTGTAAGGCCACTTTCACCGCTTCTGCCCGCTATATAAGACGCCAGCGGACAGCGACGCGATGAGGTGACGAGACTAATTTAAATGGCTGCGGCAGCGCGCACTCCAAAAGCTGGTGGGGTGTTGGGGGAAACAAAGGAAGCCAAGAGGAAAGAAAGAAAGAACAAGTAATGTCTGCCGTTCCGGTTTAGCTTGCCGGGATTGACTCCATCAGATTATTGTTAACGTGTCTTAGCATAAGCGTTTGGTATAACTATTTGTAAACTCGGAGAACTTGCATCGGTTGGGCATGGCGTGAGTACTTGGACAAGCCACTCTGGACGCAGCACTTCAAAAGTATCGAATCAATGGATGGATGAGCTCTTTTTGAATAGATGAACGAATAGGCGGGTGAGATTGGGGGGAGTTGAGTCTATAGGCTGGGCTGGGCTTGGCGTGGGCTTGGTTGCATTTTCCAACTGCAGCTGGCCGTTCGGAGCCTTGACTCATCCGTGCCAATTAACCCATCGCCGGAGCAGTCAATGATGGATGCTGCTTGCAGTGTACACGTATGGAACAAGTATTAGCCGCCAAAATGTCTGGCATGCCCCCCCTTGTTTTTCCCCAACCAGATGTAAGATGTGTAATTAATGGCTGAGTGCAGAGTGCCTGGGGCCCTCACGCCATCGATTGTGTAATAGGCGTATGACGGTTACGACAGGAACGTGCCACAGCGGGCAGCGGGAAGAAGAGGCGCTGGCCAGAGTTTAGGTTTTATGTCAGTCGCCAGCCAGTCACGTTGTGCCGTGCCTGTGTATAAAATGTTATGTTTAGACACTACGGTACGATACGAGCTTATAACAAGAGCAAGCCACATCGGGGAGACGGAAGAGACTGCAGCAGCGGATGCCTTGTGGAGGTGGGTAAGCTTTGAACAGATGTGCCAGCCTTATCTTGATATTGGAGCACTGCTGCTACGACTATCGCGACAAGATGGTGTGTGTGTGCGAGTTGCATGACAAGCTGATGCCTAGTTCCAGACCGATGCGGCTGCAACCCCATCGCCATGGTCGTGGCGATGAGCTGGAGCGTGGGCGCGAGATAGCAGACTCGGTGAACAGGTTTTGTGCACGGCCACATGCGTCTGGACGGAGGAGCACGCAGTAGTGGCCATGACAGGTCGCATTGTGCGCTCCATGGTGGCGCCGGGCTTGCTCGCACTCAAGGCAAACCCGTAGATGGAGTCTTATACTGGAGCTCGGGCGGTCAAATCATGGCATGATTCTGCATATTGCGACTGAAGCCTTCGTCGGCTCACTCACGATACTGGAATACAATAGGGTGGCTGTATGTAAGTGCTAGGGGGAAGCTAGATGAAACTATGCAGAATAGGAGAGAAGAAGGGAGCAGGAAAAAGAAAAGAAAAGAAGAAAGGGCATTGTATTCATCCCATTCATTACAGGCCAGCGCTCCCTACCTTACGAGCTCCGTAGCCGAGACAGCGACCACGGGCCCGCATGTGCATCGCCGCACCGTCTCTCTGCGGCCAATGAATCCCACGCCTGGGCTGAGGCTTGGCCGGCCATTTGTTGGCGGCGGTTGATGTCTGGCATGGCGAGAGCGCACCGCGGAAAGCATTGAGAGCTGCGCGTGTTGCTCGCCGGAGCTGGCAGATGTAGATGCCAAATCCGAGGCATCGTGCCTCGTACTCGTACTACTACACATGTCAACGGGATTAGCATTGCAGTCCCCAGCAAATCTCAGTGCCAGCTATGCCACAATAGCTGGGCACGGACGGAGCAACCGGCATGAAGAAGCTCATATCGGGCTGCGACGAAACGGCCCGGTTTACGCAGAGGCCAGCTCAGTGGCCAGCTTCGCTCTGCTCCTAGCAGCAACTGCTCCCTACCGCGACCTGCCTTTGCTTATTACTGACCTGCTAGACAAGCATTTGACGGTGCTATACTCGCTGCTACCAGGTACTAGGATCATTGCACCTTGGTCGCGCACGCAGTCTTTGCCGGCTTGGGGAGGAGTGCGCACAGTAAGTCCAAGTAGCAGCAGCACCGGTGCTTTTGGCAGATGGAACCTCGCCTGAGTGATTTTATCCGGGCGGCTGAGCTGAGCCCATTGCTTGTAGTCGTGTCTACGAGTACATAGGTGTATAGAACAATTGATCTTGGGAGCACATAACGAGCCCAAGAAGACGGACAGCGGCATGATAAGCTGCTCTAGTCAACAGCAAACGCACACCGACAGTTCATCTACATCAGAGGCTCGCTCAGCCATCTGCCGGCAATTGGGAGCAAACACCTGCTGTAATACGGAGGAGACTTGTCCAAGACTTGCCAGGTCGTACTCCGAGGCTCGCTTGCTGCTGCCACTACGGAGTGATAGTGCCTGCATGCTTAAGTGGCATCTTAGCTGTACCCATCATTTCCGTACCTGCCAGGTATTCGGCGTCAGGTAGCATCAGCGTCGGTATCAGCATCACGGCCGGTGCGAATTCTCTCTCCAGTCTCTGACAACCTTGGGACACACATAGACAAGGCCCGGCAATGAACTGTAGCTGCTGGGGCTGCCACGTTGCTTGTGCCTGCGCTGAGCTGAGCTGAGCTGTCCTCTCCGTCAAGTGCTTTTTGCAGGTGTCAAGGAACAAGCACGGCAGCACTATCGAGGTACGCGACAAGCATGATTACTCGACTCTCCATATTTTACTGTTTCGACCGGGGCTCCAAGATCCAAGCAGCGCCTGGATACCGGCCCGGGACATGGCGGTTGACGGCCGCTGCGTGCATGGAGCAGGTACCGCCGGAGTAATCTGCCAATGGACCTAGCAGTGCTTCTGATACACAAGCTGCAGTAGCCATCGTATCGTGCCTTCCCCTCTGCTGTGTGCACCCCCTCCATTGAGCTGGGCAGCTCTTGCCTGCTGTGAATTTTGCGAGCTTCCCCACCAAAAAAATTCCAAAGGAAGGAGGGACGCAGGCTGGTAGGGGAAAAAAAGGAAAGTACAGTAAGAGAAAAAAAAAAAAAAAGTACACACCACCCCTCCTTTTTGCGCGCGCTGTTCTCTGCGCTGCTCACTGTGGGAGAAGGAAAAAAAAAAAAAAAAAACTGAAAAAACCAATTCCTATCTGGGCTTATCCTGCCACCCCAAAACAAAAAATTCACACCACCCCAGAATCTGCTCCTCCTATTGCTCTCTGCATCCTGTCTGCCTAACCTCCTCTTTTATTCTTCTACTTCTTCTCTCTTCCTTCCCCTCTCTCTTCTTCTTTTTTTCCCCTTCCTCACCATGTCCTCCACCAACCAATCCTCCACCACCAGCCAAGATGCCTCGGGACGACAGCCCTCCGCCGCCTCCTCCACCGCCGCCCAACTCGCCGGTGCACAGATAAGCCTGCGCAAGACGCTGCGCCAGTTCCCCGACTTCCCCATCCCGGGAATTGACTTTGTCGATATCATGCCCCTGTTCGCCAACCCCGAGGCCCATGCCACGCTGCTGTCCGCCCTCGAGCTGCAAATCGCCGAGTCCTTTGGCGCCAGCAAGCCCGACGTCATTGTTGGCCTTGATGCCCGCGGCTTCCTCTTCGGCCCCGGCCTGGCCCTGCGCCTCGGCGTTCCTTTTGCCGCGGTGAGAAAGCAGGGCAAGCTGCCCGGCCCCTGCGTCACGGCCGAGTACATCAAGGAGTACGGCAAGGATCTGTTCCAGATGCAGGCGGATGCCATCAGCGAGGGCCAGAAGGTGCTGGTTGTTGACGATATCATTGCGACGGGTATGTCCACAGCTCCTCTTTGCGGCCCCCATTGGACCTCTTCATGTGCAAAAATAAAGGCGAGAATTATGCCCAGAATACTAACTTTGCATACAGGTGGCTCGGCGGCGGCGGCGGCAGATCTTGTTCACCAGCTCAAGGGCCAGGTTGTTGGTTACCTTTTCATTCTGGAGATTCCCGGCCTCAACGGTCGCGATAAGCTCAGCGCTCCTACTACTATTCTCCTTGAGAACCCTTAATTTTGACGAGAAAGGGCTCCATCTCCTCTTCTCTCGATAAGCAGCGCCATTCTAGCAAAAAGATGACACGCCTGGCATCAATTTCTCTACACCATCAGCCCGAGTCGACTGGGAAATGTCACTTGGATGTTCCATTATCACTTCTCAGCGCCCAAAAATCGACTCGAGGCACGAAAGACGAACGAAACTTGTTTTGCTGGGGCTGTAAGCTTGGCTATTGTGGTCCTCCTTATCGACACACTTTTCATATATATATCAAAAGTTGTTTGCTTGGATCATTTCTTTGGACTTTGGGTATCTTTCCTAAGATCTTTTGTTTTACAAATCTTTTTTTTTTCTTTCACTTTTTTTTTTTCACTTTTTTTTCAATACGGGGATTTCTTTCGCACATTACAATATCAAATAACCAATAGACTATGGAAAGCGTTTTCTTCTCTGATTCGGAACAGGAAGTGGGTGCCGTGCTCTCTCTGTCTTGTCTGCTTCACGACAAACTCTCATCTCTACTTTTACGTTTTACATAATACGATATAGACCACATTACACTATGAAGAAACTGGGAGGAGTAGATGAGGACAAAAAAGGGGATACGATTTTCAACAACGAAGAGCACGCGGTGGAGGAGCAAAGACAAAAAGAAGTATTTGGATTGGATATCTGTTTGGGGTCATGTTGGGAGGCATAGTTGATCATTTACGGCCTAAAAGGAATTATTCTATTGCAATGAAAATCATCTCTCTGTTTTCTTGAGATTTCCTAAGTTCGCTTGAGCTTCTTTGATAGTCTGGTTCTATTGATGCATGATACTCATTTAGGAACGATTTACCTGGAACCGATACTATTGTTGTGAATGCTATTATAACCAAGACGTATCACGATTGACATCTTACAATTAGAGTGGTGAAGGACAAAGCGAGGTCTAGAAGCTGCCTTTGTTGTTGGGAAACTGCTAGATGCAACCATTGACTATATCTGTCTCTTCAGCTTTATTTTCTGAAAAGCTGCTTTTCCTCTTCTGAGAAGGGTAGTCATTTTCCATAAGCAGAAAGAAGAAGAATGATATCATAGGGGCTGATGCTTCTCAAATGAACTTCATTTGCAAACACGAAATCCATCTAAACATTTAAAAGGTCTTATTCTCGAGAAAGTGAAAAGTAAAGTAAAAAAAAAGATTCAAGAGGGGAAAATCCGCTCATCTTCTTTTTATCTCCTCATGCCGGCTGTATCTATCCTAAACAAGCGCTGTATATCTATGCTGCGTGATATGTAGACGTGCTATATGTATGTGTATATGTGGTATGTATGCTGCTATATGCGTATTTATATGAAAAATATTCCTCTCCAACCCACACCTTCAACTCCCCTTTCCAAGAAAGCTACAAGACAACGGCATTCTCCACGATGAACCCCTGGCTCTCAACACGGTACTTTCTTCTCATACCAACCCTCGTTGCCCGTCTAAAGAGCTCATAGTCGCCTCTTGAGGCTCCCATGAGGACCATGGGAATACCGTGTAAGCGCTTCATGCCCTTTGGCGTCACCTGCTCTGTATCTAGCAGCGGCCTGGGCATATTGCCTCTGTCGTCATCGTCATCGTCAGCATCATTATCAGCAGATGGCTCATCGAGTACAATGACTAGCTGGAGGGATCTCTCGCTGGGGTAGAAGCTAGGGATGTTGTCCAGCTTCCGGCTGAAGGAGCACCCTCCGCGCAGCATGACAATGACCTGGTGTTCTCGGGCCGCAGACGCGGGGAGCGGCCCGTCGCAGGCTTGATCTGCGAGGTAGACGGTTGACCAGGGGAAGTTGGAAGCCGGGTCTCTGTACTTGTAGAACGGGTTGCCGGTGATGGGAGTATCCAGGATGGCCGGGACGGGGTATGAGCCGGGACCGGTGGACGTATAGGCATCCCAGCTATATATCATGGCGCCGCTCTTGCTTGCGTCGGACTCTGGCAATGCGGTGTAGACTGGTTCAAAGACAGAAGACACAGCGCGGAGTATTGATTGGAATAATGAGTCGGAACCCAGCGATCCGGCATTGAGTGTGTCGTTGTCCATTATGTCATCACTCTCAGCTGCTATGAGATCCTCGGAAACCACGAGCGTGCTGTTGCTATTCTGCTCAGGGTTGTCCACCAATAGCTCAATCTCCACAGAGTCCCTCCGTCTCTTGCACGAAAAAGCCTCGTCCTTGAGATGTCTGACGTGTTCGGCATGGAAGAAGACGGTCTCGTATCGGCCTAGTTGGGTATTGCCGATATGCGTGATCCTCCACCTATAGGTGCCCGAGTCAGAGTCAAACACCTGCTCGAGCTGAAGTCGCAGCCCCTCCAACACGGTGACTGTCGGCCCCAGATGGCTCTGCCACGACAATTGTGCGCCAAAGTGCGCCCCCGTGCCGCCGGTAAGATCGCTGACCGGAAACTCGATCAATGATATAACTCGCTCGGGAGGAGCAACGCAAGTGCCGTTCTCGGGGAGCATAGTCGGCGGAAGAGTCCATGGGAAAAGGGTGTGGTTGGAAAGCGCCCTATACCTCATCACCCGGCCCTTCTTTCTGTCATTAATCTCAACCAATTCGATAGGCCCATGTACATTCGGAGTCCGGTAAAGGTCCGTGAACCGGGAAACAGAAAATAAGTCTGGCCTGGCAGCGGTGGCCGAGCCGCTTAGTCGATTTGTCAAAGGCGGTGGAGGTGCAGGGCATGAGTTTGTGAAGCTTTCATCGTAATAGCTATAGACCGCAACGTCTTTGCCCTTCTTGATGCTGCGATTGCTCTCACGAGTAGCGCCCCCTCTCTTACTCTTTGGTATGACGAGCGGATGACCTTCTGTGGTGAAGACATAGGGGGCATCAAAATTATTCAGCGGATGGTCTGGGTCGAATAGCAAGTACATGTATTTTGCTGTTTCCCCCAAGAAAAAGCTCTCCATGCGATCTTGCTTCTCTCCCGTCTGGACGTCCTGGAGCCCAGCCCAGCCACATTCGGTAAAGCATCGACGCCGAATGTCCCGGAGAACCATCTCGCCGACGTGCAGATACCAGGGGTCTCGAGTAGCACGATAGATGTGATATGTGGACTCGATGAACTCGGGCCTGCCTGGCCACCAGCCGATGCCCGCCTCGACGTTGCCTTCACGGACGGACCAGCGTTCCGGCAGCGCAGAGTAACGGGTCCAAAGAGCTGTGTAGACCAGATTCGCCTCAATAGCCTCTTCCACCTCGCCTGCGAGGGCCAGAAGCCCTGGGTAGAATGCACCAAGACTATCAATCCACATGGCGTACGGCTGGCCAGTGGCACGGTTATTGTTTGAGTAGTATGGGAAATGGCTCCGATCCGTATATAGGTACCGCTTGACCGACGCGTGAGCTTGATGCCATGCTTCAAGAAAGGCGTCCGATGTCTGCATCGCGGATGGTAAAGGAGGATGTATAGAGTTTGGATCTAACCAGCTGGTCGTGCTCTGTCGGTGCGAGGCAGAAGCATTAGGCATCCCAAGGCCCGAGAGAAGGATATGGCTTTTGAGCGCGTACTCGAAGAAGCTGTCCATGCCTGCACCGATGCCTGCATGGGGACCGATCCATAACCCTCGTTCTGCGTCAATTCCGTTGCCAATCAGGCCGATTTCACTCCGGCGATGCCACACCTCCCAGAAAGCCCGCTTAGCAGATTGCTCGAACCTCGGATCTCCTGTGAGTCTGCTCAGGACAGTAAACTCAAGGACAAGGCTTCCAGCCCCAGCACTGCAGGTCTCAGTGATCTCTGGATTGCTACTTTGCTCCTCCAGGACTAAGTTTTGGTGGAGCGGGGAGTTGACATAAAAGGGGATGCCGCTGCGGAGATTGACTCGAGGATATGGAATGCCAGTTGAGGTATAAAATGCAGGAAGCAATCTTTCTGAAAGGTCCAGAGCAAGCCTCAGTAGCTGGCCATCATACTTCAGCCCATTCGGCCACGGAATAGGGGCCAACTCCAGGGGATCATCGCCAGCGACTCCCTCTGGCTTGGGTATATAGCCAGTGATGGGCAACTCCCCAATAGCAAACAAGTGCGCGCTCAACAGGCCTCCCACGCCGCGGATGACCGTCTCGAACACTTGGACTTTGCTGTCCAGATCGAAGCCCCTGGCACGTATCCCAGCACCGGATGGTCCCGATCTTCCATCTCCATAGTGTCGTACAAACTCGGCCACTCCATCTTGGAAGTCGCTCAGAGCTTGCGGCCCGGTATAAGATCCGGTCTGCGGCCCTCCAGCCAGGATCGCAAGGGTAGACAAGCTGTCTATAAGAGTCAAGGAGTAGTTGCCAAGCGCATCGTTCAAGTTGATGCGCCCAGGATTATAAGGATCCCGTGTCAAGGGAGTACATGTTATTGGGCGAAGCTAAAAATACCGGAAGCGTAGCGGTCAGCCTTCTATCTACTTGTATCTTGGTGTGTCTAATATGGTACATAAAACCCACCTCATCTTCAGGAAACGCATGCTTCATGTAGTTGCTATATCCATGATAGAACATGTCTACCGTGTCCTGCCTCAGCTGAGCCAGATAGTCCGAGCGCATAGCCCCTACCGGCTGCAGCAGTGAATGGCCTAGCCATAGCAATGCGACCACCAATAACATCATATTGAGCCTGGAGCCGCAGCGCTTCGAAGAGTGTTGATATCGCAGCAAAGGCGTTCGGGGAAGCTGGCACGTGCCGGGCGACTCATTGGGGGGAAAGGCGAGGGATCGAAGGCGGCGGCAGCATAGAGCTGTTTGCAAGCGAGAGGCCCTTTGCGAGCTCTCTACTATCGGATCTGGCTCTATAGCAGACGTCGAATGCGAACGGCGCTTTCACCGACTCTGGCCGTTGAATCGCCACATCGCCATGCGCTGTCATCTTTTATGTGGCGCCACGGCGATCGCACGTCAGGAACATAATATGTGGCTGGTGTGTCTAGAACGTGGCTGGTGGTTCGATGCATTTGCCCTAGCGTCTCGCACCCTACCCAATGAGAAGCCCGCAAATGACTGCTTACCAATCCTCCGCATCTTCCGCGAGTATGCTTCTTTTCCGGCTCTATTAACCTCCAGCCTAGGAACAGCTGGACTGATTTCTTGTTTACCCGGCAGGCTGTTCAACAGTACCAGTACAGGATAAAGTGATGAGTCATTCGAGCAAGGCTTTACTGACGAAGAACCTGTACATTGACTCATCTGCCACAGATCCAGGAAAGCACCCGGCTTGTGCGACTCTTGCGACTCATGCTCTCGCCTCTTGGTTTGTATTTTTGTTGCCGTTTGTGTGACCCAATGCAGGTCGACAGCCTTTTGTCTGTGCTTGGTGCTATTGCACAGTGAGCTGGATCTGTGATTGGTGACAATACGAGCTCTTTGATCGATGGCGCACAATCTGACAGCTGCAGCCTCGTTCGTGTACCTATGATTGGCTGGAATACGATGAGACGAGCAGCTGGGCAAATACAAACAAACTAAGGAACATAGCCCCCAAATATACATTGCAATTCGGGCTAAATATAATCAGCATCGTCAATAGGCTCGGCTACCGAGAGATGTTTCTGCAGGACAGAGCCGAACACGCCAGTAACGGACAAGGATCAGATTGTGTGTCCTCAAAAGAAAGCCTTTAGTCTGACGAGGGCGGAAAGGCAGACAGCTACAAGTGTAGGCTGTGTTACAACAGCGGCGCCATCCTGCCTCGTGGTACACTGGCGCTTGTTCCAACGGCAGCGTCTCTAGACGACATCCGAGTCTGTGGAAGAGTTATGAAGGACTCATCAGTTTTGGCAGCAATGGGGGGGCGTTTCTTCCATCGACTACTTCGTACAAGTTTATGACCAGCCGATTTCCATCAGATGATCCTCAATCCTTCGGTGCTTTTGATGGCTAGTCTACTTTACTATATCAACAAATAGTAGGACCAAGAAACCAACTGGGGTATCTTACATCTAAACGAAATATGCCACAAATTACAAATACTTTGGAGTCGGCCATGCGACTCACCTGTACTAGGTGCTGCCTAATCAATGCATCGCTGAGATTGCGAAGGCAGCAAGAACATGGATCCGGGGATTGCCTCATAAGGGACAAGATATACTTCGAATAGAAGAAATGCTGATGTTACGGGCGTGTCTTTAACTAGCAGCAACATGAATCCTGACATGAACATGTATCTCACTCCTTCAACGACCTGGCTAGTGAGTCAAGCTTGCTTTAGTTCGAGAGTCACTGCCACGCCGCAATTGGGTTATTCGAAGCAGGACCTGCAAGACTTCGCCTCGAATTGGCACAGAAACGAGGGTACCGAGACGTCCAACGGACGCAGAATATCAAGGTTTGCTCAAGCGCACCGGCGGTAATACGAGCCCTATCGGCGATTGTTTCTCGAAACCGCCCCATGCTCAGTATCCATGCTTGGATGGGCATGCCTTTTCTCGCGGACCCCTGGCCACGAACTGCTCCTAATGACAAACCCGTTATCTCCCCGGCAGGATCTCCACCACGCTAGGAAATAGACAAAAGCAGCACAGCGCGAGCACGCGGAGTCCGGCCAGGTATTATCCACCAGGTATCTGGGATGTTCGCAGTGGATGGATGCTTGAGTTCGTCCGAGAAAAAAACGCCACATTTTCAAATAGATGCGGGCTGCGGAGTAAGAGCAAAGAGAACCCTTGCAAGTCAGCAATGATTTGCTGGGAATAAGGTAACAATCTTACACGCCCTGTTCCACAACCTAGAACAATTGGATCAGTTTCACAAATAGGCAATAGGGCTTTCTACTTCATAAGAGACACCCTTGCGAATCGGGCCACGATAATGGGCCTGGCGATGAGCAACACTGCCATCTGAGATCCCTCCCCAAAGCCTTCTCTTTCAGCCTTTCAGTTTGCCTTTCGAGTCCATCTATTTGAGTGCTTACGATAGGTGGATAGGGAGAGGGAAGTAATAGGGTACTCGTAGTAAGTAAATCTCAAAAGACATTGGCTAACAAACAGTGGGTTCCCTGCGTGGACTCTCTACCTCACCCAATACGAGGTGCGCGTCTCAAATACTTAATTCCGCACCAATTCTTTTGCGCACGTATGCTGTGAATCTGAAAGAAATGCTAATTCATTGTGAATACAAAATAAATATTTAGCCCTGGACAATATCCGAAAGGTCTCGGAAGCGTCTATCCCGGACGTTGATCCAAAAAAAGAGAATATCGGAGCATCATAGACAAGGCAAACGCTACTAAACTACTGCCGGATCGCTCTCCCCGCCAGGCTAAATGAACAGCAACTCGGAAAGCTTCTGCGCATCTTCTGAACCGTACTAGCAGGCTAGGGAGCGAGAGAATCTCGTGCTAGCATCTCACACTAAAAAAATCAGAGCAAGTTGTCGCGCCATCTTGTCTCCTCTTTCTTGCGGCGAGGCCCAATCTAGGAACTACGAGAGATCAGCAGCTATTCCCCCACAGTTTGTGGGCTAAGTGATCCGTACTGTAGGTACTTGTCTGCTGTGCTGGCTAGCTCGATGCTGTCAGGGGAGCGGAGGATCCTCGTTCAATCTCAACGGGCGCCAAGCTAGAGGGGAAAGGGGGGCGTTTGGAAGGCTGATCATGGACTGGGCTCCTCCACTTGTGGCCGAGCTGCGCAGGGCCTCCATGCAGCGATGGTGTCGCTACTGCTGTTAGGGGTAGTAGCCTTCTCTCCCCTACTTGAGGCTAGGCGATATCCAAGCATCGTGGCATTGGCATGGCATGGCGAGACCAGTCCAGTCCTTGCCTGCAGCACGAGGCGCCAGTTTTTTCGTCTTCCGCGCCGAGCTTCATTCGCACAAGCGATCGGATGCCTGCTTGGCCCTGCCGAGGAGGGATGGATCTGTATCTGTACGTCGACCGATCGAGCATCAACGGACACGTTCCGTCCTCTGACGGATATGCTACAGTACCTGCTCTCGATTTTTATTTTCTCTTACTACTGTACTGCTTTGCCCACCCATGCTCTTCTTTCCCTCATCATCATTATCTGCCAGGGGTGGTACAAGTGTAAAGTATTTGCACTCCAAATACTCCGGAGATACCACCACTTGCTACTTGTACTTCCCTTCTGTCCGTGGCAAGGACCCCCTTCCCCTTCTCCAGGCACACCTGTCCATCCATTGTGGCCTCGAAGACGAAGAGGTATTGGCGTGCCGTCTTTGGCAATCGCCGGCAGCAGTTTTGTGTGGGCTTGGCGAGGCGAACGATACATTGACAGAGGGGCGGCTCCAGATCACATGGCTGATGGGCTATGTAGGCGTCACCAAGGGGGGTGGAGAAGAGACAGCAAGAGAAGAGCACAAAATCTGGACAGGCGGCTGTGTGTGATTCAAACGAGGAAAAAAGATTGACATGTCCCACACCCCAGCCCAGGGCACAATCGTGTCACTTTTCCAAGGCAAGCCCCTCGTCTAGATACGGCTCTTTTGGTCTTTTCTTTATTCTCTCTCTTTTCGCTTGGCAGGCGAGGACTAGATTTGGACACAAGCCGCATATGGCTTCCATCCCGTATGGCTCAAGGACAGTTGGCGACCCGCAAAGTGGATCGTCTGCGGCGCTTCACATGTCTTGTATTGTGGTTGCTATTGTCAAGGCAGCCTTGAATGATATCCTGTAGGTACCCAGGAGCGGAAAAGGGCATTTGGTGTATTGGAGAATAGGGCAGTGGCGAAAGGACAGGCGGTACAACTGAATGACTCCGTGCTGCAGCTTCCAAAAAGCCATCCCGGCCGCCACTATTTGAAAAGATACGCGACAGCCGCATTCACGAAACCTACAAGTGCCAGCCGCTCAGAGGTTTCTGCTCTGCGCAAATCAAGCCCGGCCGGTGACAGACTTGTTTCCGCTCATGGCAGCCTTGACAGCCCTCCCCCGATTACGTAGTAGTGCTACGGGGTTTGTTGATCATCTTGTGGAGAAGAGAGCTGTTTCCTCTCTGCCTTTGTAGTATTTCATCCACTAATCATCGTGGTTTAGGTAACCCTCCACCCCCCCCCCCCCCCCTTTTCTGTGTTCCTCCGTTAGCGACTGCTCGCATTGTGTTCCATCCAGCGGCAGTTGCAAGCACATGGCTAGAGCCATATGGAATCAATCCCTTGCTCTTGTTAATTTACAAAAACTCAAATTCAGCCTTCCCCTCGGCTGTAGTGAGCGCCTCTAGCTGCGCCGAATCCTAGCACGGCTTTCCAGCCCGGAAGATCACATACTTACAAACCTGGTACTCGTATATCCGGAACCATCTTAGCAGCATGCTAACAGCAGTAGTAGTTCCGTAGGGCAATTGTGAGAAACGACCACCTCTAGCCAAATCGGTTCCGGAACGCAGCGAGGCGACGGGTGATGTACAATAGCCTGGCGTCTAGGGCCCGCGAGACCCAGCGCTAGTGAAACGCGCGAAGGAGAGCCCTAGGATTTCATTTCGTGCAAGAAGATGCTTCGAAGCTACACTGTGAAGCTGGTTGACATGCTGGCGGTGAAAGCTGCAGTTTGCTAGACATGTGCCTCATCTCCATTGGACTCCTGGTGCGAGTGCAATTGCGTTTCGGCAACTCTAGATCCTTCAATCATACAAGTAGCCATTGATTTGCTCACACAATGTCTTAGTGAGTGTTTGAGTAAAGTATGAATAACACGACTTCACACTGAGAGGTACATCAAGAAGGGGGAGAAACAAGCTCAGCTCTAGGGAGGAGGAAAGGACATAGCCACCACCGTCCCACGCCTCAGAAAACGAGGCTGATGGAAAGACACATGGCTAGCCCCTAAAGTACGAAGCTATTCAGCTTCGTATTTGCTTCATTATTTCCTCATCAAGGTCATGATCGATAGGAGAATGAGCACATGCATACGGACATCTGCACTAAAGGTGAAGAAACGGCCTTGATCTCGACCGTTCCACGTGGCTAGCTCAACAATAACGAAGCCGCCACGAAGCCACCGTGAAGCTAAACTAGCTATTTGACTTCCACGACTCGAACGAAACACCCTCGGCTTCTTTTAGTCGGCGTCTCTACTAAATTTCCTAAAGCCACGCCTCGAGACGCCGGCGAGATCTTTCTCCGCGTCATGACGGTGAAGTGGCTAAGAGAGCCCTTTTGCAAGAATCTCTCTCTCTCTCTCTCTCTCACAACGCCGTCTCCACGTTTTCAACCTCCCCCCTTTTAGCGTGAGAAACCTGAGACACCCCGATCATCACGCTAAAAAGCGCCCAGAACGAGTACGGCTGCAAATCACAGCCAAGGGGGGGGTTTTTTTTAATTCGCATCTTCCATAGCGGAGCGGAGTGTTCGGAAGAAAAACCTGGAGATGGGGCCTCTCTCTCTAAGGTTTTCCTCGTCTACTGCCTTACAAGGAAAGCAGCTCCAGGGCTCTCCATTGGATTCTCGGCTTCCACTTGCGTGCTTCCCCTAGTGCGAACTGCCTGCTCGAAGCGCTTCTGAGCCTCGGATCTACTGTACTAGCTGGATGGATTCTTTTTTTTTTCTTTATTCCCATATTTCCGCGTCTTCATTTCGCGTACCTTGCCCCGAATGGACGTTAGAATCTTTCTCTCTTTTCTCTCCATAATTGCTGTGGAGGAGAGCTCAATGGCGAACAATGCCCACACCAAAAAACCTCCCAATCATATGCCCCCCTTCCTCTTGGTCTTTTTGAATCAAAATACTCCATAAACACTTGAGATCGCTTGCCACATGTAACATTACATTTGGTGAATTGGTCTAACCCCCCCAGCCTTGTGGAAACACCGTACGTACACATTTAGTGAGAAGAATACATGTACGTTAAGCCAAACGCTCAATGGCATCTTTCGTCTCGGCAACCGGGCAATGACGCCCTCGTGGCTTGTCCCACCCCTCAAGTCATCGAGGCTCCACGTGGCATATACTCAAGCCTCTATATCGTCGAGATTGCAATATCTAACTTGTTTCCATTGAAGGAAGAGCATAATAAACATTGAATTGCTGTAGTATAGGCCGGTGATAGCTCGACGCCCCCCTCCCCTTTCTCTTCTTCAAATTTCGTATTCCTCTACAGATTTAAGAGAAAAAAAAGAAAAAAGAATAGTATCCAGCCTTCAACTGGGGTAGCACAGCGAAATCTGAGACTCGGCACGGCACTTCTGTTCTCCCACACCTGGGAACTTACCTTACCGTACTAGTTCGTGGTAATACAGCAAGCCACCAACACCACAAAGCACGTTTTCGGTGATTGTGTTTCGGGAAAAATCGCCCCCAAATGTCGTAACACCTTTATTCCAGTTTCTCTTCTTCTTCTGCTGCTGTTCCTTCGCTTTCACCGAGATCTACAAGTAGCAACAGCAGCCAACTAGTTCGAACGCCGTGTAACCGCACGCGACTCGCGGCAAATTGTGGCTAATTATGCCAGCCCTCACAATTGAGGCCAGGGCAGCTTTGGCTCGCCCCTACTTTAGCGGCCAGGAGTAGTACAGTTTACTAGCAGTAGTAGCTGAAAACATCAAGAAAACCCTACTAGTAGTATAGTAGTAGCTGTTGGTCGTTGTCTCTTAGTTCGAATGTTTGCTTAATTGCCCGATTTGGTCAATGGTCGGTGCTTGCTGTCCATAGCCGTCATGGATTTTGGATACTTTGGAGACAAAACACCGAGCCAATTATCTGTAAATAGGTTCTTTCCAAGTCCAATGTTTGCAAATCTGGATTCAAAGGATTTTCTGCGTGACGATAGAGACATTGGCAAGCGGCATGGTAAACCCATTGAAAATCTGTCTACATCTACCCCCCCTTTCTCAAGTGCTAACAATTCAACAAGTAGATTGATGAAGCGGCCTCGGTTCCCCAGCCTATTAGCCGGTGCATGCTATCGGGATGAATTCCAACTCGTACTACGAATAGTGCTATGGCAGCGAATATCAAACATCTCGGCAATTTTTCCATCCCCCTTGGGCAAAGTCTAGTGTGCAACTATAACGACGCCTAGTTCTACAGAGTGCCACAACGACGCCCCCCGGGGCCATCAGCCCTTACTAGCCTCCGAATCACAGTTGTACTCTCGGCGAGCGCTGATCATAGTAGTGGTGTCCTACTGTAAAGGCAGTAATGTAAATGAAGACTTATTCATAACCACGATTTAGTCTTTTACCAGCACGCCAAATTAAGTACTCAGCGAGAGTGAATTGTTTTGAATAGTAAAGGCATCCGTGTAGTAGGTATGAGAGGACAATGTGATGTTCAAATTGCTCCACTTCAGAATCAAGTGAGTTTTGTACGTGTATCTCCCTGGGCGCACAAATTCTGTGGTGTGTCATGTCATTCGTTATACGTTTACCTAGCACTTGACTGCTCAAGCAATATGCATTGACAAGATACAAAGGATCATGATAGGTAGGTGGTAGGTATGTTGCGTAGGTATACGACATATCACAACGAGTAATCCGGCGCTTGTCCTGTTGCAGCAAATACTGCCCTGTCGTAGTGAATAGGTATTATTTGCTGCAATCGGACAAGCGCCGGGTTATTGGAAATGGGCAGGGGGCTCTCCAGTCGTCGCTAACTCAGCGAGATGAAGGCTCCGGGAGAACAACTCATTTGGTATAAGAAATTCCATAGCTGAATAATTGATCACTAATGGCAAGATGTCTGCGATGCCGAGCGAGGACCGTGATATAGCGTTTGTGAGCCTTTCAACCCGGGTGGCTGAAATAAATGAAAGAATCTAGCCTCACACTTGGATTAGCTACTCACCTCGCCTCGCACGGCATGAGAGTCGTTGACCGACAAGAAATAAAGGGGGGAAAAGAGCTTCCCTTTCTCCTTCCCGTGCAGCAGGTAGTTGGTGGTACAACGCTCCAGGCTTAGAGTATGGAGCATAGAAGCACAGCGGCATGCAAGCTGTCGGTACCTTGCTTGGCCAAGCTTATCTGCCTAATCGAGACTTGCACAGCAGAATAGGTGCACTAGCAGATCGAAAATAGATGGCGCCAGTAGATTCAGGCTCCCTCACCTGTGTATCGACCCGGCAGGTCGTCCCACCCAGACAATCACGATGCTTCAAAGCCAAATCGACGTCAATGTGAGAAGCACTTGGCAGCTTGACACGCCGTTACTTGGACAGAGGTTTCCAGCTCAGGCGGTTCCCGCATGCCACTCGTTATAACGACAGCTATTCCAAATTGTCAGTAGCAGCGCCAAGGGCGGTGATGGAAGGGTATAGGTACTAATCCCAAACATCTTGGCTGCAGTGACATACCATTTGCAACACGGGGCTTACCACAGTGCAGATGGCTGCTTTGAAATGTGATTGCTGCTTACCTGCTGCATGACTTATCAATATCTGAGCTCTGTCAATAGCAGGCATGGAAGTAGGGACACCGGTGCTGCTTACCTATTGGCCATTGGCAGCATGTGCTGTCTCTGCGCAAATCTCATCACGTCCATCGCACCATGTCTCCGCCTAGCCTCGGCACCTCCCTCACTGCCTGGGGTCACGCACACCCAAGCCCCCCAAATCAACTCCCGAGCAGCTGCGGCATACACGGTCGGGAAGAGATGCAGGTGTCATGGCCATGATGCCAAACGCATTGCAACCCTCTTGCTTCTGCCTTTGTTTTTCTTCCGATGGCCCTGTATTTCTACCTTTGAGGACTTCACCCTACTGTAGGCTTCCACTCATTGCCGCCTTAAATCCCAAGTGTATACACCAATCAGCATACAGAAGTTGCCGTGTATACCTCATACCGCGTACACTCTGTCGAAGCTGCTGTCGGGTGTGTCGCTCGTACGGCCAAACAAGCTTGCCATGTAGCGAACCGTCCGCAAGCTTCAGCCCACATCCTTGAACGACGTTCGAGAAGCCGCACAGCAGAAATCAGGCTATTCGCTTGTCACGTAACACGCTGTAATGGCTAGGTACCTGGCTGCGTAGGTGTTAAAAAAAAAAAAAAAATCATGGGCGTGCGTATGGGTGGATAAATCGAACGGCTTGCTTCGCTGGCTTCGCTATCCCTGCTATACGAGGGCGTGTGCTTGTACTCAATGCTACTTTTGCATGCACTGCCGCACCATCTTGATGGATATGAACGATGTCGAATAGGATTATTACATGCATACGCTGTACGAAGTGTGTCCATCCGAAAGGATACCATATGTCACCCGTGCGGTATGCAAAAGTACACTCCTGCTTGACACGAGTGGCCCCTATGGAGTGTTGCCTGTGTGCCATTATCGATCTTTTGGAGCACTGCTCCGTACATCGGCTGACACGGACTCCGCATTACATCCCGCGGCCGGCCGGGGCGCGCCGTTGATACGAGCCAAAATCACGGCCGCCAGCCGAGTTGCCATGACCTGACCGAAGACACGCTGAGGCTATACTCTGACACAGCTTCTTGGGTTCGCTTCGCTTTGCTATTCGGAGTCGAGAGGCCGCAGATTGAAAGACAAGCCAGGAAATGAGGAGGAAGGGACAGCCCCTTGCCCCCATCCTTGCCCTCCATTCCTTCGTCCTGGCCTGGTTTGCTGCTTTCATGGGAGGCGTGGACCCCAAATTACGAATCCGCTTTCCACCGCGTCATTTTCCAGACTGTCGGGACCGACAGGGTATGGGTGTGCCGTACAGTGTGACTGTGTTCATCCGCGAATCCCGCCCGAAAATCAAGGCCAGGCCAGAGGGTAAAATGCCCGCTGGGAAAAAAAAAAAAAACGGAAAGGGCGGAAAAAACCGTCGAAATCGCGATGTGAAGGGCGAACACGCCTTTAAGAAGGCTTCTCTCTGCGCGGCTGCTGGCAGATCGAGCTGCTCTCCTAGCGAGCGGGATCGATGGCGAGGCGGCTACCAAGCGCCCTATATCCGCTGGCCGGCTTAACATTGTGGGCACATCTGACACTTAATCTTGCCCGTGCTGCCATGTGCTGCCAAGCACTAAGAGTCAGTAGCTGGAAGCAGCAGCTGAACGGTTTGCAAGAATGTGGATTTGATGAAAAGATGGAGATCGGATGAAAGGATACGCAAAAGACAGAGGAAGAGGGCTCAAGGCCGCCCTTGTCCGCATCTCTGCTTCTCTCGTGTTTCGTCTTTGGGAAGGCATTCTGCTTGGCTGAATAGCATCTCTTCTGCAATGCTACCATCTAGCGCATCTGCACTAGCAGTGCTTGGATTATGATTTTCGAGCTTGGGCCTTAGCCCCAGCTATTCCAAGGTTTGCTCCCCTGACGGTCTTAAGCGACACGATCCCAAGCCAGCCGGCCATGTGCTGACCATGCTAGCTAATCGTTTTGTGATCGTGCGGGCTGCCAAATCCAGTTTCCGAGCATTCTCAGCTCGAGCATTGCACGATTGACAGAGCCATTTCTCGCAAGTGAACTTTCCTCTGGCGCGGCCATAGAAAGATGGATGCCCTTAATCTTTCCCCCGACAGTGAGAAAGTCGAAAGAACAGCACAGTAAATGCCAGCGTCTCATTTTCAATGGAGTCAGAGGAGAAGGGGGGCGGACAGTGCATGCGTGCTTGCATGTGAAAAAACACGCACTGTCACTCCGCCTGTAGCGTAACAGGGAACGGGCGGACAAAGAGCCAGGGGAGCAAGGTGTAGGTACTCGTACGAGAGTGTACCTTGTCAGAGCACTGCAGTAAAGAGTTGCTCCATATGGGGACTGCGTGTCGACAACGGAGTGTGTGTTTGCAGCCAAAAGCGCCCAAGTTTGGGCTTTTGTTCGCTGGCCACCAACAAAGCGCCTCCGTATGACCGTCTTGGAGACAGCTTCGCAGAATTTGGTAACAGAACGCGCCCTCCATGGGTCCGGCAGGGCTGCTGCAGCACCGTTCAAGTATCCAACCATAAGCGACTCCCATGGCCAGCGTGCCAGCCATGTCATGGAAACCCGCGACCGTTCGTCTCATCTCGCCTTTTCTCCTCTCGCGGACCACCGCGAAGCAGGCAAAAACGGGGGCGGCCAGGTCTCGATGCAAGGCCGGTGGAAACAGCAGGGCATTTTGTCCATTCAGGGCTCAGAAGACGCGCCCAGCAGGCATTGCAACAGGCAACACGGCCTGGCCGTCCATACCGCGACGAGCCCACACCACCAGTTCCCAACTGTCGGGTTCGCGCTTTGCCTGGAGCAGAAACAGCTGCATCACAAACCCTGGAGGGGGCAAAAAGAAGAGGCGAGGAGGTGAGAGCAAGCTGGCCACAGCATGAAATTGCGGTGCGAGGCCATGCGTGGGCCGAGGGTGCACAGAATGGAAGAAAAGCAGAGGCAGATGGCGATGGCGATGGCGATGAAGAGGGGAAAAAGGAAAAGAAAGCGATAAAGCCGCAGACTGTACCATATCAGCTGTCGACCTATGTGACTCATTCAGGCAATATCGAGGGAAAGAGCTGGAGTCGATGGCCGCTACGTAGTTCTTGCACCATGAGATGGAGCATTGCGCTGCAGCCTTCTCCCTCCTTCCTTGCTTTTTTGCCTTGCTGATTCTCTTTCCCTCTCTTTCCCACCCCCCCCTCCCTCCCGTCCCTCCCTCCTCCCCTTTGGCCTATTTTTATTTTTATTTTTATTTTTTTCTTTTTGTCGCTTTTGCTTTTTTTATTTCTTTTCTTTTCTTTTCTTTCTTTCTTTTCTTTTTTTTTTTTTTTTTTTTTGGAGGGGGGGGGGGGGGGGGGATTTAATTTAAAAAAAAAAAAAAGGAGAAACGATGATTGCTGTCGCCGTTAACTGCTGAGCGCTCAGCGCCTTCTGCCGGAAGTGTCTTGCACCAAATATGGGTGCGTCTGGGTACGGTCTGGTACCTGAATGAAATCCATCCTACAGCGGTCTCTATAGCTGTGTTACCATTGTGTAAATCGACAGCCGTAGATGCCATGCATGCACAGCGCCCAGCCACAAGGTAAAAAAACGCACAGTACGAATATTCGATTTGGCACATCAGGTACCTTTCACTCGGTGTTTCTCGGCCATTTCAAAGGCGTGTGGAAAGCAAGAAGAGAGAAGACAGAGAGGGAAGCGTAGCGTCCACACACCTACTGTACAGTACAGTAAGTACCTGCCGGGCCATGGTCGCAGGATATGGCCTAGCAGAATGCGAGCTGTCTGCGGTCCACAGTTTCGCAAGCCGCCGCCATTATCGCCGTGTATGCCTGGCTATTTATGGCCGACGTATGTCATCTATGAGCTGCCGCCAGAAGATAGATTAGTAGATACATGTAGCCATGTCGCAGTAGAAATCCTTCCTTAATAAAGACTTGCACAAACAAAGACTTTACTCTCCCAACTGCGTCAAGCACGATATCGTAGTAACGTTGTATTGATTGTTTATTTTATGTGTTCCTCATGCGTTCAACGACAGAGTTTCCTATAGACAATGCGATGTAAATCCAGCAAACAAAAAAAAAACACATTATGCATCTAAAGATATCGTGAGATTTGTACCCGTCTTTAAGTCATCCCAAGCCCCTCCCCCCAAACCCTTGGCTATACCAGCATGAACAAGAGAAAGATGAAAAAGGTGACAAAGACTAGATGAGAAATTAAAGAAGAAAAATGTCAAGACATATAAATAAAACAGATCTTTGAAGAATAATGCGTGATATCTTAGAAGAAGGAAAAAGGAATGATGGTTCTTCATCGAGAAGAGTGAAGAGTTCTAAATAGTGAAACAAAGAAAAGAGTGTGAGAGAGACATATTGGGGTATTGCCCACCCCAAAACCCTCCTTCGCCGAATGATTTTGCTCCATCCCCTCTGGCCGTGACGCCGACCATAAGTTCCCGCATCAAGGTGCTTTTGAATTTGACTGATGATACACTGATACCGGTGGAATGTAAGGGCTAGCGACAGGGTGGGCGTTGATGCGTGCCAGATGTTCAGACGGAGGAAGTAGGGTATCATGCTCCATCTTGATCGGGGCCCGGTTCTCCCACAAATGGGCATTCATCATTTCACCGTTTACAGTAGACATGTCGTCGTCCCAGCGCTCTCGTCGTGCGGCGAATACCTGATTGATCACCTCGTCTTCGTTGTGAGGGACCTGTGAAACTCGCAACAGGTCATCGCTCACAGCAATGTCTCCGCCTGGTTCTCCTCGACCACTGGATCGCTTCTTGACAACTGACTTGCGGCGGCGGCGGATACACTCGTCCAAGCCCTCGATATAAATCGCTTCTTCCCACTTGAGGTCATTGACAATCTTGATTTCAATGTCGCTGGCGCTTAGAAGCATGTTTCGGGACCCACCCATCTCAAGGAAGTAGTTGAGAATGAGTTGATATCTCTCTCTCTCCAGTCTCTTGTAAGCGGCTTCGAGTATTTTCTCCTATTTGATAGCACAACGCCGTTAGCATCGCGAGGAACAGGACGGAGAAGGACGGAGAAGGAGTAGCACAATCGACTTACATCTTGATCAAGCCAGTCATAGAATTTGGAACGGCCGCGTTTGAATTTCATCTGTAGCATTTCTTTGCCGTGCTTCTTGCCAAACCTCTTGGTAAATTCGGCTTGGATGCTATCCCACATATCTTGCCCCCGTTGCGAGCGGTGTCTCCATCGAGACTCAAAGATGCATCTCTCCTCTTCGGGACACCCCTTCTTGATGGGTGGAGGGATTTCTTGACCGAAGCAGTTTTTGTGCTCATCGCCAGGGTCAGCTTGTTGCTGACCACGAAGCGAGGCACCCCTCTTTGATGACCTTGATTTCTTCACTCGCGTGCTGCCATGAGTTACAGGGCGGCGGCGAGGAGAACCGCTGGAAGAGCGGTGGATGGGGTCGGCGCGACTGCTATAGCTGCGATCATCTGTGCTGGCTCGCCGGATGTCATAGTGCGAACTGTGCGGCTGGCTGAGAAGGGATGGCGGGTGAGAAACGCGCTCCATGTCACGGTGTTGCGGATCCAATGGGAGCTGGCGACTGTCTCGCATCAGCATGGAGTTTTGACTGTCCATGCCCATATTGTTGACATAATAAGGCGCCGGGCCCTGGCTGTGGATTGGCTGCGTGTCTGGGCCATCAGATACGCTGAAGGCCCCATAGTATGGCTCCGACGGAGGGTTGGGCGTGCGACGTTCTTCCATGTAGAAGTCTTGGGCCACTGGAACATGGCTATTCATTGGGGGGCTGCTGTGCGCATTTTGATTGTGCATATCGAACTGGCTGCCCCACGGCTGGTGATACATCTTGGAGCTTCCAGGAGGGGTTGGCACCTGTGTATAGGGAGTGCTCGGAGGAGGAGGATACTGCGCCCCTAATTTACGGATCTGCTGGAGCGGGGGAGAGCTGGTGGAAGAGATGGGAGTAAGAAGGCTCGAGTCGCACGAAGCAGGGATGTTGAAAGAAGAAACCTTTGGGGAAAAAAAAAACGATTGGTAAGCTTGCATCCATTGCAAAATGGCAGGACAGGCCAGGGGAGAAAAGAGCTGCAGAGCGGCGAAGCAGAGGGCAGGGTTCTCGGGAGTAAGGCGGGAAATACATACTGTCGAAAAGGGTGTGACTTCTGAATAGGTTGGAGTGCCCACAGACACGATGGATCGGTCGTCAGACAAGCTGTGAGATCCTGCGAGGTCACCTGTGTGTGGTAGACCTGCAGTAATGTATTGTTGTTGCTCTACCATGTTCATGCAGGTGGAGCTTTGGATAAAGTGCCTTGGACGTTCCCAAAAAAACCAACCAAGGACTTGTCAATTAAAGAAAAAAAAGAGGAAGAGAGAAAGAAAAGAAGTGCAATGGTAATGGTAATGCAGCTGTGGAGCTTGGCAGGCAAGGCCTTTGCAAGCTGAGGATTCGAATGCCGGCGGCGATGCAAATGGCGGCAAAGGGCAGCAGCTTGATGTTTGAAGCTTGATTGGTGTAATAGCTGGTGTCAGTAAAAATCAAGAACAAAGAGATGCGTGTCGCTTGGAGTTCGTAACGAGGCACGTTTAGGTATTAGGTAGGTAGGCAGGTAGGTAGGCAGGTAGGTATATGGAGGGACAAGATGACTGGAAGGCGGGTATGAGGGGTGGACTATTTGCAATGACCAAAGAGCCGTCAACGGTGAAGGTGAAGGATTGTGCCTATTGCCTTGGCCGCGGCGGTGGATGGTCGAAAGGTGCTGATGATCTGGCAGGGGAAGAACAGGAGAGCTGCTCAAGTGGTGGATGAAGAAGGGAATCTTGCGAGGGGGATGAGACAGGAAGAGAAGGCAAGAGTCTTTGTATAAATGGAGGCTCAGATCAACAGCCGGGCGAGCTCTCAGGTAGCATCCAAGGTTGCAGGGAAGTGAGTCGACGAGTACACGGAAAATCAGTACAAAGTGTCACAGCGTGGGACTAGGTACTAGCATACAGGGGACCGCTGTTCTTGACCCTGGTATCAACAATCGACCGGGGGGTCGGGGAGTGCAGCTAGAGTCGTATGGCGTCGAACTAAGCCCCCTGTCGACGCAGGCAGGGGCGGTCGCAATGTACCGTACAGTGGCAGATACTGTCATGCCGTGCATGAGATAGCCGCCGAGGGTGCGACTTAGGCTAGAACACGTTGAACTGGAGATTGGGCTTTTTGGAGTAGACTGGGGCGTGGCAGCGAACAGGTGGGGGCGTAGATCTAGCAGATCCAAGGAGATGCCGAGTGTATCTTTTTCTTGTGTGCAGCAGTAGCACCACCGCCGCCCGTATCGAGTACGTACTGCAATTAGTCCGATGAGTGCAGCTCAAAAGCATGCGGTGGACACATGACAATAGAAAGGCTGTTCTTGCAAGCTGCTGGCTGTCGGACACGACTGGATAGGAATAAGGACATCCTAAAAGAGGCCGAGCCAGAGCCAGAGAACAATCAATAGCAGCGGGGACACTAAACCAAGGGGAAGTGAGTGCCTCATTTGACCATTTCTGCCCCGGCGGCGGTCGGTGAGCACGGGCGACTGCGTGTAATTAGATGGGCGGTAGGTATAGTCCAATATCAGAGTACATACCTAGTACCGGGCTTGATCATCTGACACTACTCGATAGATTGATAGATTTGCCTCTGAATTGCTGTTACTGCTCTCAGCCTCAGATGTGCTTATGAGCCACAATCGGATCAAGCAGAAATAACACATCCAGGGGCGGTCACTGACGATGGAGAAACAGCGGAGGCAGATGAAAGTGCTTCGAAGAGCCACAGGCGTTCCTAGGTAGGCAGTGAACCATTTCAGCTTTGAATAATATGTCGGCGATATACTCGTAATTGCTATGGAGCAAAGTATATTTGCGCATAGAGGGCTCCTGCAGGGGCCATCGCCATCTCCACTGTTCATGTGAAGCCGCTCATCGGGGCCCCGACTGCATCGCGGGCAGAAGCTAGCAGTATGATGGGCACATCCACCGCTATAAGACGTCATATCATAGCCTCTGAGATTCTCAGCTGGGCCTCCATCGCCACCTTTGAAAAGAGTATTGAAGGCTGAAAATCTTTTTGCCGGCCTGATTCATGGCATAGAGGCTGCAAGGGGTGTTCGATGTGAGGGAGGGGAATAGATCCATAGTATCGTATCCAAGGCAGAGAGCCAGCCGCCACGAGGGAGAAACCGAAGGCAGCCGGCGGTGCGCTGGCAGATGCAAAACCCCGGCGTAGGGCATGAGCCATCCAAAGCACAAAAGACACCGCGATTGCCGAGATCGTACTAGCAGTCAGCCATCTCTCGCAGCTCTCCGAATGAGGTGAATGAATGAGGACAATGCGAGGGAGCCTGAATAGTCAAGTGGCAGAAACCAGGATCCGCTGGGCGGTGGGGAACTGGAAATCATTCGCTGGTCTAAAATCCCAGTTCGACCTAGTAGGGCTATCTTCTATCTTAGCTGAAGCGTCGTCCCGGCTGGGTCTAGCGCGCTGTCTTTGCCAGCCAGCAGGCAGAGGTTCTGAGTACCTGGTGGAATGTGACGCCGTCTACGAAGCCTAGCGGTAGCCAGTACTGTACGAGCTTCCGCACGCTAGCACTTGCCTTACTCCAAGCATCTCGAAAACTGCAGGAACTGCGCAAAGGACAGTTGACAGGCTGCTGAAGCGCTTCGTATCTGCCAGCTAGTATCAGGTGTGCAGTGCGAAAAGCAAGCAATCTACTTCTCCATCTCGCAGTCTGCCTTGAAATGGGCCACACCGCAGCACTGCCTTTTGCACCACATCGCCAGCAGCACGGTGCGGCCAAAACTGCCGGCCATGCCCACATTGGCGTCTTTCTTGGAGCCAATCTTCATCAGAGAATCGCGGTTTGCAACGCTCTAGCGACTCGTCTCAGCACACGGCGCTGCCGCAGCTGCTCGAGGCCAAAGACGCAACCAGGCTCTTCCTGTACGTGGCCCGAAAAGCATTTGCCAGGAGCCGGCCGGCAGACGTGACACGCCCTAACTTCAAGCGCAGGATCTATCCCACAAAGAGAGCCACGCCGTCCTTGGCCAGGCCACGCTTTGGATTGTGCCCTGAGCCTAGCATCTCATTGACAGTGCCGCTAGCTTCGGTCTGCAGCCGTGCGCAGCTACCTCCAAGTTTCGAAAGCCTCTACTCCACGGGTCTAGCAGATTAGCATCAGAGCGGTCTGAGTTAAAAGCTGCCTCCCGACCTGCGTGCCCCGACGACGTATCCGCAATCCCCGCGGAGGGAGATGATCGCCCAAAGCCAAGGCTGATACCCGTCACGACCGACGGCTACTTGTATGTCGATTCAGATGATGGTAGCGTTTGCCTCAAAATATAGCTTCACAGAGACAGAGGTGCTAGGGTCTAATCTACCGGCTACGATTTCTATACATCTATTCATCGGCGCTCCTTTTCCCCGGCTTTCTCCCGCCTGGCTCCGGTTGGTATATCAGCAGCTGTCGATTGAGATGTCCTTGAAAGGGGGCGCGGCTTGTGTTGCTTATTCATCCAGTGGATCACAACTGTTAGCTAGGTGAATGCTAAATGTGCCGTCCATTCTCTCAGCCATTCAGCCAGTCACTCAATCACATCACATCATTCAATAGCTTGTCAGGTGGCAATCATGTGTTTTCAATAGATGCCCAGGCAAATAGCGTAGCGGAAGCTTGCCACGCCACGCTCCGTGCTCATACGCACTGATTCCACTCTTGACGCCTCTAGCGCAGCACTGTTCCCTGAGCAAATTTCATGAGAGACAGTAGCCACTCTTCAGGATAGAGCGAACGGCTGGTTCTCCCGCTTTCGCTACTATGGTTGGCTCTCTATCTCCTTCTGTCACGACTAGTGCACTTTGTGGCAGCCAAGCCAGATTTCGGAAAGTCATGCTGCCGAGACGACGACCAGCCTTTGACAGAAGAATACGCAGTGCGAGCTGGCAAGACACCAGTCCCACTTAGCAGAGTTCAGTGCACGCAGTTCCGACTGCCCTACGAGAATGCTAAGCCCGTCGTCATTAGCCGAGTCAAGTATAAGGCCTAAGCAGGAGAGACATGACAAAAAAAGACAGAGATTCAGCACCTTTGGATGATAGAGTCATACGGATCAGTCATCTCTATACTCACAGCGGCCCACCTAAATGCATCGCTTGAGTGCGTATAGGTCGCATCGCACATGCTGCCCGATACCCCCGTCCACAGTTGTATGAACGCACGAGGTCTTGCCTTGATTTCCACGCTGTCGGGACCGTAACATTCTCAAATCTCGCGCAGCGGAGTCGAGGTCATGTCGAACTTTTGTGCAAGGCCGCAGCAACCCATTCGGCATGGGGTATTCTGGCGGAATTCGTCCGAGAGGAAGCCGTACTCCATATGGCAGTGGCCGAGAGAGAGATGCATGAGCTTGAGATATGCGGCTCCGCTGCCCTGAGCAGACGGCTGCAGGCTGTTGGAGTGTGCCTCTTGCTTCCGCTGCAGAGCTTTGAGCCTGCCTCGCCAACGGGAGACAGTGGTTCTCGAGGACTGCCGAAGCGATCGTGCCAACGATCAAAGTTTCCTGCTGTTAGCCTTGGCTGTTTCTTTTTCCCGCTTTGCCTCTACATTGCTGTCCAACATGATCTTGCCGCAACTCCAATAACGGCACATCCCAAAATGCGGAGCATCAACATGGGGGAGTCGGAGGGATGACCGCCGACTGACGACAGAGGCCGGGTAGTAGCGCCACACCGTTTCAACGCCCCCTATCTGGACGAATTATTAGCGGTGGCAGTACGACGTCGCAGCCGGAGGACAAAAACCGAAGCGGAATGACAGAATGACTGTCCTGGGAAGGGAGTCATCGAGGACGAAAGTGATAGGCCCAGCCTGTGGATGATCCGGCTGGGACTGAGAGCCAAGCAAGGGGGCAGGCCTCTCGCTCTTTTTTTTGGTATCTTTTTTTCGCCCGCGTGCTGTTTATTGCGGCGACGCAGCAGAGTTCGGCCCCGCGTCTGGCCACTCATCTGATGGCATCGCGACCCATTGCGCTACTGGCGCACTAGCATAGTGCGATCCGTCCCGTCGGTACGCGCTAGCAAGGATTATCTCGATCCGCATTGGACAGCAACGACCACGCCCCCTCCACAGGTCATGGATCCTTGCTGCTGCCCGCACAGTCCTTGCTCGGCCAATGGGCGCCCTCTCCGGTGTTTTACGCTAGGCCGCAAGCGGCACACCTACGCGCGCGTCTACCCGCCTTAAGAACACCTACGATTGGGTACCGATGGCGCAGTAAGCGAGCCTGCGCTGTAACTACTACAGACCTTCCTGCTCGCCGCAAAAGGCCATCATAGAGGCATCCTGCCTCCTCTTTGCCAGGCTGATCGGCGTCTCGACCAACAGCATTTTTCTATTTCCGCCCACCTACGCCGCCATTCGTGCCGGTTGGGGTGCTCGGTGCCGCATTCAGTGGCCTCTGCTCTTCGATATGCCTGGCGAGACTAGGCTATTCTGTGCGGTTGCGGTCTTGTCTTCAGGGAAGAGGAGAGCCGTGTCGCGTATTTCTCCGGACCTTTTTTACATCTCAAACTGTCAACATACGCCATTGATGCTTCATATACGAGCGCTGCGGCGCTCAGACTCCATCTGCGGCCTTGCTCAGCGGCCTTGCTCTGCTTCGCCGCACTCGAAGGATCTGCCACAACAATGAAGACAGCCTTGCGTTGAGCCATCTCGCAGTGCGCAATCTCACATGGTGCCAAAAAGTAGTGCCATTGCTCGCATATCATTTGCCAATTTAGTGTGGTAAAACAAACACTACCCTAGTTTGTTGCTGCTCATTAGACTGCCCCTTGGCTTCTCCCCTGGCCGTTCCTTGTTTGCGTGATTCGGCCTGTTTGTTAAATGCTGTTGGTCATGGTTACGGAACGCTGAGTACCGGACTTACTTTGTCAACCCCGTGCCAAATGCGTCTCGCTCTGCGCCTTTGCCTCTTGTCACTCAGATTCTACACCTTTCCCACGCTCTTAGCATGTCACTGTTACAAAAACTTCTATACAGGCTCCCCCCCTCCCCTCATCCATCAAAGAGTGGAACACTCGGCGGCTATTTCGACAGCGGATAATCGTTTGTTTGTTGATGACCATTGTTCTTCACATCTAAGCGCCGACTCTGCAGCCATCTAAGCGATGGTTCTCCCCCTTTCTTTTGCGTTTCCAAGACGTTGCCGCGGTTTCACTACTACGCCCGCGCCTATGAGTCTACGATTAGCCGCGAGGCCCCCAACGACCACACCAGATGGCGATCTTGTATTCGAAATGCTAGCTCTACGTGATCTTTTGATCGATCTAGGCGATTCTTACGTGTAAGCAATCCAGGCACTGGCAGGTTGTTGGTGCCTGTCTTTGGCTAGTCCGAGTCGCCCCATGTCCCATGTCTCTGTACTAGCATGTACTCATTTTCGATTTCCCCAACTCTTTTCCTCTGGACTTTTCTCTGGCGGCAAACGTGAGCTTCGCATGGCCGAGCTGCTTGTTGGTACTAAGCACTTGAGAAATCAAACGGCATGGCGTGGAATGATCCGCCGCAAGGCGTTAGGGCCTCAGATTACCGGCACTTAGCAGTCGATCTTTATCTCTGCACTCTCAATAGTGGGTGAGCACTGGGCCACGATTTCCAATCTGCTGCGCTGTTGGTTCATCCATCATAAATGCAACACTTGCTTCTCCCCTCTCCCCCTCTTCCTCCAGCAGTGCGCTACTTTCAAGCCCGCTTTTGTACCTTCTGAAAGTAAAAGAGGTATTGCCTCGTGATCAACTGATCCGACTCATATTTCCTTCCTTTGGATAGAGGCGATATCATCTAGTCTCAATTATTTTCGATTTCACTACAGAAATTCCTTAAACCCACCTTCAAAAGGGCAGAATCTACCTACGAAGTACACAAACTCTGTTTCAAGCTGCCATGATACGTCAGATGATTACATGTTTGTCCCTGGACCAAGGTTGTTCTCAACTAAACTCTATAGCAAGGTGAGCCACACACATTGCTTGCTAGGTAATCTTAGTTTCCCCCTAGGTGAGGAGTATAGAGCGAAAATTGTCCTGCTGCCCTCTCACCCTGGGTACTTACTCCGAAATAGCGCGATTAGAAGTGTCGACAATTGTCATGGTTGGCTCGTTTACAGTGCCATAGGCTTCAGCAAATCTGCCCTTTGTACTGACAAAGTGTTGAACAGTAGCAGCATGCCGTCGCTGCCTGGGTCAAGACTAGAGATCGTCGAATCCAAGTTCAGAATCTAGGCGCGTACAGAGACGTCTCTGTCCATTCACATCCTGGTCTTTCAAGCCAGGATGAGTTGGTAGCCACAGTTTATTCGAAAGTACAGATACTTTTCCTCGCATTAGCACTCTAGCTCGCTCCCTCCATCTCCATGCGCGTGGAGACAATGGCACTGGGATGATGCCGGATACAGGGTTCTTTACTGCCTTAGAGCAGCATCTTGGCTCCATTAGCCCCTTGATTTTTCACAGCCTCTTGTCCACCCGTAAGGGTATGATGACCGTGGCACTTCTGTTGCCACCATCGACCGCCCGTATGCGGGATAAGAGCGTGGGCGCAGACGAGTGACTTGCCCCCTAACACCACGCCCTCTCCCATACTTCATCCGTGCCCCGACTAGGAGTCCATCCTGGCATTTCTCACCGGTATGAGCGGCTCAAGTTTGGCTAGCTCACTCTGGTCCTCTTCCCTAGCTGCAAATCTTCTGAGGTCTAGCCTCCAAGACGCGTGCTGTTCAAAGCTCTCACGGAGCACGCGGGCTAAAGGCCGCACCGTTATTGCCGACGTTTGCAGCCCACCCGAGCAGTTCTCTTCGTGACTTGGCATTGACTAATATGATGCCAGCCACGCGCAAATATTGGCTGGCTATGCAAGCTCATGAGATGCCTAGTTGCAAAAATCATGCCGCCCAATCAGCCAATGGTGGGCGAAGAAACAGGCTGCATCATTCTCTTTGGCCAAAGCCCGCGTCTTGAACATCTGCCTGAAGGAGGGGGTGAAGCTCGTCCGGGCCGACGAATATCTTTCACCATAATGGAATGATGAGCCAAAGTCTCTTCTTGTCGCAAGGCCGGCTCCAATAGCGGCTTCTACACCAACCACTGAGTGCACATCCCCCGCGTGCCTTGGCTTTTTTGCAAAAGAGCCGTGTCCTTTTGCTGATCAAACCGCCGAATGTCACCACGCTCGAAATCATATTCAAACCCGTCACACATGGTCCGTCCTCTCGATGATCATATCATATACCCACGCCCTCACTCGGCAGGTGATCTCAAGGACAGAAGGGGAGATGGCACATGACAGATGTCCAAAATGGGCCAGCAAATGCCGGCCATGTGTGCATCCAGAGATACCCAAGGGCGCCTAAGGAAAGAGGGGGGGCCAGAGAATACGCTGTATTCTGCACGGCGTCGGTGGCCTAATCCTAGCATGGAAGTGCCAAGCGAGAAGAGGAGCATCGAGAGACATATGGTGAGCAGTGCGTCTTGAAATCATCGATTTTTTTCGATTTCGTCCATCCCCCCACGCAGCTTGGATTGCCTTACAAGTAGGGGCATGAGCATTGCTTTTTCTTTTCCCATGTCCTCTTCTTCTCATTCGCCACCGCTCTCTTCCCTGTCTAGCGACCTCATCTATTCGTAATAAGTTTGACCGAGGTCGTCAGCCACGGGTATCTACTCACCTCCGTGCTGATGAGGGGGCAAATGACTGGGCGTTATTGAGAGTCGAGACTTGTCCAGCGCTGCCTAGTTCCAGTCAAGCCAGCATCGTTTCAAGCTCCGTTTATCGCGCAGATAATCCCTCGGTTCAAGGAGCAAGCTGTCTTTGGCACTGCCCACGGCGTTGTCCCAAAAACCAAAGCTTTCCACGGCCGTGCTCGTAAAGACTTTACGAATGGCTGTTTAGCATTCCCAAAGAAGCCATGCCCTCAATGTTCACCTCACAAGCTTATCACAAGATAAGCACGCGGGAGCCAGCGGGACGATGGTACCAACGCTGCCATCTCCCGTAGATCTCCGGATCTCATGATGGGTCGCGCTCGACAACTCCGCCGGCAGTTCGAATGCAAACGGCGACTTCTTGCTTGCCAAACGTCTCCGCCAGATCGGCCGAATTAGAATCCCTTACCGATCGTGTTGGCTCCTTTGCACATCTCCCTCCCAAATCCGACCTTTTCCCTTTTCCTTGACTTGTTTTTCGTCTCTACGTACTACTCCATTCTGGTGAGGAATGAAGACGGGGCTCTTTTGTTGCTGTTGGTCGACCGACATGTATTATTCCCTCGATCGTTTTTAGACTTGATGGAGGCCAGCACGGCCCCCTCTCCATTCTCTCTCTCCACTTGGGCAAATCAAACCCGGTCCTCGTACTCGAAGCCAGAATGTGGCCGAGGCTTTTTCGTCTTTTTAGTCAGTTTCTCAAGCAGAATGTACTCCGTATGAGTTTGAAAAAGAGGACTTTGGGGGGGTAGAGAATCCATCAAGTACCGTGAGGAGTGAGGAGGAGGGGCGTGCAAACCTCTCTGGCCAGCTAGTTTATCTCGGTGGATGGAGAAGCAATAGCTTGCTCACTATCCGTTGACAGTAACGGATCGAAATGACGATTTGCTGGTCTCGACCCCGGATACATGGTATGATTTGCTGGCTAAATGCTCATTTGATCATGGTGGAAGAGCCATTGCGATGGCCCCGGTCGTTTGTCCGGCTTCGACAAAGACCCGCGCCTCATTCAAGGCAGATTTCAACATGGAAGGAAAAAAAAGAGGGAGAATCAAAAATGCGCCTTTCTTCTTTATATGTCTACTATCTCTCTCCACGAGAAGACGCCATTGCGGTCGCTTTTTGGGCCGCCTGGGGCCGGCCGCTTTAAGCGGCCCGGACGAGGCCCATGTGAGCGGCCAAGTGCAACGATACGCCACGACACAGCCATTATCAGATCAGGGGGAAAGGGTCCTGGAGATGATGTCTCTACTATGAGCTCAAGCTCACGGACGGCAACTAAGTCACAACGGCATCTGGCCAGCGCGGTATGTGCAGCAGAGGGAAGATGCTCATCCTGTTGGCGGCATTATCCGTTCTTCCCGTTATCTGAGTATTGGCATAGGGACTAACATGACAACAGATTCTTCTTAGGTGCTAGGGATTGCACTAGATGGGGGGCAGGAAGGAGTGAAGACAGGTTGGTCATGAATGCACATAACACTGCGGTGAGGCGATAACACAACGACCAACATGCGTGTGCTTGATTTGCCTTGAAATAGAAGGTCAGTAAGGGTCCAGATGAGTTTGGATCGACTCGTTTGGGACAAGGAACGGTAAAATTGGAAAAAAAGAAAAATGTGGAAGAGGGAGATGACAGGGCTTTTGGGAATCAACCAACGACACAGCAGAAGCGTCAGTAATAAAAATTTCTTTAGGCGGATTCATACTCGCACTCACGTCATCCAGTGCAGTCGAAGCTGTTTAGCCTTTCATTTTAATCTACTTGTTAAAATTGCGCAACTGGGGCAATATAAATTCAATACTTTGACCCTCCTCCCCTTTTCTATCGTACGCTGACCAACAGCAGGAAAGCTGATTTAGCGCCGTGAGAGGGAGATGTTGTCACGGTTTCGTGCGTTGACATTTTCGTTCTTTTTTTCTCATTGGAATGCCAATAATTTCTGCAAAGATGAAGGGATATATTTCAAGTCAAGAATTAGCTAGTGGTAACTGGATAACTACCCCATTTTCCTCTTCTTATTCCTGTTTCTTGTCGTGCCGTGGAATAAGTAGAGTATTGAGTCGAGGTACCGAATGGGCGGAGAATTGTTACCCCATACAAATTCACTTGTTGTTTCTTGTTAACGTCTTGGTGCTGCTTCTTCCCCATCTTTGCTCTTCTTCATAGCAGTCGCCAAGAAAGAAAAAAAAAAAATAGAGACGAAACTTCTCTATAGTACTTGGTTGCTTCTAATGAAATGTCTTTTACTCTTAGATCGAGAATAGCAGAATGCAATACACTGTCCTTTTAGTGAACATGACTCAGTGTCGTGTCAGCTTCACTTATAGTTGGCGGCGTACGTCCAAGAATAAAAATTTCACAACTTTTCGAGGGGTTTTTTTTTTTTTTTGTACATGTATGCGAATGTGCTCTGTTATC
Source organism: Trichoderma sp. CBMAI-0020 (assembly GCA_030708095.1). Classification (NCBI taxonomy): domain Eukaryota; kingdom Fungi; phylum Ascomycota; class Sordariomycetes; order Hypocreales; family Hypocreaceae; genus Trichoderma; species Trichoderma sp. CBMAI-0020. The sequence goes on from JAJNCI010000001.1 coordinate 3,371,929, forward strand.
TAGCACATATGAACATCCAAATTTTTACAAAAAAAGAAGATTATAAGTTGCATTTGATCAAAGGGACTTGGTGTTTTCACCAGGATTTTCATGGTACCTGTTCCTCGTTGAGATTTGCTTCTGTGACTTGCGTCTTGCTTTGAACTTTCTTCTTCTTTTTTCTGCTTTTCTGTATATACTCGATGCATGTATTCTTAATATTGATATGCTTTTTTGGAATTATATGAATAGAGATAAAAGGAATCTTCGGGTTCATTTACGACCCTTTTGTTGAAATTTCATGACTCGTAGACGAAACAACTCGTTTAGCCGATGACACACTCTGAATTTCAACACGACAAACCCATCAAAATCAACTTTTCTTCATTCGAATCTACATAAATGGCAGCTTGACTTCCTCCATTTCACCTGTAAAAGTGCTTCTTAGCCAAAGGATGCACAAAATGAAAAGCATACAGGGTAGCCTATGGACAGGCAAGCATCAACACACATGGCCGTGATATCACCAAGTCACGTCGATGATACCAATGAAAGCGCCAGAATCCATACAATATACAGTTATTCATTATACTACCTACATGTTTGCCCACACGTCTGTATGCCACACGTCTGTATGCCCACAGCCAGAACCCATTTTCCAAGTATATATAAGAGAAAAGCAAGAACGATAAGAGAGAGAGAGAGAGAGAGAGAGAGAAAAGCCCGAGATCCAATGAATACCTTAGCCCTCCAGATTTTGGTGAGAAGTGAAATGATAAGGAAACCCTCGTTGCAAGCATATAAACATGATACTCCCCCTAGCCTTATATATAGAGATGAAAAGAAAAAAGAAGGAAATAACAAAAGACCTGGGTATAGTATCCGCGAGAAACTCGTCTACGCGGCATTCCCGGGCCCCCAAATGAAATGCCGCAGAGATATAGCAAAAGGGGAAAAAAAAAAAAAAACACAAATATAGTAACAAGGCACTCTGGTATAAAAACGCAAACTCACTTATGAAACCCTTCCCCCTTTCGTTTCCATGGAATAGCACGATGAAAAGGTCTTTTTTTTTTTTTTTTTTTTTTTTTTTTTGCAATCTGGTTGTTTCCACAGCACGAAATCATTCCGGTCTAATACTAGCCGTCTTCTCTGTCGTCTCTGCAAACGTGCCATTTAGGACAGGGTCTCTCCGGGAGTGAGGAAAAGAAATATGAGGAGCAAATGGAAGAGAAGAGAGAAAAAAGAAGAGATGGACCGACTCATGGATTTTGGTTCCCGACCCCTTCTCCAGCCTGGGCACTCTATGCACCTTCGAGAGGGGGTACAAACGAATAGTTGAAATCAAGAAGGCCATCCAGCATCCAATGCTGGGGATCGAAAAAGTCATAAGTGGTGTCGCCGTAGCTCATGTTTCCAATGATGCTGGTCGGTGCGGTTGCAGGGGCAGTCAAGCCTGGGGCGCCTGGTGTTAGTACACCATTCGCAGTGAGCATGTTGTTGGGCGTGGGAAGAGTGTGTGATGGCATCAACGTGCTGTCAAGTTGCGAAGACGCGGCTGAGGACTCATTGGCCGAATCCGGGTTTGTAGGATGTTTCAAGGCGGCTGTAACAACAGACATGTTAGCATTCATTTGGCCTTGGTTACAAAAAAAAAAAAAAGACCTGCTCCTCGTCGAAAAACAAGAAAAGAGTCGAAAAAACAAAAGAAAAGGGGGGAGAATCCTGCAGGTTTTAATTGCAGCTGGTGTACCCACAGGTCGATGCGTATCTCTTACCTTCGAGCGATCCTCTGCCCAAAGCTTGATACTCCTCCCTCCATCGCCAAACGGAATCGAAGACAAGGCTCATGCTGTGGCGACATCGAACCTTGAGCTGTAGGCTGTCGTCGACTTGGATGGGGGAATCGTCTTCATGGTTGTAGTTCTTCTGATCCAAACGGGCGCCGTTCCACATCTGCACCATTAGTTCGGCCAAACGCCACTGTAAGTCATTGGACACCACACTGGTAGCTCGAATGGCTTGGATGGAGCGGTGAAAGAGGTTTCGCCCACGCTGGAAGTCAATCGTCTTGGAGAAGAACGACCTCATCAGTTTGAGCAAGGTGAAAGCGGCAGCCACCAACATCTGCTGCATGTAGTTGGTGGCATAGAGCAAAAAGGCGCCGCCAATGTTGTCGCGCGGAGAGGTTACCTTGTCTACCTCTAACAAATCGTCCAGAAAGCTGACTGTGACCCGCCACAGACCTAGCAAGTCATCTAGATAGCCGGGTGTCTTGCTGGAATCAAAGAATCCCGCCAGTCTCATGTGGAGAGCGGCGGCCCGCAAGTGCAAATTGACAACCGGGCCCAGCTGCTGGGACATGACGGATGCATATAGCTCCGAGTATTCGCGCCGGTAGACCCTCATGAGCATTGCTCGATGCTCGTCTCCAGCAACTCCTCTGGGATCGCTGGCGTTACTATACATCTCCTTGGAGACCTTGTCACAGAATCTTTCGATTTGGAGCCGGGCCTCCAATTCGGGAGAGAGGTGCAGGCCCGGGTCGTCGCCTGGTCGAGGGGCAAGTGTCCAGTCATACAACGAAGACGCCGGTTGGCCGTAGCCTGTGCCGATATTTTGGGCCACAATGTTGCATACCGCCCATGTGGTCACACGGTCAGCAAGCTGTTCGGTGTTGAGCTCGACGGAGGTTCGCGAGAAATCTTGAATGTGGTTGGGGCGATGCAATCCAATTCCGGTCGCCGTCTTCATCATAACACCGCAAAGGATATGAGTCGGATCAGACGTGGTCGTGCTCGTGGGCAGCGGCCAGGCACAGAGCAAGCACATGGCCTTGACGACATAGTAGTTGCTAGGTACTTCGCCGATGGTGGTCCACAGGAATCTGGTCAGGGGCCCCGACAGGTTGGAGATGAGGTTCGGGCAGTTGGCGGGACTGAAGCGACGCGCAGCAACAGCGACAATGGACCAGAAAAGGAGGGGATGCTGTTGGTGGTACATGTCCGGAGACTGCTGGGGATTCAAGAACGGGAGGAAGGGGTGGTAGAAGGCGAAGAATTCGTTGAACAGGTTGGTGACTCCCTCGTCAGTCAGCTGGACGCCTTCCAACTCGTGCGAGAAGCGCGGCATGCTGTACGAGCCCCCTCTCTTAAGATGCAGCAGCGAAGACACAGCTTCGTCGGAGCCCATCAAGGACGGGTTTCGCGTGTGGGAGTAGGTGGCGGTGCTCGGGGCCATGGGGGAGTTGAGCGTCTCGTCGTCCTCCAAGATGTAGCCTTGAGCCTGTGCCCGGGCGATGTTACGCCGCAGCCGGTCAATCTCCTTCTCCATCTCGGCGTGCTTGCTTCGCTTCCCGATGCGCTTGAAGTTGGATTCGATCTTGCACTCGAGCTTCAGACGGTTGCACCGCGAGCAGCTCTGGAACGGCTCCTGGACGACATTACACCGCAACTGTTGCGCAGCAATTGCACCACGGATTAGCCACCAGACAGACCAATTGCCGGACAGAGGCCGGGCCCCTCAAGCTGCCAAAGTGTGCAGTCAAGGGGCTGAAGAAGGCATGGTGGGGGGAGATATGCCAAGGTCGGAGGGGCTGACTCACCTTCTGCTGGCGACACTCGTTGCACGCCCGCTTGACGCCCGGCTGGCGCTTCTTGTCGTGCTCGCCGTGATCGTTGTGATCGCCGTGGTCATCGTCGTTGATGCTGCCGGGGCTGCTCTCGAGGCCGCCCATGCCGTTGCTCCTCTTGCGCTTGGGCATGCCGTTGCCGAGGCGGGAGCTGGCAGGGCTGGTCGGGCTCATCGAGGCGGCCCCACGACCAAGGCCCGGTGAGCCATCCATGCCTGTCTGCGTGGCTGCCTGTGAGGGCGCTGTGTCTCCTATCGGCGACCCAGAGACGGCGCTGGCAGCAGACGGCCGGCAGGTGTCGTCAGGGCAATGGATGGAGGGGCGCGGCTGAGAGAGAGAGAGAGGCGATGTTCAAGCTGGCGGCGCTTGTTGGGTCGCTTTGCGCGAGGCTGCGGCGAGATGGAGCAGCGGCGGTGGCCCGCGGATGCGATGCGATGGATGCGAGGCAACGGGGCCGGCGGCCAGCACAAGAGAACAGGGCGAGGGTCGAATGGCTGAGGCTGAGGCCGAGTGCGGACGAGGACAGAGCACGGCCGACACGTTTTGGTGATGGCGGAGGGAAAAGTCGCAGCCGCCTGGCGAAAAGTCGACGGTACCTTGCTGGCGGATGCTCAGTCAGGCATGGCGGGCTTACATACAGCTGCTGCAACGGTCACCGTAGGCGATTTATTTTTTTTTCTGCCGGCCGCCCCCACCGCTGGCAACCACAGCACGGCACGGCGCTGTATTCGCCTGTGCCGCGCTGCAGTTTAGCACCAGACTTGACTGATTCTGTGCTCCAGCACCGTCCACGTTTGCGCCCCAGAGACAGCCACCGACGCTGATGCTGCGGCCCTGAGCCATCGCCAATGCCTCCTGGCCATGCGCCTGCTGCTGCACTGCGGCAACCGGTGTACCAGCATCACACACCTCCGTATGCAAGTGCTCACGACGTGCCAATCGCCGGCCGCCGCCCATCTGCAGGCCGTGTCCAAAGCGATCCCAAAAAGACGTCTGGAAATCCACCGGGCGCCACAGCGGGGATGGCGAGCGCTGATGGGCTCTGCTGAGAGGCTGGTTGCGGCCATGAGCCAATCAGCGCGCAGTGGAATTGAGCAGAGGCGGGGTCATCGTCAAACTGTGACTGTGGACATGGCGAACCGTTGTGGCTGCTGATTGGCCGCTGGGCGGTGGAGGGTGTTGGGCTCATGGCAAGATGCAGCAGCTAATGCCGCTGGACGGAGAAGGGCGCGGAGCTACTGAGTTTGTCTATTAGACGGGACGTGTAAGTAAGGCGCTGGTATAAGTTGAAGCGTGCACTTCAAAGGATCAGTGTGACTAATTGCAGTCGATGATTCGCTGCGAGCACGGCTGCAGCATGAGCAATAGAAACTACAAATCAAGCCAGATAGCATTGTGGAATTGGCTGTATCGATATACTCCTTGCAGAACAATGCTGTAGTGCGGCTATACTAATATCCAGACTAGGCTGCCGACAACTACTAGTAACTGCTGCTCGTGACATGAACCAGGCAAATACGAGTCGCCCTTTTTGCCTTTTTGCCATCCCAGCAAGTAAGACGCTCTCACTTGTCTCTCTAATAGGAAATAGGATTGATGCTACTCGATTTCCATTCAAAACGCCACCACATGTGTCCGACTAGCATGCTTTATTAATTCGTACTCTGCCATATTCCGTCTTTTACCCGGGTTACAAGCTTACCTAAGGCATTCAACCCAGTCCTCGTTCGATGCCACCATTGATATCGAGACAGTTGCCATGCTACATATACTTGTTTGTGCATGTGTATATCCCGAAAACAGCATCTTCACACATTCCACGTGGTACTGTGCTGTCTCTGCCGGATACGGAGTAGTGCCGGCCAGCTGGAGTCAGCCCCCTGAGATCTTTGTTAACCTCATCGCCCCATCTCACCACTGGCAAACGCCAGAGGCGCCCGTTTCTCCAGCCCAACGTGGGTATCTTGACACCGCCTCAGACAGTTGGGCGAATGGCACAGACCGCATCGCCTTTGAGATTAGCTTTGAGTAAGCGCATCGCTTATCGGAAACGGAAGAAAGACACTGGCAGATCGGAACGTGTGGCCTGTCTCGGGCGTAACTCTAATCGGCAGCTTTAGCTCATCGTCGACTTCTCTTGGAAGCGTGGGGTTTCTATACAAGGCGACACTTGTACTTGGCCCCTTTGGTGCTATTACGGCTTGACGCTTTTATTTCTCACTCTTGCTTCTCGCTTTGCTTCTCACTAAATTTACAATCGACATACGTTGTTCGTCAAGATGAACCGCAAACCAACACCACCGCCTGTGAAAAAGGTGCTGAAGCCGGTGCCTGATCACGCAACTCGCATACAGTCCCCCCAAACAAAGTCTGAGGTCCAGTTTGTCCTTCCTGGCACGTTGCCGGAGCCTGGTGGGTGCTGCGTTTGACCGCATTTTCCTTGGCTAGAGATACGCAATAGGCACCGTCACTTACACAGTTCTTCTAGAAGTCATCCGGATAAACACCGCAACTGTGTCTCAGCCCTTCCTAGAGCCGGATAAGCTGGAACAGTGGAAATGAGGAAAAAAGAAGCAACAAGCAAGCATGGCTGCTGAAACTGAATCTTTTGGCTCTTTCGACTCGCAGATTGCCGAATGATTCATGCACTCACGCAATAGCTCGCAACTCCAAGCGTCTCTTTGAAAATCTCCACAGTTGCTGGTCAACTCGAGCATTAACTCAATGTGGCATCCTCCCTCTCGGTGCGCAAGGGTTTATCGGCCGCAAGAGTGATTACTCCAAAAGAGACTTCCTCCAATTCCAATCGGACAAGTGGAAAGGGATCCTGGCCTTGCTCAGTGTCTTTAGTTGTCACAGTTGCAGCGGACATTACCAATTTTCTCGTAACTGAGTCTTTGAAATTGACCCCGCACAGACCATTGTAGATCAACCTTTTAACTCCGTCACTCGTCGAGGTTAAGAACTCGTCGAGGTTAAAGAAAAAAAAATCATCACCAAGTTGGAGTACGCAATTTAGCTGCAGACGGGTATAAAGCAGATAAAGAAACAGCCTTATCAACATGGCGTTACGACAGGCATCGCTGTTGCGCCCGCGCCTTGTTCTGCGCCACATCAACAGCGTTGCGCTTAGACAAGGCCCTTCCTTTCACTCCATCGCAACTCGCAGCCAACAGAGCCAGGCGGCAAGTAAGACGAGGTCCGAGGCCGAGGCCACGCCGACGGTGCCCTTCATCATCAACGGCAGCGACTACTATGCTGCCAAGATCTTTGACGTCGTGTCTCCCGTTACGGGCGAGGTGACGCACCGATGCGGATCAGCCTCTGTCGCAGACGCAGACGCCGCCGTCGATGCCGCGGCCGAGGCTTTCAAGACGTGGAGGAGGACGACGCCTTCGCATCGCCGCGACATCTTCCTCAAGGCCGCCGACCTCTTCCAGAAACGGGGCGAGGAACTGGCCCAGATCATGATGAGCGAGACGGGGGCTGCCGCGCCGTGGGCTCTTTTCAACATCAACACATCGGCCGACCTCATCAGAGATGCCGCTGGGCGCATCTCCTCCATAGAAGGCTCGTTCCCTACGCTGATGGATCCTGACACAAGCGGAATCGTCCTTCGGGAGCCTTACGGCGTCGTCTTGTCTGTGGCTCCTTGGTAAGCTGCTACCCCCTTTTTCAAGTCTCTCTCTCTCTCCATCGCATCATCTCACATCCTCAACCAGGAATGCTACTTACATCTTGCCTGCCCGTTCCATGGTCGGCCCTGTTGCCGCAGGAAACACCGCCATCCTCAAAGCCTCAGAACTTGCGCCCCAGACCATGCGGGCTCTGATATCCATCTTCCACGAGGCCGGTCTGCCCAACGGCGTCATGAACATGATTGCCCATGACCGGGATAGCGCAGCGGAGATTACATCAGCCCTGATTGCCAACCCGCTCGTAAGAAAAGTCAACTTCACGGGCAGCACCAACGTCGGAAAGGCCATTGGGAAACTCGCCGGCGAGCACCTCAAGCCAGTCCTCCTCGAACTTGGCGGCAAAGCGCCGGCCATTGTGTGGGACGATGCGGACTTGGACCTTGCGGCCAAGAAATGCGCGTTCGGCGCCCTCTTCCACGGCGGCCAGACTTGCATGGCCACGGAGAGAATCATTGTCCACAAAAACGTCAAAGCCCAGTTCCAAGAGAAGCTCAAGGCCGCTGTTAATGAGCTCTACCCTTCCAATGGGCCCGGCGCCATTCTCATCAACGAAGTGGCCGTCAAGCGCAACAAGGCTCTCATCCAAGATGCCGCTTCCAAAGGCGCGACGGTCTTTCTCGGAGACGCCAGCGCCAACGAGGCGCGCAAGACCGAAATGCGACCTGTCCTCCTCGACAACGTGACGCCCGCCATGGACATTTACAAGACGGAGTCGTTTGGCCCGACAATTGCCCTTTACGAGGTCGAGACGGAAGAGCAGGCCCTGCAGCTGGCCAACGACACAGAGTATGGTCTTACGTCGGCCGTCTTCACCGAGGATCTCAAGAGGGGTCTTCGCTTTGCAAGGGGGATTGAGTCTGGGGCCGTTCACATCAATGACATGACTGTCCATGATGAAGCAGCTCTGCCGCATGGAGGAACCAAATCTAGCGGGTTTGGGCGCTTCAACGCAACGGCTGGACTCGAGGAGTGGGTGAGGACAAAGACTATTACGTTCAAGAATTAGGGTGTGAACTGGAGTTTTGTTTTTGTCCTTATTTGTTTGATGAGACACGTCACAGACAAAAGTTCCGAGTGAGCGGATATTCTGTTGTAATATTACTTGATTGGCCAAAGAGCTGGCCTGGTTTAACATAAAAACGCTCTATATATGATATTGATCTTTTTGTCTTTTGCTGCGCTTGATAGCATGATGGATAATGAACTGGGAGATTGTTTTCTAAAATTGAGAGCATTCGAAAGACGTCTAGATCTCTAGTTCTAAACTTCAAAAACTGAGGATAAGATATAAGGTAACAAGAGAATGAACGATACATAAACGTGAGTGGGTATCAGGCTACTTGTTCTAGCAGCAAAGGAGAGAAAGAAAAAAGGCAGACAGACAAAGTACCTGCAAGAAACGAGAAAGGCAAAAGAAAACACACAAATCTATCCGGTTTATCAAACAAAATGCCTACTGAAGCCAATGATACAAGAATAACTAGAGGAAATCCGATCAAAACAATTCTTTTAGAGTAATCTCCCACACCACCAACTGGCAAGAGTTTCATCTCTCATGTTCGAAACTGTAAACGTATAATCGAGAATAGCATATTCTGCAAAACGTGAAGAATCACCGCCACGCTCGTGGGCAGCAGCTCCGGCCAAACTGCCAGATCCAGCTTGCCCTCCAGCCCAACGTCAATTCTAAAGAAGAGGGCAATCAGCCCCCGGACAACAAGACTAGCCACCAGCTCGCATCCCCACGTAACCATGGAGGCATAGAACGTGAGGTTGAAATCGTATTGTAGAGTTGCATCCTCGGCCTTGTCAAAGGCGAAATACGGATACACCTCTTTGTTGGCGCCGAAATGGAGCACGAGGATGCTTCCAAGGAAGGTGGCCATGGATGTATTTTCGGCCAGAAAACGTATAAAGAGGTTTCGAGTTTGCAGCTTTTGATATGTCTCGTAGGTCAACCCGCTAAGGCCTAGGATGGTGAGGATCTTGTGAAAGAGGCGAGTCATCATGATGGGTGAGATGATGACCAGTCCGGTGGAGGAGAAAATTTGAAGGATGATGAATTGGGACGGTGAGCGAAGACGGGCGTACAGAGCTCGGACGTAGGTCTGGTACGTCAACATAAAATATCTAGTCAAGAGCGTCAGTGGCAACTTCAAATCAATTTCAAGTTGCAAGGGGGCACAAACAGTTTGAAGACCCAGCTTAAAGGATAGCTCCCTACACGCTCGCCTTCCTTGATGCCCAGAACCCAGCCGGTCAGGGCATCCAGCAAATGTACTGTCACCACCCAACCGTAGACGTACACAATCGTCTCAAAGTTATTGTGCGGCAACGTCCGGAGATAGAGTTCGGCATACGCTTCTCCCAAAACATACGCCATCAGCCCGATGAAGAGCGCCACGCAGAACCACAAAAACCTCACAAAACTTGCAGGCAGCCATCGCCGCCGCAGCGTCACCCGAGTTGGCCCTGAAGGAGGCAAGACCCTCAAGACATCCTGCTCCCAGAGGTCGTCTGGGAAATCGCGGCGCCGGCGTTCTCGGTTGGGAAATGAGTCGGGCTCGCCCGTCCACCACGAGGTCGTAAAGATGCGTTGCGTCTCTGATAGAGAGTGCCGCAGCCCGATGTGGCGTTCATTCGTCATGAGAATAAGAAAAGCAATGGCGACAGGCATGGCCATGATGATGAATGTCCATGACACCCATGCTGTGTTGTGGGCAGTGAGAAAGCGAGTAGAAGGGATAAAGTACACGGGAATGGGCACGGCGAGAGATAGGATGGCCAAGAGAAAGACTGTGACTGGGAATCCGAAAGAGCGCGGCCACCTAGCAATGAATTTTGTTAGTCAGGCTGAAGCTGCATTGCCACTCTATAGGAGCAGCCACCACCCACCAGTTCAGTCTGTAAAGGTTGAAAACTTTGGTGATCCAAATCAGCGCGCTGAGGTTGTAGAAGCCGTAGTAAACAAACAGGAAGAACCAAAAGTTGACCTGCACACGAGCTGCACCGTGACCCGGCGTCTTGCTGTCAAACGTCACCACAGTTCGTGTAAGCCGCAGCCAAACGCTGCTCTCGGCGCCGTCGTTGTCCTCGTCCGGGAACGAGTACTGCGGGAAAGGAACTGCGCACCAGGCAACGGCCTGAGTTACACAAGTTTGTCAGCTTCAGCGCAACTGCAAAACCACCAAGACGAGAGGATTCATGCATCAACATACCAGTGCCGCGGGCAGAAACACCAGCAGTCCATATCGACTCCACCACCTGTCCACCACGCGCTTCACGGCTGACGGCCTTGGATCAACAAAAAGATCGATAAAGTATCCCTGCCACAGCCGCTCCCATCTCGACAAGCCCGCCAGCGCCTCGTCATCGCCGATGCCAGCGTTGCCCAGAGAGCCCAGGCGCGCGGCCTCGATCTCGGCCACAACCAGCGCTCCGTATCCCACATGGATGCTGTCACGGCCGGCTTCATAGTGGCTGGACAGCAAGCCCAGCGGACTGCTCGGTCGACGCTGTCCGATGCCAGGGCGGGGAGGCACTGCTCGGTAGCGACCAAGCAACGGCGACGAGTCTGTAGGCCGCACGCGCGATTCAGTGCCCTGGGTGAACTGGAAGAAGGTGGGCATGGCCAAGAAGAGAAGGGAAAAGAAACACGCAGGATGAGCACTGCTCGTCCTTCAGCCTCTCTTGTCGAGGTTGTCAACGTCCAGATCAGCTCACAAAACAGCTCTCGCGAGCTCGGGCTTGCAGGCAGTCGGCTCGGGATGCGATTCGCTCACATGAGAAGATGGAGAGATGACCTACAGCAGGGTCTCGTGCGCGGAGGGGCATCCCTGCAGCTGCATGATGGGGGAAACAAGCCCAGCTCGTGGTTGGACTGCGAAGCCGTCTCTAATCTGCGCATACATACCTCCCGCAGCACCGAGATCAGTGGCATCGGCACTAGCATAGCTGCTGCACAGCTGCTGGGCACAATGACGCGGTTGCCGCCAGAGGACCCCTGAAGCCACCTGAAGCCACAGGGCGGTGTGCCGACATGACATCAGCGACAGCACTAAGAGCACTAAGCTGCTGCTGTAGGCACTTTAGCGGGCACAGCGGTGGTCGACCGTGATTCCAACCTCGGTAAGGCTTGTGCTGCTGCTACTACAAGCCTATGCGTGCAAGTAAATCGAGATATCCTCACTGTAGCTGCTTTCCTAAGCGTTTATAAATGTATTGTATTATTCTTTTATAAATATGAGGGCTATCCTCAGCGCCAACACCCTTGTTGCCGTTGACTGTGAATATACCGAAACAAGCAATAATACGCTGTAAATGTGTCCAAATTTTGCACCCAGTTCCAAACTTTCTAAGAGAAAAATAAAATCCCGTCTCGCGCTCCATATTATACATGTACAAAGAAATCCCGTGACCTCGCCCTCACTCCCTTCGACAATGCCTTCTCTATAAGTCAAGCCTGTCCTCAGCTACCTAGTACGTAAAAGTTTTCGTAAGTTTGTTTCTCAACGCTTGGCTGAAGAGCCACCGAGAGCTTCTTCTCTAGAGATGACTGATGCGTCGTCTGCGTCTGAAAAGCCTCCCACCACATCATCCGAGAATGCCACCGTTTTTGTCGAGGTTGATTTGCGGGAGGGCTCGAGCACGTCTCCGTTCCATGGTTTGCACTCTTTGACGTGTTCTCCGCACCTCAGACAAGTCCAGCCTTCGCCCTCTTCTCGATCCAGGCGCTGCGCAATGCAGACGAAGCAGTAGATGCACCCGCAGGGAATGGCTTCGTATGGGTTGGTAACGTCAGTCTGTGCCGATCCAATGACGCCGCTAGAGGCTGCCGCTGCCATGACTTCAGATTCTGACGACGCCGCAGCGTTCTGGTCCTGGTAGCAAATGGCGCAGGTCCTCTCCGGCAAAAAGCCGTACTCGCCGCTTGCAGTATCGCCGGCTTGCTTTGTGCTGACAATGTCCTTGGTTTTCCGCCAGGTGCGGCTTAGCCATCGCCGCCAACGGTTGATGCCAATCAAGGGCAGGACGAAGAGGAGGAACTCGGTAAAGGCATGCCAGACAAGCTGGCGGTTGAGGTATTCAAACGAGACTTCGCGGCTGACATGGCTTGTGGGAGGCGCAAGCCGCATGCGCAAAACGCGGTCGAGGATTGTGCGATACTGCCCGCGGAACAGGAATATGAGAAAGGAGACGCATGCCGCCGCAGAGTGGACTGTTGTCAGCCCAGACGTCAATCGGGAGAGTCGCTGCACCACAGGCGTAGGATCGCTGTATCCATCGTCCTGATCTACTAGCCAGTCTTCCCATCTGGTCCAGGCATATTTTCCAAATACTGTGACAAGGCCGTACATGGACTTTTGTAGCCGCGTTGGTGGCGCCAGCACTGGGCCCCCTTTTCTGGCGTCGGTATATTTGAGGTTCTGCAGAGCCGCTCCGTACGTCGCATCGTTATCCCAGACTGTCAGCTTGAAAAGGATGGCTCTCAGCGCCAGCATAATCTCTGCAGACCAGTCATCCTTGAGATGTCCGCCGGCATAGTACTTGAGGGCATCGCCGACTTGTCCCTTGAGGAGCTCCAGCAGCTCTTCGTCCAGGAGCTCGGCATCGACCTGCGCCACGCGGAAGGCAGGCCGCGTGCTCTCTATGGAAGAGGCCGAATCCCACACATTGGCAAGGCGGTTGAGCGGATACGGCAGACGCTGCAGCTGCGTGTTCACGCGAGAGGCTTCGCGCTGAGCCGCGGTCCTGGCTCTCTGTTCGGCCTCGCGGGCCTGTCGTCGGGCAGCGACGCGCTGCTGGGCCTGGACGAAACTCGAGTCGTTCATCAAGTCGGCATTGAGTTGCGGCTATGCAGTGTCGGTGTCTGTCGTGTTGTGTCGTGTTGTGCTGTGCTGTGTCGCTTCGTTGTCTTGTCAAGGATGCATTGCCGTGGTGCTCAGAGGCGCTGCGATCCGATTATGAAAGCTGAACGGCTAGATCGAATCAGCCTGAGCCGAGGTCTGGCTGGGGTGGCTTCGGCCCGTGGATCTGTGCGTGGTCGGGTCCACCAGCCGGTTCCAGCTCCCAGCGCTTGCTAGTTAAAAAAACATTTGAAGTCTGTATATGGTGCTTTTGTGCGAATATTGCATCGCATTTTGGAGCCTGGGTAGTATTTGATAACTTGTATGCCGGCTAGCCATCGGGTCATGAGGCGCCTTGCCGGCTGGTACGCGAGAACCAGATATCATGTGATACAGTCCTTTGATCGTCTCAACACGAACCGCTACCTCAGCCAACAAACGCATTGCCAAATTAAGACCCCTCCAGCGGGGTTTACGTGAAAATCCTCCAATGATGGCATCATATCCGTAGACTTCATGTTTCGTGAAAAATTTAGCGCACACACTTACTCTTCCGATTTATCATGATCTACTCACCTCCGGTCAATAAAAACCATCTTATAAGGCCCTTGCGTGCCGATGGCGCTTTGACACAGCCGATACTACAAGTAAAATCAGTACCATATGTGCTCCATGAGCCGCTGCCGAGACGTGAGAGGCCACAAAGATGCACGAGATCCGTCGGACTAGCTGGGTCGGTGAGACCGTAAGACCTTCCATGTGCCAGCCAGACACATGGCCAAGTCAAAGGTAGTACATAAGAACAATGACTGCCATGTCTAGTCTCTTCCTTGCAACTTCCCGCTCGCAATAACCAGACCCGACCTCAAACTCACGCCTCGGCGAGCATACGCAATAGTTGCGCTGAAAAGAGACATTTCATACTTCTGTCGCCTTCTCTGACTCTCATCGGTGTTCCGATCATCATCGCATATACGACTTTGAATGGCGCGCGGTTAACCGGACTGTTGCCTAGCCATCATCTCGCGCTCAAGCTGAGAGGCGTCGCATCTACTCACAAAAAGAGCGCCGGCTATTACCTATGAAACTTTGTCTATAATCCCTTCGGCCAAGACAAAGCATGAAGCCCACCAGGAGCAGGAGCAGCTTGTCCTTTTTTCATTCTGTTCCGGTACCTTTTTGGGATCATCGTCATATCAGAGTGCCTGGCTCTCGGGCATATACATTCACTCACGCTTCCAGCCGTGCATATCGCTACCAAAAACCTCATCATCGAAAAACTCGCAATCTACCGCGCCCTGAGCTGCCAGCCTCGCAGCCTCGAGCAACGAACGAATCGGATCGGCACGCTCTCTGGCCTTGCGAGGGTCGCATCGCATCGCATCAAGCTCCAGGTCCTTACAGAACCCCTACAGACGCTCTGCCCACTAAAGCAGCGGCTCCTCCCCCGCTAGAGCTAGGCGCACTAAAGTAGCAGACCCGCAGACAATGCAGCCTAGCTCCAAACCGAGCTTCTCTCATCAACACCACAAGAATCCACCGCGATTGCCTTCTGGATCCCGCATATCGGGCGCATCTGCCTGGCCGCTGCTTGTCCCTGCTGCTCTTTTATTCGCCGTCACCAGCCGTATGACTCATTTCCCGTCGCCACAACGCGATCCCGCCATCCCACGTCGATCAAAACACTGCATTGCTATATTAACAACAGCTGCTGCCTCTTTCGCGCCATTGCGACCCCTGCCTCGTCGTTCACGCCTGGGAGGCCTTCTACAAGTTCCCTGACAAGGCCGTGGATCGTGCCTTGGATTTCGGCAGATTTTGAACTAAATCTTGGAGGATTTTGCGGCATTGGCTAGACCGATCTAGCGTCAATCAACCAACACACATCCCTTCCCTTCAACACAAGGGAAGAGTCGCAACAAGCGGCCGGCCTGCCATCGCTCGTTTTCCCAACCCGCATTCCAGCTCACCATTCTTCGCGCGATTCCCAATACCTCTCACATCATTGAAATATGCCGCCGCGCAGGCGCGAAATCCCCGCCGAGGGCTCATGGCGCCTTGTCGATGGCGAAAATGACAGCTTCGACACGAGTATTATTGATACGGCGTTCGACGACGAATTCAGCCCTCCCTCAAGCGCCATGCCTTCTACTGGGCTGCCCACTCAACAATCCTTTTCGCAAAGTCAGGGTAGCATGAGCTTTGCTTCTCAAGACAGCATCCGCGATTTCAATACCTACCAAGACGACGACCAAGTCATCTTGCGCCAACCTTTCCGCCCAAGTCTCCCTTCAAGCGCCCATACGTCCACGCAACGTATCTTCAATCTACGACCCGAACTACGACCCGAACTACAGCTCCGGATGCCTCTTGTCGACGCCAATAATCTAGTCGCGAGCGAGGCTTCGCGAACCGCAATGGCCGACGATGATACTGAGGAAGCCAGCCTAGCATCGGATGACGAGCGCCGCGGGACTTGGCACGAGGACGAGGAGAGAGAATATGCTAGGCTTCTAAGGGAGCAAAATGAGGGGCCGCTTGATTGGCAAAATACCGACTCAACTTTGCCATCGACTTCAAGCTTCTCTCAGAAGCTGGCTCGGGTCTTTTCTCTCTCCTACCGTTACGTCGTAATACCCATCATAATTGCTCTCACGGCATACCTCATTCATTCGAATGGCTTTTCTTTCGAGACGGCCCGCGATAAAATCCAGTCCTTTTCTTTCGATTCTATCAATGAGATTCCCGGTGTTCCCAACTTTCAGCTTGGATTCTTTGAAACTGAGAAATCTAGCCGCTCCGCCACTTCCTTCATCGACTTCACCAACCTCATGCAAGTTCAATCAGGATTTGAGAGTGTGCTGGACAAGAGCGCTTATGGTCTCTCTATGCCGCTCGGGTTAAAACATTCAGAAATCGCTACTCGAAGTCTAAGGTCTCTCCTCAAAGAGAACGAAATCGCGACCCGGGAGGATTTCATCATAGAGCTTAATGCTTACATAGCAAAGGTCGGCCAGGTGGGCGGAAATTTGCAAACATTTTATATCCATGTCGGATCAACGGTTGATTCCGTCATCAACATCAATCGTTGGACTCTTCGCCACATCAACTCTCTATCTATGGAACCAGAGGCGCCTTCTCTGCCTCCTTCTGTAGCCTGGATTATCCGGCCTCTGAATCTATTCAAGTCATCAGAACAAGCTGGTAATGATCGGGCATTGTTGGACAAATACTCTGAGCATATCAATCTTGTTCAGGATCGGCTAGACAAGATTATTGAAGAAGGGAAAGCTCTCTCGTTACTCCTCCATCAAGGCCAGGCTCATTTGGGCGCAATCAACGATCAGGCCCAACGTCTCTCTAGCTCAGAGAAAGCCAAGCCCAAGTCTTTCATGTCGACAATCTGGGCTTATATCGGGAGTCTAGTGGAGGAAGAGCGCAACTTTGATGAGCAAATCACCCTGCTAAAAGAAGTTGATGTACAATATACAAATGCCATCTCCCATCTCTCGTCTTTGATTGACGAACTCAAGGATATACGACTCTATCTGGGAGATCTACTCAAGCGTAGCGATGAACCTTCCGTAGCTTGGGGAGAGGAGCCAAGAGCCCAGACTCAAACCACGCTGAGTGAGCAATATGAAATTATCAAGAAGGCCTTGGAAAGGCTTGAACAAGCCAGAAAGAGAGCTGGGACGGGCGAGTCAGAGGCCGAAACTGAGATTGAAACCCAGACTAAGGCTGGAACTGAGATGGGAGATGAGGGGAATATTCACTAATGACATGGATACTTTGACGGTTTGTCATCGTATAGAACGAGTTATCAGGGAAGCTACGGTTTTGATTATGGACTCTTTTCAGCGGCGATTCGTCATACTTGACAGCAGTTGATTTGGGATTCCTTTCACCAACAGCTTGTTGTTCCTTTCAGCGGTGGTTTGTCATTCTTGATCACAGTGGTCTTCATCCCATTCATTCCCGAGCGAATGCGTCATAAAACCTACCAGTAAAGCCTTTTCGGAGATGCAAACACCACAAACATCAAAGCCTCCGCACGCGGCTTGTTTAGTAAAAAACGACTCCTGGATTTCTCTGTTTCCTTTTTCCTTTACCTTTTTTCAGTGGTATTTCTTTCTATCTTTTTTTGGCGTTGTTCCATGCATCTGGCATTAGTATTCTGCAGACATGCTGCAAAGTATAGTTGCTCGAGCACTCTGGTTTAGCATCAGCCCAGAGCTACGAGATATTGGCATTATTTCGGTTTTTTTTTTTTTTCTTTCTTTTCCTTGTATGTATAATATGGGACATTTGGGTATAGACATCTTGTCATGGAGCGGTGTAAAACAAATCGATAGTAAAATTAAGCATTAGCCAATATTTGCCTGCATTAGTGATTCTAAGCCCTAAGATTATATGTTGCTCACAATCATCATTCCGACCATCACATACATCTTTCCCTTAAAAGCCAATAATCAAAATCTCTGTCAGAATCATAACTCTTCATCGTACTCATCATCATCCTCTCCCGTTCGCCTCTCTCGGCCCCTTTTCCTAATCACCAACGAGCTCGCCGCTACATTCTCCCTCCATCCGCGAGCAGCCAGAATCGGCTTTAGGAACCCATCCACATGCACCGCCCCAAAGACCTCATCTTCACTATCCCAGTCCTCTTCGTCATCCCCGCGCCCAGGGTGCACAAGCTGCATGTGCCGCCGAAGATTCTGCTTGCGCGCAAAACCCGTGGTCGAGCGCTCGCAGGTTGGCACTGGGCACAAGTGGAAGCCGGCCGAGGAGCGCGACCGAGATCGAGACTTGGAATGCGAGCGGTTTCGTGGGGCTGAGGACCCAGAATGAGGGGAGGAACGTCCGCGAAAGGGCGAGGAGCTGAGGCGGCGGGCTGAGAGGCGGCCTTGCGATGGCTGGCGAGACGTGCGGCGAGATGACAGAGCGGTGGCAGCATCCTCTCCGCTATCCGATTCAGAATCGTTATCCAGACCGTCGTGGTTGATCTTCTCTGGGCGATACTCCATGGTGTGGAAAGGCGGTCCTCTCGAAGCGGGAACCTCGTCCAGACGCCGCATAACCATCCCCTCGCCAAACAAATTCGCACATCGTTTGGCCGTCCTGGCAATTACTTGGTGGGAAAAGCCCGCCAGCGCAGCAGCACCAAGAACGTCGCTCCAGTCGCGGAGGCCGAGCCTGCGAAGCCGTCTCTCCTGGGCACTAGCCTGCGGATCGATTCCCAGTTCTTCCTCCTCTCTAATGAGGGCCGCTTCACGCTCCAGCTTCTCGTCGCCCTGGCGGAGCCATTCTTCGAATGCTGCATCTCTGTCCTTTGCAGTGTTGGGGAGCCTCCTGTGCGATTCGCGTGCGATGCGAACAAGCATCTCGTCGTGAGTCTCTCCCTCGCGAGGGACGTGGACCTTTCGAGGACGGCCACGCTTGCTGGCATTGGGCGTGGCGGCGCCGCCTGTGTGTGGAGAGGCTGTTGTGCCTGTGAGCTTCGTGCTGCGAGGGCGGCCTCGGCCTCGTTTAGGACCAGGGCGAGTGTCGGATTCCGAGTCGGAGGTTGCGGACGAATCAGAAGCGTAATTTGTGGTGGCAATGCGGGCGCGGTGAAGGACATGTAGCGTGGCGTCCAGCTGTGAGAGAATATGTCGAACAGAGGGTTTGATGAGTGCGTAGGATAAATCGTCATTAGAGGACATTACAGGCTCGTATGTCTCTGGAGCCTTTCTCTTCTTTCCAGTCAATCGTGCTGAGCGGACTTCATCTTCGCCATGGCTTCGACCTCCTTCGTCATCGAGCAGCATCTTGACATCTTCGTGGCCAGACACGGAAGATGGGGATGACGGAGCTGGTATACTTGACGCTTTTGCGTCTTCTCTCTCAGATCCTCTTAGATCCAGAGCGGCCGGATCTCCCTCAATCGATGTGAGTACCGTTTTCCTCTTGCTTTTGTGAAAGCGCTCCCCGGCTACCCTCAATATGGTCGCTCCAAGTTCCTCGTGTAATTCAGAGCTGGGCATCTGTTTCTCAGCTTTGCGAAACGTAAATCTGTCAAACCCATCATTCTCTCTCCAGGCATCCTTCTGCCGGGGCACATGCCTCTCGTTGATCGGCCATGCGGTCCAAACTTTTGGCGGCGCCCATATGCTTTGTTGCCCGTTTTCCTACCACCCCAAAGTAAGCCAGCGCTCTTGCCCATCTTCATCCACCTAGGATCATATGCTACTATTCGGCAGGGCAATCTGATAATGGATAGACGTACCATAGTAATCGTGACATCCTGCGCCGCCGTGGAATCCTTGCCGCGCTTCTTGAGCGCAAACGCATTGTACAGATGAACCGCCAAATCCTGATCCTCCACAGCCTCCATCGACTGCCACAGGCGCCGCTCCTCTGCCGTCATGCGCTGCCATGTTCTCTGTTGCCCCGTCCAGCGATTCGGGCGATTATCGTGTAGGTCTTGAGAGGTGACAGACGCGATCTCGTCGCTGTCGAGATCCCATTCTGGAGAACTTCGATCCATGTGTGGTGATCACCGCATCCCTGGGTCTCGATAGATTGTGTTGTCTTTTATGTACCGATAACTTTGGGATCTTTTTCCGTATTAAATTTCGTTGAAAATATGAATTGCTGTTCTTGTTTTCTTACGCAAATCAATAGTTGGCGTCAATATCGATGAGAGCTGAGGTTGAGGTTGAAAGGTTATGGTGAAAAGTATAAGTTCACGTGCTAAGAAGAAATTTCATGTCCCTCTTACCAAAGCGCTGTCTTTCAACTTTTATCAACGAAATTGCGGCTTCACATTCACAAAATCACTACTAGACACTTTTCATCTCAGAATTATTTCTATTAAGATAAAAAACCATTTTATTTGAACCGCATATACGCCGTTGAAACCCATTTACTACTACCTAGTATATTAAATAGTACATCCCGAAATCTATGCCTTGCCTGCCTTTTCCTTCTCCACCTTTCTTCTCTTTGAACGCAGCTTAGCATCCTCTGCACTCTTCTTCTTGTTTGTGTACTCCATCTGCTCGAAAAGCTTTCTCTTCTTCTTGCTCAGCATGCCCTTGGCCCGCTCCAAGTCTTCAGCCTCTTCACGTGCCTTCTTTGCCAGGGCCTTTCGTGCATCCTCCTTGGCCTTGGTCTTGGGGTTGGCAGCCTTTGACTGGACCGTCTTGCCGGCCATCTCTGCTTCAAGCTCGATCTGGCGCTGGAGGGCATCATTGTGATCTTCCTCTTCCTCTTCCTCTTCGTCCTCCTCATCCTGCTCGTCTTCATCCTCTTCGTCCTCGTCCACGTCTTCATCTCCTGACTCTGCGACATCCATGCCTTCTACGGTCTCATCCGCATCGGCCTCTTCATCATCGCCAGCCTCAAGAGCTTCATGTTCGGTCTCCTGATCCTCAAGAGGCATTGTCGGATCGTATGCTCCTTGTACCTTGCGGACGAATGGACTCAAATGCGGGGGCAGCGAGGCGCCAGGGGCATACAGATGAGGCTCCTTCAATTCACCATCGTTGGCGGAATCCCAGACCCACTGAGGTTGAATGTATATCCGTCCAGGCACACGTCGGTTGGCTGCCAGCTTCTGTGCAGTCTGGTTATCCTCACCATCGCCGTCCTCGTCCATTGAGGCTTGTATAGGGGGTCGGTCGACAATCTGGTGTGTGATTGATGGATCTAACT
This sequence comes from Trichoderma sp. CBMAI-0020, assembly GCA_030708095.1. NCBI lineage: Eukaryota > Fungi > Ascomycota > Sordariomycetes > Hypocreales > Hypocreaceae > Trichoderma > Trichoderma sp. CBMAI-0020. The sequence continues at coordinate 3,392,784 of JAJNCI010000001.1, forward strand.
CGTCGGTTGTGAAAGCACCACCGCCAAGCACGGCATCCCAGCCAACTCGCTTGCAGCCAAATGACTTGAGGATGAACTCGAGTGGCTGACGGGGAGTCTCACGGGACAGGTAGATCGTGAAGTTGGAGAAGAGAGAGTTGGGGTTGGTGCCACTGTAGGATGGCTGAAGCAGAACGTCGCCTCCAGGAGCAGCGGGCTCAAATTTGTCAATAGCACCAGCTGCATCTTGGTCAACTTCTTCGCTGTCCTCAGGCTTAGTTTCTTCAGCGGCAGTGCCATTTGTGATGCTTTTGAGAACTTTGTTGACGGCAGCTTGAACCTTGGGGTCCGGCTTGTGAGCAACTTGCTCCAATTTCTGCTGCTCTTCGCCGCCAATCAGGGTCTTGCCCTCCAGCGTAAAGGCACCCAGCTCGGCAGCATTCTCATCTTTGACAGCGTCAAACTTGGGCGGGTACTTGAGGCCAATTGAGGTGTACAGTCTAAAGTTGACAAAGCCGAGAAGCGTCATGTAGAACTCGACAAAGGTTCCCATGATGCGGAAGTCGACGTCGCCAACGATTCGCTGGTTGAACTTGTACGGAACCAGCCATAGAACGTCTTCGCCCTGGATGTTTGCCTGGTAGTAGATACCCTTGATTGACAGGAAAGACTTGGTCAGGCTCTTTGAGACAATGAGATAGTGCTGGAACTCGAGGCACAGTCGCTCGCAGCGGGCAATCATCTTGGCAGGCACCATGGAGGTTGATGGCAGGTTCGCGAAGAGGAAAAGCATGGAGAGACAGTCGTCCAAATCCCTCAGTGCGTCAACAAATGTCGGGTAGCGCTCACGAACCACATGATCCAGAGTATAGGTCGGCTTTCCGGTCTTCTCTGGGCGGGCGGCATTGGTCTCTAGTCTCTTGGCATCGCTGACATCTCCTCGACCCAATGCTCTTGAAATCTTCTTCTCCAGAGACTTGTGGTCACGGAACTTCTGCACCAGCGGCTCATGGAGGAGATACTGAATGTCCTTGGTGTAGTAGAAAGTGGTCGAGGCGGTAGAAGACTTGGAGACCTTCTTTTTGCTGCGAGGCTCGCGAGGGTAGATTCCCTTCCAAATGCAAAGCTTGCGGAAATCGGGGAGGCTGAGTTGCAGTTTTCGGATCGCCTGGTTGCGTGTGACAAAGTTCTTGGCCGCACCGGCCTGTCCCTTCTTCTTTATCCGCGCCATTGTGTTGATTGACTGTTGGCGATATGCGGTGTTGATGCTCGTTGGAAGAAAAAAAAGGACCGCGGGGCAGTAAAATCGCCAATTGTACCAACTGAACTTTTTTTTTTCTTCCTGCCAAGCTGGAAATTTTAATGCCATGCGCCACCGCCCACGTCGCTGCCTGTAACGGGACTAGCCTGCCAAGTTCATCTCACCGCCCGACCCGCCCAAGCCACTCACAAGCCACCTCTCAGGGCCGCCTGTAGAAGCCTGGAGCAGCCTGGAGAGGAGCGCTAAACATGCCAGTGGCAGCAAGGCTGAGCTGCGGCCAAGTGGCCTCCGTACCTGGTAGTAGTGCTAGCATCTAACCTCCGAGCTTCCAATATCCATTCCCCCTCAACATGGCCTAGGAGATGCCATGTCGACCACCACCACCATGACTTTGCAGAGCAAGGTCGGCGTCTTCGCTGGCGCCGCCTTGCTGCGGTTCATCTTGTTTGCCGCATTCCCCAGCCTGCCCGACCTGCTGACCGGCCGCGTCGAGATCTCCACGCCCGTGACGAGCTTCAAACGATGTAAGGCGCATCGCGAACCCCACCGCCGAGACAGGGCAATTGAGCTTGATGCGCTGACAATCTTTCGATTATCGCTGCTGGCGACATAGTACAAGAGGGATTGTTCTTATATAACCACAATGTTTGGCCCTACGACGGCGGCGTCTTCCACCAGGCGCCATTACTCCTCCCGCTGTTCTCGCTGCTCCCGGACGTCAAGACATGGCCCATCTTTACGGCAGTGCTGTATATCCTCGTGGACCTCCTCAGCGCATATGCGCTCCTTATCATAGCCGATTCGGGGGAGGCCGGCCAGTCGAAACTGTATACATCTCCTCGGCGAGCGAAGAGGTCCTCTGGGCTTCTGGTAGCTGCAGCGTATGACCGCCCCATCCACGAGAGTGAATTCGATGGACGTGCAATTGGTTGCTAATGGTAGTCGTGTAGCTTCTTATTTAATCCCTACACCCTCGCGACTTGCATTGGCCGCTCAACCAGCGTCTTCACAAACTGCGCGATTCTCTTTGCCATTGCAAAGGCCCTCTCTGGCTCTCCCTTCAACGCCATGGTCGCCATCTCGTTCGCCTCCTATCTATCCATGTACCCGATTCTGCTGCTGCCGCCCCTCGTCCTCCTTGCCTATGACCGCCAAGCTGAAAAGCGACGCATTGGCTCTGCAATACAATTCTCGATCAAGACTGTCCTGATCGCCTCTGTCTGCATCTCCTTGCTTTTAGCCATGTCCTTTGCTCTGACAGGCAACTCGTGGGACTTCTTAGCTCGAACATACGGCATTCAGCTCACCTTGTCCGACTTGACTCCCAACGTGGGACTATGGTGGTACTTTTTCATCGAGATATTCGATTCGTTCCGGGCCTTTTTCCTGGCTGTCTTCTGGCTGCACCTTGTGATATATGTGGGTGGCCTCTCGATTCGACTACGCACCCAACCTCTGGCCGTCTTGACCATTCTTCTGGGCATCTTTGCGGTCTTCAAACCATACCCATCCATTGCGGACACCAGTCTGTTCCTCGCCATGTTGGCCCTATACCGGCACCTATACCCCATTATGCGATATACATATGTTGCCTCTGCCACCATGCTATACGCGACCTTTCTCGGCCCTGCGTTTTACCACTTGTGGATATACGCCGGTAGCGGCAACGCCAACTTCTTTTACGCCATCACACTGGTGTGGAGTCTGGCCCAGAGTTTGTTCGTGTCCGATTTGACGTTTGCCGTGTTGAGAGACGAGTGGGAGGTGGAGAGGCCAGAAATGGTGGGCAAGGAGATTCGACAAATATAGAACGACTGCGCTGCCTGTTGGAATGAAACACTAATAGATTACAAAGTGATTTGGGTATCATTTTGCGGATTAACCATATAAATACAATGTCAGTGAGAACGGCTCATAGGAAGCAAGCAAGCATCTATATAGCGTAAAAATTAACACCAAATGAAATGATTTTACCAATTATTGACATTTATTATCTTCAACTTATTTTTTTTTTTTTTATATATATCCTTCTCCCTATATTTAATCAACTTCGGAATCCACTTCCACCAACACTCCACCAGGCCCTCCGCCATCTCGAGTTCCAAAATCAAGACCGCTAGGCACTGGCTGAACAGGGCCCATGGCACTGCTCAGCATCGAACCAAGCTGTCCAAACTCACTCAGCCGTGACTGCGTCCGCCTGGGCTGCCACGATTGAGTCGATGCCCCAAACGGCTGCATCGCCCTATATGTCTGAAACCCATAGCCAGTCGCCAGGCCCGTGAGCACCACGCCCGCGATCAACATCAGAGCTCTCTGATCCAAGCCTTTTGTCTGCAGTTCGGCCCTGTGGCGCACTTCTGACGCGTATCGCTCGCCTACGTTGGGAAGATGGCGGAGTACAGAGTCGAAAATACGACCGCTGAAGTGAACGGCGGAGGTCGGGTCGGGGACTGTCCAGGGAAGCTCGCCGCGTTCAGCGATGCTTTTAGCGAGCATGGAATCGACGAATTTGTGTAATCTTGGAGTTTTAGATTCCAGCCAGTCTTTGAGGAAAGCTCGGGGTACAGGAGGCTTCTGCATGAGAGCCAGGTATCCGAATGCCAAACAGTCTAGCGAGGTGACTGATGGCTCGGTGAAGAATCGAGGGTGGTCGTCATCCTTTCCCTTTATTAAATCATCCAGCACGGTAAGGCAGTCTTCGGTCAGGCTGAACAATCTGATTGCTGTAGCCTGCTCCGGCGTCATCTCCTCGTGGACAGTCTTCTTTGTCATCAAAGGGATATGTCGCCGAAACGTCTCCGGCAGCGCATCTCTGCCGGAGCTCAGATGAAGGCCGCTACTAGGGTCAAAGTCGCTGTCCAATTCGGCGAGGCCGAGATGCTCGGCACGCTTGATGGCTTCTGATCTGATCAGCGTTGGAACCGTCCACGTCAGGGGGAACGACAGCAGTGAGCTGTACGCTGGTCTGGTAGCAGTGGCCCAGTTGGCCGCAGAGACATAGAGGGACAGGTCAACAAGAGGCCCTGCGTGAGCGCGCAAGTAGGCGCTGTAGGCGACGCTGTCTGCTCGCTGGATGGGGCTGAGGTCCTCGTCCAGGTCATTGCAAAGGGCTGATGATGCCAGGTACTGGACAATGGGCTGGAATCCGCTTGTCCAGTTGCCCTCGTGATTTAATGCTGGTAGAAGGCCTAAACCACTGAGAATCAGCATTCTGCATTTAAATCACCTCCGAAACCGAGCAGCTCCGATATAGAATGAGTGAGTGACGAAGAGTGGAATTAATGGCTTACACAAAGGGCTGACAGAGGGATCGTTGCTGGGTATTAGGCGCCATGATGATGCGGGCAGCACGTTGTGGAAGTAGGTGATGATGGCCAGACATTCTGCATCAATGGAGGGCAGCCCAAAGGCTGAGCCCCAGACATGAAGATGCAGCATTGCTGAGTTGTTGGTTTGCCACGTTGATGTCTGCACAAGGAAGGACTATCGCAGCAGTGTGAGGGGCAGTGGCGATTCAATCAACTTGACCGTCAAACTCCGTTTGATTTAGTGGCAGATTAATCGATAAATTCTCGTGCCAAGCGATGAAAATTGTCGATATCAAGTCGTTGCTTTTACGTGGAAAAGGTTGGGACTAGAGCAAGAGGCATCAATTCCCAAGAAAGGTTTGGTCGCCGGTCCACAATTGTGACTTGATCGGCCAATGTGACTGGTGCATGCACTTGCGATGGCCACTAGCGACGACTTCATGCCTACAATTCTTCATTGAAGGGTTGCGACAACTTGGAAGTGAGGTTAGCCAATAATGAAGATAGCGATGATGATAATACCAGGAGTGTTTTCCACATTGTATAACAGAAATGTACTTTTGTAGCCAGCTCATGGTGAAGATATCTCATCATGAGTCTCTTTGGGCAGACTAAGCGGCAGCATGCCGTCTCTCTCAGAAAATACGGCCTGGCCTGTTTTAAAAGTTTAAAATGTAATGTGAATATTATGCCATATAATACTCAGATCATATGATATTCAGACTCCGATAATTCATGGTTTTTTAATATTGGCGCAACCAAGCCATGCCGAATATGTCCAACTTTAGGCAGGATGACGGCACAAGGAACTACATGTACGAGTATGAAATATATAATAGATAGCCGTAAAACCTCTTTACTCATAAATTTTGATACGATAGTAAAATGGGAGAGAGGACTCAGCTGATGTTTCCAGCAAGTTGACATATGCCTGCTTTCATCTCATGAACCGACATCTTTCGTCAAGCCTACGATCCATTGCACCAAAATTAAACTGCAAAAGGGCTTTAAAATTACACGTTTGGTAAACATTTTGGCAACCAAATGTATCATAAAACCGACTTTACTTTTAATCAGGATGCGGGCCGCCCACTGCATTTCCCAAGACATTCGCCATTGCGGGCTATCGGTTATACACATCCGCTTCTGCTTGTAACACGATGTGATACTAGGGATAGCAAATAGCTACAGCTTTTATGTGCCCATAACAAATGTCACTGAAGGACAACATGACTCATAACGATCAAGGCACAGCAGCTCAGGCCATGTGCTACCTGTACAGTCAGGGACATCAGGCCACAATTGCTGCTCTCATGTCATCGGTGCGACGACATACTTCATGCACCAATATGCTACACATAGCCGTTCGATGGTGTAACTAACAGCAATGACACAAGATGCTCTCTCAAAAGAAGATGAGCAGTGGAACATGGCTTACAAGTAGCGTATGTCTACATCTCCAGAAACAAGAAGATTCGAAAGCTACAAGCACACCTCCCACGTAGATGATCAGATTCACTTCCCAAAGTACGCCAGCTCGGCTCATTTCTCTTATCAAGTAGAATTGCAAATAGTCTTCTACTTCAGCTCGCCTCTAGCTTCGCGGTACTAGTAGACGACATGGGCTTCGGCATTCAAAGAGCGGCTTGAATCCAGACAGATTCCACTAGCAGCAGCTATTGAAAGCCCTGCGCTCCTCATTTCGCCTGTCAAGTGGCTTGACACGGCTGAAAACAAAATCCGGGGGACCCTTGGCAAGACCTGAACAAGTATATTACACGTCATAAAAGAAACCACATCGTGCCAAGACATCTTAATCTCAATAGCACTTCGATAGACAGGTGCTCGTACAAGTATACAACGGAGTAATAACCACATATATGCTTTCATCCCGATATAGAAACAAGCCTCAGGCCATGTCTTGCCAAGATTGTCACTGGCACACATCCGTCTTCTGTAACGCAAGAAAAGGGGGGGGGGGGGGGCGTGTGGCTTTCGAGTTTCCATGTTGTCAGACAACACATGCTCGTATTGATAGCACTGGGTGGCATGATGAACGTTCTCGAAACAATCTCTTTAGCGATGGTTGCACCCAACAACAAAAACCGTCATACGCCACACGTCACACAACATCAAGTATACTCTGTCTGAGGTACATGTGCTGTGCTTCTCCAGGCAGAACTGCAGGGTCATGTGGCACTGCCCGTGGTGCGAGGGACCATCACCAGCCTTCTATTCGATGCCCACCCTGGCGAGCTGAAACGCAAGGGAACGTGTCCATCATTCGTTCATCGTTGACTCAACCAAGCGTTCACTAGGCCTAGCAGTATAAGTCCTAGACACACATTGGCATTAGCCAACGAATACTCCCCTAGCCATTGATCCCCGGCCGCGACAAACAGAGCAAGATGCTATCAAACGCATGTAGCTACATATATACATACCTTCATCCAAGGATTCGCCATATCAAACGCCAGGGATGCGTGGCAAGCATCTCGTCCAGCCGCACAACCACCAACAATCGCCCCCTTTCAGCCGCGCAACCGCACGTGACGTCTCCTGCGTCTCAAGACGATGATTTGCTCGCTGCACAGCGAATCAGGTTGCTGAGACGCGGCCCCGGGGATCGCCGGGGCTCTCGTGGCATTCTGGGAGATGCGGGTTTGGCCTGATTGGGCCATCGGGGGCTGGGGGGTCGACCATTGCAATCGGCATCGCATCGCAATTTCATTTTCAGCTGCAAACGATTTTACTACCCTTTTTTCTTCTTGGTCCCCAACAAAAAAGGAGGGTCCTTGGGTGGCGAGATATTTTATGTTTCAGAAACGGAACGAACAAACGGGTTCCTGCTGTAGCTGGACGACGGTGCTGCCAGAAACGGATGATCCTTGCATGCCCACCGCCATCAGCACCATGTTTGGGGCGCTTCTTATCGCCACTGCGCTGCAACGCCAGCTGTAGAGGTTCAGGTCGTTCAGGTTCTGGATCCAGGCCTAATCCATCCAGGCACAAGGCTTCAATCCATGTCATGGCTTACACGTAGCTGGCGGGCTCGGAGTAATAGCATCTTGCCGGTGCCGTTAGGACGCAGCCAGCAGCGTACTCGTATCAACATCATTTGCCGTCTGATGTCTGTTACATCATGACTGCTGTTGCTCTTTTACGCTTGATGAACCCCTGAATGAATCCAGACTCTGAAACGTTCAAAACGTTGGCTTTACACGTGCAACGCATGCGACTTAACAACTGCTTCAGCACCACCGCGCCAAAGGCGCAAATCGCCTCGCCCCCTTTCATCGTGCATATTTTTAATATTACGGGCTTCCATTTTGCCTTCTTTCTTCTTCGCCTTCGCCACAGATATGCAGTGTTCAGGTTGTAATTAAAATTGTATGGGGAACGGGCTATTCCGCTTTCGATCTTTGCAGGGGGTGTCTTGCTATCCGCAACAGTGAAAATCGATGCAAGATGAGAAAAAAAAGAAAAGGCCAGCGTGTACAAGGTGTAATTAATAGTACATGCCACTATTACGACTTTATTTGTCCTAATACCTAGATGGAGATAACGAGTAGTTAGTGTAATGCCTACTCTATATCGCTGAATCTCGGAGGAGCATCACAGCCCGCCACCGTGGCCCGATTCCTTTCGAAATCTCTCCGAGTCATGAAAATCCTAAACTAGCAGCAAAACAGAACAAAAAAGAGCCACGATCTCAATCTCATCTAGGCCTGGTAGCTTCGTCATTATCAGCTAATGGACTCTTGATTAGCACCGCCACCTCAGCTAGAAGAGTCCCCGAGAAAAAGAAAAAAAGGGAAAAAAATTTGGCATAAAAAAGTAATAGCTTCATCTAGTCGCAAATAGCACGCTCCACGGCACTTGCTTCCCAGCTTTAAGCTATTCGTATTAAAGTGTCTATTCTCGTCGCATGTTATCATGGGTATCCTTACAGTAATCGGCCTCGCCTTGGCTCAATACAGAAAGAAGGAAAGGAAAAAAAAAAAAAAAAAAAAAAAAAAAAACCGGCGATTAATTAACACAACACAATTCTCTCGTCCCAAGTAGTGCATATTTTGACGGCGGGTTTAGTAAAAAGGAATTAATTAACCTGAGAAAAACTTGGAAATCCCCGGCGGCCTCCCCGTGATAGCCTCGGCCGAAAAGAAAAACAATCGGTTCATTTTAGAGTCCCTTTATTCCCTACGTGCTCCCCCACATGCCTAGACCCTTTTTTTTCTCTCGCTCTTGCCAGCCCCCCCCGACGCTTCGGAAGAGAACGTGAAGACCGAGGAACAATCTCGTCTTTTTTTTTTTTGCCAATCATGTATACGGTAATCGCGGAGAAGCGCTGACTCTCCTCTCCGCTAAAAGTACATACCAGCTGAGCATTCTTTATCTCAGAGCCGCACCTGGCGGGTGTATTCGTAGTAGCAGCAGTGTGAACCTTGGCAAACGGAATGCGGCAACGATGGCTGAAAAAGAAAAGAAAAAAGTCTTGGCACGATCTGAGTGATTTACATAACATGAATGAGAGACAATGAGAAGAAAAGATGATGCCCGTCCAGGGCTTGTAACTTGTAACGTACCATGCATGCATTGCTTCATTGATGTAAATCGGCGATAGGGCCATTCTTCTGATCCAGGCCTTTCCTTGCTCCTCTTGGCCTTGTCGCAGCGTGGTATTCCGGAGGCGCAGCCAGAGGGCACGAGATTCAATGCGGAACGTAGCACTGGCTGTTCTCTTTGAGTAATAAACCACCTTGCCCCATACTGGTCTCAAATTACAGGCGACCAGTCATTTATGGGCGCATCGGACGATCACCCAACAAAGATCATAGCACCAGAAAGATCCTAACAAGGCAAGAGAGACGAGTGGAACGGAGCAAGAGTCACAAAGTCAAAGTAATCAAGCAGTAAAAGTAAGAGTGGTAGAAATGCTCAAGGCTTTCATTGCAAAGTATGTCTATGTTCGCCAAACTGGGCAAAATAATAGTAATCAGATAGTCTCAATCCCGCGTTTCAATCGTTGCCCAAATCATATTCCCAAGCCAAAAGTAAACGGGTCGTCAACATCCCAGGGTATTCCGCGACGCACCCACGAATGCTCCTTGATAGTAATAGTACAGTGTGATCCCTTCCCATCCCTAATCGTCCGATGATGTTGTTCCCCCCCCCATCCGCCTTCCATAGACGTCAAATCAATATGCATAAACTCCAGAATGAAATGAAAAAGAAAGAAAGAAAGAAGAAAGCGTCCCAGAGTATTACATAGGTAGTATTAAAAGAGAAGAGCGTGTATGAGCTTTGAATCGCAACGCAACACAAGCCAAGTCGAAGATGTAAAACAAAGATGCGCAAGTCACCCGCTCGAGCCAGCGAGGACGGTGTGGAGAGCGAGATGCACGCAGCCCGTCAGGTGGCCAAGCGATGAGAGAATGGTGGAACCTGCGGCTATGCGGTTGTGATGTATTGAGAGAAGCTGTTGTTTCTCTGATCAATGCCGATGAGAGCAGGGTTGGTGATTCGATGTCGACACGCCGCTGAGGCCCAGCTCGGTGGGGTTTGCTGCCGCAGCAGGTGTGACTGCATCTCGGCCGTGGCGGCGAGAGGCCAGTTCGGGAGACGGCGTTGCATGTAGATTGTGTGATGTTGCAGCCCCGCAGCGGTAGAGGCATTTGTATTACAGAGTGGTAATGGAGTGGTGACGTGCATCACAGATCCGCTTCGCATAGCAGATGGCTTGCGATGTTCCCGTTGCCGACAGGAACCCTGCGGCTCGTCCCCCACGAAGGAGGAGCAGAGGCCATTGGGGCTCCGTTCCGCATCTCGAAATATAAAAAGAAAAGATTGAAAACCTTGTATATATGTGTGGAGTTCCGGAAAGCCCATGACAGAGTGTGTAGCCAGTTCTTGTTCTGAAGTTCGAATGGTGGTCCTCAGAGAAGCGGCACTCATTTAGGCAGAGGAGGGAGAGGTCGGCTGGGCGGGGGGCCCGGGCAGGGAGGAAGGTGAGAAGGTCGCTGGGCAGGCATTGTGAGGATGTAAAAAGCTGTGAGGCTTGAGAGTTGTGGTGTTGTTGTTGTTGTTGTTGAAGGACGGCGGTAGAGGCGGTCCCGTGTAAGTGGATGGTCGAGTGGATGGGCTTGAGCGAGGTATGCACTGGTGCAAGTAGCAAGTTCAAGTCTGAGAGGCTCTGGAGTGAGGAGGTGCAAGATGCTCCTTGTTGTTTCTGATGCTGGTGATCTGGAGAGTAGACGGGTTTCGTGGAGAGAAGCGAGGGCAACATGTCCTTATGTATTTTGGAAGGCAAAGGCAAGTCTGACGAGAGAGGCAGCGCCAGGGGGGTCTCTGTCTAGCGCTCGTACTCAGTGGGCGTTGGGGGGCGTGCAGCGCTAGAGGGGTGCCGAGAGCAAGCGCGCTTTGCTGCTCATTTGTCGCCTTGACATACATACGTCAGCCCAGCGCGAGTACCAGCGGGGCTTGTACCTCAGAAAAACCCAGACCGCAAGATGGATGGCAGCCCCCACAAGTCTTCCCGTGTGCCCGTGCTCGATACGGATCAACTCATGCTGGGCGCTGCTCACAGCTGATGGGCCATCCCTGGCCGTGACGCAGCGGCCAGCCCAGCGGGGCCTGGCAGGAAATTGAAACAGGCACAGGGGGCAGAAGCTTTGAGTCGAGCCCTGGTCCCTGCCGCTGCTGAGCCAGGGCCCCTGTCTGAGAGCGGAAAGCATAGCGGTGGGCGTTTTTGATGAGGGCGAGCGAGAGACTCAGACAGCGAGATACGAAACGGTGAGGTGGCTTTTGTTTTTTTACTGTACTCTGGTGTGTTTAGGTTTAGGTTCATGTTTGTTTTTGGCCTGGCGGTATCGCTGAGCTGGCCTCAAAGTAAATTGAAATTGGCAGTCCTCCCTTGCAGGCTGAGGCCCAGCGGTACCTACCTAGATGAGGCAAAGCCAAGGCAGGAAATGCTACCTGGCTCGTACGAGCGAGCGCTCACCGGCGTGAATCAGTTGAGGGTGCTATACAGGCCTGAGTTGGTGTCAGTTGAATGGCAGGCTGCCGCCTACCGCCCGCTGCTACGCCGGCGCCTCTTTTGCGACAAGGCAGCCGGCCGAGGCCAGAGATGGAACGACACAACACGCATAGACTGATGGACCGGTTGGCTGATTGATTGCCTCTCTCACAGCCCCCTTTCCGTTTCCCTCACCAGCACGGTAGCGCGCCGTACTCGTATGTATCTACAGCTAGGTAATTACCGTATTACACAACTGGCTGGATCGCGCCTTTGCCTCAGACAAGGCCCCGACTCTCCCCAGCGCCCTGTATCGGGCGTGCGAACCCATTGGGAACGGCTCCAGGGCCTCGCTCATCAAACCGGTCAATCAACCAGGCCAGGCCCACAACCGCCCTCCGTTTTCTCGTCTTCTCCCCTTAACGGAGCGCCCAGCACTTCGGCTCCACCGTATGGAAGCCTTCTGGAAGCCCTCTTGTTTCCTTCTAGTGCCGAAATTTGCCATGCTGTGGAGAAGCGGCCTAGCACGTTTCATGACCTCTGCCCTTCATTTTGCTCGTTTTCTCGAGTCGGCGCTCTGGCCACCGCCCGAAGGGGAACTGCACAGCCAGAAAATCGTGGGGCACCAAGGGCCACTTCTGAAATTGGATGCTCACCCCAGACTGGAGCCATGCAGAGCTGAGGCTGCGAAAACGAAATGCTACAGCGTGGGCGAATAGTCGTGAGCGATGCATTCTGCTCTGCTCCGTCCTGCATGCTACACCAAAAAAGGGTGCTTTGCTACTAAGACAGGGATTTCCTTTTTTTTTTCTCAATGCGGACAATCCCTATTCTGATCGTCTGGCGGCTGTTTCGTTTGTTCGTCATCAACCTGCAAAGCGCACGTTCATGCATTCGTGCATGTGTGATTTTCGCAGTTGGCCACATGTATCGCGAATCACACTCGAGACGTGCGGGCAGCTACAGCAGCAAAAAGGAAAAAAAAAAAAAAGTGATCAGGTGCCCAGCGCAGTGCGGGCTTGGCGGCCTTTGGACCCCTGTCCGCGCTGGAGCCTCTTTTGCGCTGGCGGGCCCCCGTCTCGTAGCCTGATGGATATCTGCAGTGAACGGTGCTGCTTTTTTCTCGTTGACCGCCAAAACCTCGTCCAGGCGGTAAACGGACGGGCTGCTGCTTTGCATGAAGAGCAGTGGATAGCTATGGAGCTGCGCTACGAAGCAATGGAAGGAAAGAAAAAACCTTCTAGCGCGTTAGCTACCCGATTATGGATCTCTGGATGGACTTTTTTTTTTTTCTGCATCTGCATCTTGTGCTTCGCACAGGCGGTGTCTCGATGCGGCGATGCGGTGTAGATGCGATGCGCACATCGTCCGAGTGCGACGTCAGAGGGCCAGAGCCAGGCGATCCGAGAGGCCTGGGCTTCACTCCTTCTGGATGATCTACAGGGCTGCCACAGAAGTAGATCGCGATTCTGTATTGCTTTTTTGCGGGGCGTCGGGCTCTGGACGTCGCCTCTTGTGTCAGCTGCTCGCAGCGATAGAACGGTTGGACGGTTTGATCGACCCTGGCCGGCCATCCCATCGGCAAGCTGTGAAACGGTGCTATGTTGAGAAGCTCCAAGGGTCTTGTGTTGTATTGCCCGTCTCAACAAGTACAGTGCATTTTTCGCTCTCAACTGGACTGAACTGAGCTTCTCCGATGTGGTATCGTGGCCTGGCGGGCGCTTAGATGCATGGCCTGCTCGTGTACATGTAGTCGATGTTATCGCCGAGGCTGGGTGCTACCCCGATCAAAAGAGCTACCCTAACTGCCCCAAGGCCAAAAGCAGTTCTCGTTTGTTTGTCTCTCCTCTCCATTCAGAGCCCGGCTAAAACACACCCGTTGCAAATGCGACTGTAGCAGCCAAGAGGATCGTCTACGCTATCCGGGAGGAGACGTGAAGAAAAAAAAAATCCCACTTGCACTACGCTACGCATGGCATTCACGACTCAAGCGCCTAGCTCGCTTCTCACCGCATTGCGGGACGCTGCAGAGCCGAGAGCTTCGGTCAAAGCCTGACGTGAACCTATCGGCAATCGGGTCTCCATCTGATTAATGGGAACGTGTAGGCCACGACGAGAAGTGAAATTTTCCAGAGCCGCCCGAGGCTTTGGTAACGGCTACTCAGCGACGAGATGGATCCTTTCATGTGCTCCCCCACCCTGTGGTCCCGTCGTCTGGTGCTCGTGACCGCTACCGCGGACCCCGAAAAAGAAGCTAAGAAAGATGAAAAAGTCGTCGATGATGACATGGAGTTTTTTTTTTTTTTTTTTTTTTTGGCGCTGTTTTGCTGTGCTGGCCGTTGTTAGCGTGTTAATGCGGTGTGTTTAAAGTCACGGTTCGCCCGTTTGTATATCAAAAATGTGCCTAGAGCGAGATGCCGCGGTATTTCACCACGTCAAAACCAGCCAGTAGGAAGCTCGTCTCGCCCTCCATGAGCCCGCTGCAGCCTTGCCCTGCTTTAAGCCAGCGTTCTTAGCTTACAGTAGTGGTTTCCCACGAACCTGGAGTCGTCTACTCGACTATTCAGTAGTTTTGCCCGCCGTCAGCAGTGATTCTGTGTGACAATTCTTTGTGTGTGTGTGCGTGTGAGCGCAGCCAATCATCCCTGCACGGTCAATCGTTGTCCCCTCATCGTATCGTCGGGCTTGGCCTAGGCATGACTCACATGGCAGCTTCAATATGCGAGTCTCATGCTGGCTGTCACTCAAATGCCCGATTTGGCCGTTTTTCCATTGGGGTATGCCGCTCATCCATCCATCTGAAAAAATTCCCAAGCTCCCCCCCGCTTCTCACTTAACAGTAGCAAAAAGAAAAGAATGCTATTCTAATATTAAGAAAGAATGTGGAGACTGTGTCTGGCGTTGAGATGCAAGGGATTGACTTTTTTTTTTCTTTTTCCCGGAGTATTCTCATTACCCGCCAGAAAATAACCCGACAGGCATATACGGGAGTAGCTTAGAATAAGATTACGCTGGACACATGCATCTGGCTATCGATGCACGTTCCAAATTAAGAGTCATTCGGGGCGGGGCAAGCGATGAAATCATACTCGAGATGGGGCTCCTCTTTTTTATTTTTGCTTCTTCTTTACTCGGTGTGCGTTAGCAATACAGTACTGTAGGCCTGTATGTTTACAGCATGTCGTGAAATTTCCCAACACGCCCTGCCCAGGGTTGTTTGCCCAGGGTCGTTGCGGGCACAGCATGCGTTGGGGCTAGTATGATTTGCACCCTGCATTTATTTGCGGCTTAATTAGTCTTTCACATTTCATCATTTGGGACAAAAAGAAAAGAAAACTGCCGAGCCCATCTACCAACGATAACGTCCCCGGAACCCTTAATCATTGATGGACAAACGGGAAAAAGATAGCCAACGACCCTTTTTGCCTGGAAAGTGGGCACCCGTCTCTGGCTCGGGCAACGAGTTGAGCCTCCGGATATATCCGGGGCCCAGCCCACTCGCCACATCTCCTCTCTTTCTCGACGATGAATGAGCCTAGAAGGAAAAATAGAATCATCTTGTTTTCTAGCTCAAAGTCTACCTTACTCAGTACAAGTATATAGATGGCGGCGCACGGATGTATCTTGCTTGACTCGTTAGCATATATGCTCTCCGTTATCTCGTAAACACGGACCACCACGGAGACATTGATGACATGACAGGGCTGTCGGTAAGTCGGATAAGGCGTCATCCTTTTTTCTCTGGTTGGCGTGTGTCTGAGCCACCCCGCGACGGGTACCTGGCCTGGAAGGAGGGGGGGGGGGGGGGGTGGCCAGCCTGACAGGCCGTTTTCTTTTTTTGTTTGGAAAATCTTTGACGTGTGTGGAATTGGATAACAAGCCGTCATTTGTTGCCCAGGTAGGCAGGGTGCCCTGCTTATCAGTTGGGAATATTTTTAGCCTCATGCTGGTCTTTGACCACGTACTCGCATGTGATGTGAAATAACGACGCACGGCAGGCTAGAGGTGAGACATTGATGGCGTGGGTTTGTTTTTGTTTTTTAGAGCAGATGTTACGCTTTGGCGCTGTGATCCTACTCCAATGTCTCACTTTAGGTGCTTGATGTTAGTAACAGTGGCACCAGCATGTAGATGTACGATTACAACTGTACTATACAGTGGTATTAGAAAGCATGACGGGAACAAGGCTGTTTCGGTATCTGTTGATTCCACTGACCCTTTTCATCTATTCCACCTTTTTTGCCTTCTTTCCTCGTGCCTAGACCAGTGCTAGGCAGGAGTCACTCTTTGCGAGCATGTGAGAGAGAAAAAAAAAAGGCTCCAGACATGCTGAATCTCACCTTTCTTTGACAGATCGGCCGTCGGTGTGCTTTGGGCTAGAGCGCCGCTAGTTTAGCTGGCCAAAAGAAGGATTCAAGCCCTTGGTACGCTCTCTTTCGTAAATAGAAGCCAAGAGCAGCAATCACAAAGGATGCCTTGAGCAGAGCCCGATCGACAGCATCGTATCCGGTAACAAGGACGCACAGTATCATGATAGGGTAGCATCACTATCGCAGCATCATGACATGCACCACCGCACGCAATCCTCCGCTAATCAACCGTTTATAGCACCCGCAGGATTCGCCTTGCAGGAAGGAATGCATGCACTGCTTCGTACCAGGGCTCCGTATCTACCCACGTGCAGCCTCTTGCTCCTCCCTGGTGCCGTGGCAGCGTTCGGGGCTAATAGCTGGGCAGCGCAGTTCGTGATATCGCTTGGCTCGACTCGCCTCTGTCTCACCACTAGCGCTCCTCTTTAATCTCCCAAAGCGGCATCAGCCGAATCGGCACCAATTGCCCAGGCGGCCACACGCCTCTCTCTTACAAGTAAAGTACGGAAAAACCACCAGAGCACTACATTACACCGCTGTTTCGAGTTGATCGAGCCAGCGGGCAGATTCCTGTGCCGTACTAACAAGTACGTATTTGAATTAATTTTTTCTCCCTTGTGCCGAAACGTAATATCGATTAGCCCTACGGTGGCTACACACCCCCCCCCCCCCTTTCCATCCCTTCTAGAAGAACGACGGCCCTTGGAGCGAGTAGGACAGGCATGTTTGCAGATGCAAAACAAGATTACGTGCGGAGAGCAGGAGTTCAACACAGCAGATCGTGACGCTCAATGGCTGAATCAAGTGGTGACCTTTTGTTGTTTCAGCAGTTGTCTAGCGAATGTGAAACAGGCAGTCACACACTCTCATTCTCCCACTCGTATCCTCTGTTTGGATATGTTATCTTCATGTTTTGCATTTCTAATACAGGGAGCCGCTATGAATTGCAATCCACCGTAATCCTCAACGTAAAAGACGGAAGATTTGTCAATAAATCGCCGGTGGGCTGGCGCGCCGGAGGGAGGACTAAAATTAGGCACCTCTCTAGGCTGGTATGATGATAGCTCCCTCCGTACGAACCGTAAGATTGAGATGATCGCGAACAAGTCTTTTACACCGCCATGTTTTTTTTTTTTTTTTTTTCTGTTCAGTTAGTTCATTTTCTTTACTTTGTTGGGAAACATACAAAGTAAGCCGAAACCTTGCTCATTCTGCAATTGACTTTTCCTTCCCGCTGCTCTCTTGATGACCTGTGGTTTCCGTGAGCCTGTTCCTCGCCCCTATGTAGGTACCTTGAAACCTTCCTCACCTCCCTGCACAAGCGACCTTTCCCTCCAAGGCGCTCTCTATTGATATCTACACCTACCTACCTACTGTACTATCTTCTGCCTTTCTGACACATCACCTCTCTCAACCACGCCGTGCTTTTCCGTTTAAAATTGCCCAGCAGCAGGCACAGCGCAGCAAGCCACCACTATTCCAGCGCCCGTCGCTCGCTCGTGTTTTTGCCACCTCCTGAGACACACGGCGCGCGCATTCAAGCTCATGTTGCACTTGATTCCAGGTCCGGTCCAAACTGCCAACTCAGTGCCTGGGGCCTATATAGAGGGCAGATCTCGCCAGGTAAGCAGAGGGTAGCATCGCCCCAAGCCCTATCAATATCGATGTGTCAAATCAGAGCCCACGCCGCGTCCGCCAGAGCAAAATGTTGACACAGCCGGCCAGCACAGCATAGCGCAGTACAGCACACATCAGCTCCCGCTAGCGGTGCAGGCCCTGGCCCCCAGCTCTCTCTCCAGCCCTTCCAGGGGGTCGGTTTCCAGCCGTCTGGGCCTCGTCTCCTAGCGCAAACTGGCGCCTGCCAATCACCGCGCTGTGCCGGCCCTCCGCATTTTCCGAGGGAGCATTGAAGCTTTTTGCCATGCCGCCCTGCTTTTGCGCGGTACCTGAACCTGAACTCGAACTCGTCACCTGCACTTGGGGCACGATATGCTTTGGTTAGGCCGTCGGGCCGTCGAGTCGTTCCATTTCCCTTCGAATGAGAGACTTGGAAGGGCATCGAACCTCTCCTCCTTTTTGTTTCACCCTTTTTCATTTCATTAAGCTTTGGCCGTTGGTTCGACAACAAAAGCTTGGCAGCTAGGCGAGGCGGCGAGGCCGTTAACATGCCTACCGCTCATCTCGTACCTTGTGCGCCGCGTTGCAGTTGCACCATGCTAGCTCCCAATGGATGAGCCGGTAAGCACACATCAATCAAGAGAAACCGAGGGTGCTACCTACCAGGATACTACAATTACTAGTATACTGTTGTTGGTACGAAAGCATCTGCGACATGGATTCACTCAGGTTGTCAGGCTACTGCAATACTGCCCTCTACACTGAGTCAGCTGCTCGCCGTGCATGGTAGGATTTCCAGCTCGGCCCTGGTCCATCGTCAGATGATCACGGCCATGTTTGCGGGGATCCTTGCGTCTTCTGCGCCGTTGCTGATGCCAGCTCGATCTACCGTGGCATTCGAGACACCCGCCCTGCTGGGAATTGCGAGACAGCTCTGTGCTCTGGGGCCCTTCACGATGCTTACAATTGCGCAACCCAGGTCATCGGGCGCTTCGTGAACCAGGGGATCCTCACGATGATGCTCAGCCTTGTCGAGAGGGTGAAACCGCTTTACTGGGTCATCCATCTCGCTACAAGGGCATGGAGCTGCCAGCGACGGCTGAGCGCGCCCGCAGCTGCAGGAGGATTTCGGCACTATGCCCAATAACACACCTGCAGACGGTACCTACGGTAGACGGCTCTGCGACGAGACGACCTGGAGTCAATGTCGCTAGAGCGCACACGATGCGACGGCGGGAGATGCCTCACGAACCCTCGTCTCCAGCCGCACGGCAGCCCATCCTCCCGTGCCAAACACAGCCACACGCATATTACGAACCGCCAAGCTGAAAGCTGAATGGAGGCATTTTGGTCGCGAGCCTTGCGAGGATGCGATGGGATGTGCTGCGCTGGCCGTGCTGCTCACCTGCGGTCAGGCACTGCATCCTTCATTATGCAGCTGCCCGGCATGCTGATTATTGATCCTCTGGGATATCACTAAACACCACTACTAACCACTGCCCAACTTGCTAGTATACAGTATCCTGTGGCGCGAGCGTTATAATTATAGCATCGTAGAGTGCCCTACCGTAACACTGCAAAGGTTCCGTCTAAACAGCATCATCTATCACTTACATGACGCATGCTACCCATACAGCCCGCACTGCTCTCCCCTCACGCCATACGTTGTCGTACCCGTACTACACACGAGACACCTGCCGTTTTCTGTCCCCGGCTCAGTTGTTTCCATGGCACTTTTTTTTCCTGTCGATTGACGGCTGACGGCAACGACTCTATTCAACGTTAATCCGGCTCGCTCGGCGATGGACTGCCAAGGAGCCGATCTGTCGTTGCTGTCGCTGTAACGGTGTCAGCAAGGCGCACGCGTCCGCCGGAGCGACTCGGAAGCGAGAGTTTTGGGTGAATCTTGACGCTTTGATCGTGTAAATGCTGATTAAACTCGGATAAGAACAACATTGGAACTACAGGCGCCACCGGTCCAATGAATCGCCTACTGGAACTGTCCTGCTAGCTCTCGGCGCGGTGGAGTCCAAGACAACTGAATGAGATGAGTGACACCGTTCTTGGTCTTATTTTGCCCAAATTGTTCGGCCGGCGCGCAATGACCAAGAGGGCTCCAAGCTCCACCAACGAGAATCTTGCCCGTCAAAGCCACCAGAATCCCACGTGGAAGACAGGGGTGCTGTGGCTTTTCAAGCGAACCCCCTGGCGATCGCCGGGCCAGCGATGGGATGCCACACCTCGCCTCTTTCCAGCAAATCGCAGGTGCTGCTGGTTGGGGTAGACGATCCAGGGCGCTGGAGCGAAGACAAAAAGGCGTGTGAGCGTGTGTGTGATGACTGTTGCTCGCAAAGGGCTTTAGAGTTTCGCGGCCTCTGCCCTAGCATCAGGTACCTTTTGTAGTCTGCAATTGCTGAAATGAGAGATGCAACCTTTTGTGTGTGTGTGTGTGTGTGTGTGTGTGTGTTGATCGAGACGATGCTTTGGCTGTTACGGGGATTGTCGGGGCGGCTGGGAAAGTCAAGATGGCTCGGCTATTTCGCTTTATTTGTGTCGTTGTACCAATTGTCGGATGCGAAGGCTCTTGCCTCGGAGTACGGAGTACTGTGGACAATACGCGATCCGATGGAGCCGTGAGTGGTTCGAGCTCTGCCGAGTGCAGATTGCTGCGATGTAATTTAGCAGTAGCTGAAAGTACAGAGGTACGTACAATCCATCAGGAGTGCCCAACGCGGATGAAGGGATCCTATTGACATTCGACCACTACTACCCCGAATTGGGACGAATTCGTTTTCGCGCCGTCGTCGCATTGACTTTAGTAGTGGTGGTGCCCCTCATTCTCAGGCGTTGGGATATATGACGACAGCGCGCGGAGAAGCACGTCCGGCGTTGATGCTAACATGGCCCTACATCGAGACGGACGGCTATCCGCTCCCGTCGCTACTGTATAGTACGGTCCATTGGGTATTCGCAGGCAAGGAACAAACCACAATTGGACCCATCATGTCATCATACATATTCAAATCACCATAAAGTGGGCAGATCGTGGAGAAGGCGTGGTGCTGCCGCCTTTGTACAGGGTAGGCAAGCCATTGGACGCGGCGGGTGTAACGAATACGGCCCTGCTTCGTATTGGCAAAGGATGGAGGAGGCGTCAGGCTGCCTCTCACTCAATTAATCAATGCAAAGCAGCTGCAGCCTTGGCGACGATGATTGACTGACTGCTCGCTTCGGCATCGGCCCAGTGATCCTCCGGCAAACTCTATCTTACGCTGCCTGGCCAGGAAGGATTGCGAAGCCGCGCTGCTGCACTAGCCCGCAGCCACGGCCGTCGGTTTCGCGATGGCTTCAGCCTCTGCCTCTGCTAGCTGAGGGGAGAGCCCGCCAGCGAGGGTGTAGCGCGCAGCCGCCTGTGTGGCCGAGACGAAGGCTAGAACCACCGCACACACACCACGGGTCTAGGACGGCCGGCCAGCACGGCTTCAGCTCGCGAGCGCTGGAGCTACACCGTAGCCAGGGGTCTGCTGAGATGGATGGACAAACTCGCTTGTTGCGTCTTGTCTTGTCTCGTCTTGTCTGACAACGCATCGTCGAGATACGTAGCGCAGCCTGCAGGCAGGAGGGTGCGGAGTGCAGCAAGGTACAGTACGCGAACAGACAACGACGGACGGTACTTGCGCCCAATGTACCTCGCAAGATCCACGCATCTTTGGGGGTCCTGTCATGCGCGCAGCGATGCCGTACATCACATTGTGCATTGCATGGCTGGCGCGGTATTCTCGGCAAACCAGCGCTCGACGATTTTCCCGTTTCTTCACTTCCCGCAAACCCCCCCTCTGCGGGGGACAATGCATGCCCCAACGCCTTGGCCCTGTCTAATTGAACTTGTAGACACATAATTTTTTTTTTTTTTTTTTTTTTTTGATTGCTCGATGCTACGCAGACGCAACAAACCGTACGATGGGCGCCTGTATGCATGTCAATTGCATCTTTGCCCTTCGACCTGCCGTGTTGGACGCTCGACCCTGGCACTGACGAGACTGCCGCCGGCCAAGTCTGCCTGGCAGCGTTGCAGTACATGGGGACATCTGGCCTAGCATGTCTTACGATAGCCGCCGAGATGTTGCGGCGCTCGGCCGTATCCATCAGCATCGCCAGCCGTCCGCCGAGCTTCATAGCCGCCCTGCGGCCTGTTAACGCGACCAACCTGCCTGTGCATGGGAAAAAGGATACTACATACTACTACTACTACTACTACTAGGAATGTGCTGGAGATTAATGACCCGAACAAAGTTGCGGTGACGTGACGTGCTCTGCGCCCAATGACTCGTCGAAATTGGAACATGCCACCTCATACGCAGTAGAATGCGCACATGATCCATTGACCCGAAATACCCATGCCCAACTACTATGCGTTATCTCGAACTGATGAAAATGATAGATATCAAAAACATACATACCTTTGTGTATGTACCTACCTACTCACCAGCGACAGCCAAAAAAGACGGAGCAAAACATGCAGATTTATGCGGGCTGCATGGCCAGAGGCAGCTCCCGTCGCTCGGCACAGCCAATCAGACGCGACGCAGCCTTGTCGTTTCGCCTCACGTGGTGAGTCGAAACGAGGCAATTAATCAAATTACGACCCGGGCTGTTCGCGTTGATGGGCCAATCACGGCGCTTTGGTGTAAATGGGTGTCTCCCTGTTGAGCTACTTGTACATACAACGAAGGCGCCTTTTCAGCCTATCGTCCGGAGCACCTGGCGGACAAACAGGCCAAGATCTAGACTCTCACCTGAGATGAAGACAACAAGACCCCCCCTTCAACGTCGGACACGAGAATGGCACCTCGACAGGGCGGGAATTTTTAATTTAGCCTGGCCTGACGTGCCAGGTATGAGAGATCCAGACTGGACAATTTGCTGCTAACAGTATAACCTCCGCACATATCGCCATTTTTTTTTTGTGCTGGGGGGGCCAGTATGTACAAGCATACACCGTATTTGATAGCTTGCCTTCTTCTCCACCATTTCATTTACAGGTAGGTCGGTGTAGGTTTATACATGAGAATACGGAGGCAAGGGCAGCGGAATGGCCCGTTTGAAACGTTTGAAGATTGAGCATGGGTGCGATAACAGATGATTTGCTGATCCATTGCCCGGTTGAACCGAGGCATGCTGAGCAATGTCAATCCGTCGATTCTCATTACTTGAGAAATAGTAGGGCTACCCGGACGATGTGAAACAGCAAGACATGTGGCCGGGGACCCGTTATGATGTCAGTGTCTGGTCCGGGGGTCTCTGATCTGATCCGGAGCTTTCATGCCATGATAGTGGGCATTTATAAAAACAGTGGATTTGGACGATTCCGTGGCACTTTTGCATGGCATTACTCAGCTTGAGCGCTCAAACGTCTGGATGGTATGATGTCGATTCATCGCAGTTTTCTGCAATGCCATAAATGCGCTATGTGGCGATGTGCGCCGTAAAAAGAGTCAAATGTATAATATATGCGAAAGCTGTGTTTGTGACAAGACCGCAAAAGGTGGTGGTTTCAGCTTCAGGTTTTTCAGTATACGCGATACTAACTGGCATTACCAATGCCGATTCTTCCTCTTCCTCTTCTTCTCTTCCACACCCCCCCTCGTCGCTGGGCTCTCGCTTCCATCATGCAGCATCCTCGCCCACCGGAATCTGAGTTGACGTGATCCAGTTCTCCATCTTGGCCTGGCCCCCCAGGTTCTGCTGCGCCGTCTTCTTGGCTTCCTTCTTCTTGACGATCAAGCAGAGCACGCGGCCGTAAATCGCGAACCCTTCATATGACACGTCCATTGCGAGCTTCTTCTTATAGTCATCGTGGAACTGCCCCTCGGAGTCTGATGCGGGCGGTTCCACAGGGCCCCTGGAGCGTTTTGGCCGGCGACTGTCCGAGTCCACATCGATAACCGAGGCGCCGTCTGCGTCGTCGCCGTTGTCGTCGTCGGAACCTACAAACAAATCACCTTCGTCGTCGTCTTGGATGGTGCTGCTCCTTGGGCGTTTTGCTTGCCGGCGAGTGTTGGCGGATGGAATGTCGCTGAGCGCGATGCCCACGTTGTCGCTGTCCTCTTCGATGCGGATTGGTGCGAAATCACTGGCGTCGACGTCGACGGGGCTGGAGTTCGTTTCCGCGATAAGCTTGGATGCGTTGGACTGGATTGTAGACGGGCCTTTGTCGTGGAAGACTTTGTGTTTTGAGAGTAGAGAGTGTCGCGTGCTTGTTTCCATTAGGAACATGGATATTTCAAAGTCGTCTGCCAGCAAGTTAGCATCTCTACTTGTTTACTCGCGCCAAGTAATGATGTGCCGTGGGGAGAATAGAGAGATATATACCCTTTACGATGACATCTTTGATAGTCTTCTTCTTGGCGCTCTTCTTTTTACTTCTTTCTTTCTCCTCACGCAGCTTCGGTATCACCAGCGGCCGGATGGCTTCGATGACCTGGGGGAGAATTGGATTTCGCGGATTCAGAAGCCATGACTGTGCCAGTGCTGGATTGTCCAAGTATATCCTGCATTCAAGGACAGAGTACTTTGTGATTCTTAAATACCGGCGTAAGGGCGCCATTTTGTTTCTTTCTACTACAAATAAATGCCTGCTTGTCGTGAAGAAGCGTGAACGTTGAAAAGGGGAGCTGTCAACGCTCGCGCTTCATTCGCCAGTGATGTAATCGAGGCTCTGCCCCACGCTCGTCCACTAAAAAACAGGGTCCAGCCACTGTGAAGCTCCCGCCATAGCGGCCAATTGGAGCCATGGATCTCAATTGGCGCGGGGGAATTGGTGGCATGTCGCGAGATATTGGCTGCTAGAGACGGAAAAAAAAAAAAAAAAAAAAAAAAACCTTCATTTCCTTGGGATTGCCGTGCCAAAGAACGCCAATTACGCCGCATTCTGCCCAGTGAGGCCCCGAGGCCCAGCGCGTACCAGTCCTCCGGCATGGTCTTGGTACGAAAATGTCAAAGTCATGGAAATCGACGTTGAGGCTGCCCCGCTCAAGCTTCCCGTAAGCTGGCTCTCCTTGCACATTGAAGTTACGATGCCAATCTCAAGATGATAGCTTGCTAACCATTGATTGATGCCCAGAGCTCGACCGAATCCAAAGTTCCAACAGCAACTCCTGCGCGACTCCACGGATGGCTTCTACAAGTGGCAGACAGACAATAGACCCAAGGAGAACCCGTTTGTGCTCCACGATGGCCCGCCATATGCCAACGGCCCGCTCCATGCCGGCCATGCGATCAATAAAATTCTCAAGGACATGATCAACAGAATACAGGTGCAAGGAGGTAGACGGGTCATGTACCGGCCGAGCTGGGACTGCCATGGCCTTCCCATTGAGATGAAAGCTCTCGGGGAGAGCGGCACAAAGGGACTGAGCCCGCCCAAGATTCGAGAGTCTGCGAGGCGCCTGGCAAGCAAGACGATTCTGGACCAGATGAAGGGATTCCAGTCGTTTGCAGTTGCCTCTGAATGGGATAATAAATGGACCACCATGGACCGCGCCTTTGAAATCCGACAGCTTCGTGTGTTCCAGAAGATGGTCCGCAGCGGCCTCATATATCGCAAGCACAAGCCGGTTTACTGGTCGATATCGTCGCGCACGGCTCTGGCCGAAGCAGAGCTGGAATATCGCGACGATCATGTGTCGACTGCTGCCTATGTCAAATTCCCCATCATGTCTGATTGGAGCTCGATTCCCGGATTGAACGAGTTTAAAGGACGACTGTATGCTGCCATCTGGACAACTACCCCCTGGACGCTTCCTGCCAATAAGGCGATTGCTGTGCACGACGAGCTCGAATATGCGTTACTGAAGGTCGGAAACGATGGTCTCTTGGTCGCGGAGAGCCGTATCGAAGAGGTGCAAAAGAATATACCCTCCGCAGTGCTTGTTGCGAAATCGATTCCTGGTTCACGGTTAAAGGGTCTGCAATATCGGAATAAGCTGAGGGGGGCTTCCTCTACTTTGCAGCCCATCGTTCACGCTGATTTTGTTTCTGCTGATTCGGGAACTGGGCTGGTTCACATGGCGCCCGGGCATGGACAAGAGGATTACCAAGTGTGCTCGGCATTGGACATTGACGCTTTTGCACCTATTACGGATGAAGGCTACTTTACTCCTGAGGCTTACCCGGATGACCCTGAGAAACTAACGTCTGCGCCCTCTATTCTTGATGGTGGAAGCCAAGCTGTACTGAATCTGGTTGGAGAAGATGTGCTCTGGACTCATAAGCTTCAGCACAAGTACCCATATGATTGGCGCACCAAAAAGCCTGTCGTCATTCGTGCTACGGCACAATGGTTCGCAGACGTCGGCAGCATCAAGGAAGATGCCTTGCAGGCATTGAGCAAGGTGCGCTTTGTACCAGAGTCTGGCAAGGTTCGTCTGGAAAGCTTTGTCAAAGGTCGAAGTGAATGGTGCATATCCAGACAGCGATCTTGGGGTGTGCCTATTCCGGCCCTTTACGATGAAGCTGGAAATGCAGTCATGACGGATGAGTCCATCGAACACATCATTTCTGTCATGGAACAAAAGACATCGGATGCTTGGTTTTCGGATAGCGCAGACGATGCAACTTGGATTGCACCATCGCTAAAAGGAAAATATCGTCGTGGAACTGATACAATGGATGTTTGGTTTGACAGCGGAAGCAGCTGGACAGAGATTGGACGTCCTGTGGATGTCTACCTTGAAGGCTCTGACCAACACCGAGGCTGGTTCCAGTCAAGCCTCCTGACATTTGTGGCCGCTCAAACAGCAGATGGCAAGTCTGGAGCTGACATTGCCGCGCCATTTGGAACACTCATCACACATGGCTTTACACTCGATGCGCAGGGCAAGAAGATGTCCAAGTCTCTGGGAAACACCATCGGTCCTAGCGAAATCATGGACGGCAAGCTTCTGCCTCCCTTGAAGAATAAAGGAAATGACACTGTTACGCGATATGATGGGCTTGGCACCGATGCCCTGCGACTCTGGGCAGCAAGCAGCGATTTTACATCTGATATCCTAGTGGGAGCATCCATCTTGCAACCGATACACAGTGCACTGATCAAGTACCGTACCACTCTGAAGATGCTGCTCGGGTCACTACATCAGTCTGCGCTCCAGGCACCGTTGACAAAGCTTGACCAGATTGCCATTTTGCAGCTTCAGGATGTCATGGCCCAGGTCTGGGAGGCATATGGCAACTACGAATTCCACAAGGCTACGGGTCTGATTAACCGATGGATCGCGACGGATCTCTCTGCCTTTTACCTGGAGGCGCTGAAAGATCGCCTCTACTGCGGCGACGGGGGCGGTGTCTTGGTGCCCATCTTGATCGGATTCTTGCGAATGCTGTCTCCGATAACGCCGATGCTGGTGGAGGAAGCCTGGTCTCACAGGCCAACGTGGATGGCAGAAGATTTGTAAGTTGTGCTCTTGCCCGCATGTGATTTCTCATCATTGGTGCCTGGAGGACCTTTTTCATGACTTCTCCAACAAAGCGCTAACCCCCTCACAGGTCATTCGAGAATCCGGCACGGCAACTTTACAACTCACGTGTGATTGATCCCGCGCGCTTGACGATGGATCAGGCGCAACTTCGTCTTGACTTGCCTATCCTGTCTGCCGTGCACGACGCAGTCAAGGCGGGGCTGGAGCAGGGCCGAGAATCAAAAGCCCTCGGCAGCTCGCTCCAGTGCTCCGTCAACATATCCGTGAACGACGACCGACTGGCGGCCGTTTTGGATAAGTACTTGGACGAGCTGGACGCCATGTTTGTGGTGTCATCCGTGGAGTTGAACCGCCCCCTTGCGCCCGAGAGCCACGACTGGTGCTATTCAAGGGAGTTTGCAGTGGACGGCGTGCAGGGCGCTGTGCATGTGCTGCCGCCAAAGGGGAGCAAATGCTCGCGGTGCTGGAAGTATATTGCCGAAGAGGAGGATGGGCTGTGCGGACGATGCGATGAGGTTGTGGCAGCCTGATGTGCCCTGTAGATCTTTTCTTCTAGAATCTGTAAGTCCATGCATCATGATGCATGGGTGCCGATGTACATAGGTGGTGCCTGGTTTGTATGTCTCGTAGAAGATGGCTGTACGATAGACGTGTGTTGTATAAAGAAATGAAGATACATGTTAAGGGGAAAAGAGAATTTAGATGGAATGAATGAAATCAATATCTCTGAAAACGGCATTGATATCATACGTGCCGAGAAAATAGGCTTCTGACGTGACGAGATGGCGCTTGTGCATGATTTTCATGTGTGATGCACGATTCGAGTGTCAGTGACATGCTCGTACATGCTGGGCGCACTAAAAGGAAAAAAACCGGATCTCATCTCCAAAAGCAGGGGCAGGCATTCGCTAGATTTTTGGTTTGATTTGCCTTGATTCAACGCATACAGCAGTTGGAGATTGGAGGCCCCAAAAATGTCCGAGCTTCAGCCGCAAATGAGGACCCAGGCAAAAAGCCACTGGAGCGCAGAACGGCAGCCCGAAGCTGGTTGCGCGTCCCCAAAGCGAAATCTGGGCTTGCGCTGCGCCTCTTTGCAAAAAAACGGAAGCATTGGGGCAATCATGATCCTCTCTGCTACTACATGTAGACGCTATTGCTGCTAGCAGAGTTTTTTTCTTTGTCCCGAGGGCGATCAGCCAATCGTTGTAGCATCTGAATACTGCTCTTAGTCTAGTCGTGCCTTGCTTGATGCGCATCACCAAAACTCGTTCGCCTGTTTCCCATCCCTACATGTAGCGGAACTTGCAACACCCCTCATTACAACTTTCCCCCCTTATTCTCTCAACCTCGTCTGCGTTGTACCAAGTTTTCATTCTTGTCATTTTCTTCTTCTCTCCTCCTCCTTGTTCCTCTACTCTCCATCTCCTTGCAGCAATTCTTAATTATGCGGCCTGCCCTCTCGCGCCTGCAGTAGCACCATCTCAACCAACGGGCATCAGAGCTGGCGACTATGTACCGGTGCCGACGCAATGGCCGATCATCACATGCCTGCGCCGCGGTCTGCAGGATTCTTGTCAGCTAGCCACCGAGACGGGCGACGAGATGGCCTTGCGACGCCGGAGCGCCGGCGCAACAGCAGCCACGAGATGGGCAAGTCGAGCGTTGCGACCAGCCAGCGGGAAGACGACGACGACCTGCTCCACGACGACCACGACCCCCTGAGCTCCAGCCATACAGAGGTCTCTTCGCATGCCGACGACGGACACGCACACGCACCCCGGGACGAGCGCGCGCAGAAGAAGCACAAGGGCCGGCTGGGCGGCGGCTTTCTGCTGCACGACGCCTTTGGGGGAGGACGGCTGCTGGGATCTCGTCGACAGCGGGCTGCTCACGCCCAGACGCCTGCTCCTCCAATGCCGCAGCTGCAGCTGGGTGGGCGTGATGCTTCGTTTGAGGCTGGTCCAGGCCCTGAACGGGGCATGCGCCAGAGCTCGGCGCCCATCCGGCCGTCTGGAGAGCCTGCCAACTCGCCGCCAAACACTGGCCATTCGGCCGAGGGCAGGATGCTTGCAGACTCTCACCTCCAAGAGCCGCACCCTGTGGCCGACTTGGATTCGTCGCAGATTGTGCATATGGCGCTCAGCCTGAGCGAGTCTCGGCGCCTGGCCTCGCGACGAACCGGCCATAGAACGGCCGCTCCTCCGCGACTCGCCCCCCTGCCGGACGGGAGCTCTTCGAATAACATCCGACAGCATCTTCAGCAGCAGCGCAAGTTTTCACGGACGGAATCCCCCAGTCTACTACAGGAACCATCGTCTGGAGCCTTGGTCCCCGGGTCGAGAGGCAGCGGAAACTTCCAATCCTCGTTCGAGGGCGCCCACGATTCGCAATACCGCTATCAGTTCTCTGCGTCGACGCTGGCCAGAGCGCACAAGGCCAAGATACATCTCGAGCTATGGGCGCAGTATAGGCGATTGCTTGACGTGCTGCCTCCGCTGAAGCCGGGTCTCGAGAGGCCTACATCGGGGAGCTCACCAGATTCTCCGTTGGGAGCAGGCTCCCAAGCGCTCGCTGTAACGCTCGGCCGGCAGTACAACCCCCTGCAATACATTCGAAATCGCAAAGTGCGAGCCCGTGAGAGGAAAGTCATTGACGGGAAGCGGCAGGGCTTCAGCGATGTAGACAGCGTCAGGCAATGGGTTGATACGGTCTATCGACAAAAGTCAATCGTGGGGACGCCGCTTGCTGATGACGGGCCTTCTATTCCTCCCTACCACTCTGCCGGAGAGGCAGACATGCTGCTTTCGCCTGCGGACACTGCTGCCAGACCGCGACGGCCTCGGGTGGACTGGTTTTTAGACCCTTGCGATGTCATCGCCGACGCGTACTGGCTGGAGCAAAACGGACACAAATATCTCATTGAAGATCGCCATTGGCGTAAAATATTCCCACCTATATCCTCTGATTTGAGCAGGCCTTTGTCTCGAGAAGTTGAGGAATCTAGCAGCAAGATCTCGCCATTCACAACGAGGGATTATGAGGCGACTGAACCTATCCCCGAAGGAAAGGAATTCGGACTTTCAAAGGTTCGCTCAGAGTTATCGCATACCAGCGCCAAGGATCGAGCCAAACAAAAGTTTCAGAATATAAAGGGCTTTCACCATCGACATGCAAGCGGTGGCGGTGGTCACCACGGGAAGGATTCCTCTTCCGAAGATTCAAGTAGCGACAGCGACAGCGAGCCAAAGAAGAGGGCGAAGCTGGTTCGCAAGGGAACCATTTCTAGCAACTCAAACGATTTACTCCAGAAACAGATGATGGAGATGGTGGCCATGGAGGCTCGCGAAAGAGAGCTCGAAGAGTCGGCCTTGGTGCATAATGAGAGCGCTGATGACCGAAGCATTGAGCAGCCTCCGTCTCGATTCCACAGCAGAAGAGGCTCTTCTGTGGCGGAGATGAGCGACTCCGAGCGCAGAGCTGCCATGTTCGACAGGGTGAAGCAAGGATCTCCGACTCGCCTGAGTGTTGATGCCAATCACCATTCCATTTCTCCAGGGAAGCGACTCTCTCTTCCCAACTCACCAGAGGCCATACCCATTCGCAACGGCAAATCTGAGTCGGTTGCCAGCGTTGATACTTCGCCACTTTACAGCCGATCGACGTCTCCTACCAGAAACCCCATCAACAAGATTAAGCAGTTGATGCGTGACAAGAATGGCGAAGCTCGCGGGGGACCTTTATTGGACGACCCTTATGATGATGGACAGGGCCGACTGTCGAAACGCGAAACTAATCTGGCACGATCAGGCTCGACGTCCACTCTGGGCAGGGGCAGGCGCCAGTCTAGTCCTGCTGGAAACTTGCTCTCTGGATCGGATAGCAGCAAGAATCTCCGCCCAATGGCCAGCGCTCGGCTGCGAACCGATGAGGGCGTTGGCCTACGAGGCATGTTCAAAGGGCCGCGCATTGACAATGTGCTCCGAGGCGGTGTTTCAAAGCTGGGCGACATGATACGGAAGAAGGACGCCCCTGGCGAGACACCGGATGTCGATACGACGGATGAGTCCGACAGTGATAGAGTGAGAGGACGGAGATCAACACCAATGAATCTATCGCGGAAGCCCTCCACAAGGATTCAAGAAGGCCAGCCCAAGCATTTCCTCGACACGATGCCTGAATTCCGGCACATGCCTAGCTACCGCAGCTTTGCCAATGGCGGAGAGAAGCTCACCAAAGCTGATGGGGTTGCAAATCCTGGTCGTCGGCCCGGCGAGCTTGACCTTCTCAGGCCCCCTCAGATTAGCATTCGAAGCGCCTCGTCGTCTGCATCTCCCCCGATTTCACGCAAACTTCGCCTAGGAGGAGACTCGGACGTCTCCGACCCCGAATCCTTGCTGAACAACAGCATAACCGACGGAGTTCGAGACGCAGACAAGCGCCTGAACTCAGCCATTTCTCTCAGCGACAAGGATAACCAGCATGGACGCTCGCTGAGCCAGCACTGGTCGATTGCGGATCGTGGCTTGCACGGCCCTGCGAAGCTGACGAAGCGCGAAGTCGCCAGGATGCGGGCTCTGATACTCAGCTCTGGCGTCATGGCCATGGAGATGCACCGCCGCGCATACGAGCAGCACAAGCCCTTCAGCAAGGAGAACCTCGCGTTGAACGAAGCCACCTCCCAACAGGAGCCCGGCGGCGTCCCCTGGACGGACATCACCAGGCTTACCCCCTACCAAGTCCAGGTCAGGCTCCAGCTCCACGAGCAAAAGGGGCCCTTTTGCGAGATGTACCCCCTCGCCGCCCAGACGCTCGGCGTGGCCATCCAGTCGTGGGGCCAACGATGGCAGTCGTCGGCCGACTACTTCAGGGACAAGACTGTGCACGCGCTGCGCACGCGCGTCTGGGAAGTCCGCACGCACCTTGCCGACGACCTGTCCGAGATGGCGCGCAAGGCTGCCGACGAGGCGGACGAGATCAGCCGCGACCTGGCGCTCGGCCAGCCGCTGAAGATTAAGCACGTCGTCGACACCATGGAGAAGATGCTGCAGACGCGCCGCAGGAGGTTCCGCTGGCTGCGGCGCGGGCTCTGGCTCACGGTGGAGTGGCTGCTCGTGGGCTTCATGTGGTATGTCTGGTTCATGGTGATGATCTTGCGCGTCTTCCTTGGTGTTGGGAAGGGTGCTTTGCAAGGCGTCAAGTGGCTTTTATGGCTATGATGGAGACATTTTTATACTCTTTCTCTAAAAGGGCATTGGATGAGAAATTCATCGATATGACGCTCCATAACACAATTACTATCAACCTTATGGGAAATCAGCAATCATATAGCTGTGGCTTCCCAATTTTTTTTTTGTTTCTACTTTTCTTTTTCTTGTCTGATACCCCTCCCTTCAACCATTGTCAGTTTCAAAGCACTTTTATATTATCAAACTTGGGTTTTCTTAGTGCCTTGTTTTCTTCTTTTTTAATGCTGTGTTTTTGGACTCGAAGGGATTAACTCGGTGCATAGCCATGGAGTGAGGTAGCAAAAAATCATCTTTTTTCTCAGTCTTGGCTTTACTTTTTTTTTTTATTTATGTATTTTTCAAAATGAATAAATATCAGATTATCTCTCTTAACAATTTTGAAATATATTGACTTTCTAAAACATGTTATGAAATCCTCTTCTACTGCAAACTTTATTATCCTTTCGGCTGAGAAATGTATTTTTTTTTTAAAAAGAAAATTTCTATCTATATATAAGTGAAGATGTGTAGACTCTTTGTCTTTCTCTTCTTTCAAAAAATTAACGCAGCATGAATTTTGAAAAGTGGAAAAATTTAAAATAGTAATGACAAATGGAGAAGATGAGAACAAGTATATTTCTTCGCCTGTTGACGGGAAATTTGCCTAGAAGAAGGGAATAGGAGGATTACAGGAATAACGCTGCGTCTGCAAGCAAAGTCTAACAGCGACGAAGGGAAAGTGAAATTCAAGGTGAAGACAAGGATAGGACCGAACGGAAGCAAACGCCACAGCATTACATCTCCAAGGCATAGGAGGAATAATCTACTCGATCCTCTTTTTGCCCTCCTCTGCGTTGATGAAACGGGCAGTACTTAATCCGCGTTCATGTCTAGCAACAAACGATCCAATGACCTTGTCCTTTCTAGCCTTGGAGAAGTTGTCGGCGTAGCCATCAACGGCATAAGACAGCGGGTTCAGACGAGGCCAGTTTACCTGCAAACAAGTGTTAGTTACCAACGAGTCAAAGGAGAGAAAAAGAGAATCATCACATACATAGAGCATGCCGTGGGTCCAGACAAAGTAGAAACACCAAGCTGCCACGCTGGACCAGAAGAGAATAAAGAGCCGCATGGGGAGAACGCTCGAGTTGGGTGGTCGTGGGGTAAAAATGCCCACGAGGACGATGAAGGCGCTAAAGGCAAGGATGTAGGGGATAGCCTGGATGAGAATCGGCCGTCTGTCGCCAAAGATGAGATTGGTGCCGGCATTGGCTTCTCCCGGCTGGTACACTCCGAGGAAGAGGTCATAGGCATCCTGACGAGGGCCGTCGAGGAAATTGTTGAGACAGTATCTGGTGACACCAATACGGCCGTCTTGCAGGGCTCCCATTTTGGTACGCTTACCAGTTCTGGTGACGTCGGTCTTCATGGCGCCCGTTCCAGAGTAGGCCGTGGACACAACATCGGCATTGTCGGCCCAGATGTTGCGGAAGAGGACCTCGAACTCGGGATCCTCGTTGCGGAATGTCGAGCCCTGTGCGAGCAGACCGACATCTACCAGCATGCGGTCGAGCATGTGGCGAGCGAAGATGCTCTGGACGACGTTGGTACGGTCGAGGCAGTCCATGCAGTTTGTGCGCATGACGCTGGTCTGCAGGCTGCGGGCTTCGATCCGTCCGTCGTTGTTTCCAGGCATGTCAACGCCGCGGAAGTATCCCTGCGCATCAACAGCTTCACGAAGCCTGTCGACGATGGCATGGGCCTTGTGCATCTGCATGCCCTTTGTCTCGCTGTGATAGTCAAAGTAGACGTAGTGGAGGCGATCAAACTGTTGGCGGCTCGAGCCCGGTTGGATGGTCGTAAACTTCTCATCAGTGAGGCGGTTGGCTTCCCGCTGCTCTTTGGGCATAGTGACGAGAGCCTTGGTCATCTGCTCGTAAGACTCCTTGACCTTTTGCTCTCGCCCCTTGTGGTTGACCAGGTTGATGAGGTAGTTGTCGCCGTAGATACGGATCTGCTCTTCGAAATGCTTCGCTGCCGCGGCGAGAGCAGCATCGGTGCTGCGCACCTGAATCTTGGGTGTGTATTTCAAGTTGTTAATCTCGGACCAGAAAGTTGGCACGCTGCCACGGGTTTGGACGTAGGACAGGACCTGCACCTCCTGGCCTGCCGACGTGCCAAACTTGCCACTCTGCATATCACTGCTGCCTGCGAACCCTCCCAGCCCTGTACTGCTGTCGTTGAGAATGACTATCTGCTCCGTCTCGTTGTAGTTGGCGACATGGCCCTCCTCATCTACGCCACGAGTAAAGAATCGAGTTCCACCACGGTATCGCGAGCGTCGGGAGATTAAGATGATGGTCAGGGGCGTGCTCTTGAACTTGGTCTGCTTGATTTCGAGCATACCAAAGATGCAAGGCAGGATGTACGGGTCGGTAGCAGGCTGCGGGCCAGGCTGGCTGCGTGAGCCGGCGGTCCGGAACCGTATCAGCTCCGACTGCAGATGCTTGTTATAGAAGAAGCGGTCATCTGTCCTCAGCCATAGGGGTCGGGAGGTGTCGGCATGGGATTGGCGCTGGATGGAGTTGGTCAGGTCGGTCGAGTAGGAAAAGTACAGCGGCGCCTGAGCCAGGAAAGTCTTGAGGAGGTTGATAAAGGTGTCTTCGTCCGGGTCGTGGATCTGTCGCTCGCGCATGGGGAGAATCTCGGTCGAAATGACCTTGTAGATCATCTGCCCCTTGAGCCTTCCCATAGGCTGGGCTTTGCTGATGATGATGACATACTTGTCTGTATTCCCATCGTGATTAGAGCTCGTTCGGTATGAATCGCGGCGTGACCTGTGAGCCCGAAGCTCTGGAGAAACTGACCTAGTGGAAGCTGGATGATGCCAAGAATGCCGGAGATGCTGGAGACGCGCGTCGCTCGCTTCGTTGAATTGAAGCCGCCCTGGACCAGGCGGATGTCTCCCATCGGTCGGTCAATCACCAGGGACGGCGCATCGGGCGACGAAGGCGACGTAAACGTATAGGCATCGCTGGTGACCTTGAGGTTAATATCGCGATAGGGCAGCTTAGCTGCCGCTAGGTGCGCCATTGCTCTGAACAGCTATGGAGTACAGGCACAGCGCCGTTGGTTGTATCCGCACAGCTCTCTGGGGTCTCTAATTTCTAAAGGTTGCCAGCCCTGTTTGCTGTGTTGTGAATAGCTTAGCTGTTTTGGTCCCAGATCAATCACATGAAGAATGAGGGAGATGCGATGTTGCTGTAATGCCAGCTAAGGACGTGGGAACTGCACCGCCTCACCCAGTGGTCAAAACGTCACTGCAAAGCCACACTTGGCAAAAGGGGGAGTGGCGCAGTTTTTCTGATTATTCCCCCCTATAGAGCCTTGGAGGGGCAACGCAATATCAAAGAGCAAGGAAGGGCAAATAAAAGGGTTTATTGCCTCTCCCTTTCACGTAACGGAATTGATATTTCAAGGAGCCTCGTATAGTATCTCGTACAGAGTCTCGTACGGCGCCTCGGGTACGAGATTAACATTCATCGGGCGTCTGATGATTGTTTTGGATTGGCTACAATTAACATTAAGTTTCATTCGTCTCTTCGTAAACTTTCTAGGTAGCTGATACAGTACTAGTATATCCAAAATAAGGAAAAAAATGGCTTATCAAAGATTGCAAATAGAAAAAAAGTAAGATGGTGGAAATGGAGGCATCGAAAAAAGCACTTTAATGGGTATCCTGTGCCTCTTATGCCTCCGTGCAAAGCCCAAGTCCTGACATCAACTCCTCAGCCGTAACGTCAATAGCCCCTGACTCCCTATCCTCAATGCCAAATCCAATAAAAAGCTCGTCGTCCAGGTATCCGTGATACGTAACGCCGGGACGCTTCCAAGCGATGGATGTAACATAAAACATGTCTGAGGTGTCTTTGTCCTGTTGCTGCTGGCGGCCGTGGATCCAGAGTGGCTTCTTCGACACGGCGTGCATTGCAAAAGGTGCGTGCTCCTGGAAGAGCATAAGGTACGGCTCGTAGACTCCGTGGAAGTTGTAAAAGGTCTTGTGCTGCCATATGGTGAATATGAAGGTGTTACTTTCATTGGCAATGCAGATGGCATCTGTTCGCTTGCACATGGTAATTTTAAGCGAGTTGGACGCTTGATGGATCGACTCGAGAGAGTTGAGGATTGGGGGGTAGTATTTTGCCATGCATTTGGCATCTTCCGCCTCGGTTCCGATTGACAGATCGAGGCCAACTGTGCCATCGGCGCTGATTTGAGCAAAGGCTCGTTTAGGCGAGACGTCGTAGTGGATGTACATGTTGCCAAAGGGATCCCAGAAAGGAAACCAGTTCTTCTCAATGGCATTCCAAGGCAGCGGGCGCTGCATCTCTGTACCCTCCAGGAAGATCTGAGAACCGGCTTCCTTTCCTCTCCAGTCAACAAGTTCACGAAAGTCTTGAATGAACTGGCCGAAGCATGTGAACTGGGAATTCGAGCCGTACACGATGTATGGCGTATCTGGGCCGTACACAACACGGGCGTCATGAGGACCGATGTTGGAGCTGAAGTAGGCGAGGTCGCCCTCACATTTGCCACCCTTTGTTGGCACAACAGGGAGGGCATTTGGAGGCTGAAGGCATCGTAAGACGTTGCCCTGAAAAGCGGCGTTGCAGACAAGTTCTGTGAAGTAGACGGTTTGCTCGGCCTCGCCTCGCACCATCTGAGCTGCCACAATCCACGTATTCTCTAGAGTTGGGTGAGGGATGATGTTGGGGTTCATGCCATTGTGCTTGCCGGCAAAGTCGATGGAAAAGTATTTCCCGTCTGAAGTCGAGGCTGAGAAGATCTCATGATGAGAGGTCTGAATATCAAGAGGGACAGACTTGTTCCCTGTGGGATACGACTTTGGAGCATCTCCCGCGGCCTCAGGCTTTCCAAAGCTTAGAGGCACTTCCGCTTCTTCTCCATGAGTTAAGCCGGCATTTTCTTTGCCCTGACTGAAGTCGGGTTTGCCGTCGGCTGGCTGCATCCATCGATTTATCCTGATTTCATCTGGTGATAGCCTATATGTACTGATGATGGTGCAGAGGATGATGAGAGCAGGCACCACATAGAGCACTGAGCGCCTTATGTCTCTTCCAAACATTATGAAGCCACGGATAACCAGCAGCTGCTGGCCTAGAAATATGGATCGTGTGGCGCGAGCTGTCTTTCCAGGACGAGACGACGTCCTCACTGACAGGGGAAGCTTCCTCAATTGGAGTTGACGGTGGGTTTCCGCTCTTGGCGATGCAAAGAGATGCTGGTATCCGTATGTACGCCTGCCGGAACACGGCAGCAAGGGCACTGCTAAGTCAAGCCTAGTAGGAGCACAGTCGAGAAAGGGAGACTGCTTTGAAGCAACCTGGTCGCTTGTGCGCGTGGGGGTTCAATAACTAGGTAGGCTGGGGACGAGAAAGGGAATAACTGGTAATTCTGGAAGCTCAATTCTGAAAAAAAAAAAAAAAAGGCCCCTTTGAGATTAATGTTCGGCAGGAAGCATGTGGCGTTGTAGCATTGAGGAGTTAGAATTACGCAAGATAACTCTAGACGCTTAATGCGAGGCTGCGTACGCGCACCCGGATCGACGCCACCACAGCCTGGTTCCCAGATGCAGCACCATCGAGATGAGAGACGATACAAAGAGGAAGTCAAAAGCCCCAGGCGGGCCAAAACGAGCCAAGCTGGTGATTTACGGCTCCACCGCGAAATTGGGACTCTGGAGTCGCTTAGCACGGCGATATGGACGGTGTCGATGGCGGAGAATGGAAATGAACTAGACGCTCAGGCCTGGATGGAGATGTGTGCAGAAAATTTTGCAGTTGCAGGGTTCAATGGCCGCCGATTGGGATCCGAGATGCGGCGGTGAGAAGATGAGAAGCAATGATGGCGACTGCAAGCCATACGATGTGTTGGATGTGCAGCCAATGTGGCTCGGTGAACAGGCACTGTCCAATTACTATACGGCACTCGTATTCCAGTCGCGTAACAGCAAGATGGAGCACTATGAGAATTGCAAGGGCAAATGATGTCAGAGGCTGCTATGCGTACGTAGCGAATGACCGAATTCTTCCTTATCTGCTTTGTACAAGTATACAACCTATTACTTGGCTACTGCTAGACAAATGCTCTTAGTGAGCCAGCGTAATGAGGATGAGCAGTCTTGCAGACTCAAGTGGAGACGGCTGCTCTCGCCACGGATTGGCCACGGATTGGAACGTACCAGGGAGCCCGGCACGCTGAGATGGAAGAATGTAACCTTGGAGGTGTGGCTAGCACTATAATCCAGACATTGCAATACCTGGTGATGCTGTATCTGCAAATAGGCACTACGGCTGCTGAGACAGTCTGGTCAGATGAGGCGGACAGAGACTCAGTCAAGCTGTGGAAATCTGGGAACTAGGGCATAGCACCTAGAAGCCAGAAGCAGAGGGATTGTCATATGCAAACGCAGAAGCCGAGGGAAAACAGGATGCGATTTCCCCAAAAACCCCAAAACTCCAAGTCTTTACTGCAACAGAGCAGAAGCACTTGTCCCTGTACATGTACCTGTACTCGCCCATTCTCCATAATCTTTATCCCATGTCCCACCTCCACATATTAGCGGCCTCCACCAAGAGACCAGGGGCAGAGGCACATTCAACCGGGGCCACAGAGGGAAAAGAGAAAAGTTGGGCCAGATTCGGCTCTAGCGGCCAGCCCTTCTGCCAGGCGCAGATCAGCGATCGGCACTGCGCACTGCCGGAATCAAACAAGGTCGCAGCGGGGATGGGGACAGGCGCTTAGACTGCTTCTGGGCATTTGACCGTTGCGTGGGTTTTTTTTTTTCTTTCCTTGTGGCATGTCGCCGCGTGCCCCGGATTTGAGAAGAGGGAAAATTAGAGATAGAAAAAGGAGAGGGATGACATTATGATGACGAGGGCTGTGTGGGTAGAAAGAAGGGATAATCTAGATTTCTGCGGTTGTTGATAGTATTGGATTTGATGCTCTTCATACAGCCAAGTAGTGGCTGTCAAAACTGTGGCACATGCGTTACACAAAAGCCGAGGCATCTATCCCGCTGCTTGGCAGACTCCAGCCAACGGCCAAGCCAAGCAGATAGACGAGATCGCCCCAAGCAACCAAGTTAGGCAATTCCTGTTCAGCCACATCCGCAGACAAACGTGCGATGAAGATACTGCACGGAGCAGCCTCAGCCCCTTGGACGGACATTAGTCTACTCTACCTAGTTGCTTTAATAGGCACAGTATAGAGATTAATATTGTCGACAAGCCCTGGTGGTCTACAATCGCCAGGAGATGGCTGCTCCAGAATAACAACCGACTAACCAAAAGAAGCAAAACCGTAGAAGTCGCTTAGAGAAGAAATGAACTTCTTTCGTTGGTCGAGTGAGCCGGAAAAATGGCCACGGTACTTAATTTCAAAGTGAGAAAAAGCCGCTGATGACATTACCCATGTTTGTTGGCCCCTTGGCTAGATACACCGAGCCCTAAAAAGCATCCAAATCCCAGATGAAGTTGTCTTGTATGTATGTACATGTACTCGTTTGCGCCAAGAGCCCATCGACCAACCACCAACATGCAGCAGTAGTTTCATTAAAATATGCCGAACCCATATTGCCCGTCTGCAGGAACAGGCAAGTGCCCGTAGCCTGTCAAAAATCCTTCGGCCGAAAAGAAGAAGAAAAAAAAAAAAAAAAAAAAAAGAAAGAAAAATAAGATGAGTCGTCGGCCGGTTTTTCCTTCTAGAATAACATTAACAAACCATTAAAATCGCTCGCTCGTAAACATGCAATTTTAGTCTCACGCCCTGGCCTGCTTCCCGAGCAGCAACGGCTCTGGACCGCCGCCCAGCGTCTTGCGGTACAGCCACGACGTAAAAGTCACGCTCGGCGTGTCCACCCATCTGGTGACCGCGTCCGCCAGCGCCAGCGTCAGGGGCAGCAGGATCAGGTTGGGCACCAGGAACGAGACTTCGAGCCCCAGCGGGCCCGACTTGGGGAGGTACAGCTTGTCCACCCAGTGTGGGATGTGCCGCAGGTGCTCGTCCGTCTTCCAGCCGGTGGCGGCGTAGAACCGGTCTCCCAGAATCGTCAGGATCGGGCCGTGGACCATGTACAGCGCAAAGGAAATGCGGCCCAGGTACTGGCAGAAGCGCGTCTCGAAGAAGCGCCTGAGCCAGGCAATGCGCGGGATGGCCGCTACCAGAAAGGTGGCCGCGATCCAGAGGTAGAACCACTTGTAGTCGAAGACTGCCTGGGGCTTGAACCAGCCCAGGTAGTACCAGCCGCGGCTCTTGCGCAGGTTCTCGACGTCCGAGCTCTCGCCGGGGATGCCGCCCAGGAAGAGGCCGAAGGCGAGAAGGTGGTAGTAGATGAAGTCTTTGTACGGCTCGAGGCGATAGAGAAGCAGCGGAAGCTCGTCCTTGTTCGCCAAGAGGTCTAGGTCGCAGAGCAGCATGCCTGTGCAGAACATGGCAAAGTGAGAGCCGTCTGCGACGAACATGAAGTACCATATCAATGCCACCTCGCACCATAGCCGGGCATTTTTCGAGCACCGGGACAAGGCCAGCTGCGATGCATAGATGACCATGGAGCCTCTGAACTCGACCGGGATGGACCACAGGTGGCCGTTGTAGCTGAGCCAGGGGACACCCCCCTCTTTGAAGACAAAGGTGAAGTTCTTGAACTCGCAGTAGAAGGTCCAGATTTCATCCGCCCAGCTTCCTGCTTTTGTCTTGCCATTAACCCACAAGCCAAGCATATGCCACAACGTTAGATATGCAACGATGACGGCGATGATTGGCAAGTAGAGTCGCGGGGCTCGTCTGAAGAAGGCTGATGCAAGATTATCGCCCAGCTTTGTAAGTTCACCGGCCTGCATGAGGCTCAGCGGCTTCAAAGAGAGAACATAGCCGGAGATGATGAAGAAGGTTGACACGGCAAAGTGTCCGCCAGTGAAGAAGTTTCGAATAAAGGGGAACGCAGCCATGTAGTATTTGCTGTCGTAGCCGAAGCCATTGTCCAGAATGGAGTTTTGGCTTGTCCAGCCGTGAACCCATAGCTCGTGGTGATGCCAGTACACAATGAAGGCTGCAAAGCCGCGGAGGCCATCGAGATAGGCCGTCGGGCGCAGATTCTCGGCTATTGTAAAGGCCTCTGGTATCCGCTGGATGAGGGTGATGAAGCGGCTTAGAGCCCGCTTATGCTTGGGCACATGGCTGGGTGCCTTCCAGATGGTATATCCCTTTGACTCTTTGATCAATTCCGGATCGTAGTCGGTTTTGATCTCTTCCCAGCCTTTGCTGCTGTCGAGAATTGGGGTTTCAATCATACTGGCGTAGCAATGAATAGCGTGTCCCGCCAGTAAGAAAAGGGAAAAGGGGCAGAAAGAGTGAAAAGAGAGAGAGAGGCCAGGCTGCTCGTTGCAACTTCAGTCGTGAGAGCCTCGCACGGGAGACCAGGCCACCACGCGTTTCCCCAGGTTCAATCGATTCGATTCGATGATCGATCTGCTACCCCGTAACCCCAGAGCCCGAGGGTCACGGACTGTCTTCGTACTCGTTAATCTGGTCTCAGGATGATGACACGAGGCGGGAGTCCCACCGCACAGATGCTTCCCCAGCTTTCACAAGCCGAAA
The DNA here is from genome assembly GCA_030708095.1 of Trichoderma sp. CBMAI-0020. Taxonomy (NCBI): domain Eukaryota; kingdom Fungi; phylum Ascomycota; class Sordariomycetes; order Hypocreales; family Hypocreaceae; genus Trichoderma; species Trichoderma sp. CBMAI-0020. Next base: position 3,434,719 of record JAJNCI010000001.1, read on the forward strand.
AAACGAGAGCAGATGCAGATGATAAAGGCTCGTCCCGAGGTCAGAAGCATGCGGAGGCAACGATGGCACGCGGGGTCCCGAAGCTACAGGCGGGCTAGTTGAGTCTGGCGCGGGATGTGCGTAGAGGCGCAGTTGCAAGCTGACGACATGACCCGAAAGATTATCGAGAGATTTTCAAGGACCAGCACTCTGTGATGCCGAGCACGATGCAGAATCCCAGCCGGCGGTGGAGAGGGGGGTCACCTTGACAGAAGCTGGGGCAAGGATAGGGCGATGACGCATGGGTATGAGGCAAATCGAGCGCTATATTCGGTATTCCGGAATGCGCCCAGAGCCGGCGATGCGCAGTCTTGCCTCGCTTTTGTGCGGATGTTGCAAACTGTCACATGGAAATCTGTGGTTGATGCTGGCGTGGCCCGTGTAAGTGCCCATAGCCCACAGCCCACAGCCCACAGCCCACACCACCAACTCTTCTCTCCGCACACCAAGCGCCAGAAGACGCCACAAGGAACGAGCATCAGCGCCAGTACTGTACAGCATATTCCCGCACATTGGGATCTGCTGCTCCCAACCTCGGAGCTCCATCGAAAATTGGAATCCCTAGGGTTCTTCTTGGACACGAGTGTGGAGAGGCGCCTTTCAGCGGAAGAGCGTTCCATCTCACAGGGGCCCCCCTGCTCGGTGGCTTGCATTCTGCATGGGGGTGATGGGCTACCCCTCACACACACAAAACTGTCTAGTGCCATTGGATCAGGGAATGATGCTGCCGTTTGGGCCCTGACAAGACGGGAGCCGTGCATCTCGTGTGGTGGGAGAGGCTTGATTGGGCGCCTCGGGCACACGACCGGCCAACTGAGGTGCAGATTCAGCAATTTTCGTCATTGGTCTGGTGCAACGAGGAAAAAAAGGAGGCCGCATTCCGGCTCGGGAGGCGTTACTTGCGCCAGCCACTCAACAAAGTCTGAGTTGATAATGGACAGGCCCGATAATACACATATGCACGCAGAGATTTGACTATATTCAAGTAATTCTATTTTCCATAACACGGACCGCTGCAGTGTGCTTATTGCTTACCTATTGCCTTATCATCCAGGGCATGCTGTACAAACAGCAGGTAAATGGCACTACACAGCGTCAAAGTAGCAGTACCTCGTCGAGTTGCAACGCCCAGAAGTCGGTGTCGGGCCATACCCGCGCGCCGTCTCAGCTACTAGTAAGCAGAAGCTCTTTTGTAGCAGCGCCTCTGCGGGCCTCGCCGTTGTTCAGCCACTCGTACCGGTACCGGCCACAATGGAAACCTGTTTAAGGTAGTATCTTGTTCTTTTGCTAATACTGTACCAAATTAAGCTCATTCGGGAGAACCGTCGTAGAAAGAAAGCCAAACCTTGACTCTGCCCAAAGTAGAGGCCACATGTACATATCAGATTGCCCATAGTGGGTGATCACACGGCGAATTACTGTTTGTGCCACTTGTAGATAACGTTGAAAGGTTACATGAGACACTATACGCAGAGGTGATGAACCAAAAAAAAGTCCGTGACATTACGCCGATGACCACAAACATGGACCGCCCTGCGGACATTGCAGGCACTCTTAGACTCACTTTGGCCGCCCCCGTATTCCCCAAGCTGGCTCTTCTCCAGCGCAGCCATTCCTTGCAATTCTCACTGTCCGTCTCTGCCGCTGCCGTAGGACGCTTTTGGAAGCTGTGCCCGGCTCTAATATCGCAGCAATTCGTCGTGCTGGTGGCCCCAAACGTAATCAACAGATCCCCTGGCCGGCTGTTGCAGGGATCCGCCACGCCAGAGTCAAGTTCTGCACCTGCATGGATCCTGGGATCCTCGCCATCGTGCTAAACCGCCTTAGTGCGCAGCCCACCCCTGCTGCTAGCCCGTGGCATCGGCCGATTGTACTGGTACTCGTACTTCTACTGTACGACCTGGTCTTGGATGCAGGCGGGAGATGCCAAAGTGACGAATCTGCTGTAATTGCACCCATGGACGGCCCGGATGCTTCTTGTCGATGTGACCAGAGTATAATACGCGCATAGGCCAGGAGCGGCGGCTGTTTTTTCTCGTCTCTCTCCCCCCCGGTTTTGCTGATATCGTCGAGTCTCGCTCGCTCGTATACTTGATAGCCAGGACAAACAGGTTGCAGCATCTACGAAGACGACTGTGGATAAAGTTTGCTACCTTCATCCAGCACAACAGGTATTTCTTACCAGTCAGTGGCCTATTACGTGGCCGAGGCGCAACAGACACAGACCACTCTCAAAAGTCCTCTGTCGTTTGACTTCGCTTTGCTATCAGATAGCAAGCCTCTCAACCCAGTTTTTCCTTTTTTATTTTTATACTCGTGGCGGTTGTGCGTATTATGATACCCACTCTCTAAGGCAACCGTGCCGTTCCTATCTTCTTATTTGCGCCATCATATCCTCTTTATTTCTCTTACAGTACAAGGAGAGAAGCCAGCAAGGAGGAGTCCATCATCATGAACTCTCCTCTAGGATCACCGAGGCTCATGTCCTCAGCCAGCCCCTTCCGCAACAAGGTGCCCACACAGATGAGGCGGTGTCTGCCTCTCTACCTCGCCATCGTCGGCATCTTCCTCCTCATTGTCAACTTCGATTGGGTCTTGGCCATTCCCAGTCCCACCGCCGTCCTTCGCCGCCAACCAAAAGCACCTGCTGTGCCCGGCAGCACATTTCCGCAAAAGATCTGGCAGACGTGGAAGGTTGATCCCCTCAACTTCGAAGAGCGCGATCTCTTGACGGCGCAGACATGGACTCAGAAGAACCCCAGCATGAGATACGAAGTCATCACCGATGCCAACGAGATGGCATACATCGAGGACCGGTATGGCCCTCATGGCTACAACCGCCCAGACATTGTCAAGTTCTACAAGAGCATCAATCTCCCCATTATCAAGGCCGATCTTCTGCGATACATGGTCATGTACGCCGAAGGCGGCATTTACGCCGACATTGACGTCGAAACCATGAAGCCTTTTCACCGCTTCATCCCAGATCGCTACGACGAAAAGGACATTGATCTCATTATCGGCATTGAGATTGATCAGCCCGAGTTCAAAGACCACCCCATCTTGGGGAAGAAGTCCATGTCTTTCTGCCAATGGACATTTATCGCACGCCCTGAGCAGCCCGTCATGATGCGATTAATCGAAAACATCATGAAGTGGTTCAAGGCCGTCGCCAGAGAGCAGGGCGTGGCCTTGGGCGAAGTGCAGCTCGACTTTGACCAGGTCATCAGCGGCACTGGCCCTTCTGCATTCACCACCGCCATGCTCGAGGAGATGAACCACAAGACAAAGGGACCCAAAGTTACCTGGGACAAATTCCATAACATGGACGAGTCCAAGCTCGTGGGCGGCATCCTCGTCCTCACCGTCGAGGCCTTTTGCGCCGGACAAGGCCACTCTGATTCCGGCAACCACAATGCTCGCAACGCCCTCGTCAAGCACCACTTCCACGCGTCCAACTGGCCCAGCCGCCACCCCCGATTCAAGCACCCTGCCTACGGCCAGGTCGAAGACTGCAACTGGGATTCCGAGTGCGTTCGCAAGTGGGACGAGAACATTGCCAACTGGGACCACTACTCGGAAAATGAGCAGAGCCAAATCATCCAAGACGTGGAGAACAAACGGATAGCAGCAGAGAATGCACGACTGGAGCAAGAGCGGCAGCTACAGCTATTAGCACAGCTACCATGATACCTTTTGTTCCAAGCACTTTTGGGGGGCTATAATTCCTCTCGTGTATCAAAGCTGTACAATTTCTTCCTTCCGGCCGCAAGCGATTTCTTCTTTTCGGACTTCTCTGCGCGCCCAACTTTTATACATTGGGGGTTTTTTTTTTTTTTTTTTTTTTTTTTGGGGGGGGGGGGGGGGGGGGGGGGGTTTTATCATGGTCATGATTCGGCGTGGGCAGAATTCATTCTCTGGGTACGGAGTTGGCGAGGCTTCGCAATACAACATTAAAAGACGGGATGAACGACTCTATAATAGCATATTCACAGCAATCTGGGATCAGAGCTGGGGAGCACGTATATATACATAAGGCAAATTTGTACATATAGATTGATCTAATGAATTAAGAATTTTTTGCATATCTAATTGCGACTGCTCTGCTCTGTAGTTGGATCTATTTAGCCTTGTTCAAAGATTCATACTTGACTGATGTTGGCGGACTTGACACCCAGTGAAGGGATACAAAACCAGCTGTCCCACGTTGGTGTTTAGGCAAACTAGGAAAAATCACGGTAATAATGGAGTTTAAACTGCAGAAAAACAGGAGAATAGTTTCGTGCCATGGAGATCAGCTATTCTCCCTTCAGCGCCAAAAGACATCTGATCATGCCAGGCGGCTAAAACACTGACCTAACCATGACAGCGGACTTTGGCGGGAGCCAAGCATTTCGCCGGCCGTAGCTTACATAATGCAGAGGCAGCCATTGGCCATCTGACCCTTTCAAGCCTCTAGCCTGACGTGTACCTCGCCCGTACTCGTATCTGTTCGCCGCAGCCACTCCATTCTCAACCGTCATTCAACTCTTTTGCCGCTTCATACTAGTACCATCGCCTGCGCATCTCATCCCGCATCAACGGCCCTTATCGCCACCGCCTGTGACATCTCGACTGGCCTTTGTCTGGCGCCTGAGCAGATTCTATTGCATCCGACACTATCGGCGACCATTCCCCCGCCCGACGACGCCCGCCTCTTTGCTTATCGGCATAGCGCAGCAAGCATCAACAAATCCTCAGAATGGCCGCTCGAGCACCGCCCGCTGGCCGACCCGGCCTCAACACTCGCTTTGCGCAGTTCAAGCTCGTCCTTTTGGGTGCGTTTGTCAAAACAATCAACAAAGAAGATGATATGCAGTGCGCTAACGTAGCTTTTGCGACAGGCGAGTCTGCTGTTGGAAAGGTAACCTTTGCCACATTTTGACTTGCGGCGCCGGGCACAGGGAAAGCTAACGTACTGGTGCAGAGTTCAATAGTCCTTCGTTTTGTCAAGGTATGCTGCGCACCCGATGCTAGCAAGCCTTTTAGACCGTGTCGCTAACAAGGCTGCCAGGATCAATTTGACTCCTTCAGAGAATCCACCATTGGAGCCGCTTTCCTCACTCAGACCATCTCCCTCGATGAGAACACGACGGTCAAGTTCGAGATTTGGGATACAGCCGGCCAGGAGCGATACAAGTCGCTGGCTCCCATGTACTATCGAAATGCCAACTGTGCCGTTGTTGTATATGATATCACGCAATCCGTACGTTGAAAGAATACCCCAGAGATGGTTGGTGTTGGTTTTTGCCTTTATACTAATTCCATTCTTCCAGGCATCACTAGATAAAGCCAAGGCGTGGGTAAAAGAACTACAGCGCCAAGCAAATGAGAACATCATCATTGCGCTTGCTGGAAACAAGCTCGATTTGGTCAACGAACAGCCCGATAAGCGAGCCATCCCAACTGCAGATGCCGAGGCCTACGCCCGAGAGGCCGGCCTTCTCTTCTTCGAGACGTCTGCCAAGACTGCCGAGAACGTGCGAGAACTCTTCACTGCCATTGCAAAGAAGCTTCCCTTGGATCAAGCCGGACCCAGACACGCGCGACCTGGCCAACGACCCGGCGTCAGTCTTGCCCCAGAGAATTCCAACACGAATGTCAACGGACCATGCAGCTGCTAAACGATGCATGGCACGATGCTACGGCTGGACGTTTAATGATGCCCATGTACCCTACGTCCAGCAATGAATACGTGGGAGTGATTGATCATTCAGGTTCAGGTTCAGGCCGGGATAGACTGACAGCAGTGATTCAAAGCCTTGGCTTGCATTGTGCAAGCCCGGGTGCGTCGTAAATTTCTCGGAGTCTTGGGTTTGGAGGGTATTGGCTGACGATTTATTCTTTATGAACCTTTTTTTTTATTTTCCTCCCCCTTTTTTTTAATATGCACCCTTGATTTTTTGAGCCCCCTCTTGATGCACTGGGATGTGCAAAGAGAGAGAGTTAAAGAGTAGTTTTTCTCGTAGATGGGCATGTTTCTGAGCTACAAGATGCCCGGTGGGGGATTATGAGATACGGGAACGATGTGTATTCTATCCTTCGGAGAATATGACTGAGCGTCTAATAGATTGCTGCTTTGATGAGACTTGGGCTTGTGATTTTTGCTCTCCTGAAGTGTGCTGGATCTGCGGATGCAGGTATGCTCCCGCAGAAGCCGGGGCGTATGAACTGGTGGATCGATGCATCGAATGTCGAGAAACAGGGACTTGTATGCATGCACGGCCTAAATTGTGCGCCTAAGAGTTAAAGACTTGACATGACGGCACAAAGAGAAAAAAAGAAGTTGAGAAATAAGTTGAAAGAAATTAAAAGAAACACACGTATGATTTTATGGCTGAGTATCAATATTCCTTGTTTTCTTTCGCAGCCATGAATGCATTACTGGCATGGCATTGGCCATCCGTTGCGTCACGGATCCGGTTCCTGCCGGCCGTCTGGAGCTCCCATTAGCCGAACTTTTGCCCTGAGCGTTTATTGTTCCATGGGTCAACTTTTGGCCTTGGCATCCCGATCCAACCTCCATCCACTCGTCTTTTGCTGGCCATTGCAATCCCAATGTTGCGGTCATCGCTTCGGTCAGCGAGATTGCTAGGCGGCAAGCCCGTTGCGGCTGCCGCCGGGCGCCAATGGTCTGTTGCCGCGGCGCAACGAGCGCCCATGCTGGCCAAGGTAATTGCAGCTTTTGGCGATCCCGAGGGGAAATTTTGCGACTGACGAGCCGGTGCCATATCTAGAGATTCTACGCCGACCAGAAGACGCCCCCCGTCCTGCCCACGTCCGAGACACTGAGCTCTGAACGCACGCCTCCTCCTCCTGCGCAGGGCCCCGTCGACACAACCATTACTTCGGCAGAAATCCCCCCCACGCCGCCGCCGCCGCCTCCTACATCCACCGAGAGCCAGAGCGTGGCGCCCAAGTCCAGCCCGCCGCCAAAGAAGAAGAAGGGATTCTTCAGGAGACTCAGGAACTTCATCTTGACCCTAATTGTGCTTGGCGGTGCTTCCTTTGGCGCCGGGGTGTGGTACTCGCGCATCAACGACTCGTTCCACGATTTTTTCACCGAGTACATTCCCTTTGGCGAGCAGGCCGTCCTCTACCTGGAGGAGCTGGAGTTCAAGAAGAGGTTTCCCCAGGCTCCCCTTGGCGGTGCCAGACATCCCGATGCTGTCGAGAAGGTCAGGATCCCTGCCCAGAGCGGCGCTTCCTGGAGGGTAGCGGATAAGACAGAGCCTTCTGAGCGCCGCACAAGCGCTTCTCCTATTGCCAAGAAGGCTGCGAAGCCATCCGAGGGCAAGCTCGAAGAGGCTCCCAAGCCTGCTGAGCCAGAGAAGAAGACTGCTGTCGCTGCCAAGCCCGTCGACAAGGTTTCTCCGGAAGAGCCAAAGACCTTCAAGGCCGCTGCGACCGAGTCCAAGGATAAGCCTGCGTCTAAGCCCCTGAGGTCTATCGATCTGATGACGCTGCCCGATGCCAAGGAGCCCATTGTTCGAGACCTTGTCCACATGCTGAACGATCTCATCTTGGTTATCAACGCCGACGGCGCGCACAACAAGTACTCTTCGACTATCAACAAGGCCAAGGATGAGGTTTTGAGGATTGGCGGGCGCCTGAGGGGTCTCAAGGACGAGGCTGAGAAGAAGGCGGCTGAAGATGTCCGATCTACCGTTGCCGAGTTTGATACCGCCGCCAACGAGCTTGTTCGACGTGTTGAGGGCTCTATTGCTCAGCAGGAGGTTGCCTGGCGTCAAGAATTTGAGGAGCAGATGAAGACTGTTCGCGACAGCTACGACGAGAGAGTCAAGCTTCTGCTTGAGCGTGAGCAGAAGCTCAGTGAGGACAAGCTCCAGAACCAGCTCCTGGAACAGGCTATTGCCCTGAAGAAGGAGTTCCTCAAGGAGGTTGAGAGCCGCGTCGAGCAGGAGCGCGAGAGCCGCATTGGCAAGCTCAACGATCTCTCGGCAGCTGTGTCCCAGCTGGAGAAGCTCACCCTTGGCTGGAACGAGGTTGTTGACACCAATCTCAAGACCCAGCAGCTTCACGTCGCCGTCGAGGCCGTTCGCGCCAGTCTCGAGGATGGCCAGCACCCTCGTCCTTTTATCCGCGAGCTCGTCGCCCTCAAGGAGATTGCCACAGACGACGCCGTCGTCGATGCTGCCGTTGCCTCAATCACACCTTCAGCTTACCAGCGGGGTATCGCTACCTCATCCCAGCTGATTGACAGATTCCGCCGCGTTGCCAGTGAGGTGCGCAAGGCCTCTCTGCTTCCCGACGATGCGGGCGTTGCCAGCCACGCCTCCAGCTGGGTTCTTAGCCACGTCATGTTCAAGAAGCAGGGTCTTGCGGAGGGAGACGACGTCGAGAGCATCTTGACTCGCACGCAGACCTATCTGGAGGAGGGAGACCTGGATGCTGCGACCAGAGAGATGACTGGCCTGCAGGGTTGGGCCAAGACTTTGAGTAAGGATTGGCTGTCTGAGGCTCGAAAGGTTCTCGAGGTTCAACAAGCACTTGATGTGAGTGGATTTTGACATTACCCCTTTCTAACGGAAATGACATTTTTGCTAATCATGATACGATAGGTCATTGCTGCAGAGGCTAGACTACAGAGCCTGCGCGTAGAGTAAAAATAAAATTAGTATTGAGATTATTTCTTTGGTCCTGTATATTGATTGAATCAGAGGAGGAAAAAAAGTAGAGAGGGCTTCCGGCCCGTGTATTGTTAGGAATAGATACTGGTGGTTCAAGTTTCAAAAAGGTGACTTTATGTGCATCAAAGTATCTAATGTTTGTGTTTAATTCTTCATGTGATTTAATCATGAAATCAAAGACCGCATCCTTTCCTTTGGCATGAGTATGTAATTTAATATCCGTTGCATCAATTTGATGATTGGTGATGCTCCTAGAACCGTGCCCCGCCATTTAGTATCTGCAATCAGAATTTCCGTAGAAGCGCCATCTTTATCATTACATCAGCACTTTGGCCAGCCTTGAAGAAATCTACTGAGAAATGGATGAGATGATGTAACGTTCTTTATTCAACCTTTTCAATCTTTGCTTTATGCGTATCCGAAATATGAGCTTTGGGCTTGCCCAGAAAGTGCGCTTCCCATTAACTTCACTCATCCAAATACCTATAAATCACAGCATCAGATCGTCAATCCGGTCAGAGAGCCGCAAGTACAGCAGCATCATGGCTCGAGACTACAACGCAGCCCTCGAGAAGCTGGCTCTCCTCCAGTCCAACCGCATCGTCACCAGCCTCTTTGAGTCATCAGAGAAAAAGTCTCCCGAGGACCTCAATGCGCTCGCCATCCCAGAGATGCTGGAGTGGCTTCGCCGCGGAGGATACACGCCCCAAGACCTCGTTCGCATGCGGCACATTCACGTGGCGGGCACAAAGGGCAAAGGCTCCGTCTGCGCGTACGCGACGGCCGTGCTGGCGAAATATCGCCCCGTGGGCACGTATACGAGTCCGCATCTTGTGAATGTGCGGGAGCGCATCGCTATCAATGGCGAGCCTGTCGGAAAAGAAGCATTTGCCAGTGCCTTTTTTGAAGTCTGGGATCGATTGACGGATGCTGCTGTGAGGGAGGGCATGGCGCCTGCCGAGGCTGAAGGCACGGCGTCGAAGCCCTTTTACTTTCGGTTCTTGACGATTCTTGCGTGGCATATTTTCCTCAAGGAGGGGATCAAAGATGTGGTTATTGAGTGCGGCATTGGAGGCGAATATGACTCAACGAATGTACTCCCCGCGGAGGCTGTTTCGGCTGCGGTTATTTCGCAATTGGGGATTGACCATGTGGCGATGCTGGGGGACACGGTGGAGAAGATTTCGTGGCACAAGGCGGGGATATTGAAGCCTGGGGTGAAGGGATTTACACTGAAGCTGGATGAGCAGCCGGGAGTTATGAAGGTGCTAAGGGAGAGAGCCGCAGAAAAGAAGGCCGAGCTGGTGGAGGTTGAAAACGAAGGCATTGAGAGATGGGGTGGTGTGAGTGGCCTGTTGAAGGGTGATTTTCAGAAAAAGAACCAGGCGCTTGCTGTCATGGCTGTGAGGGAGCATCTTGGCATGAGAGAAGATGAGCCGCTGGAGAATATCCCCGAGAAGATGGTTGAAGGACTACAGGAAGCGAAACTCAGAGGTCGATGCGAGGTTGTCAATGACGGAACGGCGGAATGGCTTTTGGATGGAGCGCACACAAAAGACAGCTTGGAAGAAGTGGCAAAGTGGTCTATCCAGCACCATTCAAGTACGGATGATCCCTTGATACTAGTATTCAACCAGCAGGAAAGGAACATCTCTCAACTGCTGACGGACTTTGTCGAAGCTGCAAAGAGAGAAGCAGGAAAGCAAAGCATCTTCCAACACGCCATTTTCACACGCAACGAGATTCCGAGGCCTCCCGATGGAGAACTAAGGGACATTGACGTGCAGAAGCAGGCGGCGGAGACGATGCGCAACTTGCTTCCCGGGTGTGAGGTGCAGATATTTGACAATGCGGCGGATACAGTGGCCGAGGCGAAGAGACTTGCGCAAGCGCAAGATGATAGCGGGTCAAGAAAGAAGAGGATTTTGGTTACGGGGAGCTTGCATCTTGTTGGAAGTGTACTACAAATTCTTGAATCGTAAAAACAGGGGGAAAAAGAGGAAATACACCAAAATCGTTGCGTCACGCGACCCCCTCTATATATAATATTGTCTTTGTCTATAGCCCAAAATTTCAATTACCATTATCATTTTAACCTTTTTTTCACCACAAACCTCCCCGTCATCAGATTGTTACAAAGCATCCGTTTCCTCAAGAATGCCCAACGCACCACCCACAAGGTGCAAACTCCCCGTCACATACGCCTGCACCGACTCCCCCTCAGGAACACCCACCGCCACGCCGCGAGCATAGTTCAAGGCGTCCTCGATGGTCGGTAGGACAACCACTTTCGCCTGTGGGTCGATGGCAGACCACTTGTCGGCGAAGCTGCGCTGGACGGTGAGCTTGTCGACCTCGGAGGGGTCGATGGTGTTGTTGACAAAGTCGCGCTTGTAGCCCGTTTGGGCGTATGTGACGTTTGTGCAGAAGACGACGTGGTCGAATGATGGCTTGTTGCCGTTGTAGCGTTTGAGGGCGTTGCAGATGGGTTGGAGGAAATCGATTGCCTCGATGCGGCCTTGCTGGTTGAAGATCATGACTCTAGGGCCGGTCCTGCTAGATCGTAAGTCAACTATACTCTCCCTTCATCTAGGCTTCCTCATGTCTTACCGGCCTGTAATCTCGCTGGCGAACCACTTGGACGACATTTTCAGGCTGTCTGCAGTGTGGGCGCCGTCCAGATGCCAAGTCACCTTTTTCTCCGTCTTGACTTCGCACCGGCCCCTGAAGACGCATTGTTCCAAGCCGTCGATGAATTCCCGGGGCAGCTCCGCCTCCGAGGTCCCTTCTATGAGTCCCAGTCTTTTGAGAGCCGTCTCTGCGAGGGCGATTGCCAGTGTCGCATTCTTCTTCTGAAACGTGGCGTTGGGTCGGACTTTCACGCCTTCCAAGCGACGGTCAATCTTCAGCACCTGCAACTCCACGCTCTTCTCCTTGGCTCGATTCACGAGAACCTCTTCTGCCCCGGGCAACTGCTCAATCGTAAATGCCGGGCTGCCCGTCTTCATGATGCCGGCCTTGTGCCAGGCAATCTTCTCGACGGTGTCCCCCAGGACAGCAACATGGTCGATGCCAAGCGTGCTGATGCCCGATGCAACCGGGCTCGACACCAGATTTGTCGAGTCATACTCCCCCCCTATGCCCGTCTCATATACAGCTGCCTCGACGCCCTCTTGTAAAAAGGCGTGCCAGCTCACGAGCGTGAGATAGCGGGCATATACCGGCTTTGATCCAAACGGCACTTCCGGGTCGGGGGCCTCTCTCGACTCCTCCAGGCGATCCCACACCTCGAAGAAGTATTTCGCGAAGAGCTCCTCTGAGATGGGCTTGGAGTCTATGCGGATGCGCTCGCGCACGGCCATGAGATGCGGCGATGTGAAGAGGCCCGTCTTGCGAGGGCCGCCATGCCGCTGCTGATACTGGGCGAAGATGGAGTCGACAAAGGCACAGGTGCTTCCTTTTCCCTTTGTGCCCGCTACGTGGATGATGTTTAGACGATCAAGGTCCGCAGGCTAAAAAAAAAAAAAAACAGAAAATAACAAGAGTAAGTTTGTTGCATCCTTAAACGAGGAGGGGATCCAGTCGTTACACACAGTATATCCGATCCGGGTGAGATACGCCCTCATCTTTGCGATGCCAAGGACAGAATCGGGCAGAATGCCAGCCTTGTGACGGGCTTGAATCACCGCAAACGGCGTCTGAAGCTCATTGAGCTTGTCAATCGCATCCTATCAGACATGAATAAGACTTCGTCAGTTCACGGCATAGTCTTATGAGTGACGAGGCTCATAGAAAGAAAGAATGCCCATACATTGTAAGACCGGCTTGTCGACGCCATGCTTCGCACAGTCCGTATGCGCCCGGCTATAAATCTGAACAAAAAGGTCGTGGGTCGTGTTGATGCATAACGCATCGGTTTGCGAATCAACCAGGGGGGGGGGTTCTTCTTCTATTTTTTTCTTATCTGCTGCGCGTGCCGCAGGATTGACCTCATATAAAAGTTTCCCCAAGAAAAACACCCCCACTGGGCGAGCGAGAAAGCCTCGCCGGAATCGGCTCTAGTTTGTGAAAAGGAAAAGTCAAAAATTCGTTGGTTGGTTAGTCTTAGTTGGTTGAGCTGCAGAAGCGTCGGGCAGATTGTCTCGTCTCGTTTATTTCGCTGAATTGTGGGTGTGTTTAGAATCTTAGAATTGTCTCTTCGTTTTTGTTTCCTCAACGTTGGATTGATCCTTGGACAAGAAACGGTGCCATTGATCTTATCATAGCGTCTTTTTAGCCGGATACTATCGGCATCGTCATAGCTGAATGACTCTCGAATCAGTTCGACGGCGTAATAGATCAGCCGCAGTTACATTGCAACACGAGATTATATCTAGAAAAAAGTAATAAATAATTCACAAGTCCATTACATTTGATTTCAATATTAACTCTGTATGGGAAACTGTTTTAATCTCAATACCACGTTTTCGCGGATGGCTCATGATATAAAACACAGCACTACAACTCTCAGCTAAAATGACAAAATACGTCGCTGTCACTTTCAACGTCTTAAATATCACGCAATACTGTCTGTCAATTCCCTCCCCACCTTGCCAACAACGTACTTCTTCATACCCTCCTCCAGCTCATTGAAAAACGACGCATCAAATCTTTTCCCACTGTCCGCCCAAGCCAAGCGCGACCTCCAGGTTAGCCAGTTCTCAGCCATGGACCCCTCGGGCGCTCGCAGGATTCCCGTTGCGAGATCGACAATGTGCCAGTTTCCTGGCTTGAGATGTTTACGTTCATCGTGCGAATAAAAGACGGTTGCGCTGCAAGTGCCGCAAAAGCTTCGCAACACGCCTGGCGATGAAGCATACGTCTTGGCCGTCCCAATCTTCAGATCGCTCTTGATTTCCGGCTCGCAGAATGACAAAGGCAGAAACGCCCAGCCAATGAGATGCGTGCCGTTTGCGATGCGGCAGTCGTCGCAACAATCAAAGCTGGCCATCCATTTCCTCTGGTCAATGGGGGAAATGCACGTGCTCAGCATTTCATTCTCGAGCAGCTCTGGCGACGGACGCTTGATTGTAAACGATACGCCCCCGCAATGGCACTCAACCCGCAGCCGCTCTTGTCCGTCTTCGCCTACTTCTGGCTTCGGCTCAACAGTCTTGGCTCGAGGGCTGTCTTTGGGAGGATTATAGTCCAGCAGCTTGCGTCCATCCAAGTGTGACAGCGCCTGAGAGAGGCCCTTATCCAAGGCCGAGTCACTAAAGTAATGGCCTTCCAACACAAACGTGTCTGGGCTGTGGTCTGTGAAGATCGAAGTCGCAGGCGTCCACTCCTCTCTGTCCAGTCCAACTCCCGCAATATGGCATCCGCAAGTGGAGCAGAAGTCATACGTGCAGCCAAACCCCTCAATGGAGTATGTTGTCAAGTTCTTCTCACTTGAGGGCGCTATGAAATTGGGCTTGATGCCTGGTTCTAGCCTTGCGTGAAAGTTGCATGGCCCTCCAGTCGAGAGGCGGCAGACGCTGCAATGACAGAGGTATTCCTGGAGAGGGAGAGATGCCACCGGAACATCCACCGTAAAGTGGACAGAGCCACAGAGACACTTGGCCTCGAGAGTCTTGGTTTCGACCTTGGAGTCTGCCATCATATGCCTGAAGAGCGTGGAACGTTTTCCTCGGCTTGTATGTCTCGAGTTGGTGTTGACAATTCACGGTTTATGTGGACAACCCAAAGCCCCCAGTGGCCTGGGTGGGGGTTGAGATTCACATTTATTCACGCTGTCATTTTCCCCATCCCCGTATTCTTCTATTGTCCTAGTTGCTAGTTGCTAGTTGCTGGTTGGCGTCGTGCAAGTGCGAGGCAGCAACAGCGATCTCGATAAGCTCGAGTGAATGGTTGTCCCGAATGACTCCACATGGAAGCAGCGTTACACGCGACTATTAGCCGGAGTTATTCCGTCAACACCAAACCTAGTCATGCTGGTGCTCAACCTCACTACCAAATTTTCCTCTCATCGCCTCCAATTGCTGACGCCGTCGGCCTCAACTTTTCACGCCATGTCGGATGCTAGAGATAGTTTTGCGGACCTCGAAAGGCACCGTCTACGGCTTGAAGATAGCGTCCATCAGCTACAGAAAGCTCTGCAGCACTGGCAAACCTGGGATGCTGAATATGAGGGACTCAAAGAGGAGGTTGAGGCGGTGACCGCAGTCGACGAAGCCAAAGAGCTGCAACGCATACATGGCGAATTTGACGGCGAGCTCCTAAGTAGGACAGAGATTGACGAGATTTTCGGTCAGCCGAGGCTAAAGACCAAGGAACAGATCATTAATGTCCTTGAGCGCCGTATTGATTATGTGTCTAAGAATATTGAGACGCTGCAGAAGCAGCTCGGAACCGCCGAGAACAAGCACGCTGCCGCTACAGTCATTAGTCAGCCTGATGCTACCGATGAAGAAGGACAGCCCATTCTGGACATTGTCGAAGAACTAGACGACGACGACAACGTTGTCTCGTTTCGGCTAAATAAGCCCGGCGATACTTTTGGAGACGTGGAAGCCCTTCTTAAAAAGGCCGGTGTCTCAGATGATTCAAGTTCAAAAACTGAGCAAAAAGACACAGTCTCTGAGAAGGCTGAGGATCAACAGAAGCCGCCCAAAACCAAGCAACAAATTCTTAATTCTGTGGCTCCATCTGAACCCCCTTCTACGAAATCCGACTACACCCCTAAAAAATCTGTATCCTTTTCGGAAGACACAAAGGCCGCTGAAGAACCAGAACAAGAGCCTGAGATTTCATGGAGGGCAAAGCGTGTCAAAGAGATTATGAGCTCCGCCAAAGACCAGGAGGATATTAGCATGCAAGCTGCTGTTATACCCAAAGACGAGTCGCCAGAAGACTCAGCTTTGCGGCAGCAGATGCTGAGATATGGTATGAGCGAAGTTGGGGCAGTTGTTGCCGAGCTTGAGCTTGAGGAAGGCGACTCAGACGAAGAGGAAGACATTGACGACGAGTTTGATGAAGATGAAGAGGACGATGAGGATCAATACGGACGTTACAAGGGCAGCGTTGTCACCGACAAGTATCGCCAGCGAATGCTTCAACTTGAACAGAAACTTGGTATCAAGTCACAATCGTCAATGTCTCAACCCAAAGCCAACGAAGCAGAGTCAAGCGACAATGATTATGACGAAGGCATTGGCCGCATTCTGGTAAAGCAAGAAGCTGATGCGTCCTCACCGTCTACCGTCTCGAAAGCAGCAGTTCCCGTAAAGTCAAATCTCAGGGAGAAACAAATCGGGGATTCCGAGTCAAAGAAGGGCGTGCGGTTTGCGCCCAGTCTTGATATAGCTCCTGAAAGCGAGCCTTCTGCTCCTACGGTTAGCGACACAAAGAAGGATGTCGTAGAGCCTCTAAGCGATATTGTTGAACGGTCTAGTTCTTCAAAACCAGTCCAACCTCCAGCTCAGCCAGCTAAAAGAGCGTCACGGTTCAAGAAGGCCAGGGATACCACAGATCCAGCAAGTGCTGTTCCCAAGGGGCCCTTGGATATTCGGCCAAAGTTTATGGAAGAGGAGCGACAGCAAGTGCCAACCGGTCCAGAAGGCACTACAATTGCCGATACTCTAGTCGAGCGAGAGCCTGCAGCCGCTGCGATCCCTCCGGATGAGGTCAACGATGCAATGACACATCAAGAGGTTGCTGATGAGTACCAACGCATGCGCAGAAAATTCATCCAGCGAGACGGTGGGTTTCTCAAACCGGATGAGTCTCCCGTCAAACCCATATACGACGAGGAAAATAAGGAGCCCATAAGCCGGTTCAAAGCGGCACGGCTTTCCCGCCAGTAGTATGGAGAGGATAGTCGACATATAATCGATAAATCTCACCATATTATTGAGCACCACTTCATGCCTTGGATACGTGACGCCTAGAAAAATTTACAAAAGCACCGCCGTATTTACTGACCCAGCCCGTAAAATCGATCTACCCGTAACCTTGACCTATTGATCGGAACGCTTTGTTTGTCTTTACAGATAATTAGTGGGTTGCAGCTTTCAATCTGCTTTCCATTCTGATGCGATTCCAAGAATGACTAGTTGAAGGGTTCTCTGACACCGCTACTCGACTTGGCAGTCTCTATAGTTTTGGTGATTCGTTAGGCCCTTTACATTGTCTTGTAGATATATCTGCTGCTTCATCTTGCAAGATCTGAAGCATTTTGTATACAGAACGAGATTCTGCTGTAATGGTTATCCACCGTTGGACAAGAATGAGGGAACATGGAGGCAAAAATGATATGTAATTCTGCAAACCTCAATTCTTGCTCAACATACATGACTAGAAGAAGAATTAATTAACATTGGTTCAATCAGTAGTCCAAAAAGCAAAAAATGATGTGATTCCGCCCGGGCTCGAACCGGGGACCTTTTCGGTGGTGTCAACTAACTGTTAACGAAATGTCATAACCAACTAGACCACGGAACCGTAACATATTTGTTGTAAGCAACGCTGGTTTGAAGCTCTATCAAGGGACAAAATTCACGAATCCTTCTTTTGAGAGCTGGCTGGCTAAATGTATACAAGCTTTATCATGATTTAATTATCAGAAGGGTTTTAATGAGAGGCTTAGTGTATCACATTGTGTGTTGAAGGTGCTTAATGAAGAGAAAGTGGAATGAATGCTGTGATGAACATACCCACCCTAGAAGAAGAATCTGGCTCTGTTGGAGAGTTAGTTGTAAAGAGAAAAATAATGAAGTGTCAAACGGATAAAAAAAAGGCTTAGCCATCTCTAAAAGAGAAGGATAAGATGTTTTTAGCCTTTGGAATGGCGCGACAGCCTCATAGCAATGCCATCATGTCAGATGTGTGAACTTGGTTCGTCCATCTATACAGGCACGTAAGAGACAGTACTATGTCTAAAGAGATTTCATTGTTTAATCCTCAGTTATGCTGTCCTATCCTCAAACCCATATAATCTATGATGAATAGATACACGTAATCCCATCCTCGCTCAGATGCTGTAGATTACAGTCTTCCCATTAAAAGAGCCAACACAAAATGCCTATGCAGCCATGGTTGATATAAAGTACATACATGAAAAAAAAAAAAAAAAAAAAAAAAAAACGAAGTCAGAAAAAAAAAACACCTTACAAAAACACTTTATGAGTAGCCGTCCGTTATAGCATCATGTCCATTCTCATTTCCCCCTGCTGAACAGCGCAGCAATCGTATCAGAAAACGTCGCCTGGCCTTCCGCCCGTCGCACGTCTCTCTCCTCTCTCTTGGCATCCCAGATCTTCTTGACGTTTCGCGCAACGTCGGCCTTGGCTTGCAAGTCGGCCCTGAGAGCGGCCTCTTCTGCTGCTCTCTCGTCTTCGGGCAGCTGGTCCAGCTTCTCTTTCCACTGCTTCTGAAGCTCTTCAGAGGGCTTGACGGCGGTTGCGGGAGTGGTGGTTGTTTTGGGGATGGAGGGGTCGAAGGATGGGATGAGGGTGCCGGCTTCTTTGGCCTTTTCGACCTCGGCTTCGTGCTGGAGCATTCGCTGGAACAGCGCATCGGCGTGGAGCTGGATGTCTTCGTCGACTTCGGCGGGTCGCCCTGCTACTGAGCCATAACCAAGCGCTCTTAGAAATCTCTGCAAACAGTTTACAATCCGTCAGTATGAGTTCTGTTTTGGTCGCGCTCTGCAGCGAAAGGCGCAAAACCGAAGAAAGTCTTACAGATTGCATAGTGTAGCATCTCTCAAAGCGCCGCACTTGATGCCGGCACATTTGCAGCTGGTCCTCCCAGCTGCCGTTCTTCATGCAGTTGATCCATTCCTCCTGTTGCGGCGCACAGTTCTCGAGGCCCGCCCTGGCGATTGCGGCCTTGCGCTCCTTGTACCCCTCCAACACGGCCATCAGCTTATCGTGATCGGTCGACGTCTCTTCCTCGACCTCTGCCAGCGGTCTATAGTTCTTCCATAGGTGCGCAT
Source organism: Trichoderma sp. CBMAI-0020 (assembly GCA_030708095.1). Classification (NCBI taxonomy): domain Eukaryota; kingdom Fungi; phylum Ascomycota; class Sordariomycetes; order Hypocreales; family Hypocreaceae; genus Trichoderma; species Trichoderma sp. CBMAI-0020. Next base: position 3,453,421 of record JAJNCI010000001.1, read on the forward strand.
ATCGCCCGTCTTGATATAAACTTGCAGAGGGGACCGCCGCCGGCTCTGGCCTTGACTCTACCGCCGCGGGTGCATCCTGGCGCTGCGTTGGCGTCGTCGTCTGGTTGGGGATATATTTCACCGGCGACTCTTTTTCGAGAAACTCGCGGAGTTTGGGGTCGAGCTTGCCGAGCGGGTTGGGAGCATCGCCGCCAAAGATCGAAGGTAGCCAGCCCATGGTGAAAGGAGGGAGAGTTGGAGTCGCAGAAGGCGACCCAGGGGTATCAAGATCTCTTATTTGGGCCAAAGTGGCTCTGACGTCCCCAACAAGAATGGATTTACCGGGAGACGCTTTTGACAAGGGTGCGAATATTACATAATGTGGAGATATGCACTGTGTGTTTTTATGTATGGCGGTGCATGTGTCAACGTGCATTATTACGTTATGCCTTTTTTGCTATTCGTTCGCGACGTGTTGAGAAACAAGCTGCTAGAGTACCTCTTTAGATACAAAAGAATGTAACATATGAGTATCTGGACCGTAACAAGGGATAGAATAGGCGAGTTGAAATAGCAGTTGGCGGTATCTGCAGCATCACTTAATCAAAATAGGTAGTGTTTCATAATACTACGGCCATTTCGTAAAATGCAGCAACGGTAGATTGTAAAACTTTTTGGTAAACAGTATTTAGACATTGGATTTTATTCATTCATCACCTGGGGGGGCCTCATCATCAAGGTTCTTTGCACCGCGCTCCTGAATTTGTGAATCAAATTAAGCGTCGTCAACAACCCTGAGACGTCGAGATCGTAGCCATGAATTCCTTTTTATTCACGATTGCGTCTACAATTCATTTTTGTAAAGCAACTTCCCATGCCGACCCTTCAGCGGAGAATAACTTATTTCCCCCCTGATGTTTATCACGCCAAAAATGCCACTAGAAACACCCAATTTAGAACTTGGAGAACTTCTTGACTGCCTTGCCAGTTCGGGGCAGCACACGCAGAACGTTGAAGCGGATCTGCAGACGGAGCGGTTAGCAATAGTTTTGATTTCAGTTGTCGGGAGGAGCTCGTCGGAAAAAGAAAACGTACAGTCTTGCTGAGAGGTCTGCACTGGCCAACGGTAACCTGGTCACCCTCCTCAACACGGAAAGCGGGAGAGACGTGGGCGGCGAGGTTCTTGTGTCGCTTCTCGTAACGAGAGTACTTGGGGATGAAGTGGAGGTACTCTCTTCGGATAATGACGGTTCGGTGCATCTTGGTGGAAACGACGGTGCCGGTCAGGATACGGCCACGGATGGAGACGGTGCCGGTGAAGGGGCACTTCTTGTCTATATTGCCACAAGTCAGCAATTCCAGTTCGTCAGAGGTTGTGTCCCAGTTCGTATTATTCCCATCTCGTTGTCGTCGCGTGGCTCGAATCCAACGTTCCAAATCTTTTGCCATCGCTCTCTCGATGCGTCTCTCAATTTGCCAACCCTTTGGATCCACCCGGTTCTTTCAATCGTTTGCTTCGCACGTACCGATGTAGCTGCCCTCAATGGCGGCCTTGGGGGTACGGAAACCCAGACCGACATCCTTGTACCATCGTCGTCCTCCCTTGCCCGGTCTGGCGCTCTTGGTCTTGGTCTTGGAGTTCAAGAAGATGTGAGGCTGCTTCTGGAAAGCACGCTCCGACTGGACGGTCAACTCGGTCGCCCTGGCATAAATGTCAGTACAAAACAATGTTCGTCGAGAGGTCGCGCAGCGCTGTCGTGCAAAACTGACATCTTGAATTATCCTTCTCCGGGGAGGTACCGTAACTAGAGGGCGTGTCGTAGAGGGTGGGAAGACAATGTCGATGGTTTTGCACAGATTGGAGGAGTAGGGCAACGGCGCACTTTTTTCGGGTCTTTTCCCACCTTAGGGCTTGCAAAATTTAGAGTGGCTGATTAGGCGAATCAGAAGAATGGATCTCGCTTTATCGGCACGTGATGGCTCTCGTTACTGTCGCGCTTGCCAGTTGTGAGCTATGAGCACGTGACTCAGCTCGCGAGCGCCAAGGGACTAGTGGCTGTTTCAAGTGTGGCTGGTGCTGGACCCTGCCTATGCGGTACGTACCGTTACTCCCCCGCGAAAGTAAACAAACGCGGTCGGCCATCGGGTCGTCGTTATCATCAAGTTGGAGCTCCTGGCCTCGGAGGTTTCGAGGCAGGACCAGCATCATCACCAACATGTCGGCGCCCGGCGAAGCCACTTTGCCGGCTACGCGCCGCGCCAGGAAGTCCATCGGCGTACACACAGAGCTGTCACGGAAAGAAAACAATACAATTGACGTTGGCGGCTCATTGGCGGCCAGTCGCAAGTCACGGAGCAAGAGTATAGGCCCCGGGGGGCTAGATGCGCTCAGACAGGGAACTGGCAACAGGCGCGCGGTACGGATGCTTCTGATATGGAATCCCGGATCACAGCTAATTACTTTATACAGTCTCTCGCTGTGCCGACCAAACTGCCTCGCTCGATTCTGAAACCTTCAATCTCTCCTCTGCCAGAGATTCCGCCTCTGAAATCGAAAGCTTCGAGGAAGTCAATAGGCGCATCGGCATTCAGCATACCTGAAGATGAATTGAGCGGATCGAAAGTAGCTGTGAAGACAGAGGAAGAACAACAGGCCGCGGCCAAGGAAAGAGAGGAACGAGAGAGGCGAGACGCCCGTCGAAAATCGCTAGCCAACCGAAGAGTCTCCTTTGCTGCTGAAGCAACATTGCATACTTTCCACGAGGTGGAATATATGCAAAATCGAAATGCAGCAGAACCAAGAAGGAAATCGGGCTCGGGATCGAATAACCAAAATGCCGACCCTCAATTCGCAGCCGAAGACCAGAATGCCAAGGGGAGGAGAGGTTCCCTTGCCACACAGAATATCGTCCAAAGCCAAGATGAAACACCCACGTCAACCATATACAGTTCAGACTCTGAACCTGCAGATGCGGTAGAAGAAATTGCGACCGACGAGGAGGAGGAAGTTGAAGATGAAAACTCCAACAGTGATTCTGATGACGGCACAGTGATGAGCCTCGAAACAGAAGACGTTACTGGGACCACCGTGGCTTCTAGTCGATCTGTAGAGGACATTGAAGATGAATCCACGCTCGACGAAGCTCTTCGCTTTGCTGCCCGACTTGCGGCGACTCAGCAGCTGGGCGAGGAATCTGACGATGGCGAAGAGATCATACCCTCATTCGGTTGGGTGAAAAAGGCAAACCAGCAGCCCTCTGCCTCTACCTCTGCTAGTGAAAGCAAGACGGTATCGAAATCTCCTTTGAGCCGACGTAGTATTAGAAGAGATGAAGATGGCACAGAGATGGACATGGATATGGACATGGATATAACTCAAGCAATTGGAAAAATTATTAAGCCATCTTCCATGAAGGGGGCTGACAACGAACCGGAGCAAGACGTGTCAATGGATGTGACTCAGGCTTTTGGCGGCGTTCTCTCCAACAAGGAGAATGATGCGCCTCTTGACTCTGGCGAGGTGGATGATGGCGCTATGGATGAGGCTACGATGGACCTCACTACTGCTATGGGCGGCATTCGCTACCCCCAGCTACGAGACATCGATACCGATGATGATGACGGAAACGAGGATATGTCGATGGAATTGACCAGTGTTATGGGGGGCCTATTAGCACGCCACCAAAAGGAGAATGAGGCTGCTCGTCGCCAAACATTGAACCAAACGTCGAAACCAGATACAGATGACGCCACAATGGACATGACTGTCGGGTTTGGAAACATTCTTTCAAATCCTCAAAACAGCGTGGCCAACGATAAAGCGGATGAAGTCGAGGGTGATGATGACGCGACGACTGATATGGAAGTAACAATGGGCATGGACTTTACTACGGCCATTGGTGGAATCATCAAAAATACATCCAGAGCTTTCCGAAAGAGCCTATTTGGAACGACAGCTAATGAACCAGAGAACTCTCAACAGCCAATGCCAACAGTCGAATCACAGGTTCTTGCTGAGCAAAACACTCCCATTCAAAAAGCGTCAACGAGACTCTTTGAGTCTCCTGGCGCTGGATTGCAGGCTCCTCGGGAAGGTGACCTGTTCCAGCATGCTACTCCACAAGCACAAAAAGAGCAGCCCTTGATAGATTTTTCAACAACTCCGGTGACTCCAAACCTGTCAAGGACGCCAAAATTATCCAAGATACCCATATTTTCAACAACGCCCAAGACTGCGACACCCAAATCCTCGAAGACGCCGCGACAAGCTGCATCATCTGAAAGAACACAGACACCAACCTCACAGAGCCGTGTTCTTCGGTCATCAGCCAGAAGTTCTACATCGCAGAGAGCGAGTCGAACACCGTCGCCGGTGAAATCAACTCCAAAGGCCGCCACGAAATCAGCCCCAAAGAGCGCTACGAAATCCACCCCAAAGAGCGCTGCGAAACCAACTCCAAAGAGTGCTGCGAAGTCAACTCCACAGAAGAGCTCTACTCGACGGCTTTCCGGCCTTGGTGCAGATCGAACTGGTCTTGGATCACCTCAAATAGCAGCCATCTTCGATCGTCGAGAGTCTCTGAGCGATTCAGCAAGCATATTTGTTCCTGGAAAACGCACCGTTGCCTTTGACGAGCCAAAGCTCTTGGCTACAGCGAATGACGAAAGCGATGAAGGAAGTCAGTCAAGTCTTGGTCGGCCTGAACCACAAACGGATAGAGATGCTACACTCAACCTTAGAGAGATGATTGATAGTATGAGCCCCAAGCGAAATCCGCTGAGAGGTCGGAAGAGTCTCCACATTGGCAGTGCCAGGGGTCTTTTGGGCAAGCGGCCCCTTGAATCAGACGATGAAGAAGAAGCCGAAGAGAACGATGGTGTAAAGAGATTGAAGGGGCGTGAGGGCAGCCCTGTGAAGAATGTGAAACTTCAGCTACCACCGTCGAAAGAAGAGACAACCGGAAGACTCAGGAGGTCAAGCCGACTCAGCTTTGACTTTGCCGGGAGGACATCGCAATCAGCTTTCTCATCCCCTATAAAGGGGGGCAAATTCCTCGGAGCGGTAAAAGAAAACCAGACGGTTCACGATGTCCAAATTCATCAGCCACCTATGGAGACAGTGGAGGAAGGTCAGATGCACCTTCAAGATTTCTTAGACTTGACCTCAATTCGCTTCATGGAGCTTACAACGACGAAACGACGCCACACAATTGCTCCAAGAACTTCTCAAAGCGGCATTTTGCCTGATGGAGGAGATGATCGATCCCTGGAGCGATGTGTTGTAGCTGGTGCTTGTACTGTACCGATGCTGGAGCTATATCAGCATTCTTGCCGAGAGCTGAAGAAGTATATCTCGGAGGGGCGAAGAATAGTGAAAGAGATTGAAACCGAAACTTTTGAAGACAACCCCCCACTATTCCAGGAGTACATATCTGCAAGCCCTGAGGTTAAAGCCTTGATGGACAACCAATTCAAAAACGTCAGGACCCATTCCCGCCACCTTAGCAAAGCCATGTGGTATGAATGGAGGATGAAGCTTCAAGAGGGACTGAAAGAGGGCCTCGTCAGCATTTCGAGTGGCATGGATGACGATGTCAAAATCATAGAGGAGCAAGAAGCCCTTCTAAAGTCTGTGATGCCCAGCCTTGTGGGCCGGTATGAATCATTATTAGAAGAAAGCAACAACCTTGAGGAAGCTGCCAGAGAACTGGCCGACTGCGATCCTGCCGAGCTCCAAGCCACTCGAGAAGAGCTGGTCAGTTTAGACGATGATATTGCTCAGAAGAAGAAGCTTATTGCCAAGCTTCGGCAAGAGTTTGACGCTTCAGAGGCTGATATGGAAGAGTTGACGGCTCGGAAAGCGCAGTGCCTTGTAGAGATACAGGAATCTGAAAAAATCAGAGAAGAGTGCCGTGGCTGGACCAGCACCGAGGTGAACAATCTTAAAGGTATGCGTGTTCTGTAACTGCTAACCATGAAGTTTACGGCAGCTAACACCAATAATAGCTCGAGTAGAGGCTCTTGAACAGGAGCACGGCTGGGCGGTCACAGGAATCTCGGGACCGACGCTCTCTATGACGTACAAACGAGAGATTGAACTCGTCGTCGATACCACATCCTTCCAGCCACAGCAGCCGAGTTCACGTATAGACTTGTGGTACATTGCCGACAGCCGTGAGGTAAATCCTCAGCCAAAGACAGCCGAAAAGGAATTCCTTCTACAATGTATACGCGATCACATTCGAACAATTTCCCAAAGCGGCACAAAGCTGTCCTACGTCCTCAAAATCGTGCAAGCTGCATGGGACAAGTCAAACTGGATATCTCGAGAAGTTGGACGCATCAATGTAACGTTTCCAACGAAAGTTACCAAGACATCTGACTCGAGTATTGCTGTTACCAGTTCCCTCCTTCTAGCGCCCTTGGAAACGCGAGTCGAGGTGGTATTCAATCTCAGAGGGTCCAGCGGGCCGGAAGGGGTGGACGTGAACGTTTCGACGGACGCCAAAGTTGTATATGGAGAACAATTCAATGTGGGTAAAGTGGGAGAGTTTTTGGCTACCAGGATTGGGAAAAGTGTCGGAGCAGAGGGTGAGCAGTGGAGCAATGTAGTGGTTGAACTATATAACAAGCTCATTGCTCGGGGGAAGAAGCAGTAGCAGCTCGGCTTGACGTTGTAACGACTCATGATGGATTGGTATATATGGTTGACTTGGTTGAATAGGCGTTGTTGGACATAAGATACCTTGAGCTGATGCTCTGTAATTGCATTACCATGGATAGACATGGTGTTTAATATTCTCGCTGGAGCACTTCTCAGACACGGGACTTGATATCAGGGAACTTGTACCTAGTACCTACTTAAAAGTACTGTGTATATACATTTACTTTGCTTTGCTGATTGATGCTACATGTAACAAGCCCGATATTTCTCAACATTCATAAACTTCTGAAAGTGCGGAGTCCACCGAAGCGGATAGCAATGATCACGGAGGCTACGATTTGGGCAAGGTGCTCTCCAGCCAGGACCGACCCCATGGGCAAATCTCGCGATAGCCGTGCGTTGGCGACTAACACCAAGTTTTAGCGAAATTTACCCCCCGCAGCCGGTCTGTACATGCAGCTCCAATGATCGACCCTCCACCAATTCTCCTATTTTTTCTTGCCACTTTTTGGATTTTTTTTTTCTCTTCCTCTCTCTTCTTCTCATCAATCCAATAGTCCTGTCAACTCAACGTTCCCTTCGCACTTGACTTGCGCGCCTCGTTGCTGATTTTCAGAATTTTCTCCGCACATCGGCGCCCCAGCCTTGCTAGCTGAGAGGAGTTACCCAATTTGGCAAACCGACGCGAACTCGGACAGGCCTTATTTAAGAGACTATCTGGTACTCGCCAAGATCTTTCATCAACCTTCAGCAATTCAGCATTTTCTTCTTCTTTTCCTTTCAATCTTTGCAGCTTGGGCGTTTTTTTACTAGAGGGGATAGATTGTGATTTTTCTTCTTTTCTTCTTTCGCCATGTCAGCATTCATCAGATGGTAAGCGTTTGCCACCACCCTGCTCATTAGCGGCGATCTTGTACTTTTTGTTGGTTCTGACCGTTTGCAATCCAGGTACAATGGAAGGCTCGCAGCCCGTCCTCTGCTCACTCAGGGCGTGACGACTGCAGTTCTCTTTGCAACTGGAGATCTCACCGCTCAGCAGCTGGTCGAGAAGAAGGGCCTGAAGAACCACGATGTGGCTCGAACAAGCCGTATGGCGCTCTACGGTGGATGTAAGTTTTTATTTCGCTGCCTAAACCCACCATCACCACTTCTCTCCTTTTCGCCAGCCAGCACAGCACCCAATTTTCAGGTCCATTAAAATTGAAGAATTTTTTTTCCCTAACCCAACCGACTGTAGGTGTTTTTGGGCCTGTTGCGACCACCTGGCTGGGCTTCCTCGCCCGTCGCGTCACCTTCAGAAATGCCCGTGTTGAGACGTTGGCGCGCGTGGCGGCCGACCAGACGCTCTTCGCTCCCGTCATGATTGGAGTCTTCCTAGGTAGCATGGCCACCATGGAGGGCAAAAGCCCCAAGGAGCGCCTCGACACCACCTGGTGGCCGGCTCTCAAGGCCAACTGGATGCTGTGGCCGTTTGTGCAGTTCATCAACTTCACCTTCCTGCCGCTGCAGTACCGTCTGCTATTTGCCAATGTCATCTCCATTGGCTGGAACAGCTACCTCAGCTGGGTGAACAGCCAGGGCCAGAACAAGGGCCACGAGCTGGTCGCTGCCCCCGCCACCTAAGTTGTCCTCTTTGACGAAAAGATTTTAATTGCTCCCTCTTTACGTCTTTTGTTGTCTTTTGCGGTTTATATGGGTACTTGTGCTAGAGAAAGGGAATGGGATATACGATAGAAGGCTAGAGATGATTCGGAGGTCGGCAACTAGCATCCTGTGTGTTGCACCTCACGATAATCAATCATAATGCATGACGACGCAGTGCATTTTCGCATTTCATTTAAGGATCTCTTATCGATGATGACGATGTCATTTCTAATGAAGTAGTAGTGCTGCCACTACTACTACTATCTACATGTACTGGATCGCTTCAACTAGGTGCTGAGTGCACTGACAGAATAGGCCACTGCCCCCTGCAGTTTGCTGACGTCGTGGCGGTCTTGTGATCGGGTCCGATGATTGGATTTTAGATACGGCTTATTCAGGGGGGGATTTGTATTAACGGATGCCGGTTTCAGGGGCGCAAACTGCGATGTGACTCCCGATGCTCCGTTCTCTGTACCAAAACGCAATCATCATTCACTTGGATCCTCAATTTGAGCCCTCATTGCCGTCCCTTTCATTTTTTCCTAGCCAGATCTGATAACCGTAAAGATCAAGATCCTCGATAAGCCCAGGGCTTACTCATACTGTTGCTCAGGCGTTGCCTCCTTAGGCCACAGAGGGCTTAGTGCTGGCTGACTCATCCCTGGTTTTGCCGCCTTGCAAATCGTTTTACCGAACGAGCGGCCAAATCCGGGCTTTGACGAGACATCATCAGATTCAGCCTCAGCGCTCGAATCAAGCCCCTTCCTCCCTCTTCTTCCTCATCCCGCATTAATCCAGCACTCCAAATCCGGCGACACAATGTTGCCTTTGTCGGTGCGGCGTGCGGTAGCCTCTGCTCCTCAAGGAGCCCTCGCCGCGTCGGCCCCAAAGATCACAGCCTCGAGCTTCATTTTGAACCGCCCCCAACGGCGATTCTCCTCGTCAAAACCCTCGAGATCCGACGAGCCCAACGGAATCGCAGCTCGTCAGTCCGTACCAGCATCAACATCGTCTCGCGGAGAGGGCAAGGGCAGCAGGAAACGAAAGCCCAAGGAATCAACTGATCGAGATGCGGCCTTCAAAAAGCTACCCAGCGTTCCCAGCACGCACCACATGTCTCAAGAAGGTAGGTGCCGAGTGCGCCCATTGTAGATATTTCACTCTGTACTAACTGGATTTTCAGCTCTGAGCTTGTCCAGCTTCTTCTCGCTCCACCGTCCTATTTCCGTCACACAGACCATGCCCAGGAGTGTTACGGACGAGCACTTTGCAACCATCTTTGCCCCTCGAACAAGATCGAACAAGATTCGGGACACTGTATCTACGCTCTCCGATACCATCGATCAGCTGGAAGGCCCCATGGCTCAGGTGACAATAGGAGGCCAAGACCAGGGAGCTAGCGACGGTATGCAGAGAGTTGACGTGAAGAACCCTGATGGCACTGAGTCGAGCATCTACCTGCAAGTCGACACCATGTCTGGAGAATTCTTGCCGTTCCGCCCACCCCCGCTGCCTGAAGCGCAGCAAAACGCCGAAGCTGATGGATTTGCTGCTGAAGCTGAGGCTTTGGAGGATTCTCACCACCGGGTGTACAAGGCCATGTTCACCATCGAGGAGTCAACCGAGCCGGACGGTCAGATCAGGATCATTGCCCACAGCCCGCGAATTATCCAGGATGGCCAGCCCCGGAGCTTCTTGGAGCGCCTGGCTCTCCGCCAACTGCGATTTGATCAGACTCGCGGCAACCGTGACCTCTATGCTATTAGCGTTAAGCGGCAACGAAAGCTCAAGATGAAGAAGAAGAAGTATAAGAAGCTGATGAAGAAGACAAGGAACCTGCGCCGTAAGCTGGACCGTACTTGAGGGGCTGTGTTTGGGTTTGTGGTATAGACTTTTCATCATTTGAGGTTATTTTTTTCCCGTTTTATATTGCGTTGGGATTTGGTAGGTTCTTGGGTTGGTGTCTGGTCTGGCGGTTGATTATTTTTTGGTCAGCCATAAGTTACGCATCGCGATCCCGAGGCTTTTCCTCTTCCATAGACTCGAGATGATAACAGTTTGTCATATGCCATGGTGCATGACTGGGGGGGCACGGCCGTTTCCCGTTAGATCGATGTATGTAAATTAGTATGAATAAGATGAACATGTAGCAATCGTGCTTGATCGATAGTTGGAGATGTTTCCTCGCTTTACGTATATATATGAGTGTTTGGTTTGCATATCTGCCCTTGGGTTATGACAACGGGAATCCTAGAAGAAATTCCGTATCCATTTCCAAACACATATACAACGGCGTATGAATATGCATATCGAAAAGAGAAAACATGCAGATTACTTGCTATGAGGCTCCGCAGGCCAGTCGAGACTACGAAGTTCTTGTAAGCCATATATCTCGACCTATTCTACAGTGGCAGGTCAAGCCTTTGTGAATTTCTTTAAATGGCTAAGAACTGCTAATGGCTTCCAACCAGAGTGTCAGAGTATAATTTATTTATTATACAACATTTATATGTCTTTTATCTAAAATCAAGCCTCTGCTTCATGTACACAGTTTATTACATTCTTGACCGGCGCAGCGCCTCGGTGAGAAGTTCGGCCAGGTCCCACACCAGCGCAAGCTAATCGCGCCCACCGCCCGGCAGAATTCAGCTCCACCGCCAAATTTTTGGAATTTTTTGGCCAGGACTGGACTTTTTTGTATGAGAGAGGTCCCGCAATAAACTGTCTGGGGCAAGCAATTCTTGCGCAATTCTTTACCACAGACCATTGGCTGTGACAAAGTATTTGCAAGATGCAGCGCAAGCAGGTGTAAGTTGTTGGCTAGTCATTAGTCGTCCACAGGCCTTTCATATTGTTGCGACATAGCTGACCGGTCTGATAGAGACGAGCGCATTGGCGCGCTCATTCGAAATGGACTCCAGGAGAAGAAGCGAAGCTTTTTCGTTGTGGTCGGCGACCAGGCTAAGGATGTGATTGTCCGACTTCACTATATCATGTCCATGGTAGACATCAAGCAGAACAAATCTGTCTTGTGGGCATATAAGAAGAAGCTGCTGGGATTCACAAGGTAAATGCACCGGCATTAACAGACTGCTTAGCTTGGCTGGTGTTCTAATTAGATGGATGTGTATAGTCACCGGAAGAAGCGAGAAGACAAAATCAAGAAAGAGATCAGACGCGGTATCCGAGAAGCCAACTCTGAGGACCCATTCGAGCTCTTCGTTTCCCTGCACAACATCCGCTACACCTACTACAAAGAGACGGACAAGATCTTGGGTAACACATATGGCATGTGCATTCTGCAAGATTTCGAGGCCATTACGCCGAATATTCTGGCCCGGACGATCGAAACCGTCGAAGGTGGTGGCTTGGTAATTATGCTGCTCAAGGGAATGAGCAGTTTGCGACAGTTGTACAACTTGTCTATGGATGCCCACTCAAAGTACCGAACGGAGGCCCATGACGACGTTGTGGCACGATTCAACGAGCGCTTCTTATTGTCTCTGGGGGGCTGCGACTCCTGCTTGGTTATCGACGATGAGCTCAATGTTCTGCCCATCTCAGGCGGCAAGAACGTGAGAGCTCTACCACCTCCGGAAGCAGACCAGGTCAAGACTCCGCAGATGCTAGAGTTAGAATCTATAAAGGACGAGCACCACGAGCAGCAACCGGTTGGATCTCTCATCAGCCTCGCCAAGACGGTTGATCAGGCAAAGGCTCTATTGACATTTACCGATGCAATCGCCGAGAAGACGCTGCGAAGCACAGTCACTTTGACAGCTGCTAGAGGTCGAGGAAAGTCTGCTGCCATGGGAGTTGCCGTGGCCGCTGCTGTGGCCTACGGATACAGTAATATCTTCATCACTTCTCCCTCTCCAGAGAACTTGAAAACCCTGTTTGAGTTTGTGTTCAAGGGCTTTGACGCTCTCGGTTATGCTGATCATGCGGATTACTCTATCATCCAAAGTACGAACCCAGATTTCAACAAGGCTATTGTTCGTGTAAATATCCACCGACAACACAGGCAGACGATCCAGTACATCCGCCCTCAGGATGCCCATGTGCTTGGACAGGCCGAATTGGTTGTTATTGACGAAGCTGCTGCCATTCCTCTGCCTCTTGTTAAGAAGCTGATGGGACCTTATTTGGTCTTCATGGCGTCCACTATCAACGGATACGAGGGTACCGGCCGCTCGCTTTCTCTGAAACTCATTAAGCAGCTGCGAGAACAATCTCGACAGGCCGCAACAGACGATGACACTCAGGTTGCCGACCGATCCACCGGCCGTGTTTCAAAAACAGAGGAATTCCAGGCCAGCCGGAAACTACGTGAAATCACCCTGGCAGAGCCCATCAGATACACTCAGGGCGATTCAGTTGAAAAGTGGCTGAACAAGCTTCTCTGTCTCGACGCAACTCTGCCTAAATCAAAGGCGAACGTTAACGGCTGCCCTGACCCGTCACAATGCGAGCTCCTCAACGTCAACCGCGATACCCTGTTTTCATTCCATCCTATCCCTGAGGCCTTCCTGCAACAGATGGTAGCGCTTTACGTCGCCAGTCATTATAAGAATTCTCCGGATGACCTCCAGCTTATGAGTGATGCGCCAGCGCACCAGCTGTTCGTCCTCACTGCTCCCACATCCGAAAGTACCGGCAGACTACCGGAACCCCTGTGTGTTATCCAGGTTGCCTTGGAAGGAAAGATTTCTCGACAAAGCGTGATCAACAGCTTGAGCCGAGGAGAGAGACCACATGGTGATTTGATTCCCTGGCTTGTTAGCCAGCAATTCCAGGATGAGGAGTTTGCCTCTCTGTCTGGTGCCAGAATTGTTCGTATTGCAACCAACCCAGAGTATATGTCCATGGGATACGGAAAGCGAGCAATGGAGCTTCTCGTCGACTACTATGAAGGCCGATTCGCCAACCTCTCCGAAGATGAGGACCAAGCCATGGACGACAAGCCTACTCGGGCGACTGATGCTGAGCTGGCCAAGGAATCCCTCTTAAAAGAGAAAATCAGCGTCAGAGATGATAAGCATATGGCTCCTCTCTTCGCAAAGCTATGGGAGAAGAAGCCAGAGCGACTTGACTACATTGGTGTCAGCTATGGCATGACGAAGGAACTACACAAATTCTGGAAGCGCTCCTCTTTCTCACCCGTATACCTCCGACAGACTGCTAATGATCTGACGGGTGAGCACACTTGCGTCATGCTCAGGCCTCTTGAAAACACTGGCGATAAGACATGGCTGGGTGCATTTTCAAGAGATTTTCAGAAGAGATTCTTGTCCTTACTATCCTACCAATTCCGAACCTTTTCTGCCATCACTGCGCTAAGCATTGATGAGTCGGCGAATAACGGTGCACAGCTCGATAGCGTACCCCTTTCTCCTCTAACAAAGGATGAGCTGGACAGGCTCATGTCGCCCTTTGATTTAAAGCGACTGGAGTCTTATGCAAACAACATGCTTGATTATCACGTCATCTTGGATCTTATGCCTACTATTGCGAACCTGTATTTCACTGGCAAGCTCAAGAATGGTGTCAACCTGTCGGGAGTACAGCGATCCATCCTCCTCGCCATCGGATTGCAGCGCAAGGATGTCGACGAGATTGCCCAAGAGCTCAACACCCCTTCTTCACAGCTTCTCGCCATGTTCATCAAGATTCTTCGCAAGTTCACGACGCATCTCGGAACGCTGGTTACAGCAGCCGCTGATGCAGAACTCCCTAGAGCCGAAAACATTGGTGTCAGCCGAGAGAATGCCAGTGGCGCCCATGACGATGAGAATGTGGATGAGCGATTCGTCCCCCTTGATCTCGCTCTAGACGATGAATTAGAGGAGGGTGGTGACGAGGCCCTGAGGGCTCTCAGGCAGAAGCAGAAGGAGATGATTGATTCTTTGCCTCTGGATCAGTGAGTAATATCTTGATTTTTTTTCCCCTTCATCTCATTGATATCTCATTACTAACGTGGCACTTCAGATATGAAATTGAGGGCGATGCGCCGGCCTGGGAAGACGCAGAAAAACAAGTCAAGAGCGCCGCAAAGGACGGTAAATCCAACGTTGTAGTCAGCGTCAAGTCCGCCAAGCAGAAGAGAAAGGCGGCAGGGGCCACGACAGCAGCCGAAGTGTATGAACAGGAGTTTGGCGAAAACTCTCGGAAGAAGAGCAAGAAGGGGAAGAAGGGTAAATAAATAAAACAGAGAGAAGCATGTACTAACTACCTGCATAAAAGGGTTGTAAAAAGAGAACATCCTAGAGATCAGGTTGGGCGAGGCGTTTTTTTGGACCAGAACTGATGATATTTCAGACACAATATAATAAAATCTTGTTCGTTGGACGACGGATGACTTTTTCTTAATGGTAGCATCTACAAATACAGCTATTTGGTGCTACATACGATTTAGGAAATTCAAGCAACTTGATATAGAGGCGGTGTTTCGAGTCAAGTGGGCTATCTATAAAGGGGTAACATATCGTTGGCGGGAGAGTCTTTTTTACCTTTAGCACAAAAGCAACTGGATAAAGCGATGATACCGACCGATGGAGCTGAGTCCGTATTTGGAAATATTTTTCAAAAGAAGAATATGCCATAAGGAATCACATGGCAAGATCCCGGCCGAGGGTGTATACAAAGTAAAAACCCACGATGTCGCCAAAAAGGGTATTCTACTGTAACAAGTACACGTGTGGGGAAGACCGGACGGATGACAGCCGCATGCATATACTCACCGTACGGTATGTACTGCATACATGCCGGTTATTTTAGGAGGATGTCATCTATTACTAGTACTTTGTATGTAACTGGACGCCCTGGCTAATTCTAGGTTAGTAGGTTAGTTGATATCACTTGTAAACAAGAAAAATGGTGTATACGATGTATATGCATGCAGTCAGTCGACGGTAGGGGCCATTGACACGTAGGCGCGCTGTCTGACATACGTCCGCCTCAGAAGGCAATGGAAAGCGAGGGAAAGAAATGCCGAGCTGGGCATTGGAGCAAAAACAGGATTTGATCTTGTGGACAAAGTAGGCCGCATGCAGCAGAAACGGGCACTGCAAAGTACTTGTACTACTACACATGTATGGAGTACAGTATCGTATGCAGGTATTTCTTCATCGCAACATCACCATCTATGCAGTCCTACCCTCTAGCGTCTCTCACCGGTTCTCGTTTAGGCACGAATACCTCAAGGCGAACCGTATCCGACTAGCGGCATCCGTGTTAGTGGGCAGCTTGCATGCTCGCCTGTGCCATCTGTCTTGGGACCGGTCTTTCGGGAGGATATTAAACTACCAAGTAGAGACGAAAAGCAGCAGGAGGGAGTAGGAGTAGTAAAGATGATTGGGCTGGTGTTAGCCATCAGACGGCATAATACATGGCATATGTAGCCAACGTCCCAGCCACCATTTGGCCGTCGACTACTGTCTGCTGCTAGCTGAGCTGGCACGCCGGCGAAGTCAGATGCATTGGTCCGCCGACTGGAGTGCATGTATGGGGTACAGGTACAGGTACAGTCATTGGCTCTCCGCAGCCGTGAGGCGACATCCGATTCCTCGGTTCTCAGCGTTGCTTGTGGGATCCCGCAGAATACCAGAATATGGGTAGTAGATACGTGCCTAGATGAATGCTGCTTGTGAAGAAGTTGTCGGCATCCGAGGCCTGCATGCTGGAGCCGCAGAGTTGGTCACTCGGCGCATGATGCGAGACGAAAAGAGACGAGCACGAGGCCTGTTGCAGGTTAAGCATAAGTTGCATAGACGGCACTCGATCGAGCATAACTTGGACGCAGAGCGTGACACAGCCTCTGATGGCCTGTTCCCCTCACTCTCACGAGCTTGTTCTCAGCAAAGGAACAAGACGGCCAAGGTACCTGTTCCGACGGATAACGATGGGGGTCACGTTGGGGGTTCTGCTGGTGGTACGTACTGTAGCGCTGAAGCCAGCAATAGCTCCCTCCCACTTCGCGATAGTGGCCTAACACTCAGCCTCCAACTCTCCAAGCCCAGCCGTTACTCCGCAATCCTTTGCTACCTCGTTGAAGCCGGCAACAGGCTACTCTGGCCCTGATTTTGCTTGTACTTGTGCTTCTTCCCTCTTCATCTACACGGGGGTCACGACGACAGCACGCGGTCACAATCTGCCAATTTTAAGTCCATGGTGCAAGCCATCATTCAGCCCTTTGCCCTGCGTGGGAGCCTCTCCCGCCTGCCCCCCATTCGCGATGGATCTCGTCGACACGGAAAAAGAAAAGGAACCGTCCAGACCATGTTCCTTTGACGCTTAAGAGAATGGGGTAATTCTCGAACAGATATATATGGCAGAAGCCACGGCGCGCGGGGAAGCGATGGAGGTCTTGCGAGAAACCGTCTCTATCTTCACCTCTGTGTTTTGGAAACGAGTAAGCGGCCGTCTTGTGCTCTGATTTCGCCATGTCGTGTAAGCATGATGCCTCTTGTATCCTGCCGAGATTTGAATTTGGAAATTTGAAATTCCAAGCAAGCTAACAGACATCTGTTTCAGCCAAGCATTTCGCCAACGAGCCTCTCGCTCTCGTCAATGCCGCTTTGCGCTCGGCCACCTACACCAACCCCTCCATCGCCTTTGATGCCGCGCAAAAAACCGTCTTCCTTCGCGATGCGGCCTCGCAGCCCACCATTGCACTAATCTCCGGAGGAGGCTCTGGCCACGAGCCGTCGTTTGCTGGCTTTGTCGGCAAGGGCTTCCTCACAGCGGCTGTTGCTGGCTCCGTCTTCGCCTCTCCTTCTGCTGAGCAAGTCTTCCGCGCCATTCGCCGCGTGGGCGCAGAGCAGCCACAGCGGGGTGTTTTGGTGCTCATCATGAACTATACCGGCGACATGCTGCACTTTGGCATGGCGGTGGAAAAGGCCCGCGCCGAGGGCATCAAGACCGAGCTCCTGGTTGCCGGAGACGATGTCGGCGTTGGCAGGAAGCGCGGAGGCCGAATTGGTAGGAGAGGTTTGGCCGGAACGGTTCTTGTGCAGAAGATTGCATCCGCTGCTGCCGCTCAGGGGTAAGATTTGAAACCTATCCCGTACGGCTTTCATCATGTTTTTCTAACGCGCTCCTTTTTCATGGCAACAGCCAGTCTCTTGAACAAGTCGCTCAGATCGCCAGTCTAGCCTCTGACAACCTGGCCACAGTCGGCGCCTCCCTAGCTCATGTCCACGTACCGGGTCGAGAAATCACTGCAGATGAGCTTGGCGATGAAATCGAGATTGGTATGGGTATCCACAACGAAGAGGGTTTTGGCCGCGTCAAGACGACCCTGAAAGGCCTCGTTGAGACCATGCTCAAGCAGCTCCTTGATCAGTCCGACGGCGATCGCGCCTACATCAATGTCAAGTCTGGGGAGGAGGTGGTTGTCATGGTCAACAATCTTGGTGGCATCAGCCCCCTCGAGCTTGGCGCCATCACCACCGAGGTCATTGACCAGCTCGATGCTTCTTACAAGATCAAGCCGTCAAGACTGCTCAGCGGCACATATATGACTAGTTTGAACGGTTTGGGATTCAGCGTTACCATTCTCAAAGTAACGGACAATACGATTTTGCCTTTGATTGATGCCCCCGCCGATGCAGCTGGTTGGTCACCAGCTGTCCGTCCTGAAAACTGGGTTCGCGGCATTGATACCACCAAGTCAGAGATCAAGCAGGAAGCCCCTTCTCAGGATGACTCAGCCCCTAGCAACCTCGACTGTAAGTCTGGACGTCTTTACCCCCTACTTCTACGCCAAAGCAGCATAACTGACTAGAATAGTGGACGCTGAGTTCACCATCACAAAGCTCAAGACAGCTCTTAACAGCCTCATTGTTGCTGAACCGCAAATTACAAAGTTTGATACTATTGTCGGTGACGGCGACTGTGGACTCTGCCTCAAGACGGGTGCCGAAGCTGTATTGAAGCATCTAGAAAGCGTCTCTACATCAGGGGAGCTTGACGTCGTACATTTCGTTCGAAACATTGCACAAGTAATAGAGTCAAGTATGGACGGCACTTCGGGCGCACTCTATGCCATTTTCATCAACGCTCTGTCTTCGGGCCTCCAAGATCAGTCCCCCAGCCAAAAGACCACTGTCACTCCAAAGATCTGGGCAGCCGCCCTCCAGGCTGCACTCAAGAGTTTGGCCAAATATACCCCGGCTCAGCCCGGTGATCGTACCGTGGTGGATGCTCTTGTACCGTTCGTCAACACACTAACTGAGACGCTGGATGTTCAAAAAGCCGTCGACGCTGCGAGACAAGGTTCAGACTCAACAAAGGGCATGGAGGCTAGCCTGGGGCGGTCTGTTTATGTCAACGCCGAGGGCTGGAATGAATGCCCTGACCCTGGTGCACATGGCCTCGTCAAGCTGCTGGAGGGTTTCTTGGAAATCTTGAATTGAGAGGGGCTATCGTTTCACGTTATAGAGAGATGGGAAGAGTATGTTGCGGAAAATGTGTCTAGTCGCTGCCTGCGTTGTATATTATATGATGAACTCAAGAGAAAAGTATCGCTACTAGGTTGACTTGTAAATGACGAAGAGTGTACCGATTCCATGTTGGCCAGCTGCATAATATAAGCATGAGGGGAATTGTTCAAATGACAGTACATTTGCTACTCCCAGTGTTTCTCCATGATAAAATAGGTATATATGCGAATATCTTAAACGATATATATATGGTTACAGGCTGAGATATACCAAGTAAATTGCCTAGATAACCCAACAACCCGCAAAGTGTAATCATTATATGCCAAAATTCACAACTATGCAAACAGGATCCAGGGTAGTCCGATGATGTTGGTATCTTGATTCATCTGTACGTGTCTGACCCTGTCATTAGGATTCTGTACGTCTTATATCTACATCTTCCTACATATGGGTATTCGTCCATTATTTCAGCATTGGCTGCTTTGTATTTCGTATATCCTTTAGCCCTGCCCACCCAAGCTCACTTCCCATCACATCTACGCCCATCAACTCAAGACTGTACCGCATCTTCCTCCACCAGACTAGCGGCCAGAACACACCTTCTAGTCTAGCAGGCAATAGTCAAGAAAAGCGCAGGCCGGTAAACATGGATCTGAGTTCCGTCCCCGCTAAAGAGCCTCCACAGTCGTGCTCGCCTCGCTGGCTTGGTTGCTTGGCTTCTTGTCAGACTCGATTTCCCCCACGCCCCACAAGTCCATTCGAACGTCGCTCCCCATCTTTATTATCCGTCTGCCTATGGTATTAGTGGAGATGTCGGCGACTAGGCCAGGGTCCCGAGCTTCTTCTCAGTCTCAATCAGCTCGGCAAACTCCACCATTTGCGCCTCCAAGCCTTTGCCCTCCAGAAACGCGCAGGGCGGTCGTGGTCTGCCGCCATAACTGTAGTATCTGTTCAGCGCGGCCTTGACAGACACAAAGCCTCCCTTGATGGCGGCCCAGTCGCCGTGGGCAACAGTCCCTTGCAGCAGCGTCGCCTCTTCGGTCTTGCCCTCTCTCCACAGCCGCATAACCTCAGCACACGCCTTTGGAGCCACATTGGCCAATCCAGCAATGACACCGTGCCCGCCAACAGCCAGGGTCTGGATGGCAAAGTCGGCGCTACCGCCAAAGGTCCTGAATCCTGTACCACGTGTTCCAGCAACAACACGAGCCAGCTTGCCCGTGTTGCCGCATGTCAGCTTGACACCGACAATGTTGGGATGTTCCGCCAATGCCAAGATGGTGTCTGAGCTTAGGTCCAGTCCACTGCATGCTCCGGGAAAGTTGTATATAAGCAAGGGGATTGGGCTAGCTTCGGCTACCGCCCTGAAGTGGTGCATTATAAGCTCCGTTGACAGCAAGCTGCCGTAATAGGCCGGTGGGAGGACGAGAGCGTGTGTGCCCCCAGATGCTGCGGCCTCACGGCATAGCTGTATCGTCTCTCGCGTAGATTGGCTGCCACATCCAACAATGAGGGGCATGTCACTTTTGCCCGCAGCGTCGAGGGTTGATCGAGTAATACGATTTATAAGCTGTCGTTCGGCGTGATCGAGATGGACAGCCTCCCCATTGGAACCGTGCGTCACGATACCCGTAACTCCAGCGTCCACTAATCGCTTTGCATGCGCTGCTGTCGTCGCTTCGTCAATATTGTCTTCGGAGGTAAAGAATGCCACGGTAGGGACGTATAGACCGGGCGTTAGCGGTGTGATTGAATCATGAGCTGGGCCATTATGGTTGGAGAGTCCATTGGGCTCAGTAGATGCTGTCATTGCCGCGAGGATGAAGGTAAACGGGTAAATGAAATTCAAAGGAAACAACAATCAAAGTGAATTAGTAACAAACGCTAATGATATAAATTTCGAGTGGCAAGAATCGATATGCGACGGAGATGCTCCGGAATCTGGATAACACTGGCTCTTGTAGATGTCTGGTAGTATCAGCGCATTTATATCAAGAAACCTTCAAAGCTAGATGGGGGGCTTCCATCACCAACACAGCCGCAAAATGGGGGCAGTGCTCGGTAGGTATAGGTATATCACTCGGCAAGCATCGTATCAGGCACAGCTGGAGCAGCATCAGCACACCACTGGCCGGCATTCCGCAATGTAATTCGCTGGACAGCGTGGCTGCTTCTCTGCTCAGATTTAACCATAACCCCCCACGGCAGACCTTGGAGCTTGGCGAAGAACGGTCCACATCCCCCCACGGAGGAGACTGTGAGGCCGTCTCCAAGCTACGAGGAGCAAAGTACCTACAGTAGGTACTCGTCCGTAATCACGCTCGGGTTCGATGTGCATAAAAGCAGACATAAAAACGCCCTCTCCGCACCATGGCTGCAGTAGAAAGGCCTCGCTGCCTACCCCACACAGTCACCTCCTTCCACGGGACCACCGCAGCAGCAGCCATCGGGCCAGTTGCGCAGGTGTGTGCTGCTCCACGGGGCTTTAGCTGGGAGGCGTGGATCCCATGCGATCGGTCGGATCCCTTAGGTTGACAGTAGACCGGGGTTGCGGGAGGGGACGGAAGCTTGGGGAGGCGGGCTAAGCTGGGAGGGAGGTGGTGATCGTCCAGGGAGAGAAAACAGCAATTGCAGGTACTTGTACGGATACCAGTAGGTAGGTTAGTAGGTCAGTAGGTCAGTAGTAGATGAGGAGGACTGGATGCGGGGGAATCACGCCTGACTCCGAACCGGCAGCAGCTGGACTTGGTCTCCGGATTTAGGCGTCCTGAGCTGGAGGCCTGCTGTGCGACTCGATGCCAACCCAGATCCGGCCAGACGCCGCTGCATCGTTGCGAATGCTGTAGCAGGTTCCTGTACAAACGGGCCGTAGTAGTTATTGTGCTGAAGAAGCGGTGGATGTGACGTTCCCGCCATGCCATGCCATGCCGTATGCACAAGGGCGCCCGTTAAAGGCTCGCGCTGCTCCTTCTAAGACGAGCGAGGGTCCACTGCGAAATCCTGGAGATGGTCGGCTAGACGTCGCAAAGTACGGGGTAATGGATTTCGAGGGCTTTTTTCAAAGTCTCCTTGGGTTGCCTCCAGCGAATGGAGCTGCCCTTGCCTTTGGGCCCCCCTCCCTCTTTTTTTTTTTTTTTTTTTTTTTTTTGATTTTCTCTCCTTCTATCCAGATCGCCAGAAGCTGGCTGCTCGGCCCTCGGCCCCCAACAGCGCTTTGCCGGCTCTTGTTGTTCGCCTGATGGTGATAGTCGCTGCGAGAAATCGGCGGCGGGTGTGGTCCTTGCTCGGATGGAGCCGTATCGTCGGCGTCGGTACGTCTGTTTTCGTTACTCTAGACTTACCTAATCCCTCGCCGGCAGTCCAGCCAGCAAGAGCAAGGGGGGCGTATCCCGTGCTATCGGAGGCTGCTCCATGGCTCGGTGGCCTCTGAGAGCCCAAAAGTCAAATTGGATCCAGAATAATACCATACCCCCTCCCCCACGCGTGTGAAAGCTGCGCGAGTGCAGGGCACAGCTAGCCAACAAAACCAATAGAGCGGCAAAATGGTACTTGTACATGACTGCCGTGCTCCGTCCTCTTTTTCTTGAACAGGTTAAAAACACGGCCATGCCCCATGCCCAGAGGCGCCTCTCTCTGCTCCCTTTCTGTTTCTGTCCCGTCAGCATCTGTGGTGTCTTGTCTTCTCTTGGGTCTGGGGCCGTCGTCCTGCCACATGTGTGACGGGAGCGCCATGCGCCACGAGCCCTGCTGAGCCGGTGTATCTCGCTTGTCCCTCTATCGAGACGTGGTAGAAAATGAGCATCAACGATCCGGCCACAGGTGACGAAGGGCCAATATCATCATCATCAACAACAATGGCGATAGAGGCTCCTGATATCCAGGGCCAGGCCCGCGACCCTGCATTGAAACTACCGCCGCTTGTCCTCGACAATCCAATGCCGGCAATGCCAAACCCTGCAGCCGTCATAGCTGGGCGTTCAATGCACCAGATCCAGCTAGAGATGGAATATGACGCCGAGGAGAGCGACAACGATGCCGATCAGGGCCCCTCAATACAAGGGTGGCCTGGAGGCTTGGAGCGGCACGCCAGCGACCACCCAAGCGAAAGGGAAGACCTAGCCATGAGAGAAATGCATGCCCTATGCGTCTTTGACGACGTGTCGGTGCCGCCATCCGTCCGACCCTGGTCGTATCTTATTGAGGCCCTGAGCCCACTTCCTACTGTGCGCAGATGGGGGAGATGGCGATGGCGAGGAGAGCCTGCATTTGGCGAAGTCCGAGTGGCAGAGGCAATCATGATGTACGAGAGGGGGGTTGAGCAACGCACCAGCAGTCGGCGCTGTGGCCGCTGCCGAGCAGGACAGGGCATCTCCCCTCAATGCGTTGTGGCCCCTGAAGGAATCGGCCAGGCGCCCGGCGTGACGGGGCCATGCAGCAACTGTCTTTACGACGGAGTCGAGCACGGCTGCAACGTGTCTGGGAGGATGACGCCAGTGTCAGGGAGCAGAGATCGAGGCGGCGAGAGCATGAGAGACCCCGACAAGGTTGTGGATCACATGGCTGTGCTCGAGCTGATTGCCCAGCTCAAGAGGCCGTCTGGAACGCGACGAGACCATAGTCTTCCGGAGCGAGCACGGCGGATCGAGGCTGCGGCCTTGCAGATTGCCCAAGCGGCACGAGATTGGCGGGAGAAGATGGGCGTCCAAAGCTGAGAGAGGCTTGAGAGGCAGGTAATGAGGAGGAAAGATGGCAATGTTTGGCCTAATAATTGGCCATGTCGGCCGAGATCAGCTTCCATGTTGGCGTTGTGTTGGTATGCGAATAGGGACAGGAATAGGCGTAGGCACAGGCATAGGCATAGGCAATAGGCATTGGTACACATATATACGAATGGTAATGAGTGAACGAACAAACGAACGAATAATACCTACCTTATACGTCGAATCGCTGGTTTCATGGGAGGGGGACTGTCCCGTTCCCGTGCATAGCCTTGGATATCCCCTCTTCGAATCTTGGCCATCGGTTGGCTCATCAGTATGCAGCCAAGCAGCACCCCGGAAAAGGCCCTGGCTAGCACGACGCATTATATTCCGTATTGCATCCATCAAGTCACAAGCCTGCGCGGCGGTTTCCCTTTCAAAAATGAGCCGAACCTCACATCCTGTGAGTGGTCGTAGGAGGAGGCAAGGATGCCGAAGCAAAGCGTCTCTGGAGGCATTGGGCAAAAGAAAGAAGAAATGCGAGTTCATCTGGTCTGATGGCTGAAGGCAGGTGCGTGCAGCCTGGTTGCCAGGGTTTCGGGCTGGCCGCATGCATGTATCATCATATGCTCTGTGCTGTGAGTGCTGCTGCCAGAGAAAGCGAAGGAGCAGGAAAAAGGAATGCTGCTTGCTCGTGCTATATAATCATGAAAGAAACAGATCAAAAGGAGGAGGAGGAGGAGGAGAAGAAGAAGAAGAAGAAGAAGAAGGAAAGAGGAAACAAAAAAAAAAAAAGGAAAGAAGAAAAAAGAAAAGAAAAAAGTGACCAAACAAAGAATATGAGAAGTACCAGGGACCAGTCAAGCCTCGACCTGCGGCGTGAACGTGCGGCTGCAGGCCCCGGTTCCATACTGTATCTAAACTGCCCGGTTTCCTTCAATCCTCCATCTACCGGGGTCTCATTGCGGGAGTGGCGCCCTACATGTTTGATTTCCTATTTGGACCTTCTGTGCTCAGCCCAACCACACACTCCAACCTCGTCCTCCACGCAGCCTTTGCTAGCCGGGCCATGCTTGTTCTGCCAGAGCCTGATCAGGGTCCGGCCGTCACAGCGGCCGTTTTGGCTTGACTGGCTGCTCGTGGACGGCCTCGTTGCCAGGATTGGAAAGTCAAGTTCCAGCTACGCCCATTCCGCCTCGGCCCACGCTTACTGCCAGCTATTTGCTCGCTGCTTGCTGTATCAGACGCAGATTCTCACATGCCTCAGTCAGATTTACGAGCGCTGGCTGACGCAAGGCGACCGCACGAGGCACCGAAGCCCATGTCTGTGTGATTTGCAAGGATGGACGGACGATCAGCCAGCTAGGGAGCGAGCACCGTACATCCGAGCCTGAGCAACAGGATGGCTCTGCATAGCAATGCGGGGACGAGGCTTCAGTCGGCATAACCAAACTCGACTGCTTCTACCTGTGCCGCTTGGGAGGAGGCGGAATTTGGCCTGATGTGATGCCCTTTCGCCAGAGCTGACCTATGGGTTCCCAGCTCGGCAGCTGCTATAGATACTTATCAGTGATAGTGCTACATGTTGGTCGGCATGGAATCACTATCGCTCGCGAGTAGGTATCAATGGGGGCCAAGTCTGTACAGTAGGTGGCTGGGCGCGGAAGACGAAGCTAGGACCCAGTTCTGCGCACAAATATGTCGATTTCGACGCACAATCCATGAAAATTGAGAATTATAATCTTACTTCCCGCCTTCCCGTATCGCTGTGGCTTTGTGGCAACCTGGTGGTGGGAAAAAGGAGAAAAAGAGGCAGGGGGATAGATAACAAACATGGCTGCGTGTTCCAAGCTTCGCTCTTCAGCTTACATGTTATAGACTGATCCTAGAGCTGATAAATCAGACATGTCCTTCCTCGCAGGACGCCTTGATTTGGATTTTTGGCATTGGGAGAGGGAGTCCGGACACTGAAACCAAACGACATCCAGTGGTTTTTCGATAGGCGCCGCTATTTGACAGCTAGTGGAGCCCGATCCGACAATACCTTGCGCCCATCTTCGAAACTCGGCCTAGTCTTTTCCATGTTTAGTATATCGCTGCGTTTAATGCTCTCGATGCGCCAGTCGTTGGCTGCGGCACCAGCCGAGAGCCATTCGCGCCAACCTTTTTCATGCACGCACCGCATCTCCACACTGCTTACAAATGAATCGACATCGTCTCGGGCATGTGTGCTGCTGAATGGCGTCTCTGTCTTTGTGCTGCGTCCGATCCGGTGTTCCCATCTAGAGGGAGTCCGTATGTTCTAGCGTGATCCTCCATTCAGTGCCAAGATGGTACCAAGATCGGGCTAAAATTGGGACTGCGCCTGGGCTCTGTATGGCGATTGAACTACGAAACGCTCAACAATGACGGAAGCTTTTGAGGTTTGTAGATGAATGCTGGGCATAAAAAACAAGGGAAGCTGTAAGGGTAGAGAAACAAGCCCCTTTGTATAAGGTCTTCCACCATCCAGTCGTATATAAAGCAGCCCCATATACCTGTATGTTTCTATGGATACGGCTTAAAGTTTCGAGAACTGTTTACAAGATGGCTAGAGTATGAGAATTGTTGACTGAGCAATTTTGAGAAGCACGAATAGGTGCTTGATATATGAAGAAACATACACCAGACAAGTCAATCACTCATAGGCTGCAACTTCAAAATGCCGCCACTGCATTGGATCGTAGACACAGACCAACTGGCCTTCCTTTTCTTCTGTAACTTTCTATATCCTTGGCTCCAAGAACCTTCATCTGCAGTCATTGATAGTGATTGACTGCCGGGTGCATCGAGGCAGGCAAGTTCGTCCCATCCACCCACGCAATATTTAACAGCTGCTTCTGCCGCTTGTCGTTGGCCAAAGTCTGGCTTGTAAATCCCAGAAGTGAAGAAAATGTGAGTTATGCTATCGATTGTCTGCCCACTACCATCTACAGCGCGTTGATATCTGCCAATAGCCACCGGAGCCCTTCCACCAGGCCATGACAGCCCCTGGGCTGATAAATTTTTCCAGCACAGAGCACTGCCAGACGTACTATTACACCCAGTAACTAACCACTAAGAGTTCACCTGGCAGTTTATCTGCCACGATGCCAAGAGTTGAATTTCAAGCTTCTATTGCAGCAATTGCCAGAACTTCTCCTCCCCTCCACACCTTGTCCGCTGTACAGCGTTGTTCCCTCAATCAAAGACACCCCCATACAAAACAGAGAAAAGAACGACTACGACTAAAGACTTTTGTTATTTTGATCACAGGAAAAAGCAAGATGTGTCTTCAATACATTATCAGATGCAGATACTGCGGTTACTGGGAGCACTACTCCTGGGATCGCTGTCGCGACAACAGGATTCTCCTGGAGAAAGGTTGCGCTGTAGGCCAGCCATCGCAACATCCTTCCGAATGCGAAATGTTCCCCGAAGACAATCGACAGCGGCTTCGACGCCAGATGACGCCCTACGAGTGCCCTGTTGAAGATTGTAAGAGCACGGACATTGCTAAGAAGCTCTTTGAAGAGCGCGCCAAGGTAGAAGCCGAGAAAGCGGCTGCACTGGCCAAGGCTCGCGCCGAGTGGGAGGCAAAGGACAAGGCCAGAAAGGCAGAGTTTGCAGCCAGATACTTCAGGAAGTTACCTGTGGTGAGATTCAGCGAGAGACGCCAGTCCTTCTTGAATCTTCCTGCTGCAGACTCTACACAGAACGGCGTAAGTTTACCTATACTCACCCATGATGAAACAGAACAGACTTGAAAGCCAACGCTAAAACTACAAAAAAAAAAAAAAGAATGATCCTTCGCCCAGAACCGATCATGTGCATTGGCGTGATGAATATATTACTGCAGAGGATTCAAGTGGCAATAGTGTTGCCGCATCCATGGACAGCCAAGTTTTTGAGGACAGCGAGGACGATGACTTGATTTCCGATTCGGAACAGGACGAAGACGAAGAAGAAGAGATTACGCCTTTTGGCAAATACAACGGAGCGATTGATATCAAGGGCAGTCTTGAAGGAGGCAGACGCAGGGGCAAGGCCTTTGAGTTCCACGACGATGGAATGCCCATTCGCACGGTGACGCCATAGGAATTGATGTCGAGATATGGAATTCGGCACACCAGGGAGATTCAACGGGCCTGGCTTGATGCCTGACGATGGGCTCGAAATTATGTGTAATATATGTCACGGGGAATGATGATGCATAGTATGGATGGTGATACTGTAGAAATTGATACCAATGGACATAATCGAGCTGTAATCTATATTCCATCTGCCAGTCGGTGATATATAGGATCCATCATGCGAGCCTGGTTATTTATCATGTGTAGTTCCTTGCTACTACTAGCAACGTACCCTAGGTACTATTAGTAGGCCATTGCTGATTGTACTTTCGTGACTCTTGCCTACATCCGTCACTGTATTGAGTTAGATTCCAAAAATAATCTCATCAATATCATTATTGATGTTATAATGGCATACATAGCAGCCACTGAAAGTTGCACAGAAAGCGCTGCAACAGTGCAGACCGTGGGATGAACCTGGCCGTACATCACCGTCATCTTGTACATGGCATCACCCAAAGAGACAACGAAGCGGTGAGCAGCCACTGATTGGCAGATGCTTCCGTGCATCATGTTAGAAAAACTACATGCCACGCCGGGACTTGGCATGGCATTATGTGCAGCAAACTGGGTAGTCTTTCCCCTTCTCGTTACTGTACGAAGCGGCGTTCGCTTACTGCCCCTAAACTAATGCAGGTGCTCGTACAGACGCAAATCTGCGTTACTCCCGTGTCGTGCATCTCCACTGCCATATTAATAAGTATTCTCGGCACTTCGAGGTACAACAGGGAACTTCAAGATTGATATCTAGCAACTACTAGCTAGTAGTAATCTTCCCACACCGCATGTTGCAAGAGCGCCAAAAGGAAAGCTTGAAACCATCGCCATCTCCCTTTCGCCTTCCCCACTGAACAAGCCAGCGCTAGGCAGCTGCAGGTCCAGCGGCATTTTTGTCTTCTGCTTGCGGACCATCAAATTAGAGCGCCGAGAAAAAGCCTCGCTGGTCCCGTTTGGGCAATTAGGCTTGGGCCGGTGCCTGCGGGATGGATGCGCCTGTAGCTACATGTAACCTTGTGAGCTTAGCGAAGAGACTCCATAGCAAGATACGGAGTAGCAGTCCTAGCAGGAAGTAGTCGAGGAGAGAGGCCTTGGCGGGCACGAAACTTTGCATGCCTCCCTCTCCTTTTTTTCTCCTTCCCTCCATCCAACGTTATCTTATCTTCCTCCTCCTCCTCTCCGGCTCTCCCCTTCTTTTCATTCTTTACTCTTCTTTTTCCCATGCGATACGCGTAACGACCAATTCTATTCCACAGCTCACCCCACGCCATCTTAGACGCGTCCAAGTATCAATCAACCGGCCAGACCATTAGAATTCCAGGAGATACAAGCTCAATTGTCGACCCACGATGCATGCCATTGCGGTTCTTGGAGCTGCCGCCGCCGCTCTCTGCAGCCCAGCCGCGGCCATGCCCACCGCAGCTCCGTATCCCGAACTGGAGGCCCTCGAGGCCCTCCACCGTCGCGCCCATCTCCAGCCTCGAGCTGATCCAACCGCTGCTTGGGTCACTGTCGGCGACGAGGGCACGCCCGTCAAGACCATCACGCCGAAAGCCACCACCATCAGCGGAACGCCCACGCTGGTCGACGTTGCGCCTCACGATATCACGGCCTCGGTGTACACCTTTACGAGCTGGGGCGTCATCACAACTAGCACTGGCCAGCCGCCTAACCCGACCGCCACATCCAAGAACAATGACGGAGTCTTTTCGCGGTGCTACAACAAGGACGGCAAGGACGCTCCCTTCTGCACGCCCTATACGAACAGCTCGCTTCTGACGGGGAACACTTATTACAGTATGTGACCCCGGAACTCACATTCGAGTCTGCCGAGGACAATTGCTAATTGTATCATTCTAGTTACCTGGGATCCCGACTACTACAACAAGACCAACTTCAAGACCAACACGACGTATGATATTACCGTCCGTCTGGACTACCTCAACCGGACAAGCAACGAGTGGGTTAAGCTGGAGAGCTTCAATGACAACAAGGTGCCGGCGTCATGGGGGTTCTGGCCGCTCAAAGTCAAAAAGGATTATCTCATGGGCGAGAAGACCAACAACATCACCATCACCCTTCTGAGCGCTCCCCACGGCAGCAACGACAAGAACAGCTCCATTGCCCTCCCAGTGCTTTTCGAAAAGCCCGCTTTGCCCCAGAACTCAAAGACCGAACTTCCCACGGGCCATACGCTGTCCATCGCTCTGCCTCTGGCTTTCGGCTGCTTCGTCTTCATCGTCGTCGGCCTCTTTATGTGGAACCGCAAGAGCCGCCGCATCGAGCTCGGCAACATCATGGGCCGCTCTCGCCGTGGCTACAACGGCCGCAAGGCTCGCCGAAACATTTTCCACTCGAGGAAGGATAGCGTTCCGCTGCACAACGCGGATGACCACTTGAGAGACGGAGATTATCACGATGCGCCCATCGCTGGTCGACGCGATAGCGAGGCTCTGGGCAGCCTGGCCGGCACGCCCATCAATGAGACGTTTGAGCAGCAGGGCACCACTGGCGGTCACAAAAATGCTTTCCGGGACGAGATGGCTCGACAGAACCAGGAGAGACGTGGGGGATACTAAGTCTAAGAAAATGATGGATGGTTGGAAAAGAGGAAATTAGCCATCATGATCCAGGCGATTGTGAGAGGTGTAATTGATACATGAATCTACGAGGAATAATGTTCTACAAGAATCACTCTATGGAGTATGCGAGTTGGATTTGTCACGAGACTATTATAAAGGGGTTACGTTGGAGGCGAACAAGTACGAATTATTAATTGAGCAAAAACGATTTTTTCCCATGCATTGATGTTCCTATGAGCTGTGTCACAACGCCCACTCTCGTTTTCTCGTGGAATATACAGAAGAAAAAGAAGATTCATACCTCAAAAGACACGAAAAGAGAGGAGAGCCATGATTCTCCTATCAAAGTCCAACACCCAGTTCCGACCGTCAGTTCTATTTCCATTCCACAGAAAAACTCCGCCAGTATGGCATCCTTTTTTTCTTGACCGATCCCGCGCAGGAAAACAAAACAACAGATACGCCACCCTGATTTACTCCTGGTATCAACAAAAACCCCCCATTCGCCCATGCATTACATCGTCACTTATTGGTCCCTTCCAATGGGTACCCCCTCCTTTGTCCAGGAATACAAAACAGGCTTTCAAAAACGTCCCAAATGCGAAATGGAGAAAAAAAAAAAAAGGTAATTATGGCGGCCATCAGACATTTGCATGTACAGGGAGATTAGAGTCTTGATCGAGCCTGGGGTGTTTACATACAATCTCGTCTGGAATGGTATGTTCGATTGGTCGTTTTAGCGCAGGACTTGACGATGATTGTACTTCGGCATGAGGTAACTCTTCTGTCTTTGGCTGCTGCTGCTGCTGCTGCTGTTGATGTACCAAAGTTCTTGATGCTTCATCTCCGCCAACGTCCTTATAGCCGGCGCACAGATCGAGCCTCTCCTCCCCCTCTCGCAGCGGCCTCATGAACTCCGCCGGTATGGCAGTCATGAGCTGGCAGCTCGGCTGGCACGGCTGGTACGTATCCGCCGTCCAGTCCGAGTCTGCGTAATTCTTGGCTTCGGCCAAGGTGTAGCCCGTGCTGAAGCCTTCGTGGTAGGCATCTGGTAGGATGACAATGGTTTCGCCGGGTCGCTGGTCGACGATCCGATGCGGGATGCCCATTTTCTGGAGCTTCTCCGGGAAGAAGAACTCGGCGCGGTGGCGCATAAACTGCGAACACTTGCCCTTTCGATTGAGTGCTTCTTCGGCCACGTCGACGGCCGTGGCTGGCACCACGATCCAAATCTTGCGACCCTTGTAAAGATGGTTCAATGAGGAAAGGCGGAAGTCTTCAGCGTGGAGCTGGAACGTGGCACCGAAATGCTGAGCTGACTCGTATACATAGGGCGTATGAATTCCCGGGATAATGGCCTTTGTCCTGTCCAACTTGTCGCCGGCCAGCGGGTGGATGGGGCTTCTCTCCGGCACGCCAGCTTCTCGTCTCTGCTTGGCTGTCCACGCAGGGACGTCGACTCGGTACCGCACGTTGCGCATCTGCTTGTCCTTGCTCTTGTTGAAAAGCGTCTTTAGCTTCTTGAACTTGTCGTCAACGCTCCCGGACAGCTCGCCCTCGGGCTCTGAAGATGAAAAGGCGCCTTCGCTCGGTACTGTGCTGACCTGCCAGAACGTCCTGTGGTTGATCTGTCTTATCCGATAGGCATTGGCCGCCACATGCTGCGAGCCCTTGTCCGGCAGCGGCTCTTGAAGCTCTTCTGGAAGTATTATCTTGAAGCAGCCGTCGACCTCAGCATGCAAGTTCCGAGCAAAAGCCAGGAGCGCAGGGAAGTCCTCCCACTGTTCGGCTGTTGGTCTGAGATGCAAGATCCTATGGCCTGGTGGTCCATCGTAGGTATACGCAATACCGTGAGTATCTGGCTCGCTCAAGGGCGAGCTGGCTCGACTGCTCCCTGTGATGGACGAGCTATAGTTTTCTGAGGAGCTACCAAACCGAGCTAGCTCAAGGTCTTCCTCGGGCAGCTCTCCTATTGCTGACACAGGATGGAGAGAGCCAGAGACCTTTGGATCCTCGTCTTGCGACTGCAACTCGGTAGCCTGATCTGGCTCTTCTATGGCGACTGGTTCTGGCGTGGACATTTCGACGGGGGTTAGGGTTACAGCTGTCAAAGGTCCGCAAGCAAGATTGGCATCTGTCGTCGTCGTGGCGTTGTTGTTGTTGCTAAGCGATGCAGGAAGCCGTCCTTGTAAGTCCTGCCGTCCCTGCTGAGCGGCAGGCCCCGTATTTGAGCTCTGCTCGTTTGCCAGGCCCTCTCCTGCGACGGCCTCAACGGACCCAGCGCCCCTCTCGAGAGGCGCACATGACGGGGACGACAGCAACAGCTGAGGGGCGTCCATGTCCGCAGGGCACTCCTCCAGGCGGCCTTGCGCGCCAAGGGGGACGTCGGTGGTGTCGCGGGCCGTATCGCAGGCCTCGTAGCGAGGCTTCGCCTCCATCGAACGGCGTCTAGAATTGCGCAATGTACCCACCGGGTGAACCCCCGAAAGCCGCCGCAAGTGTATAGAAAAACAGGAACGAAATAGTACAAGTAGACTGTCTGCAGGGTTCGTCGGACTCTCCGTGGGCCTGGTGGGTGGTAACGCAGAGAAGAGCTTGTAGTAGCAGGTACAGGTAAGGTATGAATCTGAAAGGGCCGCCTAGAGAGAAGGTAGGTAGCGCTGTAACTTGGCCGCTTTGTAGACGCTGTTGGCCGTCCTTGTCGTCCAAGGCTTCTCTTTCTTTCTTCCCCCCCAAAATATAAAGGAAGATAAAGATAATTCACGGGTTAAAAGCAGGTGCCCGTCTTTGGACCAGATGCAGAGCTGAAAACGAGGCGGCCGTCAAAGGCGAAGCTATGCGACGGGCTGCTGCGTGCAACAGAAATAAGTCGAACGAGACCGGCAATCGGACGAGGCGTCAAGCCCTATGGCTTCAAGTACCGAACGTGGGAAAAAAGGAAAGCGGAGAGCAGAAAGCTGAAAGCCTGGCTTGATTTGATTTATTTCGAAAAGAAGCAAAAAGAGCCCTTCCAAGGAAATAAAACCATTGATCGAAACGAAAAGAAAAAACGAACAGGTTTCGAAGAGACCTGAATCGCAAAATTTTCGGCCTCTCCGTTGCGTTGGAGCTAGTTTCGGGTACCTGCTACCAGGCCGGTCTCGAAAAGACGGGCGTGCATGCGGGCTAAAGGAGAAGTAGAGGAGTACATGGGGAAGAAGAAAAAAAGACAAAAGTGAGAAAGGGAGGAAGAAGGGAAAGGTAAAAAAGACTCGAAGGTACATGCATGTTGGAAGAGGGAGGGAAAAGTGGTGGTGGCAACAGCAGCCTTTGGGGGGCGTTTTCGTTTTCCTTTTGGTTGCGGTGCTAGAGGACGCTGGCTTGTTCAGCTGGCAGATTTTTTCTCTTTTGCTCAAACAAAGAAAATCAATATTATCGTCATTGTATTCCATCTTCATTGAGGAATCCTATTTTCATAGATTCTCCTTTCTTGTCCGTCTTGCGTAGAGAAAGCGCGAAAGCCTGCCTGGAACCAACCGAGTCGTGTGTATAATGCAATGCAGCCTCTCCCCAATCTGGAACAAAAAGGGGGCAGCAAGTCGTCCATCGTGCGTTGACATACGTCACACAAAGATCCAGGCCAAAGCGAGCGAGATCATGCGCATTTGCATCACTAGTCGCGCGCGCAAGAGGCGCATATTTGGCTTGACTGGAGACGAATCCGGAAACTCGCTCGAGCCACTGGGGGGCACCTAATCGGCCTAGCGGTGCAGATTTGCTGCATGTTGGTTGAGCAGCCCAGGATGCTTGTGCTTTAGCGGTTTAGTAGTAGAAGGTAGTGGTGAGTACATTGTAGTCAGGCAAGCAAGTGTCTTCGTCGCTTCTCGTTGCATCTTGGTTGTGTCTTTTGCTGTCCTCCTGGCTCTTGGCGGGCGCAGATCATGGACCCAATGCCGGCTGCGCTCATCACTCCAGCCGCAAAAACAGGGATCAGTTGCCCTTCCGGGATATGCGATCGCTCTGTTGGTGATGCGGGGGAGCCGTCCGGGGTCTGGTAGGTCGCCTTGGATCCCAGCAGATGAGATTTCAGCCACCACAACTCTCACATTTGCCGGTCTTCAATTGCGGATTATTATTGATTTTCCACCAGTGAATGCGCTAGGCAGGATGTAATTATTGTCAGCAGGCGCCTATAACAGGTACTAGACTTTAGGTGAATACAAAATCAGGACTCTCCAATACGTCTGCGCAATTCGACAGCGTACATGCCGGGAGACAAAAAGCAACACATGTACCCAGTAATCTACGAGGCAAAAACAGCGTCTCATGCGCCGTGTTAATTTATTCATCTCTCTCTATAGGCCAGAAGCTAACCCTTCATCGCTCACAAACAGTTGCTTTGTCCACCCTGTCCACCCAGACTACCCGTCGTTTACAGGCGATGCCTTCTCGTGTCGCCAAAAGCCAACCAGCACATTTATTCTCCCGACTGCATAAATTCGTCAGGCCATTCTTTCCCGCATCCCGGTAACCAGGCCAAAAAAAAGCCAGTCGTATCATGTGGAGTAAAAGCAAACAACAAACAAATCTTTGCTGTCAAGAAAAATATACACAAGGGGTATTGAGACTCCTGCCCAGCCCCCTAAAAGAAAAAAGACAAGAAAAAGAGGAAAGAAGCAAAAAAGGAGAAGAGAAGAAAAGGGCAACAAAGGGACGACTGCCACCATGGTCCGAAAATAGAAGTGACTAGGTAGGTAAGGTACAGTATAGCACCGTTGAAGAACTCGACCAATACCCATCGGCAGTCCATCAAATCCCCTTCTTGCCTCACTTCCCTAAAAAAAAAAAAAGGTTTTATTTGAATTAATGATGAATGCCACTTTGCCAATCTCATGAAAAGTCATCTGCATCTCGTGATGATGCTACCAGCTCTCCTATGGCATCAACAAGCTCCTTGGCCTCTTGAGCAACCTCGAAAGCAATGGGTGGTAATGTCTGGGTCCAGATATCCCATTCTTGTTCTTGGACTCCTGAATCTGCTATTTCTTGTCCGCGATGTTTTGCTTCGACAAGGTGGTCCCGGCATTTGCCCAGACGAATCACCATATTACCACGGCCGCTGCTCTGGGTCTCCGAGACAAGGTTGCTAACAATATCGTTAATGGAGTCGATTTCCATAGAGATTTGGCGAATATTTCCGTTGGCGCGAATACATTCGACAAGATTATGGACGTCGGATAGTAATAGTGCGTTCTGATCCTCAAGATAGATCTGAACCGTCGTCAGTCATGCCGTAATACGAGATTGCGAATTGTCGCTTTAAGCCCGTACCTGGAGACCTTCGATCTGGCCGTCGTTATGCTCATCACTGTGTCCATTGGGCACCCCCTTGGCATATGGAGCCATCGATTCTCGAGGAGAATTCACAGGGCTATAGGCCGAAGACTCGATGCTCGCCCTGATACTGGCAAGGTTTTTGAAAGCAGGAGCCGGAGGTAGGCCGTCCTGGGCTGTTGATCCTCGAGCAACGCTGCGTGGTGAAAAGAAACCGGAGGAGTCGATGGGAGTTGCAGTTCCGTCATCCTCGTCTTCCAACTCCTCAAGAGGGGTCGGTCTGATTTTCACAGCTCGAAGCATGTCAACAATAGCGACTGTGAGATGAGAGGCTGCAGCATCGACAAGAGCGATTGGCGTGATGCCGGAGCTCGCCGCAAAGCTCTTGGAGACGGTTATCAGATTGTTTGCAGTCGCAGAAATCCGTGCCCTGAGCTTTCCGTGCTGCTGGGCCGCCTCGCTGCCGCGTGGTGCAGCTTCGTCCAGGTCTCTCGTAATTCGCCGGACGCTAACCACAACCCCCTTCATGGCATCTATGACAGTCTCCGGACTCTCTTCACGAACCTTTTGCAAAAGCTCGTCGATGGCCATCTGGTACTTGGTGACGTGAACATCCTTGACCTGTCCACGCTCATCCAGCAAGGTGTTGTCGCTCGGTAGCTTCGTGGATTCTCCGTCTACGCTGAATCCAGCGGAAGAGCCTCGAAGGCTTCTGATTTGGGTTTTGGTTTTCGCATAGCGGTTCCTCCATTCGCTAACCTCGTGCTCCAGCTGCGCAATCGTCTTTTCAAGCTCGGCCTGTCTTTCGTATTTTGAACCGCTTTGCAGAGAAAGCTGTCGCATCTCGCGCAAAAACTCCTGAGCCTCGGCTCGCGCCTCTTCCGTCACTTGCTGCTGTTGCTGCAGCGAGTGTCGCAGTTCGTCATTTTCTCGTTGTAAATCCTCATGTATGCTTGTAGAGGACATCTGGCTCATGCTCTGCCGTACCTGTTCTCGGAGCTGCTTTGTTTCTTGCTCGTGATCCTCGCGCACACGCTCCAGTTCTTGCTTCAGTGAGCTACTCATATTCTCCGCTTCTGTTAGCTTACTCTCGAGGCTTGAGCGGAGATTAGCCCACTCCTGCTTCTCTTCATCTGTGACTGCAGCGTGTGACTGATGGTTGTCTCGCAAACTGTTCATTTCCTCTTCCTTTTTCTTCATTGCGTCCTCCATGCTTGTGAGCCTGGCAGCCAAATCCTTCACCTTTGCCTCGTAGTCTTCGATTACTTTCTTATCCGCCTATTCGCGCAAGTTTGAAATTAGCCACTCCATAGACAAATCAAGAAGAAAGAACAGACACAAGCATACCTCTGCCGTTGCTCCATTTTCTCCATCTCCAGCTCCATAAGCATCGGAGCCATCGTCATCCTCTTCAATCATGGTGCTCTTGTTAGGGACAATGGTGTTATTCTGAGTAGGGTGTCGCGGCATTGGTCGAGCGTAGTTGCCATTGGAGATGCTGGGCGATGGAGGCACGCCGTACGCATCAAGCGGCGGCGGTCCTCTGATGGAGCTGGCGTTTGATGGCCTCCGGACGCGGCTCTGTGCCCTCGGCGGGTAGTCGCCGCCATTGACGGGAGTCCCTGTGCGATTCATTGGGCCGCCTCTGTTGGACATGGAGCTGCCGAGACGGGGGATGTCGCCGCCGACGAAATGCGGAAACCTGCGCTCCAGCTCGTGAAACACATCGGCCGCAAGATCCCTAAATCGAGGAGGGCCGAGTGAGGACAATCGCTGGCGAGCCTGGTTTCGCTTCGGGTGGAAGGTCTTCTCTGGTAGCAGGAAGCCCGGCGGCATGTTTGGCGCATTGGGAGGGATGCGTGCTGCTGTCTGGCGACGCACCAGCTCATCGTAGACGTCCGTACTCAACTCGAAGAACTGCACCGGAGAGAGCCGCAGCAGCTTGTCGCGGGCCTTGTTGGGCTGCTGCTTGGAATTGGGATCGCGCTGCTGCAGGAAAGCCCGCAGGGCAACGTAGTGTTCGCCGAGGACGTTCTCGTCTATCGGGGCAACGGGCGAGTTGTCGCCTCCAGCCTCGCTCCGCGCGTACATGTTCATGCCATTGCTGGATCGGCCCACAGAGGGCGGTGGTGACGGGCCGCCGGTATTCGTAGGCCCCGGGGGGAAGCCATTCATGCTCATGATCCCAGGGGAACCTCCAGAGTTGGGAGGCGACACGAGGTTCCCGCGAGGAGGAAGGGTTCCGTCGTCGGGGGCCTGATATCGGGAGAATGACCATTCGCTGCCACCTACAGACACGGGAGAGAGCGGCGCATTGCGATCGCTGATGGTGCTCATGGTGGGAGGGAAACAGGAGGAGAGCAGGAGGAGGAAGGAAAGCGGCTAGCTTAGACGCCACACGATGGAGAGGCTTTGGCGGTTTGTGTCTGTGTGCCTGCCAAGTCCAAGTACTGTGCGAGCGTAGTGTCGTGCCAAACAGACGCCACCGAGAACCAGTCCCAAAGCCACGGCGACGACGACGCCTGTCCTGGTGCTAAAAAGGCCCGTTCCCCACAGTGTGGCACCCCTAGACCGATGCTGAGTGCAGGCCGCACGCTGGGATGGGCGTCGTTGGGATCAGTGAGAAGAGCTGAAAGCTGTGCTGTCGTTGGGGATGGCAAACAGGCAAGAGGCTCGAGGACGACAGCACAGTTGAGTTGGCAAATGGACCGGCCGCCGAGCACAGTCAGGAATGAGGGAGGGTCCAGAAAGGCGTAAACTGGGCGTTCCCACGAGGTCGACGTCGCTAAAAGGGCGGATGGGCCAGCTGGTGCACCGGCAGTTTTTGAGAGCCGCAAAGCCCTGTGAGTCCCTCCTCGGGACTGCTAGAAACTTGGGTGCTTGGGACGAGCCGTGCGGTACACGCGTCCAGACAAGTACTCGACGGACAGGCGCCGGCAGGGCTTGTGTGCAAGTATCTGCTGGGTCCAAGGGACCGGCGTGGCGCAAGACCCGGGAAGAAGCAAAATTCGCGACGGCGCTTGAAACGGCAAGGCAGGGATGCGGCAGCTCGAATCGAAAGGGCTGATTGTCCACACGTCCGGGGTGAATCAAAAGGGGGGGGCTTTGGAGCTTCTCTGGACAGATCTGGCGCAGGTCGGAAATGAGCTGCTATTCCCTTGTTGGCAAATCAGAGTCGGGTGCAATTTCTTCCAGACAGCGCCCCGTCGGGGTTGAGAAGGGAACAAGTACAAGAGAGAGAGGGAAATGGAGCTTGGCGCGGGAGACTGGCAATGCTAGCAGGTAGCGTGTACTTTGCGCAATGCTCACCCTCAAAGAGAGAGGCGGATGGGACTGTGAAAATCAAAAAGCTGGACTAGTCGAGTTGAACAAGGGTTGGAAAGGGAAGGAGGGAGATGCAGGAAAGGAACGCGGTTGATAGAAGGGAGAAGCGCCGCTGCAGAAAAAGGCAGGACTTGGAGGGCTGACGCAACAGCAGAGATCGATCGGCGGCCAGCAATCAAAGGAACCGCTCAGCTAGCAGCAGTGGCGGTGGTAATTTAAAGGACGGAGTGGCTGGGCCTCGCACATGCGAAGTACAGCATCAGCAGACTGGACAAGACAGGGGGAAGAGCCCTCTGTAGTGCATCTCGCTACAGTAGTAATACAATTAGCAGCTGTGC
Organism: Trichoderma sp. CBMAI-0020; assembly: GCA_030708095.1. NCBI lineage: Eukaryota > Fungi > Ascomycota > Sordariomycetes > Hypocreales > Hypocreaceae > Trichoderma > Trichoderma sp. CBMAI-0020. The sequence goes on from JAJNCI010000001.1 coordinate 3,492,555, forward strand.
GGACAGTGCTGTAAGCTTTCACCACTTGGCTACGAGTACATGTACCTGGCTGCAAGAATATACAAGTTCTGTGCCAAGTTGGACGACTTTTTGGGTTGCGACGAATCATCACTGGCTGACTATTGGGTCGTGAGAATAGGTACTTAGTCGCTCTCCACCGATCCCCAATCGTCGGTGTGCAATTGTGCATATAATAGCGCTTCTGACTAGCACTTAAACAACGTAAAGTCAAACGGCCAATTGCTGTATCCATCCACTCTACTCCCTAGTCTTCTTTCGCACAACTTTTTTTTGCTTCTTGTTTTTCAATTACCTACATCTGTAATTTCAACCGTTTCGTGTGCCGAGTTGTGGCCCCCAGAACAAAGCAGGAGTCCCTTGAGCAAAGCCAGATGCGCGTGCCTCGTGGCGTTGGCGCCATTCGAGTAGCCCTTCGGTTAGAGCTGGGGGAGTGGGCATGTTCCCCTGAATTGCGGTCTCGCCGGGTCCTGATTTGCTCTACAATCGCCAGCGCTAGGTACCTATAGATCGGTGCCATTGTGGCGCTTTTTGGGGGGGCTATTGCGGTGCGGTTCATGATCCAGGAACGAGGCCTCCAGAATGCTTGCAACTGAGATGTTAATACTTCTTGTTGCCTTTTTTTTTTTTTTTTTTTCCTGTATTTCAATTTTCAGGCATCATATAAGATAGCTTGGGCTATTATAGTCGTGTTCTACATATCATGCCTCTATTCAAGTACATAGTCTATCGAATATATGATCTCGATAAAGTTGATGAGAGACCTTAGACAAAGGTAGCAACCGTGGCAAAACACGATTGATTTGAATCTACCCAATCCTTCTCTTTCCATCCCGATAGCTTCGTATGCCCGTGGTCCGCCAGCCAGGGGCTCTGTCTTCACCAGAATCCGATACAAGGCAGCCAAGTTTCGGTGATTAATATCTGATGCCCCCAGCGTCGAGGCACGGAATTGAGAGTTTGCTCTGATCTATATATAGCGCTTTGTATGCTACTATCCTCGTATTCGATACACAAATAGTAAAGCTTCAACATCGGGAAGTTGTTTGCGTCCGGCCATCTGCAAGCATGATCATTCGGTGGCAGTCGTGCGAGTCTGCCAACAATCCAGTCGTCCCGCAAAGCTATCAGCTAATCTTGCATCAATGGCAATCCCGTAGATTACGTGTAGTATGTATAGACCCATGCTTGACGGCAGCCAATCCGGCAGCCCTGGCCATCCATGACGATAGCGTCTGGTGCTAGTGCTTTCGGCTGCTGCTGGTGCTACTCTGTAATAACTGCCCGAGTATATTATCCTTTGCTCATGTCAGTCATGCGCGTGAGACGATGCGACGGTGATAGTGCTTCGTCTTATATCTCAGACCTGATAAGAGTGGTTTCTCTAAATGGATCTCCCCCATCACGGATATGAAAATTATCACTAGTATGACGTACTATCAACGTTTTTGAGCGCCATTGCGCAATCTGCCAAACACAACGATGATCATTATTCCCTGCGTTGCCAGGAAAAGAGTTTGCACGTAGGCTCGGAGAATAGCGCGCTGGCACCCAAGACAGAGCAGAACAACAAAGAAACTGTACTTGATGATTTTCTTCAATCTTGAAACCATAATCATACAGACTATTATAGTAAAAATTGAAGAATCCCGCTGCAATATGAACCACACCACGAGCGTCTCATTCCAGTCTCCTCCCACCATCTTCTCCTGTTACCCACTCTTCGGGTGCTTCCCGAAACCAACAATGTAAGATTCCCGGCCCGTTATCTACTCATCTCATCTCACCAAAGCCAATCTGGATCATGTCATTGGAGATCTTGCATTGGAGTCGTCCGGAGTTCAGTCGATTGGCAGACTGGATGCCGGCAATCTACCAAGGCTGCAGGCCGCCTAGGCTAGGCGCGGGTTGATGCATATACGAGAAACGCCACATTTCTTGCCTCAGGGCATGCGGCGAAACAGACAAAGCTAAGCACAGCACAGCACAGCACCCAATTCTTCGCGTTGTTTATAACCAGTAAGACGTAGCTTTTACTACTGTATAATATTTGATTTCTACAGCGGAAAACCCAAAAATGTAGGGACTAGACTTTGTCCCATGGCCGTTTGCTTAATATAATAGTCATCGAGAATTCGCAGGGCCGTCATGTGCTTGATATAATATTCTTATGCGCGTTCTCATGCACCCAGTAAACAAGAAACGAGCCAAATCACTTCCTGCTAGGTCGCCAAAACGCCACGCCAAATCCTAAGCGCTCATAGTCGCCATGGAAAACAAAAACAAAAATGGTGTAGCGAGATTTGTATGGCCCATCTCTCCATTAGAACCACGCCAGAGTCCAGGTTGATGGTAGATTAGGCCAGCGTTCCTGCCAGGCGCCAATAATCTCTGGAACTCGCTCGTCAAAGCTTGCTCGAGCAGACGCACTCCCGCTGTCAAAAGCGGCCGGGCCTATCGCGCCTCGCTCCTCTTCAGCAGCAGCATTGAGAGAGTTGGCAAGATCGAGGATGCCCTGCCCACCGACGGCAGCCTCCTCGTGGTTATCTTTGATGTCAATGTTGATCACATGTACCGGGCGATTCAACGGAGAGCCACGGTTGAGGAGATCGTCAATGACGGCATCCCAGCACCGCTCTTCACAGGTGAAAACTACGTCCACGACACCGCCTTCCACGCCCTCGCTGCCCTTGTCACTGGAGTGTTGCAGCCTTGGGACCCCAACGGGCCAGTCTTGCCAACGTTCGGGGCCCCATTTAACGCCTCTATTTCTTCCTAGCATGTTCAGAATGCCATTGTTCCGATACAGTCTAGAGTCTTTGGCCTCTAATTCTTTGTACATGCTATCGTACGATGTCTTGTTGAACTGATACACGTTTGGCTGGGTGATTGTCGGGCCCGGTAGCCGGACGAGAGAGCCGGTGCCAAAGGAGATTACAGGGTAATTGGCTTGCGAGAGTCGGAGATGAGCTTCCATGGATCTGGATTCATATTAGGAAGAACGCATAAGGGATCATCTGCCATTGAGACGGACCTGTTGTTGTTGCTTGCGCAGACAGTGCAGAACCTGAGCTTGTACTCTCCATTTTCATTTTTTGTCGAGCCATTCTGCTCCGTTATCGTACCATTCGCAGTCTCCATACTGAGTAATTATCCAGGGCAAGAGGTTACGCGATTGCTACACGAAAGAAGATGTTGCATTACCCAGCTCAAGGCAGTGAGTCAAGTCTGTTTCAAATCGACTGGCGTTAGCAAACTGTTGGAACTTCCAGTGGTAACGCGAGTGGAAAGGGCAGAATTCTTCATCAGTTTGAATCGTATATTAAGTAAAAAAGGTTTTTCATCAGAGCGCAATTGCTCAGACAGCTCCAATAAAGGGTTCATCATAGAAGGGGTTCACGGGTGTTTCATCATTCATTTCCTACCTTTGATAAGCGTAGCATGTATCTGTACGCAATCATCCAGTATCAGCCATTGGCGGGTGCTGGCTGTGCGGCGCCGAGGCTCTTTAATTTCGCTCAAGCATAAAGCAATATTGACGCTTTAGAAAGTCGTGGAGTGAAAGGAAAAGTTGGCGGTGGAGCTATAGGCGACCTGCGGGTAAATCACGGGCTGATGTCTTAGCTCAATATCCGTATTAGGTAATATGGCCCTCGATCAACTCCAAGCTTTGAATGGTATGGATATGAGCACTGCCATGCCTCTTTTTCTTTTCTTTTTTTCTAATTGATGCATGGATTGCTCACACAGAGCAGGCCTTTCATGACTTGGGTTCTATGGGAGCAGCTCATAAATCTCCACGGAGCACGGGGCATGAATGCAAGCGTACTTGGTACCCATGAGAGCGCTTCCAGCAGTACAAAGGCTGTACTTGGGCAGTACCAACCACCTTGCTTGGAGGCAGACTCATGAAATTTGGTTCGCTCGAAACTTGCCCCCCCATCGCAGTCCTTTTGTAGCTCTATGATTGGCCTGAAGGCACGCGCATAACCTGAAACGAACGACGCTTAGGCTTCTCCCAATCAGCGTCTGGCGTGGACCAACCCCTGCACGCAGCCGCTGTCCAAAAATAGAAGCACGGATGCTCTTCCTCCCAAGTGGTATTAAAAGCCTGGCGCCGCCATATGGAATGTGTCAGGAAGGGTTCTGGGAAATTGCACTGCAAGACACTCGTACGGTGTCTTGCGTCTTTGAATATCTGGGGTTGTGCATCTCATCTCGTTCATCCACTCTGGGCAAGAGATCACGCAGTCTGCATCCTACTGCTTACATGTGACAGTATCCTGGATCCTCCACTCTCTGTAGAGGAGGTAGGTAGTACTAATATCAACTTCATGCATGGCTGCGTTGGCTTGCTCAACATACTCAATACAAGTATATATGCCCCAACGTGCATAACTATGTTCTCCGCCGTTCTGGGCTAGACATCTGGCACGCCATATGGCAGATCTCCTGTCCTCCTCGCCTTGGAACCTCATGGCAACCTCATGGCAACGTAACCATCAAAGGTAGTCCTACCCAAATTCAGCCTGGCCAACGAATAATACCACTACAGCACAGCTCCCGTGGAACCTGACCGAGCCAACTCTGACCGCGGAAATCAGAGATGGAAACGAAATTGCTACCAACCCCAATTCTGCTCGTATGAACCCGGGCCATGTTTGAGGTTTAGAGCCCCTATGTGGGGTCAGAGCAGCAAAACCCAGACTTGCGGTTCCCACGGGCTTAGTAGTAGCAGTAATTCTCCATAGTGGTCATGGTAGGTATCACGAGGTACTATTACCGGGTGATGTGGTAACGACAGATCTCCCACACGCCAGAGATGGTGGCACATACCTGTAGTGTCGAGGCGTACCTATTACTCCGTCTGCTGAATACACGTACTGGCAGCTTTACATGAGGGATTACTGCCAAGTGGCTGATCTTGCATAATAATTAACGGAATTCGTCTGATGGCCTAATCTAACTGAAATATCGATCCCGCCAAGTCCTCGGCACACCCAGTGTTGGTCATGGTATGAAATAGGCTGCAGTGTCCATTCTCTCTACGTGTAGGTTGGTGTACGGAACATTCACCACTTGTCCCAGGCAACGGCTTCGTGGCATTTGACTGAAATATTCGTGCAAAGAACCAAAAGCCCACGCCGTTGTGTTTGCACACGACGCCAGAGACTCAGCCACTGCCACTTCCTTGGCACTCGCCCCGATATCGACCTGGAGCTGCTGCTCAACTTGGCCATCACCACCCCGCTTCGCAGAAACCCAGCTGTCGACTTATATCTGAGACGGGCGAGGATTACGTGCATATAGCCAATCCAACGAAACAACTCAAAATTAACCATCAGCGGCTCGCCTTGCCGCTCGCCCATTCTGGCGCTACCAATTCCATCCATCAATATTACGCCGATAGGCACATTAGCCTCTGCTTTTCAGGCGGACTCGCTGGGCTGGCTGCGGCTCGGCCAGTAGAATTAGCGGGCGACACGCTGGCTCCAGCAGGACGGCGACCAGATTGAGCCCTATATCGACCCCGACTGGACGTTGGCAGCGGTTCGCCACTAACAGCAGAGTACTAATAGAGTGCGTTTCAGCCAGCGCAAGTACTTGGGCGGTACATTGCAGGTGATCTCTCGGCTTCGATCGACTCCAAGCTAAACTTCTGCTCCGCGAGGCAGCCTCGCCATCTCCCGCACTCGTCCAGTCCCTCGCATCTTGAAATCTGCGCCAGGACCTCCAACGTCACCCGCAGCGCCTCTGCAGCAGCGCAGGGGGCCACCGGCAAGAACTGTCCTAGCACTTGTGCTGTCATCAGAACCAGCATCCCTCCAGATCACCGCCCTAGCCTCCCTCACGCCTCTTCTGCAAACAACCCTGCTCTGACACACCAGCGACCGCTTGTCTCAGATTAGGGTTTTCTGAGCCTCCCACCTCCGCAGAGCCGATCTCTGTCTGTACTGCTCTCGCCGACACCGAAACTCGCTCCGCTCCGCTACAGCAGAAACACGGCACAGACGCTGCCCAAGAGACAACCATCCTGCTTCGACTTGCGCTGGAAGAATCTGGATAAAGGCTTGCTTGCCTGCTGGCGGCTGCTCAAGTTGGTTTACCAAGGGCCGAGGCGTGGTGCTAGAGGCAGCAGCGCTGGATTCTCTCTGGCGGCATCGGACTGAAGCACCTTGGAGGGATGACCGCAACCGCAACAATGTCGATGGATTCACCCACAGCAGCGTCCCCGGCGGACCTCGCCTCGACGATGCCAGACTCAATCGACTCTGACCCGGCCCCGCTGAGCGCCTCGACATCGAATCGCCACAGTGCATTGTCCCGACCACTGTCATATGCGTCCAAGAACAGGCTGTCGCAATACTCTGTCACCGGATCGCTGCCCCCCCGATCGCGACCTCAATCTCACGTGTTCCCCATGTTCCCCTCGAGTCTAGCCTACACGCAGGTGCGCGACTTCGCATATCCCATCATGCATCCCATGCACTACGGGCCGCCACCTGAGCCCTCAGGGCCGCCGTCCGGGCTTACGACGCCAATGAGTGAAACAAGGCGGCTTTCCGAGCCGTCTGTCTCGTGGGACCAAAAGATGCCGTGGGAGTCATGGACACCGGATGGATTCAACAGAGCCCACGATTTACCGCCAATCCACTTTGGGGATGGCCCTCCCTATAGCGAAGATGAAGACTTGCAGAGCCCGGTGGTTTCTACAAGACACCGGAAGCATAAATCAACCTCAGCAGCTCTCCATACTGGCAGGGGACGCACTGGTCGCGACCCTGACAGAGGCCAATCTGCCATGATAAGCTCGAGCTATGATGATAGCCAGAGCTACTACCTGGGAGTTGGCGGAGACGGAAGCGAGCGGTACTATGTGAACCGTGGAGGCGAGGCGAATGGGCCTGGCGGTGAACTTGTCACATACCCCCCAGATCAAGGACATCATGGCCATGCATTCCAATACTCGCAACGCCGTGAAAACGACATGGATGGGTACCATTCGGATTCCAGCCGCGCTTCATCGCCGGGTGGCCCAGGAGTGGACCAATCCCGCTACTCGCGTGACTACCAGTTCACCATTACCTCTCCCGATGAAGAGTTTCATGGTAAGGCCGTGGCTCTCTTCGACTTTGAACGAGAGAACGAGAACGAGCTGCCATTGGTGGAAGGCCAGATCATTTGGGTGTCTTACCGCCACGGACAGGGCTGGTTGGTGGCAGAAGATCCAAAGACTCAGGAGAGCGGCTTGGTTCCAGAAGAATACGTTCGATTACTCCGAGATATCGAAGGGGGGATGAACAGCCTGACCGGAGCCCTTGTCGATGCATCTGGATCTCCCAATGATGCGGGCACCCCAACCCAGACAGAGCATGACAACAACTATGGCCATACTCCCACGCAAAGCACTTCAACCAACGGCTATCACCAACCAGTTGTCTCCACCTTCTCGACTTCGAGCAAAGACCTCAACCCGTATCCAACGGAACAGCTTGGTATTCAAGCCGGCCAAGCCCCCCCTCAAGTAGTTCACTACCATGGGCAGAGAGGGGGAAGCCAAATCAGCACTCCTACATTAACTCAACTTCAGGAATCCGAGAGAAGAGCAAGCCAAGACGCAGGAAATAAATCAGAAGAACTCTCAACGACTGCGCAAGAAGAGCCGAGCGCACAATCTACCAATACAGACGCATCTACCGAAGCGGCAAGGACAAGCTGATGAAAGGAGCTTGTCAGATAACTTTACAATGGGCTGGAATTACCTCTTGAGCCGGAATATCAAGCTGATGTTTGTATTTTCATGTATTTTAATGCGTGGAAGAGGAATAAAATATCAGAGATGTGTTAGAGTTGCTCATATTTGGAAGTGGATATACAACTAATACCTTGGAATCATCATCCCATCGCCAGAGAAACCAGCGCTAGCCTAGGCTCTCTCTTGAGATGGTTCAACACGATGAATATATAAAGGAGGTATGGTGTATTTGGCTGGCTTCAGACTTGAAAGAGGATATCGAAAGGTATACTTGCTGTTCTCTTGAGACTGGCAAGATTCCTTATTCGCAGTACTAAGATGCGACTGCAGCAAAGAAGGGGAAAAAAAGGAAGAGCGCTTTTGGAGCAAACGCGATGATTGGATGATAAACTCCTACGACTCTGGTGGGCTGGGCATAGTTGTTTGTTTTGTTTTGTTTCTGTCTTTTACTGTTTTGCTTGGACGGCGTTCCATAACACACGTGAGTCGGAGCGGTTTACTCAAGGGGGCAAGATGGAGTTGCTAGATGTAATAAAATCAAAGTATTAACCCGAGTGGCCATCATTTTTGGCTTTATTTCTATCTGTCTGTCTGTCTGTCTGTCTGTCTGTCTGTTGTGTTGTTTTCTTTTGGACGTGAGGAGCCAGATGACCTCTTTTTCTCAGTCAATCCAGCTAAATCGTTATTCCTTCTATTAACGAGCGTTTTCAAGAATAAGATGTTGTCGAACACTACTCAGCTAGGGAATTTCTCCAGGTGGAAGAATAACGATAACAGAGGCTCTATTAACGTATGGTTGGGGCATTTTGATAGAGTCAAATATTGGACAAGCATGAGGAAGGCAAAACTGATTATTCGACTCTTGGTGTCATGAACCGAGATGAAAGAACCACTTCGGCCAAGACTATCGTCATTAAGGCCTCGTAGAGGCGCCGAGCCATCAATCACGTACCATAATTAGAAAAAAAGACGAATTTTAATTTGTCATTCAGTGTGCAGGCTTTTATAGCGAAATAGTTATCGGCCTCGGCCTCGAAAATACAGGGCTCAAACTGGATTTACGCGGCATGAACGTAGGCCGGGAAGACATCTACAAGAGAAAGGAGCATCATAAGGATATAACAGCCAGGTGAAATGACTTCAGTGAGATTGAATGCTACATTAACTGGAGCAAATGTACAGGTAGGCAGAAATACATGTGGCTCTGCAGTTTGACGAAAGAGGAACTCCGTGACTGAAGTGACTGAAGAAGTTGACTGAGCTCATAGCACATCTAGCACTCCATAGCAGGATCAAATGAGAATGTGCAATCTATGCTCATTAGGACTCTCTTGTTACCGTTGCTTAGAGAGCTCGTTCTTTACCTCAGGATCAAAGTTTCCGTCTTCTTCTGCTTCTTCTGCTTAGGGATTCTTCACAACACAGTAGTATCAACCTTTTACACTCTCTACTACTAGAAGATGCCAGTCGATTCTTGTTTTAAAGAAAAAATACTCATATCTGCATCCGAATTGCATCACATTTTACAAGCATCAAGCACATTGGATTAATTTGAAAACGGTTTCAATCCGTATTTTCCATTCTACCAAGTCTATGCTTAGTCCACTTATCGTTCATGCCTTTACATATGCAGTTTTTCATCCCGCCGTGCAGCAGCTGCAGCTGCAGCATTGTCATCATCGTTTTTCATGAAAACCTCGGCTTATTCTTCTTTTTTTGGCATATCATTATTTGCACCCATGCAAGAAAGTCGAGGAGAGTGAAAAATGCAAGAAAAAAAAAACTCTTCAGATGCCCTCGGTATCTTCTCAATTGAATGGACACGGGTTGATGAAAAAAAAAATGTATGAAACAAGGAAAAAAAATTAGGAGGTTTGATTTTCTCTCCTAGAGAGCGCTCTTCCCAAGCGCCTAGGACTAGCCAGCGTTTCTTCCTTTTTGACGCTACCAGTCACCCAGAATTTTTTTTGATTTCCACACCCAACTCCCGGAATCCAGCCACACAGCCTACTTTACTTTTTTTTAATCCCCTCCTTCCTCGTCCAATTTTAGGACATTTATCGGGAGGACATAGCCTTGGTGACAAGGCGCTTGAGGGCGAGCTCCTGCTTCTTCAGGTCCTCAGCGGTGGCATCGGTAAGCTCGAGCTGAGCCATAGCCTCGCTGATGGTCTGCTCAATCTTGTCCTTCTGGCCACGCTTAAGCTTGAGGGACAGAGTGGGGTCGGAGACAATCTCCTCAACACGGCCGATGTAAGACTCAAGCTGCTGCTTGGCCTCGAATCGCTTGCTGAAAGCCTCATCGTTGCTCTTGAAGGCCTCAGCATCGCTGATCATCTTCTCAATCTCGGTGGTAGAGAGCTTGCCAACGGAGTTGGAGATGGTAATGTTGGCGCTGCGGCCAGAGGTCTTCTCGCTGGCAGTGACCTTGAGAATACCGTTGACGTCGACCTCGAAGACGACCTCAAGAACGGCCTCACCAGCCCTCATGGGAGGGATGGGAGCAAGGGTGAACTCACCCAGGGAGGTGTTGTCCTCGCAGTTGACACGCTCACCCTGGAAAACGGGGAACTGAACGGTCTGCTGGTTGTCGGCAACAGTGGTGAAGGTTCGCTTCTTCAGGGTGGGGACAGTCTGGCCACGGTTGATGACAGGAGCGAAGATGTTGCCCTCCATGGCGACACCGAGGGACAGAGGGACAACGTCGAGCAGCAGAAGGTCGGCGGTCTCAGCAGAAGTAGCCTTACCGGAGAGGATACCGGCCTGGACGGCGGCACCGTAGGCGACGGCCTCATCGGGGTTGATGCTCTTCTCGAGCTTCTTGCCGTCGAAGAACTCGGACAGAAGCTTCTGGATCTTGGGGATACGGGTAGAACCACCGACGAGGACAATCTCCTCAACGGCGCTCTTCTCCATAGCGGCATCCTTGAGGACCTGAGCAACAGGCTCGAGGGTACCGGAGAAGGCCTTGGCGTTGAGCTCCTCGAAACGAGCACGGGTGATGGTCATGGTGAAGTCCTCACCCTCGAAGAGAGAGTCAATCTCAATGGTGGCCTGGGCACCGCTGGAGAGGGTACGCTTGGCACGCTCGCAAGCAGTACGGAGTCTTCGGAGAGCACGGGGGTCGTTGCTGGGGTCCTTCTTGGACTTGCGGATGAACTCCTTCTTGCAGTGGTCCAACAGGTTGGTGTCGAAGTCCTGGCCACCCAAGTGGGTGTCACCAGCGGTAGCCTTGACAGTGAAGACACCGCCCTGGATGCTGAGCAGGGAAACATCGAAAGTACCACCACCAAGATCGTAGATCAGGACGTTACGCTCCTTCTCAGTCTTGCCGGAACCCAGACCGTAGGCAATAGCGGCAGCGGTGGGCTCGTTGATGATACGGAGAACATCAAGGTCAGCAATCTGACCAGCGTCCTTGGTAGCCTGACGCTGAGCGTCGTTGAAGTAGGCAGGGACAGTGACGACGGCCTTCTTGACCTTCTTGCCGAGCTTGACCTCAGCAATGTCCTTCATCTGTAGTGATTTTCTGTTAGAAAAAGTTTTTCATGCCATTTTGGGTTACTTTTGCCTCAGTGACGCCACTGCGCAAAAAAAAGAGAGGGCAAAACATACCTTTCCGAGGACCATGGCGGAGATCTGGGGAGGAGTGAAGGTCTTGGTCTCGCCGAGGTACTCAACCTGGACGAGGGGCTCGCCCTTTCCACCCTCAATGACGGTGAAAGGCCATGATTCAATATCCTTCTTGACGGTGGGGTCATCGAAGCGGCGACCGATCAGACGCCTTAATGGAGAAAATTTGTTAGCTAAGCGAATTTATGGTGTAGCGGCAGCAGCAAAGCGTGCAGATTGCGGAGAAAATAGTACTCACTTGGCATCGAAGACGGTGTTTCGGGGGTTCATGGCAGCATTGTTCTTGGCAGCCTCACCAATGAGACGCTCCTTGTCGGTGAAAGAGACGAAGGAGGGGGTGGTGAAAGAACCCTGCTCGTTGGCAATGATCTCGACATTGGTACCCTCGTAGATGGCAACGCAAGAGTAGGTGGTACCTGTGAAGCGAATTCGAGGTCAGTGATTGAGGTTCAAAAACAATTTCGATGATTGGAGATTGGAATTGAGAGCAGACAGAGGCGGGAAAAAAGTTTGCTTCTGTCTCTCTGGATTTGCTCGCTCAAAGAGGGGCATTTTTCGACGAAGAGGATAGAAAAAGTTTTGTGCGCAACGTACCCAGATCGATGCCGATGGCACCGTCGTACTGTTCTTCCGCCATTTTTTTGATGAGTTTGAAGAAAAAAAGAAGAAAAAAGGTCCTTCAAACTTGTGTGAAGGAAGAGAGTGAAGGAGATGGGTATGGAGAGAAGGGAAAAGAAAAAATGAGCAACGTGGGGTTGGTAGCAAGAAATACTTCCCACACCACAAATTTCTGCCGCTCTACCGTTTGCTGCGAACTTTTTTTTTTTTTTTTTTTTTTTTTCTCCTCGTAGTCGGCAAGCAAATGTGCATCCAAGGTGGGGCAAGCGATAAGTCTGCCATAGGTCCCTCATTCCGCTAGGCCCATCTAGGACAAGCCGTTTGTTAAAATTTTCTTTCGCCGCTGGAGCTTTTGGGCCAATCAGTGGCGATGCAGATGGAAATTTTTCGTGGGCGCTTTTTTTCGCCGTCGAGGCGTTGCCGGGGCGAGATGTTGGTGTCCGATATATGGAGGCTGCGGAGTGCACGATGTAAACAGTTGATATTCCCGTTTGATATTAGATTATGTGACTATTGAAGGGACAGTGTGGTGAAGCTATGCGCGCCAGATCCTTCTTCCAGACTCCCATTGCTGTCTTGGGCATCAGGACAGCCAGATGAGAGCAGCTTTTACAGCCCCTTGGCCTTTGCCAGGAGTTCCACCGTCTCTGTGACACCCTCCGCTAGAGACATGCCCTTGGGCTCCCAGCCGAGATACTTGTTGGCCCTCTGCGCCTCTCCCCTCGAGCTGAACGCATACGTGCTAATTATGAGGTTGTCTCCCTTGAGCTCTCTCAGCTCGGCAAGACTGTACTGCTTAACCGTCACCTTGTTGCTATAGCCTTGCTTTTTGAGTTCTGACACAACCTTCTCTGCAAGCTGTAAAAAGGAATGGGTGCCACTGGCGGCAAAGAAGAAGCCTCTGATGCCGAAGATCTCCGGGTTGCTGTTCTTCGAGGGGTCTTGGGTCGCATCAACAAGCTTGACGTACAAGTCTGCTAGGCTGTGGACGTCGACGTGGTCCCACTCGGTCTTCCCAGGCTTTACCACGGGCACGTATCCGTCGGAGAGACCCGCCTCTATGAGATATGGCAGCTGGACGCTTGTCTGGTTGCCAACTCCAGATCCCTTGCCGTAGATGAGGGGCGGACAGATGATTGCGGGCTTGACTGCGTCGGAAGCAGCACCTTGGATAATCTTATCAACGTCTCTATGGATTCCATCGTCGGGAAAGTTTAACATGCGGTCGACACCGTCGAGGTCGTTGTAAATATACTCGGGATGGGGGCCTTCTCCTGCCCTGTTGTTGACCTGGTCGTACCAGGTCAGGATGGCTGTGCCGGACAGGTGTAACCAGTATCCAGGCTTTTCCGCTGTGTGGCCCTCCTTCAGGCCCTTGGCAATCGCGCGAGCACTAATGGCGTGATCCGAAGAGTCTGCAGTGTCTGGATTTGTGTCAAAAGCTGAAACTCGCAATCGTGGTGTTTGTCTCGTGCAACATACGGATAACGATATCTGCCTCGGCGGCGGCCTTCTCAATGACATCGGTATCCTCGAGAGCGCCGTTGGCAATCTTGACGGTTGGGTATTTCGCCTTTACCAGCTGGGCACGAGCTTCGTCGCGAACGAGAACGGTGTATTCGTAGTCTTTGTGGGCGTTGTAGACGTAGTCAAAGACCGTGCCTCCGACGTATCCTGGCTGATATTAGTTCTCGAAATCATCAACGCTGGGGTTGTCGGTTTCCCAATTACCGGTAACGCCAGTCCTGTTGGTATCAATTGGTCTCTGCGTTAGCTGATCCAAGCTCCCAGTAAGTGACAAATAGGCGGAGAGTCATACACAAATACTTTGACAGCCATGATGCGCGAGATTTTGAATTCTTATGCGTCAATGATAGCAAAGCGTACACCTCGAAAGAGCCAGAGAAAATTCTAGATTGAGAACAGCAGCACTCTTTGCAATCTAGGCAGCAAAGGCTCAGCAAGGGTTTATATAGTTTCCATGTGATATATGCACGCATCCCGCGCAACACTCCTGCCAACTCCGGTTCAACAGAGCTGCGCGTAATCTTTCTCAAACAAGGAGGGTGGCATCCAGGAGCTAACTGCGCAGACATCGCACAGGGTGATGCCTATCTTCGCCAGGCCCTGGGGCCGCTTCCATCGTATTCCATCTGGGTATTCCGTCGTGCAGATTCGTACAGTAAATATATATGTTTAGCCAACGCAATGTGACAGATGATATCGAACATTGAGAAGCATCCAGCTACAGGCACTAGGCACTTGCAAAGTGGACATGCCTCCTTTTTAAACGGCGCCCCATGGACTTTTCTCAGCTGATGGTTGCAGCAATCTCTAAATCTTTATGGTAATAGTATCCCCACGCCGTTAGCCCCTGCATTGGCAGCTCGCGGAAGCGCGGTAAAATTACCACAAATGGACAGTGATCAGTGAAGTATCGAACCTTGGAAGATAAAGCGCGGCTATGCCCAAAAGAACACCTACATATACATAACATCAGGGCTTGCTACCAAGCAAAGCTCTGTTGCCAACCTTGATTTTACCTCGGAATAGGTACTAGATCTACTGCCTCGAATGGGACGCCCCTCGGCGTGAGCATTCTTCAGCCCCGCCTCCTTGCACGCAGTTGCAGCCAACAGCCAATTGGTGCCGAAATGCTACAGTACTGTGCATGTCCCGGCTCCGTAGCGGCTCTCACAATTGGCAAGGTGAGACGTCGGTGCAAGAGCCACCTGAGCATTTTGTTTGTTTGTACTAGGTAACACGTCGTATCCCTAATGGAGCTGGCGGATTAGAGTTTGGGCGTGTGTGACCAGGGCCTCCTTCTTCTGCATGCGTTTCCTGAATCCTACAGTACCCCTCCCTCTAAATCCCCTCGCTTTCTAAGATCTGCTCCCTACCCAAGCTTCGGAAACATTGAGATTTGCCTGCAAGGATCAATAGCCATCATCCGTAACCATGCCTGACGACTACACCTACAAGAGCTCTGGGACCAATAGCCAGGTCTGTCATTTCCCACTCCCTGCCCGGATCAGAGATGGATCTCGAACTAATGCGCCTCATAGGGTAACCACTACTGCGCGCGGGACTTTGGCAGCAGTGCTTCCAACTCTAACTCTTACCACTACTCTAACCAGTAATACTACCTACACGAGTCATGTGTTTGAGGCTAGGAGACTGACAATAAGGCTGCAGGGACGGCTCTTACTACTACTCCAATTCGGACGGCAGCACCTATTACAATGATGGTGCTGGAAACTCCACCTACACTGCTCCTAGCGGAGACTCGACCTCCTCGTCTGGAGACAGCAGCCAAAAATAGAGAGCCAACGCTCTGTTGAGGCTTGCCTTGCAGCCGAAGTTGAGAGCAGAAGCTCCGAGGTTGGAAGTCTGGACGAGAGCATGACAGGTAGGTAGTACCAAACCTACATAGTGCAGGGTTGCATGAGTACAGGAGATGACCATTGTGGTGCAAATGAATCAATTGACTTGTTCTCTACATACAAACAATGACCACTACCTAGGTGAATCGTTCCTCCCTTAGAAATTTCACCTCATCCCGTCAAATACCATCTGAATCCTGAGCCGGCATCGTATGTTAAATCCTCATAAATCCATCAATGCCGCAATTATATATCAAAAAGCAAAAAAATTCCTCTTAGCCTAGAAAAGCGAGCGACTGAGCGAGCAAACAAGCAACAATTATGCCATTCCATTAGAGTAGGAAAATAGAGAGAAGAAAGAAGAGCAAAAGACCCGAGGAAATGAAAAGAAGAAGAAAGAAAAAAGAAAGACGTAGAGACGTAGAGACGCGGAGACGTAGTGGTGTAGAGATGTAGAGATGTCAGATTCGTCAACTGAAATTGCACTTAGATTTTGCCTGAAAAGTGAAGGCTGAGGAATATGGTTAAGACTGTGTAGATAAACGTCTCGACGAGAAGCTGCTGTATGAGCATGCCTCGCTGCTCTTTGGTAAAGCCCTTCATCTCACCAAGAGCATACCAACACACAGTCGAATCGAAAATGCCGAACAAAGCAAGAAGCCCAATCAAGGGGAAAACGATAGAGGAGATGATGATTCCCATGAACAAGACTTTGCGCTTGTGCTCTGCTTCTTCAGGAGATCGGCGACGTTCCATGATTTCTCCGCGAGCGGACTCGATCAGCTCAACTTCCGAGGGAGTCAAGACACCTGCAGTCTCGGTCCTGGGCAAGGTCCATTCCTGGCCGTTGTTGTTCTGAGATTGGGCTGGTGGCGCTTTGATTCGGAGACATTTGGCTCCCAAGGCGGCTGCAGCTCTGAAGTGTCCAAAGCCAGGAGCTGGCTTAGGCTTTGGGCGGAGAGACAGCTTCGATCTCAAAGAGCCCAGAATAGCCGAAGACGGAGTTGGCGTATTGTCGACAAAGTCAAACTCAACTGCAGCCTTGGGATTAACGAGGGAATCATCCTAGGAATTATAAATAACTTACCAGCTGGGCGACTGTTGGTTATTTGATCTCGAAACAGCGCCGTAGAGGGGCGTGTCACGGGAGGGTTGTTGGAGCCACCAAAGCGATAACCGCCAGAAGAAGATGGACCGGCCTCGTTGGAGTAGCCTGACCAGAGAGGGCCAAGTCTGGCTCTTTGGGCAGAAGAGTCGGCTTCCTCTGCGTTGCGGTACCTTTGAGAGCCATAAGTCTTGGCAGCCTCCTTCAAGTCGATCAGTTCGAATGGCAAACGAGAAAATGCGTTGGTAGAATCTTCGCTAGGCAACGTCGTATCCTTAATTCGAGTTTCGCAAAATGCCTGGTCAAACTCATTTACCGTCTCATCAGGACGAATGACACAGGGCCAAACGGTCTCGGAGGAGTCGGTTCGCGTAAGGGCCAGGGTAGTGTCCGCCTGAGGTTGAATGATGCGGCTCGGGCTTGGGGTCGGGTAATCATCAGGGCCATCCTCCAATTCAGTAATACGAGCTGAGGTCTTCCAATTGGGAGGAGTCAAGAAAGGATTTGAGGGACGCCTAATAGGAGCCGCAGCACGAACAGGAAGCTGAAAAGGCTCGCGAACAGCTCTCTGCTGACGTTGATTACCAGCGGGAAATTCGTACTGATTACCAGCACGAGGTTTAGGCCGAGCAAGAGTTTCGGCATAGAAGCCTTCAGGATGATGGATCGGCTGATTACGTCGATGAGAAATCTTGCCAGGGACTCTGTAGCTCTTGGGTGGGGGATAGGGATGCTCTTCAATAATGTCAGAGACATCCGCGAGGCTGCTGCCTGTGCCCTTGATGAGACTGAGGTCGGATTGGTCTCGAGCTCTGCCAACAGGTCCAGTGGTAACAGTTTGCCAGTCGGCATCTGTGCCGGCATCAGCGCGGAGTTGTGGCCAGCATTCACCATTTCCTGCCTTGGCAGTCTTTGTGCTGCGCTCGCCACCAGGCTGGCGTTGAGCTCTTTGGCCTCTAGTTACCGGAATTCGGACCTCATCATCAACCTTCTAGGTAGACAAAACGGCGGTCGGATTGTAAAAGTCCGTCTGGCTAGGCGCAGTCGACTCTTTTGACTCAAACTTTGCTCGCATGCTCAAGCCTCTTTCCTTGTTCGTGGCGATAGGACGAGACGTCGAGTTTTTGGTGTCCCGTGTGCTGGACGGCTGCAGGAAGGTGGAGTAGGCTTCTCCATCATACTTGAAACGATCAGTACTCTCGCTGCTCGACGTCTTGGAGTTGACTCGATGGTCTCGATAGTCTCTGCGTGCTGTTGGCCGAGATGGACCCGTGTCCTGAACTCCTGCGCCATAGACGGGCTGTCTGGCATATTCAGAGTGCTCATGGTGAACAGAGGCTGGGCTGATAGCATACTCTTCAAGCTTCCCAGAGCGGCTAGAGAAGCCAAACGCGTCAAACGGAGTACCGGGTCTCTTGAAAGGCGGCTTGGTTCCTTTGCCTTTAACGTCGCCGCCGTCATCTTCATCGTCGGTGTCAGGGACTAGTCCGAGACTCTTCAACGTGACTCTGGGCTTTGGGCGTCCGTTGAATTGGTAACCAGGCTCATCATCACCAGCGATAGTCTCCCATTCAGAACGCGCTTCATCGCGATTCATTTGAGAAAATGGCTTGGGGTGAGTAAGGTTACGTCCCATGCTCCAAGGCGATTGAGATGGCTGTGAAGCAGTTTGCTCCGAAACCGGTGTTTGATTGCCATCTTGCTTGGAAAAATCATCATAGGGAGAATCATCATGAAGCGGAATGTCATGCATAGTAGACATTGCAAACGGGTCATCGCTTGGATGAGCTTTGGCTACGGCCTGTTGGTAGCTAGCAGGGATATGGACAATAGTTGGTATGCTCCATCCATATCTGGGGATAGACGACTTTTGTCTGTCAGTATTGCGAAATAGAAATGACTTGACAAGAAGAGAGCGTACCTCGGCGAAGTTGATAGGCATGCTGGGCTATTGCATAACTCTCGGAAGCCTCCAGTGTCTTTTAATGATACTCTGAACTCTTGTTCTTGATGATAGCTTTTGGAGAGCCAAAAGGCGAGATGCGATCTGATACCTGAAAAAGGGCTTGGGGTTGAATGGCTCGCTTTTTTGAGAACTCTTCAAATATGCGAGATGAAAGTCTCAGAGGAGATACTGATGGCTTGGATATAATTGCTCTGATAGCTTCCGAATCGTGAGATGCCTGATGAAGGCAGCAATCTTGCTTGGAATGCGGTGATGACTCTGGCGATGATTATGATGACGATACGATGAAAATAGGATGAAGAAGTGCCAGAGCTCAGGTCCAAGCTCAGAACTAAAGAAAAGAATAAGTGTGAAGAACACGTGCACGCGTTGCGTGATGCTAATTATCAACGCGAAGCAGCGTGGGTGGTGAGGTGGAAGAAGAAAGAAACTCGTTACGTAGGTGCGTGGAGAGAAGGAGAAAGGGGAGTTCCTGAGGAATAATTTTGAGGGGGGGAAAGGCAACGGCTGTGAGCTGGCCAGCTGGCGGAGGGGAACGAGTGATTGCGGGCACGGCCAAAATTCAGGCGAAAGCCCTAACTGGTCTGTTTATTTCTGGTCATTTGTTTATTTGCAGCAGACGCGTCTGATTTGGCTATTTTTCTGCGCCCAATTGTATGATTTTTCCACGATCGACGCGATTTGCCTCATGTTGGCATTGATATCTTCTGATCCACCTGGAGATTGGCACTGTAGCAGAGTACCACTGGGGCCATTATGAGGTTTCCAATTCTTTGTTCTTAATAGGGGATGGAATCACCAACTGCAACACAGCCGTGGATATCTTCCTCCTTTGAATTTCTAGATCTAATTCATATACATATTGCTAAATCTGGGATGGAACGATAATTTCGTGTAGATGATAGCATCATTGCTATTTGAGTGTGGAGTAGTAAATGGGCCGCTATCACCTATCAGTCGTAGTTTCGTTGCTATTTTTGACGCCCATAGCTTTTTTTTTTCAAGGATCCAACGGCTGGTGCTAACACTAGCTGGCCTTGTCTATCATGTAGGCTATATTGATGTCTGCCTTATTGTAAAGATGCTCTTAGAATCAAAGAGAATACCGTGTGGCATAGCTGCTGCGTTGTGGGGAAGCGGACCTAGTCGCGGAATGTGACATGTAAGGAGTTTGTCAGGCATGAGTTTATACGGCAAGCTGTATTACAGGACATTTGAGCCATCATGGCACTGCATGATTGAACACTATGTACACGTAGGTAATCTAATGCGTGGTCTGAACAGCTGCTGGCCATGTATACCGACTATAACACTTGTAGTTGTTGCGGTGCTACAGTACTGCGCATGATGTTGATGCTAGTGCTGTGACTAGCACGACAACCACCTCGGACTAAATCATGGAGCCTTGAAGCCTTTTTACCTTATCCGTCCCGCACGCCAATCAGCCCGCCAGGGTCCTTTGGCTCTTCCAATCGCCCACTCTGCTAAATCGGCGTCCGAGGTATTATGGGACTAAAGGGAACCGAATCCCTGCGATTGGTCCTACGCGATACTAGAGCACTGGAAGTTTGTCACTCTCTTACACACTAGCAGCAACAGCACGGGCAGGGCCCCTGTTAAATCACGCTTGAGATCTTCGAGCCCGACTCTGTCTTAGAGTCCAACCGTCGGCTCTGCTCTTTTCAATACGGGCTCCATCGGCGAGGCCAAAAAGACCGCCTCGGCCTGCCCAGCTCTCTGTCTCCCTCTTTGCCCATTCGCAGGCGGCATTGAGGCTGGCCTCGGAGGCATTCGCTATGGCTTTGCCCGGTCGATCGTCGCGTTGGGACGTGCTTCCAGATGAGATCGTGCTCCAGATCATTAGCTGTAAGAGCTCCACCTGCCCCTCCACTATCTTGATGTCTCCGTAGATTGGGAAAACGAACGAGGCCAGTGCTCATTGTTTCTGTCTTTGCTGCCATCAGATCTCGACCCTTTCCACATCACCCGACTGCGGCTTGTATCGCGGAAGCTGCAGAAGCTCTGCCTCGACGACGAGCTGTGGAAGCGTCGCTGCTTCGAGGATTCATCGTGGTACCAACGACTTGCGAGGCGCCGTCGACTTGTCACTCCCAGCGACTCCGACTCCGAGCCTCGAGATGGAGCGGTTCAACTAAATCCAGAAGCCAGCGGCGACACCGGCGCCGGCGATGAAGAGAATGCAAATGGAGATGAAAACAGCCCTGAAGCGGCTCAGAGGCGACAGCGGAGCCACCGACGGCAAGAGATTCAAGACATGGCCAACTGGGACCCATCATTCCCCGGCGAACGCCTGTGCTGGTACAGCGAGTATGTTCAACGGAATGGACCTGCTTGTGTCAACTGGCTGCAGACGCCTCGAATACGTGAGCGGGGCGTCGAGGCCATTATTGAGGCCCGGGGGATGGAGCTGTACTACCCATACGGCGGAAACGACGGCCTGGGCACGATGCTGGCCGTATCGCCGCTCGACGATGGCTCGATATGCTTGTGGGACGTCAAGGGGACACGCAACAAGCCAGGCTCGATTCTCGCAACAAGCAAATCCGATATACTCTTCATCGATGGGCCAGGGAGCCAGAACACCAGACGTTCCAAGAGAGTTGACACAGGGGTTACAGAGTGCGTTAGCGTAGACAACCACAGGCATCGTGCATATTTTGCCGTACAAAGCCGTGAGTAGATGAGATGGAGATGCCATGCTGGGATTAGCGCATCGAATTGACGGGTACTGACATCTGGCTGCAGACTTGATCGAAATCGACCTCGAACGGCTCGAAGTCGTGAGCCGCGAATCCTTTGAATGGTCCATCACCGCACTCTCCAAGATTCAGAATGATGTTCCCCTTACGGTTGGAACCTCTCTTGGTATTCATCTGTTCGACCCTCGTGCAAGAGCTCGGCCGGCGCAAGTTACCGTAGAACGCGTGGATCAGAACGATATATTCAAATCAATATTCGACCCGACACCGTTACTCCCCTACGCGCCGCTTTCTCAACCCACTCCCGTCAGCATTGTGCATCTTCCACTGCACGGAGCGCCGGAGCTAGTATCGCACGACATCTACGTGGCCGGTAGATTCTCCAATATATTGCATTACGATCGCCGCAAGTTTCCCGTCATCATGGACTCAATTTACTCGGGAGCTACGATTAATAGCATGGCGGCAACGCCCCATCCATTTTCCTGTCTGGATAGCGAAATTAGACGGCATGGGGAGCTTAGCGCAGAACAGGTAGCCAAGTCCAAAGAGGGCAGCGAAGGCTGGACGCTGGTGGCTGGGGGAACATACAAGTCTAAGGGTTCTCTTGAAATCTTCGGTCTCAGCCAGGCGGTTGCCGATCCCGTCGGTCGCGAGATGATGCAGAATTCTAGCATGAAGAATCGACAAACCGCTGCTTCCGCTGCCATTCTGTCAGTCGCCAACCACGGGAGCAAGATTGTGTTTTCAGATGGAGCTGGCTCTATCAAGTGGTTTGAGAGAGACGGCCTAACAGAGTGCCGCCGGCTGAGGATTGGCCACTGCGAAGGAGACGATGCCCCGTCGCTGTTCGCCTCCATGAGTGCAGCCGGCGAGCTCGCGCGCAAAATCGTGTCGACCAAATCAAGAGAAGCCCCTGACCAGCCCAATGACGACAACATTTTGTTCTGGACGGGTGAGCGACTGGGTCTGGTCAGCTTCACGCCAAGGCCACTCTATCATTCCAAAGACTTTGAAGAGGAGCCGGACCCTGACGCTTTGGCTGAGGAGGAAGAGAGAAGACGCTATGCAGATCAGATGCGCGAGGCCTTGGATTTCCAGGCGGATGAGGTTAGATACATGAATACGTTTGGAAGCGGAGCTCCTCGCGAATGAGGAGATGAGGTTTAGATAACATACACACACCTAGGTATTACGATTACCTACCAGGTTTACGAATGGTGGACAGAGATGGAGGGGGCCATAACGACACTTGGCCGATACCCGTCCAACAAAAAAAAGGGACAGATTGTTTAGCCCTACGTTTACGTACATATCATTAATCTCATGCCCAGCGAGAGCGATTCCTGTCGGTCGAACAGAGACGATCAAATGACCCGTGGTGGTCGCAATCAAGTAGTGATAATGAATATTACTTTATCCAATGGAGATTCAAGCCCCTCTGGAGCATAAACTTGCTGCAGCACTGCATGTGCCTTGGCTTCACAATCAATCCTGTGATTCGCTTTACTATTAGATAACACGATGCTGATAGGACAGCTATCCCGCGCCTTGCACGAAGGCTGCAGGCCGCAGGCTACATGTACTGTACACTACATGTAGCAACCAGCAGCGAGCTCCAAGGCATGCCAGCCAATGGGATGAGGCACGCCATCATCCTTTTTTGCTGTAGACGAGAGAACTGACTGGTGACTGTACGTGTATCTTTGCAATGAGATGGAGATTCTGCACCTTGGCCGCAAATATCATTGGGTTACTCCGCCTACATGGCTAGGCTGCCTTGCCTCACCTTGTTATTGCTACTACTTGGCCCAGTTTTTCTTTGCTTTTTCAGGATTTGATGCGACTTTTTAACAAGATGACTAGATATTTACCCTACACAAACACGTTCACTAGACAAGGTAGAAGTAGGGTAACTAATCATGGCATTCTGAGTGCCGTATCATGTCCTATGACGACGTGGCCGGCGCTGTGTTTTTCTCCCGTCGACAAATCGGCCCAGAGAGTCGAGCCCTGTCTGTGTGGCTGGGCCTTGATTGCGCGGCACCATTATGCAAAGAGGAAATGAAGAATCAAAGCAAAACAATGGGCAAGAAAAATCACTTAGCGGAGGTGGCGAAAGATTACGGTTACAGATGGAATACCTACTAAGTCCACCTACCTAGGTATTAGCATAGACTGTGACCAAGAAAACCGTTCCAGTCGAAAGAGGATGATGTTGGATTTTGGCGTTTTCCCATGGCCGGTCATCTGACACGATACGCAACAAGTCTTGCATATCAGTAGCTTGGAGTTTGACTGCCGGCAATCGCTAATGTACGCAATGCTGGCTGCCGTCTGCTCGAGCACAGAGAGAGAAGAAGAAGAGTCGGATGCAGATTGCAGGCTGCGATGCGAGGAGAGCAGATGGCAGCAGGCAGTGTGCAGCACTAGGTATGTATTGCTTCAGGTTGGTATCACAAAGCTCGCATTGGATGGGCGGACTAGGGAACAGCACCAGCAAGGATTCCATCGTTGCCAGCGCTGCTGCATCGCCTCCACCGCGGTGCAGACGCCGCTAGCAGGACCAGCGTCTTGTAGTGCCATTGTGTACAGCATGTGCGTTTATTGCTGCCAGTCAGTGCTCATGCAGAAGAGAAGAGGAGCCGTTGTGTTGTAGCCAGTGAGTTGAGGCCTTGCTTGGAGGAGGCTCAAGGCCTGTGTCTCTCCCGATACGACGACGTTGGAGCAATGGTGGCACTCACCCACTGCTGGAAAAGGCTTTGCTTCATTTCCTTGCAAGACTCGCAAAATCGACGCCGTTGGATGGTGGCACAAACGCTTCTGCATCCCCAACTGCCGTGGATGACTGGCAGCAGCCATTAGCGCACTCCCATGTAAGTGCCCTTACTGTAGATACAGTACAAGTTGTTCGCCAAGTATCCGAACTCCGGATCTAGAGACCCCTTCGCCGCGCGCGCCCTCCAAGGCTCCGTCCGATCCTGCTCTGCTCTGGCTCACGTCAATGGCGCGGCGACGAAAGGCAACTGAGCCGGTCTGGCCTGTTCTCAGCATCGCCTAGAACCCACTAAGCGGCCCTTGGTGCATGTCTGCTGCATCCTGCAGCTGCATACACCGCTGGACGGTCCAATGAAGGCGGCCCACAGGGCGTGGGTTCTGTCCAGCAGCGGGCCATGGACGGGGGATGGGGATATTCCTCGTTTTTTTCTTTCTTCTTCTCGAGCCAGCTGCAAGGATCGGGGCAGATGAGGGGCGGAAGAGGGGCAAGGACCATCCGGTGAGTCTCGGCGAAGAGGGCAGAGGCCTTGTGACGAGGGAAAGAGAAGATGAGAGTTTGTACGGAGAGTATGAGTATCGTGCCAGTAGAGCAGCGAGGCTCAGAGCACCACAGGCAGCTGCTCCTACGCGTATGGAGGGCCATGGAGCCTGGAACAAGGGCCATTGGACACCCGTATGGGGCCTGGTAGCATCACGGAGGCCCAGAAGAGCAGACGGAAGGCCAGACGCCAGCCCTGGATCGGATGATTTGGCCCATGCCTCACTGATCGTCCCAGATGTGGGGGCGCCGCTTCGGCACGGGCAGTTGGCATTGGATTCGTTGCAGGGCCATTGATCTTTCTCACTCTTGAAGCTGGCGACAGGGCTAGTGCTGTAACAATGGCAGCCTGTGCTGTAGGCTCGAGGCTCGAGGCTCGAGGCTCGATCAAAGCCCACCGGCTGCTCTTCTCGCCACCAGATCTACACACAAAGGAAGGAAGCCGTCCAGCTTACAGTAGCCTCCCGAGAACAGCCCCAGAAGATGATGGTATGGGCCAGCTGCTAGCCTGCTGGGTAGGTGTGTCGTGAGAAGGGTGTGAAGATTTGGCGTGCACATCTGCGGCACCGTACCGTATCTGCCTTTGCTGCCATGGAACTTACATGCTGCCTCGCGCGTTCTTGTCTCTATCTGCATCAATCAGTCCATCCATCAATCACGGCCTCTTCCCACCAGGCAATCCCGCGCGGGCTGCAGAATCAAAGAGAACGATTGCCTCTGGACATTGGCCAAACACCCTTTGCAGGGCACACACCACCACCATAACCTTGCACACACACAAGCCCGCACTCGCATATCACGCCTGTCCACGCTGGCTGGCATAAAAAGAGCCAGCGAGGCGATGATCCAAGACGTGCGCCGCTTGTCGTGTCCATCTGCGGCTGGCTTTTGCCATGCAGGGTTTCTCCAGCCGGCGCCCGTGATTTGACGACAATTGCCTCTCGGCCTTCTCTGATTCTGCTTCTGGCGACCAAAAAAGGCCCAGGACCCTTCGCTAATACTACGCGCTATGCTGGTTGCTGCATGACTGACTGAGGCGACTTTCTTGGTCTGCGCTTTTTCACCCGTGGCACACCTTTCCCCCCCTGTTCCTTCGCTTTCTCAGCATTGCAGAATATTTTCGGATGCCGTTTTTTTCTTTTCTTTTCCTTTTTTTACCCTTTTCTCTCTTTTCCTCCCTTTGCCGGCGTTTTCTCCTTCTTCCCTCGGCCCTTTCCCTCCTCAGCTATTCTTATGGCAGCCGGGAGGTGATTCCAGTTTGTGATTCAGGTAACCTCCATTCCTCCAGTCCCTCCAGTCCCTCCAGTCCCTCGCTGCCAGTCCACATCCACATCCATCCCACACCGACGGTGGCGGACGGAACTCGTCTGCTCCGTGACCGGTGTCTCCAGTGGCTAGACAACTCAGCCTGCCAGCTCACAACTTGTCCCATCCCACACTCTCCAGCTGCCGTCAGAGTCCGCGTGAGATCGAGAGGGCAAAGAGGAAGAAAGCGGTTAACACGACGAAGCAGGACCTTGCATCGCACGGCTGTCCAGCAGCGGAGCAACAGCCTCCTGGCCACTACGTCGCCCACGCCAGCCAATCCATCCTCCCAACCAGGCCGGGCGCGCTGTCTCCTTGGTGGGTGGGCTGGAGCATATGCTGTTCGATGGCCTTCTGGGTGGTCGGCGGGGGAAATCCGCTTGGTGACGCTGCCGCCTCCTCATCCTCCACTCCTGCTGGTCAGGTGGCGGCGGCTTACATCAAGCGCGGCGGCTACTCGAGCAGCTACTCGAGCAGCTATTCGAGCAGCTATTCGAGCAGCAGCCGCATTGGAGGTCGCAGCAGCAAGCGGCGGGTTGTCTATGCAAATGGGAGCGCTGCCACCTCCGCCTGCAGCGACGCAGGCTGCTATGGCATCACCAAGCGGCCGCGCCTGGACGACCGGGGCCGCGTGATCGGCTACCATGGCAAGGGCCATCACGCTGCCGGCTGCGAGTTTGAGCATTCCGGCGGCGACGCCAGCCATCCAGCTCCCACGACAGCAGGCGGCTCTGGCTCTGGCTCCGTCCACGTCAAGAACCTCGCCTTTCTGGTGATCCGAGAGCGGGAGCCGTCTCCGCCGCCGACGCCGCCCCCACCGTCGGGCCTGTCGCCGGACCACCGGGGCGGGTTTGCGCCTCCACCTCATCCAGCACCCGGGATTGGCTTCGGGCCATCGTCGTTTGGCTCGACGGCCCCGATGGAGCGGACGCAGTCCGGCCTCTCCATATCATCCGACACGTCGGCCGTGGACTCGCCGTGTGCTCAGGGGGGCGACTGTGAGCATCATGACCACCCGCCGCTGCTCAGTGATCTCGCTGCTGCCCGGCTCGTGCGAAAGCATGTTGCTGATATCCGCCGGTGGAAGCATCGTGACTCACAGCATGGCCGCATCCTCAAGGCCTTGATCAATCCCAAGTCCAAGGCGGCGGATTTCCCGCTCGACAACGACGCCCTCCGGAGCATCTTCTCTGCCGCAAACGAGCTCTTCTTCGCCAACAGGCTGTCACAAAGGGTTACATGGGATTGGAGCCACCCGGCCAGCCCGCAATATGAGAGCCATATTGTCGGCACAACCGCTCTACGCCGAAGCATTCGTCTAGGGGGATACGAGACGCTCATCGTTTTGTCATCGCCAATCCTCAAAGACACCAAATACAACCGCCGCCTTCTCATCTCCACCTTCTTACACGAAATGATCCACAGCTTCTTGTTCATCACGTGTGGCATCAAAGCCCGGCACCATGGCGGCCATACAGAAGGTTTCCGCCAGATTGCTGAGATAATCGACGACTGGGTCGGCAAGGAACACCTTCGGCTGCGTGATATGGAGGCTGACCTTGAGCGTTTCATCCATGAGGATGAGGCAGCGCCTCCTACAGTTCGCTATGCCGCGATGGACGGCGGCTCAGCACACATGACCAATTATCATTATTACGATAACAGCAACAACAACAACAACAACCACCCTACCCCGATGTGGCCCGTCGCTGACTGGCATCACGTCGATAACCAAGACTACCGAACCATCGAAGCCCCCCAGCCTTATCAAAGATATCCCAGCAACAATGATGAGTGGGAATGGCACGATAGGGAAGGCTTCCCGGCCCACGACATCCCTTTACGCCACCACTAACGGCCTCGCAAATATCAGTTTGTTTGTTTATCTGTTTGCATGTTTGACTTGTTTGTTTTATTTTCATCTTCATCTTCATTTTCAACTTGATGACTTGCATTTTCTCCTGACATCTCTATTGGCGTGTATTCCACGCGTACTTACTACGACTGCACTTTTCCTTTGTCGCATGAAACATGAAAGAAAGAGAAAACTATGACATGATGTAGACTTGGGAAAATGTTTGGAGTTTTTTTTTTTTTTTTCTTTTTTTTCTTTTTTTTTTTCTTTATTATGTATGTTTGTGTGGCATCGCTTATTTGTATTAAAAAGGTGTGAACGACTAGCATTGAATGATTTCCGTTTCAAGATGTTTTCTAGATGTTGTTTTTTATTTACGTTTTTATACCGAGTTTTTTAGCCTCCAAGCATTTGGGCAGCACGGGGTGCTGTCATGATTCTATAATGGGGAGACGTTTGAGATAAATGTATAAATATAATTCAATGAAAGTTTTTTATCATATTCGCTACGTTCGTTGAGTAGGGCTTGCATTGACGCGTGACAACTTGCCGATTTGTCCAGCCAAGTCGGTGAGACTGCACCAGGATTAAGCTAAAGGGAAGTAGGTGCTAATCTCAGTCTGGAATCGTCTTCTCTAATCCTGGGCTTGTAGCTGGGAGTCTTGCATGAGGGGATCCATGATAGTCGACAGGTCATCTGCCCATTTACGTCATGGTGTATGCGTTGAGAGTTTTTGCTGACAATAGTGAAATCGCCAACGGTCAAAAGAAGAGAAAGAGGCGAGGACCCCTTTCTCATTGATGTGGATAAAGCTTTTTGTCATTTTTTTTTTAAAATCCTATAACTATCATAAATGTCATTTACTACGTACATGTATATGTGAGAATCATTTTTCAACGCCAGTGCTGCGTGTATAGTGGTATCTATCAACACCCGGCCATCATTTAGAGGACCACGTATGTGTGGCCAAGCATTTTTTTGTCTTGATCATCTCCCCCACAGATAGACTGCCACGTTGATTTCTTGTTTTTCGTTTCTCTTCTTTTCGCTTCTTTATCTCGACAGCGCGCGTAATGTAATATATACGTGCATGCTTATCTATGCGTGTGTGTGTGTGTGTAGGCTTTTGGAGATGCTTAGTTATTCGCAGTGCTTGTAGTCTTGTAGCCCCGACGGCTTTTGCCAAGGAGAGGGGATGATGCACTGGCCTCATTGTCCGACGCGTCCTCATAGTCGTTGATGGGGCTTTCGTCTCCGAGGACAATGGCGTTTTCCTCGTTTTCTTCGTTGTCGCTGTTGTACGCCGAAGCAGTGGGCCCGTCGCCTTCGACAATCATGAAGACGGGGATGGCGCCAATGGCGGCAACGACGCCCAGGAAGAAGTATGCGGAGACAATGTAGCCGTGCTCGACGCCCCAGGAGAAGGCAAGGCCGGTGGAGGCGGGTCCAAAGGCTCGGCCAAGGCCGCTGAACATTGTGGCGAATCCGTTGAGGGTGCCGAGGATGCTGAGCGACGTGGCGGAATTGGTCAGGAGGATCGTGGTGGAGGGGAAGGCGATGATGATGGCAAAGGCCTT
The DNA here is from genome assembly GCA_030708095.1 of Trichoderma sp. CBMAI-0020. Lineage (NCBI taxonomy): Eukaryota > Fungi > Ascomycota > Sordariomycetes > Hypocreales > Hypocreaceae > Trichoderma > Trichoderma sp. CBMAI-0020. Next base: position 3,521,807 of record JAJNCI010000001.1, read on the forward strand.
GATCATCATGACGAAGAGGATGGCGGCAAAACGCGTCGCGGGTGTAGGAAGTAACGAAGTGTATGGGGTAATGAAGTAGACGAACGGTGTCATGACAGCTGCCAATATGGTTAGTTAAACTAGTAGGAATCATATTCACCTTGTTCCTTTGGCTGACTTACAAACTACTTTGAAACAGTTGAGAACGCCAAACCGGTTCACCATGGGAGGATAGATGAGAAACTGGATCAATCCACAGGTAATGCCATAGATTGTGAAAAGCGTTCCGATGGTGCCTGAGCTAAGGCCGAATCCACCGGTAAAGTAAAAGGGGAACCTTGTGTTCTCGGGAGTGCGAGGTATGACGGGATAATCCAAGAAGACGGTAATGTTCTGATCGTACGCAACTGAATGAAAGGCCAGGAACGTATATGAGATGAGGTTTATTGTGGTCTGGCGAGAAAAGACCTCCTTCATACCGGCAGAGGCTCTCTTCGAGGTGGGCTTCTTGGGTGTGATTCTGCTTGGTACGAGCGGTGCCGTAGCCTCTCCATCGACGAATGACTGCCGGCGCTGAGCAATGAGCTGTGGCTGACGGCGAAAGACTCGAGTGAGGCGCTCTCCGACCAACAAGCCCCAGTCCTTTTCTCCGTGTTTATCGGCAAGCGTTTCCTTGAGGAAAAGCGTCGCGCTGCTAGCTGAGATGAGGAAGAAGATGGTGGCCAGGAGATTCGGTAGGAGATAGGGAAACTTCTTGAAGAGCTCAATGTCGCCAAAGACGTTGGGGAACTGCTTGGCCGGCTGGGCGAAGAATCCACCAAAGGCAGGGCCGACGACGGAGCCGAGAGACCAGACGAGAGGCATGATGGAGAAGGCTCTTGGCTGGAGCTCCTTTTCCGTGACCATTTCAGCCACCATGGTTCTGATGATACCGACTATATGAGACAACAATGTCAGTCACTTTGTTTACGAGTTTAGAATGGATAAAAGCTTACCGTTGCCGTTACCACCACCCATGATTGCTCTTATGGTAATCGCCATGGTGAGACTCGTCGACATGCCCCATATGATGAAGCAAATCATGGTGCTGATAAGGCCATAGATGAGCACTGGTTTTCTGCCAAACCGGTCCGACGCCTTGCCCCACGGAACGGCCGTGATGCTTTGGCAAATCGAGAATACGGAGGAAGTGACGCCGGCCCATTTTGCTACCTCGTCCCGCTTGACGCCAAAGCCTCGAATCATTTCTGGCAGGTAAGGCCATACCGATGTGTATGCCAAGGGCTCTGCGAATCTGGCAACGGCTGTGGTTCAGAATGTTAATACATGGCGGGATTCACTGCGGTTGAACCTTGTCTGGAAGCTGTCCCATCACCTATTTCCCCATCTTGCTGCGCACTCCAAGACAACATTGGCGCTTACCTAGAATTGCCAGCTGCTGCACGGGCAGCTTCGGCTTAGATGCGGAATCCCTCGTCATTGCGAACGCCTTGTTGCGTTGTTACACAGAGTGCGCTGAAAACGAAAAAAAAAAAAAGGCCAGAAAAAAAATGATTGCCGGGAATAGTTGGTTATGAACGGCAGCTCACACGACTATGCTTGTAAGAGTAACAGGTAAAAGAAAGAGGTGCAGCGTCTTCGTGTTAGGACATGTCTCTGCCAACGCTGGACGAAGAGCTCTTGACTAAAGGCAAAAGAAAACGAATGGTGGCCGCTGAGGGAAAGCGGCGAGGGCCCGACGTTTAAGACGAGTGAGACTGGGAGAGCGGGCGTGAAGAGTGAAAGAGGTTGAAAAGCCTTGAAGAAAGAATGAAAAACCATTGGCGGCGAGAAAGTTTGTCAACGACACCACCCCAGCCTCGAACTAGAGCGCCCAGGATAATTATCATCGGGTCCCACCCTCTAGTCAAGTCATCTGCACAGGCGGCCGATGCCACTAGCAACCCAGGAGCGCCCTGTGGAGGGTGGAATGCAATGTTGAATGGGGAGCGCTTCGGCTTCGGAGCCACCCTAGGCGCTTCGGAAACGCTACGACGGGACCGATTTTGTGCGTCTGTTGGACGGGATGGGGATGGGATGGGGATGGCTTCGTCTGCCGCCGGTCTGCTTGAGCGGTCCCTTGCATATCTCCATGTCTGTTCATTACATACTGTACACTATCGAGTAAAAGGAAACATACAATGTATAGATATCAACAGAGTGAGCATCATATCAAAAGCCGGCGACTTATACACACTGGGCCTTGCTGCATTACATGCTTCCTAGTCCCCCTCGCTCGGCTCCGTTTCCGGGCTGCAGGCGAGCCGAGATGCATTTCATCTTTCCAGTCAGTGATTGGACTGGACAAGCAGAGCCGGCCACAGCTATCCGACGATCGCAGACCCGCGATCCTACAACAGCTTTGTACATAATACGACCAAGAGACAGCCATAAAAGCTGACCTTCCCATCACTTTTGTGATGGACGATTGAGTCCCATGACACTCGACTGCGTCCGACAGCGGAGATGGTCTCGGGCGGTAGCCGCGATGAGAAAAAGTTGGTGTGTGGGCGCCGTGTCTCAGTTGAGCTGAAGGCTGGAGGAATGGCTGAAAATAGGCATTACATGCTGCTGCTTGTCGAATCTCGCAGACCGACTCTTTGCAGCTCAACCCTGACACGGCACGGGCATCGCTCCCCGGAAGAGGTGCTGTGACTCTGCTGCCCCGCGTGCCCGTCACCGAGCGAATTAATGGCCCGCGTTGCCCGTTTCAGCAACACCGTCTCTGGAGTCTTTCTGGCGGAGTTGAGCTGGCCGGGGTTGGAACTTCGCGATGGGCTTCGCTTGGCCGTGGGCCGCTAACACGGAGCTATAGCCGCTTTTCACGCCCAGGGAGCGGGACAAGGGGTTTTGAACCCATGTCCAGTACTTGTACAGTAATACAGTATGCTTCTTGGCCGAATGTGCTGCTGGCTCGGTGTGTTGGGGGAGTGATTGCGGGATGGGATGGACTGAAGATGTAAGACTTGGGAGACTAAACACCACAGTATGCCCGTTGTATTTCCATCAAGACGCTATAATGAATAGCATTCAGTGTTTGGCATGCAACTGAGCTGTGAACTGCGTAGGTGGCAACGCCTCTGCCGTCCTGAATCCTGCCCTCGTACTCATATGGACTTGTCAGGTTTTGCCGGAAGCCCTCGTCGGATTTTTATGCTCATTGCTTGCCCCATCCGGCCACCGCCTTATCCCCGCGTGGCTCAGAGGCTTTACTGTACAGAAGCATGCAAGAAATGATTCCCGGGGCCTTGCGTTTTGCCTAGAGAGGAAAAGAAGAGCTCCCCACAACTGGCTCCTCTCGTGCGGCAAAATCAGGCAGGAGAGCTCATAGCGCCTCGCAATAGCGTGACGTCGTTGCGTGCTCTCAGGAACCTTTGCGTCGAGGTGCGATAAGATAGGCAAAAGGCGCCCCAGCAGTGGTTTTGATAGGCCTATGAGGGTATTGCGATAGTTGATGTAATTATTGATTCGATACTGCTAGTATTTGCCATTGGACTGTGTACCAGGCATTGTCCCCATTAGTACAGGCACAGCGCTTTGTAATATCGAGCCAGGCGCGGATCATGGACGCGCAACTCGGCATCGGGGTGATGCAGAGGTGGTAATCTCCTGCCCTTCCATCTTCCCTTCTTCTCTTTCTCTTCTTCATCCTCCTATTCCCCTACTCTACAGGTGACGTCTGGGCTGAGCTCCAGACTGCAAAATCAATTCCCAGCATGGGCAAGATGTAAGTGCCGTCTCTGTCTTGCAAGTAGATGAGTCTGTCTCGTCACTGCTTCACACCCACCCAGATTCGATTCTAGGTGGCGTAGCGAATCAAGGCAAAGACTTACGCAACGCCTGCCCCGCGCCTCAGCTGCGAAGCTTACCAAACAATCAATCAATCAAACCAGCAGCTCATCATCCAATGAAGCCTGGGTTGGACATCAACAGCAGCACATACTGACTCTGATGCTTCACAAGGTCGCCCAAACCTGAAACAATGGCCAGCGAGTCGACGCCGCTGATCCAGACAGTGCGCGTCGGGGCTCCGCGCAGGCGATATCCTCACAACACCGTTCGCCGCTTCTGCACCATTGCATGCGCCAGCGTGCTCCTCTGCGGCTTTGCGACGTTTCTTCTCAACGCCGTGTACATCTGGCCCTCGTGGCGAGACCATCGTCACCCGCATCCTCCTCACCACGGCCATCACGGCCATCATCCTCACAAGGGCAAACGCCTGTCTCACGAGGAGCTGCAAAAGATCCTGCTCGACACGCCGTCCTCAGAGAAAGCCGAAGAATGGAGCCGCTACTACACCGCTGGGGCTCACCTTGCTGGTAAGAATTACTCACAGGTAGGTCAACTGAATGCATTGATTTTTATTCCTCATTCCTCCCCGTAAATGATGGCGACATGCAACACAGCGAATACTAAAGCCTGCACCTCTAGGCTGCGTGGACTAAAGAGCGATGGGAGGAATGGGGTATCAAGTCCAGCATCGTCGCCTATGATGTCTACATCAACTACCCCGCCGATCACAGCGTCTCTTTGCTAGAGAAGTCGAGCGACTCCAAAACCTGGGATGTTGCGTTCAAGGCATCGCTGGCTGAGGACGTTCTTGAAGATGATCCCACCACTTCTGCCGACGACAGGATCCCAACCTTCCACGGCTACTCTGCCAGCGGAAACGTCACGGGCTCATTTGTCTATGTCAACTACGGGACATACCAAGATTACGCGGATCTAGTTGCCGCCGGTATCGACTTCAAGGGAAAGATTGCCATCGCTAGATATGGAGGAATCTTCAGAGGCCTCAAAGTGAAGCGTGCCCAGGAGCTTGGCGCTGTTGGCGTTCTGATATATAGCGACCCGGGCGATGATGGTGAGATTACCGAAGAAAACGGCTACGCCGCCTACCCTGAGGGGCCGGCACGAAACCCTAGCAGCGTGCAGCGTGGAAGTGTCCAGTTTTTGAGCTCGCGTCCTGGTGACCCGTAAGTATTTGTTGACTTGTTCCGCTTGACTTGACTAAATCAAACCTCAACGACAGAACAACCCCTGGTTATCCTTCGAAGCCCGGTGTTCCTCGTGCACCAGCTGACGAAACCACTCCGTCGATTCCCTCGATTCCCATCTCATATGCCGATGCTCTCCCTCTACTCAAGGCTCTCAATGGCCATGGCCCTCAAGCTAGTGACCTAAACAAATACTGGACAAAGAATCTCGGTTTGGGCTACAAGGGCGTCAAGTACAACATTGGTCCTTCACCTGATGACGTCGTCATTAACCTTTTCAACGAGCAAGAATACGTCACCACTCCTCAATGGGATGTCATCGGCATCATCAACGGCACAATTCCCAACGAAGTCGTTGTCATCGGTAACCACAGAGACGCTTGGATTGTCGGCGGAGCATCTGATCCCAACAGTGGCTCGGCAGTCCTGAACGAAGCGGTTCGCAGCATTGGCAAAGCCCTGGACGCAGGCTGGAAGCCTGTTCGAACCATCGTCTTCGCTAGCTGGGACGGAGAGGAGTACGGCCTGGTTGGAAGCACAGAGTGGGTTGAGGAGTACCTTCCATGGCTCTCCGGAGCCAACGTGGCATATGTCAATGTCGATGGCGGTGCCTCTGGGCCGCACTTTTCTGCTTCTGCAGCCCCATTGTTGAACCAAGTTCTTCGAGACGCAACGCATCTTGTTCCATCGCCCGATCAGTCTGTCCCAGGCCAGTCTGTGGGAGATGTTTGGGATGGAAAAATCAGCACAATGGGCAGTGGTAGCGATTTCACTGCCTTCCAGGACTACGCCGGTATCCCCAGTGTCGATATTGGATTTGGTGGTAACGGCAGTGGCCCCGTTTATCATTATCACAGCAACTACGACAGCTTCCATTGGATGAGCGAATTTGCCGACCCAGGTTTTGTCTACCACAGGACGATGGCGCAAGTTCTTGGCATACTCATCGGAGAGCTTACTGATGTAATCATCATTCCCTTTGGAGCCACCGAGTATGCAGATGCGCTTGATGGCTATCTTGACAAAGTCGAGGCGAAGCTTCAGTCTGTGGATACCGAGCTTGCTACGGAAGCTGAAATCTTTGCAATCAGAGGCAGCGTCACATCGGAAGAAGTGGTTGGAAGCCAGGATGCTTTTGAAGAAAGCCTCAAGAGGATCCGACACTCAATCTCTGAATTCAGAGACAAGGCCGTCAAGCTCGATGACAAGGCTGCCTGGGCTAGAGACCGGCTCGAAGATGGCATTCCGTGGTGGAACCTCTTGGAAAAGGCTAAGCTAGGATATACCATTGCCACAGTGAACAAACAGTACAAGTTTATTGAGAGACACTTTCTCTTTGAGGGCGGTCTTGATAACCGCAGTTGGTTCAAGCATGTTGTGTTTGCTCCTGGTCTGTGGACTGGATATGCGGGTGGTAAGTTTTGTTTCTCTGATGTCTACGTTTATTTAGTATTCGGGTTTGTCGCTTCATGTCAATGGAATATGCTAACCAAATATTTGCAGCCGTGTATCCTGGCCTCGTTGAGAGCATTGACGCCAAAAATTACAGCAATGGGTTGAAGTGGGCGGAGATCATCAACCGCGCCGTTGAGAAGGCTACCAGGAGCATTGTGTAATATCCAATCTAATTCCAATTGCTTGTCGATTTTGTAAGACAAATCTATTTTCAATCCTTGTACTGCCACTGCTTGGAAAGAATAGACAGGAAATTGAAGTATATTATCATCTACAACGGGTTTACATAATGGGCTAGTCATTGTCGATAATCCTTTCTTCGAATTGTCAATACCTACTCCATGACTGTGATGGTAAATGTATAAAATATGCTGCGGCAAATCAAACACTTTGCCTAGAAAGAACAAGTTACGAGAGGCTTTCGCACTGGCTTCATCCACATCAGATACACAATTTACATGCGCCAATTTCTTAGCTTCCGAGACTCTATTCTCTACCAATGGCAAGCAAATCTATGCCTTCTTTCAGTTTATCATACAAAGTCTTTCTCTAGGCTCTAAATTCGCCAAATCCATATGTACCTATCGTTTAGAACTTGTAAACCTGCTCGTTGGTGTAACCAAGCTCCTTCAGAAGTCCAGTGACATCACCCTGCTCCTTGGGGCTAACCTTGGGGCCAGAAATGGCCTTCATCAAGCCGGGGGGGCCGCAGACGAAAAGCTTGATGTTGTCGCTCTTGGGCTCGGGGAGGACCTGCTTCAGCAGCTCCTTGGAGATGAAGCCGCCGCCGCCGACCCAGTCCTTGGGGGGCTTGTCCAGGACATAGAAGGCGCGGAAGCGCTGGGGGTATGTGTTCTCGAGCTCGTCAAACTTGCTCTTGAGCAGAATGTCCTCCTTGGTGACGTTTCCGAAGACGAGCGTGACCTTGGTCTTGTCGTTGGGGTTCTTGAAGATTGCGCGGACGAGCTGGTACATGGGGGTGATGCCGGTGCCGCCGGCGATGAGGGCGATGTGGTCGTGCTTGTTCGCGGTCCAGGGGTACTTGGGAAGAGGGCCCTTGATGTCGAGGGAGTCGCCGACCTTGAGGTCGTGGATGTGGGTGCTCATGGGGCCGTTGGGATACTTCTTCACCAGGAGGTCGAGGAAGCCCCTTTCGTCTTGGAAGCGGCATTACCGTCAGCAATTCTTCTCGCACATATGTATATATGCCAGCATTGTAACATTATAGCTCACCTTCGTCACTGACGGGAGTATAAGGCCGGAGAGTCGCCTTCGCATCGTTGGGGCCTTTGAACTTGGTAAGGATGGCGCTGGCAATGTGCACGCCAGAGACCTGGTCCTTCTCGGGGAGCTCGAATCGGAGCCTCTTGGTGTTGTGGTTCACATCCTCCGTCTCGGACAGCTTCAGGGACACCCAGCCCTGCTCGCCGCCAGTAAGAGCCGCCTTGGGAGCGATGCCAATGGCCTCCTTGACCTTGTCCTCGGCCTTGCTGGCTGAAGAGCCGCTCAAGAAGTAGTATCCAGCACCGAGGACGCCGACTGCGCCGGCACCGTAGAGGAGCGTGTTGGAGCTGCCCGCGGCGCCAGATTCGGTGGCATAGCGGCGCGCATGCTAAAGAAGAGAGAGAAATGGGAATCAGAATTAGCTCGTCGGCGGCGTCATTTTTGCATTTCGCTCGGCTGGAAGCGGAATTGGGCTGTTTTTAACATTGAACTTTGACATACCATTTTCAGCGGCTGGGCCGCACGGAAGGCTGATCTGGCAAACATTTTTGTCTTTGGGGGAAGTGCCTCGCCGCAATTGAGGGTATCGTAGGTTGCAATTGGTCCCAGAAGGAGGAGTCTAGGAACTCTGGAGATAAAGAGAGTTCTTCACAGTATCTGTCAGCGCGCTCGGTGCTTAGTGGTTTCCCGAGCTTTTGTCGATGAATGACGGCATCCGCCACGTGATTGGCTGGTTGTCGCTCTCCACTCTTACTCTGTGCCTTGTCCAGATCGTTTTCTTGGTTTGGCATCTGGAAGGTGCCTGTTCCACAGTCGGATTTAACCCAGCGCTAGATTGGTAATAATGCTCCGAATTGTCGTAATGCTCTCCGTAATATCTATCAGCCATTTCGCAATTCGAAAAACCCCTGTCTCTCTTCATTGAGGGCTGTCTGCGCTCTCTAGCGATGGCTGCGGGGTAATTCTGATAAGATCCTGCTTACATGTATACAGCCGGGGATATAGAGGCGTGCAAATAATGTACTCAGTCATGGAGACGCTCAGCGAGTTTTGTATTCAGTCGGAGATTAAAAAGTAGTTGAATTTGTTCAATTGATCGTTATGTTGGCGTTAATTCTCACAGAGCGCGTTTACGAGAGCCAATATGCTCTACTAAATACGCAACTTTTGCCATGGTGATGGAGGGGTAATATGTACAAATTTATGAGTCTCGTATTTGCGTTTTTAATGGAATATAAAAGAGTCAGTGCATGCTCCTCTTGACCAATAGGGAGCATTGATGCAAAATAACTTTCATTATGCATTGGAGCGGAGAGTAAGGGCTCTGCTCAAGTCTGAGAAGGATCTCGCAAAGCTTCGCCTTCACTGTGTTTGAAGAGGAACCTGCATAATCGGGCCAATATTCACAAAATGTTTGACGTTTACTGCAATACAAGAGTTATTTTATTGATTCGTCGTTTATTGAAAGGACGTTGCTCAACTATTGCATACATCTGTGGTGCCTCTTTCTGAGCAAGTCACAATCGCAGAAAGAACAAATCATCGTCATCCAAGTAGTTGTGGAGCAATCTACCACCATACCTAAGAAAAAATAAGCCATGTCTAAGAGACCCATTGCCTTGAATTAGATGGAATATAGACCGAAGATTATCAGCAGTCTTCGATTCTACTAAGAAAATATGCAAGTATAGATGGAGATGTACGGCCATAGTATGACAGATTTACGTTTTATCAAAAGGCTAAGCTATGTATGTAGTTTCTTATGCTATTTGATGCTCTGAGTCAACATTTATCGCTAGCATATATTAATTATTCTTATTTCCCTTGTTGCAATATGTTGTTTGGAAGTTTATTTAAGCTCTTCACTCTCAAGGCTGCTGTTGAGGGAAATAAGTCAATCTTTTATCATTTTGGCATCTTAATTCAGTACCTCAGTATTATCTACATACAGGCTTGAAGATGTTCCCGCGAACATTTATAGGAACAAGATGCCATCTCGTGATGCTGTTGTATATACGCGCAACCACCCCCTCATATAGGTAATTGGGAAGAACGCCGCACAACCAAACGGAGAATCATTGTCATTGTTTTAAGCTACATATTAAGCATTTATACTTTTTCTTAGCGTGGTGCAATGCTCATATATCACACAAGTCCTGTCCTACATCTCGCTCTTTAGAACAACCCCCCCTTTCCCCTAAAAATAGAATCAACTCAACAAGTACGCATCTCTACATTGTTTCCTCCCTCCCTTGATCCCGCCTCGTATCCTTCCGCATCTGGCCCGTGCTTTTTCACCGTTTACACTCCCCCATGTCCAGCTAGCCACCCGTGTCCCTGCAACGTCCCTCCCGCCCGTCCGCCGTGACCCGCAGGCTTAAGCTTTGTCTAAAATGAGCGGGAAAGCGATGAAAACGTGACCTTGCACATGTATTTGAGACTGAGCTAGAATCGTCAAGGTACTGGACGATGTGTGCAACGGAAATGGACCGTGTGGCAGAGTTTAGGTTTGTGATGGAGCGAACACGGGACGGGATCGCGGCAGCCAGGGTAAAGTTAACTACGATAACAGTACAGTTTAATTGTCCGATACATCTGATTGTATCATGTTACCTACAGATTGAGAAGAAAAGTTACAATAAATTTCGGCGCAGTTTCGACACAATCTCCAATATAAAATTACCGGCTAAACGAACAGGGGCAGATTTGACCACGCAGCGTATTCGTTACCGGTTAAAGGCTAGACAGGTAAGTACTCAAACAAGCAGGTATACCATCTGTTCAGTCAATAATGCCGGGTCAAAAAAGGAAAAAAATGCTAGTAGGAGTAGGAGTAGGAGTAGGAGTAGGAGTAGTGATAAGTTGATATTGACTCTGATAAGCCTATTGGCATATTTCGGGCGTTCCAAGACGAGGATCATGTACCTTTCCTCTTCAAACATTACTCACACCATCTAGTTTGCCTTGCGAAGATCACATGACTTACTGGAGATGCGTGAATGCTTGCATGGGTGCTAGCAAGGCTGCGACGAGTGGGCCAAATAAGCCTGTGATGCTTCATGCCATGTCATTCTTCCAGCACTGCCCGTATGCAACGCGCATAACCCTTCATGACATCAATCTGCTCAATTGGAAATATCGTGAAACTTCCCTATTCCTCCTCAATATATACGAATTTTGCCTAGGCATAAATTCGTCGCACCTGCGACACCATTAAACCAACAGTTCTCCTCCCATTAGTCAAAGCCACCAGGGGGCCATTTTCTCCTATGGCTTAGACAAGACGGTTGTTTGCTGACATTGCGTTTTTGTTTGGTCGTCATATGTATGACCTACTCAAACAGATGGCCGCGATGAGAAAATAAGCCGCATCATTGGCTTGAATGCCTGCAGCCGCAATCTCCTTGAGGGCCCAGGATATACCAACAGGCCTGTGGCGGCCGACCTATGAGACCACGCGGCCGATGTGTCGAAACAGTAGGCATAGGGCAGAAGGATTTTGCTTATGTGAAATCCAGTCCCAGGTATTGGTGGCTGTGAAATTGGGGCCGGATGGGGTCTGCGGCCGCATATGCGGCCTGGCTGTGTTAGCCGACCAATCGCGACCAAAAACCGACTACATCTCACGAGGCAGACAGACTTCAGACAACAGATGACGACAAAGCTACGAGTTGGGAGGAACGAGGGGGGGGAAGAGTAAAATAGACACCGCTGTTAGAATTGGTATGATGCTATAGCTATGTGGTATACATGTAGAAGTAGCGAGGCTGTAGGAAATAGTAGAGCCTCCTCAAAGTTCCACCACATCAATCATTGCCCCATACTCAATGGCTATGTACATGCGCTATCATACATCTAACCCAAGAGTCGCTTGCTTGCTTCCTCCCCATGATCGAGATCATATGAAAAGAGTAGTAGAAAAACAGAAGAGATAGAAAGGAAATGAAAATGAAAAAAAAAAAAGAAAAGAGAAAAAGGGAACAATAACATGATGATAAAAAGGAACGATAAAGAAAAGAAAACTAAGAGATGTGAAATAATGATGGCTGAAAAAGAAAAGGATAAAAATCACAAGAAATAGCGTGAACAATCCTCTTGCGAGAGATCAATTCAACATCAACGGGTAGATCCAAGGCCAATCGCGAGGACTCCCAGGATTCTGTCTATAATGTTAAGGGATAGGAAGGAAAGTGAAGAAAGAAATAAAGTAGAAAGAGAAGAGAACAACAAAAAGGAAAAGGGGGAAGAAAAAAGAAGAAGAAGAAGAAGAAGAAGAAGAAGAAAAATAGCGAAGAAAAAACAACAAAGAGTATTGTATACAGCAGGCCTTGAGGCCACCATCGGTGTGAGAATTTTCTCTGTCTTGTCAGAGAAAACTCAACGGCCTGGGTTGGGGCACACAGCGCGCCTGCAGTATCCCTCCCATGTCTGGGTTCCCTGGTCCTCGATCTTGGAGCAGCCGCAAGTGGGTTTGCGTTCACTCTCTGTGACTATGCAGCCACAGTAGGTGTAGTGCTGTCGAATGACCCAGACGCACATATTGATTGTATCGGCGAGACGGATAGAGCTAGGAAGCTGCAGGATAGAGTTGGCTCGCTAGAGAGGAGGCGTTGTGTTAGTCTATTTTGTGCTCTATTTGCAAACTTTATAGGATGGCTCATGCATACAAAGTTGCACTCTTTGACACCCTTGGTGTAAACCTGCGAAGCGTTTGTGGCTTTGGTATAAACACCTTGGACTAAGGAGACGATTCGTTCGAAGAGCTGGAGCCTCTCAACAAGTAAAGACGGCTGGTCGATGGGCAGGCTTTTGTCGAATGTTGCTGATGATTGCGAAAGCTGGATGAAGCTTGTGATGAGATGTCGAGAAACAGAGCAGGTGTGCTCGTCGTTTATATAACTTGTGGAATACAAGATAAAAGCCTCGGGGACTGCGTAGAGGCTGTGAATTGGCATTGTTTGCTCAAGTTGGAGTTCGTCCTCGCCCAAGCATAAAGCCCCCTTCAGCCTTCAGGCACCCTTGAGGCAGATTACACACACCAAGACGTCAACTGATGTGCAATGTATCGTTGTTGGTTGTTTGCTTCCTCTATTTCGGGACTTGCCAGACGCATGTACACTGCCGTTAGATGCACATCAGGACGAACCCGGGAGGAACAACAGGTCGGGGAGCCGACACGGATTATGCTGTTAGTCGACGCCAACGGGTGCTCGTATACGCGGCCGTTGGTTGATGGTGTGCCGCCGAGCTGTGTTAGCCGGAGTCGTGTCTGCTCTGCGGCAGGCGCGAGGATTCAAGCTGTCTGCCTTCTGGCCTGTTCTCTCGCCAAGGGGCATTTCTTTTTTTCTATTCCGCGAGACGGGGGCAGGAGGCAGTGTGGCGAGATGAAATAGCTTTGGCCGCTGGGCCTTTGGGTCGACCTGGAGGAATGAATAGGCATCGCAAGCATCGGCAGTTTGCGCACAAGGCCATGCCAAAGGATGTCTGCGCGGGCCCCCAGTTGTGGGCGTACCCGGTCGGCAAGGCCTCAAGAAAAGGTCAGAACCAACAACGCTTCCGCGCCTGGCCCCCTGGCCCATGTCCATCCATGGATGTGTGTCTGTACGCAGGCCTGTACATGTATGTATGGATGCATGCATAGAGACTTGTACGCAGTGTCTACACCCTTGTAGCTCGAGAGCAGCAGGCATGTGGTCGAGAAATCTTTTGCATCTCTTGATCAAAGGTGTGTGTGTGTGTGTGTGCGTGTGTGCGTGTGTGAGTGTGGTGGGGGGGGGGGGGGGGGGGGGGGGGGTCTGTTGGGATGGTAGAGATTGCTTTGGCTGCGGGTGGAGAGATGCAAGAGAACTCGAACAAACACTTGAGGAAGGGGAAGAAAGTGGAGGCGATTCCATCTAAGATTCACCTCAAGGCCTAGCCCCCACCGGGCCTGCAATTCGAGGGCACCATTGCGAGGCGTCAGGAGCTATTACTATGCAGCAGCCGCAATCGGTGCCATGATGGGATCTGAGCTATGCTCGGGCCTTGAGCCGTACCACGGTAAGCTGTTTACAATGGATAAGCTTACGGCTTCTGATACAGCTTTTTGACGGAGATTTTGGATGGAAATGTCACCAGCCACACACGTAGCCAAGTCTAGGCTCTGACGTTGATGTTGATGGTACCAGTATTGAGCAAAATTTTCGTCGAGGCTCGCTCTCTTGCTCTGTAGCTCCCACCCCCTTCTTCATTGTTCGACATGACACGCCCTCCCCCCTTACTGGCAGAGCGGCGTTGGCCGCGTTACGTTGAAGATCCAGCGGAAGAGCTATTCGACTTACATGCATGCCCACACGCTAAAAGGCCCTGGCAAGATCGCGACCAGTGGAGCCGCAAACATGCTGTCTAGTACTACTGAGACCCCTTGTTGTGCTGGAGAAGATGGGGGAGGATGGAGGGAAAGAGAGAGAGACGGGAAAATACGCCTTGGATGCAGGTAGCCGGATTGTTGTACCACGGAACAAAGGCCAGGTCTAGGAGCCGGGGGATTAGATGGCGGATAGCCTAGAAGCGAGTGCCGAGAGGAAGGAGCAAGACACGAACTCTTTTCAGCCGGAGGAGACGAGTTAGTGACCTAGTGCCTTGAGAAAGTGTGACATGGCGGATGGGAGGCCCATGGAGAAGCAAGTGGAGAGGATCGCGGGTTCATACGCCATGGCTTCAACGACCAGAGCAAATGGAGAGCTGGCTCCTCCACAGAACTGCAACATTGACAGAAAATCCTCACTGCCAGATGCGTGATATTGCTGCCCGGCGTCGGGAAGAAGCCGCCAACGCAACAGCGAAAAACGGGACGCGCGGGTCACACCAGGAGCCATCATCAACAGCCACTTTCTGGTTACGACCTGGCGCGTTCACCGAAGTGCCAGTGTCACCAGCTCCAGCGTCCAGAGAGGCCCAGGTTTGCTGTGAAGGGGGTTTGGCTTGGTTTGGGGCTCCTCTGTGGGACCGACCCGGAGTGGTACTTGTACATTTTGGTGGCTTCACAACGGTGGCCCCCTGTCGGAAGCAACGAGCCTGGCCAGGGCCGTTGATGCTGGCAGTGGCTGGCAGAGAGAGCCGGCGAACAGGTGAGCAGCCTCTGATGCGTTTCCCGCATCCCAATTGGAAGTGCGTGCTGTTGTTGGTCGTGCCGGTTGCCCAGCCGGGCAAGGCGGCGTTGTCCGTTGCGCCTCTAAAATGGAAGTCGACGGGGGTATCACAAGCGTTAGACGCCCTGTGGATCCAAAGGAGGGATGTCGCACATGATCCGCAGCGATTCAGCGTTCTTAATCTGCTTGCAAGATGGGCTGTTGAAGCTGTCGTGGATACCACTTGGTAGCTGCATGTGCTCGACGGTACTATTTCGCTGGTGCCACGGAGAACAAGGGCAGCAAGCCCGGCTTGATTGTCATGTCGGCAGCGTCCAACGGCGAACCGATGCTAGATTTCACGAATCGACATCATTTTTCTCCATTAGGATGGAAAGAGAAGCGCCACTCGCTTCTATAGTATGTAATAGCTCAGTAACTGGGGGTCTCCATATGTACATACACACGCCGAGGGAGGAGAAAAAATCTCGTCAAGGCGCAATTTGTTGCTTGATCTAGTTTTAGCTGGAGACTTGTTGTACACGAGCGTATACGTATGGACTTGCATTGATCAATGCATTGTGCCTTGACACGGCCTGAAACCTATCGCCATGCAGCCAGTGTTGTTTGCAGTCCGTGTGCTGCTCTCCGGCCACAGCCTTCTATTACTGGGCAGAAGTCATCAGCTCGGATTCTGTCAGCCTGAATGAATGCCTGAACCGTCCGTCTGGAAGGCCGTGACTCGTGGGGCTAGAGTTGGCTTTCAGGCCGGTGCTGTCGGGGGCCGCATATTGCCTGGGCAGCACTATCATGTCCCAATGCGGAAGCGCAGGGTTACATCATTTGCTGGAACAGGCTTATTGGATCACATATTAGGCTTTCAGATATTCCCATCTTGAGCCGTGCGGCTCCCGGCCACGTCACGCCGTCGAAAGAGAGAGAGAGAGAAGAAGAAAAAAAGGGGGGGCGGCCTAAATACCTTCTTTACAGAGACCATGAAACAAAAATGCATTGTGGCAGTGGAAAAGGCCGCTTCGTTGGTGGCTAAAAAAACCTGCTGCGCCAAAAAGCCCTCTTTTTCTGCCCCAGACCTGTTGTACATTACATGTATGTACTAGTTGACAGCAAGAGGCGTCTGGGTATCACGGCTCGACTACATGCCTGGGAGCTGGCCCTAGCGATGAAGAATCTCTGCATCTGGATTGGAGGAGCGCAGTTGCAGAACCAACAACAATGAGTCTTTGTGGGCTGTGGCGTTGACGTCGGCTGCCGCTAAAAGGGAGCACTTGGAACCAGGATTGGCCCCCGTCAAGCAAACCTCGGGCGGGGGCTTCGGGAGCTTCAGCAAGAGGAAGCAACTTGGAGCAGCAATACGACGTCTGGGGCTGGCCGGCGATCAACAGCATCTGCGGTATAGACGATGCCGTATTGTGTTGTACAAGGTGCGTGTATATGGCAATATGCAGCGTCATCCACTGCAAGTGCCCCCAGTCAAGGCTGCCGACGCAAAGGGCTCCAGGATCTTTTGCTGCTGCAGTGCGGTCATGTTGTTTATTTGCCATGGGGTAATGCCTACCGCAGCGTTTGTGCTCAATGGAGAGGCCGAATATTATGTCCGACGGGCACCTGAGGAACAATGTCCATCGCAAACACGCCGCAGCCCAGATCCGACATCGTGGAAGGCGTGTATCCACACCACGCAGCGTCTTATTCGTAAGTCGGTCCCATGTCCTCCTCCGACGCGGCAGGATGCTCTCGTTGGGTAGTAATCGAATCCTTGATGCCGTGCAGCGCTCCTCTTCATTTGCGGATTGGGCCATTAGTCTTTGTTGGAATGGTGGTGTTGTGCAGCAGATGACTCCCATCTCCATCCCTAGTGCCTGTATCCGTATCTACATGTAGAACCTTGAACATCCATCTACACAGCATCGTCATTAGTCATCTGCTCCGTCCAAGCAGCTGCCCAGATCCTGCTTCGTGCCTGGTGCAGGCTGAAATGTGGCTTTGCGCGTCCATGTCAGAAAAGGTACCCGTGCCTGGTTCCTGAGCTGAGCCTCCCCAAATTTCCCCAGCCTGCCAATGAGCGCGCCGAAGCCGCTGCTTGCACCACGTCTCTGTTGCTCTGCTCTCTGTCGAGCCGCGCCAACAGCGCAAAGAAGCCCTGCGCCGCGCTTGTGGACGCCAGCGAGGGCAAAGAGGGCAAAAAGCAGAAAAAGACACAGCCGCCCAAGCGACATGCAGGTCTTCGCTGCCAGATGCTTTTCGAGATGAGGCGCTTCCAGTTGGCGGTGGGGCCTCGCGCCTGGGCGGCCATTGGCCAGCCGATCGCCCGTCAGCCTGGCGGCCAAAGAGCCTCCGCACGCGCGGCTGTGGCCAGCGGCTCGAGCCTTTTCCTCCATTCACACTTGGACAACAAGCGACCGCCAGGGATCTCGACGCGCCGCGCCAACGAACCGCCCTCGGAGGCTCAAGGCGGAGGACAAGCACAAGCGCAGCCGTTGGCCTCGCTCTCCCGATTTCAACCTCATGTCGTCATCCGGCGACGGCTCTGGCCAGTCTGGACTGCCAGCGACGGCGCGGATGGGTGGCTGAGAGGGATTCGACGTTGCATTTGTGTTGCTCGAGCTGCTGTTCGATGCCAACTGCGCTTATTGATGGCCGCGTTACGTCCCTTTTTCCAGTCCGTGGTCCTATTGCCTCTGGTGATTCCAATACCACCACGACCGCTTGTACTACTACAACGCCAGTCAAGCATGCTTGTTGCGTTGGTCCTCGCGCTTGCTGGTTCGTCCGGTCTACAAATCCACGCGGGCGGTGCCGCCAAGGATGGAACAACACCATCGGACTGAGACTCTAGTGCATGCCTGCAGCTTGTTCCACCCCCCTTGGACATCCTATGTGGACTTGGCATGACCCTCAATCTCTCAATTGCATCAATATCAAGCTTTTCTCCACTCCGGCCCGACGTGCTTGCTTGTCATGGACACAAGTACCATCGCCAAGCAAGGGCTGGCATCACGATGAAGGTGGTGGCGTGTGTACGGGATAGCCCGCTCTTCTGCGTTTGTTGGTTGTGGCTTGCAGCTGCAATGACTTGTGATGAACCCATCCATTGACTAGTCCCCGGTGAGGTACTGCCGACGATAGTTTATACAACGACGCTGCTAGTCCTCCGGGCACATGCCGCGGCCGCATGTACGGCCTCCTGAAGTCAATGTCTGCCTTTGTTCTCCGCCTCGCTGCAAGGCCGAGACTGTCGAGCTTCCCAACAAAGACCACCCGGGCTTGTGGCGTCATGTAGGTAATTGCTCATCTTTCTCATCAGTACTAGTTGCGGGTTTCATTGAGGCACTTATTGCTATTAGCCGCGACTGTCTGCCACTCTCATTTATTACATGACTTGTAGGTCCTCCATCGAGGAGGCTGGTCGATTGTTCACATAAAGGACTCGAGGACGCGGCCGACGATGCGGCCGATCCCTCACCCACGGCTCTCGAGATCTTCCCGCCCAAAACTCAATGCGGCCCTTCATGCGGCCTTTGTAATTGCCGCACTCGGCAATTGAAGCCTCGCGGCCCAATTCATGACCGTCTCCGAGCAACATGATCCTTTCATCAGCCCAGATCAGCCGACAAGCCTTTTAGACACTTACAAGAGATACTAGCCGTACAATGGCGCAGTAATACTTGTGCCTTTCTCAATGTGACCTGCAAGGCAGGCATGACTCAATTGCCTCACGATTGGGGCCAACACCTGTCCAAGTGGCATATGGCCATATGGCTCCTATAATGATGCCTATCATGTACTACACCATGACAGCTGGCTCCACCTGTGGCTCACAATGATCCAATATCCACACACAATTTTCCAACAGCTTGAACCCTGGCACCCTTCACAGCAGTCAAGTGACTATTTTCCTGTTGAAATCTGCTGATGTTCTCCTATGGGACGTGGGCTAAGATAGTGTTGCACGGCTTAATAGCAGCCCCCGGACCAACAAACAACACGCTGATACTTGTTAGCAGCAGCTCTATCGGATCTCCATTCAACTGCTTATTTCTGTCTTAGCTAAGCTTGTTGCTACCAATATATGATTGACTGAATTTACAATTGCTCAGCTACCTACTCATGGCTCTTACACAGCTATCACTCTTGCTCGACGTACTGTCAAGTATAAGCTAAAGCCGTCCGGCATTGCTACCATCCAGCTGGCTGATTGACCATCTTGTTTACCAGGTATCAATTGACCAAGGATCTGACAACGCTAGATCAAAAGTCGATACAAAGGCCACTTCCTATCATGGCGTTGATCACCACACCCCATATGCCCTTCTATCACGGCTGGATAAAGGAGACATCGTGCCTAACCTCGGAACTTCTGCGAGGGAATCGAAGATTGGGGGCTGGCTAGTCTTGGCTGCAGAACAAATGTCATCAGTGCATGTCTAGATAGACGCCATGCTTGCTTCGATTTCTAACGTCCCTAGGAAGGAATCGACTCCATGGTCTTGAGCAGATGTAGATGCCATCCATGCCATCCCACATCGACCGGAGCGGCTGCAAGACTAGACCAGAAATGCCCTTCTGGGAAACCCAACGGCCAACAAGCGAAAAGTATTAGGCCCTGGGCTTACCGCGCGTATTGCCAGCTAGAGAAGCGCGGGCGCCCGTCTAACGATATCCGACAGATGGAATGAGCATTTTTTTTTCCATCCATGAGCGCAACACTATGGCGGCTACGTTGAGGTTGCCATCCATGCCGAGCATCTCGATACGACACTATTAGGGCCCCGAGTGGCGGAACCAATCAGAGGCCGATGTAAGCGCTTGCGATTACCACTCGCGGTAAACTCGACCCACTGAGGCTTCCAAAAGCTTAAACCGAAATGGGGCTTTGGAGCTGAGTAGACGGACTTGTACATGTATAAGCGGCTCAGGGGGACAACCTCATGTCAACAGACGCCAGCAAAGCACGGCATGTTGATGCGGCAAACTCGCCAATATTCCAGGAGAACTAGCATGCCGAGAGCCAATACATGGATTGGTGCAATGAGCCAATATTCTTTACGTTATGAACGGAGCTATTCCGCCGTGGAAGCTAGTCGAGACAGGAAGTAATGGCAGAACGGCAGACCGGCCCGATGCAAAAAGCACCATGGAGACTTAATTGCGCAGAACATGACCTTGTGCATGGTTGAATCTGCATCTTGGACGAGTTCATCACCAACAGAATGATTCATTTGGTTAGATTCGAACAGAAGTCCGACCGATAAACCTGTATCTGCAACGAGGGTGTCTTATACGCCCCCCTCTCCAACGATGGATGACATGGGAACGTTGAGACTTTCTCCGAAGCCCATATCTTTCCGATCAAGGTATATGCTGCCCACTACTCATGCAAATGCAGGCATGTGGGTTACGTATAGACTTGTTCGTATTTCGGAAGGCCGGACGGAAGGATCACCAGTTCCGCTCAGTCCTGGAGTTTTGACGATAACCCTCGATGGATCAGGGAGCTCAGCCTATAACGTCGATGGTTGTGCGCTCGTATTTGTTTTTGAGCAAGTTTCTTTTTTGCAAAACTCGATATAACCAACAGCAGCGCTTTATCATCAGGTATTCTGCCAAATTGTCTCATCGGTTGGTGATGAACATGTTCTTTCATTTAGCCACGGTTAAAACAGCTGGTGTACACCATACCTACGTTTTAAAATAGAAGTGCTGGATGTTTTGTTTGATGGCGGGTCTGTATGTTGGACTTGTAATGCTTTTTGAAGCACATCTGTTCTGAGTGGTTATCCATGGCTGTAAGTAGATGGTATGCGTATGTTGCATTGCTCCAAGCTAACTCGACGTCAACTATGGGTACAGATGGCTGACTGTCTGGGAGACTCGAGGGGTGGACGAAGGGAATGAAAGTTCAAGCATGCAAACTCGACACGATGCGACGAGTCATACAGTCTTTTCTCTCTACTCGTTCAAGTCCCACATGTTGTCCGTATACAAGACCATTTCTTCCCAAGGTGATGCAGTTCGTGGATGAGACGGCAATGCGTCATCACGAACACACGGTATTGATGAATCTCTGAGACGACTTCTCCAAATTCTAGATAATCGAAGAGTATCCCTCGAGTAGGTATGTCTTTCTTCGTCCGAGGCCAAAGCTAAGAAAATTACAGACTTGAAGAGAGAGATGCTATCATCTTTATGCGACCTCAACATGCGCTCTACAACATTTGCGAGAATACAGTCGACTCATATATATAAAGAAAGTGTGGTCATGAACAAATTGTGCGGATAACGTTGTGCGAAGCTTTGTTCAGCCTTCTACATACAATGGGGGAGAGGTGGCCAGTGAGTCTATATATCTCTTGACTTGGATCAATACTGAGAGGGCTGCAGACGAAGAGAGAGACTCGCTTCATCTATGAGCCTTCACAAGGTTTAGGAGGTATCTTCAGCCTCCCATATACAATTGAAGAGAAGCGGCTCAAGTGCGTCTATATATCTCTTGACTTGGATCAATACTGAGAGGGCTGCAGACGAAGAGAGAGACTCACTTCATCTATGAGCCACTACAAATTTTCGGGGCTATACTATCGCCTCTCAGTAGCTGCTCATATGGCATTGGCTGAGGCTTCGATAGTTAGGGACAAGTGATTGTCGCCTTGTGGTCTGCTAGTTTGCCGCGACACAGAGGTATGTCTACTTGTGCTGCTTTCTTGTCCCCATTATCCATTGTTTTTTTTTTTTTTTTTTTTTTTTTTTTTTTTTTTTTTTTTTTTTTTTCGCGAGTATTACATACTTGCTATTACGGTACTGACCATACATTTAATTAGTTAAGCCTAGCTTCCAGCTCCATTCAACCGGAAACAAGGAGGGCCAGTGCTCTATGCTTCAACATGATCGTCACTGCCCTTGCCGGCAGCTTTTAACCGCAATGCAGCCATTGTGAGTTTACCGCTGCTATCCGCCCTTTGCTTCGTCTCATTGCCATTGCAACATCTCAATCTTTACACTTCACATGTCAATTAGGCATAGCGACGATGCCACACTCGGCCAGCTTCGGAACGCAAACATGCCCTTAGTCCCACGAAGATATATCGGGACTGAAAGTGGCATGACCCGGCACGGATATAACGTCAAAAAAAAAAAAAAAAAAAAAAAAAAAAACAAGCCCAAATCTTCAAGAAGAAAAGTCTTATATCCCTGAATGCCAGAGATCTGAAAACAATCCAGATCTTGTCTCCCCCGCATTCTGTTCTGGCCCACCACTGGAACCCGAGGCCAGGCACATGGCAGCGCTGGGGTTGGCATGTCTCCCGACATGCGGTTCCGAAAAATCCCTTTGGCTGCCGGGACGGGCATCCAATGAGCCTCCAGCATCAGCCGGGACTACGGTGCCTACCCCGGATCGATATGCATTTCTTCAATACTGCCGTCCGAGAATCAAGTGGAGCTCGGCTTCCGTGGTGTTGCAACTCCATCTTTTGACATTTGAATCCTCGCGCCGGTTTAAGCCTCCGTGGTGATGACAGGCTCCGGCCGCCTCACCCAAGGGTGAAGATGGTGCCCCCCCTGTCATTCGGTAAATCTCTGGCTCTTGTTCTGTTTTTTATGCGTTTTGTGCAAACTGAATACGGCAACTTTGCTTTAAACCCAATCAGCGCTAGGGCTGTTTGAAATTCGCACGTGGGCTCTTCTTATCTCCAGTTGTCTTTGCCGCGAAGACCGCCAGGCCGAAAGAACCGGGCCAGAGCCCAGAGCAACGCATCCTGGCAGCGAAAAAAATGATACCTACTATAGTACCTAGTTGGCGTGGGGGGAACAATCTATCATTGGCGCTGCTAGGGGGAAGGGGGCCATACCAGTAGTTGCATGAAGAGCAACACGAATGGCCCAACCGCTTCCCTGCCATTGTTCACTGATATGCAGCGGACAACGCGAAGGCACAGCTCTGGGTCCAATGGCGAGGCGGCGAGGGCCACCGCTTCAGAAAAGCCAGAGGGTGGGAACGCGTCAGGTTCACATGATGGAGATGGAGTGTGCAATTGGGCTCTGAGGCAAAAGGGCTGGCGGGAGGCGAATGCCGTCAAGTGAGGGCGTTGGTAATCGGTATGTCGTCAGATCCCAATGACATACGGCAGCTCCGTCCTTGTGCTTATACCATCCCCATGACTATCTCTCGACATCCGTGCTCCCGATCTTGCGCGGGTCCCCCGTCTTGGAGGGATTGACGGCCTAGCGCCAGTAGCGGCTGTCTAGAGTTACGTACGTACCTCCTTGAGCTACTTGTACGGGTTTGCTTGCTGTGACACGAGTGCCGAAAGTCTGCGAGCATAAAGAGCACGCCATCCGCTCCTGGTTCTGTCCATGTTGGTCTCTGTCTCTTGCTCTTTGTTCCTCCATCCTCGAATCAATACTCCAAGAATTCCTCTTCTTCTCTTGCTGCCAAACACTTCTTGTGAAAGCTCTCTTGCGTGTCTACAGACAACGACTCTCCCATATCCCATAACTCAATCTACCTCTCCATCACCAAACGGTTTTATACATACATACACCCAAGCTCTGCAACATGTCCATGGACTTTGCCCGTGCCGCTCTGGCTGAGCGCCGACCTTCCTTCTTCCTCTCACTGGCGCCCACTACTTCCTCCTCCTATCCTCAACCCGACAGACGACCCTCAGCCTCCGAGGCCCCAGCCAGACCGCGACGGGCCTCCATCAGCTCCCCAACCGGCCTCCGAGTCCTCAAGCTCAGCCCCGTCTACTACGGCGAGCACATTGGCCAGAACAAGGACGACTTCTACGACGTCGCGGCCTCTCCAGAGCTGGCACCCTCGTCCTTCCTCTCGCTCGCGCCGGCCACCTCTTCCTCCTATCCTCAGATGCCCTCCAGCCGCTCCACCGAGACCCCCGAGAGGCGACGCTCCTCGTCCAGCCTGAGCTCCACCACCGGCTTCAGGGTGCTGAAGCTGGGACCCGTCTACTGGGGCGAGCACGATGGTGACCACAAGGATGACTTCCACGACATTCCCACTTCTCCTTAAGACAAAGGCCAAGAAAGGGCAAATCGACATGAACACATTTGAAAATTTAGCGTGATCTATTTTTTTTTGTATTTCATCTCTATCTATTTGGAATGGAGCGAGCGAAGCTACTGTGATCATTACACTTGAAAAAAAAAAGTTTTTCGGCAACGTACACACAAAAACAAGTCCAAAGCTGCATGAAATGACTCGAGGGAGAGAGAATGTTCACTCTTTCTTGGCATCTGGCGCCTTTTCTTTAGCGCCCTATACGCTTGGCTTGGCAAATCTCCCTTTTGGAATCAATGGTATGGATCGATGGATTGGAGCGACCATTTTTCTGCGAATTGGCCAATTGACTGGGAAAAAAAGAATGCAACAGGTTTGAACAAGCGCCATGTAAGGCCTATTTTGGGTAACACACTTTTAGTCTAGAACAGATTGTACTACAAGAGGCAGATCTTGGAGCAAATTGGCTTAGCAAGATATGCAGTGATAATACATGAGAAATTCTACCAACACAAGACACACACACATCTACTCCGTGCTACTGTTATCAAACCTGTGACCTGTTGCCTTGATCCTTTTCCTGTGGTGGCGGTGCCGACACATCCTGTTCTACGTGGGGGAATATCATGTCTCTGCTGGGGTGATGCTGTTGGTGGAAAAAGGCAGGCGAATGTCAGTTTAAGCTTGAAATGCCGTGTCTGAGGCCAAGGCCAGGGAGCCTTTCTCTTGTCTCCAACTTTGATTTCAGGTATCACTTTGGGGTGAGACATGGTGACGAGGCAGCTTGGCGGCATCATCGAATCCATGCGATGTCTACAGGTAGCAAATTGCGAGGCTTGATTATGAATACAAATTCGCCGTGTGCTTCTACCAGGTGCCATTGATGCTGGAGAAAAGGACAAGAAGAGAGATGCACATTCCAGGGGGTGCATGCGAATCTTCTCAGCTGCTCACTAATACGCCTGAGATAGAGTCCCTAGAGCTCCACGGACTTTATTACTCGTGTTACTCCATAAGAACGATCGTAATCTGTTCCGGCTCTTCCACTCGACCGTCGCCGGGGATAGCCGAAAGAGGCAAGAAAAGAAAAGAGAGAAGATCCAATAGTGTCTCGTGTGCTATAATCTGTGCTGCACAAAACTAGCCAGAAGCGAAAGAAATTTTCTCTTCTTTTTTCGACTAAGGAATAGTGGAAGAAGTCGTTTGTTTTTCATGCAAGCATAGCATGATCTGGAGAGATGGGGTGGTGCGCCACGGCTAGAAGAGGCTACCGTGTGCCGAGGCCAGGCCTGGATTCCCGAGGCCTTGGGATGTGCGACATGCAGGGAGAAGAGAAGAAGAAGAAAAAAAAAAAAACTCTGGACCCTGATGTAACTGCTCGGAGTCTTTGCGAGCATGTAGATATGTGTGCATGTACAGTATACCTACATGCTGCGCAAGGCATCTTGTTCGCCTGCAGGGGGCGAGGGGCTGGGCGAAGCGGACGAGGGGAAGCTGTTTCAGCATTTCTTATTCCTACAAGGAGATAGGAGTCTCTCTCTGTCCGAAAAGCGAAGCTTTTCAAGCTGCTGCTCGTGCTGTCGCTTTTCTCTTTTTTTTTTTTCCTTCGTGCTGACAGTGTCATACGAATACCTAATAACGCCCAAAGCTGAGCTACCAACCGCAGTAATTTAGTGGCCGTTCTCTTCCTCCTTGTGGCCAGTGAGAACGCAGCAGCTCCAGTGGGGAGGGGGAAACGACAGATACCCCCACGCCTGGTGCTGCTCCTGTCTCTGCTCTCGTCCTTTTCTGCCTCCCTCGTTCATTTCTCATTGTGCTTGGCATCGCCTCCCTGCCTTGCAAAGACGCTGTGTACCTACTTTGGCTCCTGTGCAAGCGGCCAATAGCAGTGTTCACTGCAGTTACCCATGGAGCACAAGGAGGCCGAAACGTCCGTCTCGCTGAACGGCTAGCGAGTACGCCGCGGTTACATTGCAAACTTGCGGTGAATGGTGGAGGAGGGGAAGTAGATGGCGAGTAACGCCTGTTGGATGCGTAGGTAGGTATTATGGGACTGGGATTTCAAAGGGGGGTTAGTGATATCTCCGTGCGTGCCAAGATATGGAGATTGTGAAGAAGCAATCCCAGCATTGGAGGAGCTTGCCTAGAAGGGTAGCGTCTCTGCAGCGAGGGATCCCACTGTCAGGCCGGCATGTGTTGATATTGGCGAGAAGAAAATTCAACACAAATGCAGCTGTGCTACACTCGCAGGCAACGGCACAGCCTCGCACCTGCCAAGAACAAAGGGGCATCGCTGTAGCCGAGGAAGGGGCGGACCAGCAGAGATCAACGAGGCAGGCACGTTGTGCAAGCATTGGCAGGAGTTGGACCCAAGCCGCACCTCCCTAAACAGATAGATTTAGGCATCTTCCATCTTCGGTAGGTAATGTACATGTGCTGTAGCCAGCATGCATTCAATCCCACTTACTGTCCTTTCATCAGCATCTAGCCAACCGATGATGGAATGAGGCAAGAATTGCACATCAAGGCATAACCAGCGCAATACCGAGCATTGCCGAGTGCTCCATCATGCAGTAGCCCCCTCGCCTTTGCCATCGCCGAATCGCATCTCCGGCAGTTTTACTACAGTAGAGCACTGCGTCGCATTCAGCGGATGTCTTGGGACAGGGCCCTGATCCGATCAATCAAGCCCCCACATGAGATCTAAAGAGCAGAAAAGCTTGGGTCTTGGCCCATCATCCTTGCTAGTCGCGCTGCTTGGTTGCACAAAATCCTGACGACTATCTCCGGCTATCCTACCCATTAGCCCAGAGATTTCAGTAATTCGGTGGTACAGAGTACTCTTTGTTGATGTGTGATTCGTTGTCCCCAAGGACGGCAGGCATAGTCTTGAAATGGAGTCGTTGTTTCTCTGGAAATGGGTTGAAGTGAACGCAATGAGCCCTGATAGTGGTGCTGACATCACTGGGAGTCGCTAGAGCCCTATTATGCAAGTATGCCTACCTACTGCATGTAAGGTATGCGAGCGCACCGTGTTCAGCTGACCGCTTACCTTGCATATGTCCAGTAGCCTGCTCTTTTCTCTATAGTGGATTGCCATAAATGCCAGATACATTTCTATGAGAGCAGTGCAACAGAATGAAAGTCTACACGTTGACATGTTCACTTGTATCAGCACTATGCGGTCAATGAAGTCAGTATCAGCTGAGTAAGAAGCAGACCTGTCACCAGCCACTTGAAGTTTATCCATTACAAAGTGATATGCTAAACCTTATCAAATATTCACACGTAGCTGGTTCAAATTTAGCACAGCGTTTTGATTCGTTTCAGTCCTGCCCTCTTTGCAAATGGCAGATCTATGGAGCCCTAAAAATAGGAACCACCATCAACTCAATTCCATATAATGCCCGATGACATCTTGTCTCCAGTCTTTCCCCTTTACTAGTCTTGCCCCTCCAATACGTCTAGTATTGGCCTTTGGAAATGGCAAAGCACATCTTATCTGGCGGGCCAGCCGTAGATATCGAGATACAGAATGATATAGGAAAACTCCAGAGAAAGGGTTTTAGAGAAAATAGGGAATGTAGGCAGCAAAAGCCCAGCCCAGCTCAGCTCTCTACGACCTTCCAGCTATTAGTACCCACACTGGCATTCCACCTCCCTGTACCTGGTTTTGGTCACTGATATATTGCCTGCGCCGTGGCAGCGGCCACACGCAACTCGGCGTGGCCTTCCACCAAGGCAATATCCGCAGCAGATAGACGGACCCTGGCAGCACATGACCCAGGACCGTCCCCGGCAAACGTTGCAAGAAACAACAGCTTCCTCTTCCATAGCTATCCGATAAACGCCAGTGCCGCCGCAATCTTCACAGGTAGGATTTGGCTTGTTTTCACGCGAATCGTCAGACTCTACTGAGGAACCGCTTCGAGTTGAGTTGCTTCTCCTAGCACGGGGCATTTTGACGATCGAGCGGGTCATTTAGACCACCGGGGATGGCTAGCTTTTGAAATGCCTTGGATAAATGGATTTTTTGTTATATTCTGCAAAGGGTGATTAGTGTGGCAACCTGAGGTTTCTGGAGGCTTTTCGATCAACGAGTTGCCCGGCTTGGAGATTCAAATTTGGAATCTTGATGACTTGTGAGAATCTTGAGTATTGCGGTTGGTGGCTAGAACGCCGGCAGTACTTATAGGAATCCTTGGATTTGCTGGCGATAAAGCGAAGCAGCTTGATGGTGATATTCCTACACTTCTTCATTGCTTGGTTTCATGAGGTTTGCTCGTTTACCGTCACTGTTGTGTATCGTCACACTTGAGGGCGGCTCTTCATGGCTCCCATTGTAAGTCAACATGCCGCGATGGCCTGAATATTGATGACAACAAATAAAAATTGCATGAAGAACGAAAAGGAAAAAAAGGCTGTGAAATTCTTAAAGAGTTCATGTTCTTTGCTATATTAATATTGGTGAACTGTGAGTCGCGACTATGGGAAGAGGGACAACAAAGCATTGACTCACATACACATGCGAGTTACGAATGACAGGGAAAAATTCAAGGTGCGCCACATAGGTATCATTTCCCATGGCATCTATTCTAGATAGTGTTTCTGCGACGCTGTGCAGGTGGGGATATCATTTGGCTCAAATTGCACATTTTGTTGCTGGATGCCTGTTATACAACCGCTTCTCTATGTCTACAGAGATCCTCTAGCAGATACACATTTATATCATCCACCGTATGGAATAGTTTCTACTGCCGATTCCCGTCGACTGAGTCATCTTCTATTCATAGTGGTCTAGCCAGGTTGGTTCTTCAAGTACGAGCGCTCTTCCGCGACCAGTTACGTTCATTCTCTACACCAGTCTTCCTAGAAGTTAATGTCCAAAATTTTCCCTGGACTACTATATTAGTTTTTCTCTTAGAATCATTCCCTAGTTGTAACCTCGCTGTGGTAGTCCTTCGCCGTCGGTAGCAACTCAGCCTCTTGGATAGGTGACGCTTCTGACAGCGATTCAATTACTGAGCCAACGCCCATGCTAGACATCCAGAATCTAATTTGTAGAAGCAAATTTAACATCACATCGTGGAAAAAGAAGTCTCAAACCATAGCTTTAACTATGCCAGATATGTTCATGACAAGCCAAAAAGGAATACAATGAAAAGTTGCGGTAGAAAAGAATTAGAGGGACTGCTTTTATAAGAGCCATGGAGTACATAATATGAATATAAGCACGCTCTGCTATAATTTGCAAATGTTTCTTCATTTGAGAGCATTATCGCCAAGACTTCCACATAACGCAACGGGTGAGCTTAATATGAAGCCCAGGCCCCAAAGCCAAGCTCAGTCAATAGAGACAGCTACACCAAAGTCACTCTACATGTCCGCATGCCATCCAACCGCCGTCCTCTTCGCCTCCGGATCAACCACTCTCAAAATCGCCCTCCAATCAATCTCCACCACCTCCTCGTCCTGTTTCTTCTTCATAACATCATCACCACCCTCTCTAACCCGCAAAAACGACTTCAGAATGCAATCTCCCCCCTCATGAAAGTCACACCACGCCCGATCATGTCTCCCCTTTACCCTCAGACTCGCCATCCGTATTCCCGGATCCGCCAACAGCCTCACCAATCCTTCCAGCGGCGGCTTCTCAAACACCGTCTTCTTCTCTCTCAGAAAAGCCCTGGAAGTCGATTTTGTCCTCTCTTTGGTTCCGGTGCTATAGTCCACCAACAAGCTCAAGTCGCTTAGGTCTCCTCTCACAGCCATATCCCGTAAGAACAACCCAAGTTCATCCCACAGCCACCCTCTTAGCTTGTCGATTCTCATCTCCAATCGGTGCACTTTACGCCTGGCCTCTTGCGATAGGAGGAGAGACCGGCCACCCGTGTGACGTAGCAGGACATGGTTCTGCGTCTCTTGTAGTCTGCCGCTCCATTCCACATCGTCAGGCAGATCTTCTGCGGCGTTTTCTATGAACCGCCTTACGTGGGAGGCATGGCCCTGGGTGAGATCCAACACGAATGTATTCGCTGGCCCGTAAAATATCGGATGAGCGATAGCGTACAGAGATGGATGAGTTAGGAAGATG
Organism: Trichoderma sp. CBMAI-0020; assembly: GCA_030708095.1. NCBI lineage: Eukaryota > Fungi > Ascomycota > Sordariomycetes > Hypocreales > Hypocreaceae > Trichoderma > Trichoderma sp. CBMAI-0020. The sequence continues at coordinate 3,551,741 of JAJNCI010000001.1, forward strand.
GGCACGGGATTGACCGGGCTGGCGGTACAAGGACACAGAGAGATGATGCCCCCGTTTGGGGCTGTGAGCAATGGCTGCAGAATGAGGGATAGTAGGTCGACCGGGAGGTCAAATAAGTGCAGAGGTTGAGATTCAGGCATGTTGCGATGTTTTGCAAAGGGGCCAAAATGTGTTGGCGCTTGAGTGGTAACAGGTGGCTGTGAGTGTATCAGCCTCCCAGTCAAGTCCCAACAATCGGCCTGGCGCCTGAGGCTGCCACAGAGGCCACCTCTCGAATTACCAGATTAAAAATACACACCTTTGGCAAGTCTCAAACTCTAGTATTGCAGAGTTGTTTCTCAGTCTCATGCAAGAGATGACATCGATTGAGTGCATCACGGATGGGGAAGGCGGGGTGGGCGCTTTTCGTCAAATAGGCTGGAGTTTACTCCCGGAGTTTGGGCACATGCATGCTTACCAGGATAGGTAGCGTCTGTTCAGCCACACTTTATATCCAGTTGGTTTCAGATACATTTCATAAAGGGGGAGAAGAAGGGTTATCAACTTGTTCTTGTATTTTACAGCATATGAGTGCATCATACGTAGCATATTAACTGCATAATGACAAGGCATCAAAAGGACGATAAAACACTTTCAAGTTCACATTCTAGGGGCAAACTTGCGTTCCTCTGCGAATTCCATTTATTTGCAATCTGATTCCAATCTGGGCTACTATCAATCCCCTAGATAGTTATGAAAAACTTTTCATCTTCGCGTCTAGTATACATGTCAGCCGCAAACCCGCCATCAGCCCTTCTAATATCTCTGCTGAGAGGATCGCATATTGACAAAACCATTTGTATTTTTAGTATAGATACTTCTTTTTTTTTATCCATTGTTGGCTTTTTGCTACAGCCTGCATAAACGTCTATCATGCTGAAGTCCTCACAAGCCTTCCACCATGAGAACAATAAGAGAGAGAGAGAGAGAAACACGCGGAAATAAAGCAAGGGGTAAAATCGATAAAACCAAAAGGCAAAAAGCGTGCCTTATATGCATTATAAGATAAATCATTCGTTAGCTGGGGAATTAGGTGAGCTGGAAAATGTTAGTAAATGTTTGTTACGAATGTTTGTTTTCACATCAAATACACTGGGCATGACTTACTATTGGTTGCCTGAAGCTCCTGGGCCAGGTGTCCGAGGAGAAAAGGACGGGGAAGTGGGCGAGTAGCTGGGGCTAGTTGGAGATTGTTGCGACCCAGGACTCTTGGAGAAGCTTGGACTCGTAGGCGAGTAAGCCTCTGGGGATGTCGGAGACCACGAAGGAGAGGCAGGAGAATATGATGGGGAAGTGGCGCCTGGACCATGCAAATTAGGAGACGCAGGGCTATAGTTAGGACTGGCAGGCGAGTAGCTAGGCGAAGTGGGAGAATTGAATTGAGCCGGCGACGTGGGCGAGTAGTGTCTCGGCGACGAAGGCGATGCAGGCGAGTAGCTTGGCGACGTTGGGCTGTAGTTGGGGCTGGCAGGGCTTGTCGGTCGCAGCATCGGCGATGTTGGCGAGAAGGATGGCGAAGAAGGACTGAATGACGGAGACGAAGCATATCGGCCCATTCCACCATCGATCATAGGAGACGTGGGGGAGTATCCAGTATTGGGTGACGAAGGAGAGTATCCGCCCATGCCTGAACTGAACGGCGATGTGGGAGAAGTGCTGAAAGGGCTCGTCGCTCCACGCATGGAGTAAGGGCTCATCGAGCCCATACCACCAAAGCCACCACCACCATACTCCGTTCCAAATCCAGCAGGCGTCTCCGAGCCTGCACCCTGGATAGGAGAGAAGTTTCCAGCAGCAGGAGAGTTGAGGCTGAGGTAGCCAGAATCGCCCATGGGAGATCCGGTATCGTACGGTGTAGCCGCACCCTCGACGTCTCCCTCCTTGACAGGCATGCCTGGCATGAGGCCCATGCGAGAGTTGTCCGAAATGACTGTTTCCAGCATCTTCGGGTCCAAGAAGACATCGAAGTGGCCAGTGCCCATGGGAGCCATCTGGCCGAGCATAACGTTTTCAGAAATGCCACGGCAGTCATCAAGCTCACCAGTAGCAGCCGCCTCCAGAAGAATTTCGACCGTCTCCTCGAATGAGCAACGCATGAGCGCACCCGTGTCTGCTCGGTTAATACCGTGTCGAGTGACAGCAGATATGCTTCCTCGGTAAGTCATGACATCACACAGCAGAGCAATGTGTCGATGGTTGACATAAGAACCGTCAAAAGCCAACACAGCCGTGAGCTCCTTCACCAAGGCAGCTCGAGTGCCTTCAATACCGAACACTTCAACAACCTGCCAGAGGTCGTTGGTGTAGGTTCGTGTGGGATCAACTCCGGGCACAGCCAAAACCTCACGGAGGGCTGAACCACTGGTATCTAGGTACCACTGTGTGCATCGAGGATCGTCTTTGAGCGCGAGCTCAGAGCCATCGGCCGCCTCAACGAGCCGAGTACCCTTAGTCAAGAAAGCCCTCTCAACGCCAGGCACACCACGCAGGGTCAGTGTGTCGAGGAGATGGGCCTCGAGCCGCTTGAGCATCACATCGTCCTCAATCTTCTTTTCGCCATCATCGTTCTTTTCATCGCCAGCACGAATAGTGCGAATACGAATTACTTGTTCATCAGCATTGTTGTCGCTGAAAATGACGGCCAAATCGTTGGGATATTCTTCCTTGATTCGCTGAGCAACGTCGTCAATCTTGATTTCCTTGTCAAGCAATTTTTGTCTGTCAAGTGTAATTCGCAAAAGCCATCTAGATTGTTGATCAATGGTATCTTGGGTGTCGTCCGGAATCAAAAAGTAGGATTCAACCATGTCAACATCCTCTACAATGGTCGTGGATTGGACATCCGGGTCATAGTAGATCTCTGTGACCGACGTGATTGATCGGAGGTTGGTGTACTCGACCAAACTTCGCAGCTTCTTCGCTTGCTCCTGTTTAGCCAGGGGAGTGTCCAAGTAAACCGCCATGCTAGGCGTTTTGATGTTCTTGGCAAGGTTGAGAATTTCCTTCAGACGAGGCACACCAAGTGTAACGTTCTTGGAAGACACACCAGCAAAATGGAAAGTATTCAGTGTCATCTGGGTGGCGGGTTCACCAATGGACTGAGCCGCAAGAACACCAACCATTTCACCGGGGTTGACAAATGACCGATCCCATCTGTTTTGGAGTTCACCGAGTACGTGGTCAAACGCGAGCTTGTTCAGACGATGCTCCTTGACCACTTCTTTGAAGGCAAGTCGAGAGCGAAGAAGAGATTTGAAGAGAATAGTGGCGCTTGCATCTGCTTCCTTGGAAATCGGGTCCTCGCCTCGAACAATCTTCAGTTTGCTAATGACGTCTCTCACAACAGGAATGACATCAGAAGGTCTCAAGTTACTCCTGTCATTCGCCTTGACGTTGAACACACGCTTGGCAGTCTCAATCATTCGCCCAATATTCAGTGGAAGCTGCATTGCCTCTTCACCCATCTTTGAGCGGTTGATCTGTCGCACCTCACGACGATCAGCGACGAGGGCATCCCACTCCTCATCGAGAAGAGCCATGGAAGCCTTGTCACCGGTCAACTCGTTGCCATACTCGTAGTCTTTCCTGAACCACTCGGGGGGGTTGGCCAAATCAAGGCGATACTTCTTCTCGAAGGCCTCATCCGACATCTTCAAAATTCCAAGCTTCTGCTTCTCAATGCACATTGCATCAAGACCATCTTCACCGTAAAGGAATTGGATAATATCACCCAAAGAGTTACGGACGGTTCCATCGTACTGAGCGTTGAGATCTTCCAGAGCTTTGACGAGACGTCTCTGAATGTAACCAGTCTCGGCCGTCTTGACAGCGGTATCAATAAGACCTTCACGACCAGCCATGGCGTGGAAGAAAAATTCCGACGGAGTAAGGCCACGAAGATACGAGTTCTCTACAAAGCCGCGGGCCTCTGGAGAGTAATCGTCCTTGGTGAAATGGGGAAGCGTTCGGTACTTGAAGCCGAATGGAATACGCTTTCCTTCGACAATCTGCTGTCCGACAAGCGCTGTCATTTGAGAGATATTGATGGATGAACCCTTGGAGCCGGACTCGGCCATGGTGACAGCGTTGTTGGAATCCTTCAAACTCTTCTGTGTTGTTGTACCAGCCTGGTCACGAGCCTGGTTCAAAGCCATAGACACCTTGTTTTCAAACGTAGCACGAACATTCATACCAGGCAAAGCCTCCAGCTCGTTGGCAGTGGCCTGAGCCGTAAGTCTGGCGACTTCGGCCTTTTGTGTGTCAATATGCGCTTGGACCTTTTCAATTGTCTGCTTATCGGGAATGGTATCACCAATACCAATGCTGTGGCCGTTTTGTAAGAGCCAGTAGGCAGTCACTTGCTGAACACCATTAAGGAACGCCATGGCGCCTTCTGGACCCAATTCATTGTAACAGAGGTGGATAACACCACCCGAAGCAGAACCAATACTCTTCTTCTTCATGAGACCATACATCAGCTCGCCAGCTTGAATCAGCAGTCCTGTATCGTTGAGAGGGTTATCAGCCTTGTCTTCAGGCGCATTCAGGCTGATTTCCTTGGGAATGACCATGCTGATGATCTGCTTGCCAGTCCAACGAGGTCTCGGCTTCAGGATAGCAGGCTGGGGAATAATGCCATCCCAGTTGGGAACCCAAAGCATGAGATTCATGACCTGATTCTTGTCAAGGAAAGTATCACGTCGGCAGATCTTGTAAGCACCGGCAAGAGAGTCCTGGACAATACCCATCAAAGGACCATTCTTTTGAGGCGAGACAATGTTGTTGGGAACCAGGCACAATTCTTTGACTTCGGCGCGAGTCTCTTCGCTCTGGGGGACGTGAAGATTCATCTCATCACCGTCGAAATCGGCGTTGTATGGGGACGTGACAGACAAATTAAGCCGGAAAGTAGAGTATGGCATGACTCGAACACGATGTCCCATCATGGATTCCTTGTGCAGCGAAGGCTGACGGTTGAAGATGATGTAGTCACCATCCATCAAGTGTCGCTCAACCTTCCAACCATACTCCAATGAGATTTGAGCTGCACGCCTGTGGTGGCGCAAATCGATACGGGTACCGTCAGATCTGATAACGTACTTGGCTCCAGGATGCTCATTGGGACCGTTCTCGACTAGTTGATGGAGCTTGCCGATATTGTACGGCGTTACTGTCTCAGGATAAGTCAAGGTCCTGGCAATGCTGCGAGGAACTCCGACTTCATGTAGAGACAGGTTGGCATCTCCCGTAATAACAGTACGGGCGGAAAAGTCGACACGCTTTCCCATCAAGTTGCCTCTCAGACGACCTTCCTTGCCCTTAAGACGGGCACGAATTGCCTTGACAGGACGACCGCTCTTTTGCAGAGCACGGGGCTGGCCGGCAATATCGTTGTCCATGTAGGTCGCAACATGGTATTGGAGCAGTTCTTCGAAATCTCGCGCGATATGCTGCGGCGAGCCCTCACGAATAGCTTGCTTGACATTACCATTGGCACGAATGATGTCTCCCAGCTTGTAGGTCAAGTCATCTTCGTTGCGCATTCCGGTTCCAGTACCATCCATGGAAATAGAAGGACGAACTGGAGGCGGGGGGACAGGGAGCACGGTGATAATCATCCATTCCGGACGGGCGTAGTCCGAATTAAGACCCATGTTGACAAGGTCCCTTTCAGATATGCGGCGAAGGATGCTGTGGGCCATCTCGGGGGTGATGGGAGCCGTCTCTTTCCTCTTGGGTCCATCCTCTTGAGCTACCTCGAAAGCCGCCTTCAGTTGAAGGGCAACCTGTCGTACTTGAGGTTGTACATTGCCGCAGCCGCCATGGCTTTCGACGAGCGCGGGCTTCATGCCAGGCGCAAATTCTTCGTCTTTGTTCTTGTCTGTCCGATCCTCATTCTCGCACCTCCGCTTTTTCTTGCAGACGGCCCATACCCGCTTGAAACGGAGCTTTGCATCTCGAGTATTGATTGCCGCAACAAACTCAGGATCACTCTGGTAGATTTCAGGTTAGCATCCAGTGAGGCAAAGGCTTCATGGAAAAGACAAAACCAACTTCATCAGCCAGCACTTTACTACAGTTGTGGCAGACAATTTCCAGGATCTTCTTGACTTTCTTGATGAAGCCAGGGTGGTACACGGGCTTTGCCAGTTCAATGTGTCCGAAATGACCGGGACACTCGCCCATAGCTTGTGTACAGGTCTTGCACTTGAACTGCCGATCGATCGAGCCGAGAAGAGGGTCATTGAGACCACCGTCGCGTGGCTTCGTGCCGCCTTCCTCCATCGTTTCGGGGTACAGAATATGTGCCACGCTCATACTCTTGATCTCTTCGGGAGACAGGAGTCCGAATTGGATCTCCTGCACCGTCTTGAGCGGAGCGCTCGAGTGGGTAAAGTAAAGGTTCGCCATTTTCGAAGGTGTTGTGAAATTTCAGTCGAATAACCGCAAATCTGCTAGTAAGGATCGGTGAGGGCGGTAAACGAAGCACGCGCCTCGTAATCGCGGTCAAAGAGCAATGCGTCGAGGAAAATTACGGAGAAATCGCAGGAAGTGACAGTTTCTAGTCGCAACAAGTCGAAAAATCGATGACGAAAGCGGTTGTCAGTCGCCAAGAGATGACGCTCTCTCGATCGCCAGTCCTGGCCAACAGGCCCAGGAGAACCTCACGGCAGATCTCCCCCGTCGCCACCAGCTCTGAGGCCGTATAAACACGTAAATCGCAGGTCGGGGTCTCGGATCGTAGTTGTCGACGGGATTCCAGGTGCCAGACTCGATGCCCGACACGCTTGGTGATGACTTTGGGCCGTGGGCAGAGTTTTGTCGTGGTCGAGGCAAAACAGTACGAGGAGGAAGCCTGAAAGTTCTGGACGTGAGGCGCCTGGTGCTTCGATGCCGCTAAGCCTTTACGGACCACCACCTCCTTGCACCCGCAGCGCTTGGTGCCTCAGGCCAAAGTATATTAGTAACCACTTACGCCACACCGGAAAATATCACGGCTATAAAATTGCGAGCTATCTGCTTGGCTTTTGGTAGGGCATGTTCACCATAATTTTGTCAGCTCCGACTTTTAGTCTCCAAGGCATCGGCGTGACTCAATTGATCCGGGTTTCACGTTAGCCTCACACCAATGCTGCGCGTATTTGAGGCTCTGAGCCTCGTACGCTTTCTCCATGTCTCGCTATCAAAACTGTCATGCATGATTTATCCACCCATGTCACTTTTTCCGACACAATGCATAAAGAATCAATGCTATTCCATTACGCTTTTGGGCATCTATTACTACTTCTTTTTACTTCTTCCTCCCCTAGCACCTCCCTTCTTACGCACAGGGGCAGACGACTCTGCTCCGGCGCTCAAGTCGGCTTGACTTTCTCCAGGGCTTCTCCGCCGCATAGTTCCAGTCGAAACCGCTACAAACTCGTCCTCGCTATCGCTCTCGCCCAAGTTGAATAGAATAGGCATGCGAAAGTTATCCAGACCATCTCCCTCTTTCGTAGGATCAGTCGCGAGGACGTCCACATCCTCATCCTCAGCGTCAAGTCGTCTTCTATGAATCTCTTCTTGTGCATAGATGTCAAACTCGTCCTCTCGCTCCATGTACTCTACATTCTCTTCGACTTCGGCAAAGTCTGGCGCCAGCGCCGACCACTTCTGGGGACTAATGACAGACCAAATATATATGCGGCCTGTCTCCAAGCCACAGGCAGCCAAGAGGGGCCGAGAAGGATGCCACTCGATGACGCCTTGCTCCTCTTTCGGATCTTTCAGCATGCAGACTAAGCTGCCGTGGTTTCTCTCCCAAACATAGAGCTCGTGGTTATTGTAGGTGGATGCAGCCACGTATTCGCCCGTAGCGCTAAACGTGACGTGATTCCATGACAGCTTATTAACGACGTCTTGGAATTTGTGTTCGAGGGGCAGTTGTATTGTATCGGGGTCGAGGTCTTCGACTGAAAGATTGGGTATTCGAAAAGTACGGATGATGCGGTCCTGTGAATTCACCAGTAGATCTCGCCCTGACCCCGTTATTCGCATCGTCGTGATGACTCCTGTGCATATTTTTTCCGAGTATATGATTTCGAGCGTCTTAGCATCGATGATGTTCAGTTTGCCTTTACTTGTCCCCGCGATAATGTGATCGCCCGTCGCGGTCCAAATGGCAGACGTCGTCATCTGCTTTGCATCTTCTTTTGCCTGCTTCTCTTTGAGAGCAGTATCATTCTCAGTATTTGGCCGTTTTGGTGCAGATGGCAGAACGCGTTTGACATCAACCGGCTCCGAGATATTGACGAGTAGCGGCTGCTCTTCGAATAGAGACGCGACGAAGATGTTACTAGTTGAGCATGTGAGTCAATGGCACCAGGCAGCGGACTTTATCAAGCGAAGAACAGGAATGCACATACTGGTCCCAGGGATGGAGCTCAGCCATGTAGGCAGGCGCACGAAAGCGCACCTCTCGGTGTCGGTGCCCAGTCTCTAGATCCCAAAGTATGGCTTTCCAGCCTTGGCATGTTGAGAGCAGATACCGTCCGCATCTCGACCAGCTGAGGAACGTAATGCTCTTGTTGTGCCCTCTCATCTTTCTGGCGACGCCCATTGTCTCCAGATCCCAGACAACCACGGTTCCGTCTACTCGTCCGGAGGCAAGGTAGTCGCCCTTACGGTTGAACCTAAGCATCGTCGCATGGCCGGACCGGATCGTGCTGGTCATGCTCTCAGGATAATCCTGGAGGAGGTAGTCGTCTGAAAGAAGGAGATTCATCGTTGCGGTAACAGGGCTGGGGCCTCTCGAGAGTGGCAGAACGGCATGGTAAACGGGCAAACGCGACAAGGCTGCGAGGAGCTCCAGACGGCAGAGCAAAGAAGCGTCTCTCCTGCAAGGCTGACGAAAAGTTGCCTAGATTGCAGCCTATGCGCCACACGAGGGGTGCATCTAATGCTCCATCTCGAGGCGTGCGCCTAACGTTGCAACTGAGAAGCTGGTGCTCCACTGCGGGGAGGCGCTAGCATGACGCACAAGTAAATCGTACAGTAGGTTCGATATCTCGCTGCCACGGTCAAAGAAGTACAAAGCTTTTCTTTGACAAAAGCTGAGAGGCGTTACAAACGCTCGATTCACAAGATGGCAAATTCCAAGTACGGTGCTCCAATTCCATGGCTCATGGCTGGCTAACTAACCAAGGGCAATTCTAGATTTGAATATGTTCGAAATTTTGAGCAGCCAGACTCCCTCATGCCCAATACCTGGATCGTAGTGCGCATCGATGGGAGAGGATTTACAAAGTAAAGGCGCAAAATGAAAGAGAATGATGTCCGCAGTGGTTTCTAACAGTTTTTATTCAAGAATGTGCGCCAAATATGAATTCGAAAAGCCAAATGACAAGAGAGCGCTGGATCTTATGAATGCAGCGGCTATGGCGGTTGTGACTGATTTACCAGAAATCACCATATCTTACGGAGTCAGCGATGAATACAGGTACTGTCCCTCTTTTAACTGGAAACTCACAATCTTCCCTGGCCTAACACAGCATAGCTTCGTCTTTCATAAGTCATGCAACCTCTTTGAGAGGAGAGCAAGGTGCGAGACAGAGACCTGACCTACCCTGCATTCTGCACCATCTAACAACTTGCAGCAAACTTGTTAGCACAGTTGTTTCTACGTTTACGGCAAACTATGTCTATCTCTGGTCGACATACTTTCCGGACACCCCTCTCTCATTCCCTCTTCCGACGTTTGATGGTCGAGCTGTCTGCTATCCAACGGTGCAGAATCTCCGCGACTACATGAGTTGGAGACAGGCTGATTGTACGTTGACAATGGCAAGACGGAGTGGAATTTGTGCTAATCAAGTAGGCCATATCAACAACTTATACAACACAGCCTTCTGGAAACTAATACAGCTGGGAGGGCTTGATAACAAAGAGGCAGAGAAAACACTTGCAGTACGTGCTCCCTTCTATTGCTATGATTGTTCATATTAATGTGGTATCAGGGGACACTAGCTGCTGATAAGAATGAAATACTCTTCTCACGCTTCAAGATCAACTACAATAATGAACCAGAGATGTTCAAAAAGGGAAGCATAATATTCAGAGATGTGAGTTTCAGGCCATGTCAGAACCGATTGCATTTAGAACTGACATTGGTAGTATGAACTGGTCGAGCCTGGCAGCCATAATGAAGCTGCTGCAGCAGACGCCCTTGCGGAGCCAGCAGTGCAGTCAAAGTCACAAGCGGAAAAGGATAAGAAGCGCAGAGCCAAGGCAAAAGTGGTCGTAGAACACTTGGATATCATCAGGGACGAATTTTGGGACAAGCGGCCTTGGATTCTATCTGGCAAGCCTGGCCGACCGGCCAATCCATCCAAAGAAATACAAACTTGAAACGCACTCTATTTGGGTATCCCTTGCGTTTGAGAGAAAAAAAGAAGAAGACAAACTCCCTGCTAATGCGCCGTATATGAATCCTCCATTCCAGTATCCTTATTAGTTTTTCTCCTTCTTTAATTCTTTCCGCTTGCGCTTTTCTTCCTTCTGCACACGTCTAAGGAGTTTCTCTTCTTTCCCACTACTACCAGAATCAGACGTGTCTTTCTTCGCCTCGGCTCTCTTCAATCTTCTTTCAGCCTTGGCCGCTCTTCGCAGAGCTCGGGCCTCTTTTCGCTTCCTTTTCTCTTCTTTTCGAACTCTCTTCTCTTCTTTGGTCTCCTTGGATTTTGTAGCTTTCGCCTCTGTCTTCTTATCGTCGCCCTTCTCCGAATCGCTGCTTGTCGAGTAGTCTGTCGTCTCTACACTGAGTGTTCCTTCGAGAAACCCGCCTCGTACAAATGAAGCGTAAACGGAGTATTTTGACACGTTCCCGTGATCTAGCGCGTTGAGCTTGCCGGTCTTGACGGTTTGCACGACCTGGCCCTTTTTAGAGGTATCGAGACCTTTCAACTGCTCGTCAAAGGCGTTCATCCACCACATGTCGCTTGTGAAATGTTTTGTATTGCCAAGGCCCTTGGTGTTGGTCTTGCGATTTAGTAAAAGAGGCTTTGCGAGGCCAATTGAGTCGTCTGTCTTGTGTAGAGAATGGCCGGTTCCTCGCCAACCCTGGGCGGAAAGAAGCGCGTGCGCATCCATTGTATCAGAATATTATATGGGACAACTCCCGCACCAGGGAAAAAAAGAGAGAAGAGAATAAAAGTGGTTCTACCGCTGGCGACAGCGCGACATGATATTTGACAATTGGGAGCAAGAATTGTTACACTTCAGACAGCGCTCATGGTTGGCTGCTTAAGATAAAATGGTGTTTTTCTAGCGGGGCCGATGCTTATCACAGATTATCTTATCAGACACGCTAGCCTGGACAAGCAGACTTTGGCTCCAAGTGGAAATATTGAGGGGTTTATAATCCTAATTACTACAGTCCATGCTAACTCTTCTACCTCTGGGTGGTCTAGTTGGTTCATGGCGTCTGACTGTAATGGATAACATCTCATCAGAATGTCGGCGGTTCGACTCCGTCCCCGGAGAGATATCTCTACGGAGAAGAGTTACATTTTTTATTCATTTTTATGACTTTTGCTTGCCGAAGACGACGATGTCCTTTTTTTTTTTTTTTTCCTTTTTTGTTATTCTCTTAATGAATTTTAACCTCGGCGAGACAGATTTGAAACAGTGCAGCTACCCGCCAGAAGCTACATTTCTATGCCTGTTCCACTGTAGCAGTTTTATGTGGGCGTCTGGTTAGTGGCAAATGCACCGCTCTCGCTCCCTAAATTCGGTACAGATGTGCAACTCGACTGCCATGCGGTCAGCAGTCTCACTTTCGCTTTGACATAATTTGCCGTAACATCCGCCTTGAAATTCATCTTCTAGCTTGTTGAATCGCTTTGAACCAGTTCTTTGTTTTTATTGTTATCCTTTTGTATAGCCGCTCGTTACCTCTGCCTGCCATTTATACCGTCTTGGCTGAAGGATTCGATGGCCCGACAACACCCAATCAAACTCGGTGACGTGTAACATACATACGCTACCAGGCAGTATTTATGCTTGAACTTGAGCATTAGATGAAACTCGTCATTTTACAACGACGGATAGATCTCGGATTTGAAACCAAAAACTATTTTAACAAAACCAAACTCATCTGAAGCACCTAAAAAGTCACTGCAAAGGGTATTCCACGACTCTTCACAATGGCGCCTCTATGCGCAGATCCGCGCCAGATCGTGATAGCCCTGAATCCCGCCAGGCGAAAGGCGCTGCTATCTCTTGTCCAGCAAATTATTTCCGGCATGATCTCCGAGCTGGAGACTCATCCTGACGATTTAGGATCCATCGCACCAGAGGATGAAGGCAATAGAGACGATGAATCGGTCTCGCCAGATCTGCCTGAGAAAGCCGGGCGCTCTGCATCTCAAGGCGGCAGGGCTCAGAGCGTGACGTTGCAGAAGGTCAAAACCACCAAAGAAGCAGAGAAAGTCCTCGGGGCGGCATTGGCATACACGCTGGAGTGGCGAGATGAAGTCGTATCCAAGCTTGAAGAGATTGTAAATGTGGAAGAGACGAACAAGATCATAGCCGAGAGGAAGACTCGGCGTGAGGCTTTGGACCAGAAGAAGTTGGATATGCCCAGTAACGATCGCTTTCTCGTTGATGTGGACGGCATGCCTGTTGATGAGACGGAGGATGTCTCCATGCTGCAGTCGGCGTATAAGCCGATACCCACCAGGTTGACAACCATCCCCATCGAGGATCGAGAAGAAGCCCTTAGCTGTGTGCTGCTATTGCTTCTCTCTACAGGGGTATACTCAGCTCACTCTCGTACCTTGGTGCTTTATCTAGCGTCGTCGCTGGGGATTTCTTCAACGTTCCTTAACAAGGAAGAATCGGAAATCGCCATGTCGCTCATGGAGTCCTCTACAGCTAACAAAGACGCAAAGGAAGCCATGTCTGCCGACGCTGAGGCCGCCAAGCGCAAACAACAGAACAAGGTCAGCCGCTTCTGGAAAGTTGGGCTGGCATCTGTAGCTGGCGCTGCGGTCATTGGAGTTACCGGAGGCTTGGCCGCTCCTCTGGTTGCCGGAGCGATTGGGGGTGTTCTTGGAGGCGTTGGTCTAGGAGGGGTTGCAAGCTTTCTCGGTATCTTCTGGATGAACGGGGCTTTGGTTGGAACTCTTTTTGGAGCCTATGGCGCTAAGATGACTGTAAGTACAAGCGGTGCTTTGTTTGGCCGGGCATTCATGATATGCTGATAATGGCGCTTCTTTCACAGGGCGAAATGATGGATAACTACGCGAAAGAGGTCGAAGATTTCAAATTCCTTCCTCTCAGGGAGGAGTCTACAACAGGTGACCCGGACAAAATAGGTAAAGAGCAGAAAGAACAGCGTCGTCTCCGCGTTACTATCGGAATCAACGGTTGGCTTAACACAGAGGACGACATCAAGAAACCGTGGCGCACTCTGAGCACCGACACCGAAGTCTTTGCTCTACGCTACGAGATGAACGTTCTTCTTAAACTGGGTACCGCACTCACCGACCTTGTCCGCTCCGTTGCCTGGAAGGCCTTCAAGGCAGAAATCATCAAGCGGACCTTGCTGGCGACTCTCTGGGCTGCTCTCTGGCCGATTCAAGTCTTGGCTGTTGCTTCCAACGTGGACAATCCGTTCAACCGTGGGCACAACAGATCCCGAAAGGCTGGGCAGCTTCTCGCCGATGCACTCATCAACAAAGTCCAGGGTGAACGGCCCGTCACACTGATGGGCTATTCCCTCGGTGCTGCAACCATCCATGCCTGTTTACAGTCTCTTGCCGAACGCCATGCCTTTGGTCTAGTCGATACGGTTGTCCTTATTGGCACTCCAGCCCCCTCTGACTCAGCTCACTGGCGGACAATCCGGCCTGTTGTCTCAGGAAAGATCTTCAACGTCTACTCCGAGAACGACATGGTCTTGGGCTTCGTCTACCGAATGCACAGCCTCGCCCTCGGAGTCGCCGGCTTGCAGCCCATCAAAGACGTCAACGGGATCGTGAATGTGAACTTGAGCGATAGTGTCAGCGGCCATCTCCGATATCCCTCCCTCACGGGCGAGATCTTGCACAAATGTGGCTTCGTAAACGTCAAGGCCGGAACGGAAATCGAGACGGAGGAAGACGTCATCCAGATGAAAGACAAGGAGGCAGATCTTCTCGACTTTAGCGAAGGACATGATGACTACTTCAAGGCCGTAGACAAGTCTGCCGAGTCTCTTCAAGGTCTGACAATTACGCCTCCGGCTCTTTTGCCAAGCTACGAAGCTACCACCAAGCCTGCCATCTCCAGACGACCTGTCGGCGGGTCTGGACTAGAATCTCCGCGCCCTCCTCCTCGAATGGCAGAGTCTGTGCCTCCAATCGAGATGCATGACGAAGACGAGATGCCTCCACCTCTACCTAGACGCCAGACTGTTCCCCTGGAAGAGGTTCGAATTCCTCGACGCCCAGTTCCGACCAAGACTGAGGAGCCTGCTAGCCCAAAAACGCCACTGACTCCTCAGTACGATTCCGATGATGAACGCCACAGGTCTATTTCGATGGTAGACCGGGACGAGGATGATGCTTGATATAGATTTACTCCAAGGGAGTTTCGAATTCATCTTAAGCAGACTTTGCAAGGGCACATGTGCAAAAGCTAGGTAGAAATTTAGAGGAACTCAACCATTAGAAAGTCACCTACATGGATCCTTCACTTTCTTTCAATACACCCACAAAAGGGCATAATATATAGTCATACATCCATTGAATAGGCTTAGCTCGAGTTTTTGCATGCTAGTTATCAAACAAGAGGACACCGCCGCTACTTATACTTTTGTATCCTTTAACGCCACCCATAGTAGGTACTATATACACAGACTAATATCTACCTTATAAGCCCATTCCTCCACCTGCCCAGGCCGGAAAGGCATCTTCGGGATTTATAGGATTGCCTTGCTGCTGTCTCTGATTCTGGCGTTCTCCTTCGACGTTCTGGGCATGCTGTTGCTGCATCCTCTGTCTCCACCACAGTAGGAAGACAAGAGCTAGCGTGATGCCTATGATGAGAGTGCTCTCAACGACGCCATCCAAGATGTCTTCATCGTCCTCCTTGAGAGTGCCGTCGTACATATCGTCAAGGTAATCGTCTTCGTACGGAAGCCCCTCGTCCTCTAAGAAGTTCGTTATCCACTCCGAGAGCGACCAGTCCTTCTTTTTCTCTGTGAAATTTGTTAGCATCGCCTCTGATCTTCAGCTCTTCTCCCGATAGACTTACTCGGCTCGTCTTGGATAGAATGGACAGGGCCATTCGTCAGAGTATTCCAAGCGCTTCGTATCCGAAGTTTCAATAGACCGAGGGTGACGGGGAGATACGCTTCATCGTTAACAGCCAACGCGTGATCGTAGTACCGTTTGGCGAGATGGAAATCTTGTGTCAGCCCAATGCCATTCTCATGCATCCATCCCAAGTTGAAAAGTGCCTGGGCGCTCTGCGAATAATCAGAAGCACCGGTGTAGCATTGTACCGCTTTACCGATATCTTGTTCGGCACCAATACCATAAAAGTAGTAGTCGCCCATTTTGACGAGAGCATCAATATTCGATTGCCTTGATGCTCGTGTCCAGTAAATGAGCGCTAAGGCAGGATTATCCAAGAGACCAGACTTGTCGTTCCGCTTACGCAACAACTCAGAGATCGGCAGTTTAGATCGGACAGTATCGAGGATCCATGCAACGTTCGTTTGCGCCCTCTCGTATCCCTGCTCGGCAGCTAAGAGATACTCCAGGAACGCCAGATCATAGGCCTTGGCTTCATATGCATCATTCGCATCTGCCCACGACGATACGAGGGGCTCTGCTTTTTCAGCCACGCTCTTGTAGTAGCTCAGCGCCATGCTGCAAAGCTTTTCGCGGCCCACTCCATGGAAAACCAGTTCTGCCAGGTAGTAATTTGCCTCAATGTTGCCATAACGGGCAGCCAGCTCAAAGTAGTTGTTCGCGATCCGAACATCCTCCTGGCCGCCTTGGTCGAGGTAGAGCTGGCCCATTTGAACCTGCGCAGGAGCATAATCATGATCAGCAGATACTCTGAACAGCTCCACAGCTTTCGCAATATTCTCTTTGACACCATAGCCATGCATGTACATCAGTCCTAGGCCGTATCGCGACAGTGCATCAGCCTGTGAGGAGCCACGATCAAACCAGATCTTTGCTTTGTCGAAATTCTGAGGAACTCCATCTCCCCTCAAATACATCTTGCCAAGATAGCCAGCTGCCTTACCGGCTAACTTGTCAATGCCAGACTTGGCATTTTCTGCCGGGCGCCCATCTTTCTTCCAATATCTTGAGGCAACCAGAAGAAAGTACTTCCGGGCTAGTTCAAAGTCGTTGTCTAGTCCTCTTTGGCCCTCATAGTAGATTTGTCCCAGGTTAAGTGTAGCCTTCGAATCACTTTGTTGGGACATGAGATCTAGATATTCAATGATATCGCCAATAGCAGCGTTGGCGTCTGAGTTGACCCTAGGCTTAAACGCGTTCATGCCGGCACTAGAAGCGCTCGCCCCTTCTCCGTACAAGCCTCCAAAGTCGTCTGCGATGCGCCATGACTGAGCAATCCATGCCATTCCGCCTGGGGGACCAGAACGGTACCAATCTATAGCTTTATCTGCCACGCGCTTGTAGTACTTGACGGCAGTTTCACAGCTCTTCGTAGTTCCGATTCCTGCTAGATGCCGGAAACCAGTAGCCATCTCAGCTCTTGTATCTCCTCGAACGGCAGCAAAGGTGTAATAGAGAAGCGCCTTGGCTTGATCTTGGAGAACAACACCGCCAATGCCAGTTGAGTAGTATACCCCAAGCATGTACTGTGCCGTAGTATTTCCATGGCTAAATGCTAGCTGTTGGTAGTGCTTAAAGGCGGCATGAAGGTCCCTGGGGTGGCTATAGTTGCCAAAAAAGTTGAAGTCGGCAAGCATGTATAACGCGTCGGAGTTGTTTTGCTGAGCTGCTTGTTCAAGTAGCTCTACTGCATTGATCAGAGGGCCGCTGGTCGCCGTCGCCTTGGGCTGTGATGGTGCGATGACGGGGCCGGTCGGGATAGTTCTGAGGACTAGACGTAGAGCTGAACTGAATATTCCTGATGATTCTCGTTTTCTTCGAGGAGGCAGAGGTATCTTTCGGAGCTCGGCGAGCGCAGCGTCGACAAGGTCGCTTCCTGTGGCAAGTTAGCTGGTCTGTTACGCTTCTATACTGACAAGTGACATCGTACCAGGCTGTATAAAGGCAGCACCGTCCTGCTCTACGCCAACATCCAGAAAGGATTCGACCGCATGCTTATCGGCGGCAGTTTGCGCCGAGTGGTCGTTTTGACTGCCAAGAGGCTTTTGGTCGTGAGAACATACCACCGCTGTGGCCTGCGCAAGCACTGAGACCATGTGAGCTTTACATGGCGCAACTGATGATGCGGCAGAGGCACTTACGGAAGACACAGGCTATCCAGCCTCTCATTTTGGGCAATTGCTATGTGCCTATGTTCGAAAGGACAGCCCGCAGCATGGCTATCGCATAAAGACTGAAGCCGAAGCAGCGTACATGTGAGTGTCGCACGATACTGCGTCAGAGCCAGGTCCCTTTGCGATCGTACAAGCTGTCCACTACTCGCAACAGTCAGCTTCCGTTACCTGTTGATTGATGACTCAGCACAACTCTTTGTCAGGAACTGGCGTCATCGCCAAACCTGGCACGTGTTCAGCGAAACCGACACTTGGGATTCGTAGCGGCTAAATAGACGGAAATACTGGATATCAATGCTCCTTTCAGGACATTCAATAATATATTCATTCGATATTCCTCCAAGCCATGCGCTCTCAAACTCGTCACCAAACTAACATGCACAGAGCAACCCAGGATCAAACAGTGTCCAGCGGTGTGGGGCCGGTGTGGCCAATGTCTCCCCAGACTCTTCAACTTAGGTGCTGACTTGAGCGCTGAAGTCTGTAAGTGGCAGCACCCGACAGGTACTAGCGACAATTGCTGCCTGTAGCTTACAGCGCTAACGCCGCCACTTTCCAGCCCTCGCGCGTTGAAGTGTCAGGGCTACAGCGCTGCAGCGCGTTAATGGCTGATCTGGCCCGCGTCTTTCGTCTTTTCAATACGCGCTACCTAGCAACTTTTACCACTCAACCATCAGCTCGCCCAGCCATCTTGCTTGTGTCACGAAGATCTTGCACACAGCCTTTCAATCCCACAATCCCATTCTGTTCATATTTTACAGCTCTCTCCTTGGCTACTTCTTGCACTTACACCTGTACAAGTACACTTGGTCAATTGGACATTGGCCACCCATCTACACAGAGTGGCTGCCATTGTTGGCTTATTACGGACTACTATTACTGTCTATTCGCTCTCTCGACTGCTCAGCCGACCAACTCCACTTCTCCACAACTCTCAATTCTGCACAATGTCAAGTCTCAAGAGAAAAGCGGCGACAACAGGCAACGAGACTGAGGCAAAGAAAACAAGGGCCAATGGCAGCATTTCTTCTTTCTTTGGCGCTGCCCCAAGGCCCGCTGGTGCTCCTGCCGCCTCTCCAGCCACCAGGTTTGACAAGGCAAAATGGGTTGAAGGCTTGACTACCGAGCAGAAGGAACTGCTCAAGCTTGAGATTGATACTCTTCACGACAGCTGGCTGGCATTGCTCAAGGATGACGTGACTACAAAGGAATTTCTTGACTTGAAGAGGTTTTTGAATCGTGAGACGGCTGCTGGCAGGAAATGGTTTCCGCCAAAGGAAGACGTGTACTCCTGGTAGGTTATCCCGATTTGCCCAATTGCCCGCCTGTATCAGGTCGTCTAACAACTTTAGGTCTCGTCATACGCCATTCAACGAAGTCAAAGTCGTCATCGTCGGCCAAGATCCCTACCACAACGTGAACCAGGCCCACGGCATGGCCTTTTCCGTTCGACCGCCCACTCCGGCGCCACCGTCGCTCCGAAATATGTATATTGCTTTGAAGAAGGATTATCCTAGCTTCGTCGAGCCGCTGAACCGAGGCGGCTTGTTAACGCCATGGGCAGACCGAGGCGTGCTGATGCTCAATACCTGTCTTACTGTTCGTGCACATGAAGCCAATTCACATGCCAATCGCGGCTGGGAGCGATTCACACAAAAGGTAATTGACCTCGTTGCTCAAAAGCGGACGCGAGGTGTGGTCTTTATGGCGTGGGGAACACCAGCCGGCAAGCGAGTGCAGAAGGTGGATAAGCAACGCCACCTGGTGCTCCTCAGTGTTCACCCTAGCCCACTCAGCGCATCCAGGGGATTCTTTGACTGTGGTCATTTCAAAGCTGCAAACGAATGGCTCACCACTAGATATGGCGATGACGGGGAGATTGACTGGGCCCTGAAGCCTGGAAACACAACCAAGAAGCTCGTCAAGGAGGTTGCCAATGAGGATACCAAAGAAGACGCCAAGGAGGATGCGAAATCAGTAGCAAATGGAAATGCAAAGGGCGCAGAGACACCAGACGAATCACTAGAGAAGTCAAAAGAGAGTGCAAAGACCAATGGTGCGTCCAAAGCGAAGAAGGCAGATCTCCAAAGCGAAGAAGACGAGATCGATTCCGATGACGAGGCTGCGTTGGAAGAAGCTCTTAAGCTTGCAGAAGAGCAAACCAAGAATTAAGCATGATACCATAGGAGAACGAAGAGAAATGGTTACGATTGGAAAGGGAAAGCAGCGATTGGACATGATGACATGTTTTGAATACGTTTAAGCTTTAAAAGATAGCGACTTGGGTATACTATGGAAGCGTCGGCAGACGCAGGTTTAGGGCACATCAGATTGACATATAGGGAACCTCACAATACATCATGGGATTTTACGGTTATGAAGCTCTCGCTGGAGCACTGCATCGTACTGCGCTGCAATCGCCCACGATTCGATTCCGCCTAGAGAGCATAGATCCTTGCTGCGGTTTTCACAGGGTACATATAGCTTCCTGCTGTCGCGTAGCTAAAACTAACCGCGTCCGCGTCAATTTCGCTTTCGTTATCAATGGTGGCTCGCTGCCGGCATGCTCGTACCACCCAGGACCATTGGACTATTTCGTATCAATGCGTCTATCGCTTATTAGGCCTTGGTTGGGCAAGAATGCAGGGGTTGAGCTGGCGAAAAGAGCTCAGCTATACACCCAGCGCTCTATAATATGCGGCTGAAGTGCGTGTGCCATGGTTGGGCTCTCGGCAAATTGGCATTGAGCCTTGTCTATGATCAACCGTTGGTAATACCGGTGGCAATTAGCATAGAGTGCTCACTGTCTCTTTGCAAATATTAGTAGTTATGTGGTGCTGTCACCAGCGTTACCAACTATGTACCAAGACAGGCTGGGGCTGGAATGGGTAAATTCACAAGATACGATAGAATTTCCACGCCATGCAAAATACACAGCAGTACATGAACCTGCTTGGCCAATAAACATCAAACAGTGCGTCTTGATAGTGCGGGCTACTCGCAACTATTGTACGAAGTTGGAAGCTGGCCGCTGACAGCCCTACTAGCAGCTGATGATAGGCTGAGGACTTGTTTCACAAGATCCTAGCGCAAGCAATTAAACAACATCGTCTTCAGTGGCTCAAGCTTGCCCAACCCCTGCTTCGTATGGTTTCATGGCCACGGATGCTCTCGAGGGAGCCCAAGTCAAGCACTCTCGGTGCATGTGCTCCGCATGGAGAAAGCTTCCTTTGGGCTGCGAACGGATGACATGCAGATCAGATACCCGACTCAGGCGGCATAATATTGGGGCAACATCCGCAACGACTCTGTGATCTGTGAGACAAGGAAGCATCCGCCGACGAAACAAAGCTGGTGTGCATATGGCCCTGGCATGTTTTGCGTATGGGTATTAGTGTAATAGGGACGGTAATCTGCGTGCGCTTTACAGGTGCCAAACGCCAGACCACCTAGGTATTCATACGAGTATACATCTTGAGTAGAAGTCTTGAGTGAGATCTACTTATTTATAGCGAGCACTCATAGCTGCGACGCCCGATTGATGATTTGGCCGCGTGCTAATTTAAATTTCAGGGTTAGCTCCCGGGGCGCCCATGTCTGGGGCCAGCTGTTGGCGCTGAGAGCCAGCAAGAGCGCCACTGCTGCGAGCTCTGTACTGGCAGCTCATGGTGGGTTTGGTGTACTTAGTGTATTGCCGTTACGGGACACACACCCGCTATCGCGCTATCACACCGGCGGCCCCCCACCACTCGTTGCTGAACGCTGTAGCCACTACCGCCGTCTCCCAGGCACAAGCATCAATTGATCGGTGCTCAATCTTTCTGTGCTCGCCTCGAACAGGCCCGGTTCATCAAGGTTGCTGCCAAGAGGCCTCGTACATGTGCGAGGGACCGGCTCGGAGCGCCATGCCCAATCGTTCCACCAGACTCGTGCGCCTGTCGAGAATATTGAACACTGTGAGCCAGAGCCCAATTGGGCCGGTGACATCAAGCGTTCAATGGGTGCAGGTGCACCAACGACCAGAGAATCAACCCCAGGCACTGCAATTGGTGTGATAGACACCTGGCCCCAAAGGCGTCGTCGCCCAAGTACCTCGCAGCGCTGCTTCTGCTGCAGCAGTACCTGCGCGCCCCCCAGCTGGCGCACCACCAGACACTTTAGCATCTAATCTTAGTCGCATAAAGACCCGTAGTAGACCGGCCCCTGGCTTGGACGTGTCGCGCCCCTGAAGGCGACGAGCAAAAAGATTCCCACCACCGCTTTCTTTGCCATCTCCAGCAAGCGAAATCAACTTCTTCCTCAGCGTGCGGGACGGCGAGTCTCTTCCCGAGCATCGTGAGCCTATCTTGTGTGCGCGCGCTGGTTGCTTCCCCTCGTTGAGTTTCATCTTCGTCTTCAACAAGTGCCCCTCCTTATTTCTTCTCTTTCCTATCGCCTCTACTTTACTTCTTCAAAAACTCCCCTTTGCCGTCACGGCCGAGTTACGGGACTTTCACAAAAACGTTCGCAGCGCGAATTGATCCATTTATTCTTTATCTCATTGTTTAAGCGAGTGGAGTGATTTGGTATCTCGGCAGGTTCAGTTGCGCTACGCCTGGACCCTCGCCTGAGATTCGGCATTGCTCTTTTCTTCTTCTTCTTTTTTCTGTTTGTTCGCGGTGCCTTTAGACTATCCACCGCTTCTTGACGGCCTGAAATCGAATACTCGCCCCTTATTTCTGGTCGTTGAACGCATCACCGAAAATGCCTGGCATCTTCTCCCGCCGCAAGAAGGACGGCAAGTCCAAGAAGAATGGACTCGACGACTCTGCGGATTTGGTTCTGCAGAAGCAGAAATGGGACGATGCTTGGACCCGCAAGACGGTTGAGCCCGAGGAAGTTCGAGAGCTGCTGTGCGGCTGCACTGAAGAGCTCAAGAATCGAGGTAGATCAGGAAGCTTTCCATGGCTTAGGAGCCTCGTTGCGCATGATTGTGGGCTAACATTGTCGCTATAGGCCTCGACCACCCGTTCTTTCTGCTCCCATTCCGACCGACGTCAAACCCGAGTGCTGTTCGGACCTTTATTCGAAACTTCTTCAGCCAAGACCCCCCGATCAGTGGTGAGCTGCTGCTCCAGGAGCTGCGCATGACAGACCCCATGGTGTGTTTTTCGGTGTCTACTGTTGGGGTGAAATACTTATACATGGCATAGGTTATCTCGGGAGTAGCAAAGTGGTGCTGGAGTCGTCTCCAGGGAGGCCTCGTTGGCTGGGATGCGTATGAATTGTTCAAGGTTGGTGAACGAGGTATGTGATATTATACGGCCAATCAATGGCGACTTCCAAGACCTCCGCGTTCACATACTGATTCTCGGAATCGCCCTAGACTCAAACATGGCCCGCGATTCGTTCAAAACTTTTATTCCTCTCAGCGTTGAGAATGCTGCGCGTCAACAGATCATCTTCGACTTCTTCAGCTTGATAGCAGCAGTGGCAGCGCATGGCAAGAACAACGGTTTTGGTGGGCGCAAGCTGTCTCGTATGGCTTCGTGGTGGGCCTTTGAGCACAACGATACTGGCAACGGCTTCGATGGTGGATATGGGTCTTGGCTAAGGTACGACAAGCTCTCAAGGCTGAGTATAAAGTATAGATGCGGAATCATGCTAACTGCGCTTCTAGCGCTGCCGATGCTACTAGCCATCTCTTTTTCGCTTATTTGAGATCGCTTTCTCCCGAACAAAACCCTACGGGAATCACTATGCTGCCTAGGTCGCTTCAAAAGCTTCTCCAGGAGACCGAATACCCTCCCCAGAGGCCGGAGCTGCTCATGGTCAAGACCAAAAAGGTGGCCATGATTGTTGAGACGGTTTCGCCGACGCCATTTGCTTTGTTGCGCAGAGCAAACCACTTTCAATATCGCGACTCCGACAGAGAACTCCAGGAATTCTCCAGCTACGAAGACCCCGTGGAGGCGCTTACGGAAGAATGCCAGCGAGTTCTTAAAGCAATCTCGTCAACTAACCAATCGCAAGTGTCTAGTATAAAGCACTCTACTAGCCTACGAGATGCTAGCTGGTCCAGATTTGAGGATATTGGATTCGCTAGCTCTCTGGAAGAGGAAGACGACGGCGAAGGAAGTGCTATACCAAACAAAAGAGTCCAACAACTTAGGCAGTTCCAAGGTCTCCGCGGCAGCCCACTATCTGGTGGCAACGGCGTTGCACGCCCGACAACACCTTCATGGGCGGATTTCCTGTCAGCCGGTTTTGTCGATGACAACCAGTCCAGGCCCAACTACCTTTTGCCGCCTGATAAAATTCTTCCACCTTTGTCGCCGGATGGTCGCCACAGTTCTCAGTCCCACTATCCAAGACTCGAGAGCGAACAGGATGTCGAGCCAGGAGAGCTTGCAAGTATTAGAGTTGTTGACTTGGACGATGCTTTCTGGTGGGTATGGATGACCAGTCTTGCGCCTGAGGAGACTCCCGAAAGAAAGTCAGCTTTTGGCCGATGTGCTGTAATTGAAACGCAACTTCGTGGCAGCCGATGGCTTGTTATGGAAGAGCTCATCGCAGGTGCGGCCCCCGGTGCCCAAGAAGGAGCGTATATTGCCGAAAAGAAGGGTTTATTCTCCTGGGGTAAACGCTCCAAGACCATCTCCAAGCGTAAGAAGTCTCTTGATAAGAACGACAAGAATGCGACGGCGAATAAGAACGATAGCAAGGCCAGTATCGGCCCCGATGCGCATGCGAAGATTCAAGCAAAGGCTGCCCAGCTGAGGGCTCAAAAAGACCGGGAAGAAGAGCAACGCACACAGGCTACTCCTCGTCGCGGTCGTACCGATGCTGAATTGTTGGCTGAAAAGACTAACAGTGTTTTCACCCTCCAGCCTTTGATTGTGGGTGAAGCTTCTTCGGCAATGAAATGGGTCAAGAGTTACGACAAGGGCACGATCAAGGATATTTATATGGCCCATGACGAAGCGGGTCGAGGAACAGCATTTAACCCTTCGCAATCCGAGCTTATCGTGAACCAGGAGCTGGCTGATGGCAATCATCCTTCTCCCTTGGTTCCTCCAAAGGACAATCATTTGACGCCAGCTGCCTCGCCTTTGCCCCATGGTCACTCTGCCTTATCCTTGGTTCCAGAAAATGCCTTGGAAGAGGCGCGATCGCGGTCCCCTCTCCCAGATAAAGCTGGAACTCCTGTGCCTCCCGCTCATGAGCCTAGCCTGCCAACACCACCTAAAGATGAGCCTGCTGCTCGAGTGATGTCGCCTGCTTTTGATGGAAAAGCCTCCTTAGATGCCCCACGGAGTCCCGAGCCGGCGAAGCAGCAAAAGACCAGCGGTTTCCGGAAGCTGTTTGGCCGCAAAAAGCGCAACTCGAAGAATCTTGACAATGTCACTACTGATCTGAATCAGATGCTTGAGCAGAATGCTAAGAAGTCTATTGAGCAGCCGATGGCCAGTCCTGCTGTTGTCTCACCGCTCGAGCCGGAAACCCCGGTCGAAGCAGCACCTGCTGGTGAGCCGGTCTATGAGCCAATTTACGACCAGCAGGCGGACGATAATGACGCTCACGCCGATGTCCAAGACGACGAGCATGAAGGTGGACATGACTTCTCAAGATTTGATCAAGGCCCTCTAGATGACGTGCCGGCTTTTGTCCCGGAAGAAGATGACGAAGACGAATTTGAAGATGCCGTCCCACAGCCGGTTGTCCGTTCCACCCGCCGTGAACCGCCTCACCATAAGGCCCCGGAGCCTCCTAGCCATGAAGCCCCAGAGCCTCCCCGCCAAACTCCCAAGCCCACTTCAAGGCTACCTGTCAAAGAGGGCGCCGTGGCGGGCCAGGGCAGTGGCATTCATGAGAGATGGGCCCAACTTCGCAAAGCGAGTGAGCGACCTGCTCCTCGCCAAGTGGAAATTCCCTACGCGAAACCTACGAGGCCCGCTGATGGCGATGAAACCAGCGGAGAAGAGAGTGAGTACTAATGGCGAGAACCCCCCCTTATGAGCAATGAAATCTAACCGTGTTTTTTGTAGCAATCGAGTCTCGAGTCGCACGTATCAAGGCTCGGGTTGCAGAGCTTACTAACAACATGGAAGGCACATCGGTGCCTCTCCGCAACCCATAACTGAGTGGCCAAGCTCAATTCAATCTTTAATATCCAAAATATCTTCAACCTATTGTCAATAACTCTACAGTCTGCCGCAATTTGATACCACTCGCCGTTATAATCAGAGACACGATGCTATGTGCAGCGTTTCATTTTTAATACTAGTCAATTCTTTCTCTCTTCATCACTCGATTTATTCCTTGCAAATTTTGTATGATACCACCGGAAAGCTCAATGGATGGTGTGGGGGGTCTAAAAAATAAGCCGGTGTGGGAAGCGACCATATCTATCATAACCCAAAACGCCACATCGCGGTTTCAACATCTTTATCTGAACGTTTGCAAAGAAACAAGAAAAGAGGCCCACAAACAGTGTGCCGAGGAGGTTCAAGCATTTGAAATTCGCCTTTGAATCTTCCCCTTCTTTTTCCTTTCTCTTTTCTCCATCTCCTTTTTCCCATCCGGAATAAAACTGCCTGTCATATTTCCTTCTTTTCTTTTCTCAAGTTTTTTCTTCTCTTTTCTTTACAGGGTTTTCTTGTTTTCAATTCTCAAGGATGAATACATCGGAGGGTTCCATGTAAAGATGGAATATCATGAATGTTGTTTGATACATACTCCTTTGAGGCTATCGGCGCCTGATATATAGAGCCTGCAAATGCAAGAAATACTACCCTCGCCTGATACAGATTCTGGCTGGTTCGCAACTCGTGATTCGTAATTCGTAATTCGTAATTCGTGGCTCGCTTGTTTAAACCTTAAAATGGACTGGGATAGGTGATGGGTAGTGTAAGAACGTGCAACCCGACAAATACGCAGAAAAGGGAGAAAGCGCTTCATAAACAAGGAATGCCACATGCTTATCAACCTGTGCCATGATGTGTCTCATTGTGCTTCTTTTTTTCTTCTCGTGAAATCAATACCCGTGCTATAATGCTCTACTCCCAGACCAAACTCCCTTCGCCATATCAGCGGCCCCAACAACTGTCTAATTTTTCTCCCAATTGTAAATCAACTATCGCTCGATTATGAAGCTGCGGCGAACGTGGGGAAGCAGTCGGCCAGGCCCTTGCTGTGTTTGTTTTGGGCGTGCTCCAGAAGACTAGACGAAGGCGGTAATAGTTAGTCAATTGTGTGAATGAGTGTGTGGAGGATGCGAGAAGAGAGTAGGAGGTTATCGTACGCAGGAGCCTTTGTAGTTTTCAGGAATGTCGACTTGCAGATCTGGCACTGGATGTCCATGGCCTGCTGGTTCTGTACGAGGTTGGTTCGGTCAGTCAAAGTTAGACGGCGGAGAATACAGGTTGAATCATATCAAAGTATAGAAACGTACGACTTTGAGCTGAGACTTGGCAACGCCTTTTTCCTTTGCGTTGCGTTCACGCTTCTGCTGAGCTTTGGCGCCCTGAATAAGACAACGTTAGAGATGATCGGCAGAAAATAATGGAGCGCATGGGGAGTTGGCGGGAACCAATGTCTTACGTTGCCCATTGTGATGGATTTAATGTGGAAAAAAAGGTTCGGGAAATAGATGCAGATATCCTTTGTGAATGCTCGAGTACTTATCGGCAAAGTGTGTTTTCTGTGCAGCAGCTTTTACAGAGAGAGGCAAAATAATCTCCTTAAGCGGTGTCACGAAAGTTGAGGCGATGCCGAATGGAGCCAAAGATAGTGATAGCGATAAGCGCTTAAGAGGAAAATTTGCAGGCGCTTCGGCATAATGGCGCGCGGTCAGGTGAGCGGGTACTGTGTGCGCTTTTGATAGGCTGTAATGCGATTAATTGATTCCATGGTGAATAAAGGTGTGAAGCTGGAATTTCGCAATGCTTTTGTGATTAATTGTGCTTCTTGGTATGGCATGCAACATGTGAAAAGGCATGTGCTTTTCCACTTGCTCTTATTGTTTGTACACTGCGGAATGTTGCAGGGTAGTGGTATTTACATGTACTGCGCCAACTTCAAAGTGTACTGATAATATTGCAAAATGAGTTTAGGAGTTTTGAGTCTTATTATACTTTTTGCTTTTGAGAGTTTTTCATCCAAATATACCTAGCTTTTACTTTCCTTTCGCGGACTCGCTGCTTTTATTTTGTGCTGATCACAGACATCATCTGCGGTACTTGTACTTGAGGGTAGGCAGGTATGCATGATAAAAGATACATGTATAGTTGTAATCTGTTATCGTCTTCAAACATGTAACCTCGGTTGATAAGTAAGCCTCAGAGCTAGTTGCTTGATTTTGCAATATAGTAGTGGTCCTAGATATGTAAGCAAATAGACAATACTTGGGAGGAGAAACAGGGCTGCGCACTTGTCCAGACATGCTGTAGAATCCGTGACCATTTGGCCAGGCCATTGTAGTGCAATTGCTTGGCCTGCCATCTTGGTAGGGGCATTGTTTGTTACGTGCGGCTTTTTGTATATTTTTCTAGGGCACGCTTTGCTTCCACAAGGGCAATTTGTCGAAAGTCTTGGTTGCCGGAGGTCCACTTTGATACCTCCGTCATCTATTATAGAAGTAGACTATTTGTGCTATACGTGATGTTTTGGTCATCAAGCAGATGAATTAGTGTCGTTTCCGAGAAGAGTACTTGACAAGTCTTTGAAGCTCTTCTCAGTCGTGAATCGTTGTTTTGACCGAATACAATCTCAAATTTTGTGGCTACCTAAAATGATTAATGTCTATGAAGGATATCTGGGCATGAGGGGAACTCTTTTTTTAGCGAACCTTGTTTTCTGTTTAATCCATTATTTATAAAAGGGGATTTATATTGCATCGCCCATGTAAGGGGATGATGTATCCGTCAAGCCGCCATTTAGGCTTGTCGTATGCTGTAATTGATTGTGCCTTTAAGGCGATTCCAGTAACTGGGTTAAATAATATAAATAAGTTTGTTCAGGTGCCTGGAGGCTGCATCTAGGAGCGCATGGCTAAGGACCTTGCATTAAATGACATGAGAGAAGAAAAGAGGAGAGAACAGATCAAAGGAGGGGAATAAATAGGACGGCTTAAAAATAAGCATAGAGACGGTGAGCACAAGCATTGTGACACAAGAGACTTGTTGTTCAATGACACATCGTTATGTTCTCAGGTACTGTCAATATTTGGACTCCGGCGCGAGGCTACCTGCATAAATGCTCTACAAGCTTCCATTACTTTATATTCTTGCCCTAACGATAAAATATTTTGTGACTTGTTGATGGACCGGTGAAGAGCATCGATTCTGGGCTGTCTTTTCTGAGAGTCAAGTACGGCGATATTTTCACAACGATATTATCTTTGGAGGGCAAGTATCTACACATTCCTCTGTAATGTACCGTTTTTCTGGGAACTTAATCATAGTTAGTACATTCTAAGCTAGAAAACTGAAAACAATTCAGGTGCACATGGAAAGCCCAGCAGGCTCCCATGCTATCAGTTACCTAGCGTTTCTCCATATGGGAAAAAGTTGACTGTTGATCTTCAACTAGAGAAGGTAAAATACTAGCTAGTCCTAAGCATGTACAAATATATCTCACCTAGAGAGAAGATGATGTTGCCGTTTTATACTCTATCTGCGATATTATAAGAAAGACTGCTACGCCCAATCTCAACGATGCAACGCTAATCTATAAGCAGGAGCCAGCGCAAGTTGCGAATCTTTGTCAAGGAACTCATAGTCTATCTCTGTTGAGTAGCAGTTCAACAATTCCTGCGGTACAATAATCATGCAACAATTATCGCTGCGAGTTTCCAGGGTTCAACATGAAAGGTGCAAGCAATGTTTGGGCAGTACTGTCTGCGTCGGTTTCTGTTTAGCAGGTGTCAGTTGACTCAATTATAGGCGGATGACACTAAAGAGCGCCGAGCCAAGAAGCAAAAGTTGAACTTGATTACGTTAAAGTACAGCACAGCTTACTACTTCTCCCAGCACAAGACTTATAATTACCATCGGCAAACTCGTATTTCACCAGCAGTGGAATATGGCGAGAATCTAGAATCAACCAGGTTGAATTCCCGATGGCGTGTGCCGAAAATGTTTGTAATTGTCCAATAGTTATAAACACCTACCTAATTGAGTAACACCGTCGCTAATAGCTTGGCTTCCAGATGTGATTATTCTTTCTGCTGCCATGCACTCGTATAGCACCATAAGATGACAGAAATCACACGGGGTCATGTCGAAAGGCTTTCCGGCAATCAATCAATGCAATAACCAAAAATGGGAAAGAGAATGGAAAAAATAGAACATGCTGAAACTCCTTGGAAGTGCTTGTCGCTCCGCCAATTTGTTGCCATCAATCCGGTTGGATCTCGAAAGGTAATCGAGCCGTTCCACAGAATCAGAGTGGACTTGGTAGTCCTGGGGTAGCTAAACCCCTGCGTTCCCACGCAAGACAGTAACGGTAATAAGCTTAGATTACCATCTTTACTTGTAAGCATAAATAGCTCTGGTTCGGCTATTGTTGTTTACTATACCCAGGCCGAGAAAGGAAGCTGAGCTGAAAAGGACCGGAAGCTTTGCAGCCCACAGGCCAGGGTTCCCTGACAAACCGTGCTGCTCTGCCACCTACTGACTTGTAATACGGGCTACTCTTATATACGGGCCACTCGCGATCTAACGATGGTTAGCTCGAGGGCGCAGGTGCTGCATTAGTGACTGGCCACGTACCTGTGCTGGCTCGTGCCGAATGCTACTGTAAATAGGAACATGTAGTAATATAACTTTATTCTGATGCTTACCTCCTAAGCTACGCTGTAGTTTTGCCACCAATGACAGGGTCATGTCCCTAGGTTGCTTGATTAGAGATTTTCCTTAGCCGTCTCTTAGCCTCACACGCTTGTATAAGTATCAGTAATGGCCGCTGTTCCCCGTCGAGACGAGTCCTGTGATCCACTGGCGGCCAATGATGGCTTGGCAGGAGCCCATCATGAACGCATCTTACCATCAAGCGGGCGGTCGACAACACACCGGTCTGTCTGCTGGATCCTGATGGATAATCTGTGTGATTTACAGTAGATTATGCAGGCGTTTGCAATATCAGCACCTTACTTTGTATTCCATATGCTTGTATAGACAATACAGGCAGTATATCATCGCGTGCTCAGCCCGCCTGCCTCAACATAAATAGGGCGTTGCATTGCTATGTGGAGAGTTTACTCGGTAGGGATTGGAGATTTTCAAGGGTTCTGACATGGAAACTTTAAGTCAGCCCTTTTAGGAGAGCACCTGGAGGGACTCCTGACATTTGACGCCCAGTATCTGTGTAAGTGGGATTTGCAGCTATCCGACTTCCACAAAATCTCTAGCATGGGTTGGAAATCTCACCCCATTACGATCTCACTGCTGCTAGCAGCATGTTTAACCTTCCTGATGCTGGCCTTGGCGGAGTGAATGCATTAACGACTAGTAGCGCTATGCTGGTTGCAATTGGATGCTCGGATGGTGGCTTGCTCGACCCCTGATATCCCAAGCTTTCACTAATCCTTCTGGAGGAATTCTAGCCGTATGCTTCACTACCTTTCTGAACAGTAACGTAGGAGTATCTATGTAGATCCGGGCCGAATGGAGAGTAGTCCTGGGCACCTGTATCTCAAAGCTATGGGCTGACCAGCCGACTAAACAGAAAACAAGACAGTACTAGGTATTCCAGTGACAGGTATTTCGGGGCTTTCCACCGACAAGGGGGACATGCTCCGGGAGCTATAAAGACCCGCGTGCCTCGCTATCTGACCTGCGGCTCCCTTGCTGACCGTCTCTTTTTTATCCCAAAGCGGCGAGCCTCCAACCTCGACGCTGTAGGTCATCAATCGACAACATGTTGAAGCTCACGGCGCTTGTTGCGCTCCTGCTGAGCGTGGCGTCTGCAACGCCAACCCCCAGCCCCCCTGCTGAAGATGAAGGCCTTGCCAAGCGCGCTACCAGCTTCTATTATCCCAACATGGATCATACTGGCGCGCCTCGTGGCTTCGCTCCTGATCTTGATGGCAACTTCAACTATCAAGTGTACCAGACAGTCAACCCGGGCGATGGAGCTTCTCTGCAGCGTGCCATCACTGGTGATGGCAGTGGCTCTCGCCACCAGAAGTGGTTCGCATCGCAGCCTAGAGTATGATTCTTCTCTCCAATGGAAAAAGTAAAGCGCGCCGAATGGCTAACATGTTCGACAACTAGGTGGTGTATATCCCCCCTGGAACATACACTATTTCTAAGACGATATACCTCAACACCGATACAGTGTTGATGGGCGATCCGACAAACCCCCCCATCATCAAGGCCGCTGCTGGCTTCTCTGGTGATCAAACTCTCATCAGTGGTCAAGACCCTGGTACTGGCATAAATGGAGAGCTTTCCTTTTCAGTGAGTCTCAAGAACTTGGTTCTTGACACGACGGCTATTCTCGGTGGCAATACATTCACTGCCCTCTGGTGGGGTGTTGCTCAAGCTGCTCAGCTCCAGAACATCAAGATCACCATGGCGTCCTCCCAGAACGGTAACGGACATTCTGGTATTGTCATGGGCAGAGGTTCGACCCTTGGTGTTGCCGATGTTCGCATTGAGCGTGGCCAGAACGGAATTTGGATTCCTGCCCACCAGCAGGCTGCCTTCCACAACATCTACTTCTACCAGAACACCGTTGCCGTGCTCATCAGCGGTGGTAGCACCTTCAGTTTCTTCTCCCCTACCTTTGACACCTGTGGTACTGGCATCAGCGTCACTGGCGGCTCTCCTTGGGTTGCTCTTATTGATGGCAAGTCTATCAACTCTGGCGTGACTTTCTCGACGACTGTTTTCCCTTCGTTTGTCATTGAGAACTTGACCAAAGATACCAGCTCCCCTATTGTCGTTCTTCGCGGTACTACTGCCTTGGCTGCTACCAGCCACGTCAACACCTACTCCTACGCCAATACAGTTGGTGGAAACCCCATCTATGGCCCGGTTCAGTCCACCAACCAGCGTCCTGCTGCCCTCGCCCCTGGCGGCAATTATCCATATGTTGCTCCTCCCAACTTTGCCAGCAACACTGTTTCGGATTTCATCAACGTCAAGGATCCCAACCAGAACGGTGGCCGCAAAGTCCTTGGTGATAACACCATTGATGAATCTGCCACTCTCAACGCCATCTTGCAACTTGCCGCCGACCAAAACAAGATTGCCTACTTCCCCTTTGGCAAGTACCGTGTCGACTCAACGCTCTTTATCCCCCCCAACTCACGCATCGTCGGTGAGGGTTGGGCTACTATTACCGGTAACGGCAACTTTTTCAAGAACGAGAACAGCCCTCAGCCAGTTGTCTCGGTTGGTCGTTCTGGTGATGTTGGCGTTGCTCAGATTCAAGACATGCGATTCACAGTCAACGATGTCCTACCAGGAGCCATTATCGTTCAGTTCAACATGGCTGGTAACAAGCCCGGAGACGTGGCCCTGTGGAACAGTCTGGTGACAGTGGGCGGAACCAGAGGTGCTTCTTCTTTGGCCAACGCCTGTACGAGCACATCAAACCAGTGCAAGGGCGCCTACTTGGGAATACACTTCACCAAGAACTCGTCTGCATATGTCCAGAATGTCTGGAACTGGGTTGCGGACCACATTGCCGAGGACTTTGGCGGCGGTACTTCTATTGCAGGAAAGGG
This sequence comes from Trichoderma sp. CBMAI-0020, assembly GCA_030708095.1. Classification (NCBI taxonomy): domain Eukaryota; kingdom Fungi; phylum Ascomycota; class Sordariomycetes; order Hypocreales; family Hypocreaceae; genus Trichoderma; species Trichoderma sp. CBMAI-0020. The sequence goes on from JAJNCI010000001.1 coordinate 3,585,007, forward strand.
AGGTGTTTTGGTGGAAAGCACAAAGGCAACTTGGCTGTACGCCTTGGGAAGTGAGCATTGGTGGCTGTACCAGCTCAACTTGCACAACGCCAACAACGTTGTCGTCTCTATGCTCCAGTCCGAGACCAACTACGACCAGGGTGCCAACACTCCGCAGATTCCCCCTGCGCCTTGGGTAGCCAACGTCAACACTTTTGGAGACCCAGATTTCTCGTGGTGCGCTGGAAACAAAAAGGTCTGCAGAATGGGCTATGCCAACTTCATTAACGGGGGATCCAACATTTATACGTATGCCTCTGCCTCGTGGACTTTCTTCAGCGGCCCTGGCCAGGGATGTGACGACTTTTCATGTCAAGGTAAGTTGTGCTGCATCTATTGTTCCGCACTCAGTTGAACTGCCATCACTAACAAAATGCTACAGAAGTCGTACACTGGGTTGCTAACACTCCCTCCAACCTCCAGGCCTTTGGACTGTGTTCCAGAGGCGCTACAAACACCTTGAGGGCAGGAAATGGCCAGTTGATCAACACCCAAAACGGCTTCACTGGTTCTTGGGGTGGAAATGGTGGCGATGTTGGTCGCTACACTCCCTAAAGCTTTAATATTGAGTGTAGTAGATAACGTGCCCCGGTAACGTAAGAAAAAGGCTCTTTGCCTTGTATATAAACGATTAGTGTAGATATAAATATATATTTAGGATACGCCCATAAATTGGTACGGGTCGTGGGATCAGTGTGGAACTACGGCTTTTACTTGCATCTTCAATGAACCAGTTACTCTTGGCTCGCTGTCAAGATTATAGATTGCGATTTGTAATGGACTCAAGAGATGATAGGGCGAGAAGATGATGAGGAGACAAATGGCGATAAAAATTGTATACAACCTAGTAAGAAGTGTGGTAACGATGGATAATTAATCTCTTCATAATCTCCTTGTAGTGAGGGATTGCGTATCAAGCTTCTCAAATAAGTCAATTGCTTCTTATTTTCTAGAAAATTGATCTACATCTCACCGCACTGGGCGATGGTAACATCCATATTCGGCACATCCTTTCCTCGGTAGCCCGTCTTCGTCGCCTCCATCTTCTTCACAACGTCCATGCCGTCGACAACCTTGCCAAAGACGACGTGCTTGCCGTCCAGGAAGGGCGTGGGAACTGTGGTGATGAAGAACTGGGAGCCGTTGGAGTTGGGGCCAGCATTCTAGATATAGTATCAGCGAAAGAGCCAAAGACGAACCTCAAGGGGATTTTATACGTACCGCCATTGACAGGAGGCCAGGCTGTTCGTGCTTCAGGTTGAAGTTCTCGTCGTCGAATGACTTGTAGCCCCAGATACAGGTAGATCCGGTTCCATCGCCCTTCAGGAAATCTCCACCTTGGCACATGAAGTTGGGAATCTGAAGACAAGACAAGAGTCAGAATTTGGGCGCCGCGACTAAGCAGATTAAAGAGGTGAGAGAAGACTTGCGATTCGGTGGAATTTAGATCCTTTGTATCCCTGGGGACGGCCTCCAGAGTCTTTGGATTCGCCGGTGCAGAATTGTCGAAAGTTTTCTGCGGTTTTGGGCACGACGTCTTTGAAGAGCTCAAAGGTGATACGGCCGAGGGGTTCGCCTGTATGCATGAAGCAGTCAGCGGCTGCATGCAATTCTCATGATGTTGTCGTGCTTCACGCTCAGCCGATCGTGGGCATCAGCGATTTGACGTACCTCCCAGCGTCATGTCAAAGAAGACGCTGATTACATCTCAGTCAGCGTTTTGCTTTCAAGCAATTATACTCGTTAGATGTAGAAGCCGCGCTCCTCCATGAGAAATGCAAGGCTGAATGAGTGGACGTACAGCGGATTGCCCGACTCTGGCAATTGAGTAGGCGGCATTGCAGATGTTGGAGCGAAACTGAGAGCTGAACGATGATATTACAATGAAGTTTTTCAAATATGGCCGCGACTATGCTCTTGAAATCGTTGCTTGGCGCTGTATGAGTGATGTTCGGATTGGGTTGTTATGAGTGAAGAAGAGAATCTCATCAAAGCATCGACGAAGCGCACTGTGACGAAAACGGTGAATCAACCCCACTAAGCCATGCTGTGCCAATGCTCATACGCCCAAACATCTCTTCGCAGCGTGCAATTCTACATGGACAGAAAAAAAGATCATCATAAAAATGGCTTACTAGAATTTATTTTAGAATATCATGTCTATATTCTTTTCATCTACGCTGTCCTACGGTTGAACCCTCTATCGGCCGCAACACGCTATTTGCACTGTATGGGGCCACACGTATTCCATCGCAAGAGCTTCTAAATCTCGGGAATCACAGCCTCATCTGCAGAAACTCCAGCCTTCCATCTAAACGTAGAGGCGACGTGCTCCGGAGGAGGCCCAGACTGGCCGGGCTTGCGGTAGAAATTCTCGCGATAAGTGCCAGCAGGAACGGCGTAGTCGTCCCAGAAGAGCCCGCGCTTCTTGAGCTCAGGCAGCAAAAGCTCGACAATGTCTTTGAATGATTGGGGGAAGAGGGTGTAAGCCTGCACAATCACGGGTCAGTAAGTTGCTGCAATCTTCGCTCTTCAGCTGTTATGATGCACTGACAAAGTTGAAGCCGTCAATGTCGGCCTCGTTGACCCAAGTCTCGAGGCCATCGGCAACCTGTGACGGCGTACCGACGAGAGCAGGGCCGTTGCCGCCTATGCTGACGTGCTCGGCAATAGTATGCTTGGTCCATTTGGAGGTGCCGGGAGAGAATCTGGCGTAGCCTTCAACGGTGGATCTGTTGGAGTCTTAGTATCGGAGCTCCAAACAAGAAGAGGGGGGATGTAGATGGAAGTAGAGTCACTCACTTCACCGCATTGCTCTCAACCTCGCGCAGCTCTTCGTCATCGCCATACTTGCTGAGATCCATGCCGGTCCAGCCTCCAAAGAGAGCAAGTGCTCCTTCGTGTGAGGCATACTGCTTATAGTCTGCCAGCTTGGCCTGGGCCTCTTCCTCAGTCTTGCCGAGGATGGGGCAAACAAGTGCCAAAACCTTGATGTTGCTGGGATCACGACCAAACTGTGTTTTGGCCAGCTCTCTGATGTCTGCGATACTCTTGGCGCACACCTGCGGCGCGTGGGCAGAGACAAAGATAACCTCGGCATGCTGGGCAGCGAACACCTTGCCAGCCCGAGAAGTGCCCGCCTGGATCAACAGGGGCGTTCTCTGGGGGCTAGGCGAGCAGATGTGAGGGCCGGGGACCGTGAAGAACTTGCCGTTGTGATTGATCTTACGAACACGGTCAGGATTAGTATAAACACCTGTCTCTTTGTTGAGCTCGATAGCGTCATCTCTCCATGACGACTCAAACAGCTTGTACATGACTTTGATGTATTCTTCCGCTTGAGCGTATCGGTCATCGTGCTATGACTGAGTCAGCATGTTTCGATACTGCAGCCTTGCATTAGTTATTGCGACATCACCAACCTGGGGTTGTTGGGCTAGGCCCATGTTCTTAGCTGCAGAGTCCAGGTAGCTGGTGACGATCTACAGTTACCGTTAGCATGCCCCTGGTCGACTGCACCGCGTCAAGTCAGATCTCCTAGGCTTACGTTCCATCCGATTCTGTCAAGGCTGTCAGCTGCATGCTCAATGGACCATGTCACGTTGAAAGAGAGTCTTACCGTCCATTGCTGAGGTGATCAAGGGTGGAAAGCCTTCGAGCCAGGTGATAGGGTTGCTCGTAGGTCGTTGAGACAGTCACGCCGAAACCGATGCTCTTTGTCACTGCGGCCATGGCAGAGATGATAGCGAGGGGCTCATGTACAGGCCATTGGGCACCGGAGATGATAGCCGGATCCAGCGAGCCGGAATAGACATCATAGCCACCTACATAACGGACCAGGTTAGAATATCTCCGATATACTTCCAATCTCCCGGCATGAGATTGGCCTCGATTCAGCTGGTAAACCTTACCCAACACGTCGGCAATGAAGATCCCGTGGAACTTGGCCTCTTCGAGAAGTTTGGCCAACTCTGTCCAATGATCGATCTGATTGAACCGTGAAGACTGGTCGTCAGGATGGCGCCAGAGCCCGGGAGACTGGTGACCACTGCCTGCAGCCCACCAATTGCGGCAGTCAGTGCTCTGCAATATCAGCAAGGGGTAGGATATTATTGAACGCACACATTTCTACAAAGGCATTGAGCACCAAGCTCTTCTTTTTTCCGGTTTGTGAACTCATAACTGCAGAATGGTGTATATCGTCAAACAGCTGGTGTGCTTGATTGTTCTGTGGTTGTTATTCGAGGAGAGAGACACTTATTGCAGCAGTTTACACGCATGCCATCTCATACTGCTTAGTTATATTGCCGCGATATCATATACATTCTGAGCAGCCCTCCAAATCACATGTCCGATCTTCGGGCTCTTCGTATGCGGCATCCACGTCCGTGTAAGAGTTAAGCCGTCGATATGATGATGCAATTTGAGTGAGACAATCACGCAAGCCGGCCCCTCTCACCCCCAAGCGTTGATCTCGCATGATTGCGGTTCTGGGTAAATACGGAAAGATTGGCCAGATGCGCCTATCAGACTGTAGCTCTCCAAACAGCTTCCCCCAGATTACCCTTTCTGGCGATGCGTGGCCGTGGAGACGAGCTCTGAGCTTGTTGAAAATCACGTCAGTGCGGGTGGGGATACCGCCATTGAGCAACAACCTTTCAAAACGGCTACAACGTGGGAACGGAACACGCTAGAGGTAGGTAGCGATGCTAATGTAGAGTAAGCTTGATTAAACGTAGCGAAACCCATAATTATTTCGAGTCTTGCTGCGTTGAAAATGCGTATATTTTGCTGAAATGGGAATAAGACGGCGGCGCAAGGCTAGATAGCCGCGGGGAGTCCACATGCGGGCATTATACGTCTCGTAGCTCATGCGCTACATGACCAATCACTGAGAAAGCAGTGATCCAATCAATATCCTGAACTGCAGAGGCTTTCTCATCCCTATCTCGGCCAAATCTCGTCCTGGTTTGGTGAGATGGGCTGATGCAGCCGGCAGAGGTGGAAATGGGTCTTAACACAATCGAAGAGTACAGAGATATTTCCGCATTAGGCAATGTTTCGAGATGCCCATACATATGGCTGATACTACGCTGTTATATATGACTTAACTATATCTACGCTAACTTGTGAATATTGTCTAGACGGTTGTTTGGTTATGACTGTCTTTATCGCTTGGGTCTGTTTATATTGATTTATGGCTAGAGTAATGTCGTGAGATAGCATCAAATGGCGGCGGGTGGAGAAGAGCAAGAGAAATTATGTATTAGAGGCAGATATATATCGATTTATCTTACGCCTCATGGGCCTTTGATGGGGTAACAGTCTCGGTTGCCAAAACCTCTGGTGACTCATCTGATCCTCTCGACTCTCGATCCCACTGGCCGTCCTTACTGCCAATGTGTCGCACCACCAGCCATGCTGGAAGGATGGCAATGGCCCACAGGATAAAATTCATGTAGATTCCACCGACTTGCGCAAATACCGTCAAGGAGGTCAGGCCATAACTGACGGCCTGCCAAGCAGACTCGGTACCTCGTAGCAGGGCTGCATATCGGATGACTTCGCCCTGGTCCTTGGCCAAGTGGGTGACAATGAAGTAGCTACATGGACGTTAGTTATGAGTCAGCAAACAATACATTGTAGAATGTGTCTTACAGAAAGAGGTAATTGATCTGAAATCCAAAGGTCAGGAAGATGTAAACACCGAACCCCGACCCAAAGCCGGAATCCTCCCAGTCATACGTAGGCAGAGTACGCCTATATCGTGTGGAAATCACTGTAGCCCAAAGCCACCACGCACCCTGGGTTACAACGATGAACCAGAAGGTGTATCTGGCGCGAATCTTTAATGGCACCTTGGTACGATCGAGGAACCACTATGTCGAGATATGTTAGCTGGATACCTATTGCGACAACAGTTTGACCTACGCCAGTGAGATTTCCAATTATGACAGCAACAATGCCGCCCAGGAATGAGCCGAGTGCTCGGGCTCTCACGGAGAACCAAACTAGAATGATGGAGTCAGTAAGTAAGTAAATGGCATCAGCGTGAGAAGCCTTACGAGAAAGATAGGTGAAATAAACAGCCTCTGAAAACACGGCCTGTCCGATCCAGAGGACGATCAAGAGAAAATGAGGCTTCATGAATGCCTTGGCTGTTGCCTTGATCTCGTACCACGGGTTTTCAACAATAGCCAGCTGGACCTTTTTGCCATCCTGACGCTGTACATGCTGAGGTCTGTTGAGCAAGAGAGCAATCAGAGCCCCAGCAGCTTGAATCGTGATGAAGATGATGTAGACGGTATAAGACACTTTGCCTGCCTTGTTCCTGTCGATATCCAAGCTGAGGTTAATAGCACCGCCAATGATTTGCCCCATGACACGGAACGTTAGCCACCAACCCAGAGACTTTCCACGATTCCAAGGTTCTGGATAGGCAATGGCAATGGCAGCCTCTACAGCCCAAAAAGTTCCTGCAGATATGCCACACAAGGCGGCGCCCAGAATAACGAGCCAGGTGGTGCCGAATCTGTTGTTTGTATAAAGACCAGCCGCATATGGAGCGTAGCCCATTCTGCACAACTTCTCAGCATATAGGCAGCTACCAAAGGTGGAAAATAAACTCACGTTCCAAAAACTAGAGCGCCTTTGACTCCGATATAGCGAATGATGATGCTTGAGAAGTAGCAGGACACGACCATGAGGCAGAATGTCAATGCATTAGCCGCATTTACGAGTTGCGGTGACTGACTCCCACCGGCTCCTAGAGAATTCATGGCTCCCCAAATGCCTGGTGCTGCCAAATTGCAGAGACCGAGGATGGTCATGTTGTAAAACGTTGATCGATACCATTTTACTGTAATAAAAGAAGATGTGATTAGCTTTCAAGCTCCGTCATTGAAGCTCTCATAATGGCTTATACCTGGATGTCGCTGCTCTCTAGGCAGCGGTGCCACATCAGACGAGACGAAACGGTCTTCTTTATCCGACATTGTGAGTTTATTTTCTCTTCAAGAAAATATATGGGAGATACTGTGAAGCACCAAAAACGAGACACCGCGCTCTTGAAAGGAAGTCTTCAATCTCGGGCATCTTCCTCAATATCAATCATTTCCCAAACCAGCATCCATCGCCAACGCCAGCTCCTCGCTATTCCAAAAGGGTTTAATCCGCCGGTACTTGAACTCCCGCATCTCTCTTGTTCAATCCGCGGACTGATTGCGACATCGGGTCTTTGGCTACCGATAGACTGGGTCTAAGGCGCTGCTTGCGAAACGCATGCTTGCCAGCACGCCATCGCGGAGGGGTTTATAGTGAAGATGATTGATTTGGGTCAAAAATCTAGATAACGAGTGATACAAGAGATCATTCACCTTTTCGTATACTAAAATGAAATAACTAGAGGTACGCGTAAAGAAATAGAGGTGAAGCTGCATGTATGCTATCGATCTGTACTAATATCACCGCCTGAACACCTTGTAGTTTGTAGCTTTGTCTATGCATTTTACTATGTATATACGTAAGAGGATTGTGAAGTTGATGAATTACACATCGATTCCATGTGTAGTATATCTTTTACAGATATACTAATGTTAAGCTGAGAAGGGGATCTCTATCCACGCATTCCACATACCGATATAGGCGCCGCCGCCGGGGTGGGAGAAGAGGATACTACTTTCCCCCCAAAATGTAAGCATCGGTTAAAAGCCACAAAGATCTAGGCCTCGAAACAAAACTTCGACTAATGCTGCCTATAATCTCTCGCCTGTGGAGGCTTCTTTTCCCAATCTGATGCTCGTAGCCTACGGAATGACCCACCAGTTCTCGTGAACGCTTCGCAAGTCAGCCTCTTCGGCGCTGAGATACGGAGTAACATCTAGTTCTGGATCGGTCTCGAGGTAGGTGCTTCCATTGCCGAAATACCACGCAAAACGGTTGCCCGACTCCGAGAGATATTCGTACTCCCAGTCCTCCCACCGTGGATCCTTCTGGACGACGGTCAGGTGTGAAGCGCTGCCGGGCCAGAGGCCGTGGATTCGGCCGCCTGGGACGCCGCCATTGTACCACGAACTGCAGTTCTCGGAGAGCACAGTGGTCTTGAAGAAGGCGTCGTTGTAGGCCGTAAAGTCATCGGCGGCTTTTCTGGAAGGAGAAATGGTTTTGATGCCTTCGCGGCCGATCTTGCGGAGGATCTTGGCGAAGAAGGTGATTTGGTTCTCCAGGTTGTGCGGCACGGTACCTGATCTCCCCGAGGCACTCGGACCGTGGATGAAGAGAAGGTTTTTGAAACCTGGCGACGCGACTCCCAGATATGTATAGGGGAAGCCATAGGTGCCCGAATGGCTCCAGTCGTAGCTCAGATTGGCACCTCCTGCACGAATGGGAAAAGGGGGCGCCATATCGGAATTGGCTCCTGTGGCGCAGAAGATGGCATCGACATCTCGGGTCTTGCCATCTACTGTCTCGATGCCCGTCTCGGTGAATCTCTTGATGTGTGTCTGGATGTACTCGACATGAGGCTGCGTGAGCGCCTCGAAATATCCCGGCCCAGGGGTGAGTCGACGGCAGTGGGGAGAAAAGTCGGGAATGATTCTGTCAAACAGCTCTGGCTTATCAGCCAGCCGCGTCTTGGCTAGTTGTGTGAACAATTCTTTTGCCTGGTCATTGACTTCTGAGCCTTTCAGCCAGCCCTTGAATCCTCTAAAGTATTGTTGCTCAATCTCCTTGCGGTACTTCAAGTAGGTTTCCGGGTCTTTGAACGAGTCCCGGAGCTCTTGAGGGATCGTCTTGGGCTCAATAGACGTCTCGTGCCCGGCAAATGACGCTGCCACCCAAGTATTATTCCTGGCGTAGTGATCTAAGCGTTCGACGCGCTTCTGAATGTTCGCAACGAGCTGAAGCCCACTGGCTCCGTTGCCGATGACGGCGACCTTTTTGCCAGTGACATCAAATGTCGGGTCCCAGTTGGAAGTATGTCGCAAGAGGCCCTTATAATCCTTGATGCCAGGATAGTTTGGCAGTTTCCAGGCATTGAATCTTCCGATTGCCGTGAGCACAAAATCTGCCCTTTCAACTCGTGAAGTGTCTGAGTTCAGATCATGCACATTGATCAGCCACTGGGAGGTAGTCGGGTCCCAATCCAAGCCCTCGACCCTCTGAGACAGCTTCAGACACTTGTACACATCATGCTTTCTGGAGAGTCCTTTCCAATACTCCAGAATCTCAGGGCCTTGGGCGAACTCTTCGGTCCACTGTGTGTTTGGGTCAAATGTTGATTGGTACGCATGAGCAGGTACATCACATCGCACTCCGGGATATATGTTTTCAAACCAAGTACCACCCTGAACACATGTTAATATTGAACTTTGTCAATTTGATACCCCAGTGTTATCACGTACAACTTCTGCATTCTTCTCGTATATTGTGAGTTTGATGCCTGGAACCTTTGCCGGTAGCAAGATGCCCGCCAAAACACCTGCAATACCGGCTCCGATGACGACGACATTCAGCTCTCTAGGCTGGTCTATGAAGCGATTCACAAGATCAATCTTGGGCACTTCATACGGCTTCGGGACAGCAGGTGGGATGGCCGTCTCGGTCACTGTCGGGCCAGGCTTTGGGGAGCCTTGCACAGTGGCCGGGGGAGTAGGCAGATCAGCAACGGTAGCCATCATGAGCCGGCTCTTGTCTCGTCTCGTCTAAGCTTTTGAGATTAAGCGTTTAAGAAGAGAAAAAGGCCGATCAAGGCGGAAAGGAAGACTGCGGGCGCCGTTGAGTTACTGGTTCAAGGTCCGTCCTAGCTCCAGGCGTGCGTGTAAGTCAAGGTTCGGATATCCATCAAGAGAGAAGAAGCAGATCCAGCAGCTAATAAACTACGCATGGCGGCTGCTCTTTTCTCGCAAAACTACCTATTTCGCACGCATCTTCAATTATTTGCAATCGTGCTAATCGCAGACGTCGATGCTGTGACCTGCAGTTGAGTGGGCTCTGAAACGCCGCCGTTGGAGATGAGCCATGTTTGTGAGCAATCACGCAATCCTCCCCGTAAACCAGCCCCTCGCCAGTGATACCCTCGCAGCATTAGCGACGACGTCAGCGCGATGCCGCCAGATCAGATGCCTCCGAAAACGGCATTGTCGGGGCTACGATGGTCGCTAACGCATCTAATTGTAATAATATCGGTTGCTTAGCCATCTTTAGTGAAATTTTGCGGATTGGGGCCGGCTGAAAGAGATGGAGGCGCAAGGCAGCACGATGCTACATCTACACGGCCTTTGTTATTTCGACGCTTTTATTTATTTGTTTTTTCCTTAAATCCTCGTTTTTCTTCCTGGAAGCTTTCATTTCTATTCTCTCATCGTCGCTATATTCTTGAATCTACCATGGCGGGAGACTCGGCAAAAGCACAGACTGTGCTGCTTCTCCACGGACCACGACAAGCATATCAGATTACCAACGGCTATGATGTGCCGCTGTTGGTTGAGGAAGACGAGACACTTGTACAGACGTACACGATAGGTCTGAATCCAATAGACTGGAAAGCGCCGTAAGGATTCCATCTTTGCGTCCCCAGGCGCATAGTTTGTGACTTACAAAGAAAGCTGACGAATCTGGCTATTGTACAGAGACTATAACTTTGGCATCGCAACTCTGCCATATATAGCCGGTCGAGAGCTAGCAGGACGAGTAGCCATCACTCCGAAGAGAAACTCTCGCTTAAAAGAAGGAGACCGAGTACGATGCGCCCAAGTTCAAAGGCAACGCTAGATGCATATTCTACAACAAAGCATGTTTCTAACAAATAGTCGACGTAGGTACTAGTGATTTCAACAGACTATCGAGATCTTAGAAAAGCGGCCTACCAAGAATACGTTGTCTCATCCGATTTCAATGTCGCAAGAATACCTCCTTCTCTCTCATTTCAGCAAGCTGCCGGCCTAGGAGTTGCATTCTCCGCAGCAGCTATTACCCTGGGGATATGTATGGGAATCGACTTTTCCTCCATCCTCGATGGACCAGACTTGTTACAACTCGTGCGTTCTGTGGAGCCAGAGAGTATACCGCAAGATGTGAGAGCAGAATGCCTCCACGGCATAACAGACGGCGAGAGAGCTGTTCCAGGAGACTGGGTGGCAGTATGGGGAGGTACGTGAAACTCGGCTTGCAGGAGGAATTCCCTTGTAAGCTAATTAATAACGTCACTTGTGCAGGATCATCAACATCGGCCAACATAACTGTGCAGCTCGCACGACTGGCAGGCCTCAAGGTCGTCACGATAGTTGACACAGCCAAGCATGGTCTTCGTATATCCGGCTGTTCCGCCCAACGGCCAGATCTTCTCATCGACAGCCATGACACAGACCGTGCCGTCGATATCATCAACAAGAGCGTTGGCAGCCAACTCCGCTTCGCGCTTGATACTCGTGGGCGAGACTCGGCTACCGTTTTACTCGAGGCTCTTACTCGCCAAAAGAGACTCAACGATGCGCCGCCTTCGCCTCCCCAAACTCCACGGGAATTGAAGACACAGACATCCCATCTCGTGGGATTGACGGGATTGCCCAAGGAAACAGCTCCAGAAGGCATCGCTTACCACACTGTTCCCATCAAAATCTTTCACTCTGTCCCCGCCGTGGGCGAAGCGCTTGTGCTGTGGCTGGAACGGCTATTGGAGCAGGGCCTGATCAAGCCGCCACCCATTATAGGGGTGGAGAGTGGCTTCGACGGCGTCAATAAAGGCTTGGATAGGATGAGGTCTGGAGAAATCAGCGGAGGAAGACTGGTGGTCGATCTACTGGCCTAGACAAAGTGTGTTTTCTTCTCTCTGGACTGCAGAAGTAACATTCCGATAGACGGCTAATATCTAATCAAGAAGCCAATTCATTCATTTACGCTCGCTATTGATGCTACCTGATTACTGCCTATATTTGGCCATCTTTGGTCTTTTTTGTTTTCCGTTTTGGTTTTTGTTCTTGTTCACCACCGCCACTCCGCCCCATTGATGCTGACCAGCTTCGCTGTATCGGCATCTCGCTTGCCCTCAATGATATCTCGGCAGCTCTCTCCACTCACACTGGGCTCAAGGGCACCCATCTTGCGGCGCTCTTCAGGCGAGTGCGAAAGTGATGTGGCCACAAACTCGGGATCGTATGCAAAGACCTTGACGCCGTGATCCTTCAGCTCATAGCCATCGCATGCAGCCAGCATGTTGAGCGCAGACTTGCTCATGCGGTACTCAGTAGCCTGGACGGAATAGTACTTGGACTTGGGGTCCAGCTTTTCAGCGATTGAGCCCAATCCACTCGACACATAGATGACTCGCTTCTCCTTGGTCTCGTTCTCAGGCTGGACTATCAGCAACGGCTTGAATGCCTGGGTAACGGCAAACGGCGCAATGGTGTTGATCTCGAGCGTGTTGCGAAGCCGCGTCATTGCATCGGCGCTTTCGTCGACGACGCCGGCATTGTTGACGAGGAAATCCACCCGGCCGGCCTCTGCCTTGACGGTTTCCACGGCTTTGGCGATGGACTCGGGCGAAGAGACTTCTAGTTCGAGAACTGAGATGGAGCTGCCTGGACGAGGCGTTATCGTGGCTGCGGCAGCCTTGCCCTTGGCAGCATCACGAGCAGCAAGGAAGACGTGATACGGAACCGAAGACTCAACGAGAGCCTTGACAATCTCGTAGCCGATGCCACGGTTGGCGCCTTTAGTTACATATACAAGTTAGCCTGGGCTTAGCTTGCCGGGATCGTCCAGATTGAGTGCTTACGCACCGGTGACAAGTACAACACTTGGAGCCATGGTGTTTCAACGTTTGGGGTTTGGATATGGGGAGCTGTGTCAAAATATGATTTTCTTCTATTGTCTATCTTATACCAATTGCAAGTGGGCTTTACTTCTGTATTTATACTCTTTCTCTCTTTAGCCTTCAACAAGCTAACGACTCGGGCAGAATACAAGAACCCACTCATGTCAACCGAAACCCAGGCTTGCTAGCGCCAGAGATATCTCGTTCTCGGACTTAAGCCGTAACCACGGCTTGCCAAGTCCAGCAACAATGGGAGGTCAGTGTTCACAATTAGTCATGTCTATACGCATTGCTATAAGAAACAGACTAGCTTCGGAAATAGTTTCGTATACCTCCATAATGCAACCATGCTGCAACCGTACTGAAGCGGAGAGGACAGACGCGAACTACCTTGTTGAGGCGGACTTTCTAATACCTAGTTCATCAAATTTACTGTACCGTATACGACTTTATTAAGCAGAGACAAGGTCACAAAGTTCCGCCATGCATGCGGAAGTCGACAGTAGTGCAGCATTTGTAAGCTGGAATGCGACGAAAAGCAAAATGTAAGCTAGAATGCGGCGAAAAGGAAAGGAGTCGCGAGCTAGGCGTGAGGGGCCTCTTTGCCCACAATAGTCAGGATAGGAAATTGCTCGAGGTCAAAAACGGTACTATCTAACATTGAGGAAAACAAAGGCAAAACAACTGTTAATTGCCGGATATACCTAGACTTCTTCCCTTTCGTCTCTTTACTTGCGATTTCCTAGAGGTACAAGCGTATACATATATAAGTAGTAGGTGTGCATTGTTTACCGACCTTCTACAGAGTGTATATAAGTACACAACATCATCTTTGCACATACCTCCGCCAGCCGACTACTACCCATTTTATATCTCTCTAATACTAACCTTTCTTTTCAAGGTAATGAGGAGAGTGCGACGAAAAGGGCATGTGGTCCTGACGACATCTTTACTTTATCCGCTGTCCATACGCCTGCCGTTTTCTGTTAAAGTCGTCTATAAAAAGGTGGTCAATAATACGAAACAACCAAGAACTTTGGGTTGGTTTAACTTCTCATTAACATCCATGTAAGTTTTACTTTTAGCTACAAGTACGTATAACCGCCTATAATGCTAGTAGATAGTAGGTACCAAGGTGTGTACAATAGAAAAGACATACCATACGGGAATCTTGTCAAGGTAAATGCGCACTAATATAAATTAACATGTCAAAACAATATGCACTGTATTACGATAATAAACGAGGATACATTTTACAGAAAATGTTACGTCTATTCTACAATAGAGGATCAGGCTCACTGCCCTCATCCTTGAAAACCTCATCGCCAATACTAACAATTTTATGTCCATCTATATCTCCATTGGTATCAAATTCTTCATCGTCGCTGCTATCGCCGGCTTGTCTAACATCCTAACTACTTCGACTCCTAAAACGTCTCACATTTACCGTCATGTCTTCTGTAACGGTGATCTCATGAAGCCGGTAAGAAAATATCAATGGGTAACAATCTTGTAAGCTCAAACCCAGTAGTTTAAGAATCGGTATTTCGGTTGCTCTGCCATCTCCGTCCACTTCAGCGCGACCGATAGCTTGATTTATGAAACGTTGGCTAATATTCATTTTTTTCCCAACAATTTGAAGCCCAGTTACGACCCAGGTTTGCTTATACGCCTCGTACCAAGCGAAATCGGGATCAGATGGGTCATTTATAGATAATAACTTTTCGGCGTAATCTTCAGGAGGCTGGAACGTGACCTCACTGAGATAAAGATCCTCAAACATTACCCGAATGCCTTGTGTAATTTGTTGTTGTATCTCAAATCCTTCGTCGCGTCTGATACAGCTTTCAACCAAGACCTAAATGTGGTTTGTCTTGGCTGGAGTGACTTGTAGTCGATGACTTGGTCTTTGTGCCCTTCATCCAACGTAAACTCGGGAATATTGGCGGTCCCTTCCTTTATAATTCCGCTTTCATGATCCTTCCAATCTGTCAACATTTGACCAAGCTGGAGACTACCGTTTGGTGTGCATTTTAGGCTTTCAACCAAAACCCATACCTCCTCCTTGTGTTTGGTTTTAGGCATCGTGCAAATAAGCGGCTGATAGCTGTATCACGTAGAAATCGACAACTTTATTACTTTACTTTAGTTGCGTGGACACAGATTTGAATGACCATGAAAGGTGCGAAACTCATAGATGCCGAGCCGAAACTCAGGCAGACCTTCGTCACATATATAGTGCTAGAAAGGCAGTTGGAATTAGAACCGCTGGGCTAAAAGATGGCACTGTTTAGTGTTCAGGTTGCGTTCATCATCCAGGTCGCGCCACCTTTCAGACCGCAGTACTGACCTGTGCATAAACGAGCATTGTTCATCGTGTTCAAATCCGCACAAATAAAGAATAAAAGATCAATTTAAACCCAACACAGGACTCTGTTCACAAAGACAATGCTCAGACTAGTCAATTAGCATGTCAAGGTTCGTCTCGTGCAGCATATACTCAGGACAAGGTTGATACCGACATATCAGCACAATCCATGTTCCCACTGTGGTAAATGAGGATTGTATATTTGATAGCAAGGCAAGAAAGTTGGCTTAATGCCTAAGTGAAAATGCAATGTTGGTGGTTTGGCTTTGGCAATGCATTGCTAAACAAAGTAAAATTACATCTCGTTTGAATGTTTGCGCAAGCTGTAAATATGAATAAAAACTTCAATATACGTTCAACAAAAATAACACTTGATCCACGTTATACTAAATTAGGGCATTTACCAGGATTTGGTTGATGCAGAGCAGCTTCAAAGTACAGCTTTTGGCGGGGATACTGTAGGGTGGTCGCAGACTTTTGTCCAAGACTAGCACCAAACTGATCTTGGATAAACGCGTGCCAAAGCTCCGGATTCCATCCAACACCATCAAAACCCACCGATAAAGCGCTCTCCCGCCACGCAAATATATCTGACAATACTGCTCATGCTCGTAAGAGCCACCAGTCGCATCTTCATTAGAAACATCAACACCGCTTATTCCGCGCCAACCAGAGGAGCAATGGCCTCTTCAGCCATACCGCCCCACAATGAAATCACAAAAGAGCAGTTCGCGTCCCATCTAAGCCAATACCCAGCCCTCCTTGAAGAAATATCAGAGTCCAAAGGCGGTACGTCCAATACCTTTTTTTGTATCCTACATTGAACAACAATTTCATATCATTTGTCGTTGAAATAAGAAAAAAAAATTAAGAAATAAAAAAAGTTCTTTCAGCTAACATCAAAGAAACACGCGACACGTGAGTACAGCCAAAGACGGCCAAAAGACGCTCTCTGAGCTGGATCGCTTCCGCTATGTAGATGCCGTAGAGACCTTTGACCTGAAGAACCCAAAACGAGATATGGAGCTTGAAGATATCAAGACGCTGGTAGAGTGGAAGCTGTAAGTTCCCATGCCAACTTTCACTCATCACCATCATCATCTTACATCAACAATGACTATCCATCATGACAAAGACTAAACTCATCCTGCCATAAACCCCAGACGACACGGCAAATTCCGCCCCAAGCTCCTCTCCCTCGTCTCCTCCAACCCCCCCGCCACAGTCTCCCAAACCCTCGACTTCGCCCGCAACTTCTACACCAACTCAAACGACGCCAGGGGCACCATCCGGGCCCTCGCCAAGCTCAAGGGCATCGGTCCCGCCACGGCCTCCCTCCTGCTCTCCGTGCACGATGCCCAAAACGCCATCTTCTTCTCCGACGAGGCCTTTTACTGGCTGTGCTGTGGCGGCAAGAAGGCGAGCATCAAGTATAACATCGACGAGTACGCGGCCCTGAACGATGAGGCGCGGGCTTTGGTCAAGAGGCTTGATGTGTCGGCGACGGACATTGAAAAGGTGGCGTATGTTTTGATGAAGGGATCCAACATGGCCAAGGACTCAAAGGCAGATACTAAAAAGGCCAATGCGCCGGCCAAAGCATCAAACCCAGCCGCCTCGGAGCCCAAAAAGCGAAAAACAACCTCTAACGATGAAGGTGTGAAACCAGAGGCAAAGGCAGAGAAAAAGGCGCTGGCCGAGGAAAATCCATCTGTGAGACGGTCGAAGAGGCTCAGAAAATGATACCGGTCACTGTGATTATGTTGTGTTTCCTATTGCATGGTAATCAGTATCTATAGAATATTCAAAATAAGAGTAATAAGCATGGATGAAGCACCAAAGACGGCGTGTACTCAATAAAATCGATTGAAATGAGTCAGAATAAAAGCTATGAATTTGGCTCGAATTATTTACAGAGTCAGTCATGCGACTAAAACTAGATAACGATGCGCGTCCCACAGGCCTTCCTACACCGCTCGTCCAGGCTGCTTTTGTCATTCTTTGGCTATCCGTCACAGTGATACATCTAGTATTCTAGACAAGGAAGAGCCGACGGATCGGCCGGGCGGGATGAAATGTCCCTCAAGGGCCCTTAAGACCATGAGTTTCTTCCTTCTTCCTTCTCACTGCATTACCCGGCGCTGTCATAACCTACAAATTCTGTAGGAGCAATATTTTGTTGCTTATCTCGACTTTTGGCTCTCGCCATCGATCTGAGTGGCGGCGTATTTATCACTGAGATCGCTGTACGCTTTGTTCAGCTGCTCAGCCTGCTTTTTCAAGTTCTGGAGGTCCTGGTCCTTCTTCTCGAGCTTCTCCTTGAGGGCAGCCAGCTCGCCAGGCTTTCCAGCAACGGCCAATTTCTCGCTCTCCTTGGTGTTCTTGTTGGTTCCCTCGTACATCTTCACCTTGTCCTCCAGGCGCATCACCTCAAGGATCATGACGTAGGTGCGGTTGAGAATCAGTGACAGGAATAGCGTAAAGCCGCAGAGGTACATGTTGCGCTGGGAGTAAAACTTGCGGGCCTGGACTTCAAGACGTTCGGATCCCATGATAGCGGCGGCACTATTAGGACAGTCATTAGCAAATTGACTTTATAGGCTTTCGTTTGCACCGTCAAGATATAATCGATCCAAATACGTACTTTCCCTTGGCACTCTGTTCATGCGCAGCCATAAGCTCGACCTGGACCTTGTACACTCGGTTGACGCTGTCGACGAACAATATCAGAATGAAGACAAAGGTGATTTTCATCCAGTACTGCATTTTGGCCACGAGCGGGCTCTCGGAGATGAAGCTGTCAAATCATTAGGTTAGCAAACGAACTAAATCATCTAAAAGATGTTTTGTGAAGCAGACTCACGTAAAGATCTTGCGCTTGATCTTGAATGGAAGTGGCACAAGTAGCAGCATAAACAAGCCCATCTCGCCCATGAGGAGCGCAAACACCTTGTAGCTAGTTAGCCCAATCACTCCATTCAATTTGGCAGCTTCCAAAACAAACGTACAAGACTGTAGTAGAGCGTCATGGTGATGTCGGGGCAATGGCCTCCAGCTGTGAGCTACAATTTCGCTGTTTTGTTTTCAGCGGGGGTAGCGGGAGAGGCTCGGCAGGTGCAGCCTCGTTTCGACAAGTGCAGTTGATCGTGAATATGCTTTCGTAGAGGGGAACGCAATGAATCTGCCAGACTATGGAGCCTTGTTTGCAGATTGATGGGGGTGGGAAGATGGAGAAGGAATGAAGAAAGAAAGAGAAGTTGGCGTTCTAGGCAAAGTGTTCAGTTATTCGTTTTGAGCTGTGGGTTCAGGTACCCCAGCCGCACAGCTCTTTCGTCAATCGCCCACGTCATCGTTGCTCGTTTTGTGGCTACCCGGTCCCCGCCCCCGCTACAGAGATGTGGCTTGTTCAACCCAGCTTCCAGCGGATTGGCACCGTGGCAACTGCTAGGAAAGTGCTTGTATTTTAGCTAAATAACTATATGTTTTGGCAGTCTCTAAATCTAACCTTTATATCTGCCTGCTCACTTACACCTTCAACCGTATAGTTGAGCAAAATCTGGGATCCTGACACTACTCATTTGCTGTTGTATACAGCTAGTGGGCGGCAGGGCTCTGACCAAGGCAGAACAAGCTCTGCGACTGCGCCACATTCCTTTCCTGGACATACGTTTTTTCATACGTATCGCTATTATCACATGCATGGCTCGTTCGGTTTCATGGTGGCTCCATGCAAATCTCCTTTACTTATGAGGACAGATTCCACATTTGCTTCTTACTTCTTATTATAAACACTATTTCCTAAATCATACAAAGTAATGCCTTCTCCTTTACAGTTAACCTCTTTAATCCAATTCACGACTCCGGCCAAGTCTCCATGATTGGTCTATACCTACGCAAGCTAACTCCATAAGTAGTGAGTTGTACAGCTCGTAACTCTCTGACATGATTAAAATGATTCCTCGTCTCTGAATTTAGCGGGTAGACGTCTGTTTCGTGACGTCCTGCTCCTTAATACTACATCCTGGTCTTCGCTATCCTCAATTTCAATAGCGTCTTCAGGTTCATGCCCTCGGCTTGCCCTGGTGTACTTGGGTGTTATTGCAGGAGTAGACATACTAGGCGTAGGTGTGATAGTAGAAGCGTTGATAAATGATTCTGGTTCAGACCGAGACTCCTGAGACGCGGCTTGGCTAAGTTGGTGAGGCTGAGGAGACTCAGCAGACGCTCTATTTGGCTTTGGGACGACTCGAGGATGTTTCCTAGGTCGCCCGCTGCCTGGTCGAGCTCCTCCTCGTTTGCTACGCGGCTTTGGCTCGTCCGCTACCGGCGGCTTTGTAGGCGTAACCTGCTCTGGGACTCTCTGAGATCTTGTTGTCTTCCGGAGTCGCTTCGAGTCCAAAAGTGGCACTCCTTCGGAGTCAAGACCAGATTCAGCAATTGATGCCACCTCCGTACCCGTTGGTTGATATTCCTCCTCCTCAGAGTCAGTTGTATGGTGGCGCTTTCGCTTGCGGGAATTAGCTTCGTCAATCATTCGCCTGACAGCCGCGGAATCATCGTCCGAGACTGCTGGAATCTCCCTTGCCTTTGTTGTTGCTGGTCTTTTCGTTGCTGGTCTCCCCACCGGCCTTGCTGTGGTTTGCTTCTTCTTTTTCGATTTTGGCGGCCTTCCCGCCGTTTTGTGCTCTATTTTAGGCACTTTCCGCGCGACTCGGTCACTTGTTTCGGCACGTTTCGGTCGACCAGCCTTTCTGGGCACCTTTGGTTTTTCTCCAGATTTGTGATCAAGAAGTTTCTTGGTCAGGTTCGGGAAATTTTCTCCATAATTGAAAAAGAGCTCCTCCCCGGCCTTGATATCCCTCAAGGCCGTAAATTTGATTCGGTATTCGCCGTTTACATAGAGAATTCGCGGAGTAATGTTGCACCCTTGTCTGTCATGTTCTGAAGCATGGTTGATATATCGGCTCAGATTGCCGTAAATAGCAGCATCGACCCAGATACCCTCGTTTTCGAGTAGGGTAAAAACGTATGATATGTTTGAATCTTCATCAAATACATCGCCCCGTCTTGCCTCTCGGCGGACACCCTCATCGTGGGTGATGAGCTCTCCCACGTACTCAACAATAAATTCGTCCTGGACAATATCTTCGGCAGTAAAGAGTCCGTAGCCAACCCCTTCGAGTTGACTTTGTCCGAGAAGAACAGTCTTGTGCCGACCCCGTTGTAAATCACAATTTTGACACCCTGTAGAGTGCAGGTAATAATCGTCTGCGTTTGCGGGATCAGCACGCTCAAAAGCGCCGCATGAGCCACATAATTGCGGATCACATTCGCGGTTGAGTTGAACGCATATGCAGGGCTTCGCGAGGCACGATTTGCCTTGAGAATGACAGGCGCAGCCCGTGAATTTATAAGAACAGTTTGCCTCTGTACAGCCGCAGAATCTCTCGCACAAAACCCCTGCATCTACACAAGGACATACTTTTGGAGCACATGGACCAGGGTGGGAGCAGGGTTCCAGTAATTCTCGCCGCTGATGCTCGTGAGTGATGGTATGCTCTTGCCAATCCCCCACGAGCATCTTCCGCTTACGATCATACCACGATATGTTTCGCGGTCGAGGAGGTTCCATAGGTTCCAGTTCTGGTACACTGACGTTTAATGACTGAAATTCCGCGTACACTTCATCGCAGTTTCGATTGAGGAATTCGGTGGCCAGGCAGATGGGGTCTATTTGGGTTTTGCTGAAATCCGTCGTGACGTACAAAGAGCGCAAAAGAATGCGTTCATCTTCAGACCATGGTTTCATCAAGCCAGTCGGGTCGGGAGGGAGTTTCAGGCGATAGCATCTCCGTTCGCAAGGATCATTTGCAATACTATTTGCCCCAGCTGCCGCTATTCGTTTCCTCTGCAAAATGTCTGACAAAGGTGCGTTGGATGACAAGGAAAACGTGCGCTTCCAGTTCTTGATGTCATACTCGCCATGGTCGCAAGAATGGCTAAAGCAAATGAGACATCCCAGAATACAGTACGTGGCCAGATTGGATTCGGCGATTTCGTCTTCGTTATCTTGCTGAGTAGCGGTGACCTCTTTGGCTGCAGTTTTAGTGTCCATGGCGCCGTCAATAGATCCATCAATGAATAGAACTTTTCGTAGTTCAACCTGCTTGTAGTCCACCAGATTTTCCTTAAAGACCAATTGGAATGCATCCTGAAACATATCTGCGGCCAAGTGCGCTTCTGGTGATAAGGCACTGTCATCGCTAGTAGATTTGAAAAGATCCGCCTTTTGTCGAGGAGTCGTTGAGTCGTCAGATTGGTTTTTCATATATTTGACGAGAGTGGACTTGTTGCAGAATGCTATATTGAGCTCTTTGAGCCACATATCCAAGTATAGAGAAAGAGCTGCAGCACGCTCGGCTTGGATGATTGCCACATGTTTCTCGTCGCGGTTCATGGGCTTGAACCCCGATTTGAGGTCAATGTCCTCCAGCTCTTTAAGCCAAAGGTTGTACTTGGCCTCTTCAGACCCCTCAAGATCTCGCAAATGGGGAACAAACGTCAACATGGTGTTGGGCATCAAGACATTCTTCTTGATTTCCACATGGTGGAACCGATAGGATGGAACAGCGTCCTTGTTGGTTTTGATGCAAACAACATTATAACGGAAATCCCGATGGTCCTTCTTGTTTTTGTTGTGCTGTTGGGCGTAGAGAGTTAACAAACGCAATTTCGAAGACTGGGTAGAAGAATGCCGAGTAGCTGACCTTGAAGAATCTGATTCTGACTTGTTTGCCCTTGATTTCTGGATTCGGGTGAGGATGAAGGTTCCGAAAGAGATCCAACCCATGATGCGTGCGCCATTCTCTACACTTTGCCGACTCAATGGCGTGCGCGACAAGCTGAGAATGGTCACTCCGAACCTCTTGATTGAACGTGCTGAGCCGATTGGCGAGTTTCTGGACAGTCCACTCTGTTATAGGCACAGTTCGAGCCGTGGGAGTCTGTACTGCTTCTGGCTGCTGCTGACGCTCTCGCGACGGGGTCGTTGCCGAAGGGGGCGTCATATTGCCCGCCGGTCTGGTGTTTGATGCGTCACCAGATTGTTTTGACGCCTCTGGCGCATGTTCAGCAACGCGGTCTGCCAAGGGCAAAGACGCGCGATCAGGGAGCGTTTGAGGAGCCCAGTCGCCGGCGATCTCACTATTGACCTCACTTGTGCAGGGATCCAGAGGCGCAGGGGGAGCAGAATGAGAATTTCTCTTCAAAGGAGGAGGACTGATGGGGCCGAAAGATGAAGCGACGCCAAATGGCGGCGGCAGCTTGCGGCTAGTTAAGTCTGGACGGGACAAGTGGCTTGGTTCGCCATCTCCCGATTTCGTGAGTGCTGAGTCGCGGTTTATGGCTCCGTGGGGCATCATCCTTGTCTCCGCGATATTTAAAACACCCTCTGCGCTGTAAACAGCTTTAAGACCGGCTTGTACCACTGGAGATGTGAGTTTCCTTCTCTGCAGCGGCGCCAGGCAACCAGGGAATATGAGAGACGACGGTAGACCCAGTTATGAGTGAACGGCCAAGATACGCAGGAGAATGGCAACAAGAACGCTGGAAATGAAAACGTAATTCAACAGTGTAAATCAAGACACAAATTCAAACCGGCATTGACCATGAGAGTCTCATTCATCAAGTCGGACAAGTGCTCGGCGTAAAATCATGCGAGGCTGACAATGGGCTTTGATGGAGATTTTGGCGAGATGCGTTGGCTGCCGTAGTACATGTCTGGATTCCTGCGTCGCGCAAGCCACAAAAACCCGGGCCAGGCGGCGGCTATCCGCGATGACCGCTACAGCGGAGAGGCAACTTCAGCAGAGCATCCCCATGCAGCGCATGGCAGTTGTTTGTCGTCCCGCCAATAACTGTGAATCCCAGCGCACAAGATTATGAGAACCGCGAAATCGAAGATGCTTTGAAACCGCGTCCTGCCTTGGGCACGCGAGCCCTGGTTGGCTGCAGTGTTGATTAGTCAGAGGTTATGCTTCTGAGTCCACAAAGAAAAGCTGCTGAGCTAGCCCCAATTTGGAGAGCGCGTTGGCCGCAGTTCTTTCATGCGAGAAGCCGCTGAAAGAAGGCTTGAAGCCGTGCCCTTCATTTAATTCTTTGTTTTGTAAAGAAAAGAAAAGAAGCTTCTATTATAGTTAAATGGACGCCTTGAGATTTTACAGGTTTGTTATTTCTTACAACCACTCATTATGATGTTGGTGCTCACAATGCCTCGGTTGAAGATTCTTCTTAGAGACCACTTATTGGGCTTAATACATACCTGCGTAGATTGCTCCGTGAGATTTGGAGATTTTAAAGGCGAAAAGCTGTCCACTCAGTAGACTTTCATTGTCAACTATCAGATAAGTATCCGGTTTGGAAGTTTGGCCTATAACATCTTGATTAAAGCTCCACGATCGTCAGCCAACAGGGGTCCAAATGTATAAACTTCCATCCATCGGCCTCTCCCAGCATCGCGGATGTGGAGCACCACACTTTGTACCTGCATGAGCGTCTCAATGCAGCTCGTCTCGAAATGGGTTTGACAGCCAGCACATACATTCCGAATGAGAAAAGGGACTAGGCGAGGCTCCGAGTATCATTGATCAACTGCCACGCTTGTAGATTCTGCATCTGATCTGCCTCCGCCATGCCAACAGCAGATGGCAAAGCCTGTACTTGGAGCCACGGCCGAAATATAGCACAAAAGAAGTAGAGATGGCCTGCACACGCACCCCATTCTTGATGAACACCCCACTGCGGGAGCTTTCTGCTGCAGTTGAACCCTGCTTAGCAATGAGCCAATCGACATGAAGCGACTTGATGCTGTGTGCTCATCCTGCACATCTTTTGAGTTTGGTTAGAGGAGCTTTGGTTGTGAGATGACCATTGACTAGCCGCTTCAGCTTCCACCAAAATATGCAGTGCAAGACTACTAATTAATTGGGGATAAGCAGAATCACGATCCGGGCAAAGTGCTCATTCAATAGCAAGCGCTGTGTTGCCGAAGCCACAGCTGCTCTGGACGGTATGACGGCATCAATCAATCACTGACGGGCATGAGTCGCGACTCTTGCATCTATCTCCCTGCAGTGTCTCAGTTGGTATCACTCATCATGCATTTTTGAGATCAAGACATTGTTCCTCCCCGGCAGCAACAGCAACAGCAACAGAAAAGAAACAGAAAAAAACAAGAAAACTGGCAAAAACCAAGTTGCTTTTCGGTGTCGACTCCGTCATTCGCTACTCCTAGGTTGCCGCTAGCATCGCTCATCGTCCAGCTTCTCCAACATCTCAAGCCGAATGCGGCATGGCCCACCAGCACAAAGCAAACCAACAAGTGTCTCAGCCCGCGGGGCTTGGCGTCAAGGACGTTCCAATCCTCCTCAAGGCTTGAGACACGCATTGCAGGTTACAGGTGAGCCTTACTAAGTCGCGATAGTCCCGTCGGTCCCGGGCCCTAATCTGACGTAGGCGCTGTTACACCCCAAGATGGCCACTGAACAGAGCCCAGCGCTAGTACTGAAGGGCTGCTAGGCCTGCCGTTAAGCTTCGAGCTCCCCTCTATCAAGGCTCAAACAGGCTGCCGAGCTCAGGCTACTGGGGCGTCACTGACATGACGTAGCTGCAGCGCAACAGCTGTGCAAGCCGATGACGATCCGCCAGCTCCGCGTAAATCCTGCCCAGCCAGTATCCGGGCAGTCTTATAATCACCTAGACTCTCCCCATCCATCCCTCCCACGTCAGATCATATTTTCTTCCCCTCGTCCCATTGCTGCAGACTCCGCTGCTGTCCCTTTCCTGTGTGCTCAATTCCTACCGCACCACTATCGCTCTTTTCTCCAGCTATAGAGGCTTCGTTATTCGCAATCGCAACCGCAACCTCTGTTAGCGCTCAGCCACACCGCCATAATGCACCGAACATACTCTATGCGCCAGTCCCGCGCACCCACGGCCTCGCAGCTTCAGGTATGGAGGTTCCGGAGCTGCTTTCATCGTGTACCACTGCCTCGTATAGATGCTGACGCAGTCAATGGATAGAGTCCGCCGCCACCCCCGTCGTCCACCAAGTCCGGCCGTTTCTTTGGCAAGGGAAGCCTGGGTGAGTGTTGCGATGGCCTTTCACGCACCAATTTTTCGCGATAGGATTGGCTGAGATGGCTCTCACGTCGATCCTGGCTCCTATTGTCGTATCTCCCTCAAGGGCAAAACGTGGCTGGTGTCAACTAACTGGTGAAGCAGGCCATGCTCTCCGCGGCCGAGCCGGTGGCGCCTTTGGGCCAGATCTGGCCAAGAAGTTATCCCAACTTGTGAAGATGGAGAAGAACGTTATGCGAAGCTTGGAGCTTGTCGCCAGAGAGCGCATGGAAGTTGCCGTATGTGATTTCCTCTTCCCTCGTGCCGTTTTGATCATTTTTGTTAAAAATCCGCCGGCTAACGTCTTTCTAGCAACAATTGTCCCTTTGGGGTGAGGCTACCGACGAAGATGTCTCTGACGTCACTGACAAGATCGGCGTTCTTCTCTACGAAATCGGCGAACTGGAAGATCAATACGTCGACCGATACGACCAATATCGCATTACCATGAAGAGCATTCGTAACATAGAAGCATCTGTCCAGCCTAGCCGAGACCGTGAGACCAAACCGTGCATTTGATATATACACGACATTTCATGCTGACCACAGCCAGGCAAACAAAAAATCACCGACCAGATCGCCCAACTAAAATACAAGGAACCAAACTCTCCCAAGATTGTGGTGCTGGAACAGGAGCTAGTCCGTGCCGAGGCCGAATCGCTCGTGGCAGAGGCCCAGCTTTCCAATATCACTCGCGAAAAGGTCAAGGCTGCTTATTCTTACCAGTTCGATGCCCTCCGTGAACACTGCGAGAAGGTTGCCATTATCGCTGGCTACGGCAAACATCTCCTCGAGCTGATCGACGACACTCCCGTGACCCCTGGCGAAACCCGGGCCGCGTATGACGGCTATGAAGCTAGCAAGGCTATCATCCAGGACTGCGAAGATTCCCTCACCAACTGGGTGACCGCCAATGCCGCCGTGAGCTCCAAGCTCTCTACTCGATCGCGAACTCTATCCCAGCGACGCCGTAATACTATCCAAGCCAGGGAAGAGGGCCACGACTTATCTCACCAGGATGTACCACTACACGACAACCAATCATGGGAAGCGCGAGGTGCAGAAGCTGAGAGTGAAGCAGAAGAGGAGGAGGAAGAGGAGTTGGAGGAGCCTCACCACTCTGTTTTAGGCAGCGACGTTGGTATGAATGGTGAGACACGAGGCCGATCCCAAGAAGTTCTCGCGGCTTAAGACGCCCGGCAACATATAATACGACAAAGAGAAAAAAAACTAAAGAAACACAAAAGCTAGGGGCAGGTGACTGAGATCCTCGGGCTTGGAGAACAGGGGCTAATACCAATAATGCCGTCGATTTGAATGCCGCTAACGTGGCGGAGGAGTTTTGGACAAGGCTGGGTTGACTGCTTGGCTGGGTAAATTTGCTTTGTATCTCTATCGGATAGCTCTTTGGCGTGTGGCTATTCACTAATACCTTGTTGTGAGTTGTAAAATGTTTATCTGGATGAGAATAACTCCTTAAATATACACGTCTATGTACCCAGCTCTGGGTGGTCCTTATATCTCCCATCTGAAATAGATGTCAACCGTTCAAACGCCGTTCCATAATTGCATTTCAAAATTAAAAGTGCCGTCCCATGGCCTCTGTAGAACGTGTTGATCCAATATTCCCTTTGTAAAATCATGCCAATTAGGATTTCATTTGGCTCAAAAATTGTTCCACTTCCATCTTCACAATGTGCTGCCCGGGAACGACGATCAGGCCGAGGTATCGAGACGTCATGTCCAAAGACACCGAGTCGCCAGAGGTGTTTTCCGCAGCGGCGCCGACTTCCTCTTTCGAAGGTTGTCGGTATTCATGCGTATTGCCTAACACGAGATTCATGTCCTATGCAATCGACGGTCAAATTAGTGCTCCAGAAACTGATAGAAATGCGACACTGATGGCAGTGGCTGCGGGGATACAAACCGGGTCAGTGCATTTAAAGGTTCCCCGGAACATGCGGCCATCGGTCGTGTGGATGCGCAGGTTCTGATTCAGGAGAGACGAGAGGTAATCGTGAGCCTCATCTTTGTCCATTGCGAGGACTGGCCTTGACCTGGAGCAGCTCAATGATGGAGGTGCAAGAGGAATCGACGCTCGGAGGAAAAGGTGCAGCGGATCGCCATGCAAAGCTCCCTGTCAACGGATCTCTAGAGCGATAAGCTCAGTGGGCCAATGGATAAGATTTCAGAGCCCCTGCGTGCTCCACCCGCCTCTGCTAATAGCGTCACTGTGGAATTGATCAACGCATCGTGAATCTTGAACCTCTTCGCCGCATTCTGGTGAAACGGACATTTGCCCATCTTTTCACATCTACGGATTGCTGTTGAAGCGAGTTGAGCTCGCATAATCATCATCGCAATGCTCTCTTCTCTTCAATAGCCGACACAGTCAGTCGCGGGCCGTCACTAAGCCCGTGCCGTCACCATGGGCGTTAACGGTCTCTGGACCGTGATCCAGCCGTGTGCACGGCCGACCAATCTCGCAACGCTCAATCGGAAGCGTCTTGCCGTGGATGCATCGATCTGGATCTATCAATTTCTCAAAGCTGTTCGCGATAAAGAAGGCAATGCGCTTCGCAACTCTCATATCGTAGGATTTTTCCGGCGCATCTGCAAGCTCCTCTGGTTTGGCATTCTGCCGGTCTTTGTATTCGATGGCGGCGCCCCAGCACTGAAGAGGGCAACCATCCAGAAGCGCAAGCAGAGACGTGAGGGAAGACGAGAAGATGCCATTAGGACGGCAGGAAAGCTCCTTGCTATCCAGATGCAGCGCCTTGCCGAAGAGGAGGAAGAAAAACGCAGGAAAGAAAATGAAAGACCACGAGCATTGAGAGCGGTGGAAGAGGAAGAGGAAGTCATTCCCGATGCCAGCAAATTGGTCTATGTGGATGAGATTGGAATGTCCCAGCAGGAGAGGATGCGGAACCGCAAGTTCTATAAGCAGGATGCGTATCACTTGCCCGAGCTTGAAAACGGCATAGCATCAATGGGAAAACCAGATGATCCTCGAATCATGAGCGTGGAAGAGCTGGAAGAGTATGCGCGCCAATTCAATAACGGAGAGGATATCAATCTGTATGACTTTAGCAAGATTGATTTTGACGGCGACTTTTTTAAAAGTCTTCCGCCGCCGGACAGATACAATATTCTCAATGCTGCTAGACTGAGGAGTCGTCTGAGAATGGGTTTGAGCAAGGAACAGCTTGACGACATGTTCCCTGATCGCATGGCGTTCTCGAGATTCCAGATTGAGAGAGTAAAAGAGAGGAACCACCTCACACAGCGGCTTATGTATGAGGTCGGAATGTTGGGTACCGATTTGACGCTCAATGTCAATGCTCGAATCGCTGGAGAGAAAGATCGAGAGTATATCCTAGTCAAGAATGAAGGCGTAGAGGGAGGTTGGGCGCTCGGGGTTGTCAGCAAGGAGAAGGATGTTGGAGAAGCTCACAAGCCGATCGATGTGGATGCCATCCAATTCCAATATCAGACAAAAGAAGAGGAAAGTGAAGAGGAAGACGATTTCGAAGATGTGCCCATTGTGGGCATTAACCGATTGCCCAAAATATCACAGTCTGTTGCTGCGGGCCTTGAGGCCGCTCAAGATATCAATAGTCGGCGACAACAATTCTACGCAAGCAGCAGGCAGGGAGCTGTCAATGAAGCTGCTGGCGAGGGCTCCCTATTTGTTGATGGACAGGTAGAGCCAACGGTGAACTTGCTCGACGAACAGCCTATGCATCCCGAAGAAGAAGATGATCTCAATCTCGCTATTGCTCTATCATTACAGAATCAGCACGGTATTGGTCAGGATTCCGACGAGGGATCAGACGTCGAGGATGAATCCCGAGAGAAGCCAGAGTGGACTCAAGTCGCGGTGGAAGCACCTAAGCCTATTATTGGTCGCGGCGGGGGCTCAATGATTGCGCATATTGTAAACAATAGAGCCAATGCTGCCGTTCCAAAACGACAAGAAGTCCCAATCACAACGGAAAGGGAAAAAAACAGTGATAGCGAGGACGATATGCAAGCAATTTTGGCCAAATCGCGAAAGATGAAACAGGCTCAGCCGAAGCCAGTATTCGAAAACAAAAAGAATCCATTCGATGGACCTCTTCCATTTCCCAAACTAGATTGGGGGTCTTCTCTCTTTGCGAAGAAAAAAGTGCCAGAGGAGAAACCAATCGTAGTGACGGCTGGTGGAGATGCCGGACCAGAAGAAGAGGAAAAGGAAGACGAGACAGGTGGTGGCTTTGAGGCTGAAGCACAGAAAGAAGACGGTCCTAAACCGCTTCCTCCTTGGCTAGTGGATAACGATACGGATATCCGAGAGGCCATTCAGCAACAGAAAGATGTTGAAAGAGAGATAAATGCTCAAGATAGAGCAGAAATGGAAGAAGAGGAAAGGCTTCGGAAACGAGAGCTGAGAGATCAACTGATTGAGATTGAATCTTCAGACGAAGAAGATGGCAATGGTGATGTGAAAATCATCGAAATACCTCCATCACCTGAAACGGAACCAATTCCCAGTTCCTCGAAGAGTAGAGAAAGCAAAGAAGAAGATGCAAGCATGGAAGGGCCTGCTGCTGAATCAACCGCTCAGGAGAATAAGGAGGAAGATGATGACGAATCACCGGAGCCAGAGTTTGAAGACCTTCCTATACTTGAGGCTCCCAGTGCCCCAGTTGTGTCTATTATGGAAAAAGAAACACAAAACGGCCATGAGTCTCCGGAGCCTGAATTTGAAGATGTTGAGCCATCAGAAAGAACTTTGACTCAAGAAAATCTGTCAGATGAGCCCGTTTTATTTGAGGATATACCTCTGGATCAACCTCCGGCAGAGGTTATTCCTGGGAACATGACAATTACAGACGAAGAGCTCTTTGGCGGTGAAGAATACGATGAATTCAGCGACCCTGAAGACGAGGAGTTATTGGCACAAATGGCTGGAGAAGCAGAGGAACACGCTCGATTCGCCAGCGAACTGAACAACAAACCTACCGAGCAGAACAGGGAGATTTATGAAAGAGAACTGAGAGCTCTTCGAAGTCAACAGAAGAAAGATCGTCGTGACGCAGACGAAGTAACGCAGACCATGATTACGGAGTGTCAAGCATTGCTTCGCCTCTTTGGTATCCCTTATATCACTGCGCCCATGGAAGCAGAAGCGCAGTGTGCAGAGCTAGTCCGACTGAACATGGTAGACGGCATCGTGACAGATGATTCAGATACCTTCCTT
This sequence comes from Trichoderma sp. CBMAI-0020, assembly GCA_030708095.1. Lineage (NCBI taxonomy): Eukaryota > Fungi > Ascomycota > Sordariomycetes > Hypocreales > Hypocreaceae > Trichoderma > Trichoderma sp. CBMAI-0020. Next base: position 3,615,643 of record JAJNCI010000001.1, read on the forward strand.
TTTGGAGGAACGCGAGTTTACAAAAACATGTTCAACAGCAACAAATTCGTCGAATGCTACGTCGGCGCAGATCTCGACAAGGAATTGTCTTTATCTCGAGAACAGCTCATCTCTCTCGCTCAGCTTTTGGGGTCAGATTATACAGAAGGGCTACCCGGAGTCGGCCCCGTCACGGCCGTGGAAATCCTGTCCGAGTTTCCCGGCAAGGATGGGCTTGATCAATTCCGCGAGTGGTGGCGTGACGTTCAGTCCCAAGTGCGACCCAAGGAGGCCGATGCTTCGTCTTCTTTCCGACGCAAGTTTCGCAAGTCACAAGCAACAAAGCTCTTCTTGCCGGTTGCCTTTCCCAGTCCAGCCGTCTACGAAGCCTACCTTCATCCCGTGGTTGATAGCAGCACGGAGCCGTTTCAATGGGGCGTGCCTGACGTAGCGGGACTGAGAGAATATCTCATGGCCACGATTGGTTGGAGTAAAGAGCGCACAGACGAAGTGCTTGTGCCGGTCATTCGGGATATGAATAAGCGAGAGATTGAAGGAACGCAGAGCAACATTACGAGATTCTTTGGTGGGAGTGTCGGAGCTGGCGCCAGGGAGACGTTTGCACCCAGACAGAGGGTTCAAGGAAGCAAGCGGATGGCGGCTGCAGTGGATAGACTGAGGGCGAATATTGCCGGCGAGGGGGCGGCTCCGGAGGTTGATGAGAGCTCAGGGGCTAATAAGCGGAGGAAAACAACCAGAAAGAAGTAATCACGAGAGAGGGTGTTACAGGAACTGCGTGATTGAAACCTGATTGAAGTGGAAAGGATCTCTCGCAATAAGACGGTCAAGTTGTTAGAGCGCAATGTCTTATAGAGCTTATGGAATACATCCCATGTAATGAGCACGTGCTGATTCAACCCCATTTAGGTAGTCCAAGGACAAGCCATTGCCACTTCATTTCATGATGCGCTTGCCATAATGATTGAATCAAATACAGTCTCATAACCAGAATAAGAAGATAACATACGCATCTTTGCCCGAGAATGCTCAATGCGAGCACCGCAAGCAGCCACGGCACGTGACTGCTCCAAGCATCCGTCCTTCTAGACGCTTCACTACCCCGCGGCTAAATCCCGGAATCCTCCGTCCCGCCCACGCCATTTCCAGCGCCAGCAGCTCCGTATGCGACGAATTGATTCGCCGCGCGCCGCGTGGGCAGAAAGCAAGAGAACTTGCATCTTGATTTTTTTTTCCCTTCTGCCAATTTGCTTCTGAAAAGCCCTTCGTCCTCCAATCTCCCGCCAGTACTCCTCCTGCCTCGCCTGGGATTATATTCGTCGCTTCCTCAGCTTCTCTCTGCCTTTTGAAAGATTATCCCGCCAAGGGCACATATAAAAAAGAAAGAAAAGATGCCGGGCATGGATCAGCGTGAGCTCGAGTCGCGCGTAAAGGCGCTGACCAAGGTGGTGGCCGCCAACGAGCCTCCGGAGAATGCGCTGAAGCTGCTGGAGACGCTGAAGAAGGATGCGTCACCGACAGAGGAGATGCTGCGGGTAGGTGTCCTTTTCTTTTCGGCGCATCGCTAGGGTTATTTTTTGGGAGGGTGATTCTGGGAGAAGGGAGGAGGCCTGGTTTCCATTCTTCGCACGCTTTGTTGTCTTGTATGGGCAGTGAATTGGGATGGATTGGATGTGCTCCATTCAGACTGATTAGCTGTCAAGTTTGGAAAACGTCACCCAACTGACCCCCAGTCACTGTCCATCATTGCCTCCAATCGAGCTTTCTTGTACTGATATATATATACCCTCTCTTTTTTTCTTTTTTCTTCTTTTTATTTTTTTACTCGTCTGCAGCTATCTTCAAAACCTTTTGTCTGACATCAATTGTCGCAAATCTACTAGGCCACGCGCGCAGGTGTTTTCGTCGGCAAGTTGCGGTCAAATCCCAACAAAGAGATTGCTCGAGCCGCCTCCGAACTGGTGATCAAGTGGAAGAAGCTCGTCGAGCAAGAGAAGAACTCCAAGCTGCAAAAAGCGAAAATGGGCTCACCATCAGCTCCCGCGGCCGCATCGCCGCCCAACCCATCCAGCAACGCATCCTCCGTCGGCGGCGCCAAGAAGGCGTTCAAGGGCGACCCTGAGAAGCGCAAGTTCGACACCGACGGCGTGAGCATCAAGCGAACCGAGTCCAACGTCCGAAACCAGTGCATCGGCCTCATCTACAACGGCCTGGCCTACCGATCGATCGAGTCCGAGACCGACGTCATCGCCAGGGCTGTTGCCGTCGAGAGCGCCGCTTTCACGCTCCTCAAGGGCGAGACCCCCGAGTACAAGAAGAAGATCCGGTCGCTATTTACAAATCTCAAGAACAAGTCGAACCGAGACTTGGGCAAGCAAGTCATGGCAGGAGATATCTCGCCCGAGAAGTTTGTCAACATGACGGACGAGGAGCTCAAGAGCGAGGATCAACGCAAGATGGAAATCGAGCTGGAGAAGGAGAACATGAAGAAGGCCCAGGTGCCGATGGCGGAGAAGAGCATCAGTGACAGTCTGGAATGCGGCAAGTGTAAGAAGAAGCGAGTCAGCTACACGCAGGCGCAGACACGAAGTGCCGATGAACCGATGACGACATTTTGCGAGTGTATGAACTGCGGTAATCGTTGGAAGGTTTGTTCCCCCTTTCTCTCCCTGTCTATCATTTTCGATGCGCTCCAATCGTATCATAGATATGTATTAACAAGAGATATTCTATAGTTCTCGTAACGAGGCGACGAGAAAGAAGATTTATGAATGATAGCGCCGCGTCTGCTCCAAGGGGCTGGAAGACACTATTTCAATGAGCTTTTTTTATTCTTCTTTCGACGGAGTGCTTGGGGTGGACTTTTTCTAGGATGGGAGTTATGGAAAATTTAATCTTGCTTTTTCAGGAATTATTATGAAGGTCTCAGGAACTTCAGGCGCCATTTTTTTTGCTTTTACTTCTACTTTTTTTCTTCTTTTTTCTTTGTTCTTTCTTTGTTCTTTCTTTGTTCTTTCTTCTTTTTTACCATCTGAACCCCTCGTCGGTATGTCGTTTTTGGCGATGCGTGCACATCACGAACATGGTGGTGCTGTGAAGCCATGTACTCTATTTTTTCTATTCTTTAACTTAGATCGCTAATAGATCTTTGATCTTGTTCCGTTACATCTTTTCTCATATCATACATATGTACTGCTGCTTATAGAGGCCACTCTTGTGTACTGGGCCATAAGCTCTTGGTTATTTAGCTCATCATTCCGATATTCCCAGCTCAGTGAAGAGATCTGTGGCCTCCTCTTCCTCCAGGCCCATTTCTTTGATATTCTTCCAAAACTTGCTCAAATGCCGAGTACCAGAATCGCACAGCAAAGTGACGACCCTGCTTCCAGGAGGAAGTCTCATTGCGGTGACAACAGCGGCAACACAGTTGACGGAGCTGCTGCTGCCCACAAAGATGCCGTCATTTTCGACAAGCCACCTAGCCATACGACAAGCTTGATCATCCGTCACTTTGACGGCGTCGTCGAGCAAATCTCTGCCGATTTCGAAATTGTTCGTCACCCGGTTGATACCGATTCCTTCCACCATTGTGTCGACTTGCTGTCTCCGCCGGGTGCCCTCCTTCTCGGTAGACGAATACATGACGCCGTGCTTAATCTTGTTGTATAGCCCGCTTCCCTGGGGATCTGCCAGAACAACCTTGAGGTTGCTCATCTTCGCATCCAGCTTCAAGTACCTCGCTACGCCCGAAATCGTGCCTCCTGTTCCGGCACCAGCAACGAATGCATCGAGATTACCATCTGTCTGCTGGTAGATCTCCGGGCCTGTGCTGACGGCATGGGCTTGCCAGTTGGACTCGGTTTCGAATTGATTCGCAAAGAAGCCTTTGCTGCCATCTGTGGAGGACTGGGTATGCTCGATGGCGCGCCTTCGAGCCAGGTTCACAAAGTGATCGGGGCTGGTAATGGGGGCAACGGCAACTCTCTCAACAGTCGCGCCCAAGTGAATCAAAAGGTCCGATTTTTCAAAAGCTTGGTCATCAGGCATGCAAATGTGGGCTTTGTATCCCTTTGCGCGTGCCAGAGTTGCAAGAGAAATGCCCGTGCTGCCTACTGTTCCCTCATAGATGGTGTCGCCTTGATGAGGCGTCAAGAGTCCCTGCTTCTCAGCCTCAAGAATTATATTGAGCGCTACTCGATCCTTGGGGCTGTTCCCTGCCCCGTTGAGAAACTCGGCCTTGGCAAGGATTGTGCGGCCGGTGGCATGAGAGAGAGAAGGGATCTCTATGAGGGGCGTGTTGCCGATACATCCTTCGATGCCGTTGGATGCAATCGCTGGGGCACGAGACGAAGATGGCATAGGCTCATGATCTTCCAGCTGCACCGGCGCCATCCAAAAGAAACTGCTTCGTCGAGGATCCGTTGATCGCACATTGCTGGGCTTACGCCGAAATGTTTTATGCTGATATCGGGACTCCAGCTCGGGATACAGCTCTTTGAAGCCCAGGGTAGCGACGATGCCGGCCGTGAAGGCAACGGCAATGGCTGCCGTGCCATATGCTTTGGGATGGTCGCTCAATGACATGCTGCTTTCAGTTGCCGGATACGTCTCACCATAATCATGACAATGAGGCCCCCATTTCTGGAGTATGTTGAACTCGTCAGAAGTAAAAGCATGAATCACGCGAGTTGGGAAACTTTCAAATTCGAGACTCTTCTGATGTCATCTAGACCCCTGCAGAAAATCAGCGCCAAAAACGGTACGTACCCAGGAACCGGTTCGCGGGGCAGCCCTACTTCCCGGAACAAACCACTTTCCGGGCCATAGCTGCGGGATCTACCCCAATAGAATAGCTAAAGAGAAAACATTCGATTCTTTTTTTATGAGGTTATCGTGATCTGTTCGAAAAAACCACAACCGCAAACAGAGGTGGGAGGAAAAGATCATGGATTCTCCCATTGTGGCTCACCTCTTCCGGCAATTGTTTCGGCATCGCCCGCGCGGATGCCAGGGCCTGCGCAATGGCCTCGCCAGCAGGCCTCACCGGCAGCCAGCTCGCGGGCTCGTGAACAAGGCCTCGATAGATCGGGGCATGAAGACAAACGAGAGTCGCTGGCAGCAGCGGACGCACATCTTGCCGGAGGACCGCAGAGAGGAGTTTGCAGAGTACCCTTACATCTCGCTGCAGGAGCTGAAAATGAGGAGTGAGCGGCCGCGGAAAGTAAAGATGCTGCTCCGGGACTTTATAGACGGTATGTGATGATGTTTGGAGGATTATGTGCGGTACGGGATTTGAGAGAGGCTGACGGTGGAAACGTCACAGATAGTCTCTACAACCCCTCATACGGCTACTTCTCCAAAGAAGCCGTCATCTTCAGCCCGGGCGAGCCCTTCGACTTCAATTCCATGCGCGACGAGCTGGAGTTCCAAGCCGACCTCGGCAGGCGCTACACCGAATTCGAAGACCTCCTCGACGAGCACGAGGGCGAAAGCGCGACAAGACAGCTCTGGCACACGCCCACGGAGCTCTTCCGGCCCTTTTACGGCGAGGCCATTGCGCGCTACCTCGTCTCCAACTACCGCCTCACCACGTATCCGTACGACGACCTGCTCATCTTCGAAATGGGCGCGGGACGGGGCACCCTCATGCTCAACATCCTCGACTACATCCGCGCCGCCGACCCGCAAGTCTACGCCCGCACCAAGTTCAACATTATTGAAATCTCGTCTTCGCTCGCGGCCCTCCAGAACCGCCACCTCCTCTCCACCGCCGAATCGCGCGGCCACGCAGACAAGGTCGAAATCATCAACAAGTCCATCTTCGAATGGGACCAATACGTGCCCTCGCCGTGCTTCTTCCTCGCCATGGAGGTCTTTGACAACTTCTCCCACGACGGCATCCGGTACGATGTCAGCACCGAGGAGCCTCTGCAGGGCCACGTGCTCATCGACGGCGACGGCGACTTTTACGAATTCTACGTCCACGAGCTGGACCCCCTCGCCGCGCGATTCTTCCGCGTCCGCCATGCCGCCACGGGGGGCAACTATCCCAAGCCGTACCCTTCCAACCCTGTGCTCCGGTACATGTCCACCAAGATGCCCTTCGCCGCCAACCTGTCCCAGGCCGAGTTCATCCCCACCAGGCTGATGCAATTCTTCGACGTCCTGGAAAAGTACTTTCCCGCCCACCGCCTCATCACCTCTGATTTCGACTCTCTCCCCCAAGCCATCAAGGGCCTCAACGCCCCCGTCGTGCAGACCCGCTTCCAGCGAAAAATGGTGCCCGTCACGACTCCCCTTGTGAGTGCCTCCTCTTTGTCCTCCCTCTCTTGGAAGGAAATCAATAACTAATCAGTGTTTATGCAATACAAGGTCCACCAAGGCTACTTTGACATTCTCTTCCCCACAGACTTCAACATCACTGAAGCCATTTACCGCGCCATCACCGGCAAGCTCACCCGCGTCATGACCCATGGGGACTTTATGCGCCGATGGGCCTATGTCGAGGATACGGAGACTCGCAGCGGAGAGAATCCCCTCCTGTCGCATTACAGAAATGCCAGTGTCATGGTTACTGTATAACTACGTGTATATGTATATAACTATAGACCCCCCCTTTTTTTCGCGAATTGTATAAATACAATTATGAGCAATGAACTAGGCTATTACTTTCTAAACATAATCTCTATATGTCCCACAGGTGAAGCTCAAATTCGTCTATATTTTTCTTATTTTTTTTTTTGAGACTTTTTGTTGTTTCATATTGCTACCCATCTACCGTAGTTTCCTTTTCCATCCATGCATATAAGCCTTTCAATTTGGCCAAACACCATCTAGCTACTATAATACACAAACTCCTCCTATTTAAAGCTTCAACTTCTCGTCGAGCCATTTCCGTGCAGTCTCAACAGCGTCCTCAATCTTCTCCGGCTGAGTTCCCTGGCCTTGGCGAGACGGCTCCTTACCACCGGAGCGGCCACCGATGACGTCGGATACGGAGGCAGCCCACTTCTCAGCAGTAACTCCCTGTGAAGCCAAGTGCTAGAATCATGACATGTCAGTGAAAAGGATTCTTCGATTTGATATGATCAATGGGCAGAATGCTTACTGTTCCAACATAAACTCCGTGCGCAACTGCGCCTTCCTCCTGGCTACCAACAAACAGATAAACAGACTTTTCCTTGTACTTGGACTGGTAGTGTTTGATGACCTCGCCCACCGCCTTGGCATTGGCGCTGATGGGCAGTCGGCCAACGAACCACTGGCTCTCCTTGTTCGCCTCAAAGTGCTTGGTAACGGTGTCGAGAGCAGTCTTGGATTCGGCCTTTTGCTTCTTCTTCTGCTCGGCAACAACGGCGTTGGCAATCTTCTGGAAACGCTGGTTGAACTCGTCCTTGGTCAGCGTTGAGATGACCAGCTGGCTGAGATCCTGTGAGACGGTCTTGACTGCGGCCTCCTTCTCAGGGCCAAAAGGAAGGTTATCGAGATCTACCAACTTCTGCTCAAACAGCTTGGCTTCGCGCTGGACCTTGTGAGCAGCTTCGCCGGTGTAAGCGATGATACGGCGGATACCCTTGGCAATACCGCTTTCCTCAACGATGATGAGATCCTTGAGCAAACCGGTCTGCTCCACGTGGGTGCCACCACAAAGCTCAACACTATACTGTCGCCAATCAGCCTTCTTGGGATCGGCAAGCATTGTGTCAACGTCCATGCCGATTGACACTACGCGCACGGGGTTAGGATAGGTCTCGCCAAAGACGGCACGAAGGCCCTCAATCTTGAGCGCAAGGTCTAGCTCCACCTCCTTGGCGTAGATCTTATGGTTGGCACGAATGTCCTTATTTGAAAGCTCCTCAATCTTCTTCAATTCTTCAAGCTTAACCTGGGTCTTGTGTGAGAAATCAAAACGCAGCTTGTCGTTGTCGACCAGTGAGCCCTTTTGGTTGACATCCTCGCCGAGCACTTCCCGCAGGGAATGGTTGAGAATGTGTGTGCCAGAGTGATTGTTACGGATGGGAGAACGGCGAAGCTCATCATATTCGCAAATGACCTCGTCGTCAGAGTTGAGCTCTCCGTATTCAATGTAACCGCTGTGGAGGACGTAGCCACCAAAGTCTTGCACGTCCATGACCTTGAACTCGACAACATCGTCAATGACGATGCGGCCAGTATCAGCAACCTGACCACCAGACTCGGCGTAAAAGTTTGTCTTGTCCAGCAAAACACCAATGGCGGTGTTGGGGGGAATATCCTTGGTCGACTTGGTGAAAGTCTTGCCGTCGAAGATGTACTGCACTTTGCTCTTGCTGTCGCCCTTGAGGTACTTTGCGTCGTCGTTTGTTCGGGCGACCTTGAGCTTTGTGTCGAGCTCGGCAATCTGGTGGACATCAAGCTTTGCAAATGTCTGTACTGAGTCCTTGACAGCCTTGCTAGCTTCCCTGGCCTTTTCGCGGGCAACTGCAACTTCGGCCTCATCGATATCCAGGCCTCGCTCTTCAGCCATCAATTTGGTCAAGTCGACAGGGAAACCAAATGTGTCGTAGAGTCTCCACACAACATCTCCATCAAGCTTCTTGACGTTATCCTTGGCAGCCTTGGCGGCATATCTCTCAAATTGGGCCTCACCACGATCTAGGGTTCGGGAAAAGGCCTCTTCTTCCTCGTCGAGGATCTCCTGGATATCTAGCTGCTTCTTGGCAAGATCGGGGAATTGCTCGCCCATCTGCGCAACCAAGGCAGGAAGGATTTTGGAAAAGAATGATCCAATCTCGGCATTGAGGTACTTGCGAGCATATCGGACACCACGGCGGAGAATTCGTCGAATGACATATCCGCGGCCGTCGTTGTTAGGCACAGCGCCATCGGTAATGGCAAATGACATGGTTCGGATGTGATCGGCGACAACTCGGTACGCAGTATCAATGCCATCAACATCATCTGCGCCATACTTGTCGGTGTATGGCCTCGCGCTCGTGACTTCCTCAATTTTCTTGAATAGAGGGGTGAAAACATCAGTGGCGTAGTTGGAGGCGGTATCCTGGAGTGCAGACACCAGACGCTCAAAGCCCATACCGGTATCAATATGCTTCGCGGGAAGGGGCTTCAGGCTTCCATCCTTTTGTCGGTCGAATTGCATGAAGACGAGGTTCCAGATCTCGACAACCATGGGGTCGTCCATGTTGACGAGGCTGGCGGCGTTGCGTCCTCCGATCTTGTCGTAGTGGACCTCACTGCAAGGGCCGCAAGGACCTTGGTCACCCATCTCCCAAAAGTTATCCTTCATGTTTCCGGGAATGATGTGATCCTCGGGCACGCCAGTCTTCTGCCACAGCTCCTTGGCTTCCAGGTCGGGTTCGAGGCCAAGGGCTGGGTTGCCCTCAAAGTATGTAACATAGAGTCGTGTGGGATCCAGGCCATACACCTTGGTCAGGAGCTCCCAGGCCATCTCGATGGCATCCTTCTTGAAGTAGTCGCCGAACGACCAGTTGCCCAGCATCTCGAAAAAGGTGTGGTGGTAGCTGTCCTTGCCGACATCGTCGAGATCGTTGTGCTTACCACCGGCGCGGATGACCTTTTGGGTGTCGACGGCGCGCTTCAGGCTGGACATGGGATCGGACTTGTTGACGGTGCCCAGGAAGATGGGCTTGAACTGGTTCATGCCCGCATTGGTGAAGAGCAGGGTCGGGTCATTGTGAGGGACGACGGAACCAGAGGGCACTGGGGAAAAGCGTCAGAACACGAGTAACTCTCCACGGCAGGACGATGCGATGCATATGAGAAAAGAAAAAATGAACCGGAATACAGCATTGTAGCTATACAATGCAATGGGCAATGGGCAATGCAGGCAGCAACAGCAGATTCCATGTCTGGTGCTGCGCGACTCCGCAAAAGGCTCGGCAATCATCTACACGACCCCGCCATTTGGAGGGGAAGTTGGCGATGCAAACAAAAAATGTTTTTTTTTTTTTTTTTTTTTTTTTTTTTTTTACGTTCCTTCGACTTACCCAGCGTGTGACCCCTCTGCTCAAAGAAGTCAAAGAAGGTCTTGCGCACCTGCGCCTCGGGCCAGTTGCCCGTCATGCTTGCGAATGTCTGGAGAAGCCTGCGCTGCAGCAGGAAAAGCTGGTTGTGGTTGAGGCTCGGTGGCGATGCGGAAAGGCGAGGGCGATGCAGGGTCGAGTGCAGCGATGCTTCGGCGGGCAATCGGCGGAGGGGCTGCAGCCGTGGCGGGTGGGTTTTGTAGAAACTTCTACAAGAGTGACTCAAGCCTACAAAGAGCGAGGGCCGTCGCCCGCTTCTGGCCGCCGCACAGCAGCTGGTGCACTGTGACTGCGGCCTGGCCAGCGACCACATCAGCGGCAAGCAACAGCGCGCAGACAAAGCTGCATCACCCGTTTATTGCAATCCTCACCTCGACTCGACTCGACTCGACTCAATTCCCGGTCCGGCAGCGTGGCTGGTGATCCAAAGGCGCAGCCGGCGACGCGAGTCTCTCAGCAAAAGGCGGGCGCAGAAGCAAAAAGGCGGGACACGAGCGAGAAAAGCAATCTGGCAGCGACATGCTGGGGACGCAGAGCCCGTCTTCGCCCGCGCCAGGCATTCTTATGGAGGCTTTCGACCAAGCGAGGCACCCGCGGCGCAAGAGGAAGGCCGAGTCGCAGGACAACGAGCGCCTCTCCAAGCGACTCAGCCTGCTGAACATTGGTGAGTCGTTGCGGCTTATTGATTATTTTTGCTGTTTTTCTTTTCATTTCCCTTTTGTTTAATGGTTTTCATGCCCAATCCCGTCATTCAATGCAGTGCAATCCATCACTTCAGCGCATGTCACCCACCGCCGAGGCATGATTAGCTAACCTCTCGTCCCGCCCTCGCAGAACAAGGCGGCTCCAAGCTCTACGTCCCCGTCGAGACACCATCTGCCCATGACAATGCAGGCGCAACTTCATCGATAAGAAATGCACCGAGACCACCGAGCGACGATGAGGCGATGCAACTGGACGACTCCAAGCACAAGGTGTACATCTACAACCTGGACGACGAGCTCTCCTCCGACAGCGACAACGACGACGGCAAGCTAGTCTTCTTGCCGGATATCCAGAAGCACCTCCAGGAGAATCGTATTCCCAAGCATATTCTTGCAAACGACGAGGGCGAGCTGGCCGGCATGCAGCTAGTCCTCTATAGCGACCCCAAGTCCATATCCGTGCCGGAATCGCAAGACGGTGTGCGGAGGGCCATCATTGAAGCCCGCCAGCGAGCAAGAGACAGACAAAAGAAACCAGACACCAACGAGACGCACATCGATAGCATGGCACCAGAGGCCACCACTGAGACGATGACGCACGTCGACCCTGTGCCGAATAATGCTTTCCCTATTCACGATATGTGCGATGACATGGATATTGATTAATGTGTGTTCGAGTGACCGTTTTACAGCTAAAAGTACAGGACAGCGCTAGACGCGCAATATACCCGGAGTATACATAGAGTTTGGGAGTTTTTGGTGTCTTTTTGTTTCTTTTTTTGTCCTTTTTTTTTTCTACTGGTCTCTTTCCTTCTATTGGATTATCTGCTTTGCTTATTGTTCCGTCACTGCCAACTTACTCTTTCTAGGTGCTCAAGCATCAAGGCCGACATTGCAATTGTCGTCCTGTGCGGTGTCTCCTACCTATACTTTGAGCATGGCCTCAAGTTAATATACATCAGTTCCCGTTACAAAAGTCTCGTGAGCAACATTCCATCTTCAACCGTGATACCGTTGGATATTCTCTTCCATGAACCCAAGTGTTGTTTGAATTCGCAACCACGTTTATCTCGTCGCTGCAACGGGAGGCGGTCCCAAGGGTATGTCATAATAGTCTGGCGCAGGGTTTGCTTCGGCCGGTCGTCTGGTAGGCTCCCGCGCGTAGTCGACCTTTTCTACATCGGTATGGCCCGAGTACATGGGAAATTTGGCTGGGTCGTATACCGGTGGGGGAGCCGTGGTGCCCATGTAGTAGCCACCCATTGGATTGTTTGGCTGCGGTACCCATCCGTTTGCCTGTTGAGCTGCAGGTGGCTGTCTGGGAGTTCTGACCAAGAACTGTTCAAGACCCATTAGTACTACTGCGCAGGCGATGGCATATAACGATGCAAAACTCACCCTGTGATATCTCAGCGGCGGCAGACCCTTTCTGACTCTTGATCGCAGATGCAGCCAGCTTCCCAAGAGGAACGACAAGATCAACACGATGATGCCTGCCATGATGGACCACTTCACGATGAATGCTTGCTGTTGCGTGCGTTAATGATATGTCCAATCGACGGGAAGCTGGACCACCTACTTTGCTGTATCGCCACGGAATAATCTCGTTATCCTCCCTCACAAAGCCAAAAGGCACATCGTCGTCTCGCGCTTCCAGCGCCATGAATCCGATACTAGGCATCTTGACGGTTGATATCCTTGAATCAGAAGAAGTTTTGTTCTGGGGCGTGCAAAACGATAGGAGGAGCAAGTAAGAGAAAGAGGGAGAGAATAAAAAGAAGTAAAAAGAAAGTAGCACAAAAAAAAATGAGGTCAACAGAGCGGTCAAGCACCAGGCTATCAAGCAGAAAGAGCAAACTTCAAATAAAGGGAGAAGGAAAGAAGGGAATACAGCAGTGAACAAGAAATGCCCAGCATTCGTTGCTACAGTAGGACCAAAAAAAAAATGTCTTGGAACTAGCAGATGGCCCTTGTATTTATTAAAATTGCCCATCTTCATTTTACTGCTATTATCTAATCAAATAAATGCACGAAGTTACATAAATCATCCATTTCAATCGGCCGTTGCTGGTGCACGTAACGGCGTGGCTGTGCCTTGGCATTCTGCGGCAGATTGTGTTGCGAGCGCGTTTCACAGAGACGAAACGGAACTCCTGGATTGCACATCCCTCCCAGTTTGATCTGCCCGGCTGCCTCACTGCCGCACTTTTTCAATGTACATCTTTTTCTTTCTTTTGAAATTGAATTTATGCACAGTGTTGGGGTGGTAATCTATACATTATGATGGCAATTGACCACACGTTTCCCGCACGCATCGTGTTTCTCTCCCTCGGTGGATGATTACGGTGTGGAGGAGAGACATGCAATCATCGCCACAGCCGTGGTAAGACATTGCCGGTAGCAAACCGAGCAAACGGGACGGAGTGCATTGATGAAGAGCAAACATTGCCCGACATGGACCCCAAAGGGCTGTACAGTTCACCAAGGGCTGCTATCCAGTGACATCTCATATTGCGAGTCGATAATACTAGCAGGGAGTCAAATCGGCAATCTCCTTTGTACAAGGCAAACACTTATTGGCCAGGTAGCTTTCAATTTGTTTTGTTTTGCTTTACTTGTTTTTTTTTTTTTTTTTTTTCAAATTTACCTTCTCTCATGCCTGCCTAGACAAGCTTGCTTTACAAAGATGGCCCAACCCAGCTTCAACCAGCCATCTAATGCGCCTCAACAACCGCAGCGGCCGCATTCACCGGCCGCGGCGCATCACGAAGCGCCTCCTTCTGCCTTGCCGCCACCGCCTGCTCCTCGCGAATCGACTTGAGAATCTCCGGGTACCACCGCTCCCCCACGTCCGGGTGGCTCTTGACCCTGTTGCGCAGCGTCGCCTCGCCCAGCGTGCTCGCCACTGCGCCGCTGCGGAACGTAAACTCAACGTCGTCGACGCGCCCGCCGTTGCGCTGCACAATCGCCTGCCTCTGCTGCCGGATATCCTCGGGCACCCTGCCAACGCCGACCTGCTCCAACTCCTCAAAGGTGGCGTCCAGCTTGACGCCCTGGAAAAAGGGGATGCTGAAGCGCGCGCCGGAGCCGGCCGGCGGCGACAGCACGCGATGCGTCGTCGACACGCACACGCCCTGCGTCAGCGCCTCCATGCCCTGCCCAATGGCCACCACCAGCGTCCTGTCGATGGGCGCGGCGTCGATCCATTCGCCCTGGACGTTCTGCACCTGCAGCCCGCGGTGGTCCGTCGCCTGGAGCAGGTAGCTCGTCAGCATGCTGTCCTTGTGCGGTCCGACGCCCTGGCCCTGCACGCCCGCCGGCAGCCCCAGCTCTGCCAGGTCCGGGTACTTGATGATCTTGAGCTTGTGCTGCGGATCGGCCTCGACGTACTTCTCAAAGGCGTCGCGCGGCAGCCTGATGGCCTCGGCAATCAGCGACGTGAAGTACATTGTGATTTCGCCCATCTGGCGCATGTACTCGGTGTAGGTGCTGCGGAACTTGGGCGCGCTCTCCACCGACGGCCACTGGTTGGGGCCGAGCAGGTTGTAGAACGCCGGCGCGTCTGGGCCGGGGAGGACGTGTTCAGTTGAGAGATCAATCTGCTCTCTGTTGTCTACGGCGCCGGCTGTGATTTCTGCGGAGAGCTGGGAGTAGCCCAGGAAGGATGGCGCATTCTTCATTTCAATCTTGAGCCTGTGATACCTTGTTCAGCAAGAGCAACTCGAGTAAAGCAAAGCCTTGGTGGGTGTATATACATATATATGTATATATATATATATGTATATATATATATGTATATATGAGGATGCTTTAATCATACTTTTCTTCCCGGGGAATGTCAAAGAAGCTTTTGCCCTCTTTGATGACTTCGTCCCATAGCTCATCTGAAATGCCTACATTCTTGAGATACAAGAAGCCCACCTCCATGAGCGCATTGCGAAGCTGGTCGAGGAACTCGGGTTTGGTGGCTGGATCCCTGGACAGCTCCAGGTCGAGGATAGGAATCGATGTGAAGGACATGACGCTGCGTGGTTGACGAGGCTGAGTTCAGTTTGTATAAGAGAGCTGACGGAGCCTTGAAGCAGTAGTGCCACACACACACACACATACACACACAAGCTTAAATACCTAAAGTCCAATCTGCTTGCTTCCAGAGGGAACCGCTATGGTTTATTCGAGCTTATAGGTTCGAAAACCCAGCCTGTCTGCCAATCTTTATAGCGACGTCAAAGGTGGTGCCAATGGCGCCATACGCTTGAAGGTCATATATCTGCCCATCTCTCCACTCCCCCGCACTGTAGTGCCGGCCGACCCCGGTAAGCGATGGCCAAAGAGGCAAAAAGATGTCAACTTGGTGTGCTTCGATAAAACGAATCTATTACATACTGTAATACTCTTCATGCTGTATATCAATAATTTGTAGGGTGACTAAACAAGGAAACAAAAGGATTTTTGCGTAAATCGGAACACCACATCCTTTTCGCCGATACCCGAGATGAGGGTTTTATGTACATGTAATAGCGGGTTTGTTCCTGCGTCTGATATCTTTTGCACTCCGCGATATCTCAGCAGATGACCCAAATAGCCTTCTTTTGGCCATACCAAAGACACACATCTTTCTCTTTTATATATTCCAGTCCAACTGTAGCATTAATTCTCCCAAAAATAACACGATATTTTTCTTCATCTTTATACAGTACCAGCTGACAGCGGTTTAGTGGCGAGGAGGCTGGTCACCTTGTAAAACATGTCTTCGATAGAAGCTCCCGCAAAGGCTGGCGCAGCATCGAAAATGTCTGCCAGATATTGCTGCGGTATAATGTTGGCTTGGACATCGTCATCTTCCATCTCCACGTCCTCGTCTGCGTTCTGAGCCTCTTCCATCTCATCGTCGCTCTCAGCATCTCCGCCAAGAACGATATCGAGCTTGCCATTCTCAACTTCTTCGGAAACACCGTCGAGTCGCAAATCTTGGAGTGGCTGAGCAGCGAGAATGGTCGAGGCGTTGGATCCCTCAGTGATGGTCCAGACTTGAGCTACGTCGTCCAGAGCGACGAATCCGCTGGTGCCGGGCACTGAAACAAGGCTCACAACCCGGTGAGGAGTATTTCGAACAATAAGCGGCTCTGGGTTGCTAGGGTGGAAGACTCCTATGCTGGAAGTTTCGCCAACAGGGAGAGTGATGGCAAAGTTGCCGGACACTGAGTCAACGGCCAGCTGCAATAACTCATCGGATCTAGAACCCTTGGGCATGACGATTCCATACCGCAAGTCATCGCCCACAACGTCGTAGACATGCAGCTCCGCCGAAAGCACGATAAGATATTGTGATAGAACTCGCAGGGAATGCAACTGCCTCTTCCAAAGCCCTTCCAGAATCTTGACAACTTCGCCAGACTCTGCGTTGATCACATACACGGCTCCCGTATCAAGTGCGCCGAATGCTGCGAACAGCGTAGAGCCGTCTTCTGAGAATGCAAGGCGGCCTTGAGCCTTGGCGGGGACCGAGGCGTCATTAGGGATATCTGCAATGGCATTGCGACCAAGTCCATCGCCAATAGGGACCACTTGGGAGCAGACCCAGGTGAATTCCGTAGTGTTTTCTGATCTTCGCGAGCCTTGTTGCTGGCGGGCCTTTGGCCTCCATAGGCGAACAATACCATCTCCGGCAATGGTGGCAAAGCACGCTGAGGCATTGTTTGACGCAAGGTCGAGAACCGTCTCGGGGTGGCTTGTTGCGTGTGGCGCATTCACTCTCGATACAAGAGCAATCGAGCTGTCCTCATCATTAACTTGCCAGAATTTGAGATATGACTCGTGTCTCTCCTTGAGGAATTGGTCTCCCGCATCGCCACTGACGATTCCAGCGTCCCTGCTTGAAGGAACCCAGTCGTCAACACTAGCCAGCCACTTTCCGTCCGCAGAAAAGGCGATATGTGTGACGACCGGCTCTTCAATGGCGTAACCCTTGTTTGTCAGGTTCACATCGGTAGGCTGCGTGCGAGCCAGTGCTTGCTTAGAAACACTCATAAAGGTTTCGAGATCAAAAGTCTGCAACAGCGGCGCTGAGAATTCTCCCGTCATCGCAGCCTGACGGCCATTGCCAACGCAAACGTGGAATTTGGAGGGCTCGGTTGCCTTGATCGCAGCAGGTATAGGCCGTCGTACTTGGTTCGCTACCGACCAGACACGCTGTACGAGCAAATCTTTGGGCGTCGTAGCCTCAACGGCGGCAGACTGGATTCCAGATACATATGTTGTCGGCTTCAGTTCAGAAGTCGATAAGACCATTGTTGAGTTATCGTCCAAGTGTACGACGTACGATGAGCCGCTGGAAGATACGACAATGTTCTCTATGCTGCCAGATAAATGCGGCAGGTGATTTCTTCTGTTGGTATCCATCTGCCACATGACAAGGACGTTTTCAGAGCCTCCCGAGATCATATAGTTACCTATCCCAAATGTTAGAAAATCGCATTAGATAAAATGCATCTATAAAACATACCATCTCGAGACCATTTGACGGCATGGACTGCCTTTCGGTGCCAGTGGAACTTTTGCGCTTGGATTCCATCTTTAGCTGAGTTGGATTTGCCAAGTGCTTGACTCCTAGACAAGGCATCGTGGTACAGATAGATGGCTCCTCGTGCTCCACCAACAATAACATCCACCACTTTATCGGAATCCCGTTGCCCTTTGCTCTTGTTACCAGAGAGGGCCGAGGCTGAGTACACCCTGAAGTCAAGGGTGGTGATGAGATCGGGGACATCGAAAGAAAAGAACTCGTACTGAAGCTGTTCGAAGCTAGCGGGCTGCTCCTGTGATGCCACACCAAGGAATAGAGTCTCGTTGAAGGCGCCAACCAAAACCAGGCCGTCTTGGCTAGACTCAATCAGGTGCAGTCCATTGCCCGGCTTCTTGACGGACAATATATTCTTTGATAGAGGAGAAGACAGAATATCGCCTCCATATGCAGTCAACTCCATCCTATTTGCGCTATTCGATTCGGCCACCACGACGATATCAGCCTTTGCGCCCGCAGCATTCGTTGTCGTCACTGTGATGGCTTTGGCAGTCCCCGTTACAGTCTGGAAGCACTGGTGCGACTCGTTTGTCTCTGTCCATTTCACATAGTAAATGTGACCATCTGAGCAAGCTACCCAGATGTATTCAGGGTTCTGGAGAGACAGCCGAGTCGCAACAATGCTTGCAGGAGAGTCGCCATTTTGCGCGGAGGAATCGACGACGCCTATCGGAATTCGTCTCAGGAGAAGCGAGTCGCTAGCTGTGTATACTTGAACGGAGGTGTTGTAGGTCAAAATTAAGTACCTGAAGGACGTCAGAATAGGTAGCCTTTCCGGTAGCAAATGAACTGGCTTCTTACTGGTCATCTTGAGTTAGGATCGGATCAATGTCAAGCATTCTACCACCCATGGGCTTAGAGAGCCGCCAGCCAGTTTCTCCGTCGTGAGAACGGGCAACAATATCCTCCCCATTTTGAAGCTTTTCAGATCCAACATCTCCATTGGCCGCAGAATCGGCCTGCGGCTGTCTTGATCTCTTTGTTCGCGCGCCGGTTTCGTTTAGGTCTCTCTTCCTCTTTTTGGTCGGATCGTCCTTGGGCTTGGAAATCTTGCTGCCCGCCATTTTGACAAGAGTTCAAAAATTGCCAAAATGAAGAATTTTGGAAGTCAATTGGCAGGCTCTAGCAGCAAGTTACTGGGTCAAGGTAGTACTAGAAGCAATGCGCCGCAGAAATTTTGGTGCCGCCGTGAACTTTTTCCAGCTATCAGCGATAAGATAAGCACCGCGCGGCAGAACGTCGGCAGCAATAATATTTTCAGCTACCCGCGTCGCTTCAAGCAACTCTTCCCGCTGCCAGATTCTCTACTGCAAAAGCTAAATTCATCATCACATCGCCAAAATGATTATTCCCATCCGCTGCTTCTCCTGTGGAAAGGTAGGCACCCAGATACCTTTTCCAGCACCAATATGGACGATGACTGATTACAATAGGTTACTGGCGACCTTTGGGAGCGCTATCTCCAGCTGATCGCAGACCCGCGCAAGACCGATGGGTATGGAATCCTTTCAACTGTTGAGGCAGGCATTGGGACTAACTCTGAGAAAGCGATGCCATGGACGAATTAGGTCTGAAGCGCTATTGCTGCCGACGTATGATCATGACGCACGTCGACCTCATCGAGAAGCTTCTAAAGTATGGCACTGCAATCGAGATTCGAAGATGCCCCCTGATTGCTAATCAATCTCTTAGGTACACCCCCGATGGACGCAACGAAAAGAAGCAGAGATTGAACGAGTCGGCATAAAGTTTTGAGTAAATAGAAAGATGTGATGCACAGCTTGGCGTTTTTTGGATCTTGTTAATACGTATTTTCTGGCTTGGCGCAAGGACGAATAAAAAATTAGATTGCAACGATGGCGGCGAGGCCGCAAACACGCCGTAATAATCGAACGATGAATTCTACTTTACTCGCAATATTGCAGCACCTTACAGCAACCAGGGCACACACTGCTGATGTCTTCTCTTCAGGACGGGATAAAGATGAATCGTGAGACGGTATGTGGGAGATCTGCATATTTCACAAAGGCTCATATCTGGCTTTGGATTGGATTGTGAGGAACAAGTATCGTTCTACAAGGCAAGGATCCTGTCCAATACCACATATACGGCAGTTAATATTGCAAGATACAAGTGGATAATTGCAGACCTAGCTATTCACCGCTTCCTATCGTCATGTGCGTACGCCACAGAGTAGTGATTCTCAGAATGCACGTTGGTTAGCTCCCAGTCATCTAGTCCTATCAATCTCCAGCACATATCCACAGAACCACATAAATGAGTCGAAGCTATCAAATTAGAGAGCCCATCTTGATTCCAACATCATAAAGCAAGACGACAAAGCTACGCACCAACTGCAATCCATCAATGCAGTGCGTAGTAGGGTGGGTATTCATTACAAGGATATCAACGCGAAGGAATGGGCGGGCAGCTTTTAGGTGGTTATTGTCACGAGAGAAGAAGGCCTTTAGCTGTCTTATTTTCCCAAGAGCCTCAACTACTTACCGGTAGGTCAAAGACTAGATCCTTGGGCTCGCCGCTATGTATGCACCCATCGAGTGCATTGCATAAACGCCTCTTCAGCTGTTGGGTGCAAACCTCCATCCTTTAGTACGACAGCTGGCATTCACTAGTGCTAGCTCACTGCATCTCTATTGGTGTGTTGGTTCGAAGCGGCCATGCTTCCATGCAGCCTGCTTGATGTTGATTCGTGTAAATGCGTTTCATACTATCAAGTGGCTAATCCAGCGAGGCTGGTTTATGCTGCGGCTACCGTGGGGAAAAGCGTTTATATAGGCATCCACGGGAATGTAGTTGAGATAACAAGTGACCACAATTTCGCCGCGACCTGCCATGATATTTTGCTGTGCGAAATAACTTGCCAGTGGTAGTAGACCTGCACGAAGCTGTGAGGTTTCAGAATCAGGACAGCAGCGGCCCGAGAGTGGACCGTTCCCATGCGTACGGCGCAAGTATATGATATATGAGTGAACTTCGTACCACTGACTGCAATAGGCCGTCACGATGTGCATCACTATAGAAAAGAGATACTGCCACATGCAGTGCCAGTTCAGCAGAATCCCACGCCAAGCCAAGAACGCAAGCTGTGGGTGCGACGCAAAGAGCCTGTAAAGCTTCCATGCCCGACTTATTCCCTTTCTGCTGGCCTCGAGCGCTGCTCTACGCCCGCCGGGAGCCTTCCATGTGCCTTATCTGCATGTCCTCACACACACTGGTATCCATACTTGTACAGACAAGCATCTGGTGACTCCGCCCAGGCTCGGGGAAGCAGAAAATCGGCGACCCACCAGCGGGTGCTTCGAGAGAGGCTGGTGGGCCTTTGGCCGAGCCTAACCAGCTTTGTAGCAGCAGTAGCGCCGGGACCAGATCGTCGGGTCGAGCGCTGCCAATCAGCGGGTTGAGAAACTCTGGCTGCGGACTGAGCACAGGGGTCGAGGGGCATCGCGGACCACGAACCGAGCAGATTGGCGCTGTGACAAGAAACGATGGTGAGAGGGCTGGAGTCTTCACCTCTGAGTCGAGCAGCTTCGCCGAGGTTGGGCTGCTGCTCGGAGATGGAGCTTGCTGGGTTAGACGTGGCGGCATGTTGGAAGCAGTTGCTGCGACCAACAGCATATTTGTGTTATGGACACGGAGAGCAGTTCCGTAAATAGATGGCATGGAGCACGCATTTGGACTGGGTGGTCAGTCAATCAATTGCGAGTCAGCAGCCCAGCCTTGCATCCAAGTGTCAGCAGCACGGTTCCGTGTTGATGGTCGTGAAATCCTCAAGCCATTGTTACTCCAAGAAGGAGCTCGAAAGCCATCAGCTCTCAACTTTTCGGATGCTCTCTTTTTTTTTCACGCTCGACCTCGCATATTCTCCATGCACGCTCGACCAGGGGTCTTGGTTCGTCGACAAATCGTGACTAGCATGTCATCCACCTGAATTAAGCGCCGACGCCTGTCGACTCTGTGCATGCTGCATCCACTCTGCGACCGATCGTGTCTGTGAGTGGCCAGTTGCTGTTTTCTAAAGGTCCTCTTCAAGAACTGGATGCAGCGCAGCAGTTCCCCCGCCCCGGTCGCGTCGCATTGTCAGGCAAGGCTTTCAAGGTTGCAGTGTCCAACAGACAACGAGGAAGCGAGAGAAAGGTGATTCTCTTCGCTGTGGGCATTGGGTCCTCTTTTGTTTGCGAGCCGGTGGTAGCAGCATGAACAGTTGAGGAAAAAGGCAGCAGAAGCCACTGCGTATTCTGGAGATATCTTGCACAGGTATGAGGTACAAGGGTAGATTAGGTCTTTGCGTAACGTCTGCAATGCTCGTATAATTGTCGTGATTCACCCAAGCAACACTTTGCTCTTTAACGTAGTTGACCCATCTGCGCTCTTTGCGCAAGCCGCGGCTATTCGCGAGACTGCTGGCTTGTCATTTCTTCTTTGAGCGACGGGCATCGTTGCCAGCCCTCCACTCTCGGCTGGGCGAGCGCGCTCTGTGAGCTGATTCCCCCACGAAGGCGCATCCGCCAGGGATTCGCGACGCCTAGCAGTCAATTATCAGTTGACAAGTATCTGAGTACTAGCAGGATCAAGAGCACGGCAGATTAAGCGACGGACTGGCGGCTTGCGTCTGTTCTTACCCACCATGAGGCTTGGATATGCACAAGTAGAGCAGGCCTTCTTCTTTAACCGCGGGCTCGAGCTACACGTACATTAGCTGGCGGATGGATCCTGCATGCATGCTGTGGCCCATAGGCCTTTAGGCGCCGTAGCAGCTCCGGCAATAGCACTCGAGGCTCTGTGCCTCGACCGCCCGCTGGCCAAGTCCATCCATCCTCCAGCTCGTCTTTCCTCACACATCAAGGCTAAGCTTCGAGGCCGTCTTACCGATCCATCGCGCCTCCATCCAAGGCTCTCAGTGTGACTTGCCATTCGCCGCATTGTGGACACTTTGGTTCCTTTCCTGTATTGTGACCGGCCTAGCCTTGAGCCTCTCTTTTCTTCTGGCCTCGCTCCAAAGCTGTCTGCTGACGAAGCCCTTTCCTTGCTCACACCCACAGCGCTTCGACTTGATATCAAAGACGTCGAGCCGAGCTCTTTGCTGTTCACTTCTCCGCTTCGCCCAGCCCGCCTGCAGTAGCGGTACCCGGAAAGCGGCGTCCATTAAGCGCGAGCTCCAGCGCGCGGAGCCTACGAGTACTTCTGCTTGCTGCGACTCCATACTCACAACGCCATTCCTCCATCAACGAGGACTAGCTGGTGTCTGTGCAGTCGCTGCATGTTCTGAGCAGGGGTGTGCTGACCCCTGGCCCCTCTGCCTGGCCGCGGCGTCTCTTAAACCAGCCAGCCCGCCATCCAGCGTGCCTGGACTGCCTTGCCTGATCTACGACCGGGACGTTTCGAAGTGCAGCTTTGCTTCTATTCTGGAAGCACGACCGTCAATCGAGGCCCGCGATTGCGACCGCCTCTGCTAGCTCTTCGAAACACCATTCCCGCCGCATCTCGAGCGCTTCACATCGCCACGACTGCGGCTGCGACCCAAGGCTTTTTTTTCGTGGGGTAATTAGAGGCCGTCTGCGCTGTCAGCTTGGAAGCAGGGCTTTCTGGGCTTCTTTGTTGCTGCGCAGAGCATTGTTTTCAGAAGGAGACGAAGAAAAGGGTTGCTGTATAAGACAGCTCGACGTGGCAGTCTTTGGCGCTATTCTTCTCGCACGCGCTGCATTGATCGACGATCATGGCCCTCGAAGCGCCGCTACGATCATCCGCTGGGAGCCTGCAGTTCAAATTCAGCCACCACGACGACATGTCTGCGACGTCCGAATCGGATGGAGTCAGATCTCCATACAGAATCATGTATGCTCGAGACGCTCTTCTACCTAGTTTTTTGCTGCCATCGCTGACTTCTTCGTTCTAGGTCTTCTCCCCCGCCTGCCACTGACTCTTCTTCCCTTCGGCCTGACTCTATTCACCATCGCTTATCGTCCCAATCGATGCACGTATTGAGCCCCAGTGACATTGTCGGACCGTCTCCTGTAACGTCCAACGGCACTGAGACTACAGAGATTGAAGATGACATTGCCGACGACGTCGAGCTAGACCATGTAGCGAGGGAAAACCACTATCGTCAGCATTCAGATGTAAGTAAACTGGATACCAGGACGTCAAGTTGCGTACGTCCCGGTGCTAATATTAGTGTAGGTGTTTATGCTTACAACCAATCTGCCGGATATTGTTCGCCAAGGCAATCCCGAAGAAGCTGTCTCGGTTATTCATGCTCCAGAAAGCTTTGCTAGTTGGGTAAGCATTACGCGCAGAAAACTTGTCTGATATGCAACATGGCTAAACTGTATATAGGCATCCAGCGAGCCTTCTGCCAAGTCAATTACCTCAACCGAAAGATCATCACCTAAAGGAGATGGCGCCAGCCAACCTTCCTCTACCTTCAATAGCGTTAGTGCATTTCTACCAACATACACGAACAAGTAATTGCAGAAGCTGACGAAATTCTCGTGATAAAGCCACCCAGCCACCCTACTCGGCCCCCCATCTCCACCGATGTCAAGCCAGTGCGATATAGTCTAGATAGCGCCACTCCAAGGGCACAAGACTTGCAAGATATGCTTGTCGATGGTAGCCGGCTGCGCTCTAGCAGCACCAGCAGCCTTGAAAGTCGGTGCCTTGCATATTCCTCTACGCCGCCATGCCATTGCTAACTGGTTACAGAAATCGATGAACAGACAGAGGCCGAGGGCGATGATGACGATGAAGAGCCCTTCCCCCATGTACCCCAGGTGGCTGATGAGATTGGCGACCTGCGAACCCTCCTTCACGAGTCTTGGACTTTGTGCAATACTCTGGCCAATCTAAGTTCAATGCATAGACCGAGAGCTTTCAGAGATTCGGGAACTCCTGATGCCGTCGAAAGAGCGTGGAGAGCGTGTTGGAAGCTCTGCCATAAGCTCTATGACAACCAGGATGAGGATCCGGCATATCTAAGCGTCAAGTTCAATCTAGACCTGTGCCGTGATTTTTGCCAGGCTCTGTTCGACGTTCGTGAGAAAAAGGACGAGCTGGCAGACTCCGTCCTGAGGGTTAGCTTTGAATTGAATAACCAGTAAGCGTTTCCCCCCACCCCCGGATCCTCACTTCTTTTCCCTACTTTTCTAATACCCCGCAACAGTTTATATAGCGCTCAAGACAATCGAAACCTACCAGAGGAATTCAGAGAACGCACTCTCGATTTCTACATCACACTATGCCATCGTCTAATGAAGCAGCGAGTTGACCTTGTTGGCAAAACTGATCAACTTCTCGGGGCTTGCTGGACGCTTGCAGAAATGCTGTTCAGTCTGCGCCAGAATAGACTGGAGGGTAAGCCTCCAGACAGCGAACTACTCCTTTCTACGGTTCAAGCATGCTGGGGCTTGGGAGACCTATTCAAAGACAGCTGGACAAAGGTGACTACGGATAGAAACACCCCTCGGCCCTCTCATGCAAGCTTCTTCTCCCAGCCCTCGGACCAAACTGGACGTGAGAGTCGTCAGTCAAATCGCTCGTCACGTCACTCAAAACAAGTAAGCATCAAGAGCGTCCATCAAGAAGAGCGGCCGCGGAAACCCCCGCCAGTCCCCGAAACTCCAGTCACAGAATTCGAGGACACCCCAATCTCTCCAGAAAGTCGCTCCCCACAAATGCCCAATCTTCTAGTGCTTGGCCCTTCCAGCGACAATGGTCGAGGTGGAAGGTGGTCCAGCAGTGCTTCCAACCTGTCAAGCTTCTCCCACAGCAGCAATAGGACCTCAAGCACTGCGACCACGACCAATGCAGCTGAAGATCCCAACGTTACACGGGCCAAGATTCTGGTTCTCCGAGCCGCGATGAATCTTGGATTCGACCGTGAAACCATTTCCGATCCAAAGACAGCACCTGCACTGTTGCAAAACTTTGTACAAACCCTACCAGCGGACTCTTTCGGCCCTCTTCCAAGAGATACTGCCCTCTTTAAGCAGTTCAAAAACTCGGTCCTCATGGACGCATTTATTCCCCGCAACCATTCAATGCCCTCACGGGGCAAGCGCGTCTCAGCCGTGGATATGGCTAAGAGCGTCTCAACTTTGGCCATTAACTCGCCTCGCTATGCCTACCTGAGGGAGCTGTTTAGATTTGTCTTCAATTTCCCTCTTGAGGAAGTTGAAACTCGACGACACACCAGCATTGCGATTTAAAAAAAAAGAAAAATCTGAGACCTTTGCATATGGTCTTTCTATACGTTTACCTGGAGAAGATTTACCATGGATGATAAAAGGCGAATTAGAAAGAGAAGAGGGGAGGGGAGAGAAGAGAGAAAAAGAGAAGGAAATTGAGACAATGTGATACGAGTTTTAGCGACCATCTTTTTTCCTATTTCCATATGCTCTATATACCCCTTTGCACTACACTTTTTTTTAAGTCGAGTACGGCGCTGGGGGGGGATGAGATGATGCAAAGAGGGAACAGTCTGTTCATCAGGGTTAGTTATGTATACGGCGGAAAGCAGTCATTTAGCGAAAAAAGAAAAAAGAAACAACACGACAAGGGAAAGGGGAGGTAGAGCTGTATAATCATTCGCTTCTTGGATAATGAGTTTGATTTCGATGCGTTGCCGCAAGGCAAAAAAGGAGTTTGGAAGCTTTTTGGGGGAGGAACTTTTGCTATTTTCTTTTGAATTTGGGGAGGTAATCGTCAGTTAGCATTTCAAATTTTCAATTACTAGTTTTGGGAAGCACTTTGTTGTTTATTTGAACTTGTAGAAGATATTGTCAGTTAGCATTTCCGAATTTCGAATGCTAGTTGTGGAGAGCAGTTTTATATTTATTTCACTTGGGGAGATTATCTGTAGTTAATATTTGAAATTTGTTTGCAATACTACTTGAGAAAGAAAACGGAAATGAAAGAAAAGAGCAAATGAACCCTATTCGCCTATCGTGCTTGTATACCACAGTATCTTTTGCCCGGACATACCCGCCCTTGCTGTTTCTGTTCCAAATAGAGCTCATATTCGCTCTCTTTTGTGCATGATGTCTTGGTTTCTAAATACCAAATTCTTTGTACTCCAACATTGTTTATACAGCGGATTTGCATCGTTACGAGAAATAGAAAAGATGAAACGATGATAGCCTCCCATGAAATGGCATATATCAAACAGCCTTAGATGACAAACTCTTTGTGGGCGCTTCCTTTCCACGCTTAGCTTCATCCAAGGGCGAAGACATGGATGTATGAGGTTGAGGCGAAGCCGAGTTCGTAGCCAGCAATCTTGGATCAATCGTGCCAGACATATCATTAACTGTGCCGTGCACAGCACAAACATGTGGTCCAGGAGTGGATCGTCTGTGGAATGAACGAGGCCGGTATCCAGCTTGCGCCATCAAGGGCGAGAATGCCATTGTCGTATTGTTCACTGGGTACGATGGTTGCGCATAAGGCATGGCGGTTGTAGTGTTCAGACTAGGAGTCTGGGCCATGCTCAGGAGGTCGAATGAGCTAGCATCAAAGCTGAAATGCTGTTGACCAGACTGCAGCGAGTGACGATGCTTCCCTTGGGTAGGCAAACTCGAATTATACATTGTGGCATTGTTGTGAAGTGTTTGGCGGATGGCTTGCGAAGAAGCAGCTGTAAGGTCCGTCTGGATTACACTTTCAAATGGAAACCTTATGGGCGAGGTAGTGAAGTTGAACAGGGGGGGATCTTGGGGAGAGGAGTTGAGAGGAGTAGTAGTGTGAGCCCAGTTTGTGCCACTCTCCATATCAGCTAGATTTAATTGCTTTGTACCATGCACGGGGCATGTTGACTCAATAGGAACCTCCTGAAAGCTTGGGATTAGTTGAGGAGCTACCCCTGAGAGATTCTGTAAATATGGTGCGTTGTCCAAGTTTGATATTTCAGAACCAGGCAAGGTTGGAATGGTGCCAACATCAGTATGGGAATAGAGCTGTTGTTCTTGATGTAGCATGTGCCGATGTTGTTCTTGATCTCCTGCATATGGAGGCGAACTGAGGCTGGGTGTAGCGGGCGAAAACTGCGAGACCTGTTGGCCGCCCAGCTGAGAATAGGGCTGTTGGAACTGGTACTGGTCGGCAGTTGGCGACTGGAACATCGTGTATCCCATCGATTGGTGCTCCATCATTGGAGATGGCGATGCTTGGGTTATAGCGGAAGAATCTGCGGTACCGCTAATGCCCGTGAATGCCATAGTATTCCTAGCCGCGTCCCAACTATGATTGTGCATGAACATGGATGGGCCCCAAGTAATTCCAGTGTTTGTGCTGTGCAGCAGCGGAAAGTTTTGTGGATGCTGGAAGCCTTGAAACATTCCCGCGTATAGGGGAGTATGGTCGCTGTCTCCCAAAGAGGCTTGTGGCATTGATATTGGATGTGCATGGGTATGTGCCGTAGGTAAGCGAATATCAGAAGTTTTCTGCTGTCGAGACAAAGGAATTGACCCTGATGTAGCACCTTGCTGAAGACTGGAATTCAATCGTTGAGATTTGGTGGTATGCCCCGTCAATCTTGAACTCAAAGCAAATCAATGTTATAAACTATACTTCAAAACGGGATATATGGGCCGCCAGTAAACAACTTACCTTTCAAGCGCATCCCCTTGCTCATGGCGGCTTCTCTTGCGTTTCGGCTGAGTTGATTTCGTACCATTATCCTCTGGTCCAATCTGCGCCTCTTCTGTGGTCACCGAAGGTCCGGCTTGGTTTTGATTTCCAAAGGCAGCACCATTTTTGTGCGTATCTACATCTCCATGCTCACTCGAACCTTCTGGTTCAGGAGTTGTTACTCTCGGAGGAGCATGAATGTTCACCAGCGGGCTACTATAGAAACAATAGCATATTAGTATTCTCTGCGCAAACACTGTCGTCGCTTGATGAATTGTAGCTTTTTTCTCTCCTGGTTGTCAACACAGAGAGAAACAGAGGGTGTCGAGGCAGCTGGGAGTTGAGGATTGAGAAGGGGGAGGTAACCATACTTGAACCTGGGATCTTTGCCATACTTGTTCTTGATATAACGGATCTGGTTGTGGTTCAACTCACGGCCAAACTTCTCTTTAAAGTGAGTCTGGATGTACGACTGCTTCTTTTTGGTGACAACGGCAGAGAGAACCCATTCAATCTCGTTGTCCTGGTACTGCGCTGCGCCGACCATGGTGACAAAGTACCTTTGATTTCTGTGACGCGTCAGCGTGGTCTCCTGTTTGATTTTTGCTATTCGTAAATACGACCTCCACAGTGAATTCAGGGATCAGGCTTTCTTTTTAGAAGCTGCAGTGCAAGTTACCTTTCTGCCTGATGCCGACGCTATGCTGTGAACCGCAAAGAGTAGCGAGGCCCCGTCCACTCGACGCCTTATACAGAGCCTGCGTGTGTTCCTCAAACGGAAAACAAAGGAGTAAATATCAAAACGATTTTTTGATGTGTGTGCTCGTTTGCTTGAATCAAACACTTCCTTTCGGGTACAAGCTGGAGGGAGGAAGCGATAGCGGCTCCAACCAATACCTGCAGTGGGTTTTCCTGTCACACAGGGAAAAAAAAAAAAAAAAAAAGAAAGGGCGAGGAGGAGGAATTGTCTAATACAAAGATAATCAAGAAAGAACAAAACGAGAGCAAAAAAATCAAAGGTAAAAGAAGAGAAAGTAAAGTTGATCTCCCGTGCAGGGGAAAATTAAAAAAAAAACAAAGAGGAAGAAAAGAGGAAAATTAGGTGGCAGAGGATAGAGGGTAATGTTTAGGGGGGAAGAAGCTTGTGCCAGTGCGGACGGGTAGGGACTCAGCAAATCTTCCGGCACCCAGTCACGGGGTTTTCCAACGCACGCGCGGCTCAAAGTACCTGCAAGTGGAAGGGCGAGTAGTCTTTTTGTTTTTTCCCTACCACAAGTGAATTTGTTGGTTTGCGTATAGGAGACGAGAATATCATAGGTTGTTTGTGAGGAATACGCAATGGAGAGGAATGCAGAACAAGTGTGATAGGAGACCTGCAGTCGTAGAAGAAGCAGGCAGATGGTAAAGGGGAGAAGAAAAGCGAAAGCAAAAGAAGCACAAGAAAAGGGCGAAAATATCCTCTCCATTTACACTATATCCAGGAGAAGCCCCTGCGTTTCTGATTCAGATACGGACCGCCCATACACGCACTTGATGAAGCTTATCTATTGTGCTGGAGCATAATCTGGGGAACAATAGGCCACCAATAGTAAACCGTTTTTAGAAGAGGTCTTGGAGAAGTATCAGACTTTTCTTTCTCAAGTGTAGTGAATCATCGTGCCATTTTCCCATATACAAACGTGAAAATACCGGATAAAGGAGAGAAGATGCGAGATGCAAGGTTTTGATATCTCTGCCCGGATATAAAACTGATGCAAATTGGTTATTACTATCCTATTTCTTTGATTCTGAGCCTACGTTTGTCTTGGTGTTGAAATCAAAGCATGGGTGGTGAATGTTTTGAAGAAATGCCATGTATGCGGGTCTATATAAAATTCTAGCTTCTATACGCCATCTCGAGGTTTTAGTTCAGTCTATCCTATGCCGTTTTTTTTTCTCCTAATTTTAGCCACCATCTATCATGTACATCTTCTAGAAGCGCTCATATTCTTCATCATATTTAATTACGCCGTCAAAGGAGACCCGCCACGAGAAAAAACACCCAGCCAGCATTCGACCTGGCCCTCGTCCTCGTCTTCGCCCCAGTCATCTTCACCGTCCAACTTCTTCTCTTCTTCGAGGAACAGCGGCGTCTCGAGATCCAACATGGCCTGCTTGAAATACTCCAACAGCCCACGCGTTGTATCGTCTCGCATGGGCACCATGACCACCGCCCTGGATTCGGAGCCGAGAGCAAGATTCTGGCAGATTGCCGAAGCGAGGAGCGCAGGATGATCGTCGTCATACAAGGGATCAGCAACGAGAACGACCTGATACATTTCACGGGTTAGCGCTAGGAATACAGCATCTACAAATGGTTTAAACAACTTGCCTTGAACTGAAAAGATTCGCCAAAGAGTTCCTGGTCAATCTCGTCTT
Source organism: Trichoderma sp. CBMAI-0020 (assembly GCA_030708095.1). Classification (NCBI taxonomy): domain Eukaryota; kingdom Fungi; phylum Ascomycota; class Sordariomycetes; order Hypocreales; family Hypocreaceae; genus Trichoderma; species Trichoderma sp. CBMAI-0020. The sequence continues at coordinate 3,646,032 of JAJNCI010000001.1, forward strand.
CTTCTCCACCCCATGTAAGTGGGCCGACAGACATTGACCCTCCTCGAGACTCTACCAGATCTTTGTTCTTCTCCATATTATCCTTGAGGTTGGGCACAATGTTTGGCAAATCACTCAGAATCACATGCGTCTGCCAAAAAGCCGCGGCCGCCACGCCCAGCAACCCCGTTCCCGAACCGAGCTCCAGAACGGTGGGAGGAGGCTGGCCAAGCGTCTCGTCAAAGATCTTGAACAGCGAAGTCGCCGCAAGTCGAGGCAGATAGCGCGACAGCACGTACGATGAGCCCCAGGTCTTGAATCCAAGCGAGTCTCCCGTCAGAGCAGGCTCTTTGATGATCAACTCAAACGGCTCGCACGCGGCGCCATCGCCTTCAAACGGCCATCGCCTCGTCACTTCGCCCATGGCAGTCCGGCCACATCTCTCAGACATGCGCTTGCTCGCCAGCTCCCACAAGGCCTCTTGCTTGTCATAGTCGTCGATCCATGCCAGAGGGCTCTTTATGATGGATGAAAGATAGCGAGTCACTTCAGCCTTGCGCTGAGTGGCGAGCGATTCTTGCTGCGCAACAATGTCTGACCGCTGCTGTCTGTGGTTCCAAACGGGAGGGCTCAGCTCTAGGCTCTCAAGAATGCCAGTGAGTTCTTCGTAACCTGGCCGCTGCCACATCTGCGGAAAGTCCTCTGGTGCGAGAGCCATGTTCGCAGTCCCCGTATCCGAAAACTCGCCAAATCCCCCAAAAGTCGTAAAAATGCTCAAGTACCAAACGCCGTGAAATCGCCGTGTCAAATGTGTAAAGGAAGAAACGAAAAAGGAAAAAGAAAAAAAAAAAAAATCCCTCTCAACAGAGAGTGAGGATCTAGTTGGCTATCATGATGAAATACAGTGTCTCTTAAAAAATCCGGGGAATATACAGAACAGCGATACAAGGTTCTTTCTTGAGGAAGTCTAAAATAACCCCGGCATGTCACCGCTCACAAGGAAAAAAAGAGTTGGGACCCCTGACTAAGACAGTGGGCAGAAAAAAAAAGGCGGTATAGATTTTATGATAGGTGACTCCGATACGGCAGAAGGAAAGGGAAAAAAAAAGTTTCTAAAATTGGGTCCCTGCCACACCCCACGTGGGGACCCCTCCCCAAAGTCAAAAGAGAGGGAAAGTCAGCGACAGCAGAGGAGCGCAGATTACATACATGACTGGCTAAGCCCGAAGCAGCTGGCCGCGCTCCCAGCTCATTTGCCGCGGCTGACTTGTGAAAGGAGGGTCAGCCAGAAATGAAAAAGGACATTAACAAGGCAAACTTGCCGTAAAACACCAAAATAAAACAAACCCCCTGAGGGCATGAAACAGATATTGAAAAATCAAATGTCATAGGCCAAGAGTGACCATTAGGCTAGATCCCGTGGTTGTTTCAACTTCAGCTGCGAGATGCTAGCCTTGACCCGTAGCATTTCGGGCCCACGGCTCCGTAGAACCGGTAACACTGCAGTAGCATTTGCTAGAATACGGCATCTACTGTATAGGCAAGGCATGGGTGATCAACAAAGATCTTCATGCGGACGCTGATCCTTCTACGCAGCTCAGTACAACAAGGTGACATCAGGCACAGCTTCGTCGCTGTACACTGCCAAGCCAATACTCTCTTGCATTCGATGGATCATAGTATGTAATGAAGTTTTGAGTTCAAAAACTTTTTATTTGTATCTACTTCTTACTAGAAGCCTACTATAAGCTACATACCTCCTAATTCACTAATTCAGTAATTCAGTACTCATTGTAGCAGGGCCCTGCGTTCGTTTCAAAACCAAATATCAAAATCAACTAAAGAACTTCAGACAGATGTTTCTTCTGCTGGTCTCTTCTGCTCGAGATTCTAAATTCGAATGGTATCAGCCATATCCTGCGCCAGAGCGTGCCTATCCTATGGGCTTCGCTGTCAGATGCAAAATCCGTTGCCCAAAATTCCTCGTGTAAATGCGAAAGAGGTGGAAAAAAGCCGGAACTCCTGGTGGAAAAGAAAGAAAAAGAAAAGGACGCAGTGTGAAAGAAAAAAAAAAAAAAAAAAAAAAAAGTAGCCAATCCCCTTTTTGTTGCTATAATCGAATCATCATTTCAACTTGTAAATCATTAACCGCCGCCCCTTTCTGTATTGGATTGTTGTAGAACTGTTTTGATTCCGAGTGCGCTCTCGTTGCCTAGTCTCTTGCTGGCGAACACTCTCTGTAGATTTCTTTCTTCATGCTCTCGAGCCGACCCCTCATGTCCAGCAAATCGGCCAGCTTCTCGTGAGGAGGGTTATCCAATGCTGAAATCTCGTAATGCAATGCTTCATATTGCTGGTAGTAGGCCTTGAATGTGTTGGCCTTGTGGAGAATTTCCATTGAGACGCTCTCTGCCGCTCGTCGCTTCGCTGCCAGTGGCTTGGATTCCATTCCTGCCTTTCGCCTCATCTTGGGGGGTGGTGGTGGCAGCGCATCGTTCTCGAGATCAGAAGCATTCGTAGGCGGCGAGGAAGCCAGGGGAGATGACTTGGTCGGCGAGGTATTCTTGCTCTTAAAGGATGACGAAGCGGCAGTGCCACGTGAGTTGACGCTGGCATCGGAAGGGCGGTGTTTCAGCCGGGCCGCCGGCAACGATTGCCTTTGCTTGATGCGCTTCGATAGCGGTGTGCCAGAGCTGGAGCTGGAGTCATCGTCTTCGCGAGGTCTCTTGACAGGTACTGGTCGGGCTGGGGCTTTGACTGGCGGGCGGCCAGCAACGATGACGGTATCCTTGACCTTGGAAGAAGCGGCAGGTTTGGGTTTCGGCTTGAAGGCGGGAGGAGGAGCCGGTGCCTCATCGCCAGAGGTATCTGAGTTGACAATGATCTCCTGTGATAAGATACGTTTATCGTTGCCCTTGGAACCAGCCCCTCTACTCTTGGTTGGAGACGCCTTGGGGGCAGCGGGCTTCGCCTTGGGCTTGGAAACACCAGCCTTGGAAGGACCAAGCAACCGTTTAGCCTGTGCGTCTTGGCTACTCAGCTTCTTGGCTTTGGCAGGGAGAGGATTAGATGCGGACCGCGACATCTTTTCTCCTCCGGCCCTCTTATCGCTTTCCAAACCATCGCCAGATGTAGAACCGTCCTCTGCTTTTTGAACTTTGATCTTGGGCGCAGGAGGAGGGGGAGGGCCCTTTGCCAAGTTCGCCTGGAGCCGGCTCAAGCATATTCCCTTTCCGCGTTCCTCCTTCGGTAGCAGCTTCTGCCACACAGCCTCGGACGCCGAGAGCCTCTGCTTGTCGTAATGTCGGATCGCATTGTCAATGACAGTCTGTCTATCGTCCTGGGAGGAATAGTCGTAATTCCACACATCAAGCTCTTTCCAGTACGTCTTGCCCATGGTCCACGTATCTGAGTCGGCGTTGTGTTCGGCGATTTTTTCCAGGGTCGGTCGAAACTCATGCTCCTTGCCTTCCCACTTCTTCTTCAAGTATTCAGTCGACCGATCTTTCACGGCCAACTCGTGAACGAGAGTCACTCTCTGCTCCTTGGCACGTTCCATAGCCTGCTGGGACGCGGAGAGGGTCGGGTTCAGTGAAGGGGAGGTCGCGCCATGGAGGCTAGGTGAAGTGGGCATAGAGCCAGCTCTTGAACCGTAGTTGGAAATGAGCTTTGCTTTGGACTTTGCCGATGCCTTTTCAGGCAAGTTTCCGACCACGCGAGCCCTGATCAAGGTGTTAATGTTAATACACAACACCAAAGCGACACGCAAATAGCACAAACCTCTCACGCGCGGCGTCATGGGCCGCGAGTCCATTTTGCAGAGCTTCCAGGTCAGAGTCCAGTCCAGAGGTAGACCCTTTGCGGGAGGCCCTGTCGGACGCCGATCTGGGCTTGTCAAAGACGGATGTGGTTGCGGGTATCCGCTCCGCCCTGCGTGTAGATTCGAACGGTCGGGTAAGGTACAGGTCGTAATCGGCGTCATCGGTGGGAGGAGCGATGCGGTGTGATTTCGAGCCGAATTGTAACGTCTGCAAGACAGTCACGCAGTAGTCAGCACATCAAGGTCCACATACCACTGCAGGTGCATAAAGGAGACAGGGAGAGAGGAGGCTTTAAGAACGCACAGGAGATGGGCCCAGCGAGAGGCCAAGGTCTTCGCCACTTCGGGAAGCCTTGATGATGGCGTCTATGGTAGACTTATCCAGCTGGATATGGAAGGCCTGGGGCGGCAGAGCTGAGTCGGAGCTCGAGCCCGCCAGCAAGAGGCCGTTGTCCGGGATTTTGAGAGAGTTCATCTCGGCGGTCGAGGTGGTATTCGCAAACGTTGAGAGAAGATGCAGATTTCCCGCAGCAGCAGAGCCACAGGATATCGAGAGAATGAATGCAGGGCAAGCAGTTCAGGCACTGCTATCGAAAACGTATAGTGACAAGATGTTGTCGTGAGTTGAGCTTTGGGGGGGGCAGGTTGTTGGCAGCGGAGCAGATTGCTTGGGTCAAATCAGACTCGACTGGCCAAAACAAACTCTATAAGCGGCAGTGCGGACGCCGCATGATCGATTGATGCTTTGGTGGCGCCCCGGATGTCAAGAGGTTCGTTGAAGCAAAAGTGAAAGCCAAATGAGCAGCAGACAAAGGGCGAGGCACATTCAAGCCGCGCGGTGGGCCGGTCAATGAATAAGGGTTCCGTATATGACACAATGGGATGAAATAACGAGGCCCGGCCGGTACGCCACAATAGGAGACGGCACCAGGGCGTCTGCCGCGCAATCGCACCGAGAGGACAGAGCGGCAGCGGGCGGCAATGAGGCTGCGTGGGAGAGAGGTTTGAGTGCGGTGATGCAGCTCTCGCGGCGGAGAGGCGTGGTGAAGGGGAAGAGGCAGCAAAAGAGAGGCAGAAGGGAAGTCGAGGCACCAGCCAGTTGGGGGAGCGGAGACAATGGCGGACGACGGCGAGCGGGAGGGTGGGAACAAGGTTGCGAGAGGGCGTGCCGCCAGCGCTGGGCAGATGGGACGGGGGTGGACGCAGTCATCCTCTGCGAGTATCCCAGTACAAGCCGGTACATGGCGCGGCGACAGGTACATGCGCGGCAGGCCATTGCAGCTAGCAGCGGTGCTTATAGCGCTGCGCTGCAGAACTGAACGGCGGTGCAGCGCCTAGAGCAGGGCCAAGACAGGGCATCGACAGGGCATCGACAGGGCATCGACAAGGGCCCGGCCCAGCACCATGAGGTACCCGGAGCTAGAGGTACCATGAGCACGAGCACGGATCGCAGCGAGCAGACGCCGCCCGCAGCACTCAATCGCTCAATCACGCACCGCAGCGTCGCCCAGCAGCGTCGGGCAGCCCCCCCGGCAGGTTCCCAGAGGTTCGCTGCACGGCGGCGCTGCGCAAGAGCAGCTCCAGGCTGGCTGGCAACGCCGTTCGCGATGGACCGGGTCGAGATTACGGGACCTGATCCGGTACCCAGGACGACCAAAAGGCGGGCCAGGGCAACGCTGAGGTGGCTCCGCTGGGCCAAGGAGCTCGCAGCCTAACTGCGCCAGGTTTAGCCTCGCGGCGCAAGGGCCAAAGTATGGAGGCATCTGCCAGCAGCCACTGGACGTCGGACAGGTTGGTGCAGTTTATTGCATTCCACCGGGCTGGCGCCAGCCCATTGATGGTTTGGAGCTCTCAGCAGCAGGACCCTATGGTTCCAAAACAAGAGGCACTACTATAATTGCCGTCAAATGTTACATGTACTGGACCGTCCACATTGGATGGGAAATAGGCGGGACGTGAAGAAGCTGGTGCTCGCACATGCAGTACACAGGCACCAGTAGACAGTTGAGGCGTTTTGGTCGGACAGTGTCCAGTGCTCAGCCAGATGGGCAGACGAGACGGGCAGACCAGCGCCCCATGGTGAAATCGCTGCCCAGATGCCTCAGCTTGTTCCCGTTTGCCTCCGAGCCCTGCTCTCCTCGTCTCTTCGCAGGACTGCGGCTTGGGTATCCATCGCCAGAGCAGCTGCAGATGCCCCATATCAGGCTATCCTCTCTCTTGCTCTCGTCCTTGACCTCCTTTGCCTAGTCCCCTCCCACCCCTTTTCTGCAGTCGACCTAGAACCCACCAGCGAAGCTGTGGACGCAGTCGAGAAGCATGTTGTTCATGCTGCGGGCGGGACCAGGTCGTTGTTGTGACTCTTTTCCCATCAGGCACAGCGGCGCACAGGCCCTACCAGCGAGGCCATGTACAGTGTACAGTAGCCGTGGCTCCAGAATGTGGCTGCCGCTGCTCCTGTGGCCCGTCGGGGGGGGAGATCAATTGCTCGCTGGCGACGGATATAGGACCCGAACGTGGCCCAGCCAGCGCTGCCAATCGTCAACTCTGCCCACGCCCCCTCCCATTTCCCTGGCAGCGGGCGGCCATGGCCCAAGGTGAAGCGAGGATATGCTGCTGTCGATATGTGCGTGCATGCAGCCCAGGTCGCACAGCACTAGCGAATCCCAGCACCGAAGCAGAAGATGACGAGATGGAACAAGAGGCGGGAGTCGGTTGCATGTATGCAGATTGCATGCACGACCGTACCTCCAGAGTACCTCCATGGGCGCCGTGTGCCACCGTTTGCCTTGCACATGACGAGCGGCAGCGCTGCTAGCAGGGCACGCGGGTGCTGCTGGCGGTACATCCGCGGTACCTGGACGCCCTGTGCTGATGTCTCAGCCTGGTACATGTACGGGGAACGCCGCACAGGTACCTTTGTACGAACAGGGAGCTAAACCACCCAGATGGTTAAGCATCAACGACAGCAGCAGTTACGGCGATCTTTGCCGCCGGGTTACGGGTGCTATAAATGGGCACAGCTCTCTTCAATGCTTCAATGTTCTTTGCTGGACCCCATGGCACCAATCCGCTCTCGCTGCCTCCTGTTCTGCCTACTAATCTAGCGGTATATGCAGATTGAGAAATCGCTCGCAGCGCAGTGCCTCTGGTATAGTATCACGCCCGACGCAGCAAACAGCACGGCCTGTGCTTGGGACGGATCTGTAAGTGTCATGTGAAACAACATGACCACCGCGCTGCCTCGCCCGTCCGCCTCCAGCAAGCTTCGCTTGGAATTTCCCTGACAGCCACGCCGTCGCATTTGACATTTATGTGCTGGCGAGCATATCCAATTAGAGCCAACGATCGCCAGTTGGGGGCAACAGCAGAGTGACAAGTGGGGAGCTAAATCATAGGATAGGAAACATGATTGAATTTGGTTACCACAAGGACATGAGCACACAGCTCTGTTACTACACCCGCAACTGTTACGGTGCTTCTGCTTTATTTCGTCTACTGTTTCAAATACATGCAACAGGACTGGCCCTTTTTACGGTGTGAGTGGTGCGTGGTTTCATTTTGCTGCTGTTCATGTTGTAAAGGTGCAAATTCAGGCTCTGCTAACCGCAGCCTTATGGCTCACAGCCTGTTTCAGCAGCGCCTGAAATATCGATTCCTTCGAGAAACTACGAGTGGATACGAAGTAGGACATGCAGGTAGCGCTACGGGACTTGATGCAATGCAGCTCTTTTGGGCTTGGGATGCGGCTGTTGCGGAATGCAATTCGAGTGGTTTATACCGTAAAGCAATGAGGAAAAAAACATGGAATTTTCTGACATGTAGGGTAGGCATAGCAAACTTTGCCCATCGGCGTGTAACTGGAAATGAGGCTATTGAAGCCGCCGCTTGACGTGTGTCCGAAAGTACGGTACCCGAATGCCGCCAAATCTGGTACGCACTGCCCCCCATATTACAGTAGCAGGTACGCCGAGCTGTACCCTTCACACTGGTTTCTTCCAATGGAGCATCGTGTACCCCATCTTCATCCTGCGCCCATCTTCCCATCAGCTTTCTTAATTCTCATCTGCATGAAGAGGCACCCGCGAGCCAATGACGGCACTCAATCTCGCTCGGTGAGTCTTCAGGGCGCACTCACAACGCCGGCGAGTCGAGCCCTGGTGGTACACGACTGGATGGAGATGCTGGCAGCGCTGACATCACCCAGCCAGTGGCAGCGGCAGCTTCTTGTCCCTCTTCTTCTTTTCAGTGGGCTCTTTCATCATTTTCATGTAGCCTGATGTAGGGACTTCCGCCATCTGGCACCGCGTCACAGCCAGCCCACCCTCTGCCTCGTCGCCTTGCCCGGCAACCTCAAAAAGTCGAGGCTGCATCAGAACGTCGAGCTGGCCTTGCAAGGCAAATGCGCTGCTGACGTCTTCAGGCAGATGTCCTGTACGAGCGTAGAGCGCGCCAAGCCCGGTTGTGCCCTACAAGGACCTTTATTGGCGGCAATCGTCAAGGTCCGGCCCTCGCTCGGTCATCGGCCGGCGCAAGGGACGCATCAAAACCAGCTTCTTACTGTAAGTTCTTCTTCTCTTGCGCTGCACCGCGATTCGTGGTTCTGTCTCGCCGTCAAGACTTGCCATGGCGAGCTGGAAAGAAGGTACATGTACCTATAGTACTTGTACAGTAGTAGTATGGCCATAGAATGCCTCGGTCCGCTACCGTGCACCACTGGACTTGCCCATGTTACATGAAGAAGAAGATTGAAGAGAAGAGGCAAAGGGCATCTTTAGTGGAGGGGGTGTGTGCGACATTCCCGCGATAGACCTGCATGGCCACCAGTCAGCTGTCGTTCGCAACGGCTATCCCACGCTGAATCACTCGCTACCCCATACCACCAAGCCCTCTCGGGTTGCCGTTGCTTGGGAGCCCGAGCCAGAAAGAAGCAGAGAGCGAGAAACATTCCAAGATCCGAGCTAGCAACGGCCACAGTCTGCTCGACTTGTTATTGCTGGCGGGCTCCTGAATCCTTCGGAGCGATGCTGACGGGTTCGCTCCTCCAGGCTGGGCTGGAGAGAGGCCCTTACGCTCATGTGAGCCAGGCTCGCCGTCTCTGAAACATCCGTGCTCAGAGCCAGCGGCGGTGCGGTGCCTGACCCTGCGCTCGATGAGATGGAGCTGCAGTGCTATCCACTCGCCCTCTAAATCACGGGAGGAGGGTCACTTCGCAGTGGACAGCTGCTTCGTACCATCTGCGCAGTAGCTCGCTCCATAGGACAGGAATTGCCTACTACTTGAACATTCACATCGACTTATATTGACTTTGGCGGCCCATCAGTGTTGGCATCGCCCGCACTCGTGGGCCCGGCGGAAAGCAACATGGAGAATAAAAATGCTATGAAACAGATTGGGTGATTGCCAGTCCTCAACTGGCGTTAAGAAATCTCGAGTGCTCCCATTCAGCGGATAGGGCACCGCGAGTGGCAGCCACTGGGCCTATGTCTTCATCTCAAACAACATGAAGCGAAAAACACCCGCGCCCGTCTCACTGCCCCCAAAAGATGTTGGCCTGGGTAGAGCGGCTGCATCATGCAATCCAACGCAGCGGTGTTTGCCCTCTCTGGAACGCAATGCTACACAGTTGGCAGCAACACCTCGCAAGTCTGGCCCATCGTCTCGTCGCCACCGCTGGCTGACGGCCGGCAGTGCCGCAGAAGGCCGCAATCCCAGCATGTCTGGACCTGACAAGGTACATGTACATCGTAGGTGGCCGGCCTGGACGGGAATAGAATCTACTGTACAGTAACAAAAGCTCGCACGTACATAGATGCTCGCACACCATGTACAGCACAGAGTGTCACCTCGGACATTGACAAATATTACCCGCCTTGCACGAACTATGGCTTCGCATGCGTCCTCTATGTACAGGATGCAAAAGGGAAACAGGCACCTACTAGTACCTACCTACCGATCCATCTGCTCGTGGCGATGCAAGGGAGACAGACGCCTCTTCCACTGTACAAGCAGCCGGTGGCCATGTCAAAAGCTGGCACGTCCTTGTCTACACGCAGAGATTTGGGTGATACGATCTCCCTTGCCCGAGACACATGGCCTGGCTCGACACTGCCGTGAGGTACGCAGCCTGTTCCAGATTGATCTCCCGCGCCTACATCATCCCTAGCGAAACCCCACTACTAGCAGGACTTGTGCCACTACTTGCACTTGGCGCTTTCTGCTCACAGGATGCTGGACGGCCAGTCTAATGAGGCAGCTGAGCTCTTTTCTGGGAGAGATACGGAGCGCCTTGCCAGCAACAAAAAGGGAGAGCCCGTCTACAACGCCGGCGTTGGGGCAACGAATCATGCGATGTAAGGCAACGGAATGAGGAGATGCTCGTACGGCTACCAGAAGCACAAGACCGAGCGATCCCGTCGTCACAGAACTCCCTCGTTGTTAGGTGCTCCTTGCATCTGGTCGCTGGCGGTTAGATCCCAGCGAGTACCACCTGAATCGCCACCAACAGACGCGCGCCCGCTCGGGAAAGAGAGGGTCCCAGCCAGCTACAGCCAAGTAGCTTGTAAGCCGCCTCTAGGAGGATACGAGTGTTCCAAAAAAGCCATCAAATCCAGGGCCTAGAGCCGAGCTGTAAGCGGCGTGTTGGGGCCCTTTGTCGGGGAGATGGCAGCTCTTCGCGTAAGTGACCGCATTCATCATGCAGAGCAGTTCGCCGTCTCTGCCGCAAGGGTTGCTGATGGAAATGCCATCCATCATCAATCTTGCTACCCGCAGACCAGCGAAACATAGCTACTAGCTATATGCTATTGCAAGCACGGACGTATTTGGGATTCTCGCCATTCTCTCCAATCACCGGCGGTGTCTCCCGGACGTGCGAAGAAATCAAGCCCGATTAGTGACTGGATTGCTGGCACGTGCTGAAGTCTGTAGCTGCCGCAGGATACGAATCGCCAGCTTCCACATTCGGCCCTGCTTGCCGCTGACAGCAACACTCAATTGCAGCAAAGCAACGTTTGGGGGCCCCTTTGTGGCGGCGGGCGTGGTCGTGGTCGTGGCTCTGGCTTTTCCTCGTCTTTCTGACAGCCTGTTTCCAATGGCGAATGGAGTGCTGCTCCACGTTACCTAGTTGACAGTGCCGTTATCTCGAAGCTCTTGAGGCGATATAATTCTCCGACAAGGCGACCTTGCAAGCATCAGATCAGTGCAAGTCGTAGTACTTGTATGTATTGCTTGTCGGTACTTTGCGGATACACGTATACTTGCACACAGGACGCAGAGTACCTCGCACTTGTACTTGTACTGTAAGCCAAAGGCTGATGGGACATGGCGGACAGGGCCGCTGCAAGCCATGCAAATCGGGCATAGCGTTCTGCGCCACGCCCACTCGCAAGCATGCGGCAGCAAGGCAGGTACGAGGCCCAGTACCTCGATTTCTGCGTTGTCTCTTGGAGGTACCTCTTCGCAACATGAGCCTGCGAGAAAGTGCTGATACGAGAACAGCGCAAAACAGCCGCTCGAAACAGCTACGCCAACTATTACCAGTATAGCTGCCACGAGGTACTGAGGAGTTTGTGAGGATGGGATCCTTTTGCCTCCTCTGAGTCCCCGTCCGGATCCATGGCTTTCTCGCGGAGAGGCCTGGTCAGGTCCCGGCGCAGCATTCTATCTCGCTCGGTGCGTGGCCCGATGTGACCCTTTGGCTGACGAGATCCTGTACGATTCATCCACGAGGGAAGAGGGGGTTTCCTCTTACCATGTTCTGCTGCTTATTCACGTTTGTCCCTCGGTTGAGAAACAATTGCGGAAGCTCAGCCCAGCCCAGGCCAGCTGTGGCCTGGAAGCTGTATGAGAGGGACCGCTGACTTACTTGCATCAGGACATCGTCTGTGCGAAGCGAAGGCTGTTTGTCCATGTTTCCGATTCGAAACAATCGAATGTCGCACAGGCTGGATATACCTCAGGGTTCCCTTGACCGGTTCTTTGCCTTTGCTCTGTTTTTATCACGTCTCTCTTTTTATGTATGTAGCACTGCATAGCCTCGCTCGTATTACTGCACTGCACTGTGATGTCGGTCAGTCTCTCCTCGTTTATACGGCCTCACTTTTGCTCAGTCTCGCCTCGGGTTTCAAGTCCTTTTCAACTCATCACATTACGCACCCGTACATGTATATTTCTTACACGCTCATGCACTACACTGCATTTCCCATGCAATGCTGCTTTTAGTAGCAGTACAGTACTAGGTACTCTACCTGCTGTTCGGCGTAGTTGTATTCCGACTCCCACTTCCTAATGCACGTCTAGTGCGGAAATCTATTGGAAATTTCTGTGCTTGCAATGACGCCGACGCCTGCAAGCTACTGCTGCTGCTGCTGCTATACTACGACTCTACTTTCTCCAAGGGTATAATGTAGGTCGATGCAGGTCGGCCGTTTATCAATTTTGCCGGAACGACTAGCCGCTGCTGTTTTACCCGCTGAATAAATTTTTTCTTTGAAATGGCTCTTTTGGTTTTGTCGTCTGCAGCGGTCTCTTTTTTTGAGTTTCTTGATGCCCTCCGCGTACCTACTTTTAGTATAAACTCAGAACGAGAAGTGTTGTCCAAGTACCACGGCCAACAAACACCAAGATCGATGCAAGCTAAGGAAATCACCTAGCAAGAGAGTAGCGCTGCTGCAGCTCCCAACCAACACACGCAAGTGCATACCGACCCGGCAGATGGTGATGTAATCTCGTTGCCCGCTATGCCTGGCCGCGCCCTGGTCCACCTCATTGGTCCCCGTGGTGATGGGTGATCAAGCGATCTCGGCATTATCCGCAAAGTGTTTCTTGTCTCTGAACCCGCGTATCGCACTCATGACTTGCTCCGGTACTACCTAACCGTTGAAATGGACTTCCTAGCAGTACCTGCACTTGCGTGGCATCGCAGTTAGATGTGTATGTACAAGTACAGGAACCATTACATGGCGCTTCTTTTTCCGCGACGAAATCCGCAGCTGCTCCGTGCTCCGGACCTACACCTCCATGTACATACATCAGATGATCTGTAATCAGGGCTTAGTAGCTTGCCTTACTTATCCTCTTCCAACGGATTCTTTTGCTGTCCCGCCGGGGTAGCTCATTTCTGGCTTGGTCAACTTTTTTTTTTTTTCTCCTTCTCTTCCTCTCGGGGAGCTGGCGGCATATAGTGGACCCTGATTGTGTCATCCCGCCAGGTTTTTGACGAGAAGCAAGAGGGAGTGTATGAAGAGAGAGAAGAAAAAAAAAGTAGACAAACCCGCGCTCTGCTGCCTGTTCACAGCGCAACTCCGGGTTTTCCGCAGTTTGGGCAATCAAGACGTTACCTATGAAACGTTTAATCGAGCACCTGCAGGGATTATTCCTGCCCTGCAGTACCTACTTGTATATGTATTTTGTTCCTCCTCGGCGAGTGAGTCGACGTTGCTGCCGTTTGGATGGAGCCACTTTTGGCGTTTTGCCTTGGGCAACGGCCCCGCAGTAAAGTAGGATGAGTTGCATTCTTGGGAAGAGAGGCCTGTACTCTTGCTGATCAACGTTAAATGTACCCAGTATGTATCTGTCTTTTAAAGCACCCGAGGCTTTTATCAGATTGAACCGATTCTTCTGGCTGTTTTGCTTTCCCCGTCTGCCCTCGGGCCGTTCTTCCCCTCCCTGTCCGCTCCGGCGAGATATTAATGGCCCGGAAAAGCGAAGCGGTTTATTACAGTCAAAAGAGGCGTTTCTCTTCCAGTAGCCCTTCCTGAGCGAAAAAGCATGGCACCGTTTCCCGCTGCGTGCGACCAATTGTAGAAACAGCTAGAGCGAGCCAACATGGATGTGCCTTTTTTGCTTCTTTCTGAGGGTCCAAGGCTGATTGCATGACCCGGGGTCAGATCATCCAGAACTGAAAGGATGGGGAGGGGGGCGTGTGTACAACGATCCACGGCTAGCTTAGGTCCGACTGTTCAATCATCGTCCTGCCACCGCTTGGTGTGTGCTACCTTTTGCCGAGCAGCCTTTGTCATGAGAGATGTGTACCTAGGTAGTTCGGCTCAGCAGAAAAGAGAAGGAGAGAAGGAGAGCTTCCCGAGCATTGCTTGGCGGGAGGGACGGCTCCGTAACTCATACGTCTACTTGTACCTACTATATCGTGTAAATGCTGGCTGACTCGGCCCATTGATAAATGAAAAGGCCCCCATGGCTCTGGTCTGACCCTTGGAAGACCACACGGGGAATACCTACCAAGCCGGAGCAGCCAGACGAGCAAAGAAAAGGGAAACATAAGCAGGCAAAAACCGCCGTTGTCCGCAATTGGAATGCCCGACAGCTTCTATTAACCCCAATCCATCTGGGCTGACCCCGCGAAGCACAAGAGCAATTTCCTTGGGGGCCGTCTCTTCCTTTTTTCCTCGCCAACTTTCAGCCACCACCTTTTTTCCTGTCCCTCAATTCGCTACGCAAGCCACAGGCCTCTGAAGATGGGCTACTAAGCCAAATAGTTTTGAAATCAGTCCCCGTGGTACAAACGTGGCGAAAATATTGCGGGGTGGGAAACCGGGCAAGCGAAAAAGAGACATTTCGTTTTTGAAGTCGGGACCAAATTCTCAGCCATGCTTTCCCGGACGAAATTGAAAAGGGAAGAGTGAATCGAGTTGAATTGGGCCCATCATGGTATTCTCTTCCTCTTTTCGGCTGGTGAATAGGGCATTCATTTATGCGAACAAACATTTGAAATGGGCTATTTGAGCCGGCAAAGGCGCGATATGGGCCTAAACTGGGAGTTGACAATGTTGGCGTTGCTGAACAGCTGGGGGCTAGCTGCAGATGGCTTTGGTCGCTTAGTGCGCGCTGCTTGTCTACCAAGAATGGCCTGGTTCGTTGCTGTCTTTTTGCCTGTTAATTAACAGTGACATTTCACCGCATGGCTAACAGATATATGTCGCAAATAGTTCTATCCCACCCCTGGAATAGTGGGTTGGCACATCGAATAGGCAAAGACGGCGAGTTTGCTTTTTGATTCGACACCGAAGAGTCGGCGAGATTCGCATCCCTCTGCCGCGGATTGGGTGGGAGCTGAAGTCTCCAGGCTAGAGTTGAAGTTTTTTGGGGCTTCGATTGTGTCACTTCTGCCTGCGTGTACCAGCTAGTCTTTGCAGCCTCATGTCTTTTTATGTTTTCTGGCCATCCCGCCAAGGTAAGCCGCCAGTACTGATGCACCCACTCAGGTAGTACGGCATATCAAAGAGGTACGGAGGGTTTCTCCAAACAAGTCACAGATTTCGCCAATTGCATCGGCGTACATGGGGAAAAAAAGCAAACGCGACGGAATCTGCGAGAATCCTGCACATGCAGATAGAAACCGGCGAGGGGCAAAAATGAGGGGTGTTTGCAACCAAAGAGTACCTTGAGTGTAGAGGCTTGCGAGGGGCTGTCTGAGACGTCTTATGCAAGTACGTATTCTGAGACATGCATTTGGGGTGCTGGTGCTGGTGCTGAAGAAATGTTTCGTCCGCATGGCTTGTTCGCCGAGCTTTTTCTGCTACTGCTAGGTAGATCATGGCTCCCTCTTCTCAATTATTTTCCGGACTTTAGTTTGATTGAGACCTCAATTACACCTCCCTAGTAGGTCAATAGCGTAGGATTGGATGCACTTGGTCAAAGGACTTATATGACGAAGCACCAGATTATATTGCCCTTTTTTTTCTGCTCGCTCAATGACGAAACTTATCTCTGTAAAAAAAAGTCTCCCAAATAATAAATAATTCAAATTTAGAAGATGAAGCCGCAAAAAACGTACACCGACACGCCCTCCACGATCATGAGTATGACGCCTCCTGTGCCTCCATAGGGATCACCACAACTCGCTCATGCCATATTCTATCTATCCCATGATTTCTTATCATAATTACTGCGTCTTGAAGAGCAGGATAGCGCAGTGGCCGAGGTAAAAGTATATGAAGTGCTTAGTCTCTGTAAATGTCATATGATTAGCCGACTGATCTGGTTGCTCAGCTGATATGCTTGGTGAATCTCGAGGCAGGAATGTGTCTGTCCATGTGCCAGCTTTCAACGTACCGTGGGTTACAAAGCTGCCAAAGTTACGGCCGACAATGCAGTGCCAAGTTGGGCCTTTTCGCTCGTCCATCTATTCGTTATACATGGTTAGTCCACGCCCGCTCGGTTGCAGAGAATGAGTTCAGAAGGCTGGCTGACCGTTCGCTTGATATGCTGTGCAATGTCCTGTCACATGGCGTTAGCCCTCGGTTTCCGCAGCAGTATAGGTATCCAGCAAGTATGAAAGTTACCTTCTCAATGGTAAATTTCGACATGGCTTCCTGAGCTATAAGTATTCCAACGTCAGCCTCTCTTCTCGTCCCAAACTCCACTTGCCATCCGCTGAACAGTTATCGGGTTCCAACGTACCAACTTCTACACACTCCTGCTGCATGTCTTCCGTCTTTCGCCCGTGTTAGCTAAATCGTCTCGTGGGCGTTCTGGGGCGTTCTGTCAGGTGAACCTCACCATATCCGCGGACTTGATCTGCGCTGCAATAGCACCATCCGTTAGCTGAGCTCCCATATTATTTGTTGACATGGTTCCATCTCACCCTCAAGCTTCTCCCTCACGTTTACGGCATCTGCCGGTCTGTCTGCGATAGCGTCCGCCATAGTTTCTGGCTGGTAAACGGGTATTCGATCGTCTGGTGATGGGTTCAACGTAGTTCCACTACTTGTCGCAAGCGACGCAAAGTTGTTCGTTAGCAAATGTCGTATGACTGCTGCCGCGGAAGCTCAGGGACGAGCGCGGCCAACTGCCTCTTGCGTATTCTGTTCGCCCCTTCCAGACGGGCCTTGCGGAGCACGGGGGGCATACCCTCAAGATCGGTGGCGTATCAAGCTTGACTCGTAGATTGTCACCGCGATTGGACAGATAGGCCAAGGCAGGTATCGAATTGAAGATGGCGAAGATAGCTGTCGGGGCAAAATAGTCGCAGTTTGCGCAGGGCTGAGGTTCCGCGTCCCCTTAACACGTCGAGCTTTCAAGGTGCATATGCGGGTTGGAGGTGCCTGGCGAACCAGAGACGCTGGAGGCTAAGCATCGGGACGCACGAGCCAGGGGCTGCCATGCCGCGTCCGGGTCCATTCGCGGGGCTAGAGCCCAGGAGCTTGCGCTGGCACTACCGCTATATTCTCATGAATTCAGGACCCAACATTTAAATGAAGGCTGATTGCCTATAGATGAGCAGTCGTTGGTATGATGGAGGAACAAAATAGAACCCTGTTTTATAATGTATTTCTTAATATTGTGATGTGCGACGCATCTTTGCAAATCTCCAAACAGGCGGGACTGAACGCGAGGCTGAGATGGATCACATCGAGACGACTCTACTCGGTAGAACGTGCTGGAAGAAAATACAAGGAGAAGGTACCTGATTCACTTTCTACATAATGATGATATACTTTGCGTAAATGTGCCAAAGATGTAGGGTGCTCATTATGCCGATCCATGCCCGTTGTCAATATGTGCAGCCTGGGATCGCGTAGTAGAATATTCGAGATGTTACAAATTGTAGCCAAGCAGTACGAGAATTCACAAGATTGAGACTGTTATCATATCTCGTAGAATCAGTACCTACATTAGTAGGTATGCTGAGATGTCGGGATTGGCTTTGAGATTGTGGCAACCACAATGCTCTAAGCCGACCCCTGATGTTCAAAGTATGAAGACAGCTATAAGCCAGTGGCCGAAACGCTTTGCCGAAACTGAATCTCATGCTGGAAATTTATAAAGAAGCCAACGATAACATCTATATCTGCTAGCGACGTTCATGACCTTCGAACGAGAAGTTATGACTACCATCTCAAGGAATTGTTAAACGGTAGCAGGTGGCATAAGAGAGCGTTTAAGAGGGTAAAAGCCTCAATCTTTGCCAGAATTTGTGAGCAATAAAAAAAGATGATACAAGCTATCTACTACCACTCTCTTCTTTATATATAGTTTCATGATTTTTTTTCTACATCGTTCACATCCATCTGTGGACTCCGCATTGGCTCCAATCACCAATTTTACACTGCCCATGCCAGAAATGGGTTATTATGCTAAATTATCGTCTAGCAATCGTACATTGATCTACTACGTACAACTCATCAGGCGTAGTGAGATACGTACTGGCCTGCGGGCTAAAATGTGTGAGGGAGGTGCATCATTTGGGATCACTGAGTATCATAGACACGCGCCAATCGAATGTTGTTTGTTAGCGCAAATACGGAAATACAAGATGACGACGAGGAAGAGACAACTTCTTTTGCTGCGAGGCGGAGGAAAGCCCACGTGGGTCTGCATTTCGGGGAGATGACAGCGATTTACGATTATGCGACTGCAGGTCAGTTCATTTACTCAACCCAGTACTCTCACAATGTGTCGGATGTAATATTTGCGAATGATGATGTGGCGGCATAGAATTGTGGTGATGTTTAACGAAAATGTCACAAAAGAAGATGAAGTAATGTCATTTACGGCTATTTCTTATAATATTACCTATAATTTGACAATGAAATCCTTGAATGAATGATGGAGTCTTAATCGTTTGCAGCTTTAAATCTTCTTTTCATGTCATAGGTGTTCTAGTAACTTGGATCTTCCAGTTCAGAGCTATCGACAGCGCTGTGAATTCTCGATGATGATCTCCAGTTGTGGCTGTATCCATGTCAAATATACAGTCAAAATTTGTGTCGAGGAGAATTTGTGAATAAGTGAGCCTACAATCTTAAACGCTCAGGATATGTAAATCCCAAAACGGACGTTCGCATATTAGTATACAAGCCTAAGACTACATGTAGTATGAGAATGATCACCACTCTTTGTTCTTGATTGCCTTTTGGAACCCTGTGAAGTATAAAGTGGCCTAATAAGTCCCTGAGTCTGGATTGCTACCTACCTAGGCATAGGTATAAATATATGTAGAGATAAATGTATCCATCATTTGTTGGCGCTTGACGAGAGTAAAATAGGGCCCGCTCATATTATCCAGCTTGACAAATATCACGGTTCAATCCACCCAGATATCACAATACTTGGTACTATCAGACCAAACTAACGCCAACTGCACACCAACGAAGTAGATCCTCATTCATGGTAGCTATAGGTCCTACAAGTGAAAATGGCATACCTAGGTCACACTTATTAGGCCACCAAGCTTTTTTCTACACGATATGACTAGCAACGATAATCTTGTTGCCACTCTTTGCTTCAACCCTACTCGTATATTCACCTCTGGCTACTAGACTCTCGATTATCGATTCCGGCAACTACCTAGGTATGTATCGGGTCGAAATTTCAATAATTTACCTCCCAAATGCAATAATGAGCAGCACACTCTAACTCTTGACTTTTGACAGAGTATAACTTTACCGTTGAGTTGTAGCTGCATCGGTTATCTTATCCACCAATAGCGTCTTGATTGTCCCTAGTCATGTTCTATCGGAATGAATCATGGGTCAGCGTCTATCGATTTCGGGGGCCTTATAAAATATGTATTCCATAAGTAAAATCGACATTCCTAGTCGCCCACTGAAATATCTTCTAGCTAGGTGGTTAGAATATAAGTCTGAACAGTTGACTCGTAAACACTTGAGTACTCTTTCGTTTATAATTGGGGTGCAATTCAGAGTTGGGGTTATAATAAATAAATGGTACTTTTTTGCCATATTCATCTAATAAACCAACTGCTGGCTTTGATGAGGTTGGCATTCTAGTATACTTACGATCCAGTGACGATGTGCTACAATGATGTGCGTACGTGTTCACTTCTCGCGACAAAAAACGGAGTCCATCTGTTCGATTTCTACCATCAGCTCGCACTCTTTCGCATCTGGCGATATTGCTCTACACAGGCCGTACACGGCGAGCCAGTAGAAACCCAAGCAGCAGCGTCTGCATTTGTTGTGTTTTTCCCCCGATGAGAAGCCCTTAACTATTCCTGCATGCTCACTTCACCCAATGAATTTTCATTTGCGTTTTAAGTCTTCTGTTGGAATGGCTGACTGACGACGAAGGAGACCGGCGAGGAGAATATTGCCTCATTCATCCTGTATGGAATGCTTTAGACTTGGCCAGAGGCATCGTTTCTGGTAGGCTCTGTTCAATACACAACAATTGTCATCGTGGATGCTTTACATAGATAGCCACATGCGTATGTGGCAAATGTGAGTAGGCAGGTGAAATAACTGTAAATTGCAGTCCTTTTGTTTGCTTTGGTGCTTATTATCAATAAATGTAGTGGCTCTAGCGACTGTGTAATTGACCAAAAATTCACCGATATTGAGACATTATGAATTCAATGACGCTCTTGTACGATATTGTTTGTGTGCAAATTCACATCCATCGTTGTATAAGATGTAGGGTAAGAGATCGCGCCGCAATTGAAGCTTATACGCGACAGAACGCACGGACCACAGAAATTTCTCGCTGCCCCACTATCCAACCACAGTAATTATCAACGACTATTTTTTTTTTTTCCAAAATTTTTCTTCGTCCTCCCAATTGGAAATCTTCAACACAGCAGATTTATCACTAAGCATGCCTACAGGCTGATAATTGGGCCATTGCTTCCGTACAGCTCAGGCACATTGCAATCATGGAGACATCCAGAATTTTTGTAAAAGGCCTCCCGCCCAACATTACAGAGGCGGATGTTCGGAAGCATTTCTCAGCCAAGAATCGCGAGATCACCGATGTCAAGCTGATCCCTCAGAGGCGCATCGGCTATGTCGGCTACAAAACACCTGAAGATGCTCAAGGGGCCGTCAAGTACTTCAACAAGTCATACATTCGTATGTCTAAGATATCCGTTGAGCCAGCCAAGCCTGTAAGTACAACCCATGATGTCGCCCACGACCTGTAAACAACTTGGACCCAGCTTGTTCTAATGGAATGATAGATCTCAGACCCAGCCCTTGGTAAAAGCCAGCGATCAGTTCATTCCGATGCGCATGTGGCGAGTAACCTTCGTCCCCATCTGAAGGAGGAGGGTGATTCTAAGAAGCGGAAACGAGAGGATCTAGATGAATCCGATCCCAAGCTGCGAGAGTTTCTCCGCGTGATGAAGCAGGGCAAGGGGGGTGTCCTTGCGGATGAAACAAACCCTGACGCCGACATGACCGGGCTTGCCACAACTGGAGGGGCGCTTGTTGAAGAGGGCGAGAGTGATAACGAATATGAAGAAATCCCCAAGAGACAGGAGAAGCCTCACAAGACAGAATCGTCTGAGGCGAATCAAAATCTGGTGATGGACCAACGAGTACCAAGGGAGGCGACTTCATATCAGAGTGTCCAACCTGTGGCAGAAGCCGAGAGTGTGAAACCCCAAGAAGCCGAGGGAGCCCCTCAAACGTCGATTGATGCGACAGATGACGACTGGCTAAGGTCACGGACAAACCGACTGTTAGATCTGGTTGACCCTGACGACCTTCCCCAGCCTGCCGAACAAGGAGCTGTTGATGCGGCCGTGCGAGATGACGGAGAGAACAATGACACAGCGCATTCCTCCCATGAAGTTGTCATAGAAGATGCCCCGGACCAAGCAAACGACCAGGGAGCAAACTCCACTACTGCAGATGATGCGATTGCCACCATTTCGCGGACGTCCCGGCTTTTTGTCCGAAACCTTCCCTACACTGCTACGGAAGAAGACCTCCATCAGAAGTTTGGAGAGTTTGGCACTTTACAAGAGGTAAGATGATTTTATTCTCATGTTTCTTTGCGTGAAATTTTCTTTGGAAAAAACAGGCAACGTGATGAACCCCAAGATAGGGACATCTTATGCTTCTGCATGTGATGAGAACCTGGGCGATTATTTTAGTAGATGCTTCGATCTTCTGACCTCCTGTCCATGTTTCACAAGATGTTTTTTGTCGTCTATGTATCCTTGGACAGATGGCTAACTTAGTCAGGTACATTTGCCGACCAATGCTTCTGGAGTTCGCAAGGGATTTGCGTTGGTGCTCTACGACGATTCATCCGATGCTGTGAAAGCATTCCAAGCTCTCGATGGGGTAACTTTTCAGGGGCGCATATTGCACATCATTCCTGCCGAAGCCAAAAAGCTTCAGGACGAGTTTGGAATGTCAAAATTACCCCTGAAGAAACAAAACCTGATACGCAAAAAAGCTGAGGCATCAACAAGCGTTTTCAACTGGAATTCACTGTACATGAGCCAGGACGCCGTCAACGCCTCCGTTGCGGCGCGTTTGGGTGTCTCAAAATCTGAAGTGCTGGATCCTACATCTGCCGATGCGGGCGTCAAGCAAGCCATTGCGGAAACGACAATCATCCAGGAGACGAAGGCTTTTTTTGCCTCCAACGGCGTGGATTTGGACGCCTTCAAATCACACAAGCGTGGTGGGACGTCTATTCTGGTTAAGAACTTTCCGTACGGAACTTCTATGGAAGAACTCCGGAAAATGTTTGAGGAGTGCGGCCCAGTTCTCAGAGTTCTCATGCCCCCGACTGGCACCATTGCCATCATCCAATTCGCCCAGCTGAACCACGCAAAGGCCGCATTTGGCAAGATGGCGTACCGTCGAGTCAAAGACAGCGTCCTTTTCTTGGAGAAGGCACCAATCGATCTCTTCAAGAACAGCTCCACTCAGCAGGATCAAGCTAGCCCGCTTGGGGAGCAGCAGCGCACGGGTGTCCAAAAATTGAGCGTCGACGATTTGCTGTCGAGCGGCGATAAGGTCGAGGAGCCTGCGGAAACCGCATCGCTCTTTGTCCGCAATTTAAACTTTGCCACGACAACCAACAGACTGGCAGAAGCTTTTGAGCCTCTTGACGGATTCGTCTCCGCTCGTGTCAAGACAAAAATAGACGCCAAAAAACCTGGCCAGACCCTCAGCATGGGCTTTGGCTTCGTAGAGTTCCGGTCTAAGAGTCAGGCTCAGGCGGCTCTCAAGACCATGGATGGCTACGTCTTGGATGGTCATACGCTGGGTGTCAAAGCCTCGCACAGGGGTCACGACGCCGCTGAAGAGAGACGGCGGGAGGACGTGGCTAAGAAGGCTGCGGCTCAGAGAACCAAGATCGTCATCAAGAACCTGCCTTTCCAAGCCACAAAGAAAGACATCCGGACTCTATTTGGTACTTATGGCCAACTTAGGAGCGTTCGCGTTCCAAAGAAGGCAGACTATACCGCAAGAGGGTTTGCATTTGCTGATTTTGTGACCCCTCGAGAGGCAGAGAATGCACTAAATGCACTGAAAGATACCCACCTTCTCGGGCGGCGACTAGTATTAGACTTTGCTGCCGCTGAGGCTGTCGATGCTGAGGAAGAGATCGAGAAGATGCAGCGCAAGGTAGGGGGCCAGGCCAATAAAATGGCCCTTCAGCAGCTTACTGGAGGAGGGAGGAAAAGGGTTACTATTGGCAATGACGAGGATGAGCTCGAGGCGTAAGGTAAAAAGGCAAAGCAAAACTATATTCATTGCCTGTGTTGCACTGACAAGGCTGAGCTGTGCCCTAGCCCACGCTCTATTGAGCATAGGAAACCATCCCTTGGCAAGGGCAGGGGAGGGGGGGTGTGTTCCCATTGTCGAAGTTCTACAACGGCCCTCTCCATGCGCATCGCGTGGGGTCATCAGCTGTCCGGGATCTTCAGCGAAGAATTCAAGTTTCGCGATGCCCAGGGGCCATCACCGCGCAGTGTTTGATGTTAATATCCTTCCACATACCTGAAGAACCGCACCTAAGATGGATGATCTGGGTGCGCATGTGTCCGGGGACGAGGGTGGGTGAGACCATGGCGTCCTGGCCCCGCCTTCAGACTCCTCCCTTGCATGCCCAACGCCCCTCGTAACAGACCTCACGCTGCCATGTGCTGGTGGGCGTCCTAGCTGTGCTTCATTGGCTCATAGAATGTGGTGTTCATGGACGTAGAGTTGCCGCCCCGTTAAGAGATGCCTGGCCGGGTCCCCACCCCCGCTGCGCCAGCTCCCATGTCACGTCTTAGATGCTTTGCAGATGGATGAAATCTTGATAGCTTGGAAGCAAGTATCTTTTCTTGGGTTGGAGGGGCCAAAAGACAGGCTGCTAACCACCCCCGTCCTCCCCTTTGTCAATACAATCCGTTGGCCCTGCCCATACCCTCCCGAGTCTCGAGTCTATATGTTATCGACTGTCTCCTTTGGCTTTGGGAGACATGTTCGTTCCAATGGCTGTTCTTTTGCCTCGTACAAAGCTTACACTCATCCCACCATTCCACGTCCCGAATTCCTTCCCACATTTCTCATCCATCAGACTCTGCTTTTTTCTTCATCAACGACTTGGTCTGTGGCTTTTGGGTTGGAGCTGAGCTTTTGAACATCTCTTTGTCGGGCATTCCTTGCCTCTCATCGGGCCTCTCTCTATCATGCCACCCGTCTACCACCAGCCGAGGCCAGTCCTCCCCTCACAGGGCATGCCGCATGCTCCAGAGTATATGGACGCAAGACGAGGCGTCAACGGTATTCGCCAGCCTCTGCGGGAGGCCGCTGGCAATGCTCAAGCACATAGCTTCAATAGCAACATCCCATGTTATCAGACGCCTCCTGTATCTTCGATACCGTCAACCATTCCTACTCATATAGTTCCATCCCAATCCATCGACATTCTCTACCCTAGGCTTCAGGCACCCCGTCACCAGCCCCGACAAGCTCGCAAAGGCCGACAGGAGATTAACCCTCTCTACCTTTGTCCAGCTTTCAAACAGTACCGCAACAGACAAGCTCACAAAGACACTCAAAAAGACAAAGGGGGCGTTTGGCGACGGCCCGAACTTGAAGATGCCTTTGTCGACTGTAAGTTGCCTTTCAAATTTCCCTCCAAGTCCCCATACTTCTTTCAAGAAGCTGACAAATGTCATATAGCGGTACTCCTCATGCCTCACATGGGCCGGCGGAAGTTTTCCATGGCCGGAAAGCTGCATGGCCGGAATATGCTGATCAGCGAGTACATCTTCGTCATCTGCGTGGAGCTCCTGGGCAGCAAAGAAATCTTTCGCATCGACAACAGCAGTGACAGCATTGAGCAGATGGGACGCAAACAAGTGTCCAGTCACATGCAAGTAGTCAAGAAATTTTTCGAAGATTTACGATGCTGTAGGTTGCATTCCCATATTCTTGTGGAAAGCTCACTGATTCATTAACCTCCTGTTTTCTTACTTCTAGTTCACTTTCTTTTCCCTTCTGAAGAGAAAAAGGAACCTGGTTCCACTAATTCTGACGACTGTTACGACGAAGAGGAGCAGGAGTCGTTCAAGTCCAACCCCATCTTGACGGCGTTGGCTGAAGGCAGGGTACCGGATGTGAGACCAAACTACGACTACTTCAATCAGCTCTTGTCACTGCAGAGATCGATCACAGTGCGTCCCAAGACGTGCGAGCTCCTCGTGTCTTCGGCAGAGATTAAAATCCTCGGCGATGTTGCGTATGACGCACACAATGTGCCCCTGGACCAGGCCTCGTTTCCTCATCTGAGCAAATATACGAGCAACGACGACTGCCCCGATGCTCTCGGTAAAGATGTCTTACTCCATGAGTACACCAGAGCCCTGGACCAGGCCACATCAGCATGCGTGAAGACGGTGACGCGACGATGGGCAAAGGATGCGCCGGCCATGTGTGAGACACTGGATCTGCCAACAAGGGACCAGGACTGCCTGCTTTTGGAAATATGTTCGACCTTGGAGCTGCACGAACACGCAAAGTTCCCCTCGGGGTCAGAGCTCACTGGGTTTGTCGAGGTGGCCATTACGGATCCTGACCTGCAGCATCAGCACTGGAAGTGCGTCACCCGATTGACCCGACCAGATGAGCTGTACGGCGACGACGCAAAGCGCGGCGTTTACACCAATGAGAGCGGCATCCACCATCGGGGATGCAGCGATTCTAAAAACGACTGCAGCTGCCACCTGCGGCCCCGGCATGATATCCACGTGCCCTTCCCTGCTGTGGAGTGGGCCAGCATTTTGAGCACAGCCGTGCAATATCCTGATGTGGAGCACCAACGCAAGAAGGAGAAGCGCCATGATTCAAAGAAGCATGAGCTGGAGAGGACCGGCAGTAAGCGAAAGAGATCTGAGGACGAGGGAGATGCGGCTTCTTGGGGCCGCCGCGAGCCAACAGGCAGCGATCTGATCTGCAAGGTCGCCATGTATCAGGAGCTATGGTCCCGCGCGCCAGATTCATCGTCGCAGTGGAAGCGACAGGCCATCATCTTCTGGCGCTTCAACACGACCAACCAGTGGTACAAGTACAACCCAGTCTTCAAGCCGTCGGGAACATCATGGCGATGGCTGACGATCAACGACCCCATGTCGCGGTACCACCAGCAAAAGGCCTTGGTCTACCCTTCGGCCAACATGTCGAGAGATGTCGTCATGTCGCCGACGCCGAGCATGAGCCAGCAGCTCACGGGCATCATGGCTGGGAACCTGGGCTCGGCATGGGACAGCGCTTCAGGCGTTGCGCCAGTGCCGCCCGTGCAAACAAACATCAACGTGTTTGACTTTCCGGGAGGACTGGCCACGCCGCCACCAACAGCGACCATCCATGGCCCTTATGCGGGCGGGAGCTTTGACCCCAGCATGGGTGCCAATCCGGACGTGAACAGCTACCTGCCAACGGTAGGCACAGCCGTGGGCGGGCCAGCCAGTGACCGTTCACACTCGCTGTCGTTGGCTGCCGGGCCCTCGTACTTTGAGGGCCCAGCACTGTCAACGGCTAGTGTCAACCAGTTTCTTCCCCATACCACCTCGCTGGACCCGTCCAGTCACCTTGTCTACGACGACGCGACCGGCCTCCAGGGCTGGGACATGCCGGCTCTGGATAGCTGGCCCGGCGCCCCTACCTCGACGCCCACGGGCAACGAATGGAGCACAGCGCCCTCGGCGCAGCCCAGAGCGGATCCGGGCGACCACTCGGTACTGTGGAACCCAAGCCAATGGCATATCACGGGTGTCACAACACCATCATCTGCGGTTGGGCCTGAGCATGATGACAGCCCTAGATCAATGAAGAGGCGGCGGACAGAGCCTGCACTAAACGCACATGTTTTACATATTCCTCCGAGTGAATGGTAGGCCAGCTTCGGAAGACTACAGGTTACGGGATTTTACGGAAAAGGGAATTGAGGCTTGCATCATGTTTTATTAGGGTTGCTATGGGCTGGAGCTACTCGGACTTGCAGAAATCGTCTACAGCCGGCAAGAGAAGGCAAAATGCAAAAAGACTGACAGGTGGATACCCCCATTTCACATCAAGGACACACGCTATTTGAGTGATTACCGGATAAAGGAGTTATTTTGGGAATAAGAAAAAAAACGAGGCGTTTGCAGTGTCTTGGAAGGGACTCCTTGGCGAAACTTGGGTGGGATATGTTTGGGCTGGCTGGCTGGCATTGGACAGATTTTCTAGACACAAGCACGAGTAATAATAAACATGTGTGTTGTGAGCATACAAGTTATACAATCTTGGCCCCGACGCAGTGATTGGATGGATGTGGATGAGGAAAAGCACCTTTGTTCAGTGACAGGCCTTTTGCATCTGTGGCTGAACTGTTTGTCTCTCGTGCGCGCCAATCAACGTGGTATATGACAAGATGTGGGAACATTGGGCAACATATGACCGTTTGCGGCAGTGCGTGGACTACGTAGCATGTCTCAAATCGACAAGTTGGAAAAATCTTCCGTGGTGGTGGCGGAAAGATTGGAAGAAAAAAGTTCTCTCGACGCTTTGACCACGAGCTGGGGTCAAAAGATCAAAATGGGCCATCACAAAGAAAACGGGGTGTCCATGGTGCTCTTTGAGGGAGTGGCAAGGCTACCTTAGTTCCCTCCCCCTTTTTTTTTTGCTTCCTCTTCCCGTGTGTATACGGGAAAAGAAGTCTCAGGAACACTTTTGTAGATTATTCAAGGGAGAAGACGGCGTATATTGACCAAGGGAACCTAAAGTGGTTTTTGAAACACGTTCTGTGGGATACTTATATAGGGCACCAGGTTTCCTCTTGTTCTTTTTTTCCTTTTTTTGAAGGGACTGTCTACGTGGAATGAGGAGGAAGGGGTAGGCATTTATTGACTGCGGTATTGAACAATAAATCCGCGAAGGAATGAGAGCGAGTGAGAGAGAGAGAGAGAGAGCTGGGGAAAGAAGGTTGTAGATTGGAGAGATGGGAGCCATTGACTGCGACACGGCGTCTGTCGATTATCCCGAGTGACTTTTTACTTGTGACTGGTAGCACGAGCAAGTCAGACGGTGATCGCATATGGGATGTTACAGCGTACCAAGATTGTGTCGAGTTTTGTGATGCCTTGCTCGATCAAGTACCATCTACTGCAGATTAGGCGTGTTGTTCGGTGTATGTGTACCTACTAGTATGATGGATGACAGAGGCACATGTCTACATGTATGTACGTACCTGGTTTCCTATTGGAGTAATGCTGCCTGCCTTGGTGGTGAGATGTTGATCCTTTGATGCCTGGCAGCCCCGCACCTGGAGCAACGTTGTAAATAGCATCGCCTCTTGACGCTGAAGGCAAGCTGAACAGAACACAAAACGCATCTTTTCTTGCCACTCATCGGCAATAGCCCTCGTCGTTGGTTTTTGAAACCTTTGGAGTATAAGCGCACGCACTGGCTCGGCGTCGGCATGGGCGGCCCTCCAGGGGTCTCGGCCAGCGTCGTCGCGGTGCTGCAGCTCGCCACGACCGCCACGCAGTATCTCAAGGACGTCAGGAGCGGGACGGCCGAGAGGACGCGCCTCCGAGATGAGCTGCGAAGCACGGCGTGCCTGCTGGAGATGCTGCAGGACCGCCTGGAGGATTCGGAGGGCGGCGTGGACGACGCGAGCACGCTGAGGCCGCAGGCTGTCGATTCGCTGAGCGGCGCGGATGGTCCATTGCAGGTGTTCCAGCAAGTTTTGGAAGCCATTGTCGCCGAGCTTGCTCCTCAAGATAGACTGAGGCGAAGGGCACAGCCGTTTACGTGGCCGTTTGACAAGAAGAAGGTGGCAGAGCTGCTTGCGTGCTTGGAACGGTTGAAGAGCCACTTCAATCTCGTTTTGCAGAACGACATTGCGTATATGACTTGTACACGTTGCATTGTAGTTCAAGGTTATGCTAATTGAATGCTAGACAACTGGCGAGATCGGCAAACCTCAAGCTGGATAGACTTGCCGACAACGTAGAAAGCTCGGAAGCAAGATCTCGAGATGCAGATGCACAAAAGATTATCAATTGGCTCAGCCCACTGTCCTTTCGAGCCAGACATGTCAGTGTTTTGGAGAGCGTGCAGCCTGGGACTGGCGCCTGGTTGTTGAAACATGAGGTTTTTCGTAACTGGGTGAATGGCAACACTGGGACGCTGTGGTGTCCGGGCATACGTCAGTTTTATGAGCCAAGGGCCTTTGTTGGATATGAAATGCTGACGCAAAGCCTACAGCGGGAGCTGGCAAGACAAGACTCTCGTATGCCATCTTCCATCATTAATTTCTCTTCATCTATAGACACGCTACTTACCCTCTCTCAAGATCGTTGGTCATCAACCACCTCGAACAGGAGCCTCCCCACGCACGCAGTTTCTGCTCATACATCTACTGTGACTACAGACAGCGCAGCAGCCAGTCAAGTGCTGCTCTCCTTTCGAGTATACTTCAGCAATTGCTTCAAAGTTCAACTGAAGTGCTACCGTCCGAAGTAGCGACGCTGTATAGCCAGCATCAGAAATACAACACTCGTCCTACCTTGACGCAGATTACTGATATACTTGGCAAGATAGTTTCAACGTTTGAGTCCTTCCATGTCATTATCGACGCCCTTGACGAGTGTGCAGAGTCCAATGAAGAGGCTCTCCGATTTGTGACAGCAGTTTCCTCTTTGGGTTCATCCGTGAAGATAATGTGCACTTCTCGATCTTCTAGCAGATTCGACGCCTTTTTCAGTGAAGCGATGACAATAAACATCTCTGCTCACCATGACGATATTAGCACTTTTCTGGATGCATGTATACAAGAACAGCATATACTCTCAAAACATATTCGGAAAGACGCCACACTGAAAGACGACATCATCAGAACCATCATCCAAGAATCTCAGGGGATGTAAGTCGAGCACTCAAGCATATAATACAAGTTTCACAGAAATAGAAATGTGCTGACGACAACTATGATAGGTTCTTATTAGCAAAACTACACATGACTTCTCTATCAAAGAAGCTCAGCTGCAGAGAGGTGCGGGCTGCATTGAAATCCCTACCAAAAACTCTCGATGCCATGTACGCAGACGCATATGAGAGGATAGAGAATCAAGAAACAGAATTCGCCGAGCTGGCTGAGGCAGTCCTCTTCTGGGTCATTTGTGCCAGAAGAAACTTTACAGTCCAAGACTTGCAACATCTATATGCCACGCAGGAACTGTCAGACGGAGAATTACTCGAACAAGATGACTTGCCAGATGGCGATATTTTAACGGAAGCTTGCGGCGGCTTGGTCATGGTTGATGCGGACTCGCAAGTCGTCCGTCTGGTCCACTATACCGCGCAGCAATACTTTGAGGAATATCACAAACTGTTGATAAAAAAGGCACAGCTGACTCTGACGAGGACCAGTCTGACATATCTAGCATTGCCCAACTTTTCCAGCGGCGCCTGCACAAACGATGCCGACATGTCTCTCCGCTTGGAGCAACATCCGTTTCTCGACTACGCTGCCAAATATTGGGGCACCGAAATTGTTCACATTGAGAGTGCCGAGATTATACCAAAGCTGGAAAGTTTCGTTTCCAACACTGCCGCGTTGGAGGTTGCCAACCAAGCATGGAGTTTGAAGGCTAATCGGTATACGCATTGGAGCCAGGAGTTCCCTAGACATGTACCTGCACTCGTAATGATCTCTGCTTTTGAAGCATCAAATATTCTGAGATATATGATCTCAAAAGGTCATGCAGTTGATGGCAGAGGAAGCGATGGGGAGACAGCTCTGATTCGTTCTGCTGCCTTTGGCCACGCCCAAAACGTGCAAGTGCTTCTTGAACTCGGCGCCGAAGTTGATGCCCGAGATCACATGGATGAGACCGCGCTGCAGAGAGCAGCAAGATGCGGGTACGAAGACGTGATTGACGCATTACTAAATAAAGGGGCAGACGTCAACTTGAGAGCATCCGGTAATTGGACTGCGCTCATGTCCGCAGTTTCTAGCGCCAACATTGACGCCGTCAAAATCCTGGTGGAAGCGGGCGCCGATTTCAAAGCGGAAACGGTATGGGGAGATTCAGCCTTGAGCATTGCAACGCGCAATGGTCTGGAGGCCATTGCCAACTTCCTTTCGGATCGGGGGGCAGTTCTCCCCAAGGGCCCCGCTGGGCGTCGTGCCTCCATCATTGCCTCCCGCAAGGGTCTACACCAGCTCGTCCGCAAACTCACGGCCAACTATGACACTGTTGCCGACAGACCACTACGGCGGCAGAGCTCGAGACTCATGGAAGGGTTAAATGCCATCCAAGAGGAAGAAATAGCAGCGTCTGGTATGAGGAAACCAGAGACACTGGGAGCAGGCTCCGGAGCAGATGAAGCCGGGACAGATGACTTCTTGGATGCTTTGGAAGAGACGAGCTACAATACTGGCTTCTCTAAGCGATATGACATGGTTGAAAGGCTTGGCAGAGGCCACTTTGCCGATGTGTTTTTATGCTCAAGTAGAGTGACGTGGGTGAGGCACGCAGTCAAAGTATGTACATGCACTGATGCAGTAGACGATGCCGCAAAACGAAGTGGCATCATTTGGGAGATCAAAGCCCTGCAGGCACTCCAAAAGAAGCCGCATCCGAACATCTTGAGGATTGTTGATGTATTCGCGGAATACTCTCTCAAGACGATTTACTTGGTGCTCGAGCTGGCGCCGCATGGGGAGCTTTTCAACTATATCGTGGCAAGGCAGTTCTTATCGGAAGAGCAGACGCGAAAGATTTTCTTGCAGCTGTTTTCTGCGTTGGAATACATGGTTAGTTTCTCTTTTAGCCGCTGCATGTCTCCATGTGTCGAGATCTAATAATAGGGGTAGCATGGCCTAGGATGGGTGCATCGTGATATCAAGCCAGAGAACATCTTGTTACTGGACGAAGAGACGCCAACCGTCAAAATTGCAGACTTTGGGCTGGCAAAGAAACTTGGCGCCGACGCTGAAGCACTGGGGCTCACGACGACCCTTTGTGGAACACCAAGCTGTATGATACTCTGATACTTTCTCTCTCCTGCATCTCATCTATTCACCTTCATATTGTGAAACAGAACATCTGCTGACGTCCTCCACTCCTAGACGTGGCCCCTGAGGTACTTCAGGAAGGCAGAGAGCGAAAATACGGATTCTCGGTAGATATCTGGTCCTGCGGCGTCGTCATGTACATCTGCCTATGTGGCTTCCCGCCCTTTAGCGACGAGTTGTACAGCAAAGACTTTCCCTACACGCTTGCCCAGCAAATCAAGGAGGGCCGTTTTGACTATCCGTCGCCGTACTGGGACAAGGTCGGCGACCCGGCCTTGGATCTGATTGATAACATGCTGGTGGTGAACTTTAGGAAGCGGTTTACGGCCAGGCAGTGTCTGGAGCATCCCTGGATGCGGGAGGTGGTGCCGCGGATACTGGCGGAGCCGATTAGGTCGGCGAGCCCGGAGCCAATGTGAAACTTACGGTGGACAGAGAGTTGGATTTAGGATCTGCTTTCTATTGGAAACGAATGAGCGTCCGTTCTGACTGTTGACGCTCTAGTTGATGGTGCAGTCTGGGTGGAGAAAGTCGCGGGTAAGACGGCTTGCATTTGCCGCGTGAACTGTTCAGAAGGAGGAAGTTTCCCTTTCTCTTAAGATAGCTAATATTTTGGATAATTTTTGTACTAGAAGACGCAGAAGAAGATGGCGGGAAGGGTTGGATGGTAGTCCTATCTATGTAGGTGCGTTGGCTGAGCCTGCACCACTGGTCATGGGATACTCGCAAAGAGGCGAAAAATTAGCTACATCTTACCTCAACAGCGTTTTGCTCGCATCTGATCCCATGCTCGGAGAGAAGAAGCGCGGTCGCGGCTAAGCGGAATGCGACGCCGATGCTGTATGAGTCGATTCGCGTGTGTTACTGAACAGGGAGCAGGGAAGCGCAGATTAAGCGCCTGTAAGACAAGGGTCGAGGACAAAGAAATGAAACGAGACGACGGACAAAGGATGGAGTACAAATCGGGGCATTTGAGTACAAACATTCAGGCATCCGCATTGCATCAATTCAATGATGGCTGTGGGGAGTCTCAATGAGTGTCAGATGCGAATACGTGAAGCAGCAAGCTCATGCACGATGACGCAAGCAATCGCGGCATTGAATCCACTGGGCTGCATCAAAGAAAGAGAAGAAGAAATTACTTCAAATGGTGTGCCGCAGCCGAAATCTGCTGATCGAATGAGTGCAACGGCAGGTTTCTTGTCTCTATTGGAGAGCGTTTGAGGTCGAGGCTGGTCGGCAGTGGCGGCGAATGAGAGCCAGTCGCTTGGATCGACCCGGGCAAGGCTAAACAGCGACGGCCGATATGCGCGGCGCTTAGGCAAATGAATGGGCCTGGGTCGCTGGAGACGTCCAGCATTAATTTGGAAATGCAGTCTGGTGTCTAGTAACGTGCTGTCGGCCTATGCATGAGATGCTGCCATGGTTGAGGCTGTTTCCAAGTGCTTGCATGTACCGTTGCTGCGGGCTTCGGGTGCGCTGGTACATGGTCCCGATCACGGCCTGTGTCACTGTCGGATCGTGATGCTGCCGCAAACATGGACATGAAGCGACCACCGCTCGATTCTTGTGCGTCTCGCAATCTGCTACGGCCAACTCGCGTCTGCTGAAACGAGGGCCTTGGAGTGGCCTCGTCGCCAATGGCCCGTCTGCCGATTCACCAACATCTGCCTCTGCTTCTGCCCTATGCTGTTCTATTCTCGGATGCACTGCCCGGCGTCTGTCTCATGTCCGGCCTTGTCCAACGGCCATTCGATGCCGAGCGATGGCGTGTCGATGATAGGCTGCCGTTGAAGCCAGCTGGCGCGGTGAGATGCTTCAGCTTGAGAATCGTGCTGTTTTTCTGCCGTTGTTGTGCTGAGATTCGGGGCCATCAGGCAATATATCAGTCCCGCCTGCTTTGCGTCTTTGCGGCTGAATATCTGTCATATATCATCCGATTCTCTCCGTCTTTTAATTCAGGTCACCTTGGCTTTGCATTTCCGTTTGACTATTGTGTCGGTTTGCCTATTGTGTGCGGGCTAATTGTTGTAACTTTTGATTGTTCAAGCTTGTGAGACGATACTGATGATGGCAAGGTGACAGAAGACCTTTTCCTTTTCCTTTTCTTTTCTTCTGTTTCTTGCTTCTCTTTCTACCTGAAAATATTCAAGACCACCTCAGGCTTTACCCACCTCTCTCCAATTCACCGGGCCTGAACGACGCTGGACGTGATTCGCCCTCTTCCCTCGACATCCTCGACAAAGACACTCGGCTCCATCACATCACACCTCCGACTTACTTGAGTGAACACAAAGATACACAAAAAACAGAAACCCACAAACAAGACATTTGAACACGGTGCTGCAAGACTGTTCACGTACACAGAAGAAAAAAAGTGGAAATCGAAAAAAGAAAAGAGGCAACAGCTGTTCACCACCTGAACACCAATTATTCTTCGAGAGCTATTCTTCGCCAGCTGGCAGCCTATATTTACACCCCTTCCTCTCGTCTTCTCTCTCTTTCTCTTCTTCCACAAAACAAAAACAATAACAAACTTGATCACGGTCGCATTTTGGTTCTGCTTTTTTTCTCCTGGAGAGATTTAAACAAGCACTTCAATCCTTGATATCGTCTTCCGACTCGGTCCTTTCCTGTTCGACAGTCATAACAGCAACAACACAGTCACTCCCTCGATTTTCAATTCAAGAACTTTTCCAGCTTTCTACACGCGCCTTTGCAATGTTGAGAATGACGCCCAAGCCTCGCGTTGGCCTCAAGGTGGCTCTGGTCCTGGCTCTCGCCGCCGCCGCCAACGCTCACTCCTGGATTGAGCGCGCCTACAAGGTCGCCCCGAACGGCACCATGATTGGAGCTGAAGGCTATCCCCGTGGCTGGATTGCTCGCACTTCCACCGACCCGCTGTGGAACGACAAGATCCCGCAGCTGCTTCTGCCGGTGACGGGCCAGAGTGCCTACTCGGGCGACGAGATCCTGAACAAGTACAAGAAGGAGGAGAACCCTCAGTTCCCCATGCTGGAAGCTGCTGCGGGCGACCACGTCGCCCTCATCCACCTGGAGAATGGCCACACGACGCTGCCGCAGAATCAGCCCAAGAAGCCGCAGAACCGCGGCACCATCTTCCTCTACGGCACCAGCCAGCCCAAGGAGAACGAGCGCCTCTTTGACGTGCATCTTGTCTGGAACAGGGACGGCACGGGAGGCGACAAGCGCGGCGTTCTGCTGGGCACGCGAAGCTACGACGATGGCAATTGCTACCAGCCCAACAACGGCGATCTCAGCATTGAGCGAGCCGCCAGACTGGCCCCTGAGGGCGCCGACCACAACACCGAGCTCGGCTGCCAGTCCACCATTCAGCTGCCCAGCGACCTCAAAGCCGGCTCCGTCTACACAATCTACTGGTACTGGGACTGGCCCGACCTGGATGCCACCAACATCGACTTCCAGGCGACCACAAACGGCCTGTACCCCTGGGCCGGCACATTCATGCGCGGCGAGAAGGACCCCCACGGCTTCACCATGGCTGCCATTTCCAAGAACGAGAGCTACGCCAGCACCATCGACATCAAGATTACGGGTGGCGGCTCGTCTTCGGCCAAGCACGCTGACATCAACGGCGCGTTTATCGAGAAGCAGAACATCTACTCCATGGCCATCAAGAACCAGATGGGCGGCAACTTCCAGGTCGACATTGATGCCAACGGAGGCAAAGGCGGCCCTGGCGCAACTTCCACTTCGGCTGCTCCTCACGGGGCGCACACCTCTGCTGCCAGGCAAGGAATCGCCCAGCCATCTGCCGCTCCAACTGGCAGTGCTCACGAGCAGCCGTCAAAAGGCTCTGCTTCGAGCCCTGTCGTCTATGTGACAACTACAATCCACACCCACGCTGCTGCGGCTTCGCACACGCCCTCAACCACAACCATCGTTTCGACTACAACCTTGGCTGTGACTTCAACTCGCACCGGCGATGCTCAGGTCGCTGCCCCAACCGTCGTTGTGTCAGTTACCAAGCATGTGCCCGCCGCACGAGATGGTGAGCCGACGCCGACCGTGTTGAACGACCGTCCAACTGTGACGCCGCTCAACCGACGCCGTAACTGGGCCTTTGGCCAGCATTGAGCGTCAGCCGGCTCGAGTTGAATGGTAACTTTCCATTACAACTTTCTACCATATTCAATCATTTCTTTCACTTTTCCTGTTTCTTTCAAGTATCTATCAATGCATTTGTTTGACTGCATTTTCGATAAAGGGGGGGCTTCAGGCCACAAAAAAATAACCATTCGGGCAGGGCTCGCGGAATTTGATTTCATATGGTTTGGCATTTTACGGAAATGGGTACCTGGGAGGGAAAAGGATTCCTGTCGTTTTAGGCTTTTCCTATTCACCTTTGGTCTTTTTTTTTTTTTTTTTTAAGAAATCATTTGGCGCTCTATCTATGAGGCCTGGATATGCCTGACTTGATATGACATGACATGAGATGACCCTTTCTTTTGTGTTTGGGACTCTTCGCTCTTTTTTGACTGATATTTCATTCGTTGTGAGAGACGGAGGCATACATTCAGCATGGTACGTGCGGCTTGAGGGCAAAAGGCGTTGAGAATGCTTGATGATACCACTGGCGGGCATCTACTTGCATTTTGGTTTCTGGTTCTGGTTTCTCGTTGTTCACGAGTTAGGTAGCTGCTTCGATATACTATACTATATACTATATAACCCACTACACCTTTGCATCACAACAGTGTCCTTGTATCAACTACGCAAATAAAGGATGTATCTTGGCAAAATGAATATCTCATCACAACAATATCCTCTGTATAAACGCAAATAAACGATGCACCCCCGTAAAAACCAACCCCATCCACACAAAGATTATTTATAGACATTCTTCCATTCCATATCCCTTCGAGACTTTTCAGAGCATCCGTTCACGGAAAAGGAGAGGGGCATAATTTACACCTTCTTTGTGGCTTGCAAGGCTTGCAGGGTTCCAAAAGCCAGTGAGGCTTGCAACGCCACGAAACAGGCACGGAAGACGCCTTCACAAAGGCTAAAAAACATCAAACAAAGATGGACGTACCGATGGAATTCCACATAAATAAACTCGTGAAAAAATTTTCTTCATATTTTCTGATTGAACTGACCCACCGCCAAAAAAGCAAGATGTAAATGAATGGTATGATGATGATGGAAGAAGAGACCGAAAGACCCGATGGGAATATTTGGCTTTTTTCCCATTTGTATCTTTTATGGATCGTGTTAGTATATATTATATAGTGATGATGTAAAGAGGGCTTGATGCAAGTGGCTTGTGGTAAACAAATAACGCAGTAGCCTTCTATAGACGACGTACATGTACTACAAGTTTCATTTCCAGAAAGTCAAAAACTTCCAATGCTGTAATTACGTGCGCCTGGCGCAATGGCCTTGGACATTGACTATCTCTCTCCATCATCAAGACATTACGTGATACAGCTAGTAAATGAAGCTGCATTGGCTCAAAGAAAGATGAAACAAAGCTCTTCGTATTTTCCTAGCGACTGTCAAAACGTCGCGATAGTCCCATGGCATTTAATCACGCACTGAATAAGAATAAGCATCAGTCTCCCCAAATCTCATGCTACTGTCTCTATCGACTGAGCTGAGAAATCAGCATGCTTCTGCTGCCACGGCGGCTAAATGGGGATTGTCGCTAGGATTAATCCGCATATTGTGATGTGAACTCCGGAACCCACCCGGGAGGAGGGGAAGAGCAAAAGCGGATCTACCAAGAATGGTCACGCTGCCCTGTTTGCGTATACATGCGTGTGATGATGGGGAGACATTGGAACAAGAGGAAAATAAAAATAATATTGATATTGCTCCGAGGGCCGTCGGCTTGCTGCAACTCCAGGAAACACTAGCGGAGTTTTGATTCTGGAATAGAACTAGGAAAAAAAGAAGCAGAATAGAGCTACGTTGGTGACACATTTATGGAGTGCGGCGAGGCTTAGCTGGTGCTGCATTTTGGAGGTGTGTGAACAGGACTAGGTAATGTCAACAGCGTCGTATTGGATGCATCTCAGACTGAGCATCACAAGATTCTACATTCAGGATACAGGAGAGATAAGAAAAAGAGGTCATGCGTGTGTCGAAAGAGAGGGATTATGAGGCCATTCTCCGTTTGGGCAATTCCATGGCCAATTTGTCACGCTTTCGTGTCATCCTGCGTTGAGGCGGTGCAACTAGCATCATCGGTCGGTTTGGAAAGGAAAGGCGGTGATTCTCAGT
This sequence comes from Trichoderma sp. CBMAI-0020, assembly GCA_030708095.1. Lineage (NCBI taxonomy): Eukaryota > Fungi > Ascomycota > Sordariomycetes > Hypocreales > Hypocreaceae > Trichoderma > Trichoderma sp. CBMAI-0020. The sequence goes on from JAJNCI010000001.1 coordinate 3,684,376, forward strand.
GGTGAAAAGCGGCTGTCTCAACTGCTCGACGTCGGATGGCAACATGTGAACAGTATTCTCCTTGTTCCGCATTGTATTATTACATTGCTTTTTCCATGTGCCCTTCACGTTGGCTGTTCCGCACTAATGTACGATTCTACATGCAACTGGGCCAATTCGACGTTGCTCGTGCCTCAGCCGCAAATTGCAAATCAAATCAATAGCGTCCTGTCCTGTCCCCAATCCCTTACATGATCGCGGAAGACGGGAACGACGACATGGCCGACATGCATGAGTGCCAATGCCGATTCGACGCACGCCAAAAGTGCCAACCTCGCCCTGCTTACTGGTTAGTCAGCTCAAGCTGCCATGTTCTCGCTGAACCATGGCGTCTCCAGCAGATACGTCCCAAGTATTCGCATTCGCATCGGCATCCATATCTCAAAAACAACCTCCAATTCCAAATGTGCGAAAATCAAGTCTGCTTAGTGCATGCTGTCGTCATCCATGCAAAGCGAATCCCTTCTGTAAGAGGCACTCTGGGCACTCCATTTTCCATTTTGAATGGGTGTGAAGCAAAAAGAAACGGCCTCTGGGCATTAGCTCCGCATCAGAATCGACGCTAGGGCACAGTGCGCGGTGGGGATTCACACACAGTCGATACGCCCCCTCATTGGACTGATGGGAAGGCTGATGCTTGCGCACACAAAGTCCCAACAACGGCCCAATCCAATTGCACTGCCTTTTTCATCGCGGCTAACCGCTCGAGGCATCTGACGGCGGGAGGGTCTGGCGGAGCCGTGGCCTGTTCAACGATTGAACAGCAGGATGGAGAGAATCGGTGGATGCTATCGATGTTATGGATGACATGCACAGCGAGTGAGTGAGACATGCAGACTATTGAAATTGACATGCACAACACTGACCGCTGATTAGCGCAACACATTGGCAGCACGGGCCATTCGGTATTTCCCAGTGAACTGGTTGGTTATACGCTGAACAGACTTTACTCCGGAGGGCTCCGTATCTGTCAATGGGCTGGCATCGTATGGCATCGTCGCCGAGCAGGGGAGATGCGATGGATATTAGCGGGAAATAGCACGCCAGCAGCAACAGCGTCGCAGAGATGCTACAGTACGCCCGGTAATGGCGGGACACAAGTCACTCGGCCTTCAGAAACGAGCACTTGTCGACAGGGAATGGCAAAGCGGGGGATAATGCCTGCTCCACGCTCAGAGATCAAGTCGACGATTAACATTTTGAACCAGGGCTGTTTCTGTTTCTGCCATAGTGGTATGTATCTTGATCTGAGCCGCCAGCATCCACCGCCCCTCTTGGACTGTCGCGAGATCGGGAAGCGAAGCGACAAAACCGTCTTGGCCTTGAAGCACACAAAAACTACGAGTATGTATGTGCCCTGGCAGCAAAAACCTTGACATCGCTCTTCTGATCTGTAAAACGGCGCTTACGCACGAGGCCTGCCAAGCAAAGTGCTGCCGGGCCAGCCACAGATCGCCACCCGGGAATGGCACGAAGCCAGATGCATCTTGGAACCGTCCTCGACTAATAAAGGCCGACCGACAACCGGGCAGGTATGCGGCTGGTATGGAATATCTGCTACTAGATAGGGAGCATGGAAAAAGGGGTAAAAAGGTAGAATTGGCCTATGCCTTGTGTGAACAATGCATGTCTCAAATCCGGAGGGACGCAAAGGTAATTCTGCCGAGGAGTGAGACACGGCACGAGGTCTCGACGTGCACCAAAAATAGTTTTCGACAAAAAATACACCCCTGGTGAGCGGCATATGAGCATCTATTGAAATTGGAATATTCTCCTTTGGCCAGCCTCAGCGTCTTTAGCCTGCCGCTTCATCACTGGCGTCGACATCACTGATACCAAACCTATAATGGAACAAAATCATCACCTCCACGCAACTAAACGGCAGCGCAACTAGACCAACCCAGGAAAATCCTAAATTCTGCAATTCGATACTACGCATCGTGCCAGGAAATAAAGCCCAAAAGAACCACGACCAAGCATTCGCTTAAGGAGCGCCGGATCTCTGAAATGCAGTCCAGCCCACCGTCACCGAAGCCGAAGCCGTTCCAACGGTGATCGGTGCCGTGCTCGGCTACGGCGCACCTTTTTTGCGCAAAAGAGGGGACGCCGGGCGGCATCAAATGGGCAGAATGACATCAAAACAGCTGACTGACGGCTTCAAAACGTTCGGCGCCTTTTCGAGGTCCACATCTCTCCACGGCCCCAGTGTGGGAGTAATAGCGAGTTTTCCGTACAGTAGGCAGAAAGGAAACCAAAGACCGAGTTTATTCCTCTTTGAACGCCGAATGAGTCGCACGCGCAGATACGGGAGATACGATTGACTTTTCTTCTTTTCCTTTTATTTCTCACGTCGGGCGGGCTTATCGTACTTGTGAGTGTGCGTGTGGCAGCGGCTTGAGTTGAGTTCCAGGAACGTGCTGCGTAAGCAACTCTAATGTCCAAAGGAGATGGTCCTACATCTGGGATACATGCCAATCAGTTAACGGGGGGACCTGAAAACAAGGGGGAAAAAGAAAAGAAAGGAAATCCCGAGAAGAGCGTAGCTGGTGGTGGATTCTGCTGCCACTATCTGCGGCCTTATTGTGAGACAATTGAAATTCATTGGGTTGCCTTGGTTTCAGCTGATATCAGTAGCTCAACACCCTAGCCGTGGCTAATCCATATGTACTTTACAGTATAATCTTCTACTGCTTCTACTACTTCTCTTCATCATAATTCACGTGTTGCATATGACTTTTGCATATATTCTCATATACAGGCCACCACCTTGGTAGACTACGACTGAGGCGCTGAACACATTGATGTGTTCATTCTCTGTTCTTTTCGTGGTGCTTACATGCATTTTTGCTTTTTTCGCCCCTGCCGACGGCAGAGGCGCTACGGCTGCGGAAACTGAGGCAGCGGCATCACACTTTAAGCCTCAAGCCTGACTCAGTAAGCGAGGGAGAGGAAGGCGATATTAATTAAGTTTTGTGCTCCAGCTGCATCTCGGCCTCGCTGAATCAGTGCTGCGTTGCCCTTTTGAGATGCCCAGGTAGATTCGACGTAGCATTGGGCAGGATGCCTACATGTGGCCGTATGCTGAATGTGTACTGTACAGTAAACGCACATCGATGGACCTTAATTGTCCGACCGAACCGTCCCGCGTGCGCTTACACGAAAGTACGTGCATGCGCAGGAATTGTCTCGCATACGACGTGCGTATCCTGCTCGTATGATTGCAGCTTTGCGCAGCCCCATCCTGCTGCCAATTGGCATCTATCGCATCGATCCAGCTCGAATTCAGCATGCAGCTCAGCAACCACGGCACAACTTGCAACGCCGTCGGCGCATGCACTCACTGCTACCGCCAAAGGCCCCAATACGCTTCACGCTACAGCGGCAATAACGGCCCTGGAGACCAGCGCGTCGCAGCCACACAAGGGCCCGGCTCCACCCCCAGCGAGCGCCCTCTGGGCTCTGGAGCGCTTCCCCCAGCGGGCCTCGTTAGCGCAAGCCCCGGCCACAGCCATTGAGCACAGCGCAGCGACCGGTCCAGCACACAGTGTCCATTGCGCTGAGCCAGTGGCGCACCCCCCCTCCGCCCAACCACCAACCTGCTGTAAAGGTGAGCAGCAAAAAGAGGGGAGACCACTGGCGCCCCTGCTGTGGTGGTAGCGCTAGTTGCTTGGAGCAGCTCCGTCGTTAGTGCTGGAGCAGCTAAGCTGGCAGTGGTCGTTAGCAGCGGGTTCAGGCCGCTCTCCTGGTGCCCTCGCCCAGCTCTGGTACCCCGTACCTCGCGGCCGCGCCGGCTCGCACGCTGCTGGCTGGTACTGGCGACCGTCGCGGCCAAGGCCCGGGTTCCTGATGGTGAATGGATGGAATGGGGCCCGTCGCTCGCTCACTCACTTGCAAGCCGCTGCTCGAATCGCCCGCCCTCTTTTCTCTTAAAGGCGCTCCACCTGCTGCTGCACTCCGCAGTTTCGAGTCCATTTGATGCTCCCGGGTCTCTCTTTTTTTCCCACTTGATACTGCTAGTAGTCCATCTTTCCTACTTCCTACTTCCTACTTCCTCCTCCCTCCCGCGCGTGTCGTAAGCCGCGCAATCAGCCCTTGAGACGCCCGTTTCCTTCAGCGTCTGGAGCCGTCGATTCGCAGGGAGGATCGAGTGCTTATTTTCTCTCTCTCGCCTCACCATCTGCTGATTTTTTCCCGCTTCGAGGCGACACAAAGGAGACTTTTATAAAGAAACCAGAATAGAAACAAGCCTTCAGGCAAAGGAACAAACGACTCCAACAAAAAAAGAGCGCTCCAACCTCAGCCTTGTATGGTGTGCCCCCCTCCAGTGCTCCGACGACTCCGAGCCTCTGCAACGCTCTGGAAATAGAGAGCCCGACCACCGTCGCACGATCCATGCTGTCTGTGTCTCGGCACGTGTAAATAACAAACGAACGGCCTCGAGTCCATCGCTCTTCGTTCTGCAACAAATCACCAGCCATGGCTGTCATTGACCAGGTCCTTGGCGAAGTTGCCCATATTGTCGTGAGAGCGGCGACGACGACGACACAATCCGCGACGACGACGTCGTCAGACGTCACCAGCCCGCAGACGGCCATTCCCTCCAACACGAACAGCTCCAACAACAACAACAAGAGCAGCGGCTCCAGCTCGCCGCTCCTCTTCTTTGTCGCCCTGGGCTTTGGCGTAGTCTTCACAAACCTGTGGTAAGCATGCACAATTTCGCCGTCTTGGCATACGTATATCCGTTTCCATGCACACACATGCATATATCCCTCTCAATTGATTGTCTTGTTCCCACAATTCTCACCACTCGTCTAACGCATTTGGCAGGATCATCGTTGGCGTCAAGTACTGCTTTAGGTACAACGCTCGCAATCGGGCTCGAAACATGACCAACGAAGATGGTGAACCCATCCACATGGAAAACATGCCTCGACCTCACCGAAGAAGGCGTGAGAAGAAGCTCATGACCATGGACGAGGTCAACGACAAGTTCCCCATGATGAAGTACAAGACCTGGGTTTCGGAGCGCGCTCGAGATGGACTGCCTACCGCCGGAGGTGTTGGCACGCCTAGTCGACCGAACAGCATTCATCAGGTAGACCTCGCAGTCCCAGAGATTGCCAAGAAGGAGCGCACGTCAACCGAGGTCCGCGCAGTCGACGATGTCGCGTCACCCGTCGCATCGCCGACCACCGAAGCCGAACCAGTCATTGTTGACACCACTGCCAAGGAAGACGACAACAACAACAAGGATAAAAAAGACAACAAGGACGCCGCTACCACCGTCGGCGAAACCGCTGACGAGGACGGGCCTGTGATGCCGCATGACCACTTGAAGCGAACGTCTAGCGAGGAGGAAGACGACGAAGACGACGACGAAGACGATGAGCACATCACAGCTGCCCTGCCACCGGAACTCCTCAACACGTCCGGCGATACCTGCGCCATCTGTATCGACACCCTCGAGGACGATGACGACGTCCGCGGCTTGACATGCGGCCACACCTTCCATGCCGTCTGCGTCGATCCCTGGCTGACAAGCCGTCGCGCATGCTGCCCGCTGTGCAAGGCCGATTACTACGTCCCGAAGCCCAGACCCAATCCAGAGCACGAGCCTAGCAACGCCAGCAATGCCAACCTGGACCCGCATCAGAACTCTCGCATGAACTTGCCTGCCAGCCTGACAGCGGCCTTCTTCCGATCCTCGGGTGGCCGCTCTCGCAACAGCCGCAACCGCAATAGCAACAACCGCAGCAGTAACCGCAATGGCAACAGCAATAATAGCCGTAGCAATAACAACAACTCGAGCACCCGGCCCTCCATGTTCCAGTTCCCAACACGGAGAAGGGCTCAGACTACGGCGATAGAGTCTAGAATAGCACACCAACAAAGCCAGACCGCTGAGACCGCTCAGCCAGCTGCCCAAGGCACTTTACTTGCCTCTGTTCGGCATGCTTTCCGCTTCGGACGGTCGACCGAGGCACCCTCAACAAATGCGGCACCGGCAGTGACTCCGTCGCAGCTTGAGGCCGGCACGCAGCCGCCAGCCGCCTCTACGTAAAGAGGCTTGCTGTGCCTTTGTCTTTGGCGTTTGTATTTTTTGGGAGGTTTCTTTTAAGCTGGTTTATCTGTTTCGGTCTGATTTCTCTATTTTTGGGGCCTGTTTCTTTCAAGGCAGCGATGGTATTCTCTCTTTATCAGCATATGCGTTGAACACACCCGTCATGAAAGACTTGTATAGTCACATCCACCACCACCTCACAATTTATCCGCATTATGAAAGTATCTCTTTCCGTTGTCATCCATTCAAACGACAAAGTCACGCATTTCCACCGCTCAAAGGGAAATGTCAAAGTATATATGAGCTCTTTGAATGGAGAAACAACAAAGGTAAGGTGTCTTTTTTTTTTTTTTTTCTTTTTACAGTATGATAGCTTCTTTTTGGGAAATATGGTGTATTAGGGCGGTGACGATATTTTTTTGCCCCATTGATATATGAAAGGAGATGGGATTCTTATCATGTATGAAAGGGCATGTGCTTTTGGTTTTTGTATTTTTTGTTAGCCTGCATTGGGACAGGAAAATTCTCGCTTTTTACACTTTGGGAGCTCCCAGCGTTGGGTGAAGATGGAGAAATGGTATGGGATATATCAGCGGCGGAGTTGGGTGGCTATAGTGACATCTCTTTTGGTAGCTCAGTGTTATCAATATACAGGATCATGTGAAGAAGTAATGTTTGGAACCGAACTATGGCTGGGGTGATTGTAAAGAATGTAATGCATGATGTATTCCTCCAAGTATTGCATTCTCATGTATCTAAATATGACCGTTCAGATTTAACGCCGTGTATATAGTGTTTGTTTTTTCAAGTCCTATACTCTGCTTCTTCCAAGCCGCTATATACCTTATGCAAAAATCGTTCCATCATAATAATGCCCATCCTCCAAACTCGCCATTATAAAAATGATCCCTTTTGAAACCTCCCCCCAAAATTGGCACTCTTGTTAATCAACTCCTTCCTCTGCGTCGCCGTAATCCTGCCGCCAACCGCCATGTCCTTCTCCCTATCAAACGCCCTCTTGCTCGGGTCATCCTCTTCCTCCTCCGGCCTCACCACCGCCCCGGCCTTCTTCTTCCCGCCCTGATGTTCCTCAAGCAGTGTCCGCCCGCGCTGCGCCTGGATATCCGCCGCGAGGGCCTCGTCGCGGAGCTGCTTCTTCCGCTGCAGCTCCGACGCGTCGCCGCCGCCGGCCTCGGCGGAAGAAGACGCGGATGTTCGGCCGAGCACGGCGTCCTGTAGGCGCTTGAGCTTTTCTTCGGGCGTCTCCGTCCATATTGACGGGGCGCCGGGGGCGGAAGCAGATGCTTTGGCGGACGGCTTGGAGGCGAACTTGCGGGCGCGGATCTTGGTCGTGTCGCGCTCGGAGAAGGTTGATGAGGAGGGCGGGGGGGCGAGCATCCATTCGTCTCGCTTGGGGGCGTTGTCGAGGTCTGAGGGGGGAAGGGATGGGCCGATTTGACGGCGAGGAGCTGAGGCGGAGGGGAGGGAGGGACCAAAGTCGTCGTCGTCGTCTGAAGATCCAGAGTCTGGGTTTTGGTTGTGAGGAGTGGAAGCGGCGGCTGGAAGAGGAGGTTGTGGGAGAGGATCAGAGTCCGAGTCGGAGAGATTGATCTCATCTTCGTTGTTTGCGGCGGCGAGGTGCGGTGGCAGAGATGGCCCTACGCTGCGAGGAGCAGGCGCTGCTGGAAGGGTAGATGGCCTGGGCGGTCCATAGTCGTCGTCTGAATCTGAGCCGGAGCCATTGATGTCTATCTCGTCTTGGTTCCGTGGAAGGTGCGCAGCGTCGTCGCGACGGGGATGTTTGCTTGACGAGGTGGATTCGTCGTCGTAGTCGTTGTGCTTTCTCTTTGTGGGCTGTGGTGGTAGTTGGGGGCCTATAGACGACATCGTATTGGCCTAGAATAATTTATGGGTTTGGTGGTGTAGGTGGATGAGTTTGAGAAGCTTGAAGTTGTAGCTGGCTTGAAGACGATGTCATGGTGGAGGATGGGTTTTGCGCGGCGCGTATGATTGGTCTTGGTGGGGTGCGGCGTGCAGTAACACCAGTATATCTTGATCAACCAAGCCATTATATAGGAAGTTGTTGCAATTCATATTTTTGGTTTACAATTAAATCATGTATAATACCCAAGGTTTAAGAAGCATGCTTAATCTATACCTAGTCAACGTTGATTGATCTGATAGTCGCGCCGCCTCAATGAGCCTCGGTATAACCATCGCCATGTCGTTTCCAAATAACAAAATCATATCAACAGTCATTCAACGCTATGAATCTGCGTCGCCGGCTTCGTCTTTTTGCCCATTCTCGCTCCCGTCCTCCTTCTCAGTCTCTCTTTCGGCTCTTCTTGTCTTGACCCAAGAGCCCAACTGGTTCCACACAGCCTGCTTTTCGACTAGGGACATGGATGCTGCCAGACCGCTTGTACTCGTTGCAACAAAGACCTTTGCTCCCGCCCACTCGCCCTTTATGACGCCCATGTTCTCAGACTCGTCTTGCCACCCGTATTTGAACGCCTTGCCCACGGGAGACCCGTGACGCACACGCCAGATGCTCTCCCAAATGCTCTTGCCAACGACACACATGCTCTCTGGCCGCCACTTGCGAGCCTTGTCTTCCAAGAGAGCGACACCGTCGTCCATCTCCTGCTTACTTAGCTCGGCGCCGTTTCGACTGGGCCGTGCCACGATGTTGGTGAGTCCCAGGTTGTACCGCTCCGGCATCTGCCTGTCCTCATCGGCACGGCACGGCACGGGCGTCACGCCGCTCGAGAAGAGCAGTTTCCAAAATAGATTGGAAGGGTGTGCATAAGCATGGCCTGTCCGAGCCGTCTCTATGCCAGGGTTCAGGCCGATGAAAAACACCAGCAGATTGGGCGCGACGGCATCAGGCAGCTCTGGCAAGTGGGCATAAGTAGAAGGCGGAGCATAGCCAGACTTTTGGCGATTGCGCTTCTTCTTCTGCGGGGACGACGACGACGAATCGTCCGGAGTTTGTGTCTGACGTCTCCTCTTGGATGATGGAGGATTCCTCACGCTGGTCGCTGAGGATTCGGAAAGAGATGGTGATTCAGACGCAGCTGCAAACCGAGGACTCCTCCGAATGGGCTGCTGCTGAGCGCTGTACATGAAGTTTTTTAACTGTAAGCGTCCCTCGAATGTAGCAGCCTTTGAAGCATCTACCCTCTCGCCAGCATTTGCAATCTCAGCTCCTGGCTCCATGGCGGAACGACTCATCAAATTCACTCGGTGGGTGTAAGGCGTGAAGGCGTGAAGGCGTGAAGGCGTGAAGGCGTGAAGGCGTGAAGGCGTGTATAAGCTGGGGTCTACTCTGGGTCCAATTTGATGCTGACAATGCTTATTTGGACGGGGATTTTTGCTCTCTTTTGGCTGGATATGGCACGCTAGGACTTGTTCAGATTCATGTTTCAAAGATGTTGGGAAAGTCTGCCTGGTAAATGCCTTTTTCGCTGGAGTGACCTGTAAGATCGTGAACGGTACAAAGATGACAAAAGGCGGCGCCGTCTATATTTGTGCCACGCTTAGTAATCAGCCGCTATATATCTGGCTGCCTGGAGGTTGGCTAGCAAGCTTGAATCCTTTGGCAGGGGTCTAGACACTAATAAAGACGTGCGGCTGAATCGAAAAAGAATCGATTGGCAAACAGCTCATTCGAAGCAGCTCTTTGCATTCTCCCATCCTTCATCTTCCCTCCATCTTGGACCGGGCTTCGTGGAGCGGCTGATCCTGAGGCTGCCGGCGCTAGAAACATTCAACCAACAAGTATTTGTTAGCGTCGACACAGCCACAGACCAGCTGTTCCATTTCATGGCCCGCGCACGGGGCGGGAGATCGTGCATCTGTAATTGGGATCTAGCTGAGTGATGATCCAGTCCGTCGATTGATGCTGCAAACGTGGCTGTCTGCCGTGGTTTTGGACAAGTAGGGAGCACATAGAGTCGGGCATTCAAGCAGGGACGGAAGCAGCAGCACCAATCACGTGCGAGTTGCTGAAAAAAGACTGGTCCGCATTTCCGTTACGAATTACATGGACCAACCTCCTACGATAAGCAGAGCTGAGCCAGTCGCTTTCTTCCTCTTTCCTCTGTCTCAGGAGGTCGTACGAGCCAGCAGGCACTGTGTGTCTGATCTTCGAGATGGTACAGTAGTGATAATTTACAAGTTAAGCAGCATGCAGGGGGAACCACCACTAACTCGTCCCAGCTTAATGAAAATGAAGCGAACTTGCGGTGAACTCCCGGAGCCAGTGGCTGCACCATGCCTGGGTTGCTCGTTCTCAGAAGTATTTGATGGACAAGTACAGCGTAGCTGCCACTTCTGATATGGCAATAACTCAGCATCTCGGTCACCGCAATTGGTTCAGGGGGATGCACTTCTCGTCTGTCAGGTCGTGCAGAAGCCATACAGGCGTGGACACGATTCGACACTAACACGGCATTGCTACAACCCGCCCCTCAGAAATCTTGTTTTGTGGTCTGCTTGATTACCATTCTACTGCTCGATACGGCAAAGTTGTATGAGTAAGTAGTACTGCTACTTTGTATACATGCGTGATGCTAGCACTACAAGTACGGGATATTAGGTATGTGTGGAGCACCCCATACGGAGTGCGTCGTGAGAAGAAGCAGTCCCTGCTCGAACCCTTGGCTCTCACCGTCAAGCCGGCATCGAAGAGGGTGTTGGCTAGCCGGGCCAAAACAGAGATCAAGACCGTGTTGGTTGCCGCAGGGATACTGGCATCGTCTTTGATAAAATTCTAATGTCCATGCCTAAGGTAGGAGGTACCTATACTTCTAGAAGCAGTACCGAGGACAGGGATTTCTCAAAGCCCCGACCACGATCACAGCGGTGTTACAGAGCAATAGCAAACAGACGTCACGCACGCATGCACATCGCACACCCATCATCGTCATCCCACCCGATCAACAGAGCAAAAGATAGGGGCCAGACGCAAAACCATGTGCGGCTCGAATCGGGAGGCCCGCTGCCCTGGCGCTCGTATCCGGCCCATGTTGACGTTTTCTCAGGAGGGTCCATACGGGGAGATCGGCTCCGGATATGCATTTCGGATGCGCATGTGCTGCAGCTACTCATGCAGACGACGCAGCATCGGCTGGCTCTCTATTGTTGTTTATCGTTTCTAAATTGGATGAGCAGCAAGAGAAAAGAGGAGTGCATCCCCTGGCTGACAATAACAAACCATCAACAATGCATATCACATCTTTGAAGTCTCTTCAGCCAGGGCTTTTTGCCTGACTAAGACGGCTGGAAATATCACCTTTTTCGGTAGCTGAGCGCCCACCACGACTTTCAGGTGCGAAATCCACCGGCAGCGCTAGGGGCTTTAGCTGGTCGAGTAGAGCCCACAGTGAATGCAGAATGCGCCTGCGAGGCGGAGGGCTGACAAGACAATTGCCGCACCGCCTCCTAAGAAGCTCAAAATAGCAGCAGCCATTTCCGCCGGCCTCATCTCAGTCTGGGCCGCTAGTCATTTCTAGAGATTGACTGATTCTTTTTGTGCTGTCATCTCCGAGAGGTTATCAATAGCCAGTAGTAGAGTATCAGTACCTGCTCCTGTCCTAGCACTTGATTCACTTGTGCATTGAAGAATGAACCTGAAGCCTGAATGGCATCAATGCGGCACATGTACAGTAAGTAGTATGTATTCGCAGGGATGGATAGCGGTCTTGGACGAATACCCGCTAAAGTTTGGTGGGCTTGTTGTTGTTAAGCTCCTCGCACTAATGCAGCCCCCCTAGAAAGCGAACTTTGGAGGGGGGCAGTGGCTAGAGGCAGCACGACGTCAGCCAGGAGAGAGGCGCGTCTCAGGTACGGACTTGGTAGGCGGTACGGGCACGATACCTGCAAACAACCTGGCCTGCAGCGCCGAGTGGCGGGCGACGCAGGTACTCCCGGGGTGGAGAGCAGGTCCGCTTCCATCAGCCTCTAGCAGAAGGCTTTCTCCTTTCTCTCCTGGCCAAAGCCGGCCTCGTGCGCATACTTTACTGGAGCTTTCCCTGGTTTTCTGCTTTCCTCGACATCATCCTTTGTCTTCGTCTCTTTATTCCTCTCCTCCGCCACTGCCTCTGTCCATTGGGATCTACGCTCGCTTGTATCCTTATCTATATTAATACCATCTTCTGCCATCTATCAGCCTATTAATACTTTTGCCTTTTGCTTCTGTTTCCCACTCCCACCGTCACAATGGAAGCCATCAAGAATGTCCTGCACAATGGCACCAACGGCCACTCCAACGGCTACACCAATGGCCACTCCGAGCCTTCGTCTGAAGCCGTTTCCCAGCTCAAGGACAAGTACACCAAGGCCGACCAGGGCCATGTCTTCACCTTCTACGACTCCCTGAGCACCGCCGAGAAGGCTGCCTTCTTCGCGCAGCTCTCTGGCTTTGACCCAGCCCACATCAACCAAATCGCCGACCGAGCCCTGAACCCGCCCCAGGTTGAGGAGACGGCTACCAAGCTGGAGCCCCTCCCCGAGTCCGCTACCGCCAGCATCCTTGACTCGAGCCCGGTCGACATCAACAAGTGGTATGAGTCCGGCCTTGATCTCATTGGCAGCAACCAGGTTGCTGTCGTGCTCATGGCTGGTGGCCAGGGAACCAGACTGGGAAGCTCTGCTCCCAAGGGCTGCTTCGACATTGGCCTGCCATCCCACAAGCCCCTCTTCAAGATCCAGGCTGAGCGCATCCGCAAGGTCGAGCAGCTGGCCGCCAAGAAGGCCGGTGTCGACAAGGTCGTCGTCCCCTGGTACGTCATGACCAGCGGACCTACCCGCAAGCCCACCGAGGAGTTTTTCGCCGAGAACAACTTCTTTGGCCTGCAGAAGGAGAATGTCAAGATCTTTGAGCAGGGCGTTCTGCCTTGCATCTCCAACGAGGGCAAGATCATTCTGGAGAGCAAGGGCAAGGTTGCCGTCGCCCCTGATGGCAACGGCGGCATCTACCAGGCTCTCATCGTGTCTGGCGTTTTGGACGACATGCGCAAGCGCGGTATCCAGCACATCCACGCCTACTGTGTTGACAACTGCCTTGTCAAGGTCGCCGACCCCGTCTTCATCGGCTTCTCTGCATCCCTCAACGTCGACATTGCCACCAAGGTCGTCCGAAAGCGTGATGCCACCGAGTCTGTCGGCCTGATCCTCACCAAGAACGGCAAGCCTGACGTTGTGGAGTACTCCGAGATTGACCAGGAGACTGCTGAGGCTCGCGACCCCAGCAATGCCGAGCTCCTCAAGTACCGTGCCGCCAACATTGTCAACCATTACTACTCCTTCAGCTTCCTGGAGAGCATCCCTCTGTGGGCTCACAAGCTGCCCCACCACGTCGCCCGCAAGAAGATTCCTGCCACCGACCTCGAGTCTGGAGAGCTGATCAAGCCTGCCAAGCCCAACGGCATTAAGCTTGAGCAGTTTGTCTTTGACTGCTTCCCTCTTCTCGCTCTTGACAAGTTTGCCTGCATGGAGGTCAACCGTGCCGATGAGTTTTCTCCTCTCAAGAACGCCAGCGGCACTGGCCAGGACGACCCCGAGACCAGCAAGGCTGACATCATGAACCAGGGCCTTCGCTGGGTCCAGGCTGCCGGTGCCACGGTTGTCTCTGAGGGAGGTGTCGAGGTCTCTCCCCTCATCAGCTACGTAAGTTTTCGCTTTGCGAATAATCTATATGTCTTCTGGCCTTGTACTAACATGAGTAATAGGGTGGTGAGGGACTGGAGCATCTCAAGGGCAAGACCATCACAGCACCCGCTGTGTTGGAGCTGGAGTAAAACCAGGACAAGGAAGAAAAGAAAAATGGTTTGTGAATTTTCGTTTTTTGATATCAGCGTTGGTTACCACTAGAGTAATGTTTGTAACATGGGCATGGATGATTTTTTATGGAAGCCGAGGGCCTTTGTGGCGGACAGGCCATATCTAGTCTGTCGAGCAATCTGCAGACGATTATAAAAAGGACTAGACAAGGGACAAAGAGTTGGGATACATAGATAATGCGGTCCGTCACTGTGGGGGTCATGGTATTATATGTACGACTCCTGCTGTATGATGATTGTTTGAGATGCTTGTCTCAGAAGTGTATTGCCTTTTAATTTTTGCCTATTCTCTCGCATGGTTGATGAATGTCATTGAGTTTCTTTCTACGCTTGCCTGCTGGGACTTCTGTTGAGACTAGTCTGTGTGCGCTCCAATTCAAAATTGCATGTCTGATATAGGGATATATACGCCTTCTATTCTATGTATATGCTAAATCCACACCTTGTCCTACTCCAACTCAGTCAGGTACTTCTCCGCCTCCAAAGCAGCCATGCATCCAGTTCCGGCACTGGTGATGGCCTGGCGGTATCTCTTGTCCTGGACGTCACCGGCGGCAAACACGCCGGGGATGCTCGTCTCCGTGGTGCCGGGCTTGGTGATGATGTAGCCCTCGGCGTCGACGTCGACCTGGCCCTTGACCAGGTTGGTGGCGGGGTCGTGGCCCACGGCGTAGAAGAGGCCGTTTGCCTCGACCGTCTCCTCGACGCCGCTGACGACGTTCTTGACGACGAGGTGGCTCATCAGGCCCTTGTCGTCGCCCTTGACCTCTGTGGCGACCGAGTTGAAGCGCACCGTCACCTTGGGGTGCTTGAGCAGGCGCGTGGCCATGGCCTTGCTGGCGCGCAGCTGGTCGCGGCGCACCAGCACCGTGACGTGGGAGCCGTACTTTGTCAGAAAGGTGGCCTCCTCGGCGGCCGAGTCACCGCCGCCAATGACAAACAGCGGCTTGTTGCGGAAGATGGGCACGGCGCCGTCGCACACGGCGCAGGCCGAGATGCCGTTCTGCCAGTACTTGTCCTCGCCGGGCAGGTGCAGGCGGCGCGCCGAGGCGCCCGTCGCGATGATGACGGAGTCGGCCGTGTGCCTCTCGTCCGGGTTGAACTCTGTGCTGAAGGAAAAGGGCCGCTGCGAGAGGTCCAGCTTGGTGACGGTGTCGGTGACGATTTCGGTGCCGAAGCGCTCCGACTGGGCGCGCATGCTGTCCATGAGCTCCTGGCCCATGATGCCCTTGGGGAAGCCGGGGAAGTTTTCGACTTCGGTCGTCGTGGTCAGCTGGCCACCGGCGGCGGTGCCGTTGGCCATGAAGCCTTCGTAGAGGACGGCTGTTGAAGGGACAAGAAAGTCAGTATTGTTCGTGGTTCTCTCTCTGGGATTGGTTTATGAGTAGAGACGTACGCTTCAGCTCTGCTCTGGCGAGGTAGATGGCAGCGGTATGGGCCGCGGGGCCGGAGCCAATGACTGCACAAACAGGAGAGTTAGCCCAATTCCTCGTTTGCTCTCTTCTATATAGATATATAGAAAGAAGAAGAAGAAGAAGAAGGATACATACCGACGACCTTGCTGTGCATCTTTCGGGCTCCTTGTTCAACGGGTGTCTTGGAGGGGTTCTTGGTCAACGCGGTGGCGGCAGCGGCAATCGATAGCCCAGCACTCGAACGAAGCGTTCGTCGGAAACTTGAGGCGAACAGGTTGGGCGATTTGTATGTATAATCTACCAGAAGAAGAAAGGGAGAAAAGGAGTGACGTTCGAGTGGGATACTAAGTAGTTATAAGAAAAGTAATCGCCTCCGTTGATGGTTGATGTGGTTTAGGTGTGTGTATGGACGAGTTCGGCGGATGGCGGGGCTTTTTGCCTATCGATTGGAAATTGTGAAAAAAGGACCCCTAGGCTAATATGCACAGCCAATTTTTTATCGGCCTGGCTTCGGATTTCTAAGCTCTTCGCGGCAACTCCTCGGCAACCCCAGTGTGGAATATGCTGGGGCGAGAAGGGGTGACTAATCCTAATTGAATTGGATGGTAGCTGTTGCCCGTAGAGTAGCATTTGTCAAGCCACAGCGAAAACTTGGAATCTTCTTTGAGATCATGGGAGAGTTTGCAGCTAGTTTCGAGGAGTTCTAAATATGCAGGGTGTCAGGGCAGAAGATAGTCTGGTGACGTGATTTCGGTGCTGGTGCTGGCATCTATTTTAATCTAAATCAATCTCCGTATTGGGCTCCTCTCATCAAATCCGCTTGAGATTAGAGATTGTGGCAGTTCATAACATGCTGATTCAAGTTTCGAGGATTCCCAAGAGCAAAAGGCAGGGTGTTTCAGCGCAAATGTTGGCATCTATTTGCGATGCTAGGTATTACTTCTACCTAGGTTATGTTCTAGGTATATCCAAATCGACTGGCCACTCGTCTCGGTCCAAGCTTGAAGCGCCTCTATCGATGCCCGTCCTCAACTCCATCGCGCATCCCAAACTTCAGCCCTAGGCCACTGATATCTCGCTTGAAAAACTTGCCAAAGTTCCTCAGATTCTCATTAATCGTGGCCTTGTCCGAGCCGCTCTGACTGGTATTGCTAATGTCTCTCGCCGCACTGAGCAGCTTCTCGCCCAGCGACCCTGCATCGAACCTCGCCGAGCCGCCTCCCAGGGAAGCAGAGGCTGTGTTGATGGCACCCAAGCCGCCAGCGCTGCTGAGGCTGGATGTCAACATTAGGGGTGTCAGTAGCGGGGAGTTCTGGGCGAGCTTATCGTTGGAACTGCCGTCACGGTGGATTCCAAATAGCTCAATCAGGTGAACCTGATCCATCTTGCGCACGCCCTTGAGCTCCAGGATCTTCTTGAAGTTTGTGTCTGAGCGGTCCGCAATATGGATGAGATATGCCTGCACAAGGCCCTCTGGCGGCGACTGGCGAACTTGCAGCGTCTTGAGCAGAGGGTCCATGCGGTTCATGCTTTGCTCAACTCTCCTCACAAACGTGGCAGATGGCGTTTGCTGCGCTGGTGACGGATTGTGATATGACATCAAATTTCCAAAGGATTTTGTAAGTGCGTATTTGTCAACAAGCATCTATCAGATTTTGATTAGCTTCTCATGGTCCATGTATTTCTCACAGCAGTACGTATGTCTTACCTGTTGGGCCCCAACCTCAGATATTGGTCGACATTGAACAATGTTATTGATAAAGGCAGTCACAAGATGGTCCACGAGGTTGTCGCAGAATGCCCTCGCATATTGCTGCTTTGTAACAATACCGAGAATCTCTTCCGTCTTGCCGTTGACATGATTGACCAGCTCACCCACCCAGGAGCTCTGGTCTCCCGCGCTGTCCATTGTGCTCCAGTTTGTATTCTTCATCTCCCGCCAGACGCCCTCGCAGTCCAACTCAACAATGTGCACCAAAGCCAGCACGGCAGCGCTTGCTACGCCTAGGAAAGCATCAGACTGGGATGATAAGTCGACTTTGGACACCAACTCCGGATCAATGCGCTTCTTGATATTCTCTTCCAACTGGTTGGTGTTGATGTGCCAAAAGTCTGCCGTGTTCAAAACCAAAACGGCATCTTGCATCGAGGGACTCTTCTGTCCGCTCGACTGCAATTTTCGCAGCAACACCTGCTGAGCATACTCGTCCAAGTATTTGGCAAACGTCTTTGACAGATCCAGCAGGCGGTCACTCGTAGATAACTTCGCGCACTGAGACAAGGTCAACTTGTAGAAATGGAAAAGCTCCAACGCCGAGGAAATGACCGTCTGCGGCGTAAACTCTTCTTCTGGGGGGATGAGAGGCTGCGTGCGGTACTTTGGAATCATGGCTGCGAGCTGTTTATCCTGCGACTCCACCCAGAGGCTCAGGTACGGCTCAAAGGCCACCGATACGAGCCCGTTGAAGTTGTGTGACTTCTCCTCTGTAGAGCTCAGAGTATCGATGCTGGCTCTTGGGTCGTTTGAAAAGTGCTTCTCCAAGCTTTGTTCGAAATTCAGAGTCTCTTGTAGGCAGCTGAGAAGCAGGTTGACGTCAATCTTGTTGCCATCTGGGCGCCGCATACTGCGCTCCAAGATACCCTTGAAGTCATCGCGCGTGCCGTCGCAGAAGGCTGTAGCAAGCGTCTCATTGACGCGCCAGTACGTGGGAAATATGGCGGCATGATCGTCCTCGTGTGTCTTCATCATACGCTTGAACCACGCATACCTGCGCCCAATATTGTCCAGATTTCCCGCCTCGTCGTTGCCCCGGAATACCTGGCGATACTCTCGCAGCTCGGTGTTGATGTACCAGCTGACCAGTCTGGACTTGGCCGACTCGCCCAAGGCGTCCATGACCAGGCATGCTTCCACCAGCGTGTTTTTCTTGGCGCTGACCTCCCCCTTTGTAAACGCCATTTCGAAATCCTCGCAGACCTGCTCCAGCAACTCCCTCTGCAGCTCCGACACTTCGCGGCTGAGCGTTGCAATCTGCTCTATGCTCCTGTAGCTGTTGAAATGCTTCATCAGCTGCAGCACCGCCTGCAACAGGCCCGCACACTCCCGGTATTGTCTCGTCTTCGCAAGGCCCCTCAGCTGCTCGTACGCCGTTGTCAGCATCTGCAGGCGCTTCAGCGCCGTCATGCTCAGCGTCAGGTTCTTCTTGGTGCCGTCCAGTCGCTTGATATCCGCAGTCATGGATGTGATGTTCTGCTCCGTCTCTATCGCTCGCGACCGCACCGTCTCGATTTTGCGAAAGAGCTGCGCGAGCTCCGTCTGCGCCGACCGCATTCGCTCCAGGCTCGAGTCCGGCTCGTAGGCCTGGGCCGATTCGAGGGCGTTGATATCGTACGAGAGCTCATCCTGGCGGTATCTGAGAGCGTGGGAGACTCGGCTTATCGACGATACGGCCGAGGGATGCGAAAACAAGAGGTTGAGGTGGCCAATGGGGTCATAGTCGACTGTGCCATTAGATTGCTGTTAGCTGCGAGGACAGCTGGTCAGTCGGGCATGCGACTCACTTGCGTCTAGACTCGATGCCGAGGGATCTGCGAGAGAGCCATTCATATTTATTAATGAATTGATTGTTAAGGGAGCTGAAAATTGGATGCAACAGCCTGTAGCAATGATAAGAAATGACGATTTCGCCAGCGGCACGGAGTAGCGATTGTGCTGTGTTTCGTTGCTGATGCTTAAGCCGGTGTCAACCTGGAACAAGGCAGTGTCTCTTATTGACATGGCGGAGCTCCTGATCGGGCGCAGCCTTACTAAGTGCGGGTTAGTCCAATCTTGATTATTCTTAATTTAAAACGGGTCTTCAATGAGCTTTAGAATTAAGTAACATCACCATAAATTGAGAGCAATTCTTCATGGATGATGCATTTGTCAAATTTCCGAGATATGCCTTTCATCATATTATCTGGTAGCGGTGATTCTACGGTTCGGGGAAGCTCAAAATGCATCACATTGTCAAGACTTGAATCACCCATTGCTATTATATACAGTGTATTGTTGGCTATTGTTTCTAAAAGCTAATTCGCTTTATGGTGCCGCTCCGCTGGGAGCTCGTCATCTCTTCCAGTTTATGCTTGGCGCACACCACTTTATTCTTCCTCGTGATTCCGATCAGCTTCGGCGCCTTCCTTTTCCTTAGAAGCAGAGTCTTTGCCCTTCTTTTTCATGAAACGCCATCCGCTAATACGGCTTTCTTTGGAATCCCTAGATTTGGCAGGGCCTAGAGAAGGACTGCTTCCCACGCTGTCGTAACTACGACCGAGCTGAGAAGCATCTTCGCCTAGATCATCAATATCACCAATACTAGAGCGATGGTCAACGGACGCATTTCTATCCGAATGGGTTGCGCTGCCGGGCCCCTTTTTAAACAGTCCAGAGTCCTTGCCGAGTCTATTTGACAGGCCAAACTTGCTAGAGCTGCCTTTGCGGAACAGCTTCATGACGACATTATCTGCATCTTTGGCGGCCGAGTCAGCGTTAGAATGGAGGTCGGATGGCGTGTTGGATAAGGTTGCGTCAAGCGCTAGTGATTCGTGAGATTCAGTAACCGAATTCTGCGTATGGATGGACCGAGCGTCTCGAGACTTGCGTGTATCAGCGGGGGAATCGTCCAAGAAGTGGGAAAACTCCATGCCTGGCGCCGCAGGTTCCTTGCCCTTCAGCCTGTTTCCTTTTGCTTTATTCTTAGTTCCGTCTTTACTCTGGGATCCATCTGCATCGGATTCCGATGGGTGGTATCCAAAGAAAGTTGGCGCTGCAGGATTCAGACGTTGGTTGAGAGACTTCAGTGCCGTCGGCGGGCGAGAGCCAATAACTCCAATCTGGCTAGGCGAGGTCTGAGGGTCAAGTAGATCATCTTCGTCCAAAATCACATCTTCGGCGGATGCTAGAGTGGTAGTCAAGATAGATGGCGATCCATGGATAGACGGACGCCTAGAGCCGCTTCTGGAAGGCCATCGATTGTCCGGCGACCATAGTCGATTTTTCGTGCCAAGTATCCCTCCTTGCTCTCCCTGAACCCCCCATATAGAACCACTGTCAGTTGATGGCCTCGGTAAGTCGGTGGAGGCAATGGATGCTGGCCTGGAGCCGTCGACATCCCCTTCGCCGAAAACACCACCACTTGAGTTGTTGCCGAATGGAATGAGTCGACGAACCGAGAAAGGTCGGCTTGACGCAAAGGGCGTTCCGGTAAAGCTGTCTGGGCCAGTCGAGTTGCGATTCATCCAGGAAGAAAAGTTGATCTTGCGGCGATTTTCCAACACCTCCTGCTCATCTGTTCCCCGAGGGAACGATTGGCTCTGACCTGGCTTGAGGGAGCCGAGCGCAGGGCCCATGTCGTCCGCAGGCTTGGGACCCCTATTACGCAAGACAGCTAAGAAGTTGGACAACCTGTGTCCCGTGGCCGGAGGGGAGGTAGCTGAATGAATTATGCCCGGCGATGTCAAAGATGGTTGCCTGTCGTCATTTTCCGCGTATTGCGGGAACGGCAGGTTTTGCGACGATCCATGGGGGCTCGCAAATATGTCAAAGGGCGGACTAGCGGAAGCTGGTGACTGTACATCTTCATCCTCCCCCTGGGAGATGGACTCGGGCAGGAAGTCATCTCCGTGCTTGAGATCAGGTTCCTCCATCTCATCAAATATGTTGGAGGGAAGAAACGAGCGGGCCGCCGATGGGCTCAGAGGGCCGTTTGCCTCCCTAAGCTCGGCTTCTGTCTGGGGCTCACCTTGGCCGTGAGTCGCTGTCATGTCCATGAAAAGGGCAGGGCCGAATCCAGAGTTCGGAAAGCCAGCAGGAGGGGGATATCCAGGCTCAGAGGGCATAACTGGACTTGGCGATGACATGTTTGCGTTGCTCAGACGCCTGGTTCGAGGCGGCGGAGACATCTCAAAGTCCACGTTTGAAGCAACTCCCTGGTTGAGAAATTCCAGATTGGACTGTTCCATCCTGAGCTGCTTGGACAGTATATGAATCTGTTGGTCCAGCTCATACGTCCCCTTGGATTCTGCAGCCCATCGTGCATGCAGTTCTTTCCTCCTGGCGTCCCAGTCCCTCCTCAGTTTGAAATCTTCCTCTTTCCACTGCTCGTCATGGGCATCAGGCAGCTCCTCTCGAGCTGCCTTGAGATCTTGTAGCTGCTTTCCTTTGTCCTTCAATTCCGCTTCCAGTTCAGCACACTTATCTAGAAGCTCAACATTTATCTCGTCCAGTTTTCGCACATCTGAATCCCTTTTGTCTGCCAAGGCTGTCTTTTGTGCCTCAAACTTTTCACGATCTCGCTTCATGCGCAGTGTTTCAGTGTCAAGTTTTGAGACATTATCCCGCACCTTGGACTTCTTAGTTTCCTTATCTCGCAGCTGCTGCTCCTTTTTCGCCCGATCCTTCTCCGCCCCTCTCATCTGCTCCATGGTAGTTCTCACCAGGGCCTTGAGCTGGGCCGTTTGCTCTTCCTTCTCCTTCAACATTTGCCGCTTTCGTTCTTTCTCGCATTTCAGCTCCTCTTCTTGCTGCTGTGAATCCGCCTCGTCCTTGGCATAAAGAGCCAGGGTGTCATCAATCTCCTTCCGAATCCCTTCGAATTTGCAATTCAGTTCGTCCAGAGACATTTCAGGGCCATCGAAAATTGGAAGTTTAATATGGGGCTGATCTAAGCTCGCCACGGAGGGTGAGTGGCGGCGATTGATTGTATTTCGCCTTTGCCCAGGCGCAGTGCTATTAGGCTCGCGGGAATTCGCCGAGCTATCGTTGAGGACCGGTGCAGCTTCCACAGTTGGCATAGGAAATAAGGCATCATCGGAGTCGTCGCTTTCTTCATCGCCAGGGTTGAGTCGGGGTTGTTCGGGATCCGTAAAGTTGGTAGGGAGTCGTGAATTTCCTAACAACGGCCTCCCATCTTTACCAAAGGTGCGCAGTCGTAGAAGAGCACTACCGGCTTGAAAGTTGTTGGGTCCAACAGCAACAACACGAACATTGTAATAGTGGTTGGGCTTCAACCCGGTCACCGTAATAGCCACCTCGTTGCCTGGCGAATCGCCCACTGTTGTGCGAATAAAAGCAGTCAGATCATTTGGCATCACTCCACAACCTGCCACGCCTGCCAACAAAACATACCGTGTACTCCATTGACTTGAATTGCATATTTCTGCACGGGCCGATTGCTAGTTGGGCGAGTCCAACTGAGAGTGGCCGCGTCGGATCGAATGCCAGCCAGGCTGACATCAGGAGGCTCAGGTATATCGACACCAAGAATATTAATAAGTTCGGGGACCGGTTTCCAGAGAGTTTGCCATCCGCGATGGAGCAGCCTAAATGCAAGGAGGAAAAAAAGCCATTGAGTTAGCATGTCGGACTTGGATCCCGCAACCCATAGCAGAAGCTGCCGAATAAAACGTGACTTGACTCTTGGACAACGTCATTGGAAAAGGAGGAGAGCTAACCAGAGCACGGCGCCAAAAGTAAGGGCCATCTTGAAGTGTTGGGCAAGCAGAGCATCGAGCTGGTAATCGAGAAAGGCCTCGTGGGCGCCGGTGTACATGCGCGCAATCGCCTGGCGAGGATCGACCAGGACAGCCGAGGCGCTGACGAGGATGTAGAAGGCTTTGCGATGGAAGGGCTGGGGACTACCGAGCCCCCAGAAGCCAACAGCGCTGAGGGAGAGAAGCGTCAGGGCCGAAAGCTCCCATGACATATTCTCAGCGCACTGCCGTCAGATGGGCTGGAGCAGAAATGCCGACGGAGGATGTCGGTAGTTGGAGGTTTGCAGACGGGAGAAAGGACCGTAGCAGGGCTGGCTGGTCTTGGAAGCGACCCCAGTCAATGCTGGCCGCCGATTGGACGGCTGGGGCTTTTTTTTTTTCCGCCGGGCACGTTGGAGGCGAGACGCCGTGCAAGATGGCGAGAGCTGGCACGGCCTCGCGTGGGTAAAGCGGCAAAACAGCTGAACTTCGGCAGACAGGCGGCAGAGAGACAGCTGAAGGATTTCACTGTGCTGCTGACCGCCCGGCGACTTGCAGCCCTCGGACAGTACAAGTCAAAATGCTATGGTAGGGATGCGGCGTGAGAGCTATAGCAGTAGCTGTCTAGAATGGGGTGAGAGGATGATGTAAAGGACTGTGCCGCCACCAACTTTGAGTTTTGCCCTCGTGGGAAAAAAGGATCTAAGGTAAGGGGATCTAAGTTAGTGGATATAGCCTTGGGGAAATAATCAGAAGGAAAAAAAGCGAACAACATGCATAAAGCCTTATCGTTTCGGCAATAACTTGCTGCAGCAGACTTGCACCGGAAAAGCGTAATTTTGCGGCCCTCTGGATGCAAAATGTGGATCGATGTGACGATCCTTGCTAGGGCACGTTGCGGGAGACCAAAGTAAGTCACAAATAAGGCTGCTTCACAACGAGTTAATCGGTGTGCTTGGCGGCTTGGCGGCGAGCGAAGAGAGAATGAGATTGGACGCGGTATGTCTTTTTGAGAAGGTTCCCGAATTAGGCAATCGTTGAGGCAGCAGCTGTGGATTTGTAAGTGCCTTGGTGCTTTTTCATATCCCACCAAAGTGTCGTAGTAGAGCTCGGATAAATTGAGATGCTGCTGCCTTGATGCTTTGGTACTTGGCAGGCACCACCTAATGGCTCTAGGCAGCTGGTTTAACTTGGCCGGCAACATGTTCCTCTATCTACTGAGCGCTTGGGGCCCTGTGTGATTTTATACTTAACTCTGAATTCGTAGGAGGAGCTGTGATGCATGCCGTGGTACCATTTTATTTGCCCAGTAGCCGCCGATTGGGCGGGCACAGGCGCAAAAGAGCGGTCGTGGCGGGAGATCTTTGCCATTTTCCTATTTGTTCGCGGGATGGAGATGGAATATGATGGCCAGCAAGCCACGTACATGCGTAGAGGCAATTCGAATGAAATACGTTACATTGGCTTGCTAGTTGGTGGCTGAACAAACATACGACTATCGTGACGGGTTGACGGTTATTATGGAGCCCGAGACTGGTGGCAGCTGAAAGTTTGTTCTGGCGTGCGTCGTCTGAGGAGGTGCTGAGCTGTTGGTGGGCTCTGGCTTGTGAAGCCTCGAATGCCGCCACAACTTGATGCCCGTCGTAATGCTTGGGTTATATGGTAAACGGTCAGTATTATCTACCTATCTATCTTATATGAGACCAGAACACTGATCCGTGAGAACTTCTTGTATTTGATGATATAGCTGGGAGTGTCGGCTGCACGCTGAAATGATATCGTTCAATATGAGAGGCTTGCAAGTAAACACACCAAAAGCCCTTCAAAACAATTGCATGCTTGCCGTTTCTTTCTCAGAGCTGTTGCTCAAATTTGGTCACATAGAGTGATGCTTGCTTTTGTATTCCCACGAAAGGCTTTAAAAATACGAATACTACTAATACTATACCAATGAGCCGGCGGCGGAGCATGCGGGATGAATACATTGGTGGCAGGTGTTGCTCAAAATCAAGCACACAAAGTCAATTTACTGTCGACCCATGATTCCATTTAATTCAATACATTGTCGACGGGCGCTTTTTTCCGCAGTTGCCTCTACCGTCTAGTCGCATCCTGTCAAGATGTAAAGATATATTACCTTGCGATTTCTTCTCAGATCCATACGTGGGGGAGAGAGACGATCTTCATTATAGCTGACATCACTATTATCGGATGGTTCGTCGTTGGCCCTAATCCCCTCACTCTTTTCTTACGGGGACTGAAACAGGATCTGCCCGTATCGGTATCTGCATCTGCATCGAAACAGCCCAAATGCTTCATGCGGCAACAATGTCTCACACGTGCAGAGTCGTAGCAATCATACGCCCCTTACCTTATTGTGGGATTACGTACATGTACATAGTACTTGGATCATCACTCTAGACTTCATTTACAACGCAATAGTCGTAAGCTGGCTATAATCGGGTTTGCTCGCTCGAGGGGCGCACGATGAGCCCTATGGCCTGTGATTTGGGAGAAAAGCAAAGAGTGGCGGAAGAAATGCAAGCAAAGGATCAAACCCTGGCCCCGACGACTCATCTCAGGCATGTGTGGTCTGTCAGGTGAGCCTCTTCGTGAGACGGGGGACGCTTCAGCGAGCCTATGAAGAATGCCTGCACCAGCAAATAGCCGCTGAAAGCCCGTCGTCTGAGCGTCAGACGCTGGTCATCGACGAGGCAAACGCCAACCTTCAAGAGGAAGTCCTGGGGCCTCGGCTTGTTGGGGTACTTGGTTGCAGCCCGCAGCTATTACGTTCTTCTTTTGCTCTTCTCTCGCCCTGAGTGTCCCGTGCAAATGGTTGAGCACATGATGGGCGCGTGGTTTCGGCAGCGCCAGGTACCGGCGACTCGAGAGTACCCCGGATTCGCCGCGTGAGGCTCCGCCCTTTCAACACGGCCCTACAAATCTCGCTTCCCCGCTGTATCGTGGCGGACGGGCCTCCCTGTCAGCGGCCTGTCAGCGGCCTGCCAACTGCGGTAGAGCCCCCTGAACAGCGCCCAAACGGTGCCCAACGAGCCACCGTAAGGCCCCCGAGGAACGTGCTGCCACTGCGGGACCGCGAGTACAGCCCAGGTATCCTGTACCTGCGCGTTGCCGGCCATACCCCCCACAGCGCTTGTCAGGACGGATGTTCGCCCAAGCCTTGGATCATGTGCCTGCAGCCGAAGTGCAGCTTGTTGGAGCAGCACGTTCTCAACAATTGGCCTTTGGCGGCCGGCCGGTGCCGCCGCTGCATTTCGCCTCCAAAAGTGCTGGGGAGGCTTTTATATGGCATTTTTCCTCAGTCTCGCGATCCCCTCTGCCCTGCCCTGCTCAGCCTGGGTCTGCAAGACACAAAAACACAAAATTGCTTCGCAGCTCCTCCCTTTGCGCGTCGCTGCTACGCGGAGAAGCGAGGCGTTCCATAATTTCACATGCCAGGGAGCCAAAGCGCCGTCTGAAACCGACGTCACTACCGCGCTTCCCAACAGAGCTCCACTGCTGCCAGGGTCCCCAATTCCTCTCCGTTTGGTCTCCGTTTGCCATCCTCACAAAGTACTTCAAGTGCCCAAACCGACAGATCTTGCCGGGCCCATTTAGTCTGAGCGTCTCCTACGAATCATCCTGACTGCTGCGCGTGGCCGTCGTACAAACGTGCTTTTTCTTCTTTGATTGTCATTTGCCATTGATTGCTGTTACCCGTTGCTCATTGTGTAAGCCCGCCGAAAAACTCCTTCTCGAGGTCGCGGCGAAATATTGGATCCGGCACGATGCAGTACGTGCGAAACCTCAGCGACTCGGTTTCCACGGCCTGGAACTCGATCAATCCGGCGACTCTTAGCGGCGCCATTGACGTTATTGTCGTCGAGCGCGACGATGGCACCTTGGCCTGCTCGCCCTTTCACGTCCGCTTCGGCAAGTTTTCGCTTTTGCGCCCATACGAGAAGAAGGTAGAGTTCAGGATCAATGGCACCAAGCAGCACTACTCCATGAAGCTGGGCGAGGGCGGCGAGGCCTTCTTCGTCTTCGAGACTTCCGACTCTATCCCGGAATCGATGCAGACCTCGCCGCTGGTCTCTCCAGCAAGCAGCCCGCCTTTTGGTCCGGCAGATAGCTCTTCAGATATGGCAGAGCCAGATCATCTGGAGCTTGATGGGGAATCAGGGAAGCCACGTAGACCGGCCCCCGCCGTTATTCAACTGCAGTCGGATGAAAATGGTACGTTTGGCTTGCTTGCATTCACTTGATACTGTCTGCTGGTAGCAAAGTATTGATGGCTGACTATGATCCCAGGCATGATTACGCCGTTATCGTCGTCCCCTCCGCTTTCGAGTTCACACCCTGGCTCTGCCGACTGGCACGGAGCTTTCGATCGACCTCACAGCGATACCATTCTGCGAAAAGCAGCTTTGCCCCACGACGACGCCATTTCAGATAACGAGAGCCCATCGGAATCAGAGAGATCACATAGCCCACCGATTCTTGGTGCAAGCGAGGCCATCGCGCGCGCCAGGGCGCTGTCCAAGGGATTGTCCGCCGTCAACATTCCAACCCACATCACCGAGACAGGAGATCTCATGCTAGACATGACAGGCTTCAAGAGCAATGAAGAAGACATGCTCCGCGCCGAAGTGCTCGCACGCAACATTCTTTCAGAGGAGATGGACGGCAACTACGACATCGGGGCTCTGTTTGGCTTCGATGAAGAAGGAAATCTCTGGGTCTACAGTAGCGAAGACGCCAAGCAGGCTGCTATGAACAAGACCATTGAGTCGTCGCTACAAGCTCACCGTCACGCTGTTGCCGCCGACGCCGTGTCGGACCCAGGCTACCAGAGCGATGGCAGCGATCTCACCTCTGCGCCTCATGTGCCGTCCCACCGCCGCTCAGAGTCTGATGCCGGCCCTGGCGGGATGCACACTCCTCCTCGAACCCCAACCGGCTCTATGCAGCCGGCCAAGAGCTACGCCAAGACTCTTCGACTGACTAGCGATCAATTGAAGGATATGAACCTGAAATACGGTGAAAATTCAATGAGCTTCACAGTCAACCGGGCAACGTGCTCTGCCAATCTGTATCTCTGGAAACAAAAGACGCCCGTGGTCATTTCGGACATTGACGGCACCATCACCAAGTCCGACGCTCTTGGCCATGTGCTGAACATGATTGGCCGAGACTGGACTCACTCTGGCATTGCAAAGCTCTATAGCGACATTGCGCTGAACGGATACAACATCATGTACCTGACCAGTCGCTCCGTCGGACAGTCCGACTCCACCCGCGCTTATTTGAACAATATCGTTCAGGAAGGCTTCAAAATGCCCCACGGCCCAACAATTTTGTCTCCTGATCGCACAATGGCAGCTCTGCGCCGTGAGGTGTATCTGCGAAAGCCTCACGTGTTCAAGATGGCAACTCTACGGGACATCCGAAATCTGTATGGGCCAGACGGTACTCCTTTCTATGCCGGTTTTGGCAACCGTCTAACTGACCAAATCTCCTACCGAACGGTGGATGTGCCAAGAACCCGCATCTTCACCATCAACTCCAACTCGGAAGTATCACTTGACCTCCTGAGTCTTAATAAACTCAAGATGACTTATGTCAATATTAATGAAGTAGTGGACCACTACTTCCCCCCTGTTGATACCCTGGTCAGGGGTGGCGGGGAAGACTACACCGACTTCATGTACTGGAGAGATGACCCTCTCCAGATGGATGACTTCTCGGCAAGTGAGAGTGACGAAGACGAGGAGGAGGAGGAGGAGGAAGAGGAGGATGACCAGGGCAGCACTTATACTGACGAGGAGGAGGAAGAAGAAGAAGATGAAGAGGAGGTAGGCGAAGGGCTTGCGGATAGCTATCTCTCGCACGATGAGTACGATGACGACGAAGTTGATGAGGTCCGCATGATGGACTCTGTTATGCAGAGCATCGAGACCGAAGATGCTGATGATGAGGAAAATTACGAGGACGACGCTGAGGATGAAGACGCCGAGGCCTCTGATGACGACGAGGACAGAACCCGGGTGGTGGAAGATGTCTCAGCCGAAATCATTTCTGGGGTTGGTCACCTATCCGTGAAAGAGGAGGTTGAGAATTAAAAGAAGAATAGCAGGACAAAAAGCTAAGTTTGGGTTTAGTTTGATCGCAGAGACGTCGAGCAGGACGAACAAGACCTGCCGGTTATCGAAGTACCTGTCGAGATCCGTTTCCCCACGATGCCATCGTAATGATGGTGGCTTTTCCCCAATCATCCATGGGATTTTGCCCGCCTTCTTTTTTTTCAACGTTCGTGTGTGCGTTTGAACTCGTTTCTCATATCTATTCATCATATGCATTTGCGTCCTTGGATCACATTTTACGCCGGACGGGATTCTGTTTATCTCTCAAGAGAGGAGTGCAAGGCAATGCATTTACAGCATTTGGCAGTTGGAAAGGTGGGAGGCTTTCCAAAGCGAGGAGGTGGGAGTTTTTTCATTTTACACTTTTTGACATTGGAGCAACTACATAGCGAGGCGCTTTTGGGATTTTCTTTTTCTGAAGGAGTTGTATACGCGTGCGGAGGGCGAGCAGAAAAAGTCATTTTGCAGCAACGTTCTATTACTAGATGGTGTGAGCAAGTTTCTTTTTTCTTTTCTTCTTTTTTTTTTTTCCTTTCTGTTTGGTCATTGGGAGTTCTCATACGTTTGGGTTTGTTGACAAGTTTAGAAGTTTTCCGCATCAAGCGATCTCATCATATCCTCATAGATATATAAACATGTATAAATGATGAAAATTTTATCCAAAATAATGTTTTCTCCTCGTCTACTTATACTCCAGACGGTTTTCGCTCCAAGATTTTCTTAGCCAATTAATTTTACACAGAAAGCCCATCCTTTCTCCAAGTTTTTTTTCTTCTTTGCCCTATTTTTGCGCATCCATGTGCTTGATACGAATCTCTACTGCTCTCCTGTGAGCCTCAAGCTCCTCAACCTTGGCCAGCTGCATGACTGCCGAGCCCACGTTCCGCAGACCTTCAGCAGTGAGGTTGGAGCTGGTAATGTGCTTCTGGAAGGATCCCAGATTGACGCCAGAGTACTGCTTAGCGAATCCGTAGGTTGCTATATATAGCTGGTTAGCACAATGCTGTATAAAAAAAAAAGAATAAATATTAAAGAAACACTTACGTAGTGAGTGGTTCACACCGGCAGAGTAGTCACCAACGCTCTCGGGTGTCCACTGGCCAATGAAAACACTGCCTGCGTTCATGACGAGATCGACAGCCTTGGCGGCATCCTTGATCTGCAGGATAAGATGCTCCGGAGCATATTCGTTGCTGATGCGCATGGCCTCATCAATGTCCTTGACGAGCACAGAGACGGAGTGGGCAATGGAGCCACGCACAATGTCCACTCTGGGCAAGGCAATGGCCTGGTTGTGGACTTCATCTTCAATCGCCTTGAGCTGCTCTTCGTTGAGATCGACAGCAATCAGAATGACCTGGCTGTCGACACCGTGCTCGGCCTGAGAAAGCAGATCCGATGCCACAAACGCGGGGTTGGCATCCTTGTCGGCGATGACCAGGACCTCAGATGGACCAGCAGGCATGTCGATGCCCACTCCCGCATTGGTGTCGTTGCTGACGTGCATCTTGGCCGCAGTGACGAACTGGTTGCCGGGGCCGAGGATCTTGTCCACCTTGGTGATGCTCTCGGTGCCGTACGCCATGGCGGCAACAGCCTGCGCTCCACCAGCGAGAACGATGCTTTCGGCTCCGACCTTGTGAGCGGCGTAGACGATCTCGGGAGTGACGCTGCCATCAGCACGAGGAGGCGAAGCCAGGACAATCTTCTTGCAGCCGGCAACCATGGCAGGGACACCGAGCATGAGAGCAGTGCTGGGCAGAACGGCAGTACCTCCGGGGACGTACAGACCGACCCTCTCAATCGGTCTTGAGAAGCGGCTGCAGATGACGCCAGGCATGGTCTCGACCTGGAGAGTCTTGTCATCGCCCTGGGCAGCATGGAATTTTCGGATGTTTTCAAAGGAGGTGTCCATGGCCTTGATGGTCTCAGCAGGGAGCTGCATCAAATCCTTGGGGAAAGGAGCCTTTAGAACGGGGGATGTTAGAGAAGTGGCCTTCTCGAACTTGTGAGTGTATGAAAGAACGGCCTTGTCTCCGTTCTTGCGAACATCCTCGATAATGGGAGTCACAATCTTCAGGATAGCATCGGGAGACTTCTGTGAGGGCCGCTTCAAGGTCTCGAGAAGCTCTGCCTCAGTAGCGTTGATCGAGTCGATTCTCTGCATGGCAATTCGGTCGCTCTTGGGCTTCTCGGCCTCAGCTGGCTTGGCTGGGACAGCGGGAGCAGATGGCTTGATGCCCTCCTTCTCAGCCCACTTGCCCTTGGCGTCGCCCGTTCTTCTCTTGACCTTTAGGCCCTTGGCATCCAAGCTGCCGGCAATGTCAGCTACGCTCACGCCAGCAGCAACAGCTCTTGTGAGGGCAAAGTAGATCAAGTCGGCAGCCTCAAATGCAACCTCCTCGGGAGTCTTGGCATCGCACAGCTCCTCGGCCTCTTCCATGATCTTGGCTCTCAGCAGCTTCTCGTCAGAGAATAGCCTGGCAGTGTATGAGCCTGGAGGAGCAGACTCCTTTCTTGACTTGAGGGTTTGCTCCAGTCTCGCGATGCCAGTCAGCTCGCCGAAGCAGCCAAACTGCTCGAGGTGGCAGAATCGTCCCTTCTGGTTCACCACAAATTTGAGAGTGTCATTGTCGCAGTCCAATGCGATGCGGACGAGCTCCTGGGTGTCTCCAGAAGTGGCGCCCTTCACCCACAATCCTCGCTTGCGGCTCTGGTAGACGCCAGTGTGGGTTCGAAGAGCTTCCAGGATGCTCTCCTCGCTGGTGTAAGCCAGTCCCAGCGCAATTCCGTAAACATCAGTAACTACCGTCGGGATGAGGCCATCGGCGCGGTCTGACTTCCAGTATGTCGCAATGACCTTGGAAAGCAGAAGCCTGTCGCTATCCGCCTTGTCGGTTGTCAATCCAGTCGAGGGCAAGATGGGAATGGCGTTGCACTTCTGCGCAACTTGAATGAACTGCTCAAGAGCGACTTCGGGGACCGGCTTCAGGTAGAGAGCCCTGAGCTTCTTGGCGCGGGCTTCTTCAGCAAACTTGTCGACGTTGCTCGCCTTGGGGTCGAAATCCTTAATTAGAAGGCCGTGCTCGGAGGCGGCAGACAGGTCCAGCGTTGATACAACGGGCAGCACTCGGTCTCCAAGCTCTGCGTACTGGGGGAGCGTCTCTGGCACAACAAAGACTTTGCGGGCGCCGCCATCGAGCAGCGCATAGACATCATCGACGGATTCGAGGGTTGTGGCGTCGATGTGGGCGTGGAACTCGGAGCTGTGGCGCTTGAAGAATCGAGAGAGCTTGTCCAGGATCTTGGGCGACGCCTCGAGGAAGGGGCTGGCGAGAATGGAAACCTCCTCGCGGTTGAGGCCGTCAAGCTTGGCCAGACCGGGAGGAATGGCCACGCTGACGAGAAACGGCAGGGGAAGCACCGTTTCCATGACGGGCAGAAGTAGAGTGGGCTGGATGACGATGTGACGATGGCGATGTCGATGTCGACGTAGATGGCAATTGAAGTAGGCCAAACAGCACAATCACTCAATTGATGGCGGCGCTGATTCGGTAATCACAGCTAGAAGCGAAATCTCAAACTAACAGAAAATATATATGCCGCCAATGAGTCAACCCATCGTCTGAAAAACAGCTCGAGTCGACCGGAACCGGCACCTGAATCAGCGGCAGTCAATTTTTTGGTGGGGTCGCCACTTTTGCGCTGGGAGCACAGGCTGCGCTGCAGGCCATGTTTAGGCCTTGCTTCGCTTTCCAGAACGCCGAGCCTGCTCCAGGAGTGCCCCTCCGAGCCCTTCCAGGCGGGTGCTGCAGCCGCTGAATTTGAAGCGCTCCCATTGGGCTAACACAAGATCGGAGTCTGTGCGTAGCGTAGCATCAACTGACAGCCCGGATTAATGATGTGCCGCAACTCTAAGTGCCCATGCCGCGACTGACCGTGATTGGACTTCTGATATTGGCCAAGCTCATTATTGCTGTGTACAGCCTTGTTTGACGTGCGGCGGTTGCATCTTCAGATTTCTCACTGCGTTTATAATGCCATTGAGCTGACAACTTTCATGAAGGGCTATATCTGATACTAATCTGAATTTGTTTTGTCGCCTATCGCTGCCCGAGCGCGTAACTCGACTTTGCGTCGGCGCATGAGCTCTCAGCTGCTCTAACCAGCCTCGTCTCTCACTCTCTCCAATCAACCTATCATCTTAATTTCATCTCATTCTGCTACTCAATCCTATATGTCGAACATGTCTTCAAGCCAGCCGCAGACAAACGGCGTGCCAGCCTCGTCTGCCAACACATCTCAAACAGTTCCCAACACCCAGACAACGACTGCGAGCCAACCTCCTGCCACCGCAGCCGCCGCTTCTTCTTCTCAATCCACACAGCCTTCAACGCACCAGCAGCCCTCGTCAGCGCCCAGGCCACGCGACTCACGACTTGTTGAGCTTCTGCTGACCTCTCAAGGCGTCACATCTTACGAGCAGCGGGTACCCCTACTGCTCTTGGACTTCGCCTACCGACATACCTCCTCCGTTCTCAACGACGCATTGCATCTCACAGGCGATCCGTATATCACGCAAGCCGGTTCTAAGCCGTCTGGCGCCATGGGAGGTGCTATGGCACCACCGTCTGGCGATGCCAGCGTCAGCGCCAATGCCGTGAAAGTGGCTATTGCTGCCCGCCTGGGCTACCAGTTCAGGGGAGGAAGCAGTGGAGGCGGCATCAGTAAGGAATATATGCAGGAGCTGGCCCGAGAGCGAAACAAGGTGGCATTACCTAAGATTGTGCCAAACGAATGGGGCGTCCGGCTACCAAGCGAGAGGTTTGTTCTTAGCGGGACAGGTTGGGGTCTTAAGGACGTATGGGGTGAAGAGGGTGCAGATGAAGAGGAGGACGACGAGGAGGAGAGCGCAGCTTCTCAGCAGGGTGGAGATGCCATGGAAGGCATTGAAGGTCCGGAACCTGAAGATATTGGCGGTGACGGTGTCGAGGGCGGGACGGTGGACGATGTCTTTGGCGACGATGTGGATGCAGAGATGGCCGAGGAGAGCTAAGCGCCATATCTTTCGAACTCATGCTACCTTTAATTGCGCGAGGCTGGACTTTGTATGTTCCAAACATATTTTATGTTGGCGTTTTGGGCGTTGGAAAAGACGATTATAAGGAGTGCGGAGAGACATATAGCTGTCTCTAATTATATCTATACCTGAGGTACTTTAATAGAAGCTACCTACCCGGCTTTTGAAGCATATGTAAATGACATGAACATAGTTCCGCGTGATTCGCTTATGGCCAAGTCGTGAAGCATGCATTGCCAGTAAAGGGATCGTCTTATTAACATTTAGGGGCATGAGTTGCTGCCTCACTGTCCAAAAGAAGAGTAATAAAGGATTATTTTTTTCCACATGCACTCCCGCCCACGCAACACCTGGTTGTAAGAATATGGGAAATTTATGGTACACTAGGCCTGTAAAACGGTATCTCATACACTCTATACCCGGTCTTTTTTTTTTCTGGGCTGTTCCGCCCCCCTTCTCTCCGTATCCTTTCTACTCTTAAAACTTGGGCTTCAGGGTGTTCCTCAGACGCTGGTAATCAAACAGGCCCTCAATCTTTCCAACTGCGCTGATGGCAATGTCCTTGTCCCAGATGTATCGGTTAGCAAAGTCCATGACGTCCTTGTCGGTGATGGCATCGATCTTGCGCTCGATCTCGCCAGGGCTGGCACGGCGGCCAGTGGTGACGAGCTGGCGACCGATATCCTCGGCGAGGGCAGTGGTGCCGTCCAGGGACAGCAGGATGGAGGCCTTCAGCTGGGCCTTGGCGCGCTCAACCTCGGCTTCGCTGACGTTGGTGCACAGGCGAATCCACTCGCGGAGGGCGAAGTGAACAAGGTCGTCGAGGCGGGTGGTGTTGTCAGTGACCAGGTAGATACCCCAGAGACTATAGATAGACAGAGTCAGTTTATGCTCAAAAACACTCGTTCTATCATTGTTCAAACATACCCAGTGTCGCTGTAGCTGGTGGAGAAGCTCATGAAGCTGTTGGCCAGCTCATGCTTGTGAACGTAGCCGCTCAGCTTGCTGCCCTGGTGAGGAGCGTTACCCATGGCCTTGTCGTAGTTGCCGACGATGGCCTGAGTGACGAGAGCAGTGAAGTAGTCCTCGGAGTTCCAGCTAACACCCTCAACGGCAATGGCGACGTTGGCAGTGGGCATGGTGTCATCGCGGACACGGACATCAGAGCCAACAAAGTCAGCCTTCTGCTTGGACAGGACGTAGGCCTCGGTCTGGGGGCTGCTGGTGGAAAGGCCGGAGAAGTGCTTCTCGGCAAGCTCAACCAATTGCTCGTGGGGAACGCCACCGGCGGCAGCGAGGATCATACGATCGGCAGTGTAGTTGTTCTTGATGTAGTTGACGAGCTCGGTGCGGGTAATGTCACGGATGTTCTGGCGGGGTCCGAGAATGGTGCGGCCAAGAGGCTGGTGCTGGAAAGCAGTGGCGTGCAGGTGGTCAAAGACAACCTCCTCAACCTGCTTCTCAACCTCCTCGGACTCTCGGAGAATGACGTCGCGCTCGCGCTCGATGGCGGACGGCTCGAGCTTGGAGTTTTGCAGGATATCGGACAGAATATCGACGGTCTTGGGGACATCGGAGTTGAAGGCCTTGGCGAAGTAGACGGTGTTCTCACGCTGAAGAAAGTGTTAGTGGTTTCAGAGATTTTTTTCCCCCCCGGATGAGCCCATTGCGACGGAATGGGTTGGAAAAAAAGACCAACCGAAGTGTAGGCGTTCAGGTGGCCACCCATGTTCTCAATCTCGAGCTCCAATTGCTGCTGCGATCGCTTTGCGGTACCCTTGAAACAACTGTCAGCCGTCTTTGCCCGTACGATGCCATATCGGGACATCCCACCTTGAAAGCCAGGTGCTCGAGGAAGTGGGCGGTGCCGTTCGTCTCGTTGGTCTCGGCACGGGAGCCAGCGTCAATCCAGACGCCAACAGTCGATGTCTGCGCCCATGGTGAATACTCAGTGGCGACCTGGTGTTCGTCGGTTAGCAAAACAGGCGTTCAAGGCACGAGGCTGGGCCAATTGGCCCCGGAGTTGGCGCTCACAGTCAAGCCGTTCTTGAGAGTTGTTGTCTGAGTCTTGCCGACGTTGGAAGGAGTAGCGAAGCCTCGTCGCAGAACACCGGCGACTGAGAAGCCGGAACGGGCTCGCAGGCCTTGCGACAAGTTCAAAGCTAATCTGCGGGACGCCATGGCGGAGATTTGGGGGATTAATGGTCAATTGAGCGGTTTGATGAAATATTTCCACTGCTCGGCAAGAAGCTTTGCTGAGCGGGTTGTGGCCTTAGTTTCGAGGTTTTGGATGCTTAGTCATTCCGACCAGCTCCGACGCCCGACGACATCGACCGGGTCGTCCAATCAAGCGCGCAGATTTACTAACTGCATCATCCGAGCAATCTCCACAGCTGATGCTGGGATATATACTATAGGCTACGAATTCGAATTGGGGGCAGCTCTTTGCGCAAATACTGGCAAGTTGCAGTGGAATTATAAGGATATCTTGCTCAGAATTATGGACTTGAAATATTCAATAGAAGGGAAGTAATAGAGAGGTTGATTATCCATGCTTTCTCTAATTGTAGAATCCACAGTCGATTGGCCCCATACACGCCTGGCTTAAGATGGAGACCAGTTGATGTGTTGGTACCTAATGGTATGATACACGCCCTATGCGTTTGAAGCATAGATACTTACATGCCATAATGGAGAGTTTTTACAGAAAACTAAATGAAGACGATTTCGTTTCTTTGTTGAACGAGCGTACGTGATTACTCCCGCGCATTGTTATCCCCTCCTTGCCCCTCTTCAGCGTCCTGCCCATTACTTGCGGGGAATTCGTTTTCGCTGTTAGTGCTTCTTCGTCAGCATAACATCGTCCAGCCCAAGCCTTGGCCATTGTTTTCTCAACTTCTTTTGACGAGGAATCGTTATACAAAACATTGAGCATTAGAGGCGTATGATTCTTCTTGTTATGCTATCTATTTACTTCGGTCATCATCATACACCGCATACAGTTGAACTAAATATCTACATCATAGCAGGAGCGAGCTTTGGGTTCAACGCAACCAATTACCTACGTAAATAACCGTCTTACAAGATATTCAAATTAAAGTATCAATGGCACCCGAGGCGTATGACTTTGCAAACGATTTTAAAACCCTCTATATACCAAAGCAGAAACCTGAGCCCGCTTCGGTGCCCACAAACATGAAAGCTATACTCCAAAGCTACCCTCCCTTGAGCCAGGTTACTCCAGTCGAGAACTCTAGCAGCGTGCCATTCACTGCTTTGTTGGAGATACCAAAATCTCGAGCTGAAGAGAGCTGGGAAGTCGCTCTTTGGCACTCAATCGATGGCGAGGATTGGACCGAGGCTGGGGTCCCCAGGCTAAAGAGCAGCGAGACACCGCAAGCGCTTCATGCCGATTCAGAAGCTGTCTTTAGGTTCTACTATACTACGAAAGTTTCTTTCAAAAAGTCTCTTCGATTCACCATTAAATTCCGTCACAATCATGATGAGCCTTGGAGATGGATCCGTGACGAACAAGGGTTGGAGGACGGCCACATTGTGTTACTCCCGGCGCCTACAGAATCTGATGAGTTGGCCGATCTTATACCTGGGCTGAACAATGCCTGGAAAGTTGCATCTCGTATGAGCCAAGCGCCAAAGACTCAATTGTGGTCGCTTGAGGCCGTAGTGCCTCCCGCAGAGAACGATTTGTCCTCATACACTGATATTCAAATTGGTACACCTTGGGGCTCTTTTCTAAGGTCAGCATTGAAGTCGTTCCCCCACTGAGCATCTCATATCCAGTTGTCATAAGTCACTGTTATACTAATGAAGGACGATTCAGATGGTTCGCCGTTGTTCGGCTTTGGTCTCCTTGGCTAGCTCCACGTCACGGTAGAGACCATTTTTCGCTCGACAAAGACGCAATACTGCTAGCTTTCCAAAGCCCAGAAGGCAGAAACATGGTCTTATTGGCTGTTTCCGGAATCAATGATTCAGTACCCGTTTTCCAAAACACATCTAGCGGCGCCGTATCGGTAAATGTACGCAACGACTCAACCTCTGATGAGAAGGTAATTATCCTCGTATCCGAAGGAAATGATTTCCAAAGAGCCGTTGCCGCCGTCATGTATCACGCAAGAACTCTTGTTATGAAAGCTCGTAGTGCAAACCAAGCAGTGGAGGAAGAGTTGAAAACTCTTTCTGACGCAGTTCGTCCAGAGTGGCTTGAAAACTGGTATGATGGACTTGGATTCTGTGAGTTCATCCAAACCTCTCTCCTATTTCAAAGGATTACCGACTGATTTATTCTGCAGGTACATGGAACGCACTTGGTCAAAGATTAACGGAAAAAAAGATTGTTGATGCAATTGATAAGCTCGAAAAGCACAACATCAATATCACGTCTCTAATCATTGATGATAACTGGCAGTCAATTGACTACAAAGGCGCCAGCCAGTTTCAATACGGCTGGGTTGACTTCGAGGCCGAACCAGAAGCTTTTCCAAACGGATTAAAGGCAACCATCAGCAAAATCCGCCAGAAAAGTCCCAATATCCAGCATATTGCAGTATGGCACGCTCTATTGGGATACTGGGGCGGCATTTCCCCCGATGGAAAGCTAGCCAACAAATACAAAACCATCGAAGTAGTTCGTGAGGAGGCTAAGCGCCGTAATCTGCCTCTCGGAGGCAAAATGACAGTGATTGCCAAGGACGATGTTCGTCAATTCTATGACGACTTTTATCAGTTCCTCTCAGATGCTGGCGTTGATGGAGTCAAGACAGATGCCCAATTCATGATCGACATGTGGCTCAGTGCTTCTGTTAGACGAGAACTCATTAACACATATCTCGATGCGTGGAATCTCACGTCTCTTCGCTATTTCAGCGTCAAGGCCATATCATGCATGTCGCAGATCCCGCAGGCGCTGTTCAATTCTCAGATGATACCTAATCGACCTGCTTTGCTAGTTCGCAACTCGGACGACTTCTTCCCCCAGATTCCCTCGTCGCACCCTTGGCATGTATGGACAAACGCTTACAATAGCATCTTCATGGAGTATCTGAACGTTCTTCCCGATTGGGATATGTTCCAGACGGTACATGATTATTCTGGGTTCCATGCTGCTGCTCGATGTGTTAGTGGTGGACCGATTTACATTACCGACGTTCCTGGAGAGCACAACCTCGATTTGATAGACGAAATGACTGGCCTGACCCCTAAGGGCAAGACTGTCATATTTAGACCAAGTGTCTTGGGAAAGGCCATATATCCATACATAGGCTATGACGATGACCTGCTTCTTAAAGTTGGTAGCTACCATGGTGAGCAAACAAGTATAGACCATCTAGCTGAACCGCTCTTGTTAACTTAGTAATAGGGGCATCTGAAACTGGCACGCCCATGGTAGCCATATTCAACATCTCAGCACGCCCACTCACAGAATTGATTTCCCTTTCTTGCTTCCCAGGCACCGTGCCATCCGTACGTTATATTGTCCGAGCCCACGCCACAGGTAAAGCTTCGGCGCCAATGAAGCTTGATGATCCGACTTCGCTCATTGTTGGATCTTTGGAAGTCCGCGGATACGAGATCTTCACAGCTTTCCAGGCTGTGGCTCTTACTGGCCCCAAGTATGGGGACATATGGGTTGCGAATCTGGGGCTGATTAACAAGATGACTGGCAGCGTGGCTATCGTGGCCAGCAGCATCAGCATGAAAGAGAACGGCAGAGTGTCCGTTGCTGTCAAGTTGAAGGCTCTAGGAGTATTTGGTAAGTAGAGCAGGGTCTATTCTCCGAGCTGGAAGATATTTACTGACTACGAAATTTCTCAGGCGTTTACATCTCTACTTTACCAAAGATGACACTCCAGAAAGATTTTATTGTCACTCTTCAAGACCAAGCCGTGCCGGTAGAAACCGTGGGCGTATCACAAAGCGATCAGCATGTCCTCGAAATCAACATAGGACGGGCGTGGAAGGATATGGAGCTGGAACCTGGACGATTGGACGAAGTTGAAATCAAGGTCAGCTTTGCGAGTTAGCTTAATATGCTCCCTTTCCGCTCATTTGCACAAAATCACTCGATTAGATCTACGCATGCCTCTGATCTCCAGCCAGATCTCAGTGGCAGCGTCCCATGTCCTAAGCATAGATAGATAGCACTAACATCTTTCTTCCAACTCCGTACGCCATTGTCCTTCACCGAAAAATTTATCCCCTAGCATTAGGAACTTTGTATCCCCTATTTGCATCGCTTCTCGACAATGCCAACTCCGTTTTCTTCATACTCCTTTTTGGATATCCACATTTGGTGGAAAGTTCCCAAACTAGCAAGAATACTTCCACCAATCCAGGCACCGAATCTGCGCTCGCTCGACAGACCTGCAGCGTGAATCTTGATCTTCAGCCCGGGATACATCGCTGTCAGCTCATTATTTAGACGATCGTTGAAGCCGTTGATCAGACTTGTGCTACCCGTAACAACGACGTTGGCGAGGAGGTTGCCTCGCAGGTCAACATCAATGGCATTGAGCGCGGAACGAATAAGCTCAGGGATGGTCTGGGCCTTGGTGAGGCGCTCCGACTCGGGGACGGGGTATCCAGCATTTTCGTCCCACATGCCCTCAGCGACCTTGAATCGCTGTTCGCGCCACATCTGGTTGTAGCCATCAGGCATCTCAAACACACGGCCAGGCTGAGATTTGATGTACTCTTCGTTTCCGGCGGCGCCGTATCTTCCAGGTCCACGCCAGACCTCAACAACAGACTCCTTGAACTCGGTCAACAGCCGCTCTTCTTCAAATGCTCGGAAAGAGTCGTGGATCTTGTAAGGGAACTCGCGTAGTCGCGCTTGGGCAGGAGCAAGAGCATCCACGGGAGACTTGTTCTCAACCATAAATGTTGGAACCAAGTCAACTTTTGGCTCGGAAGTCTCCCACATGTTGCGAATCTGCGAAGACAGCCATAGACCGCCCGCGGGAGATCGCTGGATAGATCGCTTCAACACCATGCCATCATGGATAGCTGTAACGGAGGTATTGGCGCCACCAACGTCGATGACAAGGGCAGTGGCCTTTCCAGCAGCGAATGACGACAGAACGGGAGTCCGGCTTAGCCAGAAAGCGGGAGTTCCCCAGCTCTCCATGCTAAGCTCGATGGCCTTTTCACGTGCCTTGGGCGAGTTCCACGGAGCTTCTGTCATCAGCAAAGGAAATTCTTCTAGAGCCTTCTCCATCGCCTCGACTTCTTCCATCGCGACATCCCCTTCGCCGTCCTGTTCCTTCACGTCGTCATTCAGCTTATTCTTCGATGGCGGCGTCTGTCGCTCGGGCTGTAGGCGCTTAACCAGCATGAATTCCCACATCTTGGCCGCCACATCCCAGTCCTCTACGACGCTGTCCTTGTTCATGTAGTTGCGGACCTCGAAGTCGCTTCGTGGGATGATGCACTCATCGCCAAATAGATCTCGGGGAGGGTCGCTGGTGACATGGCCGTAGAATGACGGCAGAATTGACTTGGGGACATCTTCGCCAGCGAAGCCTGCTCGCGTATTGCAGTAGCCGGGGTCAAGGACGAGGGCAGAGACCTCATCTACACATTTATATTAGCTTTTATTACTGCCAATTCTCGTGCAGCGCATCGAATCGCCCTGCACAAGCAGTGACAAACGAACCTCCGCCGTAGATGTCGGTTGGCTGAGCCGACGTGGGCAAAGGCTGCTGGGCCATGATTGCGATGTTCGTGGTAAGGCAGCGATTGTTAGCGGGCCAATTCGTAGAGTTTGCGCAAAAGCTCCAATGCCGGTCTGGTGAGATGCGAAATGACACGCGTATTAGCTGGAAGCAATGGAGGTACTGAGAATGGCGCGTCGGAACAAATTTCAGCCTGGCCTTGGTGTTGAGCTTAGCAGGAAGGCTAGCCCGTGAGCTGCATGCAATTGGCGGGGTGTCTCCAATTACGGGGGTGCGCCAGTGCACTGAAAAAAATAAATAAAAAACAGCCCACACTGTCCGATTGAGGCACAAATTTCCATCCTGCAAAGCACTGGAGTCTGGATTGCTGGATGCGCATCTGCGTTTCTTGCACACGAGGC
Source organism: Trichoderma sp. CBMAI-0020 (assembly GCA_030708095.1). Lineage (NCBI taxonomy): Eukaryota > Fungi > Ascomycota > Sordariomycetes > Hypocreales > Hypocreaceae > Trichoderma > Trichoderma sp. CBMAI-0020. Next base: position 3,726,568 of record JAJNCI010000001.1, read on the forward strand.
ATATATTCCAGTGCCTTCGCTATGTTTGTAAGTTATTCTGCCTCATTTTCTTCTTCAATTGCCATCATGATGAATTCGCAATCTCGCTTCAGAACCGCTGCGATTGAAACAGCTCTGCTGTTAGAGATAAATAACCTGCCTTTTCCTGATCACTATAACCTATTGCAATAATTTCACACAATCCGCCTGCTCTATTGTGGCCATAGCTGACAGCCGTCGCTTAGAAGAGATGAGATCCGCCAGCTGCATAAGACTGGCGCGCCAGTCTGCTGCGTTGAATGGTAGCTCAAGGTCCTTTGGTCCAAGAGCCACTCTTTCAACTGCACCATGGGGTTGGGCGCCCCCCTCGTTGCGCTTTGAGTCTGCAAACAGACAGGCAGTCCGAGCTTTCTCTGCCAAGCCTGGAATTCACATCAATGAATCTTCGAGGTTTGCAAAAGAGGAGCAGCAAGAGCAGGATGAAGATGGCGTCTCGCCGTTCAAGAGACATCGAAGGAAAGAATTGCAAGAGGATCAAAGGAGTGCGGATCCGCTATACCGAGAGGCTTATCCTCGACTAGAATCGTCATCTATTAGGAAGAGCGTCCCTGAGTTTCTGCAAGAATCCCAAGATGGGCTTTCGGGCGAGCTCGTCACTTTGTCTGGGCGAATTCGATCAAAGCGCGTCGTGGGCAATTCTCTCATCTTCCTCGACATAACCAATGAATTTCAGAAAGTTCAAATTATGATCAACAAAAGCAAAGTTGCTTCAGAGGAGCAATCTCGTGTTCACAAATTTCGCCTTCTTAAGAATTTAATCCAAGTCGGAGACCATATATGTAGGCCTATTACGCTTCTCTGATCCCTCTGCAAGGGCTAACGGATTGGTAGCGGTTACTGGTATTGCCACTCGTACAAACACAGGGCAGCTTTCCCTTGAGGCTCGCGAGCTGCCTGAGCTTCTCTCCCCATCCATGGAGCAAGTTCCGGAGAAGCTCACAGACCCCAAGACCAAGATGCAAGAGCGCCATGTCGATATGCTAGTGAATCGAGACGTCGTCGACATCCTGAGATTACGGTCCGAAATCATGAAGCAGATCCGAGATCACTTCCACTCTAAGCGATTCCTCGAATTCCAGACACCAATTCTTGCTGAGAATGCTGGAGGTGCGGTTGCGCGGCCGTTTGTAACACGAGCCACAGAGTTCCGAGGCAAAGATCTTGCACTTAGGATAGCGCCCGAGTTATGGCTGAAGCGCCTGGTTGTCGGTGGCGTAGACAAAGTCTTTGAGATGGGTCCTGCTTTCCGAAACGAAGGTGTCGATGCCACTCACAATCCGGAATTCACAATGTGTGAATTTTACAGTGCTTATACCAACCTTCCAGATCTCATCAAGGAGACGGAAGAACTGATCTATGCTCTTGCAAAGCACTCCCAAGAGTTGATATCTACGCAGCTTACCACTCTGCCGTCTATCGACCTCAGCAAGTTCACCAGGCCGTTCAAACAGGTGGAATTCATACCCGCCTTGGAAGAAGCTATCGGGGTTCGCTTCCCAAAGCTTTCTGTAGAAGATGGCGCTCTCCCCGAACTCCTCGCCGTTCTGAAGCTCTCGGGCATTGAGATTCCCGGAGAGGTGCCCACATCTTTACCAAAGCTCCTTGATCGACTCGCCGCGACTTACATAGAGCCCATGTCCTTCACAGAGCCGATTTTCATCACCAATCACCCCGCCTGCATGTCTCCGCTGGCAAAGAGCTTCCTCTGCCCCAAGACTTATCAACTAGTTTCCGCTCGTGCGGAACTCTTCATTGGCGGCCGAGAACTCGCTAACATGTATGAGGAGGAGAACAATCCGGAAGAGCAGCAGAGGAAACTGGCCGTCCACCGCAGTCTCGTGAACAAGCCTGACGGCACTGTAGGATTCGCAGAGCAGCCGGCCTTGGATACTGATGCTGAGACTCCCACGGAGCCAGTTGAGCCGATAGAAGAAGATGAGTGGGAGGCTTCCCCTCTTGACCAGAGCTACGTGAAGGCTCTTGACTATGGTCTTCCGCCTACTGGTGGCTGGGGATGCGGTGTCGAGCGCCTAGTGATGCTCTTTTCAGGCGCCAACCGTATCAGCGATTGCTTGAGCTTTGGCACGTTGAGAAACGTGGTTGGATTGTCAGCTGACGAGAAAGCTAATGAGAAATAAGATGCTAGAATTTCCTCATGGATAGAATATGAGATATTTGTGGGCTGTATAGATGTGTGTATAAATACAGATATGTCTTCTTCGTTAAGACACATGTACAATAGTATAAGAGCCATATAGAATATAGCTCCAAGATTTAAAAACCGTCATAAAATGCCACGTCCAGCGAAAGCTAATCATCAATGCCGCCCCATTCGCCATCCCTATTGCCCTTGCCATTATCCTCACCAGCCTCCATCTTCCTCTTCTTGCTTCCCTCAATAGCACCCTTCCTGTTGTGCTCCTTGCGCCGCTCATATCCGCTCCTGGATGTAATCTGGGCGGTATTTCCGCTTCTTCTCGACTCCACACCCCTTTCTTTAAGCTTCTTCCTGTCCTCCTTACCGACGTTTGGCAGAGCATCGAGCAGCCACTTTTGCACTGAAGATTCCTCGGCTGTCTTGCCGGCCTGTTTCTCGCTTTCGGCAATGACGTTTGCCACAGTCTTGACAAAGGGAATGTCATCCTTGGTGTAGAAAGTAACGGCGATGCCACCCTCGCGGCCGGCTCGTCCTGTTCTTCCGGCTCGGTGCACATAGGCGGCACTCGAGCCGGGAACATCGTAGTTCAGGACTCCATTGACGCCAGCAAAGTCAACGCCTCGAGCTAAGACATCGGTGGTGATGAGAACCCAAATCTCTCCAGCCCGGAATTTTCGCATAATGGCCGCCCGGGCTGCATCGGGGAGGCCACTGTGCAGAGCAGCTATTCTAGATGAACCACCCGCCTCGAGGGGGATATCGTACTTGAGTTCCTCTTGCAAAGCCGTGGCTCGTTCAATAGTCTGCGTAAACACGAGGAAAGGCGGTCGCAGCGGCGGCCCCGAGTCGATGCTTGAAGTAGGTCGTAAGAGCTGTCGCAGACCGAGAAGCTTTCCCTGCTCGCTGGCAGTGTAAATCAACCTATGCACAATATTCGGGACAGCAGTGTCCTTCAACCCGACAACCAATCGAACCAGTGGTCGTTGGGTAATGCCCAGAGACTCTGCCCGCGAAGCCAGCTTTTCAGTAACCAGCGTCTCGATGTTGGATCCCATAGTCGCAGACCAGAATGAGAGCCGTAGGTCTGAGCTGCTGCAGGCATTCCAGATGCCAAGAGTCTGTTCGCGGAACAAGGGGTCAAGGAGGACATCTGCCTCGTCCAATATCAGATCGCGAACGGTGGGTAGGACCTTTTGTGTGCTTGCCGATCCAGAAGTCAGGAAGTTGAGCAGCAGAAGAGGCGTTGTGATCAAAATATCCACTTTTGACATGACTTTGGGCTTCCTGCTCTTTGCCTTTTTCTCATCCTCCTCCTCCTCCTCTTCCTCCTCGTCATCTTGTTCTTCTTCATTTTCAGACTCCTCTGGCCTTTCTTCGTCGTCGTCTGAGTCATCTTCGCCAATGTCTTGACTTTCAGCAGCAAGAATCATGCCCTTTCTCATGCCAACAATTTTGATTCCAGTTCCCTTGACCAACTGGTGTCCAACATTGACAATCTGATACGCAAGCTCTCGAGTCGGCACAATCACAATCGCTTCAAGCTCATGAATTCCATGCAGCTTCTCCTGCGCTCGTCTCCTCATGATATTATTAATCGTCGGAACAAGGAAGCTAATCGTCTTTCCACTTCCCGTCGGCGCCACCGCCAGCAAGTCAATGCCATTCTCCAACCCTTCTTCGCCTTTCAGTGCCAGATCAGGCCGAATCAGCAGCGGCATGCTTCCCATCTGAACCTCCGTCGGCACACGGTAGCCCTGGTATGAAAGATTCTCGGCTACCCTGCGTGATAGGTTGTATGTGCTTCGCAATTGGCCAAACGACACCAGTGGTTGCGGGTTCAGTTGCGGCGGCTTCTTGTCCTTCTTCACCTCGACAACGGCCTTCTTCTTCTTCGACTTCTTGACTTTGTGTTGCTCGTCCCGTTTGCCCAGCAGCGTCACCTTCAATCGATGCGACCGCAGCAGCTGGCGACACTCCTCAGCGCTCAAAAGCTTCGCTTCCGCTTCAGCATCAGGACTGGCCGCTCGCTTGGAGCCCTTCTTCGCCTCGGCTTTGTTGACAGGTTTCGGTTCCGCAACGTCCTTGGGGGCAAAGAAGTCGACTTCGGGGAGCACTTCTGGGACCTTGTTCTCGGGCTCTTCGACATCGCGCTTTCGTTTCTGGCCGCGAACTTCGTCGTGGTAGAGCTGCGGGTTGGTCTTTGTTCCCGAAGAGGGCAGTTTGCCCACTGCGCTGCCGCCTGAGAGCGACGATTTTGCGCTCTTCTTGATACCGCGCGAGAGTACTTTGAGGATATCCATCTTGACGGAGAAGGCGCAGCAAAATTTAGCAGTCTGCACCTTGATTTCACCTAGTCACGAGGCAAAAAATATTTTGGTTGACACGGACTTACGCTTCGTGTATAGCACTAGAAATTTTGTAGCTCAGCCGTGCAACTTTTTTTCCTGCAAGGCTGTGGTGGGGAATGCCGCTATAGACGGACCCTTGGCGCGCTAAACCACAGGAGCTTCAAAATAGCAGGCTAGCATATATGTGAGGAAGTATCATGATGTGCTATGGCATCAATTTAATAGGAATTGGATAATTTATAAATACCATATTGCGGCAAGATCATTGATTGCTCATGCCAAATGAATAAATCATGGGTATATAGCCGTATCTGAGCATACAGGCCAGGTTGACGTCTTCCTAAGCGTCAATATCAATCCTCTAGCTTGTCTATCAAAAACGCCATTACAGATAACCATACAAATCAGTCCCAGCTCCCATACACAGAAAATCTCACAGCATCTCCTCCTCGCCATCAGACACATCCCTCCCCTCCCCATACAGCACCTCACACACGCCCGCCAGCGGCACATCCAGCACCGCATCCGTCCCCTCGTTCCAAACCTCCCTCCACCTCAGCTTCCCGTTGCTCTCGCACTTCTTCTCCCGCTTGCCACTGCCCTTCAGCCTGCCCTTGGAATCAATCATCGCCAGCGCGCCCGCGCCGTCCACAATCGTCTCCACGCTCGTCATCGGCACCGTCAGAATCTCCAGGTTGTACGCCGCCAGCGCCACGTAGATGTACACCACCGTCATCACCAGGAACGCCGGCACGGCCAGCGCCCACCAGCGGTCCGGGTAGTAGTAGATGCCCAGCGCGTGCAGGAACGGCGACGGTAGGTAGCTCCAGAGCAGGTACATGAGGAAGATGAGGCTGCTGAACAGGTACAGCACGAAGCCGTAGTACTCGTACGTCGGCACTTTCGGCGCGGTGCGCGGCACGGGGGCGATATCGTCGTCCGAGGCATCTGGAGTCGTCGGGCGCGAGGGTCGGAGGAGCGACGTGAGAGATGGCGATGGGGGCAGAGGCGTGGGCGGCCGGCCGTAGAATGGAGGCGCAAAGTAGTTCTGCGACAGAGGCGGCGGAGGCGATTCTTGGTCGGAGGAGCCCGAGGACTGGTTGTCGGACATGTATTCGCCATCGGATCCGTCCACGTCTGAGCCAGACATGGCGGGATTGTATGCGGCCAGGCGAGGGCCGTGGAGGGGTTTTGTTAGGGTTGTTGTAGTTGGCAAGTATAAGAAGTGACGGAGTATTATAGCTCTGGAGCCCTCTTGCGCGTTATTGTAGCACCCCCCGCCACTAATTTATAGCGGCTTCAAGCATTAATAGAGTGTCGATGTGCTCACTCTTGTCCCTCGAAAGTAAAACAACAGCACGGCAAATTCCCAAACACATAATAAAAGTGACCAGAGTTTCGTAAAATAATTCATAAAATTCATATCTCTTATCTCTTATCTATTCCTATCCCAAAAGACGCAGAATGACAATGGCCACCCATTTCATTTCGCCATCATCCATAAAACACAACTCGCCATTGCTTTGCTCGCTGGCATATACATACACAAACAATAGACGACATCTATATAACTTTTTCCCATCATATATGGCTTCTTCCATCAATCGGACACTTGTAATCAAGATCCCTTGGCAAGATGCCATTCTCTTGCTTCTCTTGTAGCGCATCCAGACATGTCTGGTGATAGATGTGTCGACAGGCCAACACAACTAGCGGCCCTAGCAGCTGATCCTTATTGGAGTTTCCGGCGTATTGCTCGAGCAGCATGCTTGAGGGCCGCATGTCCAAGCTCTTCCCCTTGCTCCTACGATCCGTGATTCTTGCATGGCCTTTGGCTCGCTCCGCAACTTGTGTCTGCCTCTGCTTTCTGGCCGCGTCTTCAAGTGCTTGCTTGTCTTCCCAGGCCTCAAAAACAGAAGCGCCAGCAAGGCCCGGACCCCAGACCCTTTTCCCACAAGCTTCGCAGGTAGAGCCCCGCGGCCTCCATCCACGCTGTCGAAGCTCAACAGATGTGTTGACGTTTGTGAACAAGTTTCGTTCTATAAGACGATTCGACAGGCGGAGAATAGACTCTTCGTAAGCATACGCGGAAAATATAGAGGCGAGAACGCTACGAAGATCTGCCAAACTGGGAGACGATGCTGCGACCTGCGTGAGGAACGATCTCAAGACTCGCAAGAAGGAGAGGTTCGATGCAGGGTTTGAGAAAGTGACAGCACCTAGCTGGCCGTTTGCTTGATTCGAAGCCTGGCTTGAAGTAGAAACAAGCAACGAAGTGAATGTATGCTGTACTAGCGACCGCAGTTTTGCCAAAAGCATCTCTTCATCAAGCGCATCTTCATTGGCAACAGCCTGTATAGATGGTGCCAAATTCTGAGTCACATGTACACAGGCAATGATGAGACTCAGCCAGAGAGTTTCATCTGCGGACAAGTTCTCCTGGGCAGCCTTATTCTTCGATACCACGCTGGTCCTCCGTGGTGCCTTTCTCTGTTCCTGACACAGCCAAATTCCAACATGGACATACTTTTGCAGGCTCTCCAGAAGGGCTTCGGCCGATGGCTGCAGAGAAAGAGAGCTATCGTCCTCCCCATCTTTCGTGTTATGTGATCGCAAAAGACCTTCCATGGCGGATTCGAGGGTTCCCAGGTGCCGTACTAATCGCTCCATAGCCTCGATAACTTGTCCCGCATTGGCCATGAGCACTACAGCAGCATCTACCACACCAGTTTCTTCCATAACGGGTAATAGGTTGTTTAATTGAAGGTCGACTGACTGAACGAGACCGATATAGTCCGAAACGTGTTGTGGATCAAATTTACACATGAGCTGAACATATTGTTCGACAAGGTACCGATCGAGTGTTTGCTGTTCATCCGCCAACGGATCTTCTGGCTCAAGCAGCGTTTTTAGATACGCATATTGTAATCCAGGGGCGTCAGCAGCAGAAGCTAGAATGTGTTGATGCAGCTCTGTCTCCTGCGATGCAAGCGTCGAGGCTGAATGCTCAGGGCTCAGCTCAAGCAAGTCCTTTGCGTGATTTTTGATAACTTCCAACACTTCCTGTCTTTGCCTTTGGCTCAGTTCGCTATGAGGTCGTAAACATTCCGCAATGCAGTCAAAGACCAAATCTTGGTCTTCTGCGTCTTCAAAGTATGTTTGCACAAGCTTTCCATATTGTTTATCGACTTTATATACTCGTTTCAGAATTCGATAAAAGCCAGCCTGCTTAACCAATGGCATTAACGCAGGCATATCGGAAGGATGATAAACTGATAGCAAATACTCAGCACTCAGCTGTGCATCCTCAGCAAGGTCGGGACCAGGGTAATTGCATAGTCCTGTGAGCACGTTTGATAAAGTCGTGCCAGAGAACAGCAGATATTGAGGAAATTTGGGGAGATTTCGAGCAATAAACATGTCGAGATATATCGTGTCTGCGGGGGCAAAATCCGTTGAATTCATTACATCGAGCAAGATTGACAAAATGTACTGTCGATTAATTGTCAAGCCAAAGATCTGTTCCTCGGGCATGTCCATCTTGGATCCATTTCCATTGGAGGGTTTTTCAGAAGAATCATTCAGAAACGAGTCTTCAAACGCTTCATTCAAAGCGCTGAGGAAACTGGGAGCATCAAATTTGAGAATCATCCTCAGATATGGAAATGCAGGCTCTGGTTCTCCGTCGGTCCTAGTGAGAAATTCTTTGCCGCTGCCTTTGGGCCATGAAATAGTTTTCCCAGAAAAATAGAACCAGTAAATCTCCGCCTTGGCCCTGTGAGCTATCTCTTCGTCCATTATCTCTCCGCTTGGATAAATTCGTCCCGTGAGAATATAGGAGAGGTAAGGGAATATCTTGACCGCATTCACGCCGTAATAGTCGTCGCTCGTGCTGCCGGCCATAAAGTCTCCGTTGGACATCAGAGGGACCAGTAGATTGAGTAGGTCGATCATTGGGGTAATGTAATCTTGCAAAGCTTGATTCCAGACGTAGGTAAGCGCATCGTATAAATTATGTTGCTTGCAGAGAATGGTGAGCTGATCCAGATCCAGAGTTGCCGTCTGCATGTGGCAAATCATCTCCTCAAGCCTGCTTTCCCATCCTTTGATAACATAGTAGTTTACCATATCCTTGACCACTGTAGGTGGAACAATCGTAATCGTTTGGTCAAGGATATAAGGTTCAAGGGTTTCGAGAAATATGCCTTCGGCATCAGCATCGCTATACCATTCGTATAGCTCTTCAAACAGAAAATCAACGTTGCCCACAGTTTGGCAAGCCACAAAACAAGTTTCAGCGAGTTGCTTCAAATGATCATCATCCACAGAGGCCTTGTGCTTTTGCCTCTGTGTAAATGCATATTTTAGAGAGGCGCTAGTTATCTCCATGAGCTTGTCGCGAACCATGTTGTGTCTCAGGTCAGTGTCGTCGGGGAGGCCAACGGTCAGCTTGTTGGCGTCGCCAGTATAATAGGTGGTAGCCAGCTGAATAGCCCCTATATAGTCACCATGCTCCATTGTGGCAATAAGTCGATCCGCCCAATTTGACAATGCGCCTATAGCCACGTCGTTGAAACCCAGGAGGAACATTCTCCCTTTGTATGCTTTGAAGCTCATATAAAAGGCATCGGCTACAACCCCATGCATCGATACATCATTTTCGTCTAGGTTTTCCACAAGAGTGTGTAGTTGTGTGGAGAAAAGATCAGTGTGATAGATGTATCTCTCCAATAGATCAAATGCTTCCGTCATGCGCATGGTTCTGTCCTCTAGAACGATCAATCTTTGAGAAATCGTCAAGACAGTCAACACAGAGCGGCTAAGCCACTGCACGGCAGCAATGGACTCTTCGCATTTCCATCTACTTCGAGCTTTAAATCTCAACGAAGGTGGCTGATCAGCGTCGTCTCCATGAATCTCTTCGACGTCCAGCACGGTCAGCACATTAGACCAACAATACGCTAGTTTTGCTTTGGAGATGGTAGATCCAGTGTGTGAGTCTACAACTTTGAGGTTCACAGCAGGGAACCAGGCCAAGCAGCCAGTCATCGCGCTGTGAGCCGGAACATCCTTAGGACGTGCCGACTTGTGTTGCGTCTGCGCCACTGGGGTCGTGGAAACAATGACAAGTAGATAAGGGGTAAGCATAGCAGTTAGCCCCATCTTGTCTGTCGCACGTTCAATGTTTCCCAATGGCAGAGGTGCAAAGGCTAGAACGGTGCTAGGCTTTATTGTTTTGCCTGGAGGCATTGGCGCATTGGGATACCGGCCCAATATCCTCGTGGTCTTGACCGTTCTGCCCAGTGGCCCAGTGCCCCTGGTGGCAAGATGGGAGAAGGCCATGCCATGGTCATCTGCGGATACAAGAGCTGTGTGCCGGGTCCCCAAAAATCCCAGATGAATAACAGACGCCTCTGGCATATGACCATCAACTGTCCTGTTCTGTACTTGAGAGTCGTCTAGGTGCGGGATTGTAAGGAAAGGCCGTGAAGGCCGTGTTGTATCCCAAGTGAAGATGTTTCCGTTGAAATGACCGCCGGCTATGGTTGTATGATCTGCTGATACAGCAAGGGCAGTAATAGGACCAGACTCAACAGCTATCAAAATCAGCCATGCACACTTACACGTCTTTACAGAACATACCTTTAGTCCCGGGGCCGATGATTAGTTTTAGGTTTTGGCTATAGTCAAACATTAAGATTATGCCTTTGGATGTTCCCAAAAAAATTGAAGCGGACACAGCAAGACACGTGGGTGACCCAAAATTCCGCTTCGCTGATTCTGAGAACGCATAGCTATTCAGCTTCTTCAGTCTAGTCCACCTTACGATTTCCCACGGCGGCGATGGCGTGTCTGTATCGGCTTGATCTATAGGAAAATTAGAGCTGTAAGAGGCGTGGCGGCTGTGGCTAGCCGCAAATGCAGGAGATGAGGGACGAGGGCTGAGGGCGTTAAACGAGGATATGCGGGATTGGAATCGTCGATCAAAGGGTCGGAAGGACGGCGTCGGGCTGCCTAGCCCTGAACGGGAGGCAGCGGTTGGCAACACACTGCTGCTTGGAGAGGAAATGCGCGAGCCCTGTGCCTGTCAGATCATCTCTCTAGTCATACAGAGCGCATCACATACCTGAACCGATGGAGAGTCTCCCACCCCAGAGGTGACAGACTCAATGGGACTCCCTGCTCTGCGTGGAATCGCATCAACGGAGCTGGCGTCCGCCGATGTGATTTCGGAAATGTCCCCATTTTGGGCAGATGCTTCTACAACTGTGGCATTCACGGCATGCTTCTCCTCATCAAGATCCACAGAGCTGGGGTCTTCTGGTATGTCTTGTTCCTCGAGCTGTGGGACATCGGCATCGTCAACGTTTTCTACGGCAGGACTTGGGTTCTCGTAGTCCGCCACTGGCTCCCCGTTGGTAGATGCGTCTTCGGGATCAGACATTGTATCGCAAATTCCATCACATTATCCGGCATGCAGTGCGTCGTTCGGGAGGGTACGTATGTCTCGGTATCGTGCGAAGGCGCCGACTGGCAGCTTGAGGTCAAGAGGGGCCAAGCCAGGGTCGGCTCAGCTGTCGCAAGCTCACGAACTGCAAAACTCAGGCGATGCGACCTATCATTGCCTCGCGCGGGCACAGCGCTAATCTACGGCTCTCGATCGTGAGATCAGGAAAGAGCAGATTAGATCTCCAAGGCTGCAGTTCCTCGGACAGCTTCCCCATCCCGCGGGCAATAGAATCGCTAGTCCGTCCGCGTATGCACATGCATGCAAACTGTTCCGGAGATACTCCGGCGCAGCAATCCGAAGTGACGTACTGCTGGCAGATTCTAGGCGCTACAGACAGGGTTCGTGTACGGCGGGGGTGTTGGAGGGGCCACAGCAGAGCAGCCACGGCAAGCTACTGACGCTGCTGGAAGTATGTACATTTACGGGTGTTTTTGGTTGAATAGGTAGCTTTTAGCTAGGCGCTTTTCAAGTATATGCCTATTGATTTTGTCCAAATGCGGCATTGTTGTGGCGTGTTCATCTCTGTATGTATCCCACAGATTGTGGGGCCAATTAAAGAGCATCTAGATGCAGAGTACCGCCAATGAGTGTATCGTGTCAGAATGCATAGACGTAGATATGCGAACTCACCCACTCACGGGAATATTCCCGGCCAAACTGCAGAAACCTTATAAGCCTACCCAGGTAGTAGATAAGCAAATATACTCGCACACGGTAGAGTTTGCCGTTAATAAGCTTTATCACAGCCTAAGGCTTATAACCCATAGGACAATCCTTCTATCAAACCCAATACTGCAGGGTAATGGACGTATAAACTCTGGCGCTGCTTATATATCAAGCAGAGCACCTAGTCAGGAAATTTTAGAGGCCCCGCGCTGAAGTCGCTGCCCCTCCTAAACTCGGACCCTGTGGCGTGGCAAGCATAAGTAGAAAAAAATTCAGGCGGTCCGCTTTAAATTTTTTTCCTTCTTCTTTCCTACGGGAAGAAGCGCCGTATCAACTCCAAACAGTCGATCAAGTTATCCTGATTTGATTGATCCTCGTCTTCAACCTCGCTCTTTTGTCTGTCATCTTTTCTCATTTCGAAAAAAACACAGCAGAAAAAATGGCCGCCACCAACGGTTCTGCCAAGATCCTCGACCACACCACTGCTCTGCAGGTGCTGGAAGAGTACAAGACTCGTGATGGCCTCGACAGACAGGAGCTCATGGACACGGCCAAGCACGGCGGCCTGACCTACAATGACTTCCTCATCCTGCCTGGCTACATTGGCTTCCCTGCGTCAGAGGTGACCCTGGACTCGGCCGTCACCAAGCGCATCACCCTCAAGACCCCCTTCGTCTCCTCGCCCATGGACACAGTCACTGAGCACGAGATGGCCATCCACATGGCTCTCCAGGGCGGTCTGGGTGTTATCCACCACAACTGCTCTCCCGAGGCCCAGGCCGACATGGTCCGCAAGGTCAAGCGTTACGAGAACGGCTTCATCCTTGACCCCGTTGTCATCACCCGCGACACCACAGTTGGCGAGGCCATCGCCCTCAAGGAGAAATGGGGCTTCGGTGGTTTCCCAGTCACAGGTATGAAAAATTTTCACATCTTCACCCAAATCACTCCATCTACCCGCATTACATGATTATAAACCTTTTTTAAATTATAACTTTCGTTCCACCAAAAGACTTTTGTCCTGAGGACCACCTATACTATGACCTGCACATGTCTTCTACCTAATACTTGCAACTGAAGCAAATTGGCAACTTGGTTACTAATTCAGACATGCAGAGGACGGAAAGATCGGCTCCAAGCTGCTTGGTATTGTCACCAACCGAGACATCCAGTTCGAAGATGACCACAGCGCACCTGTCTCCAAGGTCATGGTCCACGACCTCATCACTGCTCCCGATGGCGTTACCCTGACCGAGGCGAACAAAATCCTGTCCCAGTCCAAGAAGGGCAAGCTCCCTATTGTCGACAAGGACTTCAACCTGGTTGCCATGATTTCTCGCTCTGACTTGACCAAGAACCAGCACTTCCCGCTGGCTTCTAAGCTTCCCCACAGCAAGCAGCTTCTCTGCGCTGCTGCCATTGGCACCCGCCCTGAGGACAAGATCCGTCTGCAGAAGCTGGTCGAGGCTGGTCTTGACGTTGTTATCCTTGATAGCTCTCAAGGTAACAGCATGTACCAGGTTGAGATGATCAAGTGGACCAAGGCTCAGTTCCCCGATCTGGATGTCATCGGTGGAAATGTTGTTACCCGAGAGCAAGCTGCCAGCCTCATCGCTGCTGGCGTCGATGGTCTCCGAATTGGTATGGGAAGTGGCTCTGCCTGTATCACTCAGGAGGTCATGGCCGTCGGCCGACCCCAGGCAGCTGCTGTTCACGCAGTCAGCAGCTTCGCTGCCCGCTTTGGCGTTCCTTGCATCGCTGATGGTGGTATCCAAAACGTTGGTCACATTGCCAAGGGTCTTGCTCTTGGCGCTTCCACTATTATGATGGGTGGCCTGTTGGCTGGTACAACCGAGTCTCCTGGTACTTCTTTTGTTTCTCGCGAAGGAAAGCTGGTCAAGGCCTACCGTGGTATGGGCTCCATTGATGCTATGCAGGATAAGAAGGCTGGTAATGGCGGCAAGGACAGCCAGAAGAGCAACGCCGGTACTGCTCGCTACTTCTCCGAAGGCGACAGCGTCTTGGTTGCTCAGGGTGTCGCTGGTGCCGTGGCTCACCGAGGGTAAGTTGAAGACGGCGAAAGCTCACTATAGACAATTGCATCATAAAGGCTAACTTATTTACTAGATCGATCTCCAAGTTCGTTCCTTACCTCGCTGCTGGTCTCAAGCACTCTATGCAGGATTGCGGTATGCGCAGTCTCAAGGAGCTGCACGAGTGTGCCGCCAATGGCACCCTGCGATTTGAGCTTCGCACAGCCAGCGCTCAGTTGGAGGGTAACGTGAACATGGAGTCCTATGAGAAGAAGCTTTACGCATAAATGCGATGATTTGATACGAAGAATTCTGGATAGGGGGGTTTTATACAAACGGAGAAGGCAGGAAAAGGGAAAGGGCTGTATCTGATTTCGGGAGTTTGGGTTTAGGCTATAAGTGGTCAGAAGCTTGAAAGATATCGAGTAAACAAAAGACCTCCCATCAAGGTTTAAGAGGCAGGAACGGCGTTTTTCATGACATGAATAATGATTTGTCAATTTAATAAAGAGCGGCTGCCCTCTCGGGGCATGCCAAAATTCTGCGAGACTCGAATGTGCGAGCCATGCTGTGAAAATTTTTTCTTGCCTCTTAGGATAGCGATAGGGTCACATTGGCCTCTTGCCAGCGTGATATCATAAACATGTAAAATTCATCGCTTGCCATGCCTTGTCTATAACATTATCTGCAGTATTCTAATTCTCATCTTCTAGCTCCATCTCCCCATCCACAAGCCCCTCCGAGCCACCATGTGCCGTCTCACGACTCAGAATCACATAATCGGGGCGCACAATTTTGCCCCCTCTTAGTACGCGGTCTCTAGGCGAAAAATCGTCTTTGGTGAAGCCAATCTTTTCGTAGAATCGAAGGCCGTTGGTGTTGCTGGTGAAGCATGTAAGCATGACTTTTTTGGTGGAGGGGATGTTTTCCGCGATGGTGATGAGGAAGTTCATGAGGTGCTTTCCGAGGCCGGAACTGAAATCGAGTGGAAGATGAAAGTAGTTAGCTTTTATGTTACTTTCAGATTGCGATGTATTTTTATAAAACCAGTATATGCAAAAGATTGCCATGAATTCAAAGAGACTTACCCCTGTAGCTCAGGTAACAAATGCACCTCATAGCAGTACAGCACAGGCTCATGGTTCTCAAACGTGGGCATCAACGAAGTAAACCCCTTGACGGTGCCGTTTTCATCTTTGACCAGGATGTATCGCAGGTCCGGCGACTTCATCTCCTTCTTTTTCATGGCGGGATGCCATCCCGTCGAGGCGCTCTTATAATCCTCTCCGCTAGTAAGCTCAATGATGTCGAAGCATGCCTTGAAGTCGTCTTTGCTGAGAATATGAGGCGATAGAAGCTCAAGGGTATAGCTCTGCTTTGTGAGGGGATGTGTCCATGATGTCCATCCTTGGCTATTATAAATGGACGTTATCAAATTAGAACAGTCTGCTCAAAGACAGGGGAGCATATGGAATGGGATCTATATACCTTGGCTTCAAGTAATCTCTAATAAACTCCTCATCAATCTTGTCGTTGGCCGTCGCAATTGGATGAATTGTTTGAGTTTTTCTCTCTTTGGCTGTGACTTTGGTCGTCTGTTCTTCAGCCATTGCCCGTAAACTCTGCCTCTATTGTTATAAAAGAGCGTAGGTGGTATGAAGAAAGATGCGCCTGCAGTACGGAGTCAAAGCTTGATCCAGGTCAGATTATCTTATCTCTGCCGCTAAAAGTATCAAAAGTCACCAGTCGTTCGCCTATAATGACTCATTCATCATAAGATTTAGATTGAAATCATATACACCCAGCAGCGATCAAATCACATAGGTTTCGATTTACTTCAAAGCTTCATAAAGGTCGGTGTAATTCGCCATCAGGAAGTCATCAGCACCACTACCCGAGGTTTGGCCGACTCAAGCACTATTGTGGTTTATCGCCAACTTTTTCAACTTTATTAATCCGCCAGAAAAACACCAACCCCTATATTCTCTTTTTCTTAATTCTACTGTACTGTAGTCTATTCCTGGCCCATGAACAATTCTTAATGATTCCCGGCATCCGCCTGCTGTATCTCAGCCGTGGCTATGCCACCAAACGGCCGGCCTCTCGGCTCAAGCCAACGATAAGCCTTGATCATGTACGTCACAAGTCTATAATCAATTAAACAAGGTACAAACAAAATTTAATAATTGACAATTATGAAAAAAAAATCAGTTTCTCCAAAGAACAAAAGCACTGGCTTTATACCGAACTATATGGCGACATACCGGGCGCATAGCCGATCCACAGACAAGAGCTGAGTCTCGCAGATATGCCCGCGATGAGTTTGAGCGACATCGCAATGTCACAGATATCGTAAGTTTACTGCGCCAGCAATCCAATGAATTGTAAAAAAGAAGAAACAAAAATTGATTAGCCATGCTAACTCGAACCCTCCGCAAACAAGTCTCACATCAGATACCTTTTATCAATAGGCAAGACGGAATGGGAAAGTATGGAGAGGTATATCGGGGGTATGTAACACTACATAAAATGTACATTTTGTGACGGCAGTCCAACCGTCACTGTTCAAGGACGTATATAAAGGCCTCTTTCAACATCAAATCTCGATTCGTATGTCTCTGTCTGGAGCCATCGCTGCAATGTCGTCATGATTCGATAGTTCGCCAGACCCTTTCTTGCTTTTGTTTTCTTGCCTGTCGCCCCATTTCGTCGTCACCGTTTATGCGCCAATATTGTACAAAGTTTCCCAGCTGCTCCGGATGCCCATATGTCGCCGTCGTCAAAATAGATAATAACAAAACGTCTTTGCAAATTGCTTAGCTCTGTCGCTGCTTGTGTCGAGTATTCGCCTTGCAGATAATGTACAGGTATCCGTTGTGTCGCTTCCCGGCCTTTCGTCGAACGACCTGCGAATTTGATCATTAGCCCCCGAACAAGCCCCCATTGCATGCACCTAAACGATGCTTGTAAACCCATTTCCAACCTACCTTGCAGTGCTCACACCTCTTCTTGACCGAGCTGTGAACCTTCATGCCCCTCGTCTGCTGCAGGGATCCCGCAATTGCGGGCTTGGACAGCCATCCCATCCAGGTGGAAGCCGGGCTGGCCATGAGCGGCTTGACAGCCTGGGCAGAGCGCAAAAGCCCTGTGGTTATTGAGAAGGCGCGCAGTAGGGATGCCATTGTCGCGAGATTGGCAGTCTTGGCTTGTTGGAGGATTCGACGCCGGACCATTTTTTTGGTCCAAGTTTGCGAGCTCGCACTTGCGATTGGCTCGTCACGTGGTTTGTCATAATGAAAGCTCCCGCCCGCGAACCTCCGTGCACTCAGCTGCGACGAGAGAGAGATTTGAAAGCAGTAAAAAGGATGTTGGAAAAAAGGCTGTATTGAGCTGCTGGCAGTATGGTTTCATGTCTTTATAATCACCTTCAACGATATAATCATTGGTGTCGCTGTTGTGAGTGTTTGTTGTGACTAGTACCTAGGTATGGCTTCAAAAGCAAGAGGCCCTTGGTGCCGTATTCTTGTCTTAAAAGTCTCTTTATAAACTAGGTACCTGTAACTACCTAGTAGCGCACTTGGAAAATTCTCATATAGATTCTTCATACACATTTCTCATACATGAAAACCTCTCCTCGGCATCAGAAAATGCCCAAAGCCCCAAAGTCCCTTGTCCTGTGGCCCATTAGCCAGTTCAGCAAATTGCGCAAAGCCCTTGTCTTGAGTGGAGAAGAAAAAGAGAGAAGCTCAAAGAGGACTTCAAAGAGGAGCTCAGAGACGAGCTCAGAGACGAGCTGAGAAAAGAAGAACAAAGAAAATCTCTTTCGTGTGGAAAAGCAACCGAAAAAGAAGAAAGAAAAAAAAGACCGTTGAAAGAAGAGATGGGGCTGTTCACCACTGCCGGTTGATTATCCACTGAGCCGCCTTCAAAGCCGCTTTTTGGTCATAAAAGCACTTCTTTCCGTCATAGTCTTTCTTCGGCTGGAGCTCATCCTGATGATCTGGCGCTCCACCATCTATTCGCGTAGAGCCATATGCGGGAATATTCTTTTTCTTGTTGTCTGCGGGGTATTGATTCCGAAGCTCGTGGATGCCACGTCGAAAGACATCTTCTCTAAGAGCTAGAACAACCACCGAATACCACCGCTGCATGGTGTCCAAGTCCAAGGCAACGTCTTCAAGGCTGGGCAAGCCAGCCAGCGAGTCAAAGTGGATCTTATTGTCTCGCATCAATGGCTCATAGTAGGGAGAAATCCGGAGCCAGCCACCGACAACGAAAGCTGGGAACTGGGGCAATGGACGCTCTGTTTCCGTGGACTTAAGACGAATCAGTCCAGCTCCATCTTCAAAGAGCGGTGCGTCCTCATTGAAGGCCTCTCGTTTCCAGTCGGGACACAACTTGTCTATCAGCCGTTTCTTCTGCATCTTCCAATGGTCACATTCTTCGTCAAGATATCGCTGCAAGTGGCATCCGCCACAGATTCGTCGGTGTCGTGGCAACCGATTCTTCGAACCGGCAGGGAAAAACTCTTCAAAAGTCTCGTATCCACACGAAGAGCAACACAGAAGCGTTGTTGCCATGACTTTTGTGTAATATTTCGGCCAGTCGTCCGCCAACTTGTCATTCAAGGCCAGCCGGATGGGTTTAACAAGGTCATAGATTGCCTGCAGTTTCAGATTGGTACGAGCAGGATCGTCTTTCTCCACCTCTAGATATCGATAGATGGCATCTAGGAAGCCGTAAACACCCAGTGGAGTGTTTGGCACCTTGGTCAAATACTCCATGAAGGCATGGGTGGGTGAAAAAAGCTGACCGATACCCATTGCCTTTGATTTCATCACAGCCTTGAGGATGATGGCGTAGAAACCTCGCTGGGCTATGTCCATTGGCACCGGACTCCAGGACAAGCCGTACGTGGCCGCATTCTCATGCTGATATGGCATCCCTTTGTTAAAGTGAGGGAAGAAATCAAAGTTCTGGATCTCAGGCATATTTTGGCCACGCCGTTGAATGTTTATCTCATGAATGAGGTCCAGGATTGGGATCACATCGCCGAAATGAATAAGAGGACAATTATAAATGCCCACCATGGTAACAAGATTTAGCCCTCGGAGAATGATGGCGAGCACCCGGCGATCAAGGAATGGCACATCGTGCAAATGCAACACTCGGATATGCGCTCGAGCACTGAAGAGCTCCTGCACTACCACGAATGTTAAAATGAGTATTCCAAGCAGCCCAAAAAACAGTATCCTTGGTACTTACTCAATTTGATGAGACTCTCTATAGCCAGAGTGTAAGCCATCATATGTGGCTTATAACCATTCCCCTCAAGCTGATTAGCCGACCACATCTTGTCGAGTGGCTTTAGCGAGCCCATGACATTGATGGCGCGGTGGTTTCCCTTCCACCACTCAATTGCTGCCTCGTCGGTTCGCGGGTCAATCACCTCGTCTTCCGACGCCCAATAAGGCCCAGCTGCCCGCTGGCAGGTCGCTCGCCAGACGTTTCCCCATCTGAAGTAGACATGTTCCACCTCAATTGAACGAATCTTGTATATATCGGGATGATCCTCGAATTCCAGTCTTCGACGCTCATCGTGCCAATCTTCAGGGCGGCTCATGAGAGGGTACTTTTCTTGAGCTTCTCGTATATCTTTAACGGTATACCGAGGAACCATAACGACCATGACAGATGAGGGAGGATTGGCAATATAATTTGCCACAGTGAAGTCCCACCGTTTCTATTTGTGGCATGTCAGACTTATTTGGTAATCCTTCACCAAGTCGGAAAGGGGACGCGATGTTGACTCACTATATTGGAGCCTACCAGCCCAAAAACCTTACCAGAAGCCATGGATAGACTCATCACGGACTTGTGGCCATCCTTGAAGATCTCATCTAAGATCAAGGGTCCTGCATGAGCATGCTGCAGTACAGCTAGGATACCAGATAAGTGTGTGATTGAGTCCTTTCCCACAATGGCATTTTTGAAGTTTTTGGTGTTAAACCAAGGGCCCTACGTGTGTCAGTGTTTATCTGTTCCCCAGGATGGCAACACCTTTCAATTATTTACCTGAGTGAGAACGACTCGGCCTTTATCGCGACCTTTGCCACGAGCTTTGTCACGAGCTTTGTCACCACCCTTGCCGCGAGTCTTGTTGTAGTTTTTTCTCAAGTTTCTTGCACCAAGACGGAGTCTTTGAGACTCGTAAAACTCTTTACGCGGTTCTCGTTTGACTTGGCCGATCAAGTATGCTATTACTGCTTTTTCAATGTCCTTGGGCGCCATTGGTGTGACACTCGGATGAAAACCAGTCTCTTCAAGACGTTTTCTTGATTCATGCATTCCGTAATACGAGATGGGAGCTAAGATAATCATTAGTTCATAATTGGGTCCCGCCCCAGTGTATGTTATTTGGACTTACTAGTGGAATCTTCATCGTCTGAATCCATCGCGAACAGTGTTTTCTTCGACTGAGGTATATCAAAAATCCAATTCTGTCAATATGCACAATCACGTTCTGTAGATAACCAGGACTCGCTCAGTTCTATCCCTGCATATCTATTCGTTAGCTGCCTGAGCCTTGAATATGACTGTCGTTGTTGACTGGTCCTCTGCCAACGGTCAAGAATGCATATGGGCAGAGAGGTCAACTCCCGTGAATACTTTGCAGCAAATCTGGCGGTGGGTGATATGTAGAGTTTGTATATGCGTCAATCACGGCAGCCAAATCACTGCCAATCTATATCTCCAACAGAAGAAGCAACTTTGTGCAGTACCTTGAGAGGGCAAAAAGATGCTTCGAGTGTAGAAATCAACTTTGAGCATCGCCGCATGCGTTAAATGAAATTCTATGTGCCGTACCTTCTTCCCCTTACTTCATCTCTTCGAAGAAGAAGGGAGAAGCTCTGGTATCTGGAAGGTACGCGAGGAAATCAAAAAGGAAATCAAAAAAGCAGTGTGAACGTTTGGGAGAGAGGAAAGAGGCATGGCATAGCGGCAGCAAAGAGAGCAGTAGGCAGGTGAAAAGTACGAGATAATAGTTTCGTCTACTCTGTAGATGGAATCAATGGGGAGTTGTGATGGAACGGCGCGTGCGAAATTGTGCAGGATGGAATGGAGATGAAGTCGAAATGGACCTACCAAGTAATGCGAGAAGAAGTTGCCAAAGGAAATCCCCAAGCAACAAACAACAGTATCCAGCCAAAGGGTAACTTGGTTCTAGATGTCTGCAGCGAGCGATGCAGATTTGTTGTTATTTGTTGGGGAGCAAATGCGTGGTCAAAGTTTGTGTTGGGTGTGGGAGAAAGGAGGGTGGGAAGGAAAGTGCAACGGGGGGGGGAGACGAGGAGGAAAGTTTTGGCTGCATTTCAAGTTCATTATTCTGGGCACGTGTAGGCCGCTGCCTGCACTCCAAGTCATCACAACATCAACAGCCGGCTACCGTTTCCAGGAGCAACTGATAACTTGGTGAATAGGAGCCCCCTAACACCGCTAGCTGAAATGCATTATAACCCCCCCTGAGCTGACTCCCAGCACTTGGGTTTTCCAGGTGAGATGGACCACAGCAGCCTTTTTATTCCATATATCAGAGACTTGAGGATTTTGGCGCAGCATATATACATAAAAGCTCGATAGAGAAACCAGATATCTCAAGCAGCAAGTTTGATGCTGCCGGTGCAGAATTGGATACCTGTAGATATTAATCTAGTTCTAGATTTTCGTGATACTATTCAATAACAGACCAGGTAACAAGTAGCCTTTGATCATAGTCCTTCAGACCGTATTTATGGCTTACGAGTAGCCTCTTTCAGGTGCAGGAATAAAAATAGACGCACGCACCGAACATGATGCCCTTGACAAGGTGGGACCTGGTTGAAAATCCCCTGGGCCTGTTTTCTTTGTCTTTTCACTACATCATTGTTCATCAACCGTCCTGGAGATTGGGCATGGTTCACTTAATCGGTAACGCCCACCCGTGCATTTGATTTCGGTGGCTTTGATCTTTTCCTAGCACCCAAACCTGTAACTTTCTCCCCCAAACATCCATATCGTCAACAGGCACTTCGACAATTTCGAGAAATCTTATCTCTTCCATCTAAAAAACTTTCGATTCTCGTCCCATCCTCTCCTTTCCGGCTTGTTTGGAATAACCTCAGTGGCAATGCTGGGCAGCGACATCATCAAACCGTAGGTATCCGTTCAGCTTTGGCCATCTTTCCTCTATTGCATCGCCATCGCTCACCAATGAATTTCCAGGCCATTCTAATCATTTTTCTCCGAGACGCTATCCTCTTCAGTTCCCGTTTAATCCTGTCTTTCCTCTGGAATAGTGGAAAGCCGTTATCAAACCAAGCTGCCAAGCCTCGACGTAAACATAAAGAAGAACGGAATCCACGGCCCATCATCAGCCATTCTACCAAAAGCAAAAGAATCAAAGCTTCATTTAGCAAAGCATTGCATACGTTGCTCTTGTCCATCCAACACGAAGCCAGTCTTTGCGATAGAGAGGCACGCAACTACACGAATCGTGCCAACAAACCGCTTAAGCATCTGAACGCTACGCTGCGCCATGATGCAAAGCGAGCATAATTTCAAAAATTGAAATAGCTGAATATTTGGGCTTTCATCATGTTACTTTGCTTCAATCGAAGTCTATCCACTGCAAGAATAGCCCAACACCCAAGTTGTAACTCTGGGGAGAGAATCGTCCAACGTAAGCTTCGATTTTGTTTTCAAATCGCCCACTAGAGCTTTGGGGACTCTCTGACATTGGAAACAATTATTTCTAGAAAAATTACCAAAGTAACCTCGAAAAGTATGCGTTTCGTCGAAAAGCGGCGATGCCACAAACCGATCTCAGAATCCAAAGAACCGTACACAGCAACAGCAGATAACAATCAAGAGATGATGACCATTCAAGAGTTCAAAACCGAGTATTCCAGTCTTGAATATATATATTCATGATTACCTTTGCATATGCATATTATACTGTTTGAAAAGCAGCATCGCGGAAAGGGGAGGGGAAGATGATATATCCACGACTACTTTGATGCCTCTATTCAATTTTAGAAGCTAAAGTACAAGAGCAATGTTGCCATCTTAATATTCCAGATGTCAATGCACACCTCGAGCTTAGATTGATGGCCGTCGCAATCCAACCTCTAGGTATTCTACGAAGATGGAGCCCTGAGATGCATTCGAACAGTGGTACCATTCCTAAGAAGCACGCAGAAGCAACATTGACGTGCCAGATCGAACTGCCTGTGGTATTCATTACCTCTCAAAAGTATACTCACATATCACATGAATACCAAGCCGTATGTTCAACGAGCTCGAATTTCCTACCCTTTGATATGAACTAAGTGAGCAACTCGACTCTTCTAACCAGTTCCTTGATTCTAGGGAGTCGATGTTTCCCCAGGAGTACCAAACACCTTCAGACTGTTCAGAGCTCGGCAGGGATACCTTCAAGAGAATTACGAAGCCTGCCTACGCTATTTTGTTCTGCACTTCTGATAATCAACTTACTTGTTACCATCATTAGCCAAGATCGCTCCTGGGATACGAGTCGAAGCAACTGCCTCTCTAAAGAGGAACAGACAGTGACTCGCGAAATCATAAAGAAACAACGATATATAAAATAAGGAATGGAACAACTTACATGCCTACGTCGGGGTGGATGATAATCAAGACTGGCTACCTATGGTAGCTCAAGAGAAGCCCCATATCGTACCAACAACGCACAATTAGTATACCAGAAACGATCAGAATCTACCGACTGAATATCTGTCAAGATAAACACGATACTATTATATACCCCGATTTACGGTAACGGTATTGTGGGCGTAGTCAAAGACTTGCTCGACTCTTACATGCATCCTTTGTCACTATTACGGTTCAACGATTCCAGAGATAGAATCACGATAGGTCGTTGACAGCCTAAAAGTATGCTCAAATTAACAGCGATGCTCCACATCACGAATCAACCTAGCAACCAAGGATCCAGCCTCATGCTTGAGATTATTCATTAAGTTAAAAGCCATTATACGTTCAAACAGCATGTCTCATTGCACGAGCACGCTATTCTTTGTATAGGTATACTACTTAGATCCCGTGAACTCGGGCGTATTGTTGCAATTCTTCTAACCGTCGTCAGCTGCAGGGTATCCGAAAAAGAGACAAGACAACAATCATCTTCCGGTTCCCAAAATATTCTAGAAACGTCGATCGCTGAAAATGTCACTCTACAAAGCAATCTCGCCTGTTCCTTTCCCCCGCACGATATCCGACATCGGGGGGTTCATCCAGCGTCAAGCCCATTTCCGAAATCGCGAAGCAAGACCGAATATCTATCTCTCCCCCAACGCACGTTGATCTAGCAACTATTTGAACGCTGTATGTATTTAGAAAAAAGAAAACAGAGAGGGCATCATGACTCGAGGGGGGGGGGAAAAAAACAGAGGAAGGATTTTGCTAGGTTTCTTTGGATGCAGATACAGTACTACTTTGCGTGCTCAGTCGCTACGAAAGCGTAATCGTGCTGTCGCAACTTGGAGTGGGCTAGCATGCCAACTCCAAGACAAAAGCCATCTCAAATTGGAAATCCTTCAGGCCAAGACCCTAGCCAAGATAAGAGAATGAAATACTAGAAGAAACTTCTCGGCAACAGGGTATTTATTACATGTGCACATTGCTCCTGATTCCAGCAAATTCCAAGCTAAACAAGATCACACGACTCGAAATCTCGGTTCAGCACACTTTAGCTGCGCGGATCCCGCATCGTTTCGTCGCTGTTAGGTTACTCCAAGTTGTAGCGTGTGCATGTACAATATCTACGCCCTACGAGACTAGGAGTGAGTCTTTTTCGTTTTCTGTGAAAAGTTTTCCATCTCTCTTTTTTGCGTACAGGCCCTTGATTAAACACAGAGATTCGCTGCTACACAGTCATCGATACTGGGTCTGGAAGGCGAATTCATCTCCTTGGGAAATGTGACTGCTCATACGGTTGGCATACACGCAGTAGCATTCGTATCAGGTGCGACTACCGTTGCACAGAGAGTAAAAGGACCAGGGCAATCCGTACGGAGTACAAGTACACGGCAAAATGACATCAACAGAAAATCTGCATGGTGCGCCTGAAACGTGAATGCGGTAAAGAGCCTCTCTGCAAAGCCCAACCGGCCTGCCTGTATCAGCCAAGGGGATCTTCTTCCGGCGGAGGCATGGCAACCACTTTGTACTCCGTGCTGCAGATTTGCACGCAGGGATGGTGCTCGCAGGCTAGAGCTCCGATGCAGAGTCACACCACCTTAGGCCGGCTCGAAAACAGCCAATCGAGCAGTAGTGCCGCGGTGAAAGAGTCCAGGCTTGAAACAGATTCTTAGTCGGAACAGAAACAGCATTCGATTCGACGATGATGCAGCCGCGGCCTTCCCACAGGCCCGTTGCCGCCGGCCGAGAATAACCAGCTGGGCAGGATATTGATATATCGCGGTAGGATTCGGGAAATGGCGGCCTCCGTCCAAGATTTCCATCTGTCATGTCAGTGGCGGGAGCGATGAACGGATTGGTGCTTATGCTGGCCAGCTCGAGTGACGGATCAGCCATCATACGATTCGCGTAGTCCTGCTGCATAATGTCTGGGACCTGGAATAGGCATAGCAATTGTGCCTGGCGTCTGCCATGACAGGCGCCGTTGACAGATCTTAAGTGGAAACGGATTATCAACAGACAACGGCGTCTTTCAACGTGCGCAAGCGGGGGTGACTTGGCGATCAAGATGTGGTTCTGAGATGGCGGCAAAAGTTGCTTCGTAGGCGTGTGACATTCATCCAGTGCTGCTCTGTGACAGACTTGACAGACTTGACAGGCTGCTTACTTGTACGGATATACAAGGACAAGTATTCCGGCCTTGGTGGGCTCACGCCGCTAGATCCGTGCAACTCCCGAGTGGTGGAGTCGCGGCTTGTTCGTCACAAGGCCGCTTGGCGGCGCCATAGGCTGGACGCAGAGAAAGCCAGAAAGGAGTCCTCGGAGTGTTGTGAGCCATTCGTTGTCTCTGCTGCATTAGCGAGCGTCAACGCACGTCCAGCCACCGGGAAGAATCCCAGGTCTCTTTGTCTCATTTGCAGGGTGCCATCTGTTGCTCGTATTCTCCGCAGACTCATGAATAAGATTAAGAAAGACCAAAAAAAGAAAAAAAAAAGAAAAAAAAAATGTAGTAGTATACTCCGTAGTGTCTTCGTCTATTAATAATGAAATGTTTCACGTAGCTGGGGGCGGCGAAACCGTCGCAATCATCTCGGGTCCTAGCAGTAATCCTTATTCGTCAATGTGCGTACTAGGGCTCGTACTTATTTATGTATGGAGTATCAGTGGTAATAGTGACTCCGTACTGCTTTTTTTGAACCGTTAAAATGAATCAGATGAGTCAAGGAGTGATGGAGGGCGAGCGGGGTCCTCATGGCGGATAGATTGACGGGAATGGGCAGCCGCATTAACATGAAGATTGGCAGCGCCAAGTCGAGCAGCATCAGGAATGGGGCAGCATTCGAAAATATCAGAGCAGATAGCGTCGTGGATATTTCCTATAAACAGAGAGGTCTTGGAAACATAATGAGATGTTGAGCCTATCATCCACGCTGCCAATTTTCAATGTTCAAAATATCAACCTGGAATCAGTTCGTCACAGCATTCTCGGTGGTAACTTGTCTTGCCAAGAGAACATGTATATACGTACCAATGAAGCTCACACATGATTGAGTCTTGACCTTGGCTTGAGATATAAGGCAAGTATTGGCTGCTGCATGGTCTGTAGCTATTCTGAGTTCCCATGACACACTCGCCGCTTGGTAAGAGAGATTACGATTCACATGCTCCTGTTGATCAAAGTGCAATTGCCAACGTCCAATGTGAAGAGCAAGCGAGGGCTTCCATATCCGTATTGCGGAGTGCCGCCGAAAGGGGCTTCATTTTGCATCTCCAGGCTGGTTTAATGATTCCGTCTCGACAAGTAATGGCTATGGACTTATCGAGCGCCTCTCATTTGACGGAGACCCTTGTCGCATGGATGAAATCTCTTCTCTCCGGCTTTAGCAGCTGCTAAAAGAATGGGTCCCTGAACCCTGTAATTTTTATTATTTTTTTTTCTCTTCCCTTCTCTTGCCGGAGATACTGGTCGGGGCTTTTTATGGCCAGTACTGTATATAGTACCACTTCTTGGATGAACACCCGAATGTAATTAAAAGTGCCAGAAAGAGCCTCGTATATCACGGCACACCTACAGTAGTTGTAGGTACCGTGTATAGCTCGTACGAGGTTGTGTGCATAGCAAGGGAAGAAGAGGAAGAACAGACTAGAACAATGATGAGTGCCCTGCCCTATACCATGTCAATACTTGTATCTTCCAAAAACGAGGCCAGGATTGTAGCAGTACATATAGTACTTTGTCCCGAGTGGTTACTGTATAAAAGGGGGGAGATTAACACATGGCTCCTCAAAGTACTACTGCCAGGGACGGCGTCTCTCAGACAGGCCTGTTCCCAGCTTGGCTTCTTTGCAGCAGCCTCGTCGAAGCATTCGTCGATACCAGATAGATACGTCTGCACAAGTGCGGGCATCGCAAACGCAGCAGCCGCAGTCCGTCTCAAGCCAATTTCATGGCGCCCCTCCACATCACACACTAAAGTAGGCGTCACATGGCCGATGACAACAACGTGGTGGTGCAGCTAAGCTCTGGCTAGCTGCCAGCTCCAGATGGAATGCACGGTATGTGTGAGGACGAGGCGGCCGCGGTTGGTGGCGTGCTGCGACTGGCTGCTCACTCTGGGACGCATGACGGCCTCACACCATCGCCAGCAGTCTGCTCTAGCGATGACTTGTCCAACGGCCTTTGCCCCACGGGCAGCAGGCAGGTACTCCGTATGTACGTGTATACAATACCTGAATAGAAGCCAATCTCGCTGACGGGGAGGGGCGCACCATAAGTGGAATCAAAATGGAGTGATGTGAAAGCATTTGCTTTTAGGTTAAAGCCAGGGTCCCCTCGACACCAAGCATATGCATGGACATGGGGCACACAGTATAGCAGGACTTGAAGGGGCCACAACGCGCCACTCTTGTGCAGCCAAGTGCCATCTCGGTACTTGGTTCGAAGAGCAGCAGCCTTTGGTTGGTTCCCTGACAAGGCAAATGCTTCTTTCATCCGTACTGTACTGTATAGTAGTTTGTCGCAGCACCATTGTGTCTGTCTCAGCGCGCAGAGTGGCCAGTGGGAGGTCGTGCATGCAATCACTGCTTTAGCTGCTGCGTCTTCTTCTCTCGCTCGTTCGCTCGCAGGCACTCGCCGCAGTAGTTTGCATGGCGTGCATATGTAGGGAGCCACAGACACGGGAGAGGGGAGCAAGTGACTGGAGGAGGCCATCATGACGCTCTTCTGCAGCCGGCTCGCTGCATCGACAAGCCGGGAACCTGAAGGCGAGGCAAGAATCGAGATGGTCGCCGGCCGTTCGTCCCACCTGCTCCATGCAGCCCAGCATTCTTATGGGTGGCTATCATTGACACCACATGTCCGTACATGTAGGTAATGATATTCCATCCTGTATGGCTTGACCTCCCTCCAATAGAGGCAGCGCTGGAGTTTCACCGCCACTCATCAGGGCGGCCTTCTTGTTGCAGGAGAATCAGGAGGCCCAAGATGTGCCCCCCCCCCCCCTTTCATTGCTCAATGGGCACTCACTCAAACAACAGCCTCTTGAACCCCCCCTGGCCACCCCTGCCCTGTTTATGTTGCTTGCATTTTCTGCGACGTCGTGGTGCTAGCAGCAGTAATCTGTAGTCAGTATGGAGCGCCACTATTACTGCTACCACCAGCAGCAGATACAACGTACCGCACCGTATCTCGTACAGCGAGCATATTGCGATCCACTGCAAAATTCGATTTCTATTTTCTGCAGTTCGTGCCACGGCCAGCCAGGGACAGGCTGGCGCACTAGCAGCCTCGAGGAGCTTTTTGGTGGACACAATAAACCGTAAACCGGCGAACGATCGACGAGGCGGTTGGGCGCATTGTTGCTCGTGACAGGATGCCGCGAATTACCCGGCGCGGCGGGACAGTGCCGCTACTGTGCCGCCGCATGTACTCCGTATCAGCCATCGATGAATATGAAATGGCTGGATGACGGGCTGCTCTCATGGCCTGAATAGGGGAGAGCGAGGATAAGACTGAGCTGCCCTCGAGTTGATTGTTTCTCCTGCCTGATTATCGTTTTCGCCGAGAGCACGGCGTGTAGATCATCCTTTGGCTTAATTACGCGTAACAGCGCAGCGACCTGAATTCCGTCTTCTAGAGAATTGCCAATACCACGCTGAACCGCGAGGCGACATTTGATTCCTGGGCCGCCATCAGGGGATAATGAAAGCAAATCAATGCGTGCTGGGTCGTAATATTGCAAGCAAAACTAAGTATAGTTTCAGCCTCGGGGAGAAGGCGTCAGAAAAGGGGGGCATTGTTCAGACGCCGCTTTGGACTACATACACACAGCTTTGTATGGCCATCCCATTGTTGGTTGGAGACGCAATGCTAGTTCGCAGTAGTCGAAGTAGTATGTAATAGCATTGCATCTCCGCCGTGCCACCGCTGCTAGGCCATCGCATGAACTCCAACTTCGTATCTATCTATAGTATGGCATACGCCGTGCTGCTTCTACCGGTATGCGGACTGGTGGCAGATGCGCAGCTGCACGCAGGCGAAAAGATGGATCGTGGGGCAAGGCAAGATAATCTTAGATGGTTCACCGTGATCCATGTCGAGCAAGCTTCGAGTCTTCTACGCGCATTCTCGAGTCAGCCGCCATTCGCCCAAGCACAGCGGCCTGCTCGCTCGTGTCTGTTCTCGCCAGCTTATCAGCAGCCATGGCCCGGACGGCACAAAGGAGAAGGGCTGTTTAAAATGAGAAGTGGAGGCTGGGAGTCACTGAATGGAGGGCCAGAGTGACATATCAGACGGTGCGGGTGCGCCATGAGCCACACTGTCCGCAGGTACCGGGCCAGGCCAAGGCCGCCGCTGCTAGCCCTGGTGGCTGCCGAACATTTGTGTCCGCCACTAGCGCAGGCCGGTGGACGGGTCTGCAATTTCAGGCCCACTCGCTTAAGGCCTGCACAGACCAGACGCCGGGCCCACAGCGCCCCCGGCAACCCAAAAGAGCGCCAGAGCTCCAGGTCTCAGGGCATTCACTGCTGCTTCGAGCACTAGCGGGCTGTCGACCAGTGGGCTGGCAGCGAGCTCTCCCGCCGTGGCGTCACTGGCCACGATATCTGCTGTCCCTGCGCTGCGCTGCACTGTGCCGTATACCTTGGCCGCCAATGCCTGTTCCAAGCGCTGCTCTGCTATCGCTTCAGGTGTCCTTCGCCAGGGTTGCTCTGCTGGTCACACAACTCTGGGCGGTTCCCCCTAGCCTTCCTCGCGCTCACCAGGCAAATAAGTAGTCCTGCCACCCCCTTCTTGCTGCTGCTTCCCTCCTCCTCCTACTTTCTTCACACACGCTTGACCAGCGCCCATTTTCATACACATCCGAAAGGCTTTTTTCTGGATCCTTCTTTTTTTAATACCCTTTGTTTGTTTCGCGCTTTAAGATACCCAAAACTCTCTTTTTTCTAATCCAGAATGGCTGAGGAACACAAGCCCGTTGACGTCGCCGCCCCGGTGGCTGAGGAGGTCGCTGCTCCTGCTCCCGTCGTTGTCGCCGAGGAGGCCCCCGTTGTCGAGACCGCTGTCCCCGTTGCCGAGGACAAGCCCGCTGAGGAGACGAAGCCCGCCGAGACTGAGGAGGCTGCTGAGGCCGCCAAGGAGGAGGACAAGAAGGAGGAAGAGCCCGCCAAGCCCATCGAGGAGGGCTTCCTGGGACACAAGGCTCAGGGCGCCAGCTTCCCCAAGTGAGTACAGCGCGTATTATATCGCAACTTGCGAGATTCGCGAACAACAGACGCTGACTACCCTCGTCCCAGGAACCTGATTGCCAGCAAGGCCTTCTTCTTCTTCGGCGCCGAGTCCGTCGAGGCTGATGTCCTCGCCGCCTACAAGCGGGCTGAGAAGCACGCCGAGGTTGCCCAGCACAACATTGCCTGGGCCGCTCACACCGGCAAGGGTCTTCTTTTCATTGGTGACAAGAAGGCTCCCCACGGCGTCATCAACCTGGTAAGCAATCATGGCGAGATTGTCGAATAACATGTGTCGATACGCGAGAGGCTAACTCTAGAACCTGTAGGCTGATGCCACTGAGCCTGAGACCGATGGCTCCCACAAGTTCCACCTCACTGCCAAGGGCAACAAGCACAGCTTCAAGGCTGCCTCTGCCGCTGAGCGCGATAACTGGGTCGCCCAGCTGAAGGAGAAGATTGCTGAGGCCAAGGAGCTCGCCACTGCTGTCACCGAGTCTGAGGTGTACAAGCAGACCATTGAGAGCTTCAAGCCTGCCCCCAAGGAGGAGAAGACTGAGGCCCCCAAGGAGGAGGCTGCCCCTGTCGAGGAGGCTGCCGCCCCTGCTGAGGAGACCGCTGCCAAGACTGAGGAGGCTGCCAAGGAGGATCCCGCCAAGGATGAGCTCAAGGTCAAGGACAACGAGCGCCGCTCTGCTAGCCGCAAGCGCACTTCTTTCTTCGGCTTCGGCAAGAAGGAGGAGAAGAAGGAGGAGGCCAAGACCGAGGAGACCCCCGCCACTGAGACTCCCGCCGTCGTTGAGCCCGTCCCCGAGGTTGAGGCCCCTGCCACCGAAGAGGCCCCCGTCGCTGAGCCCGCCGTTGAGGGCGAGACCAAAGCCAGCGAGGAGCTCCAGCCCGAGTCCCCCAAGGAGAAGCCTACCGTCAACAAGCGCACCAGCTTCTTCGGCAACGTCTTCTCTAAGAAGGAGAAGAAGGCTGCTGAGGCCAAGCCCGAGATTGAGTCTCCCAAGGAGGAGGAGGTCCCCGCCACGGAGACTGCTCCCGTCATCCCTCCCGTTGAGGCCACCACCCCCTTGGCCGTCGATGTTGCCAGCCCCGCCACCGTCCCTACTGAGACCACCGAGGTTGCTGCGACCAACGGCGATGCCAAGAAGGAGAAGGAGAAGCGCAAGTCTTCTCTGCCTTTCAACTTTGGCAAGCGCGACAAGTCTCCCGGCCCCGCTGCCGAGGGCGACGAGAAGAAGGGCGCGTTCTCCAAGCTCCGTGCTACTATCAAGGGCAAGGGAGCTGCCAAGTCTGACGAGAAGGCCATCGAGGAGGCCAAGGAGGAGGATGCCATCAAGGAGGAGGAGACTCCCGCTACCGAGGAGGCTGCCAAGACTGAGGAGGCTGCCAAGGAGGAGGCTGCCGCCACCGAGGAAGCCCCCAAGCCTGCCGAGGCCGAGGCTGAGAACAAGCCCGAGGACATCACCACCGCTACTCCCGCCGTCATTGCGGCCGCTTAGAGAACTCGCTGACAGCGAGTGTTTTTTTACGGCTTTAAACACTTTGCAAAACTTTCCTTGATATAATTGTTGCGAAAAGAAAACACGCATGAGAGGACTGGGAATGGAAGGATCTGCATTTCTTCAAGATACCAAGATACCCTGTCGAGACTGCTTTCACTGATACCACTTTTCATTTTGTTTTTGCACGTCAAATGGACGAGAATTCACTATTAAAAAACTTGAAAAAACTCATGTTGCTAGTATACAGCATTCGCGTTCTGCTTTGTTCGATACCCGAGAGGAGGAGATAATTAATAACTAATATACAAATGACGTTTGTTGAGATGTATTTTAATTTGCCGTGTGAAGTCAATTGATCATTATTCTTGGATGGTGTAACCCAGTTTTCTCCTTTAAATTTTTTTTTTTTTCTTTTTTCTATTTTCCTTTTATCTTTTCTTTTCTTTTCTTTTCTTTTCTTTCCAAACTAAGCATTTCAGCCTTGTGGACTACTGCACAAGGCTAATTTTTAGTCTACGAAGCTTCAAGCCGATCAAAAACGAGTGGATACGCCAACGAAAATTTTATACCATATTACAACCTTTTCTTTGCTTTCGGACATGTGAAGTTTCTGAGAGAAATGTGATGCTAAGCTCACCAATGACTCATTACAGTTTCAACTAAAAAAAAAACCACCGGACTTTTTAATCCACCACTTATGTTCTTTTCGGGGCCAAGCTGTTGCAAGGCTTTTTGGCTCTAGTCGAAACGGAGAATCACGGTATTCGGAGATTTTTTGGCATGACGTTACTGGAGCTGCCGTGACGAAACAACGGCATGTCCGAGAAGGAGAAATACTTGTTTTATTTTTCTACTGTTTAAAAAAACCCCCGGATTGTTGAACAAATAGAGGTCTAGCTGAAAAGAGGAGGTAATTTGAGGTGTTGAGGCTGTTGTTCATAACTGTTCGGTTCCATTGTGATATTAATGGATAACATTTGATGTATAATACTTTTTTTTTCTTTGCCGTTTGACCATGTAGATAGTTGGTATTAGTTTAGCTAATTCTCATGCTCCCACTTACCATCAGCAAGTGTATAAGCCAAACAAACCAACCTTTCATCCTCATACAACCAGAGCTCTTCTTTCTGCCCTTTTCAAGCTATAAAAACCGGCTTTGTCTTTAAGGTATCTCGCGACTGTCTACATGGTCAGGTTTCAAGAGAAGAAACACTTTGGTGAATGCAGCAGCTGTAGCTGCTGCATACTTGTGCCACTCGTCATTGCTGTGCGAGTCGGCATAATCGCAAATTCCCTGAATCATCAAGCAGGTTCTAGCCGTCATCAGGCCACCAACACCATGCCCCTCAAAGCTTAGAACGTCCATCTTGGTACCGAGGTAGTCACGAGACACTGCATCATCTACAGTACGGTTAACAGAGCCAATGAAGCCGTGGTGAATATGCGGCCCTGGAAGCCGAGGCCTCCTCTGAACATGAGGACCCTCGCAGTCTTCACACGTCGCTTGTCGACGCTTGTGCTTGGATGCAGCGGGGAATATCATATCACGATCCTCTCCAGGGCTTTGATATCCAGGCTCCGAGCTTACTATGTTTTCTATGTGTCCCTTTAGGACATTGTAAAGCAAGCTTTCATCAGACTGCACCGAGCTCATTGCAGCCAGTAATGGCGTAGCCGCATGTTGGATGAATTCCGCGCCGCCCTTCTGCTGCATTACCCTTTCGACATCGAACCGAATGATACCGGTGCTGACTACAACATCACCCAGTCGAATGTCATGTCGTTCTGAGGGTATTCCACCACCAACTCCCACAGCAAAATACGATTTCACGTTGGGAAAGCTTTTCTCGATATCTGAGGCGAGTTTATAATCATAATTTCCAAGTCTTGGACAGGTAGCAAGCGCATAATGAGCCCCCAGGCGGCCGAGAGCGTATCGATTGTTACCACCCGGATGTCGTTCTATATCTAGATGAATTTCGTCAAACAAGGCGCGGATGGCGGCTAGCGCGAGCTGCGAGTCACAAATGATTGCAATTTTGTAATTATCGTAGGGAAGGCCTCTGTGTGAGCTTTGTGATTCCCATGAGCCTGCCCTGAGTGAGTGCCCTACCTCCATCAGCTCCATAGACCTTTCGTCGACGCCTGTAGAGAAGCCGTCCTGCGTCAAAGAAGCATTTGAAGGCAAAGAACCGGGATCTTTAGCGTCTCTCGTTGAACTGTTTGATACGTTGTGTGAATGGCCGTCCGAGCCGTCTTCAAAGTAATCATGATCATTGAAGAAATTCGCTTTATGCCCGTGGGTACCTGACTCGTCTGGCCAGGGAAGGGACCGTAACGAAAATGTATGCACATGTTCCGCAATGTGATCGAGTAGTTCATCGGAATCGACGGGACCCGTTTGGTCACACAGCGGGCATCGAGTTATGTCCAAAGGGACTGGCCTAGCAGCAGCAGAGATCAATGTGGCATGCTGATCCTCTGTGATGCTGTCGCCATGGTGTAGCTTGGTATGCTCGATGAACTCCTCGATCGAAGTGAACATTACGGATGCTTGACCATGTTTTCGGCATGGCAAGCACTCCCAGCACCGAGGATGATCCTTCTCAACATGCCGTAACCATTCTGTTAGGCTTACATAGAGTGACTCGGGGCAAATGCAGTTTTCAATGAAGCAGGTATATGGACATATATCCTCTGCTAGATGCTTCCTTTGTTCCAAGTCAGATTTCGCATTCCATGCACAAGTAGTGCTAGTATTGAAGCTGTGTGTTCATGGACTCACTTCCATTGTGTCCTCTGCCGAAACATACTGGGAAGCGTCTGACAGCAGCAAGGGCATTGAAAGAATCGAAGGCTCTCTTGAAGCCGAGGTGGGCGAGGGTAGTCCACTTTTGCAGAGATTGATGTAATATTTGTCTTTGCCATTTGGGATAGCGTAGGCGTTTGTTGAGGAACCGCTTCAATCGTAGTACCGACAGCTGACGCCTTCGTCGCTGTTATAGCTGTTACAGCTTTTGGAAAGCGCGCCCCTGTGTCGTGTGGGATAGATTGTTCGCCAGTTGTTTGCGTATAATCTGGTCCTGTTGGCTGAATTCTGTTGGGCTCACTGCTCAAAAGGACGAGGTTCTTGGGCACGGGTGCCTCAAAATGATTCCTGAGATTCAAAGTGTCAAATGCGAGCTTCTGCGCGTGCCTCTGTGCGTATTGAAACCTATTCCGTCTTTGAAGATTTGACATGATGAGCCTTTTCTGTATTGCATTGAGAGACTTTGGATCCACGTCGTACTGTTCTCGCCCTTCTTCACTGCCTTGACTTAGGACGACCAATACGAGGTGCTGGAAAAGATCTTGATAATCTTCTTCTTTAAATAGCTGATCTGCTTTTTGGTAACGCGATATAGTCCCCGATTTGCGAACGGCCACAGCTAGTCTTGACAGATAGTCAATCATGTGCTCGACTTCGGCTCTGGCAGATTGCAGTGCAGACGTATTCGGCAAGGGTACATGTAGATTTAATTCCTCTTCTGATTCCGAGTCTGTCGAGGACGATTCTGACCATGGCGAGAAGGGCCTTGGTATTGGATCCGACGCGCCTTGGTGTCCTATCGAGGTAGATATAGACATGCCCTGGGCTTCGCGGCTATACAATCCTGGCAAGGCTTCATCTGGGGACGATGTCGCTTCCTTCAGACATTAATCTTTGCTCTTACATAACCCCAGGCGCTCGCTCACTCACCTATCATTTGGCACTTTTCGATACAGCCTGTCAGGAGAGTGAGAAGATTCTTGATGAGACTCTTGGTTTCCCAGTTTACAGAGAGCCTGGCGTCAAGAGATGCCTTGTCGCTGGCAAAGGCGCCACTGCCTGCTGCCCACAGCTTGAACTCTGCCAGCCTGTTTTCAGCCCATTCGTACTGCATCAGAGCTTCGATTTGAGTGCAGGCTTTGAGGCTCCGGCGGCATCCATCGGCCAGCTCGGCTATGGAGCTTCCTAGATTGTGCTCATTCTGTGGCTCCATGTTCAGAGGTCAATGGTCCGCTCGCTTGAAGATTGGCAGAGCACGAGGGTCTTCTAACGGCCTGGATTCAGGTCGCCTGCTTGAAAGTGCGGAGTTTACGCCAGTCACGCTTTTGGTACATATGCAGGTACATGTACGTATAAGTGATCTGAACCCAACCCCGCTTGCTTCCCAATTCCCTCTTAGGATACCAACCTCGTCCATCCTCTTACGTAGATCCAACTTGAGGTCTCTTTGGGATGCGCTTTTCAAGTCCTGATGGACAATAGTGCAAACGACGTCGATTTTGCCAAGGGCGCTCTCAGTCGGGTGTCGACTATCGCAGGCAACTTTGCGGCGCGCAACGGGTCATGCCTTGCAGGAGGCCTTGCCGCAGAGCTCTTCATTGCGCACCGCGCTCTTGTTATCGCTGATGCTGGCCAACTCCCACAGCTCCAAAGGCGGCTTCCGAAGCTCATGAAGGACCTTGAGCGTGTTTGTGCGGTACAACGAATTCAAAAGCCCACACAATGTTGTTGCGAGACATGGGCAGAGAGACTGATGGTTCCCTTGACAGTGGCCGTGTGGAGTAGATTCTCGATGTTCAATCCTGCACTCCATCGTCTCAAATGAATGGAGTTGGATGACGCAGGGAGCTGAGAAACGAGTTGAAAAAGGAATCTCGGCATTTGTGAATGGTCCCTACTGGGTCGTTGATCAGTATCTTAAAAAGCTCAGTCAATTTTCGAAATGCGCCTCCAAAGAGCAGCTTTCCAACGACGATAAAGCCGGTACGGCAACACCCAATGCAGAAGAATACCCAGAACATGTCAACATGGCTCTGTATTCTGCTCTCAAGGAGCATTCGTCATGCACGTGTTCGGGCTATTGGCCCGAAGCCGCTGAGAAGAGCCATCATGGAAGGCTTCGGCTAAGGGGCGACATTATTCAGGAGAATGGTCGCGTGGCGTTTGACATTCTCTTTTCAGCTTCCCCCAATTCTTGCGACTACTGGCAGGATCTGCAGCTGACAGTGCCAACGTAGGGCCAATCTTTTTTGGATCCAGAGAACATGCCAAATACTGACTCGATTGTTATACAGGAGTAATCATAGAAGGTGGATCAGACACGCTGACGATGTTACCGCTGGGACTCCGAGTCCACAACGATCTGAACAGCAAAGAATCGTACTGCCCGGCCTCTTCTGCGAGATTGTCGGAGCCAAGCTTGAAAGTCGCATATGCTGCCATGTCCAAGACTCCAAGCTCTATCATCTGCACCACGGCTCTCCCATAATCCAGCATGCAAATCCCGGTCCTAGCAAATCCCTCCAAGAGATTTTAAGAACCCATAGGCTCTCTCCCCGGATGAAGCTTGTTCTGGCTTATATTGTGACCCGGTCATTCTGGCAATATTACGACTCCCCTTGGATGCACACAAAGTGGTCAAGCGATACAATTCACTTTCTCCCCGAGCCGAGAGCTGAAGATGGCCGCATTGACACTATAAAACAAACTGCACTCTTTGCGTATAAGCCTTACTTCGTTATCAAGTTTTCTGACGACAGCGATGGATTTATGGAGTACTGTGATGCACATTCTATCATTTATCCATATCCTAGGGTTCTTTCTCTCTGCATCATCTTGTTGGAGATTAGCCGAGGGCAGGGCCTGTCGGTTGAAGAAACCGGTCACATAGGCGCTGATCTAAATAAGAAATGGACTCTCGCGGAACAGCTCGTTAAACAACGCAAATCATATGGTGTATTTGACTACCCACGATATCACAAGGTGGTAGCCAGTCTCTTAAATAGACAACTATTCGATGACTGTGCTATTTCCGAGAATAGCACCGAGCATGTCAACGTTGCCATGAGAAAAGCGGCCATCTATGAAGTCGCTGTGGCTCCATTAGAAAAGCTTCTCAAGACGCTCGAGTTTGCGGACGACATGTACGAGCTCGATCCAATGGATGAAAACCCAATTTCTGATGTGTCTACTCCCCAAACGACGCAAGGAATTCATGTCGACAAGAGCGCCTCTGCACAAGGGCTGGACGATTTAATGAGCCGGCACCAGCGTGACTTTACAAGCAATACCCTTGGCAGTCATAACATCATTTCTCTGGGTGACATTTATTACCACTCGCCCGGCAGACAATAGCACTTGCTAGAGAATTTGCCATCATCCAGTACTTGTCACATTGGAGCGCAAACAATGGATGGCTTGACTAAGTATTTAGCTATGTAGTGCGTTTTCGTTTGCTGCTGCGAAGAGGTTGCCTTTCGCGTTGGCTATTGTTGTGCAGTTCGTTTGATCCTCTCCCTAGTGGCTTGGTGGATGTACTCGAGACCTGTTCAATAACAATCTGTATCATGCATGAAGAATGAAGCATCATATAATTCAAAAAGGAGTATCTATAAACTACTTATAAAGAACAAAAACTCATCCACTATATATAGGTATTGCACTTATTTATAGCATTCAGCAGCTCTCTTCTACGCGAATGCATGGAGTCAACCATAGCCATAGCAAAAATGACAGACACACAGCTCTCACTTACAAAAGCCATCCAACAGATAGGCACCCATATCAAATAATAAAAAATTAATGGAAAAAAAAGTCGAGAGATGTGCGGAAGAAATGTAATGCATTTACTCCCTTCACAAACAACCCACGCTTGCATCCAATGTCTCAAAACACCGCATACTTCTAGGACAGTAAGCCAAGTCCTTTCTCTCTAGAATCCATAAACGGCCCATGGTAGCCTTTCTCTCTCTCCGATGGCCGCTTCGTGATTGGATTGATTTACGTCGGCAGACTCTGAAGACGACGTCAACAATATTCAGGGATGAACAATGAAAAGAGATTTTCTCACCTTGATGACATCCTACTTCCGAACAATAGGCAAGGATATGGCGACTATTGTGTATTTCGGACACCTCGACTTTGGCAGCATAGACTTTATCCACATCAAGATGTGAGACAAGACCTCCATCCTTATTGTAAATCATGTGCCAAAGCATAATGTTGTCACAATAACTCGTTGGTACCAGCCAGCTCGAAAATCCCACGAAATACAACTTGTTGTTAATCTGGCTTATAACGCTTGCCCCTGTTAGCTTCGTCAAAGTGTCGAGGCTTATGTCAAGTCCTTTGGTAG
Organism: Trichoderma sp. CBMAI-0020; assembly: GCA_030708095.1. Classification (NCBI taxonomy): domain Eukaryota; kingdom Fungi; phylum Ascomycota; class Sordariomycetes; order Hypocreales; family Hypocreaceae; genus Trichoderma; species Trichoderma sp. CBMAI-0020. Next base: position 3,765,938 of record JAJNCI010000001.1, read on the forward strand.
ACGGTGGCCTCAGTAGGATGGGAAAGCCGGTGGCGATGACGGGCCTCCGGAACAGCGGGAACCAGCATTGCGCGTTTGAAATCTCGTCTGGATGATCAACCACATCGACTCCGAAGCCAATGTTGCAGAAGAATGTTTGCTCTTGTCTCTCCGGCGGCCAAGTGTTTGGGTGTATGCCCATGCTGCGCACAAAGGCACCAACGACAGCGACGCCAGGTTCGTTGGAAGACGAGCGAAGGGCCGAGCCAAGCCACGCAAGCTGTTCTCCAATGACTGCGATAGATTCTGCTTTTCCAGAGACGTCAAGTTTGAACTTTGGTCCTCCAGGCCATGCAGCCAGATGGGTTCCATCAGGAAGGGTATCTTGAGTCATGGTTAGCATCCATAGCCACAGAGCCTAAAGTTGATCACGTACGGTAGATTGGCGTCGCACGAGCAGCACACGCCACTTGCTTGATGAGATCTAGAAGATGACTGCCAGATGACGGCCATGCCTGGTCCAGATACTGTGCAGTCGTCACCGCTTGGGCTTCAATCTCGGATCCAGTAACTGTAAGAGCTCTTTCCACCGCCATGTCAGGGCTTTCATTGTATTTTTGTTTCTGCAAAAACAAGGCCAAATCCCAATCAACGGTAATGGACACACCATGGGTTACCAAGGCCTCCCTGGATAGATGGGCCATGATTACGTCTCCGACATGGGTTTGTATCGCTCCGGGTGTATCCATGTACAAATCGTTTCGGATAGTCTGTAAAAGCCACTCATATGCTGGGTGTTTCGAGATGAAATCTTTATACGTGAAAACATCCGGCAGAGAGCCGGTAGCCCAGTGTATTCTGTCAAGATTATCAGAGTGGCCAACGCCATAGCCCATGCGAATATCAGAACAGATACCATGGTCCCTGATATAACTCTCGATCGCGGAAATAGCAATTTCACTATGTATTAATATAGTTAGCATTTTGTTGATATTAGTTGAAAGATTGCGTCTACTGACTCGCTATATGTGTGCACAAAGGCCACTACGTCGCGGCTGATAGACTCTAGATCACTTGATTCCATCTTTAAAGCAAACGTCTTGAGATGTCGTGGCAGCGCTACGCAAGCCCGCTCTAGGCCCTTCTCGTCGGGTTCATTCTTCGCGGCCTTGTTCAGCAGATCGTGCGCAAGTGAAGAGATGTACGCCTGCTTAGTCGATGGCAGAATATCCGGACCTGCTGTACATTGTGAACAAGCATCATCCATGGACTGATTATCAATGTCCAGAAGACTTTCGTAGTCGATAGTAGATCCAGTGGAATGCAATTGCTCATTTTCCATCTTTCTTTGGATCATATAGGGTATGATCTGACGGGGCACGTATCCATCAATTAGTGGTGATGCATAGCCAGAGACTGTGGCGGAAGCGAGATTCTCTACTTGTTCAGCATCGACGCTCAAGTTAGAGAATCGCCGCTTTGGCGTCGTCATTTCAGGATATGGGGAGAACTCGGCCATGCTTGGCCCTTTGGTTGCCGCTGTCTGTATTATTTTCCAGAAAATCGACAGTAGTTGGCGTACCTCCTAACGGCTGTCCAATTTCTCGTCGCTCTCAGCTTTTTGCAAGTTTCCAAGATCGCTTTTATAGTTTTCTTTTATATCACTATCAGACGACAAATACATCCTAGCGTTCAGAATGTTATACAAGCAGACAGACCTTATGGCGGTTGCTTAAAGGCTGTGTAGTGGATACAAGACTGCATATGGTTCTTGAGCACTGTCTTGGATAGCGGCACTCGGCTGTTTCGTGCGACCTCGCTGCTGAACAAGAGGCCTGTTCTGCCAAATTTCTCGAGTGAACAAATCCGAGAATTGAACGATCCTGTTTTAGCTGGCATCTAGCTCGGCTGTTTGGTGTGGGCCCATTCACTTTGTTCCAGAAACTGAACAATCCTCGTTCGTATTCGGCCTCGTCTTTGTCAGTAAGATGAGGCAAGTTTCTCATCTGACGAGGCTGATGCAGTGGAGACAATTTCTGGATGTTATTGGAGATCGATTGCACGGATTCTCTATATTGCATTAGCCGTCGACTGGATAAAATCCCTCGGTTGCCGTTCGAACCATATCTGAACATATTCTTCGGATTTCTCAAGCTGAGACTCGTATTTGAACATCCACTTATAGTATGACGCGACTGATTAAATGAACAACAACTCATCAAACCTTGCTGCTTTTGAGAGGTATATCCCCTGTAAAATTCTGTATTCACGAGCGACATAGTTGTCTAAACACAGATTGGACAATTATTCGGCCGCCCCAGAGTTTCTAGCAAACCTCCACTGTGTGTATCAATTGCGTATTGAAAATGCCCAAAAATACTCAGACAATATCGAAAATATTGCTACACACGCAAGTGCAACGGCGCAAAAGCCTGTTCCGTAGTCAGCCCACTCATCGTAGCAAGTCTGAAAGACTTTGACGCGCTTATTGAACATCGACGCCGTTGTGCCATCACCACCAGCTTGGCATTAAGTAGAGACTGTTTATTTACACAAACTACATATCTTAATTACAAGCAAGCTCGATCAAATAACTTCTTTTCACCATACCAAGATACACATTCAACAAACTTCTACGCACAAGTATGGAGTTATCCAACCGCACCGAGAACGCAGCCATCCTTTAACACACAAGCCCAATCCACCACAAGTATCCCAAACGATCAAAAACTAGAAGAAAAAACCTGCAAGTGAACAATGTAGCTTGATGGAAATTTCCGTGTATGTATTTCCTTTCTAACGCTATACTTATTAACATCCTCCTCCTGGATCACCTCTCTATATATATAATCCGTCAATGCCGGTCTCCCTCTTTCTTTCTAACTCTCTCTCAGGACACGCTCTAGTATATCTATGTCCCGTCTCTCTTCCCCTATTTTCGCAATCGAGTGCAAATAAGACAGACTTTGTCTAAAGCAAAAAAACAAACTTGGTATCTGAGGAGGCCACCTCGCGTATGCCGATAACATTGAAAAATACAAATAAAATAAAATCCCTGGCTTGCTGGTTCCTTTTCCGACTCCGCCAATTATATCCGAATATGTCATCAAATTGAAAAAGAAAACAAAGGAAGAAGAAGAAGATCTCAAAGCAATATTAACAGAGGGGGGGAGAAGGAAGAAATGATTACCGAAAACTCCCAGGCTTAAAACGACTCGCTTAGCAACCGTATATATATGCAAATCTAAAAAAAAAAAAACGCGACGGGTATGAGAATGATCAAACTTTTCACATATACCATGTCATGATAAACAGACGTGTATTATAAAGCGGAACAAGGGAAAGAAAAATCGATGCATGATTGGTGGCATTTTTCTGAGCAGGGAGTGCCGTTCATCGCTTTCATGTGTCGCTCGACACAGAAAGACTCTGATACTTGCCCACCAGCTCCTCAATTTTAGGAATGAGCTCAGGGATGCGGAATGGCTTGGAAATAACATCGTCCTATACGAAGCAAGTGGTTAGCGACATGGTCAAAAAGTCAATGAATGATCATGAGAGAGATGATGAAACTTACAATTCCTGCAGCCTTTGCATTCTCAATTTGTTCTGGCCGTGCATAAGCCGTGACCGCAATGATGGGGATGTGCTTGATAATTGTCCCTTCCTTTTCGAGTTCACGTATCCTTCTTGCGCAAGTCATGCCGTCCATGACAGGCATCTCCAAGTCCATAAGAATGACAGATATATCAACACCTTCGGCCTCTTGACCTGCCCAAAATCTTGATTTCTGCAGTGTCTGAAGCGCCTCTTTACCGTGGTTGGCCACGAACGTGTTATTGCCGTAGTTGCGGAGCTGTCGCTGTAACACCTTCTGATTGACAATATTATCCTCAACAATGAGAACGTCAAAAAGAGGGTTGCGGCCTGCATCCGACTGGCTGCGCGACGCAGAACCGCCCGCGGGTTGGCTGCTGGTAGGAGGCGTCTGAATCTTTCGTTCGAGCTTGAAAGGCGTGATGTGTTCATATTCAGAAGGGGGATTCAAGCATTTACGACTCTGTATGTAAAAGCTAAACTTGCTTCCAGTATCGCGCTGCGAAGAGACGCCGATCTGACCACCTTGCATTTCAGTCAGGATCCTGGAGATGAATAGTCCCAGCCCAGAGCCACCATATTGCACATGCGTCCGAGGGGTGGCTTGCTGGAAGCGTTGGAAGAGGACCTTCATTTCCTCATCACCAAGGCCGGCGCCGGTGTCCTCCACTGAGCAGTGGATATTGAACCGTTCACCCGATCCCCACTCCTCTTCGTTGTCAATATTCATGCCGACTGTCCGCTGGACATCGTTTCGCTCAAAGTAAAACGTTCCTTGACTTGTAACCTCGGAGATGTCTTTCGTCGCGCACATACTCACGATAATGGCACGCTTCTCTCGGCCCTGTGTGAACTTGATGGCGTTGGTCATGAGATTAATCAGTACTTGTCTCAGTCGTGACGGATCCAGCTTTGCCCAGTTAACTCCATAGGTTTCGAAGCTATTGTCGACGATGAATTCGAAAGCTATATCGTGCGCAATCAACTCTGCTTCAAACATCTTGAGCGTACGATGGACAACCTTTATTGGCTGCTCATCAACAGGAGTGACAGCTAGTAAGCTGGAATCGAGTTTCGACAGCGTTAAAATATCGTCGACAATGCGCTTTTGGTGGCTGGCGCAGAGATTGATGGTATTGGCAGCATCAAGACAGGATTCCAAAAGGGAGTCTACTTCTGCTTTGTCTGAGTGTGCTGTGAACGAGGCAATGCTATTGGCGATTTGGTCGACACACTGAAGGATCGCCGACAAGGGGTTTCTCATTTCGTGGCTCGTAATGTCAATGAAATTTTCTTGCTGGCGCTTTAGCTCCACAGCTTCTTCGCGTCTTTCGCTCTGGACCCTTTCAGCCCACTTCTGAGAAGATATATCTGTGATGCAGCCAAAGATGGATGCCAGGCTACCGTCGGGGCCCTTCTCTGGAAAGGCGCTCATCAGGACCCAGGTGTCGACTGTGTGATCTCCGCTAAGTTGGCTGCAGTTGAATCGAAATTCCAATGAAATAGTCACCTTTTGCTCCAGAAGGCGTGTCCAAGCTTCCTCTAGCCTAGGCCTATCTTCAACTCGCACGCTATCCATCCAAACAGTACCTATTTGCTCGGATCGAGCGTTGCGAGAGATTTGCCACCACATGTCGTTGCAGTAGTTGATATGGCCAAGGTTATCGGCAATGAACATTCCAACAGGTGCAAACTCAGCCATACGCGTGAATTTCAGTTCCAACTCGCTGGCTTCTTGTGTACGTTGCTCGAGCTTTTCTGAAAGCTCTTGGCGATCCATCAGGGCGAGATGAGCTGCTCGCTGGCCACGCCGAATCTCTTCCTCAAACAGCAGAACCGAAGCCATAGAGGTCGCTAGTTGCCGCGATAAAAGGTGGATGAATAACTTGTAGTCGTCGTTATACGGCCGTCTTGGGTTTACTCCAAGCACAATAAAACCCGTTACAGCTTCTCCGGTGTTTGTAGGAATGACCGGAAAGACGACTATGGTTCTACACGGTTCTCCGAAACCTCGCCACTCAAATCCTTCTATGAGATGCTTTGGCAGGGTACCGTCATCTTCCGATAACACCACAGGTTCGCCGCCCCTCGCCAAGGATTGTCGCACATACGGCGCAAACCCTTCGTCTGATGTACGCAGATCAATGGTTTGAGGGGCCGCGACATGGCCTTCTGGGACACCAGGAGATCCCTCGAGAATGAGCTGGGGCGAATGGATGAAGCTACCAGAGTGCAGCGACGACACTTCGCTTTCGGGTTCGTCCCTGACAGAGTAGACCATGCTAAACGGAATGTCATATTCGTTAAACGCCAGGCCCTTCCTCAACTGTGGCCAAAATTCGTTGATGGAAGCCGCTGAAGCCGTCCGCTCTCCTATCTCTCGCAACGTAAGCATTCGGCGCTCGTTCATTCTTCGCCGAGTATTTTCAAAACAAGGGTTGTATAAACCGACCACCTCGCCCTCTTCGCCAAGAATTGGAATGATGGACCACGAGAAGAAAGTTTCTTCCAAGAATCCATGTCTGTTGATGAAGATCTGGTTATCGTGCTTCATTATTGCTTGACCAGAATCCCAAGCCGTTTTAAAGATGGGTAAAAACTCATCCTTGATCTCGTGCCAGCCATCTGCATATCGTTGGCCCATGAGGTTTGGATGTTTACTGCCGGCCAGGGCTACATATGCAGCGTTATAGAAACTGACAAACTCAGGGCCCCAGTACATGGCGGTTGGATTTGGGCTGGCCATGATTAAATTTGTCATGCCTCTCAGATTGTAGCTCCATTCGCTCATCGGCCCCAGAGGTGTAGAGCCCCAGTCAATCGATTTGGCCAATTTGATATGCTCTGGGAGATTGTCGTTGTACGGAATCCTGGTCCAGTCAAAGGTCGATCTAACGGGTTGTGATTGCAGTACTTGGTTAGTGAAATCGTCCGGATGGCGTCGGTTTATATCATAGATGGACTCTATAGTGCCGGTTCCGGGAGTTGTGAGGGTGGTGTCTATAGACTCGAGGGGAGGCTTCACAGTGGCGTTACCGAAGTAGTCGGGCGGCTCGAGGATATCAACAGCGGGGGTGACCGGCGTCGACAAAGGTTGGGCACTGATTTCTTGCCCGAGCATGGTGGTTTCTTCTTCTACTGTTTCTTCCATTGGCGACGTCGGGCGCGTTGCATGATACGCAGCACTTGCGCCAATGAACCGAAACCGCCGTCTTAAAGTTGTGCAATTCCATGTGATCCCGCCGTACTCGTAGGTTGATGAAGGCACGTCCAAGGCATCAGTCCCACTGGCCATAGCCCAAGCTCTGAACTCAATAAAGTTTTCCGGGACATCGGGAGACGCAGGGTCTTCTTGCTCGGGGTTCAAAAGGCTGTGGATCGACTCGGCAGCCCGCAAAGACCCATTATAGTACACGATCGGCAAGCCAGGGCGGTTAGCGTTTGCTGAGTTGGCGAGATCAACCAGGAACGTCGGCCTATCGTCGTGCTCCAGAAGCTCAAGAACGCCGACGCCCTGAAGCATCTGCAAGCTAGGGGGCAGGCTGCGCATATCCGGGCTCAGAGACGGTACAGACATATCCATGGACGACGGTGTGCTGCCGGAGAGAGCTGCATTTGTGGAGCTAACGCTAGCTCTGGGGAGTTTCAGCGTCGTGACAGTCCCTGCAGTTTCCTCGCGAGCTTGTGTTATAATGGCCGAAGCTGCATCTGAGACAGGAACGCTATGAGGACGAGGGAAGTGGCGTGCAGGGCCATGGGAAAAGAAGAGAGGGGAGACTGCATCTTCGCGATTCGCTTGCATGGAGCTCAGAGGAAACATGGCATCGCTTAGCATTTCCAGCCTCCTCGAAGGCGAGGCGCCCGTGCGAGGCTTCTTGGCCGGTACAGACCCCATCGCTTGGCCGTGCTTGCTTCTGCGCGACTGGCGCTTTGCGGCTCTTTCAGCGGACGATGAACCTGCGGCTTCAGCCTGGCGTAAGCCCGGGTGTCTCTTTGGCGATGGTAGGGCTGCAATCGAGTTTGCTGGGGGCTGAGAGCCTGCTTGACCAGTGTTGCTATTGTCGAGCTGCCATGGCATCGGCAAGCCTGCCGAATGGTGTCTGGAGTACTCCTGGCGCGAAGTGTCCGCAAAAAAGGGCGAAGATGCCGTCTCCAGCGCCGCCGCAAGAGGTCGAGGAGAGATTGCTGGTTCTTGGCCAAAGCTCGGGGGAGGATTCGATGGTCCGGAGTCAGAGGTAGCGCCGGGGGTCTGAGTCGAGGCTGGTGCTGGTGCTGGTGCTGGTGCCGGTGCTGATGCCGGTGCTGATGAGGACGACACAGAAGACGGGTGAGAGGTGGCAGCAGAAGAGAATGCAGGAGCAGAGGCGGAGGCAAAGCCAGAGCAATCTGCGGAGGAGTCGTCCTCGGTCTGCATTAAGGCGGCGGGAGGGGCGAGGATGCCACAGGACAGAAAGAAAGAGCTCGCTTCGAAAAGCTTGGTTGCAGCAAGGCAGGCTTGCTTCCGATGAAGACCAAGACCTGAGATTCACTGACAGCGGGGTCTGGAGAGGGTGTCGAACCTTGTCAGGACACCCGAGTGGCGGACGGGTCTAGGCCTACTAGGGGACTTGTCCAAACGAGATCGAGATGGCCCGACGAGCGAGGGTGGATGATGAGTGGGTATAGCGAGCGAGCCCGTCGCCGTTGACCTTCTATGGGTAGCCGCACCTGGAATGTCCTTCAACGGCTTTGGAGGCCATGCGGGCAGGGCACGAGCACGGCAGCCGATGGGCCGTCGATTGCGGCACGGCGTATAGACAACAGGACTCTTTGCGGGCTCTGTATACGAGGCGTTCGCGGTGAGGTTGCAGAGAGAGAGGAGCTGCCGGGGAGGCGAGCAACGAGTAGCAGCAGTTCCAGGACCAGGACCAGGTATCGAGTCCCCTATGCGCAGTACACCGGCTGAAACAAGGCTATAACGGACTGAATGGCACTCGGTCAGCGTCCAGAGACGTCTTGGAATCGCGCAAGCTGAGCTTATGGAAGAGTCGTGGCTGTGGGACCTCAGGTTGGCGAAAGGGAGCTTCAGGCGTAAGCAGCTTTGTGCGGCATCGATAGGGGCGAGCCGCGCAACGCAACACGGCTCCCAGCAACTGACGGACAGCGACTGACTGACCGGCCACAGAAGGCAGAAGAGACTCACCGGGTCTGTCCTGGCGATGGATCAACGCAGACGAGTGCCGGCGATGGTCGACGGACCCGACAATAAGGGTCGCTTTGCCGGGGAACTGCTGATCAGCGCTGAGGCTCCGGATGTCAGTTGCCTGAGTGGAGTTGCAAAGCCCAACGGGCGACTAGAGCCGGCAGGTGTCAGAGCGAAGGCAAAAGGGCTGATGGACCGCGAAATCATCGATTCAAGCAATCCCGGCCAGAGTCCCCCCCACTGGCTCCATGGGCTGCCAGAGCGGTCGTAGCGGTCGCATCGCTAGCAATAGTGCTGGTGGCAGCATTGATTATGCCGGCACCTGCGCTGGACTAGACAGACATTGGCCCTGTGCTACTGCTGCTAGCAGCTGAAGGAGGAACCACAGCAGAGCCGATGCAGGGAGACGACGGGATGGATGTGGATGCCTCCTCGGTGGGGGGTGCAAAAGGTCTATCGTGGGTCGGCCGTTTGCTCTTTTTTTTTTTTTTTTTTTTTTTTTTCGTCTGCTCTAGCTGCAGCACTGCCGAGTCCAACTACGGTGTCTGATTGGGCTGTCCACACTGTCCGTCGCACCGACCAGGCCCTTTCCCTGCGCGGCAGCATAGTGCGCATTAGCCTGCAAATGTCATCACGTTTTACTGTATGCACTCAATTCTCCTGCTTGAGAGGAGAATGGATCTTTCTTCGGGTAATTTCCAGCAAATCAGCCCTCCGCTAGCAGTGCTACTACGAGTATACAAACAGAGGTGGCGAAGCAGGGGTGCATGGAGGAGCTGCTCCGGAGCTGAAACAGGCATTTTCTTCTACTGCAGTCATAAACGGCTGGCATCCTAATAGAAAGAGACTTTGGGTGTCAGAACAACGGCTGGCATATCTCACCCGTATATTGTACGACACGTGGGAATTAATTGCAGAGAGTTGCATGTACTCACGATTCGCGGCATACCAAATTTCAGGCTGTCATGCACAGGCGGGTTGGTATTCGGACTGCGAGGGTTTATATTGCACAGGCATATAGATACAGTCTACCTTATGCAGGTACACAGTACAAAGACGCACCTCATATAAAACAGCACCTGAAGGATTCGTGGCGTGCGGCAGCCCATACAGGCACAGTATACACTGGAATTTGGCCTCAAGCTGAACTTTGCTAAGAAAACCCCGATTTCCCAGCGCTCGGCGGACTTGGACTCACGCTCGCACTCTACTCTAGACCGTTCTAGATTCCAGTGAGCTATCCACTAAGACAGGGACGAGCGACCATCATTTGCCGCTGGGTGGAACGGACGAAAAAAAAATATATTAAGAGCCCGAGAGAAAGAGGAAACACAGAGGATAGCATCGGAAAAAAATTTAAAAATGGAAAAAAAGAAAGATCAAAAAATTCAAGATCAAGATGAGCTAGATTCCCGAGACATCAGCAAAAGAGATACACTGGTACGTCGACGCTCATCCCGCGGAGACGCTTGGAGAGAAAGCCAGCATTGAAGGAGCTTGGCTTGCTCCTTTGGCTGTCAGCTGTCTCACCATCGGCCTTTGGCGGCTTTATGATGCTCGTATTTGTAGACACATGGTATACGGCCGTGTCTCATAGGCGCGGCCAAGGTGTTGAGTTAGATACACAAGTACCTGACGGTAGATGACTTGCTAGGTATTTAGCGACTTTTCGGAATTACAGCACTCTTTTTTTCTCTTTTAGGAAAACGAGTCTTGTAAAGCCAGCCCTAACTGATACATATGACCGAGGTATCAGTCAGTAGAATATCATAGCGCCGGCCAGTCTGTGAGGAATGCACCAGAATTTAATGGAATCAATTTTCTACGCAGCAAAGCCAAACCAGCAGGGAGTGGATATTTTCGCTAATGTTAGTCCATGCTTGTTCATGGCCATATTCTCATCAAATCGAAACTCGCATGAGCTCGCGGGTTATTAGTAGAGCTCTGGAAATCCATGCGCGTCTGCCAAGTGCTACCCATTACTGATCAGCTTGCTATCAAATCAGCAACATTCGATGTTTCTTAGCGCCGCGGGCACAAGCAAGTGCTTGTAGTCCCGGTCCGTCACTCTGGGGTCTGCTGCAGGCCACTCGATATGCGGCCATTTCACGCAATGGCATGGGTTGCTGGGCCTGTTTTGCAGTCGGCAGCCCTTTCAGCTGCATTCCCGCATGTACCTTATACGAAGTATACTACTCGCGAGAGCGCGCAGGTTACTTGTGATACTTTCATGTCCAGCTCTATTTAGGTGAGAACTTGGCTTTCCAACTCCAGCGGCAAATCTCTCCACTGTCAACTTCAAGCTACCCTACATTTAACCCCCAGCCGGTGCCCATCCAGTGCTTGCCGAAGTGCTGGATCGCGATCTACTTGACATCTGAGATTTAAATAGGGAAGCATAGCTCATCGCGATTTGTGTTGACATCGATGCACATTTGACTGTGTCATAGCATATAATAATCTAGTAAAGCTCTGATGATCAACTTGGCTGCGTTTTTTGTCTCAGCTTGCCGCCCCGGAAGCGTCCCGTGCGGAGAAATGGGTGGACCTGTGAAAGACAGAATAAGCAAGGGTTTATAACTGTTGCCTATTTTGCTACGATGTGGTGGCACTTGTATGTATGTGTTGCATGGAGTTGCCAGTGATAAAGCGAGGCTCACTTATCAAGTTCCCATCAACACATCAAGGTGGCAACTTAATCAAGAGTACTGTCAGAGCGGAAGAGGCGTTTGGTTCAAAGTTTAACTGAGGGTAAGCTTACTCAGACGTTAACACGCGGGAAGAAACTACCTGTACCTTGCTTCTAAACCAGAGTTCAGAACTGTACAAGTACGTTGAACTGTCGATGTAACAGAGGAGACGCCAAGTCCCTTGCATATGTAGGTACATGTACGCGACATAAAGACTCTACCCCTCCCGCATGCGTGCCCTTATCAAAACATGCAAAGCAACAAAAGAGCCAACCACGCAACGTTGTGGCGTCCAGGCACTCGGACAGCTCCAAAGCCGCACTGCGAACCATGAGCCAAGACGCTTGGCCCGGCACACTATTGGCGCCACCGACTATGGCATGCGGCCGAATAGAATTCAATGATTAGATTGTCTGTACAACACCAGGTCCAACAGCCATGAACGAGCAATAAACCTGCTCGCACTAGCTGGAATCATGGGCTCCATCTGCTGAGGGCCCTCGTACTCGCACGGAAGTCCGAGCCGGGCGCCTTGCCATGCCAAACATCTGCAAGCAACGCGCTCGGCGTCACCAGCAGCAAGGGGAGCAGCGCATCGAGGCCGCTGTAAAGGTGAAATTCCTCCTGCCCTGGCCCGCTGCCGCTGAAGTCTGGCGATCACAGGCTTTGATGGCGGGCATGCGGGCCACATAATTGGCCTGCCGGCCAATCGCGGGATGCACCTCGGATCTGGGCGCTTAAAACAGAGACAGGACAGCCGCTGCGATTGGCCCGGGGCTTCGCTGTCACCTGGCAGTCTGGCCAATGGCAGCTCATCACAGGTCCAAGCGCCTGCACCTTGCAGAGGCTTCTCCACCGCCCAGCGAGCGCCAGAGACTCTAACTCGCCTGGCTGCTGGGGGGAGGTGGTCGCTAAAGCGCCCCCCATTCAGTAGAGTTCGGAAGCGCTGGGGACTGGTTCCCTCTCACGAGGCTCTGGAATAAAATGCGTCGGGCCCCCTCAAGAGGCCATTGCACCATTTCTTGATACGATACTGATTTTGAACAATCGAAAGAAGACCAAAGCCTGGAGCTGAAGGGACGACGAAGAAATAGCTGTGGTCGCAAGAGCAGAACAAAGCGAGCCCTGAGCGCAACGATCACTAATAAGTGAGCATATATGCAGACATGAGCTTTTAGCCCTGCTGCTTTGCTAGCCCTGCATCGCGACGAAGCTGGCATTCGACGCCCTTATCGAGCTCCATTCACAGGATTTTTGAGCAATCTGTTTGATCCAGGACATTTTGCCCTTTCTTCTCGATAGAGAGGGGGAAAAAAAAGAAGAAAAAGAATAGGAAAAGGAAGCAGGAAAGGACCGTCCAAAATGGGTATCTTTGGCCCCGCCGGTCGACCGTGGACTTACCACATCCTCCATCGCAAATGGCCTAGAGTCCCGAGAATGGCGATGCGCTGGCTGATGCTGGTGGAATTCGTCGGCTTGATCCCTCTGCTCGTCATCACGGCCCTCTCTCAGCCGAATCTGTATCGAACTGCCCTGTGGCAGATTGGATGGGACCACCGTCTCAACTCAAACCCCGCCATCATTCTCTACGCCTACGCCAACCACACGAGCCAGCCGAAGCTCGCTTTCATCTGGTCACAAAAGTCAGTTTGTAACGAGCCCGACGACGAGAAAAGAACATGGTTATTAACCCTTTTGTGAATAGGCTCACTGACTACAATGTCGCGCTTGCCGTCATCTCTCTCTTCTTCCTCCTCACCAAGCTCATTGCTGTCATCATGCGAGTTTGGTATCCCATTGTATCTACCGTCAGCTCCATTGCCTTGGTTGTGCTTTACAGCGTGAGCACCTATGGCCAAGTCGGACCCGATTATACCGACCCGAGATACCCAGCGCCGGCGGCGTGGTACTTTAGATATGGGTGCGACATGGCCAAGCCATACGGCCAGTACCACAACTGTCAAATTGCACAGAGCTCGCTTTTCATCACACTATACATGCTGTAAGTCTTGGCTCCATTCACACGACAATCTGTATGCCGTACTGACTCTGAGTTTAGGGCTGTCTACTTGCTGCTCCTTGGCTTCTCCCTCTACTCCATGTGGCCCAATCACCTCAACGACTTGGATACCGACGAGGATGAAGACGACGAAGAGCCTATGAAAGAGGGCAAGAGCATAGAACTGGGCGGCCTGAAAGAGATGGGCATGAAGCAGCCAATGGCCTCAGGAGCCGTGCCTTTTACGCCGAGAACACACGCCTTCCACATTCTCGACCGAAAGCTCCCACTACGACAGGAGAGTGAAGCAGTGTCATACGCTTAGGAGCCAGCCGGCTTCACTTTTTCTTCTTTCATATCGTTATATGTCCGCCGAAAAAAAAAAGGACGTGTTTGAATATTCGGATAAGGCAATGGCGCAAGGTTTTCTCATGCAAGCAATATGATGGGCGGTAATGACACTGGGCCCTGGAGGCCATGGAAGGAAGGGCAGAAAGGATTGGAGTGAGGAAACCCGCCGAAAAAAAGGCCATCATCCACAACCATGTACATGTATATTTTTCATTTCTTTTGTCACATACTTATATACCCAAGCACGATGATCAATCAACTTCAATTTGAAACCACATAACCAATAACATGTTTCCTACCTGGTCACGAGTCTCAGTACACGCAGCAAAATAACTTCCTATTCCAGGCATTAATGCTGCCGTTCCGGCCCCAGCCCCGGCGTGGCTTCAACCGGCCCGGCCTGGTGCATAGTAGACCTAGGCCTACCTCGTCCATGTCACGAATATGTGAAAAGTAATCCACGCTTCTACCCGGTTCTGGCCGCCAGCATGTCGCAGAGATGGATCCTGATCCAGCGCCGATACCCCGCCGCCAACCCGCTGCTGCAGTGCCGCGTGAACGTCACTGATCGAGTTCCCCGCCTCGACCCGCGCTTTGACCCGGGCCGGTTCATGGAATCTTGCCTCCTCCGCAATCTAGACTCGAGTATTTCCAATCACGTACCGCCAAGCTGCACCCAGAGCTACATACTTGGACTAGCGAACCCCCAACATCAAAGGCTTTAGACTGTGTAACGAGCCCGTAGATTCATTGGTATAACTAGATTCCTCTGCCCTCTCGTTTGTGTTTTGCAATTCTTCCGTTTCAATGGCGTTACTGCATCGACTTGCTGCTTCCTCGGCCTATCGCTGCGCTCCCGGTATATCGTCAATTCTAGTCAGAAGAGCTTCCACCATGGCCCCCAAGGTACGTTGTCACGCGCTGTGGCGCAATTGGACCATGCCATCGCTCCTGGGAACAGCCGGAAGCTAATTGGAGTTTGAGAACGACAATAGCTCAGAGATCCGTCCCTGTTAAAGAAGGATGTTTGCTATGTCAATGGCGCGTGGGTGACTGCCAAGTCTGGCAAGACCTTTGAGGTCACCGGTGAGCTTCCTCCTCGATTATTCGTATATTTCTGCGAATCTTGGGCTAATTAGCTTCTCAATCAAAGATCCCGCCACTGGCGAAGTCATCACAACATGCCCCGAATTCACCACCGCCGATACCGAGTCCGCCATCACCGCTGCCGCCGACGCCTTCAAGACCTTCCGAAATCTGACCGGCCGCGAGCGCGCCAAGTTGCTGCGCAAGTGGTACGACCTTGCCGTGGAGAACACAGAAGATATTGCCCAGCTCATCACATGGGAGAATGGAAAGCCTCTCGCGGATGCCCGAGGTGAGGCCGCCTACGCTGCCAACTTCTTCGAGTGGTTCAGCGAGGAGGCTCCCCGCACATACGGCGACGTCATTCCGGCCAGCGTACCAGGAAACCGAGTATGGACTACCAAAGAGCCCGTTGGTGTCTGCGGTCTGATCACTCCGTATGTTATATGTGCCTGTTTTCTGTTTCTCCCCTCTTGGGATTTAGACGGCGTTGCGCTGACACAAGATGATCACAGATGGAATTTCCCTGCGGCTATGATCACGAGAAAGATTGGCCCGGCTCTTGCAGCGGGATGCACCGTCGTGTGCAAGGCACCCTCTGAGACCCCCCTCACAGCCCTTGCGCTTGCTGAGCTGGCTCACCGAGCTGGAATTCCCAAGGGCGTTGTCAACATTGTGACGACAAATGATAACACCGTCGCCATCGGCGAGCAACTGACGACAAACCCTACAATCAAGAAGGTTTCCTTTACTGGCTCCACAAACGTCGGCAAACTCCTGATGAAGCAGTCATCCAGCACTCTCAAGAAGCTGTCACTGGAGCTCGGCGGAAACTCCCCCTTTATCGTGTTTGACGATGCTGATATCGACGCTGCTGTCGCGGGCGCCATTGCTTCCAAGTTCCGATCTTCGGGACAGACCTGCGTGTGCGCCAACAGAATCTACGTTCAGGAGGGCATCTACGAAGAATTCGTGGCCAAGTTTGTCGAAAAGGTCAAGGCATTCAAGGTTGGCAACGGCTTCGCGGAGGGTACCACCCACGGGCCTCTTATCCATGACCGCGCCATCGGCAAGGTCGACCACCACGTCCAAGATGCCATCAAGAAGGGCGCCAAGCTCCTCGTCGG
Organism: Trichoderma sp. CBMAI-0020; assembly: GCA_030708095.1. Lineage (NCBI taxonomy): Eukaryota > Fungi > Ascomycota > Sordariomycetes > Hypocreales > Hypocreaceae > Trichoderma > Trichoderma sp. CBMAI-0020. Next base: position 3,781,949 of record JAJNCI010000001.1, read on the forward strand.
TGGCCAGAAGCTGCCTGATGTTGGATCCAACTTTTACCAAATGACTGTCCTGCGTGACATGAACGCCGATATGGCTATTGCCTCTGAGGAGACGTTTGGTCCTGTTGCGGGTCTCTTCAAATTCAAGACAGAGGCGGAGGTTGTTAAGTTGGCGAATTCTTCCGAGGTTGGCCTGGCTGGCTACTTTTACGCTCGTGACTTGGAGCGGGTTCACCGTGTTGCCGAGGCTCTGGAGGTTGGCATGATTGGTATCAACACTGGTATCATCTCTGACCCTGTCTCGCCTTTCGGAGGTGTCAAGGAGAGTGGCTTCGGTAGAGAAGGATCAAAATACGGTATTGCAGAGTACCAGATCACAAAGATGATGACCTATGGTGGAATGGGCAAGCCTCTTCAGAGCTAAACATTGAAATAAGCAAGGGGGATGGGGAGTTAGCTAAAAGCTTATAATGTTCTACGATACAATGAGATGATGAATTCACAAATGATGAGGCAATATTGTAAGCCAATAGTAGAGTGAAGTGTGGTGTGATTTCGATCATCTATACTCTTCGTACCTAGTATAGAGTTTGTTCAAGGGCAGCGTTTCCATGACCAGCCCAACAGTAGCCTCGTCATCAAGCATCCATAGCAACACAATCCTTGAACTGATTTGCAAGCAACCTCCTTTCTTACAACGTACTGCGGCTTCAACTGCACAGCTGCTAAAATTATTTTGCCCAAGAATGGCCTTTTGCAGGCTACCTTCATATACCCGTTTACCTTGCCGCTTACTCAACAAGAAATCATACGACTATGTGGCGCAGTGGTTAGCGCAGTCGCCTTACAGAAGTACCGCGAAAGGTCGCAGGTTCGACCCCTGCCATGGTCATATCAATCATCTTGATTTCTTTTTTTTTCTCGTTTTAACTCCAGTTGTAGAAACTAGCTTAGATTTTGCGTGTCAGTGGTATATCAGTCAAATAGTGCATTGTAGGCGCAATGGCAATTGTTATGGCCTCTTTTTTGCATTAGCCTGATGGTGTTTCGAGCACGAGAGGGGCTTTAGAGGCAATACAGCTGCATACATACATACATATATTACTCCAGCTTGAGAATGCTATACTCAGTCAAAAGAAGAATTGTGAGCCTCATGCTATTCACTGCACCTATTATGATCATGTCGCTATGATCCACTCATTCTACTCGCTGCCAACAAGCTAGGTGGGGACATGAGCATTCTGATTACAGTAGCAAACGCACTTTGAATCTCGAAACGAAATAACCAATAAACAAGCCTCGGTAAAACTAAAGATATAAACCGACCAAACATCTCTATCTACCAAGATTGCAGGCAGATTTGGGCATCCAATTTTGAAGAAAGCGCCAATTCTTGTTACAACTCAGCTGCCGCCTTATCTTATCACCCAACAGCTCGTGCCAACTACGTACGTCACCCCACCTCTCTGCAAGCTCTTTACAAGCTGCTTCTAACACGAGCAGTCCTCATCAACCACTCACAATCACTCGCCATGGCGCTCTCTCGTTCAAGTGGACTTGCCAGCCATGGAATGCGCTTCCTCGCGCAGGCAGAAGGGTAAGAATCTCCATGCAAGCAGCTCAATTGAAACTGCCAATTTTCGAGGCTGCGGCTAACTATTGCCAATATGTAGACGTCTCTGCCTTGCCGCTGCATCACCAGCCTCTCGCCTCTCATTAGCAAGCTTCAAACATACCAACAAAGCTCCTTGCGCCGCTTCACTCGCTCGTCCATTCAGCCAATCCTCATCTCTCCTCAAAAAGCGCAAAATCGCCCCCGCAAGCAACAGCCCAGAGCCTTCTTCATCATCAACACCACCGCGCTCCTCCTCCAAGGCCGCCGACACCACCCAGCCCAACCCCGAAGACCCCCTCGACTTCTCCTCCCTAATAGCCGCCTACGCCCCCATCGACGCCCACTTCAAGACCCAGCTCCAGGCCGTCCTCCACGGCGGCCGCTTCAACCCGGACGCCCTCGGCGCCCTCCCCGTCGCCCTCAAAGACGACGACGGCTCCAAAGTGACGTTCCCCCTGCACGAGCTCGCGCAGATCGTGCCCCGCTCCGGCCGCATCATTTCCCTCCTCGTAAACGACCGCGAGTACCTCAAGCCCATCATGTCCGCCGTCCAGTCTAGCAAGGACTTCAACCAGCAGCCCCAGCGCTCCGACGACAACGAGCTCGAGCTGCTCCTCAAGGTCGAGATGGAGCGCAAGGACGACCTCGTGCGCCGCGTCAAGGACGCGTGCCAGGGATGGAGGGACAGGGTGCGCCAGGCGCGGACCAAGCACGAGAAGGCGCTCAAGGAGTGGAAGAAGAATGGCACCGTGCTGCCGGACGTGGTGAGGAAGGCGGACAAGGAGCTGCAAAAGGTGCAGGATAAGAAGATGAAGGAGATTGATGGCGAGGAGGCGCAGGTAATTAAGCAGCTTGATCGCAATTGAGTTGTGAAGGAGGGTAGGATGTCATCATGTATAATACAAAATTAAGAAAACACACTATCATCGGATACAAGTGAGAGAGTAGCTATAGCTGTACACTTTTCATGACCAGTTTTTTATTTATATGTTACTCAGACTATCATCAAGACTTCAGTATCATAACACAGCCCATGTTTCTATCATTTCTTTTTAATCATACAAATATATATATATATTCACCCTTTTATTTTTTTTCCCCCCACACCATCCCATCTTCAAGCCTTCGCCTTCACATTCTTCCCACCCTTAGCCCCAGCACCAGCTCCCGCAGCGCCCAGCAAAGACGTCAACTTCTTCTCAAAGCTCTCCACATCCCTCTGCGTATACGTACCCGCCCTCAAGTGCCACGACCTCGAGATCCCCACGGGATCCGTCGCAAACGTAGGCTTCTCGTGCTTGCCCTCCACGGCAGACTCCAGAATGGTCTTCTTGATGGACTCCTCCGCGTCTTGGATAATAGGCTGTTGCTTTTGCTCCCCTGCGGCAGCCTTGGCTCCCTCCTCTGATGATGCTGCCGCTAGCTCCTGTTCCTGCTTCCTCTTCTCCTGGAGATACTCCTCCGCCGCCTCCCTCGCCTTCACATCCGCAAAGAATCGCATCCCATTGGCCTCCACCTCATCAGCATAGCTCTTCGCCTGCAAGCCCTGCGGCACGCCCACGGGGTCAGCCCTTCCGCCAATGATGTTCAAATTCTCCATCACAGTAGCCAAGTGGCCCTCCCTCGTAGAAGGCATCGCAGGAACAAACGCCGCCAGGCCTTCCTTGGTCAAAGAAGGCGTATACGTCGTCTTCGTGCCGAATCGCATCGCGTCGTCAAACTGCTGCTCCTGGGGGTCCATTCTCTCAAAGGGATCCTGTCTCTTTCCCCGCAGGCCGGCACCAGCAGCAGCCTTGTTGTCGCCGCCTTCTTTGGCCTTTGCCGCTCTGCCGCCACCACCAGGCCTACCACCTCTTCCTCCTCGTGTAGCACCGCCGCCAGTTCGTCCTCCCCGTCCGGCACCGATCGCAGACGTCCTCCCCCTGTTGGCACCTGCAAATCTGTTTCCGCTCGGCGAAGCAGTTCGGGGCCCCGTAGCTGCTGCGTTCTGCCCGCTGCCGCCTCGTCCGCGCAGTCCACCCCGCCCCCGAAGCATTCCTCCTCTGGGAAGACTCCGCACATCGATTACTCGGGGCTGTGCCGGCGCCGCTGGAGAGCTTGCAGGGTTTTGGGCTCCCTGGTTGCTTGTTCGGTTCTTTTGTAGCGCATTGATCTCGCTGGCCGCCGCGCGGGTTCGCTGTCGAGCCGAAGGTTTGGCATTGGGGTCGCGGGGCGTCTCGTCAAACTGCGATTGTGTCGTGGAGAACTGGCGGAAGTAGCCCCTGAGGGCATATCCTGCGTTGCCCAGCTCTGGCCTCACTCGGTGTAGCGAGCGGAGTGTCTGTGAGCTCATGGCGGCGGTTGGTGGTTGTTGAACCTGAACCTGAACTTATTCTGCTGAAGTGAAGTGGGATGGTCTTGATGCGAAGACCAAAATCTGTCGCTTGATGACTAAGCACACAGCCGCCATATGTCGCAAGGCAAGTATGCTGCGGCCATGCAAATTACCTAGGTATGAGCACTTCGAATCACAAAATAACCAGATCAAAAGTATATTCAAGAAGAAAAAAAACTCCATGTTGAATCTTCTACCAAGAATTGGCTCAAACAAAGTGGGCGCCTCATCTAAAATTGCGGTGGACGCCTCAGAGACGCCCAGCGTGAGCCCATATTGTATAGAGCTCCAGTGAACAATTCCCCAATGCCATGGTTATAGATCCTATCTGCTACAAAGTCTTGTTCATCTACCCATTGATCCCCCCACGTTCATAGCGCCGACATGTATTGAAAAAGGAGAGAAAAGAATAAAGAAAACAAAGAATAATATCCGCCTGCCCAAAAGAAATGCGGCCCATAGCAGGGCGTGATGCCAAGAGACCGTTTCAGGTCTTGGCTCAGACAATTACGTTTTACCGTCCAGATAAGCCAGTCAATTCCTCGCCACGGTTATTACCCCGTGGCTATGGTGGCCACATGCTGTGTTGCCTTGCCATATCAATCACATGGACACATAGCCCCTCTTTCCTGAGAATATGGTATAAGATGTATGGTGTTGCCTGCTGGCATCTTCAAGCCGCCTCCTAGTTTCTTTTTTTGTTGATTGGAAAAAAAAAAAAAAAAAAAAAAAAAAAATAGAATGCAAATACTGAGAGAGGAGAGTGAGTAAAGAGAGCACAGTTCCCTTAAAATTCGCGTCATTAGACACTCTGAGGCATGACCAGCGCAGGCTACCGAATCGTTAGTATATACGTGATTTGACAGCTGAGCAGCTTACTTACAGGACTGTTAAGCATTTGCTGACGCTTATTCCGGCCTTTCTTAATGTGGCTCTTCAGAGCACTGGAGTCGAGAGGTTTGAGAAGCTCAAAGCTGCAAAGCAACTCGGATGATACGGACATGACCGCACCCCAATTATCGAATTCACCGCAATACTATAGATGGTTAGTAGGGTGAACAACATTTGAGCTGTGGTGCATCTCAAAAGAACAAGGAGAACTCACATTTGGTGCGCTAAACACTGTGACTAACACTCGATCGTTAAAGAATTCATACCCGTCTTCTACCACCATGTGGGCGCGGCAGACCAAGTCAAAATCATGAGTTGCAAGGAAATCGGTAATAACCTTCTTTCCAAAACAATAACTGACTCCTCGTTCATTCGCTTCCCAATCTTGCTCCATATCGGCCGGATCGGCCCACAAAAGGTCATTCAGCAACCCATAGTCGGGAACATCGGTGGGCCGTGCAATGTTGCGAATATCGTCCATGTGGCTCAAAGCAGGCGACAAGCCTCCATGGACACAAAAGATCTTTCCGGCCACAATGGCAGCAATCGGAAGCGTATTGAAGCAATCGATAAAGGTCTTCCAGACTTTAATGTTGCACCTTCGCTTACATTCGTCATAGAAGCCGTAGACTCGGGTCACGTTGGCACACTCGTGGTTTCCTCGAAGCAGAAAGAAGTTTTCGGGGAATTTGAGCTTATAGCAGAGCAGTAGCAGGATTGTTTCAAGAGATTGCTTCCCTCGATCGACATAGTCTCCGAGGAAGAGGTAGTTGGACGTTGGGGGGAATCCGCACATCTCAAACATACGGATGAGGTCAGTATACTGCCCATGCACGTCTCCAACAATTTTGACGGGCGCATCGAGCTCCAGCAGCGCGGGCTGGGCCAAGAAGATCTCTCGGACTCGTGCGCATATAGCCATGATTTCCGCGTTCTTGAGACATACGCTCTTGGTGACCTTGCCGGCATATCCAGCGTCGAGTAGTCTCTTGATATAGTCATCAAGGTCCATCTCCTTTATTTCGTCCATGCCCATGGGATCATTCTTGGGCTTCTTAGGCTTCTTGACGGGAGCATCCGCTCGCTTCACTAGAATGGACTGGCCCGGAGGGAGTAAATGCGTATTGAGACTGGCGTTGGCCGACGGAGGCTGGTCGGAAACGTGGTCGACTTCGCCAGAAGCCTGTGCAGCGCTCACATCGTGCGCGCCACTCATGACTGATTCGGAGACTGGGGACGGCGGGGGCAGCCCGTCTTCGTTTGAATTCGCTGCGGACAGGTCGGTCGAGGGGCTTCTTAGCGGGATCGTGTCGGTGCTTTTGCCGGAGCGGGAGATGCTGGAGCGACCACTCCTACCCGACTTGACTGAAGCAGCATCGTCGCCGTTGAGCACAACCGAGTTTCTCGGACTGTCAGTCTTACCGCTGCCGGGGATTTTAGACCGCAGCCCACGGAAAGATCGAGTCGAGTCTTTGGTATCCGACTTGCTAAAGGAAGGATAAGATTGGAGGCCGTCTCCGCCGCCGTGTTTGGAGCCGCCCTCTTTGGAAGATTGGTTGCCCATTGTGGTTCAGATGGATGAGGCTAGAGAGCCCACAGAGTGCGAGGTTGCTGATTTTTCGATACAGCAAAAATTGCGGAGAGAAAAAAAAATGTAGTCGCAAGATTGCCAACGAGGCGAGCAGACCTGGGCTTTTCCAGACCCTGTCGTTGGTCGGATTTGTCGTCTTGCAACAGCGCTCGCGTGGCAAAAGTCGTTGATGGGGGATTTAGAAGAGGATGAGTAACCGCAATGCCAGCCCGTCTTAGGGAGGATGGAATCGTCGACCGAGGTCGGTAAAGAAAGAGGACCGCTGGCTCCTTGGAGCGTCCGTTTTGGTTGTCTTAGGCGAGAGCCTAGGAGGACAGGCCAGCTTGGAAGAGCTTATAGGAGCTCAGTCGGGTCGGAGCGGATGACGTCGTGGCAGCGGCAGCTCGTGACTGGATATTCCGGGTCGAGACCGGCAGCTCTGGAAACAGCGCTCCGGGGTCAGGAACCGCCCACAAGCAGGTCGGGGGTACGATGGTAAAAATGCGAAAGTGGCCTCGGTCGTTGGAAAAAAAAATTCTAGACGGCGGAATCAGCGCGGCCGGTCCGGAGCGATTATGTCTGCATGCGCGGGAGCAGGGCGCAGGAGCGGGGTGGTGTGTGTGAGTGTATGTGTGGATGTGTGTATGTGATATTATAACAATAACAGCAACGAGATTGACTTTGCAAAAATGAAGCACACGCAATGGCGTCGCAGAAGCCAACGCAGCAACGAGAAGAGGCTGTGATAGCAAGGCAATGATAGCAGCCAAGGCACAGCTTCTGCGGGAGACAGCTTGTCCGGGTACTTGAAGAGCTTGTTGGGTGACAGGCGACGCAGGATGCAACAAATACAAGACGAAGAAAAAAAAAGGTACCTTGCAGATCAGGGCCTACGGCCGAAACATGGATCTGTTGGTGCCAAAGCCAAGTCTTGGAAGCACGGCCAGGATGTCTCGACTCGGTTGGACGGTCGCCGCAAAAGATGGGATTGTGATGGAGGAGAGGGAAGAAGAGAATAAGAACGGTATGCACGTACAATTTAGTTTCTTGGAGATACCAAGGCAGCTGAGCGGCTGGTAGGTAGTACTACTAGGCAGATAAGTCTGCTAGATTGAGCGTGCGGAAAACGTGCGGACAGCGTTACGGGCCCGGTGGCGATGCTCACTCGGAGCTCCTATCTCGGCAAGCTTATGGCGGCGAGTGTAAATACGTGCTAACGCCGCCTCGCCTGGCTTAGGTGGGATGGGTGCCGTTGGATCAGGCAATGGCAATAAACATGAAGTAGCAGATGTTTTGCACCTGGCAGACACGATACAGAGAAGCTGCGAGCCGGCGGTGGGGGGGTTCGACCGCTGTTTTATGTAATGCAAGCGTTGCTCTTCCTTGTTTCTCGTCTCCAGCGTCGCCTCTGCGAAGAAAAGAGCACAACGGTGCGGATCGGGCTCTTGGGCAGACGGCTGGTGGGGGCGTGATCCGCAGGCAGCTTCGGTGGAGGCTGGCGTATGCGATCTGCTTGTAATATCGATGTGCCGTGCCGCGGAAGCATCAACAGGAGCAGCAGATACAGTAAATACTAGCTGGCGATCTCGTGCAATGATGGCGACGGAGGAGGGCAGAATCCGAGGCGTTGATAGAAGAGGGCGAAGAGAGGCTAGAGCAAGAGCTACACCCAAGCTATTGTTTGTGAATAGCCGCGGGGTGGATGGCGAAGGAGTCCCAGCCGGGGCCGTGTGACACGAGGCAGCCGCACCTCTGGCATACTGGACACATGTACCCGCGATTAGAGTTTCACACCATACCTCTCACAAGGCGAAAGGCGGCAGACTTGATGCTGGCTCCGGACGAGGCAACGTGCTTCTGGGATGTGGCGGCCTGGGCTGGATGCGGCGAGGCGGAGCTGGTGCCCATCGGGCGCGGACGCAAATACAGGGAGGGGGGAATAGCTGGAAGAGAATAGGAAGACGGAGGGGAAAAGAGAGACAGCGAGGTGGGCCGGACGCCTACAAGGAGCTGTTGCCTGGCCTCCTGCACGAGACGGGAAATAGAGTCATAATTGGCACCGATGCAGCGGAAATGCGCACTCGTGCTGAGCCCGGCGATGCTCCAAAGCAGCACGAAAGGAATTCCCAGTTAACGGCCTGCGATGCCCTCAATGGCGCACAATACCTCGCCCAAGACCCCTGGCCGTTATTGGGCATCTTGGGCGCTGACAGCCAGCCCAGGGCGCTGTAGCGTTCGCCCTAGTGGCCCCCAGCGGCTCCGGGGCCGCCCAATCCCAGTCCGGCCTTGCGCCTTCGCAGACCGAGTCCAGCCCCCACGCCCGGGAACAAAGTCAAGCCCAGCAGCTTGTTTCAGTCGATTGACGCTTCTGTCGTGCCGCTCTTGCAGCTCAGAACATTCAAGTCGTCCGACAAAACGAGCACGTGCTGACGCCGCAATGGGTTTCTGGGGCAAGGCAAATCACGATTTGCGGACTCGAGGCATCGCCAAGTAGGTATTCCTGGGATAACTCTGCGCGTGACAGGATAACTCTGCGAAACCCAGCCTCCTCGTGCCCAAAAGCCACAGGCTTTAGGTGGCGCTTGGCCGCGCACTCTGCTACGGGGTCAAGAGAATAACCTACTTACCACACCGATGACTCTTCGATCGCATACATATCACGAGGAAAATACGGAGGCAGCAAAACTACAACGGCATCGCATCTTTCGTTGGCGGCTCCTTGGCTGTTCTTCTATTGGTGGCTCATATCCCGATTGCGCAACAGCTGAGCCTCATAACCACGACAACATCCTTCGAAGGATGTTCGTGCCGAGATGGAATTCCCGGCTCTCTCCGTCCGATATCGTGACATCTTCACGAAAGTCTGGCAGCGCAGAAATAGCCCCCAGAGAGAAGCGAAGGCACGTATATTGCCAGGCGGCTTGTCCCGATTTGTTTGTTCGGGATGTGCCGTTGACGTATATGTTGACGTTGTACCGACATCCCTAGCCTCGGGCCTCGACTGCTGTTGCAACTTCTATTGCGATACAGATAGTTGTATGTACGAGAAACAAGTTGTCGATGGGATCAAATACAGAGTTCACGGGCCATTGACAGAGATATGCGTTTCGTCGTAGCTCCTAGCATCCTCTCGTAAGTGCGACAAGCACTGTGTCGTTGAAGAAGAGCCTCAAGATATTTCATATTCTTTACCGCCTTTCTGATGTGCATCAACCGCCTAATGCTCGATCCCTCTCTGGTTCTTCCAAACAAACTGTGGCCCGCTTCAAGTGCCACTTCGGGAGACACCCGCATGCTCCTCTTTGTGGCGTTGAAGATGGTATACATTTGTTTTCGTAGCCGTAGGGGGTGCGTTCGTAGGGAGGCTTATATTGCCACTCTTTAGAAGCGGTGTTGCAACAACAATCCGCCTCGAAGCATCTTGTTCTTGACATTGGCTCTGAACCAAGATATGCTCATCGACGTATTACAGCATTTCCATTCTACGCTCAAAGGTCTTCTTTGCGGTGTGATGTTGCTGCCTCTAGATATTCCGGCTACAGAGCGGCCTACATTAGGGCTGCAGCAGCGTCAGTTGGCCATGCAGGAGGACCATAAAATGAACACCAGGCGTAATGCTTAAGCATCTGGTGCTCACAGAAGAGGAAAACAAGGTCAGGGAGGATGAGTAATCGCTCTTTATTTTAATTTCCGACTTTAAAACAAAAGATAAGAGCTAGAAGAGAGCAGAGCAATAGTCAACAATAGTAAGACGATTGAAACAGAGAGACCCGGAAAGGCAAGTAAGCGCGGGAGGCTCAAGTCCTACGAGAAACGACAAGCGACGAAACGAAATTGCGACGAGACCAAGACGGGCTCGCAGCCAGAAACCAAAACGATTCCTTCAAGTTCTTAACAAGCACAGAAAAAAAATAGTACGCCTAGTAGGTTATCACAGGCTCTGCTTATCCAGATTCCGCCGCTATCGAGTACGTGTAAGCCACCCGTGCCACGTTTTCCCCAATCAGCCCAGTCTGAGGCAGTCTGCGTTTCCGCTTGGCCAATTGGGGAAAAGGGTTGGGATTTAAGGTGTGGAAACAACACGCGCGCTGCTCTTCTCGGCGCAAACCAGCGAGCAAGCAGATCTACTATACTAGTACTCGTAGTATTGATGCAATGTGAATCTCCTTCTCATGGATGGAATCTCCAAAGAGAGGGGAACTTGCTGCTACAGTAGATATCGAAGTGGGCTAAAATTAGAAATCACCAGTTCACCTCACAGCCCAGCTGGCGAGCATTAGCCCCGTCACTAATCGCTGCTAGCAGTGGCACTAGCAGTCCTCTGTTCCCAGCCAGCTTCTCAGGCTGTGTTGTATCTACCCTGCAGTAAGAGCGCAGCTTCGCGGTTTCATGAGATGCATTGCCTGGCTCGTTTCTCGACGGCCAAGGGTGTTCGCCAAAGCACTTTTCTTTTTCTTTTCTTCTGGAGATTGGGGCGTTGGCCAAGAGCTGCCGTGCGGGAGACTCAACGCCCAAATAATGTCTGTGCTACTCTCGGGTGTAGACATCCGCGCACAGTCAGAGCTAGGACGGCACGATCAGCGCTCAAGAACCACAGAAAATGCGCTTGAATGTCCCCAGCCGTTGTTGTCGTCGTCAGCAGGCCCACGCCCAGAGATTCGAAGAAAAAAATCGCCGACTCAGGGTTCACTGTGTCTATTGCCACGGTCTGGGCCAGTTCATGAAGATCCGGAAGCCACTTTGCTGCCAGATGGAGGAAGAGATTTGCGCTTCGTGCGCTGTCCTGGTGCTCGCACCAGAGTTTTGGCCACCCTGATGTCGATGGGCTCGAGATATGACGTTGGCTGCCAAGCTGCCAGGATGCATTCGCGAGTCCAAACCTGCATGCCCCTGGTCTACGAAAGACAGCTTTCTTTAGCGGGGCACAGGCGGTGGTATTGATGCTACTTTGCTGCTCCTACTGTATGTGAAAAGTTACCCAATCTTGTCAACATCGTACAGACCAGGGCAATACGGGAATGGGATATTGTCTTGAGGATTAGCTCGACCCCTGGGAGGCCGCAGCGACGGCCCAACAATCACTCATCAGCATGTTCGTTGTTTGGGACGCTTTGCTCGAGCATTACTCAATGCGCGTTGGGCTCTGCCAAAATAGCACGGAACTGCGTCTTTCCACCTCACTAGAGTGCTCAAATGCAGAAACATGGTGCTTACTGCTAACTGTCTGCCAAAGGACCTTTACTCGTACTAGCTAGGGCAGCGCCGTGCCTGGAGAAGCACCAGGGGCCGATATTTATAGCTGCTTGGTGACTATGCGTGCGTTCGTCCGTCTATTTATGGCGGGCATTACTAACGGCGCCATCATCATCACGGCCCTGGACTCGCGCAAGCACAAGCACCAAAAGGCCATTCCCGTGCTAGCAGCAGCTCTCGGGGCAAGCCCAAGTGCCCCAGCCACCTTTTACGCGGTTCTGCTGAGTTCTGCTGAGCACGAGCAAATCCTATAAGCCCCAGGCATGGGTCCGGCCCAGGTGCGCTTTTTTAAGCATTGCGAGCGCTGGAGCTGAGCCATTGGCAGGGCAGGATCCCGCTGGATCGTCTCTGAATCTCGCACTGCCCGCTCCACTCCCCCCTCCCGGCCACAGCAGAGCAGCTTTGGTTACTGCGCCACCCACTCGCCGCATGTCACACAGCCCACTAAAAAAACATGTAAGCAACTGAGCCGACGCTGCTTCAAGCCCGCTCCAAGCTTTTAAAACCACCCGGTGCCCAACTCGTATATCAGTCCCTTGTTGCTGCTGATTCCCTTCTCATCGCATTCCCCATCGTTTCATTCCATCTTGTTTTGTGCGAGTGCATTGACTCGACATTCGTTTTCTTTGCTCGGGTCGAACTCTACTCATCAACACCGACCAACCACCCCTCGTTTCTACATCAGAGCCACTCTCTCTGCCCAATAGGATACCCCACCGATAACCAGAAAAGAAAAGGGAAGAAAGACGACAGAATGGGTGTCGGCCGGTTTTTCTGCGTGGCTCTGCCACTCATCCTCACCATTGCCTCTCTCGGCACGCTGCTCTATGCAGTCCTCGCCGGCGTGGCCCACGAAAAGGTCAGGCTGGTGCAGGTCGACCTCAGCGAGCTGAGCATCAACCCGACGAGTATAGGCGGCGATCTCTTCAAGCGAGCCGACTTCAGCATGAAGCAGACCAAGGTTGGCAACATCACCGCAGAGGACCTCGGCCTCCACAAGTACTACGACGTCACGCTCTGGGGATCTTGCTCCTCTGACGACAACAAGAAGTTCACCTGCTCAAAGTCCCAGTTTGATTGGGCCTCCAAGCAGATCAACACGACTGATATCCAGGAGGGCGGTGCCACCATCAAGCTGCCCAAGGACATCAAGGACGCCATCTCGGCCTTCCAGAAGCTCATCAAGTGGTCCGAGATTGTCTTCATCATTGCCCTCATTGCCCTTGGCTTTGAGCTGCTCATTGGCATCTTCTCAAACTTCTCCCGGGCCGTTTCCTGCCTGACGTGGTGTGAGTCTGCCTTCACCACCGCCATCCTCATCATTGCCGACTCGCTCGCCACTGCTACCGCCGCTGTCATCGCCGGTGTTGTCAACGGCTCCAAGCACCTCTACGGCGCAAAGGTCCACATCGACGGCCGCTTCCTGGCCATTATCTGGATCAGCGCCGCCTTCAGCATCGGTGCCAGTCTCTTCTGGATCTTCACCATCTGCTGCTGCGCTCCCGAGAAGCGCCAGAAGAGGAACCGCGACCACCACTCCGATGGCGAGAAGCTGATCCCCTCTGGCGGATTTGGATCTCGCGGATACGCTCCCCTTGGCGAGCAGACTGGCTACACCTCTGGCGCTCCCAAGTTCAACTCGGGCTCTGGCCGATCTGATCTTGCTTACGAGCCTTACTCTCACCGAGCCTAAATGGACTCGGAAGGGGTTTTGACTAGACGTGGTAATTAAAACGATATGAACAAAAGGAACTTGGCGTCCTTTTGTGGTGCGGTGCGATCTCTTTCTTTTAAAGATTTTTCAGACCATCTGTAAGAACAAAAGAACACGAGAGAATGGATGCTTAGTGCTTGCTACTATGCGTTTTTATTTAACATTCCTTTGCATGGCGTTTGGTATATTTGTCAGTACAGGATGGCTACGGGAAGTGGCACCAGCAGTTGGTGATTGGATACCCAAGATGGCGGGGAACAATCTGTAAATAGAGTATAGCGGATACACTTATCAATGACTGAACGACAAGAAAACTTTCAAAACTTGCTGATTGCGAATTATGTGTTTGTAAATGTAAACATGCGTATTGTTGTGGCTGTAAATAAGAGCGTTGAATGTTTGGATATTTGACGTTGACATGTGCTAGTGAGCTGGTGGTGGCCTTACTCAGTAGACAGACGCATGCACAAAATTTTCTAACGCCAAATATTTCACCACGCATTTCGACGAAGCAACGTCGCCAGCATTTGAGTCATTGCTGAATGTCTGTATAACAGAGAAACATCACTGAGCCTGTGGCTCATATCAGCATAAAGAGCCGCTGCGCCTATCCAACGACTCTGCCGGCATCATGGTTCGTCTCTGCATCAAATTTTTAAACTGCCCCTCTCTCACTCAGCATCCAAGCATCTGAACTCATCCACCACAACTGCCCCCCTCACATTCTTTCTTTACCATGACAAGGGCAATAGCTAATGAACTGTATCCCAAGACTGCAAGCCAGATCAGATTAAAACGAGATCTCGCTCAGGACCCTGTCACGGCTTTGGCTCTACACCGCGCGCCGACTGGGAAGCTCTTCGTCTTCGCCGGCCAAGACTCTGACCTTTTCGTCTACGAGGCGAAAAATGGGCGCCACAAAGGCCGCTTCATCTCTCGCGTGAGCGTCTTTGTCGACCAGCCTATCCATGGCATTTCCGTGCGGCATGGCCAAGTTCTTGCGTGGGGGTTCTGCCACGTCGCCATCCTCTCTGTTGAGAGCCTCATTCGAGAGGATGATGGGAATGATTCTGCGGATAGTCGAGCTGCCTCTGTGATAGCCAGGGCGACGGCTCCTGATTGGATATATCATGGCGCTTTTTCAGAAGCGGACCCTTCTGTTGCTGTTCTGGCTACGGCTCACAACGAGGTCATTCCCTTGAAGTATTCTCATCGTACGGGGGAAATTGTCCTCGGTGCCGTCATTGCGCCCTCAAGGCCGATGCTCTATTCCGCTCATCTTAGTTGGGTATCAAATGACACCGTCTTGGTCGCCGGCGGAACCGTGTTTGGTCACGTCGTCGTGTGGAAGTGTCATCTGCTAGAGGGCGGCAAGTGGTCAACCGAAACGCTATTCAATCTCGAAGGCCATGAGGGATCCATTTTCGGCATGGATATCTGTACGATTACGCTTTCTGACGGGAGCAAGGTACGGATGGTTGCCAGCTGTAGCGACGACAGAACGATTCGCATATGGGACATTACAGAGACAGAAAACAAGGCCCATCCTCAAGCCCTCCAGCCCAATCACGTCATCAATACCGGCTTCGGAGGAAACGATATTGAGCGTGGCGACAGTGTCTCAGCTTCTGATAAGGAGGGCACTCCCATTGCAGCTGTAATGGGACACGCATCACGCATATGGGGAGTCAAATTCGGTCCAGAATGCGGCGAGAACGCCTTGTCCGTCTATTCCTTTGGTGAAGACGCAACAACGCAGAGATGGCGCCTTGAGATTAGCCGTGATGCGTCGGCTAGAGAGCACAATCCCAGCAGCTCAAGATTGGTAACTGGGAAAATGTCCCATAGCAAAACATTCTCCCTGCATAACGGCAAGCACCTTTGGTCAAGGGCCATGCTGGCCGAAGACAAGGCTTTACTCATTGCTACTGGTGGCACAGACAGCCAAATCTGTCTCATCGAAGAGCCCGTCCTGAGCGACAAATCATCAAATAATGTCGGCGGATCATTGGTTTTGGATGCCAGCGACATTCTCAAGGGTCTTGTATCTTCAAAGGAGATTATCAGTCGCTATGATTTCCTCTCTCATGACCATATCCTTGTCACTACTAGCCATGGAAAGCTTCTCTTGGGATATCTGAAAGAATCCCACGCCGATCCAAAGTGGGAACAGGTCAATGTTCCCGAGGAGCTACAAGGAGAGGTGAAGCTTTGTTACGTTGTAAAAGCCATTGATCCCACCGCCGCTCTCCTGGGCACGACGAGCGGAAATGTCTACCATTTCAGCCTTTCATCAAAGAGCATTACTCACGTGGCTTCTATGCAGGGTAAAATTACAGACATGACTTGCCTCTTGAATCAGAATAGGGATGGATCGAGCCCTCCTTTGGCAGATGTATTGGTCTTTCTTCACGGAAGGGCGGATTCCCACTACTTTTCCATTGACATCTCTACGGGTGGCATCCGCAGCCAAGCACAAACCAAGGGGCTCGACCCAAGGTTTGTCCCTACTGCGGCTGGGAAAATTGACGATCTGCTCGTCATTGGATCTCGGCATGGATGGCTGTCAATTCTAGATCATAAAGACGACGAAACATACAGCCCAATCCTAGATGTTGCAACAAGAAGCCGCGATACAATCACCGCCATTCTCCCGTTGCCCCCAAAATCAGGCTCACAGCATAACTCTCGCTACATCCTCGTCATTAGCCGCGATGGAAAATACCGGATATATGAAATAGAGCGCCAACCAGAACGCGTTCTTCTTCACCTGCGACACGAAACTTCACCACCCTTTGGACCCATGATTGCGGGCGCGTGGTTTACCCAAGACACTGTACCCGAGCTAGTATTATACGGGTTTAGAAGCAAAGACTTTGTCATTTGGAACGAGACACGACGAGAAGAATTGGCGACAATCGAATGTGGCGGAGCGCATAGGACGTTCCAGCTGACATACAGCAAATCGGTACCTGGCCGCTACCGTTTCGCCTTTACCAAGACATCAAAACTGTCCGTCTCTTCATCAGACCAACTGAGGCACGAGTGGGTGAAGAGTGGAATCCACGGAAGAGAGATTCGGACTCTGAGCTCCAACGGGCGCTATATAGCAACAGGTGCCGAGGATACTTCCATCCGCATATGGGAATATCAACCTGCTGGAGACGGCGCACAGGCAGATTTACGATGTGTGGCAGCTATGAAGACTCACATTACAGGCCTCCAAAAGCTTGCCTGGCTAGGAGACGATTATCTCTTCAGCAGCGCCGGCAATGAAGAGTTCTTTGTATGGCGGGTGCAGAACTTGGAGTCTGATTACAAAGGCCTAGCAGTTGTCTGTGAAGGCGTTTTTGCAGACAAAAGTGTAGATGCCGACCTCCGTATCATGGATTTCGATGTCTGTAAATCCAGTAATGGACATGGAATAATAGTAACAATGGGATTTTCGAATTCAGTGTTGAGGACGTATCGCTACACAAGCGACAACGGCCGATTCGAACTCCTTGCAAAGGGAACATACACGGGGGCATGTCTCACCCAAACGCGCCATCTTAGCATGCGCAATCAGCTGCCATTACTCCTCACAGCATCCACCGATGGCCACCTTGCCCTATGGCGGACTGAGCCAGACGAAGGGGCCCAGCACAAGTATGTGCTAGAACAGATAGTGCCGTTGCACCAAAACAGCATCAAAAGTCTAGACATGATGAAATCAGGAGAAGGAGAGGGGTATCATGTGTTTACCGGGGGCGACGACAATAGCGTGGGAGTAACATTGCTCGGCCAGATCTCGCGCGATACAGACACTGCTAGCTGGACTTTTCTCAAGCGAGGCATCGTGCGCAAAGCTCACGCTGCAGCCATCGCAGGCGTTCTATTAGTCCGACGCGGCCCAGAACTGCTGGGAGTAAGTGTAAGCAACGATCAGCGCGTGAAGCTGTGGAGCATTCCCAGCAGCGAAGATGGAAACATCAAGCTTCTTAGGGGAGAATGTATCGGCGTGGCAGACGCAGGAGACATTGCAGCCATTGGCGGACCAGAGAGCGATACGGCGACGGTAATGTTTGCAGGAATAGGGCTTGAAGCCTGGAGTTTGGAGTGAGCCGTGGGCTTTAAACAAGAGACCATCGAGTAGCTGCCTAACAAAAGCCACCTGCTCTGCGTGGCCCATCGCATAGCTGAAATTTGAGGCTGCTCGGCGGGGCTATAAAAATATCACCGTTTTCTGCAAAGGCCCCATCGCGTAATCGGTAATACGGCCACTCCGTACGAACCAGATGTGCGGTTTCTCGGCGTTGGGAGGGCGTCGCTCTTATCCCCAAGGCACTCGGTCCAGCGAATGGCAGGCTCCGGCAGCCACAGTTCCGGTATCCTGTCTAGTCGATGCTGTTTTGGGGAGCAAAGAGAAAAAGGGACGAAGCAGGTGGGATTAGCGCAAAGATGGCACATGTGCCCTTTTTGAAGCTATCCCATGCCAAGAGACATGCTCAAGGATCTTTGATATAGGACTAGCAGTAGCGACATCATATCTATGTCGTCATGAATCGGCAATTACTCCAATAGGGAGTAGACAAATCCGCCGGTGGATTCTGAGCATCTGTCAACGTGGACTGAATGCTAGACGTTGGGTACCATTTTGTGGGCATCAGACACGAGCATTAGCTCCGTGCTGACTTGATAAGACATGAGGCCTCTGAAACATCCTTCAAGGGTCTTTATTAAATGAGCGAGAGAGACGCTGGAAAGAATGAAGACTTTGGGGAAATTGAGACAGTTTCGTCTCAGCTGCCAGTCACAATCAGTTCAGCATCAATTGACGCAGCACGCGAAGAAATGCGGAAAAAATATAGGCAGAAATGTGCAGATGTCTCCTTCCCTCTCAGCGGTCCACTATCACGATAGATACGGCAGTCGCGTTCGTAAAACCCATCCCCACCGCTTTTATAGACATGCATACGTACCTTGGGCAGAATTTATAGAATTTGTTCCCAAAAAAAAAAAAAATACAACTGCACCCTACCAGTGCTGAAGATTCCTGGAACTAAGCCATCGATAATCCAATTCTGTAGCACAGAGTGCTTGCGGTGTCTCTCAAGGGCGTCGAACCAAGCGAGGAGCACAGAAACACTCCATACCGGTGCGCAGCAGACAAGGGACTGCGGGAACTAAGCAAGGATCCTCCCGAACGCCAGCGAAAAAAAGATCCAGCGACCTCGTATTCAGAACCCACGCCTGGTAGCGTGTTTGTGTGTCTTGGCGGGCTTCTGCAATGCAGAAATAGATATAACGAGCCGTTGTCGAAAAGAGGGAAAAAATAAGATCTATACAGAGACTGACGCGGGTGGAACCGTTGACGTTATAAAGGTAGAGACAAGGTACGAAGCCTCTTTCCGCTGCGCACAATCCCTTTATTTCAATTTGATACCCGTCCTTCTAAATTGCTCCAACTGCTGTTCTGTTTTTCTTTCACCGGTTTGTTGGCACGTTGGTGGCACAAAGGAAGGAAGCCACTGTTTGTTCGAAGCCGAGGACAAGCTTGTGCCAGGTAGCCATCACATGCATAAATAGGCTGCTGGGATGCTAATTGACGCAAATCGCAGCCACTTCTGACAGATCTGATCTGATAATCCGAAAATCCATATATGCGCTTATATATATATCCATATACACGCTCGCCAGAATCCGCAAGCACGAGCCGTGAAGAGTTGGAGACTGATCAAGAGTTCCTGCCGCCATCTGCGCCTAAAGTCTGTTGACGAATCTACGACGAACTTCCTCCTTTCATCATTCCTTCGACTGTCAAGCTGCCGAGAGAGATCAAAAAACAAAGGAGAACGGCGCTCTATAACGGCTGGCGGCTGAAGTTTGAAATTCTCCCCACTGCTTCTTCTCTTCGACCTTTCTCTCCGCCAGAGATCCCTACCTCCCATATCACTCTCGACCGCAGATTCCCTCCGTTGCGAAAACCTAGGGCTGCGACGAGTTTTGAAAGAGGCAGCCCTCATTTTCTCTCCTGCGATATACATCATGAAATCGGTATTCCTGTGGATAGTATCTGCGATCCTGCAAGCATCGCTTGTTGCTTCGGCACCTCTTGGACCAACTGGCCCATGTGCAGATGTAAGAGCTTCTACTCTAAACTATCTGAACGCAAAATGCTGATTTTCTATTTCGTGTAGGCAAAAGTCGATGCCATCCTCCGAGGCGACATGGATCCATCCGAGTGTTGCTCGTACGGCAGCTGTAAAGGCGACGTCGTCGTCTCGGTGGGCGAATAAAGCCTAGCCCACGACATCTGTGTAATGTTGGGTCTCGCTTGAGAATACCTTGGTAGCACCGCCAACAAAGCACAAACGAGACCTAGAGCATGATGGCAACGAACTACTTTTACACTATACCGTTCCGAAGGAATGGATTGATACACAAGACTACTGTAACATCAGGGAGCAGAGGCATATTTTGGGGGCAATGGGCATTGGCGTTTTAGGGAGAATTGTGATATCGGCGTACAAATGGAAAACCAGAAAAGGAAAACAAATCAAAGAGCGATTGGTAATTGTTTAGGACTACCGCTCCAAAAACTATGGAGATGTTAGAGCAGGGCCAAGTCTAATACACACATTATTAGCCTGATGATAAGGTGTCATTGATGTATGTTCTCTTAGGTATGAATGAAAGCTACTTGCATATCGTCTGTGGCGTAGTTGGAATGATGCTAGTGATTAAAATGGCAAATATACGCGAGTTTGTTCACCGCGACTGTCCAATTGTGTGTGAAGGCAAACGATATGATGCAAAACTTTTGTACTCCCAGCTGTATAACCAGGTCTGTAGCAAAAGTCAAACTCACAAATATGTAGGTATAGTTGTACTAAGGCTATCTACATGAAATGAGAAAAGGGATTCTAAAGGAAAAAGCCAGGCAAACTGAGCAACACGGTTGAACGATGAGAAAACGAGATCAAAAGAAGCCAAGACTAATTTCCAATAAAAAACATCTTCGTCGAGCGCATCTGTAGTAGATCAAGCTGTGTGTTCAGAGTTCATAATACTAATTAACCACGCTTGGTTTTAACAAGAACCAGCGTGAATGGTTTAGTGGTAAAATTCTCCGTTGCCATCCGAGCAACGTCGGGGAGCCCTGGGTTCGATTCCCAGTTCACGCAGCGTTATTTCTTTTTTGCCTTCCCTTTTTTTTTGCTTTTCCTGTTCAACAGACTAACCTTCCATCGTCTCTCTCAACGTAGCTTTTGCTTCTACAATTGGCAGTTAAGCCGTGTAACCAACCAGTCGGCAAGCCTGCATAAGAAACTTCAACACAAAAAACTCGTCTGCCTAATAAAGTGGCTACGAACGAAGGATGATCTGGCACCAGACTAACTCCTGCGGCTACCAAAGGGGGAGAAGAACAAGAAACAGATCCACGGCCCTTATCACTATCACATACTGTAGCAAATACAGTAGGTAGACGAACGAGGTCACCAGACAAGGCTGCCCGGTGTGAGGGAAGCAAGCGCCGGTAGAATGGAACATGCCTAAATTCAAGAGAGAATCAAAGATCCACCGAGTTTATACCCGTACCAGTCAAAAGTCGTCGCTACGGGGCTTTGGTGATCTAATGTGGGGGAAAGACCGAGAGAAAAAAGAGGTCGGCGTGGAAGGAGACCAGAAACGTTGTTGTGTCGGTGGTGTGTATGGAGCACAGTCATGTCTGTGTAAAGCCCAATGAGGCGAAAGTCTAGATTTTTTCCGAAGGGTGATTTCCTCATTAGTGTACTCATGGCGGATATCTATAGAGAGGCCTGGCGGATAAAGCGGTTGAACACGCACAAAGTTGCCTAGGTACAGTATGCGGGGTGGACATTATCCAAGGGCCGCCCTTGAGCTTGAACCTCGTATAAGTTGCAAAAACTTCAGGTCAAAGACCAATGCTGCTATATCGCCAGCTCGTATGAGCGGTGCTGTCGTATATCTCGAGCATCTGAGCAGACGGATAATCTTGCCATGATAGCTGCAAACCTCTCGGTCCACACTCGTGGCGCTGTTTGCTCGCCGCCACCGCGGTGATTGGCGCGGGTCAGGACCGGTCCCCGTCTCTACGGCCCCGGACGGTCTGGCTGCGATTGCGCTTAGGCATTTTCCGGGTCCAGTATCAATCCGCCGGAATGGCCATGGCAAGACATTGGTTCTTCTCCCTGAGCCACTTATTTTATAAAGCTAGCATTTCAGAATTTGGCTGTCGGGGGGCTCGCCGCCGTCAGGTTCTCGTTCGGGAGTTGATGAACCCCACCTTAAGCTCGCGGCGCATGAGCGGGACGGAGGGGGTCAGGAGGAGGAGGAGGCTTGTTTGTGGTTAGGAGCGGGTTGGAGGAATTTCTGGGTATATAGATGCCTTACCTCTCATAGCCGACGTCGGTTCCTGGACCCTGAATAGTAAAAAAAAAAAAAAAACAGAGAGTATAAATATATAGGCTCGCTTTTCCTTCGCTGATCTCTTCTTCCTTTTGATCATAACTCTGCGTTTGCAAGCCGAGATCCTCAGTTAGCTCCTTGTCTTCAACTTACCACACATACACCATGTCACCTTCTGTCGTTGATGACGCCCCCAAAGCCGGAGGGGCAGCCACCTCGTTGAAGCCCAACATCGGCGTCTTCACAAACCCAAAGCACGACCTCTGGATAAACGAAGCTGAACCCAGCGTTGATGCAGTCAAATCTGGAGCCGGCCTGAAGCCCGGTGAGGTGACCATTGCCATCCGCAGCACCGGCATCTGCGGGTAAGTGATGCTACCACACGAAACATAGAGTGACTGATGGCTAATCGAGCACATGCGTCTAGTTCTGACGTTCACTTCTGGCACGCTGGCTGCATTGGGCCTATGATTGTAGAGGACGATCACATCCTCGGCCATGAATCAGCTGGTGAAATCATCGCCGTCCACCCCAGCGTCACGAGTCTCAAGATTGGCGATCGCGTTGCTGTTGAGCCCAATGTCATCTGCAACGCTTGCGAGCCCTGCTTAACGGGCCGCTACAACGGCTGCGAAAAGGTCGAGTTCCTATCTACGCCGCCGGTGCCGGGACTGCTCCGACGCTATGTCAACCACCCGGCCGTTTGGTGCCACAAGATTGGCAACATGTCTTATGAGAATGGTGCGCTGTTGGAGCCCCTGAGTGTGGCTTTGGCCGGCATGCAGAGGGCCAAGGTCCAGCTTGGTGATCCCGTCCTGGTCTGTGGAGCTGGGCCTATCGGACTGGTATCCATGCTTTGCTGCGCTGCGGCCGGTGCTTGCCCGCTCGTCATCACAGACATCTCCGAGAGCCGCTTGGCCTTTGCAAAGGAAGTCTGCCATCGCGTAATCACACACAAGATTGAGATCGGAAAGTCGGCCGAGGAGACTGCCCAGGGCATTGTTGGAGCCTTTGGTGGCATTGAGCCGGCCGTCACCATGGAATGCACCGGTGTCGAGAGCAGCATTGCGGCCGCCATCTATGCCAGCAAGTTCGGAGGCAAGGTCTTCATCATTGGTGTTGGCAAGAATGAGATCAACATTCCCTTTATGCGGGCGAGTGTGCGAGAAGTCGATATCCAGCTGCAGTATCGATACAGCAATACCTGGCCGCGAGCTATCCGCCTGATCGAGAGCGGCGTCCTTGATTTGTCCAAGTTTGTCACACATCGTTTCGCATTGGAAGACGCCATTAAGGCGTTTGAGACTTCGGCGAATCCCAAGAGCGGCGCGATCAAGGTTATGATCCAGAGCCTGGATTGAAGATTTGCGTGAGTTATGAGTTTCATGAAGAAAGGGCTGAGGCGTAATGGATTGGCGAAACAATAAACTGTTTGGAGGGCTTGCAAGAATTAAATATCATTGACATATAAGAAAGATTGGACCGGGTGACCAACATATCTGCTCATCAATTTACACTTTGAGCATCGTTTTCATTCCTTATGCTTTTCTCGTTTACCCTTCTTCCCTGGGCTTTGTGTATGTTGCCTTTGAGACTATGAGATGCCATGCATGAACCAGTAATGATGACTAGGCGAGTCGGAAGGCAAATAAATCAATGAAATGAAAGGGGAATAGAAAGAAAGAAGAAAAAAGGGAAAATAAATTCATGATCCATCTGAAAGCCATGGTGTGCCTTTGGGCGGTACCTCCCAATGTGAGCGCCCAGAGTGCGTGCGGCAAGTACTCCCCATATTTTGGGCAAATGGAAGGTTCGCAGCAAGCAAGCGCTCCCCTCCGAAAGTGCTTTCCTAAAACGGGCCAAGCCCCCACACATCACACCTTTCGGCTTTGCGACCTCACGAAATCTCCCGAGCTTTTTTTTTCTCCCTCATACAGAGTATCCAAAAACCAAAAAAAACCAAAAAAATCCCCATCAATTGCCCGTCCGCCCGCGCCCGCGCAAAGGAGAGCGATTCTGCTGCGAAACGAGACGATCCGCGTCAACGAAGCTCGCCCGCCTTCCCCTGGACTGCTCCTTTTCCGTCCATCCGCAACAGAAAACGACCGCCAAAATGTCTTCGTCACTTGCTCGTCCCATGCTCCGCTCGCCGGCTCTGCGCCAGCTTGCGTTCCGCCGCAGCGAGAGCACCGCCGCCAACAAGGCCTCCGAGACCGCCAAGGACGCTGCCGCCAAGGCCAAGGAGTACCAGGCAAAGGCTGCGCAGGGCCTGTCGCGCGTCGCCGGCGCTGCTGGACCTGCCATTGCCGGCGCTGCTCGTGGCGTCACCAACGCGCTCGGCAGGGTCGGTGGACGCACCGGCAAGCTGGTCAGCTTCGTTGAGAGTACGTTGTTGCGCCTCCCCCCTAATCAGGTTCCGGTTGCATTGGTTGCTGACCCGTGAGCGCCAACTCTGCAGAGCAAACCCCTCAAGCCGTTTACTACGGCAAGGTCGCCCTTGAGACCGGCAAGATCGTCTTCCACGCCCAGAAGATGAGCCCTCCGTAAGCGACTCGCCTTTTTGCATGCCGCATCTTGTGGTACTAACCCGTGCCGTAGTTCCGTTGCCACCTTCCAGTCCTTCTACCAGTCCCTGTGGAAGTCCATCCAGAACGGCACCATCCTCAAGTCTCCTCAGAACCTCCTCCAGCAGGTCCGCAGCCTGACCCCCGGCCAGCTCGTTGCTGGCGGCGTCATCTTCGCTGAGTGCCTTGGATTCTTCACCGTTGGCGAGATGATTGGCCGATTCAAGCTCATTGGCTACCGAGGAGAGACTGCCTCCCACCACTAAATATGTTATGGGGCATATATAGTTCTACGATTTTCAAAAAAAAGGTCAAGCATACCGAGCATTGACAATCTAGGCCTGGGCGTTTTATTGGGCCAGATGGAGCATGAGAGTTGTCCGTGGTAGAAAAAAAAAGGAGAGTGAGACGAAGAGATGACTAGGAACCCTGTGTTCGCAAAAACACGCGCGCTCGCATCCACACGCAAAAGCACGCATATCATACACAAAAATCACGAAAATCGGCATGTACGGATAGATAAAGAGGAACGGAATAGAGGAAAATCGTGGTTGGCATCACAAACTCCAACTGGTGAAGCAAAAAAGGAAGTCAGGTGTAACCAAACCGGTTGGGGAAAAAAAAGGGGGAGAGGAGCTAGAACAATGCGTGGTCGAGCAAGACGAAGCGAGGATCGGGAGGGGAATAAGGAAGGGCTTTGGCTTGGACATTTTGTTTTATTTCGGGGAACCCTCTTTTCCCGTGTGTATTGGCTGTATCTGGCTGTGAGCACTTGGTTTTTGACATTTCCCCCCCTTTTTCCTTTGTTATCACGTGTACATCAGAGACCTGCTTGATGCTATAACAGCAGCAGCAGCTACTTTAATCCATGACAAAATTCTTCGGGATGCTCAAGTCCAGTCTCTCTCTCACAAGCCGTCATAATCATGTGTGTTAGTCAAGTGAGATATCTGCATACCAATCTTTGGCCGCACCGAGGTAAGTTGAGCCAAGACTACCCAACCCGCCACACCTGACATGTAACATTCGTACAACATCGTGGCTTAAAGGCCCAGAGCCGACTGGTCCCCTTCTTACTTCGCCTTGGTCAAGAGGGTAGCACTGCTGTAGTCGATCTTTGCGTCTTGGAGCCAAGAACATACATGCGCGAAAACGCCCCTCTTTTGCTTTAAAACCCACCCTGCCAGTCACCGAAATTTGCCCTTGCATATGTGTATAGGTAGCACAGCGTCTTTGTACGCCCGGCGTCGAGAGATGGTCAGGGGCAATGCCGTTTTACGCCATAATCCGAGAGACAAGACTGCTTTATCGCATCCGACAGCCGCTCTCCCCTTCCATCACGGTAGGTACTAGGTACTAGGTACTAGGTACTATTACAAATCGCCAAGACGTACACAAGGCTGCGTAGGTATACGGAGGGGAGAGCCTCCACTTCA
This sequence comes from Trichoderma sp. CBMAI-0020, assembly GCA_030708095.1. Classification (NCBI taxonomy): domain Eukaryota; kingdom Fungi; phylum Ascomycota; class Sordariomycetes; order Hypocreales; family Hypocreaceae; genus Trichoderma; species Trichoderma sp. CBMAI-0020. Next base: position 3,807,757 of record JAJNCI010000001.1, read on the forward strand.
TTTCCATCTTTTATTAAGAGCTCTTGTTATGCCAAGCATTTTTCTCTATGCTTCTCTCTTCCTCCCGGTTTACTTACACACCCCGGGCTGGGCGGATCTGGCCAGGTTACATGGTGTGTGTATCGAACCAGGATCAAATACTGTCGACCAACATCGCAGTACGGCCGCAAAATACCGTGCTGAGGCATGGAGTTGGATGGTTTGCAATTACGTGGTTATACCACACAAGGCAAAGCAAGCAAGGAAAGGATATTGTGAGCGGAAAGAATGATCCTTTTCCAATTCTATATGGTTACCCCCAAACGCTAAATTGCACACAACACTCTCTATCATAAACATGGATCATGCTCTCAAAGCCGCGATACCCGGTAAATCATCTCATCCACTGACACTGGAAGACGAAGGTGCCATGGAATCTGGTCCTTGGATTTTCCTTGCTTCATGCAAAGCCGTTTATAGTGTCGGTTATTGACCATACTCGGGCTATTAGCTCAGCCAAATAGGTGGGCATCGGATCGCAATCGCCTCAAAAGGCCGAGGTTTTTTTATGTCGAGCGTCACCAAGATGATCCACGAGGAATAGTAATTTTGCTTTACCCTCGTTATGATCAGTGATTTTGGTCAATGTCACAGCCAGCATCCTATGAATTATGAACGCAAACGCCTAAAGGTCATGACTAGTAACAAAGGCACTGGACACCCAATTGTCTTATTGGGGCGGGCTAGCGGGTTTTTTGGCCGTCCACGTGTGCCTGTATACAGGTTAATACTGGCCGCAAAGATTTCAAAGTAATGCGGGTTGGGACTTACAGAGTAAAGTAAGCGTGGTAGCGCAGAACGCAAGTTTCGGCTTTAACTCGTTTGCAAAGGTCTACAACATCCTCTTGCTTCATATGCAGCATGTCAATCATGGGCATCAAGCTCATCGCCTCAAGACCCAGGCCCAAGGCTAGATTGAACCATCGAGCGGCCTCTCGCTGGTGGCGATCAGTTGACCACGGGTTCAAATAGCATCGGATCGTAGTCTCTTTGAACTCAGTGAAGCCAGCTGCTTCTATCATGCGCTTGGTGTCTTCGGATGATACTTTGACGCTGCGGCGGTATCGATGCATAGCGCGGTGAAATTGCTGGGACCATTCACGAATAGCCGAATGCGTAGGATGATCTTCGCCATCCCATTGCGGTGTCCAGTCTATTTCCAGATGCTCGACGTAGCCTCCAGGGGCCAAGTGCCTAAAAACGTCAGTCGAGAAGGGGGCTGGTAGAGTGTATCATATACGCACTCGAAAATTTTGCGGTAGGTATCAGCCCACAGGTCGTCTCTGATACTACCGTAGAGCAGCCGAATATGAATCAAGTCGCAGTCGCGGAGGAGCGGTTCCCATGAAGGCTCCTCAAGGTCAAATTGCTTTGTAGTTACCCCTCGAGGAATGCTATGATGACGCGTTAGATAGTGGACACAAATAGGTGTCTGGTTGTCTACTTACAGAGCCGGCTGAATTTGATTGAGATCAACGGCCATAATCTGGGCATTCGGAATGTATCTGGCAATTTATGAGTACGGTGAAACGCAACGAAACTGGGCTAGGTGACATGATAAAACCTACCCTTCCACAACATGGAACGCCCAGATACCTGTGCCCGTACCGAGATCCATGATTTTGGGTGATCCTTCTTTATCCAGGGGAACAGAAGTAACGCGATCTTCTGATTCTACGATAAAGTATTTGTGGAGAATATCCAGCCTGCTTGTCTCCTCCTACGCAATGATGTCAGTATAGACATCGCATACCTGTAGCTAAGCAGAGACAAACCTTATCAATTGGAAAATTGTATTTGCCCTTCTTCCAGTTGCCATAGAATCGACCGTATTCCCAAAATCCATCCTGGAGAATTCGTTCCTCTGGTCCACTGCCTGGTTCATTGGCCGACTCACTGCCCGATTGCCCAACAGTTAGTCGCAAATTTGTGGGCGAAGGCGGAGCAGCAGTGGCTGGGGAGGGCGCAACGCACCCGCTTGGAGCGTTACGAGACGACATGGCGAGTATGGCGAGTCCTATAGGAGCTTGTGAAGGCCTTTGAGGAAGTATGGGAGGTCCAAAGAGCTGTCCAAGCAGATGGCACGGAAAAAAATAATCCAGGAAATAAATGGCTGTTAGTAATTACAGGTAGGTAGACGTGACAAATCAACCAATGTGAATGTTATCAGATTAACTATAGTCTGCAATTAGTAAAAAGAATACAGAATGAAAGCTTTGAATAAAAAAAAGCAGAGGAAGGCAGCGAGAAAATTGGTAGAAGAAAGTGCAAGCGTGCATGAATTCAAGCAAGGGCGAGGGATACCTCGTCATTGCTCTGGACATAGCCAGCGACACTCAACGGTTCTGGGTTGAGATGAACAAAGACAGTAAGAGGCACAACGGAAAGAAACAGGAAAAGGAGGAGTGGGGAGGAAAGAAAGAGAAAATGGTGGACTGGCATATATGACGAAAGGGAAAGGGGGGCCGGATCTCTCATCTCCAATCAAGAATGGGCGCCTCTCACTCTTACTGAAAACCGGGGGCTTTCCCCAAGAATATATTAAGCTTCAAGCTTCCATTAAATGTGGACAAGTTCGCAGGTGGGAGTGTGTAGCAACAAAGCAAAAAGAAGAAGATAAAGGGATGGAAAATACCACAAGATCAGGAAGAAGTGACGGGGCTTGATCAAGGAAATATAGTGAGACAAGAGATATACATGGCTATCCCAGAAGAGGTATAAAGGTAAGAATAGGGACGAAGCAGACTGATGTGATTGATAGGCTACCAAGAAAACACGGTACTAAGCCGTAGCCGCATGTACACACCAAATCATGCACGGCGCCTTTCATTACACACAATCATAGTAAGACAGGAGAGGTAGATGTGTGGAGAAGGGTATATAACCGAATTGACGGGAGGGATGGCATTGGGTAACCAGACGTACAACCAAGATAGATGGTGACTTACACGGAGATATTTCGTGGGTTGAAGCCGAAGGAGGTGGCACAGATGGAATCGTACGTTGCACAAGGGTGCGCCGCTCAGATGCCGAGAGTTAGGATAAGCGACGATCCAACTTTTGCCCTGATAATATCAAGCAGCCGTAAACCTGAGTCTGCTAAGGATCCTTGAAAGAGGTCTGAAAATCTCGGCTCCAGTCACCTCGGCTACCCTTGCCACCAGTCCGTAAAGAATATGAAGCAGCGGCTAACAAGGAAGACGCGGGAGTGCGAGCCAAGTAGCAGGTGTGATGTTTTTTTTTTTTTTTTTATTATTATTGTTTTTTTTTTTTTTTGAAGTCGTAGGCAGCTCAATTGAGAGAATTTTAGCGAGTGACTGGTAGCGGTAGATGGGAATAAGAGTATATCCAAAGTATTGAAAAAGTTGCAAGTTGGAGGTGAAGATCCAGAATGCTGGGAATCGGCGTGCGGCAGAGAGGAAGGGGGAAGTGGACGGCTGGGCTTTTTAAGGCTGGCGCGAAACCCGGGTCCGGAGTGGGCCAGAGACTGGAGATCAGAGGGTCAGGCCGATTCGACGGATGCCGAATTGAGAATCGACAAATGTTTGTTGGTGAGTCGTTGGCTGATGGCAAGCGTCGCGAGGTCCTAGGGCTCTGTTGGGGTCTGGCGGATTGGTGTGAAGCCCGGGATGAATGGCCAGTCTCCCCTACTAACCAGGAAGAGAAAAAAAAAAGACCCAAAATAAAAAAGAAGGAAGGAAGGAAAGAGAAAGAAGAGCAGGGGCTGAGTGAGACCTCGAGTCTTGCATTTGCCTCTTCTCCCTCTCTATGGCCTGAATCAAGTGGCCCCCCCCTGGACGTGATCGCCAATGCGAGTAAGGAAATCGGTGAAGTAAGAATAGCACAGCAAAGTGCGAACGAAAGGAGCGGCTGCGCTGGTCCAAGTCTCTGGGCGCAAGAAGGAAGAGGAGAGCAGAGAGCGAGCGGCAGAAGCGCAGCGAAGAGGGAAAAAATCCTCCGAACGGCAAGCTGTATCCTGAAAAGCTGGGACCAGCAACCCGCAGAGCACGAATGAGACCGGTATTGATCGCTCGGTAGGTAGGGAGGCTCTCCTGCCTCGACAGGCACACGATGATTTGCTGGACTGGCTTTGGCGCTAGAGCAAAAGAGCCCCGAAGCCACAGGAAGTGGAGGGGAGGCTAGACGAAGACGCGGTGGGCTGGTTCTTTGGTGGTTTGCGACGGACGCTAGGCGCCAGTCAGGACCGGATCGATTTCTTCCTTGTTCCCTGGCCTTCCCTGGCGTCTCTCACCGAGAGCGACGGGTTCTGCGGCGGCGGTTGCTGCTGCTGCTGCTGCTGCCGCTGTTTCTCACTGTCTCGGCTGCTGTCTCCGTCTGTCTCTGGCTCTGGCTCTAGCCTAGCAGGCATGAAGGATGCAGGCGGCGAGGTTGAGCTGGACAAAAGGTCGACGCCAGGACATGGGCCTCAGGAAGTCATGTTGTTGCCAACCGACCCAGGCAAAGAGCTCATGCTCTGCGAGTCCTGGCCGGCCTAGTGGGTGGCGTGTGGCGCGTGGACCCAGACACAGAGGCCACCCCCCCCTCTGGAGGCTGCTGGTGGTGTTCTGGCGCTGGTCGTTACAGCGGCGCAAGTACCTGTACCTGTCGCCGTACCTGTCCCAGCAACTGGACGGGGGCCACTAAGACGTCCCGTGCGGTGCGGCAGGCCCTGGACCGCCCAACTGGCCACTGCCGCAAGGCCATCTCATCTCGCTCGGGCCGCCAGTCAGCACCAGCATCTGCTCCGTACAGTCGGCGGTGATGTTCCGCAGCAGCCGGGGAAATTCCCATTCCAGCGGATTCAGTCGTCGCATGCCGGCAGCATGACGAGCGTCAATCGGCCTGTGAAGCGTGAGGCCACCTAGCACCGCTGCTAGAACCCGTCTGCCAGGCGCCAATGCTGCTGCACGGCCAGCAATGCCCAGCTTCGCCGTGGCAGCTTCGCCCAATGGCAGACACTGCTGGCAGCATGCATGGAGTGGCTCAGGTTGCGAGTAATACTAGGTACCAGGTACCCAGGCATCGCACAGCGGCCCAGCGGTGCTGTCCAGAGCACGGGCTGGACGTCGCACAGCATCAAGTATCCTGTACAGGCGGTGCTCGACGGACGATGATGACCAACACGCAAAGCCCCGGCTGGACATCCCGGCAGCGTTGTTGGACGACCTTGCATAGACCCTTGGAACTGCAGCAAATAGCATGTACTGTAGTATCGATACACGACACACACTCACACTCACACTCACTCACACGCTCGCCCTCAAAGAGCGACAGTTTACACAGACTGTATGGCAGCATACAGTGCCACTTGGCTGCTCCCATCCCTGCCTCTCACTGGCCATCACACTGGATCGATTGCCTTTTTCAACAATTCTGATTCGATTGGTGGCGTCCCGCAGCACGAGCTCCGTTATCACGCATATTCCTGCAGGTCCTAGTCAGTTGTAATTTGGGATTCGGTTACATTTGTGTCTCTTCTTAATTTCTTGCTTTTGCCGGGCCTCAGCCATCATTCCGCGACGCCGGGAGCCCAAACTTTGTCGCGCCCCACGCCCTTTCCCCACGCTCAGTTTCTTAGTCCAGCCGCTTGTTCACGCTCCAGCCATGTTGTATACGAGCACAGGAGAGCAGACAGTTGTCTAATAAGAGGTGCCGATGTACGGCTGTGGAAATCCCTACTACGCCCTCCCTTCTTCTCCATCTCGGCCTCATTCCTAGTTTCAGCTTTAGTCGGCTGGCTGAAGAAGTTTGCGGTATATCAGAGCAAGGGACAGCACTTCAGCTCTACCGCTTAGCAAATCGCCGCCGGTGCTGCAGAAATTACCACGAGCAGATAGTGCAAGGATCCAAGCTGTAAGTCGTCGGCCATTATGAGCGTCATCTGTGCCTCTGTCTTGGGGTCCACCTCCTGTCAAGACAGAATTTTGACACTGTATGGAAAGATATTTCCTGTCGAGAGCCAACGACATGGATTCCGCAGGAAATCGCCCACCCATGCGCTATGTAATTCTCTCATTGTACTGCTGCCCAAGAGATGGCAGGCATTGAAGTCCCTCCTACACCACACCAGAGCGATATATGCTCATGGCATATCACGGCGTTTTCTGCTTTTAATGACAAGGACAGCGAAAAGCATGGAAAGGAGACGCGCACTAGCCAGGGCCGGGTTTTCTAACTTCAGATGCGGCTCTAAACTGATCCTCCTGCTTGTGGCGTGTTGCAAGGGCTGCTAGCGCAGCCAACCTCGTTGTTGTTCAGCTTGCATGGGCGCTGTAAATCGACGAATGCGTCTGTAGCCCGCATTGACGCAGCAATTTGTGAGGGCTGGAGAGGGCAGTCGGAGGTAGCAGTACTTGCCTGTCTATATCGTACGGTATGAGTGCGCCTGAGCATTCTGCGCCGAAGGCTGCGTATTATTGTTTTGCTGCCCGCTGCATCCAACGACATGGGCCTCTGAGCGCATGCACTTCCAATGCAGCTCGCCGCACTGGCAGGCGGCGCTACGTGGATCCACGGATTGATGGCCGTACTGGTACAAGTACACCGTATATTCTGCTTCTTCTGCTTCTTCTACTTCTTTTAGTGCGAGACGGGGTCCATCAGATGCTCTTCGCGCTGTCCCGGCTCGACCCGCCCGTGGCCCCACCAAAGACAGGCAAAGCAGAATGGAAAAGTCTCAACCAACAGCGTCTGCAAATTGTCTGAGAGTGCGCGAAGAGAGTCGTGGCTGTCTGCGATTGATTGCGCCGGGCCACTTTGTGCAGGGGGGGAAGCGGTCATGGGCATCGGGTTAATCAGCGTCCGAGGTTTTTTGCATGGCCTCCAGAAGACAATGGACAAGGCAAGAACGGCTGACGGAGCAGAGCAAATGCTGCGCAAAGAAAGCCGGCCCGCCAAGTGCTAGCAGGCTACCACTACTGCCTACCAGTATTAAGCCTCTTGTTGGGACGTAGCATGTCGGTACGCAGCACTGATGGAGCCTAAAGATGAATATAGGTTCATTCAACTTTGAATCAATGGTTCTGACGACAGCGCCATAGCACATATTGACAGTATGATCGCGAGCAGGCACATACCTATGAGTCGCAGAGGTGACGTCTACGGTGCGGTGTCTGTACATGGCAACGCAGGCCTCAGACAGTAGCATTGATCTACTGTAGGCAAATGTATCCACTGTTGCGACCTTCCGCATCGCAGAGGCTACATGTACCAGGCCTATACCCACAGCAGAGAGAGTAGCATTATCAGAGTACGGTGTGAGAAGTACTCGGACATGCCCGTTCGGTGCCAGCATCTGGCTTGCTGGAAAGGGTTATACAGGCGAGTCCGCCGGGACTTGACTGCCAGGACTCTGCTGTTAGTACACGCAGCACCTACAGCAGCTGTATGAGAGATATTCACACCGCAAGATGTCTGCCGGCGTTGCAAGCATCTCCAGGTTTGCAAACAGCCCAAGATGTGGGCGGTAGGCAGTTGCAACATCCACGGCATGTACTATGAGGCTAATAATACGATGCTAGACTCCATACATATAATCATTACTACTATAGGAGTGCTGCATTTCTCAGGGCATAGGTCGACTCCTCTAACATAGTGCCCATGACCCTCCTGCCTCCCATATGATACAGTAAGAAGCAATGGCTTCGATTCATATTGATCGGCACATCACATTTCCCACCCCCGCTGGCTCAGCATTCGATCCTGCGCTCACCCAAGGCCATCTAGCCCCAGATCCCAATGCCTAGTTCTTATCCACTGTTGGGGCTTGATGTCTACAGGACCAGCCATCTTTGACGAGCTTTGATAGGCCGTGAGCCTCTATACATTCAATCTCTATATAGCTACCTCCAAAAACATTACCAGGTGGCTACCGATATTATAGTCGAGTTCATCGGTAATGTCCTTTGTTTTATCCAAGCGTAACAAGTACCCCTAGTACATGGAGGCAATTTCGTGGTGCCTCAGGAAGCAAGACACGTGTAGTCATTAGTACTTCTACTAGTAGTACCGCCGCCTCTCTCCAAACTTCCCATGGCCTAAATGCTTTTACATCCGTCCATTTCAGCTCTCTCCCCTTCACCGAGCTCATTTCATCGCCCTGGCAGGTCTGTGTTATGGCACAGTCCAGAGCTTTGCACTTGGGTCATTTCCACTGCAGTGCCTCCAGCGCTCTCGCGTTTTACAAACTACCGTCTTTGAGCGACGCCCGTGTGTAGCTGCACACCCCGGACTGGGCTCCACACTCTGAGCGACGGCTTCGCAATAGTACCTGCTACAGCACTATCATCGTCCGAGCTTTTACAAAGTATACCAGGCACAGTCTTCCAGCATTGCCTCGACCTCTGGGGACCAACAACGCCACGCTTGGCGTGCCCATTGTACATGGGACGTTTGCTCCCTTCCACCTTTAGGCTGGTGGAACTACTGGATGGATACGATGTAACGGCGTCCAGTAGTGATGCCTACCAGCCGGCGGGCAGAGCCCCAGCGAGGACTTATGGGAGGCTACCTTGCATACAAGTAGGTATTTCTTTCAAGATCCGGGCAGCATCTTACATAGCACTGGCTAGCGCTAGCTCCAGCAATGATGCTACTGTACTTGCGAGTTCATGGCAGCGGCTCCAAGGCGTTCACCGGGCTCTCGACTCCGTGTATCATGGTAACCCATAAGCTGGCCAGTCCCAGGATTTCCCCCCCCCCGGCTCCACGTGATGGCTATTTCTGGACTTGTTCTTTTATGGCAGTATTAACGCGTGGTTAAACGGCCATTTTAGGAAGATCGCTCTAAGAGGGAGCCACTCGCGAGTCCCTCTCGGCTTGAATCTTTGGTAGGTCGCAGCGTCGCATCGTCCGCAGAGGAGCCACAGCAGACACTAACAAAGCTGTGGAGGACGAAGCTAGCATCCTTTAGCCAGACGCATAATGTTGAGCAACCAACAACACACCATCCCGACGAGTGATTCGCTGCACCAAAGGCACTCCTTTGGTCTTGGGTTTTTCGTCTTAGTGCCTTGCTATTGCCTCTGTATATTACACGTCACATATTTTCCCTCTTTTGCTGCTCTTTGTGGGAATGCTGTAGTATATTGTCAATGCTATACTCGCTTTTACACAGGTGCAAACCAGCATATACTTGGCCCTACCAACCGACTGAGGGGGGTTGTTATTGCTTTTTCTTTTCCTTTCTTCCCTGGAATCCTTTGATACTTTGTACGGGTTAGTTCCTTACAATACGGTGATTCCGACTTCGCCTACAGAAGGGCGAGTATAGGTACGAGTAGCTCCAGCGGAAAGTAGTGCCAATTACGCACCCCTGAACCCTGCCGACAGCGGTTTCACCCATCACACTAGATCATGCAGAATCAAGGATCGCTGTTATCCATGCTTGCACATGTCTGTGCAGTATGTACTAGTATGTGCGACTGAGTGCTGCAGTTAAGGTCAAAATGGATGCTCAGGGCTTCCTATTCTTGAGAGAGGGAATGCTGCTGCAAACAGCTGATTGCCAAGTATATCAACTTCTATTTCGGCCACCCATAGTGAATTGATGCTAAACAGTCATGTAGCTAACCGGCAACCAGGTTATCGGTCGCCAATTTGACTGCCGGTCGCAGCAAGATCAAGGTGACGTCCACTGCGACGGAAACAATATTGGGCATGGGTACATACGATAACTTGGCAGGGATACGTTCTCCCCCTCTTGTCATGCTAGCTCTTCAAACTCGCGACCCGGTCAGAAGACACAGACCTCTGCGAAATTCACGTCATCTCTACTGTACTGTCATAGCTGCTCCACAGTCCTCGTTGCCGTCAGGGTGCGTCCAAGAATCAGTCGACTGGCAGCATAGAAATGCTTTTCTTGACCTCTACCAGCTCCCATATCAGTGGCTACGGCCTATGTTTTTACGGATAATAACGTGAATAAGAGCCATGGTATATCTATCCGTCAATGAGCAGTCAAAGCTATACGAATATTAAGGATAAGATAGGAACAACAGATGGGTAGGAAAGGCCGAACCTCATATCGGAGCATCGATGACTCGGAGCGTCCCCGTTGTCCTCCGTGGAATATCCGCAGAGGCGTGACAAACTGAATTAATTCGGAAATCAGAGGCGGCAGGACCGAAAACATCGTATTCCATTCGATCACATGTCTACTTGTTGATGCTAAATCATAAGGGTTTGCGTCTTCATCCAAGCGTTGGTAGTTTGACCCTTTGTCCATCCCGTCATTTATGACTAAATCCATTACTGACAGCTGGACTTTTGTTATTCCTTATTAACCAACAAGTCCACCTATTGAGTTGCATACCTTTTTTTTTTTTTTTTTTTTTTTTTTGGTGTGAATTCGTACATTTATTAACAAATCCATTTGTTGGCAGTTGGACTCCTTTGGTCAAGCACACCCTCGCCTGTTAAACCCGGCCTTTTCGACCGCTTATAGGTTAGAGGAAGCGCAGATCACATTTGCTTCGACGATTCGGAGCCAGTCACCCACGTCACTAGCGATACGCCCAGTCTCAAACCTTGCAGGCTTGCAAGGGAGAGGCGAAGCCATCCAGCTCCGTCTGACAAGTCCCCTTCCCCCTCCTCGAATCAAAACTGCCGACGCCCCCGGCTGCGCTCCCCTGTCGGTCTAGACATCTGCACGGCGTCCCACTAACCATTAGCGCGTCTCGGTGAACCAGACTGTCGGGTCGAGCCAGTAGGGGTGCGAAATTGCGGTAAAAAATGGTGGTCGGGATACTGATACCTTCTCGTGTATCAGGGAGGCTCGTCAGCAGGATCCCCTGCCTGCTCATCCTCGTGCTCACTTATGCAGTGTAGTATAGTGGCAACAGCAATGCCACCCGCTGGAGCGGCATCTCTAGTGATATTCCTCCGTGAATGCTCCTTTGTGTAGCGGCACCTTGCTGCTCGGTGTATCTGGGGGTGAGATCCCTGAAAATCTGGGATAAGCGAGCTGTTCGAGATGGTTTCGCAACCCCTCTCGTCCTCCCCATCACAGCAGAAATGGTGTGCTCTTCATTTATTCTAATCAAAACAGGCTCTCTGCTGTGCCCCGGATGTTCAGCCTTCCCAGTTTTGACCGAACGCCGCCGCTCCGTAACCCAGAAGCGGGGAGCCCCCTCTCCTATTTTGTCGTCGCTCTCGTCTTATAGCCTCCAGTACGACAAGAACTGGGCGTCGGCGAACGGCGAAGGATTCATGGCCCACGGCGCCATACAAACGCGCGGAAGCGGACCCGCGACAAGCGATCGTTTACTCCAAGCCCTTGCTCTCTCTCTACAGTGTAGATGCGGTCATATGCGTGGGCTAGACGCTTCCCGGCATCTTGCCCCTGTCTTGGTAAATGCCTCAACTTGGCCTTACCGCGGTCCAGGAATTGTCTCGTCTCTGTTCTTTAGCATACCTGTGACCGTAAAAGAGGCCTAGGAGGCCAGTCTACGGTTCCCTCGGGGTGTGAGTAAAAAAAAAAAAAAAAGGAAAGAAAAAAAAAACTAAAAGGAAAGAAAAAAAAAACTAAAAGGAAAGAAAAAAAAAACTACCTCAATTTGGCAGGACATCAAGAACGGAGCGGCTTGCGCATACGGGCATTAACGCCGAAGCGGAAACTCAATCGGCTCTCTGCTGCGCTTGGCTTGGCTTACTGCTAATAGATACTAAGGTACTGGGTATTACTACTAATAGGTAGTAGTGCTGCTGCTAGTAACACGAAGAGTGTCTTTGGATGAGACGGGAAATAGTCATTTCACATTTTGCAGCCTCTATTGAACAGGTCGCTATACGGGCGCCCCTGGAACGACTAACTTGGTCCAGCTCTTGTGTTTTTTTTACGTTGCGGCGGTGCAACTGCTCATCTTGCTAATGTTGTAATCAATTTATCTTTAGCTTAGAATGTAAAATACATGGCCATTCACTGTTAAAGCCAAGTCTAGCATTCGTCCAAGGGGGTCAAAAAGGGGAAAGGCCTCATCCCGAGGGGCAAACAGAGAGAAACAGAGAGCAAACTGTACTGGCCCTGTCAAAATAGCCTTCTTGTCGTACTATTTACTGTAGTACCAGCAGTTGCTCCGCGACTCAATTTCTTCTCCTTTCTTTTGGTTTCTCTCTTTGGTGTTTCATATGTTTGCAATTCATTTTCGTAGTTGATATATAAAGTTTTTTTTTTTAAAAAAAAAAAAAAAAAAAAAAAAAAAACGCGAGAAAAAGCCAGATTAAAGTAGACAAGGGGAGGTATAGATTTGGCCAACAAAAGGCCAAGGACAAAAATAAAATGGCACTGAGCCAAATGGGGTTCTTCCTGGGTAGCACATGTGGGATCGCAAAAGCAACCATAAAGCGAATCGTCTCTGTGGATTTTTCTACCACTCGTACTCGCCAGTCGCTTTGTTAAATACGTACTCTTTACCGTTGACCGTCAAGACACCGTCCTTGAGAGTGCACTTCCTGTTCAAAGGGTCAGCATATGGATATCAAGGCAAAGAGGGAGGAAGCCCTTGACACCGGGGTGTAACTCCACTGTTTTCACACGTACCACTTGTTCTTGACGCGCTGGACCTTGTCGTACATGCAGAGCATGATGTGACCCAGACCTTCATCATCGACCTCATCATCATCTCGATCCTCGTCAGGATCATCCAGGTCAGAGTTGATGGCGTCTTCATCGACTACGACGTCTTCGTCATCACCACCATCATATGCAGCCACACCAGCAGCGTCCTTTCCTTTGCTTCTCATCTTCTTGGACTTGGGTTGGTTTTTTGTAGCCTCCTTTAGAGAAAGCATCAAACCACCTCCTTCCATGCTTTTAGCCTTGGCAGCCATCTGATCGTGGAGGATGCGGTCAATGTCGACTCTTCCAAGCTCCTCGGGGTTACCGTTGACCCCGTGCCGTAAAAGAACGCCTTCAAAGCTTTCTTGCTCTTCATCGGAAGAGTCTTCAATCATGGCATCATCGCCCGCGCCATCAACCTGAGCATTGCCCAATGCCTGTTGATGCTCCGATGGCTGCTGTTGCGGTAATACGGGTCCTGACGGCTGTCCTGGCTGTTGCGGCTGCCCCATGCGGCCCTGTTGTATGGCATTGATAGAGTCCTGCGCTCGCTGTCCGTACTGAGCCTGGAGTTGCTGGGCAGCCCTGTTGGCAGCAACGCTGTTCTTTTCCATGCCATTGTAGCTGGAATAGGAAACATTGGGCTGCTGTGTGCCGGGCTCCTGCTTGATGCCGGGCTCTGTCTTCACATACGGCTCCGGTTTGACGCCATTCTGCAGCATTCCACTCGGCGGGCTTCCCGTCGGCAATGACAATGGCGTAGCAAACTGAGCTTGTGTGTGCACAGGCGTGGCTGTATTGGGAGGTGGAACAGATGCGGTTGGTGGGGCCGGTTCAGGCTTGGGATCCCAGGGAAACCGGGCCACGTCGAGCTGAGAGAGCTTCTGTTGCCATCCCTAGTGAGAGACAGTTAGTATCAGCGAGGCTATGGAGACGAGGCATAGAGAGCTGAGGAAGCTGGTAGTTGAAAGGGAGAAAGGGGAGATGTGAGCCATCTGTGTGAGTCCGCTGTGCAGCCACACAAGACGTGCTGTGCGGTGCTGTGCTGCGCTGCGCTGTGACTCGAACCATGCGTGAAATTGAGGCGCGGGAAGGGCCTTTGGCGGTCCAATCAGGCGGCAGCGTCCAATTCCTGCCTGTTTGGAGGGTCACCGGATTTGGCGGGTGGCAAGTGAGCTTGGGAGGGGGCCAGGGGGGGCTTCTCTGGACTTAAAAAGGGCTCCAAATAGTGCTGTGTCGCCCCCCCGATTCCCCGAACCCAACCCGCCACTCCTCTCCACCCCAGATTCCTGCGTCCCCCTCTCAGGGAGCCGCGAGGATCGCGCGAAGCATGTTGCTCTTGCGTGCGGGAAACCGAGCGCTGCTTCTGCTTCTCGCGGAGAATCTGCAAAGGGAAGAGGCAGTCACGAAACCAGAGATGGGATCGTGATGATGCGCAGAGAACGGGTTGACGGAAACGAAGAGAGAGGGGAGAGAAAAAACAGAAGTCGGCACACGGATGATCGCAGTACTTACTAATCGCAGCTCCTCCAGCACGGCCTCTTCAACACCGCTCTCCTCGAAATCGACTCGCGAACTGTTGATCACCTCCTCAATGATCGTCTGGTAAACGCCTCCCACGGCCTGGTTCGACATCTTGGCCGCGTTGCTCGGTCTACACCGATGCCACCCGACTGATTGCTGGTTTTGCACTCGGGAATGTCGTCAGAGGGGCCCTCGACGAGAGATTCTCTCCGTTTCAGAAGGTCTCTGAAATCAGGTGCAAATGCCGTACCGTAACCGAGTCACAGTCGAGGAAGAAAGAGAATAAACAGCGATTGCTTTTTATTCTAGCACTCTCAGATATCGTGGACTTTACTTCCGTTTCCTGGTCGAGAGAGCGCGCAGCCTATCGCTGGGCGGCCGTTTGTAGGCGTACACAAGTCGGTGGGTAGCCGCTCTGGTGGTGGCCAAGCACTGTATTGGTACTCGGCAGCGTCGCTGCAGCCGCCACTCTGGCAGAGAAAAAAAAGAAGAGGATGGATGTCCTTTTGTGCACAGATAGGGGCCTTTGGTAGCAATTCTTGAATGCGCGCTCAGGCGTGCAGCGTAGAGCGTAGTGGTGTCGGTTCCGTCCAACTGCAGAGGTATGCAATGGTTAGAGTTGGCGGCAATGGGTAGATTTGCACTTCTAGAGGGCTCCTCTGCTTAGTCATGGCTAGGTGCTCAGCAACTGTGCTGCCTGCAACTAGCAGGCGACAGCGCTGAACTTTACTTGGAGGCACCACTGAAAAGCGACTAGACTCCCAAGGTTTTCAATTGACTCAGCGCCAATGACCTTGATTAGAATTCACTCTCAGCCGTGCATTCGCACAGTGACTTCGTCTGCTATTACGGCATGGGCACATGCGATATAATGCTTTCTCCATAGCACTGTTTTCTTCAAAACGTGTATAGTACTCAAACAAACAAAATATTCAGGCAACTCTATCTAAACTACAAGAATTTTTCCAAATTCATTCCGCAAAGGCGGTGACTGAAGGACACCAACTCAGGGTATTCCTTTTTCCTCCCCAAAACGCCATACCACTCGTTGAAATCAATGTCTGTGTAAAGCATAACGTAGCAAGTAATTACAAGAAAAAATTTTGCTATCTTTCTGTCTTTTTTGGTGACTCTTTGTCTTAGACAATCCATCGTAGCTCGTGTTCAGATCCGACCCATCCATCCCATTTATTCATTCGTGGAGAAGCACTTTCGTCCCACGTGCAGAGAGAACAGCAGACGACAATTCCCCAAACGCCATTTCGAAAGCAGATACTCCACCGATAGAGAAAAAAAGACGTCGTTCAAAAGGCATATCTCGATATTGGTTAGGGACCGTCCTTTAGCGAATTGTCATCTGCTTGGCCATCTCGGCCTTTCCAGATGCTCCTGCGCCTCCAGCACTGGCACTCGATCCGGCCTTCTTCTCAAAGATCTTCCAAAACTTCAGGCTTTCATCAGCAGCAGCGGTGGCCAGCATCTGGCCGTCGGGGCTAAGACAGCTGTGGAGGACACGGCTCTCGTGAGCAGGAATCTCGATATTGCGGACCAGGGTGGGATAGCTCCAGACACTGAGAGAGTTGTCGGGGAAGCCACTTGAGCTTACGATCTCACGGTAGTGAGGGCTCCAGCGGAGAGATGTTACTTGAGAGCCGGTATCGACGCTGTTGACCCGCGCTCCCGTGGTGGAGTTCCAGAAGTGAATGTGTCGGTCGTATGAACCGCCGCCGGTGGCAAGCAAGTTGGTGTTCCAAGGGCACCATGCGAGCGCCTTGACTGCCGCCTTGTGGTTGGCCTTGGTGAACTTGGGCACAGACAGGGAACGGGCGTCCCAGATGGAGACCAAGTTGTCGTTGCCGCCGGTAGCAAGTTGAGCACCATCAGACCGCCATTCGAGGCCGCACACCTCAGAGGTATGTGAGACCAGCTCGGCAATCTTGTGTTCAGCAACTCGGACGTCATGGTTGAAAACGAGTCCGCTTCTGGCGCCAGTAGAAAGCAGGTGCTTGCTCCAGCCCATGACGCCAACGCGGGTGTCATGTCCAAACATGCTTCGAATCTTTTGGCTCTCAGCTACATCCCAGATCTGGACCTCGCCTGTGCCGAGGCCAACGCCGACGTAGGCACCATCCTCGGACCACTTGACACTGCTAATGTACGTGTCGGGAGTTGTCTCCATCAGGCAGCTGACACTGCCCTCATCTGCCGACCAGACGTAAACACTGCGCTCCAGGCCGATAGCAACTTGGTTGCCAGAACTCCAGTCCAACAGGTTGAGATAGTAATCGTCAATCAGACCAGGTGCATCCAAAACACGCTCAGGGGCGGTAGCAATGCGTCGCCGAGTCTGGGCAGAGCTAGAAGTGGCCTGTTTGAGAGGTCTATTGTACTGCTGGCGGAGGTCGATAGGCTTGGATGATTCCGGCGCAGCAGGCTTAAACTCCAGGATGCGGGTCTTGAGACTCACACCACAGGCATTGGCTAGAGAGTCTTGATAGGCCACAGTATTTGGGGAAGGGCGGACGTAGCCTTCATCCTCATCGTCGTCGAGGATGCTCAGGCCCTCCAAAGCAGAAGCAGCTTCTCCATCATCCTCACCGGATTCAGAAGCTGATGGCCTCTCCGAGCTGCTTGGCTTGGATCTCTTCTTTCTCTCAGGGCCACTAGCTTTGCTCGATCCCGTATTGGCGATTGCGGAGCTGGCTGTACGGTTGGGGATGAAGCGGTCGCCGGCGTAGTTGACTGTCGTCTTGCTAGGCTTCTGTCGAAGCGATCCCTTCTTCTTTGGAGCAGGAGGGCTCGTGGAAAGGTTGGTAGCGGTAAGTGCGTAGTCAGACACTCCGAGTGCCAAAGCTTTGGACTTGGAAGAGTCCCAATGAGATTCTCGCAGAGGCTCTTGCTGGGAATCTCGCTGAGAGCCTCGCTGAGAGTCTCGCTGAGAGTTAGCAGTAGATGATGCTCGTCCATAGTGAGCCATCAAGTTCCCGCTATAGGTAGGTTTGGAAGCCTTGGCATTCTCAGGAGTGAACGGGGAAGAGTTGAGGTTGAGAGAATTTCGAGGTGAGGGAGTGAGGGGAATTCTTTCGGTGCCGGTACGCTTCGAAAAAATACCCTTGTGGGTTTTAGCAGGACTCGATCCTGCTGCGGTAGCCATGATAAACGACTATGTCTGATGTGTATCAAATGTGTATCAAATGTGTAATGAAGTGGGTGGTAGCAAGAGGACCCGGTTACTTGGTCAAGGACGATCCCTCCCAGCAACACAAAATATTGGTTCGAGTAGCGATTTTTCTTTAGCAATAGGTGCTTTCTTATCGATTCTTGTCTGATGGAGCGATATGGTTCGATGGTTCGTTAGGATGTATAAGTGTGCAGTTGACTGTGAGGGGAAGATTCTAAACGGTGACGCCCAATGCACTTCTTTTTTATTTACTATGACCCCACTCTACATGTTGACTAGGCAACAGCAAACTCAAAACGGACTAGAGCCGTTGATGATCCAGCCGCCGCCACAGAAAGTAACGGCCGAGCCGCTAACCGCACCCGGAAAGGCGTGCGCGGCAGAGGGAAAAAAAAAAAATTAAAAGGTACGTACCCAGTCGGTGTGGGATTTGAACAGACAAGACTTTGGTTCAAATGCTCCGCAAATTTGCGACCCTCACCTCACTTGCGCCGTCCAACGCTTAATCTACAAACATCGTCGAATCCACAACGAAGGACCCGTTACAAGTCGCCAAGGGTCGAGACGGACCGTTATCGCATCACTCATTTGCGTTCTTCATTCAGTCGCTTCTGCCTGTCGCCGCCTCTCTGCGTCGGATTCCAGCGCGCCTGAGATGGTCTTTGGCTCATCGTGACCGAGTTTGACCATGGAGCAACCCTCTACCCCTGGTCCATCGACTTCTTCTGTCAGCATTTTCGGCCAGGCCCTGGCGACCCATGCCGGTGGGACGCCGCAGACCAGTATCGTCGGCCAGACCTCCGCAGACGCCATGAGCGCCATTCAGACGCCCGCCTCGGCCTCCAACAATACATACATTATGCCAAACTCTCCCGCCAAGGCTCGCCCTCTGGTCGATGGCTACCGTCCCAAAGTCACCCGCACGCTTGGCCAGAGACCTGCGTGTCTCGTCAATGCGTCTGTGACGTACTGCGGGAACAATCAGATCTATGCCTTTGGCGGCTTTGACCAATACACCGACGAGGTGTACAACCACGTCCTGCGACTGGATCTGGCAACCCATCAGTGGAATTTGGTAGACAACTATGGCGATATTCCCGGGGTGCGCATGGGTATGATGATATTCGAGAAACTGTCTCTCAATTTCCATTGCAGCAGACACTAATCAGTATGTCCACAGGCCACACGGCGACCTTGTACAAAGGCGACAAACTGCTTGTCTTTGGCGGCGAGAACGAGCATCGAACCTACCTGTCCGACCTCATCGTCTTCGACCTGAAAACAGCCCATTGGACGCAGCCCCTGGTGTCCGGCCCGATACCAAAAGGCAGAGCAAGACACGCCGCGGTGCTGCACGAGGATAAGCTGTTCATCATTGGCGGCATCACAGGCCAGAACAACTATGTGTTGGACGATATTTGCTACCTCGACCTCAAGACATTTACATGGTCAAAGGCATGGCGTTTCGTCGGTCGCTTTGACCACTCGGCCTACATCTGGGGTGACCGTGTTTGGGTCTTTGGTGGCCTCAGCGAAGACATGGACAAGATTAGTGACTTGTGGTGGCTTGATCTGAAAGGAAGCCCAGAATTCGACTCACGCCCCCATTTTGGTGTCTTCGACCGCCACTCGGCTGCCCACAGAACTAGCAGTTCTCCCAAATCGCCTTACACTATGGCAGCAAATCCCGTCGTTGGCGCTTCTGGATATGCTGCGAATTCCCGGACCGCTCAAGTGAATCCTCCCTCTTTTCAAGTAAAATCTTATGCGCCAATGGCACCAGGGTCTATATCCGCTCTAAAGTTTGTGTCGGGGCCGACTGTGCCATCTCAAGGATCAGGCATTCATTTCCACGCTTACTCTTCCGGAACGTTGCTTGACTTTGTAACTCCTGCTGCGACCATTACTCATAGAGAATGCTCTCTATCAGCATTAGACCTCAGCACGTTGCGGTGGCAGAAGCTTGCTGACGGCCGCGAAATCTTTAAAACCGGATATAGATGGCACTACTGTACCATGAACGAAGATGGCACCAAAGCGTGGCTCCTGGGCTGTCCAGTCGATCCAGCTTCAACTGATTTGGGCCCTAACGGTTATGAAGAGTACCTCAGGTGAGATACAAACCCGTAGCTGACCATCGTTTTCTATTGTCTTTACTGACGTAATCCCTTGCAGTGATATCATGGAAGTCGATCTTCGGCGATACGGCTTTCTTGGAAATAATCTAGCACCGGAAAGCTTGGCTCAATCTAGGCCATCCTTTACCACCAGACTGTCTGACCAGCCTTCGAAGGGCCTCGGTGCAGATCTTGCTAAGCTGTTCAACCAGCCTCCTGAGTCCGGAAGTGGTACAGACTTCATCATCACTGCGCTTGCCGATGAAGCCGACAGCGATGATACTTTGAGCTCCGGGCTCATTCGAGCCGATGATTCAGCCAAGGATCAGGGCTGGCTTTCTGCAGATGCGCCGACCTCTACACCGATTCACGTTCACAAGCTCATCTTACAGGCGCGGTGGCCGCACTTTGCGCGCTTGTATAACGCTCAGATGGCGGAATTTCACACGAAAAAGATGCATATCCCCGAGCCATATTCAGTTGTCAAGGCATTCCTCCTGTATCTTTATACTGACAACATCCATGGCACGGTGGAGACGGACAGCGACGCCACTATAGACCTCTCTGATGTTGCCGGACTCTTGGTCATGTCCAATATATACAACATCCCACACCTTCGCCTGCTGTGCGTAAACCGCCTAGCCAAGGAGCTCGATGTCGAGCATGCCTGCGTCATCTGGTACTGCTCAGGACTGGCGAGCGAGGAATGGCTGCGCAAGAGAGCGGCAACGTTCTGCATGACACACTGGGGCCGCATCGTTCGCACTCCAGGCTTCCTCCGCCTCCCCCGCAGCGCCCTGGTTGAGCTCTCACAGGAGATCGACATGGAGGGCCGAGTCGTTGCGGGCGACGACCTCGAGTGGGGGAGCGTATCGGGCCGGTATAGCGATGGCACGGGGCATGGCACTCGAAAGGAAAGTATCAGCAGCAGTACTCAGATGCAGATCGTCGAGTCCGAGGTCGATGACGATGATGAGGACGTGGAGATATCGTAGAAAGGATTGCCCTGATGCGATGTGAAGATTTACATTGTCGCAACCCGCGCCTATTGACTTTTTTTTTTCTTATTTTATTACCCGAACATCTGGTCAAAGATGATTGATGGATTCCTCTTGAGAGGAGAGCAAGATGACGCTGCGATCTTCCCGAGGAGGTTGTTTTGAGGCTTATTGCTTCGGGCTGCTCGTTTGAAGAAATGCGTACGACGACGATATAAGAGCACTTTCACTTATTCCATTTCTGGCTTTTTGGGAGGAGGGGACGGCGAAGCATTCTTTTCTTCCTTTCTGTTCTTTTTACGTGTCCGATGAAGCATTTCAGGGAGTTGGTTGCTTGCTTTTCATGAAGTGCTATGCTTGTGAGGTAGTTTTGTTGTAGTTGGTTGCATGTTTTAGACCCATGATAATATAAACTGCTGCATTCAACCTACTTCTCCTCTGTAATTGTCTTCTTTTACACGCGCCCTGACCCCTTGTATACCGTGGGACAATGAATCCTTCGGCTCTCGCTACGCCGGCTAATCAACTCGAAACTCGACGTGCATGTGAAAAAAAAAAAAGACACGCGTCGTATATACACGATAGCAACAAGGAACCTTTGCTCGTCCACCTTAAAGCGGTAACGATATGCGGTCTTTTTCCTCTTCAGCCTTATTTGGCGGGATTACAAGTACAATACTTTTTGACAGATACGGAGTACTAGGGGCAGTACACGAGAAATACATCGGGGTGACAAAAGGCAGACCTTTTAACGAAGAACTTAGCACTACTTTTTTTCTCACTAGATACGCTGCTTTCCACTCCATTGCCCATGCAAATTTAAAGTAAACCAGGGCGAAATAAGGTCCCTTTTTCCCTTTTGAATTGCTCTCTATGAAAAAAACCATTTCCTGTTTTAAGCATCAATGAAAAATACGCGCAACTTTTTATGTATCTCCATTCCCTCTTTTGTTTTTGTTCCACCACCCAGAGAAAAGTGTTTTGTTTGTTTTTGTTTTTTTCTCTTTTTTTTTTCAACCAGACAGAAACAAGGCTCTTCCCAAATAACACTATAAAAGAAGATACCACGCTCTCTCATCTCATACTCCTCCCTGCTGCCAGGGGGCGAGAGCAGCGCGTGGAAATCAAAGCAAAATGAAAATTCAATCCAATCCAAACCGTTTAAGAACATCAGAGGGTAGTAACGAAAAGAAAAAACATAGAAGATTTGAGAAGAGCATGAAGAACCAAAACCGCCCGAGTAAATCAACGTGACAAAATTACCAGTTTTTTTTTCCGTCCAATGCAGCACCGATTCTCCCCCCAAGAGACATCGTATAAAAGGCTAGGAAAATCTCCCCATCGTACAAATTCATAAACGCTCCTTCATATTTTTTTTTGATGGTCCATTTTTGCTTCGCCGTCTCAAAGTTGAGACATCATGTCATCATTCCTCTTTGGCCACCTTTTGTTTTGTTGCCGGCAAGCTAAAGATGTGCATTCGCGGTGCCAGCCGGCAGTCTGTCTATAGAAAATGCATCGCGATGGGGTCAACAGAAAAGAAACACAGATCATGAACAGATTGAGGTGAGAAAAGAGGCTCAATGAAACTTGGAAGACGGAATCAGTTCCTTCCAGTTCTGGTAATTTGACCGTAGCATCATGTACTACCGCTAGTAGCACATAGTATTAGTGGCCATCCGATGACAGGAATGATCTGCTGCTTCGCTGATGCGCATATTGGTGGGGGGTCAACGAGCGTGATCGCCCTCAATGTGGGAACCCCAGATAAGGGGGGGAGGCGACCTCTAAGAAACCAGCAACCTCGAATTCATTTCGTCTCAGGGAACCAGCCCGGGATTAACGCCGCCGCCATGTGCTGTAAAACGTGCAAGGCAAAAGGAAGAGTGAATGTACATGTATCCGTGCGTAGAGATCAAAGCGTACGGCGCAAGGCGAGTTGATCGCAGCTGGAGGATAGCTCCACAGGAGATCAACACAGGCTCGATGAGTCGGAATCGTACTATAGCGGGGGAGTTTGAATGTTCCCCCCTCATGACGCCAACAGATCCATACCGTTCAGAGGAATACGGCCGACGCATCATGTGCAAGCGGCTCACTGCAGCATCACGTCTTCTCCAATGCCTGGCAGGTTCAGACCAGCGGCTAATGCTTGAAGCTTAAATTCGGGGTTGCAAGGAAGAGAGTGGGATTTATGCTAAAACAGGGTCAGACTCGGATAAAGCTCAGCAGGCTAATCATTCTTGCGGCTTGGACTTACGTATTTCAGCCCGTTGAGATTCTTGTATCGCTTGCCGCAGGTCTCGCAGTTGAATGGCTTCTCCTTTTCCATGCCCATAGTGCCTGGGTAGGGCGCACTAGTCTCCGGGTTAACGATGGAAAAGGTTCCATCGCCGTTCTCGTGTAGCTGCTGAGTTTGGTGGCCATGAGCCTTGTGGTACCTGGTGAGATACGGTGGTTAGCATCTTTAGAGCCAATCAAATCATACAAATAGACAAATAGGGGATGGAGGGGGTATAGCCTACTTCAATCCGTTCTGGTTCTTGTACGCCTTCTCGCAGCCGATGACAGGGCACTTGAAAGGCTTGTGTTCCTCCGGCATCATCATGCTCTGCAACCGGGCAAGCAATGCCTTGTTGGCCTCGGGGTCCGCAAACTGGCCGCTAGTTAAGCCGAGCTGGGCGAGCTGTGCTTGTATGGATCGGTTACCCTGCGGGAATGCGCCGTTGGGGCTAAACAAATGCTTGCCGGGATCATTGATGCAGAAATTAGAGTCGTTATTAGCGTTGTTGTTGTTGTTGCCAAACGTCATGTCGCCAAGATCAGTAGCGTCGCCGCCCATTGGCATACCAGGTAGGTCTTCGTCCATGTCACCCATCCCGGCTTGTTGGGCCTGTTGTTGCTGTTGCTGCTGTTGCTGTTGCTGCTGCTGCTGCTGCGGCATCTGCTGCTGGGTCGTGAGGGTAGGGGTATTGACAGAAGATACAGTGGGGTTGTTCTGGAATCCAAAGCTGGCGGCTGCAGGGGTGGGCGGCTGTGACGTTCGGAGACCCTGCGTAATGCCAGAGGTGTTCATGTTGAGCTGTGGTCGCTGTTGTTGGCCAAACAGCTGGCGGGTCTGATGCATCTTGTTGCTGTCATCCATGTCCATGCCGCCAATGGCATCGTCCATCTCCATATCGGCAACGGCATCCATATCGTCACTCAGGTTGTTGCTCATGGAAGTGGACATCTGAAGCATGGAGGTGCCAAGTCGCTGGGGCCCGCCCAGCTGGAGCCCAGGACCGCCGATTGAGCGCTGTTGTCCCAGTTGCTGCTGACCTTGGCCAGGCCCTGGAGTTGCCCTCGAGTTCGGCATCTTCGGTGAGCCTTGGATGCCTAGCTGGCCGTATTGGTTGAAGGCACTGTTCCTTGCGGCAGAGGGACTGGCCTGTGTGTGGGCCTCTTCGTAGTGCTGCAGCAAATCATGCAGATTAGGCAGAATCTTGCCGCAACATGTAAAGTCTCGCATGAAGCTAGCCTCGAGCTTAGGTAGGTAAGACGAAGAGTGGAATGAGGGAGACGCGTGGGCGCCGCCGGTAAATGGAGAGGTTCCTTGCATCATGATGCTGTAGAGGCCATTTTGTTAGCAATCGTAGCGGGAAAAAAGGATGAAAAAGAGGAAAGAATAATAGATGGAAAGAATTGCCCCGGTCAAATCGGTGAATATGCAGTATATGATATCCATGATTGCACAAACAATTGGCCGGGGGGGGGGGATGAATTCGGGAGCGAAAACGAGGGGTGGAGCGAGGAAAAAAAGACGGGTGGCGCGCGGGGCGTGAAAGAGGGCAGTCCAGTCTGCGAATTGACATGTCCAAGAGGAATATCTCATGGTGATTGAGGCAAGGCGGTGGAAGCAACAGCAACAGCAACAGCGCATGTGATGCTTGATGACGGTGCAGATGGGGCAAAAATCATTATAGCGCCCACACACGATAGCAGAGGCAGATAAGGATTAAAAAGTTGGACGACAGAAATGATCACGGCACTTACTCGTCTCTCACAAAACTGCCAAAGGACATGCCGCCCCAGCTGACGCCGCCCATCAGGCTGCCGGCGAGGCTCTCGCGACGATTCCGGCTGACATTGTCGCGGTTCTGGATGTTCATGGAGATGGGCTTGGGGCCGGCGCTGACAAACGAGTCCTGCCGCGGTCGGCCCATGGCGGCGTCAAGGCCCGGGCCAGTAGTCATGTCGGCGTCGTCGCAGTCGCTGAGGTCGATGTCGATGTCGACGTCGATGGAGGTGTCGAGGCGCGGGTAGGCGAAGAGCTTGGGGGGCGTGGCCGTGGCCTGCTCGGTCGTGCGAAGGGCGGACGTCCAGGAAGATGCCGACGATGGCGAGGGCGCTGCGACGTCTGCGTCGGCGCGCAATGCGGGGGTGCTGCAGAGGCTGGAGCCGTGTCTGGACGGCGACGCGGTGGACGATGAAGCAGCAGAGGCCGCGATGCAAGCAGAGGCTGAGGCGGAGGCTGGGGCAGACGCAGGTGCTGAGGCCGTGGCTGGTGCTGAGGCCGATGATGCGTCGTGCAAGAGGTCGGGAGGCGTTGCCGGCTGGGGCGAGGGCGATTGTGTCAGCGACGACGAGTTGAGCGAAGCTGGCGACCCGGCGAGGGCGGGCAGCGCTGGGCCGGCACTGTCGCTGGCGTTTGCAGTGGCGCGGGAGTGGGCTGGCCGGGCGAGGGCATTGGGCCTAGCGCTGGTGGTGCTGGAGCCAGTGCTGGAGCCCGCGCTGGAGCCCGCGCTGGAGCCGGTGCTGCTGCAGCTGGTCTGGGCGGCGAGTGCTGGCGCTGCGGCCATGGAGCCTGGCCCGAGGGCCTTGTCGGGGCCCTGGAACCACCTGAGCGCGCTCTGCATTGCTGCCAGCACAGGCTTACAGGCGGGAGTCCGATGTGGTGGTTTCGGTCGTGTTGGATGCGGTCCTCGGTACGCAGCACCGGGGACTCTCGTGCCGCTCACTCTCTCGCAGAGTCACACTTGCTGCCTGTTGGGAGCGATGACGGCTAGAGTCAAGGGCAGGACGGGAGCGGGGATGGATCGCAGCAGCAGTCAACAGCAAGCACGCAGATATAAAGTAAATAAAATGCGTCACGAAAGCCTCAGCCGCAAAACTCAAAATGAGAAAATGTTCCCGAAAGAATCCCCAAGCAGCCCCGGTCAAGCCAAACGATGGCTGGGCCTGCTTTGCCGGTCTAGTTCGGCTGGGGTCGAGCGAGTGTCGTCGCTATGGCGGCTTGCACGGCACCTAGACAGAGTGCCGTGAACCTTTGGGCTGCGGATGGGTACAAGTGACCTAGGCGGTACCGTCGTGGCTACCGTGTAAGTGTGGGAGCGCCGTAGACGCGCTCAAGTCCACCGGTGGTACCTGGTATATGACGAAACCGTCTCGCGGCGCAAAGTCGGCGATGGTGAACGGTCGTAGAACGAGCTAGACGTTCACCGATGCAAGAGCGAGTCGAAACAAGCAGAAGTCGAAGCGAAGCAAGGCAAGGCAAAGCAAAGTAAAATGATGGGAAGAGGGTAAAGGGTAGAACCCGGAGATGCAGCTCCAACAAGATTCTGCCGTTGGAACTTATGGTCGGATGAGGGCAATGCTGAGACTCGGGAGACGCTGCGTAAAACCTCGGGAGAGTGTCAGAGCATGTCACACCTTTTGCCCGGGGGGGGTTCCAAGGCAAAGTATTTATGAATGAACCTGGACGAGGCGCGAGTCGTGGGGCGGCCAACAGCTCGCGAGAGAGGTCCGGCCGTCACGAGAAGGTGTTCTTAGCTCGAGAGAAGAGCGGTGCGGCCTTGTGGTGTGTTATTGTTGTCGTAGCCGCTCTTGATTGATGGCTTTCTGGTCCCAGCAACAGCGCAGCGAAATGGCGGAGAAGACGAAATGGTGTAAGTCGGTTGGTTGGTCGGTTCTTGGTCGCTCAAACGGCGCGGTGCATGCACGGCTCAGATGGACAAGAAGGGCGGCTTGGAACTGAAAGAGAGATGGGAGATGCAGCATCAATCACACAGCTACGAGTTGGAGGAATTTCATTCACCAATCAAGCAGGTTACTTATAGCAGCGGAGTAGACGGATCAACGCCCTGTATCTGAGCCAGAAGGGGAGGAGAAATAGATGGACTGCGGATGAAGAAGAGGAAAGAAGAATGGATTGAAGACAGAGGAGGCACTAAGCTACAACATGACATGGCCCGTACAGCTGCTAGCACAGCAGCACTACAGGCACCGCTATTGCTAGCAGCGACTCGCCTGAATGGTTGACGGCATGATCACCACGATGAGCAAGGCTCCCCCCCATCCACACCACCAGCCCTCCTCCACAAAGAGACTCGCAGTCCTGGTTGGTCTCTGCCCCTGCAAGGCCCGGAGCACTGATCACGACGGGACGCAGCGTGGCAGCAGCAAGAGCAGCATGTTCTCCGTGGTGCTTCGGAACGAAGCAACTGAGCCCAGGAACAGGGGCTGGCGCTAGCGGTTCATTCAATGGGCGGCTTGCTTCGTAGCAGCCATCGAGTCGCTTCCCGCAGCGAGTACCTCGCCAGGACACGCAGTCTACTTTGTGCCTACAGTACGAGAGATTGTGCAGTGCAAAGTACCTAAAATGAAAACAACGGCTCAAAATAGCCAGCTGCATACCTACTTGTACGTATAGCGCCTTATTATGGGACTACAAGTAGCAAATGCGTTCTGAGCCTGGACGGATTGATGCCGAATGCTACCACAGATGCCCTGTCTTGCATGCGAGTCGACGACTTTGGTACTCCGTGCCTTGCCTTGCCTTGCTCCGGAACCCTTGCCCTGTTCTCGCTGTGGATTCATCCTCAGCAGGCTCTCACGCATCGAATGCGAGGCATTTGCTTGTATGTACAGTATAAGCCTCCGTGGGGGTTCTCAGAGTGTCGAAGCAGTACAGTCTGCATGGAGGCATCGGCCGGTGTAACATGGGCTGGCACAGGGCCTCGCTCGGTCAGGACCAAATCAGTCAACAATGCAGGTCACCGATGATGAATTACCAAGTGTGTCGTAGCGAGACCCAGCTTACAAGCATCCATCTGTCCATGGGCAAATCAGCAAATCAGACGATCAGACGGGCCAGCAAGCATCAATCGATTGCGGGCAAAAGGTATCGCGACCAATGGTCTCGGTCCGCTCTCTTTGGCCACTAGAGTGCGGTAGAGAGGCGCTTGTTAGTAAGTGTTCCGCTTCTCCGGGCATCGGAATCTCCTCGTGGATTTGATTCGATTATACTTTTGCACCTTGGCCGTGATTAGCACGGGTTTCGCAGCGAGCACTGACGTGTGCAACGACTCTTTTGGTGCCGGTGGCGAGGAATTCGCAGAGAAGCAGAAAGAGAAGAGAGGGCTTCTTTGCCGAGAAGGGGCTAGCGCTCACCGGCTTGGGTTCGTTACTGTACGAATCACCTTGTAAACGTGCCTGGGTTGCGCCCTTTTGCCTGCCAAGGCTCCAGCCACGCGCATTACAGCTCGCGGGCATGACTTGTGCATACACACATGTTACATGTGCGGTGTACTATACTACTCGCAAATCAGCCATGCAGCAGCGTCTGGGGCTCCGTATTGCTTGATCTCGAGTAAATCTTCTCCGCATCGCTTCGCTGCGTGTACTCTACATGAAGCAGCTAGTACCGTTCAAAAAGGACCTTGTTTTGGCGGCACTACTACCAAGCATCGCACACCGACATCAATGGCTGACGGATGCGCTGTACTTCCTTACCGCACATGTGAGAGCATGAAAGCACCCCACGGGCTTTTGGGGGGTGTTGCTGCCCAGGTGCCTGGCGCTATTGCCCGATTCCAGCCTCTGGTGCTGGTGGCCATTACTCGACGAGGCACTAGCATCGACGCTACCTGGTGGTGCGGTTGAAATGCTGAGCCACTGGACCTGGCGTGGCCACTGGCATGGAGGTTTGAGGCAATGGAGCTTGCGAGCAGGACAATCGTAATGTAAGTGCTTGTCCTTGCGTGGTGCTGGCCTGCCGCATGTGGTTGGTTGACCGCCGGACGGTCCCTCCATTGCCACCTGCGACGGGCTATTTGACGGAATACGCCGTGATTGACGGCAATGCCAGCTGAGTCTTGCCTCGCATGTGAGCTGAGACGCAGGGAAGAAGCCGGATGCGGTGGTTGGCCTGAAGCACTGGACAGCTTGCAGATCTGCCCTGCCCTGTAGATGTGGCTGCATGTGCTCAGCAGTGTCTCCGGCGTGATTCGTCATGGAGGCCATGTATAGAAGCAGTCGTGGTTATGGTGTAGCTTAGAGCAACTTGATGCTTCACCTCCTCTCTTCACCGCTCGCCGGCTCCAGCAGGACAAAGCATAAGAAAACCCACCGCATCTACTGTAGACGCGCAGTAGGCGGTCATGAACTAATTATATACGGCAGAGAGTGCGGTGAGTTCGGTTTGAGTTCCTCCAATGATGTCACAAGGACCAGACCGTTTCACCATCTGAAATCTCGACCGCCTTACAAGCAGTCAGCAGTATACTAGTAAAAAATCAGAGCCGCAGCCGCAAGCGCAGGATTGAAGCCGATATATCGAGTTGAGGGGCCTTTGGGGGGGGGACACGGCCAGATCTCCATGTCGTGGAGGACGAGTCGTGTCTGTGGCACCGGCATTGGATTGTTGGGCTCGAGGAGAGTGACCTGCAGCTGAAGAGGCGGCGAAAACGTGACGCCGGATCGATGCGATGTGTGAACATCAGCCTGATAAGCGACGCCGAGTCCGGGCCCCCTGGATGCAGAGCATGGCTGCCATTCATTGCGTCTGGTAGCTTGGAGATTTTCAGGGTCCAGCGAGGCCGCGGTTGGCGCCTAAAGCGCGCCGTCATCAAATCTCAAAAAGTCGCCGTCATATGCGTCTACGTCTACGTCTACGTGTATTATAAGCGGCCGCTCGTAAATGCACCGACGCCCAATACTCCGTTCCTTATTGGTAGCATCTTCGCGATCCCTGTGGAATTCCCATCTGAGGCATCAGTTGACCTCACCCCAACAAACTAAGATGCTGCAATTGTACGACCGAGTCTTGGCTCATTCAAAGAAGATGAGCGGAAATATAGTGTGTACGGATAATATAGTATTAATGGGTACTAATTTAGGAATTGATTCCCTTGTTCGGGCCGTCGACGGCAGCGTCGCATTCCGCCATCAACTTCAAACTGACAGGAAGAAGAAAACGCTTCAAGTGAGAAAAATGCCTCTGAAAGGGTAGGGATACCTGGCTGGAGTCGCGTGCGCAAAAGGCATTGCCCCTGCAACTCATTCGTATTTCTCGACAGTGAATCTACAGCTTTGCGGGAAGCATCCAGCAGCATCAAATACAATTGCAATATCGATTGATTTCAGGACGCTTGCGCTTCGACCAATGCAGTTCCAGACTCCCCTCCACCAAAAGTGCTACGCTGCAATTCAACTACTACTGCTAGCAATATAAAGAAGCTCCTCGCTCCATTAATACCGAGGCTAATCGGGTTGTCATTTGTTGACATCGCAGGGGGACAAAAGCGTGCGGGATCCATCTCGCAAGTGGGAACAGCCTCAAGCCTTGGTCCTGGTTATGGCGCCTCTGCCGCCAGCTGGCCTGAGTCATAGCGTGGCACACGGGATGGATATTGGCTGCTGTAGCCCATTACGAG
Source organism: Trichoderma sp. CBMAI-0020 (assembly GCA_030708095.1). Classification (NCBI taxonomy): domain Eukaryota; kingdom Fungi; phylum Ascomycota; class Sordariomycetes; order Hypocreales; family Hypocreaceae; genus Trichoderma; species Trichoderma sp. CBMAI-0020. Next base: position 3,837,867 of record JAJNCI010000001.1, read on the forward strand.
ACACCAATGTTTCGCTCCCAGTATGTACCTGGTAAATAATACTAACCGGCATCAGTTGACTTGGATACAATGACATCTCTGAGGGTCTTTTAGCTCTCTCGCTTGTCTAGAAGCTCGCTGGCGCGTGCATGGCAGTAAGCCGGCGCATTTCTAAACTTTGTTTAAAAGCCGCAAATCTTGCCGGCCGAAATTACATGTCTGAAGAGAAAAGGAAAAAAGACACATATGATGGAGAAAATAGTATTCAAGTTACAAACGACCATGCCCATATACAGACGCAAAGTGCCATAGAACCTGATCTTCCCTCCTTCCCTTGGCAAACTCTATGCTTTGTATCACACAGTAGAAAAGACAATGCTCGACTCTGAAACGCCGTTTCTACTCGCACCAAAGTCTCGGCCATGTCTGAGACACGCGCCAAGTGGATGAGAGAAATATCAATCGCGGCCGAGCACCAAAGGCCCCAAGACGCCAAACCCACAACATTGCCGGGCCTAGCCGCCATTCAACGTGGCATCCAAGAAACGACAAGAAGCGCCAACAGTTACAGTAAGATGGGCTTTGATTTGAATTTTCCACATGGGTCGCAACCAGAGCCTCTTTCGTCCTGGCGTCGGATTGTTTCTGAAGAAAAAAGGTCCCAAGTGCCAAGTGGGCTTTGCGCGGTAGACTTCGGCATCTCGTGGAACAAATGGAGTCCTTCCATGGCTTCGCTAGAAACAAGGAACAAGGAACAAGGAACAAGGAACAAGAGGGGGGCCGAGAAAAGCCAGGAAAGCCAATAGAGTCGGAACCTCCAAGTGCAGCCAGTCCGCTGTCTTGTTTCTTTGGCAAGCGCTAGCGGTTGCACAGCTTCCAGTCTTGGGACTGGACCCTGGATGCATCAGTTCAGTCTTGTTCCCACAATTGGTGCTGTCGATCGCCTCGCCTCAGCATCGCCGGCCAGAAGGGACTCCACTTCGGCACCTCGCGTACAGGTTCGGCATGTGGCTTCTTTTTTTGCCTCAGGGCGGAGTGCCGCCTCCGTATGTACAAGCAAGCGGACATGACAGTTTCTTCGTTTTGACTGATGTTTTGCATGAGGTGGTGCTTGGAACTACAGTATGTACATGTACCTACTCCATCTCTTAGCTGTGTGAATGGCCGCCCTTTGCCACCGGGCAGTGAGAAGGGGAAAGGGGGAAGCTCAAAGCTTCTTACTCCATATTGTGCAGTACCCATATATCATGCCGTAGCCGTGCTCTGAGCTAGTATTGGATTCAATCGTCCCTTTTTTTAGAACAGGAGGCTCGGGCGCGTCGTTAGCTGTGTGATTAGTGTTTAGAGTTGCGCACTGGTTGGTATCTGCCGTCGGCGTTGTTGGTTGTCTATATCAAATGTACGTGGCTAGGGCGGCTTGGCATGGGCTTCAATAAAATAAAATAAAAATAAAAAAAAAAGGGTATTATCGTATTATCCTACACGACGCGAAATACGGAGTAGTGTGTCAGAGATATAGCCACAATACCAGAATACGAACTCTATTGTGAATATTCGTTTCCCCCTCTCTGGACAGAAAAATGACTTGTGTTGGGTGTAAGCACGTCTGCACACTACGCAACATCGCTCGGCTATAAAAGTCAGAGGCTGTTGGCTACCTACTTGTATATGGCTACACATGTTGTTTCAGATGAGCTTTGAGTGTCACTATTCGTGGTCAAAAGAGTCTCCCAATGCCTAAACATCGATGTTAGTCTCTAGAGATTTGTCGGATGCTACAACATGAAGCTGACATTCGAGTCGTCGGTTCACGACATAGGGCTGCCGTGCCTAAGCTCTTGCACAGGGCAAATACTGCACCAACCACTCGGCACATGGCCAGCTGCCCAAGCAGGCAGCTCAGGACATCTTGGCACAGCCGAAAATTTCATTCTCTACTACCATGTCGTTCGTATGTGAAGTCATGTGTGCAAGTCTCCTACCAACGGCCTGATTACGTTTTGTTGAGCTATGCCAAGGTCAAAAATGTAACAAACAGCCAATTATGGCTCTTCCAATTGCAATTACATGTCAATGAAAGGGTTTGGCGATGCTGAGGCCGTAGGGTGGTCCAGTGTTCTGCGAGAGCAAGCTCCAATACTAAGAGGTCCACGAGCCTAAACGCCCTACAAGAGTCGCACATGGCTTGAATGTGAGATTTCCAGGTACCTGGTACATTAGAAAAGCTGAGTATCAAGTAGAATATTAACCTTGGACAGCCTAGCATCAGTTGGGCGCGAGTGTCCGGCCCGAGTCGCCAATGTTAATCTCACAACCACGAGTGATCTCAGCTACCAGGGCTCTAGCATGGCGCAATCTAAGTAGTAGCAATATAATTAGCAGTACTACGTCATAAAACTCACCATTGTACGCGGCAATACTACTAGTAGTAGACTGGTATCGATTAGATATTGATCCGATCAATCGAGGTATCTCAGGGGCATCGAACAGGGGTTTGCAAGATAAGGGCCCACGAACAAAGTGTTTTCCAGCACGCTGTGATGCGGCTGGCGGCAGAGGCGCGGCAAGCGGCAAGCGGCACCGATCGGTAGGATTATGCATTGCGGCTCTTGATCCGGGGGAGTGGCAAAGAGATATCGGAATGGCCCATACGATGGCTGCTCGATTGAAACTCAAATCCGGGGTCGGTCTCCAGGGTAGCGATTTGGCTGGTGTGTAGACTACAACATCATCTGTCAGAGTGCTACTGCGTCCTTGGCATGCCTTTTTCCTTTGACATGTAGGAAAAATGCTGTCGAGTACGCTCTAAATAGATAATTTCTGGATTGTCATTCTACATGGCTGATACTGCTGGCTTACGCCCTTGGCGGGAATGACGTTGATGCCGCTACTAACATCTACATTATCACCAGCCACTTCAGCTAATTCTACAGACGCCAGACCCAGACATGGAGCGGAGATGCAAGCAATCACCATCATACGACCAGCCTGCGGCGGAACCGCCCGGCGTTCTAGAAGACACAAGGGTCCGTTGACGTCAAAGGGCACTCGGCAGCCGGGCGAGACGATAAACCTCTCAGCTCGTACGATCGGTGGTCGGCGCCATGCCCTCGGCTGCCGGCATGGCACCAAAGAGCAGCGCATCTGGCAAGGCTGCAGGTTAGTCTGTTTCGTTTCGAGCGGGCGAAACCGCTGCGGTGAAATGAAGCCTGTCGAGCATCAGACGGCCCTGCCGCCGGGCGGCGCCGCAGATGCCGCAGCCGCCGCGACGAGCGCTGTGGCTTGAGTGGCTTTAATTTTTTCCATTATGCCGCGCAGCCTCTGTCGTTACATAAGGCGGCGGTCGCCGCTGCGGCGCGCAATGGGCAGTCGGATGATATAGGGAGAGAGGAGAGAAAAAAACTTTGCTTTCCATCGTTTTTGCTCTCTTTGCAGCTGCGAGCATTCAATCGTCATGCTTGCAATTCAAACAAGGATAATTCGAGTGTCCTCACATTAGTGCGTAAGTGATATCTCCGTTGTGCCTTGTTTGGTCGGAAACGCGTAAACTCTCTCCTCAAAGCGTCCTGCGGAGGCCCGGTGTGTTGCGCACGGGAATTTCTCGGTGGGGAATTCTCGGGCTTGCGGCGGGGCGGCTCGGAAGGGAAAGTGCAAGATTTTTCCTCTAGCTGGTTGACATCATGCCGCTCGAATTCTGACCCAGCACTATATTTACAGCGCAGTCGCTTCCATCAATCATTGCCATCAGCATCAAACATCCAACACTACAATCAGTCTTGTATCACACAGACTCAATCAACCATCTACACTCAACTCAACTCAACTCAACTCAACTCAACTCAACTCAAACATACAACGCGCCAAAGTCTTGCACTTGCTGCCATCGACAACCGTCCTCACACGACCAGTCATCAAATCATCCGCCAAAGCTAAAATCAGCTCGCTGCCACTTGCTGCATCCGGATCCACCTGAGCTTTTCTGACACCACCACCCCTCTTCATCAGAGCAGCTCTCCTGGGGTTATCAACCTCGCCCGACCACGCAACAGTTACCGCCTGAGCCGGCCTTTTGTCCAATTAGGTAGTTGGAATAGCCTATTCTCGACCCCCCTTTACCTATAGGGAATCATTCCTACCTGCTCGATTTCCCCCGCTCTGCCAAATTTCCTGAGCTCGAGATATTTATATAACCGCCAAAACTGAGCCACTTTCTTCAGAGTTAGCTCAGCTACCACCTACAACTACATACCCTACCTACCTATCATCCACAACAACACACTCCAACAGTCACCATGAAGGTCCTCACCAAGGAAGAAGAAGCCGCCCACTACAATGCCGTTGTCAAGGGCGGATTGATTGGTGGTTCGTTGGGCCTTGCGATCGGTGCCAGTGGTGTCATCTACGCCTCAAGGAGATATCCTTCTTTCCGCGGCCTGACCCTGCCATTCCGAACTTTCCTCGTCACATCCACCGCCACCTTTGGAGCCATCGTGCAGGCTGATCGCCAGGGCATCAAGCACCAGAAGGAACAGGATCCCAGACGCATGTACCGAGACAACTCCCAGCGTGCGCAGGAGATCATCCGCGAGAACGAGACCGCATACGAGCGCTTCATGAACTATGGCCGCGAGCACCGCTACAGCATTGTCTGCGCCTCGTGGCTGGCCAGTTTGGCCGTTGCCTTTGCCCTCGTCAGCCGCGCGCCCATGAGCACCCCCCAGAAGATCGTGCAGGCCCGTGTCTACGCCCAGGGCCTGACGCTTGCCGTGCTCATCGTCTCGGCCGCCTTCGAGATGAACGATGCCAAGAGCGGCAAGGGCCGCTGGGAGACCGTCATGGTCCTCGACCCCAACGACCCTGAGCACAAGCACCTCATTGAGAAGAGAATCCACAAGGAGGAGTACGAGGGCCAGGATCTGTGGATGGGTAAGTTTTGATCAACACTCTACCTTTGCAGTAAAGCGGCTAGCTAACAAACTCGTTTCCAGACATGGTCGAGGCTGAGGAGAAGAGAATAGCCGCCCGCAAGGCTGCCCAGGCCCAGGAGCATGCCCAGTAAGCTGCTGAATGCCACTTCAATTCTCCCATCCCATGGCGGCTATTAGCAGCAGGCGCCCGCTGAGGTGCTGCACTAGTTGCGCCATGGCATGCAACATCTATCCGTCACATCCGGTTACATCAAACCGGGCTCCTCCCATCTTGAAATACCCCATCCTGGCATTAAACCAATCACATAGACGCTGTTTCATTGGATTGAATCGGACACTCACACATGTCTAATACAGCAAATGAAACTATACTCCGAAAAAAAAAATGATACGAAGAAACAATTGGGTATCAACGGGGGAGGTTAATGAGTTCCTTCTCTTTTCTATTTTGGGCTGGTTTTCCCCGTCGCGGTTATAGAGAAAACAAAAAAACACTTTATACATTGAAGAGGGTGGCTATCAAAGGCCAAAGTACGAGTGACGAGGAAACAACGGAATCGGCTTCTACTTTTTTCTCTACTGTTATTATTATCAGCATTTGCATAATAGGGCGTGTTTGATTCGTTCTTACGTTTTGGGTGGTTCAACAAAAATATTCTGCTTTACCATACACATGGATATATATATTTCCTTTATCTTGTACTTTAACAAAATCAAATTGTTTAATGAATTCACATCATCATCTCATTTCGCTGCTCTTATTCCTCTTATGTTTTTTTTTAAACTCATGGTTTCATAAGATAAGAAAGCTTACTCTATATCTGAACTTCTTGGCAAGCTGCAAGGGGAACGGCAATGCTGCTCGCTTTCTGTATATTTGAGAAGAAGAAGAAGAAGAAGAAGAAGAAGAAAAGGAAAAGCCACCCAAATCAGTCAGCGTCTTCTATGCACACATATAGGGTCAAAATAGACTAGGAACAATGCAAGATTAACAAAAGAGAATATCCAATGCGTCTTTCCTCCTCATGAACGTTCAAAAGTTTCCCATCATCATACATCAATCGTGAAATGGCTAATTTGCGAGTAATACGCGTGAACCGCCAACTCCAGAATCATAACGTCGCCGAATACATCGCTGCCGTCAAACCCGCCAACAACATGCAACCTACTATCGTACAGGACCGTGCCGTGATACCCTCGTCCGCTGGGGGACAGGCCGTATGTCTTGCGCCTGTCCCACGTCATGGTCACCAGATTGAGGAGCAGCACGTCGGCGCAGTACTCGTGGCCGTCGTGGCCTCCGATGACAAAGAGGTATGAGCCCACAATGGTGGCAGTGTGCGAGAGGCGACGATAGCTGACGGGGATGTTGACGAGCTTCCAGATGTGCCTCTCCACATCGTAGATCCACACGTCGTCGAAGCATTCGCCACCGTCCGATCCGCCAAAGATGATGAGCTTGCTGCCGACCATGTTGGCTGTGTGGTAGCCGCGAGCTTTTGGCCGACGGTCCCGTGTTCCTGGAACTACCTTTTCGGCACTGGATATCAGTCTCCACGACATCTTACTCATGTCACTAACGTCGAGCCGCCATATATCGTTCAGCGCGCGCACGCCGTCGCCTCCACCAAAAACGTAGATGCCGTTCTTGTACAGGCATGCCGTGTGGGCGCGGCGTTTTGAGGGCACCTTGTCTCCCATGATGCGAGGCTTGGTCCAGCGGAAATTGACCGTATCAAGGACGTAGACATCGTTGAAGTACGTCGGGCCGTCGCCACCTCCAAAGACGACGAGCTTCTTCCCCACTGCCGTGCAGGTCATGGCCCGGAGGGGCATAGGGATGTCCCCAACCATGTGCGGCACGGACCAGTAGAACGAGTCGGCATCAAGGACGTACATGGAGTTGAAGCACGTCTTTGCATCGCAGCCGCCGAAAACGTATACGCTGGAGCCGATCAGCGTCGTCGTATGAGCTCGGAGATTCGAGTGCGCAGCTCCAGATATTGGTGCCTTTGACCAGTACATGCCGGATGCCGGGGCTGGGGGCACCTCTGGCCCATCACCGGGTCTCGGCAAGGGGGGGAACGTGGTGTGTTTGCCGGCCGAGGCGCGAGCCATGATGGAGCTTGTTTGGCGAGCTGACACGGCAGATGTCGCTCTTGACGATGCAGCCACAGCTGTTGCTGCCCCTGTAGCTGCCGTCTTTTGTTCTGCTTCGCCATCGCGAGGCAGGGGAGGGACGTCGGGAAGACTGTCCGCGGTCGACTTTCTTTGGCCCGTTGGGCGACTCATTGGGGGGTTCGGGTGCGAGGCCGAGATTGCTCGTTGACGAATGGCCAACTCAGCGACTGCTTTATTGCTTCGCGGTTGATCGCTCGGGGCATTGCTCCTGGCATCAGCAAGGCGGCCAGGCGTGTGGCTCCTGGGGACTGGAGTCACCGATTGCTCCTCACTCTCGTCATCCTCCGCCGCTGAATACCGCCGCTCGTCGTCGTCGACCCTTCGCCTCACATCCTCCCCAAAGTATTCGTCGTCATCATCGTCATCTTCGTCGTCGTCCTCATCGTCCAGCATCGTCGGTCCTCTGTTGGCGGACGGGTCGACAGCAGTCCTCTGGGACGCCACGCCCTGTCGAGAGCCGTACGTTGCTGTCCTGTGAGGAGACCGGGTCGCACTAGCGAACGGCTGGCCCAGATCTTCCATGGTCTCGCCAGCTGCTCCTCATTGCCGAGTTTCGGCAGCGTCGATTCGCGAGGAGCGAGGTCTCAGAACGCGTGCAGGAGCTTCACTCCTTTGAAGGGGGAGAGGTTGAGGGCAGCTAGCGAGCAGGAGGGGTTTGGGTAGTGGGGTAGCATTGGCTATTGAGCGCTGAGCTGGGCCGCAATGTTTGTGCTATAGCGGTCTGAGCGCTGGAGAATTGGCGTCTGGTCTCCATTACGGGATACTCAGGCGTTGATGTGGTCTGGTCCTTAAGACGAATCAATGCAGCTGCGATCTTTCAAACTGAAATCAGCAATACTGCTGTTCTTTCTGGATCAAAACAGTCGTTTATCGCTAAAGGCCGTTTTTTTAAATTAATATATTTTTCTTTTATTCTCAACTTTTGGTTAGCTTACGACGGGACGCTGAGAAAGTGACATTCATGTCAGCGTGCAGTGTGCATACAGTGAATACCTGCCTACGTCTGCAGGCAGGTGGCCAAGTTATAGGTGACGGTTTCCTCTGAAATTTCTCACAGCCGCTACTTCACTGTCCAATAGAATTCTCCAACTCCACAGCAATTTTTTCCCATCTTCATTCAAGCATCGACTTCCAAGACTGGGCCAATTGGAATTCAACCTGCATTTTCAATCTAATATCCAGGCAAGGAAGGATATTGGAAGACTATTTCATTCACTACACTGAACAAGGACTTTGAGGATCCTGTTCAGAACACCTCTGGCATAAGCTTCTTTGCCTCAACGCATATTTCATCATCTTTCGTCTCAGGAATCTAGGCATTTCAAGTGGCCATTGTCTCGACCCAGATATTTATCAACGCCACTGCACAATATGGCTACAGAATCCGATACCCCCATCGCCGGAAATCAACCAGATGTTGAGTCGTATCCTGAAGAGCGAGCCGCCAAGCGAATTAAGATTGACGACGCAGCTCCTGCTCAGGAAGAGAGTGGCCAAACCGTGTCTGATGCTAATCAGAATGGCAATCATGTAGAGACTTTAGACAACAGCCAAGGCCAGCCTGTCTCTGAGGCCCCGAAACGACAAGAAGAGAATGGCGAGCCCGATGACCGTGTCAAGGGCCTAGCTCCGATTAAGAAGGAGTAAGTTTCCCTTTTCTGATAACTCATATATGTACCCAGCTAATGCATTTTAGGTATCTCATTGATATGTCAGGGAAGCAAGATGAGAGATCTATTGCAGTGGATGATGACGCCGCTGAAGGTCGAGGTTCAGATCCCCGAGACCAGTCCCGTAGAGACGGGGAAGATTCCAGATCCCAGGGAAAGAAGGGAAAGAAGAAGGCCAAGGGTCAAAACATTGATCGTTCATTTGGAAGATTCGATGATGCTATCCCCCTCTGTAACAGCAGGGCTTATGCTCGAGAGTTCTCGCCAAAGGAATGTCCATACGGCGAAAAGTGCAGGATGTGCCACGATCTGCGCAAATATCTCAGCGAGGGCCGACGCGAAGATGTAGACGCCCTGGGTGGAAAGTGTCCCGCTTTTGAGGCTCATGGCTTCTGCGCTTCGGGCTGGAAATGTCGCTTTGTCAAGAGCCATATGGAAGAAATCGAGCACGAAGATGGCAGAAAGGAGCTGGTTTTGAAGGATAACCGGCCACCCAAAGAGGAATCCAAAAAGGAGTCTACTGAAGAACCTCAGGCGGACGAACCCGCTTCCAAAGTCTCTTCGGAGGATAAAGAGGCAGCTTCTAATGGCCGAGAGAAGGGCGAAGACGAGTTGCGACCTGGAATCTACAATGTAGTGACTATGGGTCAAAAGATCCAGCTGAATCGCAAACGAATCGACTTCACCAAGACAGACCAGTACATTACATGGCTAAACCACGAATCCAACATCAGTCAAGACTTCCACCATCGTCGCAAAGACCAGCCAGAACTGGGCCTCGAAGATCTACGAGCTCGGTATGTCGACCCGCCGTTCAAGCCGTCCGAGAAGCGCCGTCTTTACTTTGGCGCCGAGACTCCGACTCTCGCCCCTTTGACCACGCAGGGAAACCTCCCATTCCGACGGCTGTGTGTAGAGCTCGGCTGTCAAGCCACCTACTCAGAAATGGCCTTGGGAATGCCTCTGCTCCAAGGTTCCAAGCCTGACTGGACGCTGATGCGCGCCCACAAGTCTGAGATTACACCCCCCAAGATGAATCCCGGAGCTATTCCGTTGTTCGACGACTACAACCACTCACGCGATCTGAAATTTGGCGCCCAAATCTCGGGCAGTGCTCACTGGGTTGTCACCAAGGCTGCTGACGTCCTCAACCGTTTCTGCCCTCACCTTCGGCTCATCGACCTCAACTGCGGCTGCCCCATCGACAAGGTATTCAAGTCAGGCGCCGGATCTGCGCTCCTCGAGGCAAGTGGCAAAATGGAGCGCATGATTAGAGGTATGAATGCCGTATCTGGCGAGATCCCCATCACCGCCAAGATCAGGACTGGTGTTCGCAAGGACCGCCCGACAGCGAGCCAGGTCATTGGCAAGCTAGCCTTTGGAGCTCGCGAGCACCGCGAACGACTTGGCGCTCCTGGCTGTGCGGCGCTCACTCTCCACGGCCGCAGCCGTGAGCAGCGCTATACCAAGACGGCGGACTGGGGCTACATTGGAGAATGCGCAGCCCTCATCAAGACATACAATGATGAAAAGGCCAAGATCGTCGACACTATTGCCGAGCCCGACGAGAGCACCCTGCCCAACGCCAAAGACGGCCGCATGTACTTCCTCGGCAACGGCGACTGCTACTCCCACGTGGACTACTACGAGCATATCGACAAGGCCCGCGTCGACACCGTCATGATTGGCCGCGGCGCCCTCATCAAGCCCTGGATCTTTGAGGAAATCGAAAAGGGCCAATACCTGGACAAGTCATCCACCGAGCGCCTCGGCTACATTGAGAAGTTTGTCAAGTTTGGCCTCGAGGCCTGGGGCTCGGACGAGCTGGGCATTGGCTTCACCAGACGCTTCCTCCTCGAGTACCTCAGCTTCGCGCACCGCTACGTGCCGATTGGCCTGTTGGAGCACTTGCCTCCGCGATTGAACGACCGGCCGCCGGCGTACAAGGGCAGAGATGAGATGGAGACGCTGATGGCATCGGACAATTACAGAGACTGGATCAAGATCAGGTACGTAGGCTGGAGGCTTTCTTTCCTTATTCCCCTCATTTTGGCTATATGCTAACATGTTCTTGACAGCGAGATGTTCCTCGGACCTGTTCACCCAGGCTTCCAATTCCAACCCAAGCACAAGTCCAACTCTTACGAAGCCGAGGGCTAAATATGCGAGAATGCTACGCACTAAGGAGAACAAGAGCCGTATATGGAACTGATTTATCAAGTAATGCAAGACTCAACAGCACAGATGGCTTTGGCAAAATTACTAGGCTGGTCTTTTCTTCTTGCTACACTACTACATCATGTATAAATAGAAGCAACTCAGAAAGTTGAGCAAATAAATCATCACACGCATAGTGGATAAAGTTCTAGTTTCCAATCGTCATGAAAATAGATTTTAAAAAGCTGTATGTAAATAATACAAAATAATAATCAACCCCCCGACTTTTATACAGGAAACGGAGCAGGTCTTCATCCACGTCTCCATGAAAGCGTCTTAACACAAAAAGGGCTATGCGATAGCAAGCATGCAAAATACCCCGAAAATAAAACTCCCAAAGCGAATTAGATAGCTAGAAAAAAAAAAACAAAGGGAAAAAAATGAAAAAGCACGCCAGTGGTATAAATAGAGCATGCTATACCAGAGCATCTAATCGCGCAGCCTTGATGACCCAATTCCAATCATTACAGACATGTGTATAAAGTGGTATTCTTTGTTTTTAAGAGTAGAAGTGACTCCTCTGCATGCCATCGGCGGTAGCATACTCTTTCTTGCCCTCTTCGCTTGTTGATGAGCTGGTCAATGAGTTGGTTCTGCTATCAGGAGCGGCCTTGAGCTTCTTAGGCTCGGATTTCTTCAGAACCTCGAGATAGGTTGAGGGGAGGTATCCCTGGCGGCCATCACGGCTACGACAGTGCCACCACTCGCTGGGCTGGCCAGCAGGGTCGTTCTTGCTCAGGACGGCGACGAGATCTCCCTTGCGTCCCTCCAGTTCCATACCGCCGGCCTGCTGGGGGGCAAAGTCGAATCGGAGACGGCAAAACTCCAGCTTGGCGGGATCGACGGGCTTTTGGGCCTCGAGGGCCTGCTGCTGAAGCCGCTTCTCTTCTTCCTCGGCGGAGGCGGCAATGTTCTTAATCACCTTGGACATGAGGTAGGGAATACCAAAGGCGGCGAGGAGGAAGAAGATGAGAGGCTTGCGGCTGGCCTTGGGGGGCTGAGATCCAGCAGCGCCGGATCGGCCTTCAAATCGAGCAAAGTCTGAGGCGTTGAGGGCTGCGGCATCAGCTGGGAGGGGACGGCCAGTGAGCTTGGCCAATAGAGTACGGATCCAGCGGATAAGGGTGAAGATTCCGAGCAGCGATCCCAGGGTATCGCGCAGGTTGCCGAACTGCTCGGCGACAGAAATCATAGCTATTGATAGGTTAGTATGTAGCTCTTATGATGAGGCAAACCGGAAGCAGTATCAACAACGTACCAAAGAAGCTAGAGTGCGTGGCCATGTATGTGCTCTCGAGCATCTGTGCAAAGCCGCCAAAGGCAGTGACAACGCCCTCAAGCATTTGAAAGGTCGCTGCCGTGCCGTTGCTGAAGCGGCCGGCCAGGCTGTTGGGGTCGCCCATGGCACCGCCATACATGCCGCCGCCGTACATGCCTCCCATGCCCATTCCGTATCCGCCGCCGTACATGCCGCCGCCATATCCTCCATAGCCGCCTCCCATGCGCGAGTAGGGACTTGAGTAGGGCGATGAGTATGCGCCGTTGTAGGCGCCGTAGGGAGAGGCAGCCATGCCGCCCATGACGCCGGGCGTAGGGACGGCGGCATTCTGGGTCATGGCCGCGGCAAACGACGCCGGGCGCTCAGGTATCGGAGGTGCGTCCATGGATGCAACAGATGATGCCGGCGACAGAGGCGCTGATGATGCTGCTGATGAAGGGGGGATGGTCACTAGAGAGAGGGAGAAGGGCAACTAGTCAGCATGTGAAGGTCACGGGAGAGGCGCGTTCAGGGCACAGGAGCATAGAAGCGAGTCCGTGCTGGTACTTACGTGAAGGCACTGAGGCTCCAGCTCGTTCCCAGGGCTTAGGTGGCGAAGCCATTGTGAAAAGGGTCAAGAAATGAACGGCGAGAAAACAAGCCGGGGTATAGCAGCAGTGTTATTTGCCGCGGAGCGCGTGCAATCCGGGTTGGGCTCGCCTCTTTGGAGTGCTGGTGCTGTGGAGAGAGGCTGGTTGGTGTGCTGCCAGCAATCTCTTTTTTTCTTTCCAGCTGGGGCTGAGGCAGGGCCCCAGGTTGTGGCGATAAGCGACGGTACAGGTAAGACGAGCAGAGCCGGCACGTAAGGCTTAGTCCGTTGTGTTGTTGTGCGAGGAACGCGTCGGGCCTGGCAGGATGCAATTCGAATCTGGAATTGGGAGGAGAGCAAAGAGTTGCGATAAGCTCCAGCGCTCGACGGGAGGGGAGATGAGCCTTCATCAAATGGCTGGGGCAATCACAAGCCCCGGCGGCTTGGTAATTAAATCGAGCCTGGGCAAATCCCGGGGCTCGCGTGGTTTGGCACCAGGTACTGCGCCAGTACATACGAGCCCATCCCTGCTGACGCAATGCAGGGGGTACCGAAAAGGTATCTCCCTTGCGCTTCGCTGGGGCGGAGCTGCGGCTGACCTGCTGAAGGCGGTTCTGGGGGGGACGGGAAAAGCGGGGCGCCGTGGCTTCCAGGTTTTTGTTTGCCTCGGTACTGGCTCTTTGCCATGACGACGGGGCCGAGACGCTAGCACGGCTCTGGCTGGGAGGTCGGATGGCGGAGGCTGGCAGCGGATGCGGCGCTGAAGACGAGCGCTGAAACGATGGCGCAGCGCCCATTGGCCTAGCTGCATGCGCACCTGGTAATACGAGTGCGCTGTAGAGCTGCAATGGAGCATTGCTGCAGGCTGCTGTTTGACGCCAATGCCCACGAATATCTGCGCAAGTATCAAAACCTGCGAATGCAGTGAATAGATGGTCTTCGGCTCAGCGTTGCAAGCTTTCATAGCCGCGGTCCGTTTCGGACTGCATGAGCCGAGTCTCGCGCATATATCCATGGCTATGCAGATAATCAGTGGCATTAGGTAGCATGCACCCCGCGACTATCTTTTATTCACGACTTGTGGTTGGCTCTGCGGTGGAGCCGAGCCGAGATGACGGCGAACGCATCGTGATTGGTCTGCGGGAAGTGCCACCGGGTGCCATTCTGGCGTCGCAGCTGGTACAGACGTGTACAAGTACTAGTATGTAAACATGATGCGGCGGAATAACTTCGGAGCGGGCACATGTGGTCCGTGTTTGTCCTATCAACAACATAACCTGTATCGAGTAGCAGAGATGTGAAATCATCGAGTGATTGTCTACAGTAACAGATTGGCTCCAACTATCAACTGTTGAGAAATATAATTTGAGTTGGACGTGCTTGAGAAGCAGAGCCACATTCGCTGTTGAGCAAGGATTGCTGCACATATCCGCATCTACGTGTATCAGTTTGATGACTTATAGCAGCGAATAAATGCTTCAAGCTGCCTGCATCGGGTATACCTGCTTACACTCACCACAACGAATCAGAATTGCAACTTCATGGCCCCATCCCGCAAACGGCCTCTCAGCCCTCCCGTGCTTATTCCCAATCCCTTCATCAAGAAGCGCAACCTCGCCTGGTCTCTCGAGTCTCCATCGTCATCTCAAGATCCCCACGCTGCTACTTCATCGTCTCTTCTCCCTCCTCCATCTACAAGTCCTTCAGCTACAGCTCCTACTTCCGCTCCTCCTGCTGACAACACTGCCGTATCCACTGACATCTCGACCTCTACCGCCATTTCTCCTCCGGCAACAAGGCCCACCGCCGGCACCGCCGCCGAGATCGAATCCGGAGCCGTCCAGGTATCTGACCATCTGACCCAATTCACGTCGCTTCTCTCCTCGCATCTCCGCCCGACATCGGCCCCCATCCCTCGACTGAGCATCTCGGATTATTCCAGCCTGTACCAGAGCTGTGCAGGCAGCCAGAGCGGCGCGCACTTTGTGATCCATCAGCACGACCATCCCGTGGCCGGCACCCACTATGATCTCCGCCTTCAGATCAACGAGACCAGTAGCGTCAGTTGGGCCATCATGTATGGCCTGCCGGGAGATGCCAACAGCAGTCGGTTGAACCGCAATGCCACCGAGACTCGCATCCACTCACTTTGGGCGAGTCTCCCTGATATGACCTCGACTCCTAATGTCTAGTGCTAATACAACCCACATATCCGTGTAGAATCACCTTATTGAAACAGCTTCTGCAGAAACAGGATCCCTCATTATATGGGACACGGGCACATACTCCGTCCTCCCACGCCGCAGCAAACACGCCCCTCCCGAAGACCCCTCTTCACCGCCAGCCTCCCCTCACTCCTCATCATCCTCAAACAGCAAGCAGCACACCCCAACAGCCCAGTCTCTCCTTCATGCAGCCTTTCAAAACCGCAAGATCCGGCTGCGTCTCCATGGGACGAAGCTGCCCGATCCGTACGTCATCAACATCCGCCTGACCAAGACGGAAGATGCAGCAGGGCGATCTAGAAGCTCGAAAACGCCGCGGACCAGGCGCCGTGGGAGGACGGCAAAAGCGCGCCCTGCAGAGCCGGAAAGCACTTCGTCCGGGAGTGATGAATATGACAACGACATAGAAGATCCCGCCAACGATGAACCGCAGGCTCGAACAGATACCAATGACACATCTTCCCTAAAGGAAGCACGCCGTGAGCAGCAGCAAGAAGAAGACGCCCAAGTGCGCCTCAACAACGCCTACGTCGGAGCATCAAACACCATCGGCAGCGTCTATCAACGCCGGTGGTTTCTCTCGCTGGACCGCCGCGCCTGCGGCTTCACCGAAAAGAAGCGCCACGGCCGCAGCGTGTGGGAAAAGCTTCTCTCACCAGAAAGTGCGCCCAAGGATCCTTCCGACGGCCTGGAAGCAGAGCCAGAAGAATCCTCCTGTCGGCTCTCGTTCCCTTTCTACGTTCGCGGTCCGCAGTTTGAGCAGAGCGTGGTGACGGGAAGATTGGGAGAAGAGGTTTTGAGAGACGAAGGCGTGACTACTTTTGTCCCCAGAAAGGGATGGACCCCTGTGATGAAATGACTGTCTTTGAGGAAAACGGTAATATCTTGTACACTATTGCGTGCCTCATGTCTTGTTCCAAGTCTCGGCTACCTGAGAGAACAAGGTCAACGCTACAGCTGTAAATAAGGTATGAAGATGTACACGTAGAAAAGCACATCGCCTCCATCCGTACGCCCATCATATCAGACAGAATTTTCCATTGATTATATCAGACTATAAAACTATTGCACTTTTTGCCTAACCGCCACCCCGCCTGCCTAACCGCCACCCCGGGCAAACTGCCCATGCTGGGCAGGCTATCGGGAAAGAGAGAAATTGTTCTCTCTCAAAAACGTATAATGATATCTTCTTCGGCAAGCTCAAATGCCGCCTTGAGATCAAAGCAAATTTACGCCAGCCCGTAAAACGCCAGCCTGTACCAGTAAACGTTGGCACCTACCGTCATCCATCTATATAATCATTGCCAAACCGTGCTTCTCATCATTCTGCGATGGCGAATGCCGTGCCACAAGAGAGGAGATAGGACAGCCCGCAAAACACGGCCCGCTCTGCAAAATAAATTAAAATAAAAGCAAAAAAAGGAGGAGGTTAAAAAGGACAAGCCGAGGCCGGAACTTCGTGTTCAGTTTGAAACAAGAGTTGGAGCGATTCTTCGCTTCTTGGGCTCTTTGGTGTCTTCTTTCTCGGCCTCATCAGCATCCCTCTTTACGCCCGTACTTGGGCCAGGCACAACTTTGGGTGTCTCCGGAGGCGTAGTCAAGGGCACGCCCGTTACCCTGCCCGAATTGGCGGCTGTGATTGACGGCACACTACCACTAATGAGGGGCGGGTTGCTCACGACACCGGATTGTGTAGCTACAGAAGATGTCGAGTTCGACCTTGTAGGCGAGGACGGGCGATTGGATGGCACAGACGATGTGGCAGGAGGAGAGGGTGCTGTGAAAGAGCTTGCCGAGTTGCGCGGTTGATGTTGCGATCCACTTGGGAATGAAGCAGGCGATGCAAACGTCGACGTAGGAGTTGCTGCGGATGCACTTGCTTTGGCCCCAACTTCGCCCTTGTAAATCTCGCCCAGCTCGCCCGGAGCAAATGTCAGTGAAGAGCAGAATCCGTCCGATGACGAGATGATGAGGGTGAGCCCATCAGTTGACCTATGAAGAAAAAAAAAAAAAGAGTTAGTTCGCAGTACTCATCCAGGCTAAGCAGCCGAACACACGTACCAAGCAAGATCAGTAAAAGTTGCGCAGTGCAAGTTGCTGACTATGCATATCGGCGTCTTTTGTTGAGTATCGTATAGTAGCACCGAGTCTTGAGTGGCGACTGCGTATACCATTCGGTAAGGAAGGGCAAAGGCAGACTTGGGGCCTGGGGTTGACGCATTTGTCTCGGTAGACACTCCTTTTGACGGAGCCCCTCCTTCGGCGGCAGTAGTCGAAGAAGGCGTTGGCAGCGGGGGAGGTTCCATGACGGATGGCGTGGTAGATGCCTTGGAGACTGGGTCTGGTAAGGAAGGGATGGTGTCCTCTGCAGACGATGTATCAATGGTGACATGTTTAGTCACTGGCGGAGACTGGCGGAGGGTATAGAAAATAGGCGAGCATTTGACAACGACTGAAGGCTTTTTATGGCCTGGCAGGTGAGCTATCGGGGGCTTATTGATGCCGCCTCTGGTGTAGATGTAGACAGTATTGATGATTTCGTAAGTTGGCTTTGCATCCTTGTCTGTCTGGTGTTGATTCTGATACTGCCCAGACGGCGTGAGCAAGAGGCTCCCGTCCGGCGTAAACGTAAGTCGTCGAAAGAAGGACGTCAGGGTTTCGTTTGCATAAAGACTGGCATTCTTCATTCCCGTGGCCCAATTCGTGTTGAGAGCATAGTGAGGTTTCGGCGACGCCTCCATTGGCATGACGGCAGGAAGAGGTAGAGAAGGTGCCGGCGAGACCGAACGACGAGAGGAGAAGGAAGATCGACGGCTATGGCTGATGACGCTTGGCGGGTTCATGGGGAGAGGTGCGGAAGTTGGGGTGCTCGGGGCCGAGGGAGCTGGTGATCCCACAGACGTGGCAGAGTCTACGGTAGACATCTGCGCTCGGTGACCGAATTCCGGGGGCGCAGGACTGCTCGAAGAGATCCGTCGAGTAGGGAGATCGGCCTTGACATGGCTTGCTAACCGTGGCAGCTTGTCGTCCTGGCTCAAGGAATACTGCCCGTCTTTTGTCTTGAGAGAGTAGATGTGGACGGATCGATCGGACGACTGGGTTGCAATGTACTCGTTCAAGGGATCCCAAGTAACGCCTTGCACGTAGTGGCTGTGTTCGGCAATTTGCCTTACAAGTGTTCCTGTCATGGCCTCATGTTAGCTCGCGGTCAGCCTCGCGAACAAGAACATTGACGCTGCCTACCTGAACTAGCATTGTATATTCTCGCAATATTATCCATACTACCGATAATAAAGTAGACGGCGTCGGGGGACCATGCCAAATCGTATATCTCGGCTCCGCTAGAGCGACACATGTGCTTGGCCCTCCATGATTCTTTATCGTCTAAACCTTCCGATCCAAAGTTGGTCGCCGGGATCTCGCTGGGAACCCATAGAATCACATTGCCGTCGTCGCCGGCCGAAGCGAGGGTTTCTCCTACATTTGATAGCTGTTGTCAGCCCGCGCACAGCCAATGCAGAGATGCAGCATTGTCAATTTACCTTTGGGCGCCCATCGCACAACATTGACCGCTTGATTGTGTTTGGATAAGGTCGAGAGATACTCGACTTTGCGTTCCGGACCGTCGGCTTGAACTTTCCACACCCTCACATGGTTGTCACCACCGGCCGTGGCCAGGCGGCCCTTGCCGTTTGGCTCAAAGTGAGCAGAGTAGATGGGGGCATTCTGGTCATGCCAATTGATGATGAGCGGCGAGGCCTTCATCGTGACGCTTGCGTGTTAGGGCGGCCGTCGAACAAGAAGCATGAGGAGCTGGCGGCAGCAAAAAGAGGCGGAGGGACGATGGTCGTGGAACAAGCTCTGTCGATGAGATGTGATGGCTGGACGAAAATCGGCGGGCTCGAAAGAGGGATTGAGGCAGCGTCTCGACAGCGAGGGATTCGGTCTAGTCGGCAGAGGGTTTGAAACGCGTGACAGTCTCGGGCAACAGAGGCTCGTGATGGTCAAAAGTTAAAAAAAAAAAAAAAAAAAAAAAAAGAGAGGCGGGACGGGCTTGGCTGCGACAGAGAAGCTGCCTCCAGCTTTGGAAATATTCCTACAGTATGGCTCTGATGTAAAGTCAGTGCAGGATAGCCGGCTGAAACTGGGTCGCCTGAGAGGGCCAACTGCTCGAGGCCAATAGCGGCTAGAGGCTCGAATCTTGGGGGCTGGGCTGGGGTGCTGCAGGGTCAGTTGAGTGCTGTGCTGGTCTTGCAGGGGCCGTAGCAGCTGCCCGCCCAGCGCGCCAATCGAACGAGTCCGTATCTGAGAGTCAACCAACAAACGCATGCTGGCTGCTTTTTTGCCCTCGCCATTGGCCCGGCCACGGCGATGCCAGCCGCTTTCGCTGCCGACTGCATCCACGCCGCTGTAGGCTCTAACGCCCTGCATGACACGGCGCAAATCCTGTCGCTGGGCTGCAGAGCTGCCATCACCCGGGCCAGTGCATTACGCGATTGGTACGAGAGACTCGGCTGATCATGCCTCTGTCGATTCTCGATTCCATGTCGGGCGAACCTCAGCCCTTTTTGCCTTTTGCTCTTTTCGGTATTGCTCTTCCCCATCTTCCCCATGTTTGCTGCTTGGACTCTCTCCACACCTCGTGTTTGCTTCTGCTCTCTGCTGATGGGTAAGGTCATAAATCACACTACTGCTACCCCGTGTTATGAATGACTTTTTGATGATTATTGCTTCCGTTGGCTGATGGGTCCTTTGGCCTCGACAATGTACATCCATCTCTGTTCAACTTTAAACGCAGTTGAGCCAATAATTTGGTAGAGTTGGGTGGTAGAGTACCTCTATGCTTCGGTACGGCCTCGCTGATGCAGATCTGCGGATGAGCAGCAATTTCACATCACTGCATATCACTAGCCCGGATGATTCGTCCTCGTACCTGTTTGGAGCAAGGCTGTGCGATTCCAGGCGAGTCAGCGTAGCGAAGGCGACATCTACCCACCGAATTCCTTTGCTCGTGGTTTGCTACATTGGCGGGCATTGGCTCTCCACCTGTGTTAGTCGCGAAACTCTATCAAATTGAAGACGGTGGCAGATCTCTCTTTCAGCCATCGGCCAAGACATGGCCTGGTTAGATTGGCCTGAAACAAGCAGATCATCAGTAGGCAGCCAGATAAAGAACCTATTGCAAGCAGCCGGCGCTTATCTGGTAAGGCTACAATGTATGCAGTTCGTTGGCGGCCTGGGTTGTCAGATAAGTGCGTCTCCGAACAGGCATCCGTTGTGATTAGCTGTCTCTTGGTGGCACTTTGCAGGCACGTAGCAATAGTGTATGCAATGTAATAGTCATGCGTACATGTATATATTGACGCGGTGCTACCTTTGGGAGGCTGCCCAGGCTCCTTCGGAGTGGTTGAAGCACTGTAGACGGCAGCACTGGGCACGGTAGGAAAGGATTCGACTCGTAGAATCACTAATGTCTGCGAGTGAGTCACTTGACGGCGAGACGCATTTGGAAACGTCCGGTGTGCGTGCCATTTCTTATACATGTAGCCTAGACCTCCCACTAAGCAGGTGTGTGTGCTGCTCTTCTGTAACAATATCCATCTCACTCACCTCGCATCCAACGGCGCTCCCTCACCTACTGCCAAGCCAGAAAAGATGGCGAGGCGTCTTGGGAGGCTTGCTCTGGGCGGAGCTGTCAGTCTTTGTACATCAATATCCACGCCTTGATCAACGGCCGACAGCTTCCCAGAATGACACTCGAGGCCAGCCGTGTTCCTGAATGTGAAACTGACAAACCTCATACGTGTGGGTGGGCCATCAAGACGCTACATGTATGCAATCGCTGTGGCGCTTGTGCTGGCCCGCAGCTGGATTCCGCTGAATAGCCTGCCGGAAGCATGCACCACACCGTGATTCGGTGCAAGTTGCTCGTACTCGTTCAGGAGGGTTGGATGCAAGATCCGGCGGCTCTGCATTTGAACGGCTCGTGATCTCAGGTCTGCATGCGGAGGATGGGGAATGAGTAAAGAGGCAACAAGGCTGGCACACCCTCCATCACCAACATCTGGAGAAAGCGGTGTAGTTGAACGGTTACTTGATGCAATTACACCGATAAGAATCCATCCCTACCTAATCAACTGTCGCAGCTACCTATTTCCTGGCACCCATGCTCATTGATGCATGTCTTGGATATCTCAGCTGCATAGTACTATTGGGATCACAACAGCTACTATTGCCTGTCGTAGTCCAGTCTATCATTAAGCGTCCCTTCCGGTTTAAACGATGCAATGGATCATGCCCTCGAACGCTTCTTTCGATGTGGTGCAGCTTGCTCATTGTACTCTATAACGGTAGCACTTATACGTGGGCATGAGACGAGAATCAAGATAGCGGCATGGATCCATTAGCAGCTCCCCGCAATAGCTCGATGGCGGGACAGCATCGCCTAGTAAAAGTCCCAGACCCCATGGCGGTCGCAGCGAGCCAATCAGTGCGTCCGCAAGTGGCGTTGGACAAGGCCTTTTTGAGGTGAGACGGACGGCCGAATCAACCCGCGAGCCGGGGATTTCTGTTGGCGGTAGGAAAATGAAGGCGACGACTGAAACTCCCTGCCGCAGTGTTTCATTGCTATCTGCCGGCCCGAGATTGTGGGAAATGCTCGGGCTAGATGAGGCCGCGATGTTGATGCCTCCTCAGGCACCAGCTTTGGATTATAGCTACCTGCCAGGCAGCTGGAGTTGATGCAGCCACCGGGCACTTTTGCAGCCTCGTATCTAAGGTAGCCTACAGAGGAAGCAATATAGGAGTGTCCTTGAGGGCCAAAAACGGCAGCCTAAGGTTGTCAAGCCTGCAGCGATCCCCATTGGACCATCTACGAGCCAAGACTCGCTCATCTCGCAAGGCTTCGGCCGTGACTCCTACAGTCGATCAAAAGTGCTTCGCACGGCATACAAGCGCTGCTGCGTCTGTCCAAGCGGCCGTTCTGGTACCGGATCCTTGTCCAGGCTATCGCCCGTCTGGAAATGGCCTCCGCTTCCTGCCAGAATCCGCTCGCCAGCGCCTTGGATCGAGCCAACAACAGCGTTTGCTGGTGCTCGCCCCCGTCCGCATAGAGCAAGCGACCAGCTCGTACGAGACGTAGCACTGCGACTAACAGTCGGCTCAATACCCTTGGTGCGCCACCCGCCCTGGGGATCCTGGCAGATGCAGCTTTGGTGCGGGCTTTGGCTGTGTTGCATTCTGTTCGGTGGATGCTGTGGATAGCTTGCAGCACGGGATGGCGCTCCTGCGATAAACCTCTTTTGGCTGACCGATAACTACATGTACTGTACATGCACCGCTTCGGACGGCACGCTCTCTGTTCGTCTTTTGCTTTCTCTCCTGTCCATCTTCATGTCTCTCCTGTCGTCCGTCTTGCTGTAGAGAGAGGCATTTGTTCATCTTGGTTGAAACTGTACAATTCCTCTCCGTGCCTGTGCTGATGCTCTCACCATTGGCGTCTCTCGATAAGCTTCCGTAGAGCCGCATCAGCTTGCATCTGAGCTCCCTCCGGCGCGCCGGCGAGGCCTTCTCGCTGTGACGATGGCGATGGTGTTTCAGAATCAACAGCAGCATGTGCTGGGCGCCGTCAGTGGCTCAGCGGACCAGTTCAGTTCCTTTGTGCTGCCGCTCTCCATCGCCGGCCCAACGGTTGTCGGACTATTTTCCCTGCCGGGCGCCGTTGCTCTTCTTTCCCAGATTCGCAACCGCACTCCCAAAGACAACTTCTACTCGGATGTCGACGGCACCAGCACGCCAGAAGCTGTTGCTGCATTTTCCAACAAATGGCCCAAACTTGCTATTCTTCTCCTCGCCCTGACGAGCTTTGGCACGTCTGTTGCTTATTCGATCTTGACCACCCTTCACGCGGACCGTTATGGCCTCTTCGTTCCAAGCTGGCTGACTGCTGGTGCTCTTGTAAGCTTACTCGCTCTCCTCAGCTCCAACGAGTTATAATGTCAATTCAGCTAACGCTCTCAACCCCAAAGGCTGCCATTTTGCTGCAAGCCCTCTTCATCTTTGTTCACCGGTCTCCCGTCAAATCCCACGATCTCGGCATTTGGTCATTTGGGTCGTCATTCATTGCTATTTTGCTCAACATACTCCAGACTCACCATGCTTGGCGGCTCGGAGCTCCCAAGACTGACGCTTTCTTCATTCTTCGAGTGGTCAGCTTGGTAGCTACTATCTTGCTATTGTTTGCTAGCATTTCGCTCCCCCGACGACCGGCCGTCTCCCACAATGGCAAACCAGTGGATGCGCAGTTTACAGGCTCTTTCCTGAGCCGTTATACTTGGTCTTGGGGACAGCCCTTGGTTGCGTTGGCCACTGAGAAAGGTGACCTGGACGAAAAAGATATTCCGGGCCCAGATCACAACTTCAGAGCCCGAGATCTCGTCGAGGCTTGGCACAAGTTCGAATTCAAGGGCACGCTTCTGAAAAAGCTTCTTCGTTCTTATCTGCCACTATTTTTGGTCCAATGGACTGTCACCATCTTTCGATCATTTATTGGCCTTGGGCCGTTCTGGGCCATGTTGCGTGTGATTGAGCTCTTGGAACAGCGCTATCCCGAAGGCGAACGACCAATGGGCCAGATCCTGATATACATCGTTTCACTCGCCCTTTTCTCTCTCTGTGGACAGGTACTCAAATTTGATTCCTCATTTTTCATTACGGTTATACGTGCCGAATACTAACTCGTTGTATATAGTGGACGCAAGGATGGATCATGTGGTTTTCCATGTACAAGACTTCCATTCCTCTCCGAGGCCAGCTTTCCTCTCTCATTTTCGAAAAGTCCTTGAAACGCAAAAACGTCAAGATGGCAGAGAAGGAAACACCAAAAGCAGACGAAGATGAGGACAACAAGGACACAAAGAAACCCGAGGAGGAGACCGTTCTAAAGTCCCGCCAAGCCATCGTGAATCTTGTTGGTGTCGATGTCAGGCACGTATCGAATCTTGCGGCCTTTCAATTTTTCATCATCAACAGCTTGACCAACTTGTTCTTTTACTGCGGCTTTCTGCTAAAGCTGATTGGGTTCTTTCCCTTTGCAGCTGGTATCTTGGCATGGGCTCTTGTCTTACCTATCAACACGTACGCCACTAAGATCTACATGAAACATCAAGCCCAGCTCATGAAAGATCGTGATGCGAAGCTGGCAATTGTGAATGAGGCGCTATTAGGAATTCGTCAGATCAAATTCACTGCCTTGGAGAACCAGTGGGAAGGTCGTATTCAAGAGCAACGAGAGAAGGAACTGACAACTCTGAAGAGAACCTTCATGGCGGACTCTGTCCTATTTGCATGCTGGGTCATCAGCCCGATTTTCCTCGCAGCTGCTTCATTAACTGTCTACTCTGTCCTTCATGGCAACCTATCTCCGTCTATTGCTTTCGTCAGTATCAGTATCTTCAAGAGCCTGGAAGTCACACTCTCTGCTCTCCCAGAGCTGCTTACCACATCTGTCGACACCCTTGTTTCGATCAAGCGAATTGACACGTATCTTAGCGGCCCTGAAATGAAGAGAATCTTGTCTGATGGCCCAGATGTTGCTCTCGAAAATGCCACCATCTCCTGGCCCGTCGACGTCGAAACTCCCGACGAAGAACGCTTCATTCTCAAGAATATCAACCTGTCCTTCCCTGCTGGCGAGCTGTCTGTAATCTCTGGTAAAACTGGAACAGGAAAGAGTCTGCTGCTCTCTGCTGTACTCGGTGAGGTTGATCTACTTGAAGGTGCCATTCATGCTCCACCCACTGTATCGTCGCTTGAGCGCAATGATCACGCGGCTCATCCCGGAAACTGGATTCTTCCCGGCTCTGTTGCATACGTGGCCCAGACTCCTTGGCTCGAAAGCGCTTCCTTCCGAGATAATATTCTATTCGGTCTCCCGTACATTGAAGCGAGATACCAGAAAGTCATTGAAGTCTGCGCCCTGAAAAAGGATCTCGAGATTCTGCCTGATGGCGATAAGACAGAACTCGGAGCCAACGGAATCAATTTGAGTGGAGGTCAGAAATGGAGAGTAACATTGGCACGAGCTATCTACTCACGCGCCGAGATTCTGGTCATGGATGATATTTTCAGTGCCGTTGATGCTCATGTTGGTCGACACATTTTCGACAAGTGCATCAGTGGTGACATCTGCGAAGGTCGAACTCGAATCCTGGTTACCCACCACGTGGCGCTCGTTCAATCCAAGGCTAAATATCTCGTGGAACTTGGAGAGGGCACTATTCTAAACGCTGGCCTGACGTCGGAGCTTGCTGAGGAGGGCATCCTCGAGAGAATCAAGACCCATGAGCAAGACCCGGAGGAGATTCAGCGCGAAGAAGCGGCTGCTGAAGGTTCGACAGTTGTCAACTCTGAAGAAGGCTCAGTTACCGGTGCTGATGGAGCATCAAGTGAAACCGCCACGGCTGACCAGGCGGCCAAAGATAAGGCTGCCAAAGACTTTGTCGAAAAGGAGACTCGCGACAAAGGGCAAGTTAAGAACCGAATCTATATGAGCTATCTGACCCACAGCGGTGGTTGGTTGTTTTGGATTATCCTCGCTGTTTTATTCTCCAGCTTTGAGGCAGGTAATCTTGCTCGAAACTGGTGGGTGAAGATATGGACGTCTCAAAGCGAGAACCAAGTTGATGGAATCCATGCCTTTGAAGCGGAGCAGAAGCACGGTCTTGCTTATGGTTTCACTCTACAGCACGGTCCGTTCCATGTCGCCTCGAACTTGCTGAGCGCCGAATCCACAGAGCATAATTTGTACTATTACTTATCAATCTATGTCGCTCTATCTGCGGCCAGTGGATTGGTCGGTACGCTGCGCTTTATCTGGTCGTTCTACATGAGCATCAAGGCTAGTAGGACCCTGTTCAAGCAAATTCTCTTCACAGTCCTCCGAACTCCCCTGCGATGGCTTGACACAGTCCCTGTTGGCCGAATTCTTAACCGACTCACCTCTGATTTTGATATCATCGACAACCGCATCAACATGGACTTTGGCATGCTACTCTGGCGTTCTTTGGGCCTCATGGGCGTCTGCGTTGCCGCTACTCTCGTGTCACCTTATATCCTTCCCTTGGCGTTCGTGTTGGTCATCTTCGCTGCGATAGTTGGCAAGATGTACATGACTGGTGCCAGGCCCATGAAGAGATTGGAAAGTACATCAAAGTCACCCGTCTTTGAGCAGTTCAACGCGACGTTATCGGGTGTGGCTACGCTTCGAGCATACCAGAAGACCCAAGTGTACGTGGATCGTATGTACGCTCATCTTGATCAATGGGACTCTGTGAGCATTTATGGCTCTCTGTTCAATCGATGGATGAGCTTCCGCATGGCCTTGATTGGTACTGCCTTTAGTTCCATCGTTGGTATTGTCGTTGCCTTGTCCCCGTACATTGACGCTTCTATGGCTGGCTTCACCTTGGCATTCGCTGTTGACTTTTCCGGAAATATCCTCATGACTCTTTGGAGCTATACCAGTTTGGAGCTGGATATGAATGCCACTGAGCGTGTTATCGAGTACGCCGACCTGAAGACCGAACCGTTGGATGGAGAGAAGGCACCTGCTGCCTGGCCGACGTCAGGAGATATTGAAGTCAAGGATCTTGTCGTTGGCTATGCTGAAGATCTGCCACCAGTTCTGAAGGGCGTTTCTTTCAATGTCAAGAACAACGAGCGAGTGGGTGTTATTGGACGTACCGGAGCTGGAAAGTCCTCGCTTACTCTAGCTCTCTTCCGCTTCCTTGAGGCCCGATCAGGCACCGTCTTGATTGATGGTGTAGACATTTCCAAGATTGACCTCCACAGCCTGCGTTCACGATTGGCCATCATTCCTCAGGTAAGATTTTTTTTTCCAACTCTTAAGTACTGGGCTGTACCGAATTAGTGTACTGATGATAAATTATTAGGACCCTGTACTGTTCTCTGGCACTGTCAGGAGCAATCTTGATCCATTCAACGAGCGTACTGACGAAGAGCTCCGCGAGTCGCTTCATCGTGTGCATTTGGTCGACTCTCAGCCCGCCACGCCCGCCAATGAGACATCTTCTGCCGCTGCTTCTGCCGCCCCATCAACCACCACTCCAACCAACGCCAATATTTTCCGGGATCTCACCAGCGGCATCGCTGAATCGGGCGGTAATCTCTCCCAAGGCCAGCGCCAGCTCCTCTGCATGGCCCGAGCCATCGTCGCGCGACCCAAGATCATGGTGCTTGACGAGGCCACCTCGGCCGTGGACATGGCAACCGATACGCTCATCCAGCGCAGCATCCGCGAGGAATTCACCGACAGCACGCTCATCGTTATTGCGCACCGTCTTAGCACGATTGCCGATTTCGACCGCATTCTCGTTCTTAGCGAGGGAGCTGTGGCGGAATTCGGAACGCCCAAGGAGTTGTGGGAGAAGGAGGGAGGTGTGTTTAGGGACATGTGTGAGCACAGTGGTGAGCTGGATAAGCTGCGAGAAACCATTTTGGGATAATAAAAAAAATAAACATGTGGAAAAATACCCAAGATGTGGCGAGTGTTTTTGGACAGGTAAAAAAGGGGGGACGAAACTCAAAAGGCTCGTTTTTATTTACTGCTTCGCTTCTTTTGAATTATTTTCTCTTACGATAGATTGTTTGTTAGTTATTATTCAATCATAGTGGACAAAATGACATTTTGGATGGTCATAATTTCGTGTCTCGTCATTGATACTATCTGGAGTACAGTCTCTGTAGATACCACTAAGGTATTTGAAAACTAATCGTGAAGTCAAACTTTGCGTTAGAACAATCCGTCTTCCTTGCATTTAGGCCAATCTGGATGCGTAAAAAAAGAAGTTTTTTTTTTTTGCTTTTTGAAAAGAGAAGAAAGCAAATGAATGAGAGCCAATAAATCCAACCTTGCCGTTCAGCGTCTCCCTTCGCATACTAGCCCACCTAGAACTCCTCTCCATGAACAACATCATCATCACCATCGCCATCATAGTCAGCATCATCAGAGCCCAGGGGCATCTCAGACTTGATGTAGTCTTTGAAACCCTTGCTCATCTTGACCACGGCACGGACGTGCTTCTCCCCAATCGTAATAGTCGGCAGGCCTTCCTCGTTGGAATCGCTCTCGGCCAAAGCCAGCGCCGTCTGCATGGCGTTGCGAATCTCTCGTCCGTTCCACTTGAGCACGCGGACCTCCTGGCTCGACCAGATAAACTGGCGGGCCGCGGTGGCGACGCGGATCCTGCCGTGGGAATCGCGGTTCAGGCGGTCAAAGTTGTGAGTCCAGATGCGCTCGCGGTCTTCGTCGCTGAGATTCTTGTAGTGCAGCGCGACGTGGATGCGGCTGAGGAAAGCAGTGTCGAAAGATCGGACACGGTTGGTGGTGAGGAAGAGCACGCCGCGGTAGTACTCCAGGGCGCGGAGGAAGACGGAGACGAGGCCGTTGCGAGAAATGTTCTTTGCGCGGCGGCGCTCGAGATAGACGTCGGCCTCGTCAAGCAAGACAAGAGCCCCATAACGCTGGCCCAGCTCGAGGAAGTAGCTGAGGTTGTTCTCGACCCGGAACGCATCGACGCTCAGGTCGCCGCTTGTGAGAGAGATGAGAGGCCGGTTGGTCAGTTCGGCAATGCACTCAGCGGTGCAAGTCTTGCCAACGCCAGGCGCGCCGTGGAGGAGGAAGATGCGTCCTTCACCCTTGTTGCGAACAAAGTCATTGCCCCAGGGAGTGATTTGGCCTTCGACGCCAGTGGAATATTGGCCAATGAGGGCCTTGACCGTCATCTTGATATCATCGTCCAAGACGAGATATTTGAAAGCCTCTTTGTCAGCCTTGACGGGGCTGAGGTTGGCAACGTGGAGATTTCCCCAACGGCGAGTGCCAAGGATGAATCCAGGGATTGTCTTGCTGAGGACATGGAAGAAGGTATCGCTGTCGGGCGGGGTATCGCACAGAGGATCAAGGCCTTCGAATCCATTGTACGGGCCGTTATGCTCCTGAGGTCGATCTTCGGTGCAGACAGCGCAGCCGCACCTTGGCAAATACTGAGGAAGATGGTCTTTGTTGGGTATACTCTGAGTTACACGGCGGCGGGTGGGATGAGGATATCGTCTTCCTTCCCAGTCCGGCGCGGTATCAAAGAACTTGTCGAAGCCAGAGGCATCGCAAATCACACGACCATTCATAAAGCCAGTTGGGCCGCCGGGCAGTCTATTGCCGGAACCAGAGTTGACAAGCAAGCCCTCATATTCCATATATGCAGGACGCTTGAGGAGCTCCCAGTACAGCTTGCCTTCTGCGATGAGCTTTTGACGCATCTCGACGCCACCTTGGGCAGCAAGGTCTTCTTTCCAAAAGGCTGCGGGAACAATTGACAAAGTACTAACTGCTTGTTCACCTGGCCATGGGTTGACAGCATAGATCTCCATAAAGCGGCCGACCTTGGCGCCGTTGGACTCCAGCAGCCAACAGTTTATCCTGTAGCTGTCAGAACCATTGAGGTGACGGCTGCCACCACTGACGCTGCTAATGACCAAAGGTGTCCAGATGTCATATTTTTTGGTATAGATGACATTTCCTGGCTTCAAGAGTAGCCAGAAGTACTGGAAAGTGGCCATCGGAGTCTCGAGTTTGTGGAGCTCCTCTTCCTTGGTAATGTCATCTCCAAGACTTTCATCAAGGAATTTGAGAAGAGTGTCGATATGCTTGACAGTGGTCTCAGCATACTCGGCACTATGCGCCTCAGGCTGGTTATCGCGATACTCAAGAAGCTCGCGGCGGTGGTGATATAGCATGCGATATGGTGCGCTGATACTAACTGTTTTCCCGTTCAGACTGACAGTCGGGTAGTATCTAACAACAGCTCTAAGAGCATTGATGAGATACTCCGAGTAGATAACCATGAGAGGAGCATCAGCCACAGGAGATCCAGGCGGATCAACATACTGCTCTTCATCGGTATAATAGCCGTCACTTCGGTAATCGATATTTTCAAAGGCAGCCGTAAGGGGCCGATCTATCTGAGGGGCTGCTCGACGAGGATGAACCATGCGTCTGTGATCATCAGGTCTGCCCTCGATGCAGACGGTGGTGACAATCTCGAAGATAGGCTTCTTGACAAGCTCGCCGTCCTCGTCAGTCTCATCTTGTCTGATTTCGTAGGTGGTCACGTTCTGGAACGGCTTAGAGCTTCGCAAGCCTGCAGGATTAAGTCAGACAATCATGGACCTTGTAGTTGAAGCAAAGGAAGGGAGATCTCGGCTTACGCCCAAGGAAGCGCCGATTGACACCAACATGATTGAGGGTATACAAAACATCAGGAACCTCGCCGTCGACGACGTATCTGACATGTCGCGAGTTGGGTAGCATGCTGCGAGGTCCCAACTCCTCAAAGCCATCGCTGCTCAGGCTGTCCTCACGAGAGATGGTGTAGTCTCGAATGACAGGAAAATGGCGTCTAGCCATGATGCCGGCTTAGAGGTGCAGCTTATACCAGACCAGAATGGAAGTAATCAATAAAAACAAAGGCAACAAGTAGAGGCTATAAATTGTATCAAGTGTATGCCAGATCAAAGATGAGCCTCATCTTGTGAACAGCGGATGGAGGACATTATAACCTTTCCATCCTTCACGGAGCACAAGCCGGGCGTAGGACTGTGTATGTGATTTGACTGCTACTCGAAGGCAGCAGCATCCTGATTTCAGCCTAGCCAGCCTAGCGAGCTTATCTGCCTGGCGATCAGCCAACAGGAGGCTCAAGCAAGATGCGCGCAACGGAATCTGGACTAGGTTGATGCATAGTAACAGCCGGATCACTGCAGCTCCTATGGTCTGTTTGCCGACTTAAAGAGGGGCAGCCCAATGGAGGCTGAGGGCTGCATCCTTTGCTGGCCCGAATCATTGCTGTGTTGTCATTCTCATGCGGCTGCCCGCCTGGGGCTGAAATGCTGTCCCGTCGGTGTATTGGGCTGTCCCATCCGACCGGTCGTCTCCCTAGATCACAATAGTCACCGGCGATAGACGGCTGTGATTAGTTGTATGACAAGCTTTTGCAGTGGAAGGTAGTAGCTTTATTGGACCCGTGACTATGAGCTTTTGTTATCTCGCGTGACGCTGTACAGTAAGACGGTGTCTGTTTTTGACCGATATTTCTTGTAACCAAGTACTAATCCAATTCGGATCCTTCGCTTTCGATATCGTGATGCATTATGTGATACGAGTTTGCTCTTTGCGGTGCACTGCCACCTTTGATGAGCGAGTGCCTAAGACTAGCAGTTAGTGCGCTAATTGATCAGTTGCTGAAAACAATTCCAGCGACGAAAACGAAGGCGAAGATCTAAGACAACTCACTGGAAATAATCCCAAGTCAACGTACAAGACAACAATCATCATGCATTGTAGTGATTGCTATTGACTGCTGACCGCGTCGTGATGTGCTGGTGTTCTATCAAACGCAAAGTACCTCGACTCACTAGTTTCCATTTCCATTTCCATTTCCATTCCCATCCCCATCTCCATTCTCATTTCGCGCATTCGTAGTCACATTGCTTGCATGGGCCAGCAGAAACTTACAGCAAGTAAGTGTGAGCTTGCATGCTTTGGTCCATCCGTCATCTTGCGCAATACCAAGCTTGATACTGGTATCTCCTATCTTGTCCCCTTCAATTTTATAGGGCAGGGTCAATGGCGTGCCCGATGATTGTGTTTGTTTTTGAACAAAGACACCAAGCTGGCGAACTAGCTCGAGGAACCCGACCATGGCAGTGTCAAATTTGCGGTGCATAAATGTTAGTCCAAGTGGCATGTCTCCAGAGCTGTATAGTTCTAGGACGTGTTTCTTGGGGGGCGCATTCATCGGCCGTCCGCCCAGCCTGCTGGATGCCGGGTTGGGCATTTCATATCGTATGATTTTGGAGGTGCTACCCAAAGGTAGCGGGTCGTAGCCCTGGAATTTGTATCCAAGTTTGTCCGCAACTGTCACCAATAGGAGCAGAGCATGGCCCCAAGCAGCATTGACTTCTGGCCAGTCCACAGGCTTGTTTGAGAGCCGGCCAAGGCGCAGGCCGTTGATAGTAGCGAAACTGCCGTCATGACTGATGCAAAACGTATCGTTATAGACATTGGATCGTTGTAGCTTCTCAAGCAGCTGTGAGTCGTTGTTATACTTGGCATTGATGCTGTCTCGCTCGGCCTGGAATTCTGCCATTTTGGTAGCAAAGGCATTTCTTTCCCTCCAGAATTTTTCTTCCTCCTTATTCAATTGTTGCGACTCCTCCTCCAGTGCCCATATCTCATCGTCCAGAGCATCTTTCTCGGCCTCTAGCTTTTTTAACTCTGCCATAGCGGTGGCCTTATCTTTCTCTGCCTTCTTCAGGGCCTCCTTCCAAGCTTTGACATCTTCCTCACTCGGCTGGTTACTTTGGGTATCTTTCAGATATTGGACGTAGGCGTCCCTTTCTTTTGATGCTGAATCGAGCTTCTTTTGTAGACCTTCGACTAGTAACTCGGTACAGTCCACACATACGGGGTGATCGATATCGGATCTGGCGGATAAAATCTCAAATAATCGATTAATCTTGTCTAAATCGTCTCTCTTATTTGACTGAGGCTCGTCTTCGGGGGCTCCGTTTGTACTGGACCGGGGGACTACAGCTCGTTCTTTTTGCTGTTGCTGAGGAGGCAGCGGATGCCCAACTTGTGACTCGGTAAGATATATGAATGACATTGTAGAATCGCGAGGCTGGCTGCCTCGGTATCTCTTGAAGGTTGGAGGCCCGGCATTCTGCGATACCTGGTCGTAGAGTGACCTTCGTGACTGCTCTTGGGCCTGGAGAATCGACGGTCGTGGGGCGGAGGCTTTCGTAGCGGGCGACGACGACGCGGCTGCTGTGTCACACATCAGTAAGTAACGGCGTGTATCTTCTGAGACTGCAAATCAAAGACTTACAAACCAGAAGGTCATAAGCGGCCGGGTTGAGGTCGTCAAGAGAGCTGTCCAGCCTCAGCGGCTGGCGGCACTTCTGGCAGTACATCTCGGCGCGTTTGACAGTACGCCGGCTGAAGAGCTTTGTTGTATTGATAGCAGAAGTGTCTTGTCATGCCCTAGGGGAGACTGCTTGTAAAATAGGATGGAGGAGGGAGTATGGAAGTCGAGCTTTAAGTGTTGAGGTTCAAGTCTGCGCTTGCGTACACATGTACCAAGCCAAGAACCTTGAGTTAAGCACTTGCGAGAGGCACTGTGACGGCATAGAGGCGCTGCAACCCCGCTATAGCTGAAGTATGATCTGCCCTGTGCCTGGGGATTGTTAGGGGACTCGCCGCACTATTTTAGGCCAACTGGCAGCGGAGATGGGAGCTCACAGCCGCCAACTGTTAGCAGGCGCAACCACTTAACGCGCGCTTGTGAATGCTCCGTGCAGCAGCGAAATCGCGACGCGGAGTCCAAGACCCATGCTCGGCCCATCTCGTTGCTCCCCCAACCATCTTTATTCAAGCTTGCAGGTCTCGCATTTTCAATGTCCACCTAGGCCGCCGGGAGATTGGCAATTGGCAGCACCCAATGTCGGCTCGAATTCAGCGTTATTTCTATATCAATTGGAAATACTGATATTTTCCTGTAGATTATAGCGACGACGGCGTTTCAGCTTTGTTCGCGCTGGCCATGGAACCACCGGCAAAAAGGCGCCGCATGAGCCAGCTGCTGCTGGACAAGGAATATGTGGACGAAGACGACGATGAGCTTGCCTCGCAGCCATTCGAGGTTGAAGCCAAACGAGACCCAGGCTATAAGCTATCTATCGAACGAGCCTATGCAGACCAGCGGTTCCAGGCCACCATGGCACACATCTTCGACAAGTATGGCCGCGACTTCGAAGGCATTGGAGACGAGATCGACCTTGTAACGGGCGAGATTGTCGTTAATAATGGACATGTCCGCAATATGCGAGACGAAGGCGACGTTGGAGACGACGTGGGAGAAAATCTTGGTGAAGAAGAGGATGACGAAGATGAAGGAATTCTTTTGGAGGATCTGTTTGATGACGAGGAAGAATTCGGAGACGACGATACAACAGAGCAAGAAGGCGATGTGACGGTCTTTGGAAAGCAGGTTCAAAACAACAATGGCCTGGATGAGGATGAAGAAGATGAAGATCGCATAATACAGGGCCGCGAAGCGCCTCGCGCCTCGCATTCAACAGCCTTGGTCTTGGGATCATCGTCGGGAAATGCATTGCGCGCTTCCAGAACTCCTTTGCGCGCCAAGATCCCACAAGGCAATATCTTGGATTTAGAACCCACCGGGCAGTTGCCATTTGCCTCCTCGCCACTCTCTTTCGATCGTTCGCCGTTCGCCATGGAGCCATGGAGGATCTCTGGTCAATATTCCGATCCTTTGTGGAACCAGCCCGATCTGTTTTCCCTCCACCAACCGAAACCCCAGCAGCTGCCGGTTAAAGCAAGCCGGTATAATTTCCCTGCGCAGAGCGGCCAAAGCTCGATCTGGGCGCCTCGGTCCAAGTTTCGGGATGAAGAGGACACGCCGCTTCAATCCGTGTTTGCGGCTACGTTTGGGAAACATCTACTCGCCAAGAGGAAGAAAGTCCTTCGACATCCGCTGTTGCTGCCACCCGCCAAGGCCGTGGAAGACTATGACAGGAGAGAAGAAGAGGACGAGGAGGAAGATGAGGATGTGATTCTGACAGGGAAAAAGTCCAAGGAGATTGGAGGCTTTGGCAAAATCGAAGTGAATCTTGCCAAGAGAGGCAAGCGTTTGAATGTCAGTCACCTGTCTTCTGAGGCAAGCAAAGAAGTCGAAGAGAAAGGAGTGGAAGGGGGTTCGAGTGATAGCGGCTATAAGTCTACACAAAGCACTCGAAAAACCAGAAAGAGGAAGCAAAGGCCTGATGAAGACTTTATGAGAAATGACGCCCTGGTTCGAATCGGTGAAACTGCAAGGGAAGCTCCTCATCTAGATGATGTAATACCGTCACAAAGGTCCAAACAGACCCACCAACAATTGCCCATGGCTAAACAGCTCGATGAGGCTGACGGCCGAAGGCGCTCTGGGCGCATGAGGAAGCAAGTAGAATTCCTCAACAAAATCTCTTGGGCCGATGTTTTGGCGGAGCAGAGAGCTGAAAAAGAAGTGGCATATTCCCGGAATAGAGATGACGGTCAACTTATCGAAGATGAGAGCGCCTTTAAGAAGCGGCCTGTCTTGGCTGCGACGGAGGAAGATTATATCCCAGATTCTGCTGCTGAAGATGAAGAAGGGTTTGAAGAAGACGAAGACGAAGACGGAGAAGAAGAAGAAGAAGAAAGAGAAGCAAGAGGCCAGACAAACTTCCGTGGTGATTTGCCGACACTACGTGCAAAGGAAACCCGCCAGCCAGATGTTCATGAAAGATCTCGTGCGTCAATGCCAGAAGTATTTCCCCGCAAGAATGCGGATTCCGCGTGCCTTCTTTCGGACGACGAAGCTCCCACGTTGCTGTCAAAATCAAGGAAAACGACTTTAAAGAATACGCTCAGGGATAAGCTCCCGCTGCGCGAAGTCCACAATATCAAGACTCAAACAACTACAAGAGCCAACTTGCCAGCAAGTCGCCAAATCAAAAAATCGGATTATTCTTACAGAGAGAACACGAATACAAGAGACAGCGTTGAAGATACGTCCCCAATAGTCAATAAGAGTGGTATGAGTTCGAGTAGACACCTTGATACTCCATCTGAAGACTCAAGTGGCGTGGCGCCATTGTCTTCTTCTCCTACTCGTTTTCTCTCTCGAATTACTCTTGAAGTGTCTCTTGATGACACGCCTCAAGCCTCACACACCTCGGCGCGGAAGTCTAGGTATCGGCGATCTGCAGAGATTCGCTCTTCAAGCCCATGTGCTCGTATAAATGAAGACACCCCGAAAACTACGGCCTCCACGCAGAAGAGACGCCAATTGACGAAGCTTGCAACAACTCCCATTGTTATTGAGGACAGTTCCTACGAGACGTCGGATGAGATTTACCCGGTTGAATCTTCTCCAATCACCAGAGCCTCTATACCTATCGAGCCAGTCCTTCTCTCTCCTACTAGACGTGGCACGCCCCCCCCGAAAGTGGTAACTCGAGCTTTCATACAATCTCCTTTGAAATCTTCTTCGATGTTGCCTCCCAGTTCTCCAACCAAGAGCCCCTCAAAACGTACCTCGTCTACGCACTCAGGACCCTCCTCTGGTAGCGAAGCCAAGACATCTGGCCCCGTCACATCTTTACCATCCTTGAGCAACCCTCCCCAAACACCTCGTCATTCAAACCGCCATTTTTTGAAGGTTCCTTCTTCTCGACACTCTATCTTGTCTTTGCTATCTGATGACGAAGATGAAGAGGTTGACGAGCTGGGCCGCAACCTGGCTGCCATGCCCAAGCTGCTTAGCTCTGCAGTGCAGCCAACAGCGCGGAAAGTATGGAAATCAAGCTCTCGCACCAGAGAGGTGTATCATACCCCAGTTAAGAAGCAACCAACAGAGCCTATCAGCCCTGGTAGCATTATCAAGACGCCTGGTGGCTCTTTGAGGGCATGTGGAGTGGATGGATATAGATGTGGCCGAGATTTTTGTTTTACGTGTTTATAGAGGTTGTGACCAGCGTTTATCGTTTTCAAGGTGAGAGAGAAAAGGAGAATTGATTGGTGGCGTTTAACGGCATAGTTAGTGGATTAGGCAAATGGAGTAACATATCTGGAGATCTTTTTTTTGTCTTTTCTTTGGGAGGAAAGGGAAGATAAAAGGGTAGTGTGGAATGACGATGTATTACACGCTACCTACATATTAGCTAACCGCAAATCAAATAAGTTGTTCCAAAACATCGAAAAAGGGGGAAGCGAGCAACTATGGGTGAAAAGCCCTTTCCTCCCTCCATCCCTTTCCTGCCTTCGCACCCGAGCTTTGCAAATGCCCAAATTTCCTGAAACGCCGTAGACCGACTTTGCTGCTCCGAGATGGCTGAACTTGTGACCGATTGAGTGCAAAGTTCGCCAGCTCTAGGTTTTTTCTTCTTTTTTTTCTTTTCACAAACTGGTGAAAGGATATTGGAGAGAAGGGAAAGGGTGAAAGGATGTTGGAGAGAGGGAAAAGGGGAAAGGAAAGGAGAGAGTTAGGGAATAGAGAAATTCTGTTCGCTGTAGTGATTTCCTAACCGCTTGCTTTCTTTCTCATATCCAGCCACCGAAAAATATTGCTGTTTCCTATCATAATTCCTGCACCGCTTTGAACAGCCGCAGAAGTTTTACCGTTCATCGTAAAAAAAGAAGTGTTATGCCCCTGAATTTTTTTTTCTTTTATTTCCCATGACTCAACCCCTTGAATATTTATTAGGCAGCCCAGCCCAGCCGAAAGAGTTGGGGTTTCATCTTTTCAAGAGGTGAATGATTCAAGCGGCGGTGACGGGGTAAAAAAAAAAAAAAAAAAAAAGAGAAAGAAGAGGCTAGAGAAGATCGTCAAGAGAGTAAAGCACCGTAGCCATTTCAGGACTTGTACGGTCCTCCGTTAGCGCCGATCAAGTTCTGCTTGAAAACCTCTGGGTCTCGAACAGGGTTGAAATAGGCGTGGGCTTGAGCTTCCTTTGCGGTCAGACGCTCCTATATTGGTTCATCTGGTGTTAGAAATGTGGGATAAAAGATGGGCAAGGGATAAAGAACGAACCTGGTGGTCGTAGCGCAGTAGTTTATCGAGGAAATCAATGGCTTCGTTAGAGACAAAACGCTGATTTTCCGATGTGACGAAGCTGTGCCAAGGTTTCTTCTGGAATCGTCCCAGAATATCATCATACTGAGCGTCCAACTCAATCTCGTACTTGTCGAGATAGTCAAAGAGATCGTCTGTGCCAAGGACCTTGGCGATCTTAACCAGCTGATCGGAGTTGCTATTACCATGGAAAAAAGGCTCCTTGCGGAAGATCATGGAAGCAAACATGGCGCCGAGACTCCACATATCAAGACTATAGTCGTACTCCTGGAAATCAACCAGCAGTTCGGGCCCCTTGAAATAACGAGAGGCCACACGAACGTTGTATTCCGTTCCAGGATGGTAGAACTCAGCCAGACCCCAGTCGATAAGACGCAACTGTACCCCGCAAGTTAGTACACCAGAGCGAACACGACATGCCTTGGTCTTTCGGGTTGGAATGTACCTTTCTATTCTCATGATCGATCATAACGTTATGAGGCTTCACGTCTCTGTGCATAATTCCCTTGCTGTGGCAAAAGTCGAGAGCCTTTAACAGCTCGAGGATGTAGAATCGCACGTCAAGGTCGTTGAACTTGGGATAGAGGCTTCGGAAGTCGGTATTGTTGACATACTCGAAAATCAAAGACGGAGTCTTACTCTGTGATTTCGCCAGGGGAATTCCCCCCCTTCTGTTAGCTTGCCGCAACTTCCACAGCCTTGCCAACCATGCCCATCATCGGCTCACCTGTGAGTCTCGCACAACATCAAGCAGTGCAACAACGTTAGGCCCGCCAGCCAAGTTCTGCAGGATCTTGATCTCTCGCTTGATCTTCTTCTTCTTCACCGGCTTGAGAACCTTGACGACGCACTTCTGGTAGTTGACGACGTTGATACCTTCGAAAACCTCGGAGTACTTTCCTCGCCCTGTGCATCTTCCGATTAGCTACGCGTACAGCACGGCGACGCGACGCGGCCCCGAGCGGACGGACTCAGGGAAGCCACATACCAATCTTGCGGACAACTTCGTAGTTCTCGAGAACACCCCAGCCTGCTCAGCATGTTAGCGCCAGTCTCTTGCAACCCAGCTCGCGTGGCCATGGGGACGGGATCTCCGCACTGATATTGACGCTGTCGTAGTCCCAGTAGCTGCGGGGCATGTTCTGGTTGACGTCGGCGTAGACGCGCGCCATCTTGCTTGGCTGAAGGAGTCGCAGGCACGCGACGCACTGAGGATGGAAAAAAGTATGTTGTTGCGCTGGACGATGGCCGCGCGGGAGGTGATTCAGGCGAGGATCGCTCTTCTGGCGATGCAGATGAGAATCCAAAGGTGGGATGGGATGTGCCGCCAGAAAAGCCCCACATTGGCGCTAGGAAGGGCCTACTATTGGCTGCAGCGCTTATCGCTTAGCTGATTTCGGTGCCAGCGGACAGAGAGTTGCTGAGTCAGGATGCCCGGGTTGTAGGGCCTGAGCATGTTGTAGATGGACCTTCAGCTGCTGTTGGGCGCATTGTTTCAGTCACTGAGGTTGAGGCTGAAGCTGAAGCTGCCTGGTGGCTTTGGTAGCTGTTGATAGATCCATTCTTGGTACCAAGTTGTACCGAAAGACTGCGTACCTAGGTACTTGGTGACTGCAGCAGCTAAATGCCTTGGAAGAAAGTTACTACTACATCAGAAGACACATGTAATTTATCAAGTCAAGTAATCTCTTGCGCAATTGTCAGGCCATTTTATTGATAATCTGCCTTGGCCGAGACACGACATATGATGAATATTAGTATTACATTGCGTTCTGTTCCCACCGGCCAGCCACTTCGTCATATCTTGTCAGCCGCATACCCTAAGTAGACTTTGGTCTCCACGTTAGCCGGAATTCTAAAGCCAAAATAAACAATACAAACAACTAGCCGGTAACAAACGTGTAGCCTCAGAGAGAAGATTATATGATGTCTCGTCACGCCGCTTTTGCCAGCCCTCCCCAGTTTTGGTCGTTGGTTCGTCAGGCTTGCATGCGCGATCTGACTAAGGATGACGATACAAAGGTTTTCATCATAATGCATTACAAAGTGTTTGGAACAATAAAAAGATAAGAAAAAGATTGTAGGATGCTTACCGCCGATTTTGCATCATCATGTGCTGGCAGCCCAAATATGCAAAATTGCCCGAAAATGTCATGATGGCACCTACGCCATCTGCTCGCTATCGTATATCATGACTTCTGTTTTTAATCGTAGTCGAGGGAATCGAGCCCAGCTTCAACAACGTCCCAGGTTCGCTTCCGTAAATCTGGCTTAGGCTCTTGCTTTACCGCCTTGGACTTCTTTTTCTTTTTCTTCTTGCTTCGAGAAGTCGTTGACGTACCCGGGTCATGGGGAGAGGCGGTATGTGTTTCATTTGCAGAGGCATCTCGTGGCGTGCCTGATTTGGCTTGAGCTTGTTTTTCTCGCTGTCGTTTGAGCTCCCTCAGCTCCGAGTGCCTGAAGATTTCGATCTGCGCATCTGTGAGAGTTCGCTTTACACCATCTTCATAGTAGCCGAGACCGTCATCCTCTTCATCCTCCTCCCCCCATTCCTCGTAGGGCTGATCCTCGGAGACTTCTTGTGGTGGAAGATTTGTGAAGCTTTGTCCAAAATCAGCTGCAGCTTCGTTTGAAAAGTGACTTTGGTGAAATTCCAATAGTTCGTCACTTGATATCTGTGGAACTCTGAATGAGAAGTCGTTGGTTGGCATCTTGGCAAGCATCCGTGAAAGATTAGGCCGACGCTGCTTAAAATGGCGGGACTGAGCGCGACCATGGAAGACAACCATCGGTCACGTGCCCCAACTTGCTGCCTGACGCGATAACGAAGAGGCAGTGAATATCGATGCACTCAACCGATATTTGCGCCGTGCATGTATTCCAAACCGGAGGGAGGGGAAAGAGGAACAGGTTAGAGCATGAGAGGCTATTTTCTTATCAGGCTGATGCGAGGCAAGGGGCGTTCCAGCCAGCTCAGTCTACGTAGACCGAAGCAGCGCCAACGCACTCTCAAACGCACGCACGACTTCCTCGTCTGGCCATATCGTTAGTTCTAGAATCACACGTCAAGTTAATAACTGCGTGGGTGCTTACAATGCTGCTGCTTTTGAGCCATCTTTTCTTCCGAAATATTCACAAAGCGTTGTCGCGTCTGCAAACGCTTCACCGCTCGCTCGTCGTCATGAGCTGAGGCAGCCGAAGACCAGACCTGGAAATACTGTACAGATAGTTATTATTTTAGAATCACATGCAGATAGACGACAAGGCAAAAGGCAACGTGTCTCACCTTGGCAAGGCTTTCGGCTTCTTTGAGGATCTCTCGCTCTTGTTCATCCGCGTCCATCAAAGCCTTTTCATACCGCGCCTCAAAGTCGTCCCAGTCAAACGGACCCAGGACGGCGGGGGGGTTTGGCGTCAGCCTGCCGTTCTGCGATCCGGCAGATAGATCGGGTGTCTTTGCGTGTGCAAAGCGTGGCCGCTCGAAATCCAACACGGCTGTCTCATCCTTGGCGTTGAGGTCCTCGTTCGTCCCGTAGACGGGGAGGCGGCCCGCGCCATTGGGCGATTTCGGTGAAGCCATGATGGAACTGACGATGCTTGGGCTGCAGTGGAGCTGAGATGACGACCCTTGGCGTGGACAAGAAGGGGCCAGAAAAAGGGATCGGATTGCGCCTCGGTATTGGCTGCCGTGTTTGTTGGAAGGGAGAATGAACCGCTGCGGAGCGTCGACTAGCACGGCTCTGTGCAGCGTTTTCTCGAGGCCGCCGCAGTGCAAAGCATGTCCTTGTAGCGCGAGTGTGGTTGCACAAGCGAAATTCTATCAAAGCCGCCAGTAAAGACAAGGAAACAAAGGATGGACAGAATGCCGTGATGGATGTTAGCGTCACTGTCGCTGTGGTTTGGGAGGAGAGAATGCGGCACCGCAAGGGAGATCGACGGCAACCTCGCCGGATTTCCAGACGCAGCGCCTCTGCTGCCGCTGGCCACAGTGGAGCCCTACAGGCCGCTGCCTAGCGCTCGCGGCCAACTAGAGCCGCGCAGCACAGCAGCCTCCGCCCTGGGCTTGGCCCGGCAGTGGCGTCTGGACAGCTCAGCTGCCGGCCATGTCGTTATCGCACCCCGTGATCTCATTCATGCCCTTTAATCCTCAACCTCTGCTCTATTCAAGGGCTCAAGCATCACGTCGCTGGCTTCAAAGAACCTCCACTCGCGTCTAGAGGCCCGATATTCACACGTATTTGCCCAAAATAAATGCAGACCGGGTCAAAGTATAAATCTCTCGACTCGGCGTTTTCTTCGCTCTTCTTCCGTCATCGGTCATTACCTCCAGATAGTCCACAGTTGCCTGCACTATCCCGCCATATACAATCCCAGCCATCACTCAACTTGCCATCTCAGCCTCGCCAGCTGCAGCCATCAGGTACTACGATATGGAGTGCGACATCTGCCACCACCCGCATGACGCCCAGCGCCGGCCGTTCCTCTGCGCCGTGGATGCCCGCAACAGGATCTACGACGGCCGCATGAAGCACCTGCAGCTGATGCTCGAGAATGAGTCGCTCAAGGCCCAGATCGACGAGCTCCTGGATGATGCAGCCAAGCCAAACAAGCATACCTGGGACGAAATCATTGCGCACCGAGACGCGGCTGAGCAAAAGACGGATCAGATCCTCGCCGCCGCGGATAGGCTTCGCGACGACATCAAAGCGGCCAGGGATGAGATTCAGACCAGAAAGGCGGCCATCGCTCGACGGAGATCCGACCTGGCTTCCGTCTCTGCCGGCATAGTGGAGCGCAGAGCCAAGCAGCTCAGGGAGGTAGAGAAGTCGATTAACATGCTCAAATTCCGATGGTCGCAGAGTGCTGAGGATATGGCCTCTACTCGTGGCTTTTTGTGCAGCGAAGCTGTTCGGCTCTACGGTCTTAAGAGGATCGCGAAGAAAGGCGGCACGGGGCGCTACGAATATCATCTCGGCAAGATTCCCATTGTAGATCTAACCAGCATGGACTGTGAGTAATACAAAATTCCCTTCTTTTCCTTCTTTTCCGAATATCCCCGGGTTCTTCATGTCAACCCCTTGTTCTCTGTTCTTGGCCACCACAGTACATATGGAATATATCTCTTTGGTCCCTCTCCATCCCTAACGAGGGAGACGAGGGAAAGAGGTATGAAAAAGACAAAGATGTAGGGTTTATATCTCTTTGATCCCTCTCCATCTCTAAAGAAAGAGTCGAGGGAAAGAGGTATGGAAAGACTAAAGGGAGACATGT
This sequence comes from Trichoderma sp. CBMAI-0020, assembly GCA_030708095.1. Lineage (NCBI taxonomy): Eukaryota > Fungi > Ascomycota > Sordariomycetes > Hypocreales > Hypocreaceae > Trichoderma > Trichoderma sp. CBMAI-0020. The sequence continues at coordinate 3,880,939 of JAJNCI010000001.1, forward strand.
ACAGTAAGAAGAGGGGAGAAAATTGGAAGAAGAGAAAAAAGAGACAACAGAAGATGGACATGAATCGGAAAAGAGTTGCAGGACGTGACACAGGACAGAGAGAGAATGAGGGAGAGAACCGATATGAAGCAAGAGGAAGGGAAAAAGAGGAGGGAAATGAGGAAAAGAGAGAAAAGACGGGAGAAAAGAAACGGCGGCAAGAACAGAAGAAGAAAGAAAGAAATGACAGGAACCGAAATCCTCCGCTTGAGATATATGCTGACCTTTTCCAGCTCTTTCGCCCGAGGCTATCTCAACTTCTCTCGCTCACATAGCCCATGTCGTCATGCTGGTTTCCCACTACCTTTCCATCCGCCTTCCTGCCGAGATCGTCCTCCCTCACCGCGATTACCCGCGGCCAACCATGTTCACCATTCCAAATTCCTACCGCCATGGCGACGTTTCATTCCCCGGCGCTCTCCTTGCCCCGACTCCATTGTCCGAGTCCCCATTTGCCAATTCCCACGTCCCTCGACCCCGCCCCCTGTTCGTGGATAAACCTCTCCCACAGCTCTCCAAAGAGGACCCTGCTGCCTATTCGTTGTTTCTCGAAGGAACCACGTTGCTTGCCTATGATGTCGCTTGGCTCTGCTGTTCGCAGGGTGTATCCGTGGGAGACAAAACTTCGTTTGAGGACATTTGCAACATGGGCCGGAACTTGTATACTTTATTGATGAAGAATCAGAACCAGAACGATGCTATCAATTTTTTGATGGGCGCCCCGGTAGTAGATGCCAACATTGGAGGCCAGAATGCCGATTCGAAGCAGACCTGGATCGGCCGCTATGCTCATGGCACGACTTATTACAGCCTTTCCGGCGACGAAGGAACCGAACTGACAAAGTCCTTCCGGCTGCCTAGCCCACTGAAGCTTGCTGATAAGCTGAAGAAGAAGCTTCTTGGAGACGCGCCCGCTCCTGACTGGGAGGTCCTTGGCGATGATGAATGGAAGGACGCGAATATACCGGGCAACGGAGTTTTTGATCCAAAGGCTGTGGGCAGCAAGAATGGCGGTACTCCCGACGCGAGAGACTCGCCGCGGACCAGTAGTTCGAATGGATGGATGAAGGTCAAGAGCAGATACTAGTAGACGATAGATTGCCCATAGACCAATATATGAATGAGTTTTCCACTCCAAAGTTCCTTGTTCTGAGCGTCATTTTATGACGTTGTCTTTGCCGCACCTTTTTTGTGCGGCGTTTTTTTTTTTTTTTTTTTTTTTTTTTTTTTTTCCCTTGTTTTGTTGTTTGCTTGCGGTTGTGATATTGTGGTTTGTGGTTTGTGGTTTATCTTCTCGGGTGCATGTGAGTCGTTGAAAGTGGTTTCATGCACCCGAGTCCGATCGAAGACCATGTTTGTGTCAATGTTCGGAGCTGAGAAGAGGACATGGTTGATATGCGCCGTGTTTTGGTTTCCAGCTTCGTATATAGTCCTCTTCTCAGATGAGCAAGCTTGCTGTAGTTTGATTTAAAGCTCGTCATTTTTGTTTGTTTGTTTTGTCCATGGGTTCGTCATGACCTGCTCCCAATTCGAGAGATTCTTTTGCCTCCCGTTTGGGGCCAGTCCAAAGTGAATATGTTCCAATTCACAGTGGAGGGCAGCCAGACTCTTTTTTGTTGTTTTCTCCCATGCTTCCTCTTGGATGATTGAACTCGGTTGTGAAGGGGGGCCGCCGACGAACCTGCTCCCAATTCGTGAGATTCTTTGGCCTCACGTTTGGGGCCAGTCCTTCCGGAGGGCGGGCCGTGGCATTTTGTAGGCCCCCGTGTTGTGTTTGTGGTTTTGCTTTTGTTTTCTTTCCGTTCTGTAAAGGTGGTTTGAAATGATTTGGTTTGTCGAGAAATCATCCAAGAAGGCAGCCTTGGCTTGTTACCAATTCGAGATTTTTTTTTTGTTTCTCCCGGTTGGTGCCGGTCCTTGCGGAGGGCAGCCAAGGCTGAGTTTGTCCAAGTCGTAAAGGCGTGACTGTCTTTATTTTGATCAGCCTAGACATTGGAGTCCAGCGTTGTAGATTTGTTTTTGGCTGGAGGTGGTGGTGGACATCGAACCGTCATCATGAGCTTGGGTGCCAAGTTTGAATGCTGTTCAACTCCATGGGAGACGACATGAACTTTGTGGGTTTGAAGTTGGATCATGTTTGAAGCCGTCTCGCAGGAGGATCAGTTGATGGATGAGGTTGATGTCCACCACCGTGTGGTCTCGAAAGGCGATGAGTAGTTTGAGTGTGTATCGCTTTCGGGCGACCGATGTGAGTTCATGGTTTTGGAGTCATGAAGCTCGGAGATTTCTGCTGGGAAAAATGGTAAAATGGTTTTTGCGCGCAAGCGATGTGAAGTATTCTTGATCGTATCGCTGCGCAGTGCCTGTGGTAGCAAGAAATCTCCGATGAGTGCCGTGAGAACAGAAGACGATGTTTATTTGTAATGAGTAGAAAGTTTCGCGTCTTGTTCTCTGGCGTTTCCGATTTTGATGTGTTTGTGCCAAGAAATGAGGACAAAGTAGTGATGTTTTTGGTATCTCTCATTTTCGGCAAGTTCCCGTTGATTGTATGTCGTCGTGAGTAGGTAGTTTGATCGACACAATTGAGTACTATCGCGTAGCCATGATGACTTGTGATGTCAGGTTCCCAGAGTAGAAGTTTGTGCTGACAAGCGATGGCGCGATAGTTGATGATTGAGAAAATCAGGCGAAAGTTCTTGGCTTCTGATCTCCCCAAAAGTTCCCCGTTGATTTTTTTGTGTTTGAAGGAGGATCCAAGATGAAGTAGCTGAAGCTGTTTGTGATCCTCCCAAAATTCCCCAGTAATTTGTATATCAAGGAATAGAATGTCTTTCGATCATGTTGAATCCCAAGATAAAAGTGTGTAGAGTGTGTCCCCAATATTGAATGTCGATGAAAGTATTATTCGACAAAAATGTGTGAAATTTTCCCAATTTGATGTGTCAAAGGCGAGTAGGTGAGTGGTATTTCAACAATTAAGTTGACCTTTGACAAAAGACGGGAATCTTGCGGCGAAAAAACTTTGATGAATGTAGAAGTCTGATAGCGGCCAATTTGTTTCTGAAAAGAAGAAAAGTGTTCCCCTGCCGGTATCAGATGCAAGATTCCCGTCTTACGAGAGCAAAGAATAACCATATCGCAGCTGTGTAGGTTGTAATGGATGTTTCGCTGGAATATGGCCTGATCTATCTCGGTCCGTCCTGGTCCGGTCCGGTCTGGTCTGGTTGTTTGGCTTGAGGCAGTGGTTTGTATAAAGTGATATCTGCTCGGGCCACTGGGTTTGTAAAAAAGTGGTAGTGGATTTGTACCAGTGGTGCGAATACAGATTTGCCTGAACCAAAAGCCTTGTTTGAGGTGGTAGCATGCTCGGGCCAGTGGGTTTGTATGAAGTGGTAGTTGAGTTGTACCACTGGCGCGAATATAAAATGCTTGAACCAAAGTTTTGTTTGAAGTGGTGATTTTCTCGGGCCAGTGGGTTTGTATGAAAGTAGTAGTTGAGTTGTACCACTGGCGCGAGTGAAGATTTGCTTGAACCAGAATCGTGTTTGAAGTCGTGGTTTGACAAGGCTGAGTGTTGTGACCAAACCAAAATAGACCAGGATAGACCGAAATAGACCGAATTATTGCTCTCAGTGTGTCGCTGCCGTGTTGTCTGAAAAGAGCAGTGTAAAGCTGAATTGGCAGCGACACAGTTGCGAACAGGAAAGCAAAGAGCGAGTGTGAAGTTGTAATGCTTGAATAGTGGAAGAAATAGCCGGTGCTGTAGCTGTGGCTGTAGCTGATGCTAGTTGCTGCTTTGCTTTCCCGATCGCGGTGCTGACTGAATGTGATTGTGTCAAACGCTCATCGTGAGAAGTCACTTGGTAGGCGACGGCGTTCGACATCATTGCGAGTGGAACTGCAGGCGAATGAAGTAGTTCAAAAACTTGCGCTGCCGTTCCGATGTGTCGCAATGATTTTCCCCGAAGTTTCGTGTCATTGATGTCGAGCTGTGTAGATGACTTCGGCATTTCCAGACACTGGAAAAGTGACGACCGCAGATGATGATGCTTGTTGAAGTAGAATGAAGGTTCATCTGTTCATCTGTGCGTTGTTGTCTCCTTCCCATGTGAGCCTCTGCTTCTGTATGGTCGACTGAGCAAAGCAAAGAAGAAGATGCTGACGCTGCAATTTGCTCGTTGGTAAAAAGTAGAAATAAAGGCCAAACAGAAGCGAGTGAGAATAAATCTCAAGAGGCGCTGGTTACCATCAATGTGCCAGTGTTGACACGGGGAGTAAAGCCAATTCAGCGACAAAGACAAGCAAAAGAGAGTGCTGTACAATGAAGCGTGTGTGTGTGTGTGTGTGTGTGTGTGTGTGTGTGTGTGTGTGTGTGTTTGGCTGAATGGCATGTCCCAAAAAAATTGCAATGAAGCTCTTTTCGACGGTTGTGTCAAAGCATATCCTCACAATATGCATATGACAAGGGCATAAGGAAGCAAATTGGTCGGCGTAAACGGAATGAATGACGTCTGCGCGTTCCAAGTCTCTGACAGAAGACGAAATTTGCTCGGTGCCCGTAAAACAAAACCATCGAAATAAAATCCCAAAGGAGAGCCAGGCTCAGCTGCTTTTCCAGTTGGTATCCAAAATGTAGGTATATGGTTGATCGTCTCGGCGGGTATCAAAAAAAAAAGAAAGAAGTTTGACACGAATGCGCTCAGCTCCAAGATTGAAGAAATGAAGTGATTCGACATGCGCAAGCCCAAGATATCTCAAAACCGTAACTCCGAGAAAAAGAAAAAAATCCAAGAGTCTAAATGGAAAAACCGAAAAAGAAAAAAAAGTCGAAAAGCAGTCGGAGAGCTCGAATATTGCTGACCATCATGTCCATCGTGGACCATTAAAAATTAAACATTAAAAATTAAACATTAAAAAATTAATGATTAAGAAACAAGTAAAGAAGAAGAAAAAGAATGAGCATTTGTGCATCATCTTTCGTCTGCATTGCCCTCATGCAGAACATCTCTCTGAGCCTCACTCGCTCGAATCGCCTTCATAACGGCGGGCGAAGCGAGAATCACCTTTGCCGCTCCTTCGTCTTCGGCATTCACTCCACCATTGGCATCGCTTCCAGCGCGAGACAAGGCATGGAAGGACTGCGGAGATCGAAGCTGGGCCTCTCTCTCTGCGGCCGCTGGTGAGCGGATGAGGGCCGAAGACTTCTGCGGTAGCTTCGGGTGAAAAATGGAAGCAGGTCGGCGCCTCCTCATGACGTTGCGCAGGTCCCGAGCTAGGCTCTCGTCCTTCTGCCTCTGCAGCTCTTCGGCGTCGGGCGTCTTGACTTGCTGCGGCAACGGCGTCATGGGGGCGGGAGTCGCGGGCAGAACTAGATTTCCGCCAGGGAGAAGGAGTCCTCCCATCCGGATGGGCGCGACCTCGACCTCTTTCATTCGGTTCGGCTCAGGAGTGACAATGATCGTCGGGATTGTGACTGGAGTCGGCGGCTCGGTCTCAGGTTGTTGCTCTTCATCAACAACTGCTTCGGAGGCCAGGGTGGTGTCCTCGTCGGGGGACTCGGAACTGCCCGCCTGGGTATGGTCCTCTGAAGCTGGCTCTTGCGCCTCTGTGACTGAGTCCGGTCCAGTTGTGCAATCGGTCGAGGCTGGATTCTCGTTCGAAACGTCGTCAGCGGCGGTTTCGGTCGGAGGGTTGCTGGCCTCGATTGTCGGACGATTGTTGAACAGGTCGTTCAACGATAGATTGGTGGCGGCACCAACTGAATTGTCCACCATGTCGGACGGGAATGCCCAGCGGGCAACGTCCTGGTCTGGTGACGGCGGTCGGGAAAACGATCGTGGTGGTGTCGCCGCGAGCATGGCGGCCTCAAGCTCATCCGCGAGGGAAGACCCAGGCGAGCGCACGAACGAGGCAGGGCAAAGCTCCAACGAGGGGGAATCCTCGCCGGAAAACTCAGCCGCTGAGCCACTCGTCGATCTGGCGCGTGTCGGAGTCTGCGGAGGGGTACGCTCCAGCATGAAATCGAACATGTCCTCCAGATCGATTGAGCCATCCTGCTCATCCCAATCTTCATCATCTTCACCCATGTATGGTGTTCGCGGGGGCGAAACGCTGTGGTCGGGTGAGTTTGGAGCGGCATCCGGAACGGTGTCGTCGACGGGGGAAATTGGCTCTTCAGGTTCTGCCATCTCGACGACGTGGGAAATTGACCCCTCGAACCCTGTCGCATAGACGACAGTTGGGAGTGGCTCTTCGGGTTCCGTCATCTCAAGGACAGGGGGGATTGGCCTGTTGAGCTCCGTCGCGTTGTCAGTGGGCTCCTCGGGCTCTGTCATGTTGTTATAAACGATGACGGGGAAGAGTAGCCTTTGGAGCTCCACCATGTCGACATCTTCCTGGGAGCGTTGCTGCTCGTCGATGATGATGATGTCCTTGGCCGGAGTAACAGTATACTGAGCAATAGCTTCAGTGACGTACTCTACGCCGGCGTTGGGCACTTGGCTGCTGCCAACTAGGTCCAAGGAGGCCAAACCTTCGTCCATACCAGACGTCCAAAGGCCAGATGGAACGAAGGGATCGGAAATTGGCGACTCCTCGTTGGTGACCGAGTCGTCATCGTCCGAATCAAAATCAGGCGCGCCTCGGTATGGCCCCCAACATGGGGCCAACACGGCGTCTACCATCTCTTCGTCTTCGTTGATGATGTTGGCGGCGGTGGTGGTATCGGCGACCGCAGGAATGATTGCTAGCCACGCCTCGTACTCATCGAAGCAAAAGTCGGGGGCCGTGGCTTGCGTTCCGTTGGAATCGCCGGTAAGAAGAAGATCGTCCATTTGACGATCGAGGTGGTCGGGATCCATGGTGGCATAACCCACCTCCAGGTATGAGTGGCAGTCAGCGGCTGCCGAGAGCTCAGTCGTAAAGTCGACCCCATCCTACTGGGCCTCGACGACTTCCTGAGCGCTCTGAAGAGCAGGCGACACGTCCAACCATCCGCGGGTTTCATCACAGCCGACAGGCTCTTGACCAGCAAGAGGCCATGCCGCTGCGACTTCCAATGGCAGGATGGTTTCCTGGGAGTTGGCGTTGTTCCACCACAGATCATATGATGATGGCCTTGGTACCGCCATCCCCGCGAGGGGCTCGGCATCAGCCATCTCAACGTCGGAGTCCACCCCATAGGAGGTCTCGTCCATGTTGCCACCGGTGACTGGGAGTCCATCGTCAGACGACGGCTCCGGGACAGGCACCATGGTGGACCAACCTTCACTATCCACCTCCATCAAGGTATCAAGTTCCTCGGTCGGGGCTGTGTCGATGTTCAGCAGGCTTTCACCTTCCTCCTCATACGAGGACTCCAGTTCCTGGGCCGCTTCGGGCACCGTGGCTGTCGATGGAGCCTCGCCTTCCACCTCAAATGAGATCTCGGGGTCGTTGGCTAGGTCGACCTTGTACAGCAGGCCTTCACCATCCTCTTCTGACGAAGAATCAGGTTCCTCGGCCGGGCCTTCACCCTCTTCCCCAGATGAGGACTTGGGTTCCTCGGCGGAGCTTTCACCTTCCTGCTCATGCGAGCTTTCCAGTTCCTCAGCTCGGCTGTCTTCGTCACCCTCTGGCAAGCCATTGCCTTCCACCCCAGATGAGGTCTCGGGCTCTGGTGCCTTCGGGCCGGGTCCGACCAGACCTTCACCTCTGGACTGTGTCCCGTCCGCGGGTTCCTCGGTCTCTGTTTGTCCGTTGGCGGTCGTTACGTCGTCGGTGACGTTCTCAGACTCGGCATCAGCGGGCCAAGCAGAAGACTGGGTCTCTCTTGGCTGAGGCACTGATGGAGCAGCCGGGGTGTGCTCTTCGATGTCGGATGTTGTCGGCTTCAGATCGATAGTCGGTTGCTCAACGGTCGTTCCTCCGTTCTTTCTTGCTGCCAGGACTTTTCTGGCGCGCTCCATAACATCCTTCTTGAACTCCTTTTGGGCTCGCAACTCGTCTTCTGTGAAGAACGGCCCCCAATTGACGCGGCGCGGGCGCTTACCGTAAATAAGGTCCGGCTTGGGTCGGTTGGAGTCGAGGACGAACACATACAAGTGCGAGGAGGTATGTTGCCAAACGAGTTCTTTTCCGGGTTTGGAGGCTGCCACCTGCAGCGCCATGAAGCGATCGCCGATGGATCCGGGCGTCATGGGGCTGTAGCATTTGTCGAGGTAATCCGTGTCGAGTTCGAACTCCATGGCGTCATGGATTCGGCGGACGATTTCGTTGCCGGCAAGACGAAGAACCCCCTTCAGGCCGAACCAGATTGTCATGAAAATGATTGGAACGCCCATCCAGAACCACGCGAGAAAGATGAGGTCAATCGCGAGATCGACTTCATGACGTAGGTCAGCCGTCGCGGCGGCCCAGGGCTTCCAGTACCGAAGTAGGGAGAGCCAAGACACCACGGCGACGACAAAGTTCTTGTCCGGGGCGAATGCTGCGACAAAGAAGAGGTAGGAGGGAATCAATGGCCAGAGGGCGATGGCCATTTTGGTGCAGAAAAGCACAAGGTAGAGGAGGCACCATAGAGGTGGCCAAAAGAAGCCGAGGGCTTCGAAGATGCCCGTGGGGCGGGGAAAGAATAGTTTAATGGAGCCGTACTCCATCTGGGAAATGGTATTGAAAACCATTTTGTCTGTCAGTGGTGAGGTCGTTCTTTCGTTGGTGTTCTTATTTCTTATGATGGTCTTGGTGATGGTAACTGGAGAAGGAAAGGGGAGAAGAAGAGGGAAAAAGCGCGGGGGCCTGGGGGATATATGTTTATTTTTCTGCAGCTTTCGCAGGCACATGGCTTTGAGCAAGTTTTGGCCAATCGAGAGCGTTGTATTTCACTTAATCGTCAGTTTTTGTGGGCGTGGCTGTTCGCCAGCTGCCAGGTCGTGACAGATGAAACAGCTGTTGCTCTCACTTTTTGCTCACTACGATGCTCATTGGCAGATCTAAACACTGGCATCCAGTTGGCAACATCAGATGAAAATCAGTCGATGGCCAGGCAACGGCAATTCGTATGCGGAGGTCGATGTTGATGAATATCCGAATGGCGATGGGAAATCTCAGCCATTTATACGCTTGGTGTTTTCACGCTCTGCAGCAGTTGTCAGCGCAACAGGTCCACCACAACCAGTAAAGGAAAGCTACAAATAGGCCAAAAGTCAATTACTCACCTACGGCACCTCTAAATCTATGATAGTTCATGCAAAAACTGCTCTATAATCGGCAAATATCTATTCAGTTTGCGTAGTTCTCCCGCTGCGCCCGCGCCATCTTTGCCATGTCGTTGAATCAAGCTTGCCTCTGTGCCACCCCACTCTCCCTCATCAGCTGCTGTCGCTCAGGTACAAGAACCCGCTAATGGTCACGCACTAACTGACCTTGTCAATCCAGGACGTGGGGTGCTGGAGAGGGGGCGGTTCTTTCCGCTGCTAAATTCTCCGCCATTTGGCTGAGCTCCTCCTGACAGCGCAAGCCACGATCAAAAGTAAACAGCTGAAGACGGCTGTCTGAGATCCCACCGTCCTCCTTATAAACCCGCCCCAAGGCTCGCCCTCCAGTCACCTGCAGCTCGTCGTCCATTCACCACCACCACCTACCATGGAGGAATCAGGCGCTGACGCGGCTGCCCGTCCGCTGCGCATCCTCGCTGTCGCGTCTTTCGTCCCGTCCTTTGCGCTGTGCATTGCCCATGGCGTGCTGTCGCATAAGCCTGTTCCCGCCGTTGGACTGATCCCGCAGGCCTTTTCCGTGGCCACGTCGATTGCGCTGCTACGTGCTGCTGGAAGCCACCGCCAGGATGCCGACGTCGAGTCTATTGGGTCTGCGCAGCACGGCGGCTTCTCCATCCGCGCCCTGTTGACGCATCCCATCGTGGTGTTTGTCCACGACATGATTCTGGCTGCGGCGTTGATGATTGTCCTCGTCTTCACATGGACCCATCATGGCCGCTCAGCTTCGCTTAGTATGCTAGCTGCCTATGCGACTCTGCCTATCCTGACAAGCTTGTGAGTCTCCCCCCATGCTTGTCGACGAGGAGTTGATACTGACGTGCGTCGTGCAGCTTCTGCCACCTCCTTGCTGCGACTCTGGCCGTCTACCAGGGGCTCGCTATTCACGGCTACTTACAGTGGGTTGCCTGGCAAATTCTTCCTGCAGACTGTCCAAACTGCGAACACCACCTCCGGCCCTCTTCGCTGCCTGAGATCCCCTGGCTGCAGAGCATCAAGAGTTTGAATTTGGGTCTAAAATATCCGTGGCACCGCAGTGATGCTCCCTTGCTAGCTCCCTCTGGCTTCCTGGACGACGATGATCCTGAGCGCTACCGCGATGATCCTGAAGACGATGGATCTACCCCACAGCCCGTGGCCGTTGAGGTGCGATCGAAGCGGAACCGTAAGAACAACGCTGCTCCTTTACCATCCTCGGAAGCCGACTTGCTGGGGAACTCGTCTACGAGAGATGACTAACTGGACAAAGGTCAACTGTTCTAATTCTAAGAAAAATTCGAGTTTATCATAAAGCCTAAGACTGGAAATCCTGGGCCGACTCTATCATGCTTCTACTTGCGTCTTTCTTCACAGTTTTTATTTCGTTCGAATGGGGTTCTTTTTGAAAGTGTGATTGTTGTTATTAAAGCTAGATTAGCCACTGTCATTATATGATATCCACCCCCTCTTTGGAAGGCGGCATTACACCTCAGTCTCAATTCCAGCGTCTTTGCTACGGTGATCAAGTAAATTCGTGACGCTGCTTTCTGCCTTGTCCAGCTTGTGTTTCACCCATTTAGCTGTCCGAGGTGCCTACAGTCGCGGTTAGCCTGATGTCGCACACCTCTCCCCGTGTAGCCTAGGCATCCTTACCTTCCATTGCATAAGCCCACGGTGCTGTCTGTGTAGGGCTTTATCTCTTCGTTTATAATCTCGTATCTGGTCTAGCGGGCCTTGTTTATGCTCTGCGCTGCCATCTGGTATGTACTCGTGCTCGTCAGAGCTGTCGCTGTCACTCGAAATTTCTTCGTCCACAATTCCTGCTTCTCTTTCCAGCTCGTCATCCCTCAGGTTATCTCTTGCGGCGTCGATTACTTCAACAACATCTCGCATATGGTCATTATTATTAGCCCATTCTGAATGTGCCGAGCCCTATTAAAGAAAAAGGAATAATTAGCATTTTCTCGCCAGTACTGTAGGGTACGTCAAAAGGGCCCAACTTACCATCCCTGGCCAGTACGTGACTTTTAGCTTGAGAGTGCCGATTCGCTCCCCACATTGCTCCAAGCAATTCGTTGTAGCTCTCTTGATGTCGCCTTTCCAGATTGGCAGCTCGAGGGTCGTCTCTTCTTCGTCCGGGAGATCTTTCAGCCAGCACACACTAAATGCGGTCACCTTGTCTCCAAGCACCTTTTTCTTGTCTTTGAAGGCAATAGAAAAGCAGCTGCTGTATCGCTTTTGTACGGCAAGGTTGAGGGGTCGCTCTTTGCTTGCAGCCCACATCGCCACGTCAGATCCACGAGAATACATTTTCCCGCCGCCAATGTCCGTTCTCAGCTTGAGTTTTGCATGTTTCAAATCTGGAGGGCAATCCGAGCTCGTTGCTACTGGCTGAATATTGACAGTACCGTACTGCCATCCGATCAGGCTGCTCGGGGCTTGAAGCTGGACGCTGCGCCATACCATGGACAGTCTAATCTTTCCGTATCCAATGCCTCCAGAGAGGGGCCAGAATCCGTTCCTTTGCGAGCGGGTTTCAAATACCTCGCGTAAGGGCAAGCGGACGATTCCCAATAACGGGTGGTCCTCGTGCAGCCTCGCGTCTCTCACGGAAACATAGACCTCGCAAGTCCTCCAGTCTCGAATAAAGCGCTCGCAGCTGGCGTTGAAGAATGGTTTCGAGTTTTGGGGCTTGGTGCGCGTTTTGTAAGTTTTATTGTGGTTGATGATGACTGTGCAGTACGCGCTTGGCAGACCGTCGCCAGTCTCCTCGTCACTCGCACTGCCGTCTTTATCCTTGAGATTTTTGCTGAGCTTCTGTACTTCGAGGCCGGTGATGTTGTGAATCTGCAGGCTAAGGATGCCGCTTGGGTAGTCATCCGGCGGTGGTGCCGAAATGATCATTGCGTCTTGCTCTGCCTTGAGCTCCTGCAGTTTTTGCTGCTGCAGTTCGCTCTCCTCACGACTAGAAGCGCCTTTGAAAATGGCCTCTCGAAGCTTCCGCTCGCATCTTTGGCTGACTTTGTCTTTCAGCTGCTCCATTGTTCTGACTTCCGGATCGTGAGTCTGCTGGTTGAATTGGCATTCCTGGATCCTTGCTTTGGAAAAGTATCCAATACTCCACTCGAGCTTTCCGGGCATGTTATCGCCAGATTTCAGCGCTCTGAAGCCATCCGTACGATCCCACATGCGTCCGTTCGACTCATCCCTTTGCATCAGCTCCTTGAGATCGACTTCAATTCGCCCGAGATCGTCGTCTGCAGTAAAGCGATCAGAATCCCAAAGTTGTACCCGCAATCTTTCATCAATGTTTAGTTCTTCGGGGGTGACTAGTACAAAGCAAGTCTCGTGCCAATATGGTTCCATTTCAGATAGCAGAACGCGCGTGCTCCAGAGTACTTTGCCAAATTTTGCCCATCCGACAGAGACGTAGGGATCCGAGCTGGAGTCCTTGAGAAGCGGGATGCCCGAATCTCCCATCTTAAAATCGTAGCCGCGCTTGATATGGATCATGAGAACACCCTTTGCATATGTATCCTTTTTGAAGTCGTCTCCCGCGAGCATGTCCTTGAGGCTCAACGTGAGACTCTTGGGCGCTACATACTGCGCCATTGCGGCATCGACAGCGGATTGCACGAAATTGCTAATGAATGGTACGTCCATAATGTTCAGGCCATGCTTGCTTAAAGGCACGCAGCTCAGGTTTACTTTCGGTTGGCCGAGCAGTGTCAGAGTACAAAGGTCAAAGAATGGAGGATCTGGAGTGAGCTGCAGCCGCAGCCTCATGGTGCCAACAGCTCCGTGCAGATCGACCCAAACGGGAATCTTCAAATTTCCAGGAAGATAAAAGGCCAAGTAAAGGTGCATATCCTTGGTCCTCTCTTTGAGGGATTTGCTGGTGGATCGCGTCCTGTATGCGAAAGCAACTTCCAAGTTGATGAAGTCGCCTTCCTCGGCTTCCATGCCTCTAAAGACTGAATTATCACTCTTGTTGTCGTCGTCGTTTTCTTCAGTTTCCTCTAGGCCTGTATTGCTGCGACTATTCTTGTCTTTATCCGAGATGACTTTGCCGTCCTCTGTTACAGCTTGAGCAGCTGCGCCGGTTGGTAGCCATCGGATGCCGAGAATGCGCAGCGATTCGCTGCCTTGACCAATATCATCAACACTGACCATTCGTATCAGCTTTGGCAGGGAAGCTTGCATTACATCTTCCAACGTATCTGCTAGGCTGGTGAACAGGTCGGGATTGATAAGCGGCCAGACGGAGCTGAGCAAAGAATTAAGCCATAGAGTCGTTTCTCGCTCGTACTTCTTCGTCTCGTGCTCCATGTGCCGGCGCTGCGACCGCCATATCTCGTCTTGAATTGCGTTGTCGACCTTTTTTGCTGTCCAGTCTCTCACGCCAAAGATGAGAGCGCCAAATGCTCCAGCTCCAGCACCAACTAGAGTGGACCATAGCAGTATGCTCTGAGCAGTGGCTCCCCATCCCGCAGCCTGACGTATATCCATATGTATCGTTTCGCGAAGTACGCAAACGGCAGCCAAGATACTGCATGCGCCGGCGAGCGAAGCCAAGAACCCACGGTTGCTTGCACTGGTAATTTCTTGGCGTAGAAAGTCGAGGTCGGGAGGTGGGAATTGGTTCATCAAGGCATGATGCTTCTTTTGCGAGCTTTGCTGCTCCTTTTGCAACTCGGAGTCGGACTTGTTCTTTTCATCTACCCCAGAAGCCGTCTTCTTTGTCTGGGTAAATGGGTCCTCGTTTTCGTCGAGCTCTTTTAGAGCACTATCTGTGAAGTCGTGTATCTTTACCGGCAGGTGGGTAACCGGATCAGTGACTTCACGCTCAGCCCTTTCTTTCTTGGAGTCTTTCTTGAGCTTTCGCGGATCGAGTTTGGCGCGATCAACCTGCGACGTGTCTTTGATCGACTCCTCTGCTTCTGGTTCTTCCAATGCCGCTTCTACTTCGGATTCGGATTGGGAATCGGCTTTTTCGTCATCTTGGCTCCAGTCGTCTCCGGCCTGGGGAGAGCGGCCCTCGAAAGCATCGTTGTCGCCATTGAGTGCATTTTGCTGTCTGGCTTCTTTTTCTTCGCGATATCTGGAGATGGTCGGGATCGGGTGTCTTGCGTTATACGGAGCTTCGTAGCGACGGGCGTGCTCTACATCATCTTTGCCATTGCCAGCCATTCTGGAGCTCTCTACATGCACCGCAGTCACGTAGGCATGGACTGGACGGATAATGGGTTTGGCAGCAAAGAAGCATGCGTGCACATTGAATCAAATTCGGTTGAATAGATGAATATTTTTCTTCCAAACGAAGGAGCCCTTTTTTAACCTTTCAAGCTGCCAGTTTTCATGCGTCGTGCTGTCATCTCCATAGCTTTTGATCGGCATCGAGCACAACAGTATCACTGCTACGTCATATTCTCGGCAGTGAGGCCACCCCCCACAAAGCGGACTTGGCAATGCTACCGCCATTACGTTGGGCTCAACGCTCAGTGGCCAGCGTCGAGAGGCAAAAATAGATGCGATTGGAATTTACTCTACACAAGATTCTGGGGGGAACGTCATGAAATTCATGCAATGCACGGAGGCCAAGCTTCTGCTGCACCAAGAACCGGCAGATGCCAAAAAGGGCACCAGACGAAGCCTGTCGCTTTCTACAAGTGGCTGCGCGTGTTGGCATGCCTGCAATATCAGAAATCACTTCAACAGCCGTCGCTGCTATTGTAATAGTACCTACTATAGCGCCCGCAAGCCAGTCGCAGGCGCTGCGCGACGAAATCAATACGTACTGTATTTGGTGGCTCTGATCCTTAGAATTGCTCTTGGCAGTTACAGTGGGCCATTCGCTGGAGTGGTGGAAATCAGAGATCGCCAATCGCGATGAGGCGCTCTAAATGACGGCGAGGGCAGAAAGCAGACGGTGTCACAAGAATGCGTCGACTCCTTCGCCTCCAGAGAGCGAGAGAGAGAGAGACCATCGGTTTCGGGGCCGCTGCTACTTGCAGTTTTCAAAACGCGCGCTGAGCGATCATCCTGTAGCCAACTCCTTTCGCGGTGCTTTTTTCTCTTCCTTGGTCCAGCCGAGTGGCTAATCGTGTCCAATGCAGCTAATGAGCGGCGAGCATCCCCTGAACCGTGTTTTGCCTTCTGCCGCACGAGCTCGGAATTCTGGCGTAGCGACTCCTGTCCTGTCCTTCTCTAACGCGCTACTACAAGTATCGTCGGCACGGCGGACTTCGTATTCGGCTTGCGATTTGGGTGCGAGGCCGTGGGATCGAGAGTATTCGCAGGATGTGAATGGGAAGAGTTGGCGGGTTGCCAAACAGATGAAAAGACCGATTTTGAGCATGCGAGAGGCACCGTTTTATAGCAAAACCTACTGGATCCCGCCACGTGGAAGCGTTGGAGGGCTTTTGCAAAAAAATCGTACGATTCTTTCATCATCGCATGAAATGTTTCCTGTCAAAGTACTCGATGTGACCTGTGCCTCTGCCAATGCGCTTGGCCGCTTTGCCAATGCCGGCACCATTGGCGAGGAATCACCCCAAGAGTTTCAAGGCCTCGGATGGGAGGGACCGCAGGAGGTGCGCTAAAATCTAAGGAGAGGCCGGCTCCTCGTCTAAGCAGCATCAAAATTGGTCATCTCCAGAATGGGCCAGTAGTGCAGGGCGTCCATCTATCAAGGGCACTACTGTTTGAGGTTGCTACTCGTTTCAGTTGAACATGCATAGGCTATCTCTTGTGCGAATCTCCGTCATTGCTCCGTCAAAAAGGAGCAAAAGGAAGAACGTTCGAACATCTAGGAGGGAGTAACTAGCCAGAATCTATCAAAGCTTATCAAGTGCAGATGTTAGATAATCTTGCACGTTGCCTCATGGAGGATGCCGCGTCAATCATTGGACCGACGGCATGGGGAAACGAGAGATGGGCGCCAGGAGCAGCAAACTTGGCGCAACCAGATAGCCGGTCGCGGCACTTTGATCAAGCCCAGACCCAGTGAAATGAATGCCCAGCAGGTGCTAGAAGAGATAGTGCAGATACATTGAGTCTAGCAAAAAAGAATGGAAAAGAAATCATCAATTTCATGGAGTACTCGTATCAACGAAGCTAAGCGCTCCATGCCTCCAGGTGATTCCGTTACAAGTGCACCTCTGTCACAGCAGTGACAGCATCGTTCGATTCCAAGAGCCAAATCGTCCGTTTGCCAAGCTGACATCACGAGATGCTTGGTTTTAAATCACCACAACCAGCGAATCCCGGCATCACAGTGATAACTCTCCGCATCGTGGCAGACTCTCTTCATGGCGGCAGACCCCGCAGCCCATCACCATGCAGCTAATTCAGGGGATGCAACTCTAGACTCTTGTTGGTCAGCCACTGGAGTTTTAAGCGCCGAGCCCAGGGGACCGTTGCCGCATCAGGACTGGCATCGCCAAGCTCTCCCTGACTAACCTCGAGCAGACCACTCACAGCGCGCGCAGGGACTCGAAGAGGAGGGAGCACAGAGATGGACCGGCGGCTTCGATGTGACTGACGGTTGGGCACTATTTTTGGACGCAGAAAAGAGCGATGCGGTAAGGCGACCTGCAGGCGACTTATACGGCGCATGTCTGTCCAACTCTCTGCGTGCATTTGCAAATCGATCTTCTTCAAAACTCATCTCTGGATTCTTCCGTCAAGGGTGCTGCCGAATTCTCATTAAACGCTTGGAGCACGTCCGCCAAAAGCGCAGAAATTGAGAGCTCCAGCGCACTCTCAAACGCACACGCCCCGAGAGACCCCCCCGAAGGCCCCCCCTGAGCCAGCGCCCGAAACGCCGCTACCAGCGTCCTCAGCCGGCTCTCACGTTCGCCGTCGCACAATCCGCTCCACGAGGGTCTCAGCTCTGCGCCGTGATCTTTCAACTCCCTCCAAATTCTTCCTTGTTTCTTCCGGCTGCAAGCTGTGCAGACCACACAGGGACTAGCCAGCCAGCCCATCGCTGGCACCACCGATCCGGCCCAGAGGCTCAAGCCAGCAGCCCGCAAGGCCTCATCGTGCCATTTGGCGGCGGTTCGCTTCGCAGCTACAGGGGTCTGCTGTTTCATGCCACAGGGAACGCCCAGATCCGAAGTCAAAGGAATTCCGGGCCCTGCCAGCCCATCCCCGCCGGCCATCTCCAGCCCGCCCGCGTTTCAAGCCTAGCGCCCAGGAGACTCTCTTTATCTTACCGCGCCGCCCGTCTTCTTGGCTTCTTCTCTTCCTTCTTGCTTCCTCCAGCTGTCGTTAGGCGGGCCACAAAAGCAGCCATTGTTTTTATTTTATTTTTTATTTTCTTCTTCTTTCGCTTCGGACGTCCTCTTGGACCTTCCCTTCTGTCAACTGCTGGCTCAGGTCACTCTTTTCAAGTTTTAATCACCTCCGATTCGGATTTCCTTCTCTTATTCCAATCGCATTAACGAAGTTTGAGACCTGGGTTTGGATACACGAAACACGAAAGTAATATCAGAGTTGGGAAACTGCTTGCATTGGGTCAAATCCCGAGGCGTCCTATCATAATTTTTCAGTACTGTCGCGGGCCGACTATTTAATCGCAAACAACCTTGATCGTTAAGAGGAGGGAAATTCAGAACACAACATCCAAGATGGCCGGCCAACTCACATATGGCGAACTGGTTCGCAAGCAGTTCACTGCTCAGAAGCTATTCTACCATTTTCTGTTTTGGACTTTCCACTGGGCACTTTTTGCTTATGGATGGTAAGCCATTCCGTTCCTCTTCTGCCGGCGCAAATATCATGTTGTTCATGCTAATGAATGCAACAGGTGGAAACAAGCCCAGGATCCCAGATTAGCAGGTCTGAACACGCTCAAATTCTCCGTGTGGATTTCTCGAGGTGCCGGTCTGGTTCTCAGCGTCGACTGCATGCTGATCTTGCTTCCCGTCTGCCGAACCATTATGCGCTGGATCCGACCCAAAGTTCGCTTCCTCCCGCTTGATGAGAACTTGTGGATGCACCGCCAAATTGCGTACGCGCTCCTCTTCTTCAGCATCGTCCACACCTCGGCTCACTATGTCAACTTTTACAACGTCGAGAAGAGACAGATCCGTCCGGTCACTGCTCTGCAGATCCACTACGCCCAGCCTGGAGGCATTACTGGCCATGTCATGCTGTTCTGCATGATGCTCATGTATACCACTGCCCATTCCCGTATCCGTCAACAATCCTTCGAGACCTTTTGGTATACTCACCACCTGTTCATTCCTTTCTTCCTGGCTCTCTACACCCACACCGTCGGCTGCTTCGTCCGCGACTCTGCCAACGGATTTTCACCTTTTGAGGGAGAGCAGTTCTGGTCGCACTGCATCGGCTATCTCGGATGGCGATGGGAGCTCTTCACTGGAGGTTTCTACCTGATTGAGCGTCTGTACCGTGAAGTTCGCGCTCGCCGCGAGACCAAGATTACTCGTGTTATCCGCCACCCGTACGACGTTGTCGAGATCCAGTTCAACAAGCCTTCCTTCAAGTACAAGGCTGGCCAGTGGCTCTTCCTCCAGGTGCCTTCCATTTCCAAGTACCAGTGGCATCCCTTTACCATCACCTCATGCCCATTTGACCCCTATGTCTCGGTCCATGTTCGACAAGTCGGCGACTTCACTGGTCAGCTGGGAGATGCCCTTGGTGCCGGTGCTGCTCAGGCCAAGTTTTACGACGGCGTCGACCCTATGGGCATGTACGAGGTCGCTCTGCAAAATGGTCAGCAGATGCCTGCTCTTCGCATTGACGGACCCTACGGAGCTCCTGCCGAAGACGTCTTTGAGAATGAAATCGCTGTTCTGATCGGTACTGGTATCGGTGTCACCCCCTGGGCTTCTATCTTGAAGAACATTTGGCATCTCCGAAACTCTCCCAACCCTCCCACTCGTCTTCGCCGTGTGGAGTTCATCTGGGTTTGCAAGGATACCGGTTCCTTTGAGTGGTTCCAGACCCTGCTCTCCTCCCTCGAAGAGCAATCCAATGAAGCAGCTCGTATTCCTGGAAGCTCCGGTGTTGAGTTCCTCAAGATTCACACCTACCTCACCCAGCGCCTGGACATGGACACCGCCCAGAACATTGTTCTGAACAGTGTGGGCGCTGAAATGGATCCCCTTACTGAGCTCAAGTCTCGAACACAATTCGGCCGACCCAACTTTGCTCGTCTCTTCAGAACTATGCGTGACGGTATCCTTGACAGAACCTATCTTGGCGGTCTGGAAGGAAGCATGAAGACGACTGTTGGTGTTTACTTCTGTGGCCCCTCTGTTGCAGGTAAGACTTTTTCTTATTCAATTCCCTCTCTCAAAAAACGTGCTAACTGTGAATTTTTACAGCTCGTGATATCAAGACTGCCTGCAAAGCTGCCACAGCGCGCGAGGTCGAGTTCCGCTTCTGGAAAGAGCATTTCTAAATCTACAAAAGCCATCAAAAATTTTACCCATTTTTTCTCTTGTATACCAGGCAATACCAATTTTTCTTTTTTTGTCCTCCGCTTCATAAATTACAATGATTGAGATCAATTATGACGGTATGTGTGGGTCTCGTAGGACCTGAGGCTATGAAAGCGTAGGCGGCTATTTTCAGTCTAGCAGCCTTAGTGGCAGCGTACATGAATTGTTCAAGGCCAGTTGACGGTTCTTAAAAATAAAAGGCGCATGTTCTCATCATAAAGAGCCGAAATAAATTCAAAGGAGCTCTGTCTTTGTCTATTTTTACGTTTGATTTCTTTGCTGTATACAGAGTCGTCTTTCATCATTGCACAAGCGCTTCAATCACGAAGTTGCCTGAGGTTGGAACACCCTTCTTTATGATGATGCGTGAATGAAGCACTGATTTTTTGTACGTAGAACAACCGGACACTCTTCCATCAAATGAAAGAGTCTTTTGGTGAAAGACGTTACTATTTGTAGGAGGCTCCGAATAGGCCCTGGATATAAGCGTACATATGTAGGATAAGATGCAGGATCTGACCGCTAGTCTGACAGATATGAGACCAAACATTTCTCTCTTTACCAGATCGCATGAGCTCTTCAGAACTTTCAAGTGAAACCGAGATTTAAGACGCTCAATCCACCGACGAGCTGTAGCTTTGGAGACTGCGGATTACATCGTTAGCCAAGATGCCTCGCCAACGCAAAACAACCCGTCCCAGCCAGCGTGAACTTCCATTCTCCGAGCTCAAGGCAGAAATCCCAGACGCAGGCTTCGAAGAAGGATTCTCGCTGCTATCTTCCGAAATCAATAGCTTCATCAAGAATGGCATCGGCAAGAAAGCAGTCAGCATCAGGAAATCCCTCTGGACGAAGAGGCATTCCAAGGAATTCTTAAGCTTTGCGGGCATGATTGCTCGGCCGGGTGCCGATGGAGGGTGGGACAAGCTGTTGAGGTCGCGGCCGTACCGATGCGCGCTTTTGGCGGGCGTGGTGATGATGGTGCTGGATAAACACGTGTTTTCCGATTTGTTGTTTGGCGCTGGGCCTGAGCATGCGGAAGTGCTGCGGATAGAGGACGATTCCATGGTCAACATCGAAGGTATGAGTGCTTGATGGAACCGTTTTAATGAGATTAGCTAACAATTTTCCAGGCTTCAAAAGGACGGATCTCCGGGCAAAGACCAACAGAGTCTATCTTGAAGCAACGGGCGGCATCCCGCCATTGTTCTGGAAACGAGTAGACAAAATCACCGCTCAGATCGTGGCTATGCTCTCGCCTCTCTACTCTGCTCTTGGAGAAGAGGCACCGTCTCAATCTTCATACAAGGCATTGCACAATGTCGTTGCGCTCGCGGGGTGGCTCAATGTAGCGACCCGTCTGTCGCCCAAAATTACGGTTTTCGAATGGGTCCAGCCCGGCGAGGCATACCAGTTCAGCTATCTCTGCATTGGAGAGGAGAAGAAGATGGCTTCAAAGAGTGCTGGCGAGGATCAAGACGATGGGGTCCGCAAACGGACTCGCGTGATGATTTCGGCTGTGCCGAAAATAACTCGATATGCGCATGGAAGCAATGGCCTCTCCGTTGGTACAGCGACGTACGATGTCATGCAGCCACATGTGGTCACATACCGTGGGATTTATGCAGACTGGGAAGATGGTCGTCTTGTTCCGCTACAGCGCCACGCCCGAAATGGCTTTGTTGATTTTCTGGGCCGCGTCTTGTCTTTGTTGATGTCTGTTATGCGACTGACGATGTTGCTGTTCGTCGTGGGGGTTTTGGGACTGATGGCTTTTGGCGCGTGGATTAGCATTACTGGAGGAAACGGCGATAACAGTTCTTTGTCATGGATTGTTCAAATGGTGTTGTGGCCGATTCAACTGACTTTTCAGAGCTTAATGCTGTCGGCCAGGATGGTTCTTCGGAATAGCCAAGTACGCACAGATTACAGCCTTGTGAGCACGAATAGCTGGTTATTTAATCGATAGCGACTTGATGGTACAGTATGGAGATTTGGTTTGGAGTAAAGTATGTAGACCTTGGTAGCGATATATGTTCTCAATCTTTTTTCTTTTTGTAATAGAAGTTTCTGAATCAAACTGCAGCAAAGCGACGTGATCTACCTCTTATAACCAGCGAGTCCACAATTTTTCCTACTTCATAGTTATTTTATAACTGAGTGTATCATCATCCATTTCCAACCTGCACTATACTATTTCTATCTTATACGATTTCTAGAGTAACAATTCTTCCCGCACCAGTTGCTGCGCCGGATTGACCTGCCCCTATTCTAAAACATGAGCCATGGTTCTCGGAATTGGGATCCAAAGATTCAATATAGTCAACTATATTGTCGCCCACGAAAACAGAGTCTCCGTCCATTGCCCCATTGATAAAGCAATCGCCAAGTAATTGGTATGCTCGTGGCTGTGATTGCGGATATTTTCGTGAAGAGACGGGCCGCAGAACAAATGGTGAACGACTACCTGGTAAAATGTATATCTCATCGCCCTCCTTCATCAGCAAAGGGCCTAAGCCCAAATGTCCATACTTGGGAGGGGTGCTAAAGTATGCCTCGATGATAAATCTCTCAAGCATGTCTCGTTGGTCGATGAAGTCTTTATATGCATCTAGGTATTCCTCACATGGCTCTCGACACTCGTCGCTTAGGGCGAAATTGTGTTGTTGAACTTTTTGAAAGATGGCCTTGCGTTTACTGACAAGGTCTGCGTATTTGTTGATATATTTTTCATTGAATGCACTGCGGTGCATCGCTGTGATAGATTGGACAAGTTTGAAGAGCTGGTCATCTTTAAGTAGCTCTACACCCTCAGTGAACAAATCCTCTGTCAACGAACAGGCCCCTTTGAGCAGCGTTTTCTGTTGTGCTTCAAGCGAGATGAAACATTCTGTGACGAGCGCATCAACTGCAGGTCCATTGTAATTGAAGAAAAACATGGTTCGTTTGGTCGCAGAGGATCGCAAGGCCTCAGTGAACATGTCATGCTTAGTGTCAAGAGGCTCAACGAACTCTTGTTGATCTTTGCCTAGTGATCTTTGTTCAATATTTTCGCGATACCAAGCGTCCAAGGCGGGCATATCACTAGGTATGAGTCGTTGTAGGGATCCATCCGGGGCTTTCTTTACACCAGACATGATGGTGGCCAGGAAATCTCCATTCGTGTAATTGGTGGTATACTTACCCTTGTGCGCTTGTGCCCATCCATGAATCACCTTTGCAGCTGAGTTCATATTGGTACATGCATACAATGGCTCCGTGGTGCCAGTCACGGTTCCAATCTTGATGCATTTAACTACCAGGGAACGGCCAGAGTTTCGGATCAAGCTGTATCGTGGCAAATCTTCGCGGTTCTGCCCGTTGCAGTATTCCATCAGAGATGCACAGATGCTCCGAATCTCTGGCTCTCCAAATGACCTTTGATATGCGTTTTGCAAATACAAAGCAGCCTCTTTGCACAGGTAATGTTTGGGACCAAGTGTACCCTTGAAATGACGTAAAAACCTGCGAAACTCGGGACTATCAATAATTGGTATGACGCCTTGACAGGCATCATAAAGATTGAAAATCTTGGCCCGTTGGCGATCGCTTTCCACAAGTATTGTGCCCCAGTCCGGAACCCAAGACGGCAAATCTTGGCTTGTTTTGCGACTGTAATCTCCACACATGACGGAAAGAGACCTAGTGCTTCTTATAATCGCAAGGACTGCGGCAGTGTATACCTCTGTCTCGTTTAATAGGTAATTGGGTCGTATGGCCACAACATCACTGCACAGTCCCAAGAGTGCATAGACTCTATCTCGATTATCGGTAGCTTTCCGGTGACCAAAATATCGGAGAAGCGTCAAGAGATCTGTGCGTTGCATCGATGTCCAATCTTTGCGATGATGATCCAGATCAGAAATGCGCGAGAAAAGGTTAAACACTTTCAAGCAATCCGCCGAAATGGAGTTTGGATATTTCGCAAATGCAAAGTCCCAGCGAGAAGGGCTTCTTGTAACTTCAACCAGGAAGTCCCACGACGCTGCAACGTCGCTGTATCGGACAGTTATCGTTTGAGCGACGACGGCCTCTTGAACCACCCATATTCGATCCCACCAGGCCACAAGCAGTGTGCGCCTCAGCGCCTCGAAGAGTGCAGTTACATGCTTTTTTGGGAACTTTTGGAGGTATTTAAAGAGGCTTGCAGAATCTCGAAATTGAGTTAGGATGGCCAGGAAAGAAAATATTTCCAAGGCTTGAACGGGCCCCCTTAAAGCTGACGTCTTCCAGTTGTCGAGGGTTTGATGTGCAAGCGGAATGTTCATATCGTCGATTCCAAACATCCGACAGGGGCCTGGAGGAGTTTTGGAGCGCAGAGAGGGGCCGTAATCTGCATGTGATTCATCGCCGAGAAATATGATGACTTCGCCGGCTGTACCGTAGATTTCGCGCATTTGAGCAACCTGCGATGATCTCTCGGCCGTGTTGCTTTGATCAATACACTAAGCGCCAGTCAGTACGTCGTACACTTGGGTACGTGTAGTTTTATGCTGGAAAGCTGTGAGTAATCACCAATGCATCAATCCAGAGAATAATATCTTCTTCTTCTTCTCGCAAATGTCTCAAGGCAATCTCAAGATTATTCGTCACTTTCATTGCGCAGCCATTCACCAGGATCTCTGGGGGATCGCGGCTCCAGCGTCCCCAGACGTAAGAGAGGGCTCTGTATGAGGGGTAATGAGCCTCGTCTCGATAGTAAACGTCAAGCTCGCAGCGAATCTCATCGTTCCATTGCCCTCGAAGTAATTTTATGAGACGAAATGCGTCATGTTGGCGAGACAAATCATCTTCGTAGAGGTATCGCTCCCGCTTCGGTGATTTCACGAGTCCCGTAAAGTCGAGGGATCCCATAATCGATGGAAGTTGTGTGGCTTAATCTATTGGAAAACAAAAAGAGGAAAAAAAAAAAAAGACGAAATGCGTTCTGGATTGTTGAAGCTCATCAACGATAAAACTCCAGTCTCCATTTGTGCTTGCAGTGGTATTCTGTCCAAGACAGAGGCATCGACATTGCATCAGTGCTTTATGCACGCCCGCGCTGGGCGATCAACGGCCAGAGCAATTGCTAATCCTCGCCGGCTTACACAAAAGAGCAGCACCAATCACAGCTGCCACAGTTCAGCACAGCCATTGCCTGTGATGCATCTCAGATCAGCAGATGCGGCTCCATGGGCAAGTTTTATGTTTTGGTGCTGTTCCCTGCACTGTGGCGCGGCACAGGGCGTTATGTAAGGCTTAGATGAAGATAAATCTGCCTCTCAGCGTGTTCCAGTGTAAGAAATACGTGTACATTATGTGTACATCAATGCACATGTGCACTCATACCTGCACACACGTACTTGGACAGAATAGGGCATCCAACGCCATTCAAGGAAGCGCATAGTGCAACAGGGAACTGTGAGGCCTCACTTGGCTCAGAAAGGCTGTGCAGAGACTGGGTCGGGCAGCTGCGCTTCATTCGCTCTAGCCAAGGCCTCTAAGACATGCAATTGTCCTTTTCTGGGAAGGTATAGTTTGCCCGTTTTGGCGGCTTGCAGCCTCATAAGCTCATTTGCGAATACCTTTTTTTATATGCATCGTATCAATCATGGAGTGATGATACAGACAGTACAGGATTGCATATTAATATCTAAATTACTTTATTCCAGACAAGATAACATGAAAGACAATGCAAATTACCTGGCGTGTTCCTCTTCTCGCTTGAACGGATCCATCTCTACCGAACCCTCTTCATCATCTACTCTCCCCGACCTGCTTGAATCTTGACCACCTTTTTCGTGCGTGTGCAGCTTCATATTCACAAACATCACCCACAGCCCCAGATCATAGGCCACGCGCAGAACACCAGCAGTCACAAACGCCACCCAGAATTTGTCCGTGTCTGCAAGCGCTCCTGTTATGCTCGGCCCAATGGTCGAGGCCAATGTCCGTAATGTGCTGGTAATTCCCATCACCGCCGTCCGCTCCTCGGGCTTTACGACTGCAGCAATGAGGGCTGCTCGCGGGGCTTGATCCATGTTGTTTAGGCCACCCCGTATGAGCAACAGTATTACCGTGAGCACAATCCCTTGTGGTACCGGAAAGAGGAGCACGGCCACTGACGACGGCAGGTGAGTAAAGACCATTGTGTTGATGAGTCCCAAGTGTCGTGCTAGGGGCCCAGCAAAGACGCTGGATATACCGCCGAGAATGTAGTTTGCAGACATGTAGTCGCCGAGTTGCGACTTGGGCAGATGAAACTTGCGGTCGAGATAGTAGTTTGTCAGCGCGTATGAAGCCATGCCATCTGCCAACGAATCGACGGTGAGAAGGAACCATAGTTTATACATGACGAACATCGATGCCATGGATATCCCTGAAAAGAGGCTCTTTTTCTGTGGCGCCGGGGGCTCGGTATTTGCGGGTGCCATCTCGCCCTCCGTCTCTTCATCAGATTCGCTGAGAAGCCCTTGTGCAGCTTGGGTGCCGTCATCCAGCGACGGTTCCGGCTTGGTGATTTCGCAGTGGTCAGTCATGAGCAAGGCAAATCCCATATTAATAATCCCCATGATGACGTATATCCAAAAGATGGCATGGTATATACGTCTCTCACTCCAGCCGTCACGGCTCTTTAACGCTTCAACAACCCGACCAGCTACTTCTATACCAGCAGCGGATCCAAGATTCGACGTCACGATATACCATGACAGCACATCTGGGCGTGTCTCCGGGGTAGTCAGATGAGATAATACAGACTCTTCGATGGCTCGGAACGGCCCAAAATCGCTGCCAGTGGCAGATATTACTCCAACGACGGCTGCGAGCAGCAGAATCCAAAAGTTCTCAAAATAGACAAATGCCAGTCCGGAGACTGCCATGAGCAAGCCAGAGCCGACAAAGACACGGCGTCTGCCAATGTTATCCGCTATGAAGGTGAGCGCAAAGGACAGCACGCAGTCTCCGGCCAGCGTCATTGTCATAAACAGCCCGAGCTGGCGGTCGCTAAAGCCCAGCGCAGCAAAAAAGAGAGCCATGATGAGAGAAGCTCCTCCAAAGGCAAACATGCGGCATGTGCGCGCCAAGATGACGAACCATGCATCACGGCCGGTGAGATGGACGGACCGCACTCCGGACTCATGATACAGCCAGAGAGCAGATTTGCGTAAGCCAGAGCCGCTGGCATGACGGTGATCCATGATGCCAAAATAACAACCGATTTATTGACAAGTGGAAAGCAAAAGAATATTCTGCAAAAGGCTCTGGCCTGTGGTGAGTTTTCAGAGATTTATGGAGCTGTGGGTTAGCCACTAACGATGCCGGATTGCCACCTACATGTATATTCCGGATGTCTGGTACAAGTAAGCTGGACATCGAAGATAATGCGCATCGAATTTACATGTCATTAACGATAAAATGCCTCTTACTCCGTTGTACAGGCTAAGCGGCCGGCCACCGGAGGACGCCTTCCATCAGCTTACTGTCGCCATAGATCTGGTTCCCAAAGGCCGTGTAAATCCCGAAGCAGTGCAGATCTTCAGCTTCCAGCGAGATTTTGGCCGACACGGAGCATGAAATCCACCAGAACCTGGGGCAGAGTTCATGAGCCGCTTGAGAGCATGTCTCGTATGTCTCGTATGCATACATCTCCGCAATTTTACTAGTTTGGGCATTGTAAGCGTATTTGAAGGACTGGTCATTGGCAGTATCAACTCGGTCAATCACCAACCCCGCTATCAAAAGTTCACGGCCCGGAATACGTCGTATCTGCGCTCGGAAGCAAGCCCGACCCATCGGCACTTGGAAATATCGGAATCGAAGTATGCTTCATGGGCAGGATTGCTCTAATTTTTTTTATCAGCTTAAAGGTTAGTCGGAAGAATAAGTGGTAGCTAAACGACGGTGTAAGCTCCTGTACTACTACGATTGGAAATTGGTCGTTGTGACAGGGGCCCAACAACAGTGAATACGATTTTGTATAGTGAATGTTATCTAACAGTATTAATGGTTTGCTACTTCAATGTAAACCATTCCAGAGTATCTATATCTTGTGCGTCAGTAGCAAACTCTCCGTCCATCATTCCGCGCACGTAGCAAGGCCCTCCGAGTTTGGATACGCCATCTTCAGTTCGCACGATAAAAGGCAGCTTGGAGCCCTGGAAGATGACAATCTTGTCCTCGGCTTTGGTCACTATGGGCACCATAGCCAGGTACCCTTTATCCGTTATGCTCATATTGCGCCCCCAAGTGACCGAGGTAGCTCTATGAGCATACTTGAACGACTCTCCATCATCAAATATACGCCTAGCGGCTGTATCCGTGTCATCCGTCCCAATCAATATTTTTAACCAAGCGTCAAAGCTCTCTTTGTTGTCCCCAAGTTGTAGTCGGGTATAATCCAAGCTGCTTCCCCAGCAAAGGGTATCTTCGAATACGTCAGAAACAGCCTCTCCAGTTGGATAAGAATCTAATACAGAAGCAAACTTCCACCAGTAGCGCCACAGCTCAATGCATGCCTCATTGCTGTATCCTATTGACTCTGGTATTTGACCTGAGCTTTTCACGGAGTCAACGACCCTACCTTTTATTCGCATGAGCAGCTTATCATCGGAGTCTTCATAGACGACGTTAGAGGAGCCTGCTGCGTTAAAGATTTTCCCATCAAAATACTGCATAGGATTATCGTTCCAAGATGCAGCCCACGAGGGTAGATCAGGAACCGATGACTGAAAGAAGCCATAGCATGAGCTCAGGACATCCAACTTCTTCGTGTTGACGATTATGGCTCGCGAGACATCAGCATAGAGCTCTGCAGCAGGCGTTTTATAATCTGGATCTGGGAAAATATTCTCCGGGTCCGTTGCTGGAGGGCCAAAGAAGCCAAGGATGCCGTATATCTTGTCTCGGGGATCTGTAGCTTGCGCATTGCGAGTGGCGTTCAGCATATCGAGTGCCTTTACCCCAGGAGGGGATACCGTGTTCATTCCACCAGTCTCAATCATGTGCCGTACGTGGAACTGATGAAACGTGTGTGCGATAAAGAGGGTGTTGAACTCCAGGATTTCGACCGGCTGCTCGGATCTAATGAGGGCCTCGATAACAACTTTGAGATTATGGAACGTCTCTGCTTTTAAGCCACACAGCAAAGCTGGCTCTTTGGCCAAAGCAACTTCTTGGATAACCCATAATCTTTTCCACCAATTCCGATGAAAGACATCCCAAAGGCCGCGCACTCGAGGCGTGAAGACTTTGCTTTCAGAGTATTGGAATGCCTGCCGGTCTTTTATAAACTCTTGATAAAGTGGCCCTTGATTTATATCTTGGCCTGAATTTGTTCTCTCTGCAATCTCAACTGCAAAGTCATGGATATAGTCCATTCCCAGATCAGAAAGAGGCAAGCCAGACTCCTCGTCGATGGCTGTAGACGCGTCGCCAACCCACAAAACGACCCAAGACGCCTGTGTATAGATCTGGCGCATCAAGAGAACTTGGAGGCTCCTCTCTTCGAGATCATCTTGGTTGATGCAAACCGCATCAACCCAAAGTATTTGGTCTTGGTTCGGCCGCCGTAGTCTCTTCAGTGCGGCCTCACAGTTTTGTGTTATCTTGATGGATGCCCCATCGCAGAGCAATTCTCGAAATGATGGAGCAGATTCATCATCAATTGACCACGCGTAAGACAGTGCGCTAAAGCTTGGACAAGCATCGAGAGGAAACTCGCAAAGGGACGCTTCGATAGGCAGCTGGTGATACGAACTAGATGTATGCAGGTACAGAAGTCGGATCGATTTGCGGGTTTTTAGTGCCTTGTACTGGTAGTCGATAATGGGCTCTTTGCTTTCATTTTCCATGTCGGAAAACGTATGAGATGACGTTTCTCGAATTTGCCTGTTAGTGACGCATTGCTATCAGATAGTTGTAACGCTTCAACATTGCGCAGCAACCCCTCACAATCAGGCAGACAGCGCTCACAGCTTGTATCCACAAAGACAGGGATTTAGAGCCTACGACGTAGATAGCCTATAGCTGAAATCGACTAGCAGTCAAGGCACGCAATAGACCAAGACGATCAGGCTTGGAAAATGGCTACCTCAAAATTTTGTTTACCTCGTATGAAATACATGTACGGTTTATATGTTGCTCTATGGGGACCAAGATTCAAGGCTATATACATGTATATTGGATCCTTAGTAGCCTATGGCCTGATACATGTAGTGCCGACGTCAATCTCTCAATCGTCTTCCATATTGAGCTACTTCGGCTCTGTCTGTACAATTGGCAGCGACTCTGCTAAATATTGTCGAAACGCCTCAGCTTTACGATGATGGCTATATTTTGCTCCCCGGCAATTAAAGACTTGCTAGATAGAATAAAAAGGGTTCTGGAAGCTCTCATGAGCTGCTTCTTGTCGCTTCGGTTGATGAGCCGGTTTGCCTCGTCGATGCATCGTTTAACGACCTCTTCAAACTCTTGCTGGTGATCGCCCGAAGCAGCCGCTGGCAAGGTGAGAATCCTCAAGGAGAGATGCAGGCATGATAGGTCATAAAGAGCGTGGATAGTCTTGAAAGCAGGCTTTTTTGATGCCATCAATGCGCATGGTTCAATGTGTGCACAATATGAGCTTGATTGACGAGAGGATGATGCACATTTACATGCACCAGTCTATATCCAAAGTAGGTACGCCATTGCTTGTTAACTTTGCACTAGGCACGGTCCGCGCTTAGGCAAGCCGATTCTATTCTTGATATGTCCAATGGTTTGTCGTGAGCAAATAAGAGTTGTCCATTGCGATTGCCGCTTCATCGAAGCAAATTACTTAGGTCAAGCTTGTATGTAACACCGCTGAATAAAACAGATCTTCTCGTATTAAAAATGGTTCGTATAACTGTTTTAACTATATTCAGCGGGGGAAGGGGTGGGTTGTTAGTACCGCAAATCTTATATCTTGTCCATTTTTCCACCCAGAAAAATTATTCTAAAGGGCTGTAACAAGTTTTGTCTATTAAATCTGGTGAAGACTTACTATTCTGCCCCTAGGTCAAAGTTAGTTTTCTCGCGCTACTTAGCTTACCTTCACGCTGATTGCATTACAGTACCCATGAATCAATGGATGGGAACTCTAGAAAGTCCTGTCAGTTGATGCGAGGCCATGTTACATAGTAGCTTCTCATTCACTTACTAAAATAAGCAATAGGAATAGATAAACTCGACAGCCATCTAGTATCAGATGCAGAAAACTGTGTAAAGACGAGCCGAATATCTGCGACTCTCAAGCAGGATTCCAAACTTGGCAAAATTATCTGCATCTAACGAGAGTCTAATCAACATCCCTGCTATAAGATATTGAACAAAGCTCTCGGTGGTTAGTTATACAGCATGTTATGGTTATACATGGTGCCAAATGAAAGGCTATTGTCTTACCTCTTCATCAAATACTCCGCAGTTCGACCTTCCTGATATACCTTTTGTTCATGCGACGTCTCAATTAAACCCCCGCAAGTACTATTCTAGAAGACGGCCAGCATCGGAGCGCTAAGATCGTTTCTTATGTACATGGTATCGATCTTGGGCCTATCAGTGGGGCCTTACTCCGTGTTGTTGATCTTCTACTCGAGGAGTCGGAAGAACTAGGGCAAAGGACGAAGATGGCCGTTTTTGAACTTATTCTAGGAATGCATTACAAGTTACTCCGGGTTAATTCATCATACACGAGCCAAGGGAGGTTGTTATTTCGCGAAAAATAGTTCATTTATGGAAAAACAAGAGATAGAAGTCACCGTATTGGTGGACGTAGTTTTACCGACGGTGAACAGCATAAAGCCGACGGTAGAAGTTTCAGCAGCGGAAGCCAGAATAGTTGGGACAATTGAATATGCTTTACTCTGATAACATGGCTATGTTCTAGCAGCTAATCCTGGTGCGATGATGGATAGATTACATAAATTCGAAGAGGGAGTAATACCTACTTACTCAAGGAAGAATGCGGAGTAGAGCAGAGGCAGCCAATTGTAATACTGTAGATACGGGGGCGACCCGCAATAGAAAACAAGCATAGAATAACACCTGAGATGCAATGAAGACGATTTAGTAATCTAATTCCTATATTTAGAGCCCATGAAGCTTAAATTGTGGTACTCTATGCGGTGAGCATGGATGTATTGCTCTTTACTAAAACGTTGCTAATCGAGTCCTTTGATCATGACCCCTCATCTTACGTCCACTGGACTACGGAGACTCGGATGGTTTAGACATGGATAGTTTCCAAGTTGATCAATTATCTGTTCTTATTGAAGCTATATATACGGTATATAAATGATTTTCTCTGTTCCTAAGCATTCACCTTATTGTTACGCTACAGGATGGCAGTTTGAGCTAACAGGAGTGAACAAGTCTGTTAAACAATTGAATCATGCTAGTTGATGCTAAGGTAACCAAAGACCAGACTTCTCATGCGTGAAGTTGAGATCAAACCCAAAAGTATCCGAGCCTCGAATGTTATGGCTGCATCAATTCTAAAGCAGACACAAATGACAACCCCTCCGATGCCAGCTGCAAAGCTTCGTATCATGCACAATCCCAGTTATTGAATCGACTGACACCATTTCCCGTAACAGCCGGTCAACTAGCGGCATGGGACTAGCGCCCGATACGAGGCGATATTGGGGTAAACTTGCTGAGATCCCGGAACTCCCAGTCTAAAGCTCGCAATGTCTTGCTATATTGGCCCATTGATACGCTGCCATTGTGTTCAGATACGCAGAAACCCCCGATGCTGCCAAGCTTCTCGTGATTCCTTATCTGTTCCTTTGCGTGATTCCAGGTAGAAGTTGCCAGTTGCTGTAAAAGTGAAGATCAATTCGGCATTAATCACACCCACTTTTCCTGCAAGTTTCCTCCCTTACCTCGCCCATCGCAATCAAAAGTGGATTTGCACACGTTGAAACGGCGACTAATAGGAGAGCCTCGTATACGTGATGCTACCTCGTATTTCGATCGGCGTCGTGCCACAAAACGCTGTCAGAACGTCCACTGTTTGTATCACCAAACGCGTCCACCGTCTCAACTGTACTTTTCTATATAAGTGAGAGCGAACGAGGTTGGTCTCGTCCGGGCGCTCATTTTTTAAGCCACAAGACATTAAGTTGTCTTGCTTGCAACTCAGTTTCCCTTGATTGAATGCCCCTGAGCCCCCAATTGACCCAGAACAATGAAGGTCAAGGCCGCCTTTAGCTTGTTGGCCGTAACTGGCAGCGCGGCAGCACTTTCGACTGTGCAACCGGCACAGAAGCCCAACATCACCGTGGTTCCCAATGCATACATTATTGAGTTTCAGCCAGATTTCCATCCCTCTTTGCAACCTCTGCAACGCTTTGCCCAAACCCCTGTAGGCGTCAAAGCGGGCTACCAACTTCGCCATGAATTCAACTCTTCTGATATATTTTCCGGAGTTTCCGTCACCTTTCACACGGATGTCGACCTTGAATCTGTCAGGAAGGCCAACGGAGTGAAGAACGCCTGGCATGTGACGATTATCCCTCGGCCTGAGCCGGTTTTCAGAAATGGTAGCCCAAAAGTCCTGTCTACCCGCAGCAATAGCCAATCGACCACTGGCAGTAGCAGTACGACGTTGCCCAATCTACGAGGTGTTAGCGGTGTGAACCAGCCCCTGCTTTCTACCAACATTCAGAAGCTTCACGACGAAGGCATCAGAGGCAAAGGAGTCCAGATCGGCATCATTGACTCCGGTGTCGATTATCGACATCCCGCGCTTGGCGGAGGCTTCGGACCTGGCTTCAAAATTGCTTTCGGCTGGGATTTCGTGGGCGATAACTACACCGGCTCTAATACTCCCATGCCTGGTCCTGATCCACTGGCAACATGTCCCAGCGGTGGACATGGAACTCACACCCTTGGTAAGTACTGGTGATACACATGTATTTTGGAACTATATCGACATTAGAACTAACACCATGGCAGGAATATTGGCCATGGAAGATCCCGACGATCAAGGCTTCGGTCTTATTGGAGGAGCTCCTGAGGCCACAATAGGAGCTTACAGGATCTTGAGCTGTCTAGGCTCTGGCACACCCAACGACATTATCATAAGTGCAATGCTTCGAGCCGCTCAAGACGGCGCGGATGTGATATCCATGTCTATTGGCATCATCGGCGACCTATGGGAAGCTCTCAACCCTTTTGAACCAGTGGTTACTCAGCTCGCAGAGAAGGGAGTAGCGGTTGTGGCAGCTGCTGGCAACTTTGGCCCTGCAATCTACAGTGCATCGATTCCTGGTATTTGCAAAGACGCGCTCAGTGTAGGGGCCGTGGAGAATGCAGTATATCCGACTCATTACCAAGCCCACGATGAGAAAAACAGATCGCTGGATTATATATCAGTATTCCCTTTTCCGGGAAAGAGTGAGCAGGACGTCTTCGTGCTTGGAACTGGGCTTGGAATACCGATCAATGATACTGTCGCCAGTGGCTGCTATCAGCCAGCTTGGGACGCGGCAGCTAATGCAACTGTTGATTGGAGCACAACTATATTGCTGGTATCCTTCACGGATGATTGTGGGAATAGTTGGTTTCAGGCTCAGGATCTAGGCATCTCAACTGTTATGGCTTACCTCACAAGTGAAGATCAGCTCATCGAGCTGGATGAGCCTGAAAATGACGGCTCCCTCGAAACCCTGTGGTTGACCTACAACAGCTCAAAAGCAATTGTGGAAAATATTAAAGGCCTGTCAGCGAACGAGACGTATAGCCTGCAATTTCTTTCAACAGCTTCGCAATCTCAGCAGCTCATTGCTGACCCACTAGGGAAGTTTGTGGATTCATTCTCGAGTGTTGGTCCCACCATCGAGATGACACTGCATCCTAAAGTCGCTTCACCTGGAGGCACAATTCTATCAACATGGCCGCTTGAGGTGGGTGGTTACGCCATTGTATCGGGGACGTCCATGGCAACGCCGCTTGCAGCTGCGAGTTATGCGCTTCTCAAGAGCCAGTTCCCTCATCTTACTGTTGCACAACTCTTTGATCGTCTCAAGACTGCTGCTTCTCCGCTCCCAGAATACAACTCCACAATACCATTCACTTCCGCACTTCGCCAAGGTGCTGGAATGCTGGACGTTTATGCTGCTGTCAAAGCTGATTCAACAATAAGTCCTTCGGAATTCAGCTTGAGGGACTCTGCGAACCCACCACCCCAGAATATAACCATAACAAACGATTCAAAGCAAGCAAATCATTACACAATCAGCCACGATCCGGCTGCACTCCTTCGGGCTCATGAAAACTACTTGGCCGGCGAACCAAACTTTGACACGAATAGTGCCTATACTCCGCATTCTGTC
Source organism: Trichoderma sp. CBMAI-0020 (assembly GCA_030708095.1). Lineage (NCBI taxonomy): Eukaryota > Fungi > Ascomycota > Sordariomycetes > Hypocreales > Hypocreaceae > Trichoderma > Trichoderma sp. CBMAI-0020. The sequence goes on from JAJNCI010000001.1 coordinate 3,916,057, forward strand.
CCTGCGTCTGCTCAATTCTCAACGACCAAGCTGACTTTGCAGCCCGGCGAATCGACCACAATTACAGTGCATATTACACCTCAACCGGACAAGTATCCGTACTCGACGCCCGTCTATAGCGGATTCATTAGGATTTCCAGCGATAAAAATGTCTACTCAATTCCCTATATGGGCTTGCCATACAGCAGGGACGCTGTTGGCCCGATAACACAGAATGCCACGACAACAATCCCTTATGCCAGTCCGCAGGTCTTGTCTGCTCCAGGTGATCAGCAAAACGTCTTCTCGGCCAAGGCAACTGCACCGAACATTGACACATATTATTGGAAAGCAAATGCCTCGGAGTCTCTTGTGCCGTTCTTAAGGATCGATATCGGCTTGCCGTCGAAACACATCCTCTATGAACTCGTCCCTGCCAACACCACTTTTGTCCCGACCATCTATGGCTTTGATCCCTCCGTCAAGATTGACTACCAAGACACGCCGCAGCCCATCTTGCCTGGCTTCCTTGGTGTGCCAACGTATGGCACAATAAAGGAATACAATCTGACTGACGTTAGAGGGTCTTCCGCGATTGGCTTCTTTTATTTCTTCACTTCTCCGACGCTATCGAACAAGGGGGTAACTTACAACATCACCTCGGGGGATTATCGACCTCTTGCTCGCGCGTTGAAGTGGAATGGCAATGAGACTAATCCTGATGACTATGAATCATATCTCGGACCAGTTATTAGAGCGAATATTCCTGCAGATTTATTCCCTAGTCACTGAGCTTGAGGGGATGACGACGAATTAATAACTATGCGCTATTACCACCATAGCGGCTTAGATAATAAAAGAACTTATTTAAATGTAATGAAAGAAGCCAGATACAGCGTCATAGACATATAATATGCACTCATGACTCATGACTATTGAACGTCTTCAGAGTACAAACTTTTCTGCGCCTGAATATTATGTCACTGTTGCTGGTGTTGCATTCTGGTAGACAAATGTCTGAGTAGTACAATGTATCTTTAGATCGAGAGGGCCAAGAAAGGGAATTTTGAGAGATTTTGAGATCGAAATTAAGATTCTAAAAGAGAAATTGAGATTCTAAAAGAATATTGCCAATTCTAAGAGCTGAAAAATAACAGTAATTATGAGAAACCATGAGCTTGAGATAGCAGGATGTGGCGAGAATCTGAACAGCATAGGCAGTAGAGCTGCACATAATTTCCTTAATCCCTGTGCCTTTCCCTCGCCGCCCATTCAATGTCGCATGAAGCAGTCGCCTCATACTTCTGCATGATAAGCTCCATGAAACCCGTAGCCCATTACGATGGGCATATGGGCTCGACCAACCTCCTTCATGGTGATGGCATCAATAACTACCAAAGAGCTCTTTTTCTCCACCGAATCCATCGCCACCGTCAACAAAACGCCGTCGTCTTCCGTCTTGGCTCCTGGCCGTGCTATGAAGATGGGCTCCGATGGCAATTGCTTTGTCTTTGGTGACCAAATTTTCCACGACTGTTTCTTTGTATCGATCTTGATGATTGAATCGGCAAAGTAACCAATCTTCTCGACGTGGATGCCATAGGCATAGCGGTAAGGCTTGCCCTGTAGACTTTCATCAATACGAGGGAGCTCGATGTTTGCTTTTTTGTAAGGCAGCTGCATGTCGATGGTTGCGGTATGCGTGATGAGCGATCCGTTGGAAGCTTTGTTGTTCGTGTGGAATGGAAGCTTGTAACGAGTAAAAGAGCCAGCCAAATCATTCTTCGACGAGGCATTAGTCTTGCTGCCGAGATTTGCTCGCAAGTTCTCCACCATAGCAGCATCAAGAAAGCTGTAATCCGGCATAGTTGGCAAGTCAATATAAATATTCCCAGAGGCGTCCTCGAAAGAGTTGACCTCGTGAAAGGCAAAGAAGGCATCCTCAGATTCGTATTTGGAAATGACACCTCCCTTGACAGGATCAATCACGTAGAAGAGCGTCTTTCGTTCAGGATCCCAGGGTCCAATACTTGTCACCACAGTTTCTCCAGCTTTTGTGAAGTCGGCTTGCCAGACGATTAGAATCACATGCTTCTCAGTGTGAAACATGGAGTGAATGTAAGCAGGCGGTGCGTCGGTGATGTTGGCAATTATCTTCGTCTCTCCGTCGGGCGATGCAATGCCGAAAACACGGTAGACGGGAGGTTTGGCGGAGGTATCGAGCAGATAGTTGTAGATTGCTTCCTCTGTCATTGCCGGGTGTGCGCAGGTATGACCCGAATTGCTCAGCAGCGGGTTAGAAGCCTGGTATGTGAACAGTTCGATAGCCTCCAAAGTGACTGGGTCAATCTGCTGGAGTCTGTTGGAATCTGTGGTAGACACCAGCGTATTAAGAGGGCTGCCCACATTGCTACTGTTACGGCTGAGGCCAGGAAAGTTGGGAATGTAGGACACGGGGACGTTTGAAGTAGTCGTATTCCCGCGTGCGTTTGTCCCGTCTCTGTAAGTAGTCTCAAACGCGCCGAAGATGATCTTGCATGGATCGGTTCCGAAGGTATGGCCGGGAAAGAGCCCCGTTTCTTGGATGAAGTGCATCAACTCATCGCTTGCGTTGCGGCTACGGTATGTAACGGAACCATCTGCGATCTGAAAGAGGTGATTGCGACTGAAGCCGTCAAACCAATGCTCTGCAGTATAGTTTCCGACATCCCAAGTTGCTGCAGCTCCGCGATAGAGAGATCCGGTCAACCAGCTGGGGATAGAACCAGTGATCTCCAAGTGCGTTGGTGTTTGGACCTCGTGAGTAGCATAGAAGCCCCAAGTAAGAGGATCCGAGTTGGGGGGAGGCCCAAAGCTTGCTGGCAAATCACCAGAGGCTTGAACGAGATAGCTGCTGGCGAATGCCAGAGCAAGAAGATTAGTAGTTAGATGAACGGGCGCCATTCAGTTTGTGCGCGTATAGGTCAAGTGTAGATAGACTTGGTGCTTTCCCAGATAGAGCTGATGAAGTGTAATGTCTGCACTGATTCCTACTCGGCTCCTTCACATACTTTTAAATCTAAATCGTACTCACAATGCTCCAGCACTGCCATTGAGTAGAGTTATCGACACTCTCCTTTTCTCTCCTTTTTCCAGCATTCATACCTGTAAGTGGAACGCATGCTGACGTTTGAACAGCCACACTTTTTGCGAGAAAGGATTCAAATACTACAGGTGAGCGATTGCGCGGCGTTTGCGAGGGCCTCGCAAGATCGCCGAGAGTTGCGAGAGAGTTCTTGACTAATTATAGCCCCATAAGTACGTCTACCAAATGAGGCTTGCGTATCTGCTTAATGCTAGATTGCGAGCGGAGTCTTGGGCTCGCAACTCGATTGCTTGATTTGTGTTAGTGCAAGTCGCAACATAACATCCACCCCACTGGCGATGACACTCAATTCGGCTTTAATATGAGCTTGGCAAAGGCTTCATGTCTTGTAGCTGAAAGAATGGATGTTTTATTGGGTCAGAGAAGAGTGGCTTCGCAAAAAAAATACTCAAACTATTGAAACGATGTCGACACTACGCGTAAGAGATGCTCCAGCTATTAATGGAACTAGAGCGAGTATGGGCAGCGCTTTGGTAACTGCATACATGTACATAAAGTCCATGATAACCTCTGTGATCAATGTCTAAAAGACAAAAACAATTCCTCAGAGTCTTTACCAGTTATGAAATACCTGTCAATTCATTGCTCAACCTTACTATTTATCTCGTGGCTCTACCAGACTTCTTTCAGCTTTTTTTCTTCACCACACACACATTGCCCAAGTCTATTAAATCTGTGACCTTCTTACTCTAGCTGTTTAAACCCATTCAGAGGCGTTTCACTCGCATCCATCGTTGGCTCCATGGCTAACCCGGGAACTCAACCAAACTACATTACCTTTGGTGCTGATGCAAACTGCACCCTGAGTGTTTGCCCCGTCGAGGAGAGCATACTTGGGTACAGACCATGGCTCGCCGCCAACATCTTCTTTACTGCCTACTTCGGAGCTGTAGCTCTGGTACATGTTTATCTTGGCTGGCGGTGGAAGAGTTGGGGCTTCATGGTCGGCATGCTGCTGGGCTGTGCGAGTGAGATTATCGGCTACATTGGTCGCATTATCCTATGGAACAACCCATTTTCTTTTCCAGGATTCATGATAAACATTGGTAAGACATGGGGAAGCGTCAACGAAATCTTGATAGGTTGCATAAGCTAACAAGTCCAATCATTGCTGCAGTCTGCCTGACCACCGCTCCGGTCTTCTTCACGGGTTCTATATACGTCACACTATCCAAGACAATCAACTTCTTCGGGCCGGAACTATCGCGAGTCAACCCTAAACTCTTCTTTTACATCTTCATTCCTCTCGATATTATATGCCTTGCGCTACAGGCCGCAGGAGGTGCCCTGTCAACCATATTGACGGGCAACAGTGGTGTCAATGTTTCAATGGCCGGTCTCGTGCTGCAGGTCATTGTGTTGGTCATCTTTAGTGCTGCGTTTGCCGACTACATGATCAGGTATATTCGCTCTCAGCGGCGGCAGTTTCAAGGACAAGCGGTTTTCGGACGGCGCTTTGGTGCATTCTTTGGCGGCTTAACGGCTGCGATAGTATTGATACTGGCCCGGTGCGCGTATCGTGTGGCAGAGCTCCAAGAAGGCTACGACAGTGCGCTATTCCATGATCAAATATCATTTATCGTGCTTGAAGGCGTCCTCATTGCGCTGGCTGTTGTCGCATTATGCTTCGGCCACCCAGGGTTGATGTTCAGCCAGACAGTACCAGAGCAGAAATACGTTGCAGCCAGCATGGTGAGCATGGTGAACGGCAACGACAATATCGAGCTTGGCATGACTCAAAAGTAAACGTGCTTTTAGCAAGTTGCTAAGAACGAGCAGCACGTTTAGAATGTATGTTTAATTGGTCGGATATATGGAGCGAATAAAGTATTGTTAGATGTATGTCTTTTTGTTTGCTTTGTGTTGTTCTTGGAATCATCTTCCTGTATTTCATAGTTTTTAGGGTTATATCCATATACTCATTGCCATTGGCAGTTACGCACGTCAAGATGAATTGAATTTCAGTTTTATTCAAGGGCATCTGGGCTGATGGCCAGGTTGGAGGAGGTAGCTAGTATTAATAATGCATTAGCCCATAATATTATCAGCGTAAATACCTCCGGCAGTGTAGTCACCGATTTGCGAGCCCATAATAGTACGGGCTCGCATAATCTGCTCCCGAATCCATTTGTGTCTTTCTACTTCTAGTAGCTGAGCGAACGATGATCCGTGGTTCTGTGAGAAAATGCCCATGAGCTGGCTGAGTGGAATCAGCATATGCCAAGGCCCTTGGGAAATGACGTTTTGAAAATGGTCATCCTGGCTCCAAAACTCGTTGTCATTTCGATGATCAAGCTCGTTTACGGCTCTGAGATGATGATGACTTGGCAGGAAAATGTCTGAGTCGGCGAAGTCGTGGAGTGTTGCCCTATTGGTGCGGTTTCCAAGGAAGAAAGGGACGCTCCTGCAGATAGAGTCGACCATCTCCTGGGTACTTTCTTGGATGAACGGGCGAGTATTATCTGAGAGCTCTAAACTGCCGGTGCTTAGTTCAAGACACTCGAGCATTGTTTTGAGCGTTATTATACGATAAATGCGCCAGATGTTCCAAATGGAAGCGATTTGCACGGATCGATAGACGTCAAAGGTTTGAGAATATGATATTATTGGAGGGTTGCATGGCGGCATATGATCGAATGGCTCTGGCTGCCAGTGAACTGGCACACCACCAGCCCATGTTTTGAGTCTTGTATCGACGATTGCAGCTTTGACGAATAAATCCGATAGCTTATCTTCCATAGATGAACTGGACAAACGCGCGTTGAAGAACTCGTGTTGGATATTCGCCACATCGATGCCAATAATGTCGAGTAGCGAGCTTGGATTAAGAGAGTCGTTATGATATTGAAGCCAAGAGATTCCGGTGGCCGGCAGGCTCCTCCTTTCGCGAATTGCAAATGAAACCTCAGTATGCAGGATGTGAAACGCCAAGGAAGGGCGACTCCGCGGACGTTTACTCTCCTGCTCCTGATGCCGGAGCAAAGCTACGGAGCCGTCATGGTGAGTTCGGTTGATGCCATTTGTTTCCAGCAATGCGCAGACGTTGTCGTGGAACTGAAGAGTCAGAGCAGCCACGACAGTAGCTCTGCTGAGACACTCCGCTGGATCGGCAATAGCCGTTTGAAGGCGCACGATGGCATCAGCAAACGACTTTCGCGATGCTCCAGGCTTGCTGCCGAATCCCAGCCACCGCTCAAACATGGCGATCGAGACTGCTGACAGCGCAAGAGACGCGGCCGAGTCGTGGCGCTCGCCAGAGAGCACAAGCGGCAGTATCTCGAAGAAGCCCGTCGACGATGCGGCGCTGCGGCCCAAGGTGGCGAATTGGGTGAGGAAGAAGGACAGCGCAGCATCTTTCTTGTTCGGCGTTGGCGGGGGGATGATGGTTGGCTGAGTTGAAGTAGATGTAGACGCAAAAATCCGCGATGCCAGAGCATCTACGCGGCGCTGATTCTTCGAGTCTCTCTCGTTGGCGAATCTCACCCGCAGCGGTCTTTGGCCGTAACCTTCACATTCGCGGCCAAAGCGTATACAGCGCTGGCATCCTGGCTTGCCCTCGTCGCATTTGACCTTTCGCCTCTTGCAGGTGTTGCAGCCTTTGGATCTCCCAGCGTTGACCATGATGGCTGTCAAGTGCTGTTATGAGTTGCTCTATCTGTTCAGTGCAGCGATAAAGGGGTTTCTTCTCTTATTGAAACGAGATCCTGTGGCTGAGCATGGCTGTTGCGAATGGCTTGGCGGTCTGAATCCGCTCTTGGGGTTCCATCAGCGCTAGTGACGAGTAAAGGGCGGCAGGATTCTCACAGCCAGACTCAGATGATAGCCGAGCAGACCGCAAAGGGAGAGGAGCGAAAAAGCCGAGCGTAACTGGGAAAAAAAAATCTGGCCAGGCAATGCAACTTAATTGGCCTATTTTACACTGCTGTTTAGCTTATTATATAATGGACTAGAGAAAGAAACCGGGCACACCGAGCCAATACTCCAGCTCTTCCAGCATCCTATGTCTGAATGGTTGAAATGTCAATAACTGAGGATCCGATATATCTTACAATGGTATTTAGAGAGCACCTGGTATTTAAAACATGCCGACACCAAGGGAATGAATCATCGGCGAGAAAATACAAAGTACATGTAGTGGTATATACTACCACCTACTAGTAGGTACTAGACGTACTTGTACCTAATTCTACTACTAACACGGGGTCTGCCAGAGAAAGTAGGTTAACAGGCTACATGTAAATAAAAGCCCTTTCACTTATAGCATGAATGAAGGGAATTCACAAGTTTTTTACAATCAAACTAAATGCAGTTCAAAATCAATACTGAACATAATAATGACATACAGGTACGTACATGTATGTTACGTGGAGACTGACACACGGTTTGACGCTCTGAAGTTGCATAACAACCCGCCTCAATATATACGCGTATTCTTCCGTCTGCGGTCAACTCCCAATCTCATTCCCCTCACTTTGCATCCTGCCAATTGAGGTAGTATTATTATTTTCTTTGGCTATCCCAGCACCACCTCTAGGTAAGCGCCCTGTTGAAATCGCAATGTGGGATTATAAACTCCGGTTTGAAGCCTGGCTAGCATTTACGAAAGGTAAACAACCAACATTGCATGAAAAAAGTGTGTTCGTTTTGCTAATAAGACAGTCATGTACGGATATACCGATGACTCGTCTACCGCATTTACCCAATTCACACCAACTGAGACCGTTTCCGGCGAAGTCTGGGACGGTCAGCGCTATGCGGTGCCTTGGCCGGGTAATAAATACAACATTTTTATAAATGGTACGAACCGGGCAATTTGCACGAATAACTCGGGCGGCCTCTACGTTCACGACTTCAACGAAGACCATTTTCAGCAACACACATGGCTATGCGTCGAAAAGAATGGATATTTTGGCTTTGTCAATTCTCAAACAGGTGGTTTTATAGGCCACAACGACGACGATAAGCTGCGCTCTGCAGCACTCCAGCATGAAGCTTGGGAGCTTATGACGGTGAGGAAGCATCCAGAAGGAGGCTATGAGTTGCTAATGCCACATTGGTGGCATACGCTGAAGAAAGTAGGCGTCATCGAAGGTTCGGATGATGTGGTGTTGCGACAGCATGTATCAACTGCTTGGCAGTTTGTCAAAGCAGATTAGGCATTGGATTGTAGTGAGCACAGAATTTGGCTGCGTGCCTTGCATGCTTAATCTTTCATAATAAATCGTTGGATTTTATGTTTTTCTGCCGTCAAATGAGTGAAAAATAATGATATAGGCCTATACATTATTATAAGGAGAGACTAATTAACTGATGTAAATGCTTCCACTTTTGGCTCCAATGGCCCAGCATTGCTCCGTAAGCACAAATGTATTATTGCGTGGGCACATATCTTGTGGTTGAGTCGTATCATATTATAAGATCGAAGAAATCGACCCTCCGTCTAAGATCCCTTCCGAGCCCTCGGCTTTGGAAATATTAATGCCTAGTGCAGGAAATTGTGAAGCCGCGCTCCCAGTCCACAGGCTTCTGAGCAAATCTCTCAAAGTCCTTTGATGGGTTGAAGATGTTGGCCACCTGCTGAACTCTATTTCTCACCACTTTGCAGTCGACATTTTGGAAATTGGCAACGAAGAAAATGCTGGTAACGAGTAGTTTGCCGTCTTTGAAAAGGTTGGAGTTTCCAAAAGCCCGGCCAACGTCCACAGGAGATCCATCAAGAGGAATGGAGGCGTCGCCGTTTGCTCCCGAGACGTCGTTTGAAAGCTGCACTGTAACCTTGCCTGCATTGTGGGAAGGGGGGGCTGCGGAAACAAGAGCAAGGAGGGAGAGAGATAGAGCGAGGGCAGAACGCATTTTGGTGGAGTTGTGAGTTTGAATTGACAGTTGTAATTAAAGAGTTATTCTGTTTGTTGAGGTAATGATGACTTTGAGTGCTTTGGGTGAGATGAAGAGCCGTTTATATAGAAAACAGGTGATGTACGTTTTTACAATGATCAGCATCATACTTACTCAATGTAAATTGACTTTGAACTTCTTTCCAGCTTCAAAGTGTCAGCTAGCAATAGACTTTGCTTGACATCGGAGAGTAGTCGATCCGCTTATGAAGAGTATAAGCTGACTTTTTCCCTTCCAGCGGCCTTAGCCTCAAGCTAGCTGAGGCTTTGTTCAAGATACTTTTTTCCTCAGCTCACTTACGTCACTTCGCCAGGCGCTGCTTATATTCCAGCAGTAGAAGTGGAATGTGAGCTAGTCAAGGTGAGGTGAAATATCGAGACCGAGCATGAAAGTCAAGATCGTGGAGAGACAATGGGGTGGAGCGTTAATACGCTATCCACGGATAGCGGATAACCGGACCTGCCATCTGCTTAGCGAACTGCTCTAGCTTGTTAGCGTAACCCAAAAATAAACTGACAGCCATGCTATAATCAAGCGCTCTTATAGACAATGAAGCCTTTCTTCTCCAATGTCGCCGCCATCTCGGGCAAAAGTGGAATCCCGCAATTGCTTGTGAGCTAATCAAAGTTATATGCAAACTGCCACAATATCTTATGCTTTGTTAGTGAAACTTTGGATTTATGACACTTTTCTTCATGTTGCAATTCGTCGCCGGGATAGCGAGGATAGAGGTGACATCACCAACTTCCCTGGTCTTTCTTTTGCGAATGTATCAGGCAGAACTTGGAACAAGAACTGATGCGACGAAATCCTCTTCATCTAACTCTCATCAATGATGTCTCGAGCTTGGTGAGAATTGCTTTTAACAGAAACTTCCACGCTGCCGTGATGTGGATTTGCCGGGCTCACCTTATGCGAGCTATCCGGGCGTGTGGCAAATGGCACATATCATCAAAAATCTCCAGAAACATGGCGCATTTGTTTCCCCGCCGGCCATCAGATTGACTGTCACGTCATACGAGGCGTTCATATGGACGCCTCACTTGATATATGATAGCCTCGTAAAAGGAAAGACTACTTTATTCCATTAGGTAAATTATTCCATTGAAGATAATCATTATGATGTATATCGCCCGTTGTATCCTTGAAAAAGAACACAGCTGGCGTGTAACGCATCCATCTCTTATAACAATTGCGTTAATCACTTGTATCAGCCCGAGTTAAAGCGTTTCTATTGTTAGTCTAGCACATGCAGTAATTGTAGTCCCTGTGGTAAAAAAATGCTTTACAAGCATAGGTAGGTATAAAAGCGATGCTACGACGGCAGGTACAAGCCGACTCACACAACATTCGACAATTCCAATTACCCACGCGACCTGGCGAGAATTTTCCCGCTATAAGGTATAAGTTTGAAGCCGATACAGTATGACTTAGCATCTGTGCTAGTAGAGCTTATACATCCCAAACAAAAACCTGCAACGGTTCGGTCAGACAGATAAATTACTAGCTAGCCGTTGTATTTCGGCCCATTATGCGTTATTAGTCGTGACTGATGCGGAGCAATGATTAGCTGTATACATTTGTAATTTTCCGCAGCAACACAGAAACACATTTAGCAAAGTGTATACACACAGTGTAGGCCTCGTACAACACTGAACTGTTTTTGATTACGTTAGTGCGGTAAATTTGATCGTGATATGAGCGCAATCATCCGGATGGCCTTCAATAATTTAATCTCTTAGTCTAATTGGCTAATTATAGCCAATTTGCTGGCTGTAGTTTAACAAGACAACATTGATCTACTTGAATGGGCCGCATCCAATCGCATATAGTCCATATCTAGTTTCATCAAGGCTACATATGTTTAAATAACGGCGGTCATCTAGTGAGATCTAGGCTATCTAGTACTCGGATGTCTCCGCTTTACTCAGGGCAATGATCCAGCCTCATATCTATGTCTGTGAGCCGTATGGTGGCAGATAAGTTGCCGTAACCTGAAAATGCGTGCGAGGATGCTGCCCGAAGATCAGTGATGACCGAGGTTACGCTAGACAATGTGCGTGAAGTTTCACGAGTATGCATGTATCGCTCAAAGCGGCGTGAATAGTCACACAGAAAGCACTGTTGCGGACGCATTTACCCAAATTAACGCTACATGTACTATCATACCAACATTCGCACAGACTCCTACTTCCATCTTAGCTCCGACTTGCATCGCCGCATTCTGTTGCGTGAGGGGTATCGGATGGCAACATGAGGATAATCCTACGCGCTCTTTATACGAAGATACTCTCGGTTTCCCGTTGGCCTCGCGTTACCCTACCTCGATAATGTATCGGGTGGTTGCATCTACCTCGACGTACATATAGTAGTACCTGTCTCTATTATCGGCGGCCTCCAAAGTCGAACACGTGTCCATTGAGAGTCATCCTTTTTGCACACATGGGATACAGGATGTCATCAGGCGAAGTAATGATGAATCCCTTTCTTATACTACAGCAATATGGCAATTCGACTAACGATATCTAGTATGCAGCAATATATTGATATGGACTCAGAATATTCGTGATATATCTGTTTGGAAGTACATTCGGCTCCAAAACTCCAAGTCCACAAGCGCTTTACGTCATTTTATCAATTACCCCGCAATAGTATTCTACCCAATCTGCTTTCCAAGTCCAAAACGTTTGCCTTGTCCACCTGCTCTTGTTGGTCCTTCTGTTTCTTGAGCTTCTAATAGTTCTCTCTTAACTTTTTGAACTGAGCTTATTGTGTACATTTTTTTGCCGTTGTCAAAAGAGGTTACAGTATATACTACATTCTTATAGCGTACCTGTTTGCCTAAATAGGGCATCCAGGTCGGAGTCTTCGTGGTCTCTGTACCGTCAACAGCAGTTTGCAGTGGGGCAGTAACAGTTTGCTGGGGATCAGGAACAGTTTGTCGTAGAGCAGCCTCTAATCTTTCTTGTCTAACTTTCTCGATAGAATTTATCGTATACATTCCTGAGGTCGGATCATAAGCGGCTACAGTGTATTCCATCCTCTGATATGGTGCCTTGTCGCCATGTTTGAACTTCGGAGGCTTATGAGAATTAGAAGTGCCTTGAATATCAATGCCATTGCACTTACATCGGCAGCTTTCCGTATACTAGCCCTAAAAAAAAATTAGAATGTCATTCAAGATCTATTAGGAAGTCAACTTTCATGTTAAGTATTATTGTCAGAACAATCGTTTCAATCTGTTGCAAATGTCAAATTGAGTTGAAAAAAAAAAAAAAGAAAAGAAGAAGGAGGAGGAGGAGGAGGAGGAGAAGGAGAAGATGAAGAAGAAGATAAAGCCGATCATAAGCAGCGGCTGAGATACACGTGCCTTTATATCACTCGCCGCGCGGGTCACCCTTTTGTACATGCATATCTTGTATCAAAACCATTACACAACTTATGTGGCATCCAATAGAAATATTATTTGCCCGCCCACTTTCCTGTACGTACTCCGTACCAAAGTCCTTAAAGGCATGCCTAGAACCCAGCAACTTCTCAAAGCTATTTTTACATATAGAGATCCAGCTTTTCATTTATCACCAAAAGCATCAATCAGGCTTTCACCTGGTGGCACCTCTAAAATGAGTGATGAAGCTTCTCTCAGCTCAATCCCACTCCTCGAAGCCGTAGAGACTCCGGCATTGACAAAATCCTCTACAAGGCCCTTTACATCAGAGAAGGCCCGCGGCTGGCGTGAAACTGTCAAAGACCCAGATAATTATAAAGTTAATGGTACATATGAGTCATGATTCTAGAAACTATACTTGATATACTATAGATTACACTGCTAACTAGCATGCTCTAGTCGAGAAATTCCCACAAGGCTATTCTCGTTATTCGGCACTACTTGCTTCCGAGAATTCATTTCAAATCTGGCGCCGATTCTCGATCTTGCGTATGCGCCTCCTTCTCCTTAAACAGGATGAACTTTCCCAGCTGGAGGAACAGTTGGAGAATATAGATGCTGAAGATGAGAAATCTTGCCCTGCGTTTCTATGCAACAGGCGCGAAGATGGGAATGAAGAAAGAAAAGAGGTTCTTAGGAAAATCGATAGTGCCTTAAGAGACTATGGTATTGTCAATCACCATTTCATTAAAAGTCTGCAAAAGTACTGACCACTTTACAGACTCTTTTTTAGAAAGACAGAATCAAATATTCAATCTCGAGCCTGCACTGAATCGAGCTATTCTAAATCTCCGAAACTGGAATGACAATAACAATTCACTGGCAGACGACGAAATAAGATATCTAGATCGTGAAGATCTTTTCAATCATTTGGGGAACAGCAGCTGGTCAGACAGGCTAATCGATGTCATCAGCTATCACTTCGCCACTCAAAAAAATAACTTATCTGTCACAGATTTGACGGAGCCAGTGAAGCAAATCTTACGGGTTCTCCAAGCAGCTCTTATGGCAGTGCTCCTTTTCACTCCCGTTATATTTTGCAATTTCGTGAGCAATTTGACATACAGAATGATCATTATCGTTGCCACTACGGCTACTTTTATCGCTGTCTTGTCTCTTATCGCCCGAACGAGGATGAAATCCTTTGATTTGGTTATAGCTGGCACAACGTATGTTACTCTCCACCACCCTTTTACCAGGTCACGCTTGATGGAAGTGGTCGATGAATCTAATCACTGACTGGTATGAACCATGCCCCTGGGCATATAGATATGCCACTGTTCTTGTCGTGTTTATTTCAGGCACAAATGGGATCAACAATTAACGACGAAACTCTAATGGATTGACTTTTTTCCCTTCTTTTTTGCTTGAGGTACAAGGCAGTGTGGTTGTAAAATCACAATCTCATAATTTGAGCAAGTCTTTTAGTTACATACAGCAATTTAACAAATTACCTTATATGGGTGACCCGACTCAGCCCTACGAATATTCCTATTGTTTCCCAGTACCAATAATAAACAATACCTATCACTCTTCGATGTGTTTTTTGTTATCATTCTCCATATGTCATCAGGGGAAACCTAGCCGCACAAATCTAGTGTACATGGGTCCTCTTAACCGTTCGTTGGGCGTTTAGACTACATACCTATCGCCTTGGCACTCAAATAAGCGCATATATCAAATATGTTGTAACGATTCTGAGGCAAATACGGCCCTTGGGAGTCACATGTACCTCTGTACAACGCCAGCAAATGGCAATGATTGACATTGGTGAACTATCGCCCCCTTGTTCTAATCGATCATTGGGGACATGATATATTACACATAAGTATTAGTGTGATATAATACCTCCTCGCAACATTGATAACGCCGTGCTACCACTGCGAGGTAGTATCACAGCTTCTTTCAAGATAAGCCTGACGGCAAACGGAAGCCTACCTATGTAAGTGCTACCCAGGAATATTTATAGAATCTCACGTACCGCAATATTTGGGGGCTGAGCCAACTGGAATACGTGTGGCTGGACTTCTCTTGCAACCACACATGCTCTATCTTTTCCTTCCTAAGACAATTTTAACCAGCGGACGTCGAGGCCAACGTTCGTCTCTCCGATTCCTCTGGCAGAAACATTACTTTTATCAGGACCTCCATTCACCTGATGATTATCTCAGTGTTAAATTGGCGAATTGGCGTGTGACCATCAATTCAAAGATGTAGTCTATCCGGGGGCGTTAATTGCTGCGGTGGTTAAGGCCCCCCTGCATCTGTCTTACCATACATTGCGACATTGGACAAATCGATATTCAGCTCCCCGTTTACTCTAATGAGTAGGCTACCTTGATCCAACAATTTTTGTCTTTTGTGATCTGTTCAAGGGTCTAACCACTCGCTGAGTTTGTACTACCTAGTATATTGTATTTGCCGCTATGATAGTAACCTCGCAACTATGTCGTAACACGACAAGGATTTCAGTTCAACAAGTCCATACTTGATACACATAGAGCTAGCAGATCCTAGTTACATACAAAAGGCAAAAGCTAACATACACGTAATGTAATTTGACCAAACATTACGAAATGCTTCTGTCTATTTCTATGCCTAAATATATAGTACAGATTTGCACGCTATTAGAATGTTCCTGCAGGCACCCAGTTTGGATGTATCTCTAAGAATTGACAATAAGAAAGAAAGCTTCTTTCCTTAGTTGATTTCAATTGTTAATATCATAGACATTTCAATATCAACAAGATCATTTACCAGGCCCTTTATATTAAATAGTCACCCCAGCTAGCAAGAAATAGTTAAGAAAAAAAGGATAGCGATAATTATCAAGGGCATACAGAAGCCTTAATTTTCAATGCTACACTTGATACACCGTGGATTACAAAATTAAGTAGCATGTTCTGAATCGAGAAACTACCACAAAATTATTTTTGCCTCCTATAATACATGCTAAATCCGGCGCTGATTTTTTATCTTGCGTAAGCGCCTACTTCTCCCTGAACAGGGTGAACTTTTTCAGCTAGAAGAGCGGCCAGAAACTGTAGATGATGAAGAAAGAACCGAGGCTGTGAAACAGATCGCTAATGCTTCAAGCATAGGATTCGATTGCCACTTCATTAGAAAGCTGCAAGAGTGATAATAGTAATGAAGACGGTCTCCTAAACCGACAGCATCAAAGTTTCAAACTCAAGCCTGCCCTAAATCGAGAGATTTTGAGCTGGCACAATGCTACTAGTAGATCTTAGTGCATATCCTAGAGGAAGAAGCTGCAAAGCCCGCTCGAGCTATTGGATCGGCCAAGCATATATGTCGACCTATCACGCGTTATTTTTGCAGAGTCGCGATAAATGGGAGTAATAATTGGCTATATCGACCCTCGACAGATCCTGGTTTCCCGTGGATAATCGCGCGATTGTTTAATATCCACACAGTGTAACACCCGTCATTTGAACTATCCATGCTGATGCTAACTATGACGCGTTATTACAGTAGAACACTTAGTCAGGTTAAATCCAACAATATCCAAATGACTTTAATCTGAGGTACTGCCGAATCACCATCTCGATTTTACCGATCATGAATGGTTGGATTAGAACAATCTGACTCAAGAATTAGAGCTCTTCTAACGGCGGTCCACTCTCCATACTGTTTGGGCAGCTATAGGGTGACAACAGACGCGGACATCTGTAGCGGTGCTGGACTTCTATTATGAACACACCTCCCTGAAACTCGCTCATCTGCTCGCGCTTGTCCCTCCACACGCGTTCGCTTCCAGTTGCTGCAATATATTAACATGGCTACTATCGCACAAGATGACACAGAGCAGGCTTCTGATATCGCTCAACTATGGCGAAACGCGGTTGAAGAGTACGAAAAAAGAACGAAGAAGAGCCTTCATGGAGCACAGTCCAGCAACATAGAAGTGCTTATGGACAAGATGGAAAATCGATTCCAAGAATTTCGTCACGATAAGTCAAAAGCAGATAAAATGCGAAATGCATTCAGAAACAACCTGAATTTAATTCAGAAAATGGCCAATGCCGTCCAAACAGCTGGAGGTGCAACATCAGTACGCCTTGGTTATGGATATACCTATGCTATTTGGCTCAGTTGGAACTAAAGATTCGCAGCCTTTTTCTTCAGGAATGCCAGCGGGCATGATTTCCACAGCTTTCGGACAAGTGATGCAGGTACAATATCCAAGAACGAAACTGCTTTGTAATGGCCTTGTTGATCTTTCTAGTCATTCTCTTCAATGTCTGCCGATTACGATAAGATTATCGGATTCTTTGGTTTCACCCAAAGATTTCTCGCCAGACTCTCGACGATTGATGATTCGATCCCACAGCAAAAAGCGCTGCAATTCTGTGTCGCTCGTGTCTTCTCAGGCATGTTGACTATTTGTTCCGTTGCCCAGGAATATGCGGAGAAGAAAAGACTTAGTAAACATACCTCCTAGCCCTGCTGTGTCTGTATTGGATAGCGGGGTTGATGGCTGATTATTTCGTTTAGAAAAGTGGTTTAACAACCTAGTCGATGGATCTGACAGAACTCTCTCCGCAGCGGTTAAAGACATGGATGATGCGGTAAATGAACTAAACCAGGCAGTTGGTCTGACAACGTTCCAGACTGCGAAGGTCTTGGGCGACGTTGTCAAACAGATGAATGAAAACATCGACAACCGGATGGATGCCATCAAGACAGACACAGAAGCTGTCATCGAACAAAACTTAAAGCTGCAACTGAAACAAGATGCCATGATAGAGACACAACAAGATGTGCTGTCAATATTGAAAGAGCAGTCTCGCGTATTTAGCAACATAGTCCAAAGTTTTGGGCATATTCAAATGGGAGCTAATTTTCAGAGAAGTTTTAATGTTAATTTGCTGAAACTGGACGTGGTGTGTCTCCGATTGGCACGCTGGGGTCAATCAGTCGGCTTAGCAAATTTTGACGGGGCGAAATCTCTGCAACTTACAAAATTAGCTCCAGGGAATAGGGAGCAGGTACAAAATCTTCTGAGCCAGATTATGGAACTCTTCGCAGACGCAAAAGCAGCTTCAAAAAGATTTGAGAAACGAAACAGGAATGTCACTCTGCCAGCCCTGGACCCAATTGAAGAGCTAGACGGCGTCTCAGCGCTGCTTCATGAGAAGATACAAGATCTAGTTAAGAAGCGCCAAGGAAAATTCGAATCAGAGCTAGATGAATGGACTCTACACGAAGAGAAGAGCTTCACCCGACTAATCGAAGATATTGGCGAGTTGGTGGACAATCTAATCGAACTCTTTCCTGGAATTCAAGAAGAACAACGCAAGCTTTGTGAGGAAGAAGTATCGGAGATGCGCAATAAACGGGTCAGGCTTTCGTTGGTAAAAGATGTCGCTGCTGGCCAGGATAAGCTGCTAAGCGACACAGCTGCCAAAGCCATGAGATCAGCCACCACTTACTCGAAAAGCGTGGTGTTTTCAGGTGTCAACAGTGGTTTACAGATTGGAAACAATTCGGGCCAAATTAGCAACGTCCGTTTTGAAACCTGGTGATCACCCTCGGCTTGAAGCAAGCTCTTTAGCTTGGGTGAGGTTGTTGGGCATCTTGGACAACTCAGCCCTCCACAGACGGTGCGATATAGTATTAATGACTGTATTCGAAGGTTCAAGGCTCAGATTTGCAACGTCATATGAAGGATATGGGGGTTCTAGGAGTATCAATAAGTCTATTAAAAACATGAATAGCCACTGCTGCATATACTACGTAAATCAGCGCCAAAGAATTTGAGCGCTAAAATTCACATAGACCGTGCACGTGGATGTGACTACTTCCATAACATTTAGTCAGTATTAGTGCTGGCCATATGGAGAATTGTCTTTCAAGGGTGTCCTCATTTTAATTTAATAATACCATCGGAGAATTGGACGGTTTCAGCCCAAAAATTGAGCGCAGCACATCAACTGCCATTCTCATAAAGTATGTGTATACATGAAAGCGTGTGGTTAGAAACATACGTACGTACGTTATACAAAGATGCAGACATCGAAAGATAGATGTAAACTATATAGATCTATTGGTACTGACCCTACGGTGTGATGGACCTATGTATAGGCAGGGAAGTGTTCTGCTAGCTGTACTAATCTGAAGTCATAATCGCTCATCGCTCATGCTTTGTGTTGGTTTGTCGTATTAAATGTGAGCCCTGAAATTGCAGAATTGTTCGATCCAATCTGCATGCCGGAATTATACGACGAGCCTGAGAAATCCACTCGGGGTTCATCTTTTGGGCCGTTATTTTCCCCAGATGCTCGTTCAATGCTTGTCAACCATTTAGTAAGAGTCCGCAGCACCTGTTTAAAATTACTATTTTCGTCGTCTTCAAACTGACTCAAATTTAACTGAGTGCAGCTCAACAGCTGTGGCTTTGAGAGTTTTGGTAACTGGGCTAAATCCTCATTAACAACGGTTTCTTTGCTGGCACGGAAACTCTTTATCTCAACGTTGGTCTCGCTCCTTTGTTTAAATTCGAGAAATTTCTGAGAGATAGAGATAAAACTCTGCATTTCTTCAGGGAGCTTAGCGTTTTGCGCTCCCGAAGCATATTTAAAATATCTTTCGGCGGCCACGTTCGACCCTTCCTTGAAATGCGGTGTACCTAGCAATAGAATACCGCGAATACAAGAAACAAATTCTTTTTGGGAGTCATCATCACACGCGCTGACAATGGCCTAGACACATATCAACATCGAAGATTAGCAGTCTGGCTAAAGATAGTGATGAAATTATAGTCAGATACATACACCCTCTAAAATCACGCCACCTAGACAGTGTGCAACGAAAATAATCGGTCGGGTTTCCTGCTTCTTCGTCAACATGTTAATCTGGCAGAGAGAGTAGGATGTGAGTGTGCATGTACTCACGCTCTTTGTCTGCGTTCGGCAATCGGCCAGTTCTGCAAACAGCCGCCCGTAAACGATCTCGGCGACTGAAGCATCAGTTTTTCCTTCGGAGAAACTGATTTTCTCTGTATAATTGTAAGACAGGATACGCGTATCCGGCAGCTTTGGAGCAAGGAGGATTTGAGGCCAAAAAACGCCGTTGTCCGATGTCCAAGGTTGTTTGCCTAGCACGCCATGGATAAACACGACGCTGTAGTGTTAAAGCTTAGCACATAGATCTAAATAGAGTACAAAAAGTCGGGTTAATCTTACTCGGCTTTGGCTTGGGGAGTATCATAGACAATTGTAAATCCATCTTCTTGGACAGGCTCTGTAGGTGCGGTGGCCTTCATGTTGAAGTCTTGAATCCTGTCGATATCAATTAAACACAGGGGTGTAACGAAATTTCGTAGCTCTTGCAGAAGGGAAAATGCACAAGTAGTGGTCAACAGAAATATGCGGACTTAATCCCTAGTTATATAAGAGCTGTAGTACGAGATGAAAGATGCTTATAGAAGTATATATTCGCTTATGCATCATATATACTTGTTTTCCTAGTATAACACTATTGCACCATGTTACCCCCGGTCCACGTGTCCGAGCCTCATACATGAACAAGGCGGCTCACTAACACTAACCCTTGTTCTCTCTCGCTTTCTGAAATATCTCTATCCAATGAATGTTTGCCGGGGTGTCCCTTGCTTGAATAGTTTTCCTATTGGGGTTTCTGTCCAATTGGTGTCAAGCTCGGTGTCGAGTCGGTGTCCAAGCCTAAATTAAAGGAATCGGTCTATTAGAAACTATTGGCAATACTAGGCTGCTCACCTCGTATTTACGGCTGAAAATCCTTGTGATCGTTGCCTTGTTGCGCCTTGCCTTATCTCTACCCAATAGGTATTCAACTTGCCGTTCAGTCGGTAACTATCACATCAATGTAAAAATAACTCGGCTCGCCATAGGCCCTTTCCAATTCTTGGCCATTCACTATACGCCTTCAATTTCATCCATCTATCAGCCTAACAGTCATCAACCCATAAATGATTTCAGCTTGACATAGTATCTCATGTGTTAGCGGCTGTGTTAATATTAGTTGATGGAGAAAGCCATGCTGAATGAAGTTTCTAATGCCAGCTCACCATCACCGTCGTATATTTGATCACCAGGTTTTCTCATATCGTAAATTTATGAATTAAGCTATCTATAAAGGCTAATCAATAGGTTCAATCTTGTTAGTAGTAACTACATCATGCAACTACGAACATGACAGCGTCGTACTGTAGGCTGGAATGTATCAGACGGTTGCTCGTGTATTGGGTTACGATTCTATAAACATCACTAAAGCGCAAAGCTAAGAAACCAGCCGTACATGGATATGCTTAGCCGGCATCTAGACCGCCGTGGGCGGCTTACCGGGAAAGCCACAATGTTTGATGACTACGAGTCAGCGTGAGAAGAAAAAAGAAAAGAAAGAGAATTATCAAGAAAATGACGTCAAATTAAGGCTGTGGAATATTTGACTAGCCATATGGAGATACATTTCTGGCTGCCAAGGATGGAAGGATTGCTAGAGCTCTGACATAGGCTGTTGCCTTTCACCTGGGCTGAAGCAGGTAAAATTAGAAAGTGGCATTGCATTACACGTAGCACAAAATGAAAGATTCGTTCACCTACTCCCCAAGCCAGGGCCAGCACGGCCGAAGAGTGAATCCTTGTTTTCCACCGACTCAGGGGCTCAGCTTTGAATAAGTCTTGGAAACTGAATTATATAAACTTCTAACTTTTACAACAATCGATATTTTTTGAATGCCACCACACTCTTGTTTCAAATTTACTCTACAACACAAAACAAATCTTATACAATTCAACAAGTCATCAGGCAGGTGATGTTCCAGCTACTATGGGAAACATCTGTTTCCGTGCTTCAAGCTAACAGATTGAACCGAGATCTATTAATAGATCTCAATAGGATTACACTTTGTCGTGTTTTCTCTACCTTGACTGTCTGAAATGGCGGAAAGAAAGATGCGCGCCGAGATTAATTTCTCCAAGTCTCACAACTCTGGTCTACAGATGGGTGAGAATATGGGCACTGTGAATGCCACCATGAACACGACGAACACTTTTGCTGCAGGAGCCACTGTTTATCTGGGTAAGCCGCTCAAGATCCCTCAGTAGATGTAGTAGCATTACGTGACTAACAACCTTTCAATTCAGGCGGTTCATCCCCCCAAAGCCCCGAAGACCAATTTCTCGACGCTCTGATGGCAGGCGATACTAGCCTTGGAGTACCAATTGAACCTCCAGAGCCTGGTACATGTTTATGGATTCTCACAGAGCTTCGTTCTTGGAGAGAGGGACCTCCCGATCGCCCCCTGTGGATCAGTGGAAGTTCGGGTTGTGGCAAAAGTGTCATGTCTTTGTTCATCCTCAGAGAGAAACAAAAATGGATCTCTTCTCAAGAGGAAGCAAATGGGAAGATCATTGTCGCGGGCAGTTTCTGCGATAGACATCCCAACCGACAGACGCCTATCTGGATTTTGAGGACTCTTTTATATGAGATCCTCAGACAGAATCGCGATCTGATTGACACCAAAGACCCAGAGTTTTGGCAGGAGTCCAAAAACCAAGGACAGCTGATTCTGAACCTGGACGCGTTTGAATCCATTGATTCTCTCGCAAAATTGTTGAAGCAGATTACAAACCAAGCGAATGTCAGCGATGTATACTTGGTTGTTGATGGCCAGTATCAACAACAACAAGACGCTATGGATTTGGAGCGCCTGTTTGAGCTTGTCTCGAAACAATGCGGCGAGAAAGATCCCCGCTGGATTTTCTCTACCCGGCCCAACGATCTGGACCGCTTGATGCAGAATGCACAAGTGATAGACCAGTTCAAGAAGAACAGAGGAGATATTCGTGTTGTGGCTCAGGCCCGTATGAAATATCTCCAGCGTCTGAATAGTGCCATCAACGAATCCTTCATTAATGAAGTCGTCGATATCATAACGACGCGTGCGGAGGGAATGTTTCTATGGCTTTCACTGGCCCTGAAATCCCTGGGGAACGGCACCTTATGGGATATCAACGAAGTTAAAGATAAGCTCCAAAAAATCCCATATGATGTTCAGGCCATCTATGGAAATATTTACGAGCACCTGGACAAGAAAATGCGCAATCTGCTCTTATGGGTATATGCCGCAGGTCGTTCGTTAACAATGAGCGAAGTCTTAGTGATGTGGGCGCTTCAAGATGGTGCAAACTCCACCGAAGAGATTGAGAAAAAGTCTCTTAGCCCAAATACCATCCGCAACTCCTTTGAGGGTAATTTGAAAGCGCTACTTACTCTTCACGACGACAACTCGATTCACTTTGCTCATCCGTCCGTCAAAGACTTTACACAGCAACTCTGCACGAACTCAGATAAAGGCCAGGGACGAGAGCAGCTCAGCATAGCTAAGACACACAAGCAGTTAGCAGAACTGTGCCTCGCGTATTTAAGCTTGGAAAAAATCCAAAACCTGGATGTACCGGAGCCTCCGGTTGATGAACATGGTATGATCGATAGGGCAGAGCGCGAGAAGAAAGTCGAAAAATATCTAGGAGAATACCAGTTCCTTGAGTACTCGATTACATTTCTTGGTCTTCATCTAAGGGAGAGCGAGAAAGATGATCATGAGCAAGTCGACATCAAGACACGAGACGATTTCTTCAGTGAGAAATCTCGGGCCATGCAGCATTGGGTCAAAGGGTACGATTTGTTGGTGCGTTGCACAGCAGGTAAATGTATGAAGTCCCTGAAACACCATTGATGATGTATTGATAGCTAACCTTGTCTCTTAATCGTTATTAGATACTGGCAGCACAAGCAGTCTTAGCCTTCTTTTTATCTCCGCCCGACTCAATCTCACGTCACTGGCTGAGCGGTTCATTTCAACAGGAAATGCCCTTGCGTCGCTCCTCAACCTTCCAGGTGTTAAGATGCTTGCCGGAAATATGGTTCGCTCCCAGCTCGTTGACCTACCCGACATTAAAGGGTGGCGCGCTCTGCATATCGCTGCAGATTCTGAAGCTGAGAAGGTGGTAGAGTGGCTTCTCAATAATGGCGCTGCAGTAGACTCAGAAACCATTGGGTTGGTTCGACCTGGACGCACTGCTTTACATTTCGCCGCCTCAAAGACTAGCCCTGCAGCTCTTCGCATTGTTCAGACGCTACTGAACGCGGGAGCAAATCCAGGCGAACCGACGATGTTTGGAGGAAACACTCCGCTTCACTATGCGGTTCAAGGAGGCTCGCTGGAGATATTAGCAGCTTTGCTGAATCACAAATATGATCGAAAATATGCGGATCCGAACTATGCCAACTATTCTGGCTTCACGCCTCTTCACAAAGCAGTTGCTATCCCGGGCGGTGAAGCAATAGTAGAGCTACTGTTGCAAAATAACGCCAATCCTTCAAAGCCATCATCACTGGATAAAGTAGCAGTGGCTCGCGGAGTCAAGGATGTCACTGTGGCGTCCACGATCAGAGCTGTATCAATCATGAACCCTGGAAATATGTGGAAATCGGCTACAGACGCTTTTCACGGCGTTGCTACCAATAAATCTGCCCTGCATATAGCTGTGGGGGTGAAAGGAACAGAGGAGACTGTCAAGACGCTACTAAAATGGTACTCGGATCAGGGAGAAATGGTAAATAACAAAGACTCCTTGGGATATACGGCCTTGCACTCAGCCGTGAATGGTGACAGCTGCTCCACGCATGTCAAGCTACTGCTAGATTCGAAAAGGGTTGACGTTGACGGTCAAGATGAGACTGGGAAGACGGCCTTGGTGCTCTACATGCGAAAACTGGGCAAATCTCACTCACCTTCCGATAACCGCGATCTGAAAGCTTCGAAGCAGGTGCTCGATGACCTGTTGGAGGCGGGTGCTGCAGCAGGCATCCCAGATAATGAAGGGAAACGTGCCATTGACTACGCAAGGCAGGCAGGACTGACATGGGCTGTTGAGAAATTGAGTTCGGTTCTCGAGCTCCCTGTAAGTCCGGAGCCCGCTCCGGAGCCCCAATCCGAGCCAACGCAAGGTGTTAGAGGTATGTTGAAGAAGACAGGATTGGGGAAATTATCAAAGATGTTTTAATCCCATTACGTCGTTGGGGTTCATTTGATAAGGACAAGATTGTTAAGTCTATTAATAATTCCATTTGTTTATTGTTTAATATAAAGTGCTTAAAGCAAGAGTTTTGTGCAGTCTAACGTTCTGAAATCCTTTTTCTATCCCCGAGTCTGACACATATCCAATACAAGAGGTGCATGCTATACTGTAAAATGCATTGCTTCATCTGTTCTCCCCATCTAGAGCCTGGTATCCTGATGTATTATTCCGTACAATGCCGTTGTTGGAATGATAAGTATGATCCAAATCATGTCCAAAGTCAGGAGGGCTGGAGGGCTTATGGGATTTAGTGATCATGTAGAAAGCAAAGACAATCCCCTCAACCGTCTCCCTAGGATTCAACATGGCTAAGAACGCGCGTATACCAAGAAAGCCTCCTTGATAAGACCTTGGAATATCTGTGTGACCACTTGCTCCTTCTATATCAGCGCGGGCGAGTGAGTATGGTTGCACGGAATAAGCCCATGCTATGAATACGGAGATGGGCACCATCTCAATGCAACTAAGTAACGCAGGTATTCCGATGTGGAGGTCGGCATATGTAAGCTTCGACGTGGGATTGAGGCTGCTAGTATTTTGCAAGATCAAGAAGATAATCTGGGGGAGATTGATGTTAGCCCCCGCATCTGACTTTACAACGAGTAATATATAGGATAGCGATATTCTTACACTTTGCACGAAGCTCAGAAATACTATGAGCTTGAAGGCAACCAGCTTTAGCATAGGTTTATGAACAGCAAGCTCAGACTTCAATGTCTTAACGAACACGAGGACCGATGTGACGGCGATTGTAAGTGAAGTTTGAGAGATAATAGTAATCTATTTATAGGTAGGTAGTTAGCAGTAGATCAAGTTGTGGCGACCAGTATAGAATTGAACTTGACATACCCACAGCCTCGTATAATATGGCTCGATCTTGTACTGGCAGTAGGTTCCCACTGCCTCTGAAATGTCGGTAGCAATTGCCGACAGCAACGCAATAATTGGATACTGAAAGACCGCTATCCAGCGACTCTGAACGAGGAACTGTCAGTTGGATCTCAGTTTGCTGAAGGTAGTCCGACTTACTCGAAACCAGGGCAGTCCACCGACTTTCCCGGCCTGAGATTTTTTATCCAAGACTGTCATTTTCGCAAAGAAATCGTTTCGTTTCTCAGAGTTGGGCGATATAAAGTCGCACATGAGAAGGAAGAAGGCACATAATGAGTTTGCCTGAAAGACCTCAAGCCATGGGTCGAGATAGACATCTGCCTCGGGGAAGCAGATTGACAAGAAGCAGAAGAGGGAATAGAAGGGAACTAGAAGGCTGATTCTCATAATCCTGCGTAACCAATATTAGTTCTTATAGCCCTATGAGATAGGGAAGAGTAGAGTATACTTGACTTGTTCGCTAGGGTTGCTAAGTCGATTGGCGTGGATAAATAGATGAACAAAGATAACGATGCACGCAACTGCCACACAGCTCCCAGACAAAATTTTATCGAATTGAAAGAAGGTGATGGTCCCGAAAATTGCTTCAGTGGCATCTGCAATCGTGATGTTAGTTACATACACTGGCTACGTACTTATGGTATAATGTAGGGCTTACTCTCAGAGAGATCATGCAATGGGCATGTGTGGTTTTTTGAGCCCATGTTGAAGGGGAAATGCTACTATCCGTAAAGTGATTAATGAGAGCGAAAATAAGATTGACTTATTGATAACAATCTCCGTAAAACAAGCCAGAGAATGGCTCAACACGCGTATTATAAAGATAGAAGAGTCTGAGATGAATGAACAACGCACCACTAGTGGCAATTGCACCAGGTAATGGAGGCCTCTTTTATAATACATATTGGTTTCAAAAGTTGTAAAAGCACAGGCGCTTCAGATCCTTTTAGAAAAAGAATGCATGTATTCGTCTTGAAAGAGTTGCTGGACCCTGGATCTTGGAGTCGTCGAATGGATATCCCAAAATGGCATAGCAGGAGATGGCAGCGCAGGGGCTCAGCCAAAGGCCCCTGACGGGCAACGTAAGAAAGTGGCGGCTAGGCGATTTGAAGGCGGTGATTTACTTGTTTGTTCAGGCACTACCGCTCCTAAGGCTGATTGGACATTACCTGCTGTATGCCTAACTTTGCTCCTTTGCTATTGAAGACCAGTAGGATTGATGCCAGTGCCGGCCTAGCCAGAATACAATGCCGATGTTTATACTATTTTAGGGCTTTCGCAGATACATTTCTTCGCTAATAATGACTGTGTATTTTATGTTTAGCAGTGAAGAACAAGGAAGATAATACACTCTCCCGTGCGAGGATCTCCTAGCAGCGTCACAATAGCAATGGAGCAGCCTTCAGCATATCAGAGTGATTGTCCTGGGATAGACGAAAGGCTTCGATTGGAAAATGTCCACATATTCGATGGCTGACGCAACTGAACGCCAAGTCGGGTAGATCTCCCAGCGGAGGATTCTCTCTAGGGGCTTGTGGGGTCTTGAAAACCGGCACTACGCCTGCTGAGCTAATTGTTGGATGCATCTATTACCTTCATTTCCAAGAAGCCCTCAATTATATCGCTTTTGACATATATTTGGTATGAAATTGTTACTATGTTGGCCTGTGTCGGCGATAGGCTGCTGGTTTTTTTTTTTCCGATCCTATGTGCTAGACACATATGGATCGATGTTGTGACAGAGAATGGCCAAAAATGAGCAATACTGAGATCGCTTGCTATTTAAACGAAATAGTCTGCATTCGGCGAGAATGGCATAGGAAATCGGAAAAGCTCAACTCTCTAAGACATCAAGTCCATGCCGGAGGGAATACCTCCTACATGCAGGCAGGACAGCGATACAAATGCCGACAGAGGAACAGCGGGCTCACTACTATACTGCACCCGCTAATCCATGAATTCATTGCAGTTATCCCCAGAAAAGTGCACCACGACAAGTGTTTGACTGCGGCTCAACATGATTCACTGCATTGCTCTAAGTTACTTCCATGAAACGGTAATTCATGACCAGCGGCCACGAAACATTTCTGCCTGGTATACAATGCTCGTTCTCGCTCTCGCTTCGTCCAATTCGGGACAGGCAGGATGAGATAAATCCGCCACGGGGCTGCCGTCAACAGGGCTGTTAAACAACAAGCTTACTTTTTAGGGGAAGCATTAGCGCAGCAGAGCGGAGACAACAAGGAAATTATCAGAAGAAAAATACGCCTAGAATACGTGTACACTTGAAGAGCTTGACTGGACCCATCTTGAAGGATCTGTACACCGTTTCTTAGGCCTATTTCTCGACGCTTAGACTCACAGTCAACTCGAAAGGCTTTCCTATTTCGGTAGCTTGCAAATAGCCAAGTGGGGCCTTGGGATTCTGTATTGGGTTTTCGTGACTCTCTTTTACTTTGGATACCTATAATCGTAAGTATTTGAACTCTTCATCTATATTTACAGAGGTAATAAAATTTTGTACTATATATAATAAGACAATGTGTTTTATATAGCATATGAGATAGATAAAACTGATGATGATAATGCCAAGTTTCATTATCTATGACACCCTCTACGCAGCGCCGAAGTCATGTTATCTTTACATTCATCGGTGAAGAATCTGTGTAGGTGCCGCTCTCCCTTGTGAATTTTGACGCTCTCCGCCCTTACTCTAGTCGGAATCCGATCTCACTCATCACTTTTGAGTTAAACAAGCATTCGTAATGAGTGTTCCCCGCCACAATACTAAGCCTTGTAAAGAATGGAATTGATCGTAGATCCTACCCGAGCTGCAGGTCTTGGTGTTAAGACAAATCCAGACGCAGGAAATAAGGCTTCGATACAAGCTTTCGGAGCAGGGAATAGAGTCATTATGCATATTAAGAGGCACAAGTTGTAGCCACCCGGCCGCGTGCATCCTGTCGTCGTAATCACCCCGAATGCTGTTACTCCGAACAGACCGTACTAGTTCAAAAGAAGATTCTGATTCGAGCTGCCATGCAACGCAAATGAGATATAAAAGGCGACATTCAACCATTCAATTTGTTCTGGCATCTATGAACAGATACAAACAAGCAGTATGAGATACCCGAACGCCATCTTGACTGTCGGAGCCTTGGCTATGGGCGTTGTAAGTTGTCATCCCAATGCTTGTATAACATACTGATCTGGATATAGGCCGCCCAAGTCAGCTCTAACGGATCTGCTATATTTCCCTTGAGCAATGACACCGAGTTCGCATTTATGCTGGAAGCTACACTGTCTCTCTCCAACAATTTTGGGGCGAACACTGGTGAAGTTCTCCGAGCTGCTAGCCAGATCATTCCCGGTGACTTCGACAGCTGGTACAGAGAGTTCATATTCTTGGCGGATCAGATACACCACAAGGCAGAAGCCATCAATTCCAAGCGCTTTCCTGTATCAGCTCGCGAAGCATACTTCCGATCTGCTACCTACTACCGCGCTGCCACCACATTCCTGTACGCCAACATAAGCGATCCACGGATTTATTCGGTCTGGAACTCTGCATTGAGAGACTTTGACAAAGCCATCTCTCTGCTTCCAGTCCCGGCCGAGCGAGTGCATATCTCAGCCAATAGCTTCACCATACCTGCCATCTTTTACTCTGCCCAAAGTTCAGTAAATACGCCCAACAACCATGAACATAATCCTTTCAATTCCTCGAGGCGTCCTACAGTAATTGTAGGCAGTGGATACGACGGCTCACAAGAAGAGCTCTACCACTCTATTGGTCGTGCAATACTCGACCGTGGCTGGAACTTCATCACATACGAAGGCCCGGGCCAACCAACTGTTCGCCGGCAACAAGGTCTGGGATTTATTACCAATTGGTGGGAGGTCGTTACTCCCGTGGTGGATTACTTGACAAATCGTCACGACGTGGATACGGAAAAAATTGCCCTCATTGGGGTCTCATTCGGCGGGACATTGGCGCCGCTCGCCGCCTCTCGTGAACACCGTCTGTCGGCTGTTGTGGCAATTGACGGACTCACTAACTTGTTCAGCGCACTCCAACGCCAGTTTCCGCCCCAGATCAACTCCCTTTTCGAAAGTGGCAATAAGACAGAGTTTGACGCATTGTTGCTTTCCTTTATTGGCAATCCAGCTATGCCAACCGAGCTCCGATGGATAATTGCCCAGTCATTGTGGGTTTTCAAAACTACAAGTCCCTTCGAGTGGTTAACAAAGCTGCGAGAGTTTAAAGTTGACCAAACTGTGGCCAACGGTATTCATTGCCCGGTGCTCATTGGCGAAGGAGAGAATGACAGCTCGGCACCGGGGCAAGCTCAAGAGATGATGCAGTTACTCGGAAGGAAAGCCACTTACAACTTATTCAAGACAGATTTGGGCGCTGGGGAGCACTGCCAGCTTGGAGCAGAAGCACAAGTCTCGCAGGTCACACTTGACTGGCTAAGTGACGTTTGGGAGGGCATCAGCGTCCCTCACAATATTATTAACGGTGTTTATTGAAGGCGACATGTTAGGGACGTCATCAGGGCTATCAAGACGGCTGTATAAGAGCACAGATTAGGATACTGTTAAACAGCTCGGCGCCGTGAGGCTCTTTTTCCTGGAAATTAGTGTCTGTTACTTCCGTTCTCCAGGCGCCTGTTGTTGATAGAGAAGAACTGAACAGGTAACTCTTGACTAACATGTCGATATCATGACGTGAATACTATTTAGAGTAAATGCAAAAAAATATTATAACATCCAGAACAATAAATAGAATGCCTTCCGTTCGTTCTCCTTTTGCCTTTCGGCGCCTCCGACGTGATCCGATGTCTCCATCCATGGCATCGTTACACACCATATCCGTCTGTTCACCTTGTCTCGTCTATCGGGCTATCTTAGATGCGAGAAGCACGGATAAGTTGCATCGACACAGGGCCAAGAATGCACTGCGGATACTGGGGAAACGATCCTTGATCACTCAACCCGCCATTACTCCATTTACGCATCATGTCGCCATCTCTTACCCAGTTTCCCACGAGGGGGCATCATGGGGATTGACGTCTGTGCGCATATGATTTACATTAATGGAGCACGTACGAAGCTCCTACCATTACATGCAGCAAGCATGTAACACCGCGCAGGGCAATTGCATGAGGCATACAGGCGAACAAGCCGTTTATCAACATGAAGTCGTGCGCCTTCATTCAGAGACGTGGGAGAAGCCCGACCTATTAGCTTCGTCGAGACGGCTTCGCAAATGCCGCACGCGATTGCGTAAGTATGTACCCGTAGTATGAATCGCGCACTCAAGCTGTAAACAGGGGGTCGGCTATCCTGGCTTGTCAGTTGATTTCGTGTGGATCCGGCAACCGCTAGAAGCTCCCGTTGACTCCGTCGGTGGCTGTAGGCCGGTGTTTCAATTTCAATACGAGCTTGGCGATGTGTAGATCCCTCTCTCGTGGCCCGAGAATTGGCAGCGATAGCCGACGTCTCTTGGCGGGCAAAGGGCTCGGCAAAGCCCATAGTTGAGGTTGATGGGCGATCTATTGCCGTTTTCTTCGAGACGAATACGCTCAGTTGGCGACGTCAGCACATGTGATGGCGCTGTCGTGCGCCCTGACTCGCGATCATCCTGCGGCTGGTTTTGGCCACGGCAGTTCTGCAAACATTGAAGGTATATTATTCCTACTTCTGTTGCTATGAAACACACATTACTGACCCCAAATAGAGATTACATCCACAACCAACAACATCCTCGCATCCTTACTCATTCATCTTCAGACCATCGATCCTTTCTTCATGCTGTAGGCCGGATAGTCCGTGAATCCGATCGTCGGGTCCTCAAAGGGCCCGTAGAAGCGAGACCTATCATACTGAGCCAGCGGCCAGCCATTGCGCAGCCTCTCAACCAGATCCGGGTTGCTGATAAAGTATCTCCCAAAAAGCAAAGCATCATATCTACCGCTTTCAATAACCCCCCACGAAGTAATGTGGTCAAAGCCACCGGCAGAGAAGAAGGGCGTTTCTCCCCAGATGTCGCGGAACATTGACAGATCGACCTTTGCAAGTCCCCAAGAATTCAAGAACTTTTGCTTCTCGGCTTCAGAAAAGATCTGTTCATATCGCGGCTCGATGAAGCTAACGTATGAGAGCTTGGGATGGCTCTTCTTTAGCTCACGACACAAGTGACCCCATGTCTCAAGACGCTGCTCGCTGCGGGTTTGGTTAAAGAGACCAAAAGGACTGAGTCGGATAGCCAAGTTGTCTTCTCCGATAGTCGCAGCCAATTCGGCCATCAAGTCGAGAACAAACTTGCAACGCTTCTCGGGCGTTCCGCCATACTCATCTGTTCGCTTATTAATGTTGGAACTCAAGAATTGCTCCGGCAAGTATCCGTTCCCTCCGTGAAGCTCCACGCCATCAAAGCCAATTTCCATGGCTGTCTTTGCAGCAGCGCAATAGTCTTTGATGGTCTTCTTAATGTGGTCCACTGTCAGCTCAAGCGGTGGTTGGTCGCTGTACTTGACGGGAGTTCCATCGGGTGCAGGATACATGAAGCATTCGTTTGGATCATCCCATGGAATGCTCGACGGCGCTACAATCGGGGTCCCTGTTAGCTGTGGGATGTTGGCGCGGCCGGAATGCCACAGCTGTGCATAAATGTAAGCTCCTTTAGCATGAACTGCGTCGACAACCTTCTTCCACCCTTTGGTTTGTTCTTCCAGAAAGATTCCTGGGACTCCAGGCATGGCATTTCCCTAAACAGCTTAATGTCAATACTACCCTGTCTTTCTTTTGTACTCAACGCCACTCTATGTGGTATCTCAGGCATGACATACTTCCAGTGATGGCGGAATGCCTTCACTAATGAGGAGCCCCCCATCCGTTGCCCGCTGTGCATAATAGTCTGCAATGAGGTCGTTGGGAACCCAGGTACGATTTGGATTCTCAGGCGTCGAAGCATGAAGAGGCGTTCCACGGTTCCTCGTCAGGGGGGCAAGGATAACTCGGTGCTTGAGAGTGATTTTCCCATTTGCAATCGCAAGCGGCTCGAACAACTTCGAGTCCTTTCCAACGTTAATTTGAGAACCCATTTTGGCCTATGGTGTAGATGGACGCTTTGCACAGTTTACTTGGACAAAGAAGAGTCAAGTGAGACAGATAACATTACTCGAGATAAATACAAGTTACGCAGCTTGGCATCTGTTCGACAGAATGACTCGGGGAGCCCGTGCCAAAGTGAAAAGGAGGGCGACGCACATAGTCCCAAAGAAGAGAGGGCCCCTGGAAGTCTTCGCAACCCTAAGCTGTGCAAATACCCAAACCAACTGCCAACCGCATCTCTGGCCCCTTTGACCTTGGCGGAAGCCGACGGCTGAATCTCTAAAAGAGCATAGCCAAAGTGCTGACATGGATATGAGAGAAATTTGTTGCAGCGCACTCCACTAATAGACTCCACAGCGGTAGCATCGCAGGTCAGTGCCTTTCCCAAAGTACACGATCGGTTTTCCAATGAGCAAACGATCTTCATGGCAGCCGTTTTAGACCATGTCCTTCTCCATGATGGCGTTGCGGTGTGACTTGGGCGTCAGTTCGTCCATGCCCCGGGCCTGCTCCCCCAGCTATCTCACATGCCTGAACCCTGTAAGAGTCCTTTTGTCGAGATGCCTCGTGCTGGATGCTGCGTAACCGAAGTTCCGTTTGAAGATCATGTCATCGCAGGGTCCATGACTAGTATACGCCAGTTGCTCTGCCTAGTGTGCCGTTGGTTGATAGCCTTTGCCTCCCGGGAGTCTAAACTCGTTTTCCGATTCGCACGGGGACTCTTTCTTCACCGTTACCACCCCTGTCTGACAATTCTTCAGCAGCACCATGCTTGTCCTCATTTATCTGGCGTGGCAGACAGATCCACCACGGCTCGGGTCCCTAGCCCGGGCCCGCTTTGGTTGTCATGTTCGTCAACTGCATGTTCAGCTAAACGACATATCTAGAGGACCCAATGCAATGCGCAAGTGTCTGAGGCTGACAGGTTGTAAGGGAAGTGGATGGGACCTGGTGTAACCGGTCGCGGAGTGCCGCATGGACAGGGATATTTTTCCATTTCTTCTTCTTCTTCTTCAGGTCGTCCTGGTTCAAACGAGCCCACTTACATCAGGATTAGCTCTGTTGGCCCTTTTATCGTCTGATCTTCCCTCCCGCGCGAGTTAGTGTGCTCATTTAAACTACCGGCACTCGCTCCTTTTGCCTTCGGCACTTCTGGACCTCTCTTGCGAGTTTGCAGAATCATGAAGATTTGCCCATCATGAGTTTTCCCGGTGCTGCTCCGCCGCCCGAAGGCGTTATCCCTGATCTTGCTCACCCACAGGATGTGCTGAGGACTGTGAATTATGTCACGCAAGCACTGACAATAACCTTTGTCTCCATCTTCGTTGGGATACGGTTTTACGCAAAAACCAGGTTGCTGGGAGGGGGCTTTACGGCAGATGACTGTGGGTTGATGTGTATCAAAGGGTCCACGTACCAGGAGAAGCTGACTTGAGAAAACAGATGCAACGTACGCGGCTTATGTATGCAACCTAATAATGCTTCAAAGATGGAATGTGGTGGGGTGCAAAGACTAATACGCGGATTAGATACTCATGATAGGGTACTGCATCACCGCGTGCTTTGGTAAGTGTGGTCTTAAACACTTGGCTCTTCACAACTTCGCAACACGACAGCTCATAATGATTTAGCTGGTGCACATGGCGGAGGTCTTAACATGTGGGAAGTCTCCAAGGAGCAAGCTCAGTTATACTTCAAGGTAAGAGCCGATATGCAACACTCTTCTCCTTGACACCTGTTACAGTAGTTTAACGATTACTCGAAAGTCTTGCTACGCCGCGACAATCTTTTACGCCCCGATGGCCATGACCGTCAAACTGGCCCTGCTTATCATCATCATCCGAGTTTTTGGATCTGTCCACCGTCGAACGCTCATCGGAATCTACATCTTTATCGGCATGATCGTGGCGTATTACGTCTCCGGTTTCTTCATCAAGATCTTCATTTGCTGGCCGATTCACGCATATTGGGAGGGGGATACCAGCAAATGCTTGGACCAGAGCGCCATCGTTACAGCCGATTCCATCATCAGCGTGATCAGCGATTTGGCCATCCTGTTACTGCCAACACCCCTTACCTGGTCGCTCCAGCTACCTCGACGAAAACGATTCCGCGTGGCAGGACTGCTATGTGCCGGTGGAGTTGCCACAGGCTTTAGCATCTATCGCTTGGCAATGATTGTTGACGAGGGCAAGTCTGCAAACATGACAATGGTCTTTATCAAAGTCATCTTGTCGGGGTAAAGTCTATCCCTTTCGTATTTACGGTGAAGATTGTGAACCACACAGCTAACAAAATGTCTCACCAGTAACGCCGAGGTCGGTATCGGTTTAATATGCGCTTGTCTTCCCGCCGTCAGTACTCTCTACGTCCAACGCGCTCGAGGTTCCTCATACTTCAAGAACCCCGGCCAAACAAGCGTCAGCGGCCACGGCGATATCATCTTGACGAGATCGTATCACGTCGATAGCTCGGTCATCGACAAGACCATTGACGACAACGCCATCGAGCTGGGCCACGACGAGACAGGACTGGTGTCGAATATCGAGACTCGAGTCCGGGCGAATGCTCCAGAGAGCCATCACTCGAATCGGTCTGATCGATCCGATGAGACGCTATGATTTCTTTGTTTTGTTCATTACAGAGTCAAAAGCTTTGGCGTCATTTATAAAATTTTAATGTTGAAGAATTTTACGCTTATATGGGCGGCTACGGGCTAAGACGTAGAGCGAAACTAGGCCTCATTTTTGCGATCGGATACAGGTTTCGGAAATTTATTTATATACCAGTCTTTTCACTAGACAAGCGCAATCTATTATAATATTCTGTTAGCTAAGTTGAGCCTAGCAATGATAGAATCTGGGCGAATTGTGCTCGTTCGGCCCTTACCTCGGCATCGAAATCTTTGTCCTAGGGGCGAAGGGGCGGCGAATAGGTACATGTCATATTATTCAATAGGGTGTGGATCGGCTGCTTGCTTTGGCTTGCACTATCTCGGTTCAATTTGCCATGCGTACAGCCATGTTACGACTCATACAGCCCCCCTGGACGTCATTTCTTGTTGCCCAGGCCCATATGCGGTGGAACATCAAGATTTGGCCAGCTCTACAGGGGGAATCCTCAACGGGAAGGTCACCCATGCCGGAGCCCCGGATTTGTCCAGGCGCGCCGTAAGCCTGAGAATGAGCGCGGCGAATGAGCTCGGAGGATAGATTCGGTGAATTCAATGTGCAGTGTCAGCAATTGGGGTGGCGGCGAATCATGGGGTACATTTTCCCCGTGGAGGACATGTCGCCTCGATAGAGCCTGTACAAGGCCTTGATGTTAATTTCGTAAAAGGTTAGTGTTTTGACAAGGTGTCGTATGATACTTTGTGGTGCCGTAGTTTCGGCATCTTAGGCGTCTATTGCGAGTAGACGAGTGTCTTCCCTTGGAGACCAGGGGTTGCTGAGACTAGCTTTCAATTGGCCTCACCAGGATGAAGGGACCAATCATCTGCAGATGGATACGGTGTCGCCGATAGATTGCGGGAGAGAGATAGGATCTGCTCGCTTCTTAGATGCAGCGGAAAGTCCAGAGGTCAGGTTATGCGACATCGGCAACTATCTGGGGTGTGCTTACTGTCTCTAGCAAGTGAACGCTTGCAATTGATATTGAGGGGCATATTAACCTGAAACTACTCATTCTTATCAAGGGCTCTCCTTGTTGTCCCAAAGCGGCAATAGATGTATGTATGTACTCGCCAAACTTTACAATAACTCACCTCAGTGGCGCATGAAAAAGAAGGGTTTCCAATAACAAATTGCCCAAGTATATCATTCTAGATTTCACAAGAGAGAACCTATTCAGAAATTTTTCTTTTGATATAATGGTCAGAGCAGCATTTGGGCAGCGAACAATCAGCGTGTAAAGTAACATTTGATCGTAATATTGATAAGTGACTATCTACATAGTCTAAAAGAGTGTGATGAATTGAACTTATATGGCCAGCGTCATTTTGTCTGCGCGCATCTGACTCATCTCGCGTTGTTGAGCCTATCTGTCTTTAATGTCGAGCCGCAATAGAACAACTACTAAATGATGTGGATTGTGGCAAAAGTTGGCGGCGGCAGAAGATGTAGAAGTATCCAATTGTGTGGAGCTCCTCTTCGCTCTCAAGCTGGGATAACGTAATCAAAAGCGTAAAGAACTGATACTCTTAAACATGTACTCGTAACTGCTCTCCCTGTAAGTATCGTTCCTGAGGCTGTTGTCCTTCTTGTTGTACCACAAGAGCTGGCGACCCTCTTTCCACTGCGGCCAAAGTACATCTACTTTACTGCCGTTATTAGGATTCAAGTTGTAGAGAAAATTGAGGTAGTATGTCCGGCCACTGATTGTAGGGAGGTCGTTATTGGAGCCGTTGAAGAAAACAGACATATCCGATCCATGCGTAGTGCCAAGGGGATTGAGGCCTGAGTTATAGTTGTATGAGGAGAGATAGGACCACGAATCTACTTCCGGGTGATTCTCAGCAAAGATTCGCAGCGTGATACGCCGCATCAGGTCAAAGACCATGTCGCCAAGAATGGCGGAGATCCTCCTCTTACCCGGATAGAGCTCGGTTGGAAGCATGCTACGGAATGGGCTTCCATCAGAAATTTTATCGCTATAAGTGCCGACAAACTCGCTGATTTGGTCGAGAGTAGCATTACCAAAGTAATATTTCGAAAGATACTTGACAATCTTCTCATCCGTGCCCATGTTGCCTTGGAAGAGGGAAAAGGCTGTTCCCTCATCTTCTTGCGAGCCCATAATCACCGGCACTTTATGGAACTTCCCTTCCTTTGCCAGTGCATCCGGGCTGTCTGTTAAGGAGATGCCATCTGGCCTCGGCAGATATGAAAGGGCAAGAGATGGATATGAAAAAATACCAGGGACGGAATTGGCCGCAGCGGCAAAGTCGTCATTCTCCAAGTCGCGAAGACAGTTCAGCGATCCCTCGGGCTTGCCCTCACATCCAGCCGCTCTGACAACTGCACTGTAGATTGCCTTTCCTTTAGGACCATCCAAAGGATCAGTTGGAAGAGCAGTACCAGAGTTCATAATGGCACCATGGAAAAGCTCTTTGCCCTTGTAGATGGCATTGCCGTCATACAGAACAAGCTGATCAAACACCGAGATGGCCCCAGCAGACTCTCCCCAGATTGTGACCCTCGTTGGGTCGCCTCCAAACTCTGCAATGTTATCGGCGACCCATTCAAGGCCCATTCGCTGGTCACGCAAACCTGCATTGCCACTTCCTTCACGAAGAATTTCCTCGCCCGGCATAAAGCCCCAGCCTCCGACGCGATAGTTGACTGATACATAGACAAACGGCTGGTCGAGTTGCATGCCAGTCGTGATCAAGTTTTTGCCGTCAAACGGAGGGGTGCTCCCGCTCACAAAACCGCCACCATAGATCCAGAATAGCACGGGAAGATTGGCCCCGGCTTCAACGCCCTCGGGGCGTTGAACGTTGATTATCAAGCAGTCCTCGTCAAAGTCGGAAGGCGTATCACCGGCGGTGTCTTTGAGAACAGAGCTCGCAACGCCGATTCCTGCAATAGTAGCTGCCGTGTCTTCTGTGTCGGCAAATGGGCCAAAGATGGGTCCCCAATGGCATGATACAGGTTTTTTGGTAGCATCAAACTCCCCAAGGTGTCTTGAAAGCCTGACTGGCGGTTTGAAGCGCAAGTCGCCAATTGGTGGGTCTGCGTAAGGGATGCCTCTGAACGACTCGACTCCATTATCTGCAGAACCAATAATGGTGCCAGATGGAATTGTGACGTTCACATTTTGCGCTGATACGGCTCCAGCTACGGACAGCAGTCCAGCCGCGAGGGCAGTTGCTTTCATAGTGATGATAGATCAAGAAAAATGCAAGAACAAAATGAAGAG
This sequence comes from Trichoderma sp. CBMAI-0020, assembly GCA_030708095.1. Taxonomy (NCBI): domain Eukaryota; kingdom Fungi; phylum Ascomycota; class Sordariomycetes; order Hypocreales; family Hypocreaceae; genus Trichoderma; species Trichoderma sp. CBMAI-0020. The sequence continues at coordinate 3,954,599 of JAJNCI010000001.1, forward strand.
TACTAGACTTTATCACGATAGCCTTGAGTTATGAGCAAAGTGAGATTCAGCAGCTCAACAACGGGACGATCTGACCCTTATATAGGTAATTGGACGTATAGAGTATCTCCTTCTTACGTAGATCGTCAGGAAGTGAGCGCTTAAATAGCCTACTTGTCTAAGAAGGTAATATGATATGAGACAGATTATGACATAATATTGTGTTACATCTTACTAGCTCGGCTGCTTTCTGAGAGCAGTTGAGGTTAACTGAGTAATATCGCCATGGGAAGTCATAAGACAGATTCGGTTCTTACTAAAGAGCCAGTACTTTCTTGTGAGATCTCATATCAAGGTAAATAGAGACGTGAGAGTGTAACACTGAGTTGCATTCTTATTGATCATTTTCTTCTCTAGTACCCTCTCCATAGTATCTTCTATATGACTTACACGAATATATAGAAAGGCGGGGGGCAGTGTTATATTACTCATATACCAACACATATGATCCCCGTCTCAGACTAAGAAGCGTGGACTTTGTGATAAGTCTCTCAGTCATTCACATAAAAAAATTTATTACATAATTACCTATAGTAATATCCTCGATCAAGCATGCTCTGAGACATTGCCGCATGCGAGGTCTGAGACATTATTCTTCGTCACACGAGACATGTAATAAAAGTTTGGGCGCGTAGAATCTAACGTCATACTACTTATAAGCTCTATAGTAATAATCTGAATCGCCATGCATGCGCCGTCAACATTTGTCAGTAGAAGATTTAAGATTTTGAATGTCGCTGAAAATGAACAGCTTCGTTTCACTCGACAGCGAGACTACCGTAATTTTCACTTTCTTGACGAGCGTGATTCTTTTGTTGTCCAATAGTAGTAGACTCATCAATCGAGTCGACTGAATGCTCCATGGGCTATTAAGCATGCATGAGATATTGAACTCCACAAACATACTAAGTGAGAGGTGCTTGATCTTGCTCCGTTCCCATGACAGTATATGAATCCTCGAAGAGTTTGCTGACGAAATCAGCCAGCCTAATGTCGCTACCTTTAGCAGCCATGAATCCAACAGCGGCAGGAAGCTGTTCGATCTTTTGCGTGAACTTCGAGGTGTATGGCGTGGTACCGACTGCACCTCATAAGTCAGTAAAACACTAGGGGATTTGTGAAACGGGTTGAACCGTTTAGAAAATTACAGGGCACATAGTGCGATTGTTACTCACCAGGAACAATGAGCTTTGGGCATTGAGCATAAGGGCCTACGTTATAAAAAAAGAATCCCTGGCCTGTAAACTCTTGTGGCCCGCTCTTATACTTATCTCTGTAGTTAGGCTCGCCATTCGTCCAGGGGAGAACGATGATACTGCTAGAGTAGCCATCCCTTGCAGGCGGTATCACATGCTCATAGAACCAGTCGTAGTAAGTTTTGAGAAGCCTCTCGCCCTCTGCCTTCTGCTCTGCTGTTACCGTTGGCGTATAGCCCCTGTATAAAAGTCAGATATAGTTACTATCTCATACACGCCACCTTACATACACTTTGAATCGAACCTGTGGATTGAGAATGGGCGGTTTACCCATCTTATCTGTGTATTCTTTGATAAACGGTTGGAGAAGTTCTGTCCACTGATCACGGTTGGCGGACCAGTCGAAGGCGTGATGGAAATACTTGCTGATGGATTCATCCGTCCCTTCTGGACGAGTCCGAATCCATGTGTCTGCGAGATTGATATTCGTACGATTTACTCCTAAAAAGCTTTCAACACGCTGGACAAAACTCTCCATGACTCGCTGGCTTTCTTCATGTTCAACTGGCCAGTAGTCGGTCAAGCAGATTAGCTTGTCCGGCTTCTATTCACAGTAACTATGTTAGTGATTGGTGAGAAGACGTTAGTAAGCTGCATACCTCGTAAACTTTTCCTTCAGTCTCTGCTGAGCCGTACAGTGCTTGTGCGAAGGTCTTGAATTCCGCTGCCGTGCGGGCAAATCCACCAACTGTATCCCAATTGCTAGATGATAGACATGTCAGCAAACTTGATCCATGAAAACATTCGCTGAAAACGTACGAGCTGTACGGGATTACACCTGTGGTGTTAGCAGCTCCAAGCGTGGGTCTCTTTCCGAAAATTCCCTGAGCTGCTGAAGGCGATCTGATGCTCCCCAAAGCTGCAAGAACGTTAGCAACTGCTATGTATAGACGGTAGTAATAATCTCACTATCTGTGCCCAAGGACATATCAAGCCACGTATACGTAGAAACAGCGGATGCGCTGCCAGCACTGCTTCCGCTGGGCGTGAGATAGCCGTCTCCACGCGGATTCCAAGGCCCATGGTAGTCGACCCAGTCACTGGTTGGCCATTCCGAGTCTGCAAATTGTGTAGTCTTTAGCTTTCCAACAACCACAAAGCCCAAGTTGATAAGCCGCTTGACTATCTCTGCGCTTTCTTCTTTTACTGGATAGAGTTCGGTGTACGCGCGCGAAGACGCTCCTGTCTTGAGCCCTTTCAAGTCTATAATGTCTTTTATGGCGATGCGTAGGCCTGCGAACGGCTTCTCACTTGACTTGGTATAATAGAGTCGAGAGGGCACGGCGACAGTGAGAGCGGATGGAAACTCTTCTCCTTAAGCAGAAGCATCTAGAGATCGAAAGCTTCAAGAATTATCAGCCCTGTCCACGAAAAGCAGCGTTTTCAGGCTCAATGCTTACCCATCGCCATCTGAAACTGTGGAAACTATAAAAGCATCCGCAGTATCCGGGTATAGTCGGTAGGCTTGATGAAGCTGGCCGTGATGCAGAAAATAAGGACCCTGGGGAAGCTGGGCTCACGGCACGCCATTGGGGAATAGACGTATGTCGCTAGCCCTAAGACTATGAAGAGTGTCTTTTTGGTCATCCGTGAGTTTGCGATCAATTTCGGATGTCTGGATAATGGTGGTTCCAGAAAAATCCCGCGACCAAACGTCATTCTTAGTCTTGAAGTCATCCAGAGTCGCCTGGAGCTCACTCGTAGTGGGAAATTGACCGTCAATCGTGAGTATGGTGCACGCTTCAGCAACCGTATCACGGTCGAATGCCAGTGAGTCACGTTGAGAATGCTGGTGATCATTAGCAATAGCTCAAGTTTACAAAGTGCAGTCGGTCTCACAGAAAGGGCTAACGGGTGCATGTAGTACGATATATCGCCGAGCCGGACGACTGTCGACACAACCTTTCCAGCCATGGCTTGTCTATAGAAGACAGAGATGATTGCTGTGAGCAGTACAGGGAATAGAATCATTTATGAAACCGAAGCCCAACGTTGGGCTTTGGGATAGAGGAGAGAAGAGGTTGCTTGTGCAGCAGTTGCAGTTGTTCGAACAGAAGGCAAGTTGAGAACAATAGAAGAAGCTACTCAACGAGATGTGAAAGCGGGAATATTAAAACTCTCATAAAATGAATTTTTATGGTCAAGATATGCAATGGCTTGCTTCTGAATGAGCGCACCTCAGGTGCACGTAAGTACTTGTATATATAGCATCGGTGCCATGGATGAGTTCAAGGGGATCGATACGAGGTCTACGCGTACTCTGTGTTCAAAGCATGATTGAACGGTCCGTTCACCCACACCAATTGATGTTTTGCTAGAGCTTGCGGCCCGTGCATCTATAGATGCATGCCTGGGCCTCATGTTTCCCAACAGATAGGAACAGCACCAAGTGTTCACCCAACAACGCAATCCAAAGAGGGCGGACGCTGATGATACCTAGTATTCGCCACTCTATTTGCAACATCACTTGACATATCTATCTCATTCTATAGAGGGATGGAAAGCAGTTGTTGGGGACAAGTATTACAGATATTGGCATCCTGGTCGAATTTTGGATATCGCCACTTTCATACAGCAGTCTTACACATGCTGCTTTACGGGCCTGTTCAGGTTCTTTACAAGACTGCTCCTTCAGTTGGATCTAGAAGAAATCTCAGTCATCTATTACATTCCATTGTGGTTAGACCGCTATTACCAAGGCGAGAGGCACGAGCGACATGCAGTCCACGCGTACCTGAAAGAAATGTCATTTAGCACCCGCCAAACCACTCAAGCAATACCATGTACAACGCTTAGGATATCTTTACATTTCGAAAGCAGGAAGGCCCAACAGAAGCAGATAGAAGCAGGAATTTAGGCGAGAAAAAAATAGGAGAAACGTGATACGCAGCGTCACTGAGCTAAGAAGCTCGACGACTCCTCCAATATTGCTTTCAGTTGTTCATCATGGTGGCCAAAGCAATCTCCAACCCAGAATTTCTGTAGTAGTATATCCATTAAAAGTACCACTTAGCCTAGATTAGGTAGCTCCGGAATAGGCACCCGCACTTCTTCAGTTATCTTCCCTCCTTCAGCTACCTACCAGCGTCGCAAATTCTTCGGACGGACACGCGCAATATGGCTTTTATACCAATACAGCAGTTACAGCTAAAAGCTCAATTGCCGAGAGTACTCAGAAGTATAAGCAAGAAGCACTCTTATGGCCTTTATCAACAGCCGACGCGTCTCAAGCATCGCCCCAACGCGATTCTCGCAGCCTGCTTGCAAACTCAAACATATCCATTCAGCCGGTCTCTCGTGTCAAGCAGCTCGCATAAGCAGCCGAGGTCGATCGGCATAGAATGGTATGACCTCTCGCCCGCACGCCAAATCCAGTGGATGCTGGAACCTGGAGACAACAAATGGGGCTGGGTCATCTACCGATGCACTTACAAGACAGAGCTCCAGGGCCCTTGGGAGAAGTTCAAGAACCTCGTCGAATATAGGATACGAAAGGCCATTGCAAATTCAGATGCTCCTGACATCGCCGAGAAGCTTGACTTGGCCTGGATTGAGGATTCTCAGCTTGAAGGTGCACCGCTGAGTGAACTGAAGCATAGATTCAGGGAGTGGGCGCGCACTGAAACGCAACACAACTTCGATCCAAGTGCACACTCCTCTGAATTCGGTACAAGGTACTCAAACTTTATCCAAGTCGATGAGGAAAGCCTGGTGAGCTGTCTTCGTGAATGTGGTGTTGATCTTCATGGAGGGCATGTGAATATTGTTCGGGGTTGGGCAGATGGTCTCGCGCCTGAGGAGGCGACGGATGAGTTTGGCGATGCCCTTGATGCTGAGGACTGGATGAAGATTCCGGCAAGCGAGATAATTCCAAGCACTTATATGGAATTTGATAACGATGAAATGTGGTATGTCAACTATACGCAACCGCCGAACGTGTGCAATGCACGCTGGTAGCTATGAAGGCGCATGTCGCGGGTTTGACGCACAATTCTCTCTTCGTCATATACTACTACCACCTTACGTCGGACTGTTAGCCTATGTATTAAATCTCTACATTATGAAAGATTTTGAGATGATTGTCTAATAAAGAAGACCTACGGTCCAGATTTTAAAGGGAGTTCGTACGACAGAATATACACCACCTCTCGGGATTTTTCTGTTATTAGACAGCTTCCAAAAACAGCATTACTAACCGGATATATCCATTTTCATTTGGAGCGATTTATGAGCTACGACGCTTTTCGTTTCATAACACTATAGTCACTGTTGTCATTCACGTACAAGAGCGATATCGACGGCGACAGAGTGGGAAAAATTGAGATCTTGCTTTTGTTAGACAGGCGTTCTGGCTTGGACGAGTTGGGAGCGTGCTGGTGGGGCGCCATATCCCGTCTCTGCTCTATTATGTAACTTGGGCCAAATACTATTACCTCACATGGAAGAGACGTGCACAAAATTAGCTCTTTCATACTCCCCAAAGCTGTAAATTATCGTTATACAGCATTATAGTCCAGCATTTTCCAGGCTTTCGACGTTTATCCTGCCGATTTCACCACTTCATTTCAGTGCCACCATAAAATGATTGATCAATTCTAATACGAATTTGGCTTGCCCGCAGAAGAAGAATTGTCTGGCTATGGTGTCGGAGGCTACCATCCAGTCCATCTCGGCGACACGCTTAATGATGGGAGATACCAAATTCTGAATAAACTTGGCTTTGGGTCATTCTCCACTGTCCGGCTCGCTCGAGACGAAGAGTAGCTTGCCTGTTCTCTTTAGGCCGATATTTACTTACACACCCCCACCCCCCCCCCCCCCCCCCAGGGAACAAGACGAATGTTTCTTTCAAAATCGTGATCGCAGAGCAGTCGCACAAGCATAATCACGAGTTGGAAATTCTGCGGGCCATTAAGCAAAACGGCGACCCTGCCCATCCAGGCCATAGACACGTTTCGCATCTTCTAAACTCGTTCTATCATGAAGGTCCCAATGGACGCCATCTTTGTATAGTTCTCGAGTTGATTGGCCCGAAGACATCTTCAATTGCAGAGATGCAACCAAATTATCGTTTTAAAGGTCAAATCGCTCGTCGAATTTCCTCACAGCTCCTTTTTGCTGTAGATTATCTCCGAGTATGTGGCGTAGCACACGGAGGTAGGCCACACTTAAGCTGAACCCACTACTTCTCCTATTAACCTTGAATATTAGATATACATATGGGCAATGTGTTGTTTCAGCTTTCGAATGTCAACGAAACACTGACTATCGATGACCCTCAAGTAGGGAAGGTTTCAAAGAAGGATGGGTCACCTAACGAGAAGGGGGTTCCGGACTACCTAGTGGAGCCTGCAGAATACGGGTATGGCAATGGCGAGCTTCTTGATGAGGTCCAGCTTGTCGATTTCGGTGAATGTTTGTCATCCCTCACTTACCGAAATAAATAATAAGCTGACTCTATTCTTGTGTTCAGCATTCTTCGTCTCCAATCCGCCCAAGTCGATACATACACCCATGTCTTTCCAACCGCCAGAACTCGTTTTCCGTCTTCCACTTACCGAAGCGGTTGACATCTGGAATCTTGGATGCACAGTAAGAACAAATGAGCGAAGTTGGCACATTCGCTAATAAAATTAAAGACCTATGAGCTTGTGATCGGGCGCACACCACTGGAGGCATTTATGGATGATCGCGAGTTAATACCACAGTTCCAAAAAGTACTCAGTGGTCTTCCTGAGCAATGGATCCGAGAAGGCCTGGAAACTGGTGTGCTTGAGGAGAAACCAGACGGTAAGTCCGCAAATTACGGCCCAGAATCTAGCTGACTTTAAAAGCATCCCGCGCGGCACACTTTTTGCCTCTTGAGGAGCAAATACAAAAGGCATACGCCAACGGCTACGACAAGGAGACACTTGATCTTAATGAGAAAGATCTCTCGGTACTTGGAAGCTATCTTCGCAAGATGTGTGTCGTTGAACCTACTGAACGAGCGACATTGACGGAATTAATGTCGCATGCATGGATCAATTAGAAGTGAAGAATAAAGGGAAACGAAGGTAACTTCCGCTCACACAGCTCAAATTGCCTGCGTATAATACATGTGCTCTGTAAAAGACACGAGAGGGGGTCGGGAAGATTGCAGACATCGAATTCTTACAGAGCTCCAGCGTTATTTCAAGTAATGTTTCGCGAGAAGGGCTCAAAAGATTCCAGTAAAGTTGGACACGGGAACATTGTGATTGAAACATAAAAGTGAATTGAGAAAAAACATAAAAGGTGAATTGAGAAAAGAAGGTTAAAAAGAAAAAAGAGAAAAAGGACCGAACGCGGATCGAACGCGTGACCTAGAGATCTGCAATCTCTCGCTCTACCACTGAGCTATCGATCCAATTGAATGACTAGGATTCAGATATTTAGATTTATATAGAGTTAATAGAAAAACTAAGATATCTATAGGAGCTATAACTTTATAACTTTAAAAACATAGAAAAAGTAAACATAGAGATATAAAGTTTGGAGAAACAGAAAGGTAAATATATTTGAGAAAGAAAAAATATAAAATGGATAGCCTATTGTAAAAAAAAAAAAAAGGAAAAGTTAGGAAAAAGAAAGGACCGAACGCGGATCGAACGCGTGACCTAGAGATCTGCAATCTCTCGCTCTACCACTGAGCTATCGATCCGAATGTGGAATTGAGTGGCAAATATTGATCTTTATATAGGTTACCCTCACATATCGATTGATTTGCAATCCCGTCTCTCCATGATCTATTCAGACCTGTCCGTCGTAACCTTTTTCTTATAGAGTCCAGAAACCCATTGTGAAAAACTTGACTAGCAGACTAGCAGGACTATGAACACTCCGTAAAATACCAAGGTAGATATATGTAGACACTTGATCTAAACATCAGAAAGGTAGCCTAGCCAAGCGCAAGTGCAAAGCCAATATTATAGTCCTTTTAAAATAGCAAGCATACATATAGGGTAGCGCACGTCTACCTACCTAGTACTTGATTTTTGCGATCATTCATTAGGTAGGTACCTAGGTAGGTACTTACATCTCCGGTTCCACCTCGGACTGCCACTAAGCCTTTAATGTTATAAAGCATTTTTGCGTCACAGTCTCTAACAGCGGCTCTAGCTACCAGACCACGCAAAGACTTGCTTATATGTACTCAGCTTCTGTAAAAATTAATTAATGAGCAATATCCGCCGTTTTCAGTAGACTGACACATCAGAATCAGAGGTACCCATCTTTACGGCGTTGCCCATTTACATTATACTATTAATCCGTCTTTCAACCTATTGACGTGAACGCGACAGCTTTGAGTGACTAAGTACCACTTCCATTAGCTGTAGCTACCTACCTAGGCGCACGGGGGGTGTTTCTGGTCATCGCTCCTCCCTCCAGTAACGCCCATAAAAGGCACTAAAAGATTTCCTATGCCTTTCATGGTTGTACCAGAGATGAAAATCTTGTAGAACCCATGTTTATAAACACCCCTCGCGCGCGTAGGTAGGTACTGCAATGAGACCAACAGCCGAGATTCTCCTGGTGTGATAAAATGAACGCGGCATCCTGCTATCAAGAGGCCCCATTCAGCGGTAGAAGGTCAGACAATCGGAGTACTACCCCTTGCCGTAAGATTTTGTGTTCTTGGCTTATTGGGATGCTTAAAATTTAAGTAACCCGTGATTATAAGTCATCTCAGGTCATGCGCCAGTGGGCAATGCCGAGTAACTTTGATGACAGCAGGTTAAGTGGAGGGGCATTAACAGCAAGCAACATGAAAGGCGGACAATTCGCCGCCGGCAGAAATCCATATTCTTGCCCCTGGCACATGCAGATTTATAATACTGGATGTTGCTTCTCTTAATGCTAGAATGCCTCGCTAGGGAAAATGCATATCTATATCGTTGAAACAGTCATGACACACTCCATAGCGTAACAGAATTCTTCTCTTTAGTCCTTCTACAAGGCAATTCATCACAACTCGGTCCCCGGGGATTAAAGATCATGAAGGCCTTCCATTGGGTCGCTGTTTACGTGATAGCGTCATGTACTGCATTGTGCGGTGCGCAGTTGGGCAACTTTCCTGCTGTGTATGACGATGTAAGTTCTGCATTCGCTCTGAGCATATACCTGGGCAAAGCTAAGATGCCACTCTCTCATTTAGCAAATCGCAGGTGTGAGTTAATAGATTGTGGACTGGAATAACGCCCTGTCGTACTAAAAGTCATCAAAGGGGTCACCCGATGGCAAACTCACATGCTGTCCCGCGGGATGCATCACTTGTCAAGACCCAGTAAGAGAAACTTCTGAGTAGCAGCCCTACCATACATTGATTATACTGATTTTTTGCTTATAAATAGAGCGGTCCTCTTGGTTGAGGGTTACTATATGTATTTTCTTACATACTAGAAGCATGTAGCCGGTGGTAGTAGCGCAGGATGTATGTAAATGTCCACATTGCCAAATATCAGGACTTTATCGTTTGTAATAACATGTAATTGTGATTATACTGCTGTGAGAATGTTGTAAGATTTGTATTATGTTCTTGTAATCTGATGCACTAAAATTCGCAGATTCATTCTGTAGTAGGCATTACGCAATGGTCCTATAGAACAGACAATGAGATGTCAATATCCACAATTAGGACTTTACAACTCGGAGACAAAAGCAAAAGCATATCCTCACCCATCATTCATTATTAATTTACACATTAAAACTTCACTCACAGCCAGCTTTATTATTATGATATCACTAATGATTAACGTAATAATTTGTCGACGGCGTATGCGTGTAAGCAAGATGCGGTAAATCTTCCGCCAGATGAAACCTTGATCGGACAGTAGCTTCTCTCCGCACTCCGTGCAACTGGGCTTTCACTGAATCACTGGACCATATAAGCAGTGTCAGGTTTGGAGTATTTCATGGGTCTCTCTCTCATGATACCAGTGGAAGACCGCCAGATTCATCCCAACAATGTCCTTACGCCTTCTCTTCAACATCTTGTTTGCTATATAGGCAGTTTTGGCTGAACAGCCGTTCAAAGCTCACTTTGGGAGCCAACCTAGTACCTTCAGGATTGACATAGATCCTTCTTTCATTGAAGAAACGAGAGTCAAGGCCTCTTTAGCCCGAGTTGCTACTGATCTTGCTCAGCATGATCCTCGTGACGGGCCTCCGGTTCAGAACGTCACTGCGATCAAAGATTATTGGACTCATAGTTTCAACTGGGATGATGTGCAGACTCATTTGAACGAGCACCTGCCACAGTTCACCACTACAATTGACGGCGCGGGAAACTACTCGCACAGCATTCCGCTTCACTTTGTCCACCGCCAATCTTTTAGAAAAGATACCATTCCGCTGCTGTTTGTGCACGGTTACCCAGGGTTGTTTCTAGAGGTCGATCGCGTTATTGACGGGTATACCGATCCTCCCTCTAACGAAACGGCGTTCCATGTAGTGGCTCCCAGCTTGCCGGGATTCGGTTTCTCACCGGCTCCCGAGTATCCTGGTCTGGGACTCCGAGAGGTTGGTCAAATCTTCCACAAGCTAATGTTGCAATTGGGATACGACAAGTATATTGTTCATGGTGGTGATCTTGGCTCTCACACCGTGCGCTACATGGCCATCAATCATCTAAAGAGTGTTCGAGCACTTCACACCAATCTTTGGTATCAAGCGCCTAACAAGAATGATATGGAGAGATTCAATGCTGAAATCTCTACGGCCGAGGAGGCATTTCTCATCAATGTTTTGGCAACATTCAGGCTGACATATCTGGGCCAACGGCAAGTCTTTGAGAACCAGCCGTTACAGTAGGCATATGCGGCGACGGATAGCCCAGTTGGCCATGCGGCTTGGGTATCGGCCGAGTTGTATGGTGGTAGTCCTTCTTATCCCTGGACAGTAAATGAGATAATCACATGGACAGTGATGCTACACATATAGGGGCCGTTTGGTGGCGCTAGGATGTACAAGGAGCTTTCGTCGCGGGTAAGCATTCCATACGCGCGGGGCCTGACAACGATTACTCATTGAATATAGGGACAAAATCCATGGTCAGGCAAGTTCGACTATATCCATCAGCCAGTAGGCATCACTCAGTTTGCTGAGCAAGGCTTTATCACGGTCAGTCCAATGGGTCTGATGCCTTCAGTTGTCACATGCCTAAACATCTGAGTAGCCTGAAGACTGGGCACGCCGCCAAGGGAATGTCGTATCTTTTAACAATTACTCCTATGGAATTACTCCTATGGTGGTCATTTTGCTACTTGAGAGACGCCCAATGAACTTGTTGCCGACGCGCGAGAGTTTATGAAGCCTGGTACGCCAGCATGGGATGCATATCAGGCTCGACAGGGTGCAGAATGCCATGGTAAATAATCGAATCGAGATCGGTCTGTAATGAGTACCTAAGTAGTATTGTAAATTGTTTAAGATCTTGATGAATGAGTAAGGTCTGCCATTTTCACCAGATCGACACATCAAAATGAGAGCTACCAGTCTCTGTTTCCGCCATTGGGACCGAAGGCTTTGTAAGAAGTCATTTCACTTCATATATGCGTGCACTCAAGGGATGCATTTAAAGGCTTTGTAGCAGTTAGACGAAGGCCAATTGAGCCGATAGATTCAAGAAGCATACAGCACAAAGAAATGTCACTTAGTTTGACCTGCAATAATTTAAAGAGAAATCAAGACTCTATGTAAGGCTGCATCACGCTTCTTGGCACAGTATAAAAAGAGGGTGAAATAAGAGTTTATTTAAACGATCGGAAAATTGACATATCACGAAATAAGAAAAGGCTTTCTAGTTTTGTAAAGCATAGTACCTAGACCAGTACCTAGACCTCAATGTAAATGCTTATGAAGCTCACCGTCGGATATAAAGTGAGTTCCGCCTTCGCACCGATATCCACCTGATACTTGGGTCCATTGGAATCCTAAAGGGCATAAACCCATGCGCTGAAGGCATTTTTGCAACTCTACTTCGTCGTGAATCTCCTCGTCAATGGCAATAAGCTTAGCGCGGAGCTGGTCGTGATCATCTGACATTGTTTCGCGTAACTTCTGTATCAGGTGCTCCCGCTCAGCTTTCCGTTGGAGCTGCCGAGACCTCTCTGCCTTCTTTGCCTGACTAAGTTGTTTCCAAATGGCATTCGGCACTCCTTTCTCACGAAATCCAGCTGGATCCTTATCAGAATCACTGGCTTGAGAGGCATCGTTGTTTGGCGAATTAGCCTGTATTTTATGCTTTAGGGATGACTGTGCTGTTGCCGCAAGAGACTTCATGCTTGCCCGAGGAGCGACGGCCTGTTTTCCTTTGGCAGCGCCGCTGGTAGCTGGACGGGGGACGCAAAATATTGAAGTTATTGGCGCCGGCTCGCCGAGCTGTGGCTCCGCTTCGGTTTGAGTGACAGAAGGAAAGTTGTTATACCCGTTGGTGGCGATATCATCGTGTTTCTGTCTCTCTAGAATGCCATCTGTAGCCACCTTGGATACCATTCTGCCTTTTCGTTGAGCTACTGTCTGACTCATACAGTTGAGCACGAGGTTGAATGCCTCTGAAAAGTGTCTCCATTTTAGCGTAACCACTTGAATTGGTATCAGAAAGAAAGCCATGCTCGATGGCTATGCAGTTGTGTCGCAGCTCTCGCTCTAGCAGAGTGATACAGTCAGCAGGAGGAATTTGGTTAAACACAATATCCTCGGGAAAGAGCCCAGAGAGTTCTGGTCTCACTGCCATTAGCTAGTGCATATCTTCTATGTGACCGGCGAGGATCACCACAACCTTGCCCAGGTTGGCTGGCAACGTGAGAAAGTAAATTAGCTCGTCTAAAGCTTCAGCTGCATATTGATTTTGCAGAAACCGATGAGCTTCATCAATCAGGAGGACCCGACCAAGGCTCTCATGAAGCTTCCTTCGGGCTTTAGGCGCTGTTTGGCCTACATACTGGCCCAGAAGGTCTGTTGCCGAGCATTCAATGACTTCGGCAATTGATAGAAAGCCGATCTCGTGGAATACCTCTCCCATGAACTGCGCTGTCGTAGACTTGCCGGTTCCTAGAGAGTATGTTGCGTTAGAAGGTTAGGAATTCTTTTCTTAGGTTTCAGAAAGATTTTGGTATGCTTTCAAAGACGAATCGAGTCCGTACCTGGAGATCCTCTAAAAATGAATCTGGTGGGAATATTCTCTCTAGTATTCAGCCCGAGACTTTTCGCTCTGCTGTACCGCTTCCAATAGCGAATAAGTCTGTCAATGATGCTTCTGTGGATTCGACCACCGAACCTTTGGTGATAATCAAGTTCCTCCGGCGAAGCCTTCTTAGACTTTGGATTGATATCACAGGCTTCGATTACGCCGTCATATGTTTGTAATTCTGGTGGTAACTGCGACTGACGCTCTTCGTAGTTCTTCTTAGCTGTCGCAAGTAAAGCATCAACTTCGGCCGCATTAGAAAACCCAGAACGCAAAAGCGCCCGCTCCAACACGTCGCGTGCTTCTTTAATAGCGTCCTCGCTGGCGGTGAGTTCTTCATTCTGCAGCTTAAGCTGTAGTATGCTTTCCAATTCGTTAAGATTGAAGTTGTTAAACCGGAAAGGTTGATCAGCTGAGAAGCGGCGCGAAAGACCAGGGTTCATGTTTTGAAACATGTCGCGAAGCCTGTCCTCTTACCCAACCAGGATAATGCAGCGATCCTCTCCGGGCATTCCCTGTACTATAGATACAATAGTATCTATAACACCAGTCTTATATGAATCTTGGCCTTTATGAGGATCACCTGCATCAAGCATGTATGTCTCGTCAATAACCAATACCTTGCCAATTGTAGCTTCAAGGATCTTCTTTGTCTTTGCTTCTGAACTCCCCAGACTTTCCCTAATAAAGTCAGCTGGCGTTTTGCAAATAACTAATATTGATTAGCCAAATAAAGTTTACTTGAGATATACTATACTTACCATCACCGCGGCTAAGGTAGCCAAGATCGGCCAAGATTTGGCCATAAAGCTTTGCTACGGTCGTCTTACCAGTACCAGGAGCTCCCACAAAGAGGCATTTTAAAGAAAAGGTAAGAGGCCTCTGTTCGTTCAACTCCCTCTTGAAGTTGGCACTAATGAGACCAATCATCCTCTTCACATTATCTTTTACCTGCTTGATCCCAACAAGCTTCTGCAGCTGAAACCACGCTGGGCATTGCCTTGCTGCCTCTGAGGGGTCTGGACCTATGAGATCCTCTTGGGTGAATTCGAAATAATCAACGTCATTGTCTGCAATGGTATTTTGTTTCACAAGTCGCTGTACTTGTCGCTGTTGTATTCGATCCAGGAAATTCTCGATGGCACGTGCATTACCGAAGCTGCAACTCTCACGAGCCTGAGAGAGGCGGCGTATAGCGATGCGCATGTACAGTCCATCCAGGCCTCCTTCAACCTTCATCTGCCCCCCATATCTCTCATCAGCCTTGGAACGAAGGATACTCCAAAGTTGACCATCGTCAAAATCCGCAAAGGTAATGGTAAATGGAATACGGCTGGACAAGCCCGCATTATGCTCAAAGAATGGCTGCATATCGTCTTTATAACCAACGAAAATGACCACCAGACGGCCGATATAGTTTTCCATATATGTGAGGATAATGTCAAGAGCCCTCTTACCAGAGTAGTCCGCAATAAGCTGATAAGCTTCGTCGACAAACAGAACGCCACCATCATTGTTGTTTAGCATCTTTTTAATCATCCTCTTTGTGCCTTTTGCTCCTTTGGCTGATAATTTCACACCAGAGGTCTCTTTCAGTCGGTATGATGGTAATAACTTCATCTCGTACATGAATTCAGCATAAAGCCGGGCGACAGATGTTTTCCCTGTTTTGCAAAGGTATATACATGTTAGTCTGAATCTCTTTGTCAAGTACTCATTAATTCAATGATAGCCATACCTGTACCTGGGCTCCCTTGGAAAACAATATTGAATCTCTGTTTTTTCAAGTCTCTGCCTTGTTTCAAGCAAGTTTTGACCTGAGATTTGATGTCCAAAAAATGTTGTTTAACTTCTTCTAGGCCTTGGTAATCCATAAGCTTGTCTAGAACCGAACTCGCTTCATCATACAGTTTTTTTCTGGTTTTCCACTCCTGAGCGGCGCTGGACTGCGCAAGTTGAAACTGACGCTCCGGACGACGGATTTGGGGTGGGATAATGTAGGCACCGCAGACACCTGTATCGTCATTGATAGGTGAACCTAATGAGGCTCTAGGGCTTGCAAGAGTATCCACCGCTACTGGAGAGGAAGCTGAAGATGCAATGGCATCTAGGAATACCAAAGGGCAGTTGTTGCAATCGTTTGTCTCAATTGCAGAGACAACAGCATTCAATGAGGGTTGGGAGCTGATATGTAAACCTTCGTTTTTGATGGTCCCATGAGTTGTCATCTTGGGCGGGGGGTCGAAGCCAGGAACAAGTTAGACTGAATTTGATGTGGCACTTGCGTAATTTTAGAGACAGGCCTCTACTTGAAGAAAGGGAATTAAGTCAAAGGGCACGGGAAGATAGTTAGACCTTGTTAGAGTACAACAAAAAGAAAATGGGAACATCGTGGGACATTTATCTATCAACATAGGCATTATTTCTACTAGATTGAACAAGAAATTGTCTCTACTAGATTGAACAAGGAATTGTCTCTGCTGGATTGAACACGGCATTTGGCAAGGCTTTCGCAGACAAAAACCATACATTGTAAACACAAAGAATGAACAATAGTTGGTGAAGCATGGCATGATTTGATTAGATATTGTAAAGCATGTTCATATGCTGCTATGGCCTTAAGCCACAAGATGATGTTCACAGCCCTCAGCCCCGAAATCCAA
The DNA here is from genome assembly GCA_030708095.1 of Trichoderma sp. CBMAI-0020. Classification (NCBI taxonomy): domain Eukaryota; kingdom Fungi; phylum Ascomycota; class Sordariomycetes; order Hypocreales; family Hypocreaceae; genus Trichoderma; species Trichoderma sp. CBMAI-0020. The sequence continues at coordinate 3,970,765 of JAJNCI010000001.1, forward strand.
GCATGGTATCGCCTGAGAAACTTTTTTGAACACTTGATTGGATGTTGTAATCTCTGGCTACTTGCATACGTACAAGCGATATGAGGTCTACAATACCACACTAGATATGGAATACCCTAGGGTAGGTATGATCAGGCAGCTATGGTCTCTCCGCTTGAACGGCTTCTTGCCCGCAGTCGTTAATACGAAACAAATAAACAAACAAACATGGTCTCTCAGCCGATTGGTCCGCAAAGCTCACCGAATTAGGCATTTAGACCCTACATAATGCAAGTCTGCGCGTCAATACCTCCCTCATCATTGGAAAGGTTGGTCAGCTATCTACGGATTACAATGTATACATTCAAGTGGCCGTGATGTAATAACGAAAGTAAATACTACCCACCTAATCTTGTCCAGAATGCTCATCCACTTAGGCAATTTGGCTTTGCACAATGCTCGCCCGCGTGTCAATATTTCATTGGATAAGTTGGAAAGATCACTAAGAAACACAGGGAAGCATAAAAACTATATAATAATATGTGCCTTGTGTGGCAGTGTCGATGGCCCGCCTCTGACACCAGATGCCATATTCCCTTCGACCACCAAAACTGGCGTAACGTGGTCCATAGAGAAGCTGCACTCCGGCCGCTACGGCCTGTGGACTGCAATTCTCACTGGCGTTGGTGTGGCTGCTAACGTCAGCCATGACTACTCTGCTGAACAACTTTACGTCTTCGACGCAATCGACACCACCGAATATATTCCCACGTCAGAGTATCTGGCACGCAGCATGGCCTCCCTCCCAGTCGTCAGCTTTCTAGAAAAAGCCGTTTCTGAAAACACCTATATATTACAACGATCAAAATTACACGTAGCACCCAGGTAAAGTCCATCCCTGGCTGGCCCCTAGGCGCCGAGCTCATAGTCGATCCGGCCTACGCCATTTCCCATATATGAAAGAAAAGGCGACCATCACTCTAGGTCAGGTTTCAAGGGGGTACAATGGTCAGCTTGACATAGCACTGGTACTTTTGCTACAACTCACGGCTAGCTGATTAGGCATCTGTGCAGTATCGGACCCATCCAAACGAGGCTGGGATACTACCTCGTAGTCGTGGCCTGGCACTACATATGCTGTGATACCACAGTAACTTAGGCTGTTGTCAACGTGGCGCATTGACATTCACTCACAAAGTATGTACATGCAGCATTTAATTTCGGATGCATTGGACTCCACGTTTAAAAGTTCGCGTGGCACGTCCAGAGTGGTGCGCTTCTGGCGCAAACTTCCTGCGTTAGGCACATTACCTACCGATTTGTATTCATCTTTGTATTCATTTGCGTTTGCGTGATTTGAACAAAGGGAGGCGTTAGAATTGGTAATATGGCTCACCGACATTGGTGTGCTAAGACCCTTTTGCTGTACCAGATGCGGCACCTAAGGAATCTTCTATACGTGTCTGGTCAATTCTCTCCAAGTGTGTAAATTCAGACGGAAGGCTAAGCTTGTGATGTCTGTAAAAGAAATTTAACTTCCAAGGCATTTGTGGCTAAAGGGAAACGCATACAAGCTATGGAATTACTGCATATATTCATAAATAAATATAATAGTTAGAGATATTAATAGGAGTCGGAATGCAGCACCACTTGCTTCCTTCAATAAGTTTCTAATATTCATGGCCTAATACCTATAAGCATTATATGAATGGTGATCTACGATCGCCAATAGCATTCGCCGCTTTTTCTCACATATCAAACATAGGAAAATAGATTCATCATAGACCCTTGCCGTTCGTGCCGGAGATAAACACAACAAGCACAGTAGCGTATCTGTATCCCATTTGGCATTTTTTCAATCAGCATCTGATCACATTAAACGCAAATTGACGTTCGGATAGTGGGTGATGATAACATACGTTGCGCCAGCTACAACCCATTCAACGGCTTTCACTTTAGTAATGCAACCCAAGGCAGCGATAAAAATAGCTGTTGTAAGGACGACGATAACCACTCTGTATGTCAGGTCATTGACGTAATTGCAAACGATAACAGGAGCAAGGAGGAGCGCTGCGATAAAAGGCGCCAGGAGGATCCGCGCGGCCTTCCTCAATGGTATATCCGCAATAATCACATTGGGGTCTCTCGAGACTGGTCGGCGGTATTTTCTTGCAAAGTTGTCTCCGAGTTTACCGATTGCTGTATATATTACCAATGACAGCGTTGTTTCTGCCCAAGAAATGCCTTCTGTAAAGCTGAAAAGGTCGTTCCTGTATAGGTAATCTGTTTCGTCTTGTATGAGGGCGTTTTTCGTTTCAAGCCAGGTTTGGAGATCCTGAATCTTAGAACTTGGAGAGTTTTCGAAGCTAAGCGCTCGCTGATGTCTTTCTAAGAAATTGTCTGCGCTGCTATTAGTTACTTTAACAAATTTTATTGAGATGGTGGTGCTCGGCAATACCATAGTCGCTCAAAGCAGCGTCGATCTTCTGAAGAACTTCTGTTCTGTATTCATTGTTGTCCCAACGAAAGCTTGCTAGATTTAACTGGCGATCTTCCTTATCGTCAATATCCTCTAGCTCCTGTTCAAGCTGGGAGAGCTTGTACTGTTTCAGTAGAAGTAGACGTGTACGCAAGATCGAAAACCGGCGGTAGACATGGAATGATTTCTCAGCGGCAAGAAGTGCCGAAAAACGAGGATATCCCCGGGGATAATCCTCGACTAGAATAAGCAAGATAATTAGTAGTGTGATCTATAGGTATCAAAGAGAGTATTTAACAAGGTCAACTGTACTATAAACGGTGCTAGACGCGCGTCTGATCTTTTGTCGCCAGCTAACGTAATGATCAGACTCCTGAGATAGAGAGAGTTTGCTTGACGTAGAGGAGTCATCGGGCTCAACGGTCGAGTCCGAGACAGAAGGTGAGCTGTTGCCGCTCATCTTAACGGTGCCGCCAAGTGAGCATTTGACTTATGTGTTGAATGTTCGGGGTAGGGTTGTAATTCTACGCATGGGGACGAGTTTAAAGATACCGACAGAGAGTAAGTATCGAAGTACATGAAGGGCGGTGGACACCCAACGCTGACACCCAACGCTGACACCCAACGCTGGCCCCCAACGCTGATACCCAACAACAGTCATATAAATGTAACGTCGGTCAGGTAATATATAAGTGTGTGGCTTTCCCCTCGTTTCAGCCTGCTTTCTTTCGCCTTCTTCTACTACCATCCTCAAAATCCGTGCAGAAAGAACATACCAGGATCAACGAAATACTATACCTTCAACATGCAAGTTTCTTTTCAAAAGTAATACAACCCAGTCTAATTTTCCAGCAGGGCCGCTATAAGAAAAAATGTGTCTGAGAGTGTAAGTGTAGTTCTTTTGGTCTGTGCAGTATTTCTAATTGTTGAAAGTAGTCGGAGTATCGGCTCAACGATAGAGTCTATGCGATGCATGGCCCATACACTGTAATTTCTATTGCCGAAAAGTCGTATACACTGAAAAAGGAAAAAGATCCAGAAAAAAAAGCACCGCAAGGAGATGTGGTGGATGAAGGAACACATGTTGCCAAGTCAGAGAATATCTATACGAAGAAAGGTTCGAATCAGAAGGAAGTCTTTGAGATATGTGGCCCATACACTGTAACTGATAAAAAGGTGATGGTGTCGTATCAACTGGAAAAGCTAGTAGAAAAAGGGAAAAAAGGAGTGAAAGATGCAGAGGAGCGGAAATGGGTTGACGAAGATTATATTTATATGAAGGAAGGATGGGAGGTTTATACCCATAAATAAATCTCTTAAGGGATCTTTTCTCCTTAATTATTCTCATTTTTGCTTTCTTATGAAGGATTTGAACCTTGTGCAATTGTAACTGTGTCCACGAAGTATATGAAAGCAAGTTCAGCAATAGCAGATGTATTACAATTTGGTTCACTGTAACAGTTGAAACCTTTATAAGCAGCTGGTTCTGTCACAGTAATTGCTATAATAGTGATTAGTTGACCTCCCTGACTTAACGGTATAACGGACTGTTACAAGATGCAATTTTACTAGTGCCGACTTTTTGAGTTACATCTTACCAATACCTATACTCCAGCCTTTGGTTTCTATCATCTTCTTCAAACTCTCCAAGTACTATTATTATGTTCCTCCGCAGCAGGTAATATGCTTGGTATTGCCTGAGCTGCTACCTCGACTGCCCTTTATGGCATCTTCCCACTTATTGTAAAGGGTCCTGGACGCCAGCCAAATTAAACTGAATATTAACCTAAGTATACTATGTGCTAGATGCTACATTTTCCAGCTGATTACTTTTAGCTATCTTATAGAAATATACTATGTAGGTAGTTCAACATTAAATAAAACAATAACCGTAACAACCTAATGATTTTTGTGTTATAGACATTACTGCATAATTAAACTCTGTTAATATTCATTATCTTTATCCTCTTTAATCTCCTATACTTTAACCTCTTTACTCTCTTTATCTTCTTCATCTTCTTCACTCTCTTCATCATCTTCATCCTCCTCATTCTCCTCATCCTCTTCACTTTCTTCATCTTCTTCACCCTCTTCACTTTCTTCATCCTGTTCATTGTCTTCATCCTCTTCATCCTCTTCACTTTCTTCATCCTCCTGATCCTCCTGATCCTCCTCTTCACTCTCTTCGCCCTCTTCACCCTCTTCACCCTCTTCATCTTCTATATTCTCTTCATCCTCCTCATCCTCCTCACTCCCTTCATCGTCTTCACCCTCTTCACCCTCTTCACCCTCTTCATCTTCTTCATCTTCCTCATCCTCCTCATCCTCCTCCTCCTCCTCCTCCTCCTCCTCCTCATCCTCCTCATCCTCTTCACTCTCTTCATTCTCGTCATCCTCTTCATTTTTTTCATCCTCCTCATCTTCTTCACTCTCTTCGTCCTCCTCATCCTCCTCGTCCTCACCCCCCTCTTCATCCTCTTCATCCTCATCCTCCTCTTCACCCTCTTCATCTTCTCTATTCTCTTCATCATCTTCACTCTCTTCATCCACTCCACCCTCTCCATTCCTAACATCCTTTTTATTATCCTCATTCACTTTACCCTCATCCTTTTTCTCATTTTCATCTCCTTGCCTCACATCCTTCGATTCATTTCCTCTCTCCTCTTTCCTCTCTTCATCAACTTCTGCCGCTTTATTTCCTTCATCTTGATGTTCATCTGGTTTAGTAACGTGTCTCATTTTGGCCTTGTCCTCTTCCTCCCTCGACTCAACTACACCATCTTGGTTCTGCTCTTCATCGTTGCCTCGGTTCTTCTCCCCCCCTTCCTCCCAGTCATTGTCCGAGTCCCACGAGACCGAGCCGTGGTGATCCCAGGCATCGTAGTAGCCATGGTGCCTTTCGTCGTCGCCGTCATCGGGACCGTCGTCGTCCTCGACGCTGCCGCCGTCGTCCCGATCGTGGTTCATGTGCTTCCAGTCGGTGACGTCCATGATGATGGCGGCTTGGTCCATGCCGTAGGCGTCCTTGAGCTCCTTCCACTTCCTCTCCTCCATCTTGCCCACTTCCGTCATGTCACCGACATGGTGATAGTGGCCGATGAGGGAGTCCATAATGCGGATCTTCTTCGGATGGCCGACCGGCAGCTTCGTCTCGGTGTCGTAGCAGCGTAGGACGTCTCGGAGCAGAACGTCGCCCATCTCTTGCTCTTCTTCTCCCTCCCTCTCCCCTTCTCCCCCCCCCTCTCCTTCTTCTCCCTCCTTCATGTAGAGATTACCAAGATAGGTCGACGCTTCCAGCGTGAGCATGTGGGCGCTCCCAAGTAGGTCCCTAAGACCATCTCGGCTCCCCCTTATCAGGTCCTTGGCGCTCTCACCTTCGTCCTGCCCCTCCTGCTCCTCGTGCTGCTGGTAGGACGCATCTAACTTCAGCTGCCCAAGACGGAGCCGGGCCTCGAACCACTTTGTCTTGGCAGCCGTGGCCGCCCTCGTCTCGGCTTCCGTCTCTAGCCTCCCGGGCTTTGGCTCACTCAGGCTCAGAAAGCCAGTGAGAGCTTCCCGGATTTGCTCGTACGCCTCGTCAAACTTCCTCATCTCCCGGTAGACGCAGCCCAGACTGAGTTTAGCCTCGAGTAGGTGTAGATGGGCGTCGCCCTTGTGGTTCGCATCTCCACTGTCGAGAGCGGCGAAGCCTTCCACGGCGAGCTTGTACTTGCTCAGGGCCGTGGCCTTGGACCGCTTGCCCGGGATCAGGGCGCAGACCTTTGCGTAGTCCATGAGAGCCAGCAGCGTGGTCTTGTCCGTCAGTTTACTCTCTAGCCCGCCCTCTTCTTGCGCCTTGGCGCTGGACTTGGCAGCCATGTTCTTGAATCCAGTGTAGGCCTTCTTGTACATCTCCTGCGCTTCGGCGAGCTTGTTCATTTCGAGGTGGATGGTGCCCAGCGTCTGGGCCGTGCTCGCGGTCTGCTTGTGGCTGCCCCCCAACGCCTTTTCGGATCCTTGGTACGCCCACTCGACCTTTTCCCTGGCCTCCTCGAGTCGTCTCTGGGCCAAGTACACCTTGCCAAGCAGCCAGCTTGCGCGCAGCGTCTGCGGGTGGTAGGCGCCGACGCTCCCCCTCAACTTGTCCGCGGCCATTTGGAGGAGGGTCTCGGCCTCGTCCTTCTCATCGAGCCTCTCGTATATTTCGCCCAGCTTGCTCGCTGCCTCGAGGTAGGTCAGGCTGTCCTCGCCTTCCAAGATTTTGAGGCTCTTGAGCGCCAGGTCAACGCGTTTCGCGGCATCAGGGAGCTTCCTCTTGTCCTCGAATACCCTGCCGAGGAAGAGCCTAACCTGGCATTCGTCGAGGTCGTTTCCCGCCTCGGTCCTGATTCTCTCCAGCTGCTCGATGATGGCATTGAGGAGCCTCACCGCGCTGTCCATGCCGTTCTTGCCGGTGGAATAGACGCTTCTGGCGCGGCCCAGCTTGGCCTGGATGCTCAGGCGGATCATGTCCTCCTGCGCTGCGTGGCCCTGCGACTGGGACTCGACCTGTGAGAAGTACTTCTCGGCCATGTCCAGTCTCGGCGGCCGGCTGGACAGACTGTTCTGGCCCAGCGCGTTGAGGATGGACAGCCGCAGCACGTCGGTGCCGGCATTGTTCGCCCTGGTGACGACGGCCAGCGCGTGATCAAACTGCCGCTGGGCGTCGTCGAACTTTTGCTGCTTGGTGAAGAGCAGGCCGAGGTGGTAGCGGACCAGCACCAGGACGATGTGCTCGCGCTCGTCCTCCATCTGATACTCCAGGGCCGTCTCGCCGTCCCTCAGGGGACGACCGAAGCGCTCGAAGAAGCCGGCCAGCGCGCGCATCAGGTAGAGCTGGGCGTCGGCGAACTTGGACCGCAGCATGCAGTTGACGCCGAGATGCAGGGCGGTGATGGGGATCAGCAAATGGTTCTTGCGGAACATGGTATCGAATCGCTTGAGCGCGCGCTGGTAGACGCCGGCCGCCCGCTCATCCCGCCGGCTCTTCTCCTTAAACACCTGCGACATGCGGCCGACCCAGAGGCCTTCGAAGGCTTCAATCTCCTTTGGCGCGCTGCCGAACCGCCTGAGCGCTCGCCGATACGTCTTGGCGGCGCCGCCAAAGTCGACGCCTCCGACTTTGAGGAGCGTCAACTCCGTGATGGAGTCCAGCTCCAGCCGGTACCACCCCTGGTTGGCCTTGGCCTCGTTGCTGAGCTTTGCTGCTGACGGGGCGTCTGGGCCCTGAGCAGCCTCCTTTTTCGCAGTGCCTGGCCTGAACCGCACCGGCCGCTTGCTCTCCCTTTCCATCTTCTTCTTCCTCTCATCGCACCCGGCCAGCACGTCTTCGAAGAGCCCCTTGGCCTCCATGACCTCCTCCCTCCCGAAGCGGACACATCCCAGAGCGTGCTTGGTTTGATAGAGCTGGAAGAGCTGCTGGCTGTCCTTGGCCTCGATGGCCTCGTATGTCTCTATGACGTAGCGATAGATGTAGCTGGCCCCTTGGAGATTGTCATTCTCGACGTAAATGTCCCCCAGCATCTTCATGCCGGATGTGGTCACCGTCGGGTGATCCTTGCAGAGAGCACGGATGGCCGCCAGGTCGTCGAGCTGGAGGGCGACCTTTTTCTTGACGAGATACCGGGCCGCATTTTCGTTCCTCTTAGTCATGGCGAGGATGAGGCCCCTCTCGTGGTGTTCTTCGTTGGCCTTTTGCCTGTTTTCCCGCCCGGGCCAGATGTTGACGATGGGCCATTCCGGGGGGCTCTCCGGCGGCCCTTCCTGTTGCGTGGGCGTCTGTACCGAGGCGAGATCATCGCCCTGCTCGCCGCCGTGGTCGTCCTCCTCGTCCTCCTCATCCTCCTCATCTCCCCTTACAGACTTGTCGTCCTGCTCGTCGCATACGACATCGCAGAAGTCGTCATACATCTCCAGCGCCTTGTCGGCTCGCATGCCCCTGCGATGGCTATCGCTGCCGCCAAGCCGAACGTTTAGTTTGAACCAGTCATCGGCGTCAAAGGCTTCGGCGTCGTGCGTCTCGGTCACGGTGCCAATGTAGCGACACTTTAGGACGGGCCCGTCCCTGATGAGGCTGATGGGCACGACCAGGAGGGCGAGGGGCTCCCTGGCGCTCGGATCCTGCCGCAACAGCAGACAACGCTCGTGATGCCGGAGGGCAATGTTGACCTTGACCACCACGGCGAGGTCGCTCCCAAAGGGCTTGATGTTGACGTCAACTTCGCCCGGCTCAAGGCACCGGGCATGGAACGGCCCCTCGATGGCGCCGTTCTCATCAATGTCCAGCAGGGCTCGCGACCTCGAGCCGGCGCCGCCGCCCACATCGGACGACGTCCCCGGTGGCATATCGTCGAGCGTGGCCGCGCACCAGGAGAACTCGCCGCGGTCACGCATGGTCGGCTTCCCGTGCAGGATGCAGCTGTAGGGGATCTTGCCCAGGTACCCGAGGATCTTGGACGTGATGATGCTCTCGCCGACGGTGAAGTCGCAGTCCGGGACGCCCGTCAGCAGAGCGGCGATGATGGTGCGGTCGCGGGCCCAAGATGTGCTGCGCGGCGACAGGATAGCCAGCAAGTCGCCGACATCGTTGATGGAGGCGCGCAGCCGGCGGATCAGCGTCGTCGCCAGCCAGTGCGCGCGCGACGCCACGGCGGGCGAGGCGGCGAGCACGTCCTCGTCCAGATCCTTGATCACTGGGTCCTTGACGCTCGGGTCCGGGTTCCCGAAGAGGACCTTGACTCTCTTGGACATGGCCAGCTCGAGCGCCGTCCAGCCGCGCGTGAACCAGGTGGAGAGCACAATGGCGAGGCACGGGCTGCCGTCGTCGCTCCACGGGAAGTTGATTAGGTAGCTGTCGTGGACAACGGTGTAGCGGGCGTTGGCGTAGTTGGCATGCATCTGGTTCAGGGCCTTGCTGCGCGCGCGCGGCTCGTAGGGGATCGAGAGCGCATCCCACCACAGGCCGTTGCAGCCGAGCTCCCTGGCGATGCCGGAGAAGAAGTCGAACAGGCACGAGTTGACGGTGCCGACCTCCTGGACGCCCACGCCCGTGCCGTCGGACCACACGTGGGAGATGGCAATGTAGGCGTCCCGGGGCCCGCTCAGCCGGAGCCCGCTGCAGAGCCAGGCGGTGCTGTTGCCCAGCTCCACGGCCGTCTCCAGCAGCTCGACGGAAAACAGCCGCTGCGCGCACGCCTTTGCCGCGCGGGCCGCCTTCCGGCCGCCGGGCGGCTCCCGGGGCTCCACCGCTCCGCACTTGTGGAGCTGCCGCACCGAGGAGCTGTTCATGTGCGACCACTGGCACTTGCTGGGCGTGCAGAAGTCGTGGCTCTCGTGGCGCAGGCTGTCGCGGTGCGGCCGCAGGGCCTTGATGATGTCCGGCAGGTCGCTCTGCCGCCGGTCGCTGATGCCGACCAGATTCCAGAGCCGCTGCTTGCAGAGCCCCATGGCCTCGACCTCGCGTGCCGCCCACTCGATGGCCGGCAGCGACACTGTCGACGGCAGCAGCCGGTGGTCCCAGGCCCCAAAACGCCGCGGCCCGATGCCAATCTGCGACTGGATCTTGGCCATCCAGTAGATGAGGTTGGCCACCTCGGCCAGGTCGACGCGGTGCTCCTCCACGCCGGCGCCGTCGAGAAAGGGCAGGAAGCGCTCCCGGCTGTGGTCGAGGTAGGCCTTGAGCGTCATACAGCAGCCCGAGATGGCCCGGGCGATGTGCGTGTGCGCCTGCGACAGCTCGTGCTTCTCCCGCATGCTGGCCTGGCACGACATGGAGACGAGCGCCCACTCCCGGAAGGCCGCCCACCGACAGTCGGGGGCGACCCGGTCCATCCTGGCCTTGTCCTCGAGACACGAGCTCCGCAGGCACTTTTGGAGGCGCGCCTCGATGCAGAGGTGGGCAAGGTGCGACAGGAAGCCCACCTCGGGCTCCGTGAACCGGAACGAGGGGTTTGCCGCCCACATGTGGTCGTGAGGCGCTCCATTGGCGCAGGCGGAGTCGTCGTCGGTGGGCTCCGCAACGGCCAGGAGAGCGTCGTGGGGGCCCACCTTGATCAGCGCCGTGGCCGGTGCCGAGTCTTGGCCGCGCTCGCCCCTTGTCGCCCGATTGTGCTCGGCGTCATCGTCGGAATCTGAATCGTCCTGGTCGCTGTCAATGGGCCCGGTCAGGATCTTGTGGTAGGCGAACGCCTCGGCCACCGTGATGGGCACGGGCGGCGGGGCAGACTCGGACTTGTCCTGCTCCTGCAGGTCCAAGAGACAGTCGTAATCGGCCTTGAGGTCGATCTCATCCGATGGTTCGGCTAATAGAGCGCCGACTAGGGACATGGTTTGTAGTAATTTTCAGATTGTAGACAAGCCGAAAATGTCACATAACGTCAAGATGACAGCAAGAATGAAGACGTATTGATGAGTGATGATCTCTGTCTTTGGCTCCTTCCCCTTACCATTTTTCTGAATAATGTCTTGTTATCCTTTTTATATGTTTGGGTAGTATTCTTGTATCCATCATGCAAATGCACCGTCCAATAGTCAGATATCTGTGCCATGTATCCACATATTGCAGATGCCCAAAGTTTCCAGCCTGATCCAGACAGTAATAGTCTGCTGCGGAGCTGTGAGTCGTTGGCTGAGGCAGAGAGAATACTGGTGCATAGCACACCGAGCGGGAGGTTCATTGGCTACTTATATGATGAACGACACACTCCCCACTCTGTGCCATGCCACGTTCTGCTAAAGGTATTACTATTGATGCCCGACCAGAGACGGCTGAGCGTCACCCATGTCCACATCAGTCCACGATGGGAAATGGGGGCGGCCAATCGCACGCTATATGACTACATGCAGTTGAGATTGATGGCTCCTACGCCTGCAAAGGGGTCAGTCTAGCTTTATAATATCAGTTCCCTTGCATGGCAAAAGTTTAGCTCGCATACATATTTATGTAGGTAGTAATAATATGCGAGCGACCTCGACGGCGTGAGATGGGAACATGTCCCTTCCTATTTGCTTAGGCTGATATTGGAGCGCTTACGTTCTGTAATCTCCCTCTATTCCGCCTCGCGCTACCGAGAATGGATATAGCAGCTCCCGCTACTGTCTCGGCCTCAGCTCAGAGCAACGGTGGACTATTGCTTGGAACGAACAATGGGGAATTGCACGTGCACCTTTCCAAACCGAGCACGTCCAGTGATGAAGGTAAGCAGCCTTGGAGATGTTGTGGCAGATGAACCAATCTTTCAGGCTGAGCTCTCGGCATCTTTTACCAGAGAGGCGTATACCAAATCACTTACATGTATCCTCGCAGATGTGGATCACTATGGGATATGCCGTGACAACCTCCACAATCCCGAGATGGACCGCCGGAGGCTGATACGCATCAACGGCAGGAGGGTGCCCGGGACATGCGAATGGATCCGGGACAACGTGCTCTATCGCTCGTGGTTGACCTGCTCCCAGCCGAGCTCGGACACGCCCTTGCTCTGGATCAGCGGGGGCCCTGGCATGGGCAAGACAATGCTCTCCATCTTTGTCATCGAGGAGCTCGAAGCGCGAGCAAAGCAAGAGCCTTCAGTGACGCTGCTGTTCTTCTTCAGCTCGACCACCGAGGCGGACCGCAACACAGAGGTCGCCATCCTCAGCGGGCTCCTGTTCCAGCTCATCGAGCAGCACCCCGGCCTGGCCAAGCACGCCTCCTACTACCTGAAGCCCAGCCACGCGGTGAGCTCGCTCGCCTCGTTCGACACGCTCTGGCACATTTTCGAGAGGATCCTCGGCGACCTCGCGCTCCAGACGGTGCAGTGTGTCCTGGACGGACTGGACGAGTGCGAGAGGGAGTCGGCGGGCTGGCTGCTGACGGCGCTCGAGGGCCTGGCGCGGTCAAGCGTAGGCAGGTTCCGGCTGCTGGTGCTAAGCCGGGAGATGGATGGCCTGGAGGCCTTCACGCGGCTGCGGCTCGATCTCAACAACGACAAGCCGCTGGCCAGCGACATTGAGCGGTGCATCGCCGACGGCGTCAGGAGGCTTTCCCGCCTGGACGGGATTGCGGCGGCGACGGTGTGTGACATGCTCCAGGCCAAGTCGGACGGCACCTTTCTCTGGGTGGGCCTGATTCTCAAGGAGCTGGCCAAGAAGAAGACAAGCCAGGATGTATATGCGACGATACACAGCCTGCCCAAGGGCCTGAACAAGATCTACTCCCGCATCCTAGACCAGATCCAACCCCAGCAGCAGGACGAGAGCGCGCGGCTACTACGCTGGGTCGCCACGGCGATGCGCCCGCTGCGGCTTGAAGAGCTCCAGGGGCTGCGAGGGCTGGCGGGCTGCCGCGATGGGCCGGGATACCTCGTTAGCAGCCTCCAGGCGTGCCGCGAGCAGGTGGCCTGCTGCGAGGAGCTGCTGAGAATCCACGACGGCGCCGTCCACTTCGTCCACCAGTCGGCCAGGGACTATCTGCTGGGCGTCGCCGAGCCGTTTGGCATCCGGCCCGAGGAGGCGCACCTCGAGCTCGCCAGCCACTGCCTGAGCTGCCTGGAGCAGAGTGAGTCGCAAAGCCCATCGCCGCTCCAAGACTATGCCATCATGCACTGGCCAGAGCACGCGCGGCAGTCGAAGCAGCATGCCAACAAGGTCCTGCAGCGGTCGCGGCCCTTCTTCCGTGACGGCTCTCCCCTGGGCTTGCGCTGGTGGCAGGAGTATCGCAGGGCCAAGGAGCCGGGAGCGGACGATGCGCCGCCTGGGGGGAAGATGTCGTGGCTGCACGTGACTGCCTACTTCGGGATCAAGTCGTTTGTCGACAAGACGCTGGCCGCCGACGCCTGGAGGTTCTGGAGCCGCAAGATCTCCGAGCGCGACGATCTCGGCCGCACGCTGCTCCACTGCGCCGCGAGCGGAGGCCACCAGGACATGGTCGAGCTGCTGCTGGGCCACGGCGCCGATGCCAACGCAAAGGACGGCCGGGGCGGCACCACGCTGATGTGGGCGGCGGCGCAGGGCCATCAGGGCGTCACGGACCTGCTCATCAGGCATGGAGTCGACGTCAACGCCAGGGACCAGACGAGGCAGACGGCGCTGGGCAAGGCGGCGAGGCAGGGACACCTGGAGATTGTGCGGCGCCTGCTCGATCGCGGCGCCGACGTCGAGGCCGAGGACGACCGGAGGCGAAGGCCGCTGGGACTTGCGGCGGAGCAGGGCCACGAAGCCGTCGTGGAGGCGCTGCTGAAGCAGGCGTCGCAGGTCGACAACCAGGACTTCTGGGGACAGACGGCGCTGATGAGGGCGGCGCAGCGAGGCCACGGCGCGACAGTCCAGACACTGCTCGGCCACGGCGCTGACGTCCACAAGCGGGAGAGGCTTGATGGGCGGACGGCGTTGATGATGGCTGCCGAGGGCGGGCACAGGGCCATTATCACGCAGCTTCTAGGGCACGGCGCCGATGTCAATGGCCAAGAGAGGGGCGGCGGACGCACAGCGCTGATGATGGCCGCCGGGGCAGGGCACGCGACAGTGGTTGAGGAGCTCCTCGGGCACGGCGCCGACGTCGACCGGCAGGAGAGGAGCGGCGGCCGGACGGCGCTCATGTGGGCTACGGAGCGTGACGAGGAGCAGGAGGCCGTCGTTCGTCTCTTGTTGGAGCACAACGCCAGCCTCGACAAGCGGGACTGCATGGACGGACGCACGGCCTTGATGAGAGCCGTCCTGCAGAATCACGCGATGGTGATGGAGCTGCTGCTCGGCGGCGGTGCCGACACGAGCGTCGACGATGAGGCTGGCGTGACACCGCTGATGCTGGCCGTTGAAGGAGGCCACGCCATGGCGGCGAGCCGGTTGATCGCCGTCGGCGCCAACGTCAATGCGCAGGATCGCTCGCGCAAATGGACGGCCTTGACGCGCGCCGTGGAGCGGAACCACGAGCAGCTCATCTGCCTGCTGCTGGACAACGGCGCCGAGATCGATGCCCGGAGCACTCCGCAACAGGACACGGCGCTGATCACGGCCGCGGAGGAGGGGCGCGAGGCCATGGTGCGGCTGCTGCTCGACCGCGGCGCCGACATCGATGCCCGCGACTGGGCCGCCCGGACGGCGCTGATGAGGGCCGTCGACAGGGATCAGGAGGCGGTCGTGCGGCTTCTGCTGGAGCGCGGCGCCGACAGCAACGCCAACAGCTGGGAGGAGGGCACGGCGCTGATGCGAGCGGCGCGGCGTGGCAACTCGGCCGTGGTCGAGCTGCTGCTGGCGTCTGGCGCCGACGTCGATGCCAAGGACCAGTTCAGGGGGCACGACGCGCTCATGGCAGCCACCACGGCCGACCACGCGCCTGTCGTCCAGCGGCTGCTCGACCACGGCGCCGATGCCAATGCGCGCGGCCTTCGCGGCGAGACGGCCCTGATGGCCGCGGCCGAGCGCGGCAACGACTTTTCCACGCTGCTCCTGCTCTCCCGCGGGGCTGCCGCCGGCGCGACCGACTTGGATGGCCACACGGCCCTGGCGAGGGCGTCGCAGCGAGGCCACAGGGCCGTCGTCGCCTTGCTGAGCTCGGCCCAGTCAGCGGACCCGTCACAGCGGTTTGACGAGAAGAGCAAAGCAGGCTGATCTGGCATGAGACTCCCAGTGGGATTTCAGGGGGCTGAATGACAAGAGCAAGGCGGTCATTGCCGGCAGTACTAATACATGCTGTATCTATAACATCACAGCTGGGCAAAGAGGACCTCTGAATTGTTGGAACCAGTAACGCAGTGATGTATTGATGATGATGAAGCCGAGCCCTGACTAACCAGGTTACGCCGCCGAGCCTTATGTGCTAGGCCGAGGAGTCGCTCATAATCACCATTGGCGTTGCCTTGCAACAAGAATCGCGGTGGTGGGTTCAAGGTTTCGACCAGGATCTGGCGTTGGGGCTGCAAGAGTGCACAATGTACATGAGCGCTAGATCCTACACCACAACAAATGCACACAGATGCAACATATGGTGTCTACATAGTCTGTTTGTCTACTGTGTTACTAACCCGGTTTCTACCAGCAGTCACCAAATCAATAATGGGCAGAAGATGGTTTCATAACGACGCTATAATAAGTTGCTGCGAAATACACAACTGGTAAGAGACTTGCTCGATAGACTGTATGTGGCGCTCTATTCATTTTCCACTCAATGGGCGCCGGCTAGAGTGCTAGAGTACAGGCAACTGAGCGAGGTTTATAACATCCGCCAAGTACATGCCCATGCCTGAAAATAGCGTACTATTTATTACAGCTACTTTTCCAAATGATAAACCACCACCTATAAAAGAATCAATGAAATCGACCCAACAACCTGGTTCCGCTGATACTCCCATAGTTTGCTCCCACAATGAAGCCCGAATTGTCGCCCGCAGAGACACGCACGTTGGCCAAGGGCTCGGTACGAACCCGCCTGTCGCTGCTCAAGGTCGGTCCTCTGTCTGGCTCATGGCCCTGGGCGTGGACTGTGCTGGGGATTGTGAGCAAGAGCTCCTTGGCATAGGCTGCTGCTGTCGCCGCCGCGTATGGCTGCCACGTCTTGTTTTTGTGCGAGTCTGCATAATCGCAAATGCCTAGACCCGCCATCCGTTAACCATGATATGCGACTATGTGGTCAGGCCGTCTCTTACCTCGAATCACCAGGCATGGGAAGCCATTCATCAGCCCGGCAGCTTCCATCTCGAAGCAGAGCACATCTCCGAGCTCGGAGCTCAGCTTGTCTCGTGCCCGACCGGACCTCATCACCATGTTGCCAGAGGCAATTATGCCATAATGAGC
The DNA here is from genome assembly GCA_030708095.1 of Trichoderma sp. CBMAI-0020. Lineage (NCBI taxonomy): Eukaryota > Fungi > Ascomycota > Sordariomycetes > Hypocreales > Hypocreaceae > Trichoderma > Trichoderma sp. CBMAI-0020. The sequence goes on from JAJNCI010000001.1 coordinate 3,987,011, forward strand.
CTTGACCTGGTTCTCTCCCCTGCCCGGCTTCCGCTTGACCAGCTGTTTCTGGTCGCAGGCCTCACAGGTCGGTCCACCCACATGGTCATAGTTGGATTCAAACAGCTGGTCGGGCCCCGCGTGGTCACGCCTGAAGTCGGAGAGGCCGTCGAACCGCGACAGGTGCGCCGCAAAGACGCTTCTCCCTCGGAGGCTCTGCGCCTGCATCTTGGCCAGCGCGCTCAGGAGGATCGTCGGCGGCGGACTGAGGAAGCCCGTTCTCGCAAAGCCGTCGGGCGTGCTCTTCCCAAAGTCGTACTGTATCACACCTCCACTCCTCGCCGACGGCTGGCTCACGACTACGTCGCCGAGGCGAATGTCCGCTATGACCCCGGGGACGCCTCCTCCAATACCGACCATGAGGCCGAAGCGAATCGAGGGAAACTGGGCCTTCATCCGGGCGGCGACCGCGGCGGCAGAATTCGTGCCCATGGAGCCAGTCGGCAGGCACGCAATCACGACATTGTGCTTGCCGATGCTGCCCAGCGTGTAGAGGCTATCGTCGTCGTGATCCAGAGCAAGGTCGCCGTGCTCTTCGTCGAGCAGCTGCCCCGCAGCAGCAAACTCAACGGAGAGGGCCGAGATCCATCCCACAGTGTAGGCATCGCGACTAAGGGTGCGTTGGGCCATGGTCATCGACCGAGGTCAAACCAGGATATAGTGAGAGGAAAACATAGATGCTTCGCCAGAGTGTCTCTGCTGTTACATATAAACTTTGGCTGATAGGCTATCTACCAGCGTTGGGCAGCAAGGCCCCGACATGGAGAATACGTGGCTCGCTGTCGGTCAAACACTTCTCACCCCCCCAATTTGCCCTCTTTCTTATTTTCCTTAATTTGCAGCGTCTTTTGACACAATAAGGGAGGGGCAATAGAATATCATCGCCATCGTCTAGGCCTATTCTTAACGCTGCCCATGTCTACATGTAAGACAATGATCGGTACATGTCTCATTTTTGGGTCATCCACCCAACTGTGTGGGATACAACCGACTTTATGCGTGACCGGTCGCTAAATGCTTAATTTCATTATGTGTTCAATCTTGTCCTTCATCCTGTCCCCAACATTGTGGCCCTCTTTGACAAATTTCCACCAATACTTCTGCTCTATAGCCTCACCTGGGGTCCTCTCTGCCGGGAGCTTCGTCAGCATGATTCAACTAGAGCAACAGATCCGGTTTCTCTCACTGGTAAGTATAAAATTCAGGAGCTCTCTCTCCCACGAGTCTCGGTCTTCGGACTGGCGAAGAATTGGATCGATCCACGCAGTGCGTTTCTCCTTGGTGTCGGGGTTCAGGCAGACGAGTGCGGAGAGCATGGACCGACGCGTCGTGAACTCGACGTCGATGCACTCGGCGCTCAGATGGCAGCTCTGCCGCAGCCAGTCCTGGACACACACCCGCAGAGGGTACACAAACGCGCTGTACAGGATGCAGAACATGAGCCACGCGAAGATGACGATGGCGTTCCAGTCGCGCAGGGCGCAGGATCCCACGCTCAGCACCCATTGGCCGGCGATGAGGAGCCGCAACAGCAGCCCGAGGGGGAAGCGGCCCGACGGCCTGGCGTCGACACGGCAGAGCGGCCTATTCAGCAGAGTGTTGAGCAGCTTGCTCTCGCCGTAAAAGGCGCACCAGGCAGTCCCGTTCAGGCTGTGGGTCGCAACGACCATGCGCGCGTGGTCGAGAGTGTTCGTATCCAGTAGCCGGCGAGGAGCATTCCCGTGCGTGAGGCCGATGGCGGCGCCCGTCAGCGGCATCAGGGCCAGGTATGCGGCAGCTATATACAGCCGGGCGTAGAGGGAGGCGATGCCGGCACCAGCCCAACAGAGCCATCCGAGGATAGACATCCAAAGGTGGGCACTGGCGATGGAAAGCCGTGGCTGGGGCCGGTCAAGGTTCTCCATCAATACAATCACCTTGAGCTTCTGTCTGCGTCCGCGGGGCGTCTCCTCGTCCAGCCACGGATTGGCGATGACCGTGGCCGGCCTCTTCGTCTGTCCACACATGAGCGACGTGGTGGGGGTGCTGGACGGGTACAGGTCGCCATAACGGCCGTCAATGCAGTGCAAGGTCTGGGATTGTCTCACAGAGTCCAGGTAGCAGGCGTCGGCGTTGTCGTTGGAAAACAGCGATCGCGCCATGGCCGGCGTCACGGGCCAGTTCCACAGAGGCACCGCGGCCGCGAGCTCGAGCGAATGCAGCTTTTCAGAGGCATCAATCAGCTCAATCAGGCCTGTGAGCGGCAGAATGCCCGCTAGCTGTGCGGCCCATGCTGGCAGCTCCCGGAGAGAGAGGGGGATAGACATCAAGGACGGGGAAATGACCAAAGTGCAAAGGGTCAAAATAGGATACTTGATGGTAAACTGCAACTGAGACCTGTTGAGTCCAATGAGAAGTTGACACAGACCAGCAGAAACATGTTGCTTGCCGGATGCAATTGTCCACTATTTATCGTCGTTCTAGCACCTGCAGCTGTGCCTAACAGTTGCCATAGGCAGACGGCAAGGCGCCTAAAGAGCCTCATGTAGGCTAGGTACCCATGCTGCGGAAGCGATAATAACATACATGTACTCCGTAGGTACAGTAGTAATCGCCCCAGAGATCTACATGTAGTCATCAATGATGTCTTGGAAAAGCCCAAGGCTCCACCTTGGGCACTAGGGTAGCTTCCGCAAAATCTACAGTAGAAGAGCCGCACGCTAGCCTGAACGGTACGCCAGGCTGAAGTGCTCCACTTGGAATGTCTGGCATCAAAAGTAAGGGAGTGTCTCCTGTCTATAACTTCCGTCTCATAGACAGACAGCCGTGTCGCTAACGGGCCAATCGCAGCTACAAACACAAAAAAGAGAACGTTTCTATGCGGAAGAAGAATTGACATTACTACGACATCATATATAAGCCTCCAGCAATCGAACGACATCCTCGCTGCCCCGCTTCCTTGCCACATCAATCGCTGTCTGTCCCTCGTGATTCTTCGCATGAAGAGTACATGTGCCCATAAACCCCATGATAATCTTGGCTGCGTTGGGACGGTTCCAGTACGCCGCTTCGTGCAGCGCACTCTGGCCGCCGGGCTGTTCCGCCTTGTTGGGGTCAACGCCCATGTGGAGGATCATCCTCAGCAGCCACAGGTTACCGCTCTTCACAGCCGCCGAGAGATCTGTGGTCGACGAGTATTGGAGACCGGGACGAAGAGTTGCTAGTGTCCAGCACCTTCCCCGACATCCACAGAGTCTCGGTTGCGCTTGGGCTTTCGCATGGCTTGCTTTCCTTGGGGCTTCCGAGCCTCTTTTGATGTTGGACTCTGTTTTTGTTTCGCAACCTCCGGGCTTGGGTTTGTGTTTGGGTTCCAGTCTACCAACGAGAGCTTCTCCCTTGGCCTGAGGATCCATTATCGCTTCTTCAATCTTTCCAATTGTCATGGCTTTCATCATTTTTCCAGCCTTTCCAATTGTCACGGCTTCCATCATTTCTCCAGCCTTCCCAATTGTCATGGCTTCCATCGCTTCTTCAGTCTTCTCAATCGTTATAGCTTCGATCTCTTCTGCAATCTTCTCAAACGTCATGGCTTCCGTTTCTCCAGCCTTCTCCACTGTAATGGCTTCCATTATTTCTTCAGTCTTCTCGGTCGTCATAGCCTCAATCTCTTCTGCCATCTTCTCAATCGTCATGGCTTCCATGGCTTCTTCAGTCTTCTCAATCGTTATAGCCTCGATCCCTTCTGGGATCTTCTCAATCGTCATGGCTTCCATTGCTTCTCCACCCGTCGTCACAGCACTGCTTGATATTTTCGCCTTCTTTTTGGTCCCAACTTTTGCCAGAGTGCCATCTTCTCTTGTGACCTTGGAGGCTTTTGATTTGGTGCCGGCCTTTTTTTTGCCTCCAGATTCTTTCGGGGGTGCCTTGGGGGGAGCCAAAGATTCCGTCGCAGATGCAGTCTCTTGTCCGGCTTCCTGTGCTCGTACAGATCCAAGTTTCTTCCCAGTTCCAACTTTCTTGGATTTAGATTTCTTCAATGGCCCAGATCCAATTTGGGGTCCAGCGTTGTTAGCCGTCTCAGACCCCCCTTCTGTCTTAGACTCCCCACCAAGTCCAGCATCCCCTGGGGTTTCAGACTTGTCCGCCTTGTTCTCTTTCGTTGTTCCAGTTGTATCTTGCTTTTTCGACTTCTTCAGCGCTTTTGATCCTCTGGCAGCTTTTGGTTCCTCCCCAGATTTTTCTCGTCCAGAGCTGGACGCTACATCAGCTTTGATGCCTGCGTCTGTCGTGTGAGATTCATCTCTGGCTTTCCATTCTCTTTCAGAACCAGATTCTCCGCTCATTCCTGACATTCCATACCCAGAATCTCTTTCTGTCTCAGCTTTCCTCTCGGTTTCAGAGCCTCTGTTAGATTCAGATGCTTCTTCCCCACCCAATCCCTTTGCCACGTGAAATTCCTCCCCAGCAGATCCGGCTGCGGGCGGCAAAGCCCCGTCCTCCTGCGACGGAAGCACCATCAAGAGATCCTTGGCGTATGCGGCGGCCGTCATAGAGGCAAATGGCCGCCATTCATTATTCTTGTGACTGTCCGAATAGTCACAAATGCCCCTGATGTGAAGAAACGGCAAGTCATTCGTGAGACCGGCCGCCTCCATCTCGAAGCAGAGAACTCCCCAGTCTTTTCTAAGAGAATCCCGCTTCTTAGCCTTCTTCATCGCTTTGTGGCTAGAGGCGATCTGGCCGTAATGAACCATGACATGCGATGGTTCCCTTGGTGTTCGCTCAACGATTTTCTTCTTATCACATGCCGCACAACCGTCCGCACTCTTCGGCTCCACGGCCTTATGGATGTAGCCTGATCGGAATAATCGATCCTTTTCGAGCCCCGGATACTTGATGGATTCCATGCCGGAGGAATTTGACTGGATGGCTTCATGTATGTATCGCCGCATGTTGCCCTTTCCAGCCTCATGGTCTAACTTCAGCGCTTTAATTGCCTCGATGAATACTGGAGGAGGCCCATTAAGATGACATTTCGCCACAAAACTGCCCTCTTCCCCCGTGCTCTTCTCCCACTGTACCACGCAATCTATCTCACCGTTAGTATGCACCTATTTTGGCGATGGAAACGACCAGGCTTACTATTTTCCCCATTGGGAAAGCCAACAACAACATCGCCAAGTCGAATGTCCTCCTTCGGATCGGGTTCTGGCTGCGGAGCACCACCGCCTACTCCCACAATCAATCTCAGCTGAATTTTGGGAAAGGATTTGGCCATATTGGATACAATTTCGGCAGCAAGGGTACCCTTAGACTCTCCGGGATGTGCCAAAACAACATTATGGTCCCCCATCCGGCCAAGAATATAGCTGTTGTCGTCAACATCATTTTGTGGTGGAAGCGACTCGTGTTCCTCGTCCAACAACGCCCGAAATGCCGCTACCCCAAAAGGTACAGTGGCTACCCATCCTATAGTGTAGTCGTCATACGTTCTTCTTGGTTATGCATAATTAGCAATTGCTTGGCTACTATCCCGCAGGAAGTAAAGGAATATCATACTTTCCAGTTGCCATTTCTAGGTTAATAGCGACCCTTGAGAGAGATTGCCCAGCGTGATAGAGTCGGCTTTTGTGAATGGAAAGGTATTTCCCCGGCCGACTGCCTAATCAACCCAGCCTATCTATCTATATCTATACCTTGGCTGCCTTGTGGACTCTAGATGTGATGGCAACGTCGATGATTTGGAGAGGTCAAGGCCTCGGCTATCAATGGGGTTGAATTGGCTCACAAACACTCTTCGATTTTGATAATTGTTAACCAATAAATAGCCTGAGCACAAGTGCTTTGTAAGCAGTAAGTCCTGCAGCTATAATTTCCACAAGTGCCATATTCAGCCCAATCTTCTTACTACCTACCTATGTAATATAACAGTCTACACTTGAGCACACAAAAAGGCCCTGATAGTACTAGTGGCCTCAGAGGCTGATCTTTAATAGAGGCAGGGCTTTATACTGGCAGCGACTTTGCCTACACCGCCAAAGCCTACCAGACATTCCACGGCATCTTGAACTTGATATTAGGTAGCTTTACAGCTTTCCAATGACTAGCCCCCCAGAGGCAGCCGCGCCTATTGGTCCCACTACATGCTAGTACATGCATATGTACACTTCCATGTATATTGCATTTATGCCAACGCTAAACGATGTATGCATTGTCGCCCAACGTCCGAGCCACAACGTGTAGATTCATGGTTGGCTCTATCATCACCGAAGTCGAGATAGCCACCGAACACGTGTTCTGATTAGCCGAGCAAAGCGACATTTTCTTCGGCAACGCGTTAATAAATAAGCCCAACGCCAGGCTTTTTGCAAGACGCAGACACTCTCCCCAATGAAGAAAACCGCAATGCATTAGCGTTATTGCCACGCAAGCACTCTTTTGAAATATGATGGAAAATACTGAGGCCATGTACCATTGCAGTTACCGACGTAAAATACCATTGGCTGGTTCAAGACAGAAGATGGAGGACCTACCCAAAAGTTCCTTCGGGCGTCTTTCTATGGGAAAAAAAGCAAAGTGGTATTAGTTACGCCCTTGAGTCGCACGCGAAGGGGGTGAGTTCAGGCTTCTGGTAGCCAGGCAACATTTGTAATTGAACCTCGCAATCACCGAGATTATGGGGATATGTCCACAGCATGTTTTCATGTTGTCAAGCCATGGTAGCTAAAAATAATTCTAGGGGTGTGCTTAAAGTCGAATACGTTATTGCGGATGGAAGCATAAACAGAGTGCGGCTCAAGCTGGGCGTTAAGACTTGGCCTCATAATAGAGCAACTCTGGTTACATGTAGTTTTGGTTAAATATCCTCGCTGCACCCTAGCTTTTCATTTCGACTTCATATTTCACACATGGCCTAAACTTCACTCTGGGCACCATAGGCATCCATAACCCTTAGCTGGCCAGCGCCATTGCTTAGCAACCATGGCAACAGATCCTTGCGCCGATCCTGACTGTCCCATATGCCGTACACGTACAGCCACCGCTACACCGAGTAACCTCCGTAAGCTATCTCTATATCTTATACTTTGAATGGCAGAGAATTGACTATGTGGTCTTTTAAGCCCTTGGTGCTGTGTTGTTAGGTCTCACTTTCCTTCCCTCGCTTGATTCAACATATTCTTTTCCTGCTATTTTTATAGCGGCTGTACTATTTGTGTTGAAAGACTACTCTCTTTTCCGACAAGAGTTGTTATGTGAAGGGAAACATTATTGTAAGTAACCGCGCGCAATGTCTTTTAATTCCCTATATTAACATAGCATAGGGGCCTTTATTATCGCCGCTATCCCACTTCTCTTTGAACCTACCCTCACGACAAATCTTCTACCGGCCAAGTTCATAGATGGGGAGCAGAATTGGATCCTCATTGCCTTGTTATTTTTGTTCTTCTTTCAATCGACTGTGAAACATAGCGCAGTTGCAGCCGCTTCTAACAGTGGTAGGTTAAGTGCAGAAACGTCTTTGAGTCAATTTTAACCATTACATAGGTCCGGGATATGTGTTTATTTTACTTGGCTTTTTCTTGCTACGAGGCCATTCCATCTTGCCGCTGGAACAAGGTCAATCAATCTTGCCTTTCAACATAAGCAACCCAGCCCATGTCCAATGTAAGTAGCATCCATCATATGCAAAGTGAAGAAGCTAATAAATGCTGGCTAGCTCTACTTCTGGCGCTTGGAACATATTATGGCTCTCCGAAACTTAGTTCCAGCTATAGGCCTGGCATTGTCGAATGTATGTTTTTTTCCCTCTAGAATATTATCCACCACGACAGTCATTGACTTTATCTTAGGTATGGTCATTCCGGCGGCATGGCTTGTTGCGTCCTCTTTTAGGGTTACTGAGGCTTTCTCCAGTCCATATTTCCAATGGATATTCCTTGGTATCCTGGCTCTAATTGGGACTATCTGCGCTACGATAAATGTAGCTGGCCCTTTGCGATATGGATATCGCAATTACATAATCCTCTATGTGAACCTTCGTCAAAAGATTCCCTCGTGGTCTCATTTCCCCCTCTTGTGGCTCGCTTTTCACCCGTGGACCGGGTGGTGGCTTCTTGGGAGTTCTCTCTGCGTAACGTGGCAGTATGTACGGGAGCATCATCGAGAGGTCGCAGCTGAGATCACCGACAACGCTGAGAAGGCCAAGATACGTGCCTCGTCGCTTTTGACCTGGGCCAGGGATGAAGCCGCAGCGGCAGAGAGATGCGAACTTCAGGTTCACCACTTGGCAACAAAAATGATGCGCGATGCCCTGTCTTCCCACTATGTCGGACTTGCAGGCTTCTATCACGAAGAAGCAGCGAAGCATTCACCTGAAGGGAAGATACGCTATGATGAAACGGCTGAGCTTACATCAAATTTCGCCATAAGAGTCACGGAAGATGCACAGAAAGCTACGGCGGCAGCTAGGGCCGTAAGGGACTCGACTGATTGTGTTAATAAACTCACAATCGATGCCAAATCCCTAGCAGCGATTGGGGATATTGAAGCAGCTAAATCAGTTGTGAGCGATCTCCAAGTGGCCCTGGAGGGCTGCGAGAAGAGTCATGGTGATGCCGTTGTTGCCAGAGAAAGCGCCCAGCGGATGATGGCCAAGTTTCACTACAAGAAATTCAATGAACTTCAAGAGGATGAAGATGAAGAGAACGAAGACCAAGAGGACGACCCACATACACATCACCCAAAAGAGTCTGATGAAGCCACTGATGCGCCTGGAGTAGACTAAAGAAGTGGAATACTACATGTACACGAGAGAAATATCGTTTTTAGAAGAAATACAGTGCTTGTGTGTGAGAGATGAATTGGCAGATTTTACGTGGGTCAGAGTGGATTTATGTCATTGTTGCGAAAATAACATGATCATGATGGCGATTTCATTCAGAAATCTCTAGGTTAAAAAAAATTACTTATTATTATAACTTATTATTAAACTTTTTTTATGAAGTTGGCATTACCACATCAGTGTTCCATGTTATTAGTAGATCTCAAATTAGAACTTTGCCGACCGCTTGGTTGCGGTCTATCTACTTATAGTTATATACGGTTCTAGCCTTCCAGATATCCTCCATTTACGAGCCTCTTTGGCAGTCGCCTCAGATCACCGCTTGTATCCATTTTGCGCCGATTGTTCTGCTGATAACATGAGCCACGTTGCCGCTACCCCTCCGGTCGCTGAACCATATGCTGATAATCTACCATAGTAAACACCCACCCAGCCTGTAGGGTTCTATACTTCATTGCCCTGCACCGCTTAGCCACAGTCTCAGCCAACCTGGTGCGGCCTAGATCTCTCTTCCTTTGCAGTGCCCAACGCAAGCGTCCGTCGAACATATCAATCGACATCGGTAGCTACCGAAGCCATCGATTTTGGGAATCCGTTTGCGCATCTCCAACATATTGATTGCTGTAGACGGCACGACTTGGACCGGGCCACGCCAGGGTTCGAAGCCGTATTGTTGCGATGTTATTCTCCGCAGTTTCTCGGATCTTCGCCAGTGGCTTCACCTGGTTGCAAAATGTAGCCTGGAATGTTTTGATATGCACACTTCTCGCTATGTCCACACATATTCTCTGGTCGACATGGTCTTCAAAAATCCAGTGCGTAGCCGAGTAGAGATGGTGTCGGAGAAGAGGATGGGCATCTGCTTCCTAGTCTAAACCTACATGTAGGCTCCATTGTCGATAAGAAGCCTCACCACTGCCTCATGGCCTTTCTGTAAGGCCTGTAAGAGCGGTGTTGATCCATCGTTATTGCTAGCATTAACGTCGGCTCCCTTGTTAATAAGAAGCTTTGCCGCTGCCTCATAGCCATACCATGAGGCCCAAAAGAGCGGTGTTGATCCATCGTTATTACTAGCATTAACATCAGCTCCCTTATCAATAAGAAGCTTCGCCACTGCCATATTGCCTTTCCATAAGGCCAGTGTGAGTGGTGTTAATCCATCTTTATTGCTGGCATTAACATCAGCTCCCTTATCGATGAGAAGCTTCGCCACTGCCCCATGGCCTTTCTGTAAGGCCCATAAGAGCGGTGTTGATCCATTTTTATCGCTGGCATTGACATCGGCTCCCTTGTCAATGAGAAGCTTCGCTACTGCCTCATGGCCTTTCCGTATGGCCCATAAGAGCGGTGTTGATCCATTGTTATTGCTAGCATTAACATCAGCTCCCTTATTAATAAGAAGCTTTGCCACTGCCTTATTGCCATTCCATATGGCCTGTGAGAGTGGTGTTAATGTATTTTTACCGCCGTCATTGACATCAGCTCCCTTGTCAATAAGAACCTTTACCACTGCTTCATTGCCATTCCCTACAGCCCATGAGAGTGATATTATTCCTTTTTTATCGCTGGCATTAACATCAGCTCCCTTGTTAATAAGAAGCTTCGCCACTGCCCCATAGCCTTTCTGTAAGGCTAATAAGAGTAGTGTTAATCCATCTTCATCGCTGGCATTAACATCAGCTCCCTTGTCAATAAGAAGCTTCGCCACTGCCTCGTGGCCATTTTCTATAGCCACCAGCAATGGAAACCTCCCGTCCTTGTTTCGCGAAGTTGCTGAAGCGCCGTGTGTCAGGAGCAAATTGACTATGGCAGTTTGACCCCTTCGTGACGCTAAGAGAATTGCCTCGTCGTCACGCTCGTCCTCGTCCTCGTCCTCGTCCTCGTCTTCGTCTTCGGAGCTCTTGTCGAATTCCGGTGATTTACCGGTATTGGCTCCGGCTTTGAGCAATTCTGAAAGAAGCTCCTCAAGAACATCATCCCCGTCCTTGTGATAGAGCTCTTTTAAAGCGAAATAGACAACTCCGTCGAGTTTGACATTTTTCTCCAGAAGCTTCAAGAGCAGCGTCTTATTTCTAATCATAATGGCGTGAACAACGAGCGCGGTCTGCTGCCTAAAAGTTTTGAGGTCAGCACCCGCCTCGATCAACTTCAAGATCACATCCGCGGCGTTCACTGTTAGGGCAATGGCCAACGGCGTCTCGCCGTCGTTATTTTCCGCATTGATGTCCACAAAGTGGTTCCTTCGGTGCCCTGTGTCTTTGTCTGGAGTAATACTTTGGTCAATCGCCTTGCATCGAAGCTGCCACTCGATCGATCGATTCAGCAGCGCGAGTGCCATATCTTGGTGGCACTCTCTGAGGGCGAGAAGTAATGGTGTGTTTCCGTCTGAGTCTCTACCATCAACTTCTATATCATCTTTCTGCAGGAGTGCATCGAAAGCGCTTTTTGAGCCAAGTGCAACCAGGACATGAAGCGGCGTTGCTCCAATGAAAGGCCACCCTATAGGTGCGTGGGCGTTATTAGGATCCATGACTCTCCATATATTCGCAACTTTCCTCAAGGTTTCAAATTGTTGACCCCATCGAATGAGTGGGAGGATATCACGTTGAAGGATTCCTTCCCGTTCCACCTCCCGAATATGGTGGAACACAAACCGCACTATATATGGTATCAATGGAAATCTTGCTGAGAATGTGCCGCGAGATAGCTGAGCCCCTTCTAACACCTCACTTAATGTCAAGTATCTGAGACAGGATCTCGATATCTCAAAGTGGCCAGCCCCGATTTGAGATTGAGAGGAATCCCCAAGTCTGACGTCGTTGAGAAACTTCCCGAGTATATATTCAGCGGCTGATTGGTGTATGAATTGAACTTCCCGATCCGAGTCTTCTCCACCAGGTTCGTATTGCTCCCAAAGCTCACGGGTGTTGAATTCCACCAAGCCCCTAGAAATGTGTCTAACATGCTTTTCGAAATCAACCAAAGTATCCGACCAGCTGTCGTGGCTTCTGAGTTCGGAGATAGTGGCGCAAATCATGTCTTTATCGGTAGCAAGCGCTTCTCGAAGCTCTTGTGCAGACAAAGGTCGCTGAGCAAATAGAACCCACTGGAATAGCTTGGTCATCTGATGATTTTCGGCTTCAGTAGCGCCGCTCAAAATGTCGTTGTATAGCTCATCAAGGGCTTCCGGTGTCGTTGTGATCTTCTCATATAGCTTTTCTAGCTTGGTACCAATTGTGAGCTCATCAATCGCCATTGCAGTGATCAAGACCATCCATTGGAATCCTCCTTGGGCCTTCAACAAGATCTCCTTCTCTATCCGCTGGCGCTTTGCTTCTGGTCGAATTTGCTTTAGTCGCTCTCGAATGACCGATCGGATGTCTTTGTCATTTCTCTCTTCCACAGAGATCGTTGAGATTGTGTCAAGGTCAAGGAGTGGAAAATGTCTGGAAGAAAAGCATATTTTTACCTGCGCTTCTTCGTGTTCAACGATATCCATGAGGTTTTTAAAGTATTTTAAGAGGCGTTTGGCATGATGTTGCCCACACTCATCAACTGCGTCGACAAAGATAACTACAGGCCGTCTGCTCGTCCCCTTGGTCAAAGTCTCAGACATGAAATCTTGAAGATCTTTTTCAGCCCAACACCATCTGTTCTGCTGGTAAGACCCGTACCGTTTCTCCTGTTCCATAAACAATTTAGTGAGCCGGGAGAGATACTCCGGAAAGGACATGAGCATGTTGTTTAGCAGCGCACGGAATACGCCCAGTAAGTTCTTCTGCAAAGGCGTTCCTCGACCGTGAATGAAAAAGGACACAACGAGCTCTCCGGACTTTCTGCGATTCATCATTGTAACGGCGAACTTCATGAGAACGGACTTTCCAGCCCCGGGATTCCCTTTGATCCAGAAAATGCCTCGTGATTTGTTCAACCAAGCTTGGTATTGCGAATCCTCAAGGAGCCACTCACAGGTGTCCTTTGCGGAATGAATTTCTTTGTACCTGTGTTCCTGTTCTCGAAAAGAAAGCGACCTGAGACATTCTATGCTAAGTCAGTGACTTGTTGCAAACTATTCTCGATCTACAGACCAATATTTTCATCGGAAAGCGATACCGATGCTAGGGGAGTATTTAGTATATCGTATACACGTGTGTAGAGTCAGGGCTGGTTACGCACGACTATTTCCAACTTCTGTGCCCACGGCGACAGGTTTGCCCCGTGATCCGCTTATCAATGGCCTTAAAGCGACCCGAACACGCATGTAGAGCTCGTCATATTCGTTGTTATATTTTACCATCTCGGAATGATTGCGGTTGATAGGATGTTGATGATTACTGCCGCATGTCGCAGATGAGACGTCGACTAAGACTTCAGGATATCCGGAGAGTTTCCATTTGCCGTCTTCCATCTGAAGGAGATGTAAGCAACATTTTTGGGCAGCAATAAAAGGATCTACAAGAGCGCACCTCAACTGCAGTGGGAGATTTCTCCGTTTCGTAGAAGGAGACAATTCGAGGACGTTTTACGCCGAATGCATTGCTGAAGTCCTTTTTAAGGCGTTGGAGGAGCGCTGAGTTTTTATTGAGAGACTCAAGAAGGCTTCTGTTGGGGTTGTCTTTAACCAAAGGAACGAGTGATTCAATAGCCATGCCTTGATGAGGAACACCGAAGAAGAGGAATCCAGAAGTAGAATTCAGTATTGACGCATCTTCTTCGTCCAATTCTTCTTTTAGCTTGACTATGGCCTGCGACTCGGATAAGTATGCAGCATGGAAATTGTTTCATCAGTTTTCAGTGGAGCAAACACAAACCTCTTTAATGACAAGACCTCCGAGGCTGTGTCCAATGAAAACTATGGGGCGTGATTGGGTGAAATCCTGAACAAAGCATTAGCAGAGGGGCATTCTGAAAGAAAGAGAGCAATTATACAAACCCGAACGCCTTTCATGTCGATTTGAAGAGCTTTGCCCAAGTCTGTCAAGTTCTGAAATGACCTACTCTGAATGAGTCGAGTCTCATAACCATAGATTAAGATCCTTGCACCAGGAAAATCTATCGGAAGAGCATCACGGAGCCACATAAAAGATCCATGTCTTTCTTTGAAAGAACCGAACGCGTGCCCGCCGAGGCCGGATATTGCGATCACGCTAAATACAATGTCAACGTTATATATGCTGTCGGAAATTCGTCGTTGGCTCACTCAACAAAGCAGTCATCGTCTTTGGTGTGTTGGAGCGGCGTGAAACCAGAGAAATGAGTATCGAACACAAGTGATCTTCTCCGGCTGAAGCCATCTTCACCCGAAGTTTCATCCGTCGGCAGGTTAAACACCCATTCATTTCTAGAGCAGTCGGACAAACAGTCTGGGAGAGCATAAAAACTTAGAGTTGCGACTTTGCTGGTTTGCCCGATAGGGCTGAATGCAAGTGAATGAACGGCAACGCTCGCGCCGTCTTCTATAGAGAGGATTCTCTTGACGAGCTCACGGACATCGGCCCTGGTTTCGCATTCACGTGGAACCCCTCGTAACCTGAAGTTTTGGTAGCGATCGGCCGACATGATGCTGCTGCGCTGGCAATATAGGTTTCAAGAACTTACAGGTTGGAGAAAATTGGGCGCAAGCGGTAGGAAAGTTGGGCATTTTCTGGGGCTGGTACCCCGCCCAATAAGGGCAGAGCAGAGCGTGGCATACACGGTACATGTAAGTACGAGTTCGTAACAGCGTGGATTAAACAGACTATGGTGTAGAAGCTGGTGATCTTATCGATTGACAGCTTGATGATGTTTGATTTCTATTTCTTCCTTCCTCTGAGCGCGTTTATAAGATTGGTTTTGAACCCTCCAAATTTATCTTAATATAGTGCAGAGTTCCCTTTGATATAAAGATATGCTTGGCTTATGTAGTGTTCTTGTAGGCTGAGCCTTATCCGCTTATTCGTACCTGACGCCGCCTATATGGATTTACCACTTACCACCCCAAGACGTCAGCCCAGCATCTTTGTATTTGATTTAAGAGGAACATGCTGCAGATGCTTCTGTACTGCGGCGGCTAAAGGCATCAGCTAGCCTCCAAGCTTCTGGCAACTAATTCATCGGCAATTCCTTGACTTGGTTGTTGTATCAGTTTTCTTAACGCAGACGCGGGACATCTCTTATAGCGCTCCGCCAAAGTAATGACGGAACCGGTCGAACCAGTCATTATTGTCGTGTATAATTTTTAGGTAATAGGACTAGAAGAGAAATTTGCGTGTGTAAACTTGAGGCCAAGTACCGTCCTGAAGACAGAAAATGATACTGACTACTGAGTACATGTAGTATTGTCCCAGTACCACTTTAAACAGAGAGCGCGGCAGGTAGGGTGCGCCGCCTGTCTACCATAGCGGGCGGCGGTGCCCGCATGCGCACCCGGGGTAAGAGGCTATAATAAATAATGCTAGACAAATATACAATAACTTCTCTTACTCAGCTTCCGTAGCTCAGTTGGTTAGAGCTTCGTACTAATACTCCAGCTTCAAGCTAGTGTTGGTAATGCGGAGGTCGCAGGTTCAAGCCCTGCCGGGAGCAGTCCTAGACGCTGAATAAGTGGAATCTTTTTTTGCTAGATGCTGTATTTTTTAATGTCTTTACGACGGTGGATGTACATTGATTGCTGGAGGAATAAATACCATAGTGCTTCTCTCTCTTCTTTCTGTTTTCAACAGTATTTTCCAGACTGAAAACTGTCTTTATTTCAGGTCGCTGGAGGGTGGGGGAAGAATTGGAAGCGAGTATGATAGTATGATCGAATTCGCGTGCTTGGATCAAAACGGCCCCAAGCCATTAAGGTCACTGTGGAGCGGTTCCTGTTCGGCCCAGCCCGATGCTAGCAATTGAACAAGTCAGCGAGTGAGTGAGTGGCTGCATCGGAAGCTGGGCTTGGCTTATGGAGATGGGAGAAACAACAAGAGGGCATGCAGGGGCTAATTGGACTCGATACTGGCGGCCAGGCTGTGGCGAGATGCCGTCATGAGGAAGAAAGATAGAGAGCAGGTAGCAGAGAGCAGAGAGCAGAGAATACCTATAGTCTCGTCATTCAACAAGCTCTGATGGCCCTATTTTCGAGTATAACTGCTTTCCATCGCCATCTACAAGTATGATCGTGAAGAGAGTGAAGGAGCAAATGTCCCTTGCAGTGACAGCTCATAAACTCAACACATCACTGATCCAGTTAGCCCTGCCCCATCATCTCATCCCCTGGTCCCTCAGCCGCAGCGCAAATGCGTGGCCCGTCCGCCTTGGTGCCTTGCATTTGACCTGATCTTACCGCTGCTCAAGCCTCATCGCCAGCCACCCAGATTCTGGCGAGCTGCCCGTCGCCTCCACTCGCTCCTCCACCGACCTGCAGCTCCCGACCGCCTCTTTGCTCGATCGCAGGCGCTGCGCCCATTCGCTCGATCAATTGGGCTGCCATCGCCAGCGCAGACCCTTGGCCACAGCATCATCTCACCCAAGACACCAGCCGCCTGGCACCCCGGTCCGCGAACGGGTCTCTGGATATTGCTACAGCACTGTACCTGCTGCTAGTGCTAGCTTGCTTGCCAACAACACGACGGAAATCTTTTTTCCTCCTTGAGCAGAGAGTCAATCCGCCCGCATCTCCTGGTCGCGCGCATTTCTGCACTGCGCAGCTCATCCGGTGACATCGTGGACAGCCGCAGCCGCAGCCGCCTTGATAGCGCCGAGGCAGCTCGTCACAAGCTCCCCCTTACGCTACTGGTTGCCTTTGGGCGACTCGAGTCCTGGCTTGGCATCTGTTTCGTTGTCGTTGCGGCAAAAAGGCCAGCCATCCTCTTGTCGTGGCCGTCTGGGGTTGGCGTGCGACCAACCTCGAGCATTCGGAGTCGCACCGGGCTCTTTTTGCCAGCCACCATCTGCTCCTGTAGAAGCCGTCCTCACTTCATAGCCACCAAAGCGCGGCCATGTCTGCTCCGTATTGGGGCGCGCTGCCCCAGCCAAAAGGCGTCCGCAGCCGGCGAGTTTCAGCAGATTACACACATGAATTCGCGCAAAGTGACCAGAGGGGCTCATTGGACGTCGAGCGGACGCGCAAAGCCAATCGCGCCTCAGTTCACACAACTTACACCGAGGCTCCCACCGACACGACATTCAGTCCCAACTCGCCGACGTCAGCAGCTGACTATCAGGGCCTGGCCCCCAGGCCAGCCTCATATCGTGGGTTCCCTCAAGAGCAAGCATTTGAAAGATATGACAGGCAAGATCGACGATCAAACCGAATCCCCGACGAGTTCGAAAGCATGTCCCCGGCCCCGCCATCTGTCACAGATACCATAGTTCGCGGCCCACCAACAAACTACCGCGACCCTTACGCAGATGATTCATACAACTACTCCTCTCAGCCGACATCTACACAGCCTGCGCGTCAACCTGCGGCTCAGCCTGAAAACATGAGCTACGGCGGACATGCCGCACCTCCACGAGGCAGTCAATACGGTGCATCGCAACCTTTTGTCGATAGTGGGCTCGCCCGAACAGATAGCATTGCATCCGCTCAGCTTCAGAGAACCCCAACCATTGGGCAAAACGAGCGGCGGAAAAAGTTGGCAGACAACCGATCACCCCTCCAGAGGCTTGAGCTGACGCTCGACAGCATGACCAAGGAGGAAAAGAGAGCACGAGTCGAAGCAGCAGAGCAGCGGGCCAGAGCGAGGGCTGCCAAGAGAGCTGCCGCCGAAGCTGCTGACAACCAATCTCCGCTCTCAACTCCTACCCAACGACAAAACCACCGCCCTGCGGCAGTCGAGTCGCCCACTGCCGCAACAATATCAAGATCAGCCACAACGCGAGACGTCACCTCAACCAAAGCCTCATCTGCACAACCCGGACAGCGAGTGCCCGAAGACCCATACTATCGCCAGAGCCAGGATGGCCTTCGTCGATCAAAGACAACGGCTGAGCACCAACCAAGGCAGCTTCCTCAACCTCCCGTCCGCGAAGAGCAACGGCCGAGGCAGCTACCTCAACCACCTGTGCGTGAAGATCAGCAACCTAGGCAGTTGCCTCAACCGCCCATACGTGATGAGCAGCGCAGATTCCATCCTCAGGAGGCCTCCCGCCCTGATGATCAGCGCCGGTATTCCAGTCAAGCTGCTCTTCAATATTCTCAGGCCGGTCCTGATCAGCCATTGCCTGCCACAGGAGGGGATATGCCCAAGCGCAATCTCAGCTTCCGCGAGCGCGACGTCTGGCGTGAGACGAAGCCGCTCGACGCAGATCCGAACCAGCCTTCGAAAGGATCCAGCGGCTTTTCACTCACACGCAGTGGAAGCAACAAGTTGAAAAAGGACCCCCCTGCAGACGTCTGGCGTCGCATACGCGCCGAAGCAGAACGTCGGCTGCCACCGGACTCACAGCCTGCCCAGGCTCAGTTTGGTGATCCGGGGTCTCCGCAAGGATCCCCGCAGGGATACCCAGTAGGAGCACAGCAACAGGCACACGATAAGGAGCTGCCTCCTTTGCCCCTGGCTGTGAATGATCAGACCAATGTCCGGCCAGATGCAAAGAAGGCCTCTACAGCTGCTGACGATGCTGAAATCCAGGCTATGCAGCGGCGAGCCACTGAACCCGTCTATGCTCGAGAGGAGCGAGGGCTGAATGCTGAATATGCCCCCGCGGCTGCCATTGGCAGGATCATTTACGAGGCGAGTCAAAAGAAGCGAGGGGTCTTTCCACAGCAAAACTCTGCAGTAAAGAGTTTGGAAGATCAGACGAACCATGGTCTAATACCGGAGCCACAGGAACCACAACAGCCACAACAGCCACGTCAATCATTTGAGCCGCCCGAGCTGCAGCAATCACAGGAGCGCCTCGAATCCCGATTTGTACCCCAGAACCCGGAGGGACTACGTTCTGGCGATGGTTTGAATAACCCGCCCCAGTGGCTAAATGAATGGAGAAAGGGTACAGTCGGTACCTTATCTGGGACCCTTCTCGACCTTGTTGGTAACCAGCCTGGTGGATCAACGGAGAAGAACAACGCTCGTCTGGACCGGGACCAGGGGAGCCATCACCGGAGAATTAGCAGCATGAATTCGAGGCCACGTAAAGCCGAAGCATTCGATGGAGAGTACGATGATACCAGCGCTCCCACTCGATTCAAACCCCCGTTGTACTTGAAATGCGGCCCGCTTCTGAGATACTGTGGCCTGCGTCACGAACAAGCTCCAGCTAGGCCTCGAGGGCCCGCGGCTGTGCAAGATCGTGAAATTTGGAGAGGAAGCGTCATGATTGTCACCAACGATGCCGAATCCTCCTATGACATTGCGCCGACGCTTCGACTCTTCGTGCAAGATATTGAGCTGCTGCCTCCGCCTCCCCATCAGGTGAACGGTGAGCTTTCTCCCGAATATGTGGACCCGATCGCCGGACATCCCAAGCTGGGCCGCAGTGGTGAGACTTTGTATGTTCGACCCGTGGACCACCTTGAAGAAGGCAGAGATCTATCGCACGATGAGTCTGAAGAAGGCCTGTTTGAGAAAACAAGAAGCCCGCCAGACGAACCTCTGGCGCAAGGGCTCCAAGACTATCCGGGATCGTTTGCTAGTCGCCGAGCGCGAGCGAGCATTGATGGGGAGAAGATGCAAAAGTACAGGGAAGTAAGAGGCTTCCGTCTTCATGCCGAACAAGGATGCACGTTTTGGCGTTTCAACATCGAGGTTGAGCTTCGCGAGCAGCAGCAACGGATCGCATATCGCATTAACCGTGGTCCAGCCATGGCTTTTTGGGTTCCTGGGCGTGGACAAGCGATGAACATGATGTTCTACTCGTGCAATGGTTTCAGTATCAGCGTCAATCCTAATGAGATGAGCGGTCCTGATCCCATGTGGCGCGACGTACTAAACTCGCACCAGACACAGCCATTCCATGCCATGATTGGCGGCGGTGATCAGATTTACAACGACTGTGTGGCCTACGATAGTCCACTTTTTGATCAATGGCTTCAGATCACCATCCCTGAAAAGAAGCTCAACGCTCCTTTTACATATGAGTTGCAGACTGAACTAGAGCACTTTTACCTGGAACGATACTGCTCCTGGTTCTCGCAGGGCTTGTTCGGGCTGGCCACTTCACAAATTCCCATGGTCAATATGTACGATGATCATGATGTTTTCGACGGATATGGCTCTTACTCTCATCCTGATATGAGCTCACCAGTCTTTTCAGGCTTGGGATGGGTGGCCTTTAAATACTACATGCTCTTCCAGCATCAAAGTATTGTGACCGAAACGGAGAATTCTGAGCCAAGCTGGATCTTGGGTGAGTCGCCGGGTCCATACATCCAAGAAGTCAGCCGTAGTCTCTACATGTCCATGGGTGGAAAAGTCGCGCTGCTTGCTGTGGATACTCGCACAGAGAGAACTGAAGACGTCGTGCTGAGCGAGAAGACATGGGATAAGATTACAAGCAGGATGTATGCCGAGATCAAAAAGGGACAGGTAGAGCATCTGCTCGTTCTTCTTGGAGTTCCGATTGCCTATCCCCGTCTTGTTTGGCTGGAAAACATGTAAGTCGCTGATAAATTCGCCCTTCATCCCCCTATATATGATTTTTTTTTTTTTTTTTTTTTTTACTGACAACTCGCAGCTTGACCTCAAAACTAATGAGCCCGGTCAAAGCAATCGGCAAGACAGGCGTGTTCGGCAAAACGTTGAACAATATCAATGACAACTATGAGATTTTGGATGATCTCAACGATCATTGGACAGCCAAGAACCACAAACGGGAGCGCACCGTCATCATTGAAGATTTACAAGACTTGGCCATCGACCGGTCTGTGCGAATCACAATCTTGAGCGGCGACGTCCACCTCGGCGCCGTTGGCCAGTTCTACTCCAACCCTAAGCTCGGCTTGGCCAAACACAATGACCCCAGGTACATGCCAAACATTATATCTTCCGGCATTGTCAATCGCCCGCCTGCAGACATTGTCGCAGATCTGCTCAATAAGCGCAACAAAGTCCATCACTTTGACAAACAGACAGACGAAGCCATGATACCCATCTTCCAAAATGGTGTTGATGGCAAGCCCAGGAACAACAATAACCTCCTTCCTCACCGCAACTGGTGCTCTATCCGCTTGTGGACACCGGGCAGCACGCCGCCTCCATCGCCTCCCATGTCCGACCGGGGACGGAGTCGAAGCCCAGGAGGCGGAAGTTTGCTTCGCAGGCTTTCGTCTAGACGGCGCAGGTCTACCTCGCAGCAGCCTTTTGATGTTTCACGTGAATCCGTGAGAGGGCCTCGACCTCCCATTTCAGGAGGAGGCAATCTTTTCAAGAACTTTGGGCGGCGGAACTCGGTCGACCAGCAACGCCCTGTAGGAGGAGGAGTGACCCGAACAATGTCCCTTGGACGCGGAGAGTCGGCACAACAGAGCGCTGATGCGGCGTACTACGGACAGCAGCACGGTAGCCAGAGCCGATTCGATGAAGCCAACATGAGTGGCCAATGGAGCGGCGAGCTTGACGGCGGATACGCAGACCACCGAGCCCAGGGTCAGCCTCGTCCCTCAGGCCTCCGTGGCGGCGGTGGCAGCGATTATGACGAGTTCTCAGCTGGCGACGAGGCTTACTTCACATCACAAGCACCGCAACGGGCACAGACTGTAAACTATCATGCCGGCGGCCCCTCTGGCCACGAAGTCGAAGACCCAGCCGCCGTCCGACCGTTCCACCGAACACCCACGGGACTATCACCCAAAGACATGAAGCAGACCGACAGGCTCGAAGTGAATCTAGAAGGAGCATTAGACATTGCTTTGAACATGGAAGTAAACTGCAAGGATCCTACCGGCATTACCGTGCCATATCGAATCCTAGTCCCCAAGTTATTCTACGAGTACTCATCCAAAGACGATCTGTTCCAGGCCGCAGAACCAACGGGGATCAAAAAGTTCCTCAGCTTTCGGAAGAAGCCCAAGGGCCCTGCCGCAGAGCAAGAGCTGGAGCCGGAACCGACCGATGAGATGGGGTATGACGACGAAATTGACGACGAGAGATATTAGAGCAAGTATATACCGGAGATTTATATATACATGGGGGTGGAGGAAGCTTTGATTTGCGACTTTTCTTGTTTTTGGGTTCTAAAATGGCCTTGAGCGGCCTCATGATCTTGTAATGCTTTTTCTTTTCTTCTTCACTTTCTTCTTCGGCGTGTTTGTGTCTAGCTTGCGATTACTGGGTATCGAGAATACAGACTGGATACCAGCTTTTGTTGATATTAGAATATATAGATTGAGAAGTACAGGACTGTCTATATAAGGTGTACCTACATTTGGGGGCGAAAAAAAGCTTTCTTCTTTGTATAAACTGCCTTTTCTCCACGCGAACATAGAGCTATAATCAGAACGTAAATTTGAACGGGGAATTGTTGAAATATCAAATGAGACAAAAATATAGGCTCGAAGAAACGAATGAAATAATGTAGCAAATGCTGAAAAAAGCAAGAATAAATACTCACTATTAGTCGAGCTGATCACCTTGTTATATTGAGTACTAGTGACATGAAAAAAGCAAAAAACGATGCCCGCTATCAGTCAAATTAACCACCTTGTCAACACCATAGTTCCCGGTCAGGACAGAAAAATAGCAAAAAGAATGCCCACTATCAGAGTCGAACTGATCACCTTGTCATGTCGAAATACTAGTGACACGCTCTACCGATGAGCCAAGCGGGCTATTACTGGTTGCACGTTGGTTGTCTTCAATTTATGAATGTGGCGCCTTCTCCACCGCTTAGCCAATCTCGCTGTTGAACTCCGCGCACTTATAGATGGGGCACAACATCGGATTCCTGCGAGCCTCGGCAGCGATTTGAACGACCTGCCTAGACAGGTAAAAATAAAATGTACGAGAATGAGGGGAAATTCGAATATGTTAGTCATAGAATCTGGATAACTGTAGTGTGAATTTGTACCAGAAGAATTACACACATACAATTGGATAGAGTGTCCTGTCGTTTACGCTGATCGCTGTCTCAAAACTCCATCCGGAGCTGTGCTCGCTATCGATTGCGGCCTCAGCGCGCTATTAGGGAGCTGAGGCGTATTAGCGCGATCCGCTCAGGCGGTCGATCGCTGCAGCAATGCCCCGTTGCATAGAACAACATTATTTCGGGGTAATTATCGCCCCCATCTGGACGGAATCGTCGCAACCTCGCCATTGATCAGATGCAGGTGCTTCTGCCGTGCTTGCTACGCAACTTGATTGAAACCGGCATCTATTTGCGTTACCTGATATCACCAGCACAAACTTTGGTGGCAAGGCTTGCGGGTGGCTTTTTACTTTTCAAGCCCTGAGCCCTGGCTCCAAATCGCTGCTCCCCAGGCTACGTAATTAGGCGCAGATTATAGGTGCCGACCTCCTATAATTCTCACTACCACCATACGAGGCCCACTGCGGCCGCTCGGCGTAGTTACTGCTGTCATCATCTACCGCTGCCATTGCATCCCACCACCTCAAATGTCCGCATGGCCATCCTCTCTTGACTTCCAGCTGTTTTAGCCCAGCCTGCTGCCACAACACAGCAATCTACGCCTTGCTCTGCGTGAGGGAGAGCAGCAATTGGGCTCGAAAATGCCCCCCTCAGACCTCTCGGTGGCCGAGGAAATATACAGGGGCGTCGCGAAGCTGCTGCGTCTGCTGTGGAAATGGATCAGAGGCCCGGCCATGCACAAGGCCGCCGTCCTGGCCGCCAGAGGCCTGCACCAGATCAAGAGGAACCTGACGGCCAGGCGGCTGCTGAGCTTCCCGCACCTGCTGGCCTTTCTCTGGATGATGCTGCTGCTCTGGGGCGAGCGCTGGATCTACGCCAACCATGTCAACGTGTGTGACTGGAAGAGCTGGGAGAAGTGGGTGAGTTTATGCTGCTTCCATTGCTCTTTGGGGTTTTCTGGTATAAAAGAAGAAAAAGAAGAAAAAGACAGTCACTAATCTTGGCGACGAACAGCCTAAAGGCGCAACTCCCCATCACCTCGTCCTCATTGCCGATCCGCAAATCCTCGATCCTCATACCAACCCCGACTGGCCGTGGGCGGAACTCGCTGTCGTCGTCGCCGTTACCGATCGATATCTCAAGCAAAGCTACGATGCGCTGCTGCACAAGCTGCACCCGGACAGTCTTTTCTTCCTCGGCGACATGCTCGAGGGCGGGCGGGAATGGAAGACGAGGCAAGGCAACTTTGTCGATCCCAAATGGGGGTCCCGCACACGTACACCCAAGGAACAGCGATGGGTGAAGACGTGGCACCGCAAGTATGGCGACGAATTCTGGCTGGAGGAATACCAGCGCTTCGGAAACATCTTCTTCGACTGGAATGTGGCGGGGAGCAAGCCAGGCCCGTGGCAGAGGGGCCGCAAGTTTGTGGCGAGCTTGCCCGGAAACCATGATCTCGGCTTTGGCGCCATGGTCCAGGAGTCCGTCAGGGATCGCTACCAGGCATATTTCGGAGAAGGAAACCGAGTCGACGTCGTAGGAAACCACACCATTGTCTCGGTCGATGCCGTCTCCCTCAGCGCGGGGACGTCTGAGCAGAAGGGCAAACACGATCTAAGCGCCATCTACAAACCCGTCCACGAATTCCTCGACGGCGTCCAATCTACAAAGCGAAAGATGGCCAAGAAGGAGCTGAACTTTTGGTACGGCGTGGACATGGGGCCCAAGTTCAAGCACCACGTCGAGGACCTGGACCACGCAGACTTGACCCGGTGGTCGAGAGATCCCGGACCAGGGGCTGCCGACTTCCCCACGCTGCTCCTCACGCATGTTCCTCTTTATCGTCCTCCCGGGACTCCCTGTGGGCCGCAGCGGGAGCACTGGCCGCCGAAGAATAAGCCCAACCCCGACGGCAGCTTGGACACTAGCAATTCGATATCGGTGGTGGCTGGCTACCAATACCAGAACGTGCTTTCAGAGGAAGACTCTGTGAAGCTAGTCAGGAGCATCGGCAACGTCGTCAATGTGTTTTCTGGTGATGACCACGACTACTGCGAGCTCGTTCACTCCGAGGCCAAGGATAGCGTACGAGAAATCACCGTCAAGACGATGAGCATGTCTCAGGGCGTGCCAACCCCGGGCTTCCTCATGGTCAGCCTCTACAACCCAATCGACAAAGACGGCAAGCCCCTGCCAGGCGCACCCGAGCAGACTGTGCAGACCCATCTTTGCCTACTACCTAACCAACTCGTCAAATACATGAATTACATCGCCTTTACCCTCTTCTCCCTCATCATCCTGGCCGTCAGGGCATTCTTCGTCCCCGTCCTCAACCTCACCCCATTCGCACTCCCCCCCGAGCGGAGAAACGCATTCCTCCCCGTCTACAAAGAAAAAGTCGAGCCGCCAATCACGCCGTCGTCCAGCTCGAGCAACGGCGGGGGCAGCAGCATGCGCTGGGCCGGCAAGAAGGGCAAGCACCGGCATCGCTGGAGCATGGCCGATGGGCCGCGCATCAAGATAAACCAAGACTACTACGACGGCGGCAAGGCGTGGAAGACGACGACGGGCCGGGGCGAGAGATTTTCCGTCAAAGTAATGGTGGCGGAGATGTGGACGACAGCATGGCGGGTGACTTGGATAGCGGTGCTGTTTTGGATCTACTTGATACGGAACGGCTGATTCACAAAATAGCCACCTAGATATCTAGGCCGCCTGCGAAAAAAAAAAAAGACTGGCAGTGAATTTAGTAGTTGTTATTGTTTTCTCTTCTCTTCTTTTCTTTTCTGTATATGGAAGGCTTGCCGGTGCTACTGTTACTTTTTTACCTACTATTACTCGTAATTACCCATTGCCATGTATGGGGGCAGAGCGTGTTTGCAACGCGAGACATACGCATGGAACCAGGATCACGGGCTGGCTAGAACAGGTTGATACCACAACAAAAATAGAATACCAGAATTCCTTCATCTCATCCGTTTCGCCAAGATTATAAAAAAGCCCATGTGAATACTGCAAACACAACCATAGAAGAGTTTCCCCCTATCATTCATCACCTCGCCCTCCTCCCAACCCCAATCCTCTCCTCCCTCGTCCTCCTCGTCCTCTCCCCATCGTCCAGCACCCCCTCCATCGCCTGCGCGCCCAGCCCAAGCCCGCCCATCGCCGCCGTCGTCTGCCGCGTCGCCGCCTCTCCAGCTCCAGCGCCACCACCGGCACCGGCGTTTGACCCCGTGGCCTCGGCAGAAGCAGAAACAGCCCTCGCAGCGGCCTCTGCGGCGCGAGCCTGCTGCGCCGCGTGAAGCGCTTCGCCGGCGCGCCGGTCCTCGTAGGCGGCAATGTCTTCGGCTGTGATTTGGATTGTTGTCGGTGGGCGGCGGAGCATCTTTTCTTTTCTTTTTTTTTTCCCCTTTTTTCTTTGTTTTTTCCTCGTTGAACTCAAAATGAGAAGATTCCTCCAGCGGTCGCCGAAAATGATTCAAAAAAGGTAAGTATCGCTCTCTTTTTCAATATGTTCTTGTTGGTGTTGCGGCTTTCCCTTTTCTGTTGTCTCTTTGTTTTTTTCTTGCACAGGCGCTGTTCCTCTGTGTCGCTGTTGCTCTGCTTGGTCTCGTGCGAAACAATGTTCTGAGTAGAATGAGCGAGATGCCACTTCCTATGGCAAAGAGATTTTAAAACGTTGTAGAGAAGACACGTTCTGATATGTTTTGGTGTGAGATGTGAACGTGAAATGGGATCAAGTAAGTGAGATGCACGAGCCAAGGAAAGCTCCCGCCGGTAACCTCGCCACAGCGGCAGCCACAACTGCAGTGGCGCGACTTTCACTCACCCAGCGCAGCAAACTTCACATACTTGACACTTATCAACCAACTCAATTGATGTCACAATCTTCATCACAGCCCATTTTACACAAATCAAGGGCGTCAAACTAAGACACAAATCTTGGACAGAATCTTGGACAAAATAAACGCGGCTCGCGCTGTGGTATCATTCAACCTGGTATCTGTCTGCATCTATAAAGATCGACTCAGCATCCTCAACTTCAAAATCCCCTGCCATGGTATATATCCTCAATTTGACAAATGAAATGAAATGCGGCGTCTGGCACATAGTCCAATGGTATCCCAAGCCATCACATGATGCAAAACAAAACAAAAAAAACCTTTATACATAATAAAAAACCACTCTTGCAATACATATTTCTCATGCAATAGTTCAATAAGAATCATCAAGACTGAACGCAAGGAAAGCTTCATATCCGTGTTCCATAGCCTGCTTCGAGACTACAGAATTGGATGCTAGTTCGTCAACTTCGTTGCGGCTCATCTCGCCGTCGCTATCGTCGTATACGCTAGCGCTGTAAGTGCTCTCACAGCCGTGGCGAAATTTCACAATAGAGTCAAAGAGACTTGGGCTTTGCGGAATAGCCACGGGGGTCTGCAGCTCTGCTTCAGCCTCCGTTTGCACCGTCGACGGCGTTGATGCAGCCGAAGTCATGCTGCCCGCCGAGTCTCGCTGTGTTGACCGATCCGACTTCTTCTCTGACGACTTGTCCGAGCCTGAGATGAGCTCGCCAGGAGACCCGCAATTGAGTTCATCATACCATGCAGCCACGTCTTTGGCCATTGTGACTTCCTCTTCGTCTGACGAGGCCAGCTCTTTTGGAATCACATCTTCCAGATTGTCTGTGGAACTGCCCGAGAGTGTCGACAAGTCAACGACCTCCCGTTCTCCTTCTGCTACCTCTGCTGATACCTCTGCTGACGCCACCGAGTCACGGCTGCTAGCATCACTTAGGACAATGGGTCCGTGCCGGAAAGACGGGTTAGCCATGGTATAAGGGGTGCTGGTGAAAGAAACCATGTCATGGTTTACTTCAGAAGCATGATTGCAGCTTCGGCTTCGGCGATGGGATGAGATATTTGAGCTCCTGTTGCTGCCCGAAGGAGATCGGAAGCCTTCCAAAATGGGAGGCAAAAGAGGCATTGTCGGCGCTCTCGCAACAAATCTGGCTGGGTTCTTGGGGGGGATGGGGATCGAGCTGGCTGACACTGCGTCGTCGTCATCTTCAATGGCGACATCTTCAGTATCTGGAAACACCAGCCGCGGTACCGAAACAATTGCCCCCATGTGTCTTCTGTCAACCTTTGTAGGTGATTTTGGTGAAACGTCGCCGTGAATAATTTCTGGGGAAACAAGAATTGTTGAAGGGGGCGGCGGGACCGTGATCTCAAAGGGGAGAGCTCTCATTCTTATATCAGCTCTGCTCATGGGGACGGGTGAGGACATTTTACTAGGCCATTGGAAGGGATCGCTAAACAAATTATTTTGTTGTTCGGTAAGCGGGCCTCCAAATGACCGTGATATGCTTGCCGAAGTGTCCGACGCCGCCTTCATCCTCCTTTCTTTGCCCTTCTTTTGTTTTTGTTTAGCCGCTGCTGCTGCACCACTGCCGTTGTCTTGGCCATTCCAAATGGCCTCGATTTGGGCCGGTGTCATGGTCTGTTTGTCCGTCTTTATGTGCTGTCCTTTGAACATTTCAGCCATATTTTCTGTCAATGTCCACCTAGAGGACCGTGCATGTTTCCGCGACTCTATGTCGGCAGTGACATGGCTGGGCCGTCTATGGATGGAGAAATGAAACGAGCTGGCAATGGAGGCTTTGCGCGTAACGCCAGTTTCAGATCCCTTGCTGCTGGGCCTGAGGCTGGTACGGCGGTTGGGGACAATGGGTGCTGGTGCGGACAGGACTGAGTACGTAGAAGGTTTTGGTGAAGCCGGAGTCATGGCTACATCTGCAGGCTCGTGCGCCTGTTCGGTTTCTGTTGAAAGCCGATTGGCCATGCTGGCGGCGGTGGTGGTAGCAGCGTCGGCTGCACTGTTTGCCTGCAGTTTGTGTTCAGACTGTTGGCTAAGGCGTCGCAAGTCTCTCATGGACGGGCCAGGGAAAGGGGAAAAGGGTCGCAGGATGCTGCGGCTCCGGCTGGGGCGGTGATTTTGTTGATTCGCCTTCTCAAGGGGATTCGCCTTGTCAAGCTGATTTGCCTTCTCTAGAGGTGTTCCCTCGAACAAGTCTCCTTGGGGGCGCTCGGGTCGGTGTGGAGGATAGGGAATCGAAGGAGGATCTGTCGGCGCGGGTTCTGATAGCGGTGCCTCGCCGTTTTCTAGAGGAGAGAGTTTCCTGTGATGGAAGGCGGCATCGCTCTCATAGCTTCCTCGCGAAAAGGATGGGGTAGTGGGCGTCGAGATGGCGGCCTGTGATGAAGCCGCCGATGAGACTGCAGATAGGCGGCGAAAGCTCTTGCTACTTCGGAGAATCGTAGAAGCCACAGAGTCCTTTCTTCGAGGAGAAAACCATGAACGTGACTTTTCGTGCTTTTCCTCCTTGGCCGCGTCCTTGGCTGCGTCTTCGGGTTCGGCAGCAGGAGGCCCATCCGCCTTGTTATGAGGGCCGGCTGCCTTGGCAGACCTGGACTTGGAGTGAGACCGCAGCAGTCCTAGTCTGCTCGACTCCATCTGGAGCTCAAGCCGCTTTGTTAATCTAGTCATCTCCGAAAGCAGGCGGCTGGAGACGAGTTTGAAGTAAGGGAGAGTGTGTTGAAAGAAATAAAGCAAGAGTAGCGCAAAAGCCAACTGCGCTGGGTATCAAAGAGAAGAAGAATCGACGAGCACCAAGACCTGCGACTGCAGTGCGTGCTGAGGGCGGAGCCTTGATTGCGCAGAAGAGCCTGGTGTCCTACCAGGCGCGGGCGATAGGAAATGTAGTTCTGTCGGTATGCATTGTAGTATCACAGGTTGTCGTTGTTGCCGTCGTCGTTTTTTGTAGGGACTGTTGCGTGTTGTGTTGGGCGAGTTGGCAGACAGTGAAAGCGGCTTTCAGTTTGCTTTATTTGCTCGGCATCGCCTGCGCTTTCGGTCCTGCTTCGACTGGCCGGGCTGTTGGCGGTAACAAAGAAGCAAACTAAAGAGAAGCTAAAAAGTACCCTTTGGCGTGATGGCGTTATGGCGCTCTGGTGGCGAAAGCCAACCGTCGAAGCAGAAAAAGCAAAAAAGAAGAAAGAAAAAGCCGCGTGGAACGGGGCGGGAAGGGGAGCAATTGTACACAAGAAAGAGAAAAAGAGCTGGCAGGAGTGAGGCTTCGCGCGCGGCGTGGGGATCATCGTCGACTTAAAAGGCAAGTCCAACCATATCGTGCCATGTCCATCATCCTTTGAACCCGGCAAGTGCCTCCATGTTCCTTGCCTGCCCTGCAACAATGGTCCCTTGTGCGAGAATCGTACTCGTACAGGCCAGCAGCCAGGCGGAGGTACTTTGCAGCCGGTACCTGTGCTGTAGCGCGTGTAGAGCCTGTAGCGCAGCGAGGTGTGGGCAGGACGGGGCCTGTTACGGGGGCTAAGGGCACTAAGGCTCCCTGCAGAGCCAATGGGGGCCCGCGTCTCAGCGGCGGCTTTGGGGGAAAGGGCAGGCACAGGGCACGCTTGGAGCCACTTCGGAGCTGCCTCTAGCACGCAAGGCCAAGCCTAACCGAGTGCTCCGGCCCGCCAGCCCAGTCCTAGCGAGGAAGTAGTTTCTGGCGCTCTTTTGTTCTTTTCTCAACTGCAATTTGGCTAATCGGGGACATCATTTACGGTGCATCTTCAGCTCGACTTGACGATCCACCACTAGCAGAGGCCCAATTCTCCGGCATCGTCTTGACAGAGTCGAGGCCAGATGTTCGATGCAATAGTCGGGCAATATATTGTGGTGGTACCGCGCGGAGGAATCCAATAGCGCCGCAGCATGTGTGTTCAGCTCTTCGAGTCATTGCCGGATGCTCGCCTGCACACGGCTACAACGGGATGGGATGACTGTACAATACAGTATGCTGGAGGCAAATCGCGCGCTCTCTTTCCCTCTCTCTCTCTCTGCTTCCAATGCTGTAAAACAGCTCCATGCAGAACAAAAAGACCTCAAAGCACCGCTGGACTGACTCTCGTAGTCGCAAAAGCTTGGCCGCGCGGACCGCCTGGCCTCATGCTGGTCGAAACTCAAATGCCATAACACGCGAGGAACGGAGTAATAGGCGGTAATGGCGCTGGTGATTCGCTGGCGATGGCGGCCATTGCAGCGGCGCCCCTAACGACACCGGCCTAGGCCTGGACGGGCATACGGCCATGTGCGCAAACCGCCACTAGCATTCAAGCTGCTGGAGGCATTTCAGATGCCGCATCCTCCCCACACAGACCCCCAAAAGCGCCCCCGTCACTTGTCAGCTGCTGCTACGTTGAGTCTCTGGCTATCGCCATCTCGCCGACTTGGTTGATGCTACCGTCCATCCCAGGACAGGATCCCTCCCCGCATTTGCGTTGCGGGACGGAGAGAGAAGGGGAATCAAAGTTGCATCGTGAGAGTGCCGCCGAGTATCAGTACGTAATTACAAAGTTTCACTGTGAGCAGACGTTGAATTAGCTCAACGTTTGCCAGGGAGCTCCTAGGCAGCGAGTAATGAGCAGCAAGGGAGAACCTTGCCATGCCATGCATGCGGTGGATCTGTTGATTCGACTCGATTCAACTC
Organism: Trichoderma sp. CBMAI-0020; assembly: GCA_030708095.1. Lineage (NCBI taxonomy): Eukaryota > Fungi > Ascomycota > Sordariomycetes > Hypocreales > Hypocreaceae > Trichoderma > Trichoderma sp. CBMAI-0020. The sequence continues at coordinate 4,018,414 of JAJNCI010000001.1, forward strand.
GAAAACAGCGTTCCGTATCGGTGACAACATACGGCAGGGTTGCTTTGATGGCGCTATCCGCAAAGACAAGCTTTTGGTGTATAGTTTCCGGGAAGATGTTCGTGCATGGAATGAAGCAACACGAAAGCGTAACAAGTAAAAGACGCTTCGTCCAGGAGCATGAATTATGGGGCCGCAGAGACAAAGACTTTACAGTGGTCACGCTGATGGCAGAAAAAAAACTGGCCTAATCTAATCCGTCGATGGGGTCCAGTCCGTATCAAAGACAAAGGTGCCCCAGACCTTTTCTTCACCGTAAGTCTTCCCTCCGTCTCTGCACGTCTCCTCCCTACCTACCTTACCTACGTCCAGGTTCCCCCCTTCTTCTCACACCGGTCTGCGGCGATATATTATCCAGCGGTGCTATGCTCGGTACAACACCCAAGATGCGCACCACTTGGCCGGTTTGCGCAGGACGCTGAGAGGGTGACGGGCCGATGCCAGACGCTGTGCCCGCTACAACTGCCCCGAGCTGCCTCATCGCGGGGTACGTATCCACAGCATGGAGCAGGTCTGTAACTGTGCCAAGTTGTTGAACGAAATGACTGGGCCACTTCTGTTCTGGGGTTCTGCTTCTAGAAGGAAACTCAGGGCCAAGAGAGTTTACGCCACATGTAGGTACGCCTTTGAAGCTTCACCACGTAAAGCTTGTATCAGCATCACAGAACAGATACCGTACGCCTCGTTAGCAGCAACCACCGAGTGCCGCAAGGTTCAAGCCCCGATCTGGTCTTCCATCCATCCCAACGGTCCATCCCGGCTGACCTGGTGGTGGCGTCCAGCCAAGAGCGCTAGCGACGACGCTCCGAAGATGGCGCGCGGTCCCCGCGATATTGAATCCATCCCAGCGGCCATTCTGTCCTTGTGCTATCCTCATCCGCGCTCGGTGAGTCCGCTAACGCCCTGATGCTGCTCCCTCCAACACCCGCCGCCTAGCTGCATCGGGCCATTTCTGTCGATGCCCGACCGCTGGCCGAGAAGAGAAGAGCGCGAGTCACGGAAGATGCGCTGAGGGATTTGGAACGAGGCGAGACGAGGCGAGACGCCGTCATCAATGGGTGCATGCTGTCCTGACATGCATGAAGCACGCAAGGACCTACGGGGTATCTGATGGGGTGGCACGGTTCTTGCGAGTCCCGGCGGTATTTGCCTCATCTGCGCTATGCAAGCGGATGGAGGGAGATGGAAGCAAAAGAAGGAAAAAAGAAAATGGGAAAAAGAGGAAGAAAATAAAAATAAAAATAAAAAGCAACATATACCTAGATCACTGCATGGAAAAGATGCGGACTCTCGGCATTTCACCATCAACGCAGCCCGCCACTGCCGGAGGACATGCAACTACATCTGCGCATTGTACTCCGTACCACAGGCAAAAAGGCAAACAAGGCTGTCCAGGCTGTTGCACCGCACATGCATTGCATCCTTCGGGAATCCAGCAGCCAACAGCAACAGCAAGTGATGGCGGCGCCATCGGATGAAGCTCATGCACGTATGGCGCGAATCCTTGTCGGACAAGTCAGTCCAATTGTCAAATGCCACACCAGCGGAGCTGCGAATAACGGCAGCGGTGGCGATTTAGATAACGAATCGCTATCCGGCTTTCAAACCATGCTGTCGACTTTGGAGGGAGTGATAGAGTAATGGCAGCTAGACGACTCCAATTGCTGTCAGATGCATGTACTCGGATACAGATGCATTCACAGCCCGTGCCACCACACTCGCGTCTGCAAACCCTTCTTGCAGCTTAGCATCTGAATTACTCGCTGCCTAGATATCTGCCAGACACAGTAGGTGTCATTCCTATTGTTACCCCTCACGTCAATACCGCACTACCGTCCGATTCCCACATGCACGTCCCCCAAGCCGCAGCTCGAGAACCAGCACCCAACCCAGTTCTAGATCCCGAGGCAAAAAGACGCAAGAAAGCGCAGACAAGACGCTTTGCAAGGGCTTTATTTTCCTATTCTTCTTTCTTAGCGGGCAGCTGTGCCGATCGGCAGCTGCAGCGGGGCCTGAACGGCTCTGCTACAAAAGGTTCGGAGCACATCACCCAGTCAGTGATAGCTGCATGTGGCATCGCATCCATACATGTATGTATCCACGCAGATAGTGGACGTCTATCGACTGGCTGGAACAGGACCCGGATTACTCTGCTCGGACGCCCATGCATGTCCCTCACATATAGAGTAAGCCCGTCGTAGTATCTCTCAACAGAGCAGAAATGATAGCATCAACCGCTCTATATCATTATAGGCAGCCCGCCCTGCTGACACGCTGAAACAGTCGAGCCTTGATTGCGAGTAAGCAACCAGATCAAGAAACGCCGAGCTTGCTTGTCAACGCACAGCTTTCGAGGTCAAGTGCCCAACATCGCCCAGACCCCGTCATTATTCCCTCTACAGTAGGTGACAGTCGCAGGGTGGTCCGATGGCATTTGCCTAGACATTGATTGCGTTAGACGCAGACATCGTCGCCTTTTTGCCCAGGATCAGGTATCATGACCTTGTACATTGCCACGCGTTATTAACGTCTGTGCTTTTTTATTTATTCCATCCATTTTTTTTTTTTTTTTTTTACAAAATCATCGCCGGAATGACAGGTCCTCTCTTCCGCCGATGCCAGGTTGCATCCATGGATAAAATCGTTGCAAACTTGTATGCCCGCCTGCCATCTTAGACTTTTGTATACCTAGCCGGGGTCTAAATCGGGGCGGCTATATTGGTTGCATGGCCGACGGTAGAAAAGCCGCCTAGACCCTCTCTCACATCTTTTTTGCAAACTGGCCTTGTCAAAGAGAGGCAGTTACTAGAATAACAAGTTTTTCTCTCTCTCTTCCCGCTTTCCAGCCTCTGGCTTTTACTTTCTTTCTGTTCTCCCTCCTCTTTAGCCAAGCTCCGTTTGTTTCGCCGATGAAACCACTAATACTATGCTAAATTTAGCTGCATTGACTGATATATGGATTTGGGGGGCTTGGATCTGCTTCTTCTAGTGAAACGTCGCAAATTCTACCATCTTAACCTTTTAGCCCTGTACCGTGGTATCATCCTAAATGCAAGCAATTAACATCCCATGCCCATACCTTCCGAGCTATGCTGTCAGCCAATGGATATGCGGGGGTGGTTTTTGATACCCGGACTTGCCAATCGAAACAATTGCTGACCAAGCTGCATTGAAAGCTGCTGTATAGTCCATCTATGCCATGTTTTACGGATGTTTCATACTTCTCCCATCGACGACGTTCTGTTTCGTTTCCCGTGGTTTCTTTCTTTCTTTCTTTAAGACAGATAGTTAAAAGCAAGCGAGAGAAGCAGAAAAAAAAAACTTTCATTCTCGTTCATCGTATAATAATTACCCTAAAGTATAACCTATATAAATGCCAAATATTCCACCATCGCCTTTAAAAAAAAAAAAAAAAATTCTTCTTCCATCTCCGTAGATATATCCTCTATCCCATTCTTCCCTGATCCCCTTCTCCTCACTCTCACAACACGTAATTCGCCTCTCTCATCGCCCTCGACGTCCCCGTCATCAAAAACGACGCAGCCGCATGCTTCGGAAACGTTACCTTTGTCGTCTCCCACCCCTTGCCATCAGACGTGCTGCCTCCCCCTTCAATCAACGGCTCACAGTCCTCCTCTATCTTGTTTGTCCCTTCTTCTAGCTTCCAAATCGCGGCGTCGCTCGTCTTGTGGGCTGCGCGGCTGCCACAGCACATGGTAAGCCACCTTTTGATGGACTGCATCATGTCTGAGCGCCATGTTGTCGGAGGTCTGTGGGTGTAAAAGGGGGGAGGGGGAAACTTCTCGGGTTCCGAAGCGACTCGGATGCCTTTTGAATGGAGCATTGTATCTGTGATTGGATGAATCGATATATATATATATATAAAAGTTTCTAAAAATGGATGGTAATGGTGAATGACTTCAAGGAGTAAGTAATGACGATTATGGAGATACAGCCGGATGTACGATTTCCTCTCCTATCGAGAGAGGATACAAGACAAAAGACCTTCATACAATGGGCATGGGGCTATATATAAAGGAACGGCAACATTGTTGGCCAGCCCCCTATTTGCCTACCTCTCAATCGCGCCTCAGATCAACTGGAATGCATTTCATAAATTCCCTAGACAACCACCTCATTTCGCTTTGAAAAGTCTCACATGAGTGGGCCTCGTTCGTACCTGAGCGCAAGGGAGGCACTCAAAGCATGTGAGAAAGAAGAGATTTTTGGTCTTTGGTTTATTGATGTCTCACACATGTGATTAAGCCTCCATACCGTAGGATGTGGTGAACTGTAGTGACGTACTACTCCGCGTTTGACACCATCATTCACAAGTTCTCAAAGCACAAGCGCTTCTGTAGAGACTTCATTTCTGGATTCACGATATATAACACTGTTAGTAGTAGCAATAGAAGCCCGTAGTTGCACATCGCATAGTCAATTATTCTGCCCTAGGAACAATCATCTCAATCATACTCTTCTATCTCAACATCATCCTCATCACCGTCATCATGCGTGGCAAACGGAACAAAGCGAAAGTCCAAAAAGCTCCTCTTCCCTCCCTCCAGATCAACCATAAACTGCAAGCTGAGGACGCCCTGGCTGTCCCCTCGGAGACTGACTTTGCTTGCAATACGCATGGCCTCGCTGGCATGTCTGATAAAGTCAAACTTGTACGCTTGTGACCAGCGGTCGTTGATGCTAAACGTTTCGAGCAGATCCTTTCCTCGTGCAAAGTCCACGCTAGAGCTGCCTATATCTCCTGCGCAGGAGAGGGTCAAGAACGGCGAAGTCTTAGTGGCCGTTATGGTCAACTTGACCGGCCCCGCGGGAATAATCTCGGCGATGCAGTCAAACAAGGTGCGAGACGACATGATGATTTTGAACGTCAGGTCGTTGCGATCAAACGGTATGTCCTCTGGCATTTCAGGCAGATAGGTCGTCAAGCCTGCGGTAGTCTTGGTGCCAGACTCTTCGAGGATGACTTTGAAAGGATCGCCCTCTTCCGCATATAACAAAGTGCAAGTCCCAGCTATGCCAAGAGTGTGGTTGCTAAACGCATTTGGCCTGTAGTTGCGAATGTTGCTTCGGTATGGATCTTGGTCGGCCTTTTGAGCCCGAGCGGCCACATCCACCGATCCAAAGATTTGCAATACTTCAAGAAAGGTCGACAGTGGTATTTGGAAATTGGGATAATCAGGAGCTTCGCCATCTTCCGAGGGCGGGAAATTCACAGTGTATGCAGAAAACAGAGCCTTGTCTAGAAATGCAACCCCTGTACCTCTTGTTAGCATTTGCCAGCTACGCTCTCAGGGACGGCAACCATCGCACCTTGCATGACGCGTGAGTTGTCAGCCGAAAATCGAATCCCATCGTCGGTAATCTGGACGTGAACTCTTTGTGCAAAGTCTATACATCGAAGGAGCTGATATAGCGGCCGCGGAGACGTCGAGACGGCTCGAAAGAGAGGCTTCACTTCGGTGGCCATGTCGAAAGGTAGAAGAATCAGATGCTGGGGGGGAAAGAACAATGGAACAGACGAGAACAACTCTTATAATCGGTAGAAAGAAATGAGAAAACAGCACAAGACACAATAACTCGCTCTAAAGCACCCTTTTGAGTGCCTTTACCAACTAGAATACAATGGCTACCTCAAACATAGACTCCGACTGCGCAGAACATATAAACGGTTCCAAAGCTATTGCTTATCAGTATTCAATTGAAGAGTAGGGAACATTAGGCGGGCATCATACGCAATTGCTAGAGAAGCTGGCACGCCAAGGGCAATGACGCTGACCAATGAACGGTCTATCACAATCGACGATTAGACATGTATCCAGTTTTGGGGCCTCTAACAACTTACTTAATGCAAAGACACCGGTAATTGCCAGGCTCAGCGTGAGAAGAACAAAGGCGATGGTGAATTGGCTTTCCTTGCCAACAGCAGGGAGGAATGGACTGCCAGCAGCAGCTTGCCAGACTTGATGCAATGAGGAATCCATGTGCTGAGCGGGGAGGAGCGAGAGGAGGTTCCGGGCTGCTTCTCACGAATGATTGCAGAGGGGAACTGGATGCAATCGGGCCTCGTTGGAGAATTGCTGTCAGCTAATCGCGGTGGTTGCGAGAACTGATGGAGTTTGAGAGAGCTTGTCCAATGCACGTTGCTGTTCATGTTTGATATCTGGCCGAATGCAAAAGGGGTTTAGCGCCATTCGCGGCAGTCTTGGCTGAGCTGATGTAAGCAGGGAATGGGGTACTGTGAAAGTCGAACCGCATAGAGAGGAAGAGACATAAGTAGACAAGAGAATTAACCTGACGGGTACTTCAGTAAAGATAATATAATATTGATCGACTAAAATGTCGATAATAACAGCACTATTATAATTAATACATATAAAAACAACGACATCGTGGCAGATGCGTCTCATCTTCAAGCCAGGTACAACCACACTGCGGGTCTGCCTTACCTAAGCCAACTGCAAGACGCTCGGGTCAGGCCTTTCAAGTGTCACACATGCTCCGTAACTCCATCTGCATACCATCTTCAACTTCCCCATATTCTCCAACCAGCGTCTCGCGTCAAGCAGCCTCCCGGGCTGAGCCGTGTTGCGCACATTGTCATCATGGCCGACATCAAAGAAGAAGGTGAGACGATTCTCGTGCTGCCTGTCCGCGCATTCGCCGCAGTACTGACGCATCTGGCCAGGTGGCAAACGCAAAGCCGAGGACGAACCCTCGTCGCCCGCCGCATCTAAGCGGGTCAAGCAAGATGAAGACAGCGTCGAGGAAGAAACAGAGGAGAAGTCCACCGAGTTGAAGCTGATTCCGTTTCCCGAAAAGGTATGCGATGATCTTGGAGCCACCACCCTTCTATCTAGCTTTCCGAATGCTCATCTTCTCGTCCAGCCCGCCGTCCTCGAGGAGCGCAATGGCGAAATCGAATTTCGCGTCGTCAACAACGACAACGAGCGCGAGTCCCTCATCATACTCACCGGCCTCAAGTGCATTTTCCAGAAGCAGCTCCCCAAAATGCCCAAGGACTACATCGCGCGACTCGTCTACGATCGAACCCATCTGTCCATTGCCATCGTCAAGAAGCCCCTCGAAGTCGTGGGCGGCATCACCTATCGACCCTTCAAAGGCCGCCAGTTTGCCGAAATCGTCTTTTGCGCCATCAGTTCCGACCAACAAGTCAAGGGATACGGTGCGCATCTCATGTCCCACTTGAAAGACTACGTAAAGGCCACCAGCGACGTCATGCACTTCTTGACGTATGCCGACAACTATGCGATTGGTTATTTCAAGAAACAGGGTTTTACCAAGGAAATCACCCTCCCCAAGCACGTTTGGATGGGATACATTAAAGATTACGAGGGCGGAACGATTATGCAGTGCTCCATGCTGCCGCGCATTCGATATCTGGAAATGGGCCGCATGCTCCTTAAGCAGAAGGAATGCGTCCAGGCCAAGATTCGAGCCTACTCCAAGTCTCACAACATCCACCCGCCCCCAAAGGAGTGGAAGAATGGCATCCGGGAGATCAACCCCCTCGACATCCCCGCCATCCGGGCATCTGGATGGTCTCCTGATATGGACGAGCTTGCTCGCCAGCCCCGTCACGGACCAAACTACAACCAGCTTCTCCACCTGCTCAATGACCTCCAAAACCACAACTCTGCATGGCCGTTCCTCGTCCCGGTTAACAGAGACGATGTTGCGGACTACTACGACGTGATCAAGGAGCCCATGGATCTTAGCACCATGGAGAGCAAGCTCGAGGCAGACCAATACGCCACCCCCGAAGACTTTATCAAAGACGCCAGGCTCATCTTCGACAACTGTCGCAAATACAACAACGAAAGCACGCCCTACGCCAAGTCGGCCAATAAGCTCGAGCGATTCATGTGGCAGCAGATTAAAGCCGTGCCCGAATGGTCGCATCTCGAGCCGGAGAAATAGAATTTTCCCAAGAATACGAAAAAGGCTACGCGGTCTACCTCTACGACTTGACCAGGGCATACATAATTCTGGCTCTCGGTTACCCTTTTTAATATCGTACTTTACGATGTATACGCATTTGGAAAGGAGTTGTTGGAACAATTGGCGTTTTAAAATACTGATTAAATAAGCAGTTGGGGGGTTGGCTTTGATTCATGTTCTTTTCTTGTCTTTTCTTTTCAGTCTTTATGAGCAATGGCGTTTTGGTGCAGCAGAGGAGACGAATACCAGTTCTTAACTTGATTGTACCTGGAATACAATGTATCTACCAGGATATGTAAAAAGCGGAGCTCGGGTCTCTAACAATTAATATTGCTTATAGTTTATAAGACACAATAAAATAGTTAATCGCATTTAAATACTGCATCTGCATTGTGAGAATAAAGCAAAGAAAGAAACATTTTAAAACTGGGAATAAAGGAAGAGACGCACACATTCCTGATGTGTTGATACGTCTCATCTCGTTGTTATTCGTCTATCTAAGGTAGGTGCCTCTTCACCTCTCACCAAATCTTTTTCTGCCAATTTCAATTTTAAATCAACTCTCAGAGCTAATAATCTTCCTCTCATCAGACAACATGTTTGTAACCCTTCGAGCCTACAAGGATAGAACAAAAAGATTCGAACAAAACAAAATATCCCTGGTACACGTTTTTGACTCGACTGCTCGCGAAGTACCAAGGCGGGAAAAAGGTCCAATGGGAAGAAATAAAGAACATATTTCTTTCAAAGAAAGAGAAAAAGGACAAAGAACACAAAAAGTAACAAAGTGAAGGGGAAAGATCCATTAAACCGCGCTTGCCCGCCCAAACTCCAATCCATATAACCGGTGGATGTAACAAAAAATTGAGCAAATCCCTCGCATGTTTGGCAATCTGCGAACCATTTGCGCAAAGTCCACCCTGAGAAAGTAAAGGGAAGGAAAAATAGCAGGAATATCTATCTATAGTGATTTCGAGAGTTCTAAGAATCTGGAGGTGAGGAAAATGGGAAAAATAAGAGCCAGGTAGTGGCAGATTTATACTGATAAGGAAAGACTCGTAAAAATTCCCGGTCGAAATGATCCACTGGGGTCGTTTTTGACGTTATGTTAACCTTGTTAGGTTTGAGTGCCGGACTGGCTCGTGGTAGAATCTTCCGTTGGCAGTCGGAGATCTGAATAGGTGCGTCGAATCCAGGGTGGTGGCAAAGGCCCAGGGGTCGACTGCAGCGTAGATCGCGTTGCCGAAGTCAGAATGGGCTCATTGCGGGCAGAATTCTCGGTGGCGACTGTGCGCCGAAGCAAAGGCTGGAGGAACTCGGGAATCTCTGACCACTGGCCAGCGCGAGCCATATGGAGCATGCCGTCAGGCAAGAGGCTGGCGCCCATGGGGTTGGACGAGTGAGACTGGCCCAGCATCTCCTCAGTCATCCTCTCGGTAAGAATTGCCAGCTCGCCGCTCTCAATCGCATTCTTAAGCCACTGCTCCCATTCTTCGTCCAAGACGGCAGACGTGTCGCCGGCCTCGCGCCTGGCTGCCTGCGCGCGCAGTTGCTGGTTCAGCGAAACGCCGACGCTGGCCAGTTCTTCGTCGCTCTCTTCCGTCTCCATGTTTTCGTCGTCGTCCAAACTCGAAATGTCAATGGTGTGTATTCTGACGGATCGGCCTTGCGGAGCAGATGCCCGACTGGCAGGCTCTATCCAGTCTGGGAATCCATCGGCCGCGGTGTCTCTAATAAGGACACCCTGTTCCTTCTCAAACTTTTCTTTAGCCCACTTGGTTCCCTCCCACTTCGTGAGGGCAGAAATCTCGGCGTGCGTAAGGCCCAGGCCGTCGAAAGCTCTGAAAAGTCGGCGATGCCATGACCAGCGGCTGAGCCGGATGCGGTGAGTCGGATGAGTGTAGTCCAGGCCGGGATACTTGGCTTCTGCCGTCTCGAGATGGCCATAGAAGGCATGGGTCTCCTGACGAACTTCGGGAATCAGGCTGCGCTGAAGCAGAGCTTGGAAGTCCTGGGGATCGAACGTCTTGGGCTTGGGAAACATGTACTCGTATACGAGCACCTCAACGGGTCGGCCTCTCATGGTTCCGGCGAATGGTAGATGATATGCTCAACCAGACAGGATCGAGACGAGGAGGCCAAGGTCGAGCAACGCAAAATCGACGGTAGCGTCACTAGGTCGTCTACTGGCGGCAGTGACAAATCGGCTGGTCCTGCTAGTGGAGAGCGGTCGTTGGTGAGCGGACGGAAGTGCTGGTCGAATGAGGAGGCCGAGAGGGCTGCTGAAGGGGATGAGAAAACGAGGCCTCTCGATGTCGTCGTGCCTTGTACGAGGGAAATCACAAAATCTGCGGTAGCGAAAGCCCAAGGTTCGAAAAGGCAAGCTGTCTCGGAAAGCCGGCGGGTGGATTCGGGCTATCCTGGCTAAAAGTTGTGCTAGGAATGAGGACAATGCCTCCCCAAATTATTTCTTGTCCCTTTTGCCGGGGAGCGTCCGAGAGAGCGGCCGTGCACGCACAAAGAAGAGACGACGAAGCTTGGACTCGGCTCACGTGAAGAAGACGCAGCGAGGTTGCACAGACAGCTGAAGATGTGGTTGTCGTCCGTCAGCGCCGCATCACGGCCGAACAAACAAACACGAAGAAAGCCCCAGGATGGCGAATGCAAAGAACGAAGCAGTGCGACCCTCCCAGTGTCACCTCGTGCAGGGGAACACCGTGGAAGGCCGGTATCGTAAGCCTGGAAAGGTGAGATGGAGCCTGACTCGGCGCTTGGCTCGAAGCAGTGGCCGTCGATCGTTGACGGACGTGAAATGGCCCGATGGGCTACAAAGATGGAGTAGAGGATGACCGCCGCAAAGAGCTACAGGGAGGAATCTTCAGCGATGCGACCCCTGTAGCTCGCTGCGTGGAGAGGCCAGCCACCACTTGCCGATTTCAGCTCCAGCTCTTTATCGGCGGGTTTTCTGGGGTGCAGCAGGGCCAGTAGCATTTGCAGGCAGCATTTGCAGGCAGCATTTGCTCGATCAGTCTTGCAATACTGCCGGTATCGTGAGGGAGTATCTCATGTACACATAATACATACATGTAGAGAGATATTGATGCCTGATGGGCTATTCGTCACAGCAATGAAAGCATCGCGTTTGATATCCAGGTGCCTGGAACTGCGCCGACTAGTGATATACTAATATTAGGGAGGGTTAATAAGCAAAGCCACCATTGCTAATGACATGAATTGCTGATTATATGAACCCCTACGAATACATGCTGTTTTAATTTCAATATGACGAATGTCCAGCATAATTGTGGTGCTTGCATCTTACACGCAGGTCGCTGAGCATCAACTCCAATGACAAGCAGCCCTGCAGAGGTGCATATTCCTGTTGCGTACTAAGACGCTGCGCTATTTGGCGCTTGTGATGGCGTACATATTCCCTCGGCATCCTAGACTACAGATCTATGAAAATCCCTCCACTTTGCTGTATTTTAAGACTCGATTTACTATACCTTAGGAGAGTCCACAGTTCGATAAGAAACGGCGCATATGCCGAATGGAGCACCTTCCCTTAGTGACTCACCAAAGTAGCCTCGTAAGCATCGTATATGTAGGCATCTCGATATGTAGGTATATATCAGACTATTTACGCCGCCTTACAGCGTTTCTCATCAAGATTTGAAATGATCGACGGATTTGATAATGATTTGTGTACAAGGCAAAGAACAAACATTGTTTCTCAACGTGGCGGCACCGAGATTTGCCATTGTTACAACTGACGTCTTCCGCACCTACAAGACTGGTGTTTTACAAGACCGAAACTCAGCCTGTGAAAATTGTCAACTCATAAGATATCCCCCACTGCTTCTGATAAAATGATGGAATACAAGGAGACGATCAAAGTCCGCACAACGCTGCCACTCATCCCACCCATCAGCACACGAGGCGAAATCCTCACTCCCCGCCTCCTCATCCGTGCACCGCGCCTGTCCGACGTCCCTGTCTTGCACGTCCTTCGCACCGAGCACGAGGTCATGAAGCACTCCCTAAAGGGCGTCGACAAGACCCTCGAGGACACCGTCCGGAGCCTGGACGACGCGCTGCCCCCCAACGACAACAAAATGTACCACTTCCTCATCTTCGAGCGGGCCACGGGCGAGCTGGTCGGCAAAGGCGGCATGCACAGCCTCTCCAGCAAGCACTTTGGGTGGCCAGAAGTCGGCTACTCCTTCAAGCAGGCGGCGTGGGGGAAAGGATACGCGACCGAGTTCTTGAGCGGCTTCGTCGAGAACTGGTGGAGCTTGCCTCGCAAAGAGGCTGAGCTCGAGGTTGATCCGCGGAGCGTAGACGTCGAGGCCGGCAGCAGCACGCCGACCATTGGCGAGCGTCTCACGGCGCTGGCGGACGTGAAGAATGTAGGGAGCGTCAAGGTGCTGGAGAAGACCAAGTTTAGCAAATTCTCAGAATGGACGGGGATTGATAATCGTGCGGCTTCCATGGGCCAGGAGATTACCCTGGCTGGATTCTTAATGGCGGCGCCGTTGGAGAGCAGCTGAATTTTTGCTTTTAAGTATTTTCATGGCGAAAAAGGACGTATAGCTGGAAATCAAGGAGAGGTGGGGGAGAAAGCTGGCCAACTTTTCAAGAGTTGGCTGTGAAAAACCCATGGAGCATTCTCACATCACATCGGATTGAGTCCAGGATCTGGTGTGCATATGAGTAACTGCATTTGGACACTAACCACGATGCAGAATAGAGTCCAAAGGCATATTAATTAAAGTAAGTAACATAGTACACCATGTGTAGGCCGGAAGGGAGAATAACGACATTGCTCCCAAAGATGGCATGCTAATATAATTATGGCTCCTACCTGAAGAAATCATGTAGTGAAACTCTCTAATAGGTAGCCTTTGCAAAATGCACAAGACTCGGTCCAAAAGCACTTAAAGTGGTTGCGCGAAATCACGTGCCCCATATGATTTCACGCTCACCCAAGCTCTTTAGTAATTAGTTCAAACGCGTTCAGCGCGTCACTTACAAGACGTCAACACCCCTCCATTGTCTTTCCACCTCTTTTCTTCATCCTCGGTTTTTCCTATTTATAATACTACCTCTACCTCTCATTCTCCTTCGTCCACACTCACACCACCAAAATGGGGTCCACTCCAGTCCACGAAGAGCACCAATACCTCAACCTGGTCCGCGAGATCCTGGACCAGGGTGAGCGAAGACCCGATCGGTAAGAACAAACCCTCAAACCCCCAGCACCATGCAAAACATAGGTAGGTAGGTATTGATTCAGCCGTACTTGACCAGCACCGGCACCGGCACCCTGTCCATCTTCGCGCCCCCCAGCTTCAAATTCCAGCTCAACGACAACGGCCGCCCCATCCTGCCCCTGCTCACCACAAAACGAGTCTTCCTCCGCGCCGTCATCGCCGAGCTCCTCTGGTTCATCGAGGGCAACACCTCGTCCGCCACCCTCAGCGACGTCGGCGTCAAGATCTGGGACGGCAACGGCTCCCGCGAGTTCCTCGACAGCGTCGGGCTCACCCACCGCGCCGTCGGCGACCTGGGCCCCGTCTACGGCTTCCAGTGGCGGCACTTTGGCGCAGAGTATGTCGATGCCCAGACAGACTACACCGGCAAGGGCGTCGACCAGCTGGCCGAGATCATCCACAAGCTGCGCAACAGCCCCTACGACCGCAGAATGATCCTCAGCGCATGGAACCCAAAGGACTTCAAGAGCATGGCCCTGCCGCCCTGCCACATGTTTGCCCAGTTCTACGTATCCTACCCCGGACGGGGGCGGGGCCAGAACGCCGAGGAGCCGACAGAGGAGAACAGACCCAAGGGCCACCTCCACTGCCAGCTATATCAGCGATCCTGCGACATGGGTCTCGGCATCCCGTTCAACATTGCGAGCTACGCACTGCTGACGCACATGCTCGCCCACGTTTGCGATCTTGTACCGGGGACCTTTACCCACGTCATGGGAGACGCGCACGTATACATTGACCACATTGATGCTCTTCGAACACAGCTGGAGCGCGAGCCACGGCCTTTCCCCGAGCTGGAAATCACACGGGAAAAGGGCGGCAGCATCGACGGCTGGAAAGTAGAAGACTTTGTGGTCAAGGGATATGACCCCCATAAATCAATTCCTATGAACATGTCTGTCTAAGTAACGATGCAGAGATATTTTGGATATTAAAAGAAACAAATGGGGAAAAGCAAGGAAAATAAAGAGCAAGGTTAATGAAAAAAAAAAAAATGAAAAGCCGGAATGAAACGGGCACGTTGATTTTGACCAGCGAAAGCCAATGCCCGGCACGCCCCTTATATGGAGCCGTATAGAAAGACATATCTGAGCGTTGATCGCTGCGTGTATATGAGCAATAATAACATCTTTGAACAAAATGACAGAAATATTTCCAATCGCTAAAACTCCACCAAATGTCTTCATCGCGTCATCATAAATCATGAGTACAAGTCTTCATCTCTTCATCTCTCAAGTGTAGGCAGACTCCTGGTATCGCCTGCTTGGTATGCCCGGATTTGGCACGTCCTCTTCCATGGAGCGTCTATCCCACTTCCTTTCTCTGATGTGATCCCTCTCTCTCGCATCCCATGCGCCGTCCCGCCGCCTTTCCGGATCGGTGTGGCTGCTGGCCCGGCGCTGTGGATCCGGCCGGTGCATATGCGATCGCTCTCTATCTTGGTCATCAGTGCGGTACGAGCGCTCTCGCTGCTGGCGTAGTCTGTGGCGATGGCGGATTTCCTCTTCGCTGGACCCATCCGATACGCCATCGGAAAGATCTGAATGGTTCTGATTCAGGCGTGACGGAGGTATGCTCTCGCGACTTCTACGCACGCGGATGGGGTTGTTGACGGAGCTCTGTCTGGAGCTGGTTCGGCTTTGGTTACCTGGGAAAAAGTTGGAAACGGTTTCGGTCAATTTTTCTTTGAGGGAGCCGAGGGGACTACCTCTTCTTCTTGCTTCCTCAGCCCGGCTATCGCTTCGATGTGTCCGGAAGGAGGGCACGCTAGACCCCGCCGACGGCGGCGGAGGACCAGCTGACGGCGGGACGACCCTACGAACGCCTGCATGAGGAGAGCCGGGTCGTTGCCGTCGTCTAGCCCTCATATGCATAGAGGCGTCTTCAGATTCATCGCCCGACGAGTCAGATGTACGATGCAGGTGGCTATGGCGGCGACCCTGCGAAGGTCGGTTGGGCGTCGTTCGAGTAGAGTCCGGGTTGAGATAGGTCCCGGAATAGCTGTGGCGAATGCCGTCGGGGTTTGGCTGGCGGCTCGAAGCATAGTCGGAAAAGCTTCGACGCCTTCCGGCGTCATCGGTAGGTCTCTGGCGGCGAGGCCTTTCCGGCGAACGCACAGGAGGCCTTTGGCCAAAATTAGCCCCATATCTTTCGCCAACATGGACGTAGTAGAACCTTTCGGACTGATTCGGATCAGCAGCTCTCGGCCGAGGGGGGGAGGTCGCGCGGAATGGATCCGATGGATGGAAACGGTTTGCTGGATGGAAAGGGTCCGGTGGATGAAAGTAGGCAAACCTGGGCGCAGCAGGTTCTGGAGACGGTTCGGGCTTCGGCGCAGAGCTGGTGTTAGGCATACTTGCATTCTCTTCTTCCTTGGAAGCGGTGTCACGCATCCGATCGGCGCAAGTCTTGTGCCAGCGATCGACTTCTTGATCAGGCTGTGAGGGAAAGACGGTGGCGGGCAGATCGGGCGGGAAGACTTGACCCGTCTCAGGATGTCTTAGTTTCCAGTGCTTCACAGCAAACTGAAGAAACGGGACATGCTCTTCGGGCCCGAGAAGGACCTCGACCGCTTCCCATCGAGAGAAGCCCCGAGGCGTCAGAGCGGGAATCGAGGGCGGATCGTAGTCATTCTCGGTGGGTTGCAAGCTATGCTGGCAGCCAGTCACATACCACATGTAAGAAATGGTCGAGTGAGGCGTCTCAAGGAACAGGGCTGCAGTTTCGAGGTTAACACAATAGGTACGGTTGTGGCTCGCATGCCGCCAGCTTACAGTCATAGTCACCGCCGACGGCTTTGTAAAAGGCAGCGAGTTTCTTGGGGGTGAGGTGTTGATCATTTTGGTCGCCAAGCTCAGTTACCTGTTGTCACGTCTGTCAGCCGCCAGCCATTTTGTCTCGTTGCTGCTATCAGGCCACATCTGGAGGCTTACGATAAAGCGCGCGATTGCCCTTAGCAGCGCATCAAACTGCTTCGTCGGGCTCTTGTCCGATTCGAACATGTAGGCGTACGTGATGGCCTCGGGTGGCGGAGAGCCATTAGATTGAGGGACGGCCATGCTGGACGGCGACGGGGAGCGAAGAAGCCTGGCATTCAAGATGGTTTGTGGGCGTTTTTGCAGTAATAAAGGAAACAGAAAAAATCCAAGGCGCTGGAGGTAAATGGAGGCTGCGCGGGCGGCACAAGGGAATTGATGTCACTAGCTGCGGCAGGGCCCGGGCCTGGAGGCTGGAGTCGGAACCGGGTGGGCGTTGGGTCAAGCGTTTAAAATGGCACGGCGGGCGAGAGCTGTGCGCCACACAAAGGGACGCGACAAGGACGATGGAGCGTCGACAAAGACGGCTCGGCTGGCGTCTGATCGGCGCCGGAGGAGAGCAGAGAGGCCCGGCGCAGGCTGGCCATCTGGATTGCAGCGCACTGAGGTTCAATTCGATGCGATGCTGCGGTCAATCATGGATCATGCTGCAAGGTCAGGGCGACAGCGCAGGCGATGGCGCAAACGGCCCCTCACGGGCTGACACGTGCGTCCTGGCTGCAGCCTTGAGGCGTGGCTGGAGGCCGGGCGATGGAGAGGAGGATGGATGGATGGATGGAGCCTGGGGCGTCGTTTTTGCCTAAGCTGTCCGGTTTCTTTGAGTTGGTGCAACGGCTGGAGCTAGTGCTTGCGTTTGTCGTGCCTGTGCATGCATATGCTGGTGCTCGATTCGAAGAGAAGAGAAGAGAAAGAAGAGAAGACGGAGGCGGTGGATGATGTCATGAACAAAGGCAGGGCATAGAGACGGAAGAAAGGTCAAAGACTCGAGACGGCTTCAAGATGGTTGGTACGAGCACGGCCTGATGGAAATAGAACCGGTAGCTCCTCAGGCATCAAACTGCGACAAAGACAACCGGAATCAACCAACACGACCCCTCGTGCTATAGCCTACAAGGCAGATAGTGCTGTAATGAATCGCAGCTACAGCCCCGGGCGCTAAGCCCGCTGATCGCCTCTCCAGCTCTGTCCGAATCCCAAATTCCCCGCTGCTGATTCAGGCCTCTACAAAGCTAAAATGCCAGCAGCCTGCTGAGCCACAGCAGACGACAAGAACCCCCGCCCTGTGCCTGATGTCATGCCCCAGGCACAAGCGCAATCTGGCCTGAATCCAGACAAGGGCATCACGGACGGGAAAAAAAAAAGTGTCGCATTCCGCATCGGAAAAGGGATTTAATAGAATAGCCTGAATTTTTGATTTTTTTTTTTTTTTTTTTTGCGACGCGACGCAACGCAACGCGACGCAGATTTTTGAGAAAAGAAGAGCTCCATGCAAGTAGCAACACGGCTTTTGAGCTCCACTCCGGGACGAGGCTGAACGAGGCGCGCGATTCCTAACCCAAAAAGAAAAAAAAAAAAAATCTCGAAATTATAGTGGAATCAGACCACATTTGCTTCATCAACCCCCTTCTCAGCCTCATCGACAACCGCAGCTATGGACACGGTCCGGTCTCTCGTCCAGCCCATCACGCACAACCTGCCGGCGCCCATCCGGGACCTCGGCGTGTCCATCGTGGGCGAGACGTGCTACAAGGCGCTGCTGCTCGACGTCGACGTCGAAAACACCGAGTGCGTCAAGCTGGCCGTCAGCAAGGGCCTGGGCATTGGCATCGTGGGCGCCTCGGCCGTCGTCAAGGTGCCGCAGATCCTCAAGCTGCTCAAGTCCAAGTCGGCCGAGGGCGTGTCGTTCCTGTCGTACCTGCTCGAGACGAGCGCGTACCTCATCTCGCTGGCGTACAACGTGCGCAATGGGTTTCCCTTTAGCACCTTTGGCGAGACGGCCTTTATCATGGGCCAGAACGTCGTCATTTCCATCCTGGTCCTGAACTACAGCGGCCGGCCTGCCATGGCGGCGCTGTTCGTGGCGGCGCTGGCCATTGGTGCGGCGGCGCTGTTTGCCGACAATGTCGTGGACATGCAGGCTCTGAGCTACCTGCAAGCTGGCGCCGGTGTTCTCGGTGTTGCCAGCAAGGTTCCGCAGATTCTGGCCATCTGGCAGGAGGGAGGCACCGGCCAGCTCAGTGCTTTTGCGGTTCGTACTTTGTCCACTTGCTTGTTGATTGACATGATGGCTAACGCAGTGAAATCTAGGTCTTCAACTACTTGGCCGGCTCGCTGTCTCGCATCTTCACCACGCTCCAAGAGGTCGACGACAAACTGATACTGTACGGCTTCATCTCCGGCTTTGCCCTCAACGCCATCCTCTCGCTGCAGATGGTGTACTACTGGAACGCCCCCTCTGCAAAGGCTCGAGGCAAGCGGAAGGAGGTTGTGCCCGTCGAGGCCCGCGGAAGCTCAACGGCCGTGCCCAAGAAGGGTCCCACCACTCGCCGCCGTGGTTAGATGGAGTTTGATAGAGTTTCTTTTTCTGTTATGTATTAGTCTTTATTGGGATGCTGCTAGCGGAGGAACATGCTAATTACGAAGGAGGTGAAACGCCTAATTTGCCCGTGGTATGCTCGTCATCTGATATGCTTGACCTATCATGTATTTCATTGCAGCTACAGGTACCATCTATTACCATTATTCTTATCTCCAAAGGAGCTGTGAGCGTAGAGTACGAGCGATATGTATCCAATAAAAGCCAAACCGATGCAGATGTGTTATTCAAAAAGCTCATTGTACACGTTTACATTGATGCTCGCTAAGCATACCAAGCAATACAGCCAAACACTGGGGCACATTTCTCCATAACGCCAGCCAAAACCCAAGCCTTAGGCAAGACTAAGACACCAGACGCAAAAAAAAAAAAAAAGATGAAAAAACAAAATCTAAATTGGGAGCTCAGCGTGTTTCAGCAGACCGAAACGCCGCCAGCATCGGTCCAGCCAATGCCGCCAATCCAGACTCTCCGCCCCGCGCACTGCAGGCAGCGCTTCTGCTCGCCGAGGTTGCTCACCGAGCAGCTGAAGCAGACGTGCTTGCCGCAGGCACCACAGGCCGTGTCCTCGGCGGCATTGCTGCTGTCCACGTCCATCTCGTCGGCGTCGCTCCCGCCCGCAACGAGGGCGCTGCCGCAGTCGTCGCACTCGGTCGGCAGCAGCACGGGGGGCGTCTCGATGCCGGGCGACGAGCTGGCCGAGCTGGGCTCGGAGCCAATGGCCCAGAAGCGGTGCAGCGACTGCTGGCTGTTCGACGACGACGCAACGACGGGCTGCTCCGGCGCGGCAGCAATCGGGGCTTCGTGTGGAGGGAACTGCTGGGGCCGCTGCTGAGCCGAGTACAGCAGGCCCAGGGTGTGCTCTGCGGGCGCGCAAGATGATGAGTTGGGGATGCTCAGATGGTGGTGGGCGCGCCATTCGTAGAACTTACGATGGACCTCGTCGTCCGACGGCCTGTTGTCGCGGTAGCGCTTGAGGGTGCGGCTGTGCAGGGTCGCCGGCACGGAGGCGTCCATCATAGAGTTGGGCGGGCAGAGCTCAGCGGCGGAGCGCTTGCGCTTGAGGAGCGTGGCCATGGCGATGGGATGGGATTTGTTATAAGTGGTGGTGGTGGGATTGGAACGGTGTCGGTTCGTCTAAGAAGCAGCAAAATGAGGAATTAAAAAAAAGAAGCAGCGAAATCGAAACAGTTGGTCCGAAGAACCAGCACGCACGCTGTGCTCCTCTCGAGAAAAAAAAATAAAATAAAATGAGAGGAAAGATGGACAATGGCAACCAATTGACTCGAGGTAAAGCTGAAAAAGAAAAAAAAGAGGGAAGAGGGAAGAGGGAAGAAGAGAGCGAAAGGCGGGCGAATTGAGTTTATGGGAGATGCTGAGTGAGACGGACTGGCGCCGGTCGTTCAGGTAACCAACAGGAACCCTGTCGTGGGCTGGCATTTGCCCTGGAGCTGAGAAAAAGCCATGGCGCGGTCGCGGTTTTTGCGTTGCGCGCAACCGCGTACAGTGGCTTTTCTTTTTTTCCTCTTGCCGTTGCTTTTTGGAGCTTGGTTGCGCTAGCAATATTAGATTGCGGCATTGGACTGCCGTGTCCGCGCTATTGATTTGCACGACGGGCTTTAGCCGGTGGTCACTTATCAGTTGCCATATCTTGGCGATGGCTGCTAAAGTTCATCTTGAGGCTGATGTTTGATCCGCATAGTTGCTTGTATTGCTTGAATTGGCCGGCTGGATAAGAGCAGCCATACAATGTACTTAGATGTAATGAAAAAGTCTAGCCCTAATCACCAAGGATACACTGATTTGGTGCTCTCTTTGATGTTTCATCTATTCGCATATTACCCGTTGGACAGTCACTGAGATTCCGCTTCCGAGTGCTACTGGAGAGTAACTTTGTGCAAGTATCATCCCACATACCAAGCCATTACATCTTGGCAGCTGCGTATGACAGCACTAATTTTATAGCTATTGATTAAACGATTTCACATAAAAAAAGGCATATGAAACAGTAAACACATCAAATTGTATACAATATGATGCATGTATAGAATATAAGATACGCATATAAGACAATCCAAACTACAACACCATGCCCGAATCAACCACATATCCAGCAGCTCCCTCCATCACCATCACAATATCTTCACCACCAGCTTCCCTATCCCCCCCTTCCCAGAAACCACCTCGCCGCACCCCTTGCGAACGGCCGCCAGATCCCCCAACTCCACCACCCTCATCACCGCACTCACCTTCTCCCGCGCCACAATCTCGCCCGCCGCCTCCAGGTCCTCCCGGATCTCGACGCCGCCCGACACAAACTCGTGCGGGATGTTTGTGCCCCTCAGCTTCCACCTGTAAAGCAGCGCCGCCAGGTCCAGCAGCACGCCCATCCACCAGGGGAACCGGTCGGCACCGAAAATCGTCCGCATCGTCTCCTTGCCCGGCGCGCTGGCAATGGACACTAGCACGCCCGTCTTGGGGTTGAGCATTGGGATCCCTTCGTCCATGCTGTCCCACTGCGTGTTGTACATGACGTCGACGCTGCCGCGCGGAACCTGCGAGCGCGGCCGCTGCGTCTTGTAGTCAATCACCTGGTCAAACACCCCCGGCAGGTACCGCTCCACCAAGTCCATCTTGCCCGTCGACACCGTCGTGATGATCTTGTCGGCGCCGAGCACCTTCTTGGCCATCTGCGCCGCCATCGAGCCGGTGCTGCTCAGCCCGGCCGGGATGTACACCGTCTTGCCCTCCAGGCTCTGCACGCCCATCAGCTGCATGCCCCGGCGCCAGGCCTGGTACGACGTCACCACCACCGTCGTCAGCGCCGCGGCCTCTTCCCACGACACGTGCGCCGGCTTGGGCAGCAGGTAGGCCTCCTCCACCAGGGCGTACTCGGCGGCGAAGCCCGCGGGCGGCTTGCGGAAGAGGGGCTTCTCAATGTATGCGCCGTAGACGTGGTCGCCGACTTTGACGCTCTTGACTGCCGATCCGACGGCGACGACGACGCCGGACCCTTCGAGGCCGATGGGGGCCGGATATCTTTGACAGTACAAGAATTAGGATAAGAGGGGGAAAGAAGGGGAAAAGGTAAAAACCCACTGGGGCGTGTAAATCAACCCAAACCGCCCGTCAAACGCCTGCAGCTCTCCCGTGTTCATCGCCGCCGCGTGCACCTTGAGCAGCACATGCGTCGGCAGCGTGACGCTCGGCACCGGCAGCTCAATCACCTCGTAGGCTTCCGCGCCGCACTTTCGCGGTGCCACGAGCGCGCGCATCGTCGTCGGGAGGGCCATGGCGAGACAAGGCAGAGGATGATGATGACGCGCAATGCAGCAAGAATTGGTTAAAAGAAGAGACGACGAGTGAGACTGCTGCTTTATTATACTGTCTTGAAGAGAAACGATAAAAGGGAAAGCAGAAAAGAAGCACGCATTCAGTCTATTTATAAAGAGGCTTTATCATGCAGGTACAGTAAAACGCACCGAGGGTTCGGCGGCGGACTCGGCGTTCGGTGGGTCCCCCGAGCTGTGGGCCGCCGAAGCGGGAGGGTCTTCCCGGGCCCCTGCTTTTGACTTGCTGCTGCGCTGTAGGCCTGTCGAGCGGATTGTATTGCTCAGAAATCTCCGCAATGAGCGGAGTTTTAGATGGTGAAAGGCCGCGTATTTATTGGACACTAATAAAGAGCGAGATGAACCCAGTCTGCTGAGATGGAATGAGTTGACTTGACTTGAGCTTGGACAATCGAGTAAGCGAGCGAGAAAAGACTCCAGGTGGCTTTCTACGTACCTAGGTAACCACCACAACAATGTACATGACAAGAGCATGACTCTGGAAACGCGAATGCAACGAAAAATCAACGCATCTAGCACTCTTTTATGCCAATCATATCAAATCACTCAAGTCGCCATCTTTGCTCTGTAGATCAGACATGCTATTCGCTACATCTACTAGTCCTATAGCTTCAGTTCTACCTCCAAAAGAGTCCATGTGCTTTTTTCCACATCTCATCTCTTCATGCCATATTCCCATCACCTCCTTAGCAAAAGATGCTATCCCAAAAAAATAACCGTACGCCCCAGGGGAATTTCGGGTATTACCCCCTTTCCCAGTCCAAGGGAAAAGAATAAAAGCAGAGAATATGATAAAAAAAAAAAAAAAAAAAACGGTGGGATCACGCTGGTGTGAAATAATCTCGTCCCGGTCCTCCTTCCAGATACGCCCGTCTCTTCCTGTACCCAACGACAAAGGAAATTTCGGAAACAAAAAAAGGCAATAGAGGAAGAATAGAGAAGAAGAATTTGTAAGTGATGGATACAGGGGCCATAGCCCCCTCCAATATAAGAGGATGAGAAAGGCGACAGAATATTTTTTTTCTTCGGCCAACGAGTAAACGCCGTCTATGCTTAAATAGGAAAATTATATGAGTGAAAGGGTTGATAAAGAGAGTACAGATAGTAGTCGCCTGCGGTAATAGTTGTACGAATATAAGTATATCTCATATTGGTTGTCGTTGGCAAAGCGGAACGTAGTCAGGTGTCATTGAGAGTCGTTGGGTATCGACGTGACATGATGTCTCGTGAGGTATATAACAAGGTTGTTGACCTCTTTTATAGATGATCGGCTGGATTCATGCTTGTAGAGGGCATAATATAAAGAGAGTGTGGTTTGATGCGTCATCCGCTAAGGTGGATGTTGATGACGAGTTATGTTATTCAGGGCAGACCACGCCTATGGGTAGGATCGCGGGGCTGGCATTGTCTGTCATGCTGCCGCTGCTGAGCAGCTAACCATTGGGCAGATCCGGGCTGGCGGGCTGGATTTTCGGCCGGCAGCTTGGCGTCTTGGCCGGCAGCGCCACTGCTGCCATTGCTGCCACTCGCAGAAGCGGACGACCCAGGTACAAGATCTGTGACGGCTTGGGCAATGGACTCGACAACATATGTGCGAAGTTCGTGGTCCTCTGCCTGGTCTTCCTTTTCCAGTCGGAAGCGCTCCTCCTTGGACATGTTGGCCCGGCGGAGGTTTTTGATTTCTTGCATGATGTAGAGCATGACCTCCTCGGGGCACCGGTTGCGCTCGTTGGCGGCTTCGCTCTTACGCACATATCGCCGAGTCACATCGGTGGCACCATCGGTAGAAAAGGCCACGCAGTACGACATCTTCTTCCCCCAGCCCTCGGTATAGAGCCGCGGGTTGTCCCAGGCCTCTTCGCAGGCATCCACATGGATCCATCGCTTCTGCTGGTCCGAGTAGATTTCGGTCCACACATGGTCCTCGGCATTCCAAACCCATCGGACACGGCCGCCCAATGCACGGCAGAGCATGCTGAAGCAGTTGGCCCACTCTCCGACACGGCCTCTGCGGGTTTGCAGCAGTCGCCACACATCGCCATAGCGCGGGAAGCGCTCGTACGTGCCGCAGCTTTCGGCAGAGCAACGATAGAGCTCGACTCGAAGTGCGCCACAGGCACTCTCCTCGGGTGTAGGTGCAGTCATGCCCTGGGCGATTGTGGGAGATAGGCAGACTGGGCATGGGGGGTTATTTACCCAGGTGAAGAATGACCGTCGGTACCATCTGTGCAAAAAAAAAAAAAAAAACAAGTTAGAACCATGCTGATATAAAGAAAAAGACAATGGGCTTCATCAGCATCATAACCTACCGAAGAAGAGCTCGAATGACACAGTCTTGGTAGCCCCATTCCGGTTTCCGACCGTCGCCCATGCTCTCTGCTTGTGCCTGCAGAACCTGGCTCTCCTCCTCCGCCTCGCTATATATGCGATCCAGGGGAATGGTCTGGAGAGCCTCATCTAACAAGCCAGGGTTCTCGTACTTGGTGGGTGTTAGTGAAAGGCTGAGGAGGAGGTTTCGGAATTTCTGTGAGTCGCGATCTGCGGCGGCGGGAGGTGTTGGGATCTTGGGGAGATGTCGTAGGGCTGAGTAGGAGGGCGGTGTCGTCGCAGCGGGCGATGGGCTGTACTGGCCGCTGCCAGCAGGTGAAGGGGCGTCGTGGTAGGCGCTCGGCGACCGCTCTCGAGAACTTGACATGTGCTGAGCCCGGAGGTCGTTCATGCGCTTATCGCGCAGCAGGCCCTCGAAGCGGACGCGAAGGTCGTGAGCCCATTCCTCCCCGTAGTCGTCTTGCGACGAGGACCCTGCGCCGAAAGGGGAGCCTCGGTCCTCCATCGTGGGTGAGCTGTAGAGGAAAGGGTGTTTTGAGAGGTGCTGAACGAGTGAAGCGGGTCGATTGATGTCAGTGGAGTTGCTGGCTGTGGTCGGGATTGGAGAATCTACTCTTTCCTCTCTCTTCAACTAATTATCCGGTAAAAAAAGAAGACAAGAGAAAAGAAGCAGCGATGTGAAATAAAGGTCGAGACGGTTGCAGGTGCCAGCGTTGAAGAGGCGATTGCGTCGTCGTCGATGTCGCGGCTAGGCTGGAGTCTGGTCGTAGGCCACAGCGTCGTCAGCTGGGGGATGCGTAGGCCTGAAATTGCCACAGTGACTTTGAGGCCACCCCTCAGCGTTGCGTCAACGCGCGTGGAGTCGATTTTTCGCGGCGGTTGTGTCGCTGCGCCGGATCGTCGCCCGTGTGGAAAACGTGCACCGGCCGTTGGGGCTTCGCCTGGGACGCTTGCTGGCTGGTCGACGCTGCGAGTTCAAGAGGCTCTTGTCATGCCTCGAGCCGTCGCCGGGAGAGAAAAAATGAGGGTTGAAGCAAAAAGGCAGCAGACGGGGGGGTTGTGGAGGATGTATGTAATGGGAATGGGCCTCTTTGGGGGGTCCCGAGTGCTGAGAGGCCGGCCACGCAGCGCTGGCAGAGTAATCCGTACAGGGGGGAAATAAAAGGGACTAGGCCGCGCAGTGGCAGTGGTAGCACTGCTAGCTGGTAGAGGGGGCGTGCCGCTGGCGCTGCAAAGAGCAGTTGAGGCCGGTATACGCGTCAGCTGGCAGACGCAGCCAATCATGGGCGCTGCCCGCCCCAGCACCAGGATTTGCTGTGCTCGGTGAGAGGGCCCGGCCCGGGTACCGCTACAAGGCAGCCAGCTGGGTACATGTCCGGGTACTTGGTCCACGGCGCCTAGCAGTCTACCTTGGTCAATGGCAGAGCAGGCCGAAGAGCAGAAGAGAGCCGGAGGCCGGTATGGCTCTGATGGGCCGTCGAAGCTAGCAAATGTTGGCAGCATTGTTTTGCAATTTTAAATTCTGGCCTTGCTATATTTCCCCGCAGCGATGGCTTTTGAGCATGTAGCCGTTTGGACAACTCAAGTTGACAGGTGAAGTGGGCAAAGCTGTACCTCTGAGTACCAAACTCAATTACTCGAGGTGCTCCTATTCAATTTGATCTCCGCCTCATATTCTCCCATTTATCTCTTATCAATTTCAGATTTGCGTTTGTTTGGTTTATAATCTTTTTCCCTTATCCTTTTACCAGTCAGCTCTTATCAACAAGCTGAGAACCGGGGTGCGTGTCTCCCGGTTTCAGCCAGGCTGCTTGAGCATGTCCGCGCCCAGTAGTCTCTACGAGCATGTCCCGTCTCCATGCCTGAGGCTCTGCGCGTGCGCCAAACGGGACCACGAGCAGAAAAATGATGCTCGAAGTCAGCAGAAAGATACAGAAAACGAGCAAGCAAATAAACATCAGCATAGCAGCCATAGCCTGTAGCTGTTTCTGGCGGTGGGTACTGCAGCCGGCCGCCGAAATCAGACTCACGCACCGCCAAGCAACGGGCAGAGGTACCGCGAGGCCCTCCTCAGCAGCCCGCAGGTACCGGAACCTGCGCAGCGCCATCGAGAGGCGATGACGAGGCACGCAGCGCATGGTGCGCCTTTCCCGTTTCTGCTGTGGCACAGCCGATGCCAAGACGCTAGCGCCCACGGCGGCGCGCACTGTACAGCCATGGACGGAAACATTTGCTGCACGCAATTACAGACAGTAGGTACCTATCAGCTTACAGTCCAGGGCCGCGTCTAAGCTGGCATCCAGAAACGGTAGCCTCCGTTCTGTCGCTCCTCGGGCTTCTTGATCTTGTTCAATAATTGATATTCGCTCTTATTCATCTTCCCCTCAGTTCACGTTCTCTGCTACTCTCTGCGGCTGCGAAACGCCAGCCTCTGCCATCCTTGTCACTTCTGCAGCCGCTAAACCGCCAACATCTTCCCCCCGTTGCTCAGAGCCTCCGCGCCGAATTAGGTCCCGTACGAGTACGAGTAGGGCTTTCTCCGTATAAAAATGTACGATTGCGATCTGCAGGTATTACGAATCCTAGCATACGGAAACGCTCCGTTTCACACGCTTCTGCCTCTGCGCTCCTCTTCTTTTTTTGCGGCTCAGGAATCGGAGGCGGTCCTGATCGACAGCACCGCCGCGCACAAGCCACACTGCCTGCGAGACGGAAAGCCACAGACAACAGGCGTCCTCACCCAGTTCTAGGCCTTGTCTGCTCCGTACGGAATTCTAAAATAAAACGAAATGTCCCGTGCATGGTGCCAGAGGAATAGGCACGTTGGCCAGCCGTGCAGCGGGAAAGCGCGGCAGCGTCAGTTCTGCTTGCACGGTAGCAGTAATAAATCGTCAGACGCAGAGGGCCTAGTCCGACGGAGCATATGCGCCTGGCCAGTGTCCACGGCCAGATATCGACACTGTGCGGCCCATTACGAGATGTGCCCCGTACCAAGTCGAACCGACGCTCTGATGGCGCACCGCGGCTATGGGCGTCTCTCGTCGCTCTCCAAGAAGCATCTCGAATCAGCCTTGCGTCGTTTCGGTTCCTGGCCCTTTCAGCTGTCCAAGCTCGGCCCCTCTTCTCCATCGCAGATAAACATCGTAGATAGACGCATCGTGGCGGTACCGCACCTCGCGCATAGCCGTGGCAGTGGTTGTGACTTATACGCCTGGCTGCAAGATCAATTCCGCATGGGCCATCGATCAGGAACTGCGGGCTGAGGATACTAGTACATGGATAGGATACCCGTGTACATCGGAAACACTGCTATTACGCTGGCAATACGAAGTACCGGCTGCCTACGCCAGCGACATGTGAGACTCTGACTCCTCTCGTCTTTCAGCACTTACACAATTAGCGCTGCTTCAAGAAGCTTTCTTCTCTCTGCCCACTTCATTCCACCCCAGTATTGTCTGGCGACTTTAAACAAATTGCAGAAACAAGTTTTAACCCGGAAATCAAACAAAACGTTTCCACCATTGCATTTTGCGATCTGTGAGCCCAAAATCTCATCTCCATTTTGCAACTCCATCAACTTCGGATCCAGCCACCCAAAGCTTCAACACTA
This sequence comes from Trichoderma sp. CBMAI-0020, assembly GCA_030708095.1. NCBI lineage: Eukaryota > Fungi > Ascomycota > Sordariomycetes > Hypocreales > Hypocreaceae > Trichoderma > Trichoderma sp. CBMAI-0020. The sequence goes on from JAJNCI010000001.1 coordinate 4,046,406, forward strand.
ATAGAGCAAGGGCCCTCCCAAAAAAGAGAACAAGTCCCCGGAAAAAATCACCTTCCTCTCCTTCACCCAATCAGATGCTCGGTAGAACCGATTTTGTCTCTACGCCCACATCCCGGGGCGTGGTCCTAGGGGGTGCGGGTGCGAGGCCGCGTCATCCGCTTTTTGCTCTCTATGGGGGCTTGCGTACTACAACGTCCAATCGCCACTGCACGCTTTCAGAAACAGATTGGCAAACAGAAGCCAGCTACACAGTCTGTTAATAATTTTTGCTGCTGGTAATTCTGAAAGAAATGCTTGAATGGGCCCCCTTTATAAGTGGTGGAGAGTAGAGACATACAGTCGCGGAGTGCCAGGCGAGTACATGTCCCAACCTGGCGGAATCTCTATACGATTGTGTAGAGGTCTGTGTGTCCGGTACCAGGCCGAAAACTACAATAAGGCAGAAGGGCTTTCACAGAATAGCTGGGAGTCATTCTGCCAAAGCTGCCTTGTAGCTGTGCGGCTTAGATCCCGTCTCTGATGCCGTCAACGCACGTGAAGAGGCCCTTTCTTCCTATTGCAGCTACTCCGTCGAAAAGCTTGACGGCCCAAAACCAAAACTAGAATCACCCTCTTCTTTCTTTCAAAAGCCTACATACAGCCTTGGTCCACTACGGCCGGACTTTGATAAGGTCCTTGGATGGGGGGGAGGTTACTAATACGGCACACAAGATATATTCGTTACATACAAACGCTGACATGCCCGGCTACGATGGCTCACAACCTAAGCTCCTGCACCCTCTTTGCAAACGGGATTTTGCGACCTGCTGATTTAAGACATCCAAACGGATGGGCTACTGAGATTAGTACTGTGCAGTACGACTCGAATACGCCCACTCCAGCTGTCCTCAACAGCCATCACATATACCGCATCTCAGACATGCCCACGATTCGAGACCTCGTTAATCAAACTCCCGTCATATCACAAACTACCTCAGCAAGCCCGAAACCCCATTATACAATAAATACCATGTTCCGCGTTTGCCCAGTCCACGAGATGTCGTTTAATACCCAACACACTCCACACTCTTCCGCTCGGATGACGCCCTTACAAGGCACCGGCCCGTTCAAAACTAGCATTAATTAGAGCACATGCAGTCGTACCCATTACATGACATGACAAGGCTACCAAAGGGCTAGAACAGCCTTGGCCGTGGGCGTGGGACAAGAGAAAGATAATGAAAGGGGACGCGCGTTAAACTGGATCTCTCGCCCCCCCTGCCTTACCCAGATGCCGTAGTCGTCGTCGTCTCACTCGCAGACGTACGTCTTCTTTGTCCAGGATCAAATCAAACCCAAGGCAATGTAGCGTCTCTATAGGTGTTTTCTCCATTTCGTTTAAGCCCGAGTAGTTGGCAAAAAGCTCTCCTTGTGACGTGTTCATGTGGCTAGTGCTTTTCTTTGGCTCATGCATGCCATACAAAAAGAGGTCATTTGCGCGTTGGAAACACTCCGCAGCTGCTCCGCCAATATTAATGATAATCTCATCCCATGTTGCTAGCCATGTTTCAATAACATGTCTATAGGCGTATTCGTAAGTTTTTATGTTTCAAAAATGCTCGCTTGTGCAAAAGAAAGCTTGAGCGTATATCCATCACTACCTACCCAGCCCTCCAAAAAGCTCCACCAAACCAACTTCACATGCATATTACACTCCAAGTACGTAACAACTCACTTTTGGAAGGGAAAAACAAGTCTTTTGTGACAACAGTAAATTAACATTTCAACTCCTTCCTATATGCTACAGGCCGCAGCTGGCACTTTTGTAAATATCAGCCAGATAGATAATACTCAGCTCTAAGACCACTCTTATATGTACGCAGTACCCAAAAAGAAATCCTCCCACCAGCCACATTGCTCAGCCATCTTCCTTTTTTTTTTATCCGCTACATCCTCCTACCAATACAAGAAAAGATGACAAATTTTTTCACCTCTCCCATTCCTCACCAGCATAATATCTCTCGGGCTTCTCCACATCCCATGTTGGTCTCTCCACTAGTGCGACCTCCAAAGGCTGGTCTGCCGCGTTGAGGGATACGATTCCAAGGACGGGGCGGTACTTGTAGGTTATCCACCAGCTCTTGCGGTCAGTCTCGGTTTCAACATCCCCTGCGCTGTTGCTGTTACCGCTGGGGTTGCGAAGTTGCGCCAAGTCGCCCTCGGGAGCGTCAGGCATGTCGTCGTCACTGTTACTGCCATCTTCGTGGGGAGAAGCAGTATCCACGTCGATATTCACCCACTGTCCGTCTACATATTTTCCAATACGGTGTGGTGCAAGGTTTTCATGGGTCATCTTGCCTCCAGCACCGCTGGCGTGGCCGGTTCGCTTGCGCTTCATGCCGGACTGAGCTCCTTGGCTGACGACAGCATCACTCTCCGAGACAGGTTTCGGCAAGTCCTGGGCAATGTCAAGCATCAGCAGAAACGAAATACCGTAGATCCAAAGGCGGGATCCCTGCCATATGGCGCCTTTAGCCAAGTCGAGGAGGTCTTGAACAGCCGCTGGAAGGGCTTTCCGGGGGTGCCTGCGTGACCATGGTGTGAGCAGGCCTTGCAGAGGATGGAAAGTCAACACGTTCCACGAGGCTGTAACCACCGCGAGGGTGTAATCTTTGACAGCATCCACTCCGCTCGTCTCGTCACTGGGTACAAATCCCGAGAATGACAGAACGACGGGGGCCGATGGAAGCTTGGGCAGCTGGTTTGCGCTTGGATTGCGAATCCAGCGGGCTTTGGCGCTGCTAGCTGGGCTCTCTTCGTCATCCGACTGGTCACTATCGCTGTCGCTTTCGCTCTCAGATGATGGTGCCGCGTCATTTTCCCCATCCGCTTCGATCTTGTCCTGCAAATTCTCGTCCGGGCCACGTAATACCCAGGTGTCGATGTAACCAGCAATATCGGCTACCGCAACCATCTTCGAGTCAGCGGTGAATGAGATATGAGTAATACTCCTCTCGTAGCTTCCCAATCCTCCATTCTTAACGTATCGTGGAATATGGCGCCGAAGGCGGGGAAGCCGCTGCAAGGCGGTGATAACTTGCAGAGGGCCGTCAGTCTCTTCGAGACTAGCCATGATAACACGAGAGCCCTCTTTGATAGCGCACAGCCATTTGCCATCAGGTGACAGCTGCACCTGTGTAGCTCCAGCGGTTCTCAGCTTCTCTGGGAGCTCAATGGCGGATAGCTTGACGTCGGAGGGTTTGACAGGGTCCTGGTGCTCCAGCCGGAAGGCTTTGATGTCTATTGATGTAGACACAATGAGTAGGGTTCCCTCTGGGTTTATTGTAGCAGAGCTGATATTGGAATCGCCCTTGACTACAATTGTCTTGAGGAGTTTGCGATTTTTGTTGATGTCAACGCCGTCTTCTTCTTCCTCCCCAGTCTGGTTGAATATTTCTGTAGCGGGTTTTCGCAAAGCCCAGATGTGAACTTCTCTATCCCACCAGCTAGTGATAAATCTGGCCTTTTGTGCGCTCAAGATGGGCGGCTGCTGTGGAAGATTGCTAATCGTTCGGTGGTTTTCACGGCCCATTTCCCTCAGGGGGACCAACATGAGGTTTGAATCAGGTCCTTGATCAAATGTTAGCTAGTCCACATTTACAAAGGAATTTTCTGGGGATAAATTCATCTCACCTCCAGTTACGACGACGCTTGTGCGACCATTCTCGAATGATGCTATGGTCTTGACATCGTGGTCGTGATATCTTCGTCCCCAAACCTTGGACCAGCGGTTGCCTGGTCCAGCATTCTGCTTGTAGAGAACGGTACGGCGGTCCATTCCACCGCTGATAATTGCCGATCCATCAGCGCTAATCGCGAGACTGAGGACATCCTGTTTGTGGCTCTGCAGTCTCTGGGATTGAGTGTAGGTCCTGCCATCCCAGATGCAGACTTGGCCTGTTGAGTCGGCCGACACAATATTACCGTTGGGCAGGCACTTGACCGACCACACAATGATATCTTTCGCGCCTCCAGCCAGATCCGCGCCCAGCGTCATATGGCGGAGCATGTGTCCCTTTGTAACATCGTAGATTCGAATGGTGCTATCCGAGCAGCCCACAACAGCAATCTTGCGTGACTGGAACGTGATGCTGACCATCTGCGCCTTTTTCGCGGGGGATCGAACAACAACTCGTTGAAAGCGGAGATCATCATCCTCGATCGAGTACATGGCCAGTTCGCCATCAATCGTTCCAGCAATCAGCTTGTTGGAGTGAAGGTCATCCGAGGCACCGCTCAGGGCTGGCGGCTGGACGGCGAGGCACCAGATGTCGCCGTGCTGCCCGCTCGCATGTCGCTTGGGCTTTCCTTTTTCGAGATCCCACTCGGTCACCGTGGACGTGTATCCAATGCTGAAGAGGCGCGACTTGCCCACGGCAATCTTGCCATCGCCAAGGTCCTGATCCGGCTCGTTGACCCAGACAAGGCCATCAATGCTGCGATCCCGGCCGCCACGAATGACAAGCTCTTGGTGCCATGCACCGCTTGAAGGATTCCATATCTCGATATCGCCGTTTGCTCGCCCAACGGCCAGCCGCGCCACAGAGCCTTGCTTTGCGGACTTGGTCTTGGGGTGCGAGAAGGCTACCGCATTGACGGCCGAGGGCTTGTAGGGCACAAACCGGCAGCGGTGGATATCCATGGTAGCGACAGGACCAATTCGCCGTCGTCTTTCCAAGGCGATTGAATCAAGTTCCAGCGTCTGACGCGTTTTCCGACACCGAAATCCGCCCAAGCTGCGCAAGACAAAAATGATGCTGCAGAAAAAAAAAAGTGCCAGCCTCGTCCAGAAATTTTTTTGAACTGGCGAATTAAGCAGCGGCCCATGCACGGCTGCCCCTCCACCCCACCGAAAACTCGACCCCAGCGGCGCCTTGTCAGCGGTCAGGGCACTTTCAGCCGCCTATAACAGCAATGTGGCGCAGGGTCGACGCCGCTAAGCAGGTGCCGTGTCTGTCGATCCAGCTGAAGACTAACATCTTCGTCTGGCTTTCGTATCTACAGAGGTAATTCTGACTTGCTGAATCTCAAGATGAAGTATCTCACAATACTGCCGCCTCATCGCACCGATCCCCTTCGGCGGGAAGATTATCAGTATTTTAGAAAACGACAAGGCGTCGAGTAATAGAGGCAACGATGTCTGTATTTCTGGAACCAGATGTGTACGCCAAGCAGGACAACGCCATATGGGATTCTCCTGATTAGAGATTTAATTATGCCTCAGACTACTAGAACGAATAGTCAGCAGGCATTTTCCCGATCAGTTTTGACCAAGAAAAGATGCACTGAATTTGCAAGGACTGAAAACGCAACAGAGAGATGCGCTACGAGCTCTCTGTCTTCATTGTTCCTTCTCGAGAGCCTCTATTTTCGTCATTTGGCAAGTGTTCTCACAGGAAAAACTCGTATCAAACGGAATCTTCTGCTTTGTATGAGAAAGAGCGACCAGGTGTTAGCGATGCTCACCTGTTACTCGTGTACTTTCTCTTTCATGGCACTTCTCTCCTCTCCCTCAGTCTATCCTCTACAGTTCACTTGCTCTGCGTTCCACTACGACGACAATTTTGGAGCTTCTTTTTGGAGTCCTCTTTTTTGATTGCTCTTTTGGAAGCATTCTACTACGCTTTTAACCGATTCATCACAACGGCCTCTCAAGAAATGGCGAATCAACAACTCCAAGGCAGCGGTCTCAAGTGGCCGCCGCGAAGGCTGCTACTTATTCACCGACGAGGCCTGATAATTGCAAGCTTGGTGTTTTTCGCCCTGTATTTAATCTGCTTCATCAGAGTTGCTACTATCGAGACGGCGAAGCTTGAACGGCGGGCTCTCGCTGGGCGTCAATTTCAGCTGGGCGGATATCTAGGGGGCATGTTTCGAGAGGTAAGGGTATTTCCATCCCTAGTTTGCACCAACTATCTATCCCATAGCGACTTTGTGGCACTCGTGTACTAAATAGCCAAAAGGCAGTCGATATTTCAGCCGCCAGACCTTCACCTACAGCGCACACTACAAATCAAGACTCCGCTGCCTCTCTATCTGTGTCAATCCGTGTGACAGAGGCTGCCACAGCTTTAAGCAGTATGCCTAACCCGACAGGAATGAGCGAATCAAAAGCCTCTCTTAGCAATGCCGATTCACTGCTGGAAACATTGGCAAATGCGGTAAAAGAAGCATTCATGGAATCGGATCAACCCTCAGCGTCCGCGGCGAAACATCGTCAGAAAAATGCTTTGTCCGATATGATTGGGGGCCAGTCAAACGCATTGGCACTCTCGGAAGTTTCTTCGCTCCCTCCCTTTCTGCAGACATCTCGTTCAAGTTCTACACAAAATCTGCCAACGCCTGCGGTTGGTTCCCTCGGCGGCTTCTGGGGAGACAGCTTAAAACTACGAATCCACAGCGCGAGAGCAGCCACAGAGAAGCTTTCAACAGACTCTTCCACTAATCCTTCCTTTCTGGGCGAATTGTCAAAAATTGTTGCGGAAGTATCAGGTATTGACCCTGCAGCAGCTGCCAAGCTCACAGATACTGTTCTGGATGCCCTTCATGTGGATTCATCCGCTGTTGCTGCAGCTATACCAAAGGTAGCAAACGAAGCTTCTGTTTCAGCTTCCGATTTACTCCCACTTGTCATACCTGCTGTTGCCAAGGCCATGAACCAAACTCTGCCCCCGGAGCCTCCTGTGAGCACGCTAGATATGGTAGAAACCTTGAACAAGGTCCTTGAACAAGGAACAACGGTCATCAATGACCTCAGCAGAGCTTTGGAAGATATCACGGATCCGGCTCTCCTAGGAGTTGTCAATCAACTAGCTTTGATTGTGAGCGCTGTTGCTGACTACTTAGACAAGCCTCTTTGCGCTGTTGATCAGGTCGTGGATGGAACTTCTTTTGAGGAAGTGATACCTTGTGATGAGGTTGAAACCGGGTCTCTTACTTCAGCCAGTCAAATCACAACACCAGCTACCCCTGGTATGCCTGAATCAGCAACCAAAACTTCTCCCGATCTCGAAGACATCACCACACCTGCAGCCCCTAAGCCTTATCTATCCTCGAAGAATCAGGCATCGCCCCCGGACCCAACCCCGCCATCTACTCCAACAACCGACAAACCCACCAAAACAGGCAATCCAGCGTCCACAGATGGAGAAAACGAAGGATGCCCAACTTGCCCATCTTGTGACAGGGCTGGAAGTCCAAGTGTCCACCAACCGCCTGATCCTTTGATAGGACCTTGTCCTGGAAGGGGCTTCAAATGTGATGAATGCCTTGATGGATGGTTCTGCCCTCCACAGGAGACACCAGCCCAAGTTGTACCGTGTGGGCTTGGATGGCCGTGTTACCATTGTTCAGAGGGCTGGTTCTGCGAACTGACAGAGACATCCAGTCCAACGTCGAAACACTCGTCCAAAGAAACAGGAAACCCAAGCCAAAGTAGCGGTGCAAGTCCAACAAAGACGCCCAAGGATGATGACCTTCCGGCAGGTTGGAGCCATCTAGGATGTTTTCAAGATGCGATCTCTCGAATCTTGCTTGGCGCCAAACCTGTTGACTATCTACAAGGAGATGTGTCATCCGAGGAATGCATTGATCACTGTGTCTCTGGTGGATACAAGCTTGCTGGAACAGAGAACGGAAGGGAGTGTTGGTGCGGGTCCTCGATTCGAGATGATGCAGTGCGACTTCCCGAAGCTCAATGTGGAAAGCCTTGCCAAGGTCAGCCGACTGAGCTTTGTGGCGGCAGCTGGGCCATTGACGTTTTTCTATGCTCAGACAAGGTTGAATCTTATCAAGAGCCGTCTGGAAATCCTACTGGGAGCTTCATGTTTCGGCCTTTGTCAAACCTGAGGGGCGGCAGAAGAAAGGCAGGTCACCAACGTCTTTACGCTGTTGCGTAGCTCATTGCTATTACAACATGAGTGCGAACTGTGTCAATCATTGACTGATACCTCTAGTTTACGGAGATTGTCGGAAATTTGAGAGGAGACCTTTTGTGCTTCATTATTTTCCGGTGTCGATTGCTGGGTGATTATGAATTTGGAGGAGAACATGACACATATAGTATAATAGATGATGGCATATAGTAGGTTTATTTTATCTCATCACATTGATACATTATGGGTGAAATTGCAGTGCTTGTAGGACAGCAATATACTTGGTGATGAATCCCCTCTTGCCGTTCTTCCAGTCTTTTATTACGAGTGAGTATGATGTGTGTAAGATCCGAAAGGACTCACCTTCTCATCTAGACTTTACTACTATGTCGTGCTTTCATAAATAGACAAACTTAACGAGATAAAGGCGTTGGGTGGTATTGCCACGTTTTATGTCTTTTGGGTGCCAGCTATTTTGTAAACGACACACTTGAGTCGAGGCAAGTCAGTCATTACCAAATTCCACGATTGCTTTATTAGAGATATTCGTAAAAACAACGGTACATTTCAGAAGCGGTGGTAACGTTCAAATTGAAAAGAGACATCTACTCAAAGATTTGATTGTCTGTTTGTTCATTTTCACTACCTTTCAGAGACAAGGGAGACTGATACACATGGAGTCTCGTTTTTGAAGACACCATAAAAAGGAGGAAGAAAAAAGGGACGTGTTTCGATGATTTGCTTTTGTGAGACACGGGAAGTGCCGCTTTTTGTCCAGGCAAGACAATGTACTCAGAAATTGAGAATAGTAAGTCATAACTCACAAATCCGGGGTTCTTGCTCCCTCCGTACTATGGAGCAACTACAAGTCGTGCTCGTAAGCACTGCGTCTGATCCTACCTATTTAATATATGAGGGGTCAGTATAAGATACATGACACCTTTCATCTATATTTGTCGTGAGTGTGGCAGTGTCCAGACTAAGAGTGAGGGGGAGATCGGCCCCCCCCAAACTCTAGAGATTATACACTGGCGGGATAAATGTGCCGAATGTGATTATCACTACTGCTAGTCTATTCACACCTTGGGTAACGTTTTTTCGGGGAGTATGGTCTTTCCAGACTTTTTGATATTGAGGGGTGGTGTCTTTTTTTTTTTTTGGTGGGACTGAATGGTATCACGACCCGTACTATCGGGGCTGGTGGCACAGTCGCAGTGGCTGCTGCGAGCTCCCGGATGCAACAAAACTCTGTCAACATAGTTTGATTTTATAAATAAAGTCCCGCATAATACGACGTGCAAGTTTTCCTCGAATGTTACTCAAAGCCAAATTCTTTCTTGGGGTCATGTTGACCAGCGGGAGAAAGAACTGCCTTGCTTATTGCCAAGTGATTTAGACTTACCCTGTAGCGGGCGCTAAAAGGTCCGTAGGCCCGGTCACATCTTACACGACATCCTCTGATACTGACGCTCCCAACAAGATTTCTTGGCCCGGAAAAACACTTACGGTGAAGATGAAGGGAAATTCTAAAACATGAGCCAAGGTCTTGGAGCAAATAGTTCACGATGCTTACAACCGACGCACCCGAGCGACGCGCTACAGGGTAAGACACTGGGCGCAGCTACTGAAACCAACGAGTCGAGTCATAACCGAGGTCCACGCCGCTCGGCTTAAAGGAGCAGCGACATTTAGTACGCCCATATATAAGCCAACTCCTGCCATCCAGGAACACTAACTCCTTTGCATCATCGTCGTCATCATTTTTGGGGTAGCTGCGGAAGTAGAACATCACCGGCTTGCAAGACTAGACAAAACACCGCCGCCACTGCTCCGCTCGGCGGTGATGGTCTATCTGCGATGGAGCGAGGTAATATCCGGATGTGTGAGCGAGTGAGCGAGAGACACGGAGCCCTGTCCGCGCAAAGGCAGTGCCATCAGACCCCGCGACTCACATGCCTCGGAAACATATTTTGGCTCCCGACCGGATAACGGCATCTCTTGACTGTGCTCAGCATGCAGGGTGGATGCAAGTTTGAAGATGCAAAGCAAAAATAATCGCCAAAATCGTCATCTTCAGTGTAAACAGCGGCGATGCTTCTGGATCTGTTCTCCAACGCGGCATGTACCGATATAAAAAAGGTGGCTGGAATAGCCTCAGCGCCGGAAATTATTTGGACCTGCGAGTGGCACTGGTAGTGGCTTTTTGGAGCACCTCTAGAGCAGTCTTGGCTTTGAACCCATCTGGGGAAAAGCCAGCCTTTGATCGTAGTAGTCGTATGACGGTGCCCAAAACCCCACGTTTTGGCTAGTAGAGAGGTAGTTCGATGAACAGCCCATTTCCCGCTCAGCCGACCCCAACTCCATCGGCAAAACCATCTGCCTGGGTCTTTATTGCGGGTAGCAAAAGTAGCAAATCTAAACTACCCCGTATGGAGCTTCGGTAGCAGCTTGTTTCGTGCGGGGGACATGAAATGCTGGGGAAGCGGGTTTGGAGATGAAATCTTTGAGATTGACAGAGATCCCGAACGCCGAGCTTTCTGGGGGAATAAGATGCTTAGGTCGCAATACGCTAGACTTGATAGCCGACTGCCATCTGCGGGGGAATCTGGGGATCCATGACACCGTGTTTCTGATCAAGTAACCATTAGCCCTTTCATGTCAAAGAAAACAAGAGGCGGCTCTTCCACAGTAGCCTCGTTGATCTGGATCTGACAGGTTGGCGGATCTGTGATGGTGCCCCCCCCATCCCAAAAAAAAAAAAAAACGTCAGGTTTTACCCTGATGGAGGGCTTGTTGACCGCAAAAACTAAACAAGTCACGAACACAGATGACAGCTGGCTGCCGTAAGCGGGACTTGATGAGCGTCCTTGTTTCCGTATTCGCAATCGTCGGTCGTTGGCGGGTGGCTGTTTTTGTCAGCACATAATTCACGAGGGTAAGGCACCTCTTTGAGCCAAAGACTGGTCGTGTTTCTGGCCCAGCGCAGCCGCTTAAGCCACATGGTTCGATTCTTCGATTGTGTCCAGACTTGGATTGATGACATCGTGTGATCAATGGGCGAGGATGGACCGGGCTTCGCACCAGGGGAAAGCTGACATGGCCACCGCCAGCCCTACCCAATGCTGGGCGCGCAGCCACGGTGGCTGGCTAGGTGTAGCATGCACTTGTGCACATGTGAATTTCCCCAATTTCTTACCGCTTGCATTGCGGCTTTCGTTGAACTTTGTAGGCGGCGCCTGAGCGGAGCATGGTATGATGTGCCAAGATGCTAAGGCTTCCAGCAGACTCGAGTGAGAAGCCGCCTCTGGCTTGGGTTCTTGAGTTTCTTGGCTTGTTCTAGGCCGGCGGAAAGGGAGACGGGGGCTTTGGTAGTCGATCGGGGCGCATATTGAGTCAAAAAAGGATTGCAGGCGAAAACAAGAGATGGAGTTGAGACAAGGAAATTTGGCGGTGGCAAAGATGGACAATAGTCTGCACGAATGCAGTAGCAAGTCGTAGCTCAGATGAAGCTTGCGTGAGGAGAAGACGAGGGGGCTCCAAGACATTGGCTTGCTTGCTTTAGGCCTTTACCGGTACCTACTGGTGCGCTACAAGTCTAGCCTGTTTGCATGTACCTGTACCTACACGCTATTTACTACATGGATCACGGCTGGAGAGCCGCCCATCCGGACCTCGCTCTGTTTTTTTTCTCCGTCGAGGCCTCGAGGCAACATGTGCAACTGCTGTCTCCCGAAGATCCGCTGATATGCTAGACGGAGGGGGCGTGTGACGGAATCCTGCTGCATGAGTCTGGATCCTGGCAGGTTCACCACAGCAGAGGCGAAAACTCCTTTCCTGATTATCCCATTGTTCGTCCTGCAATCAGACTCCTTGCCCAGTCCAAAATGACGATATGCTGAGCCTTTCGAAATCTGCTACAGTATGTTGCAGGTAATATGGAGCAAATTTCATGTGCGTTTCCCAGCTCCACAGCGTTCGTGACCCAACTGGGGACAGATCTCTGCAGCCCCCTTTCCAGTGGCCCCTCGACAAATGGAGACTGGTCAGAAAAGAAAGAGAGCAGCAGACAAATTGAAAAATGAATGAAAAATGGAAAAATACAGTAGGCTGCCAAAGGGATTACATGATCCAGAAGCATCGAAGCGTAATCAAACCCGCAGCATCTCTGTTTGGAGCTACGCTTGAATTGTTTCGGCCGGAGTAATACCACCTCGCAAGTCACTCCCGAAAAGCTACTAGAGCCAATACCAGGCATAACGGCTCAATTTGATACATTAGCAGTAGTCTATTAGTATGACGGGATATCTGCAGCGGGATCGCGACCAACACAGAGTAGCAGTAGAAGGAAGAAAAAAAAAAAAAAAAAAAAAGCTCTGTGCTCTGCCATTGCAGCAAACCCCGGCTCAAACGCTGCAGAACGCCTGCTGTTGCGTTTGATTAGCGACCCAGACAGGCCTTGACTCGCGCGCGGACGTCTTGTCCGCATTGAGACAAGGTAGCAGGTCGGTTCTCTGGCGATCCCCCAAAATGCCTGCTGCAAAGAGGCGCCAGGCAGGCCGGGGTCCGTCACCGCAGTGGCGCTAGAGCCTGTGTCCCTTTCCCGGGCTGACCAGTTACGAGTTGGACGGGCGAATTAGACGGGTTGGTCAGCCTCTGGTCCGGGGGCTCTTGGGATGGCTCGGTGGTATTTCTTTAGCGATGGCCGTTATCGTGACGAGAATCCGTGCCTTTGATGTACGTTGGACGCAGCAACTGCAGTGCTGTACGGCACGGTTCTCAAATCTGCAACGCAGAGGCACTTTGTATACCTTGGGGGACTTGTTTAATATGCGCTCAGGCACGTTGCTATGCTGTTGGTTACGCATCTCCATGTCCGGGCCGCGTCGCAACGAGCCCAATGCTACTAGTATATGCCCTCATCAGGAGATTTGACGACCATGGCCTTTTGCTGAACATACTGTACACTGCTTCGGGACATGCCACTGTCAAAGTTTGATGCCGTTTAGGTTGCCGTGGTGGTGGCTGAACCAAGAGCCACCAATGGCCACCAATGGCCTCAAAGTCATTGACAATGGCGGCGCATTCGCCTAGGCTCACGGCCAGACCCGTAGAAACGAGAAGGGGATGTCATATCTCACCCACTCGACTACTGGCACAAGTGGCAGAAGCCAGACTAATTCCAGTCGCTCTCATCCATCGCGGATCCAGCAAGAGGCGACTACTGCTGTACTAGCCGGTATATTGGCACGGCACTGGCCCCCGTCGGTGAGCAGGTGCCTGTAGCCTTACGGGCGGACTATAGTATACGGAATAACATGGATGTCGCTTCTGTCTTCTTTCCTGTTTCTCTTCGCGCGACAGTCAATCTCAATTAACCCAATGGTTGATACCTTGCTTGTTTGTGCATGGACCTCTTTTTACTTATAGTAGTAGTACAAGTATTCCTCTGCTTCGCCCATCCCTGACACGTCCATTTCCGTGATCCCTCCCAGGCCCAATTGATCCGTAGATGAATGGTTATTATGCCCTTCCTGGGATGCTAGGCCCTATTAGCCTAAACTGGATTTTTTTTCCAGAAACGTCTGGCCAAGAGTGGCTGGCCGAGCTTGACCTGATTTGCCCTGTGGCGGCTAAGCCGGGGCTAAGGAGGTTTTCCTCGTCTCTCTTTTTCTTTTGCTTTCCCTTTGCTCTCAGCGTGCCGTGTGCCTCATTTTACAGACACGACAAACGCGGCGCCCATGCATGAGATCAAGCGCCTCTTCGGCAATAAGGCCCATCGTCAGCTCAGGGAGCGGGTGGGCCAATACTACCCCAATCCATGGTTTAATTTTGCTGGGCTTGTCCCGCCAGGGTAAGGATCTGGAACTCCAAGGCCTCCCCACTCGCCTTTACCCCAATCGCCGTGGTAGCTTGGCCATAGCTTCTTCCTTTCATCAATCTGCGTGTGGCTGCCGCCAGACCAGATTGTCTGAGGTTCCCTTCGTCCATTTTTAGCAGGGAAGCCCTTCCGCGACAAGTTCGTTACGGGGTCACCCGTGGGTTTTGCAGTAGCGTACCTGTACAGTACGGTGCCAGGTGGTGGGAGATGCGGCTGTGATGGGCGGTAAAGCACGCCTCGCCTCGTCGTGTGTCTCGTTCGGCTAGCTGTTGAGCTGGAGATGGACATGCCTGGACGTGATTGCGGGAACCTCTGCCTGTCCCTCGGCTGGAGCCAATTCGTCTCCTCTACTGTACGGTCCGGGGAGGGGCGAAATAGTACCAGTCGACATGACGAATGTGATTGACGGATTTGCGCATCATATGGAGCAACAGACTTTCGAGATACATGGACCTGCTATCTGGAGGGACAGAGCCTCGTTGCAGACTCGAGCCCAAACTAAAATCCTTTTCATGTAGGTGCATGCAAGCGGTAGCAGACACATGATGACAACTGGGTATATCGCATCGCCTTGTCGTCCAACTAAACCATCTCCAGGCAGCATCACGGACAATCAACTCGACTAACCAGCAACTCTCGCAGCTCCCGCGGCCTACGGGCCACGTCCGTCGCCAGCGTGTCACCCATTGCAACCCTTTTTCCCTCCTTCTCCACTTGCTAGATCTGTCGCACGTTGTTGATTGACTCGCGACCACCGGATCCTCCCCCCCCCCCTTGTCCCTTTTTTTTTCTTTCCCCATTGCCCTAGTTGCGGTACGAAAGGCCACTACGGAGTCAAGAGAGGAAAAAGTAGGTCGGCTGTTGTGGCACCCAGCCAGCCTTTTGGGGACGCGGCCGTCGGGTGTGCGCCCCCAAAAGAAAGTCTCAGCCATCGGCCTCATTTTGCCCGACCCTGTTTAGTATGCTCGCGCCGGTACCTTGCCTCGAGCAGAAGCGCTGCCCTCCTCGCTCTTCGATATATAAGAGTCTTTCTCGTCGCTCTCCACCCAGAAGCATAGCTTGCTCTCCTCTCTTCTTCTACTCTGGCCATCCTTGATTCATTAAAATAGCAGCCTTGCTTGTTTATATACGTCGACTTGTCACTTGGACGGCTCAATACCCATCATATACAGCTGGCACTTCCTCGATCGATCTTTTCTAACCCGATAATCACCAATCAATCAATCACAATGGCGGACGAGCTCAACGTCGCTCCCAACGAGAAGGAGACCAACGGTGTCCAGCAGACCGTCAACCCCCAGACGCCTCGCCACGGCTTCGCCCACAACCACCACGGAGACTTCAGCGAGATGACCGTCGGCCAGTACGCCCAGGCCTTTGGCGGTGCCCTCCAGCCCGGTGCGTGGCGGCCCTACGAGCATCGCAAGCTCGCCAACCCGGCGCCGCTGGGCCTCTCTGCCTTCGCCCTGACCACCTTCGTCCTGTCCTGTATCAACATGCACGCCCGCGGCGTCGAGGCCCCCAACGTGGTCGTCTCCCTGGCCTTTGGCTATGGCGGCCTTGTCCAGCTGCTTGCTGGCATGTGGTATGTTACGAGCTGCTGTGCTACCCATCTGACGTAGCGGGCAACCATTGCTGACCTTTTTGCTCTTCTAGGGAGATTGCTGCTGGTAACACCTTTGGTGCCACCGCTCTGGGCTCATACGGTGGCTTCTGGATCTCATACGGCATTCTCTTGACTCCCGAATGGGGCATCACCGCTCCTGACGGCCCTTACGCCGGCAACGTCGCCAGCGTGCTCGGCTTCTTCCTGACGGGCTGGTTCGTCTTCACCACCATCCTCCTGCTCTGCACTCTGCGATCCACCCTGGCCTTCTTCCTCCTCTTCTTCACCCTGGACCTGGCCTTCCTGTTCCTTGCCTGCGAGCAGTACGCCGCCGACCTGGGCAACGCGACTGCTTCTCTTGCCCTCCAGAAGACTGGTGGTCTTTTCGGCTTCCTGGCCGCTTTCCTTGCCTGGTACAACGCCCTGGCTGGTATTCAGGACAGCAGGTTAGTTTTATTCTAACAATCTGTCTTGCTATTGTGTACGCAATTGCTAACAAACTCCGCAGCAACTCCTTCTTCCAGGTCCCCGTCATCCACTTCCCCTGGTCTGAGGCCGCCCGTGAGCGTCGCGCCTCCAAGTCTGAGCGCGCTCAGGCATAAAGTGCTTTTTTTCCCCTATTTAACAAGGAAAAAAATTACGTGGTTCTTAGTCGATTATGAGCGATATAGGTGGGGGCTTGTTTTTTTATTTAAAGGAATGATACCTGGTGGAAAGAGAAGCAAACAGCGCGCGGTTCCTAGCAGGCTGGGCTGTGCATTAGAAAATGATTACTGGGCCTGTTTTTTTTTTATATCTTGATTTTTTTTTGTTCTGGTTCATCCAAACGTATTGAAATGTAATGCAGGAGGCTCCATCGTGCAGCCACTGATCTATATACCTATTAATGAAACTTGACGTTCTGACGTCCTTTGCCCAGCTTGTCTGTTTCCTCTATTTTCGTGATATACCCGCTGACATGACTTTCAGCAAACCATCTTTTCGGCTCGCCTCAAGAGCTACTACTAGTTATCATCTTGACTATTTCCTCTGGATAGCTACATACCTTCCTAATTCCATCTCGCCAATAGGCATGCAACGTTTCTCGTGTGATCTACCGGCATCTGAATTGTCGAAATTGCGTTCCCCATGCACCGGCTCCAGTCGTGGCCATCTAGTGCCCTTTGTCTATTAATAACTCCAACGGTCTTGTCTCAGATTGCCGACTTAGTTCTTCTTTAGCAGGCGCTATCCAGAACATCCTCATCAAACATTGCTAGGCAGCGTTTTTTCTCTCTTTTGCTCCGGAAGGTGTTTCACCATGGGCGGAGTATTAAGGCAGCCTGGCAATGCACATCACCCATCCGTGGATTTGCGTTTTACATTGCCTTTTGATCTACAGCTCATGTCCAATTCTGGTAATGCTTGCAGACGACGTGACATTTGTCTCCTATTGAAGTGAGAGGTTGAATTTGTTGAGGCTCCTGGTCCAAGCGCTTGCTATTTGCTTTACCGAGGACTGCGTTGTGACAGAGTTGTGACAGAGTTGCGAATGTCTCCTGAGAACGAGACTCCCTGGAGCATTTGCGGCTCGACGTCGGCAGAGCCAAGCTTCAAACGTTTCAATCTCTAGCGTAGAGATGGATCTATCTATTCCCATCCGATGGCCCTAGTTTTTTTGGTAAGCTTGGCAGCCCTATGGAAAAATCCTTCCATCTGCGTCGCTTTGGCTTTGCCAAGTCTAGAGGGTAGTGTTCTTAACAGGGCGGCTCGCTATACTAGCTTTTCCGAGCCAAGCATTCTCGAAGCAAACCGATTTTCTTTCTTTCTTTCTATAGGGAAGAGAGATTGATTGCGACGAGCTTGGTTAAAACACATGGGCCTACAATTTTCTTACAGTAACATGTCCCTATTATCTTTGACACGCAATATGATTATATAATAGGATCGACTAAACTACACAATGTCTTATTTTCACATCGCTATGTTTCGTAGCTAACGGAATATATCATGAAATAATAATAGAATCTATCCTGCATTCGTCGGAATTATTTTCGAGGCACTGTAAAAGCCAATAGAAAGTCATTGAGGTGAATAGAAAGCGAGAATAATAATTTCAATTCATTGCCTCAATTGGGCAATCTGCGGTATGAATCATCTTACCCGTGCTCTAGGACTAAAATTGCACCATTGATGTCAATGAATATGGTGGGGAGAGATTAATCCGAATTTCTACTACTTAAACCACTTAGGCATAGATCTGTACATTTTCACTTACAAAAAAATGATCCTATCTCTGTAACATGGAATATTGTTTGAACCAGAAATGACTAAACTACAAAATATATTACTTTTGTTATTTTTTCCGCCTTTTAAATGAGCTGCGCAGCTATTCCGGTTCGTCAAGCACTATAATGTAATGCCTGCCCTGAATTCGTCAGAATTGGATATACATCTGCTTACATGTACCTTACCTATACATTTGTCGCAATCAGACACTGCACGCACTCATGAGCTTGTCATCAAAAAATACAGAAATTGCGGGGGCTGACTAGCTCCCGAATACTAAGAACTTTATTGCATAGAATCTCCAATCCGGTCCCTATGAACCGTCCAATCGAGTCGTACAATTCAGAGTAATTAGTTGAACTAGTGCCATCAAAATTTCCTTCTTGGTTGCATTCGAGGGGAAAGAAAGTCAGTAACATTACATGTACAGCAGACCTGCTTTTAGGCATTAGATCGGACAATTTCCATCTCAGACCGTGCAGGTATACATGCACGCGGTGACTTCCAACCTCGGCCGCTAATCCAGCCGCTCTTTGCTGCCTCGCTATTCATTGTAACAAGACTGGCTGACAGTGTCTTGAGCCTCGTGTCTGGATGCCAGCCAAGGAAAAACTAGCATCTCCTCTAATTGAAGTTCTAACGGCGAGCACCGAAGCCCCCGGAAAGCATTCTCACTTCAAGGAGCAGTTTATTAATCACATGCGTACAGATAAAGCCATCATCTCACTTCATCGTTTCCCAAATTGACATAATAGGAAATAGAGGGGGCGAATCGGGTCGCCGTGGGCCGTTTAACACGGGACGATGCCGGTTAAGCCCGGTTCAGCCCCCGTGGTGGCCCATCAGAAGAGTTGGATACCACATAGTTATATGGGAATACGACGGTAGTCTCACGTTGGATGGCGAGCTGAGAGCCGTATTCAGCCCCTCCTTTCCTGTATGTATGTTTAGATATCTTGTTTTCTTTATTTATATTTCCTTTTCTCTGCATAAATGGCTACTTGCTATTCTTCCTCGCTAGGTCAGTTTGACTCTTTCGTCCCCGGGTTCACTTCCACGTTTGCTGAGAACAAGTCTGCGCGTGGACAAGATGAACCACAGTCAAGCACCTACACATGCCGACAAACATCATGACAAGGACCATCTTTTCCTGGCTTCTGAGCCAGAATCAAACGGCAATGGCCAGAGTGCCGTGACAAACGAGACAGAGAAAGGAAACCATGACTCTATGATCGAGAGCCAAGACCAGCAACCGGCCGATGTCGCATCGCCCCCACCGCCGCCGAATGGAGGATATGGATGGATTGTTACCATTGCTGTTTGCGTTATCAACGCCCACACATGGGGAATAAGTTCTAGCTACGGCGTGTTCCTGGCTTATTATATAGAAAACAACACTTTCGACGGAGCCACCACCCTCCAGTATGCCTTTATTGGATCTCTTAGCATGGGCTGCGCCATGGGCATCTCTCCATTTGTAACCATAGCCGTCAGGAAGTTTGGCACTCAACAAGTAATGCTGTTTGGCGTCGTCATCGAAACGGCTTGTTGGATTGCGGCGAGCTTTGCCTCCAAGGTGTGGCACATCTTCCTCACCCAGGGCGTCCTCTTCGGCCTCGGCATCGGCGTCTTGTTTACAGCCACAGTCGGCATCATCCCCCAATGGTTTACGACGCATCGTTCCTTGGCGAATGGCATAGCAGCCGCTGGCTCAGGCCTGGGTGGTCTCGTCTACTCGTTCGCTGCTGGCGCCATGATCCAAAACCTGGGACTTGCTTGGACATTTAGAATACTGGGCATCCTCGCGTTTGTCGTCAACATCATCTGTACTCTCTTAGTTAAAGACCGCAACAAGATAGTTGGGTCGACCCATCTCGCTTTCAAGGGGTCTCTCCTGTCGAGGCCCGAGTTCCTGCTATTCGTCGCATTCGGCTGGTTCAGTATCTTTGGCTACTCCGTTGTCATCTACAGCCTCTCCAACTACGCAAACGTAATTGGCCTTCAGTCTTCTCAAGCAGCTCTCATCAGCGCCTTCTTCAACCTGGGTCAAAGCATTGGTCGGCCTTTGATGGGGTACTTTAGCGATCGAACCGGACGAATGAACATGGCTGCCTTTACTAGTTTGCTGGGCGGAATCTTTGCGTTGGCGATCTGGATCAACACCAAAGTATACGGCGTGCTCATTTTCTACTCCATCATCTGCGGCATGGTCGGCGGCACATTCTGGACCGTTGTTGGACCAGTCGCGGCCGAAATCGTCGGATTGGCGGACGTGCCATCCGCTCTCAACATCATGTGGCTGGCAATTGTGCTCCCCTGCACTTTCAGCGAGCCAATTGCTTTACAGATTGTCACTGGGACGGGAAGTTATCTGGGAACCCAGCTGTGGACTGGACTGACGTATATTGCTGCTGCCATGTGCATGCTCATACTTCGCGGGTGGAAGATTGGCGAAATTGACGAGCTGTCCATGATCAATCATGAGAAAGCAGAGGACTTTGATCCGTATTCGACGAATAATGAAGACGAATCTGTTGAGCGAGGCAGAAAAGCTGGACGTCAGCGGATGCTGGTTGAATTCTATAAGCGGAAGGTGGTCTGAAAGGTGATTGGGAGATCAAATGTTGCAGTCTGTTGATCTACACTTGTTCATGTGATGTCCCGTGTTTCCAGCAGGCTCCCATTTTTGATTGATGTTTGTTATTAATAGTTTGGCTTATCATGATTTTTTGAGTGCCATAATGCAGGTAATTACCAATACCTGTTTACTTTTACTGATTCCAGGTGTGTTTAAAGAGTTGATTGCAAGGTTTCTCAAATATGAAAAGTATAGGCCTGGTGATGATTCTTCTACGGTGGTAGCCTCGGTTTCGTTTGTCTTCAGGAGGCGGTTTACCGGCGTTTCGTTTGCCCACTCCTTCTTCTTTGATCATTTTTGTACGATCGATAGTAGAATTTGCATTCTCCAAGAATCAAGGTGTCGTTTAGGAGCTTGTAGCCGTCTCTAGGTTGGAAGAGAAAAGGAAGAGAGCATCAGATGGTTAGGATGACTTGATGAGACAAGTTATGGCACAGTTCGGCTCTGAGTTCACATGTTATTCCTCGACGGTTGGCGGATAATGAGGCCTGTGGACATTACTGGTTAGCGGCGAGAGCTCGTACCTCCAATTCATCGCAAAGCGTCGTGAGAGATGCTTCTGCTCACATGCTCTATGATGGGAACTAGCACAGAAACAATACTGGGGTAGATAGTGGTCTATTTGGAAATTTTTGAGCTTGATATTTCCATGCGTAAGCGAGACTTGGAAGCTTGTCATGGCCATAGTTGTATGCCATTTCCTTTTGCAAAGCAGGAGAGGACTTCAAGCATGGACAAAGCGATGCGCGTGTTGGCAATGGCGTGTTCTATCGACCCGGGGCTGTGATAAGTTGTTTGCAAATGCACCTCCAAATCGAGGCATGGTGATGGCTTGTAAATTAAAATATGTAGAATCTAAGTCTCTAAACGCGTCATTTGCTTTATTCCTTGTTTCCTTACTGGCTCTTTTCTTATTCTCTTAGAATCTAAGTGAACAGTTATCCGGCATCCTAGTTCTGCCAGCACTCCAGATATAGTACAGGTTGCTGCTGCTACTGCTGCTACATCTAGATGTATATTACAATTAAATAATAGATCCATGGATTTTATATACTGACTAATATATTCAGCTATAACCAGAGTGCTGTCATAGAGCTGGGGTGCTGGAGAACAAACTGGGATGCTAGAGATCATAATTTGGATGCTGGACAAGCTTTCTCTAAAAGAAACTGCTCGCCGCAACGACCAAACTCGACGATATCATAATCAAGGTGGGCGCGCTGTTGCTTAGACATGAAGCAGTATCGGCAAGGTTTGTTGATCGAGCTTTATTCCAGCATCAAGTTCGCAAAGGTGGTATAGAATATAGATTCTCAAAATTACCTGCCAGGGCTATCATTTGACGGTTTGTGTTCGGCGATAGATGAGGCAGTTACTACTTACCTATATAATCTCAATGATAATTTACAAATATAATTAATTAATCAGTGAGCTGATCTCCTTAACATGTTTCCTTTGTTGCTCATGTTGAAAATGACGTTGGATTGAATGCAGCATCCAGCCTAAAGAAGCACGTGAATTGGCGTTGAAGATAACGCCTGTGCTGACGCGCCGCCCCGCAAATAGTTCACGACGCATCAACCAACGTCATCAAGGCATATGCGCGTCAAGAGATGGACCCTGGCTTAGAATGAATAGCAGCCTGAGGCGATGTGGCTGCTAGAAAACGAGGAGGCCTTTGAAGGTAAGCGAAAGGCCTGTGCTGGGCCCGGAGTCGCTGTGACACCGCCATCTGTGCTGACGATATTCGTGCAGGCCGTCGACTATGGCTGCGCCCAGGCAAAACGTATCTCTTTGGGAGGACCGCAGCAGAGCGTAAGTTTGCCATTTTACCAGGCATTGAGGCTGGAAACATGCATTGACTGAGGCGACATCAGCTGGGCAGCTTGCAATCTCGCACAATACCATCTCGCGCAAACACCTGACAATCACCGTCCAAAGCGTCGCAGAGGGGCAAGCGCATAATCTATCGAGCCGGTCGCACATTAAGATTGAGGATCTGGCGACAAAGATAGGGACAGTTGTCAACGGACAGAAAATCAAAGGAAGCGTCTATGATACCCAAGTTGAAGAGTATGAGATCATGATGGGCAAGAGCCCCAGCAAATTCAGGTACTGATGCCTAGACGACTGATGGAGATGAAGCTGCGTTCTGCGTTCTGGCTTTACTGACAGACAACTTAGACTGAAATGGCATCCGGCAGTCTTTACTTTCTCCTTTACGACCAAAGAACTACAAACTCAGCCCTTGACCTCCCTCAAAGAACGATTTGAGCAGCTAGACATTAAGCTGCTGACCGACTACAGCGTAAAACACACGACGCACGTCATCTCGAAGAAGCGGAATACAGCCAAAGGTCTACAGGCTCTCATAAATGGCAAATACATTGTCACGGAAACCTTTCTTGATGCAGTCTCTTCTGTCACTGAGCCTCCAGACGCTGGAGATGACCAGGAATCGAGCTACCTGGAAAGGGATTTCGACGAGTATTGGCCCAAGGCCATGGAACATCTGCCGCCCCGAGGCAATGAACCGATACAACATCCAGACGAGTTATATACGCCCGATGACCGCCGAAAAGACGTATTTGAAGGATACACCTTCATATTCTACAGCCAGCTGCAGTACGACAACCTCATGGCCCCCATTACTAATGGCGGTGGCAAGGCCATGCTGCATCCCATCGAGCCAGAGGAGACGCAGGTTGACGATTTTGTCCGATATGTAAAGGGAGTTGCCGGAGAGAAAGGAACTGGGTCATTTAATGATGGCAGTGAAGGCAAGGGGGTTGTTCTCGTGAGATTTCTCCCGGCCAAAGGAGAGCTTGTTGGCTGGTATACCGAGTTTGTCACCGCGGTATCACTATTGCTGGACCATAGGCCCATTGAGCAGAACGAATTTTTGGAAGCCATTCTTATCAACGACGCAAGCAAATTACGAAGACCTTTGGAAGTAGAATCGTCAAACAGGACTCAAAACTCACGGCCTGCCGAGGCTTCGTTACAGGAACCCCTCACTCAACAGAGCAGGGCCAATATCGCAGAATCACCGATATTAACGGAACCATCACAACAAGGAGATTCCCAGCCAATACCAAGGCGAGGGGGTAGAGTGCGGAAACCTGTCAAGAGGCGATTCGCCGGCTTCGATGACGACGATGACGTGGGAACAGATGAACCCCCGCCTCCTTATGAGCCACCGAAGCGTCAAATGCAACCACAGGAGGATGAGGGTGGATTATTTGTCTCGCAAATTCAAGATGAACCTTTTATGCCTGACGACCAGGATGTCGACGTTCGATTCCATAGAAAGAGACCACCCTCGCCCATACCTCATAACGACTTGATGGAAGGGATGGCACCGTCCGTGGCAAAGTTCAAGCGCCAACGCCTTGAGAGGGGAGATGATTTCGCCGCACCATCGCCGAAGGCTGATGAAAAGGTGGCCGAACCGGCGGAGACCAAGGGTGTAAAAAAGAAGGCAAAGGAGGAACTAGACGTTCTAGCAGTGGTCGCGAAGAATCGCGAAGAGGCAGAAGCTCGAGCTCGGGCCGAGGCTGAAGACTTGGCAAACCTACCGGAAGGTATTGACTTGGCTGAGATTCGCCGGCTCAATATCGTCGAGGAGATGGACATTCGTATTCCGGACAGAGCTTCTGGCAAGGATAAAGAGCAGGAAATCGCAGACGGAAGATGGGATCCCAAATGGAATGGCATGAAGAACTTCAAGAAATTTCGCAAGAGAGGGGAAGTGGTGGGCAGACAGCCCGCGAGGGTTATTATCGCCCTTACTGAAGTCAAGCCCAAAGAATTCGGAGTTGGCGATAACTACTGGCTGGAAGATGAGAGTAATGACCGCAAGAAGGCCACGAGCCAGGCATCTGCTGTCGTGGCTAGCGAGGCAAGGACCTCTCCTTTTGTGAATGCGCCGCCAACAGGACGGGGTGCTTCCTCCGCCCGGGTCATCGCTTCAGAGAGCAGCGATATGGAGGAAATCGAAGCGCCAGAGTCCGAGCAGCCCTCCTCTAGAGCCACGGGATCAAGAAGAGGGGGAACCAGTGCTCCATCGCAAAACAGCACCAGGCAGAGTCAGCTCTCGAGCGCGCAAACACGCTCGGGCAACCAGGGGAAGAGAGCGGCTACGGAACCTGCGGCAGCTAAGGACCCGCCGCCGCCGAAACGGACGAGACTGGCGACAACCCTGCTGGAGGTCGGAGACAGTGACGATAGTGACGACGACCTTAAGTTTAGGTTTGGCAAGAGACGGTGATTTGCTGAGCAGCAGCGTGTGCTCCTGCGGAATTGTATCTATGCCGTCTATGTATAATAACTATTTGTACAGGGGGGTATCTCTCTAGCTTACGTATAACATCCATTAACCCTTTGTGGTGTATACACACACATATCCTCCTCCTCCTCCTCCACATATCTCTTCAACCCAAAGACTAATCCATTTGATCCATATCCATCTCCTTGCCATCCGACTCTTCGACCAGCAAACCCACAAGACACGCCGCCAGCATTGTCTCATAGTTGACCCATGGGTGAATCTCTCCAAACAGCTTCGTGCCATCTCGTCCCGCGCCCCTCATGAGCTCCGGCACACCTCCAGGGTGGAATCTCGCATATGGCGTAACGTTGTACACCTTTCCATTGATAGCCATCCAAGCGTCCTTGCCCTTGCGACCAGTCTGCGTCTTGAGCATCGAAGGCGTCACACGTAGGTAAGGGGTCGACGCAGCCACGCCGCGCAAATCGGCATTGGGCCCGGATATCCTCGCCCAGTCCAGCGGAGAGTGGCCCGGCGTGAGGACAACCTGGCGGCTGGGTTTCTGCGGCTTGGCAGCGAGCGTGGGGGGAGGAGCGAGGCCGGACGATGAAGACGGTGCAGCAAGGCCGCGATTGGGCGCAGGGCCGCGGGCACGCTGGGCGGAGTTGGGGGCTGGGAACTGGTTGAGAGAAGGAATGCGGCCGTTGGACGAGCGAGGCGAAGGGAGAGGTGGCGGGGGCATCATCGAGGTCGCTGAGTCGGCAGAGAGGGAGAGACTGGGAACGGCGCTTTGCGAGGGCATTGTGGCCTGGGCTTTGGGCGTGGAGGGAGACTCTGGCTCTTCGATGGATGGCGGGACGATGACGGGAGGCGCGATTGTGGGAAGAGGCTGGCGCTGCTTCAGGGCCCCAGAGGCGGTTGATATTGAAGTCGTCTTCGAGAGCCCCTTTAGTTCTACATCAGCATCTGCGCCCTCTCTGCTTCGTTTATTTTGATCCGTCGCCTTTCCCTTCTCCTTGCCGTCCGTAATGGCCGCGACCCCTCCAAAGCCCTGCCATCGCACCAACAGCCATTGCGGCGGCCGCAGAATGACGAAGACGACCGATGCGACAATGAGCGAGATGCCCAGCACGGCCATCGTGGGGCCCTTTTCTGAGACAAACGGTGCTCGCTAAAAAGAGAAGGAAAGAAGGGCAGTCGGCAAAGATGCCGGCGAGCAAAAGAAAAGAATAGGAATAAAAGGAAGCAGAAGGGTTAAAATGACGGAATTCCAGTTCTGACACAACCCAAAGCATCAACGTCAGTGATGACGGCAAAATTGGGAAAAAAAGCTGGAGGCATGCAGCATGTGGTCTCTAAATTTGGAGGCTCGCGCGCTAAACCGGAAAAGGGCGAGTTCCCTGTCATTTTTTTCGCCGTCGAAATGGAGCCCCCAGGCCGGGAACGCTGGTTAGCGTTTGGCGACTATGCCCGGCTGGGTATAACAGGGGACGTCTGGATCGAATCAGCTGCTTCTTTTATTTTTCTGGCTTTGTTTTGTTTCATCAGGAGATGATGATGCGGTGCATGTTTTGCTGAAGATGTTTCCTGGTCACAGCACTCTTGTTCGTGCTTGTTCTGGCTAGGAAGCCTATTCGTAGTGGTTGCGCAGATGCTAGTAAATAAACAATGGCTGTCGATCCCGACTTTGTCCGTGTGACGCTATCGAGCAAAACGGCAGCACTAATCATCTATACGGAGCATTCTTTTGCGTGCTAGGTTTAATTAATCTCTCGCCGCGGCTTTATGAATATGCAGCGCAATGCTCGGATCTCACTTCGTCTGCCGGAGCAAGGGGGAGCGGGCATTGCTGGCATTGCGTGCGTTGTCGCATTGAGGAAGCACCTGTAAGATGTTCGGCCAGGGCCCTGGTGTAGCATCTTTTCCAGGCATCGTTCCATAGGTACCTACACGCTGCCCACATTATGCACCATGATATTACATCTCACAGGCAGCATGTATAAGATCCATCTATAGATGTTGCGAGCAGCACAAACGGGTATTCGCACCGGTGCTCCCAAGCATTCACACCAATTCTGCGCCGCGGCACTCCGCCATCTGCTACTGCTAGCATGCATGTCTAACTTCAATGCATCCTCGCTTCCAGCTGTGGGCTTTGCCGCTTCATCTCATAGGACCGGCTTGCAGCTGCACGCTTTACCGCCTTTCTGGATACAGAACTTGCGGGGGGGCGGAAACCCTTGCGCTGCAAACGGATTGGGCCATAATTGTTGCGTGTGCGTGCGTCTCTGCGGTCCGTCAGTCAGGCGATCGATGCAATGAATGTCATCGCCGCGAGTTGCGCACGTAAAATAGAAGAAGACGGCGGCGCTGCGCCGCGCATCGCCAACGTTGCGGCATGAAGTCTTCAAGCCTTCAATGTGCTCCGGCAGTGCTCCCTCCTCTAATTTACAGTTGCGCTGCCCGTCCCGCCGGCGCAGTGGACCGCCGCAGGCTCTCCCGGCTCCTTTTATCCCTCCACACGCCCCCTAATTTCTGGCCCGGCTAGCCACCACAGCGGGCTTAATTACAGTGCTAGGGACGCTGCCCAAGGGAGCCAGGGAACGCTACCGACAGCCACCAGCGAGTGACTGTGGCCGCCTGGGAGGATGCGCTCCGTGCAGGTCAACCCGTACTCAGACACCATCGTCGACAAGGCCAAAACAACAACACCAACGTCCGCCGCCCGCCTCTCACGCCTCGCCGCCGGCAAGCCCGCAGTCCCCAAGAGACCGGCTGCCGAACACTCCAGCGCTGCGCCTGCGCCCCGACCGACGTCGACCGCCCAAGGACGGCCCCTCATCCGTGCCAGCGTCGCGCCAAAGCCCGCTGCGGTGCAAGCTCGATCCCCGAATCAACATCAACATGTGCTTTCTGTGAGGGCTGCCGCTGCTCCGACACCGCGTTCTTCTGCCACGAGGAACTCCTCCGCCATGCCCATCGGAGACAAGCCTCGCCAGCCTCAGCTGAGCGCTGGCGCCGGGCCTGGAGTCGCAAGAGGCTCGACCCGAGCGCCCCTGACGCCCAAAGTCGCTGTGCGAGGTCAGGCGGCCACGACGACGGCCACGACGGCCACGGCTCGAAGATCGGGATCCTCCATCAACGGCGCGCAATCCCCTCGCAGCGACGTCAGCTCCGTTGCCGCATCATCATACCTAAGCCATAGCACCACCCCGCGGTCAGGCACCAGGCAGACCCGTGCCGAAAGCACTCATTCGACGCCGAACAGCACCCCGAATCTCGACAAGCTGAGCGATGGATGGGAGACCAGGAGCAACAGGAGTAGCCGCGGGCTGGGCGTGTCGCCCCTGGCACGGACTGACAACGCGGGCTCTAGGAAGAGCATCGGGAACTCGTCCAACGGGCCCGGGGACGACTCCAAGTTCTTCTACGCAAGCAGCATAAAGCCCGCGGCTCCAACATCACATCCGCCTCGCCCAGCTTCAGTGGTCCATACTAAGAGCACGCCGACCTTTTTCTATGCGAGCGATGCTGCCAGCAAGCGAGTGACGAGCCCCCCAGCATACCCAAGCTCGAGCTCAAACTCACTGAGCTCGGCGCAAGAGGGCGTTGCTACCAAATTCTTCTACGCCAATGGCGTCCCAGATGCCGACGTGAGATTGTCGGCGCGCAGCTCTGGATCAGGCTCGACCGTTTCCAGTGGCTCTAGAGCGCCTCGCCCAAATACCAGCGCCTCGTCTGTCGCCGGATCCAGCACCGTACAAGTGCATTCGAGGCCAGCATCGCCTTCCAAGAACCTTGCACACCCTACGTTACCACCACAACAACACCACCACCACCACCATCAACAATCACCGCGATCAATACGGACCGGTGCCATGTCTCCAACTTCTCCAGTTCGATCCTCAGTCCACCCGTCCCCGACATTGGCGGGCTCCGCAAGCCAGGTCGGCAAGCGGCGCGTGAGCATCGAGGCGCCTCTGCGGCTAAAACAGGGGCATGCCCGCGCAGGGAGTGTCCATTCCATAGACGGCGTGGTGACACCAAAGGTCGCTACTCCAACCATCGCGCCACCAATGATTCATGCGCCTGACATGACGCCGCCGCTCCTAAGCCCAGGCTTGGCGCAATTGTCACAGCCAGTGACAATGGCAACGATTTTGCAAATGGCTGATGAGCTGGAAGATGAGGAGGACGAGGGCAGCGAGGGCGAGGACGGGGAAGATGGACATAGCGATGATTCGGGTTCTGACTCCCGTAGCCATAAGAGGCTATCCCAGAATTCTGAGCCGCTCGACCACCTCGTCCTAAGTGCTCGGCGCGAGCGTAAAGTTCAGGACCTCGAAATCACCAATGCTTCCCTTGAGGCCATCAATCGGACTCTCGAAAGGCAGATGCGCAAACAATCTGCGGAATTGCGCCGCTTCCGCCGATTATCTAGAGCCGGCCGCTTGCCAACGGCCACCAACCAAGGAGCCTCTCTGTCTGTACCAGATGCGTCGGGTGGCCTTGCTGATGTCAGCGAGAAGGAAGAGGACGCAAAACTAGAGAACCAGGAATACGACGACGACGAGGATGAGGACGAAGATGAAGAAGAAGAAGAGGAGGAGGAGGAGGAGGATGAAGATTCACTCGTCGACTCCGAGTTATCCAACGAGAATGCCGCCGCCGACTCCAAATCTACCGACCCTCAAGCAAAGACAGATTCTCCCAGCGCCAAACGGCGTAAACGCGATGAGCGCCGTCTCCAACTTGATCTCACCAGACATCAAGAGCTCCTCCTTGACAGCCAGAAGATGAACCAGAGCCTCAAGAAGTGTCTGAACTGGACCGACTTGCTGATAAAGGAGGGGCAGAAAGCACTGGCTTACCGAGTCAAGATCGCCGATGTGGATGCTATGCCTGGACGTGTCTTGGCGGCTTCATACTACGATTACCGCGAAGACACATCTCAGGCTGGAGACGATACAATATCTACAGTTTCCGCATCGCACTTTGGGGACGATACCATATCGATTGCCGAATCTGAAACATGGGCCAAGGAGGCACAAGACCGTGACAGCGGCATAGAATTGCGCGCTGCGGGTCACTAGCTATCCGATTTTTTACATATATCCGGGCGAATAATCCTATACAATCGCCTCTTCGAAATTTCTATATCCGCGGCGCAGTCGCTACTTCCTTCTTCACATCGCCACTCATTCATATCCATTTTTTTCTTTCTTTTCTGCGTCCTTTTTGCTACCTACTGCTGCAATATTTCCTTTTTCACTTCTCTACTACTCTTCTTTCTCTTTTATATCTGCGACAGCATATACTTTTCTCTACATCTACACTTATAGTTATATCTCGGGATATCGGGGATACACGGCGCTCCTTTGGAATTTTTCACATGGCGTTTACACTCATCATATTTCTTTTACATCTCTGCTGCTACTACTGTCAGGCAATGAGCTTTTTTTTTATCATTGTATTTATGAAGGCCATGATCACTCCATTCTTCTTACAACCAGCCATCTGCATTCTTTTTTTCTTCTTTCTCTCCTTTTACTTGAGACCTTCCTCGTATCCCAAACCCCTCCCTTGAATACCCTTCTTCTACAATCCGAGTACAACCGAAACAAACCTTCGTTAGGTACGCTCGAGGAGGGGGGGAAATCCACGACTTCACAGCGTTGCTCCCCCTCCTCCCGGAAAGTCCCTTCTTTCTGAGATATCCTGGTCATCATTACTTGACTACTCGATTATTATTTGTTGCTGTTGTGTGTTTTTTTGTTGTTGTTTTTTTCACATGTGTAAGATCAGATACCCGCAGAGGCAAAGCAAAGGACGAAACAGAGAGAGATTATAGAAAAAGACGGAAAAAAAATTAAACCCACGGACACAGCATGAAATTTGCGCCGAGAACGAGACGAGATGAGAAGATTGAGAAAAAGAGCAACACGAAGCGCTTGATTTCCTTCCTCCTTCTCCTTGAAAGAAAGAAGAAGGGGGAAAAAAAGAAGAAATCAAAGAAGAAGAACAAAAAACCAAAAACAAAGAATGCCTTTATTACATCGTTTTAGCTCTTTCTACACAAAGGGGGGGCTACACAAAGTTTACGAGTTCGCAATGTCTCTGGATATAAAAAGGGAGAGGAAACTGGCATTATTTTTTTCATGTATGCGAGATAGAATACGCTGGGTCTCTTCAGTGATGATGGAAATGGAATAGAAGAAGAAAAAAAAAAGCGTTTATGCCTTCCAATAATTGTGTGTCCTGCCTTGTGATATATGTATATATGCCTTTGTGATATGCTTTGCTGCTTCCCATCCCTGGGGCAGATATGCTGTTATACAGGAATGAACCAAAGTACCTATGATGAAATGAGAAGAGAATAGTTAACTAAACTAAAACAAAAATGGTGAATGTATTCTATGGTAAATGAGGCCGATCGCTCTCTATCCGGCAATCTTGACATTAATCTCTCTAAACAAGCAAATAGACAATTTCGCCCTCAATGCCCTTTTTTTTTTCTTCTTCTTCTTCTTCTCCAATCCTCACTACTCTCCTCCCCCTGTGGTTTTGTTTCTTCTGATATTTCGCCAATTAAATGTTATCTCTCCTTACCCGTACTCCAAAAGGAAAAAAAAAAAACACCCCCAATTTACGCCGCTGCCGGTTTCGGCACATTGGGCGCATCCTGGGCAACCGCCTCTGCAGTTTTATCGTGGGCCTTCTTATGCTTGTGTTTGTCTTCATGCTTGTCCTTCTTGATGGCTGCCTCGGCAACAAGCTGCTCAAAGAGCAGATAGTCGCCCTCTTCTTCGGGGGATCGCTCGGCCTAGAAAAGTCAAACCACGGTTAGATATAGAACAAGCCATACATAAAACAAGAGACAGGAAACGGGAAATTACACACCTTGAGGAAGACCTCGCCAATTAGAATGAGTGCCTGCGCTCGCTCCAATCGCTTTGACAGCGGAACCTTCTTGTCGTTCAGAACCGAGTCGCACACCTCGCGCAACACGCCCTGAATCTCAAACCTGCTGCCCCTCCACGCGGCCGTCAGGATCTTGCCCGTAACACGGCGCTCGTACTCGACGCGCTTCTCGTCCGTCCAGTCCTCGCCGCCTCGCTCCTCCATCTTGGCCATGTCCTCCACCGTCTGCTGCGCGTCAATGGCGCTGCTGATGGTGTTCCAGGTATCCTTGACCAGCGTGCCCTTGTCCTTGAGCTTGCTGAAGAAGCCGCCAATACCAAGAAATTTTTGGCTGCGCAAGAGCGTCGAGGCCTTGGACATGTAAGTCTGGCCGATGGCGTGAAGGATATCAATACCAAAAGACTCCATCTTGAGATTCTCCACCTCGAGTCGCATCTTCTCCTGGAAAGCCCTGGTCACATCGGCGCTCTTGTCGGTCTCGGCCCATACGCTGACCCGGTCCAGCAGTTTCTTTGACAGCTGCTCCACGCGCTCTTGGCGAACGCGAGCACGCTCCTTTTCGTAGGCCAGCAGTTTATCGCGCTGCTCCTTGCTCATGCCGCCCTTCTTGCGCCCCTTGCCCTTGAGGTCATCGTCTGCCTGCTCCATCTCCTTCTCTGCCGATTCATCGTAGGCCTTGTCCATAAGAGCCGGTCGGATAGGGATCTGTCTCCGGGAGCCGACAGACGGGGCTGGAGACGTCGCGTCGGACCGAGCTGGCGGGGGCGTCGTAGTAGCAGAGCCCGCAGGCGTCTTCTCCTCATCCACAACCACTGTAGGCGGCGGCGGCGCAGATGCAGAGGCCGTAGATGCGGCAGGGTTCTCCTTCATACTCTCCTTCATCGCCTCGGCTGTTCCGGGAAATTCTTCGTCCTCTGCTGCTGGCGGAGCCTCTCCCTCTTCCTCTCCCTCCATGGCGATATCCATGGTGGCCGCCAGATCTTTCATCAGGCTAATCTCACCAATCCAGTCGACAAACGCCTCGCCGCCAAAAATGGCGGAGAAGAACTCGGCCGGGTCGACAAAGCCCTCTTGCGGCTTCGCGTGGTCCTTTCCATACTTATCGTAGGCTTTTCGCAGGTCCGCGTCGGAGAGAACCTGGTAGGCTTCGCCGATGGCCTGGAACTTTTCGTGTGCTGTCGGATCGTTTGGGTTCTTATCTAGCAGCAGGAGACTTGTCAGAAGAGCGGTAGGAGAGGAATCAGGTCGATAGCGACAGAATATCACACGGCGAAACCGGCCAAGGTGGTAGAAAGACGCGCGCTCGGGAAATACCTGGGTGGTGGACAATGGCCATCTTGCGGTAGGCCTTTTTTATCTCAAGCTCAGTGGCCTGCGGCGAGACGCCGAGGGTGTCATAGTAGGCCGTGTCGACGACCATTTTGAGTGTGTCTTCTTTGATATGCGGGTGCGGCGAGTCCACGCGTGTCTAAAAGGGAGAGAAATGCAAGAGGCCTGGCTGCGCTGTGGGAGGTGTAAGATGGCGGTTTCGCGGTTCGTTATCGCGGCATTAGCAGAAACATGGCATATTTGTCGCCGCAGCCGAAATTTTGCCCAAGGCCGCTACGTAATGGCGGGGCAGTGCTGCTAGCCTTATTCTACAGCCGAAATAAGATTGGTGACAGGCAGCTTAAACTAACATGGGCCGCAGATCCAGGACAAGCAGCTGCTTCAGCGCCTGATCGGATTCGGATTTTCACATGATAATCGATAGTCTGCGTTGATCGTAGATTTGGTTGATTTGCCAAGCAGACATCGTTATGCATCTCTTGTCTGGGGAACGTTGATTTAAAAAGAACACATCAAGCTGCAAGTATATTTGAGTCTACAGAGTGCACTCAAACAAAGCAATATATCATTGCCGAGAACTGGCCACTAAACATAAACCCCAGAGAATTACAGCGCATCCCATCTAGATCCGTCACTAACAGGTCGATCATACACGCAGATGATCCATTAAACGGGCCATAACAATGCTGAACTGTTCCTATTCAACACCCGCAGCCTTCATTCTCTTGAAACATTGTTCGTAGGCTTCGTGAATCTCGGGGATCTCGTATCTGTATTCCTTCAGCTTGGTAACCAGCTTGGTCGCATCGAGAGTGCAGTTGCTTCGGGCTGCCTTGATGACTTTGGCTTGTTCCTCGAGCGTAAAGTTCTTCCAGCTGAGTCCGGGTCTCACAATCTCCTTGAACAGCGTAAGAACCTCATTATGCGAAATCGCACCTGGATTGGTAAAGTTGTACACGCCAGTTTCACCATGCTCTGCGAGAATGATGGAAGCTGGCAAGAGGTCATGAAGGATGGTGTTGCTGTTGGGGATGTCAACCACGCTGTCGTAGCCAATAATCTTGGTCACGAAATTGCGTGGGTGGAGGTCATCGCTAACAGGCATGCGGAGGCGAAGGATGAGACAGTTTGGATAGCTACTCAAGATCTGGACAAGGTGTTAGTACCATCACATCTGCTGTTGGCTGTATAGACTGACAGGTTCAACGTGACTCTTGGTCAGGGAATAAAAGCTCCCCTCAAAATTCGGACGGTCTTCCTCCGTGTAGCCACGCCCTCCGATGGGATGCGTCTTATCGTACTGATACACGCAACCTGTGGCGAAGACGGTGCAATGGATATTCGCCTGGAAGCAGGCGTCTGCCAAGTTCAGCGTGCCGATGGCGTTAGATCGCACCGTTTGCGTCTTGTTGTCTTCACACCAGTCAACGTTGGGTCTGCCAGTACATCCAGCAGCGTTGAGGACGTGAGTTGGCTTGGTTAAAAAGAGCTCAGAAAAGACAGCCTCTCGATTTTCCATGCGGATTGTCGTGGTGTGGACTTCTTTGCCCTGTTCTTCCAAGAGGCGCTTCAAATGCCCAGCAATCCATCCGTTGCCTCCCCATATGAGAAAGCGCGGTTCAAGATGGCCATTTGATAGGCGGCTTGCCATTGTAACGAATCTGCTGGTTGTGTGGTTGATGGCAATAATTACTGAACTGTTGATAATTCAGGCACCCTATAGCTGTGAGATGAAAGTCTCCAAAGCATGAAGTAGAGGAGAAGACTGAAGATACCATAGCTGAATGGGGGCATGACAGAGAGGAAAGTGTGCTCCAATGCTCTTTGCACAGCCTTGTGTAACTTTTGGAAAGTGCCACCTGTTGTAGCAACGATGAGCCTCACTTGCATTTCTCTAGTGTGATTTGGCAGCGCCTGCCTTCAAATCAAGCGGGATAGAGATCACTTGCCGGAAGGCACTGGGTCACCACTTGCCTCCTGGGAATTTTCCTAGAGAGCCTCTATGGCATGTGGACGGTCAGCAAGATTAGCTGATGAGTCGAATACAGCTATCTCAATCTGTGTATGTGGCAAATCTTGATCAAAGATATCCGAGTCATTTTCTAATATGAGCTGCAATTGAATAGCTGCGGCAGGTGCGGAAACGAAACCCTTCAGGCAAATGTCTGGGTGCTCTTTGCCTCTCGATGTGAGATATCTCATGGAAAGACAATGACTCTGTTGGCAGCCAAACGCAGATTCGACGCTCTTTGATAGGCGGCCTTCATGAACACATATCACCGAGGCAGCTGTGAATCGTTTGGACCATCATCCAACCTCGTTATTGATGCTACCAATCTGCTATTTTGCTTCTCAAACACTCTGACTCTCCGGTCTCGCAGAAGAGCCGTGCACAACCTCGACTGTACACCGACATCTCGCAAACTGTTTGCTCCAAACTCGTATTCGCGCTCATGCAATGCGATTACAGTCTACTGCTTCTACCCAGAGCTTACTTTGGAGATTCTCAAATCATTGAATCCAGCTATCGCGCTCATGCCGAAACGGGATCTGCAAACAGTTACATCCCGAAAGCCTCGTCGATCGGACTTGGATTGATTGTTTTATCTACTGCGCTGAGTCATCATGGCAATGGGGCCTGTCAGCACAGATTCCAAGAGAGCGCGGGAGCCTGAGGAGAGATGCTCCAAGCAACGAATTCCGGATACAGGCATCAGATTCCGAACACCAGAGGCATTGAATGACGCTGCTTAACCCCCCAATAGATGCCATCCAATGATGACCTCGAAATGAAACTTCCCACCGTTAACCCCTAAAGCTCTCCAACCTCCATTCCGTATTCGCAATAGTTGGGCTCGATGGGCGCGTCTCCTGCATGTTCGTCGCATTAGTGGCATCGGCAGCCGTGGAAGCAGCTAAAACAACCGCCGTAAAGCTCACACTAGCCCTACTCGGCGTATTCGTATTTTAATCAGCTCCCACTTCCTTTTTCGCCCGTTCATTTTAACCACGACGCTCTCTTAGTTCCCACATCCCCCCCATTGCTTAACTTCTCTTTCTTCCCTTTCTTCAGGTGCTCTGTATCTTATTTGTAATCTTTGTTTTCACTTTACCCCGTACTACTTTCTCACCCCGCGGCTTGCTCAAGCTGCGACCACGGTAGCCAGATTTTTTTAGTGCTGGCTTTTCCATACTAATTTTTCACTACTTCGTCCTCCCCCTCAAACGCACAACCAACAACCGACAAGCTTTCAACGTGCTCACGAAAACCAATCAAGATGGGCGCGCTCTACTATCTGCTGCATCCGGCCCAATTGCGTTCCATGATTCAATGGTAAGTGTCATCGCTGGAAAAAAAAATCGAAGAGGATCCGAGACAGTTTTACTTGAACACGCTGCTAACTTGGGACAACTGCAGGAAGCTATGGCACGAACCTGTTCACAGACGCGACCCCTCGACCGAGTGCGAGACATTATCAGAATGCTTTCGCTATTTGAACTTGACGAGCCGTAGTTTCTCGGCCGTCATTCAAGAACTCAACCACGAGCTTTTGGTCCCAATCACCCTCTTCTACTTGGTGCTACGTGGCCTCGACACAATTGAGGATGATATGACCATCCCCCTCGACGTCAAGGTCCCTATGCTACGACAATTCCATGTGACAATGGAGCAAGATGGCTGGCAGTACCACGACAGCAAAGAGAAGGACGCAGAGCTTTTGGAGCACTTTGATGTCGTGGTTACCGAGCTCAAGAAGCTCAAGAAGCCTTACTACGAGATCATCAAGGACATGACCATTAAGATGGGTAACGGCATGGCTGATTACGCTCAAAACACTGAAATGATTGAAAATGGTGTACAGACCATTGAAGAATATGAGCTGTACTGCCACTATGTTGCGGGTCTGGTCGGCGAAGGCCTGACGCGGCTATTTGTGGCTTCTGAGCTTGCCAACCCCAAGCTGGCTGAGAGACCGGCCCTGACCGAGTCCATGGGTCAGTTCCTGCAGAAAACGAACATCATCCGTGATATCCATGAGGACTGGGGCGACCGCCGACGGTGGTATCCAAAGGAGATTTGGAGCAAGCACGTTGACAAATGGGAAGATTTATTTGATCCCAAGTATCAACCACAGGCGATAAACTGTGTATCAGAAATGGTACTTGATGCGCTGAAGCATGTCGAAGACTGTCTGTTTTACATGGCTGGCATGAGGGATCAAAGTGCTTTCAACTTTGTTGCCATTCCGCAGGGCATGGCCATTGCCACCCTGGAACTCTGCTTCAGGAACCCGGCCGTGCTGCAAAGCCACATCAAGATCACCAAGGGAGATGCTTGCCAAATCATGTTGGAGAGCACACAGAACCTCCAGGTGCTTTGTGAGGTTTTCCGAAGATATGCCAGGCGCATTCAAAAGAAGAATGACCCTCGTGATCCCAACTTTTTGGCAATCAGCGCACAGTGTGCCAAGGTACGAAGAAGTCATTTTCTTGGATCTGGACCTTTGCTGACAAACTTTACTCCTCTAGATTGAGCAATTCATCGAGACATTGTTCCCAAAGCAAGATCCCAAGAAGCTCACCAAGGAGGCCCAGGAGAAGCAGAGACAGGAACCCGGCATGTCTACCGGCGAAACCGCCATCTTGATTGCTGTCGTTCTCGGTGTTTTGCTGACCATGACGGGCGTTATGGTAAGATATTTCACTCCCTCGGATTTGATTAAAGATTGTTCAAATCTAACATTATACTACAGCTTGGCATCGCTTGGTTTCTCGGTGCGAGATTTGACGGCACATTTTCTGATACTGCCAAACTATGGTCGGGTGCTGGCGGCGCGCCTCCAGTATTAGACCGTGATGAATTGTAACGACACTACTAACCTACTTATTGATGATACCACCCGACTGCGATGCCTTGATGCTTTCATGCACTACAGATCTTGGCTCATGATATCTGCCAAGCATACACAATGTATACTTACTATCTTAATTAATATCTTTAATGCTAGATCAAGCAGGAATCTTGCTTCCTACTTGATTGTTAACCACAGGTGCTGTATACTGAAAGCAGCGTTATTTTCTTGTCCCTTTTTCGCTTTCCCCCTTCCATTTACAACTAGCACGGATGTCAAATTGCAATTCAGTCCTTCCATGACTGTGGTTGTGCCGAAGAAGTGCTGATATCAACCTTTCCATTGCTTTTAGTCGCTTTAACTAGCTAGACGCAGCGTGAAATCTCCAGCTTTGGGCTTTGACGAGGTTGGATTTGCGCGGGCAAGCAAACATACCCATATTCAAAGTGTCGCTTTGCGATGAGTATCGTAACCAGAAAGAGCTGTGAGCATTGAGCATTTCCATGTTTGCTCCGAAATATGCCACTTCGAAACTGTTTATTTATCAATATATGAGCACCAAATTGTAGCACCAAATTGTCTTAACTATTTCGGTTACTAAATGTTTACGCTTTCAATAGTCTCATGAATATGACCAATGATCAAGGCAACGTTCTCTATTATATTTACATGTATTCGATTCGCTGCGCTGCTCACAATACCGCAAGCTAATTATTACCTCTCTCGGGCAAATACCATTCCATCGTTTCCAAGGCTCCTATTTCTCTATCTCGTGGAAAAGATTTATGTCTATGAAATCGCAAGAGATCAAATTTCGAATTTCAATGCGCTTTTTCTATTTCTCCTTCTTCTTCTGAGTCTGTCACGTCAACGACTGGACAAGGGAAACGCAGTCAAACGATTTACAGTTCGCCGTTGTTGGCGATCAGGTCGGTGGTTCCGGCAACGTTCTGCTGGACCGAGGCACCGGTGGCAGTGGCGAGGTTCTTG
The DNA here is from genome assembly GCA_030708095.1 of Trichoderma sp. CBMAI-0020. Classification (NCBI taxonomy): domain Eukaryota; kingdom Fungi; phylum Ascomycota; class Sordariomycetes; order Hypocreales; family Hypocreaceae; genus Trichoderma; species Trichoderma sp. CBMAI-0020. Next base: position 4,085,072 of record JAJNCI010000001.1, read on the forward strand.
ATGAGGGTGGTGACGTCGTTAACGTTGGTGAGACCCTTGAGGGCCATCAGGTAGGCAGCGAGACCGGCAACGTGAGGAGTGGCTATTGGAAAAGGCGAGTTAGTTCAGGATCAAAAAATCTGTGCGTACAAAAGGGTTGGGAGTGCTTACCCATGCTGGTACCGCTGAGGACGGCGGTATCGGTATCAGACTTGATGCCGACAGAGAGAACATTGACACCCTGAGCGTAGATGTCGACATCAGGTCCAAAGTTGGAGAAGCTAGCACGGACATCGTTGGTGGCATCGATGGCACCAACGGTGATGGCCTGAGGGGCAGAGCCGGGTGAGGTGTTGGCAGTATCTTGCTATAATGAGGGTTAGAGGCCTTGCGTTTTCAAAAGAGACTGGGCTTAAGAAATATATAAACGTACGTTCTCGTTACCGGCGGCAACAACGGGGACGACACCAGCCTTGGCAATGGCGGCAATGGCGTTGTTGACAGCAGCAGACAGGGAACCACCGAGAGACATGTTCATAACAGCCTTGCCAGAGAGACCCTTGGCCTGGACGTCGTTGACGACGAACTGCATACCGTTGAGAACGCCAGAGTTGCTACCGGCACCGGTGGCATCGAGGACCTTGACGGCAACGAGCTTGACGTTCTTGGCAACGCCGAAAGTAGCACCGCCAATGGTACCAGAAACGTGGCTGCCGTGGCCATTCTCATCAGTGTTCTAGGCGTTCTTGTTAGCTTTTTGCGCTTTTTTACAATGGGGGGACGTATTCGTCACATACGTTAGAGTTGACAAAGTTGGCACCGAAAGAAGCACGGCCCTCAAACTCGGAGTGGGTGATTCTAATACCAGTGTCGACGACGTAGGCAGTGATGCCGGCGCCAGCAGTGTTGTCGAAGATGTAGTTCTTGCCACCAGCATTTCGGTTGGAGAGACGGATCAGGCCAGGGGTGGCGTTGGTCTGAGCAACGAGAGCGCCCTTGGTCTGGACAACGGCATCGGCCTCGATGTAGGCAACCTCCTGTGCGGAAAAGATGGACTTGACCATCTCGTCGTCGGCATCGAGAGCCATGGCGCGCCAGTTGTGCATCTGGAAGGAGTGGATCTCGGTGGAGAGGAGGTTGCCGCCGAGGCTTCGCTTTCCGAGGTTGCGCTTCTGGATGGTGGCGGCGAACTCGGCCTGCTTGGCGGCGATGGCCTCGGAGCCAAAGGTGTTGTTGTAGACGACAATGTAGCGGTTGGCGATGACGTTCTTGGCGTGAGGGTTGGTGATGTATCCAACCAGGCCAGCCAGGTTTTCGTTGATCTCGTTGATGGTTTCGGTGAGGTTGAAGTTGAGGTTGAGGTTGTGGTTGTTGGTGTTGTGGCCGTGGCCGTGGAACGGCAGAGCAGCCGCCAAGGGGGCCAGGGCTAGCAGGAGATAGCCAAGCATGGTGTTGAAAGGCGCCATCGAGACGGTTCTTTGACTTGACGGAAAAGGGGATGAGAAATATTAATAGTAGGTACTGTTTAGCTGTGAGGATCAGACCCAGCTGTTCACTCGTCAAAAACTGAAGGAATGTAGTCTTTTTTTTTTTTTTTTGCGCTCCCAAAAACAGAAATAAAGGTATGGACACAAAGAGAGGAATAAAGGATGCGGCGATCAACGGGATCCTCTATTAACCAGCTACTCAAAAGATAAAGAATGAAGGTAAAAAATAGAATATGCAGTCCAAGTGCGGAGGACCGGGCCAGCGACTGTTTTGCGAGAGAATAGAGAGAGAGAGAGCGTGTGAATAGGAACTTATAATAGATCCCAAGAAAACGAAAGGGGGGTGGGGGAGGCGAAGGGAAATAAAGACTTTTGACGAGTGAAGCGTAGGTGAGGAGAATAAAAGAAAAGATCAAAATGACATGGGGGACAGCAGCAAAACGAGGAGAAGAACAAATCCAGTACAGCTCACAGAGAGAAAGCCAAGGCGCTCATGCATGGGATTGATGGAACGGTCAACTGGGGACTGGAGCTTCCGGGGAGGTCCCTGCTAGCGGCGTGGGCGGGGAGCCCTGGAGCCTCTTCAGCGTAGCGGTGCCTGGCCAAGAACGCTGCTGCGGCGTGCCTTGCAGAAGCTCCCAGGGCCCCTAACCGCCGGAACCTGTGGCAGGCCGTTGGAGGGTGTCTCAGAGTTTGGGCGAGCAGGGGGCAGCGTGTCTCTGCCAAGCGAGCTGCAAGATGTTTTGGAAACCGCCCAGGCCGCATTTCCATATTCATCTCAATGATGAGATTCTTCTTTTTTTTATTTCCTTAGTTTCAGACACGCCGAGGGCTTGGCTGCGCAGCGCGGACTGAGAGTGCATGTTAGTGGGGGAAAGATTTCGTGCTGGTTTTATTCGGCCGAGGTGATTTTGACAGTGGGTGTGTATGAGGTCGTGGGGTACCCGGTACATGCACACGGCGTGCATGGCTTGGTACGCCGCATCACCATCACTATCAAGAGCATATTCACACGACAGAACGTGAATGTCCGTAGCTTCCATCTGATGTCAATATGCCTTGGTTCAAGTCACTAGGCCAGTCATCTTTGGCTTGATTAGCTCCCTTTGGGCGGTTAAGGGAACACGGCATCTGCAGAGACTCCTCCTCCTGCGGCAGATGCAAGCGCCATTGATCTTCAGCGCCGTAGGATTCGCCATCCAACATGCACGTATCAAGGGATAGATAATGGGCTCCGATGCTTGTTGGGCTAGTGTGCATAATGAATGATATGGCAGCCATTGAGTTTGCCGATCAAATGCCAACGGCGTCCAGGCAGATCATCCGCAGATTAAGCCTCCATGAGAGTGCAGATCAACGAGTGCTCTTGCTGATGAGATTACATAATAATTTATACGCGTATATTCTTCAAAATGATTGGAGGAAGTATCACTGCTACAATGCGGCTCAGGGACAGTGGCACAGCCAGCCTCTTCATCTCTACAATAGAGAAACACTTTGAATAGGTAGGCATTCATTTCCGTCCGTTGGATATTGCAAGTTTTCAGGCGCAGGTACCTGATACCTCGTCCGTGCAGCACCAGCAACGGCGCGGGTGCACTGGAAATTAGCTTCGGGCGGCGTCAGGGGTCCCAGTGGGCTGCTCCACGTCTGAAACACGGCGGAGCGCTAGCGAATCTCGAAGCTCGGCGCCTGTTCCATCCAGCTGGTGAGCTCCTTCCACTGGCCTAGCTCACGAGCACTTGAAACGCGCGCTACAGAAGCCAAGTCTTGGTCTTTTGTCTTGTATCTCGTTTGCGGATTGAGGCTCAGCGCTACAAGGCACGAGAGTAGCTCTCCCTCTTAATTACTAGTGTTGATACATGGGCCGTTCCATTTCGAGTTTCTATAGCAAAAATTAAGGTTGGTCCGGCTACCCCCTTTGTTTGCTTGTTTGTGTTTTCAAGATCTGACTTGACAGTTGTGAGCCGTGAGCCGTGGATGGAAACCATTCAATGTTCAAACGCATGTCCAAGGGCTGCTCGTGTGTCTCTGCCCCGTTCCAAACTCAGCAGCTAGGTCATTTTTACGTCAATCACAGCGAGCAATCCGAAAGACTAAGGCGTATCACGGCCACCTGCACGACGCACAGAGAGCACAGAGCAGAGTGCAGCTCATTGCGCTGTGCTCGTATTGGTAGCAATTAGATGCCTTATTAGCATGTGGAATAAAGCCGTGCTCCCTCCGATGTCACCCATCTTGGGCGGTTGGTCCGAATTCTACGGAGCAAATCACTCCCGTGAAGGTATCATACATACGAGTAGCACATGCAAGTGATTCCCAAACCTGATATCAAGCAAGCTGCTTCAACCACATGTGAGTGCTCCATCCCTACCTATACTCCATAAATCGCCCAGTCCACCTACCAGAGTTGGCATTGTGGAAGCCCTGCCGTCAACAAATGCGGACTGCTGTCCCCCACATCTCACGTTTAGCGGCCCCTTGTCAATCCCGATCCCAGCAAGCTCTAGGCCGTCTATACGCACTCCGTGTTGTTTGAGGTTGAGTGTCCAATTTCCGTCCATCAACGCATAAACGAGCTCCTTGAATAGCAGCGCACAGGAGGTGCTGTATGCATATGCATGCCTCCAGCGCCCGGGCAGTTGCTTCGCCTCACCGCGTGGGCCACAGCGTCTCGCCCATCTCATTGGGAGATGCGGGAGGCTTGGGAGTCTCGATGATACATCATGGAGCTGGCTGCCGGATCCCGATCATTTGCTTACATGCAGGTGTACCAAGCTGACCAACAATACGAAGAATGGACTTTGCAAATACGATATTCTCTTTTAGCTTCTTGAAGCAGTGACCAAGGCGAGTCTCTTTATTTGAATTTGCAGCAATATCTCCAACTGAAGCATCACAGACGTGCCATGATATGCTATAGTTTGGTTATCCATATGGGCTCTCTCTCTCTTTACCAGGGTTCACTAGTTTAGGAGCACCGGCTGTTCAGGTTCCGCTGCGAGTAGCGTAGCACCGGTATGATCGAAGACATGGTTATCAACTTTAACAAGATAGCTGCCTGGATACTAGTAACAGCTGGTGCTACAACTGTGCTAGATGCAACTCATCTGCTCCTCACAAGCAGCCAAGGGTGTCTGATTCGCAGCGAGCTGATCTTGGCTTTCTTCGCCTCCTACATTTCGCGTCTCGGATACGGCTCCTAAGCCGGATCGAAATAAGCATAAGAAGAAGCTGCGTAATGGCGTGATTCAATTAAAAAGGTTCGTTCCTGTTGACCTCGTCCAAATCAAACATGGAGACGCTTTTGCAGATCAGCTATGCCCTTTTTGCCTTTCAGCGGCTCCGTGGAATCCTTGATGATGACTCTACCCACGCCGAGCTTGGCGATGCATCAAATGGTTTCATCTCAAGTTTTCTCCAAGGTAATGCCTGGGCTGTTTCGCGTCTTGCATATTTATAGAATGAAGTAACCGTGAGTAAAGGACAGCTCACAAGTCTGCCCGTAGGGCCATGCGAGGATACGGCACTCAATATATTCTGCCGTAATACTAAAGTTGCAAAATGCGCATTGTTATTCTTTCACCGTTTTTACTCTTTTGGGCGTTGTTTCAAAGAGCAAAGTAGAAACCTCATTGAGTCATCCCATCTCGGTCCACTTATCACTAGTAGCACTCCCATTTTGTATCCATGCAGGTATTTTGGTCGTTTTAAACAACTCGGTTGATCCCGATCTACCCGGGAGCTTCAGACTGGAATAGCGTAACTTCAAGTTGGTTCTGCCCGGGATCAACGTGTGTAAAAATGCCGTCCTCTGATATGTGACTTTATATCACGATTCGAAGCGAGATGCGCATTAATGCCACGCCATCTGCCACCAAAACCTCTGCTGTGAGAAACCTAGGTACCTATTATTTCAATGAAACACTACACAAAGATTGTAGTTGAAAACGGATTTCACTGCTTCATTTACTGCGTCATAAAATCACAAAGCCATGCTGAATCAACCGAATCAGTAATAAATGCAAAGGACTGCTGCTATAAACTTCGGATAGCTGGGAGAGAACGAGTCAAATCATGGCGAGTGACCTCGGGACTTCCATGCGTAAACCACGCATTGGCTGCATGCAAGCAGAGAAAACAGGAATTCTACAGGCATTTCGCATGTAGACTGCCACCAAAGCCGGTGAGATCCAGGCATTCCGTCGGGCCATCTCAGAATCGCATTTGTCAATTTACGGATATCAATACGGCAAATTGCAAGACGAATCCGGCTCTTTGGGTTTTTGACGTTTGCCGCCGTACCGACGGGGTGGATCCACCGGAGGGAGCGCTGAAATTGGTGTCCTCGACGCCAGACTATTGGGACGGCGGGAGATTCAGCAATTAAACAGCAGCAAACGCAGACTCAGCGCTGGCCACTAGCGGTGCTGCCGAGATCAATGTCTGGTGCTTATGGCGATGATCCCTTGTCCTGCTTTGTAGTATGACATAATGAAGCAGAAAAAAATTGAAATGGCCTGCATTAGCAATGGGAAATTCGCAAAGCCGCAATCAGGCAAAAGCCATCGAGTAATCAGTGGGAATCATGTGATACACAGTGCTTTACCAAATGTGCCACGAGGGCCAATAATTGACTTGACGAAATGAAACAAGAGGCACAAAATAAAAAGTCATAGCCTGCGAACGGTTGATAAATGGTCTCAGATTGTCTTGCAGCCAGTCATTGGCGATGGCGGATTGTCTTGGGTCGCAGCATAATATTGAGGTGGGGTAATTTTACTGCAAATGAGTTTGTCTTTGATGAGCAGCTTTGACGCATGCAAGCCAATCAACCCGAGAGATTGGCACAAAAAGTCATATGCACTTGGTGACTTTTTTTCGGTGGGCTTTGGCTTAGCGGCTTTGCCGCCTAACATCGACCGCTGGGAGCTGCACGCAATTACGTTTGACGTCGGCTGCTGAGCGCCATTCGTCGTCTGACAAGTTTTTGATGCCCATTCAGCTGCCTCCTCATTTCACCTTTTGCCTTTTCGCTTCGCTTCTCGACCAGTGCCTCGCCCAGCCTCTTCTCTCGTTCTCTCGTTCCCTCGTTCCCGTGCAGTCCCGCCGTCTACAGTGCCCTTTCCTCCCTTTGCGCCCTGATTGTCCGTTGGCTGGACCGCTGCCGCCAGACCCGTCTCTCTCGCTGCATTCCTGCGCAGGCAAGACACAAAAGGCGACGGCGACACACACGATTCTGCCATCTCCAGCCTCTGATCGGCGTGGCTCTTCTTGATCCTGCACCGCCCCCCTCTGTCGCTTGCAATCTCCGTATCGGCACGCGAGCACGAGACCGGGCTGGGCGTCGCATAAAGTGCCAACAGCCTGGCCGGACTGCCCACCACTGCTGGCTGCGTCGATACCAACTGAATTGACTTCTCTCGCCCTCTTCATACTGTGCAACCTGCAGCCTCTCTTCCGTCTACCATTCTACTCTCCATCGTCGCCCGGAAGACGCCGGCGAGCCTGTGAAGACCGCCTTGGGGGCGTACAACTGCCCGCGCATTAATTGTGGAACTGACGCCCGTCTCAAAGTTTACAAGTCGCTGACGACGCTCTACTCCCCCCAACCATCGTTGCCGTGAAATGCGTGTCTTGTTGTCTCTGCAGAACTCTCAATCGTCAGTTTGAAAAGGGCCTGGTTACCAGCCTGAATAGGCGTCCGCAGAAATGGGGGAGCCCATGGATATCGACGCAAAGAGCGTTCGCAGCCTGAGGATGGATCTGGACGAGAGGGACGTTGAATGCCAGGACAAGGGCGGGATGCAGCCGGATGACTCCGACGACGCAAGTTTCTCGTCGCTCATGACTACATCCTTGGTTACGACTTTTCTCAACACCACCTCGAGCCCTGTCTCTCCCGGCCCGTCAAGCCCATCTTTCCAGATGGCCAAGAGCACGTCTTTTGTCCCGCCTGCGAGACCCAGTAGCACGCCCTTTCCCCATTTCGAAACTCGAAACCCTCAGATAAGCTGTTTGGAGGAGCAAGAGTCTGGCTTAGATGTTAGTGGTTGGGACAGGTCATCGACCGAGCCGATCGACGGTGCGTCCGGAAGCCCGCCCGCACGCCATTTCGAACAACTCCCCACCGAAGTTCATGAGGCCATTCTCGATCACATATTTGGGTACTGCGTATCTGCGACGTCGAGAAGCACCATGAGGATTTCGAGTCTGACTAGGGGGTGGAGCACTGCGCTTCGCCATTCGCGGAGGCGAGAACTCACTGCATTAGCTCTGGTCAACCGCGTGTGGAGAGTTTTGGTCCAGCAGAGACTCTTCCGGCACATCAAGCTCAAGGCGACGCTTGACTCTATCAACAATGCCATGGAATTTCTGGTCCAACAGCAGCATCTCTCGGCGTACATCAAACACATTGAGATTTGGTTTCCCGTATTTCAGCCGACATATGGGCCATTGGCGCTGACAAACACGCTTACACTACCTACCGTTACGACAGATGGATTGACCAACGCTACTTACACTTTGCCGGGGAATAACTGCACCCTCGAGCAAGTGTTTCAATTCGTTGCTGCGGCACTTCCCGAGACCAAGGTACTTACCTTGGAAGGCGGAGAGCGGCGCAAGGCGCCGAGAGTTGTCCATTTCAATATGAGAAATCCTGGCCTGGCAGCGGAGGAGGAGGAGGAGGAGGAGGAAGACAAGCAATTTCTTCATCTCGCCTCAGTGCGCACCCTGGTAACCAAGGGCCAGTGGAATTTGATGAGAGACAAGGACGACTTTAGAGTCATCATGAAGGCACTGCCCAATCTGGAGGAATGGCAGGGCTCTTACAGCAAGCCAAAGTCTAAGAGCTACATCACTGCTTCGGATTTTCTACCGCTCCTCCCGAACCACGTCACCAATCTCTCTCTCTGCATGGAAAGCGACTATCGACGAGAGGGAGTGATGCCGGCTTTTTACTACAAAGTGGCACAAAAGGCTCATCTCTGCTCCAGCCTGGCCTTTGTCTTGCCATCATTGGAACATTTTGCCTATACAGGACGCATCTGCCACCATGCCTTTGATGTGGCGTCGCGCCTGGCTGACCCGCTGACGACCAAGCTCAAATCTGTTGACATTACGGTCAAAAACTGCTGCCGCCGGGCTTTCAGCTTCCATGACTCTGGCTCTGGAATCCAGGATATGGCATTTATCGAGGCCTTTGAGAAACTGGTTCTCTCTGCTGTCCGCTCGATGGAAAAGTTCAAGAGACTCGAGTACTTGAGGATTCGCTTTGTTGATCTAGGTATGCTTACGACTGTGTCTCCCTTTCTCGCGACAATTGCTGATATTCTGGATAGATTCTGTATTGCCGCCACTCAACCCATTCTTCTTGATGCAGAACGGCAAGTGCACCGGAGTCTGGAGCGAGCAAATCATAGCCGAGATGAACAGGGTCCGACCAGAGACCTCGTTCCCCGGATTGAGCGACACTTTTGGCAACATCGTCTACAGCAAAGACGGCCGGATGATTATTGCGCCTGAGCCATCCAGGTCGCGCATTACGTCGTTGAAATTGTCCAATTATCGATCTCTCGCAACCAGAATTACCATTCAGTAAATCTTGGGTCAAACTTTCGGTCACAGGAAGCTCGCCAGCAGCAAGTTACAACAAAAAAAAAGTTTACGACGAGCGTTTTCGGATTTCTTACTTCCAACATATAAAATGAAGATTAAAATCTGCCTCATATTCATTTATGGAATAAAGTACAATAGCGGAAACCGCAATGGACATGTTTTCTTTTTCTTCTCTCTTTTCTTTTCTTTTCTTTTCTTTTCTTTTCTTTTCGTTTCGTTTCGTTTCGTTTTTCCTTTTCTTCTTTTTCTTTTCTGCGGTCGTTTTAGGCGTTTTATAAATCTTTACAACAGCACAAAGCGAGGAATTATGGGATCTGGGTTCTGAGATTTTTGTCCCAACGTTTCGATTTTCATACCCTGGGACAGTCAAATAATGCGAACAAAGCTTGGAGTTGGTCTTTTTTCTCACTGCTCATGGATATATGGGGTTCGGCAGAAGTCGGGTGATGGATGGTATTGCTTAGTATGGCTTTGATGAGGGTTAATTCTCGGTGACTGGACAGTACGCGCGCGAATGGGGAAGCGGGAAGGACAATGCGAGGAAATTGATATAATGGGTGAAATAATGTTGATACCCGCAGTGAAATTTCGGTACTTGGGCCACAATCACAATTGGTTCTCTATAGTCTTCAACGAAGCTGGTAAAGGCAGTGAACGGTTGTTTTAGGGAGAAAATGATGTTTTGTTTTGTAAACTATATTCTCTTTGATATGGAACACTACCGAGCCTAATTCACGTAGTGTGTACTTTTTGGAGGCTGACTTCCGCACCGTCGCTGATGATTATCCCCAGTATCCAGCAGTTAATGAGGAAAAATCCCAATGAAGCAAGCCACATGCCCGGAAAGAAGGTGCTGACGCCAAGAAATTCGAGCTCGTAGCCTTGCTGCAGCCAAGCGGCTTGGCCTAGGACCCAAAGAAGCAGAGCCGCAACGCCCCGGCTGGGAACGCGGAGCATGGAGGATCCAGGCAGATAGAGAGGCAAGAAGATCATGTACCAAAGGAAGTACTACCCAGAAGATGTGAGTAAGAAGGAAAGAATATACGATGATTGTGGACTAGCACTTACCTGTGAGGTGCAGACCTTGTTGAATGTGACAAAGGCAAAGGTCTGGGCCATCATGGAGGTGGCGAGGTCCTTTTTGGCAAGGACAAAGGGGATCAGGAAGCATGAGAGGAGCAGTTGAGGGAGAAAGGCGTGGAGCGAGCTGGAAGATGGGTCGGCGGATGCGAGATAGAGGAAGATGTTGTAAGGCGAAAAGTTGTGGCGGTGGTCGATGCGGGTGACGTGATGGAAGTAGGAATGGACAAGGAAAGGGGTTCCGTAGCTGCGATGCCAGGTTAGCTAGGGGTGATTGTTTCTGCTTTGCGAGAGGAGAGGAGACGCACATGTAGTACATGAGAACGTTGAGTCCCATGAACGTCAGTAAGCTGACGAGAGTAAGCTGGATCCTCTGAGAGGAGAGGAACCGAGTGATGATGTCTATGAATGAAGCTGAAGGTTTAGAAGCCCCTTTGCCCAGATGCTCATCGTCCATCCACCATATGATTGCCGGCGCATAGATAAAGGGGTAGATCTTGAAGTGCACGCTCAACCCCAAGATGAATCCGGCCAATCCGATTCTCTTCCCCTCAACAGCCCACAGCAGGGCCATTGTCAAGACGCCCAGCAGTCCCTCCGAGCTACCTCTCGTGCTAATCGTCGCCACCATTGGATTCCACAGCCAAATGGCAGCAAACGCGCCGGCCCTCTCGACGCTCATGCCCCGCTGCTTCGTCAGCACTCTGACAATCAGCCATCCCGCGAGCAGGTCCGCCAGCGCAAAGACGATTTTCCCAAACGAGAAGAGCCGGGGCGTGGCCGTGGGGACGAGCATCCAGGCGAGCAGAGGCGTGTAGCGGTATGTTTCTCTGTGATAGGGGCTGAGGCCTTGAGATACATAGCGGGCGGCGTCGGTGAAGACGAGGTAGTCGATGTCGGTGTATTTGACGGCGGAGTGGGCGTCTTGCCAAATGCCGTAGAAGAGGAGGACGAGGCGGAGGAGGGCGGCAAGTGAGAAGAGGGGGATTGGATGGAAAAGAGAAGCCATGGTGGTTGGTTGCGAAGGCATTGAGTGAGGTGAGCGATGAGGACAGAGAGCTCTAAGGACAGCGTGTTGTGATGGATGAGGTGAGCTTCAAGCTCATGATTCCAGATCTGGGTGCTTGAATAATATGAGTAGTAACAAAAGAAACGACACGTTGAATCAATATCAACTCGTATCCGAGATTGTAAGAGGAGGATTCTATCGTCATCAATCCTTCCTCATGTGGTGTTTAATATCTTGATATCGATAGCTTTGGACGGAGCTGGGCTAAGCTGAGCTCTGACCTCACAGCTCGGAAATTTTAGCGGGGCGCTGGTTTACAATGCCGTCATTTCATTGGCAGTTTTAGGGGTCCTGTGTCTCCGCTTTTGACCACGCTTGACTTCAGCCATTCACTTTTGGGCTTTAAAAGTTAAATCGAACGCATTCCCGACCAAGAGAAGTAAACGAAGAAGAAGAAATGACGGGAGGAACCAAGCGAGACTACGACGGCAATGCGCGCGCTAAGAGTGTGCAAGACTTGCCGCGCGGCAGATTCCACGCCATGTTTGAGAATTTCCGGGACGAATTGGATGAGCACTACGACCGCAGGGAGCGCATCATCAAGGCGTCGAGAGATGTGACGGCGCAGAGCAAGAAGATGTCAGTATCCAGGCTGTGATGTTTACTTGGCCAAGACGGATTTTTAGACCGTAGTGTGCTAATCATGATTCTCAATACAGTATTTTCACATTGCAAAGGTAGCCAAGTCACTTCACACTATTTATTCAGCCCACTTACTCATCCACTCATGCACTGTAGAGTCAAACAACCCAACAAAGACTTTCCAAAGGGAATCCAGCAAGACATTGACTCTCGTCTGGGTGAAATCTCAAAACTGCTCTCAGGCATTACCGCAGACTTGCAGTCCACCAACCGTTATCGCTACGGCTCTTCTCTGCGATGTTTGGAGGAGCTTGTCGAGGCACTCTCCTTTGCCCACTACCTGAGGCACCAGACCCTCATCACCCCAGAAGAAACACAAGCAGCGGTCCCCGCAGATGTTACACTGACGTCACACGACTACATGTACGGCCTATTCGACCTCTTTGGCGAGATGATGCGGTTTGCAACGGTCACAACCGCGCAGACGGGCGAGCTGGTTGGCGACTATGAGAGAAACATCCTGGGCGATATACAGGAGCTGGGTTGCGCATTTGAGATGCTGCCCCAGGTGCCGACAAAGGATTTCCGCTCCAAGATGGAGGTCATGCGGCAGAGCATCAACAAGGTCGAGAAACTGGGCTATGGCCTTGTGGTGAGGGGCAGCGAGAGGCCCAAGGGGTGGGTACCCGACATGAAAGACGATGACCATCGACCTGTCTCTCCTGTCTGAGGAGGCTTGAATGCTATTTGCTGTTTCTGGAAATTGCCTGTGGGTCTCGACTTCTCGACTCTGCATTGCTAAAATGCCGAGCCGAGCGTATATGTTGTGACGATAACCTTGTCCTCCGCCTCTGAGGGACATTTGTCAGATATTCGTTGCTTTTCCACTCTTTATGAGTGGCTTTTGTCAGGTATTCTTTACTTTTTATTTTTTACATGGGAACCATTGTTGAAGGACTGCTTGGAAGGCGCAGATTTGTCGAAGCAAGTGCTGGGTAGTCGACCGATAGTATTAAGTAAACAAACAAACAATAATAAAAACAATGCAAACGCCACGTAATCGTATATGTAGTCCATAATTCACAGCCTGTCCACCACTTTTGAGAATCCAGCCGAGATCAATCATCAAGGCATACTTCTGTCGATTATTAACTTTCTTCCGAACTCTACTCCCCCTACAAAGTTTGTCTAATTCACGCCCACATCTCCAGCCATGAGCCGCCGGCCTAGATCGCGGTCCGTCTCTTGGGATGACGAGTCCCCAACAATCTGTCCTTCCAACTCCGAGTCCCTGTGTTCAGATCAAAACTATGACGCCTCTCTTTCTGACGTTTGTTTCTCCTACGATGAGGCTGGTGTGGAAAGCATGACTCCGTTAGAGTTTAGATGCTACCGTCGCCGCTTATGGCACACTGAGAAGATGAATGTTCTTCTACGACATGTATGTTTCGGCGAAGGCATCGTCGACCAGCTGCCCGAACATTAAATTACTTGCATGGACAAGAGTTTCCGGTCTCTGTATACACCATTCTATCTCGACCGTGAGATTATCCGCTGGCTCCCGGGCCAGCCGTACAAGGCGCTCCGATAGCGCCTCATGAGCCAGATCTGGCCACTTCTTCGGGAGTATATCTTGACAGCTTGCCAGTTCGGGAAAGGGCCCTGAATTCGACCCCATCCTTATCGTGATGCGAGACATTGCGGCTGAAAATGTCAAACAGCTGGTGGAGCCGTTCAGAGCGACACGAACTGTGGCGGCCCGGGATCCGAATGAGGAAATAGAAGACGTAACGCGTGCGGCCAAGGTTCTGTTCCGGATGCTTCAGTACGACGGTGCCAATTATTCTTTCTACGCCATCAAGGACCAAAGCTGCGGAGAGCCCCTGTTGCGGTACTCGCAGCTGAGAAACGCGACCCAAAAAGTCGACATCTGCGGCGCTTCCCATCGAGACGCGTCTGAGAATCGCATCTGCATCACTGCGTCAGCGGGATTGATCTGCCATGTCGGGGAACGCGCATTTTTGGAGAAGAAGGCTGGTGTCGTGCTGTCCCGGCGATCTGGGAAGAGATCCACAACCCTGAAAGTTCCATCTTGAAGTCTAAATTGGACTGTGTGGCGCTTCCGTTCCCACTATGAAAATTTGCCTTTTCTGGCAATTCCCCAGGGGGTCTAAACAGTGGCTGCGGCGCTAAATGGGACGACAATGTGTCAACAACAACAACGGGAGTAAGTCGAAGAGACGTCGGTACTGAGCGTTACATTGCTATGGGACACCGTCTAGATTTTCTGTATTATATTTTCGAGCATTTAGCTGGAGCGAAGAAGCGATTGGATTACTGGGAGAACCAAAGAAACTGAGATTTCGGTGCCAAACGCTTGATACAAGACAACTGCCTCCTGGCTGTAACCCGCATTGTGCTGCGTCTCCAAGATTGATACTGTAATATTCTGCTCTGTATTTGCGCTGATTCTCGGAAGCTGCTACCATCAAGTACACAATGTAGCAGTCGGGTCTCGGGCGCCGATTTCCCGCCGTAAATGTACTTGGCCCGCCAGCTGCCTCCCGGCCACCGTGCGCATTTTGCCTTTTGGCTCATCACCTCGCTCCCTTCTCGGCGGTTTTCTGCACGCATATCCCAAGAGTACATCAATGATTCTTCTGTTCTCCAGTCTATCTTGCCTGCAGAATGGAAAATCTGCTCATTGCCCGCCCGTTATGGGCACCTTTCACCGTTAGAGCCCCCGCGCACCTCGATTCTCGCTCCAGTTCGAAGGCTGCACTTGCTGAACTCTCTGCTCAACACCGCAAGAACTCAAATCTCTCGGGCTTCGTTCATCTTCCTTGTTCTTCTCCTCGTATCCTCCAGCCACCTTGAGCTCTGAACTTTCAAACGCCCATTTTTCAATATTATGGGTTCTAGGCCCTTTGGTTAATTTCCCGTATACGTACGACATATCATACGAATCTCGCAATAAGCGTCTCTGATACAAAGCATATTCAGCCTCTTTTCCCATAATTGCTTGGGAAACAGCCAAAGGGGTGATTCTTGTGGCTTAAGAGTCCCAACCTGGCCCGAAAAGAGGCTTCGTTTGGCTACAAAGGTCTCCAAGGTTATCTCTTCCAGTTGGAAGTTTAATCCTGTGGCTTTTTGGTTGCTATATATTACGAAGCGGCCTACCGCATCTGCTTTTCCTTTCCCTCGCACACATTTCAACTCTCAATTTTGCTTCTTGGAATTCACAGCTCTCGCGACCTCGTGTGCAGTCTGACAAACAATCTGTGATCAGTCAACAACACTTGAAGCAACCCATACCAACTATTTGTTATATAAACATCATTCAAGATGGAGCCAACGGCAAGACGCATCGTCGCTCAGAGCCAGGGTCCTTCACAGCTCTCATACATACCCGCCAGACGTACTACGTTCTTTGTCAACCGCCAATATGCAACTGAACACAGTATCGGAGGCACTTATTCAGGTCAAATGTTTGTACAGCTCTACCAACCCGCTTACCCAATCGCACTGCACGAGCAAAGAAACATTGTTCTTATCCACGGAGATTTCTTTACTGGCCAGGTAAGTCTTTTATCCAAATTATTGCTTTGAGTTCAGTATTCGAGGGATATAGGTGCTGACTCTGTTTGAATAGACATGGCTCGAGAAGCCGGATGGAAGCCAAAGTTGGGCGGCACATTTCCTCAATAGAGGATACAATGTCTACGTGGTTGACTTGCCTGGCGTTGGCAATTCGTCGTTTCTCAACAATAATGACTACCAGGTTCCCGGCGTTCCAAGAACAGTCCGACGCCTGACTGTCGAATTGGTCGAGCAAGAGTTTACTGCTTCTGAGAAATTTCCCCTTGCCGACGGCTCGTCTGCATGGCCAACTGCCAGAACGCATTATCAATGGCCAGGGGTAAGTTTACATCTTCGCTTTACTCCCCCCCCCCCCCCCCCCCCCCCCCCCCTTTGAGAACTGGGAAGCTAACCATGTTCCTCTAGGATGGTCTCCGAGGAAGTTCAATGTTCAATTTGTTCATGGATTCTACCACCGACATGGTCCTTCCAAAGCTCCAGCATGAGCAGCTAGGCACAATTGCAGTGACGGATCTTCTCAAGAACATTGGCCCTTCATTCTTGGTTGGACATGGCACCGGAGCCACCATTGGCATGCTTACCGCCGATGCCAACCCGAGACTGGTTCGAGGCCTCATCTCCATCGAGCCAGACGGCCCCCCTTGCGCCTTGCCAGGAAGGCTTGTGGGCCAGCGCATGATATACACGCCCTACTTGCAATATGACCCAAACGTCAGAAAATATGGCGTTTCAGACGCTCCAATAACGTATTCACCTGCGTTGCAACCTGGACCTGATGGTCACCCTCTGAAAACCCAAGTGCGCCAGTCCAAGGACAACAATGGATGCCATATACTCCAGCAAAAACAGGACAACATACTCATCTACAACATGCGTGTTACTGAGGGACAAGAAAGAGTGCCGCAGCTGATTCACCTTGCGAAAGTGCCCCATGCCGTGTATACCAGCCAGTCGAGCCCCCACTCCGCCTACGACTGGGCCACGGTGCGCTTCTTACGGCAAGCAGGCGACATTCATGACTGGTGGTTTCTGCCATCTCATGGAGTTTTTGGCAACGGGCACTTGATGCATCTAGAGATGAACAGCAACGTCATTGCGAACATGATAGATGTGTGGATGGCGGCGGCTGTTGCAGCTGAGAAGTTCGATCGAGAGAAGAGGATCAATGCCCACATAGAGATTGAACAGAGACTCCGACGATCGTCTCCTCTGATGAATGGGCCTAGAGATGAACCATATGAGCTGGAATTCGTCGTCCAACCCGATGCCGTCGCACATCAACCGTCTCCAGCTCTTTCCCTTGCTTCATCTACAGCCAATCCTGTTGACACCGTTACTTCATCTACAGCCAATCCTGTTGATACCGTTAGCACCGTTGACACCGTTGACACCGTTGACACCGTTGACACCGTTGACACCGTTACTTCAGCTACAGCCAATCCTGTTAACACCGTTGACATTGTTAACACCGTTGACACTGTTGACACTGTTGACACTGTTGACACTGTTGGCTCAGCTGGTCATGTTGACCCATTTAACCCAGATGTTGGTACATTTTATCCTCCGATCCTTTCATTTGAGCAAGCCCTCCAAGCTCCCACGGCGTCGGGTCTTTGGAGCGAAGACCCATTGGATTGGGCTGGGTATTCTTTCGACGAGGCCATCGCCCAGGACATGGATCAGGCGGGAGCCCATTGGGGAGCAGCCCTCGGCAGTGTTTCTGGTGAACCGTGGCAGTGGACACCATTTGACGAGATGGAGGAGCGGGCCGAACGTCCACTTGGTGACTTCGACCCTTTCCAGGCACCCAACCAAGCTTGGGAGCTATATCCCAGCTCTACTAGCTCTAACAGTGCCGAGGCTGAGTCCTTTGACACGGCAGACTCCTATATGGACATGTTAATGGAATGGACTCCGGACCTTTGCTAGCATGAGAATGCCGGCCTTCCGACAGCTGGAATCCCTGAAATTGAGGATCTCTTCAATGACGAATGGACACGGTTTCCCCACAAAGCTCTTGTTCAGGAGCCTTTTGTCCTTTGATACGTTTTTCTGGACTTGATTTTTTTCTATACCTTGTATCATTATACCACATTTCTTTTCCAGGGATACAGATTGGAATCATACTTGGGTCAACAATTTACAGAGTATGGGATACGATTTTACGGAGTCATGGCGCTTTTTGTTTGAATTTCACCAAAAAAAAAAAAAAAAAGGGATCAAAAAGAGTTTGTTTCTGGGTATCTGCAACTAATTTTTCCCCCACACATTGTATCATTATTCGACACTATTTCTTTTTCAGGGATACGGATTGAAATCATACTTGGGCCAACATCTTACGAGATATGGGATATGATTTTATGGAGTCATGGCGCTTTTTGTTTGTTTGTTTCACCAAAGGAAAACCAAACAAAATCAGGAAACGAAAACAGGGATCAAGGAAAAGTTTGCTTCTGGGTATTTGCAACAGTCGATGGATAACCAATTCGCTTTTTTGCTTTTTTCTTTTCTGCTTTGCAAGTTACATCGGCATGCAAAAAAAGCTCGAGGTTTTTTCCTCCCGGGCTCTCTGGGAGCACTTTTTTCCTTCGGGTGGATGGAGCTGTCGGACTGTTTCTTGGTTCATGTTATGGTATAGTTGGGAACTCAGCAGTAGACAAATACAAGTTGAAGTTGAGTGCCTATAATTTCTGATAAAGACTCTTGTTTGAGTGACTGCATGTGTGAAGAGCGTAGATTGTTAATGACTGGCTATTGATCCCAGAGGGTAAGAACAACATACCTTTGATCAAACCGGCTAACTATAACCTACCTAGGCGGCTTTGATCAGAGGGGGTAGTTGGCATGTGTTGCTTCAAGTGTTGGTTGACGTTGACTTGGACCTATGCCATCGTTGCCTGTTGTAGGCGGCCTCGAATGATCTTGGAGAGCTGGACGAGCTGCCTGGGCGAGCTTGAGGATCTCGAGGGGCGACAACAGCGATCGAACGATGGATTCGAAATCTCGGGCGCACCGAATGGCTGTCCGAATGGAGCGTTGAAGCAACCACCGACCCGGAGATTCAACAACTGGGCCGTTTGGAAGCAACCGCAAAGAGCGCTGGCCGTAAACGAGATTCCATCGCTTCGGAAAAGTTTTTGCTTTTGAAGCGCTCTCGCTCTTGTTTTGTCCTGAGCAAGCGACGGATGGCTTCGATCAACGTCGGTGATTGGCGCGATTGGGTGCGGGATGTTTGGAATATGACGTTGGGCGCGCGCGCTGATTGGTTATATTGAAAGCAACCCCGCTTTTCCGAGCGAGTCACGGACGAAATCGCAAGCAACGCTCGATCTGAGTCCAACGAGATGCTGGCGACTTGGATGTGTATAAAACAGCTTCATGAGCCATTGCCAAGATGCCACGCCTGGCACTTGCTAGTAGAACGCTACACGGCTCGATTCTCAAGCAGCATCCGCAGTTACGACTTTACATTTCGAACAGCATTCACAGACTTCACAGACTTCACATAGACTTCACACTTCACACTGTTACTCCAACCGCTTCCCTCCATGGAAAAGTACGCGGCCACCAACATCGCCATGCCGGTGCTGCAGATGCCGCTCTTCAGCGACGACGATACCAAGTGGCAGGCCGTGCAGTCGCGCGACCCCGGCGCCGACGGCTTCTTCGTCTACGGCGTGCGCACCACAAAGGTCTTCTGCCGCCCAACGTGCAAGGCGCGGCTGGCGCGCCGGGCCAACGTGCGCTTCTACGCCACCGGCGACGAGGCCAAGAAGAGCGGCTTCCGGGCCTGCAAGCGCTGCAAGCCCGACGTGCTGGGCCTGATGCCGGAGGAGGCCGCCGTGCAGAAGATCCGGGCCTTTGTGCGCGACCACCAGCACCAGCAGCCCGCAGATCGGGGCTCGGGCGAGACGCAGAGCCTGAGCCAGATGGCCAAGAAGACGGGCCTGTCCAAGTGGCACTTCCACCGCGTCTTCAAGAAGTGCGTGGGCGTCACGCCCGTCGAGTACCTCAAGCGACTGCGCGACGGCCCTGCGGGCTGGAGTCCCGGCGTTGAGAGCGATGGGGGCGTGAGCTGGACCGACCAGCTGGACCTGGCCGGCCTGGACATGGGTTTCGACTTTGACTTTGGCTTCCTCAACGACCCCCTTCTTGCCATCGACCAAGACACGCAGAGCTCATCGACATCGACAACAGTCTCGCAGAGTGACTGCTCGCCCTTCACGTTTGACGACCTCCTGATCTGGCCCGAGAGCAACGCAGCCGAGTAATGCCTTGTAGCTATTACCTACCACTTACAGAGGGCACCAGTCATGCAAGTAAGCATGTACGTCATAAGCACGCTCCTCTACACAAAAGGTAAAAACCAAAGCAAACGAGGCCTGCAGTCTAATTCTCGGAGCTGCGAAGTGTCGACAGTCTGCTGACAGGGGCGAGCGCATATAAGAGTCGATATCTCGGGGTTCGGCGAATTCGAGCCATACAAAATCCACCTCACCTTTCCGGTGGCAACTGATGACATTTCACCCAAACCACCATTCGACGCTGCAGCCTTGCAAAGGCAAATATGCCGCTCGGTCTACGAAGGATTTAACCCAAACCTGCTTCCACCAAATCCTCTATATGAAGAGGGGGGTGGTTGAAAAGGAGGGCAAACAAGAGACTCTAAGGATTTCGGGTTTCAAGGACTTCTCGGACTATTGCTCTGTCTTCCACCTACTTTTCGCGCTACATCATCGCTTCGTCCGCACTTCCACATCGGGCAATCGGTTACTCGGCGCTGACTAAACCCGCGCCTCCCATTGGCTCGCCACCCTTGCTGCGAATCCCATCTCGCTACAGTACGTGAAGCTTGGATCACTCTCGCAGCTCATTCACTGCACTCCGAAAAAGCCAAATCCCAGCCTGCTCGAACACCCTTTTGGAGCTCCGACGTGTGCTATTTCTAATTGCAACATCACCGATTGGCTCGGCTTGTTTCTGCGGAGTTTGAGAACGGGAGGGGGGTTCCATAAATACGCAACTCCCGATCTTGCTGGAGCTTGTTGGGCCACTTACACGCAACGGGCTGCATCTCACGAAAAAAAGCTAGATCTCATGATGATGATAAATATCTCCTGCTTCCATGCACACTCGCCCAATTTCTGATTTACATCATCTCTCGCCTACACTACTATACACCCTTCAAGGCTTTCGATCTCTTCCATTCACAATCACGCCTATTCACACCAACAACTCACCACCACCAACTCTCTCTCTATCTCATTCATCGCCGTCACAGGCTCACAAAAACAACATGTCTCAACCACCATCCGAATCAACACCCCTCATACCCGCAGAGCCCGCCATAGAGCGCCCCTGGAACTCCAAATACCTCCCCCAGGCCGACTCCTCCTCACTATCTTCTTCCTCCTCCTCCGTCTCCTCCAGCATGGACCTCACCGACGTCCTCCGCGACGTCATCATCGGCTTCTCAGACGGCCTCACAGTGCCCTTTGCCCTCACGGCCGGCCTCTCCAGCCTGGGAAGCACCAAGCTCGTCATCATGGGCGGCCTGGCCGAGCTCTTCTCCGGCATGATCAGCATGGGCCTGGGCGCCTACCTCGCCGCCGTCACCGAGCGCGACCACTACGAGTCTGAGGAGCAGCGCGAGACCAAGCAGGCCGACTGCTGCCTCCCGCAGGAGCAGCGCGACGACATCTTCTGCATCCTGGAAAAGTACAACGTCTCTCGCACCGCAGCGGCCCCTCTGGTGGACGAGCTCTGCAAGAACCGCGAGCAGTGGATCCGATTCCGCATGGACTTTTCGCTACGCCTCGAGAAGCCAAACATCCACCGCGCGTGGATCTCCGGCGTCACCATGGGCCTCAGCTACTTCGTTGGCGGTCTGATTCCCATGATCCCGTACTTCATCATGGACAAGGTCGCCGACGCTCTTCTCGTGTCCATTGCCGTCACCGTCATCATCCTGCTGGGTTTCGGATACGTCAAGAACTACGTTGCGATCAGGAATCACAGGGCTGGCCTGTGGGGTGCCATCCAGACACTCATCATCGGCGTGCTGGCTGCTGGAACGAGCTACATCCTTGTAAAAGCGCTGGACAGGGGTGACGTCTAAGTACTTTGTTTTTCGTGTCGAATTGTTTTGGAATCTGCATAAATCACGGCGTTGGGAACTTTTGAGAGCGTGTCAAGATCACAGGGAATAGCATGCTGGCGTTCTAGGCAGAGCAAGTACAAGGTACTTTGGGATATCTCAAGCAATTGAGACGATGCAACAGCATTAGCATGAATAACGATGACTCTACTTTTTTGTAATCAAAAGCATTTAATTTTCAGACTATGAATATGAATCATATTGTGATAAAATACTCATACTCGCTGTGTACTATTCGTAAACAGTGTCGCTAGTAAAACAAAAACAAGACAGCATCCTACGCTATAGCCTCCATCTTAGAGACAAGAACGCAGGAATATCCGCCTCGCAACTTCGCTCAAGTACGCCATGCGCAAGACTCCTCCGCAACAACGCCAGCGCAGCAGCTTTCCCAAGAACTAGCAATCTTTCCAATACTTTTACGCGGCCCTGGCAACAACATCCTCTGAACCAGAATCTGATTCCGATCCCGATGTTTCTTCCCCAACAACACCCCCGACGGCATAGAAGTTATCTAGCGAATAAAAGTCATCATCGCTGGATTCTTCAACAACTTCTACATAGTCGTGGGTATCATCTTCAGCTGGCCTAGAGAAGGTGATTAACCAACATATCGCCAGCAGACAAGAAAACAAAATAAACAAAAGCAGACAAGAGAAAAAGGAGAAGAAAGCACATACTCTTGTCTCACAATGTACATCTCGCCGTAATGCCCGACCAACATGGCCAGCATCGCCAGCAGGAGCACGTATTCCCAGAACCCCCCATACTCGCTCACAACATTCGCCCACAACATGGCCCCTTTGTTGAGAGGGCTAAATACAACGCGCCCAACCTCAGCTACAGCGACTCTCGCGGCCAGACTCATCGCCCCAGCAGCCCTTGGCGCTCTCCGTGCGAGTGACCACAAGATCAAGTACCCGAGACAGAGCCCCAGTGATAAAAAGGAAATCCAAAATCTGACATGGTCGAGGAGAGACAGTCGCTGTACTGGAGGCATCTGGATGTGCTCTGCTTGAGGCGCTGGCTGGACTAGCGGCTGGACAAGGTCAGTTTGACATGCCTTGCTTTTATAAGCCCTCTGGAGCATCCTTCGTTGTTGACGCTCATTCCGCAGTTGTCGTTTCTGTTCTCGCCGTTCAGCCCATTGTCGTTGTTCTCGTTGTTCTCGTTGCCTGCGCTGTAGTCGCTGCTGTGGCTGATGCTCCTGCGACTGCAGCTTTTGTTGCCTCTGGCGTTCTTTTCTTTGCGACTTGTGAGGCATCCTTGCGTTTGTGGTTATGTCGTAGTTGGTTGTCAGACTATAGGATACGGGATTCGGGACTGGTCGTGGTAGTGCTATGACGTGGGAGATGGGAGGATGTATAATACGGAATACAGGCCGAGAAGCTTGTCCAAGCGAGCGTAAAGAGGTGTTCAAAGATGGAAATGTTGTTTTCAAGTTTTGAGTTGAAACGGTGTTTTGTTTATATACCGTTTCCCCTGGGCTTTCCTCACTTTGTAACCATGCAGCGGGTTGCACATGCCATTTCATTTTTTATTTTTATTTTTCATTAAATTCTCGATTATTTTATTTTTCTTCATTTCTTGAATACCTACGCTGGTTCCTCCACTCAATTTCGCTGTTGGTGTCAAGTCGTAACATACAATTTTAGAGCCATCCCAACCAAGGCGCCTCCATAAAAACAGTATCAAGATCGGGGCAGCCCAGACAACCTTTCCACCCCGTATCTCTAGGGAATGCAAAAGTCTATCCAGCTGCCAAGGTAGTCCAGTCTGTTGCCCTGATGCTCTTGATTCTTGTAAATATCCTCAAACTCTGCAAAGCTGAGCCTGCCCCAGCCTCCCCGCTCAGCTGCCTGTTGCTCAGCCACGTTCAACTTCTTCCATCTTCGTAGGGTTTTGAGCGACGGTTCACAAGATGACTTTTTAGCCGCCAATCGTTGTGTATCTGCCTGGGCCTCATCTTTAGAGAGTACCTTGGCCTTGCGTTTGGACGAGGCTGATGGCTGACTGCGTGGAGACACAGAGGCATTACTGTTGGGACGAAACTGTGGCCAAGTAAGATCACGATATTCGTCTTCGCCGTCAAGTTCGGGCTCTGATTCGGATTCGGATTCACTTCCCCCCTGATCCGACAAGCGCCCACCGGCCTGTTCATCTCGCAAAATCTCTTCCACGATGCTAATCTCCACCGCATTCCGCGAATCTTGCTGGTCAAGCATGTATCCAGATTCCTCCAAGAGTTCCTCGAGAGTCTTACTTCGAGGAGACGCTTCTGTGTAGACTGGAACTTCCTCTTGCTGACCATTACCGTTATCTGCCTTTTCATCTGTCATGCTGACAGAGTCGATTGCGTCTTTGTACTTTAGTCGCTGTGCCTTGGTTGCGGCTGCCTGAACCGCAAGATCCTCGGCATGTTTGAAGATGATATCTAAAAGTTCGTTGAATGCTTGCTGTGTGACTTGATAAAGAATCTCTTTGCCGGCATCTTTCTCAGCAACAGGAATTCCTAACCCCGCCCAACGTTCGGGCTGGCTTGTAAAGGACGTCGAGCTATTGGACCGAGTCTCCAAATCATTCATGTCATCGGCAAAGTCGGCCTTGGAACTGGATCGGGAGTGTGTTGACGCGCGGTGCGGACTGGCGCCCTTGGAACTTTCGCCCATGATGCCAGATGTCCCCAGAATGTCTTCTTCCTCTTCCCATTGCGAGGGCGCCTCTCCGCCTTCTTCTTCATCCAGGTAGAAATGTCTTCTCTTCCACCTTTCGTGAAGCTGTCGTCGGGCCAGATCCTGGCGTCTTCGATTCATTCGGGGACCATGTTGGCGATAATGGGCGACGTAACTTGCCCTGATTTCGCTCTCCGTTGGGAATCTACCAGTTCGGAAAATACTAGAGAAGGAGTCGTGCCGCTGTGATCCGGAGTATTCGGGGTGATCACGGTCGTGATCTTCGTCCCCATCCTTGTCATCCGTTTCTCCGTCTTCAGATGTTTCGTCTGTTGCATTATCGTCGGCCTCGTTGTTGCCCACGATGGCGGCAGGCAGTTCATCCAGAGAAGCAGGTGGGTTCATCAAAGACAGGAAATATGATCGGTCAACGTCATTCGTCGTCAGGGTGCGGACGGTGCGCCAATTGGTGTCAACGTCATCTGTAGGGGGCATCCTCCGTCTAGAGTACGGGTCGGTGTCGTAGGCATAGAGGTCGGTCAGAATCTCATCTCGGGTGGCTGTGTCGCTTGCGTCGCTCACGACCGCATCTTCCATTCCGACTTCTATCTCAACATGTCCATCTGGGAAGACTCTCTTACCGTCAAATGCCAAGGGCCCGTCCGCAGTCGGAACTCTGCCCTCTCGTCCAAAAAGGCTACTAAGCGGCTGGCGGCTAGCAACGAGCTGTTGGGCCTCGGAGCTGGCGAGCAATTGGTCTTCAAGGCCATCCAGGATATCCTTGTGCATCTGCTTATAAAGGACATAATAGGCTCGGAACATGCGTAGGAAATCACGCCTATCGACGTAACCATCGTTGTCGAGATCGTAACCGTCAAAGACTTTCTTGAGTTTGTCTTTTCGCTTGCGGTAGGATAAGCCCCGTAAGAACTCGGCAAATCCAATCAGGTCATCTTTGTTGTCATCATAAAAGGCAAACATCCGGTCGTGAATCAAGTTTGGTGAGGCATGTCGTGAGCCGCCTGTCGGTACGAGGCATCGCTCAAACGTCTTGCGGTCCATGGCAATGCCGAGATCATTGGGGTCGTCCCTCCATTCAGTATTTGCCATAAATGTCCATTGTTCCCAAAAAGCTTCCAGTTCCGGCCTTTCAAACCCAGTTTCCCTCGAAAGCTTGGCAATCAGGTTTCGAGGCAGATTGCGTCGACAGCTATCGGGGTCTCCAGTGTACCAGACCGGCTGCATCTGCCGCGGGCCGAATGGGGGTGCCGGTATGCGAATTTTGTAGAAGATGTGCGTCTTGATATGAACTCCTTGAGATTCACATGTCTCGCACAGATCAAAGTCGGCACAGTTGGCACATCGGTAGCGAACGCCACGGATAGGAACCATGCCGCATGAGTTACATTGGCATCCTCTGTGGACGCAGCCATTGCGCTTTGCATTATCTTCCGAGACGCGAAACAGGAGGGAAACAATATTGTGGCCAGCTCGTTGTTGGGGAGGATAGTTGTTCGGATCGTTCCACCATTCGTCGTTATTTGCCTCTATTGGTTCGCCTTCGCCCACCGGCTGGGCGGGCTGGACACCGCCATCCTCAGCGTTCTCGGCATTTTCCACATTCTCGTCGCCCGGTGCGTCTGAAGATGAGGTGCTCGAGCTCGCTCTGTGTCCGGCGCGCGACCATCGTCTGCTTCGACGGACGGCGTTGCTTCTGTGAAGGCCGGCGCCGGGCAGAACATCGATATGCGCGGAGTTGAAGCGGCTCTGGTAGGCGTAGTATCCGATCGAGGCTGTGGCAATGGCTGAAACGAGGGCGACGGCGATTCGCGGCCGAGTGAGAGACTCGGCCGATGGAGTCGAAAGCCACATGGCTATTGTTGTAGCATCGTGCGTGTTTCGCTATAGCAGATGTCCACGGTCGAAAGAGCTGGCTGGCGGGTTGTCTGCTGGAGACTGGGCAGCTTGTTGGGGCGTGGCCTATCGATGTTGCCCTGCTGAAATCACTGCTGTACCGTCTTGCTGGCGTGTTATTGCTTGGAGCTCTCGCGGGCAGATGCTGGTTTCTGTAGAGTTTTGGTGTAGGAAGCAGAAAAGCTCCCTCTTAGAAATCGGTGGTCTGGACAGCGTCTGGCTACTGCAGCACATGCTTGCTTACAAGCAGCAGAGGTATCTTTCCCAGCAGCAGCTCGCGGCGCCAGTACTCCATATTTGCGTACCGCTAGCACTCTAGCTGGCGGCAGCCCTGGAGCAACGCTGATTACATACAGCTGTTGGCGGGGCCCGCTCCGGCATCCCGCCTGATGTAAGTGGAGGGGCCGCCAATCATGCGTTTTTAGAGTCGTGCGGTCATGGCCAAAAGTCTACTTTCAGCTTTCAAGACTTGATATCTAAACCTTCATCCGCGGTCTCTGCAGGTTTTTCGGAAGCTCTTTTCAATTCACCTCACCATTATATTCTTACCAGTCGAATATTTCCTACCATCATGGCAGACCGGCCGCCGGAATTCACCGGCCAGTTTCCCTCGTCCTTTGACGACGAGTATGTCTTGCATTGCTTGCTCCAGCGGTCCATGATGCGGCTCTAACGCATAGCTACAGGGAGGCCTACAATGAGAAGCCCATGCAGAAGGTCAAGCGCAAGCTCAAGGAGGAGCCTCTTGTGCCTCTTGGTGAGGCTCAATTCCCTTTTCTGCGCCCAGAACCAAAACCAGCTAACCAACCGAAAAAAAAAAAACAGGAATTGGTCTGACCGTCCTCGCCTTCGTCAATGCCTACCGCGCCCTCCGCAAAGGCGATTCCAGACAAGCAAACAAGATGTTCCGCGCCCGTATCGCCGCCCAGGGCTTCACCGTCGTCGCCATGGTCGCCGGAAGCATGTACTACAGCAAGGACCGTGAAAAGACAAAGGAGCTGCGCAAGCTCAAGGACGAGCGGGACGCGGAGGAGAAACGCATCAAATGGATCCGAGAGCTTGAGGCTCGTGACGAGGAAGACAAGGCCATGAGGGCCCTGATTCACAAGAAACAATCCGGTCTCTCGACGGGCCAGTCGCATTCAGCCCCCGACGCAGAGGTGACGCAAGGCACCGGCGGAGTCCTCGGCAGGATGGGGCTGTGGTCAAAGGGCGAGAAGGCTGCGGCGGAGGCCGCAAAGGCTGAAGCGGTTGCAGAGCCTGCATCGGAGAAGAGGTCAAGGAGAGAGAACCCCAAGAGCTCTCTTAGTGCGCTGAGTGAAATCTACGGTAAGAAGGACGATGAGTCCAAGAAATAAACAGGAAAAGACGAAACCGACCCAGCCATGTGGGTGACTAAACGACGAAAAAGCGCTGTACATAATCTGTTGTTAAAAAAAAAAAAAATTGTATGAGCATGTACGATAGGTAGTTCGAATCAAGGGCATTGATTATAAGCCGCCCCCTACTCTGAGAATAGTTCCAATTATTGAGGAAACAGCTATGACGAGCTGCATCAGGTATCATTCTCGGTGATCTATATAACGTCGATTGCTTCTATAACGTACCCAAAATAATACCTAGGTAATGATAATAATAACTGTGTTTTAACAAAGAGGGGGTTCAAGGAGGCCTTCAGCAATGAAAATGGGATTGACATCGTCGTCGTGTTATTGTTAACCCATTGAGCCACCGCTGCGATTCCCCCCTACCAGGCCAGCCATTTCCAACAAAGCTCTATCCGCAGCGATATCGCCCGTTCCTAGGTTAATCTTTCGGCGGGCTTCAGCCTCTCGCTCTTCCCAAGCCCATCGCTCTGCTTGCGCCTTGGCCTCATCGTCGCCACCACACCCCCAGACCTCCAAGCTCTCAATGCGGAACCGATCTTGGAAGTCAAACTTTCTCACAATGCTGGTATGGAAAGCACCTCCTCTTGACTTGT
The DNA here is from genome assembly GCA_030708095.1 of Trichoderma sp. CBMAI-0020. Classification (NCBI taxonomy): domain Eukaryota; kingdom Fungi; phylum Ascomycota; class Sordariomycetes; order Hypocreales; family Hypocreaceae; genus Trichoderma; species Trichoderma sp. CBMAI-0020. Next base: position 4,113,213 of record JAJNCI010000001.1, read on the forward strand.
AGTCATGGTTGAACACTCCAAACTCAAAGGATTCGTCAAACAGTAAAGAAACGGCCCCCAAGGCGTGCAGACCTTGTTTGCGATTTGATTGTGTTGGTTTAGGATGTGGACATCCAAATGAGAGACAGGGTCGGTTTCCGGGAGGCTTTGTAAAAGTAACATAGTCTGTGTTGATGGTGCTGGCGGTAAAGACGTCGTGGATGGGTTCCAGCTGGAAGAGGACCGTTTCAGAATCACCAAAGCACTCCCGATGGGTGTGTTTCCATGGCTCTCTGATGTAAGCTCCAAACGTCACTCGCTCGGATTTGCTGCCGTGGGGCACACGTTTTGGAGGAAGCGAAGCAGCAAATGAAGCTTCCTGGCCACCGTCGGGGGTATCTTCTAATCTTGTTCCGCTCACCAACAGGATCGTTGGCGCTCTCCAGTTGAATATCTTTGACTCTAGGCTTCCCATGGAAAACCCAGCCTCATTGCCAGAATACAGCAATCTTACTCTTCGAAATAAGGAAGAGCCAGGGAGAAATAGTGAAAGCTGCGATAGCGTGTGTTCGTTTAGAATGTCGCCGGGGGTCGGTAATAAAGGCTGTGCTATCTTGCCAATATACTGTGGCTCACCAGGCTTACTGTCCTTGCGCTTCGAAAAGTCGAGGTCTTTGGAGAAAAGGAAGTGCTCAAAAAGTCCATTGAATCCAGAAAAGAGGTTGGGAAATAGGGCCGGGATAACTGTCTTGAATCGAGTATATCTAATACCTGGGGAGGTTTCAACATTAACAAAGGCAGCCAGGACACACTCTGCTGTGGCTCGGAGCAACTCCAACTCTTGATCCGCGACCCGGGTGGAATACTGCGACAAGCTCTCCTGCGGATCCAAAGGGGCTGCTAGTAGTAACAGCATTATCAGTTTCCGGAAGTTATCCGTTGGGATAATCGCTTCGTGAATAGTCGACACGTCGCCCCGTTTGACCGCCTCATTAACATTGAGCAACTCAAACGCTGTGAGAACCAGGTCATCATCGTCCTCTTCGTCCTCGTCTTCATCGCCTAGGCCAGGCTGGTCGACCGCAAACCCTTTGGATTGAGATTGGGCAGTAGGCTGTTTCCTGGCGCTGTCAGGAGAAGAATCCTGCTCGTTGGTCTCGCTTTCCATCACTTTCCGGTCATAGACTGCTAGACTCTTGAAGAGAAGCTTTGTTCTGTCTGTCGACCCCTTGGCGAGGACGCGTTTATACCGTTCCGTCATGATGACAACGACCATGATCAGCTGCGCGAGCTCCAGCACCACCGGCGCCTCTTGCAGAAAGGGAAAAGCACCAAGATACGAGACCATGTGGAAAATCACAGGCGATGCGCCAAGAATGTCTGGGATCTCCAAGAAGCGAGCTATGGTGTCCTCCTTGAGGTAGCGAATGTCTCCCTGCTGGTCCGCCAAGTTCTTGAACACATCCTTTAGCGAGTAATACTCAATCGACGTAAAGCACTTTTCTTTGAATCTGTATGCCTATCACGCAAGATCAGCGACACATGATTATCGGTAATGCCAGGCGTTGTGAGGCTCACGAGCTCGTGTGTCAATTGTTCATGGGTTCGTCGAGCCCCGCGATCCTGGGAGGGAGCTTGGCCCATGGCGAAGTAGTGATAAGAAGTAACAAATGCTCATTTATTTCAGTTTCAGCGCAGGATATCACAAGTACAGCAACAAATATTCAATTGGAGAAGGGAGAGAATGAGTATGCTAGAGCTACATTAAGTGAAAGGATATTGAGCAAAGAGAGTTGTTAAGACGATGGATCAATCATGGTTTGAGTTTCTGCAGCCCACCCAAGGCTGCCTAGCCCCTTGACGGTAAGTGAAGTAATAAACGGTAAACGTCACCGTAAAGTGCTGAGTCAGCGAGAAATGTCCATCTACACATGTAACAGCAACTTCAGGGTTGAACAACATGGGTACATGTATTGCATGAACTCAATAACCCTGTTAGTAGTCTCATGTATACCTACCAGCCTTCTTCGTTTACCTGGTTTGTGCCTAATAACTCTCCTCTGGCTACTTTGAGAATAGGATGCATACATTCCTGCATCTCACACCCCACGCAGAGATGGCCTACTAGAAAATAGTATGCACTGCTTCTTAAGCAAAATAACTTCCGCCTCCTGCAACTAGAACCAGCCACCCTACACAGGCGCCAACGCCTGGTACATCTTCCGTAGTATAGTGGTCAGTATGCAAGCTTGTCACGCTTGAGACCCGGGTTCAATTCCCGGCGGGAGAGATCCGCCACACCTCAATAGAGGTGGTTCTATTTTTGCTCTTCAATCGTGTTGCATTTCAATTCTTTTTCTTTTTTTTTTGGTCTTTTTGAGTCTTGTTTTTTCATTCGTATATTTCATTTTCATGCGTCACTCATGGTAGGTAAGGACCGTCTAGCGTAGCCTTGGAGCCCAATTCGCCTCATTTATTCGAAAAAAAAAAAAAAAAAAAACATCCCATATACCTGAAAGAAACAAAAAACAAGAGTAAAAAAGCCCAGCTGTGCAGAGCCCTACAGCTGCCGTGTGCTGAGACGTCAAAACAAGATTATTCCATTTCACCCATTGCCCAAAACCATTACTCCAAACCCCTTGATCCCGCTCCATGAAATGCACATCTCTCTGAAGCATATAAGTAACGAAAACAAAAAATTTTAGCCGTACAAAGCGTCGCCGACACTCTATGTCATCAAAACGAAAACTGTCTCTAAGCGTCTTTAGCCGTCACTGATTGAATGAGCCGCTTGTATTTGGTTTCGTTCTCCTCCTCTGGATCATGCGGTTTGAAAAACTCCAGCTGTTTGGCAGGGTTGGCTGTTTTTGCCCATAGAACAGAGGGTTTCGCCTCCACAGGCTGGTCAGAGTCTGTCTCAACCTTGAGCATTGCTCCGTTGGTCTTGGGTTCTTCGGCCGCGCCGTTTGCCTTTTCATCTTTTGACACTCTTGGTAATTGCATTGCCAGGAGCACATATTCGGCACGTGTCATGTTATCCATCACATCATCCATATAACGCCGCACCTCATCTTGAGGCGCCACTACACGCATCAAGTTCTCCAGATAGCGGCCAGTACTTGTAGAAATGCGGATTGTGACGGGCTGGTAGTAGTCAAGCTCGGGGTCTCCTCCATACTCGGACATGCTGCCCTTGCGCACGATGAGGAAGGACGCAACGACCTCCTGGCCGGATGGGGTGGGAAGATACTCTAGGATGCTAAATTTAGGAAACAGATAACGATCCCCGTTTCCAAAATCAAACACCACGGCAGAAATATCAGGTTTCGGTGCAGGTGGAGGCCCTTTTGAACGTAATGCTTGGGAGTTTGCCTGCTGAGGCGTTGGGGGGTTCGAAGTCCTCGCTTGGCCATTGAGAGCATCGCCAGGCTGCTGCTTTGCAGAGACTGGGGTAGACAACGTCTGCGGCGCAGGCTTTGCTTCCCTGTGAAGCCGGTCAAGAATTTCCTTGAGGTCGGTCGCATCCGTAAAACCAGGGGTGCCTCCCGCAATACGTCGAATCATGTCGTTCGTTTTGGGCTCTTCCAAGGCTGTCTTAACGAGCATTACCACGAGGGGGTCGCTCCTTGGCGGTGGTCTCAACTCGCTTGACCGCTGACGAGGGTTGGACGCTAGAACAATGTCAAGAATGGTCCGCACTTCATCTGCAAAGTACTTGACAGTTCTTCCATCTACAAGCAGCCTGTCGGCCGAAGGACCCTGCTGTCCACCGCTCCGACGATACTCGGCATTCAATTGATCAATGATCTTCTGGAAGCGATCGAGTTCTCCTTGCCTGGCCTGGCCCACAGCCACTCTTTTCATCAGGTCACGAAGCTCAGGATCCCCCGAGGCCTTTTGCGCAAGCAGGGCAATGACCGGATCGTTGGGAACAGGCTTTGCATTGGGTGGTCGGGGATTGTTGGCCGGTATAATTAGCGGCGGAGGCGGGGGCGGCCTTGCCAATGGTGTGCGAGCTTGCTGCTGCTGTGCCGGTACGGGATTCGCGGGCGGTTGAGGCGCCTGAGGTGGTCGAGCCAGGGGCAGCGGTGCAGCTGCCGGAGGAGGCTGTGGAGATGCAGGAGGAGGCGCAGCGGGCTGTTGCGCAGAAAATGCTGGCCCTGGCGATGGTGACGTGGCTACATTGATAGTCGTGAGCGGTGATGGCGTAGGCTGAGGCGCTGAAACGCTCGGCGAAGGTGGCGGTGGCCGTTGAGAAGGACTTGGTGCAGCACTCGGGGTGGCAGCAGGCTTTGGTGTAGTAGCTGCAATTGGAGTTTGGCTTGGTGTTGACGATCCAGGCCCAGGCGGAGGCGGCATAGAGCCATTTGGAGGGCCATACTGGAGAACTGGTCGGGCCAACGGCTGTGGTTGCGACTGAGCCTGCGTTTGAGCCACTGGCGGCGGTTTCGAAATCTGCTGCGGTGGTCGAGGCGGGGGAGCACGCTTGGCTTCCTTGACGACGAACATGGTGGCTTCAACTATATGCGGCTCAATCGTAATGGTCACTGAGCCGACCTTGGTCATGCTGTCCTTTGGCGGATTTTTCGGGTCCTCGTTGACGACACCCTTGCGCTTGTGAGGCTTGGTCCAAAACTTTTCAAAGAGCCCATCGTTGATCCAGCGATATCGAGACCGAGAGAGAGATTCTGCGAGGACGCCGCTGGATGGAAAATGTCAGAGAAAGCGAGCACAATGACAGCTTGGCAGATCGCCGTCGACATACCTTTCTAGAACGGATTGATACTCTCTGGCAGGCAGGTCGCCGGGCTGCGCGCTCGCTACGGTTGGCAGCGGCTTTCCTGGCTGGATCGAGGTCGGCAGCGGCGGCGGCGGCGTTGGCTCCTTGACCACGACAGGCTCTGGCTCTGGCTCTGGCTCTGGAGGAGCTGGAGTGACGGATCGTCCCCGACGGGGCGTCAAATTCCGACGTTTGTTGGCGTTTTCAACGCGGGCCGAAGTCCTCGCGGGGAGCTTCCGCTTCCTCTCCATCGCGTCTCGAGGCGATTTACACGACTGCGACAGGCGAAGATTTGGCGGCGGGTCAGCATCATAGGAGCGCCATGCGAGGGTCCAGCAAGGGCGACGAGCGGAGGCCCAGCTACCGGCAGGACTATAGCAGGAGAGGGCAGAGGGCTGTGACGATGCAGAGTGACGAGCAGCGATAAAATACTGGGCGATGTGCAGTCGGCTGGTCCAAATCCTGGAAGCTGCCGTTAATTGGCACTGCTAGGGGTGGATTGCGGTGCTGCAGAACCCGAAGGCACAGCAGCAGCCCCTGCTGATTGGTCCGCTAAAGGGACGGGGCTGGCCGGCAGCGCCATGGGATTGGCGGAGGCTGACGCACCGTCTCCTCTCCACTGTCCGGGTTCACAGTGCTTGATGCACGCCGTAGCCCAACCAGGTACAAAGCGCTGCCGCGAGTGCTAGGGCTCTTCGGGGCTTGGGAGCCGCCTCCAAAGCTCGACTGCATGCGAGGAATACGGACGAGCAGTGTTTCTCTCCCAACGGCCAGCAGGACTGTTTGAGGAATAGCGGGCACTCGGATCCTTTGCTGAATGGTATTTGTATATACGAAAATCAACCAACTTGTTATTTCCGTTGAGCCGTACTAACCTATGAGAGTCTCTCTCTGTGCAAGTACATGCGGCCTACACTACTAGTAGGAGCAGCCAAAGGGTAGATCCTGCTGAGCCTCAAACCTTCAGCCGCCAGTGCCCAACGTCTTGTCCGGATGCACCAACTCCAGCACGCACATCCACATCCATAGATACTTTGCTCATACAATCTAGCGTGTGTGCGCCGCCTACATGTCTTGAAAGAGCGGCAAATAGCGGACATATCGTGCTTATAGCCGTGTAACATCGCTTCCAGCCTCCATCGCCGCTGCGGGCGTGGACCAGGACGGGCGAAACAAGAAGCAAAGGAATGCGGGAAAAGAAGGGTGAGAGAGATGGGACAGCGATTTACCGTGCAATCTACCTAGGTACTATGAGTAGCCTGAGAGTAACATCTCAAGGCGGAAACTGATGTATAAGGCATCATCCAGATCCATGGGATCCTACAGCATGCTGCCATCTTCTGTAAATACTAAATACCGACGGAGAGTAGGGAATACATCCACGAAGAAAAGGGTGTCGAGCCTGCATACGACCAGGCTGTAAAAGCGATAGCGCCCACACCTTGATCAAACGTATACGGCCGCGTCAAGTTGGCACAAGAAATGGCAGCAAAGAGAGGATGCGCCAAGGAGTATGCCGCGCTGCTTTGGGAGAGCAGGTCGTGAATTGGCACTGCCCATCTCCGGCAGAAGAATAAATAATATTTCTGACCTACAGTGAGATAAAATATATTTTCATCATCCTCTCACTATTACCTACTAGTAGGATTAGAGCTTTGACGACGGGGCATCGAGCAATGACGATGATCTGCTTACGAAACCCCCCCGCCTAAACTGCTACAACCGCTCGCCTAACGTATACAGGCTTCCAGTCTCAATCATAGACCCCAAGCGCAAGGGATGCACCATTGCGCACTATAAACATGGGCATTCCCTTGCATCCGATTCTCCGGGCATCTCTTTGGGTGGCCGCCGCACCCTTGGCCTTCTACGTCGCTCTCATAGGGCTAGGCGTAGTTCCGTTCTTCCAAAGACAGTAAGTTATCTTGCAGAATTATTTCCTTTGCTGCAGCCGTGTCTTACATGCGCACAGCTTCCTATATGCTCATACCATCAATTCACTATGGTGGTCAGATATCAATGCCCCAGAGGGCTGGGGATTTGCCAGTTCGTATTCCCCCATGCGTCATTATGAGACCGCTGTCGCCTCTGATATTCACGCTGTGTATCCCAACAGAGAACCAGGTAACTCCGTTTCAGCTACAGACCCCTGATGGAGAGACAATCTACGCTTGGCATATTATGCCGCTGCCTCTCTATCTGCAGCACGAGGCCGCGGTAGCAACTCAAAAGATTGGCCTCTGTGACAATTTCACGCAGACCGAGTCGTTCCGCCTGCTGGCGAACGATCCAGAGGCGAGACTCATCATATCCTGTAAATCATCTCCTCTCCAAAGAAATTGGTAAACACTTGAACTAACCGGAATTACGCAGTTCACGGAGTAAGCCAACATGAAACCCTATCTTCTTCTAGACTGTGAATTCAGCTCACAATTATAGAATGCTGGACACATTGCCCAAAACGAGCGGCCAAACAGCTACCATGCCTTGACTGATACCTCGTCATATCACGTTTTGGCCGTTGATTACCGCGGTTTCGGCCATTCCACCGGCATGCCCAACGAAACTGGCCTAATTCTAGATGCTGCCACCGTGGTCGACTGGGCCATCAACGTAGCAAAGATTCCTCCAAGCAGAATCGTCTTGTTGGGTCATAGCCTTGGAACTGCAGTTGTCAGTGGTGTCGCCGAGCGGTATGCTCTCCAAGGAGTTGAATTTGCAGGCATTGTTCTCGTCGCGGCATTCAGTGACTTGGCCACTATGCTAAGTGGTTATCGCTTTGGAGGCCTTGTGCCTGCTCTCGGGCCATTCGCGATGTGGCCGGCTTTCCAGCGGCTTCTTGAAAGGTACATTGTTGACAAATGGCACTCAGCCAACAGACTTGCAAACATTGTACGCCACACCAGAGGCCGGCTGAGGATTAGCTTGGTGCATGCATACAATGATAATGATATTCCGTGGACTGAGGACAATAAGCTGTTCCACGCCGCCGCGAACGAGACGATTGGCATTCTCGATGATGATGAATTCAACGCGTGGAAAGAGTCCAATACGGTTCGGACCAGTGAAAAATCATTCGTCGCAACATGGAAAACGGGTGAAAATATAGTCATTCGTCAAGAATTGTTCCCTTGGGGTGGTAAGTCTCTCTGCCTCTAAAACATGCCTTTTGTTCTTCTAACTGTCCATACAAGGCCATAACGAAATCTTGAGTTTTGCGCCCGTCAGCTTGGCAATTATACGGTCATTTGACCTCGAAGGCACAGCGTACGATTAATAGAATACCTAGAACCTGATTCAAAGTAGGAAATGTTGAAAAAAAAAACATCCCCTTCTTCCATGACAAAGTTGAGTCCAAAGGCAAAAGATCTAACATGAACAAGCGCAAAAAAGAAACGTCCGACGGAGACAGGATTCGAACCTGCGAGGCCGAAACCATATGATTTCTAGTCATACCCATTAACCACTCTGGCACTCCGCCTATTGGATGTGGGATGCGATGAAGCGGAGCACAATTGGAATATACGCGAAATTTGCAAAGAGAGGCGAAGAAAAAAAATCACAGATAATATGTGCGCCAAAAAGGAACATTCCGACGGAGACAGGATTCGAACCTGCGAGGCCGAAACCATATGATTTCTAGTCATACCCATTAACCACTCTGGCACTCCGCCTAATTGGATGTTGGGATCGTCACCGCTATATCTTACTAAACAGCCCTAGCAAATGAAAGCAAGCTGCTGCATTTCCATCTGCTTCAGGGTAGGAGACGATATATGTTGATTAAGACGTATATCTCAGAAATTCTTTCAGTCAATGGGTAAAGACAAGGCTGGGGGTAATGTTTCCGATGCAGTTTCCAGGGTTGTGAATAATGTGGTAGTGCTCAATAAGCTCAAGTGCGTGGTGGTGATTGGCTGTTGTCACGCTGTCTGTGATTTGCTGTATCTCGTAGACGAATTACTAGGCTTTCTTCTGAATACATATAGATACCTACAGAGGCGAATCATAATCATAGGCAGATATCGACTGCCAATGTTTACTAACGTAAAACTGAAATAAATATTGTAAAGCAGCAATTGACTGCGTTTCATGCTATATCAAGAAAACGAGCAAAAAGCGAACGAGCCAAGTATGCCCCAGGCAGCAACGGCAGTCCGAAACAACCACATGGCCTCCCAGCTCGATCGCCAACCCCACCACAGGTCGCAACCAAACACGGCCCTTTGGTTCCTGAACCCCACCACAGCGCATTGCAACCTGCAAACGCACGCGACGCCGCAAGGAACAGAGAACAAAGGCCACCACCGCCCAAATGCCCGTCGAGGAATCCAAGCCGGTCGACCAGACCGTCAACGAGGTCGACGCTGAAATCAAGGCCAAGCAGGCCGCGGCCGAATCTGAGGGCGAGGAGGACGAGGAAGAAGCAGCTGCTGGTGACGCCTCTGCCGCCGGCGGGGCCTCAGCCTCGGCCAGCAAGAAGAAGAAGAAGTCCAAGAAGAAGAAGCTCAAGGAGGCCCTGACAGGCAAGCCCGACGATGCAGAGGCCGATCTGAAAAAGGCCATCGGCGGCCTCACGCCGCAGCAGCTGCAGGAGTTGTTGGCGCTCAACCCTGCGCTCGCGGGGGAGCTGGCTCAGGCTTCCGGCAGCGCAAACCCTTCGCCCGACCAGATCTCGGACTTGCTCAAGAAAATGAACCTGCAGGACATCATGACGGGCCTTGCGGCAGCCGGTAAGAACGTCAAGGACATGGCTTCGTACAAGTTCTGGCAGACGCAGCCGGTGCCCAGATTTGGCGACGACGACAAGGTGGTTGAGGAGGGTCCCTTGAAGATCCAGACGGTCGACGACGTCTCCAAGGAGCCTGCGGCACTGATCGATGGGTTTGAGTGGGTGACAATGGATCTGACCAACGATGGAGAGATGAAGGAGATCTACGAGCTGCTCAACGGACACTACGTCGAGGATGATGAGGCCATGTTCCGATTCAACTACGGACCTGGCATTCTGAAATGGTGAGCTAGCATAATATTATGTCTCTACTAAGCTGAGAGCCCTGTCGTTGCTAATTATGACTTTTACGGCAATCAGGGCCATGATGGCTCCAGGCTGGGCCAAGCACTACCACGTCGGCGTCCGCGCCACTCAGTCCCGCAAGCTCGTCGCCTTCATCTCCGCCATCCCTGTGCGCGTACGAGTCCGCAACAAGACCATCACCGCCTCTGAAGTCAACTTCCTCTGCGTCCACAAGAAGCTCCGCGGCAAGCGCCTCGCCCCCGTCCTCATCAAGGAGATCACCCGCATCAGCAACCTGCACGAGATCTGGCAGGGCCTGTTCACCGCCGGCATCGTCCTCCCCAAGCCCGTCAGCACATGCCGCTACTACCACCGCTCGCTTGACTGGCAGAAGCTGTACGAGTGCAGCTTTGTGCACCTGCCGCATGGAAGCAAGCCCCAGTACCAGATCCGCAAGTATGCGGTCCCGGATCGCACCAACACCAAGGGCCTGCGTGAGATGAAGACCACGGATATCGATGCCGTTCTCAAGCTGATGGACAAGTACATGTCTCGGTTCGATATTGCCCCTGAGATGTCAAAGGAGGAGGCAACTCATTGGTTCACTCCTACCCCTCAGCCTGGCCAGGATCAGTACATTTGGTCTTATGTCGTCGAGGTATGAAGAAGCTACTTTTGCTTTTCTTTTCCTCTGCAAACCTTTGTAATCAGACCTACTGACATTCGCTCCGCAGGATGAGAACAAGAACATTACCGACTTCTTCTCCTTCTACTGCATCGAGTCATCCGCCATCAACAACCCCAAGCACGACATCATCCGTGTCGCCTACCTCTTCTACTACGCCACCGACGTGGCCTTCAAGGAGCCCTTTGACAAGTCCGCCCTCAAGGCCCGCCTCAATGACCTCGTCCACGACGCCCTCATCCTCGCCAAGCTCGCCAAGTTTGACGTCTTCAACGCCCTGTCCCTCATGGACAACGGCCTCTTCCTGGAGCAGCAAAAGTTTGGCGCGGGCGACGGCCAGCTGCACTATTACCTCTTCAACTACAGGGCTAACCCCATAGCCGGAGGCGTTGACAAGAGAAACCAGCTGGATGATAACAATCTGAGCGGTGTCGGACTGGTCCTGCCTTAGAGAATTGACGTTTGACATATATAGATAGAGCATCTAAGCTTGTCTTTTTTTCTCTTCTAGTGTGGAATGTCCGCTGGAAGAAAGCATTTGTTTCTAGAAAGAGAAAAGATACCTAGTGGCCAGCTCTGACGCATTCAAAGAATCCAAAATAAAAACGTCTGCTATAAACATATACCCGCTCTCTTTTGTATAGATTTCACTTCTTCATGTTGTATATGTCTACGTCTCCATCAGCTTATTACACGCAATAAATCGCTCTTCCAACAGGCCGTTGAACCAGTCAGGCTTATCCATGCCAGCCGCATGGCCAACGTCGTCGACAATCATGCCCACGCCAGGCTGCATGTGCTTGATCAGCTTCTCTCCATTCGCCACCGTAATCATCTTATCAGCCGTCCCATGCATGACGAAGATGCGCTCCCTGCCAACATCACCGGCAATCTCCTTGAGCTGGCCCGGCGACTTCCTATGTCCTGCCGCCGCGATGAGCTGGCACAAGAAGCCCTGCCGCGTGAACCACCCGGTCTGCCGCCTCTTGAACAGCTCCTGCGCCTGGAACCGCTGGAAATTGCTATCAAAGGCGCGATACTCCCCATCGGGCGAGCCTGGCGCGGGGCCACACCGCGGCGTCGTCTTGGGTGACGGCAGCGACGCGGCATCGTCCGGCGCAGCGAGCCATTCCTCGCTAAAGAGCTGCCGGCTCGTATCAATCAGGCCCTGCTCCTCCGACTTGGGAATGACAAACCCCAGGCGCTGCCACAATGCGTCGGTCCAGGACTTGGCCGGCCCGCTCTCGTACTGGGCCGTGGTGCTAATCAGGCTCAGGGAGCGCAGCCTCCCGGGGATGGTGTAGGCGACCTCCTGGGCAATCATGCCGCCGAGGGAGATGCCGACGAGGTGGACCGAGCGCTCCTCCTTCCAGCCGATGAAGTCAAGCAGTTCGACGAAGTCGACGGCCATGGCGCCGGTGGTGTAGCGGGACAGGGGCTTGTCGCTGTCGCCCACGCCGCGGTTGTCGAAGATGAGGACGGAATACTCGTCTCCGCGGTCGTGCCCAAAGTATTTGGTCTGTCGCTGCCATGAGGTTTTCACGCCAGCCAAGCCCATGATGAGCTATGAAAATCCATCATGTTTATCAGCAAAGTAACAAACAACAGCAACAAAGCCTGATGGGGCAAGACGTGTGATAAAACGACGGGAAATCATACCGCAACTCGAGTCGGCCCATCTCCATGAATCTCATAAGCAATCTTGAGAGGACCTCCAGGCCGGCCTTTGCCAACCTCACACTTGCCCTTCTGGTGCGGTTCCAGAGCCCATATCGTCGAGGGATAGGCCGGGTGCTTGAGTGTCTCCTCGGCAGATGGTGGAGTAAACGCCCTGCGAAATAGTAGATTTAGCATTGAGCTTCAACGGCGGCAAAATGAACAAGCTGGTAAGAAGAAGAAAAGAAAGCAGCGACGCGAGACATGAGGTGAAGTTTCACGGCGACTGTTACACTGGTCCTTTTGGCAGCACTCTGGTATGAATCATTCATTTATATAAGGGAATACTTACATGTTTGATACTTATTTCAAGCGCTCAAGCTACCTGAAGAACAATCTTTGAATCAAAAATCACAAGTCAGTTATTAGCTCTTTGGTTTAATGCTGGCTGGCAGCTTCCAGATCGGCACTGCGTGGCAAACGTGGCGCTTTGGAATTAGTCTCCTTCCTCGGGACAATTCTATTCAAAAAACAAAAAAAGTCCGAGGCTTGGGTATGAAAAAGGACTTGAAAGATGTTGAAATCTTTCGATTTTAGAGAGACAGTTGGTGTTGTTGGTGAATGCGCGCCAAGGTCGTATTGATGGTTGAGGTTGGAAGTCAAAGCTGCTGACATCATCATAACATGGGTGACAACGTAGCGTCCTTGGCGCTGAGCCTCACTGGGTTGAACATACGCGACTACATCTGCCTCGGTCGCTCGTGATAACAACTTGGAGTCATCCATGCTTAAAACGTATATAATTTTACATTCATTCTGACAAGGCATCTTTATCTCCTCATCTTGTATCTCATCAATTGCAGCGATTCATGTCCCGCTATATGCCAATGGCTCTTTTCAGCCCACCATCCTACTACCATGTAGATAGAGCCCAGTTGCTTCTAAACCGAGAGAATACCTAACCTCCATCCTAATTTTAGCCAACCGACTTATTCTTCGTCATCTTCACCTCTCGCTAGCCAGGCGTCGGCGCTGGACCTCTCCCAAGGCCTTGTTTCCACTCAAGAAGGCAGTGACGCCAACAACGCCAATCGCGGGGAGGGCCTGGAACAGGTTCCACTGTGTGTAGTAGAGAAAGAAGACGCCCTCCATCGCAATGATGGAGCCAAAGAACACAGCGTGCGAGATGGGAGCATTTCCCAGAGCCTTTTGCGCATGAGTAAAGTTTCCGCCAAGTGCAAACCACTATCGCAAGTTAGCATATGTATATTCTTTTTTCACCCAGGTGATGTCTTCCAACGTACGCCAATGAACAGTGCTGGCACGGTAGCCAAAACAGCAAGTGCAAATACAAGCGAAATGATCACGGGAGGGTTCTTAGGATCAGCTCGGAAGATGTGGTGGATCTCGGCAAGCTTGCCATATCGCAGCGGCTTCTCGGGGATTTCGACAGTGGCAGCAGGGTCCCGCTTGACGTTGAAGTCGAAAACAGGAGTGACCGAGCCCTGTGAGGAGCCAAAAGATGCAATGATGAGGCTAGCGGAGAGAGGGCTGTCGGAGAGAAGCAGTTGGCTGGGGAGATCTTTTTGTGACTGCGTTTGGTATTAGTTCTAGCTCGCCAATTGTTTCTTGTACGGAGTCCCAGCATACAATCTCAACAGATCCCTTTCCAGAGTCCTTTACGGTCAATGGAAAAGGTGCCTCCAGGCCAGTTATTGACTCCTTGACAACGAGGAAAGCCTGATGCGGTCGCTTCGATTTGGAGCCGTCCTTGGTGACGACCGTAACCTTGAGCTTGTCTTGGTGGCCCAAAGTGAGCGTGTTTCGGACTCGAGCAGTGCCATCGAACCTGAAATCAGTCCCAATTGTTAGCAATGGCGCCTCAAATATCTCGTTAAAGACAAAGGTAAAGGTTATAAGGCTTGGTTGAGTGACCAAGCTAGGGAAAGCTCACTTCTCTACCGCATCATTGCCGCTCTTTGAGGCCACCTTGACAGTGCCTTCGGTAAAAGTCCAAGAGGAAGCAGCAGAAGCAACGGAGGCGAGCGCCAAAACTGCAGAGGCTACAGAGAAACGCATGGTGGCAGACGGCGGGTGGTGGACGAGGAAAGACGCTGCTCCAAGATGACAGCTTAGACAGCTTTGGTGCTAAAGGTTACGTGGTTGTAGTGCCGTCGAGGCGCAAGGTGGGGCGCTGTGATTGGCTAGTGGCCACATTGAACACACGGTGTATGCGACATGATATACTGTACGACTTTGCACTGTCCTGCATTTGAGACGCTAGACGAGACATCTAGAAAGCTGGTGAAAGTGTAACTAGGTAGACAGATACATGTGAGAGTGAATCTGATTGCATCATTTTGATCAACTTTATCGGTATATACAAAGTAATTTTCCATTCAATGCCAGCTTCGCAATATTCTTGCAATCTAGCTATGGTCCACCAACATGACATGAACGCTCAGTGACCAAAGATCAAATTTCTACAAATTCTCATAATCTTCCCTCCTCACGTAGTCATAATTCAGTCCTTTTACTCGGTTCAATCGTCGTTTCACTCGTCTTACTCTTCGGCAGCTCTTTCGAGAAATGCCCAGATAAATCCATCCACTCCGCCGTGAATGCCAGGACAAGCTTAGTCCAGTCATTGACGCTCGGCATATCAAGATGCTCGCCGTCATCTTGCATCGTATGCCACACGTCGGGGAACGGCGTGGGAATCAGATGGAGGATCTCAACGCCTCGTCTCAGAAATGGAATGTGGTCATCTTCAATGCCTCCGTAGCCGAATTCGCTGGATTTCTTGTTTCCATCTGGGAGGAAGGGATGAGCGGGCTTGGACTCGAGAAGACCTAGATCGCGCATGCGCTTCTCCAGCGATGCCATGTTCTTATACGCCCAGTGGGTGGTTGGAAAGTAGGATGGCACACGGGGATTGGGCGACCCAAGGAGATCCAAAAGGACGAAGAGGCTGATGGAGTGTAGGGGGGTCCTGTAAGTGGACATGGTAGGATGGAACTCGGATTCCCAAGCTTGGGCCAACGATCTGAGAAAACCAAAAAGTGTTAGTGATGTCAATAGAAGATACGCGATATTTGAAAAAGGAGATAGAGTAACGATAGTCCGTACCTTGCGCCATACAAAGAGTCCGTCTGCGTCCAGCGCACAAAGGCCTCCTCTCCATCCAGCAAAATAATCTGCACCCCAACGTCCGTCTCGAAATCGTCGTCCAGCCCATCATTCGCCCCCGCCGCACTGCTCCATTTCGACTTGAGCGCCCCCTCAATGCTCCTCGCAATGTGCAGCAGCATCGCACACGGCGCCGCGCTGTCCGTCGCCCCAATGAAATCCTTGGGTTCCATCTTGCTGTCGTAATGCGCCACCAGCGTCAGCCTTCCGACCTCGCCCTCACGCGAACCAGGCGGGTCGCGACGAAAAATCAGATTCGAAAAGGGAATGTCGTTTTTGCCCGTCGCCGGCGTCTTGGAGGTCGAGTTCTGCCAGAGCATTTCCCATTCTGGCAGGCTGCTCTTGAAGAAGTCGACAAAGTGTCGCTGTGTCTTGATTTGCCCTTCGGTGCCCGGCACTCGCGGTATGAGAATGGGAGCCAGAAGCTTCCCGTTGTGAACATCGAAATCGTTACCGGGAGACGGCAAGTTTCGCAAGTCGTCGTCCGTCAGAGTTCCGATGCCGAGCGCCGCGCCGAAGAGGCCAACGAGAGGCACCGCGAGAGAAGCCCGCAAGACGTTGAAAGGCATGTTCAAGGTTGCGATTCGTGGCACTCTCCCCCAAGAAAAGAAAACTGGAAACAAAATCAAAAAGGAAAAAAGAACGGGCAATACCGGGCAAAGATTGTGTGTTTAGGATTAAGTTGTCACTGGGTAGCGCCGCAGCATCGTTATAGTTCATCTGTTATCTACCAAGGTTCTGGGCGTTATCTTAGCATCAGCTAGAGTGGGCGTCGTGGCCACTTGCGGCGCTACGGGAGCCAACCCCGCTAAACCGCATTTTGCGGAGTCCCCTAAGACCCTGTTCCTGTTCCTGGCAGACAATGCATTGGGCGCCGTTTAGTCCCCAAGTGGCTTGGAGAGTCTTGAATTCTCTTCTATTCAGGCAGTGATGATGCAGCTTCCATGTTTCAAGTATTTCATGTGCATCGAGAGCCTTGCGTAAACTTCTCAAATATTATTAGACATAATAGTGACTGTTAAGCATGACGTTGAATCTATAGTCCCGATATTAATAGGAATAGAAAGAGAAAAAAATGAAGGGGAAAAAATAGTACAAATCATTCATCCTTGTAGCCTAGAGTTATCAAAGGCCGGACCATGTTTCATAATAGAAGCGCAAATGCACCAATCCAACGCCGGTCTGCCATGCGTGCCATAGTATCAGGTCGCTCATATACAAGCTGCACTTCCCCTTCTTCGTTGTGTTTCTTTATAGTTGCCCTAAACCATATCTTCTAGGTGGTTGAAATCTCGTCCAATCGTCCGGTTTTATATTGCTTGCTGGGTGTTGAAATCCTATCCTGCATCAACATCTCTAACTTGGTTTCATGAGGGCATTATCTGTGTTTAGGGAATAAGAATTGAAAAGTATAGAAAACAGGAAATGAGGAAAGAAAAGAAGAAAGAGCCTATAATTTCAAAAGGCAAAAGTCAATGATAATCGTCCTTCAGTGCAGCTTGGTGGCGGCTCTGGCGGCCAACTTGTTGGCCAGCTGCTTCTCCCTTGGAATCGTGAGAGCGTTGATGCCCAAGAAGTCGCAGATGCTGGTGATCACCAGGTAGGCCCAGCGGAAATAGACCACGACCGCGAAAAAGAAGTATCCCCACATGTAGAACAACTCCAGTTGAGGGCTAATCTGAGGGAAGCCAATTCGAGGAAGGTTTCCGAGAACGGCACCTCCAACCAGTGGCGTCAACATGACAGTCCAGAACGGGAATGGCTGACGAGTCAAGTGAGCAAGGATGATTTTGGTGGTCAGACGTCCAAAAACGAGGGACATTGTGCAGCAAAAGAGAACGAGGTGGTTGTCCTTCATGAGGGAGCTGTAAGGAGAAAAGACCCAGGCGCCAGTGCAGACAGTGAAGACGGCCATTGGAATCCACTCGAGGAACACGGGAAGAACGGGGAGGTTCTTCGCCTGGCGCGCACGGGCTACGTTCAAGACGCAAAAGGGGATATGAGTGGTGACCAGCAGGAAGATGATCATGCCAACCCAGATATCCCGGAAAGAGACGTCTCCGATGAGATGGGCCACTCCCTCCAAGTGGTCGCCCCAGATATGTGCGAGTGGCTTCGTGAAAACGTCGGGTCCGTAAATTCCGGAGATGATCATGATGCCGCAGGCAATGAGGAGGCCTTCCGTTGGGCCGTTGATGACGCCGAGGTAGAGCGTATGCGTGTGGTAAGTCTCCCACGTTGAGAAGAACATGGGAAGACACGGAATAAGAGCTGTGAAGATACCAGAGGGCGAGGTGCCCAGTCCCATAGCGGCCGTCTCGAGCAAACTCGCGAGAGTGCAGTTAAGCGAATCGATGCCATGGTCGAAGAGCTCGCCCAAACCGCTCGAGGTGCCGGTCCTTCTCGCCTGCTTTCCGTCGACGTTATCCATCGTCTGGTACATGAAAAGACCAAACGCAAAACTAAAGTACAGCCATGACGGTCCCTGCACGATTTCTCGCAGTTAGCAAAGCCACCTGTAGTCGCGCACAGGCACGGTCGAATGTTGGTGACGTACTGGTCCCACTAGATCAGGCATATAGATGACCACCAAGGCGACGTTGAAAAGAATGAAGAAGAACCCCAGAAGGGTGACCATGTTCGGCGCAATCCATAGCGGTAATACTTCGACAAAGGCATTCCACTGTAAAGCGTTGATTGTTAGCTACCATTTGCATCAAACTCCTGATTTCGTTTCTTTGGCTGGTGTCGATCGCGCGGAGGGGCATGGACATGTAGGGGGCGAGCCGCAACGTCATGCGGTTATGGGGGGGGGGGGGGAGAATCATCGGTGAGCCGTACCCAAGGACCAAGAATGTATTTCGACACTGGTGATTTATCGACGCTCGAGTATTTGTACGACTTCAAATGGATCAGGGCATCGTCCGAGATGCACTCTGCCACAGCCTGTTCTGTTCCGCCAACATGGTTAGCTGCCACCTCCACCAAAAAAAAAAGGAACGATTCCTCCCGGCCGTCAATTGTCGATAGCGCCGGAAACGGCCAGCCACCAGCCGCTATTCAAAGAATACGTCGTCATATGTACTCTCGAGCGCAAGACGTATCAGAATCTTTACTTACTTGTGTTTGGGGCCATGCTGCTACCACCTCGCGTTGAGGTAATATCGCCTTGATGCAATGGCAGCGTGTTGACTGTAGACATCGTAGAGGGGGGGAGCCGGGGGCTCGGATGGTGGGAGGCAGGAGGATCTTTTTAAAAAAAGACACACAGGGGAGCTTTCCGCTGCTCTAGGTTTGTTTCTGCGGCAGAACTAGTAGGTTACTCCTTGCTCCCGTGCGTCTGGAGGCTGCGCAAACTTCAGACAGAGTTTTTGGTCGGCCAAGTGACCAAGAGTGCGGTTTCGTTGGGAGGCGTGCATGAAAAGCTGCGATTTGTGGTCCTGACCCCGGTAAAAGCGCCTCGGAAAATCTGCCCGTGGGCCTCTAAATCCCCTGAGCTGGAACCGCTACAGCCCCCAAAAGGGCTCCAAGAGCGCCAAAGAGCTTCCATGGCCCCGAGCACCAACGACCTAGTGGAGGATCATTGACGCGGTCCCCGCTCTGGTAATCTAAAACGTCCGTCACCAGCACGTGAAAGCCCGAATTCGTTGAGGCGCCAAGCAGCAAACGACCGTTGACTGGTCCTGTTGGCAAATCTCCTTGTAGGTCTACTACATCTTAGCCTGGTACAGGTACCTGCTGGGGCACCGAATCTAGCTGCGTATTGAGAGTTCAAATGTCACTACACGTTTTCATCATGTATTGGCATTAGCGTGACGTTGGCACACTGGATCGCAGCGCTGGTAGATTAAGTACAAAGAGAGCCTCCTCCTTGCAGCTGCCATATGCACGATCATCATGTGCATGGTTCGGAGCTGGGAAAGTAGGTTTGTGATTGGCCTCAAAGAGACAAAACACATATGAACCTAGCTCTGGATCAAACCTTTTGCTGGCGCCGATGGCGGCCACCTATAGAAAGGGTCGCGTGAGCTCTGAAGCGTCATGTGTTATAAACGCCGGATAAGGAGACATTTTTTTCGCTGATCAGTTTTGATAGGCTAAATGCCACTTCCCAGCCAAAGCTCCAGAATTCAAGCTCTCTTCTTCTTTGTCGCTAGGCGAAAGGCTGACCAGCTTGCCACAAAGAGAATCCAAAGTGGGTCAAAAAGAAAAGAACAAAAGAACAAAAGAAGCACCAAAGCACGCGAAGAAAAAGGAAGAAAAGGGTTGGCAAGCTTGGTGAACATTACAATAATCGCTAATTTGTCGTATCAAAACGTGCATTCGGTAGTAGTATTAAGTAATTCCCATGACAGACTTTCCCCCCAGTACGCATAACGCTATTCATATGTTCAGACGCACGCTCCGATAAACAAGCAAACCAAGCAGATATTATGCGCGATCCCACAAGAGCAATCTATTACTTGCTCGATCGCATTGTTCCCTTCCCATGAATATGCACATTACAACATCGCAAAGCCAACAAACATGCTTCCAAACAGAGCCGCCAGTCCATACACTCTTGGAATTTCAACAGCGGGAGCTGCCATCGACTTGCCCTTGCCGCCACTGGTAGTGCCAGGCACATTGGTAAAGATGGTATCGGCACCCGTGGTGGAAGCGGGAGTAGCGTCAGGAACAGTGGAAGAGGCAGTTGAAGTCGTATTGTATCGCTTGGGATCAGTGGCACCACAAGGGTGGTCGACGGCGCAGTCAGTCGCGCATGTGCTGTCGGTTCCACAGGCATTTCTGCACTGCACAACAAATTCCTGGCAAATGAAGTACGGCAGTGTCAAGGAGAACTCAGTGATGTTAGGCTGCTGGTTATTTCCACATAGACAGCCGTATTGTAAAGTGTCCTACTTGGCGTTAGTAATGTTATACCGTGCCAATGGGAGCACAGCAAGATACACATACGGGATTACACGTGTTCACAAGAGTCTTCTTGGACGTGATTTGTGAACAGATAAGGGGGCACGATGAGGTTTCGTAGTTACACCACGATGCTGCTCCATCATTAGCATCAACTGGCTGCATTTCATCTGCTGGCAATCATCTTACTTCTCGTAGCGATGGGCACGCTGTCGGGATCGATTGATTCCTGGGCCTGGGCTACGGCGGCAAAGGCCGTCGTGGCTGCCAGAAAAACTGATCTGAAGGATACCATGGTGGCTGATGATGCAAGTGACGATAACGGATCGAGACGTTCGCGTTGAAGAGACGGGTGATACTGTAAGCTCGAGCAACGAGTCGATGTTAGTGATGCGATGCTAAGAAAGAATTGCGTTGGTGAATAGCAGAGAGAAGAGCAAAGAGGGTAAGACGACAAGAGTCAAGGCAGACGAGATGCAAAGGTGACAAGGAGCCACCTGACAAGGGCGATTTTGTGCAACTCACAATTGTATAAACGGCAGCTGCACAGGGGACTGCAATTGCAAAAGCGAGAGACGGCAAACCAAGGCAAGCAACGAAGGAGCTCAGCAAAGGACTCGTTAACGACAGAGACGGCAGCGGCGGCGAGAGAAAGGAGAGGATCGAAGGAGACACGTCCGAGGAGGAAAAGCACTTTTATCAGCGGCGGCAACGGGGCCCCGGCACGGAATCTCTCCAGAAAAGCCAAGACTCGGCCATTGACCAGGGTGGGAGGCGAGACCAGGAGGCGAGCTCGTCCAAGCCAAGGGCCCCAGCTCGAGCTCTAGCTTTCTCTACAAGTACCAGTATCAAGCACACGGACGCACCAACTGCGCAGCTTCAGTATGCGGCCTAGCTCCAATTCGTGTTCCCCGCCGCAGCAAACACGCAACCGGGGCCGCTGGAGTCTCACACATTGGCTTCTGGCCTGGAAATGGCCAGTTGCGCTGCGGCCGTGGAGTGAGCTACTACTGGCATCAACAACACGGGACGCTGCGATATACGATGCTGCAGTTACATACTTCGACGCCAAAGCTACTATCGCGCAGCTACTGCACATCCGCACTTAGTTTTTGGGGGACGTTTGGCCCCGGTCGGCCTAGTGGCCAGGCGATATTGAGGCCCCCACCATCTACAGCGAATATATTCCGTATATGGTACCTGGCCTCGATGCTGACTGCGTGAGCCCTTCTTTGCGCCTGCTCGGCGGTGCATGTACGAGGCACATCCTCCCAGGACGCGGTAATCCGATGTCCGCTAGCGCACGGTAGCACTGCTGGTAGCGCGTCGTCGCCAGCTAGTGGAAAGATCCGAGCTTGCAGTGGCGCTTCCCCCCTTTTACAGTACTCGTACCAATCATGAGATGTTGGGCGACTCGGGAAATGAGGCGTCTCTCTCTCCGGAGGCAAAGGGACTTGCAGCAAAAACACCACAGCAGCCTCTCCCTCCACCAAGTAGTGTAGTGGCTGTCTATAGCTGGCATATTTGACCGCTGATCTTCAATGCCCAAGCGAACATCTTCTCGGTGCGCTGCGTCTGGAGCCTGGTAGGCGGGCCTATTCACCAAGCCGAGCCGCAGAGTCCCATGGATCCAGAAATTACGAGCCTACCAAAAGGCACTAGGACGTCGAAAGCAGTCGAGCTTCCATCGAGCTAGGATTCTCCGCTTGACGATAATCCCAAGGGCCACCCATACACACTTCCATTCGCATTATCCTTTTTTGTGCCGCATCTGCCTTCGTATTCTGATATGCATGCAAATGGAGCCGGGAGCTACAATGGCACTTATGCAGACACTTGCGTCCAGTAGACGGCTATTGTTCCTCCATCGACAGGTGAAAATGCTCCGTGCTCTCCGCAGGCTGATATCAAGATTCAGCAGGAATGCGTGGTTTCTGGCTGGACTCAAAGTCACATTCGTGGGGAGGTCCACTTGAGCAACGGGGCTTCCATTATCTCACCTGTGCAGCAACGCTACAAATACAAAATTCTGCTAGCGATGCGAGGGAGGATAAGAATGCATACCAGGCTCCCGTATACGATTCATGCTACCTGGCAGGTATCCTGAAAAATTTCCCTTGGCTCTGGCCCTGCAGGGGTCCGTGTTCTCCCATTGAACGGAGTCTCCTTCGGAGTCGACGAACGACAAGGGCAAATTCATGACCTGTCAGACATGCATCCCAGTCCGGGCTCCATTCCTTGTCCCTATTTGGGGAGGTTGCTACACGTTGCTCGGCATAAATTCTGGAGACATGCCACGGATACGTAGCATGAGTCTGACCCTCGGACCACCGTACGAGCGGCATTATGGAGAATTTGCCCAGCATCCCCAGCATCGCGAGATCAAGGCTGAAGCGCAAATATGCTTAGATGCATCGGGAGCGATTCTATCGTGCCGTACTCCGTACAGAGAGAAGAAATAGGAAAGCAGAGATTCCCAGCTCGAGCACGCACAAAGCTTGGCCTGTAGATCTCGAAATCTGGGGCAAAGCGATGTTGGGGTGGAGGAGGAGCAGCGATTCGCGAATGAGAGCCAAGGGGAGGTTGTGAGCGCAATATCGCCGAAACGGCCCCCCCGTTTATAACCGTTTTGGTGTGGGGATGGTGCTAATGTACGCAGCGTAGTATATGAGCATCAGGCGGCGATCAGTCCAGAGCAAAAGTACTGGGTATTATCTTGCTAATATATTAGGCAAAATGCCCGTAACGCTGCCGATGACTCTTCCGTTACGTCTTACACTCATTCGTATACCAAAGCGCGCTGATCAGAGCCAAGACGCTTGGCCTGATGCATGAATACGGATTACGGGGTGATTTATTGTCAAAATGCTCGCTCTGAGGGCCAATAAACGGTCAAGTATTTGCCGTAAACTGTCATGTACGTGCGATGAATCGGACGTTTTGTCCAAATCCTTTGTAAACACGAGCTGGGAAAATCGGGATCGTCATGTGTCATGCATGTCTCGCAAAATGGCGAGACAATGGCAATAAACGACAGCTTGCGAGACAGGCGGATATGTGTGCTCTGCTTGCAGTAGGCATGCAGCTAAGACGTCAAAGTCTCCTGTTGTAAAGGCGCAAACTTTTTCCCATTGACAGCTTGGCCGGCGTGCAAGTAACACAGACGTTGTCTCGGTCATGATCAGCACATGCTTTCCACCCTGTGCTACTTGTCGTCCAATGTTTGCCCGTTTACAGAATGCCGAGCCTTGTTTTTCTTCCTGATTTTCCCAATTCATTGCTTAGAGGGAGAGCATTGAGATCATACTAGCATTGCTCCCTCCGGTAACCCCGAACGACGCTGCGTCGGGAGAGAAAAGGGGCAGCCATGAGCGGTGGTCGCCATGAATGGCCGCTCCGGGCGGGAATGGCCATATCTATCTGCATATGTGAACTGTGTTGACTTCAAAGGATTGCGGTATTACAATAACCATATCGCCCTCTTCTCTAACTTAGCCAAGGGATATACACTGCGCATGGAGCAGCTACTGAAAAATCGGGCGACTCTTATGCTAATGGTATCACAATTCAATACATCTACATGCGCTAATAGGAATCTCTATATGGGTATGATTTCTCACTCAGGCACGCTCTTGAATGCACTACTGCCTCATGAAAGGACTTTTTAGAAGAATGATTCTAGCTTCGACTGGTAACAAGCTTCGTTTTCTTGTTACAGAACCCAGATGCTGATCTAAGCTCTACCGGCAATGAGTAGATAAGCACGTTGTAACTTACACTAGAGGGGACAAAGCGCGTTCAACTACATGTCTCAATACAAACTTCTGCAATTAAAAGCAGCTGTGCATTGAGTTGTATGCCATCTCTTACTGTGAGGAGCTCACTTCTACGATACAACCTGCTGATGGTACACGCTGCTAGATGCATGCTTCTTTCTTCCAGCTCGGTGTTGGATCCCGCTGAAGTCCAACACGTGAAACATTCATATAATCCCACAAACCGCCTTCCACTGAGCTCGTCAGCTAGAACCCTGAGTGCGTGTTAACCGCTGTAACACCACCGGAGGAATTGACATGATTCAAATTCACACAACAGCAGCTAAGAATAGAAGCTTTTCTCCGAGAGAGCTCAAGTGCATTATCTAATCATCAAGCGTGGAAAATGGGTCCCATTTCTGAATAGACCCCACCCACGCCGCTGCAGCTTTTAGCTGCCGGGGACAGCTACGCCACTATCGGAACTAATACTGTGATTCGGAGGCCGTGGTGGTTATTGATAGGCCACAAATTTGAGAGGCGTCCCTTTTAGGATCTTATCTCATACATCTACGGCTTTGTTAAGCACTTTGGCACTCGATCACGACGACCAGGAACGTTTGATTTTACCATCATCAGCATCGCCATTCTATCGTTCCAACTCTCGAGCTATCCCGCTGGCAATTGTGTTATCGAGCGAGGGGCTACAACACACTGAGGAACTCAGGCCCGGCCGTCGCATCGATTTGTAATAAAACGACCCCAATCGATTCGATATTCACGCGAGCATTGCGACTCCTTCCCTCCACATGGCTGAATGGCTTCGGCTGTAGACACAACCCAGGACAATGCGCAAGGCGACCTGAATAGCCAGGCAGGGCCATCGCCACCTGCAGAGTCCGGCGCAACGCCGCCGCTGAGTCGCACCTTGAGCAGGATAAACACCGATCTCGCCTCCAGAGGCGACCACGGCACCAGCGAAAGCAATCATGGCGGCGACAACGACGGAGCGCTGCACAGCGCGCTCTCTAACACGAGCTCCATCACATCGCCTCCTCCTTACTGGCCTCATGCCAGCCACCAGCGGAACATATCCAACCTGTCAACCGAGTCTTTCCTACCGGCGGAGGCAATCAGGTTGCGCGACAACGACACAAACGATGACGATAGGAACAGCGCATGCTGGGCGAAGAGCGTGGAGATTACGGATTTCATCTTTGTGAATGGCAGCAATACGAATATTGGCGCCTTTATTGTGTGGAACATCTCTGTCGAAACAATGAATGTGAGTTCAATGTTATTGCCGAGAGCGGCGTAAACCTGGTGCAGCATGTGTCTGCGTGTGTGTCTGCGCCAG
The DNA here is from genome assembly GCA_030708095.1 of Trichoderma sp. CBMAI-0020. Classification (NCBI taxonomy): domain Eukaryota; kingdom Fungi; phylum Ascomycota; class Sordariomycetes; order Hypocreales; family Hypocreaceae; genus Trichoderma; species Trichoderma sp. CBMAI-0020. The sequence goes on from JAJNCI010000001.1 coordinate 4,138,542, forward strand.
CTTCGACTACGTCATACAAACGAACTGACCAAATTGTTTCATGTTCTAAACAGGGAAGCTACATGAACATTCGGAAACGCTACTCTGAATTTGACGATTTTCGACGAAAACTCACACAGTCGTTTCCCAACTTCAGAGCGGCAGTGCCGGAGTTACCACCCAAAAGCGCGTTATTCAAATTCCGACCCAAGTTTCTGGAAAAGCGCCGGGCTGGCCTGCAATATTTTCTAAAGTATGGGAATACCCCAACAGCTCTTTTTATACGCTCCATGCTCCTACATAAACTAACGCAATCTTTGTAGCTGTATACTATTAAATCCAGAGTTCTCGGGATCACCTGTGCTCAAGGACTTTCTATTTGCGTGATCACGCGGCGACGTTTTTCTCCCTCTTTTTCTTACCTTTTTTTTTTTTTTTAATTCTTCCCCGAAAGGAGTGGGCTTTTGAAAACTGCGCATCGCTTTTAGCCGAAAGGCCTAAAAGTAGCTCCCACGTGCTTCGCTGCACGATTGAGCTGGATAAATTGAGCTCCTTGGTTTCCTTTTTGGGTAATATTTCTCACATCTAATTTTGAGCATGTACTTTGGTATTAAAATCCGAGCTTGAGTCCTCATTTACCCCAGATGGGCCGGTCTTTATGTCACGTTATGTACGATAGGTTTGTAATGATATATTTGATGGTAGTGAGAGAATATGTAATAACGTGTACGAATGGACAATGAACAATGGTGGATTTATGTTCTCATCTCATGCAAAGTCATCCGTGGCGGGCCTCAAGATATCTCAAGCGTTTACTCGCCATCTAAAATACAATTTTCGCAATTGTTTTACTTGATCATCTTATAACCGGTTCAAATTCTATACCAATCTATAGCATGGATCCCTATCAAATAATAGCAGGAGTAGCAGAAGCATCCCACTGATGCTTATAATTTGAGTGTTGGGTAATGGAACTGTGTGGGATAGGTTTTCCCTGAATAAATGGAGTAGCAGTATTCAAGCCGCGTAAACTACTGTTGGGTGTCCATGGTAATCTTTTCTGAGTATCAGCAGGGCAAGTCATGAGTAAAAAGCGTTGGGAATCTAAACACCACCCGGTGGTGGTGTGGGAAATACCTAGGTTCTATGTGTTGAAGAGAACGATTGTCGTTTGCTCGGCCATGTCTTAGATATGAGATGGGATATCGCAATCCCAAAAGCAAACAGGAATCAAGTAGTGCTCTTTTAGTGTAGACTTTCGGGCTCTTTGGTAGTGTCCACTACATGTTACCTGATGTAAGTGCTGCAATGGTGTGTTCAAAACTGCGTCTCCATGCGTGTAGATTTTGGCCAACACAGACGGCACTTGAACAGCTCCTCGAGACTTCTTTGCGATGGACCCGAGTGTAGATGGTAGAGAGGTCAAATGGTCAGATGTTTGAGATTCGTGGGAGATTTGAGAATATTATTGACTGAGAAATTGCCGTCCTGTAATCCTTGGTGTGCTTCTCGCAGAGCCTGCGGAACTGACAATCTGAAGACATCTCGTCCGCCCTAGCCTCGCAGCAAAATTACAGAGATATTTTGATTTCGACCGACGAATCCAAGAGGAGACTGCTGGAAAATAGAGCCCTGTCGAGCTTACAATATTTCTAAAATCCCTTATCTGTTCCAAAGGAGGCTCTGACTCTCAAGCTGGAACGCGTTGTTCAGCTACCAACGCCATCAAACCCCCCGTCCAGGTCAAAGTATGATACTCAAAAGCTTCCCAAATAGCCCTGAATGCAGTCTATTCAGCCGTATTAATTACGACAAATGGCTCAAGGTACAAAGTCTTTCCGTGGAGTGTACCAGCGCCCATCAAGAGAACCTCTCAAATGATGCATCTGACCTAATGAACAATAGATCACTGTACATGACGCTTGGCCCAATCTTAGAATGTGGTGCCTGAGAATTCGCCAACGGTTCCAGTCGGATGATTCTGGTGAAGTATTTGCTCGCGTTTGTAAGCAAATCACGTCGTTCAATACGCTACGTGTAGTGTAGTCACTGTTCAATATCTCTTTGGAATTGCGCGGCCGCGAAGTCGCTTCTGTAACAGTACAAGAGTTCCCTGCGCTGTATCCCTGGTTGTGTTCAATATTATGCAATGCTGCAGCTATAGCTTCAATAGCAAAGCAGTTAGTCCACATATGAAAACACTCCTACCACATATGTGTGCACTTATCAGCACCAGTAGTAGCAGTAGCAGGATTCGGTGACACCTACACTGAACATCTCATGGTATGTACTTTAGAGCAATTCGCACTTCTACCACGTCCATTAATCCCATCAAGCCTATCACAATGCTAGCTCGTTCAATGTTACTCCTACTACAAATAGTAGGTGCTTGTAAGCGCGGGATAGACACCTTGTTTGTTTCAGGCTTCTGGAATAAACGCGCTGGCTGACAGGAGCACCCGTGAGATTTTCCGTGTCGAGCCCGTATTTCCATTAAACCCGTTGTCTAAAATAGGCACAGTAATATTATTCCATAGCCCTACAGGCTACAGATGACCCATCCCTGCTGCCGGAATTCGCGTCAGTAATCAATTCCCGGCCCGGCCTACTACGCTGCGCCTCAAACATTCAATGTTTGTCGCTCGCTGTGGCCGAACCCAACACTCTTCTGGTTGGCCCAGAATGCTCTGCTTCTGAGACAGGAGACCACAGCAACAGCACCAAGAAATACTAGGAGAAGGATAGTAATACCATGCCTCGTTTAGTTCCTCCTTGGCGATCTATCGTACCGCTTTGATCGCTTCGATTTCGGAATATTTCAACGCGCATGCACGGACTAGGTACCTAGTACTGCCACCTATTAGAACGACAGCTGCCGCGCCCCCTTTGGGACAGAGATTGTGATCACCACTCCTTCTGTGATCTCTCCGAGCATGAATACGTGTTGCATATGTGAACAGTAATAACACAGGCGCATGCATTTGCTCAGATACTTGCCACAGAGAACCCGTGATCGATCGGGGTTCGTTATACCACCTGAGATGCATGTTTCTGTTCTCAAGAGCCTGTCAATCCTATTTTAGCAGTCTACTAAAAGAACTAGCAAGATGGCTGGGACCCACGTCACGTCATCACTAGATGTAGATAGTGAGACTTGAACTGGGTTCTATCTGTAATATTGCTTGTCTGCAATGGAATCGCGGCCAGGGTACCGCATTCAAAGTTATATTCTGCCTTCATCTAGTGCGTCGATACTTGTGCACAAGTAGCGCCCGCACTGCTGAGCGTCTCAGGCCAACATGGCCGCCGGTCTCACATGAGAGGCGGTGCTCTTGGGTTGTGGCACCTATATATGCCATCGCTGCCCATGGCCGCTGTTAATTGAGGATCCCGAAGCCCTCGGGTCCTTGCGTCACTCCGTCATCAACAGTGATAGGTATACCCAGTCCAGGGGCCGGTGATAAGTGGTCAGCATCTGCTCCCATTTTCCCTTGTTCAGCAAAGCTGCAACTGGTTATTGGGTCCGTCGACGTGGCTACCGTCTCTTTTTTAGTTCTCATCACTGTCTTAAAGGCCGCCTTCCCGCTCATAGTTCGGCCTGTTGACCAACAGAGTCCTGAACCCTGCCCGAGCATCGAGCTGTCGCTTTTCCTCTTCAGAGCCAAGGGCCCATCCGGGCAACCCGAATGACGAAAGGCGGCTCCCCTCCTTGTATAAAGTTGACGTCGCCTCGCACAGACAACGGACAACGCAGTGTCGACATTGAATTCCAGTGTCTGCTCTTTTTCCCCGCAGCCCCGCGGAGGTGGTCTCCCACGGGAGGTGCCGGGCATCATGACTACCTCTAGCTTTGCCTCTAGTTTCACAACCCTATCCTCGAATTCGGCAAAATCACAGCGATATATGGATTCACTGGTGCCGCCATCCAAAGATCAGTTTGAGCGAATCGCTCGGGTGCAGGAGGGGAAGGAGGAGGAAATCAGGCAAAGGACCAAGCATCTGAGGCACAAGTCGCTTCAAGAAAGCAGGCAGAGTTTGCGGTCCAATCGGAGCGATGAGATGAGAGATGCTGCACGCATTATCCAGAAAACGTTTCGGGGCTACCGAGCAAGAAGGGAGATGAGCGGGTTTACCCTGGATCCGAGTACCAGATGGATAACTGCGATCCGGGAGGCACAGTTCCGCGAAACAACGCGGCCTCGAGGTCGGTCCTTGACCGGCGCAAGCCAAGACACCTTGTCGGTCAGAGACATGGCCGATTTGCATGCGTCGACCGCGCGATCCAACTGGAAGAAGCTGGGCATGGTTGCGCTGCGGGCCGGTCACGACGACGAAGATGAGGATTCCGACTCGGACTGCTCTTCCGAGGCGGCGAGCCTACCGCCCCATGAAAAAGAAGAGCTGCGGCGGCTTCGTGAACAAGCCAATGCCCAACGACGAAAAACCGCCCTCACGCTGGGCCTGCAGTATTGGTTGGAAATAGTAGACCAGAAGCACCGATATGGCACAAACCTGCGCATGTATCACGAAGAATGGAGGAAAGCCGATACCAATGAGAATTTCTTCTACTGGCTTGACTATGGGGAAGGCCGGTATATATCGCTAGACACGTGCCCACGCGAGCGACTCGAAAGAGATCAAGTACGGTACTTGTCGAGAGAAGAGCGCCAGTACTACTTGGCCACGGTCGATGACCAAGGCCGACTATGCTGGGCCAAAAACGGAGAGCCCATCGACACGTCAGAAAAATATAAAGACAGCATACACGGGATCGTCCCTGTCGATGACCCAACACCACCGTATCGACCGATGACGGAGCATCCGAACCCTTACGCCGACTCAGCCAGCGGAATGCCTTCCAACGCATCCGCATCGTACCTTGATTCGAACCATGAACAGCATCGCGCCGACAGTCATGCCAACCCAGAGCCCGACCAACGAGATGTCAAAAGGGTGAAGCAGTTCTCTGCGACGACGACATTGAACAAACTGCTCCGTAAGACGGTCAGAGACGGCACTTGGATCTTCGTTGCCGACACCTCGTTCAGACTATATATCGGCATCAAACAGGCGGGAGCCTTTCAACATTCATCGTTTCTTCAAGGCGCCCGAATATCCGCGGGAGGTCTTATCAGTATCAAGGATGGCAAACTCAGCTCCCTCTCTCCGCTGAGCGGGCATTACCGCCCACCAACCTCCAACTTCCGTGCCTTTGTGCGGAGCCTCAAGACGGAGGGCGTCGATGTGGGACACGTGACGATATCAAAGGCGTATGCTGTCCTCCTAGGCTTGGAGACATACACCAAATCACGGCGTATGGGCAAGGATCTCATGCACAAGATGATCCACCGGAAGAACAAAGTAGCACATCCAAAGGAGATGAAGAAGAAGGAAGAGAAAGAGGTAGATACCAGCAGGAGTGCGCAGAGGGAAAGGGAGATTCTGGAAAAGGAGAAGCAGCAAACGATGGCCCATAAGCACGCGCGTGTGGAAGAAACCGCTGTGAAGGCGATGGAGAAGCTGCATCTTGTGCCTTCAGCAGCTGGTGAAGAATCTCAGAAGAGGACTGTCACTTATCTTTAGCATTTGGAAGGAAGGTATTGCCTGTTAACTGGCTGTTGGTGGGCTTGCATTTTGGTCTGTACGCATAAATACCCCGGGACTGGACTGGCTACCTAGGTAGATAGAGCGAGTTTACATTTGATTTGAGCGTTAGATTAGTTTTGATGGCTGGATTTAAAGTTTAGCTTTATGACTCAAATTGCTTCCTTGTTTCTCTCGCGTACCTAATCGTGAGCTATGTCAACCAACAACCAAAGGATGGCTGCCTCATTGAGGTGATACGGGATATCTGATCGCTGGGCAATTTGAAGTTATTGTAGGTGGAGCACCTACTAAGGTAAGTAGGTAGTCCTCAGTGTAGTTGATTCTTTTTCCAGCGGGCAGCGCAGCGCAGCCGATTTCAAATGCCCTGTGCTGGCTGGAAAGGGGCCGAGCTCTGCTAGCTTTAGTGAGCTGATGCCCTGTACAGTCGCTGGCTTACAGGCGGTACGGGGGCAAGAGCTACTAGGACCACTCGCTAAAATCCACCAAACGCCATGACGCGCAGGCGCTAGAGCGCCCCCTTCGGCTGCCCGAGAAAAAAAAAAAGGCGTGGAAGGAAAAGCTGCAGTTGAGCGTCAAACGTCACGTCGCACGAAACAATCGGCATCAGTGCATCGAGCAAAAACATCGAGGCAACGCGTGTCCCGACAGCGACAGCGACCTCTCCCGCCGCGCTGAAGAAACATGACAGGCGTGATCCCGCTCGCCAATGGCCTCCATCACCCGCTCCAACCGGCGAGCTGAGGGCCTTCACCTCTATGACCGTAACGTGAACGCCAGCGGCCCCCTCACGCGCTCGGCGCCAGGGCCAAACTCGTCCAGCTTCCACCACGGCGCTGCAGGCGGTCGCACAAAGCGAGCCCTCGACGTGGCCGAGCGCGAGTTCGAGGCCATCCGCCACAAGAAGACGAGGATCGCCGTCGAGATTCTCGCAAAGCCCCAGCTGCCTGTCGAGTCTGTGAATGTACAACCGCCCCCGATACCGCGACGAGCCGCTGTGGCGAGCAGCGCAAGTAGGCCGCCTCCTGCCCCTGTGCAGCCCACCACCAAGCCCCCAGCGGCGCCCATAGCCGCCGAACCGCAGAGCGCCGGCTCCAGCTCCAACCTGACGAAGCATCAGGCGAAAGTAATAAATGGCATTAAGCACGAGCTGGACCGGCTGCAGCCTCGCCAGGACGACACCAAGGAGCAGGGCCGCAAGCTGCGATCGCAGGAGGCGACCCGCTTCAAGAGCGAGCTCTCAGCCTATTTCCCGGACTACGATGAAGTAATAGGCAACGACCCCAAAGAAGAACGTGAGCAGCCCCGTTCATCCGCCCCCGAAACTACCGTGCCAATTCCCTGGCCACAGTATCGAGCAATTTATTGCTGCTTTACGGCTTGCAACTGTTTTTTTTTTTCTGACGAGTCGATTTAGATTTACTCAACCCCGAAACGCCGATTGTCATTATCGATACCAGTCTGTCGCGCGCGATTCCCGATCCTCCTCGCAATGCACCTCGACCCCACCAGCGAGCTCCAGGTAGCATCGACTTTCCAGTCAGAGGATACGGCGATGCGCTATTCACCGACGTATTCGACTCTCAGCGCATCGACTTTGGCTTCCTAGAAGCCCAACACAAGAACAAAAATATAGAAGATCCCTTACCCGACAGCTTGTTCGAGCCTATTCATAAAAAGGCCGAGAGGGTTGAGCGATCGATCCGCAATACAGAGAAAGGCCGGGCACAACATGAGAAAGACCAAATCATTCGACTGCTCGAAGGCCTTCAAGGCCATGACTGGCTGAGAGTAATGGGCGTCAGCGGCGTCACGGAGACGAAGAAGAAGAAGTTTGAACCTGCTAGGATGCATTTCATCAAAGGCTGTCAGGTGATACTGGCTAAGTTTCGCAACTGGAACCTTGAAGAGAAGCGGCGAAAGCTGGAGAAGGAGAAGGCTTTGGCAGAAAAGGCCGAGCAAGAGGGCGAAACCGACGAGAGCGACGATGAATCCCAGGAGAGCCGCGATGGCCACTCCAAGCAGAGTGAAGACGAGGATGAGGTTGAGGGCGAGGGCGAAGGGGAAGACGAAGACGAAGACGAAGTTGAAGAAGACGAAGCTTCTCAAGACGATACTAGTGAGACGTCATCACCGGCTAAGCAACTTCGACGAGAGGCGAGAGCAAGGTCAAAACTGGCGGCGGCAAATTCTACAAAGCCGCGAATACCTCACAGACCCATGCTACCGACAAAACCTCCAGAGCCGCCAAAAGAGTTTAGATCATTCTTCTCCAAAAAGTACGAGCGTGATAGCGCGCTCAACCGGCAAAGGCGAGCAGGAAGAAAGGTTCTTGCCTGGGGCCTTCCACTACCCGAAATTGCTGAGGCCGACTTCGTATTGCCAGAGGAATATCGGGATGAAGAGACGCTAAAGGCACGCGCAAGGAAGAAGCGCAGAGACAGGCGAGAGCTGCGGACTCCGAAATAACGTCGAAATCATTGTCATGGGGCGTCATTGGGAGGGGAATGGAAGATCAAGGTACATGTACAGTGGGCGTCTTAAGGGTTTGATTTGAAGGGCGTTTGGTAGTTTCTAGGTCATATATTGGAGATGATGGCCCAGCAGGTTTTTTTTTTTTTTTAAGCAGCTCTTGTAAGATTATACCAAAGCATCAATGCACCATGGGCCTGAGAGTGTACTATCCATTCTCAGGGCAATTCTTAAACTGTAATAGAGAAGAAGGGAAAAAAGTTAACACAAACATCAGTGGGCAAGACGAGCATGTGCATGTGATGAGAGATGCCGATAATAAATAAAATTATGTCATCGATGGGATTGGGAATCTAGTGAAAAGAGGCTGCGGACGCTCGGAGCTTAGAAACGTAGCAGGTGTTGGTATGATGTAAGAGGTTGATTGTGTGCATCTGCATTCACATGCAAGTCATGTGTTGTGTACTATAATCACAAATGGTACGAAAAACACCGAATCAAACCTCTGGAAAGTAATATAGAACCTGATATATATATGATCAAGCAATTGGCGCAATTAGTTGCTACACGCAATTTTCTAAGAGCCTGAGCTTCAGCGGCAATGGCGCAGTAGCGTTTGTAGGCCTAGAATTTTGGCTAGTGAAGTTTGGGCTGAGAACGGCAAGCAGCAAATAGCAAGCAAACAGAGGTGCGTGGTCCGTGCTCCTCAAGCTTCTCTCGTGGGAGACGCGCCGCCACCACTCTGGCAATTTGTCCAGCCAACGTATCCGCCATAGCTTTTTGCGATCCTGCCTTTCCAGCATCTTCCGTATCTCTTTTTCTTTGTAGGACTGGAGTTTGGCGATCTAATTCCTTGTGTCCCTTTCATAATTACCACCGCTTCCTCGCCTCAAGCCACACCCCTTTGCGACTCACCACCACCTGGAGCGACGACCGGACAAAGTGCGATGAAGCTGATGGTGATCTGGTAGCTCTCACTCTCACTTCAGATGCGCTCGCGACAAATCCATCGAGCTCGATGCAGTGACTCTACAATCTGAAGCTCGCTAGAGCCAGGCTGCTCACCAACTCTCCCCGCTCCTCAATCTCTCTCTGACTCCAGTCGCTACCGCGGCCATGGCTGCGTTTATCAGCGGCTCCAACTCGACTCCAGAAATGGAAGACCAGGCGTTATCGCAGCATCCCCTGCTAGACGGGCGAGATGGATTACCTCCCATCGAGGACCGGCCGGTGCTCGGATATTTCGTTATCAAGCAGGAGGTCAGCCTTGAGGTCAACTTTCGAGATCGACGCATCGATGGCACGACAGACATTTTCATAGTGACTTTTACGGATAGGGCTTCTGAAGAAATCCTTCTCGATGCTGCGCAGTGCGAAATCGACACAGATAATATTACGCTTACCGAAATGCGAGAGGTACAAGGAGAGCCTGTTGAAGGGCAGAAGCGCAAGGTGACGGCCGAATACCGCGATCCGTATCAGAAGCTGGCGCACCCCAAGGGCTGGAACTGGCGGGCTGACCATCATGATCTCCGCCGTATCCGCGCTCGTTCGGTCTTCCACAGCCGCAGGACGGACGTGCCCGCCGAAAATAGAGAATTCGAGGGTTGTACGCCCGTCTATGGCTCGTTGAAGGTGAATCTTCGCAGCAAAGGAGAGCAAGAACGCCCGAGGTTGATCATCAGAAAATCGACACTGAACCTGGATAGCCTGGAAAAGTCTCACAAGCAATTCAAGATTACTATACCATTTACAAACAAAAACCCGAGGGATGGCCTGCATTTTGTTGGCGTTGACCCGCTGGATAACCGATTTACACACATGTATACTCGCCATTCGATCCAGCCAGGAACGGCGTGCTGCATTTTCCCCTGTGTCGACGACCATGGCGCCCGGTGTGACTGGAGGATATCCATCAAGTACCCCCGAACTCTTGGCGATGCCCTTCAGCAGGCTCTTGCAACGCAAAAGGACGGGCCATCCCACAATGGCGTTGACAAGTCTCAAGTCGATGGCCATGATCTCCACTTCAAGCTGGCTGAAGAAGATAAGCTGCGGGAAATGTCCGTGGTCTGCTCTGGTTTCCTAATGGAAGAGACCACAGACCCCGACGACGACCACAAGAAGATTATGATATTTGAGCCAGAGAAGCAAGTCTCGGTACAAAAGCTTGGGTTTGCCATCGGCCCCTTTGAGCATATCAATCTCTCTTCAGAGTCACGAACCGAAGAAGATGAAGTGAAGCTTGGGATGAGCGCACTGAAAATTCACGCATACTGTTTGCCTAACCGGGCAGACTGGGTTCGCAATACTGCCGCCGCCTTAACCATGGCTGCTGATTTCTTTACCTACACATTTGCCAAGTACCCCTTTGGCAATTTCAAGCTATGTTTCCTCGACGACATGGTGGAGGACACAACGGTGCTGCATTCCTTGGCTTTTATCAGCAACCGACTCCTGTACCCCGAAGACATCATCGATCCAGAAATTGAGACGACGAGGAAACTTGTTTACACTCTAACATCTCAATGGATAGGGATCAACATGATCCCGAATACGCGAAACGATATGTGGCTTGTGATTGGACTAGCTCATTATATGACGGATCTCTTTATGAAAAAGCTCTGCGGCAACAACGACTACAGGTTTCGGATGAAAATGTTGGCGGATAAGCTTGTAGAGACTGATATTGGCCGACCCTCTCTGTCGAATCTTGGGCATAGCCTCCACCTTGGCGAATTTGAGATGGAGTTCATGGCCTTGAAAGCACCTATCGTGTTTTTTATTCTCGACAAGCGGCTCAGCAAAGCATCTGGTGGCCACGGATTGACTCGCATCCTCCAGAAACAGCTGACCAGGGCTCAGATTGAAAGCAGTGATAAATTTCTCATTCTTGACTCGGAAAAATTCAGGGCCACATGTGAGAAGGCTGCCAAATACCGCCTCGAAAGCTTTTGGAATCAGTGGATATACGGCTCAGGCTGTCCGAGATTCGACGTCAAGGCTAAATTCAATAAGAAGAGACTCTGCGTGGAGTTGATGTTGATACAGACGCAGCAGCAAACCATCAAAAAGACCGAACTCAGTAAAGATGACTTCTTTCGAGCTATCAAAGAACGAAGGGCGGATCTTAAGATTGGTGAAACACAGCCATTGTTCACTGGACCCATGACTATCCGGATCCATGAAGCCGATGGCACCCCTTACGAGCATATTCTAGAGATTCGAGAGGATGCTGCGCGTTCTACGAAATTCGAAATCCCTTATAATACGAAATATAAGCGATTGAAGAGAACACGCCGTATGAAAGAGAAGCACAACGTAGGCGCAAGTATGGAGATACCCGAAAATACTGATGATGCTCTACTATACTGCCTCGGAGACGTCCTGCAGAGCCCAGAGGATCTCCGCGACTGGGAACTGATAGAATGGGACCCAGAAACCGAACGGAAAATGGATCAAGAGTCATATGAGTGGATTCGCGTTGATGCCGACTTTGAATGGGCGTGTAGCATGAACAGAACTCTTGAGCCATACATGTATGTGTCTCAACTGCAGCAAGACCGGGACGTTGTCGCCCAGCAAGATGCCATGTTGTATCTGTCGACCGGCCCCCTTCATCCGATTGCCTCTGGATTCCTTGTGCGAACACTTGTTGATCGTCGTTATTTCCACGGCATCCGGACTATGGCAGCAAAAGCCCTGACCAGGCAGGCCAACATCAAGGACATTCCGATGCTGGGGCTCCGGCAGTTGATGCGGGCTTTTCGCGACATGTTTTGTTATGACCAAACAAATCAGCCTCTTCAAAACGACTTCTCTGACAAGAGGCAGTACAATGTCCGGTGTTCAATCATCAGAGCCATCTCTGAGGTTAGAGATGGCACAAATTACTGTCCATTCGAGGCCCGACAGTTTATTTTAGACCAACTGCTCTTTAACAACAACGAGAACAACCCGTATTCTGACCATTACTACATAGCTTTGCTGGTTGAAGCGCTGGCTACGTCGCTTATTCCTGCCCAGGCAGACGAATGGTTCAAGCGACAAGTCAAAATTCCCACCGAAGAGGAACACCGGTTTCTTGAGGAGGCAATGGAGCAGATTGAACGAGTCCTCAGACGTGATGAGTGGACGCATTCGTACCAGAATATTTGGACCATTGCAGGCTTGGATGCGAAGCAGCGCCTCATGAAAGCAGAAGTGATACCCATCAACTACGCCGAATTTGGCCAGTATCTGCTGGATGGAACAAACGATCTGATTCGCATCAAGTGTTTTGAGGCTCTAATCGATCTTGGGGCACTGATGGACCCGACGGTCTTCACTTTCCTGTTCTACTCTTTGATGACGGATCGATCACCCTTTGTTCGTGACAAACTAATTCAGGCGGTGGCCCGGGGGCTTGCTGCCATTGCATTCGGCGAACACTCAAAGGCTGTTAAGAATGAGCCTGCCCAGGATGAGGCGGATGCTTTGCTGCTTATCCAAGACAGTGCCGAGGAAGTTGCTGCCAGAAAGGAAAAGTTTGCTCGAAAAGAAAATCTAGACGCTGCGCTGAAAGCTCTGAGGAAGGAAATGGAAGAGACGTACAACGGTGATGAGAGGCATTACAGCACCGCCATGCGTAAGGCGCTGGACCACCCTAGTCTGGGGCGGGCTGAGATTGCATCGCTGCTTGATTTGGCAGCTATGATGTTTGAGGAGGCGAGAAGCTGGGTGCTCACGCTCAACTTGCCCAAGGGCTGGAAGGTGGAGCGCCCTGTGGTTCAGCTTTCGGACAGAGTAAGTTATTGCATTATTTTCCCTTCTTTACTATGACAGACGGATCATCTGACTCTCAATAGCTCATGGTGAACTTCAAGTCTTATTATAAGACCAAGTTGAAGAATGCAGTGCCTGCACCACGAACTCCTGCGCCTGAGGTCAAGTTGCCACCTCCTTTGCCAAGATCATCATCTATCAAGATCAATACAAAGGCCGTGCAGCCGCCGCAGCCACAGCCACTCTCACAGCCATCTCAACCGGCGCGACCTGCAGCTATTCCCAAGCCAACGCCTCCTGCAGACACTATAGTTGCGGCTCCAGGGGTCTCTCGTCCTCCGAATGGCACTAACTCGCTTCTGAAAACTGGCGTCAAGCTCGAATCTCAATCAGGAGTACTGGCCAAACGGCCTCGGCCAGAAAAGGGTGACCAAGTATCAACACCAAAGAGACCCAAAGTGGAAGGGCCGTCATCGAACTTTGAAAGAATCACTGCTCTTCCGAAGAAGCGGCGCATCGTCACTCTCAGAACATCCAACCCAAAGCGACTCGCTGTCATTCTTGGTCATACAAAGACTCTTTCTTCTATTCCTAGCAGGACGGCTTTGCCTTCTGCGGCTCCCAAGGAACAGCCAGCACTTGGCTTGGCTAAGGATATCAATGCTTTGAAGCCTGCACGCAAACCGCTGCCTTCTGGAGACATAGTCAGGAAGCCTTTGCCAATGGGTGGATCGTCTTCGAGTCTCTCGAGCCTCGGAGGTTCTCCAACGACGACTAGTAAGATTTTTGCGAAGCATCGTCCCCCAATGCCTGGGCCTAAAGCGCCTAGCAAATCCCCCAGCAAGTCTCAGTCTCCGAGCAAGTCGGCCACTCCGCCGGTGCCCAGTCAACCAGCGGCAGCAGCCCCAGCACCTGTTCCAAGCGCACGTCCCAAGATCAAGATTATCAGAAAGCCTCAGCCAACTCAGGCTCCTCCTGCGCCATGAAGCAGAGTTGCCTGTCTGGACGAAGAACAATGAAAAAGCGTCATTGAAGAAGTTGCATAAAAGAATGGAAAATGGGGAGCATTTGGAAGCTGGCATCCTCGGATATAAAAAAGGAAAAGTGAAGTAAAGGGGAGAAAAAAAAAAAAAAAAAAAAAAAAAGAACGAAAGAAATAATCAATTCTACGAGAGGGTTCTCGTTTTCTTCTACGCTTGGGAGGTGATGAATTTTTACGCATTGATACCTTTCTTTTTTTCTTCTTCTTCTTTATTCGTATTCTCTTTCTCTCTTCTGAGAGGAGAGTACCTCGATTTGTATTTACTAGCATTATCATGGCGTTCGGGAAGGGAAAGGGGATGGAACGTATGAACGACTTTTCACAGTGCTCTATGGGAGTCGGGACGGTCATGAAGACGACAGTTAAATTTAGGATGGGACGAGATATAGGTTAGGAGGAGGGGTTTAATACACGTCTTTGATAGAACAGTAATAACCCTAACAAACTTGATCTTAAACTGATGTGAAGAAAACTTGATCGGTGCATGCTCTTGGTTCTGTCGCTGGTTCTTCGTGTCAAGACTCGTTGCAGAAAAGTTACATGTACGATTTCAAGTCCATGGGTATACTTGTAGCTCATGGGCATAACGTGTATTATCATTGGCAGTGGCCCATGTGTCTGTCTATCTTTATAGGGTATATAACAAACATGGGCTGTAGCTGAAAAGCGTTTCCGACGACTGACAAGACATGCTCAATCTTATCTTGTAGCTAAAAAAAAAAATCAAACCTGCCGCCGCTCTAGATGTAGAGTTGGTTAAATGGTTTACTCTTGAACAAACCGTTTTATGCTTTGACATCTTCCTCCCTGCCCCATCGTGCAGTCTCGTCGCCATCTTTCCATTCCCGCTCAACGTAGCCAATCTGCTGCTTGACTTTTTGAACCGTCTCCTTGTCACCAGTATTCTTTCCCGAATTATCACTTTTAAAAGTAAGTATACAAGTCATTTCGCATAGCTGAGGAACAAAAAACTAACCTGATTTTGACAGCTGGCCGACCAGCAGCTGAGCTGAGCTTAATGACAATGTTCAGTGGCACTGACTTGGTTCCAGTCGTAAGGTGCGTGAAATCGTTTGTTAAGAAGGTGCCGACACCGAAAGATGGCTGAAAGCCGTACTTTTGAGAAATTTGAAGATACTCCAAACAGCTATCGATGTTCAATGAGTCAGAAAACACGAGCGTCTTCTTATCTTTGATGCCTTGCGCATCGTAGTAATCGCGCAGCAGCTTGACGTATTCGGCGGGATCTCCGGAGTCCTGTCGCACTCCGGCAAACATCTCAGCATACGTCTTCATGCTCCCGTCAGCCTTCTGGAAGACTTCGGGGCTGAAGCCGCCCTCGACCGGGCGGATGGGCAGGCTAAAGGCCCTGAGGAATTCTTGTGTGCCAAAAGTGTCTGTCAGAGCAATGGTCAAGTTGGGGCCGAAACAGCTGACCCAGTGACGAAGAGCCTCTTCGGTTGCCTTGGTATAGTCGTTGGTGATGGCAGCGATTCCCATAAACCACTCATGGGCCACGGTACCGACAGGCGGGATGCCGAAGCGCATGGCCAAGTGCACATTGCTCGTGCCAGTGAGCTTTCCAGGGAAGCCCTTTGCAGCCGCCTCCTTTGATGCTTTGACTAATCCGCGAAATACCAGTGCTTGGGTGTGGTAGTCACGGCGTCTTCGGGTGCCGAATTCGGAAGTGGTGCATCCAGCTTCAAGAAGGCGTAGACCCTTCTCAAAGGCCTTTTCTTCTTGTCCTTCGTAGTTCCAGTCTGTGTCGATGAAGCGGAAATAAGCCTCAGAAGTAAGCGCTAATATAGGAATCTCATAGAGAATCGTGTCGGACCAGGTGCCCTTGATCTCCATGTGGACGTCGCCAACATCCGAGTCAGCGCCCGTGTCGTCTCCAACGGGGGTGAATGTCGTGAGAACCTGCTCCCGGGGCCGCAGCCGAAAGTCCTTGAGGAATTCGAGATAGTCCGAAGTTAGGTACTTGCAGTGCTCCTGCAAGAATCGATACTCCTCGTCAGACAGGGAGATATTGCCGAGCTCTGTTAGGTTACGTCAGTATACACGCAACAAACGCTTGACAAGTAGCATTGCGCAACACTGCTTCGGAGAACAAAATAGCACATACTGCGGATCTGCTCCTCTAGCCATTTGAAAGCAGCCCGGGAGAGCTTCTTGTCGGGGGTTCTGTTGGTGAAAGCGTAGGTCACAGGAACGTCCTTGAAGAACTTGAAGACGGCACATTGCATCGTCAGCTTATACAAGTCGGTGTCTAGGAAGGAGATGACTCCCTCCGGGAAGGGAGAAGAGCTGTTGAAGTCCATGGCTGGAGATAAAAGAAAAACGAGAGAGAGAGTGCTATGGCGCAGCGATGGTTATTGAGGAGGAATGATTCATCAAGGTCCTTTAGCACCTGGGTAGTTGCCGGAAAAGTGTTTTGGGTTAAGTTTAGTCTATTCAGCTACACTGGCGGGGCCGCTCAAGAGTTGAAAGTTACTGCTGATAAATTAGGAACTGGCCACCGTTAATCCGAAATGATACCGCTTGGCGCCCCGTGGTTCTGGACCGAGTCAAGATGCCGAGTTTGCGCGAGAGATTTTACTTCAAGTTGTTTCAGGGTGCTGCCTACTAAGCTTGCTACAGCCTTTGTCTTCACATCTATGTACTACTAGTAGTATTGACGTACCAAGGTCTACTACTACCTGAAATAGTAGTAACACGCCTAGAGCACATTAGCGGGCAAATATTGCGTGGTATTTGAGATAAATCAAAAGGAATCATGTCTAATTTTCACTAAATCTTGGGTGAGAGTACAGCAACATGATCCAATTCCCTAAAGAAACTATTTCGATCAATATTAATAATCCGAAACTGGCCGTATGCATGAACTAAACGCTGGACACAATCAACTGGAAAGTCTCTCCAGGGTCCTCTGGTGGTTATTTGCACGCCCCATGATATCATGCGGCGCCGAATTCCGCTGTGCCAGATGGTGATAAGGGAACAACAATGATCCGGGCCTTCAAACAGAGCTAAAAACCTCCTGCCAGCAATGAATTCCGCTCTAGAGAGCTTATCAGCACGTGATGAGGAAGCCTCCGCGGCACGCCCAGGCGATGGCTGTCAGATCTCGTCACCCTTTGAATTCGGAGCTACCCAGGTTTGCACCGGTACAAAATTGTGTGCCCTCCAGAGATTTTTTTTGTTGTTTGCTATCGCCGTGTCTTTCTTCTGATCGAATCTTGTCTTGGGGCTTGAGCTTCCATGTAGGAGCACATCGGCTCAGCTGTGCCCATAAGCTGTAAGTCGTTTCTTTCTTCTGCTCTCGCGCGACAAAAGAGATCTAGCCGAGCAATCTCCTGAGCCGGCTGTGAGGTGTGGATGGGCAAACATTAGCAGATTGCTGTTACTATTCGCCGACGTGGTTCTCCAAGAGAGAGCACGTAAATACTGCCTTCTTCTGCTCGATATCGCCTTCAGCTCTCTCTCGTTTTGAATTTTGCTAATTAAAATCCTTGTCGGCAGATCAGCATGAACAGCCAGAATCTACACGGCCACGGCGGCAGCGCGCCGTACGACCGAGAGCGCGATATGGATGAACGGCATCGCGCCATCCAACAGCACGAAGAAATGGCTCGCCGCGACCAAGAACGAGACAGAGAGCGCGAGCGAGAACGAGACGGCGAACGTTACCCGCCGGCACCGCACCAGAGCAGCGCCGGCTCAATTCCCATTCACCAGCCGGTGGCCTCGCGGATCTCCGGTGCCATACACAGTCCCGGAGGGCTGCTCGCGAATCATAATGGCAACGCGCCGCCCATTCCGCTCGGCGCCCCGTCGGGACCGCTGGGTAACTTTGGCGGGCCTTTGCAGGGCGAGCATGGACGGCCGATCCAGCATGGCGGACCGGGCGGTGCCAACGGGCAACACCAGATGTTCGCATCGATTTCACATACACAAGCACCTCCCAACGGCTCTCAGGCGGCGTCGGGCGGCGGTATCTTCGGTGGGCCTTTACAGCCGCAACACCAACAAGAGGGAGGACGCGGAGGCCAACAGAATGCGTCGATGGTTGGCGTGGCTCCTGGTGGGCACCAGATTCCCGGTGGCATCACTCAGGGTCAGCAGCCTATTCTGAATGTAAGTGGCTGAATTTTCCTTCTCCATACATGTCTGAGTTTATACCTTTTTTTTTCCCCCTCCCGTTGTTTGAGTAGAGTGAACGCAAAGTCAAGTGAATGGCCTTGCAAGCCTGCAGGTGGCTTTGGAGTGGCAGCCAGCCGCTGGGGAGATAAACAAACGGCTTTCAGATGTGATTCACTCTTGGGTGCTCGCATATTTCTTCCCCTCTTTTTATCAGTATCAGCCTCGTTTGCTTCCCTCCGTCTTTTCTGGATAGAGGAACGCCCATTTTCTTTTTCTTCCTTCTTTGCCTCTGCTGCCTACCCGCCCCCGCCTAGCAGTCACATATGGATGCACTGTAACGGCTGCATAAACACACCACTACCTTGGCGCTGCTGTTACACAAGCCTGAACGCGAGCCCAAATCGAGCGCGAGGATGGATAAGCTACGACAGTATCCCGCAATGGCCATCACACTGCCATCCGGCCGCCCACTGGCCAGTGTCGTTGATCCTGTGGGACTTCAAACCATGGCCTTCTTCGATTTTCCAGCTGGGACACGGGAAGTAGTCACTGCTTTCGTTGCTGGCGGCGAGCGTTTAATCTTGGCCTGTTGCGATGACACTAGGCTCTGGGGCTTCTACCATCATTTTCATGTGCCGTTGAATCTACTTCATTTGATGCTTCCGTTGCTCAGTCGCTGATATTTCTGATCGTCTAGGATGCTCTCACCTATCTCGACCAAGTCAAGGTGCAGTTTCACGACCAGCCCGACGTTTATAATAGATTCCTCGACATTATGAAAGATTTCAAAAGCCAAGCGTATGCAACTCATAGGCATTTCTGTAGCTTTCAGACGCTGACATGCACCTAGTATTGATACACCCGGTGTCATTAACCGTGTTTCTGAGCTGTTCGCTGGCCACCCAAATCTGATCCAAGGCTTCAATACGTTTTTGCCTCCTGGATATAGAATTGAGTGCGGAGCCGGTAATGACCCGAATACTATCCGAGTCACTACCCCCATGGGAACCACAGTCCAGTCCATCGCTGGACGGGGGCCACAGCCTGAGGGACATGGACTTGCTGTTGGAGGCGGCCAGCCATTATTCCCTGAGCGCGGAAACCAATGGCAACAAAGGCCTCAGCACAATATTGAGAGCCCAGAGGCTACCTTTAGTACTCCGGTGCAGAATGGCGCAAATTTGTTTGTCCAGGCAGCAACCCAAAGCGGCGCGTTTGAAGGTCCAGGAAGTCACCAGCAACGCAATCCTTCCCAGATGCAGGGAAATACAGGCCCGCCTAGCGGACCAAATGCAAGGAATGCCCACACTCCATTGCCTACATCCGGCCCTGGTGCATCTAATGGCGGTGCGGCTAACCCAGCAAATATGGAACGTCGTGGTCCTGTTGAGTTTAACCACGCTATCAGCTATGTAAACAAGATCAAGGTAAGCACCCGCCGTTGAGGTGTCTATCTAAGCTGTTGACTAATAATCCATCTGAAAGAACCGCTTCCAGGATAAGCCAGAGATCTATAAACAGTTTCTCGAAATCCTGCAGACTTATCAAAGAGAACAAAAGCCGATACAAGATGTCTATGCTCAAGTGACTACCCTCTTCAACTCTGCACCTGATCTCTTAGAGGACTTTAAGCAGTTTTTGCCAGAGTCTGCGGGCCAAGCCAGAGCACCGCCAGGCCGCCCAGAAGATGGCACCGCTGCTGGATCTGCACACACCCCTCAGCCAGGACTGAGAGATGGACAGAAGATGCCTCCTTTGGGGAGCTTTGCGCCACCAGTCAGCGCAGGCAAAGATACCAAGAAACGGCCACGCACTGACAAGCAGACCCCTACTCCTGGTGCCCTTCTCCCGGAACCTCCCGTTGCGACCCGAATTCCTCCTCAGAATTTGAACGGTAGCAAGCGACCGAAGCTAAGTCATGCTAGAGGCAGCGGAGACGCTGGTTCCATCGAGCCTACCCTTACGCCTGTCATGCCTGAGCCTTATCCTCCTCGCTCTCCCGCTACATCAAATCAGGAGGAAATTGCCTTCTTTGAGAGGGTTAAGAAGTTCCTTAGCAATCGGTCTGCGATGAACGAGTTTCTCAAACTCTGCAACCTTTTTAGCCAAAACATCATCGACAAGAACACTCTATATCACAAAGGTGCTCTTTTCATCAGCGCAAACCCAGAGCTGATGACTTTTTGGAAAGCCTTTGTCGGCGTCGACTCTCAAGATGTGGTTATCGACAATAGACCAGCGCCGCCGCTTGAGAAGGTCTCTCTGAGCAATTGTCGTGGCTACGGGCCTAGCTACAGGCTCCTCCCAAAGAGGGTAAGTTATCAGAATAGATGCCGAATTTTTAAATTATTTCATCCCTGGCTAACAGGTGCTTCACCATAGGAACGACTTAAGCCTTGTAGTGGCCGCGATGAGCTCTGCAACTCGGTTCTAAACGACGAGTGGGCTTCGCACCCAACTTGGGCCAGTGAGGACTCCGGATTTGTTGCTCATCGTAAAAATCAGTTTGAAGAGGGCCTTCACCGTATCGAAGAGGAGCGCCACGATTATGATTTTAACATTGAAGCCAATCTGAAATGCATTCAACTCCTGGAGCCTATTGCTCAGCAGATGCTTGCAATGTCGCCATCTGAAAGAGAGGCGTTCCACATGCCCTCTGCTCTTGCCGGCCAAAGCACCTCCATATTCAAGCGCATTTGCAAGAAGATTTATGGAGACCGCGGCATCGACGTTGTCAATGACATGTACACGCATCCGTTTGATGTGATACCCGTACTTTTGGCTCGCATGAAACAAAAGGACGAAGAGTGGCGATTCTCTCAACGAGAATGGGAAAAAGTGTGGTACGCTCAAACGCATAACATGCACCTCAAGAGTTTGGATCACATGGGCATCCTCGTCAAGTCAACGGACAAGAGAAACCTGACGGCGAAGCATCTGGTGGATGTCATCAAGACCAAGCACGAGGAGCAACGTCGCGAGCGCATTCTCAAGGGGAAGGCGCCTCGCCACCAATTTGTTTGGGATTTCAAGGACAAGGACGTTGTTCTCGATCTTTTGCGCCTCATGATGCTCTACAGCATGCACAATGGTCAGCACAGCGGCCAAGAGAAGGAACGTATCCTGGACTTTTTTGAGACGTTCGTCCCGGCCTTTTTTGATCTCCCAGAGGACATTGTCCAGGAGAGAGTCCCAAAGATGCAACCCGACTCTGGCGAAGAGGAGATTGAAGACCAGACGCCGGCTGAATTGACCAACGGCCGCAGTCGCCGCAATGGAAAGAAGGGCGATCTCCTTAGAGGGGTCCTCGACCCTGGCCGAAACGGCAGCAAACCACGAAACCAGAAAGAGGACAGCGCGGCCTCTGGCAGCAAAGAGACCACCCCTGAAGTTGGATCTGCCAACGAAGAAGAGATGGCCGATGTTAATGACGACGCCGCTGTCACTGAGGTATCGAATGAGCGATGGATGCCTACTATCCCTAAGCCAGTGGTCGTTGGTGACAGCGATAATGCTCTCCTTGACGCTGATGGAGAGCTCAAAGCGGACGGCTTCTTCACTCGCCCGTGGTACAACTTTTTCTGCAACCAGACCATGTTTGTTTTCTTCAGCATCTTCCAAACAGTATACTCTCGGCTCCTAGATATCAAGGACAGCAAAGACGCTGTTGCTTTTGCGATTGATCGACTCAACAAGCCAAAGCCTGCTAGAGATCTAGGTTTTACAGAGAACCACATGACATTTTTTGATCCCAGCGAAGAGCCTTCTAAATTTTGGCCCAAGACTCTGGAGCTTATCGAGGACTATATTACAGGAGAAATCGATGAAAACCGATACCAAGATGTCATGCGGCACTATTATTTGAAGAATGGCTGGAAGCTGTACACTATTCAAGATCTGCTCAAGACACTTTGTCGTCTGGCTCTGACCTGCAAGAGTCTGGACGCTAAAGAGAAGACACCAGATCTTATTCAGCAGTATCTGCTGAGCCGAGAAAAAGAAGAGACTAGTTATCAGACTGAGATAAGCGCCAGAAAATTTGCAGAGAAGTGTGTTAAGGATGGTGATCTGTTTGTTGTCTGCTGGGTAAGTTTTCTGTCATTTACCTTCTTTTGTCACCCCTACAACGGCTAACGCTCGAACCTAGTTCCCTCAGAAGTCAGAAGCCACCGTTCGATGGCTCCAGCGGGACGAGACCACTTTCTACATGGATGAGATGCAACTCCGTGAGAGGTGGCAATATTACATCTCCTCTTTCATTCGCGTTGAGCCTACCGAGGGTGTTGCTCGATCGAAGATGAAGAAGGTAGTTCTCACTCGTAACCTACCATCTGGAGAGTCTGACAACGATGAGGATGGCATCCCTAAGCCGGTATCATACAAAGAGAGCCTTACAGTCAGTATCTGTCTCAAGAGCTCCAAAATGATCTGGGCTCCCGGCACCTCCGAGTACTTCGTTTACGACCAGGCTCCCAGGACTAAAGAGCAACGCGAACATCGCGAGAAGCTCACCAAGGCTACGAGCAGTTTCCGTGAACGAAAGCTTCTCGAAAAGATGGTGCACAACCCAGTCTGGGCCAAAGATATGAGCCCCGAGGAAGTTCAAGAGATCAATGGAAATTTCCGCAGGTGGATGGACGAGGGAATCCCTCCAGCTGGTTCTAATGAGGACGTGGACATGGATTAGGAAACCTCTCTGACCAGTTCTAATGAGGACGTGGACAGGGATTAGGAAATCTTTCTGACCGGTTCTAATGAAGATGCGGACAGGGATTTGGACAACCAACCCTTTTTTCCACTCTTCTGATCTTGACGTCTTTTTTTTCCCCTCTCCCATTCTCTTTTTCAGTCAGAGAAAGAGAATCATATTTGGCATGCTTCGAGCGGAATTGGGTTACGCCTTTTGATTTATACATTATATCCCCCCCTCCCCCAAGTTGGCTGCGACTTCAGTAAACGAAAAGGGAGAAGAATAAAAAAAGGGACACCTTTCCAACTTTTGGGGACAAAAAGTACAGCATACGATGCGAGCACAACAAAAAAAAATTATCTGAACAGAAAAATTAACTGGCACGAAGTTCTAATGGAATTGATATTCGACGCGGAGTAGGTGGCAAAAGGGAGGGTAGGCTGCGTGCTGGTAGTATATCTTGCAGCGTACTTTTTTTTCTCTCTCTTTCTCTCATTCTTTTCTATATGGGAGTGCTAGTTTCTGTATTTTACGTCTTGCTTTTGATTGTTTTTTTCTCAAACCCCAAGTACGGATATTGGGGATTTTCTTTTTATCCTTTGGTAGCTCTATGCAGTACTATAGCTTGAATTGACGAGGATTAAGACTAAGAGGGCGATAGTTCGTTGCTTCAGTAGAGGTGATGTGAGATTGATAAAAGGCTATTGAACCTGTTTTAATCCGCTTTATACAAGAAATAGAAACATAGTGTGACCTAAGAGGGGGGCTGCTTCTTTGAACACTTGAAAAATTGCTCATATTTAAAATTAAATGTTACTTTTTTATTTATTTTATATCCCTAGCCTATTATCCAACTGTGGCTCAGCCTACTTTTACGTATGGCATTATATATCGCTGGTCCCTAAATGTATATGCTTCCTCCAAGCCTTTCTATCTCGCTTTTATTATTCAGCTCATGTATTCATAATGGTATTTTGTTTTGTTATAATTTTGATGCCTCTGGATGAGAAGCTGGTTCAGATGTGGGTAGTCACTGCAGGTTCTCGATGACCAGGGCAGAGGCACCACCGCCACCGTTGCAGATACCGGCAACACCAATCTTGCCCTTCTTCTCTGCCAGAACTGAGGTCAGGGTAGAGAGGATACGGGCACCGGAGGCACCCAGAGGGTGGCCGATGGCAACTGAGCCGCCAAAGACATTGACCTTCTCGGGGTTGAGGTTGAGGAGCTGAATGTTGGCGAGGGCAACGACGGAGAAGGCCTCGTTGATCTCGTAGTAGTCGATATCATCGGCAGTCAGACCAGCGTGCTTGATGGCCTTGGGGATGGCAGCAGCGGGAGCAATGGTGAATCGCTCAGACTCGCGCTCTGCATCACCCCAGCCGAGAATCTTGGCAATGGGCTTGAGGCCGAGCTCCTTGAGCTTACGCTCGGAGACCAGAACGACAGCGGCAGCGCCGTCGTTCAAGGGAGCGGCGTTGGGGGCAGTGACGGTACCGGTGCCGTCAGTCTTGAAAGCCGGGCGCATGGCCTTGAGCTTGGCCTCGTTGAGGTTCTTGACCTCGTCATCTCGGTCAATGGTGACATTGGGCTTGCCACGGCCACCAGGAACCTCGACAGGGACAATCTCCTTGAAGAGGCCGGCCTCGGTGGCAGCCTGAGCCCTCTTGTAGGTGTTGATGGCATATTCGTCCTGGGCCTCGCGGGTGAGCTTGTGCTCATCAGCGCAGAGCTCGGCCTGAAGACCCATGTGCTCCTTCTTGAAGGAATCGATGAGACCGTCCTTCAGAACACCCTCGACGAGAGTCTGGTCACCGTACTTGGCGCCGGTGCGCAGGTTGGGCAGGTAGTGGGGAGTGTTGGACATGGACTCAGAGCCGGCAGCCACCACAATGTCGTTGATGCCAAGCATGATGTTTTGGGCACCGATAATGACCGCCTTCAGGGATGAAGCGCAGACTTTGTTGACAGTTGTGGTAATGACGTTCTTGGAGAGGCCAGCGCCGATGGCGGCCTGACGAGCGGGAGCCTGGCCCAAGCTAGAAGAAGAATATGTATGAGCATCCATGTTTGATCGGGCCGTGGTTCGAAGGATTTGGGATTCGGCTTACTTGGCAGAGAGGACATTGCCAAAGAAGACCTCTTCGACGTCTTCGGGCTTGATGCCAGAGCGCTCAACGGCTCCTAAGAGGCTGTTAGATTCGGATACATGTAGCAGGCATCAAGGAGGAAATAGACAAACCCTTGATAGCGGCAGAACCAAGCTGGGTGGCAGACAGGCCCGACAGAGAGCTGAATTGCGGTTTTAGCACCAACGTTGTACGAACCAGAGAGCAGCAGCAGTTTCTTACCCCAAGAAAGAACCAACGGGGGTTCTGGCGGCAGAGACGATGTAAACGGGAGGAAGGCCAGACATCTTGACGGTGTTGTTTGGAAGACTGGAAGGATGGAAAAGAAGAGGAATGAAGAAAAGGGGTGGATTAAGTATGGAGAGGTAAGAAAGTAAGAAAGATGGAGAGGTCCAAGGGGTATATATACCACTAGTGGTGCTGCCCAACAGATTAGATTAGCAGCAGGCAAGGTGGCGTAATTGAGGCTTTGGACGCGATGGAGGATGCAATTGAATGATCTTGATACGGAAATGGGTGTGGACGAGGGTATGAAAATGTCGCAGGGTTGAGACTGGAACACTTGATTGCGAATGCGACAGAACTGTTGGATCGTGCAAAAACGCGAGCCGTGAGCCAGGTACCAATGGAAGCATTCAGGGCCCTGATTCTGGGTTCCTGATGCCGAGTGACGGCGGAGAGGGGCACATTTTTTCTTGACCCACGGTCGGCTCTTGGACCCCGCCAAGGTACCGGGTACATTCAAAAGAGGAACGCTGGAATCAAGCATTTGGCGCTACAGGTGCTAGCTTTTAGGCAGACCGTAGCTGTGATTTGGCTAGTAGCTTCACCGCTCCACGCCGCAATTGCCATGTTGGGCAGTAAGTCAGTTCAAGCCACATTGGATTTACAGCTTCTATCAGCAGAGTTGAAGCATGAAATTCAGAGCATACAAGTATAGAGTGCGCAGTGCAGCGCAGCTGCCTACTGGATAATGAGAGCTGCTGATAAATCCCACCTTCTATCCCCAATTCATGTAAATTCGGTATCAGATGGACATAAAGGTTGTTGTAGCATTCACCTCATCGCGATACACATGGATGCGATTGCGCTAAATGCGAGCCTCCGTATCCGTATCCGTAAACTTCAGATCCTTCCGATAGCACAATGTCGCTCGTCACAGGGATAATTTTAATTATTGTAATCACCAAATACTATTAGTACTGCACAAATGTAAGATTAATCTTACTTATTGACCCAACAAGCCAACTTGAGGCGCATCAAGTACTTGTATCATGATCAGAGAAATGCGAGGTTGCTAGTGTTAGTACCCAGTACATGCTGCCTCTAAAAGCAAGACCCACAGCGATTAACCTTCGTGCCTTTCAGGAACCAGATGCTCACGATATCGGACAGAGGTCTTGATGGGTCTGGAAGTGGGAGTACTTTAATCCGAAGATGACCCCAAGTGACTCCACCCGCGATCGCGATAAGATAAGATTCGCTCAGCCTTGCAATCGCCACGTGATAAGCTCTTCAAGCTTTTGCAGCAAAAAAGTTGCTGGGGACCCGTTTTAGTGCGAGGCAGGCGGTCGGTATCGCAAGTACACGCGACTTGCGACGATACCCGTGTCTTGAGCCTTCAAGTTTGTCGCCCGCCATTGACCTTGTAATTTGGATAATCTTGGCGGCATAATGGATGACCTCTATGATGAGTGAGCTTCAACCCCCATCGCACATGCAGCTTAACATGAAATCGCCCCTAACAAGCTCATCCTAGGTTCGGAAACTTCATCGGCGAAGAGGTCGAGTCCGAAGAAGCGTCCGAGGCTGGAGATGAGGCGGCTGACTATGCATACGATGACGAGCAAGAGGAGGCACCCAGTGTGACTGGGCAAGAGCTCATGGAGCTTGACGGTAAGCTTGGTTTACAGATAGAGCGGCAGAAGAGACCAAAAGGCTGACTGAATCTCGGGCAGATGGGCCTTCGAATGCCGTCATCCTTCACGAAGACAAACAATACTACCCCACCGCCGAGCAGGTGTACGGTGCCGAAGTCGAGACGCGCGTGGAAGAGGTTGATGCACAGCCTTTAACACAGCCCATCATTGCGCCGATCGAGCAGAAGAAGTTCAACATCGAAGAGGTCGACCTGCCACCTGTTTTTTTCGACCGCGAGTTCATGGCCGATCTGATGAACTTTCCCGAGCAAACAAGGAACATTGCGCTAGCTGGCCACTTACATCACGGAAAAACCGCCTTCATGGACATGCTTGTCCTGGAAACCCATGACATCACCGACAGGCTTGATCGGAGAGTCGGCAAGAAGCGTGACGAAGCGCTGCGATACACCGACGTACACATGTTGGAGAGAGAGCGAGGAATCTCCATCAAGGCTGCGCCGATGAGCCTTGTTCTGCAGAGCACAAAGGGAAAATCACATCTGCTTCACATTGTTGATACCCCTGGCCATGTCAACTTTGTAGATGAAGTGGCAGCATCATTTAGGCTGGTGGATGGTGTGTGTCTGGTTGTCGACGTGGTCGAGGGCGTCCAGATAAATACAGAGCAAATCATCAAGCATGCTGTGCTGGAAAATATTCCCTTGACACTCATCATCAACAAGATGGATCGCCTGATTCTGGAGTTGAAGCTCCCACCAAAGGATGCTTACTTCAAGCTCAAGCACGTTGTAGAGGAGGTCAACACGGTCATTGCCAACACCGCCCCGACGAAGGCGGCTTCGAAGCGACTGAGCCCTGAGAAAGGCAATGTCCTGTTCGCCTGCACAGATATGGGATGGTGCTTCACACTGCCCTCTTTTGCCAAGATGTACACGGACACCTTTGGCGATATCAACACAGAAGAGTTTGCTAGGCGACTGTGGGGAGACGTTTATTATAACCCAAAGAAGCGAAACTTTACTCGCAAACCGGCAGAAGACAGATCAGCAAGGTCATTTGTT
The DNA here is from genome assembly GCA_030708095.1 of Trichoderma sp. CBMAI-0020. Lineage (NCBI taxonomy): Eukaryota > Fungi > Ascomycota > Sordariomycetes > Hypocreales > Hypocreaceae > Trichoderma > Trichoderma sp. CBMAI-0020. Next base: position 4,166,309 of record JAJNCI010000001.1, read on the forward strand.
CACTTCGTTCTCGAACCCATCTACAAAATCTTTACACATGCCATTAGCGACAGCCCGGAACAGCTGAAATTAGTCCTGTCTTCGCTTGGCATCGAATTGAAGCCCTCACAGTACAAAGCCGATGCCAATGTCATCCTGAAGTTGGTATGCGAACAATTCTTTGGTCCTTCAACAGGTTTTGTCGACATGGTTGTCAAGCACATTCCTTCTCCAGCTGACGGAGCACAACGACTACTGGAGCGCTACTACACTGGGCCCTTGGACACAAAGGTGGCGACCTCAATGCAGACATGCAATCAGGATGGGCCCCTGGTAGTTCATGTCTCAAAACTCTTCAATACCTCTGATGCGAAAAGTTTCTACTCTTTCGGACGTGTTCTGAGCGGCACTGCTCGACCGGGCGCCACTGTGAGAGTCCTTGGTGAAGGCTATTCTCTTGATGACGAAGAAGACATGACGACAGCCTCTATCGGCGAAGTATTCATCGCAGAGACAAGGTACAACATCTCTACGGACGGTGTCCCGGCGGGTAACTTGGTATTATTGGGAGGCATTGACAACTCCATTGTTAAAACCGCGACAATTGTGCCATCCAAACTGGAAGATGACGAGGATGTCTATATCTTCAGACCCATCGCTCATTTTACCGAATCCGTCCTGAAAGTGGCTGTCGAGCCCATTAATCCTTCCGAGCTTCCAAAAATGCTTGACGGACTCCGCAAAATCCAAAAGTCATACCCCCTCATCAACACAAAAGTGGAAGAATCTGGTGAACACGTCGTCTTGGGAACCGGAGAGCTTTACATGGACTGCGTTCTGCACGATTTACGGAAGCTGTATGCCGATATGGATATCAAAATATCAGATCCAGTAACAAGATTCTGCGAAACGGTAGTAGAAACTTCAGCAACAAAGTGTTACGCCATCACGCCAAACAAGAAGAACAAAATTACCATGGTAGCGGAGCAGCTGGAGAAGGGTATCTCTAACGACATCGAGACTGGTGCCGTGAGAATACGTGATCCGATACGGAAGACGGCTAAGTTTTTCGAAGACAACCATGGCTGGGATAAGTTGGCGGCAAGAAGCATCTGGGCTTTTGGTCCTGATGAGATGGGGCCAAACATTCTTCAGGACGATACTTTACCTACCGAAGTAAGTAAATATGGAGCCTCCATTTATTTATTTATTTATTTTTGTTTCTTTTGGTTCTCGAATTTTGCTAATGATTGTTTTCGTCGTACCAGGTCGACAAGAAACTTTTGACTACAGTCAAAGAATCTATAAGGCAAGGCTTCAGCTGGGCTACTCGTGAAGGCCCTCTCTGCGAAGAACGTATGTGTTTGATTCTCCTTTTCCAACACCAGTCCCAAGGTGAAGTAATGGACCAATTTTTGCTGACAATCTTCCCGTAGCCATCCGCAATACCAAATTCAAAGTTACGGATGTGGTATTAGCCAACGAGGCCATCTTCCGCGGTGGTGGCCAAATCATTCCCACTTCCCGAAGAGCATGCTACTCATCCTTCCTGATGGCCTCTCCGCGTCTCATGGAGCCTGTTTATAGCGTCTCTGTCACTGGCCCAGAGGACTCTTACATGGAGGTTTACAATGTGCTTGCACGGCGCCGAGGCCACGTCCTATCCGATGGCCCTGTTGCTGGCACGCCTCTCTATCGCGTCAATGGCCTCATTCCTGTCATTGACAGTTTTGGTTTTGAGACAGATTTGCGAATCAAGACCCAGGGCGGTTCCATGGTCAGTTTGGTATTCGATAGCTGGAGCATCATACCCGGTGATCCGCTTGATAGAGACCAGGTTACGAGGCCGCTTCAACCTGCCGCGGCGCAGGCTACAGCCAGAGACTTTGTGCTCAAGACCAGACGGCGAAAGGGTTTGAGTGAAGACGTCAGCGTCAAGACATTCTTGGAACCGGAATTCTACCAAAGCCTGATGGAGAGTGGAATGCTCGGCGACATCTAAGCTGGCCATCTCAATACTAATACTACCACGTGTGTTTTTTGATACATGTATGCTGTTTATGCTACTCTGTTGTATATTTTGAGCATGGAAAATAGGGACCAAGCTAGGAGCCAACAACAAGGCCGAGACAAAATATAAAGGAATAAACAAAAAAGATTTGGAATTGAGCGGCAAACGCTTCTAAAGTAGTATATACGTTGGCAAAGCGCAAAAATTTAGTTATTAATTTAATAAAGACATCAAAAAAGGTCGCCCTCCCGTTTGTGAGTGAGGCTGTGAATCTTGACCCACTCATGATTGGTGGAAGAATGGCCCATGCTGCAATACAAGTAGCAAGCCTGCCTACCCCCAAGGAACTAACAAGACTCCCCATGTTCAACTCGGTTTAAAAAGAGTTGAAAGAAGAGGAAAAAAAGCTACGGAGCATATAGGAGAAGTGCCGACGATCAGCTCTCGATAGACTGAGAGAAAAGAGGAACCATCTGCCACGGAAGAAAGCTTGTATGCAACCCTCGTCAGAGTAGGCACTTCGTATATGTACGCAACTTGTTTCTCTTTTAGCCTTTGATCCATTTCTTTCCCCCCCCACATCCCTTGACGGGGAACGGATACTGATATGCATCTAACTATTCCTACTGTAACATCGCCTTCTCGATACTGTACCCAGACAATGAAGAGAAGAAGAAGAAAAAAAGATGGGCTGATTAATTTGCGAGTCAGCAGTCCACGACGTAATAAACTCGCATAACCTTGACGCAAAAGAGAAGAAAAAATGCTACTATAAAGCGCAGCTACCCCCAAAGGAGGAACAGGCAGCGCAGAATAGGGAATAGATTGCAGCAGCGCTAAAATCCTTTCGAAGGGGGGGGCGTGGTACCTACTTCTAGGAATGGCATTTGCACGAGACAGGAGGGAAGCACATCCTAGAAGGACGATTTTAGAAGAGAAAACGCTGGCCCAAGAATAAATAGGAATGCATGCATGGCAGGGTTAACAAAAAGGCGTAGGACAAGAGCCAACAACAGCTCCCTTTTACATTTCCAGCATTGCCTACAGTGCATTGGACCCCCCTTTTGTAGGATTTTCACGAGGCCAAAAGTGGCTCGTTTGCTGACGCCAATAAAGGAACACTTGGTTGTTTTCCTTTTTTTCCTGTCTGGCTGCTGGAAAGACATGGCATGACTTGACTGGAGATGACGAGTCAACTTGAACTTCCCGTCGGGTTTTAAAGTCAGAGCCCTGGGTCTGCTTAGTAACTTGGCTGGTTTAGTTTACGATCAACACTGATGACAAGATTGCGTCTCACTGTTGCTTAGATAGTATAAGAAAGGACAACTTTGAAGAGGCAATACTAGTCCATAATATTCAAGTAACCATACAGTGAGTACGCGCGTTGTCGGCCTGATTGCATATTCAATCGGCGATTGCGGCAAATATCCCACGATCCTGGTTTCCAGCAAGGAAGCGCTCGTTTACGCATGCCCAGCAGTAGCAATCCTCCGGAAGCACCGTCATAAGCCGCAGTAAGCCAATGGCAGCCCTGGCTTCTAGAATACCAGGCTGATCCGATGCTTTCGGCGTCGTCCTCAGATCTTAACCAGATCCTTGCGCGCCTTCGTTATCGCTCACTTTTAGTCCCAAGGTTACAATGGGTTACCATCTGGCCTGATTGAACTGCCGTCCACGGTATATACAAAATTTGCTCGTCTTTGCCGGCGGCGGAGAATTGTTCGGATCCGAGTTCGTGCGGTAGATGCCCAAGCCCTATTCCATAGACAGAAGCAAGGTAGTAAATCCACCTTTACTGAAAGAGGCTCAGTTGCGCCAGGCCCCCATATTACCATCCCTGGTACTCATAGTACCGTATTGTACTTCGTAAGAGAAGAGGTGGCATTTTGGGTATTCTATCATAGCAGCTGATGTAGTATGTAGTTGTAGAAGTATAATTACTACTGCCTGATGGGTCAACAGCAAAGAGGCGTAATTTGTGCACCATGACCACGGAAGGTGGCTTCAAAAAAATTGGCCAGGCTATATCAACTCTCGCTAGTAACAAAGAAAAAGCCGACATGATTCGTTGTATGGAATCATGGAGAGTCGCATTTCCAAGTAGGAGCGCCTCTGGGGTGGGGGTGCCCATTTTCGCTCTCTCCAGGTTTACTCGCATCAAGTCTATTCGTAAACCTCCCGTTTTGGCGACGGCTAATGTTGGCGAGCGTGCTGTCTTACTCCATCGGGCGCCGTAGAGTAGCAGTAGCTGTAACGGTATCGAGTTGCTACTTCTAGGCAGCGATTTTCGACCACACTCTGCAGCCGCGCTGCATGGAGGGTCTCTCACCGTGGTCAAAGCTTTCCGGTTGCCCTCTTGGATGATGCTGACGTTTTGGCTCCGTGAAGATTTAGCTTATAAACCCTGGTAATATCAACTAAAAGCCATGTGTTGGCTGTTGACGTAGTGTCACGAGCCAAGAGCGCAGGGGATACGCTGAGGTACAGATGAGCACGAGCATCCACGTTTTTAGCCAATGCGCGGCGTAGAGAAATCTTGGCCGGTGGGCTTTCCGAAATTGGGCGACTTAATTATCTATGCAAGACTCTAGCATCTTGTCCAAGACGCTCTTTAGCGAGTCATTCTCCAGAGCCGCCGCAACACGCTCCTTGTCGCTAAGCTGCTTGTTCACCTGATCATCCTGGCTATGGCTGTTTTCCTTGCAGATAACTTCAACGCGGTAATTCGGGGGCAGGACCTGCTCCAGCCGGACTCTAACGCCCAGTCCAAGCACGGTAGCGAGTGAGCAGTGGGTGACGGTAGGGGTTAGTTCAACAGTGACCTGCACGATGGTGTTTGGGCTTGGCACGCCGAGAGCCGGAGAGGGAGTGATGTGAATGTCGGGAAGATTGATGACAGATAGCTGGCCCAAGGAGACAGGGTGTTCAGGGTCCGTGATATTGGAAATAAGATCTGTAAGTGGATGTTAGTATTCATGTCAAACGTTGCCAGCGGTACATGGTGCCAAATGAATTCGATATGGAAAGGGTTAGGTATACAAAGACACAACAGTCGAAAAACAACAACCGCCGACTTCGTCTCTGTGAGTTCCTATTGCTCGTGATGGTCTCATTTCGACGAAATAAGCAACTGCAGTAGTGCAAATCCCCCAGACATTGAGAGTGGCATGACATGTACAAAACGGGGTCTGGCATGCCAGGGGAGGCCACATCGGGGCTCACTTTGAAACGCCGAACAGCCACTGTTGGACGCACGGATGAAGAGAAAGCAGCTAGGGAGGAGAAGAGGAAGGACGAAGGAATGATATGGCGACGAGCCAAGCTTGAAAAGGGTGTAACGTGTTTGGAGGTCGCAATCATACCGTAGATCTCCTGCTCGTCGATGGCCTCGGCCGAGAGATTGTCATCTGCACCTCCTGCGCCGGAACCGAAGCGGGACCATGCCACAGCCGCCGCTGTATCATGCTGATACTGGGCATCGTCGTCTTGCAAAAAGGGCCGAGACATGTACGACGGCTTGGAGAGGATCAGGTCCGAGTATCTGCAGTCGGGGCCCTTGCGCGGAGCGGACCGCCTGTGCCGGGTTGGGAGCTGCGAGGCGCTCAGAATGATGGGGTTGGCATTGTCCAGAGCCGCAGCAGCCATCTTGTCTGGAGTTTGATGGATGAAGCTTGATAGCACCCAGGGATTTGAGAGGGCCAGAGGGCAGGCGTACAGAAGCGTTGCGTGTATAGTGGCGTTTGTCACTATCAAACGAGAAAAAACGTGCTGAGGAAAAATCTCGGGGATTGACGCGGGGCGATCGACCGACTGTTTAGAGAGACGATGAGACTGACAGGGCCTTTTGGCGAGAGAGGGGGGTGTTTGTGGAGGCAAGGTTGGAGATTGTCGAGAGGCGTCTAAACTCGCCGGAGGTTCTAGGCATTAGTAATAGGATTTACGATTTTGCGGGCTGGCAGGCGGTCAGAAGCTGCACCAAAACGGCGGTGCTAGCGGGTACGTAGCGTGGAAAGGGAACTTGTACCGCCTGATGCTTCCAGTTACTATCAAGGCACTGACATCTCGAGGGATGGCATTTACTTGTGATTGATCATATATTAGATGGCAAAAATTGATGCTACTGTACCCAGGTGGTGGAGCACGTCGGGAAAACAGAGTGCAACATTGTTCAAAAGCAATGGAGTGATGTATATATAACAGAACAATTCATGTGCACAACTTACACTCAACTGGTACCTGTTCACGGCAACGGAAACAAGGTGCAATATCTGGGGCTGCAACTCTGCAGAATCAATTTGATGTTTAGTCAAGTGAGATGGCAGGGATTGCGGTGGCACCTTGTCGTGGGCTGAACTCGCCGTGGCCTTTTGCTCTGTGTCCAGAACGCAGCACTGGCAAAGGGACCCCTGTAAGTCGGTGCCGTCACCAGCTAAGCGATCAATGAGCTGGCTCTCAGGACCTGCGAGAGCCGCTGGACTGCATGGCCGGCATTGTTTTGCTGCTCTGTACGACGTGATCCTTCTCAGCCAGCAAGGGGGACACGCTCCATCGCGCTCCCCCTCGACGCTAAAGCTCGCAGAGTGCAAGTGCATGCTGCATGTTGGAGGCTGTCTCGCGCGTTGCACTGCACTATAAGAGGCTGCCTTAGTGCCATGGACCGATACAGAAGACGGCATCACGCATGCTTGGATTCAAAGCACGCACAAGCGCGCTTGACGCTAGATCTGGGTGCTACTGCAGGGGACAGGGGATCTTTGTATCTCTGTCGCGAAGCAGAAAAGGCCGGGCTCCTCTTGTGTATATGCCCATGGAGGCGAGAACGACGCAGGCGAGAGCAAGAGGAGCAACGGTAGCATCGACGTCGTATTCCGCAATCGTAAAAGCGGCTCTGGAGCTGCTGCGGCATGGCACGGAACGCTCAGGCGATAAAACGATCCGAGTTTGAGCCACGCGCTACCCTCGCCTGCGACTGTGATAGCCACAAACGTCGCATTCTCGGTGCTATTCGCCTCTGCTTTGGTCACCGAGCCTTGCATCTCTGGCCTTGTTTTCGCTGCCTCTGCCTTGTCTGATGCCTACTGTACAGTATACGCCGTGCAAGCCATGCAAAATTGCTGCACACCCTTGGACTCCCACCCCTCCCCCCCCTTTTTTTTCGCCCCCTTCTATCAGTAGGGCTGGGAGGTTTGGAATGCTCCTCAATACGACGATACTTTGTACAATGCTGGAAAGCCCCAGTCCCTAGCCGCCATGCGCAAGTCTACATGTACACTACAATGTATTTAACACCATATTACTATATCCATACGTAGATTAGCTACTTTCAGCAACAATAAAAAGCGAGATGAACCCTTCAATGCTGTGGCGGCTTAGTGCTGCGCATTGGGGATGCCTTGGTCGTGGCGGTGCGACAAGACTTTGATGGGCAAGCAGAACTTTGTGCCCGCGATGACGCGATCGGCTGGCAGCTAAGTTTGATGCTAAAAAGTACGGCCGAAAAGGCGGACTTTGCATGGACTGATAATCTAATCCAGCATGATTGGCCATCCAGAGCTTTAAAAAAAAAAAAAAAAAAGACAGACAAGGGAAAGGAGAAGAACGTCTTGGTAAAAACAGAGTTGCATTCGCCGAATCATTTAGGCGAGTTAGAGAACAATGAGGCCCTTACAGCATATATACATACGTATGTTGTAGGCACATGCAGCACAGAGGTTGCGACTGGGTGCTGACGTTCCATTGAATCAATTGCGAGCTTGAGGGGTCTTGGTTCTTGACTCGTCCGTTGCAGACATGTACCCTGTTCGTCATTGCGAGCCTCGGCACGTCCCCAGCAAAATTCATTCTAGAAGCTCTGTGCACGCTAGAAGGGCGGCCTTGGATCCCCAGAATAGATTGCTGTAAATTGCAGTGCCTGGGCATGCTAATTTAGCAGCATGAGACGGAAGAATTATTTGCTTGCAGCGTGAAGAGCGCCATCGCTATCAGTAATACCTAAATGCAGCAGGCATGGCAGTTCGATGTGCCATCTACTAAGAGTGGGACGCAGAGTGTGATTTGTGAATGATTGGCTCTTGGGCAATCTTCGAGGGCGCACGAACTGTAGCACGACTCGAGCAGTGACATGGAAGCATGTAAGAGGATAGGTACCTCCTTACTGCTTTGGCAATGTGTATTAGTATTGGTAACAGTACAGTATCTGCTTGTATTTGATAGGATTGCATTGAAAAGGATGCCGTAGGCAGCTAGATATTCAAGTACAGTAAGTGTAGGATCGCGGAGGGCGGAATATAAGCCGTTGCATTGCATTTCGCAGGTAGGGATGGACAAGACGATGCCGTGCAGCAGCGACTCGCCCGCAACCGCCACCCTCTTCCCACCTCCCACCACCCGCTGCGCCCAAGTGCCGAAACGCTCTCTTTGCAATGACCAGAATTGGTTAATGGTCTTCATTCTCATTTACGCTGTGGGAAGGGGATGGCAGTTCGAAAAGGCTGATCTGCAGCTCTAGTCGTTGGGCAGGATCGCCAACTCCAGTCGACAAGCAAGCCGGCCTGCAAGGGATGTGGAAGGAAGGAAAGGTGGGACATGTACTCCGTAATTCATCTCAGATATCCCCAGTGTGCCTTGGGATTTTTGACTTTATCCGTCTATTTGATCTATTTATACATTTGATCATGTTTATTTTAGTTCCATGGTGCTTCGAAGCCAGATGGTCCTTTAGTGAGCGTATATTCCTCCTCTTCTCTTCATTCGTAGCCTAGCATAATAAAAGCAGAGATATCATTGTTCAAGATGCTCCTCAGCAGCATGTATCCCCGGTAAGAAAAGAGCATGTTGGTGATTTACAACTAAAGCCTCTGTCTCATTATACGGGATCAAAGGACCGAATATCGTACGCACGAATCTTGCAGTACCCATATTAACGGGGCCCAAGTCCCGCAACTCGCTGCCTACCAAGTTCCTAATTGGGTGCCAAATGCAGACAATGATTGCTTGAATCTCTTCTCTATTGGCAGCGTCCCTGGATTGGAGGAGGATCCCCATGAAATCATCACTCACCTCCAACAAGCCAATTGGAACTGCTTCCTGCGCTGTTGGTCAATGCTTGCGTCTCAAAGTAGCACCTGGCGCTGTTGATGGCAGATCCATGCGCACTGATCGGTGCCATTTTGAGCATTGGCTTGCACCTTTCTGGCATTGTTACAGTCGCTTTTGCTTGCCTTTGCTGCTGGCTCTCTTTGCTCGTCATTTCGCTATTGCTCCCTGACGTAGATGCGGAGTTAAGGGATTGCAGGAAGAAGCGAATGCCTAGAAATATCCGCGGAGATAATTCAACCTATGGGGAGGTGTTACAGGTCTGACATGATTACTTTTGAGAAGTGATACCGTGCATCCGCCACAAGTCGTCAGATCCAAACTCCGCTTAATCACAATTCAGCGAGAGAGACTCCGAATGGTGGCGTAGATTGAAAGCATCAACCAACAACCAACAGACAAGGCTGTCGATATAGAGGCGATAGTCTGCAAATGCTCGTTATAGTACTGTTTAGAGATTTGCCACAAGGCGGCTCGGCCGTATAGGCCTAGAAGCAAAATGAAAGCTAGCTAGTAGGCTTTTGTCCGTCGTTTGCCCGTCGCTCGTTCAGCTCCCGGAGTCTGTTGCATCCTGCGTATCAGTCGGTGTCACGTACCATCAGCGAGTGCTGGCGGCGGTTTCGCTGTGCGCAGGTGGTCAAAGCTGAGAGACGGAACTTTCCGTCTCTCGCTCTTGGCACCCCCGTCATCTAGACCGAGCCGGCCGCTGCCGAAGATCACGGAGGGTTACGGACCCGGTACGTGCGGTGAGTACTGCTGGACGGTAGCATCGCGAGGTACTCAGCAGGTAGCCTATTTTAACCCAGTTTAAGTGCTCGCATTGCTCGCATCGTTGGCAATGCTCTCTTTAGACGGCGTCTAACTGGCCTTGTAATGATTCAACAACATCAATACACAAGCATCTTGACTGCAACTGCAGATGACTCGACCTTACGCGTACAGTACGACCACGCAACAGGTTCCTTTGCCCGTTGTCGATGGCGCGCGCGGTTAAGGGCAGGGCTAGCCCTGTGCGTCAAGACAAGAGCAAAGCTCCAGTGGCATGTAATGCAGACCCGGCTAGTCCGGATGCGCCCTAGAGCGCTGATTGCGCGTGCTAGCGGCATCAGACTGGCTCTCTGGTGTGCGGGGGGACAGTTTTGGGGCCCTCTCGCTTAGGGGAGTGACAGCTCGCTCGTTGACACCGCTGCTGGTGCGCGCGCAGCATGGCAGCACAGCGCGGTACTTGCACGAGCACTACTGCACGCGCCAGACACCAAGTACCCAAGCAGCGTTCGGCAGATGCAGCAGCCACTCTTCCCTCTTGCGGCGGTGCTAGCACGCATCAGACACGCTGCTGTGGCAGTATAGAAGTTTCTGCAGATCCAAGCGCGGCGGGGGAAATCCAGTCGGGCTGGGCTGGCTAGTGCAGTTAGCGGTTCGTCGCACTCCGTCCAATATAGTACGCTACTTAAGCCCAAAGTGCTGTTAGAGCAGACCTGCCACGAGGAGTTGAGGGTCTGTCTGGTGTAGAGTGCGCGTGCGAAGAGGCTGGCTTAGTCAGGCGGCACGGCCCTGCCAGATGCTTGCCCACGAGCATGTGCTGAAGCAGGGAACCTTGGACATTCCCTGTTGTTCAACATGGCCAGCCAATCATTTCGCCCTGTCATGCTGCAGACAGGCGCCTCGTGCATAAACCTGATAGAGACGCACAGGGCCTGGAAAGGAAGCTGATGCCCGCAAAAAGCTACTGCCAACGTCCATTGGGCTGTTGTATGTTTCCCTGTCTGTACTAGGGCGTCTTCTGTAATGCCATTTCAAGATGGCATCTCGTTTTGCACATGCATCTTTACAATACTGGCAGCTGCTTGCTGCAAGAATGCCGCTGCAATAGTGCCGTTTCAACTAACGGCGCTTAGGCTTTTTCGAGATCTATCTGTTGAAACGGGGCATGATGTGCATTTCAGGAACATGGGTGAGAAGCTCTCGAGGCATGTGGTCCAGCAGCTTCAGCATTCTCGATGCCTAGGGGGTTGTTGTTCCTACTAGGCTCCTACGTACTGCTCGTTGTATAAAGCAGCAATACGCAGCTCGGCTATTGCAGCAGGGCTCCTTGCCTGTCTTTGATTGATTCCTCTCTCCTTTTATTCTGACCCCTACTTGCAAGAGGCATGCTTTGGAGACCGTTGGGTTGGTTGACAGTTCACGTGCCAATAACTTCTTCTGTATACCAACACGAATATTCACTCTAAGGATTGCATAGTAGCTTCACACATGCACTAGAGGCGCAGCAGACTCGTATTCGATGGCTGAGATAAGGCACACATGAGTAGATACAACCCCACGTGCATGACGCTTGACATTGATACATGGCCACGAGCTGCCGCTTGCCCCAAGCGTTTGGACGCGCGCTACGGACATGTACCTACTTGTTTGAATCTTGGGGGCTGCCACCAGGAACCGCGAGCTGTTCAACGAGTTTATGCGCCTTTGACGTGTGCCCCTAGCACCAGCCTTACGCAGCTGTGGAGAAGCAGAACATTGCGACATGCGTTCCCTCCGGAGCATGCGGAGGACATGGAAAGCCAGCAAGCAAGCTACCGGCATCACGCCTCCTGAAGAATTCAGCTTGGAACAAGTGCTCACCTTATAATGGCCATCGCTCCACTCTACGAGCGATCGTCCTTGGCATCCAAAGTGCGTTGCCATGCGAAAATACGAGCATCATCTCTGGTGCGAATGCTACCGTTCCACGAGGCACCTGCTACTAGGAGCAGGTGAAATTCAATGTATGAGATACTTGGTGGTAATCACTTCGCCGATGTTGCTTACTCTCGGTGGACATATGCTTTTTGTCTTTTGCATGGCAGTCAGCCTGTGCCTGTTAGTTGTGCGTCACGCTCGCCGGTTCCAGAAAAGTGACACGGGCTGATCGGCTCAATGGTGGCGAACAGAGGGGGAAAACGGCGAACCGTGAGATCGAGCTGCAGCGAGCCATTGAACGTTTGCAAAGCGCCAAGATGCGTATCAAGCTTCATCGTGCCATGGTCGCGGGTCATCCAAGGGTTGTCGCCTCAAACGCCTGCCTGCAATCTTGTAGCCAGTGAATTGGCTTGGCTGGCATCTGCCCCCTAGAAGGCGCAACACCAGCTGCTGGGAGCACGGCCTTTATCACCAGCTACTGGCTGAGCAGCATTTGCCCCCCCCCCCCCCCCTGACTCGACTGCAAGTCGTTGATAATACTACTGTGCATACCCGTACGTTCAAACAAATTTGAAAAGGAACCTGCAGGACACAGGGAAAAAAAAAGGAAAAAAAAAAAAGGAAAAAAAAAAAAAAGAAAGAAAAAAAAAAAGTCCTCCCACCGGCAGTGTGCGTTGGTTGATTGATTGATCTCACAAATGATATGATTCGACTCGAGGCGTGTGTCTAGCCACGACTTACTCGTCCGTCATTTCGGGTTTCCGTTCGACCTTCGGATCCGTCAAATCCGCGTTTCCCACCCAGTGGCTGATGCGGGTTCAGCTGGCAGGCATGGATGAGACCAAACAGACATGGAGGCAAAAAATCCTTCCCAAGCTTAACGCAGCTCGCGCAGGTAGCGGTACAGCACGCCGGGGCCTCGCCAGCCCACCGGTCGCGTGCGCCCAAGGTTGCGGTACTTGTCGCTAGCAGCACACGGCCTGGTAGCGCGGCGCAAGAGAGAGCAGGTACCGCTGGGCCGGCACAGCTACACTGTACTGCAGCAGGCGCGGGCACTAAAGGCTCGCAGCTAGCCCCAAAGCCGCCCAGTGCCGCCCACCCAGTCAGCGCCAGCGACCTCTAGCAGCAGGCCGTACCTCGCCCGCCAGAACCCAAAGTCTGGGCCCATGCCTCAGTCCTCGTCCTCGTCCCAGCTTCGAGCAAACCGCCGCCAGGAGTCAAGCCCACCGCAGTCAACGTGCTAGCCAAACCAAAGCCCCCTTGCCCCTGTCTCCTTGCTGCACGCCCCCTCCTTTGGCGAACCCCTCCTCCCATTTGGTACCACCCACGTCGCCTGCCCTTGTCCAGCGCAGCGCAGCCAACTGGGTTTGCTGGCTCCAACCCCAAAAAGTCCGCTTCCTGCCGCTAAAACGCCCTGCCCCTCTGGCTGCTGTACTTGTGCTTCTGCTGCCAGCCTGGATCCATCACAAAGTCGACCTTGCTATACACCAAAGCCTACAAAACTGCCGCCTCCAGCTGCGGCCCAAGAGGTGAATTTGATCGTAATCTGGTTTGGTCTGGTCCGCCGTCTGCTCGTCGATCCGACTTGGCCGTTGCTTCCGAATTCTGAGCGTCCTTGTCGGCCTTTCGACGCTGCACCTTGCGGGCGCTGTGCAGTGCACCTTGCCGCGACAACATACCGAGGCGCCGGGGGTCGCCACTTGGAGGGCCAACGTCCCATGAGGTCACGATCCCGACGCTGCTCTTCCTACGTCGACCGAACACTCGACCGACCGAACGCTCGCCCGACACACGATTCTTTGGAGCGCACACCTCTCTGCCATGTCGTCCACCGACCCTTCTGTGCGGCGCATCCTGCCGCAGGAGTCCCAGAGCGCCCAGGCCATGGGCATGAACAGCTATACGTTTGCGCCTCAGCAATACCCCCAGAGGGAAACCCAGAAGAGTGAGATGAGCCGGCCCGGTTACAATCAGCCACAAGATGCCGGATGGCTTGGTCGGAATCGCAAACTAACACGCCAATTAGACTATGTCTTCGTTGACGAGCACAATCGCCACAAGCGGCTCAAAGGTAAATCTTGCATCATGTCTTGCGGTATAGCATCGCCGTGGTCGCATCGACTTGACTGACCGTCTCCTCGCAGTGATGAGAGCTTGCGAAGGCTGTCGACGCCGAAAGATCAAATGTGATGCGGCCACCACAAATACTTGGCCCTGTTCAGCCTGCATCCGACTTAAACTTCACTGCGTCCGACCAAACGGCTACGATGGCGCCGCTGATTCGACGACATACGAGACCTTTGTCCCGTCCGGAAACCAATTCCAGCAGATGACGATGCCATCGCATGCACAGGGTCAAGCTTCCCTGAAGCCAGAGTCCGACGTCTACGCGCCGCAGGCCGGCTATCCTGACGCAGCTTCGGCTTCCTTCCAAACTCTGCCTTATAACGCCTCGCAGTCTCAGCACGATATTCACTACACCTCAGTTGCCCCGCCAATGTCCCTGGTAGACCAACAGGTTGCGCCTCAGGATGCATTCCCAACGCCGCCTACATTACAGCAGTCGTCGCAGCAGGGTTCTTCACCGGGGGCATATTCCGATTCCTATCAGGGGCAAGATCTAGCAGATCTCCTCGGTGGCCTCAAGATGAGTGAGATTGGAACCGGTAGGACAATGTCACAAACCTGCAGATGTTATTTTCCAGATTGCTGACTAAACACCGTGACAGCACCCTATCTGAGAAATAAGTCGTCCTTTAGACATGAGGATCCGGCCGTTGAGGAAGACGATGGCTACGGCAATCTACCTCCCATCTCGATCGGCGCCGGCCATAGGATTCGCATCCCGCCCGAATTGATGCCGGATGATGGAAATGCGATTCACTACTTTGACCTATACTTTACCCACGTCCATCCCTATGTTCCCGTGCTTAACCGGTCAATGTTTTACCGCCAATGGGCTACTGCTAGGGATTCCATCTCCCCGCTAATCCTTGAGGCTCTGTTTGCCATTGGAGGACGACTGGCAGATGAGCCAGCGCAGGGCCAACAGTGGCTGGCGCTAGCATCAAGTACGTGCTGCATTGCTTGATCGAGTTCTACTGGTACTAACACGAGCCCAGGACATGCCGATGCTTTCATGGATGTTCCCCGACTTAGCACCCTTCAAGCGCTACTGATGATTCTCAAGGCCCGGGAGGCCGCGCCGAAGAGAGGCTACTACTACCGCTCATGGATGACCGTTGTGCAGTGTGTGCAAATGGCCAAGGATCTTGGGCTTGAGGAGCATTATGAGGAGCACAAAGCCGGCCGGCCTTGCGAATATGCAAGCAATCCCACCGAGTGCCAGCTGCGAACGCGCATCTGGCAGACAGTCTTTATTTGCGAAGTCATGGTGGGAGGTCCTCAAGGTAAGTGGACTGACTGGCTGGCACCTTGTATTGCCAAGATTGATACAAATGTTATGAACGCGGCGCTCACCATGTCATTCTAGGTCGATATAACATGGCTGTGGACATTGAGTCTGTAGATTTCAACGTGCCAAAGCCCATTCCTGGCGGGGACGACGCCGAGTATCTCATCTCGCGCAACTTCACCTACTTTGCTCGCAATGTGCGAAATATTGCAAAGATCACCAGCATCTATGTGCGCTTAAAGAACAGAAAGGACTGGGGAATCGATCCCGAATTCCAGCAAATGGACCACGCTTTTAGCCAGTTCTTGGCAGAAATTCCCGCCGATCTGAGTGTCACATTTCCACCGGACGGCTCGGCGCCCTGGCTGCCATCACCATTCCTCGGCAACATTCACTCATATTACTATCTGACTCTGATCTTGTTCCACCGACCCCAGTTATCGTTCTTCGATCCAACGACCCAGGAGGCGCAATGGAAACACCACATGATGATTTGCTACAATTCCGCCCGAGCTCTCTGCCGCCTACAGGAGGCCGTCATCAACTCATTTGGAGTCATGGGGTTACAGTGCATGCAGCGTGGTTATAGCTTGGCTGTCTACGCTGGACTTTCATGCATTGTGCTTCATCTAGTAAGCCGCGCTAGTTTTCTTGATCCCCTTTACGTTTATACTATGCGCAGGAAATTGCACTTGTCTTTTTCGTTGACAGAAAGCTGACTGTTTGAAATAGGTCGCGATTGTCTCTCCAGATCCCGATCTTCACACGGACGCACGAGAATTCTTTGCCCGTCACATGCGGATTATGGAAACGGTGATGGAGGCGTGGCCCATGCCGGAATTGCGAAGACAGATCGACGCCGTCCGGGAGGCCTTTTCCGCTGACATTAGGAAGCCTTTTGTTCTCAAGCCATCTTTCCCATACGGAAGCCCACACCCGTCTCATAGTGCCAGCCCTCCAGCGTTCCGCGGCATGGAGCGCGCCGGTTCTATGGAACAAGTTTTGGATACGAGCGGCACCCAAACAGTCAGTTATATAAGCCATCCCATATCACCTCCAATATCTACCGGCGGTCTGGACAGTAAGAGTGACTCCCCATCTGCACAGTCACTTGTTATGATGCCGCAAACGGTTGGCCCCGGCATGCCACCAAACATGACCATGCCGGAGCAGCCAGCTTGGAATCCTGCAAAGATTTTTGAGTAAGTCGCTACCCAGCGTCAATCGGAGTTTTGTTTTTTCTTGCCTTTTTTTTTTTTTTTTTTTTTTTTTTTTTTTTTTTTTTTTTTGGTATATTATGCTTGGAAAACTGGATTTCCTTTTTTTTCCCCCTTTTCCCCCCTTTTTCCTTGCTTTTCCTTGCTTTTCCTTGTTTTTGGGATGAATACCTGGCCCCCTTTTTTTTTTTACCTGTAAATGCTCGGACCCCGATGGACTAACGCTGCATTCAGACAATGGAACACCACATTTGGTACGCCCGCTCATACAGAGCCCAATCCTGTTTCCCCGGCCAGCTCTCTGAACATTGCTTCGTCCTCAGGTGCACCCGAGATTCCTTCACTTGATGATATCCAGGCTGTAAACTCCTCGTTGCCGCCCGGCTCACAACACAGCATCTCCCCACAACAATATGCGGCTGCGCCTGTGCCAAACTTCGTCACGCCCGCTATGTGGCAGGAATCTGTAGCCAACGTATACGAAGGCGGCCTCAAGCGCTCATGGGACTACGACGGGGTCACTCCAGCTATGAAGCGCCGCTAGCGGACATTATTCGTCCAAAGGAGCCTGGCTGGTCTTTGGCTTCCTAACTCCCTACTCTCTTGATTCCGAAGTCGACTCTAGCCACGATGACTTTGGACTCGGACGCTGCAGCCGAGGGCTCATTGGTTACTGGGTCCGTTGTCAGTTTTCACTTTAATCGAAATACGGCGGCACACAGTTCCATACGATACAATTACTATTAATTCCTTCCCTTTTTCCTCTTACAGCCATGTATAGTTTGTTTCCCCCATGATTTATTGCTTTTTTTTTTCCGAAGATGTTCACTCTATACCGGTGGAAAATGAGCGCTATTGGGCTAATTTTCTCTTCACCCTTGTTACTGATTTATCTCTTCTCTCTGCTCTTTTTCACTATTTTGCTCAGTTGAATGGTTCTTCTTCTTCTTTTTCTTGTTTTTACAATGCGGGTGTGAGTTTCATCACGATCAGGGGAGGTGCAACGAGGTGTGGACGGGTGGATATATAAAATCAGAGTGGCGGCGCTCCGGCAAAACAAAAGCGATATTTGATAACCAGCTATGCCCTGCGGGCTTGCGCTGGCGGAGGGCCTTAATGAATCTATGATGGACAGAATTGGTGGCGTTGCAGGTCGATTCGAAACCTCTTCTCAAACTTTTGCTTCCCGGTGCATCGTCAAAATGTCGGAGTCCTGGCTGGCTATGGGAAAGAAATGCAGGATATTAGCTTTGCATGTAGTACGTATACCACTGGTGTTATGGGCGATGTTCAAGGTAGTCAAGTCTCTTTTTCGGTTGGCAAGGCAAAGGCAAAGCAACTGTTTGGTTATACTATCATGTACGAGATGATGGAGGGTGCTCTTTACACGAGGAGTGGACCCTAGGATGATGAGTCTTGAATGATTTGAGTTTTTGTTTGGACTTTGGATACCTAGGTACTATGTTATGATATCAGGATGAAGGAGTTTCAGAGCCCAGTGTAGTGCAGCATGGCACATTGTGATGAGGTGAGTCCATGTTAAGACATGTGGGAGTGTTTCTATTACAACTGCTACTGCTTCCTCTGAATACTACTACGATAATGCCCGTGGACGGCAAGAAATCCGCGGACCCAGATTTAGTATCATCTCTTGTAGGGACACGTACCGTAGCCAAGGTTTGTTGTGGGGATGATCCTTTTTCTGCTTGGGCTGAAAAGGGAATTTGCAACGAAATAATGCCGAGAAAAACCTGAGAGGGGGTTGGTTGGTTAATTAAGACGAAAAAAAGAAACGGGCGGGCGGGCGGGCGGGCGGGCGGGCGGATGGAAAAGCCCCCGAAAATACAGGGCCTTCGTCTGTGTTATCTACAGGTGCGGATGGTCTGGGATTGCCACGCAATGTGCCGGTGATAGAGTGGGTGATGAGATGTTGTTTCGTAAAGATGGAGGTGTGCTGCTCTTTGCTGTTTGTTGTGGCGTTGCACTTTTGGTATGTACCAACCCCTAATTGATGGGACAGGTAGAGACTTGGGAGCTGAAACAGATGGGATAGTGACCTGTTACTGGTGATTGAGGCTAGGCGACGGGATGAAGTCTAGAAGGCAGATCAGGAATATCTACTATAATACTAGTCTACTTGGAATGTAGCGAGATGGCCAGGGGAAGGGGTGTGTGTGGGCAAAGAGCTCAGCTTTGAGATTCGGTTGGTTCAGGCGGTAAAGATATGATGGGTGGTATATGCAAGACTTTTGCTCGTAAAAACTGCCAATCAATGACTAGAAACAAGAAAGGAGCCGTGATTCAGTGCAAGTCAATACGTATCCTCTCTGAGAGGCATCTTTTTTCTGAGGACCCATTGAAGATTGATAAGTTAGTGTAAAATACATAAGTGGGCAGCGCTAACAACGCTTTTCTGGAACCCGGTCTGGGGAACTTTTTAATCTTCTCCACGAGGGACGGGTTTGTATTTTAGCTTGGATGAGATACGGAGCAATGTAATCTGGTATAAATGGTTTGAGTGTTGATGTTGTTTAGTTCTAATATGTAGGGAGTTTAATGGGTAAAATACCTGCTGCTATGCCGCTTGGCTTTGAGCAGTGAGTTTAGCCTGAAAGCCCACTATAGTAGACCTATAATTACTTCCAAAAAGCGCTGTTAAATGAGCTTGTAGAAGATCAATTGCTTGTATGAGCTTATTGTAGACTGTCTATGAGAACGCTGGAATTGGTGTTGTGCCGGTTCCGTATATTGAAGCTAAATATATAGAGATTCCAAAGCTACGAGTTCGACTCCTCGCAAGTCGTACGGCATTGCAACGCCGATCAGTCCATGAGCGCCTTCCGGTACCAAGTCTCCAGACGGATGTTTATCGCGATTATTAAAAGTTGACACATTAGCCGTTGTAAAATAATAAACAGTAACCTCAGCTTTAGTTCTAAATGAAGGCAGCATCTATCCTTTCTGTTATCGCTGCTTTTACTGCGGCAACTGCTGCTTTGCTAGTGGTAACCAAGTCTGTATGTAATTTCCACCACAAATCATTGTATTTGCCAACTCATTGACTTGTTGATAGGCTGCAAGCTCGGAAATTCATGAACCCACGATCAGAGCGCTGCGCTGGCTTCCGCAATGGTGTGTGTTTGGCTTAGAGACAAGGTCCCAATGTGATTGTACGTGCACACATGCATACATGGGGTGGTATCGAATCCTTCGAGGAGCTGTTTGTTGGGACTTGGCTATTTGGTTTGTGGATATATTTGGAAACAGCGGTAAAATGCTTTGCCATGTTGCTATAAGCTTACGTCTTATATTGTGTATGTGTGAAAGATGTACGTAAGAATACAGGCGTTGATCTCTTCAGGTCTATCCTTCTTTCGATACTTGAAGAAAGACTACTACTTGCGCTTGAACTGTCGACATAGAGCGTGTACCAATACTTCCTGATTGAAACCTCTATCCTTTAGGTCAATATCCAGCCACGTCAGACGAACAAGACGCCTTGACGTTCAGGGTCTGGGCTACATTAGGCTATATGTGCACAATAAGTGATCTCTTTTCCTGTCTGCTCCTGCATGGACTTTTGATATTCGATGTGGATTCCAAGCAGATACCACTGGCAAAGGTGGTGTGGGCGGATCTGGCATTGGTGCTGTCGTTTAATTTATTTGTCGTAGTATTTGTTTTCCATCTGCGGCTTATTATAATACTAATGCAATGACTACTGCTAAAATCGCGGCATACGTGTGCATGCCGCGTATATGAAGTACATGTGCGGTGTGATGGACTGCCTTTCATGCCTTCGTGTGGGAACTGTTCCATGGATGGCGCTGCTGGTTCTGTTTGGACAATAAGATGTTAGTCCGTATTTTTCTCTTGGAAACTACTGCATGTTCTTGGAGGAGCTCATGTATGTACGGCATGTGCATGCATATGCGTGATAAACGCCAACGAGGATTTAGGGCGGGCCAATTAATAAAGGCACGATGAGGATTGGGGGCTGCATCGCCACAGTGTGTGCGCAAGTACATGCAATAAAGGCAATAAATTTTTGGGGGAAGCGAGAGAGGAGGGGTGTGCGCCGCGAAATGCCGAGGCTTGTTGGGTGTGCGTGGCTTGGGCTATTTTTCGCTGCGGAACTAGGGACAAACATAGAAATAGAAGAGAGAAAACAAACAGCTTTTTGGCATGTGAATGTGAGAAGGAGAACAGAAGACGTGGGGAGTGACAGGGGGGGGGGGGGGGGGGGGGGGGGGGGCACGGCAAGGGAAAATACAGTACTTGTACCTATGATCTTGGCTGGGGTGGAGGGTCGGGATGGTGTGATGAAGGGGTCGGGGTTGCGATGTTTTTTATTTTTTGTTTCTCATCCGTCTTTACGAGTATCTACGTACTGCTGGTGTAATTAAGTACTGCTAGATGGCTGTCTCATCTGTTGTTGGTTTAGGGTTGCATCGGGTGACTCAGACTCAGGTGAGCCTCGGTACTGGAAACGGGAAACGCTCCAGAACAAGGTGAAGAGGTGAGGGAGTCTTGGGCATTGGAGAAGAATAGCTGAGACAGAAGAGAGAGCTTTGAACGGGAGAATGCCTTAATGCGACGTCATGAAGACTGTTGTTTGGTAAACCTCTCCAATCATATGGTTCATGGCTATATATAGCCTCGTCTTTCCAAGCTAGAGCATCACAACTCCATCGAATCGTGCTCAAGTGAAAAGCCTCGTCCATGCAAGATCAGCGAGATCGGAATTCCCCAGATTCTACAATGAACCTCATCGTAGACACTAACAGTTAGCACTGCTACTGCCAACTAAGAATACACCCAAAGGCGTTGATCGTGCTGCGTGGTGGAATGGAGTAGACGTTTATGCGGCTCGGGTGACATCCCGTTGATGGGGGACCACGGACATGTTACTTGTTTGTTTCTAGCGTTTGGTTCTGATGGGCTTTGGGTGGATAGCTGAGATGGCGTTGGGACATTAATCTAGATGGTAGCTTGATAGACGACGACTGTAAAGTGGGAAGTATGAGATGGGCTCTGGAATCTTTCGTTGCGTAGAGGAACATCATTGTAGCTTTCATTTACCCAATGGCGCTCATATGGCTCTTACGCCGCTTTGCCAGAGTCCACAACCGCCCTCTTCTCAATCTTATCCTTCAACGCATCCCAAATCCACGCCTCGGTCAAATCCTTGCTCTTCTTCCCCTTGACCTTCTTCTTCTGCGCCCTCACCTCCTGCACGCCAAACTTGCTCATGGCCCGCAAGTTGTACCACTTCCTCGTCTCATTCTCCGCCATTGCGTCCTCGGCGTCCCGCACGTAGTTTACAATGCCAAAGCGCCGGTTCGACGGACGGAGGTGGCCTGCTTGCATAGTGCTGTAGCGAGGCTTTGCAATGGCGCTCATGGTCGTGAGGGTCAGCTCCGTCGAGGGGGGCAGAGCGCTGTGGATGAAGCGCTCGAGGACGGGCCGGCTGGTGCGTGCGGCTGGAGGGAGGTGGATGTAGATGTGAGTGACAAAGGGGGATGTGGTGTATGCGACGAAGATGAGAGGGATGAGGCCGCAGAGAGCAACTAGACCAAGATTAGCTGTGTTCCAAACTGGCTCGAATAGTATTATATAGAATGTTCAGTCTCAGCTTTGAGACAGACCACACGCTCAAAATCGCAGCAACTCACCTCCTACAGTCTCCCACTCCGGCTTCTCGGCCTTGATATATCCCGGAACAACAACAAACGTAAAAAACGCTCCAAGAAACAACGTCGTCACCTTGACCATGGCCAGAAACGTGATCCTCCCCGTACCCGCATGATAGATGAGCAGTCTCTCGGCAATATCTATACTCGTCATTAGCAGGTTTCTCACAATACAAGACAATCAAACTTGGCCGTTACCGTAGTGTTTGGACCCAGCATTAGCAGCGGCGACTTTTGCCTGCTGCTTGGCCTGTTCAGCCGCTGGGAGATTCGGCTTTGAGATGGGTTTTTTAGGCAGTTGGGCGTAGCATCGCCGGAAGAGACATTTGCTTTCAATGGGCTGTAGGAGGCGAGGTCGGATGAGATTTTGCCGACTGATGAGACTAGATGGCGACGAGAGGCTGGCAAATGGGGTGAATGGTTTTTTACTACCTAATCTTAATGAAAACATGCTGGGCTGTGGGCTCTTGTTGGAATCAAGAGCTCGATTAAGCTGTGCTGACATGTAGTTGAACGGCGTTTTTGTCCAGGCTAAATGAGGACCGGACTGGTCCACCCCGCGATAACGATAAAAGCGCCGCCACTAAAGGAAGAGCTCGATCGCTACCATCTCATGTATACAAAGCTTTTAATCCTCAAGTCACTTTTTTCTCGGTTTTATCATTAAGTCGAAGAAGAGTTCATTCTATCTTGATTATAATACCATCTTCATGTGAATCGCCTTGCTTTCCTCCATTAACCAATGTTCTTGGTGAAAAACTCCTTCCACTGGTCCAGCGTCCACCCAGAGCTCGTATCCTGAACAACGCCATCAAAAACCACTGTAGGAGTAACATGGACGCCAATCAGGCGGTTCATCTTGGTGACAACCTTCAAGTCGTTGGTCACGGCATTGCCTTTGTTCAGCGATCCGTCCTCGCCGGCTTTCTCAGGAATGGCCAACAACTTGTAGACCTCATCCTCACTGACACCAACCTTGGCGGCGACCTTGGCCAGGCGACGGTACGTCTGGTTCCGGGTCTCGTTGACGACACTGATGTCGAAGAACTCGGTCTGTACCGCGAATAGCTCGGTGCTAAACGCCCAGAACTTGTCGGGCGCCAGACGCAGCACCGCGAGCCCGGCCTCGTGCATCAGCGTCGAAGAGGGGTGCCATGGCTGCACCTGCTGGCGGAAGACGACGGCGAGGCTGTTGGCCCAGACGGAGTTGTCGCGGATGGCTGGGAAAACTTGCGTGGTGAGAGTTTTGAAAATCTTTGCAGAGAAGGGACAGCAGTAGTCGAGGTAGAGCTCAAAGGTGTGAGTTGCGTGCGGGACCGACGAGCTTGAAGCGGTGGGCGGGGCGAATTCGAGCTTGTGGCCCGCAAACTTGGGAGGGACGGCCATTGTGGTGCGTTGAATGTGCACTCGTTGATTGATTGATGAATCGATGAGAGATTGGAGGTGTTGGCGGTGTTGAGTTTATGAAGCTTCCAAGCTGGAGGAGATGATTTATCGAAATTGAATATTAAAGAGCAGGTGCAAATCGCAGTTGGCAGCTACCCCTCAGCCCCCGTCTTACCTGCCACATGCTGGACTTACTTGTTATGCGCAGGTGATGTCAAAGAGGCTTCATTCGCCGGGCGTGCCTGCCTCTGATGGCGGGGCACCGATAGGGCAAGATCAGCCCGAATGGCGTGTGATGGCGTGCGATTGCATAATTCGTCCATCGCCAAGTGTTGACACATCTTTGGCAAGTGTTGCTCTGTAAGTGATGTTGTGCATCCGATTTGAATGCCGCCATGCTCAAGTAAGCATTTGAATGGCTTCCTATAGAATTGGCAGTGGCCACTGCTCAGTGCTTACACGCAGGGTAGCGCTACAAGATTCACGAAAAGACAGCAATAGTGATAACAAGAGGACAATGGATTCTCAAAGAAAAAATGGTAGCTTTATTTTGACAAGTTCCAGCTGTCAGTAGTCCCAATCTAAATAACGCTCGTCGTGTATCATACATCAATCCAGTGAGCTCCAGGCTCACTTATTTCCGTCGCTGTGGCTGCCCACCAAACTGTCAAGCTTCTATGAAATAATGAGGAAAAAGACAAAAGAAAAGAAAACATAACACAACATAATCATACAACATAGCCTTTCAAAGTAAAATACTGAAACCATTGTTCGTCCTTCTCTTGGTGGAAACATTCATTCCACTATGCAACTCTTCTCAGTCGAATGTCGATATCATTAGCACATCGCTCAAAGCCAATGCCAAACCCGTCTTCAGTTCGCGGCTCGGGGTATTGTTCGCTCTCGCCACGCGGATTCTCAATGTCAAACTCCCGCAGGACACTGGCGACCACGTACATTATTGTCTCGAGCCCGACTTTTCTTCCGGGGCACAAGTTGCCCGCCACGCCAAAGACTCGCAGCTTTCGCACCATGGAGGCGGAGAGGCCGCCGGCGTTGTTTAGCAGCCTCTCGGGTGAGAAGGTAGAAGCATCAGAACCCCAAGTCTCCGTGTTCCTGTTGAATGACGACATGGCAAGATAGATGAGATCCCCCGACTTTAGGTGGATGGGCTGTGAGTTGGGCACTGCGACGTCAAAGTCTGCCTTTGCCACACGCGGAATTGCCGTCATGTGCAGTCGCAGAGTCTCATACAAGCATGCGGCCAAGAAGGGGAATGACTCTCGGATGCGGACCAGGTCAATGTTGCCTTGTTCATCCAGAGCGTCTGGGTTTCGTGCTTCTTTGACGACTCTGTCGAGGAGATCTGGCCGCAGCAGCAGATGGCGGATCATCCAGACGGCCATGGTGCTGGGGGTTACCATCAGGCCGAGCGATGTAAGCAGCTCAACATTGAAATAGTCCTTGTTGGATTCCCACTCGGGGTCGGACATGACGACGGCATTGATTCGGTGAGCAATCTGCCTGACCCTTGATGCTCGGTTGTTGGCGTGGGCGGCTTGCAGTCTGTTGATGATGAATGCTCTGGCCGTGTGGGCTGCTTTGGCAGTGTACTTGGAAAACGGTCTAAGAAGAGTCATCTGAGAGCCGCTGAGTTCCATGAACTGGTTCTGAAACTCTTCATCCACAACCCAAGGGCTTTCGGGGCCCCAAAGGGCACTGGCGACAGCCGAGCTGGTGAGCTTGAAAAGCCAAGGGCCGAGTTTGGTTTCCTGAACATCAGGCTGGCTCTCAAGTTTCTGGCCTGTGGTTTCAGCCATGGCTGCAAGAAGGGCTCTGGCGTTGCTCGCAGATGAAAACTCGCCAACGTGGACAGGGCGAGGATCATAGCCTCCAATGGCCTGGATGGAAGAGTTGCTCAAGCCAAACACACGGCGACCAATCAGGAAGATGACGTTGGCAAGACTTGTCTCGGAAGTATGTCTAGACAGGGCACTTTCCATTGAAGGGTCTGTGACGACAATCTTTCTTGGGAAGATGTTGATGGAAAGTACTGGGCTGGCGCAGTTGAGGATGGCATTGTATACAAACGAGTAGAGCTTGTATCTCAGCCATGAGAGAATCTTGATGATCTTGGCAGAAAGTGGTTTCTCACTGTAGCCCTTGCGGCCACGATATGTGTGTACCAGAGGGGCTATCAAGACCAAGAGCAAGAGAAACTGATATGGGAACGGGGATGGGAGGTGGGTGTCAGTGTAGGCTGGCCCAACCACACCGAGGTGAGAGGTTGAAGATGGGATGACGTTCATCCTGTCTATCCAAGAGGAATTGATCTTCAAAAAGGTTGTGTAAGAGGAAATAGAGTGCTTATTGGAGATGTCTGATGTAGGATGGAGCAGAATGTCTATCCCAAAGATTGGATGTATGTTGAAGATATATATGTTGAGTGTTGTTGGTTTGTGCTGTTGTCCGTTTGTGATGGTGAATGTTGAGATGCCAGGAAAACAGCAACGCAGCGGCATATTTATCTACATCAGACGAACGCACATGAACCGGACAAACGGGTCCAGCAAAGGAGGCTGAATCCCATCCATCGTCAAACTAGCACAAACAGCCACCATGCCGGGTGAGGCTATGGAGCGCAACAACGCTCCCCAAAAAAAGAATAACACCATGAATGAGGCCACCGTCGGACTCATCCAATGGGCTCAGATCCTGCCCACTGCCGCAAAAGCTGAGAAACTTTTGGGCCCCCAAAGATTTTTTTTTTTTTTTTTTTCCCACATTCAGCGCCCCCTCCTCCCTCGGCCATCACTTTTCACGGACAAAAACGACAAGAAAGATGCCTAACACGATGACAAGTTCATCCCACCTGGGGCGTCATAGCCAGGGCAAACGAGTAGGTAGGGATGGGGTTCACTTGATCAAAGCTTTGTGGGAGGACGGGACTAGTATCGTTGGGGGTTCCCACATCGGGGAACGGTTGATCGAGGCTATGTACATGAGCAGCTGAACATGATAGGCTTTCTACATTTTTTTTGTTCTTGTTCAGCATCGAGATGAACCTTGCTAGTTGGATAAGAATGATGAAATTTACCGAGATCAGGTAGGAAGACAAGGGGAACAGCCCCATGTAAGAGTCAGGGAAGAAGGCCATGTGGTTTGGCCTGCATTGGCAGGGGAAAGGATGAGAAGGTGGAGGGGCGTGTACCAAAACGCATCGACGAGCGCCGTGTTTTCCTCTTTCTGGGTATCCCAAATAGGCCAATGATCCAATTTAGACTGCCTATTGGTAGAATATCACTTTTTTTTTTTTTTTTCCCTTTGGTCTATATTTCCCTCACGAGGACTCCAGCCAGGGAGGGGAGCGTACAGGGCGTGAGCGTAAACTGGGGCTGAGAACTGAGACTTGGGGCTGGGATGTAGCGGGGGGTGGACAGGACAGAAAAAGTATCCGATGATCTGGGTGGCTGATTGGCCGCCTTATGTTCACTGGACTCAGAAACCAGGGGAGGGGGGGCAGAAGGAAGGACTTGGAGGGCGATTATGGGGAATGATGCCTGGGCTGAGCGTTTGCTGTGGTGTAAGAGTCAGTGTTGGTGGGAAGGGATGCTACCCGATTGGGAAACCGGCCGTGGGGCCTAGCTTGGTTTTCACCGAGGGGCTGGTCGTTGGGTCTTTTGGGGTCTGTTTTTTGGTGCTGGTGTTGGTGGTACTATTTGAAATATTAATGACAGTTTTGTGAATACAGTCTTGATAAGAAGCGCAGAAAAGGAATGTATAGCCATGTATTTTCTGTTTCGAGTGGAACAAAAGTCCCAGACACGATACGAAGAAAACAGCCCTGCGCTACGTTAGTGTAAGAGTCAAAGAAACCAGGCCGTGTCATCAGCAGTCATCATGGCTGTCATCCATCCCAGCGCTCAAAGGGGAAATTCCAGAATGTCTCATATTTTTATTTATATCATGTGTGCGACCCTCACCTTTTTTATCCCCCCCTCCCCCTCTTTGGACTGAATTATGAAACTATTTTATGCCTCGCCCTTTTTGGCTCAGGCACAAGCGAGCGTTTTGTAAGATGCGACGGCGTGGGTGTGCTACTCTACTGCATGCGTTGTGACTGATGTCAAGATGCATTGTGCATAAAGGCTGCCTTAGCTGGGGGGCTAGCATAGGGCTGGATGCAGTAATAGTATATTTAGATTGCATCTGCTGCTAGTCTACAGTAATCGTGGGCAGGCAGGCAGGCAACATGAGACAAACAGAAACGAAGCTCGAGGCCAGTCTGCACGCCCCCTCCATGTTTGCGTCTCCCTGGCTTGTCAGTATCTTATCATGATGAAAATGATGGAAATAAAAATACGCAGCACCAACACCGAAACTACTGCTAGTCCACCTCATAGCCCATCTGACAACGACCCAATCCCGGACGCCCATTGACTGGCTTCTTTTCACCTTGGCGATGCCCTTCGGTCAACCGCAGCTGCGCGCGTCCCGTCGTTCCCACTCCCCCACCATCAGCGTCACTTGCATCACCGTCATCAGATCAGCCGCTCCCAGATGCAGGGTTCCGGTCCCTCTGGCCCTTGCTCTGCCTCTCAGCCCCAGCGCCGAGGGTGTAACCAAGGCAAATCGCATCGTATTGCTCGTCGTATAATTCTGTTTCCATCTGCTGCGTCGCCGTTTGCTCATTGGGTGTCACAAAAGGGTGCTAGAAGAGATCTTGATTGTTTAAGAGCCAATGGGGCAACACAGATGACTATTGATAGATGGAAGCTACAGTGGCACATTCAAGTACAGTAAAAGCACTGGACTAAATCTCTCTTTTACCCCAGAGAAGCGTTGATACCTACTTGGTAGCCCCAAGATACACATCATATTGTATAAATATACGAGCTACCAGGCTCGTGTTGGTTCGGTCAGACACAGGCCATGCCGGGAAGGATTGAAGCCGTAGCCAACAGAGAAAATGCCGGAGCCGAGCTCGAATGACAGCGGGCGGCCGCATGAAGTGACGCCCCAACCGCCGCCTTGGCGTAAACTCTGTTTATCATCTCGGCTTCTTGATTATTTAGTATGATTTCTCGCTTGTTGCTGCGGCTGCTTGGCGCCGATGCACCATTGCCAATCGAGCCATAATCCTATGCTACGCTCGAGAGCGCAAAAGATTACTTGCAGCAGGGCACTGCACTTACTTGTTCTGGCGTCGCAATCGCCTGTTGGCCGCTGTTTAGCTCCCGCGACGGGCTTGTAGTGGCTGCGGGAGAGGGAAAGCGGGTAGGGCTGGAATAGCACATGGAGCAGGGACAGGCTTGGGATCCCCCCAATCGGGCCATGCATGCACTGCATTATGCATGTGCTTCCCTCCCTCCAGCTCATTTATTTCTCATCTATTTCTCATCTATTTTTTTTTTTTTTGGCCTCTCTTTTTTGCTTTCCTCCTTGCCCTGCGTCTTGTCTCGTCTTTTTTTGGGCGTCTTGGTGGGGCTGATCTTCAGCTGGGAAAATCAGCTCTAGCTGGGCGCGAGACTCAACAGAGAAGATGATACGCCCCAGCGGGCGGGAGCGACCCGGATCTATCTTGGACCGTCCAAGCCCAGCAAGGGTCTGGTTCCGAGAAAAGCAAAGCACAACTCGTTTTTTACTTCTCGCTTCTTCTACTTCCAAGGCCATACGCAAACGTGCGCTCGCTTCGCATCAGCTGAGCAGAGCAGTGACCGCTCGCCAGTAGCCAGCCAGCCACCTAGTAACCACTGCTCTTGTCCGCGTTGATGTCATTCGGGCAAGGCAGGCATCAACTGCATAGCCATTGTCGCCTTACATCTTCCCTCCAGGCAGGCAACAAAGCTCCAGCAGCGGTTAGTCATACCGGGCACTTCCACGCATCCATGCTCTCCCATCTCTCACTCAATTTTTTTTTTTTTTTTTGTATGATTGATTTCTTATCCCACCGCAACTACCGCTGCCAGCCCTCTACTACGCATCGTCCATCTGCGCGGCAAATCTATCCTCTTTCTCTGTTGGTCGGATCCCTCCCTGCCGTCCCCCTCCATGGACATTATTGGTCCCATCTCATCTTCGCCCAGGGTCCCCTCCAATAGCGCAACCTCCAGTCCCCCAACTCAAACCCGGCCCCTCCCCTCCCTCCACCTCCCAACTGCTCGTGTCTGCCCGGCCTTCACCGAGCAGAGCTGATGCCCCTGCACGCAGCTGAAGTGCAAATCCGGGTCTCGATGCTACCTCTACGGAGCGGCGTCTGCCCCGCTTTGTGTCTTCCCTCAGAAGCCTGGTGAGGGAAAATGATACGGAGAAAGAGGGAAAAGAGAGAAACGAAGGAGAAAGAAAAAAGCAGCCCCCATGGCACGATGCTGTCCCCATTCCTTTTTTTACCGGTAGATGGATCGTGCAATGGCTGCCCAGGCAAGGTTGATAACCCGTAAGCAAAGCGCAGCAAACAACATGAACAGGATCCAGACCAGAGAATCTCTAGGCCGCATCGAGCTGGAAGATCTAGGCCCCGTCCAGGGTTCAATCACGCGCCGCTGATTCTCTCTGGGCTCTGGCCCCCCTGTTCCAGGCTACTACTGTATAGTAGTTGTTTTTCCTTTTTCCTCCTGTCCCCTTGTCCGTCTACGTTGCAGAAATGACGTCCTTCTGTCTCCCCGACTTGTCGCTCTGATTCGACGCATCATACGACTGGGGCCTAAACGAGGCTGGCTGGCTTGCTGTTCCAGACCGAAACGGTGCAAAGAGGGAGAGGAAGAAGAGAGAGAGAAAACTAGACCTAGGCACCCATGTTATCGTAAATCTCAGACATCGAACGGTGACGTGCTACCCGTCCGGGCCCCCGGAGCAAATACTACGCATCCCAGGTAGTATTCTGATTCCATGTCTCCTCACCACGTGGTACGGCTGCGCTACGAGTATATCCTTGCATCCCACAGAGGGAGATTTTCTTTTCCCAAAGAAAAAGAAAAGAAAAAAAAAAAAAAAAAAAGAAAAAAGATGATGATTGGGAATGGAAATAAAGCAAAAAGTAAAATATTAAAATTAATTACTGGGTCCTAGCTGCATAGGACCTGCAGGACTCACAGCAGAAAAGTGCTGCCTTGCCATGCAGCGGAGCAGGAACAAAACGTGCCTTGGTATGACTGCGTGTGTCTGTGTGTGTACGACGGTGACTCTACTCTTAGTCCAGGTGAGGCGCACAACGGACCCTTCAAG
Source organism: Trichoderma sp. CBMAI-0020 (assembly GCA_030708095.1). Classification (NCBI taxonomy): domain Eukaryota; kingdom Fungi; phylum Ascomycota; class Sordariomycetes; order Hypocreales; family Hypocreaceae; genus Trichoderma; species Trichoderma sp. CBMAI-0020. Next base: position 4,197,011 of record JAJNCI010000001.1, read on the forward strand.
TTGGCCGAAGCCATCTTTTCTTTCTGTCTCTTTCTATTTTCCCTTTCCGCTATCGCTTCCAGGTGAGGCTTCGGTGTTGTCGAGGCAAGCTCAAGACTGCGGCCCAAGCACCCCGGAGCGACGGCTGCAGCGGCGACGCATAAAAAAACTGATTTTCAAGGCTCGGGCAGGGAATATTCAGGCGAGCCTGTTTGGGCATGTGCGTGTGAGTGTTTGCAGCTGGATATGTGACGTGGGCTGTAGACTATCGAGCATGGGATATGGGATATGAGGCGCTGGATACCGAAGAGCTTGAAGCGAGTGGATATGATATCTGATAGTGGTGACATTCCTCATGCCGGCTTCACTCAGCTCAAGGCAGAATACAGAGCATGACCACACCACAGGAAGCCTACATGATATCATTTCAGCTTTTTTTTCCTTATTGTCCTAGTCTAAACCAGAAAAACACCAAGCCTAGGAAACGGTATTCTTCGTGACAACACCCCTCGCAAACTCGCCAAACGTCAAGTGCTGCTCGATATCCACCTCCTCGCCCAGGTTCGGCTGCGTAAACACGGCCAGCGTGTTCCTCGCCACCCGGCCGTCGCTCACGCTCGCCCTGACCCCTCTCACAAAGTGCGGTACCGCCTTGAACCTGCCCGCCGTGATGCGCTCCAGGGCCTCGCCCGTCTGGAACGCGATGCAGTCACGCGGGATCTTGACCTGCACCGTCTCGCCCGTCCGAGACTTGATGTACAGGCCGGCCGCGGCGTCGGGCGACGACGGCAGCTCCTCCAGAGGGGGCAGCGAGGCCCCCGTGAGGCTCGTGAGGTTCGCTGCGCTGGGCACCGCGGGATCGACCTGCTTCTCGTCGATGAACATGGCCGACGTCAGGCCCGTCAAGCAGCCGTGGTCGAGATGCGTGCCGCACCAGTCGTCCTCGTCGCCGCCGGCCGCCGTCGACGCCGCGTCCGACGCCCCCTGGGGGAAGTAGTGCAGCAGCCGCGCCTTGGTGGTGTTGGACGTGCTGACGACGTGCTCCAGGTAGCCCTTGGGGTAGCCCTGGATCTCCTGCTCGGCAAAGCGGTCGCAGGCGCGCGCCACCAGCACGGCAACGTCGATGATGAGGCGGCACAGGCTGGTCACGGCCGGCTTCATGCCGGGGAGCACTCGCTCCGCCGGCCAGATGTTGGGCGAGAGGTACTCGGGGAACGTCTCGGGCGAGAACTCTGCCGTGGGCTCGGCACAGTCCAGCCTGGGGTTGACGTAGAAGGCACAGTTTGCGTAGTAGGATCCCTTGAAGGTGTCGGCCTGGCCATTCTTGAGCGTCTCCTTGCCGAGCGACCAGCCAGTCAGGTACTTTGCCTTGGCATTTTCCAGCTTGTCTAAGATAGTTTAGGGGGGGCGATGGTCAGCGTCTTGCTGCATATGTGGCTGGCAAACTGGATGCATCTTCTATGTAGTTGCCTGAACTTTGGCCCCCTCAAACGACTCCCTCGATAGGTAGTCCTCTCTTTTAAAAAAAAGAAAAAAAAAAAAAAAAAAAAAGAATCAAGGGGGCAAAAGCAGCAAAACAGAACAAGACTTACCTAGCTCCTCCTTGGGTAGGTTGCCCAAATAAGATCCATAAGATAAGGCGACATGGCGCAGCTGCGCAAACTCCTCCGGAACGTTCTTGACCACTAAGATGCCAAGGGAATCAGGGCCAAAAGCCTCTTGTAAAGTCTCAAATGAGACATTTCCTAGATGACTCGCATGTTAGTCAGGGGGATTTCCGGCACGTATGAGTAAAAGAAATATGAGTAGCCAGGTAGGTATCACTCAGTTTAGAAAAAGAGATTGTGGCGCGGGTTGTGAAAGTGGGATTGTGTGAGTGGGCTGTTTGAAAATCCATCGATTCGTCCAGAGCTGCTTTGCACGGCACGGAGGACTTGTACAAAGTAGGCAATCACAAGTAGATAGCACTCTGGGGCGGGTTGCGTGAGGCTCTTCATACCGTGTTGGAGGTCTTGGAGGGACACCGTCACAGCCTGTGCCAGAGGGGCCATTTTGAAACGATGATGGCGATGAGGATGGGAGCAGACGTCAGGTGTCAGCTGCTGACAGGAGGAATGGAGCGAGAAATAGACAGTACGGGGTAGAGAAAACAGGGCGATCCAAGAAAACCACAAGATGGATGTTGATGCAAAAGAAAAGGATCGATCTAATAAGTCCTAATCGTACGAGGGAAAAGGCACCTCTTTTTCGCGGTTTATCCTCGCCCCCAAAAACGGCCGCCACAACGGCCCCATTTCCGCTCCTCCACGCTCCCAAGCAGAGAAATAATCCGAATTAGCAGCTCTCCAAGCTCGCTTCAGTCCCGAGCCAATATCGACTCTTGAGCGGGGGAGGGGCAGGGGAAAAAAAAAAAAGCAGAAGCCAAATTCGAACGTAAACGACTGGAGGATACGCCAAGGAAAAGAGACAAAAGTCCCAAAGAGGCACTCACTGCGATTGCGCTTACGTAACGCGGAAAGCCATAGCAGAGCTTCTCTGGACCGAAAAGATGGAGCTCGCCGTCTCCCGAATCATTTCAACGTCAGGCCGAACCTTTGTTTGAGCCAAGGCTGTTCCGCTTAATGCTTCCCGTTCCATCATAGCTGCAGCAAACACATCGTCTTCCGGTCTTCGGGCGCCCTTCTGATTGAGCGGTCCTGTCCGCCCCGACGCAAGCCGCGTCTCTCATTGGCGGCTCTGCTCTGCTGCAATACCACACAGCACCAGCAATCATGGTCAAGCCATTGACCTTCAAGGGCGACAAAAAGACCAAGAAGCGCAAGCGCGCCGCTGCAGAGCTCCACGACGACGACGGCGGCGCCGGCGAGTCCAGCAGGAAGCAGCTCGTCAGGGCAAACGACGACAACGAAGACCAGGCCCAGGACGACAGCTGGGTCTCGGCCGATGCCGTCACCGATGTCATCGGCCCCGTCATGATTGTCCTGCCCACGGACAAGCCCTCCGCGCTCGCGTGTGATCCCAGCGGCAAGGTCTTTGCGCTGCCGATTGAGAACATTGTTGATGACAACCCGACCAGCGCGGAGCCGCATGATGTGAGGCAGGTCTGGGTGGCCAACCGCGTGGCTGGCACCGACAACTTTCGCTTCAAGGGACACCATGGGAGGTATGTTTTGGTCATGTTGCGCCTAGAACTGTTGAGGTGCCTGTGTGTGAGCAACATTCCCGCTAACTTGTATACGCGACAAACAGATACCTCGCCTGCGACAAGATTGGCCTACTATCGGCCACCTCAGAAGCCGTCTCCCCCCTCGAATCGTTCAACCTCATCGCCACCGCAGGCACGCCCGGCACGTTCCAGATCCAGTCTCTCCGCGACACCTTCATCACCATCAAGCCGTCCACGTCGTCCAAGCCGAATGCGCCGCCCGCCGACGTGCGCGGCGACGCCGACGGCATCACCTTCAACACGACGCTGCGCATCCGCATGCAGGCGCGCTTCAAGCCTCGCCTCAGGACGTCCAAGGAGGAGCGCGAAAAGTCCAAGATTAGCCGGCGCGAGCTGGAGGATGCGGCTGGGCGGAGGCTGGACGAGGACGAGGTGCGGGTGCTGAAGAGGGCGAAGAGGGAGGGCGATTATCATGAGCGGTTGCTGGAGATTAAGGTCAAGAATAAGCACGACAAGTTTGGTTGAAGGCCTTGTCTAATTCCCGTTTGTTGGACCGAAGAGTACTTGCCGTTCAATGACAGACTTGGAATTGAGAAATTGGCCAACCCGAGGCAGACGTTCAAAGGCTGGGTTAAGGGTCACCAATCCGAGACCTGCTTCAATTGATGGGAAGCGAACGAGCTGGCCACTACATCTGATATACAAACTGATCCAACACCAAGCTATAAACGCTGCAGACTCCTGGCTGCTATATGTCAGTCTTGTCTGGTGCCAAACAGGAAAGGGATCGGTAAGAGTAGCGTGTCCATTCCAGAAGCTTGGACAAAATCAAAGTCCTCCATTGAGACAAAGCACTGCTTGTATATATACATGTTTAGATAGAAAGAAAGTCCTCTTATAAATCCCCCCGGGAAAAAAAAAAACGAAAGCTCAACTTTTCTATGCCATTTGATATCCATCAGCATGCTCATATTCAGTTAACCCGCCCTCCACGCCTTCACATTCCCATCCTCTCCCGTCGTGAAAACAACCTGCTCGTCGTCAAAGAAGCAAAACGAGCGCACAATTTCGCCGCCATGCGCACCGGGTAGGACAACTCTATTGTCGTGATCGAGTGCCCAAGCGTTATCCGGCGTCTTGGCTAGGAAGACGAGCTCAAAATTTTGTTTACTGTTTTCGTTTAATACCCAATTAGCCATGTTCACTCAAGGAAAGGATAAAAAAAAAAAAAAAAGACATACTCTTGCGCTCCCGCGCCCAGAATAGCACCGCTGCCATCCAACTTGGTCGTCACATTCGCCACATACTGACACCCAAGCACCCTCCTCAAGTCGCCAAAATCCCGCGTCGCGCTCCCATCCGTGCGATCCTCGGCAACGTCATACAGCGCAAACGTCTCGTCGTGCGACAGCGCAAAGACCTCGGTGGGTGTCAGGAAGGCGGCGTCGTGGATCGAGGCGTTGTGGTTGAACGTCTGCACCGTCAGCTCGTCCTCATCGGCAATGGTCGTGTCGTGGACGCTGACGAGGCCGTCGGTCGAGCCGGAGATGAGCAGCGTGGGCGAGGACGGGTGGAAGCTCAGAGAAGTGATGTCGTCGCTGTGGACTTCGGAGTAGGTTGCTTTGGGGGTGGGGGTGGAGCGGACGTCCCTGGGTTTTGATGAGCTTTTGGTTTCATATATGAGAGAAACACCAGTAGATTTCTTACCAGAGGTGTATTGAGGCGACGTGGTTCTCCAGCTCTGTGCCAACGGCGATTGTTTGTGTGCTTGCGCTGCATGCCATTGACAAGATGGATGCCTCGGCCGCTATGAAGATACTGTCAGCCAATGCTTCCTACTATGCCTTCATTCTCACCCTCACTCATTCATTCATTCATTCATTCATTCATTCATTCATTCATTCATTCATTCATTCATTCATTCATTCATTCATTCATTCATTGCACCCTCTCGTAAACTCACCCTGAAACTGCGCAACCCTCGCCCCCTGCCTCAAATCCCAAACCCCAACAGACCCATTCTCACCAGCCGTGCAGACCAACGAACTGCCCGCGTCAAACACCCGCAGCGTCGTCACGTTCCCATGGCTCGTCTTGAGGCCCGACACGGGCCCGGCACCAAGGCGAGCTGGGTTGAACAGCGAGAGCGTCTGGTCCGAGGCTACGGTGGCGAGACCGGCTGCTGTGCGGTGGGCCTCGAGCACGTAGACGTCTTCTGGGCCGGAGAAGTGGTGCTGGTCGATGTTGGTGAGGGTATACATTTTTGAGTTGTGATATTATGCAGTGATGTTCGGATGGTGGTGTAAGACGAGAGGTAGGCAAGACCACCTCTTGGAGGTTATCGCTTTTGTGTGGCCCAAATGCGGCTGTTTGAATGGCCGGATCTCAGACTATCTCCAATAAAGCAACAAGGTCTTTGATGCGTTACACTAAATCCAGATCCAGATCTAATGTTTGAATATAAAGATCACGCAGAGCTAAATGTCCATCAAGCAGCTGTGTAAACTCTTTTTCACCCACCAGGACGCTAAATTTAGAACTAGCCTCGTTAACTAAATAATCTCACACCTACGACTAGCACACATGTCACTCGGGCTTTCGATCAAGATTGTAAACGTATTGAAACGCATTAATGTTACAGACCTCTTTTCCGCTACGTCTATCGTACACACATAGTTTTGATCTAAACAGTTCAACTCATTCGTCCAACATGTGATGGGAGTGTCGCCAAAGCCAGCTTGAAAAAAGTGATTTTTGTCTTCTTTTTCCTCAAAAATCAAAAACCTCGCAAGACGTACTCTTTCGTAGCAGCTCTTTATATCAAACGCCATATCAAGCTCTAAACGCCAAAACTTTGATGAAAACTTTGGAAAAGATTTCATTCATTTTTAAAACCCAAGACCGATCATGTTATTTTATTGTCATCGCCGCATCTTTCCTTCAGTCCTCGCCACCCAAGCTCTCGCTCATAGAGCGTTCATTGACACTTCGAAATGCCCGCTTGCCGACTTCGTAGCTACTGATCATAATGGCACAAGCCGGTGCCACCTTCAGTGTGCGGGGGATCCAACCTCGCCATAGGCCAGAGATGCCCTCCGTCTGAAAAATGTGTAATAATAGTCGCCCCATGTTCTGCTGCTCAGGTGCCAGTGCGCTTCCGGCCGCACGGCGCGAGCTGTCCTTGTAGACTTGGGTGCGCGTCTTGCCCACGTCAAACGGCATGGTCATGATAGATGCAATAGCGCCCGAGGTAGCGCCAGCGGCGAAGCTGTCAAGAAAAGTTTCTGTGTGGCTCTCTCGGCTCTGAGATCGACGCCGGGCGGTTGTGCGGCTGAGCCCATCAATTGTGTCGCGGCTAACTGCCCTGCCCTGTCGCTCTTCGCGAATATCGGAAATCCTAGATCGGATAGACTCATAACCCCACCAGTAGAGGCCGGAAAAGGGCACATCTCTCCACAGAGTCAATGTCAGGCCTCGCCATAATGAGGTGTAGCCTTGAGAGGCAACCATGGAGCGGATCCCACTAAAGGCTTCAACCAGGTGGTTTGTGGTAGAAGCGCCAGACGCAGCCTGCATACGGGTGCGGACGAGCTCGATAGGGCCAACGGCGCTTGCTGCGAGAATTCGAGCGAAAGAGCCAGCAGCGAGAGGCGCATAATCCGTCGAGAGTTTTGAAAATGGGCTCATAGAGTTGAACCGCAGCCAATCGTATCCGGTGAAGTAAATGATATTGGCGGGGATTGTCATGGCGAGGGTAGGTGAGAGGCCTCTCCATAACGTCGTGAATCCTTCATTGCGGGCAATCTTCCGCAGACCATCGATCGTTGAGTGATATGTTTTCTTTTGGACTTCTTGCACCGCGCAGTCAGCGGCGGCGCCGCTTCCGCCAGATATTGCGATGCCCTCGATTCTCGGCGCGGCGAGACAGTAGTCTATGGCGCTCTCTGCGAAAAACACTTCGCGGCAGCACGCTGTGACGCCCAGTTCGGCGGTCTGGACGGGAGTGAGGTTGGCGGTTGTTCGCATGAGTCTCGAAAAGTCCACCACCGGGGCGGCGGTGGCGGAAGTCGGTTGCGATTGTAAGCGCACGCGCACGACGTCGAGTGGAGTGACTAGGAGGGAATGGAAAGTCAATACGTTGCAGTCCAAAACGTGTCACAGATCTCAGCAAAGTTTACTCACCCAGCAACGAAGTCAAGAGACTGCCCGACATGGCCGACACCATCTTCTGGCCAGCTGTGATATCCGGAATGATGCTGCCTCCATCGCCATCGCCCGCGCCCGCAATCCTAGGAATGCCAGACATGCTGGCCTCGTCTCCGTCTATCCTGTCGTAGTTTTGGCCGTTGGAGCTGTGGACGATGGAGAGAGATCCCATGCCGCGCGGAGGGGCGTGAGCGAGGAGCCGAGCCCTCGGGCTCTCACGAATATCCGGATGCTGGAGGCTTGTGCGTAGCTCTCTCGGAGATGCTCGGACCGGGCCGAATTCGGTCAACAGATGTTTGGGGTTTGAGAGTCGGTGCGGCAGAAATTGCGCTTGATTGACGATGAGTCGGTACAAATGGATGCTCAAAAGATGAATGAAGGAGGCAGAAAGTGGTCATGGAAAGAAGGAGAGAGAAGAATATCGAGTAGTCATAGCTAGGAAGGCTATTTGGTTAGCAGACAGTGCTAGAAGCCGCTAGCCAAGGTGTAGCGCATGCAAGTGGTAAATATCGACGGCTCAGCGGCGTTCGTCGATGGAGCCCCGGTTTATTTTTTTCTCGCAGCTTTTTCGGGCTCGCCTCCACGCCGCAGCCGGAGATGAATCTGCACCGCACCTGCTGCGTCTGCCAATCCCGCGCCGAGGCGAGGCACCGCCTGTAGCCGAATGATGTCACGCCGCGCGGTGATTGGCTGGGCGCTTGCCGTGGCGATTGATAATCAGCGATAAGATGAACGCCTCCAATACGCATACCCGGCAGTATGTGCTTTGTTCTTGTGCTTCTCCATAGACCCATTGGACCCTGCACGGCAGTTTTTCCAAAGGCCAGTTTGGGGCTGTTTTGATCTGGCAGCACCACCTTTGGCGATTACTCGTGCTAATCTCGATGTGTGCCAGGGATACTCGATTGTCTAGATGAATCTCTTTCTATCTCTTTTGCTTCTTTATCTTTATCCACTAGCATGAGTTGGGCCTAGCTGTGTTCAAGCACATATACATACTCGTACATGCACGCTGGGTCTTAGTAATCGACGCTGTCTCAGCTACTGGCCGATCGAGTCACTTTCCAGCAGCGCTGAGTCTTGACCGATTCAATGCATATTGTACCCTGACATTTGTAAGGCACTCCGTATAAAAATTCCATATACCTACATGCAGTGCTAAACCATCTTTATCCATCCCCTATCATCTTGCCTTCTCGCCCTATTTGTCCTCTACTTTCCAAATCATACCCAGTGTCCAGCTCCCTAAAATCACCATGTCTTTGTAAATCAAATCATCCGGCCGTAATACCAGCGTAAGCAATCCGCGCTGAGCATTCATCAATTCCCCGCGCTCGGCCATATCGGACACACGCGTCTGCACTTTGTATCTGCCAACCACTCGCCAGCCACAGCCATGGCCTCAGAAAACCGAGAGTCCAATTCGGAACTGGAATCCTTCCGGCAAAAATGGATTTCCGATCTGCGATCTAGAAGAGAGTCGATTGGGTCAGCCTCACATCAGGCTGAGGCGTCGTCTGTGGCCTCCACCGCCGCGCCGGCCGCTACTTCACAGCAGAGAAGGCCATCAGGGCCCTTTTCAGGCCCAGGAGTCGGCAAAAGAAATTTACCAGTCATTGACGATGACGAGTACTATCTACACGCACAATCGTTCGACGGCCCTCCTCCAACATCTGCCACGGGCCATCTGCTCTCGGATGCTCCCGGTAAAGGTGCTGAGAAGCCGCTTATCTCGGCTCTAGATCACTATGAGGAAGCCATGGAAAAGGAGGCGCAGGGCAACATGGGAGAAAGCCTGCGGCTCTATAGAAAGGCTTATAGAGTAAGTTTTTTCTTTTTTTCTTTTTTTTTTTTTTTTTTTTTTTTAATATGTCATTTGCTTTCTTCTTCTTCCAAAGATGTAACAACGTAGTCTTCTCATCATATACTAACTCCTCCTTTGCTAGCTAGACAATAGAATAGATCAGACATATCGTGAGAAGCACTTCCCAGGGGGCTTCGCTGCCACCAAAGCCCCCACAACAGGGCCTGCAGCATCATCTGCACGGAAACTTGCCGAGTCTGATCAAGGGGAGCCCAAGCCGCTGACCCTGGAAGAGCTCATCGCCAGCTTCTCAACCCTGAAGATCGAGCCAGCGCCCCCGGAAATCGAAAACACCGCGCCGCCTCCATGCCCAATCGCCAATCTGCCAGATGAACTGCTCGTCCACATCCTTCAGGACGTTGCCGTGGCGGATGTCGGCGACTTTGCACGTCTGAGTCTCGTGTGCAAGCATTTCGCCTTTCTCGTTGCCACCGAGCAGCGTCCCTGGAAACGCGTCTGCCTGGGGAGCGAGTTCGGCTTCACCTCCGTGCCTCGCCACTGGAAAAAGAGTATCGAGTGGGAAGATCTCGAGATCCAGGAAGAGGCAGACGAGGATGGCCTCCTTATCAGCATGCGAGAGCTGGAGGAGCGACGCCTTGCCGACGCAGTGTCCTTCACCCTGTCACTGCACGATCCGGACGTCTATCCTTCGTGGAAACACATGTTCCGAAACCGTCCTCGTATCCGCTTCAACGGATGCTACATCAGCACCGTCAACTACGTGCGCAGCGGCCAGGCCTCCACCAATCAGTCCACCTGGGGCGGAGCTCCCGTCCTCATCGTCACATACTATCGCTACCTACGATTTTTCCGCGACGGCACTGTCATCAGTCTTCTCACTACGGCGTCTCCAGTGGACGTTGTCCATCATCTAACCCCCGAGCTGCTGCTCTTACACCGCGAGGCTCCTCACTCCCATCTGCCGTCTGCTGTGATGCATCAAGCCTACAAAGGTCGCTGGCGCCAATCCTCTGCTTTGGATCATCCCGACAACACGGATCCCAAGGACCAGGAATCAGATATATATGTGGAGACGGAGGGTGTCGGCACAAAATACATGTACCGAATGGACTTGACGCTCCGAAGTGCAGGCAAGGGCACCAAGAACAACAAGATCGTCTGGAGAGGCTTCCACAGCTACAACAAGCTGACGGACGACTGGGCCGAGTTTCAGCTCAAAAACGACAAGCCCTTCTTTTTCAGCCGGGTCAAGAGTTATGGAATAGGAGAGCCGGCCAAGGAGCTCTAATAACTAGTGCTGCTCGGATATCCACTCATGTCGAAGAGATAGGTAGGTAGGTAGTTGAAGCATGCAAAGTGCTCCAACTTGATTCGCTGGGCTACGAGTATAGACGGACTATAGGATACATGTAGTCCAACATTTTTATGAAAGCGCACATATATACATGAACCCCTGAGAGGAAGATCAATATCACCCGATTAACTAAAGCTTAATCCAGCTAGCAATGCTATTTCCATCACAAATCTGAAATCAAATGTCCGCTGACCTGAACCACGACTCAATATCGCCACCAGCCGGCTGCAAGGGTCACGGCTGCTATTCCCCATACCGTAGGTGCGAGCGATGATGATATGCTCGCTAAGCACATGGATACCTACTATTTCGTCCTCTGTATGTAAGATAGGCCACACGGGTTAGACGATAGTGGCAGACGAGTGGTCCTATACGCCCGTAACATCCCATGCACGCTGTCAGGCGCTAGGCTTGTTCCAACATTGAAGCTTACAGTACACGGCAGTTCCTATTTCCACGCTACTAGTGCGGCCCGCCAAGTAGGTTAACATTGTTCCGCAAGCCTCACCTACTGCATTTGGCAACAAGTGCTTGATTACACGGTTAGGAGTTGCGGTCTGTACACGAGAGAAGCTTCAACAATATGCAATTACCGTCTACCTTACGCATGCGTTGTAAGCGAGAAAGCGTCTTCATTAATCCACGAATGGATGCCGAGCAGATGAATTACTCGTGCGCCTTGAGGCAGATATAAACCAGCCATGCGCGCTCTCTCTCCCCGTCTCTTCTCATCATAACAATCACTTTCAATTCTCACCAAGCACAACAATCACTCACAAAAACCCTCTTAAACTCCCCCTCCAAAAAGCAACCATGCAGTTCTCAACCCTCCCTCTTCTCGCGGCCCTCGCGGCATCCGTCGCCTCCGCCTCCCAGATGCAAATCAACTACTACAGCGACGTCTGCAGCTCCTACCAGGGCCAAGTCGACGTCAGCTGGGCCACCAACATCTACAACGGCAAGGATAACTGCTACAACTACCACTTTGGCAACTACGCAAACATTGCCAACTGCAACACGGGCAACGGCTGCAGATGCAACTTTTACAACTCGGAAAACTGCCAAAACTACTCGGGATATACCGCCTCCGGCACTGGAAACTGCATTCCCGTTTCCAACGCCCGGTCTTTCGAATGCTGGTATGGCAGCAACTAAGGTTGTGTATAAAGATACATTGGGGTTGGGGCATGATTGAACACGGGGATGAACAAGTTTCCTAATCTAAGATGGAGAATCAGCACAAAAAAAATGTTTTGGTTATAATCCTGTATATAACAGGCAAGGTGAAGAGAAACTTACATGTACATATGTTTCGCTAAGGAATTTATAAACAACGTTATTAGCAAAAGGAGCTCTTGGCTATAACATGCAGCGTGATCGGCCATCTTGTATACATGCAACTGGAGGGTACATTTTCTTGACTCACTACTAAAGTATATCGTCTTAGCCAGCAATATTTCATGCTTGATATAGAAGCGAGATGTACAGCACTGGTCCACATATCGACCTGGGTGAAAAATCCTTCCACTCCACCCAAGACTAGTGCGGCCTTAAAAACATGTCGGTACTACCGACCTGCTGACTTTGGAATAATGAGTTTATATGTTTATTTCCACGATTGGCATTGCATTCTATATGCATCACAGAGCTTTAACAAAGAGAGAAGCTATCGTCTATTTGTATCAACTGCTCAAGACGTATGTTCGCATCCATGTGAACATATGCATATGAAATACTGGCTGTAGTATTTCTTGTCAACTCTTTATTTCCATTATTGGAATGTAGACAATATACACTCAAGAAAGCGACAGCCGGCGGTTGCCTTCCGCTTGGTGGTCCCAGTCTTTTGAGTGCTACTAGGGTATGACTTGAAGTCTTGGGCTGGTTATGATTTTGACATTGTTGGGTTCAAGTAGGGGGAGGATCAGTATATGACATGTGCATATGTTATTGGTGATGGCGTGTATATCATGGAGAACTACATGTACATACCTTACCATAGCACTTGTCAACGACATTGCACATATACAACGACATTCTATCAGTAAAATTTAAAACGCTTCAATGTATTTGTTTTGCTTAATTCGAAAGAGTCTTGGACCTCGTCGGAATCCCATTAAACTCATATAGTGTAATTTCTCCCTAGAAAAAAAAAACGTATAAATGGTGACCTACATACCGCCTACTTCCCCTTGACTTAATGCCATATATGCTGAGCTCCAGTAAGGATACAAAGAAAATGAAAAGGAATGGTAAACTAGACGGAAAAAATGACGTTGATAGCGTAAAAGATTCATCGCCATGGTATGGTACTCAAACGCCCGAGATAACGCAGCCAATTTTTTTTAAAAAGGGGAGGGGAAAAAAGGAAAAATGAGTAGGCATATACAAAAGTAGTAGCAGCATAGGAAATCGCTAGTTCGCTAATGGCACCACATCCTTAGAGAAAGGGTGAGGATGAAATAATGATGTGCAAGATGTGCAAGATGTGCTTGAGTAAGCGCATAGGTATAATGGGGGTATTTGCTTTTTCGAGAAAAGACTGTAGAAAAGGTTGGATCCAAGCAATGCTTCGCTTTTTGGGTATCGCATGAAAAACGCTTGCTAGAGTAATTTCGCTCGATTTTGCTGATAATGATAAGACGTCGTAAGAACGAGTGGATGATATCGCCATTTCTAATTGGACAGCTCGTCGTTTGCTTTTCTTTTTCTCCTTTTTTGTGGCAATGAACCGAATTCGTCTTTCGTACTGGTATTTCCAGGAACAGAGTAGATACGTCGTTCCTACAGAACGGCCCTTGGGGTTTATCGCACTCGTCTTCCGTCCAAAAACTTGGGTGGATCCACGTTGTAGTAGCTCTCTTGGTACTGCATAGCTCTGCGTGCCTCATAAGCCGCTCGTTCTTCCTCATCCATGCTAAAAGCTTTCTTGAGCCAACCAAAGGCACTCTTCTTCTTTTTAAGCTGCTTATCCACAGTTTTGGTGGTTCGTGTGGTTCGTACGCTTTGCGAGGTCCCGTCTTCATAGTTTGCGGAAGTAACCTTGCTCAAGCCGCTCAAAGGAGGCGGCGCCAACGAAGAATGGCCTGGGTGATAGGAAGAATGGCCATGCCCAACAGCAGTATGGGGTCTCTGCTGAAGTGGTGAATGTGGCGACGCTTGTACAGGGTGATAGTATCTTTGCCGATCCGAGCGCGGAGAGGGTACGACGTTGAGTTGCGGAGGGGACATTGTCATGTTGCTAGAGCTTCCAGATGGATGGCGGCCATGGCTTTCCGCATCAGACTCATATGCCGAATCAAAGTGATGGGATCTCATAGTCTGCGGCGTGGTGGTACCGGGTGAAGCAGCGTATTTTTCCATGCCTCTAAGAGACCTTACCGGAATCTGAATATCAACCGGGGGCATCATCTTTTGGGATACACGGTCGCGTAGAGATGTCCTTCTCTGTACGACAGCACTCAAAGGCCGGCTATCCGCAGGAGAGATTGGTGCAGAGGGAAAGGATGGAATCGTCGATTGTGATCCTGATGGAGCATTGTGGCCCGCCTCATCTTTGATAAGAGGCGAGGGCAGCGGTGCAGGAGGCTGCGGGGTATAGGTTCGTGGCTGAAGAAGGAACACGGGCTCGTCTTCGTGGCCTGTCTCTGTTTCCGGGTCGCTATCCTCGAATTTCATGGCTGACGAGTCTTGGCTGTCTTGGCGGAAGTGGATTTGCATCGTCTGTGGGCTGGTGACACCAAAGGTACCTGCGGCAGACTGAGGGGTATATTGAGCACTTTGAGGACTATCGAAGCCGGTCTTCGTAGTTGCGGTCTGAGGGCTGCCGAAGCCGAAAGTGTTTGAAGTATGACGAGAAGACTTGAATGGTGGAAGTAAGGGTAGGCCTCCAGGTAGAGGAAAATCAATAGTGCTGGTATCATCATCGATTATAGAGCTAGCCGGTCTATGTTCTGTAGAGCCACTGCGGATGCTATCTTGAGTACTGGATCTTCGACTATAATGCTCAGTTATCACATGAAGATCCGTGGGTGTAGGTTCTTCAGGAATATTAGACATGGGGGGTGCAATGCTCGCCTGGGAATTACATTAGCTACCGGAACCGAGAGCACTGATGGCGACGAAACTTACCCAAGTCCGTCGACTAGCTTCCGCGGCCTTCTTTTCCATCTCGGATTTGATGTTCATCAGCCGAATGATGAGACTGTTGATGTCCTGAGCACTGTCGTTGATTTTCTCAAATGCAATAAGCCACCCTTCTGCATTGCCGCTCATGGCATCGAAAATGTCGTTGACGTCTGGCAGGCCCGACCGCCATGTGCCTTCAGCATTCTCATTCAACCAATTTATGAAGATGTTGCTGGTGTGTAGACCGGCTTCGATATCGTCGTCCCATTGCTTCATTGACACATTGGTTCTTGCGAGGATGTGCTCAATCTTGTCGTTGCCTTGAAGTATTTCGGTGCGGAATTTGTGATCTTCTAGCAGCTGTTCAAACACGGTGGCGTTGGACATGGGAAGCATCAGATGGTCAATGCGCCTTTTCAGATCCGCCTCTACTTCCTCAAGATCTTCGATTGTGACTTCGAGAAACTCATCCACCTCGTCGATGTGGCCTTGAAGAATGTTGACCACTTGTGTGTTGTCATTGGCCATCCCGTTCAGCATCAAATACACGCCAAAAGAGATCTGAGCAACCAGCTTGCCCAGTTCATGCTGGGCCTGACCAGGTCGGAGCCTCCACATGGCATCAAGAGCAGGCTCATCTTTGCCTTGAGCAAGCACAGCTTCTCTGCGTCCCTGGGCGTCCAGCGCCCTCAATTTAGGCTTCTCAACCGCAATACCGCTCATGACTTCATTCAACGATTCGGCGAACGCATCCTGTAAAGCAGCAATGGGGTGGGTTGGAATCGCTGGTGGTGGTGGCGGCGTCGAATCGGAATCATGCTCAATCTCGTCCACATCCACCTCAAGGTCATCGTCAAATTCGGAGTGCCGAGCATGCTGGTCATGTTCAGAGTATCGAGCAGAGCTCAAGGTAGTATTCATCGAAAGAGGCTCCTTGCTCTGACGATAGTCGGGAGAGAGCGGCGAGAGCGGCGAGAGCGGAGACGACATGTTCTCAACTTCGGGCAGCAGGACAATACGAAGCCCGCCTTCGTTGAAGTCGAGCGGTGGCAGCTGGGTCGAAGTCATGGCGACGCAGATACTATTCGATGTAGACGACAGAAAGGCCAAGCCGGGCTAGGTCAGGTTGCACAGCGCTATAGAATCAGAGACCCGGGCTGTGTAGCAGCCGGCAGGAATCGACACAGCTTCGGGAGCACGGGCAGTGGCGACAACGGCAACTTCAGAATTTGACGGCACTATCTGCACCCTCAAGAGTCGTAATCAGGATGGGCCAATAGCCATAATCCCTCTGCCCAAGTACAGCTCGAAATCGCTGGTCAGACACGCCGACGCAAGTTCGACGAAGAATGGCGGGGTCGGATCTTGAGAAGGCTGAGACTCGTTCTCGATTCTGATATGATCAACGGAACCGTGAGCCAGTGGGGGTGGTGAGAAGTAGCAGGTCAGCAATCGGGTTGCATGGCAAGCTGGCGCCAAGAGAGGAGAAGAGAAATAATGAAGGAGATAAAAGGGACGGCAAGACGAGACTGGCAAGGAGAAAAGAGGCCGGCTAACCACCCAGCCAAGGCAGGCCTTTGGTGATGGTTCATGGGAGAGATTCAAGCGGGCGACGAGAGGGCGAGAAACGAAACGTGCTAATATTATTACTGGCCCAGATGTTTCTCGTCTCTGGCAGCTTCTCGCTTGAGGGAGCCCAGACCACCTCCAATGCGTGCCGTTGCCAGTCTAGCGCAGGCCTGGCCGCTCACTAATGGCGCTCGACTGCTAAATTGGGAACAGGTTGATGGGAGGCGGCCATCAGGTCCCAGCAGGTCCCAGCAGGTCCCCCGGCCGTTGTGCAGAAGCTTGCAGGGACATCCAGGGCCTTTGCTGTCGGTACGTGTAGGGCTCTGATACCGGCTGACGACGAGCAAGTCTCCTGAAGGGGCCGGTGCTGGCTGGGCCTGGGAGGCGCGGCCTGCATGGGTGGCCAACAGCCGAGAGCACATCCAGGCACGGGTCAGGGGGTGCTTGGCGCCTCAACGACGGCCAGACGGGGCTCGACAGATGGCGCTCAATCTCAGGCTCGCGTACCTGAGCAAAAGCTGCTAGCATGGAGGAGCTTATGGAGCACGGCGCGGCGGGCCTTAGCGGCAGTAGTGCTCGTAGCATGATTTGCTGGTGGCACTGCCAGTAGCATCAGTGTCGGTATCAGTATCATTGCAGCAATACAAGCATGGCGTATGAGGTGGCAGCGAGTGAGGGTGCTGCACGAGCAGTATGGAGTACCTGTAGCTGAGCTGTCGAGAATTCAGGTTACAGGTCGCATGGCGTTTTGGCCAAAGCGGTGTGCCGAATCTGCAGGTCACCCACTCTCCGCGAGGTACAGGTAGTGCTACCGCAGCAGCTACAGGATGGCTTGCCCGCTGCAGAGACACAAAATGATCATACTGTACATGTAGAGCAAAAAATGCAAGGGTGCAGTGGGTTGAGCACTCGTCAGCAGATGCAAGGGAAGCACTTTTGATCCAGATGTTAGCAGCAGCCTAGCATCCAAACTATCAGTTGACAGAAGGATGTTGGTGGGCGGGTGGGCGAGGCTTGTGGCTCGGCACCAGGAACCATTGGCGCCATGGACAGCGCTGGCCGGCACTAGCTTACAGTAGTGCATGGCAGCCTCGTGATGCCTCCAAAACAGAAGACCTGTTGGCAGCTACAAATACCTACAGGAATTCAATGCTATTGCCAAGATAAGTACGGATGTTTTATATGGCCACAACACTCTTACTACAAAGTTAACTTGCAGCCATCCAAGTCTCATGGTGCAGCGTACACGTAGACAACAACCGCCAAGCATTCAAGTCCAAGATCTGAACTGCAAGCAGGTGAGACACGGCTGTCCACAAGCAGCTCATCCCGCTACCATCCGAGCCTTGCTGCGGGTGGGTAATGTCGGAGACGATGATCAGCAGCAAAGCCCGATCTCTGCGGTCCAGACACGCCGATCGCTCTGCATTTCCAGCAGAGCCGGGCTAGCATTGGAGATGGCATGAAAAATCCGGACAGAAGCGGCTCTTTCGCCATCCGAGTGCTACGTTGTATTGGTGCCAATGCCGTGTAAACGCGCGACGACCTGCCAAACTTACCCAATGTCTGCGGCATCCACGACTACTCGAATCCCTATTTCATATAGATCTGCACTACTACTGCCCTGAAGCACGTCAGGGCATCGTATCCATCAATGGCCATAGCCTCGTCGCCGGTCAAGCTGCATCTGAGTCTGTGGTGCCGCGGCCGCCGCTCTGGATGCAGGTGAATGAAGTCGGTGGCTTGCACTATCGGCGCCGGCACGACGACAAACTCCAATTTTAGCAGCCCAGCGCCGCAAAAGCAAATTATGGCCAATGCCATCTCCGATCGTACCTGGAATACGGGGCGTGGGCCAGGGTCCCGCTAAGGAACCCGGATATTACTGGCATTACGAGGACCCAGCTTTGCCAGAATCTCAGAACGGTCACAATGTTCGACGTGTTTCTCGTTACTTGGATACAACAGCTTATCGGTTTTTTGTATTTCTTCTTTTTGTCGTATCCTTTTAATTGCTTGGTAGCATCAGTGAGCATCTCCAAGATGGTGGTCAGCTTGCATGATGCATTCGAGCACGGCCGCCGCCAACGGGATAAAAGCCAGCTTGGCCGTAACGCACAGGCATTCATTCAATTACCGCCTAAAGTCTCTCGCGAGCTCGGTATGAATCTCAAAATCAATTGTTACCAGTGCAACGCTCTGATATTATTGGCCTACTAATCTCATGCCGAGTTTTCTTCTCTGGCTGAACTGTGGCTATGGCAGTATCGAGTGCAGGGGTATCGTGGACTTTCATTTCGGCGGGTCTTGGCTCCGTATTTCCAACGCCTCCGCCAAACGTGTTAGCGACGGCTTGCACGCCTATTTCCTCTCCTCCTTTTCCCTCTTCTGATTAAGAAATGCCAAGCAAAGCAAAGTCGATGCGATTCTCTTCGCCTATGCATCAAGCCTCGGAGATTGATCAAAAGCTTGTTTCCCCTACTTGCAAGTCAGCCGATTAACATCAATTAATCTTTCAGCACAGCCTCGGGTATTATTAGCCCTCGCGTGTCTCGATCCTATTCGCGGGCGCGAGCAACCTCTCTGCGCATGCTTTTTCCATATTTCGAATTAAATCCATGTTTCCCCCTGGTTTGCCTTGTCTACATGCCGTTGAAGAAGATATTTGATCCTTTTTTTTTCTTTTTTTTTCAACTTCATCCCTTTGATAGGGGATGGATTCATGTTGACATGATAGCGGTATCCATAAATCCTCTGATCGCTTATTATGGGGGAGCCCTGGCATTGATAGCGTTTTATCACCCAATTTCATGGTGCGGGCTTCACGGTTTTGGGTTTTACACCACTCTAAAAAGTCGACCCATGTATGTGGCGAGCTAACAGTTTTTAGGCAGCATGAATTCAATATCAAATTATCTCGGTATATTGCTAAACAGCACTCGTACGAGCGTTTGCGTTGCTCTTCTCTGCGGAAAGACAAACGCGCCGCTTATCAGGCAAACTTCATTCAATCCCAACCCCCAACGTGATGGCCCCATTGTTCCCCAATTTCACCTCCCCACTATCAAAGTGATCAACAAGATCGGTGGCCCAGAAGTGGATGACCTGCATGCTGCCGACGTGATCATCGCACAAGGGAGAAAAACGGTCCAAATGGCGTCAACGCTGAACGTCCGCTTATAACTGTAGTCACATGTTTGATCTCTACGATATTGTCGAAGTAACTCGTCAAAACACAATTCCACAACGAGATATATACATATAATTTTTATTGGCCTCTGCCTAACATGGTGCAAGCAATTGGCGGGATGCTAACACGCCGTGTATGTATCTGCTTCAATCTCTGCGCTCCGGCTCACCTACCAATCACCCAGATGCATGCTTCTAAATTATTGGCATGGTGCATTTCTCAATTTGGTCCATAAAGCCAGGTTATTTTATGCGGTGGACTGTAGCGTGGACATGACACTAATTGAGCCTCCTGATCCATCCAGCCTCCATCTACCCTGTGAGTGATCGAAGCCAATAGACTACATGTACATAAACATACCAACTTGTAATTCAGAAATCATATATAACTATAACAATGAATATGAACATATTCTCTTTGAGATAGATACAGCTCCTACTCCCTCACCGTTTTTTACCCCTTTTTAGTGGGAGAAGATAGTCTAATTGCATGTACGTACAACGATTTATTGAGCGGAAATTCTATGGCATTGGAATTCATCTTTAATAGAGTACATTTATACCACAGCTCGATTTTGAATATCTTTGTCATTGTTCATTCGTATATTGCCGTATTAAATATTGGTTTAGAATGGTAATAACTGGCCAAATATACCCACAGTAGCACTGTCTATTAGACCACTATTAGCCATATATCGCGAAAATTGTAGAGCAGATAAGGAACTCACAGCTTTACAGAATTCATGAAATTACTTATCGCGCTTCCAGCTTGGTGGCCAAGAAGAAGATCCAGGACCGCCCTCGACTTCACGCTTGTCTTCGTCACGCTTCCGGCTGGGAGGCCAGGAAGACCACCCTGGGCCGCCCTTTGCTTCGCGCTTCCAGATTGGAGGCCAAGATGATGAGCCGGGGCCTCCTTCGACCTCTGGAGAACGGATCTCGGTGCTCGAAGTGGGAGCGGCGGTGGCCAGAGTGGCTGCAGTAGCAAGGCCAATGACGACATGGTGGATGGTTTATTTAGTGACGAATATTGATCTGAGGATACTAGATATTGAAGAAAGCGGCGGGCTTAAATATATTTGAAGTTATAAGAGGACATAGCAATGACGTTCAGTGTAATCCTTTAACTGGGGACTATATCACACCCCTTGTCCTACAATGGATCATTTCTTCTTTCTCAGCCCATTTGGAACCAACAAGTCCTATTTGAGGCTTGGGCAGCTGCATCAATCGAGCTAGTGCTATATGTGGGTATCACCTCTCATTGCTGCCATTATTAAACAGCGTAATCAAATTTGAATAATCACCAAGGAGTCTATATTTCTATGATAGGAACACCTAGGCAGCCCTTTTTCAGAATATTTGATATCACTAAAGCGGAATCCGGCTCTTTGCATATGTGGGTTTGACTCCATACAGGGAATCACGACATTGACGCCATGCATTAAACTCGACTTAATAGAGGGCTGAGCGAGCGTTGTTAAAGACAGAAACAAACAGACCAGAAATCTCATGTCGAAAACAAGCATTTCAAATCTCATAGGAACTGGTATTGTTAATAAAGGGCCGATAAATTAAGGGTTTACTCATAGTCTCCGTCTAAGAACCGGCCTTCTCCAACAAGCATTCCATATATATTACGCCTATATTCCCATCATATATTGGCCAGTCTTAAAAAGGAGTAGTCATTTCCATATTCGACTTACAGCGGAGGGTCACATGCGTATGGAGTGCAGTGATCTAGCGACACAGTAGCGTGGCGTTTATGCTTAACCGGCATATAATCTTGATGGCATGTGGGGGTTTAAATACATGTGCTTTGGGAGCTTCTTGAGATGCTTAAGGGATTTGAATGTGGTTGATTCTCCCATCATGATGTTTTATTCTCCTGGTATGGGCCTGTCATTGTGGTTGGGATTTCTAGAAGCATCATCAAATAATAGTCAATGAGGCTACTTCACTAAATCTCTAGCTATAATCAATAGATTATATAAGGCTTTCATTTTTATGTGCAATGGCTCGTTTCAGTACCGAATGGGGTTATTTTGGGGTAGAATAGGACAACTCAAAGGGTATGCTTGCACAGCTCACAATGCCCCCAAAGCCTCTGTCTAATCCGATGAGTATCATCCTCCAAAAGAGATGATCAAATAATATACACACAGTATAGCCACTAATAGTTAGAAGCTGACGTCCATAGGGGCCAGCTCACTGTCTCGCTGAAGCTGGTGCAACGTACCATCAACGTTTAGTAAATGCCGCCCCAGTGATGTGCACTTCATTCAACCTAACCGAGTGATGAGGTCGGCTGAGATTCAATACCGTATACTCAATTCAGGACGTTCTACATTTCCCTACCAGCTAGGCGTCTGGTAACACTGTCGACACTTTTTTATCTAGTATATGCAGCAGGACACAGAAGAAGCCAGCTCATTTGGACGTAGAATATACCTAGAACTTCTACTCAACATCGACCAGGATAAACCGCCAATCTAAGATAGTAAAACAAAACGAGAAAGCCCTTTTTTCTAATGAAAACAACACTCGCTTATCTTCTAATGCTCAATATTGTACAAATATTCTGTCTAGCATTTCATCGTAACTCCCTTCCGCTTCTCTGACTCTCTAATCTCAAACATGATCTGGATACCTACAAATAGACAAGAAGATGCTGTGAGGATGAAGAAAACTCCTATAAATTCGTCAGTAAATCAGCCCAATAGACAAAACTCTCTACAGTTGACAAATATAGCATCAGCTCAACTTACCGGACCAATCATGAAGAATACTGCTAAGAATGCTACGCAATCCATCCAGACCAACTGCAAAGCCTACCAAATTGGCAGAAATCATCATCAGAACATTTGCAACTGCCCCAACGCAGCAGAGCATACGATACTGGGTAGGGCGATTTTCCCATTTCCTCTTCGGGAAGAAGTAAGCGGCCGTCCATTCTGGCACCATGAAGATAACAATGAGCCAGCCCCAAATGAGGAGGCGAAGCTTAATGTCGTGCCAAAGGGCAACAAACGTGAAAACGAGGAGGTATGAGATGACGGATCTGGCTGTAGACATCCAGCTGCGGAACGAAGAACCACCGAGCGGTACGTAAATGTAGCGGATGATCCAGCGGTTATACGAGCGGTGCCAGGCACGCCAAAAGAGCTGCGTGCTGTAGTTATTGCTCACGCATCGGACCATGTTCTCGGGGGGGTCAATTCCATCCACCAGCGCCCAAAGGCGGAACATGCGCCAGGGAAGAAGCAGCTTCAGCCAGATGATGTGAAGGTTGAAGAAGGACAAGAGACTGAGCTGGGCAGCGGTATAGTCGCTCCAAACAGGAGCTGCTTTGCTAATCGCACCGACATAGTCAAAGTGTAGGATGAGCTCCATGGAGAGGAGCACAAGCAAGAATCGAATGCCGTATCGAATAGTGCGTGGCCATTCAATGCTCGCGGCGCGATACTTGGCCTGGGAAACGTAGTCGTTGAACGTCAAGATCGGACCAGCAATGTATAGCGGTGCGTACAAGGCATACGCCAAGTAGTTTCGAAACGAAAAGTCTCTAATATCGGCCGGGATCGAAATTCGGTCGCGCTCAGAAAGACTAGCGGGATCCAATCCCTTCTTCTTTGGTGTTATTAGAGACCAAGCACATTGGATGCAGAGGGGGGGCAACGAGCTTACCTCAAGAGTGTTGACATGGCGCTTATCGATGCTCCAGTAGTAGTCCATATTGAAGCTGATGAGCCGCAAGATAGTAATGTTGAAAAGAATATCCCAGCGCTTCATGATTCCACCCCAATTGTCCAGCCAGTAGCCCCAATGCGCCAGCGGCCCCCAAGGAGGGCCAACCCAATTGGCCAGGAGCTGGAGCCTGTATCCCATGGTCAACTCATTGGCGAACAACGTGCCGACGTTAAAGGTCCATGTCGCCGCAGGGACATAATGCCGGGGCAGCTTGGTCGCGATTTGGTAATTGATGGCGAGGATAGCAACGATCTTAAAGGAGGATATGCCGTGCAGGATGACAATGAAGATGATTGCAAAGGCAAAGTCGAACGTGGCGCGCTGGTCCAGTCTCGACGAGCCCCTTGTGCCTCGCGCCGATGGGTTATATAGAGATTCGAATCCCTTTCTCAGCAGCGGGTGGAATATCAAAAGGCCCGTCAAAACGGGGAAGTTGCCTCGAAACGTCTGGTATTGCGCGTCTGAATTGTCAATATTTCGGCCGGGAATCCATCCATCGGACAGATATCGCTCGTACTTGGGATACCTCGGGTCGGAAGCTGCAGGCTTGTTAGAGCGTCTTGATGAAGGCATATCGATACGACGCTTGCGTGGCAATACGCAAGCAGGTGGGGAGGCGCTTCTCACGTCTTGAGACATCATATGCTATCCAGAACATGTACGGGACAACCACAATGAAGACGAGGTAGTAGAGGAAGAACTCTGGCGTGCGCCATTTCGGCGGCGGAGCCGAGCTTCGAGCCTTGATCTCAGCCTCTCTCTCTGCGATGGAGTCGCCGCGAGCATCGATGACTGTCTGGTACGGAGCGGAAGAGGAGCTGGTAAATCGGGTGTCGAGGGTGTCGAGGTCATAGACCTTGCGCAGGTAGGAAAGGACACCCATGGTGGATGAATCTGGGTCGCGCAAGACGGATTCAGCGCATGTTGGCCTGATTGGACGCGAGGATGCAGATGGACAAGCAACAGACGATCGAGGCTGCGGATTGACCTGCAAGCTGTCGTTGTCTCGTGAGGCTCGAGAGAATCAGCGGCCGGGTGGGGCAGCATCTCAGCAAGCGAGGCCCCTGAATCCTCGGCCCCACGATTTGCGCGGCCCAGCGCTGGTGCTGCCGCTACCTCCTAACAATAGCTATTGTGGTCGATGTTTCGAGCAGTGCTCCGTATAATCCCAACATCTGCACACCACCTACCTGTCCTGTCAAACATCACATTTCCAAGTCATGATTGCGATGGATGTGCATGATCAAAATATGAAATCCAAATTAAGACGGAAAAATAGTACCATTGAAATAAAGTGTAAAGCACTGGATGGGTGCTAGTGACTGGCATTTGGGTCTATCTTATCTGGCGATAGTGCAAATCTGTAGCTCCATTTTCTAGTCGCTTTCAATGTCCATGTTGTGTTCCCTATAACACCACGAATCTAGCTGAGTCAAGTTATGCACCGTCAAACAAGGCCGCAATTTGCACCACTAGTTGACAGAAGCCCTCAATAGAAACCTCTCCAGGCCCAAAAGCGGACACTATCGTCGCTCACGAGTCCTTTTTGTGCCACCACGCCAAGCGGCCATAGCAGACGGTGCACTCGAAGACGTGCATATGTGGCTCGTATTGGCATAATTTGGCCGACGCATACGAAGCACAGCCGCCAGCAGGATCAAGCAAGAGCTTCGTCCACTCAGATTGAAACGCAGCGACGGCCGTAAATGATCACGCAGCCATCGTCTCCAAGACCGTCGTTGGCATGACTTGACAAACCGCAAGACCGAGGCGATACGCTAGCTGGCGTCAAGCATATCAATGTGCAAACATGCTAGAAAGGTCACGCTGGTGCAAGGGGGTGCTGTGCCGTATATTGTGTTCCCAGAGCGTGACTTCGCCATCTGCTGCACAATGATCCAGTAATTCGGCTCTCTGTTTTTTAAGCTTCGCCCTGCTGGAGCTTCCCCCTGTCTGATGAGGCGTCAAGTCAAACCAGACAAACGACGAATCGGATCCTCGCATTTTCGCAGTCCAGCTGGCGGCCTGATGGCCCGTCTAAGCTTTCTTTTTCTCTAAATGGCTGAGCCACTCAAACGCAGCCCAAGTTGTACCAGGCGAAAATGTAAAGGCTGGGGAGGGTGAAAAGTAATTGTTTGCTCAGACCCTGCGTCAGGCGTGTGACGCTGCCAGCGTCAAGATCGCGCGTCACTCTCCTCTTTGTTTTCACGCCTCTTTCGAAAATATCTCAAGTTGCATAGAAAGCCTTTGTTGACTCAACCTTAGGCCTGCCATATCGCTATAAAAACGCATCAGAATTAGAATTCTCCCACTGCAAGAAGCCCTAGTGCCGAGACGCCAAGAAAGATCCTTACCATGTGTCAAGTCAAGCTCTCCATCTGCGTCCACTGCGCCAAAGTCTTCGGAGCCAGGATGAAGTACTGCGATACGGTCCGGGCCACCATGTCGGTCATGGACAACAGCCCGTTCGAAATCACCTCGTCGTTCAATTGGTCTCCCATGGAAGGGTGTACCGGGCTGCAAATCCACCACACGGCAAATCTCGACGTTTGCAAAGACGACACGCCCAGGTCCGAAGCGCCATTTGAGCGGCCTGCTGCGACGAGACCAAGCGCCAGGAGTCCGTACCCAACGCCAATGGCGATCCAGCGGGCGGAGCTTCGAGAGCAGCTCCCCTCTCCTCCTGGGATTCGGGGGCATCGGGCAGCGGCTTCTGCGCCGCTGGAGTCGGATTTTCAACCGCAAATGCAGCTGCAGGCTCAGATGCAAGCAGAGCCCTCGACGGGAGAAACGCCGACAGCTGGTTCGCCGAACACTTCGTGGTCAGGCTCGACTGTATCTTATTACTGACTGCTATGATTCACGGGGCCATACCTTGTGCTCCTCTAACCCCGTGCTCTTTCTTTTCCGCCTTCACTTATCGCCGATGCTGTACCCATACATCGTATCAGACAACCAATATCAGGAATTAGCTGCATAACTCGGATCTGTATCGAAGATAACTGGAGCTCTGCTCTCTCCTCTACCACCCGTTGGGTCGCCACTCCGGATATCAACCAAACGACGCATCATATTTGGCCGAAGGATGCAACCGAAGCTCCGCTGGAAATATTGACTTTTTTTTGAGGAGGAACAACGATTGTCGAGTCCAAATGAATGGTGGAGACAGGCCTCGGTGGAACGAGTATCGTTCAAATGATGCGTTGATGCGATCCAAACAGGGTTTTTCCAACAAGTTTTCTCTTTTACCTCTGGAAAGATGGTGCGGGCGTAACTCTAGCAAGGGAGGCACTACGCCTAGGATTACGAGGCATGGCGTGATAAGAGACGAGCCGGCGATGCAAGTGAATCCAAAAAGGAGAGTAATATTCTGGCTGGTCGTGAGGTGTGTGGTTTGCGGTCTCTCTTTCCACCGTGGCAGAGCTGCTACGGGACCTATCGGCTCAAATGTAATATCAGACAAGTCTCCTTTCTCTTCCCCTCGCTCCTTGTGTAAAAGGCCCCCAATGATGATTCCTCTTTTAGCTACATTTCATTAGCCGTGGGCTGTTGGATGGCATTCATCCATTGTGCAGCCAAACAAGCCCCGTGAAGTTTTCAGCCAAGGCCCCCATTCTCATTAAGGATGCTTGCTTCAAGATACGAGCAGATTTCCCTGTAAGCAAACCCTAAATACTCGAGTAGCTGTGAAGTGAAATGCACAATAATGTCTTGAGCTTGTAGACTTCCAATGCGTATAACGCTTGGTTCGTCCAGCCTTGGGGTCCGTCCAGCAGGATTCAAAATGGTGGTCAACAAGGGGGTCAACGGTGGCGAATAGGAAGCAAAGGACTGGTTAGTAGGAGCTCTTTGCGGCAGCCTTTCCACCCAAAACAACCAGATGGACTGGAGCCACGGCTAGGGAGGAGCATCGGCCAACGCCCATTGTTCTCTGAACTCCGGCCTTTCCATATGCGGAGCGGCTCCACGCTTTCGTGCTCTTCGGGCTGATATTCCGTGCATATACTGGGTCTGGTACAAGGATCAACGGTTAAAAGTGCGTTCCATGGGAGGCTGATCGTGGTATACTGCCAGCATTCTTGGAGCAAACTATTGTCGCTACTGCTTATTTTCAACATTACTGTTGCCTCTTTGGTCATTGTCTTGCTATATATCCGGTATCATAAGTTAGCACCGGTGATGGATATCTATGTTGGCTTAAACATGTCAACTGCTTTGCAAATTTGGCAAGATTGTGGCAGGATCAACGCTCATAAACCCAGTAGCCGCCTACCCGTATCGTCAGCGTCCCACATGGTCAAATGCATGCCAGATGACATGTTCCCAGCAGTAGTAAATAGAGTATTTACATGGGTTCTGCCGCTTCGAATCTTACTCGTTGCATATATATACACCCAATTCTCGGCGGCTCTACTCCGCGCATGCATCGGATGGATGTCACCAATATATACAAGTACCCGCAACGGGAGGTGTTGTTGGGTCTGGATGGAAAGTTTGTCGGAGGTTTAAATTGGAGACGCAGCCGTATACGCTATTGAATGCCTTATAGCCGACCGGTCGGCCGCCTTCTTTGTATGCATCGAGTCGGCGTTTAGTCTGGAGGGCGCCCGCGAAGGGCACGAATCGACTGCTTGGGATGATGATATTGGAAGGCTGCATGTGTGTCTGGTGGTGGCCTGGGTGGAGAGCCGCAGGAAGGGATCTTGAAGATCTTTGGGCAAGCGCCTGCGATCCCTTGTTTGACAGGTCCTCACGTCCATTGTTTGATGTCCATGGGTCACAAGAATAGGCAGTAGTAGAGCTACTAGCGTGAAGAGCAGCTGGATCACGGACGGCTACTTGCCAGGTTGGGTAGGGGACCGACCACCAAGAGTCATGTCCGTCTTCATCAGTTGGGCCGCGAATAAACGGTGCTTCAGCTGATGCTGATTGCTGTTATGGGCGCTGTCCTAACTTGGCGGATGACACCTACGTGTACTACAACCCACTACTAGGACTAGATACTACCTAGGTATATTGTCTGGGCCTATATTCTACCAAAGGAGGCTGCTGGATATCAACTTTTGTCCCACATCAGAGGCACCGCGGATAGCTACAAGGGCAGTGGCCCCATGGCTGCATGTGACTGGCATCGAACAATGCCGTTGTCCAACGCTCGGTAGCGGCCGCCGCTTGGCCGCCCGAGAAAGTGGACAAGCGCGCCGCTAACGCCGCTAGCATCGGCCCTGAAGCCGGGCTTTGTTGTGTCGAATTTGAAAGCTCCAGCCAGCGATGATCTTTGGTAATGAGCTTCGTTCAGGGCTCGACCGCGGATTGCGATCGACTCGCTAAAGGCTGCTAGTCATCGCTTTCCAGGTTGTTTAATATTGATCGTATCAACGCCCATGGCGCCGCGGGTTTCTATGAATAGCATCAATCTTGATGCTAATTATTCTCCCTGTGCTGGCATCAATTTCTTCAACCCCATTTCTCAGCGCTCAGCAGTACATCACCGATAAAATCCGGGGGGACAAGTTATAAACCAGCCATCATCTTTTGCTCCCGCGGGCATGGATGCCTAGAGAAGGACAGGGCCCATTACAACTGAATACTACTAGTAGTACTACTAGTATTGCCGCACATGCTGCAGCTTCGGGCATTGTTGGTAACTGAAGCCTGTACCTGCAGATGCCTTTTTCAGCAGCCCGTGCGTTCCAGCAACCTCACGAGCTGGGCTGAAGTGCAATAACTGCCCGTAGGATTTGGACATGAGATAGCATCAGTACATGGCTTGGTTGATTGATCGGGCCGTCAGCCACCCTCATTACCTCAGTGTCTAAGCTCCTACTGAGATCTCAAGTAACACCGTTTGAGCCCAATTTGAGATGTCGACGTCATTCATGCTCTGGCAAAGTACGGATGCCAACAGAACAGAGGCAGGTGCAATGTCGTACATGCTTGTACGTACCGGGAGTAGCGCCTGCCTTGGCAATTACTAGTAGGTGCCTACTGGCCCACCTACCGCCAATTGAGATTGTCTCTTGCTTCGCGCGACTTCACGTCTCTTTCATCGTCATTGTCATCTTCTCGGGCCCTTTTCTGCGGTGCGCGTGCGGTTGGTCGGCCGAGATGTGCCGCAGATGCAGCCCAGCAGGGACTGCGGCTGGCTGAACGGCAGAGGCAGAGGCATCCAATCTCTGGGTGCCCTGCCTTGCCGTGGCCACTGCGGCCATGACACGAGATGGGCACGTAGCACTGCCAGCGAAGGCTGATGGTTTTACATCTTGCCGTATCACTAACGCCTTGACTCTGTATGACCCGCGTTGAAACAGTACACAGCTTACACAGCTAACACATCTCCAGTTGCCGTTGACCTTCAATCGGTCGCAGCGCTGTGCCGCTCGCTGGTGGGTGTCGCCAGCACTACGTCTCGCTCGGTGGAGCGCCTGGAATCTAGCCACCCACTGTCTCGTCCGCTACAAGCAGAGCCTACACTTTGGCCGACACAGCGGCCAATGGCGCCACAAACCGCTCGGCCCACGCCCGATCACCGATGGCGGCGTTTGCTCGCCCGCACCGACAGACGGCGATAAGGCACGTCGTGGATCTGGATACCCACTTCAATCTCGTCCATCTCATGCTGCACCGGGCCCCTTGTCTGGGCGCCTGAGCCTCTCAGCGTTGGAGCGTTGCTAAACCGCTGCTGCTTCTACTAGGGACTCCCGCCGCCACTACGGCTGCTGCTAGCAGCAGTATTTCGCATGACTGATGGGTCTGTAAAAGCCTGTACGTCCGTCCGTCGAAAAGATGGCTGCTCCTAATAAGCTCTCCCTCCTCTCTTTGTGGGACTGCCTCAAAGGTAGATCTTGCTCTTGGCACTGGATGCGGCGACCCCCCCGGCATATTGATCGAAGCTTCCGAACCCGCCTACCCTTTTGATGGCGGTCTAAGCTGCCATCGACCTCCCCCTGGCCAAAGCTAATTATGAGTTGTACCCGAACCGACTTGAACTCTGTCTTGTCTCTTGAGATTTAACCGTGTCTTCAAACATCCATCGCCCGCCAGTTGGCATCCTGCATCGTTGATCCTCACACCACTGAGACCAAAAGAAGAGACCTGCTAAGACGCCTTGCACCATTTAATATCACATCTGCTTCGACTTGAAACCATTGCTCAATCCCATCGACGCTTACAGCCGTTTAAAGCTTTCTCTACCCGCCAAATTGTGGTCAGGCGCCATCAGCGAGTATATCGCAAGCTGCAACACCGATTCGAGTGTTGTGTGTTGCCATATCAGACCGTGTACGATACACCGATCCGCCAAGTTGCATGTAGGTTGGTCTCCTCTCCCTACGGACCCAACATCCTTGCTTTTGTCCTGGTTCTACAGTCTGCTATTAGCATTTGCCCGTCCCATCCTCTTAACAATCTCCGTGATGCCAAGACCCACGTTTATTGTTGCTGTCACATGGATTACGACCATACGCATGCACACCATACACACCCTCACTTAGGGAGCGGATGACAAGCGTTTAGCCATAAGCTACTCCTTCTTACAAATCTTGCACTTATATATCCTACCTTCTCACCTATTGCGTTTCGTCTTAAAGTCAAGCTGGCTCACAGCACAATTCTCCCCGCTTCATTTCTTGCATATATTTCAGGCAGTACCCTTGTCTTTCCAAGTTGTTATAGACAGAGAGGGAGAGAAAGTAATGCCACATACTCTACGTATTATCAACTCATTCTCACTTGCAAAAAATACTGCCTTTTTCTTCCACATTTTACAACTTCAAAACTCTTGCTCTCAATCACATACTCTCCTCATATCCTTTGTCAACAAAACCAGTGCACATTGCGAATCCTATATCCTACATCAAATCGTCCGCTCCACTCATGGGTATAATGACACACTCTCACATGTAGTCGGTAGTGGGTTCTGAACTTGGCATCTAACTCTTTCGACAGATTCCAGAGACCCACGGGCACCCTCCAGGTCTAAACGAGAGAGGCCTGACAAGTCCTACGAAGAATCCAACGGATCAAACATGGATACAGACCCAGTCTCCTGCAATATGGCCTCCGCATTTTACGAGATTATGAGAGACTCTGGACTCCAAAGACAGCTCGAACATGGTTGGGGAAATTCCTACGCACATGACGGCGCGGCAGATTCCGCATCTTCACCCACTTCTGATTTCGGTGACGCCGCCAGTCGATCCGACCAATCACGGTCTCGGCAAAGTTCAAAGGTTTCATCTCCATCGGGATCCCGCAGAGTGGCCCAAAGACGAGATGGGAAGCGCCTCAAAAGCCCCAAGTCGAAGACATCCGGAGGCAGTCAAGTCAAGGAAGAAGATGAAGAAGAGAGTATGGAGGATATTCAGCCCATGCCAGAATCCGGTAACCCATACTCTCTGAAATATGATGCTCAGGCTGCAGCAACGGGCGAGGATCATCGGACCTCTGGCTATAAGCTGAACAGAGAAGACTACGCAGACCGTGAATACCTGAGAGGGCTGGACTCGGAGCTGGATACTCTTAGAAAGCACTTGCTCCAGCGCGCCAATCCTCCCAGATCATTTCCGTAACGATCCCCTTCGCCACCTTGGGATGTGACGGGGAGTGCGTGCACCGGAAAGAGTGATACCAGATACATTGTTATATCACAAGCATCAACAGCAAGCCTTTGCTTTTACACTAGAAAAAAAATTAATGGGGCGCTCAGGAGTTTATGGATTTGGTTTACCAGTTGCGGAAGGGGACCTACAATAGGAAGTTGATTGCATACAGGCCATCTTGGCCACCGAGAGTGAGGTAGTAGTAGCAATGAAACTTTTTCGGATCTTTCCTTCTTATGATATTTTGCTCTGGGTTTCGCATGGGCGGGTTGTTAGCGATTGGCAACAAAGTGAAAGAATTGGGCCACTTGCATGTGCATGATATGGCTGAATGGGCTTGCCGGCCGGCTGGCTTCATGCAGAGTTCTAGTCGAGGCATAGCATCGGCCGAGAGGGGCGGCTATCACATCGGCCGCTCCTTGTTCTCCGAGATGTGTGGCGTACGGCCCTCCCTGCGGAGGACGGTTTCGACATTGTTTGGCCGAAAGCCCAAAGGCGGGTACATTGGGGAAAGTTTCCAGCAGAACTGGAGATGAGGGCTGAACACAGCGTAGCAATGGAGGCAACGACGAGACGGTTCCGACGTGCGGAATCGGAAGTTTTGAACCATTTTCCCCGCCGCGTAGTGAGTACTTGTACATGCTGTTGTATGTGCCAAGGTAGTAGTGGTAGGGCAGGGCTTTAATACAGGTCTCTAATGGCCCGGATGCGTGAAAGGGCGGCTCGGCGGAGTATCAGCCGCTTGTTTATCAGTGACGAGCAAGGTACATTTACATGTTTTTGCTGTAGCTATATAGTATCTATGCAAGTTGGGTGTGGGATGCTGCATCTACAGCGGGGGAACACAGCTCGGCAAGTTATGGCGTTTGCGGACGACTTCATGACCGGCCCATTTCGCGTGTACGTGTAGCCTTCATCTGCTGGTTAGGCACATATATGCATGCAGGCCGTATGCAAGGGAGAATGAATGTGTAGCCAACCACTAGCTTTGAATAAACCAGAATTGATTTTCTAGGTATGATTAACCTTAGGGTAGAGCGGTAAGAGAAGCAGCAAAAAGAGGGAAATGCAATGAATGAGACAGCAGAGGATGATACATGTGAGACATATAAGCTACTATAAGACATGTGTTTTCAACTCTTCTACCTCTGGGTGGTCTAGTTGGTTCATGGCGTCTGACTGTAATGGAAAACATCTCATCAGAAAGTCGGCGGTTCGATTCCGTCCCCGGAGAGAAATCTCTACCGGAGAAGAGTTACATTTTTTTCTTTTTTTTTTCTTCCCATCCACGTCTTATGCATAAGTTACAATGTTTTAACTTTTTTCTTCTTCTTCTCTCTTTTCCCTTATTCTTTCTCAGTCTCCCTGCCTAAGAATTACCCCTTGCAGCCAGCTACATTCGCACTCAGCAAAACCGTCCACACGTTCAGGCTTCATGTCCGTGCCGGCGGAAATACACCAACTGTACATTACATTGAAAGCGGATAAGCGCAAATGCATAAAATGCAACGCTGCCTATCGATTGGAACGCCACCCCTCCTTAGCGGCGGGAGTGACCTGCGCTTAGAATGGAATTTGGCCTTATAAAGCTAGAATACAGTAACGCTAACAATATTGGCACAGTCGCTAAAGCGACCGTGCTAGGCTTGGGGTGGTCTAGTTGGTTCATGGCGTTCGACTGTAATGGAGACATCTCATCGAAAAGTCGGCGGTTCGATTCCGCCTCCCGAGAACATTTCTTTTTGCTTCTTACTTCCCTTTTTCATCTTTCTTTCCATCAACCATCATCATTCTTTTGCAAGCCAAAGTGGCTGAAGATGATGATCGAATCAGCTCACCTGGGCTGAAATTGATTCATACAGCAGTGTACTTTGAGATATCCAGGTGAGTAATTCTAGATATCTGTCCTTCCTTATTCTCGCACTACACAGTCTGGACCTGGGCTGCAATGAATCAAAGCTAGTATTTTTCCATATGAGTGCTACATCAGTATACAATTGAAGAATCGCGAAGTAATGAATGCAATTGTGATTATACGCCGCGGTTTCATTCTACAAATGTCCATATACTATCCGTGCCAAAAACTAGTCCTCTTAAAGGGTGCTCATTCGCCCACTTTCCTTGGCAGTTGACCAAACTTCGACTTCACTGCCTTTAAGCTTGCTTGAATCGCTCGAATCTGCTTTCTCCGATTAGATGTCCTCTCGCTATCTCTGTCCCTTCTTCGATGCTGCTCATCGCTGCGTAGAGCCGTTCTCTCAACTCTTCTCCACCTCCGTTGCCCTGCGCAAGGGATTCATGGGCTTCGCGTTTCTATGCTCATTGCCGGACGTTGTGCAGGAGATGGAGAGGACTACTGATACTGCTGATGCTGTGGTGGCTGTTGGGGCTGTTGGTGTTGGGGCTGTACTTCTGGTTGCACTTCTAGTCGTACCTCTGTTTGTACTCTTAGTCGTACTTTTAATCGTACTTGCAGTGGCAATTATGTTCGTATTTCTGGCTGTCTTTCTGGCTGCACTTCCTACCATTCTTCTGACTCAGCCTTCATTGCCCATGGGGGGATAAACGCAGAGCACTTGGTGTCGCAACAGTACAATCGCTCGTGTAACGGCACGCTGGGCTCAGCCGATAGTTGGCGGAATGGATAGATCAGTTGAGGCCGGTTGATGACGCAGATGAAGCCTTCACCGAGAGCAAACAGCAATGTGGAGGAAAATCAGATACGGAGCGCAGACCTATGCGGATAATCCACCTCAGACAGCTGGTACAGTAATGACAACCAGAGGAGAGGGTGTAGTGGGCTTCCAGGCAGCAGATTTTGCAAGGACCATGGCCAGTATACTAGTATCATCGCTGTTGGATTCTCTATCAGTGTCACTTTCGTCCGGTATAGGAGTAATCCTTAGAAGGAACTTGTCTTTCATTTGCAGACAACAGAACCGGACGTTGCAAATTCTCGAGTCACAGACTGTTGATCTCTTCGTCTGTTATGTGCGATACCAGGTATGTCTGTTCACCTTCCGGCATCTTCGAAAATCGCACACTCGCGTAAGCTGCCGCTCCGTTAGGGACGCCTCATATCCCTCGGGCAGGTCAATCATGCGTTCTATTAGGCGTCGGAGAACAGGATGAAGCTGGTTAATGGGTCTGAGGTCGGTATTTGGATTTGACATGGTGAATATTTCCTATGACTAGTTTGGGCCGGAAAGCTATTGAGGACCTGTCGAGGAGCTGTAGAGGCAGTTCGATCCTTGCTGGGGTCAAAGTCCTGTGATAAGAGATGAATCGCTTTCCTGGTATTGGTATTGAAGGAAGAAAAGACAAAAAAAAAAAAAAAAAAGAAAAAAGTCTTCCAATGCCTTCTGATGGCATGTTGTTGTGTCATCGTTTACATTTGTTGTGCTCATCTCGCGTCTCAAGATCCTTCCTCTGCATTTCTCCACCTTTGCAAGAATAATCCTTCCATGATGCATATATTGTGTATTTTATTTTATAGATATACCCAGACATACAAGCCTTTCCAACCGTCCAGTCCGACTGAATAATAGAAGCATACAATCAAATGCACACACACACAGACAGTTCCTCTCATCGAAGAACAAACACAAGACCATTTCAACACCATAATAATAAAACATACCCAAAGAAGAAGAAGAAGAAGGATGAAAAATTAAGAAAAGATTTGTCTTTACATAGGACAAGGGTATTTCGCAGTTTGAACATGCAATATCCATAATCCAGTTCGTTCTCTGCCCGTGGGCTTAATCAAAAGCAGTTTCACGATTCCATAAATCACAGTTTGGCCATGACGCTGGCAGAAAAAGAAAAGGGGGCAAGTAAAGAAAACGCCCCCATGCGTCCACAGCTCCCCGAAAAAAAAATATCCACATGCAACTTCGACAGACATGTCCCAAAAAAAAAAAAAACCAAAGCCGGGGAGGGTTTCCTTTGCCAATAAACCTCCAAAATCCAAGTTCCCTTCGACACTTAAAAAAGCTGATGCACCCACAGCCATATACCCGAAACGATCCCATAGTAGCCCTTGTAGGGGGAAAAAAAAAGTAATAATGGTAATGAAAAATCAGAAATCAAAAAAAGAAGAACCAGAAATCAAAACTCCCTAAAACTCCATTACATCAATAACTCCATCGCTGGTATATTCACATGTCACGTAAAAAGGTTTTGATAGTGATAATAGCCTTCCCCTCCTGCGTATATCGGAAGTAGTGAGTAAGTGGAAAAAGAAACAAGAGAGCGGGGATATAAATAGGACACGCAACTCTTCATAAAAGGGAGAGGGGAGTTGAGGGCGGCCATTTAGTAGCTAAAATCAACGTGTGCCATGGTGGGTATAGACTCTTTGTTTTCATCCGAGGACGCTGTCGTTATTTCGTTGCCATCGCCATGGCTATTGTGGATGGTGACTGAGTTTGAATCACCGAGCGTGGTATCAGCGCTGGATTGTGAAGATGTTGTTTGTAACTCGTGATCTGGAGGAGGCTGCGCGCTGGCCGACCATCCTTCGTCAAGCAGTTGCTGGAAGCTCCAGCTAGGCTCGAATTGTCTGCTGTGCCAGGCATGGTCCACTCGTTCGTACATTTCGTCAATCTGTTCCAGACTGATTTTACTCGTTTCGTAGACCATGGCCCATACAAAGATGACTGCGAGAATGCAAAAAGTCCCCCAGATGAAGAAGATCTTGGTTCCAAAACCAGCAGTGCCCGGGCCATTCCCTATCATGAACGGTGTACTGTATCCAATGCCGAAATTCAGCACCCAATTGGAAAATGTCGAGATAGACATTGATTTTGCGCGAACTTTTAGAGGATAAATCTCCGATGTTACGACCCATGCCACGGGGCCCCAGGAGGCAGCGAAGAAGAAGATGTTGATGGAGCAGAAAACGATGAGTATCGTAGCGGAGGCTGATTTAAGACTCTCACCAGCGGCGGCCGCAAATGATGCCATGAGCAGTTGGCAGCAAGCCATACCAATGGCGCCTACAATGAGCAACCTCCGCCGACCCCATGACTCAATGACAAAGACACCGACAAACGTAGATACAACGTTGATGACTTGAATGATGAGCGACTTGGTATATGGGCTGTCAACGCCAGAGCCGCCGAAAAACGTAGTGCTGTAGTACATGATGAAGTTGATTCCGGTAAGCTGTTGAAGCATTTGAATACCGCACCCAGTCAAGGTTCGCCGTCCTAGATGAGGAGAGCCTACGAAAATCTCCTTGTAGGTGTCTGGACCCAGGCTCAATTCGTACTGGTGATTGGCGACGATTTCCTGGAGTTCGTCAATAAGAGCCGGGTGAGTGATGTCGAGACGCCGAAGACGACTGAGTGAAAGACCGGCAGCGTCTTTCTTGCCTTGCTTGACCAAAAACCGGGGAGTTTCGGGGAGGAGCATCAAGCCAGCGGTGAGAACGAGAGCGGGAACAAGTTGAAGGCCAAGAGGGATTCGGTAGGCGGCCGATGAGTGGAGTTTGGAGGTGGCAATGTTGATGATGGATGCAGCTAGGAGCCCTATAGTGATGGAGAGCTGATAGGCGCAAACCAGAGTACCACGGATCCATTTCGGAGCCATTTCCGATTGATACAGTGGAACAAGGACCGACACAGCACCAACGCCGAGTCCAGCCAGGGCTCTGGTAGAAAAGAATTCGGTCAGTTACATTGCACAACTTGGAGCAAATCGCAAAACCAAGAACGGATCCAAGCTTTGGTGGAGAGGACGACGTTGACGTTGGTGATGGAAACAGGAAACCCACCTTCCGACCAACAAGGCTGGCAATGCCTCGGCACAGACCTGGCAAATAGCGCCAATACAAAAGATGCCAACGGCGAGGAGCATGCTCCGTCGTCGACCAAGCATGTCACCGGCGGGAGCGGCGAGGAGGGATCCGATTGCTGTGCCCACGCTGAGAATGGCGACGATGAGGGCCGAGTCCTTGGCGCAGATGTCGTCTCTGTCGGGCTGGTTTTTACACGTGCCAAACCTTTCCTTGAATTCGTTCATGGCGAGAATGCCATTGATGGCCCTGGAATAGATGGTTAGCATCGATGTCTTATGTTTGGCAAATCCAAGTGCGAATGCGGGCCAGCCAGAAACGTGGAGAGGATAGAGGATTTCGAGAAATGGTAGCCGTGCATATATCCTCCCACGCCGTTCCAACGATGGTGGTAACATCTCTCTTCCATCCCGTCTCGCATTGTATATAAAAAACAGTGTTTTGCGATAAAGAGGCAGGACGGTTGTGCTGCAGCACTGGCCGCATCATTCACACCCTTGAGAGACTAGTCTTCTTTCCTTCTTTTTCTCCTCCTCTCATTCTCTTGTTTCCCGGGGGGAAACAGCACAAGGGCAGACGGCAGCAAGTATGACGGCGATCGGAAAATTCAGGGCGATGGCGGCGGGCTGAGCATCGCATTCACGGTCGGCGAGTTCGCAGAGCTGCTTACCCAGTATCATAGCCAAAGAGCAGGCCACCGGAAGCGACAAAGAGGCCGACCATGATCGCCGGCGCCGACGAGCCAGCGACATTGTCGGGCTTGTGCCAGCCCATGGCGATGGCCATGGTGACGGCGGGAGAGAAATCAATCCAGGGCTGTCAGGCGTTGCGACGCCCTTCGCCTCGCGGACGGCGACAAAAGAGGGTGAAGGCTCGATGATGGCGGCTTCGCCGAGAAAGCGCTTCGCAGGCGGCGAGTCGGGGCGACGGAGGACGGTCGAGCGGTGGTTGATCAGAAGTCGAAGGTCGCAGGTCAAAGGTCGAATCACAGAAAACGGGTCGTATGAGAGAAAGTGAGAGGCGTGGAATCGCAAAACGGGCGAGAAGTGGGTAATATCCTCAGCGTCTCAGTGGGAAAAAGATGGGGGGGACAGCCGACAGGCAAGGGTTGGACGGCGGCCGGAGTGCGCTAGCAGTGTGACCACTAACAGAGCCAACTAACACCAATCGAACGGGCAGCCAAGTAGTGCGAGCAGCGCAGAGGGCAGCGCTGCGAGTAAGCGTAGGCGGCGCAATGCTAGCTGGTCGCACAGGCAGTAGCTTAGCGACGAGGCTTGGCTGGCCTGAAGCCTCCGCGGCGTGGAGAGCGACGAGACGAGGCGGGACGAAACGAGACGAGGCCAGGCCCAGCGGGGAGGCAAAAGCAATTCGAAAGGGCCCTGGAATTGAGCTGGAGCTGCGATTTAGTGGGCCGCAAACGTGATGCGCGCAGCACGGCGATCCAGATGTGGCAGCAGAAGGACGAGCGAAGGGGAGCAGAAGAGGTGCGGGCGAGTGAGATTCGGTCAACGGGCCAGAGGCGAACAGGAAGCGATCAGCAGCAGCGCCCAGCACCGGCCCAGCAGGCCCAGCAGGCCCAGCATGGCGCTGGGCGGCGCTGATTGGGCCATGGCCGGGCCTGCAGCGCTCTGTACCGACGCACCACACGCGAGTGCTGCTGCTAGCCTGGCGCGCCCCACACGGGCTGGCCTGGGAGGGTGGAGGGCCCTGGCGGTCCTTTTAGGCGTTGGGCTTCAGGCCTGTTGGCGTTGAATCGGTGCTCAAGGAAACGGTCTTGTTGTCGAGTTGACAACTACATGTACATGTATCGAAATAGTTGTGCGGCATCGGTACACTCATGCATGTAATTACATCAATGTAGTATCTGGCAGCATCGTCCTCAGAATTGGCCGCCACAGCTCTGCTCTTATACCGCCGCCAGACAATCTCAACCACTCACCTTACACAGAAGCTACAAGGGGCAGGGCTTCGGATACTCGGTAAGTATGTACGTGATATTGGAGCCCCAGTACCCAGACGGGCAGCTCTCGCTTTGTCCTTTTGCATCCAACTCCTTCATCGGACCTCCACGCAATGCCACATACTATAGTCAAAGGCCTCGTCGGCACCCTCACCAAAAACCCTCCGTCCGACCCAAGGCAAGACACTCGACTCCGTCCGGCAAGGTACGAAGCAGCGCCTGTACTCGGCACGTACTCCATACTCTTTGTGCGAGTACCCGCACGCAGCTCATTCGCCGCACATCGCTTGCTCTGGGGCTCTCCCACCCTCCTTCGCCAGGCGCCATGCCCGGTTGGGAGGCTCGCTCGACGCCACAGAGGAATGGAATTCCGCCTCCCCTGCCACCCGAACTCTCTATTGCGGGAGACGCAGACAAAGAAGAGAAAGAGAGAACGAAAAGCAAAGCTGGGTCTCCCCCGGCAAGCCTCGCCAACACCGCCCAGACATTGGCCCGTCCTGTCTCCCTGAGGCGGGGAGAGTCTAGCCTCGATGGGCCGCTAATACGATATACCTAGTGGCAGTGCTCCGTCCAGAGCAGCGAAACTCGCAGGCTGCTGGTGTGCAGCCTCTCTGCCCTTGGGAGCCTGGTCCGAGTACGAGCGCAGCGCAGGGCACGCCTTCACACACCCAACGTTTTATCGATTGGGCATCATGACCCTCTGCATAGAGTGGCTGCGACGAGGACTCGAGGCATGCCTATACAGGCCCCTCGCCAGCCACACCACTGCGATGACGCTCCCCCAAAGCACAGACGACGAACGCTTCTCATACTGGACTCGGAAATGCCTGCTTGCCTGCAGTGACTAGTCTTTCTGACTACAAAGAATTCGGCGGCAGTGGTGGCTATCCGGGCACCAAGCTTGTCAGCGGCCATGATCCTTTTTGGCCAGATGTCCCAGACGCCGCCCACAGCCGCTCAGATCCTTGCCGTGTAAGAGGCCCAGAACGTCTCGTAGAGTCCACGGCATGGACACAAGACTGACACAGGCGAGAGTGGAGCGGTGAATGCATTCAGTCCTCAGGCTATCGAGGCCATCAGCCCTTCGGTTAACCTGGCTGGAGCGGGCTGGTGGCTTCAGGCCAAGGCTTACAAGTTATATTGAGCGCCAGTTAGCTGCATTCGACCGCCCGAGTGGCTTTTTTAGAGTCCTCTTGTAGGTGCGGAAGCTGTAGTCTTGGTCTTGGGTGCCCCCTCCAAAGAGCATCAGCCCGCAAGCCGGACCTGGTGCGGCACAGTATTCTCAGCACTCCTAGCTCCAGGATGCCTTGCCTCGGCTTGGAGGGGTGGCCAGCAGTTGTACCTGTACTTGTCGTCCTACGAGGATGCGGTTGACTCATTCTGACACGGCCATGGTAAGAGGTCTCGCCTCTGTATCGATACATGTTTGACAGTGCAAAAGGCACACGTGTTGGATTCCAGCAGAGCTCTCGTACTGCGTTCTCGGCAGCTTGCAGCGCTTACACAGGACAAATCAGCCGATGCGACAAGAGAGTTGGTATGCCCAGAGTTTTGGCCAAGCCGCGAGATATACTACCTGTATACAAAACAGAGCAGACTAGCTGGTTCTTCCAAAAACAAGAACGGCAGATGCGGCACCGAGGCTGTATCATGGCCATTTTACCCAGTTACACGAAGTGGGATGCCCCGGACAAGGGGTCTGACTAATAGAGAGTAGCTACCTAATGGATTTCTCATTGATAGGCCATGGTTTCAGCCCTAGTGAGAAACGAGAGAAATTCAAATAGAATCGACAACTCTGGCAGGCTGGTTGTTGCACTCCATGTTTTCCAGCTTCAGTACGCTTTGACTCGAGCGTGGTACGTCCAAGAAAAAAAGGGAGCGGGACGATTACGATGCGGAGAAAATCTGGGGAAGAGCAGCCAATGAGGGTTCTGCTGGAATTTTTTTTTTCTTTTTATTGTTTTTCCTTCTCCTTTCCTCTTTCGTGCCGTCCACTATTAGTCAGTGCGCCACACGGTGCAATACGCCTGGGTCTAAAATTGCGGAGGGGCGCCGCGTACTTCAAGCTAGCAGATACCTGCACGCGGAGGGATCTGGGGGAATTGACCAGGCGCTGCCAAGGCCGCGGAAGTAACTGCCCTGTACCTGTACTGCCGCTAGCCGGGCCAAGGGGTACCCAGTCGCAGCTCGGCTCGGACACAGTACCGGGAGGCAGAGCCTTGGCTGCTTGCTTTTTCCCTTGCCTTGTGAAGATGCTACAGTCAGCAATTCTTGGCGGCCAGCCGCTGGTACTCTGCGCTGCCGTTGCCAGTTTTAGAGTACGTACATACAGACGAAGTGGTGCTTCGAGCAGCTGCAGGAAGCAGATGCTTGCAGCTTGCAGCTGACATTGGCGGCACTTGCGGAGTACATGCTCCCCGTAAGTACCGCGCCGTAGAGGGGACCTGGCTGCTGCTAGTGGTAGTGACCTCTTTCCATTTTTTTTGAGCGCATGTCTAGCATCATCAATCATACGGTTGGTTGATGGAGCCCACTAAATTCCATAGCTGAATATACCTACTGTACCTAGATCCGAGTACGCCTTTTTGTCCAGGCTAGGGGAAAAGGGGCTGGAAGGGAGTGAGAGACGGCAGATCGAATGACATTGGCAAGAAAGATCAAGGGCAAGAAATTTTCAATATTTAATTGATGCTATTTGACGTTAGCTGCTAACCTCGTTTCTTCGCTAGCACCGCTGTAAAACAGGCTGAGCCAATGGCGCTATTGCTGCGATAGTATCCAATACACTCGCGATACGCTTATGCAGGCATGGCATCGAATGCACATGCAGTACAAGACAAGACAGATGAAGAAAAAGAAGGGGAAAAAAAAAACTTGTCGCTTTAAGGCTGGGCTGGGCATTGTTTTACCCGCATTCTGCTAGTACAAACTGATCATGAAGTGCATTAGTCTTTGTCTACCTAGTAGGTTTTTGTAGGGGAAAGAGAGAGGCTTGCACGCCAGTGACATTTTGTTTTGACACAGCGATCGATAACCAACTGATTTCTTTTATCTTTTTTGTTTTGTCATAGCTTGATTTTTAGTCGTGGTGTTTTTCTTCACGACTGATACTATTAGTACCTTTGTGTTTGCGGCCGCTTTTTTGAAATGGAAGCCTCGGATATGCCCTAGCATGCTGGACGAAACTGGATGTGGAATCTCGTCCTCTGCCTTTTTTTGCGTCTTCTCTTCTTGTCCTGTTTCATCTATGGACTCTGTCTTGTGAGATATGACGTCAAACGTCAGTTGGCATAGTAGCGATGCGATCTTTGAGTAGTTGATTGTACAAGATCCGATGAGTGGCTTACAAGCTTGCTATAAGCTAGAAAACCACATGTCCCTCTGCGGGATACACTCTCAAGATATGATTAATCTTAATTTGACTCGAAATCTAAATTCAGCCAGCCGCAGTTAGGAGAAGCAGGTAACCAAACGTCAAGTGAAGCCAAGTGGTGCCGGATAGCATCGAATTTGATGGCAGAATACCCTGCACAAGACAATCTCGAGAGTCATCATGAAGGAGCAACTCCCAAGTGCCGGATCCGAAGTCGAGCATTTCTTATGGGTGTAGTATGATTGCCGACTGCCGCAAACAAGTCTATTGCTCCGTGACGACACACCTTGGCAGAGAGAAGCCCGTATTTGTGTGGCAAGATTGCGGCCGCGATACAACACCGCAGCGTTGTACTCCAACACCATTCCCGGCATCAGCCTCCCAGCCGTCGGAGATTCTCTCTCTCTCTCTCTCTCTCAAACAAAAAGTATGTAGCATTCTATTGCAGCGGTGAAAGGCACAGCAAGATAAAAACGCCGCAATCTATTGTGCTGGGTGTGGATGCTACGCTGCGGCCCTTTCTCTCGACTACATTTATTTCTCTCATACAGGACAGAGTACATACATACAAAAAATGCAAAAAGAGAGATGCACCGATTTGACAGATCATGCACTTGTCGACCCCGGATCGGCATCACCCCGCATGAGATGCATAGGCGGGCATCTAGTGGCAATTCCCAAGGGATCTGTGAATTATGGACTCGGTGTTATGGCCTCGATATCTACTTTTTATCTTGTATCTTATTTTTTCAGCCCTCAAGAGATGTCATCCGGTAGGGAGTATTTTAACTGGTCATGGCTCCGGCCCCAAGAAACCAGAAACGCCCATCATCTAGTTCCAAGAGGAAGGGCCGGTTGCCTGCATCATCCAGCACTCCCTCCCTGGTCCGAAGGCGGGAACTCGTTTGAAGCCCCTCTTCCAATGGTCCGATTCATCAGAGTCTAATTCAGGGACGAAACGATTTTGTTTTTCCTGAGCAGGGAACGGTCTGTTAAGAAACTACGCTTGAAATGGGACATTCGGCTCTCCTCTCTGCAGGCTTCACATGATGAGTGAACGCCCCCGCCGTTATTACCATGCAGCCATCACGGCGTAGTGGTGGCGGCGTTTATTCTCTTTGCCCTTGTACCAATTTTATTTTATTTTATTTATTTATTTTTTTTTTTTTTGCTAAAGGACGAAAATTTAAAAATCCCCAGATGAGAGGGGACCTGTTTTGCCAAGAGTCTGAAACAGACTTACGCTGATTCGATACAGGATAAATCACAAAGGTGGGAATGTCACGACGCTGTGCTTCGCATTCCAGTCCCGTGTTTACACGTGATGCCGATGCAGTAGTATTCATCAGTCACAGCATCACGCCTGATGAAAATGCCAAGCATGTCCACGATGCAGACCTAGATAAGCTTTGTTGAAAAGCCCCGTCATTATCATGCGTAGGTAGATATAGTATTCAGTTGGACAGGCACCTTTCTTTTCATTCATCTAAACTCTCCCCCCCTGTAGGCAAGTAAGCTACCATCCCAGTCCAGATGCTTCCCGATCTCGTCCGTCAAAAGATTGATAGCATACTGTTCCGTCGGTCGCTTTTTCTCTCTCTGTAAGCGGGGGCCGGCAGACCGGGGGCACCGTCTTATTTTTGGAAAAGCGATTCGTCCTTGTTGATTCCTCCATGACAGATGTACATATGCGGCCCCATGTGTGCGTGTGCCTATCCCTTGAATATGTTTTATGTGTATCGTTCAAAGGAGCAGCTGCTCCGCTGTTACATGGACTTGCCCGTAGCGGGAACCGGCCCATTCCGCCCTCGCCGTGGAATTTGGAATATCGGGGCGCTGAAATATCGTCCAATGGACTGCTGCGAAGATCTGATTTCCATTGTTGAA
The DNA here is from genome assembly GCA_030708095.1 of Trichoderma sp. CBMAI-0020. Taxonomy (NCBI): domain Eukaryota; kingdom Fungi; phylum Ascomycota; class Sordariomycetes; order Hypocreales; family Hypocreaceae; genus Trichoderma; species Trichoderma sp. CBMAI-0020. Next base: position 4,241,800 of record JAJNCI010000001.1, read on the forward strand.
GCCAAAAAAACAAACTGTGATTCATTATTTGGTGGCAAAGTGTTTTGTTTGCCCGAGCACCTCAGTCGTTGCTCAATTTGTAAATATATTTCCACGCAATGAAACGCAAAAGGTACTATACCTACTCGACAATATCTCGACAGCAACGTCTGCACGCCATACTAGGTGCATACTTGTTCCGCACAGCGTTTGCCACTCCATGTCGATCCCCTCTACTTCTATAGACTGCTGGACTAGAGCTGATTAGACCCCTTGTTTCAAGTATTGGATGCGTCAAACAGGACCCTGAGCATTGATCATCAAGGTTGATCCAAGACATTAACCGTCTACGCTTTCTTCTTATTCTTGCTTCGAACAGAACGTGGCTACAAACCGTTTAATTATCCTACATTTTCAAAGAAGAGAAAGAGATCACATATTGATCGCCATTGAGCCTATGACCGCCATTGTGGAAGACAGATGAGGCGTAGAGAAGACAAAAAGAAAGCTGCTTCGCCTCATCGTATCAAGACGTGCCCTCTATTCTATACTAATGGCTTGCTGATGCTTGCATAAAGAACGCTCTCGCTCGCTCATCCCATATATTGTGGTTTATCTATATCCAGGATGCTCTGTTCAAAGTCAGAATAAAACGTCGGTACTCTGAAGATCAAGTATCGAAGAGATCAGGCACTTCTTCACTGATCATTCAAAATGGGCGAACCCCAATTCGTAACATCCGTCTTGCATGATACAAGGCATATCCTTTCTGACTAGAATGACAATGATTATCTAGATGGGCCACAATCCAAACAAACATACCCAACATTGCTAATCAGAATACACCTGATAGCTACGGGCCCAAAGGTTCTTTCAGGAAACAGACAAAAGTACTTGATCAAAAATTGATTTATATGCAACTATAGCTATCCGTACATTACATAAAACCACATATCAAACAACCGAGCCCAGTGCGCCTGTAAAAAGACAATCTAACAGCTCATCGTTGTGAGAGCAAAACATATTCAGAAGCTCTCCACAATCGTCATAATGGTATACGCATCTCCTGCTTCCCGTAGATGCCATCATTCGTTCCAGCTCTTTTCCCCATTCTTCTTTCAGCTCGGGGGCGTATGTTTTTATACATGACATTACATTTCGTTGGTTTTGACCTTCTTTCTCCTCTAATACTCAAGGGTGACCTTCTGTCCCTTGACGCGGCCAATGACCTGGCTAGGAGCGTACTTGGGGATGACCTCGTCGTCGTGCAGCATGGCAAACTCCTCGGTGGCATCACGGCCCATGAAGTTCAAGATGGCGTTGACACCGCCGGGGTGCTCCTCAACCCAGTTGGTCAGGTCCATGACAACACCCTTGACGACAACCCATAGGTCTTCCCGGGTGTTGTGCTTGGCAACCTCCTCCATGGTGTACTCAGTCTCAGGGATAGAGAAAGCCTTGGGCTTGGAAGCCTCCTTGGGAGCGGCAGCGGCAGGCTTGTCGGCAACCTGAGCGGGAGCCGAGCTGGCAACACCGCCGTTGGCCCACTCGACGGTCAGCTTGCCGGGAGCAGAGGGATCGAGATGCAGAGAAATCTGGCCCAGACGCTGAGCAGCGCCAGCGGTGCCCTGCAGGGCGTGCTGGAAGAGATAGTTGCTGGCACTGTCACCGGCAACACGGCCGTAGACGACACAGCCAAGCAGCGATGAGCCACCGAGACGGTTGGCGCCGTGGACACCACCAGCCAACTCACCACAGGCGAAGAGACCGTCAAAGGGCTTCTGCTCCTGGTTGAGGACCTGGGCGCGGTCGTTGATCTCGACACCACCCATGGTGAAGTGGAGGACGGGCTCCATGAGAGAGACGTGGAAGTCGTCGTTGATGTCAAGGGGCAGGTTGTGGAAGAACTTCTTGCCCCAGGGGTCCTTCTGCTTGCCCTCAGCAATGGCGTTGTAGGTCTGGAAGGTCTTCTGGAGGTGCTCAGGAGTGCAGCCAATCTCCTTGGCAAGCTGCTGGCCGGTAATCTTCTTCATGAGGCCGCGGCCAGAGTAGTGGCGAGTGTGGAAGTCCAGGACGTTGGAGGCCTTGGAGTTGAGGATGAGGCGGATGGGGAACTTGTTCTTGTCCTTCTCCTTCCACATCATGCCAGAGACGTAATCACGGTGGCCGAGCTCATCGCAGAATCGGTCACCATCGGCGTTGAGAAGAAGACCACCCTCACCACGCAGAGCCTCAGCGGCCAAGAACTTCCACTTGTTGCCAGGGTCCTTGGGGTCGACCAGGCCAGTAGGGTGGACCTGGACCTTGTCCATGTCAATGCCGTTACCGCCAATGGCCATGATCATCTTCTGACCGTCACCGGTGGCGTGTGTGCCGTTGGTGGTGGCAAGGCCAAAGATCTCGGGGCGGTGCTTCTTCAGCAGAGAGCCCTCGCCGAAATCAGCGGCGTAACCACCAGTAGCGAGGATGACGGGGCCGTCCAAAGAGGCGGTCTCGCCGTTCAGCTCATAAGTGACACCAGTGATGGTGTTGCCCTCCTTGTTCAAGCTGGTGACGCGGGCCTTCTTGATGATCTCGACGCGGTGGGGTTCGGCCTCGGCAAGCTCCTCAATGCGCTGCATCAGAGCGTAGGTGATGGCCATACCGGGGAATTTGGCATCGTGGCCTCGGTGGGTTCGAGGGTGGGAGTGGCCACTGTAAATCATGTCGTTAGCCAGATGGTCTCGTTGGAGTGAGGATATGCCATTCAAACGAGAGGCAAGCCAACTTACCCAAGCCGGGAGACCAGTGTCAGATCAAGGTTGAATACATCCTGAAGCCACTCAACGGCAGCAGCGGACTTGTATGTGAGGACCTTGATGAGGTCGGGGCGAGCCTGCTCACGAGCAGACTTGAGGGTGTCATCGTAGAACTGCTTGACGGAGTCGCGGATGTTGTGGTCGACCTGGGTGCGGGTCAAGGCACCGTTGATGCCGGAGGTGGCCTTGGTCGAGTTACCGCCAAAGAAGCCTGAGCGCGAGAGTCAGCATTTTTCGGTGTAAATCCTCCCGAGCCTCTTACAATCGCTGAGCAGCGAGAATTGGGCCAGGAATCGCAGAGTTTACGCAACACTTACCCTGCTTGTCAAGAACTACCACGTTGCCACCGGCAAGGTAGATAGTGTGAGCGGCTGACAGACCAGAAACTGTAATGGCATCGAATCAGCAAACTGATGGTCCCGGCCGAATGCCGCCTGTCCCCGCTGTCGCGTATGCGTCCATCTCGTCTCCAGGGATGAGCCAAAGCAAAAGCGGCAGAAAGAACAAGCGAAGGGCAGAAGATGACTTACGGCCGCCACCAACGACAATTACTCTGGGAGCCATGGTTGTGATGTGAAGAGTCCGAAGCGGTAGAGGGGCAAGAAAGGGAAGACGACGCGACTGTACTCAGACGGAGAAATACGACGAGGGTATACCAGGTGGACGGGGGAAGGGGAGAAAAGGAAGAGAATGGAGAGAGGAGAAGAAAAGAAGGGGATAAGAACCAGATCGCGGCTCGACCTTTGGAGTTTTAAAGAGTTACGGAATGGGCATGAGCTCCACGCCGAGGGCGGTAGTGAGCCGAGGCAACCTTGGGTGGGTAGGGGAAAGCCACCGAGACGGCAGTACAGGTACAGGACGTGCTGGAGTGCCCGCTAAGCCCGCTGAAGCCTGAAGCCGGGGAGCGAGGTACGGGGAACTGGCATGGATCTCGGATGCATCTACACATACAGTGTCTACAACAGATGCATCATGTTTTGTACCAGTAAATTCTGCCCTTCTTTCATTTCCCACCCCAGACTTTCTTGAAAACGACTTCTCCATGGGATTTCTTCCACCAATTGTGAACAAAATGCTTTCCAACAATGGCCGTCTCCATGCCGGTACTCCGTCGCCATTTTTTAGCCACCTTTGCTCACCCCACTAAACTACCCCAATCGCAGTTGTCAAATCAGCAATTAGGCTTTGTAAACTCCCGCTGGGGCAAACGTCAGTCCGCTCCCGGAACACCAGAAAACCACCAGCCAACAGCTGAATGCTGCCACCACTAACTAGCAGTAATGTATATAGCCGAAGATCCGGATTTATCATTGGTTCGAGGGGGAAGAGCAAAATAGGGTGATTTCAAAGTCGTATGAGTGTTTTGCATCTTGAAGAAGCGTGTCTGTTGGTTGACGATGCGAGCAGCACGCACACGCGACTGCCGAGGCTAATTTCTCGTCTCCGAGCCCTGGACGGGGAGGTTTCCAGCTCGCATGTCGGCAGCACGAAATGTCGTCTTCCAACAGGCCAACGGATTCTTTCAATTAGGAAACTGGCTTTGCCAAAAGAAACACACCCTTTGCGCATCCCAATCAAAGTCGGCTACACTATCTGGCGCCAACTGCCCACAGAGGCACGCCCGCTAAAACGGCCTCTCTCCCACATGCCACATGCTTTTCACATGCCAAGTTCCGCCAGTCAGCCCAGCTGACCGCAGCCCATCACATCACCTACGTATTGCTACCATGTGCATCTCCCCCATACATAAGCCCAGCAAACCAAGCACGGCAAAAAGACAGCCCAGCTTTCTACCCCACACATTCAAGAACAAAACCCCAAATCCGGGGGGGGCCACAGGGGCGCAAGTCAGATGATGGTCTCCGTGCTCGGTGAGCCGGTTCCCAGCCACGCGATTGGCCAGCCCGGGCACTGAGTCGCAGCAAATGTTTCGTTTTCTTGCCCTTCTTGTTTCTTGTACTTTCATGTGAAAGTCACAGCGCATTCCCTCCCTTATGTCATATTCTAGCCTAGACTGTGCGCAAGGATGTGCACATAGCCGCAGCACCTGGCTTCAGTATCTTGGTATCGACGAGTTTCATAACGACTTCTCGCGACGGGAATTATTGCTTTCTTTTCTTTTCAACTAGGTATTCCTCCAACTAAAACTTGCCATCTTATTTAGCCTTCGGATATTAATTTTCCACCTCTTGCGCTCCAGCTTTTTTTTTTCTGCCCCAGCTTTCGTCCCATAAACCAGCTCGGTTTTCGAGACGGCTCAGCCACGTGACCAATCGCGTTCTTTTTGAGCATCTGCCGCCGATGATTTCCCTATTCGTCAGAAAACCCCTAGTGACGTCGTTCATTCGTGATATCAATCTAACGTCCATCTAAGCTATCGTACTCGTAACGAAAACTTCCAGCCCAACCCCAACCTACAGCCTAATCGCTGCTATCTCATCGCACTAGAAGAGCATGAAGTTCTTCACCTTGCTCCCTCTCAGCCTCTCACTTCTTACCGCAGCCACGGCTCCTCCGTCAGACCAACAACCGCTCCGCCGGCCAGACGAGCACCGGCAGCAGCAGCGTCTGCCGCCTCACCCACCCCCCGGCCACCTCCCCGTCATGATGGGCCCCTCAAACGACAACGACAGCCAGGTCCAGCCCGCCGTCCTGCTCTACGACATCCTCGGCACCCAGCGCTCCCTCACCACCTTCTTCTCCCTCACGCGCATGCACGAGTCCACGAGCGAGCCCCTCTCCGACGCAAACACAAACACCACCGTCCTCGCGCCAGGCAACGTCGTCATCGACGACCTGCCGCGAAAGCCCTGGGAGAACCCGAGCGACTACGCCGCCCTGGGCGAGCAGGCCTACGATGGCTCCGGGGGCAAAGATCGCGCCGACGACAACTTGCGCAGGTTCGTCGAGGCGCATCTTGTCGTCGGCACGAGTCCCTGGGAGGCTGGCGTCAAGGCAAAATCCGCTGCGGGGACGGAGGTGTGGTGGGAGGCGAGGAAGGATAAGGACGGCAATGAGAAGAGGGTGATTATGCCGGATGAGGTGCAAGTAGACCGTGTTGCCAGCCGCGTCGCAAATGGGGAGGTTTGGATCTTGAACGGCGTCTTGAATTACGCATAATGATATGATGATGCTTTCTCTTCCTTTTTTATGAGGCGACTATATCCGATTTCGTTCATTCCTGTTCATTAGCAGCGCGTTTTTAGATTGTACTAATTTGACTATAACAAGCCAAGCCCTTGCTTCGGCGATATATTGATATATTTCACTTGCGTATAAATTTGTGCAAGGTCGTCCTTGACGATATAAATGACCACCTAGTCTTAGTTAAATATGTAGAACCCTGGCAAATAACGCAATTGCCACACATTACAAACGGAAGGAACGAACAACTTTAAACATCGCAAAATGGAATATTATTCACCAAAACTAGATAGCGTCCCGTATCCTCCATTTCTGTGCAGCTAAACTACATTTTCTAGCCAAAACGCCCTCGTCCAATACTCACTACCCTTCCTTCCACTTCTCCTAGCTTTCAGAAATAGCCTTCATCTGATTTGCTTGATATATAAAAAAAAAGACTTCCTCTAGTGGTGATTGAAAATTACGTTTTCCACATCTCCACATAGGTGATCAATCTCCCCATTCAATATCCAAAATGCATAGCAAAAGCTTGAAAACGGTATCAATAACACAAATACTCCTCCCCCTTTCAACAATACCAACATAGATCTCCCGAAAAAAATGATGCAAACACAAAAAACAGAACCTCCATCGTAACAATGGTTAAAACGAAAGATGCAAGGGGGATTTGTAGACCAAATCTCTTCTATGAAGAGAAAAGACGGAAAACCAACCCACATAATAAATATACATAGAAAAAAAGAAAGGTATAAAGTGAGAAACAAAATCAAAGAGAAAGACAAGGAAAGAATCTAAGTTGATACAGGACAAATGGGGTATCTGGAAGAATATGAAGAGAATCAAAATTACCCAACAAGTATCTCATACATCCTATCGGTCCACTTTCAAGCGTTTGGGGTCGCTAGCCATGTCATGGTTCTCATCAGGACCAGTTGCTTCAAGCTCCGGACTCTTTCGTTTGGCCAACCCCGACGGTTGTGTCGGGCCGCCAAGGTTGCCGTTACCTGCCTCAGCATTCCCGCCGCTGCCACCTTGCATGTGGGTATCGTCGCGTAGGAAACTCGGCCCCGAGCCTACCACAGGCGTGGCGAAGTTTAGAGGGCTGGGCAGCGTGTTGTTGTCACTTCCTCTAAAATTCCATTCTGGGTAGAAGCTGCTGGGACTCGGCAGCAGCTCATTGTTTAGGAAGCGAGACGGGAGAGCAGAGACGGGGGTATCGCCATTGATATTCTGCTGCGGGACTGGTCGAGCAAAAGGATTGGGCGGGCCTGTGGTGGCCCCGGCCGAGTGCAACGCGGTGGCAGATGGAGAAGGGGGCGGGAGGACCACGGTACCGTGCCGGTGCTGTGAGTGGGAGACGGCATCAGCTGGATTTCGAGGTGAGTTCGAATCGCCCGTTGCACTGCCGCCCGCTTCAGATGCTCCATCCGGAATTTGAACAGTAAGCCGAGGCGGTTTCGGTCGTGCGCCTCCCACAGCTGTGTTGATCTTTAGGCTGCTCGTATTAGGGGTATCGGGGAGAGAGGATATCGATGTATTGCGTAAATTGGACCGTTGTTGCAGGTGCGGCGAGGACGACGACTCCCCGTTCCGTATGGCGGGTCCATTATCAGCTGATTGAGACCGGTTTGCGTTTGCTTGAGACTGAGGTTCGGAAGCAAAAGACGCCAAATGCTGTGACAGGATTGACCGGTTTTCCTCAATGGGCGTGAAAATACTGTGCGACTTACGCTGGGATATCTTCTTGATCGCTATGTCCGTGTTGATGAGGGGCGCCTTAGGCCGCTCGGAAGCTTCTCGCTTTGACTCGACCGGTGGAGGAGGTTGCGGATCCAAGGGACGTCGTGATGGCTGCGGCGAAGTCATGTGAGGAGGGATGGAATGCGGAGGGACTAGTTGATGAGGCGGCTGAGGAGGAGAGGGCTCAGGACGGGGGCCTGCTGCCAGGGGCTGGGGAGGCGGATGAGCATTGAAGGCGGGGGGCGCAGACGGTCTCCGTTCTTCCATATATGGCTGTTGCTGTTGCTGTGGTGGTTGGAAGGGATAAGGGCCAGGCTGGGGCGGCATCAGGTTGGAATGGTTACCAGCAGCAGGGTTGTAGATGGGAGGCGTAGGCATGTATGTGATTCCCGGATGAGGTCCATGGGGGCCGACAGGCTGGGACATCATGCCGGGACCCATGCGCCGCATATCTCCTCTGGAGCCGGGCCGTGATGGGACGGTAGGTTGCGGCGTGTGGCTCCGCTGGAGGTGGGCAGGATGTCCTTGGAAAGGCACGCCGTTGGGAATCGGAGGCGACACTGAAGCTGTCTGATGGCGGATATGAGGAGGGAAGGACTGAGGTTGGCCCTGGAATTGGGGAGGCATCATATGGGCTTCCATTCCGTCGGGGGCTCGAGGGGGCGTCCCATCGCCGTCTTCATCGTCGTCGTCGTCGTTTCCGCCGCCGTTGAAGTCGGCAGGGCCCTTGTGCTCATTAGGGCCGCCGTGCTATGAGTGTCATTGCATCAGCCAAACACGTCCTGCCAGAATTGGAGCGGACATGGATAAAAGCATGCGGCCGGCCAAGCGGCCTTTAGTGGAACCTACATATTGGTACTTGGTGATGAGATGCTGCATATCTGCCGAGGAGTATTCATACAGCTTCTTGTTGTTGCCAAAGATGAAAACGGCGACATCGACGGAGCACAAGACGGAGAGCTCGTGGGCCTTCTTGAACAGGCCGCCCTTTCGCTTGAGAAAAGTCCTAAAAGAAGTTTGTCGATGTTAGCTCCAGTACATGTAGCCGGGGAATGGGCGCCAGACAACGGCTTTGGTGACGACATACACAGAGCGATTGCGGTCATCCCTGATGGCCTTGATCTCAATTTTTCTTCGACCCATTTTCGATTACAGCTGGCAGGGCCAGAAGAATCGCGGTATGGAGGAGTGAGGTGGAACGGCGCGCGAGGCCGAAAGACTCGAGGCTCGGGATCGTCCAATACCCGATGGCCGTGGACGTGTTTGGCAGTGGCGGGTCTCGAGGTTCGAACGCAACGGTCCAGATGGCTCGGAAAAGGGGAATTTTCGAGGTCGAGATCGAAATTGGGCCCGTGAAGCGGGAGCGAAGATTGTGCAATGTCTAAAAAAGCACGCGCCGCAAAAGAAATGGTTTGCCCGGACCCACAAAGAGAGACAAGAGACAAAGAATGGGGGAGGGAGTAAGACGGCTCGCCCCGGGGAAGATGACAAGAGACGAGGGCCAATTCCAGCAGCAGGACTAGCGGTAGTATATAAACTGGCTTGACTTGTGCTAAGTCTTGTTGTCATGCGCGGGCGCACCACAGACAAGGATGGCGATGGACGAGTCGAGGCCGAGGACGACGGGAGGAGGCAGGAGGCGCCACCTATGTACAATTCCCGGCAGCCACAACTATATACCAAGAGTGGCCTAACGGTCGGAGGCAGGCTAGGCGCGAAACAAAGAGGAATAGGACAATGTTGGTTCGCCAGACGGAAGAGAGCCGGGCGGGCTTCGATGCCAGTGGCGGGCGGCTTCAGCAGCGGTGCCAAGGCCGATCCAGTCGCAGTCGCAGTCGCAGTCGCGGTCGCAAGGCGCGATACATGCAGCGGCAGCGGCAGCGGCAGCGTCTGTCGCTTGGGATCAGATGCTGGGTGGGCGGCGTCGGGGTGCGTTGCAGCGGTTGATCGTTGAAGCTGGGGGTTGGATTAACGTGTTGGCATATAGGCGGTTGCAGGACGATGGGGCTGAATCTGGCGTTGGAGGCTTCTAATAATAGCCAGATCGTGTTCAGTGTGAGGCAGTGGGAAAAAAATTAAGAGGGAGGAAGGGGAAGTAAGGGCCCCGACTAGGACAAGTCCAGCAGGGAACGACCCAAAGCTACAGGGTGGAGGCGGAGGGGCTCTCGCTTCCTGTTTTGGCCGCGGTGCGCTACCAGATGATTTGCCGCAGTCCGTGGGCTGGCAGCGCCCCTCTGCCGTACAGTACTGTATGTTACTGGCTGCAGCGGGAAGGCTTAGCAGCAGTGATCCGCCCAACGGATTCGACTCGGTGCATACGTTGCAGACTGCAGCACCGCTAGCTACAGGCATCTGTCCGGGCACTGCTGCACGGCTGCAGCGTGTTACAGCACTGCTGGCAAGGACTCCATGACTGGGAGATACGACGCTCTACGAGTTATCAATACTACTACTGTACTGTAGCTGCTATACGGTATTGGCATTTAGACGCGTCCAGGCTCTGACGTGATACTCCCGCTCAATCCCAAATTGTACGAGGAGCGGACGAACCGCGTCATGGGCCTAGCTCGGGCTGCAGTCTGCCTAGCCATTGTTCTCAGGTCCAGGATTCCATACTTTGAGGTCAATTCCATTTCTTTGCAAGTGTTTGCCAAACACAATTTGCTGATAGAACCACGCTGCACAATGGAATCTCACTGACCGAGGACCAGGCACCTCCAAATTACTCAATCATGCGTGGTGTTACCGTGCAGGATCAGCAAATATCGTAGGTAACAGGCTTCTTTCCACGGACTCCATCGCCGTACATGGTAAGATTAATTCGAATCAAAAATGGCCCCATGTATCCACAGCAGCCTGGCCGGTCTGTTTGCCAGACCCCCGGACAAGCACACACCTGTAGTTTGTGATAAACCGGAGCGTTTCGCGGCAACGGTGATAGCCATCTGCCAGGCTTGTGTATCCAGCCTTCTTTAGCCGCCACCCGACGAGAAACGAGTTGCAGGGGGAGAGCATCTCTTCTGCCTTTCTGACGGGTTTGCTGCCACCGTTGGGCGGAACGGACTGACGTTTCGACCCAGCCCAGCGTTTCTTCTTCCCTGGGAGAAGGTCTAAGCCTACGAGGAAGTCCAGGGATATCTGGTTCTCTCCCTCGCGCTTCGTGCGCCCCAGCCATTTGCACGAGGGGCAACGGCAATTATATCCGAGCCTGCAGTAATACGGACTGGCCTTGTTGCCGTCCACCACCAGTAGGTAGATGATGCTTCCTCGCTGCCCAGGCTTCAAGGCAGAACCCAGCACGCTGGATGCTGCCAACAGCGAAATGCGGAGACCGCCTCCAGCGCATTGAAACACCAGACGAAATGGAAATGGCTCACGCACAAAAACGCCCGCCGCGACCACATCGTGTCTGCATCCGGCACACTTTTCTCGCCCGCGCTTCTCGCCAAACGGGTTGCGAGGTGCGTTCGTGGAGGGCTCACGCGCTTAGGCAGCGACTTAGAAGCTCGGGGGCTGCTCTAGACTGGAGGCTCGCCTAGAACGTCACATGCAAGATGTAGACAGTCGCCGCTTCAAAAACTAGATACATGCTATTCTCTCTCTCTCACCCCGAGGATCCACACCGGGCATCGAAAGAGAGAAGAGACAAGAAGAAAAAGAGGAGAAAAAGAAAGAAGAGCGTCCGCCTACACTGTGAGCCGAAGAGTACAGCGCGGCCGGGCCCTATCACCAGTCGCAGATAAGCGCCCTGCCGCCGTGCCTTTTCTGCATCATCACGTCCTGGAACCAACAGCGCTGCAAGTATCCGTATAATTCGAAAATAGAACAAGCTGCAACAGAACAAAGAACCTTTCTTCTGAAACAAAAGCCCCCACGCCGACTGATCCCCCTTTCTCCTCAGACAAAACAAAAATAGTAGACGCAGAGAAGAACAGTCAAGTGTTCAAGGTATCACTGCAGATGCCATGCCCCAGTCCTTAGTACACGTACTACTTGGGAAAAAACAACAATAACCAAGTCGTTGAGATCCAGGGGCCCACCCGGCTCAGCCTCTTTTTCTCAGCTCATTCTTGCGGATACTGCTCGGCTTTTTGTTCCACTACAGTGTATACCTCCATCATCACTCATTGTCGTCTCAATCAATAGTTTCCAATTAATCCTCAGTATCAGCCTGTGTACATATCCTTACGTATATGTCCCCCTCCAAAAACGCCAAGTCGATAAAAAAGAGCAAACAGCAAAAGAACCGGGCTTCTTTCTTACAGTGCACCACTCACCTCTTTTTCGCGACTCCGCCTTAAAGCCACCCACCTGCTCTTCCCGCTCAGCCTCCTCCGCCCGCCGCAGACCCCCCGTAGCAAAAGCCTACCGATTGGACGCCTGCCCGGTTTCTGTCTTATTTTGGGTCCTCATGCAAGGGTATTACTGTATTTCTTGTAGTGCAGTTCTAAAAATACTCCCGGAGCTTCGCGCATATTGATTGGTACACTAGCTACATGATCAGACCCTTTTTTTTATACTCAACACCATCATACATCATCACCTGTCATCGCCATCTGCTGTGTGTTAGCATATCCTGGAGCGCATAGTATTGCTGCGGTTGGTCCCCTTGGATCGGCTGTTTGGCCAGGAATTATAGCATGACTTGCAGCCCATTTTAGCCAAACCGCCCTCTTGGCATACAAAGGCACCAAGGCCACGAGGCTACTCGAAATGCGCGAACCACTGCCTCATGATCCGCGGTGGCCTAATTCCTCACTTCGCTAGACCCATGCATGCCATTTTCTTACTTGCAGCATACTACACATCTGGAACCCTCAACGTAGAGTTGCTTGCCTATCAAATCACTCAAGATGGCTTGAGCTGGAACAGCAAGTCACCAACTGACGCACTTGTCGCCGATGAATAGGTAGGTTTTGCTTTGCTTTGTACATTCTATACGTGTACCTTAACGAATCTTCTTGCCGTGCGTACGTTTCAAGATTAATGCTTTGTCCCACCCCCCTTGAACGCCAATCAAGCCCATGGGGCTGACATGCTCGAAAACCCAAAACTCCTGTGTTGCCTGCCCCTTTACGTGTGAATCGAAAGCTCATCAATCCCAAGTTTCATCATAACCTGACCCATCCACGGCGTGTCTTGCCGGCGACAGGATCAAAAACAGCACGAAGCTCTGCCCCCTCCTCCCACTTTAGAAAGCTTTCGTAAATTCCATCGACTTGCTACCTCCCTCGTTTTTGTATCGCTCAGTCAAATCACCTTTCTGTACTTTTCTTTCTTACGGTACGCAGCTTGTTTTGGCACGTAGGAGTATAGGAATAAGCACGGCTGATTTGCTGCTACATACCACAATGTGATCGATGCCATCTTCAAATCGGCGATCCCGCACCTCCCACGGGGGCATTGTAATTACCAAAACCACCGTGTTCGGATGCGCGGTTGTCTGCTTTCATCGTACCGTTAAGCAGAGGACATAATCTTAGGAGCGCCAAGTTAGCAAAATAGAAATAAAAAAAAGAACTGAAATAGCAAAGGCAACGCTGGGTAGAGGAAGGAGGAAAGCAGGAGACAGCAAAAGCACCACCAGCCAAGCGGTTGATTTTAGTGAGACCTGTCAGCTGCAGCTCTCCACCACGGCTGGTTAGAGACGAGTTGGACTCCTCCACCTTGTCTTACTCTTTCTTCCCTTTCTTCCCTTTCTTGGCGGGCTCTTTCTTGCAGCTCTCGCTTGAGTGCCTGCAGCTGCTCTCTTTCCTCGCGAATCGCTTGTTCTCTGTCTAGCTCTTCTTGCGTTTTGCGCTCTTTTTCTTCTTTGCGTGCCTTCCGGCTCTGTCCATTGCTGGCTTTCCGCTTTGTCAGACGCGCTCGCTCTTCTCTTCGAGCTTGCGTGTCAGATTGCTTGAGCTTACGAGCAAGGATACTTTTCCTCTTTCTGTTCTTCTTGCAGGCACCACTGGCGCCGTTTTGCGGCTCTTGGGCACATTGCCACCAATCAAAAGGCAAACGAGGGGGTGGAGACGTAGGAGGTGAACAAGTAGGAATTACCGTACTTTTTGTTTGTCTTAATGTGTCCAACCTGTCCACAATTGGCACACTTGCGGGTAGTCCCTGTAGGGATCTTATCGGCTCCAGGAGAACCTGCATCGCCGGTGCTAGCTTTCTGGTGCAGTTCCTTTTGCTGCTCTCGGGCTTGTCGCCGGGCTTTGTTCTTCTCCAACCGCTCGAGTTCCTTTTTGATCCTACGCAGCAGTGTCAGTAATCTTGCATCTCGTACTCGTGTGCAACAAGAGGCATGAAGCTTACCTAAGGCCTGCAAGACGGTCATGGTCGGCATTGCCCGTAGGCCTGGCGCTGTAGATACTGTAGAAAGATATACGTAAGCCGGCGCTCTAAACTCCAACCCAACAACATCAACCACGGAATCAGGCGAGCCCACTCCATATGAAGGAGGTTGTTTCCTGAGATATGTTTTTGCGAGCCTGGCCCAACGATGAAGGGCTCTGACTGAAATGGGCAATTTCAACCAAGATTTTGGTGGTCTTTTTGTTGTTAGGGATTGGAAGCGGACAATGTGTTTCACATACTCTCGCATTTCCAAGTCAGCCTCGGTTCGCCGCTTGATGTACTGTGAGATGACTACTGGATCGTGCACAATCTCTGTTCTCATTTGCGTCGTGCCGTCTGGGAGCTCTACTTCTCTCGTGATTCGAATCGTTCGTTTCGGATGACGGCTGGACGAGGTTAAACCGCTGATCTGACTGGTTCCTTCGTCGAATATCGCCGGCGTGGCCACTGATTGGACGTTGAATCGATCGTCTTCGTCTTCTGTCGTCGCGATATCGTTGACGTCGTGTTCCTGGGGATCTGAAAGGGTTGCTTTCTGCTTGTCCCAGATCTCTCGAATACCTTCTTCGTACATTGCCTGTTGTTTCTTGACGTTGTAAGCATGCCCGCCATTTGCACGTTTCTCGCGTTCCATTGCGTCTGCCGAGGTGGCTAGTGGCCCTTGGACGGCTTCTATGTATCCGCCCTTCATAGATGTTCGTATGAAGCTGAAACCCAGCCCGTGGCCGGTGGGGTCTCCTTCGCCGTGTAATTGAAGCATGGCTTTCTGGGCACATGCGTCTATAAACGCCTTGGTCGTCTTCCACGGTGCCATTTTATCGGCGAGGGTCTCTTCCTGTTTTTCCGCAATCTTTTTGGCTCCTTTAACGATTTTGCTTCCTTCACCGTCATCATCCTCGTCGTCATCGACTTCAACGCCTTGCGCCTCATCATCAATGGTAGCATTGCGAGGATCGTAGCCGGCATCCTCAAGCTCCTTGATACCGAGCTGCATAGCATCAAGAAGGCAGACTTCCTCAGGTTTGATCATTGCACGAATCGCGTTCTCGTCTGGGAGTATCTCTCCAGGCTTGAGGCGCCACATTCCTTTCTCTTTACTGTCTCTATCATATTGAAGAAATTCCTTCAGCTTCTGTCGATTTTGAGTGTCTGTAGATTCCGCAATATGCTTAGTAATGTCGGATAGCTGACAGTTGTCCGATCGACTGTGTCTAATCATTCTGAAAGCCAGCATCTTCATTCGGCTTTTTGACGCATTTGTTACCCGTCTGCTGTGGGGCCCAGGGACATCGACTGATGGGAATGTCTGGCCGACGACATGCATATGATCAATTTTATGTATGTACCATTTGGCGCCGCCAATGCCCGTAGTACTGCGAACAATGAGAAAATCCGTGTTTCGAGGAGTATGTTTGAAAACCGGCGCTCTATACATCTCATTGTGCAGCGTTGGTACCACCTCGCCGGGATCGACAGTGCCAAAAAGTGAGAATGGCGACCGATCTTCAGGGAGAAGCGTGCGATATTCGCCCAACTCCAGCTTTGTGAGTTGATCCTCCTCATTGCTGTTTTCCTTTCGCCTGTAGTAATTGATGAGCCGGCTACCCATGGCAAAGCCGTTCAGCACTCTGGGTCTTGGCTCGCAATATTCGAATAGCACGGCCGCAGAATTGTCGCAAAGACTCAGATCCCTCGATTTGAGAAAAATCTCATGCGCTTTGCCCTTCATTTGCTTTCGCTTGAAATGTAGCGGTTTCTCGAACCTGACAGTATGCCCCACGCTTTTCTTATAACGGAAGCGAGGACGATGATATTCATCTGTCGTCCCCCCTAGTTTGACCTTGTAGTAGGGCCATGAAAGCTTGAGAGCGGGCATGCCATGTTCAACAGAAATGTTTCCAAGTGTGGCCCGAACTTTGCTTTGGTGGTTCTCTTTCAAAAGCTCATACGCCTCATCATTGGATAGGTTGAAACGTTGAGAGACATCCCGGCCCATATTGCCGTTCGCCATGCGTTTCATCTTGGCCTCTTGCCGCGGTCTTTTATTAGGGTGATATGACTCAGTCTCCAACAGGAGATATGGGTCGGTGGTATCCAAATGAACGCGCTTAGCGCCTCGTCGGGTGGCATCTTCAAAATTATCGAATGAAGGTGCAGTGTAGCGGGGAATCTCTGGTAAACCGAGCTTGACTGCTTTGCGCTTCTTCTGGTGTGGCTGGGGATCGTCTGCAATATCCATCAAAAATTCAGCGTCCCATTCATCATCTTGCTCCGCTTCCTCAATGTGGCGTTTCTGTGATAAGGTTGCCTGCTCTGCAGCCAGCTGTTGGGCCGCAAAGTTCTTCTCAACGCTGTCAATATGGACGTTCCAATCTTCGCATGCTAGTTCTATGTCACGCAATGTGAAGCCCATGACAGTTTCAGCGTCGGAGTCAGGGTCGATGTCAAATTGCGCAGCATCTTCCTCGCGGCTATCGCTCACAAGATTGCAGTGGACAAGACCATTAACCGCCATTTCATGCGATTTTGCCTTTGTAGCTGAACTTGCCGGCCCAGGAATGCGAAATAGCTTTTCATCATCAGGAGCCAGGTCGAGGCTTAGCTTGCTCGTTACAAGATATTTCGGTTTCTTGAGCGGTTTCTTCTCCTTCCATGTCGCTTTCTTCGCTGGCAAAAGCTCACTCCAGGTAAGAATGTGGCCCTTTTTGTACGCTGGCCACGTTGCCTTAAGAAGGTCCCCGATCGACTCAGCGGGAGCAGGAATGTCGGGATCCTGGTTGGCCGCGCCATTGACATGGGGATCAGGGTCGAAGTTGATAGCTCCGAAACTGATGCCTGAGCTGATGGCCTGCGAATCATCGGCTGCCTCGGCGTCATGGACGTGGGGAGCGGGTGAAGCTGGGCCATCAATGGGGTCGATGGGAGAAGAAGGGCCTTCTCCAAAGAGGTCATCTGCGTCGTTGCTTGTGTTTCCATCGTCCGTTAACCCAGGTACCTCGAGCGAGGTGCCTGCGCTGGGTTCTTCTTCGTCGGGAAGGTCGTCATCGCTGATATCCTCAAAATCTTCTGCGTCATCTGCTTTATTGGTTTGATCGAAGGGCGTATCGTCTATCTTCAGTCCACCGCTGGTGCCATTTTGGCCTTGATCTAGGAGCCGCGCAATCTCACGTTCGTCAGCGGCATCTTGGGCTTTCCAGTCATTCTCGTCAAAAGACGAAAACTCGATATCGTCAGGCATGATCGCGACGCGCCACCTCCCCTCAAAGCGTCCTCCGAGAGGTTTATGGGATTTGAAGGGCTAAATCATGCCTTTCGTAGGTTAAGATATCGGCCGTACAGCTTCTGCGGTCGAGCGATCCAGTAGGGCAGGGTGCGGATAAGATAATTTCCTGGAAGTTGAAAGTGAGCATCGGCTGAGCTGGCTTGGACGTTGTTTGGAGGTGGCTCTCCGGCAGAAGATGCTGAAAGCGCTTAGTCATCCGATCTGATGGTCCGTGCGCACGTGTTTCAGCCTAAAAGCAGTGCTCTGCAAACGGATGACAATACTACTGGCAGACTAGCAATGAATGTACTGCAGTAAGAAGTTTGCGGTTCTCAGTTATTATGTATGATATCTTTCTACTTTGCATTTTATATTTGTTCATGTGCTATTTCTTGACATAGCTAATTTTTTTTTAATGGAGAGCAAGGGTAGTTCGTGCCAATCTAGATGTTACTTGGTCCCACTGACACCAAAAAATGGCCTTATACTTTTGACCAGAAAGTGAAGAATAATTCCAAAATTCATTTATATTGATGCCAGACCACTAACAACGCTAGTAATGAACTGCGCTGATAAATACCGATGTCCATAAATACTACAACTGAAAAGTGAAGGGAAAAAAACTCTAGTCTAGATGGTCCACTCATGCTCGGGTGCTTCACTGAACAAAGCATAAACAAGTGACCATATCAAGCAAAACTAGACTAACTCAGGAGCTCTCACAGTTTTCGTTACTAGGCAGTTACTAGGTAGTTTTGAACAAGCTTCCATGTTGGAATTAACCTATCAGTGTAAGTAATCGGTAAAGATCAAAAATTGCACAATGTGGAGAACTTTTCTGCTTCTATCCATGCTGTATTCACACAGCCATGGGATGGTCGATTTCACTATGCGTAGAGTGGCTGATGCGACAGGTTTGCCGTCCTAATTTTACCACCCTGTTGTGAATTGAGGATTTGGCTAAGCACTGTAGATTAAAGACGGAGGAGGGAATGCTATTATGTGTAAGTTACTTGAAGCCTTTATCAATCAGCGGTAATGAACAGGTCGCAATAGGTGGAAGGTGGAGGGAGGTGGAGGCATCTCTACTATCTAATGTTTCGGCTTCTAAGGATCTGCTCCTTACTTGTACATGCTGTGTGATGCTGTTACAGTTTCGGGAGTTCGTAATATGTTCAGATTTTACGCTGCAGGCGCAAATTATGTCTAGTATAAGTATTCTAGAAACTGAGTCGCTGAATAGGTTATTAGACATGAAGCTAATGCACGCGCGCGCGGGTGGACCATCCGATCTGCAAATTCATACAGATAAAGCCTTTCTCTCGTTCAGGAATATTCCGTCGGACTTACTAGGGTCTCTTCGTTGTTCTTAGATGCGGTAAAGGCATCTACACCGCTTCAATTCGTATAATTGCTTACTATTCCTGACGTAGTTGATGGTCAAGCAGGAAACAGAAAAACAGTAGCGCCAAATTAAATACGTGCGTATAAAGCGATAACATCAGCACCTTTTACGCTACCTGAGTTTGGTAGTTGTATGTGCATAATCTTGCTCCAAGTGCTCAAAATCCTCGCATTCCCTCTTTTTCTGTCCCTCGCCTGGTAGTATTCCAAATTGCTAGCGCATGCAGTAAGACTAAAAAGAGCGAGCGTATTCTAAACGCACAGCTACTGTACCGCCTCGACATGGTATGAACTTCAATGCTTGAGCGCTGCGCACCTCTGCCAAGGACCGCTAAGCACAGGTGTTATATACTATTACAGTGATCTATGGCATTGAACATGAAGATAACAGGGCCTGCAAGGCTGTCGGCAAGGCTGCTAGCGAGGCGGCCAAAGCTCAAGCCTAGACGCAAGGCACAGAGCGGCATGTAACCTGCCGTTCAGAGTCAAATTTGGCGCGCCCAAGCTCAGCCAAGCACAACTAAAGTTGCGACTCATTCACTGCATATGCCTTTTCTAGCAGCTGCGCTCCCTAAACCCCGGTGGCTGGGTCTCGACGTAATGGTACTTGCACCGACGTTTGTGGCGCGTCGGCCGTTTGTGAGCTCCGGCTGCCCCAAACCTGGTCTGGTCTGGGCTTTCCTTTGTGATGCCAAGCCGCTTAATTCCAACCTAACCTAGTGTCCCTCCCTTCTATCTATATAGCCTGGGTCTTGGCCAGAGGCTTCGGTGCTGTTTCATCTTCTTCTAGTTTTCTTGACCTTGCATCTACCCATACTGGTCGCGTCGCTGAATATCTCCGCCAGCATCGCTATCGCTTGGCACCATGAGATTCAATCTCACTTTCTTGCTAGCCACTCTCTTGGCCACTGTCATTGCCAGCACTATTGGCGGCCCTCGACATGTGGTCAGAGTAGAGGGCACCTCTCAATCTGATGAGCACGATCTGTTCAAGCGCAAGGGCGGCGGCGGCGGCGGTGGAAGAGGAGGAGGCGGAAGCAGTGGTGGAAAGGGCGGAAGCAGTGGCGGAAGCGGTGGCAGTGGAAGCGGTGGCAGTGGAAGCGGTGGCAGTGGAAGCGGTGGCAGTGGAAGCAGTGGCAGTGGCAGCAGTGGAAGTGGAAGCGGTGGCAGTGGCACCAAAGGTGGCTCTGGAAGCTCTGGCAGTTCGTATGTTTTCCCCTAGGATGGACACTCTGAACGTCCTGGACGCCCTGAATCCTCTGGGCACTCTGGGTCTTCTAAGTACTCCAACTTCTTCCTGCCGCCCCGTTTACACAAGCGACCTAACCATCATCACAGCGGAAATCGATCTCCCAGCTCCAACGTCGGTGGCTCAACTCGTGGAGGAAGCGGACCGAAACCACAATATGGCGGCGGTCAGTTCTACGGCGGCGGCGCGAGAACTCCTTACCAAGCCGGTGCTCGAAGCCCGGTAGGAGGCATCCTCCCCTTTGCGCTCCTGGGAGGTGCTGCTGCTCTCGCCTTTTGGCCTGGGCTCTGGCTGTACGGCGCCTACCTGTACCCATACCACCAGCCATATCACTTCCACAACGAATCCAGCAACCGGAATGAGACCCTGAACGTCATTTGTGGATGTGGCACATACGATGTTTGTAGCTGCGACGACAACAACAACACCGATTACTTTGTTAGCCTTGTTGGAAACGGAAGCTACGATGCTCTCAACAAGAGCGTCGTCAATGTTGCCATGGTCAATGGCACAAACAGCCTTCTTATCAATGGTTCTCTGCCCAATGGCACAACAGCCGACGACCCCAATGCTTCAAGCGCAAACAGCATAAGAACTATGGGTCAAATGATTGGCTTCTGGCCCGCTGTCGCTGCTGTGCTTGTTGCTGTCTTCTTGGCTTGAGAATACGAAGCCTTCACCGACCAGTACTTTTCGCTTTAATTTGCTTATGTTAATGCTTGCTTTTTCATTACCCAACTTTTCTTTCTCAACATTCATGTCTGACAGTTTTTACGAATACCGATCACCACGCTTGACGTGCTACAAAATTAATTTGACGATATGGGCTTGGCGCTTCTTTGGGCTTTCATTGTACGGTAGATGCTTATTTTGAATTACAGTTTGTGTTGGGCAGTGCTTTTTTGCTTCGGCCATTGCTGGAGATTTGGGACGTTGGGCTGAGGATTTGGAATCCAGAGCAGCCAAAGTCTTAGGGGCGGTTTTAGGGCGGTTTTAGAGTGAATACCCAACATTGAATGTAATGACTATAGAGTTCATTAAAAGGTGGCAGTGCTTTTT
Source organism: Trichoderma sp. CBMAI-0020 (assembly GCA_030708095.1). Taxonomy (NCBI): domain Eukaryota; kingdom Fungi; phylum Ascomycota; class Sordariomycetes; order Hypocreales; family Hypocreaceae; genus Trichoderma; species Trichoderma sp. CBMAI-0020. The sequence goes on from JAJNCI010000001.1 coordinate 4,262,780, forward strand.
AATCTATTCCATGCAGATGATGAAATCCCTCCGTCAAACCCGTGGCGGCTGGCCACTGAGGGAGGCGATGCTCGCCATGTGGTGCTCATTAATCATGACGATGTTCGGCCATGGACGGATGAATGTGGCGAGCGTTATCGTCATGCATTTATACGACATCAAATTTCCTCCTTGGTTGGCTGATTGTTACGTAGTCTTGCCAATAAGCTTAATGTAAGCTGAGCTGGATGCATGCGGAGTGCATATCACATTGCTGCCATTGGAGCATTTATTGGAGGATTTGGGTAGCATGCAACGGGCTCGTCGTTTAGGCTATTCAAGGCGTATCTCAAGGCTCTGTCGTCACCTCCAATCGCCATCCGAAGCTAAGACGCTTTGCTACTAGTGATGCTAAAGATTATACCTGCTGCTTTGTAAAGAGTGACTTTGAAATAGGATTTTATCTGTTTCACTGTCATAGTTATGAAGATGCAAATAGCGGAAGAATAGAGCCAGAGGCAAAAAAAAGGCAAAGACATTTTCAACCTCTGTAAAGGTGACGAGGAAATGAGAAGCAGAGACGCTTAAGTAAAGCATCGGCCTGGCGCGTGACTTTGCGCGCTGGGGCTGGCGTGCTGATTGATCATGCTTTTGACTTTAATCACCTCACATGGGCGCATATGATAACGTGCTTGGATTTTTATTTTTATTTTACAAAGAAATACTGCAAAATTTTTTTTTTTCCGTCTCTTTGACAACTTAACAACCGCACAGTTTTCAATTAATCCATGCTAAATCTACTTACACAATGCCCGGTGATGTAGACAAGTCGCTGCTAGAGCGTCTACAAGCCTTGCGGGGTTCAAGCTCCGGCGCATCAAGTCAGGCAGCTCCGATAAAGTATGAGAAGATATTCCAGCCGCTCGGCGTACTCTCGGTAAACGAAAGCAGAGATGAATGCTAAATAATTTGCAGGTTCAGTGTAGATGTGATTGAGAGGTCCAAGCCAGCAACCAGAGAAGACACACTCGCTGCCCGGTTAAAGTCCCTCCGAGCCCAGGATGGCGGCTCAGCCTCGTCACCAGGACAGAAGTCTCTCGAAACGGAGAAGGCCGATACCAGGGTGATACCCCCGCCGTCGTCGTCAGAATCAAGGCCCGTCAAAGCTGGAAATACGGCGTCTAAAGAAAAACCAGCTGGACTGGAAGATGACGATGACGCGGACTTTATGTTCTCGACGGATGATCAAACGTTGGAGGAGCTGCTTGGCGATGTCAGTCCTGACGAGAATCTGGTGACGGAACCTAGCGATGAGCAAGTTAAAGCGCTGTTGGAAGAACTATCGCTGTCTGTACCAAAAGATGACGCAGATGAAGAAGGGCATGAGGAGGAGACCGCTAAGGATTCAGACGACTCTGATGGCGAGCGTATGCAATCTAAAGCAAACGACATCATCGCCAGGCTCAAGGACGAAATAGAGCTTGAAGCCAGTCTTAGAAATACAGACGGTGACGATGAAGCCGAGCCTACACTCCAAAACAGGGAAGAAGACCAGCAGGACGATGGAGACAGCGGCTCTGCCAATATAGACTTTGTCATCCCTTCACTCCCCTCCAATCTCGACAATCTGTCTGCTTCATCCGCTGGACGGGCCGGCGCTACAGCCGACATGGACGACATAACAGCTCGCATGGCCGCTCTCCGAGCTCCCACCGACGACTCCTTTTCTCTTCCTTCTGTACCTAGTTCCAAGCCTTCTGCAGGCGACAAGCCTGTCAAACGACTTACCAGCAAGACGGATTACACCGATGACGACATCGATAGCTGGTGCACCGTCTGTCTTAATGACGCTACGCTACGGTGTTTGGGCTGTGATGATGATCCTTACTGCACGCGCTGCTGGAGGGAGATGCATATCGGGCCAGCAGCTGCGTTTGACGACAGAAGCCATAAAGCTATACAATTCACAAGAGCAAGGAAAAAGGACCAACAAAGGGTAGCGCTAGGAGCTTGATATACATAAAAAAAAAAAAAAAAAGACTAAAAGACCCCAAAAAAATATCATAAAATCATGTCTGCAAAGAATCTCTCGGGCTGGTCGTCTCTTACTAAAGCAACTTATGCATGCCTTTCCCGGGATAAAAACAGGCTAATAATGGAGTATTCGCCAATGTTGACTCCGAACTTCCCATGTCCAAGCCGTGCAATACCATAACCCGGAACCGATTTCCATTTCCCATCAAAGACAATCTGAGTCACCCAATTTCCCAACCCTAATCCATAGCTATGAATGACAAAAAAAAAAAAAAAAAAAAAAAAAAAAAGGCTCCGTAAGATTGTTGTCTCATCTAATTGCCTTGTGGTTGTGAACCTCGAATCAGAACGGGCCCATTCCTTGAGTTCCTAACGGACTGCCCGGGCTGTCCCCTGACATCCTGCCAAGTCGCGCCGAACCGGCGGCTGGTCGAAGCAAGAAGGCTTTCTTCTTCATCCGCCTCGGCAAACTCATCAATCTCAGCCATATTTACTCTGGGAGTGCGCACCAGGGCCGTGATGAAAACGATGAGGAAAATGCCCATAAACACATACTGTGCCCAGAAATCAATGATACCGAAAAGTGGCCAAGTGATGGTAATGCGATTTAGAAAGGTAGACATCATAGATGGTGTGCACACGTCTTTGGCATGCTTGTATTGGAGAGCGTCGGAACAAGGCCGAATTAACTCTGGGTGGTTCTTGCAGTTTGGCTGGGCTCCAGGATACGCGGGCTCGTTTGTACAAAACGTCTGGGTTCCGTAAAACGAATACTGCGGAGCCACAAACATGGCGATGGCATAATTGATGGCCAAGGTGATGAGCGAAAGCATGACCGTCGCAATGAGAAGAGCCTGCGGGGCTGTTCTGCCTCTGCGGATCTGGAAGATTCGGATCCAGAGGAACCGTATACCAACGGCAGCAATACCGGAGATGGAACTGCTGAAGAGAATGAGGACCAGTGAAGCCATCAAGATGTAATCGACAGGGAATGCTTTGGCAGCCTTCACAAAGATCCAATTCATCGGCTGAAAAATGTGAACTTGGCCAAGAATGTAACCACAACGCTGCTTGCAGATCGAGTTTTTGGCCTTGTCGATGCCCGTGATAAACATGGATATCCATATCACAATTGCGAGGGTCAAGAGTAAGATTCCACCAAGCATCTTGATGGGTCTGACAAGCGCGCACAGTTTGAGCCAAATCTGATATACTCGACTCTTTCCTTCACCTAGTGCCTCGGCAGCAAGGCGTTCGCGCCGAACCAACGTTTGTTCCTCTCTGACGAGAGCATCCAGTTCCCTTCTATCCTTACGTGGCATGCCATCTTCGCGACCTGCATTACGCAGCTCAAGTTGGCGCTGACGCTCTCGATTTTGCTCAAGCTGAGAGGCTGTTGTAGCTGAAAGCTGTGGCGCTGAAATTGGGGGCGCTGATTTGATAAAGGAGACTGGCATGAGAGCAAGTCCTGCGCTAGTGTAAACAACGTAGAGGAAGGTCCCCAGCGTCACCAAAAGACCAAGAGCAAAAGTGAGCGCCTTCTCGCCATGATTTTGAGACAGTAGGCCCTTGTAATAATCGAGATCCCAATGACCCTTGTTGCCGCCGGCTGCAGGGACGAAGAAGCCTAGAAGGAAGAGGACGATGGTAAGGGTAACGAAGAATAGCGTATACTTGGTGGCAGCCCAAAAGCGGCCCTTCCACGTGCGGCCTTCCTCTTCGAAAGCAACCTCATCGTATTCCTCATACCAAAAGTATGCAAATGGAATGACCAAGAGGCATAGAAGAGCATCGAAGCTATAAAGCGAGTAATACACAATCTTGAGGGTCAAGAGAATATCTGCGACTCGTTTTGGCGTGGCCCAATCTTTCTTGGCGCCTAGGCTCGAAGACCCTGTGGATGAAACCAGAGCGATGTCGACTGGAAGAAGCAAGACGGTCGCGAGAAGAGATGTCAGACTGACGATGGCCACTATGCTGACCATGGCCGAGCGATCGATGGGCGTTTGCCACGTGAATGTCGTGATAATCGCAGCCCCGAGGCATAGCAAGATGGCTACCGCATACGCCAGCCATATTAGACCGGCTTGGACGTGGCCTGCGTCGGCCATGGTGGGCAATTTGGTGATTCAATCGCTATCGTGCAATTCTGATGATTCCTTGATGGCGAGCAAATTTCAGTTTGATGTATCTGTCCTGGGGTTGTAAGCGTTCAGTATTGTTTCTTTCGGAACGCGTGGCGGGCGTTGACTTTGTCTGGATTGTGACGCAATGCCAGCATCACGAGCTGTCTCAGCACATGCACTCCCTGTTCTAGAGCTCTTTCAGGCACGTCTGGTGCCTGAGCTAGAGCTGAAAGCCCCCACAACAGCAGCTGAAGGGGCAGCCTAAGCAAGGCCGGGTAGTGGCTACTCTGCGCTGTTACCGTACTGTGGCCAAATTTTTGGGTATTCGGTACAGCGGGTGCTAGCACATGCCTGTTTGTTAGCAGCCCGGCACGGCAGCGCGTTGATCCGCTATGAAGGCCACTGCCGGCCTCAACGCAGCTCCCGGATAGCACATACCCACCTCAACGGAAATTGTTTTGCGACAAGCCTCGTCTCATTGATAGCAGCAAAACTCAGTCGTGCTCGTCAGACGGCGGAGGAAATGCTCTTGCAGCAATGCAAGTTTACACAGAGCTCACGGCTCCCACAGCCGTTACGCAATGCCTGAGCTTACCTCTTACATCTGCTACCGCGAACAATCTGGTGGTCGCAAAGGGCTCTCTACTACAGATCTTCACGGCCAAGGCTATCTCGACCGAGCTTGACCCCGAATTCCAGCCCAGCCAACCGACTGAGACGGATACGCGGTTTGACCGCCAGGTAAATGATGACGATGGCCTCGAATCCTCCTTCCTGGGCGGCGAGTCGATGTTTATGCGAACCGATCGGACGAACAATACGAAGCTGGTGCTCATCGCGGAGATTCCACTCGCAGGAACCATCATTGGGCTGGCAAGGGTGAAGACCAAAAACACCGCGTCGGGGGGTGAGGCTCTGTTGCTGGCGTACAAGGCGGCCAAGATGTGTCTGGCCGAATGGGACCCGAAGAAGAACGAGCTGGAGACCATCTCCATTCACTATTATGAAAAGGAAGAGCTGCAGGGATCACCATGGGAGGAAGTCTTTGGGGAGTATGTGAACTACCTTGAGGCAGACCCTGGCAGTAGATGTGCCGCATTCAAATTCGGCACTCGAAACCTTGCCATCCTGCCGTTTACTCGGTCTGAAGAGGATCTGGAGATGGAGGACTGGGACGAGGATCTAGACGGGCCTCGGCCAGTTAGGGAACATACAGCAGCTACCAACGGAGATGGCAACAATGTAGAAGCAGCTTATACCCCGTCTTTCGTCTTGCGTCTGCCCCTCCTAGACCCGAGCCTGCTTCACCCTGTGCACCTCACCTTTCTGCATGAGTATCGCGAGCCCACCTTCGGTGTCCTCTCTTCCAGCCAAGCGCCTGCCTCTTCACTAGGCTCAAGAGACCACCTATCGTACAAAGTGTTTACTCTAGACCTACAACAGAGAGCATCGACAACCATTTTATCAGTGACTGGCCTGCCGCACGATCTTTACAAAGTCATCGCACTGCCTGCTCCTGTTGGCGGTGCTTTGCTAGTTGGGCAGAATGAGCTGATCCATGTTGACCAATCTGGGAAATCAAATGGCGTGGCTGTCAATCCTATGGCCAAGCTAGCAACATCCTTTAACTTGACCGACCAGTCAGACCTGAACTTGCGCCTTGAAAGCTGTGCTATTGAGTTGCTCGCTATCGAAAATGGCGAGTTACTTTTAATATTAAATGATGGTCGACTGGGCATCATCTCTTTCAAGATTGATGGACGAACGGTATCTGGTCTTGGCGTCAAGCTGGTGGGCGCAGATTGCGGTGGCAACATCATCAAGAGTAGAGTCACATGCATTTCTCGACTAGGCAAGAATGCATTCTTCCTAGGGAGCGAAACGAGCGATTCAGTCGTGCTAGGATGGTCGAGAAAGCAGACTCAAGAAAAGCGCAGGAAGTCTCGACTGGTAGACACGGATTTAGCTTTGGATGTGGATGAGCTCGACCTTGAAGACGATGAAGAAGACGATGACTTATACGGAGACGACTCTGCTACCACTAAGCCCAACCAAACAACCAATGGGGGATCGGTCAAGTCCGGGGATATATCTTTCCGAATACACGACACCCTACTCAGCATTGCACCGATTCAAGACATTACATGTGGGCAGTCCGCCTTTTTGCCCGATAGCGAAGAAGCCACTCTCAATAAAGGGGTCTCGGCTGACTTGCAACTTGCCTGTGCCGTTGGGCGTGGAGAGGCAGGCTCTATTGCAGTTATCAACCGCGAGATCCAGCCCAAAGTTATTGGCCGATTTGAGTTTCCGGAAGCCAGAGGGTTTTGGACAATGTGTGTAAAGAAGCCAGTTCCGAAATCACTGGGCACGAATGCTGGGGCAGCGGGCGATTATGACGCCCCTATCCAGCATGACAAGTTCATGATTGTTGCCAAGGTTGATCTGGATGGCTACGAGACCTCCGACGTATATGCACTGACAGCTGCGGGCTTTGAGACGCTGAAAGAGACGGAATTCGAGCCGGCTGCTGGATTTACGGTTGAGGCTGGCACAATGGGAAATCAAATGGTGGTGATCCAGGTGCTCAAATCGGAAGTTCGGTGCTATAATGGAGGTAAGTTGAATGACGCCCAAGACCGTAGTGCAGCTGCTAATTGATATCAAGATCTGGGTTTGATCCAAATTTTACCCATGCTTGACGAAGAAACTGGCGCGGAACCCCGTGCCGTCAGTGCAAGTATCGTTGACCCCTACTTGCTCATCATTCGTGACGACGCAAGTGTTTTCCTCGCACAGATCGACAGCAACAATGAGATTGAGGAGATTGAGAAGACCGATAGTAGTCTTACATCTACAAAGTGGGCAGCTGGGTGCTTATACAAGGACACCAAGGGTATCTTTCAGACGAATCAGGGCGAAAAAGCCAAGAAGTCAGGTGAAGAGGTCATGATGTTCTTGCTCAATACCGCAGGAGCTTTACATGTAAGTGGCATTTGCTTAAGAAGGCTTGAAAATACCACCACAAAAGCTAACCCTTATAGATGTACGCATTGCCGGATCTTTCAAAGCCTGTCTATGTAGCTGAGGGACTCTCCTCCATACCTCCCCATCTCTCAGCCGATTTTGTGGCCAAGAAAGTCGCCTCACGAGAAGCCCTGACGGAACTTGTCGTGGCAGACCTCGGAGACACCGTTCACTGCTCTCCTTATCTAATTGTATGAATCCTTCGGTTATCAATTATTGACGACAGCTAACAAGGTTCGCTAGCTGCGTCATTCCTCTGATGATCTCACCGTTTATGAACCCATTCGCCTGCCGACCGATTCAGCCACTCACATCTTATCAGACACTCTCTACTTTAAAAAATCGGCGAATTCGGTCTTGGCTAAGAGCAGCGTAGAAGATCCTTTAGATGACACCGCACAGCAGCCGCGCTATGTTCCCCTGAGGATTTGCGCAAATGTGGGAGGCTACAGTACCGTGTTCCTTCCCGGTCCTTCGCCAGCTTTCATACTAAAAAGCAGCAAAAGCGCCCCCAGAGTGATTGGACTTCAGGGTCTTGGCGTTCGCGGCATGAGTACTTTCAACACGGAAGGCTGCGATAGGGGATTCATCTACTCAGATTCCGAGGGCATTGCTAGAGTTACGCAGCTGCCGAGCAAAACTAATTTTACAGAGCTGGGCGTGTCGGTCAAGAAGGTTCCATTAGGAAACGATGTCCGCCACATTGCCTACCACCATCCCACCGAAACGTACATTGCAGGCTGCGCAGTCACTGAAGGCTTTGAGCTGCCAAAGGATGACGATTATCATAAGGAGTGGGCCAAAGAATCGCTCTCGTTCCAGCCTTCAACGGTCAGAGGAAGCCTCAGGCTCATTAACCCCGTGACATGGACTGTTATTCACTCAATCGACATGGAGCCCGGCGAGTCCATTGAATGCATGAAGACCTTGCATCTCGAAGTATCGGAGGAGACAAAGGAACGCAGGATGCTTCTGGCAGTGGGCACTGCTCTGACAAGGGGCGAAGATCTCCCCACCCGAGGACGCATACAGGTTTACGACATTGTAACCGTCATTCCCGAGCCGGGGAAACCAGAGACGAACAAGAAACTCAAGCTTCTAGCCAAAGAGGAAATTCCCCGTGGAGGCGTGACGGCGTTGTCTGAGATTGGCACCCAAGGCCTCATGCTGATGGCGCAAGGCCAGAAGTGCATGGTGCGTGGTCTGAAGGAAGACGGCTCATTGCTCCCAGTGGCTTTCCTCGACATGAGCTGCCACGTAGCATCGGCACGAGAGTTGCCCGGCACCGGTTTGTGTCTGATAGCAGACGCATTTAAGGGACTATGGTTTGCTGGATACACCGAAGAGCCGTATACTTTCAAGGTGCTCGGCAAGAGCAGCGGGTCTTTGCCGCTGCTGGTAGCAGATTTCCTCCCCGATGGTGAAGATTTGTCCATGGTTGCTGTAGATGCGGATGGCGATATCCACGTTCTCGAATTCAACCCTGAACGTAAGTTTATTTTACCCTCCTCATCTTGCTACTGACTGTAGCTGAAACTTGGCGAATGCTAACCTTTCTTTTTTTCAAAGACCCCAAATCCCTCCAGGGCCATCTCTTGCTTCACCGCACCACCTTCAGCGTGACCCCCAACCCTCCCACCTCTACGCTCCTCCTCCCACGCACTCTTCCCGCATCCCAATCCGCCACGGCCTCACAAGACTCTTCAACCCCACAACCTCACCTGCTGCTCCTCGCCTCCCCATCAGGCTCTCTAGCCGCCCTGACGCCCCTCCCCGAATCGGCATACCGGCGGCTCCTCTCCGTCACAAACCAGCTCTTACCGGCCCTCGTCCCCCACGGCGGCCTCCACGCCAGAGCACACCGCATCCCCGAGGGCGGAGGCGGCATGTCGCGCATGGTCGGCGTCGAAACGGCCGCGTCTGGCCGCGCTATTGTCGACGGCGCCATCTTGACTCGGTGGAATGAGCTGGGCGCCGCGAAGAGGGCTGAGGTGGCGAGCAGGGGCGGATACGATAGCGTGATGGAGTTGAGAGAGGACTTGGAGGCTGTGTTGGGGTGGAGTGGACTTGCGTATGTTTGAGATGAATACATTGCTTTGACAGCATATCATATCAATAGCCACGGAATGAAAACTTTGGATGTACTTTGAACTACAAGGGGAGTGATGTATGAAAGGACAGCACATTGTGACATATTTAAGTTTTGACGTTAGGAGACTCGACCTTGACTTGGGATAAATATATATAATTCCTGACCCAAAGAAAATGATAACCTGCTGCCATCCAGCGCTCTATAATACATCTGATTCCACACAATAGATACCTTTGGAACCAATCTCATAGCCTTGATACGCCGTATTTAAATCATATCCACATAAAAAGCCTTTTGACCTTTTCTTAAAAGAAACATAGTAAGACATATACACAGCGTAGACATTTGCCATTTTATGAGAACTCAGTTTTTTCACTGAGGTTACTCGCTGACCAGTGCTTTTGTCTTCTCACGGAGACTGCCCCATCGTCGCTTCAAACCGTTGCTCAGCTTCTTACCGGTAGAGTTCCGGCGTTGCAGGTCGCTGTTGTTATAGGCGTTGCCGCTAGACGAAGAATTGTCGCGAAAGGCAATGCTGATGCTGCGCTGGTGCTTGGATGGACCGCCGCGACTGTATAGGCCGGACTGCATTTCAATCTCATCGGGCTCACCTCTTTGGAGGCGCTTCTTTTCCTTCAGGTCCTTTTCAAAGGTATAAGAAGGTTCTCCTTTTCCTTTGAGATCGTCGGGGTGGTATTTCTGAAACTGTGTAAGCATTTCTTCAAAAGCCTCTTCTGGCAGTGGTAGGTAGTAATACCATATGATCCCAGCGCTTGTACGCGCCACCGGGGGCATCTGGTTCCCGCATAAGGTCAGGACCCTCTTCGTAGCTCAACCTTCTGCCGGAAAGATCCATGCCTCCAGACGGAACGGTCGCAGTCCCTTGAAGGGGCAGATGGCGCTCCAAGCTGTCGACGATGAACTCCCGAGGCGTGGCTCGCAAAGTTTCCATGTTTGAGTCCTGGACCGCGGCAACTGGCGAATATTTCTTGTTCAGGTTGCGGCTGATGAGCGTGGCATCATACGGCCCGCCGTGGTGATACGTGCCGCCGATGGTATCGAGGGCATCAATCTGGTCGACATCGGAGATGCGTTTCCGGTGGCGGTGTGGCCGTTCAGCAGCCCGGGCATCGTTCCTAATGACGTCCAGGGGCCTGGGGGACAAGTCTCCGGGGAAGCGCTCGTGGAGAGAGCGACTGCGACTGGGACCATGACCAGGATCTGAACGAGGGCCTCGCTGATGGGTTGGCGAAAAGCTATGCATTGATTGGCGTTGATGCGCTCTTGTCGCGCGGTCTGTGTTGGGAGAATCAGGCGGAGAGATGAGCGTCTTATCCTCGACCACGTCGGCTGAACCGTCTGATGAGGCGAATGGATTCGAGGGGTGGAACTTTCGGTTTGGGCTCCCTGATTGGGGTGGTGTGGGATATTTATCGGTTTGGTCACTCGTTTCTGGCTGCATTGTGTCGCCGGAGAGTCTCATGGATTTATTTTTGAAGCGAGTGTCTGAGTTTGATTCCTGGCGATGATGTTGTTGCTGTTGTTGTCGTTGTGAAGACGATTGAGCTTGCAGAGATGCGCGATAGTGGTTATAGTGCGAGGATCCAGGTCCAGTTTCTTGGTTTGGCTCGGGAGCAGTGAGAGGGTCCAAAATATACTTTCGGGCCTGAGTTGGAGCTTGTCAGTTATTTAGAGTTTCCTCGTGTTATGACACGCAATTGACGTGCTAGACTTGGTTAATTCCGGTGTAAGTGGAAGCTGCCATGCGATGGAGACAACACATCTTGATATAAGGCGTGGGAAGTGGGGAATGACGAAATGGCTTGCGGGCAACAGCAGGGGACGCGGCAGGACGCTTTGAGCGAAGAGCAGCGAAAAGAGAAGAAGGGCTCGATGCTGGCCAGATCGAACAATAAGCAGCAAATAAGGCACACGCGGGCAGCATCGAGCGGATTCAAGCCTGCTGAGCCAAGCAGCATCATCCGATCGGCGCAGGTCCACCCGAACCCTTTTTTTCGCTATTCATGCCCCGCTGACGCCGAATTGGTGACGCAACGCAGTGCTCCAGGCCGGGATCCTTGCCTGGCTGCGTCGTTCAGGGTTCGCTCGTGGGATGGCCCTGGTTTGCGATCGGCGGATCAACTGCAGGTGACGGAGGGCATTTGCGGCGACGAAACGGGGCAGCTTCTGCTTGGCAGGGCATGAAGCGATGGACGGCAGATCGGTGATGGCGCGGATGAGCAGCATGATGAGGATGGGGTTGACGGATGACAGGAGGAGGGAGTTGTTCATTGCAGCAAACTTGAACTTACCCAATCTTTATCTAAATGGTCGTCCATTTTGACAGGTGAAGAATGAAGAACAGAAGGATGAGGAAATGTCGCAGCTGATGGAACTCGTGTGGTTTTTCTAAATGTGGACTGCGACTAATAGACGGGACGTCCGGACGTGACGGCGAGAGGGAAAAAGTGGATGAACGAGAGACGCAACACCAAGTGGTCCCGAGTCCGTCTTTCTTCTTCTGACGCTTCAAATAAAAGCGTGCTTATAGCTTCAAAGTGGGAGGAGAGCAGACTGCTCGATTAGTCTGCTGCTGGTGGTGTACGAAAGGATGCCTGTTGCCAACATATACTTGATTTGGGGCTTTCAAGAGAGACAGTCTTATTCAATACGAAAAGCGAATGAGGAGAAATACCGCCAACAAGGCAGCAAGCGTCGCAACAAGCCAGCAACGAAGACAAGCTACAGTCAAACAAAAAGACTGGATTTGCGACAAGAGACGATTGATTGACAGGAGAACAGCCTCTTGGAGCAGATGGGGTAGCGGGAGCTATTTAAACTGAGTCGAGTGGCAGACCGTTGCAAAGTGCGAGGAGCCTTTTTGGTCACCTCCACGCGTCAGCTGCAGGCACCTCTTGAGTGAAATTCTCCGGCGAGAGAGCCAAGAGGTTTAAGAGAAAATAAAGCAGCCAGATTGGAGACCCAAGCTGGGCAAAGTGGCGAGGTCGAGGCCATGCCGCTGCTAGTTGCGGTAAAGCGTGTGTGCCATGCTTGGTTCATGCGTTGAGTTGAGGGGACCTACAGTAGCACCAAGTCTATCACAGCATGCAATAATACCGAGCCATGCGTTGTGGCCTGCGCTAAAAGCCCGCCGCATGCCATTCCGCAAAGTCTATTGGAGGCTGTCTCGCGGTACCAAGACAAGGGCCTGGGGGCGTATAAGAAGTCGTATTCGCCGGACTGCACCAATGTTGGAATACCGACTCCTGGGCCGCGATGGCTGGGCGCTGTAATGCTTCTTGTGCCTTTCATGTGAATTTCTTACATCACGCATCTTTGAATCAAGTGTATCATGATGGTGTAACTGGCTTGATTTGGAGACGACGGCGAGCTGTGGAGCTAGACGCCTCCATTCGCGGGCTTGGTTTTGGCTTTTGCTCTGGCGGGCAACGTTTATTGAAAGAGGGGAACATGCCATGTGAGCGAGGCCGCACAGTGAGAGTTTAACGGCCGCAATGTTTCATCGTCTGGAGCTTTATTTTTAAAGTTGTAGCTTGTGAGGGTCCCAATGAGGATATTACTTACATGTATTGACCTGGGCATCTATTGAGGCGTACATCAGTCCAAGGCTTATTCTTGCGAGATCTGTGATTGGAAATAGTCGCTCATCAGCTCTTCTCCGGTCTTACTGTACGGAAATGATGCCCGCAACCATTGCTTCTTTCATCCACCTTGTCCGGCCCTTGTCTCATCACCCAACGACCTTTCCAACACAAGACATCACCCAATGGATACATGCAATGATGCAGCTCTGTCACACACCGTCTATCCCGCTCCAAGCAGCTAAATAGTTACCCTATAATCCTTTTAAACTCCGCCGTCTGGACTCTTTTCCAGCACACTTTTCTCAGCATGCCAAGCCCTCTCTATGTTCCCTGCAGTCGTAAAAACTTAGCAATCGAGCGCACTGCAATGGGAACAATTGTTATCTGACAGGGGTCTGCGTCACACCAGTGTGGCTTATTCTTCTCTACCCCAAAGAGCTGCTGCTACTACTACTTTTTCACACACATGACATAATAATTCCAAAGGCGTCTTGGTTGTCTCTGTTCTAGATAAGAAAGAGATGCGATCACGTTTCATCTACGTCAGTTGCGTCAGCCTTCTCGCTCGTTATTTTCGGCTAAGATGGGAAGCAAGACAGACAGACAGCCAGCTTCCGCTATTTTGGGACTGACAGCCCGAAGGCCTGGATAAGGTGGCTCGGAACGGGAAAGCTAGCTTATGTAAGGGAAGATCTGTGCTTCGATCAAGGGAGCCAGGCGTTGGAGACTTTGGGTACTCCCGACTCTGGGCGGCTTGTTTACACGGAATCTAATCTCCTAGTTTCTTTCCATCTACGCGCATTCGATACCGCTGAGGCATAAGCCGTATGAATCCTCAAAATCGTGCCTCTCTTTTCCCTTTTTGATATGCTGTCGCCTTGAGCACCTCGGCTTCTGCCACAGCTTTCCCCCCATTCAATGGCTCTCGTCGACTACTCGTCATCATCAGGGGGTTCCGATAGCGAGAATCCGGCACCACCGGCCAAACGGCGTAGGCGGGATGGCTCCGCGGCTCAGCGCAGCCCTCCGAGCGCTCCGCCAGGGTCCGAATCCAGCCTGCCACCCCTGCCTCCAGCATTCCACGACCTGTATGCGTCCACGGTCCGTCACAGCGTTGTGGATGATCCGGCGCTGCATCAGGGCCGCACGAGGCTGATTCCTCATGTTGTGGGCAACTGGCCCAGTCATCTCTACGTCGAGTGTAAGTACGGCCAGCCCAGCTCTATTGTGGTTTGGCCGAGAGGCTAATGCTGCCTGCATGTTCAGGGCATCCATTGGCTAAGCAGCAGGAGAAGCTGGTTCAGTTGATAAGCAGAGTCAATGAGGACATTGGCTGCCAAATCAAGCTGCACAGCTTCATGGCAAGCGACTTGGGGACGCCATTGCCGCTCCACATAAGCTTGTCGAGGCCGATTTCCCTAAGCACCTCTAACAAGGACCAGTTCCTTGACCAGATCTCATCTGCCATCATCACGAGTAACGTGCACCAGTTTTCAGTCAGCCCTAAAAGATTGATATGGTTCAAGTCGCCCGATTCAAACCGCACGTTTCTCGTTCTCCAGGTAGCGAGCTCTTTGGCCTCGGAGAGCGCTACAGCGTTGTCAAATCCAGAGCTTATGCGCTTGTTGAAAACATGCAACGACACAGTCGGGTCCTTCGGCCAGCCTGTTCTATATCAGGGCCCCGGGAAAGATGCAGCCGACGAAGCATTCCACATTTCAATTGGATGGGCTCTGAATCTCCAAGTAGATGAAGCGTCTAACAACGCTCTACAGGTGTTTGACGATGCCGAGTTCCAGTCGCTCAAATCATGGAGGGTTCAAGTGCCTGGAGTCAAGGTAAAGATTGGTAACGTGGTAAGCCATCTGCCATTGTCTACAGGCACAACCCCGGTAGCCTCAAAGGGCGTGTCAAACTCGCTGTTTGGGTTATGAAAGCATCATGGTTACAATTTTTGCCTTTACTGTTATTGTAGGCATCAAGAACTAATTAGCACTGGAAAGGTGCATGGCTTATTGCATGTAGATGTGTGTTTTAGAGAGTGGAAGCCATTGCCACCATTATATTGCGTCTTTGTACCTCAGCGTTGATGTCTCGTAGGATACGAGCACATATTTTATTTAGTAGCGATAGACTATCCATCACTAGCTGGGTAGATCAGTTGTAAAATAATACCAGGCCTATTTGACACCGAGAAGTTACAAGGTCCTCCAATATACCTAAAGGATCAGCTTCCGCTACTCCACGGCCAAGATGCAGCAAAGTACAAGATGCGTCTCCATAGGAACATCATATCTCTGGCTACCCAAGTAGAATGAAAAGTGGCCAAGAAACCAAGGACAACTTCAGCAGAAGCAAAAAAGGGCACAATAGCAAAAACGGCGGTCAGTTATATCGCAGTCAATCGACTTGCCGCCCTGGCTGCCAACAGCCTAGGCCCCAGGCCGCTGGCAGTGGCGCCGATTAGTGGCCCTCCAGTGGGTATCGCAGCTCGATTCGAGAATCGTCTGGGCGCAAGCACCGCTGGGTTTGTTTACTTGATCCACCGCAGAACCTCCCCCGTTCTTCCTATTTCTTCAACCCCTCCAGCGCATCCGCCAGGTCTCGTGTCGATTTCTTTCTGCTTGTTCGCGATTCTTTCTTGCTTCCTCCTTCTTGTCGCGCCTTCCTCTGTGCAAACCGACGTCCCTCGTGACTCACGCGCCTCGCCACCCCGCCATTCATTCGATTCGATTCGACCGCAGCTATTTTTTCGCACACACCGATCGAGACTCTGCGCTTCTCTGCATTCGATTTTCACCGCCAACAACCTATCTTGTCCATTTTATCGAACCCGATTCGGCGTTTCAGTCTCTTAAACAGCTCAACGCGAAGCCAATAGCAATTGAGTAGACTGCAGACCGCTTATCCAGCGCGATACTCAAGCTTTACGACCGATCCTCAAAGAGATCGCGCTACGCGGTGGACGGTTGCAGCACTAAAATTTCTATAACACCATGTCGCCAATGGATATCGACATGAGCCGACGGAACAAGAGCCCCCGGCCCTTGACAGATTCGGAGCGGGCTCGACTAGAAGAGTTTATTGATGCCATTCGCTACTCAGAGAGGTAGGTAAACAATAGCTGCGATTGTTGATTGTGACTGGAGGGGGGTAAATTCGTCGAGGGGCATATCGTAGCAGTGATTATGAGAATTGAAGAGCTAATAGCCCACAGATATCACGACGATGAATACGAGTATCGCCATGTCCAGCTGCCAAAGTTGATGCTCAAAGCAATTCCCAAAGAATACCATGATTCTGCCAAGGGCACGTTAAAGCTTCTTTGGGAAGAAGAATGGAGGGCCATGGGAATGACACAGGTGAGGGGCATCCTTTTTTTTTTCTTCCTACCGCGGATCCCCCACGGTCTGAAGGAAGATTGACGCCAAACAATGCAACATCGACTGACACTAGCTTTCCTAGAGTCTCGGCTGGGAGCACTACGAAGTCCATGAGCCGGAGCCGCATATCCTTCTTTTCAAGTGAGTGCCATCGCTATTCACTGACATACAGCCATCTAACCGATCGAAAGGCGCCCTCTCGACTATCAACCTCCGCAGTGAGCCCATGCGCGAACAGGCCGTTGCTCAAATTGTATACGATAACCTCGAATTTCTCGCGTCGACTCATGATGCATGAAGAGTCCCTTTGTTTAATGTCCCATTACGATTTTTACGGTCTGCATACTACAATAATGTTGGGTTAATAAGCTACGAGATGGGTAAGCACTGTTTCATGACACTACCAACACTCGCTCTCGCTCGCTTCAATGTCTGCTGTGGCAATCCGGAGCTGCACACTGGCTTTGGTTCCCAGTCTGGGCAGTGAACGGCACGTAGGTGCCTGTACCGAAAGTGCAAACAGATGGCACTCGTCTACAAGAGTTTACATGTCGTCCCAGACAGATGCCTGCAGGTTGAATGCAAGCTGGCCAAATGAGTTGACGCTTGGGAAGATGATTGGTGCTGCAGGAAGGGCGCATTAGGTGATTGGATGGCCTTGTGTAGAGGTAGCTGAAGAAATTGAAGAATGGTCTAGGAATATATACATACATACATACTTATATGGAGACATTCTAGCAGTCGAACCACGGCCTAGTCATGAGAGGCTTCTTGTTAAAGGGCTGGCTGCTTTGGACCGCAGTTTCTGAGCATTGGGGTGGGAAGACTTGTTCAGTGTCGCTGTACTATTGAATGCACAATTCTCGCTTCGTTAGAGCAATTCAAGATATCAAAGTCTTTGTTCTTGTGTGAAATAACGATAAGAAGGGCGCTTAACATGGGCATTCCATAACTGAAGAGCCGTGGCGATTGCTCAAAGCAAATCGGATACGCTGTGTATGTTTGATGCCATTTGCGTTGGTGCAGATCAAACGCCAACTTCCTTGAAGCAAGAATCGACAATTGCGTTGTCTTGTTGTCTACGTGGCCTCTATGCGAGATGTTGAAGCCATCCTGTTCATATACGATAGACTGAACTCTGCTGCCCTACATCACGCCACGAATCACGCATATACATGTCGATATCAGGAGTAGAGAGGATGATATCAGAGGAGTCATCAACTGTCCCCTACCTCAGAGAGAACCTTGTATATTTGCGTCTACTGGGCCAATATGTACCGAGTACCTACCCATTCGTGTTGCTGAATGCCAACGATGGATACGGGGCACACTCGATGCCAGCTGTATGTATGTAAGCAGTAATGCGCCTTTTCTCTCCAGTCTGGTAGGTGAACAGCGCTGCCATGGCCGACATGCACCCAAAGCGGAAGGCGTCTGGAGTCGATGCTCGGCTGGTCGGGTGGGCTGATTCTGCCTTTTCTGCGCCATGGATGGTCTCACTTGGAGAGATGCAAGACGTGCCTCATATTGCATACATCCATCAGCCGGGATGGGAATTCGTATGCAGCTCGTAATGATAGTAAAAGGCTGTTTTTCAACTACTAGTACTGGTAACTTCAACCACCACATCAGCGGCCTTTCTGGCCACCCTCCAAGGCCCCTGGACTTCTCTGGCGTGTGTGGCGTCAAAAACTGCGTTTTCCAGCGCCCACATTGGTCGGCTTCAGCGCCCGACGACGCCCCCCTGGCCACCTTCTGGTCCTTTCCCCGCGCCACCGCTAGGCCGGTACTTGGTACGCCGTGGCTCTGTAGCAAAGTAAAAGAGCCAAAAAAAAAAAGTCTGGTTCGTTTCTAATCAGTATCCAGATCGCCAGCGTGGCATCTTTCCCGTTTCAGGAACATCTCATGATATGTCAGCAGAAGAACTTGTCCTCTATCCAAAAGTCTCCGGCGCAGCTTCTTGTTTCTATTTTTGCAGACTTTCTTTTCCTTCATCTATATAAGTTTTTCCATCTTCCCTTCGCTGCTGGCCTTTGCCCCCCCCCCCCCCCTTTGCGGTACGACTTTGAAAGCTGCAGTTCCGACTAAGTTGCACTTACTGGCTGTGGCTTGGCGATAGGCTTAAGTCGACATTCTTTTTATCAATTGGACGTCAGCCTCTTTTGCTTTTCGATTTTTCTTGCTCTTGCTTGGGTCGCATCCTTTGAAACTCGCATTCGGGCTGTAATTGAAAAACCCTCAAAGCATTCATATCTCTCGGAGAGGCACATCTCCTATTCATTCTGCCGTTGTTTCGGTCCCTCGCTTCCTGAAGCGATGCCAGCCTTGCGGGCGTCACATTAACCACATAGAACCGCCGCAACAGAACCTGGCTTTCCTGCGTCGAAGATGAAGTCTGCCAGCAAGCTGTTTTATCTCTCCGTGTTCACCCTCTTGGCTACATCGGGAACATGTTCCGACTCTGCAAACACCTGCTCTGTATGGCAACCCAACCCCGCCTCGCTTTCCAAGGTTGTCTGTTGCGCTAACAATCTGTCGCCTCTAGTTTTCGCCAAACGCCATCATTGACGATGGATGCGTTTCGTATGCCACGCTCGATAGACTCAATTCAAAGGTGAAGCCTGCAGTCGACGAACTCGTTCGCACGACCGACTTCTTTTCGCATTACCGCCTGAACCTCTTTCACAAGACATGTCCGTTCTGGGACGACGAAGATGGCATGTGCGGTAACATCGCATGCGCCGTCGAGACCCTGGACAACGAAGAAGACATTCCCGAGATCTGGAGGGCTAGCGAACTCAGCAAGCTGGAAGGCCCTCGAGCGAAGCACCCCGGCAAGAAGATGCAGAAACAGAACCCCGACCGACCGCTACAAGGAAAGCTGGGTGAAGACGTTGGGGAGAGTTGTGTGGTGGAATACGACGACGAGTGCGACGACAGAGACTACTGCATTCCCGAAGACGAGGGCACGACATCCAACGGAGACTACATCAACTTGCTACACAACCCAGAGCGGTTTACCGGATACAGTGGCCAGAGTGCCAAATCAGTCTGGGACGCCATCTACCTGGAGAACTGCTTCAAGAAGAGCTCGTTCCCCAAATCCGCCGATCTGGGAGTTTCGAATACCCCAGCAGAGCCTGCCGCCCTGGATTTCAAACACGTCTTGGACTCTGCCGGACGCCAGGCCAAGCTTCAGCAGCAGCGCCAGAGCTTCCCGGACACTCCTTTCGTTGCCAACACTGGTTACGAGGTCGAGGACGAATGCTTGGAAAAGCGAGTGTTCTACCGAGTTGTCTCGGGCATGCATGCCAGTATTAGCACGCATCTGTGCTGGGACTACTTGAATCAGAGCACTGGACAGTGGCAGCCAAACTTGGCTTGCTACGAGAGCCGGCTGCACAAATTCCCCGACCGTATCAGCAACCTGTACTTTAACTACGCCCTCGTGACTCGCGCCATTGCAAAGTTGGGTCCCTACGTTCTTGGGCCGCATTACACCTTCTGCGCTGGAGACTTATTGCAGGACCAGGACACACGAGACAAGGTCGCTGCTGTTACCCAGCACGCGGCCAGCGTCCCTCAAATATTCGACGAAGGCGTCATGTTTGTGAATGGCGAAGGCCCATCCCTCAAAGAAGATTTCCGCAATCGTTTCCGCAACGTCAGCCGAGTTATGGACTGCGTCGGTTGCGACAAGTGCCGTCTCTGGGGCAAGATCCAAACAAGCGGTTATGGAACGGCCCTGAAGGTGCTCTTCGAATTCCACGAGAATCAGAAACCCCCGTCGTTGAAGAGGACCGAGCTAGTAGCATTGTTCAACACCTACGCCAGACTCAGCTCATCAATCGCAGCCAATGGCAAATTCAGAGCCATGATCGAATTGCGCGATAAGGGATCCAGCGAGCAACCACCTACACCTGAAGAAATCTATCAGCTTGTTGACGAGGAGGACGAAGACATGAATGAGTTTATTAGGATGCGCCGTCTTGGACCCGAATATCCACTGGGTGACCAAGTCGACCAAGAGCTTGCTCGCATTATGAAGGCAGTCAAGATTGTTTTGAAGAGCTGGATTCGAGCCCCCAGAATGATGTAAGTCTACATGACGATACAAACGATTTGACAAGAAATCATTTACTAACAGAGCCACTAGCTGGGAAATTCTGTCGGATGAGACATCGAGAATCTACCGTACTTGGATCGGTCTGCCTCCGCGACCGAGGCGCTATACATTCAAGTTGCCGAATTTAGACAGAGATGAACTATGAGCGCAGCATTATACAGTCGGTGTATATTCACGATACAATCTGTAACATTCTGTATATATTTCATTTGCAGAAATTGGCGTTTTGGAAGGGTTTGGCTTTTTTTTTTTTTCTACTCTAGTTCTTTACGATTGGAGAAGTTTCATTACGGGATGAGCGATTTGGTTATTTCCCGATGCATTGATAGAACTGGATTCTATACCACACCACGACAGACTGCTATAGGACGCAATGCATTCAATTCTCAATTATAAGCATAGTGTTATTATTGCCTATCAAGTGATGCTACAAGCAAATTTCTAGTAAGCACAGGAGAAAAAAAAAAGTAGCTGGCAAGCGGGAACTAGCAAAAAATGACACCTGAGGGATTCGAACCCTCGCCTATTTCTAGACCGCGAATAGGATGATCCAATTACTTGGAGCTGTACCTGAACACGGCGCCTTAGACCACTCGGCCAAAGTGCCTTTGAATATGTCTCTTGGCGTGCAATCTTTAATAATAAAGCTGGTCATTCTGAGAGATTGTGAGCAGGAATTGATCAGAGCACAAGTAAGCATTCCGTGTAATAGATGT
The DNA here is from genome assembly GCA_030708095.1 of Trichoderma sp. CBMAI-0020. NCBI lineage: Eukaryota > Fungi > Ascomycota > Sordariomycetes > Hypocreales > Hypocreaceae > Trichoderma > Trichoderma sp. CBMAI-0020. Next base: position 4,283,865 of record JAJNCI010000001.1, read on the forward strand.
CATTATCCTCATGTAATCTCTTTCTATGATATTATCAAACTGTCATTTTTCAAGGTAATAATAAAGCGTAAAGTCTTATAGTTAGAAAGCAAAGACTACGGGATGTCTCATTGCTGAGGGGCACGTCAACTTGGATACAACTAACTCCATCTCTGATGAGGGGTTGTGCATGTAGATGAATACAGAAGATCGTCCGAACTACATGGAAATTCATTATCAGAAAAATATCGTATAGAATCAAGATTTACTTGATTTCCTTACAACCTGTGTTATTTGTTTGACCTGTCGTTTGAATAGCGTCTTCCTAATACTGACATCATCTCAACATGACTCCGTCTGCCGTGCTCCCACCACGGCCCTCGCAACGGCTTGATGGCAAAGTCGCCATCGTCACCGGCGCAGGCAGTCTCGGCGACGGCCTCGGCAATGGACGCGCAACATGCATTCTTCTCGCTGAAGCTGGCGCCACGGTGCTCTGCGCAGATCTAGATCTGGCCACGGCACAGCGCACGACGGAAATGATTGTCCAAGAAGGAGGCAAAGCGGCCTCAACACGTGCAGATGTGAGCTCGGAACAAGACTGCGAGGCATTAGTCACGGCAGCAAAAGACATGTTTGGGCGGTTAGATATTCTCATCAACAATGTTGGGATTATGGGTGCGGAGGGCACGGCCGTGGAGGCGGATGTTGACGAGTGGCATCGGGGACTGAGTGTCAATGTGACGAGCATGGTGCTCATGGCGAAATACGCGATTCCGCTGATGCTGAAGAACGAGCCTGGCGATGGGGGCATAAGAGGGAGCATTGTCAACATGGCGTCGATTGCGGGCTTGCAGGGGGGCACGCCGCATTTGTTGTATCCCACGAGCAAGGGGGCGGTTGTGAACATGACGAGGGCGATGGCGTATAACCACGGGCATGAAGGTATACGGGTCAATTGCGTGTGTCCAGGTACGTTGAAAGCAAAAGGAAGAGAACTGCTCCCATTTGAGATTGTATTCACGACTGCTGTTGTTTCACCATCCCTCCTATACCACTTACACGGAGGATTTCAAGTGTTGACTCTTCTTTTCGTTACTGTAGGGTTCCTCTATACGCCCATGGTTGCGGGCGATGGAATGTCAGACGAGATACGTGACCAGCGCCGCAGGCAAGGCTTGTTGAAGACAGAGGGAAACGCCTGGGATTGTGCCGCTGCGGTGAGGTTCCTGGCGAGTGATGAAGCGAGATGGATAACGGGGACGGCGATGACGGTTGATGCCGGGGTGACTTGTTCGTACGCTATGCCATGATGGGAGGGTATAGGAAAGAGAAGGCCTTTGGAGATACTAATTGACTGGTTTTCACTGGGCAATATAGGTAGAAAGGAATAGCATGGGCTTGGAACTTCAGCATCCACCCTTCCAGGGGCAATGCCTTCATTATACATATAAAAAGGAAGCATAGATATAAACGCCAGCTAGGAAGTGTTAGAAAAACGATGAAATAAAAGTCTTTGAAAATGAGAAAAAAGGAAAATGACATCTATTTCAAAAAATGTGCAGGATCAAACGACCGGCGAGGCGAACTGCCTTCCCAAAGCCGATGTTCGTTATGTAATCCGCCGCAGGATAATCGCGCCGCGTTTTTGCCCAAACGCACATCTCTTTGTTAACTCTTGCCTACCCAAGATCGCATACAGCAGAATAAACACAAAAGCAAAATACACGTGAAACATTCAGCTACGGCCAGTGGCTTTTACAAGAGCATGATCTGCGTCTTTTATTGGTTTCAGGCGACATCTCAACCTTGGCGGCAGCCTATGGCCTGCTCTTTGAAACACCTGCACACTGAGTATTGAGCGAGATTTCAATGCAATCGCCTTGCGAGGAAACTTGATGATTGAGTGAAACTTGGACATCTCTAAGATATGGTGTCACTCGAAGAAATCTTGGAGGCTCTCAATCAAAATGCTCATCAATGGTACCTTTGGCAAAGGTGAGATCACTACGAGGGCAAGTCATGTTTAACAAATCCACTTCGATTCAAAGACAAAGAAAATATGAAAAACTATCCTAAACTAATAATACATTTCTTAGAAGCCAACGCCTCGCCCGTCTTAGACTTTGAAATCATGGGAGGGGGACAGGGAGGGTGAGGTTAAGGCCGCCCAATCCAAGAGCGCTGCCATTGAGCCCAACGCCAACACCGTTGCCTCCAGCGGTCACGTTGAGAAGATTACCATTGCCACCATTGCCAACGCCAACACCATTGCCTCCAGCAGTCACATTGAGAAGGGTGCCGTTCCGGAGCGCTTGGCCAACATTGCCAGTGTCTGCAACATTGACGCCAGCACTGATGCCGAGGCTTCCGAGGTTCGAACCGATGCCGATTTCGAGGTTGTCATCGGCCACACCAGCAATACCGACGTCGAGAATGGGTTCAAAGCCGAGAGATGGAAGTAGGGCCGAGGCGGCGCAGTTGGACAAAAGCTGTCCATCGGTCGAGCTCGTTTCCCTGCTGACAAGGACGGCATTGTTCGGTCCAATGATACTGAGGTCAAACTCGCCGCAGTCCTGAGCGTTGGCGTACAGGACGCGAATGGGAATGTACCGGCCAACTTCATTTTCAGAGACAACCCTCAGCCAAGTATTGAGGCCGACAGTCGAGCTGCCGTCGGCAATCAGATTGGCATTGAGGTTCGTCCAACCCGCTATCGCATTTGCGCCGAGCCACACATAGACGGTTTGCCTGAGGCCAGGAGCGACCTGGAAGGTGTAGGTACCGGCCGTGCTGGGACGGAAGTAACCAACGTGTTGGATGATGCTGTAATCGATGCTGGTTCCAGTATTGGTGCCGTAAACGATGGCATTCTCCGGAGGGCAGGTTCTCTGGATGCCCAGCGTCTGGGTGAAGCCGGTGTCCCTGGGAATTTGGAGTTGGAGAGCGACATTTGGCTGGAAATGGAGGATGGGCCAGTTCACAGCGGTCTCGGGGTCTGCGGTACGGAAGGGGATGGTGCCGGCGAGGGTCACAGTATCCCTAACCGCGCGGGTTAACTTGTAGTAGGCCCATTGGAGACCGTTGGCGCAAGTGGCAGTCTCGTTGCCTGGGTCGCCTCCAAGTAGCGAGCGGCATCCACCAAGCAGGCACAAGTATCCTGCCGGACACCTCCTGGACGGAATGAGGTTGTTGCAGGTTACGCACGTGTTGTTGGAGCACACCCTATCAGTCTCACAGAGTGTTCCGTTGATGCATGGAGTTGTTGGCACGCAGCTTTGATTGTTGCATTGGTAGCCTGCCGGGCATCTTCTGGATGCGACGAGGTTGCTGCAGGTCACACACGTGTTGTTGGAGCACACCCTATCAGTCTCACAGAGTGTTCCATTGATGCATGGAGTTGTTGGCACGCAGCTTTGATTGTTGCATTGGTATCCTGCCGGGCATCTTCTGGATGCAACGAGGTTGCTGCAGGTCACACACGTGTTGTTGGAGCACACCCTGTCAGTCTCACAGAGTGTTCCATTGATGCATGGGGTTGTTGACACGCATCTTTGGTTGTTGCATTGGTATCCTGTCGGGCATCTTCGGGATGCAACGAGGTTGCTGCAGGTCACACACGTGTTGTTGGAGCACACCCTATCAGTCTCACAGAGTGTTCCATTGATGCATGGGGTTGTTGACACGCATCTTTGGTTGTTGCATTGGTATCCTGTCGGGCATCTTCGGGATGCAACGAGGTTGCTGCAGGTTACACAGGTGTTGTTGGAGCACACTCTATCAGTCTCACAGAGTTGTCCATTGGTGCAGGTCTCCGGCTGCTGGCAGAAGCCGTCTGTGCAAAGTTCAGTGCCGGGGCAGGGGTTTTGGAGGTTGCAAAATCTCTTCCTGAGGCAGATCCCACCCTCACAAGTCTCGCGGGCACTGCAGCCTAATGAGCTTGTGCACTGGGTGTAGCAGATGCGGCCTCGGCAGGTTTCTCCAGCGTCGCAGGGATTCAAGGCACTGCATTCAGGGGCAACGCATCTTCCGTTTTTGCATGCCCTGCCATTGCCGCAGGTAATCGTGGCGGTGCACTCAGGATCGGCGCATGTTCCGTTGTTGCAAATCTGATCGCCAAAGCAGGGCCTCCTGATGCTGCACTCAGCCTGGGTGCTCTGGACACAGCGGCCAAGTCTGCAGTCGTATCCTGACGGGCAGTTGTGGATGGCTGCTGGTGCTCGCTTGCCAATTACAACGACATCCGGAGAACATTCAACGCAGCTCCTGTTAAAGCAGACTTTGCCGTCGCTGCAAAGCTCCTGATCCCTAGAGCAGGTATCGGCCCTCCTCTCGCATCTGCCGTTGAGGCATTGGTCTCCCTGGAGGCACTCAAAGTCGTGGCGGCAATCACGCGTCTTGACGCAAATGTTGCGCTCACACCTCTCTCCTCTGCGACAGTCGCCTTGAGTGCTGCAGCCAAGCTTGGGTACGCATCTGTGGTTGGAGCAAATCTCGCCGGGAAGGCACTGGGTGTTCCTCTCACATCGGTCAAAAGGCTTCTTCTCGCAGTGGCCGAAGGCGTTGCAGAACTCGCTGTCCTGGCACTGGCGGTCAGAGCCGCAAACTCCAATGGCGCGCTTCTGGCACAGGCCGTGAATGTCACAGACTTGGTCAAACTTGCACTCGGAATCAACCTTGCAGTGGAAATGGTCGCCACGACGGCAGCGGCCTTCCGAGTCGCAGATTTCGCCGTCTTCGCACTGTCGGTTGTCGTGACACTTGTTGTTCTCCTTGGACTTGCAGGAACCGTCGAAGCAGCCCTCGCCGCCCTTGCACTCCGTGTCCCACTTGCACTTGGGGCATTCAGCCTTCTGGCAGATTCTCTGGGAGTTGCAAACATGGTCGTCGTTGCAGCCTTTGTCGTTTTGGCAAGCAGGAGTGTCAGCCGTCTTGCAGATTCCCCAGCTAGTACAGATCTGGCCCCATTTGCAGTCCGAGTTCTTCTCGCAGTCAGGGAAAACAACCTTCTGGCAATAGCCGCGCTGGTTGCAGATCTGGCCGTGCTCACAATCCTTGTTGGTGGTACATTTGCCGCCGTTGTCAGCCTCGCAGGCTTTGCCTTGACAACGAGGACCAGGGATGGGTTGACAGACACCGTTCGAGTTACACATTTCGCCGGGCTTGCATTCGGTGCTGGACTTGCACTGAGGGCCCTTGGGGTTTTCACAGATGGACTTTGAGCTGCAGCTGCACTCGGAAGGGCAGTGCTGCGCAGTGGCGCCGCATCCTCCCCAGAGGCCGTGGTAGACGTCGGTGGGATCAGTGTGCCAGTTTCCCCAGGTGTGGTTCCAAGCGCTAGAGTCCTTGCTCCAGCTGCCAGAGCTGGACTCAGAATCGGAGCCATGTTCCCAGGTGCCAGTCTCCTTGTTCCAAGAGCCGGAGTCCTTGCTCCAGCTTCCAGAGTCCTTGGAGCCATGGTTGTCCGAGTTCTCGGGGACCTTGTTCCAGGCCCCAGAGTCTTTGTGCTCGCTGCTGGGGTCCTTGTCCCACGTACCGGTCGCCGTGTTGTAGGTACCGGGGCTCTTGTTGTAGCTGCCGGAGTCCTTGTTGTAGCTACCAGAGTCCTTGTTGTAGCTGGCAGGATCCTTGTTGTACGCACCCGCCGCTGTGTTCCAGCTGCCCGGATCCGCTTCCTTGCCTTTCTGGCATTCCTTGCAGTTTTTCTGCTCCGGGAAGGCTGTAGTAGTAGGGGCACAGGCGTAATGGCCTTGGGTACACCTATGCTGATAGTCCTTGAGGTCGACGTAGGCAGTGCTCGTGACGGTGACAATCGAGGCCAGCCACTTGCTATCGCCCTCGTGACTGTCCTGCTCACTTCCGGCCACTGCCGATGCCGCCCACACGGCTGCCGCCGTCAGGAGGCCGCGGCGAAGAGACCGCACCATTTTGGTATAAACGAACGAACGAAACTAGACCGAAACGAATGAAAGAGTGAATGAGAGTTGAGATGTAAAGAGCACGATCTGACCGACCTTCCGAAAGAGCAGAGAAATGGATGTGTATTTAAGCACCTGCGCGACACGCCGCGATTGTGTTCGAGTCCACTCTTGCAATGAGACTGATGGAAAGGCTGATGCACTCTGCAAACATCAACATGAGCGGCGACGCATTCCAACTTTAAATGAAGCATTTTTGCTGCTTCCGCTTCAGGGTTTTTGCTCTCAAAGGACGGTAAAACATTTGACAAGACTAGGCTTGGGGTTTCAGGCTTTACCCTTTTTATTGGTCGAGCCACGCTTTGCCCTGGATATGAGTTGACGACTTATGGGCAGAGCGTGTTTTGGTAGTAGTATTTGGTCTTGTCAAGCATCAATTGAGGCCCTCCTGTGCAGTCAGCTCACAAGGAACCTCCTGCTCCCTTCCTCCTTGCCCCTATCCCTACTACCCCTCAAGTGTATATCACCCACGACAATTCTACTTGCAATATGTCCAGGATATGATCTCGGATTAAAACACAAATTTGTGTGATGTGCCACTTTAGACTTCATAAACCCAAGTTTAATAAACTCTCCAAGTAGAAAACATCAAGTTGGCTGTACCCGCAGTGCGGCTCACGATGAGACCGATACTCTGCATATCCCAGACTACCTACATAGACAAACAGAATATGTTCCAATGGCCCACAAAAGCTGTTGCTAACCGTTCTTTACATGCAGATCGGCAGTTGCAGGGCCGTCTACTAATCCATCCCTTTGCCTCTCTGCGGAGGCGGGAGTGCCCTCTACTGGCTAGGCCTGCATTCCCCTGGATGTCTCGGACTCTCGCTGGTCTGGCGTGGAGGAAAACGGCCAGTGTCTAAGGTACGAGCGCATTCATTGAGTTCCCTTTTTGGACCTCCATATTCAATCCCAGCTGTCGAATACCACAGGGGCATATCGGAGTATCTCGTGTTGTTCCTGCATGTTGAGGAACGTGGGGTTGGCGCCTAGGTACCTATTACAAGGCGAAATACCTCAGGATGTGCATGCAAAATGTTTAATCCGTTTGGTTTCCTACTGGACAGGGAAACGCTTCTCTGCTAAGCCAATAGCTGAAAGGGAGTCTGGCTGTTGCCCGCCATTCCTAGTATTGTCTTGGCCGTGCCTCCAATTTCTATCCGTCACTTACTCGCTAGAAGCAACAGAACAGCAACCCGACAGCGGCTATCGATTCGATGCTTCAAGTAATGCAACGCATATCTACTGTGCTACTGTATTCTCTTTGCTTTTGCGTTCATCCGTAATGCCCAGAAAGTGCAAAGCTTGGCTGGCTTCTGGTGATCTGTGTCCAGATCGTCGTCTTCTCGAAACAGGAGATCTGCACAGCAACAAACGCGAACAACAATATCACAAAAAGGAAACGGTAACAAGGAAGAGTAAGAAGGAATGCCAGTCGGGGGGCATAGCTCCTCTCGTCGTGGAGGATGGCGGGCCGAAGGAATTCCATCCTCTGCCAGAGGGCTGGTGTGTCTCACCGGGTGTTTTCGGCCGAGACAGCCCAGCATTACTTGCCCTCTGTGCGCCTAACGTGAGCAAAAGGGTCGCTGCAGTGTTCATTCGTGTTCATTTCCTCGTCTGTTAGCCCTGATGTCTCCCGCCGCGTTGATTCGAAGCTGCTGCCTCGTTTGGGCCAGGCAGTTGATCACGGCCGGTGTTCAGGAGGGCAGTCGAGTTCAGTGGTTGGTCTGGCGCCAGTGACGCGCTGGAGGCCCAGGCAGGCTGCCTGTGTTCAAGCACCTATCCAGGGCTGGGTCGGCATTTGACGAAAGCAGCACGACACACATGAAGCGTGGCAAGCGGCGAAACAGCGCAGGATCACAGCAAATATAACAAGTGTACTGACTGATTCATGCGACGGATGGCTGGGCTGTGCAACTCGCACTCAGTATGACCCAGAAGGCAGCAGAGCCCACGGCCCGTTGCCGCTCAGCCACACTGCACTGTGGTGGAGCGGCCACGGCCTCAAAGCGGCATCGCATCACGCGCGCCTCCAGGCCTTTCGATGCTTTTTCCTTTGACACCTTGTTCACCGACGAGGTTGCGTGCACAGCCGCTTTAAACTCTGAGTGGACAGAGGGCAAGTGCATCAACACTGATCTCAATGCCTGTGCTCCCAGTATGCCTTGACGTAGGGCACGTCGGTTGAACAAAGATTGATCCATTTTGCATAGCGCGGAGCGGCGATAGTGTTATAAAAAGGCGCGCTTATCTGCACTGCATTTCACTCATGGCAAGAATCAACACAATCGGGGATAAAGCATCCAAGACCATTCTGTAAACTCTCTCCTCTCACCAATACTACTCTCTATCAAGCTTGGCTGAAAGCCGACGAAAAAAACCATGTCTTCTCCCGAGGAAATCAAGGAAGCCAATGATAAGGCTCTCGTCAAGAATCTCACAGCCGCCGTCGTAAACGCTTTTCCGAGAGACATCGGACTCCGCGTCGCAAAATCTATCTCGGTGACTCCGCCAAACCCCAGAGTTGGTGTCTCAACTCTTATTCAAAATGAAAACGGTCAGTTCCTCGTTGGCCAGAGAAAGGGTAGCCACGGTGCAGGTAAGATTTCTTTCCCCCTCTTCTGGTTCTTGTGGAATTCTCTATATGTAGTGAATTTAAGGTATGGAAACGGAAAGGAGGAGGTATCTCCGAGGTGGTTAGAAATGCATAGAGTTAAGCTTGAAACAAGAGGGTTGTCTCGGGCGAAAGAAAAAAAAATCAACATTGAACTATGGGAGCTTTTGCTAACTGGATATGGCAAAATGATACAGGCACGGTGCAGACTCCAGGCGGTCACATAGACTATGGCGAAGAAGAACTCTTCAAAGTTGCGCAGCGAGAGGTAGAGGAAGAGACTGATCTGAAGGTCACGGGCAGAAAAATCCTCACCATAACCAACGATGTGTTTGAAGCCGAGTCCAAACACTATATCACGATCTGGGTCATCTGCACCATGAACGAGGCTGGTGTCAAGCCAAAGGTAAAGCAAAAAAAAAAAACCCCCCTTCCCGTTGTTGCAAGGATGTGAGATTAGATTTGGTGAGCTAACGCTTCCTTTTTTTCTTACAGGTCAAGGAAACTGACAAATGCGAGTGGTGGAAATGGATGTCAGCGACGGAGCTGGCCGAGATGGACAAGGCGGCGGAAAGCAGGAAGAAGGAGAAGAAAGCAAAGGGAGAGGAACTGGACCCCCCGGCCGGCGACGAGCTGTTCCTGCCTCTGGCCAACCTCCTCAAGCAAGTAGGAGCAGACGGTCTCGACAGCTACATTGCTTCCAAGGAGGGCCTTCCAAACGTGAAGTAGTATAACTTAACCCTTGCCCCTCTTTGCTTCCTTCTTCCTTTTCTGTTCAATCTTTGTTTGTTTGCTCTTGTCTTTGAGCTTTTTGTACTACTTGCTTTTTCTCCCGAGGTGGAATCACGGCACTATTATTGGATAAACGGTCAAGGCACACAAAAAATGGGAAAGGGATGTGGTGGATAAATGACTGCAATTGTTTTTAGATCTGGGGTTAGATTTAGAGCGCACGGTATAGCTTCAGAAGCACGTTTGTACGCTTGCTTGTTTGTTTTAGATTAATAACAATCTCAAGATGTGGCTAGCAGAGGGAATCAACTTCCTTTTAATTTATTTATTTCATTTCAAGTAAACTTTTCCAGTGGTATATTTGTTCCCTTTTTCTTAGGGTACTAGCAAAGTGAGATGAAGTATGCTCAAGTTATAGGGTAGATGCCATGTAGCTCCAGTATTGGTATGTAGGTATATATTTCGAGGTTCCGTAGGTGCAGGAACTGACTACGTCTGCAACTTTTTATACGCCTGTGAGCGGATTGGAATATTTTAACACGTGCTTTAATCCATCTTGCATAAAATAGAGAAGAGACCACGGACCCCAAGCCAAGCGGCTCGGCCCGTTGCTTTAGTTATTGGGCCTGTGATGGAAAGAGTGTGCCCAGCACCTGTAATCAACTTCGAGATTTCCAGATGAGCTAGCCAGCTGAATAATGGGCTGCGTCCTTTGACCTGGGCTTTGGATTAGTCTATCACGGTGTTCAATTGTATTTGTGACTCCGAGTCCCTAGAGACAGTCTGTTCCGGGGAAGGGTGCCATCCTGTGGGGCCGCGCGGTTCCGGAGGCTTGGGCGTTGGAGGGCGAATTTAGGGGACGATATCTGAGTCGATATTTATTGGAACTGTGAAGAATATAGCATATACCGCGTAGGATTGAAATCTATAGAGGCCAAGTATTAAGCCCTAGGAGAAAAATGCTTCCATAGGTAAGAACATGCATGACTTCCCGTTCTTCTATTGCATGTGTACAGGACATATACGCTGGCTCTACTTTTGGTGATCAATCACAGTTAGGCCTACGGATTCCAGAACGCCCCAAAAGCCGGCACATACCCTCTCAACACGTATTCGCAAACAACATGTAATTGACCGTTAAGCCCATCACCAAAGTTAATGGCGCAAAAATCAGTAGACGAATTCCCTGTTGCCTTCAAGGCTGCGGCAGCGATACTGGCAGACCGCGATAGAGCCCAAAACCGCGGCCAAAAGCCTCTTTCTATCCGCAACGCTGCTGTCAAGTTCAACACAAGCCCGTCGGCCGTTCAACGCGCGCTGTCCTCACTCCAAAAGCCCGACCCTATTCCTCGCAACCCAGGGCGGCCGCAGTCGCTGATGAATGCTGAAGATGAGGCCCTTGTTGCCTTTGTCATGTGGTTCCAGCGCGCAGGCTTCCAGATAACGAAGGCGCAGCTTGAGAGCGCTGCCAATGACATTCGCCACCGCCGTGACGCCGAATTTGAGGATGTTGGCAAGAATTGGTACTGCTGGTGGCTTCAAGATCATCCCGAGGTTCAAAAGTCTTGTTTTAGGCCCGAGAATAAGGCTGGAGTGTCATATGAGGCTTCAAGTGCCGGCATTCTACTACAGTTCTTTGAAAATCTAAAGAACATCGTTTCCGACTATCGGATCGGCACCTCAGAGTGCTGGAACAAGGAGGAATGCGATATTTGGCTCCGCTGCTTTCGTGGGCAAAAGTTTCAGGCGCTTGTTGCACGCACAACGCAATCTCAGCGGCCCCGGGCTCTTGATAAAAGCAAGGGAGGGTCAACAACATGACTCATCAGCACCGTCAACGCCGCCGGCGAGTCTATTCCTCCCTGGCTTATCTTCAAGACCTTCCCAACTGACGAGGACTGGACGGGAATTAATGCCGATGGTGCGATTCATTTTTCCCAATCAGAGACTGGCTTTTCAAATCCTGAAATTACGCTGGAATGGCTTCATCACTTCAACCTATGGTCTTGGAAGAAATCAGCCCAGGCCCAACAATCTGGCCAAGGGCTTGAGGACTGGTTCGGCTGTGATGCGTGGCTGAGAGATCCGGCGAAGCCCTGGGAACCGCCTTTTGAAATACCGCCGGTCCAGCGGCCTGCAGAAGACAAGATATATCGACTTCTTGTCATTGACGGCTTGACTGGTCATACGACATTTGAAGTTTTTGAATGTTGTATCAAATTTGACATTATCGTCGCTGCATTTCCCTCTGACTTCCACATCCTTCAGCCGCTTGATGTTGGCGTTTTCCAACCTCTTAAGCATGCCCAGCCAAGATTTCCGCCAAAAGCGCTATCCCAAGGGAATTTAACCTTTAAGCAAGCCAATTTCATTGCAGCTTTCCAAACAATGCATGATAAAGGCTTTACGAAGGACAACATAATTTCAGGATTCGAGGAATCTGGCATTTTCCCTCCCTATGCGAAATCGTCAGTCGTGAGCGTATTCTCGCAGCTGCAGAAGAAGCGGGAGACACCTAAAACTAGTCTCCTGCCCATGGTGGCATCTACTCTGCGTATGCCGGAGTTATTGGTTGAGAGAGAATGGCCCTCAAGGCGTGGCTTCAACATACGGGAAAGCACGATGAATTTAGTGCGCTTGAGACTCGGGACAAGGAATATGCCATACTGATTAACCACAAGGTCGACCACTTCTCTGCTGATATGGCAGGATTAGAGTCACAACAGGGGGGAGATATATAACAAGTCCTTACTAAGTCGTTAATTTTGAGCAGCTCCATTTGCCTGATTTCATATAATTCTGTAAACAGTGTAGCTAGGTTTGTATCCATACAATTTTGTATGTTATAGTTGTTGGTAGATTTGGTCTTGGCAATATGCGAGCTTGCGGACATTTTCTAGGGTAGAATGGGCCGGTGCTCATGATCATGGCATCTTTTGAGTCAGTTGTCTTTTACATGAGACAGCAAAATATGCAAGATAAAATATCATCTAATTTACCATTTCGATTTTATTTACTCTGAGTGTCTTCTCATATAGTGACTTTTATCCCTCGTGTACCTACTTTGATTGACGTGGTTGTGGTAAATAAAGCTTCAGCTGCAGCATGCACATGCACGTATGCATGGTGACACGCGTCTCACATTTGCATAGCATGGAAACGCAAGGCTGCGAGTACTTGTTCTTAGCACATTGTCATCTTTTCTTTTCATCTTCACTTTGCCTGCGTCTTCTGTTGGTTACTCCAAGCTCATCTACCGTTGTATGCAAATATCCGTACATGAAGAACCTACAAAGTACCTCACTCAGTATGGTCACTCACACTCTATCCAATTGTATCTGCTAGGTATCTCAGCGCCCGCCAAAGTGCTGGTTCCATCTATGCTTATAGGCGGGCCGCGGAGCTTCCCACCCGCTCCATTCCAGCCAAGACGCAACCCAATGACGACTTCATCGCGAGAACTGTGCCCTGGCATGCTCCCATAGTGCAGCGCGCGCAACGCAGTCGCAAGAGCTGGCCCCAGCCTCGTTCAATGCGTTCCTGACGACATGCTTCCAGCCGCATCTCCGCCTCGCACTCATGCCCTCGCTTTCCGAACCCCGCCGGCCGCGTCTGTTACCGCAGAACCGCAAGCTTCGTCACCTCAAGGGCCTCTCGCTACGGAATCTCTCGTTTGAGCCCGTGCAGCTGCGCACTGCCGACGACGTCGCTCTCAACAGGAGCCCCAACAAGCTCGGCGCGCTGAAGGAGGCCGGCCAGCTGCATGGATCGCGATCGTCGGACAACTTGCGACAGGATGCCCTGCGACCCGAGCGATCGAGATCGCAGCCGCCGCGGAGGACGAGCTTGATCGCCGCCAGCACGAGTCCTGCCCTGAAGCATAAGCGGCTGAAAGAGCTGCTGGACGATACCCTGGGAGACGCCTTCTTCTCGCTGCACGTCAACGGCATCGACGAGCCTGTTTACGTTAGCGAAACACGCGAGAGATCGGCGGTATGAGCCACGGACTCTACGGAACTTTTACCGATCGCTGAGGCTCCGACGCTGACTTGCTTTCTTCTCTTTTCTTTTCTAGAACTTCAACTTCCAATTCTTCGAGCTGGCGTCCCAAGGATCGTCTGTCTCCAGATCGTGCCAGTTTGTGATCCGCGTATGGGCCAGGCGGCAGAGGCAGACAACCTGGACCTTCCTGCTGGAAGAGCTGGTTGATCTCCGAGAGCTCAAATTCATTGGCACGCTGCTGAACCGCCAGTATCCCCAGAATGCGCTCATCTTTCATCTCGAGGATGGCGTCTACTCTTTCGACTTTCCAACCAGAGAATCCGGGCCGAGAAACGCTCCTCCCATAGCGACTTCGTCCTACAACGCATTGATGAAATTGGCGAATCTCGAGAGCTCAATCGAAGACGCCATGCGCACCCAACAGCGAATCATGAAGCAGATAAACGATATTCTCAATGACTCGACAACTGATGCGCCGGATGTGGCCGAACAAGAGGTTGCCTTGGCTCAGAAATACGTTACTATGCAACAGCGTACGAATAGACTTACACAAGCGAGAAGAGACGAGTTGCGGGAGTCGCTGCGCAAGCGGAGGGCTGCCATTGCCACAGGCAGAGAGCTCCAAGAAAAGGTAGACGAAGACATTAGAAATAATCGTGAGACACTCATGGCGGCCAAGCAGCTGCTGGAGCAGACACAGCAGCAGATCCGTGGCCAGCGTCGTCGAATATGCTCCGAGCTAGCCGATATCTTTCCCATTACTCCCATACCCAACGCACCGCCTCTCTCCTTTCAAATCTGCAACGTGCCGCTACCAAACTCAACATATGATGCCGCTACTGCCAGGACTCTGAACGAGGACGTTCTTTCGGCCGGCCTGGGCCTGGTCACACTGCTCACGCGCCACTTACAACTCTATTTGTCCCAGCCGCTCCTTTACCCGCTGTACCACCATGGCTCCCGCTCATATGCAAAGGACGACATCTCCCTTCTTACAGAAAAGGGCGGTTCCCGTAGGGAGTTCCCGCTCTATCTCCCCCGAGGTGGATCCACCGCCCTGCAATGGCGCTTCGAATACGCCTGGTTCCTCCTCAACAAAGACATCGAAACGCTGTGCACTTCCCAGGGCCTCAAAGTAGTCGACATCCGGCACACGCTCCCGAACCTCAAGTATCTCCTTTACGTCTGCAGCGCCGGCTCGGAAGAAGTCCCCGCGCGGAAAAAGGGCGGCGTCAGGGGCCTTTGGGTCGGGAGGCTCAAGGGGAGGCTCTCGGCCGTGCCGTCCCTGCTGGATGGGGAGGGAAGCAGTGCCGCGGGTAGCAGGCGCGGGAGCTCGGATAGCGACCTTACGACGAGCCAGCATGCCGATGCGCTGAGGAATGCTATTGCTAAGAGTAATGGGCATGGTAATACCAACAGCAATGGCAATGGGGGCGATGCGGCTGACATGCTGCGGAGTCCTGATGGAGACTTGGGGCTGCCGTTTGCGACTGGCGATGTCAAGTTCTCTCTCAGGACAAAGGGCCTCCGAGAGAACATTGCGGGGTGAAAGGATAAAATCTTTCATGGCTTAACAAATCAACAGCTAGAGTTTCGCTTCTGCAACCACCGAATGGATCTTTTGCATGGTTCGTGTACTTTGGAAGTTGGAAAAGGTTGGAGTTTTAACATGTCCTCGGCGTTTTGCTGGTACTACTAATGAGCTCGGTATCTCACTTAGGTTAAAAATCAGCGTAATATAAAAGCGAATCAGTTGATAGAGAATGAGGAGCGTAGCTCTCAGATCATCCAAAAAATATCTTGTTTACTCATTAAACGACTGTATATATATTCGCTTGTGCCTGTACTACGTATTTCAACACAGGACACCTCCCAACATCTGGCCTTTACCCACTACGAGCGCCCAGTAACAATTCCATAACACCTTGCTGAAACAATCAAGACCGATATAAGAAATACTATCGTGATATATCCCCCAGAGCTGACAAGAAATTGGACCGACTCTACCTCTACCACCTCAAGAGCTCAGCTTAGCGATCCGTCCTTGCAAACTTGACACTCTTCCTCCTCTCTCTCTCGCCAGTCATGGTCCGTCCAGGGCTAGAACTCAAAATCCCTCCGCCGCTGCCCTTGTTCAGAGCTTCCCTCGCCATGCCGACGGCCTTGCTCTGCGGCACATCGTTGGCGTCGCTCCTGATGCTGCGATCCATGGTCATGCTGCTGGGGCCTGAGCGCCCGGGACTGGATCTCCTGCTGGTGCTAGTCTTCCCAAACTCATCGCGCATGCGGGTGATGAGCTCCTCTGACCGGGCTGTTGCCGTCTCTCCCCTGTATTTTCCGGGAAGACAGGCATGTCCGCAGCCGTCGACGGGGCAGCATCCATCGCTGTAGACGTTTGGCGAAGAAGAAGAGGAAGAAGAAGAAGACGCTACCTCAGACGGGCGGAGGGCGGCGTGCCAGGTTTGCATACACGAGGCGTGGCCGCCATGGCAGCAGCTGGGACAGTACCACCATGCCTTCATCCACGACTCCTTGCTGGGGATGTCGGTGACTTCGGTGGGTAGCGAGCTGGCGATTTCGGCATCGCGGTGACCGCAGACTGCGCAGGGGGTGACCACTTGGCGGCACTTTTCGCAGGTCCAGAATGCAGAATCGCCATTGCTGCGGTTGATTTCGCGGGGCTTGCGGCAGGTTGAACACATGAAGCCTGCCTTGACGCCCTGCTGGGCTGGTGTGAATAAGGAGGTGTAGTTTTCGCCCCAGTCGGGCAGGCCAGCGGGCCAGCCTTTGATGGCCAGATTTCGCAAGAGTGCAGCCTCGACGAAGAGGCTCATTCCCATGAGGCGCGAGTGGTGCTGTCGTAAGATGGCGGTTGCTTGATAGATGTCGATGACAGATTCAGGCACCAGTGGTTTGAGCAAAAGCACCATTGCAGAAGCGTTGAGGGCTGAAGTCCGTGACTCGAATTCCAAGGCGCGCTTCAAGAGAGAATAGGGGTCAAGCGGACAAGCAGGCATACTGGGCGTTTTGAATGATTTCGAGTCTGATGAAACGATTGGGAAGGGGTAGGGGCCGTCTTCTGGCCATGGGAAGTAATCGGTTACGACTATGTGAGGGGTTGGGTCATATTCGGGAGCTGTAACCACTGGAACAGGGCTGATGGGCCGAGCCATTGTAATCTCATTTGATGGGGTCGGGCGGTGACCAGCAAAGCCCTCATGATGGACTTGTGACTCTTCTGTTTGGGAGGCAAATGATGTTTGAGATGGATAAGTGTCATCGGTCGTGGCAGTTGTCTGCGAGATCATAAACAATTCTTCCGGCGAATCTGCCCGGGGCATTGCTGCGGAGCCTTTGGATGGTTTCTGAGTTTGCTTCGGAGACTGCTGTTGGCCATCCTCATGAGCCTGACTCGCAAATTTGACACCAATTTCGTTGCCAACTGCTGAGATTTTCAGTGACTCGGGCCTCAAAGAGCTTGAGGCATTGAATGAGTCTCCCCTCGGTGAGGTGTGATCACTGCTATCAGATGCAGAAAACACTTGAGCAAAACTATCGTTTGAATCATGTCGAATAGCCTTGAGTCGTTGGAGCTTTTCAGCTTCACTATATTCCCAGCTTGCTTTTTCTGGGTTCTTGGTCATTGGCACGTCAATGGCTCGCGCCAGAGCTTCCGCGTCATAAAAGTCATATCCTTCTGTGATTGAAGTTTTGGATGCCTCGCTATCATGGCTCACCTCTGAAATCGGCGCAGAATCATGACGCTGTCGAGGGCTTAGCCGATATGATCCATGAGCAGAAGGCCCCAAGTTGAGGCTTTCGGGTTCAATGATGGGCGTTAGTCTCTTCCCAAGAGGAACATGGCGTTCGTCCCATTCAATGGTAGTGCCTTCGCCCACTGGCCTCACAAGGGGAGTCGGCACGTTGGAGGTGCTCTCGATTTCCTCTGCAAGAAGTGATCTCGTCATTGGCTGGCGCCCATCGACGCTCCCAGCTTGACCAGATGGCCTGCGTGACGAATCATCGCCATTAGCAAGATGGCTAACGCGAATGTGGCTTGATGTCTTCTTAATATTGACTTTTCCATCGTCAATGCTTCTCTTACGGAACTTCTCCGTTCTAAGGCGCAAGTGGTATTCCGCTCGTTTCTCCAGCAGGAGTGACATGGCATAAGCGAGAATGCGCCATGTTTGTGATAATCGGTATTGTCGAACATTCTCAGCAGCCACAGCATATTGTTCCATGATGTCGGCCACTCGTTGAATTAGTGACTTTTCGCCACCATCCAGAGGTAATTCTTTCTCAAGGGTCTCAAGGTAATTGCTAGAAAGATAATGGTACACGCTCACGGACTTTGCAGCTGGAACGTGTCCAGATGCCATGCCCTGCTGCGTCTTGAAGATACCAGTAACGTTGATGGACTGCTCCAAGCCAAGAATTTGCTTCCCGTCGTCCGGTAAGTTGGGCAAAGATGGTGGAGTGGTGCTCATTGGTAGGCCAGACCTCGTGCTAAGACGCCTTTTGCGAATTGTTCGCCTGCGAGGTCCTAAAAAGCTACCTAAAACGTCTTCTTCTGAGTCGCTTCGACTGACGCTAAGCATCGGGGTATTGGGGCTCGTGCTAAACGGAGTTCGTGGTATCACGTCTGAATCATGAGTGACAGACGGATGCGGCCGTGGAGGCTGTGGCCGTTCATCAAGGAACATGACTACATCTCCCCGAGATGAAAATGCCATCGCAGAAGTAGATTGGCGATCAATAACTTTGGGGGCATATGCAACATCGCACTGGTTAAACATGCCGTCCCGCCCAACAGTCCAGAGCATGTCCTGGTCTAGCCATGTAAGTGCCAATGGCGAACTGTCGAATCGCTCAATCTCCTTGTACGGCATTGCGGGCCTCGCCAGATCCCAGATGTGAACGACTGACGAGCCATACCGTCGATTGCTCGTCTCGTCATAGGTCACGGCGACCTGAGCAAGACGTCGATTCTGAGCAGTCGCAGACCACAGGCCAGGCCGCCAGGCAATTGTCATCACAGGTGCCGGTGTGTTAACGCTCCACTTGGGTTTCTGCCGCTTGTCTGCGGTCCCTCCAAAATCCCACACATGTAGCTTCGCATCCCAGCCAGCACTCATCAAATGTATACCATCAGAGTGCCATGCAATGGCAGAGCAAGACTTTTCGTGAGCATTGATCCTTAGCAAAGGCCGAGAAGGCTGCCGAACGTCCCATTTCAAGATGACTCCAGATTCAGTGCAGCAGGCCAGCTCATGACCGACCTTGGGCGACCACTTCACCTGCCTAACGGGCTCATTATTCTTCATGGCTGAGTACCGTTGCCGAAAAGTTAAGAAACCGGCTCGCGTCTGCCATGGAGCAGATACATCAAAAACACGGACCATTCCATCATGACTTCCGGATAGCAGCCAGCTCTTGAGATGGGGATTTACATCCAAACTGTGCACCTGTCGGGTATCTTCCTGGATTTGTATGTAGTCTGGGGCATCGGATACACCGCCAGAACCAAGCCTGGCAACGTCGTAGGCGAAGATTCTGCCTGCCGCACATGCCGTAAATATAGTCGACGCGCCTTGCCACTTGACGTCGCGAATGTTGAGTTGGTCTGCAACGAAATTGCTGCTCAGACCCGATGACTTCTGCGCCGTGATGGCCGCTCTTAAATCAACGCCGTCTGTGAACTTGAAGCCGAAATTGGAATCGCCAGATGTATCCGTCACTATCGTCTTGAGGACATGAGGGCCGCCCAGCACCACGGCTCGGTGATCGGGCGTCACATCGAGGCACGAAATGGGGCTGCCGACGGGGTATACGGCATTTTGCGACTTTGAGGGACGAAATATAGTCGGGATGTTCGCTTGGCTGTTGGCAAGGTCGCCGCTGGTGGCGCCCGGAGCTGCCTTGCCTAGGAGCTTGCGCATGATCCTGGAGTCGAAGTGCGCCTGGCGAGCCATGCCAGTCGGTTCAATGGCGCATCGCGTGGAAGAAGGGATATGCTAAGGCTCAATTGCGTGCTGATAATGCGGCGCGGCCGAATCAATGGCCATGCGGCCTGTGATGTTGACGCTTAAAATGCCAGCTCGGTCGCACTCGTGCCTGACGATATGAAGTCACCGAGGAGGATTGTAGTTGCAACCCCAGGCCAGGTACAGGTTTGTACCGCCATGCTAGCAATCTAGCGTGGGTGACCTAAGGTGTGCTGAGGCAACTGCTGTAGTGGGGAAATCCAGTGCTTTGCTGAGCGCGGGGGATTCCATGGCCCTGGAAGCATGAAGCCATTCAAAGTACCGAGACCTGCGGATACTTCTGAGCAGCTACAGATTGGGCAGCATCGAGCAAAAGCACGGATGATTCACTTATATCTGTACTACATGGCTGCCTAGGTATCTGATCATGTGGCCAGCCAGGTATCTAGGTAGGGCTTTGCTTTAGTTTTGGAGTTTGGACAGTTTCTCATTCTGCTTTAGCGCAAATGAATTCGTTCACAGCACTCTTGGTAGACAACTTGAAGTAATGCAGTTTGTTTGGAGAAAGTAAAAGTAATCTCCTATATAGGTATTTGAAAAAGAAGACCACGTCCAAACACAAAGGCCTGCTCAATATTATATTACTTTGGAGCAAAGATCACCTGGTATTTCTCAGGGGATCTAGAGGCTAACCAGCGCTCTCCCGATTTGAAGTGTCATCTGGGTTCGGGAGGCGAGGCCCGAATTTGCCAACTATCACGCTCACAATTCGACAAGCGGCCCGGGATGCCGTAATTATTAGATCATTGATAATGCTGTTACTGAGATCCAATTTGTTTCGAGCTTGACTCGGGCATCCTAATAGACTCAATAAGCTATGAACCTGCTTCGTTAGGCTTCTGATAACCATACCTCGCTGAATTAGATTATATATGCCGACGTGTCGTGACCGCGGGTCATCACATCGGCAGCATACTTGTTGTCTTGGGGTTTTCTCGAATTTTTCATGCGTCGTTGCTCTTTGCGTCCGGACTCCTGCTTCGGCTGCGGCCTCTTCTGCCTCCAGCCCTGCCGCCACCCTGCCTGGCGCCTTTGCCAGGAGGAGGTCTGACAAAGGCAAAGTCCACCTGGATCGTCTGGTCCAACAATTTTGTATCGTGTGCTCCATCAATCGCCGCTCGAGCTTCTTCCAGTGTCGCATATTCGATCAGAGCATAGCCCTATGGAACAGAAATTAGCGAGATGCCCCGTTTACAAAATCTGCTCTGCCATTCTGATTTCATACCTTGACGTAGCCACTACGTCTATCGAGGTTAAGATGCAAGTTTTTTATCTCCCCGTATTCTCCAAATTTGTCCTGCAAGGCTTCTTCGTCGGCCTCTTCGTGAACGTTTGTGACGATGATAATCCAGCCCTCAATTGATCGGACTGCAGTTGCTTTGGTATGTGTCTGCATTTCGGACTCGTTCCGCGTGGATGACGGCACAGCGTCATCGACTTCCATATCTACGTCGGCCATCTTGGGCGAGGAATAACGTGTAAGGCGAATGGGATTTGAATGGATGAAGTGAAGCTTTGGTAGCAGCCAGCACCGCTAACATACCGCGGGGCAGAGAAGTCTGGATGCGAGGCGCGCATATCACGTGATCAAGATCGCCAGCAAGAATCTTACGAGCATACAAACCATAGTATTAATTTGGCTGCAAATGATCTAACTAGAATGGAGTTTTTATCCTGGGAAGACTGGTACTAAACAGCGTCTCATTTACTTCTACGATATATGGGTGCAGATAATACGGTCTCCGTGCCAACTTAATGAATACGAATCCGGACCAGAAAAGCAGGGCCTTCTAACGACAAGTTTCGCCAGTGTCGTGATATATCATCCTGGCAAATACTCCGCGAGTTGAAATAGAAAGATGGTGTCGTAACTGTTGGTTGATGGAATGGTTGTGGTCGCAGTGGATAAAAAGAACATCACCGGCAATATCATGAACTGAATGTGTGTAGTCGCGGACGAATCTTCGTTATATTGACAAACGACACCAGACGCCGAGTACAGTCGTCGCGCTTCGTCGCATCTCTCAAATTGTGGATGATGCTCAGCCAGCCAATCGACCCGACTCAATCCATTTCCCTATATGCTGAAATAAAACAACCATCGGAGAACGGCCCCGTTGTCAATCCTCAAATCCTTCTTTCCCTAGCCATGTTGAAAAATGTTTATGAGCCGGGGTTAGGGTTCATCTATTTCCGTCGTCAGCAACGGAGTCCCGGATAATGTTATAAATCTTGAATAATTTTACCTTCCGCTTGCCACCGGTCAGGGTGACGTTGACAAATCGTCGGGTGTACTTGTGGCGCTTGAGAGCACGACCCTTGGGGGTCTTAGCCTTCTCCTGAGGCTCAACCTGTAGGGGGAAAAATCATCAGTCTTCGGGTTCGTCAGTGGGGATAAGCGAGTCGATGCGTCGTACTTTAGGAGTCTGAGACTTGACCTTGCCTGGAAAAAAGAAAGTCAGCGAATGAAGAAAGAGAGGCGAGACGGTTTAGCAGAGGTTTCACGTACCGGCACGGGCAAGAGATCCGTGAACTTTACCCATGGTGATAGATTGGTTTGGCGATGATGTGGACGCTGAGTCTGCGGTGGCGCGGTGAGATTTTTGGGGATTTCGCCAAATGCTTGTGGGCGACAGGTATCTATCACGTGAGCGGGGACTGCCCTGCCGGATAATTACGTGATCCGATGCTTTCGGCGATGAGTCAGCGGATGCCCGTTCTTTCGGGTTTGCTTCTTCACCGAAGAAGCCTCATTGGCTGTTCAAGCATCCACTCTTTCAAGTTGAGGGTCTCGCGCTACGAGAACAGTGGACAAAAACAATGAAACGACTTCAACGGGCATATTTTGGTGCAGTATTTTAATATAGAGCTGATAGCTAGTAGTAAAGTATGAATATTGATATACTATTGCATTTGGAAGTAATAAATAGAACCGGAATATGCGAGAGCTCAGTTAAACATCTTCTCTGCGCTATCTAGCCTTATTCCCTTTTACCGGTTTGCACTCTCGCTATTTTGTCTACAGCTCGTCACGCTACGGACCTTTAAAGCGGTTGCTGCACTATGTCGTCATAGTCTGGTTACTGCTCGCATCGAGTCGCATGCTCCAGATCAACGACCGATTCATCTCCAGAATATTCGGTAGCAAATGGCCAATCCCTTGTTGTTTGCCAAGGACGAGAAGTTTGATAATGAAATTTTGTAGTTGAAGAATATTTAAAGGTAGAGAAGTCTTTCTTTTTAAGCTAATAGCGCAACATGCTGGATGAGGTAGATTGGAGTGAACATATGATGCGGTCCATCCAGCTGCGCAATATTAAATCACTACGCAACTAAAGATCTTTGTTGTTATCACCTGACCAATGCTTTGACGTTGATCTTTGTTAATTCGATGCCTTTGACACTTTCCGATCTCTTTATTTACTATTTAGCATGTGAAGGTGTCAGTGACGATTCTAGACCCGCAAAGAAGCTTGCTCTGGCTTCGACAGTATTTCTGACGTCACGAACCAAGGCAAGTCGGCTCACCACCATATATCTCGTGCTGAACCCAACATCACGCCTTGTTTTCTCTTTCGGTATTACACGACAAAGATGATATATGCAATTCCATAAGTGCTCCAGAGCAATCCGACTTCTCAATGACATCACCTCCACACGCCAGCACGAAGCCTCCTCGGAGGGCAGCAGTTAAACCACGAAAGACGCTTAGGGAATTATTTTTGCATCGCCTTCCTCACTACAATGGGCCGTACAATGTTGGATATATGGATATTGAAGTCCCAGTTCGCGAACCACGGCCTGTATCCAATCTCAAAAGAAATGGAAAGCCAGTACTTCGATTAGATACCGTCCTCATGGGAGTATACTATCCATGCGACTTACAATCTCACAATGGCGCCGAAAAGCCTCACCGTGTCGACTGGATGCCACGACCACGAGCCGCAACTGCCAAAGGCTACGCCAAGTATTTGCATATTCCAGCACTTCCAGTCACTGCCTACCTCGCCTGTACCTCTTTATTCACGAAACTGCCTGCATTCCGAAACGCTAAACTGGCTGCCCATTGGCCAGAAGACACACGCAAAGATGATGGTCCAACCGGACAGAAAGCCCGAGAAGAAGAGGAAAATCCGACAAGTCGACCGAGATTTCCCGTTATAATATTTAGCCATGGGCTTGGCGGATCACGGCTTTGCTACAGTTCAATATGTGGAGAGCTTGCGAGTTACGGATTTGTTGTTGTAGCGATAGAGCATCGGGATGGCAGTGGTGCCAGGACATATGTCAGTCTTCCGAGCAATGTTGAGGCTACCGCTATCGAATCATCAACTGCCGAATTACACACCAATAATGATGGTAAAGAACGCGCTGGAGATAAAAAAGTGCAACGTCAGAGGAAAAAGGGATTGAATCCATATTATGTGATGGATTATATACTGCCTAAAGATAATGCACAGGACACTTCTCCGCATAACCGCAGAGGCGTCGATCACACTTTAAGGTCAGCCCAGATTGAATTACGACAGGAAGAAGTCAAGGAAGCTTTTTATATCCTCGAACTATTAAACTCTGGCTGCGGTAGCGACATTGCGTCCCTGAATCTCAGAAGGAAAGGAAACATAGGCTCTAGTTCTATCGGGCTTAATGGTGTCGACTGGGAGGATTGGAAGAATAGGATGTTCCTTGACAAAGTCACTATGATGGGACACTCATTCGGAGGCGCAACGACGGTTCAGATTTGTCGAGACGACTCTCTGACATGGCTGGGCCAAGGCATTATTCTTGATGCATGGGGCCAAGCAACGCCCTCGGGCGGAGAGACGTTGAAAGAAAGAATTACCAAGCCCATCATATCGATTTCATCCGAGGTTTTTATGCATTGGAAAGAGAATTTCGACAAAGTGGTCGAGTTCAGCAACGAAGCCCGTGACTCGGGGACTCTGTGTTGGATGCTCACAGTAGTTGGATCAACTCATCTAGCAATGACTGATCTTGCCGTGCTCTACCCACAATGGATGTCAATCTTGATGAAGTCTATGGTCGATCCACTACGAGCAGTTTCTCTCACTACAACAGCGTCATTGGAGTTTTTGAAGATCATCTTACCTCCAGAACAAACCAAGTACAGCATGTGGGCAGATGAGAAGCTGTTACAATCTGCAGAACCTCCTTCAGAGCCCGAAGAGAGTCTTCGAAGTGACCACGCTCCTGATCATAAATGGGTGGCTGTACGGTTGAAGATTCCAAACGAATTTACGGTACGATTACGGGTGTGGATTCGACGAACTTGGCGGTTTATCATTTGTGCTGGGCGTGAAGTCGCTGATCTCAATGGTGGGCTTCATGACTATGGGCTGAAAGACGAAATCTGGACTCACATGTGTCCCACTCACGGAGCGGTGGAGGAACATGTGAATCAGTTTCGGTAAGGCTTTGGCAGCAAGTTTACGATTTCCCAATTACGGCGTTACGGTATTGTACGATTATGATTATGAAACGTGTATGTTACGAATGATGAATGGATAGTGTAGCAATAGGATTTTAGCGTATATATGAGCAAAGAGCTTGCATAATATTACCGAATACTTTTAAAGATGAATTCAGGGCTATTAGCCTAGCTACAAGGTAGCTTTCATCCATAAAGCCTTCGTGTGAGAATGTCGGCAGTGGGAGACGCAGCTCGATACAAGATTTTCGTTCGTTTCACTCCTCGCTGAACGCTTAAATTAACCAAACAGTTCTGAATGCTGAGAATAAGACGAAGAGATGGTTCGTTTATCTTAGATATTTGTAAGACGCCGTGTACATGGAAGACTTCTATATCTGGAGAACTTCAAGCGTTCACTACGGCCTATAAAAAGATCAAACAATCCCTCCATTTCCTTTACGATGTGTCAATAGCTTCATTTGCTCTACCTAAAGGGGGAAAACATAATACTGGCATTCATGAGACGGCAAATTTGAGGGAACGGTTGACTATCGGGATTGTACCACAGTAATGGTGTAACTGGATATGGAGAAGATTAGATACACATTCTACATTTATTAACGGAGACTTGAAGACTTTTCTCCCGTCAATTCTGACCCCGTGTAGCCAGTGAGATTCGTAGATGGGAGAAGCATCTCGTTGTTCACCGATATGCTCTACAAGATGTGGAGAAGCAACACGAGATAGTGTCAATTGGCCACTTCTAGTTCTGTCATAAATCGATCCTACCGATTTCCTCTCATCGGAGAGATCAAGATGTGCCCGCTCGGAGGCTGGTGGCTGCTGAGATGTGTTGTCTGAACGGCTTCTCGCATGGCTAGCTTCGATTTTCCACACCTTCTGGATATCGAGTATCCACCCTTTGGATGCTCGATCTGGTTGGAATCTCCGGCGAGCGTGGATTGGCATGGACTTGCAGGCTTCATTGGGCACACCAAATTGCGCGGATGGATGACTTCAAGGCTGCGAGATGCGCCATGAGGCATGTATGATGTGCATGATGCAGCGGCGATCCTGGACGCATACGAGGTAGCACCTAGTAACACTCCGTATACTGCTTGCTACTATGCTGGTGGACATCGAACAAGTCACACTGCTCTACATCTTCTTACACGCCACTCTTGAAGAAAGGACTTCAGCTTCTTGGACTTTCACGAATGTATTACGTGATAACTTGCGATATCCACGCTGCAATTCAGTCCTATCTTTGGAGCGGCTAAGGAAACTTTGTTCTCAATCTTAATGGCTTGGTAAATATTAAGTTGCCGTAGAGTTGCAAAGGCGTAACGGTTTTCGTCTGTCAAGCATAGAGTTAGTAGTATCTGCGGCAATGAAACAGATCTTCGGCAAGTGTATATCGCCACTAGTAAATCTTACTCATACCTCTGGTGCATGCTCTCACCATCATCTTTCTTTTTAAACTTTCCAAGTTGAAACAGCTGAATCACTAGCAATATCATTGGAACCAGAATCAGAATTGCTGGCATGTCGCGCTGTCACGGCCATTGGGTCCCTTCCATCGTTCCACCCTGCAACAAAGTTCGTGTTGAAAAATGGGGCCCAGATCGAGGGAGCTAAATAAAGCGCCAACGTCCCCAGACTTGTCTCTATTTTTACGCAGGCTTGGGAGGCGCCTCTTTATTCACGAAGCCCAAACGTGTGCTGGCGCGCTAGCAGCTAGCGGCCGGGGGTTAAAGAGTCGTGAACAATCCATGTCGGTGATCGGCCCCGGATCCAGCAGAAGCCACCAAGGCTAGCAAGTGGAGAGCTTTGAAGGCTGCGTTGGCGTTCTTTAGCGGTTCGTATTGGCAACGAGCTGAACGGGCATGTTCCATTGACAGCTGCGGTGCCCAGATGGAGCACAATGATGAGCGGATCAGCCAGGTACTAAGTTTGGACCTTCAGGCGCCTTGATGCTGCAAGAGCATGGAGCTGGAGGCTGGGATGTACAGCATGGAGATGGAAACATTGAATACCTCCATACTAGGTACTATGGGCGTCGCTAAAAATACAGGCAGTGGAGCTGCGTCAGTTGGCATCTCCCACCGTCCCGTATCATGCAGACTTCATGCACCTATACGGAGCATATACGGCACGAAGTAACGCCATGGTTGATGCCTGCTGCTGCAGACAGGCACCGCTGGGGCATGTTCCGAACATTGAGCCAGACCCTTCCACCTCGTCCCTGTGCCACCAATTCCGACTTTCTCTCTGCCGCTAGGATTCTCAGTCTTGTTCCCCTGGCCGGCACAAGCGCTGCGTGCTTTTCCACCTGCCCAAAAGCATCGCCCAGCCCAGACACTGCTGGATGTGGATTCTGCCTACGCCATAAGCCGTTAGCACTGCCTGTAAGGTAGCACCGCTGACGGTGAGGCAAAGATGCACGAGAGAGCACGAGCAGCACTCATGTCTTTTTCTTTTTTGGGCAATTATTCTACTGGATTCTGCGGTTCATCGCTTTGCTCGTTCAAAGCAAGGAGGCGATTCAATCAGGCCACCGACCCCTCGCGCGCTGCTGTTTCTGCGCTGCTTCAGCTGGCGTGGCCCGTCTGCTCGGCTCATTGGATTGGGCCACCTCATCGCCGCTGTCTCAGTCTGCACACCACACCACCACATCGCCCAAACCTTGCGCCGACAAGCTCGTATTGCGGGCACCAAGGCCACTGGCCTGGTTTTTGGCGCCTCCTTTACCCGCTCACTCCCGCAACTATCGCTCTGTATTTACGAAGTGCCGTCCCAAGTACGAAGGGCCCATATTGTAACGTCGTTCGACGTCGCTTTTCCCTGTCCCCACGTGCCTTCACTGAATGCTTCCTGCGCAGGGCCAACACCCAAGCGCCTTTCTGCCGAGGACAGGCCTTTGTGGTTGGGTGGCTTTTTTCATCCTCGCTTTGTCCTCCTTCATCGTCGTTCATCTCCAAAGCAACGGGCTTTCACGCTCCATTGTCCTTTGTGGCTGCCCTCGTACCCCAGCAGCGAGGCGCATGTTCCCAGCCGTGCGGCACCGGCTTATTGTCTCGTACCAGCCACATCGTAGCCACTGACGAGCTTTTCTCCCTTGTGTCGATTCCATATCGCCGCCAGCTTTCCCTCTGAACGTCTATTTTTACGCCGCTTCCCAATCGACTTGCTAGGCAGCATCAAGCGACCCCAGCAAAATGTCCAGTCAAAGGACTCGACCCGCTCGGTCAAATAGCTTGCAGCGCATGCTTGAGCTCGAGCGTCGTTACATGGTAAGCGGAGACCAGGATGTTACGTCCCCAGGTTTCAAGGCTTTAAATGATGGTCTTAAACATGCTAATGCGCACTCTCTTTCAACCATATCTAGCTCGAACGGCTTCAGTCCACGCCCGACTCAAAAATCGACACCGTCTCTAGACCACCGCCTGCCACATCACATCGCCCTGTAGCTCAGGCTTATCGCATCGAATCCTCTGCAAAAAAGGATGCTCGAAAGGCTCCCAGCACAACCAGAGAGAAAATGGCCATCACTCAAATAGTTCCACTCACCATCAACATCAGCTCCACTGATCTTGGGCTGGATGCGACATCTGAGACAGTTACCGACGCGCAGACCAAAACAGTGGTTCTACCTCAAAATCAGCTAGGGAGCAAGCCCGTGCTTAAAGCTGTATCTTTTGACGTTCCTCTGAGTAACGATGAAGATGAACGGAGATCCATTTGTCAGTCTCCAAGTTGGGAGGCATACGGTCGGCGCAAAAAGACCGAAAAGAAGGATATAAAAAAGGAGCAGAAGAAGGAGCAATTGAAGAAAGAGCAGCAGAAGAGGGAGGAGGAGAGAAAGGAGCAAGAGAGAAAAGAGCAGCTGAAAAAGGAGCAGCTGAAAAAGGAGCAATTGAAAAAGGATCAGCTGAAGAAGGAGCAGCAAAAAAAGGAGCAGTTGGAAAAAGAGCAGCGCAAAAAGGAGCAGCAGCAGAAGTCGTCAAAGCGTGAAAAGGAGGAATCCATACTCAAAAATGCTTTAATTAAGAAGAAGCGCTTGAGCAAGCAACCTCCCCCTTCTTCGCCGCATGCCCTAGACCAAGCGAATCGTATGACGGTGGCTTCGAGAGACAAACAAAGACCTTCGAGCGCGCTGGAATTTATAACTCCCTCCAGAGATGACTTGCCTCATCGTCCTCAACATGGACGATCTGGCTCCTTCACCTCTATGATCAGGGCTCCCTTTGAGTCTCGGCGGGCTTCCCTTGAGACATCGCGTCCTAGCGAAACCGGCTTTATTGGAGGCATCAAGCTGGAAATTCAACGTCATGCTGCCTCTCAGAAGACTGTGGAGGGACCTGAGAATATGGATGAGTCCAAAATCCATCCAGCGCTTCGGACGAACAATGCGCACAACCAAAAATGGTCTGCCCCTCCTGCTCGCCCAACTCCAGAGTCTCAGCGACGGGCCTACCCTCCCATTACTAGACACCCAGCTGCAGCGGCCAAGACAAGGTCTCTCATCTCTTCGGCAGAAATGGATGCTTCCGATACAGGAACAATGGACAGATGGAGAGCCTTTGTTGGTTTGAAGCCTAAGGAGCCTGGGGAGTTGTCAAAGGCCGCTTCGCAGCAACAAGCGTCGAAGCAGCCCGTCATAACCAATGAGGCAACCAAATCTGCACCTGCATTGCCATCGCCTCAAACTAATACGAGGGATAAACCAGCCGTCGTTGCTCCTTCTTCTCAAACAAGCAGAGACCCTGGTGTTGTTCAACCAGATCTCCCAAACAGCAGCAAGAAAGCTTTAGACCACAGTTCAAAGCCTAAGCTCACTGTGTCTACGGCTATTCCCCAGTCAAATGGTTCTGCTGCTGTTCAACGGCCACAACTTAAAGAAAACATAACCCAACCCAGCCTTGCGTCCTCTGTTGATGCTATGAAGAGCGGTGAAATTACCGACAAAGGACTCACTCAAAACGTAGCCTCTTCGCAGCTATCTCTGCCACCCGCACCACCTCGTCGAAGTTCAAAGCGAAATTCACTTCTAAGCTTGAATTCGGTGTCATCTGTGTCTTCGCCACGCTCGCCGGCACATCGGCCTAGCAGCTCTGACTCGTCTAATAGCAATCATGATCTGACTGCAGCCAAATCAAAAGGGACTTCCGAATCTCATACAACCGGCATAAATCTGCACGAACGGACTCACAGCTCCCCCAATCCAGCGACGGGCGCTATCGAACAAAAAGGCGTAGAAGGCGGCGGTGCATCTCTCCATACGTCTAGGCCACGAGAGGCCAGTCGCATCGCTAGGGACCGCAAGCCAGACCCAATAGAAATACCACTGTGGGATGACATCGAGTCCTCCGTTTTGCAAGTAATCGACACAAAAGTATCGCTGTCTCCGATCCGAAAATCTCACAACTCTCTGCGGGACGATAGCGATTTCACCGTTCGTCGGCTCACAGACGGCCCGGCCCCCACGGCCTCGGGAGATGACTCTTCATCTGACGATTTCCACTCAATATCGATGCCTGGTACGCCTGACACCTCCCGACCTCAATCCGAAAAGGAGGTTCCCCCCATGAAAGATGCTGAGAGTAAGCGATTAGCTACGGAGAGTCGGAAGAGAAATAGTTCTCAAAGCCCAGCTAGGCAGCCGCTCCTCCTCCAGCCAGGGGCCGGCTCGAGCCAGAATAGTCTGGGGTTAAAAACTCCACGATCTGTGGCCAAGACGACCACTACTGTTGTCACTGGACAGGCCATTCACCACCGGGTTCAGTTGGAGGCGGATGCGATACCTGGAGCCAATTTCTTACCGAAGCTAAAGCATCAGCCTTTAAAGATGGCGGAACATGTAGCACTACCAAAGCAACAGCTTCAGTCAACGGTGCTAGTCCCTGGACCAGCCTCATATCTCGAAGAGGCTCGAAAAGCAACCCCCTTGGCCCCGCCTCCTCCACTGCTAGGATCGCCTCGCCTTGGTCCAAAAGTCACGCCGCCATCCTCCATCCGGAGCCAGCCTTCGTCCACGTCTGACCTTGCACTCGCCAAGGCGCCACGGCACGTACCAGGGTCACCTGTTGTTGGAGGCGAACCAATTGCAAAGATGTTTGTCGAGTGCTGCGGGTGCAAATACTTTCACGATATGCCCAGCAATCTCTATGAAGCCATGGCTAATCCAGAGGCCATCATTCGGCCAAGGGGTAATGTTGGCTTCGCTGGCGCAGTATCTATGACTGTAAAGTGCCCGTGGTGTTCCCACGAGATGAGCACCAAATGCTGTGCTGGCTATGCTGCCATGGTCTATGTGAAGGAGAGGCTGCACTGATGGCCGCGCTGGCCTCTTCTTTGCTTCTGTTCATATCAAAACCATTTACGATGCTACGATTTTCTCTCAACAATAAGCTTGAGCTTTTACAACGAATCTCTTTTGTAAAGCAACTAACCATAATAGGAGGAATTATCATCTACTACTACTTTTTTCTATTACTTTTACTTTCTGTTTTCTTTTTATTTATGATGATTATGATTATGACGATGTATAAAAGCTTAAAAGCCAGCTATGGACTACACTAATTACCAAATTTGCTTTGCATTTGTTGCTGATGTGGACTATCTTTAACCATCTATGAGGAGTTTTTTCATATATCCACGGGGGAATTTTACTGATCATGCTATCAGAGTAGGTAGAGGAGAACAAATTGGACTTTGTAAGATGAGGGGATCGTTTGCACATATTTAGTAAAACTGGGACAAGGAAATATAATGAAATGAATTTTATGAAGCGCCATATCCTAGATGAATGCGATGTCTTTGTGTGCATCAATATTGCCCACCCTTCTTGCGGTAGGATTCGAGCTACAGGACATATAATCTAGTTAATTCATGGTTTCGTTGCTGAACTTCAGAGACCTTCTTGGCGAGTTCCAAGTTTGTAGATCGCAGAGCCGCCACAGCCTGAGTAGCACGATCAAGTTGGCCTTCTAAGAGTTCCTCTCTCTTTTCAAGAATTTTGACGCGATCATCCAGAAAAGATAGTCTCGCGTGGAGACTGACCTCGTATCCCTGGCGATCCTGGATCTGGTCGCCGTCGTCGTTGCTGTCAGCTTCGTTGCCATACATGGCCGAATCATCATGCTCTGGGGGGTCAAAGCCGTTTTCAGCGAGGACTTCGATGAAGGGCTTATACGGCATCTTGGCTTGGAGGCGAATGACGTTGTAAAGCTGGTCGGCGAGACGGACGGCAAAGGACCAGGGGTCGGTGCCTCGATCGTGGGTCATGGGCATGTTGCTGAGGGGCTCGATAGCGGTGCGGTTGATGCGAGGCCAGCTTTCGTGGCTGACGCGGTCAAAGGTTGGTTCCTTGTCCGTGAGTTCTACATAGAGATGATATTGAGTGTAATGCCCAAGAGAAATGATACGAGGATATGACATACTTTGAAGAGCGTATTCTTCTCGAAGAGCGCGCATAAACGACTTTGTGCTCCAGTGAGTTGTTCGATCGATGCTGAGGACATTCTTGAGGATATCCATCATTTGTTCTGTGAATAGTTCTGGAGATTGTTTGGAGTTGGTGATGTGGTGGCAGAGGAGGTCTTCCAAGTCCTCAAGATCGCTTATAAAGTCTCTTGGCTCTCTTGGGTTGGCGGCCATGATGAATCAAAATGCAAGAAGATTGAACGAGACGTATGATAAAGATGGATGAGATTGAATAGCAGCCTGTGCGTTGATATTTAAGGCGTAGGAAACAAAGTACAAGAGAACGATTTGAGGCATCGAGGCTCGATTTTCATGTCGAGAGGTTAAGATGGGGAACAGGAGTGGCAGCTGATGCGCTGTAGGTAGTCCAAGGCTGAACAGATGGCCCATTCACTTCATTGTGACTTAGGCTTAGCCTGAGGTGGCTCATTGCCATTTCACTTCTTCTTCATTTTTTTTTTCTTTACTACATCAAGACAGGTTACGGCAAGATTGAATCACCGCTGCAGCGCTGAAGAGCTTGCTGATTGTTGCCGTGTGACGGTGTCACCGCTTGTGTAACGTGCAATCATTTTTTTTAAATCAACTGGTGGGATAACTATCAGAGAAGAATTTGTTTGAAAGCAAATAATATAAATACACAAAAAAAGGAAGAAGAATTTTCTGTGTCGCAAAGGAGGTCTGCCTTTCTTTGAAGGCAAAGTCAGTACTTGTAGTCTATTGTAAACGCAGAAAGAAGGACTATTAGCCTGAGACTAGCTAATCTAGAAAATCGAATGCTACCCAACTATCTTGGTTTTAGTGGGCTAGGCGAAAATCCAGATGCTTCCATCTCGATATCCATTCTTTCTGTCACTTGTCCCCATGTTTCACCAGGGTCAGCTGCAGCCATGGCAAAAGGACACTGTCCGGCACTATTGAGGAGCGCCCGCGGCTAAAGCTCGTGCGGAAGAGTTGATTAGCCTAGAAGGAGTCCTGGCTGGCGGATGACGATAAGGCGATGCGTTGCTCGTACGTAAACGAACTAATCAGGTAATAGGCCTATTTATTTCTCCGAAGCCGCCGCCTTTTCACTTCTTGCTTCAGCATCTCCACGCCCACTTTAGAATAACAACGTGCAAACCGCCGACCGCAGGGCTCCATCCCCCGCCAGTGCTTTCCAGGTGTCAGGATTGATGAATTTGTTTATGGTTATAAGTTACGACTGCAATGAGCTCAAAGGGCTCGGCTGAAGCATCAAAAGGTACTGCCAGACAAGTGCTGTTCGCACCGTACAGTTATTTTTTCCTGTTTCCGCTTACAGCCGCTGATAAAATTCGTTGTTTTTCTGTTATAGGCTGCCGCACCTGTATGCGGCGACGCATTCGATGTGACCTCGGTCGTCCGGCTTGTTCAAAATGCGTCAAGAAGGGCTTCAACTGTCCAGGATATGGGAGGCATCTGAGATGGGCTGATGGCGTGGCCGTCCGCGGCAAGCTGAAAGGCCAGAGGCTGCCTGTGGCGGGCTCGGTGCCTATGGAGTTGCCGGCACCAACAAACGAGGATTCGGTTTCCGTTGCGACTTCACAGGCCCTCCAGGCGATAGAACCGGCGGCCCTCAGCATCAATAAGGCGATAGAGACCGCCTCTGCGACACCGAGTCTGCTGAATTTCACACTATGGGCATCTTCGCCGGATATAATCGAATACTATGACAAGAATCTGGCGGGGCGAATGGTTTGGATCGATTCGGAAGAGAATGACTATCGACGACGGATGCTGCCCATGGCTGCCAACGCCCCGGGTCTTCGGTTCGCCATCGCCGCGTTTTCTTTGTATCATGGTTATCACGGGCCCACAAAGTTCCCAACCGAGCTGGGTCGATATCACGAAGAGGCACGAGACGCATGCTTGGAGGTTTTGCAGCGGCAAGTCCGAGAAATGAACAGCCGACTTATCAGCGGGGCGGAGCTGAACACCCGTGCGGATGTTGCCAACGCAGAGTGGATGCTGGCTTGTATCCTCGTAATTGCCAACTATGAGATGGCCAAGAATCATTCCGAGGCCGCCGAAGGCCATCGACTTGCTGCAAGGAGGATTGTTAATGTCTTTGGGCAGAACGAAGCTTGTAACAAGGGCCTGTTTGCATTTCTAAGGAATCAACTCGCAATCCATGAAGTTTTAGGTTCAGCAACGTCGTTCGACTTGATAGATGTGGCGGAGACGGTTCTTCCTACACCAAACTCTGGAAGCCATGTTCTCTTCTCCGAATACCTTTCATTTCTGCATCAAATCACTCTGGCATCACGGCGATCCATGGCCGTCAATGAAGCTATCGACGTGTCACAGTGGCCCGAAAGCTTTACCGCGATTGAAATCCAGTCACGTTTCGAGCAGGCAAGAGGCCAGACCTTGATGATTGCGGGCAAGCTACAAATGAGTCCGCCGATTGTTCGCCGCGACTTTATCAGATTAGTGGATTTATACCACCATGCAGCGGTTGTCTATGCATACAGATGCCTGGGCTATGCAACGCCGAGTAATTTCGATTGGCTGGCTTCAGTTATGAAGCTGTTTGATCAGTTTGATCAGATTGAGAACATTTCCATCTGTGTTCAAAACTTACCGTGGCCGATTTTCATTGCGGGCACAGAGTGTCACGGCGATGCAGAAAGACAACACAAGGTTGCCACGATTCTTGATACTGTCATCAACATGACGGGCTTCAACCAGTACGAAACTATCCGGAGTTTTCTGACGCAGTTTTGGAATGGCCCAGAACCCAACTGGCTCCCGGTCGCACAGCAGCTGCAAGCGAATGGACTTCGAATTCTTGTCGTATGAAACATAAGAACCTGTTCGAATTGCATGCCTATTCTACCTGCGGATAGTCTCTGCGTCTAGGACGTTGAATATCTCCTCCATTGGATCTTTATACTTGTATAGACCCAAAGCTGGCGGGCATAGCCCGTATCCCAGTAGACGCAACAGCTGTGGCGAGAATCCGTGGGCTTTGGCTACCTCTGGTGGCAGTTCCAAATACTGATTCTCTTCTTGTCTCAGGGTACCTTTGCACATAAATACGCCAATCGTCTCACGTGCATCGTCTCTGGACAATCGAATACTTATTAGTGTCATGGTCATGATGCAGGGCTGGAGAGGGGGGAAATACTTGGTGACGTTTGCGCCTCCAGCATGATACACGTTGCCAACGAATATGGCGGCATCTCCTACTTCGAGCTCTGCCGAGATCGTTTCTTCATCAAGAGGACATCTATCTGGCCCCCATAAGTGGCTCTTTGGAATGATGACAGTTGCGCCATTCTCTTTTGTCGTCTTGGATAAGGCCTGGAGATGGTAAGCTATCATCAGCGAACTATTCGTTCCAACGGTATAAAAAGTGAAGAACAAAACCGTACCGTGACGCAGCCCAACATTACCGGCATGTCGCAGTTTCGAGTGTGGTAATCCGAGTCATCTCTGTGGAGAGGCTGCTGCTTGCCGCCAGGCTCGACACGGAAACCTACTATGCTTGCAACTTGCGGCTTCGCTGCCACGCTCTTTTGTTCTTGACCCTCCCAGTAGGTATATCTGCTGGTCAGCATCCTCTCTGCGACAGACTGAAAGAGGGGATTCACCACCAGCTTGGCGCTAGCCGGTGAATTTGCAAGAATACCAGAAGCACGCTTTGTGGTTCTAGGGAAGAAGCCAGCAGGATCTGGTTTATCGGAGTCAAATATAGGTCTCAGATCTTTCTTAATCTGCGCACAGAGAGATTGGGGAACGAGATTCTTGACGATGACAGCGCCGTCTCTCTCTATGAGAGTCTCCAGGAGTTCAGCGGTTGTAGCTGGGTCATTGGCATAGACGGTGGTTATTTCTTTGCCAGCTTCAGAGGGAAATTCCTCTGGAGCGTAATGCTGAGTATGGGTCATTTTGAAAAGATGATTTATGAGTCGATGATTTTACGAGCAGATTATGAAGGATATTTTGGATAGAGGTATTAGACAAATACAATGTCAAAAGTTCTACGAGTGTAGCTCCTCGGCCCCTTTTATGTCCATCCAGCAGCAGCCATATGATCGTGAGCCAACGGCTTATTCCTCGCTCTTGAAGCCCTCTTTGGAAAATAGCAAGAGAAAAAGAGGACTGCCGCGCCGAATACGGCACCACCTGCGTGCCGCCTTGCCAATCCAAGCAACTATATCGAGAATGACATGTCGCTACAAGGGTCTCTCTCTTCTTCTCTTCATCTAGGAGATGTCTTAGCCGAAACCGACCACACCTTGAGAGAAACTTTAAAAAGAAAAAGGCAATCATGATTCCTTGTTCCCCCTCCCTTCTTGAGAGCAGTATTGCTGGGAGGGCGCATCGGCGAGGTTCTCCGGTTAGTTGCCTGATGGGGTTAGAATGGAGATGGGGAGGAGACTCCGCTAGATGGGTGGAGAAGCTCGGGGCGATGACAATCGAGAAAATGGGGTGAACAAGAGATCTTTGGCCGATGCTTTAGACAATTATTTTCATTTTGGGGATAGCCTATTGGTGTGGGCTTGGAAGGGGAATACTGCCTTTAGTGGGAGCTTTGGGGGAAAGGGATCTGATGTGGTGTGGAGAATGGGGGAGAGGTTGGGTATATCAAGTGAGAGAGACTGATATCATAAACATTTCTTTGTTTATTTTATTTTATTCCTCGTCTTAAGACATATTGGAGTGCTAGTAATGTAAGTAAATAGCTGGTGCTTCTTGTGCCAAACTCTGAAATAATACTAGTACTTTAAACATTTACAACTTCACCGGCTCACCAACATCTCAAGTTTAGCTTTTTACTATTATATAGTAATGTAAGTAAATACCTATTTTCCATTGCTGGTGCTTCTTGTGCCAAACTATGAAATCATACTAGTGCTGCAAACATCTAAGTTTAGCTTTTTACTATTATTCTTATCATCTTCATCTCTCGCTTGCTAGTAGCAGATAATACGTTATGTTTCCCCTTTAGCTAGTGCCATTCGGCGTGGCTTTCCTCTTGACCTCCGTCGCCGCATCAAGCGCATCCTTGAGCGTATCAATCAGATCCTCGACGTCTTCCAAACCCGCAGAGATTCGTATACTCTCCTCGAGGGCGTTGTACCCTCTAAACTCTTCCTTCTCTTCAGGCTTCTTGCCAAACATAATCATGTTATATGCCAGCATGATGGTGACGTGGCCGCCCAGGTGCGGGCTGGAGTAGAATCCGCAGCGGTCGTAAAAGGCGATGGCAGTTGCGACGCTCTCAAACTCGACGTTCAAGAGACAGCCGTAGCCCGGGTTGGGCAGCTCGACGGTGCTACGCCGCAGGAAGCGGTCGTAGTTGGCCTTGTCGGCCAGCAGGCTGGGATACTGGACACGGACAACGGGGGAGTCGTCGCGGCCAATTGTGCTGTGCAGAAAGGCCGCCATGGCCTCTGCGTTGCGGTTCAGGCGGCGCGTCCGCTGGAGGAAGTCGTGCGAGTTGGCGAGAATCACCTCCGCGTCGCCGGCAAAGAGCTCGTTGTTGTGAGTCTCTGCAAATCGGGATGACAGCTCGCCGTAGTGAGCAGACAGCGGGTTGAGGACGATGGAGCCGCCGAGGACGTCGGCCCTACCGTTGAAGCTCTTAGTGAGCGACGTGAGGACGAGGTCGGAGTAGGCCAGCACGTCGACGTTTGCGAAGCCGGCAATGGTGTCGTCCACGATCAACACGAAGCCGTGCTGTTCGGACAGCGTCTTGAGGCGAGGCAAGTCTGTGCTTTCCAGGGTCGGGTTGCCGGGGAACTCGACAATGACGAAGCTCACTTTGCGGCCCTCCTTGGTCTCCCCCTCGAGCCAGGCTTCCATATCGTCGAGGCCCTGCTTGTCGACCTTGCCGAAGTGCTTGAATCCGTCGGGACTCTCCTCGACCAAATGGTGCAGGGTGTTGTGGAAGACTACGCCGAGGACGATGTTGGTTCCGGGGCGGTACTGCTGAATGAGATTTGTGGTGTGGTAGATGCTGGCCATGCCGCTGGGGAAGAGATAGACGTCATCGGGTTTGCTTTTCACCAGCTCAGGGCTAATAGCAGCGCGGTGGATGAATTTGTTGACGCGTTCACGGAGCAGCTGGTGAGCTGGGCCAGCGGGCGTGAAGGTTGGCTTGGGAGGGTTCTTGTAATCGTCAAATGGCACTTCGACCAGTGTGTCAATGTTGCTCAGCAGATGCTCCGCAATGCGAATGGAGAGTCCGAGGCCGGGATTGCCCCAGCTGAGCATCAGGGCTTTGGTGTGCTGGGGCTCAAAGATCACGGCGTAGACACGGTGGCCAGCTACGTCGGCGCATTTGAAGGTGAGGTTCTCTGGATCAATAGCGGCTTCATTGCGGTGAGAGTTTTTGACGTGGCCGGCGGTGTACGGGAACATGATGGGGTTGAGGTAGACCATGCAGCCTTTGCCCTCGTAACCCAGTCTCTTTGCTACCTCCTGGCCGAGCTATGTATGTATATTTGGTCAGTCCCTGATCGGTAGTGATGCATTTCTATTCGACTCACCTTGCCAGCAAACTGAGTCGGCCCAAAACGCGGATAGATGTTGACAACCCTCGCCATCGCAGACATGTCTCCGTCGCGAAAGTTCTGGAGCAAACCCCATCCCGGCAAGTTGGAGATGATGCTGTACGGCGTCTGAGGGGGTGGCGCATTGCCAAAGTCAGACTGCGGTTTTAGGATGACCATTTTGGATGAGTTGAGTGTGTAGCAAGATGAACGCTGTGAACGATGCAAAGAGGCAAAGATGAGATTGGGCAGAGAGTAAGAAGAGACGTGGTCTTATGTAAAGTATCAGAGCAAGCTTGTTGAATCAGCACTGCCCAAAAACGGATCAAGTCGGACTTGTAAGAATGTCCATGTGGGCTGTTTAGCTCTATATTCCCTTTAGTCCACCACCACGTTAGCGGCTCACGTACGACGTAGGATCTAGTTTTATACTCTAGCACTGATCTTTCGGGATGATTAATCGCATTGGGAAGACAGAAGAGGGCATTTTCAATGTTGGGGAGGGTGATGTATGCGTATCAGCAGGCGGTTGTTGCCAAGATGGGCATATGCCTATACGGTCTGGACGGATAATACTACTAGGTACATGTAGGTATTTATTACTCTGCCACGTAACAAGTGATGAGACGTCGAATTCACAAATCCACTGCATTCCTGTTGCTTCAACTTTGAATCGCATGCGATATCTGATGGTAGCAGAGCAGCTATTGGTGGGGTTGCGTAAGATACGTGGCAAGCCATGGTGAGACCGTATATAGCGCCGCCTTTTTCCTCGAGTGCTTGCGTATAAGCCTAAATCAGAAACTCCCCATTATGTCTCCGAGGGGATAAAAAGCCCCCCAGCTAGCAATATATAGTGGAAAACAGCGCCACATATGGAAATAACTGTGGCGGACATGTCCAAAGAGGAAAATGACAAGACGCATGTTTCTCTTCCATGCGATCCACCATTGGGAGGCTCTCAATTTGCAAGATGACAAATTGTACTTCTTAATTCATGCTGGGCAGTCACTTTAGGCAAGACACTCGGTATCTCAAGAGTGTATTTGCATATATGTCTCAACAGAGAAACTACGATGGTTACATCCACAGACGTAAACAGGGTGCGCTCTGCCGCTCATTTAAGATACAGTGAATATTTATAGGTATGATAGGCACAGCCCGTGTCTCCCTATACACGCCTCGAGCAGTCAACCACATATTGATACTCGTGCATGAGTATAGTTGCCGATAACGAATGCTACCCCGTTATTTAACAATAGTCTTCTCATTGGTTCCTTTCTACTCTATACTTGGCTAGATAGTGCATACAGTGCGTCTTTGCGGCTTCCATCTGTGCCTTGTATATCGTCTAGTACGTACTGTCTTATGAGACGAGACAGCATAACAGCCACACTGCACCTCTTTCCAACAAAAAGCATCAGTAAATTCCTTTTTCAATTCTCACACATCGCTTACCATCACATTTCACAGATACAACCAACTGCCTTGCATCACAGACCACAGTCTAGGCACCATCCCCTCCGTGGCACCGGAGCTGAACACAAAAGGCAGACTTCCAAGCCCCCAACATCAGCCCATCTCTGCCTGCAGCCCAGCCTCACTCTAAATTCGACTAAATAGCTCGCAGAAAAGAAAACCAAAAAAAAAAGACGCCAAGCTGCCTATCGACGACACCCTCTCGCCTTAAGCATATCCCCCCGCATGGGCCGATGATTGGCCCCGGTCTGCCAAACTCCACAGCCCGCGAACCAGCGCCGAGAGTCGGAGGGCCGGCGTCAAAAGGCAGACTCAACATCGTTGCAACGGCACTTTGAATGAGAAGGAATTGTCGGCAAATGCGTCACGCGGCGTGTTGTGAGAAGAAGCGATGGAATGATATTTTTGGGCATCGCTAATATCGTCATGAAAATATATATACAGCCCCCCTCTCCAAAAGTCGAATTGATATTGCTGCATTACAAGCTATAACGGCAGAGGCTCATCCTTCACTTACACCATAACAAATTCACAACACCATGTCTGACATTGTCGTCATCGGGTACCACTCCTCCATCATCCTCACCAAAACAAACACATCATCAGCTAACAAGAGGCATTAAGCGCCGGCGTCATCGGCCTCAGCGCCGCCCTTCGCCTCCAACAGGCCGGCCACAGCGTCACCATCGTCGCAAAGGACTTCCCCACGCCCTACGAAGCCGCCAACAAGCGCGCCCTCATCAACTACAGCTCGCAATGGGCCGGCGCCCACAACCGCTGGGTCCTGCCCACCAACCCGGCCGAGCAGCGCGAGCATGAGTTTTCGCTCACGACGTATCGCCGCATGGAGGCCACCATGGCCAAGTTTCCCGAAGCCGGCATCACTTTCATGAAGGGCATCGAGTACTTTGACGTTGCGCCCGCCGTGCATGGCGACTTGACCGAGGAAAAGGCCCTTGAGCTCGGGCTTGAGGAGTTTAAGCGGTTGGGCAAGCAGGACTTTCCCGATGACAAGGTGACTTATGGATATGAGTACAAGACGTGGTGTCTTAATCCCATGATTTACTGCTCTTTTCTGCTCCGCCAGTTTCATATTCTGGGAGGGAAAGTCTTGTCGACGGAAATGCGTGACGTGCACGAAGCGTTTCTCGTCAAGTCTTTGCCGGGCGTCCAAGTTGTCGTCAACTGTTCTGGGATCGGATTCAACGACACGGCCATGTTTCCCACACGAGGTAAGTCCTTATACTCACTTACTTGCTCTCTCTTCTTTCTGCTCCCATACATATATATCGACATCCACTTACTCATTTGCCCACATCTAGGCCAGACATGCCTCGTCTCCAATTCCTCCGCCATCACCTACACCCGCCAGTACGCAGACGGCACCTGGAGCTTCTGCATCCCCCGAAACTTCCACGGCGGCACCATCATTGGCGGCACCAAAGAGCCCGACAACTGGGACCCGGAACCCAGCGCCGAGACTCGCGCCCGCTTGCTCTCCAACGCCGCCGCCAACTATCCCGCCCTCGTGGCAGACGGGCCGTTGCAGCCGCTGGGAGACATTGTTGGCCGGAGACCAACTCGTCGTGGAGGAATCAGACTAGAGAGGGAGGAGATTCCGGCTAGCGACATCAAGGGCTTGCAGGACGATGCTGCGAGGTCGATTGTTCATGCCTATGGCCTTGGTGGAAGAGGATACGAGCTTTCGTGGGGAGTGGCAGAGGAAGTGTTGGAGCTTGTCAAGCAGCGAGTTTCTAGCCGTCTATAAGTGTGCTATTGCGTCCCTTCAGAACGCAGCCCAGGCACTTTTTGTATCCAAATCTTCATAATCATACAAGCCTTGGTCCCCTCCTCCCGTATATCTATATATTTGTACAAGCATCCTC
The DNA here is from genome assembly GCA_030708095.1 of Trichoderma sp. CBMAI-0020. NCBI lineage: Eukaryota > Fungi > Ascomycota > Sordariomycetes > Hypocreales > Hypocreaceae > Trichoderma > Trichoderma sp. CBMAI-0020. The sequence continues at coordinate 4,326,022 of JAJNCI010000001.1, forward strand.
TCATCAACTGATGCCTCAAAGTCATGCAAAAGCCATTTTGCCTGCGCCCAACATTGAACGCCAACGGGAAAAAAAAAAAAGGAAAAAAAAAAAAAGGAAAAACACAATAACCATTGTTCTTTGCTCTCGAAAAGCAAAAGACCTACCCTTTACTTAGAGCCAGCCTCTTGTCGTGCAGGTGGTATCGTCTCCCCTCTCTTCTCCATCTCTTTCTGCCTCGATAGCCTCACCTCCTCTGGGAGCCCCCACCACTCTCGCATGAACTCCTCTTGAGCCGCCGCCATCTTGGCTTTTCTCTCGCGCTGTTTCTGTCGCTCCATGCGTAGTGCGAACCAATCCTCTCGGGCTTTGTCTTGTTGCTCTTGAGTGGCGTGCTGCACCATGCAAGCATTCATGGCGTGGTTTTCGGCTTTGCAGGCGAATGAAACGCTAAATGTTCGGCCGAGAGCGCAGTCGGCGAATGCTATTTGAAAGCGTCATTAGCTACGGCTTTGTCACATGGTTCCCATGGAAAGATTGCGAGAGCAATTGGTCGAAGAGAGACCAAAAAAAATTGAGGGGCATCATGCCACTTTCGAGACAAGCTCATAACCATGCAAATAAAGACAAAGACAAAGCCAGTTAAATGCCCACATACCTTTAATCTCATCGGCGCACAGTTTTCGCACCCTAGCGTAGTAAATATCCCGAACTTGCGACTCCTGCGAAGCGGACAAAGGCAGCGGATTCCGAGACGGGACGCCGAGCCGTGGTTGAGGGAGATTGGGAGTCTGCGTAGCCATCGTGGCCATTGGGGTGCGCAATGTCCAGCAGTAGTAGGTGTGTCGGTATTAGTAGTTTGAATACCTATACGGCGCCTTGATTGCCGGATTTTCGAGGGTTGATGTCGATGGAAGCTGGTTTGATGCTGGAGTAGATCAGACCTCTGAATAATCGTCAGATGGGGTTGGAGCTGGGCCGATGAAGCGGCAGAATCTTCACCGCCTACTGATTTCGACTTACACGAAATCACTCAGTAGCATCAGCGATTTGAAGAAATCTAGCATCACGTTATATTTTTGTTCTTTTGGAAAATAAAGTTTCATCAAAAGAAAATGCAAAAAGTCTTAATTTTACAGCAGTCTATGCTATATAATACAGGCATATACTGCGTTTCATCTACATGGAGTGTACTACTTTAAACCAACCCAACCGGAATATCCGCTGAGTACTTAAAACGCCTGATATCTTTCTCATCGCATCATCTCACACGCCTACCTACTGGGCCGACTGCTCCTCATTGCCGGTGACCACCCAAGCTGACGTTGATTAACAAAGCCGGGACGATCTTTAGCTGCAACAAGTTCCACCTTGCGCTAGCATCGAGAAACAATACAGCATACGGATGTGCAGTTGCGCAAATGAAATACTGAGCTTATACATGCAACAATTTTAAACCAATTCTGCTGCTGCCGTCTATATATCTTAGTGAACGATCTACCTATATTGCGTGATTCTCATTTCTAAAATGATGGCACATTTGCAGCATCACTCAAATACAGCCATGTGCCAAAAGTCTGGAAACGCTGTAGTACCTAGTAGTTCTTACCACGTCTCATCGTTTTTAAAAATTGATAAACGACTCTATTTCAAAAATTAACAAATAACTCCAAAAAAAAAAATCCTTAGGAAACAAGTAGGATAAATTAGTTGTGAAATGACCCAGCTTCATAATCCTGAGAGTATAAACGGTTTTGTTGACATTTGCTCTGCTTGTAATCCAAGTTCTTGTGTTCCAAAAACTGTGCTAAAAAGAGGCACGAGCTCCTGCAAATTTGAGCTGCAGCCTGCAATATACGCAGCACTATTGCTTGCAGTGGAGAGCATTTGCCTTGAAATAGGCACCTGTCGGCGCCTACCTAATAAAGATGCCCGGCCCACTCATTATCGACCATGATATTTGCATATAAGCTCGCGCAAATCGCCGCTGATCATGCAGCCTTAATGACAATTGGCTCTACCCCAGTACTGCAGCGCCTGGGAAGATACTGTAGCAATGGCCCAGAACGGTTGGCCCCTGCCCGTCGAAATCACCAAACGCATCATCGAGCTGGCTTACTGGAGCAACCGGTCGGCCGATTTCGTCGTATACGCCGGCGTCAGCAGGGAATGGCGGGACCTGGTGGAGTGCATAACATTCCGCTACCTGCGCCTGGACCAGACCCGCCTCGCCGACGTCAGCCGCATCGTGTGCCGGCGGCGCCAGGCTTGCGTCCGCGCCGTGGACATCGTCGTGAAGCTGGAGCCGTACGGCCGCAAGCTGTACCGCGCCGTTGAGACGGCCGAGGAGAATGCGCGCAACAGCGTCATCTTCAGCGACACGCTGCGGCTGTTGTTCGACGTCTTCAGCCGGTGGGCGCCTGCAGGCGGAGGCAGCGGCCTCGATGGCGATGGCGATGGCGATGGCGAGGGCGTGGGCATCCAGCTCAGCATCACGGCCTTCTCGCCCAGCGACCCGGGCCGCTACGGCGAGGGCCCGATGGGAAGGGAGTTGTGGTACCGGCCCGGCATCGGTAGTGACCGATACATCCAGTCCGTCCTCCAGCTGCTGCCGGCGGCCACCGAGCTGCCAGTCGTCAGATGCGTCTCAAGGATTAGCTCTGGCGGGTCGTGGCCCCCCATGGAGCGGCACATCTCCGCATCAGCCTGGACGCTCATCATCAACAGCCTGCCGAATGCCAACAAGATCGACATCCGCCTCTGGGACAATGCGAAGAAGAATCTGGAGCTGCGCAAACAGCTGCGCGACGGTAAGTCGCTCAGCCCAATCGAGCCGACATCGTGGAATGCGCCGCTTACTTCTACCAAACAGAAACTGGCCATGCCCTCACCCGGATGCACTGCCCAAACGCCGACGTGACGCTCTCGTGCCTCTACGTGACGCCGAAAGACCACTCCAGCATCCCGCGAACACTCATTGACGCGCGCGAGTCGGAGGCCGCCTTCGCGCGCGGTCTGCGGAAATGGACGCGGCAGCTCAAGCAGCTGCGCCTCTCCAAAGTCGTCATCGCGCCAGAGGTGTTCTATGCGGCATCTCCTGACGACGAGGAAGCGGCAAGTGGATGGCCGAACCTCGAGTGGCTCGAGGTGAGCTTCGCAGCGGTGACACCGCACGGAACGTGGCTGCTGGAGCGCGATCCGGAGGACCCGCCGTGCGACCGCCCTTTGCCAGTGAACCGGAAGCTGCTCGTGGAGGTGCCGGCGCCCGAGGACATGTGCGAGTACGCCTTCCGGACCCTGCCGGTGGCGATGGAGATGGATCGAATCCACCGGAGCGTGGCCCGAGCAGCGCGGCGGATGCCAGCCTTGCAGTATCTGTATCTTGGTACATCTGACCAGGCCACCCAATGGGGCGAGAGGCATCATGGCTTCCTGTTTCGATACGATGCGGCCAGAGGCGTTGCCACCGCACATTGGGGGAGCTTGCCGGCATATACACCGGCCGAAGACGTGGTCCAGCTTTGGAGGGAGCTGGTGGCCGAGGTTCGAGGGTGTCAGCTCGAGGTCCTGATTGATGAAAATGACGTTAGGAGGAGTGTGCAGCAGCAATAGCTCCATGGAGAGCTAACAGAAGGTGACAGATAGGTATAATGATATGTGCGTGCTCTATGCTGTTATCCATGACATCGGCTGGGTATACGATGATATTGGCTTCATGATGTAGGAAAGCCTCACTCAGCTGGTTAAGCTCTTTGGGTGTATGAAAACCTTACAAGTTTATACCACTAGATATCCAAAGTGCAATTAAAACTAGAGACATAATGTGGCTTCGCTTTGTTGCCAAAGAGACTTTGACAATAGAGAATTCAAAAACAAAAAAAAAAAAAAAAAAAAAAGTATACAAGTAGTTAAAACCAGCTGTTTTTACAGCCATCTGTGCTTTGTAATAAAGGTATCTACCATGTTTCATCCAGTTCATTACTTTAACCCAAGTCATCCATAAAACCCGCGGGATATCCATAAATAAAATGCGCCCCATGACTCACTTCTCCCATTCCATCTCTTCATATTCATTTTCAATACACCAGCGTCGTCTCTTGTCAACTATGAAGTTTGATAGGGAGGCTGCTGGTGGGGGTGTGTAGATGAAACTTCAGAGGGCGCTTCGTGGTAACCCTGTGGCGGGTACTGCTGAGGAGGATATTGGCCGTATGCTGCCTGCTGGTGCTCCTGGGGAGGAGGGGAGTAGGCTGGCTGGGGTTGGTAAGGAGACTGGGCCGGAGGATAAGGGCTGGTGGTCTGAGGAGGGTATTGGCCCTGTTGGTATTGCTCCTGAGGGGGGTACTGAGCAGTTTGATGGGCAGCAGGCTGGGCAGTAGGCTGGGGCTGGAGGGGAGCCTGCTGCTGAGCCTGAGTATCGTGCTTGGTCTCCATGGCAATGGTCTGAGGAGTGGCAGTCTCGTTGTCAAACAAGAATCTGCCTTCCTTGCGGCCCTTGAGGAAGTTGTGAAGAGTCCAGGCAAAGGTCGCAATGAAGAGGAGCCTTTATTCTTGGCGTCAGCTGTGAAACAACCAATCCAGCCTTACATTCGGTTCAACTTACCAGACCAAAGCACCAAGACCAGCAATGGCAGACAGCATGTCACCGCCTCTCTTGAACAAGATGACGTCGCGCTTGCCAATGTCGCGCTTCTTGTAGCATGTCTCGCTGTTGAAGAGGCTGCCGTCGTTGAAGCATCCCTGAACAGAGACCTTGAAGACGAACTGTGCGCGCCTGGCTGCGACAGCAGCAAAGGTTGCGAGCCAAAGAATCATCATGACGCCGTCGAGGACGATGATGGCGACTACATGATAGAGCTGATACAGCGTCGGGAGCCGCTCGGTGAGAATGGCATACAAGGTGACGATCCAAGTGATGAGAGACTAGTTGAATCGATTGTTAGCATCATTGTGTTTTTTGAAATTTACCGTCGAAATAGCGACGAGATAGAGGAGGGAATCGACTTACAACAGCCAGCGCGAGGCCTTCTTCATCAAGATAGGCATCGTGCGCCAAATCAGCAGCCAACCCAAGGATAGCTACAGAAAGGAGAATCTGAAAGATGCGGGTGACAAACACCCAGAGGGGCGTGACCAGGACATGGGCCTTTTCGCCTTCAGGCTGCTGCATGGTGAAGATGAGTGCTTGGATAGCAACCAACTACTCTTCGTGTGCTGTTGAAAGTACTTGTAGTAGTCCTAGAAGTTTGTCACAAGACAAAAACGGGCTTCACAGCTTGTTATATACAAACTGGAGAAAGCAAGAACAGGCTGGATACAACAGCCCAAGAACTGCGGGACAGCACGGCATTCTTATTGCCTACGGCCGAGCAACAAGCACGGCACGCCCTTTGGTCTCCGCCACCGGCAGCTCTATCAGCCTGGCAGCAATCGGTGAGGCAGACTGCCGGGTCACTGTCTCCATCGCCCATCAAGCTTTGCGGTCTCGCGTGCCATCCCTCGCGCGCCAACGACGGCACTAACAGCGCTGGTGTCCCCTCTCGGGTTCAGCCGCAGGCCAGGGTCTGGTGTGTAGGTTCTGCCATTAAGCCGCTGTGGGCTTGGGCCGGGCTCAGAATCAAGGCATCTTGGGGCTGCCACAGTCATGTTTGCCAACAATCACTGCAGGCCATGGCTGTCATGGTGTTCTGGACCCGCCAGACGATAGCGTAGAAGTCACGGTCCGTGGGATGCAGAATGTCGTAGCGCAGCTCCGAAGACCTTGCAAGGCATGAAACGGCAGCAGAGAAAGAGGTGTGGGTGGGCTTGGGGCCCAGTGCAGGACAGGAAATAGGCGAGACTGGAAGGGCAAAAGCAAAGAAGAATGAGCAGATGCGGTCAGGGTGGGCTGCGTTGGAACATGTGGCTTGCATGCGAAGCTGGACGTTTAATGAGGTTGTGAGCCAAGCTCCGGATCAGCTACAGTATTGGTGCCGCACGGATCCCAATACGGGAGTGCTTGGCGCCGATTTGCCAGTTCCGATGGGCGGATCCTTTTGCACCATTCCCTGCTTTTTGAAGGTGCACTGGCAGGCAGTATGAAACTATCGAATGTCGCGAGGGTGAAAGAAGCAAAGAAATCTCGACAAGAAGAAAGGTGCGCTAGACACGTCCATCTGCATGGCCTGGAGGCGAGCTTCATCCCTTGCATGCGAGGTGGACAGCTCAGCGCCCAGGTCGGTATGTATTCATCGTAGCCATGTACAAGTATGTACTTGTAAGTAGATACACGATAAGTTTGCTTGCTAATCTGTTCAGAGTTGGCAGCTCGTGAGAACAAGGGGTCTAATTAAGGTGCTGGCCTGGTGCTTAAATCGCAAAGATCGGCAGGACGCGGGAATGGTTCCGCCGTCTTACTTGTACCCCAAATATCAAATGCTCATCTTTCCCTTCCGAGGCACGTGGAAGCGCCAGCTTTTTGGGCACCACTCTTAAAAGACCTTCTTTTTTTTTTTTTAGATCAAAGACATTGGGCCGTCAGACAGAAGAGGATCCGCCGCGGAATGTAGCCCATTTGTGAGACCCAGCTCTCGTTGCGCAGGGCCCTATCGCGAGCCCGTCCCAACTCAGCCTCACCAAACTAGCAATTTGTGTCGTTAGCTGCGTCTGGATATTCCAGGGTTTGCCCAAGCTAGGCTCGATCCTTATAGTTTCTGCGCCGTCTGTGACCTGTGGCACTGTGACACCGTCAGGCTCAGGCCATTCGCTAAACTAAGCGGTCTGGTCCTCTTCCTGTCCGTTTTGTTGTTCAATTTGCTGTTGTTGTTGCTGCTGCTGCTCCTGCTGTTGTTGTTGATTATGTTTTCGTACCATGTTGTAGATGTCATGACGGGTCAGTGCTTGGATACCCGGGTCATTGTCAATCTCTTGCAAATGTTTAAGAATTTGAATTGGCTTGAGCCCAAGCTTGTACAAGGACATAATTTGCGGCTTTCTCTGCTCAATGACGATATTTCGGAACCGAGAGAGTGCTGTTGGAGGAAGGACTTCGTGATTGTGCTCATTCGCCGTGTCATTTCGACTGCGCCGGATCCTCCATAAACTTATGAAACTGTGGCGGTAAATCACGAGCCTATAAGGGCAGCCCGTCATCTGGGAGCTCGTCTCGCGGCGCTTAGAAGGAGGAAGGTTCGGATTGTGTTGCGATCTGAACTTCCTTCCCTTGCAGCATCGTAGTTCAAGGAGGTTAGGCCGCGTCCGGTTCTTGACCAGGCTGCAGCCTAGAGGCAGAGCAACGGCATCAACAGCGGCCCTAGCCTCTTCGATAGTCTGAAATGTGAGATTATACAACGACTCCATGGCTGGGGCCGTCAATGGGTGAAGATGTGCTGCGAATAGGTTCGGCTTGATACGCGTACGTATCACAGATGAGGCTCACTGCGAGGGATTAATCTTCTTTTCTTCAGGGCGCGTTAACAAGCCGCCGACGTAGCGTGACGAGCACCCACGTGACTGCATCAGGCGATTTCCGCTGACTAACCCTCTCCTAACTTGTTATTTGGAGGCATGTTACTCTCGTTGAAGGCTTGATAAACACTTCCTTGTAGCCATGGTCCAGCCGCACTCCTCACGCGACATGTGCTATCGCTGCCGTGCGTCAGTTACAACGCCAGGGGGATTGCTTCTGTGTGGCTGGCACCCTTCAGCCTGCAGCATCCACAGCAGGTTAGAGCCTCAAATCTTGGGGTCTCCAGTGACCGCCACTCGTTCTCGTCGCAAGGATCAGCATAGTCGCCATCATAGAATTGATGCTCCTAACAAATAGGCTACCACTAGGTTCGTGCTTAGGCATATGCGTGTCTCACAAGATCAAGGTTGGGATGCAACCTTAGTTGTTACTCGTTATGCAGCAGTATTTTCTCTTTCGTCTAATTTTTGGTATCATGTTTTACATTGTGTTTTAGTCCCCCTAATTTTACACCTTCTCGTTGGGTCCGGCAATCAGAATCTTAATCACCTGTCCAGTCTTGACCTTTTGGAACGCCTCCTCTGCCTGATTGAAGCTCACAACGCTCGAAATCAACTTCTTCACATCGACGCGGCCGCTCCTGACGAGCTCAACGGCCAGCTCGTAATCGCCAGCTCCATAACGGAACGACCCTCGGACCGTAATCTCCCTGATGCACATGGCCAGAATGGGGAATGTGATGTCGGGCTTGCCCATGCCGCCCTGCACATAAGTGCCTCCTACACGGACGACGTTGATACCCGCCTGGATGGACGGCTCTGCGCCGCTGGCATCGATGACGGCGTCGGCTCCGATGGGCAGATCCGCAAGCTCCCTGATGGCTTTGGCGTTCTCCTCGGGCGAGATCCGCTGTGATACATAGGTGTGCGTGGAGCAGAAGCTCTTGGCAAAGTCCAGCTTGGACTGGACAATGTCGACGCTGACGACCTTTGACGCGCCGTACGCCTTCGCCACGGCAGCGCAGAGGAGGCCGACGGGACCAGCTCCCAACACAACGACCGACTGGCCGGGCAGGATCTGCGCCTGCTTGACAATGTGGACGGCCACGGCGAGCGGCTCAATCAGCGCGCCCTCCTGCAGCGACACGTTGTCTGGCAGCTTGTAGCAGAAGTCGGCGGGAGCTGCCCACAGCCCGGTCAGGGTACCGTGATACGGCGGCGTTGCGGCGAAGACCATGTCCGGGCAGAGGTTGTACTTGCCGGCGCGGCAGAATGCACATCGCCGGCATGGGTAGCCGGGCTCGAGGGCAACGCGGTCGCCAGCCTTAAGGTGCTTGACGGAAGAGCCGACCTCGACGATGGTGCCGGCAGACTCGTGGCCGAGAACCATTGGGTCCTTGACGACAAAGTCGCCGATGGCGCCGTGCACCCAGTAGTGGACATCTGAGCCGCAGATTCCGGTGTAGTTTACGGCGACGAGCACATCGTTGGCGTCGGCGATGGTGGGCTTGGGCCGCTCCTCGAAGGTGACGTCTCCAGGCTTGTTCAGGACAAAGGAGAGGTTCTGTTCGGATTCGCCAATTCCAATTGTCAGTCCACTCGATTGTTTGCAGTGTAACACTCCTTGCTTCTCCTTTCGTGAATTCCTCTTACGCTGATTGCATCCTTGTTAACGGTTTGAGTCGCCATCTCGATGTTGTGGTGCTGCAAGTCTACGAGCGGAACGAAACGCTTGGCGGGGTAGCAACTTTCAACTCAAGAAAATCACAATGACGTTGAAGAGGAGAGAATGGGAGAAAAACTCTCCCCAAGCCAGCTGATCATCTTCTTATATATAGAAAAAAAAATCCTTCCATCCCCGCATTGCGAATCAGCCATATGACATTTTCCACGCGCGAACGAATTTCCTCCCAATCGATGCCCCACGATGGCTCATTGGAGAGACAATTGAGCCAGGCGTGCTGCGAGGAAAAGCGTGTTTTTGCTCCGGACGCCCAAAGGGACCCCGCGCCGGGCTACTCTGCTCTCCCTAGTACTTTGGCAGCGATTCCATGTTCCTGGGGCTGTGCCTGGTGACCCGGAAGCTTTCAAGGCACTATTTGCTCTGCTACCCACAATTATAAGAGGTCCAATGGCGATTTAGCCGGTGATAATAACCGCGCCAATGGGAGAAGCGTTGGAGGAATATTGGAGATTTTGTGGATAGCGATTTCGGTGATGCGTTGAGGAAGACCTTTGTGATGTCTTGTGAGAATATCTGTCGCAGATGGGGATCGAAAGGACCACAAGCGCGGAATGTTGGCTTTTTCGAGGAATATGGCATAGGTCTTTAAACTCATCAAGCGCGCCTATCATATGATTCGTGTGTTATTGTCCAGGGGATCAACAAGTTAACCGACAAGCCTTTGTCTGGGCCGTCGTTTAGCACGTTTACCCTGCAGCAAGCAAGATTTTATGTTTTTTGTGTGGAAAGAATGCCGTCTTGGAAGTATCTTGAGTTTCGTACAGATCCGATACTACCTAGCCAAAGATTGGAGTAATTCTCTGGTTCCATTGCAACCGGAAAAAAAAAATTAATGATAGTATAGAATAACTACTACCTATGTAATGAGAAGTACATATTCAATCGATGAGTCGATCGTCTATCTGAGTAATAATCATATGGCACATAAACGGCCCTCTTATTTCTCCATCTACGTATTTCACATTAGCTCATCTATAATTAGTGGTTTCACCCAGTTTCCAGATAGCTGATGCTCTATCCAAAATTGCTACCCTCTTGGATTGACAGCATAGGCACCATCAGTCTGTTAGTCCTTTCTATCGTCGTATATTCCAACGTAAACCTTTGATATCAACTTGACGCTGTATTACTTGGGTATCATTCTTCATCTACTTCTAACCAGTATTAAAAATTCAGCACATACATGGCCAATCACATAGGACCACAACCTTTCAGCACTCAACGAGACTTTCACTACTTGAGACTAGAAGATTAGATTTCATAACAGTCGGAATTCTCAACGTGGAAGCTAATTTTGGATCTTCTCCATTTTGCGAGAATTCACCGGTGCCGCCAGCATACATTTCAGCATGGTCAGCGCGTTGGCTGGTATACCACCATCCGCAGGGAATCCTAGGTGACGATGAGACGCGAGCTGCACAATGGTTGTTCTCGGTATGTAGTTGCAATATCCAACTGCCCGTTTCGTGGAAGCTTAGCACTAGAACCTAGACATGTCATGAGTTATGATCTGTGAGCTATCGACGACATGTTAAACATTGCCGGAACCGTGTGATGCTCCAAGCACAGATTGGTTGCATGAGTCTTGCGCAAGATACACACTGCCAGTAGCAGTTTACTTCTTAGGAAACGGTCCTCAGGGGCAAGAGTGTCGCAAATGATGACAATCATGTGAGGAAGAACTGAATTACGGCTGGTTCCACCTTTGTAATGAAGCGTGTAGGTTGCTTGAAAGTCGTGAAATGGATTCCTTGACGCCCAGACAATCCTTTCAAACGTCGTAATCAACCTCGTGCGATGCTGGTAAGGCTGCCAAAGGAAACAGTAAAGATTAGCGTCTAATGTTTGACTCAAGAGGTAGCCTGATAGGTCTAGATACACATTATGCATCCCCATTGCGAAACCACCATGGGTTGCTCTCATGTCCCCTCCTCGCGCTGTCATCTCCCAGAGCACCGGTGCATCATTATGCATCTAGCTGAGGTCTAGAATCGGTTTCCCATTTTGGAGATAGGAATACCTTCTTTCAACCTCTGGCTACTTCCCTCCTTGGTTGAGAAACTCTCGGGCATACTGGCTTGCCAATTTATCTCGAGTGGCAGTGAAGATCTGTTTTCGGCATCCAGCGAGTGGCAGTCGCCAATATCGAAAGGAGCACCGTGGACTACCTTTAGTGTTTTCAGAGGTTCGTCGGATAACCACGGAGTATGTTCAGTGTGCCTAACTAGTAGTACTTTAATCTGCTACACTGCTCGATACCTGGAAATGATATTTTAGTCGTGGGTCAGGATATAGTCGCGGAAAGAACTGAAAGTTTCTCTGAAATGAGTTGGGTTGAGTACCCCATAGCCACTCGAGATCTTTGTTTAGCCCACTAGTACAGCGAAACTAAGGCATGGCTTCAGAATAAGCACCAAGTAGATGATGGGACGGCGATGGTGCTTAGCTGGCTTGACTGGTAATCAACGGCGAGGAATCGGATGCAGCACATGTAGTTCCTGGCAAGCGAGAATAGCAGCTGTTTGACCGGTCAAGAAACCTGCGCCGGATTGTTGGCAGATAGTTGTGGCACCCAAGGATGTGTCACGGTCCGCATACCGCATGGCACCAAGACGGCACCAAGGTCATTGGTTGTTCCGATTTGCATTTTCATAAAGGCACTGGGATTCACTGCCATGACGTAGATCAGTATGGAACAGGCCTTGTCGGAGTCCTGAGCGATAGAGAGACTGCTGGAGAGAGTCTCGGAGGCCAATCGGTACCCGCTCAGGACGTTGAACACACGAGTATGTGTCTTACCTTGTAATTTCTCAGTTTTTACACGCGCCCCTGCCGTGTCTTCATTTCCAGCTGCGACTCTGCAAACGATCGCCAGTGACATGCAAGACGTTTTGCAGGGGTCCAGGCGTGAAAGATGCAACTTCTCGGAGTCTGTTCGGATCCAGCCTTTGCCCTGGATCACGCAGCTCATAGCGGGGTATGCCGCGTATCATAGCATAAATTCTACATGTGCATAAACGATGGACGACAGAAGAGGATAGAAAAGAGCTGAATCATACCAAAGCCCTACCCACATCTGGTATTCAATATTCTGTCTCCTCAATCTTGATCCTCGTCTCCAACATCCCCTTCATCTGTTGCACCAGCGCCCATCTCATCTTGAAGGTGGCACACTCCATTAGCACCAGTCTAGCTTTTCAAATCCCCACTCGTCGAAAAAATTAAGCGCCTTTGCTGCCGCGACCAACGATCCTCCAGCCTATCAAGAACCCACTCCGATGCGACCAAGCGCGATGCTCTGGGCCGCTGCAACTGGCCTATGGCGCTCCTCCAGTGGCCGTCGCGCCCCAGCCCACCCTGCGTTTCCAGCGCTTAAATCGAGCCAATGCAGTGTGATGCGGCCTCTTATTGGCCCGTGCCGTCAAGATCAAGGTGCTATTTTCGGGCGCAAGATCACGGTCTAGCTCTTTTGGCCCGGCCTGTTGGATGGTAGCTCCACCGCCTGTGTGCCTCTGGTGTGCTTCTTGGTGCCTCTTGGGGTGCCTCTGCCTGTCTGCGCCGGCTGCTCTTCTCCCGCCGACTCGGCCAAGATGTCTGGCGACAGGCGCTTAGTCGACTGATTCGACGGCGGCGTCCTTCTGCTGGCTGCTCGCCGATGTCCCCCCGCAGGCGGATCGACCGAGCGCAGAGGATGGAGGGCTCGTCTTTATTATATCTGGTCTTGTAGTGCCGGCTTGGTTTGCTCGTGCCCTTGCATAGTGCTTTTTCTGCCGTCTGTGCTCTTCTTGTTGTGTCTGCTCTGCTGGTATCACGATGCGACGCTCAACCAACAGACAATGAAGCGGTAGCCTCTTCGCATCGTTGGCCTCGCCCTTTAGATACCCCAGGCGTTTCGTTTCTTGTCTCTTTTCCGTGTCTTTTGCCCCCTCTCAGTTCGATACCCATCGCCTCTTCCGTGAAGAAGGCAGTTCTGCGAGTCCGGGTCTGAATCATGGCTTCGCAATCGGCCTCTGGCGGTGCCAGCTTCTCGCTCTTCCCCAACCCCAACTTCTCCAAGCCTATGCCGCGCACCCAGACACCTCGATCCCGCCGTTCAGAATCCCGTGAACGTCGAGCAGTTACGCCACAGCAGCAACTGCAGGACAGTCGTGCTGGAACGCCGGGTGCTTCGTCTTCGCCGGTGCTTGCTCCTGTATCATCGCCTCAAACCGGCCGGCAGACGCCGCAGCAGAGGGCGCATACCCCATTGGACATGATCCATCCTTTGGAAGCAGTGTCAGAGGCGGCTCTAGATCATCAGCACCCTCCAGCGACTGCCAACATAGACGAGCAACCAGTTGATCGCCCCCGACTGACCATTGAAGTCCCTCGGCAAGCAAATGCTTCAATCTTGCCACCTCAAGTACTGGCAAGCGGGAGCAGTAACCCGCCGCAGAATTATATCGCCAAGCCTCTTCTATTATTCGACCAGCCACCATCGTTTGCACCGCCGCCAACAGCGCCGCCGGCAATGCGCTCCATGTTTCCAACATACAATCCTGATTTACCCCTTGATCAGCAAAACTACGGTCCAATCCAGATGAATCCACCTGGCATGCCTAGGGCTGTGGTCAGTCGCCAGAGCTACTTCGAAGATCCCGAGGCTGCATCTGAGCGTCCACCTGTCCGTAGTCCACCATTCAGAGTTCCTACTCGCCCTCAAAATCCTCCAATCATTCCTGCCATCAGCACTACCGAACAGCTTCAAGACCTTTGGAAAGTCACAAACGGCTGGCAAGCATCTGGTTCGGAAGGGCGCGTTTATTGCCTAAAGTTGACGCAGCAAAAAGATGCTCCTGTCTACACTCTTTCCTCCGCCTCCCAGCCTTTCTATAGCCTCCGCTTGGACCCTACATCTGCTTCGGCCTACGTGTCACTGAGCAGACACGACCCTAGCAAGATTTACAAGGCTCCCAAGTCAGCATCAGGCTCTCCCGCAAGCATTTTCAACGGTGTTCGAAGCGGCGGCAACCGAGCCTCAGACAACAAACATTGGCAGGAAGCATTAACTACAACACTCGAAGAAGAATCTCGTAAACACTCCCCAAATGACGGTCTTGCTGCCCTTCTTATGCCCTGCGCCGCGACAAGGATAGTCTTGGATAGGGCAGACGACCCAGTCACAGTTGCAGCTGCAGAGAGGGAGTGTGGCAGACTTGTATGGGACGACGATAGTGCAAGCCACTATCTAGTACATCCTGCCCTGGCAACGCCATTCTGCGTTACCGTTGAAAACTGCGCTGCCTGGTCTCGTGTCGAATACACGCTGGAACACCACGAATCACCACAGCATCTCGCCAAGCTCACGCGGGACGGCACCGGCACCGGGTGGCTCGAGATCGACACTGGTGTAGCGTCCAAAATCGAGTCATTCTACATTGTGGATGTGGCCGTTACCGCACTGCTTCTTGTGGCTGCCATGGAAGACAGGAACTCACCACACACCGTCATCGAGGCATTCGAAGCACCACCAGTACCGGAACCTCCCAGGCAATCAAGGAGTCTGAGCAGTGCACTGAGCCGACACCGCGACGATGACGGCAGCAAAAAGAGTAAAAAAGACAAGAAAGACAAGAAGCGCCAGAGAATGGAGCAGTTCGAAATTGACATTGAAAGCCAGGACGATAGTTTAGGCAAGGGGAGCAAAAAGGCCGAAGCCGAAGATAAACTGCCCTTCCTAATACGAGCCATTGTGAAACTGGCAAAGGGGCTATTCAACTGTTTTATATGGATTCTTACAATTGGCTTTGCATGCGTTAAAGGAGTATTCAAGGTTTTTTATAAATGCGTGGGATCTAAATATTAATACGACGGCATATATGATGATTTAATGATGACAATGAGCAATCAACCGATTTAATTTGGCGTATTTGTGACCACCTGTAGATGGCCCAAATTTACTGTTCAAGAGTGTGAAGATGATTTTTATATCCAAGCGTACTTGGAGAGATTTATTTCATTTTGGAGTAAGTGACGAGAAGCTATAAGTCAGTCTCGTTGAAACGAAACGCGAAAACCAAGCAAATTCCTTTTTTAACCCATGCTCTATAGGCTCCAATAGCCATTCCATCACCATGAACAGATTCGAATATTCTAGCCCAAACATATTATAACAGCGCTCATGATCGAAAAGCACTCTTCACCTTCACTCCCACAAGACCCTTTACCATTGTATATTTTCCCCTTTCTACCTCTTCCTTTGTCTCACCATAATCTTCTTCCCCCTCCTCGTCGTGCCGCCCGACGTCGCCGTCTTGGCCGTCTTGGCCTGCTGGACCTCGAGCTTGCTCTCGGCCGTCATCAGCGCCTTGACCTTTTTGCGCGAGTGCTCCAGCTTGCGCTTCAGCTCGCGGAGGTTTTCCGCCCTGTCGAATGCGTCGTTCTGGTCCTCCCTCTTCTCGGGCTTCTTGTCCTCGTCGATTTCTATGATTTCCTCTCGCTCGGCCTCATCGTCTGCGAAGACGATTTTTCGGGGCGCGCTTGTCCGCCGTCTTTTAGATGCACCAGAGTCGTAGTCGTCAAAGTCATCATCGTCTTCGTCGTCGTCGTCTTCCTCGGCCAATTGATCCAGTCCCTTCATCAAGACAAACTGCTCTTCCAATCTCGCTAGCTCTTTGACGGCGACCTGCTTCATCGTCCTTACGTATCCCAAGTCCTGTGTCTTCAACAGCCGCACCGTGTCCATGTCCAGGTCCCTGTTTCCGCGATCGCCCTCGACTCGGCCGTTCCAGGTCTTGCCAGTCTTGATTTTCGAGCCGGGGCCCTTGCGCGACATCATGCCAAAGTAGAATTCATCTTCGTTGCGGTCGGCAGCCCTTTCTCGGAGAGCCTTGAGCTGCTTCTTCTTCTGGTTGTAGTCCTTGGCACGTAGAGAGTAGTCCTATGAAAATTCCCATTAGTGAAAAAATCCCACAAAAAGGACTGTATGAGTTGTTTCAAGGATCAAAGAGTCCGAACAATCGTCTCGTACCTTGTGCTTCTCGAGAAGACCGAGGCGCTTGCGCTCGAGGGGCTGCGCACGCTCCTTGTGGTTGCGCCGCTGAATTGAATTTCGCAAAGACGACATTTTTTCGATGGCTCTGTGCTGATTTTAAGAGAACGAAAAGAGCTCCTAGATGTTCTGGTTGTGAAGGCGTCGCTACAGTATCAAAGAAAGTTGGTTCTTGGAGGTGGAAGAGCGGCAGAATTTTTGGGATTTTTGGCGGTGAGAGCGGACGTGGCTAGCGCTTTATCCCACTCGGCGCTAATGGGTGCCTTGTGGAACAGCGGACAATAAATTGACAAAACATGCACGTTCCAAAAGATCTAGAAATATTCATTTTTCTTTATTAATTCGTAATATTGAGTGTAAATATCTGTTGTCTATGTTGGAGTGTAATTGGGCATCTATTATACAAAAAAATTTGTGCAGCTACTATCATACAGCCCACTTACACGATGGACTGGCTCATCAACTGTCTAAATCAGCCATTTAAGCACACCCTCCCTAACAGTCCTGAGGTTCTTTGCAGTGAAACGGCCTTCTATCATCTTATGAGGACTTTGAGTGAAGTTGTAGGCCATACGGGGCAAGTTGCTCATTGCTGAGCTTGCTGGGTGACTGCACAAAAGGATCTTCTCCCTTCATCGTCTTGGGAAACGCAATGACATCTCGAACAGTTGGTGTGCCAGTCATCAGAGCAGTAAGACGATCGAATCCGAGCGCAAACCCGGCATGAGGCGGGCATCCTGAGCGGAGAGCCTCAAACAGATGAGCAAAATCCTTGATCCTCTTATCGGTCATCTTCAAAACGTCTCGCATGATAAAGTCTTGGACATCGGCAATGTGGTTACGCACGCTGCCTCCGCCAATTTCGACACCGTTGAGAACCAAGTCGTATGCAGCGCTCTTTGCTTCTAGCGGATCGGTGAAGAGCAATTCTAGATCTTTCTGAGAGAGGGGCGCTGTGAAGGGGTGGTGAGCAGCGGCAATTCCCGCCGCGCCCTCTTGGCCTGGCTCGCCCTCTTCAACCGGCTTGAACATGGGAAACTCTGTCACCCAAGCAAACTGAAGCGATCCTGGCTCGCCGAGTCGTGGTGTCTCCATATAACCTGCATCGATAAGTGACTTCCATAGCAGGTTTCGAATGTCTCCAATCTTTGTTGAGCCAGAGTAGTATTGTCCGGCGGGCTTCTCGCGAGCCTGGAAAACAACGAGATCTCCGTCATTGAGGCCCTTCTTCTCTGAGAGCAGCTCTAAAACGCCTTCGTATTCAAAGCCTAGTGAAGAGAATCCGCACAGCGGTTTGCTAGAATCATAAACAAGAATTTGAGGTTTGCCGTCGGGATTTTTCCCTAGAGAAGCGGGGAGCTCGTCCATAAACTTAACCATAAACTTTTGCGCTTCCGATGGAGAGCAATCATTCAGCGGGAGAGCAAAAGCTTCTATAAGAGGATCGGACATGTGGGTTATCATGCTAACGAAGTGTTGGAAAGGGTCAAGATTGGGAAGGGCATGTATCTGCATGGCGTTAGCTTTATGGTCCCATGAAATCGCCGGATATCCTTACCCTTAGAGGAATACGAAGATCTGGTTTGTCGGAGCCATAGGCAGCAATGCTATCTGCAAAGGTAATGTTTGTAAACTGGTGGGCAACAGGCTGGTCTGCAGGTGGAGGAGTGGCAGGTATATCGGCAACAACAGGGACCACTTCCCCTCGAATCTCCTTGTAGCTACGTGCTGGCTGCAGAGCAGTCAGAGCTGCCAGGACAATATCATTGATGTCCTTTTGCACCGTCTCAGCACCGGCGAAAGCCCATTCCATGTCAAGCTGGCCAAAGCAGTCAGCACCAGGCCTCGTACTGTATTGGTATTCGTCTTACCTGTGAGAATTCTGGTTGTCGGTCAGCCCGAGAATCTTCATCACGATAGCATCGTGCCCACTGCATATAGCGCATGATACCACTGGCCATAAGGACCTGTTTATACTGCTGTGGGCTTTGGCTTAGAGCATAGGCAGTGCCTTTCTGTCGTGTAGGAACAAGAAATTCTCTGGCTCCTTCTGGCGTGGACTTAAACAAGGTTGGGGTCTCTATATCCGTAAAACCCTTTTCAAGCAAGCTTTGGTTGAGCATTCCTTTCAGCCATGATCTGAATTGGAGTCTGGCTTGCAGTTCTGGGTGATATTTAATCTGGAGATGCCTCTTTGTCGGAGGAAACTGGACTTCGGGTGTCACTATGAGATTCTTTGGGACGCTATTCAACGCACGTATGCTATCAAGATAGACTGTCTTTTTTGATGAGCCGTCGCTGATATTTGACTCGGCCACCCCTGCGGCTTCATGTTGCTTTATGCGAATGAGAACGGGGCTGAAAGCGGGAACTTGGCGAAAATCATCATGAGCCTTGCCATCTCTCTCTGCACTGGAGCAGATCTGAATGACTTCGCCCGACGGTATGGTGAGATCTGCGAATGAAAGATGCTTTGAGACATTACGGCTCTTGCCTAACAGCCCCACGTAAATGTCCTCTGAGTGAAGACCAAGTAACTCATCATTAGCCTGGTCTATTTGTTGTCAGATATTTTGTTACAAAAGAAAGCAACCAGCGTCGAGAGTCGCCTACATTTGTTCCAGAGATCTAATAAACTGGCCCTCTGTGCTGAGCTTCCCGCCTCATCTTTGGCAGCCTGTGAGTAAAATCGGCTGTTTCTGTAAATCACCTGTCGAGGAACGGAAGCAAAGTTGCTGGCACGAGCACAACGACGCAATGATAGGCCGCGGGAGCCGACAAGAGGCCCCATTGCCTAATATCAAGCTCGGATGATCATTCAATTATAAAAACAATGAGTGCACAAGGAAACATGACATGGCTGATAAGATAAAAGTCGAAGACGGGTCTCTGTCGAGAGGTGCTCAATCACCCGATAAATATCCGGGTGCCCCACGCTCAGCGCCGAACCTTTAAATTTCTGCCAACGCTGGGGCTGAACTTTTTTCTTCTTCTTTTCTTCTCTATCCTTCCATTCAAATAAACGTATGATCTCCCAAATTTGCAAACCTCTCCGGCCTGAACCATTACTAACTCGATATTTGCAGGTGATGAGACTCCGTGCCAAAAATGATGCTGAGCCGCTTTCCTGACCTCTCAACACTCTTCCTTCGGGGCTTCAGGGTTTGGGGGTGATGGAGGGCTGGTTCCATGAAATAGGCGTTTGACACACCGACCTTGTTTTGCATCGAACGCGATGAAAAAAACCTCTGACTTATGACGAATGGAAGGTTTTTCTTGATCGCAAAGTTTTTTTTCTTTTTGACTCTGTTAAAATTTACATACACCTCGTTTTTCTCTTTTCTTCCCTCGTTGATCCTGCAGCTTCCCCTACCTACATGTATGCATTTTGCGACTCGTGTACGATAGTGTATTATCTAATTAGTACGGAGTTCGTATAATAAAACCCGCGGAACTCGGTACCTTAATTTGCTACTGAAAATCACGAATGTCTGTGCTCTATAAAATTACCTCCCTCTTGGCAAAGAGACGGGAAGCAATGACTGTAAATGCGCCGCGGCATTGCATGCTTAGATAACTGTAGCGCCCCGGCTGCATCTACTGATAAAAGCTCCCGGCATGCCGCCAATTTATGCACATCGCGCCAAGCGTCCAATTCCCCCAACTTGCCTTATCCATCAAAAAGTCAATTGCATCTGCCGTTAGCGAGTGACTTGCGCTGCTCGCCCAGCCACCGCCATTCCGCAGCTTCCGCCGCCCACGTGCAGCCTCGCTCGCGGTATCGCCATAACTTCACCCCCCAGCGCCTCACCTGCTAGTGCCCAGTAGCAAGTGAGCAACCGCCATCATCCTCCCACCAAACGAAACAAACCCGCGCCAGCTCCGCCCGGCTGCCGGTTCGGCTGAACTCCGTCCTGTCGCTGTCGCCCAACTTTCTTATCCATCGACCTGACGATTGTCGCGCAGGCCTGCGAGCCCGAAGAATCTCGAGTACCAGCCCCAGACGCAGTTTGCAGCCATGAGCTCCTTCGAGAAGTCCGTCAAGGGGGCGACCAAGATCAAGGTGAGGACGATTCCAGCGTTGGGCAGCAACGGCGATGACGATGGCAATGTCATCTGAGGCTATATGGGGCATCTGTCCGTCTCGGGCTGCAGACTGGCAAGGCACGCCAGACCAACCAGATCGCTAACCGCTGCTCGTGTCTATGCAGAATGCGCCCCCCAAGACGAAGTATATCGAGCACATCCTAGTTGGCACTCACTCCGGCGAGGCTGGCATCGCCGAGGTCCTCCGCGCGCTCCAGAACCGACTGCACGACTCAACATGGACCGTCGTCTTCAAGAGCTTGATGACGGTCCACCTCATGATCCGTGAGGGGTCTCCAGAGGCTACGCTTGCTTATCTGTCTCGGCACCGTAACATGCTGGCCATTAGCAACTTTGCAGATGGTCCGTCCCTACCACAACGATGAGAAGCTACAGAATGCAATGGCGGACTGACACTCTACATAGCCCAGACCCAAGGCCGAAACATCCGTCATTATGCGAATTACCTCATCGAGCGAGTGCGCGCGTATCGCGATACCAAGACTGACTGGGTCCGCGCCCCAGAATCGCGACTAGAAAGACTCACGGTTGAGAAGGGGCTGCTGCGAGAGACAGAGGTGGTTCAACACCAGATAACAGCGTTGTTGAAATGCGACGTGCGTGATATTCCCAAGCCCTCTCTTTTCTTGAAGATGAATGCGAAGCTTACCCCTCCTACAGCTGCTCGACCAGGAACCGGAGACCGAGATTACGATTGCCGTGTTTCGGTTGCTGGTCCTCGACCTCTTGCCTCTGTTCCAAGTCTTGAACCAGGGCCTCATCAATATTCTTGGTTAGCTATAAGACGCCCCGTATTTTCATTCACCACGCCTGTTCTAACAATAGCATAGGCCACTTTTTTGAGATGTCTAAGCCGGACGCCGATAGAGCTATGGAAATCTACCGGACCTTCACCAAGCATACTGATTATGTCGTCCAATATCTCAGCACCGCCAAGCAATGGCAACATCACACCCGAGTGGAAGTCCCCAAGCTAAAGCATGCGCCCGTCAACTTGGGCCGCCAGCTCGAGGAATATCTCAACGATCCTGATTTTGAGATTCACCGGAGACAGTACTTGGCGGAACAGGAGGCCAAGAAGGGAGGCAAAACACTAAAGTCCAAGTCCACCAAGAACGGAGTCGACTTCCCCAAGGCGCCCTCTCCTGCGGCCAACAACCCTTTCCCTTCTCCCGGCAACGCCAAGGCCCAGTCGAAGCCTCAAGCAAATAAGGGACCGGATCCTGATCTCATCGACTTCTTTGACTCGATTGAGCAGAACCAGATCCCGATGCAAGTCACCGCCGCCGCCCAGCAGCCTCCTCTTCAAATACCCATACAAACCCAGGGGCAAGACCTGGGCTTCCAGGGCCAGCCGGTTGGCTTAGGATTTCAACAAAACAGTTTTGTGCAGCAGCCTTCGGGATTTCCCCAGGGTAATGCTTTCCCGCAGCAGGATAATGGGTTTATGCAGCCCCCTGCACAGCTGCAGCCGACCATCACGGGCTTCAGTGGCTTTGGTCAAGATTTCCAGCCCAATGCTCTAGGTCCCATTCCTCAACAAGCGGCCCCCAATTTCCAGGTTCCTGTTCAACAACCTGTCGGTCTTCAGCCTACTGGTCTTCAGCCATCGCTCGCTGCTCCGCAGATGAATAACCCTTTCCGTCAGTCTATGCTAGTAGCGCAGCCAACGTCTTCATCTCAGCTGTCAACTCCAACGTCGAGCACGCCAACTCTCAACCGCCAATCTACGAATCCTTTTGCTCGGTCGACGAACTCTCCAGGCCAAAACACAAGTCCTTTCCAGGCTCAGCCCATGCAGCCCCAGCCCACGAGCACCAACCCCTTTGCTCGCAACGTTCCCGCCGAGACGCCGGTGCAGCAGCAGCAGCAGCAGTTCCCGGACCAGCAGCAACAATCTTCGTCGCTTGCTCCACAGGCAACTGGCGTTACCAATCCGTTCCGCCAGGGCGCTTTTGTGAACCACGCCACTGGCATGGGCTGGCAGCATAACGCGACTCCCATTGGTGGTGGTATTGACCATATTCAAACCGTGCCAGTATTTCCTCGCCCGGCGCAGCAGACACCCTGGCAGCAATAAACTAGGACTGAGATATACTCTGATTTCTGTTACTGCTCTTTTTTCTTGAATCATGTAAGCTCTTGCGATCTGGGAGTCTGGATTTCGTCATTCTTTTTTCATCGCTTTTCCTTATCATGGGTCATTGTTTGCTAGGGTTTTGCACCTTTTTATACTCCAAACATCGCATTATCCAGCGAGGCGTTTATTGGTTTTTATTTCTTTATTTCTGTTATATTCAATAGGGAGAGGAGGCAGGCCTGTGGATTATTCTTATTCTTATTAGTCAGAATTCTGGAGAAATCATGGTTCTTTAGTATGCAGATTCACACAGCTTAGTAGGATGAACGGACGTGGCGGCTGGCACTTGGAGAGAAGAACAAACATTATCGAAGGCGAAGATGATATGCAAAGGCTTAGGCAACTTTGGAATGAGCGAGACGGGCAGGTGGACGGGTAGTTTTTTCTGCGCGCGGTAGGGCAGGGTTTTTTCTTTTGGCGATACTGATGCAAAGAGTATGGTTCACAAACATTCTTGTTTTTTTTAATCAAGCTCTTTATGTATTCTCTAGCCTAATATTAACATGTCTGGTATTCATCATGAAGTAGAAAAAGAAAAGTATGAAAAGACGCCAGCCTCCCCTGAAAAAATTACCATCAAGATCGGATACTACTTATATACCTATGTCGTCCGATATGGTTTCCTCCTTGATGACGCCTGGAAAATGCAATTGGAAAACACGGATATGCCCTAAGAAGATACCAAAAGCAAAAAAAAAAGAAAAAAGAAAAAAACATTAGATAACTGAGAGTCCCCTCAGAATACATCATCCACGTCCATCTTCCCACCAACCGACACCGCCGCCGCAGCCTCCAAAGAGGCCGCCACCGTGGCATCTTCTCGGGTATCTTTATCATCCTCAATGAAGACTCCCAAGCCAGAAAAGGCTTCAAACAGCGCTCTCGTGAGGTACTCGTCCGAACTGTACCCGCCCACAATGTAATCTTCCTTTGTGCGCGTAATGTCGAGCCACTCGCTCTTGTACTGCGGCAACTTCTCGCGGGCCAAGTCGACCCTCTGTGGCGCCAGATCTAGGCCGCCAAACGGATCGTACGGCTTGTCGTCCGCCACGGGGGCTCGCTTGTCTCGCAGCCCGCGAATCGACAGGCCGCTGCCTCCCAGCGCCGCAACAGCATCCAGCGTCGCGTCGCGCTTCTGCTGTCCTCGCTTCTTGAGCAGCACCTTATCGACGGCCTCGGCGGCGTGTCCGAGCTCTGCGTTCTGCAAGGAGTTGAGCATCTCCTCGCGGAACCGAGCAGCATTGGCCTTTTCCTCGGCGTCCTCTTGCAGTTCTTGTATGCGGCGCTGGCGAGCGGCTTCTTGCTCCGCGGCGAGGCGCTTCTGCCGTGACTCGTCGGATTCGCGGGCGAGTTTGCGGTTGCGTTCGATTTCGGCCTTGTGCTGGGCCTCCCACTCGGCGAGCTGGACCTCTGCTTTTTTCCTGGCCTCGTCGCTTCCGTTGACGAGGTCGCCCGTGAGGCATTCCACCATGTAGAGATAGTCGTTGTACGCATCCAGGCTTTCAAAGTCGTCCTCGGCCTTGTTGAACACCGCCGCCACCCTCCTCCTGATGTCCACCTCCCGCTCGACGCCTAAGTCGCCAAAGAAGGCAGTCTTGAAGCCCCTCAGCCGCAGCGTCTTGTGGCATCCCGCATAGGGGCACTGGTTGGGACCGTCCTTGAAGATGCGCTCGACGCACGTCTTGCACATGCGGTGGTAGCACTCGGTATTGATGCGGAACTCCATGTCCTTGTTGAAGTAGCGGGTGGTTTTGCACACGGGACAGGCTTCGTCGTTGTCGACGGGCGGCAGCGGCGCGGAGATGAAGGCGGCGGAGGAGTTGTTGGAGGCGTGGCGCATCGAGATGGTGCTGGTGCCGCCTGGGCGAGACATTGTGCTGAAGATTGAAGGTGGATTGGGACTGTCAATGAAGGGGGAGAGATTGATTTGGAGATCTGGAGGTGAGAGCGGGCTCTGGAGTCGACTCGACCCCAGCGGCGATGGCGTTTGTCAAGCGCAATCAGTCGAATGAAGTCTTGCTCACAACTGCTGTGTTTATGATCTGAAGCAGTTTGATTGAATAGATAACAACTCAATTCGGCAATGACTCGTGATATGTAAGAGACAGAGACCGTGATTCCATCCAGGCCGACTTATTCATCCTAGCTGACCAAAGCCAGCGGATAGCTTTCCGCCCTTGCATCGCCGCCAAAAGCTCAGGGCGCCGCTAAACGTCAGAAGCCCAGCACGCCATTGGCTGCTTGCCTTCAGCCCGCCTAACGGACCACTGAGCCTCGCTGTTTTAGCGCATTTGCCCCTCCACGCTTAGCTGAACTTCCACCCGCGTCCATGGTCTGCCATGCGTTGGGTCCATTACCTAGAAGAGCTTCAACACCAAGAAAACTTGCAAGTTACACAACAAGCGGTTTTTTAGCCATGGCTGATAAAGGTAAAGACACTATGGTGCCCTCTCTGCCGCTAGCATGAGCTGCGCTGCAGCTTCTTCTGTGTCCTCTCCGTCTTGTGACGACGAAATAGCTAACCCAGCTGTCTCGATACTCCAGATCCCTCCCCCGCCGAAGACGCTGCCGCGCGCAAGAAGGAGGCCGAGGAGCAGGCTGCGCTGCCTTACAAATGGAGCCAGACCATCGGCGAGCTGGACCTCTCCTTCAACGTGCCCGGAAACTACAAATCAAGAGACCTCGTCGTCGATATCAAGAAGCTGTCTATTGTAGCGGGTGCCAAGGGACAAGAGCCCATCATCAAGGTACACAGCATTTCCTTTGTCTATAAATTTGACATGCGCCATTGTTTCTAGCCTTCATGCCACGCCTCTTTGTTTCTCCTCTTCCCTTTTTATACTTCAGCAAGGCTTGGCCACGTTATCTATATACGTATATACATTTACTCATATCGAACGTCACTGATAGGGCGACCTCCCCCATGCGATCCGCGTTGACGATTCGACTTGGACCCTGTCCACCAACCCCGACGGCACCAAGATTGTCGAGATCCACCTTGACAAGGTCAACAAGATGGAATGGTGGCCGCACGTCGTCACCAGCGCGCCCACCATCGATGTCACCAAGATCCAACCCGAAAACTCAAAGCTCTCTGACCTCGACGGCGAGACCAGGGGCATGGTTGAGAAGATGATGTTTGACCAGCGACAGAAGGAGCAAGGCCTGCCTTCATCAGACGAGCAGAAGAAGATGGATATCCTCAAGAAGTTCCAGGAGCAGCACCCGGAGATGGATTTTAGCAAGGCCAAGATCCAGTAAAAAAAAAAAAAAAATCAACACAAAGGGAGGGTATTTAAAATGGGGGGGAAAGATGAAATAATAATGAATAAATGATTGCATAAAAATAAGGGGGGTATCATCGTGATTCAAGTGCTATGGCAGCCCGCTCTAAGAATGAGTTAAAGTCTCTAACCTGTCTGAGAATCCCGCCTGTGAAGCTGGACGAGCTAGCCTGCTCCGACACGCGAGATACAAGCAGCTCGAGATTAGCCAGCTCGGCCTCCTTTTGAGCTGCGCGCGAAAGCTCTGGTGCCTCCCTGCCCTGCTCTACCGCAAGTTCTACATCATGCATAAGAGAGGATGCATCAAGACAATACTATAATACGTACTTTTGTTAGCATCCATGTTAGCCTTGCATAAACCTTTGCCTATCCTTACCTTTGATTCCCTAGTATCGGCTTCATGCTTGATTCTGATAGCATCCATCCGGAGAGCAACCTGCTCTCTCTCAGCTTTGATACGCATAATGTCCTCGCGCAAAGCCATCTTCTCCTTTTGCACATGCCGAAGCCGCTTGCGCAAGGAGTGCCAGTGATTCAAATGGATGGCCTAAAAACACATTTTCGTCAGTACTGCTTCAGATGATTTCAACAGATCATTGTCATTAGACATACATGCTGAAGGAACCGAGACTTGAGCTCTTCTCTGTAAGCCTCTATAGCTCGCGTCTTGATGCGATACTCCTTCTTTTTCGCCAAATCTTCCGCACTCGCAGACACCTCTTGAAGCTGCTCCAAGGTCGTAGAGATCACCTCGTCGCAAACCTGAGCGAATACGTCGATAACGCTTTCTCCTCCGTGGTTCATAAACGCCATCTCGTTCTGTAGCGGATCCAGATCGTCATCCTCGTTGCTGCGCTTCTTGAGGTTGACGAAACGCTGGACCGTGATTTCAATCATTCCACCGTCGCCTTCGCTCTGGTCGCTATGTCTTTTCTTTGTTCTTGCCTTCTTGGGCCGGGGCCAAGGCTCTTCGTTCCCATCATTGGCATCTTCTGGTTGTGCTTGGACTCGCTTCCTTGGTTTCACGGGTTTCGACTTAATAGTGGGTTGCTTCTGGATAGTCGGGCTCTTGCTGGGGCGTCCACGCTTTCGTTTAGGAGGAGTTGGTAGTACGGTGTCTTCAACTTCAGCTTCGTCCTCGGTTTCTTCCCCTCTTTCCAGCTCAGGATCAGACCCCGGCTCAGGTTCCGGTTCTTGCTGTATTTCCGATTCTGGCTCGGGCTCCGATTCTTCTTGTATGTCCTCCAATGGCTGTGATCCTAATTCTGGAGACGGTTCTCGTGGTCTCCTTGTTCGTTTTGTCCTGAGAGGTTTCGGTGTTTCCTCTTCATCAGATTCCTTCGCGTTCTCCTGTTCCTGTTCTTGATCATCTTCCTCCCCCTCCTCCTCTTGTAACGTTGTGCTTTCTTCAATGACCAAATTAGAAGCCTCCATCAACTCATCTTCTTCTATTTCAGCTTGTTGGGGAAAGCCATCAGAAGACAGTTCATCGGCCAGGTTGCTCGCTTCTTGGCCATATACTGTCGCAGCTGATCTCCTTGATGAGGCTGCGTCACTACGGCGCAATTTATTCACGAGAGGAGATGAAGGCATGGGGATTCCATCATCCGAAGATATCACACCCATCAGCTTAATGCTAGAGCTCATGGTCTCGCTAACGGGCACGCGCCGCCGCTTTCCGCTTCCTGGCGCATCTGCAGGAGACTCTGCTACTTCTTCGATCGTCTTCTCGGATCGGCGCCCCGAAGGCGATTGCAACAGCGCAGCCGATATGGCACCGGGGTGTGGCGGCAGGTTTTCGAGCTCATCCTCGTCTTCTTCTATGATCATGGGAATGGTTGATCTTGCTGAGCTAGAGGGTTGTGTTATTCGGATTCTGCGAGCTCTAGGCGTAGGTTCATCCTCGTCCATCTCATCGAGATCCAGCACTGGTTCGCTTGGCGCATCTGGGAGTTCGCTCGACGGGTTTGCAGGTGGCTGACGTCGGACCCTCCGTCGTGTAGGGGTAGGGCTTAGTGCTTGCTCCGGAGACGTTGTAATTGCATTTTTGCCCAATTTCCTTCTTTTTGCCGAGGTAGTAGGGGAGTATTTGGCATTGGCGGCGGGACTAGAGGCTGATGCGACTGATGATGCAATGGCAAGGCCGGATATGTTGAGGCTGTTGATGTCGAGGCTGAAAGATTCGTCGTCCACGTTGGCTCGCCTATGAAGATATCAGCAACTTCCCTAGCATACCTATGTTTATTAAGAAGCTTACTGAGCACCGCGAAGACGCTCATTCAGGCGATCCGCTCGGTTTTGTCGTCCTGCGGTTGTGTTAGAATCGGCTTCGAGATGGCGGCGCAAGGAAGCATTTTTGAGAGCGACATGCCTGTAGCCATGGTAAAGGCAAGAGTGCAATTGCACTAGATAGCTTCTACATGTGGAAACTGGGAGGCGTTGATCAGGATAGTATTTTGTTCTTGAGCGAATATAATAAATATAGTAGTAGCTTGTGATTGTCGTGGGAAAGTTAAAAGTTGCGACACTCGCCGATGCAAATCTGAGAGGTACCGAGTCAAAGCGCCGAAAGCGGACTAGGGCGGCAGCTTGACGCGACTGCTTCGAGACACGCGTTGATGGGCTCTGTCGGGATGGTGGGGTTCGGGCATTTCGTAGGTTACAGCAACATGTCGCTTATAGAGAGCGTGGTGAGTGTTGGAATATGATTCTGTTTCGTCGCCTCGAACAACGGTGAAAGGATATTATTAATGCATAATTAGTAATGCATATATACGTTTTATCCTTTTGAGGAATCCGACATTCCCTTCCAGCTTCCCAGGTATCTGCCAGACTCGCCGTCCATATGCCTTTGACTTATACAGGCTGACAACTTCCTAAACGTTCAAACCATCAAACCGTTCCTATGATACATGCCAATAAAAAGAAAATATCAACGCCAACACTCATGCAATTCGTTATAACAACTACAAATCCTTCTGTGTCTCTGCCTCTTCTTCTGCCGGTGGCTTCTCAATGGCGACCCATTTCATTGCTTCATCATCGAAGCGATGGCTATATCATTCATCAGCGATGCCACTATGGAAAAGAAGAACTAGACTTTAGACTTACTTATGAAATTCTGTCTTTGACAATGCACTCTTCCCGTATTCAGCCTGCAGCATGTCCTGATAACGATAGGGGATCTTGCAAGGCACTCCCTCAAAAGTCGTGTCTCGTAGAGGAAAGACGTATGTATCCTGTGATATATTAGCCATGTGTGAACCACAAGAATCCATCCCGCATGTAGCAATGTGCCGTACTCGATACTCATGGCCATATTTGTCGTATAAAACGCCCTCTCCTTCTTCATGATCCAAGTTATATCTCGCTGCAGTAATGTCGATGTAGAGTCCATTCTGCACATCAATCCATCGGCCATCAATGACATTGAGGGTGTCGTCTTGTTCTCGGTGCTTAAAGTAAGGGTTGATCTCAAGCTGAAAAAGGCGGCCCTCTTCCATGTCGCCGTACTTGTAATAGTATGTAGTCATGTTGTGATAAGCAGCAAGATAGTACATATCTGCCTCTGTAACTTGGACATCCGCATCATAGTCCCATGGCATAACCTTGAGATTGGGGATTAGTTTGTTGATCAAAATGGGGGAGAAAAAAAAACGAGTAGAGCAATAGTAAGAATTACCTTCTTCCCCCACCACCATCCGAGCAGAGTGCCATGCATCAACCATGTCTGAACACCCAAGTCTCTGAACGTTGCCAGATACGTCTGCACCAGGACCTTGATGGCCTCTCTCTGCTCAGGGCCTTCAAGCAGTCCGCGGGCGAACCGAGCATCATAGTGGACATCGAAGCTACCAAAGATGTGTTAGGCTTGCATTAGACTCGAAGGAGAAAAAAAAAAACAATAGCGCTGGCTGCAAAATCTTGATCAAGACACTCACGGAGCTTCGTCTGTAAGAGGTTTCTGTTAGCATGTACCTACACCACGCATGCTGAGAATACAGCGGCCGCCGCGTAAGCACACATCAAATCCACTCACAGAAGTATTTGGGTACGGTAGCCTTGCTGGGCTTTCCAGAGGGAGCAGCACTAATGGACCATGCTAACGCTGCCCATGTGGCTGTGAGGCTGATCGTCCAGGGCTTCATCTGGAGCGGATGTTGATAATCGTCAGTAGTGGCCGGCCACTCTTGTCTCCTCCAGAATCCCTTTACTTTTTCTCGACCGGCTACTGGCAGCTCTATAGAGCCTAAGTAGTCTTCTCATTGATCAATAAATACAGCCCTGGAGTGGAACTGGTGCTTTTTCCGCGCCGGCAAATCAATGCCGAGAAGGGGGACTAGGATGCGGCGGCCCTCGGGAGCGTAGATTGTGCGGCAGTAGGCCAAGTTGCATGGGCTGGACGCGCGTATGGACCCTATTTTGGTATCCTCAGAAGGCTGCAGAGGCGGTTCCAAGGCCCTATCGGTAAGGGAGACGTCATGCCCGTTGCTTCTGACTTGCTGCTTTTGCTCAGGAGAAACCGGAGATCGACGTGATTTCACCCTTTGATGTGCTGAAAATTTCCATGTACCACGACGGGTACGTGCACTTGTTGTAGTGACATCAGGGGACGCCGGCCTGGAATTCGAGACTGGAGCGTCTGAAAACGGGGCTTTAGAAGGCTATTGAGCCATAACCTGTTGCGCTAGCGAGCATCTACCGGCTCTGATTTACACTATTGCCCCATTGCAATCACTCGAAATTGAACGGTTTGCGTTTGGCTGGAGACGTCCTGTAACAGTGACAGCCAATGAGGCGTGTGTTGACCAACGATGCTTTCCCAGATTGGTACCTGCCTTTAGCAGCAGCGGGTTTGCGGGGGATTCAGACGATCAAAGATTCGCTCCAAGGCGCACGTGCGCTGTTGTTTCATGTTCCCTTTCATGCAAATGCGTGCGAGCACAGCAGCTTTGGGTGTCGGGATATCATGAAGCGGTAGCAGATGCACCGAGCAAAGATAGAAGCAGGTTTCTGAAACGTGAAATGCACACGCAAGCACACAGATTGCTGCATATCACCTTGCGCTACGTGTGTGTGCTCCGTATCCCCAACAATTTTGGATCAAGGCTACATCAATGCGGACTGTAGGTAGTCTGCGACATTAGAGATGTAACTCAAATATCACCCGTTTCTACGCAGTTTATAGTTTTGACCCCAGCCTCTTTTAAGTTTTCCTGTAAAAAGGAGATGAAAGCTTGAGCGTGGAAAATAATCCGGAAATGGCTGTAGTAGAACAGCCTCGAAACTATTGGTCTCCCTTTTCTTACTAAGATGTGTACCGTATTGATGCGTCTAACAAGGCATCGTCACTAAAGTGGGGGCGTACTGTGCTTCCAGCTTTACAAGCGTGGCCTGGGCCTGGTTCTGACGCAAGCTCGGCCTCAGCTCCACGTCGACAGCTTCATCGTATTCGACGAACAACAACAACAACAACAAAAGCGCTCTATTCGCGATCGCTGCGATCGTCCGACTGGCTTCGATGCCTGTGCTCTCATAATATCTATTGCTTCATTTCTTTTTCTTCCGTTGCTTATACCGCCACTTTCTGGCCATTCGACTCTAGAGCAGCGGCAAGGCTTGTGCTGCCGCGAGCCCGCATCATGGGAGCCTGGAATGTACGATGGGTCCCCGATGCTCGTCTCGAATGAAATACTAGGAGAAGCAAGCTAATCTTACGACCTAGATCTTCCGCATCTTGGGCGACTGCCTGCATATGCTCTCCAAGGGCATCCTCATCTTCTCCATCCATCGAAACCGTAGCGCCGAAGGAGTCTCCCTCATCACACAAGGGCTCTACGCCATCGTCTTCTGCTCGCGATACCTCGATCTGTTCTCAGAGCGCTCGGCATGGAACGCTATATTCAAAGTCACGTATATTGTTACGTCCTTCTACATCTTGGGTGTTATGCAATGGCTGTTCCCTCGGTCTCGAGAACGTGAGATCTCCTGGAAGCTGGGAGCTATTATTCTTGGAGGCTGTCTTGCTTTGTCTCCCTTTATCATGATGATTTTCGAAAGCAAGAGAAGATGGGGATTCCTGACTGTAGGTCTAAGCGCAATCAAGATGAGGAAGAGGGTGTTCATGCTAATCATCATTACAGTGGATGTGGGTTTTCTCTGAAATCCTCGAATCCGTCTGCGTTCTGCCCCAGCTGCTGCTGTTGAGGCAGACCACGGTTCCCACCGTCATCGATTCGTTCTACCTCCTGGCATTGGGCTCCTACCGGGCCATGTACTGCGTGAACTGGTTCGTGCGAGAAATGGACGTAAACGACCGCCCGCCCGATGCTATTGCCGTCATTTTCGGCATCATTCAGACTGCTTTATACATTGACTTTGCTTGGGTCTACTACACCAGACAGCGGGTTAAGCTCCGTGGCGGCGGTGTAGTTGACGCCGATGATTTGAACCGCGGATGGTTCCTGTACCGTATCTTTGGCAAGCATGCTGCGCCCAACGACGAAGAAGCCGGCCACGGCGACGCGGGCGGCGGCCGGGCGAGATGGGGATCTCGTGGTATCTCGGTCAGTGCCGACGATGGCGTATTGGAGTCGGAGAGAGACAATCGCGATCATCACGAGGGGCTCGATGCCGCGGTGGATCCTGATGCCAGGATGCACGACCCCGACGAGCTGGCCAAGGCCATGGATGACGACGATGACGACGAGGATACGCCACTGCGTGCTGGGAGCTCTTCTCATACGCACACACCACCAGGAATCCGAAGCGGAGATGAATGGGCCGATTAAAATAGGTCCATCTGCTTTCTTGGATATACCGTATCTCTTGACGAGCAGCAGTATAGGACTACAGGAACAATATCAACACTATAGTCTACGGGATGGATAACATACAACCTTTTGTATTTGTTCTACGCAAAATGTGATTTTGGGTACCCGCACTCCCTTTTTTGGTGCTTCAGTTGGGTTTGGTTATATGTATGGGAATCAAGGAGCAGCGAGAGGAAATTTATGGCCGGAAGAAGGTTGCTATATCTGAACTACGTATTCTAGTGGCTTGAATGTAAAACACTTTATGACCAAGGAACTTGACGCTTCGACAGTAAGAACGACTTTGAGCCGCGGACCGTGGGTTCATGTTACTAGCCGAAAGGAGATCCCCAGGGAATATGAACCCTCGGCTTCATGGCAGTGGAGTCGCGGGACTCGTCCCGAGAGTGCGGAGAAGCTGCACGCATTTCAGACTTAGCATTTCACTAGTAGCAGGCATGTGAACGTCGGATCACCTTTTCCAGAAGCAAAAAGTCACATTGCGCGGAAGAAAAACACTCGCGTGAAAATTGAAAACGCCGGGGACTTTTCGTCACCCCATATGTACACAATATTCAGGACGTGAAGAGCCCCCCTCCTTTTCCCTGAGAGACAAACAAAACCCCGAGAAGACCGATGCCCTCGAATTCAGTTCAAAAGTAGTCTGAACCTAAAGACGTGATTTTCCAACTACCGTACAGAACGCCTAGCAATACCCAAGTAAGATAAGACATGAAACGTAACAGTCGCCAAATATAAGCAATAATGCCAAACCGAGAAGCTTGAAAAGGCTGCTGAATAATAATAAAGAAATAGTAAAACGTAGTTCAAAGGGACCTCCTCTTTAAAGATTAAGCCATTACCGAGCGAAACGGCGCTCAAAGGCCTCGTAGAGCTTGGGGCTGATCTCATCGCTGCTCATGCCCTCGACCTCGAGCAAGACGCCCTTCTTGGCGTAGTGGTTGAGCAGCGGCTCGCTGTTCTCCTGGAACTTCTGGAAGCGTGCGCGGTACGTCTCTTCGTTGTCGTCCGGGCGCTGGGTGAGGGGCTCTCCGGTGACGTCGTCGCGGCCAGGAACGCGGGGCCTGTTGAAGGTTGTGTTGTACACGCGGCCGGAAGGCTCGTGCACCCAGCGGCCGGCGATGCGCTCGAGAATGACGGAGAACGGGGTCTGGATGGAAACGACCAGGTTCATAGGGACGATCTTGTCAAGCGTAACGGCCTGGGGGACGGTTCGGGGGTAGCCATCCAGCATAAAGGACGCAGAAGGATCCTCGGAAGCCTGTGGAACGGCGTGCTCATCGAGATGGAAAGACATGGGGTTGAAATGATCCATGGAAGAAGAGGAGCTGAAGGAGCCATCGGTGGAGGTTGCTTCGGCGGAGAGTGTCATGACCGGAGGGCGACCGCCGTAAAGCCAGCCCCGAGATCGAAGCTCTCCTGAGATGAGACGAAGCATCAAGTCGTCAGCGACCAGGCCTCCGGCTTTGATGGTGTTTTCAGCCATGATACCTGAGAGGGAAATGGTTAGCTACCAGCAGTATTTGGATAGAAAGTGAAACACCTACCGAGAGGCGTCCTGTTCTTGACATTGTGGCGGAGAAGGTCGCCCGTGCTGATGGCCTTGAGCTGAGGGAAGCGCTTCAACAGCCTGTCGCTCTGCGTCCCCTTGCCCACGCCTGGCGCGCCAAATAGAATTACTCGAGCTGCTCTCCGGAGTTGCATTTCTAGGAAATTAATGACGATTTTATTGTGCCTACGGTGAGACGAAATTGGAACCGACGCCGCGGATATGGCTTTAGAGGTCGAGGTATCAAAATCAGTTGTGGTGTTGCCTGCGTAAGCAACTCCGAAGACGGCCTGACCAAGGCAAAAGGGTAAAAACCGGGAAAAATTCTTTACGCAGAAGAGCAAAAGTTGAACAGACTCAGAGCCTTGAAGTAAGACGAATGGATGTAAAACAAGCTGCCTACCACAGACATGGAATGAAGGGATATTAGATGTATATATATAAGACTGGTGACCAAGCAGAGAGCAAAACGGGGGGATGGAGATTGAGTGAGCGCGAGGGAAGGACGTGTTAATAATGTTGAGTGAGTTGTCGATAAAGACCCGGTCCTGCCATGGCGGGACGGGCGGGGGTCCAGCAGCATGTGGGAACCGAAGAAGCGCCGCACGGTGGCTGGCGGTGCTGCAGAGGCCGCGACGGACAGTGCGGCAACGTTTGACGGCACGTTGTGGGCAGCCAACAGATGGTGGGATGAATTGCTAGCAATCTAGGTAGGTATCGCAGAAAGTGGAAATCAGCCCAGCCCAGCCTTGGTTGAGAGCCACAGAGCTTAGCTCCAAACTCCGGACGGGGACACACAAGCAATGTGCCCTGCGACAGCGCCGAAAGCGAACCCGCTGACGGGGCTCGGAGGCTTTTTTTCTCGCCCTGGACCTTGCAACGACTGAACGCGGCAGCACGCGGCGGGGAAACCACAGGCGCTGCCGCAACGTGCGCTGATGGGGAGGGGTCCCCGGGCAGTGGGCGCTACCAGCTGCTAATAGCCGGCGTCTGCCTGTTCTCGATGCGCCGATTCTTGGGCCAGCGGTCGGCTCAACAAAGCTTTGGGGCGGGTCTCTCGCCCGGGTCGCAAATCAACCGCCAGCTGTAGTACCTTGGTATGATTATTTGCGCGACGAAACTTTCCGTCACGTCATTTTATCCGCAGGGACAATCTGATTCAAAAGCAGTAATTACCAGAGAGACGCTGTTCTACTAAGCTGTGCGGACAATTCGGTCCGCGGCGGTCCGAGCCCAAAAGGGGAAAAAAAATCCATTGGATCTGTTGTAGAGGATGTGATGTGATGCTTGTGAGATCCCACTTCTACTGCTTAGTGTTGTGGTGGTATAAAGACAACGAGGGTGCCCGTGCTTGCTGTTCGTCGGCAGAGTCTATGACTTCGGAAGAAAAATGGGCTTCTGCAGCTCAACATTGGAGTCTTTGCAGCGTGGCAATTGGCCCGTTCACATGTCGTCTGGGGGACAGTCGTGTTTCACTTTTGGGCTCCGGCGATGAGTCGGGCCACGATGGCAGCATTTTCCGAGCAATCTCCAGCAAAGAACGAGAGATGCCCGACATCATTTGATTCTTAGGTATGCGAGCTGCATGTGCTGTGGAGGATTGAGAATAGCAACCAGGAGCATTAATAGGTGTCAAATGTGCCCTATTGCCCCTTGCTGCGGATCGAGGTTCAGGCTATGACTTGGTCTGAACTCCTCATGCTGCTGCCGCCGTATAACACCCTGGTCCCCTTTTCTTACCATTTCATCTCCAACGATGGGATACATACTATTCCCTCATTTTCATTGTTTCACACTCTTGCACTGACTATATGTACATTGCCCGAGACGGTACATGCTCCTGTACTCCGGACAAAGCAGGCAAGGAAGCCCAACCCAGTCTGGGGAATAAGCCAGAGCCACATACAGCCCGATGATGAGTGTCGTGCATATCTCCCCACGGGTGACAGCGTCTGCCAACGGCTACCAGCATCTGCCATTCGTAGACCTGTAGAACGCTGCATGCTAGTAGCACAGACTGCGGCCTCACGTCGTCCATATCCACGACCGACAACGCAAGCAAACACACCACATGTCTTGCCAGCAAAGCATACTTTACACATTACACTTTTCCATTCCCCAAAGTCCGGCATGTCCGAGGCCGACACCAAATCAGCGCTCTGACATTATGTAATCAGGCCGTAACTCTCTGCAAGCCCGTCTCGCTCAGGCACTCAGGAGATATTACATCACGTGATCTCGTCTACCAGATGGCTTCAGCCCAACGGCTCCACCAAATCTGCCGCTGGAAACTCTGATCCAGCCTATGGCATGCCAGCGCGCGGCTTCTGACGTGTGGCGCACCAAACTCAGACTGGATCGTACTCTTGTAGACCCTGGCCTAGATCCGTTCGATATTCTTTCCCTTCATCATCCCTCCTATCCGCCACCTTTGACTGCAATTCACCCCCCCATTCTCTGTTCTGTATCTGTTGTTTCGCTTTCTCTCATTGTCGCTGCAATCAAAACGTCTGTTTGCCTTGGTCTGTGACTCGCACATCTGCTCGCAATGAGCGCTTCATCCAGCCTCGCCCGCAGGGCTATAGCTCGCAACCCCTTGCTTGGTCCATGTAAGTTGTGTTCCAAAGTCTCCTTTACAGACCGCCACGGTTATTGACTCCCTCCGAAGCAAGACATTTATCCAGAGGCGTCTCGCCAGCTCTCATCACCAGACATATTGCCCGACAGACCCAGATCCCTGCCTTGGCTCTACTGGTCCCATTGCGCCAATTGGGAACCGAGCCTCATCGACCGGATGCGCCGTCTGGACCGCCCCCAGGGTTCAATGCCGAGCAAGCTAAGAAGCCGCTGCCAAAGGACCCTTCGAATGCTGCTAAGAAATCGGATGCCGATGCAAAGACAAAGGATGGATCGGTGACAGCTGCGCAAGCCAAGGCCGATGCCTCAACAACGGAGCTTGCCACCAAGAATGTCGACAGCTCCCAGCAAAAGGATCTCGCAAAGAAAAAGGAGGCGGAAGTCAAATTGACGACCTGGCAAAAAGTTAAGAAAGAAGCCCAGCATTACTGGGATGGAACAAAGCTCCTTGGTACAGAGATTCGTATCAGCTGGAGGCTAGCACTCAAGATGGCTGCCGGCTACGAGCTTACCCGCAGGGAAAATAAGCAGCTCCAGCGCACTGTGAAAGACTTGGGCCGGCTCGTCCCCTTCTCCGTCTTCATCATTGTCCCCCTGGGTGAAGCTCTGCTGCCTCTGGCCCTCAAGCTCTTTCCCAATATGCTCCCCAGCACGTTTGAGGGTCAAAAGTCCAAGGAGGCAAAAGCTACTCTGTTGCGATCCACGAGGAAGGAGGTCAGCGGCTTTATCCGCCAGACGTTGAAAGAGTCCGGCCTTCCCCTGAGCCAGGCGACAGCTCAGAAGGAAGAGTTTGCCAAGTTCTTCCGCAAGGTCAGAGCTACTGGAGAAGCGCCCACTGACCAGGACGTTATCAAGGTGTGCAAGGTCTTCCGCGATGACATGACTCTGGATAACCTGTCGCGGCCCCAACTGGTGTCCATGTGCCGCTACATGGGTCTCAACACCTTTGGCACAGACGCCATGCTGCGATACCAGATCCGCCATCGCATGCGTCAAATCAAGCGCGATGATAAGGCTATCGCCTATGAGGGCATTGACAGTCTGACCGTTGCAGAGTTGCAGCTGGCGTGCGCCGCCCGCGGTATTCGCACACACAGCGTGTCCCCTGCTAGGATGAGGGCTGATCTGCAGACTTGGCTAAACTTGCGTCTCAAGGAGGGCGTTCCCTCTACGCTGCTGGTCCTGAGCAATGCTTACATGTACGGCCAAGGATCCGGCGAGGGCTCGAGCCAGATTGAGGCTCTTGTTGGTGTTCTCTCCTCCATCCCTGAGGAGCTCTTCCATGAGATTGAGCTGGAAGTCCACAACGCTGAGGGCGCCGCTACCAACAAGCAGCGTCTCGAAGTCGTCAAGGAGCAGCAGGATCTCATTGAAGAGGAAGAGATGCAGAACAAGGAGAGCCAGACAACAGGCTTTGCTACTCCCCGTGATGTCGATGACATTGACGAGAAGGAAGAGCGAGAAGCGTCGGCCGCCAAGAGTGGCTTAGAGGCGAAGCCAGCCGGCGAGATGGTTGATGCCGAAATGGAGCAAATTAATGTCATTGAGGCTGAGAAGAAGGCCAATGCCCAGGAGAAGAAATAATGACAAATCTTAAAACGACAAAGATGTAAAAAAAAAGGAAAAGAAAACAAAAAGGAATTCATAAAGGAGGCGAACCCACGGCGTTGCTATAGCGCCGGCAGTCAAACGACTTGTTATTCTCATTTCATATGTACACAATGGGCTTATTACAGCATACCCGAATGGATAAGGGGTCATGTTACTATATAAACTAACAATAAGCTGGATGATGCAAACATGGAAACTTATTTGGGCGGCGGGCGGCATAGACATCTCGACACAATCAGGAAACAACAAATAGACTACGCATATGATTATAATTGCTTACTACCATGTGCTTGATCTTGCTGTATGCTATGTGATATATTCCTTATAAACAGGACAGACGTATTGCCGCCGAGCAAATGTTAAAGTGGTGGTTTATAATACTGAGCATGTGCAAGTGAAGCACCAGCATCGTAAAATAGCCAGAAAAGCTGCCGCCAATCGTCGGCGGTTGGCCACGAGGCTGTTGCGTCATCGTGGCCCACGCAGGTACCAGCTTGGAAGGCAGCGTCGAGCAGGTACCAAAACCGGGCGACAGAAACGGAAGACGGTGCTTCATATTATGCGCAGACAACGGGGAAAGATATTCGCAACTTCATATCTTATCAAAGAAGCATTGACATCAAATCCCCTACATTTGATCCTTTCGGCAACAGTGTCTTGACTTTGCGGCTGCTGTTATGCGCATTTCGCAAATCCCATCCCGCGTATGTACCTGAGACGCCTGTGGAACCAGGTGCATGTAGGTACCTGCTAATTGCGTGCGGCCTTCACACAGCCTCAAGTCATTCCAGCCAACTGGCAACGCCTCTTCGCTAGCCTCGGAATTTACGTCGCTCATCCTAAACTCTCAACTCTCAGCGTTTTACTCACAGCCTTCCCTCGCCATTATTCGACCGTAGCCGCGCCGCTTCAAGGTCGAGAGCGCCTCGATCCAATTGTCGCATCTCCGCTCGGCATCTCTCCAGACTCACAGCCTCAGCTGCCGTCATCCCATCAACCATCACTACTCAGCCAAGCTCTCCGCCGATGCTCCGACCATGACGAGCCCTCAAGACAACGACCAAGACGACTTCTCCAACGTCACCTGGAGCGAACATGTACACGAGCAGGCAGCGCGCTCTGCAGCTGTCGCCGCCGCCGAGGGCCCCGGACATCCCATAGAGGAGGTTGGAAACAGCTCGGCGAATGCCCTCGGCCGCGAGAAGCTCGAATGCACCGTTGGGTCGCCCATCAAGGAGAATGACGGCACCAAGGATGCTTTTGTGTCATATCTCGTCACCACTCACGTACGTCCAGCTGATATATGATTGCAAACAACGACTTGCTTGTGGCTCTTCTCTTATTCTCTCCCTTCTTACCCCGCCTTGAAGCTGTCGCAAGGCGATGCTCTACTGGAGGCTGCTGGCTAACACATCATGCAACATGGCCTTAGTCTACCTTCCCATCCTTCCAAAAAGAAGTCACAACGGTGAGGAGGCGCTTCACAGACTTCGCTTTTCTGTTTAAGCAGCTCATGCGAGACTACCCCGCCTGCGCCGTCCCGCCAATCCCGGACAAGCAGCGCATGGAATATGTCCGTGGCGATCGCTTCGGTAACGACTTTACTTCACGGCGCGCCCACTCGCTGCAGCGGTTCTTAAACCGCCTGTCGCTCCACCCAGTGCTGCGCAGGAGCACCATCCTGCACAGCTTCCTCGAAAGTCCCGACTGGAATGCGACGGTCAAGAGCCGCACAACTCGTGGCAGCATAGCGAGTGATCCCGGCGGCTCCAGCGGCGTTTTCGACAACTTTGCCGATACCTTTATCAACGCTTTCACCAAAGTCCACCAGCCTGACAGACGGTTCCTCGAGGTCAAGGAGAAGAGCGACAAGCTTGATGAAGACCTTGGCCACATCGAAAAGGTAATTGCCCGCGTGGCTCGCCGAGAAGGGGACCTGGAAACCGATCTCCGGGATCTGGCGGAGCAATTCCAGAAACTCATTACCCTTGAGCCTGGTATCGAGTCGGCTGTCCACGCCTTTGCTGCTTCCATCGAAGATACGGCACAACACCTTCACCAGTTGAAGGATGTGACAGATCAGGACTATCTTGGATCGCTTCGCGACATGCAGGCCTTCTCCCTCGCGCTCAAGAACCTTCTCAAAGCCCGAGAGCAGAAGCAGCTTGACTACGAACAGCTGACCGAGTATCTCAACAAATCCACTTCCGAGCGCGATTCTTTGCGCTCCGGCCATGGCGCACCCAGCGGCCCAGGTGGCTTCATCCGCGCCAAGATCGAGGACGTCCGCGGAGTGGATCACGAACAGGCCCGGCGAGAGCGCACCAGAAAGCTGGAACTGCGGGTCGAAGAGCTTAGCACCGAGGTCGAAAACGCCCGTGAAACCAGCCATCGGTTCGACGACGAGGTGATTCGCGAAGTTGCTGACTTTGAGCGCATCAAGCGCATCGAGATGAAGGCCCAGCTTGGCGGCCTGGCGGATGCTCATGTCAAGTTTTACGGCGACGTCGCCGAGCTGTGGGAGCAATATGTCATGGAGATGGAGAAGGAGGGCGTTGTTCCCATAGCATGAGACTGAGCTAAAAAAGATGTGGTTTATTTACGTGATATTGATGACAACCTATTTGCAGCGGTTCTTTTTTTTTTTGTCTTTCTTATTTTCTGTTTCATTTTCCACGTAAAAAAGAGGAAAGGGAAGGAGTGTGGTATAGGAACTGGTGTTGAGGTATGCACGGGCTTATACATTCTTGTTTGTTTGGAAGGGGGCTTAGAAATAATAATGACACAGATATTTAATACAAGGTATCAACTTACTTTCCGCGCCTACGAAGCATCTTGTCAAAAGAATATATGGCTTGGCAATAAGCAACTATTTTTCGAGCTTCTGATAGATATGAGAAGAGTGCAATGTGAGAATCGGAGGAACGAGATACAGTCGTTATGGGCTGCTCGTTGTCCAGCATGAACGTTCTTTTTGCATTCACAATTGCGGTTTCTATTCCTCTTGTGAATAACATCACACTTGCATGACAAGGCAATCAAAGTGTAATAGGTACATGAAGGCATGTGCACCCATCTAGGTACTAATATATTCATAATAAACGAGCCATGTCCCTCTTCTCAAGACAAAAACCACCCCATTCAAGCCAAACAGAGACCACGAAGAAATGATATACTTGTAAAATATACTCCGTCTAATGAATACCTAGTTTTCAAAATTCCTTTTTTTTTGTGCTTCAATTCAAAAAACCCACAGGGCAGAGAAGTGCTTCTCATCTATATTCAACTCGATAACCTCTGTTTCTCGTTACCATTACCGTCGTCATCATCGTCGCTCTCCTCGCCAACAACATAATGTTCCGGCTCGTCATCGGGATTGTGTCCCGCCAGCCGGTCAGCTGATCGATCTCTATACTCATCAAACTCGTCGTCGTCGTCGCTGCCGCCGGCAAAGGCATCGTAGAGCTCTCCACCGCGGGTGCGGCGTGTCTTCTTACCACCGTTGGCACCCTTCTCAGCACTGTTGAGACCCTCAGTCTCTTCTTCGTCGAGAAGTTCAAACTCGTAGTTGTTACGAGGGTTATTGCGGAGGCGGCGGCGGCGGGCAACCCATAGGTAGATACCCAAGCCACAGCAAAACGCAACAATCAGACCAAGGGCGGCGTAGATCCAGATCTTGGCCTTGTTTCCAAATGTCGGAAGCCAGGAGACCCATGAAGATGGGCTAGTCATGCTGGATGGCTGGGCAGATTCAGTCCCGGTTGCAGCCTCGTGCTCAGTATCTGATGGCTTGTCATCGGTAGAGGTCTCTTGGGGTTTGGTTGATGATTCTGTAGGCTGTGTCCCAGGTTTCGTTGGGCGCACAGGATGGTCTGTAGGGTTGGTGGTGACAACCGGCTTAGTTGTGCTTGGCTCCGCGATCGATTTGGTAGAGGCCACTCCCGAAACGGTGGACTGGATCACGTCATGGTCGGCATCTTCGTCTTCCGACGGCATCGGTAGGGCCTTGGCCTGGCTAGCATCAATGCTCTCGCCCCAAAGCTTCAAGTGCCAGTCGATGAATTTGCCCTTTTCGTTGTTCACTTCCGTGTCTCGGACAATGACAGTCCAACGTCCAACGCCACTCTCGCCCCTGAAAGAAAATATTGTTAGCACCAGTGGTTTATCTTAACAATGCAGTAAAAGGAAAGTCAAAGTGGAAAACCTACCAATGGGCAACGGACATAAAAGTCCAGTCATCATAACCGCCTTTGACATTATCCTGTTTACGGGAAACGGAAATGTGGCTGATGACATTGTCAGGGCTGACCAAATCCACGCTCAGATCACCACGGCGAGTGTGTTCGACGTTCATGGTAACAGTGACGTGCTCTAGACGAGCTAGGTTGGCTTCTTTGAGCATATCGGCAGTTACATCAAAGGTCATTGCCAGTCCGTCGTTGCCCTCAGGAATGTCCTTTTTGACATGGAGCCAAGGAGAAAAGTACCAGGCCTGAGGCTTCACTTTCTGCCATGTTTTTGATTTCTCAACCAGACCGTAAGAGTCAACCTTGCCGTAACCGAAAGTGTGGCTGAATTGTCTCCCAGCAGAAGTGGTCTGCCACTCGGCGTCTGTCTCGTCCTCCAATTTGACAGCAGTATCCATGGCAAGATATTGCATGTCTCGCCAAGTCAGATCTGGGCGAACTTGCATGACCAGGGCAAAGATACCCGCCGCAAGCGGTGCCGCAGCCGATGTACCTCCATGAGCTGAATAGCAGGCATTTTCTCCAACATCAGTTGTGTGCTGTAAATGGTAAGTGACTAGAATCGGATTCGAAAGTAAAGGGGGAGAGAAAAGAGCTTACTATGCCATCGCCGCCACCACTACTGTAGGTAACAACGAGCAAGGCGGAGCAGTGTTCTGAGTAATACGGGTGTTGGCCAAGGCGATCGACCGCGCCGACCGTGATGCTGAAGATGGAGTTTGTATATCCGTCAAAATTGCAGTTGTCGCCGCTCGCGGCACCGTTACCACTTGCGAAGACGTAGATGGAACCAAGACCTCCTCGGCCTTCCTGAATGCCCTTGAGCATAGCTCGTCGGATCAGGACATCGGGAGCTTCCATGGATCTGCCATCGTCTGGAGGCCCCCA
Organism: Trichoderma sp. CBMAI-0020; assembly: GCA_030708095.1. Classification (NCBI taxonomy): domain Eukaryota; kingdom Fungi; phylum Ascomycota; class Sordariomycetes; order Hypocreales; family Hypocreaceae; genus Trichoderma; species Trichoderma sp. CBMAI-0020. Next base: position 4,369,517 of record JAJNCI010000001.1, read on the forward strand.
AGAACAGGAGTAGATCTGGTTGTCCTGGTATTTGTAGATCATGGCCTCGGCTTCATCTGCATCGCTGATAGGGCTGCTGAGAATTCGAATGCCGGCAATCTTGGAGTCGTAGGCAACGCCAAGACCGCACACGTCGTTTTTGACTGCAGAAATCTCGCCAGCGCATCTGGTGCCGTGTTTGTCGTCTGACAAGACCGGTTTGGGTTCAGGGTCGTTGTCGTTGAAATCCCAGGAGCCTTCTGCAAAATAGTTGTCCTTTAGGTCTCGGCTATACATATCCAGGCCATCGTCGATCACAGCGACCGTCGCATTCTTGCCAGTAATACCCTCGAGCCAGAGCCCAGTGACATTGACATCATGGCCGACCTGCACTGTATTGTATAGATGCCACTGCTCTGTGAAAGTCGGATCGCCGATGCCCAGGTCTCTCATAACATTTGACTGCGTGAGGACCGCCGAAGCGTCAGGCTTTTGATTTTGCGGCAGGCGGGGAAGCACGTTGTCCCTCGGTGGGATGACCCTCTTTTGCAGGCGACTGCGAGCCTCTTGCTTGGTTGTCAAGAGGACTCCGTCGAGGATGTCGTACCCGCCAAAGTCTCGTTTCCTCCTTTTGCGTTCTCGCACCTCATCTTTGACAATATCTCGGTCGTCCTTCTCGGCGCGGAATACGTGGTGGTCGGTCAGCTCTCCAAGCTGGCCCTCGTGCGTCAATCCAAGGCGAGCCGCAATATCGCTGGGTTGCGTTGATTGATCGAGGTGCAGAACATAGTAGTCGTTTTTGTTGTAATCTCTGGCAATTCTGGCAGCCTGCGTCACGGCCACCAGGCCAGCAAGCCCGAGCACAGAAGCGACTCTCATGGCGACGTAAAGAAGGCGAGGCGCTCACGGAGCTGCCGGCGCAAAGAAAGGGATGGGACGCGAGTTGAAAGGGAAAAAGTGGCTGAAGCTATGAACTCATGGAGCCCTCTTTTTTGGGGGGGGGGGTTGTTTTTGTTTATCTGTTTATAGGTCGACTGAAAGATTGTAAACACGATCTGCAAAATGCGTGTTAGTAATTAGCAAAGTAGAGTTGCAGGTCTGACTTTGGGATGACGAATGAATGGCAGCTCAGGAGTCGCAGTCGTCGCAACTCGCCACATTGGAGAAGCGACTCGGAACGGCACTCCCGACGCACCGCCTGCGCCGTCTTGCAGCACAGGTGGCCAATCACCAAAAAGATGCCGAATGCTGAAACTCACCCAGATATTTGGATCTGCAGTGCAATATGCCGCAGCCCTTTGGCTTGTCCCAGCTGCTGAAAAACAACCAGGAACCGAATCAGTAAAAGATATAAAGATGTGCAAACGAGAATCATGAAACGAATGGGAAAGCTGGAGATGCCAGTTGTCGTAACCGTTCTGTCGAAAACGCATTGAATAGAACACCAACTCGCTTGCGCAAGTACAGGTACAAGCAGTACCTCTCCCCTCGCTGCTGCTGCGGGCGCAAATCAAAGAGCGAGCGCCGTACCGCTACCAGCTTGCAAGTAGGGGGTCGCACTAGCAGGCTAGATGCCGCGCCACTAACGCAGCTTTAGCAGGTCGGTCTGGGCCACTGTCGAGATGCAGGCAGTGCAAGGGGCCTCTCACAGAGCGGATTTGCCTAAAGTGAAGCCTAGAGCAGCTGTAGCCGATACTTTTGGCATAGGCTCCTGCTTTTTATTGATTTTGCGGAGCAATAAACGACACTGCAGACCAGGACTATTGCCTGTCAATTAGGGAAGGACCCCATTTCAGGGTCTCGATTGAGAAGTTGAACTCGGACCCGAAGCAGTCTGAAGCTACATGTACCTTGCTCTTTATTTATTATAGTAACAACGTTGTCGCATTTGATGCTTGCTCTACAAGTATAAACTTTGGCACCACCATATAGCCATCACGTGCCGTCATTCTTCATCCAGAAGCATACAGGCTTAAGTCGTCAGCACTCTGTTCAAACCAGAAGAGCCACAGCGTAAGATCTAAAACTGTCTGCGGGCTGAGTTCTGCATATACCGCACGCACAAAATAACAACGTCCTGTCCTCTATAAATGCTACACTTTATCTTTGTTAATGGCAATAAGTATCTTATTCGTCAAGTCAAGCTCACTTCAATAGCGCCTCTTTCGAAGCGACAATAGACACCACAGCAAACAACACGGGCACGCTAGCTAAATATTCTCTGTAGCTTTCCAACCAACGCACCAGCAAACCTTCTCTTGCCACATTTTGTAACCACAGTGATCAGCTTTTCTGTTTCAGAAATTCATTTTTTTTTTTTTTTTTTTTTTTGTGAATTTGACTATACAATAACGCTTTGCAAAGATTGTCAAAGCTTAAGCTATACTGCAGCCACTACTATTCAACTATATATTCAGCCCTCTCCGCATCCATGGCACATATCCATATGCATATAAACCATTCGCAGCCAGCCTCCGGTCCTCAAGGCCACAAATCGCCAAACCCGGAGCTCAAACCGGGCCGGCAGAGCAGATGGCGACATCCGGCCCTCCGGAGACACGCCGATAGAATTGGGGACTTCTTTGATTTTGAAAAAACCCCAGTCTCTAGAGCTCTGGATGCTCCATAGAGCAGAGAGAAGATTCGCAGCGCCGAAGCCGGAGGGCAGAGCAGACCCGCTTTGGAGCCATTCTCTCGACTCATGAGCAGATCTTTAATTGAGAGATGCTACCCATACTACCCCAGAGTTCAGTACCTCCGATACGGAAGAACACGGAGAGAGGGAAAAAAATGAATCACAAGGGACAACTTTGTACGTGCGTGAAACGAGAATTCATATTTTCCCATATGCGGTATCGTAAAAAAGGCCCTAACTTTTTAAAATATCACAACATGCCTCGTCACTCCAGATCTCCCAGGATCTTTGCCGAGTGTCCAATGCAGGTACCAAAATAAAAAATGACATTTTACCCCAAAATGTTTTTCCTCCCCACAGCACCATTCTTAAACCCACCACACGCGCGAGTCGCGCTGCTTATTTCTGGTTCTCGGGTCGCAGAGAGCTGTGCAGAAAAAGTGAACATGTTAGCCATGATGATCTTGAGTGAATGAGATGTAATGCAGTGCTGTGTGTATATAGGTGACTTACCGAACGGCCTTGCCGGCTCTCCAGATCTCCAGTTCTCGGATCTCCTTCAACTCAGCCTCATATCTCTCGCGGTAGTCGGGCTGGCTGTTGTACTCGAGGGATCGCTTGGTCTCGGAGCCGTCCTTGACGGAGTCGTACAGGCTGTTGAAGACGGGCTTCAGGGCGTCCTTGAACTTGGGGGTCCAGTCAATGGCACCACGTCGGGCAGTGGTGGAGCAGGCATCGAACATCCAGTCCATGCCGTTGGCACCAATCAGAGGGTACAAGCTCTGAGTGGCCTCCTCGACGGTCTCATTGAAGGCCTCGCTGGGGCTGTGTCCGCGCTCACGGAGGACCTCGTACTGGGCGAGGAACATGCCGTGGATACCGCCCATCAGGCAGCCACGCTCACCGTACAGGTCAGAGTAGACCTCCTTCTCAAAGGTGGTCTTGTACAGGTAGCCGGAGCCGATGGCAACACCAAGGGCAACAGCCTTCTCCTCAGCCTTGCCGCTCACATCCTGGTAGACGGCGAATGAGGAGTTGATGCCACGGCCCTCACGGAAGAGGGAGCGGACAGTTCGGCCAGAGCCCTTGGGAGCGCAAAGGATGACGTCAATGTTCTTGGGGACATCAACCTTGGTGAGGTCCTTGAAGACGGGGGAGAAACCGTGAGAGAAGTACAGGGTCTGCGGCAGACAGCCGAGTTAGTCGCAACTCTAACAATGGCACGCCACCTAATCGGGGTGAGGCTGCCATGCGCGTGAGGAGGGGAGGGGCAGCGCAGCCACATACCTTGCCCTCAGTCAGTTGGGGCTTGATGGAGGGCCAAGTCTCGGACTGGGCGGCATCACTGAGGAGGTTCATGATGATGGTACCACGGGTGATGGCATCGTCAACCTCGAAGAGGTTCTTGCCAGGAACCCAGCCATCCTGGATGGCGTCCTTCCATGACTTGCCGTTCTTTCGGACACCAACAATGACATTGAGGCCGTTGTCGCGGAGGTTAAGGCCCTGGCCGTGGCCCTGGGAGCCGTAGCCGATGAGGGCGAGGGTGTCGTCCTTGAAGTACTCCTGCAAGGCGATTGCGGTCAGTCTATGCGCCTCGCCCAAGAAAACCACCATTGGATAAATTGGAGTGATGGAAATAGTGAGGGGAGCTGGGTATCTATGACTCCTCGTAGGGCATTATTTTCGTGTTCAATTACTCACCAGAAGCTTCTCTTGGGGCCAGTCGGCACGCTCTACAAATGCAGCCTTGTCAGATCACAGCCCTCCATCTCATAACGCGCCCGCGCACTTACCATAGACGTCCTCCTTGACGCCCGCAAAGTCAATCGTCTTGACACCACGGACCTGCTGCTGGGACAGGCCAGCAAGAGCCGGGCGAGCAGCAGCGACGGCGCGAGTGGCGCTGCGAGCAACAGTGTATGAGCGCTGGGCCACACGAGGGGCAATCAGCTGTCGAGCAATTGGTGCCCGCAGGGTCTTGGAGAAAGCTTTTGAGGCCATTGTGAGGAGGGATCTGGTGTGTGAGGGATGAAGAGAGGAAAAGAAGAAGAAAAAAAAGAAGAGGGAAGTAAGAAAGTTTATTTAGCAGAGAGCAGATGAGCAACAGATCGTCTGCCTTTTGAACTGGGTGGGTGGGGGAAAGGCCGCAGTGGCAGCAGCCCGATCTCGGTGGTGCCAATTGCGCCAGCTCCAGCAGCTTTTCTGTCTAGACGGAGGTGCCCCCCTGTCCCACACATGTGAAAAAACCCCATTCTATGTATTTCGAGCCTAGCCCTGCCAAGAGTTTATCAGAAATTGCCTGTACAGTCAGTGCGATGAGTAACAGAGACAATGGCGAGCCTTGCTTTGACGTTTGTGGTGGGCCCTCAGCTTACTGTACCAAGAAGCATGTTCTTGTGTCCATTGGGATGTAGCACGTCGTAATACAGCGGCAGGATTCAGTACCTATTACTCTGACTGCAAGCAGTAGCTATTCCGAGGCCAATTGGTCAGCCCTTATTGATGCTGCTCCCTGTGCAATTGTTCAGCCGCTGTGATTAGAATTCTATGAAGCCGGTGCTCATCCCCCGCAGCCGACTGCTCGTCTCCCAGCCAGAGGTGACGCATCCGATGAGCGCTTGCAGCGCCCACTGCTCCGTAAGGCTCCAGCAGCGTGGAGCTGCAGCCCCACCTCAACCGCCGAAATCTGGCTTCTGCTGCTCGTGTCCAATGGAATTCCAAGTCATTTGTTCGAGCCATTGGCGTCTATCCATGATGGTATACTCTGAGCAATTCAAAAGAGAGAGCCTTTTCTGCTCCTGTAGCATCATCATCTCCATCTTTTGCTCTCTTCAAGTTCACTTTATGATCGTCTTGTCTCATTTACATATATCTAGTCAGGCTCTGGTCGTGATCCAGCCGTAGCATGTACCTACGCACATACAACATGCCGGGATACTCAACACCAGCCTCTGGTATCTCATTTACCGCCCTCATGTAGTTATCATCACTTGGCCCAACTGCTCTCTCCCTGCCTATGTCTGTGTGCTACGTAGGCGAATGCATGCATAGGCACCTCACCCAAGCAGCCAATCACGTAGACGCTTTCTCCAGGTACCTGTAGCTCAGTTTCTTACCTACTACTTGTTCTGCATTGCATGACATGCAAGGACAATGTCTTGAGTTGAGCCACGCATCGGTCGTGGAGTGATGGAATTGCTCAGGTTTCAGACTGCGTTGCACCATGTACTAGGGCTTTGCATATGCCTGACAGGACACACTCGGGCCATTTCGGAACGGCCTCAGACAAAATATCGATTCATCTAAAATGGCAATGCTCTTACGGGGTGTTTATGGTATAAAGCAGCATCATCTTTGAGCAGCCGAGCCTGCAGGGGAATACTGGCTGTGTGAGCATCAGCTTACACCTACAGGAGCACACCATTTAACAGGTACTGCTAGTGGCTGATCGGATACAGGTAAAAGGGCTGGTTACGATTTCTAGCAGCGCATTTGACACCACTGATAGCATTAAAGCTTTCCATCAATACAACATGTATGCACCGGATATGACATCCCTGTATTGGAGAGCCTAACATATTACATCACCTACGCCTCGTGTATAAACCGTAGGGCAGCCTAGTCTGCCACTTCCAACAAATATTATCACAACCAAAGATTAGCCAGTGAGCTTTTCCACTCCAGAGTACAAAGTGCCCAAGCACAGTATCACGCAACAAACGCCATGTATTTCTATGCTATGAGTAATGAAAGGTAGGTAGTATATAGATAAGTTGAACTCTCATAGCAAGCTAGGTCTCGCCAAAAGAGAAAACATCTAAGCAGCATCTTCTCATTGGCACAAGCACCAGCGGTAGCTGAGGTTCCATGTGGGAAGCACAATCTTTCCAATGTAGGAAAAAAAGATATGTGCTGGATATCGGACGATACATGTCCTTTATATAGTATGTCGGGTGGTCCTCGTGTTGTCGTCTCGCTCGTCTCGCTCGTCTCGCCCGTCCTCTTTTTTTTCGCCATCCTCATCCTCCCCCCTTTCCTCTTCTGATACGCTTCAAGTCTATTTCAGTACCCGGTCATATGTAGTACCCTTAATAGTTCCTCCACTCATGGCCGTTCGTACGTTTCTCTTGAAGCCTTCTCGGTTGCTTCGCAGGTCATCAGCTGCCTCCTTGTTCAACGGATCCGAAGCGTTGGGTTCTAAGAACAAGAACTGCAAATTGCATTATAAGTCAGCCTCACAACCCATAGCGCATGTATTCCCCCGCTCCCCTCCTGCTCTGTGCGTGGCCAAGAGCAAAAGAGCACGTGCTGTTTTCTTACCTGCAGCCCCACGATGACAGCATTCAGGTTCAGTACTGGTTTCCAGTCCTCCCGCAGAATGTTCAAGCACACCTTGCCTTCCAGGTCGATATTAGGATGGTATATCTTTTCCATACATCGCACTTTTGGGGGCTCGTGAGGGAAGTTCTGGTTGATGGCAAAGTCGAAAGTGAACCTGGCCCCTCGGTACATGCCCTCGTCCGGCTCGATACTTAGGATAAAGTTCAGAATGTTGTCAGGGTCCGGGAAATCCGTTCTCATCGTGGCACCGAGTGATAGTTCTGATAGATCTGCATTTTTTGTTACAAACAGTCACCTGTTAGTTACGCTGTCATGTAATAGCAGAGCGAGATAGGAAGGGGTATTTCGGGAGGGGAGAGGAAGCTTACCTTTCTGCACTCGTAGCTGCGCGGCCGTCACCTTCTTCCTCTTGCCCCCAGCGGCCTGGCCCTCGGCATTCTCAGCCTCTTTTTGCTTTTTCTTCTATAAAATAGGCGTTAGCAATCTCCGTGGCAGAATACAAGCTGGGCGCGTGCCCAGTACCATAGACCATATGTTCAACATCTTGGGCTGTTGGAGTGTCGCCGGTGTGACCGATATCCTGAAAAAAGGCTGGCTGTAAGAAGAGAAAAAGGAGAGGGGACAAAAAAAGAGAAATGCTTTTGACGAGTGAGGAAAAACAGGGCCTAGACCGCCGATTTAGAAGAGGACTGAGCCTTTCGATTTGTGCTCACAAGGTGATGTTTTGGATAACAAGGAAAAGCAACCGTTCATCGGCGGGGACCGATGTTGCCTTGCCTGCTGGAGATGCTGTCACACAGGCGCGATAAGATAAGGCTCCCCGTACTCCATAGTTTTTGATGCGTTGGTAATCTTACACGGCCGGAGTTTAAGCGGCAACAAACATGGAGACGTGCAGAGCACATACTACTACTTACTGTATGTATATACCGACAGCGAAATAAACACAAGCATTTACGTCATTAAATCATTGAATAGATAGATTTCCATGTTTCCTCTCTAATATCCTTTCTCTCTACTCAGTAGGCACACCGCAAAAAATTTCTTCCAAACCATCTGCAAAACACTTTTTTTTTCGTCTCAGGTTGCCTATTCCATCCCGTGTGAACAAAGAAACATGCTAAAAACATTAATGCCTTAATAACGTTACAAGCCAAGGTATATCTGTATATGAAAATAATTTGTCTAATAGGCAACCCCGTATATTCCTGGAAAACCACAACCGCAAAAAGTCTTGATTGGAGTTGTATCCAAATCTTTTAGTTTATCTTCTGGCGAAGCAGCACATGAGACCCGTCTTACCCAGGAACCAGAGGAACCCGATGAAGCGGACGAGAGACAGCACGGCGGTAGCATACAGAAGGAACTTGAAGAAGCTGGCAGTACGGTTGGAGGCAGATCCCTACAATAGTTGTTAGTTATCAGAAGCATTCTGGTAGAGACCGCACCAAAGAAGCTAGTACTTACCACAAAGCCGACCTGGCTAAAGCTGTCGGTGGTGACACCGATGATCAAAACAATGTTGGTAAACAACCAAGAAACGACCAGACCGGTACGGAAAGACTTGTAACCATCTTCCACGTCCTTCTTCTCAATCTCTTCCTCTTCCTTGAAGGGAGCCAGGGCTCGTCGCACAGTCTGTTCGAACTGACTGTCGATATCCTCTTGCTCCTTTTCAATTTCTTCGACAACGACTTCGTTCTTCTCGCCCTTCTGGACATTGGCAGATGGGAGAGCTTCAGCCTTATCGGAACCCTTGGTACCCCAAGACACATCGTGCCAGTTGTTGAAAGCGTAGACCATGAGAATGTTGATGTAGGTCGACATGAGCAACAGGTAGTGGGGGAAAGAGTGGAACATGTGCCATGGATCGAGGTACAGGAAAGAAGCAATGAAGTAAAGGCCGTAAATGGTAATCAGGGCAATGATAATGACACCTGCGGCACTCGCACCGAAGAAGAAACTCTTGACAAAGTCTTCGCCGTTGTCAAAGTTGATCTGTTGGTCGAGGGGTGTCTTGAAAGCGGTAACAACCAGGAACACGGACAGAACCAAGATGTAACCCTGAATCAAAGCAAAGACCATGAAAGAAGCAATATAGGTAAACTTGGAACCCTTTGGTCTGTTACCCAGAGCAAGGATAAACTGCAAGATGACGAATGCAAGATAGATGTATTTCAGAAGCGTGTTGACAATGGGCGTCGCGGTATCTCCAAAGGGGAAAGCGTGATGCTCATTGGTGTTGCTGGATGGAATAGAAGGAGTACCGACAAGGTCCATGATGACAGTGGTGGTAAGGTAGTAAGAAGCCAGGGAGAACCAAGAGAAGATGACGTTCAGGAAGTTGTAAATAAGCTGGATGTGCAAGAAGAACATGCGGATGATGTTGTGGCCACTCTTGTACATTCGGCCAAAGTGCATCAGAGCGTACAGAGAGGCAGCAAACGAACCGTTGAGCCAACGACGACGCTGACTGATGAATTCGGCGGCACCTTCGGGAACATCAGTCTCACCCTTGGCAGCCTTGATGTAGGTCAAATGCCATTTCTGACCAGCCTTGGCGACCAGCTCGAAACAAAGAATACGATCTTCGGCCAAGAACATGTTCTTCTTGAAAATGTTCATGCCGTCGATACCCTTCTTACCGAGAAGCTTGGAAAGCGTGTGGTCACCATGGAAATACTGCTCCAGAGGGCGTCCCATGATGGCTCGGAAACGATAGGCAGAGAAAGCACCGGGCAACACAGAGACGTAGCCGAAAGAACTCTCCAGAGGCTTGTCAAGAATGTTGGAAATCTTGTACTCAAAGTTCTGCACGGCGACCAGGGGGTTGAGCAGCTTCTTGCCGCCCTTGCCCAACATGGCGTGAATCTCACCACAAGCACCACCGAGATCCTTGTCGTTGTAGAAACCCTCCCACAGAGCCAGCAGCGAACGAGGGCTAGGCTTGGTACCGGCATCAAGAAGAATACAGACTTCGGGGTTCAAGATTCGGCCAAAGGCGTTGAACAGCCAACGATGGGAGTTGATCTTCTTGGTGTTCTGCTGCTTCAAGCAGAAGATGAACTGCACAGGGGGCAGGTTTTGCGCGTTGTCAGCAGAAGGTCGGATGAGCTGCTGGTTGGGCGTGACGGAAAGCTGACTGGTGTACTCAAAAATGTGAGCGACGGTTTCCTTGCCGTCGACATCCTTCTTGACGACACCATCCTGGTACACACCAATGGTAGCGAGCACGTCCAGGGTGTTCTTGTCAGCCTTGTCGATACCGTCAAAGACGAAGCACACGACAATCTTCTGCCAGGCGGGGCCTCCCTTGTTCCAGAACGTCGATTTCTTGAGGTTGACAATGTCTCGGATGTTTTGCATCACACCGTGCAGAGTTCTGGCAAGCAGAACCTTGTCTTCGTTGTAGTACGTGATGGCAATAAGAAGCTCCGTGTGGCGGTTGTACATGCGCGGCCGCAAATCGTAACCGTTCTTCAGGGTGAAGTCATTAGGATCACAAGTAGCGGCAGTGTATCGCATCTTGATAAACTCCTCGTTGCCGCCCTCAACATCGCGGTACTTGGGCTCAACCGCGTTTTTGATGGCACTGGGCACCGGGTAGTCGATACTCAAAACGGAGCCCTGGACAAGCTTGACCTTTCTGGTGTTGTAACGCTTCAGACCGCCACCGGCGGCGGGCTGCTGCTGTCTCTGCACCCAGCTGTCGTCATCGTTATCATGGACAGTGGAGGCAGGGCGGGGGAAGTCATATCCCGGGCCCTGTCCGTACTGGTTGTAGCCATTGTCACTGCCCAAGCCAGGAGTGCCGATGGGTGATGCTCCAGGAGCATAAGACTCGGTGAGACTGTAAGCTGAGACAGGGCGGTCGGGAGGAGTTCCCGCGCCAAGTCGGTCATGCTCGTAGCCATGCGCGCCGGGCTCGTTGAGCAGATATCGTCCGGCTTCCTCCTCTTGCTCATGGGGAGGCAAGTGGTACTATAGAAGAGAAGACAGCATTAGCCAAACCTTGCTTAACCTACTCTCGACGTTGTCCTCCGCTCTTTAGGTGTTTTTGGTGACTACTCACGCTACTGCCTGAGGGGAGATCCTGTAGCGGGTGTCCCCCGCCTGGGCCACCGCCGGCACCGTTGTATGCCATGATGGTCTATTTCTAAAGTGATATCAAGATGGCGGCTATAAAATCGTGATGCTAACGAGCGTCTTTGGTGGGATGTTTGTTCGTAAATCGTGTCTAGGAAGTTGGCTCGTGTAGGTGAATAGGTACCAAATAGGTACAATGGGGGGGGGGGGAACGAAAAAAATAGGGGACCCCAAAGAGAGAGAGAGGGACAAGAAAAATCTATTGAGCTCTATGCCAGCTTTGTTTGCGGAAAGCAACCCGACCCCTAACGATACGAGCAATGAGGCACCAGCCTCGAGCGATGGGATTGAAGGTTGGGGAAGATGGAAGAGCGAGAGTTGACGACGAAGCCTGGTGGGCTGAAAAGAATAATAAGGGGAGGGAAAGGCTCTCGCGAACGATTCAGGAGATGCCCCAAGTGCTGCGTGCTTCTAGGATCTTGTTTCGGACAGTACGAAATGCATACAGTGCCCGGCCACTCGAGCGCTGGCCCAGAATAGGGGAGACTACATAGAACGCTAAGGGGCCTCGAGGGGGGGAAGCTGAGCCACCGCACCTGCACTGTACAGACTTCTCAAACAACAGGCGAACAGATTCACTGGGCATTCTTTGGGCTAGGCCGCCCTATCAGCCCCGAGTTAGCGTCTGCGGTGAGACAGCCGCAGCGAACGCTCGCTGTAAGACAGGACAAGCAGCGCTGGGAGCTTGAGCAGAAAACGGCCGGAGGCAGCAGAGTAGGTATCACCTGTCGTCATCACGTTGCCCCTCCCTTTATGCAGGAGGGTCTAGCAACTTGTCGCGTTGTTACATTCACTTGCACCTACAAGTACCTACAAAGAAAGCAAGATTTTGCTTGTTGCTGGACACCCACATTCCATCGCATGGCTCGTCACAATGCCGCCGGCGATTTCGAGCTGTCAAGGCTGCGGCAGATGCTGAAAGAGCTCCCCTATGCTCGCACGAGCCGCAAAAGCGTCAAAATCTCGTATGGCTGTGGGCAAAAAAAAAAAAAAAAAAAACATGGCGGTATCCGCTCTTGAAAGCCCGGCCCTGCAATAGCACCAGATGCTGACATCCAATCCCTGGAGCGCGGCTGACTGCGTCCCACTGTCTGCTGGAGAAGGACGTACAGTAGCTGGCACTGTGCACTCTCGGCTCGGCTCACTAATAAGCGTGTGCTCCTTATTCCAGCCACAGCAGTGCTTATAGAAGCTGCCTGACGATTATTTTGCGCATATTAGCATCATTCCGGCTCGTATATTGGATTGATTGATTCCATTTCAATGTCCATCTCTTCATTAGCGATATTCCCCATCCATGCTATATGTCCCCTCACCCATATGCTCGGGAGCAGAGCGATCCGCTAGCCAGCCGTAGGGCTCTTCTCATCTCATCCACTGCTAGGCCTCTCTGATCGCTACCAAAAATAGCACCAGCTAAAACTGATGGAGGCCAATGACAGCACTGCGTCCGCAGCACTGTGGAGGCGGTGCAGCCACAGTCTGTTTCTGTTGGTCTTGGATTCCACGCGTTAGTGGTAAGGCTTTTTGCTGATCTTATCATGGTACCGTGTCAACAGTGCGAGATGCCTGGGCGCGCGCCGAGGACGCTAGCTCTTGGCTAACCACAGACTTGCTGAGGCTTTGCTGGAGGCACATGCTTTGTAAAGTTTGCGTGCCCGTCTTCTAAAATACATCCATGATATCCTTTGACCTCCGCATCATTGTAGGTAGGAGAGACGTACCGTATACGAGCAGCACCTGGAAAAGTCCGTCTTATGAGTAATCACCCGCTGGTGATGTGGCAGGCAATGGCTTCTCACAATGTGCAGTGGCCTGCCTGCGTTGATGCCGCATCTCAAAGGCATCGATGCCCGGCAGCTCGCCCAGGAACCTGTAATAAGGCATTTCCGCCTCCCGCAACCTAGGGGCCACATGCCAGTTCATATTAATCTGCCAGGCTGGGCGATTAGATTCAATTTGCGCCAGCCCCACTGACAATTCGGCAGACGTTGCAAACTTGCAATTCTTCTCAGTCTGGTACCTATTGTCCGGCGCCACTACCCAGATGCAATAGAGACGCGATACCACATGTACATAGCATCAACCTGTGAATAGCTGCGCGAATAGACCACATACAGGATACCCTCTAGCCTATTCAGATGCCCAGCCGGGCCCTAGCGTGGGTGCGCCGTCCGTACCAGATGCGATACGAATCTGCATCGTCACCCTCGCTATCTGAGAACAATGTCTTGCGCCTATCGGCTTGCCCCATGCCTGGTGTTCCCGTACCACGTATCGCAGTGTCCAATCGCCACCTTGTGGAAAAAATCCTCACTTTCTCGTACGGAGAATCTCTGGCCACACGAGTGGGAGGCGGTGCGTCTGGGTCGCTAAGCCCCTTTTGGCCGGGCGCGCCCCACTAAGGGATCGAGATGAAATTTCCCAACCGCAGACAGGATTTGTTCTCCTGAATTGCATGTACGGAGTTAGGAGTATCAGGGAGTACGTGTCTGTGCCTGGCAAAGAGCGGTCTTCACAACCACCTCACACTCGTGCGCCTCTTGCATAGTCTTCATTTCTTCTCTTCTTCTAGAAGAAGCCTCTCGTTTGACCCATCGTTGTCTTCTCCCTTCCGACGCAGATCGCGCCATCTCCGCCCCCAGAGACTTTCGCGTGGAACCCACCCTTAGCGACTCTGTCAAGCCAGCCTCTCATTTCACCCTCATCTTCACTCTCACTCTCATTACCGCTGCCTACAGTGCAGCATTGCTCATCGCCTGGCTGTCTGAGCGTCTCTACCAGTGGGCTTCACAATGTCAGACAAAAAGAACGACGACTATGGCCATCGGGATGCCGAGATGGGCGACGGCGGAAAGGTCGAGACGGCCTACTCTCGCTCGCCCTCGCCTCGAATGGCTGCTCCAACCGGCTTTAGTTTGTCCAAGATCGACAACAGTCCGGGGGCGTCTGTCTTGGGTTACTGCTTGGCCTCCATCAGTATGACTGTTGTCAATAAATTCGTCGTGTCTGGCTCCTCATGGAACATGAACTTTTTATATCTTGCTATTCAGGTACATATTGGCCTCTCATTCAATTTTTATTCTGTCCTTCTTTCATTTCAAAACATGGCAATCTCTAACCATCAAATAGTCCATTGTGTGCTGTGTTGCTATTCAGGCTTGCAAGCAGGCCGGTCTCATTACGAACCTTTCTGCGTTTGACCTTGAAAAGGGCAAAAAATGTCAGCTCATGTTGTCTGAGTCGTTGGTTTACAAAGTTGCTAAGTCTGTGCAGGGTTCCCAATTTCTGTTCTTTTGGTTGGTATGATTTATACCGGCGCCAAGGCTCTTCAATACCTGTCCGTGCCTGTGTACACCATCTTCAAGAACTTGACCATTATTGTCATCGCCTACGGAGAGGTTCTTTGGTTCGGCGGAAGCGTTAGCCCAACTATTCTTCTCTCCTTTGGCCTGATTGTTTTCAGCTCCATCGTTGCCGCATGGGCTGATGCCGATGCTGCTAGGGGTTCATCAAAGGCCTCTCAATCCCTTGCCACTCTGCAGGTCGGCTATACCTGGATGGCCCTGAATGTGTTCTGCCAAGCTGCTTTTGTTCTCGGTATGCGCAAGGTCATTAAGAAGATGGGTTTCAAAGACTGGGACAGTGAGTGTTTCTCCTTAGATATATCTATATCTATCTATAAATCCGCCAAGATTTGATATAAAGTGCTGACCATTCCCTTACAGCCATGTTCTACAACAACTTTTTGACCATTCCGGTCCTGATTGTTGGCTCACTCCTGCTTGAAGACTGGTCTGCTGAGAACCTGGCTCGAAACTTCCCCGCAGACACTCGAAACAGTCTCATCATCGGTATGATCTACTCGGGCCTGTGTGCTATTTTCATTTCATACTCGTCTGCCTGGTGCATTCGTGTTACTTCTTCTACCACTTATTCCATGGTGGGAGCCCTGAACAAGCTTCCTATCGCTGTTAGTGGCCTTATTTTCTTCGATGCCCCCGTTACTTTTGGTAGCGTGTCTGCCATCATCATTGGTTTCTTCAGTGGTCTTGTGTACGCCTGGGGCAAGGTTCGCCAGACCGAGAAGGCCAAGATGTCGCTTCCGGTGACCAAGCCTGTCATGAGTGCCAGTTCTCAGAGCAACAACGACGCGTCAAACGCGTAAAGCTCTGGCTTCAATAGATTCAAAAGACTTGAAGGGGATGGAAAAGGATGGAAAAGGATGATATGGGATGGGCAGCGGAGTTTGAGTATTTATGCTGCTATTGGGAAGTTATAGAATTCTGTGGGATTGTACTCTAGATTTATCCGGTCAAACGTGTGAAGATGTCAAGATTTAATGATGGCAGTGTTCTTGTCATGATAATTACGATTCTTTAAAGTCATTTCAGGATATGATCAGTCTTTTCTCGTGTGAAGAGAACCAAGTCCGGAGTAACCGATGGAAGAGAAAGGCTTCATCGCTTCAGAATGCCGCTTGGCAAGATACCTACCTATGATGCTAATCAACTTCACCAAGGCCCGAATCTTTGTACACTCGAGAGCCGGCGAGCATTATGTAAACGTCCAAGAGTGCCTAACATGGTATATCTGTAACGAGCTTGTCCCAAAAACGCGCATTCTCCGCTGCACTCAGGACATTGCCCAGGTTCCAGAACGAAGGATCTGCACGATGCCATCTGGTCATATTTTAGAGTTGCAATTCCTCGTACTGCCGGCCCACGCAGTTGGTGCTTATCTGCAGGACTTGCCCATAACTGAGGCTGCAAAATAGGTAGGTACTAGGTAGTAGTACCAAATATCTAGATTTGCGGTGAGATTGACTCTGGCCGCGACCTTAGAGGGCAAAAGATGGCAATCCTGCTTAAATCAAGTGCATCAATATTATTTGTACGAACCCTCGTATTCCGCGCGCTGTATGCAATACTCTATGCCTGATAGGCGACGACGAGTCCACGAGTAAGACTTGCACGTGCGAAACGTGCTCGCCTTTGAACCACACCACACCCCCTTGCGCGAGGACTGTTCATTTTACGGGTGTTCATGCTCGAGAATGGCGGGGAGCGAGCGTGATTTGCTGGCCGCCGGTAAATTATTAATTTACGGAGAAACAGAACTTGCTGCAAGTGCGGCATCTTAGCTCGGAACCAGAGCACAGAGTAAGCAAGGGGATTGACGAGGGCAAAAAAAGCCAAGAAAACAGCTACTTTTCACTTTTCCTGGTCTCTGGTGTTTGGTGGATCAGTTGCACTGGGAAGATGCCTGTTGCGTCCCCCCAATTACGGGTTTTCTTTCCCCATCCTGTACTGTGCCACTGTAACGCCCGCGTGGAGGAAGAATCTCGCGCACGCTGCCCAATAGAATGAAGAAACCGTCATTGGATCCAGGTTGGGGGAAAAAACGTTTCTGTTCGTCCCACGCGGGCTGCGAGGCGCTACAGGTAGCGGAGTTGCGCGTGGCACCAGGTGCTTTACCCACTGGACACGCGAGGCATCTTCAAGCCTCTTTATTCCAACGAGAATTTCTGATATGTTGCCTCTGTTGCTTCTTTGATCCGAGGCGCAGGGTCTTTGCTGCAAGGCTCATTGGGAGCGATGGCCGGCAGCGAAAAGCAGCTGATTGAATCGCATTACGTGTCCATGGGGCAGGAGAATCAATCGGAATACGGCGAACATGCCACTCGCGTATACGCACTCTTCACCCTAGACGCCCACTCTGGGCTCCGTACAGTAGAGACACCGCACGGCAGTAGCGGATCGAGTGTCAAATCATGGCGGCGAGCGTCTAGATGGAGGTACTAATCAAAGAGAGCCCGAGAAAAAAAATCGTTAGCACGCCCAGCCGGCGCATTGCCGTGAATCTTATTCCAGCAAAAGGGATTTGACGCAAACCAAAAATCCACAACGTTGCAGCCAGGCTGCCGTTCAGCATTACTGAACATGGAAACATTGAAGCAAGGTCCACCCTCGCCATGGAATGAGGTGAGTGCTAGGACAGAGTCACGATAGTGCTCGTCGCAGTGCGACTCGGACTAACAGCTACTAGCAGGTGGTAAACAATCAAATAGTGGCGCTGCAACGGGGGAGCGGAGGCCACGGTGCGATCACACAGTGTCCGGACGGTCCTTCCCAGCGGTGCAGCGCCCCACCGCGCGCAGCTCCCGCGGCCACTCAGCGCCTCCCACGGCCCCTGGCACCGGTCCAAAACAGCCCAAAACAAGAGGCTGTCAGAGGGCCCGCCGGCGCGAGATGCACTGTGCGCGGCCGCTGCGAAGTGCAGGCGCCTAGGCTCCAAGCGGCTCTAGCTCCCTGACGCTGCCCCTGGCGCCAGAAACCCCCCCCCCCATGGCCAAACCGGGGGGTCCATCTTTCTGCGTTCTTTGCTGTGCAGCAGCGTTCAGAAGGGCGAGCTTGGCGGGCAGGGCCCTGTAGAGAGCTCGTGCTTCAGCGCCCAGCGTGTCGCTCTGCCGCCGCCCCAATCCAAGCGCAGTTCCTTCTTTCGCTTCTCACCCAAACCTCCACTGCGCCCTCTTTTCCTCGCCTTGTCGAACGACAATCAGCACAGAAGAAACCACTGAGCGTCCAACGAACCTGGGAAAGGCTGCCGCAAGTCTGTTTCTCTTCCGTTCGTTTTCTTGCTCCTCGACTGTCGCCAAGGCCGATTATGTCGTTCTATTCGTCTTGATCTAGCATCTTGTTGTTTACCACTCACACTCGCTTCTCTTTTTTTTTTCAACTACCTTTTTTGTTTAATTTTTTGGATTCGTTTTGTTTGAGCTAGACTCAGTCCACTCCTTTCTTCCAATTTCCCGCTGTTCTTCAACCTTGACCTACGTTACGAGACAAAGCACTCGCCTTCTTTGGCCGAAGACGTCTACTCGAGTATCACCACGTTTAAGCGACAAGAAAAGAAAAGAAAAAAGGATCAAAATCCGAATATTGGAAAGACCCTGCCGATCCGTATTATCCGCTGAATTCGCTCGACGCCCTGTTGTTAACGAATCCGACTGGAACGACGCTATCTCGTCACTGTGAATCACCGAGCGCTACCATCTATTGTCACAAAGAAATCACCCAACATGGACACGACCTCGTATCTCGTTGCGAGGGACATCACGGAGCTGCATGAAGGTGAGGAATCCCAGAGAGGCATGGGCGCATGCTGCTATCCTATCACGGCTACTAATATCTATCCCAGTGATGAGACTGGTCCCGAGAGCAAAAGACTGCGTCAAGTGCGATGACACGTCCAAGCTTCAATGTCCTTCTTGCAATTCCAATGAGAGCTGTCAGTTTACAGTTCCGCTCGATTGCACGCAATGTCCCACGTCCTTCTGCGCGCCAAACGATACACCCTCGGCCGACAGCGGAAAGGGTAGTGGTGGCGGCAACGGGCCAAGTGCAGGCCCTATCGCCGGTGGTGTCATCGGTGGACTTGCTGCCATTGCCATCATCACGTACCTCGTCTGGAGATTCCTAATCAAGCCCAAGCGACAAAGCGCCCAGGCGGTCTATGGCGCCGAAGAGGGCGCGGCTGAGGGCAGCGAAAAGAATGGCAACCGAGTTACACGCCGCGGATCGACACATACTGTTCATTCCATTGCTTCGACCGTTCTCACCCGCGCCTCCAACATTATCCAAATCGCCTACATTCCCGGCGTCACCAACCGAGCCACTCCCACATCTCCCAATGTGCTGGTCCCCCCTGTCCCGCCGATTCCTATGCACCACACCGAAGGATACCGCGATTCTGAGGCTGACCCTCACTTTTTCGTTCCCGGCAACTTGCGAGACTCGACCTACTCTGGTATCTCTGCGTTTTCTGACCGAACTTCATTTGCTCCTCCTCGCTCTAGCGTCGCGTCTACCATCTTTGGCGGTGGCAAGCAGCAGGTCCTGACCCCGGCCCAGACCGGTATGCGTGCCAAGCCGACAATGGTGAGCGTCAAGTCTGGTTCCAGCGCCCCCAGCACGCCTCCTGTTCCCAGCATCGACTTTGACAAGTTCAACTCTTCCAAGCACCTACGACCTACGAGTGCGGCAAGCAACTTCAGCGTTGGATCTACTTTCCTCAACAGCGCCAACACTGTTACCCAAGCTCGCGCACAGGTTGTCAAAGTGGGAGGCTCTGGGCTGAGAATGGTGGAAATTGCCTCCAAGCCTGAGGCTAACGGATCTTCCACAACACTCGGCAACAAGTCACCAGAGACATTACTCACCGTTACCACTCCACCCACGAGCCGAGGAGAGCCATCGATTGAAGACCAGGGGCCATTCTCTGACCCTCCAGAGGGTGGTGTGAGCCCCAAGATCTCTGTCGAGGCTCCTTCTTCACCTGGCCGAGAAAGGGCGGCCACCAAAGAGGAGCAGCATTCAGGCTCTCAGAAACGTGATACGAGCCCCTTTGGTGATGAGCATGAAACTAAGGATTAATTCAGTCAACCTTGAAGCCTTTTTTTCTATATGTTGATTCCCATGACTCAATGATGAGCGTGATGGAGAGGGTTTTTTCTTTTGTCTCCCCTTTTTCTTTTTCTTATACTCTTCGTGTTATACTTTTTTTGGAGACTTGTGATTTCTTCAGCGACGAGAGAATATCTTCAGTTACGGGTTTATGGCGTCTTTTTTATACCGGGACAAAATGTCGCAGGGATTGATATGACAGATGGCGGCGTGGATCTTGAAGCAACAAATGGTGACATCTTTTTGTGTGCTTGATTTTACTTATTACTTTGAATAGAAAACATGATTTGCTTGGCAATTGTGCTATTTATATGTGTGAAAAGGATGGTGTCTTAAAACTCAACATCTCAACCTTGATTTCTCGTAGTAGACCCAGTACATAGTTTTGCGAATTGTTACTGAAACTAGGTAGTTGTAAGCCAATATGCCGAGTGCAAGTCTCGATGACAACGCCAAAGCAATAGTACTACCTAGCAGGGCTTGTCCGATGTCAGTCTGAAACGAAAGTACCTATAGGCTGATTATACCTAGACAACAGAGGCGTTGCACATCAAACTAGTTGATAAGCCGACTATGGCCGATAGGCTGCTCAAGTTCCTGAATCTATACTCGACCCCTTGCCTGAAGATAAACTTGGGACGCCACCGGGCTGCCGCGTCAAGACTATTCAACGCCCTTGCAGGGTTCAGATGATGAGATGGGGAAAATGTATGGGCAGCTAAGTCTACAACTTGTTTGGGGGAGTTTCAAAAACGTAAGAATAACATGCCATGTCTTGAAAAAGACACCGAAACGTGCACACACCTACTGGGCTTGAGAAAACCGTTAGATGGCGTGTAAGTTTGCGTAAAGGCTTCAGGCCCAATGCAGGAGAGCGGGGCAAAAGGGCAGCAGCAGCTTTACTTTTCCTTACTTTCTCTAATAGTGAGGCCTTTTTTTTTTTTTTTTTGTTCTCCCTTGGCATCTGCTCATTTTCATCCTTTTCTTTTTGTCTTTTTAGGTCAGCAATTGGTGGCTGGTTGGTTAGTACGGGAACTTTTGTCGTCTTTCTGTGCGGGAGAGATGATTTAGTTCAATGTTGAACTAAATTCGGGTTGATGTTGCCGAGCTTGGCTTGGAGCTGTCACTTTTAGTCTTTTGAGGGGAAATTTTGACACCAGAGTTGTAGATTGGGCTGAACATAAGCTATCCTGCTGATGCAAGCTTGTCTGTTCTGTTCTGGCTGCTGAAAGAAGAAACAGACAAGAGTGGAGAGTCTCAACAAAAAACAAAAGACACTAGAACAGAAAAAGTGCCATTCTGCGTTACGACACAACCACATATTTTAAAAAAAAAAGCACCACCTCAAGCCACTGAAGCAAAAGAAGGCATGCCGAAAATGACATTTATTATCTGCAATTGGTCAAAGAAGAGGAACACAATAAAATCAAGTTACTAGTCCCACACACACACACACACACACCTGTCCGTTATCCCAAAGAAAGCTTTGTAGTTCGCAGTTAGTTCCGCATGGCGGGTTGTTCTAGTTAGGTGTTTTTATGCGGAGTTGCCGAGTTACTCGGATCGCATCACGACCGTTTACAGAAAGCGAGGGCTAGTATTTTCTCTTTTGGGGAAGACGAATTGATCGCAGTGAGGAGATGGGCATCCAAAAGCATTGTTTCCGTGTCCCGTCTGATCAAGCCGTCGTCGATTCAATCGCTTTCAACTCTTAAACACTATAAGCCGAGTAACATTTGACATGTGCTGCCGTACATTGATACCTACCTAGCCAACCAAGATCCAAAGAATGGGAAAGGAAATTTAATTCCATACAACTTTAAAACCTTGATCAACCAAAAACCGCCCGTGATAACAAATTCTAATGCCGTCACACTCCACAAATAAATTCCCGTCGGAACACCCTGCCGTGCACATCCCTACTCCAGTGATCGTCTCCTCTCTCCAAGCACTCTCTCTCTCTCCTTACAGTATAAGCCACCTGGTGGTCAGCGTGGCCTCGTCAACGGCCTTGGCTGTAGATCGAAAACGCTAAATTGGCGCTCTAGTTTTCGCCCTACTGAGAGTTGGCAGGTACTTATGACACATCAGAGGCTCAAAAACGCCCATCTATGGGAACTGAGCATATGGATGCCTTTTTTCTGGGGGAGCAAGGGGGGCGCATATCAAGGCTCAGAAGGGGGTATACAAGTTGTGTGTACACGGCATAATTACATCATGGCGGATTATCACGATTTTGGAGTGCTTCACATGTACGGATAGGTAGACAGATCAGCTGTGAGGATATGACGAGTGACACCGGGTTCTGTCGATTGCGCGTACTGTTACGTAGATAGCATGTAGTCTGAGAGCAAAGCAAAGGTACAGAGAGCCTTGCAACAGCCCGAGTTCCGCCACATCTTCAACAAAAAATATCAATGCGGTTTGGACTTTTTTTCTTCTTGCTTTTTTCCCTCTTTGGGCCAAAGTGGCGTAGGCCTATCCCAACTCTCGCTCTTGTTTACAAAAGAAAAAATAGAAAAAAAGGAGAGAGAAATAGAGAATAAGAGAGAAAAAGAAATTTTTGAACTTCTGACTGAGAAAAACAAGGAATTATAGCCTCTAGCATCCAGCATTCCTTCTTCCGTACATATTTCGTCTAGAAACCAGATATAAGGATAATAAGAGAGGAAAAAAGTAAAACAAATTCAATACAATATGGGATAATAACAGAAAAAAGCATAGTAAATAAGAAAATGACAGATCCAACAAGATATCGCTATCAACACCCCTCCCATGAATGTGCCCAAGACGTATACGGTGATGTACTTTTTGTAACCCAAAATTTGAAAAGGGAGTAGCAGAGATGGAAACTGTCGGAGCAGGAAAGAAAAATAAATAAATGAAACCAGACTCAACCAAAGACTCCTGGAACACCCGCACGACCATCCATTCCAGATCTGTAGGGATAACGAACGCAAAAGAGAGTAGGAAATGGTGACGATGCAGGGAGAACCCCGGCTTTGAGAGACAGCAAATTGGCGTTGATTGGTGGCGTGTCAAATCGTCAGGTAAAGCCAGAGGAAGGGGGGAAAAAAGAAACGAGTTTATTGCTCCCAAAACAAATTCATCAGCGAGCCGCGTTCAGGTTGTCCAGTAGCGATATAAACAGATTTGAAAATCCAGCGCCGCAGGATGATGCCGCCAATGTGAGTTGTAATGTGTGCGTCTGTTGCGTGCACATGTCTTACGCCATGCGCCAATTCGAGGAGCCGTAAGTTTTAAATAAAGATGCGTTTTCTTTCTCTCTTCTTTTTCCAAAAAGTGCCGTCGTAATCATATAAAAATACTGAAAGCTCGTCCAACAGCGGGGGATGGGCTAAAAAAAAATAAGAGCACCAGCTCTTGCTGCTGCGGAGTTGACGTCGCGTCAGCCCCGATCCATTCTATTCCATCGAATGAGAGAGACACCTAGAGGATGCGATGTCAAGTTTCAACAAGTAGACAAAAGCATCAAAAAAGACAACAAAAGAAAAACCCGAGAGCATGCAGAATCAAGCGCGCGTTATCCAATCAACATGGCCCAGCCCTCAAGATGTATCGGAAGACGGAAGATGAGGCCCAATGGAGCTGCTCATAACACGATGCACTTGGACTTGCCCTTGCCACCGCCGCGCCCGTACTTGTGCGAATCTCGGCCTCCTCCGCCTACTTCGCCATTGCTTGTTCGAGTCCGGCCGCTTGAACCGGCCGCGGGTCGTGAAGCCTGCTGGCGTTGCCGGCGTAGAATCCTCACGACGTCGTAGAAGGCCTTTTCTACGTTGATGCAATTCTTGGCCGAGGCCTCGACAAATTCACACCCCAGCTCGCGAGCCAAAGCATGTCCCTCTTGGGTCGATACCTCGCGCTCGGTGACTCTGTCGCTCTTGTTGCCGACAAGCATGATGGGCACAGGCAGCTGCGAGTTGGTGGCAGAAAGAGGAGAGCCGGGGTATGACGGTGAGGAGGCTACCGACTCCTTGACGCGCTGGATCTGGTGATGAAACCGCTTAATGCGAGTAAAGGATGAGCGGGATGCGATGCTGTAGACCAGCACAAATCCTTCGCCATCGCGAATCCATTGGTCTCGCAGCGCTGTGTACTCCTCTTGGCCGGCCGTGTCGAGCACCTCAAGCATGCAGGGCTGGCCATCAATGACCACCTGCTTGCGGTACGAGTCCTCAATTGTCGGGTCGTACTATTGGCATCAACCGTTAGCTAAAGCGTGTATCTCGCGGCAGACGACGCCCTGTTGTTTCCGCTCCTCTTCCATTCCCGCCACCGCTCAACCCAATGGGCCAGGAGAGGAGAAGCAGGAACTGCAGACGCTTTCTTTCTTCCTTCCATGTCTGTTCTGCTCTGTTCTGTTCTGCGCCTCGTAGCAAAGGGGAGAAAAGGGTCATGCTTACCGTCTCGACGAAATGCTGCAGACACAGCTGGATGGTCAAGGCCGTCTTGCCAACACCACCATCTCCCAGCACCACCAGTTTGTACAGCACCATTCTGCCCGCCATGATGGGCGCAAGTTAGTGGTCGAGCAACCGAGCTAAGGCCTTCAATCCTAGGGTTTTCGCCGGCGATTCCAAAAGGGCCCGCTAGCGGCGCTGCGAAAGGAGGAGGGGGATAGAGATGAGCAGCAAAAGCAATGGAAAAGGACGAAGCAGCAAAGCAGCAAGACAGCAAAGCAGCTCGAGGGCGCGGCGCGGCGACGGAGCAATGGCTGAGGCGGTGCGGTGCGAGCGGTGCAATGCAATTGGAAGCAGAGGGAGGTGGTTTGGGGAGGGATGTTTGTGTCAGTTCCAGCACGGCCAAAAAGACGAAGATGCTCTGGGCGACCTTGGAGCTGGTCGGAGTGGATGTGGTGGAGAAGCACGAGTGGGTTCTGGGCGGGTCTGGCTTTGGAGTAGGTTGGGATAACAAGAGCCTAGAGGCTTGCTGATAGGGGCTCTGGAGGCGGTTACGGGAGAGCGGTTTAAAGAGGGACGCCGTTCGCAGGGAAAATGGAGGCACAGGCGGGCTAGCAGGCCCAGCAACGGCATGGAGGTGCTAATGCCACATGCAGCAGTATGTGTATGCAGCTTGTACATGCACGTCTGGAGCATGTAGGCAGATACTCCTACTAGTAGTACAAGTAGGTACCTTAGTACTAGTATGCTTAGAGGAGCGGCGGATGGACAGGTGAATCACGCACGCAGCTCGGATCGGGACTGTACTGACGATATCGGGTTGTAGCAGTACTTGTAGCGTATCTTGCCTGCAGCTGGCACCTTGCAAAGCAGGCAGAGCGCAGAAAGTTTTGCTGGTGCGGAGAGCGTCGAGGCCTAAGATGTTTGAGTCTAGTGGGAGGTGCTTGCGTGTAGCGCGAGGTGAGGAGCCTGCGTCCAAGCATGTACAGGTACCAACACGTTGAGGCGCATTCTCCTCCTCCAAGGGGGCACGCTTCAGCGAGGCCAGGCAGACGAATGCCGCTCACTTAGCAGCGCCAAGCTGGTCCTAGCAGCACCGTCTGCGCTGAATAGCAGCGCCTTAGCTGCCAGTTAGTGGCAGCCGGAACCCCCAGAGCTGCGCGCCCAGGCCCTGCCCCGGGCCGGCTAAGCCCTTCTGGGGACACGAAGCAGCCAACCCACGCAGAGGCTTTCGCTCGTACAGGCCCGCGTACAGGTACTTGCCTGCCATGCTCGTACAGGCCCGAAGACGCGCAGCAGCACAGGCATCTGCCGCTGGCCAATGATCCCCTATTTTGCGCTCTTCTCCCCTACAGGGCCCGTCTGCAGCATGGCTGTTGCAGCCAGCAAGGCATGGATTGAGCTTGGAGCTTGCGGCCCCGACAACCCTGCGGCCAAAGCGTCTGGGGCGGCTTTGCTTGTGCTTGTCTCGCTGCTGTCTGTGGACGGCAGAACCCAGACCCTGGAGGTTGGCGATTGGTACCTCCGCGATACTTTGGCCTAAGCCTGCAACGCAGACAATTAGCGGCCAGATTATGTCAGAGCGCTGCAGCAAGGGAATCATCGGCATGGTTGGACCAGCACGAGCGAGCACATATACGAGTTGAGCACCTGTCGGCAGCATACCTATGCGCCAATATACCCTTGCGATGCGCTGTCTGGCAGTGTAAGTCAGGGTCTGGGCGAGCAGAGCAGCACCATGATATGGAACCTCGACATGTATGTAGGCATTTTAACGAGCTGCAGACTCATGCATCGAGATAAAAGTCCGAGCCGGAGACGAAGCATGGCCACTCCAATACTTGTACCTCTGGTCGTACCAAGCATGGGCCCAGTGCTACCCGAGAGGTACTACCCACGAGGTTGAGCAGTACAGTACTACTACTTAGTAGGCTAGGTACTTTAGCGGTACCTCCACTGCCGCCAGACGCTGGCCTTCGCAGCACCTGCCATGAAGGCCGTGAAATGATTCAATTTCCAAGCATGCCAATTTGCGTTGTAGGGTCCACGACGACATCCGTACGTGATTAAACCACAAGGCTCTGCAGGCACCAGGTATCAGCGGAAATAAACCGAGCAGAGGTGCCAATATGCAGTAATACTAGCAGTAATACTAATACTGCTGATAGGATCAATACCCTTTCATTAGTGCTGGCCCAACGGGTGCGCACGGCAAATCCAGATCGAAACAGGCCTGTCCAGCCACGGCGGTTGGGCAGCATTTCTTTCCTTCTCCTCCCCGGTTGGCCTTCAAACTTGCAACTCTCCAACTCCAGTCCCCAGCCATGCCAGCATTAGCCAGCCAACCGCCATCAACCGGCGCGCCCAGCTATCGGCGCCAGTGGCCTCCATGGCCTGACCAGCCGAGCCAGTCGGAAGCAGTTGAAGGCCAGAGATGCAGCAAGGCCGCCATCACACGAGCACGACATGTGCCAACCTTGCGGGGACCGCATCCCCAGCCCTCGCTCGCAAAGCTGGTTGGAATCTGCAAACCTGGCGAGGCTCGTCTCTCGTCCTTCGCGCCCTCATCCGGGGCGACCCGACGCCGCTGGCCATGCCGTCAAACCAGCGTCTCGCCTCCTGCTTGGGTCCGTTGCAAGCGTCGATGTCGGCGCAGCGATGTGCATCCGTAGCGCGCTGCGGCTGCGGAAGCGACGCGCTTTACGGAGCTTGGGAGCGTGGCAGTAGCATATCCCTACATACCTGTACAAGCAGTGGCATCAAGCGGCGAGCCTCTGAGGATTTGAAGCTATCGATCTGCAGCGCCGGCTGAGCTAGCGGTCGGCACCGCAGTTTCACAGGCTCGGCTGTCCGCTGAGCATCGACTATTCTACTCTTAGGTCCTAGTTGTACTGTAGCAGCACGGAGCTAGTCATTGATACTTGATCATGTCTGGCTGAAAGTCTGAGATCCCAGCATGGCCGCTACGAGATGTATGGGCAAGGAGCGTGATACATATCAATGGTCTGATTCCCCGTCGTCTTGCCCCGATATTATCGTCTTGCTATACTAATGCGGAATCCGCTCCCTTGCTAGCATCTGCAGACAGAAGCTAAAGAGACAAACGGAACAAGAGCTGAAGGAGAAAGAAGAGGAGAGACTCGCAAAGCCAAGGATAGCCAGATTTTGACGGCATTCAAGAGCGTTTAGGCTCGGCAGCATCTCCTTCGGCAATCATCCCTACCAGCGCCAAAGGCCTCTGCTTACTGTACAGGCTCCGAGTGCGTGCCTAAACACGCACCTCTGTATCGCGTATTTATGCACAAGGCCGTGCGCGAACGGGGGTCACAGAGGACGAACCCCCCGCAGAGTAAGCTGAGGATGCCGTCTGCTCGTGCATCTTGCCGTAAACAGCATGCCTCTCCTGTGTGATGACGGCTGCAGCGTCCCTGCTCTGGCAATGCCCGCCTATTTACCTGTACATGCGTGCTAGGCATCACTTCGTCAGCTTTTACTCGCGCTACAGTATGTAGCCCTGGCAACTCTCGGTGCTTGGCGCTCTCCCCAGGCTGAAGGCTGAAGGCTCGCAACAACTCGACCCATACTATGACGAGTCCACCCACCATGCTGTATCGATGCAGCGAGCCGGTACGGGACATAGGAGCTAGGGCTCTCGGCGTGGAGAGATCGATCAGAGCGAGCGAAACGTGGACTGCCCCGGGCCATGGATGCCAAAAGTGACATCCGCCATGCCTTGTCTCCGAGAGGCGGCAACGGCGTCCAAT
Source organism: Trichoderma sp. CBMAI-0020 (assembly GCA_030708095.1). Lineage (NCBI taxonomy): Eukaryota > Fungi > Ascomycota > Sordariomycetes > Hypocreales > Hypocreaceae > Trichoderma > Trichoderma sp. CBMAI-0020. The sequence continues at coordinate 4,397,274 of JAJNCI010000001.1, forward strand.
GCTTCGTCCAACGATCCGTCGCATGTTGCGTGGGAGGCTCCATGCAGTCTAGCCTCATGTTGGCTGAGGACGTCGACCCGCAGCGGTAGGCTACAAGCTGCATCCCTTGTAGCATTTGATGGACATGAAGCTCTACTATACTTGTAGTATCTACATGTATACATACGACCTCTGTACCTTTGCGGCTGCCAGTAAGACGGCGTACTGGGCAGCACCTTTGCTTCCTCTTCCTGCTCTTCCGCCAATGCCTGCCTGTCTACCGATAGAGCCAACGGCATATCAGTCCTAGTCAGGTTTGCACAGCCTTATGATTCCAGGTCACGCCCGTCGGCGATTATCTTCCATCTCTCGCTTACAGGCATGGACAGCAGTATTTGCCACTTCGGGCTTGTACAAAGTCAACAGACTTTTGGCCTATCAGCGGCGCTTTACTCGCTCGAGGATGCGCTACGACCGCTAGTACGACTTACACGAAGCATGTGTCTTCTGCTACTACTTGTATGATTACCTAGCTACATACAGTAGCACTGCGTCAGCGCGGGGAAGCATGTCGCTCGGTCAAGCAATTCCATCCCCTTCCGCGCAACACGTTGTAGCATGCATATAATGCTTGCTACATACGCAGCTACATACGCAGTCCAAATGTCGGGGTTTGCCGGTGTCCTGCTAGCCTGGCCGGCCGTCTCCTTTCCTGCATACCGGCACGCAGGTGATGCTTACGCGCGAGCAACAGCTGATGCTGAATGCGAGCCAGCGTCATCCGAACCGGGCGCCAAGTGATGGGTGTTGGTGAGCGAGCATGGGATGTGTACAAGTATCACCGCCAGATGCATGTCTCATTGCGTTGTGATAAGCCATCATCGGAGCATATGCAAGTGGCGGACAATCTAACTAGCCGGTCGGCACGACTACGACTTTTTAAATCCTTGTATCACCGCAAAAGTAAACGCGAGATGGCGAGAGACGAAAAAGAAGCTGCATGCGATATTGATCCACCAGGTCACGTTGGACTCAGCTGCGTCGGCCAAGGTATCCGAACGAACCCTATCGCTTTTATGCTCTCTTTCAGCCCCACGAATCAAGATTTGTATTCTCTCGGGTACTCCCGAATGGGGGATCATCAGCACATACACGCAGTATGTGATGAAACTGCGCAGCCAGTGCTGTGTTCATCTCAGCTTGCGGAGCTTGGGGCTATTCAGAATCTAGACGGTACTCATGAGATGAGACGAACGCTTGGTGCTCAACTCAGAAGGCTTCAGCTCGATGTAGCAGTGAGTATAACCCCAAACGTAAATCAAAGCTGAGAGAGTGGCTTGTAAACTTCCTTCTGAAACTGTTTGTAGTAGTATTCCCCATTGCAGTAATTGTACTCTTTTTAAGCCTCATGAGATATAGATTTGTCCGCGTATGTAACACGAAGCTTGCAGATTACAGATGGTTGTGAACCTACTCCTCATTGAACACGTTACTGACGCTTTGAGTCTCTTATTCAAGGAGTTGATAATTGAGTGAGTTTGACTGCAATATTACGTGACACTGGTGATCCTATCACCTATTCGACTCACATTTGACCTTACTATTACATGGAGATGAAAACAGTATCAGCAGCGGCACTTGCTGGTGGCTCTAAGCTTTTATCGACATGGTTATAGATTACCTATATAATTACAAACACAATTACTATAGAGTCAATCCAAGCGGCAAAGTCTGGTGCAAGGGATCTCTTCCCTCGAGTTCAATGACTACATATCAAGGTGGTTATTTCAAGCAAAGCATCTCATCCATCTTTGTGACGAAATCTAGACCAATCAGCTCATCCACTCGTTTCCTTCTCGTTATATGGCGTAAGAATATTTGTATAAACATCACAGCTCTATTTATCGACTTGTAACTTATACACAGTCGATGTTCATGTCAAGCAGGCCATCTATATACAGCCCATTACCCCAATTCCAATCAACAGGTTCCTACTCTATATACTGAAATGCGTCATCGCTACTCTAGTTCCGCCAACTTCTTCGCAACGGTCAAAAACCCATCCTCGTCCTCCGTCACCCACAGGTCCGCCCATTCTCTCGCCTCCTTATATCTCTCCTCCTCCGGCCCCCAAGCCTCCTCTTTGCTCCTCTCGACGTAGATCGTTCTCAGTCCGCATCCCCTCGCAGCGTGCAGGTCCCCCAGGTGCGCCGCCACCAGAGCAACCTCCTCTGGCTGCAGTCCCAGCGCCCGCACGGCGCCGAGGTACGTTGCCGGGTTGGGCTTGTAAGCCTTGAACGTCTCAGCAGAGAATATTTCGTGAAAAGTGAGCCCTCCAAAGTCGTTTACGTCACGTAGTAGGCTAGTATTCCCATTTGAGAGAGTTCCAGTGGTGTATTTGCGGCTCAGCTCCACGAGGCCATCTGGGGAATCGGGCCATGGGGAGAGTCTATGCCAGACCAAGCTCAGAGATTCAAGCTCCGTCTCCGTGAACAGTCCGTCGAGATCCCATTTCTTCAGAAGCTCAACGAGGCTCTCGTAGTGGTGTTGATCAATGCTCTTCCAGGCATCCGTTTCCGGGTTGAAGGATCTCGTGAAGGCAATGTATGCGTTACGCCACTCTTGTATGAACCTGTCCCAGTCCGCCTGAGTGAGGCCCTCGAGGCGGGTTTTCAAGGCAGATGGCAAAGCATTTTCGGACTCAAGTTTGCGGAATACTCGAAGGGATATTTCATCCGTGACAGAGGCGCGCCAGTCAACTGTGGTGCCGAAGATGTCAAAGAGGAGGGCTTTGACGTTGGTGAGGGGGGAGACTGCTGATGGCATGGTTTCTTTGCCTTGATGAATATTTTTAGCCTGGATTTTATCAGCTCTGTATTTGCATTTGACTGGCTCTTTGGAGTTGAGCTTACTGTGATTATTGTATAATTCAAGCAGATACTGCAGTCTTTGGCCTAGTAAGTTATGTGGTTTACAATCTTAGTTGTTGATGGTAGAGCGCCGCCGAGGTTAAAGTTGGATCTACAAGATCACATGATTAGATGTCGCCATCCGCAAACAGCAACTTCACAATGAATGACTCATAAAATAAAAGTGTCATCACATGTGTATTTTTTTGTTATCGGTAATATAGGCAAGCAAAAGCTAGCGTGGTGAATATTGGGAATTTTTTGGGATTCGGTTGTAGGGTAATACGTAGTGAGGCAAAGCAGAGCGGTTCGGCATATTATCGTCATTATTTTGCGAGCATATCTAAGAATATAAGTGAGTCAATCTATAGCTGTACAGACCTCGTAATCATATTTCATAGAGGAAATTCTGCAGTAATGCATGGCTTTCGAAGAAGCAAACAGGCTCAAGGGCTGAGGCAGCATGAATGTTCACCGCTGTAGCTTGCATCGCTACGTATAAGTGATACAACTTCTTACACACAACAAACGACTTATCTACTCTTCATTCAAATACTATGTTGATAAAATATTGAGATAACATGTTCATTTCATTAAATATATTTGATTGATCTAATTTGTTAGAACCCCTTTGGAGAATTAGCTATTACGCCGGTGATCGTCACAGCCATATAATACCACACAGCGGTGCACCAATTTCGTATCATGAATTACGCACCTATATACGGCTGATAAGTTCATCTACGTATAAATCTTGTGATCTGGTACATTCATCAAACCGCCAATCAACAAAAGTGCCAAGCGCTCACTTCGAACAAGCCACTACAAACCACACACGCCCCCCCCCCCCCCTTCCTATATTAGCAAATTTTCTCCCATATCCTAATAATCCGTCATCATATCAACGGAATATTAGCAGCTAACTGATCCATCGCCGGATAGCATTCCAGTCGAGAGAATACGAGGAGCGAAATAACACTCTGGTTACTATAAGTGGCTGTCTTACGTGCTGATCTGCTCGGGGGACTGATCCGCGAGCACAGACTCCTTACTAAAATAAAACCGCCTGCGCAATGACCAACAACTCATATACTCGAAACAATCGGCATCAAAAACACCGTTAGACTCAGGAATGTCAAAGCCATACTGTATATATTGGAGGCTTGATTAAGCTATTGATTAGCTTGGCAGTGCTAGTCTTCTTAAACTAGCGGGAACTTGTCATCGAATGATTGACGCCGTATATGTCACGGAGACCTGTCACTTTGTGACCCTTGCTCTACTTTGTCACTGAGCGCCCTCTCTCCGGTAGCGAGTGCATACTACGGAGAAGATGTCCCGTGGTGTTGGTTGCTAGCTCGTCATACTTCAAAACTCGCGAAAAGATTGCGAAGCGAGCCTCCTGAGCGTTGCCAGCATGTTACCGAGACAGCTGAGATGGAATCCCTGTGATTATGAGCGCCGAGACACGACATACATATTCGCGACCCTTTTTACTACTTTGAATAGAAAGTTCCCCCTCAGCTCCGTAACACATGTTGTGTGACTGTGATAGTGATGGCTAGGTATCGAATCCTTGGTGTGTCCCAACGCACGTGGAGTGGCGATGAAACTACGGAGAATGGAGGAATACAGTATAACCGCCGGTAAACTTGTTATTTCCAGGACAAGGATAAGAGATGTTATCGTATGTATAGTACCTGCTACCAGTACCAAGGCAAAGGAAAAGAGACGATACGGAGAAGTCGAGGATTACCTTGGGCCACCGGCTTTGGCAGCTGAGCAAAGCTGTGAAGAGGTCCATGCTGTTTAGCTTATGGGTATTCTATCCGCATCCCCGGAAACACTCTAGCCGTCATCTAGCTGGTACCGTAAATGCTGTAAGATAAAAATACATCCAAGAAGAGACACGGATGAACGGCCCGGAACGATGGTGGCAATCACAATATGTGGTTGAACCCATGTAGAGCCCATGGTCTCACAATAAAACATTAATTGAGACAACACTGTAGGATATCAGCTGGATAACAAAGTAGTAGCACATAAAATAGTAGTACCGGGCAATGCCCCCTGGCCAACCACCGCTGCCCCCATGTAGTTTTCTTTCCCGCATGCTACTCCAGGATGCTACTGTACGCCATGGGCTTGGTGGTATGCTGGATCTGCTCCGTGTTATTGACGCCCATAACTGTATTGATTTTGTAGCTGTTGAGTGTACTATTCAAGGATTGTGAAACCAAAGATATTAATAGTACTCTGTTGTACTGCTTCGATGAGCTTATGACATTCAGCTTTGCGGGGACCTATAGCTGAAAAGCACACTGGCATATGGATTTTAGTCAATGCTGATCTTGCCACTTACAACGATCTGAAATCCCTGAGGCTTTGAGAAATCAGTGCGGGCGGGGCATTTCTATATTCTTACTTCTCTCGGTACTTGGACACCTTGACCTTGAGCTTGCTGCTCTGCCAATATCAACAACCCTGCCGAAGCCTTGGGGGCGAATCGCTAGAGACTGCTCATCCTTGGCTAGAGAGAGCCGCGTTCGTTCAGCCGCTCACAAGTTGCAGTTCCTGTAGACCTGGCGTATCTGACAAACAGCACTATGTATTACTAGGCCGCCCGGGACAGGAGTGGAGCATTAAGCGGAGAGATTGCAGGAGCATGGCAATCGCCTATCCCATCACATCTCAGGCTAACCTGAGGGAGCGAGCTGTGTTAGCACGAAGAGCTGATGCGGTGGTGGTGGCATATTATTCGAGGCAGGTGTGGAGATGCCGTGCTCGAATCGGTACATGTTTTCCAATGAGGACTTGTCAAGTTTCAGCTGTCGTCGCGTAGTCTGTTGAGCCAATTTGCCAATTGATTAGTGGCCGCAGAGGTTTTTAGCTGATGACATGAGGTCCAAGTCCAGCTGTAGCCAACAGCCAATGCTAAAGCAACATGGCTCAATAGGGCGATGATCGTCGCTCGTTGTGGAGAGTGCCCAGCTGCTCCCAGTTTTCGACAATGGCTTGGTCTAGATTCCACGGCCCATGCGACGCAGTGGGAAATAGAAGCAGCTTCAATTTCCGCCATTACTTGTCGTCTCCTTTAACATGATTGCATAACAGCGTGAGATGATCTAAAATGCCGTCGAGCTGCTTTGAGTAACAGCCGCTGCGGCCCTTGCATTAGTGAGATCCTTATGTTATGCACGATGCAGTGTTCGTATCTGGATAACCTAGCTTGAGAAAGGAACCATCACAAATGAAGCGCCTGCAGTCGTATCAGCCTTTCCATACGCTTGATTGTGTCGGTCATGCCGACCCCGACGAACAGGCGGGCGAGAGTAAATTCTCCAATGGCCATCCCTGTCTGTTCTAATTAATTGAACGATACGGAGTAAGGTTGGCTCCCCTAAAAGAGCGCGAGGACCGTGCAGGCTCTGCCAAGCTCGGCCCGCTTCCTAGGCCAGCATAGTGTCGGGGACTGGTGGATGGCAGCAGAATCGACGACGACGGCCCTGGTCCCGATTAATTTCCAGGCCAGCTAAAGCAAATGAGCAGCCTGGACAACTCCGTACCCCATACTAGGATATTGCGTACTAAGGCACGTGTACTGTACTGTACTTGCAGGATCTGCCAGTAGTGCAGCAGTAGGTAGTAGGTACAGTAGGTATTCCCACAGACAATATTCCCCATAACGATTTCATGCCTGTACGGAACGCTGGAAGCTGAACCTGCAGGACGATGCAAGGTACGCGTTCAACCGTCGAATGAAAATGGCTGAGCACCAGCATGCTGGCGAGGACGGTAATTAGCCCGACGCAGGCACTCGTCCAGTATGCTCTATTGCGACTGTATGATTCGCTTATTGTTATTGGTACGTTGATGTAGAGCACTCCAACTTAGCAGAGTCTCATCAGACTGGGCCGTAGCGTAGCCGACCCGGGCGAAGCATACCCCGAATAGGGGCGAAGACTGAGGCACCCATCTTCTGCCTTTGGGGTACTGATGATGGTGATGACGATGATGATGGCTCTCGGGCCTCCGACGATGATCGAATAATAGGACTAACTCTGGACCAACAGCTTGCGAAGACTCCTATCATTTCCTAGAAGAGAAATACGAGTAGCGATTGCCCGCCGTCCATCGCGCCAAGCAGTACTCCGTGGGTGGCATTATCCTTGAGCTCTCCTTCGCTGTACGAATTCCGAATGCCTGCTCGCTAGCTGCGCACGCAACTTCGGATAATGTCGTGAAGGCGGCCCTGACAGGGATCCCACCAGGTGATACTGCCGGTAGCCTTGCATATGTGATATTGCCGTGCATCCACCACACACAAGCGTGCTAGCTCAGGTACTCCGTACTTCAACGCTGGCGAGATCTTTAATATTGCCGTTCACTTTCAAGGCCCCTCTTCTTAGTGCTTGGTATATTCGGTGCAGAGGGTGGGTAGTGTTCGCGGCTTTCCCCTTGTGCTATACCTTCTCAAGACTGTTGGCTCTTTTTCACAAATTAACGCTGGTCTCCATCATCACAAGATGCCGGCGCAATATCCCGCACAAGGTAGTAAAGGTCGCCCCCGTGCTGGTGATAAGTACTCGCCTTTTGGCAGCGTGCCATTTGACAGCTGCTGCATCATATCACTCGGTCTTGGGCTGGGCAATGGTGAAACGAACAAAAGCCACAAGCTATTGGCGATCCTACGCTTTGCAGCCGGGAAAGAAACGCCACCGCGCCACCTGCCAGCACTAGCAGCAGCCATAATGGTGCATTTGGCTGAAGAGGAAATCTGACAGGACAGCGAGCTATTAGAATTTGTATTAGCCACTCGGATGGAGCATATCTAGTGGGCGCTGTTGGTGTTGACTGAAGACCGCTAATCAAGACCGGGTGGGTGTGCGCTTAGGCCATCGCGGATGGAAGAACCGACAGAGGAAGCCCCTGGCAGCGTGTACAGGTAGAGGAGGGGAAGCAGGGTTGCAGGGGCAGAAGAAAGTCCTTTCGACGTGAGCTTCCCAGGAGGGACAAACACGCTGCTGCGGTAGATTTGGGAGGGCCCCCTTGGCGGTGCATATCGGACGTTTAAACGTCAAGAGCTTATGGTGGTGTGCAGCTGCAACCTCGCAACGGCGCGCGACGAGTTCTGGAAGAAAGAGAACGTTCCAGGCTCTGTATTTTCCTCTGTATTGTCCTCTGTAGAATCTTCGCTTCTGTGTATGGCGAAAAGATCGTGTATAAGCGTCGTCAAGGCCATAGAGCGCCCTGCTGGTCTCGGCCAAGTGTTATCAGTCTGGGAGCTTGTCCAGATGCCAGTTGACCAACTTCCCTCGACTGCTAGCACGTCCACGGCATCATTAGCACCTTCGTAGAGAAAACTAGTGCCAGCATACGGCGCGGTACCCGTAGACTTCAACTGCCCGGCCCCCATGCCCCCAAGCTTCCAGCGTCCTGGGATCGCCTCAATCACCGGCCCACATGGCCAGAGACGACCCCGATCGCGCATCAGCCAACGAGGCAAAGTGGATGTGGACAATTTATACTCCCTGCCTCCTACTCTTTCGGCACCCCGGCGGGATACCTCGTCATTATCTTTTCGTCTCGCCGTCTCCTGTTCTGCGTCCGTCGTCGTTATCGTTGGTCGAGTCGTGCTCGTTGGCTTTGGGCGACAATCTTCAGCCTCAAACAATCAACAGCTCTGAGGGAGATTGTCTGGGCCAGAAGCCGTTTGGTCTCTGGTTTTATTTTATTTGATTTCATTTTCGGCCTCAATGGATTAATTGCCACCGACAACTTGCCGCCAAGCCTCTCTAGGCAATTCTGCTTCTTTCTTTCCTTCTTTCTTTCCCTTGCGTCTTTGTGTGTCTTTAGGTGAGTCTCCAGTGGCAGGAGCGAACAGCGCCCTTGCGCAGCCAGCCCGCCTGTCTTGCAAGCTGTCTTTGAAGATACAAAGCTGATCATTTCTTGTTGAATCACCTCAGCTCCCATCTTTTATTTACATCACGGCATTTACGCGCCATCGCCGCCGAAACTCTTCCTTGACACTCGCCGCCTCCTTTGTGTTTCATTCGAAGTCCCTTTCGTTTTCGCTTTCATCAGTTGGCCGGGCCTTCTTCCAAGAAACCGTTATTAGTCCAAACATTCAATTTTCCAGCCTTGAAACGGATTTTCTCACCAACCATTTCACGAATTTTTGATCTTGTCTTACGGATTGCATATCTAAGATCTCAGCCAATCGCAAATACAGCATCATCAACCGTTTCTTACAGCAAGCAAGTTTAGGCGCACTTGTATTATCCGACGCTATCACCTGTCTGACTGGAGAAATTGCCTGTTTGGCATTTACACGGAGCCTGGCGCGCCGTAACGTTACTATAGTTCAACGGCGTCTGATATAGCCGCTTGGTAGTAAACTATATGAGCGGTTGGAAACTCGCATTTCGAGTTGGCTAATCTGATATTGCCATCATTTGGCCTAATTCAGTCAAAATGACGGCCTGGACAGACGATGAGTACATGAATGCTCCGGGCGCAGTCTCACTGCCTCCACGAGAGTATGTTCCCTACAGAACTCCGTCGACTAAATCAAGAAAGTCACGGCGTTCGGCACGCTCAATCACCCCCCCAGCGAAGAAGAAGCTATCGCCGTCTAGGAATGGAAACGCATCCAAACGTTCGTCAAGAGATATAACGACCGATGAGCAAATAAGTATCCTCGATCCGCGGCGCTTCACCCCTACTCTACACGCCAACTTGGTGTCCGAAATTTTGTCACTACGAAGAGATCAGGAAGAGAAAACCAGAGTAATTGAGAGCCTCGAGAGCACGCTCCAGACAAGCAGAGAGGAGCAAGAGGCGTTACAGAACAGTATCAACGCATCGGCCAAGGAGACACGCTCGCTACAGCGACAGTTGTCTTTACTAGAGGGTGGAACTTCCTCAGCCTTGGGCGACCTTTCGCGAGAAAGGGATGAAGCTGTTGACTCTGCAGCCGATGTTAAGAAGCGCCTAGAGGCTGCCCAGAAGAAAATTCGCAGCCAAGAGGAAGACTCCCAGCGAGTTCATGATTCATGGGCTGAAGAAAAAGAGATTTGGGAAGATGAAAAACGCAAATATGAGCGGCGAATTCATGTGGCGGAAAGCCGCCTCAAAATCGTGCTTGATGAGGTAGAGGCCTATCAGGCTAATCATGTACAGGGAGCTGCTCAGCAGGGCAATGGGCACGAGAGTGAAGGTGAAGACAGTGGTAGAGAAAATGATGCGGCTAGTGTGAGGACAATGAGCCTCACAAGCAGCATTCGGTACTCTCTGGCCAACGGACCCGGATTTTCTCTTAACGGATTCTCCCTGGCAGATGAGCTCAAGTTTGACGATACTGACGACCAGACCGATATTGACGGACGTGAGAGTGTCTTCTCGAGCCCACGAGTCGCGAGCCCACGACAACATCGACGAACATTTAGTCGCGAGAGCGCTATTAGCAAGTTCCACCGGAAGAACAAGAGCATCGATAGCTTGAAGCGTACTGGCAGCGTCGTACGTGGTAGGGTTTTCATGAACCAGTCGGTTCTAGAGGCACTCGAAGGCGAGGATGAAGAAACAGAAGGAGAAGATTCTCGTCCCGCTCTAGCTGCCGCTCCCGTTATCAAGTCATCATACGCTGATGCGGGAGTTCAATCTATGCCTGCCTCCGAAAACTCATACAATAACGCTGAGACCCAGTGTTCCCCAGTTGACGAGCACACATACATCGATGCAAGCGTTCAATGCTCCCCTGCTCCGGCTCCGGCTCCGGCTCCGGCTCCTAAGCCTTTACACATTGACACAGGAATTCAATACTCCCCTGTTGCCGAGCCTTCATATAGCGACGCTGGAACCCTTGCTTCTGAAAACCCATACACCGACACAGGAATCCAGTACTCTCCCATTTCTGAGCACTCATACGCCGATGCGGGAGCCCAATATTCTGCACCGCCTTCCCCTGTATTGGAGGTTGTCGAGCCTGTCGAGCTGGAGTCTGCCATCTCGGAAGTAGTTGAGAAGAAACCGGAGCCAAAGACTCCTCCCCGTTCATCCGAAGTCGAAGCAAATCAGCGAAAGAAGCGTGTTAGCCTACCTCTTACCATCGAGACACCCGCTATTCTCCAGCGCATGGTATCATCCGCTTCCCAAACAGTCGAAATTCCTTTGACGCCTCCAAAGACGCCAAGCTCGCTGCACACCGTTCCGGAATCTTCGCCTGTCGAAGTCAAAACACCAAAGACTGAGCCAAAGATGGTAGCATCATCTACACAGACTGAAGCTCCCGCTGTCGCAACACCACCTATACCACTACCTCCAATAGATACACGGATTCCGAGTATCAGTATCCAGCCACCAACCAGTCGGCCTGCATCGCCGCATACACCCAAGCTACCCCAATATTTCAAAGACATCGGCTGCCAGGTTAATATCCCTATTAAAGTGGATACAGTTGATTCATGCTCCCAGACGGAGGCAATCCAAATTGACAAGAGGCGGCTGGCCAATCTACCAGCACATCTTCAGCCCTCTTCTATCACCTCTCGGCCTACATCCCCTCATCCATCGGGCGTTGCTGTTCTCGACAAGAGTGCTCTTCCTGGTAATGTACCTCCTCGAAATCCTCGACGATTGGAAAGCAGCCGGTACAGTACCGAACTTCCATCTTCCCCCATCAGTATCTCGATGGATGGCCCAGATGTACACGAGTTCAATGACGATCTTCTCCTGTCCAACCCGCACGCTCCGATAATCCCGCCTCGTCGATTCAGCAGCCTCTTTTCCGGCTTTTACACTGATTCAGACGAAGTTGACGAGTTTGGAGATCTGGACTTTAGTGACTCTGAGTACCGAACAGCTTTGACGGCACCTAGGCCTCCATCCAACTTGAGCCGAACGGGCAAGCGAAGTTCTGTGGGTACAGTGGCGACCTCGCCGGATCAGCATTCCAAACGCTCTGGCAGGACGTCTGCAAGATCCGTGAGGAGTGATCTGTATAGTGTTGAAGAAGATGGTCTTCGATCCGGCAGGTCGAGTAGGGCCACGGAGAAGTCACCTGTGCCTGCTGCAAGCACATCGAACCGTAACAACAACGCTATACGCAATGCTACCATGGCTCAGACTGGTATGGCTAACTATCCTACCATTGTTGAGCCTAAGAATCCACCACCGTTCCCTATACCAGCCCGAGCGAGTTCACGACGGCCATCACGGCAGCCATCTATCAGCACCAGCATTCCAAGTGATGGACGCAGCACTCCATCAAACACTAGCTGGCATCGCCGAAGCGGTAGCCGTACTTATCCTGTCAACAACGTTCGCCGTGTCCGCTCTGCAAATCATCTGCCACCGCATGAACGCCATCGAAGGACAGGTAGTCGCACACCACCATTGTCGCCATCTACTGAAGCTCCTGACAGCCCTGGTCTCCCTCCCCTGCCTCGAAATGACATTACTACGCCGCGTAGGGGCGAAGACAGCAGCTACAGAAAACATCGCCACCAGTTATCCAACAACACAGTCGTGACTGCCAACACAGAAGCCCCGTCCCAGACGAGCTCACAATCACCGGGCGTGGTGGATGCGATTGCGCAGACTATGGTTGGCGAATGGATGTTCAAATATGTTCGCAGGCGGAAATCGTTTGGTGTTGGAGATGGTGCGCATAAAGACGAAAACAGCAACGATAGGCACAAGCGATGGGTTTGGATAGCGCCGTATGAGAGAGCTATTCTGTGGAGCAGCAAGCAACCGTCTTCTGGTAGTGCTTTGTTAGGGAAAACGGGCCGCAAGCTGGCCATCCAGTCGGTACTCGACGTTAAAGACGACAATCCCTCGCCCAGGGGCATTACTACACCCATCTTTAACAGATCAATCTTGATTCTCACGCCGCAGAGAGCCCTCAAGTTCACAGCTTCCACATCAGAGAGACACTATCTCTGGCTGACAGCTTTATCCTTCCTCGCCCATTCTTACCAAGCAGTGCCTGACGTTATAACTCCCCAGCCACAGCAACACCTTTCTGTTAAACAGCGGCCTCTTCCGAATTTTGAACCACCACGACCGACTAAGCTGACAAGAGGCGGAATCCGAGATTCTATTCGGTTAGCCAAAGGTCGGGCCGTTGCGCCAAAGACCGAACTGGCGAGCATGCCCAGCATTCCTGATGTCCCGACATTGAGAATGGGTGATGTAGCCAGCTTTCGAGTGGCAGAATCCGTATCCGGGCCTGGACATGTTAGGGAAGAGTCCGTGGACGCTGCCCAGCCACCCATGATACGTCGCTTCAACAACGAGCGTACAGGCCATAACCAGACGAATCACGGCCGTAAGCGAAGCAATACGGGAGGCAATGTTCACCCGCCGCTATCCTTCCGAGGCTTCTCACCAGCTCTGGGGGAGAGCAGCCACCACTCTACAAACAGCACAGCCGGCGCTAGTATTGATACCGCTGGCTCTTCCGATATCTACGCTTCTCAGGGCTCTACCATTGGAAGCTGGGGTATAGCTCAGTCATCCGTGTCGGCAGTATCATCACAAGGCAACTTCTTTGACGCAATTGGAACTGTGCGAATGGAAGCATTCATTAGCCCTCATGCTCACCAACAGTACGATGAATACGCGGAAGGTGACCATAGATCGCTTGCCCGGAAGAAGAGCAAGGAATTCCGCCGACGTACGAGCCGGCATCGGCGTCGAGCCCAAATGTCTAGAAGCGCGCGAGGATCTGATGAATTCTTTAGCGGCAACAAGACAGCGGGAGAGGAAGACTTTTTCCAGGACGATCCCTTCAGCGGGTTTTAAACTACCCGATGAAAAGAACAAGACGAAAAAAAAAGGTAAAATATTAAAATAAACACCAAACACGCTCCTTTAACCGATTTTATATATCATCGATCCAACTATAGCAGATCGAGCAACACCACGACGGGATACCCTGTTTTTCTTTTGCCTAGCATACCCATTAACATTTTGCTTCAAGCCTTGTATTGATATTGAGACGAATTACGGTCATTGCCGCTCTAATTCAGTTTTTATTTTCTTTCCCTTTTTTTGTTGTTCATATCATTTCATATCATTTACGGTGCGCGGCGCTGGCTTTTTTCTTTTCTCGCATATATATCTTTTGTTTTCTTTGTCGGTGGATGTACGATGGGACGAGAAGGGTCCACAAAACATATACAAAAAGGGTATACACAAGAACAAACGGAGAAATTTCCACCATGATCTAATGCTGATAGAGGCGTGTTTGGCCTGGGCATGGTAACATAGATTTGGAGATTAGTAGCTAGACGGAATGCTCTCTCTCTCAATACCTTGATAGGTAGATTGGGTAATTACTCTCTGGGAACACAGACGACTGAGAGGCAGCGCAAGTGGATAGTGCAAACTGAGTATAGTATGCTCGTAATATTAAAAGAAGAAGAATAACAATTCATTAATCTATATCTTGAAAGTGATGTTGGCCAAGTTGAATTTGCTCTTGAATTACTTCGAAGTAGGTAGGCTTACATCTCCACATGCCAGAAAAGGCAACCATGTGTAACCCCGCCAAAAGGAAAAAAAGTTGTCGTACATTTGATTTTGGAACTCGACCCCGCCATCAACACCTTTGCCGCAAGTTTGGCTTTTGAGCGTCTGCCGTGAAAAGCTTCTTTGAATTGATGTGGTTTGTTACGAATATAGATTTTTGAAAGCCAGTACAAGAGAAAGACATTAGAAGAGAGCCACGAATATGGAGGCCGAGACATTGGAGCAAATGCAGGCGCGGCACCGCCGTGAGCTGAAGGATCTTCAGGGACGAATCACAAGCAAGAAGAAGAACGCGACGAAGAAGACGCGCAAGGGCGTCAATGACGAATGCGCCGAGATGGAACGCCAGTTGAGGGAGAAGCAGGCTTCTGAAGTCGCCGCCTTGAACGGAGAAGTCGAGGAAGATGTTGAGGAAGAGGGAGAGGAACAGAACGACGAGGCGCCTAGCGGGACAGAGGTGCTGGAAAATGCGACTGCGAAGCTCAAGATTGAAGAGGATGCCGCTCAGCAGCAGCAGCAGCAGCAGCAGCCTGGAAAGAAGCGAAATCGACAAAAGGAGCGCCTCGCACGCCGCGCCGCTGAGCAAGAAGCCGCCATGCTGAGCGCCGAGCAGGAAGCCTCGTCCATGACAGACCACCGCGCACGCGAAAGCACATACATGAAGAGCGCATTTGCGACGCACAAGCTCACGGAGAAGGACATTCAGCCAGACGGCCACTGCCTGTTCTCGGCGCTGGCGGACCAGCTCTCCCATAATGGCATTGCTCTGGGCGGCGACAAGGAAGAGCCTGCATACAAGACGATACGGAAGACAGCGACGGGATACATGGAGGCGCACGTGGATGACTTTGCGCCGTTCTTGGAGGAGGATTTCGCGGGCTATGTGAGGAAGATGCGGGATACGGCGGAGTGGGGTGGGCAGTTGGAGTTGATGGCTGTGGCAAGGCGGTACGGGGTTGAGATTAAGGTGATTCAGGATGGGAGGACGGAGAATATCAGCGGCGGACAGGGTGAGGGAGATGAGGCGAAGACATTGTGGTTGGCGTATTATCGACATGGATATGGTCTGGGGGAGCATTACAACTCTTTGAGAAGGGCGACGACGACGACGACGACAGCGGCAACCACGGCGGACTGAGGATGACGACGATATTGAAAATGGCATACCGGACCGTTATTATTTACTTTATGTTTGCTTCCCAGGTCGACGGGGACTTTTTATCTCCTCCATAAGATTAAAAGTTCACAGACGCCAAACTCCTTTTTCCCTATGAATCCTACCACGGCCACTTTCTTTTTCATGCTACTGCTATAGACGGAAGCTCTCAGCATCCACCGGCACCGTTACTACCGGGACCACACGGAGATGAAGTCCCTGACCGTCCCATCTTCATTCAGGCCCGCCTTGTGCGTCCTCGGCGGCTTCACCAGGCACACGCGATGCAGCGCATCCGGGTGAGGCTGCCTGGGACTCGTGCTCGACTTGACGTTGCCGTCGTCGGTGTATTCGACGGGCTCGCCGGGATTGGCGAGGAGGGCCTCGTAGACCTCGGGCCAGACGCCCCAGGGCGGGCCCTGCAGCGAGAGAGGCTTTCCCGAGGGGAACTCGAGGCAGATGAGCTGGCCGCTGGGGGCGAGCAGTTGCGACATGCGCTTTGCCCACTTGGGGCGTTCGGAGGGCTGCAGGGCGCAGAGGAACTGGAGGAAGAGGGGTTAGATGTTGGCTGCCTTTTCTCACAGACGCGGGGGTATCTTTTATATATAGATGATGGCGCAGATAAAGCACACTCACCGTGTAGTCGTATATCAGGTCATACTTTTGCGTGCCCTCGCCGCCCTCGCCGCCCTCCCACGTCTCGCCAAAGAAGTCGCCCGAGACCCACGTCACGCGCCCGCACTCGACGCCGGCCTCGCTCGACTCGCACTGCGCCTTGCTCTGGTTCTCCCTGGCGGCGCCGAGCGCGTGACGGCTGTAGTCCAGGCCGACGACGTCGTAGCCCAGCGAGCTCAGCAGCAGCACGTCGTGGCCGCGGCCGCAGCCCGGGATCAGCGCCGAGCGGCGGACGACGTGGCCCGAGGCATCGCGGAGGGGGTTGCCGCGCGGGTCGCGCTCCAGCGACGGCGGGATCAGGTCGGTGCGCTGGGCGAGCAGGTCGGCGAGGGCGAGCGACGGGCCGGCGCGGTCCCAGGGCGTGAAGGACTCTGCGTAGAGGGCGTCCCAGGCGTCGTTGTGGGCGGAGACGGGGATGGAGGCGAAGCGGTCGCGGAGTTTGGGGGCGGTGGAGGCGGCCATGTTTGTGGTGGTCTGAGTTGAATGATGTGTTAGAATACAGGTAAGAGATAGAGAGAGAGAGTGAGGTATAGATATGAGCAGCCTGCCTTTGGCTTTGGGTTTTGGGCTGTGGGAAAGAAAGTGAGGCTAGGAGGGGCACGCTTCTGGAACTTAGCCCAAGCACGAGTGTTGACAAACCACGCGAGAGCTGGGAAGGATGTAAGCTGAATAGCAAACTCAAGCGCTCAATCGCTTGCACTGAACAACGAGAGAAGCGAGCGAAGCGAGTGCGTGGACGTTTTGCAAAGGCGAAGCATGACGATGCCTTTATTGGTGGCAGCGTATTGCGTCTTCCAAGTTCAAGCCGGAGGTGGGGCGGGAATCTCGGCGCATGGGATTATTCGGAGCTGGGGAAAGGGGCGTATGTCTGTTGTTGAAGTGAAGGCTGCCAATTGGGCGTGATTCACCACCCATGTTGGAATACCAGGATGCAAACCAGGCTCTTTATATTGATAAGGCTTGTGTATTTATTTCTCCTGTGAATTGTAGACAACTGCTGTACTACATACGGAGGTACAATGCAAGCGTTGCATTTCCTGGAGCGCAAGTGGGAATTCCATCTGCGGTCCGCGTATCGATAACGCCAAGCTCGGCCTAAAAAAAGAAGCGCTGAAACGGGTTTAGTCCAACTGCAGACTGGCCGTGGGCCGAGGCACGGCGGATGACATCTTTGGATGGTTGAGAGCTTGGATGTTGATGAGTTGTTGCTTGCTTGCTTGCATTCTTCCTGCACATGTCCGATTCCACTTGCTTGCAATTGAATTGATACAGCCTTGCAACAGCGCACATCCACCTCGTTTCACTCGATACCACGTCGTCATGGATGTCAGCAATCTATTCAGCGTCAAGGTACCTGCTCTTCTTCCCCATTTCGTGCAGACAGACAGCTCACCAGGTCGTTCACAGGGCAAAGTCGTGCTCGTCACCGGAGGCAAGTCCTCTTGACCCAAGCACCCCATCCTCTCAGCTGACCGTGTCCCCTCCAGGCGCCAAAGGCATCGGCCGCATGATCGCCCAAGGCTTCGTCGAGAACGGCGCCAAGGTCTACCTCACCGGCCGCGATGCTCCCGCCTGCTCGTCCGCCGCCGCCGAGCTCACGGCGCTCGCACGCAACGGCGGCTCGGCGCACGCGCTGCCCGGCGACCTGCAGGACCTCGCGCAGGTGCAGGATCTGGTGCGCCGCCTGACGGCCCTGGAGCCGGACGGCCTGCATGTGCTGGTCAACAACGCCGGCGCGGCCTGGGGCGCCGATATCGACTCGTTCCCGGACCACGCGTGGAACAAGGTGCTGACGCTCAACCTGCACCGCGTCTTCAGCCTGACACAGCTGTGCCTGCCGCTGCTCGAAAAGGCCGCCGGCGCCGACGACCCGGCCCGGCTGATCCACATCGGCAGCATCGACGGCATCCGCGTGCCCACCGTGTCCAACATCGCCTACGCCGCGAGCAAGGCCGGCCTGCACCACATGTCGAGCGTGCTGGCCAAGGAGCTGGGCCCGCGGCACATGACCAGCAACGTGCTGGCCTGCGGGCCGTTTGCGACCAAGATGATGCGGGCCACGCTCGACGCCGCCGGCGAGTATATTCGGAGCGAGCTGCCGCTGCGGAGGATTGGCACGCCCGAGGACGTGGCGGGCGCCAGTTTGTTCCTGGCGAGTCGAGCAGGGTGAGTTTCTTTCTTTCGTTATTCTCGCTCTTGAGGTGGCTGACTTTGACTTGTTCGGATAGTGCATTCTGCAACGGAGCTTTGATCCGCATCGATGGAGGCGCATCTCATGTGGCCAAGTTATAAAGACAATGTATAACATGGTCACAGTGTGTTGTTTTCCTAATTACTAAAGCGGCTTGCTTTTTAGGCGCCAAATATTCGTCACGTAGATGATGAAAAAAGAACAGACTAAGAAAAGGTCATGTTTGAAGCATACATCTGCCTCGTATAGTTTCATTACTACCAAGATACGGGTATTTCTAGCTCGTTGTATATAATTTATATGCGCAAAATGATAGGGGAAGAAGGAATAGGAAATGAGAGGGGAAAAAAAAAAAAGAAATCATCGAGACAACGTGTCCCTGTACGCAAAAGCTTCCCCTTCCAAACAGACCAACACCGTCCCATCCAGCTGATAGAGCTTCATAACCAAATAAATGAAATCTCAAATATTGAGCGTGTATAGTTTCTGACGCCTGATCTCCGATGCAGATTGAAAAGATAAGAAGAACGGATTGAGATTGGTGCCATATTTTCCAGACTGTGCGCAGTTTGATATATGGTATCGTGCTATTGTCGCGGCTGCGAGGCTAGTGAAGCCACACCCTGGTTGCGGTTCAAAGCCACGAAGCTGGCCACCAATCTCAACGCCTGATGGCATTCTCCATCAGATGCCGACATCCTCAAAGTCGCGCACCATGACTGCGACCTGCGCCCGCTTGGCAGCCTCGGCAAGGAGGGTAAAGTCCTTTAGGAAGGGCTCGGTGGAAGGGATCTTGGTCTGGATGGGGGCAGGGGCCATGGCGGCGGCTGAGCTGCTGGGAGACGGCCTTGTTGATGAGGCGGCAGACGAGGAGGCGGCTGTAGAGGAAGAAGGATCCATGGTTGGAGTGAGGCGAAGAGGATGGATGTGATAGGAGTCGTCGGGAGGTGTAAAGAGTTGACGTTGGCGGTGTATTAGACAGCCGGTGGTACAGCAAACGATGGCGAATAATTCGGCTCGATGATGATTTGCTGCAGCTGGAAATCCGGGGGATCTGCACTCGTCTTTCCTATTTTAAAAACTCAAAAAGGGGACAGTCTTGTGGCGACGATTTCGGATCTCGAGATCCAAGGCGGGATAGAAGGCGACGGCTGTTTGGAAATTCCGGAGAAGACCGTCTTGGACGAATTCAGCCGGTGTGTGTGTGCGGACAGGTTTGGCTGCTGGTGGGGCTGCTGCTGCAAGCAAAAGCGTAAAAGCCCAGAGATCTGGAACGGCCCTTTTCGGTTCTTGAATAAAGGAGAGATGGTCGAGAGACGGAAGAAGAATCAAGAAAAGATGGGCGATATTGGAGGGAATGGGACTAGAGAAGAGAGAGCGCGAGAAAGCGGATTAGCACTCCTTTATCTACTCGGCGGAATAAAATCGTTGAAGAGGAGAGAGTCTAGATTTGCCGGTGCGCTCTGTGGGGGGGAAAGCCTTTCTCTTACATATGACGACAGTGCAGCCACTAACTTGGAGTACGTTGTGGCGGGCGATCATGCTGGGGAATGACAAGTACCTTTTTTTTCGCGAATGGACTCGGGAAAAAGGGACTTTTTGGGGGAGAGACGCACCGCTGTGGCCCGGGATTGCCTCGGCATGTGCCGCCGCGTGATGCGACGATTCGTGCAGGAAGAATCGGGATTTTTTTGTTTTACAGTCATTTATTCTTGTTTGATTTCATTTTCCTTGTTTCAGTGGTGGTGGTGGTGGTGGTGGTGGACTGCGACGTCGGGACTGCTCACCTCGGGCACCATTGTCGCGTGTACTTTGCGCGCAACAGCTATCTGCAAGCTACAGAATGCCCGGGTATAAGTAAGTGACAAAGACGAAACGGGCGATCCAGCAACTAACTCTACATCTTCAGAGGTGGCAAGTCTCGGCTGCGAACAAGTACCTTGTTGCGTACCCCGAGTCGGGGAAGCGTGGTTCGACGCCATGGCGCATCTGCAGCTGCAAGTCTTCCTGTGCTTCGCCCTTTGTAGTCTGTACACTGTACAGCGAAGATGTGGAAGAATCTGATAGGTACTAATCAATGTTATAACAAAAAATCAGCCGTTACACGCAGACAGCGCTCAGCCAGATCGAATGAGAGGAGGCCACATTGTGTTGCTTCCTGCAGCTGCACGCCAGAAACAGCAATGCGACACAACCCAACAATGGACAAGAAGAGATCGGATTTACCGATCCGAGGCGCGGAGCTACACTGCACAGCCAGCAGCCAAAAGGATAAAAAAAGAAGCCAAGGACTAGGCAGAAGCGTTTCTCACGCTCTACTGTACGGATACCTCAGCTCTAGTTCGTTACCCAGAGTGGCTATTCCGTCAGGTCGGGGTCGGCTAACGCCTGGAAAATTGCATTGGGCGGCCCCCCAGATCTGCAGATGGTCTCGGGCTGATTTCCAAGGGTCCTTGGCCCTGCTGCATCTGCATCTGCATGCCTCTGCCCAGTTTGCTGCGCTGTCCATCTTTCGCCATGCACGTGCAGGTACACTTTGGTGTCAAATGCGGCAACAAGGTACCTCCATGCTTATGCTCTCCGCCTGGTGTCACTACCATGCTACATGTTGGAAGTAGATGAGTTGGTATCAAAGAAAAGGAGATTCATCACATTTGCAAGCAAATCAGATTATTCTCTTCTTCTTCTTCTTCTTCTTCTTCTTCTTCTCTACGAGCACTCAAGGAGCGGTGAAGGCGATACTATCGTGTTTGCCGAAATTTCCTGGATAGCGAGTGGAGGGACACAATTAGTCTGCGCTCTCTCTTTATCTAGGGCCGATTGCGAAGCACAAAGGCGGGTGGGAAATTAGCAGTCAGCAGGAGGAAAACACCCGACACATACATTGCGTTACGACTCGTGCGTTATTACGCCCCTACATCGGTGCATGATACGGTACGGGCCTGCTGCAACTTTGCGACTGTGGGTTTTTGCGCTAAGGCGAATATACCATGAATGACCTGATTCTGCTGCCGCTTGATTAGCCAGCGCCCGTAGCAGGGTAGCATGTTGAAACAGGTACGCAGAAACCCTACACGACACGACACGAACACGCTCTGCTGCTTCTTCCCTCGGTGCCAAATAAAGAACCACTTCAATCCCAACGTTCCCAAAAAAGAGCACCGCTGGACCCTGAGCCCCACCTGTCGCCCTGCCACCCCCGCTTTTTCCGCTTTCTGCCCCACCTTCTTTTCTTCACGCCAACAACGTCACTGTTGCTTTTTTTTCTTCCGAGATTTCTCCCAAACGACAAAAAAAGCTTCCAGAAGGCCAGTCTAGTCTTCATCGTGTCCACACACCTTTTCTGATACACGTACCTACTCGGTTTCACAAGAAGCGTATCAAGTTTTGCATCGAATTGGTGGGAAATAACTACTACTCCCAAAAACAAACGAGAAGCAAGCCTCACACCCCCTCCCCCGGTTTCAAACCCCCCATCCTCACATGGCCGTCGCCGGCCCCAATCCTCGCCCCGGCTGGTTCGCCGTGCCGGCCCCCGTCCGCGAGCTCTTCAAGCTATTCCCCTTGACCACCCTCCCCGCCGACCCTCTCCCCGAGAGAGCGCCCGAAAGGACGCGGCCGCGGCCTCGTCTGTACGTCTTTGCTAGGACCGACGAGGACGCTCGACACGGCCGGCCGAGCTTCAACCCTCAATGCTTGAAGTGGCAGGTGAGTGTTTCCAAACGTTCAACAAATCATGTGTATCTTTTCACTAATTTGCCTCCCATCGACAGACATTCCTTCGCATCGCCGGCGTTGAAGTTGACATTGTGCCCTCCACCAACCATGCCTCTCCCTCCGGCGCATTGCCCTTCCTCCTCCCTCCAACAATAGCACAGCCGTCATCGTCAACGACAGAACCAAGACCAAAACCTACTCCAGCATTGAAACCTACAATACCGCTCACCGGCAGCAAGATCGAGCGCTACGCCAAAGACCACGCCTCTCACGAGATACCTACCGACTCCTCTTCCTCCCCTTCCCGAATCGAAGCCTACGAAGCACTCCTCCCACAGAGTCTTCGTCCCGCCTGGGTACGCCATGAGAAAAACAGCTGTCCATCTCCCCATATCTTGCAACAAACTAACAAACAATCCTCATAGCTACTCACTCTCTACCTCGACCCCCTCAACACTTCCCTCCTCAAAACCCTCTACCTTCCCCCCTCGCCAATCCTCCAGCTCCCCTCCCTCCACGCCCTCCGCAACGCCGCCTCCGCCGAGATCCTCAAGACCACCCGCTCCGCCATCATCTCCCCCGACCAGCTCCTCTCCGACGCCACCGACGCCCTGCGCTCGCTCTCCGCCCTGCTTTCCGACGACGAGTGGTTCTTTGGCCGCCCCGAGCCGAGCCTATTCGATGCCGACGTCTTTGCGTACACCTACTTAATCCTAGATCCGCAGTTTGGCTGGGCGGCGGATGATCATTCGCTAGCCAAGTGCCTCGTCAAGTTTGGTAACTTGGTCGAGCACAGAAGAAGGCTGTATGAGAGATGTTGGCCGGAATCTCGGGGTGAGAAATAGAAGCAAAATAGATCTGGCGAGTTGGAACGCAGCTCCGCAATAGCAAAATAGAACCAAAAGTAAATACTGCTTCAACTGCAACTTCAAATGGCTTCAACCGTGCAAGGCGTTCAATATTTCTTTTCCAAAGATACCCCAGCCTCCTCTTCACTACACCACATATAATTGCCCCTCAATAATTTCTTTAAACACAAATACCGCCTGCCATTAGAACAACACAACGCTATGATTGTGCAGCATTCCATCACATTTCAGCTCAGCATGTATCCAAATTTCCACGCTCACAAGAAAGGAACCATAGTCACAGCCATTCAGTGGTTTTGACCCCGTCCCTAATATTTCCATTTAACAACCGTGACTTTGAACGCACCCCGTCCGACTAACCGCCAATTTCCCTATTAAATCTAGAATATTACCCCTCAAGTAGCAACAGTAGCAAACAGTGGCAAACAGTAGCAAACAGGGTAAGAAGATGGAAAGGAGAGGAGGAATAAAGAATACAAAGAGAGTGGGAGTCGGTAAATGCGTAGGTGATAGAAGAGAGGAAATCCCAGCGCCAAAACTCCAAAGCACGATTATACCTATAAGAGGAGAATACAAAAGGGGAAAGGGCCAAAGAAGCAAGAACCGCTGCAGCTATGCACATCCCAAGTAAAGGAAAAGCGATAGCGTAGTCTCTTCACATCTGTGGAAACTGCTGGATGCTATCTACCACGTCCTGAAGCGATACAAACGCACCTGGACCGCCGTCCTTTCGTAAATCTTCAAGTAGCACGCTAGTCTGCGCATATAACGTTTCCAGTGATGCCCGGGAAGACTTTCCGAGTGATGCTGAAATGTCACGACATGTTAGAAATCTGTTTTGGAAGCAAGAAACAGGGGGCCGGCTTGGACTCACATAAAATGGCAGAATTCAGCTCCTCAGCAACCGTCACTCGGCCCCTTTCTTCCAGCAGGTGGCTTACTTGTGGCTCTTTGAGTGGGTTCTTGTATGCCACCAGTGCCCAAATCTCGTTCAACGCCTTGCCAATCTCCTTCCTCGAATCGCCGGCATATTCTCCCTGTAGAGACTGGCCGTATTTGAGCATCTTATTTTCCAACTTGGTCAGCTCCGCTCTGTGGTCCCCACCGTCAGTGTCCATGTTGTCTCCCCACCCATGGCTGCCATTCACATCCAGGTCCATCTCTTGTTCACCTCCTGTTTTGCTGTCGTATTTCATGCTCAGCTCGGCAGCCTTTCGCACCATCTCAATAAACTTGCGACACCGTAATTTGAAATATACCTGCTCGTTATCTTGGAGCACTTGTGGATAAAACATGTCGGTGTACTTGAGCGCTTGGTCTATTTCTCCGTCAAGAATCGCTTGCCTGATGCCTATTCAGATGTTAGAATGGGTTACACATACAAGTATGAGCCAAGAAGAGCAGAATCAAACATACGTTGTCTGTTATTTGCATCCTCATCATCTTTAATATTGACACCATCTACCGTTACGTCCGGATTCAGGTTCAAGGCCTCCTTTTGCAGCTTCATATCTTCTGCAAAAGCACGCGCCGTCTCCACGTAGCCGTCGTGCTGAAGGAACTGCAACACCAAGGTTTGGATGAGATCCGTCTCGTTCATACCTGGCTCAAGATGTGAAGTATCTGTCCGTTGAATGGCTCTCTGGATGCTCTCGCGTTGTTCCTGTAAGATTCCATGTTAGATGAATGTCATAATATTCGAATGATTGTAATGGAAAGGGGAATAGAAGTTAAATGTATACATACATTCATCATGTCGTCGATATTGTAAACAAACGGTTCCTGTCCAAAGTTGACTGATATTTCCTCGCCGTGCTTTTTCAGACTGACAGACGGATATAGTTTGCTCCTGGGAACATCCTGAACTGCGGAACCTGTTTTTTTTACATCTTTGGTCAGCAAACCATTGAACATGGGCATGCTCTCTCGCAAATTGCCTACCTAGCATACGTCCATTTTTGGTCCAGAATGCAGTATGGTCTCGAAAGTTGACTCCGCAACCGATAACATCGCCCGTCGTAAACGATGGTCCATAACTGCGGCCAATGTTTTGGCCTGTGAAGCACCGGCCATCATCGCCATGGTAACCCCAAGTCTCTGGTTCCCAGCCCACGGGCCGTGATAGTGATGCGCCCCTGGCTGAAAATCCGATCGCAATGGTCGTACTAGTCCTACGGTTAGTTGGTACCTCTGTAGATGGTGGCTTCTCTGGACAAGACGGCTACATACTCATCTTGTTTACCAGAAATAATGTGTACTTCATAATAGTATATCCCACACTGCGGAGGCATGAAATGGTCCGCCCGAATGGCGCTGGCTTCGTGGTCGCGCTCGTGATGGTTCTTGGGCCCTGAGAATTTGAGCCCCAGCATATTTGGCATAACCTCTATTGAAGTCCACATGTCTGCGGTGTTCCAGTGCCTAGGCAGAGGCGCCAGACTGTCGCCGTCATCAAACGGCGCTCTTTCCAAGACAGTGTGTAGCATGCCTCTGTGAGCACCAGCAGGTAGCGGCGTCGTGCCGAGGCCTGAGGCGCTGATGTCTTGCCCATTCCCTTTACTCCGCTTGACTTCTTTTTGAGCTTCTAGCTTCTTATTGTATGCTTCCTCCAGCTTCTGGACATACGTCGATCCCTTTAAATACGATGGCACGAAGAATCTGTCATCGTCTGCTGTGGCGCTCGCAGGCTCTGAAGCAAAGAAGTCGAAGGCTCGAGAAAAGGACGGCAAGCTGCCGCTAGAGGCCCTCCACACGTTGGCCATATCGCCTTGTACCGCCGCATAATCCATCTCGGTCGAGTTTGCGGCCGGCGCGGAGCCTAGACGTAGCGTAGGATCGAGAATCAGGTCGCCGTTGGCGTCTAGCACGGATGTTCGGGCAGGGTGCGTATAGAAGTTGTAGCCGCTTCCTTCACCGGTAGCAACGGAGGTGTTGGTCGCTGTGTATTGATGTTCTTGAAATTCGAGGGATTCAGCAGACGATTCCGAGTCTGTGAAGCCAGATGAGCCATGCGGTTCCGGACTGGACATGATAGGGCAAGAGAAATGGAGATGGGAGAACAAGCAAACACTTCAAGGGGAGGAAGTTGAGGGGGGTCGTGCCTGGCAAGCGAGCAGCTCGGCTACCAAAGCTTGTTGGAAGCTTCAGTCAAACGCGCAACTCGATCCAGGTGCCGGTCTGCTCCTTATACAGGCGGTTGGAGGGATGAAGTGACGCTGGGCACGGAACCCAGCGAGTCGTTGGCGGTATTTGTGCACAAATGGGAGTGAGGGTCAACAGGTTGATTCAGCGTATAAGAATAAGGCGAAGAGGAGAAGGCCGGCAGATGAGATGTGTCGTGAAGGCGCCGTGCAGCTCGCTCTGCGTATCGAGGGAGGGGAATCGGCGTTGAAGCGGGCCGATGAGCTCGTGGCAACAGCCGTCAACCGAATGGCCGGCAGCTCAGAAGGCGGCAATGAGAGCAGCAATGGCAGGCACAGCTGCGCCAAAAGAGCAAGACTGTCAGGCAAAAGACGAAGGCGATGCTCCGGGTCAATCAGCTCGTAGGCGTTGCTGTTGGGCGCCCGCAATGAGGTGTCGTGCTGGTGGGTGTCGTCGTTGTCATTGAGGGTGGAGAAGTCGATTTGACGCTGGCACTAGCTCGCTGTTGTGCTGGGCTCTAGCACTTATCGCTCCCTATCGCGGCCGCCATCACGGGTTCTGTAGGGAGCAGAAAGGTGGAGCAGCGCCTGAGCCTGGAACCGTGAATTCCTGGCGCCGCTGATCAGATGCTCTACGTCAATAGCAGTGCTTGAGCTTTGCAGGCGGTTCATCCCACCAAATGGAATGATTGCCCAGTTTCAGCGCGCTTATTCCTTGTTTCCCATTTGCCTCGGGCTGATTTATGGATTGCCCAACATGCCACTTTCTGGTCAACGTCGCATGCGCTTCTTCAGTGACATAATCAAGCAGCCATACAGGTTCTTATCTGCCACCGAAACTGTAGCACAAAAACCCGAGGGGTAAGAAACATGTACCCGAGGCGGCATGGAAAGACAAAAAGCTTGAGCCAAAGAGCACGAGCTATGAACATTACTACTACTAATTAGTGCCTCTGAGCACAGCTGATGAGAATGCCCTCCATCTCCATCATGTCCCAACTCGTAGATGTGCCGTCCAAGCTGTAACCGGCTTATAACACGCAAGGCGCAATATACACTACAGTCCAAATTCGGCATAGCCCACTTGCGCAAATGACTAAGCTGCTTGAAGTACACGATCTGCCCAACTTCAGCAGTACCACGCGACAACACTCGGGCTCTCATCTGCGGGTCAAATACAAACAGTATGCCCATCGCCCATCTACGGAAAACAGCCAGCACGCCTTCTCAGCAAATCTAATTTTATACGTCCATCCCTGCTCAGGTCGTAGCGCTCTGTGGGGGGGATGAGCGAGCAAAAAGCCAACCAGCCGCCACTGGTTAAAACGAAAGTGAGAAGAAAAAAAGTATAAGCTGATGAAAATGTGATGGCGGTTTCGGGGCTAAACGAGTAATGCGGCCAAACCAGGGAGCATTGCTACTACGACGCCACCGCGAGCAAGAGCTGGAGCCAAGAATGTGAACAAGTGTCGATAAATGGCTCACCCTCCGCACGCAAAAAGTAAGCTGTCGTCCACAGCAGGCAACCGAGATTGGTAAAGGGGAAAAGTCAACTCGTCTGCCGCGTAATCTGGCGGTGCAAATTTGGTAACAGCGGCGTAGATGGTAAATAGAAATAAATTCACAAATCGACTTGCAGTGGCTTTGACTGCGATGATGCAGGTCCGCTGTTGTGAGGAGGCTGTGCTGCTGCTGCACCACTGTTCCAAATCCGAGACATTGATTAGAGACGGCACGGGCAGGGCTATTCACCAGGCACACGTAATGTAGCACAGCGTCTACTCTACATCCGTAAAGCATCATCTGAAACTCAAGAAAAGCTGTCTTGATCGCCTCTCATCAGGCATTCACTCGGGAGTAGTATCAAATGAATACTGTAATATGAAATGAACAGCAAAGCAAAGAATTGTATTGCCCCGGTTGGCCGACCATGCCAACCTGTCTACTCTGAAACCTTGAGTATACCGTTACATACATACGATTACGCCGACAATGATCCCGATACTCCAGTTTGCGCAAGTCCTTGGATGACCGGCAGTTCAATCCCTTCCGCCAACGCCCAGCGACAGCTTGCCGTCGCCTTGTAAAAAGACACGATATTATCATGTTGCCCGAGTTTCCGTCCTCGGGGCCGATGAAGCAAAATGCAGATACCCTCAAGCCCGATTTTTTTCTAGGTTTGAAACATAATAAGAAATAAAATGAGAAAACCTCTTTGCATCGTGGGATGCAAAAACAAAGAAGAAGAAAAAAACAATGAAGGAGAAAGCTTAATGCGAGATGTTATGATGCAGTGGCCACAGCAATGGGTGCTGGTGATGAGGTCTGGATGCTGGGCGCGCTTTGCATCTCGACATCAGGGCCGCTGTTGCTGTTGGAAATGCTGTTGTCTTTGCCGGACATGCTGTTGGCTTCGTTTCCATTTTCCTTGTTCTCCTTGTTGCTACCTTCGGCTGATGGGGCAGCTGAGTCTTCGGTGCCAGACTCGGGAACGGTTCGCGGAGGAGCAGTCCATCGGGGTATCTCCCAGGTAACTCCGGTAAAGCTCTTGAGTCTAAAGCCACCCTTGGCCCATTTACGACACGGCTTGCCAGAACGGTCGAGGGCGCGGAGGCCTGCGTTGATGGCTCCCTGGTTGGCCTTGGGGCCGAGTTTGTGGGCAGTAGGGCGAGCTGCTGCACTGCTGTGGTCGATAGTACCGTCCTCCCTGTATGGGGCACTCTGATTAGCATGCAATTCAAAGAGTCCAGGTTGTTTGAGAAAAAAAAAAAAAAGAAAGAAAAAGGTCAAGGGAAGAAGGCATATTGAAACTTACAATCGAGGCTTCTTCTTAGGCCCCGGCTTGCCTCTAGGCTTGGGGACTCCATCAATAGTACCATTTGCAGCAGCCGCAGATCGCTTGACTCCCTTCTTCTTCGCTCCCTCAACGGGAGGTCCCATAGGTGTCGGAGCAGGCGTGGTCTCGGCGGCCGGAGTGGCAGCATTGGAGTCGGATGCATTGTCTCCATTCGAGTTGGTGGACACAACCAGCGCGTTCGGGCTAGCCGGCGACTCTTTGATCTGCGAGTCCTCCTTGGAGAGCTTTGACTCTGGGGACTGAGATGCTTCTTTGACAGACACGGAAGGGAAGATATCGCGTAGAAGTTCCGGCGATACGCTGAGGGTGACGAGCAGACCGTGTTTGGTTGCCGACTTGCGGCGGCCGTCAGCTGCCTTGGGGGGAGCCATCGCGTCTTGGTCGAATTTTTTTTTTTTTTTTTTCCTCTTCTTCCTTCTTGTCTCAAGAATAGTAAATGGCTAAAGGGCTGGCCTTGTCAACGGTGCTGGCGCTCAAGTGGCCCAACGACGATATGCTGTAGCCGACGGCGATGCAGAGATTTTGCGTGGGCAATGGCAGGGTGGCAGAGCGACGCTGACGGTGCACGGTGGTGATGGCGGAGCGCTGGTGATGATGGAGAAGAGCAAAAAGCGAGGATGACGGAAAGGCCGCGCAGGTTTTTTGGTGGTGCTCTGAACCACGGGCGATGGGCTAATACCTAATGCTGGTGGTGATCCGGCGTGGTGGTCAGGGGGTCTGGGGGCCTTGCGTGGAGCAGCAAGCAGAGAGGCAACTCTGGAACTCTGGACTATATTAGCAGGCCGGCGGTGATAGTGTCATGTCATGAGCGCTGGTGCATCGCGGGCGGAGAGGAGGAGAGGCGAAGGGGAGAAAAAGAGGCGGGAGGCGGAGGGATTTTCATTTTCTGGGGTGTTGTCTCGTAAGGTTCGGGGCCTTGGTCTCATCCTCATTTTTTTCGGGCCAGAAGGGCGGCGGCGCACAACGCAAAAAATCGGGCAGAGGTTTCTTGTTCGTAGCTGGCGCAGATGGGCCAGCAGGACCGTGACGCTCCAACACAAAGGGCGAGGGGTGGAAGATTCAGGCCGCGCTTAGGACCCGCCCCGATGCGGACTAGCGCGCGCCGCGGTCCAATCCGAAAGGGGCCCTTTTTCGAGGCAAGCTTGCCCAAGTGGCTTTTATTTTCGCATTATTTGAGGATCCGGCCGGCCAATCACGGGCTAGTCTGGCTAGCCCTGCGACGGACTTGGGAAGGCTCGGTTTGCGCGCGTCTGATTCGCGGGCTGGCGTTAGGTAAGCCATGGCTGAGGGCGTTCCTTTGTACTCGGAACCTGCGAAATTGGCGATTACGTGCAGCGCCTTCAAGTAGCGGCTACAGCCCATCGTGTCAGGCGGAGGGCTTTGAGATTTGAGGAGCCGTGAGCGTTTTGGCATCCTTTTGCACTTCTTTCTCACCAAGGGCCAAGAGCCAATTTCCAATTAACCGAAGGCGACCTTGGCTTCCGGTTTCGGTGGCAACAGGTTGATGCGACACAAGTTTCCATCGGACCTCAAAACATCCATCCCTTCAAGACGTAAAACAGCCTTTGGAATACCCAGGCTTGCTTCATCATTGATCGCGATGAATTTATCCAACAGACGTAGCGACTTTGGTTGCGAACAGCGGTCGCAGCGCGTATGGTGCCCTAAGCTAGTTGCCTGCGCCATTCCTGGCTCTCGAGGCCAGTTTGCCTCCATACAGTGTTTATTCTCCAATCTACAGGACGTTCTAATTTGCGTAGATCATCTTCAGCACTGCTGCCAGAATTGGTGGAGACAAAGCTGCGCCAGCCTTCAATTGCAGGCGGCCGTTGATGACTTCATCAGTTCTATTGGCTTCCACTGCTGCAGAGCCCGAGCTTACCGAAGGCATCTCATCTGACCCCATCAGCCGAACGCAAATGACAAGGCACTTGGATGTCATCCAACGTGCTGAATATTTTTTTCTGCCCAGGTCAATCAAGGGGCTGGAATTTCTTTCATCAGTATAAAAAAGGCCCATCTCAGACTAATTTGGCGCACACGGTTGTCCATTGGTAACATCCATATAAATGAGTGGCCGACGCATACATGTGAATTTAAATAGGCAGTATAAGTCATCCAGCACCCCAGTTCTATGATCCAACACTCTAGTGATCAATCGCATGGGCTACTACATTTACTCCAATCCATATATCAATTCCACTACCAATGCTATTGCCGTTACCACTGGCACAGCTGCTACTACTTTCAGGTAAATAGAACAATTACTAAATAGATTCATTTATATATACTGGCTGCCTTGTAGAGCTACACCTGGTGCTTTGAATAAATGAGACTAGGACGCTGGATCACTTTTTCTTGAGCGGTAAATAGACGTATGCAACACGGTCTCAGATAGAAGTGAGATTCGTAATGGATCCAATTGGGCGATTTCGACGTACTCTAGCCATTTGGAGCAAACGTAAATGGTAAGGCTGTATTCAGTAGAAAGTGAAACGTTGGTTATAAAGCGTTTACATTGCAAGGGCCTTCTGCACGTCACTTACAGATCCACCTAACTGGTGCATTGGGATGCTGAAATATACATCATCACCACGGGAATTCCTTAGTTTACATAGTTTGTTCCTCCTCCAAGGGCATCTTACGCATGTAGCTCTTACTTTTGGAATAGATAGGTAGCCTTGCGGGACTGCAGCTGGTGGATCAAGCCTTTGCGCCAAACAACATACTGACATGGTTTACACGGATGGCACTTCACGTGAATCGATATTGCAATGATAAGTCTAATCAGATACTCCCTGGCATTATGGAGGTCAGGAGTAGTTTTTGAAGGTCATATACAGAGCAATAACAAAACAAGGTCAATTATCAACTCACACCCCTCAACCAGTGTATGATCCGTTCGAAGAAAACATATCGAGTACCATCTCATAATTCTGAGACATTTTTTACCAATTAAATTAAGCCATTCATGTAGAACCGTACGATAAATCATCTTGAATTCTATATAGCGTGTTAACCATAATGCAAGTGCAACATCAACCTCGTGTCTAATACATGATCTCAAAACGGCCCGTTTTGTTAGCCGTGCTATCTTATCCAGAAAAGTTCATTATCTTCAGATGAATAGTATCTGCTAGAGATAATTGTTTCATAATCTATCCCATTATAGGCGACTGAATTCCAGTTGCCACGCAACAATGGCTGCCGTCGCCGTCGCAGCCGCTGGAATGTGTTGCTCCTCACAACGACCCACCTCCACCGCCGTATATATATCATAATACATATTATTTGTGAATTCTTTCACTCCAAAGTTGATCAAAATCATTCATCGCTCTAAATTCATCTCTGTGTGCTATTGTAACATTCTCGCAATCGTAAATCGCCATCATGGTTCTTATTGAGCATCTCCCTCTTCTCGGGCTGGCTTTGGGCCTTGCGCACTTCCATCACGGAAGAGGA
Organism: Trichoderma sp. CBMAI-0020; assembly: GCA_030708095.1. Lineage (NCBI taxonomy): Eukaryota > Fungi > Ascomycota > Sordariomycetes > Hypocreales > Hypocreaceae > Trichoderma > Trichoderma sp. CBMAI-0020. The sequence continues at coordinate 4,429,767 of JAJNCI010000001.1, forward strand.
TCTCATAGCCACCCACCTCACTTAAACCAAGCAGCCGTCCCTCAAATCTCTGATGGCTCATCTCAGCTTCACCAGGCCCCTCCTACCATGCTGATTGCCGCGCGGGCGTCAGACGAAAGTCATGATGCTACGATCCAAGTTACCCAGGCGCATTTGCAGGGCATCTTGGACAGAATCAAATCCCTTGAAGAAGAAATCACCAGTATGATGGCATCCAGAGCTAACTCTTTTCTAGATTCCTTTTCCACTCCCGTCCAGCATTCTGCACTGGACCCCGATGATATAGAGTTTTCCAAAGCCACCATGGCAGCAATGAAGGCCGCGAAGCCAGCTGCGACAACGCGACAAGAAACAAAGATTACTCCAGAAGGCAAGCCTTCCCTTGGCCCTATACTACCACCATGTGTCAACCACTAATCAATATATCGGGCAGCTGTTGTTGGAGGACTGTTCAGAGAGGCTCCCATCAACTTGAACCAGCAGTCCACAGTGACAATCACCTCCACGACTCATATCACGCGCATGGTCACCATTGTACCGACGACAATTATCACATTAACCACAATTTCAACCGTTCCTGTAAAGGTGAGTGTCAAAAGTCGAGTTTTTGGAATATAATTGATGCGAACCTTGATTAGGACAGCAAATTCAAGGCTTTGATTCCCTTTTCCAGTGAGATGGCTGCCGCGATTCCTTCAAAAACCGCCTTGACAAATGGTCACACAATTCGACCTTTCAACTCGTCATTATCAGTATCATCATCATCATCAGCAGCAGCAGCAGCATCGGCAGCAGCATCCTCATCATCAGCAAATGTTGAAACAGAGCTGAGGCAGCCAATGACTACCTCTCTGCGTTTTAATTCTTCCATGACCTTCCATCATCCATCACTTCCGAAGATGAGCGGGTTCTTGACCGTTCGGAGAGCCGCTTGATCTGCATGAAGATGGCCAATGGATGGCTTGGAGGACAATTTGGGTCGGTTTTAGATAAAGGCGGCGTTATAGGTGGTTCTGTTTGTTCATCGCACTTAATTACACGAATACAGTCATCTTCTCCTGCTTCTTCTTTGTTTGGTACACTCATGCTTACTCCGCGGATCCTATGAGAAAACCTGACCGTCTTGAAACGCCCCGGTTCCTCCCACTTTTTGCCATCCAGCAATCACATTCAGCGAGCGAATCACAGCTTTTCCATTAATCAACGTTTCTCCAACCCAGGCCTCGACTGGTCCGGCCCCGGTGTAAATCAGCTAGTAGAGCGCCGCGGAGGGCGCACGGGAGCTGCACGGAGGGGAGTCCGCTTCTCGAGGTACCCAGGGTTTCGTGCTGTATCTGCCCAGGCTCTTTGTACCTGGTCCATCGAAGGGGACAAGGGCCGGGTCCGATTTCGTTGCGTGGCCGGAATCATTCCGGCCAATGGTCCAGTAAAAAGGCCGGGCAGTATCGGTAGCCTGTGGGGCTCATCCTCCCCCAACCCGGCCCCTCCCCCACAATGGACGAGCTCTGTCTTACTCCAAGATAGGCGGGCAGAGGCGGCATACAGAACCAGAAGCTGCAGGGTCTTTCTTATCAGGACCCTCGCGGTGCGTGTCTCACAATGGCTTCCAGCTTGCCCCTGGAAGGAAGATAGCGATAACAGCCGGCTCCTTTCCGTTATGTATGCTTGTGCCACTGTTATTGCTCCACAAAGAGAAGACCGTTTTCGTGGTAATGAAAGACAGTATGCGTGTAAGCCAAGTACACACGGTATAGCTCACCTTCGCATCCTCTTCTTGGTCATGCTACCCCCTATCTCGCCCGATTGACGGCGTTGGGACAATAGATAACGGGGTTCCATTTGTTTCTGTTACGTGAAGTCTTCGCATTAGCCTCCGGACACCTTCCTCTAACGGAGACAAGGGCTGTCTCGACCCGCCTGTGCTGCCCGTACATCGTGACCTCATCCCCACCGAATGGCCGGAATCCATTCCGGCCACCGGGTACTTAGGCGGCGGCGCGGACCCGGACTGACGATGAATGTCCCCCGAATCTCTCAGACTTCCCAGGGCAAGCTTCTTCTTTGCCACCTACTCTTTCCACCACTTCTTGGCATCTTGGCCCCTGAAGACTGGCCCTCAGCCAACCCTTCTCCAGAGCACCTACACACTTACACGCATTCCATACCACATCATCTCTTGATACCACCACATCCCTCATCTACACAATGGGTTCCATGGGCACCGCCGTACCTCCATTCGAGGTCCTCACAGATGCCCGTCCTGATGACAACTCCATCCCTGCATTCTTGGTGTCCACCACCAGAGGCTTCCTCCCTCGTGCAGACCCTGTTGTCACCCTGCCCAAGGAGTTTGATGCGTTAGAGTCTATCCTCCAGCGTATGCCCGTCAAGACTTTGTCTGGCGAGCCGGGTCTTCTTGCCCACAGCAAGCTTGGCGAAGAAGTTGACAACAACTTCCCGGATCTCACTGATGCAATGGAACTGTATAAAGGAAACCTCCCTTTGATGAATGCCCTCTACCGAGACTACTCCTTCCTTGCCTCTGCGTATCTCCTTGAGCCTTGCCATCAGCGATTTCTTAAAGGCGAAGGCTATGGCTTAGGGCGCTCTACTCTTCCCAAGAACATTTCTCGCCCCATCGCTCGATGTGCTGAGCTGTAAGTTCCAAGTCATTGCCATCAATTCATTCCGGCGTTCATGCCATTGCCCTTGTCCAAGTATCAGAGGCTGACTTCTTCATCGCAGCACTGGCTTTATGCCTTTTATGGAGTATGCTGGATCTTATGCGCTCTACAACTACCGTCTTGAAGATCCCGCCAAGGGCTTGGAGTATGACAACATTCGTCTGATCCGTGCCTTTGAACATGGCCTTGATCCAACTTCATCCGAGGCCGGCTTCGTCCTTGTCCACATTGACATGGTCAAGAACTCGGGTCCCTTGGTTGCGGCCACTATGCGTTGCCTTGAAGAAGCTTCTCGTGCCTCTACCAACCCCGACCCCATCGAGGGGCGTAGATCCTTCAATGAAGGCCTCTCTGATATCGTCACGGCGATGAAGAAGATCAACTCTGTCATGGAGACCATGTGGGGAAAGTCTCGTCCCAGAGACTACACCAGCTTCCGCACCTTCATCTTCGGCATCACCGGCCAATCCATGTTCCCCAATGGTGTTGTCTATGAAGGCCTCTTTGACAACAAGCCCATGTCGTTCCGGGGTGAATCTGGCGCCAATGACTCCATGGTGCCCCTCATGGACAACTTCCTTCAGCTTCCCCTACCCAACACCCCTCTGACGGCTATCCTCACCGATTTCCGTGAGTACCGTCCCAGCAACCACAAGACCTTCCTGCAGTACGTCAAGAGCCGCTCCCTAGAGCTGGATCTCAAGGACTATGCTCTGGGCAACAAAGTCGAGCCCACCTCGGACGAAGAGAGGGATCTCCTCCGCCAGACTTGCAGTCTGTGGATCCAGGTTCTCAATGAGGTGCGAGACTTCCGCTGGCGCCACTGGTGCTTCGCTAGGGAGTACATCCTGAAGCAGACCTCTCATCCAACCGCCACCGGCGGCAGCCCCATCGTCACTTGGCTTCCTAACCAGCTGGAGGCGGTGCTGGCGGAGATGGTGAATGTGCATGACATGACCAAGGGCAAGTACCAGAAGGGCTTGGGCACTGTTGCTGAGGATATCATGGAGGCAGCGCTGCGGCAGAGAGACATTCTGCGGAAGGAGGTTGACAAGTTCTGCGCTGACCGCGGCGTCGCGAGGGAGAATTGATGAATCAACCCATCTTATATGGGGGCAAAAATTGGGAGGAGAGGAAATCTCCAGTCAGTAAAATCGGATTATACCAGGTTGAATTTATTGCGCTTTCTCATTTATGAGGCTCTTGGGATGATGTATGATAAGACAGTTTTGGTAGTCCTTTATCAGTAAGGTGACGATTAGTAGCAACATGGAATGTATGGTGTTCGCAACTGCCTGAGACATCACTTTTTGCGTGGACGCTCGTGACTTGCACGTGTAAGCACTTACGCCAAACTACACTGCACTTATGCCCAAACGCACCTAGGACCATCTACATCCATCTTCTTAGGCCTGAAAATGGAATCCGCAGTAATTCTCCCATTTGCCAAAGGATCCGTCTCGTGAGCACAGCCAAGGGCTGCCTCGGAGCAAAGAGGGGACAGTCGCCTGTTCATGCAGCACAAATGGAATCGCATCCACAACAGCGCCGATGCATCCACCCACCAACCAGCCTTTGTCGGTTTGTCCAACAGCCAAGACACGGCTTACATCTCGAGGAAAAGGCCGAGTGCCGCGCATTCAGCACCGAGATGTCAGCTCGCAATTTGCTCGGAAGCTGAGCGAACAGGTCGGTTCGGTCATTGGGAACGGCCGAGGACGATTATGCCTTGGAGCGCGTCCAATCCTGTCATCCGCGTAAGGATACGGCGTGTGCTCGGTGACCAGGCGGCGCCAGTGTGCCTCTTTATTTGGATTGTTGGACGGCAACAGACGGCATGTCACTTATTTTCCATTGTGCCTTTCTGGATGAGGACGTACAGCCCGGATGGGGTCGCATAGGGCAGGGATAAGCTGCGAATGTGGGCAATTGGGGTCCTTTAGTTCGCAGTCGCCAGTTAATCCCTGCACCAAGGACACAAGGCTGTGTGATTCAGTTGGTGCGATGAGATTTCGTCTTTCACCTCGCTGATTTCTCTTCCTTCATCTCGTTTCCGTTCCACGCAGATAGGCGACAGAGATCTTGCCGTGGAGATCCAAGCGACATTAGCTGGGCAGAAAGCAAAAGGATGCAACTGTCGCAGCCCAGCAATAATTGAAGATGAGGCTCCTCTTCGTGCTCTCGTTCTCTGGCCTCGCCATCGCCAGCGCCGCCCATGATCGATACGCGGCTCTGCCAATTATACCAGAAGGATTGACGCCGCGATATTCTTTCGATAGATCACAACCGCTCTCCAAGCGCGACGGAAATTGTGGTGACAATAGCCATCCCTGTAAGGCGACAACCCCTCTCCTTGTGCTTCTCCTGCAATGCGACCGACATCACCATCATTTACACACTCTCTTGCACGCGTTGCTCACCGCTAATACCAACTCAATTCACTAGGCCTCGATATCGGCCACGGTGAAATCTGCTGTGATAACGACAGCTACTGCTTTTTAGACACGTCTTTTAAGCCAAAATGCTGCGGCATCGGCCAGGCTTGCGCTCCCACAAACCCTTGCGCTGCGTCTGCTGTACGCTGCACCGTCACGACCACCCTCACCTTGACCAGCACGTCTTCGCTCTCAAAGACTCAGGGGAAAGAAACTACCATAACGAGCAAATCCACATCCGTCATTACAGGATGCTGCGGGCGCTCCTGTCCTGGGACGAGCCAGTATCTTTGCGCCAAATCACTTGGTGGCAATTGCTGCCCATTCGACACCAACTGTCAGGAAGACAAGAACTGCGTCTTTGTCAAGACACAGCCTCCGCCAGGTGTGGTTCCTGCTGTAACCGGCAGCTGTACGACAAGCCAGTTTAGATGCTCCGATGGCAACGGATGTTGCAACAACGGCGCAACGTGCACCTCGTTCAGCGGGTCGGCGTACTGCTCTACCGCCACCGGTGGTCCTACGAGCACCCTTGTCGCGGGCAGTGACGACGACTCATCTCCTTCTGGAGGGCTCTCTGCCGGAGCCGAAGCGGGTATCGCTGTCGGAAGCGTGGTCGGAGGTGGACTTATTGTCGCGGCAGCCGTGTGGTATTTCCTCAGAAGACGGAGATCGACGGCACCGGTGAATCACGTATATAACGTCGCTGAACTACAACCCGGAGACGTCGACAGAGATACCGCGGTGGCTCCAAGTGGTCCTACTATGAGTACCGCGCCAACGACGCCTCGAACCTGGCGACAGCGCTGGACAATGGCGTCGTCGCTCACTCCCTCGGGGGCTGTAACCGACGCAGGCACGATAAGGTCTCCGTCATCGGCTCCAGATCCAGTCGAGATTGGCTCAGAACAACTGTCAGAAATAGCCGGCTCAGAGGTGATGACGCCCAAATCCGAAATGACCGGCTTTGCTTTGGCAGGGCTTCGGACGCCGGAGACGATAGACGGTCGGTTTGAATTGGGTGGAACGGAAATGCCCTGGCCGCAACCCTCGCCAGCCAGTCCCGAACCCAGTCCCCCGCTGCAGGAGCCGAGTCGGGATTCAAAGTCAAGTTAATCATGATAGCTGAGAAAGCAGCCTTTGTCAATTAGTCTAGTCCAAGGAGGATCACGGAGTTTTGTTTCTTAGAAAGCTTGTATGCCAGTTCTATTGAGTCAACGCCTAGCCTGATAATACACGATACCGCCCAAAGTCATATGTTGAAATAAAAATCCCCTTGAGCGAAAAAAAAAAGATGAAGAAACCCAAAAAGATCCTTGCATATGTTTCCTTCATACTTGCAGTCAGTTTGATGCAAGTGACTGTAGATTTCTGCCTAATCAATAGGCTAGCTCAGGGGAAGAAAAGGAGAGACAAGAAAGTAATGTGTTTAAAGATTAGAAAAAAAAAATCCAATTGAATCTTTGGCGGTGATCAATGAATGAGAAGAAGAAGTAGAAGAAAAATGCCCCAAAATTCCCATCGTCCACTCGTCTCTATGGTATGCCGGTACCAGCTCAACATACAATACCACCGAATGGTGCGCAGTTTCTCAGATCCTTGACCAAGTCTTCCACGCTACTAAGGTGGCGACTCAGAAGTTGCTGTTTCTCTGCAGTAGTCAAAGTTGTGACCCCGTTGCTGTTGGCACGCTTGCGTCCGTTTCTACCATCGACGTGGAATGCGCCAGAAAGCTTTGAAGGACTGCGCTGGAACACAGACTCTCGCTGGTCAGCGCGGGGGGCGGATGGTGTCTCGGGCATAAGGTAGAAGTAGAGAAACTCAACGAGCTTGAGCTTGACTTCCCGAGAGGTTGATCGAGATTTAAAGAGAGATGTGACGGTTAGGAGGCCATCAAGTCCTTCAAAGGTGCGAGTGTTGTTTGGAGTGTCGATCAGAGCGACTACCAGAGTCAGGAGGGTGGCTGACTGAATCGCTGGGCAGTTGTATGGTTCGAGAAGATCTAATAAGAGCTGGCCAACAGAGTAAGCTCAAGTATTCGCTACGACGGTTGCTGGGGTTTCCCGCTTACATTCATGTTCTGCTCTCGTGCAAACAACGACTTGCTAGGAGGATGCAGCAGGGTGACGCCTTGGATGAGGTCCAGCGCACTGAGAATCAGCAAGTCATTCTGGCCATCGCTTCCCTTTGCCATGAGCCGATCCAGCGTGCCGACCAGACGCATGGCCACGTTCCACTCAAATCCCTCCTGCAGCTTGAAAAACTCTCGAAAGGCCGGGTCCTGGGTGAGCTGGGCAAGATCCTTGCGAGGAGCCGTACCAGATGCGTCTTCGTAATCGTCAGGCGTAGGCGAAGACATGGACGTGGACCGTCCTCGGCCTGAAGCCCCGTTGGATAGGCAAATCTGTGCCAGGAGGCCCTCTACTTGGCGCAAGCCCTTGCGAATCTTGGGACCATCATATGACGAGAGGTTGTCGAAAGCGAGTGACAGGAGAGCTTCCATTGTGGGTGAATTATTGAACAATGATTGATAGCGCCAGATAAATGCTGGTCGGTAGGGGGGTATCTGATCTCCTTCCCAATAGCAAGGAGCAATAACGACAACAATCTAGAAAACTTTTTGACGACAAATGAGAAAAAAAAAAGACCCTTCTAGTTTGTTTTCTTTTCTCCAGTGGGTGGGGAGGTGGGCTAAGATTTGCTTTTCAAAAACAAAAGTAAATATCGAGTGGGCTGAAAGATAAAATTGCTTCTGGCAGACTAGGTGCCTGTGCGTGTCGCAAAGAATGTTAATACAAGACGAGAACAAAGGAATAAAACGTTGACTAGATTTGGGGGTATCAAAAGCCGACTTGGCGACGAAAACAAAACATGGAAAAAAGAGAGTTAGAGTAAGCTGAAGATCAGGGATGGAGGATGAGAAATGCGTTTCTGCGGCAGTGACAAAAAGGTTGACTGCCGGGAAGAAGCTCCCAGAGTGCCGGGTTTGGAATAAGGTGTTGCTGGTCGCCCATTTCCCCGGCAACCATGAAAGGGAGCCGCTGCGGCATGCTATAAATTGTAGGCGGGGAGGGCAGACGTTTAGTGGCCACGGGCAGCTTGGTGTAGCGCGCAGGCTCCACTGGGACGTCCCCATGGCAGAGGCCCGTCATAGGCTGCTAGCGCTGCGCGGGACCGCCGAGAAAGCCTGATCAGACCCTGAAAGTGCTGGAGTGCTTGCAGCACGGTCGCTGCAAGCCATTTAACGATTGGACAGGATCCCTGAACCCGGCATGATTCAATGTCCGCCGTCTAAATCCACGGGACTGGAAATTGCACTGGCATTGGCGACTGGGATGCCTGCTTGATACACCAATGATATGTCCAAGACGAGACTGACGATGATGCCATCTGCATAAACCTGCCAAACACCCTGCCCAGCTCCAGCGCCTCTTTTTTCGCCCGAGGTAGGATTGCACCACAATCGAGATATCCGCGGGCATCGTACAAGTATGCACGTGTATATTTATAAATCCCAGGCGCTGCTGCTAACTCAAAGAAGCAGCCGACAATAGTGGGTGCCATGGATTTCTAAACCACGCAGAGGCTCGCCCAACGACAGAGCAGCGATCTCGAGAGGTTGCATCAAGGCCAACGATCTCGCAGCAGCTGAAATCCATCGCCTACCCCTCGCTTTCCCGGTCGTGATCCTCTTCCTTGTCTTGTCCATGACTTTCCGCACTCATGACCAAGCGAGAGATTTCTTTTCAAGGAACCAACGATCCTACTCGTAAAAAGAGCATTCAGCCCGGGCAGATTGGGTCAGCGAAGGCCTCGAAATGCTCGGAATGGATACGATTCGTCCATCCCCGCATTTCTTTTGGGGTGCTGGAATCGGCGTCTTGAGGTGAGCGTTCGCCGCAAGAGCCGCAGATGAAGTATCACGCAGCGTAATACCGCGCACATCAACCCTTCAACCCCAGGCCGGTATCTTTACTCCCCTGGCGAGCGAAAGCCCCCAGCTACAGCACAAGAGGCCGGGTTGTCATGTCGTTGGACGTAATCGTCACTCTTATCAATATTACGTGTCTACTCTCACCACGCCATCACCACTGTCACAGGCCTTAGTGCCCTCTGGAAGGCTCGGTAAACCTATCGCCAAGTCACGAGGCGCGGCCAACAAGCAGTCAGGCGATGGATTAAGGGCCAGGTATGCAGGCAGCCTTGCTCGTTGAGGCTAAACTCTGCACGAAACATCGAATCGGGCATCCTGATCCGATAGAAGGCGTCGTCGATCTGAAAGGCAGCAGAGAAAATGTCCAGCTTTCTCCCATGTATGCCCCTCAGCCAGTAGAAACCCCGCTGCTGTGCAGATACGATAGCTTTTTTCCCAAGAATCTAGGACTTTCTAAACACCGAAAGCGCTCTCTGCACAAAAGTATATTACACGGCATGTTGCGCTGCATTTTTTTGAGTGGTGGTGTCTCAAGCCGCCCCGCGATATCCACCTTGAGCTGCAGCGCCACTTTCACGTGTACTTAGAAGCACAGCTTCAGCCACACATTGACATCCAAGATGCCATCCAACATCAACTTCTCTCCCAACGCCCTCCCTCCGATAACCTCCGGCACCGGTCTGTGCTCTCAAGCCCTACACCAGAATTTTGCATTTACCAATCCTCTTGGCTCGTCCCTCTCGCCTCTCAAATCCCTCAGTCCTAGCGACCTCAAACCCCTAATCGAAAGCGAGGTTGAGCAGCTAGGCAAGCAATCCGGATTCGGAAAGCCCTCAGGACATACTGGAAAGAGGTCTTTGCACTCTGAATCGCCGCCGCAAAGGAGCAGCAAGAGGATAAATCGCGGCGTGCTCAGCATGCAGCACCAAAACAATCCGGGACCGCCTCCGGACCCTTCGCGGTTCGCCAACGAGGACTTCGACTTCAGCAGCCGAGGAACATGGAATGACGACAAGGAAAGGATCGTAAGAGGTCCGTTTGACTATGTCGTCAGCCATCCAGGAAAAGATTTCCGTGCCCAGCTCATCTCCTCCTTCAACGCCTTCCTTGATGTGCCCGCCACGAGCCTCGCAATCATCACCAAGGTTGTGGGCATGCTTCACGAGTCCTCCCTTCTCGTTGACGACGTTCAAGATTCATCCGAGCTCCGCCGCGGCTTCCCCGTCGCCCACAACATCTTCGGTGTGGCCCAAACCATCAACTCAGCCAACTACGTATACTTTGCTGCCTTGCAGGAGCTCGTCAAGCTCGGCAACCAGAATGTCATCCCGCTATTTGCCGAGGAGCTCATCAATCTACACCGCGGCCAAGGCATGGACCTATTCTGGAGAGACACTCTGACCTGCCCCACGGAAGATGACTACCTCGAGATGGTGGGGAATAAGACGGGTGGCCTGTTCCGCCTCGGTGTCAAGCTGATGCAGGCGGAATCAAGCACCAACGTCGACCTTGTGCCTCTCATCAACCTCGTCGGCCTCATCTTCCAGATCCGCGATGATTACATGAATCTGTCTTCAAGCGAGTACAGCCACAACAAGGGCATGTGTGAGGACCTGACGGAAGGCAAATTCTCTTTCCCCGTCATTCATAGCATTCGCGCCGATCCCGTGGATCTTCAGTTGATCAGCATACTGAAGCAAAAGACTACGGATGAGCAAGTTAAACGCTATGCCGTCTCCTACATGGAGTCCAAGGGCAGTTTTGACTATACACGTAAAGTGGTTGAGACTCTCATCGACAGGGCGCGCAAGCTAGTCGAAGAACTAGACGGCGGGTCTGGAAAGTCCGCTGGCATCCACAAGATTCTGGATAAAATGGTTATATCGTCATGAAGAACCGAGATGACTTGATCATTTTATTCTTAGATGAGTGACAGAGTCAAGAGTGGGTCAACGATATACGTAATGAACCCATGGAATAACCACTTGTATTGCATCTGTACCAAAGCGAAACGAACTAACTTTTCTTACGACTTTTTGTTTATCTGTGTTGGCGTTTGTGGTTTTTTTTTTCTATATAGTATCAGTCAGAAACTGCACAGTTAGCAGTAACATTAGACTGCGAGACAAGTCATCGCATATGCAGCAAATGCCTACATGTATACTGTTATAAGATGTCGCTTCTTGTCCATCTCGTGCAAATATGGTATATATGAGAGTAAGATGCTATTCCATCACTTATCTTTGCCCCACAGGAAGGCAAAAGCTCAACTTTCAGACACATTAGTAGTCTTATAAACCCAGCATAGATTGTCTCAAAAGAGGGGTGGCTTCTGTTTAGCAGAGACAGTCGCTCTCTAACCCATTGTAGGCAATGACGGATATCATATGATACCTTTTAGATCAAAAATCTGCTACTATCAGAACAGACAAGCCTGTATGTGGTTTAACGTGAGTCTGCTATAATCATATCCATAATTGGCACGCTGGCAATAGCGCTGAAGAAGAAAAAGGCCATGTGGTTCCGGAGGTTCCGTGGATACATACCTAGGTCCTCATTGACAAGTAAAACCGACCATTTTGCACATATGAATACCCAGAAATTCTAAGCATATTTTCCAGAGTTTCATTTTCTGGTATTTCGAAGTAAGTTAGAAAAGAACAGAGAAGAAGAAAAAGGAAAATGCGCCAGCGAGATAATAATCAAAAGGTTAGTCGTACAGCATCTACGATAGAGTCATTTAGTCTTTAGAAGATATACGTAGGTTCCATAATATACCCTCTTCTACCTTTAAGATGAATAGGGACGCGGCTCTTACAGTGGTGCTTCGCTTATGGGACCAACAGCCTATGTCTTTTTAGGTATCAGATTGCCTATACCAGGTAAATTATTCACTTTCAGTCCTGTAAAATACTTGAAGAACACCTCGTCTAATTATGTCGATACTAATTCTCTGCATACCAACTCCTTTCTTCGCAATAAGTACATGGCCATAGGGCAGCGAGGCAAGTTCATAACTCAGCGGGCTCGCTGCTTGTTCTTCATAGCGACTTTTCTTGTAAGATCTGGTTATGGACTGCAAAAGCGGGTACTTCATTAATCGGGCATCTACTTGGCTTAAGCGCCCACCTCAATGTGCTCATCTGTCTCCGCATATGAATCCAAAGTACGAGCTACACGTATCATGGAGAAATGAATTCGCTGTTTTGGTAGTGTTGGGGAAAACAAAACAAAAAGGAGCATTGCCAGGGCATTTTTTCCCCCATCTGGCGTCTCTCGTCTCCTCGTTTTTATCTCGCCTATCACTTGACCAGCTCCACACTTTAACCCCTCCATCTAAATATCGTATATTACAGAACATGACGATGAGAAGTTTTTCCCAGAGGGGGATCAGAAATCAAGAAGCGAACCAGGCGAACGTCGCAAGCTGGGGTGTTTCATTCCCTTTTTGTGCGCCTTGCTCGGTTGATCATCATGCGCAGGTCATGCGGTTCGTCGCCATCGGCTGTCATTTGTCATGTACATACAAATAAATACTCGGGCACGACGCATCCTGATTCGCCACGTCTTAACATTTGAACCACCGACATTGGAGGGCTTCGCTTATTTCCATCGAAACTTGTACATGGGCTCATGCTGTTACCAACAGCTACATGCTGTCAGCTTTTACTGCTGCTAGTACCCGTCGCAATACCAAGGGTGGCAGTGCATGTAGTCTGTAGCAACAGCACCAACACAAGGTTACCATCTTGCAACTCCAAGTAGGTATCTATATGTGGAGTAATATGCCTACTTTGTAGGTGAGGCCGTTGCTGCATTTGCAGCTGCATGCATCAGCTCTAGATGTTTGTTGTTGATGTGCCGTGGCCCATTTAGGCAATGCCCTTCAGTCGCCAGGTCTCCGTTTTCGTCTGTTTACCCGTTTCTCAATGCGCCAATGAGGTTGTCCTTGAGCCCGAGGAGTGGTGTCATGATTGGCTGCAGAGCGTCAGATCTTGCAGGCGCATAGAGGGCTGCAGGCTGCAGTGCCCCCGTTCCTAGTACGGAAGCTGTCAAGTTGTGATTCCCTCTGCCTTCGCTCGTCATCTCATCTCCATTGTTGGGTATTGCTACTTGGGTGTTGGGTGTTTATGGGCCTCATTGGGTTGCGATCTACCGGTCTGTTGTTCTCTTCGTGTTGATGGAAAGGTGAGAGATCAGCATGCGCCTAGACGGTTGCCTGATTGGACTTGTAGTCTCTTGGCTGTCTTGTTTGGTGTTGCCCGTCACAACAAACAGTGTGCAGGTTAGCTGCCGTGACAACGATGTGTTGTGTAAACTTCAGCCAGAGTGCGGAGAAATATAGACACTGCCACGATATTTTCAGATCACAAGGCTTGTCCGCTCCATAAGCATCTGCACAGTTGTGTCATCGGCCCGCCACGTATCGTCGAGATGGAGCTGTAGCAACGGCCGACGTTAATCCACAGCGTCTAAACCCGTCGTCGTGCATGTCGTAGCTCTTTGCGGTGAGAGTCGACCTGCATCTTATACCTGGCCGGGCTCCATAAAATAATACAGGGTGGCCATGCCATTACTCGTAGCAGCAGCGATTGTTAGCGTTTCAATGTCGCCGGCGCAATTTGCTCATGCATGCAGTCGCCAGCTCGGCGGCTACATCTTTCGTCGTTGCTTCAAGCAATTGCAAACCACACACAGCTGTTGCGGCGGTGCTGGATGTTCAATTGCAGATATTCCGGCACGCCGTGAGCGAGCTGTCAAGCCTCTTCCTAGCGGCCGCTGGCTAGCGCTCTCGGCTTCCCCAGAATGGTCTGAATCGCCATCTCGGGTGTGTCCTGGAGTGTGTCCGTGTGGGTGTGGCGCCGCTACGCCACAAGTGAGATCATCGCGTCACATGCTAAGCTTAACCTCGACCTCTCGTGTTGGCATCGTCGCCATCACCAACAAGCTACAACGCATCACGGCAGCGGCATGAGAGCGCGCTGAAAGCAGTAGTGCTGCCGGCTAGCTCTTCATATGCCATGGATGACTTCGCGGTAGAACTATTAGCAGCCCGGCGCGATGAATCGCCAGAGCGGCCGCCGGAGCCGAAGGCACCTTCAGAACTGGATCCGTCAACGGCGTCACCCCATCGATCTGGTGGTTTGCGAAGCGGCCTTGCAGCCCTCCGAGAGAAGGCAAACATCCAAGATCGCCTGGTAGAAAAGTCTATACTACCAAGATAGAATAGGGACTAGAGAAGACAGAGTGCTGACGCTGGATGCGTAGATTGCTTCAACAAGTCATCCCGGCCGAAGACGATCATGGGCCCGATGTTTCGATATCGTCAGACGGCGCGGCATTCCCGCAACGCCCTGGCTTCAATCTCACCACAATGTCCAACAATTTCCGCCGGTTCAACGCCCGAATCGGAGTCGTGTTCAAGTTTCAGGCTCGAATGACCCGCATTATGTGCTGGCGCAAGCCGTCGCACACGCTATCTCTGCTCGCCACCTACACCTTTGTCTGTCTCGACCCATATCTCCTCTTCGTCTTACCCATTGTCGGGCTTCTCCTGGGCGCATTCATTCCAGGATTCCTAGCGCGGCATCCCGCGCCCCCAAAGGGTACTCTATCTAGCGAACAGAGTATGGGATATTCGCCAAAGGGGCCTCCTCTAGCGCCGGCGGCGACGGTACGCCCTGCAAAGGAGCTGAGCAAGGACTTTTTCCGGAACATGGGCGATTTGCAGAACTGCATGGAGGATTTCACTCAGGGACACGATGCGGTGGTTGCGTTGCTGGTACCCATTAGCAATTTCAGCAACGAGGCGCTATCCTCGGCCGTGTTTCTCTTCCTCTTCGCCGCCGGCATCTCCATGACCATTGCAGCACACATCATCCCATGGAGATTTGTCTTTCTTATAGGCGGATGGGCCGCCATTTGTTCAGGACACCCTGCCGTTTCCCGCTTGCTGATGGAGACTCGCGAGGAGCACATCCAGCCAAGAGAGGAGAAAGCAAAGACCTGGATGGACGGCTGGATTGCTACCGATGTCATTCTCGATTCGGCGCCCGAAACCCGCGAGGTAGAAATCTTTGAACTACAAAAGACGTCCGGCGCAGGTGAGTGGGAGGCCTGGCTCTTTTGTCCGTCGCCTTACGACCCTCTGTCTCAGCCTCGCATCGCTGGCGAGCGACCACGTGGCACGCGCTTCTTTGAGGACGTGATGCCACCAGACGGATGGGAGTGGAGCGAGAAGAAGTGGGCTTTGGATCTCTGGAGCAGGGACTGGGTCGAAGAGCGCATCATCACCGGAGTGGAAGTCGAGACGGAGGGAGAACGGTGGGTTTACGACATTTACAATGAGCGCGAGGAGCGCACAGGTGTGGCCGATCAGCCCGAGAAGGGAAGCTTTAAAGGTGTATCGATGCCGCAGATGAGCTGGGAAGAGGGTGATGATGGGACGGGTAAGAAGGGAGAATGGAGGCGGAGGCGGTGGGTGAGGTTGGTGAAGAGAAAAGTGTCTGCGGCTGCGGCTGCATGATGCAGCAGTTGAATGGGAAATGATGGCATTTTCGTTGTGTTCTTTCATATTAAGCGTTGAGCCCAGGAGTAATGTTAATTGACGACAAATGTATTAACCATAGCCGCTATGAGGCCAGTGATGAGATGAAGAAATTGGCGTCAAATCTTGGTATATAGTAGGTAGTCGCAGTGCCTACCTACTAGTAGTACTGCAAGATGAAGTAAATTTGCACCCGCAGAGCACAGTATTCGCACTGCCTACAGCTAAGAATGCTGAAAAGTAATTAAGAAAAGCAATCAGCATCCATTCAATGTTACATTACATCTGCTGTTTGACTTTTTACCGAAAATCATAAATTAGCAGGGTTCAGTCAATTATTGGACAAGGGAAATCGTGGCAAAATAGATCGTGAAATAAAACGGGACGGGACCTGAAATTGACAGAAACTTCGTTTCATGCTCCTCATTTTATAAAATGGAGTTTGATGCGAAGGCATGTACGGTCGTATCTGGCAAGGGCCTGGGGTAATTTGGTACCTCCCAGCACGTACCCGTAAAACAGCCAACTGCAATTTGGTATCAATTTTCAAGGCAATGCGACTCTGGTTGTTTGTAGCCGCCGCCAAGTCAAGGACACAGGTGCAGAGAGGAAACTGGAAGCATTCTGGGGCTTCTGGACGAAGCAACGGCGCTGGAACCTGGCGAAAACAGCCGCCTCGCCGTACCGGTACTTGCGCTGCCTGGTTCTTCCCCTCGCCCTGCAGCCTTCCCTCCACACAAAGCGGCACGCGCTCCACCAAGCGAGGTACCGCGACCTCCCCACCCACCCTCTTCCCTGTGGTTGCCCGTCCAAGCTCCAGCCGCTAAGTGGCCACCGCGCCCCAGTGGACCAGGCCGGCCTTGGTAGCACTGCTAGTGCGGTGGCAGCGCGAGCGTTCCTAGGCCTACTGGCAGTAGGTGCTGCCACCGGTACGGCCACTGGCGCTGGCGCTGGTGCTGGTGCTGGAGCTGGCGCTGGCCCTGCCGACGGCCACTGAAAGCGTGCAACCCCCGATTCACGCAAAACAACGTCGTCGTCTAGCAAGCCGCCCCTTTCGTTTTTTCCCTTCTCGCTTCACGCATCGCCGTCGGCAATCCAGACATCTTGGGAGAGGCTGCCAGCCGTCGGCGTCTCGCGAGTTTCGACACGATCCGCGCTTGCCCTGCCTTGCCTCGCAGCCAGAGCCCCAACGCAGCACAGGCCCCGGGTCGGAATGAGGTAGCTATTCGATCGCTCTCAGCTCCCTGACCGGACTGAGGCTTGACGCTGCTCCCAGCGGAATCGACCCTCTTTGTGTGTACGCAGCGGCACACCCACATCGTCCGCTCCCATTCGCGACGCTGCTTACTCTATGACCTTAAAGCACAAGACGCCCGCTGGGCCCCGACCGGCAAACACGTCTTCTCGCCTGTAAGATATCGACCTCCCACTGAGCGCCGCAAAAAGAGAAGAAGGGGGGGCAAATGAGAAAAAAAAAAAAAAAAAAAAAATAACAGAGACGCTGTTGCACCCGGCTCGTCACTTCTCTCCGCTGGGAGGAGAATGAAGAGAGGCCGGACAGAGCACAAAAGAAGAGCGCTGACCTGATGCCATGGCAACTACAGATCCTACAGCAGACCTGCCAGCCGTGTACCAACGGCTACCTCGAGGAGCAACAGCTCAATCTCGAATTCTCCAATGCTCAGCGCTGCATCTTCCAACAACCACTCGCATTTTTCCTACGGTCGAAATGGACAGGCAGGCCAGACAGAACAAAAAATCACCTCTACCGGCTCTTACGATTTCCTGCCCTCTGTGAGCTTCG
Source organism: Trichoderma sp. CBMAI-0020 (assembly GCA_030708095.1). Taxonomy (NCBI): domain Eukaryota; kingdom Fungi; phylum Ascomycota; class Sordariomycetes; order Hypocreales; family Hypocreaceae; genus Trichoderma; species Trichoderma sp. CBMAI-0020. The sequence goes on from JAJNCI010000001.1 coordinate 4,447,171, forward strand.
ACGACTTCCATACCAGCATCGAATCTGCGGCATCTAGCGGCGAGTTTAGGCCGAACAAATACCCTTCTCCAGCAGCGTCACGCAGTGACGTTGAATCCTCGTTGAGCATGGCCGATAGGAGATTGTCCGACAGGACGGCCGTCAACCCCAATGGCAGTGCCACGCGCGTGGGTGTTTCAGCCTCGTCCTCTCGGGCCACCAGATCGGGGTCCATCCTCCACCGGCCAAGCGCGTCGAGGCAGAACAGCGCCTCGTCAATCTCAACCACATCCGGCTCCATCGATGCCTCCACAGCAACCATCGGGGTGCGCGCTCGTCGCCAGAGCCAGTACCCGCCAGTCTCTGGCTCAGGTGCCGCTTCCAAACCCCCTCGAAAATCTATTGGCCCTGGCGTCGTTGCCGACGCGGAAACAGTCACGCGGAGCGCCTCCAAACGCCGCCCCAGCCTCTTTTCCGAAAAGACCAGCGACATGACGAGGACTTCCCTCGACATGGGCAGCGATACTACCCGCAGCTTTGCCAACACTACCAGGAGCGCCAAGGCCAAATCGGTGGTGCAAGCTTCTCCAGTGGTCAGCCAAACAAACATTACGTCGCTCACTCCTGAGCAGCACCGGAATTCTTCCAAATCACCGCTTCCAGGCGGCGCGGGATTAACACCATCCTCGGGGCGTCGGGCCTCCATCATGCCAACCGGCCATGCCTCCCATGCTACCGGACTAGGCGCCCGAACCATAAGCCCAACTGACACTAGAAGAATGAAGCGTATGTCCATGATGCCACCATCTACGAGTTCGAATCAAGTTTCAAATGCAAATGCAAATGCAAATGCACCGCTGCCCCCGCCGGTTTCGATGGAGACGCGAGCCGCCTCCAGGTCACCATCAATGATTCCGAGAAAGGCGTCGGCTACACCGTCTTCATCCAGAACAACGCCAGATATTAGCAGAAAATCATACAGCTCAGGTCTCTCCGTTGGTTCTACTGTTAGCTTCAACACCGTGAGGACATCAACTGGCTCTTTACAGCCGCGCTTGCCGCAGCCGGCTGCTGTTTCTCGACTACCAGCTCCTAAACATGCTACAAGCCACGGATCCCTGCCATCAGGCGATGAAGAAGATGTCCCTCCTGTTCCTGCAATTCCCAAAGCATTTGAATCTCCAAAGGATACCCCCCCAGCCGAAACGTACTTTTTGGCTAAGAAGAAGGCTAGTCTTGGGACTCTCGATAGCATCAACATTAATCTCAACAGCAGCAACTCTGCCCCGAATGTTTCAGCGCCAACTCAAGCAGAAACGATTAAATTGCAACGCAAGCCGAGTGTCAAGACTGCGCAGCATACACCAGCGGCGCCCAAGAGCGACGATAAGAAGGGTGGGCCGAACAAGAAGAGTCTAGAACCCCTGCGGCTGCCGCCTTTGAATCTTCTCCCATTGAGCATCCCCACTGCAGCAAAGGTGGCTGCGTTGCAGGAACATGGCAAAGATAATCGACCTATGAGCCCGCCGGCTTCGCGACAGCTTCCCAAGACGCCAACAACACCAATGACCGCGTCGAAAAGTTCGTTTTTCGCAAAATCGCGATATGATGACAACATGGAGCCACTGCCGCCCATACGAAGCAGCACTTCAGCTCATCGATCCCATCACCGCCGAACCCCAAGCATACCAGATGCGACGACATCTTCCACTGATTCTTCGCTGGTTTTCAAAGATTTAGACACCAAATCCAGCATCTCACCGTTCCTATCTTCGTCTCTTCCCAAAAACGAAACCGCGAATGGATTCCTAAAGCGTTCAAAAACTGGTTCTGATCACACACGCGTCAATCGGACGCTTTTTGATGAAAAGGCGCCTCAGAAACCTGCTGGACCACGCCCACCGAATACAGACAAGCCTGTTCCCAAGTCTCCTCCGCCGGCTCCACCTACTGAGCAGCCTCAAACACCGTCTTCAATGAGCACGCTCAGGAGAAAGCTGAGTTTGTCTTGGAAGAAGGGCAACTCCAAGGGAGGCATTGTCCCACCCCAGGATGTCGTAGACAAGGCGCAAGGTCTGAAACAGGAGAGCATACCAACTCCGCGCATACCCGCGTCTGCCACAATGAACTCTCTTCCGACCGCGAAGCAATATGGCCCTACTGTATCTGTTCCTCATGGGCTTGGCGACACGAAGAGAAGAAAGAGCTCTGCCACTAGCTTGAACAATACTTACCTCTCCCATGATAGAACTAAGAGTGATCCCTGGAGCGGCAAGAAGGATGTCACTGCGGCCGATCCTACAACCATGCCACCAGCTCGCCACCCGTCTGTCATGGCTAAATTCATGAGGCCAAAGACGGCTTCCAGCGGCATGCCCAGCGCGACTTCGTATACTGCCGAAATTGACAAGGACGATATTATTGCGGAAGAGGAAATGCGTAAACTGGGATCTCGACGCAAAGAAACGGAAATTGCGGCTAGAACCCTCGATGCTTTGAAAAGAAGAGCCTCGCCCAAAGAGCGGGTTGGTCCTCACGAGGCAATTCGCATTGCTATGCTCAACATTTATGAACGGGGCGAGATTATCGATTACAACGACGTTTATTTCTGCGGCACTCAGAATGCCAACAAGGTGGTGGGCGATCTTTCATCGGATGCCCCAAATTTTGGCTACGATGATGAGCGTGGAGACTATTCGATTGTGATTGGTGACCATCTTGCATATCGATATGAAGTCATTGATGTCCTTGGAAAGGGAAGCTTTGGTCAAGTTGTCCGATGCATCGACCACAAACTGGGCGTTCTCGTCGCCGTCAAGATTATCAGGAACAAGAAGAGGTTCCATCAGCAAGCCCTTGTTGAGGTTAACATCCTGCAAAAGCTTCGCGAGTGGGTGAGTATTTAAACGCAATAGGCGACAAGCCTTCCAACAAAGAACCCAGTCGAGTATAATTGAGTTGGTTAACTGACGTATGGTACAGGATCCTCACAACAGGCATAGCATGGTAAACTTTACCCAAAGCTTTTACTTCCGTGGCCATCTTTGTATCTCTACGGAACTTTTGGACATGAATCTTTATGAATTCATCAAGGCCCATTCCTTTAGAGGATTCTCCTTGCGCATCATCAGGCGCTTCACCAAGCAAATACTCAGTTCCCTGATTATACTGAAGCAGAAGAAGGTAATTCACTGCGATCTTAAACCAGAGAACATTCTGCTGCGCCATCCGCTCCATGCTGAAATCAAAGTCATCGACTTTGGCTCGAGCTGTTTTGAAAGCGAAAAGGTTTATACCTATATCCAATCTCGATTCTACCGGTCACCAGAAGTCATATTGGGCATGACCTATGGCTTACCTATTGACATGTGGAGTGTGGGATGTATTCTCGCTGAGCTCTACACTGGTGTTCCCATTTTCCCTGGCGAGAACGAGCAGGAACAGCTGGCATGCATTATGGAGGTCTTTGGCCCTCCTGAGAAACACCTTATTGAAAAGAGCACAAGAAAGAAGCTCTTTTTCGATTCCATGGGCAAGCCCCGGTTGACAGTCTCCTCCAAAGGCCGCAGGCGACGTCCATCATCCAAGACTTTACAACAGGTCCTGAAATGTGATGATGAGGCGTTCCTGGATTTCGTTGCCCGATGTCTCAGATGGGACCCCGACCGCCGATTGAAACCTGAGGATGCCATCAAGCATGAGTTTATCACCGGTATAAAGGTGTCCACCCCTACCCCTCGCCTACCGATGCGCGAAGCATCCCCCGTAAAACGCTACAATACGATATCAGTGTCTCGTCCTCTGCCTGATCCACCCGGCATTTCAAGCAAGGCAAGCGTGGGCGCCAGCCCCGGAAAACCCATTCCTGCCGCGGCACGCAGAGCTTCAGGGGCTACGGCCGCCACAACGGCCAGTCTAAACAGGCGAACGAGTGCTGGAGCCATGGCAGGGGGTATGACGGGCATGGCTACTTCATCAAGCTCGAGCAATCTGCCACGGGCTGCGGGCCGGATCATGAGTGGAACTCGGGATATCGCTGCCGCGGGCGCAACTGCGGCTATGAATCGACGACCTTAGGACCAATTTTTCGACTAACTCGAAAGAAAGTGTACGAACTATAACATATTGGGAGTTTAAGAGGGTCATTGGCATTTTATTTTGATGATCATCATGACTCATTGGTTAATTCGCTGGCTTGATTTTGTTTTTAATTTTGCCCTTTTTTTTTCTCTCTCTTTGCATTGGGGGCTGGACGAGATGATACACAAGCTTCTTTTGTTTCTTTGTCGGTCAACTAGAACGAGCCGCTGTCCCTATCTTGGTATTTTCCCCTACGTGTGGATGGAAATGAAGGAGACGGAAGAAAGGGGGGAAAGACAAGGAGAATGGGGAAAGGCTTATACTGGGCTTTGATGCGGCTATCGAAATTGGTTGGTTGAGGGAGTGAGTGTATTACCGAAAGATATCTCACACACACCAGAAGAAGAAAAAAAGGAGACTTTGTCTTGTCTTGTCTAGTCTAGCGTTTTCTTACGTGCTTACTTGCAAGGCTTTTCTTTTCCATGGCGTGCCGTGGTGTATGATGTTTTTTTTTCCTTGTCTTGTCTAAAGCCTCCCATTTTTATTCTGCTATTACAACTTTATTCCCTCCCCACCCCCTTTTTTCTACACCCAGACCCCCCCTTATCAATTTCTCTGTTATTTTAAAAAGCCTTTTTTATACATTGATTGTAACGCAAAAAAGAACCCAGCCGAGAAGGAGGAAATGGGCGTAGATTAGGTTCATATATATTTGGACTGGATAGATACCACACACCAGTTCCTTGTTATTAATGCGTGTTCTTCATTTCTTTTTACTCTTGTTGCATTTCGCCTGTTTCTTCTCTTTTTTCCCTACTTTGGCGTGTGATACTCCCATCCTTGCTATATTCTACGTATCCCTTTCCAATTTGATGTTTGCAATGCCCCCCCCCCCCTCGTTTACGGAGATATCTTCCGAATGCTACTCTACCTGTACCTACTTTACATGGGATGGTTCATGACAAGAGGCACCCTTTTTCTAGAAAGACAGCAGTTTTAGGAAAAGAACAATGTAGAAGTTAAAAAGTAAGAAGAAGAAGAAAAGATTTATCTCTCTCTTTATGCCTACACTCTTGATACAAACTCAAAATAAGACAAGGTAGCCAAAGTGTTGGAGCCAAAAACTACAAGTTTTCACCCCCTGGTATACAATATGTGTCCCCTACAGGGAACTTTTGTCAACTGCCTACTTGTCTCGGTAGAAAAAAGTACAATGAAAAAATTGATTAGTTAACTTGATCACGGAGAAAAATGCAGATTACTATTCATTTTAGAAATCAACAACCCAAATAAAATGTAAAATGAGCTGAAAAGTGGTAATCTTATAGTAATTTACGTTCTGGGCCAATCAAAAACATTTACCTCTCTTTTGCCAGGACGGTATAATGAAACGCGACACTTTGTAAGGGCACAAAAAAAAAAATTCCCCATTTAGGTAATGAAAGGATAAAAAAAATCCGCAAATTGTCTTTTTTTCTTTTAGTCTTCTCTTCTCCTCTTCTTTTTTTTTTTTTTAACCTTGCCATAGGTGCAATGTTTTGTCCGTATGACTCCTTCTCCTGGTGATTACTTGGGGATATTACATGCAGAGAAAAGCAGAAGATGGGGCCAATCAGAGAGGCGAAACGGGCTATGAATAGCCAAGCTTGCGGAAGAAGCCTAGAGCAAGCGGGAAATTGTGGGTGTCCATAGGGCTGATTTGGTGGAGTAGATGCGACGGGCCTAGAATTTCATGGAAGCATGTTGAAACAAGGGGAGTACAGAAAAGAGGTTGTTGATCGTATGGAGAAGGGGGGGGGGACATGTGTTAACAGAATAATACGGTAACGAGGGATGACTACACCGGTGGGGGTGATTGGAGGGTTGGTGCGTGATCTTTGTTGGCGAGTAGACATGCCGAACTGCAAGTTGAGGCACACATTCTCTAACAAGCTGAAATGCAGCTAATACAAGTGCAATGATACGTGCATTTCGCCTATACAATACTGTCTTGGGTATGCTCCGTCTGAGGCCTCCACTGCATGCGGCAAGGACCGCGGATAGCGCCTGCTTGTAAGACGACTTATAGGTAGGGCTGATCTAGCTCAAGGAACGGCACGCGGCAAGCCAATGTTGGCGACGAAAAGGGTAAAGGATAGCAAGAGTTGACAAGTGCTGATCAAGTTATGGCCTGCTTTGGCGATAGTCAGTGAGTCAGGCAAGATGGTGGAGATAGGCGAGTGCATGCATACAAGACAAGCAACCAATGTTTCAGAAGTCGACATATAAGGCGCACAGAAGATCAAAAGAGCCGAGGAGGAGGGGGGGTGTGTAGGACATCTATATCTGGTCAGATTAAGCGCCCGAGTTAATTTCAGCAAGGTGCTTGAACCCGCAAGCTAAGAAATCCCAGAACCGTCATCTTGGGCTCGATTTCTGATGTGCAACCGCTACGGGAGATCAATGTTTCGGCTCATCTGCTGCGGAAGTTGAGCCGCCGTCAGTAAGAACAGCCAGCCATACCCCCCCGAAAAAGGGGGGTCCCAACCCGGATTGGGGTTTATTTTTCACAGCAGAATGAGCCTCATTCGTCTCCTAAAAAAACCATGGATCTGCTAGGGCATCGGCATGGAAACGGCAAGGGGGGTGTATCGAAGAAAAACCATGACGCGGGATAGCGGGTCAAGTGCTCGCTACAGCAGCAGGGGAGTTTGCCAGGGGTGGGAGCGTGCAGAGTGCAGCTTTAGATGCAAGAACCAAACAGCGAGAGCCTTGTCGCGATACCATACCAGATGTCGACAGCCGGGTATCAAGAGTTCGATAGGCAGGCATCATCATCGGATTCAGATGCTGACAAACTGCGGCAGCAGTAGGCATGAGGTAATCGCTGCTTTACAAATGCCGTAGAGCGTAGTTGTTGCATGCCTTGGTAATAATAATAGCCAGCATCCTACGCGCGGGGGCCAACGGCTGCCTGATGAATCGAATATGGGGAAACAGTCGTTGGCATCTCGGAACCAGAGCTCCTGGAAGACCGGCGCGAGTGTTTTGCGTGCCTGTTTTTGATGGCTCATGTGGCGATTGACGTGTCTGCCGACAAAGATTTGAGAAACAAGGTGGCATGGAATCCTTCGCAGAGCCGGACTCCACGAGTCATCCCCTCGTTTCCGCAGGCTTCGGAGCCCGCGATTCACCTCACGAACGATTGTGACGATCCCGCCGTTCTGTTTCGTCGCCGTTTAGATTTGGCGTGGCCGGCAACTCCGGGGCGGATACCGGATGCGGACATGGACGGTCGACGGGGGTTCGAAAAGCGGGCCAGGCCAGTCCAGCAAGCCACAGTGAGAGGCGCAGCGAAGATGGGGCGTCGAAGCCGGAGTGCCAGTCACCGCTGATGCTTGCTTGCTAATGATTGACTATCGCGTACTGTAGAGGCGTGTGCAGCAGTCTTGGGAGTTAATCAGCAAGACACAGAACGCCGTGGAAGAGGACAGCGCTTAGGTAGCTGCGCAAGGGCTACACGCGCAAAAGGGCTGCTTGGCCGTGATAGCGTGGCAGGGGAACAGAGCATGAGCATGGAGATGACGACGCTGGTCCAAGTCACGCGCAGGCCACTTCGGGAGTAGGGCTGGGCGCCGGTAGATACACTTTGCAAGCGAGCAAGCAGGCCTCGTAGAGCAGACAGGCCGCATGAGGTCATATGGGCGACCGCTCGCAAGGTCAAGTAAAAAAAGAACAGAGAATGGTCGTATCGTGCTCGTCGTGGCCGCAGTCTGGAACAGGTGATGCTCTCTTTGGGGTGTCCAGAGAGCAGGATATCTGTCCGCGCCCAGGCGAAGCTTTCCGATGGCAACATCTGCAGTTGCATATCGAGCACCGCAAGTTGTGAAAGAGAACCAGCCCCAACCCGATCGGCTTCGCCAGTCCATTGTCTGCTCTGTGCTCTGCTTGTCTGGGCAGCCCCGTCGCTCCCCGGCATGCTAGTCCAGCATCTAGAACCGGCCCCGGTTACTGTTTCTCGCTGACGGTGGTTTTCTGACCAGACTACTGCTTCGCGAGAGACAATCTCGGACTGTTCCTCGGCTGTTCAGGCCATCTCACTCATCAGCTCGTTGTCTTCTCCACCAATGAACGACTTGAAGCGCGCCTGTCGCTTAACGGCCTGCAATCCTCCCTGGCATGTTTCATACACGTCCAAGCCATAGGGTCAATTATCCCGATCGACAAGTGAAAAAAATGTGGCGAGCTGACAGCTATCGGTCCCCAGCCCCTCCGGGTTGGTCCCACTGTATAGACACCATCTCCCTCCCGAGACATGTTGCAGTAATAGGCAACTTAGTGTTGAGCTTGAGGAAAACACCCAGAAACTAGATTTGCAACAACCAGGCGCGGGTTATGAACAACATATCCTGCTACTGTAGCCATCCCTTTCTTTGTCGCCCTTGCGTTTCATTTTCTTGAAATTTGTATCCACCAATAAATCCGTCGTACGTGCATCTGTTGTCAACCGCCAGTGAAATGACTTGATGCCGACCTTGGTAGCTCCGAGTTTGTTCTTCGTAGAATGCATCACACCGCGGACTGAGAACTATTTTTACTTTAACCTTGTGCTGCCTGCCTGCTAGCAGTACTTGGCCGTGCCGGCTTCCAGGGCGCTACCCAAGCAGGCAGTGTCGGAAGTAGCATCTGATAGAATCCGTGCAAGGAAAGGCGTAGAGAGGAGGCCCCCAGACCGGCACGGGTACGGAAAGATTAAGGTAGGAACCAAAATGGAAGATGAGACGGAAGGGAGGGTAGCGATACCAAGGCCTTGGGTTTGGCCTAACAGGCGATCTAGTAGTGTGGTTCCTATATTTGGCATCAGCCTGCCAGGGGCCCCTGTCCATCTCCCAGAGCCAAAGTCGTCATCCGTTCGGCCGTTGCACGATCGCCCGTCAGCGGTGATACGACAGATCTCAAACTGCTGCTCAGTATGTGTGTATCGTGTGTCTCTCTCTCTATCTCTTTTTTTTTTCCCCGGTTCGTAGTCGGTGACGTTTCTGTGTTCGGGTTGTGTAGGACTCTGCTCTTGGCGACTTCCAACCATACACGCCGTGTTACCATATGACATGGCGCCGATTGCTCACACGCTTCACGTGCGGCGTATGAGTCTTTCGCTGCCGTATCATTGCCTCTCGTGGCCCCCAAAAATGCATGTCTTAGACAAGGCAGTATAATCCGCATATATGTGCGCTACTCTCGGCCAAAGTATCATAGTGGTGGTGGTGTCTGTAAGCTGCTCCACGCAGCCGCGGGGTGGTGGAGATGGCGGTGTAAATAAAGGTTGTGTTTCAGGCACCAGGCCCTTGGGACGTGATGGTGTATACTTATTAGAGCAGAACTGAGTGGTCCTTTTTTTTTTTTATAATCAGTCGATGTGTGCAGGTACTGTAAGTTTACCCAATTAGCTCGCAATGCGATATGCTACGTAGACGTTTAGCGATGGAGTTTGTTGCAAGTGTGAGCTAGACAACCTGGTTAGTTGGTTGTCTAGACACACGTGAGATTAACTGCCGGCTGCCTCCGCATTTGCTCACGGCGCACATGCCTTGTCCTTGGCCGTCTTTTCGGGATCACTATGCTGGTTTGAATCTCTGAAGAGCAACCATGGGGAGGGAGCGGAACAAGAGGGTCAGCGGTGGCCGGGTTGTGAGGCCGCCTCGTGGCGTATGGGGACAAGGACGGGATGGATCGCTTGGTCCCAAGTTCAGGTGTTGGTTGCCGGTTAATATGTTGTCGGCTCCATGTGCAAAGCAGCTGCAATGCACGGTTAAAATGCGCTCCAGACGGTTGAGGCAAGCGGCCGCCAGCAGGACCAGTCGCACCGAACATGCAACCAACGTGCAGATAGATTCCCGTATTGGAAGCAGCACCTGGCGATTTTTTTGGTTTTACCTGTCCTTTTTGGTGTCCCGCAGCATCTTGCATGACATTGCCCCAATAGGCCGTAAGGCTGCAGCTGCATCTGTGTTTCATCCCAATTGGGATTCTTGCAGAGAAGATGAATGGAAGCTTCTCAAGCCGTATCACAGCGTGAAACGTGAAACACGACATGCTCAGTATGCCACAACCACGCAGTAGAATGGACTTTGTCCACCCAAAAAGTGGATGGGCGTGGATGGGTAAGCGCACAGAAATAGCGCCAGCCTACTGTACAGCGTCCAAAGCTCGAGACATCGTACGTGCTTCCACAGGCGCTCGGGTCACTCTCTCTCATCCTCCGGTATCCCTCTTCTAGATGGCAAATGGTTTCAATGTTGTGTAACGTGAGCAACACTGCCATCGGACACTGCGACGCGATGAAATGACGATGCTGACGGGCCAGTGTGATAAGAGTGCATCATAACCACCTCATCCCGTGATGACGGCTAGCGAGGCATTGCAGAATGATTCCCTTGCCGTGAGCTGCAGGGGAAACGGGGGAGATGGGGGAAACAAGAGCCGCGCTGTTGAATCCACGATATCCCTTGTGGCTCAGCACGCACTTGGAATTGAATGCATGCCGGCAGGCTGTTTCTGCTGCGTGTACCCACATTGCATCTGGCTCTTCTGGTTGGTCACATCGTACCTGCATAGATCAGAAGGTAGTGGTGTACCCTGCACCGTCGCACTCGTTTGCATACTGTGGTGTTTGCAATGTGCAGAGTGGTGCATGCAGCACGTAAGCAGATGGAAAGGTACATGCACTCAATTCGACTCCTTTTCCAAGCAATAGCAACCAACTCTTTTCTACCAGCCAGCTTCAGCGAGCGCTGGACACAGAATGCCACTCAGCTGCACTGCAGCAACATGGACTTTCACTAGGCGGACAGGAGATTGTATGTATCTTGAATGCTCATCGAGATATTGAAGCGGAAAGTATGACGTGCTGCCGGGCCTTAGCGCTCTAGTACCATAACCGATTTTGCGTCATCTGACGCTCCCATATGGACATTTGCGAAGTGCGACGGCTTAGGATCGTAGCTAGTATTGGTAACGAGATATCCGGCCCCATCAGGCATCTCGAGCCAGCATCAAACTCTCCCTTCGGTGCACGGGCTTATTGGGGCCGATATTTTCTCGTTTCTCGTTGTTGGCTTTGTTCTGTCCTTTTGCTCGCTCTTCGCCTGATTCCCAATGGTAAACGAGCCTTGCTCGGAAAAGTCCTGCTCCGAGTGCTGATGCTGACGGCGCCGACGACTGCGGACGCATTGCGGGGCCGCGATTCCATCTCAGGGCCGGATTAACGGGAAGGGCGCATGGAACGCTTTAGACGGTGAGAGAGAGAAGTATCACGGCTCGCAGCGCCGCGTGCTTTATTGGGGGCTTCGAAAGGATGGTGTTGTGCAAAGGAGGTACTAGTAGTAAGCAGATGCAAGAATCGCATCGGGCCGGTAGGCAGTTCGTAGTTCGTAGTTCGTGGTGCAGCGCGCCTTCCCGGGACCGCGACTGCAAGTGGGTGAAGCCGCACCTTCCATATCAATGCAAAGACACGATGATACTAGTATTGAGGGAGGAAGTGCAAAATAGCCATAGTGCATCAACCCGCCCAACTACTAGGTGACTGCTAAAGTAAAAGGCCCCTTGGAGTCGATTTAATGGCTGTATCTATCTCTACTCTCATCCACCACGGCAAGATTACATGCAGTCTTTTGACGTAGGCCGGTAGATGCAGAATACACACCGCCGGAATGTATGCACCTAGGCACTCCCCGGACAGCAGCATGACAAGTTACCAGGTTGAGATCAAAAGTCACATCTGTGCGAACACGGGCAGGCCCACGCAACTTCTTGCCCTGCCATGGCCATTAATCGAGGTTAGTATAGTAGTAGAGGCGGCTCATACAAGTACGTACACACTGGCTTCTTCTCTCATGACGCATAATCCATCCCAAAGGACGCGGTTCCTTGGAAGCCAAGTTATCGAATGCTATAACATTTCATCTCTTACATGAGCCTGGCGCCGCGGAGCGCAGCAATCAGGATGAATGGAAGCAATACGGTGAACTGCGAGCATTCTGTCCGCGCCGAGGTGCTGTGTCTGGTTTCCATCCCAACCTCACGGGTCGGGTGCTAAGCAGCCGCTAGTGGTTGCTAGCTGCAGCGAATGAGCCCGCCTGGACAGGCCGTTGGTGGGTGGGAATGTGACATCAGAGGCCCAAAATGCTCCCTAGGCAGCCTTACCAGCGCTCCCGAGCCACCAATCCGAGCAGAACCCACCGGGCCGGCTGTCTCTGCATCAATGGCATACTGCTTTTGTATGTTCATGTACAAGTATGAATCACCCACTCACTGCCTGTGGAGAGCCCAAAAATGCTCATATTCCATTTTCCGTCCAAGGCAATCCTCGATGAATTCCATTGTGGTCTTTTTGTGCAGCCTCTCCCGTGTATTTTCGCCTCGTGGCGTCGCCGTCCTGGCGTCGACTGTTTTGCCCGGATGCAGCAAGAGCCATTGCATGTCCTCGACGTCTGGCTATCATGATGATGATGCTGATGATGGCGATGATGCGCGCCCTGGATCCGCAGGCTCGTGGCCCCTTGCAGTCTGCGCTGCGCTGCATGCACTGCAATGCAGGCACTCCAAACTGCTAATAGGCATTACTGCTTCTGGCGGTGCTCGATTAGGGACACGGAAGTGGTGGTCCCAGTAGCATCGCCGACGCCTCCAGATGCTGAGGACGAGCTGACAAGCCGCACACCACTGCGTGGCCCTCCCCCCCCCCAGTTCAGCCTTGCTGCAGGTCAACTTCCAGGCCCCCAAAGGCTCTTTTGCTCTCCCACGCCCCTGGTCGAGGGCCAAGGACCCGGGTGACTCTTCCAGGCCCCGAAGAAGCCCTGCTCGCCGTCCTACTCGGCGACTAGCGCACCTTACACGAGTGCACCCGGTCTGGTATTTGCATTTGTGTATTCTTGTATTCGTGTACCTACTTGCCAGTATCTGGATCCCGTTGCAGGAAACCTGCTCGCCAAAGCGAACGGCGCCGAGAACCGCCACGCCCTATGGACGTCCTGTCTGCTCCGTATTCCGCGCGCCAACATTGAACCCTGCAGCGGCCGCGCTGTTTGTGCTCAACTGCCTGTGCCTGCGCTCGTACGAGGCGAGTGCGAGTGCCTGTCGCTGCAGAAGCGTCACCTGTCAAGCAGCAACGGTCAGACTCGTCGCTTGGCCCTCTTCGGTCGGCAGGTTCGTTTTTCGGGGCGCCATGGTTCGTCCACGACTGGCTGATCCGCCACTGGCATCACCTTTGGTGCCTTGCGCCTTGCAGCTAGCAGCGCTGCACTACTAGTATGTGGTCAAATTCAAATTATTCCAGTTAGCTGCCGCCGCAGCGTATTAATCAGTATTCGACCCCATCCCGCGCCACTACCTGTCGTCGCGCCCAAGCTTGCCGACGGTATTCCGGGGGTACATGAGACATACTTGGCCTCGTTGATAATGCCCACCACCGCCACGAGCATTCGTAACCAGCAGCACATCCAGCAGAGCACTCGCAATGCCGCTCGCGACTCCGTGGCTGGCGGCGCGACTCAGTCTACTTGCGAGAACCCTGCCGTTCTGGTGCTGACCTGGGTCCTGTGTGCAGCGCCCACCTGCTTACCTTGCCTTACCCTCATCTGCTTTAGTCAGAGTCGACGACTGCAGTAATACCTACCGCCAGGACATGTAATCTGCGTCTTCATCTGGTTTTTTTTTCCGCCTTGCCTGGCGCTCCACCCGCGCAGCCAGCCCTCCCGCAATCCACATTTCTACATGCACGCGGTCCAGAGACGAGGGTTTGGGACCATGGAGGGACCATGAAGGGACCCTTGCTCCGTGCCCCAGAGCCATCCGATGGATTACATACTATACTGGCCTGCTTGTGCCTCTGGACGTTAGCCCAGTGCTAGCAATGGCCGGCGGGGCGTGCAGCTATCACCAGCTCACCAGCTGCCCGTGCGTCCCAGCCATGCCGGCCGCACGCCTCCCGCAGCGGCCCTGCGCTTCCAGGATCGCTTTTGAAGACGGCCAGGCCCCTGCTCTGCACGCCTCAGTCCTGCTCTCAGGCACTCCTCCATCCTGTACACCGATCACTCCAACCCTGACACCTTGACACCTTGCTCCGGCTCCCGCCCACGCTCTGCCCAGGCTGCGATGCACGAGCTATAAGGCTGCGATGCCTCGTCCCTCCAGTCCTGACCCTGCCACCACTTCCTCAGTCACACTCCCACCGCATCATCGCCCCCCGGCAGTTTCCTTTAGAGATCGGTTTCCTATTCCTATTCCTATTCCTCTTGTCTTGTCTCGTATCGTCTAGTCCAGTCGTGCCTTGTCTTGCCTTGTCGGTCCCTTTCCTCTGTCCTGCTCCTTGTCCTAGCATTGCTCGTCTTATAAAGAGCTATAGCGCCAACCTCGAAAGCAACATCAATCTTGTCAAGGCAATCAATCTACATCAATCAGCTCCCACCAGCATATCACAACACCGCACAGCACAGCACAACAGCTCTCAACCAACAGCGAGCAAGGGCAAACAAGTGCCGTCAATCTTCATCTGTTTGTGTCCAACAACTGCTGTTGGCCCTCAGTATCAGACCGGATTCTCTCTGTCCAGCTTGTTGTATCTTCGGATGCAACCTTGCCCAATTGGTCGACCAACGCCATATACTCTTGCTCCGACACCAATATAAGCCATCATGTGCTATCAGCTTGTTGAACTCTACTCAGCTTGCCGCTGCCTCTACTACCAGCACGCCATTGACCGCTGCGCGGCATACGGAAGGCCGGGCCACAACATCGAGCAGCGCACAATCTACGTCGGTTATGCCTGCAGCGCACATACCGGCCACAGCGCTCAGTACGCACATGAATCTACATATTCGGATTCTGGCTACGGTAGCGGCGGCCGCTCCAGCCGCAAGAGCTACCGATGATGGGTGTTGTCTTCGGTAGCGGGCCCTCAGATATTGCGCTTCCCGCGGCTTCTTCGCTTCGAGCTCGACGACTGGATCTCGTTTCTCTACTCTGCCAATCCGTCGTCGATTGTTCTTATGCTCGTCCGCCACCGCCGCCAAAGCGCAACATCTCCTCGTGCTCCCACATGAGCTTGATCTTTCACACAGATCTTTCACACCTCTTCTCCTCCTCGCTCGACCTCCTCCAACTTCCTTCACGACGTTACTGAAGACACGGATATGAGACATTGACGAATTGACTCTCCCTCCGGAGCATGCTCCGAACGATTTAATGATGCGCCACAAGCGACGACTCCACCTCCTTCACACGGCCTCATCCCTTGGTTTAGGCATTAGCGATTGATGTGGAATGAAGCGCCCAGTACCTATATCACTTTCTCATCTACGACATTTCGAGCACTTTGGTTTTCATACGATCGCGAAACTTGTCCGCTTCTGTTATATTTATCTGCCTTTCTTTTTTTCTTACATTGCATAGCATATGGGATTGGAATTGGGACCTTTTTTTTTTTTTTTTTTTCGTCATCTTTTGATTTTTGAGTACGATAAATGAGGGACACGGCCGTTTCTGGGAACGCAATGACTTTCTCTTCTGAGCCTTCCTTTTTCACCTTGTCTCTTTATTCTTGAGACGGGGCCTTGTCGGATCGCCGCGAGGCGACTCTGCAAGAGCTCCGTCCACTTTTCTTGGGCCCTTTCGGCCAACTGGATTGGCCACGGGATACACGGGATACACGGCATGGCATGGCATAGACTACCTCATCTCATTCACTTTGATTTGCACCTTTTTCTTCCTCCCCCTTTTTGCCCTTTTCCTTTGGTTATTGTTTTTCTTATCTCGGGACTCTGGATATTTTGGACCATCTACATTGGGCTTGGGAACTTCTTTTTTTTTTTTCTGTTCGTCGAAGGACCACGTCATGCGCCTGGTGCTGCATACGTTGATACTTGGTAATGTCTTATTTGGGCGTGCTTCGCTTTGTTGGGTGTGCACCGCAGGGAATGGACCTACTCTCTGCTCAAATAGCCATGTTTTACTTTTGTTTTCTTTTTTTCTTTTTTTCTTTTTCTGTGCTTTTAGTCTTGCTTTCTTTCGCTTTTTGCTGTACTACCAGTCCTCTCAGTTGTTGTTTGGTTATTAGGTACATGTACCTACTAGATGAGATGCGCAGCGCGCAATGTCTCAGTGACATCGGTGGCTGGCACCACCATCATTTCTTTTATAGCTAAGGCAAGCATCAGGATGCTTCCATATCAATAGAACAAACATTCTATATAACTACATTCCATAAGTTCCATGTCTTTCGTGATGTGATTGAGTTTTCTGTACTTTTTTTTTCCCCCCTTCTCCAACTGATAGATAGAACATGACTAGTGTGGATGGCTTCCGTGGAGAACCAAAATTAACGGGGTAATGGTAGACCGAGAAAAGGCACCCGCTTTACCAACTGCCGATATTATAGATTACAGGATTGGCAGCAACTCCGTCACTTAGTACGGATTCAATGAAAATGTGCCAAGTTGGCTAAACTGCCCCGCTGCAATATAACTTTTTTTCGCACTCTACTTTGGCGTATCTTTGCCTCGATGTACTTGCAGGCAAAATTGAGATGGGCACGCTAATATCTTCCAAAATTATCAAGTCGAGCAAAAAGAAAAAAAAAAAAAAAAAAAAAAAAAAAGACTTGTAAGTCACGACAACTACGGAGTAATCCCGCGATAACCGTCTACCAAGGTTCCTAGTACAGCGTATCGAACGAAATACCAAGTCTGGCCACTATACTTTGGTACTTCATTTCCAAGAGGGGCACATATAGCTTCAGGATGAGTCGTGAAAATAAGCAAAGGGCCGATATGTGGTTTCTATTTTTTCGGAGTTGGAGAGTAAAATAATAATGGGGCGCAGTGATTTGGGGTCGGAACCAACCTTGTTCTACTTGAACGCTCTGTATGCTCTCTCTCTTACTTTAATCTCGGTGTAGGTCCCCAGGGACAGCATATTACCCAAAAAGAAACTGAGGCTAGAGAGCGGAAAGGTCGTGCGGTGCTATTTTTAGATTTATCTTGTTTGCGTCTGTCTCAGTACAGACAGGATTCTTGCCAAATCGGGCCAGGTGTGGCGCGTGGGTTGGCTGGGGCTTTTTTAGCAGGCGGCTGCGCGCTTGAAGGGCAGGGAAGCGGAAGTGGAAGGGGAATATTCTTTTGTTTTAGACTGAGAATTGGTTTGCCGCTAAAACATGAGGCATGAAAGAGCTTATTGCCAGGGCCAAAGGTCGGTTGCTTATTATAGAAAATGTCTGACAGCATTTTGGCCCTATTTCGCGCCTATTGTTTGTTTCGCTTTGTTTCGAGGGCAATGGTTAAGCGATGTCACCTAAGCCAGCGAGCCGAGATGGATGTAGACTAAGCCGATGAAGTAGGGGAAAAATGCATCATCTCTGTCTTACAAGTATGCTGTGTGCAATTCTCAGCACGGAATGTCAAGCGGCGGGATCCTCTCCCATGCTGTTGTTCACCGGCTTGCGCCTTGATTGGTTCCAGGGCGCTGGGATAGGGAGGGTAGGCGTGAGATTCAGCCTGGAGGCGCATGGGAGATGCATACAAGCAGATGCGTCAATGCCATATCCGGCTTCCACGAGTGCATTCAGGTCGCCGAACGGGACACCGCTGCCGGGGCTTTGCAGTCGTACGAACGGCCCCCCAGGGCAGATTCGCAAGCGCGTCTGGGCTAGGCGCACATTGACGCGGGCGATCGGATGGGGCGCAAGATGACGATGATTCGCGTGCTGTAGAAGCATACCATGCCATGCCATATCATACCATTGATACCATACCATTTGATGCATGCAACCTTAGTCAGATACGCCGTATGCGCGGCCGCGCTTGTTTTGCAATGCTAGCTTGGTCCTAATTTTATCTGGCGGTGGATCGCGCTTGTCGTCCAGTGTTTCCCCAGCCGAAACAGCAATCGGCATCATATCGACATCAGTTGAGCGCTGAGAACGCTGGGCGTGGGCTGAGCCGAGCACGGGGGTACGGCAGGCCTTGAGAACTGGACGGGGAACCCCTGCAGCGTCGCCCAGCGTCTTTTTCCCGGCGCTGGGGGCTTCCCCTACCAACAGCGCAGCGGCAGGCACTAAGACAGACGTGTCACATCTAATGCCTGCAATGGCTCCGTCCTGGGACATGCTCGCAGCAGGGCTCCCTGCCACTTGAGGCTCTGTGCAGCAAATAGGGCATAGGCCGGCTGCCAGACCAGATGCCAATACGGCCGTGGTGGGATTGTCGAAATTCCCATCTTGGGTTTCGCATTTGACTCAGACTTTTTTCGCTTTGGCTTGGCTCTGCCGCTGGGGGAATCCGTCCGGCATGCCGTAAACGGATAGCCAAAGTCCTGTCTCTGATTGGGGCCCAGTGCTACAGTAAGTATGTAGTCATCCGTGACTTGCAGCCTGCTGCTCCAGGCAGAAACCACGGTATTGTCCAGATACAGTATGAGCGGCGTAGGACTGCCGTACACCGCGCAGCTGTCATAGCGAGTCACGCCTCGGGAGGATTCTTTCTGGGCTTTTCATGTTTCTTTTCGCCCAGTACTGGCTGGGTTCACGTGTCCTACGTGCCGAAATGACAGCATTCGGTAGCATGTCCGGGAGGACTGGCCTGGCGTGTGGCTGCATGTAAGGAGGGGGGTTGCATCGGCCTAAGCGGCTCGATTCGGACGCAAGAGTGGCAGGTAATTTAGGACATGTGTTCTGGTGCCTGGCAGCGTTCTGTGAGAGGGTGCCAGCAGCGATCGACATTGGCTGGCTGGATGATTGTGCTTCGGCCGACGAACTGTCTTCAGTTCTCTTTCTATCCGCCGAGCCGAGCGGCCCCAGTGCCACGCCTCTCCTTCTCGTGCCCTTCTCGTGTCGGTCGTTGAACACGTCAGGCTGGCACAACTGGAAATATCACCGTGAAGAATGACATTCTGGCTTTGATGGTTGTGCGACCCGACTGAAGAGGGCGTCTCTAGAATGTTGTCGGGTTGTGCTTCACCATACGAGAGGAGGACGCGGAGGAGGTGGAGGGGTGTGCTTTTGGCTGGAGAGGCTTCAGCTGAGTAGTCTTGTGTAGTATGAGGCTTTGGCTGCATATACGCCAGAAACCCTCCTTACCACACGGCTAATAGTCATAAGGCTGAATGGCTGGCTGGTGTGTGCGACCGCATAGATTTGTAGCGAAACATGCTGTGTGTACGGAGCGCCCCAACATGCTTAATGCCTGCAATGGAATGGGGTAATAGCCGCACAAAAGATCGAAACTGTTGCATGGGTGGGTTGTTGCAGTTGCGAGAAAGACGGCTGATAAGGAGAAACTGTTACGATAACTGCTGGGGGCCACGCCTTTCGAGGATAGGGAGACGACGAGGGGGGCGGATTTAGACCAGCTCAGGATAAAATACTGCAGTAGCTGCTACTCTCATGCCAGGTACCTGCTCGAGCCGTGAATACTACTAGTAGTATGTATGCATGCAACGTGCATGCCCATCGGACCTACAAGGTCATCTGTTGCATCTGCTCCGCATCCCCCAGCTGGCTGTATTGCGGTGAGAGATATACTGTAGTCTGTGTCTACCTTGTCTTTGAAGGAGCAAGTGCTAAGCTGTGTTCTTAGTGGCAGAGCATCATTTAGCCAAGTTATGGTCCTTGTCATCTCCCAACTCCTCATTGGCCGGGCGTCAACGAGGTAATCTTGCTCTTGGCCTTGCCCCTGCCTGGGAGGCACAGATGGACACTAGCCCACCATTTGCCATCTACTGACCTATCTAGTAGTTGGCTCTTCGGTTCTCAGTTGTCGTTGGATGGAAGACGAATCAGACTCGTGATACCAGGCTTTCTTTTATCTATGGCTCGCGTCTCTTTGTGTGCCGTCTCTGGGTGCCAGCTCCAAGGGCCAAACGGGATAGGCTTATGTTTGCCCAAAGGGGGCATATTATGAATCCTTTGTTGTTGCTAGTCAGGCAGCTCAACTACCTAAGCAACTTGCTCAGCTCTTCTGCCGCAGCTTGTCATGAAGACCCGCAGCTTTGCCACTGCTACGCTGCCGTCCCGGCTCTGAGGTCGCCCCTTTTGCCCCCTACCGTGCCTGCATGTTGAAAGGCCATAGTTGGTTCCGCCCCCAAGCAAAAAGTAGTACGCACAGAGGGGGGTACATCATGAGGTACATGTACATGTACCCAGGCAGTTGAGACTCACGCGGAAGGCGCATCCCCAACGTCTCGGCTCGGCCTCGTTTCGCATGTCAACAGACGCGGATAAGGATAAGCTGCATTTGGCTTCCGGATTGCCACGCCCAGCTCGACGCTCTCTTCACATCATTGCGTCCATCTCCGACCTCTTCCGTGTCTTTTCCTCGCACTAAATCCCTATTCTCGTCGTCCTGTACACAGTTCATATGTATTTTTAGAACAGAATCGTTACTCGAGCACAAGCTGCATGGTTGCAGGGCGTCGTCTGCACTCTGGTGCCGAAAGGCCATCAGTCTTCTTCTTCCCTGCCGCGCCATCCAGTACCGTTTAGCCACGATATCGCCGCTTACTTCTAAATAAACACTTCGACAAGTAACAGATCCACCAGATCCGAGCGAACTTTTGAAATCTGCTGCCCCCGGCCTTAGCCCCCTTTCTTGGCTCGACACTCCCGCGCCTGCTCAACACACGCCTCTTTGCCCGGCCTGTACACGAGCATCTATACCATCTACCTACTCACAAGCAAGGGTGGGAGTCGACTAGGTGGCGATGCTCTTGACATTTTCCCACTACGCCCAGGTCCAGCAGCCCCAATATCAAGTCGACATGGAGGCTGGCGACTTCGATCACACGCCCGCCCCCAGCGCCCGCGCTTCCCTTACCATGTTGAGGCCCGAAGAAGGCCACGAGACGGCTGATAAATTCGAAGTACCCGCTACCAGGAGTGCCGCATTTAGACACCACCTGTTGAAGACTTCAAGCAGCGGCCCGACCCTTGTCGACAGAGACTTGCCCGCGCCACCGGTGGTCAGTCGATCTCCCCCTATCAAGACGTCCTCCCTGCCGTCCAAGCCAGAGCTCGAAAATCGAGGCGTCGTCCCAAGCAGACCTGCATCCGTGCTTCCCCGGCTAAGCTCCCCTGCCATTCGACAAGACAAGATACTTCCTTCGTTCCAAACACGGCCCAACGACCGAGAGCGTGTGAATACTGCTTCCCTGCGCAACTACGACACACATGCCTACACACACCATCCTGGTTTGCTAGAGGGTGCCAATTTCTGTGATTATGGAATCCAATCCACAGGATATCGAAGCTTGGTTTCTTCGACACAGCCGTCATCTCCAGTATCCGATGTTTCCATGATGAGCGGTGAGATGCATCGGGTGCTGTCCAGTGGTGATATTTCCGTCACCGAAGTGGCAGTGCCTATCCACCGTCACAAAGGTCACAGCATCGCAATCAAAGTCCGCCCTGCTTTCTCCTACTATCCTTCACATCATCCAGTAACTCTCGGAGGACTAGACTATCACCGCTCTGCCAACAAAGTCCGGACGTTTGACTCTGGGGATGACCCTGAGCTTACAGTAGGACCAAATACAAATGATGTTGGAAAAGATATGAAAGAAACTCGGGGGCTTGTGTTTCCATCTTCCAAAATTCGACCTTTCTTGCCTGAACTACACCCAGAAGATGACCATCAATACCACAGCCGTGAGTTCAAAGTCAGGCCGTGGGCTGAAACAGGTGGTGACGAGACCTTGCATCGTCATCAGTTTTCTTCAACAAACATTGGCTCAGAGCACCGTGCAATCAAATGTAATGATCAGCTCCTCGGCCATGGAAACCAAGACGGGATCTTGCCAAAGAGGATTACGGGAGAGTTTGAAACGGCACTTTCACACAGCCATCACAGCCCACAGATAGAGAATGAGGCTGAGATCCAAGATATTGGAGCCCAAATCCCTTATGAAGACAGGAAATATACTCCTTCTGAGCATTTGATCTACTCTCCAATTCCCGTTTCAAAGATCCGTCCCATTTTCACAGTCCCGCCTTCGTCAAGTGGGCACGAAAGCCATTCTTCAGCATCCAAGATTGGGCCTGTTCAACAAGACCCCTACGCTACGGGCACTGAAGATAAGCCCCAACTCCAGGTGGGATTTGGCCAGTCTCTTCACTCATAGGAGGGAAATTTGCAGAGACAAGTGTCCGATGGGTCGTCCGCGCGAACGCAATCTCTTGGCTCAACGTTGGATTACAAGCGCACTGCTCAATGGCTACGTGAAATCCTCAAGTATCCCGAAACTTATACTTCCAAATTCACAGAGCTACCGCCAAAGACTCAAGCCAAAAGATCCTCGTCAGCAGAGCAACGAAGGCAGTCTGATACAGCGTTATCCAGCTTCCACCCCTCCCGCCGTATGACGGGCCTTTCATCGCATTCTAGAAGATCTGAACCGAGGATCGATCCATTAATATTTCAACGCGCTGTCAATGACCTCGAGAAGCTTATGAATGAAGCCATCGCATTGGCTTCAGAGGTGGTGCAGGGTGCTGACAGTCCCTCTTGCCCTAAACCTCACCAGGCATCAATCACTCTTCATTCTCGCTGCCATAGTGTACCTGGTGGCCAAGATGGAGCTTCCTTGGATAATGGCACATCAGACTGTACTCATGAGAGCCCCGGTAGGCTAGAGGATGTGGATATCCACGACGACAGCCAGCAGAAGAGGCCTTTATACCAACATGCAGCCACATATACTGGCGCTCCCGAACGTCCGCGGCTCAATGAAATCTTGCAAAACTACTCCAATACATGTGACATTGCAGCTGCTACGAATTTCCCGGTCCAAGAAGCGGCACCTCCTCAGGCCGTAGCCGAAGCATCATTGGCTGTACCGGGAAGATCCAGCATCAAAGCAGTGGGCTTTGCTTCACAAGGTCCTCGCAAAGCGTCAGACAGGACACAAAAACTCAATCGTAAAAGGCAGTACGATGATTTAGCACAAGGAACAAAGGATGCTACCGTAAAAAGCCAATCTCGTCAAATCAAATCGAAAGCAAGGGGTTCGCATGCACGGCATGCTTCACACGAGTCCGGAGAGGACGATCCTCCAGGGCGCGAGGCTGCTGGTCGTCGACCGCATGCTGATCACGGAATCAACCTTCGGCGCCGATCTCATGTCAGTTTACGGGGTGCTCAAGGATTCAGCTTGGCCAAATCAGCCAAACGGCAACTCACAGCCAGAGACTGGTCGCCAAAACGCAAGAGGTTCGTTGCTACTGTTGCCTGTATCAGTACCGCACTGATTGGCGTTATTCTGGGTGTTTATGCTGGATTAGTCCCTTCAATTCAGTACTACATCATCGATCAGTCTCATGCTACAGTCCATGGAAACACTGGCTGTTTTCTGGGTTTGGCCTTACCAACCTTCTTTTTGTGGCCACTTCCGCTGTTGCATGGACGAAAGCCATACATCATGACGAGTCTCGTCCTTGCCATGCCTCTTCTATTTCCTCAAGCACTTGCAGTCAACGCTCAGAGGCTCACCAACACAGGGATGTGGAGAGCTACACTTCTTGTATCTCGAGCATTAATGGGAGCCTCGCTTGGTTTCGCTAGCATGAATTTTCATTCAATACTGACAGATTTGTTCGGCGCATCGCTCATGAGCACAAATCCCCACCAAGAGGTAGTTGATCACTACGACGCAAGACGGCACGGTGGTGGTATGGGGGTTTGGCTGGGCATTTGGACTTGGTGCTGGATTGGTTCCCTTGGCGTTGGTTTCTTTGTTGGCGCTTGCGTAATTGACAAGTATCCGCCAACATGGGGTTTTTATATCAGCATCATCATGATTGCTGTTGTACTCTTCCTCAATGTCCTATGCCCCGAAGTCCGCCGGTCTGCGTTCAGAAGATCGGTGGCAGAAGTAAGGACCAATGGTGACATTTCTCGTCGCGTGGCTCGGGGTGAGATCATGATGCACAGAGTCAAGACCGGCCCCAAATGGTGGGGGCAAGAGGTCTATCATGGCATTCTTCTCACTCTGGAGATGCTTCGCCAGCCTGGTTTCTTGATCCTCGCCCTCTACTCCGCATGGATCTACGCACAGGTGGTGCTGACCATTGTACTGCTGGGATCGCTGACGTCCAAATTTTATAAACTCCGATCTCCCAACGTGGGCCTACTTGTTGGCAGTGTTGCTCTTGGAGCCATCTTGGCCATTCCATTTCAAAAAGCCAGCTTCTTTTCGCGATCCCGTCAAGCCCAGCTAAACACCAACAAGGCAACCATGGAGAAGAAAATTGCGTGGTCGTCGCATCTCGTTCGACGCACAATTTTTACCATATTACTGCCTTTGACAGGAGTATGTTACGCTGCCGTATCTTCTGGACCTCCGATGCACGTCGGAGTACCAACTGTCTTTGCATTCTGCATCGGACTCCTATCATGCCTGGCAATTGCAGAGTGCAATGGTTTAGTGATGGAGTGCTTCGACACTTCTGACCTTTCACCGGGGATGACGGGACGCCAACGCAGCAAATCAGGAAAGTCCGAGAAGCGCACCAACTACTCGTCTTTCCCAAGAGTCACTGCTGGTTTTGCAGCTATCCATACTCTAGCATTCATCTTTGCGGCGGGTGCTACCGCCCTTGGTGGTTTGGTTACCAGAACCCTGGGTCAACAGGTAGCTACTGGAGTAGTAGCAGGCATTCTATTCATTCTCACCATCATGCTATTGTTAATCTTGGCTCGATTCACAGAGGTGCAAATTATACCGAGTACCAAAATGGAAGAAATGGATCGGTTGATTGAGGCTCGTCGCAGATCGACCATTCGACGTGCTTCTATGCCCAATGATAATAAAGCGGCTGTTGAAGAGGAGAAAGCATGGCGGCCTGCCATGCTCGGAAACCCTATTGGCAAAAAGAGAAGGGTGAATGTCTTTGAGCTCGGGAGCAAGTCACGATGGCAAGAGATCCGAAAGAGGAACAAGCTGGTTGATGAGAATGCCCATCTGAATCAGGCAGCGTGGAACCAAGGGTTGGAGGCTTTGGACGACAAGCTAAGCGATATCCAGAGCGACGTGGAAGACTTTTTCGGGCTAGGAAGTGTAAAGAAGAGGGGCTCAAGACGGTTACGACGATCAGACGAAACCAGTGAGTCAGCTCAGGATATTGAGATGGTAAACATGGGGAACCAGGCATCGGGGTCCAGGCCATCTCCAAAGCGCTTCGTAGAGCGAGAATGCGTCATGAGTCAAACGGTGGCAGAGGAAAACGAAGGCCAGGATGATCATAGGAGGAACCGCTGAAGCTCGCCGGAGATGTCGCAATAAAGTTGTAGTACTATCAGTAAGGGAAGAAGAAGAGGCAGGAAGCTTTTGAATACTTAATTACCTAGGCTAATCACTAATAATATTTTTAACATGCTGATTCTCCTTTGACCTATACACAAAGAAAAAAAAAACAAGATATGCTACTACTAATGAAATGGGGACTCTCCCTGCGCTGTATTTATCTATTGTACATGAAGTTCTCTCCTGTGAGCCAGTTGCCACAAAGAGAGGAGAGAAAAGAAAGAAAGGAAATATTAGCTATACATAACTGCTGGGTGTTTTTCAACCAGATGTCATAACAAAGCATAGCATGTGAGAGTAACTGGGGAGAAGATAGACAGAAAAGAATTAGAGGGTAGCAAACAAACAAACAAAGAAACCAATTTCATAAACCCAATGATGACTCCTCTTCTCGTCTGTTCTCCTTTTCAATCCATTCTTCAGATTCATATTCTTCTGCTTGACTTGATATGTGTACAAGGTGTCGAAATGAATATGATATATATATATATACGTAATACGTAACAGATTCGAGAAAAATATGACCAATTTCTTCTTCTTCTTCTTCTTCTACCGTGCAATCAAGTACAAGTCGTCTCCGCGCCTTGTAGGCGTCAAACGCGGCTTCCACACGGGCGTTGCGGGCAACTCGGCAGGCTGCTGTGGCGGCGGAGGCATTTGGGGCGTGGATGGCTGCTGCTGCTGGCCTTGACGAAGCCATTTATTTTGCGAGGATGAGGTTGTAATGGGCTGGGGCACTGGGAGAGCCATGTTGGCGGCGCGGGAGGTGCCGAGGCGTTTGGCGAGCAGGGAGGATGCCTGGGAGTCGGTGCTGGAGGTGGAGGTGCTAGTGAGGAGGGGGCCTTGGGGGATGTCGCTTGGGTAGTGGGAGGAGGTGGAGGTGGAAGGTTGTTGGAAGTAGAAATCCTGTTGTTGCTGCTGCTGATGCTGTTGCTGTGGCGGCGGCATACGTCCTAAAGATGGCGGCCGTTGGTACCTCTGTGCTCGCGGCGGCTGTTGTTGTTGTTGTTGTTGCTGTTGTTGGCTTGGTTGCCGCCTTTGTTGTGGTAGCTGCGAAATTGGCCGGGCAGAAAAGGACTGCTGTGTAAAGGGAGGCTGGTGATCACGCGGATGGTGGTGCGGGTATCTGTTTGGCTGAGGCGCGTACGGCATGTTGTAGGTCATGGGGCCCTGGTTGAACTCTGGGAGGCGAGTCTGATACGGATAGCCAGAAGAATCGATGTTGGGCCTGTAGGCAGATGGGTGAGGAGGGAGCCGGTAGGGGCCGTGGTAGTTGTTTGCACCCGTCGGCCTTTGGTAGGCCGGTGCAGGATATTGCTGATTCTGCTGCGGGGGGTATGGCCGAGAAGAGGCGTTTGGCTGTACAGGCATGGGCAGATGGGGCTGCTGAGATGTCTGACTGCGCGGCGCCTGATACCTTTCATCTGGTCGTGACGTTGAACTTTCCATTCTCATCATTGGCGAGCCGGTTCTGATGGCGTTGGGGGTTCCCACGGCATCACTTCCCATGGGCCTCTTGCCCTGTTGCTTTGTCTTGTCGTCATTCGAAGACATGGTGCCAGCGGCGAGCGGTGCCCCAAAACCCGGGCTTTTCTGCGCAGGGCGATCGGCCGTGGCAGGTTCGGCAGAAGGCACAGCTGCATTGCCGCCCTTGGAAGTGGCCATCTCAATGTTCAAGTCTCCCGAGGAGGGTACCGCGGCGTTGAGACTGGCCGGAATCTTGGGATATTGCGTCGGCGATTGACCCCTTCTAGGCCGTAGAGACCGCGGAGACTCGACTACAGGAGAGAGACTGCCCAGCTGCTCCATTCCGGGTGGTGATCTCAACTCAGCATCGTCTTCTGTGGAGGTCGAAAAGGTGGTCACGCCGCTATCGGTAGAAGTAATTCGCGGACGGGTCAGAGACCGTGTCGAAGACCGACGGTGGGATGACAAGCGGCGAGGGGTGGTGTTGCTGCTGTTGCCGTTGTTTGAGAAAAGAGGTCGCGGGGCATATGGCTGTTGGTCTTGCTCCTGCTCTTGAATCTCTTCGTCTGAAGAAAGCGATGGTTCAACAGCCCGGATCGTTTTCTCTGGGGCCATTCTTATGCCCAGGCCGTCTTCCCTGGATTGTTCAGCAGCCTTGATCTTCGCGGCTGCTTTGGTTGCCTCTCGTCTACTGGCAGCCTTTACAAGCTCCAAAGCCTCAGCTGCTCCTGAGGCTAATCCTAGGCCAGCGACCAACTTGGGTGCTGCAGACCTAGGAGCGGCCGTCAATGGGCTTATAGAGGCCTCGAGCTCTGCAATCTCCTGAGCTCGTCGTGGGTCGCCAAGTCTCCAGTTACCATTCCTATCCGCAACGTAGTAAGGGGCCGCCGAGAGGGGATCGGCCGAAGGTGGCCTCCAGATTTGGCCACCGGGTGAAAGCGACGTCCTACCATCCTCCTCAAACTCCGTAGTTGAACTATCATGCCTTGTGTTGGTGACGGGTATGGGCACAAAGGGTTTGAAGGCCCCTTTCTTTGGGATGATCAACTTCAGTAAAGGCGATTGAGGCTTGCTCCGAGGAGATGCAATACTCGGAGGGGGTATCACGATTCGAGGAGGGGTAAGATTTCGAGTTTGGGTGAATTGCTTGGTCACCGTTGGCTCACGAGTCGCGGGTTGCGCCATAGGCCGTGCTTTTGGTAGAGGTGCAGGTTTGGGCGATGAAGACGCAGCCATGGCACCACTCATGACAGCTCCTGAAGCTGCACCGGCTGCAGCTGTGGCCATGAATGGTACGGCACCGAAATGAGAGTCTCCATCTCGGCTGGGCAGCGATACTTCCAGTCTGGGTGGTCCCTGGCCCATGACTGGTTTGGCCGGAAGCAGTTTTGATAGTGGCCTCGCCGATGTTGGCGTCGTTGCCCGAGTTACATCTCTTGTGCGTGCAGGTGATATTGCCAGTCCAATGGCGCTAGGCCTCCAGCTCGCTCTATTATACCACGATTTTGTTGGAGTAGGCACAGGGCCAGGATCGAGAGGCGCTCGGAGTTGATTCACAATCCAGGAGTCGGTACCTCCACCGCCGTTGGGCTTTTCTGGGCCCCATGAATCTCTCAGTTTTCGTCCATCCTTTCTCATCTTTCTACCAAACTGAGATCTTCTCCTTCGAAGGCGGCAGAAGATTGCAATTCCAACGCCGATAAGTCCTGCGCCGATGATACAGCCGATAGCAACGCCAGCTACTTGTCCATTGCTAAGAGATGCTGAGGCCTTCTTTTCACCCTCTCCGCCAACTATGCCATCGGGGACATTGGTACTGGTACTAGTCTCGGTTGTGGTTGAGGTAGTTTTAGTGAATGCCAGGCCTGTTGGATCAGTTGTTAAAATCTCGACCTGGGACGACGTCGACGATCTAAACGAGGTAGTCGATGGTTTCGTTGTTTGTCTAATCGTGGTAGTAGCCGTAGGTTTGGCTGTAGATCCAGTTACAGACGGCCTAGGTTTAGATAACGAAGTTGTGTCTGTGACCAGTGTTGTTGGAAGCGATATCGACGATCGAGTTTCTCTAGAGATTGCTGTCGGAATCGTCTGGTGGCTAGACTTGGCAACTGCTGGGAACGTAATTGGTCCTGTACCATATAACGGCATAGCAAGGGTAGCTGTGATGACGGTGTGAGTGGGCGACAGAGCACTAGGCTGACCAAAACACATAAAATAGGCTTTATCAATCACCGCGTCTTTCCCGCTAGTTAGCTTTGCATTCATATAATCATCCAGCCATCGTTAGAACCTACTGCTTGCGACCTGGTTCGAACACGCTCCTGCTGCTCTCTCCGCGACCAGACACTGGACAGCCGCCTCTCCGATTGTGAATCCATACGCTCCAATGAGGGGGCAAAGCCCTGCCAGCGTTCTCGCAGTTTGGCTTCCATAGCTGACCTTAAGGAATGAATCGAAACACTGAATAGCGCAACTGGGAACGAAAGAATCAAGGCCTCCTGCCGAATTTAGGGGCGCCGCTGTTACGGTGTAAATGAGTGCGATTATTAAGAGTAGCATATAAGAAGGGAGCCCCCTAGACATTCTATTAGGAAACATCTGTAGAGCAAAGAGTTAGTATCAGAAATAAGAAACTGTTCATCCATCCTCCCTTCCACCCGGTGTTATTCATTGAACCTCTTTAAGCCCATGTGTTCGAAATATGATTACATGAAGTCGATAGAGCTTACCTAAAGAAAGATCCGATATTATAAGAGAGACGACCAGCATCTCAACATGACTCAACACGCTAAAAGCAGAAAAGAAGGGGGAAAAATAACGAAGGATATGGTTTTCGCTCCACTAGAAACCGATATGTCGTACAAAAAGGAAAACAAGAAATGAAACGAGCCGGAGTAACCGTTACGGAGACGAGAGTAAGAAGAGAAAAGTAAAATAAAATAAAATAAAAATAACGGAAAGGAAAGGAAAATACCAAACAGAAAAAAGAAAAGGATAAACTAGGAGATGGAAGATGGAAAGAAAGTGGTCAAGGAGAGAAAGTTGGTAGAATGAAACGAGAAAACGGAGGGAACCATTTGATTGAACTACCATCTACCAGAAACACGATACGCGCCCGTAGTAGCCCAGAAGCGTATTTCGCTGGCCAGGAACGCCTACGTCTTTTCCTCTCCTGCAGAAAAGAAACGCTCCATGGCTTCGCTGCTCAGCTGCAGGGCAAATCAAACGCCCATCACAGCCGCCCAGCCCCATGTCTGTCTTTCTTATTCCCTGTTTCTTTAACTGCAATGTACCATCCGTCAGCAGTGCAGCAACAAGGGCAAAGACGGAGAAACAAATCTTCTTCTTGCTTCACCCCAGATTTCCCTCTTCTTGTCTTCTTGTCTTCTTGTCTTGCCCAGCTCATTCTGCATATTCCCGCCCCGGGCGCTTGACTGCATATCAGGCCCGTCTCGTCCAATGGTGGCCACAAAGCAGGGAGGGGCCGGATTTCCAGTGGAGCTTCCCGCACTCCAAAGAAAGCTCCAGGGCGCCTAAACAGCAGGCGCGTAAAAACGCAAGAAAAGAGTGGTGCTGTGTAAAAGGTTCAATTCGCTGGGCGGCTGGAGGAAAAGGTCCCCGCAGAGGTCACGTGCATTGGTCTCCGGCTTTTGGAGCGGCTTGGCCCGTTGCCGCTGGTCCAATCATTCACTCGCGGCGGCTCTACACTGGTGAAGTATATCAATGTTTGGCATGTCAGTGGCCCACGGCGTCTTGACCAGGCGAAAGATCCCTGTCGATGTGATTCAATAGCCTATCAATATGCAGATACTGTATCTATGTACTTACAAAGTGTTTGATGGGCAAAGGGCCCGTCACGTCACTGCGTTTATTTCTGGTGCCACTATGGAGTACAGCGTGTATACAGGTACGATGACTGCATCATCAGCCTTTAGACCCGCGTCATTTGAGAAATTCACGACAGTCTTCAGCTGCAAGCTGCCTAGCAGAGCCGTAGATGCGGCCCAAACTACGCTTGTTTTGATTCTTGAAAACCCTGTAGCGACCTTTAGGCCGGCTACCTATTCTAAGAGTCTATTATGAAGTTGCCGCTGGATGATACGCAGCCACCTCGATTATGTGATTCTACAGATCAGGAGTGCATCGGGGCGCCTACTGAAATCCTCTTAATTTGAGATCATCTTTGCCGCCTACTCAAGAGTATTGGAAAAAGGCATGGAGTAAATATCGACAGCAAAGATATCATTGCTCAACCATCAGCAGTAGACTAAAATCTGTAACACAAAATGAATAAATAAAAACAGAAAAGTATTCTCTTTAGATTCGATCTTTGGTTGGCATCTAATTCTCTACCAAATCAGCTCAATAAACCCTCGCTACCTGGAGCCCCGTTCTTCCCTTCGTCACAAGAGAGCGCCAAACTGCCATTCCCATGATGAGGCTTGCTCAGCCTCAAACGGGAGTACTTCGCTGCTCCTGTCGTCCGAGATAGAATCCGTTGCCCATCACACACCAGAAGAAACATTAACCATGCCCTCAAAGACGCCAACGCCAGGGAAACAACAACACTTGTGTTAAAGGGGGGAGGGGGAAAAAACAAAAGAAGCCGGTAAGTCGGTCCGCGTAAGAATTACACAGCAAATATGCTCCTTCAACAAGGTAAAATGAAGCGAAGTGGCCGTATTCACAGAATCACTACATCACCAATTACGCCGGTCCGCGAAATGCCCATATACTGTGATGACTCGCAATTCAACAGCAGGCAGCTCACATTGCCATTTCAGCCTGAAGCTTCAAAAGCTCAGCCTCCTCGTCATCCTCCACGGCGACCTTCTTGCTGGATATAGCTTTTTGAATGTTAGCACCATTTACGTTGCTCAAGCCCCAGCGAGTATACTCACGTTCTGCATGTGATGGTGTGGGCATCTTGTGGACTGCATCTGCAAAGGGCACCTGGCCCGTGTTCAGCATTTGCTCGTCGAGTTTCTCTTGCTGCAGTTGTTCCAGCTCATCCTCCAGTTCGGCATCGTCAAACTGCTCGCCGATCGGGTTTTGTGTAATCGCATTGACAATCTCATCGCTAAGCGCATTCTGTTCATTGATTTTGTCCCTATGCTCTCGTTAATTCATCGATACCCACGAAAAAAATCGGCGTCGCAGATTGGCTCAAGAATCACATACATAATCTCATCCACTTTCTCCGGCGTCAGGCCTTGGTGAATGGCCTTGATGGCATCTGAAGACTTCTCCATGACTGCCAGGGTCTCGCGGTTGATGTTGGCCGATTCGATTGAGTTAATCTGCGCCTCCAGCGTCGCAATCTGCGCAATAGTCTTGTCCAACGTCCCCTCTTGTGTCTTCTTGCGTCGCAAGGCAGCCTTGGCCACTAATGTTTTCATCTCGTCAATATTGCCGCGCCACCACTTCCGAGAGGCATCCAACAATGTCAGTTTTACATACCTGTCTTGTTCGTGTTGACGTTCTTCCTGGCGATCTGATCTTGCTCTTCAATTTGGTTCATGATGTGCTTCTCGCGCTTTTGCAGCATATCAAGCTGCGCGCGCAAGCCGAGAATGGCATTCTTGGCCGAATCCTTCTTCTTCTGAGCAGCAGCGCCGCCTCCAAACCAGCCCCACATGATGGATGATGTCGAGAAGACGGGAAGTACTGAGTCTGAGGAACAGGTGCTAAAGATGATGGAATTTCGAAATCGTCGATAAAGGTGATTCCCGAGCAGGTTGGTCGGTCGCAAAATGACGGTGTGATGCCGCGGCCGACGCAGCAGGCTTTTGGTGGAGGGGTCAGCCTAAAGTCGTCGTCGTCGACATTCGTTAGCCCGGGATGCGCAGAAGCGACTAGGCAGCCATGCAAGCACCAACGGCGCTCGCCGCACGGCACTTACCTGGTAGGAACTGTGTGCACAGAGATGCGTCGTCAAGTCTCGTCGTCGGGATGCGCAGCCAGTCGCAGGCGGCTGATGTGATTGCACTCGTCCAAGGTCTAAGTTGCACGTGTTGCTGCTATGACGGCACCCAGCGACCTAACTGGTCTAACCGGTGGGTTTAACCGAAGCTCTCCCGCGCGCCTGTTAGACTTTCTCCTTATCTCTGAGAGCCGAAATTCGGGCGTCGGTCGGCTGACCTGGCCAATGCCCAGCTGAAAGGTAAACAAGAATATTATTACAGGGAGGGCTGAAACATGGCCGTCACGGGGGATACACCCAGCATGATGGCAAGGCGCATGCCGTCTTGATTATGCTGTGTATTTGACGTCTGTCCTAATTATTCTATCATTTTAGATATCACATGCTACAAGATTAAAGGCAGCCATTGGCTCCGACAGGTAACAAAAACACTTAGGTACCTAGTAGTAGTAGGTATGCGTCTTAACATAATGGTAGCATCTATCAATTAAGAAGACAGATAAAAAATACAAAGCCCATTTGGCCACGTGAATATGACATGCCTACTCTAAACTCCAAAAACACATAGAACTGTTCCAACCAGCCTTGCCATTACTCCCGCCATAGCACAAGCAACATCCTCCATTCCAGTAGCCCCAATATGCGCAACGCAAGTAGCCAGAATCTAGTATCGCAGTGGAAAAGATCTAACTCGCTTATTGCCTTCCCAGGCTCAAACCAACATGCGCAAGCCTTTCCCAGAGAAATCCCATCATTTCAAGAAAAACGCGAACCAGCAAACAGTCTCCGCTGACAGTATGCAAAACAACGTGCCTCGTCGCCAGTTGTGATAGTTGATGCGTCGACGTTCGGGTCAGTCGTATCTAAAAGGTAGTCCGGTCCGCCAGAAAGTTATAATATCATGAGTCTTCGTATAAATATTGCTCCCCTTTGCCAATACAACAACCGAATTATTCGAACCAGTTCGCAAAATATGACACACGTAAAGCGGAACTTGATCCTTTTGGAGAACGGTTTATGTTAAGCTTAAGCATTGCCGCCCTTCTCTTCGGTGTCGATATGCCAGACAACGTAGTTGGGAAGACCATAGACTTCGTATCCGGCGCGCTTGGCCATTTTAGCAAATCCCTCTGTTTCGGCTTGGTTCTCAAAGGCGTAGCAGGGAAAGTTGATGCCTGGTTAGAAAAAAAAAAAAAAAAAAAACAGCAAATTAGTAGATGCTCGTCTCAAAGAGAGAATGGGGTCTAGTGGCATACCAGAGCGATGCACATCCGCTTTAACAAGAATATTGACGCCGCCGATGCCGTCGAGCTCAAGCTCTACATCCTTATTCTCACGCCAGTCGCCCATTCTTGCCATATAAGTTCTGCCAGTGTCGTATTGTTTGTAGCCTGTTGACCCAGTAAGCACTATCCATGCTAACGTCGAGTTTAGGGTGGTATACCTTCAGCAAGGACAACATCCTTATCAAGGCTATTCGTCAGTTTGCGGCCCTGGTCAGACTCGACCCAGGAGTTATAGTCGACTATTTGCATGGTGTAAGTGACGAGATTCTACATATGTTTTGTAGTTGCAAAAGCCACTTACATCGGCCCTCAATATCGACGCCATCGCGGTAACGGTGGAACCAAATGTCTTGGCATCGGAGATTAGCAAGTCTTTTATTTTTTATTGTACCTTGACAGATTATTCCTTACTTGGAACCAAAATATCGCGGTCATGGGCGATAAAGTCTTCGAGAATGCCAGTAGGGCTGTCCACAATGTCGACATCGCGCCAGTAAACCCAGGAGTGCTCAGCCTTTAGAGCGGTATAAAGCAGATAGTTTCTTGCCTTGCCCATGGCCTTTCGTCGGGGGCCTTGGGCCTCGAAAGAGTGCCTCTCCTCGACATTTTGGCTGAGCTTGAAACCAAAATCCTTTTCGACGACGGTCGCGCTGTGGAAGGGAATCTGATCGGGCCGTTTCTGGATACGGTCGAGTTCGGACGCAAGAACGGCGAGGGTGTCGTCGGTAGAGTCTGAGACGAGAAACGCCAGATCGATCAAGCGATGAGGATACGTCAATTCTGCGAGGAGCTCAAAGTATTTGGACAGGTACGGGGCGGCGTCCTTGAGCGGCGTCAGGATGAGTATCCGCTCTTCTTTGCTAACGGCTTGTTTGGTCGACTCGATGGGGTTGAGGTCAACGTGTTCAATTGTACTGGAATTGACCTCTATCGGGGCATGGTGGTTGAAGATGACTGGCGTCTGGAGGTGTCCGTTCCACCTATTGTGATCGTTTGGCGACATTTCCATGGGTGGTTGGGCCGGACCCCAGCAGTAGAAGCTATGCGGCATCGATGATGATCAGTGACTGCGTATAGGTGGCCAGCAAACCAGCGCATAGCCACTTACCTCTGCATATCCGACGCCGAATGGGACAGGCCGCGCCATAGCAACAGAATGATTCCCGTAACGCCAACCAGCAGTATAAATCGTGTTCGCGTCACGGCGTTCCATAGCGCTCTGGTTGGAGGTATCTGCGCCTTTGCAGACTTCCAGTTGAGTCCTCCCTTGGGAAACAGCATGATGACGTCTCGAGGCGCGCCTCGGGTCGCAGAGGACGATGAATCGTTTGCGATGTCGATCACAATGGGCACCCAGAACCGGGACTGTGGTGTTTGTCGCGCAACGATTCCAGCGTCCTCGAGTATGGCACAAGAGGGCTGGAGATGATAGGCGGGCTTAGGAGAGACGGGCCAAAAGGAAGAGAGGGTCTTTAAAAACGAGAGTGGAGGCGGCGACGCCTAGATTGGGCCAAGGATCGCAGACAGACAGAGCCAGCGTTGTAATGAGAGGCTGCTGGAGATATGGCCGGCGAAGGAAGAGAAGGGGGAGCAAGTCGAGATAGGGCGCTCCGTATCTTAGCGTGCCTATCAGACAGATTGTTGCTGTCAAGTCCTCTTGAAAAAAGTCTAACCGTTGGGCAGTGCAAGGCAATACTCTCTAGATACTTTCATATGCTTTCCGGGGCCGACAGAAAAGTGGTTCCTATTAGGTAGTCCCTAGGCCGTTGCGTTTTATTAGCGACATCCGTCTCGAAACATTTGCTTGTGCCAATTGAGACGCGCTACTTCAAATCAGGAGGTCTAGAATGCACGATAGAGGCAATGCTACCCTATAAATTGCGGAATACGAGTCGCAACAGGCGCGGCAGCGATGATATGGAACAGTAATGTCTGCAGCCAACGGAGATTTGAGTATTAAACAATATATAAAGTAAGCAGAGCACCAACGTGTGAGATGAATTGGATTGACAGGTCACAATGGAACCGATCGAAGAAAGAGTTTTTTTTCCCAAGGCGCATGGGCGCTCTGGGGCTGCGATCTAGAAGGAGCCTGGAAAAAAGATCAAGCCGCAGTGGCAATCCTTCACGCCGCAAACTCCATAATCTCAAAGCTGGGGACAAGTCAGCAAATCGGATGCCAGCGACCGAATCTTGGACATGGAGAACGAACTAGGCAAGTTTATTCATGATTATCTTGCCTAGTTTAGATGTTCTGACCCCAATTTACGCAGCATTAGCTACGGCCCTTCTTTTCCCCAGTGCTGACTTGGCTGGTCGCTGTAGCGGCCATTCGCTGGCTGGCCTTTATCTGGAGGGATGTCACTCTGTTTATTCCCACATGCAATTGTGGCGTTGCTGTGCATGTTCGGTACCTGAGCCATGATGACAAACGGCTTTTCCATACCGCAAATCTTGTAACAGGCCGTAGGTGACATAGGTTTGATTTAATTCTGCGGTCTGGATCTTCATCAACTAGCTGGAAACAAACCTACAGTGTCTGCCCGCTAGCCAATGCCAATCCTGCATCGTCTACGCACCTAGCAGCGGATGAAACTACTCACCTACGCGAGATTTCTGGCCATTGCATACAGACCACTTACAACAACATCTAGATTCAGCACATCCTCGCACGCAGCAATGGCAGCCACACGGCGTTCTGCTCGCATCAGCAGCAAGGCGAGCGCCCAAGGAGCAGCCGAGAATACAAAACCTGCTGCTGCTCCTCCCCCCCCACCTCCAAAGGAGAACAAGAGGAAGAGAAAGGCGGTTCCCAATCCCGAGTCAACAGAGCCCAAGACACCCACCAAGAAGCAGCGACCAGTTGCCCCCCCCTTGACACCATCCACCAGCGCTGTAGGTCTCAATGGCGAAGACAAGGGCGCAGCTCCCAAGGCCGTCACTCGCCTCGCAGACCCCAGATTCTCCAACGCGACGCTGCTGTCGCCCCAGACGTCGCGGATAGTTGCTTCGCGCAACGCAGCAGAACCCGAGTCGCCTTCAAAAGCGGCTTCTATCGGCGGCAAGACGACAACGACGACAACGGCAACGTTGCTGCGCGAGGCGTGCGATCACTTGATCAAGGTGGATGAACGCATGAGGCCTCTGATTGAGAAGCACCACTGCCATGTATTCTCGCCCGAGGGGCTGGCCGAGAAGATTGACCCGTTTGAGAGCCTGGTGAGCTCCATCATATCGCAGCAGGTATCCGGCGCCGCAGCTCGGTCAATCAAAGCCAAGTTCGTCGCCCTCTATTTCCCACAAGACGAAGCTTCCCAACCTACCAATTACGAGGCTGCCGTGCAAAGATTCCCGGCGCCATCCGACGTTGCGGCATGCTCCATCGAGAAGCTGCGCACCGCCGGCCTGTCGCAGCGCAAGGCAGAATACGTACAGGGCCTTGCTGAGAAGTTTGCGAGTGGCGAGATTACGGCGCAGATGCTCCACGATGCGCCAGACGAGGAACTCATGGAGAAGCTCGTCGCTGTGCGTGGGCTGGGCAAGTGGACCGTCGAGATGTTTGCCTTTTTCGCCCTGAAGAGGATGAACGTCTTCTCCCTGGGCGATCTCGGCATTCAGAGGGGCATGGCTGCGTTTGTCGGCCGAGACGTGGCCAAGCTTAAGAACAAGGGAGGCAAGTGGAAGTATATGTCGGAGCAAGACATGGTGGAACTGTCAGACAAGTTCAAACCGTATCGGAGTTTGTTTATGTGGTACATGTGGAGGGTGGAGGAGGTGGATGTCAGCACAATGGGGTAAATGTCGAATGTTTATGGCGCACTCGTGTGCAGCTTCTATTATAGAAAGCTGCAGGAGGAAGCTCTCTACAATTTCTAGGCTCGTGTTTGGCGTCAGTTGCTGCGGTCCTGCTTCCAAATGCGCGAAAGGAGATGTGTTTTCGTCTTATAGTTATACACATATATGCATACAGCTCGAGCATGGAATCAGCTATTAGAATCTGCGCAATCTATCGTCATCGGATTGGTTTGCCGGGGGATGGTTTCCTAATTTTAGGTTTACGATAGGATTTTGAATCGTGCAAATTTCTCGTGTGTTTGAACCTTTGCATATGTCAGGTGGGTATGTGTAAGACGTCGTCCCAGGCCCAGAAGCAAGCTTGTTTGCACGGCTCGGCGCGGATGACACGTGCAGCGGCTGGGTACTAGGAATCAGTAGATAAAAGAGTGGCCACATGTGAAGCTAGGTTGGAGACGGGACTGTGTATTACCCATCGCCCCATGAGGGTGGCATACTGTAAGTACCTATGGGTAGGATTGTTGATGTTTGTTTATTAGCTTTCTTTGTTATCAACGCAGGGAGATGGTGAAGAGAACGGCACTAATTCCTGCAAGGCAAAGGGGAATATGTTACAGAGCAATCAGGGAAGCGATGAGCCTTCATGCTGGTATAATTAAACAGTTTCAAACTGTGACTGATAAGGCAGCTCTGCTTGTAATACGGACCAGAAATCATTGGTTCAGATGACTCGTATGGTTTCCGCGTACGGACAGCGGAGCAATTATGTACGATTGTGGTATGCCGACCTCCTTTGTATACGAAGTACTTTGTACGAAGTACATGTAGAGTGATC
Organism: Trichoderma sp. CBMAI-0020; assembly: GCA_030708095.1. Classification (NCBI taxonomy): domain Eukaryota; kingdom Fungi; phylum Ascomycota; class Sordariomycetes; order Hypocreales; family Hypocreaceae; genus Trichoderma; species Trichoderma sp. CBMAI-0020. The sequence continues at coordinate 4,485,860 of JAJNCI010000001.1, forward strand.
CTTACACTTGCACCGCTTCGTGTTTTCGTAGCGCTGCCGTGAAATACCCAACTAAAAGAGATGCCGGTTATAGGAGCCTATAGCAAATTATCCCCATGTCTGGAAGCGAGCAATAAGCTCTTCATGGTGGAGCAGTGTCTTATACGAATACTACTACTAGTAGTATCTGGGCGCAGAGCTGCTGTCCCTATTGTTCCAAATCGGAAGTATAACAGCGAACAATGGCAAGCTTTTTTGTTTTGATAGTTTGGTGGCACAGCTGCCTACCTATTGGTAGGTTGAGAGGGGTGATTGCATCAATGAAGACGGCTTTCTGCGTTGTATCGCGATGCACTGTATGGGGATACTGCGCTTTTGGTTGATGACGAGGAGTCATGTCCCACTTGAGGCGCACTCCGCAGACATGTAGTCAACTTCATCTTGATAGACAGGCGCTAATACTAAAGACATTGCCAAGTCATCTTATGACCACTCGGCCACCCATATACCTTCTATTGCCGGCATTGGTCAGTGCCGTCAAACTCTACGCGTACGGATATCACCATTAGCATTGATGCCACAGTCCAAAATAGAGTAGTAGTGCCACTGCTAGTAACAGCTCGTATCGCAACGGCCGGGTCGGAGACTATTGGAGCTTCGGGAGACAAAGTGTGGCACACCCGCTGTGCCGAGCAGCCACCAGTCGACGTCGTCTTCACGGGCACTCAATGCAGATACGTCAGCGCAGCACGTCCTGAGTGGTTTGCCGGACTTCGAGGTCGTCATCGCCGGCATCGTGGACCGGACGGCGTTGCCGCAGTGCCGGGTGCAGCAGAGGGAAACATTAAGCGGCAGGTGGATCCTGAAACGATGAAACACTTGGGTTCAATATGAGCTGTGCGAGACACCATGGCATTTCAAGTAGAATGCGGCCCTGCGCTGGTGAAAGGAGCAGCGCCGTCTGCCAACGGAGGAGGCGCTCCGTATTCATGATGGGGTCGCCTATTCGGAGCTGTCGAGACTAGGCGCGCCTCCAAGGAGTAGCGCATGCATAGTACCTATCGTTTGCCAAGTAAACCGCCCGGGCCTCCTTGCGCTGACCCTCTCTCCAGTACTGACCAGACCAGCTGGTAGGTTCTCGTGATTGCGAAAGGATTGAACAGAAAAAAAGGAGACGACTCTGGGCCGTCGCCGAAAATTCCGTGCAGGCTTCGGTCAGTGGCTTACAGGCACCAGGGGCAGGCATTACTTGTGGCATTCCCAGCTCGCATTGTTACAGAGCGCCATGGCTGTGCGCAAGTGGCTCTAGAAGGACGCAGGGGCGCTAGCAAATTCAATTGAACCTTTCAATTCCAGCCCCCCTGCTTAGCGTACACATGGTCGCTGGACCGGTCCTCTGGCGAAATGCCCTACTGGCGGGTTCAGCAGCGTTAGCAGGTGCTTGGCCTTTGGTGTGTGGCGGTAGCTGGCGCATGCGATACGATCTGCATCGGCCGACGACGTCGTGGTGATGCTGGCAGCGTTTGCATGCAGATCGGATGCCTCCCACTGCGAATCTCGAGTAGCGCCAGTGCGGAGAAGTAAATGAGGAGATAAGGAAAAAAAAATATTTGTCCAAGTGACGATGCGACATACCAAGCAAGCAGCAGCAGAGCGCTGGCCCACGCGTTGTTCGATTGTGGCCCTGTGCCAAGGGCCTCGCACCGAGATGAGATGGAGTGATGAGATTCGTGTTTACTCTGCGCTGTATTGAAGGATCCAGGTACATGGACGCATGCGGGCTTGCCGTGCCTCCATCTGGTACTGCCCGGAACAGCCAAGTCCAGGCACGGGCTGTCTCTGAATTATTACCTGCCCAGGTTGGATCAGGTTTTTTCCTGCTTGTCAGCCCTTGCGGGGGGGAGAGCTACAGCGAGTCAACAACAGCAGAGCTGTTTAAGCTGCGTGTCGGCACTGTATGCCGCCGACTGGGTTTATACACGTACACGTTTAGTACATAGTATAGTGCAGCCTTCCTTTGAGTATTTGCGAGTCAATATCAAACCTATAACTCATGTTCCCATACTGATCTGCAGCAGCTTTGAAACTCGCAGTGCCCAGATGTACATACAGACGCCGGAGCATGCAGGAGTGATATCACAAACCTACAAACTACTAGTACTCAGGTACCCAGACACAGACACACGCTGCGCACTGTGCCATCGGGCCATCAACGCGCCAAAGGTGCGCATCGCACTCCTCATATGTGCCGCCAGCCGAGGCCACTGCGTGAAATGGCTTGCGCGCTCGTCCCGATACAGTACGGGGGCAGCAAATTTCGCGGCAAATTATGGACGTGAGGCCGGTGGGCCCCGCTGCCCTTTTCAGCGGCTCATGTCCCTGCCCGCGCCCCACCCACACCCCCTAGAAGCTCCATTCCCAGGGGAGATTTGGACGGCTTCTCCCCCTGGCAAGGCCCGCGTCGCAGCTTGTGGTTGGTGCACAGTCGCGGCAGGGGGTGTCGCTTGGTTTCGTCCAAGGACCAAGTTCTTCACGTCCAAATCCTTTTTCTCCCCTTCTTCCTCGCCTTCTCTCGCTCCTTCGTTTTGCGATTGCCGTCGTCTCGTCGTCCTGCTTCACTTCCTGCCACTCGTTATCAGGCCAAGCATCTTGCGCTCTAGCTTTTTTATTCCAACTACTACTTCTTGCCCTTCTCCATTCCATCCAACTACAGTCTTCACGGCCATCCAGTAGCCCTTAACTTCGACCACCATCTTTTAAGACATTTCTAGCCCGTTGCCGAGGAACGTTTCCCAATTTTCGCGTCCGGAAAACGACCGACTTTTTGCTACAAGGTGTGTGAGCTCTCCTGGTTTCGCTTGCGCCGTGCACGTTGCCTCGCTGTTGCTGCTCCCCCCAAAACCTCGTTTCACCTGGCTCTTCTGCAACCTTTTACATGCTCTCCTCCTTCCATACACAATCTTGCAACGCCAATTCGGCCTCGATTTGCCTCTCAAGCCCGTTGCTGCGCTTCAGTTGCGACTGCGCTGTTCTGCCTCTTCAGACTTGACGCTCCCTCCTTCGATCCAGTCGACAGACGATATTTCCTTCCTGGATTCGCCTGGTGCAAAATCGAGTGAGAATAACTAGAGAACTGCGTCATCATCTGGGCGTCCAAGAACTAGATTCTGTCAACATCTTTTGGTCTTGCGTCGTGCCTTTTGGACCGGTTGCATAGTTTATAAACGCCAGAGTCAGATAACACCCCCCTATTCACACAAGCATCGAGCCCCGAATCGCGACCCGAACCTCACCCAGCTTTTTTTTTTTTTTTTTTTTTTTTTTTTTGTTTGTTACAACTGCGCCGTGACGTATGGTTGCTGACTTTCCATGCTTTATTAGATCATAATGCATTCCAACCTTTTGTCAGCCTTGTTGGTTGCTGGCTCTGCCAGCGTGGTTTCTGGTAAGCCTTTCTTTCATGCTCGTGTGTGGCTACCTAAGTATGCACTGCTAACTTAGCCGTAGCCGCCACCACCTGTACCAAGGATATCAAGGTTACCCAGCCTACTCCCATCATCTCTTGCGACGTTGTCGATGCCAGCATCACCATCGACGCATCTGTGGCCGGCGGCCTGAGCATCGAGGGACCCAAGACGATCACCGGTGATCTTATCATCAACAACGCCTCTCAGCTCATCTCCATCTCCAGCTCTACCATCCAGTCTATTGAGGGCAACTTTGAGCTTTCGGGCCTCGATCTCTTGAGCACTCTTAACATGGGCGCGCTCAAGTCCCTGAACAAGCTAAACATGCAAAGCCTCCGCCAGCTGAGCACCTTCACCTTTGGCACTTCTGGTGTCTCCAAGGCCTCCACCATCGTCATTGCCGACACTGTCCTCACTGATTTGAGCGGCCTCAACATCAACAGTGTTGATAGCCTTACCATCACCAACAACAAGAGGCTGACTGCCTACAACTCCGATCTCGCCAACATTACCAGTCTTCTCAGTGTTACTAGCAACGGAAACAACATGGAAATCAACATGACCAAGCTCACCACTGCTGCTGAGATCCAGCTCTCCAACGTCAAGAGCTTCGTGGTCCCTAAACTCAAGACCATCACCGAGTCTCTCAAATTTGACACCAACCCCGAGCTTACCACCTTCACTGCCAAGAACATCACCAGCATCAAGGACAGCGTCACCTTCATCAACAACAACAAGCTCACCAACGTCTCTTTCCCCTTGTTGACTTCCATCGGTGATATGACTATCCAGAACAACACCAAGATGCTTGCAGTTGAGGGTTTCCCCAAGCTGTCAACGGTTGCCGGCGGTATTATCCTCCGTGGTAACTTCGAGACGTGAGTATCTACCCATTCTGGATAGAGTTATGAATCGATTTCTTACTAACTTTTGATTATGTATAGTGTTGAGCTTCCTGCCCTCAAGGAAGTCGATGGTGGCTGCACTGTCTTGTCTACTACCGATATCTCTGCTTTCTGCGGATTCTTCAATGACGCTCACTCCAAGAAGATCATCAAGGGCACGGAATCCTGCAAGAGCAACGTTAAGGCCGCCAACGAGGGAGGTAGCGACGGTGACTCCAGCACTTCCAGCAGCGGCAACGGCAGCAAGGGTAACGGCACTGACAGCGCTGTCGCCGCTCTTAGTGTCAACAACGTCCTCTTGGGAGTGTCAGTCATTGCTGGCATGGCTCAGCTGTGGTAAAAAGTCAAAGGGGATGATAGTTGGGAATTTGGCGTCAATCTCTGTTCTCTCAGATGTTTTCTGTTTTCTCTTAGCCAACACGTTGTGGTTTTATCAACCTCTCCCAGGCCTGGCTGCACAACCCATGTCCGCGGCACTAACGCTAGAACTTAATAATGGAAATGTACTTCAAAAAATTGGTCGCCACGTTCCTTTATCCTTCGGCAAGCTCGACATGACACATGCCGCGCATGCTATATAATCTTTGTCGCGTTGGAACGTTTGTCAGTGCGTGTATGCCTGGGCGGCCCTGCTTTCTCTGCTCGTGTGAAGGAGGGATTCAAATTCAGGTACCACTTTGTACGGCGTGACGAGCATATTGTATCGGCGACAATTGGTTAGCACCGGCGTGCTGCAAACTTGAAAAGGATGTTACGTGTGTACGGTTACTGGTGATTATTCTATCACGATTTGTTCCTCTCTTTAGACTTTTTTCTTTATCGGTGTTGGTGTATGTTTAGACTTAGGGTACTTTATACCACTTTTCGCCCCGTTTTCTATTATGAATTCAACTTTACCTAATTATTTGTATCTAATTCGCTCCTGATTGTGAGAATGAAGTACGGTCCCTTGCTGTAATGCAAACATTGCTTCGTGCTTGATACTGTGATGGCCCTGCATCGACTTATTTAGCTGTAGATACCCCTTTCAAAATCTTCAGTGTCGTAAAACTTTGGAATGATGGTATTGCCGTTGAAAACGCGGCCATCTAATTCATTTACCGCCTGTTGCCATGGAGTTAGCTCAGCTCTTACTGTCCTGCTATCAATTGGGTTTCTGTGATATCAGAGAACACATGACTTACTCGTAGAGCAGACACCTGGTCTGTGAACTTGATAAAGACTTGGCGGGTCTCGACGTCGATGTATAGCCTCTCGACGCGTCCGTACTATGTGCACATATTAGCTTCACTGTTAAAATTCCTTCATGGCCCAATGGATGAATGATAAGAAGAAACATAAAGAGGGAATTAACCTTTTCACCGCATTCTCCGCCAATTTCCTGGCCTAACCCGTCTGCAATTTCCGCCTCGAGGTTGGGCATGTTTTCCAGCATGTTCTGAAGCACAATGACCTCGCTCATGGTGCCAAACTTGCCGCCGGCCTCGTCCTTGCGCTTGCCGCCGATGATCTTGCCCTTGCCTCCCGGTTCGGCCCATCCGCCGCCGTCGGCGTCGGCCTTTTTGCGCCTCTTTTCGACTTGCACGCGCAAGGGGTTGAGGAGGCCTGAGTCGTTGGCGCCGAGGGTGGTGCCCTTTGTCCAGCCGTATTTGCTCATGAGGCGCTGGGCGAAGCCGACTTGGCCAGGGCGGTTGGAACGTGGTTGGGATGAGTCTTGGGGTGTATTATCGTTATCGTTGTCGTCTTGGTTGGCGTGGCTGAAGCTGGGTGGTGGAGAGTAGCCTTCGTTTTCGGTATTGTTGAGTGATTGGGTAGGTTGGGTATAACGGACGGGGGCTTTGGATATCGAGACGGCATCTGAAGGTGGCGGTGGCGGAGGAGGAGGCGGGAGAGGTATTGATGAGTTAGAAGGCGGTGGCGGAGGAGGAGGTGGTGGTGGTTGTTCTGTTGATGAGAGGGCTAGACGGCGGGCATAAGCCTCATCTGCAGTTTCATCTTGTGGTGGAGCGGCTGGAGGAGATCTTGGAGGAGGCGCAAAATTGTAAGAAGTAGGCGGAGCAAACTGGTCTATATTGGAAAACATATGCTGTTAGACTGATTCTTTAGAGCGGCGATGTAAATTGACTTACTGGGAGGTGCCGCGCGCGTTCCCTCATCCTCGGAGTCTGATATGTCGCTTTCGTCTGGTCTCTTTCGGTGCCGATATAGCAGACCCTTCCACTCCTGCACCTCTGCTACTTTCTCGTCGCTCTTGAGGAACTCATCGACATTTGTTGGCCTCGACGGATCGTACATTTCGTCCCAGTCCGTCTCGAACTGCTCATCCTGCTTCCTCTTCTTCTTCTTGCGGCCGCCGCGCTGGCGCTTCTCCCCAACGCCATACATCCACTCATCTTCCTCTGTCGCTACCCAATCGGCAAGGGTGCTCTGATGCGGTACTGGCTGTGGCGCTCCAGTGGCAGTGGCAGTGGTAGTGGTCGTTGTAGTTATCACCGGGTCCGTAATAGGTTTGGGAATAGCCTTTGGGAATGCGGATTTGGCTTTCGGCTGCTTCACCTGTGGTCGTCGAATGGGTTGGAATTGGAGGGCCGCATTGATGGCTTTCTTCGGCGCCTGATCGTCAGTGGCAGCCCCGCCATGTTTGTAGGTCACTGGCGCAGAGGATATTGTGGCCGACGCGGGCGGGTCATTGGGATCGTGGAGGTTGTCATAGAGGGAGAGTCCTCGAGGCGGAGGAGCCGCCATGTTACTGGTACAGCTACAGGGCGCGCTGGGCTATTGTGAGGCTTTCTGAAACATTCAATACATGTAAATGAAAGTCTGGTAGTAAGGGTAGTACTAGAAGAATTGAAAGCTTGAAACGCTACAAAGGTATAATGAGGTTTGTAGATCTGAGTTGACGATACGGCCGATAAGCTGTAAGCCATGGCGCGCTTCGGAAGAATATCGGCGTTATTCGTGCAACCTTAACTGGAGGAACTTGGAAGCCTCGAGCTGCAGCTTCGCCCCTCCAACCAGGAACCCCACCAAAATTTCCCCCGTCCAGGCTTTGCCGTAGGTCACTTTAACTTCACAATAGACTTCGGTGTAGGTTTTGGGGAGCACGCCTAGGCGCCGTATTTCCTTTCTTCCATTGTTTTCTTTTCCACGGCCAGACATCGTCTGAGACAGTTGCAGGCAAACTGTCCCTCAGCATCCTTCTTTGATCTGTACATCAACCCTCGATACTACATACCACTTTACGAATCCCGATAATCCATCTCGATCAGTCACCGTTTCCAAAAAATGTCTGACCTTGCGAGCCGTATTACGAAGCCTGACGAGGCGCCAAAGAAGGTTGATTGGGCTGAGTCTGTCGAGGCAGACGAGAACAAGCAGCAGGCGGAAGCTGAAGCTGCTGCTGGTGCTGCTGAGGCCCAGGTTGACGGTGCTGTTGAAGAGCTTGGTGGCTCTGGTCTACATGAGCCCGAATGGGATGTCGAAGTCTCTCTCAGCGAACTCCAGGCCAACGAGGCAACTCCTTTCCACTCTGCTACACAATGGCAAGATATGGGACTGTAAGTACCGGTTGATCTTACTACCTGAACCGAGTGTTTACTGACTATTTTCCCTCAAAAGATCGGAGGACCTTCTCAAGGGTCTTCTGGCCCTCAAGTTTCTGAAACCCTCGAAAGTCCAGGGAAAATCTCTTCCTCTGATGCTTAGCGATCCTCCGAGAAATATGATGGCCCAATCCCAATCTGGTACTGGAAAGACGGCGGCGTTTGTTACTGCCATTCTATCGCGTGTCGACTTTACCAAGCCGGATCAGCCTCAAGCTCTTGCCTTGGCCCCCAGTCGAGAATTGGCTCGTCAGATTGAAGGTGTTGTCAACGCTATTGGTCGCTTTATTGAACCTCTCAAGGTTGCTGCGGCTATCCCTGGAGCCCTGCCTCGTGACCAGCCGGTTCGATCTGCCGTTATTGTTGGTACCCCTGGTACTGTCCAGGACATCATCAAACGAAGACAGCTAGATGTTTCTCAACTCAAGGTTCTCGTCTTGGACGAAGCCGACAATATGTTGGATCAGCAAGGAATGGGTGACCAGTGCCTGAGAGTGAAGAAGTAAGTCTATTCTACAGTGAAAGCAATGGGACGAAGATCAAGATAGCTAACCCTTGACTGTAGCATGCTACCGAAGTCTGTGCAAATCCTTCTCTTCTCAGCCACTTTCCCCGACAAAGTCGGTTCATACGCTATGAAGTTTGCGCCCAATGCCCATTCTCTGAAGTTGCAGCGAAGCGAGCTCACTGTCAAGGGCATTTCACAAATGTTTATCGACTGCGCGGACGACAACATCAAGTATGACGTTCTTTGCAAGCTCTACGGTCTCATGACTATCGGACAGTCGGTCATTTTCGTCAAGGTATGCTGCACATGGAATTTCCGAAAGAGACTTGGAGCATTTTTCTGACACCAAAATAGACCCGTGAAAGCGCCAACGAGATCCAGAGACGTATGGTGGCTGATGGACACAAAGTATCTGCTCTGCACGCTGCGTTTGATGGAAACGAGAGAGACGAGCTGCTGAGTAAATTCCGACAAGGCGAGAACAAGGTTCTCATCACTACCAATGTCCTCGCCCGTGGTATTGACGTGTCAACCGTATCCATGGTCATCAACTACGATATCCCCATGAAAGGCCGAGGTGATAGTGAGCCCGACGCCGAGACTTATCTCCACCGTATTGGTCGAACTGGACGTTTTGGACGTGTTGGTGTCAGTATCAGCTTCGTCTACGACAAGAAGAGCTACGATGCCCTCCTCGGCATTGCTAACACATACGGTATTGATCTCGTACGCCTTGACACCGATGACTGGGATGAGGCAGAAGAGCGTGTCAAGGAGGTCATCAAGAAGAACAGAGCTCAGGCTGCTTATGCCCCGAGCGCTACGGATAACGCCAAGGCATCCTAGAAAGATGGATTTGACGCATGGATGACGATGTAAATTGGCGGAGGGCCTATGTTTATTTTTTTTTTTCTTTTTCTTTGGTTCGGTGAGATTGCTACAGTTTCAACAAGTTTACGATGAATGGTACGATAATAAGGGGATTATACAAATGGATCTGTAGAATGTGGCACAATGAGATACCAAAAATTCACGCATTGCAATCGTAACCATCTGGCCGCTTTCGTGGTGATTCTTTCGCATCTACGTAATGATCACGGTGACGAGGAGAATAAGTCAACTCCAACGCGTAATCTACTGAGTATTTCGCAGCTAACCACCACCACTCAGTAATCAAAGTAATCAGTGCTGATTCAAAAGTTTCACTGAGATTCGCATGGCTCATGCAGCTCAAAGTGGATATCAGCTTGTAAAAGGTGCATGAAAGACTGCCAAGCTGCGTAGCAGCAGCATTGCGATGGAACCCGCGGTTCATGGATCCGTTTCTCATCTTTTCCAGCACATGACTGACTCTCACAAGCCAAAAGATACCTGCTACATACAGTATGGAGTGCTACATCGTAACTCGGTGGCGAAAAAGAACTCTGTGTGTTCTTCCCGCTGCTTTTCTTTTTTTTTACAGACAAATTCATTTGCCGCAGCGCTTTCTGCGGCCCCCTTTTTTTTTCCCTCTTGAACCCCCATGTCAAGCTAACACTACTGTACAACGGAGGAGGTTGGAGACACCCGTAATCGGAAGATATCTAGTGGTTGGAGAGACTGCTTCTTTAGTCTGGCCGACCACCTCTTTTTTTTTTTGACCAGTCTTCTCCGAGGTGGCTCAAAATATGCAGTGCTAATGTAGATGCATGCATCACGGATGCATGTCTGCATGTACAGAACTTACTCGCACGCGAATGAGAAGATTCAGAGCGTAGATACACGTGAAGAGTGTTGGGAGGGGTTGGCTGATGCTACCACCATGGGCGCTGGCCTTTGTAGGATGTGAGGGGTTTGGGCTTACAAGAGGGCTGGACATTATGCACGCAATTAAGTCGGTGGTTGGAGGAGATGCTACTCTGCAGTTGTGAATCAGACGCTGGCGGCGTACAGGTGAGCAAACCGGATATCTGATGCATGGCTAGCTGTACGAGTAAGCAGCATATTGGTGTCTCTTGGACTTGAAGCTGTTGGTGCTTCGATGCCGTACCACTGCCCTCGCCATCACCGACAAAATAGAGCTGCCTAGTATTTTCTCCTCATCACGGCCAGGATCCACCATTATGTCACTGCAGCGCCAAGAGTGAAGAAACCAAGGAAAGCAACAAAAACAACAACAAACCGCAGACGACCACAGAAAGGAACTCCCCCCCCGAAATCTACGCGGTGAAGCATCTCACGTGTGGTTCCCAAAACTACATCGAGGATTGGCGCTACAGCTAACCCCCACTCTTTTTCTCTTCTCTCCCGTCCAGCCACCGCACACCGCCAACTAGACACCACTAATTTTTTGCGCATTTCCCGTTATTGGCACGCCTTGCATGATAGCGCAGTTCTGGTTGAAACAGATTCGACAAGGTAAGGGAACAAAGAGAGAAGAAGCAAAGGCCAGGTGGAAGCAAAATACTGCTTTCCTGGTGAGGTCGGTGGCAATAGTTGTGATGGATGGTTCTCGATCCCCACGCCGTGTGCTTGTAATAACTGTCGGCTGATAGGTATTTTTGAGCAGCACCGTCGACCAGATCCCCAGCCGCCATTTTTTTCTTGAGAAATTTCTCCCGCGGAACAATCCCTGTCAGGTGTCGGCTGTGGCTCCATCGCCGTAGCACTGGGTTAGCCAAAAAAGAACCAGCCTCTCCGAGAGTGGCAGCCATCGAGTAGCTCGAGGTGGCTTAACGGTTAGTTTGTGGTGCGATTTTATTTCCCCCCTATGCCTCGAGAGAATAAGGGACCCCTTCTGCAAGTCATGTCCTCAAGCAAGTCATCTACTATGCTCGCCATAGGAGATGAAGAGATTTGATCCGGCAAGGAACCGTCTGCCCAGGTAATTGCCGCGATTGCTCAGTGCCGATTGATTCCGGGGTCGAGCTGCATGAGAACGACCGCGGGGCATCAAGAGGCGAGCCACGTAGCACGCCGGGGGAGAGAAACCAGTCACAACATGCATGTTCATCCAGCCAGCCTTCGCGGACGCATCCTCAGGCGCTAGGTCTTTTCGTGGTGGGCGCTCGTTGATATCGCTCAGAAAGCTGGAGCCACTCGGCCCACAGCTAGCCAGCTCATCTGGCCGCCTGCTCATGATTGCATCTTGCCAGTGTGTCTGATTTGCCCGGCGCGGTCCAATCCCACTTTTCGTTGGTTGATCATGCATGTTCCAATGCTGTTGCGTCGGGCAGCTTTCCTGTCAGCCCGTGCGGGTTCAAGTCATGTCTCAACCCGCAAATGCGGCCGGCTGGCGACAAGGCCGCTTGTTGAGCCCAATGGTAGTGCAGTGCGGCGGGCGAAATCACCTTCTTCTCCAATTGGGTCTTCGCCTGGTGCTATCAGGTCGTGGTGTGGATATTGATCTTTGGAGCAAGGGGGTTCTGGGTCGGAACTGTGCTCTCTGGCTTTGCTAGGCTCCGCATCGTCAATCTTCTGTGGTTCGCTTGTGATCGGTCATGGGTGTTTTTTTCTGACATGGGACGTGCTTTTTTTTTTTTTTTTTTTTTTTTTTTTTTTTGTATGGGCCCATGCAGCTCGAGGAAACAAGGCTCCAAGTGGTGTCATCTCAAAAGACTTTACTGACTCCCACCTGTTCGCAGGCTTTTAGAGAGGGAAAAAAAACCACCTCCTGCATCGCACATTCAAACTATACGTTTGAATCTCGTCATCACCCCTATCTAATAGGCTGCTGCGTTCGCTTTAGCAGCCACAAACAGTCGTGTCCTGAAGCGTCAAGGCCCAAGAGACCGGCTGTTTCGTTATTGGCGTCTTCCACCTGCATTGCCGGATAACTACATCGCAGTGCAGCTTGTATGGAGGTCGATAATCAAGCCGTGCTCTCAGAGGTCGAGAGGGCACAGGATGTATGAGCGCCGCCCAAGAAATTGAATACTATCCAGCGGGGCTAACAGAGAATTTTTTTCTAATATGCAGCATTTCGAACAGAATGACTCCGAGCTTGGTTCAAAATTGTCATTAGACAACAAAGGTAGCTAGCAACAATTCTACGGGGCACTGATCTAATAAAATCCAATGCTAATTCTCGAACAGAGACCGAAACCTCTCAGGATGCGGGTGCCGAAGATCACCCAGAGGCCGAGGTAGAGGGAGACGCTGCGGCCGAACCGACTTCTTCTAAGAGCAAGAAGAAGAAAAAGAAGAAGAAGAACAAGAGCGAGAGCCAAATTACCTCACCCATTGAGTCCGCCGACAGCATCGCCGCTGTTGACATCAAGGCTGAGGGAGGCGAAACAGTCGAGGCGGCGGAGCAAGACAGAACAGTTACCCCTCCTCCAGAGGAATCAAATCTGGTAGTCGAAGACGAGGCCAAGAAGGATAAGAAGAAGAAAAAGAAGAAGAAGAAGAATGGCCCCAAGAATTCCGAAACAGATGTGACCTCTGATGGCGGCCTTGACCCTGTCCAGCCCCCATCACCTCCGGACACCGACGAGGCACGAGGCGACGATGAGGTTACGCCAGCGGTGGAAGAGGAGGCCGTGACTGCGGCCCCCGAATCCGAGGCTGCTCTTGAAACTGTGAAGGAGGAGAGCTCTGCTGATGTTGAGCAGTCCAATGACGCTGTTCCCGTTCCCGAAGAAGCCAAGGCTGTTGAAGATGAGGCTAAACCCGCCGACGAGGCTGCCGTTGCCTCTGAAGAGCCCGAGCATGTGGAACCAGAATCAGAAGTCGCCAAGGAGCATGAGCACGAGCACGAGCAGACACACCAGGAGGAGCACGACCACGCTCAAGAGGAGGCTGAGCCTGTCAAGGAGTCAGAATCAGTGCCTGCTGTGCATGAAGATGCCCCTATCGAAGAGTCTCATGATGCCGCTGAGGCACATGATGAGAAGCCTATCGAAGAGGCTGCTCACACAGAAGATACCCAAGCACCAGTGACAGTTGAGGAACCCGCTGAGCACAAGGAGGAACCCGCCGAGCACAAGGAGGAACCCGCCGAGCACAAGGAAGAGCACGCTGAGCACCAGGAAGAGCATGCTGAACACCAGGAGGAGCCTGCTGAGCACAAGGAAGAGCACACTGAGCATCAAGAAGAGCACAAGGAAGAGCATATCGAACATCACGAGGAGCCCACTGAGCACAAGGAAGAGCCCACTGAGCACAAGGAGGAGCACACTGAGCACAAGGAGGAGCACACTGAGCACCAAGAGGAGCCCGCTGAGCACAAGGAAGAGCACATTGAGCACCAGGAGGAGCACCAGGAGGTTCCCGAACCAGTTGAAATCGACAACAAAGAGGTAGAGCATCATTCGGAAGAGGAAAGGCATGTCGAGGAGGCGAATATCTCCGATGATAAGCCTGCGGAAGAAGAGAAGCATGCTGAAGAAGGGAAACTCGACACCGAAAAGGATACCGCTGAGTCTGAGATTAAGGAGGAGTCGGCTGCTGAGCCTGCGATTGAAGCTGAAGAGACTGCCGAAGTCGCTGAAGAACATGTCACCGAAACAGCTACCAAAGACGCACTAGCTGCTGAGCTTGTTGAAGAAGCAAAGAATTCACTTGTAGAGGACGCTGCTACTCCTGAAGAGGAGAAAGCACCGGAGACTACCGAAACCGAGGTCAAGCACGATGACTCTGAGAAGCACGAGGAGCCTGCCGCTGAACACGAACCAGTAGTTGAGGAGGCTGAACCCAAGGCTGAGGAAGCCCATGAAGAGGCTCCCAAGGAGGAAATCATCGAAGAGACTCCTAGAGACAACGTGACTGAATCTCATGTGTCTGCCGAAGAAGCTCATCACGAGGAGGCCAAGGTCGAGGAGGCTGAGCCTGTTACTGAGCCCGAGACTAGCTCGGAAGTGAAGGCTGCTGATGAAAACAACGAGGAAGTTGGTAAAGAAGAGACTCACCAAGAGCATATCGAAGTTCAGGAGAGCGAGCCTGTTGTTGATACCCATGAAGAGCAAAAGGATGGGGTTGTTGCTGCGGCCGAAACTACTCACGAGCCCGAGGCGACACATTCTGAAGTAGAGCACACCTCTCACGAAGAAATTCCTGCCGAGGAGTCTGTGGTGTCCGAGGAACGTTCTGTCCCCGCTGAAGATGTCACCGAGTCGGAGGTCTCCAAGCACGAGTCAGAGGTTGCTCAGACCACTCACTCCAAGATCGAGGCACCTGCTGAAGATGCTACTGGAAACACCGAGGCTAAGCCCGACGTCGTTGAGGCTGCATCGGAAGTCTCAGAGGTGAAGCCTGAAACCACTGAGAGTGAATCTACTCATGACGAGCACATTACGGCCGCTGAGACCGAAAGTGACATCCACAAGGACGTTGCGGAGCCAGAAAGTGTTGTTGAATCCAAAATCGCTGCTGATTCTGAGGTTGCGACTGAGTCTGAACCCGTAGCTCAGCACGAATCCGCTGTTGAATCCGAGATTGTTACTGAGTCTGAGGCTGCTGCTGATTCTGAAGTTGCTGCTAAATCCGAAGTTGCTACCGATTCTGAGCCTGTTGCTCAACACGAAACTGCTGCTGAGTCTGAGGTTGCCACCGAATCTGAAGCTGCTGCTAAATCCGAAGTCACCAACGATTCCGAGCCTGTTGCTCAACACGAGACTGCTGTTGAGTCTGAGGTTGCTGCCGAGTCCGAGGTTGCTGCTAAATCCGAAGTCACCAACGATTCCGAGCCCGTTGCTCAACACGAAGCCGCTGTTGAGTCCGAGGTTGCTACTGAATCTGAAGTTGCCGCTGAGCCAAAGGTCGCTACTGAGTCTGAAGTGGCTGCTGAACCAGAGGTCGCTGCTGACGTTACGGAGTCTGAGGTTGCTGCTGAGCGTGAAATCGCCGCGGAGAAGGAGCTTTCTCACGACGCAACCCCTGCTGAATCCGCTCTTGAAGAGGCTCAGCACTTGGATGAAGTGGTCGAAGTCATTGCTCCGGCTGAAGCAGAGAAGGCTATCGAACCTGAGACCCTTCCTGAGGCCGACAAGGAGGTGACATCAGAGGTCCAAGCTACTTCTGAGCTAACTGAAGACTCCAAGGCTTCCCATGTTGAGGAAGCTGTGGCTGAAGCTGACAAGGAGGTAGAAGCCAAGCTTGAAGAGTCGCACACTCCGGTTCCTGTGGCCGAGGAGACTTTTGTTCAAGAAACTCCCATTGTCCCAGCAGAGGAGCCCGCGGTGGTCGAACCGGAGGCAACGCCTGCCGTTGTAGAAGTTGAAAAGGCAATTGTGCCAGAGCCAGTTGAAGAGGTGGCTGCTGAGGTGGAAGCACCCAAGACCAGAGAGGAGGAGGTCAAGGACACTGTGGTAGAGAGAGTCAGGAAAGGTGAGGAGCAGCATTCATTACATGATACCCCTGTTGATATTTCGGGACGGTTTGGTGACTCCACATCGGGTGAGGAGTCGAAGGACCACGGCGTTTTGGAGTTACATTCGGAAGACATTTCGGAAATTCAGAGTCAGTCCTTGGGAGAGGAGCAGAAAGTAGATCTCAAGCGAGATGAGCTTGAACGGGCTGAAACCCCGGCTGTGGAGGTGCCTGTTGTTTCTACCAAACCTGATGTGGAGGCCGTCTCAGAGCCATTGATTTCTCAAAAGGAAGATGCTGAGACAACATTACCAGATGAGGAGGAGTCGGACAAGGTTGCTCTCATTGCTGGCGCAGCTGTAGTTGCCACGGCCGCTACTGCCGCCGTGGCGACCGCTGCCGTCATTCACCAGGAGCCTGTTGTTGCTTCTGAAGCGCCCAAGTCTGAGAACAAAACCCCTGAGCCAGAAGCGTCACATAGAGAGATTGTCCCCGAAGTGACGAAGCCCGCGGAGGAGCCCGTTGCCGCTCGAGAGGCTGAACCGGCAGTTGCTGCCGAGACAGCTGAGCCTTCGACGTCTAAAGTGCCAGTTGCTGCAAAGTCCACTCCAGAAACCTCGTCACCACGACCAACCAACGAGGTGGACACTACCAAAGCAGTAATAGTCATGGACCCCGAACAGGCAAGTAAAGAGATCACGAAAAGGGCGGAGCCTATTCAAGAGAACACAAACTTACAGGATGTAGCCCAAGTCGAGTATTCTGGAGGCGCTTACGATTTGGCTATTGGCGCCGTTCGTGTGGCTGCGCACCCAGTTCTTCGGCGGGAAGAAGACGGACGAATAAGTGCATACACCATGCCCGGATTGAGTCCTAGCATCGACAGGGAAGTGCTTGATGGGCCTCCGTTTGCAACAGTGGTCGCTCAATCCGAAGATGGAGACGGGGCGGAAGTTATGACGAAGAGAGAAATAATGCCATCACATGAAATGGATCGAACTATGATCCCCTTAGAAATCGCTGCCGCAACTAGCCACGTGCCCCCTTTACGATACCCTGCTCGCAACGCCGACGGTCAATACCTCCCGAAATGGATGAATCTGGTCTCTCCCAATGATTATGATCGAATGGTTCAAGATACTCCGCCTCCGCTGTCTCTTTCCGTGTTATTGGATGATGAGTTCAAAGTGCCGACTCCTGCTGCTGTGGTTCCCGATAAGGCAATGACTGTGACTGACAGGCGGAGGGCTCGAATGCTGCGTCACAAGAAGATTCCACTTCATGAAGCTGATGATGACGCAGCTGCAGCTGCTGTGGCCACCAACACCACTGCAGAGGCATTGAGACCTGTTGCCGGTCCTTCGATTGCCGGCCTCCGCAGCGGCGGGGACCATCCTCATCTGGGACATCAGATGATGTTGGATTCGGAGGAACTTCAATCTCTAGCCGTCCCTACTACACGCAGGAGTATTAGTGATGTTGAGGAGGATCTTCATAAAACCATTGCTGACATTTTCACAGAGGATAGATCAAAGGGTTACATCTCGTCGAGCAGTGACCGTGACCGAGATCGAGAAAGACGCCACAAGTACCGTCATTCTCGCCATTCTTCTCATTCTAGCAGAAATCGTGGTGAGGAAGAGAGCAGAGAGTATAGAGAAAACAGAGAGAGTAAACGCCGCTCACACGAATCTCAGGGGTCGAATTACCGTCGTTCCACCCAGGACAATGGTGGCTCAAGGCCTGGATCTGGGTCATCTAAGCTGGACACCCCGCCTCGGACTCCTCGACGACGCCATAGCGGAGTTGTTGGCGAAGTCCCTGTACCTTCAAGCCGGAGATACAAAATCCCTGATGAGCAGGAAGCTCAGGAACAACGTGAGCAACGCGAGCAACGCCGAGCGCAGCGCCGCGCTGCTCGGCAACCTGAGCGTTACGACATGAACGAGGTACAGCAAACAGGGCGTGAGGTGTACGAAGGGCACGAACGATATGATCGGCCTGAACGACATAGCGAGCGCCGCGAAAGAGGTGAATACCGTGACCGTCGTGAACGCTCAGATCGCCGTGAACGTGCTGAGCGCCCAGAGCGTATGGAGCGTTCAGAACGTGTCGAGCGTTTGGAACATGCTGAACGCCAAGAGCGTGCCGAACAACTAGAACGCGTTGAACGCCAAGAGCGTGTTGAACGACAAGAACGCGCCGAGCGCTCAGATCGTGCTGAACGCTCAGATCGCCCGGAACGCACTCGGCGCCCGGAGCGTATTGAACGTTCTGAGCAGCTTGAGCGACCCGAACCACCTCAGCTGCTCAATGATCGTGACTTGCAAGACGACGGTTATGACCGCTCTGAGAAATACGAACGACGTGAGCGACAGCGGCATGAGCGTCGAGAACGCCGCGAACGCGAACGCCGAGAACGTGAAGTCTACGAAAAGCCTGTTGAACCTCAGACTGAGAAATTCCCAGCTACCGACGATGGTCAAGAAAGGCTGTCAGAGCCTGCCTTTGTACCTGCACTTGCACCTGCACCTACAGAACGCAAGGGCAAAGAGGTGGGATTCGATCTGCCGCCAGAAGAGATCAAACGCCATCGTAGCCGCTCCTTTCGCCAGCGTGCCAATAACTCTCATTACTCCCGAGATGACTTCTTGCGGGGGTCGCAATCTCCTGAGAAAGACTCTGGAGTCCCCGCCCCTGAAAAGAGATTTTTCGAAATGAGGAATGCCCAGGGAGTTGTTCGCAGATCATCGTCGCCACCGCTTCCAGACAAGTCTATCTACGTACCAATACGGGAGTCTTCACTTCCAGAAGGTGCGAGGCCCAGAACACGAGACCGGGATGTTCACCGACCTCGTGAGCGTCGGTTATCCGAGGCTACCTACGATAGGCCTCGTGCAAGTCGGACTGAACACCTTCCTAGGCAATCAGCGCCATTGGACGAAGGTGACGATTCTGCTCGACGAGCCCGCAATGAACGCAGGCGCCAGAGAGATGCCAAAGAGGCTAGAGAGCAAGAGAAGAAGTCTGGAGGATTCAGGGGCGTTTTTAAGAGATTGTTTAATTGATGGGTAGAGGAATGGGGCATATGGCAGAAGCAGCAGCGATGGATTAAAGGGGGTGATTTGTTGAAACGATCTAATGAATTATGTGTGAATGGCTTGTTTATTCTTCTTCATGACTACCACCCGGCCATTAGGCTGGTTTATGATAGCTACGTTCGATTACGGTTAAAATGAACTATATTGATTCTGGGACACGATGATGTGGGGCGCGATGTTTTCTTTGAATCGGCTAGATACCAGAATTCCTTCTGCTTGCTGTCTTTTATTGTATTGGCTTGTTAACTCCTGATTCTACAACGAGTAAAACTGGTGGTAGGTGTATGTAAGTCGTTCAGGAGGCGAGGAGGCTACCAGCTTGCGACATCACGTGACAGCCCATCGCAAGGCGCCTTGTTCCACTCGGAGCCTCGGCGCTCCTTGATCCGCTCCAGCCCTAATTCGGCAGTTTGGCCCCATTTCGAACAGCCCACCAAAAAATTTCGCGAGGAGCAGAAGCGCTTTAGCATTCAACTCCAGCAAAAAAAAAAATCCATATCCAAAAAGGCGCAGGATTCGATCTCTTTGCGTTCTTCACGTCCACTCACAAAGACTCCACCGATCTCAACAATGGCTCCCATCACTGTATGTATTGCTTGGAATGACATTTGAAAAGTCGCTTTGCTGTAGGCGGACATGATTCCCCTTCCTCATTCTTTTGTCTTGGATTTAGATGAAAGATTGAGGGAGGGAATCGCCGCCGCCGGAGAAAAAAAAAAAAACAGTAGGCTGATTGAGAATGTCATGAATATAGAAGAAGTCGGGCAAGGCCCAGAAGCAGACCAAGAAGGTGAGTAACCAATTCAAATAAGGCCCTGATTCATCTTCCCTGACGGAAGGATGCTAATTAATGCTGCTGTTATAGTTCATCATCAACGCTTCTCAGCCTGCCAGCGACAAGATCTTCGACGTCTCCGCCTTCGAGAAGTTCCTCCAGGACCACATCAAGGTTGACGGCCGCACCAACAACCTGGGCGACAACATTGTCATCTCCTCCTCTGCCGACGGCAAGGTCGAGATTGTTGCCCACAACGAGCTGTCTGGCCGCTACCTCAAGTACCTGTACGTTTTCTTTCCTGGATCATCTACATCGCCCTCCATCTGACTAACGTTTACAAACAGCACCAAGAAGTTCCTCAAGAAGCAGCAGCTTCGTGACTGGCTCCGTGTCGTCTCCACCTCCCGCGGTGTTTACGAGCTCAAGTTCTTCAACGTCGTCAACGACGAGGCTGATGAGGATGACGAGTAAACGGCTTCTTCTCTGATAACTGGGATAACAAAAAAGAAAGCCATTTTGGGAAAATGATGAAATGAGCTATGGGAAACTTGGGAAATTTCAAACGGCAATCTGGAGAATATTCTTTTCTGGTGGGAAGACTATATATACTCACGTGCGGGCTTGTGAAAGGGCCTGTCGCCAGCGTGTGGATGCTGATGGATTTACTAAAGTCATGGAATAAATTGACCGGCCATTTCGAGTGGACCTGCATCAAACACTTTGCTTCTCTCTCTTTAACGTTGCGGCGTGATGATATTGCTATGTGAGGATTCGAACTGTAGCTTCCAAATGTTTATTAATTGGGAAGCTGGTAAGGCTTTTTAACTGCCATATCTATGTGTGTGTATATATTCATACGCAATCATTGCAATCACTCATGAATTGCAAGATATAAACACCGAGGTATCATCAAACGGGCATCAAGTATATATGTGTCAAAAGGCCTTCACGGCAAAGTCCTCATCACGCCCTCAAAAGCCACCAACGCCATCGCATTCGCCGGAAACGCCCGCAGAAAGCACGGCAAGAATCCCCTCCAGAATCCCCTCCACCCAGACTCGCGATACACCGTCACCACCGCATCGCGCCACCGGGGGAACCGCCTCTCGCCGTCGCCCAGCCCACCGCCCAGGGGATCCGTCATGATGCGCTGCTTGACCAGATCGCTCGGGTAGCTCGTCAGCCAAAAGACCTGCGCGCTCAGGCCGCCGGCCCAGAAATTGATGGCCGGGCTGCTCAGGTCCGTGTTCTTGCGCAGGGCGCGCGACAGCACGTCGTAGCTGCCCCACCAGAAGAAGAAGAAGCTGCGGAAGAGCAGCGTGGCCGACAGGCCGTGATAGACGCCGCGCAGGCCGTGATGGCTGTAGATCTTGCGCACGCAGTCCAGCGGCCCCGAGTACAGGCGCTCGGCCTTGCGCGCGGCGTACTGGATCTGCAGCCGGGCCTTGACGTGCTCCACGGGCGCGGCGATGAAGCTGACCGTCGACCCGGCCATGATGCCCGCGATGCCGTGGCCGACGGGCGGCAGATACGATGGCTCTGATGGCGATGAGGCCGACCTGGATGTCCGTCCTGTGCCCAGCGACTTGAGCGACGACGACAGGCTCCCGAGCCCGAATCCAGATCCGGCTCCACCCCCTGGCGTCCACGAATCTGCATCAAAGACATGCTGCGCCATGAGTCGTCTGTAGACATTCAAAGATCCCAGCATGACCGAGTCCATAAACATCCACCCGACCAAGGGCGGCGTGGCGCCTTTATACAAGCCCGTCACGCCCTCATTGCGGATGGTCTGCAGCACGCATTGGAGAGGGCCGCTGAAGCGCGAGGCCTGCGTTGTTTGAAGCCGGACTTTGACAGTGTCGAAGGGATGGCCGACTGGTCAGCGCGAGTTAGTAACAAGTCATCAACTGCAAGCAGCCATCTCTCAACCACGAAACAAAGGATACACACAACAGAACAAAAACAACATACTTACCCGTCAGCTTTGCAATCCCGCTAAACACTCCCGCCACGAATCCCTTGTAATCGCGCCTGGCCGATGTCGCAGGCTTCACGGGACTCGACGTCAACCCCGTCGAGGTCCCAGAAGCCGTCGCCTCTGCCATTGTGCAGATGCTTCACTTCCAGCGCGTATGAAATTTAAATCAAGAAAAAAGGAAAGTGGAGAAGAAGAAAAAGACAGAAAAAAAAAAGAGGCAAGGAGAGAAAATTCACATGTGTAAGAGCGAAAAAAGGCCTAAGTAAAGCAAGCGACAAGGTCAGCTAGAAAATTTACCTATTATTCAAGGGAAAAAGAAAAAAATAGGAAACGCTCACCCCCTTGCAGAACGGCTCTTTAAATAGAAAATTGCTCGCAATTCACCCAAATGCTTAACAAACGAGAAGAAATCGATACAGCTCGCAATGCAATAGATAAAAGGATGTCCCTCCAATGTCAAAAGGAAACAAGAAAGAAAAGAAAGTGGGGTGGGAAAAGATTCCCCCATCCGCAAGTAATTCTGCTGGGACATTATCCGACTTGCGATTTAGCGGCCGCCACAGGCATCCTACCGGCTGCAGATCAGTGAGACGGTACATGTACATGCACAGTAATACCGGTGTAGAAGGAAGGGAGATACAAATGGAACTCATGATTGGTCTACGAATCCCGTCACAGAGTGATACACGCTGGCTTCAACATCTGCTATGCTAGGTAGTGATTAACAACGTGTCTACTGTTACATGCATGAGGGACTTGAGACTGCTGTCTCACAACTTCATGAGACACAGGCTCACATATGCATATACGGGTTGACATGCAGCACGAATAGGAGCAGATAGAAGGAGCATGGCAACATTTCTACTGCCAATTATGCATCATTTGTGCCATTGAGAGGAAACACACACTATGCTACGCCTTTGTCCACTCCCGCCATCGCACAGGCCGAGAGAGCATCAGTCCCTCGTCTCATCTCCTTTTTCTCGTCTTCAATGCCAGCAGTGCATCGTCCGGCTTCAAGACCAGCACAAATAATGCCTTTGCTCCGCTCTAGAATCAAAATAATCATGTCATGTCGTCGTCAAGAACGAAGAAAGGAAGTACAAAAATATCAAGAAGGAGAAGAAAGAAAAAAAAAAAAAAAAAAGCCAAAACGGCGCTGGCTAAAACAGGCCATCGCAGATATAATCTCGCAAAGCAAAAGTCCATCTTCAAGATCCGTTCGCGTCCCATATATCCTTCCCGCCAGCTTCTCTCGAAGCGATTTCTGTGGCATTATGTAATATTCTCGCAAGTTGCCTTGCATAATAGCCAGGCAAATGCGATTTTCTTCTCACTCCTTTCATCCACTATCATCCCCCCTTGATCTCCCCTTTTGCTGGAGTATTTTTTTTATGCGCCTTTTGCTTTTTTTTTTTCCAAGTGCGAAAAACCATTTTACGGGTATTGTGTAGCATGTATCCCACGTATACAGCCATGGTGTATGTAATAATAACAATAAAAAGAAATTCACAATCATCGCTCCTTTCTCTGAGCTGCCTTGTCAAATTGCGGGAGAGGTCGAGGCCCAAAACAACGGCACGATTTCGCCTAGAACGTGTCCGTTTCTTCGCTGACCTGACTGATGTGGCTATTAATGCTGCCAAACGTGTCTATAAAATTATAAAATATTAGCAAAGTCTTTCGTTTTCGAGTCAACAACAATATACATGTTCATCATCACAACGTACCTCTCTTTCGCCGTCTCTCCTCTCTTGCCACATCATCTGGGCTCTTGGGGGTCATTGCTCGAGGGCCACTAGGCCTGCGCGATGGGATGCCAAGGGCAGCATTCAAGTTCTTATTCTCTGGCTTGGGGCTGGTGCTGTTGTATTGGCTAGGATGGGTGCCGGTGCCACTGGCATAGCCGCTTTCGTAGCCCTGGGGACCCAAGGGGCTGCCCTTCTGCAGCGCTGAAATTCGTGCAGCTCGTGGCGATGTCTGCTGAGTTGAGCCGTTCATGGGCTCCTTGGGCGGCCGGGCTGGGGCAGAGCCCTGCTGTTGCAGGGCAGCAGGCCAGTAATCACCGCCCTCGTTTCCATATCGCTCATTAGCGTTGCCATTGAGGCGGTTCAGGCTGTTCATTGAGCCTCCCCAATCAGCAGATCTGGGTGTCGCCGGGGCATCGAAATCTTGAGCAGAATGCTCCAGCGCGGTTCGGAAT
This sequence comes from Trichoderma sp. CBMAI-0020, assembly GCA_030708095.1. Taxonomy (NCBI): domain Eukaryota; kingdom Fungi; phylum Ascomycota; class Sordariomycetes; order Hypocreales; family Hypocreaceae; genus Trichoderma; species Trichoderma sp. CBMAI-0020. The sequence goes on from JAJNCI010000001.1 coordinate 4,509,671, forward strand.
CGCTCTGTCTGGCCTGTTCTTGGCTGAGGGTGCATGAGATTGAGTGAGTTACGGTGCGCCTTGTACTTTGGATCCTCTGGCGTGGTGAAATTGGGCACAATAGGTGCTGACGATTCGTGATGAATCTCGTGTGGCGGTGCCAGGCGTGCTTCGGGGAATCCGCCCGGAAGTCGTTCGTCACCATAGGTATCGAGAGGATAGAGATCATCACGCGAGGCCATGCTTGACCCTGATCGAGATTGCAGCATTTCGTCATTCTTGGCATCCTTCTTGCCGCTGCCGCGCAGCGCCTTGCTTACGGTAGATGCCGTCGTTCCAGACCAGCGGGAAATCTTAGGCAACCAGCTGGTGCTGCTCGACTTGCCCTTTCGCCCCTTGTCACTCCGAGGGGGGGTGTTATCAGCGCTGTGCGGCTGGTTGTAGCCCTGGTCGGAGACGTGCTGTGCGCCGTCTGGAGGGACAGAGCCGCTGCGGTGAATCTCGCGATCCATGGGGCTCAGGCTCACCGGGGGGATGATTTGAGTTCGCTCCGCGGTCGGAGTAGGGTGATCATATTCATACTCATCCTCGTGCTCGGGCACGGTGTCGATGCGGTGATCAGAGAACTTACGCTGCCCCTGAGATTGAGACTGGCTACCATGGCTAGTGGTTGAGTTGCCTTCAGGTTCATAGCCCTTGTCGTGCTCGTACTGCCCCTCCGGCTGCAGGTTGTCGAATGACTGTCCTGCACCGCTGGTAGAGACCCTAGCAGACATGGGCGGGGCTGTCTGAGTCTTGAGAACGTCAACCTCTCCGAGAAGCTGCATCAGCATGTCTTCGATGCGAGTGAGATCATTCGTGCCTTTGGCACTGAGGCCCTGGAGAGCGCGTTTCCACAAGTTCTTCTTCTTCACTGCAATCTCATCCACAGTGGCAATGGACGCGCTTTGTACAGAGCGAGAGCCAGGATAAGGTCTTGGTCCGTTGATGGCTTTTTGAAGCTTTTCGGTGTTTTCAGAATTGGCAAAGATCACGTCATCGCTGGTTTCTTCAACAAGCTCCTTCAGGTCACGGAAGGAATTGCGCATCTCAATGGCAGCGTTCATAAGGAGAGCAACGATTTCTGTATCACGAGCGCTTCGCTGGGCATCGCGAACCATGAGCTACAAGGGAAGAAGAATCATGTTAGCAAGTCTGTTGCGCAGAGTTTAGACTCTTGTTTGTTGATTGAACTTACGTGTTGCATCAAGGCAACAATATCCTTGTTTTCAATGCGATCAATTCCTCCACCCGTGGAAGCATCGTAAAATGGAGAGGCCATGCCTTGGGACATGCCGCTAAGAGCGCGGTTGCCCTGAGATGCATAGAATGGATCTTCGCCTCCCATAAACTTGGACGGCCCCGCGAGATTGATAGCTTTGCCCTTGGGTTCAGCATCGGGAGTTCGGTTGGGTCCATTGGACATGTATCCTTCATCATATTTAAAGCCCGGGCTACCAGTGCTGAAACCCAGACCGCGAGAGCCAAGAAGGTTGTCGTTGAGCTCGGGGTTCACAATGGGGCTGGCATCCTCATACGGGTTGGTGAGCAGAGTGTCACGCTTCCGCTCAGCAGACGTTCTCCGCCACTCGTCAACTTCTCCGCTTGGCTCTCGGCTGAGACGGGCAGCATCGTCGAGATGGGTATCTCTCATTGTCTCATCAGACTTGGACTTGGGAATGACTTGGCCATACTCTGTAGGTGTTGCCTTGCCAGACCACATGCCAGGGACAATGTCTTCGTTCAGAATCGAAGGGTTGGTTTGCAGCTCTGAGTCAATGTAGCCAATCTCAGGCATGGGGTTGTCTTGATCGGGAATACTGCTGGCGTCCAACTGGGGCGCAGCCTCATAATCAAGTCTGTCCAAGCTATGGGTGGGAGTGTTTCGCGGCTTCCAGCCTTCCATAGCACGCTCTTTGAACGACTTGTTGCGGAACACGCCGGCCGGCTCATAGTTCTCGTCCGTAACATCCTCAACGGTGGCCTGCTTTCTCTCTTGAGCGGCCTTTAGAGCAGCAGCGGCAGCGCCGACGGCGCCTGCGGTAATGGCGGCTTCAGATGATGTGGGGGACTGGCGGTATTTTGTGCGAGGGACCTTGCGTCCATTCTCATCAAGTTCATACTCCATGTATCCATGAGACTGTCCGGGAGTTGGTTGACGGTCGTCCTCATATTCTTGACGATCAAGGCCAGAATGCTTATCCGGGCTGACACCCCGGCTGCTTTGAAGCTTGAGTCGGTCATCGTATGAGAGATTGGAATCTCCCGCACCGCTGTAGACGCCAGTTAGGACAGACTGGTCAAGCATCGACCCATCAATCAGAGATGCGACGGCAGATTCAGCCGCAATGGCTGGATGAAAGATGTTTGGGGTAGCAGCAATCGGCCGGACAGCCTTTCCTGCAGCCGTCTGTCCCATCTGCGAATTGTCAGAGTAGACTGTGCCTCTTTGGCTCGCATCGATGTTGCCGGGGACAGAGTCAAGAGACTGCAGCGAGCGATGAGACTTGATGGATCCATAGGCGTCACCCCGTGAGTTCCTATTTGGCGTTTCTCCATCAGCTTCTGTGAAGCCAGACACGCTGGGAATTGGGCTCAAGCCACGCAGGCCCGCCTGGTACGGGACATATCTCAGAGGCGGGGGAACGTCTTGCGTATTGTAATAGCCATCGTCGTAGCCATCGTCTGGATCTTCGCCTTGGTCAATGTCGCGAGGATCTCCATCGTAGTTGAAATTGCCGATGGGTATCTTGTTACCAAATTCGTCCGTCTCATATTCCACGCCTTGATTGTATTCCTTCTTGCCACGTGGTAGAGCAGTCAGGTCGCCTTGTGACACATTGGCATGAGTCCTGCCTAGCACCTGGGGTATATCTGCAGACGCTCTAGAAGGAGTGGGCGTTGACGAAGGCGAAGCCATGTGTCTCTGCTGGTTCGCCAATGGAGCGATTTCCTCTGTGGCTGAGTGCAGCCCGTCAGATTCGGCCGACAAGATTGAAGTGCGCGTCATCTCTGAGGGGTTGATCTCGCTCATGAGGGGCATTGGCGGCGCTGGCGGCATTTCTTCCTCATCATCATATTCTTCCGCGTATCGTTCACGGCCAAGACTCTGGCTCCTGGCCCGGGACTCGGTTCTCCTTCTGCGCCTCCTCTTTTCGCCTCCAGTTTCGGATAAGTCGTCTGCCGTGCCGGACAAAGCCTTGGCGGCTGCTGCACCAGTCGCGCCAGCGAGTGCAGCCTTGGCCAAGCTGCTCCTCTTTGGAGTATTGCCGTCATCATGAGCGCGGAAATCGGTATCAAGCGAGTCCCGGCTGGGACTGTGCACCGATAGGTCATCGTAGTCGTGACGAGCTTCACGGTTCCGTCTCTCCTTGTGTCTGGTGCTCTCTTTCACGGCCTCCTTATCTCTGGCTGACTCGGGCTTTTGACTTGCAGACCGCCTGCGGTCCAATGCAATATCTTCTCTAGAGGCAGATGAAGAAAAAGACGCCCGTCGGCCTTCTCGTTTGCTTTGTTCCCGCTTAAGAGCGCTTAATTCTGGCAAGATCAATCTCCGGATGGCATCTTCGACCGTCTCCAGCAACTTGGGGTTGTTGATGGAAGATTTCGATGCCCCAGAGCGCATAGAGCGAGTATCCATGGAGCGATGGCTTGGGGCCAGGTTGGACGACAGGACACTCGAGTCAACAGCAGAAAATTGTGGCACTGGTGGTTCCGGGTTGCGGCTTCGGCTGGAGCGACGCCGTGAGGACGTGTAAACCTCCTCAGGTGGCGGTTCACTGATGCTTCCAGCCCGACTCTTTGACCGCCGCTTGCGTTCTCCCTTGTCCTTGGACTTGTCTGATGGTGCCTTTGATGAGGAGCGATCTTTTGACTTGGTTTTCGTAGCTTTGGGCTCCTCTACAGTCTCTTCGAGATGTTCTCCCGAGCCCAGTTCGCGTCCGGGAGAGCCATCCAGAAAGCTGTCTGTGGGGATGGCTGAGATTTCAGAGCCATTTCCTGGCGGATAGGAGGACTCCCTCTCATTACTTGGAATCAGTGGGCTGGCAGGGCGGCGCCGTCGTTGCTGCTGCTGCTGCTGCTGTTGGCCCTGGGTAATCTCTATGTCGATGGGGTTTCGTGAGACAGTGGATTCCTCGGTGGCCGAAGCATACGACGTCACGCTATGGCCATCGTCGGCTCCGAGCAGTTCGTGCTCGCGGGACGAGACGCCATCGTCCAAGGGAATCCGTCGAGTCAGCGACCCTTTGCGGGAAGTTTTTGTCTCTGTCACTTGGATGTTGTGATTACTCTTCCCCCTTTTGGAAGTGGAGGGGGTGAGCCGCACTCGCACGCTGGGCTTGCGGCTGGTCGAGCTCCCTGTTCTGCTGCCTTCAAAGTACTCGATCAACAGCGATGTCTGAGACCGATGGCTTCTGTGCCCGCGAGCGCGACTGGAGATGGGAGCGGTGCTATCATCGGCCATCGAATAGCCCGATTTCTCGTCACCAAGCCTGGAGATGTCGGCGGTAAGCTCCGTGGGCGTTTCTGTCTCGTCGGTCTCGGTCGGGGCAGGCAGCGGGAGGCTTTTTCTACTGACGGTGCTCATGTTAGGCACAGAGGCAATCGGTATCCTTGCCTCCTAACGTCGTAGCGCAAACAATGGGCGTGGGCGCGGCGGGGAAAGCTCCTCAAAGGCGAACGTCGTAAAGTTTACGGAAAGGGGCGCGTCAAAGAAACCCAAGGGCGAGGTTGAGGAAGAGATATTAAAATAAATAATAGTAATATCCAGACATCCGGAACAGGGCCCAAACGCTTGGCGAAGAATGGGACGAGCGCCTTGGACGACGTCAGCAAATGGACGGGCACAGAGGTTGAACGGAGTGAAGAGAGTGAAAAGAAAGTGAATCTCCAGATGGGATGGGCCACTCGAGATGGGCCCGAGCAAGTGGGTTTGGATGTCAGAAACTCACAGGAACCAAAGAGGAGAGGGCGGAATCGGGAAGGGCCAGGGCCAGGCTTTTAGCTGGCAGCTGAAGAGTGGCAAAGCTCAGGCGCCGGAGCGGTAAAGCGACGGCCAGAGGAGCTGCAGAGTCAGGGGAGTTGCTGCAGGCCCAGCCAGCGGTACCTGGAAAAGCGCACAAGTATGTATGGCGTGCGGGCGACGATGAGCTGGTGTCGGACGCAGTAATATGTGGGAGTAATATGTGGGAATATGAGGTAATATGTAGGTATGTACAGCCAGCTGAGCGAGGCGGAGGAGCAGCAAAACGGAGAGGAGCCTGTCGGTGAGCTGCAAAATGCGGCTGCGAGCTGCGCAGATGCGATGCGATGCGATGCGATAAGATGCCTGCAGACGAGGGCCGCTTCTTCTCGCGCGTTTCCTGTGCTTCTTTTTTCTCTTCTTTTCTCCAGGGAAACGCAGCAAACGCGAGGCGACGCAGGTGGGCGCAGGTGGGCGATGCGATATGCAAGCAGGAGGAAGAGGAGAGGGCCCGACCTGAGACTCGCAGCTGATGGGATGGATTGAGGCCTTGTTATTGTCCAGAAGCGGGCTGGGGCCTCTGCTTGATGAGTTGGCGCTGCCGATGCGCCTGTCCAATGGCGCTCGGGCGGGCCAGGGTGGGTGGTGCCGCCTGCTGGACCCTCTGAACGGGTGTGCTAGCCACGCTGTAATAGCGCCTACTGCCTGTACGGCTATGCCTATACTGGAGGATGCGTGCTGTGGCCGGTGGCTGACTTTGGTCTTGCTCTGCTCGCCAGATTGGGCGGTGGCACGAGGTATGCGGTACCTGCTGAGGAGCAAAGTGGCTACATGGAGGGTACATGCATGCGTGATGCATCCAACGAGCAGACGATGCCTCTTTTTCCAGCGCGGGCAAAGTAGCGCAGAGCTAGCCAACCGCGAAACAAGATATTCTCAACTTCTATGGAGAAACACCAGCCATCTTTTTTTCCCCTTGTCTCTCTCTCTCTCTCTCTCTGTGCGTCTCCCTCTCTCTACTATCTACTATCAATCAATCAATCAACGATCCCCCTTGCGCCTCCGATAGGCGGGTGGTGGCGCAGTAGGGGAAAAGAAAAAAAAGACGAGGCTGGTGATACAGCGCAGCGCCATTGCACGAGCTTGCGCTACCACGCATTATTCGCGTGCGTTTCCAGCCAATGGCCGATCGTCAGCTTGAGGGGGTTTGAAAAGGAGAGCAGAGCTCGAATCAGAGCCGTGTTGTGTCCATTGACGCCCAACGCGTTGCTCTTCTCTTCCAACCTCAGCTCTGGTACTTATTCCCTCATCTGCATGCCATCTACGAGCACCGTTGAAGTCACCATGATGTAGTGCCCTCTGTGCGTCAGCCGTACTCGTTACTCTGTGATACCGCGCTGCTGCTACTTGACACCTTCTTCCCGCCCCATGGCTTCAAGCCGCAACCGCGTCCACAAACCCCTGGCAGCATGGAGAAGCCGAGCCATGGCGTTTCTCCAAAAAATCCAAAGGCGACCCGCCAATGGCGCCGGAGCGACCTGAATCGGCCGTCACGCTGGCAGGGTAACCAGAACCGCCTGTTAACCCAGCCTGGACGTTATTTTCTGCGGCCAGGCCCAGGCACAGGCACATGGGACATGGGACATGGGACATGGGACACGAACCAGGAGACAGCCAGCAGGACTGCCGAGGGCTGAAAGTGGGAATCTGTGTGATGTGCATGGGGGAACAAGCAGCCCAAAATGCCTGCAGCGCAAGTACGAGTAATTACGGAGCACCTGTGCCACTCGTCTGGGCTCGCACTGGCACAAGTGCGATGTGCTTCAGAACCTCCATCCTCGTGCGTCGTCGGTCGTCTCTCGTTGCCGATTGCGCATGGACGCCGCCAAATCTTTGTCACTTCTCATTCCGCCTTCTCCCGCAGCCCCCAGCAGTTCGTGGCACGCATGGATAGGTAGGGCTGAGGCGCAGGTCGGACTCGAAGTGAGCGTTTGTTCGCCATCTCCATCTGCCATTTGCGGCTTCAGCGGACCCCAAAATGGGCACCGCCCGACGGATCGTGATCGATCGGCCAAGTGAGCTGCTAGTCACTGAGCTGTGATTGATTCTATGGGGCGCTGCTTTTCAATAAAATACACTACCAGCCGGAGCCTCTTTTCCATAGCTCCGGAACTGCCGTGGCTCGTTTTACCAGATAGAGGCTCTCTGGTGAGCTTATTTGGCAGGATATCCGGCGGCCTGCCGTGACCCAGATGCTGTCTGACACGATTAGAAAGGTGCGAGTGTACTGATCAGTTCATTTAACTTGAATCATGATCTGTCACTTTTTCATCTTTCATCAAGTTAAACTATATCTGCCAATAACAGATTACCAATTAATGATGTCTTACATCTAAATTGGTCATTTTATTAGTACTACTACTGTAGCTACTAATACCTACTAGTAGTAGGTAGGTATTTACCTACTACCAAGCCTCCCGTTTACAAGGACATGTCTCATTTTTTCTCAACTTCAACAGAAGTCCCTGTGTAAACTCGGAATAGAGTTAGAACTCAAACAAGCACACCGCTAATACTGTAGGTCCCTCGCATGCAAGTCTGCGTTTCCCCCAACCTGCGCTAAGAACTATTAGTCAAGCAAACTGCATGTAGACAGCAACACGGATTTCGAGGATATCGTGTGTGATGGAAATGTGCGCCACCAAATGGACGCGCGGGGTTAGCACTCGTGATGCCGGCAGTGCTCGTTTATGTCTAAGCGGTAGCCTTCGGCAACTAGCCGATCATCTGTGCAAGTAACTCATTCCGACACGAAGGGCTGTGAAGCCTGACCCAGCGCAAGTTGACAGATGGTGCGAATAACGGAAAAGTACATCTCATTTCGTTTGTACTGATTCCTTGATCGGATATCAAGATGCAGCCGTTGAGTAGTAGAAGAGAGTCATGTTGTACTTGTAGGTATTATGGATGGAGCGGGACAAGTCAGGCGGTATGAGTATATGCCAGAATAAATACAATTGTGACAAATTCTTTATTCCATCAATTGGCCCCGGTGCTGTCTTGGAAGCCGCAACACATTGCCCAGTTCATATATACAGTATAATTATTTGTCTTAACAGGAATAGGCCAGTCCTCCATTGTGATTAAGAATCGTAAAGCCGTATATTCGTTTTCTGTGACCAACCCCCAAAATCTATAGCTCTTCTCACGCCTTCCGATTACCTTGAAACGTAAACCAGAAACTCTAATCATTATTACACAGCGCCTCGAAAATCCGAAAAAAACAAGCAACACCAAACTCCAACTTCATCCGCAACATGTATAAACGGCGTCTTCGCTATGCTTCTGTCCTCCTCGAATCTGTCGTGACAGCCGGCGGCGGCTCAGAGATGTACACCGGCGGCCTTCTCCCCTCCTCTAAATCTCTCAGCTCCGTCGGTCTTTCACCCGCGACGACCTCTCCTTCTGCCGACAGCTTCCTAACCAAATAGGGAGGCGGTGCTTCTCCCAGTTCGTTGAGTCCTTCGTGAGAATCAGCGCCTCCCGATGGATTGGGTCTGGAATTCCGCATTGTTCCATCTCGCCTCACCCAGACCAAGACTCCATCTCGTCTCACCCACCGGCCACGGCCCAACTCGATGGTAGTTTCCCGATCCCGGGCTCTGCGACGGCGAATGCAGAAGAAGAATATTACTATCGAGAACACGGCAAAGAAGGCGAGGATGGGGATGATTATGTATGTCAACGGCCGCGTCGACGTGTGCTGATCTGAGAACTGAGGCATGATGATGGTCGTCGACTTTGTGTGTATTGATGTTTGCGCTGACTGCGCTGAAAGCAAGCCAGCGGGCGGCTATCCAGGTAAATGCACGAAAGATTTCGCTATATTGAGTCTCAGATTTGGATCGCTTCTTCAAGTAAGAGAGGTATTAAAAGAATCAGCAGGTATTGAAAGAGAGTTGTCTCGAGATTAAAACATGCGGCAAAGCTCAAAATAAATGCACAAGGTATGAGAGGTGAGGCTAAAAGCACATAATCAATATCGACGTGACGGAATGCTTTTATACCGCTGTTGAACATCAACCTGCGTAGGCGCCACTCTTCAAAGCCTCAAATCTATCCATTATTACGCTCGCAGCATTACGCTCGCAGCTCCCAGTCCACTCGCCAGCCAGTCACATCAACAGTCGCTGCCGTTGACGAATTTGTCACGTCGGGAGAGTCGTATCAGCGGCCCAGTCAGCCGTAATGGTGCGCCAAGGCAGTCCAAGGCAGTCAGCCAGGCTCAAAGCAAGGCACCTACTGCTCGGTCTAGCTGTAATTGAGCCGTTTATGTGAAGCTCGCGGGTGGGAATGAGCGCTTTGCGGGATCCTTTGGGAGCGGAGCACGGCACAGCCCTACTAAGGTGTGGCGCCTATGTGTGATTTGTATTTGATGCATGCTGCGGATCATGAGGCTGTCGGCAATTAACGAGCTGATAGCCACCTGACGAAGTCATTGGCAAGTTGTAAAATGGAATATCATATCCATATGGATATTGATACTGCCCGCTTGACTGTAATTGCAAGATACACGTATATCTGCCGCAGAAGCTTCGGCGCCTTCAAGGTCCACCCGTCTCGGGCGCTAAAGCCACGCTGGAGCCAGACCCGCCGTAAATCGATCCTAAGGCACCAGAACTCTCCAGCGCTCGTCATCGTCATCCATTTGTTAGCGCAGCCTTGCCTCGATTCACAATCTTTCTACTCCTTCGAATCAACCACCAGCTGCCCAGCATGCCCCGCGCAATCAGAGGTAGTCATCTCGCCTATTTTGCCTTTTGTACACTCTATTCTTAGTTGGACACTGACCTTTCTTGTCTCGTGCTTAGGCGTCCTGATCGAATGCGATCCTTCCATCAAGTCCATCATCGTCAACATCGATAGCGTCAACCACGACTTTATCATCGAGGATTTAGACGAGGAACGTGTCGTCGTGAAGGAAAACATGGTTCACTTGCTCAAGCAGAAACTCGAGGACGTATGATGAAACCCCGATGCCCTTTCTACTCGCCTGATTCCTGTCAATTCTTGCTCACACGACAATTTTCTGCAGCGCCTGAAGGAGAATCTTCCTCCTGTCGACGAGTCCGGTTCCGAATAAGCCGCCGATATCAAACAATCTGCACACACTACAAGAACCATGTTATTCGAATTCCAAAACCACGTCTAGCGAAAGCAATTTTGATTTATTCCACTAAAAGAGAGTCCATGCATTACCAGGCAGTTTATTCTAGCCAATGTACATTCAACCGCTACCATTAATATCTAAACATTCTCACAATCAACCGATGGTTACAATTTGGCAAATGTCGGCTTCTGCTTCTTCAACACGCTCATCATCGCCGACGGGAAATCCGCTCCCTGCAGCGCCGCCGAATTCCACAGCTGCGTATACCGCAGAGCATCCACAGTGCTGTGATCTCTCGCGTGGTTCAGCAGCTCCTTCGTGCCCTGAACCGCCACGGGGCTCTTCGATGCGATAAACGTCGCCATGTCAATGGCCGCTTGTACCGCCTTCTCCTTGCCTTCGTGCACCTGGCTCACGAAGCCCACGGCTAGGGCCTCCTGTGCGGAAAAGTCACGGGCTGTCAGACACACGTCCTTGACCCACGAGTTGGAGCCCACGACCTTGGGGAGACGCGCAAGCGTGCCGATGTCAGCGGCGAGGCCAATGTCAACCTCCTTGACGGCAAAGCGGGTGTTGGATGCGCAGACGCGGACGTCGGCGCAGCAGGAAATGTCGATGGCGAGGCCGATGGAAATCCCATGCATGGCGCAAATCACCGCTGTTAGAGTAGATATGTCAGAGAATGCGCCTCAGATAGAACAACCACATAAACAGAAGAAATATCATGGAACTCACGCTTCTCACACTTCTCCAACGCCCCAATAGAGCTCTGAAACTCCTCAATGTGTGCCCTAATCTTCTTCGCCTTCCTAGCTGGATCATTCCCATCCGAATTCAGCACTGTATCCTGAGACGCCGACTGCACGTCCAGTCCAGCAGTGAACGCTTTGTCGCCCGCGCCGCTCAGCACCACGGCCCGCACGTCGGCATCCTCGCTCAGCTGTCGGAAGATGCGTCCAAACTCGAGCCACATGGGCTCGGAGAAGGCGTTGAGCTTCTCTGGCCGCTGGATCTGCACGTGTGCTACGAACGGCTTGGGGCCGGTGATTGTGAAAAACTTGTAGGCGCTGTAGGCCGCGAGGGGGGATTCCGCTGCGGATGACATCTTGAGAGCTATGCTTGGTGTTTTGTTGGGATTACGATTCTCGGTGTAGAGATGAACGAATGAATGAGCCGTAGAAACCGCACAATCGCAAAGGAAGAAGGGATGCTTCGCGTAGCAAATGATAATCAGATCAAATTAAATTCGATAGATGTAGCCGATCACCAATACGAGAGAGTGAAAAAAAAGAGCAGATTCAGAATTGTCGACAACATGCTCTGCTTATTTTAGCAAGTTCCAGGTCACCGTTTCCAGCGAAGCCGAGGCACAACTTTTAGGTGGGGCCAACGCCAACGTTACCTGTGCCGAAGAATCTGGGGATTGCGGGCTTCTGATCGTTGGTATACATACCGAGTCGCTGTAGTTTTCCACGGCACTTTCGGGCTGTCTGCCCCATGAAAAACTTCCGTAGAGGTGTATTCCATTCACTTACATTGATTTGCCTCTCTCTGTCGATCGTATGCAGCAGTGAAAGCTAGAGAAATAGGAGTCCTTGACTGGAAAATCACCTCTCTTCTCTTAAATTTTGCCTTTATTCTCAGCCTCTAGCTTCATAAAACATCCATAGATTCGTTAGTTATTGTAACTGCAGTATTCAATTTAGAAATGAATGCTTTACTTCAGCTCCATTAATACAATAATTTCAGGAGACAGTTATCTGGCGCCCCAGTTCTACTATCCAGCACTCCAACTATATGTACCTACCTACATGTTGCATTAATAATACCAAAGTACCCAACGTCTTTACCCAGGATAAGTATAAGGATCTTCAATATATAAACCATGGCCCTGATATGGACCCCGGTTGAGATCCAGGCTCTTTTGGTTAAAGTAGCTATGGAACCCCCGCGATGTCATGACGCCTTCGCGAGGCACATATACACGATGGCGCATACCTGGAAACGTGGTCTTCGGCATTCTCTCATCAGCTTCATCAGCTTCATCAGCTTCCCCGCCATACTCCGGGCCTTTCTCCTCCATATTCCAATATGTGAGGATGGGACGCGTTTTTTTCAGATGCGATGGACACCAACTTGGAGAGATAGTTAAATAATGGTGAAGATGATGATCGTGCTGCTTGCTCGTAAAAGAAATGGCTCGCCGCTGCAAAGTTGATTGTCGATTTTGAGACCTTTGGAAGGCAGCGGGCAAAGAGCCAAACATGTCACGTACGGTTTGGTTAAAGGTCTTTTTGATGACACTGTCTTCCGGTTCATACTCGATGGCCAAGAAGTATAGCTGCAAAGGCCAGTGAGGCACCCACGTAGTAGAATGGGTGATAAATCGACAAGCATCGTCAAGTAATTGCCTCAGAGGCTCAATATGCGGCTTCATAGATGCACTTTCGCAACAGCTATCAATCATCCTCTTGAGTTTCTGAACCGCAGGCAAAGCATGCAGAATATAATTACCCTTGAGAGCTAGGGATTCTACCCAGCAAAGAAACTTATCCGTGAGGAACAAGTAGAGCTTTTGGCCATCCTCAAAATGTTCAAACCCATGGGCCAGATGCTCAACCCAAAATGTACAGCAATACCTCAAGGAGGCCAAGGGATCGGCACTAGGGTGGGGAATGTCATCGACGTATATTTGGGGGTTTGCCAGACCATATATGTTGTATATGAGGTTGCTGGACATTACATCCAGTGATGTTTCAAACATTTTGTAGTGCTGACGCTGAATCGGGAATATAAGGCGAGCGGCAACTTCTACTATATAATCTTTGGCGGATTGATGCACGAAATAAACAATGTCATCTCTGATTGACAAGATGGATCCACAATCTTTTGCCATATCTCGTATATCTCGCAGCTGAAAGGAGGTTTTGAAGCGCTTGTCATCATTCCAATGGGCGTTGATGAACAAAAGTAGCTCCGTAAGATGAAGAGGCCTCATGGCTGTGACCATAACTGAGAGCAATACTTGGCAGGCCTCGCGAGCTTTGGCCTTCAGCTTATCGATTTGATTTAACAGTAGGTAATAGATGCTTTCCAGCCCCTCTGGCATCTCTTTCAAGACGTCTTCTACTTGCCAGTGATTTGTATCGCGCAGCTGCTCTATGACGAGGGCTGCCCATAGGAAGGTTCCACTGGCCTTGTTTTTAAGAATCTTTGATGTTTTAGATTGAAGGTCTTCATCGTCTTGTACAGCTGAGATTTCTTGGATGTGAAGATTGATATACATGTCGACAGATACAGAGACTTTCTCAGCGTTCTGTTCCAACTCTAAATCAATCTTTTGTGAAATTTTGGCGAGTTTTCTCTCTATATGTTTCTCACTTCGACTTGAAACCAGCCACCGAACAGTGTCGGTGGTCTTGATGATAAGATTCAGTAGATGATTGCAATCTTCAATGCACTCGTCAAGAGCATCGACAACACAGATAAAGTGCTCGTCGATGGGATCTAGAGCCCGAACAATGGTTTCAAACATATCGCATAGGATAGCCAGTGCTTTATCGCCCATCAACTGTCCCTTGGGCACGTTTCCATACCTCTCTCGAATAAGTTTCAAGAGTGCCCGGCGTGGTTTAAGCATTGTGAATATCAGCCCTCTGATGACGGTGGCTGCGGTATTCGTTCGAAAGTCTGCGGCTTGACAGAAAAAGTATAAAACGTTGGTTGGCAAACGTGGTTTCCTGTACTCTTTAAACATTTCGAACTTTTTCCCCAATTCGAGCTCTCCTCCAAGCCGTTTAAGAAGCCCGAATCGTTTGAACCTTTCGTAATCTTCAACATTTGTGTTCTGTTCAAAATCTTTAAAATCTTGGGACTTTCCGAAATCTGAGAACTTTACGAGCGTTTCAAGCTTTTCAAGTTTTTCAAGCTTTTTGAACTTTTTGAAACTTTCGAACTCTTCGAATTCTTGGAACTCTTCGAAGTCTTCGAATGCCTTGAACTCTTTCAATCCCTTGATAATCCCACATAGCAGCATTGTCTTGCCTTTTCCAGGATCACCTTTTATCCACAACACTCCTGTCGGCCGAGTGCAGTACCATCTCTTGAAGTCTTCGTGATCGAGTATCCAACGACATGTATCCGGTAGTAAAGGACCCTTGCGCATCAGGATATCTCTCTTAATATAAACAGGGTCGATTTGGCTGAATTCTTGTAGGAAAATCCTGTCGTCGTCCAAGGCAGCTGTAGTACTATTAGGCCTGTTTGTTCAAGTCATAAATAGCATGCAGTCAGAGAACGTACTGGTGTTGACCGTGACGTGAGCATTGCCCAGGATGACTTTGGCATTATCTCCAACGGTATTTCCTGAAAAGTTGCGCGAGCCTTCCATTTTGGCAATATTTCCAATGCCAAGTCAACACGCGTTGAAGCGTTATGGAATGTGACGTGAGGTTGTAAACGTTAAGATGGCCCAATGCTCTAGTCCAATGTCTGCCTAACGTTTGACGAGGCTCTCGTGACACCGTCCAATCAAACAATCCGACAAATCATGTGGCAGATACGTAAGCGTAGTCAACGGCCATGTAAACATCACTGCAGCGGCAATACAAATGACCAAAATGAATTCTAAGAAGAAGAAAAAGGCGATGCATGTATAAACAATGGCTCCAAAGCCTAAACTGTAAGATTATCATCCCTCCCACTCCTGTCCAGCCTTGCCAGACCCAGACTCAGACCCGGGTGGCCTTTACATTACGGCTCAGCCCGGATTCCATTCATACCATACACCTGGGGAACGTCCCGATCTATAATGGCGTAATTAGAGCCCCATCATTCCCAATCGCCAAACATAATAAAGCTTCAAATCTCCCAAATCAATAGCCATTCAGACCCTTATAGGAGAAGAGTACCAAACAGAGTAAACACCATAGCCAAACCAGACACGATGAATGGCGCCTTGTCCATAGGGCCGAGCATGAGAGAGGCAGCAGCACTGTCGGATTCTTCAGAATTGGACTTGGATCCACCTCCAGTTGTTGGAGATGCCGTGCCTGCTGTGGCACTAGCTGTGGCAGTACCGCTATCGGCAGCATTCTGAGAGCCATCACCGCCAAGGCCAGGACCTGAGCCGGCGCCGCTCTTCATGTACTTGTTGGCCTGAGAAGGCATCTCGGGGACCAAGCTGGGGTCAACGTTCCATCCAGAGGCCTTGGGCGGGCACTGGGCAGCTTTGCTAGAGCTGGCAGCGCCACCGGAACCAGTAGGAGTAGCGTTAGCAGCCAGGGCCTTCTTGAACAGGGCGTACTCGTCCGACTTGGAAACGGAGTCGCCATCGATAGTAACAATGCCGTAGTCGTTGTCTTCCTTTGAGTATTCATACATGATACCACCAGAGTAGACGGCGCTCATCTGTGCGCTCATGAGGGCAGACAGCTCCTCGAATTTGCGAGGACGGTTCTTGATACAACCCCACTCGGACAAACTGAAGAAGAGTTATTAGCAAAGCTATTCTGAAACGATTGTAGGGCGATTCAAGTGCGGTTATATACATACAAGATAGGAATGCCGTAGTCAGAAAAGGTCTTAACCTTTTGGTCCCAGCCAGAGGTCTTGAAGTCGCTGTTGCACCAAGAGTAGTCGTTAAAGGCAAAGAAGTCAGATCGCTCATCGTCGCTGCCGCAGTTCATGTACATTGCCGTCTGCAGGCGGTTTGAAGAAACGTCAGCAGCAGAGTATCCAACAGGAACCTTGCGCAGTCCTTGAGAGTTCATGTAGTTCTTCATGTCACGAGTGACAGCCTTGATGTAGGGGGCGCAGGCATCGGTTCCAGGCTCGTCGTTGATGACCTCGTTGCCGGAGAAGAAAGCCAGTGTGTTGTCATACTTGGCAAACATCTCCACGGTAGCAAAAATGCTCTGGAGATACTTGGTGTTGTAGGAAGGTCCGGGTTTGGAGCGGTTGATGGAGTAGCCGGGGTTGTTGACATCCAGGACCAGGTAGATGCCGGCGTCGGCGAGAGCGTTCATGCAGTCATCGTGGTTCTTGGAGTTGTCGACAGCATAGACACGGATAACATTGACGCCAAGGTCCTTGAAGTTCTTGATGTCTCGCTCACAGGTCTTGGAATCAGCCAAGGGGTCCGAGGTGCCCGAAGAGCCACCAGGTTGGTAGTCGATACCGCGAAGGTAGAAGCGCTTGCCATCAGCCCAGAAAGCTGCCGATTTATTAATACATGCGTCCTAATCGATCCAGGTGAGAGCTGTGATTGATTCCCACTTACCATTTCCAGAAGCCGAAACGACGGGTAGCGAGGCTCTCTTGGACGGAGGGCTGTTCGTGGATGGAGTGGGCGAGGCCATGACGGCGCTGAGGCCGGCAATGGCCGAGAGAAAAGCGAATCCCTTCATGATGGCGCCAATTGCTGATGTATGAAACGGCGCAGATGTGATAAGTCTTTGTGGAAAGCCGCAGGCAAAATGTATCGATAGATGGATGAGTTGCTAAGGAGTGGATTGAAGCCGAGAGGCCAAATGGGGAATTATATGGCAGTTTTAACAACGAAATTTCAAGGAAGGAGGGAAAGAAGGAGAAGAAGCGAGAGGCCCCAATTAACGAGAGATTTGAGAAACGAGTGAAGAGGCTCTGCAGGAAAGAGAGGATGTTTGGGGAAGAAGAGGGAGGAGGGAGACAAGAAAAGGGCAGGAGAAGGGCAGCTGGAATGGAGGGCCTCGATATTTAATGCCAGAAGCCACAACATCCACGCCGGGGCGCGCACCGAGAAGGACTGCTCGGCGCCCTTTAGCGGGCCCTAGGGAATACTGATCT
Source organism: Trichoderma sp. CBMAI-0020 (assembly GCA_030708095.1). NCBI lineage: Eukaryota > Fungi > Ascomycota > Sordariomycetes > Hypocreales > Hypocreaceae > Trichoderma > Trichoderma sp. CBMAI-0020. The sequence continues at coordinate 4,526,647 of JAJNCI010000001.1, forward strand.
CCATTGCTGCATCGCTTTGCTCAGGCCCAGTGGCACATTCATTGATTGATGCTACCAGGTACTGCTGCTGCGCACACTGAAGCCGCCAGCAACTGGCCCGGGAGCGTCGCACACAAAACCCACATGGAAACGGATTGCATGATCCACTGACCGGCGCCACTTCGAAACCACCAGCTGGCTACGCTGAGCTACCAATCACCAAACAGCTCAGTCACGGTAGGGAGAGGCAGACGACGGTGAGATGGGAGGTTGTGATAGGCAGACAGTGTGAGACACTGCGCGGAGGCTTCGTGTTTTCTGTGGACCAAGAAGCAAAGAGGCAGCTGTTGCTCGGACCTGTGCCTGTGGACGAAGTAGGCCAATAAGAACAAGGAAAAGCTGCCTCAGGTGTATGAAGAACAGGAAACTCAATTATAGGCTCCCTCTTGTTCCAAGAAGCGTGGCGTAGCGACTATGGGATTCTGCAGCGCGCGATGCCAAAGTCTATTTGCGACTGATGCCCTCGCTCGTATCGCCAGTTGGTGCTACGAACCAGACGAGATGCGGCTAACACGAGAAAAAGAGAACCAGTCTGTTGTCTGCATTCTGTGTGTATACAGTGAGTGAGTGACATATATGGATCGTCATTGCTCCACAAGTCGTTGCTGTTTGTTCTTTTAATAGCTTCGTTTGCTGTGCATTTTTTTTTTTTTTTTTTTTTTTTTTTTTTTTTTTTTTACGGATCAGATGAGTGCTCCAACTGCATAGGAAATAATACTAGATAGACACCTGCAATGTACTCGATACAGTGAATCATCATGCGCTACAACTGCCATTAGGTAGCCAGCATCCCATCCAGATACAATCAAATTTGCAAGTCTGATTCAATGCGTCTTCGCAACGACTGATAGGCGGACGCTCCAAAACTTGAAACCTGGTCGTCGTCGTGAGTGGAGGCTTGGACGGCTTAGAATAGACTTCCAAGGTTAAATGTTCCCGCATTACCCCTGCCAGCGCCCCTCTCGGAATCCACCTTCCAGTGTCTGCATCTCGAAACCATACGGCTTGGATCTGGCGCGCAGATTTTCACCGTACGTGCGAGGATAGAGCACACAGTATTCACGCTCAGCAGCGAGGAAGCAGCTAGACGATTTAGCTTACAGAGCTGTTTGCCAATAAGGTGCAGCAATCCGACTGTAAAAAATCACATTGCAGACGATTCTTTCACCGAACCACCAAGAGCTGGGCATATGAGGCGAGGCCCTGCCCTAGACCATCGATCGCATCGCACTGCCGGAACGTCTCCAACGTCCTTTCCGGCTCGGCATCCCCCTCTGGTCCTCACCTTAAATTTTAGAATAGAACCAAACCTTTTTCGAGAGCATCCGATCTCATGGCTTCCACTCCAACGTGCGCCGCCACCCCAGGAGCTTCCACCCGCACTGGTCCCAAGAACCCGCAATAAAGCTTCCAGGTTTCTGATCGTCAGGGGCCATCGCCATATTCGTGTGTTTCCAGTTGCTGCATGAACAGCCCGCCCGGCACAGCGTTGCCGCTGCCACTCACCACTCAGAAACAAGCTCTTCTTGGGATCTGGAGACTCTAAAGAAGCTTGTTTGGCCAATGTTAATGCCGCTAGGTTTCTAACCGAACCTTTTTGAGATCGGCGATTTTCGTTTGTTCTTTTCGAGACATTCTGAGATGCGGAAATTTGAATCGGCGTGACGATCTTGCTGTTGCTTGTCAGCTGGGCTGCTGGGGCATACAGACTCCTTGAGAACCTTGCATCTCCATTGAACTCGTATCGAATACTTGGAATTATGCCGGTGAAGAGACTTCCTTTACCAAAATCAAGTTTCATGCGCATCATGGATAAAACCGAGAGATAATACGGGGATAACCGATCAGCTGCTCACTCCCTATTCTCTAGAGTACAAGCAGGCAAGGGGTGCGAGGAAAAATACGGACTGCAAAATGAAAATATACACAAACTCTTTATTCAACCAAAGGAAAAGTTGTTTAAACATTAATATAGGTATGTTCAAAGATAGTAGCAGTAGCAGCAGCAGTAGCAGCAGTAGCAGCAGTAGATATGTGGTATGTAAAGTGAAGAAATATATGCTAATTGTTTAACGATTCCCTTTCTTCGCACCCCTTGGCAGGATTGGCGGGTACCTTGTAGCTTTCAAACAACCACAACATCCATGATTCCGAAAGTAACGCAACTACCCAGGTATTTCTCCGTATCTGCCATCACCGGGCATCTACGGCTTCTCCTTTCTCCTCGTCATGCCCAGATCCAGATTGCGATCTGCCAAGAACTCAACTCCTTATCTATCCCTGACATCAAGTAGTCTTCTTGGCCTCTCCATCTGCTTCGTAACCTTACCAGTCGATATCACAATCACACAGACAAGGTCAAACGGGAAAAGCAAATAGAGTAGCAACGTTGCAAGTCATAAGAGGTCATAATATTCATACTTCATATTGATATATCCATCCCGCCCTTTTATAATCTAATTCTTGAAATTTTCCAGCAGTCAAAGAGAGAAGGGAAAAGAACAAAAGAAGGAAAGCAAGAAAGAAAACAAGCTTATGGTCTCTAAAACGAACCGCTTCTACCGCCATTATTTATCCAACGGAAGCAAAAACATTGCCCGGGAAAAAAGCTCTACTCCTCAGGCGTGCTGAATATCTCTTCGACGCCGGTCCAGGCGCCGCGGGAACGCTCCTCCCAGTAACTCTCCTTGCCAGTCTTGATCCTCCATACTTCCTCTCCTTCCGGAGACTCATCCGCCTTGACGAACCATCTTGGCTTGTGCGATTCGCCTCGCTCCTCAGTGACACGGCGGCGGGCCCGCTGTGCTTCCTCGAGCTTCACCTTCCAAACCTCGGCTTCGTCTAGATTACCCTGCTCGGCAAGACGCTGATCAGGTCGCAATCTGCAGTCGGTTGGCGGCAGCTTGCCCTTCTCAATCTCCGTGATTTCGTTCAGCGAGGCTGCGAATGCCGTCATGCCGTAGGTCTGCGCAGGATTGTCAACCATGCTGCCGACGTGCCAAATCTCTTCACCGCCTGATTTTCCGGGACCAGCTGTCTTGAGTCCTCCTGTCCAGGTACCAGTCAATCCGCTGCCCGTGTTGCTGCCCTTGGAATCAAATGTCTCCACATTGACATCTTCGGCTCTTCCGCCAAACATGCCCTTGCTTCTAAACTCAACGGCTGCTTTGTGGCCGGTTGTGTCGTTTACCACATTCATCGTCCCAACAGGCTCCACATACTTCTCGCCCATTACCACGTTTCGCAAAAACATGGTAGCAATGTTCCACGAGTACAGCTCGTCAGATCCGTCTGGTAGACGGAGCACAACTCTGACACGTCCATCAGTCGTAATCTCGGCACTTTTACCCCAAAACTTCTGACCCGGGGCGGCAGATTGAGAAAGTGACCAACTAGCTGACTCGGCCTGCATGGCCAGTTTGACAGGCCGATGCTGAACCTTCTCCACGAGCAATCGGAATCCTCCGGGCGTTTCCTTGCTCGAGCGCACCAGTTCAAACGTCTCGCCTAGCAGAGGATTAAACGGCTTGCGGATGGCTCGCTCCTTGGCACGACCACTGCTAAACTGTGAGACAGCAAAGGCGGTAACATACAGCAGTCGTTCGGTTACCGATCCACGCTTGACAGCCTGGTCCAAAAGCTGCGCATATTCCAACTGCTCAGCAATCTTCTGTAGCAAAGAAATCGGCTCGTTTGCCGAAACTGGCATGCTAATGGTGCTGAGATCCTTGCCCACATTCTTTCGGACAAACGCAATCAGACTGGGCGGCAAAACCATGGCAGGTGGTATGCCAGTTCTGCGGGAAACAGCGACATCAAGAGGCAGAGGAGCAAGACTCTTTGGCTTGACCGGGAACAGCGCATTGGCGCCCCCACGCACTTCCTCTTGTTCCACAGATGAGATGGACGAGCCATCGTGGGATGAGGCATCATCGCCTTCAGCTTCAGACTCGTGCGTCTCGTCGTCGCTAGCATCGATCTTGACAACGCTTGCGCCGGCATCTTCTGCGTCAAAGAACTCATCTCCAGTAGAGGTCGTATCCAGGCTCAGGCGTGAGGCAGCATCGGCGGATTTGGGCACCGGCAATCGACGCCGTTTGCTGTTGTTGATGAGAATGGTAAATTCGCTGACGACCGAGTCCAAATCAGCCAGCAGGGCCGCACAGTGGTCTTGCAGAGACTTTTCTTCCTGTGTCGCCCCCTTCGATCTGCGCTTATTCGAATCATCATGATCTTCGCCTGGCGAAAAGTGAGGATGTAATCCCGGAGGCATTGACACGGAAGAGCTGGATTTGCGTTTCCAGAATGACTTGCGCTCTGCTCCGTCGCCATTATCTTCAATAGCGCTCCCTGATGGGTTCTGCAGATGATGAGACGATGACGAGGTCGGTCTTGGCAGAGCAGCAACCTCCTTGGTCAAACGGCGCAAAGCATCACGAGTCCCAACCACACGGCTAACCAGGGTCTCGACCTGCTGCCATTCCACCTCCTCGCCGTGGCCTCCATGGTTGCCATTAGAGCTTTGACCCTGTTGTAGAGTACGATGGTCGACCTGCAAGCCGAGCTTAGGCTGCTGTGGCAAGCTCTCGAGTCCTCTCGCCAGTTTACTTGCTTTCTCAAGGGCTCGGGCCCACTCTTGGAATTCTTTATCATTGGGTGCCTTGAGGTGCCATACTTCTGCGCCCGAGTCTATGCTAATCTCCCTTCGCCTCTCATCAGCAGCAATGGCGGCCAAGCTTAGAGGTATAGCACCGCGAAGAGCAGACGAGTTTCGGTTGTAGTAATATGACAAGGTGCAAGTAGAGTAATCGAGGGAGAAATAGCGGCGGGCATATCCTTGTCCCTTCTTTCTTCGACGCTTAGAGAGCGTTCCAACATGATAGTTGGCTGGGACCGTTGTTTCGGACGGGTTGCGGGCATGGCCCTTGCTTGGGTGGCTATGGAAGCTATCGACTGAAGCAGAGGGGTCGGCCTCTTGAGGCGGGCTGGTATGCACCCCCAAGCTGGTCTGGCTGGTATTCGGCATCTGGAGGTTCGGGAGGTGATTGGCACTCTGGGGAGCGGCACCGGTGGGATATGTCAGGACAACAAAGGTCGCCGTCTTGGACGTCTGCTTGGAGAAGGTGTTGTCAAAGACCAAGCCATACATGCCCGTCTGCCCTGGGGGGACGTCGTAGGCCCCCATGGATACCTTGTCCGCCTCGCACTTCCCGAACCATTTTATTGATATAAAGCCTTTGCTGGAGAGAAGCTCTTGGGCTGTGGTATCTTTCTTGGCAAATCGGCTTGCCTTGCCCTCGTCAACCCCTTGCGTATGGGGTGCATTGGGCTGAAAATCGTCGCCAGTCGTAGAAGAGAGACCTGTGGCACCGCTGCCCGGGTGCTTGACAATTCCAAAGTTTCTAGAGCATTTCATCATTAGCCATGGCTGTGCCACGCTGCATTGGCTCTCTTGCAGCTGCTCACATAGACTTCTTGTGGGGTTGTACGCTCCAGGAGAGGGTGTTCCCCTCCTCGACCTTGACCCATCGCACGATGTAGGACTGTAGATTTCCGTCAGCCATGTACAGCTTGTAATACCATCAAATGGCAGAGAATCAAGCGGCCGTACCCTGCTATGGACCTCTAGTCTCTCTATGCCAGCCATTGCTATTGATACGGGTCAAGTAGAGGCTCGAGATGTCGGATATGAAACAAAAGGTCGCGAAACAGGCTGCGTGTTTTAAAGCTCCTGTTCCATGGCAGAACCAGCCCGTTATCGTAGGTTTGCAGTCGGGTTCGTCGGCTACGGAGCAGACACAGCTAAAACAAGCTGACCGAGCAAATAAGTAAGATTGCGTGTGGCTGGGAAGCGTCCACAAGATGAGGTTTTGGGCGAGATTGAGCTGAAGCTAGAGCTGGAGACGGTACAGACCACGTTAGCCAACAAGTTGCGGGTAGCTTCGCACTGCGGGTTGCGTCTCGGGGGGCTCTACGGGGCTGTGGCTGGGTCCTGGAGCGAGCAGCCGTGCTGTGGGTTTCACTCAGTGGCTGTGGCCGGGTTCTTATTCAGCGCAGGCAGCACAGCAGTTCAGCATCGCCGTCAGCCCGGGCTCTTGTTAGTGGCCTACAGATCCATACAAGGCATTCGTATAACAATCGAGGGACTTGGCACGGCCGTCAGCATCCATCGCGTAGGGGTCCTGCTGTACTAATAGCAGTCCGGCCCTGTCGGCGCGAGGTTGGGAGCAAACGGCGACAGGCGGAAAAGCGGACCTGGCAGCGGACTGAGGGATCGCGCAAGGCACGGGCAGCGTAGCGGATGCCTCCGAGCCATTTAGCTGGGCGTTGACAAATTTCGCTTCCAGAGGCGTCCACCGGCTCGTCGAGGCCCTTTTTTTCCCTTTCTACTGTTTTTTTCTTCTTTCTTTTTTGGTCATCCGCGCAAACTAGAGTAGGGGACCGCTAGGCTTACAGGAAGCTCGGCGTCAGTGGCACCAGCGCGGCGTCGACGGGCTTCCGAGGCAGGCTTAGAACCGATCCTCGGAAACAGCTTAACCTGGAATACTCCGAATAATTCTACTCCCGAGAAAGCTCGATAGGCCGGCATGACCGGAGCCTCGGGCCAGGGGCACGTGAGTGATGGCATCTCTGAAATAGTATTTTGTATTATATAGCAGTGGCATATCCCGGATCTTGACTCAGCAATACCGGTGCTGGTGCCGTCACTCTGGTTCCGAGTCGGGCGAGAATCACTGAACAAGAGGCGGACGAAGATGAACCGGAAGATGATCAATTCGCAAGTTTTTAATAGGTTAGGAAAAAATATAATCACCGTCGTGTGTAGTTCTCAAGTTCCAGGGAATTCTGTTCCGGCCTGTCATTCCCTCGAGCGCGTGTTCAATTTAATAAAAGACCGCAAGCGCTTTGACATCACCGTTGCCAGATGGGGCCAATGTTACGGGCTGCGACCAGAATGGGTGGGCAGTGCAGCCAATGGTCGATCCGTGCCTGCTCCTCCTACTCCTACTGCAACTCAACCTCTATCGAGAGAGCGATTGAGCTTAGATTGGCCTCCTAAGCTCTGCTTTCCTCAGATCCCCGGTGATTCATCCGCGCATGGCTTTGAGTACCGTTTAGAGCTCTCACCAGCCTTATCGATTAGCCCCGCCACGCCGGTTCTTCATCGGTGCCTTGCTGCGCCTAAATACGAACAAGACCCTCTGGACGCTGCCAAAACACCGCTAACTCGCCTGAGCACAGGCGTCTGCAGGCCCTGAACCCAGCGCTTCTCTGGAACAATATGCTTCCCCACATGCGCTGTGGCGCTGTGTCTTGGCTGGTCGTGTGTGGCATCTGCAGGCTAAAATGAAAGACGGGAAATGATTCGATGCTTCTCCTTTTCCCCCAGTGGATAAGTCAGGAATCGAATCGCAACACCCATGAGTCGCTCGCCTCGCTAGCACCATTTCTTCGCCGCGTTCGCATCGTCTCTTTTTTCTGCTTGGATTTGACCGGCGGGCTTCTTTTTGCTGTGCCTTGCGTTTGCTTTCTCTGTCGCCTGCGAGTTTGCTGGCAGCATCGTCGATATCCTCTGCGCGGCCCAGTCTGCCAGTTGCACGGCCCCTCCTTGCCTGCCTCCATCGCCATGACCCTGGTCTGATTCCAAAGCCTCATCTTACAGCCCGCCAGCCGTCGAAAATCAATCGAATCCGCCTAGGCCTCTGCTTGCTTGGGTACGACGCAGCACCCCGGTCCTCCAACGCCGAATCTTCAACACGCGCACGCAGTCCCTTCCGCTACTCTCGCTTGTCAACCAAGTGGTAATCGCCAGCCAGACAAGACGGCGTCATGACGGGGGCGTTGAGCAAGCGCCAGCAGGCGCGTAACGAGGCGATTCTACAAGAGCTGGTGCACTCCGTGCCGGGCAATGAACAATGCGCCGACTGCCGCGCGCGGAATCCATGTATGCATCTGCGTCTCTGTTCACACATCTAGTACAACCACTTGCTAACCTCGTCTCTGTGTTACAGCCTGGGCATCATGGAGCGTACGATATCCCTCTCTCGGCGGGCCTTTGCCGGTCGCCCGCGTCGTGATTTGAGATGATATGTGCTAACTAGTGCAATTCACAGCTGGGCATCTTCCTGTGCATGCGATGCGCGACGATTCATCGCAAATTGGGCACGCACATATCCAAGGTGAAGTCGCTGAGTATGGATTCCTGGACAAACGAGCAAGTCGACGTGAGTGAATACCGTACTCTGTGTTTGAGCCCGTGAACGTCTTTGATGCTGATTTGGTTTGGATGCAGCATATGAAAAAGGTGGGCAACAATGCTTCCAACAAAATATATAACCCCGAGAACAAGGAGGCGTCGGTCCCCATCGATGTAGACGAAGCAGACTCGGCAATGGAGAGATTCATCAGGCAAAAATACGTCACCAACGCTGGTCAGGGTGGCAGGCTCAAGAAACCACAGCTGGAGGAAGGCATTCCGCCACCGCTCCCACCCAAGAATTCCAAGTTCGGGTTTAGGTCGGCTTCGTCGATATTCCCACTGTCTTCCCGGGCGAAGAAGGAGGCCAAGGCAGCCGCTGCGCAGGAACTTGCGAATTCCGGTTCCAGTCATTCATCGAACCATGCAAACAAGCAATCGAAAGTCTTTGGAGCCGCCGTGGATTACGGCCAGGGCGATACGGATAAGAAGCTGGCGAGACTACGAGACATGGGCTTCCAAGACGATCACAGAAACGCAACGATTCTGAGAGGAGTAAACGGCAACTTGGAGCGCGCTGTCGAGGCGCTCGTTCGTCTCGGTGAGGGCGATGGACAATCTCCGGGACCCGTTCCGCCAGCAGCTGAACGAACGTTGCGAACTTCAAGGTCATTGACGCCCGTGGGTTCGAACCCTGCAGGCCTCAACCTAGGCTTGAGCGTAACGCACAAGGACGCGACTCCAGAACGACCAACGACGGCAACGGCAGCGTCCACAAACCCCTTTGACATCTTTCCGCCGGCCCAGCCGCAGACAGCCCATTCTACTGGAACGCTTCAAACCAACAACCCTTTTATCACGTCGACGAATCCCTACGGAGCTCCGGCACAGCAGTCCAACCTTGTCACCCAAGCGTTCCAGAACATGTCTTTGTCTCCAGCAGCTCAATCGCTGTTCCCCCATCACACTGGCGGGGTCATCTCGCCGCCGCAGCATCATCAATACTCACTGTATCAGCCACAGCAAGCTGTCCAGCAGCCAATTCCTCAGCAATACCAGGGTCTAGGCTTCCAAAGCAGCATGTCGTACCCCCAACCTGCGGCGCAGCCCCTAGCACCTCAACAAACGGGCTATAATCCGTTCTTCACGCAGACGCAGCCCACATTTCAGCAACAGCAACTGCAGCAGCAGCAGCAACAACAACAACCGCAGCAGGCGCCGCAGCAGAGTCTATCATTAAATACTAGTCAGGCTGCACCATATGGTAATAATCCATTTACACGATCTCCGACTAGGATATCCTCGCCCTCTCTCACACAGATCCCGGAGCAGTCTCTGCCTACCATGTTCCAGAGTCCTATGCCGCTTCAGCCTCATTTGACCGGGACAAACCCCTTTTTGAACAATGGCGTACAGTACCAGCAGCAGCAGCAGCAGCAGCCTCAATTCTTTGGTCAGCAGCAACAGCAACCTCAGTTCTTTGGACAGCAGCAGCAGCAGTACTATCAGCCTCAGCGTCAAGACAAGGCCTCGATCCTGGCTCTTTATGGCCAACCGCAGGCAGCACGGCCTACTGCCTCCGAGCCTAATATGCATGCACAACCGCCAGCCATTCCCGAGGACAGGGTTATGCCAGCTCAGCCGATGCAGCCCATGCCCATGCAGTCCGCGGTGGCTCCGGCACAGTCACCCTTGGTCTCCTCGCAGCCCACTGCAGGCAACAACAACCCGTTCATGAAGAGCGGGCCTGCGGCGGTGGCCCCAGACCCTTTTGCCACAGATCGGAAGATTAGCAGGGAAAGCATGAATTTAGGGATGGACTTGGCATGGACAAACGGACGTCACAGCCCTGATGCCTTTGCGAGCCTCAGTGCGAGATATGGATGAGTAAGAGGAAGAGCTGGAGAGAATTTGTGTGATTTTTGCTTTGTTTTGTTTTGCTTGCTTTGCTTTTCTTTTTGCTTTAATGTTTCCCCCCTATTTAAACCAGGCGCACATGCCAAAGCAATGGGCTTGGCACATTTGTTTTATTGTATATGCTTTGTGACGATTGGGCTGCAGAGGGTCATGGAAATCTATAATACCTGATACGTCGTTTGGGTAGCGAGATGGTTGGTCAAAGAGCCCATCCGTTTTGATGGGATGTAAGTAGTGGTCATAGCATACATGAGGATATACATTTGCGGACGACGTAGGAGTCTGCACATGCATATATTTTACCCTTTTTTAATTCCGTATCTGATCAAAAGAACTGCTTGTTGATGCATCTGAAGAGCAAGACAAACACTCGCACTGTCCTATCGTATCGCCGAGTGTATGATGTTGCTGGCAAACGTATGAGTATATATGTCTTAGATTGGGCCTTGGTCGTGCCTCTTGAATCACATAAGTTCCAATTGCTATGGAATCGGTGGCAAAGATATAGCCAGGTGGCGTTATTGAGGTCCGATGAAGGGCAAGACTACGTGTCTGGGCTCAGCCAGACGGGTTTCAACTAGACGTAATTTGTCAAGGCTTCGAGGTTCTCATCACTAGCTCTTGTCTCTAGCTCTCAAAGCAAGGCTAGAGCTAACAGCTAGAGCCCCCTGTGATTAATCACCTTACAGAGCATCAGCGTCGAATACGAGAGCATCATTGATGTCCGGCGCCTGTAAGCACTTTGATGCACGCAATCCACGCTCTCTGCATAACACATACATTGGACAATCACCACCAGCCCCTTATTGCCAGATACGACTCGCTGCATACGAGGAATGTCGCCGGGCAACGCTTGGCAGCACCGCATTTCGTCATCTCCGCTTGTCAAAGCGGAAGCTCGGTGCCACGGCCAAGCAGCAAACGCAGTAGCGCCGTCGCACTGTGTCACCGCACGCAGCGTGTGCGCCCTGAGACAGTGTGCACAGGCCCAAAGCCGTGCATCAGAGCGACCCAACATGTGGGCTTGGCGACCCGGATGATTGGCACCGAAAGCGCCGCTGAACCGCTGTAAGCGGGCTGCTAATTAATGCTCCAGAAGCGTCCAGTCAGCACTGGAGTGGAAAAGGGAGCCACACAGCGTCCTGTTAAAGTTCGCAGCGCATCTCCTCTCCTCCGCTTTTTTTTTTCTCTTCTCTTCCGTCAAACTTCGGCTACACCAAACCGCATCGAAACTCTTTCGACAACAACGCCCGTTCGGAGACATCCACGGAAATTGAATTGTGAAGTACGACCCGCAACGCTTCGCTCAAGTCTATAAAATACCACGCATTCCAATCGATTCTTCGATCAGACCAATTTTGAACGCACCGCTGCGCTGCAACACCACCGCACCAACTTCGCCACCCTCAGTCGACCTAGCTCTCAGCTCGGTATCTTTGCAGCAACTTTCCACCAGCCAGATTTCCCCAGCAATCACCGTGGAACTCCATCGCAATGGCGCCAATGAGTAACCAAAGTATAAATTACAGTAGTAATTATGGCGAGGACTTGACTGCCCGCGTCAATGTCCTTGCCTCCTGCTACGTCGTGGACTCTGCCGCGAACCTCAAGGGCCTCCACTACTGCACTACGGGGGTTACAGGTATGTCTTGATCTGCAGCCTCTATTTCCTTAAAAAAAAAAAAAAAAACAGTACACTAATCTTCTCTCTTTGCCGTTTTTACAGGGGCGGAGTGGTATTCCTGAGGTCCCCTCCTCAGGCCTGCCTTCTCCTCCTTCAAGTCCCCCCCTCGCCGCACTAACCTCGTCCAACGAGCTCGCCCTTCTTCCTAAGCAGAAGAAGCGCGACATTCCGGGCCGCCGCCTGGAGCGACGAGGGGGGGCAGCACTCATGATCAGGGAAGAATGTGAGAGATTCTTCTGTGAGACCATGAAGACCGTGTTCCTTGGTGAGAGGAACCTGTCTACTCATGGCTCCGGCTTGACAGGTGCTTATTTACAATCGCCGCCACCAGACAACCACCTCGCGGATCCATTCAACCAGGGCCCGGACGACGTTCCGGCTGGCCCGCGGATCGAGGCCTGGATGGAAGTCTGGGACTACGCCGGTGGAGCGAGCTTCCGCGCCTTTGTAGCTGACGATGGGAAAGAGAAATCACTTTTCATCTTCTTCGACACTGAAGGCGTGCTAGGAAGAGACTTGAAAAAGGCGTAAGCATATACCTCTCTTCTGTCTTATTCATGATATGATATCCGAGTGCTGACAATATATCTCTGTATAGTCTTATGGCGCTCATCGAACTTGCTGATGGCCCTCTGGCTTGTAGCCAGATCGTCACGTGCCTTGATCGCCGCATGCCTGCGGAGAATGCTCACGACCTAATCAAGAGCCTTCAATGGGTTGGCTTCGACATGGCCACTCTGGATCACTGGGCACACGACCTGGACGTGACCAGCACCCAGTGGATCTATATGGGTATGGAGCTCTAGTCTCCTGCACCCAATTGCTTCTTTGCTTCTTCTCCCTTTCGTTCTTTTTTTCTGCCCATTCGTCATTGAGAGAACATATTGCCTCGTTTCGTAACCAGATTGATTTCTTTTGCGATCTGTCTATTCAGTGTGTTGATTGTGCATGACCAGCAGAGGGGCCAAACGGCGTTGGTAGTGATTTCCGCCTGTTTCTATGGTTCTATGGGCCTAGAACGGTAATCATACTCTTCAAAGCTTCACTTTTCTTTACGTTGGCGCTGTTGGCATTTCTGCTTGTTGGTCACTATTGTTTTTTTTTGTTGGTGCGACCTGCCTCTGAAAAGTGTCAACATTTTGTTTATTCTGCATTTGGAGTCACGGCTCATAAGGATTAGACTGTACTGGAGTAGTCCGGACGGCTTTGGGCCAAGCAGTTATTCATGTAGTTGCCAGTAATGGCTTGAGAATGGAATATTTTTCAAGCTTTTTTTTTTTTTTTTCAAATCTTTAACATAAACTATCATTAACATACGAGTATCATGTACCATATACATCTTGTGAATATTCTATGACAACTTTTCTCTCTCAATAGCCATCTCTAAATCATACGTCTCCCTCAAATTGTCGAACCACTAGACCCTTCTCCTGTAAGAAATCCTTGACCTGTTTTACAGTGTACTCTCCTCTGTGGAACATGCCCGCACCAAGAGCGGCATCCGTAGTGGTCTTCTCAAACACCTCCTCAAAGTGGCCCGGGTTTCCAGCACCGCTCGACGCAATGACGGGAATCTTGACGGCCTTCTTGACCTGCTTGATGAGCTCAAGGTCGAAACCGCTGTTCGTGCCGTCCTTGTCAATGCAGTTGAGCAGAATCTCGCCGGCGCCCATGGCCTCGACGGCCTGCGTGAGCTCCACAACGTCCATGTCGCGGGTCTCGCGGCCGCCCTTGATGGTGCAGGCGTACCAGCAAAAGGCCTCGCCCTTGGGGCCGGGGAACTTGGTGTTGATGATGGCGTGGCGGGTGGCGTCGAGCTTGGGGACGTATACGCGCTTGGGGTCGATGCTGACGACGACGGCTTGTCTGCCGTAGGCGCGGGAGATTTGCTCAATGGCCGTGTTGCCGAAGAGCTTCTTGCCGAGGGAGTAATATTCTTCGGCGGCGAGTACGGCATCGGAGCCGATGGAGACCTTGTCGGCGCCGGACTTGAAGTACATGGTGGCGATGTCCAGGGCCGAGACCTTGGTGCCGTCGGTGTCGACGGTGTCGCGGATTCCACCACCGATGGTGAGCGGTACGAAGACAGTCTGTGAGGTCTGTCGGAGAACCTCCAGCATGGGGAGATCGGCGAGAGGGCAGTCGCGGAAGGAGGTGATGTTGAGGAAGGTGACTTCATCGGCGCCGGATTCGTAGTACTTCTTAGCCATCTCAACGGGCTTGCCCAAGTTCCGGACATTGCGGTCGGCACCCTTTTCACGGACATCGTACTGGTCACCCTTTGTGACGACCAGATCGCCCTGGTCATTTGTTCGGACGTCAAGACAGGCAATGAGTCGGCGAGTGAGACCGTCCTTGAGCTCGGTTGACGCCGCGCCGGATGGCATGGCGGCTCCGAGGTTTTGCGCTCCGGAGCCGGTCAAAAAGGCCCGAATCGTTCGGAGGCCAGCAACGCCTGACTTTTCTGGGTGGAATTGGGTGGCATAGATGTTGCCCTTTGCAATGGCGCCGACAAAAGTCTCGTTTCCGTAGGTTCCCGTCGCAACTGTCCAGCCCTGGGCCTCGAAGTCGGCCTTGTTGTAGGGGCACTTGTAAGTGTGGACATAGTAGTATTTTGAGTCTGGGCTCAGGTCGTACATGACCTTGCCCCCAGTGTTGGCGTTGTTCCATCCAATGTGCGGTACTGACTTGTCAGAGTCGTCAAACTTTGTGAGTTTGGAAGAAACTAGGCCGAGTCCGGGAACCTCAGGATCCTCTTCTGAACCTTCAAAGAGGGCTTGAAGGCCGACACAGATGCCCATGAATGGTTTGCCGGCTTCAATGTGCTTTTTAATGGCGGGTAAGTAGCCCGCCTGGCCAAGCTGGGTCATACAGTGGCCGAAGTGGCCGACGCCAGGCAGAATGAGTTTCTGTCAGGAATAGATAGGTGAGTAAAGCGGCCCAATATCTGAGACTGGGTTTAACGGGCCATCCAAACAAACCTCTGCCCGGGGCACATCTTCGGGAGATCTGATCCAGTCAACCTCGTAGCCCAGCTTCTCAATGGCATTAACCAGACTGCGGATATTGCCGGCAACGTAATCCAGGAGGTGAACCGTGGGCATCTTGCCCGCTGCTGTTTTGCAAAAAAATGTTCCGCGGGGTTCTGGCAATAAGTGAGATGCGGGCAGTCGAAGAGATCAGGACCGTTGATTTCGTATACGAGGAATGAGACACCGCACTGGATTGATGCTGAAACTCCAAGTTTGGCAAGATTTTTAGTTGATATACTCCTCTCTTGCAATTTGTGAGTCAAGCAGGAGTCTGAATCGAAGAGTCAACCCACGATGGAGTGAGCCTCGAATTTCTTATCGTAGCCCTGATAACGGCACTTGAGAGCGATAGCGGGGTCTAGTCTTGATCGGTCGCGCGCTAAGCCAGAAACGGGCGGCGTAGGGTCGTATTGGACTTGTCAAGCTTCAGCCCGCCAAAGCTATTCCTGCATCTGCAAAAGCTCTTTTTGCTCTACGTACTGGAGGCTCTGGCTGGAGGCTCGGCTTAATTCACGCGTTTTGTGGATTTCAATTGAAGTCCGAAGCCAGACAAGGAACTTGTTCAATCTATCTAATATCAGACGCAACATTCGATTTTCCAGCCGCATTATTCCATGGCAAGGGTACATGTGCGCTGTATCCACCATGGCAACCGCAGCGTCAACCTCAGAACCATTGGCAGCAAAAACAACGGTGTCTCCATGGCTAGACGAGGAACCTGGAGCTTTGCACGTCGACAAGGTCTTGGAACAAGTCTCACAGGATGACCAGGACGAGTGGGAATACGAATACTCCACGACTGAGACGGAAGTAAGATCTCATGCTACTACACAATGAGGATTTCACATTGCGATGCTAAATCATTCTGCTCTTTAGGTCTACTATCTAACGCTTGATCTATCGTATCCCGAGTTCAAAGAGCGCCCAGCAAAGGCCCACCATCACAGTCGTGGAGGATATTACAAGAATTGGTCCGATCAGTACGCGGATAACAATAACGCAGACGTCAAGCACGATAAACAAGTTGTTGGTCTACATGATTCAGGTCATAACGAGGATAACAATGATGAAGACGACGGCCAGAGCAATAATAGGGCCCCGCAACCTGAAGAAGAAATTCAAGAAGAGGATGCTCCAGGGGAAGAGGAGGAAAATGAAGAGGACGCCAATATAGATCCTCGTCTAAGAGCAGTCAGCAACCCTACGAAAGTTGCGAAGCCAGTGGCGAAAGACAAAGGGAAAGGGAAAGAGAGAGAAGATGCGGCTATGAAAGAGGCGGCTGAGCCAACAACAGATGACAAAGACTCTAGCGAACCTCTGGAAGAGATCCAGATACTGGAACTCCACTCTCGCAACCCGATTATATCCTATAGAGGCCGAGTATTTGAGGGTCAGTGGGCAGAAGTAATTGGAACAGAGGCAATCTTGGCAGATCGCGAGGCCAAAAATGCCACTCATCTACCCGCCCTTCGCCATCTTCCTGGCGGTGTAGATATGCTTGGGGCCAGCTCCTCCCGTATCCTGACTACTGAAAAGATTTTAAAGTCCAAAGTGGCGCAAAAGGATTCGTTAAAGGATATTCGCGAGGAGTGGAACATTCGCATTCCCCCTGGGAAAGATAGAACGGGCGAGAGGGCGCAACAGCTGCGCTTCCTGGAGAATCTCATCGCCCTCAAGAAGAAACGGGGGGACGAAGATGAAGTTACCGTTTATGCGGTGGATGGCGCCGGAAAGGACTTTGATGACAGAAAGGGGCCTGATTTCAAACCTAGGAGGAAAAAGCCTAGTCTTGGTGTGGAACAAAGTAATGGTGCCGGCCAGAGCGACAGGGGGGAACATCGATATACAAGACGAAATCAGGGCCGCCGAGCAGGCAGACGAAAGAGAGCTCCTGTGATCAGAGGCATATCGGCGGCAACAGACAAGGGCATTGTCCCCGCTCCCGACTCAACTACGCTATCTACGCCCACGCCGGGCCATTGGGATGAACTCTTGGGAATACAAGGAGACGAAGATGACAATAATAATGACAGCCTGAGTGACATCGATGAGGACAGCGACGTACCGACAAGAATGCGTGCTGGTTATGACGACGAAGATGACGATGACGATGAAGACGAGGATGACGATGACGATGAAGAGGATGGGGATGTGATGATGCTTGGCTAGGGTTGATACGGGGAGCATCTACTTTTGCGCGCTAACAGACTTAAAAAATCAATACCCACTACAGTTAACCTACGCAAGTTCATCCAATCTCAACAAGCGACTAAGAATTCGTTGTCCGCATCACATATGATAGGGAAGATACCCCTGAGGTATTCGACATGATGCTTCAACAGGTTTACTGACAACAATACGAAAAGAAATAGCAAAAAAAAGAAGCAAAAAAAGAAAAAACATACAACAGCCGGTGTTCGCTGATGGTCACCCACTCAACTACTAATCTGCCTCTCATTAGCTTGACTCTGGGAGAGCGGACGGGATCCCGTATATTCTAATGGATATGGTCGTATGTGGTAGTAATGCCTGCCAGATGCTCTTATGAAAACAACCACACTTGTTTGAGAAATTAAGCAAAAAATTAAAAACATACAACAGCCGGTGTTCGCTGATGGTCACCCACTCAACTACTAATCTGCCTCTCATTAGCTTGACTCTGGGAGAGCGGACGGGGTTTCCACCATGATCTTGAACCTGAACCGAGGTTTAGCCATTTCCGCGCCGTCAAGTGCACACCGTTTTGTGTCCGTTTCCCCTGGGCGCGTGCATCGTACCGCTTGTATTACATAATGTAGGACCTACTACTACTACTAATCTACTCTACGGGCACCCCACCCCATACAAAGAAGTACGCGCCCTCTCATTAATATTAATGCTGGCGGTTATAAGTCACTTTTCAACAGGATCCTGCTTCGGACCAGAGAGAATCTAGAAATCCAATCATGGCTCTCCAATATTTCATTATAAGCTCCGCCCCGCTACCCTCTCTCCTCTTTCTGTTTTCTGCTTTTCCACTCTTCAGATATCCAAATCAGACACAAAGTCACCACAGCGATTCACCTTGTTCCTGGACATCAAAAATCCACCATGGCATCTACATTTTTCCAACAGGGATTACATAAAGCAGGAAACCACAAGTTCCCCATCAAGCTAACTCGTGCACGACAAGGGGTTGACGAAGAAGAACGTCGTGAATTTGGCAAAAATGCGATCGAGAAATACAACATCAAGCCAATTAGCCCAGAAGACTTTCTTGGAGGTGACACGAAACGTAAACTCGAACTGGTATGGGGAGATTGGCTGAAGTGGGTTGCTTTTACAGTTGACTAGCGGCGTCCGTCCATTTGCTGATTCGCATAACTTAGGTACGCAAAGGACATTGAGGCTCACCCGGAAAAGACATGGGTCCAGTTTTGTCAGTGGCAAACCGCAGCAATAACCTGCTTCAGATCCTTTTTGTCAATGTATATTGAGTTTTCACGCATTTGGCGACCAACTCTTGGACCAGAAGAATGGGCACTCACGAACACTATCACTTGGGCGGGAACCATCGAAGACGTTTGGGCAAGACTTGTTAGAAAAGCGGATATGGAAGTATTACAGCCTTTGAGGAAGGAAACAGTTGAGAAAACTGGGCAATGGCCTCGACACCTTGAGCTCAGATACTCATCTCGAGATAAAGAGAAACACAGAAGCCCTGCTCATCTGGTTGCAAAAGTAAGTCTGCCCCTCTCTTACTTCCTTTATCTTGGTTGTAGTCTAGCACTAACTTATATATATTAGTGGATACCAGAGCTTGCCAGAGAACATGGTATCTCACTGAAACAAGGGTTTGACAAAAAAGAGACTAGTACTGAGGATATCCTTACGATATTAGACGTTCTTTGGACGAGAGCCAAAGATATCGACTGTACACCCGACGTTCGAGTTGCTTTTCACTGTTCCATCCTTCTAGCTGCAATTGGCGGCTGGAGGCCAGGATGTCTGGTCGATATCAAGTATAAGCAAGTTCAGCTAGCCTGGGTACGGCATATGGACAAAACTCATTTGGTTGCTACTATCACTATCAACCAAAATAAAACGGACCCGAACCAGATTGAAAGGACACAGCGTAAAACGTAAGCAATGTCCTATCTTCTTC
Organism: Trichoderma sp. CBMAI-0020; assembly: GCA_030708095.1. Classification (NCBI taxonomy): domain Eukaryota; kingdom Fungi; phylum Ascomycota; class Sordariomycetes; order Hypocreales; family Hypocreaceae; genus Trichoderma; species Trichoderma sp. CBMAI-0020. The sequence continues at coordinate 4,545,660 of JAJNCI010000001.1, forward strand.
AAACAAACCATCAACCAAAACGTCCAGCTCTAACTAACAGGCGCCTTTAGAGTGCGATTTTCTATTACTACTGTGCCTTGCAGCCAGATATGCCTTGTGTCTTTCCTAGTGGCGAGAGCTCTTGCGGATAACGCATTCGAGGCCGAATTTATGTCGCCAGATCAAATCCTTCACCCCAAGCCGCTTGAACACGGAGTTGACTTTGTTCCATTAATATGGAAGCCAGAGAAACAAGAAAAAGACGCCATTATTCCAATTTCTTATAATACTTATAATCGGCTATGGAGTCGAACTTGCTTTGTTGCTGGCCTTCGCGATGGAGATAAAATGCGGCCTTATGCTATGAGAGTAGGCGCCGGTAACCGACTGGATGGTGAGTTTAAAAGCTTAGGACTCGGCACTGCTCTAACTAGATATGATGATAGGAAATTTAACGCCCGCTATCCGAAATTACATATTGGATCACTCGACGGAAGTCCATGAAAAAAGCTACTTGCCGGTACATATGAAGCATGACATACACGCAATAGCATTCCCAGGCATGACTGGAATGAACTCTGTTCTCATATCGTCACAAAGTAGCGCTCTCCTCAGGCGAGATCAAAACGCACCAATATATATTACGCAGGATGATCTAGATAAGTGGGAGAAGCGCAATGATATGACAAGCTTCAGAACACAATACAAGGAAGCAAAGAAAGAAGACCCCCACTCCGCGAAGAATATTAAAGCGCGAATAAAGTATCTTCTCGACTACCTTGAGAAACTACAATTAATGTTGACAAGACAAACTTATTTCAAGGAAGCTGATAGGCTGAGGGCCCAAGGACGGAGCACAGAACATCTGGGCGACAGAAATGCCACTGACCCACGAAGAAATAGACCCGTCGTTGATGCTCTCGCCGCATCCCACATTGGAGTTATACTTCAAAAGACTTCTGATCCTCAAATGACTATAAACAAAGTTACAGCATATCTTAAGAGGAAGTCTGAGAAAGAAATTCTCAGCGATAGCTTTGAACCTGAACCTCATCTTCTAGCTGATCTCGATCTTAAATCATCCAACGAAAGTCGGTGCTTATTATGCGACTATCCATACTCCAATATCTCGAGTCTTACGCGACATGTTCGTAAGAAACACGAATTCTCAAAACCTTTCAATTGCCCTGAATGCCTCCGAAATGGAACCGTTCACAAAGTCAGTGGTACACCATCGGCTTGGAGTAATCATGTCAAGCAATTCCATGGCAAGAATCATACGCCTAACCTCTGGTCAGAATCAGAGAAGCCAGCATACTGTCCAATCTGTCAAGAAAGCTATACTGTGAGAGGGTTCAGCTCCCATTACAACCGCCATCAGAGGACTCTTGAATTGCCGTATGACTGTCAGGAGTGCCTGAGGGGCGGAATTCCCAATGGAACGCATATCAAAACCCTGGATGATTGGGTATTACACGTTCGACACGTTCACAATGGAGGGCATGTGCATGGAGCCATCTTGAAGACTGATATGTGCAAGAAAAGAACTCAAGATGACGAGAGAACTCAAGAAGACGAGAATTCTAGCGGGAAAAGGATCAAACTGACATCATACCAGAGCAATTCTAGAGTTGGTTCTAACAGTGACCTTTCTTCGTATGAATGGGAAATGTCTGAGGGTGCGGGCTTTCGTGGGGATGAAGAGTTTGGGGTATAGGGCAGAGAGTGATATGTGGGATAAGCCATTTAAGAAGTGTATCTTATTGTGGAAAGTCCCATCAAGTAGAATGGATAACGCAGTCTTCATTATAGCCACGCCGCTAAAGGCAGGCAATAAGATTGTTCTAGTTTCGCTTTTGAAGTCCTATATGCGCAGTATCTATTTACGGAGATGACCTCGAACGAACAAACATGCTAAGTCTAATCACATGATTAAATCAGGATATCTCATGGGTAGCCAGAAGCGGTTAGACCGGATTTTCACTTACCGCGCTATATAAGGAGGCTGGTTTAGACACTAATTACATACACTAACTAAGATATTATGTTAGCTATGAGGTAAGCAGTTAGCCGGCTTTTAGCCCGTCACCTAAGAAAATGATCCACGTGACTAAAACACTCCTCTTTGGTTAGCATAGTAAGACGAGCTGGCCTTTGCTGCCATGCGCGATTTTTATCATCCCGACAGCTACCTATTTATCACGTTACCTACTACACGCGTTTCATCATGGACAATGCTGCTATCACATCTGGCAAACCAGATATTACATACGATGAAGACGATGGTTATTCAACAACACAACCCCGTTCCTCCTCCCCTGGGTTAGTGAAATAGCCCTCGTGCTGTCCTTGATAATATTGCTCGGTGACTGTTGTCTGCGAAACTGGTTCAGGAGATGACGATACCTTCTAAACGATCTTCTTAGGAAGCGCGTTAAAGGTGAATGATTACAAACTTTATTGGCAGACAGTAGAGTCGAGGTGGTTACATCAACGTATATCCTTGGTGACCTTCAACCTCCTCCTGTCTGTCGCTATTGTTAGTACATTATTCGAAGTTCGGGAACTATGTCTGGGGCGATTATAGTAGAGTCGAGGTTGTTACATCAACGTATACCCTTGGTGACCTTCAATCTCCTCCTATCGCCACCGTTGCCAGTACATCATTTGAAGTAATATTATTGAGAGACGACGAGGAATCTTATTCCGCCCTTATTCCACCCTTATTCATACCCTAGCATAATTTTTTTCAATAGAATGCTGCAAGTTGCTAACGCGCCCCTGTTCTAGAAGCACCGCTACTTTCAAAGATCTTGAAGAAGATAATATAACCAACAATATTCCTGATGTTGACAGCACTGAAAGTGACGATGACGAAGCGACGATTGTTACGGCCAAAAGCGAAAATAATAAAAACGCGCCTTTGATCAAAGGCTCTTATGACGTCTGTAAGATCGCTTGGAGGGATATTCACGGGGGAAGGAAACGGATGAAAGAAATCGAACACACCAAGCTCAACGTTTACATGAACACCTCAGCCAATACAGCAATGTTCACGCTTTCTTCATACGTTACTCTAAAAGGCAGCAGGCGCAAAAGTAATAAGCAACACATCTATTTACTTATGCCTCCTGAGCGGATTCACGCTATAACCGTCTTCTCTAATAGGCGATCCACAGTGTCGGACTTCCCCATTTTTAATACTCATGCACTGCATTTCTCCTTGACACAAAGGCCTGATTGTGTCGGTCCCGAAGATCGCTCTATAGCTTCCAAACGTACAACACAAGAGCAGCTGGCTTTCATGCAAGACCTTGCCATGGCTACCCAGCTTACTTTTTATCTTGCTAGCTCTGATACTGTCGCACGAGGACGGCAAGACTTTGAGCGACTTGCGACAATATTTTCCCTCAAGAATACCAAAAATCGACCATGCAAGGATAAAAAAGTTGGAAATCTCGCCACGCTGTATGCCGGTAAGGGAGGCAAGGTCATTAGTGAGAATGATGATGTTGCGCATGCTGGAGCAAGTCCACCAAGTCCACCTCCGTATACCAACGCTGTTCTCCGTTCTCCATTGGCACGTTCAAGTAAGCATACCTTTTGTTACAATATTCTGGGCGAAGCTGACTGTAGAAGAAAAACGCAGACTCGATCCTGTTGAACGCCCCAAACTCGATATTAATGATGAAAGCCCTCTAATGTTAATGTCTTTACTTCGTGGCATTCACACTCGCCTTGATGATATCGAAAAACAATTTAAAACTCGTCTTGATGATATTGAAAAACAATCCAAAACTCGGCTTGATGATATCGAAAATCAATCCAAAACTCGCCATAATGATCTGAAAAGCCAACTGGAAACTCGCCTTGATGGCATTGAAAATCAATTGGAAGCTCGCTTCAACTCATTAGAGAAGTCTATTGGACAGATCAAAAATACAGAGGAGAACCTAGATACTGTCTATACCCCATGTCGGTATGATTCAACAGAGAGGGATATTCTTCTACAAGCGGTAGATGAAAGGTGTGAAGAGCATTTCGACGCGTTTCAGGTGAAGTCTTACGAGGCAAATGAGGACCTGGAAAGAGAACGTGATGATGGGGTAACTGCAATTAGAGAAGAGGTTAAAGAGGCTACATCAGATCTTCACGACACAGTATCGTCTTTTCGGGAGGTGTTGCAAAATGCAAGCGATGCTCTTAAACAGTTTTCCTAAAACAATTTTCGGTTACAGTTCGTCTAGGACACTATCACAGTGAAACTTCCTCTTTCCATAAATACCTAGTATTCGCCGTTCACTTTGACTGTCTGTGCGATAGGATTAACGCGTGAAAATGCATGCGTACGGTTTCATTCTATTCAATTTGCATTCTATCTAATTACATAAGAGGTAAGTAGATAATGAAACCGACAGATTTACGGGAGAGCGACATTCTATTCTTAATGCAGAAGATCTCAAATGACCATTGCTTGGATTATAGTGGTCAGAATAGCAAAAGCGGTGGTGATTGAGAGAGGCACAACGCGATTCGAAATAGAATCGCTTAGTGCTGGGTCACTGGACTTTCCGGGAGGCTTTGCCCGAGATATTGTTGGATGGATGCTGATAGCTGTGCGGTGCGACGTCGTGGCCGTAGCCGTAGCTTGAGTTGCTGAGGTGACATTCTCTATATTAGCGCCTGGCTGATTCAAAGCTGTGGTCCCTTGGTTGTTACCAAGTGTCTGACTTGTAGTATTTGGGAAGAATATCCCGCTGCTGCCGATCCCGACAGGCAACTTGAAGTCCGAACTTGTGGCCCATAATGCACTGGAGGCTGTGGCCCACAAGTTAGGCGTCGCAGCTGTTATGTTATTCAGAGGAAATCTTTGGGCCACGTTTGTTCTAATGGATCTCTTTTTATCTGTCCATAGTATCCATGGCGGCATTGCCTCTACAGGGCTGAGCTGTAGATCACTGATGCATGACTGCTCCCCTTGCTGTTCTCCGCCGTTGTTGCTTCCAATGGAGACATAGTCATACCCCCCATAAAAAGACAAAGGGATGTCACAAAGAGCCGTGTTTTGACATTGCCTATCGTTTGTTAGAGATCTACATAGGTACCTTTTCGGACACTCAAATACCGACCAGAATACAGTAGCATTGCCATTAGGAACAAAGTTAGGAATTGGCATAAAAGCAATGCGGCGTCTGGTGGTGCATGCAGTTGAATTGTATTTAAAGGAAATGGGTTGGAAGGCAGGTATGGCAAAAGAAACTACTGTTGCCTCACAATCTCCAGCAAATTGGGGAGTACTAGTTCCTAGAGTGTTAATTTAGTGTATAATAGGTGCAGCAACAATATCTACATACACGATAGAGAGTGACGATTGTCCAGCTTCGAGGCTGATCATCTCTGAGAAATTACCTGGCAAACATGATTCAGGGTTAAATGATTCGGTAGCGGATGACAAGGAGATAAGAGAGGCGACGAAGATCAAAAGTCGCAAGAACATCATCTTAATTTTCTGTAGTTAATACGGTGAGGGGCTCAGGTTATGAAGTGGGTAAATCCATTCTTATATGAACGTGAAAAGACACATACTTAAAACTAAACTTTTAATTCCAATTTAAATGTTGAACGTCAATTGCTTCAACATCTCGGCGCTTCTTAGCTTTATTTCTATTTACAGGTAGTGCTTGACTATTTTAGCTGCAGGTAGCTGAAAGACTCAGGTTTGGCGCCTGAGCGTTTCCCTTAGTGCATCGTATTACCTGGTGAAGCATGCAGGTGGTGTTGGCAGACCGAGATGCACGTATCAATTGAGGTTTATGCTCACTCTATATTATGTATGACGCTGCGAGCATTTACTAGGTATCCGATGGTCTATCTTTAATACAAAAATTTGGTGCGTATCTTGATCCAGTTTGTACTATTGTTACAAGATCGACTTGTGGATGAAATGAATCACGCATTCCCTGCCAGATAATGAACTAAGTAGGTAGGTAGTTTGCAATATTCTAATTTCCGTCACGAGAGACAATGTAAATCATTAGAAAAACTTTAGAAAGATTGGATTATATACATATAATACCTCAAAGAATAGCCAATGGATACATATATGTAGCATGCGTATTACAAACATTCTGGCGCGATATGAACCATCTTCTTTCTTTTCATATCCCTCATTCCTCCTTCTTGAGTAGATAGTCGTCTTTTATTTGTGGTAGTGACTGGAGCTTCCTCTAACGCTCCGGTCTCCCACGCATTATGTAAAATCCGTAGTGCATCAAGTCTGAGTGATTCAGGACTGTTATCGGACTTGCTCCCAGACGTTGCAGCGTCGCCCCACATCCGTCTACTGGCAACTTTGATCACGATCGGTCCACAACTACTGTCATCGTCTTGTTGAATGCCGCTCTAACTATGTTAGACTAGTTTCGGCAGGAAAAGAGAAACAATGCTGGCCAAAGACTTACCTTTTCCACGTATTTTAACTGCGGGAATGCTTTCGTACATGCTTTCTGCTGCAACGTTAGCTAGGTACGCACAGCTCACGGGTGTTTAGATGCTTATGATCATGGGCACAAACTTTAATATCGGGATTCTCTTCGCCGTCAAGTGCATTAGTATAAGAATCATAGTGATATATATAACCTTCGTTTGTATTGATTTCAAGAAGGCTGAAATGGTTCTCTCGCTGAAAAAGCGGGAAAAAATAAATGTGCTGCTCTTGCTTTGCTTTAAGCTTCCATTTCTTGATTGCATCCGCGGCTGTCTTCAAAGAATCTGGCTGGAGCAAATTTTCATTATGAGTGGGAATCGACCAACCAACACGGACAAAGGGCTGTTTGAGAGACAAATGCATGCACACTAGAATAAGATCATTGTTCAGCCATTGTGTTGGACCAAGCTTATCGACTGCTTTCGCCTCAAAGACATAGTTGGTGTCTTTGGTGACCAGTTGGTGGCCGGTCATAGATCGCTGAAGTTTATAACGAAACTCCCCAAGTTCCATGTTAAGACATTCTCGCAAGGATTTGCAGCCTGTATATCGAAAACCATTGTCTCGCAGTTGTTGACAGAAAGTCGGCTCGCTAACACCGCCTTCTTCAAATAATAAGTCCACTTGGTTTCCGAGAAGCGATAGTATTAAACATTTCCTCGAGTCTTTTTTTAATTGCTGGATCAGACGCTCTAAGTATGGCGCCTTCGCCTTAGCAAGCCTCCTACCTCTAGGTCAATATCGCTCATTAATAGTATTTCTCTTTGCCACACACCATGGATTTTTAAGAAGTATTCCCCGACCAAATGCATCTATTATTCGACGCCACTTTCGACCGCGTGTTAGGTGCGTATTGAGTTGCTTCCTGCGTCGGTCCCAATCTCCTTTTTTTACACCTGTCACTGGCTTGGGACCCAGTACAATGCTGGACACCTCTAATTTAGCCATTGCAAGCTGTTTGTCGGGGTTCAATTGCACAATTTTCTCCACCTGACGTCTGTGCCAGTTCTCAAACCCAACTGCTGCTAAGGCATAGTAGATTGTGCCTCGTTGGCGGTCGCTGTACCCTTTTTCAACAAGAGAGAGCCATTCTGGGCCATTTGGAAAGCTCGTATTGTTATCGCCCAAACTGTCAAGCAGAGCGGCAATATTTTCAGGCTTCTGGGCAGGTAACTCAGCTGCGCCTATCCTACGAAGCTGATCTCGAGCATCATCGATGAAGTCATCAATCGTTTGCTCTCGCAGATATGCCAACTCATCCTCACCCGCATCTGAATCATCATCGCCCGGGTTTTCGCTCTTTAAGAATAAAGAAGCCGTGGTGGTATCCTGAGTAGAAATTGAGCCCATATCGTTTGTCGGTTTCAGTTGGGAAGCAGTCTCTTCTTTCTCGATCTTTGCATTATTAAAAATGGATTTAATGCTCGGGCTTATGTTGAGTTTTTTCTTCCCCGCTGATTTACTAGGTTCTGGTGTGACGCTGTTGTTCGGCGAGCTTGCGTCGAAATCCCATACGTCAGGTTCGTACTCGTCATCTTCCCCTTTCTCCGGCATAATTGAACCAGGACGGTACAGCTCATAACAGATTTCGTAGAATTTGCGACCGAAGGCCAAGATATATTCACGATGGTCAGCAGATTGGTCGTTTAGGATCGAAGATAAGCCTGTGATAATGCGCTCATCCAGACTTTTAGCACCAGTGACTTTGAGTTCAATTATATTACTCAAAATGTTGGAGAGCTTTTCCATTGTCGTAGCATCGACGGTTCTGACTTTGACACCATCAAAATAGACAGATGGGTTTCTGTGATTATCGCTCATTTTACCGTAGATCGAAGAGTAAATTAAGGAAACTGCGATGTGAAATTCTGCAAGAGGTGCTTGCTATTAATCACAAGAATGTTCCCGATTCTTAATAGTAATACTTAACTTTTATTACCAGGAATAACTTATACACTTAATTCTAATTGCTTATTGCCAGTAATACTTAACTTTAATTACCAGCAACAGCTCCTGCACTTAATTCTAGTTGCTTATTACTGGTAATACTTAATTTTTATTACCAGCAATAGCTCCTGCACTTAATTCTAGTTGCTTATTACTAGTAATACTTAATTTTTATTACCAGCAGTTGCTCATTACCAGTAATACTTAACTTTTATTACCAGTAATAACTCCTACACTCAATTCTGATTACTTATTACTAGTAATACCTAATTTTGATTACCAGTAACAATCATTTCTAAAACCCAGCTACCAGCAACACCCTACACGTCCCTGCCGTAGGGCCTACTAAATTTAGTTATGATGCCAGTAGCGCCCACTATATTTAGCTACTGTAGCGCCCACCATTTAATTAGTACATGTCTCGTTGCCAGTAACGCCCGCTACGTTAAGTTTTAGTTACCAGCACTTTGCTCTTCGTGATAGCCATCATGCGGTTCATTCATGATTGAGATAATGTTGGAACTTGAAAGAGGTCGTGTGGTATTCGGTGTAGAGAGAACTAATCTTTGTCTTCAAAATAAGTTTTTGCCATTTGTCCAGCCCAAGCTTTTCCCTTTAATCTGCATGGTGAACACCCTGAAGCTGACATACATCTAGTGTATGGCAGGTTGTAAATCCTTGGAGAAGAGCAGCTACGTGTGTAATCATTGCGCATAAAATGGCGACATGAAAGAGTTGATGTGAGCTTCCCCAGATATCAAACCTGCCTGGTGCTAAACGCTCTGGGAATCGGAACTGGGAATGAACTTAGTGAGATAGAATCTTGAGGTAAGCCTGCTGAACATACCGCATATAGGCTAACTCCGGTGCCATAAAAGGTAAGTTCAAGTAGATACCATTTTATTCCTGAATACTGAAGCATGTACTCAAGCCCATATCGCTGGACCCCATGTAATAAAGGTATGAATGACGAAGCACCAAAAATGACAAAGGCGCCTACCTTTACTTTCCGCCAGCGCGGCGTTTGAAGTAAAGGATCCGAAATGAAATGGCCAGTGATAGTGCCTGCAGTGAGAATCTAGAGCTAACATTAGCATTTTTTCCCTTAGCAGTGTAATTAGGTAAAGAAACTAACAATCGCCCAGTGCAGCTTTTGTAAGCTTGGATCACAAAAGAATATGTAATATACACCAGAAGAAATTGTGCCCACGGTTATAATGACAATGCCAAGCAGATCCATTCCAAGCCAGAATAGCTCTATGCGATGTGAGTGTGGCTGCATTAAGTGATAAAGTGCACTTAAAACTAAGCAGGTCTCTGCACACCAAAAATAAATCTCAAACATCAGATAGTCCATAAAAGAAACACCAAGAAATTGAGGCTTAGAGAAGAAGTGTAGCAATGCAGGTGTAAGAAGCGGCACAAGTAAGGCGCCAACTAAATGAGTGTATATGTTGCATGTTTCATTATGCAGAAATGTCAGGCTCGTAAAGACCGCTAGGTAGTCTGGATTCTCTGGTCTATAACCTGTGAGGATATATTTGTTGTCAAACTGCCAATTCGAAATCTCTTGGCACGTAACGGTGTGCGACTCATTGGTCTTTGGTTCATCTATATGGTCGTCCATACTGCTGGATTTAGGCTTCGGCGTTTGCTGTTTCTTGAGTTCTGCTCTCAGTACGATTCGTAGGTATCGCTAAGGAATGCAATTGGAAGGCCAAGCTCGCCAGTGTGAACATACATATATGCATATGACTGCACACAAACAAATACACCACCCCACCGTTGCTGTCTCAGCTTCAGGATGGGAGGTCGGCTGTGCCATCTATGGGTGATGATGATTCGCTCGTTGGTTCAGTCCCCCGAATCCCCTGCAATGGCTTTTTAAAGTATCTAGCCTAAATATAGGACATTACTCACATTCGTTTCTGGCCCATTCATAGGACAAGGGATGTTAAGTGATCAACGTCTCCAGCGCTTATTAGCTGCAGTAGTCGCTTTGAGATACGTGTAGGTGGCGCTTAGCGATGGTGACTGCATCTTTCCAAGCATAATTCTTTAAGTGGCTCTTCGTTTATATGGTTGCTTTTCCCTCTGAATGAGAGATGATGCTATTATCTTCAGTTACTACTTCTATAAACATTTTTGCAACTTGTCATCAGTTATCAAGCACACTGCCATATTAGTAGCTACAAAACAGCATTATGGCTTACTACATTCCAGAATTTGATCATATCCTTACACAGCTTGGATATGACTATAATTCTTCCGAACTCATTCGTTTTCTAGCATTTAAAAATACTCTAAGCTCATTTGTTGAGGAATATGTATCCCCTAGTGGGAGAAACGGAAGTGAGCTGAATGACTGGCGAACTCAGAGCGCAGAGTTTACGCAAATGGCAGAAGCATTCCTCAACGAACATCAAAAGGGTGTTCTTTTCTGGCCAGATGATAATGAGCATCTTTTTGCAAACAGGCTCAAATACACTACCAATTACAAACAGTAAGATAGGTGTTCAGCGACTTAGGATACGCGCTAACGTATGTCAGGATCCTGTGCTTGATGGCACAGCTGTTCTATCGGCGTAGTACCTTGGAGAGAAGTGGAATATCCCACGAGATGGACTTCATCCCCAATCCAACTCAGTACGCAGACCGGCCGCCTTCTTCGCAGGGTGCAGAGCAACACGTGCCTTCGAAAGACATAAAAGTTCGGTATAATGTATTCTACGAAGATGAGGCGGGCGTGATGAACTGCTCTGACTGGTCTCCTGAGCCAGGCTTTCTGCTGGAGTCTCTTGATGAACTCTTGTGCCAGCTTCCAGGAGGTCAAAGCGGCATGGGCATCAAGTTTATACTCGGTGGACTTGGATTTCGGGTGACCCGATCAGTTTTCGACGATATAGACTTGGAGAGAGTAATGCATGAGTTTGATCGTTGGGTTTCTAAGTGCACAGCGGACTTTGACGATGATATGTCGGTTGAGGATACGATGATTACGGTTGACATTTTTCTTAACGAGAACAAGCCGACTCCTTTCTGGATCTTTTCATGCGAGTAACTTGAGCTTAATATAAGTTTGCGTTGAGTAGCTTTATCACAGATATATCGAAAAAAAAAAAAATGGAAGCGCGAAGTCGATTTGAGTCTCGGATAGATATAAAATACCTAGCATGGGTAATCTTTGTCAGTGATGTAAAAGCTTCACCGCATTTGGTCTGTACGCCTCAGACAAAGCGGCAAGTTGCTTCCACTCCTTCTCATTCTACATCAGCAAGTGCAACAGCACGCTCTGCAGAGATTCCCCGACCAGCTCCCGTGAAGATTATATGTTTCGCGCATACGAGTTCTCTATAGCGTAGTAGGCGGAGATTGAAAGCTGAAATGAGCAGCGATGGCAAAGGCGATACCCTAAAGTTCAAGGGGGATTAAAAATTGTTCTTTCAATGTCTGAAAGCGATAACTAACTGAGTAATTGCAGCATGAATAGCCTTCTATTTTCGTAGGTAATGCAAGGGCAGCATGCAGTAAGAAGACAGAGCTTCCCAGGGCTCCAGCAGTCGAAAAGTGACTAGCCCAAGCTGCGTTGTTGTTGAACTGAGAAGTAGTCATAATAGTTAGTGGTGCCTTGGCTCTTGTCGTGTAAATTCGTTACATGAGTACGGTTTACGAACTCCCCAATCACCTACTCCGAGTAACCGCCAGCAGACAATGCATAAATGCTTCAGCGAGCTATTTCTGAAGTTACCGGACTTAAGCATCATTTAGAAAAGGAGGGGAAAGCGGGATGCCGGATTTTGGACATTCTAAGCGCTGCATTCATCATTGAAGATTGAAGAAGGGGGGTATTGCGTGCTACGGGAAACACCACGGGCCTGCCATTTTAAAATTGTAAGTGATAGGCAGCAGTGTCTTATGCACCCCCTAGGGGTAAGAGAGTCAATATTAACCCCTGGTGTATAAGTTATGGAGCGTTGCTGGCGTTAAATGATACAGATCTTCAGTGGCTGCGCCATTCATACCTATTGTAGATAGTGCTTTAGTATTGGAGACTCCGTTAATGATCCCGCAAAATTATCACAGGGCAAGAACACGGAATCTGCCCGTCAATGCTTACAAACGTCCAAACTTTTTGACAACCAAGCCGAAACAGGGAATAGAATTACACAACTTGCGCAAATCTCTGCGCTATCTACCAACAGTGCTCGTATTATACCACCGGCGAACCCATTAGGAAATTAGACCGGAGCCGACCCTCCATAAGGTAGAGTTAATTGGGGACACTACAGCATGAATCAGACCACTTTGACAAAAATTTTCTAGGCAAGTGTTTACGTGTGTGTTTCGACCAACAACAGATAATAGTGCTCTGCGTCGACCAACATCACTCGGTCAAGAAGATATAAGTGGCCAGGCCAGTCAAATAAGTGGTGCTGAATGCTGCTAGAGCAGCGCTAAGTTCACCTTAGCCAGGGCGAGCCGTTCCGTCGGGTACGATCTTGACTTGATATAGTAAGGATCGGCATGTACCCTGCATTGTTGTCTCGTCTCGTGCTTATCCCCGGGGGCTCCGCAAATGGGAGAACCATTGGATGCCTACAGTAGCAGCTCCATGCCTACTGTAGGACTCCCTGCCAGGCCGCTCGGTACCTGGCCAAGCTTGGCGCTATATTCTAACGGTTACATCGCTTGAAATTGTTGAACTATGCGCTATATTCTTCTCCGTACGAAGCCGTACTGCTTTAAATAAAATTTCCATCCATTGATCTCGTGGTTAAAAAAAAAAAACCAGTGACTGCAAAAAAGATGTAACAAACGGGTTTACCCAAGCTGTTTTACCTGCGTCGCTTCCGCCTCCTCATCTGCCTGACCCTGCATGACAGTCTTCCCCTCCTTTGCCGTTTCTATAAGAATACTTTCCATTCTTGCTTGCAATGGTAGGATCCCTTGGTTTCCCTCCACCAGAACCAGCTGCTTCCTAGCTTGTACCTTCTCCACCGCAACCAAAGGAGCCTGAAAACATGAGTCTAACTTCAATGGAGTCCAAACGTAGGCAGACTTACCAGGTATTGTAAAGATATCACATCAGTAGCCAGCCTCTTGATCTTATGTTGTAGAGCATCCAATTCGGTCTTCACCTGTTCGCTCTCATTTTGAAGTTTCATAATCTGAGCTTTGAGTTGCTTATTATGCTCCATTTGCTTTTCCAACAATTGTAATTCGTCTGACTTGAGAAACTGAGACGCCATGTTGCTTGTTTGAGTGATCTATCTTACTACGATTGGCGAATTCTAACACGTATTTATAGCGAAATCAACGAGTAATACTGCATAGCGGTGGATAGTTTTAATTCGGTTTAAATCTATGTCTGTTGTCCTACTGCTAGAATTGACCAATCTACACGCGATTTCCACCTGCCGTGCTTCATGCGCGTATCACCGACCCTTTTCGGACGCTTCGTCTTCATACGCGCTCCGACGCTTGTTGATTTGCAGTAGTGTCGTCACCGGAACCCACAACCCGTGCAATCTCTGCGCCCTGTTCGTCACATGTTGCCGCCAACGGGGAGGGAAGTTGTAGTGGAGAGGGCGTCTGAATATCTTGTGAAGCGACTAGTGAACCAGCCGGGTTGACTGGAGGATGCGGCCTGTACTCAAGGCGAGGACTCTCCGACAGGTGCAAGGTGACATGGTTTGTCAACACGTCAAGTTGCACATCAGTTCGAATAGTAGTCCAGGGGGCTGATCCTATCAGCAATGGGTGGGGGAAGAATGCCATTGATATGCGACTAATTGAAGTCGTATCAACGATCTTCGACTCTATGGGGTCGATGTCGCACGAGGGGAAAAGAGGAAACCAGGAGTGTATTTCACCATTATGATCGGTGAATGAGTTGAGATATTCTGAACAATCGTTAATCAGATCATAACATTCTAGAATGACATCGATTCCCTGCACGCCTAAGCGACGGCCGTCAAGAACGCTGCATATGATTGGAGCCATATTGAACGGAGAAGAAAAGGTAACAATGCGTGCTGAAGTCCAACATCGCCCTTTCCATTTAGTTATAGCAGACATCGAAGTCCATTCGTCAACGCGGTTAACTGACTTAGATTTAGTTGATCTAATTTAATTCTGAGAATGGAAACGCAGGGCTGGCTCTACATGATCTTCAATGAGATGCGCAGCGCCTAGGATAGCTTGGAATCCCTTATAGTTTGAGAATGATACTCCTCTTTTTACCGCCGGAACTTCAGGCCCTGTCGGCCTTTTTGGATGGTGCGGAGATGGTCACTCCCTTGAGACTAGACAATGGTTCCATACTTCGTCGTGGAGATTCCAAATTTGTATTACAGCCTATGACAGCAACGAAGCATGTCACGTTGCATCTATTTCAAGTAGTTTCGGCGTCTATTTTGAACAATGTTGAATCAGATGTTTTCTTAAATTTAAAACCGATTTTTAATGCTATCACTAGAGTTCCTAGCCGCAGGACTCCCACAAATTTATTTAGTCAACGATTATGAGAGATCCCCTTCCAATTAAGTAATAGCTTGCTACTCTTAGCTAAGGATTGACAATAACATATATAGCTGTAACAGCTTGGCTTGCTTGTAGTTGAAGACTGGTGTTTCTGCTCTACATACATGTACCTTCTTCTTTTGCTACTCTGCATCCAAAAGAAATCTCCCATCACTTCCGAAAACAGAATATGTGTAAGGCTGGCCAAGTTTCTTTCAAGAAGAAGGAAAGTGAGACCCTAGAAGTATTCTAATAGAGTTTAGTTTACCATAACTTTATACGTCTCTTTCTAAAGCGCAGTCCATGGCTTGAAGGCTACCCGCACTGGCTAGACGCTTCCATTATGCGGATACATCTTCTGCAGTTATTGAAAGAACTGAGAGCACCAGAGCTTTATTTAATTTTAGAGGCTAATGCTGACGGCCTCTCTTACTCATGGAAACGCTTTGGAAAGCCTTACAAGACGCAAAACTCTAAGCACTGTCCTAAATATGTGATTGATGAAGCTGTGGTCAACATATATTTAGCATATCTTGCTCAGATGTGTCAAGATAAAGTTTTTTCTGCGGATGGCACACCTATGACTCGTGAAGTTCGCCGTGTCTTATGCCCGAAAGCATTCCTGGATTACATCGAAAGCCCGAATGCTCGTTCTCTTGAGGAGATTATTAAGACGGCTGATGTGGTTCGCCTTGAGCCTGGACTATGGCAGAATCGGAGCGAGATATTAAAATGGCAAGCTAGTTTGGCTGTTTGGCGCAAGCATGGAAAACAATTTGAACCAATGTTTACACAGGCACACCTGCACAGTAATTTCGATCTGCCTCCAGCTTATTCAGAATAGTTTAACTGCTAGATATCAAGAAAAGGATTAGGATTTAGCTTATTAATTGGCGTAAAAAATATACGGTTATTCTAAAAGAGCAAATGGGAGTTCTTTTTTTTTCTTTTCGCTTGAAGAGCCGACCGGTAGCCAGAAGCCCAGAGCTTCGCCTAAACTTCTCACAAACTAGCAGTGACGTCAAATCGCAAACAAATCACAAAATAACTAAAAATAGATACTGCAACATCTAATGAAGAACAGGATTTCTTGACGTCAAACTATGTAATTACTGAACACATATATATTTAATTATGGCAACAGAGCTAGTAATTGACCTGCCCCCGGCTCTCGTCCCCACTACTGCCTTAGCTCTATGCTTCGCTTTGTACTTCCAAGTAATCTAGGTTTCCCAACGTCTGGCCTATCAATGCTTGCGTAAAATACTTGAGAGTCTTCTTGAGATTGGTTATGGTATTCGAGAATTCTTCCATTGCTGTAATGGACTTATTCATGATGTCGGTAACTTTGGAATGAAACTGGTGCATCTGAGCATTCCCAGTCAAGACAGTTTCTTCAAGTCTCGCCAGTCGAGACGACAAACTCATGAGCATCCTGTCACTTGTTAGTATTGGAGCAGAATATCTAAAGTTATTTCGTATTACCATCTGATATCGTCGTTTACCGGACCATAATCCACGGGGTATGTGTAGCCTAAGGCTGGGATCTCTCCGCTGTACAAAGGCATCTCCTGATCAAGAAAAGCCATATTCTCGTCGTATTGAAAACACGGTGCTTGTGGATTTAGTCCACCCATGTCAGTAGGGGAAGGAGAGGTAATGGTGGACGAGTCAAAGTCCAAGCTAGGAATGTCCGAGCTCTCGGCGTTGTCGTTTGCACCAGTTGACATAGTGCCGCGCGATCTTTGCTAATGTTCTTTTCTGTTCAAAATATCTTTCGCAAAAGGGTGTTTTACGAGCTGTTCTCCATGATTAAATGGGATTTCCAGCACGTTAAATACTAGACACTGACGTCTATAAGCGCCGACATATTGGATACTTGGCACAATGCTCCACTTAACACCTGAAAGCCCTGAGAATGTTACAGACAGCGAACAGCTGAGGCGCTTAGTACCCTCTGACACTATCCCATCGCCGGTATTTGTGAAATTGCCGCCAATGAAGGTATAGAAAGGATCATGATCATCTGCCATGTTTGAAGAACAGCCGTTGAAAGTAAATGATTGGGTAGCGAACAAGTCGTTTGTGCGCCAAAAACAGATACGGCGCTGCCGGAGCCCGCTGCACACCATCTTCCTCGAGATCGGGCCGGCGCTTCTTTCAAAAATCGAAAAAGAGAAATGAATGCGGTGTTTTTTCTTAATTTGATCATTAAATTTAAGTTTATGATCGCCTACATGTAGCCTGTGCCGCTACTTACTCAATACAATTCCCTACTTATCAGCGCATCTGGTAAACATTCGGTACCCTACTATCCACAACCAATCCATTGCTGTCAACATACGGACACGCTACACCAAGAGTTCTTATTTGAGGCGTCCCATTCAATCAGCGACTTCTGTTTTCAGGCAAAATGGAAAGCTCTCGCGTTTTGGATATCATGCAACGATTGAGCGTCACTGACGCTAGATCAATGCAACAATCTTTCCCCACGAGCATTGAACTACAAAAATGCTACAAAATGAGGATCAGTCCTATAGAATATTTTTCTAAGACCTTTAGTTATCCCGTTATGTTAACGTCTGTCATGTGCGACACGGGCGGCATCCTCATCAAAGACCGAGCATTGGAGTTTTTTATTCCAGGCTCAATTCGGCCTGGTTCACCTTGGATATGGGTTGTTCCGGGCTTCTCAGAGTCAGTCGCAGATATGGTCTCCGTTCTCACTCTTTGTGGTGTTGTTTGGGATCTGGAAATACTTCGAATTGAGGAAGAATTGGCAATAAATGGTTCTGCCATTGCAAGCAAAGATACTCTGATTGCACTGGGTTCTTGGTATGGGGGAAAAGTACACCCGGCTACTCCTCAGCGTACGGGAGTGACTCTTCATGATATCGTACTCAAGTTTCGCCATTTGGAATCACAGGAGAGCATCAATGCAAAGCACTTCACTATTACGCGCGACTCGACCGGAACCATTAACATCACTGCGTCGCCTAGTGAAAACAACTTGACTAGCGAAAATGGTTTAGAGCGACCATTCAGTATTCTACGAGGTTCCATCAAGACACTTCACGGTAATGAAACTGTGGAATTGATCATCGGAGGCCAGTACGGAATCACAAATAGCGGCATGACACTCATCAAGAATTGTTATGCCAGTCATGTTCAATGCTTCATAAGTGGCTGGTGTGCCAGTCATTTGTACTACAGGCAGGCTCACAATCGTCAAGCCTTTACGTGGAAGGTCCATGAGCAAGACCAAGAGAAGATCCAAGATGAGGTTGATGAATACAATACCAGGGGCTTCGAGTTCTCTTCACCTGGAAACGCTGGCCCCGTGAGCCGCACATTGTATGATGGCGACTCACTTTTAATTGACTATGGCGACTTATATCGGACATTTCTAAAATGGAGCGATTGCGAACTGCTTGATGAATGCCTTTATGAGCGACGTCAGAACGTCCAAGGAATCTCATGGGTAGAGTCTGACGGTCGCATCTTGGACTTCCAAAGTCCATGGGAGATTTGCTTTCGAGGAAACCGTGGAACTTTTGCTAGTGCTGGATCTGATATCCCGAAAAAAAGATGGCGCCGTTTGGCCAACGCCATCGCTGCGAATACACAAAGGCCTAATAAAGATACAATCAGGGGTTTTCGGAGTGTTGTCGGATGGAGATCGTTCAGGCGGGGATGGCAGATGCGTATGTTGAAGGAATCTGGAACTGCTTATCCTGGGCTGAGGGATGCAACACCATGGTCGTGGGTCTTGTAATAGATGATGCGCTACCTATTAGTTAATGAATGATTCTTCTAGCTTTATAATATGCCCAAGAAAGTAATGATTGCATTGCCTGTGAGTAAAAAAAATGCCATGGTCTCCCGTTCTACATCGGGGGGTCTGCCGATGTTATCGGACCGTTGTCGAATATGGGTCGTAAAATGGAAGTGGGCCAGCTCTCACCTTCAGCTAAGGAAGGTGTGCAGGGAACTTGATTCTGGCGATATCTTACGACTTGAACTAAGTTCACACTAAAGGTTCATCACAACTTAGACCCAACATCGACAACTTATCACCAACACCGAGTTTTTACGGGCAAGAAGTGTGGGGCGACCGAGGTCAGCGATGAGAAATGACGCGCCGTTCCGCTAGAACGAGACTAGGTGCACATAGCATGAAGACTGGAGTACATGTAGTAATAGTAGTAGATTGAATGCTGCTAGCTGTGTCTACTGCCCGAATTCGTAGTACGGATCATACAATTTCCTCATCAATCTTCTGTCTCTTCCGTTGCTGGCGCTCTTGCTGGCGCTCCACCCAAGCTGCCCGGGCTTCTAGTTCTCACTACCTGGATGGTTACCTTCAAAGAATAATGGACGTTAGCCTTAAGCCAAAAATGAAGGAAGTGCGACTCACCGTATGTCTCATTGTCAGAATCTCACGAGTCATTTGTTGCATTTGTACTCGCATCATGGTGAGTTGGTGTCTTAGAGCATTGTTTTCTGCCTGTAACCGCATAATGCGGATTTTTGTCGCTTCGTTGCGCCGTATTTGCGCCGCGAGTGAATGATATTGGCCGATCAAATCGATTCGCGAAGCCATGATGAATGTGTGGTCCAAGTTGAAGAATTCACGGCAGGTCCACCCTTTTATTTCTACAGGAATAGTTACGGCCGTTGGAGTCAAGCCATTATGACGGTCTTAAAAATGAAATAAAAATTACTATCAATTCAGAGCTAATGCATATTGGCGCCGAGCATTTCATCAAGCATCACGTTTCAAACTCAGCCAAGTCAGACGCTCCAATGGAAGTTCTGCGCTTCTTAGCGCTGCTCGGCATCTCCAGCTCTCGCTTCCGTTTATATGAAGGTTTTGCGTGTGGCGCTGTTGTTGGACTCTCCGTTGTGTAACCAGGGTACTCTCCACTCAGCGAGAGATTGGTAAGTGGTAGACGGAGCGGGGAGGGTGCTTTGAGCGGGATGTCCGAGGCTGAGGCGTGAATGATGGGTGTGATGTATTCCAAACGGGGATAGTTCTCCAAGTATAGAGCAACGTGAGTTTCTCCTCCTGCAAGTAGTAGATCTGTGCCAATGCTTGTCCATGGGGCCGAATTGGTCACTTCTGGGTGGAGAAGGAACTTCAGCGAGGCGCGAGGAATATCGAGCTTTTCGAGCGTCTGTGGCGGTATACCCCGTGTGTCGCAGACTGAAGGAATTGGCGTCCAATGACGAATTTGTCCATCGTACTCGGTGAAGGACTCTAAGCGAGAAAAACAGTGGTGAAAACGATCTTGATATTCCAAGATGACGTGAACATTTGGCACACCGTGTTTATAAGCGTCATAAACGGCACAGGTAACAGGAGCCATGGCTACAAGATCTCGATTAATCCAGAACTCGAGAAAACAAACAATAAAGTCCATCATGCCTTTGGGTTTTATTTAGGCGTTCTCGTCGACTCTGTCTCAAGAACTATTATTGCGTGGTACTGGATTTAAAAAAGATTTTTTTTTTTTTTTTTTAAATTACGATTTTTGAGTATAAAAAGAAAGCTAGCTAACAAGATCCACCGGAAGTTTCTATATATATTCAGCTGACGAATAGCAGACACCGGCATAGCGCCCATATCAGCGCCAGCCATTCATCCAACATGGTGGTTTGAGGTGTAGAACGGGCTAGAGACACACCGTTGCTAGGTTAGTACGTGACAGTGCACCTGTCAATGGAAATGGATGGACGAAGGAAAGCGTCTTTACGAAAGATTAGAGAAAATGATACGTCAACAATATAAACCACTGGAGCGCTTAGACGAAACTTCAATGTCGATACAGAAGCTATGTGCTGTTTCTAAATATAGTCGTTGTCACTGTCACTGAAGCCGCCACCCTCTTGGAAATCCTGGGAATCCTCCTCCTCTCCATCATTTCTTGGCATAGTATCTCGATATTGTTCAAAGGCGGAACGAATGCGTTGAAAGACCGCTGTGAAACTTTGTTGTTGTTGTTTAATGTAGCTGCGCAGCTTTTCGGCCTGCTGCGTAAGATGTATAATGATCTCATCTCGCTGTTTAAGATCACGATATAGCCCTTCATTCTCTTCTTTTAGCTTAATGTAATAGCCATCCATTTTGTTTGGAACACGTTTATTGCGGTGGTGTATGTGTATGGTGTTGGTTAGACTGTCTTGGTCCCCATGACTTGGCCCTTCTTCAGTGGCAAAGGGAAGAGGGGGTAGTGGTTTCTCATGCAGGGACATATCAGAAGTGTTGTTTTACTTGACAGAACAACAGAAGAGATGAGGTCAGTGGGAGCAGGGAGCCACTATATATACTTGAAGAGAAACAGCTGATGCATTGGATATTAAATTTAATCACGTCTTGTATAAGGCTAGGTACTCATTTAACCTTGATGTTGTGTATGAACGTCCACTACTTCTCTCTCCTGCCCTAAAACCTGCCTTAGGACTGAGCTCACAAACCCCTTCATCATCTCCCTAAGATCCTTCATTGAGACAAAGATCTCTTCAGAGCTAGTAAGCTTACTCATGAGAAATGCGAATGTAGAACTGAATTGATGAATCTGCGAGTTCCCCGTGGACACGGCTGCTTCAATGGAGTCCAGCCGAGATAAGATTGAATGAAGGAGACTGTTCTGGTCAGTGTTATTCAGTTAGATCAAGGAATAAGATTTCTGCTCACCTGATATCGTCGGCTTTGGCGAGTTCATTTGTTGTACTGACCCGGCTGGGCACTGGTAGTGGGGTAAAAGCGCTGGATTGGTCATCCAGAAAAGAGAGGTCGCCTTCATTGAAGTATACTGAGGCATCGAAGTCTAGCAAGGAAGAGCCAGATTGACTGCATGCACTTTCTGCTGTCTTCAGGATCCCGCTCATATGGGGGCTTTCTGAGTTTGCATTCTCGGAGTTGAATTCCATGTTGATGATTAAAGTTCTTAGTGACCGTTGCCAGAAGAGAGAACATTCTCGCCTTAAGTATATGCGATGGAACCTGCAGGAGCCTATACATCCGTTTATTCTAGTTATAATTAGAAGCCAATGGCCAGCATTTAATCCTGAAATACATATAGGAGCGCCAATTGAAACGACTCTCTAACTAAGGTAAGTCTAATTCATCCGTACTGGGGGGAGGGGGGAGGGGGGCGAGGAGCATCCGTAACCGCCAGCACATAGCGCACCGAGGTTCTTAATCTCTGCGCTGGCTTCATACATTCACAGTTGGCAGTAATGCGGAGCGATTCTTCCCATGAGAGTTCTTCCTCTGATCCGCACCACAGATTGCACTAAAAATAGCGTGGAATTTACTTCACTCACCCCACCACCATCATTCAACGGACAGAAAATGGGTCTAATCATTACTCCTGGGCGGTATGGCACTTTTGTAGCACGGTTATCGACCGATGGCCAGGGATTCAGCTCACAGTTCGTATTCCTGATTCTTGTTAAAGCGTATTTATCAGTTGAAGCAGTTTTGGTCATTCGGAGAAAAGGGGGAAGTGATGCGCATTACACATCTTCTCAGTGGGTATATATGTACCGGATTTCTAGGAATTGAGATGCCCCCGTGCCTAATTTTCAGCAAGTCTTTTGTATATCATTACTACAAACTCTGAACAGATTCTTGTATTGAACTTATTATAACTACGGTTTTTATAATGTCCCCAAGCTCCTCGCCTTCTCTTCGTCCGGAGCCAAGTCCCGCCAGCTTAGCCAGCATGGATCCACGAGTCAAGCACTCCCTCAGGTTCACCATTGAACCATACTCAGAAAGATCTGAGGGCTATGACTTGACGTATGCTTTCATGCAGCGGGACTTGAATGAGATGCGGGAAAAGTTGGAGCAAGTCCAAAGCGAATTGAGTGACTTGAAGAATATTGTGCAGGTAAATAGTTGTTCAAAGAAAGAAAACAAGCAAGAAATCATTCTTCGTTATTCCACTTTGCTCACTAATCTCGTTTTCCCAGAATGTAAGTCAATCTGCAACCGCTGATTTGTCTACCAATCTGCCGCCTCGCAAACTTCAAAGATGCCCAAGCCCCTCGACACCTACAGCCATGGATGATAGAGATCGCTCATCTGCTTGAGTATCCCCAAGAGATGGTTCCGATACCGCAAAATCGCTTGGGCGAACACAAATAGGCGCGGGAAATATTTGTGTCTATTCCAATTAGTTAGCAATTTAAATTAGATGAGGTTAAAAAAATACATATTTATATTACCATATCGTCTTCTGTTGGAGGAATGTAACCATTTGTGTATTGCCATACTTGATTACTTCGTCTGCTGCGAACAACAAGATAGACATCGACATTACAATCTTGATAAAGTTCATGCGCTTTACGGAGTAAGGTTTTCCGCCGCCTACAGAACTTTGAAGCTTGCCTTTTTCGAATATTTTTCAGTGACGACGAGTTTTGGCAAGGTAGATGTGCAGCAAGTAATTGGGCTTGCTGTGTTCCCACGAATGGAACAGATAGACAATAACAACTGATAACTCCTGTTAGCTTAGATGTAGAGGAAATGGACTGTGACACCCACGAGGTGCACTTCATTCTGGGATAGTGACGATGAAAGATGATATGGCGTTCTTTTTCTTTCTCTTTTTCTTTTCCAGAATTAGATGTTGGGTTTTAAAATTGTAAAATTTGCTTCCATAGGCGTATTTAACATGTTTTAATTGTGGGTAATGATGGTACCAATTCACGCTACTTGGATTAAATCTAATTCCTTAATTTAATTGTTGCTGCATCTCTAAATTAAATTGTCGGCGTTTTTTATAGTACGCACACACACACACACACACATATATATATATACATCCAGTGCCTTCATGTACGGTAGAAATCAGTATGGATTTAATGGATTGGAAGCCTACAATTTGCCAGTTACCCATTGCAATGGACACGGATTCCGAGATTGTCATCCAAGACACTATACCCACGTCTCATGATGAACAATTAACGAATGAATCAGAAATAACCTCACACGATAATGAACAAAGTCACACTATGACAGATGCTCAATTAAAAGTTGTTACATATATGGTATGGCCTGATTCAATGGGCTTCTTTGAGAGATGTCAAGCGGAGGTACAGAAGTTCTGGACCTCGTTGCTCAAAGACACTAGTCTGCCGCCTAGCATTACATTTGAACACGAAAAGATCATTGCAGCTTTCACTGCTATTGACCGCATTATTCTGGAGAAACCAAATGATCTGTGGAAACTGAGACTCGCTTATGTCCGGCTTGCTCGGATATCGTCATTGATCCTCTCCTTGATTGCTACTGGAAGACGAAAAGGAAGAGTTCAACGCGGTGTTGGCAAAGGCAACGCCAGCATTCTCATCGATATGTATATGAAAGCTCAGAAGGATCAAACATCCACAGAAATGCGAGTAAAAATACAGAGACGACTGCGTATTGCCAGGCGCTGGGCAGATCTTATCGGCGGGTCTCTATTTCTTGCGGTAGTGTATTCGAATAAGGCAGAGGTTGCAATGTATGTTGTTACTGCATTTCAAGGTTTTTACTCTAATGAAGTATTACCGAAAGAAAAGAATATAGGTCTGAATCTAAAGCAGCAGGAACTATTCTATTACAAACGCCGCGATTAAATCGGTATCCAGACAGCTACACGAAGCTTGCTCTATATTCCTCCCCCAAACATCTATGCATTCAAATAGCTATCTAAGTCAAGACACATGCGATAAATACAATAAGAGAAATACGTGGCACGAGTATACTAAAAGTAAGACGCTGGAAGCAATACCCACTGGTTTAGAAGACAATAATACAGAGCTTCTAGACCCATATATTGAGATTACAGCATTTGATCTATTATAATAGTTAATAGACTTTGAAATTATTTAAAATAGTAAATATTTAATGCTTATATTTAAAAATAAGAAAGTCTCTAATATAAAAATCCAGGTTTCAAGTTATTATTTTTAAATTCAGATTTAAAGAATAAATAGTTTAAATTATATAATTCTAAATTTCTAATACTATAAATTTACTTAAATTTAAGTAATACATGTAATAAATAAAAGCTTTTTATTTCTAAGTTTTAGTTTAAATTTTAAATATTGTATTATTAAATTAAAAGAACTTAAATCTAATATTAAATTATATACTTCTTTTATTTAAGAGTTAAATTGTATTATTTATATTACAACATTTATTATAACTGTAATATTTTATATTATATAAGCTATATTTTAATACTTTAATATTAAAATCTTTTCAAATAAAAAACTATAATTTCCTAGGATTTTATAAAAGTAAAATAATAATAATACTTATTAATATATTATACTATAAATTACTTAAAGAATTTTCTTAATAAATGTCTGTATAGTCAAATGGCGGTGAAGTTGATCCATCCCGGTGATAATTATCTTGCGAACTAGGGATATTAAATATTCCACTCCCAACATTACGATTCATGTTGTACGGACTGAGCTCTGCGAAATCAACTGACTCTGTCCCACTAGTGCGGTTTGAGCTAACAGTTAGCTCATCCGTTTGGTCAGCTTTTGGATCATCTGTTTGGTCAACCTTTGGATCATCCGTTTGGTTAACTTTTGGATCCTCCGTTTGGTCAACCATTAAATCATCTATTTGATTGACCGGTTTTATGCCCTTGCTGTGATTTAATGTATCCTTTGTTTTGCTGTATCTTGCTAAAAGTGATCTTTCATTTAAAATTCGGACCTTGTCGGGTGCATCTCCTCTCCTCCCAGGTTTAATTGTCTTAGAAGATTCATATAGTAGCTGTTGGATGAGCTCATCCCTCATTCTATGCCAGCCACTCAGCGGATACTCGTATGCTAGGTCCTTGCTCCAGCTATAATGTTTCTTTGGTATTGGCAACGGCGCACTTAGTGGTGGCCTTAATGTATTTCGCGGAGACTTATGTTGTAGCACATCATTAACTAAACGTTCATATAAACGTTTTCCGTATATGGCTCTGGGACTCTGATCCTTGAGTAACTGGATCTTTTCAGGTGGAAACATTGGGTCTCGATTTACCATTTCTGATCCACTGTCATCATATGAATGTCGTTCCTTTGGCCTATTCGTAGAATTGGAATCGACATCTTGATTCTTGAGAGACTTGCTATCTGAAATAGGCCGCTGTAGCTTGTCTTTAGCATTATGTCTCTGTTTGACATAGATAGGCGCGGGTCGGGGACGTCTTTGGCGCTGCGGCTCTGCGGTGCTGGACGACTGGGGCGGGGGCGGGGGCGGGTCTGGTACGTGTATTTTGTCTCGAGAACTTTCAGCGACTTTGTCATATTGATGCCCCCCTGCCTGTAATTCTTCCATGTTAACTGACAGCCGTGGTAGAGGCTGCTTTGGATCATATGAAAACTTCTCTAAGCCGAATTCATTGAATAAACCTGCTGAAGTAGATGGCAACTTTGCTTTTGCATCATCTAAGTTGGGATACTGCACGTAGCCAGGCTGCAGTTCTGATAGAATTGAAGCACTGCTCCCTTCATTTCTGGTGTCTTGCGGATCGGCTAGGGTAAAAAGCTGCTGTTTTCCATCCGCATGTGCTGGGGAACCTTTGGCCTCTGATCTAGGACCCTTATTGATCAAATTTTTCTCTATTTCCAACGCTTTAGCCTTTACTAAATTTAATTTGGCGTTAATCTCCGATATGCTGATTGGTGAGTTAAAGGGCTTAATTTCAGGTTTATGTTTTCCAGATTTGGGGCTGCGTATGGATGGAGACTGGATCTTTGACACCTGTGTGTCCTTGAGATTGGTGTAGCTTGACTCTTCGGTGTGCTGTATATTACCAACCGTATTGCCTTGAAGAAGTAACTCCAGTGAATGAAGCGAAGGATATTCCACTTCTTTATCACTGCTATTCTTTGATGCGTTATCCTGGAAGACTTGTTTTAATGAAGATAGCCCAGTAGAGTTTTCATCTTCCCCAGGATGAGCGTGAATGATTGAAGCAACGTAATCGCGGGATGCAGCGTTATATGACCCATATTGGGAAGATATATCTGGCCTTCCAACACTTTTCTCTGTATTTTCTAGTCGACCAACCTCGATTCCTGAAACAATTGTTTCAATTGAAGCAGTTCTGTTGTTATAGGCATGTATTGTTGAAGTTGGTAACTCCGCGGAGTTGCTATCTTTCCTTGGGTTAGCTTTAATGGATGAAGCTGCAGAACCGCGAGGTGTAGCGTAATATGAATCCCCCAGAGAAGATATACTTGTCGTCTTAGTGCTTTGATTTGTATTTTCTTGCTGATCCATGCCAATGCCCAGAGTATTTGATGAAACTAAGACAAGCCGTCTGGTGGGTTCACCTTCCGCTTCGTTATTGCTACCATGAGAAGTTGAAGCATCGGGAGGTATAGTGCCGTATAGATGTTCTTGAGGTGATGAACTTGACGTCTTATTGTTTTGCTTTGTATTCCCTTGTTGAATGATACCAATACCTGAAGAGTTTGTTAGAACTGAGGCAAGCCGGGCGCGTCTAGGGAATATATCATCCGCCTTCTCATTGTTATTATCAGAAGGTGAAACATTACGTGGTGTGGCGCTGTATAAATCTTCTTCTTCAGAGGATGTATTTGAAGCGTTTATATTTTGCTTGATAATCCCTTCTTGAACGATGCCAATACCTGAAGCGTTTGTTGAGACTGAGGCAAGCCGGGCGTGTCTGGGGAATATATCACCCGCCTTCTCATTGCTATTATTAGAAGGTGATACATTGCGTGGTGCGGTGACGTATAAATCTTCTTCAAGGGATGCATTTGAAGACTTAATACGTTGCTCTTTATGTTTTTGTTGATTGACAAAGACTCCTGAAACTGTTGAATCAAGCGAAGCTGTCCTTGGGGTTGGCTGTCTCTGACTTTTGAGCCTTCTTATCGGTTTAGGTTGAATAGGTCTCTCATTTGTAGCTTTTCTAAAACCAGTGAATTGGAAGCCTCCATTTCTTTGTTCTTGGCCCATCACTTGGGGGTTAAGGGGGGGGGTTTTGTCTGTATGGCTTTTTGAAGTCCCCGGTTCACTTTTGTCAAAGCGGCTGTCTTTTTCAGCGTCCTTCTTCGTTATAGTTGTGTTCTGGGCTTTAAGCTTTAGGAAGGCTTCAAACGAAGACTTTGCATGGAATGAGGGTCCCCAAGGCGGCTGTTCGTCCGGTCCGACCCCCCCAAAACTATCTTCGTACTGGCCCAGGTTAAAAAACGCTGATAGGATGTCTCCTTGTACACACAAAGGACTTGGAGTTTTTGAGGTTGTCTTGAGCTCCTGCATAATTTGCAGGAGAAATGAATGCTGTTCCAAGTATAAAAAAACTTCTCGGAAAGGCTTTCCCGCTCTCCATGTATGAAGAGGCTTTTGCGATTTGTCTGGCCAGTCAGACGGATTTCTTTCAGATGCTCGTGCTTGTATATTCTGGTTTTTAAATCCTAGCTTCATCGCTATCCAACAAAGATGACCCTCAGTGTCCAAGTCAAGTGCGGCACTCATAGTCTTTCTATTGGAGTCCATCAAAGGTGCTTCATATACGTTAAGGGATGCAAAATGTCGAATAGCTGCGATGACAAGCTGGATACAGCATAAGTCTGCATCTGGAGGAAGAGGTGGGGAAATGAAAGCGTTGTGGTCAGCTTGCACCTTCATTTCGTCCAAATTCCAATTTGCCTTCAAATTCTTGAACAGATCTGGTCGCACTCTAGAACCTCTCCTAATCTCAACGTGACGCGGTAGCTCGATGCATCTTTCTAGGATTTTGGTCCCGATTGTCAAGTATTTCATGTTTTCATGAAATGTTATGATACTAGGGATAATACCTGTGAATGCCTTAATCCTTTCTTTCACTGTATTTCGTACATGCGAAGACCTGATGCCAGGAAATAGAGTGCCTGAACGGAAACCCTTTTCGATATACGCAATATCTTGAGAAGACCACGAGGGTGAACGATGCTGCAGTTGAGCAATTGTGATCTCGTCCAATTGATCACTCATGCTTTCAAAACCGTCCAAAATTCTTGAATAGAAGTTGTAAATATGAGAGAGATAATTAACGATGCATTGATCAACGTGCGCTGCGAGGTGTTTGGCCCAATTGCCCAGTTGAAGACCAAACCATAGCCCAGGAAAGCGGAGGAGGCGATCTAGAGCATCCATAATGACCGGACAGCCAAGCAGGGATATTAGGTTTGCCTGCTTTGGCCCCGACAGGCTTTTTATCCATTCTTCAGCAGCCGCTGCTCGGTCATTTTTGTAGTAGAATCTCACGTTTTGGAATATTTCACCATCTGTAAGCTTTACTAGCTGCTCTAAAACTCTCAATTAACACTCGGGTGTTTTGTGAATCTAAACTGCGGAATTTTGAACATACTTGGCGGGATGCAATGCAGTCTAACAGTGCAAAGGAAATTATCGCCTAATGTTGTCCTGGCAGAAGATACCAAGGCAGACTCGGCCATGAAACAGAGCTCTTGACATAATTGAGCGTTGAGCGGGCCTGATTCCATGCCTCTCCATTCATCGGGAGTGCAGTTCAAGCCTCGCAAGATTTTATCACGAGTTTTTGAACGGCAGTAACCCTGGAGCGCACATTCAGAGTTTTGCAACAACTCGGCCATATTCGAGATTTTAATCTCATATCGACTTTCGGGATTCTCAGAGGAGAATTGCGACAAGGGAACTTGCACTTCCCCGTCAAAGTAAAGCGATGCGTCCATCATCGGCGCCAGTAAGTTAGTTGCGAAATAGGTAGGTGGGTATTGTCTACAGAACAATTACTGAAAATTTTAGCATTGAACGGAGTTATTCTTACTTTATTATAATTCATGTTATTATTGTTGCTCTCTAAATATATCTGCAGCCTAAATTTAGCACTAAAACCCGTCTTTACTTAATTCCAGAAACACCGAACACTATCTAGGTACAGTTATGGGCCAAAAGTCTGCGAACGCTATACTAAGTACCACCAAAAGTCACAGTTTTCAAAAAATAATAATTAATCTATAAAATATATTTACAGATAATAAGAATTAAGATTTAATGAAAATAAATGAAACTTTTATATTTTTATAGTAATTACCTCTAATATTTAGTTTTATAGCAGCTAATATGGATTGAAGCTGTGATAGGTTATCCACTCCTACATTTAGTGTATCTTTATTTTTTTCCGTTCGTAAACTTTTGGCCTCTAACTGTACTTTATTATTATTTTCGAATTTTGAATACAGGCGGCAGGTGTGGGCTAGTAGGTACGTGCGCCTAAGTGCCCTGTAAATACTCATGCATTAGCCTGCACGCAACAACGGTCTAGCTGCTCCGAAACGAGTCAATTCATTTTTTCTGCTATCCACAGCAATTATGTGTTCCAGAATTATCCTTGAACTAAAGAAAACCGACGAGAATATTATTGTATTGCAGGAAAATATCTCGCCGTACTATGCCTTGGAGAAAATAGGAAGTAGTGAAGTGCGAGTTATATTGGCGATCGGGCGGGAGTCCAAGAGAACTTGTCTACGCATTCCATTTGGCCTGCACACGCAATCGCAGCACGATGGAGTTTCTTTAATTCCTTCTCTCACCCATACTAACACGGTGCTTCTTGATTGCGAAATGCATCTGCTACGCCACAGTACAATCAGTAGATTGCCCGACAATTCCCTTGAATCCCAGAATTACTACATCCTTCAAAATACCCGAAACAGAGTATGCGAAATAGTATACAGCCTTTATCATCAGATCTTCTTGCGCTTCAGTGATATGGTTCTTATTTTCGTATCCGATTTTGGAGGCATATTCGATGTAATGGATATGTTTTCCTTCTGGATAGGATGCGCTTTGGAGGCCAAATACTCCCCTGAGCATAGAAGCTATATTAATCTTGTCTTAGAGGATCAAGATGCAATTGATGAATCTACGTTTTGGGCAGAACTGGGCTCTGTTATGCTTACACGCTTACGCCGACATGGAATCGTGAATGCCAACCCAGCGCAAGTTATTGAGCTTGGCAAGAAGTGCTTCGATATCAAGATTACTAGTCAAAGAGACATCCTGCAACGTTCTTGGCCTTATATCATTCCGCCTATAAGGTGCAAACACAACACTGGCAGCTTATCGGCTCTTCAATGGAAGTATCTGTTTCAGGCCGCGGTTGTTGAATACTCACAGCAACCTAATAAACGTTTCGATATCATAGCGGCATCCCGTACACTACTTCCGCTACCGGTAAATGCAATGGAAAATCTTAACAGGTTTTTAAAAGCAGCTAAAATACGAGACAAAAGATTGGCATTTATTGTTGGTTCTGCCCTCGTCATGAACGCCTTTCCCCCGAAGATGTGCTGTAAGTTATCTTCAGACGCCAATTAAACAACGACACTCATCAAATTCTAGGGTTTCCTCCAGAAAAAGTTTTCGAATCATGTTATCGAGATTTACTTTCCAGATGTGAAAAGTTATGCGAAGTACATGGATTGGTAAATGATGTAAGGGAAGAATTTCTGAGGATCGCTATCCAGAATAGGCAATCTGGGAAAAGCTCGACAACAGCACATGCAGAGGCTATTCACATGCAAAAGGGCATTCACAATTCTTTCATAGACCGAGTTTGCTCTTTCTGTTTGATTGGGAGCTCCGATCAAAAGTTGGAGTGCCAACATGAGCTTTGTAACCATTGCTTTGTGCTGCTGGGCCAAATGCCAGAGACTCATAGTTACATGGCACCCTCTTGTCCATCATGTGGAATGTCAGCTATTACTGCTTCATCATTTAGGCCACCAACCGCGGGGACTCGTACACTCAATCTACAAGGTCATACCGGGAATATTTTATGGCATTTCCTCAAAGACCTTCAACAAAGTGCTGGGCTCAACTCAATGCCTTTAAAAGAGCACTTTGATATCATTTACGGAGCAGAGACTGGTATTTACTCAGTATATTCCAGTCGAGAGATGAGACTAACCACAAGAGAAGGATCTTATTTTGTGACTTCACATTTTGTGAATGGCATCAGCTTAACTGAATGCAAAGATATGTCCCAAATGAAGAAAACATTTGAAAAGGATTATGTCATGCAAAAGAAGGGCTGGTTCCAAGTTTTTGGACCGAGAAGGGCTCAACGAAGATCTGATGTCGCAGTTAAGAGCAACCCAGATGGCATCAAAGTCTACATAACCCATCAAATCTCAACAAGGTAAGCATACTATGACCTAAATTTCGCAGACAACTAACTAAAACTTTCCGAGTCTAACTACATCGGCACCAGCAACTTTCGACATTGATATCTCATATGACGGAGGGGCTTACACCCGAACATTTCTGGAAATCATAAGCAATAAGTTGTTTTCATCTTTATTCTATCTTGAGCTTGAAAGATTACCCACGTTCTATCATGGGGTAGAGGTTTGTTTCATCAATATCTTATGCCGCCTCTCACCAGGAAACGCTCTCCTGGATCTTCTTTACAGACTCTTCCGGAGAAAGACCTGTATCTATTTCCAAGGAAGAGAAATGCAATCAACAAAATCTTTACTCTGTACGCGTAAGGTTTTAGACAAATGCCGTCGAAATCAGCCTTTTATGCGGCGGGTGAATGTGACCGCTCGATCACGGCATACTGAGATTTCAATATGTATGGATGGTACGGATGGTAAAAGGTACTACTTGAGTAACTGCCCATATCGATTATCCCGACTCATTCGGGACCAACAGATTGAAAGCCCCTTTGGAAGTTGTGGAAATCAATGTGTTGGGGTGGGTAAAGGCACTGGCGCCGACCACAGCGCAGTTATTTTGTTATCGGAAATTGATCAGCTTTTGGAGGTCATGGAATTTATTATATAGTAAGAGATATCTATACTATGCTTTAAAAAGGAGTGCTTAAAAAATCTTCCCCACTAAGTCTAAAAGATCTCTCGCTTGCTGTGTAGAAATAGATGCTGTGTGTGTTGGCAATGGGCTGGTTCTTCGAGATGCTTGTATTGCAGAATTGAACTCTCTAGGTGACGTATTTGCTTCAACTCCCTCGCTTGTGGATAGCGGAGTGTCGCGAGGCGGAGGTGTGCAACCCGATTGATCTTGGATCGCCCTGGTATGTGAGACGCTGGGCGATGGCGGGAAGTTTGAACCAGAGCTCGCTGGAGATAAGGTAGACGTAGATGCCCCAGGAAGCTGGGCTGAGAAAAGTTGGTCGTATTTCTTATTTTGTCTAACGAAATCTTCTGGACCAAAGACATGATCCTTTGGAATTATTGCCCGCTTCGTGTGGTGGCCAGGTTCAGACTGGTAGCTGGCAGCAAGATCTCCTAGTTGGATCTGCATATCGACATTGATGCCATAGCACTGCGCTAAATCGTTGGCCTTTTTTAGAATGCCTTTTACACGATTCTGAATGCCCAGCGAACGGTTACGATTAAACCGTCGACGTGGTGACCTAACCATTATGAAGGAGTGGGTGAGAGAACCCTGTAAAAAGATTTATGATCTTTAATTATGCTTCCGACCTGGAGAAAGAAACTAATAATGGAGATAAAATGCTGATTTAGGCTGCTACTGCGCCGTGGATGTTTATAGTTTTTCTTTGTTCCCTAGCTCCCTAGCCGCCGGGGCCTACTATAGTTGGCCTGACTTAGCCGCTAAAACATTTCAAACACGCAACTGAAACGGGGTTTCAGAGCTCCTATAATTAAAATAAGAAATCAATAAGATTGGCTGAGCAAGCGCCGCCACTAGTAGCAGCATTTCTTTTTTTTTTTTTTTTTTTTTTTTGGGATGATGAAATCAGCAGGCGCTCTAATTTAATTAGACCATCGTTTGTCTTTATCTTGCGCTACTCTCCCATCTCCGCGTCCTGCCGCAATTTTCTTTCGGCACATTCAATCCTCAATTATGATGAGAGTTGATGCAAATCTGTGGTACTTGATAGCCTTTTTTGGCTTTCTGGGCTTTTGGCTCACTGCCTGGGTGGTACAGCGAATAGTGTCAATACCGCGTGTTTTTTTGGCAAAACATATTCAGCATGCCAAAGTTTTCCCACGCATCTCTGTCACAAGACTACAAGCTTTAGCTATGTTTTTCTTTCTACTTTCCAATGTCCTCATCTCTTCAATCCCCATTATACCCTTCCCAGACTGGCTCGTTATACAAAAACGATCTGCTCTTGCTTCTATGGCCAATGTCACAATTTTGTGCGTTGGAGGGAGAGGTCTTCTCTTCAATACTCTGAATATTTCCCGAAAATGGTTCATTCTAATCCATGTATGGGTTGGAATTGTCGCTACTATGGAGGCTGTTTTGCATTCCATGATTGTGGTATCTCTCAAAGTTGAACAACACAACCACCGCATGATGAGTTCTGGCTGGATTGTAAGTCCATGACTTGGAAACCATATATTAAACATTGATAGACTGACTGCCACAGGCGTTTGGGTTGATACTTGGAGCTACACTCCTATCAATTCCTGTGTCTCAAAAGCTATTCGGAAGCTTGTTTATATGGATACATAGGACTCTTGCTGGAGGTGCGGTCGGAGTCATTCTCTGGCACATTCTCGGCACGACCTCTCAAACAGTCCGTATTCTTGCCTTTTTTTTATGTGGCTTTTGGGTCCTCACAGCTGTTTTTCGGCTTACGAAAGTTGTTTTATTTTCTCACAGTGGCAGAGTGACCAGTTACAGTTACCACCCAGACGTGATCAAGTTCACAGTTAGGCTGAAATCTGCCATTACACTCTATCCCGGCTGTCAGTTCTACGTCTTCAACCGTTCACATTTCTTTAGGTATAATTTTCTACGTTCTTACACTGCTCTTCCTTTCTCCTGTCTATCTGAGAACAGCCGTGGCGGCGTATCGGAGATCACTCTCCTTGTTCCCAGGCATGATTTTAATGAATCTACGTTTCTCAGACTTGAGAGCGACCAAAGAATTCTTATAGATGGCCCTTATGGGAAGCTACAAGATCTGACGTGCTATCGAAATGTTATTCTAGCTGCAAAGGGAGTAGGACTTGCCGCAATATTACCACTTGCTATGGACTTAGCAACAAGGCGTGCCCATGACCATCGTTTGCGAGATAAACAGGATCAAATATTCTCAAAACAAGCTGACATAGAAGAGAAATTAGCAACGTCAGACGGGATGGATCTTGAACAACTCTCTCAAAAGAAAGCAAAATTTGATCGGGAAGAAGAAATGCTTTCTACAACAAAACTTCATCGGGATGAGGTTCAAAAAGTTGTTATGTTCTGGTCTCTTGAGTCAAATGAGCAAATGAGCTGGGCTCAAGACCAGCTTAGAATATTAAATTCTTTGGATTCTCAAAAGGTTCTCGACTCGACCTTTCTTACCGTCGCTTCAGCCAGATGCTAATATTTTCTAGAAAATTTTGGTGGTGGTGTGCGGATATGCATGTCCACGAAACTCCGAGCCATTTGACCAAATGAAACAGCCATTTAACCAATCAAGACACTGGCTTTGCCTAGATCCAGATCCCTCACTCCCTTTTGATGACCTTGTTTCATCTAAAATTGAAGAACAGCGTCGGCTTTTGGCTGGAAGTTTTGTTGTCGCATGTGAGCATTATTCTTGATGTATTACACTATGTACGGAAGGGACTAAATTTAAATAGCATCTGGAAACAGGCATTTTAGATCTCTAATTCGGCGAACCGTATTAAAGGCCATGGGGGATATGCCTATTACGCTCTTTGAAGCTGAATTCCAGCCTCCAGAAACAGATATCAAGGAGCAACCCCGAACTGGATTAACTGCCGAACATCTCAACCAGCAGCAGAAGAATGCTACCATCATTAAGGAAGACAATATTAGTAAAGTCTGATGGAGAATTTGGCTCAAATACATCAATAGGATGCCCTAGCTACCCTTCATTAGCAGAAAATATATGCAATAATATTTTAAATAACAATAAGAATAATATTAATGAAGAAAAAGTTTGTTAGTAAAATCCTCACTTTTTTATTCAGAATAGAAAAGACATTCAGTACTATTAATTATAAGTATAGGCGCTTGAACTTAAATTTAAATATTACAAAAGATTTATTACTATTAGTTGGATGCTCCCCTGTATTATCATACTTAAAATTGACTATAAACGCATTTCTAATTTAAATCTAGAATCCAATTCTGACTTCTGTGATCATGGCTTTTCCTTGTAATATATATATCACTTGCTTATTAGAAGGAACAACTTTTTAAAATCTGTAGTTGCTCAACACTTCTATTCAGATATTAGAACATTCACCATGTCATCTGAACTCCCCATCATCGCCTTCACAGGCACGTTCAAAGGCCAAAACGCAGACTCACTGGTTCAATTTGTTAAAACCTTGGGTGTCAGTGCTGCTTATGCAGGGGTTGAAGCTGAAAAAAAGGATGACTGGGACTTGCTTGTCGCGGCGCCAAGGCCCAGAAGAACTTTGATAGAGAAGGCAAAAGAGAAAGGAATTACAGTTGTTGGCGAATCTTGGATTCTTAGTGTCCAAGCTGAGCAGAAGTTACTACCATATGAAGACCACATATACCAATCGCAAGCTAGTAAGGAAAGTGAGACTGATGAAGGCACGAGCTCAGCACGGGAATCAAACAAGGCCGCAAAGGGGAAAGAAAGAGCTGAACTACCACCTGATGAAGAAAATGAAACTTATGAGGACACACGCTCGAGGGAGGGGCCAAAGAAAGCAGTCAGGTTCACAGAATTAACTCCTGAAAGTGAGACAAATGAGGACACAAGCTCGGGACGAGAGTCAAACAAGGCTGCAAAAGGGAAGGAAAGAGAGGAACTACCACCTAATGAAGAGAATGAGACTGATGAAGGAAATGAAACTGGTGAGGACACACGCTCGAGGAGGGGATCAGAGAAGGCCATCAAGAAAGAAACGACAGACACGAGTGGAATTGAGATACAATCGCCACCAGCTAGTCGTGAGTCAACTGCAACTTCATCATGGAGCCCATATAATGTTCTCAGGTCTGGCTTCAGTAGGATTGTGGGCAGCACAGCCAAGCCAGATGGCGCACCACCACCAGCAGAAGAGCAAGATACTAGACCCGATCCGCAGACAAAGAGGTCTACGAGACAGTCTACGAAGCAGTCTACGAAGCAGTCTACGAAGCAGTCCCGTTCGGAATCTGATGCGCAGAATGATCCAAAACGCCTTGCTAGTTATGAGGATTTTCTAAATGGCACGGGTGTCACAGATGAAAGAATAAAGTGGATCATAGATAACGAATACCCCTCGGGAAGAAGGTCATGGGCATTGGAGAACACCGCTGATAATATCCTAAGGGTGCGAGTTCACCCGGCAGATGAGAATGAGGCAGAAGAAGATCAACGAAAAAACTATCCAATGGTAGTAGATTTTATGATCCGATTTTACTTCGTTGTTCATGATCCCATAATGGCACAAGAAGAGACTATGAAAGATCAGTATCTCGTTTCCACAAAAGACTACCCAGAATTTAAACGACAATATGTGCGCACCCGTGGCATTATTCTAGAATCGAGTGGAGCTGGTTATCTCAAAGGCTGGAATACAGATCAAGTTGACTGGTGGGGGTTTGCATACAATGGCACTACTTGCTATGTCATCGGGGTTCCAGAGGGAGAGGAGGAACATGAGCCGACTGTATGGGCTCGTACAAGCTTGAAATCAGTTTGGAGACAGTTTGACGACTTTGTGAATAAACACAGAGGGAACTTCGGGCATCCGACGCTTATGGAATCGAAGAAAAAAAGGGCTATCTGTAACGTTGAGGGTATAACAAAGACAGGCGCTCTTAAGATGAGCATGGAAGCATATAAAAGGATGTTGGCGTCCAAGAAACTGACCTCAACATGAATTGCGCAAAACCAACAACAGGTAAAAGTCTGTCATACAAGGAATTAAGGTAGGAACTATAGTTTAATATAAATCTCTCAATTTTATTCTCAAAATCGCTCCTTCTTGAATATATGTGGGAATATGGAATTGAACTGGGAAGTTGATGTAAGGGAATCATCAAGATTTCAAGTAAATATATCTTTAGATCCATCTTCGCAGTCATTCTCTTTTTTCCATGAGCTGTAAGCACTGGGGTTGGTCAGAAATAAACAAAAATGGAAAGCTGAAAGATAGGACTTACGCATTTATAGACAGTTTTTCTTCGGTATGATCGCCTCGAGGAAGCAGCAAGTGGTTTATGCGAGTATCAAAATCTTGGGCTTCAAGTTCGTTTGAGCCTAATGACAATTTCAACACTTTGTAAAATGAGAAACCTGTCGGCACCTGAAACTCTTGTTCCATGTCGGACTTATGATGATCGTATGTTGAGTTCTCCGAGACACTAAACAAAATTCGCACGTAGTGTATCGTACCACCGACACAGAGTAGTTGTCGAGCTCCTTGATATATTTCGGGTTGGCAAACCACTAATCCGTAATGTCGTATCTCAATGAAGTTGAACAACGTATCGAAATATGGCCACCCATCTCGGAGATCCAATCTCGTTACTTTGCCGAGTGCCCAAATCTCGGCGGTATCTGGTGAAATAATCGTATAGACGGCTGACAAAGGAGATGTATTCTCAGGCATACTTTCATCTAGCTGTTTTTCTCTGTAGTTTGGCCATTAATATTTTATCGATTAAATGATTGGTAAACGGGCTCACAATATGATAAATATAGGATGATTCCGCTCTGGACTAGAATTTTGGGATTCTTCTTCTGAAATGTCGTGCAACCCATCTTCACCAACTTCATTGTTTAACTCGTCATTTTCGTCGTCTGATTCAAGGTCTGTCTCAGAGTCTTCTGAAGTGTTTCCACTCCTTGAGGAAATATTGCTCTGGGTGTCCGAGTCAAAATTATCATCGGAGTTCGGGAAAGTAGACACTTGAAATTCGTCTTGTCCATGACGACCAAGTGATAGTCCTCGCGGGCTTTGTACAGTTACTTTTCTATCCATCACTAAATGGTACGTGTAGAAGCGTCTGTATAAGAATACATTGACAAAGACAGCAAATGAAGAAACTAAGAACAGGGCAAGCGATATAGCAAGCGTTGCAATTATGGGAGTCTGGCGTGCCCCTTTTTCACAGCTATATGCAAAGGCCAGTGGAACATTATAAAAAGTTAGTTTGCATATTACTTAGTATTTTATTTTACTCAAATTAATAGTTACAAGGGGGTTGGGAGCTGATGCTCAATCGACGAATCAGTGCCTTGGCAAGGGGACGCGACCATTACGCAGAAAGAAGCCAACACATTGCCTTCATGCAATGTCAGACTCTTTGATTGGCGCCGGCTTTTCACGCGGAAGCTCTCCTTTTACTTAATTATAATGACAAACGCCATGCTCGGATTGGATACTCCACGCTACCTGTCGTATTTCACTGCTCATGTCGCACTCTCTTGGACCGCCCGTCACTGTAAGTATAGAGCCACACCACCCGTAAGAATATTAATAGGATTGACACACCAAGGGGTGTCACCAAAGATTCACAAATCTGCGCCTTACAAATGCGATACAGATATACATCCGAGCAGCCCCTGAGTACGTACTTACTGCTGCATGTATGCTCTAACAGGATAGCAAATCGTATTTAAGGGATTTCTCGCAGAGAAACTCAAAGTTGTTTTGTTTTGTTCACCAGATGATGAAAATTTTATGTATTTCGATCGTTTGAACATTCGTTTAGGATCTGCTATATTACTTCCGCTGTAAGCTGTGGCGCTTCATCGAAGTAAAACTGAACTGACCAAGCTTGCTAGATTCATTGCTCTTTGGTTCTATATCATCCAACAATTCTCACTATTCAACCTGTTTGGCAAATAAACGAGCCATGAAAAGAAAAGCCGAGGGGGGAGCTAAGGAGGAAGCTGAGGGGGGAGCTAAGGAGGAAGCTAAGGAGGTAGCTAAGGAAGAAGCCGCGAAGCCTGGTGATACTGAAGAGTTGAACATTGAAATTTTGATGCGTAATAACAGAGGCGATAAGGCTCATCATGAACTTCAGATGAAGTCAGAAGGAAGGCGCGTTATGAAGCCAATCAAAATGAGAAGGGATAAGAAGACATCACACTCTGATCGCTGCGAGGAAAATAAGCAATCTAACACCACTGAGAAAGTTGTTATCTAACTCTATGCACTCCACACCCTATGGTTTCAAGATGACTCTCGTTTTAATGCTTCGCTCTTCAATCTATAGTGAGACCTCTTGAGCGATGACTAGCTATTTTCGACGTGGAAACGT
The DNA here is from genome assembly GCA_030708095.1 of Trichoderma sp. CBMAI-0020. NCBI lineage: Eukaryota > Fungi > Ascomycota > Sordariomycetes > Hypocreales > Hypocreaceae > Trichoderma > Trichoderma sp. CBMAI-0020. Next base: position 4,585,853 of record JAJNCI010000001.1, read on the forward strand.
GGCTGTTTTGGTAATTCGGCTCTGAAGATGCAGTTGGCCTAGACTGTCATTCTTCTTCTCCTTCTTCTTCTCCTTCTCCTGCTTCTCCTGCTTCTTCCCATTCTTCTTCTTCGTTCTCTCTTTCCTCTTTCTCCTTTCCCTCTCTTTTCTCTCTTTCCCCTCTCTCTTTCCCCTCTCCTTCCCCATCTCAGCCTCAGAGCGTCTCAATATCAAGACTACACCAATGAAGATTAGACATTCGCACTATCTTTTCACCGTAAGTTGGAGAGAACTTACGCAGACTCACTGGCGGAAGTTCGTCATATTTGGAGACGTATTCATCGACCGTGAGATTCTTGAGAGCTACAGGATTCTCTTTGTATGGAGTGTTGTTGTTATAGTATTGCGAGATTGAAGGCATTGTAGGCTGCCAGTAAGAAGGCTTGTAGTGAGAAAAACGTAGTTGGAATAATAGTCCTAGTTGAAAAGGAGGAGGCGGGATTTTATATGTGATTTGCGAAGAGGGGAAGGGCCGCAGGCTCGCCATGCACGGATACGCCGCTCTATTCACTATTGTTGCCATCAAATAGATTACCATCCACATTTTTTACATCACGTAAAAGTTCGAGCTAATATATTGTATGAGAGATTAAAATGAGCCGTGGAAGCCACTTTCTTACTCCAGTCGTAGGATCCACACCGCTTGTTTACAGCGTCCATAGTGTTAAGCAAAGCGGATGCGCCGATTAAGGTCACCAGTCTTGGACAGAGCCGCCCAGTTTGATCGAGACAACATTGATGCTTTCTCTGTATCCATTTACAAGAAATAAACTTTATTGAGACCAGAAACTCCATCATTGTGCCCCATCTGATCGCGTACTGAGTTCAAAGAATGTGATACAAAGCTCCGACATTTCCACTTCATACTGTTCCTTGCCCGGTATTTGTCCTATAACTTTCACTGAAGGGAGCATTTCGAAAGTCCTCTCAAATAATTTGAACGTGAAGGATGAAATTATCTGGCCATGCCATACTGTATCCTCTGTAGGTTGTTCCCTCAGCCCTGGTGGAAGGTCGTCTATCGTCTAGGAGAAGTAAGCAAGACAAACGCGTGTAGCTACCGATGCTTTATTGATCTACCTGTTGGATTGACACATCATGATGTATCTCAATGGGTAGTTCAGACTCAGTGACAGACGATTGGGATTCAGACTCAGACTCATTGACAGACGATTGGGATTCAGACTCAGACTCAGTGACAGACGACTCAGACTCGGACTCATGGACAGACGACTCAGACTCGGACTCAGGGACAGACGATTCAGACTCAGGGACAGACAATCCAGACTCAGTGACAGACAATCTAGACTCAGTGACGAAACACATTTTGGTGGACAGGAGTTGGCAATAGTGAACTTTCTGGTCCGTATAAACATGGAATAGATGCTCTCTATATATACAATTATAGTCCTGTAGTCCAGACCCCCTGATAATACGCTCCAAACAGGGGGCATATGCTCACATACAGAGTCTAACTTCTGGCTCTGTTAGGGGTGAGATTAATGCCAACTACATGTAGCCGTGCAACTAGCCACTTCTCGGTGATATCATTATTCCCCTTTCTCTAAGCCGTCCCCGTAAGATTAGTACGAGGATATTCCCCCCGCCCTCCCGAAAGTGCCTCGCACCCCTAGCGCTCGTTTACACCTCCAGTACATGTCTATGCACATGTTGCAAGCACATGCATTCCCATCTATTCACTTGACCTAAACTAATAAGCATAGTACATGTTCTATAACTAGATACATGTACTACCTACGTAGGTAGCCAAAGGTTCACGCTAATGCACATCTCGAGCGAGCCAGATTTTATCGCACAGTCTTGAAGACAGAGACGTCGATCAGTACATCATACCGAATATGGATTCCATGGAATAGTGGTCAAATGATTGACATCTACGCGTACCTATCAATGGACGGTATGCAGTCAAAAAGTTTTGGCCTGAGGCATTAATTAATAAGCTCATGCTGTTTGGGCGGAGGCGGGGTAGCCATCCACGCAGAAATCCAAGCTATCTCACTTCATCACAAATGTCGGAGCTATACTTCCCGTTGGAGCCATCAGAGGAATTTATTCAGTCTAGAAAAAATGTTATTACGGAACTGCTCGAACAAAAAGTTGACGGATCTCAAATGGTCGAAGGTATTCATCAGCACCCTGTCACAGAAACGTGCATGGAATTCGCCAATGCTGCACTGCTCGCCTTAGTAAGATGGCCGCTACGATATCAAGCAATTTAAACTAATTATATAGGGCAATCAACTTCATGATCACTTTGAAGCTTTGAACCTCGAGTTAGATTTAGCTCATCCAATGTACTTCATATATCGCCTACATCCTCGGTATATCATCCGGCCAAGTAGAGGGTGTATAGCCGCTATCATACCTATTTATGAGATGCGTTTGGACATAAACATCACAGTATTACTCATACATTTAGACAAGAAGAAAGGGCGGCGTGTCAAATGGCAGCCAAATAAGGCAATTGTATTGTATGAAAAGGGCATGGTAATTGAGAGAGGCAGTGTTCGCTACTTGTATATTCTTTTCAAGAGCTCAGGCCCTAGGGGGCCCAATTCTATTTCTCCAAGCTGATCATCTATCTCCACATCATAATCATCATATTCATCATTGATGAGGCCAAGATGTTCATAGACTGAATGACGGCTGTGGTTGTTAGTACAGTACAAGTACTCGATGTAGAATAAAATTACTCTTACCTTATCCGTCTTCCTAACAGGTGATAAACAAGCTCGGGAATAGATATGGCTGAAGAGTCCCATGTAGAAGGCGGTTGCCTAGCGGGCTCTAGCTGCTCTAAAATCCTATTTGAACTGTCTTTTAAATGATCTGTTCTTAAATGTGCCCAAGTAGAAAGAATAGTCCGTACTAAGAATTGTGAGTAGAAGTAAAGATTGAGTGATTCCGCTTCATACCGCGAAAAGGAAGTTCATATATCCTTGAATTCACACTTAACTCAAGCTTTTGCAAGAATTGAGAGCCTAGTCTCACAGCGCGCCGTAACTGTTGAAGGGTTTTATCATTCCGGGCTCTTTGAGATTGTTCAAAGTACGTTAAACATGGTCGTAATGCGTTGTTTATTGTTAAGATATATGATGCGTTGTCTGGATTTGTTTGCATGGCATCCTTGATCAGCACTTCGCTAGCACCAATAGTAACCAATTTTAAAAAATTTGCCTCGGCTTCATTAGCATTATCTCCGCTTAGGTTGTATAAGCGCTCTTTGCATTTATTGAAAAGATGTTCCGGCGGCATCAGACGCCGGTCCTCTTGAGGGATCCAGTTCAGTGTAAGTCGGTCTCGCAGGGCAAGAACCTCCTCCAAAGACGATAATTCACTTTCCCAGTCCTCCGGACCTTTAGGCATTCGCCTCAGAAAGGCATCTATCCGTTTGTCCATCTATGCAGACATAGTAGAAACGTAGTATCTCAATTGCGGGTCGATATCTAACAAGCAAGAAGCAAGCTGCTAGGACTCTGTGGCAGGCGTTTGAGGTTTGCCATTAACTTCGATCGCAGACCTATGTGGTGGTGATCGGATTATTGCATATGGCTCATATGTGCTTCGAGGGATTTTTCCCCCGCCCCGCCCACCAGCCATCAACTCCAGTTGCCTGCGCGGCCTGGAATACCTTCACACATTGAGTTATGAGAATGACGATTAAAGTTGATGATGAGAACTGTCAATTAAATACAACTCAAATTTCTTGTTGATACTAGCTGATTTTCTGTTCTTAATAGTTTCAATAACTTGACCTGTCTTCAGACGAGCGGCGATCGGTGATGGGAGCCGAATTGTATGGCGTACTCTATGAGGTCAAAACGTAGGATGCGCGTACTCAGAATCATAAGAGCTTGATCCTTCTATCTAGCTATCGGGGAACCAACGGGACTATATAGTCCGATCACAGTCCGGGACTTCCTGCCTTCCAGGGGCGTCGGGGAAGTGTTCGCTGTTCCAAAGAGCGGAGTAGCTATCAGAGGACATAAGTAACTCTGTATGACTGCCGTCTGCGATAACTCTCCCGTCGTTTATCATGATTATTCGAGATAAAGCAGCAGCTATATTGAGATTATGGCTGATTGATTATTAGTTATATGCCAATTAGATAGTGGAATAAGCAAACGAACGTGACAATGAGCTTTGTAGCTTCTAGGTTACGAAGATATCGTATGATGCTCCATGCTGTGGTGTTATCTAATGCGCTCGTAGCTTCATCCAAGATTAATATCGGCATCTTTGGGCTCCGGAGAATTGCTCTTGCTATCGCAATACGTTGTGTCTGTCCTCCAGAAAGATTTCTATGACAGTATGTTAGTAATTAAATGTATATTGAGTTTGTATTTGCATGGTAAGATTTCACGAACTGCCCTTGTTCACCGATGATAGTTTTGTATCCTGTCTGATATTAGTCAAAGATAAAGATTGTGTCGTTTATAGACTGACCTTGTGTAAATGCTTGAACGTCGTTGTCGAGACCTGCGGTTTTACAGGCATGAATTACCTGTTCGTCGGTTGCATTTATATTTCCGTATCTAACGTTATCCAAAATACTGCCATTATGTATAAAGATTGACTGAAGAATGGCACTGAAGTGGTTTCGGATGCTTTAATAATATTAGTTTTATGGTCTCCTCATTTAATTATAAAGATACTTACCTTTGTATAGTAAAGTTCCGGATATCCTGGTTATCGATCAGAATAGAGCCGTTATCAGGGTCATAGAAGCGCATGAGAAGCAGAGCAATCGTTGATTTCCCACTTCCACTTGGGCCAACAACGGCAACAGCTTCATTAGCGTTAATGAAGAAAGTTGTGTCCCGCAATACTGGCTCCCCTTCGTTGTAACAAAAGCTTACATTTCTAAATTCGATAGTGCCTTTGCAAGTTTCAAGAGGTACTGCGCCCGGACGGTCCTCCACTGTCGGCTTTGTTCGTAAGATCGTAACCACGTGCTTGGCAGTGATTAGTCTTTCACGTACCTTACGTGAAACTGTACTCAAGAATGTAAATGAATTGCTTATTTTCAACCAGTATGTGACGAACATCACCAGGTCGGTTTTGCTGGCTTGCTGATGCTGTATGCGATGTACCAAATACAGCTCGCTCAACGCCAATATAATGGTCATGAATAACTCTTGTACTGCAGATTTGATCTGAAAGTGGCGAGTTGATTGGAGCAACAATTCAGATGATCGTTCAAGAAGTTGTTTGAAGCGACTCTCTGTATATGGAATGAGGTTGAAAAGCGCCAAGTCCTGCCATCCGTTGATGTTGTCTTCTCGGGCACTCTTTACCTTTCTCGTTGCTTTATCGGCATCTTCGGCGCTTGTTCTCGTATCAAAAGCTTGTCCAAGCATTGGATAAACAAGCGTAGTAATGAGAACGATACAAGCACCGTTGATACTAAACGCTCGCAGAAGATAATAAACCCCTAGTACTAGGTCTAGTATTCTTATGGTTGTTTCAAATGCGATGTTTCTGATGTATATTATAATCATGCTGCCTTCATCTAGAGCAACTGATATGACCGGCCACTGCTTTTTGTTGTGAAAATCGGCGCTAAGGTGCATTATATGAGAATATATTCGGCTTTTGAGAGCGTTAGAGTCGTGCGAATTAGCTCGGTTTAGAAGTTCTATGTAAAGCTTTGCAAAAGTGTTGTCCAGTAAGTTGATCATGTGCCCGTAAAGGATATCGTTCGTATATGGGACAGCATCCAGATATTTCTGATGGTCTATTGACATACTAAGTGTATGCAAATAGCTTGATAGTATTTTCAAGGCGAATGATGCGAGAACGAAGGCCTGAGTTTTCCAAGTCCTTGGCAATAAGAATGGCCATAGCGTCTAACGAAGTGTTAAGATCGACTGCTGTCCTCCAACCTTTGCACTCACTTACATAGAACACATCATGTGATGTTATCTCTCTATCCACAGAAGCAAGATTATCTGTCAATGAGCCCATTTCAGCATGCCATGTCTTAAGCTTATGACAAGCGTGCATGATGAGGGCGTGTATAATGAGCATTCCGATGTTGAAGGCACGGAACACAACCAGTAGATCGTCTTTTGATCCAGACGGATTCTGTATATTGCACTCCCAGAAAATTGTCAGGGTGTTGAACAGAAAGTATAGTATCCACATGGCAATATAAATCGCTCGGTTTCTTGCATTGAGATAAGAAATATGCCAAAGTATGAAGAGAGTCAGCGATATATGACTGAGGATTATCGTCCATTGCAGAGAGTGTATGAACATATAATTTGGATGTATAAGAGCAGGTCGTAATACAGAAGTAAGCAGGTGGTTCAAAGTTCCAAGAAGTTGCTTATAAACAATCCATAAGCCTGTCAACAGGAATAATTGCGCCATGATATAAATTTGTGAAATGGTTGAGCAAGCTGTAGTGAATACTGAAGAAAGGTTGTTCTGACACGTTGGGTATTAATGGCCACCAAAAGCCATGGTATTTAAATTGCATGTTATATGGAGCTAGAGCGGTATAAGTTTGAACAGAGCCTCAAACTTTTAGCTAATATTTAGGCATCCAGAGCCACTTATGCTCAACCAACAAACAGGCAGCTCAGGATCGTCTAGCATGCGTTCAATCCTTGCAAGGCGTCCAGACCACGGTTATAGTCCTTTGAACTAAAGACATCGATTGAGTCCATGACTTTTTCTTCCCTCTGTAATGCATGTGAGATTTGTCTGCCTCCCGCGCAGGTAATGCGCACTATACCACCCTGCCACATTTTCTCAATCAGAGGCCGAGCCTTGGGCAAGCTCTGTATTACCTTGCTGAAGGCTCTTTCTGTTGCCCACAATTGGAGGATAAGGCGACTGCAGATGGCCTCCGAGTGGCTAGCTACAAAACATCCCATTATAACCGCAGATACTAAAAGCACAAGAATTCTCCAACCCGACTGTAACAGTTCGAGTTTGACTGCCATATATATAGTCATTTTCCGTACCGAACCAATTTCCTTGGTCTCTTTCTTACTAGTTACAATTAGGACTTTTGTTTAGGGAATCAAAGTGTATCTGGCTCTCACATTTCCTTTTTTCTCTGGTCTCTTGCCTTTTGAACATCTTCTGTTGGGCGTAACAAGATAGAACACATCGTAATGCCCATCAAAACTGGGCACATAAGGGCAACAACAAAAGACAGTCGGAGATCTTGACCCGATTGTCTGAGTGCAATGGTGGTGGACATAATAATTGACGTCATGTTGAGAAATATTACTTTTAAGATTGCGCCTACGGACGCTATCTTGCTAATAGCTTCTCGATCCTTCCCATCTGGCAGATGGCTTATAACTCCGACTATAGTTTCCTCGAGTAACAGCGCGATAGGCCACCATAGAATGTCTTGAATCTCTTGTAGGGCTGCAAAAACAAACATTTGAGCTATTGGGGACGCGATGGTGTCTCTAGCCGCAGGAACATATTTCAAGGCAAGAGGAACAAAGTTTAGTAGGAAACAAGAACTGAAGCATATAAGATATGGAATAATGCTTCCAAACGAGTTTTTCGCCTTTGGCTCGAGCAATGGAGTAGTCTCTGTTGACTTGGCCACATTGGCCCAGCTCTGATTGTTGATTTCTAGTGTCATATTGACTTAGAGGAGAAGGTTCAAAGTTTCTCTCAAACGGGAGCAGATTACTCTACCTCCATTAAGACTTGAAAGGGATATCACATCCATTAAACTCAAACGCGAAAAATTGTAAAATGTCTTGCATTATGCCCGTTGGTACAAAGGGAGCAGCATGCTGCGTTGCAGTGTTACGCGAACAACTGACACTGCCCGTCTTAGTGAGAATTACATTCAAAGAAATGACATTAATGTCTCATGCTCTCGGATAGCTGTCTACATTCAGCATAGCACGGCATGCAGCATCCAATAGCACCATTTGCTTTCTGACGGGTCGCTTTGGAACAGCGTGCCAGAGCTACGTGTACTTTAACTAGTGGGCAGGAGGCCACTCTGTCTCCGCTTTGCCAAGACTTGTTGGATTTCTTATACACACGGCCTTGGGGTGCACGCGAGATAAAGAACAGGGTATAGCAGCCACAGGACCGCTAGCTGCATTAATATAAATTATTTTCAAATGCATACTCCTGGTTACTCCCGGTTATTCCTGGTTATTCCTGGTTATTTATGGTTATTCTTGATTATTCTTGATTATTCCTGATTATTCCTGGTTATTTGTGGTTATTTGTGGTCATTTTTCGCTGGAGCTTAAACTTGTTTAGTATATTACTTTCCTCTACCAGCTTAACGAAGATGGTGTATTGCTGTGAGCCCTTTATCTAACCATTTAGTGAGCGACCTTGATGATACTCTTCACTAAGACAGATGTTTGCAGATTGTATAATCGTGCGATCTATAAGTAAACTGATTCCGATCATATTTGCATAGCTGGATTGTATCACTTAGACGACATCACACTTGATTAGCAAAACATCTCATACGAAACTATTCGCAAATATTGTTCTTGGGGAACGAGTGCTGCTGTCAGAATGGTTACAACTATCTCCAAGCCTTTTGACTCGAAACGTGGTGCCTATGACACCACAGGTCTTCCAAGGCCGCCTCCGCCGCAGCCTCAACGCTCAATAGCGCCTGGCTTAACATATATACAGGCAGGAGATCTTGTACCGCCAAATTCACCAATCAACACATCGATAAGCACACCTGAGCTACTGCCTGAGCTACTAAGCAGTTTCTCGTTTTTGGATCTGATGGACGTGCACGATAGGCTGCGCATGGTGGTTCGTTCCCATAGGCTTGAACGACAGAAAAGCATTGCAAAATTGCAAGAAATTACATGGGCTGGCCAACTCATACCCTTGTTTAGATTGGCATGGCAGGAGCATTGCGAGGCGTAACTAATAGTACATGTACCTATTTATTGTGTTTGTACAGATTGGGTTAAGTCGCTCTCAACGTGAGGAGCGTGCGAGTTATTTTTGAGAAGTCAATAAATGTGTCCATAACATCAAATTGAATGTAACGTGCTCCGCCTATGCCCAGTACATACGTACATGTAGTTAGCTGTAGGTGGATCAACCCCGCCAGCTGCCCCTCGCCGCTCCGGGAAGACGGCTGGGCACCATCATGTGCGGTCCAGATTAACGACGGTTACAGGCGCACTGTCTTGTTTTTGATCAACATTATCATAGATTTCCATCTCTCAGAACCTTTCATCGTATCATCTAATAATTATGGATAAAGTCACGGAGGCCTGGCTTTCATGCGTCGACAAAGAGTTCAATGCTTGTCTTCAGTATCCTCGAATAATAAAAGCACAGGAGAAAGCACTCAGAAGAGTTCTCGAGAACCTTGAAAAATGCCATAAGAGCCGAGTTCGACAATACCAAGTCCGTCGCATTGGTAAACTTCTAATTCCTGTCTATACGAACATATCTCCCGAGATGTTTCTTTTGTTGGTCTTCTCAATCTCGACGCGGATGATTCATGGAAGACAACCCAAGTACCTCTTTCAAGACCTCTATGGGTGGCATCATGAGAAGCCTCAACCGACTGTATTGGTGAGCTTCGCTCAGAAGATGTATCCTCGTATCAAAGAAGCCTTTTCCAAATTCGAATCCCAGAATCCAGGTTGCTCGAGAAGCGAGGCCGAGAAAGAAACTCAAAGCATACAAAGTCAGCATGAAACAATCGAGAGGCCACGTTTCCAAGAAAATGAGGACCAAGAGGTAGAAATACAAGATCATATACAAAACAAGGAAACTCAGAATGAGGTAGTCTGTTGGGAGGATGCCAGTACGTATCATTCCACTATTTGTGCAGTACTCGTTACTAAACTTGCGAAGGTCCTCCAAAGGGCCCGGCATATTCAGGAATATTCCTTTCTGATATTGTTTCAATGTATAATGAGACAGGAAAAGACCAAGCTTTTACTCTGACGGTCGATAACGACGGAACCCAACGGATTGATATTCCACAGGGATTTTGCCAGAGACTTCTCATACATCTTAAAGAAAAAGCAGAAGCTAGAGAGAAAGGCGGCATTTATTCTAGATAGACGAATAGTACCCTTGGATAGCCATATAGCATGCATGATTGTCCCTTTGATACTTCCGCATAGACACATCCAGTTTCCTCAGGGCTTGTATGTATCCTAACGATCTCGGATTCATCATCGCCGGAAATCTGCACCCAGCCCTGCTCGCTGCTTCGATCAACAACGACTCCCACAATTTCTGGCCATTTTTTATATGTAAAGTCGTTCTTCCCGACCGTTACTGACCCCGCGAGCCGAACGCCATGTCTTTCTGCAATCTGACAATGTTAGCGCCACTCTAATCATGGAATTTTTCCGCATACCGTTTCTATTGCTTTATTTTTAAAATCTACGGTACTCCCGTTTGCCATGATAGTAAATCAGATGCGGTTAAGATAGAATTGTCTTATTGTTTGAAAGAAAGTAAATGGTTAGTTGAAACACAATAGAAGACGCTGATATGATTAATGAATTGATGTTGAATTCTAATGAGTCCCAGCCAGATTGATGCCTAAAGTGCTCAGCTGACCCACGCCTCCGGTCATCGGATTAACTCATTGACCGCCACTTCAATTTCAACAATTCCATATACTTGTCTACGCCTATTGATCATTGATGCACGCAACTTACCGAAGTTGCTTGTAGTTTCAGGTAAATTTAAGAAGCCCACGAACGCGCAAAGAAATAAGTTTACATATTGCGTCGATGAGATTTTCTTGAGGCATGTCTGATTGTCTGCTGACTTTTTTCCAACAAAATATTGTGCCAAGTAGAGCCGAAGCAGACGAGCCGCTATACAGGGGTAATTGAACTATGATTCCCTGCTCTTGATGGCCGGATCAAATGTACCATGCATTAGTCCGTCCAACTGAACACGCACTCGCTGCAATCCGATGCCCAGGGCAGCTGGATTTGATGTCTAGGAAGCTACAAGTACTACACTCCCACAAGGGCTAGGAGCGCCAAGAATTGTTGGATTTGGCTAAGTGGGGTCCTGTGGTACCATCACAAGTCGGGCTTAGTACCTGTAGCTTCTTACCGCAGAGTACAGAGTACGGAGTACCACATACATATTCAGGGCGTTGATGTGCTGGAGGCCGGATGATGGGTCTCGATCAAGGAAGGTCATCTTAAGGGGCTGCTTTTAGCCGCTCTGACTAAATGCTACAGCTTGTCGCTTATCATATCAGCTGCCAACCAGGTCCGGACAACAAGTGGACTAGGCTCACCCCTCCTTCACGCGTACGGGAGCTGGAATCATCAGGGTGTAGGTGCAAGTATTACCACTCATCATCGATTCGACAAGAATGGAACAATAGTTGCATGCATGTCAAAATTCTTGGATAGGGGAGAGATAAGAGTAATAAATTGTTTTAAATTACAAAAATAATATCCTCCAAATTGATCCTACGAAGCTAAGACAAACCCCCTCTAGCTTCAATACCGATGCTGCCCATGGACGCAAAGTCACTCGTAAATCTAGAATAAATGATGAAGCAATACACATGTCAAACCATTTTAGTTTCATTTAATTAGAAATAGCAACATCCTCTATTTCTATCTCCATCTCTATCTGAACACACAAGTCATCCGCTCAGATTTCATCGCAACGATAACAAAATGAACACCAAGGATAACGGAATAAACACCAAAGACGAGTCCAATGTTCAATCTGGAAGAATTTTTCCGGTTACTGGAAGCCAGAATAGCCAAGATCTTATACATCAAATTATGAGATGCCTTGAAGGAAAAGGCGCCTGGCCTGAAGGTAAAGAGATTTTCTATGGGGAAGAAACTAAATGGGACGATCTCAGTCGCGATTCTCCACAAACAAATGGCGAATTCTCTGTTCTTTCCGTCAATTATGGCAGGCTGCGTTCTGCGCTTGAGTGCATTGACTGGATTGTAGAGTTCGGGGTCGGGTATGTTCTCACTTTACTCAGAACGAATACAGAGCATTAATAGCGATAGCACTGGAGTGGATTCGAAGGCTGGCAGAATTCTTGAGGAGATACCAGAGAAGCCTCGCGCCTACATTGGCGTGGACAGAAACAAAAGATTTGTCGAGCAACATATTGGTATCCTGCAAAGGAAGTTTCCACGCGTTGTGTGCTTGGGCATCGTGGGCGAATTCGACGATGCTTATAATTTGCTTGTCGAAATCTCTGGTCATTCTAACCTTAGCAATGGATGCCTCTTATCATTTGGATCCACTCTTTCTAACTGCTCTCCTGAGAAGCTCATAGACACATTGAGGCAATGGTCACGCATTTTTCCAAATATGATTCTTGGCCAAGACAGCAATACCGACGAGAAGAGTGTTAGGGAGGCATATACCAACCATGCTTTCAATGCATTCCTCTACGCAGGGCTAAGACAAGTGAATAAACTCCTTTCGAAGACAGTTTTTGTCAAGGGGTTTCGAACGAACAGTCATACTTGTCAGGGGCCTCCTTTCACGGTGCAAATAGCGATAACAGCCCCAGATGGCGTGTCCGAATACTTCAAAGACGGCAGAGAAATAATAGTATTCACTGCTTATAAATATAAGCAAAAGGACTTTATTGCTCTAGTCAAAGAAGCCAACAAGACGGCGTCTATAACTACACTCTCACACACACTCACTGAGTCTCGTATGTATTCCGATATTGAGCTTGAATTAGGCTAACAAATAATAGGAATCTACTCCATTACTTTCCCACGCCAGGAATTGATGGACTTTCAGTTAGATACATAAGGCATATTTGTTGGGTCTTTGAAAGGAGGGTTCAGGTTTCCATAGCTCCAGTATTTTTCCTGATCTCAGTGTGTATGTCAAAGCCAACAGTTCCAAATAAAACGAATGTTACTCTATGTTTTTGTTCTTCTTAACTCAGCTATGTGACCGACCAGTCTGCAGACCAACAACACTTTAAGCACCACACCATGGGCTGACTCAGAACAGTCTCGTGCACTACGTCGCTTTTTATCTCAGTGCATGTGGCTCGCGGGCTAAAAGAGGTGAGTGCATACATGTATACAGAAACACCAAGCCTCACGAAAGAAAAGCCACACCCAACTACTTCTTGTCATCTGCCATCCCTAGATACTGGCCAAGAACTGAAAAATGGCTCTTTTTTTTCCGCCTACCCACCACGCATCAAGTGATGATACTGAATCAGGGGGTGAACCATGTATGGTGGCAATTCCGTTTAGCCCGCCATGACTAAGTTCGCCTGAGGCGAGGGAGAGCATAGACTTACAGCAGCAGCGCCAAGGTACGCCTGAAATGTCAGGCGATCCTGAGGTAGGGTGTCCATACGGACGAGTCACGGCTGCAACTCCCACCGACACTGTATCCGAAGGGCGGCACAGCACGGAATCAGTGGATTCTATTCCATATTTATCCCGTGATTGAGACTAGTTACCGATACGAGGACTGCAAGCAGACGGAAGACATCCATGATTTAGTTTGCAGGATTGGGCACTTGTGGAGTAGGGGTTTACAGCAAGGGAGGCAGAGAGGGGATACAGCTGTTAATCAAGAGGTCGGGCATTGTCCGAAGATACTAAAACTGAGAGAATTTGACTTGTCTTTTATGACTCGGTATCTAAAAAAGACTAGAACATCGGGCACTGCTTGTCTTTTAAAGCCCAGTGGCTACATAATGAGTTGTAGACCGCCAGCTACATCCATGGATGTTTGTGCACCATGGCGCGCGGACCGCAGAGGCCATGTTCCCCGCGCGTCCGGTGCTCCCCGTTGTCCACTTGTAATCTCGATCCGCCAGTAGCGTTGTGTCTCACACCTAGGGGTGCTCCGCGTGTGCATCTACTAGACACTGTTAGGATTCGTGCGCCCCACCTTTCTCTCGTAAGTTCTGAAAGTTACGAGACAAAAGTGGATACCAGCTCAGCAGTACGTCCACGAAAGCCTCTGCTGCCATGGACGCCCAACTAAAGTACCTAGGTAGGTACGTTGGTTCCAAGATTATTATGCACTAGATCAAGAAGGGTAGCAAGATGCGGATCCATTTTTGCCTTGTCTCCAATTAACAGTACCTGGGCCTTTCCATCGGTTGCTTCCTCTCCGTTCACGCGCTTTGGAGTCAAACAAGTAGAAAACAGTGAACAAGAGCTGAAGCTAGTCCAGGGGCAACAGCGGTGAGATGTTGGTAAGCTACTCAAGAAGAAAAAAAACAAGGAAAAGCAGGAAAAAACCTATGCTATACTGGAGAAATTGCTATGTCCGGGGGTCTTGGAGGCATCCGTCATCCCTCCTGAAGCTCGGCCCTTGATTGCAAGGAAATATTCACAATGTCATTGTCCTAAATCAAATCAGATGTTCAATTAATTGTAAACTAAACAAGAGTGTCAACGGTATTAGAGATGCAGGTTAAAGGGGCAGCGAGATGGAGTGTGTAGAATGATTAGTGGCAAACTTCCTCAAAGGTAACATCCGTCTATTCGGCAACACCTATCGTATTTTTGGCTGTCCGGTGTGACCCCTATTTGCATGGAATTAAACACTCGCAAAAGTGCCATCATTTCATGTATGATTGCATCATGGTAGTTTGAGAACACGAAGCTCGTTAACAGCACCCCTCCACCATCCCCAGGAACGTGAGTACAAGCCAACACAAGCCGCTCTTTGTGTGGCTCACAGTACAAGGGCTTATGGTATGGTAAATGAAGTTGACATGCAAGTGAAGGAATCCATGCTACTAATTTTCACTTTGTTGATAGGCCGCGTACAGTCTGATGGTACGCTTCTTCAGTAATACGCGATATACTGCCAACTATAAAACCTCACAAGATGAAGATCATGATTTAATCTTCAGTCGTCATTCTTCAATCACTTTCTTTAGTCACGCCAACGCCAACTCTTTCACAATGAACGCCTTTGCTTTAATGGCTCATCATAAACGTTATATGGACTACACATGTTATTGTGATGAATATTATAAATCCCATCTCTGTGGACTTATCTCGGAAATTGAGATAAACAATAATAGCTTCTATTCCTCGAATTGCCGTTCTTTGGAGGAGTCTGCCCTTACCCGCCGAATTGATCGTCTATTCAACCGTCAGGAGAACAAAATGGCCCCCTTGGAATCCAGTATTTCAGGTCAAATTGACAAAGAAACCGCCTTTGTGATACTCGGATCGTTATACGACATCGAACAAGCGCACATCAAGAGCACAAGCCGGTTCTACTTGAACCTCTTCCCAGAAATAGCTCACTGCACCAACCGAGCTGCATATACGAATCTAATTATATTTATAACACTTGGAAAGCTTTCTTGTGTCCTGGGCTATTCTTGGACATATGTCAAGGAGAGCGACGCATTAATGGTATTGGATGGGTATATCAAGATATATCATGACCGTCTTATGCGCGGGTGGAGCCCAACACGCGAACTGCCTACATGGACTCAAGTACGAAGCGAAGGTAGCTTGTGGCCCAATAAGGGAGCTGTCGGTACCAGTATGCCGACGAGGGATTCCACGGCTACAAACACCAGCGCCCGCGACGTCCGTACCGCATCAAGCACCGCTGCTCAGGAAGTCAACACCACAGCAAACACACCAAGCACTGCTGCTTGGGGAGTCGGTACCACATCCAGCGCTGCTCAGGGAGTTCACGTCGTAACCGACATCGACTCAGATGGCTCTTTTGACAATGTATCGGACGATGAACCTCTAGAATGGGGTCGTTTTCCAGGGATGTCTATTTTGAAGTTGTAGTACAATGTCATTCATTTCACGCTATGCCTTACTTTCCTTCGGGGGGTTTTTTAAACCGCAGAAAATTGCACAATCGTTCTCATTAAGTCACATCTTTATTATAGCAAAATAAAAGCCTTTCTCCTCTCCATGACAATCATCCAAATCACTTGCAATTGAATGTTCTTAGCTATAACATAGGATAGAAGTATAGATTTGTCTTTTCTATAATATATAATATAATTCTCGTGGAGGAAATAGCCGAATAAGAAACTGTTCTTGTTCTATTCGAACGTATTATCCAAGGCCTTTGTTGAAAGTCAAATAGCTGTAACTTCAGGCTTGACATAAACATTACACTCTCTAAACATTGTTAGCGATTAAAAGTCTCAGGGGCTGAGATCATATACTGACGCGCTCACAACCATTTCCTTCTTCTCGCATGCATCTCTTATGAGTGATGCTAACAGATAACCCTTGTTGAGCTGTTTAGAATCTTGGCTTCTCTCTACAAGCTCTATCGTATGTAGTTGAGGAAGATGTAAAGGATAGCTTTCGGTTCTGATGAATTGGAAACCAACTTTCACCGGCGCTGAGTAGTGCAACGCTGGTCTTAGCTGGTTCCATGCCCATTTTTTTGGTTTGATTGACGAGTCTTCCTGAAGCAGAAACTCAAATGTTATGTGATCGAGTAATCCACCTTTTTGGAGCAGTCCGTACGCTTCTTTCAGTATACGCGTAGTGCAGGTGCCGAATCGCAAATCTCGAATCTGTATATAATCAAGCTTGGTATGAACTTTTGCCCATCCGTGTTCGATCCTGCAAAAACAAATCTGATCGCGCATTTCGATTATGGCATACTCCGGAGACGTAATTGTAAAAATGGCCCATGAGGTAGATTGACTAGGTGGAAAAATTTGATCCAAGGCGTTTTGACTGAGGTTATATTTAGAAGTGTTATCCACATACATATGAAGATGCTCGTCTTACCATTCGATAAACGAAACGAAATGCATGTCAGAGAGTCCTGCTTTTAGGATAATTGAGCTCATTTCAGCCGCATCTTGGTGTTCATTGAGACCGAGTTGCACCTCCACTGGTGCATTTGTCTCTTCTTTGTTGATGAAAATCACACAGTCGCTTAGCGGGTCACGCTCTGTCTGCATGCTCTCTTTAGTCTCGCCATTTTCTTGTTCCAAGAAATGGAGCGGCGAGGTATCGACGTTTTGAGTTTCCATAGCCATCTGAGATACGCGTGACATAACATGAACCAGAGGGTTATCAAGAGAGAGAGAGAAAGGGGGATGGTATGACGACTGGCGTGTCAAAGGTAAGGACACCCATTCCAGGTATTTATTTGATCTATATTCATACATGCGGTGTAGTGCAGAACTCATGGCTCTGTTCTGCGCTTTTCAGTACAAGCTAATGTTAATTAGTCCATATGACCCGTCGTCGCATGGTATTAACGCATCCCTGCCTGTATGTATACATGTACCTACAACATAATAATTCGGCTCCACCTTTCGTTACGACACAAAAGTGGGCCTGTCGCTCCGAGCTGAAAATCAGTAACTTTAGGCTACCACAGTCCCCAAATACCAAGTCGCTGAGACGTGGCCAGCCGGCCAGCCAGCGTACTACGTCGCCATGGCAGTGATACCTACGCAAATCAGGCACTGCATATCCGAAGAAGACGTGCTTTTAGCTCCCAGCCTCGCAAAGAGTGGAGAGCAGCGGCTCTACGATATTGTTGATGGAGAACCTCATGTCTTCCTTTTCAACATTCGCCTGGGCGATGGACGCGCCGCGTCAGTCGAATTCCACATCACCCCAATCGTCCACGATTTCGCACCGCATGTTTTGTACACGGTGACAGGAAGCTACACTACATCGCACGACAATGTTCACGCAGACGAAGTTATTGGAGCCGCCCAACTTGTTTATAACACATATATACGTGTAACCTGGCTCAGACTTGATGAAGAAATGTATCATCAGCTCTCCCTGCTTGGAGTCTATTTACTAACCTCTACAGTCTCCAGCATCGTCCGCGAACACCGTCCGTCCCATCTGCTTCTTTTACTACTCTTCCCAACAATATCTCCAATAGGACAACCGCCCGCACAGCCGGCTACGCCATGCCCCTCGAGAATGGCGAGGATCATATATGTCTTAGCGAAGAATCCATCTCGAGCTCTGGTGACAAAGTCGGTAGCCAAGAAGTCATCTGCACTGTTAACACGGCAAGAGCCAATGAAAAGATTAGATCTGTTAAAGGCTTGAGCTCTCAAACGAAGTTGGATTTGATCGCCAACAATATAAGTCGAAAGCTTCGGAAGTATTACGATAATTTAGACGATACGAGAGCGTTGAATGTTGATTACGCAATATCTCATTGCTTGTGCCCTCGGGTATACAACCAAAGTTTCGATGGCTACTTGGACCAGATCGAGGAAAAGCTTGTATCAGTCATGAATGATTCCAAAGACAAAATGATAGTTTGGCTTAACTGGTTTTACTACTCTTGCTTACGTTTAGTCAGAGAACGAAGACGCAGTGGTCGTAGACATATGCCGTCTACAGGAGCGAAGCTTGCCAATATTATTGTGGACCGGCTCTTGATATCTGATGGCCTTGCAGCGCTGGGGGTGTATAATGCACTTGCAGGTAGGCTACCACCTCAATACTGTGATGCACGGGGCTGACAAAGTGCAGAGAGCTGCTACAAATTACGTAGGGCGTCTGAGCTATCTTTTCAAGACATCGAACATGTTGGCTCTCTGGTTGCTGAGAAGCTCCATGGCCGAATATATGCGCCTTCACCCTTGTCCAATGTGCCACTTCCAATGGTTTGGCTAAGCAGTTTGTTTCCAACAGTGCCGTAAGTTATGTTTGCTAGCTTCGACGACTGGAGACTAATATAACAGTTATCATGACATCTGCTATGATATCGGGCTCTTACAGCCTCTTTGGCTTGGAGTTAAGCCGAAATTACATCTGCTTTCTGGGGACGCTGTGCTAGTCATGGGAGTTACAATGATTTGGTTCAAAGAATTCTGGGATACAACTGTTTCAGAAAGCCAAGCCCTTCGTGAACCGACAACTTTCAACCTGTCCGAAGCAGCTGCAATCTCCTTCCAAGATTCAATATACGAACTTGATGACGCTCTGTTCTCTTACGATTGAAGACATTCACAAGCGTATGTATATATCATGCTTACACCTTGCTTTCCCCAAGCGTTTGATCCTTTAGCTCTACTCGGTACAAAAGGGCGAGTAGACAAATGTCGCGAGGTTCGATATTGCCTTTCTTGCGGAGCCAGAGCCTTTCCCCTCCTTCCAAAACTATGACATCACCAACTTGACATCTGAAAGATGAGCTAACGAACTGTCCAGGGCCAATTGGCCTCTCGATTACACCCACAGATGGAGACTCTCGACTCGACACAGATTCTTGACTCGGTACTGACTGAGGCTCTTGACTTTGCGCAGGTTCTCCAAACCGATCTTGACCACTGACTCTGCTTTTGGGTCTTGGTAAGACTACAAAGATAGAAATTTGCTCTTCCTTGGCTGAAATGGCACCACCTCGAAGCCATAAAATCCCCCTTTTCAAAATTTTCTTATCAGGTATGATGTTGAATCCTTTTTCGCCAACTCGTTTGTATAAGATGTCTCGCTTCAAAATCTGTCAGCTTCAAGGTACCTGGTCATGGTAAATAATATGCAGACAATATTCTCATCTTCATAGAGCAAAAGTTCAAGCTCCAAATACGGCTTAGGCAGCAGATTGATTGGCAGTCTCATCAAGTCTGGCCGGCCATCAACGTATTGCATATCTTCAAGATGACATATAATCTGCTCAGCCAATTTCTGGATGCTGCCGAGCGTCACACAGAGACCCTCACCCAGATTGACGTTCGATAATTGAAATACAGACGAAAAATTTTGCATGGCGTAAATCAAGATAGATAGGCACCGGCGTTATTCTTTTTTCTTTCTCCTGCACTTTCATTCCAAGTATGGAATACCTGGCTATCTGTTGATAAAAATTTGTCCAGTCTGTGATGGTTGCGATAGTGGGCCAAGGACCTAAACACGGCACGTGATGGCACACTATGTTCCGCAACGTAGGTACGCATTGCTACCAAATAGCTACATAAACAGCAGAGATACAGCTACCTAATTGTCCACCAAATCCGCCTAGGTACGAGATTAATAGCGCTTGCTATAAGTACTTGTCATGAGATGTTCTCAAGCAACAAATTCCCAGTGGAAGCTCATCTCCAAGAAGGACTAGGATAGGGCATTAAATATCCGAGCACTAGCACGTAATGTCTAATCTCTAGACGAATTTGTATCATCTTCCGTTATAGGCTGCAAAATATCGTCCAAGTCGGAAATCTTTTCATCGCAGTCAATTGCAGGCTCTATGATCTCACGACTTTCCTTCTTCTTGTTAGTTGGATCAGGGAACAAATTATGGGATACTTACATGTGGATCGGGAGCAGGAGTAGCAGGAAGACGCGGATTCTCCGATTCCTCGAAATTTGAAGACATGGTTCTTTGGAATATTACTCGTGACTCGGTTTCTAGATTGAGCCCCAGCGGTGAAGGGGGCAGGTTCTTGAAAGAGTTTATCTTTATAAAAGAGAATGATTTATACTACCGGAAGAGAGATTACGCCGCCACTGTGATCTTGTTGGCTTCTTAATATAGTCGAGATGTCTTGGACATAACGTCTACCAGTCATTAGCTCATTATTGCAACTGATATATTATACAGGTCGCATAGCCTTATTTGAAAGCGTTTGGCCAAGGCCTGCATTAGCCAAGCATCACTCTGCAGGCCGCAGATATAGCCATCGTCACCGCATGGCTTTATTTGACGGCTGATGATCTCAACTTCGGGTACTACAAATACGCAGAGCCATGCATTTTATCCCAGCCGCCAACGCATACGCACATAAGATGGTGGGAAGTTTATAGCATATCCGCCGTGCTAAGGCGTCAGCCCTCGGTGATAAGATGCTGGGAAAAGTTGAGGCAACCCCGCACACTATGCGGGGTACAATCGCACAACCTCACAACCTCACAACCTCACAACCTCACAACCTCACAACCTCACAACCTCACAACCTCACAACCTCACAACCTCACAACCTCACAACCTCACAACCTCACAACCTCACAACCTCACAACCTCACAACCTCACAATGGTGTGATCGTGCAATCGCACAATCCAAACCCTGCCCGCAATGGAAGCTACATGTAGTCAACTGGACTTGAAACCATTTGTGGATTTACATCTCTCTTTCCTTGACTTCAATAACACGCCAAGGAGGTGGGCTGAGGCTTATGACGGTACGACAAGATTAGAGCAAACATCGACTGAGAGGCTGTTTCTAGAAACTGGTGGATTCTCCACGTGGTTTGCACACTTCGTCACAAAGCGCGCCGCGAAACAACGTCACTTCGAGGGCCAAGCCAACTGTAATCAACTACTTAGCTCTCTTAATGAGTTGGATTTCGAAACCCGTAGGTTAATAGCGCAGACGGTGAAGACAGCCCTGCCTTCTGCCTTCTTAAACAAGATTCAAGACATCTGGGACAAGGCGGGCAAGAGCCGAAGTAATTCTCCAATAGCACCACACAAGAGGAAGCGTAAGTACAGGTATCTTGCAAAGTTATATTATGTGTCTGTCTGTCTGATCCACAGCAGGTACAGCAGATGCAAATGACCGACTAAGTGAGCCAGCTACGCAAAGCTCACTTGCATTGGCGAACAGTGTCCCCATACCTACAGATGCGAATCAAAGCAGTACTCGTTATCCTGTAGAAAACCCCCCTCTCTCTCGGGTCACGACTGTCTTTCCATGGTTTCTTGCCGATTCAATCAGGAAACAACCTCCCAAAGACGGTTCACGTATATGGTCAGCGGCCATTACAATGCTGTTCTTCGATGCTGAATCCTTTGGCGGTAACCTGGGCTCAATGATGAGTCTGGAAATCACGAGTAATAAAGTTGAGTATATTGCAAAGCAATTATTTGGAGCTCACATTGAGTCAAAGAACGAGAACCGGTATTATATTTTACCTTTTGGCCTTAGAATCACTCCTTGCCCTACTATTATTCTACAAGGCTGTAAACGAGAAGCTATCTTAGAAATTTTCGGCGATGATATATCCAAGGCAATCAAAGCAAGCCCGACTTATAAGGAAGAAACCGAGCAGGCACCTTATCCGCTTACAAATTGCGTGACGATGACGATTTCACATCAAGCCGGGGAAGGGTCGGTAATTAGCTTGTCTCTGGATGAGAAAGAGGGAGTTTTGATAAAAGAAAAGTTATATGGTTAGGAAGGTTGAGCTTTTATTAACGACGTTATCTTCCCTTTGCATTATGCCTCTTTTTATGTCTCTTTAATACTTCCACCTTGTCCGCCAAACATGACTTCCACGTCTCCAAGTAATATTGTCGATCCATCACATTTACTATATTGTTCTCTCGGTTCAGACTGACCCTTATCATACACCTTAACCCAGCACTTCCGCCAATATACCTTCTGGCCTTTTCCTTCGATAATACATGGACTCGTCTTAGCGTTGGAGAAATCGATGTGTTCAGGGAGCGGCTGTATGTCAAACGACTAAAAACCATGTTAGATTGTGTCCGACTAGAAGACAAACTTCGTACCATTGTTTTCTTGAGAACCTGAAAGATATAGGTCGCCTTGATCCGCTTGCTAGTGATGGCCTGCCAGGTGGTGAATTAAGATATCGCAAAGCATACTCTTTATTGCGAGCGAACAGCCAAGAGTTGGTCAGGATCGCGGCGTCAGACTGAAAACCCTGCATCCTGCGGACATGGCCGCAGGAGTGTAAAGTGGTGCTCGTCGCCTGATAAAGCTTGAGTAGCAACAGCCGCCATAGACTGGATTTAACAGATTCTAAGAAAATTGCTCATGTGATTTGCAACGTGAGGTGTTATGTAATCAGTGGGGCAAACCAATTGTAAATGCCGACATTGTGCGATGCGCTTCTACTTACGCTCTCAGGTGCCTACCGCGGTATACTTAGACAGGCAGTGCCTACTATAATATCAAGTGCGGAGTATGCGTCTCTTTAGGCCAAGCTTGGACGGCCTCGATGGCAGTGATTTCATGCAGAGTTCTCCGTAATAGAGCGGTGCTTGAGAACACACCCCTCTTAGTATGAGGTATTTTTTTTCCGCGTCTAATACCCTACTATGTATTGGTGTAGCCTGGAACAGTGGGAGGTAACGGTAGTTAACTCCGTTTTAAATGAAGATGACATAATAAAACGGGCATTTTAATTTTAGTTAGCGCAATTCTCAAGTTCAAGAGTTTCGGAAGTTCGTAGCTCTGTGATCCTGATTTTGGAAACCAAGGGAGCCGGAAATAGAAGATAATGAACTATATGGTAGAACTTGACGGGATCCCGTATATTCCAATGGATATGGTCGTATGTGCTATGATGCTGGCTAATCCCAGCATATAGAGAAGAGTCCAAATAGTCCCGTGATTTGCTCTGCCATGCATGAATAAATAACGCAAGAACCACCACATGTTTGAAGAAAGAAGTTTGTAAGTCGAATGGACGGTGAATATGAGTTGGTGTTGTGGTTGTGTATTTCTCACTGGCTTGTTTATTGCCTTTTCTCTGGCAAATTGGGATACCATCACCAGACACGCCGCGCTCTCAGTGGCTTCGGATGATAGTCAAACAAGAAACAACAGCATGGATCTAATAGATGACAGGTGCATAACTAGCACTCCAATGTGGGCTCAATGTTGGCCACCGGTGTATATAGAATCGTCGTCATCTCCATCCTCACCTAGATTCAAGAGTCATGTGTGACAGTGAGCGATTTGAAGATGTAGCCTTGCATAAACAACTAATTCGCGACGGGGCAGCGCTGGCCATTGGTCGATGCCATGTGGTGGTCTAGACACAAGTGGTTTGCCAATGAGCCCTGGGCTACTGCACGGCTGGAATATTTTAGAAGACAGCGGCAGCGGGACGATCTCTTGGCCGTTGGATATCAAGGGTTCACGGGATTAAACTATTTGGTAGGCGAGGCTAATAATGCACATGGTTGGCACGTTGTCTAAGCGTGCCAGCCAGCCATGGCTTAGGATGATGCCCGTTTGCCGCATGCTTATGTGACACACTGCCATTGGCTAGAGCTGATACGGTGAGGGAAACGTCTGAGTCGTGGATTTCAAAAGACAGGACTACCTAGATGCTATTCGCAACGGTTTTAACCTAGGCATGGGTATGGACACGATCAACGCAGATCCCAGTCTAGATGTGCGAAAATCTGCCTCGTGGTCAAAGTACAGAGACTTTGATCATATGGATATAGAGCCAAAAAGAGAGCCGTGAGAGGGCCGTCGTAGTGCGCTTTAGCTTACGAGTACGACACAGTCCATTATAGGGCCGAGTTCAGACTCCATCTTCGTATTTGTCTAGTCTTCCATCCCGATATATGAAGCGTATTTGAAGCGTATATGTACGATTTAGCCATAAGTTGAAAGTACCAAGCCCGCGACGCTGAGTCTATAAACAGCAAAGGCTGAGCATGGCCGCGCAACAAGTAAGCAGGCCGTTTCCACGTAAATACTAAGCCTGGGAGGAATGCGAACTAAGGTTCGCGGATGCTGGTACCTGAGCTTATAGAAAATTGATGAAACGGTCAGGATTAAAAAGTGGTGTCCGTGATGAGAAAGAAAAGAACAGAGGTTTCCCAATGGAAGTGGTCACACCAGTGTCTAGCGAAATGCCTCAATGGAATTATGAGCAGCAACAGCATTCGCCATCACCTGTCTCAATGCCTTGGGTCGAATTAGCCGTCGTCGGAGTCGTGGTGGCCGTTTCTCTTTAGTCTTCACACCCTGTTTGTGATTCATGCACGAATGACGTACCCATCTGCTTTAGATTTCTAGGGGGATTACATGATGTGGAAGATACGTGGAAGCTCCGGATGAGGCCGAGGATTGTGCGAATTGACCCGGCTGGAAATGGAGAATCCAGGGATCAGACGCGCCCAAAGCAAATACAGGCAAAATAGCAGCAATACCGAATAACAGTCACAAGCCAACGAATATGATTAAAGTCTATGGCAAATCAACTGAAATGCGTCTGATCGACCGCCCAATTACGGTTGCAGGGTAAGGTAGCCGACAAACTACGTGTACTGCAGCAGGCTAATAAGTATCCAAGTACGACGAACCTTCTGGAGAAGGCTCTCGGGGAGTGCGGCTAGCGGGGAGAGTTCATGTAGAGACAGAGAGGTGGGTCTGCGGAAGTGGGCGAGGATGTGAGGCAGAAGCGGAAACTCGCAAAGTGTCGGGAGGAGCGAGAACAAGCATTTTAGCTGGTTCGGATCTCATGTGGCAAGTTGATCTACTGGGATTTGGCTTTTGTCTGGTTTGCAGTGCATACTACTAGCAGTACTTGTACAGTAGCAGCAGCAGAAATAGGTCCGGCGCACTCTAGACTGCCGAGTAGTACCGCTACTTGGAGGCACAAGTGCCAAAGTGCTTACTTGAGGTGAGTAAGGAAGGAGAGACGGAGGGCAGTCGTGGCGCCGATGCATGCGGGCCTTGGCAGCCCAGAAAGCGGAATCATTGGCCACACAAGGGGGCAGGCGCGGCACCCAAGCCTTGGCTTCCTGTCAGGGCGGCTCAGCCGGACAGTCCTTGCAGGCTTTGGGGGGTCCACGCGCCTTGCTGGCTTCGTACTCGGACTCAGGCGCTGGGCCGGGGCGGTCAGGCATCGCTGCCAGGTAGCGGTACACGCTGCAGCGTATGGCTTCTAGCGTCCCAGCGCTCCGAGCGATGCCGAGTCCACTAAAGCACGCGCCTGGAGCCAACCACGTTGCCGCGTGGCGCACGATTCGGCCATGCAGCCCAGCGCCGGCCAAGTACCGCTACCTCTGGCCATTCTGGAATCGCCCTGGTCTTATTCTCGTCGCCCGTACTGCTACGCCTGGCCGGTGCCGGTGGAGGAGCGGGCCACCTGCCGCCCAAATGCCTGCATGTACCTGGACTTTGCGGGCACAAGTACCGCGACCTGCAACAGCCACACCCTCAGCCAAACCAGATCTTTGCATTCTTGAGCCGGGCTTCTTTTGACTTTTTTTATTCTTGTTGCTCTATTTCATATCTGCCTTATCCTCCCCACCTCCACTGTGATCTCGCTTGCGAACAGCTCGATCATGTCGCCAGGGGCGCCGTGACAAACCTCTTCCGCAGCGACTCTTTTCTCCTTTGTGATGCACTTACAATAACACCTGCGCCTTGCATTCCTAATCATCCTCCTCGGGTCTAAGATCTGTTCCGAGCCCCCAGCCTCACCCGCATCTCCCGCTCGCCCCGGAACTCTGACCTCTCGATCTCAGCCATTCGTTCTTTCTTGCGATCGCAGTCTGCGAGGCTCTGCTGAACGATTATTTTTGCATCTGCGGTATACGAAAAGACAGCCGAACGCCGTCTTTGATGCACAGTCTTGCCAGATCGGTCGCCACTCTGCATCTTTAGCCGTCCCGCCTCTCCCTTTCACCTGGGAATACCTACACACGATCTCTTGTCATTAGTCCTAGTATACCACCTACCAACACCTTCCGATATATATTATACTCTCTTTCTTCACTCCAATCGAAAAACCACTTGCTGTCGTTGCCGAGCGCTCTCGGGAACCGGAGTCGCCATGTATTGGGTGCGACGGTTCACCTACCTGTCGGTGCCGGTGCTATTCATCATCTTCATTGCTACCTATCTCCCCGTTATCCTCGACCCGACAACTAGAGGTCCGGAGAGCCGCGCTCGTGATCGACTCTGGGTCAGCAGTAGCCCATACTTCTGGGATCGCCAAGCATGTCGATGGATAGGTCTGTGTGGTCTGCACCATCTGCGAAGGGACCCTGCTGTGCTCCCGCCCATCTTCGAAGAAGACCCCGAGGACGAGTTGAGAATAGAACTGCGAAAGCGTATGGACGTTACATGGGAGGAGGATGCTGAACTCAACGGCCTGGGAAGCCAGAGCGCCAAGAGGGACTTGAAGAGGAATCCGCATGAGCGTCGCAAGATCCTCAGGGAAGTCCCCCAATATGTTATCGACCATGCCCCGCTGGTGCACCTCTACTCTGGCGAGCAGTTTTGGCCTTCGGACATTCGCGAGCATATCCAACACATGATTGTCACCATCGATCACAAGCGCTTGAATACGACCCAGAATGTGACGTTACACAACTTACAGAGCCTTAACCGCTTCGACAACCGCATGGTTACTCTTCACAGCTTGGAAGACGTGGAATCTCGACCCAAGTGGCTTCACAGCCACGATAACCTACCAAATCCCTTTGATGACCCTGATGCTTCTATACCACCCCCCCGTGGAGGTGCTCGAAAACCACATAGCGAGCCCGACACTTGGTTCGATACAGACAAGAAGCACCCTGTCCATCGCATCTCGGATCCTCGAATCAAAAACAAGCCTGCATATTTCCCTACACCTAGCCCCGGCAAAGAACAGCAACGAATAATTCCGCGCGGCCACAAGCCAGATGCCGATGGGTATTCCAAAGCGCCGGCCACCCTCGTTCTGGTGGACAAAGGCTCGGGCATTGTTGATGCTTTCTGGTTTTTCTTTTACAGCTATAATCTCGGGCAAACCGTGCTCGGTCTACGATTTGGAAACCACGTGGGTGACTGGGAGCATTGCATGATTCGCTTCCAGAATGGAGAACCGCGTGGCATCTTCTTCTCCGAGCACGAAGGCGGCCAGGCCTACGCATGGTCGGCCATTGAAAAGCGCGGCGTGAGGCCCGTCATTTACTCGGCTGTTGGCTCCCATGCCATGTATGCTCTGCCCGGCCCGCACCCTTACGTTCTGCCCTTCAAAATGTTGAAAGACGTTACCGACAAGGGTCCGTTATGGGATCCTGCACTTAATAATTATGCTTATTTCTACGATTACACCCTCGAGAATCCCGAAGACACCATCGAGCATGAGGATAGCATTGGAGCGAAGGGACTGACGCACGACACCCACAGCTTCACCCCGGCCGCGTCCAATCCGGATGCGCCGACGACGTGGCTGCACTACCAGGGTCGCTGGGGTGATGAGACGTACACTCTAGCCGACCCTCGCCAATGGCGCCTCTTTGGCCAGTACCATTATGTTACAGGACCCAGCGGACCCAAATTCAAGAATCTCGAACGGCAAACGTTATGCCCGGCGAGAACCTGTCGCCTACTATATGAGATTGATCCGAAGGGCACATGGTACTAAATACTTTTGGAAGTCTTACTCTCTGACTCGGTTTTCCTTTCCTTTTTCCCTTTCTGTTGCCACTTGTTGAGCAATTCGCTCAGTGGTTCGATGAATGTATACCCGGAGAAAGAGGTAGTCGATTCCCAAATGGAAACCGACCGTGAAAGGTGGCCGGGAGATTTTGAGGGCCACTTGAGAGACGACATGTTTCAAGGGCGTTTCCAGACGGTTGTGAGAATACACTGGCGTTGTCTATATCTCCTCTCACAACTACCCCTTTCTTTCCAATTTCCATTTTTGTCTTTGCATTTTTTTTTCTTTTTTTCTTTTTTGGACATGGTGTTGATTTTGCATATTTGCATTTTCGACCTTGGTGAATGTCTGGCCCTGGCGAGTGCCCAATTTGGGCCTCATAATGGCCTTTGCAGAACGAATTGATGACCTTCCCCTCGCATCTTCCTCTTGTATCCAATCTGGTGTTTTGAGTGTGAAGGAATTTGCTTGAGCATTTTCAAGGGCCAGCGTTAGGCCTTTTGATACCCGATCCCGCGGCTGCGCCTTTCCTCACAATGTACATATACCTATACACACCACATGTTATCATATCATATCTCTTTGTCATCACTGATCATATATCATATTTATCCCCGCAACGCAACATAGAAACCTGCTATACTCTGCACTGCTTGTTACTGTTATTTGGCTTACCAATATAGAATTTTGCTTTTTATCATACCATCTAGTTTATAGTTATACATTAACAAATAAAATCAAAATTGAATCATAAACTAAAAAAAATCTCTAATATGGGCGCTTGACCGTGTTGTGGTGCAGTAGCATTGAATGTGTCTCGTGGGGTAAGTCAGTCATATGCCCATCCTTTTCCGGTAGGTACGCAAAAGCCGCTCTACATGGCGTTTTTGCGTATGGGGCATCTTTCTCTTATTCGAGGTGGGTTGGTATTTAGGTTGCAAAGATAAAAAAGTTTTTTTGTACGACATGTGTATGTAAATCATCCATGAACAACACAACTGACATACCCTCTTCCTAGCCACAAAGAGCAGGAGTGAGAGGATACATTTATAAAAGAGGAAAAGATTGAAAGCTGTCCACATATCCACATGTATCCCAGAACGCTATCATACAGCTACGCTAATAAAGTAGATCACATACTCCCAAACCAAAGAAAGAAGAGTAAGCGTTTTCCCAAACGCCATGCATAATTTGACCACAAAAGGTAAACAAGATCTCTAGCAAACCTCTCGCTGCTTCTGTTGCAACGCGCTATTATCAACGACAGCTGTGCCATGCCCAAGTAAATCAGCGTTATATATGCGTGTATGTATATATGTATATATGCATATATATAAACGCCTGTCCAATCATAAAGTCCTCCTCTTGAATCTTTTTTTCAACAACTGTTATGCTGGCTTCGCTGACACGCCGCTCAATCCAATGCTGACAAATATGCCATGCTTCTTAACCAAGAAAGTAAAGGGGGGAAATAGGAAAAGATGAGAGAGAATTAAGCTTTCTTGTCCCGGTCATCTTGGTGAATAAAAATCTCCCCAGAGGTCTGGTCTCGCCACCCTCTCGGTGTGCTCGGATACTCAGACGGTCCGCTGTGGTCGCTCTCGTGTTCCACATCCATGAGGTTGGGATCAATGTTCTCGCCGTCGGAATGATTGCCATCAATTGGTTCACCGTTGGTCGGAGGTGCAATATTCTCCATGTTTGGATGATTGACTGATCCTGGATCTTGGATACCGGGCCAAGGGTTGTCTCCGCTTGAAGGACGAGGTTGCCGTGGCGGCGAGCTGCTCTGTGGACCAGATTGGGATGATACAGGCAGGCGAGAACCTAGCGGTGCAGATATGGTGCTGATATTCTCCTTCTCTTCCTCTTGCTCGCCTACATCGACCCCCTCATTGTTGTATGATTCGTCATCCTCGCTCATAAAACTAGAGCTTTCACTACCCTCATATGCTTCGTCAGCGTCAACCATGGCTACTGACTGTTCGCGGGAAGTGCGTATTTCTGGCTCCATCGAAATTTCCCGAAGGGGCGCAATGCTACGAGGTGTAGCATAGTCGCCAGGGGTAGTACCTCGAGCCGGAGTTATACCCCTACCAGGAGTTGCACTCCGGCTGCGCTGGCGATTAAAAACAAAGGGCTTAGGGGATGGTGACTCGGTTAGTCTTGGGGTATGTCGTGCGTAGCCAGACAAGTCTCGCGTCTGGCGTCTCTTTGTGACGCCTACCTGAGGTAGGCTCTGTATAGTCGGTGAAGACCGTCGGCTTTGGCCACGAGATGAAAGTCGCCGTTTGGGAATTGCTCCAGACGCAGATTGATGCGTTATGGACTGGATAGGCGCCGATGGAGTCCTGGGGAAAGGCGGAACCGACTCTTTGCTCCGTGTTATTACTGATTGGCGATGGAAAGTAGTCGAGGTAGGTTCCGACCAGAGACGGTCGGCAGGGAAAACTTCAACAGATGGTGATATGGAGACCCGGCGTTCTTCTTGGCGGGGAATTTTGCTATGAAGTTGCGCGGCTAGTGGTTCGTCAAACTGCTCATTCCATGCCCAGCATTCTTCAAGTAGATTCATCTCGGGTGCTTCCTGCGATTCTGTAACATCAAAGGCTGGCGGCATCTCCCGTAACCTTGTCCAAGTCCAAGACGACTCGTACGCTTCATAAGTTTGAAGGTAGGCGTCAGGATGAGTAACGAACAACCTAGGTTCTGATGACCTCATCATAACTGAGCTGAGGAACTGAACGTCCCACAATGCCGGAGTAAGCACTTCCTCCGGACCCAAGAATCGTAGACGTGAGTCTTTATGGATTTTGCGGAGAGGAACCCATGGCGACTGAAGTCCCATATACTTGGAGGCCTTGGGGTGAGGGTTTTGTGGTCTGGCATACATGTGCATGTCGCGGAACGCATTCCCAAAAGCTGCGTGCATTGCAACGCTAACGCTCCTCGCATCCGGATCTTTCACTACAATCTTCTTGACGAGCCCACGGCTCCTCAGACGCCAGTCTGCAACGCCCTTGTTGCTGCATGCCCTGGGGAGGAGCCATTCTACCTCGCGGTCGTGCGCAGCCCAGTCTTCTAAGAAAGGAGATTGAGCTCGGGATCTGGAAGTGCTAAGTGTCATGGGGAGCTGAGTCCAATCATCCTCATTGTCGACGTTAAGAGCAGCCTTGAACTGATGAATAGGCTGCCAGAGCCTTGCAAGTGGAAAGGGCATGAAGACGACTTCCACTTCCCAAGCATGATTCCAAGAAGGGATGACTGATTGAAGTTGATCGACTTGGGCTTGTAGGGACTGGAGCTGGCTGTAGACTTCCTGCGAGTAATCTGGGCGATTGGAGGCATTGGAGATGGTCGAGTCATCATCGCTGGGGGTTGCAGCCTCATCTGAATGGCCATTTGTGCTGTCATTGTCAAGAACACGTTTCTCAATATCTTCCATTTTGTTCTCCAGCTCAATAACACGAATATCCATGAGCTCATAATTGTCATTACACTCTTCGTGAGCATTATCCGAGAAAGAGGCGGTCTCCAGCCTGTCAAGTCGTTCTGAGTGGGTGTCGACTATGTCTGCGAGATTCTTCAATGTCTCAATAGACATGGCCTTGGATGCGGCAGCAGCAGCAACAGCACGAGGTTCGATCTGGGTGGTGGCAGTGTCCGGTCTTGGAGTAGACTCCTCATCCGCATTTATGAATGCAAACGATTCTTCGATACCCTGAGTCTTCTGCTGTAAGAGTGACTCGGGGTGTTCAATTGACTGTATTGGGACAAGCGATGGATTGTTGTTGCTGAGAGTATGCAAGCCTATGCCGCCAAAGGGCCTCAGATACTTGGCGTGTATAGAAGAGTTGTTGGAGGTCGTCTGAGACATGAGACTCTGAGGAGGAATAGAGGCCGGTGCTGCAGGCGATTCCGGTTGAGTATGTCTTACAGGATCAGCCCAGGCCAGAGTATCAGGCATGGAACTAGACGCCTGCTGAGGTGTCGGAACATCCGCTAGAGAATTGAAATGCTCATCGATGGGCTTGTGGAGGAAAGACAGGGGGCTAGCTCCATTGAAGCTGAGGAGCTCTGATTTGAACATCGCAGACGCTTCTTTGGTTGAGATGAGATCCAGAACGGGGCTCATGGCGTCCAGTCCCTGAATCACCTGCAGATTCTCAGTAATTTGTGCGGTGGCGGGCATCGAGGTCGTTTCCGTCGGCTGTGGTTGAGACTGGGAATTGCGAGGGTGATCGTCATGGTAGCACGCATGATGGTTGCACATGCACCAGCCAGCTTGATCCAAGAGAGGGCTGCCTGGCTGGGAAGACCAGAAGCGACGGCAGCCGCATCGCGATCCATGGGCACCGGGCGTTAAGTCCACATAATTGCATCCGCCGCTAGGTAACTGAGGAAGAGGAACAGCAGTCCGCACGGTCGTAGCGTTTTCGTGATAGAGACCGAAGATATCAGCGCTATATTGAGCCGCTTCGAATGGATCCGAGGCCATTGGTACACGCCGGCCACTGCGTCCAGCTCTGAATGTGGTAAGCTTCGGGTCGATGACTGTCAAAGAGTCGCGAGGGCTCTGAAATTCGCTCGTCGCCCGGTTGGCCAGACTGGAGATGGCACGTCTTGTCCTTGTTTAAGGGAGCTGGTTGAACCTCACTCTGTGAGCAGGCCCAGACGGGTCGCAGGTCCGCAGATCCTTTAGTTCATGGCCTTGCGAATAGAGAAGATGGAAAATAGGACGAGTTTGCGGAGGCTGCAGTCGGCAACGGCAGGTTTATGTGTCGAGTATGTGTGTCGAGAGGTCCGGAGTGAAGTCGCAACTCCCGGATACGAGGAAGTGAGAAGACGACAAGTAGCGACAGGGAGAAGGCGGGCGGCGCTGGCGTATATATAGAGAGATGTTGCTCTATGGAGGTCGAAGCATTGCAGGCTTGGCGGGCATGGCAGGAGAGGAAAAGCGAGCAGCAGAGCAAGACGGCCTGGATTCTGTCATGGAGCTGGGAAAGGCGATGCGGGAGCCCAGAAAAAGGTGCTGAGCGTGGAAGGGTCTGTCTCGAGTGGGAGCCCCAAGCTTGGGTGGTTTAAGAGGCTCCCCACATTTCGGCTCCCTCGAAACGCGCCTTTGTGCCCGCTGCGGTCACTAAAAATGGCCTAGAATCATTTGGTCGCCTGAACGCTGGGCGGAAGATGGAATGGACGAGAAAGATTGATGCGAGCTGCGAAGCCGGCGGACAGTTGACGGGATGCCTTGTGCGCGCCTCTACTGAGATGCGGCCTGCTTGAAGCCGGCGCAGCTTCCTATCGCGAGCATTAATGGCAGAATCAGTTGGTGGCAGATGATGCAGAGTCTCCGTTGGCTGGAAGACGAGAGCGAGGCCGAAGACTGGAGGAGCCTGAAGAACAGGGGGCTGCACACCACTCTATGGCGCCTTTCCCAGGCTGTGATGCTAGCTGATTCGTTTGGGCTACCTCTCCATCCCGCATCTGCCGAGAGAGGACGAACAATTGAATGATGCCCAATAGTTTAGATTGCCGCGTACCTAGACTAACGTTGAAGTTGAGGCGAGATCAAGAACGCTGCTATAGGGACATGTCAACTGTCATATTTGCGCCACATGACACTGCAGACAGGCAGCCATCGTGGACCAACACCTTATGCATCACATCTTCTTCAGCCATGCCAGTCCAGCTCTCTCCATACAATACAGCACAATGCCAGGCCCTTGAACAGCATCATCACGCGAAAGAGCCCTGTAAAAAAAAAGAAGGAAAAAAAAAAGATAAATAAATAAACAACTAATAGCCCCAATTACAACAACAGGAGATGACGCTATTCACTGCTTCCTCTCCCTCCAACCCCGCCAAACCCACTACTTTACGCGGTTCGACTGGCGGTGATTCCCACCGTTTCCCCTCCCTGAAAACGCGAGAAAACGCTATCAAATGCGGCCCACAGCCATGGCTGTTTTGCCGGCATGGCCCGTGCCTTTTGGGCTAGCAGCAGTGCGGCGTGGCGCTCCTTTAGTACATTCGACACGGTAGGTGTAATTTGATTTGATTTCTTTTGATAATGCAGAAAACGAAGCAAACAAAAGAAATCAAGTAATCTTCCACAAATAGTCTGACAGACACCTCATCTTCCTAATAAAACTCCTCAGCTACCACGCAGCCACCACCATTGCAAATTCGACACTATCGACAGCATCAAACTACTAACAACCAGCAGACTCACAGACTGGCCCACTATATCGATATCGCGCATTCTGCAGGGGTCCCAAGACTTCCAGCAAAGTCCTACACAGCACCTGCAGTCCTATCAATACCATCCGAGTATGGAATATCTTCCAAAATAACGCTGTGATACAAAAGTCCCATCCCATCTACATAATCATTATCACTAATAGAGAGAACAAAAGGCATCCACGCAGCCTCGCCTCATCACCCTCATCACGAGCGCAGCTCAGTGGAGCCTCTTCCCGTCCTGCATGCATAGACACGACATCCTGTCAAGCCACCAAGCGGCATATATGTCTGCTTTCCCGCGCCAGGCGAAGTGAACCCCCTGGTAGCCTCATCACCAAAGTAGTAGGTAAGTAGTATATGTGTGTGCGTTGTTAATCAAAAGATGATTATATTCGATCAAAACTTCCCAATATGCTGGGAAGCTTTGCGTGGCTTTTGCAGATTGCTAAAATAGCCCGCAGGTTTTATCTTGGAGTATGGATTCTCCCAACAGTAATAATATATCTAATACCAAGCCAAGGAAAAAAAAGTAAATGGTAAACGCCTTTCCCAGTCCATCTCAAATTCATTAACATCATGCAGCTCGCCAACAAATGCATTACGCCTTGCTCTTCAATAATAATAGTATGGTAATGAGGGGGACAATAAAGTAATAATCGCCTAGTAATGCCGCTGTAAGTGATGCCGAAAAACGATAATGAATGAATGATATAAAAACCCAATGATATAATAAGATTCCCCCAGCACTTCGGTTTAGACTTCGCCCCAGCTGCCCATCGCGGCGTTGGGAGCAGCAGCGGCAATCATGGAGCCCGTGCCGATGGATCCTCCAATGTCCCAGTAGTGGCGCGACGAGACGCTGCTTCTCCTGGCCGATCGGCGGGTGCTCTGGCTGGCACAGCTGGAGTGATGTCGCATAGCCACGGGGCTGCTAGGTGCAGTTGCTTTGAAAGCTCGACGTTCATTAGGGCGAGTCCGGGAGGTGAGGGGGTGGTGCTGCCTTACTCTGGCAGCCTTTGCGGCAGCGTCTTGCGGCTTTGCAGGAACCGGACGGGTAGTCATCTCGGCAGCCATAGTAGGCTCAGGCCGAGACGTGAAGCGCGATACCAAATATCGGAACATGAGCTTGATATCGATATCCCTCTCCCACTCCTCTTGGGTAAAGGTGTCGTCCATGGGCATGTCCTGTAGCAGCGCCTCCGATGCTGTTGACCTCAGTGGTGGTCTATTGGTGGTTCGCGGAGTGGCTCGGATCGTGGGTCTGAATTCTGGAAAGATACTCTCGCTGGCCTTGTCTGCGGCCGTGCGTCCAGAAGAAGACCGTGCTGCAGCCTCCGGTATGGCCGGCAAACCAGCATAAGGTAGAGGTACTTGATGAACATGCGAGTACGTCGAAAAGGCGCCCGGGTGCTTTGAGAGATGGTTGACCAGCAGGCCAAGCTCTCTTGATACTGTCTCCAGAATGCGCATATGCCACGACTCCTCTGTTTCTGGAGCTGATGCCTCTTGGTCGTGCCCAGTCTCTGACGGACGGGGCGTCCTTGATAACTCCTCTTCACTTAATAGATCGCCGCCGAGTACCACAGACAGTAGCTTCTCATCTATACCGAGTATATCCCGCAAAACCTTGCGAGTGATTCTCGTAATCAGCCCTTCGCTGTCTTCTTTGTCTTCGGGGTGAGTATCTGGGTCTTCCTCGTGCCAAGTCATATCTTCAGTAGTGTCTGGGGCCTCCTCTGTGTTTGGCACGGGCTTTTGTGCCACGATCCGTTTCTGCTGCAAAATCTTTGATCGTCGTGCCTCGCGCTGCACCTCTTCTAGAATGATGCGGCTATGCTCCAGCCGCCATGCCTCAATCCGAGCCCTCTTCTCGGCCTCCTGAACCTGTGCTTGCTCCAATTCAAATTGAGCCTCATCAAAGCTGTTTAGCCTCCGGCGTACTCGTCTGGGATTAAATCTCTCAAACTGGAAAATATGGTCCTGGGCGTCTAAACCGAGGGCAGGTTGATCCAAGTGGAAGGAGCCGAGGCCATCATGTGCTGGGAGGACAGGCATAACAAAGCTATTCCGGGGGAACGACCTGAACCCAGGCAGATGGCCATCGAGACTATCCAGCTCGGCATCATCCGCTTGTGATTCGTCAACAGCCGCAGAGAGCTGTGATGACTGGGCCTCGTCATTTCGCCCCGCCGCCGCCGCCGCCGCCGCCGCAGAGCCTGTTCTTGCAACTGTGTTTAAGCTGCCGAGATCGCTTAGGCGCGACCGGCCTGGGGTCTCGAGCGATTCGTCATGTTCATCTTCGGTCAGATAGGATGTGGTGGTGATATCGGTAGGAGGCGAGAAGAGCACCCAAGTCTGCGCCTCGTCAGCTTCCTGCTCCTGGGCGCTGCGCGCTGAGCGCCTGGAGAGGCCTTGGCTGCCAACGGCGGAGCGAGCAGCCCGCTGCACAGCCGGACGGTTGGGCTGCTGTTGAAATGCCATGATGGACGGCTGGATGGATGTATTCGGAAAGAATAACGAAGCAAAAGAAGGCGACGAGGAAAAGCGCTTAATGTGGGTTCCCAATGTCGGTTATTCTCTAATTATCGGCGAAATGTCGCGCGCGATAAGGCAAACGGGGGGCGCTCTGATCGGTGAAGGACAGCTGCGCTGCATGTGGCGTGGCGATGCCGAGTCAAGGTGGAGCGCTCCAGGGAATAAGCTGATGGGTAGGGGTGTCGCTGGAAGCAAATCGTACCAGTCGCCAATGGCCTGCGGGTTGGATGTGGCCGGGAGGAGCGAGCAAAAGGCGACAGAGAGCAGGATTGACGAGCAGAGGAAAAAGGAGAGGCTGGTCGGGACAGCCTTTTGTTTTTGTTGAGCGTCATCACGGCCAGGTGGTAGCAGCAACGGCCTGATGGGCCGGGGTGGGGGTGTTTGGTGGCTGCTCGCGTGCTGGCAGCTGAGGTGACAGTGGTCAGAGGCCAGCCACTTGTGCGCTGTTGCCGCCCACTGACAGTGCGATTGGCGCTGCACAGACGTTCCGAGACAGCGCCGCCGCCGCGGGTTTCAGCGACTCCTGCCGCTGTCGCTAGCTGCTGGACCACTGAGCGGCCGGCACTGGGGGCACTGTCCTCTCGATTCCATCCTGCGTACATGATCTGTAGCTGCTAGCACCGGGCGGGCTACGTCGAGCACTAACCAGCGCGGTAGGGGCACATCATCGATACTATCGAGACTAGCACGCAACTTACACTTCCGCTGGCGCGCTGGGTCCTGCAAATCCACCTGTATCTGTATTACGGCGAGATTTACCTTCTTTGCGTCACATTTTATCACACCTACTCTCAGTCAGCGCTGCACCACCCTCACGGGTAAAGGCCAGTTATGCTTGAGCAGCAATCTAGATACGACGCGGCACGGGAAAAACGGAAAAGGAGGGAACGATGAAAAAAGAAAAAAAAAGTCTTTTCATCTGATTACCGCGCCGTGCTGATAAACGCCCGCCACCACCCGTTCCTCACGCCTACATGACATGCACGACGCAATGCGCGCACTCATGCTCAGCAACTCGTGCATACTTCGGTGTTTGCGGCACGTTGGCGGAGTTGCTTATCAGCAGAGGCGGCCCTATCCGACTTTCGGGGTCCCTCTGGTGACGCCTTTCTGAGCCGCTTGGGGAAGAAGGGGAGAAAAAGAAAAGAAGACCCTGCGTCATGGACGTTTCCTCCCCCACCAACCATCAGGTTAGTAGATGGTGCGTGTGCCATCCCATCCGTATTGTGCAATCTTATTGTGCTCCCGTTGTCTGTTTGTGTCTCAGGGCAGATACAGGGTGATACAGTGCTTTGTTGTTTAGAATAAAGTCTTGATACATGGAGAAGCATATAGTGTCACTGATAAAACCCTCTTATGATACAGTGCATTCCCAACAAAAAGCTCTTGGGCGTGCTCATCATCGTGATTCTGTGACCATAGTGTCACTGACTCAAGTCAGGTGGTCTCGTCATAACCTGCCAGCGCCAGGTCCGGATCTCGGAAGCATGAGGCAGCCATCTGTTCCTGGTATAGAACGGCATTTGCTAAGACACCAATATGGCAGTGGCTGATGCTAGGTAAGCGAGCTTCTGGCTCCAACGCCGTTATATACAGTACCTGGTGTGTGCAGACTGGGCGCAGTTTCGGGCAAGTACTCGTATCAGTACTTACAAATCAACCTAAGATTGCCCCTTTTTGACGACAAGGGATGGGTTTATTCAGCAGAGAGCTCAGGTGAAGAGTCATTTCATGGGTAATCTCAACATAGCGAGCGAAAAGAACCAGAATTTCTGTACATGGTAGGACACAGCGGGTATAGTGCTGAACGCACAATGGTTTGAATTGCCTAACTGATGATTCTCAAATCGAGAAATCTCTTATCTGACAGTGCCATAATTACGCCAACCTTAAAACCCAGATGCCATGTGAAGAAGAAACATTTTACGCCTCGGACGAGAAAGCGTCGGGGAAACGGCGAATGTTGTTCTCAATGGAACCGTAGTTGGCGAGGAACTGAACGTAAGCACCGTCGACCTTGACACGGCCGGCAGCCTTGCGCTCGAGGTAGTCCTCGCGGCGGAGAGGGGTGAAACCCCAGTTCTTGGAGATGATGATCTTTTGGCGACCAGGGAACTTGTACTGGGATCGTCGGAGAGCCTCAAGAGCCAGAGCACGGTCTGAGAAGATGGCTGTTAGCATATGTCATCATAGTTTGAGACAGACGAATATCACATACTAGAGTCACGAGTGCGGACGCTCATGATGATCTGACCAATGTTGACACGGGCGACAGTGCCGTTGGGCTTGCCCCAGGCACCACGCATACCGGTCTGCAGTCTATCGGCACCAGCGCAAGACAACATCTTGTTGATACGGACGACGTGGTAAGGGTGAGCGCGGACACGCAGGTGGAAACCCTCCTTTCCGGTGTGCTTGACGAGGTACTTGTTGGCGCAAATACGGGCGGCCTCGAGGGCCTCGGAGCTCAGCTGCTCATACTCGTTGGAGACGAGGTGGATGCAGAGAGGGAAGTCGTCGACGTTGGCGCGCTTACGGCCCAGATCGAAGATACGGATCTTGGGGTCGGGGACACCACGGTTGAACCGAGACTTGGGATACGGCTGAATAGCGCAAGCGAATGTTAGCACAGCTCATCATGAAGAGGGAAGAGATGAATGCAGATGGCCCATGATGTATTCGAGACAGGGAGCTGGAGGCAGTGACCGAGCGCATCCATCGAGAATGCTTCATCTCTGGTAATTTATAATCCACCTCTTGCGTCACTCCATAAATTTTTCCCTCCATAAAATCTTCCCAAGCTCGAAATATTCATTTGCGCCCTCGAAAATTCGTGAAATTGCAGCAACGTACCTTGTTCTTGCAGTATCGGTAGCAACGAGCAGGACGGCGAGCCATTTTGTCGGTGTTTCGCTGGTTACCTTGGGATGTTGGTGATGATGTTTGGGGGAAGATAATTCCAACACAAGGATTCCCGGAGCCACTTCAGTGAAATCGACGGGATTGATTTCAAAGCAACTTTGGCCACCACGGATGGTGTTTCGTTTAATCTTCGGCACTTTAGGGCTTACCAAAACGGCAAGTCTGTGTTGATTGGCGGAGCGTGGCAGAGCCCTGCCCCACTGAAAATTGGTGCATCCTAAAAGAAAACTGCAAACCCACGAACTTTGGAGAGTTCAGTGTGTCTTCAGCAACCGCATCAATCAAGTCGCAAGATCGTCGCTCGCGCCCAAAATCCATCACAATGGCCCCCCAAAAGAAGAGCAAGAAGGATGCCAACAGCATCAACTCCAAGTTGGCGCTTGTTATGAAGTCCGGAAAGGGTACGCTGCCGAAAATGAAGTCATGGAAATCTCGACGCAGCTTTTGCTAACAAGAATTCTGCCAGTCACCCTCGGATACAAGTCTACCCTCAAGTCTCTCCGATCCGGCAAGGCCAAGCTGATCATCATCGCTGGCAACACTCCTCCCCTGAGAAAGAGTGAACTCGAGTACTACAGCATGCTGTCCAAGGCTCCCATCCACCACTTTGCTGGCAACAACGTAAGTTTTGTAACCTGATGCATTATCAACGAGTGAAAGGCCCTGGAAACAGGGCACACTTGTCCCATTTACTTCTTGCTTCTTAGAAGCTACTCTTGCTGCCGCATAGAATTTATCCAATTCTTGTGGAATTGCCCAGAGAAGAAGTCTGATAAAGACTTTGGAGGGTTCACATTGGCTTACACTTCTCGTAATACAGATCGAGCTCGGCACTGCCTGCGGAAAGCTCTTCCGCTGCTCCACCCTTGCCATCCTGGATGCCGGTGACTCTGATATCCTCAGCGACCAGCAGGCTTAAATAGCCAACATCTTGTGCATTCAACGGCGTTGGGGGTAAAACGGTTCACGGGCAATATGGATACCATTTCACTTTCACGTGATGTGTAAAGCGAAATTTTTTGATGCGAGACATCATCTACTACGAAGCAACGTCCTTTGGACATGAAAAGCAAAAATCAAAAGCTTCCAAGTGATAGTTATCTCAATGGAATAATACAGCCATGAAGACTGTTCCCCTGTCACGCTGAAAAAACTGCTTGCTATTCTCATTTGTGATCCCATATAATGCCGTTCGTAAACAGTGACACGGATACATACTGTAAGTGCACATTTGTTACACTGTCTCTGCTATTCGCCTAGCACATTCATCTATCGAGCCGCTTTGGCAGTAAATGTTCGCACCTATTCTCTGAGTTCAACTGGATACCGAATAGCACGTGTAAGTACTAACAAGAGCAGGAAACGCCCAGTTGAGCCGATTATAAGCAGCCTGGTTGTACTGTATAGATGAGCCTTGGCGGAGGCTCTAGAGAACAGACTCATATAACAACAAGATAAATGCCCACACATGCTACTCGTGCTACTAGACTGCTACCGGATGTGCCACTCTATTGCATACCTAAACGCTTCAAGCACTCGGTTTATTGCTCGTCATACAAGTCTGGTTACAAATTTCAGCCAACCAGTGGCAGAGTGGCTTGTGGCTGCATCTTGTACGACGCCTTGCAAGAGTGACGAGGTCAAAATTGCTTAGTTATTGGCCCTCAAAAATAGAAACATGGCTTTGGTGCAAGCAGTGACTTCAGCCCAAAGTGTATCTCAAATCTCATGGTTCTCTACCTATGTCATACTCTGGGGGTGTTCAGGCACACAACGCTGTTTAAGTGCTGATCTGCTGGCACACATGACTTTTTTGCCACCACAAGGCTCAGCAAAAGCCCTATTGTTAATTATAGCAACCACAGCCTTCTCCAGTCGTTGGTTGTACACTTTTGTATATCTGTACTTTGCAGTGACCGTTTTCAGTCGCGCCTCACTGTGTCTGAACGCTTTGGGCACAAAATTTGAGACTAGGACGGGAACAAACAGCAAGACCCTGTGTTCGGCTTGTTCATCATAGCGGCAGACCGTTTGGATCAAACATGACAAAGCAAGACAACTAGCTAGTACTGTTTCATCCAAGGGTTCTCATTTTCCCAGAAAAGGGACTGCGCTGTTTTCCATGTCTTGAGCGCAGACAAGCGGTCAGTCACAGACAGGCTTGGACCGCGGCCACCGGAGAGGGCGAAGCGCTGCACTGCGTCCGCCGTGACACAGTTGTAGGAGAGCGATAGCGTCAAAGAAGGCACAAAGAGGGGAGCAGCAGAGGTTCTAGCAGCGTCCAGCAGTGGGGGTGGAGAGGTCCCAGGGGTCCTTTAGTGGTTCCGGACGGCCAATCAGGCACCCGTCCCGATAGCAAGACGCAGGGCACTGATCCAGAGTCATGCACTGTTAAGCAGAGGCATGAAGAGGAACTCCGTCGCAATACCTGCACGCCTCCTTTATGGGCAAGAGAAGACGGGAACAGCAGAGAAACAGCAGCTAAAGCAAGTGCTTTGTAGAAGAGCGAACACTCAAAAATGGGTGGCTGAGTTGAAGGATTCATGCCGTTTCCGTCACCGCATTGTTGTTTTTACCGCTGAATGGCTGAGAGAGAGGCAGCACAAAGCACTATATGTGAAAGTACTCCCTGTGTACGGGTACCTGCCCCCAGTAAGGCGCTCGCCCCTTTGCGGAGGTATCTTTTTCTGCTCCCCAACTCGCCATGCCCTTTAAATTGCCGGCCAGCGAGGTGGAGCCCAACCAAAGCGACCAAACCCTCGTGGCCTGCCATCCCTCCTAATAGTCTGTAACTCCTCTTCACCAACGGCGCCGAACTCGAGTGAACTACCAGACGATCGTTCAGACTCCAAGCATAACTATTCCCGCCGTCCAGTCTGCGTGGCCCTGCGCCTAGTGGCCCCCGTTTGAGCGTTTCAACTAGAATAGCTCACCGACCTCGAGGGAAGGTGTTATTGGAATCGACAAACTAGCCCGCACTCAGCGCCATGTCTACGGTTGCAAAGAAGCCGCAGGTCAGCGCAGTCGGCCGAGTCACAACTTCAGAGGGCACGTCTCCTCCAAACTCGTCCCACACGCGCACCCAGTCGCTGCGATCCTCGACGCCTCCCGTCGGACAGCACTCGCGAACGAGATCCGTTCGCGCCGCTCCTGTCTCTGCCCGCGCCGCCGTTGCCAGCAGACGAGAATCAGTTATGAGCACCGTTGACTCCGACGCCCGCGCCGCCCAGGCCGCCGCGCTGGAAGACCTCCAGCAGCGCTTGGAAAGGGAGGAAAAGCAATCGGAGCAGTATAGGAGGCAGTCGGAGGTCCTCCAGTCCAAGCTGGACGACTCGGTTAAGGAGTCGGCCAAGCTCGAAGAGAAGGTTCACGAGCACGATGAGCTCCTCGAGACGTTGCGAAACGAGAAGCGGGAAGCCACTCGCAAAATCAGAGAGATGGAGACCATCTACGAGGCCGAGCGAAGCGCGATACTCAAGGAGAAGGAGGAGATGGCAAATAAGGAGGAGGAGATGCAGATGGTGATTGCACGACTCAAGGAGAGCCTGGCCCAGAAACTGAGCGTTGAAGACGACCCGAGACCGTCGAGGCAATGTAAGCAATGTCTAACTGGAGTTGTCGTCTTGTTCGCTCGCTAACTTGAAGTGTCTACAGCGACTAGCGGTTCACCCTCCCTTGACGGCAGCAGCTTCGCCCCACCCTCTTCTCTTCAGCGAAGCGATTCGCGAAACAGCTCGAAGCTGATCCTCCAGAAAGACAAGCTCATTGAATCGCTGCGCTTGGAGCTTGCAGAAGCCCAGATCAAACTGGTGGAATCCGAAAACCAGGGCGGTGGCAGACTGCGCGAAGTT
Organism: Trichoderma sp. CBMAI-0020; assembly: GCA_030708095.1. Lineage (NCBI taxonomy): Eukaryota > Fungi > Ascomycota > Sordariomycetes > Hypocreales > Hypocreaceae > Trichoderma > Trichoderma sp. CBMAI-0020. The sequence continues at coordinate 4,629,538 of JAJNCI010000001.1, forward strand.
GAGCGTCTGCTGATGGAGGCGCGCATGGCCAACGCACGACTCATGGAAGACAACGAAAGCTACCAACTGCTTCTCCAGGAGAAGACTCTCAAGGGAGACTTTGGCCAAAACGATTTTAGCTACATGAACCCCAGCGTGAACCACGAAGCGCTAGACGCCCTGGAAGGCAAAACAGCCGGCAACAGTCTTGCCGATGAGCTGGACGACGCATCGCAGTCTGAGCCTGATACTGGCGTTGACAGTCGCCGTCTCGAGAGCGAGCTCAAGGCGTTGAGAGAAAAGAACAAGGCTCTCTCGCTGTATATCAACAATATCATCGAGCGCCTGCTCCAGCATCAGGACTTTGAGACGATCCTGGATCAATCAGCAAATATGAAACCCCCGCTGCCCGAGAAAGACAAGGAGCTACCACCCCCACCTCCGCCAGCTGAGAAAAGTGAGAAGAGTGACAAAAGTGGAAAAAGTGAGAAAAGTGAGAAAAGGCTCTCAAGCGGACAGTTTCCCCTCCAGCGAACCAGAACCGCGCCCATTATGGCAGGGAGGACAAAGCCTCGGCCATTCTCCATCATTCAAACATCCGATGGCAACGTATTGGACCACACTGATCCCGACAAGGCCCCAAGCATTCCCATTGGTCTGGGCCGGGCTAACCGGCGTTCGCGACCTGCGAGCGACCAATTCCCAGGAGCGGCAAGCCTAGTTAGCCAGATGTATAGGGGCCCAGACAGCCCTGCCTCGCCGCCGCTTGCCAATAAAAGGCATTCAAGTGCCTTCTTCCCAACTGCTGGCGTAATTGGCACTCCTGGACGAATTGCTAGCGGCAGCCAGGCTCCTTCATCCGGAAACTTTCCCGGCACAAGAGGCGAAAGAAGCGAGACATCCAGCCTAAGCGGCGAGTCTGGCGAGATTTCCACGCCGCCATCACAATCACCACCACGATCCCAGTCCGACAAGCAGACAACCTTTACTGGTAGCAAGCCGCGTCCGCTGAGACTTGTCCAGGAGAACCCAGATGCCGTCAAAGACAACAACGCCAACAAGCGGCAAAGCTGGATATCGGGCTGGAGCTGGGGTGGAAAGAAGGACGAAGTGCCAGCCAGCCCCGCAATCCCTGAGTAAAGCGATGATGACAGAAGAGATGAAAAGAGAAGAAAAGAATGAGCCAGAGTGGCATTTGATGACTTTTTTGCCGAAAAAATAAATAAAATAAACTTGGGTTCATAATCTCTTTTTTGGGGGGGGAAATTCGGACAGGCGTCTTCTTGGGAGTGCACCAACTACTTCGATATGCAACGGATAATTTCTTTACACTTGAGAATCAGTATGATTGGCTTCTTTTTTTCGAACCTTGAGAAATGATAACGCAACAGCAAATGACGACATCAACGACGCAGTGGCAAGACTGGCAGGCGAAAGCGGACTTGGATACCCTTTTCACCTCATTAGAAGAACCCTTGGACAGCAGACGAACGATGATGAACAACGACAAGCACATGACTTGCAAACAGATCGATATATGACATGACCTTGTCTGCTTCTTTTTCATTTTATATATATACGATCTTTTCTCCATTTGTTTTTTATTACCATTATTATTAGATATATTATGGAGGAGTTACCCAACCCACACCGCCAAAGGCTGATGGGCTACGTCTTGTTCTGGGCTATTTGATTGATGAGAGATGTTGCTGGAAATGCAACCCAACAAAAAAAAATGTTGCGTTTATTTGTACACATACGACGTATGGACAATCACATATGTAGGCTGCTTTCTTCTTTGGCGGAAGTTGATGTTGGGAAAGGGGGCTTTTTTTTTTTAAACCTGTTGTTTCTTTGTTGGATTAGGCAATTCGATTTAATTTGATATACTTTATACATATATATATATATACCATCTATACCTAAATACTATACCATGTCATATATTCATTTGCCGGTAAAATCCTGCGAAGATGTAGATTTGCTTGCATGCATATCTCCACGTCTTCTGCAGCCGGCAGCAGATCTTGATGTCTCTAGCATGGAGAAGAATGGATACAGAATCAGAAATTCAACCTAGCAGATGAGAGAGAGGACACTTCGTCACCGTTCTTGGTCTCCCTGGTCTTAGGATGGTCCCGTGTACATGACATTGCATTAGCATCTACAGAAGCGAGAGAGCAAGGTAAGAAACGCGTACATGTACGAGAAAGTACGAAGCGTAGGGAGTGCGTACGTCTACGGACTAGGTACATGTATGTAGTAGGTAGTATTAATCCACATAAGGGGAAGGGGTGGTGCGTGTAAGCTGTAGAGGCTTGACTCGAGGAAATGCATAATGCGATCTCCATAGATGGCGCATACTGTACGATATATCGGCAGTATGGAGTCCAATAGTGCCTGTATGTATCAACATGAAGCAAGACGGACCTCTGCAATTAATGCTTGTAAGTGGTGCTAGCAAAGCCCCTACCTAGGTATACATTAATGCTTCGCGTACGGCGTGTGCTACTGTTTATTGTTGATGCCTCTTTGATTCAACACTTTCATACTACCTGACCGCTTGTTTCATGTCAGTTGGTTCCTCAATGGAAAAAAAAAAAAAAAAAAAAAAAAAAAGCCATGACCTTTGTTCTGCTCTGCTTCAATGTTTTAGTCATCTTTTATTTTTGTTTGTTCCAAACGATGTCGTCCTCTGGGCTCCACTTTGTATGTGGTCTTATGAGCTCTTTTGCGGGTGGAGAGTGTGTGCATGTAAGGTTATCTCAGTAGCCCACGATTGATGCCCAACCTGCGATCACGGGCCACTGCTTGAGAGGTGTTTTTGAGCCAAAGTAGGGGAGTTTTTTTTTTTTTTTTGGGGGGGGGGAGGGGGGGAGGGGAGGTCTGTGGTCGTTATTATTTCTCATTCTGGTGAAGGGTTTGCTAAATGTGAAGGTGCATCGGATGGTCATGCGGGCGTACGATGTATCGTAAGGCGGTGAAGAAGGAGGGCTAGTATAACGAGCTGTAGGGATACTATGGAGAACTGGAGACGCGTTACTTGTCTGTAAAGCTCGAGTTGGGGTCTTGTGAGGTTGAAACTGCTGGGGGTGGGCGTTTGCTTTTCTGTTTTTTCTTTTCTCCAAAGGCGTGTGCTTAACTTTTTTTTTTTTTTTTTTTAGTTGATTGTTTGAATATCTAACCGGGAAGGATATGGTGTGGAGGGATCGGCGGCTGAATAGGTGTAGATGAGCTGCAAAGAGGCTATTTGAGCCTTGGAACAGATGCGGATACCTACCTATACTACATAGCACAATGAAAATACGGGTCTCGAATCCTCCATGGATGGCTTTCTAATGATAGCATACCTACTTGAATAGGAAGACGGCTATTGCGTACAAGTGTGGCAAAGGTAAGATCAATTCATCCTTGCGGTTAATCATAGGACATGACCTAACTGATGATCATGTTGGATTAGCAGAGATCGCCTTGTCGAGAATGTCGATTACCTCTGGCTTTGGGATATACGGCATAGGCGGTTATGGCGGTTCCATGAATGGAATATGCTCAACTGCTATATTCACCACAAAGACTTTGTCTGCGTGTCTGCCTACAGGGCAAGTTCTGAGCTTGGGCCGTTTACCAAATATATTGGCGGTATCGGCGTGAAGCTGCAACACACAAGCACGAGCAACATCAAATGGTTCTAGTACTTTGTAGCTCAAGCCCTCTTTTTCGGCTCCAAGCCGACTCGACCACTGCATCATGTCCTGCTAGTACTACTACATACATGGACTTGTACATGCGGTTACGAACCACCTGCACTACTTCGGCAGCCTCCAAGCATGTCTCGGCAGCGGGCGAGCCTTTGGTGGCACGACATGGAGGCAGGGTCACCTGTGTGGAAGCCTAAACGCCTTGATAGGCCTGCTACGCAATTCGCCATGACTATTGGCCTGCGGGTATGCGCAAGTGCCAGTATCTAGATGCGGTGGTGCACGGGATGGGATGCGGCCGGTCTGGGATATCGGGAGTCGTGATCTAGTGTGTGGGTGAGTGGAAGGGTGGCTGAAGGTACCCAATAGAGGGGAATACTGCTGTACGTCGAGACTGGTGTGACGGCGACGATGGCTTGGTATTAGTTCTCAGGGTAAAGTACCCTGTCGTATCCGATTCCAAGCAAATGCTGTGTTTACTTTGCCAATACGTTAGGTGGATATCCGAGGGAGTACAACACCCACTACAAAAAGCTTGTGTGTTTTACACTTAGTAATACGCGCTATCCTCGCCGGATAATTCTTGGAGAAAAAAAAAAATCAATAGCAAAAGAAGAGAGAATCCAGCTTTCCCCCATCCAGTTCACACGGCTGCTCTCCTGCAAGTCCCCCCTCCAAAGCGGGACGGCAAGGGGCAAAAAGGCAGTTAGGGCGCATGCGCCTACTATGGACACATGGAACAGGGGGGCCGTCTATCGTGTCGAGCTGTGAGAGGCTGGCGGCAGAGGCTGATGGGAGAATCCTGCTGGGGACCGGCACCAATAGAACCAGTTGGTGCCGGTTGGGGGTGTGTGTGAGAGAGCAAGTGTCCACTGCAGAAAAAAATAATAATAATAGGTGTGGTCTCTTGTTCGTCAGCGAGAGGGTTTGATAAGAGTCACGGCGAGGGGGAAAAGAGAAGCGACAGAGGAACCAGAGAAGGACTTGTCTGGTGATTACAAGCTGGAGATGCCCGTCTTGTTGATTAGGGGGTTGAGGGCGCCATGGACGTGTTGCGAGAATGTCATCGTGCGCGCAGCAGTGCTGTTATGGGCCGTTGTGTGGCGAAGACGGGGATGAAGATGGTGATGATGGGTGCGCTACTTTGCACAGCATTCCTTGGTGTTTAGTGCGACTGAGCAGGACAGACGGACATGCACCGGATCTGTGTAGGTATAACAGTGCCACCGTGCATAGGTTTAGTAGGCATTCTATCGCATGTGCCAACGGAGTAATTGATGCCTCCAGTCAGTCGCCCAATGTGATGGAGCAGAGCTGGCCATGGCCTCAACCCAATCTCGCATCTGGGCGGGCGGATGGAACGGGACGAGCCCGAGCACTGGGTAGCAGTTGTTGTGACAGCCCAAACAGGCCGATGCGCTGTCTTGTTTAATTACTTGGCGTAGCATTCATCTCTGCAAGCACCTCCAGCTGTTTCGTTTATACGGACGGCCAGCCATCTATTGGGCCGCTACCGACAATGTCCCGGTTCTTTCCAGACAGGCCGGGGAAACGAGGAAAAGCAGGAAAAACTCTTCACTTGCGCAAGGCTGCCGCTTGAGCCATTTAAGACTTGCGAGTGCAAATATGCACCGGTAAGTCTTACAGGTATGGGATAGAGTGTTTACATGACTTGCGCGCGCAGGGTCATGCAAAAAAGGGAGCCGAAGGAGAGATTCTGAGCCATGGCCAGGCATTTGCACGCGAGTAAGGGAGGCAGATCGATGCAGTGGCTGATGACAGGGACGGCCCCTGGCGCTGGCCGGCTTTAGCCCTTCTGGGCTGCTGAACAATAAATCCTGGGGAATGGATCGATTCCATCTACCTTATTTAGGCGCCATCAGGCATCTAGTCGTTATATACGTGGCAGAATATATTGCATCGACAGTTGGACAACTGTGTGTCTGTTGCAGCTATCATCAGCCAGAATTGATGCAGTAACTACACATTGCCATCGGTCAGCATAAACTCAGGGCTCGACTTGTTGAACCGATTCAATGCGCCCCCCCCGAGAGCAGAACCTGCGGTCAGTTTGAAGTCTTGGGGTCCATGGGGCCCTGTGGAACGCAGTCCCATAAACTAGCGATGCACAAGCACTGCGCTCGCACATACAGGAGCCTCCATGGCGCTGGTCTTGTCGTTACTTCAGAGGCTAGACATTGCAATCCTAGACACTGGGCGATTCGGCAAGGCAAGAAAGGGTCGAGCGGGAAATCAAAGTGAAACCAGCTGTTGCGCAGTCCATGACGTGTGTGGATCGGGCGTCGCCGCCAGACTTCAGTCTGTGCTCCTGCACCACCCAAATTTTGCATCCTCTGCTGCCAGGTTTTCGCTTTGGGGGCCAGCAAAGGGAATTGGACGGCCGTTGCTTGGGTAAGGCTGGTTGGTGCCACAGGAGGTCAGGAGCGGCGTGTCTCCTCCGGCGTTGAGCGTCGAGGTGTCTCCATGACGTGCTGATCTCTGCTTCTGGGCTCTTTTGGCCCTTTGTGTTGCTCCAACGGGGGTTTCAACGCGTTACGGCGCCTGTTGAGGTGGTGGTGTCTTGATTGTAGAGGTGTCGACTCGAATTGATCACCCGTCGTCAGTTGTGAGAAACAGAAAATGTGACATACAGGACGGCAGGCTCCATTGCTGTCCGCGCAGCTTCTTGTCGCCCACGCTGCTAGCACGCCGTTGAAGAGGCGGCTCACCCACTGCCTGATAGCGGATACCTGCCCTGCTCATGCGAATTGGGTTACCAGCAGCGCACCGTCGATTGGCTGCGGTCCGACTAGCTGCAGGCTCTTTCTGCCTTCCCGCATCCGAGGTGCCACCTGGCAATGTTGTGCTGCAACTGGGGACTGTCGAGGTGCCCGGGACCAAGCAAGAGCTGCCACAAGACACGCCGATCCAGGTAGACGATACCTGCGTGTCTGAACGTTGAGCCACTGGCTGGCACCAGCAGTGATCAATTGCTTGTGATTTCGGCAGTGATACAAGGCGCATTGGCCCAGAATAGCACACAGTCAGCAGACCAGTGCGATTTACGGGGCCGCGGCACTGCACATGTCTCTCTGCCTGGGAGCGAAGAGGCTGGGCGTTTTGCTGCCACTCAACTTTTCGATGCTAGTGTTTGGCGAGACGGTGCTAATGCGGCAAACCCCCGGCGTTCCTGGTGCAGAGCGTGAGCCCTAGATAGGTATCTGACTTATCCGGGCCAGGCCTCTGTTTTTTTTTTTTTTTTTTTTTTTTTTTTTTTTTTTTTTTGTTGAGCCGGCGACAAAGTTAGCAGGTACATGGGAAGAAGGCGAAAAATCTGCAGCATCTCGGCCATGTTCATCAAGACTCTGCCTCGCTTCGTGTAACTTACACATGTAAGCACATCCAAGCCAGCACAAGCACGTATCGATTGTACATGGAGAGAACAGCAGTGCCGCGTCTCTATCTGTAACGAGGACTCCAGATCGGTACAGTATCAGAACCCAGATAAAGGGTCGACATGTCTGCTGCAATTTTTTCTTCCTCTTCCGTCCCTTCTAGCCCTATCGCGGGCACAGACTTGGCTGCTGCAGCAAGGCTTAATCGACCGACCGCCTAAATTGTGCCAATCAGCGCGACAGAAGCCGCCTAGCTCGCTCGCGCTACAGCAGGCTGGTACTTTCCCCACAGTAGGCGGCACTGTACATTGGTGCTACCTCAACCGCTGGCCAGGCCGCAGCCCCCGGAGCGCCTCCTCCCCATGTCGCCAAGTACCCGCCCGTACACGCCCGTTTCTCGGTTTTGCAAGCCCTTCCATCGTATTCCCACACCCTTCCATACCTTCCTCCTCCTGGCTCTAGCGCGGTCCTGAGCAAAGTCCCACCATCTTGGCCGTCAACCTGATTGATTGATTGTGTCATCCTTGTTTCCGCCCAGCGTCCCCATCTCAGGCCCGTCATCCTCTCTTCCCCGGCTGGAAGCAAATATTCACCTTTTTTTCCTGCCATTCTGCTTGTGCGTCCAAACACCCTCCCTAGACTCCTGGCCCCGTCAGCTGCGACACGCCGCTCGAGCTCCGCCGAAGCTTGCCAGCCTCCAGCCATTGGCCCGCTGCCTCCAGCCAGTCTCGCGGCCTCTGCGTCGTTGCACTCGCTCGCCAGGTCTCATTCGTGCATACAGCACGACGACAACGTTGGGCATCGCGCGCCCATCCGATCCTCCCGCAGTCTCTCGACGGCCTGCACCGCTCCAGCATCCGCGAGCCAACCACAATGATCTGGGCCTAAGACCCGTTCCCACTCGCCTTCGGACCCTGTATTCGTACACACACCTCGTAGTACCTCCAGAGGCCTGCCCCGTTGGCATGCATGCTCATGCTCTGCGAACACCCCACGACGACTCTCGCTATCCACCACAGCCATGAACAGGCCACCGGCCGCTGCTACTGACGGTGGTGAAGGCGCCACACAGCCTGCCGGGCCCGACATGGCGAATCATCAGCCCACACCTGGTGCGCCTGCGTCCGGTGCGACGTCCAGCGCCAGTGCCACCGCGGGCCAGACGTCGAGACAATCATCCGCCAGCAACTCCGTCACTTATTCACCCATGGGCTCCCGAGACCCCTCTCCGACCCGTCATCCCCGGAGAGCAACTTCGTCGTCGGGCAGGATCAACCGCTCCAGCTCACGGAACAGCAGCCAGCTGGATCAGAGCCCGTCTCGCCAGCTCAAGTCGTCTCTTGGCGGTCCTGCCTCGGGCATTCGAAGCCTCTCCGCGACCACCACGCCGGTCCTCGTGCCCGTCACCGCCAACCAAGACTCGCAGCCCGCCCAGGCACCAGAGCCGCAGAAGCCTGCACCGCTGTCCGAGTTGAGAGACAACACGAAATGGCCCGTGTCGCCGCGTGTACGCTCCCCTCCGCTGCAGCTGCTTAGAAACGGCAGCACTACGCCTCGCCCGAGCGAGCAGGACCCTCCTCCTCCCCTCATCAACGTCCAGCACCCCAGCCCGTCTGCCCAGCCGGCAGACTCATACCAGTACCAAACCGCCAGCGAGAGCGAAGCCGAGGATTTGCAGATGGCTTCCGGCCTCCGAACACCGGCCCGCGGGCCTCTGGAAACTGTTCAAGAGGTTAGCCAGCCCAACTCGCCAGCCCGCCGTCGCCAGCAGCAGGATTCGTCCCTTCTGGAGCACGTAAGGGAAAAATTCTCATACGACAATCAGTCAGATATTGATGGCGGCCGAACGCTGCGAGCCAGGCCCATGATTCCCGGCCACGAGAATGGCGGTGATAGCACCGGTTCCAGGAGGACAACCTCGGTTCCTCCGCCTCTCCTTTCGAGACAATCGAGTACGATAATGCTATCCAAGCAAGCAAAAGCCCGGCCCGAAGGGTCTACGCAGACTATGACGGTGGAAACCGAGACCGTCTCCAGCATTCCCCAGGTGGCACTTACAGTAGGCCCAAAGACAGATGGCATGAATGGTACTCTGAGAACGAAACAAAGCACAGAGACTATCAAGCCTAAAAAAGAAAAGAAGAGATCTCGCAAACAACCGGTCACAAGCGGAAATGGTGAGTTTTGCTCCCCTTTTGTTTTTGCTCCCTTACCTTGATGATGGACAGCTGTGCTAAAATTTTTCTTTCAATGCTAGGATCATCCAAAGCGGATATCTTTGAAGCCAAGATCGCAAACGCTGTTGATGAAGCTAATACCTCTGATTCAGAAGAGACGTTTGTCTATGACTCTAATCCCCCGGATGTGGGAGATAGGGCTACCCGTCGCTTCCACTCTCGCACTCCCAGTGCAACATCTATAGTTAGCCAGGGAGATCGCCCCAATTTGCGCTCCATATATGGTATCATGGACAACCATGTTCCTGCGCCTAAGAAGAGCATGAAATTCTCCAATACTTATGGCAATGGTGCCATCGATGGCGGCGTGTTGACTGGTGATGAAGATGGTAGAGGAACAGGCCGTAGCGCCGGTGGCTCCGGCCGTGGCACTGTTCGGCAGCATCACCATATAGGACGCTGGGGTCGACAACCCGCCAACGGCCATGCCTCACTCTTTGACAACGAATCGCCCTTTCAGAATACGCCAAGGCCCAAGATAGCCAACTCTCGTAATTCTTCTGGGCCGCCCAGCCCAAGGAACCACCCCTCCATGCGAGGACCTCTGAGCTCCAAACGCTCGGCGATACACATGTCTTCGAGCTATGATTTGGACGACACCACTGGTGCAGATGACGAACGCACGCCTCTGATCGACAACGGCCGTAGAGGGGGACGATTTAGGCGTGGTCCGCATAACCTTCGGCAGGCAGAGGCGCAGACCTACACTAGGAGGTCGTCGTATCTGAACCGATTTGCCGCTTGCTTGGTCCTAACGATGATGTTCCTCCTGGTCATTACCGGTGCCATTGGCTTCATGTTTGCGACTTCCCAACCTTTGAGCGACATTGAGATTGTTTCCATCCACAATGTCGTCACCAGCGAACAGGTTCTCATGTTTGATGTCACTGTCAAGGCACACAACCCCAATGTTGTGGTTGTCACAATTGATCATGCAAACCTTGAGATCTTTGCCAAATCGGAGTATGGAGGCGCCGACTCGGATTGGTGGGACAGTCCGGATGGACCACAAGACAACTTGGTACGTCCATACGACGACCCCCCGAACGACCCCACTACTCCTGGAGGAGAGGACGAGACGAAGCCAAACATTTTGCTTGGACGCATCACCGAATTCGACAGCCCCTTGACATTTGAGGGCTCGTTGTTCCACCAAGGCCTGTCTTCATCAACTGGCGAGATGCAGTTACCGTACCCCGGCAATGCTACTGCTGGCGGCTCTAAGCGGTGGGAGCGAATTTATCAAAACGAATTTGATCTTATTGTAAAGGGAGTTGTCAAGTACAGCCTTCCCCTGAGCGCACATATCCGAAGCGCCACGGTTTCCGGACGTACGACGGTCAAACCAAACTCGGCGAATAATCCTCCTTCGAAACCCAATGTTACGGCAGTAAATTTTGAAGCATAAGACGCACAGATTCATACTTTTCTCTTTTACTTCGATACCTGTTACGTTGCTATTACCCTTATCTTTACATTTTCTCTTATCTATTTTCCTTTCCCCCCTATTTCTACTTCCTACACCTTTTTTTTCTTTTGGCTTGTGTACATTCAGCGCGCATAGCGAGGTTTTCTTTTTTCATTTCCTTTTCTTTTTTTACCCCCTCTCTTATGGAGCAGAGGCGTTGGATTAAATCTTTTCCAACTACAGCATGGCTTGTTCGGTTACTGGTAAAGACAAAGTTGGCCCTGCCAAAAGGTGTTTTTTTTTGGGTCTTTGTATGTGTGCATGTGTCCAGACGCGAAAAAGAAGTTGGGCGAAGAAACGAATATTTCAACCCCCCCCCCTCCCCCCCCCCCTTTTTTTTTTCATTATACATGCTTTCGTTCTCTTTCCCTTACTCTCTCACTTTTTCTTTTTCACTTGGTTCTTTTTTGGAGGGCTCACTTGTGGTTATGAAATCTCCCTGGCTTGAGAAGCATTCCGCAGTCTCTTATAAAATTACACAAATGTACAAGAATGAAAAGCAAAAAAAACAGGGAGCACGAAAGGCATTTTTTTTTTTTTTTTTTTTTTTTTTCATCTTCTTACCCCTTGGGATGGAGTTTCTTTATTTCGTACGCGATATAGATGAGAAAAAGTGGCAACTACCTTTTTTTTGTAATTATAAGAATATCATCTCTTTATGACAAGTAGGTCGAGGTCTCATTCAACAGGAGAGTAGTTATTTCACCTACCTATATTCTCTTTTTGGTTTTTACTCTGAGAAGCAACGAGGAGGCTATGGGGGAGCAGCATTTTTTTTTAAAGGGGTATATATACGTTAAAATTGAAAAAGAGCCAGTTGAATCGGTAGAGGAACGATAGTTTACAGCATAAGAGACAAGATAAATGCAGTGAAAGTGAGATGATTCCCGATGGCGCTTTTTACATGGCTGTGCCTTGTGTTGTTGGCTAATGATGTTTTCTTTTCTAACTATATGTAAGGCTGCCAGGCGTGCAACAAAAACGTGATGCTTCTTCGATGTCTATTGCAAAAATGGTTGTAAAGAACTCCTGTAACGCCCTCCCCTCCGGCTTTTATTGCGAACCATGATAAAAAATAGAGAAGTCATTTAACAGAGACATATATATTCCTTCATAACTTCATTCGTCCTTTAGATTCCAGATTTAGGTAATCTCAGTCGCAAAAGACACAGTTTATGAAAAGTGAATGCCCTCCTCGTTAAAGGCAAAGAGCAGACGCAAAAAGTCGTTTTCGTCGCACTTGCCGGAGCGCTTATCTGCGAGCTCTGTCACGTCTTCGAGGACCTTGCGGATCTTCTCGCGCACGAGCTCTGCGACCTTTGTCTTCTTGCGCTTGCTCTTTGTCTTGGGGATGTTTGCGCTGGCGGTCTTGAGGTCCTGGAAGAAGCTGGGGGTATCGTCGCCGAGGTCATCGACATCCATGCCGGCATCTTCGCCGTCGTTGGCGGCGGCGCCACCGTCGTCCATTTCCATGTCGTCTTCCTCGTCCTCTGCGCCCTCGACGACGCTCTCGTCAATGGGCACGCCGTTCATGGCGCACCAGGTGCGGTAGTTGCGCTCGACCATGGCGAGGACCTCCTTGGTGCCCAGCCAGCTCGCGCGGAGCGTCTTGTTCTTGCGGACAAAGCACACGCGCAAGAGGCCGTCCCACTCGTCCCAGCTGACATTGGGCCGGTCCTTGCCCATCTTGGGCTCGATGCGCACGACGGACGACTCGACCTGCGGCGGGGGCCGGAAGTTGTTTTTGCCGACCTTCATGATGTGGGTGATTTTGGCCCAGAACTGGGCGTTGACGGACAGGCGGCAGTAGAGGGCGTCGCCGGGACGGGCGGTGAGGCGGAGGGCGAATTCACGCTGGAACATGAGAACGGAGCATCGGGGAGGATTGGGTAGAGAGAGGAGCTTGAAGACGAGGGGACTTGAGATCTATTTTTCGACAGAGGTTAGTGTGATGTAGTAAGAATGGAAACCGATGATTTGAGCATACCTGATAAGGGGTATTTGAAATGCAAACGTCAAACGCTGGTAGCTCAGTCTTAATCACATCTCCCAGCAGAACCTCCAACTTTCGCTGCTCCGGCTTTCCCTGCACACGCTTGGTGACTTCGGCCGCCATTCGGGGATCCAGCTCGACACAGATGCATTTCTTCGCCTTTTCCAGAATGCGGACCGTCAAGTTACCGGTACCGGGACCGACTTCGAGGACGGTGTCTGTGGGCTTGAGAAAGGCCTTGTCGACAATGGCGTCTGAGACACCAGGGTTCTTGAGAATGTGCTGGCCAAAGTTTGTGTTGAACTTGAAGACATTGTTGGTTTTTGAGTTTTTGTCGCTGGGCTTCTCGTAGGGGCCGTTGGAAGCGTTGTTGCGCTTCGATCTGTCGGCTTTGGCCATTGTGTAATATTAACCACCAGTGGGCGCAATTTGGGTATAATCTGCAGGCGTTGCGATATCGTGGAGACGAGGGGCGATGGATGGTGGTGGGAAACTTTTTTTTTGTACGGGTGGAATTATCGATAAGAGGTTTGGGGAGTGCTAGGATGTTTCAAGTGCGTGCGAAAATCTGGCTGATATCCACTTTACGAGCTTATAAATCTACACCCGTTACGAGCTCCTTTTCACACCTCAGGCAGGCTAAGTCTAAGTGTTGCCTTTTGACTCGCGACAAGGGCTTTTTGCCTTGATCAGCCTTCATCTTGAATTCGCACCATCCACTCAGAATTCGGCCGAAACGATGTCAACCCGACGCGACTTTCTGAGCCAGCCGGCTCCAGAAAACTACGTCGCTGGTCTGGGTCGAGGTGCCACCGGTTTCACAACCCGATCCGATCTTGGCCCTGCTCGTGACGGCCCCAGCGAAGACCAGATCAAAGAGGCGATTGCGAAGCGTGCTGCCCAGCTTGGACTCGTGCCCGAAGGCAAAAAAGGCAAGGATAAGGAGGAGGAGGAAGACGACGAACGATACCAGGACCCGGACAACGAAGTTGGACTTTTCGCGGGCGGAGTCTACGACAAGGACGATGAGGAGGCGGACAAGATCTGGGAGTGGGTAGATGAGCGAATGGACCGAAGGAGACGGCAGAGAGAGGCTCGTGAAAATGCCGAGCGAGATGAATACGAACGGAACAACCCCAAGATCCAGCAACAGTTTTCAGATCTGAAGCGCGCTCTTGCTTCGGTCTCGGACGACGACTGGGCGAATTTGCCAGAGGTGGGAGATTTAACGGGCAAGAACCGGCGGAGCAAGCAGGCTCTGCGGCAGCGGTTCTATGCGGTGCCAGACAGCGTGCTTGCGGCGGCAGGGTCCTCGGGCGAGATGGGCACAACGGTCATGGATGACGGGGCAGCGTCGTCAAACACGACGGATGCATCTGACGGCACCATGACCAACTTTGCCAAGATTGGCGCTGCCCGCGACAGAGTACTGAAGTCGAGGCTGGAACAGGCTTCGCAAACCGCTGGCGGCGACTCGGTCGTTGGAACTTCAAGTAGCATCGATGCGCAGGGATACATTACGAGCTTGAACAAGATGCAGATGAACGAGTCTCAGGCGCAAGTCGGCGATATCAACCGAGTGCGAGAGCTGCTTCAGTCTGTGGTAAAGACGAACCCGAATAATGCTCTGGGCTGGATAGCGGCCGCGCGATTGGAGGAGTTGGCAGGCAAGATTGTGGCTGCGCGGAAAACAATCGACCAGGGATGTACTAGGTGCCCTAAGAGCGAAGATGCGTGGCTGGAGAACATTCGACTTAATCACGACTCACCAAATACAAAGATTATTGCACGCCGAGCTATAGAGGCTAACAATCGTTCGGTCAGGCTCTGGGTGGAGGCGATGAGGCTGGAGACGATACCAAGCAACAAGAAACGAGTCATCAGGCAGGCGTTGGACCATATCCCGGAGTCAGAGGCGCTTTGGAAAGAGGCGGTAAACTTGGAAGACGACCCTGAAGATGCGAAGCTCATGCTGGCAAAGGCTACAGAGCTCATCCCACTTTCGGTAGACTTGTGGCTTGCGCTGGCACGACTCGAAACCCCTGAAAATGCCCAAAAGGTTCTGAACAAGGCACGAAAAGCCGTCCCTACTTCTCATGAGATTTGGATTGCGGCTGCTCGTTTACAAGAACAGCTAGGCCAGGGACAGAAGATTCCCGTTCTGAAGCGAGCTGTCCAAGTTCTGGCTAAAGAATCGGCCATGCCAAAACGTGAAGAGTGGATTGGAGAGGCGGAGAAGTGCGAGGAAGAAGGTGCCATCATCACCTGCCAGAACATCATCCAGGAAACTTTGGGCTGGGGCTTGGATGAGGACGATGATCGTAAGGACACATGGGCGGAGGATGCCAGGTCAAGTATTAATAGAGGCAAATACGAGACGGCGAGGGCCATTTACGCCTACGCTCTGCGCGTTTTTGTCAATAGCCGGACGATGTGGATGGCTGCAGCAGACCTTGAGCGGAATCACGGAACGCGCGAGTCTCTATGGCAGGTCCTGGAGAAGGCGGTCGAAGCCTGTCCCAAGAGCGAGGATCTGTGGATGATGCTGGCCAAGGAGAAGTGGCAGTCAGGAGATGTGGACAATGCGAGATTGGTGCTCAAGCGAGCATTCAACCAGAACCCCAACAACGAAGACATTTGGCTGGCCGCCGTTAAGCTGGAATCTGAGAATGGCAACGAGGACCAGGCCCGGAAACTGCTGGCGATTGCAAGAGAACAGGCCCCTACTGATCGTGTCTGGATGAAGAGCGTTGTCTTTGAGCGGGTCTTGGGCAATGTTGAGACGGCGCTGGACTTGGATCTACAGGCATTGCAACTCTTTCCCGCTGCGGCCAAACTGTGGATGCTCAAGGGCCAAATATACGAAGATCTTGGCAAGACGGGCCAGGCTCGTGAGGCGTACGGCGCAGGAGTCAAGGCTGTTCCCAGATCCGTGCCTCTGTGGCTTCTTTACTCTCGTCTGGAAGAAAAGGCCGGTCTTACTGTCAAGGCCCGTTCAGTGCTTGACCGAGCGCGTCTGGCCGTACCCAAGAATGGAGAGCTTTGGTGCGAGTCCGTTCGCCTTGAGCGCCGTGCTGGCAACCTCTCGCAAGCCAAGTCGCTCATGGCCAAGGCGCTCCAAGAAGTCCCCAAGTGCGGCATCCTCTGGGTCGAGCAAATCTGGAACCTGGAGCCTCGCACGCAGCGAAAGCCCCGCAGTCTGGAGGCCATCAAGAAGGTGGACAACGACCCGATCCTCTTTGTGGCCGTCGCGCGTATCTTCTGGGGCGACCGTAAGCTGGAGAAGGCGCAGAGCTGGTTCGAGAAGGCGCTTGTGCTGGACGCGGACCAGGGCGACAGCTGGGCGTGGTATTATCGATTCTTGGTGCAGCACGGCACAGAGGAGAAAAGGGCGGATATGGTGACCAAATGTGTGCTCAACGAGCCGAGACATGGCGAGGTGTGGCAGGCTGTGGCGAAGGACCCGAAGAATGCGAAGAAGAGCGTGGAGGAGGTTTTGAAGCTTGTTGCGGCGGAGCTGGAGCAGTGATGTTGCGCGCGGATAGGGTTCGTATAATACTGATTTCTAGAAATGGCAATGGAGTTTGAAGAAGGGGTTAAGGATTCTTTCATATCACGAGTTGAAAATTGGTCATGTTGCTTTATTTACGGTGTATGGGTGGCTTGGGATATCTTTAGTTGTACTTTTTTTTTTAAGAGAGTATAATAGACTCCGCCAATGGAATCAAGATTTTAGTCCATATTTCTTCTCATAATGATTACTGGTATTATTAGGTTCTGAATAGACACGACGCAATCTTGCTCATGTCCCCTCCATCGACTGCTGTAGCTTCATAATTTTCTTCCAAACTCTTTCCCACGCACAATCTGGAATTACAATAGTATTACACGGTTTTTCTTATTTGCTGCTTCCGCCAAACCAGCCCGAGACGCCGCTCTTGGCCTTTGCGGCGCCGTCCTCGACCTTTCGGTCAAACTTGTCAATGGCTTTCAGTGTTTCACTTTTGGCGTCCTTGGCGTAGGATTCTGCGTTGCTCTTGAGCTTGCCGGCTTCTCGGTCGGCATCAGCCCACTGGGAAGAATAAGTCAGTTTATTTGTTCAAGTAGGGTAGGAATTTGATGTTTGAAGAAAGGGGGGTGGGGGACGTACAGCTTTGTCGAGCTTGGCGCCGGCTTCCTCGCCATATTTCTTAAACTCCTTTTCGGCGTTGGGAGAGTCGCCGGGGAGCTTGCCCTTGATCTTTGCGGCTACTCTGTCGGCGTCGCCTGAGAAAGATGGGTGTCAGTAAGATGGTGTATTTACTATTAGAAGAAGGGCGTATTCGTACTCTCAAACTTGGCCTCTGCTGCTTTGGCGTTGCCGCCCGCGCTGTAGAGATAGTAGCCGATACCACCGGCGGCACCGAGGCCAAGGACGAGGGGCATTCGTGATCGAGACATGCTGAGTTGTTTGAATTGATGTGAATGTGGTTTATATGCGATTTCTGATGCGCTGTGTTACGAGGCGCGCGAGGGAGGGATTGGCGATGGTGTTGGTTGATGGCGAATGTGCGAGGATTTGAGATGATTGTTTTTACACTGGTCGAGAAAAAGAAAAGAGAAATAGAAAGCTGTTATTGCTTGGATAATGGATGGGTGACGAGAGGAATGAATTAATTGGAGGAAAAGTTGTGTCTAGCTAGAAACGTTCTGGCATCGGGTTGCAGTCACAAGCTCTATTTTATTATTCAAGCCAGGCTCGGAACAATCTACTTCATTATGACGCATCCCTTTTTGGTACCTTGGACTTGGTATACTGAGGCAACCTGCCAGAAAGAACTTCGTGATGGTGATGCAAAAAAGGGCGACTTAAGAATACATGACGTAGTGTGGCCGTGAGAGCGGGGCAGCGTGTAGCGAGCACAGTACCCCAGGTTTTTACAATTGAGCTTTAGCGCTATTAAATGACCTAGAATATGAATCGTTGATCTTTTTAGAGCCGTGGATAAATGGCAATATGAGATGTGAGGCTTGCAAATAACGATTCATATGCGATGCAACAGAACGAAGCCCGTGGAACAAATCTTCTAGAGTGACAGGGGCTCTCCCAACACGACAATGCAGCATTAATGGGACGAATCTGCGATCTGCGGGAGGAAAAAAGAGAAGAGCCCATGCATGCAGGATGATCGATCGCTAGGAAGCAAATCGACTCCACTGAAGAAAATCGCTGAAGCAACATGGCTCTTATGGTGCCTGTCGCTGTAATTTAGCGGCTTTAGCGTGCTGCCTGGAGCCTGTTAGCCGCGCTTGGTGCTGCCATTACATCATACACAGCTACCCGTCCTTTGGCTTGCAAGGTACCAAGTTAACGATGCCTTCACCGGCGAGAGCTGAGATGAGGATGATCGCCAGTACCTGTACAAACAACTCGCTGTACTGTGTATGGACAGTTATAGATTCGATAGCACCATGTGACAGCCACGCTTAGAACGTATGCAATGGCGAGCTCCAGCGCATGTCGGCGCACCTCCCCACTTGCGGGTCATTTGGCCTTGCAAGTCAAGTCGCGCTATCGCCTGGCCGGAAGCAGTAAAACAAGCTTGGAGCTCCGCCTGCTTCATCCTTCCTTTGCCCTCTACTCCTTTTACACGGGCCAGTTTGTTGCTTCTTGTGCGCGTGAAGCGTTCCTGGTTCTTTGCCGTTGGGACTTTCCTCTTCTTTGACTAACCCCGTTTCTTTGCTACAATTTTCAAATAATACTTTTGATATTGCGAATACTCGAATGCTATAGCGAAATCCTCTTGTGTGGCACATAATCGATGACGTGAGCTCACAGCTAGGCATTCTCTCGAATCTATACATAATTCTCCAGTCTAAGCGATAGTGCCGTATACACAATCCTTATTCTGCGACTATAATCGACCTGGAACCAACATCCTCATGATCTGTTGACGGCTATAATCAACATGCACGGCTCACGCCGCGTTGGGACTTTACAGCCGGGAGACTACGATCACGAGATTGCAATTTTTGACGATGAGGACGGGAGCGGGTCGCAGCGAGCTGTAAGCTCCGAAGGCAGAGAACTCGTTGCCACGAATACAATTTCACGCCTGCAATCTGAACAGGAGGCAGAGACGGAGGATGAGGAGCGGCCATCGCATCGCGAGAGACAAGGCCAAGACGAAGGGCATCTGCAGCCAAGCAGTGCGTTGAAGGGGAAAAACGCCGAGGCTCATATTTACCAGCTTCCTACGGCAGAGACGTCCAGCTCCTTGCGGCCTTCGGTTTCTGGCGAGGGGCCTTCAATCGAAATCCGAGGTGGGTACTGTGCCTTTCATTTCCCACGGTTCATGCTAAATTGCTCTATCCTTTTGAACAGTAGGCCCGAGTCTCGACACCGTTTCGGAACGCACTTCACATTGGGATAACCATTCACGGCCAAGGTCAAGGGACAAGCGGGAGACGGCCATAGATATTCTATATGAGAATGAAAGGGGTGGATTTTTTTGCGGCGTTGGTTTGTTTTCTGGCGCAGCTCTCGGTGGGCTCGATCCCACTCCTTGGAGTGAGTTATACCTGCGAATCGTGACATTGTCCAAAGAACTCCATCTAACCAAGTATTTTTCAGCCAATGCTTACCACAATCCATCTCCTACCGATATTCATACTGCACAAGTCCCCGATCCATCGTGGGAGTGGGTATGGCCTGAATGGCGGATTAATGAGCAAGATGGCTTAGACGAGGGTGGCTGGGAATATTCTTTTGCCTTTCAGAAGGCATTCTCATGGCACGGGCCAAGGTGGTGGAACTCGTTTGTTAGGCGACGTGCGTGGATTCGGAAGAGGGCAAGGAAGCGACAGGAAGAAGCAGCTATCGGCTCAAATCCTCTTAACAATCTCGACTATTTCCATACTCACACACCGTCCGTTCTCAGCCCGCAAGTCAGTCGAGTCGGAAGCAGACCCCCAAGCAGGGGTCCAAGCCGATCTCCAAGCCGATTTAGTATGACGCAGGCATCGTCTGCTGAGCCGGAGCAAGATCGACCGGATATCGAAGATATACATATGCTGCTTCATATTCTCCGCTCTGCCAGAATTGACCGAGAGAGGCGAGAAGCTATTGAGAATTACATTGAACATGCGAAAGATGTGTCAGAGCTACAGCATGAGATGCATGAAATCATGTCTCTGTTCATATTCCAGCAATCGCGCAGACAGCTACTATCATATTTACTGCATAAACATGAAGAAGCAGCAAAAGCATGGGAGGAAGACGACAGCCTGAAATCGAAGCTCCGCAAAGAGGCCCTTGACGCCGCCGCGAAGCATGCTGGAGAAGAGGTTTGCAAGCTGGCTTACTGGAGTGATGTGAAGCAGATGGCTGAGAGCGGAGAATTGCGAGACGCTGTTGGCGCCTGTGAGGGATTGGGCGATGATCCATGGCTAGGCTTAGACAAGAGCGCTCCTGAGCCCCCAAGAAATGGCAAGATGCCAAAGCCCTAAGGCGTTCTTTGGAATTTACGTCCTTTTTGGTTTGAAAGGAACCGGACAAGTTAATGGATATACCCCTTTGTGGTTGGAGGAATTGGTAGAATAATGATTTGAAAATGGAGGGCCTACGACTACATCTGACCGTGGAATTGGCCCTGACGACTCGACTGTTGACTGTTTTTGGCATCTATTTACATGGGAGCACAGCATCTGGCGATTGGGTTTTGAGCCGGACTTTAAGGATTTGATAGTAGAATTATGAGACCAGATCTCTGGCTATGAATAAAGAGCCTCTTATTTTCCTTGAATGCGAGCATCAATCCGTGTAAGTCGAGGTGGCACGTGACGATGCTAAAATGCTGCAGCGGCAACAGAAATCCCTTATCGGGGCTTATCGGCAGCGCATTTCCTATTGCGAACTCTGCCTCTTCACTGCCCTCATATAAAGCAGCAACATGTGCACCTCATGACCAATGTTCCGAGGGATCAAGTCGATTTGGAGGACTCGGTCCCAGTTCATCGGCACGCCTGTCTCTCGTCCGACTCTTGCGCTCTCATGGCGCACCGCAGCATCTCTTAGGCCCGCATTGGTCCTGGACTCGTCCTCGCGCTTTACATCTTCTGCGGCTTTGACGAACAAGTCTGCGGTTGCGGAATCACAAGATGCCTCACCCGTAGAGGCTGAGACGGCATCGACTGCTTCAGAATCTCCGGCCTCGAAGGTGATACGCCCAAACAATGCTCGAAACCGCATGTTCAGAGAGACTTTTCGAGAAAAGAGCGCGGCACAGTCAAAGGACGTACAACAGAAGCTCGCTTCGCCGTACGTCCCCACGGCGAGGGGCTATCCGCTGGTGCATGCGGCGGAAGAGAGCAAAGCGCATGCGCTGCATGTGGCAAAGGTGCAGGTGGCGTTCGACATGATATGGCGAGATTTTGGCCAGGAGATGCCGGACTGGTCGGAGACGTACAACCTGCTGAAGAGGATGATGACCAAGAGGAGCGAGCCGTTGAGCATGGCGGCGATGAGGATTGTGCTTCCCAAGTCGTGGGAGCTGGAGCTGGACAACAAGAAGGTTGAGTTTGTGGATTCGACGACGGGATTGCTTGCGAAGCTTCGAGTTTCTTCGGATCATCAGAACCCCTCGGCCATTATTCTGCGTGGAAAGAGCTCAGTGTTGGCGAGCGCGGCGGAGGAATTGGTAGCCGCGTGCAAGGACGTTGAAGTATACAGGCTTGGGGAAGTTGCGGCATTTGGCTACGAGGTGAAGCGACTTTGGCCTGCCATTGAGGATGCCGTGGATGGTGGCACGTTTATCCCAGAAGACAAGCTCGACAATATCTGGGTGCATCAGGAGCATCAGACGCATTGGATCGATACGCCGTACGAGCAGACGCCTAAGCCGGAGCAGTGGACGATTGAGAACCTCGACTCATACATCACGACGCTTGTTTGTGGCCGCTTGCGTCCGCATCTTGCGCTACGCTACTACGTAAAGCCCGAAAAGGACGGCAACTTTGTCGACACGGATGGCATCAGAATCCGCATGATTATGGATGCCCTCACGGACCCCGATGCGAAAACCTGCATTACACCGTCGACGCTGAAGATGGCCATGTCATTCATGGCCCACAAAGGAGGCCATCGGGCGGACGCGGACCGACTGCTGGCTCTGGCAGAAGAATGGGGTATACCCCTAGATACAGAAGTTTTCAACATTATGCTCGAAGGCTATGTCACCAAACGCGACGTCGGGTTCTTCCACTGGCTGCTTCGGAAGATGGAGCAGCGATACTTTCACCCCAATGCGCGGACGTGGCTACTATTCCTCGAGCTGGTCGAAAAAGAGACGGAAAGACGACAGATTATCGTGGCCATGTACGACTTGGGCCTATTCAAGGATCCTGCCACGCGCAGGGGAATCGCGCGGATCATGGCCGCCCATGACGCCTACGTTGCCTTTAAGTCTGGGAAAAGGCTCCCAGCCTTTATGGCGGAACAGAAGTCGCGATATGGTGATGACTGGTTCACGACCGATGCTATCAAGAGCATATTAACAGAGTTCTTCCGGTTCCATGAGCAGAACAATCGCCGCTATGACGAGTTCAAGAGCCTTATCGAAATGCAGTCTGAAGATGGCCGCAAGGTTGGCGTCGATACCATTAACCTGGTTCTCGAGAAATGTCTGTTCTACAAGGACTGGAACACGGCCATGTGGGCGCTTACCAAACTGAAGGAGTCTGGAAACGAGGCAGATGCGACAACGTATCAATACATTATTCGGCTGGCCATCAGGCTCCAGCTGCCGTATTCCCTCGGTGTGGCTGTCTTTTACGGAGCGCTCGAGTATAAACTGCAGTATCTCACGAGAATCATCTTGCGCCGCCATCTCGCGAATCACGTCAAAGATACATTCTGGCTGCAGCACAAGCCCAAGATGCTTTCCAAGGACATGGGTCGTCTCCTGCGGGACAACCAAACCAGAGGGATATCTAGGATGCTGTCCCGTGTGGAATGGGCCATCCACCAAGTCTGCGAGGGATACAAGCCGGCGAAATCGCTGGTGGAGATGCTCGATCTGGCTCAGCGGACGAAGGATAGGCCGCTGCTTCTGCGGCATAGACACCCCAAAGACTTCCAATACGAGGGCGCCGACACTCCCGGTGGCGATTTGGCAATTCAAATGGTGGGTAGTGAGATGGAAGGCAAGAAAGCAATGTACGTGCATTTGAATTGGCATTTTGATCCAAAGACGATGGTGAAGGGCTGGAATGAAGAGAAAGCAAAGAAATCACAGCGATGGTTTGATGAACATAAAAGGACACCGGACGGCTTAGAAAGGAGTTCTTGAGGAGGAAGGGGGGGGGGGGGGGGGGGGGGGGGGGAGGAAAGTTTTTATTTTATATCATTTTGGCAAAGATCAATGAATCTGTGTAATTTATATAGAACTCCGGGGGGTCTTGGGTAGCATGGTATGTTATGGCACAGATAAAGCAGTAATTCAGTTACTGCCCTTTTAACGGACATTTATGAATATCACAACTGTATACTAGCAAATAAGCAAGCATATATATAAAATCTCATGCATAATATTCTGAAATTATAGCGTGTGCCAAGGAGTAAGTGTCTTTACAACATCTACCTAAATCGTATTGTGCAACCCACAGCGCCCGCACACCTCTATAACAGAGGCCATCATCTATTTTTTTGCTCTTTTTTTACCATCTACAAGCGAAGCCTAGAGTAAGTTGACATCATCACCAGTCATATCTTCCAAAGATGAGATACTCATCTGGTCTAAAGAGAAGCTGGGGCAGAATGGTGATGTAAACGTACCTAGGCAGCATGTGAATACACCAGTCATGCGATATATCTGAAAAACAAAACTCACATAGTCTCCTATATGTAAAACGTGAATAGCGCCTCATTTCACCAATTGTTTCACATCACCCGAGCGTAACTAATATGAAAAAGCGGACATCTGTGGACAAGGTTGGTTGGGTATCAGAAATGATAATAAATGGGTCTGGAGCAATGCGAGAAAAGAAATTATAATAGAAACAAAAGGATCAAGCTCTGAGATGGCGGTTTTCCTGGTCCAAGACGTAGACGGAGTGATAAAAAAAAAGAAGATGCGCGTCAAGGGGGGGAAACCGTGTGTATGCTGCAAGAGACCCAACTCTCCTTGATCCAAATATTATACCACCGGTACACCAAATATCAACAACGATATAAAGAACCGTATAAGAGGGCAACACTCAGAATGTCTAACCACCCCCTGATCCTCTGCCCTCTCCCCCACGTTTGCTAATAGCCCTTTCATTTCCTTCTTCCTGGCTTACCTAGGTAAGGGTACATGTATTCCTCCACGCCTTGGTTCGAGATCGAGATTACGCCTGGTTCGAGCGACAGCCGGAAAAGAAAAAAAGAAGATAATGACACATATTCATCGATAACACAAGGGCGGGGGGCTTCAAGGCGAGTTACCTGAAAAGGGCGAAAGGACCACCTAATCCTTCTTACTCTCCTCGGATGCCTTGTCGTCTTGTTTCGTCTCCACCGGAGCAGATGCTGACCCGGGCGCTGGCTTGGACTCTGAATCTTCCTTAGCCTCGGATTCTTTAGGGTTCTTTGAAATCTGGCTGGGAAGATCCTTGTCCTCGTCAGCGTTGTCAAACATCTCGGTGTCGTCAGCTCCGGTCAGAACTTCCGTACCGTCGCCAAGGAAGATGATGCGACCACGGTTTCCGGAAAGGCTGAACTTGCCGCCACTCTCCTGGTCAAGGTCATAGCCGCTGTCGCTGTCCTCGTAGTTGTGGTGGACTCCTGGGCCGCGGAACTCGGCTGATGGTAAGATTGTGGTCAGTCTTCAAGGTTCCGCCTCTGGGCTTGTATATGGGAAGCTGGGGAATGGTTCGCTCGTACCATATTCCGGGGGGGCACAAGGGCCATCTCCGTCAGCCACTCGCTTGGCAATCTCATCATACCACTGCTCCTTGGTCTTGCCGTGCAGGAAGCCAATGATGATCATGGTCATGTTGTCGCAGCCAACGCCGCCGGTTTCTGAGTTTGATGCCAGGCAGTTGTCCATCATGTTCTCGCAGATCTTGTCAAGGTCTTGTCTGGCGGCAATGCCTCGTCGCACGAATTCGATGACAGCCTGGGAAGACTGGCAGTCCCAGATACCTAGTGGGAAAAAAGGGTATATGTAAGCCTGGTGTTTCCTCAAACCTATAACCAATTTTTGTTGATATCATTCCAACTCACCATCACAAGCAATCACCAAGAATTCATCCTCCTCTGTAAGATCGTGCTCCTCGACATCGGGGAAAGCAGTGACGATTTGGTTTTCGGGGGAGAGCTCGGCGCTCTTCTTGAATTCGAAATCGCCAATAGCACGCGACAGTGCCAGGTTACCGTTGACACGGCCAAAGTCGACAAAGCCGCCTGCTGCTGTGATTCGGTTCTTCTCCGCTGTAAAATCGCAAGGACATGGCAATCAGTATTCCCAATCTTCAAACACTGACTGAACAGGTGTACAAACTTTCAAGCTGAGGCTTGTGGTCATTGGACAGGGGCTTTGCTCGGCCCTTGATGCCCAGCACACCTCGAGAGTCACCAGCGTTTGCCTGTGAGGGTTTTTTTGTTAATTCGAGTACGCTTCCACTTCTATTGGCAAGGCGAACATACGACGTAGATCTTGTTTCCAGCAATCAGGGAAACGCAAGCGGTGCAGCCAGAAACTTCTTCCTCGTACTTGGGGTCTGTAAACAACGTCGCACAAGGCGAGTTAGCACGAACTTCTTGTTCTTCCGTGAAGGATTATAATTGCAGCATATGCACTAGAGAAGCGGAAGATATGGGCATAGTCCATATTTATTCTTCCTCGCTCTAGCTTCTTCTTCGTGCATGTGCTTTGCGCACAAGCTGGCAAATACATATAGAATAGGGGTATCATATTCATACCGTTGAGAATGGCCCGATCCGTGGCAAGGAAGCCGTCTTTGAGGCCCTGAGCATAGTTGCCAGTCTTGAAAGAATCTTGTTTGAATACAATGTTGTGGATATTTTCGCCTGCGAACAATGCGACTTTGTCTCCTCCATGTCCGTCATAAACTCCGAAAAAGGCCAGCCTGTCGGGGTGCGTCTTGGTGTCGTTATCGGGTGCGGGTAGGTTCAACTCAGCCGTGTGGGCATCCTCCATGCTAATGCGCCAGCCTTGCATGGCCGAGACACCGAAGAGGAGTCGGTCATCCTCGCCTTTTTCGGAAGTCTAAATGGCGGAGAGAAGAGAGGTGGTTAGCAATTGTGAGGGCAGCTTGAAACAGAGCCCCGAGATGGCAAGCAGAGGCAACAACGCAGGGCAAAGGAGAGGGAAAGATAAGCAGCCATGCGCGGCGGGGTTGTGCATGCGCTCGACGACCGATTTTCTGCTCTCCGATGCCCGACGGCGGGACACACGAGGCAGGGCAAGAGGCAAAGCAGAAGCGATACGAGGTGGCACAAGACCGCACACGCATTGGTTTCTAGAGCCCGTGGAAGCTATCGAGTCGTGGGGCCTCCAGCCGCGGCTGAGGCATATGAAGCGAGCATCACGGTGCGCTCAAGGCATGACGGGGACAGAGAGCGGGCACTTCACAGACGAGGCGCCCGCAACGCAACGCAACGCAACGCAACACACCTTTTCGACGACGGGCTCCGAGAGGGTCTGACCCATGGCTGCGGAGGGAGTTCTGGCTCACGAGGGCTAGCGAAGGATTATATCGATGTTGGCGAGAGACGGGGTGCGGGCGATCGTCGAGGGTGCTTTGCGTGCGGCACGAAACAAGGTGAGTGAAGAAGAAAGAAAGAGGCTGCGGGCTCTAGGCGGCTGTGAGGCAAGGCTGGGTACCTCGCAAAGTGCCTCTGGTTGGCTTTAGATTCCAGGAAGTGGAAGGGCGTGTCAAGGGGGAAAAAAAAAACTAGAGGTCAGGTGGATGAAGATTTGTTTGTGTGTGGTGGTTTTGCCAGCGACGCAAAAGTCGGATTCGCAGGAAGCGGGGTACCAGAATACCTACACAGCCAAATCGAACGCCACACTTTTTTTTTTCTTCCTCACATCACCGCTGCACTGCAAACGGGCTCCCCGGGCGCTACAGCATGCTACAGACTGCCTGATAGCGCTAGAGCTGTTCAACCCCCAGGAGGCTCTATTCACTTTCCAGTCTCTTCCATTCTTGTTCTCGGGCAGCAGATAGGCAGATACAGGCCGGCAGGCAGCCAGATGTGGCGAAGCAAGCTACTGCAAGCTGCCTAGCGAGAAAAGCCCGTCCATCTGTGCGTTTTCTCCAAGAGGCAAAGGGCTTTAATTTCCTTTGCGTCTCCATGTTCTTTAGCACGATGCGGAGCAGTTCTATTTTATGTTGAGTTTAGTGCTTGTGCCCCGTAGCGGAGATTTGATATTGATTTGTTTGCTCTTCTTTGCTAGTCTCTGATACCGAGGCGAGGCTTAAAATAGAAGCAGAGTCGTGGGATGGCCATTAGAAAGCAGCGTGGCATTGAGATGCTTCACTGCAACCAGCCCCTCCATCCATCTTCTGCGGACGGAGGGGTTTTGTGGCTGGAGAAGAAGGCGATCCAATGCTAGATGTGCAGGTACCTTGCACCCGCGATTCTAGGGCCAGGTACTCGGCACTTAACTGCGGTACCTTGCCTATTATGCCGCGCGGCAATCTCTGTGATAGAATCGATGATGCGCATCGACGACTCAATTGGCCAACAGGCTGTTTTGCCCTAAACTGTTGGGCGAGAAGCAAAAAAACAGGGACCGCAATAAAAATACACACACAAAGAAGAATAAGAGCACTCAGATTTATATATACTATATAGAAAAAAAAATTACAGTAGAAGAGGCAGAGGTAGCGGATAAATTATGGTAGTTGTGGTAATGGTTAGAAGATGTTCTATTTTTCTTGCTTTCCATCTCTACATAATGCCATAGTGTCGAAAAGGAAAGGCTACATAGCATAAACAAAGCAAACTCAACTATTACTGACTCCATGAGAAACAAAAAAACATTATATCAGCACGAAGCAGTTATGCCAGCCCGCCTTTTTTAACTACTCTCCCTATATAAACATCTTGAAGCTCCTCTCCGACACTTTAGCAGCCGAGTCCTCTCTCCTCCAATCCGTCACCGCCTTCGCCTTCGCCGCCGCCGCTTCTCTCTCCCCAAACACAGACGACTTGCCCCCTTCGCTCATCAGAGATATCGCACTCGTCGACCGCATGGGCCGTATCACGGTGCTCTTCCTCTCGTCCTCGCCCCATTTGCTCGGCGACATGAGCTCCAGGCTCCGCCGCTCTTCCAGTTGTGATACGTTGTTGTTCCTCGACGCCGATCTGGATGGGAGAAAGGGCGTCTCGTCCAAGAGCTCGAGGTATCCTACGCTGGGATCTTTTTTGCCGAGGGGGCGCCAGTTTTCGTTTGACCCGAACGATGGCTCTGTTTGGAAGCTCTTGGCTCTGTGGGATATGGACGTCTTGTTGGTCCAAGAAGAGCCGCGGCGGCTGAACCATTTCTGACTTGATATCCGTGCTTGGCTGGGCTGTTTTAGCTCTGAGATGCTTTCGGCTGCTTCGGCTTCTGTTTTTGCTTCTGTAGCAGGCTCCTTTTCTTTCGCGGTAGCTTCAGTGACTGACTGTTTTGCTCGACTGACAAGGCTGGGGTCGAATGGCTCTTGGAGGTCTTGAACGGTTGAAAGGACTGACGGCAATGCGGCAGAGCTGGACGTTATATCTGAAAACATGGCCGAGATGCCTCGCTCCCTCGAACCGTTGTGAGCTGCAACAGGCATGGGTTGTATGTTGGCCAGATCCTCCAAGGACGGCAGCGTGAGATCTAGTCCGCTCCTAAATGCACTCTCTCCAGCTTCTGTAAGGAAACTTGATGTAGGCAAGTACAATTGAGCGGCTTCTGGCAAGGTTGTGTCTGAATGACAGCTGTTTCTCGCCTTATGACTTCGTCCACTAGCCGTGGTTCTCTCCACGGTAAACCATGAGGCTTGGTCTTCCTCATCCAGCGGACTAACACTTCTAGCTGTGTCAGGTCGAGCTCCCGAGGCCATTGGCTCTGCACGAGTGCGTCGTGGTATGGAAACACCGCGCAAATTACCCGATCTTTTTGACATTGACGACATTCGTGATGCCACCTCTGCAAAGATACCGTTGCCTTTCTTGACTATCGGCAGCTGCATGTTGGATTTTTTGGAGCTTTTGGAGCCAATAGTCTTCTCTACATGGTAGATTGTCTCCTCATCTGACTCGTTGTTGCGCATTGTGAACCGTATCGGGTCTGAGATCTTGGGCCGATGCTTTGCAGACGAGATGTAAGTTCGACGATGCCGCCTTCTGCGCATGACGCACACAATGAGCATTATGGTAAAGGTAAGGAACAGAACTGGCAAAATCGTAGCCAGGAGAATATCGGTTGTATTCATACGGTGCGAGGGAGCATCTTCAGAATTCATGCTGGCCGGTCTCGTGGAGTTTGAGGTATGAGAAGTAGGAGACGATTTCGATTCGTCTGGCGAGAGAAACGCAGCTTGCAATACCTCTGATTCGCTGAGACCGGTGCTTTTCGACGTGGCTTTGATTGACATTCTGAATTTGCCTTTTGCCGTTTTCGGGGCATTGCCCGATAATTTGAGCCCATCGACATGTAGCCAGCCTGGTTCGGGATCCAAGTCAACTTTTAAGTCTATGTCCTTGGGGTCGCGGAGATATGATGAAAGATCAAGGCTGAACCCATCCCCAGGCTGTATTTCAATATCCTTTTTGAGGTTCGATTGAAACAAGCCGGTACCCACATCGGCTCGGATATGAATATTCAGAACATCCGCAAACGAATCACGAATGATGATTTTGAAACTGGTCGACTCATCGTTGCTGCTCGGTGTTCCCTCCAAAAGTAGAGTTGCCGGGTCGAAAGACAGCCAAGACGGTATGTTCTCAGTCGACACATTAAGAGAGCTGGGTTTCACGTCCTTGTCGTCTAGCTGGATCCCATTTGCTAACCCATCAAAGCTAATCTTGGAGCCTCTTGTGGCATTCAGCTGAATGACAGGGTGATCAGTGGTGAGTTTGTGGCTGCCGACTACAATAGCAAATGAGAGGGCAGTTCCCGCGAAGCCGACGACATCGGAGGCGACTAGACTGAAGTCGAACTTTTGAGGAGGCTGGATCAAGGACTCAAACGCTGGAGTCCTGCCGGAGAAGGTCAATGTTTGCTGATCAAACGTGATCCATGCCGGCAAAGGAGTGCTGTCATTTGTCGAAGCGTAGTAGCTGAAATTGTGTCCATCTCCAAACGTGCTCGGGTCAAAAGTATACCGGAAGTCTGTTGACGGATAGGACAAGAGCGAAGACGGGGCTGAAAATGTTCCGAGGCTGTCCATCTGCTGCGAAACAGGTATCTCTATTGAAGGCGGAGGATTGCGTGATATGACAACAGTGGCATTCATGGAGGTCGAACCGACACTGTCTGTCGCGATAAGATCAAACTGCTGGCCTACGACGTCTCCCGCGGGGATGTCTTCATCTTTTGGCGTCCCATACAGACGTCGGCTCCCTTTCTCGATAGATAACCAACTGGGATGATGGCCTAGAGAGTAGGTGATGTCGGAGTTGGACGTGAAGGTGTTTGGAGAGAAGGAATACGAGAAGAGCCGGTCTATCCTGGCGACAGGAGGGAGTTGCGCGTTGAAAGGAAATGAAGGCGCAGGCTCAGCGCACGCGGTCTCCAGGAGGCGAAGAGTAACGAGAACCGCAAAGAGCGACGCCATGATGTCACGATGTTGCGCCAGACTGCGCTGGATAGCTTAATAACGCAGCACAAAAGCCATGCAGCATGGAAGAAACGAGCTTCGGTTGAATATACGGTTTTGGGAGATGAATATCAAGAAGGTAATCATGAAGTAGAGGAGAAAGAGAAATATGGAGCTGCAAACTGGAAACCTCAGCAAGAAGAAGTCATATTGAATTCGCCTGGCAGATGGCTGGGTACAGACTTGGATGCAAGCCCCCTTCATTCCACCACAGCTGTCACGAAGCCATCATGGGCTCGGCCTGCCAATAATGCCGGGGGAATCACGAGCACGCACAGCTGGTCCATTACGGTGGGAGGTAAGTTGTCTCAGAGACCAGCTCTCAGAGATCAGACAGAGGAAAGGCCCTCCAATAGACGGGACTGCACCGTCGATAGAAGGGTCGAGAAGGCTGGCCAGAGCGGCTGTGGCATTCCGGAGGCGAGCATGCCCCGCGCTGGCGGCGTTGAAGACTGAGACATGGGATGCCACTCTGAAGAATGGCCTGGCAGACTATTTAGCATCTGGAGAATGAGGGGTGATCGGCACTTGATCAGAGAAACGCGTAACGCGATATTGCTCCCTTGATGATGCAAGCACTTTAATAGACCAGAAGCGATCCTTGAGCATAGATCCTTGACGGCCTCCGAGCTGCTGGACCTTTGGACCCACAGCCGGCAAGCTGTCAAAGCTGTACTCGATAATCCCTGCCGCGCATCTACAGTATAGATGGAGATGGAGCAGTTCAATTGATCCATCGCTACAGCGATCATCACTGCGGCAAAAGGTGGCCCAAGATGATGTATTCATTGTGCTTTGTAGAGCAGACATCCATGGCCATTTGCAGCAGGTCAAGTGCACGGGAAGCCGGAATAATTGAGGGTCTTTCCCTCGGAATCACTATCGTGGCCAGGAAAAACATCACCTTAGGGTCATCACAGATAAGGTATCGCAAAAAAAAAAAGAGGGACAGGCTGCTGCGGGGGATTTTGGCGGTGCCAGGTACTCGTAGACGCTGCCGGATCTTAAACTCTATCACAACAGCCTCTTGTTTCGTCCTTCTTGCCATCCTGCCAATAGCAGCCTCTTCCTCCGACCTTCATCATTGAAATCATGGAGAGCCGCAGTCCTTCACCTCCCTTGGACCCCGTTGCGGGCGTCACGGAGGATCTCGTTTCACTACCAAACTCAAAGACGGCTGGCGACACAAACATCGATTTTGACGGCCTGCTCGCACAGTCTATCAAGCTCCACGAGGATGTGCGGACAGGCTGCGGCGGCCAGACGTGGCCTGCGGGCATGGTGCTGGGGAAGCACATGCTGCGCTACCATAGAGCCAAGCTGGAGACTGCCCGGATGTGAGTGGTTTTTTTTTTCTCCTTCTTCCCTCATTTTCTGTGCTATTCTACACGGCACTCGGCGCCGGTTTCTTGATTTTTTTTTTTTTTTTTTTTTTTTTTTATTCAGCCAAGATGCCCACCTCAGTGCATGGCTAAAGCCACTCCCAAAGAATGAGCTGCTGACTCAGGCCCAATAACCCAGACTGGAATTGGGCGCGGGTGGTGGACTAGTTGGATTGGCTGTGGCGGCTGGTTGCGACCTCCAGGCGCCACTCATCTTAACCGACCAGGATGTGATGCTGGAGCTGATGAAGCATAATATTCAGCTGAACGAGCTGGAGGGCAAAGCTACGGCCTCAATATTGGACTGGTACGTCGTGACTTGTGATTCTCCGCTTCTGCGTCTGGGTTTCCTCCGCCCAGCAGAGTTCTTGGCGGTGCTACGTTGCCATACCATCCCTCAAGTGGCTCTATTTTCAGCGCCGAAGCCAATATTTGACTGACCTAACATGATCTGTGCAAATTTCCAGGGGCGAGACGCTTCCAGAGGCCGTTGTGGCGCACAAGCCGGACGTGATATTGGCAGCTGAATGTGTCTACTTTGAGCCGGCCTTCCCGCTACTCATGCAGACGCTCAAGGACCTGTTTGAGCTCAATGCGGATGCCGTGGTGTATTTCTGCTTCAAGAAGAGGAGGCGAGCCGACATGCAGTTTGTCAAAGCAGCCAAGAAGGCGTTTGTGGTTGAGGAGATTTTCGACGAGGACAGGCCCGTGTTTCAGCGAGAGTCACTGTTCCTCTTCACATTCAGAAAGCGGGCAGCCGGTGGCACCACTGCGAGCAAAAAGAAGAGCGGCATGATGGCAGCCAACCACAATGGCCAAACCGAAACCGAAAGATGATGCCACACAACAGCGGACAGAAGATCTCTCTCCGTGATTGGACCCGACTCCTCTTTTTTCTTCCGTGGTATTGCAGGACATTGGCCGCACGAGTCCCATCGGCGGTTGCACCAAGCAGAGAATCAGTATCCAGAGACGGGAGCCCGGAGGGAGCCTGCATGCACTTCTTCCTCCCATGTCAAGCGAACACGGAATAGCATACGACGGGGGAAATAAAGGTGCGGGGGGACAGGGCCGTGGAACAGATGCGGCTGTGAGCCTGACTGCTGAGCGAGATTAATGATGCAGCATGTCCTCTCTCTTTGCTGTCATCGCGTCCTGGGATCGCGATTCGGGAAAGCGGCAGGAAGCAAGAACTACTAGCATACGCAAGCCTTTGACGATGAACTGAAAATTTTTCTTCTGACGCGTGGCGATTGCATTGCTTCTTTTTGTTCCTTTTTTCTTTGGGTTCCGTTCAGAGGCAATGGTGCTGCGACCTGAGCTGCTGGCTACCTACTAAAGTCACGACGGTTCCATATTTGTCGTCCACTCGGCTTCTGACTGTGCCCATCCGGTTGGTACAGTACAGCAGAACTCGTGTGGAGACAGTTGGTGAAGTTAAACGACAGGCTATGACAAGCAGGGAGTCAACCGCCACAAGTTTTAGATCGAATGAGCGTGCCTTGGGTCGGCGGGTTCGGAGACACGCAAAGGCAGTTTAGTCGGAAAAAGCCCAACTTGCGTCTAGTTCAATTAACACCATACTGTGCGCTGCCCCTGCCGCATATTGAACACATTAATCACATTAAACTGCCCTCCACATCAGCACAGTAGCATTCGGAACAAAAGAGGGGCGGATCGTCTCTGACTCGCCTCATCTCCGGCTGCCTTTGGAATGAAAGAGGCATTGACGGCCAGCACGTGGAGGCGCTCCATTGCACGAGATGGCGTTGAATAGCGTTGGTCCCCTTCCCGGAGCACCCACAGCGGCACAATGGACGGATGGGTTCAGTTCTTTGGAGTAGAAGAGGGCCGAACAAGAAAAAAACAGCGCACCGTTGTCAGCGTCTCCACGGCAGGCAGCATCTCGATAGCCGGACGGAAACAAGAAAATGTCAAGATCCAAGTGGACGGGATGGAAGACGAAGCGGGTCTGCGAAGAAAAGAATTTCCCTCAAGTGTCGGTCGGCAAAATGCAAACATGGGGGGTAGAGCTAAAAAGAAGCGTGAGCAGGATCGGGGCAAAAAGAAAAAAAAAATTGCATGACAAGGCGCATTTTCTGCTCTCTTCTCTCAAATCTCTTGCCCGTGCGTGCGGATCCACCGAGATGGCGAGTGAGTTTTTGCAAAGCAGCGCTCCACCGCACATGTTTCGGGTTTTGCGAGTCCTGCCAATCTGCGTGCGAGGGCCCGCAGCGCCTCAGGCACCGGCCAGCGCCCATTGGCTGGCCTGCCGGGTACCTGACTGGCGCTGCGACGCTGCGATGGGACCGGATGGCGGCCCCTGCAGAGCCCGCGAAGGCTATTCGCCCCTGTAATACAGGCGCTACAGCAGCCCGGGGGCCAATGGCAGCCCGCAGCGGCGACGTGGCAGCGCCGTCTGGCTAGCTCGGCGCGGCTGTGATCCGTTAGGGGTCGCCGGCCGCTCTCTTTTGGTGAACAGTGCACGCACGCCGCTTTTTTGTCTCAGGCCTCCATCCACCCACTCATCCCTCTGTTCCGCCGCCAACGCCCTTGCAGCACAGCGAATTGGCACTGGCTTGCGTTGCGCGGCGCTTGGCTCCAGCAGGGCTCCAGCAGGGCTCCAGCAGGGCTCCAGCAGCCCAGCGCCCAGCGTGCATGGCGCCAGGCTAATTGAACAGACGCCCACAATGGCCACCACCACGCCGACTGAGGCCCCCCCCGGCTAGCGCTCCGTATTAATCCTGGGAGCCCATGTAAGCTGCAATCCCATTAATAAATCCAGCCTCCTCCCCCCCTGGCCGATTGTTTCGTCTCTCTCTTCTTCGCAAACGAAACAGACTTACTTCATAGTCGATCCATTTCCCACTTCCGGAGCAGGACTCTCCCTTCCTCTTGCAACCCACATTCCTTCAAAAAGTCTTTGCACTTCTCGCCTCTACGGCACTTTTTGCTACATCAGTCCTGTTGAACAGAACAGCATCGCGACAAAACCACCGCTCCTTTCCAACGCCAGCTATTCAAGATGAAGACCTTTACCGTTGCTTCTGCCTTCCTCGTTGCGGCCGCTGCCGCCAAGCCTCACCACGGCCACCACGCTCACCGCCACGTCGCTCGTGACAACGTTGTGACCGAGATCGAGTGGCACACCGAGTATGTCACCCAGACTGAGGTGATCGATTCCACCACTACCTATCTGGTCCAGGACGGCAAGACCACGCCCGTGGCTGCTCCCACCAGCTCCGGCCTTGCTGCCTCCGCCGGCGAGTTCGTCGAGCCTTCGTCGTCGACCGTTGCGCCCAGCTCCAGCACCGCTGCGGTTCCCACCACCAGCACCCAGGCGCCTCCTCCTCCTCCTCCGACCACCTCCGCCGAGGCCTCGACTTCATCTGTCTTCACGCCTCCTCCTCCCCCTCCTCCTCAGACCACCTCTGCCCAGGTCTCGATCCAGGCTGCTGAGCCTCCTGCGCCCTCCAGCTCTTCCGTGGCTCCTCCTCCTCCTCCCCCGGTCTCGATTGCTATTCCCTCTCCCTCTCCCTCTCCCTCTCCCTCTCCTAGCCCCAGCCAGCCCGCTGCTGGTGGCAGCAGCGGAAGCAGCAGCGGCGGCAGCTTCCAGGGAGACATCACCTACTACACCGTCGGGCTCGGCTCTTGCGGCGTCGACAACTCCGGCCAGGACACCACGCAGAACCTCGTCGCCATCAACTGGGAGCAGATGGGCACCCAGTCCAACGGCAACCCCATGTGCGGCAAGACCATCACCATCAGCGCTGGCGGCAAGACCACCACCGCCCTCGTCGTCGACAAGTGCATGGGCTGTGCCTCGGGCTCCATCGACGTCAGCGAGAAGGTCTTCACCGAGCTGTTCGGCGGCCTCGGCGCCGGCCGTGCTCCTTGCTCTTGGTCTTTCAACTAAGCTGCTGTCTCCTAGACAGTCTGCGCATGACGGGTATATGGATTTCTCTGTCACACTTGGCCTCAAATCTCAAGGCGCACATATACCCTAGATCAATTTATGGACAAATTTCTCACGTTATACCCTACATTCGTTTGTTTTTTATTTTTTGGATTCACCGTCCCTGGCGTGGATGGGAATGCGATATGGAATAGGAAAATGATTTAACTTTTTATTATTTTTTATTTCTTCTTTACACACACAACACATTTCTGTGAAATTTGTCCCGGGACAGAAGGAACGGGAATTAAAAAAACTTTTTTCTATTGTACATATAGACAAAAAACCTTTTTTATAGACATGTCCTCTCATATTGGAGACAACGTGGAATGACATACCCTTTTAGATGCCCATCAATATTTGATACTTGAAACATTTTGTTCGTGTGTTTGTGCGTGATTGATGAGCTGTGATTGTTGTAACGATGTCTAGGTGCTAAGGTAGCTGTTGTGCAAATTACAGTGGATATGTACATTGTATCAATGGATCTGTCCATCAATGGATCGGGCACTAAAATGCTCATTTGCGCTACGCCTAATTACTTTATGCCCATTTCATGCTTCCAAGTTGCGCCACAGCATCGCTAACACTCTACCATGCAATCTTGGGTAATTGCGATAGCCATTGTCACCTCGTATCAACCAGAGCTCAAATTTCTATTCAGCTCGCCAAAAAACAGACAGGGTCTCCCCATACGGATACGCCGCTAACTACAAATCGTCATATTCTTCATGTTTCTCTTTTTCTTTTTTTTTTTTTTTTTTTTGGGGGGGGGGGGGGGGGATATCTCTTCACAACAGGGTCAACAGCTCTTCGATATATCGCCTCGTGTCGACACCGATCCCCTGTGCCAACCGGCCCATACCTTCTCCACCCCCGGAAGCTCCCTCGTCGGAGGCAATGCGAAAGCCAATGTGGTCGCTTGCGCGGCGGATGAGGAATATTTCCTTGTCAACGATGGGGGGAGGTGAGTACGTGGATGTAGAAGAGGAGGATGAGTGATGAGATGAAGCGGCTTTGTTTTCGAGGCCAGCTTCTTCTTCTTCTTCTTCTTTCTCTTCATGGTGGCTTGCTTGTGAGGGCGAGTTCAGGGATGACGATGACGAGCGGGACTCGTGGATGGTGGAGAGCGGCAGTGCCGCCGTGGCAGTGTGGGTTGTGGAAGGGGTGGTGGCGGTGCGCTGGAGGACCCTCGTCCAGACGATCCACCATCCGCGATTCGTCTTTTGCGTGCGCTCGAGGTCGGTGATGCGGGAGCGCGTCGCGGCGTAGACGTTGAGCAGATGGAGGTGTGTACTTACGGCATCCGCCCGGGACCAGGCTGGTGAGGGAGTCGGTGAAGCTGCAGCGGCCGGGTCGGGCAAGAAGTCGGGAATGTTGGGGATGGAGCAGTGCACGGTGAGCGAGGGCGGATCCCATACGAGGTCTTGGATGTGGGATGATACAGGGCCGGCGTCTGGGCGCTCGGGACGGTATCTGGTTGATGCCAGGAGGGGCTTCCTCAGCGGAGAGAGCTGATAGTGCAGGGAGCGGTAAAGGGTATCCCAGGCCAGGGAGTCGGTGCGGAGGCGGAAGAGAAAGGCAAAGATGAAGGGCTTGTTGACGTAGACGACAACGCGGAGCTTTTCCGCCATGTTGGCGTCGTGAGAGGCATAGTTGGGGAGCGTGTTTCCAAAGTCTTGTGATGAAGTCAACGGGTTGGCAGGATGCTCGAAATCTCTGACAATGGCGCTGTCAAGGCGATTTACCGTAGCGGATGAGCTTTCCAGCTCGACATGGAGAGTGCGAAGAACGGTCCGAGAGTTGTTTTCGTCGCCGTCCAGATCGTCTGAGCCTGGAGTCCCGTCCACATCGTTCTCATTCTCAGCCGTCTCCTCGGCCTCAATGTCCCCTCTGAGGCCAATTAGGTAGTGGCCAGAAGCCATAGCAGAGGGCAATTCCGGTGCACCAGCAGCGGCGGCTTGTTGTTGATTGGCCGCTTCCGACGAATTGCCTCCTGCTCCAGGAAAAGACCAGTATGATCCGTAACCCAGCGTGAGATAGCTGACCATCTTGTCAAGCCTTCCACCTTCAGGCTCTTGAGCTGCTTGACTCTGTTCGTCTTCCGATGCTTTTGGCTGCGCATCTCGTACATCACTCGTAGATGGGCCGGCTTCTTCTGCGCGCTCTGTTGCCTTGGACACTGCATCATCCTTTGGGTGCTGGACGTCATGCGGAGCCGCCGCCTTGGACGATGACTTCTTGCCTCGAGCGCGCCGTGTCGAAGTTGGACTCTCAATGATACCATATGCATGCTCGCCCCAGGTATAAAGGTCTTCCATCCAGTTTGTCACGTCCCGTAGCGACTTTCGTGATAACGCCCCCGTCCCGAGAAATATGGCACCGTCTTCAGCTCTGGGCTCCTTGCCGCTACCAAGCCATGGCTCTGCCTCAGTCTTATTCGACTTGCCCGATTCCGGTTCGACATCGTCAGACCCGAACCTTGAGACAACCAGATCAACAAGGCCCTCCACTCGGCTAACCAAGCCTTCGAGCACCTCTCTCTCGCCGCTCCCTCTGTCTTCTTCGCCGACTCCTACTCCAAGCTCGCCAGACGCAGCAACGTTGATGCCGCCAAAGATGTCTCTTGCAGGGTTTCCGTGCAGCATGACGTTCCAGGTGGACAGAAACAGGTCCCAGTAGCGGCTGAGCAGCGCAATGAACTTGCCTCGGCGATTACGAACAAACAAGGCGCTTAGTGATGATCCATGGTGCAAGAGAAAGATGCTGTGCGCACGCAGCAGGTCCCGCAGCAGCAACGCCGCCGGCTTCATCTCCCGACTCGAATACTCATACCTCTCTTCCTGTTGCTCTCCAGACTTGATGGGTAGCCTTGGAGGAAGAGGCACTTTATTTAAATCAATGCTCTATGGGTACCCAAAGTCAGCAGTCGGGTCATCTTTAATTCAGCACCTTGTACGTTGTGAGACTCACGGCAAGAATCCACCATCCCGGCTCCAGCTCATGCGCAATGACCCTCGACTTCTCCGTGTCAATCGTGTCTACCGCAGCTCCATCGGAGAAGCCGCGGCCAAAGTTGACCACGCCCTGGGCAAGGCCAATCTGCCGCAGCCGCTCGTGGCGCTCCTCTTGGGAGAGGCCCTCTGTCGGCCTCGTGCGCGCGCGCCTCCGCCGGCGGCTGGAGCTTTGCGTAGAAACAGAGGCGTAGTAAACGATCTGATCGTCAATCGTTTCGTCCGTCTGGCCCAGCGAAGGATTGAACAGGGCGAGGAAGCCCAGCTGCGCGGGCACAATGCCGCTCGAGGAGGCATAAGCAGCCATAAGGCCGACGCCGGATGGCCCAACCGATCGAGCGAATGGACAGCTATGAAGCGGTGGAAATAGGCATAGTCAGCGGGTAAAATATACGCCCGTTTTGGCCGTAGTGTATGGGTTTCGGGAAATGATTACCGCGGCAAGGCACACGACAAAGAAGGTGAGCTGTAGGTCTCGAGTTAGAGTTGATGGGTAGAGGGGAAGTTTTGCTGGAGCTTGCGCTCTGCAAGTGCCGGTTAGCAGCCCCCTCCAAAGCCGCGCTGCGTCATTGCTGGAGTACGATGAGAGCATCAAGCCGCATTATGCCTTTACCAGCATTTAAAAGTATGAGCCATGTGAAAGCACTAAAAAAAAGAAAGAAAGAAAAAAAATGGCCCTTTCTTTTTAAGTTATCATTTGATGATCTGATATACGCTATTATGACTATTCAACACACCTAGACAGATAATATGTGTCGATAACTGTTATCAATCCATTCCATCCACCAAAGTCATCTAGCATCGCGAAATTTCCAATCAAGAAATCGGGGAATCATAATTAATACATATAACATGGAGACAAATGGAATAAATATAAAGATTTCATGGCGAGAAAAAGTAAGACTTGTTGTCATAATCTTCATGCTTATTGTGTGGCCGTTGTGTCGTTCCGTCTTGCCATTGTCAGATTCAGCTCTGCTTTTTCTTCCTCCGAAATGCGGTCAAAATAACTCTGCTTCATCTCATCACCCCTCCTCTTCTGAGCATCATGCCGGAATTTTGTTACATAGAGCCACATGAAGAATAGCATAAAGGTGATGATGGTGAGCGGGATGGTAATGACCCAGTACAGTCGAAACTGAGGCAGCGGCCGCACGCCGATACTATCTGATGAGGAATTGACGCTGTCCCAGTCGAACATTGATGTTGAGAATAAAGCGGAAACAAAACTTCCTGGGAGAAAGAACATGGTGACAATGGCGAGCGTCTTCATCGAGAGCGAATCGCGATGCTGGGACTCGGCCAACATTAGAGTCGCTTGAAAATCGCTTCTAGAGATGATGCCGGCGAGCTTCAAAATGTCAGTCTCGTGACAGAAAACAGGATACAATGTGAATGAAGACACTTACAATGCTGATCTGAAGCTGGACGCGCTTCAAGGTGTATTCTATGTCCACAAGCTGCATTTCCAGCCTGTCCTGTAAAAGAAGCGCATGGCTCTTCAACAGTTGACAGGCCTCAGCCGACACAGATTTGGGCGAGCTTTCATAGTCGCCTTGTTCCGATATATTTTTCAATATGAACTTTAGGGCCTTTTCCACCATTTTGCTTTTTCTGCTCAAGCTACTGAGCTTCACAGCACATCGATCTGCTTCGGAAGCCAGCTGAATGAACAAGCTCATGACACCTTTATCGTATCCCTGATGCGGCATCTGAAGCGAGGCACACCTTTCACTCGCACGTATCTTGAGCTTGACCTTTTCTTCCCCTTGATGAATCTGCGTGCTGAGGATGAGGCTGAGCAGGAAGGCGGGGAACACGGGGCTTTCGTATAGGAGCGGACTCCAGGGTGTGCGAAAGACTTCGGAGAGAAACAGCATGTTGGATTCATCGAGAAAGATCACGCCTTGTGTGAGATATGACCGATCGGCTGAGCACTGCGCATCGAAGCGGCGATGCTCCCACATTGCCGCAAGTTTCGGCATGTAGCAAAAAGAATAGGCCTGGTGCTCGCTGGACTGCGGCGGGATGGCGGCCACATTGGTGATGCAGCTCTGCGAGTATTTATAGGCCAGCTCGAGGTTGAATGACTTGAGTAGGGTTTTCATCGCGTCGCCGGAGAGCTTGAGTATTCTGTGTTTGATGTCGCAGCCGACCAGGGCTATTCGCAAGACGAGAGACTTTTTCGTGTCGCCATCGCCATCGCTTTCATCCGTCAGCCAGTTGTCCAACTCTTTGACCGAGACGGGCTTGCGGTTCATGTGGATCTGGCCAGAGCTGTGATGAAGCCATGCCTCGATCACCTCAAACGATGCTTCATCTGAGTTGCCGAAGCCTTGCCATAGATTGACCACGCTTAGTTTCTGATATATCTCCTCCATGGGTGCAAAACCCGCCAAACAAGCGATAAACGGCGATAAAAGGCAATAAAAGGCGATGCTTGGCAGGAACTGATTAGGTAGCGACAGACGTATCCACGATGTACATATTTGAAAAACGATGTGGGTTTACCGAGCATCTGTAATTATTACGCGCGTACGGATTCTATGGCGCCCTCCTGGATCCAGCCCAGCCTGGTGAGGGCGACAAACATTCTGAGAGGGTGGCCGGCCGCGACCAGGGTCGTTTGAGCCTAAGCGCCGGCCATGCTGCAGGATTGCGCACCATGGGAACAATAATAGTAATCCGAGTGAGGGTGCGATCAATCGCTGAAGGCCCCCGTGGAGATTCCGATGATTGATTGCTGCTCAGCTCCTGCACGTTTCCGTACACGTACGTAGAGAGTTGTGCCACGTCGAGATATATATAGCTATAGGTAGGTATAGGGAAGTGGCTGAAGGCGACCGGACACAAGGTTGCATGATCTCGCGGGGACAAGCTGAACTAGGCCTGAATGAAATGAAGCGACAATGCCTTAACCCGGGATGACACATGCATGTTTTCATTCGTCCTTCAACTGAGTGTCTTTGTTTTGCTTAGAAAGCATCGGATTGGGCAACTTCACCATCATCTGGTGGTGTGGCTTAGATGCCCATCTTCACAAGCTTTTGTATGACTGCGCGTGCAAGGGTCCTGACGGAAAAGCCCTGGTGACGGAAAAGCTCTGGCGCTCTGGACAATTGCCAGACTACATGTACATGTAGCCGCGGCAGAGGGCTTAAAAGTCCATGTCGCTACAAGCCGGTGTTCAAGGCAATAGCAACTATACTTACCTAGACGGAGAACACAAAGAGACAAGTCAAGGTTTTTTGAACGCTCTGTAAGATGGATAGAAAAATAATGTAGCGCCATAGTTTCGTAGTCCTATTTGATTCACAGCTACTATGAAGGAATGGAGCGTGTTCATTCTCTAGGCAGGTGGGCATGTGCCTCACTTACAAGGATCATGAATGCAATACTCCGCAGGCTGCCTCTTGGCGTCCTTCAACTTGATCCTCCTTACCCCAACTGCCCGGCGTCTTCTACTTACTGTAGAGAAGACATGCGGAGCTTTTGCTATAAATAGTTTTTAGTATAGACTAGAAAGATTTTGGCCACAG
Organism: Trichoderma sp. CBMAI-0020; assembly: GCA_030708095.1. Classification (NCBI taxonomy): domain Eukaryota; kingdom Fungi; phylum Ascomycota; class Sordariomycetes; order Hypocreales; family Hypocreaceae; genus Trichoderma; species Trichoderma sp. CBMAI-0020. The sequence goes on from JAJNCI010000001.1 coordinate 4,672,039, forward strand.
GGAGTAAAATACTGAATGCCTCCTTTAGCAATGCAAGTATAGGGGCGTATTCTGTTAGTAGTCGGTTATCTATTCTATGCTATTCCCTCGCTTCATTTCACAAGAATGGGTACATGTAATTTCCAAGTTGAAAGTCAACTACCCAGATTACAAATGTGTAAACAAAATATACCCGCAACATACCGTCTGGGTGGTATGTATACCATTCATGACTTGCTAATAGTCAAACTTGAACATCCTGCTGTTGCAGTCTACCAGTATCTGCCCGTTGTTTTCCTCGTACACTGCCTAGTGTTTTCCAATACCAGAGGCGCTTTGATTCCCCCAGAATCGCCAACAGTCATCCAGCAGCGTATCAGGCGTCTGGTACGCTGCGAAATGGCCCCCAAAGCCATGCACATATATCGCGGTGACGTTGCCTATCCTGCGCGCCCAATCCAGTGGAACACCCCATCCGGCGTCTTGTGGGCGCTGTGTAACACCGACTGGAACATTAACAAACAAGGCCGGCCCAAACATGTCAGCACCAACAATCTGGTCGGCATTTCGGAACTCCTTGTAGAAGCGCATAGCGGGATAAGGGCCCTGGATGATGTACATCATGGCCCAGGTGATGACCTCGCTGAGTGACCAATGGTAAAAGGTCCCGAGCTCTTGCATCAGCTGGAAAATGTAAAGCGCAAAACCCAAGGGGGAGTCTGTCAAAGCATGGCCTGCCATCAAGGGCTGCGTGGACTGCAGAAACAGGTATCCCGCGCCTCCTGTCTGGTAAGCTGTTATGTTGCGGATATACGCCGACTCTCCCGCTGTCGTCTCATTTGCTTCGAAACGAGCAAGATCCGTGGCGTTGATGGCAGGGGCCCAAAGATTGGAGAGCACGGAGATGACGCTCTCGGGGTGGAGAGCAGCCTGATAGGTTGTGACAAAGGCTCCGAGATCCCCAGCCTGCATCACATATCGTGGGTAGGACAGCTGGTGCATCAAGGCGTTATAGGCATGCGCCGCTTCGATCGGGCCCAGCCCGGCATGCATGGGGGCAGGGGTGAATCCAAAGCCGGGCAGAGACGGGGCTACGACGTGGAAAGCCGGGACAGACGAGTTGGGCGGATGAGTCAAGGACGAGATGATTCGGCCTACTTCCAGGAAGGAGCCCGGGAAGCCGTGGAGGAAGAGAAGGGGGATTGCGTCGTGGCGAGGTGAGCGGTGATGCACAAAATGAAGCGGGATTGGCTCTGTGTAGTTCTTGTCATCGATTTTGACCGTTGTGGTAAACATTGTGAAGCTGCCATCCCATGTCAGCTGCGCTTCTTAAATCTCTTAAGGCGAAAAGGAGACAAACTTTTTGTTAATCTGCTCCTGTACAGATGTCCAGTTGAACTCGTCAACCCAGTAGTTTTGAAGAGTTTGTGCCATCTCCGTCGAGATGCCGTCTGTAAAGGGGGGGGCTCCCATGTCATTGGCTATTCTGCCTAGCTGCACCTTGAGTCGTGTTGTTTCGATGAAGGAAGGATTCACTTGGAGAGTGAATGGCTTGGGGGTAGAGGAATATATGGCATCAATTTCCGGGATGAACTGGCCATAAACACACGACAGGAGCAAGCTGGAGATGGATGCAATGAGCGTTGCTTTGCGCCTTGCGGCGGTTGTAAGCGAGAGAAAAGACATGATGGATATTTGAAAAGTGAGTGTTTTCAAGATGATCTATTTCCTGTACATACAAAATAAAAACCTATGGGGATGCTCGTATCTATAAGTATAAGTATTCGCGTCTTTGTTTTCATAGTCGAGTCAATACTATCTTTCTAAATGCCGATGCTCGTCCTCTGTACATGTAAGAGCTACCATTCTGAGATGCATTAGTAATTTTCTTCATTTCTAGTGTTTACTTTGCTAACGGAATTTGGAAACTGCAAGGGCTCCACTTAATTCTGGAGAGCAGAGATATCCAGAAATATCGCGATAGTATCATCTTAGTTGTACTATGATTTCAAATCTCTGCTTAATTCTTCGTCGTTTTTATCCCTTTTACTACTTGTGAGAGTCAAATTGATTTGTAATATTATATCCACTACGATGCATAGCACTAAACATTCTTGAGGACATAAACCATGGTTCTAGGCACATGCATGTATCAGCAAATGAAATACAGAGGCGACAAAGTAATAATACGACGAGGCTTTGCAGCCTGAATTCTACTGAGGAAGAAGATGTAATTACTGCATGCGTCGCTAATCAGAATCTGGCCTGACGCCTTTGCATACAAAGAGCATGGGTCTCTCTTCAAACGCGGGAGAAAACAACAACACAATTTCGCTTCGCAAGACGGCCTTTGGCTGCGGTGGCAGCTTCGTTTTTGAGGAGGCAAGGACATGCCAACCATATCAAAGGATTTTGTGGCATTCATCAGCTTTGTGGTCTTAACAGCGATCAAAAAGCTAGGTTTCCTAAGCATACATGTCCAGGTAGGCATATAAGTCGATCCAGAGGTGCGTTCCTGATTCATTCTGCTGGCTTGATTGATACATGTACCAAGCAACCATTAATAGTTACCAATGACGTTGTCATATGGCACTTGTAATCAGTTAGTCCTACAGCAGTATTACAAGAACATTACCGAACATAGGCAAAAAGTGGTGACTGAACCATACTCTGGTGATCGCACCTAAGTTGAGTGCTTTATAACTTAAATGGTAACAGTCACTAACAACAACAACAACAACAACAACCCTCAGCTGTAGGTCAGTGCCGCTACAGCAGGACTTCCTTACAAAAATGCCCAATAGTTAGTACGAGCTACAGTAGGTATACCTTGAGTGACCTGCCGAGGAAGTTGACTGCCAAAAAGCTAAGCTTAACATAGTGCCAGCCCAATTTGGCAACTTGTATCCTTGGTTCTCGAGCAACAAACATTATCGCCGGGACCAGAAAACACTAGTCAACTCCGTCGAGCGTATCTGCACATCAAGCGTATTTGCATGCCGAGCTGTTCTGCAGTTGAAGCTGCTCCTCGGAGATGAGAAGGATGAAGGATTTTGCTGATCCAGGCGAAGACGTTGCTTTAGATGTGACTTTTCGTATCTCCTTTCGTACTTGACATTGAATCCTGGTGAGTCGACTGACATAAATGAGTACCCATATAAGCCTGCCATATTCCCTTCAAAGCCACACTCTCATCCTCATCACAGCATCTAAACACACGTCAAAGCGACATAGCTACATATTTTCCCATCATGAAGTTTACCTCTTTCGTCACGGTCATGGCCACTCTGGTCTCCTTTGCTCAAGCAGGAAGCGTTGGTGTAGATCTCTTCCATGATGGAAATTGCCAGGACCAATTCAAAGCCATCACCGTCCAGGGCGAGTCCTGCTACACTGGGTCTTCTGTTGGATGGTCCTCCATGAGGGTTAATAAATATGACACCATCGGCGGTGAACTTACCGCGTATACCAAAAACAACTGCGGCGACCCCCTTGCTGGATCCCATGGTTACACCGTCTCTCTGGGTGCTTGCCTCAAGGACTTTGGATTTGTTGCGAATGCAGTCGGACTGCAAGATTAAGCCTGTAAGTTGGGAAGAAACGTGGTAATTTCACATTGACTGTGCTAATAGGAGCAGCGGCTTTGGTCCCGCTGGAATTTGGTTGGCTTCCTGTGGTATTGTCCATTGGTTTATGGAAACGGCCTCCGTCATGATCTGGACGATGAAACCAAGTGCAGACGCCTTACATGTCTTACAAGGGCCATTGAAATGTGGATAGCTACATGAGATGTTTTTCATTCTTGAGACAAACTTTATATATGTTATTGACTATTTTTATATGCCAGATGGAAGTTTTATCCAGAAACGCTTGCCGGCAGGGCTTTCCTTTTGCCCGATGTACATGGCAGTTATTTTCAGAGCGTTACAATAGATGGCACGAGTGCGAATGTCAAAATGTGTAACCTGCTAAAACCATCAGAGAAGAGGTTGATGCTATACCTCAAGTTGAGAACATGACACTTTATTCTAGCCTATGGGGCATGATGACGCGACATTAGCTAACGGCAATTAAGCGAATCTTTTTGCTTGTGATACAACTCCTTTACGTATGTGTCCTCAAGGTTACCACTCGATCAATAGAGCTTCTTTTATTAGAACTCGGCATTTGATTGCTTCACCGCCGGCGACAGACCTATCATCGGTACGTGAACCATATGTTACACATACCATTACCTTACACAAACATGTAAGAAACGAACTTAAGAACAACCGACTGCTAAATTGTAAAGAGGGTCTTCTATTAACTCGACAGCGGTTGTTTCTATCAAGGACGCTGATTAGGCAGTGTTGCTTTTCACATGTAGTTGACTGCCTACAGTTTGTCTAGAGATTGAAATAGCTTACGCAATCTTTTGAACAGACTTCTTATGATTCAACCTTTCGTCATTGAATAATCTGCTGCTTGATATATCTACTTTTACGCTTTGTAAATGCCTTTACTGACACACTTCAGCAAAAGTAGAGCAATGAATTCATCCACGCAAGCAGCCACGCTCCTTACTGTGGATGTAATAAAGATCATCACTTCATCTCCTGAATACCAGTCCAGCCTTTGAAGTTGCCCAGGAGTAAATCACATTCCTTCATTCCTTTCAGGGTAAGTGGGCGCACTTCTAGAGCATCAATTCCTTGTGACAGAGCCTAGAGGCCCCGCCATGCGTGGAACGGCACGCTAAGCCCCGCTAGCGATCGCTGTCAGCTCACTTTGAACCCTCACAGAGTCACAGCACAGCTCTTACAGTAGCGAAAGACGGTTGAAGCAGCAGAATCGCACCAATTGCTGCTCCCAACTGGCGAATGCTGACTTGCATACACCGCGATCAAAGCAGAGGCAGCCAGCCGTGCCACTTGACAGCCCACGTGCTCCGCCTCGCTGACTGGCGACGGCTCCACCCCAATTGAAGCATCACAGCCCCCGAGGCCCGCTCGATCGAGACCCGGCACGGCGTGAAAGCCCTGGAGCTCCGTGTGTTTTGGCGTCTACAGGGGCTGGACTGGCAGCACTGCACCCGCTACCAGGTAGGACTGAAATAGGTGCTCGTACGTCATCCCCGGCTCTCTTCCATCCATCCATCCACCACAATCCAGACGGCGTCAGCAGCCAACCGTCTTGCATCTCACTAACCCGTCCCACGCTCCTCTTCTCGGGCTGCTGGAGCTGCTGGTCTTCCACGTATCCTCCCTTGTTCTATCCCTCGACATTCCATCACCGCCTCAGCTCTCCAGGATACCTGATTCCGCCGCCATCCCGGCGAAGCCTTCCATCACCACCATGGAGAACATCGGTGGCACCATCAAGCGCCGTTCCACAGAGGCATGGAACGCCGCGCAGAGCAACATGCCCTCGATGCCCGCCATGCCCGCCATGCCCTCAATGCCTGCTCTGCCCTCGCTCCCGGCGCTGCCCGTCATGCGGCAGTTCACACTCGATGCCTTCCGGAGACAGCCCAGCCAGGAGGGCATGAGAGGCACCTGGGAGCGCATCGATCTCCCTCCCGTGCCTCGCTCCTCGCATTCTCTGGACATCATCTCTGGCTGCGCTTACATCTTTGGTGGCGAAGTCACTCCCCGCGAACCCGTTGACAATGATATGCTCGTCATCCGCCTTCCCTTCAGCAGCGCCGGCGCCGACTACTTCAAGATCAAAGCGAAGCCAGACACCACCATCCCCACGCCGACGCCAATTCAGGACAAGGGTAAAAGGGGCAAATCCGATGATGATGGTGTTGAGAGCCCCAAGGCCAAGGCCAAGGCTGAAGATCTCGGCGAGGAAGTCCCAGAAGAAGACGAGAGTGACAGCGGCGAAAGCCGCAACACGGAGCAGACCGACGAGACCAAGAGCGATGCCAAACCGGCATCTGTTGACAAGGGCAAGGGACGAGCTGCGCAAGATCTGGGCGACGTCCCCCCACCACGAATTGGGCACGCAACTGCCGTCATTGGCTCGCGGATATTCGTCTTCGGCGGCTACGCTGGACCGGACATGAGGCCTCTTGATGAAAATGGCCGAGTTTGGATCTTTGACACTCGCACCCGTCTCTGGACCTACCTCGACCCTGTCCCTGCAGTCAAGGGCGGATCAATCATCCCGCACCCAGCACCACGAAGCTATCACTGTGCGACGGCGACAGACCGACCCCGCGACTTTGCCCCTCCCCCGCGAACCCAGGCTCAGAGCTGGCAGGAGTGGGCGCTTGGTGATACCTCCAAGACGGGCATCCCGCAGGACCCCATTGTCGGCCACGTCGCCGAAAACGCGAGTGACGAGGAGACTGATGGCTACGGTACCTTTTTCGTGCACGCCGGTATTAATGCCAGTGGCGATCGCACCAGCGACCTTTGGGCTTTTGACGTCCACTCGCGCACTTGGACTGAACTGCCCGCGGCACCGGGGCCTTCCCGCTCGGGCACATCGATCTGCATCAGCAAAAGCCGCATCTTCCGTTTTGGTGGATTCGATGGGCAGAGGGAGATTGGAGGCCAAGTTGACTTCTTGAATCTTGAGGTCGAAATGTTTGATGACAGGGTCACTCGCGGCGAGGTGTCGGTTCGGGCCCGTGGCGGTTGGCAATCCATATACGAAAACGCACCAGAAGCTTCGTCAAAGGACATTACTTTTGAGAATAACCAAATCTGGCCTGGACCGCGAAGCGTGTCTTCTCTCGAGGCCATCACCATTGGTGGTGGCACCGAGTATCTCGTCCTAACTATGGGCGAGGCAACTCCGAGCTCGGAAAGCCATACCGGCATTGGCAAATCCCACAACGATGTGTGGCTGTTCCAAGTGCCGCCGGTGGGCATGACTGCTGCGAGCATTACGGCGGCAATGTTCCAGGCTGTGGGACGCAAAACGGGCGAAGGCAAGTGGACAAAGGTGACCATGGGCCCTTATGACGAGGAGGTTTTGGAAATGCCGCGGGGCCGGGGCTGGCTGGCGAGTGCGCCAATGTCTGATCTGGAGGAAACTGGAATTGTGATTTGGGGAGGAACGGATGACAATAACAGGAGGCGTGGAGAGGGATGGATCCTGAGGCTTGTTTAAACCATCTTTTCTTTTGGACTATTTTTTTTTTTGATATGTTTGCATATGAGTAAAGATTGCGAAACAAAATCCTTGGACAATTGTAGCCTTGAAATAAGCGTCCTTGTTTACAAGTTTTTCCAAGAACAATACATAGCGAATGTCAACGTCTCTCGTTTAGGAGCATACACTTGCAATATTGAACCCAATTGCCTTGCAAACACACGCCCATTATTTGCACAATGTTCTATACATTTTTTTTTTTTTTTTTGGTCTTCTTGGCATTCAACATGGCGTTATGTACATTTAAAAAACCCGCGTCAAATACTGCCTACCACCGCCTCTTACCCCTTCCCCCTTTATAATTTTTAAACTGAATAGTAATTTTTACAAATCCGACCTCGTCTTCTCCGCGCCCCACGGCTCTGCTGTCAGGTTTGTCAGGCCGGCGCTGTTCTCGCACGACTGTCTGGAGGAAAGGGGACCCGCGACGGGGGCCTTCTTGCTGCTAGTGGCGCTGGTGCCGGTGGCCTTGAGGTCCTCGAGCAGCTTGACGACGGTCTCCGGGGTGAGGTCCTCGTAGTAGTCGTCGTTGATCTGGATCATGGGGGCGTTGACGCAGGCGCCGAGGCACTCGACCTCGATGAAGGTGAAGAGGCCGTCCTTTGTGGTCTCGCCCTGCTTGATGCCGAGGTGGTTCTTAATGGCCTTGATGATGACGTCGGAGCCGCAGCCGCCGAGCTGGCAGGGGGTCTGGTGAAAAGATGGAGGGGTTAGTCGTATGTTTTTTTCTTTTGGTTTGCAGCAGTAATATGTTTTATGAAATGGGAGGCTTTAAGCGTACCGTTGTGCAGGCCTGGACAAAGAATTTGCCGACGGGGGTGCGGTTGTACATGGTGTAGAAGGAGGCGACCTCGTAGACTCGCATGGGGGGCATCTCGAGCAGGCGGGCGACCTCGTTCATGACGCTGATGCTGGTGAAGCCGTGCTGGCGCTGGCCGAGGTCCAGCAGAGGCATGACGGCGGCCTTTTTGTACTGGGCGGGGTACCGCTTGAGGATCTCGGCGATGAGCTTCTCGTTCTGGGCGTTGAACTTGAAGGGGATGTCGGGGTTGTTGTCGGGAGTGTTTCGGTGCTGGGGAATATTTCAGTCAGCGTTTTTTCTTTCTTGCTTTTTGCATTGGGACAGCTGTCCGGCCCCATTGCAAAAGTCTAGAAGCACCACAACGACAGGGTGTGCGAATTGATCGTGGATATAGTAGAGGTGAATGGACCGCCTTGGAGTCGTGGCTCTTTTCTCAACTTACCACCTGGAGGGTATCGCTGGGCCGGCTGGCTGTGATGGAGAATGCGCGGATCTGAGGACGGGCAACGCGCGAGGCGCAGCGGACGCCGGAGCGGAGCAGCAAGGGAGTGATTTTGCTCGCCATTGTGAAGGAGGAGGATTGACAGCTTTGCGCGGGCGGCGGCGGGCGGGAGGAGGAGAGGCGATGTGCTCGGGTTGGTGGCAGATTTGAAGCTTTGAAATGGCATATAGCGTTTGGGAGTTGGCAATGCGAATTGGAGCTGCTTGTAAAAGGGCGATGGTGATTGGCTGGGGCGGGTGAAGTCCGGGAAGTGGGATGATGTATATTTCCCTCATTGCTGCCAACTTTACTTTTACTATATCGTCTATAGTAGAATTCATCGGCTCAATGATTTGACAATTGGGTATTTTATTTCTTATCTAATTTCTATTTTATTTTTGTGTGTCATTTTTGCTGTCTAGATGTCAGCTTGTGACACGCAAATGTCCCTTTACCTCCACGAGCGAGACTCTCAAGGCTACACAAGTGAGACTTGAATTTCTTGTATGATGCAAATTTAAATCTTTGTCGATGGCATTTACTTGAAATCTCAATTGACATCTAGTTCAAAATCGCTCAATAAACTTGCTAACAATGGCTATTCACTCCTCGCTATGGTCCAAACGTCTGTCCCTTTTGGACTGTCTTATATGTACAGCTGTCCCAGTCGCAAGTATCCTGTTGAAGCCATTAGCTGATGCTTTTAATGCATCAAACACTGACATCACTTACTTGATACACGGTCGTCCCCCACCAAGAGAACTTATCAGATGCTCCTGTGTAGAATATGGCAAAAAAGATGATGATGCCTGCAATGGCCGTGGCACAATCCAGCGCTGAGCTGAGCACGAAATTGTACCGGCGCCACCAGCCCCTGCTGGTTCTCTTGATCCAGAGGCCAAACACCAAGCCAACGATGACCCAGCTGCCGTAATTAGTTCCAGAGGCGGGAGGGATGTAGTTCAGCCCGCCGAGAAAGAGGGGGACGTGAATCTTTTCTAGCCACCGCTGTTTCGGCCAAGCTTTCTTCATGGCGTATACAATGATGGGCAATATACCCCCCACCAGAAAGAACCACAGGAGACCACGATACAGAGTCCCGTCAGCAAAGAATCTGCGAGGCCCCAAAGCGCCCCAGACCATGCTGGTGTTGAAGTGAGTTCGAGAATAGGGGCATGTGAAGCCGTTCTTTGCAGTCAGGGAACAAATGTCGGGGATGTGGCCCAGCGCCCAGTTGAGGACGGCGACTTGGCCCATGGTCCCCATGATGAGGCCTACGACTTGGACGACGAAGAGGTGTCTCGGTGGGATCTGCATGCAAGAAAGGATTAGAATATTTTGGTGCAGTCGAAGAATATGAGTGATACCAACTTACATTACAGTATATTCCCAGTTTGAGGTCTTGGGCAAATGCGAGAGCCTTGATGCCGGAAATGTAGCCCAGATCAAAGAACCAAATGTTGGCGAGCACCTTGCCTTCCCACACATAGCCGGCGATTATGCGGCAAAAGATGTCAATTTGGACTCTCATGTTGGTCGTGGCATAGACCCAAGATAGCTAATAGGGAGCAATATCGTTACCATCAGGTTTCAGATTGTGAAGAAGACGGATGTGCTTACTGGAAGATAAAAGACGGCAGACACAAGCATGGCAAACATGACTCCGTACCAGCGCAGCTGCACGGGATAGAACTCGCAGGCAAAGATGCCGAGTCCCATGGATACGAGAAGCGCAACTGCGTACCACCATATGGGGACATTGACGTACTGGGGCTGAAGGCTTGGTCTGGCATCCTTGTTGCCTCTAAAGAGCGTTGAAAACTGAGATTCTCGGAATACCTTTGCGATTTCGTGTCGTTTCTCAAGGAACATCCAGACAAATAGCGATGAGATGCAAGCGAAGCATAGGCCAAATGAATTGAGAGCGTAAGTGACTGGAAGATACATCTAAGTATGGTTAATTAAAAGTTGAAAGATGAGGAGCAAAGCCGCTTTGTTTTCCGTACATGTGAGTATTCTTCATACTTGTCAGGATCAAAAACGAAGCCGTCTTTTTTGTTGATGACACGGCTGACGTTGTACGCCAAGCCCCTGTTGTCGAAGATGGAGTTGCTCTGGATAGGAAGGTATGCCGAGAGCCAGGTGTTTGTGTAGTAAATCGCAGGAGTGACAATGTAGATCCAGAAGACGACTGACGCAAGGGTGTTGAGGATGGCCCATGTCGGGACAACGAGGGGGCTGCCAATGTACGAAATCTGCGACCCTTTTATATATGTGAGCTGTGCATCTATATATATCAGGCAAGTGTCATTGCTCACAGTCAAATGTGAATGGCAAAAGACCAATGCCACTCTTCATGCCGAAAAGCTGGTTCACCACTGGATTGCGAGGCGCCGTCCAACACACCCAGGTAAAGTAACTCAGTGCTGGGAAGATGAAATCTGGGAACCAGTACCAGACAAATGCAGCCGAGAAGGCAACCAGAAAGAATTTGTACCGAGAAGATCTCCATTTGGCCCTGGATGAATGTTAGGAGGCCTCAAATGATGAAGCGTGTTGGAGACTCACTCGGTTTCATCCTCTTTGCCTGCGGGATGCAAAGCTGCGTTCAACGCCGTGTTGGCAAGCACGCCGGGCCATACCAAACTCTTGGGCTCGACGACAAGCGATCGGCCAAAGCCAGCGAGGGAGAAGCCAAAGAGAATCGTAGCGAGCGTAATGGTGATTTCGAAGCCCCAGTTGGTGTCGGCACCGTAGAAGACGCGCTGCTCGGTCAAGACGTCGGCACTTAGACGGGTCAGGTAACTCAGGTTGGCTAGGATGTAGATGAGGATGTTTTCCTGCAGCAGAATTTGATTAGCGTTTTTCTTCATACGTTTGACCATATCCGAATGCGGTTCTGTACATACCTTGTAGTTGAACGGGCCAGGGTTGAGACTGTGGCGAACCCCGAAAAGAGTCATGCCCCAATCTGGGACGACAACCTCCCAAGCTTTGCCCACTGGGTATGCCAGGAATTGGATGGCAGATTGGGACAAAGTGACTGATGGGAATCGGAATGTGTACAGCGTGTTGACGCCGCTGCCTACGAGACAGAATCCGATGCCAATTACCCACATGCGAAGAGTGAGGCATGGCAGAGTAGGGTCATCGGCCCTGAGTCCGACTCCAGCGGCCAAGAGGACCTCTTCCGTGGGCGTTTTGGATTCCTCTGGAGGAGAGTCAGCTTATACGCGAAACCAAATGAACATGTGGATAGAAGAATCTGTATACCTGATGGCCGCTTGTCCTCGGAGATGCTGGACCTTCTGCCCCGACCAATCTCTCCAATCTCGGCAGCATCTGGCGTCTTAGACTCCATGGTAGACATGGAGATGGCAAAGTAGCCAATGGACCATGGTAAAGATTATCAGATCAGATAAGATTAGATGAAGACTCTGGGAGATTTGATTATATATGAATGACTGGCATACGGGATACGTCGGCCACCTTGGTCGGAGCATGAGGCCATTCCAACATGGTGTAAGACCCACGCTCAGCCCTAGCCGGCCTGGGATAGCCGTTCAAACGACCGCAGAAGTTGAGCCGATAGTTATTACAATGAGATTGATAATAGCGCTAGATGAGATTTTTTTCGTAGTCTTACGATCTGGTTTACCTTGGCACTCGGTGTTGAACCACGGTTGTAAGTCTGCTGGAGGGGTATCTTTTCGAGAAAATTACATGTATCTACCCGGAAACTCTCGATGCATTTTTCCCAATGTAAATTATCGTTCTTCAGTTTTCTTGAAGAATAACATCAACCGCTCACGCTTCCGCAATACCCGGCCGCCCTTTCGATACTGGACATCCAAGCATGTAGGCTATAGCATAGAGAACCACTTATAAGAAAACAAAGGGCCCAGCCGGAGACCAGATTTCACCTCCGGATTGTCAGTAGAACTAGTCTTTTTTTCTCCATCACGGCTGGACTGCTGGCCCGTCGGACAAGTCAATGGCGGCTATGCAAAGTTCAGACGAGACCATTGATGGAGTTTGACTCCGTAAAGTGGATTTGTTTTGCGCTGGATGCCGTGCCGAGTACCGTCTTGTCCATTTGGTGGCGCCGATGCCGAGTTTGGGGCGATGGGGGATCCAAGAAGGGTTAATTGGCTGTAAACCTTTGATTGAACCGTGTCTTGTCTCCATGGATCCGGATGGCTGGAGTCTGACTGATTGATTAGTGAATGCTATCTTATCAATCTGGCTGATCTCTTGCGCCCGGGATGCGGTGGTTCGAGTCCGCTGCGGGGACACGTCACTCGTCCTGCCGTCTGTCACTGCTGGCGGTTTATATCCTCAATTCACAGCCTGTGTAAAAGACGGCTCTTTTCCTCTATACACGGTCTGTATGGCCGATGAAAATATTAGACATCTTTAACTACAAGATTAAGATGTGGCTGCCTGGAGATCCATGTCGCATCGAGGTACATGGCACATGTATCGTCGCAGCACTAAAGCCAAGTCGGCCTCTTGAATCCTTCTCGGCACTACTTGGACGTACTAGAGCATCTCCTCGATTGAGTCCGGCATGAAGCAACACATACCTGTACACCGCCTCTACTCGGGAGGATAGGAGGAGAACTGGGAAATTGGAAACTGGAAACTGGGAAACGCAGCAGAAACTCAACTGTGCTCGTTGACAGAACTCGCCTGCTCATCTGCCCAAGATGCTGTCTCGCCAGATGCTGGGCCTCCTCTCGACGCTCTGGCTGATTGCCGCAACTAAGACGCCAGACGTGGCAACGTCCGAGGCCGGAAATCCGTTTGTCGACGGCTGGTATGCCGACCCGGACACGCAGTTCTACAATGGCGCGTACTGGGTGTATCCGACCTCGTCGCTGCCCTACGACGACCAGACCTCCCTGGACGCCTTCTCGTCAGAGGATCTCGTTCACTGGACCAAGCACTCGGCCATCCTGACGACGGCCGACTTCGCCTGGGCCCATCGCGCTGTTTGGGCCCCGGCGCCCATTGAACGCAACGGCACCTACTATCTCTACTTTGGCGCCAACGACATCCAGACAGACGCCGAGCTGGGCGGCATCGGCGTGGGCGTGGCAGACAAGCCCGAGGGCCCCTACACCGATCCGCTGGGCAAGCCGCTGATTGGCGCCTATCACCATGGCGCGCAGCCAATTGATCAGGACGTCTTCATCGACGACGACGGACAGGCCTACATCTACTACGGCGGCCACTCTCATGCCAACGTTGCCAAGCTGAACGACGACATGATCAGCCTGGGCGCCTTTGACGACGGGACCACGTTCAAGGAGATTACGCCGGAGAACTACGTCGAAGGGCCGCAGATGCTCAAGCGGAATGGCGTGTACTATCTCTTCTGGAGCGAGGGCGGCTGGACCGGGCCAGACTATGCGGTTTCCTACGGCATGAGCAGCTCGCCGCTGGGGCCCTTTGATCGCATCGCCAAGATCTTGCAGCAAGACGAGGCGGTTGCTACGGGCTCCGGCCACAATGCCGTGATCCAAGTTCCTGACACGGACATCTTCTTCATTCTGTACCACCGCCACCCGCTGGGCTCTACGGACGGCAACGACCGGCACTTGGCCTATGACCGCCTCTACTTCAACGACGACGGCACCATTCAGACAATCAAGATGCTGGTCCATGACAACTTTGAAGATGGCAACACAATTGGCTGGCAGACGTACGGAGGCAGCTGGAGTGCAAACACAAACGCTCTTCGAGGCAGTGCTTCATCGAGCAGCAACGCGCTCCTCAACACCAACTTTGCCGACTTTACCTATGAGGCCGACGTAAAACTACTCTCGCGGGGTGGTAATGGCAATGCAGGCGTAATCTTCCGAGTATCGGGAGCATCGAACGACACCACTACCTTCCAAGGGTACTACGCTGGCATCAGCACCACCGGCGCTCTTTTCCTCAGCCGAAGCAATGGATCGCAGTCCACCACTCTGGCAAGCACAAAGGCTGACGTCAAGCCGGCGCAGAAATACCGACTCAAGGTCATGGCAAATGGAAGTTCCATCCGCGTGGCCATCAATAGCAAAACGCCCGCTGTTATCAGTGTGACGGACTCTGCCTATGGGAGTGGACAGGATGGCGTCAGGGTCTTTAAGGCGGAGGCTGAATTCGATAACGTCAACATTACTCGCCTTAGCAGCTAATCATGTAGATGGCCATATAGTAAATCTCATTGTTTTTAGCACGATTGTTCATGTTCATTTTTTTTTTTTTTAGATTGATACAACCTTGGCGCCTGGATTATAATTGACTGCTGACACGTACGTCAAGGCGCAAAGTCGCAGCCGGCGATCTTCTTACGACTTTGTCGATCCAGCAACGACCTCGCAGCCATGTTGCGACCTGCCAGGAATGGAATCTTGCGCAGATCTGTAATGGTGCAACGCTTATGTCGATCAAGCTTTTGCGAGTGGACGGGAAAAAATAAGCCGTGTCGCAGGATAGACGTCGGGAAGCGTCCTACTTATACCAATACGAAGGAACGCGGCTCCATCGTACGGTGACTATGCCTTCGAAGCGAGATGGCTTCTAGAACTCCTTTAAATGTTCAATAGTCTATCACAATTCATTTTGTTTCAGTAAACAATTGCCGTCAGCGCCGGCAAAGCCGCAGCCAAAAGACTTGGACGCAAAAGCACAGAGCACCAGGAAATAATTTACACCGAGTGCCAGATCCATAATTGATGTCGATCACCACCAAATCTCAAACAGAAAATGGATCCAGAGGGCATGATTCAGAAAATTACTAGGCAATATTGCGCGCGCAGAAGATGTCTCAATAGAAGAAAGTGACGAATTAGTCCATAATGTTTAGTATGCGATTGACAGTTCTCGAAATAAATGATGAGAATGGTGCATCCAGGACAATCTAGAAATAGCAGCAGCCTCACCCGATTCTGGCCATGATGTACCAGCCTTCACCTCTTCACTGCCCCCTTACATGACGAGCCTGCCATCCAAACTCGGCAATGATCTTCAGGTCCCCCCCCCCCCAGTCTACTTGGCCTGTCAGACCTCGCGATAGTATACATACAGCCCTTGATTGCTGATCTCTTGCCTGCGGGCCTGGATGGTGTCCAGCGGCTTTAGATTAGATGTGATGGACCTGGCTAAGAGCTGTGATTACCGCGTGCGGACATGGGGGTGATGCTTTGATGATACTCCATAGTGATGGGAAAACGGCAAAGATGGGCAAGAGGGAGAATGGAGACTTGAGATAATTGCTCAAGCGAAGAAGGCGGGAATATATAAGACGGCCCTTGGGAAGCTGCAAAAGGAGAAGAAGCATCAGCATCTCTTTTATTTCCTATTCCTCTCCAAAGCAACTCACACTCCTTCAGAACAGTTCAACCTCCATACTTTTTCTTTATAAATACATTTTATATCAAAATACACACCATCAAAATGCGTTCTTCCGCCGTCATCGCCGCCGTCGCCTCCCTCGCAGGCCTTGCTTCCGCCTCGGCCCTCCCCAAGTTCGACCAGCACGCCGCTCACATTGCCTACACTTATGCCAACGGCACCTTTACCAAGCCCTTTGACGTGGCTACCGACGGACAAGCCCAGAAGCTTTGTATGTCGGCTCTGCTATCAAATCGATATATATATATATACATGCTATCTGGTACATGTGACTAACGACTTACGCATAGCCTCCAACAACATTCCCGTCTCCGACGTCTTCGTCTCTCCCCCCTTCGACGGCCGCCGCTACGTCCTCACCGAGTGCTCCTTCCAGGCTCCTTCGAACAAGAGCCTTGGGGCTGTCAGCATCCGCAAGCCGACCACGGTGCCTGTGAACCCTCCTGCTGCCATTGGCTATGTGACTTGCAAGTCCGACTAAAGATGGGATGCGGTTTGACTTTTAGGGGGAGGGGATTTAGTTTTTAATAACTGTTGCTTTGATTTGAGAGTGGTTTCTTGTTCTTTTTGCTTTTTATTTTGGAGGGGATATTTGAAGGAGGCGTCGTATATAACGATATATACGTGAACATGCATGCTGATTCTACATACCTATCATTTGGATATCAATTATACGTTGAAAATTTCTTCTTACCTTGGGACTGGCTGATGTCTTTGAAATCGTCACTTGTAACACCTATAACCCAAAACCCGTTCCCATTACTCCAAAAAAGTCATCACTCATGCCCAGTCCTCCGTAATCCTCGACACCGCCGTATCCATCGTCTCCGGTATATTTGTCGTCGTATGCCTCGTCCATTCCGGGTAGAGCGTCCCCCTTGAACCCCCAGTTCCTCGCGGCCATGAGCGCAAACGGTGTCGTGCCTTCGCTGAGCTCCTTCCACACCGTGCTCAGCTCCCCTAGCGTTCGGAAGCAAAACCAAAAGTTGCCCGACGACACTCGCTGGCCGCCAGACTCTTCGACGGCCAGCAGACCGAGACCGTGGACTAGGGCGCATCGTAGTATGTGCTGCACGACAAACGGAGGCAGATACTTGACTTCATCGGTCGATTGCAAGGCTCTGAGGAGCCGAGAAATGGCCATAGCCGAGGCAGTCGCAGATCGAAAGACGGACGGCACGTTTTGGACCATGCCGGGGTCGAAAGGGTTGAGGAACGGGCGCTGGAGATTGGTCAGGACGGAGTGGTAGGAAATCCAAAAGACAACTTGGACCCTGTCTGGTTTCTTGCTGCGGCCAATGTAGAGGCGTTTGTCGATTCGCTTCCGGAACTCTAGCATCTCGTTGTTTGCTTTGGCATACGTGGCTTGCTTTTCTGCGGATGAAGCACTGTCAAAACTCGAGGTGTACCTGGCCATTCGCATTGGTCAATATCGGTGACAGATATCATGAATGTGGCTTATAGTCCGCAACATCTTGCAACTGTATCTTACATGATATCGATATATCGCTGCTGGATGTGAAACAGGCGACAGTGATGGTCAAAGGTAAGAGCGGCCATGTCGACCGCATCCGTCGGTACGGTGTCGATATAAGGAGTGATGTGGTCAACGTCCCACGGAATCCCCGATGGGCATCCCAGCTTGGGGGTTGCGACTCTGTACGAAGCAGATGAAGGGCGTCATCTGATTAGCTTTACCTGCTTGTGTAACTTTATGCAGACGTAAACTAACCGGTCCAAGAAATATAGCGACCAAAACGTTCTGATGGTGGCAATTTCATTGGCAGTGTGCTCGCGCTGTGCCGCGTCTCCGATTTTCAGATGGTTGGATAGACCAATGGCCATGTCTACGCGGCGATATTCGGGTCATATATGAGTAACGGTAGAAGTAAAATAATCACAGTAGATCATGCCGTCTCCAAAAACTTACAGTGGTATAGATGGCCTTTGGCAGAATCCAGCTGCATATGCTTGTACCAAGCAAGAATGACCAGGGCTTGCAGCACAGGGAGGCACAAGTGCTCCAGGTAGCACTTTTGGACGAGGCTCTCTGCGTATGAAATGAACGTTTCTGCCATTTCCCTGCTGGCCATGGGCGACGAATGGGCCGCAGCGCCAAAGAGAGCGCTGTAGAGCAGCTGCAGCGCCGTGTCGTTGTGGGGGAACAGGTCGGAGAAGTTGAGCCAGATGGGGTCGACAAACTTGTAAAAGGGGTTCAGGTTCTCGAGGAAATGCGCCTTTAGATGCTGCTTCAGGCCCAAGTTGGCCTCAATCTCCAGCAAGAACGTCTCAGTCGACGGAATCGGCGTCGGTGCCGGTGACGGCTGGGACTCGTTTTCAAACGTCGGCAGCTGCGTCCTCGAGAAGATGGAGAAGCGGCCAGGGCCAGCAAGAAGCGGTGCGCCGTCCTGGCCGACGATGGCGGCCCATTTCATCGAGCTGAAGTCGCTCAGCGCTTTGAGCGTCTTTGGCCCATAAGGCAGACGGTCTGCAGCCTCCGAAGGCGACAACTGGCGGACTTGGCGCGATGACTCCAACGGCCCTGCATCTTTGGACTGCTCCAGGGACGCAGACAGCATCCGGACCTGATCTTCAAGGGCCTGTACATAGTCACGGTCCCAGTATTTCTGCCTGTTGCTCACGCGCCATCAGCTCAGCAAGCTCTTCATAAAGGAGCAACCCCACGTTCACAACGACAGATACAAGAGGACAGACACTCTTACCGTCGCGCAGGCCGAGCTGATTCGTAGTGGCAGACAAAGCGATGAGCCTGGCAGTTGCCGCAGAGGGGCTTCTCGCCATCGCACTGTAGACGGCATCAGCATCGAAACGACCCTTTCAGACACCCCTGGTCGGCATCGCATCTCCGAAGCGGTGGCAGTCTGTCCTGTTCCTGTATCTTGTCGCCCAGACAGCAACTCCAGGTCTCCATCGCCCGCATCCCAGCTCACGGCAGTCTGCCAAGCCGGCGGAGAAAATCGGGGCCTGGGATCCGTATAAAGAGAGCCCTTACCTTTGATTTCCTCTTGCGGCAAGGCTCGCAGGCTAACTGCGTGCGGCCCGACGTGCTTCTTTGTGGTTGGCGGCTCGAAGACATCCGGGCTTTTTGTCTGGGTTGGATCGTGGACAAGATCGATCAGGCGGAGACGAAATAGAGGCGAGATGTAGGCGAGCGAGGGACTTTGATCACGTCGTATTATGTACGCAGCCCCCTGTGGTAAAGAAAGGAGAAGCGGTAATAGCTAGCGGCGAACACTGCTTGGAACGGGATTAATAATAATGCTCCTTGTCAAGAGTGGCAGAAGACGAACTCGCAGCACAATCTCGATTGGCGGGCGGCTCGCGATGCCGATTGGAGCAATGAGAGCGCTGGAAAATGCCCCGTAGCGGGAGAGGCGTTTAGATGCCGAGACGGGCGGCGGGTGTTAAACCGACGAATCGGTGTTAAGGCGGCACCAGGATTGCAAGAGGATGAAGTGACGTCCTTTTATCGAACGGCATGTCTCGTGACATGATGGCATAAGAAGAGCATTTGGACCATTGTATTATTAACCCTCTCTACACTAACTGATAGCCATTCTCTCCATCTACAATACTGCCACTTCGCCATCCGCAATGGCTTCAACACGGGCATCAGCATCTCCTACAGCCTCTGCATCCGAATCTTGAGGCCGCCCTTTGGTTTCAGCGTCAACGCCGGATGCACATACTCGACGTCTGCATCGGTCACAGCCTCCAGATGGAAATGAGTGAGCAATTCCACAACAATCGCCTTAATCTCCAGCAGCGCCAATGCCCGTCCGGGACACGTTCTCGGGCCGTTGATAAAGGCCTCGATGGCAAACGGATTGGCCACGGCCCCCGTCACTGCGTCCCATCGATCCGGGTTGAAGACGTCGACATCTGCTCCCCAGACGGACGGGTTGTGGTGGATCATGGCGGGAACCGTCGTGACGGTGGTTCCTTTCGGGATGGCGACGCCTGCAATCACCACGTCTTCGCCGGTTTCCCATGGTGCGGAGAGGGAGGGCGCATACAGTCGAAGACTCTCACTCACGACGTTGTTGAGGTACGGGATGCTGTCGATGGCTGCCGCGCTGAGCTCCGGCTGCTTCTGCTGGGCTGAAGCGATCTCTTGGCGAAGTCGTTTCTGGATTTCGGGATACTTGGTGAGTGAATATGTGATCCAGGTGAGAGTTCCTGCCGTAGTTTCATGGCCGGCAGAGACACATTGTATAACCTAGAGAACAATCGTCTTAACACCGTATCATAATCCGTCTTCAGCAACTTGTCAGATCCTTACCGTATCTATCAAAACTTGATCCGAGACCCCCTTGCTCTCAGAAAGATTCGCCTCAATCATATTCGTGAGAAAATCCTTCTTGTCCGGCTTTTCATCGCTTTGGCCACCATTCACCTTTTCCGCGCTCTGTTGCAGCCGCACCTGTTGCACGCGCTCGTGTATGAGCTCAGCCAGCATCGTCCTCATGGAGGTGCTAGCCCGGATGAAGGCGAGGTTTGCCTCAATGGGGAGCCATCGCAGCGGAATAAACGGATTGATAAACATAATGAGCTTCCCCAGAAACGGCGGGTCGAGGATCCCCTTGTAGCTTTGTTCAAACGTGAGTGGCGAGCTTTTGGACCTGAAGTTTGTGATATCCCTTCCAAGGAGCGCGGTGCTGATGACTTTGAAGGCTGTTCGGCTGAATAAAGATTCAACTATTCCAGGTCAGCGAATATAACTGAAAAAAAAAAAAAAATGCAGAGTTCATATTGTACCTTCAACCACTCCCTTGTCCTCGCCTTCAATCGCCTTGTCAAGTATGTCAGATAGCTCCTTGGCCTTGTCCCGGAAAATCGGCAGCATTTTTCGCACGTTTGGCTTCGAAAGGGGTCCTATCACCCTTTTTTAGCCAACTGAAAATCTAACTTGTTCGGGAGCGGCATTGTCAATTCAAAAGGCTACGTACCGGCCGTGATTCTTCTCAGCCGCCTGTGCGGCTCGCCTACTCCGAATAAGAGCCCGGTGCCCATCATCTCGCCCACCAGCTTCTCTTGGAAGCTCGGCTTCACAAACGAGTATGCATACACCTGCAGCACCTCGCGGGCTGCTTCCAGGCTATTCACGAGGAGAACTTCTGAGTTGCCCCAGCTAAGGTACCGAATGAAGGGCGCGTCGGGCCATTTGCGCACCCACTCGAGAAACAAGTCGTTTGGACCAGCGGCTTTCAGCAGGTGAATAGCTTGACCGACGAGAAATTGATTATCCTACATTGGCGCACATGTGTTATTAGCCTTTCTCGCTTTGCCTTCTGATACTTCAAAAGCTTCAGCTCTAGTACATATGTCCTTTACCTTTGGCCCCGGGACATTTCGCAATTTAGACAAGTACAAAGGGTATATCAGCGCCCTTCCAATCTTGCGTACGATTGTTCCCAGAACAAAGAATGCGACGCCACATCCAGCTGCCACGGGAACTGTAGCGTAGTTGGATTGCAGCAGCAAGACGACGCCAGCACAGGAAGCCAGAGTCACAACGAGAGACTCCATCTTTTTCCTGCCTTGAAAGCGGTAAACCCCGACTAGAATCTACTACTTTATACTGTAAAGCCAGATTTATTAGAAAAGAGAGCCATCATACGAAAGAGCGCCGACTCCATCTTTATTGATTATCAAGAGGCACATGCCCGTAGGTGTGCGGAGATAGCGGCGGGCCTTGAAGCAAACAGGGGTTGTAGCTGTAGCCAGTAGTACTGCATGTGGTAATTGCATGTCAGCTGGGGGCACCGTCAAGTCGATACGTTAGTTACAAAAACTAGCACCTACACGAAGTAATATTGCATCGCATCACCGGACGCTATGAGATTCCACCTTGGCCGTAGCATGTGGGCTTGCAGTTAAGGGGGGATATGAGTAGAAAAAGTAGGCCAGACTGTAGACTATGAAGCAACAAGATCAGAAATGGGAACTAATTCTCTTGAAATCTACCATCACATGGTCAAAGAACAAGCCTCTATCCAATTCTCGCTCACGGTCTTTTTAGTGACTATTGTCGGACTTCAATACTGCCCTAGTCATGGACACCTAGTCTCTCCCCAACTCATGAATCGCTAGCGGAGCGGCTTGCAGCAGCCACGGCTTGTAGTGCAGGAATTACATAACGCAGCCAGCGACTTACATAACGCCTCAATATTAATATCGATGAAGAAACTCTCTGTGAAACCACTGGCCCGGCGGTGTGTGTTTCTGTCAGAGTGGATACCGGCGTAACGGATTTTGCAATCGAAATTGCGAGTTTTGCTGTGATTCGGCAGGCTCGTGATGGGGCTAAGACGGCGTTACGCCCGCCCTAAGAACAAGTAGATTAAAAAGCGCAGCCCTACGGAGCATGCCTATCAGTTTGTAAGCAGAAGGGCAATGTTGTCAAGTGCAACTAGTAGTCTAGTTAGTTGTGTGAAGAACTCTTTGGAGGAAAAAAAAGTTCCAAAGGTCTAACAGCAATGGGAGAGGAGGAGCTATAACTAATCTCCTCCAATCATCGACAGGCCGACGCAGACACCAACAACGATGCTTGACACTCTCTCAACGCTGCTGACTTCCGTTAAGCGCTGTTGAACCCTTGCAGGCGCCAAGGAGACGGTCGAGGTTCGGAGTTTTTCAAGATAAAGAGCGTTGGAGTATGCCATCATTCATTTTGTATAGACATGTTCCCAAATGCAGGCTGCCTTTTGGTTGATTATTAATGCGAGTAACACGCTGCATAGTACGCAGCCGTATGTCTTGATATCATTTTGACCGTGATGCTGCACCCTGCCATCAAGTCTGCTACCAAGTTTCAAATCTCCATAGCTCGCGGGCTCGATCGCCGCCCAGATTTATCCTATTTTCCGCAATACCCGGTGTCTTCCTAATGCTTGTTGGTCCAATTTCGGAGTCTTCTGCGGAAGCATTCAATAAGAGCTGCGAAGCGTCTCTCTACCTATACCAATTCCTTCCCCCCTGTCACAACTATCCATGACATCTCATGCCTTTCTCACCCACGTCACACTAAACACTTCGGCGCCTGCTCTCGAAACGCCAATCTCTACGGAGCCGCTCTCGCTCTTGACGCTCGTTGCAATCTGCTCACCCTTTCTCTCCAGCAAGAGTGAGTTTCCAGAGGTTTCGGGCAGCTTGTAGAAGCGTCTTCCAAATTTGCTGAGGAATCCCTCGAGTTTCTCCCGAGTCACGTCCTCTTCGCTGATGATACCCCGTTCAATTCCCTCTTCCAGTCCCAGGAGCACGAGCTGCGTCACGTAAGGTTGCGTAAAGACACCGGCCGGTGCCTTGCCCTGGGCAGCGGAGGTCTTTGAGGTGATTGGATGAGGAGCGCTGTCGCTTCCACTGTGAAAGAATGCGTGTTAATAGCAGGTGTTTCAATAATTAAAGGAGGCTTATCCATGCGTCACTTACAAGAAGAATTTGGGGTTGCCGCTGACGGCGGCCTTGAGAAGGGCATCCCTGTCGGTGGGCTTCTTCGGGATGGGCTTGCAGAATGCAAAGGGGTCGCAGCAGGCGTCGGCCTCTGTCAGGTAAAGATGATGAGCGGTAATGGTTGCTAATGAGCGCATATATAATCAGCATGATTGTCTTCAAGGCAAGGGGAAGTGTTGCTACCTCCAACGTTGGCTCCGCAAGCCTTGACTGCCTCTACGGCAGCCGCTGTGGTGCAGTGTTCCAACTAAAATCCATGAGCATCAGCATATATGGCACACCTCCAAGATTCTATAGCAAATACTTACGACGATGCGCAGTTTTGGGAACCTCTCATGGAGCTGCTTGAGAGTGGGAAGAAAGGCCTCTTCGAGAGTTGTGCCCTCCGGAGCCAAGGCCTCCAAGACCTCTCCGTGGAGGTTGAGCACAAGGTCGTGCTTTTCCATGGCGGCAAAAGTATCGTAAAAGGCTTCAATGTTGGCTACTCCGTGCTCAGAGTTTGTTGTTGCGCCTACAATGTGTTAGTCCCAATATAATACGCAGCAGTCTTTGGATGAAGAAACACCGGTATCTCACCCTGAGGATACAACTTGACACCGGTAACTCCGGCTTGGGCTGCCTTCTCTATCGTCTCTGGTGTGACGGAGGGATGAAGCTGAGCCCGGTTTAGACAGAGGCCCATCATTCAACAAGGGGGACGATGGCTTACATAGAGGGACATGAGGAAATGGACATTGGGAGCAATAGCACGGAGCTTGCCTTGGTACTCGACGACCTTGTTTACCATTAGCATGTAAAGAATTTGACGCAATTCGCTCATTTATAGGGAAACATACTTGGTCAACGGTTGTCAAGGGAGGCACCTATCAAGGCTGTCAGTCGCCCAACGCCCTGTCAGGTCCAAACATCTGCACCAATGCCAAAGCAAGGGCCCAAAGACTACACTCTTCACATACAAGATTCGGCATGCTATATTCTCCAGGGTCAGCCAACTTTCTAGCCTTTTCACTCTTCAAGATACTCAGCATACACAAAAGCAGTGTCAACCCCTCCTCGCTCCAGCGTCGGCACCACCACGTCCATCATCTCGCCCTGGCGCAAATGGACGTGCATGTCCGCTGCGGCTGGCAGCTCCAGCTTCTGAAGAGCCTTGAGTTGCATTTCTGTGTCGTGTATTCTGCTTGTGAAACAAACAAGAATTGAGAGGAATTGTTTAATGTTTAAAAGAGCGTGCAATGGCGATGCTCTCCATTTCTGAACTGAAATGCCCCGCCACTGGGAAAGGTTTTTTTCCGATTTCGACAAGAGCTCGGAGCTAAGCCTCTTATAGCAGTACTCTTGAATGCTAATTTACTAATTGACACAAGCAAACTTCAGAACTCAGTCTTTTTTACTTTCTCTCATGAAAATCATCTTGAGTCGTAGCTCGTCATAAATCCAAAAATCATTGTTTAAAAGGTACGCAATTAGAATGTGAAAGTCTCGCCATCCAACCTCCTCAATGGCCCTCTTCTGCAACCAGCATCCTCAACCTCGCCTCAATTCCTCTAACAGAGTCCATACACAACACCGCCAAACAGAGCCAAAACCGTCACGAGGTTTGCCGCAATCTTGTTGCCAGGGCTCTTTGGGCCGCCAGAAGGGCTGCCAGGTCCAGACGTCTTGCTGGGCTGGCTCGATCCAGCAGAGCTTGTCGAGTTGCCGGGGAAGATCTGGCTGCGGGCACGCTTGGGAAGCAGGGCCGTCAGAGCAGAGAGGGCATTCATCTGCTCTCCAACGCCGACCTTGCCGTCAAAGGGACTGTTTCCAATCCAGGAGAATCCGCAGGCAGTTCTGGGCTGTCCCGCAAAGCCCTTTCCGACCGATCCGCTGCAGGCACTGGCAGCAGCCTTTGCATTTGACTGAAGCAGAGGCTGGATGGTAGCGGCCGTGTAAGGAGCCTGTTGGCTGGTGGCCTTGAGCGATCGAATGAGGAAGCTCTTGTAGCTCTGCTGGTCAACGTTGCACAGCCCCTTCTCCTCGCACGTGGGTTCGTACAGAACGCCGTTCTTGACAAATGTCGTCGAAACATCCTTGAGAAGCCCATCCACTCGCGTCTTCCAGTCCGACGACGAGGTGGCATTGTACATGACCGCACTGCCGTCCAGGAAGAGGGCTGCGTTCATGCTGGTTTGTACTTTGCTCACGCTGCTGCAGGAGTCTACCTGGAGGCCGTCGAATACCTGGTACGAGTCAGAAATGAGGCCGGCCTTTTGCTCCCACTCGAACACCTTGGTCGCCCATTCAGAGTACGTGCTGTTGTTCGTCTGCAGGAACAGCCTGGCCGCGAGGTCGAAGAAGACGCCGTTGGACGCAGAGTTTTTCCAGTCGTAGCCCTTGTTGAACGCGGCCATTTGCCATCGAAGGCCACCGCCACAGTGGGCAGAGTCCCATCGCAGAACAAAGTCGTTGAACACGTTCTTGGCCAGTTCCTGCCAGCTTGGGCTGCCGCTTCCAAGTCCATTCTCATCGGCAGATAAAGCGGCCAACGCCCACACTCCTTGGTCATCGTTGCCCTCAGACATGGTCTGGTTCAGCGGGAGAAAGTCATTGTTCTCGCCCGCTTGGAACAGCAGACCCTGCTTCGTCAAGGAGAGGTACGTATCATCGCCGGCGTAAGCCGTGTAATCGATCAAAGTTGCAAACAGGGCACCCGTTTCCCACCCTACCAAAGAGTTAGTGTTACACGCTTCATCTAAGCCATGGAGGGGGGCTCGAACAGTAGTACGGCTGGGGAAGGTTGCCTGGGATCTGGCCCGTCTCGTTGCCATTGTAGTACTTGACAAGTCCATACGCAATTGTGCTCGCACCAGCTTTGATTGAATCTAGCAAGCTCTCGTCTTTAGTTCAGGATCACCATAAACATCAGGACATCGACGCACCATCGCTATTGAAGTCAACTTTGATAGCGCCAGCAGACGCTCCAAGAAGCGCGAGCGCCAAGGCAGTTCGTTGCATCGCAAACTTCATATCCAAAACTTTGATAAATCAATAACTGCGGAAAGATGCCGATCAGATCAAGTCTCCACGTAGATCGCAGCGCGCCAGAGTAGATCGGCGTTACTTTCTAAACTCACAAGCGAAAACGAGCGGCGGTAAGTTGTCAGACGCGACACAGCAAATACACAAACCGGTGAATAAACGAACGAAGCCGGCACAAAACGAAAGACAGCTGCTTCACGAGTCGCGACTTGAGCAGGACAAGACGGATTGAAATGAGGTTGAAGAGTCGAGTCTTTTAACAGCCAGTTGACCTTTTCCGATGGGTTTTTCCCCCTGGCTCCGCTGCCAAGCCTCGATAGAATCCCGTCACTTCTGGAACTAGCGCCATATAGTCTAATTGCAGCCTGGTTGTGGGCTGTTAATACATTGATTGGCCGGTCCCCGAGAAAAATAGTCATACTTGTCGAAATAGGAACCGATTCCTCCGCCGCCTTTCCTCCTTGAGTCAAGTGGCCGGCAACCGAGAATACGAAGCACATGCAGTGAGTTGGCGTTGGCTGCAAGTTGAACAGGGAATGTTGTCACCGTCTGTCAGAACAGGCTTTAACATATCACTTCGGCAGCTGCCTTTTTGGGAAGTATACGATGCGCGCCCAGAGTGAATACGAGAACTGAGGCTCCGTCAGGCCTGTAACTGGGAACTATTCCTGTTGATAGTTGAACGGATAAAGGAACAGGAATACTAATCGACGTTCCGGCACTTGTTGCTCAAAGTTGATTTGCGGAAAATTTGTTGTGCAGTTTGTTGTCGGGAAGTCTTGTCTTAACCTTAAACATTGTGTATTCTTGTTTTTACTTCTGATGTAACTCGGCAATGAGCCATGGGAGTTGAAGACTGCAGGGGAGTTGCAGATTGCGTTGGGGAGTCAATATTTTCAAGCTTAACTTGCAATTTAGTCCCATGTCTGAATGAATGACTCGCTTCCCACTATAATGACAACTCAAATATAGCTAGCCACAGAGTAAAACATTCTCTTTACAAGGAATTGATTGTTATTCTATTCCGTCGCAACTCTAAATCAAACATTTGTCTCTGTCACTCCATCTCTACTATCTATTATTTTGTGACTATCATATCCCTGGCGTAGCTGCTTCTCAGAGCAGTAAGCCCATACCTTGGACGGTTGATGTGCCAAGCAATAATGCCGTTTCTAAATGCCGTCCACACCTGGCTCGCCAGCTCACCACTCCATTCATCGTTGTTGCCGTTGTAATTCAAACAGACGCTAAGAAAATACGAATTAGTGTATGACACCTTGACATTCGGATAAGCAAAAAAAGTTCAACGAACCTGTGGAACTGGATAAAGGCTTTATCCAGAGAGCGAATGGCGTCACACAAAAGGTCCATGGTCTCGCACAACGTGTCTCGAAAGCTCCATCGCGCATCAGAATTACCGTGCTGGGGAAATGCAGAGAGATGGCCGCTCTGGCGCTTGGCTTGTGTCTGGAGAGACATGTAGTTGTGGGCCTCGCCGGCCAGTATCTCCTTGGGAAACGAGAGCAAGTCGTTTATCAGATTAATAAACGTCGTCAGAGGCACCACGCTTGTAATCCAGTATTCTAGTGGGACTTCCAGATCGACCGAAGGTTTGAACAGGCCGAGCATGAGAGGGCTAGAGCCCCCTGTGAGGCTTCTGAAGAAGTATGCGAATCCATTTGGGCAGCAACCGTGATCGTCCATGCCCGGTTGAATTTGCGAGAAATGCGGTGGCAGGGCCTTGGCCAGGCTGTCTTCCATAAATGATGCCTCTGCAAAACTGGCCCAGCCATTGGCGCCAATGGTTCCCATCCGAGGATCATTGGCTCCAAAGTGCCGAGCAAAGTTTCTAATAACATTGAGATACATTGTCGACCATTCATCTCTTCCAGAATCAGGCACACCGCACCACAATTGATAGTGGAAACTTGCAAAAGCCTTCCTAGAAGCCGCGGGAGTGACGCCGTCATCTGCAGTGAGCCCTGCCGCCAGGCCTATAGCCATTTGCAGACGAGTGTCATGGTGGGCAAGGGGGTAGTAATATTCAACAATAGCTGCAGCTTCGTCAAGTATCCCATTCAAGACGTTATCGTCGCAAATGCAGACACCAATCAGGTTTTCTCTGCTCCAGGACCACAGATCGTCGCGAAGCTTGGAATCGCTTGGGGAAATGCAGTGGGAGAAGTTGATTTCCGAGAGGAAAGATGACAGCGCAGTATCCAGACATTCGATTATCTCCGCTTTGTCATGCTTTGTAAGAAGCTTGACGTCTGCAAAACCCAAGCAGTCGAACTGGGGCTGAGAGAGTAGGTTGTGAAAGACGCTCGCCATTTTTACTTCGTGTGCTGTATCAAGCACTAATAGGCAGCTTTAAATGAAGACGCAATCAATCAAGTTGATTCTGATAAAAAGTGAAAGGAGTGCAACTTGCAATTTGTTAATACACATAGATAGCGATGGGGTTTTCGGTTTATATGTAACAGACTTGAGCACTGATTCAGGCAATGCAAAGAATTTTGCTGTGGCGTCACAAAACAGAACCGAAAGCACAACAAGTGGCAATTCGGAATCAGACAGGTATGTACAAGCAATGTAACTGAAACTTGAAATTGTATAATGATAAACTGACTATAACAGGCTCGGGCACTGACTCGAGCACTGACCTGAGCAATGCGAAGAATTCCTGTGGCGTCACAAAACAGAGCTGAAAGCACAACAAGTGGCAATTCAGACTGCCATGTTGGTACATACAAGCAATATAACTGAAACTTGAAACTGTACAATGATAAACTGACCATCTAGGTAGATTCAAGCTGAGGAGGCTAGGTAGGTTCAGTATGTGGTGAAGTCATGTGTCAAGTACAGGGTTAAGATATATTCATATTCTTATTCATTTCCCTTGTCAGTGTTTCGGACTTTTTCTTCGGCGATGCATCATGCCGTGAGATCTTTGTAAAGCAAGCGGCGCAGCTGAAATGTTTGTTAGCGCAGCGTTACCAACAAGAACTGAGCTTTTCATTCGTCGCCTGATTTGCAAGTGGCATTTTGCCACGCCTTGAAACTTGATTTATGAAGCTAATTACCAAGATTCGAAAGCTGATATTCTGCAAAATCTGTTGATTCGTCAAACATCATTGTATGACATAAAACATCTCGCACGCAATATGGATGTGTCACAAGTACATCGGTTACATTCTAGCCAAACCTCGGAGTAATCAACAAGCTCTTAGTACGATATCTGATTATTGGACGATACGCATGACTGCTACAACTCGATTCTACTTAATATAAACGATCTTTGCAGGGATTATAGCAAATAACGTAAACTTTTATCGTGACGCTTCCAAATAACAGCGTAGTAAGGCAGTTATGAATACCTCCAGTGGTAGATGTCTATGCGGTTGTCGAGTCTAAATCACTTGTAAGCATCATAGCAAGTCATCGGTAAGAATTTTCACCAAATGCACTTTGTTGTTTCCAAGTTGTTGTTACCTTGCGCCACATAGGATGGCAATAACGCCGAGAATGCTGGATGCGGATGTTGTGCCTTGCTCGTCAGCGCGCGTGTTACCTTGCACAGAAAAACAAATATCCGGCTATCACCGAAAAAAGGCACCGAAAGGATCAGAAAATTTCTTCAACATCTCAAAGAGGATTCTTGTATGGCTCATAGTGATGGATTTTAATATCCCGGACGTACATGGTCACATAGTCTCGTTCATCCATCTCATCTACTTCATCCATCTCATCTACTTCATCCATCTCATCTACTTCATCCATCTCATCTACTTCATCCATCTCATCTACTTCATCCATCTCATCTACTTCATCCATCTCATCTACTTCATCCATCTCATCTACTTCATCCATCTCATCTACTTCATCCATCTCATCTACTTCATCCATCTCATCTACTTCATCCATCTCATCTACTTCATCCATCTCATCTACTTCATCCATCTCATCTACTTCATCCATCTCATCTACTTCATCCATCTCATCTACTTCATCCATCTCATCTACTTCATCCATCTCATCTACTTCATCCATCTCATCTACTTCATCCATCTCATCTACTTCATCCATCTCATCTACTTCATCCATCTCATCTACTTCATCCATCTCATCTACTTCATCCAACCCCAGGCTCTACACTCCATCTACTTTCATTCAAGCTGCTTAGAGAGGCCCAGAGCACATATCAATTCATCCCATCTCAGTAAACAAACATCTATACATCTCCTTTTCCTCCCAGCGTCCACAACTCAGCCATCAATTCCCACTCTCCACCATCCCCCTCATCACAACACTCAGCCCCTCCAAAACACTCTTCTCCAACTCCCCTCCTCTCACCCTCTCCGCTCTCTCCGCAGTCAACACAAACTCCTCCGGCACCTTTATCGTCCTCTCATCCTCCCCCAGTCCCAGCATCATCTCCGAGATCGCCACCGCGCACCTCGCCGCCACCGGCATCCCATGGCCGTTATACCCGCCGCAGAGCCACAGGCCTCCTCGTCCGCCGCCGAGCTCCTCGGGCACTCTGCCCACAAACGGGTAGCCATCCGTCGTGTAGCCCATGATCCCAGTCCACTGATACCGCGCCCTTAGCTCTTCCTCTTCCTCCTCGCCCTCGGGCCGCAGCTTCAACGCCGGACGGAGGCTCCGACGCAATCGCTCAGCCAGCTTCTCGTCAATGCTGTCATCTCTCCATACCCCCTCTCCCCCTCCAGGCACATTCACTCTCTCACCCCCCACCACAATCATTTCCAGCTCATCATTTCGCTGAACCAAGTAATTGTCACTCTTCTCCGCCAACCAAACATGGCTATGCTCCAGCGCCACATCTCCATCCGGCGGCTCCAGAGCAGCAACCTGTCCTCTAACCGGCACGACCAACTTGCTCATCTCAGGCAGCAGATGCGACGTATACGCATTCGTAGCAAGGAGCACCTCATTCGTAACCACCTGTCCTCTCGGCGTATGAACAACCCACTTGTTGCTCGAGTCCTCCATCTGCTGCAAATGTGTCACCGGCGTGGTAGTCTGCAAGTTAAACACCTCGGGTGACTGCTTCGTAAAAAGCGCCTCCAAGACCCAAGTAACCAGCTTATACGGCCATAGCTTCGCCGCAAAAGGCTGGTGCACCACTCCGCGAGCATGTTCCGGCTGCACTCTAAACTCGGCAATGCTTTCTAGGTCCGTGTAGAGCTTTGCGCAGTCCTTCAGCTGAGGGTGGTGAGCATTGAGGTTGGCAATGATTTTTGCTGCAAGATCGACCAGTTCGTCTGTAGGCAACGCATGAACACCGCCAACGCGCTTCCAGTCACATGGAATGTCGTATTGCTCAACGAGGTTTTCCAGGAAATGATATGTTTCGAGCTCAAAGTGCGCAATGTGCGGCTTGCTGGCATAAAGTAATGGCTGACAGTGCCCTCCGTTCTACACAATTGCAATCATAAGCACACAAAAGTTTCATCAGATAAACACCAAAATCATCAGAAAAAAAGGAAACTCACCCTCCCTGTTGCTCCCCAGCACGCCTCCCTCGCCTCCAGCATCAAGACTGATCTCCCCTTGGCAACTAGCTCTCTCGCAGCAAACGCCCCCGTGATTCCGCTGCCAATGACGATGACATCTGCGGTAGGCGGGAGATCCGGAGTCGACCGACGACCCAAGAGGACATACGAAGGATTCTGCAGCCAGTAGGGCATTGTGCTGTGCGGAGTTGGCAGCCCAGATTGGCCATCTCGCAGCGTGGCGGTCACCATGATGTGTGTTGTCTTGGTTGTTGTTTGTACTTGTACAAGCGCAATTGGGTGAGTAGATGAGATGGCTTAGCGAATTCAAAGGAAAGGGAAGAAATCAGGGCTTATATGCTGCAAAGTCACAGGTCTATTCAAGGGAATATTGTCTATAAATATTGCATGTGATGATGAAGGAGAGACAATTCGTCACCGGCTACCGAAGCCGCTGCTTCGTGTTATGCTACGTGCGCTTCGATGCGGGGTCCAATGACCTTGCAGCTGCGTCGTAGTGGATTGCCATATAAACGTTAGTGGTGCTCGGAGATCGTCGTCAATCGCATACTACAATTCAATGAGTCACAGGATGGGAGCTTTTGCACATTCATTGTCTTTAAAGATATCATATCGCATTCATTCCATTTCATCATAAGTATCATGAGTGACACACTTTGCCTCCCCGAAAACTCCGGAGAATTGCCCTCAAGATCCCTTGCCAGTTCCAAAACCAATAGTCCCCAACGCCGCAATTGACTTGTCCATTCCAATGTATATCCTCCCTGTCTGCAAACCCTTATTCGTACATTAGTTACCAAAGAACACAAGCAACTTCTCGCTCATTATATATATACACGACAGTGCCCTGTGGGCCTCATCCTTGATCGTGCTTTGATTAAACACAAGTGACGTGCTTTTGTCTTCCATCAACTCCAAAAAAAAAAAAGAAAAAAGAAAAAAAAAAAAAAAAAAAAAACACAGGCTTATATTCGAAGCCGTTCCAATTCTAGCCACGTCCTATCTTCCTCTCTATTCGATATAGTTGGTACACGCACCCGGTGGCAGCAAGTATGGCCTTCCATGTGCGGAACAGGCTCAAGTTGATCGAGTAGCCGAGGCCATATCCTTCGTCAGAGGTTCCAATATAGTCCATCTCTCGCAGGCTAAAGTCGTGACTGCCGGACTGAAATGCGTAAAAAGAAAGACGAGGTCGTGTCATAATCCATCGAGGTGTAATGGGCCGATACCCTTGAAACAAAAAAAAATCGATATATGCTGAACCAGACGATTTGACAAATTCAAACACCAACTCTTTTATCCACTCGTACATGTTCCG
Organism: Trichoderma sp. CBMAI-0020; assembly: GCA_030708095.1. Lineage (NCBI taxonomy): Eukaryota > Fungi > Ascomycota > Sordariomycetes > Hypocreales > Hypocreaceae > Trichoderma > Trichoderma sp. CBMAI-0020. The sequence goes on from JAJNCI010000001.1 coordinate 4,705,203, forward strand.
GTACAAGCATAGAGTAACTCCAATATTGATCGTAAGCATCTTATGCTCTTGGATGTATCCAGCCCTCTGTTTTTTGAAGCAATTGGCTCTCAAGAGCACAGAGCATATCAAAGTTCAACAGGTGAAAACAGGTTAATGAACCAAACAAACAAGAAAAAGGCATCCCTCTTGCGCCTTAGATATCTGTCATCTCAAGGTCGCTATCATTGATGATGGAGACGGGGAATAGCTCAGAGGGGCCCCAGTTGCCCTCGTAGACTATGGCGGGCGCATTTCGGTGCTCTGCCACCCACTGCAAGCCTTCCAAGGCCAAGACCTCTTCGATGCGTGGTCGCTCTTCCGGCTCCTGCTGCGTCATCCACCTAACAATAGAATCAAGGGAGCTGGGGTGGAAGGCTTCCACCATAAACTCAGGCGGCTGCTGAAGTTCCGATCGCTTAAAAGATCCAAAGAGGTTGCCGGGGCTGCGCGGCTTCTTTTCACTCTGGAGTTCCTCACTCATCGCAGAGTCGGTCGGGTTACCGAGTGCATCCCGCTGAACTTCGCTTGACGGGGTCCAGGTGAGGCTGGGCACTTCGGAGAGATCACCAGACCTGAGGGCAACCCAGGTAGGTCCGTTGTCGGGAAGCACCACATTGGCCGCTGCCTCCAGCGTCATAAGGCCGAGAGAGAAGATATCGGCAGACTGATCGGTCTTGCCCTCCAACATTTCTGGGGCCATGTACTCGCGGTCTCCTTCGATATCCAGATATATGTCATCGGAAACAGCCTGCGCCAATCCAAAATCACCAATCTTGATGACTCCTTCAAAGGTAATCAGAATATTTGCCGGCTTCATATCTAAATGCATAAATCCAGCGTCGTGGATTTCTTTCAATCCCTGTAAAGAACATAATTGGTTAGCAGTGAGGTAATAACAAACATTAGCTGGATCCTAGTCAACTCACCAAGCAAAGATCTTGCAAGATCTTGTAGATACGAAAGTCATCCAACCGACCCAACTGCCCGACATGGGCCAAAAATTTATCCAGAGTGCCCTCTTCGCAAAACTCTGTTTGGATGTAGAGATGGAAGTTATGCTCCCAATCATCAATATATTGTACAACATGTTCAGCATGTGACAAAGCCCGCAGAATTCGAGCTTCACGCAGCTTTGCTTCCCTATCCTTGGGGCCATGGTACGGCTGCTTGGTCTTCTTGACAGCGAAGACCTGAGTTTTGGCAGGACTTCTGGCGTGGCTGTCAACCGGGGTGAATGAGGCTGGAGTAAAGGAACTTTCAAAATCCTGCCTTGTTACACGGTATACCGTAGAAAATTCACCCTTGCCAATCTGCTCAACCTTGTCAAACTTGGAGTATAGGCTAGCATCAATGTCCAAGCCGGTGTTGCGAGCGTTGTTGACTGGAGTGACGAAAATGCTCGTAGATGAGCGAAAGTTGGTCGGTGTGACAGGAGGCGGCATGTGCGATTCTCGCCGGCCTTCTCTGCTCTGAGAGATGGACAGCCGGCTGGTATCCAGCGGCAGCAAGTTTTCCTGGGGGGTTTGAGGGGTGCGTCGTCCATCGGGGCTCACTGATTCAACACACATCATCTTAGTAAGTACATTTTTGGATAGTTTCAAAGGCACTCGACTAGAGTGCGTCAAATTTGAAAGTTCGGTAGTGAGCGGCTGGGGCGCACTGAGCCCCCTCCGGGTCCTTGCCCGTCCGTATGAAGGTAAAGAAAGAGGATCTGTTGGAGTTGGTCCACAGTCTGAAGGACTAGATCGATCGGCTTGCGAATGTGCCTCCACGATTTTGTCGCCAGAATTACCGGACATGTCCAGGATCGACTTACAGGTTGAATCCCGCGATTGTGGCGGCGGTTTGACGGCTGAAAGAGAAAGTGTCAAGGTCCGGTTGGCACTCGGGCTTTCTTGAGAACTTTCACTAAAATTGCTCAGGCCACTGAAGCTTGGTGTTAGGAGATTCTTGGTCGGGGTTGGTGGAACATCGCTTTCCGCAGGGCTTGCAAAGTCGACACCATCGGCAAACAGTTTGCCATCATCGCCGTCAGCGCCAAGAATGCTCCCACGGCGGTTTCCTAGAACGCTGCTGCGTTGGAAGATTGAGAGCCCTTTGCCAGGATTGGCGACCGTATCGGGGGCACGGCCCATGATGGGGCCAAAGGGGGTGGAAGGAATACCGCCAAATGATTTACGGCTGTTCCCCCTCTTCTTGCCCGAACTGCCAGGGGGCGGAAAGGTGGCAAAGGGATTGATATGCTTTTTGCATGGCGTGTCGGGAGGCGCCATCTTCTTGTCGGCCTCCTCTTCCAGATTCCGATTTACTTTGGAGACAAGGCCGGTTGAGTTGAATGCACCGATCCAAAGCTGGTGGGTCTGGTTTGGCGTGGCCATGGTCCTCTGTTCAGCGGCATGTCGACTAGACGGGCGCATAGCACCAGGGGGTAGAGATCTGGAGAAAGGATGTGGTTTCGACGCTACTTTTGCGGGCGCGTAAAAAGATTGCTCCTCAGTCAAGCTGTTGCCAGAGGTCGATGTGGTGAGCGTCTTGGACAGCGGGTGTGGCTGGTGGCTTTTGTTTTCCGTCGCAGCACTGGCGCCAGGTGCAAAGGGATTTTCGCGACCAGCTGTCGGGGGGACGAAAGAGTCTGCAGAGAGACGAGGCCGGTGTCGGACTGACGTAGATATATCGGCTCCCAGCGGCGAGAGCTGTCGCTCACCAGAACGTTTCCCCCAAGAAGTCTTGTCGCCATATCGTTGCTGTAAAGTTGATCTGCGGAGAGAGGATGATCGCTTTGGAATGTTTGATGCATGAGTTGGAGATGCCAGGTGATCACGTTCAGAGATGGCTCCTCCGGTGCCAGACAGTTCGTATTCAGGGAATTCATCCTCATGAATATCAAAAACACCAGGCTGGGATGCGCTCGAATTGAAAAGGTCTTGAGACTGCACAGAGTTCATAATGCCATGTAGACTTCGTCGCTTCGCCACCGGGCTGCCTTGGTTTGACTGATCCAAATTCATGGTTGCGTCACTGCGCTTCAGCGCGCCTGTTGCTGGGGTCATGGATGGATCACTACTTTCTTCTAGCGCCTTGAGGAACGCAAGCTGAGAGGCACCGGTGATATCAAACTGCACAGTAGAACGGGTTGCTCGATCGATCGCTTTTCGTGGTGCTGAGTGCTCGGGAGTCGTGCTGCTGTTGTTTTCTTGACCCAAGTATCTGGCTCGGAGAGGCGATACTGGTGACTGTGAAGAGGTAGAGTTTCCAGAATCGGGGGTCGTGGACAGGGCGCGCTTTAAAGGGCTTCTGGGAGAAACTCGAGCCCGGGTGATGCGCGAAGGAGGCGCCGCCTTAGCAGCTTTGACGGACCGAAGCGAGAGCTTAACGCCTGGCCGAAGGGGAGTCTGCGTTTGCGAAGGTGATAATTGCGGGGCGCTAGCGACAAACGGTGAGTCTGCAGTTGGCGGCGTTGACGAAGGAGGATGTAGCACCGGCCGTTGCTGTAACGGCGTGGTGGCAAGTCGTCGGTTCGGAGATTTGGGTGAACTTTGTCGTGAGCTAGTGAGGCCGTGGGAGTTTGCGCGCGCCATGAGCTTCGTGGGAGATCGTGACATGGAGCGTCGAAGGTTGCGCACCGTCGTGCGGTCCATATGATGGGCGTGAGTTGGCGAAGGCAGAGCTAGAGTGCCGCCACCGCCGCTGGAAAATGACATGACACTGGAATGGAGGCAGTGCAAAATAATGATTGGCGGACTTGTAAAGCTGTGATGATGTCGTGGCCCAAGGACACTGGCCTAAGGAATGTCGATGGTATGGAAGATTGAAGACGTCTGATGTAGAGCGCGGCGTCGGATTAGCTAGTCTCTTAGGAAGAGATTATATATGAAGTGCACTGTAGATGGCTCTCTCTCGTTGTCGGTATCCCTAATATTGCCAGAAAGATCCGTGCATGGCAACAAGAAAAGTCAAATGTAAACAAAACGCAAGAGCTGGTAAATTGGTCCGTTGAGGAGTCGCGGCCTGAGATGCTGGAGGAACGAAATCGAGTTGAGATGTTGTGGCGTTGTGAGAGGCGCAACAGAGGAGGTCGGTTGTATGATGATGTATGAATAGAGATTGCCCGGGAGGGCTATTCCAGATTAAAAAAGGAAAAGAAGAGGAACCCCAGAGACAAGCCGAGAGAGGATGATGCCCAAGCGGGTCGCATAGATCGGCGGCAAGCAGGCGGGGCCGAGAGTCAAACGTACAGTAGGTCCAGCGAGAAGTCGTGCCAAATATGAAGTAGATTTGAGACCAGCAGAGGCAGTTACGGCATGGCGCTCGGTTGCTCGCAGGAGTAGAGAGCAGAAGTAAGAGGGACGGGGAAGAAAAGAAGAGATGCTCACGATATGCGGGTGCCTGGCGCTCGCTCTCGCAGATATCGCCCCCTCTGTGTAGATATAGATTGCGGGCTGCGCTTTGCGTCGACAGGCGAGGATCGCAAGGCCAATATTCTTCCGGGTCAATTCGCTGCCGCAGATGCCTTTCGTCAGCCGCCCTCGTTCGCTGCTTTTGGATCGTATCGTTGCACGGGCTCTCCTGGTCAGAGTGACTCGGGAAAGGTTTCGAAATTGACTTTGGCAACGCAGCGGCTGCCCTCGATGGCCGGCGTGGAGGCGGTGACTCAATGGCGAGACAGAGTAAAACACAAAGGCAAAGACACGCAGGGAGAGAGCGAAAATCCACAGCCAAGGCCACGCAAGCGAGGTCTGGACGGCGGATGGTTGGTATGCAGAATGTGCAAAACAGGCGATGCGGCGTGCACGGCGAGGGAGCGAGGCCAGGTGCAAGTATCCGTACATGGAGGCCGGTCGAGAGTTCTTTGGAGCTCGAGGCGCAAAAGGCGCGACTGCTGCTGCATTGTTTATCGTCTTACCCAACGCGGCCTAGCGCAACACGCCGGAACGCGTCTTCAGTGGTTTATAGTGGAGCCCATTTAGCCTGGCCTGTGGCCGCCCGGCAGAATTTGCCCCCCCTAATTGGCCGCCTTGTGGCTGCCAGCCTCTGCTTGTACCGGTACGAGCACTCCCCAAGAAACGGTAGAGCAGAACCCCTGCTCGGAACCCATGCACGTCTCTTTTTCTTTTCTTTTTCTTTTCCCTGCTCCTCACACCTCTCTGCATTATCTTGCATCCCAGCTGTCCGTTGCAGAATGAAGAGAAAGCAGCAGTCTTTCATTATCGAATAGCATCTGGTGATAATCTCGAACAGCAGCCCCTCTTGCCATCAATTCTATTCCATGACCTGATACTCATCCGTCCATTGCAACCGGCGAGACATTACATACCTGGCGATGGTTTACACCTACTAGAGCTCTCCAAGCTCTCCACCAACTATGGATACGCACTTCCAAAGTACTCTTACAACGCCCTCGTGGCCTCGCCACTGCGTCCGAGCTCAGCAGATCTCTCTTCCTAAGCATTTTTTTTTTTTTTTTTTAAAAAAAAAGGGAGAACTTCAAACCTGTTGCTCGTAGAGTTCAAACAAGCGCCGTGCTCCAAGGGAAGGTTGCCAAAGCGCCAGTCTGAAGCTCCAGGAGGGGCTGCGGATCCAGGAACGGCGCCTTGGAGAGGGTCTTTGGGGTCCAATGGCGCCTCTGGCTACGCCAAACTGAGTCGTAGCTTTGATGGTCAAGGTCGTACGGGACCAGATAGAGGAGGGCGACAAGTGGTACAGATTGGCCCAGTCGTCTGTTCCTCCCTGCATGTCTCAGAATCGTCTTTTTTTGCCTTTTTCTTAGCTTCGCCACTCCCCAGATTCAGGGTTCATGCGTCACCGTAGCGTTTCGCACGCTTTGTAAACAACAGGAAGCATGCTTTCAAAGAATGAATGGCCAATATACCGCGAGTAGCCCACTGGGCTCAGCCGCGATGCAGAGACAAACGGCGACTATCTGTGACACTTTTCACCTTCTTTTACCTCCTGTCTCTCCTTAGCCCAGCCGGTGGGCATCATTGCTAGCGTAAATCGGTGAAGGCGACTCGTCAGTGTCGTCACCGATCAAAACAAAACAAAAGAGCCATTGTTTACTTGCATACATCGCCACTGTTTTGATCTCCATTATATGCTCGACGCGCTCAAGCCACCAAAAAGCCACTTACTCATGCAAGTCCCCTATTTCGTCACCTTTGTCCCTGTTTTCGTGGAATCCAATTGACTTTGCGCCTTGAAAGGCGTCCCTTTTTTCAAGCCTCCATGGCTCATTTCGCTTCCTCGGATCGCTCTCCCGGAGCCATGCAGCTAGACCTTGCTGGCGGCGCACGTTCTCTGTGTTTAATGATCCTTTGCGCTGAAGGGAGGACGTGATACAATCCGGGTTCTCTGCAGTGGGCAGCTGAGTACTTATTTGATGATACCAGACCTCTGGCATTTCCGAAAGCTAGAGCCCGGCAGTGCTTCGTCCTCTGCATGGGCTACAGATACCTCATTTTTGAGCATCTTTCACTCATGGCTTTCTTGCATCGCTCATCACATCAAGGTAGCCAGCCCGAGCAGGGTCTCCTTGCAAGTACCTGCGAGCCCATAATCGTCTCTCGCATCTCCGGGGGGATAAAGCAAGGAGGTGGTCTTGGGAACAAGTCCCAACAGTGCTGGTTCCCATGTTCTCTCCCTTTTTTGGTGTGGAAACTGTGCACCTAGCTAGGCTGTCAACCGCCGGCATCAATGCATTGGCTTCTTGGGGCGCAATCCAAAGCCAACAGGCATTATTGCCGCTACAGAGTATCTTACAGCACGTCTTACACGAAAAATGGAGGCGGGATGACACTTGCTTAGCTTAGAGGCAAGCCATATTTGGGCCATTGCCGCTGAATAAGAGCCTGAGCACAAAACATATGCTGTAGTCTCGATTTCAAATATTTTAGAACATGCGTGTGCTTTGTCTCGCCTGTTGCATCAGTCAATCGATGATCCATCCGTACTTGGAACTGTCTTTTGACGTTGTGGGTTCTGCTGTTCCTGCATACACATGTGCCTTACTTACCCTGGAGCCCTCGATAATTCCTGCTCATGGTGGTTTTTCTTTTTTTCCTTCGTATGCCGGATATTTCTTTCATTCAGATGATATTCTGTAATAGCCATCATACATTGCGATGCACTTCTACTAGGCCGTTGTATCGAAAATGGCTTCCAGAGGCAATGTGAAGAGTTAATTCAGGGACCGCAAGCCTAGTCTTCACGGTGTAACCTAGTGGTAAAACCTATGCAAGGGCACATCCACAGCAACAGCCTCTACTACGGTACGATAGCAGATAATCAAGCACCAGTTACTGTTAGTATTCATATGTTACAGCAACTTGCTGGTTTGAAAGCGTATAGTCAGTGCCAAATGCTTATTGCCCCGGGCTCTATGACGCACATCAAAGCTGCCATACAAAGGCATCTAATAATATACATGTATGTATGCTGTCCTATGGATAAATCATGAGACTAGTCTAAGAAACCTGCGCCTGGTCATTTATGAATACAGTTCCATCTTCTCTAAATGTATCAAACCGTTCTGAGGCTGTATCTAAATCAGTACACCGTGCCACTGCTCGGAATCATTTGCGTCAACTCACCGGAATAAACTGTCGTAGCTTGACGCCAGCTTGTCGAAAAACCTCTGCTGTCTGGGTATCCATGCTGTAACCATGGGCATACACCACCTCGGTGATACCAACCTGGCAAATCTTGATGCTACACGTCAAGCACGGGCACGTATCGCAGTACAGCACGGAGCCCTCCCGGATGCGCTCCCTGCCGGCCTCCAGAAGCGCATTCTCTTCTGCGTGTATGCAAAGACAGGTGGACAGCCCGACTCCAGAGCCGTTTGCCTCGTTACATCGACGGCAGCCGCCGTCAGCGCAGTTTCGCAGGCCACGGGGCGTACCGTTGTATCCTGTGCTGATAACTCGTCGTTCTCGCCCTACGAGGACGCAGCCGACGCGGCGTTTCATGCAGTTGGACCTATGCGCCGCCAGAGATGCCAGCGCCATAAAGTACGTGTCCCAGCCCGGCCGCATACGGTCGGGGTTAGGGATGTCGAGCTTTCCGAGAGTGGCATAGAGATGGGCCAGTGATGACGAGGTGTTGAGCAACCTGACGGTGGCCCGCGAAATGAGCGGCTGCAGGCCAGAGGCCGCATCGTATAGATGCTTGTCGTTTCGCGAGACAAACTCTTCGAGGCTGATGGCCTGCTCCGGCAGGTCGGAGCGTTGCTGGAACCGGCGGTAACGCAGGGTGAGCGGAGCATCGATTGAGATGAGCAGAAAGAATGGCCGCCGAATGAAGACATCGAGCACCTGCTCCGTGGGGATGTCAGTCGTCACAAAGCGGCTGCGCCATCGCCGAGTGACATAGTCCAAAAGCTCCTCGGCTGTGGAGAAGAACTCTTGTTTTTGGCTCCTGGAGCTGGCGCCGTTTGAGGTCGCGGTCGCAACAACGCCCTCGGTGGATGCAGGGGCCTCTTCTGAACCAGATACAGGGTCCAGATGAATTTGGTTGAACCCGTGATGCTCAACTAGATACTGGGCCACGGTCTGCTTGCCCGAGCAGATGCCTGGAGAGCCGAGTTAGTCGCTACGTTTTGATGCCGTTGCACAGGCAATGACGTACTGCCACAGATTCCGACAAACATCTTGGAATCACAATCCGGCGTAGTCGCGAATGTCCAATGACCCTGAGCGTTTCGACTGAGAGGTGGAGATGAAGCGTCCTCCGCAAGAGAATTTCAAGGCGGCATTGGCAAGTGGGGCACGATCTGGACGAGGCCTTGTCTAGTGAATTTACCTGCGATCCGCTGGGCTGCAGGAGTCTGGGGTAAGACGAGGAAGAGCTCGATTATTACAAATGTGTTACTACATATAGCGGCAACTAGTACAAGGGCATGATCGTGTGAATAGACTAAATTAGTAGTAAAGATTTGAAGTACATGGTTCATGTGGTTGATGCTCAGGTGCCAGTCCAAAGAGCTTTTGGCGGCTACGCTGAGTTTGCGTCGTGCACCGTACCATCTAAGGCCTACCTCTCTATCTAAACATTAATGTCGATATAGAGCCAAAAGATTTAGCTCACAGATGATTCATCTACTTTGTATAGATGATCTTGACGGCATTGCCTCAAGTGGAAACATCTCTGATGGCTTATAAGCTTTGCATACATACTTTGTGGATTTATCTGATCATGAAGCCAATAATCCATGGGTAATCAGAGGGTTCCCAGTAGTCTGCTCATTTGCAATGAAATCATTGTAAAGAATTCAAGTAGTTCTAAGTGAAGGCTAAATAGATGAACAAAAAGAAGAAATTCTTGCTCATGTTAATTTAGCAGTGAGAGCAGAAGCAAAAAGAGGGTATTCTCCGATACTGGGAATCGAACCCAGGGCTGCTCGGAGCTTCAATCGAAGATTGAGAGCGAGCGATGTTAGCCACTACACCATATCGGATTTGTTTCTTGATGGACGGTACGGCGCTAATAGGAGCTATGAGGCTTAGCCAAACGTTCGTAAAGGTTCCAAGCCGCCCAAGTGCACCAAAGCTCCTAGTTTATGCTCCTGTGGCAAATTCATCATCTATCATCCCGAATGCTAATTATGTTATTTTACCGGCTCCATTGGCATGTAGCCCCGAGCGTGGTTGGCAAGAAATGCTGCAAACAGCCTCTGATGCCAAACTGGCGCTAATCGGTCGCCTGGATCGCCCCGAACAAGCCCCCTTGCATAGGCACTACAGCACTTACAGATTCCCCGCTCTCCGCGGGGCACCTCAGCGCTACGACATCACTGGGCTTGTAGCTCGTGATGAAAGCTCTCTAATCCAATATCAGATGACTGCCTTGCGCCTGCTCCAACCTAGCACCTACACGACTTAAAATCGTAAAGCCCGTCGCCAGCTCCAAACCCGCCGATTTACACTGCTACCGACTACACTGTATAAAGTGACCAGCTTGCTGAACTCGAACGAAATACAAGGCGTAACTTGCGACGAACCGTTACCATGGACGAGCCGCTTCAGTTCGTGCCGTTTACCTCCGAGATCGAGCTGCCGTTCTACTCGGCGCTCTTCTCGTCCAAGCTAGAATATGACAAGCTCGACGACTCTGCGCGTAGGTTGATGGGCGTGTATGAGCCACGCGATGTGGACCCAGATGCCAGCTCCAAGCTGCAGATTCTCGGCAGTGCTTTGACAAACACCGAGTACGTCTTTCGCCGTGATTGTGTGTCTGGATAGGTCTTCTAAGCTGACATGTGTCGCGCATAGCCCTCCTCTCGGGAAAGCACGAGCTGAAGGCGTCATTAAGAACGTCAATACCATCGAAGACTTTAGAAACACCGACAAGGCGGCGATGCTGAAGCTGGCGGGCAGGCAGATATGGGACGCCATTAACGATGGAAGCATATACTCGGTCCCCTCGCTACTCTCATCCTTCATCATACTCTCATACGCCGATCTTAAAAAGTACAAGTTCATATACTGGTGTGCGTTTCCCGCGCTGCACTCGGATGCGCAGTGGAAGCGAGCCGGCCCTGTTCAGCGCCTCACTTCGGATGAGACCACGGCGCTTTTGGATCGCGTAGGCACGTGGCGATATATCGTCGATAAGCGCGAGCATGGATTTTTCTTGGCCAAGAAGGTATGGGGGGAGAAGCCAGCCGATTTGAGCGAACACGACCCTGCACACAAGATTCCGTACAGATGGGAGGTGGCTTCACTACGTAATTTTGAAGATGGCTTTTTCGACGGTGTTGCAGACGAGGATCGATTTGTCACGTTTCTAGATGCGTCAACCTTTTCGGAAGGCCCGTCATGGCCTCTACGCAATCTCTTGATTCTGATCCGCCACCGGTTCCGCCTGTCCAAGATCAATATCCTCTGCTTCAGAGATGAATGGTCCCGTCGACACGAGTCCAAAAGCATCATTATACCCATCAAGATGGACCCTGTCGAAGATATGGAAATCAAGGAAATGCCCAAAGTCACTGGCTGGGAGCGAGCCAAGAACGGTAAGCTCCAAGCACAGGTTGCCAACCTGGGCGAGTACATGGATCCATCGCGACTGGCAGATTCATCAGTCGATCTGAACCTCAAGCTCATGAAGTGGCGACTTGCTCCGGATCTAAACCTCGACATAATTAAGGAAACAAAGTGCCTACTTTTGGGTGCCGGAACCTTGGGAGGCTATGTCTCAAGAAATTTGATGGGATGGGGCGTAAGGAAAATCACATTCGTCGACTACGGCAGCGTATCTTTCTCAAACCCCGTCCGCCAGCCGTTGTTTGAGTACGAAGACTGTCTCAACGGTGGCAAGCCAAAGGCGACCCAAGCTGCCGAAATGCTGAAGAGGATATATCCAGGCGTGGACGCCGAAGGACACTCCATGTCTGTGCCGATGCTGGGCCACGCCCTCGCCGATGAAGCGAAGACGAAAGCCGACTACGACAAGCTTGAAGCCTTGATCAATGCTCACGATGTCATCTTCTTGCTGATGGACACTCGAGAGTCGCGATGGCTACCGACAGTAATGGGAAAGGCGGCTGGAAAAGTTGTCATGAATGCCGCTCTTGGATTTGATTCGTATGTCGTGATGCGGCACGGCGCCGAAGCGACGCATCAAGGCCAGGACGGTCTTGGATGCTACTTTTGCAACGACGTTGTTGCTCCAGCTGATGTAAGTTTTACTTTATGTCTTCCATTTTATAATTCCATAAACTGACCACTTTATGTATGTGCAGTCTATGAAGGATCAAACTCTTGACCAGCAGTGTACAGTGACGCGGCCCGGAGTTGCCGCCATTGCCTCTGCACTTTTGGTTGAACTTCTCACAAGTCTTCTGCAGCATCCCTTGAGGCACAACGCCCCAGCTCCTCAGCCACGACCGGGAGTTACGCTCGAGAGAGACCCCCCAAACCATCCACTCGGCCTCGTGCCGCATCAGATCAGAGGCTACGTATCTACCTTTCAGAATATGGTCATCCGCGGCCAATCGTACGACAGCTGCAGCGCATGCAGCCCCAAGATTCTGGACGCCTTCCGCACCGACGGATGGAGCTTTGTCAAGAAAGCCCTCGAGGACAAGAACTATGTTTCCGAACTGTCAGGTCTCGCCGAGGTGCAGCGCAGAGCCGAGGAGCTGAATGACCAGCTGGACTGGGACGACGACGAGGCAGCTGAGGAAGAGGGTGATGGAGAGCTCCTCTAAGGGCTGAATAAGCCAAAAAGAACAATCGCTTTCAATTGGTGGCAAAACTCTCCTTGCCCAGTAGGTGTTCGATTTTGGTAGAAGGTGCAAGGAACGGGAAATGTTTAGAATTGGCGCTCATGCTGTTTTTCTCTCTGCTTTTTCTATATATATACGACTTTCCTCATGTCTAGTCTCAGTGGCCTGTTCCTGAACTTTTGGCCTATTACGAAGAGTCGACGAGCTTGTATGTACAGTATTGGATTTTCAAATTGGCCTCGTCAATATAGTCAGTTCTTCTGCCGTGTTTTTTTAATGCTTAGAAGTCTATCTGAATTCCTGTTTTATTTGTTCTGTGAAAGCCGTCGTGCTCGTATAGACATCAAAAGGAAGAGTTCCATCATCAATCAGATTGGTTCCGTGGTCTAGTTGGTTATGACATTTCGTTAACAGTTAGTTGACACCACCGAAAAGGTCCCCGGTTCGAGCCCGGGCGGAATCACCATCTTTTCTTTTTGCGCTTCGTCATACCTCTTCAGAAATGTGTTGATCATTCTAATTTGATTTTTTTTGCCGTACCCCTTTGTCGTTCTCGTGACGCTGTTTCGGGGGATTTGTTGTCGCACCCGAAGCTGAGGGGATCAGACAGAGAGAGACACCATGTCACCACTAGCGCGCCGCTTCATTTTCATCACAAAATGTCACTTGTATGAAACAAACAATGCACGAGAAATATTCAAGTGTCAAAAGAAGTATTTGTGATTAAGAGGTCGTCGGGTATCAATATATTATTATAGCCAAACCTGATGCCCCCGGCAAACAGGCCGCCCCTGCATCCAGCCGACAAAAAAAAGGGAAGAGAGGAAACAAAAGAAATCCAGAAAAGACCGTCGACTGTCATTACCACATCTATAACCAGCCAGGTGGTGAGCTGGCGACCATTACCGCAGCACTCCGGCACAGGCGCATATCCATTCTAAAAGAGACTATGCCAGTCAAATCGATTAGATTAGAAGCTGACAGCTTGATGCACGGCACTGAATGCAGCGCGGCGTCATGGATCTGAGCTGGCGGATACGAAGAGTGGTGGAAGTGCTCTAGTACTTCAATATGATGTACAGAGCGTGGATGATGCCGGGGATGTAACCTAAAGTGGCATCGAATTAGCCAATCCAATCCGACCAGCACGTGAAATCAGTCGTGACGTGATGTCTCGCGGTTAGTGTAACCAAGATGGGGCGGTGAACAGGGTTCATTTATACGTACCCAAGATTGTGAGCAGGATGTTGATCAAGAAGTCGGCACCGCAGCCTCTCTCGAGGAAGACTCCTACGGGCGGCAGGATGATGGCAACAATGATCTTGGCGACGTCGCTGGACAGAGAAGGACGTTGTTAGTATCCAGTTGCTGTTGATCGACACTCCCCGTGTTCGTCAAGCTCGCAGGCGGGCATCGCCATATGAGGTGCTGTCACTGAGCGCTGCGAGCTGCGGGGAGGAAAACGTGGTGACGGAAGCCACGGGACGTCATGCTCGGGGCTTACCTGGATGTGAAAGGCATGGTGAATAGCGTTGGAAAACTCGGAAGCTCACAGAGTAGGTTGGTATATACGAGTTGTTGTCGGAGTCGTGGGAGACGAGGCCTATGTATAAGCGTTTGTTTGCGTTGGTTTAGGAAGAAGAAGAAAAGATTTCTAGTCAGGAATAAGCTGAAAGCAGGTGAAGCACAAAATGAAGTGGGAGATGGAAATGGCAAGAAGGTTTCTGCGAAGTCTTGTACTATTTATTGCCAGTCATCTTGGCGCTTTCCATGCATTCCGGCCAAGGAAAAGGAAGGAAAGCTGGTTTCCATGTTGCGTCATAGGCAGGTCAAGCCACAGAAGCATGGGAGGCAGGCCGCGGGCAGCTTAGCTTGGCTGCTACATTGCCATTACATACATTGCATTAGGTACATTACCGATCATGTCATGGCCATCCAGCGCGAGGTAACCCGATCTGATGGCATTCCAAGGTTGCTTGCCTGCCCCGTGTCAGGGCTAATAAGGTACAAGCCACAACTTACCCCCCCGGAACAAGCTTGAACGGCGCCGCAGAAGCGCTGCAAAGGCTATGCCATCATGGAACCTTTGGACGTCTGTTTGCCCTTCTGGCAGCCGCCGTTCGAATTGGAATCATACGTCATGACGTTTTAAGCGTGCTGCAAACCCCTGCCTAGTGCTGCTTGGCCCATGCAAGCTTGGGTGTGATCAAGTGCAAGGTTGTTGCTGCACCGCCACAGCTTTGAAGGGCTTGCCCCCCGGCTGGTTGTGGAAAGTGACAGCGAAGAGCACTGAATCGAAGCTGCTTGCGCCACAAGAGACGGCCGGGCCTGCATGACGACAAAACATGGACTCAGCAACGGCTGATTGATTGGCGCTGGTGCAATCTTGCGATTCCGATGAATTTCAATCCCACCAGCCACACCTGCCAGGGATCAGAAGCGATGCGCATTTCCGTGTGTGCCGATGCGGCTTGCCTCAATCACGTATGAGTGACCTCAGCTTCCCTTCTGCGACCAGTTCAACTTTTCTTTTGCAGACAGCCAAAGTTGGGCCCCCTTTTTCCAGAAGCGTTCAGATGGGGCTGGGTTATCTAATTGTATCCTTTGGGGGATTTTTTAGAATTTTGAACCTGCTGCTTCTGCCTTAGCACGAAGCAAATCAGTTTTTTTTTTTTTTTTTCCTCCGCTGGGAGCAACGACTGCTTCGGGCTGAGCTGACTTTCTGCGAAATGATGGAATGGATTGGGTGGGATGGAAGTAGCGCTTTCTATCGCGAAATTACGCCGGGCTCCGTGCAAGCCGAGTACCGGAAAGTTTTTCTTTCTCCTTTTGCGTTTTGACTAATTTGGGTTTCCCAGAAAACCGCGGTGGCTGCCGTCTCGAGTGAGATGGTTGTAATCACCGGACCATACATGTGTCGGCTGTCAAAAAGCTGAGAAAGGCGGAAGTGGCTGGCTAGACTTGTTCTGCGGGCGCCGCTATCCCCAGCATCAAAGCTTCCGACCAAACGGCAGCTCCGTTGCAAGAAAAAAAGAGGGTGTGTAATACAGCCATGTGTTATTAAAGAAGATGCAACGGCCAAACTAGCTGCTTCGTGCCTAGCAACCTAGGTACTATAGTAGGTATTATTTCATTCGTTTTTTCTCTATCCGTGTATAAGCCAATTAACCTCAAACTCAGAGATTAGTTTCTCGTAATGCTTGCCTCAGCACACGATGGTAACTGTTTCCACCCAACAATATACGCTCCGTAACATGATGCCCCAATGATAGATGCCCGATCCCACAGTGCCTCCCTGGCTACTCCTCCTTGGCGGCGGGCGCCGTTCCGCCGATTCGCTTGCCGTAGAAGACATTGCCTGACAACCAGCTGCCAAGACATGAGCCGGCGTACAGACCGCAGACAATGGTCACCGGCCACCTCTGCCAGTCTCGGTCCCAGTCCAGGGGGATGGGCACGGCGCCCAACCATGCGCCAAGCACTGCGCCAAGCAGCCCGCCCAGCGTCTCGTCCAGAGGCGCAGACACGCCAGCCACTGCCACCAGGGACTGGTTATCCACTCCGCGAGCGTAGATGATGGGGAAGACTCCGAGGAGGGCGAAGTGAGCGGCGCAGAGGAACGTTTCCAGAACGTGGTCTAGGAGCGGCGCGCCGAAGAGGATGAAGAGGGCGTGGATGACGGGGGTTGAGATCGTAGTGAGGACCAAGGCGAGGAGGGCAGTCTATAGATATCAATGTTAGCATCTTGATCTGTTCCAATCTCTTCCATTGCGTGCTGAGTGGGAAAATGCGCACCACCAGAGAGCTCGCTCCGGCCGCCTCCGGCTTCTTCTTCTCGCCAGGACGGGGCTTCTTGGCCGCCTTTGCCTGCTGCGAACCCGCCGCCGGCAGGCACAGCACCACGTATGCCACCTGGACGGCCGCCACGACAGGCACGGCCGACTGCAGCGTCAGGGCCGGCTGGGCCACCAGCTCGTTGAACTGCGCTGCCAGCAGCCCCAGTAGGACAGCTGCTCGGCCGAAAGAGACGCCCTTGGACAGGGCATTGTTGAACGTCGGGACGGCGGAAATGGCAGCTTTCGGCTTGCTGTCGGTGACCTGGGCTGAGGCGTCCTTTGCCAGCGCTGACGACATGGTGATGGGGTCTACCAGCGGCATTCTCGTCGTCTCTGGTGGCTGGGCTGTTTGGGAGATGGAAGCTGTTCCGAGGCAAAGGTTTGGTACAGTCGCAATCACGTGACTGTGTATCTGAGCTGCGTCGTTCACTGACTCGCTCACAACCAAGATGAATCCGAGATAATTATTTTTACATAAGAAGAGAAAAAAAGAAGTAAAAAGATACAAGTAGTCAATTCTTGCATTCATACTTTATCATGAAGATGGATTGGGGGTACATTATTATCCAAAGATTCACCACGCTCTCACTTAATCCCCTCTCTCCATTATCTGCACCCACATATCTGAGATGGTAAACAACCCAAGGTTATTCATTGCCACCCACGGCTTCGTCGGGTTAATCAGGGCAATGTCAAAGCTACGAAGGAGCTATTCAATCAATGTCAGCGCAGTTCGGTGTGCGACTTCACGTCACCCCTCTGCCTCTCTTTACCAAACAGGACCTACCTCGAAGACAACCTTCTCAAGCTCCATCCGAGCGACATCTTTGCCCAAGCACTGCCATTTTCCATAGCCAAAAATCAATTCATTTGTGCGAAGCATGGTGGCAAGCTTGTCTTTATCCTCTTCGAACCAGCGTTCCGGACGAAAGGCCTTGGCATCGTCGCCATAAATCTCAGTGCTACGGTGCATTGCAAGCGCCGAATATCCGATGTAAGCGCCTCCAGGTAAGAAGACGTCCTTGCCGTCGACATTGACGGTATCTCCTCCTGGTGGAATATCCCGCGAGAAGATGTTTGCGACCGGGGGCCAGACTCGCATGGCTTCGCGGATAGTGGCTTGCAGGTATGGGAGCTGTTTTGCCTCGGTGTGAGTGATGAAGCCGTCTTGGGGGGCTTTGCCATCTCGAACGGCTTCGTCAATTTCTTTCTGTAATTTGGCGTATACTCGGGGATTTGTTATGACGTGAAGCAAAACACATCGAATCCCGCTTGCAGTGGTGTCGGACCCGGCAACAATCTGCTCGAGAGCTTCGGAGCGCAGGTCGTCGCCTATTACGCCGTGACGGATAAACGATGCCAGCATGTCGGATTTCTTGTCTGTGGGATTCCGGAGCCGCTCGTCAACATGGCGGAAGCACGCGGCCAT
Source organism: Trichoderma sp. CBMAI-0020 (assembly GCA_030708095.1). NCBI lineage: Eukaryota > Fungi > Ascomycota > Sordariomycetes > Hypocreales > Hypocreaceae > Trichoderma > Trichoderma sp. CBMAI-0020. The sequence continues at coordinate 4,722,712 of JAJNCI010000001.1, forward strand.
CAGCCTGCCGAAGCCCTTGCCGTCGTCTGCCGACGGCGCTATGAAACGGCCGATAAAAGGGGCCTGCGCGATCCAGCTGAAGCCTAGAGCAGCCGCAAAGTTGCCTATACGGAGTCCTTCCTCGCTGGACTGGAGGAAATCTTCCACGTCGGCATCTCTCCGCAGCATGCCGAATGTCTTGCCCGTTCCCACGGCGCTGATGACGTCCAGTGTGAAGAATTGGACTTTTCGTGCCAAGTCCATGGGCACAATCTTGGCAGTCGTAGAAATGTACTTGAATTTTACCAGATTGATGAAATCCCGAAGGCGCTGGTCAATGGTGTCTTCGATATCGAGGTTCTCTCTTCCGGAGTACTTGCAATTGCGAGATGATTAGTAAAAGTCTTGACTGTTCAATAGTGATATACGACGGTAGCATACACCAGGGGCTAGTTGTTTTCTCCGATAATCATGCTTTGCGTTGTCGGACTGCGAAAAGACGTTGTCACGCCGGTACTCTATGCGGCAAGCTGAATAGTACCACTCAGAACGCTTGTATCCGGGCGAGTTGTTTACATGAGTCCACACGTCCGGCGACGAGGTAACCAAGATGTTTGGTGCAACCCTTGCTATTGGGCCTGTCATTTGTCATACAGTAATTGCAATTAGCAGATATTCAATATGTCATGACGAGTCGCGTTTGACATCTACACGAGCAAAAGGGAGGGCGATCAATATCGAACCATATTTCTCACAGACTTGGCCGTAAAACTCATGGCATCTCTGGTGAAGCAAGGCCTTTCTATGAGGCCAATTGGTGAAATTGGTCAAAAAAGGGCCGCGAAAGGACCTCAGTCTCGCCCACGCGGTGACTCTCCCTGCGAGGAGGTACGCGAGGAGGCTGCCAGCGAACAGGACGAGGTATCCTGGAATCCCGGCAAATCTGTCCATCATCACGCATCTATTCGCAGAGTAGTCTATGTGATATAAAGAGCCGATGATTCCGAAAAGACTTGAGATCTTTTTTAGAATCTCTAAAACAACGCTCTGCTCTACTGCGAGCGGCAGCTAACAGCGTCTACACTGTGGAGCGGAGCAAAGATGGGGAAGTTCCCGCCGCTAGACTCTTCGCGGGGCGGCCCGAACCTGGTCTTTGAATATAGCGTGGAGAAAAGGCGAATTGAAGAAAGAAAGTATGAGTGCAGTATATTCGTCAAAAAAATGTGGAAGAGGGGAGAAAAGAAAAACAAGGTAGCAGAGTAGGGAGATGTACATGTGCTCACAGTGCTCTGTAAGACCACAGGTTGGGCGTCACAACGTCTCACCCCTCTTCGTGTCTCCCCCTGGCGGTACTAGCATAACCGATTACTGTCTGTCTTTACGATTGAGATGATACAAGCAAAATAACAGCGCAGTAGCGTCGACAACATGCTTACTTTAGCGCTACACAGTCTGGGATGCTACGATGTTGGGTGGCTCTACCCGTTGAAGATGCGGCTAGATGATTATTTCGTAGTGGTGGGAACAGGGTTCGGACTATCCATGTTGCCGCTGGTTACTGAATTGTGAGCTGAGTGATTCTAGACTATTGTTTCAGCGTGCATGAGCTGAAGATTTACATGACATGGATGTTGGATTACATGTATGCATGTCCCCTGAACGCTTGCCCGTTTGTAACGAGTACAGAGGTTTCGGTTGTGGCGCTGAGTATACTATACGCGAGGCAATAGGTTTATTTATAATAATATATCCTGTGAGTCTCTTCTGAACATGAATGCATGGTCCAAAAACTGGGTCAACGAGACGCCTTGTATATAAACGCAGTGATATATACACCCATGCAGGAATAAAAGAGAGAGAGCATGGTAGGTCAAGGTAATGTACATGGGCTCAGGTACCAGAAGAGCAAAGAAATCAATCAATCAATCAATCATTCATTCGCTCCCGAATTGTATTGCATAAACAGATTCCATGATAGATGGCAAGCAATACACACAATGTGACAGTACCCGCCCTGCTGGCCACGTGGAAAGGTGACATGAACGCTTCCTTGACAGGCATAGCCTGAGATGACAGCTCTGAAAATGTCGTGCAAGGGTTCGAGTGCTTTTGTCAAAATTCCCAGCACAAACGCCAAAGGGCAAAATGAAAAAAAAAAAAAAAAAAAAAAAAAAGACAACGCTGTGGGGGCAGCCAAATCAAAATGCCAGAATAAAAGAGAAGAAAATATATACAACGAAAATGAATAAAGCTGCTCTCCGCGCTATGGCTTTCGTGAAAAGACATTTGTACTATATTCACGCATCAGCAATTGAGGAAGACGACTTGTAACAGAGGCACGTACCATATGTAGTACGGTCTGATCCTGTGGTTGTGCAACGCTTTGCGAAACTCCGAGACAAGCAGCTGGATCTCGATATAGTCCCAGCCCATAATCTCCTTGAGCAGAAACAGCGCAAAGCCCTCCAGGCTCTCGTCCAGAAAGGCCAGGCTGTACGCGCCAATCTGCTTCATGGTGGCATCGCTGCTCCAGGCGCCAATAGGCACAGCGTAGTTCTTCTCGACAGCGTCGACGTAGCCCGCCTCGTGCATCAGCTTGCGCATCTGGCCGCCCTCGCCGACGCGCAGCGTCTTGCCCATGCGCTCCGAGGCCTCGAAGAAGACGCTGGCCCAGCGCTTGAAGATGTGCTTGGGGTCGTCGCGGATCTCGGGCACGTCGCTCAGCACCGTGATGTTGTACTCAAAGTTCTCGACCCAGCCGCCCGGCACGGTGGCGCGGAAGGCCTGGCGGTACAGCGCGCCCCAGTCACTGATGCTGCCGTAGAGACCGCGGATGTGGATGTAGTCGAAGGACTCGGGCGCGTACGTCCACTCGAGCTGCGCGTCCTCGATGTGGAACATGCAGTTGGGCGGCACCCACATGGGCTGGATGGGGCTGATGTCGGTGCCGATGATCTCGGCGGATGGGTAGGCGTCGGACATGTCGATGGCCCAGATGCCGGTGCCGGTGCCGACGTCGAGCACTCTGGTGGGCGGCTTGGAGAGCGGCGCCTCGAAGAGCCGGTCGCCGAGCACCATGGTGATGAAGTGGTGCGAGATGTCAAGGCCGTCGTTCTGGCGCTCGTCGTTGGGGCCCCAGTACTGCGTCGTCTTGGAGTTTTGGTACGTGCGCCCGTGGATGTGGCGGTAGTCGTAGATGCTGTCGGTCAGAGAGGCCGTTGACGAGGCGCTGCAGGATTTGATCAGTATGGTCTCGGCGCATGGAACGTATATCGCGCAGTGCTTGGGTCGGCCTACTTGTCATCCTCGTCATCCTCCACGCCAGAGTCGCCCTCTTCATGGTCATGCTCCTCCTAGTATTGTGTGCCCCGTTAGTATGAGTTGGAAAACAAAAAGAAAATCACCGTTTTTTTCGCAGCCGCGACATCAATCCTCCAAACATACAAATGGTATCTCTGTCGTGGGCACCTCGCCCGCTGCTGACGGCTGCGCGGCATCAGGAGATATCGGCGCTGGTGGTGATTTGGTGGAGGAGCTTTTCTCGGGGGACTTTGGACTGGCCATTGCGATCGCGCGGCTGCAGATGATGGACGACGTGGGCGCCAATGGCAGGAATCGCTGAGACGTCTAATCTATCGCCAGAGGTGAGATCCGCGCATGGGCATTAAGAACGCCGGCAAAAGACGGCAATGTCCCCTCGCGCAAGAAAAATGTCCGTATGCGCCGCCTCGACGGTTGTTGGTTGTTTGTCACTGCACAAACAAACCGGGGCTCTGTTAGCAGCCTTTAGCGCAGGGAGCTGCCGTCAATCCTGGCCAGCTGAGAACTAAGCTTGGACGGCGACTATGCACGCAATTTGCCTAGCTGGCCAAGTCCACATGCAGGTTGACATTCTTCGATTAGCAGTCAGGATATCTCTTCTAGAAACATGGCCATAGCACCCAGGATCTCGGTGTATGTGCAAGTAGTCTGACCCCAAATACATTGTACTTGAGAGCCCAGTTGGCCGCTGTTTGTTCGTGCTTACGGCCGGTCAGAGGACGAAATACAGTGCGAATGTGCTTATGTGTGTGCCAAGGCGCTATGCTGCATTATTTGTCGCATTCGTAATCTTGACAGCCGTGGCCATGGATGAATTTGGTGGTGGAGTTTTGCAATGCTTAATGGTAGAGGACGAACGCGCGGTGCTTCAAATGCGGGGGATCAGCCCAAACAGGAAATTAAAGCAGAATGCCAGTTAAGCAGCAGTAGAAGGGAATACAGTGCACAACACGGTATGGCAATAGTTTGCGATGACGACTACAAGTAGGTATGCGACAGGAGTGCTTGTCGCTTGACATGGCCATCCCATCTACATTTCTTCAAAGAAGAGTCCCGAGACAGGCCATGGCAGGAAAATCATTAGCCAAACGACCAGCATTAGCCATTTCAAATCATGTGCAGAAAGTGCATGTATGTGAAATCAAATTTCTCTTGGCTTGTAGATTTAATATGATGTGTCTAAAAACTATTGAATTCTTACCTGAAGGATAGCAAATAGATCTTCGGCTCTCAGCCATGTTACAATGTCAATTGTTTGCTCTGGCTGTGCAGAGGATCGTATACCCTGTAATACGCTGCAGGTAGGCATTAAAACGTCTTGGCCCACCTGCTGTGTTTGCTTCGCTGCATCAGCCAGACATTTTTCTTTTTTGGCCTTACTTTATATATGTGTCTTAGAAATACATTTGTTTGTTCTGAGGAGCGGCAGCGGTATTGTGGTTTATTGTTACCATTGAACACAGGATGGGGAAAGCTGCACGAACCCCTGCGATTAGCTTTGCGGCACCACTTAACAGCACTATTGCCAGAGGAATACTAGAAATAGTAACGGATAAAGGCCGAAACAAATCTAAACTTCCAATTCCAAGTAGGAAATACATATAGTTTCATATAACTTTGGCCTGACTTTCAACCGGTCTCTCAACTGTACTTGTAGTCCTACAACTCATACCGAGAATCCTCCGTGTGTTAACTAATCTTTTCATGCGAAGCATCTATGAGATCATATATTTCTCGAGATTACGAAATCAATCAAACATCTTTAAATAAAGACAGCTGAGTTTGAGCCACGTGCCCAAATATAAATCGACCCGAAGAAATGAGATCGGTGCTGGCCGACCCTCGTCTCAGGAGCGGCTGTCGGGGAGTGCGCCGCTGCGGCTGGAACCGGACGCTGAGCTGATGCCGCAGTCGCCGCAAAAAAGACTAACAATTTCTCTTGGACAAATCAATCCGCTTTATTCTCTTCACAATGTTCTAGCAGTCTCAGAGACGATGCGGAATCGCCTGATGACTCCTTTGTATGGAGCTGAGCATGATTGAGCCAGAATATGCATTGAAAGGTCTGTTAGTGTTTTCGTGGGTTGTTAGATCTTGGGAATAGCGCCATCTACATGTAGACGAGATGCATCTGAGTCCATGGCCTGCTAGCAGAATCTTGGATGACCTCTTCTCATTCAATGACAGCACACCACGCACCATTGCAGTCTCTTTGGGATCTTTGTGACCGAGTGGTAATCGCCTTGCCGTGATTTGACGCCGCACGAGACTTCCCCAGATCACGTAGGCAGCAGAACAAGGGCAAATCTGGCCACACAGAGATGCGGCCGTCCAAGGGTGGTATGATAATTCTGTAACCTCGCCTTCTCCGGGCGCGAAACCTTAGGTAAACCTGCTCATAATAGGAAACTGCAGGAAGCGTGGGCTATGATGAGTTCCAGGATATTCCGCATTCGGGATGAACCTGGGCGTCAATCATGCCGCGACTCTGGTCTCCACGCCGCCCGAACTCTTGGATCTTCCAATACATGTGCCGTGCTACTGTACTCACAAAGCCAAAAAGAGGGAAGAAGTCATACAGTAAACGCCAGAAGGCCACCCCTCTCCGGCATCCTCCGGAGTGGCACCACCGACCGGGGTCTTGTTGGTAGCCGCTTATTTCCACAAGCTCCCTGGGTCAAAGAGCCGAGCCCGAAAACCGTTAGGTCGTAGGTAAGGCTGGCCAATCGCCAGGCGGCGGCTTCGCAACAGTGGCAGTAGCATGTCCTGACAGTGGTGTGATATTCACCCAGCTAGATGTGCGGCATCTGCCCATAATCTGGCCGCAAGGGGAGTCTCACGAGAGCGGAAGCAGCGCCAAAATTGACATCATGAGGGCCGGATGGGGGAGAAAAATGAAAAATCAAATTTCGGATGGTGGCTGCGCCGCATGGCGTGCGGCGACTTGCGATGGATTGCTGGGATACATAATGTTCGGGTTGGAAGCCTCGAGGTTTGCTTTTTTGCTTCATCATCACAACATCCATCAAACAACAACACAATCCACAGAGGATCACCTCTCTACTCAACTTTTTCTTATAGTCTACGAATATCTCTACTCAACAATACATACCGAGTATAATATCTCCAAGACTCGGAATTGAATTTGATTGCATCTCCAATCTCTTCCACTTACACACACCAAAAACAACATCTTTCAAACACTTTTCAACATGTCTGCCACCGTCCTCGCTCGTGCTGCAACCAAGACCGTTGCTCGCAGACCTTTTTCATTCGTCATGCAAGTCCGAAGCATGGGCCGCGCTTTCGAGCACGCCCCTTATGAGCGGATTCCAGTCACCGCGAAGCCTGCAGCTCCCGACTATGTCAAGGAGGTTACCTTTGTCTTGGGCAAGATTGTCACGTAAGCTACTCTTGATACACTTAGCATGGAGTTTTAAAACGTTGATTTACTAACATTCTTCTTTCGACAGCTATGTTCCTGCCTTTGGCCTGTTGCTTGGCTGGCCTGCTCTTGCCAAGTGGGCTGTCGACGGACATGTCTAAAAGAGCTTGAAACATTGTTAGCGGGCGATGGCATAGACGGGGACTGAAAATTAGAACTGTCCATCTTTCGACTGTATATATACCTCGGGCGTTTGGGTGGACTTGGATATTACGCATATTTCGGCGCAACACGCATTTAAATAATGGGATTTTTTTATGTTGATTCATTTCAATGTGTCATTTGAAGACTTGTGTGATTCTGTCATGTATGAAATACTTATTTCAATATTTCTAGGATGTCATCGATTCTCCTGCTCGCCTTTTCTTATTCTTTGCCTTCCTTTCTTTGCAAACGCAGCATGTAATAGTAAGTAGCCGCTGTCCTTAGGTCTAGGGATGTTTGCTAATATCTTTCCATAGGGTTTCACAAGCGCATTGTGAGGAACTGAATAATGTTTTGGCAGCTAAGTAAACTCCATTATGCATTCACTGAGCTGGGACGGTAGGTAGCCAATATTGTTGGGGGGCTGCCTCGAACTAGTTCTTACACATTGAGATGGTTATTGCTAATTGAGCTCAAAACTACGATAGATAACGCTGAAGGTATTATAATCCATTGCCCAAGCTTCGACACTACGACTTTATCAACACGAAGAATTGACATAAAGCGGTAACGATCCCCACGCAACTCGAAAGATGACATCAATCTACGACCAAGGACGCATATGAAAGCTTCTCTATGAGCATTTAGCAACAATGATGGCAATCGATCTTAAACTGTTCTGGCAGACCACTATGCTTATAATTTCAATATCTGGAACTTATTACCATACAGAGCAGGTTGCTGGTAACTCAGTCGTCTAGCATCAAGGCATGTTTTGCCAGGAGAAGACCATGATAACCTGCGGCTATGTGGGAACTAGGTAAAGTAATGGACACAGAATATGCTCGCTTCCGAAAGCGAATATATGATTGGAATAGGTTGCGCCTTTGATCTTGTGATATTGGCAGTAACTGGTACCTCGGGACGTGGTGCGTTACTTGAAGATTTGATTGAATTTTTTTGATATGCTCTGCAATGGCGGAAGTCTTTGCCGTCTTGGCCATGCACGACAAGCATACAGAATCCCCCAAACGATATGCCGAGTTACGTCTCGCCCCGCATGTCGCCCTCCTAAAGTGGCATCTTGGGCTTTAAAATCTGACCACTTCTGTTCTAAGGATTGGGGAGCACTTGCGGGGAAACCTGCAAAGGTATGCCTTTCTAGCCGAAAAGCTAAATACGGAATGCAGAATCGTACGATACGATTGAAGATGCAATTGGGGCTTTATATGCCAGAATTGGCTACATATCAACAACACAACTTGCAAAGTAGGGAATAGGGACGATATACGTATCCACAATACATGCGGCGAGATGACACCGCCATGGATATAAGAAAAATAACCTATGAAATGACTATGGATTCGACGGTCGTGTCTCTGACCAATCGAGGTACAGCTTCCGCTCCGAGAACCGCCAGATACCATCGGCCTCCTTTTTCAAGATATCCTGGTACCGCAAACTGGCCACATACATCTGTCGCTGGCCGTCTTTCTCAGACAAATGATATGCAATGCAATAGGTTTCCCCAGAAGCAGTTTTGCCGTCCGGTCCGATGTCAATGGTGCTTTGTCCATTGAAATGCGTTGTGTGGGTGTAGCCGCGCAGAAACTCAAAGACTGGTCGCAAGTCGTCTCGTTTTTCGACAACTTGCGAGGGCGACGTTCCTTCTCCTTGCATGTATACTACGAAGTTGGTGTGATCGGTGAAGAGGGACATTTGCTCGTCTGGTAAGCGGCGATCAGCACAGTGGGCATATTGATCAATGACTTGACGGATGGCGAGTCGATCTCGCGCTTCCTCGGGGCTTAAGGAGAGATTTGCTGCCATGGCGAAAGTCGATTTATGGTGAGAAAGTACAAACAAGAGTGATAACTTGCCTCCACATTTCGTATTAAATGATAGGAACTGCTGTGAGGTTTTTAAACGTTGCCGGCTATAGTGAGCATCTGCATTGCGCTTTGCAAATCATGAAAGAGTTGGTGCTGTGCACACCGATAACATAAGCATCTTAGCATATCCAAACGATGGACTTCCGCAGGTGTTTTGCAATGTTCGGATTCCAGGAGCGGCGATTATCTCATCAGTTCTGGATCAATGTCACCCTGGCACTAAATAGTAGATCTTGATGTGGTCATCAAGCAATGCCGCTTGGGTAATTCACTACCATTAGCCTGCATTAATAGCTCTTCAAAATAATTATCTCGATATTCCAGATATGTCATTGAATGTTTTCATTGCCTAGAGAAAGGTGTCGACAGCTTCACTTACATGGAATCTTGTTAATTGACTGCAAGACGTTGACATTTAAGCAGAGCTGCTGCGCGCTTTGCATGTGTACTTGATGGAAGTAGAACCAGTGTCACCATTTAAGAGTCCAAGTACATTACCCTAAGTAGGTAGGGACTTGTGTTGAACGTAAGCCATATGATGAATATCAAAATTACTCAAACTAATAATTTACGAGAGTAATAGCTGAAAGAGACCTGAAGAGGCGACTCCTCTAAGCTTGTGAGCCCTCCATGCTTGTGCAGTGCTGCCTAGAGCTGGATCGTGGCCTGACGGCCGCTAAAATACAGGCGCTATGGAGTGTGCTTAGGCAGTCGAGACCATGACATCGCAACCTTGAAGCGTCACGTGGGTCCGCTATTCGCCATCTCGCGTTATCGCTACGCGCTTCTTCTCCGGCTTCTTGTGGCATTTTTGCCGTTTCGGCTTCAAAAATGGCGAGGAATGTCGTGGAAATATCAGACGATGAAGAAACAGAATCCCCTTCCGAGGATGGGTTCGAGGGATCGGCCAAACCCCCTCCTCCAAAAAGGAAAATCAAGCCCGACTTGACGGAAAGGGTTCAGTGGACCGAGCCTGACTTCACGGAAAAGGTTCAGTGGACGGACGAGTCAGACAGTCTGCCCTCCAAGCCAAAGAAACGGAAGACCAAACGTAAATCCGTCAGGAAAAAGAAGGATGAAAAGGACAGCCGAGGGAAAGGCCGCGCAGAGGATGATTCGGAGGATTTGGACCTCCCCGACTACTTGATCGAGCGGAGGAGAGAGTTTGACGCCAAGAGGAAGCTATATCATGAATCAGCACTGATGCTGCCGCCTGATTACACCGATATCGAGTTTGATGAGTCAAAGAGGCTCAGTGAGCTGAAAGAGAGGCCAGACTTTGACCCAAGAAGTGGTATCAAACCGTCTCGGCTGTACAGAGATATCGAGCTTCCTCAGTCCGGCGGCCTTATTCCAGCATCCATTGCGCAATACCTACGTGACTATCAAGTTGATGGCGTTCGATTTTTGCATAAGAAATTTGTATACCAAGAGGGAGGCATACTGGGAGACGACATGGGCCTCGGCAAGACAGTTCAAGTTGCCGCTTTTCTCACAACCGCATTCGGGAAAACAGGTGATGAGCGAGATGGGAAGCGTCTGAGGCAAATGCGGCTATTTGGCGACCGATGGTATCCCAAGATACTCATCGTCTGCCCTGGATCTCTGATTATGAACTGGAGAAACGAGTTGAATCGATGGGGTTGGTGGCATGTTGACGTTTTCCACGGCGCAAACAAAGACGACGTACTGGGCGCAGCTCGGGCAGGCATGCTAGAAATCATGATTACAACATACGAGACATATAAAAACTCTCGCAGCTCCATCAACATGGTACAATGGGACGCCATAATTGCGGACGAATGCCATCGACTCAAAGACCGTTATTCGGAGACTACCAAAGCCTTGCAAGAAGTCAATGCGCTTTGTCGGATTGGCTTAACGGGAACTGCTATTCAAAATAGATATGAAGAGCTTTGGACACTGCTGGATTGGACCAACCCGGGTCATTTTGGTACCAAGGCGGAGTGGTCAAATGCCATCACAAAACCGTTGACTGTCGGCCAGTCTCATGAGGCAACGGTTGCGCAGCTTAGCCTTGCAAGGCAGACGGCGAAGAAACTGGTTCAAAACCTCCTCCCTCGCTACTTTTTGCGCCGCATGAAGTCTCTGATAGCAGATCAGCTGCCGAAGAAGACTGATCGGGTGGTCTTCTGTCCCCTTACCGACTTGCAGCTGGAAGCATACGAAAACTTCCTAGACAGTGCAGAAGTAGCTATTATACGGACTGCCTCAGAAGACTGCGACTGCGAGCATCGAGGCAAGAAGGGCTGGTGCTGTTACCAATTTCTCCCAAACGGCAGACGCTGGCAAAGCGCTGTCTTCCCTAGTATTATCGTTCTGCAAAAGCTAGCCAACCATCTCACTCTGCTGGTACCATTGACGACTGATTTGGAGGAGAAACATAAGTCAGAACTGAGGACATTACAGACTTGCATGCCTGACACATGGAGTGTGCTATATGAGAAGCGAGATCGGATTAGTAACCTGGTCAATCCGGAGTTTTGCGGCAAGTGGAAAATTCTCAAGAAACTGCTCAAATTCTGGCATGGGGGCGGAAACAAGGTCCTGGTATTTTCTCATAGCGTGCGGCTACTTCGCATATTGCAGCATCTCTTCACCAACACGAGCTACACTGTGAGCTACCTAGATGGCTCTCTGAGCTACGAGGCGCGCCAAGATGTGGTTGACACTTTCAATTCGGATCCCACTCAGTTTGTGTTTCTTATATCAACTAAGGCTGGTGGAGTCGGACTGAATATCACCTCGGCTAACAAGGTTGTCATCATTGATCCTCATTGGAATCCAGCATATGACCTACAGGCCCAAGATCGAGCTTATCGGATAGGCCAGACACGAGATGTTGAAGTTTTCAGACTCATCTCTGTTGGGACGATTGAAGAAATTGTCTATGCTCGCCAAATCTATAAGCAGCAGCAAGCAAATATTGGATACACTGCCTCGTCCGAGCGACGATACTTTCGCGGTGTTCAGCAAGATACTGAACGAAAAGGTGAAATTTTTGGTCTCAAAAATATCTTCACCCATCATAGCGACATGGGCTTGCTCCGCGACATTGTCAACAAGACGAATATTGCTGAAGCTAAAGCTGGAGTCCATTTGGCTAATGTCAACATAGAAGAGGCGGCGAAAGATGGGGAAGACTTGGGTGTCATCAAGCGCGAAGAAGACGGTGATTCCGAAGATGGAGGCCTAAGTCAGCTGGCAGAAATGTTGACCTCTAGTGACAAGCACAAAGCAACCGACTCTAAGAAGGTGAACCGTCCTAAAAGCGACGCTGTGCAGGCCATTCTTGCGGCAGCTGGTGTAGAATACACACACGACAATTCTGAAGTGGTTGGGTCCTCCAAGGTAGAGGAGCAGCTTTCACGGCAGGCAGCTGAGAGGTTGTTTGACGAGGGAGATGTTGCTGGCCAAACTACTTTATTTGTTGATGGCGATGTGGATGATGGCGATGGGCTGCACAGCAAGTTTAAACCGCCTGAAGACGTCTGCTTGCGGCAATTCTGTGAGATGGCTAGGGAGTTTGGCTTCGCCAATGCTACGGATTTCGCTCTTATTGTGGAAAGCTGGACAACAGAAACGAGAAGAAACTGCTTGAATTCATTCTACAAGAGACGTGAGGCTAAGCTGGAAAAAGAGGGTATCGTCAACCGCGAAATATCGCCGGCCGACATGCGGGCAAAAGCCCTGAAGCTTGAGCACAAGCTAAAATCGGATGCAACGAAGGATGATGAGGCAAGAAGCGGGGTAAAGCTCGAAGACTTGGAGCCATGGCCCCAAGTCAAGTCCGAAATTGTGAAAAAGGAGGAAGAGAAGGAAGAAATGACTGGGAAAATGCCGGGTGGCATAAAATACGAAATCAAAACGAAAACGAAGGCAGAAGATATCAAAGAGGATGTCAAAGAAGAGAAGGCAGACATAAAGAAGCATGAGTTTGCTGATGAGGGGAAGCCGATACCGGGAGACGGAAAATCCAACAGGACTTCGATATTTCTTTTGGACGATGACGATGACGACGAGCTTTGAGAAAATGTGGCTGCTCAAACGGGAACGCTCTAATCGGGGGCATTCGCTGCACTTGCAAAGCGGTTCTTGAACCATGAAAAGGTTTATTTCGTCAGAATGCCAATCTTGTGCGGCAAAACTTGATAGGGGGGCTGAGCCGCGGGCTGCACGAAATCAATCTCTTTGAAGATGCCGGCTGCCCTGAGGCTCTTTTCGGTATCGCGACAGAGTTCACATCCTCCTAAAAAGTGCGGCCAGACGAGGTTGACAAAACCTGGCAAGTCGAAAGCCGTTAGTTCTTGGTATGATTATAATCGGGGATAGAAGCAGAACGTGGGCGCTAACTTACGCTGATATAGGCTGAGCAATGGGCCGCCGCGCCATACCTTGACGTGCTCGTAGGCGTACCAGCGACCTCCTGGCTTGAGCAAGTTGTACAGCAGCTTGATGTTCTTTTCAGGCTCAGGGATACTGCAGAGACAAAGGATGCTGACGATGCAGTCAACACTGCCTGGCTCGATCTTGCCATTCCAGGCGGAGGGGTCGTCGACAGATTCGATACCGACAGGGACGACGTGATATATATCGTCCATACCGAGGTCCTTTACACGTTGTCCGAGCGCTTTGGCGGAAATGGGGTTGGGCTCTACGCCGTACATCTTGGTGATGTGGCCGCCTGTGGTTTTTCTGTGTCGAAGGCTTTCGCTGTCGTGGGCGCTATCGGCACCTTCGCGAAAACGGGCAAAAACGTCGGCATACATGCCACTTCCGGCACCGACCTCGAGGACCGTACCATATACCGGGGTGCTCACGACTTCATCATGAACGACACCATCTTTGATACGACCTTCAAGGAGAGGAATGACGCGCTGCTCTGCATTAAGCTTGACATTCGGCCCGATGGTGGCCCAGAATGTGCCAAAGAGAGCTTCTTCGAATCTTGCAAACGAGAGCAGAGCTCCATAATCCTTCTCACGGATGAGACCCCGTATGGTGGCGGGTATATGACGGAAAGAGATGCTCATGAAGCGCCATGGATCTATAACATGTATGAAGGCATCCCAGATGGTGGCCAAGGTGTCCATGGTGAAAGAGGAGAGGACGGCTGCCCTCCGGCGCTCAGGGGACTTATACAAATGTGAATGGTACGATGGCGACTTTTATGGCGACCACCTGTATTTGTCACAGGGGTCCGAGGGGAAAAAAAACTGGGAGCCCAACAAAGCGAAAAGAAGAAACAGAAGAACGAGATCTTCTAGGCTCACCAGGGGGAAAATAGGAAGAAGAGTGTGGGAGCCCGTTTGGATGTGGGCTTTTATACCCGGCACGCACAGTGTGTCTACCTGGTATAAGATGCTCCAAACACATGTGAGCCTAGCCCTTTATCTGAGCAAACTGCGCCTTTTGCGAATGAAGCTACGGGGTGGGGCCGATGCTAGTGGAGTTACCGGCCTCAGGTCCTCTACTGGTGAAGATGAGATGCTTGGAGTCGTTGCAATTATGGTGGATGAGATTTGCGATATTGGAAGGTGGATTGTTTTATTGGGCTATCGGAGTGTTTTGCGCTCGGAAATACGTCAAGGCGTTTAACGTAAAGAGCCCTGGGAATGTGAATGATGTTGGCGAGAATCGGGAGAGCTCGGTGGAAAGATGGCGCGGCTTATCTCTGCGGCAGTATACCCCAGGAAAGAAGATTAAAGGAGTGTTTATGACGCTTTAATACTTTAGTAGATGTTGGGAAGAGAATTGCGAAAGGTGAACTTGTGAGAGGAGCTTTAGTTCGTTTTCTGATTAGTGAGCGCAGAGTGACCATGTTTCGCGGCACTTGTCATTGTGGACTGCCATTGAAAGCCTAATGGAATGAATGCTGATAATTGATTGGCTAGTGAGGTTGTATGATAGCAAGAGAGGACAAGAATAGAGATTCGGGGTTGAAATACATGCTCTAGCGCAATGTATGTGGCGATGTGTATGGATTTCAAGATTTGGATAGCAAATAGTATAAAATGCTTTGTACAAGTAGTCTGAGATTGGTATCTATGTCTCTTGCAATATCTGGCTGCAATGCAAACCAATAACAGCCTCATTAACCAACCAAGCCCGTAAACGCCAAATTTAGCTTCCCGACAATATGCTCTCCTCCCATGCGCGGTGTCTAATGGAGAAGTCCTCTCTCTCCTTGCACAAAACCCGATATTCCCCAAACAGCCAAATCAGAGAAAAAGACGACGAAACACTGAGAAAAGATGGAAAGATCAAAAAAAGGAACAATCACAGCAGCTCAAAATCATCCAGCTCATCGCGATACTTCATAATGTTGCGCTTAATCTTGCTTCCCACGGCCCACGTCACAAAGTCCTCCGTGTTCCTTGTCACCAGGTACGCCGGATCGGTGACCTCGTCGACGCCGACACGCACGTGGCCCTGCTCGATGAGCTTCGTGGCGGCCTGGACCGTCTCGGCCATGCGCAGCCGCGTCATGACGACGGGCAGGCGGCGGCGCGCAAAGGCGCTGACCGTCACGTTGTTCTCGACGGCGGACAGCTTCGAGGCGGACGAGAGGATGCCCATGTCGTAGAGCTTGTTGAGGAGCAGCTCCTCGTGTTTGCGGCGGGTGGCGTTTTCGGGGGGGAGGAGGGAGAGGCGGTGGGCGAGCTGGCGGATGGACTGGAGATTGTGTGTTAGCTGTGATATATTGAAGAGTTTCGAGGGGAACAAGAGACTTACGCCGCAGAGGCGGTTGTACTTGTGGTAGTCTTCGGGATTCTGGATCATGTAGCGCCGGCGCACGAGCTTGTCGCGGTGGTTGCTGTCTTGCTTGTATGTGAAGAAGTCTGTCTTGCGCAGGAGCTTCTGCTCGTGATGCTTGAGTTTGCGCACCATCTTGTCGGGAGCCTTGTCGTCGTCAGGCAGTCGCTGTTGCAGTTGTTTCTGAGGATTGGTTCTCGAACTAAATGACTGGCCGCACCTCGGTAAATGGGTAATTGGTTGGTATGGAGAAGCGCTGGTTGCAAGTTGTCGTCGATGGACTTGGAGGAGAGTGTCGAAAATGAAAATCGCAGACAATTTTTAAGTGGGGCCTTGCGGTACATCGCGGAAAGCGTTCCGCCCGCCACCTTTAGCATTTAGCACAACACCAGGATTTCGCCATCACCAGCTCCCAAGCAACTGGTCATTTTGCCAGCTCAATTCGCCCGCCATGCCTTCTCTCGTGCCTTCGCCCAGCGCCATGCGCGGCCTCGCCATGCGCGCCTTTTCAACCACCGCCGCAGCCCGCGCACCGCCCCGCGGCGACTCGCACCAGCGCCACTCGTCCACCAGCAGCCTCCTCTCCATCAACAACCCGGCGTCTTCCTCACGATCGTCTGGCCCCTCACGCTCCGGCCAGTCGGCGCACAAGCCCAGCGAGGCTGCGTCGGACTTGATGACGAGATACAAGCGCGTGGGCCAGACGACGCTGAGGAACAAGCAGACCCAGCTGGACATGATGCGCAACCAGAAGAACTCGAATGATTACCTGAAGCAGATGCCCCGGCGGTGGGACGCGGGCGATGTGTACTCGCCGCATGACATGAGCCCCGTGGAGATGCAGAAGTGGAGGAAGAGGTCGCCGAGAGGGGGGGATGTTGTCGATGCGCTGGGGATTCGACCTCTGGACATGTACAAGGTATGGGCTGTCAACAGATTTCCATTTGTGTGAAACTGGGGGAAAAGAGAACAGAAGCTAACGCAGCGTGTAGAACTTTTCTTTGATCCAGGAATTCACCTCTACGTCTGGCCAAATCACTCACTCATCCGGCACGAGTCTTCGGCCCGTCAACCAGCGCAAGATTGCCAAGATGATCCGACGAGTCCAGGGCATGGGTCTGTACCCGACTATTCACGCCCACCCGGAGATGGTCAGGGACAACTTCTTCCCCGAGAGGAGATGAGGGACAAAAAATGGCGCAGTGTGATTGTAAATTTTTTTTTTCCTGTTTGGAGCTGCCTTCTATGCATATGGCGCTCACGCATGACAATGTTTTTATATACTTGTAGCTAGATATTTCCCCCTGAACTATGTGTACAATAGATGCCGCCCTCAATTATACAATGTCATGATGATGTTTTTCTCCTTCAATGTTGTACACTCAGCTGTTGGGCCTTCTTTCTAAGCCTTCATGATCCGTTCTATTTTGAATTGGCACAGCGAATACTCGTCCATCCGCCGGCCCACCTTCATCAGCTCTGCCCAAGCGTCGCTGTATCGGCCCTTGGCCCACTCCTGGAATCCTTTCTGAAGCTGCTGTCCGGGCAGAGCATTGTATGTGATGCCGAGTCTATATTCAATCGAGTTAGCATTGCAATGGTTTGACTTCAACCAAGGAGGAGAGGAGCTTGTAACTCACGTCATGGCATCTGGCTCTGATCCGACAACGGACGCCATCCCCATGATTAGACTTCGAACCTCCTTTTCGTTTCCATTTGCTGCTAAAGCACCAATGTATGCGTTGTAGACGCTGGGCGGTACGTCCAAATCCATTCGTTCAATCTTTTGCCACACCTCTCGGGCTTGCTTATGTCCGCCGCTCTTCTTCTCCAGCGTCCAGAACATTGCCTGTAACGTAGCATATGACGGGCCCTCTCTGGACTGTGTGATTTGGGTCCAGTAGTCCAGCGCTATTAGTGGCTGGCCGCAGCCTGTGTATGCCAACATCAAGGCGGTATATAGCTTCGTCGACGGCTGTAGCGAGACATCCATCTTCAGCATGTTGTGTACCATTTCCAGCCCCTCTTGGTCGGGATACCGAGCAAAGCCTTCTAGACATGTGATGTAGGTGTCTACTGTAGGATGGTACGATTTGTTTCGGTGTGCGCGCATATGCCCAAAGACTTGTGAAGCCATGTCCGGGCGTCTTCGCTCGAAAAATGCATTCATTAATGATACCCGCCGCTCGAAGCTGGTATCCTGGAAGAACTGTTGAAGAAGCTGGTACGCGGCCCAGGCTCGATTTGTGCTCGTACTGCGGTCGAGGCAAAAGGAGACAAAGGCGTTTTGAACAGTCTCTCGCTCGGTTTCGCTGTATAAGAAGGAATAGATGGAAAGGATGTCCATAACGTCAAAGTGCTGGTCGTTCTCTAGGAATCTCAAGCAGAGTGCGCCGACAGTGTGCGGCTCAAGCCGCATCTGATCTTCCTCGACGGACTCGAGAACTGATGAAATAAACTTGAAATCGGGCTGTTTCTGCGCTGCCAATGCCACCAGATACTCATTAACGGCCGAGCGGAATTCTCCAAACAGGTGAGGCTTGGCTTCATTGGCCCAAGGCTGTACATGTCTTGCTTGGTTGTATGCCTCTCGTGCCCCCACTAAGTTGTCGGTTTTGAGTCGCAGGCTTAGCAAGATGAGATGTGTTTCTCCATTGGGAGCAAGGCCCCTTTTGGCAGCGAGCGCAAGAATGTCTTCGCCTAGAGCCGCGTCTCGCTGTTCAGCAGCAACTCTGAGCAGTCCGTTGATGATGTGAATGTCCGGAGCTATCTCTCCACTGCTGTCGACCATATGCGACATCATGGTGTCCACTTCAGCAAGGCTCCCCCTGGTGATGAGTATTGCTTGAAGCAGTGCGTTCCAATATTTTTTCCATGGCTGCGATTCGCCGAGTTCAAGGAAGAGTGAAGTCGCCCACTCCTGTAGGTTGTTGCGCATGGCAAAGGGCGCCAGGATACGGTATACTTGCGCCTGTATGTTGCCACTCATGAGCGGTTTGTTGAGCCAGTATTTCGTTTCAGTGACGCGATCTCGTTCGGCGAAAAACCTGACCATGATGTACTGAATTCTGGCACTGTATGGCACATTGTGGGTTTCAGCATATTCAACCAGCCTCACCAGCTCGGCTTCGTGTCCTTCTCTTGCCAGCCCATTTGCAACGACTTCCAAGAGTCGCTCTCCCTGGGTTATGGAGTTAAAGTAATCTGGCTGTTCCCATTTGTCATACATCATCTGTACGGCCTCGAGCGATCCGCCATATAAACTCAGAGCGTTGACAAGAGAGGCCCACTGGGACACCACGGGGTTGGCTTTCCTGCTGGGAAAGTTTCCTGCAGTCCACACGGAATGTAGAGACTTTGCCAAATCAAGATGATGCTGCGTTCGCTCGATTGGGTCGATCTCAAGGAGGACTTGCCTCGCCATTGCTAGGTGGACGGCGCCAAGCTTTCTATCCTTTTCATTTTCCTCGGCGTTTTCCGGATCTGCGAGATACTCTAATAGCCGGCGGCACTGCAGGGCTTGTGTGCTGTTGAAAGGCATCTTGGTGTTGATTTTCGACTGCATCAACTTCTTCCACGCGTCCAGCAGTTCAAGCCGCGGTTGAGGCCGGACGTTGTCGAGCATGCGACTCCTCCACACCATGATTTGCAGCCATCCCGGCTCGTACTCGGGCTGTCTAATCTCCCGTGGGGCTTTCTTACTGAGCAAGCCGCCGAGAAACGTTCGTTCGAAGTTGACATGTGTCACCGGTCTCTGTGCGATTGGCCGCCGTCGAGCCGGAGCCGCATACAAAGCACAGGATGGCGCCGTCCTCGCTTGGCAGACAAGTAATCGCCTGCCATGACGGGCCAGGTTTGCCCTCATGGTTTGACTATGTCGATGTTACAATGCGCCTGGGCTGTCAGCAGTCAATTGGGACAGATTAGCCATTGAGATGCTCACTGGATCATATTTGAGACAGGCGAGTTGCACAGAGTGCGCAAAGGCAGCTGATTCGATTCCACCACGCCTCTTGAAGCTATAAACTTCATCACCAGCTATTCAATTCGAGCACACATTTGCGATCGCGGTTGGATGGGGCTTTTTGCCGCAGTTTCTCCGGCGGTATTTGCATCGCCAAGTCCTATCGATAAGACGCATTGGCTCACCCCGCCCCCACGGCTTGAATTTGGATTCCGGATTCCCATGTATACTTGGACAGCAGCAATTTGGATAGCAGCTAATCTGCGAAGATGAATTATCGGTGCCAAAGATGTGAATGGCCAATCTGACTTCATGAGATGACTGTGGCACTTGTAAATTCTACCGGATACCTACAGTAGGCATTCAATGGCTAAAAAGGCTGCTTCCAAGCTGTTATAACTGGGCGACATCCGCTTGTAACAAGTTCTAATTCAGCATCCTGTCTCACAAATTTCATCTCGCTAGACTTGCAGGAGTGCAATGGGCATTTCCTCACACGCACCTCTAGGATGTTATACCCGACTCAACTGCCGCTCAGAGGAGGGGAAGTATAACTGGGCCTGGCAATAACAGCGCAATGGGGAATCTTACCCGCTGGAGTTTAGTAAGATGGGCGGACGCTGCCGCTGGCTGTCAGCACATTATCTGTGATTGTAGCCGGTAGAACTTTTGGTTGATAGTTCTGGCAGAGCCACCGGAGATAGCATGAATCGGTTGCCAAGGCCCTTCGGCGTTTATCAGAGCCTTCCTTATAGTATCGGCGAAGGTGCAATATTTCGTAATCAAGTGCACGCAATAGACGTGAAGCAATGCGGATGATATGCCGTGGGGGAAGCCGCCCCGCGAATTTGGCTGAACATGGGGACCCACTCATCTCTCTTATATATTGAAGATGCCTCATACATTATCATCCTCCCATGAACCCATAAACGTAACCAGCTCACGGAATCTTAACGAAGCAAAATGGCTGCTCCCAAGTCTCGACTTATCCTTGGTCTTATGACCTTTTACAAGACTCCGACCACCAACGGCAGAGTCACCGACTTGGACACCTTCAACAAGGCACTGGATCTTTTGCAGGCCCGCGGATACAATGAGATTGATACGGCGCGAATGTATGGCGAGGGGACCCAAGAAGGCTTCACGGGCCAGACAAACTGGAAGAAGAATGGCTTTACTTTGGCGACCAAGGTCTTGTATCCGAGAGAATACGGCGACAATACAGCAGACAAGGTTGTCGCATCCGTGGAGAAGAGCTTGAAGGAGCTGGGAACCGACAAAGTTGATGTAAGTCGAATATGGCGCAAAATATCGTCTTTGGTCAATCTTCATCTGGCTGTCATGACCCTAGAAGGTTACTTTGAAAGTGTTGCAATACGGATGCTTTAGCTAATCGTGACGACTAGATTCTGTATCTTCACAAACCAGACCGTGCAACCCCTTTTGCCGAGACTCTTGAGGCAGTGGACAAGCTTCACAAGGCTGGCAAATTCAACAAGCTGGGCCTCAGTAACTTTACGGCCTTTGAAGTAGCCGAGGTCGTGCTGACTTGCAAATACAACGGCTGGGTTCGCCCATCTATTTTCCAGGCCATGTACAACGCCATTACTCGAAATATTGAGCCTGAGCTGGTCGTGGCCTGCCGTCGCTACGGCCTCGACATTGTGGTGTACAACCCTCTTGCTGCCGGCCTCTTTTCCGGAAAGATCAAGTCCAAGGACTTTGTGCCCGACACTGGACGTCACGCCGGCAACACGCCGATGGGAGCAATCTCCCGGGGCAGATATTTCCGAGACAGCACGTTTGAGGCGCTGCGCCTCGTCGAGGCTGCTGCTGAGAAGACAGGCTTGACGTTGATTGAGGTGGCCATGCGGTGGCTCGTCCACCACTCGGCGCTCAAGGTCAAGGACGGAAACGACGGCATCATCATTGGCGTCTCGAGCCTGGAGCAGCTGGAGAACAACATAGACAACTTTGAAAAGGGCCCGCTGCCCGAGGAGGTGGTGCAGGCGCTGGACCAGGCCTGGCTGCTCTGCAAGGCCGAGTCTGTCAACTACTGGCACGGCGACTTGGTGTACAAGTACGATCCTCAGCAGGTGCTGTTTGGACCAGGCGCGAAATAGATGGCTTGTGCGGGTGATGGAATGGCGTGATGGCGGCCATGCTTGAACGACCTTGGCTTTGGGTCTGGTTGGACGTGCTGGGGCAGATGACCTGGCCATGCGTAACCAGAAGGATGTATGCTGTGAGCTTATAAAAGTCTGGATAGGACAAAACAACGGCCATGTATAAGACTTGACCAAGATTTTGCCCTGCCGTGGTGCATACTTGATCCCGACTCTGAGTTGTCATCTCTCTTTTTTTCATCGGTTGAATAAAATAACTCTTTTGTTCACCACTCTAGACATGCAAACAAACAGCGCAGAATCTTGTGCGCGATTAAGTCACCCTGGGACAGCATGAGCTGCGTCCTCGTGATGGCCCAGGCTGGGCTGGCTACATGTACATCAGCAGCGTCCGACAGCCTCCAGTGCTACGTTAGCGCATCTCGTAGGCCGGCCACCCGGAGATTCTGGGGGCCTCAGGGACCCTTTTAGTGGCTGCAACCCACTGTAAGGGCCGTAAGGCGAAGCCTGCATGTCAGCAATGACGGCATCCACGCACTTTGGCAGCATCTTTTTTCTTCTCATTCGACCTTCATCTCGGCCAACAAGCAGCGGTTCCCCTGGGCTTTAAAAGTCCAGCCGTTGCCAAGCCCCCTCGATCCGCGCCACAATTGCCATTCTCCATCTAGTGAAGATCCGAATCTCCAGACCCCGACTTTTCTGCTTCCCGCAACGCTGGCCTTTTCTCCTTGTTGGACAAGGAAAAAAAGAGAGTAGCGTTTCCAAAGTAACGACTCCTAGCCGTCTCGCTCGAGATAGCCACATGCTCCCGCAACAGCCAACGTCTCCGCGACGCTCGCGACAATTAAAGTACTGCTGGAGGCCGTCGTCCCAATACGAGCCGTCCGAACGCCGCTTTCGCTCCTGAACGGCAGGCTGACGACCAACGACTGAAGACAGCGACGATCTCGGACCCTTTTTTTTCTGTCGACGCAACGCAACGGCCATGGGCTCGGATAATCGTCGACCCGGCCTCTTTCGTGAGACGACGGCCGATGGCCGCTCCAGCGAGCCCCTGCTCTCCAGACCCGACTCTTCTGAAGAGGCAGACTTGGGCGACAAGGACGTCGAGCGAGGCCGATCGTCACGATCCTCAGGCGACGGACACGCTGCGGCAGCGCGCAACTCCCTCTCCGGCTCGGGCACCATGTACGAACCACTCTCGCGACCCGCGAACCTGTCTCGGCGCTCGACGATGCGCAGCCGCAGCCCGGGCGAATTGGCGGCCAGCTCGGCGCGCAAAAAGTACACGTACGCCGCCTTCTTCCTCGTGCTCAGCCTGGTGGCCTTTTGCGTGCAGACGGAGCTGAGCGCGCACATCCAGGGCGACTTGGGCTGGGACAAGGCCTACTGCATGATGTTCTTCACGCACGGCTCGTGGGTGCTGATGTGGCCGGTCCAGCTGCTCATCCTGCGCCTGCAGAAGCGTGACATGCCGTGGGACGCCTTCTGGCGCCGCCACTTGCAGCTGGTCAAGTCGACGGCCCTCATGGTCGAGCTGCAGACGCTCGACGTCTTTGGCCTGCAGCGGCCCGCGGCAAAGTCGGTGCGGTACGTGGCCCGAACCACGGCCTTCATCACCACCGCCCTGACCGTGGCGGGCTTGAGCTGGTACGTCGCCGTCAGCCTCACCACGCCGTCCGACCTCACCGCCATTTACAACTGCTCGGCCTTCTTCGCCTATGCCTTCTCCGTGCCTCTGCTCAAGGAGCCGCTGCGCCTGGACAAGTCGGTGGCCGTCATCATCGCCATCATTGGCGTCCTGGTCGTGGCTTACGGCGACACTGGCGGCCAATCCGCCGAGGGCCAGGGCGTGGACGAGGGAGGCGAGGGCGTGGATGTAGAAGCAGGCAACCGCTTTCTGGGCAACATTGTCATTGGCGTTGGCTCCGTGCTGTACGGCCTCTACGAGGTTCTGTACAAGCGCTTTGCCTGTCCTCCCGACGGCGTCTCTCCTGGCCGGGGTATGATTTTCGCAAACACCTTTGGCTCCTGCATCGGGCTCTTCACCTTGAGCGTGCTCTGGATCCCACTGCCCCTCCTGCACTGGACCGGCCTGGAGATTTTTGAGCTTCCCAACGCCTCCACGTGCTGGCTCATCCTGTGTGCCGTGCTCGCCAATGCCACTTTCAGCGCCTCGTTCCTCATTCTCATCTCTCTGACGTCTCCCGTGCTGTCGTCTGTCGCTGCTCTCCTTACAATCTTCATCGTTGCTCTTGCAGACTGGTTCATCACCGGCCAACCATTGAGCCCCGCGGCCATCATTGGCGGCTCCATGATTATTGTTGCCTTTGGTGCACTGAGCTGGAGCACGTACCGGGAGATGATGGAGCACGAGATTGCCAAGCGCAAGGTGGATTTGACGGACAGTGACGAGGATGGCGATTTGAGCAGCCATGAAGATTGAGACTTTTTTCTTTTCTCATTGGGGGGTTTTTTTTTTCTTCCTTTACTCCTTTTATTTCCATTTTCGTCCCTTTCCCCGGGAGACTAGCAATTTGTTCACGCGCAACCTTTCCTCTTCTAGACTTGGAGTTGCATTGGCTTTAGAGGCGTTTATATATATATGCATTGTGGGTGGAGCATTCTTGATCTCACGGGTATGGATTATGGATCGGACATGATGGACATGCTACGGGGGCGGTCAAGATAGAAAGGAGGATTATACAAGTACTAACATGCCCGAGCGGCAGAACAATCACGGGGATATATTGGGCAATGTACTGCCATTGATGGCTCTAGATGGGTAGCCCCGGGCAGCTATAGACTGGCACTTTGAATGAACATTTATATTGATTTCATATTTCCCATATTTTCCAAGCCATTTACTCATCTTTGACCAAGTTACGACGTACAACTGCCTAGATAAGGAAATCACTGTCTGCAACACCGACGGCACCGATCATACCGACAGACAGCCGACGGAACCCGTCATGCAGCTGTGATTCCATGGCCTTCTCCCCCTTATTTTGCTTATTGTTTCTTTATTCAGCGGAATCATTTCTTTCTTTCCCTTTTCTTTCTTTATTCGTTTCTTTTCCTAGACAAGGGAAAATAAAAATAGAATGAACCCTTGTTGCTATGTATTTCAATTTACCAATCCTATTGTCAGCCTGCGTCCTGGGGCCCAACCAATGATATCAAACTTTTTTTTGACTTGTGTCCGAATCCTATCAGTACCCAAACGCTGCCCAAACGCTGTCCCAAATAAAACAATCTGTTTTTGTCCAACTCCGTTCCAAAATCCCAAAAGCTGCTTGTGTGTAGAGTGCAGCTTGCAAACCCATTTCCCCTAGTTGCCCAGTGATTGTCCCGTAATGAATGACGCCCAGAATTCGATAGCTTGACAAAGAAAGAAATAGGAGAATAAAAGGAGAAAATTCGATCCTCCAACAAAGTAGCGGCTCAAGAGATAAGCATAGCATCGTCCCTGCGAACAAACTTTCCCTCCCCAGCAACTTTCCACGTCGCACCGGCCGCGAAGATGACATATCGGACAGCCTGCTCCCAGGCTTCCCTATCGACGGCGTCGCCACTCTCAAAGCACCGCAGGCTGTTCCACAGCCCCAGCGGCGGCGGGTCGAATACGGCCATGACCAGCTGCGCATAGGCCGTGTTGCGCTCCATCCACAGATCCGAAATGTCCATGGCGGGGTGGCGGTAGTCGTCCTCGGCGAAGCTGGGCGCCCGGGGCACGATCTGGATGTAGAAGCGCTCGAGGGCCGGGACGCGAGGGATGAGGATGTTGGTGATGTGGTTGGCGAGCGGGAAGATGGCGATGTAGGAAAAGGAGCGGATGGTATTTTGCAGCAGGGGCTGCATGGATTCGTCGCCAGCGTCTAGCAGGGCGGGCAGGAGAGAAGGGGGCGTGTGGTGGAAGTACTCGTATGTGGCGTAGACCTTGACGGAGGATCCTTCGTTGAGGAGCATGGAGGTCCATGGACGGATGCCGAAGAGCGAGCAATGGCTGGTTGCTGGTGTCGGTGCTCTACCCGATGACGGGAGGTTCGGTGACGCCATTGTCGAGTCGTCAATGTTGGTCGAGTTTTGTTGGCGTTGGTCCGCGGGCCTCGACAGGGAGAGAATGTGAAACCGTTGACGGAAGATCCAGGCCCCAGACAGGTTGATTGGCCGCCCTAGTAACGATGCGAGAATGGCCGGGGAGCTGATGAGGTTGATGGACACGAGGTCCAGGTTGTCGAAGATGGTGTACCAAAGCCAATCGTTGGACTGGCATTTTGAAGGAGATTCGGGAGCTGATTCAGGGGCTACAAGACCGTTGTTAAATCCTCGGTTGTCCGGCGCAGGGCAATGGCTAGGGAGGATGCCCCAATTGGCGTGATGCCTAGTGTCCTCGCCAACTTCGGATTCGGGATAGTCGATGATGATGGTCAGGTTGTCCACGCAGCGTGTAAGCCCGGCCTGGTTGAGGAAGCGCAGAAACTCGAGCTCTTCAACGGCGTGCAGCGGATCTTCCCGCTCGGAAGGGCGGATGACGTGCTGGAATCTCCAGACAATGTCCCGGAAGAGCAATGGCAAGAGGCAGCGTCTCCAGAGGTGGCAAACAAGCGATGCACTCTTGATGTTGCCGCGGAAGTGATAGGGGTCGTCGTGCGGGTTTGTGCTATATTGGGCTGGCTTGTCATCGGCAGCAATGGGTCTGGGAATGTGTGCGGGATCGTCGTAATAGCGCTGGTCAGATGTGGGTGGCTCGTGGAGGAAGTCAAAGATATAAAGGAGCAGCTCGCTAGGGAGCTGCGAGATTGTCGTGGGCGCCATGGCTGAAGAGGGATGCCTCGACACTGATGTTGATGGTAGCCACAGCAGAAAGACGACGGAGGTGACAGGAACAAAGGCGTGAATGAAAGCTTGATGCCAGTGGGCGTTGGAGATGGGAAGCGGTTGAGAGCTTGAGCCCAGCTTTTTCTACAAAGCAATCATGTAGGGGAGCCTGAGCGGAGAGCTGCCGGTCAGTCAGGCGCACAAGGCACTTGCAAGATCGGCAAATAGGAAGCGAGCCAGGAGAGACAAGCCATCGCGAAGTACAGACACCAGGCACAGCAGGCGGCAGGGCAACGCTGGCGATGTATCGGTACAGTTGCGCCTTGGATCCCTCGGATGCCGTCCTGACAGGTTGAGGTTGTGTCAAGGGTTGGGTAGAAGAGCCGTGATATGGCAGGGGGCCCAAGTCCCTGTACATGCATACATTAGCCCGGCAGTAGGCCAGGCAGTTAGCGCAGCGTTAGCCGCTAGGCTGCGAATAAGGCAATCCTTGCGGGGCGGACGAATAATGAATGGCGGCAGGATTGCCTGCTACGACGGTTGGGGCATGTCCAAGTAGATTTGTGGCTCTTTTGCTGTGTCGTTGGTTCGAGCCGCGTCTAACAGCACCAGACGCGGGAATATGGATGGATGGGTGGATGGAGACGAGATGGAGATGGAGATGGGGATGTGAGAGATAAAAGCTTAACAGGGAGATGTACTTGTACAAGATGTCTCCATGAGGTCATGCAACGCCACACGGGCTCTACGTAACTGGTGCGTATCATCAAGACATGCATGCTTCTTATCAACGGCTTATAAAAGTACAAAAGCAAGAATGATTACGTATATGCCGCCAAAATAGACGGTGATGCTGCATTTGATACTTGATCCAGACATCGGCTCATCTTCGTCTTGGTCTTGTTTCTCAAAACACCATCACCTTGTACGAGTATATCAAACGCCCCCCCTTGCGGGTCCACGGCCAGCCTGCAATTATTTTGGGCCGTTTCCCCCGCACAAGCATCCATCGAATGGGGCAAAAAAAAAAAAAAAAACAGGCCATGGCGATTCTAGCCTCGGCGGGGTTGAGAGGTTCCGGAATCCAGCCTAGAATACAACGCTGGCGGAGCATGTTTGATGGTTTCTGGCGCGGTATGGTGTGCAGCGTATGACGTGGGCTGAGCGACGGGAGAATCTGCAGCATCGTTGCAGCGTCAAGCGCGGGCTTTTGGCGTCGCTGCTTACTGCGGCTGATGTTGTTTGTGTGTCTTAGATTCTAATCGCTTCAACAGCAACTGATTCCTGCAAAATACCGTCCGGTTAGTCAGGGGCACGGCCGGCCTGCTGCCTTAGTGCCGCACGTCGGCCGCGAGCGTCTTCTGCTCTGGCGGAGTTCTCCAGTTATGCCGTATCAGATATCAGATCTTGCGCTGCGGTCCAGGCCCCGCGGCTGATGCTCCTTGCGCAGTCATACTGGGCTGCTGTAGCATCCACTGCGACGATGCCCCGTTGAGGTCTCTGCGTGCTCTCTTCTGACTCTGCCTCTGACTCTGTGCAGATGCAACCTGGCAGCGGCTCTGCATTTGCATGTGATATGGAGCTGCGGCCCGGCCATAACTCGCTCTGATAAGCTGCACGTTGCAGTTGCTGTACATGGACCTACTTGGACATTTGAATCCCGCCGTCGTATTCCGCTCTCGAAAAGCATCAGTGGCCGTTGCTGGGGTCGGAGTGAAGCTGTTAATCAAGTAAAAGGCTAAACGGCTTTGGCATGGCTGGCTGTGGATCAAGAATTACATGATGTTCCATGTCAATCGATGAGATATAGTCTATTAGAGGCACGAAAACGCATACAATAGGCAGTCAGCAATAGTCCAGCGCAGATTCTTGTCATCCTTCGGAGTTTTTCTTATATTTCTCAAAACGCCAAGACGAAGCAGGTTTCCACCTTGGCATTATGGCCCTGGTTCATGCCATGGGCATATTTTCCACGTCAGCAAAAGAGTTATTTTTATCAACACTCACTCATATGCATCTCTTACGAGCTACCTCGATTGACTACAACGAGTGAGATTGCCAAGCTGATTACTTTGCTGCTCCCATCAGATACAGATTCCATGCATCCTGCTTCTACTGGCAACATCTACACACTCCCGTTTAGGACGCTCCTACTATCGAGTAGCTGCCGCTCTGCATCATGTAGCTAGCACTCCGGCAGTTGCCTAGAGCCGCCAGGACACTGTGTTTCAGCCTGCACAAATACAACTCCAAGCGGCAATAGCATCGCCTCATTCGGGTCTCTCGGCCCACCGACCCGGTCGACCAATCCGAGGACCAAGATTGCCCAGGACCGGGGTTTGAGAGTTGAGAGTTGAGAGTTGACGGGGTGGGTCTTATCTCATCTTGATCAGCCCGATTTATGGGCTGCCGGCCACCCAAGATGGTCTGTCCGTCCAAATCCTCCAACGGTCAAGTACGGCAGAGCCAAGCTGACGAGGCCGCTTTCGAGAATGGGTGATTGCCCTTTGCTTCTCTTGTTCCGCACCTAGCTTCAGCGGATGACTGTTACTAGTATCTATATTAGGCATTTTGTGTCTTTTAGCTGCATTCACTTCTTCCAGATCTGGTTAACCACTACACAAGTACACATAGGAGTGCCCCTGAGTAGTAATTGAAATTGACCACCACCAGATAGCACCCTTGTCTGGCTCTACCATTTGTCATTTCGAGCCCTCATTGGAAGCACTCCTGGGAACTTCACTGAGGCCGCAGCGCTAGGAAGCGTCTAACCGCTGTTTGGCGTGCAGTAGCTGGAAACAGCCTGCGAGCACCGATTGGTCCATTGCTGCCAGATCCTGGATTGCTTGTCCCTAGACCACAGTATATGTATTTCAGGATTTGGCAGACAGAGCTGAGTTTGTGAGCTGTAACTTTTTGTCTCTGTGGCGTCGGCTTCCAGCTTCTCCTCGCTAATACTTGCTTGCACTTCGTATGTAGGCTTCAGGAGCAAATGTCGTCTAAAGCGCCACAGAGTTTCACGACAGGAGACGCCAAGAAGACGCGTGCTATTGCCGTTCAAAGATTGGTCCACGCCGCGATAACACCGAGGCCGAAATGCAAGTCATTCGCATACATGTACTCTGCTCTGCTCCTTCTCCCGAGTGGCCGACGCCGAGACTGGGCGTCTGATTCTGGTTTGCCTTGCTTCTTTGCCGGTCTCGGCTACAACTGGGTCCTTCCCATCATCGCCAGCTGCCTATATGTACTTTGGGGGTTGGCCTGGATCCCGCCATGTATGTCATGTTTCATCACGTGAACGCAAGGAGATGTATAAAAGATACGGCGTGTGCCGAGCGGAATACACGTACGGTACACATTGTGCCCGTTGCTGGTCATTGCCAAGGCCATCCTGGATCAAGCGGCCTCTTGTTGATTCTTCACAAAATAAGCTTAGTGGCCGGAACAGCAAGCCTTGGAAGACTCCCTGTCAGTTTTGCCGATGGTGCCGGGTGCAATGTCGACGCTGACCGCATAAGGCAGAGCTGCTTCTCTCAAATTCAGGATTCCGGGGGAGGGGGCAGAACTCCAGATTCACGGACCACGTACATGCTTGTAAGTGCCTATTTTCGACTGCAGTACTGCACAGTATGCATTCATTTCTTTCTTTCGGTGAGCAGGACCATCGGAAAACAAGAGACACGCCTTCTCCTAGCATGCATAGCTGTCTTCCATGACTCGCAATGTCGAGCAAGGGGGAATCTTAGCTAGTGTTTGAGGGCGAATCGTTGACCGGGTAAATGACATTGTGACAAGGAACGTTGCAGCAATCACACCCGAATCCCGCCGATGCCTGCACGCAGGTCAAGGCGCAGAAAAGATTGTGCAGTCATGTATCGATGATATGACTGGTCAACTGGATACGAGTGAAGCATCGAAGATGCGAATGATGGGGGTGAAAAGTAGAGCATCTCTATATAGGTGCATGTATATATGCTACCTACCTACCTACCTATGTAAGCTGATGGTAGTAGCAGTAATAGTAGCAGTAGGAGTCTGACACAACGCGGCAGCTGCTCAATTCGCTTGTTCAACAGCCCAAATCTGGCGATAATTGGATCATGTGCATTTGAGACATCTCTCAAAGGCGCCAGCCAGAGCAATAGAGGTAAAATAGGGATAGGATGCACACCCATGCTAGTCAGAGTTGACAAAACATATGAGATGGATAGACGGGCCAGTCGCAACGCTGACCGAAACGGTCAAGCAAGTGAGAAGTAGCAGTACAAAATCACATGACGAAAGAGCGGAGATTTATTTGCTTTTCTGCCCCTAGATTTGAATTGATCCTTGCCTGTCACTTTTTGCTTTTTGTGACAACCAAGTTGCATGCCTGCCGTGCCAAAACAACGGCTAAAATCCATTGACATTTGCAGGACCAGGGTTAGCTCGTTAATACGTGTAGTGTAATCTTGGGATAGGCTTCCGGTAAATTAGATGGTTATCAACATCAGTCGTTGTATGAACCATTGTTTGTAGTTCGTGTAGCCCGTATAGCCAGGGGCTCTTATGGCCACTGGTTTTCAGAATTGGCAAATACTGTAGCCGTCTAGAAATGGAAATACCTGCGTATAGTTTCAATAGCGTACATGTGTCTTACGAGTGGAGCACTAGCTGCAGGCAGCCTCTTCGAACAGGCAGGAGCACTGTGGCAAAGAGAGTTGAAAATGGATGCCTTGTTTGATAACCACATTATAAGCTATAAAGTACAGATTTGAACTAGAGCTAGCAAAGTGAGTCTTAGCATAGGGCTGAAGTCTGCCGTGACAACCAACCAACAGCGCAGATCAGCGGAGAGTGGAGGTGGGTAGATATCAGGCAAGGTGCTAACAATATGCACTCACAACTGACAGCCAATGCTGGAATTCCTTTTGCTTTTTACTCATCAGATATACTGACGAATACTATTTATTTGCCTACATATCTACCAATGTGCTGCTGGCTTAGTTGAATACGCAGAGCTATACACTCGACAGAGGATGCCGAAGATCCACCGCTCCACACATTTAGTCTACCATTCATGAGGCCTTTGCATTCCATCCCATCCCGTCCCTCTTTCTACTTGCACTTCACTTCCACCACTTGAAGCCATCACAATGTCAAAAACTTCTCCCACTGCTCAGAAGCCGTTGAGAATCGGCACCCGAAGGTCAAACCTGGCCGTCGTGCAGGCCGAAGGCATCCGCGATAGTCTGCAAAAAGTGGCGCCCGGCCGTGTCTTCGAAATCGAGACACTCCACACTCTTGGTGACAAGGACAAGTCGACAGAGCTCTACAAGTTTGGCGCAAAGGGCTTATGGACGGTTGAACTGGAGGAAAAGCTTACGTCTGGCCAATTGGATGTTGTGGTTCACTGTCTGAAAGGTAACCGCGCATGGCCTTTCTTCCCTTTCTCATAATGGGTCATCTAACAGGTGGGGATAGATATGCCGACTAGGCTTCCTGAGACATGTGATCTCGCAGCTATTCCTCTGCGCGATGATCCTCGTGACGCCCTCATTATCAAAGCTGGTCTGCCGTATACTAGCCTAAAGACACTGCCCGAAGGTGCCGTGGTTGGCACTTCATCTGTGCGGCGATCGGCCCAGCTGCGTTGTCTCTACCCTCACCTTCAGTTTGCAAACATGCGCGGTAACGTTGAAACACGTATAGCCAAAGTGGACAACCCCGAAAGTGAGTATACATGCATGATCATGTCTGCCTGCGGCCTTGAGCGAGTTGGCCTCCAGCACCGCATCAGTCAGTACATTGGTTCAAAGGACGGAGGAATCTTGCACGCAGTTGGCCAGGGGGCGCTTGGTCTGGAGATTCGCAAGGGAGACGAGAAGGTGTTGGAGCTGCTTAACAAACTAGCCGATCGGAAATCGACTCTTGCTTGTCTTGCTGAGAGAGCGCTGTTGTACACACTCGAAGGGGGCTGTACTGTGCCTATTGGCGTCGAGACGGAATGGATTGATGAGGTACAGGGTGTTCTGCAGATGAGAGGAATAGTTGTCAGCCTTGATGGTACTCAGAGCGCCCAAGACTCTGTGGATGCAATTGTGAAGACGAATGAAGAGGCCAAGGCACTTGGCGAAGAGTTGGCTGCGAAACTTGTGAAAGCAGGTGCAGATGCGATATTGAGCGAAATCAACGCCAATCGGCCAGCAAAGGAATAGTGGCTGCATGTATGTGGATATAGAAACGGTATATGAACCCTCCTCTCATAAGTATGGGTAGACAAACCCATCTTGAGCCCACCTTATACTGCGTGATATCTGGTCCTCGTTATCTGCTAGAGTTTCATAGCTCTAAGCTCTGTACACCTTTATTGAGAACGCAATGGGGCAGTGTGACTACTTGGATTGCCGACATACACATATATATACTGAGAATATATATGATAATGCTTTTTTCGCAGGCAAAGTACCCTTTGGAGATTAATAATCGCTCAATGTGTGTGTCTTTATATGCCTGATTCAAGCCTAAGAGATGGCGGTCTGTCAGACATATATAGAGCCAACTACCCAATCACTCAGTCGTACTCCACAGTTGGATTGTAGTTGGCATTTACAGCGAATGGTGAAATTCAGAATGCAGGCCATGATTGAAAAGTCGTGCTTTTGCTCGACGATCTGTTGCAGTCTCCGGTCGCCGCAGATTCCCGGTCTCCGATGATTGCCGGTCTCCGGTATTGTAAACGTAGCGCGCGCTTCGGATTTCGTATTGCCATAGTAGAACCACGTAGAAGTACATGAGAAGCCAAGGTCAGCGAGCCTATAAATAGTTTGATGTAGCTCTGAGTTGGCAGCTACTTGGTACTACGCGTAATAGCTCGTGGATCAGGCTCACAGGAGAATGCAGCGATCCAAGTCAACTTGGCATTGGCTAGCTGTCGTTAGTGATTAGTGAGCATGCTTCTATTCGCTCCATTTTGCCGCGCCGTGTCTTACATACATATGTGCGTCGTAAGTGATTGGAGAAGCTATCGAGGGCTTAAAGAGCTTAATTCCTGAGGAGATTCCTGCTAGTTCCCTCAAGGGCTTATATATAAACGACGAAACCCCGCAGTTCATATCAGCAATCTCTTTCTCAAAATTGACTTTCGGCAGCGGCAAAGAACACAAAATAGTGCCTTTTTTATTATCATTACAAAAAATCAACTTGATTAAACCATGGCGGATAAAATTCCTACTGTTGTTGAGTCCGGCCTGCTAAATGGCGGCAAGCGCTCTATCCTCGACTCTGAGCTCGGCCCCGGCTCCACCACATTCCCTCACTACCACACTCTTTTCACAGAAAACTTCAAATTGCTCTCCGGCTCCTTATCCGTCGTTGTAGCGCCAGAGGGTGTCAAGGAAGTTGACGCCATGAAGAAATACGAGCTCAAAGTCGGAGAGTCCATGACGGTCCCCATCTCCACAGCGCACACCTTTGTTGCTGGCGAAGAAGGCTGTCGATGCCTGGTGACATTTGAGCCTGCCACGGTAAACTTTGAGCGAATCGCGCTTATCATGCGCGGTCTTCAAGCAGACTCGGAATACTCTTCATGGGGCGGAGGCCCGACCGAAGCAAACGCGCTCATGGTCTCCGTTCTTACCGAACTTACTGATTCGTATCCCTTACTTGATAAGGATAACGAAATGCTGCAAAAGCAGGATAAGGAAGCTCAGGAAAAATTCAAGAAGCATCTTATTGAGAAATATGCGACGGACGACATGATTAAAGCGGCTGTGGCCAAGGCTACTGCATCTGCCTAAAATGATTGAAAGATATGGTTTATATACATATACCAAAGCCCATAGAGCTTCTGACTTGTGAGAGTTACAGCCAATTGAAGGACAAAAAGGAGGTCACGATATTACTAGTATGATAATATTAGCATTTCATGCAAAAGTCCAAGTAGAGTTAACCGCGTTCCGTATTGCAGGGAGTTTGCACTACTTACAGCAAGATCAATTCACCGGACTGACTTGAAGACGGCATCATCATTTACTATTACATGAAAATTTGCTACAGAGAAAAAGAATGTGTGAATTCTTCTTCAAAGCCGTAAATCAAAAGTTTAGAGAAAAGCGGGAAGATTACCTTGGGTACTGCGCTACGTTAACCATCATGTGCCTACATGTATATGCATGAGTGGAACGGTAGCTTACCGATATTTCCTCTCCACAGGCTTTACTAGCCCGGCATTCACAAGCACGTCTCTCGCAAAGCAGCGCGTGTTGCCAGAATCGATGTGAACCAATTTGACTCCGGCGTCTGCAAATCTCTGCTCAAGCGGGCCCCATTCCTCAATACCTATAAATTTGGAGTAAATGTCTTGGAGAAAGTCGCCAATGTAAGAGTTTCGTATCGATATCTCCCGCTTTTGGCCGTCCATTTCATCACATGTAACCTCCACTAGCTGAAGATTGGGAAACTCTTTGGAGGCTGCCGCTAGGGCTAACGCATGGAGTGCCGGGATCATTTGAGTAGGGGCACCTGGCAGAACCAGATGGCGTATAGATTTGGGTAGCCGCCCTGTGAGGTGATCTGGTGAGAAATCTGGTGGGATCTGGTCTCGAGGATTGTGGAAGAGGCATGTGGAGTCGAGTTTCAGAGTCTCCAAGGCAGTAAAGTCTGCCAGGGAGTCTATCAACTTGCCGTTTCCTATCCAGTTTGGCCAAGTTGCGTACATCTCCTTGTTTTCGGCGGTGAAATGGGCGTAAGAGTTTAAGATACCTCGAGCACCATCCCATCGGTTTATAGCAAGGCGTCGAAGAGTGCCTTTGAGATGTGAAAACGCGGGAATGATATCCTCAGGGAGAAACTCGTTGGGAGGGGCTTTTCTGCGGAGAGAAAGCAACAGGTGATCCGAGAACATACGGCAGCTTCCCCTAGAGTAGAAGGAGAACTGTTCCAAGACCTTGCAAGCTGAAGTCAAGCTCATCAGGCCTTCGGTTGTGAGAAGCGCTGTGTCTAGGGTGATTTCCTTTAGGTTGTCAAGATGTACGTCTGCTGGAATTGGACGGAACGTACACGCAATGCGAACCCGCAGGGTGCGAAGGCTTGGAACGAGCCAGGCACCCAGTTTGAACACCAGATCCTGAGGTTCATATTCCAAGTCGAATAATGGAAACCCGTTATAGTATACCTGAGCCCCAGCCGCCCATAGGTGATGTAGTGATCCAAATGCATAGTGTAAAGACGGAGAGATGGCTGTCGCCTCTGCCGCTTTTTTTCTCGTCACATTTTCCAACTCGACGGCAAAAAAGTTGTAAGGCGATAGACTGCCCACGTATTCCAGGTTGGGCGTAAGCAAGAAAAGCAGGATCATTAAACGCTGGCTGTGGCCGCAGACGTCGCGCAGCTTGCCGCATACTTGGTAGCACTCGTTGAAACGGCAAAGATTAAGAGAAGGCAGATTAAACTCGATAGCAGCATCTCGGAAGACGGTTTCGTTAATCTCCGGACCAAAGGTAAATCCTGGTGGCAAACCTTCAATATCGATTTTTTTGACCAAAGACCGCAAGTCTGGGTTGCGACACAATGTAGAGATGAATTGAGGCAGCTGTATTTCGTCGTATTTCGTGATTGCGATATATGAGTATAGATATGGCAGGGCAATCTGTCGGTAGCGCTTGGATGTGAGAGACAGCCTTGCCAGTGTTCTTGAAAACTGCGTGTGGTGTCCCGAGTCTCTCCATCCCTCAGGGCGTTCGCACTGCTCAATTGTGTCGCCATTGATCGTCTTCCTGTCCATATGGATCCAATAACATATTAGATGGATCAGCTCTGGCGGGAGGATGTCTAAAGAAGATTTGTCTACCGGCGTTGCTTCCGATTGCCTCATCGAAGGAAGTGACGGAAAGTATGCCACTGACATGGCCGGGTAAGAAAGTCGTGCCACAGACATGATTGTGTAAGAGAATCGCTGGTTTTAACAGATCAATCAGTGTTTCTGCCCGCGCAGGATGATAGTATGAATGGTGTTATGTATTGCCGCTTCTGGTTCTCCTCTTGCACGATATTGTATATGTATAGTCAACCAGAAAGTTTGTCATGTTTATGTTTGAGAGTTTGAGGCATTCCCCCGCAGCATTCAGCTGTGGCTTGTGTCGCCACTTGGGGGAAAGTAATGCCCGTAGAAGCGATAATGACGGCATCATCTTGCAATTGACAACCTTTCAGCTTTCTATTTGTTTAGGCGGATTCCGCGGAAATTGATGAAGAGGTACTTTGGCAGTCTCATGTGACACATTCGGGACCATGCGCGCATCTTCACTTGAGCTCCGGTTGTAGCGACAATCTGCGTATAAGCGAGAGCCGGCCTGCAGTATACTCGCGAGTGCCGACAGCCCATCAGTAACTCGTTAACTTTTATTTCTTTTTTTTTTTTTTTAGCTTCACTGATCCATGATACATCATTGTATTTTTAATTTCCCTATTTTCTGAATTAAAACAAGTAATGGGGCTTATTACTAGCGACATGAAAGACGAGTCGACTCGGCTTTGAACGCATCGCAGATTGCGTGACTCAGAGACAGAGTAAAATTGCAGTGATATTTTGATAGTGTGCATGGTTTAAATCTAATGACGAAACTCACGCAAATGTTAAAGACAATATCTGAATATTTGGCTGTCTAAACTACAGGCAGCTTGTACTTGAGCTACATAGAATTTGTTGGACTTGTAAAGTCAACAAAAAATAGGAAGATTTGAGCACTATAGCAACAGGTATGACTCTCGAAGCGTCGATTCTTTAGTAGTAGTATTTAATATTCTCAATTCACACCTATAATTCTATCTTTAAAACCACTTTATAGTAATATGCCATTAACGTAAAGAAATAGCCCTATGTGTAGCAACTAATGCACTTCGTCACGTATCCCAAGCTCCCGGTGAAGTATGTCTGAATGTTGCGAATCAGAACCCCCCAGAAGATCGCCCCATTACCATGATGATAAGTTCTTATAAGGGTCATCGGTTATAGAAGGTCTCGTAAGCAATAAAGCGAAGAATGCATCGTATGTAGTGTATATTTGTAGACGCCATAACTGAAATCAGACCTTCCTTAATCTCAACAAGCTTGGTGGCAATTGTATGTTGCTACTACTTCTACCAATGCGGCTAATCGTAATATGCTCAGTGATTTGAGATTTGGGTAGATGAATATCTCTAACCTACTCTCTGCACGTCGTATGGAGTTGAGGACAACGCAAATGCTACTGGAAAGGATCTACCGTGATTACAACCAGGCCTTGAGAGACTACTTTAAGAGACGGTAAAGAGGCTGCTGTGCTCTCTTACAAGACACTTAACCAACCCTAGCTCCATGAAAGCAGGTTGAAATAAAGGTGCCCACAGGTGTTATATACCGCGTAGGCTATTGCTTAGCTGTTCTGCCATTTCACTCCAAAGCTAATAAGCAACGTAAGACACAGACGCTGTTAAGCAGCTATAAGTGTCGCCGGCGATTATCTCGCTGGTAGTGTAGGTTTGCATTTGTTGTTGACGAACAAGCAGCTAGATTATAAGAGTATCTGACCCCCTGGTGCTTTCCTGTTTCGCAACAGCTCTTCAATGGTGGAAAGAAGGATCATCGACTCAAGAGATGAGCAAAAGCTTGAACGAATCATATATATACGTAGTCTACCTATATATACGATTGTGAAGAGATTGGCATCGGTTTTTTGTTTCCAGGCTTTTGACTATTGAGCAGTATTCTCTTAGCTGCTGATACTCTTTTATAATGTACTTTGCACATTGCATCTCCGCCAGTGATCTTTGATCTCATTAGTAATCTGATTGCGTGCTCCGTAGATATGGCTCTGAGAGTTGCTATTATTCATGGTTTGAAATCAACCTTGTCTTTGATTTACCCCTATATATGCAAAGCCTCATGAACGGCAAGTTATTAGACAATGACAAGACTAAAAACATTGAAGATTGTAGATCCATGCTAAAAATCCTTCTGTATGTACAACGCAAGCACTTGCTGTATGATTCACCAATGCGTAACCGCGCGAGCCTAATCGAGCAAGGATGCAGCGGTTACGGCGGCATCGAGAAGAATTGGCGCCAATTTATCAAGTTTAATCAATATTATGCAGGTGTGATGTATGTACAATTCTTCTGAAGCATCGAAGGCGCCGCATTAAACCCCCGTACTCTCTTCAAAGGTCATCTTCTGTCGCGTGAAAGCAGGCAAGACAGTATATCGGGTACTGAGTCTTCGCAGCATATCACCCAGACAACTATTCAGCCTAGAAAATCAGCATCATCACTAGCCTTGTCATTGACAGAGTTGAAGCTGCTTCTGGCAACATCGGAGAATAGGAGCCCATTTTTATCCCTCGGAGCAATGACCACATTCAGGGGCTTCGTGCTCGTATTACCTCTCACCGGCTCTCTATTAGAAGCAAGAATTCTCTCAGGCAAAAGCTTGTTACTTGTTTCGTCATCTCAATACAAGAGGGCTTAAGTTCGAAATGACTCATCTGACGGCCTTGATAGATCCTCGGCTTTGGATCTTCATCCTGCTAAGGCTAAAGCCTCGGCTGGTAGTTGTCGCATACCACCGGCACCCAGGGTATTGGAGAAGAAATTCTCCTCCAGGAATGAAGCCGACTTTAGGCGTATTTTCGGTGGCATCGCTGTCGCGTCTTTCGGCGTTGAATCCTGCCGATG
Organism: Trichoderma sp. CBMAI-0020; assembly: GCA_030708095.1. Lineage (NCBI taxonomy): Eukaryota > Fungi > Ascomycota > Sordariomycetes > Hypocreales > Hypocreaceae > Trichoderma > Trichoderma sp. CBMAI-0020. Next base: position 4,761,871 of record JAJNCI010000001.1, read on the forward strand.
GCGGCATTCAGCTCAGTGTCGCTAGACTCGCCACAAGTTTTCCTATTATGGCAACATACCATTACACAGAAGTTTCACGTAACGTTATCACGGCTTTTGTAATTGTCGCCCTAGAAATTGGCATGGAAGTGGCAGATGGTACACAACCTGGATAAACATCGAAGGCCTTTGAGGGCATCAGTCTCAACTATCCTCACTACCAGAATTCTGTTCTCTTAGATTCTCAGTATGAATGTAAAGGACATGCAAAGATATTAAGGCGTAAGGTAAAGTATCGAGCGAGCCGCTGAACAGCTTATTTCTATCTCTTCCGCAATGTACACGTCTATTCTATCTTTGACCGTAACTTAAGTGCTATGAAGTGTAACCAACTCGCCAAGACTTTAGGCTCTAGGACTTGGAAATGAAGGTTCTAGATAAGATGGAGCGAGAGATGATCAATTTTTGTCGCGCCCTTTGGCTTGTAAAGCACAGCCCCTCTGCTCTACACTGCATATACGGGTTAATAATGGACTTTAAAGTATCCGACACTAGCAGCAACAAATCTTTCAAATCTCTGACTATATTAGATTTCGTTAATCACATGTTTCTTTCTTGGTAAGAGCAGTCAGAGTTGATAGAGCTGAAAATTGAAAAATGAAAACGGTATTTCAGAATCGGATATCTTATGTTTCGGCCGTATAAATAGCGTTGTTAGCGTCGGAGATAGTTTGTAATAACTCCGGCCTCGGGCGAAGTATTCTCTTCCGTACGGGGTAAGAAAATAGCAAGACTGGAAAGTTAAATATCAGCGATGTTCTCCGTATGATAGAATCAATGGTCATTTGGCGCGCGGTTGATGACCTTTTGTTCCTAGAACTCTGAGCGATAGTAAGACATCGGTCCGGTGAGAAAACGTGATGAATCTGACAGGAGATTTTTTCTGCCGTGTTGTGGCATTTTACTTTGGAGGCGAGTAGGTAATGGAACTTCGGAACGGCATCTCGGCAGAACATTTATTGCATGTAAAATATGAGAATGACATATGATTAGATCTGATTATTATACGGAGATATAGAATACATCTAGCATGTGGGTCATGTTCTGTATAGCTTCATGAAGTTGGCCGACGCCAAACCAAGCTGAAAAATCCTCTTCAGTTGATTGGAGTGTCCGTTTCGCCATTACGTTTGCGAATGAGTTAAAGCAACTATTATGATGGTATTGTCGAGAGGAACAAGCGCTAGATGAGTACAAGCAACATTGCACATTGGAGGTTGAGTAGAGTGTTTTGGTAAGAGTAAAAGAGCACATCAACTAGGTGCCAGATTAGATATTTACGGCACTGGCATAGTAGGCTTATCTTATAAGCTTGTATATAGGCAAACCACTATCTTGTCCATATAGACACTACAATCTGCCTTGTCGAGTCTTTTGCAACCCACTCTTGATCAATCAGCCCAACATCGAGATAGTCTCAGCTCCTTCATCGCACTATGCTTCTATTATTAAGCTGCCAAAGCTGAACAGCACCACGGCCCACAGAACAAGCGTCTCATAGCGGACTTGGCGGTTTTTGCTGCCGCAACGAGCATAGTGTCGCAACAGATTTCCCCAATCATCTCGCCGGATGCCAGCCATCGGCGTTCGGCCTGGGCATCCGGTCCGTATCGACGGCTCCACTTCATGTCAACGCCCTTTGGCCATCACCAGCTAAAAGCGATGCGCTCGGCTTATGATTCTATCTTGAACAAGCAGAATCGGACTCTGTTGCTTGTATTGGGGCCCAATCCTGTGAGGTGAACAACCATGAAGGTTCGGAAGCTAACCGTGTGCCATACATGCAGAGCGAGGAAACTAGGGGTGAGTTTGCTTTCTCACGATGCTCTTTGATCATCTGTCATCTTACATCTTGCATCTCGGAAATATTGACTAAATCTGGTACTCCCAGTGTGATGGGAAACGCCCGTCATGCTCTCAGTGCACAGGAACGAAGATCAAGTGTGGAGGATACCAGTATGATCTTGTCTTTGTACCATCCTCGCTATCCATAGCGCCGTCGACAAAGTCCAAGGTGCGAAAAGATGGTAAAGCCGGAAAGAAGCGAGACGAGTGTACAAAGCACCAAAACCTAGTTTCCCCGGGCAGGCTCGACGAAATGACACAAGCAGCCCGGCCATTAGCGAGATCTGAGACGGCTGTAGTGTGGCCGTCGCTGGCCTGGCCTTTCCAGGATATCATCTCCCTAGTCGTGCAAAACTTTTCACCAGCCATGATCCCCAGCACCTCTGCTTTCTTGAACTGGGACGTGGATATTTTTCCTCGAGTCTGCGGAGCATGGATTGAGCTTCTGCCTCTCTTATCACTGACTCAGCGGTATGAAATGACCCTGTCTTCCTCCGTCAAGGCCCTGGGCGTATCCATCCTTTCTAGAGGCCGCAACGGAATAGCGCCCATCTCAGATGCTCTAGCTGCCCACTGCTCCGCATTGAACTCGCTCCATGGCAGCCTGCATAACATAGATACGTCCAATTCTGACGCCTTGGCGGTGGCCATCATGTGCCTAATGATCTCAGAAGTAAGTGCCGAACCCCTTTGGGCCTGGCGCACAGTGCCATTTGATGCCAAGATGCTGATTGAGACTTGGTTTAAATAGATGATATTGCCCACATCCATCTCTAGTGGCACCGCTCATGCCTCTGGCTTGAGCGATTTGATTCAGCTGCATAGTCCAGAAGCCTACTCGTCCGGGCCGTCCCATAGGGTGTTCGTTGGTCTTCGTCCCGCCATTGTAGGAGCCCATTTCTTCCATCTCTGCTATCGATTCAATTTATTGATGATTAACCATATTTCATAGATTATCCATGCAATTCGTAAAAAACAGCCCACATTTCTTGCTGCGCCCGAGTGGAGGACGAAGCCATTTCAATATGTCAAGGCAAACTCGTTCCACGCTCTTATGACGGAGGCGACTGCACTTCCTTCCATTCTAGTCGATATCGACGAATTGCAATACGACTCGCCCGGCTCAAATTCACCCTTTCTCGTGTTTCAGGCACTCAAAGACCTTCTCAACGCCTTGATTACTTGGAACATAACTTTCCAGAGCCTTGATAATAAGCCGTCATTCCGTATTCTCCACAAGGGCACAGAAAGACCATGCTTATGGTTCCCCGACATCACTTCAGCGAATTCAATGACGCACTACTGGGCTTTCTGGATAATGTGCGTCGTATATATCAGGAAGCTGAGAGATGCCTATCCTGAACTTCGAGACGACGACTTTTTAATTAACGGAGAGACTCCGGAGAGTCCCATGATTACAGAAATGGCGATTCAAATGTCAACTTGGATATTCCAAAGCATCGAGTACTTGGTGCAAGAAGAAATGAAGCTATTCGGAGCAATTTCCACAACACTACCAACCAGAATAGCCTACCAATTCCTCCGATTCAACCACTTTTACGACTACGAGTTGATATCCTGGTGCGAGGGATTGATTGCCGGTATCAGGAATAGAGGGTACGACTATATTGCTCAGTACATAGTAGATGACGACGGGGTATGAGATCTAGGGGTGAGAACCAATTCAATCCTTATTTTGCTACTGCTTTCGACTCGTCAATCAATGACATCCTAACATAGCTAGATGTGATCTTTTCCAACATCATACAGCAATAATCATGCTATTTCTGCTCAGATGATGACCTTGCGCTCGCCACGGGGAAGCCAAAAGACTTTCTCGCTGACACCCGCCTCATCAAAGGCCTGCGAAGCCGGACCCTTACCCTCAGTGAAGTGGCCCCATCCCTCAAAGTGCAGGGGCACGGCCTTCTCAACGTTGGCATCCTTGATAAGCTGTGCAGCTTGCTTTCCATCCATGGTAATCTCAAGAGGCTCAGACTGTCCTACTTCAATAGCAGCCTTGCCAAGATTGAGCAAGGCGAGGCTAATGTGGTAACCCTTGAGGCTGTTGGCAACATCTTGGTTGTAAATGGTGTCACCAGAGAAATAGATGGCGTTGGGAAGGCCATTAGTCGAGCCAAAGTCGGCAGAAGTGACGATGAAGCCGATACACTCGCCCTGTGGAGCATGTTCTGCCGGCGTGGCAATAATCTCAAAAGTCTTTCCGCCAGCGACGAGGGTGGCCTTGTCGCCGGGGTTAAGACCCGCGCAGGCAGCCTTGTCGCCGATCTGAACAGCGCCATCTTTGGTTGTGAAAACTTTCTTGCCTTCGAGGACCTTGCGACCAATCTCGTCGAGGTTGTCGGGATGATCCTCGTGGCTGAGAAGAACGGCATCGATGGGAGGAAGGTTTTCGGGCTTAACAGCGGGATCTTGAGAATTCTTGAGCACGACAACGGGGCGCACCCACTCTGAGCCGGAAGGGGAGAAGAATGGGTCGGTCAAGAAGGTGACATTGTCGATTTGGAGAAGAGCAGTGGCAGTACCAATGTAGGTGACGCTGACGGAGCCCTTGAAAGAAGACATTGTTGCTTGCTTCGATCCGGGAATTCTTGACTGACTATTGACTGATTGTTGGATGTGTGGGAGACTTATTTGTGTGCTTGATCCTGGAAAGTTCTGATTTTTTAGATTTGCAGGAGGAGATGGAGGTATTTATCGCCGTTCCTCAACAATTGTCGATGGGCTCAGCTCGGGAGACTTAGCTAACTGGAACAGGACCTTCTCAGCGATCATCATTCTGACAAACGTTTCATCACAAATACAAATCGCTGTTAATAATCGAATATTTCCAAATCTTTGCTCTGGTTACCTCGCTTAACTCGTCTTTGCGACTTTTCCTTGCTTTTTTACTCGACGTTCTCGAACAATTCAAGTATCATGGCTGACTTATACCAACTTCAAAAGTCTTGGCGGGTTTTGCTACCATAAGCGGTTAGCGGCCTTTTGTTCTTCCATGCATAGTTCCATCAGAGAGCAACGTATTGTACAGGTTGTGACGTTTGGGTTGAAATAAATTTCGATATTGTTCTTGTTGCTTTATTAATGCATTATTAATTGAATGTCAGCCACTTTTTGCGTGGGTAAAGCATGGAGGGGAGTATGGCTTATATGGTCTTTGGTAGCGAGGCACGGGTCGAGGCTACGAAGACATGTATAGATGTCGGCAGATGGAACTTGTGGTGGCCGACTCTAAATAACTCGGCTGACAGAAATAGGGTCAAAGTGGTTATTCATTAGATAAAACTACAATTAGAGCAACTTTTAGGTTTCTGATTTCTTCAGTTGCCACGGTCAAGACAACCAGTCTAATATCAAGATGGAATGAGCATGTATTGAGTATATTAGTTCAGCTGTACTCGTATGCTTATTGTGCACAAATCTTCATAAACCCCTTAAAGTCATTCATTGCCTATGAAGACTCACGTCTCCTCAGACTGCATATGAAGCTATGTGTGTAAAACAACTCCAACCATGACAGAAGTCTGCGGAGCTTCAGGCTCTCCTTCTTCGGCTATATCCATCTTCCACTTATGCATGGAGACGAGGCCGGGTTCGACAACAGAATATCCTTCCGTGATTTGTTCCACTAGGCTAATGTCGCGAATGATCAAAGGCGTCGGCGTCTTGGCATACACGGCAGACACCTGTCGAATTTCTTCTTCAGTCACAAAATTCGAGATTGTATGAGAAAAGCTAAGAAGACTGCCCGGAGCAAGATTGTCACGGAAGTCTTTGAGAATGGCGCGGTCGGTGTCCACGGAAAAGAAATGCAAAAGTCCCATCATGAGTACACCCACTGGCTTCGAAAAGTCAATCAGCTTTCGGGTTTGTGGGTGGTTTAAGATCGGCTCCAGCTCCAGAACTGATCCTTGTATAAATGCCGTTTTGGGATCTCCATTGAGCATCTGCTGACCAAAGGCAACAGCGACATCATCTATATCTACATAGACGACGCGAGCGTTTGGGTTCACCCTTTGGGCCACCTGATGCGTGTTATCTGCACTGGGCAATCCCGATCCCATATCGATGAATTGGTCGATGCCCTGAAAACACATGTACCGCACGGCACGGCGCAAAAAGTGACGAGCTTCCACAATAACTTCCATGGTCCTTGGGTATGCTTCTACGACGGCTGCAACAGCAGCCCTGTCTGCAGGATAGTTGTGTTTCCCGCCGAGATAGAAATCGTACTTGGCCCAAGTTAGACAAGAGAAGAAAAGTTGAAGTTTTTTATTGTGATGCATACCATACGGGCAACTGAGGGCCGTGATACATCAACGCCGCTGGGGGGTTGGGGATCCATGCTTGCTTGCGCCATATTGTAATAATTATTAATAACAAAGAAGCCTTCGGATTCTCTTCAGTTTTACAGCTTGAAAGATTACCGCTATTCAAGGGGATGATGAAAAACAAGTCGACAACAGCTTTCAAGTATAAGAGAATGGAAGACAGAGCGGGGAAGTTGTCTAACATAAGGGTGAATAGTAAATATAAGGGACGAGTACGGGGAGAATAAGGGTAAATGTAATAGTCATTTACTTGAAGCGAAACGCTCATTGTGGAAAGGATGGATTGGATGATCGTCTTACGCTTCTTGTAATATTTTAGGCCGTTTATGATCCGGTTATGGACAAGTGGATGCGTTTGATGGTGTTGCTTTTGGGCACTTGGTACATACTAAGGGTGCTAACTTGATGGATCCTTTTGTCACCATATTCCTTTTCAGGACATTGCTAAATCAAGAGATCCTTTATCATCATATTCCCAGAAAATTTATAATGGCGTAACAACGATGAGGTCACACGTAAAATGCGCAGATCCAATCGCCGTGGCTTTCCTATGATAGCTTGATGGCGCGCCCGTTTGTCACGACGATCCATAGCCTTCGTTCATTATACCAAAGCTTCAAGTCTCAACACGTCAGCCACGAGCTTCATCCGGTCTTTTGTAAAGCCGATGCCTCCGGATAATTGCCCATTATGTGGGGCTCTACTCATGAACAGTTTCCCTTTTTCCCTCTTTATATCTTTTTTGTCGCTCCTTTAGCTGTCCAAGCCGGGGCAGTTCTCGGATGTAATGCTGGTAACAGCGGTGTGTGGCGCAGGGGAAGTCCAGATCAGGTTGAATGAATCGTCAGGGTATTTAGGAGCTTTGTCAATGCCCATTGCATCGGCAATGTTGGTAAGCTCACTGTGCTCCCAGCTAAACGTTGTGTTAGTTCAAACCCATCATACTCGGAGAGTATCTTGAGCATCGACACTCACCAGATGAGGATGTTGCCTGAGCCGGTATAACCACTGACAAGGTCGGCGACACAGTCGGACTTGGTCTTGCCACAGCTTGTGTCAACAGTCAAGCCAAGGTCCTGGGCCAAAGGAGTGACCGTGTTAAGAGGACGAAGTCGGCTGTCACCTGAACTCAAATCTGTCAACACATTGGACGTCTAACAAGACATGGTACGATTCTGGTCTGGATGTCACTCACTCTTGGGCTTTTCGGCGATGATGTAGCCGATGTTGTACTGGGAACTGGCACCAAAGACGGTTCTCAGGCACTGAGCACGCTCCTGGCCCTGGGCGCTCAGGTTGGGGTCGTCATCATCACTGGGCTTCTCGCCATGTCGGATGAAGTAAACGGTCTGGGCGGAAGCCAGCGCGGCTCCGGCAAGGAGAACAAATGCGGCCTTCATTTTGACGTCTTTTCAGAGTCTTGCAAAGCTACTGCTGAATAGGAAGTGATCTGTGCGACTGAGGATGGGGATGGGCATAGTATTTATAAACCCAGCTCTCATCACACATGCCACAACGAGCGCCTTGTTTGTGGCTCCTCGTTTCTTCCCCTGGTTCAGCTTGCATAACACAGCTCTGGTTCCTTCTTGATCTAGGTGTTTCAGCCGGCAACTGGAGCTGGCCAGGGCGCTATCTCCTAATCGCGACCGATGCTCCGTAGGGCCAGCGAGAAGACAGGGAAGGGATCGACATTCATGCCCCCAAATTGCGAAGTGCATAGTAGCGCTGAAAGTGGCTTTCGAAACGTTGCTTGTAGATCACTTTGTTTCATGATCTAGCAGCTGCCCAGGTAAGAGATTCGAGCGCATAAGAGCCATTTATTGGTAGATACTTGACTAAACTTGAGCACACTTTCTCATCTCGGAATCTCAGATTCCTCACGACTTTGCATCAACATCGCCAAAGCGGCACAAGCGACTCAACCCCACGGCACATCCTTCCACTGTGGAGACCCCGGGCTGAGGCCCATCGGCTCGTCCCATCTGGCATTGCGGGAGCATTTAATTCCCGCTGCAGCGCCTAACACGGGGATGCTACGCTACATCTCATTGGAAGAAAGCTCAAGTCGTGGCAGCGGGCGAAGCATCTCGGTAGACGGTTTAGGAAAGACAGATTAGCTTGGATCTTATTTGCTGTCGTCTAACTCAGCAAGGATCGATATGCTTATTTTTGCGGTGTTTTCTGTCGTCTAACAAATTTTTGTTGGAAAGAAAGAGCAGTGGGTGGTGACGTTGACAAGATGTGGAATTATCGGCATCCTGGAAAAGGCGGCATCACTAACAAGAAGCGAGCAAACGGTTTGATGAGGCGGTGCAAACATGAACATCGAGTAGCTGCCCGATTGAGCATGATATGAAATTTTTGCAAATAGTGATAGAATTTTTTGGCACACGAGCAGTGTCCGAATGCACCCAAATTCGTTCAGTTGTGTGTAACACAATACTACCCAAAGTCTGATATTGCAACCTTGTTGCTGTCTTGGCAAAGTTGCTTGTGTATGACAATATCTACTCGGTTTCAGAAGAATGTGTTCATATGAAGTATTCAAAATTGGCTGAATCTTCAGGCGTAATGCATATTCGTTCGTTCTCTGTATTCCAATATTATATGTGAGAACCTTTCACTCTTTTAGCTTGTTAAACTCGGCCCTTGCACTTTCAGCAATTGCATCGTCAACCAGAACCTTTATCGCCAGCATTGCCATGCCCTTCCCGCTCTTCATTGCCACCTCGTGAGAATCATCTGTTCCTGCAGCGGCGGCGAACTCGCGGCTGTGCAGAGAGACACCCGGCGCTGTCTGGATGCCGAATCCACTGTGGATGCCAGGCACCACATGGGTGACATTGCCCATGTCGGTTGAGGCATTGAAGCTCTCGAGGAGCTTCATGTCAACCTTTTCACCAAGTACAGCCATCTCCTCGATGTATGTCTTGCACAGCACGGGATTGGACATGACGCTCTCGTACGTGTCCGTGCTATTCTCAAGTTAGAAGAGCATTCATGGACCAACATGCCAGACGAACTGACGAGAGGACTATTACTTACGGAATATAATTGACCTTGCAAGCAGTTGCCACAGCAGCTGCCTCCATGCAAGCCTTGACTCGCTCTACCAGAAGCGCTCCACGCTTCGTCGTAGGGGCCCGGACATACCAGTTCATGCGCGTGTAGTCAGTGATGACATTTGGCACAGTCCCGCCAACTTCAATCACGCCGTGGATCCTCTCGTCGGGGCGGATCTGCTGGCGCAAAAGCGACACGTTGTTGTACGCAGCAACGGCCGCATCAAGAGCGTTGACGCCGTTCCAGGGCTCGCCGGCCGCATGAGCTGTTACGCCGCGGAACTCGACGCGGAATTTGAAGCTGGCGATGAGATCCAATCCCGCAACACCAGAGACTTGGCTGCCCCCCGAGCCAATCATGCGGTGGATAGACATGGGATGGGCCATGATGGATGCGGCAATGTCTTGTGGAGGGTTGAAGGCCCCGGCGGTAATCAGTTTCGCCTTGCCGCCACCGCCCTCTTCGGCGGGTGTTCCCAGAATTCTCAGCCTGCCAGGAACGCCCAGTTTGGACAGGGCATGAGCGGCTCCAAGGAACGCGGCGATCGACGATGTGGCAATGAGATTGTGGCCGCAGCCGTGTCCGATGTCAGGCAACGCATCGTACTCGCAGCACACAACCACTTGGCGTCCGCCAGAGCCAATGGTGGCCTCGAAGCTGGTATCAAGACCCCAAGTCTTTCGCTTTACATCAAAGCCCTGCTTCTCCAAGAAGGATGTGATTGTGTCGTGTGCTTGGAACTCTTTGTAGGCAAGTTCGGGGTTATCATGGATTGCTCTGTTGACTTCGCGGAGTTGCGCGCTCACTTTGTCAAGGTGAGAATTGACGAGCTGCCGTGCTTGCTCGATGTCGACTTTGCTGCCCATGTTGAGTATGTTCTGTTAGCTTGGAAAACTGTTGGAGTTTGAATTATCAGAGCTGATATGAGTGTTTCTCAACAGATATATATCTTTTTCAAGTCTTCCTGGCATCGCTGTTTTCATCCTATCCAATACGTAAAAGTGGGAGCGTTCCATTGGCTAGTGCCATCTCGCCGACTTGATTGGCCTCCAACAGATCAATCTCCATTTCCTTGGCGACCATCGGCTGCTTGTTGGCGTCATGCGGGGTAGCCCCAAATCTCAGCAACTGTTAGGCCTTACTGTAGTGTAACTTCTACACATCAGTAGAGCGGGAGGCAAGGCGTACTACGAGCGGCTGAGGCGTACCGACGGTCGGCAACTCAGCCGTGGCGACGGCGCATCAGGATAGCATCTCGCAGGCCTCCCTTTCCTCAGGCGCCTTCTGGAGACTTAAGATGGGGCACATCGTAGGCCCACAAACGAGATTGATAATACAGTTCAGAAACAACCTCTCCCGGTTCATCAAGGAGTAGACATTTTGTTGCTTGAGTCAAGCGTCGTTGAGGGTCATCCATCTGACAAAACGGGCACTCGAGCTGTTCGAAATGGATCGTGCCAACTCCCCCCGGGGCCCTCGTCCAAAGTCCCGCCGCTCCAAAAATGGATGCTATACTTGTCGCATCAAAAAGGTCAAATGTGACGAAGTGCGGCCGCGATGTGAGCGATGCGTTCGTCTCAGACGGCTCTGTGACTACGAGCCCAAGATGAAGCACAATGACGTGTTGGCCATGCCTCGAGGCTATAGGCAAGCCCTTGAGAGCTCCAAGACATTGCCAACTTGGGCGCAACGTGCAGCATTGACTCGAGCCCTTGCTCTTCCAACACGGCTTCCAGAGTTTCCTAGTAGCGCGTGCTCGTTGGATCTCACTTCGGCCGATCATGAGGCGATCCGCTATTTCCGCACGACGTTTGCTAGGATCCAGCACACCAAGAATCCTGACTACTCACTCTTCTCCATAATATTCACACTCGCTGAAGATGAGCCGATGGTTATGCATGCCTTGTTGGCTCTCGGAGGCAATGAAATTGAGTTTCGGCGGAACAGCACCTCGGACGGCATTGCCAGCCTGACTCCTGCGACTGGGCAAGGGCGTCATAGCAAGTGGACTCCTGTTCAACACTATTCAGCTGCTTTGGGTCTTTTAGCCGATGTGATAGGGGCTGCAGACGACGGTCGGCAGTTGGAGTTGGACCCCATCTTTGCCGTGTTATACCTGATGCTTGTCTACGAGCAAAAGTATGGTGACGGGTCGTGCTCAGGGTTATCAAACCACCTGGCTGGAGCTTCTTTAATTGTGAAACATCGATGCCAGAACCTATCAGATCAAATATCCAAGCGTGGGTGGCAGGGGACCCCAGTATTAACTCGAACAAAGCAACTGCAAGGCCAAGATCGAGTAGATGAACCTGGTTTGTCGCTTTTTGTGATTCGGCTGCTCGTCTGGATTGCCCTTTGTGATGCAACAGCCGCTTCTTTTGGGATTGGTGGTCAATTCAACACTGAAATCAAGGTCATCATGGGGCCCGATGGCACTTCGTCCATTCCCGGGTTCGATGCTCTGCATAGATACTCGAATTCTTTATATCGTTCAATGTGGGGTGGCGCATATCCGCAGGTGGAACTGCTGGATGACGTGGAGAATCGAGACATCTTTGCGTTTCTCTGCGCCTGCATGCAGCTTCGCGCCATGATTGCTGGACTGGCCAACCTTGACGTGAATGAGCTTAGGCAGCGCGTACCCGCGATTGAAGCTGCGTTTGAACAGATTGACAAACGTTATGGGGAGCTACTTGAGGTGGCATCAAACATTTCTCTGTCTACAGACAGCTCGCATCGTCTAGTCGCTAATATTCGCGCCTTTGTTCCCCTTTATCATGCTTCCAAGCTGGAACTAATGCGTCTGATTCGGGAAAAGGGAATAGCTACCAGCACAGAAATCGCCCCAAAAGCACATATCAGCGCCATTATTGATTTGGCCATCCAAGCTGATAAGCATCAAGGTATTGAAGCTGTCATTCGAGTTGCTTGGCCGCTCTTTATAGTCGCTCTTGAGACAAACGACGAGGTTCATCAGCGCTGGGTTCTCGGTCGTTTTCAGATGATGAGCCGCTATAGCAAGAATTTAGAACGCGCACACCGATTCTTAAAAGAAGTCTTGCCGCAGAGGGGCTTTTCTGGTGATAGAATAGGAGTTGGTGAGAATCCTCGTCTCATGAACGGTGAGATATTCGTCATCTAGTGTGGCGTTTTGTCAAGTTTGGCCGGTGCAGGCTATGGGCAGCAAGCAAATCTGAGGATGAGATTTTGGCATGCTTTAAGAAAATGGAACTTTAACGACTTTTAACATGATCGGATAAGAGTATGCATCACGAAATGGCCGTTTTAGCCAATGAATACGCTTAGCAAGTAGCTTAATATTTGATTTCAGTGGCAACATTTAAGTTTCAATGGTCCCTCAGAGATCTAGCATCAAGTCGTTATCTGAATCCCCTCATACAGCTTCTTTAGCGTCCTCTTAGCCTTCTCCTGTTGTCAAGGTTGGAATGTTGACTTGCGATTCCGGACATGGGGAGATCCAAATATCGCTTTAGCTCCAATTAGCCCACGTCTAGTACGCGAGCTATCAAGCGAGAAACGAGATACCCCATTATCCTTTTCCAAAATGGAGTCGCCATGATTAATTTTCAATGTTGTGAATCTGTCACTTGGAACAGCATCAAACTCCTTGGTCAATCGTCATGAATTGCAATGAGCTCCAAGAAAGCTCCACTGGAGAGCGATACATGATCAAGCGGCCCAAGGCACTGCAGTGGTTTCATAATGGGCGGCTCGTGAAAGAAAGCGATGAGGAGCGACAAGCAGGTCGTTTTGAGCTGTTCCTCGATTTACTGTGTTAGTAGTGACAACCTTGCACAAAATAAGAAGATGTGTTGCTGACAGAGACATCACTCAGACGTTGCCATTGTCGCGAATTTCAGCGACGACCTCGCCGAAAATCCAGATGGGAAGCATCTCGCCAAATACATTCTCATCTTTGCGCCTGCGTGGCATATTTGGGTCGACCTCCGCGAGATCATGAACTCGTACTACACCGATGACCTCCTCCAGCGGCTCATCATCTTATGGGTCATGGCGCTCTTAGTTCTATACGCGAACAACGCTCGCCTCGTTGACGAAGATCTGTCGGCGATGCAAACCACTGCTGGCGCCTACGTCGTTGCCCGATTCACCACCATGTGCGCGTTTCTTGTATGTTCTTTCGCCAGCTATCAGCATCGCGCGCAGGCTCGCATTTTGGCCTTGTTCATGTTCATTGGCCTGTTTATTACTATTCCGCTCTTCTTTGAACAAGTCAGTATCGAGGCCAAGATCGCCGTCGTCGCTGTCATCATCTTCTATCAGGAGCTTACCTGGTCACTCACTCTAAGCCCATGGATCAAGCGCAAGTTGAAGCTTACATACAGCACGGCAGTTGATATTGCTCACGAAATCGACCGCATGGCTGCATTCTTCATCATCATTCTCGGCGAGTTTGTATACAGCGTAATTGTTGGAGACCCAGCTGGGGTGGGCTTGACACAGGGCTATGCCAAAGCTGCGTTTACGCTCATCATTGCCTTTTGTCTCAATTGGATATACGTCAGCGGCGATGGAAGTTTGGAGGCCACACATCCGATTCGGCGGTCTGCTTGGACGGCGTTTGGTTTCTTTCTGCTTCATTTGCCGTTGTCCGCGTCGTTCCTTATTGGCGGCCACATTGCCGCCATCAGTACACGGCTGGATGAGTTTGAAGACGGGCAGCGATGGCTATTAGGAGGAGGTCTAGGCGTTGGCATGTTCTGTCTCTGGATCTACGGCATGTTGTATCGTACGCACGATGAAGATTGTCTGATTATGTCAAAGACACCTCGGATCGGCATGCGTCTCGTCGTTGCCATTATTCTGCTTGCATTACCCGCAACGAATGCTGGCTTGTCCACGACGGATTTCATGGCAATCGTCATGTCGCTGTTTGCGTTTTTGGTCATTTGGGAGACCGTGGGAGGGCTGCTCAAAGGCGCTCAGGTTTTTGAACCCTGGTCTGATCGAAATCCGCCTATAAGAGACGGCGAGGACAGCGAGGAGAATATGTGAGGCGTAATGGTGGCGATCAGTTAATTGGATCACAGAAGCATATAATTCTTCTTTTCATAGTGCTTCTATTGGTTACTTGATTTATCCATTATTATGTGCATCTTTGCATGCATACATGTCTGTATCCTCAACTCTGTAGGCCTCCCGCATGGCACAGATAAGCGCCACTGTACGCCACATGCAGCTGTAGCCAATTGCACGGCCCAAACCAAGGCCTGCAGGATCAAATGTGAGACCGACGTTGCTGCAAAATGGTTTCTCTTCTCGCATGTTGCATTTCAAAGTTAATTGTAATTGGTCCTCGAGATATGACCGCCTAAGCTCCGCACTTACATGCATTACTTGGGCAGCTTTTCGGGCTTCTCCATTTTGTCAACTTCGATTGTGCTTCAAATTAAGCGGTCCGTACAAGGCTTGGTCACTCTTGTGTTCCATTTCTTTAACATTTCTCGGAAAGAGGCAAACAAAGTCATGTCTTCTATTTCTCGCATGCGAGGCGGCCTAGTAAATGCCCAACGGGAGGCGTCCAGGCATGCTAATGCAATTCACCGGCCCGGTGAAGAAGCTCGCGGCATTCATCCTCGCTCCGAAACTTCAATAACTTGCCCCAAAGATGCTTCTATCCAAGCCGCTTCTTCAAATATTGACAATATGAATGGGGCGCAAGAACCTGCTGCTCAGGGCTCCGCTGATGGCGCTGAGTCCATGGCTCAACGAGTGAGTACACGAAACGCTATCCGCGAATTTCTAAGAACATGACATCTTTTTAACACTGTCATCAAATAGCTTTTCAAAGCCGCCCAAGAAAATCCCATGCTGGCCGCGGCCACTGTAGTCACTGGAGCAGGAGTTGCCGTCATTGCTGCTCCCGCTCTTATTACTGCTCCAATCATGGGGGTAGCTGGAATGGTGGGATTTACGCCGGCAGGAGTAGCTGGAGGTAAGAAAAGCGCCAATTTCCCCTGTCATATTAGTCTCCATACATGGTGAAGCGCATCTTCTCACTATTGACTGTATTGTAGCCTCTCTTGCATCGGCACTACAAGCAAGCATTGGCAATGTGGCTGCCGGCAGTCTTTTCGCCACGATGCAAAGCGCTGCAGCTGGAGGATACGGCGTAGCGGCTTTGGCAGGCACTGCTCAGGCTATTGGAGGAGCCGTTGCCGGCGCTGGAAGCATTGGCACAGCTTGGACTTGGTTGAGAGGCAAGCCGTAATAAGAGTCATCAAAGGGAGAATCGTCAAAAGCAGAGCCACCAAACGCGGAGTCGTCAAGAGCAGAATTATCAAAGCAGTAGGACGTACTGGAGAACAGGTTTGGGGGATTTAAAAAAGCAGCTTTCACAGTCAGTAGCTCTCTCAATGCCAGATGAACAAATATCATTTGATCTCGCCAAGCCGGCATTGCAACTTTGCGTTGAGGTAGACGGAAACGTAGCAGCAGAACAACTTCATGAAACTGGAAACCATACGTTTGCTAATTACCATTACTTCTTTAATTCTGTTTCTGAGCAAATGCTGCGCCCAGGGGCTCCGCATACAACATGAATGCTGACCCCTCAATAGGAAGACCCCTTGCATACTGAATGTATACTGCCACTTTGTAGGCCTCCCATATTCGTTATGTGCATCAATCTGTGCATGTACTTAGGCGGGTGCGGCCAACTGTACAGCAGCAGAGAAACGGGCAGAGGGCAGCGGAGAAAATATATTTCCCTTACCGTATACTGTTTATCTACATCCAATCTCTAGCTGCATGCACCTTGGCGTTTCATTGGGTGGTGCTACCCAAACATCAAATGGTACCTAGCCTGTAAGCTCCCAAAGCCCAAAGCTTGATTCTCTTTCTCTTTGATCCCTTCCGCAAGATAATTTCATCGGGGAACTAGTTGACATCTTCTGTTCCCAACGGAAAGAAAAAAGGTGACCCATGTCCTTTTTCAATCAACTCGGCCAGGGTTTGGCTATTGTCCAGCAAGAAGCCGCCAAACACATCAACCCAGAAAACATCAACCGAGCGGCCGAGGAGATTCGGAAGCACGTCGATTATGCTGCACAGCAAATACACCAAGCATGTGCTGTTGTTTTCCAGATCTGCCTAGAATTTAGCTAACAAAAACCACCACCAGCATGCCACTCCAGAGAATATCAACCGAGTGGGCGAAGAAGTGCAGAAAGCCTTAAATGACGCGGTGCGAGTTGTAGGCGAAGCGGCAGAAAAGGCGCGACCTCATATTGAAGAAGTCCTTATCAATGTCAAAGATACAGCAAACCACGTTGAAGATTGGGTCAAAGACGAAGATAATTTTGAAGCCATCAAGAATGGTGCTAAAGCCGCAGCTCAAGGGGTAGGTGATAGACTGACTTTATGGTGCATGGTCATGAAGCACCTACTAATGCCGATGTAGACTGCCAATTTCGCAAAGGAGAACCCCGGGCTTATCGTTGGAGCACTCATGATGTTTTCTCCCGGAATTGTTACAGCTCCTTTCATGGGCATAGCCGGAGTGCTGGGCTTTACTCCAGCAGGCATTGCCGCCAGTAAGCACACTCTTTTTACCACCTCCCTTTATGTACTGACAATAATCATCACATTACAGAGTCGATTGCGTCAGGAGCCCAGTCAGCTGTTGGGAACGTCGTTGCCAAGAGTGCTTTTGCTACTGTGCAGAGCGCCGCAACGGGAGGATATGGCTCGACTGTGCTCGCTGGCATAGTTCGAGTCGCAGGAGGAGCTGTAGCTGGCGCCGATGGGATAGGACGCGGGCTGATCAATCGGTTCGGAGGCGGCCGTCAAGATCCTCCGCCATGTCGGGATGAGAATTGAAGCCTACATGAGGGGCCAGCCCCAACCTTTTGGCTTGATGAGTTGATACATGTATTCGATGTATATATCCGTGCCCAAAGGATCAGAAACCAGATCACGGCCCGTGCCGTTTTGGGCAATGGACCACATGCAGTCTGTACCTTTAAAAATGGAACTTCATGCTGCTAATTTAGAGACTCTGCGGAGAACTGGGGGACGCTCCGCCACCGCGTGATTAGCGTTTAGTTCATCTTGTCGACCCGCCGCTCGTGTGCCCTGCCAACAATCGTGAGGGCGTGAGCAAGCGCTGACTGACTAAGGCGAGATGGTTGTTCCTATTCTGGACAAATGGAATCTCCGTCGCAATTCTAGCGAGAACAAATTGCGAGCAGTTTCCACTGCCTCCCTTGTATGCGCCGATCCAACCATCTGGAAATCTTCAACAGAGGCCTGGTCGTAGCTGGATGTGACTGCGACAATGGAGAAACCCGCAGATACAAGGAACACAGCCGACACAACAGCTGCGGCTGCCGTCGCCAAACATTCAGACGAAACGTCGCCATCACCCACCTCGACGCCGGCAAAGAAGCCTCGCATCGGGTCCTCTCCTCGTGCCGAGTCTTCCCCTGCTGAAGTAGCAGCGTCGTCGGGCTCGGCGCCCTTTGCCGCAGATTTGCATCCCGATCAGACCATCGAAGCCGACGATGCGGCCAGCGATGCCGGCTACGAGAGCGATTCAGCGTCGCGAGCCTCGACATCAATCTGCAGCACTGTACGCGACTACGAATTCGAGAATAACAGGCGCTATCACCGGTTTCAAGAGGGGCGATACCAGTTCCCCAACGACGAGCCGGAGCAGGAGAGAGAGGACATGAAGCACGCAATGATTGTGCATCTTTGTCAGGGGAAGCTTCACTATGCGCCGCTGGACAACCCGCAGAAGATTTTGGATGTTGGGACAGGAACAGGCATCTGGGCTATTGACAGTAAGAAACTCTCGTTGATTTTGGCGCTCTCTTTGCGCAAGCAGCTGTTGCTTCCTTTTCTCGCTTCAGAGCCTGGCAAGAGAGAGCATGGTATGACCAGTAATAAGTAACCATGCGATTCCTTCTAGTGGGAGACGAATACCCGGAAGCAGAGATTCAAGGCATTGACCTGAGCCCAATCCAGCCGCAATGGGTGCCGCCGAATGTTTCCTTCATGGTTGATGATGCCGAGGCAGAGTGGTTGATTGCGCCAGAGTCTCTAGACTATATTCACATACGACATATGACATCTTCAATACGGGACTGGCCTACATTATTATCGCGAGCATATCGGTAAGTCATTGTTGGATTTCGCCTCATCAAAAATACCATATTGGTAACACGACACTAATTTTTTTAATCAACAGAGCCTTGAAGCCTGGTGGATGGATCGAGCTGCAAGAACTAAAATTCCAAGTCAAGTGCGACGACGGAACGTTGCGCGAAGGCAACATGATTCAGAATTTCTACGAGACAATGGAGAGCGCGCTCGTCCATTTCAACGTCGATCTGCTAGCTATGCGACACAACAAGAAGAACGTCACCGAGGCGGGCTTTATCGACGTCACCGAGATACCCTTCAAGATCCCGATCGGCACCTGGCCGAAAGACCCCCGGCTGAAGATGGTTGGGCTCTACAACAGGAGCATGATTCATGATGCGCTGTATGGAGTTGCCGTGAGGCCTTTTACGCGGGGGCTTAAGTGGACACTGGAGGAGCTGGAAGTCTATCTAGTGGATGTCCGCAAGGAACTAACAGACGGCAGTCAGCATGGCTACATGCCATTTACTATTGTCATAGGGCAGAAACCCAGTTGAAGACAATGAAGGCGATTTTTTCACGATACTCGGGACAAGAATAAAGACACAACAAAGACACAACCCAAGCAGCATACGCTTACGTACATACAAGATTAGAAGTTAATAATATAATAGGTAGACCGCGCTCTTTTATCTGGTGCGATCAGAAGTTCCCCGCGTCTGCGGAGCTGAGGATTCCGATTACTATAGGCGAATAGGCAACAGAGAGCCTAGATCGATCCATCCATCCGCTCGTGGCCTCAGCCCATGTTCTCCCTACAGCACCCTGTTGCAGAAGAAAAGGGAGGGGTGGAGACATCCAGATGCGATGCAATGCAAATGGAGGCGGATTTAATCCCTCGACTCAATCGAGAAAAGTTCAGCTCTCACCCCATCAGCCAGCCTCGCTTCGACGCACAGGTCCAATTTGAACAATGGCATCTCCATCCGTCCAGCGGATGACGCTTCTCTCGCAGGAGATTGCCGCCAAGACGAAGATCATCACCGACCACCTTACTGCAAAGGGTCTGGATGCTGCATCATTTGATGTGAATGGGCTTGCCGAGTTTCCCATTTCTCAGGACGACGAGGAGCCGTACAAGGCTCGATTGGAGCTTATTTCCCTGACTAAGGAGCTCCATGATATTGCTTTGGGTCCTAAGGAAGGGTTGAGATACTTGGCGTGGGATGTAAGTATACAAAAGTGCTCATTGGCTACTCAGTAGCAACTTAACTTCTTCTCACATACAACAGTTGAGCTAACATCCCATCTCAACGAGCATAGTGTGTAAACACCCTCTCTCTCCAATCAATATGGGAGTTCAAAATCGCCGACGCCGTCCCCCTCGCCGGCAAAATCTCCTACGAGGACCTCGCCTCAAAAATCAAAGACTTGAACAACGGTCTTCAACTCTCAGTCCTTGATCTCCGCCGCCTCGTCCGCCACGCCATCACCAACCGCATCTTCGCAGAGCCCGAAAAGGGCTTCGTGGCGCACTCCCGCACCTCGCGCCTCATTCGCGAAGATGCGCCCCTGCGGAGCTGGGTTGGCTTCATGTGCAACGACCTGTGGCTGCCGGTGGCTCATGTCATCCCGGCAATGAAGAAGTGGCCGGCGAGCGAGGAGTCGACCGAGACTGGGGTGAATCTCGCGTATGGGCAGCATCTCCCGTGGTTTGACTTTATTCAGCAGGACCAGGTGTTTTCCAAGAGATATAATCTGGCCATGCAGGCTCATGGTAGTGGAGAAGGGTATTCCATGGAGACTGTGATTAAGGGATATCCCTGGGAGAAGCTTCCCCAAGACGGCACAGTCGTCGATGTAAGTCCAAGGCTGGGCACCTACAAAAGAAACAATCACTGACTTACACACTACCACTAGATGGGCGGCAACCAAGGCTACATCTCCTTCGCCCTCGCCCAAACCTTCCCCAACCTCTCCTTCATCGTCCAAGACACGGCCGGCATGCGCACGCCCGAAACCATCGGCAGTGTCCCCACAGACCTCCAGTCCAGAGTCCAGCTCACGACGCACGACTTCTTCACCCCGCAGCCCGTCGTCGCCGCCGCTTACTTCTTCCGCATGATCTTCCACGGCTTCTCTGACAAATACTGCCTGCAGATTCTCAGAGCGCTCATCCCTTCGCTTAGGCGGGGCGCAAAGGTTATTATCAACGACGGGGCCCTTCCGGAGCCGGGCACGGCGGGGTACATTGAGGATAGGACAATGAGAACGCTGGATCTGTTTATGCAAGTCACGGTGAATGCGAGGGAGAGGGAGCCGGATGACTGGAGGGAGCTGTTTAGACGAGCTGATGAGCGGTTCCGGTTTAACGGTATATGGCAGCCAGAGAAGTCGAGGATGTGGTTTATCGAGGCCGAGTGGATTGGAGAGTAGCGGAAATTGATGTCAAGAATGAGCGTATGAAAGCCATTGGCGTATAGTTGATACGATTTTAGGATTCATAATACGGACATAACGGAGGTGACTGCTGCCACAATGCGGCTGTAAGATTGGCTAGACGAGCAGACTATGCATATATCTACCCCATTGTCCAAATATAAATGACGAAAGCTTACACCTCACGCTGCGGCTAATGCATCTCCATCTTATCGAATCTGGTGGCCACGTCGATCTGCTTACACTGCTCCGCCATTTCCGCGCTCCACCATTTCTCGGCTATTGTCACAAGTAGTTTCACTCGAAGAACGATATGATGAAAACAATAATAGTAATGATGCCCGATGAGGGAATTGTGTATAATTTAGTAGCGTCTGCCGTGTAGCTCGTTTATGCTCATTACACATCCAACAAGTCTTCATTCCCGTGTACCCATGATGTAAAAATGAAAGTAAAAATCAAATCCCAATGCAATTCCCGCCATATCCAATGATGCGATGCAATTCAATGATGGTCAAACAGGCCTAAGCCCAATTTTTTTTGATTCTCGAGCGGACAAATTCCATGACTTAAAGACCGCAGTTTTTCACAGCGACCTGAGAGGCGGTGGCGTCAACACGTCCGTATTGAACGGCGTTACCGTTGGTCAGGGCATTCATGGCGTCGAGTCCAATGTTGAAGCCAGCAGCGCTGTGGTCCACAGCCAAGACGTAGATGGTCTTGCCGCTGTAGGTGAGCTTCCAGCAGGTGCCGCAGTTGGGGGAGTTCCAGCCAGCGACGGCCTGGACACCACCAATGTATGGGAAGCGAGGGATCTGGCCCTGGGTTTGCCAGTGGTATCTGGTGATGAGGCCGTTGGCGCCGTCGGAGCAGGAGACGACAGTCAGGGAGCGAGAAGCATCATCGTAGCCGGTATCGTACGAGACTGTGTGGATGAGTCCATGTTAGTAAGATGGGAGCATCGAGTATATGTGACAGGTTTTCATACCGGTATCAGCAGAGACTGCGGCGGTGAAGAGAGCAAGCTTGAAGAGGTTGGAGAACTGCATCTTGACTGAATTGTTGAGTTGTTGAGGTATAGATATTATATATAGCTGAGTAGTGAAGCGAATGTGCTGAAGATGCTTGAGTAGTTGTTGTTGTGATGAAGGCTGAAGATGATGGTTCAGAGCAATTGGTCTCTTTGGCGAGGACGACTCTGGTCTTTATACTTCAGAGCAACTTGCCCGTCATGGCCGCTTTGGGACTTGCCCGTCGAAAAAAATTCAGTCGCCTCTTCCTTCTGCTCCGATGGATCGTGGTATCCATCAATCGCCAAGTCCTTCCACCTACTGCAATGCCAGTTAGCCAAGCCCCCTCTTATTTCCCCTTCGGAAGTATACTTACATATGACATGGTCAAAGAACCAGATACTACTAGTACTACAAGCAGTTAACCGGCAGGCAAAATGGGTAGCAATCGTTGTGACCAGTCAACTGCGCTCAGGCATCATCCGGCTCTTTGCTCGTGTCCGATCATCTGATGCCGATTCTGGTCCACAAATCCACAAATAGCAACACAACATCCCTGCCCTTTTGAGCCAGCTAGCAGCCTGACCCTCACAAGCGGCTCGTAACCTGTTTGTTGCGGTGGTCGAACGGTGGACAACAAGCCCTGAATAGATCCATCCACCGGGTTGATGCAGTCGTATGTGCGGCACGGGCCATTTGATGCTGTGTTTCTGTGTTGCTGGGCTGTGAGGCCATCTCCGATAGGTTGCGTTGCTGGACGTGCACGGAGTCGGTATCACGGAAATTCGAATTCGTAATGGCTTTACACCGAAAGAAGAGGGAAAAATAGGAGACGGGAATCCGTCTTTGCAATTAAGCTCGTATTTTTGCCTCTGCATTAGAGATGGCTGTCAGAGGCGTCCATCCGTTGCTCTTCTAGTCCTAGTGCATCTCGTCACTCAGTCGAGCCGCTCACTCTCAGTCCATCATGTCTCCTCTTCAGCCCTCAGAGATGCATTCTTACAGTCTAGTTCTTGTTGCTAGCAGCCCATCTTCTGCAAGCGACCCTACCGGACCATCGGGGGATTTCTTCCTCTTGACGACGGTCCTCCCAATCGCCCAAATCCTTCCCCGGACAGGGACCCTGGAGCATCGCCACAGCCGCAAGTAGCGCCTTTTGTGTCGATCCGGCTCGTATTGATGACGCAGTGTACCGGCCTTGTGATGCACCTGGTACGAGAAATGGGACGGTTGGTGGTTTGTCTAGACTACATGTGTCGGCAGCGTGCATTGCATGTACGAGTAGGATGTAGTTGAGGCCCAACGAATTGTAATACGAGATGACTGCAATTTTTATTTTATCCTTATTTTTCGTTTTATTATTTTTCTTTCCCGTTGATTCATGTGTTCTTCGAGAATTACATTCCTAGCCCAAGTCCTTCTGGATAATAACTCCCTACATACTAACACAACCGAGGCCTGGACTGCCACCGCGTGATGGAGCTGTGCCGGCATATACGAACCTCGGTGCATAAATACAGTAGAAACGACAAACAGGAAAATGCGGGCAAAATAGGCCAGCATCTACCCAGTGCCGGGCATCCACTCGATCTAACGCTTGTTGTAGGTCCGCTGCGGAGCAACGTCGAATAGCTTGGCTGGGTCGCCCAGAATTACTTCCCGGTAAGGCAATGCGTGGTGGTGCAACGCCGCTGCGGCCGACATTTTGACCCGGGGGGGCCGGTCCAGCTCGACAGCGCATCCATGTCCTTGGCTATGATTTAGGAGGATTTGGAGGATAGGGCTGGCGGGAGGTTGCTGGCAATGGAGCACACCGGAGTAGGTGACTTGGTGAATATTTGACGACGTAAGCCGAGAGGCGTCTGTCATAATTCAAGGTTATTTTCTTTGTACAGTGACAAGTGCGTCTCTGCTCGAATCTTGTTTCTCGATTTAAATATTGTATATGGTTAAATCATTGCAGTACGCTCAAGTGCCCCCTTGGTGAGCCCACTTACACGAAAGCATGCAAGCAGCTGACACAAACGCCATCTCACCATTTTACAGGATAGCTTGAGGATGGTAAGATGTGCTGGAAAGAAATTGTTCTTTCATTCTATACAATATCAAATAACTGGATATTGCAAATACCTAGGTACATGAGAAGCTCTATGAAGATTCACCCACCAGCACCGACATTCAGGGCCTCTGCAGCTTCATCGATGCATCACTAGCTGCAAATCGTCTACTGCAAAGGGAAACCGTTCTGTGACACACAAATAATAATGCACTCTGAAATCCCCGAGGCAACATGTCCAATAACGTCAAGCATTGAGTACAATGGTGATGATCTACCCTAAAGTTGGTGCGATGTGCTCTGAAAGCGGTGCCAACGTTTGCCTGGTGGTTGCAACCATCTTACGCTTTCTTACCGCAAACTCGCCATGCCAAGACTGATGCACTTTTTCCTTCATCGTATATTTAATTCCTAGCGATCTACCAAGCATTGCCATTTCCACGGCAAGGGTAAATACAAAGCTCAGTGAAGCCTGAGCGCGGAAGACGGATATGACTCTTTCACGAGCCAAGATGCATTCTTCTGTACATGCGATAAACCGCAGCTCACTTATCGACCCAACAGGCGAATGTGTGAATACAGTATTCAGGCACCTGCATGACTTAAATGATGTCTCAGCGTAAAATGTATCGCGATAGAATTGCGAATAAAGCTCTGGGGTGATGTTTCGGGATTCTCTCCCTACATGTACCTACCTGGCAGAGTCTGTTAGTAGTTCTACTAGTAGTAGATGCTCAGGTACTTGTATGTGCCCCGCCATCAAAAAGTGCACGCCGTTCTAGAGAGCTCCGGTTATCGGGCTGCCATGATAGGGCGTGACTACTTGCGCCAGCAAGCCAACAGACATTTTTTCGACTCTGCACTTTTCAACAAGACAGCACATCTTGGCCGGCCGGGTCAATTCGACACTTGCTTGGCGATTGAGACGCAGACGACGCATCTTACACTTCCTCTTGCCTCTGCCCCTCCAGCCTCAGAAAATCGCAATCGCAACGGGCCAAGACGGGCGAATACGAAGAAACGAACCACAATGGAGTCGTTCGTGATCAAGACGCCCTGCTCCAGCGCCAACATCGGGCCCGGCTTCGACGTCATTGGCCTTGCGCTCTCCGTGTATCTCGAGCTGCATGTCACGATTGATCGCTCCAAGACCAGGTCCGAACACCCTCTCAACTGCAGAGTGACGTACGAGGGCCAGGGTGAAGGCTCCGACGATATTAGCCTGGATCCGCAGAACAACCTCATCACCAGGGTTGCGCTCTACGTGCTGCGATGCCACGACCAGCGCAGCTTCCCGGTCGAGACGCACGTCCATATCAAGAATCCGATTCCGCTGGGGAGGGGGCTGGGAAGCTCGGGAGCCGCTGTGGTGGCCGGTGTCCAGCTGGGCAAGGAAGTTGGGAAGCTGCACCACTTGACCCAGGAGCGGCTGTTTGACTATTGCTTGATGATTGGTGCGTCTATTGGAGTTTTGTTTTGCTGCGTTGAGGAGAAAGCCTGGATTCTTGCACGGCCCCTGCGCTAACACACGATTTCTTGTTCGACTACAGAGAGACACCCGGACAATGTCGGCGCGGCCCTCTTTGGAGGATTTGTTGGAACGTACCTCATGCCATTGAAGCCCGAGGATGCCTCCCGAGTCGAAGTCCCGCTGAGTGAAGTGCTGCCCAACCCGGCGGGAGGCGTCGATACTGGCAAGAGGCCGCCGGAGCCTCCCAACGGCATCGGCCACCACATCAAATTCCCGTGGAACAAGGAGATCAAGGCCGTGGCCATCATTCCGGACTTTATCGTGCCCACCCACGACGCCCGAGCCGTCTTGCCACCAAACTACCAGCGCACCGATGTCGTAAGTAGAGCGATACGAGGCAATTACTGCTTCAATAACTGACTCTGTGGCTGCCTAGGTATTCAATCTGCAGCGAATAGCCCTGCTTCCCGTTGCCCTTGGCCAATCGCCACCGGATCCTGAACTCATCAACCTGGCTATGCAAGACAGAGTCCACCAGCCCTACCGCCAGACTCTCATTCCTGGTCTGAATGAGATTGTTCAATCCATGTCGCCAAAAACCACGCCCGGGTTCCTCGGCGTGTGCCTTTCCGGCGCGGGCCCCACCATCTTGGCCCTCGCCGTGTCCAATTTTGAGGACATTGCCAACCAGATTATCGCTACTTTGAGGAAACATAATGAAAAGAAGGATCTTGCCTGCCAGTGGCTAGTCTTGGAGCCTGCAGAGGGAACTCACGTTATTCGATCAAGTTAAAAACCAGGAGTATAGACTGTCTAGTGCAAACATTTTTAGAATTCAACTCCTCTTGGATGGTGATATCACCGGCGTTTTCGGATGCATAGTTGAAACAGGCCGCAAGGTAAGGAAAATTAAGATAGAATCCCATGTTATGATATGAAGATCTTTATCCACAGTGCTTGCTTATACTATTCAGCGTGTATTTCCCTAACAGTTACACTAGACATTTTTCTTCCAGCTTGCTGCCTGCTTCAGACTCCAGTCTCATAATCAGCCCGTCTTGATGCAAATCTTACTTAGACCACATTCTTAGGATCAACATAAAATGCCTTCATCACGCCCCCCACTGCCTTGTCCAAATCACCTCCCCAATTCTTTTTTCCTGCCTCAATCACGCGCTGGCGACTTTGCAAGAGCTCTTTAGCCACATCAGACCATTCCAATCGCGCCTTGGCAGGCTTGAAATCTGATAGTGACATATCTAGCTCAACGGGCACGAGTTTGCCCTGCTGCTTCACAATCCTTCCATCCACAATGACGGCCTCAATATCCGCGGTAGAAGAGTGCAAGACAATTGCTGCCACGGGGTCTTCTTCAGCAGCACAGATCATGCTGGGGCTAAGGCCATCAAAGATGACAATGTCGGCCAATTTGCCTTCTTCGAGAGATCCAAGCTGATCCTGCATGCCGATGGCTTTCGCGCCACCAATGGTACCGAGCCGAAAGACTTCTTGCACGGACAGGGAGAGATGCTTTGGCACTTTGCTTGTCTCTAGAATGGCGTGGTTTCGGATTCCTCGCTCAGCCTGCAAACCGAGCCTCATTTGATTCACGATGCTGGATCCGTTGTTGCTGTGGCAGTCGATGCCGAGAGAGCTGATGGCGCTGGTGTCGTCTCGGAAGCAGACCGGGTAGCCAAGACCCATCTGAATCTCGGTATCTGGCGTTGAAGAAATGGCGGCGTTTACATCGCTGAGCTTCTTTGCGTCCGAGTCCAAGAGCTGGTTCGCATGCGAGAGGATAATGTCTGGGCCGAGAACTCCGTGTCCCTCAAGTGCATCCACCGCCGAATTTTGGCCTCATCATTGTTAGCCAGTAAAAGCAATAAGTCTTTGAGAAAGCAAAGCTTACCAAAAATGGCATTACGCACGTAATGGGTGGTGATCACTTTTGCTCCAGCTTGACGAACCCGCTTATACAGATCAGCAACAACCTCCGTTGGGAGGAACAAGGCGTCAAATGCCAGCCCCACGTTGACTCGGCCATTGCCATAGGGGCCGGCCTTGATGAGCTCTTCAACTTGTTCGACTGCCCAGCTCGGTAAGAAGTCTGTATTCATCAGGAGCTCGGGCTCCCACTGTGTTACCTTGTTCATAGGCGCATAGCAAAAGTGGGAGCGTATTCCTGATGATACGGTTGCTGCAAGTGCATTTGTGCCTAATGTCTATTAGTCCATGGCAAAACAGAAAGTAGGATTGGCAACTTTACTGTGAGTTGGAGAATAGTTCATGTGGGCGTGGTCGACTATCGTCGTCGTTCCTGCGTCCAGCGCCTCGAGACATCCTCCTAGCTCGCCCCAGAAGATGTCTTCGGTGGTATAGTTGAACGACTGCATATTGCCAGTAGGCACATATTCCAACAGGCTGTGATCCGCATGCCGTCCCTTGAGCAGCGTCTGCCACACATGATGATGCGTATCGATGAATCCGGGCGATACAATCTTGCCGGTGCACTCAATCACTTGCGTCTTATCAGACGGGGCATCTATATGAGTCGCGATGCGAGCAATTTTGTTTCCCTCGATCAGCAGTGAGTGGCTTCGAAGCGGTACGATCGGTTTACCCCCGGCTGGGCCGGGCACCAAGATGGTAGCATTGCGCAAGAGGATAGATTGAGCTGACATGGCGAAGTGAGAATACTTGGGAAGCTTCACTTTGGCGAGTTGCAATGGCATCTGCTCATAAGAGGAAGCATGCAATTTATATTACCTCGCGGAGATGTTAATCTGTCTCTGCAAAGAGTTTTTCGGAGAAGATTTCTAAGCCGGAATTATGAAGTTGATCAAACTCCTTTAACACCGACTTGGTAACTCGACTTGGTACGCGTGAGCCGAGTTCGGGTTTGGAGTTTTGGGCCGCTAGAGGCACGATGTAAGGATGACATGTCTACACGGGCTAATAAACAGGCCGCACGTTGCTTGTTTCTTAAGAATACAGGAAATCCTTCGGGCTTTGTTTGCAATAAGGATATTGGCAGCAACAAAGTCCTATATTCAAAATAGTAAAGGCTCATCATTAGTTTTTGAGAACTTATAGCAACTATACAAATATAGCGCCTAGCGAGACTCAACAGCTGTGGTGGAGAGGGGGCACGTCAACACACTAGTTGAACTGCTTAACTAACGCTTACAACTGTTTAGTCACCAACTAACTCGCGCTGTGAAAAGAAAAGATGCAAGGAGGGATAAGAGTTGTAAATACAGCAAAGTCTAATAGTAATCATTGGATTGTCGGACCTTTTCAAGACAAAGTACAGAGACAGAGGACTAGGAAGTGGGATTCCGCTCGCAGGACAACATACATGTAGGCAAGCATCCCACTAAAGCGCCGTTATGTTAGTGCTCGCAGTAAGTCTTGCTCGGTTTCTCAGCCGAGGCCACCGGAGCTGAGGGACATAAGCTTAAATCTCCGGCGGCGATTTAGAAGTTGGTGATAATATCCGTTTGGGTGACTTATAAGGCTGGCTTGCACGTAGAAACAGAGAAGGGAAAGTAAAAGAATAAGAGCAATCATGGCCTCACAATCTACCCCAGAATCTGTTTTCGATCATGTTATACTTTTAATTCCTTACCCTCAACTTGTCTCACTGCCGCAATGGTTGTCATATGACTTTACTATTCTTGATGGAGGCGTGCATGAGGGTGGCATGACTGAGAACAAGATTGTTGTCTTTCAAGATGGCGTCTACCTGGAGCTTATTGCTTTTGTAGATGGCTTGAATCCCCAGCAGAAAGCCATGCACCCGTGGGGAAAGCAGCCTGATGGACGTATTATCCACTGGGCTCATACCATTCTGGGTCGCGAAGAGGAAGAGGGTTCAAATAATTCCGAGGAGAAATTCCGTGCTGTCCAAGCCAGAGTCCAAAATTCTCAAGTCGGAATTAAATACCTCGACCCAGAACCTGGATTTAGAACCATGGCAGATGGCTCAAAGAGGATATGGGCCAATACCATACCCAACTTTGACGACTACAAAGGCCCAATTCATATCAATCAACAGCCATTCTGGACTTTTGATCGGACTCCACGATCTCTCCGAGCTCCTCTCACGCCAGAGAATACGTCTCATCCGTCAGGCGTAGTTGGCGTCGCTGGGATTTCTCTCTTCATTAAAGATGAACAAGTCTTGGACAACATGGTTCCCTTTTACAACGCCATTTTCAACAAGCCCGGTGTTAAAGAGAGCCCATCTAGCAATGTCACTCGATATAAGTGGGAAGCTGCAGCGCCTGCTCATCCGGAATTTGGCCAAAGGCATTTCTTCCTCTACCAGAGTACCAAGGAAGCCTTTACGGAGGAAGAGATGGCGGAAGCAAATGGGGAGGTGCCTGATATCTTTATCAAGCTGTCTTTGTATGTTAAGGGAAAGACGGGCAGTGTTAAGGGAACGCTTGTAAAAGGAAGACTGATTACTTTTGAATTGGTTCCCGTTATATCTTTGTAGTATTTTAGTATAATCTGGGACTTATATAGCATAATTATAAACCAAAACATTTAAAAATAGAACAGCCCACCTATCATGGTAAATACTCATGCGTAACTATGTATATCAGGATTGCTTTTCCTTGCGTTTAATGAGCCACGTGCGGAAATCTTGCATTTCGCATGTAGTCTTGGCCAACTCAATCTCTTCATCCAGTGTCGGGTATCTTCCATTGACTCTCGCCTGGTGAACTCTCTCCGTATCTTTAATTCTGGACGCCAAGTTAGGAAAAAAGCATTGACTAGGATGTAAGTGACATGGACTTACACATGCTGCACGCCAGCGCTCAATTTGAGAGCTAGCCATGCCAAAATGGCTGGAACAGAAGGCATTGTTTTCCCCATGACCTCTTTATATGCTTTTTTGATCTCATCCATGGTATAGCTTCCGCCTGCCACAGTTACGGTCTTGTGGGTGTATCTCTCATGATTCTTGTGAGAGCAATTAGCAAAGCTCGTTGTGACTTGAAACATGGTCGAATTACCTGGATGATCCCCGCAGCGACTTTGCCAATATCTTCTGATGCCTGTATCTAATGTTAGTTATTTCATATGCCTTGGCTGACGACGAAGATCACGTACAACGAGTAACATCTCCGTTCCTTTTTGCAAGCCCTGTGAAAGGACGGGTACCGCCAGCGCTCCCATCCAGCCGTCAAAATTCTCCATGAAAAATCCAGGTTGTACAATACTATTTTATCATTCAGTCAACTCAATGCTTTGTAATGCGCAACTGTACTGACCTCCAACTGAGACCCTTTTCGCTCATGCTTTTGCAATACAACTCAATCTCTCGCTTTGCCAGACGAGATGCGTCAAATCCATTGGACTCATCCGGGCCTGGAGGAATTGTGCTTGAATAAACGAGCGCTTCAACTTTGAACTCAATTGCGAGATCCACAAGCGTCTATGCCAGTGACAATGAACCTTGATCAGTAACTTACAATGCTTCATGTGCGGGGTTGGATTACTTTGCCTTGTCTCTCTTCGTCCCCGCCATTGTTTCCAAGGCCTGGATAAGGAAGCACAATGAACATGCCGAATATTCCACCCTCAGCAGCTACCTCGGTGAAAATTTGTTTGAGTCTCTCCGCATCGCTGAGGTCGCCTTGTACCACTCTAATATCATTGCCATGGCTCTTTGCAGCGCCTAAAAGTCGAGCTGCTGCAGGCGACGCGGTATCCCGAGTTACAGCCCAAACGCGGTATGTTAGAGCAGTTGAGCCATTGGTATTCAAAGGATTCAGTAGCTCTTGTATGAATGCCCGTCCTTGCCTTCCAGTGGCCCCAGTCACAACCACGTTGCGAGTAGCCATTTTGCAAAGTCAAAGAAAATAAATCATGCGTGGACTGGTGGTGAGTGGATGGAGAAGTTATATATGTAAACACTAAGTACACGACTTCGCGTCAACTGTGATACCACCTCAAACACCTAGTGCTTACACACACTGAATAGTAAAGACTCGGAGCAATAGTTTCATCCGACAAAAAGAAAAAAAGAATGGTTTGGTTTCGTTCTATTTTTAACAAGCTTATTTACTTCTTAAGCAGTAATTCTAAGCCCATTGAGAGTATAGGTAATGAGGCTTAGCCAGAAACTAGGGCGGTCAGCAGACAATATCCCTCTTCCTACTGCAGAGTACATAGACAGGTACTGTGAGTCCTGCTTCATTGCAACATCTTATTCTTATTAATTGTCCGCCTACGCATGAGGTATTCATCTAACTACCAGGCGTACGATTGGCTGTATCGCTGCATTAAGATATAAGTCATGCATATTCCGTATAGAATAGCTGGTATCTCTCATCGCCGGTTCAGTTTCCTGATCTGAACTCACAATTGTCCAGGGGTTTGTACCAATGAGAACATTCTTCCCCCTGCTTTACCGAATCCTATGGACATGATAGACATGATGCCAACCATTCTTAATCTACTAAGCGGGGTACGGGCTCGGCTTTAGGAGTCTTTTTCTTCCTTCCCAACGACCGCATGAGATAAACCAAGATACGCCATTTGACGTGGAATGATTCACCTCGCAGAGTCAGAATGGCGACTTCGATAAAGCGCTACCGCCACCAAGATTACACGGTGGCATGGGTCTGTGCCCTCCCGCTGGAAATGGCTGCGGCTGCGGCAATGCTGGATGAGAGGCATCGCGACCTACCGGCCATACAGAATGATGACAACTCTTACATTCTAGGTAGAATTCATGCGCACAATGTGGTCATTGCTTACCTTCCTTCTGGTATTTACGGCACGACCTCCGCAACAACAGCAGCTGCACATATGAAACACTCTTTCAGTTCAATACGATTTTTTCTAATGGTCGGCATCGGGGGAGGGGTTCCCAGCAAAAAGAATGATATCCGGCTAGGAGATGTTGTAGTCAGTAAGCCGACGATGAATTTAGGAGGCGTTATTCAGTACGATTTCGGCAAAGCGCTGAGTGGAGGTCGTTTTGAACGTGTCGGAATACTGAATAAACCGCCGCCTGTTCTTTTATCAGCAATAGCTAAGCTGCAGGCAACGTATATGCTAAGCCCAGGGACACTGGCTTCCACAATCTCAGAAATAACAACAGCACGACCAGCCGAAACAAATATATTTGCATGTCCCGGTGAGGACCAAGACATATTGTTCGAGCGAGAATACAATCACCCCGGTTTGGAAGATACTTGCGGTAGCTGCGATACGAAAAGGCTTGTGCAGCGAACTCCCCGAAATAACCGTGGTCCTGTTATTCATTACGGCCTCATTGCGTCCGGCAATCAAGTGGTAAAAGACAGTCGTGTCAGAGACGAGCTGGCTCAGGAATACGATATCTTATGTTTCGAAATGGAAGCGGCTGGCTTAATGGACAATTTCCCTTGCTTGGTGATTCGAGGCATATGTGATTACTCGGACTCGCATAAAAATAAGCAATGGCAGAACTACGCAGCCGCGACAGCAGCTGGTTATGCCAAAGAGCTGTTATCAGCGGTTCATGACCACCAGATTACAGATACTCCGCCAGCAGAGTTGGATGGTGAGCACGCTATTGTTTCTGCTGATGTGAATATGTCTCTCTTCTAATAGCTTGTTTTACAGTGTCATTTTACGTTGGAAATGATCCATACCGAAAGCCTCCAATGGATGTGATATCGCACCGGCGCAGTGAGTAGGCTAGAATATCATCAAGGATAGAGTGCTAACCCAATATGCAGGTGATGAAGACTTGCTTGAAAAAATGTCGAATTATGAGCACAAAAAGATTCACTGGAAGCTTTCACAAAAACGACTTCATAACACTACTCAATGGTTTCTTGATCATCCAAGCTTCAAGGAATGGTTCATCGAAAAGAAAATCTCATGCTTGTGGTGTTCTGGAAAAAGTACGTCTTTTTTTTCTATCTTCTGTGTGTGCAAGACTAATGCGCGCGTTTGTATTAGTTGGATCTGGCAAGACCATGATAGCGTTAGTCAAGCAGACCGTTCTTCTTCTCATAACAGTCTAACAATAGACAGAACTGCGGTGGTCGATGCTGCTCGATCCCAAGTTTCCACTCTCAAGTCCCCAGTTGTCTTTTTCTACTGCGATTATGAGTATAATGATGAGCTGAATGCTTCATTCGTCATTTCTAGCTTCATCAAGCAAATATGCGCGTTCCAATATCAAATTTTTGGTTTTTTCCCGGAAGATGTTGCTCCAGACTTACGAAGGTTTTTTGGATCTGAGCGAATTCTACCAGACTTTGATGATCTGGAAAGTATCTTTTCACGGCTATGTCGCGTCGTACCTAATACGGTATATATTATTGATGGAATTGACGCTCTTCCGAAGAGCCATGCCATACACCTCTTGAGGATTGTTCAACACTTGTTCGATTCTCCCGACCTATCACAAAAGTCGCGCGTTTTGCTATTAAGCAGAGACCAAGTCCCCGGATATATCAATGTCGGTACTTTTATTCGCGGGATTCGCCAAATACCAATCTCAACAAATGCTATGCAAGACATTGAAAACTTTATCGAAACAAGTATCACTGAGAAAATGATGTATAGAAAGCTCACTGATGATGTCTCACTGTTACAGAGGATTAAGGAGATACTGCTTACTGAATCATCTAATATGTATGATGCCCAGCTTGCTATCTACATTGAGAACTGATGCCAATTAATAGATATAGGTTTCTTTGGGTATATCTCCAGCTGGAGATCTTGTGGGAAACTTGCCGTACTGATGCGGATATACGTCGCGCCTTGACTGCACTACCAAAAAATATTGAAGAAACATATAAGCGCTGCGTTTGCAGGATAGATTTCCAAGATGGCTGGGCACTAAAGGTACTCAAATGGGTCAGCTTTGCAAAGAGGCCCCTTCATATTGAGGAGCTGAGAGAAGCCGTCGCTATTCGATCTACAGACACAGAATGGGATGCCGATAATAAGCCACAAAGGGATTTTACTGTTGGCTGTTGTGCAAATCTCATTGTTTTGGATCCTATTGACAACTGTGTGCGCTTTGCACATTCTTCAGTGAAACAATACCTCGAGCAAGATGGGAAAAAGCCATTCGAAGAAAGGTCTGTTCCAGGATACTCAACAGAAGAAAGTGGTGATTTAGAATGTGGAGAGTATTGCATCACTTACTTGTCCTTTACGGACTTCAGTCTTCAGCTGAGCAAGATCTCGCCCACAAAGACAACAGTGGCCATTCCCTCGCCTTATCAAGTCGTGCAATCAATGTCTGGTACTGGATTACGCAAGCTCTTCCTTCGAAAGCCACAAATTAAAAACACCTCAATTTCTGTACCAGTACCCACGCCAGCAGCTCCAAACCGAACGCAGTACAGATTCCTGGATTATGCGATATCTAACTGGGCGCTTCATACAAAGAATATTCATCACGGATCATCGAGATGGGAGAACTTCATGCAGCTTGCGATGAATGTTAACGCAACGTGGAATGTTCATCCGTGGGTGTCTGGTGGCCGCTCGAAAGCCTCGCATCTGCACGGTCTCTTTGGATGGGCAGTAAAGGAACGCCACAGGCCCCTTTTGTCACTTGTATCAGAAGACTCAGTGGTACGTCTATTTTGCGACCTTCCTGTGGTTGATGAAGGCCTTCCCGCCATCCACATTGCATCAAAGCTTGGATACACGGACATTATTCAGGTTCTCTTGACCTTCTGCGACATCAATAGTATTGACAAAGACGGATGCACACCTCTACACCATGCAGCTAGTAAAGGCCATACCGACATTGTACGCTTATTTTTGCAAGAAAAACGCATAAAATGTGACGTTCATTCAACATCTCATTGCACGCCTCTCTGGCTAGCCGCGAGCCACGGACATCACGATGTTTTATCCCTTCTTATCGAAAAAGGAGCCAGTCTTGAGTCAGAAGATAGTCTTCACGTACGAACGCCTTTATGGTTCGCATTGGAGAATGAACACTATTTTACAGCAAATCTGCTTCTTGAAAGAGGAGCGCAGGTAGACTGGCTGGATACTAGCCGGCAAAGTCCTGAGACAATGGCTCTCGCAAAGCGGAGTTCATCACTGATACACATGCTAATCGATGATCTTATTGTATATACATCCGGAGAAGCTGCCCTGCTTCTTGAATTGATACAAGTGGCTATTGAAAGCGGAATGCTGGCGCTGGCGAAGCTATTTATTAGACGAAGTATTCACATGGTGTCTAACCACAAAATGCTTGCCTCAGTAGCTACTCCGAGCACCCAATTGGCGGTGGAGATGCTGCATGAAGAAATCAGACAACATAATCTCCATCAACTACTATTATTAACGCCCAAGCAAGGACATACAACAGCTGTGGAAATGTCTCTGACGGAAGGTGTGGATTCGAATGGTTCAGATACGGCTAGTGCAACCTCATTACACTAGATTGCTTGGTCTGGCGATACCACAATCATGGAACTTCTCTTGCAAGAAGGTGCAAAGGCGAATGCCAAAAAACAAAAGTATAGAGACACCGCTACAAGGAGCAGTTAAGAGTTACTAAGTAACAGCAATGAAGCTGCTACTTGACTATGACGCAGACATAAATTCTCAAGGTCATTTCTAGAGTATGCCATGACACGAGGCAGCTAGGCATGGCCAGAGAGCAGCAATAAAGCTACTGCTTAAGTGTGGCACAAAGATGAATTCTAAAGATCAAACCGATATAGAGCCATTAATTATGGCTAGGCGAGCAGGTGGTAGAGTATCAGTGAACCTATTCATCAAGAATGGTGCAGTGAGTGGGAACCATTCCTAACATTGCACTTGATGGCTCGACACGATTGAAAGGCAGAAACAGCATTCCGGCCCTGGAATAGTAGGAGTCTCCAAGTTCAATGTTGCGGGTATGTACAGCGAAAGAGGAAATACAAGCTTATCGGGGCAGATATAAGAGATGCAGTCTTCAATTTTATGTTAAATCGCTCCTTTCCGATCTTTCGCTATTCTTTCGGACAGTTAAAAGATTAAAAGTCTTGATTATGAGCTTCAAAGACCGCAATCGCAGACTATAGGTACATGGAGACATATTTGTTGGTATACCTAGCCTTGCAAAACGTGTTCACCTCTTGTGGACAAAGAAGCTCTTACTAACATAGACCAAGGTGATAAAGTCTTAAGCAAGGGTGAAAATTACTTATGAGAGAGAGAATGTTACATCCATAATACAATATGAGTGTATCAAAGTGATAGACCCATAGACGTCACAGGCAACTCTTCTCTCAAAGTAGATGGCATAGGCTAAAAATGTAAGTATATCGACTCGTACGTTATGTTCCCACAGGCTGATAGCTTGTTTTCATATACACGTGGATCACTAATAGTAGGGCCTACGTCTTACAGAGCATACTTATGGACAGCACGTGCCGGAGCCTGGTTCTTGGTATATATTTCTTCCAGGCGGTGGGCTTTTTGGGTGCGGCGGACTGTGGTGAGCCAACAAATAAAGCAATACCACGAGCCTTATTATT
Organism: Trichoderma sp. CBMAI-0020; assembly: GCA_030708095.1. NCBI lineage: Eukaryota > Fungi > Ascomycota > Sordariomycetes > Hypocreales > Hypocreaceae > Trichoderma > Trichoderma sp. CBMAI-0020. Next base: position 4,798,791 of record JAJNCI010000001.1, read on the forward strand.
ACTCATATCTTATGAATCCTTTCTTCAGTTTATTTTGCAGTTTGCTAGTAACTGAAAGTTTTGCAACTATCGAAAATCCGCAACTCCCACGTCTATATCAATCATGGCCCGCTCCTCATTCTACTTGGCAAACTACAACAATGATAGCCCATGGTAGCCGAATACATGTAATAGGGAGACTCGCCGTCATGTAGCTAAAAAGCCACGAGATAATGTCAAGCCTATGTCCCTCGGAGCCTATTATGCCGTCTTATTCTGCAAATCAAGCTTATTCGACAGCAGCTGCTACAATAGGAAGTAAAAGCGGAATCGCTTGCCAGATGCTCCACTTTCCCAGCATTAGCAAAAGACTCACAGCGAAACAAATAACTTGTTCGCTCTGGTAGTGTGAAAACAGTTAGTATGATCCTTTTGCTGCTAAATACAAGCGAATAAGGCTATCCAGGAGAGATTGGCAGACTAGTATGGCTCAAAAACGGATCATTTGCTGAATTTGTATGCAGATGCCCCCCCGAAATTACCGCCAAGCCGTCGCCTGGAAAGATATATAAAGCTGTGGCTCTCTTGCGTTTGGAGACATACTTTACAGAAAAATATCCAACCTTTTTACCAATAGCTACCATGAAGACTGCTGCTACAATCATCTGTCTGGTCCTTCCTCTTCTCGCCAGCGCGGCCCCAGGTCTCGAGAAGAGAGAGATGTGCAATGTCTTCAACAACGATGGCCCTGTGCACTGCCGAAGCAGTCCGTCTTTTGGCGCTAAATCGGTTACCACGATCGGTGACGGAGATGCGTGGGACTTTTCTTGTTATAAGTCAGGAGACTGTTATGAAGGAGTTTGGTATGTCTACAAAGCCAATCGCCAGGTCTGATCATCAGCTACTAACGGTAATTAGCTCCTGGGATTATATCCCGGGATTGAAGTGCTATATCAACGGATTCTATACTTCGGACCAATGCAACTCGAGTAATTCTACCTTCCTCCGAGTCCAGATGCAAGTATACTAACAGCATGTGTCATTGTCGCAGAAAATCTTCGCAAGTGTTGATCTGGGTACATATCCGGGATATGGCCATATCGAGCAAGAAAGGGTGCTACCAACTATTGCTGCAATTTTTGTGATTATCTTCTGCAATTCGTAGGTCATGTTCTTAGCTATCAGCGCGAAATAAGCATACTATGTATTCTTGTTACACAACGGCCAATCATGTTGGAAGACATGTAACTGATACTCAAATGAAAGGCAGTGCAATAATTTCCAAGAATTATGGTTTTCTCATGGAAGAGGAGGCGCAAATGCAGCTTATGGATACATAGTTGATAGGGTTATCACTGTTCATCCAACGGCTAGAGTTACTGCATATTACGACGTTTCCCGGGTAGCTTTAGAGTCACTCAGCTACGAGGTACCTGGAAATGCAAAGATATCTCAGCGATATTTGCAATCTGAAAATGATTGCTATGATGCCTTCAAGCTCTTGCCGCATAAGTGTAGGTTCGAGCCCCTCAATACTGAGTTGGGATGTGAAAGTGTGCTCCAGTAGAAACGAGTTCTATGCAAAGCACTAAGCCTGGGTCCGAAATTACGGGGCCGATGCTCCCCCGCGAACTCCGGCTCGGCATCAATGCGCTTGTTATTTAGAACATGTGATGATGCCATTTGAGGAGAGGATCTTGATACCAAGTCGACGTTGATTGAAGCGAGCACCAGACACATTACAGGCTATTATCGTTGAGAGTATCTAGGACTTAATATACATAAGTGCGTCTAGTGATGCATCGCATCTACATGAATGGGTTGCTTTGAAAAATAAAATGCATGTACAGGCTATAAAAGCTACAACCTGGCTCGCATATGTATATCGCTCCTAAATAGCGACACATGGCAGCCGCTGACTCGCCAGCCTTGAAAAGGAGGACTGCTGTGCTGGCAGCCTTTCATGCGTGTTATGCGAGCCTTCAGGCCACCTCTCAAGCCTCAGGGTATGGTTGTAAGGGGAGAAAAGGAGGCGTGACGCATAACGGGACGTTGGCCATGAGTGCCCAACGGATCTCCTCACGGATATGGCATGCTGTCTTATGCGATTTGCAGATTCCAATGACGGACCAGGTAGCTTGGAGATTCCGCCCCTCTTCTGCATCATCTCAGGCAGTAAGCGAGCGTTTATTGCAGCTGCAGTTTCACAAGTGTGAGCGGGTCCGCTCACGAGGCGGACCTGCAGGGAAGAAGCAGAGAACCAATACATGCCGATTATGTACATCGCCATTCATTCCCAACGCTTTGGGAGCTGGGGCTTGAGGCTCCAAGAGCAAGCCTAATCTTTCGAGTAAAGAAATTCGCTCATTGTTTACCATCTTCTCTCTTTGGATTCTCATTCTTATTCTTCATCCCAAGCTCCTCGTCACAGCAAAAGCTTATCCGACCCCAAAATCTTATCGTCCATGAGCCTCGGCTTGTGGCGTCCTCTGCTGACCGAGAAAAGAGACTAACGGGCGCCGAGCCGAGCGAAAGCCCGTCCAGCCAAAGAAACCCCTGCCTGCATTCAAAAAGACTCGGTTCCTGGATTTTCGTTCTAATCGATCGCCCTCCCGTTCCTTGTGCATGCGCCATCTGCCCGCATTCCAGCCACGCGCGCAGTGCATTCACGCCAGTTGTTGATCGAGACGCGCATTGTCTGACCTTGTCTGAGACTCTGTCGCGCGTGCAAAAGCTTGTGATACAGCTGCGTTGCTGAGCTTGGCTCCCTGCATCCCGCACCGCTTTTCGGCGCCTCGAGCTCTTCGCGAACCTGCTTCGCCAATCCGCGCCTCTGAGAGACGAATCCATAAAAGTCGAGAATGCGCGCACGGCCAAACGGACGGCCAAACGGACGGCCTCACGACCGAGCCATGTCGTCCACCAGGATCGGCGGGTTCGCCATGACGATTCCCATCATCTCCGTGGCCGTCGGATCGATGGGCTACGCCGCCTGGCGCATCAACTGGCCGGCCTTGGTGCAGTCCTTTCTGACGGGGCCGGGACGGACGTCGCGGCTGCTGCTGCTCTTCTTCATCATCTTCAACTGGAAGACGCTCCCGTTTGCGTGGACTGTATGTGAATCCGGCCATCTCATCCCTTGAATGACACTGATTTGCTCAACCCAACAGTATCGCATCATATACGCCATGCTCTACCACATGGTCTTCCGCAAATCACCAAAGCTCGGCCCCCGCGCGCTCTTCAAACCCATGATCTCCGAAACCAAAGCCCCTATTCTTGAAATCGACTACAACCTCCACAAATCCAACTCGACCTACTTTGCCGACCTCGACATATCGCGAACGCACCTCTGTGCCTATCTGCTGCGGCCAGCCATCCGCAGCATGTCCAACAACGCCAAGACAAGGCTTGTCAAAGATCCCCGAACCGGCGAGCCTGTCAAGGGCAACTTTGCCATTGCGCTGGGCTCCGTCATGTGCAGCTTCAAGCGCGAAATCTCCTCATTCCAGTCCTACGAGCTATGGAGTCGCGTCGCCACCTGGGACCGGAAGTGGCTTTACATCATCACATACTTTATGCCCAAGGGCGCTGCCAGACCAACCGAGTGGTTGGATCCACGATTCCGCCGCGTGAGGACGAGAGACCACAAGGACGCCACCAGTGGTTGGCAGAAGAAGATCCATGCCACAGCCATGAGCAAGTACGTCTTCAAGGTCGGCCGCCTTACTGTTCATCCCGCAACGGTGCTTTCCGACTCAGGCTTGCTGCCTCAGCGACCTGGTGGCTGGGTTAGTGGCCCCAATCAAGTTGGCGACGACACTGTCGATGTGAGCGACATCAACCTGGCTGACGATGGCGAGTGGGACTGGCGCCGTATTGAAGCCCAGCGCCGCGAAGGCATGAAGTTGGCAGCTCAGTTCAACGCCCTGGACGGACTCCACGATTCCTTTGACGGCGGCAACTACGGCGCCATTGCCAGATTCGGGCCCGGCTAATACGACGTCGATAACCTTGGCCTTGGCCTCGACCTCAACCTGCGACCCTTGTTTTACCCCCCCCCTTTTTCTACTTTTAATGTTTAGACCTTGATGCATGCTTGTGTCTTTTGGGGATAACTTGAAGGGAAAAAAAGATGCCTGATGATATGAAATGACACGATACACTAGACTAGAACTGCTGGTAGGCTGTTACTAGAACTTTGAAATGACAAGATACGTTTTTGCTTGGCTGCTTATAGATGCTAAGCTTTTTTTCTTATAACAGTCGCCCGTCTTTTGTACAATAGCATGTGCTGGGGAAATGCATGGCTCTTGTCGAAAGAGCATCTTTCCTATATTCCCTGTCCTGTCCTAGCCAAGTTCAAGGAAAACCCCATGGCGAAACCCCTTTTCGCTTTACAGAACCACCATGGCCACCAATACACCAACGGCAGCGTATGCGAACCCGAGCTCTCGTGAGAACCGTCCCGCGTCGGATTTGCTGGTTGCTGCTGATGCTGCTCCTGTGGTCGAAGTCGAATCACTTGTGGTGGTGTTTGGGATGAGACCGGCAGATTCGCAGAGTTGCACGACAGCTCCAGCAGCCTCTGTGTAACGAAGATAATGAAAAAGTGTTAGGAACGGAATTTTCAAACAACGATAAGACGCATTGGGCTACGAAAACAGAATTCGAAGAGAAGGGGCAACCATACGAGTCATTTCATCGAGCGTGCAGCCAGCCTTTGCCATGCACGGCGAGACAGTCTTTGTGAGGTCGTTGATCTTGGAGCATCCGCAGGCGAGGTCGCTAACAGCACAGCCATCATTCGTGACGCCGTCGATGATACAATTGAGCGAGCAAGGGGGAAGTTTGTCGACGAGGCTGGTGATGTTTGGGGCGGACGCAGCTGACACAGTCAGGGCTGCTGCGAAGAGGAGGATGAAGAGCTGGAACAGGCAGGCCATTCTTGATATCGGTGGCTTTCAACTGTTGAAAAGCAACATATGGAGAAAGGAGAGATTCGACAACACAAAGAGACGTGGATTGCCCTCGAGAGAAAAGACGTCGACTATTAGTATGGATTCCCAGAGCTACTACAACCACGACGGATGGAAGACACCGAGACCCATACATGTGCCGTACAGTACGAACCAAGGCTCTCGCTTCTCGCTTTCTCCCCCATACTTCCAGCCTGCACCCAATGTCGACGATGCGCGATGTCACCTCACCCCAACACAAACAAGGGGGGCACGAACTTCGATACTGCTACTCGTGCTAAGCAGCTCGTCCCCAAGCCTAAATGGACGAGATTTTTTAGCTCCAATGGACGTGTATATCACAGCCCCCTAGTCGAAGTCGACAAAGCAGGCTTAGCCCGCCAACAGCTTACTCGATAGCTTCTACTCTTTTATCCCGCGTATAGGTATAGGTATGCACGCATTTTACCCGCAGCAAGGAAGAGGGAAAAAAACAAGACAAACCAAACCGGGGGAATGGGAGTTGGTGAAACCCGCTACCTGATTCGGGGCTGGGCACCAGGAACAGGAGTCTGGTTGGACGGTGATGGTGGGACTGGCTACTGCTTGGGCTAGCTGGGGGGGGGGGGGGGGGGGGGGGGGGGGGTTTAATCGCAAGTTCAGTTGAGGGGGACAAGGCACCCGTGTATGTAGACCGCATGTGTGGCGTTTTTTCTTTCTTTGTGAATACTGGAAGGATTCTGCTTGGAGGGTGGGAAAGCAAGGCGATTCGCTGCAGGCTTTTCAAACGGTAGGGGGTGTTTTGAATGTTGAGGTGCTTGGGTTGGCTAAATATCAGCGTCGTATCATGTGTTGCCGAGTTTGAAATGAAGACAAGAAAAGAGAAGAAGCTGTCGGTTGGCTCGATTCATGATTCATTCGCTCGCTCACAGAGGGCGTAGTGCCTAACGAATGCGCGTACCCATCTCATCTGCTAATAACACAACACAACAGCATTAGTACACTCACTACCCTCGTCATGGCGAGTTAATCAAACCAAGAGGGAATAAACGGACTTTGTAGTCTGGCAAAAGCTGACCCGATCTGCAGCATGTAGCCTCTTCCGGCAAAGCTTCTGGCCGCCTCCTGTCACACTTAGCTGCTGCTCTAGTCAGGGCCAACGGCGCCAAGTTATGTAATTTCTTCAGTGCCCGTAGCGTCGGGTGAGTTTGGGATTTGATCACTGCTTCGTCGTCTTTTTTTGGCGGCCGTTGTTGCATGGTCGGTTGGACTGCATGCTAGCGTTGCAGAAAATGGCAGGGGAGCTTTCTGGAAAAGAAGTTTCTGCCTTGAGTTGGAGAGAATACGCGTGTTTATACGAAGTCATTCATACGAAGCAATACAGAGCTGACGGGAGTTAATTCGATTTCCCTTCAGCGAGCTGAATCCCAGGGTGTCAAGCTGGTACGCCCGCTATAGCACTTCAACAACCAGGGCATGGGAAGATTAGGCCAGACCGGGGTAAACTGGTTTTGGTGCTTTCAGTGCGGAGATCGGTGCCGACGGCATCGTTCCGGGCTCATTGTGGCATCGAGGCCTGTATGCGTTCTACGCCTATCGATTACGAGTTTGCCGGGGATAGTATGCAGGCAGAAGAGCATTTAGAACTGTAAACTCTAAGCCGCTTGGCCGAGCTGTAGTGGTCAGATGAATATACTATATAACCCATGATATAAACCCATCAAATGGTATTTTCCAGAAGCTCATCAGTTGACATGAAAATATTTTTATCCACAACGGCAAGGTTTTCTTGACTCGGTGCTTGACTCTATATTGGTCATCATCATATGAAGCTTCTGGCCATCTCCCACCATCAGGGCATCCCAAAGAAAGAAAAAACTTCCAACGAAGTTTCAGAATGTTAAAAAAGATGGAATACCGTCATGGTAGCGACGGGTCCCCCTTCGCATCAAGAATGGGCCCCATCGAGTAACCAAGCTTGCGCCAGGCAATCGCATAACTATCGACCTCGACAACAAATCCTCTGCACCCGATACCACAGCCGGCAGACATCACAACGTCCACCTACCATCCATCTCTAGTCGGCATCGCCACCCCGATCCCACAGCCTTCCGGCACGGACTCGTATCTTCATCCATAGGGGCCAGAGACGCAAGATTAGGGTTTGACAGTGCCTCGTGAGAAACGGATTTAGCAGCAGGCAGGGCAGATGCCGCAGCCGGGCCAAGGCGCGGAGGTCAGCCGCAGTGCTTCTATGGCGGCGCGTTTCCGCATGCTCCAGAAAGGAGACGTCCGGGGACTTTCTCCCAAAGCTGTGTTTGGAAGAGATGCTGCAGAGCAGAATCTCCGTGTGTAAGCTTCGAATGGCGATTTGTTGAGCAAAGGGGGATGAAGAGAAGAAGAAGAAGAAGAAGAGAAGAAATTTTGGTAGCTGCTCGAAGCTATGAATTTTTTTCTAGTAAATTTTAGTGGAGCCCCAACAGTGGGATCTATGCATCAATGCGCAATTATGCACTTATCAAACCGCTGCTGCAGCCTGCGAAGCGCACCAGCCAATCCGAACGTCGCGTTGAGAAATGCTGGGTCGCTGCCTTCGTGCCTAGAAGTCAACTTGTGTTATAAATTCTGCAAACGCGACGACGCCGCCGAGGGGATATCTGGCGACGAGCGTCCACCATCGCCTGGGGCCGGTTCTACACACGATTCTCCTGCTCTGTGCTTCTGCGACGACAAGGCGAGCAGAGACGGCAAAAAAAATATACACGAGACGGACCTCGCGCTGTAACGCGCCAGGACGTCGATTCCGTCTGGGAACAAAGCTCTAAACAGCTTGCAATCGATCGAAATACCGTTGCCCATACAACCCATCCGCCAACATGTCTGGTCTCTTCGGCTCTGCCGCTGCCAGCGCTGCTGCTTCGACCACGGTGGGCGACCTGAAGCAGGACGTGGCCCTCAGCGATCCCCCGTCCGACAGCATCTCCGACCTTTCCTTCTCTCCAGCCCCCAACGGACCCGACTTTCTCGCCGTATCAAGTTGGGACAACAAGGTCCGCATCTACGAAATTGCTCAAAACGGCCAGAGCCAGGGCCGTCACGCGTTTGAGCACAGCCAGCCCGTCCTGGGTTGCGATTTTTCAAAGGTAAGCAAGCGCCAGCGAGCTGAAGGAGAAGCTAGTCCGTTGCACTGTGAAAGATTAACGAAATGGCTTTGAAAATCAATTAGGATGGAACAAAAGTCGCCTCTGCTGGCGCGGACAAGAACGTCAAAGTCTGCGACCTCGCATCGCAGCAAGATGTTGTTGTGGGCACACACGACCAGCCTGTACGAAGCGTGCGTTGGTTCGATAGCGGCAGCGGCACCATGGTTGTGTCCGGATCTTGGGACAAGACTGTGAAATACTGGGATCTCCGGCAACAACAGCCCGCGGCTACTCTGGCCTGCCAGGAGCGCGTGTACACCATGGATGTGCAGCAGAATCTGCTGGTCGTCGGCACGGCTGATCGCTACATCAACGTCGTCGACCTCAAAAACCCAACCAAATTCTACAAGACGCTGCAGAGCCCTCTGAAGTGGCAGACCAGGGTTGTCAGCTGCTTCCCCGACTCAAGTGGTTTTGCTATTGGCAGTATCGAGGGTCGCTGTGCCATTCAGTATGTGGAGGAGAAGGACTCTACGTAAGTTGTTACAACGTTCGTACGACGAATACCAGGGATGGTTAAGCTAACCTATTGCTCAAACAGATCCAACTTTTCATTCAAGTGCCACCGCGATCCGGTTCAAAACAACGTGGTCAACGTGCATGCCGTCAACGACATTTCCTTCCACCCCGTCCACGGCACCTTCAGCACCGCTGGATCAGATGGCACGTTCCACTTCTGGGACAAGGATGCCAAGCACCGTCTCAAGGGCTATCCCAACGTGGGTGGTAGCATCACCTCGACGACGTTCAACAAGACGGGAAGCATCTTTGCCTATGCCATCTGCTATGACTGGAGCAAGGGCTTCCAACACAACACTCAAAACTACCCAATCAAGGTCATGCTGCATCCCGTTAACAACGATGAATGCAAGCCCAGGCCATCAGCCAAGAAGAGGTAAAGCGAGAGGGGAAAGAAGACGAGATAGGCGGTGTATAATAATGGATATATTCATGCGGAGAAGAGAACGGGGGGTGGGGGAGTTTGCCGATCGATCCAGGCGGTGGAGAAAACGATGAATGAGAGACGACGAGAATTTGATCAGAAGGAGCGACAATACCTTTCCACGGCGCCTTTTTTGATGTGCGAAAGATGTTATATATAGGCACCATCGCTCCGTAGTCTAGATTGAGGAAGTTAGCATATTGGCGTCGGGGCATTGGGCCTCGGAATCACAAGTTTTGTCCAAAATACGACGTTTTTTTTCAACCACTTAATTGATAATAACACTTGATACGTGACTTGATACTTGATGGGTAGCAATTGTATATTGGTTGCATTCATTGTCCAGAGTTGAAACTTGCATGTGTAATAAGCAGAAGAATTCCAAGTTTTTGATTAAAATTTGCTATATTTGTCTCGATTTCATAACGAGAGTAAATCCCTTGATCACCTTGATCATGCCCTTTTTTTTTTTTTGGGAAACGTTACAGAGCGAACGGCCTGCCTGCCTGCCATCATATATCGCCCATGATATGGAGTTTTGTGTCCATGAAGCAACCGCTTGCACTAATAAAAACAAAGAAAGAAAGATTTCGCACGAAAACAAAAGCAGAAAATGCCCACCATGTATACATGGTCATACATGTTTCAGAGAAGAAAAAAAAAAGGGGGGGGGGGGGCTGCTAATTTGATTTGGGAACGGCTTGATTTGAGCCAAAGACATCCTCAACCATGCCCTTCCACAGATCCCGGATCATACCCTGGCTCTCTTCCGACGCGGCAGGAGAAGCAGGCGCCTCATGCACAAACTTCAGCTCAACAGTGTCCAAAACGCCACTCAGCGAAGAGAGCGGTGTGGCAGGGACGACGTTGTCCGGGTTAACCGCGACGATGGACGAGCTGGGGATGGAAACCGGCAGATCGGCTTCGGGCGCGGGATGGGCGGCGCCGTAGTTGTCGGGCAGCAGAGGCATGCGAGGGAGGGCATCTGCGAAGGAAGTAGCAGGGTTGAAGCTGCTGAAGGCCGGGAGGATGGTGGCGTCCAGGTGGGCAGCAGGAGTTGAGGAGGATGCGACGCTGGAGAAGGTCTGCATCAGAGGCTTGGAGCGGTTGGCGATGGAGGGCTGGGGAGTAGGGCGGTGGGTGGTGGTGAGAGATCGAGAGGACTGAAGATTTTGATTTTGTTAGCATCGAGACTTGATTGATTGATCATGGCGAAGAGCTGGAAAACATACCTCGGACATCTCGACGGGATTTCTGCGACCGCGCAGGAGCTCTGCGTACTTTGGCATCAGCACAGCGCCAGCATTGTAAGCCGAGGCGTCGAGGAGCGGCTTGGCGGCACGAGCTGCGGTCGTGGAGCTCAGGGCGCGGGTGAGCTTGACGGCGGGGGCAGTAACACGAGACATTGTTTGTGTGTTGTGTTGATGGAAGGAAGAAAGAATCAAAGTTGTGAGATGCTGGAAGCTGAGAGAGAGCTTGTGTGGTGTAAATGGCTGGGCAGACAGATGAAGCAGCCGATAGGAAAACGCAAGTTGTTGCAAAAACAGGACAGACGGGCTTCTTCTTTTTACAAGGCGGGAAGAAAGAAGAGAGAAGAGTAGAAGATCGAAAGCAGAGTAGGGGTAGGAGTAGCCTTTTGGCGAGAGGGGGAGAGGAAGGCGACGCAAGCAGCTATTACTTATACTACGGACAGCTGCCGCCAAAGCAAAAACAGGCGGTGCACGACTGGATACTAGATCTGTGGATTGGGATGGATTCTTTTTAGGCTAGAAGGTGGCCGGGCCCGTCACCGCAACAAGAATTACACTTTTCGCCTTATGGGTCATGGCCTCGATGTCCCGTTTCGAGACTCGATGCTTGCTTGCTGTATGTAGATGGCGTGGTTCGGCAGTGCTTTTAAGCGGAGCCTGGTAGCCTCTCAGACTCATTATGTTCAGTCTTCCTCAACAAAGTCGGGGCCAGAAAAGAAACATGCCAGTGCCAACTGGGACCCCCTTCCTTTACGAATACGCACCCGCTGTGCCGGGTACCGGTTGGGCGATTCCCGGGGGACCCTGCGGGCGGGGTGGGGGTGATTTGGCGATAGCAGGGTACGGCCGGTTTGGGTGGTGTTTCGGTGAGCGGCGGAGGTAGAGGAGCATCTTTTGGGGGCCTGGAAAGGAGGGGCTGCGACTTGTTCGAAAGCTGTTGAGGATACTTGGACGAGCTACGCCCAGGGGCAGCGGAACGGCTCCAGCTCCCTTTTTAGCACCGGCTTTTAGTGGCCATGGCACTGCCTGCCCTGGCTGGCTGGATCTTGCTGGCTGCTGTGAATCACGCCCGTCTTGATTGATTGATCTGGATCAGGTTCCCACCGATGTTCGGACCAACAAGACTGAGCTGAATCCGCCATTCTCATTTCATTCTTTCCATCTGCCAGTCTCTGCGAATGCAACCGACGGCGAATGATATCTTCTCTCCTCCTACTCCTACATGTAGGCACCAACCTCTAGCCAGCTCACCTTCCTAATCACCGCCACACCCTCATCATGTGCGGCCATGCATGAACGGAACCACAACTGCCCGCCGTACCCGGAGAGAAGACTGCATTCTACTACATGTACATGCATGTGCGCAGTAACCGTAGCAGTGACAGTTTGTACCTTATCCGCAGCATCTTCCGCTCGGTGTGTGTGTGTGTGTCCCATTTCGTGGCGTGTGAATGCGTAATGGAAACTGCAGCCATGTGCAGATTCGTGGTGTGATGCAGCCAAAAATGGGGGCGGTTCTTTACCTCGCTCTTTTTATCTCTTGGCTGATCTGGACCAATGGATCGTTCGACGAGGGGAACGAGATGCCGACGTGGAGTTTCAATACTTCCGGAGACTCCCTCTCTCTGATTTTGTGCCTCTTGTTTTTTTAGCATCACCAGCAATATCATTGTGTACATTCAACGAGAGAGTAGCTGCTAGCCCCTATACCGGGGAATACGACCCCTAGGCATACAGCCAGTAGAAGAACAACGGCTCTGCTTCCAGTCCTTCCCAGAAACCAGCTCGCTGGGCCAGAATCTACGCTGGCAGAAGGCATCACGCACGCACTACAGGGCGCTTGGGCCGCCGGCACATCTCCGAGATTCCGGCGTTGGATCAATATCTGACAGCTCCGCAAGGCCCTTGATTGCTAGTGTCTGTTTTGTCTTGCCTCGATTCGTGGTTTTGTTCAATGATTGCCTGCTTGCTTATCTGCTTGCTTTTCCTGTATAGAGGTAGTAGTAGCAGCAGTAAGCTTCTGCCTTGTTTGATTGCAGCGTTATCAAAGTAGGATTCTCACCGCTTCAATCAATCACTGCGACAGACGGCGAAATACACGGCTGTATTTCGCCTTGGCTCTTATGCCCAGAGCTTGGAGATGGGATAGATTCCAGTCGCAAAACTACCTACTGTTTCTAGTAGTCAGGGGGTCGCCATTCAGGCAGCCAGCTAATCCCGACAAGCGGCTACTGCTAAGGCCCAGCAATTGCAGTTGTACGAGTCGCTCATTGTTGTTCATCCGAGTACGAAACAACAAGATACTCCATAGAATAAACTAGAAGGGCTCTAGAAGCAGAAGCAGTGCAAAAGGCCAGGTACGGAGTCTCCGTACTGCAAGGTAAGCAGTTAAGCGAGTGCGATGGAATGAGATCGTGCACCTTGTAGGTCCATGGTATAGCGCTATGCGATGCTTACTACAATCCCTGAAGCCGTCATCAAATTGATCTGTGCTCTCGTTCCGTCCCTGCCAGCATCCTTGCCAGGGCATGACTGAGAGAGCCCACGTGGGCATTGTGATCTGTGAGCTAGATTGCTATTGCAAAGCATTCAGCCGCACATTCGAGATTTCCGAGGCCAGATTGCTTCCTATTCTTCAATTCTGGTAGAGCCATTGACGAACATTGCCTCTGCTCCCATTAGCAATCAATGGCCTTGCAATGACGCGTGGCTCCTCTCGTACCTGAATCATAGATGGCGCGCATCACAGCTTCGATCATGTCTCACATGATCTAATATTGATGATTTAAGAAGCAATTTGAGTCACGTCGTCCATTCTATCCTCATGCTAAAGTGGCATACTACTAATAGAGCCTTCCCCACATCAGTAAAATAGAGTCTCGTGAGCTTTGTTGCCACAGTCCATCTCCCCCGCATTATCACGAGATGCAACGCCCGAGCTTTATAAGCTTTTTACAATGCATTATGCATGCTGCCTAATCTCCGATTAGATCGGTGCGTTGAATAGGAGTTGTGACGAATAGCTTCCTTCTGCGTCCTCATAGCTGGTTGCCGTGTTGGGTGCGTGATGGTAGATGCTGCTTGCAAATCGTTGTACATCAGGAATTGGATCGCCTTACAACTGCAATTGGCCTGTATACATACAAATCTACACAAACCCGTCTCCTTTCCAGACAAATACGTACTCTTGTCCCAAATAAATCTCCTTATTTTCGTGAGATGTGTTTGGATAATGTTGGGTCTTGCATTGGCACTTGGGGAGCAATGACATGTATGCATCTAGTAATTCCCATAGCCAAACAGCTTTTGTAACCAATTGAGATGGATGGTCATCGCAGGCCATCAACTACCCCATGAACTCCTAATCCATTCATTTCCCTCTTTTCCTTTCTACGAAGAAAATTTGTCGTCTTCTTCGTCTGCGTCCTAATCGTCTTCTTTCCATCTTTACCATTGGATTAAATGCAGTCACCCAGGAACTTGTGAATACTATGCCCGTCACCTCCACCAGCGTCCTTGATGTCGATTTCAAATGCTTGGTGAAGATGTTACGCAGCGTAAACGCAGTGGAAATTGACAAGCCTTTGGCCCCAGTAAAATTTGAAAAACGCTGCGGTAATTAACATGGTCGATAATCAATCTTATCAGATTCAACGATAGCGGTAGGTCCGCTCTTTTTTACGTCACCCCACATTAAAGAGTCAACCACAACGACATCGGCCTCCAACAATTGTCTCTCCCACATTCACTCATTCGCCGGCGAGAGAATTGGAAAATGCTGTCTGCTGCTGCTGTGGCCTTGAGGGCCAGTGCCCGTCCGTCTGCCTCCAGGGCTCTCTCTCAATCACTCGCGCGCGCATCCGCACCGGCGTCGATCCAATGCCTCAGCCGCGAATTCTCGACCAGTCACGCCCTCGCCAGAGCTTCCTATCTTCCTGCCGACAGGACCCGTGAGATTGTGGCCCAGACGGTCAGCAGCATTGGCAGCAAGCGCGAGGGGTAGGTCGATGCCACAGGATACAGAGTGCCCGACGAGATTAGACTAATTTGCGGCAAGACAGCAGTACCTCAAGCTCTTCACCACCGTCTCCTCCCAGAAGTTTGCCGTCATCAAGGTTGGAGGCGCAATTCTTCGCGATCACCTCGACGACCTCTGCAGAAGTCTGCTGTTCCTATACGAGCTCGGCCTGTACCCCGTCGTGGTTCATGGCGGAGGCCCGCAGCTGAATGAGCTGCTGGAGGCTGCGGGCGTGGAGCCTCAATTCGAAGAGGGAATCAGAGTAACGGATGCGAAGACACTTGGCATTGCGCGAAAGCTCTTCCTGGAAGAGAACCTACGACTCATCGATCGCCTCGACTCCCTCGGCGTTGCGACACGCTCTATCCAAGGAGCTTTCGGCGCAACCTATCTCGACAAGGAAAAGTGGCAGTACGTCGGCAAGATTACCGAGGTTAGGAAGCAGGCCATCGAGAGCAGTATCGCAGCCGGCTACGTGCCTATCCTTACTTCAATGGCCGAAGGAGATGACGGCAGTCTCCTGAACGTCAATGCAGATGTTGCGGCTGCTGAACTTGCCCGTGCTCTCAAGCCATTAAAGGTTGTTTATCTATCTGAAAAGGGCGGTCTTTTCAATGGTGAAGGCAAGAAAATCTCACACATCAATCTTGATGAAGAGTTTGACTACCTCATGGCCCAGCCCTGGTGCCGTTATGGTACCCGTCTCAAGATCAAGGAGATCAAGGAGCTGCTTGACGACCTTCCCCGCAGCTCTAGTGTGGCGATTATCCACCCTAGTGATCTCCAGAAAGAGCTTTTTACAGACTCTGGTGCCGGTACACTTATGCGCCGCGGCGATAAGATCCAAAGGGCCACCTCGATCAGTGAATTCGAAGACATTGGGAAGCTAAAGAGCACCTTGATCAGTAACTACAAGGGGCTTGACACCGAGGCCACTGTTGATCGGTTTGTTGATATGCTAAAGGAGAAAAAGTTCACTGCTTATTACGATGACACCATGCAGTGCCTGGCTGTTGTTTTGCCCAAGTCTGAGAACCGAGCTGTGGCCACGCTTGCTGCTCTCACCACCACCAAGGCTGGCTGGCTCAGTAACGTTATGGAGAATATCTTTACTGCTATCAAGAAGGATCACCCTACGCTGGTCTGGACTGTTAGTGAGGAGGATGAGAACCTGACATGGTTCTTTGAAAAAGCTGACGGAAGCTTCTCCAAAGATGGCAGCGCCCTCTTCTACTATGGCTGCGACTTGCGCTCCAAGGATCTCGTCTCCATATATGACGACTTTGTGGCCAATGGACGGGCTGTGCTCGGCAACGCCAACCTGGAAACATTCCTTGGCTAGGTGCCAGTTTGGTGGATGAAGGTACAGATTTCTGGCTCGAAATAATGGACGTTGTTGGCAATAAATAATATAAAATCTGGAAAGATGGTGAATTTAAAAGGGGGTCACGTCGATCAGTTGATCTAGCGTGGCTCAACAATCTATACTTGAGCTTTATAGCTGGATCAAAAGAACTGCTCGTCCTAATTTGTTCGATGTCGTCCACGGCTCTTAGTGCCTTGTCTATCGGACCAAGACAATGTGATTGCAACTACCGGTTAGGCTCTCGTCCGTTCGCATGACCGGGCCTGCGTGACAAGGCCATCAACATTAATTTAAGGACGCGCCTGACAGGGTTCTGCGCGGACGAGCATAACTGAATCTCGGCAACACTGCCTATCCTAGTGATTTTCATGTCTCGGCCTCCGTGTTGATACTGGAAATTCCCTTTTGAAGAAGTGCTAGCTGCGAAGCACAATCTTTTGAGAATCTGTGAATGGACGCCATCTTTGCATTGGCATTTTCAAGGCCATTGGTGAAAGTAGTTGTTGACAGTGGTCTCAGACGCCTATTCCCAATTATCCACCTCTTAGCCACCAGCTAGTCCTCTCAAACATTAGCAGACTGCTTTTGTCATGTAGTCCTCCTTTCGTCGCGGCTCTTTCCACGAGTCTCTGGCAAAACCGCATGGCAGCAGAAATTCCAAACGGTAAGCTGTGATACGCTCTTGACAAGCCATCGTGTAATACACATCCAGCAAATACGAACTCGGCAATCACCCATCAAAACGCCAGGCAATCTGCCGTAGAAGCCAATGGAAGCCGCTCACGGCACCATCGGCATCCTCACCGGCAGAGCATAGACGCTGTGCAACCCCCAAAGCTCCGCTCCTCATTTCCTCAGAGGCACGAGACCAAAGGCCGCATGTACACACTACATGCACGCCGCGTCTAGACTACAGCAGAAGCTCTCCACGCTTGGGATTGCAGAGCCTGATTTTCGTCTCCGCTCTTATCCCTCCTCTGGGCACACGGTGAGTTTCCTAATCAAACGGCGTAAACGCCCACACTTGGCTGCATACAAAAAGGGGCCGTTGCCGTTGCAGCAGCAAACAATTACAAACAGGCAAAACTGTCAGGATAGGAAGAAAAAGAAAGGAAAGTTGCAAACAAATGCAAAAGTCGATAGGGCTAGACCGAGAATGCCTTGCCTCCAATCAAACCAGGCTCTTCTACCGTAAGCTAATGCAGGTGATGCAAGACAATCACCTGGTTCCCTGTCGTCGAGAAGCTTGTGAAGGCGCTATATGGTTTACGTTTTCAGTCACCTGGGCGCTTTATTCGACAATCTAAGTTTATGTTGGTGTTCACATAAATTGATATGCGAAACTGAGACATTCAATGAGCGTCACCATTCAATATAACTCAGATTTCACGCTGCTGCAAAAGCCAAGGATATTGCTCCCGAGCTGCCGATGAAGCCCCGAGCCTGATTTTGCTTCTTTGCAGCCCCCTCCCTTGCATTCTACGGGTGCCACAGCATCCAATCAAAGAATCGGAGTGCCATGGTAAAAAAAATAACGCTAATTTATACTACTGCGGCTGCTGCTGCATAGTCGAGGGCCAGGCGGCAACCCAAAATTGAGGCTATCCTTGGCAGCTTGACCGATCCGAGACATGGTGCCTGTGGTACTAGATGATTGAGAGGCCATCACCAGGACCATTAAAGTAATGAAGCAATTTGAGAGTTCTCATGTCAGATGTATATCTCCGTGTGATAGATCGGGATTGAAGATGTCACAAATCGGCCACATGATTAAGTGAGATACGATTCGAACAGAAATACATCACCGGGGCATATAGGACGATACAAGCCTGGCTATGCTCCTCCAGCTGCCATGCAGCTTGACAGCCATTGTTTGCTTTTGACAGGCGCAAGGATGGGGTCCGGTGCTTGATAGCCACTTACTCAGACCAAAGTGGCCAGGAAGAATGACCCCTGCCACCTGGGCTTGCTGCGAAAGTGAGGTGCAAGTGATTGCCATCTGATGCCGGACGCACAGATGACTGAATAAACGACTTAGTAATATCCCTATCGCGGATGCATGTTGTTGACTGCCTTGCCAGTACGTGGCTTGCTTGTTTGCTTCAAGACTATCCCGCGTTTTCCAAATATGAAAAGGACGCTTCAAACACAATTATCTCGCTCGGATCGTGCTCTCTTTTTCGATTATTTACTCGTCTTTGTTTGGTACCGCCACTCGTTCAACGAAATATCCAAGAATGGCTTCTAGGTTTTACGATTATCAAGCTGCCATAGTCGCAGAGAGATTCCACTCCATCAATCACATCGGATGTGGGCCGCATGGAAACGTATACAGGGCTCATGACAAGAAGATGGATTCAATCATCGTCGTCAAGAGACTGGAGATGGCTTCGATTGTGCAAGAAGAAACGCTAAAGCGAGAGATTCTCGACATCAAGAAGATCAGACACGTGCGTCTGGCCGCAAAAGCAACCCTCGCTACCTACTCTGCTAACGATAGACAGCGCAACATCATCCCCATCTACTACGCCCTCATCCGTCCGGGAATGGTGCTGCTCGTCACGCCCATCCGAGAATACAACCTCCCCGCCCTCACGCCCATGCCCTACGACATGAAGGACAAGACGTCCGACTTCTACAGCCTGACGATCCAGATGCTCTCGGCGCTCACGTACCTCCAAGAAGAGGGCATCTGCCACCGCAACATCAAGCCCACCAACATCCTCGTGCAGCCCACGCAGAAAGGCTACGGCTTCTACCTCACAGACTTTGCCCTGAGCTACCCCCAGAGAAGCTGCGTCGATTTCCTCTTCACGGCGCCGGAGACGCGCACAGACATGTATCCCATCACCTGCAAGCAAGACGTCTGGTCCCTCTTTGTAACTCTGGCCGTCGCCTGCGGACGGATCACCGAGCTTGACATCAACCGCAGGAGTCCTCTGGAGATTGTCCAGAATCTCATGGACACGGGCGTCTTGATGCCCGAGCTGGAGGACATGTCGCGGTACAATCCCGCCCAGAGAGCCTCTGCCTCGGTCATGTTCCACCGGCTGAGGCCGAAAGAGAAGCTCAACCATTACGGCGGCGTGGACTATCCCGATGTCAGCACCGAGTATTTCGGGCTATATGGAAGCGGCCGGCTGGAGACTGAGCCGATGGTGTTTATCGGACCCAACGCAGATCTTGGCGGGCTCGATGGACCTTTGGGATTGTCGCCCACGAGCGTCGTCCAGCGGCCACCTGCTGCTGTACCTTTGGCACAGCCCCTTCCAGTCAATTCCTTTGATCTGGGAGTACGCGATCATCAACCCACGCCTTTCTCGGCTGGCACTTGTTCACCTCAAAGTGAATATCCCCAGTCGCCACCAGACGTGCCACCGCAGGACAATCAGTCCCGCCCTGAGCCGCGGATACAGCGCGAGGAGCAGCTGGAATGGTTCGAATTTGGGGCTCCCGACTACCAAGAGCAGGTCGAGCGACTCGAGCATGAAGGGGGACAGCTGGAACTCAGCCTACGCCCCTATCGCGGCATGGATCGAGGCTGCACTACTCCTCGCCCGTACGATGGCCCTGCCGAAGACAATGGCCCTCTCCCACCACTGAGAAGCGTCGTCCCGGTACCTCACAGCGCAGATGACCCCTTCAACAGTGAGCTCTACCCTCGCCATGCTGAGTTTCTGCAGCTGACAGCTCAGAGCCGTCTTTCATCGGCTTCGTCGGCAGCGGGAAGCTGGGACACATTCGAGGCCGGACCTGTCCACAACGGCAATCCCACCGTCCACTTCAATGGTGTCGGGTTCATGGTGCAGCCGCAAGGGCTGGCGTATGTGCGGCCGTATCCCATGCCGTGTGACAGGCCGGCCGAGGCCTCGCAGGCAGCTGAGATTTGATGATTGATTTCCTCCATTTGAGTTGTCGAGATATTGCTGCAAAGGACTGCATTACAAGATTTAGATTACTTTTTCCATTTGTTATCGCTATATACTCTCTTTCGTTTCCGTACTTGCCATTCACATCAATCAGAATCTCACTTCTTCACTTCACTGTATTCAAGCATTACAATATACTCTCCCTCTCCGTGCCAAACACAAATGGCATCCCCACTTCATCTGTCAGCACTCTTAGCGCATCCATAGCTTCACAGTAGTCTCGGGCCAGGCCGAGCCAAGGGAAAAAAAATGACGCCTTACACATTATCGCCAGCTACTGTCCAGCCCCTCCCCCACCATGAACAATTTCTCGTTCCTGTGTCGCTTTGCGCCAGAGCCATTTCCTCCCTCTCCATGGTCTAAAACGAGTCAATTCCCTCTCCAACCCGTGAAATCAATTTCAAACTACAATCTCCAATAGTTGAATTTCACCCCAGCCCGCCTCCAACATGGCAGACAAGAAGCGCGCAGTTGACTCAGACAAAGGTTCGCAACTCCTTCAACTCCCTTCTCAACTCCGACTAACTCCAACTCCAGTCTGGACTACCCTCATCACCAACCTCGACTACCTCCCCGGCCTCCTGACCCTCAACCACTCCCTCCGCGCCGCCGCCTCCAAATATCCCCTCGTCGCCCTCTACACAGACACTTTCCCTCCCTCTGGCCTCGCCGCCCTCCAGGCCCGTGGCATCCCCTGCCAGCGCATCGAATATCTGCTCCCAGCCTCGGGCCGGGACTACTCCAACGACCCGCGCTTCTACGACTGCTGGAGCAAGCTCGTGCCCTTTTCGCTCACGCAGTACTCGCGCATCGTCCAGCTCGACTCCGACATGCTCGTCCTCCGCAACATGGACGAGCTCATGGCCCTCGACCTCGATCCGCCGGCGCTCAGCGAAGCCGGTAACGCCTCCTCCAGTAAACGCGTCTTCGCCGCCGGCCACGCCTGCGTCTGCAACCCCCTCCGCAAGCCTCACTACCCCAAGAATTGGATCCCCGAAAACTGCGCCTTCACGCACCAGCACGCCGATCCCGACACCGCCCAGACCGTCGGCGCAGACCCGTCCGTCGGCCCGCTGGGCTTCATGAACGGCGGCCTGCAAGTCGTCAACCCCTCGGCCGTGCTCTACTCGCAAATCGTCGCCCATATGGAGGCCGACGCCGCAAACATGGACTTTGCAGACCAGTCCCTGCTGTCGGACCTGTACCGCGGCCGGTGGGTGCCTCTGCCGTATACGTACAATGCGCTCAAGACGCTGCGCTGGAAGGGTGTGCACGACCAGATCTGGAGAGACGACCAGGTCAAGAACGTGCACTACATACTGAGCCCGAAGCCGTGGGATGAGATTGACGACAAGGGGGAGTGGACGGGGACCGACGAGTCGCACAGGTGGTGGGTTGATGCGAACCGCGAGAGAAAGGCCGCTGAGAGGGAACAGGGGATTACTGACAATTTTTGAAATGAGCCAGAGGGAAATTCTGACCGGAGGAACCTAGCTTTCCTACTATTTTAATACGAATTGGGTATGGTATTCTAAATGTATATATATGAGATAGACCTCCATCTACAACACGAATAGACAGACGTATTCTTTACAGACACGCACGCATACACGCAAGCACAAGTTTCAATTCACAGCTCTGTATTCTGTATATATTCATAACGCGTAGGCGCTGTCTATCGTTTAACAATTTGCAAGTTTGCTCGGGCTGCCATTCTGTAAAGTTACCCACATGATATAGTGAATCCATCCATTCCAAGCCATTCCAGTGTTACCCAAAGAGAAATTATGAGAAGAAAGGAAAAAAAAAAAAAAAAAAAAAAAAAAAAAGGTAAAAAGATCAAAATCAAAAACTCAGCATCATTCTGTTCTG
Source organism: Trichoderma sp. CBMAI-0020 (assembly GCA_030708095.1). Lineage (NCBI taxonomy): Eukaryota > Fungi > Ascomycota > Sordariomycetes > Hypocreales > Hypocreaceae > Trichoderma > Trichoderma sp. CBMAI-0020. The sequence goes on from JAJNCI010000001.1 coordinate 4,820,309, forward strand.
GTATAGTAGCTAACCCCAACGCCTGCCAAACATGACATCAATGAAAGAAATCATCGCCATAAAAGGATTTCCTTTCTCCTATTCAACACAGCATCATGGCGTGTATTGTTTCAGAAAGGGAAAGAAGAAAATGAGAAATCTAGCCCTCTCGTATATTCTCAAAGAAAGACGGTTCCATCGCTAATGAATCGGCAGCCGCAATAAATTCGAAGCTAATTTCTCTCATGTATGTATTGTCGGGTATAGTCAAGTGTCAAACTTTTTTTTTTTTGTGTGTGTTTCTTCCTCTTTTCGTTGTGCGCCATCGATTAATGCTTTTTATATTTCTGCGACACTGTTAGTGAAACCATTCTATACTCACACAGACTATACGATAGATCCTCAAGGCTTACCTCGTCAATTCTGCGTTGGTTGTGCGGATCAATCGAGTTCGTTGCTCCCATCAATGTCTGGCCAATCGCTTTGGTTACGCCCATTGCCGGTCTGAAGATGATGGTCGGAGCTCGTCGCAGCACTGCTTTGGCAGCACCACTGGCTGATTGACTCTCCATGACTTCGCCTGGCACCGCAATGATGGCATCTCGTGCCAGATTCACATCCCTAGCAAGCGACCTGTAGCCGCCGCGAATGCCTTGAATCACACCTGTCGGATGGTCTGCGTACAGCGATATTTGCTTCTTATCATCTGCATCGAGATCGTCATCATCCCAAGCCTCTTCAGGTCGGCGGCCGGTGCCAAGCATCTCTTCTGCACCTTGTAATGCATACTGCGTACCGACTGCCAGTTTTGCTCCAAACTTGACCAACTCAGTACCAGTGGTGCGAGCAAATGCAGCCGCTCCTTTGGATATGCTCCGAATAATACGGCCATCCTTTTGATATTCCTTGAGGGGGACTTCGATCAACTCTCTAAAGCCACTACCGATATTGACCAGTGATCGCACCGGCGCTAGACCGCCCAATACACCAGGAAGCTGATTATTTCGCACATCAGGCGTCCAGATATCATTGAGTGTGAGGCCTAGACGGTCAAAGCCAGAGACTCCGTAAATGATAACATGCCGGAGCACCAGCCGGGACTCTTCCAGTGTGATAAAATTCATAAACTCAGTCGTGTGGCCTGATCGAAGCCCAGCATAGTCGACTCGCTTTGGCTTAAAGTCAAGCTTGACCGGAATATCGTTGACCTCGGCTCTCTGCAAGAAAGGAACATCACTTGGCGACGAATGAACCGGTACACTTTCGTCCTTGAACTCAAAGAACCGGGTGATAAAGTCAAGCGCATCTTGGTCGACGTGGAGTCGCAGGGGCAGCACAGTCGCTCGGAGCACAATCTCAGAAGCCTTCAGTTCGGCTATTGGCTGCACAGTCAGCAACTCCAGATGCACCATGCTGGTTCCCATCTCACGCTCCCCTTGATCTTGGTCATAAGTCGCAAACTTCTTCCACGTGGATGTGGGAACATGATCAAAGATGTCAAGGTTCTCCACCCGAACATCAATGCTGCTCTGCGTTTCTCCAGTTCCGGCGGGGAACGCAACCATGTCGACGTTGACGCCTCGAAGCTCAAAGGTGATTTTATGGCGTTTGCTTCGTCGTAACTTTAGGCGCTGAGATTTGGGATAACCTCTACGCACGGTCCGATTTGATGTTGCTGTCACAGCTGTAGTAGCGACTGATTCCGTCTCCGTCATATTGTCAGCGAGGCCTTCGTTGATGGCGCGGGCCAACTCTTGCGGGTCTCGATTGGCTGGGATTCCGATATAGATGGAGTTGAACAAGAAGTCATCTATTTTATCTTCGTCTTCAAACTCTTCGCCGTGAACCTGCCCGTTGGCGATCCCTGCTTGGCGGTCAAAGGCTTTATGCTCTAAATCATGGACAGCTTTGTTGATGACATTGCGAGTATGGATCCAGTCGTAGCCATCAAACAAGTTCCAGATGACATGGACATCTCTCACAGATACTTTGAGGGGACTGCGCTTCACAATGTGCGCGGGGGCTCTGTCGTATGTATTCTTATTCGAGTTCCAAATCTTTGCAGTGTGCTCTTCGGCGGCATTGCGGTTATAAAAATCGTCGTGGATAACCAGACCTTCGCCGTCTTCCGAGGCGTTGCTAGTGGAAGATTCAAGCCCAGAGATTAAAACTCCCTCGCTGGTGTCTTGCATCCTCGTATCTTGCGATGTAATGGATACATTCATGGCATCGAACAGTTCTTCTCCCGCAGTTTCATCTCCGTAGAATTGGGATTCAATACGCAGAGAACCGTCACTTTCGGAACCGGTGTCGAACTGGCTTCTAGCCAATTCTCGTGCAGCAGAAAAGTCCTGGTCAAAGTCGTATTCGCCTTCGGGCCTGCCAAATGCCTCTGCAGAAATCGAATCAAGCAGATCTTGGACAGGCACTACCTTGGTCCGGTATTTATTCTCTTTGCTTGGTGGAGTCGGCGGCGAAAGAGCATTAGCCAAGCTTATCAGGGTTTGGGTCGAATCGGCACAAGTCTCCAACACCAAGAGATCATCTCGCACTTCGATTTCTACCTGCTTCTCACCGTCTAGACCAGGAGCGACATTGACAACGACTTTTGCAGAGGACATGTAGCAAATATCCACATATCCCTCAGCACATAGAGAGATTACTTGAGGAGTTGCTGAAGAAGACGATCGCCGTCTCGGGTTCCTCGAAGCACGGTCATCAGATGCGTCAAGGGTAGCATCATCTGTCAACAAAATTGAGGCCTTGTTAATATCCATATTCACCTTTGTGACCTCGTCCTTTGGAAGAGTGACGGCAAGGTGGGCATCTGTGAATACAAGGACCATCTTCGATTTTTGATTGAGAGGGTTCAAGCCGACAAGGCAATTTCGAAACGATACGTCCAAGGTCATTGGTTTGCTCTGCTTGGCAGTGACTTCAGTCGGTGACTGAGGCTGAGGCCGTGCCAGTGCGGCATGAGCTTGGTCACCAAGACTAGCTACTGACGCGGCAAGGCTCTCTTCGAAATCCTGCGGCGTAGCATCGTTTGCCAGACCAAGGATATCCATGATAGTTGGAACCCGATACTCGATGCTGACATCCTGTAGGTTGAGCTTGACGACGGGCTCAATGTCGTCTCCAATCATCCTCGCCATGATAACTGGTCCTCGATTCATGGCGGTTTCTGCTGAAGAGTACAGGATCGAAGAATTAATAAGCTCTTCTGTTTCGTTGCGTCGGACGGAAATCCCAGACACTGCAACAGCTACCAGTGATGGAACAGTAATATGCGCAGCCTCAAGCCCCCGGACGTCGCAGTTAAGCTGCCCAAAGGTTCCACCAAGGTCGACACTCGTGCCAAGCTTGTGGACAGTTGCCAGAGTCATGAGTCCAGGCCGATCGTCTTCTGGGAGATATTTGGCCACAGTAGACAACTTGGCCACTTCCTCAGCTAGAGCTGGTAGCACCTCGAATTGGGCCATGTTCTTCACTCGCACGTTCAGGGTGTCGACTGTAGCTCTGAGTACCGAGCCCTTCCTTCGCTGCCGCAAGAGAGTATCAACCATGATTTCGTCGCTGCCATGATCAAACTTGGCTTTTGAGGGCGTTATCAACTCGAGAAGCTTCTCAAGATCTGAATTGGTTGGGACTGTTACAAACTCCAGCCTAACCCCATTGATGTCGGTCATAATGGCGGGATCTGCCATGGAGTTTTTCAAGTATGGCCCAGACACACGCATTGTGCGCCATACAATTCCCATGCCTTCGTCTCGGCTAACCAGAGAGATGCTTCCGCTCTTTGCAATAAAACTGCATTCTTTGCCAAGGAGTTCAATAAAAGAGCCACCTATCCGCATATCGATCTTGTTTTCAAAAGCAGCGGATTTATCATCAGGCTTAATAGGTGTATCGAATCGTACCCCCTTTGGCCTCTGCGTGGACACAGATTTGTGGGGTGACTTTGGGGTAGGCGATGGGCTGGAAGTCATTGAAGCGCTCATATTAAGAAAGCTACTGAGACCTCCGAACCAGCTGAATGTCTCATCTAGCTTCTGCAGATCAATACGAACAGCTAATGGTAGCGCTTCAATCTCGGTCTTGACGCCTTTCTTCGTTTGCGTAATTCTAATACCAACATCATGCCCGTGTGAAATAAAAGTATCTCTCACAGAAGAACTCATCGGCTCAACCTTGTCAAAGGAGATGATATCATCTTTGGCGTATCCAAAGCGGAAAGTTTGCAGGTCGATTTTTGTTTGAATGGCATCTTGCATATCCCTTCCGCCCCTGGCTACTGGTACTTTAGTTGGCGAAACACCAATAGCCAGGCCGCTCAAGGTGGCATTAAGAAGGACCTCATGGGCAAACATAAAGGCCGAAGAGTCCAGATGACGCTGAGGCGTATCTGCCACTCCACCAAGTCGACTCAGGAAATCCAAGGATATTTCTTGAACAGTTACCTTGATCTCTGGGGTCTTGTCCATATGTTGCTCGTTTTCAGCCCCACTGCTCGAGACCTTTACCGGATTATCCTGTTTGACCGCCTCGAGAAGCTTTCCAACAATCATGGCAAGCACAAAGGCGAGTGAAGCATCAAAGCGGATGGATACTGGAGACAAATCAACCTCCAAAACGTTGTCAACACTCTGCGTTGACTGCATTGAGGGCCTGTGGCCATACATCGAGCCGGAAGTCGGCGCGTGCACGGAAAACGCTCCAGGAGCTTGAGGATATACCGAGTTGCCCATTGCCCTAGCAAGCTCGGCAACTGACTCAGAATTATCCTCTTCTATTTCAATGTGCTGGTGTGTTGTTGGTACGTATATAGAAATGGAGTCGAGGTGTAGAATTTCCTTGACAACTCGTGTCGGCCCCTTTGGAGTAGCCACATCCTCGTGTTGTGGCTTCTCTTCAATGTCAATCGATGCGTCTTCGGCTATTGAAGTCTGGCCAAAGACAGGAGAACCCTGCTTCGCTCGCCCAGATTCCGACTTGAGTCTCTCCTCGGCTTCGTGCTCTGGTATCTCTTCCGGCTTGGGAGCCAGTTGCTCAGGCGACATGGTCCGATCAGATGCAGATGAACCTTCAGACGCATTGTCATCCCAGCCCCCAGGCATAGCAAATTCCTTGCTTGGTTTCGGCGAGACTTGAGGAGAGTGCGCAATTTGAGGAGATGAAGACACTCGAGGAGACAAAGGAACCTGAGGGCTCGAAGAAACTGGGGGTGTAGCAGCTTGAGGAGTCGAAGGTCGAGGTGACGAAGGAGCTTGAGGAGACAAAGCTCGGGGAGACAAAGGTGCTTGAGGAGTCGAATGGGCTTGAGGAGAGGAAGGGATTTGAGGAGATGAGGGAACCTCGGGAGAGGCAGGAACTTGAGGAGATGGAGGAATCTGAACTTGAGCCGCCTCTTCCACTGACGATGGAACCGCTTGTTCAACGGTTGACGCATCTGAGTGCTTTGAGGATTTGAGCTCTGATATATCAGCCTGGCTCTCCGCCTGTGAGAAAGCACTCATGTACATGCTCTCTGCCTCCTCATGCGTATAGAGATGTGATTGCGTGAGATCGTCGGCCAGATTTTCCGGTTCGTACTGATCTTGGTCCCCCAACTCTGCCAAGGACTGAGCATGACCCTCCAGATTCGACTGTTGTCGCGACATGGGATAGCTTGGTTCAAAATCCTGCTCAAAAGCATCTTGTGGCCTAGACAACGTGCTGTCGAACATACTTCTTGGGGGTGAAGCATATGGCGCAGGATCTTCAGGCGAATGGAAACCTGCATCCTTGGGGGAGTTGAAATCTTGGTACATTGAGGCGCGGGGAGTCGCAGGAGACTCGTCGTCTGGCATGCCTTGATCTTCATTTTCATCAAACTCGTATGGAATTCCAAGAGCTTCTTCACTGTCTCCCAAGGGGTAGTCGGGCTGATACGCATCATGCTCGTCGGCCAGATGATCTCCAAAAAATTGATCGTTGATACTCGCTTGCGATGAAGTCATCCGCTGGCTATAAATGCTCTCTCGAGGCGACTGTGACGACTGGCCGTGATGGCGTGATGACATTATTGACGGCGCAAAACGAGGCTCCCTGGGACTTTCAGACGACAAGGATGTAGTTTGCCTCGAAGGTGGGTTCCTTGTCATAGGAGGTGAAGACGTAGCGGATGGTGAAGTCATGGATGACGATCGGGTTAGGGTAGAGAAGACGTTGGCCTCGGAAACCAGATAAGCGCGGACATTGTCCAAGGAGATTTGTCGCTTTCCTTCCTTTGGAGCTGCGGCTGGCGATGCTTCTGATTTCTCACTTCTTGTAGTGACACCTTCGATATCGATGCCTTCCAGGGCGATTTGGAAGGACACTGGTTCGGTAGCTGGCGAATGCAAGTCTACAGGGATATCCATATCCAACTGGAATCTGACGCCTTTGATTTTAATCTGCATTCGGTCCATGATTCCCTGCAGAAAACCCGCCAAGAAGCCCGGCAGCGATAGAGGCTGCCCGGTACCCACGATGGGCTCATCTTCACTGCTGTCATCGCTCATTGCTGTGGATGCGCCGAGGTCTTGCGCTTCGGCAGCCAGCGCAGCTTCGAGTTTCTTTCGCTCCGACGACGGCTGCGTTTCGAGGAATGACTGCGCAAGATCCACGGTATTTGGTACAGCAGCTGAGGCATCATCGGAGGTAGATTTGGTTGATTTGGATCTGGCGTCAGACACAAGCACTTTCAACTTGACGTCCACGCCATCCACTTCGATCGATATAGGGCTCGTATAGAAATCCATCGGAATGGTGACCCGCAGGAGCAGGACCTTTGCCTTTTGCAGCGCAAACGTCCTAGGCAGCTTCAGCAGCTTCTCCAGTTTCTAGAACCAAATGTCAGCCTCTCTTTTTGCCCGCCTGCAAGCACAAGTAAATTACTCACATCTAGCTGAACTCCAACGTCCCTAAACTCAAACACTGTATTTCTACCCAAAGCCAGATCTAGATTATCCATGTCTAACGCGTCGGAATCGAGGAGCTCCAGCCGCGATAAGGCATATCGCAGCAGCCGTTTAGGCATGCTGGAGCTCCGAAATGACTGGAAAAGCCCAGCCATGATCAAGGTTTGCTGCTTCGAGGCTCGAGGTTTTGCTGGTGGTTATAGAGAAGAGAAAAAGGCTCGCGACACAGCTCGTGCTGGCGACGGTAGGGAAAGGCAGGCGAAACTGAGCGGCAACCAGATCGTCACCGGCTCCAGCCAAACGCTGCGGTAGGCGCGATATCAACAGACCCCCGGCCAAATGCGGGGACGAGGTTCATGGTTGAGCGGATCGAGAACGAGGCATCAAAGGCGCAAGGTCAGCGGTAGGAGCGAGGCCGGCGCAAAGAGGGTCGGTTGGGCGTCCGCAAGCCTGGGGTGAGCAAACGATGAAAGGCAGGAGGGTGAGAGATGCGAGATGAGAGAAGGACGGGAAGCGAGATGGAACAAGATCGTGCCAGAACCTAAAGCCGGGACCGTCCCCAGCCAGGATGAAACTTTGGAAGAGTTGCGTCGGGGCTTAGCGGAGTCGGTCGAGGGGCTTGAGCGAGCCTTGAGGGCGCCCGTTAAGGCGATACCGCGCAGTACAGCCGCTATACCTGCCGCTATACCTGCCGCTATACCTGGATCAACAGCCCCGGGAGGCCCCATTCACGCACTAGCTCGTGACGCTCCCGGGAGTCATGGCAGGCAGATCAGGGCGCCCCGGCGTCATTTGACCGCTGGCGGTGGGCCGCTATCGATAGCAGCTGGCGACGTCAGTCCGGAGTACCGCACATGTCACTGCCTACACCGACGGTACCTGTGCCACCGTGGCTGCGAGTGACTTGCAGCTCGTATCTGGAGGGACACTGAGGCGATACTTTCAGGCGAATACGTAGGTAGGTAGTAATACTGCGCAGAATACGTGGAGATGCCCCGTAATCCTGGCCTGGTTCTGATCCAGACTTGTCTCGGCGCCTGGCTGGTGCCTGTGGCTGCCTTGTTCTGCTCTGTTCTGCTCTACTACTTACTACTATGCCAAACTTCTAATAGAGGCCATGGAGGCATTAGGCCTGATCCTAGGCAACCCTCCTGCTGTCGACAGTGCAACGGCAGCCGGCCAATGGATCGTCTCTCATGCAGCCCGGCGCCATCCTGGACAGCGCACGCATCTGCTCCCCTGGAACCGGTTGGCCAGACACTGTCCGGATTGCTGGCATATGCATCTCGCAGTGGATCGGCGGGGTCACGGTGTGGTTTGTGCGGCCAAGAGATAGGGCCAACGGCCAACCACGGGCTGCATTCACAGAGGGCCTTTGCCAGGCATCCGAGCCTTGATGCGACCTTGCTTGGCTGCGTGGCTGAAGAAGGGCAGCTCTCAGCCTGGATGGGGATGCTGCCTACGGCCCGCGCGGTATGTGATTGCATGGTGTGATTGAATTGGCTCATCTGTGCTCCGTAACGGCGTCATGCCAGTTTATCTGGCCCCATTGAAAGTCTTACAGGCTCCTGCTACAGTACTTATCTGCTGCAGTAAGATGCATATATACATGTCGGCAGGTAGGTATATGCATGTAGATAGAGCAGTCATGGCGGCATCTACATGCAGAGTACGCAGGCGTGCAGTGCAGTCCCTCGCAGTCAGAATCAAAATCAAATCAAAATCACACAGCTGCGTCCAATGGCTCTTTCTGCTCCGCCATGTCGTAGGCCTCCACGATCCTCTTCCCGACCGACTCTCCGCTCCAATACGCTCCAGTCGCCGTCCCCAGCGCCACAAACGGCGCCGTGTGCTCTCCCGCCAACCACAGGCCGTGTTCCGGCAGGCCGCGCCTCATGGTCTTGATGTCCTCGTCTCCGTTGGATAGGCCGACTTGGAAATTACTGTAGCTGCCGTGGCCGGCAAGCTCGTCACGCACCCAATTGGTCGCGAGACAGCAGACGGGCTGGCATTCTGCCGAGCCTTCAGAGTACTGCGGCAGCTTGGAGTAGTAAGGCTTGAAGAAATCCAGCAGGAAAGCGTCCTTGTTCTCTTGTCCATCAATCTCGGCTACCTTTGCGGTCAGATACTCCGACTGCTCCCCGTAGATGTAAAAGAGCAGCGTTGGGTGAGCTGCCTCGGGCGCAATGCTGGCCAGCTCCACCAATTCTTGATTCCACCCGCGAGCATTCTCAGCGTGATATTCGGGCGCTATCCATTGGGCAAAGCCGTGTACTCTGCGGCCCTCGCCTTCGGCTGGAAGCCAGAACGCCTTTGGGAAGCTAATGTATACCTGTGAAGTGGAAGAAAAAGGACACTGTTAGTGATCTCGGTCTAATGCAGGCCACTCTCCATTCGCTGTGGTTAGCTGACCTTTTCAAGGCACCCGTAGCCGATGGAGCCAATCGCCTTTGTAAGGACCGGCGGCAGGGGAGGGTCAAATGCGGTGAGATTTTGTTTCAGCCACCCTAGAGGGCATGTGATAACCAGTTCGTCAAACGTCAACGTCTGTCCGCTCCTCAGCCGCACTCGGGTCTCGTCGTTTGGATCTGTCCGGCAGGAAATCTTGTCGACAATGGAGTCTAGTTTGATGGTGGCATTTGACAGTGCTGGTCTTGAAACTTCTTGGAGTATCTTTTCGTATGTGCCGGCGCAAAAGAGATTCTCTATGCCATGATTAGCACCCTTCTGCTTGTGAAACAGCCGGTAGAGTCTCGCAATCAATGCGGATAGGTCTCAACTCACCCCCTTCAATGCACTCCTCCAACCAGAAGAACTTCAAACTCTGCTGGCCAACGGGGCTGCCGATAAAAGTACCCCACATCTCAGACATCTTCAGTACCATCTCTCGCTTTCTCTGAAAGTCGACCTCAGAGTCGGGTATCTTTTCCACCACCTTTTCCTTGAAAAAGTCCAACAAGCTTAGTTTCTCGTCGATGTCTGCGGATGACTTGTTCGAATGCACAAACGCATCTTGAATGACATCCCACACCAGGGAGGAATACTTTTCTCCTTCAGCTACCGGCAGCAAGTCCCCAGACTCGTTAAAAACATAAGACGCTACATCCCAGGTCCCAACGGCAGTCCCCGTCTGTTTGGCCAGATCCAGCATGGGATTGTCATCTGTGCCATGTATCCAGTTGGGTCCCATGTCAACCAAATGGCCGTTCCCAAGTCTCGCTTGGCACAGTCTCCCGCCGATCCGATTCCGGCCCTCGATGATTGTTACCTGGAATCCATGTTGTAGCAGGATATCTGCACACCGGAGGCCAGACAGTCCTGCGCCGACGATGCCTACGTGCAGTTTTGAGCCCGGGCGAATTTGTCTGAGCTATTGGAGGCTGTGTGAGTAGCAATGTAACTCAATTGAGAAGAATTCCAACAGGTTTAAAAAAGGGCTTTGGTGATGTTCTTTTGGTGTTCTTGGCAAGTTCGAGTGGGTTACACGAAGGGGTTGTACAAAACAGTATGACTCAAGATGGATCTAAAAGGCCAAAAAAGCACAAGTGGAAAGTTGGCGTATACCTGTTTGAAAGTGTCCATGGTCACGGTTCTATCTAGCGAATGATCTGATGCCAGCTGCACCAGGCTGTGGAGTCGAGTTGCCCAGAGGTCCTGGTATATTCTGGACGAGCTTTGCTTCGAGAGACTAACTGGGTACATTGCATGAGCGTCCATCCTGTCAATTGGTGCTGATGTTGATGCAGAGGCCAGTAGCTGTATGGTGAGTTGTGTCACTTGACTTTGCTCGAGATGATGGGCAGATATGTGCGCTGTAAGGGTGCAGAAGGATGATATGAGTGAGACGATATGCGGCGTGAATGCAGCAAGTCAAGACAGACGCAGGGTACTGAGTCAAAGAGATGGATAGCAGTAAGAACGAGAGAATAGCCGAGATTGTTTCGCAAATCAAATCCATGTGCATCTGTCTGATATGCGAGATAATGAGGCCCTGATAGATGGAAAGAGCGCTATTGGTCGATCACGAGGCAGGCTGCGCTGCGACCACGAGGGACCATCGAGTCCGGTGACTGGAGGTGGCCAAGTGCCGGCGCTTGCCACATACATGTATGTACCTCAGTTCATCCGCAAATAGGCAGTTTCACTAAGAACAATTCCATGACGAGTGCATATACAAACATGTAATATGCTGGGCCCCTGCAAGTGACAATAGATGCGCTCATCAGGTGAGGGCAGCATTCAGGCCGTGTAAGACGCTGCCAACAGTCACTCGACTGCGCGGCTGATGGACGCTGCGAGGTACAACAAAAGCAGGAGAAAGGGCGCTGATCGGTTTGACTTACCAAGGCGTGATGCACAGGAACGGAACATGTGCTTGGACTCGATGTCGGCTTCGTCAAATCGCAATGCACCCAACGCTGTAGGGTTATACTGGCGTCAAAAGCTTGGCGTTCCTGGCAAGAAGAGGCTGAAGAAAAGTTCTCGCCGGTTTCCGAATCAATCGTTGAATCGCTGAGGCAGAAGTGGGTTTCCCTCATTTTCAGGGTCCATCCAGCCCTGTTTAGAATAGCGCCCATCTTCTTTTTAGTGCAATGGCCATGATTCTCGATTTGTGTGTACAAATGTGCTCTGCCAGCTCTACATTGCCCATTACAACAATGAAATAAAATCATCGTATTTGTTGCCAAATACGAATGTGCTGCACCCATTAGAAATCTAGGATAGAAAAGAGAATAAGAAAAAGACCCAATCACAGGGAAAAATGACTGACCCCACGGCCAACAACACAACAGTACCCACTATCGATCTCTGCCGAGGCTCAAGATCCTCAGCCAATAAATGCGACAAGGAGATGCTGATCTGGGAATCGCTTGTCAAGATATGGAGTAGTATTACCGATTATGGGCTGGATGTAACATGGTTTCAACATTTGACGGAAGTGCATACTAGGAATCATCTCTCCCGTCATTTGAATAACATCCCTACAACCTCGTACCTTAGTTCTAAAACTACTGTATATATTGGAGCATAATAGGGCCGACACATCGCAATCTCACTACACTACCTATTCGCACGAGGAAATCAAACACAGCTCCCAAACTCCACAGAGAACTCAACAACCCCATACTCCTTCCCTCCGAAGACAGCAATGTGGTCTGCTTCCGGCTTCTCCAAACGCCAAGCAAGAAGGGGAAATCTCCATCTTCCACCAGCGCTAAGACAAAGACAGGACTGCCTCCCGGAGCACTAACAGGGATAGCAAAGCCATTCAGATGCCCTCCGGCCAATGGCGGCCCTTCTATTTCACCCCAGGCACCCGCGTCCCCAAGCCGAGGCTCGCGGCAAGAAACCAAAAAGGATTCAAAGTAATCTATGGTCAGTTTTCAATGCCAATTGACCTAGCTCTCGTATAAACTTTTTCATCTGCTCCTCTTCTCCGTATTTCCCTTTTCTCTTTTTCTTTCCGTGTCTTCACTTCCATCTGTTCTTGTCCCTTCAAGCTTCACAATCCCATCCCCAACCCACAATGGCTCCCCCAGCAAAGACCTTCACCCGCGAAGAGGTTCGCAACCACACGTCCGAGGACTCCCTCTGGTGCGTCATCGACCACGTCGTCTACGACCTCACAGACTTTGTCGACGCCCACCCCGGCGGCGAGAGCGTCCTCCGCCAAATCGCCGGCCAGGACGCCACCTCGGCCTTCTACAACCTCCACCGCCACGAGGTGCTCTCCCGCTACGCAGACCTGGCCATCGGCACCGTCGAGGGCGAGAAGCCCGAAGTCATCACGCCGCAGCCCGGCGACCTCAGCCCGGTGCCCTACGCCGAGCCCCTGTGGCTGACGCCGCACTTCAAGAGCCCGTACTTCAAGGCTTCGCACCACTCCCTGCGCAAGGCCATCCGCATCTTCACCGACGAGGTCGTCAAGCCCGAGGCCCTCGAGTGCGAGGCCACGGGGCGTCATGTCGGCCAGGAGGTCATTGACAAGATGAGCCAGTCCGGCGTCATCCACATGCGCCTCGGCCCCGGCAAGCACCTCCACGGCGTCAACCTGCTCAACGGCGCCGTCAAGGGCGAGGAGTTTGACTACTTCCACGACATGGTCATGTGCCAGGAGATGACCCGCCCCATGATGCGAGGCTTCCAGGACGGTAACTTGGCCGGCATGGCCATTGGCCTCACTGCCGTGCTCAACTTTGCCCGCGAGGGGCCCTGGAAGAAGAAGATTGTCGACGACGTCTTTAGCGGCAGGAAGAAGCTCTGCCTGGCCATCACCGAGGCCTTTGCCGGCTCTGACGTTGCCGGGCTTCGCACCACGGCCGAGAAGACGCCCGATGGAAAGCACTACGTAAGTACATCTCCCGCTCGCAAAAGTCATCCCTTGACTAACATCTCTGGCAGATTGTCAACGGAACCAAGAAGTGGATCACCAACGGCGTCTTCTGCGACTACTTCGTCGTCGGCGTCCGCACCGGCAAGGCCCTCAGTGTAGTTCTCATCGAGCGCGGCGAGGGCGTCGAGACAAAGTCCATCAAGACCTCGTACTCCACCACCGCCGGCACCGCCTACATCACCTTTGACAACGTAAAGGTCCCCGTCGAGAACCTGCTCGGCGAGGAGAACAAGGGCATCCACGTCATCCTCAGCAACTTCAACCACGAGCGCTGGGCCATGGCCTGCAGCTCCATTGCCGCCTCGCGCTTCATCACCGAGGAGTGCCTGAAGTGGGCAAACCAGCGCATCGTCTTTGGCAAGCGCCTGATTGACCAGCCCGTCATTCGCCAAAAGTAAGCACAGAAATCCCCCAGCCTATATATGACGACAAAAAAGCCAGCTAGAAGCAATCAAGTATCTAACAAGTTTCACTCCCTAGGCTCGCCAAGATGATTGCCCTCGTCGAAGCCAACCAGTCCTGGCTCGAGACGATCACCTACCAAATGTGCAACATGCCCTACAAGCAGCAGGCCCTCCACCTCGCCGGCCCCATCGGCCTCCTCAAGATGAGCATCACCCGCGCCGCCCATGAGGTCGCCGACGAGGCCGTCCAGATCTGGGGCGGCCGCGGCCTGACCCAGTCCGGTATGGGCAAGTACGTTGAGATGTTCAACCGCACGTACAAGTTCGATGCCATCCTGGGCGGCGCCGAGGAGATTCTCGGTGATTTGGGCGTGAGACAGGCGGTCAAGAACTTTCCCAAGGCTATGCTGTAAAAAAGGAAAGCGGCTTTTTTGAAGGATGTAAAAAGAAAACTGTTTGTCTTATTGTTTTAACGCGGTGTTTATTGGGACTACATTGTATACGGCGTTTCGTTTTTCAACTTCGGGGTGGCCACTTGTAGCCATATTTCATAGATATTTAAGGCTAGATACATCCAAAGCAAAGCAAAAGAATCAACATATTACTATGTCATCTAGCTTTATATTACACAACACATAAGAGCTATTCAAGGCTGAACACAACTACAATCCACATGCGTTCACACCACAACCATACCCACACTCTAAATCTTACCCGACCATAACCGGCTTTAAACACGCCACCAGTCTTGAAAAAAAAAAAAAAAAAAAAAAAAAAAAAAAAAAAAAAAAAAAAAACAAATAGCAGCCAGAAAGGAGAAATAGAGGCACCAAAAGACCTTAATCATTTAATAGCATATTCTTCTGCTCTTCCTATGTCACTAGATATACACAGATAGCTTGCCTAGCAAATCAAAAGCCTAACCCAACCTCCCTGATTCTGCCTGCCTATCTTTCCGCAGGAAAATACAAACGCTCCTCCACTACCTTTCCCTCCTGCATGCAAATAGTCTCTCTAGACTATGAGGAGAATAATCGAAAAAAAATTGAAATAAACTAAAAGAGTAATGAAAACGATAATCAAGTAGAATAAATAGGAAGAGAGAGAAAAAAGGGCTATCAGAAAAAGGTCGGTTACTGGGCCCAAAATCTCATAAATGTTTGTGTGCTGCTTCTGCTAAAAACTTCAAGCGAGTCTATACGTACAACTTGGCCCAGAAACTTGGAAAAAAGGGAGGGAGGTCCGAAAGAAGGGTATATCTGAACCCCCATGATATTTTGCTTATTGTTCCGTAAAATCCTATATCCATGTTTGTATGGAAAAGGGGGGATATCCACGGTTAAGAATCATAATGCAGCGAATTTCTTCCGTGTTCGATGGATGGCCTTGATTATTTCAAGACCCCTCCTCAAGCGCCCGCTTCAACTCTTGAGCGTGAAATTTGGTCTTATTCAGCTCCCTCATGACGTATTCGTATGTGAGCATTGTTACCGTCGCAGCAGGGACGGCCCGCATCATGTTGGTGCCCATTCCGGCGTAGAACGCTCTCCATCCTTCCTCGTAGAGAATGGTTCGGAATGTCATGACGACGCCTCTATATTTCGGCCCCGATGCTACCTTTGCCCCTGGTGCCGCCATATCTACCAAGAAGTTCTCGCCAGCAATCGGCCGTCTCTGAGTTTGCAGCCGAGTCCGAATGACTTCGTGCGGGTAAGTCGCACTGCTGGCTAGGATTTTCGATAGAATGGAAGCAGACAGAATGCCTGTCCAATGAGCCTTTTCACCTTCCTGGATTTCACCCATACCCTGCCCGGTGAATGTTGTCTTCAGAAATTCATACGTGGGGAACTGAACGGCAACATGCGTCAGGCCAAGAAGAGCAGGGGTAAGGCCAGAGTAAAACGAAGAGAGGCCTTCAGAAGTATACATCTTTTTTGCCGCATCGATAGTTGATCGGTAGTGCCAGTCATGGAGAGTTGGCCTTGCCGTCGGGGTATTACCAGGCCGAGCAAATGCGTGGTGACCTCTAGCCACGTTCGGATTGCTCTGCGACATCAAACGGGTCTTGATCACCCATATCGGGTTCGTCACAACAGTACTGCTCGCACCAGCAACAATGGACGACCAAAAGCTCACGATATGTGGGTTTTCTGTTCGCAAGTGGGAAAGGTCAGTTAGCTGGGGAAATGGCCCAAAATGGATTATATCCGACGGAGTTACGTACCGTTATACTGGTGTAAGAACGTCTTGCTCTTGTTGTAAACGGTAAACCACACTGCCCAGGTGGGTAAATATCCAAGCACAATCGGGCCCAGACCCCGGTACAGGCCCCGAATCCCTTCCTCGCGGAGGATGACCTTGGCTGTTCCTATCAGGCCATTGTACAGTTTCGGATGTCCGACATGCCGGCCCTTGTCTATAAGCGTAAAGCCGCCCTGGGCCTGCAGCTTGGTCTTGATAACATCCAGCGGACAAGTCACCACGCCGGACGTGAAGCCACCAATGGCCCCTGATATGGCATTGAATTGGGAATCGGAGGCGGAGAGTGTCCATCGGTGCAGCGGGGATAAACCCCCGGCTATTGAGGGCATTGGAGAATCGGCGACGGCGAGTCGATAGGGAGATGACGCATGATCTGCAGGCGAAGGCTGAGTTTGTTCGGGGGACTGGTCGTGAGACATAGCACCCTCCTTAAAAGATTGGGGGGGAAAAAGAACAATAGAGAAGGAAAAGTCTAATGCTGCGATGATCGAAGCGGCCTTTGTAGAGGGTTAGGTCGGGGTTTGGGTTTTAAAATCTCGTAGCCAAGATTATGTCGTATTCTGTCGGCGATGATATCAAGATTGTGCTCTGATCCCGATCCCGCTATCTTTGTCTGGAGAACAGGCCTGTAGGGGCAAAGACACCGCTCTGCGGCTCTGCCCGTAGATGATTCAAAGAAGAAAAAGAAGATGCTGGTAAACTCTCCCTCCAATCCCGCTGTCGACGTCTATGGTATTTTCAAATCGAGGATCCGTCCGGTCCAGGAAGTCCGGGTACTGCGGGGAATGCTCCCACGCGCAGTAACCGTCCTTGCCTAGCGAACGCCGCCGGCCATTGACTTGTGCAAAGGCCAGAGAGAGTCGCCCAGAGCGGCTGAGGCCGTGGGATGGATCGCGCTGGTCGGGGAGTGAGGAGGCGTCTGCGCAGGAGGAGAAACAGGGCAGAAGAAGATGAAGAGTGGGAGTGGAAAGAAGTGGAAGAGTGGTGGAGAGTGCGAAAGAAAGATGGCTGCAGGCAGGTGTTTAACGCTGGCCCACGCTTCTCCGGGCCGGTCCCCAGCGTTTTCAACTGTGGTGAAGGCGCTATTCCCACTGGACGTGAGCCCCTCTCAGCGCTAAGTGACTATCAGTTCAGCGAGCAAACGACTAGCGCTAGCGACTGAACTGCCCGTAAAATTCAGAAGAACAATGATCCTCTTCAGGGCACAAGTTCGCGGCTCGCAAAAAAATGCAAGGGGGGCAAAGGAAGAAGAAAAAAAAAAAAAAAAAGGCACTACGTCAGAGACAAATGACGCAAATTTAGCCAGGGTCCAGGGCGTTTAGAACTGGCGCCGACAAAAAAGCAACACAGCATCAAATCAGATTAAGCACGCCTCGCTGCTTGTAATTTGGCATGACGAGCACCTGTAGATCTGATCTCACTTAATATCCCTCCAACTCTCAGCGTAAGCCCATCGGCATCGTCACATGCCGCTCGGCCGTCTTGCTGCATGCTTCTGTCACTGCATTGTCATCCATCACATGCTGACGTATAGCAACCCTCCAAGCAGCCCCCCAAAAACGACTGCAACGGGCCATTGTCCTGCATCTTCCGCGCAGCAATCCAAGCCCAGGCCAAGTTCGTGATTCAAAGCGCCGGACTAATCTCCCCACATCGGGCGTGGCTCGCTTCCGGGTCCCTCCGCGGGCTGGCAAGAAAATGTCCAAACCGTTTGTTCACACCGTTTTGTACTGAGTCCCGAAAAGAGCAATAGTCAACCCCCACCAAAAACGCTGCCACTTTGAGCACCTTGCACGTGACATCCCGAGCTCTCCCAACTTTTGCGGCCCGCCGAATCATCCCATTTCGCGCATTCTCACGAAAAAGGCCAATCCGAGAACCGCAGCCGCCTCTCTCTCTCTCTCTCTCTCTCTCTCCTCTCGCAGCATCTCCTCTCACAGTTCGCCCGACATGGTCTCTCTCGCTCCTTACGTCTTGAAGCGGCCTTGGCTGACCAAGATGCTGACGCCCGCTGCCAATTGGTATGCGAGCGCTTCCGGCTACCGCCAGCTCGGTCTGAGGTACGAAATCGAACTCTTTCAAAGCTGTTTTGCGCAGATGTCACCAATGGGGCTGGAAGAAGCATGATATAGGGCATCAAAAGAGGAGGATTGGCTATCAAAAAGGAAATGCTGGTGTCGAATTGGGCGATATGGAACCAGGCCGTGCTAACGCTATGCTCTCCCCCATAACCAGATACGACGACCTCCTCGAGGAGGAAAACGAAGCTGTCCAGATTGCCCTGAAGCGTCTGTCTGCCAAGGAGGCCTACGAGCGTGTCTACCGCATCCGCCGCTCCGTCCAGTGCAGCTACACTCACAAGCTGCTCCCCAAGGACCAGTGGACCAAGCCCGAGGAGGTACGACTATATCCCCGCCACGATATATATCATTATTATTATGATATTATGTATAGCTTATATATAAGCCTCGATATTAAGCCTCGCTTTTCCTAAATCTTTATAAACTAACAATATTGCCACTAGGATGTCCCCTACCTGCGATCCATCCTCGCCCAGGTCGAGGCCGAACTCGCCGAGAAGGACGCTCTCGACTCGATGACCGTCATCAAGAAGCACTAAAAAAAGAAGAAAGAGAGAAAGGAAATGAAGGAAACGATAAATGTACTCATTGGTTTGGAGAAGCAGGATCAAGCGGCGGCGGGCAAAGTGATCGTTAGTCAGAGATTCTACACAGGTCTCTTGTATTAAAATCAAAACATTATAGACATGGTCTAAACCTCCAACTCCCTCGCTCATCAACCAAATCTCCCTCTAATTACACATTGTAATTATCTGTGCTTTTTTCTCTTGTTCAAATACCACTGTTTCAACTGGCTATGTTATTAATAGTACAGGAGTATAACAAAATGCACTTTTTTTTTGGAAGCAACAAAGAAAAGAGGCTCTCCCTTGACAAAATGCTTTTCTTAACCCTGACCCAAACACTCCCCTTTCGAAGCCCAGTCTAGTCTAGACATGCCGCCATATTAAAAAAATCAATGACCGCCCTGTAGCCAGAGCCGGTTCTCTCTTTCCCCCTTGTTTTCGTCCTCTTTTTATACCGTCTCGACAAAAAGGTTGAGAATCCTGCCGAGACGCCAGAACGCCAAATCTGACCCGCTGGGCATCTGCCAGTTTTCTGCCTCCGTTTTCATGACATGTGTCCTCTTTCCTATTGTGCCTTCCGTCCTTGCATCCTTGACATGAAATAGTAAAATGGATTGTATCAAACATCACTTTATACTGTAGTGCTCATGTACAAATCCTCCAACGCATATCTCTCATCTCGTATCCGGCTCCTCGACCCTGTGAATTCATTATGTTGTAGTAGTGTGAGAGGGTGCGCAGCCAAACGGGCTCTCTTATATGCGCTGGTAAAACAAGAGATATGCCACCTTGTTATCCTTGATGCTGTCCTTGACTGGTTTCTCCTTGGTAGCTCCGTTAGCTCCGCCGTTGACGACGCTGCTCCATCGTTTGCCGTTGGCTGGAGCGGTAACTTGTTTCCAGCCATCTTCATCACCAGTGTCTTCATCATTCATCGCTCCAAATCGGTTGTTGGTGACACTTGCAGTAGTCTCCTTCCGTGTGTCTCTCTGGTCGTCTTCGGATCCTGTCTCGGCGACATCTTCCGGACGAATGCGCCGAATGACTGTGTCATCTAAGCGAATCCATTCGCGACCATCCTGTCGTCTCACATCTACCGTGTAGTGACCACCGCTGGCGTTCTTTCCATGGTGGTAGACCACACTGATAAGCTTGTATCTAGGCATCGAGCTGTCGCGTTTCTGGCGTGACAAGGCTTCGCGAGGAATTTCAAGCTCTAGAGGATATCCAATCTTCTTCCAGATCTTGACGGTTCCATGGCCTTCGGCGTCAAACTGGAATCGTTTCAGGTGTAGAATGAGAACAGGGGGCAGAGATTCAATAAAGACCTGCTTGGTAGCAACGACATCTTTTCCGCGTGGGGAGTTGAAGTCTCCCTGAATGCGCTCTGGCCGGGTCAGCCCACGCAAGGCATCAACGACATTCCTGACATCTGGCGACTGAATATCCAATTGAAGAGGCTGGTAGCGTTCTGTAGTGATAGAATCTTTCAAGCCTGGCACGCGAAATTCAGATCTCAAAAGGCCGCCAAAAATCTTGGTTATGGGGGTTGATGTGTTGTGGCCTGAAAGGCGAGATACTGCAGCACGTTGCTTGCGGCCGACCTCGAGCCAGTCATCGGAAGCAGCAACAGATCTACCAGTCGAGGTGTTGGATGAAGGCACTTCTTCGGGTGAGATTGACAAATCTTTCATGACATGCGTGCACTCGTCATCAAGCGATTGGAGAAGGAAACCCAAGAATTCCTCCGCGTCTTGTTGGTGACCACGCTGGAAAAAAAAAAGGAGTCAGTTACTAGTTGCAAGCCTAATAGAGATTGGTAGATGGAAATAAACTCACTCGCATGCTGTCAAATCGAGATAGTTGTCGAATAGCGTCATAGACAAACTCGGGTGTAAATGGTTCGCCATAGCGCTCAAGGTCCTCGCTCTTCAGGTTACGGTTCAGCTGCTCAACCGATGCCGACGACTTGAGTACTCTATACTCCCTCATGAACATGATCAAAGCGTCAATCATAGGAGTCTCGCTCTTGAAGCTATGAGCAGCCCTCTTGCCGACTTGATCAAGCAAGTCGTAAAACGGCAGACAGAACATGAGCACTTGAAGCACCTAAAAACATGTCAGTTGCCAGTTGCTAAAAATTTGATTGTTTTCAGACAAAGACTTACGGAATTCATGTAACACATATTACCAGTGTTGATGAGTCCGCGTGGCTCAAGGAAGTCGAGTTTACCGTTGTTCTCAACCACATATGACTGGATTGCCTCCGCGAGGGAATTGACATTTGATTTAGAAAGCGCAGAACCGGTAAAGTTGTTACCGGCGTCAGCCGAATCACCATTGACACCATTTACTCCTGAGCCGTTGACTGGAGCTCGTGCTGATGCCTTGGCAAAGAGATTGGCCCAGCTCGAGGGAGGAGCTTTGACTGCTGGGGCAGGAGCATCGTTTGCTTCGTCAGGATTGGCCTCGTTTGACTCGGCAGCCACAGTGTCTTGGCCGTTGGGCTTGGCAGCATCTTCATTTGCCTTTTCTTGACTCGCAGTCTCAGGCTTGGGCCCGTGCTTTGGCAGAACAGGGACTACAAGAATGGCGGGGGCAGCTGTGCGCGTAGCAGGGACACTGGTCGTAGTAGAAGCCTTGGATGCCTCTTCAGTTTTGGAAGCTTTGGATGTTTCTAGACCGGACTCTGCCTCTTGCTTGAGAGCTGGAGCTTGAGTGCCCGACTCCTTATGGGCAGAGGGAGCAGGCTTCTGACTGGCTTGTTCCGCTGCCACATCATGCTGCCCCGCAGGTAGTGATACCGCCTTGTCCCCTGCACCCAAAGGCTTTCTCAGCCGTTTTGCTCGCGGAGTCCTCACAGGGAATGCAACACCGGGATGTGACAGCCAGGGCAGCTATTTTCACTGAAATTTAGCCAAACATGTACATTGCTTTCAGTATTGCTTCTGGAAACTTACCGGTGGCCGAAACGGCTCGCGGGGCTCGGCAGCAGCAACAATGGCCGGGGCTGGTGATGGCGCTGTCTCCTGAGTAGGAGGAGTGGGCACCACAGGGGCTGGCTGGATACTATGAGGCGTCTGGGGAGTGGTAGGTGTATGCGGAGGCAGCAACTGCGTCGAGTGTGTCGACGACGGCGTATGAGGCAGGCCGGGCGCGGCAGCAAGTGGAGGCTGATACGGCGTAGTTGGGTTGGGCGACTGCGGAACGCCTCGGGGGTAGCTCGGCGGGACGCTCACGCCCACCATCGGGGCAAACTGCTGCATCGGCGGCGGCGGCGACCTGGTGTAGCCCTGGTAAGGCATGTAGCCCGGGGCAAGGGGCTGCGGGTAGTGGTGCTGCGGGATGGCGTAGTACTGCTGCTGGTTGTATGGCGGATAGTTGGAGTACATCATGTGCTGCTGGTGCTGCTGATGTTGATAGTGAGGCTCGCGGTGCTGGTGGTAGGGCATGTTGTTGCTGTACTGCGGCCTGTTCCTCCGAGGGCCGCCCATATTGCCCACGTGTGCCATGTTCCCATTCATGTCCATGCCGCCGTTGACGCCTCCGGCTGCAGCTTGTATGTTCTGCCCAGCCGGCAGATGGCGGTTACTCATCCTGCCGGCTTGGGGGATCGTACCGTTGCGGATATCGCCCAGTGCTGCTCCGGCATCTACTTGCACCGCCAGCGGAGTGCGGGGAGGGCCAGAAGTCGCAGCTGAGGCTGGCAGTAGCGAGACGGCGAGGAGGAGATGGAAATGCCTGGCTCGAGCTGCGCGACGCGGACGGAGATGCGCAATGGGGTGGCGTGACCGGCGACAGTGGCGATTGTCCCGCCAGGATCGAGCGCAGAAGGATCAAGAGTCGAGGAGCGGGATGATGGCGGCAGTCTCAGGGCCACGATGCCGGTGTCAGGCGTTGCTTGCAGGAGGCGAGGCTGTGGCCAGCGGGTGAGGGTGCGAGGAGCAAGTAAAAATGGGCTGTAGAAGCGGACGGCGATGTTTGGAAGCGCTCTGGCTTAGACTGGAGTTGCGGCTTTGCACAGGCCTGCTTTAGCGTCAGAGGCAGAAATTGGCTGTGGCCGAGACTGGAGTTGAGTTTAGCGTGCAGAGATCGCCCCGGCGTCCGTGCCCTGCTGCTGGAGAGATCCGATGATTGGCCGACACCGGATCGCGCGAATAGCATGGCGAGGAGTTGGTGAGACTCGGTGATAATCAGTATACGGTCATGTATCGAGTATTCTATATTGATCTATTGGGAGCGATTCCATGGTTGTTTGAGCTTGTATACGCTTGGGTAAGGCTTGGAGATTTTGATCTGGGGACTACTGGGAATTTATAGTGTTGGCTGGTGGAAAATACTAGCACCGATTCAACGCTTGTGATATGAATAAGCAAATAGAGTTCATGTATTTTGGCAATATATATTAAAATAAACCATTTATTTATCCATATACTCTAATCAGATTAAAACCAATCAATACTCCCGAATCTCCACGTAACCCAGACGCCGATGCTTGCTATATGCTTGCGCTACCTAATGCTGTATACAAGTTCTCTCTGACGCGCCGCCATAGTTGCTGATTGCCCGCTATCAAAACACTCTACTCGTCTCTGAATAGCCACATGCCGCCAGGACGCATGGCCTCTCTATATCGATCTGCGATTGCGCGCTTCTCTCTCTTTTGCGCCTCTTCTCGATCAGCCACCAGCTCTTGTGTATCTGGGAAGTCGGCATTCCAGAATCCTGGGGGAGACTGCATGCGAGCGAAGCGGTGTCGATGTCTACCGTATTTGTTGGCTAGTTCCTCCGTCTTGGCTTCGATCCAGGTCTCGTCTCTTTCGGCCTTTGTCATGGATGCCAATCGGTACGCATGTGCGCCCAGGTAGTTCTCTAGTAGCTTCTGCTCTTCTTGTCGCTGTTCTGCCGTCAACGGTGAATCTGGCCGATGTGATAGGGCCAGGGCTCGAAAGTGCTTCCCGCAGCAGTGCATGTCTGTACAGCCTCGTAGGCCAGCCCTATCATCTTTGTCTCTGACGACCTCCGAAAAGGCATAGTCTTGGCCATCGTTTGACAGGGGATTGACCTTGAAATCATCAAGGCGAAGTTCTGCCACAGGCTTATAACGGAGAGCTGACGCTGGCTCTTTGGTCGGAGAGTCATCTCGAACCGGGCCTTTCTTGTTTATAGGCGTTGTGAAATCCTCGTTCTTTAGCCTGCTGCGCTTCTTGGTCTGTCGCATAAGCTTGTCAAAGGGCAATGCTCTAGGTTCGGGGAACATGAGGCTAAGGGGTGTGTCTTCAGCTGAAGCAGTACCTGGCGTGCGGGTTTGTGGAGTTTGTGTGATGGGTGATGTATTCTTGGAAGTTGGGGTATTCAATAGCGAACTCAGCCGACCATTAGGAACTAGACTGGTCCCATGCGAAGGCTTTGAACTCTTTGTAAATCCACGCTTTCCGTAAGGTGTGCCATCTTCTGCTAGCTCTGCAATCCCGCGGGCTAATGAAGCTTTCACAAATGTAGTGAGGTTGCCATCATCATCGACAATACTTTTCGACATTCTCTTGTTACCGCTGATTGGAGTGAGTATAGACGGCCCGGGGGCATTCTTGGCCGAGTATCGTAGACCATCTGCCCATACATACCCCGACTTTGGAGTTGTATGAGCAGCGAATCTCGGTTCTTCTTTTTCCTCTCCAGCAACCGAGGCGTTCAAATCTTTGCGCTTTCGTGGAGTGGTGATCTTCTGCGCTATATCATCAAGGTCAATGCTCTCCTGGATGTCAAATTGATAGTGTGCGGATGCAGTGATTGGACTGGAGTTGTTGTTTGGCTCAGCCTTGACTGTTGGAGCGGTTGAAGTCGTAAGTGTGTCGTCTTCAACTCTTCTCCTCTTCAGCGATCTTTCGGACACCACCACCGGAAGATCAGAGGATGGCTCCTCTTTGATGTCTATTAAGTCCTGGCCATCGCCAGGTGCTGGTAGAGGCGGTAGATCTTCGGTCTCAGCTTCATCGGGATCCCCTTGAGTAGATTGCAGCTGCGCGTCTTCTACATCGGTAATTGACTGGCTATCAGGAATTGTCCGAGTAGCAGGCGGTGGCATATTCTCAAGAGCAGAGGTTCGGACCTTGGAATTGAGATTTGTGAGGCGAGATTCGTCAGGGTTGTTACCCTCTGGTTCCTCAAGAATTCGTATTCCATGCTTCTCCTCAGCTGCCCGAGCAAGATCTTCAAACTTCTTTGCTCGTTCCATCCACAGGTCGCGCTCGTCCTTTCTCTTTCGAAGAAGGTGCGTTGCTTGTTTGAAATTGTCCGAGAGAGCATTGAATCTCATTTTGAACTTTGCAAGCTCGTTACCTTCTGATCCAGTGGAGCTAGGGGGGGACACAATAGCTGCTGAAGAGGGGAGAGTCGGTGCAGTAGTGGCCCTGCTCGGAGTTGGAGTCATTGAGTCAACTTCTGTGTCATCACTCTGGGCTGAAGTGCTCGAATTGGCTTTGACAGGGCTGAGACTTGAGGACATGGCTGCTAGCTGAGCTCGCAGCTTGCTGTTCTCAGCTTGCTGCGCCTTTTGCTGCGCCCCCAGACTTGAAAGAGCGGAAACCGTGGCTTTTAACAGCTCCTTGGTTTTGCTGTGGTCCATGGCCCTTTTCGCGAGTTCTTTCTCGTGTTAATAAGACGCCCTCATCGAGAGGGAGGGAGCACCAACGTACCATGTTGAACCTCGCGATCAATGACTTCCCATACATGATCCAGAGCTTCTCGCACCGCTGGCCGTCCTCTTTCAGACCAGCCATCCATTTCGAATACTCCTGTAGTAAAGGTACGCAGCCAGGCAGAGAGACGGACTAATACCTACAATACGTGAATGCTCCCGCGGCGAGTCGCGCGCCACAACAACGCCAGTCCACGTGACCCGCATTGAGCCACCATCAGGTCGAGGTGCCTAAACCCACCGGATGGTGCTACTGCTTCTTTGTTGATTCAGAGACACGTGCCTCAAATTTGGTTTTTCAAAAGCATCAATGCAAATCACACATCAAGCGTCTTGCTTTCTACTTTCTCTAGGAGCTGCATCCTGGTGCATGTTTGAATTTAGTAGAGGCAGAAAGTATTCAGCAGCCGCTGAATTCATCCAGGCAATGCTCAATAGAGCACTCAAGCTACATGTGCATGTACCGAGGCGTAGTACTAGTAGTTCACGGGAAATATCATGGTTGCGCAGCTTGGATGCAATTGTGACACCACATCCAAATCAAAACAAAAACAATAACATGTTCTCAGAAAGAGTGGCTCCTCCGCAATCGGATGTGCAAAGGCGAATTTGAACACATTTTCATCCCATCTTGTCACTCCAAAGTGAGCTGTGATTCACTGCTCGTACAGCAAGAACAGCGCCTTTGCAGGCGGCACAGCGCTGTAGCAGGAACCCCAACCCTGAGCTGGCGGCGGCCCATCGGTTTTTCCGCCCAGTGGCAAGGGCCTCCCACGCTCGCTCGGCTGGAGCTGTGCACTAGACCGGCCTAGGCTGAGGGCCCCAACACATAGTCCGCTATCGTCAAAAACTTTTCCCTTTTTCGTCTACACGTTTTTTTTCCAATATCAATTTGTGGAATCAACATCTTCGTCCCACAGCTTCTCGACTCTTCAACTCCAATCTCGAACAATATCTCAGTGAGTGATACTCCCTTGATGCCACCGTCCCTTGTTGACGAACCATCGTCAAATTCGTCATTCCCATTTCCCAACCATCGCTGGCGCATCTGATGTTGGCATCGCCGCGAACTGGGTCGACTGTTGCCCCTCAGCCTCAAGCCAGCAGATGGCCTGCGTTTTTGGGCTCTCCAACGCTCGCATGAAAATAGTCGCTAACTGTGATGGCCTCGGCTCGATAGCTTATTTCTCCTACTCAAACCAATTCAATCATGGATTACGCACCCCGTGGAGCGTGTTACTCTTGTGAGTCTCTTCCTTTTTTTCTGTGCATCATGAGTTGCCACTTGTGCTACCTCACCTGAATTTCCCCCGCGTTTTTCTTCCCGAGCCTGGTACCTTGATTTTTTTGAGATGCTTGGCAGCCCCTCCAAATCCTAGGGCCAAAGCATTCCTTCGAGTCAGCTCGCAGAGCGTCAAGCTTTGAGCTTCGATTGTCATCATCAGCTTTCTTGCTTGGTTGTCTTTCATTTTTCTTGTTTCATATTCAATCTCATTTTTGCGCTCATCTTCATCCTCATTTTCATCTCCATAGATCACGCACCATGCTAACAGCTTCATCTAGGCGGCAACACTGGCCACCAGGTACAGTAGAATCCTCATCACCAGCAAGCTCACACAAGAGCATCATTTAGTCTAACAGTTGCATTAGGCCCGTGACTGCCCCACCAAGGGACCTGCCAAGTGGTAAGTATCTTCCTCGCCATCGCCATGAGAGTCAAAAATTCAAATGCTAACTTGCGATAGCTACAACTGCGGCGGTATGCTCTCCATCTCCCTCTTCCGCATATCGGATTGAATCTGTTGCTGACAACTAGCTTCCTGCAATAGGCGAGGGCCATCTCAGTAAGCACAACCTGACTGACAATTTCTCTTCTTCGCCCGCTGACTTTTCTCAGGCCGTGACTGCAGTGAGCCCATGAAGGACAACAAGTCCTGCTACAAGTGCGGCCAGCCCGGCCACATCTCCCGCGACTGCCCCCAGGCTGGCGCTGCTGGAGGAGGCGGCCAAGCCGGCACTGAGTGCTACAAGGTATGTGCTTGAACGTCTCAACAAACGCATGAAACCGATGCTAATGGTTTCTTCTCTAGTGCGGCGAGAAGGGCCACATTGCCCGCAGCTGCCCCAAGTCCGGATTCGGTGGCAACTCCTACGGCGGCAACAGCGGCTACGGTGGTGGTGCTGGCAAGACCTGCTACTCCTGCGGTGGTTACGGCCACATGTCTCGTATGTAACAGTCATTTCGATCTGTCTACAAGTCTCATACTAACCTATCTGTAGGCGAGTGCGTCAATGGCATGAAGTGCTACAACTGTGGCGAGTCTGGTCACTATTCTCGTGATTGTCCTAAGGAGGCCGCTGGTGGCGAGAAGATCTGCTACAAGTGCCAGCAGAGCGGCCACGTTCAGGCTCAGTGCCCTAACTAAATGGCGGAAGCTGTTTTCTCCACTGTTCATCTGATGGAGAGAGAGTTGGCGTGGCAGCTATGATACCCACGATGAAGGTCTCTCTCGACCTTCTTTTCTTTGAGTTATGGTTTTCTTTCCGAGCATTTTTCCAGGCTGCGGACACACAAAAAGTTGATTCGGTATGATCGATACGACCATATAACGGCTTATCATGCAACTCACGTTGTTAAGTGCTTGTGGGCTAGATAGGTTTCAGCCTATATGCTGAGGACATCTTGGGGTTAATGCATTCGATGCGACTCGTGATTTGGCAATGGCAGGAAGACACGCTGTGTTTTTTTCGAAGGGGACATTTGAAGGATGATTTACTTTTTTTCATCTGAGTATGACTCTGCGTCAAGAGGCTACTGCTGAGAAGGAGAGACCTAAGAGCATGCGATATACCAGGTTGATAGTGAAACAAACAAGGGACACCGGCATTGAAATTGCTGCATTTAAGTTTGCGATACAAGACTGCTCTCGGTGCTTTGTTCGCCGTGATGATACTGTAACTGCACTAGATTTCTGATGGGGCTCGATTCCTCAAGACCAACTTGGTTACTAGCCGTCAGTGCTTCGACAGCGGAATGACAGACGCATGGGGCCAAAAAGAGGCCCTGCGCGCGAAGCTGCAGATAAGATGCAGGTCTCTGCACGCCCACCAACTCAATTCGTCAGTATCCCGGGCAACAGCGCCCTCTTCGTTTACCGCCAACAGCATTTCGTAGTGCCACCTGTAGTGACTGTAGCCCAAACACTTTGTACTAGTAGTACGTATTGCTCTGTATAGACTCTCGCATGTATGGCGCAATAGACGGACGGATGGGTGATTGATCAGATAATTTGCGCACACCAGCAAGCGAATCACAACCAAGCCCGGAGCGCTACGGAGACTTGCCGTCAGATACACGACCATCTCGCAAAAACCCCAGTCCACGGCTATATTCCGTAAACTGGAGCTCCGCGTTTAATCAAACGGGTCCTAGCTCCGACGAGAAGCTCCAACTCGCATAGCCCAGCTCCCCGTTGATTGGTCGTCGTAGCCAGGCACAAGCTGCTGGGTGTAGTGGATGGGGGGGGGGTACATTGTACCTTAACTTGGGAACCGCATGCGACGGCAGAGGTTCTGGTGGTTTGCCCTGTCACGAAAGACGGCCAGGCCTTGACTGTCTGCTTTGTTTTTTTTTTTTTTTCTCTTTCGCCTCCCCTTTAGCTTACACCCTCCCAACGCCTTCCTTGTTTCAACCGCGTTGCGCAGCTTTATTGGCCTGTAAGACGTGTCATTTTTTTCTCCTAGTTCTTTTTGTTGTCCCAAGTTGCGGGCAGCCTTGCCGGAAGGGCCAGACAGCACACAAAACACTTGTTAGCAGAACCAATATCAATTCCCCATCATGCCTGTTGAGCTGCGCAAGCGCAAGGCCCCCGTGGCGCCGCCCGCGCCCGCGCCGACCAAGAAGAAGGCGGCCACCAGTAAGGGACGGAAGCCCGCCGCCGCAAAGGCAAAGGAGGACGTCAAGAAGCCCGAGCCCGAGGCGGACAAGAAGAAGCCGTCCAAGGACGAGGAGGCGACCGATTCTGCGCCGGAAGACGCTGCTGCCCCTGAGGGAGAACAAAAGGACGCCAAGGGTGAGGCCAAGGGCGAGGAGAAGAAGCCTGCTGCTGCTGCTGGCAAGGTGGCTGTTGGCGATGTCGTTGACCTTGAGGGATTCGGCGGCGAGATCCAAACGAATGATGGCGACAAGACTACGCTGAAGAAGCTTGTTGATGATAGCAAGAGCGGTGTTGTTTTGTTCACCTACCCCAAGGCGTCGACTCCAGGATGTAAGTTTTTACTCTCTTTGATTCTTCCTACAATTACTACTCCACCGCTTCATATGGAATATATATATATATATATATCTTTATATTTATATATATATCGTCTGTCACCTATCCCCTTTGCTATCCTCGCGCGTTTATCCGCGTCTTTTTACCCGTTTATGCAAATTCTCGACGCGATTGGCACTTTGCTGACTTGTCAAATCATCAGGCACCAACCAAGTGTGCCTGTTCCGCGACTCCTATGAGCCTCTGACCGCCGACGGCCTCGCCATCTACGGCCTGAGCGCCGACTCACCCAAGGCCAACACCACCTTCAAGGAGAAGCAGAAGCTGCCGTACCCCCTCCTGTGCGACACGGGGGCGACTCTCATCGCGGCCATTGGCCTGAAGAAGCAACCCAAGGGAACTCAGCGCGGCGTGTTTGTCATCAGCAAGGAGGGCAAGGTGCTTGTTGCCGAGCCTGGCGGTCCTGCTGCTACCGTGGAGAGAGTCAAGGCTCTGGTTGAAGAGTTGAAGGGAAAGAACTAAGGCACGGCTCCTTTTCTCTTCCTGTTCCCTCTCCTTCTTCTTTCTGCTACTGTGTTTTCTTCCGTATTGATATTATGAGTGTTGAAAGAAGAGAAGAAGAAGAAAATTGTTTGCTTTGTCATGTTACAAGTTGGCGTGGGAGTTGATCGGTATGAGGGATAGCAAGCGTGCTTATATTTGTCTCCTGGCACTGGGAATCTACATAGGGCCCACTATTCTCGTATGAATTGCTCGTTAGTCTCCTGAGGACAGTGTAAATTGATTTAGTCATTGGTTTCGCGTCGTTGCTGGCCACTCTTTGGTGTGCTCAAGATGTGGCAGTTGTTGCTGTAGAAGTAAGCTCGATGGAGAGATGATATCAACAGTATATTGTTCTCGGTGGTATTTAAGAAGATTTCTAGGAAGTGACCGAGATCTTACAGTCCTTTGGATAGGGAAGACCATGTTGTGAAGCTATTCTACTTGTTGCAAGCAGGCATAGCATGAGGTGGGAAAGAATATTGCAATGGTTCCCGATAGAAGATGCAAGGTGAATTCTCTTGAAGTTGACATTCGGCCAATTTATTGAGTATACTGGAAGAGAAGATTTATCTATTGCTGAACACGTCGATGAATTGCTTTATCTGAGAGAATTGGTAGAATTTACATAATGTTTACAAGTTGTGTCTCAAACTACAGCTACGAAAGCATCTACTCGGCGATAAAATTTGGCCAGTTAAATTGCAATGCTATACAATTACCCCAGGGAGTAGAATAGATCATCAGGTTACATGCACGAAATTGCATTCTTGTTTTTGTTTTCTATTGCAAAAAATCGCAATAATCTTGCATCGAAATTATAACGCCTCTACCTTCGATTGTAGGGTATTGGTAGGGACTCGGCAAAGCTTCGGATAAACCCATCTAGCATTGCACTGCTACCTCGAGATCAACTAACTCGGAGCCAATTCGCTCTCTATACAGCACTGCGACTATCCCATTGTTTCCGCAAGATGGCTTCTCAAGCGGCAGCAAAGGCTGCTGGTGGCCTTGTTTCCATCTCAAAGGTGCGAAAACTTGTGCTCGTCCCCGACGCTCTGCTGCCTCAATTGGCGCAAATCACGCTCAATTCTGGCTGGCGGCTTCGGTCCAGGTCGAGCTATCAAGATGGGAGATGATGCTGACCTCAAGCCCGCAGAAACAAACTCTCCAGTCCACCGGCATCTGGGAGACGATCCGAAAGGCCTTCGCCATCGACCCCAACCGCTCCAACGGCGTCCCCCTCAACCCTTACTTCCGAAACCCAACCCCCGGCGGCCTGGACCCCCAGAGCTACGATGATCCCGTGACGATTCCCGCCGGCGACATCGCCGACAACGCCTACTGGAAGCGAGACGTCCGTCGCTCGTACCCGCAGCTCAGCGTCGTCAACCAGGGCCACGCCGTGTCGCTGCTGACGGTCGGAAGCGCCGCGAAGCCAAAGGTCGAGCTGATTGGCGAGGCTGGAGAGCAGGCCCTTGTGGCTGCGCAGAAGGAGGGCGAGACTGGCCTGGCCTCGTTCTTTGAAAAGGCCCCCAAGGACGTGGCCAAGGATGTGTTTGTCGACGGCCTGCCTCCTGTGCCGAGTGGACAGACGCTGGTGTCGGGGGCGTGGGATGTGCACAAGTACGAGCTCCATGAGGAGCAGGAGCAGACATATGGTGCTGGGTAAGTTGTTTTGCTTTGATCGTGAATGGCCAGGACATTTGCTAACGATTGGATAATGTAGCTATCCTTGCAGGACATTCAAATAAACTAGTGTGGGATGGTTTGTGTAAATAAAGACGAGATGAAGAAAGACGATAGAATTTCCTACTGATGCTGGTCTCCTTCTATGAACTCCTAATGTTTTCCCTTGATAATTCTAACTCGATGCCATAACTCCATGAACTCCAAAAACCTTCTATGATTCTATACTGCTGATGTTGGGATTGAAGATGCGGCCCTCCTTGAATAGAGCATTGGACTTTACGTGAACACCGATGCCGGCCAAGTCCAAGTCGTCCTAGTTCAGCATCTTCTCAATAATCTTGACTTTGCCCTGCGCCCTCTTCACGCGGTCGTCGAAATCCTGCACGGCCTCGTCGGAGTTCTCCGTCGACAGCGTATCAGGCTCGACCAGCGCATATGCCAGCTTGATGTTCTTCTCCAGCCTCGGATTCTTGGGCAGCGGTGGCAGCGTGCAAGCCTCGGGGCTCTTTTCTGTTCCGTCCGAGGCACTGGTACTTGGCTGAGGATTTTGGGGGAGTCTGTTTGCCCATACGAGAGACTTGCTGGCGATGCGGCCGCTTTCGAGAAACTTTTCAAAGCCCTTTTCCATGCCGAGCGAGCGGCCTTCTATCCTTCCGGCGCGGGCTCCATCTTGGACGCCTTGGTTGTAGCCTTGCGTGTAGAAGCGGTCTTCGAGAGTGAAGACGTCGTCGAAGAGATCCGATGACATTTGGCGATTTGTTTAATAATGTTGGTTAATATTGAATAAGAATAAGAGTACAGGTTTTGAGTTTTATTGAAGCTATACTGAGTTGATCATAGCCAGTGAGTTGAGATTGACGCCATAGACATAACGTCTTGACCACCCTCCGAATTGGGCAGAGGCTAGCGGCAGAATTTTGCGACACCCCGCCATTCAGCACAGCGATAGCGGGGCAATGCGATGACTCGAATTGTCTACATTATTTTGCACATGCGCCCTTCGTTGATTTGACTGTCCATCTACATCCTTGTCGAGTCTAGTCACTTGCACTGGCGTGCCGCTTGTTTCTTGAAGTTTACGAGACGCATAAAGCATTGATAGAGACGCGGCATTTGGAGTTTCTGCAGTTGCACCATCACCACCACCGTCACCTCCACCATGGCGGTTGAAAATCCCATCCTGCCCGTCAAGGGCAAGAAAAACGTCCTCATCACCAGCGCCCTCCCCTACGTCAACAACGTCCCTCACCTCGGCAACGTCGTCGGCAGCGTGCTCAGCGCCGACGTCTACTCGCGCTTCAGCAAGCTGCGCGACCGGCCGACGCTGTACATCTGCGGCACCGACGAGTACGGCACGGCCACGGAGACAAAGGCCCTGGAGACGGGCCAGACCCCCCAGGAGCTCTGCGACGAGTTCCACGTCAAGCACAAGGAGATTTACGAGTGGTTCGAGATTGGCTTCGACTACTTTGGCCGCACCTCGACCAAGAAGCAGACGGAGATTGTGCAGGACATCTTCCTCAAGCTGCACGCAAACGACTTCCTCGAGGAGCGCACGACACAGCAGCCCTACTGCGAGAAGCACGATTCGTTCCTGGCCGATCGATTCGTCGAGGGAACGTGCCCCAAGTGCAACTACGACGATGCCCGCGGCGACCAGTGCGACAAGTGCGGAAGCCTGCTGGATCCGTTTGAGCTTGTCAACCCGCGATGCAAGATTGACGGCGCAACGCCCGTGCCCCGCGACACGACACACGTCTTCATCCGCCTCGAGAAGCTGCAGCCTGAGATTGACAAGTGGTTCCAGGATGCGCACAAGAAACACGGCTGGCCCCAGAACGGCGTTTCCATTACCCAGTCGTGGCTGACCAAGGGCCTGGAGGCTCGCAGCATCACCAGAGATTTGAAGTGGGGTGTGCCGGTTCCACTGCCTGGATACGAGAAGAAGGTCATTTACGTGTGGTTTGATGCCTGCATCGGCTATCCTTCCATCACGGCCAACTATACCGATGAGTGGGAGCAATGGTGGAAGAACCCCGACGATGTTACCCTCTACCAGTTCATGGGCAAGGACAACGTGCCCTTCCACACAGGTTCGTGTGCTGGATGATTACTTTTCATTTTCGAGACTGAGCTGACATGTATGATACTACCAGTCATCTTCCCCGGATCCGAAATTGGTACCGGATACAAGTGGACCCTGCTTAACCACCTTTCCACTACCGAGTACTTGAACTACGAGAACGGCAAGTTCTCCAAGTCAAGAGGAATCGGTGTTTTCGGCAACCAGGCTAGAGAAATTGGCATTTCGCCATCTGTCTGGAGATACTACCTCCTATCGAACCGACCGGAAACCAGTGATACCCAGTTCGAGTGGCAGTCGTTCCAGCTGGCCAACAACAGCGAGCTCCTCGCCAACTTTGGCAACTTTGTCAACCGCATTGTCAAGTTTGTCAACGCCAAGCTGGACGGCGTCGTTCCCGAGTTCAACCCCTCTTACAAGGATGACACCTTTGACTTTGGCGCCTGGGTCAAGACGGTCAATGGCTTGCTAAAGGAGTACGTCGACCTTTTGGAGAATGTACACATTCGTGCCGGCAGCAAAGCCCTGTTGGAGATTAGCCGAGAGGGCAACAACCTTCTCCAGGGCCGACTCGACAACGCCAACCTGGCGGAGAACCCTGAGCGAACTCACACCACCATTGGTCTCGCCTTGAACCTTTGCCACCTGCTCGCCTCAGTGGCTTCCCCGTATATGCCATCCACCTCGGACTCCATCTGCCAGCAGCTCAACACCAAGCTGGCCTTGATCCCTGACGTCTGGGAGCCCACTGCCATCAAGGCCGGCCACAAGATTGGCAAGGCCGCCTATCTCTTCACCAGAATCGAAGACAAGAAGATTGCTGAGTGGAAGGAGCAGTTTGGCGGTTCCGCCGAGACTCGTGCCGCCGAAGCGGCCGCCAAGAAGAAGAAGCAGGAGGACAAGGAGAGGAAGAAGGCCGCCAAGGCCGCCAAAGCTGAAGCCGCCAAGGCCGCTGCCGCCGCCACTGCCGACGTGGATGTCAAGGCTCAGGACGAGGCCTCTGCGGCTGGGGGCATGACTGCGACGTCGGTCGAGGTAACGAAAGACTTGCCGATTCGCGAGAAGAAAGTAGACAATTAGAAAGAGACAAGATAAAGGAAAAAGAGAAGAAAAAGAGAAAAAAACAATAAACGAAGAGAGAATAGATGTACATTGAGCCATGTATGTGTGCTGGGAGTTGATGGTTAAATAGGTAGTACTAGGGTGCCTTTGGCATATGAGAATTCAACATTTCGATTTTTTTTCTTAGTCTTTTTTCTCGAGCTAGTTCAAAAGCTCTCAAAGTATTCAATTGGCATTTAAGAGTATCGAATATAGTATTTTTGCTGTTTACAGGTGGTTTCGTTGACAGCTCTAGCTTCTAAGCACCACAGTCGGGCCCCGCAGCGGACAAGGCTTGTGGTGGGGGAGAGTCTTCCGGCCCTTTGCACCGAGTTTCGCAACTAGATCCGCTGCCTTGCCTTCTCTGTCTCTTACATCTTCTTCTTCTTCCACATCCACGTTCCTGTTTCAATATCCTTTTTCTTTTCTTTCTCTATATACAAAAACACCCACCATGGACATCCGCCTCCTCACCACGGCCGACCTGCCGCTCATCCAGCACGCCAACCTGGAGAACCTGCCGGAAAACTACTTCCTCAAGTACTACCTCTACCACGCGCTGTCGTGGCCGCAGCTGAGCTTCGTGGCCGTGGACGTGTCGCGCCCGCGCAAGGGCGCCTACGACTACCCCAAGATTGTGGGCTACGTGCTGGCCAAGATGGAGGAGGAGCCGACGGACGGCGTGCAGCACGGCCACATTACCAGCTTGAGCGTGATGCGGACGCATCGCCGGCTGGGCATTGCCGAGAAGCTGATGAGGCAGAGCCGTGTGTTTTGTCTTGATCCTTGTATCCCGAAAACAATGTGAAGTGTGGCTAATCTTTGGGGGAAATGTTTAGAGCTCGCCATGGTGGAAACCTTCCAGGCCAAGTACGTCTCCCTGCACGTGCGCGTCTCCAACGTCGCCGCACGCCACCTGTACGAGGACACGCTCAAGTTCCGCAACGAAAAGACGGAGAGCAAGTACTACGCCGACGGCGAGGACGCCTTCAGCATGCGCCTCGACCTGGACGACGTGGCGGAGCTGGCGAGGCGCTATGCCGGCGGCGAGGACGAGGACGAGGACAAGGACAAGAGCGAGAAGAAGAAGAGCAATGGTGCTGCGACTACGGCTGAGTTGCCGATACGCAGCGAGGGCGTGGACGAGGGCGAGGCGGTCGGCGAGGTTGGGAGGGATCCCGAGGTCGGGGACAAGGAGAAGAAGGTCAAGGTTGCGGTGGGGAGGGGATTGGGCGTTGGGGATTTGGTGGAGAAGGATGAGACGAAGCATTGAAATGGGGGTTTGTCTTCTTTTTTTTTTTTAAAAGCTGGGTTGTTGTTTGTGTATAAAAAAGTTGGGATGCATTTTACGTTTAGATGTTTGAACTTGGGGTTCGTTTGATTTGTACTTTTTCAGAAGGGACATGTTCTCTTTGTTTTCATATGGCTTGTCGGATGTGAGATTGGGAGGTTCGCTATTGTACTCTATGTTGTTTACTCTACGGGGACAAGACATCGGGAGGGAGGAGAGGAATAGATAAAAAAAGAGCATTGCCTACCTATGAACCAAGTACGCAGTTGTAGGATGAAGTCGGAAAAAATTGGATTTTTAGTATAATGTTTTTATTCTCCCCTTTTCGTAATGACTGTCTGCCTATGTAATGTGATGCTTGGTATCTTTAACGCTGCTTTAAATAGTTTTGCTTTTTTAATACATTCATAGAAGAAGATGAAAAGAAAAAAACAGACAGATAAAGTGAGTGGTCGTCAATCTGGCAGAGTTCCAAAACCCATCAAGGCGCATCCTCAAATCAATTTGCATCATAATCATCATTGCCCGCTCAGCTCAATTGCATACTCCTCGTCAGCCTCCATCCTCATCACCTCCAACTGGTTCAGCATCTCCGCAACGGCCCATTCCGCCGCCTCCTTTTCAGGACCTGGCGCAGCCTTCTCCGCCGCAGCGAGCTGTTGCTCAATTGACGCCTCGATGCCCATGATGGACCGGTACTTTGCTGCCGCAGCGGCAGAGGGGGCGATTTGCACATCATCATCTTGTGATGTCACGGGAATTGAATATTCGTGTTTCTCGTCGGGCCAGTAGCCCGGCATGGAGTGAGTGGTATATGCTGTGCCGTTGTTGACGGCCTGCTGTTGGATTTGTTCCATCCTCTGTGCGTGTTGCTGCATCTGCTGGTCACGCAGTTGCTGCATCTTCTGGCCATGTTGCTGCATCCTCTGGCCATGTTGCTGCATCCTCTGGCCATGTTGCTGCATCGCCCGTTCACGCTGCTGCTGGTGTTGTTGCAATGCTTGGTCATGCTGCTGGCGCATTCGCTCTAGCTGTTGCTCTCTCACTTCGCGCTGTTGCTGCAGCCGCTGCTGTAGCTGATCGCGCTGGTTGTGCGCTTGTTGTCGCTGTTCCGCCGTGTTTCTAAAGAAGCTGTTGGAGCCATAGCCATCGCTGCCGCCGTTTCCAAAGATGCCCTTTTCGCCAAAGGGGCCGCTGGGACCAAAGGGACCGCTGGGACCAAATGGGCCCCCAGAGCCAAATGGACCGCGCGATCCAAACACACCATTTTCGCCAGTCCAGTCTTGGCCAAAGGGACCCTGGTGATCAGATTGGGAACCACCACGACCCCCTCGGCCGCCTCTTCCGCCTCTGCCTCCTCTTCCACCTCGTCCACCTCGACCTCCTCTGCCTGGGCTGTGAGGGCCCCAGGGAAAGCTGCCGGTAAAGGGGGGAGGATTTCCAGCCATCGGTGGTACAGGAGGCACAGGAGGCACAGGAGGCACAGGAGGCACAGGAGGCACAGGAGGCACGACGTGCCCGGGAGGCATTGGGTGCATTGGTGGAATAGCAGGTGGCGGGGGAGGCGGAGGAGCAGCAGCTTCTCTCCGGGCCTCCTTTCGAGCTTCTCTCTCTGCTTTCCTCATCTCCTTTTTATGCTGTCTCTTCTCCTTCCACTCTGCTCTCCTCTGCGCACGGCGCTCCTTTTTGAGAGCTCTGCGTTCCTTTCTTTGGGTCTTCTTGATCTGCCTCCATACACCCGCCAAGGCTTTGATTTGTGCCTTTAGAGCTTTCTTATCCGCCTCGGAGATAGATCCATCGCATATGGGGACGCTCTTGAGGTCAGCCTTTAGTTGTTTGACGTCTTGCTTGGAGCGGTATTGCTCAGGATGGTCAGTCCAGTCCTGGAGTCGGGCCAGGTAAACCTGTATCGACCTCTGGGGAACGTCGTCATAGCTGGGAAGAGAACCAATGGAGGATACAGAACTCATCGAGGACAGCGATGAGACAGACGAGCATGACGATGAGCGTTTGTGTTCTTTTTTATTGTCGGGCTGACTTGCTTGATTAGCAGCACGACCGCGAGCACCTTGGCCAGCATCCATAGTTGGCGCGCCGTACGGCTGCCGTAACGGCTGCTGGCTCGGCCCTTCGCCATTTCCATATCGAATGCCTTGGTCATCCATGATGAGATTTCCAATGCGCAGGCCATTTGAGTCTGCCACAAAAGAATTGCCAAGCCGAATGCCATTTTCATCCATGACGAGGCCCCATGGAGCCCAGCTGGAGGGCTCTGAGCGGCCTACTGTATGCGAAGGCTGGGTAGTTTGGGCAGACTCAGGTCTCTGGTCAACATTGGTTTCCCAGGCCCCGGGCATCTGCGTGGACGGAGCTTTCGGGGGTTCAAGGTTGACTTGGATACCACGAGGGTTGAAGAAGCCATCGTTCCACTGCAGGACCGTGGCTTCGACATTTCTTCTTCGCTGCACAGCATCAGGGCTAGGTGTAGTTCCTGCATCAGCATTCCGGCCGAGCTGGGCTTCGACCTGCGACGTGGTATCGTTAGTGCTGCCCGAGTTTGACTGTATCTCATCTCGCAGCTTTCTATGGAGGATAGCTTCATTCTGTCTCGTGCTGTGATCAGGAAGCAGGAAGTTGATGAAAGTAGACCAGTCCAGGGCAGAGATGTCTCGGGCTGCCCAGTCATTCTGGTAGGGGAAATCGTCGGGCCGCGAAGCATCATTTACCTCAATGGTATGAACAAGAGGCTCGCGGGGTGTTGCGTTTTGCTGAGGCACCGGCCTCCGCTCAAAGTATAGAGAGGCTGCAGACTGCCCAGCGTCTGAAGTGCTTTGAGGGCTGAGAGGCGGCGTGTAGACGACATCGTCGGCAGTCGAAGAGGCAGCATCGTCTACTGGTACGAAGCCGTGAGATGGGGTTTCTGCGGCTGCCGGGCGAGGAGAGCGAGAGCCGTTTGAATTACTGTAGACGTCCGTCTCTGAATAGGGCGGAGGCGGAACCTCGTCTCCCTGGACGCTAAGATGGCTATTGCTGTTGGTGCTGGTGTTGTTGGGATTCATCCTGGCGATGGGCGGCTCCAAGCCGTTTGAGGCGTGTGTACCCTGCGAAGAAGTACTCTTGGCTGTTATGCTCCGGGGGAGGAAAGTATTGGATCCTTATCGTCGCAGAGAAGATCTCGCAGCGTATTGCTGATTAAGTGATTGGGGACTTGGATGAAAGTTTTGAGCAGTCGATGGCAGTTGTACAAGTTTAAAACAGGCAGGCCGAGGAATGGAAGGCAGGCCACGATTTCTAGGCAGACACCGGGTACTACACCCCCAAGCTCTCCCCAGAATTGAACAGCAACAAGATCAAGTGGCAACCACTGCTTTGCGTGGCAAAAAAGAAGAGAACAGAGGGAAGCTACGAATGCAGTCCTGTCACTCCCTCGGCGGATCTTTTATGGCTGCAGCTTGCACCGGCCAGCGTTTCTGCCTCGCCGCATCTCTTTGCTTCTCCAGCCGGAAATCGTCGTCTGGTCGCGTTAGTGTCGACGCTGGGCGGATTTAGCGGCCAGCTAGGCTGTTAGTGGTCGTTTGGTGCTGGCCAGCGCTAATTGCCAGTGGAGGCCACGCAGCCCGTTACGTCGGCTGGCTGCAGCGATGCCTGTCTGGAGTCGCCTGGCGCTGGGGTTGGTTGAGAGCTGCATCGCCTGATTGAATCCTACGGGTAGGCCGTGGGTGCTGAGAGGGAGCCAATGAGGACCCCTGGGCTGCCGATGCTGGCTGACGCGGCCGGCTATCGTGGTGACGTTTCGGCGAGATCGTTGAATATGACTGATGCCACTTTTGGTGTTGGTAGTTTGGAATAGATGTCTTTCCAGCTTCAAGCGTTACTATTCTCCTTATGGAGTCTGTACCCCGGGCAAAGTTATTACTAGTCAGGCACGAGGCAGACAAGACATATATACAGCACATATCAACGTCAATGAATGACGAAGCAAACGCTATTCGCCAGTAATTTTAATTTCTCTCTTTTTTTTTGTCAGGAACATTCTATACCGTCCTTTTATCCTATCCTTTCTCATTGTCACCATGTATGTGATGAAGGCTCCTTGGTCTTTTTGCTTCTTTTACTTGTTTGTTTTGATATCATTCCTCGTGAAATCGTCACTGCCATCAGGTGAGGGCCTCTTCCCAGATGTGAAAGTCTGCGTCCTCTCGCTTGTAGTGGTCTGCGATAAGGCTTGACAGGTGGTCGCGTGAATGTGTGCCCCTATAGTCCCCAAACGGTCAGTAATATGCTCAACTCACAAGGCGAGATACTCGAATAGAAGAATAATTGAGGCATTGGGATGCATCTCGCGGATCCAACTTACAGGTTTGTGATATAAGTATCAATCAGCTCTGGCGGAATCAGCTCCGTGAGCGCGGTTCGAATCTCCGCACCACACACTAGGGGCCCGTCTGAGAAGCTCACAAACGTCGACGAGTCGCCCCATTCAATCAGCGAGCTCTCGTCAAAGGGGCTCTCCGGGCTCAGCTTGTAGATGCCGTTGAGCACGACAACGGCAGCGCCCTGCTCCTTGGCGGCTCGTGCAATGGCCGCAGAGCCAGCATCGGCCACAACACCTCCCGTAGCAACAACCGCCCTCGCACCGATGATGACCTTGTTGACTCTTGACATGTAAGCCATAAGCCCGCCATTCATCACATTCACCACCGTGATGCCGGCTGCCGACAGCTTCTTTCTGAATGTGGCATGCTGGTTCTCGGGCGAGTGCTGTCTTCTCGGCGGCGCCATGGCGAGGAGGACGGTAAACTTGCGCTTTTGGGCAGCGCGGAGAATAAATCGTTCAGTTGTTGGGGATGGCTGGTGGACCAGTATCAGGTCTCCGGGATGGATCTGCACCTCAGCAGAGGCGGCAATCTGGTCGTCCACCTGGCTGATTTCGTCCTTGATCTCTTCGATACCATCAATCACTTCAGAGCGCAGCGCATGGATCTGGCCCGCGTTCCCCCGCCAAGTAGGCGTCGAAGCGCCCGACGTCTTGAAAGGGGACACATTGCCATCAGTGGGAGGCGAGGTCGACAGCAGGTGGAACAGTGATTTGGGCGGGTTGATGGAGCTGTAGGAGGACACGAGCGGAGGGCGTGGGGCACCGGCTGAGCCATCGACTGAGTCGAACCGTTTTGACGACCACTGCTGGCTGATGGAGGACGGCGGGACAATGTCGGTTGGCGTGGGTGCTTCGCTGGCCGATTCGTCGCCAGCATCGCCTCGATCTTCAGACGCCTCGTCTCGAATTAGGCCCAGGACGCGGCGCACAATGTTGCCAATGACAAGCTCGTTGGGCTGGGCGTCGACCAGTCTACGGCCGGTTCTTGAGACGTTGAGCAAGAGGCTGTCGACATCGTGCCATTTTGAGCGCGCAACAACTTGGAGCAGGATGTGGGCGGTGGCGATGGCGCAAGGCTCGGATCCCCTAATCTGCCGTCGCTTTAACAGGCTACAAGCAGCGGATTGTCAGTATCAAGCTGTCTGGCAGTACACCACCCTCGCACCGCGGCCAATGAAACAAAAGTCGTGCCGCAATGCGACAATCTTATCGTGCCCCGCATTGCAAACTACTGACGGATCACATCACATACGATATCAAGCTGTTGACGGAAGCTTCCAACTGCTGCCCCTTGAGAGATTTGAGGAATTTGTCGAGGTCGAGCGCATGGCCTGCGGATACAGAGGGCATCGTCGACTCTGTTGCTGGCGAGCGACGGTGTTTTGGCCTTTGTGTGCGGTTATCAAAGGGCCGATGCTCGGTGGGATGACTAGCAGCGCTATGACTCGAATTTTGTGCGACAAGAGGCCTCGGATTCTTGAGTTTCTGGCGGAGGACAGGTGGGAGAAGATGAAAAATTATAGACGTGATAGCGTCAAGTGATGCTAGAGGTGCGCTCGCTGTATCGCAGCTCGGGAATGGGTGTGGTGGCAGTGGGCGGGGTTTGGCTGGGCTGGGTTGTGGGCGCGAGAAGAGCCTTCGCGATCGTGACTCAACATGCAAAAGCCTGTGGTAGTGGCGTCGAAAAAGAATTTCGGCCATGCAGCTTAAAGGCAGCCCACCTCGCAGCGTATGCACTAATGTAAGATTTGCGAGCTTAGCGGCCCCGATACCTGAATGCACAGGTCGCTGATACTTTTTCGTATTACAGTAGGCTGGAGCCAAACATGCAGCCAGCCTCTTGACTTTTTTCTCTCTTGTTTCTCCATTCCAGCGCCTATCGCTACTGTAGGAAGCAATCGTGGCTTGGGAGGCTAAGATACATTAGATCAATTGAAAGTTCAGGTCAACCACATGCTCGGATATAGACGGGCTGCATTTGACACATGCTAGCGTAGGAACGACTAAAAGGCCAAGAGAAAAAGGACGGCTGAGAATCGAACGATGGCAGGTGTAGATGGGTACCGACAGCATATAAAGATGTATTTCTAGCGATATAAATTGGCAATGTTGGAGGGTGGAATTCCCGTTCATCGTCTTTCTCGATGCCATCTGTAACCCTCTTCTTGCCTGGTTGCCGTCTCATGCTTTATGCATCGTCATATTGCACTCGATATGCTGACCGGAAACGGGCTCCAGGCTCAGCACCCCAACAGCCCCTGCCATGGCCGCTGCAAATCCCCCCAAAACCCGCCCTAGCGTGGGCGGCATCTGACCTCCCAGCGCTTGGCCCGCCATACCCTGGCCTGGATGACGACCTGGCCCGATTTGCTTGGGGAGCGTCCTTCTGGGGGCCTCAACGCCTGGGACGGGCCAGCTAACTGGCAAAACGTGCTAGAGCGACGTGCTTGTGCTTGTACTTGTAGGCTACATGTGCTTGGTCAAGTTCATTTAGAACAGAACAAGGCCCCCCTCAAGAGCATAGCACAGCCTTCCAATTTTTTTTTCGGGCGGCTCGTAATAGCGTCGTCTCTTTTCCCACGGCTGTCCTCTTTGTGCATCGCAGTCGCATCTCGTCCCGTCTTCGCCCACAAGCCTCGCCTGCGGCTCCATCGCCATCGCCGCCCGCCTCTCTCGCTCCTTTCCGCCCCCTTGGAAGCGACTCACTCATGACATTCGTTTGCCGAGCGCCCTGCGGAGGCTCATTTTAACCCCCCCTGGAGTGCGCTGCAGGGCCATTGGCATCGTCCCCGAGCCCGGAAGCCTTGAGCATCGACGCCGCAAGCGGTCTCCATCGCCTGCCCGGCATCTTGCGACGCTCCCTTTTTTGGGCCCGTCTCTTGTCTCCGGCCCTTTTCTCCAGGCCTTGCCTCGCCTCGTGCTTTCGCATCTTTCATCTCCCCGTCGTCCCGAACAGTCCTTGCGCCCGACCCGCTCCCCGAGGCCGCCTCCGATGTCCCATGGATTGATGTCTCTGTTCAGGATGAACTCCCTCAACATCATCACCGCGCGCGTGTCGCCGCCGTCGAGTCCCGCCCACTCCCGATCCAACAGCATCTCCTCCGGCACGGGCCT
Organism: Trichoderma sp. CBMAI-0020; assembly: GCA_030708095.1. Lineage (NCBI taxonomy): Eukaryota > Fungi > Ascomycota > Sordariomycetes > Hypocreales > Hypocreaceae > Trichoderma > Trichoderma sp. CBMAI-0020. Next base: position 4,864,106 of record JAJNCI010000001.1, read on the forward strand.
GCAGTCCGACGACGACAAGGCGCTCGAGGCGTCCGAGGACAAGGCGGATGGACAGGAGGCCCCGCCCTCGACCGCCGAGGGCTCCCCTTCCGAGAAGCGGTTCGACAACGACGATGAAGCATCTTTTGCTACCGAAGAGACGCCGTTGTTCTGGGAGTCCAAGCCGGAAGGGAAGCGCTCGAGGTGGTGGCATGTGCTGCCACGGGGGATCGCGTCCAGCATCATCAACTCCATTCGGTGGCTGTTCGCCACGCTGACGGCGCCCGCCTACTTCCTGGCGGCCTGCTTCTACGATGACTTTGGCAAGTTTGCGCCCATGACACAGCTGAAACGGCTGTTTGGCTTCGCTCACGGCGAGCTGGCCGCAGACGATCTATATCCGTCGACCCCAGATTCGAAGAAGACTGGCCGCAATTCGCGGCACCTCGGCGTTCCGTCTACACCGTCTCGCTCCAATAATACATCTTCGTCTGGCATATCATCCGAATCGGAAGACGAGCCCCGTGGCGCCAAAGGCCGGCATCAGCGATCCAAGTCCGCCCAGGCTAGCGAAGAGACCGGCTCGGCGCGACGATCCATCCGAATCAAACTCAACGACGAGGAGCAGCGGAAACATAGAAAGTCTCAGTCTGCCTCTCCAGGGAAAGGCGACCTTGGTCGAAGCGAACTGTCCGCGCAGCTCAAGTCTCCGACATCCCCCATCGCCGCCCTCACCAAGTATCCGAAAACGCCAGCGCCGCCACGACCCCTGATCCCCCGACGACAGCCTTCATATCTGAATCTCTTGGAACCTTCCAGGAAGCAGCAGAAGACGCTAATCCTAGATCTCGACGAGACGCTCATCCACAGCATGTCCAAGGGAGGAAGAATGAACAGCGGCCACATGATTGAAGTCCAGCTCAATACTGCGACTTTGGGAATGAGTGGGCAGAATAGCGTTGCGCAGCATCCGATCCTGTACTGGGTAAACAAGCGACCTTATTGTGACGAGTTTCTCCGCCGAATATGCAAGTGGTTCAACTTGGTTGTTTTTACAGCTTCTGTTCAGGAGTATGCCGACCCCGTAATTGACTGGCTCGAGTCGGAAAGGAAGTTTTTCTCTGCAAGATACTATCGCCAGCACTGCACATATCGACAAGGAGCGTACATCAAAGACTTGAGTTCTGTTGAGCCGGATCTGAGCAAGGTGATGATTCTGGACAATAGCCCGCTGAGCTATTTGTTCCATGAAGGTGAGACTTTTTGACTGTTACGTCGCGTACACACGGATCTGACTCTTTTGCCCCATAGACAATGCCATACCGATTCAAGGCTGGATAAATGATCCGACAGATAGCGATTTGATGCATTTAGTACCTTTGCTGGAAGGCCTCCAGTACGTTCATGACGTTAGAGCTTTACTAGGGCTACGCAGCGGCGAATACGGCCATCTCCAAGCATAGAGGATTATGGGAAACGCTTATGGCAAGATTTTTTTTTTTTTTTTAAATTTATTTCTGGTCTTGTTTTTGCTCCTCTCAAAGTTTTTATATACATAATGCAACCTGGCAACAATCTGGCAGTCCTTTGAGGCGAGGAGACGAGCGACGAGCGACGAAGCGAATGAAACGGGGAAAGGGAGCTTAGCGAGGAGAAGGAATCTAGCTGACGCCAGTCAAGACTCTTTCCTTTCTTTTTTTTTTTAGTTTTCTCTTGTGGGAAAACAAAAGCGACCTGATTGTATGGATAGTATACGAAGAAAAGACGTCATGGGAGTTTTCATCACACATTTGGTATTTATCTGGCCGGCATGAGTAACATGTTTCAACCAAGCGGGAAAGGGCCTTTTTTAACATGGCATTTGGTTTTGTACAGGCGATGGGGGTTAGTTAGGTATTACGATGGGAAGAAGAGGCATGATTTTATGGGAAGCTTTTGCTTCAAGCCAATACAGGGACTGCCGGGGTTTTTTGCGAGTTGTTTTCTTTTACTGCGTGCCTGTTTTTGCTTGAATGTGATTTGTGTACACTTTGAATGATGCTATTTTGATGTTGATGTTGGAAGTAATTGTATAACACGCTGTATTCCAAATTTTGAGAGATTTCCTGCTCGCCCTGTGGATTGAGATGCTGTCCCGATGACGAGGTTGTTTCTTCTGATGACCGAGGTTGGATTACAGTGAAGACGTGCCCCACGCCCACGCCCCAGCTGAAGTTGACAATCCCCGCAGTGGATCTCTTGAGCGAGAAAAAATGAAAGCCGGGATATGCTCTTACTTGGAAAACACGTTGGGGCAGAATCCGATGGGTCGTTGTGTGTCATGGATTAAGAACCGGCGGTTGGTAATTATTCTTTTGGTGTGTCAATACTTACTGCCGCTATGGTTGCCGTGGAGGAGAGCGGCCTGTTCAAGTCGTGTGCTTGGTTAAGTACCTATAGGGAGAATTCAAGTCGTTTACTTGTCTTAGAGGCCTTGAACTGTGAGTGCAGAATGCCGAGGCACACTGAATAAAGCAAGATCGGCCCTGCAGACATGTTCATGTAGACGCATGCATTACATACATGTACATACAGTGAATAGGGCTCTAGGACAGGGGCAGAGAGTACGTAGTTTGCATCATTACCTAATCCAACCTAGGGCAGGCAACCAAACGTTGCAAGCTGAACAGTAGTATAGCAAAGCAAGATAAACAACTTACCGGTTAACGGAGGTTTTGAACCAAGGCGTAGAGAACTGACATTAACCCAAGACAATTCGTCTCACCATGGAAAAAGGAATTTCCTCCATCCGGCAGCCGAGACAGAAAAAACGCCCCCCCCCCCCCAAACCCGCCAAAAGGCGTAGTCGTGACATCATCGTCATGACGAAATCGTTTTGCAAGCCCCCCAAGCAAACGACATTCTTAGTTATAGGGAATATACTTTGGGCCAAATCGAGATGCTAAGAGGGGGAAATTAAAGACGTAATTGATTGTTTTTTTGCTGGATTTAGTTAAGTTGGATGAGCTTAGCTCCTGCCTTGCCGATGAACTTGGGCGGAATACAAATACCTGCTGGAGGTTGCCTCTTTTCTTCCCTTCTCATAGATCTGAGATCTGAAATAAGACGAACATCCTAAGACGGCACTGCTGCAACGACAATCCATCTCTTTGACTTTTAAACCGCCTCATATTCTCGAATTCGTCACAAATAGTCAATCCATCTCAAAATGTCTCTCCAATGTAAGTCAGAAGCTCCCCAAAGCTCCCCAAATCTCACCACAGCTTCCCCTCTCATCATCTTCTCGCCACTCTCCAAAACCCCTCTGTTCTTTCTCAGTCTATTGGTATCAAAAACTCATCAATATCCTCCAGACTTCCCTGCCGTCAAGCCCTCGGCCATCGCCCTCGGCACCTTCTTCAACCACGGCGTCGACCTCGTCGTCCTCGCGCCCGTCTTCGGCCAGACCTACCACCGCGCAAAGGCCTCCAACACCAAGGAGGAGTTTATCCGCTCGCGCGAGGCCAGCGGCGCGGCCCTCGCCTGGGGCACGTCCTTTGTGGGCTCGGCCCTGCAGAGCTACGGCGTGGGTGCGCTGCTCAATGCCACGGGCACGCTGAGCCACAAGGGCGCGGCGTATCTGGGCGCTCTCATCTTTGCCGCGACTTCAGCTCCCAGCGTAAGTTTCTGCTGAATAGGCGCTGCTGTTCTGTATATTCAAGCTAATGCCATATCCTCTGCAGTTCATCACTCAGGTCTTTAGTGAAAAGAGGCCTCTTGACACCGTCGGCGTCAACGTCGCTGCCAAGTTGCTTGAGACTGTCGGCCTGGCTCTGGTTCTCAACTGGTGGGGAACCAGGACCAACCCCTTTGAGTAAACGGACAAACTCTTTTCATAGTCTTTCCCCTGATGTACTTTTCGGGAGTTGGGATGGGAATCACCGAATATCATGTAGTAAAAAGGCCCATCACGTCTGATGGTTTACTGTAACAACAACTTTTATTAGTCTAATGTGAGAGCTTTGTTTTTGTTGAAACATACCTTGGGAACATCACTTCATCATCGAATTGCAGAAACACTTGATAGTCACTGTCACCTCAATAAAAAAAAAACCTTCCTAGCTAGGCTTGTAGTAAAAACGCAAAAGATTTTCCATTGATCAAGAAAGTACTTTATATACCTGAACGCCGCCGTTTGCCCCAACAAAGTTCTTGCTGCTGCAAGACCATCCCCTCTGGTATTGTTAATGTACACCCAGATTAAGCGCTTCGCATCAACAAGATCCCACACCATTCGAACACTCCCTCATCCCCTCACCCTCTCCTTTTTCTCTCTTTTTTTTTTTTTTCCTTTTTACGCCTTGGACTCTCCCTTTGTCCAGAAAGACTGCTTGCTGCCCTCCTTCTGCACCAGCTTAACCAGCGAAGCATAAGTCTCGCTGTACGACTCCTTGTCATCATCCTCGTCCTTGTCAGCCTCTTTGGAAGCCTTCTTCTTGCCCTCGGCCTTCTCCATGATCATGACCACACTAGTAGGTCGCTTGGTCTTGGCGGCGGCGCCGAGCTCAGCGCGTGATGTGACAAAGATGAAGGGCACGTTGTGGTCCTCGCAGAGCACGGGCAGGTGTGAGATGACGTCCATGGGGGAGATGTCGCCGGCGATGACGACGACGCCGGGGAAGGAGGTGTAGCCGGGGGCGCTGGCGGCGGACTTTCGCAGGGTCTTGACGACTTCCTTGACACCACGCTTGAGGGTACCATTCTTGGCGGCTATTTGAGGTTTCGTAGTTAGTAAAAGTAGGTTCAAGTGGTCAAGCAGAAACACCGAAAGGATGTGCGCTCGTGGGCTCAACTCTTACCTTTTCGGATCGTCTTGTAGATCTTCTTCTGGCCCTTCTCATCAGCCAGAGGGACGGCAAAAGGCACAACCTTTCTCTCAAGGGCAACCTCGGGTGCCTTGTCCTCGTCCATGTCTGAGTCCTCAGAGCCCTTCACAGGCGAGATCTGGCCAGCGACATCCTGCTGCAGCTTCTCGTCCAGAGCAGCGGCGAGCTTCTCCTTCTTGTCCTTCTTGTCCTTCTTGTCCTTCTTCTCCTTCTTCACGCCGGACTCTTCGGTGCGCTTTTCCTTCTTCTCCTTCTTCTCCTTCTTGTCGGGTCGTTCAGAGGCCATGGCTGCTGTGTGTGTGTGATGCAAAAGCACGAGGGAAACGATGGAAAAAATGAAGGATGAACAGGACAATTGAGTGCCTAAAGTCTATATCAAGGCTCAATCGACCAGGTTTGATCCAATTAGCGTCTTTTACACCAATTGAGAGTCTTGCGCAACTTGGTCGCGTTTTTGTCAATGTCTTGTCGTCCTCGCACGATCGCTCTTCAAAAATTTCCTACTCAAGCCAAACTTTTTTTCTCGGTGAGGGGACCCTCTCAAATTTCTCGGCGTTTTGTAGGGCCGGTGCCGAGCAAGGTGAAGAGTGCATCACGTGATGCGATTGCGAGCCTATCACGTTGAGCAAGATTCAGATGACAATCGAGCCGTGGATTTTTGACAGGAGTCAATCTTTATGAGAAGATGCACCTCTTTAATTGCCAATTAGTACGATATTAAATGACTGAAGCTGCTGAAGCTATGGTCAATGTTGGGACAAGAGAGACATGAAAAGTGATTGCCATCTTCCGGCTTTTTGTTTCCATACATCGCCAAGTCATGTAGATATCTGGGGATGAGCGCTCTTTCAGCTCGCTTATAACTCAAAATCACTCGTAGAGCCAACCGTTTCTATTCTTTTCACCTGATCTAGACGCTGATATACACTGGGTCCCCTGGACGCCCATAATCCAACACAAGCCATGTCCCATTTTACTCCTCCTCGTCGCCAAACTCAGCACGGCCAGCCTTGGAGTTGAGGTAGTGGTTTCTATGCAAGGGTTAGCACTTTTACATCCATATCTGCTATCCAATATTATTCCGTTGCAATTCAACAGTCGTACCTCTCGGTGGCCCAGTTCATCAGGTAGTAGCCGGCCAGCATGGGAGGCAGCCAGTAGAAGATCTGGCTCTTGGTGCGGCGGAAGGTGTTGAAGATGGCATCGTGGGCGGCGCCGGCAAAGGGGTTTTGGCGGTTGGCGGAGATACCGAAGTCGATGATGCCCTTCTGCTTGGCACCACCTATATTCATTGTTTATTAGCATTCGAGTGACTCTTTCGATATTCGCAGTTCGTTCCAGGCTCGGATGTCTGTCGCAATCCTTGTCCCTCGAGCAGCCCAATATGCTTTTTTCTCTTTCATTGTACCAATGGGCATCCATTGCTCTTCCTCTCCCCCACCATCCAGCGTCGTGCATCTTCTCCCGCGGTCCATCCATTATAACGATTCGACAGGCAAAGTTGACTTACCAAAGGAACCCCAGTCGCCGAGCCAGCTAGCATAAAAAAGTCAGCATCACCATCAATTGACCACAAACATTAGGGTATAGGCGGCGTCGCATCGTCGACTCTCGCATCTCGTGGAAAAGCCGCAAGTCGGTGGTACGATTGGCCGCATCTGCCGGAGGAGAGGCTGCACATACTGGTTCTGCTTGGGTGCAGGGGCGCCGCTGCGGAGGATCTGAGTAGGTCTCATCGTCGCGGATTAAGCAAAGGAAAGTTCGGCGTTGCGATTCCTGTTTTCGAGAGAAGAGCAGAGGGTGGAATGAGTTCGGGTTCGGAATTGGTGAAAACGCAGAAGCATCCTCGCGGGTCCAGCCGAGCTTCGCCCAAATAGGCATGGCGCGCCTACTCGGGCGGAAAATCAAATCAAGCACCACCAACTGCGGGACAATCGATCGAGTTCGAACCTCATAGGCAGAGCTCGAGCTTCATAATCCGCAGAAGAGCCCGTTTCGTGCAACTCTTTCAGAAATACCTGGGATCCAATCAGCCCCCTCGACAAGCCTTTCTCAGTGTTTGTAAAAGCTGCGATTCCAAGATGGCGGCCTTTGCGCGGACCCTCAACCTCATGTACCGCATGGCCATCCCGGCCTCTGCCGGCGCATTCCTCCTCTCACAGTCTATTTACGATGTTCGCGGTGGCACAAGAGCCGTTATTTTCGACAGATTGTCCGGTGTCAAGGAGGATGTCATCAACGAGGGAACGCACTTTTTGATTCCTTGGGTGCAGAGGAGCGTCATCTTTGACGTGCGGACGAAGCCCAGGAACATTGCCACAACCACTGGCAGCAAGGATCTCCAGATGGTCAGCCTGACGCTGAGAGTTTTGCACCGGCCAGACGTCAAGGCCCTGCCAAAGATTTACCAGGTACATATATTTTCACTCATACCAATCAACTGCGCTTTGAATTGCTTGCTAATACAACCCCAAAATATAGAACCTCGGTGCCGACTACGATGAGAGAGTCCTCCCCTCCATCGGAAACGAAGTCCTCAAGGCCATCGTCGCCCAGTTCGACGCCGCCGAGCTCATCACCCAGCGCGAGGCCGTCTCACAGCGCATCCGCAGCGACCTCACCCGCCGCGCCGCAGAGTTCAACATTGCCCTCGAGGACGTCTCCATCACCCACATGACCTTTGGCCGCGAGTTCACAAAGGCCGTCGAGCAGAAGCAGATTGCCCAGCAGGACGCCGAGCGGGCGCGCTTCATTGTCGAAAAGGCCGAGCAGGAGCGCCAGGCCAACGTCATCCGCGCAGAGGGCGAGGCCGAGAGTGCGGAGACGATTAGCAAGGCTGTTGCCAAGGCCGGCGATGGGTTGGTGCAGATTCGAAAGATTGAGGCGAGTAGGGAGATTGCGCAGGCGCTGTCGTCGAATCCCAACGTGGCGTATCTGCCTTCGGGAGGAAAGGGTGGCAGTGGAAGCCAGTATCTGCTGTCTGTAGGCAGGGCGTAAGACGGATTTGTAGGAATAATGAAAGCTGAGTGAGGATGGAAAGCACACCCGCTCACTGCTGGGTTAGGGTATTGGCAGGGAGAATCAAATCACGACAATATTGTACTTTTAGCTATAGCAGGCCCGGGGAGGCCTGTCATTGAAGAATAAAAAAAAGAAACCAATGCTCTATTCTTGGCGTCCGAATTATGGTAAAGTTCCTAAATGCAATGCATGCCTGAGCTATGCTGAGTAAAGTCTCCTCCGTATACTATGAGCAAGATGATCAAATTCAAAGCAACCAACGCAAACCTGTGGACGGGTATTCAACCTAGACGCTCCAATGGGTATTCGGCCTAGAGGTATTCAGTCTAGACACTCCCCTATAACTCTCTGAGCAACCGAATAGCCTCAGCTTCAAGCCAGCCGGACCCGGTTCTCAATAAATGCTTCTGTAAGGACGCCACCTCCTTCAGGAGGCGTAATCTCGCCATCAACAACCCGCCAGCCTTTTCTCTTCAAATCATTCCACACATCCATGACCCGTAGTCGAACCAAATCTCCAGCCGCTCTGGCATCCTCTCCAGAGTCGTGGCCAAGCATCTTCGGTCCCGTCTCCTGCTGGATCTTGACATTCAGGTGAACGCTCATCAAGGTCTTGAGGCCAAAGCGATATGGCAGACCCATTCTGTGCGGGTAGAGCAGAACGGTGTCGATGATGGTCGGGTGCACGACACGGACGGCGTTGAGGTCGTTTTCTAGACCGTGGCCGATGAGGGGGGTTGCCGGGGATATGAGCGAGAAGAGGAGGTCGCGCGCAACTTCGGGGGAAGAAACGATTTTGAGCTTCCTCTTCTTGGCTTTCACCTCGCCGTCTTCGCTTCCCGTCTCTTCGCCTGCCTTAGTCGGCTTGAGATCGTCGTTGACGGACCAGGGCTCAGCTCCAGCGAGATCTTCAGGCCAGACGCCTGAGAATCGAGAATTGAGATCCAAGACTTCTCCCACGGGCTGGACCAGGACGTCTAGCAAGTCTTCTCCAGTAGGCCACGATGTAGCTGTCAAACGCACCAACTCTAGGCCGTGGACCGTGTAGCACATTTCGCAGTCGAAGCAGACTGCTCTATCCGTGGGAGCGAGAGCATTCTCCGGAGTCTCTGCAAAGTTGAGGATGGCAGCTAGCCGTTTGGGGTCGCTTGCTTTGAACACGTGGTGCTCGTGAGTGAAGCATCCGGCCGAGTCGCCGACTTCTTCGCCACAGCAGTGGTATCGCTTGGGCACTCTTGTCTTGTCGCCGGGCTGCTTCTCTGGGATATAGGTTTTGCCCCAGTGGAACTTGCAGGCTCCTCCGGTTGTCAAGGCGCCATCCTCCTCTCTCCGTCCAGGGAAGACCTGGAATCTCTGCTGGCAACGATCGCATTTCTCCCATCCTTTTCCCGCTTCCATGCCATCCAAGGCCGATTTGATTTGCTCCTCTGTTGGAACGGCGGGGACGTATCCATGGGGTCCCATGTTGTCGAGTGGCGTGACGATGCGTTTCAATAGTTGAACTTCTTGTGCGTTTGTAAGGCCAGTCTCGATCTTCTTGGGTTCTCCGTCGGCCATGTCGTCCTTCTTAAGCCTCTTTTGGGCATCTTGCTTTTCTTTGGCCCGAGTCTCTTTCCACTGGGCCGCAGTCATGCGCTTGTATTGCATGACCTTGTTCTTCATGACGTTTGAGTAGACGGCTGGCTTTTCTATAGCGCAGGCTTGCTCTTCGTCAAGAGCTCTGATGATAAGGTCTTGATCAGACAGTAGAAGGTTCTTCTCTTGGTTTGTTGCACTCTTCTTTAGTTCCTCATTTAGGCGTTTGAATTCCTGATGCACAAGTCTGAGGAGTTTGAGCCGGGTTTCGTGGCTAGCTGGGGAACTTTTGAGTAGTCGAGGATTGAGGGTCTCGGCTTTCTTTGATTTTGGCATAGCCGTAGTCTTGGATCCAGATAAAGCACTTGTTTGATTCTTTGCAGTTGAGGAAGAAGGGGCAGAGTTCTTTGCAGTCTGGGTTGTTGAGGGTGTAGCCTTTCTCTTGAGTGGAGGAGGAGAGATGGAACGCGTGGCGCTTTGGGGCAGAACTGGCTTTTTATGTTCCTCTTTCGTTTGCTTGGTCTGACCATTGACGGCTACACCAGCTTGTGTTTTGAGGGATGCGTCGTCGACCTTTAGGCGTTTGTTCGGATGATCCTGGTCTGGAGGTGACAATATATCACTGTTTGCCGGCTCGCCAACACTGTCTCCATCGGCCTTGCTGTTGTCCTTTTCGTGTCCGAATATACACTGAAAGGCTGTGCATTTATTGCCTGCTGGGCAGGGAATTTGCTTGAGTGAGAGGCTCATGATGGCCTTGCAGCACTGAAAGTGAGGAACAAGTGACGCGTGATCTATATTTGGATAGGCAGAAGGTTCATTTGCGCGGCATCATGTGAGGGGAAGTGTGTAACGAGGCGTTTGTATGTTCCTTCAAAGCAATCGACTGAATAATTTGCTCAAACGTTTTTCAAGCCAGTGATGAATATTTGGTTGATGATTGGAAATAATTGAAGATATACGGTACGCTGCATCTGAGCCTCTAGAACTGCAGGGGGGCAAGCCAGGGGCGGAAGCGCCGACATTTAGGCGCGAGGCTGCCGAGCAGAAGCGCTGGGGACACTAAAGGCCGCTAAGTAACAATGACGGGGGGTGCTGATGTCTTTAAATTATGTGCTTGTGCAGTGATTAAGTGATACTGCTGTTAATGCCACTGGATATAGAAGTATCTGAGCCAGATGTTTGATGGAACATGTTGTCTAGTCTCAGAAAATCAAGATTTGAAACCTTTGATTTTATCTTGCTTCCCATACTGTGTACAGTAACAAGGAGTCGCTGGCTCTACCGCTAATACATATTACATGTGACGGCATGCATCAATTTACTTGGATTTGAACAATTTACGACTATCTAGAAATATCCAATGACTGGTCTTATCCAGACATCCATATATCAATAAGAAACATAGACTCAAGCCCGATAGTAAAAGATGCAAGATTCTCCTTTTCAACTATTTTCTGTCATGCAGTTAAATTCTCCAGGCAAAAGTAGGTATTGCCTCAATTTCCAGGGCAAGAACCTTGAAGAATCCAAGCCCGACTTGTTGTATTGACGAGATTTTGAATATCTTCATGTTGGTCGCAGTCACTTTTTATCCTTTTAAATCCATGAAACGTTTTGATTTATCGGAAATCATGGCTGTAATCCTTCCGCTGCCAATTTCATTACGGCTTGTAAATAGCACCGACAAGGCTATGGGTGCCTGTGGATATCAGCCCACCTCCTAGCCCCGGTAAATACGGCCCGCGAGCGATTACGCATCCTCTTTCAACGTGCCTCGGACATGCCCTACGTAATGCGTGTAAACGCCTATTCCCACCCCTTTCGCCGTGACAGCCTCTTCTGCAGCAAATGTCTGCTCGCCTGGCCGGCTCAAGACTTCTAGGTGCAGCGCTCACCATGGATTTCGCCGGCGGAAGCAACAAGGCGGACCACCTCTGCGTCCTGGTTCATGGAGTGAGTTTTTGGAGCACTTCTCTGAGATCCGTCTGTCTGGGCTAACCTGAGTCTCGAAAAGCTATGGGGGAATCCGAACCACATGAACAACATTGCCAAGACGCTGCGAGCCCAACACTCCCCTGACGACCTCTATCTTCTACTGGCCAAGCGGAACAGCGGCAGTTTCACGTATGACGGCATCGAGCTCGGTGGCGAGCGAGTCTGCGCCGAGATCATAGAAGAGCTCAAGACTATTGAGAGCAATGGCGGCAAGATCAGGAAGCTGAGTGTTGTAGGATACTCTCTCGGCGGGCTGGTTTCGCGATACGCAGTTGGCCTGCTGTACGCAAAGGGCATTCTGGACTCAGTTGAGTGCATGGTAGGCACACGTCAACCCTCTGGTATGTAAGAGAGAGAGGCTGGACATTAACACTCAAGGACAGAACTTTACGACGTTTGCTTCGCCACATCTGGGCGTACGAACTCCCCTTAAAGGATGGCATAATCACATATGGAATGTGCTGGGCGCGAGAACATTGTCAATGTCGGGGAGCCAACTATTCACCATTGACAAGTTTCGAGACACTGGACGCCCTCTACTATCTGTCATGGCCGACCCGCAGTCTATTTTCATGTTGGGGCTGCAAAAGTTCAGAAGACACACGCTGTACAGCAACATTGTTAATGATCGAAGTGCGGTTTACTATACGACCTGTATAGAAAAGACGGATCCATACAAGGATATAGATCGGGTCAAAGTCAACTTTCTCAAAGATGGAGAGGGTGTGCTATTAGATGCTGCGCATCCCTTCTCTCCGCGACCAAAGGTTCCTGCGCCAATCACCATTTCATCACTGACCGAAACGGGCGTGCGATGGCTGAGAGGAATCCCGTTCATGGTCACAGTGGGTGTTCTGGTGCCTATTGGCGTGGTGGCCTATCTTATCAATTCAGTTTTTCAAACCATACGAAGCACAAAGCGCATCAAGCTACACGAAGGTGGCCTTGCGGGCATCGACATCAGAGAGTACCGGGTCCCAATCCTGATCAAGGAGTTTCGCGAAGAGGTCGAACACGTCTACGAGGCCCTGAACAACTCTCAGCACCAAGAATATCTGGCAGACGAGGACGAAGACGAAGAGACGGGCATGAATGCAGAGGATAGAAGCACAATGGCTCGGGAGAGGAGAATGTCCATCCCTACGCAGCCAACGCTGGCCTTGGCACCATGCCAGTTCGAGATGATTCGATCACTAAACTCACTCAAATGGCGGAAATACCCTGTTTGGATTCAGAAGGATCGGCACACGCATGCGGCCGTCATTGTGCGTTTTGAGAAGAAGACGTTTAACGAGGGTTGGGTGATTCTGCGACACTATGCGGGCCAGGAGTTTCTGCTATAGCCTTGCTTTTTAGAGAGAAGACGACGGATGGTAGCATTGCTGAGCGGGGTTGCGGAACAGCGGCTATAACGGCGATAATTCGCCGATGTTACGATATTTCCTGGGGAATTTCCCCTCTTTGTTCTGGTCATATATCATACACATATAGGTAATACGGGATCATACTACAAGTACTTGCGTGTACGAGGTAGCACATAGACCTGCATAGGTGCCGCTACAGTAGCAGCTCGCACAGTAGAGGGACGGCATATAGCATGGATGACAGTTAATGGAACATTTGATGTAGGTATTAGTGCTCAGTAGTTCTAAAACGCCATCCGATGGCTGCATGGCTCGGGGGGCGGTTGGATCTCGAATATGCTGGAGTTTGCCACCGGATGCTGCGATGTGAACAAATGGCGCTGTAATCCCGCTGAGCTCTGGTGGGGTCGCCCGCCCGGAGCTTAGCCAGCTGCGCTGCATGGGCAAAGGCCGGTCACGTGAAGCTGCCACCCCGGATTGGGCTCGCAGAAGCGTTTTCCCCTCACCGGTGGCCAATCACAGCCCCGCCGACCGCGTGCTTATAGCCGGCAGAAAAGTTGATGCTCGTGCCACTGGCCTCTGCCGTCAGTCGATTTCATTTCCTCGACCAGAGGCTTTGGAAGCGCCTGCTCCCCTTTTCTCCTGCGCTGCATCTTGTGCTGCTTCTCTTTGCCTCCTTGTTGTCACGATTGTCTGGTTCACGAACGCTGCTTGGAATGCGCGGATGCCGGCTTAGCGAAATCGACGTCGAGTGATTGCGGCTTCTGGCAAGAGAGCGTTTGCGCCTTTGACGTCTTCGAACTGAGTCCGCACGCACAGCAGCAGCATATCAGGACAATTCGCCTCAATTACGACTGTAGCAACATTCACAATGGTTCTCACGCACTCCACCAACCACACCTACTCTCATCCTTTCCCGACCGTCACCCTCGCCTACTTCCTGCGATACTCGTCCCCCCAGCTCAACCCATTCGCCGCTCACGTCCTGAGCACCGACACCATCTCCAGCCATGTCGACCCGGAGACACAGCGCCTCTACACCACTCGCATTCACCTGAAGAAGAGCCGCATGCCCAGCGCAGTATATAAACTACTGCCCGCCAGCGTCTCAGGCGGCGGCTCTGGTGAAAAGGCCTCGTACATTCTCGAGACCAGCGTTGTGGATATCAAGCAAGGATGGATGAAGACGGAGAGCCGCAACCTCAACTTCACCGGCGTGCTGTCGGTGGTTGAGAAGCAACACTTCAAGGTGCCGAGCACACCCGAAGCGGTTGCGCGGAACGAGACGGATGTCAATTCCAGCGTCTCGTTCAAGTCACGGCTCGGAGAGAAAATCAGAGGCAAGCTTGGTCAAGCCCAGGAGAGCAGCGGCACCAGCTGGCTGCCTGGGTTGCTCGGCGGGCTTGGTGCAAAGGGCATTCAACGAAGCATTGAGAGCCTCGCCTCCACCAAGACCATCGACCAGCTCAGCAAGAGCCGCGACGGCATGCGCCTCGTCCTCGAGCGCCTCCGTAATGGAGGTGTCATTGGAGTCATGGAGAAGCTCCGCCAAGAGCGCCAGAGACAAGCCATGACCATGTAACAACATCACAACTACAAGAAAAAAAAAAAAAAACACGAACCAAAAAGGAGCGGTGTGCCGGGCTGGATATCGCCCACAACGCACATCAAGCTTTCATGATAACGGATCTCTGTACCCCTACATTGTATACTACCACCCTTCTTTTTCCCTTTCTAACCTTAGCAAGGCGCTGTATAGTTTTTTCTTTGATATTATATTGGCGTTATTAGGACCGCAAAAAATGGTCGCGGTGGAGTCGAAGTGCTGGCTTGCTGAGGAAGAAGAATTTCCTTTGCTGTACCAAGTCACTCATGTGGAAGAAAAGTGTGACATCCCCTCTCTTGCATTGGGTCAAGATATTTACATTAAAAGGAATAAAATTATTCAAAATGAAGGCATGCTTTGACGCTTGATAATGTGAAGTGACGACGTCTGCCTTAACAGGACCATGTTCTTTGAGGGTTGAACAACTATGGTAAAAGTTGATATAAGCCCCCGTATACAAAAGTATACATGTCATTGAGCATTTTAGGACGAGTACCGTAGGCCGGCTCGAGATAAACTGTCGATCCGGGCTGATCAGGCCGGATGGAAGCGAACGATCTTCTCGCTGAACGTCTCACAAACAGGCTTATAGCCTCGGCCAAAACTTGAATCAGGCAGTCGAGTAGTGGTCTTCACCCAATCTCTCCTGCCAACCCCTGAAATTTATCCCCGGCTGTCAAACATGCCTTGAAGCAGCCGCAAAAGCTAAACCATTGAGCTGTCTGGCAGCTCGTTATTTCCCATGGAATGCGTGCCAGGAAGTCACTAGTAGGACGCCAGTCTATTCATATTACTCGCCATGATGTAAGAAGTTGTTTTAATAAAAGTATAACAGGTGAACGAGGGCTGCACAAGGTAAAACAGGGATAAGTAGGTACCTAATAGTATCGTGATAGTACCTCTGTCTGTTTAAATCTATCTTGTAATCGTCGCAATGCAATTGTCTACCTAATCTCGTGCATTGTTACCATGTCATCATCCGCGGTTAATGCAAAAGATGACAAACTTGTAAAATTCACCTCTATTCGTCATATTTCTCTGGATATTGCCATCGCTATTCTGTTCCGTTGTTCCATGACCATCAATAGACGTGGACCGGCAATCCTCATTATTGCACGAAGATCAGTACGAATGTATGTTTCTTTCCTCTCTTTGTGCATACGCTTGCTATGTTATCTTATTTTTCTATGCTGGAACGGGGAACTGATGGATTGAGAAGAGCAAATAGCATTTATTTACCTAGAATAGTTGACCCTGATTTACGTCCGGATTTAACATGCCACTTCTACAAGTCAGACGATCCTTGAACTAGTATATACTTTCCTTCGTGGCTGGCAGTTGCATGACACTTTTAGGTCTGATGACTGCAGAGGCAATACTGTTAGCTATAACTTCAAAGTCTCGGTAAAGAGATTGATAAGATCATCCTTAGCAACGTTGGCAACGTAGCTATCTAGTGTCTTGACTACATGGCTACGACGAGGAGACTGAAGGACCATGGGAGTTAATAAAGAACAGAGATCGGATATGACGTCTTTGGAGACTGTATAATTTAGCCATGGCGATTTAACAAAGCATACTGGTTATCCCCCGATCCCCCGAGGCTGAAAGTACACTATCAAGACGGCCTGCATGGCTAATTTGAAACCTCTCTATTTCTGCAGTTATTGCTCTTAACGATCTACCGACACAAATAGTGTTACACGGCGAACCGGGTTGCGAGAGCCTCTTCCAGGTCCATAGATGGAAATTTGCAGGACATCCCCAAGTTTGCACAAGAGCAGATATATTGAGAAGATACCCCAGCGTGTAGTCGGCCAACGATCCGAGAGTTGATAACATCACCATTCTCATCGGAGCGATCTGATGAGAGTCGCTAAAGAGTATTTGAGCCATAATGTGATGATCAAACTGCTATGGCAGTCTGTGAAAAGAGATTTATACCTTTGAAGTGGAATATTTACATTGCCTAGTAAACATCTTAGCCATGGCGCCCGTTCTATGTAGTGGTTTTACTGCTTCTACCTCCATTGATCGCTGAGTGGAGTCATATTTCGTCAACTCCTATTACATGCACATCTAATAGTTCTGAGGATTAGATGATATGATTATCGTGTAAAACCTCACTTGCAATGCTCGCGAGTTATCCGTTCACGTTTTGAGCATTGCCTCACTGGTAAAGGAGCTATTGACACAGGCTCTTTCATCAACGTTTTATCAAACCACAACAGTCATATTGTCAACGACCCTCCTCGTTATGTTGAATGTAAAGTTCTAAATTAAATATCGTCTTGTTGTATCATCTACAAAACCATGTATCCCCCAAAATGCTTTGTGTGTATCTAGGCATATTAATGACTTGTGTAGTATAATCCGCGCAATCCAGGTAACAAAGTGTTGGGTATCAAATCCCGCCATTTCCCATCTACTCCAATTGTCATTTCACAAAGGAAATAAAAACAAAACCGGGGGTAAATCTACCCATGCATGCATGCGTGCGCACGTACACTTCCCTCCCACCCCCTTTCTTTGATCTCTCCATCTTGCTCTGTAGGTTTATTCTTTTTCTTTTTCCGTTGAATCGCCCACCACGTCTTGCAGAAAGTTCTTGGCAAAGCGAGAACACTGCTCAAAAGCCTTGTCGAAGCCATCCTGGCCACCGTAATAGGGGTCGCTGACGACTTCAGGCTTCTTCGTGCCGCTGTAGTCGCCGTAGAGCATCACCTTGGCCTTGGAGTCTTTGTTTTCGCGCTTGAGGCGTTCGAGGTCTGAGAGGTTGGAGAGGTCCATGGCGAAGATGTAATCGAATCTGTCAAAGTCGCTTCGCGTAATCTAGACACAGAGATCGGTCAGCTATTCCGTCGCATAATCCCGATACCAAAGAAGACTGCATGGTGGGAGTCAAGGCCAACTTACGCGGCG
This sequence comes from Trichoderma sp. CBMAI-0020, assembly GCA_030708095.1. NCBI lineage: Eukaryota > Fungi > Ascomycota > Sordariomycetes > Hypocreales > Hypocreaceae > Trichoderma > Trichoderma sp. CBMAI-0020. Next base: position 4,881,436 of record JAJNCI010000001.1, read on the forward strand.
CGCATCGTGATCGTAGTCGAAGATGTCGTGTTTCTCCAAGGTCTCCAGCGTTCGGTCATCCGGTGGTTCGCCCGCATGATACGCAGCTGCAGGGACACGGTCAGCATCTCGTCCAACACCTCGAAACGCCCTTGTCTGCCGTTACGAACCGGTTCCGCAGGAGTCAATGTCTCCAATCTTGTCCTTGTACTGCGGCTGCGCCGCCATATGTCTGAAGATTCCCTCTGCCATCGTCGACCGGCAAATGTTGCCCAAACATACGAATAGGACCGACACGGGTTGGCCGGGCAAATAGGCCTGTCTCTGCACCACTGCTTGTTGTTGCGCTGCGGTCAAGGACGCCGTTCGGTTTGGTCGCACGGGAAACATGTTGCTGACGCTCGAAATAGCACACGAATGAAATTCAAAGGTATAAGGAAAGAAAGGAGAGCGTTTGGGCAAAGACGGCGCAGATGTAAGAAGCAGGTCGAGGTTGGCACGTCAATTGGTAATAACAGAGCCATGTAAACCGTCTATCCCTACATGGAATAGGAACTGCACCCCACATACGGAGTTGTGCTGGAAAGGCGCTGGTGAGCGGCGGCTTAAATTACCGAGCATTACCCTGTGCCTGAAGATGCTGCCATTCTCCCCTTTCTGCCGATGGGCAATCTCATTGGCTCTGACTGGATCCAGGAGAGAGCATGTATGACGAGCTGATGTATGGGAACATGCACGGACGCGGTGAATATACTTACTCCATGAAGGAACCGACACAGGCGTATTTATAGCGGCGATTGGTCTCCTGTCACTAGCCCTTGTCTTGTCTAAGACAGCCTTGGACAGGGCGATGCGATAGTGTTGATGTGCCGGTCTGGGATGCGGGTCTCGGGAGTGGCTGCGAATAGCCAGCCTTGGAAGCTGACAAGGACAAGGGCAATGCAGAGATGCACAAGGCCAGATGTAGTTTTGAATATGCATAACATGGCTGTCTGAGTCTGGATGTGGCTGAACATCACGAGCATACAACGGCGGTAGTATCTGCCGTGTTGGTTCGAGACTGATAGAACTTGCCAAGACTGCTGTTTTCTTTTCTTCATGCACGCCGCCGCTGCCGCTCGTTTCGGCCCACTCCGCCGGGCTGGCTGTTGGTACATGGAGGCACAATCTTGTACCTGGACATGAGCCATCAACAGCTGTCTCAACAACTGTCTGTGGTAATTTGGGTGAGAATTCCATGTCAAAACTCTTCACTCAACACCCCGCCATATTGGGGTTACATCAGACTCAGGCCCCATGGCTGCGTAGATGCAATGTAGCAGTGCCATGGCGGCGCTATCTATAGCCAAGATTACCTACGCCAATGTCATGAAGCATGTGACGATTCTCCACGATCTGACCATGCGAAAGGCTTGAGACTCGCTTGACATGGACTCAACTCGCCAACCCGTGGAAACGCTCGATTCCAGCCTCTGCTCTTGCAAAACACGCCAAGAGGAGGAAGAGGGTACTTCATATGCCCGGCCTGATTGCGCGCGGCTAGTGATGCCATCACATCTCGGGAGCCCGCTGCCATTGGCTGCCGCTGGCCTCGACGTGACTGCTGGTGTCTTGCCGTCGTATCCAGCAGTCGTTTATCCACAGCACAGCGCTCGCTAGTGCCGCCGAGCTGATGTTTGTCGGAGTGCTATAGGCTCTGCTGAGCTTCGTATTACGGCGCAGCCAACCACGGCTCGCGCTGCCAGCCCAGATGCCCAATGGAGTATGTATGTGCATGCATGTAGTTTTAATTTTCTTCGCAGCCTGGCCGCGTACTTGATCTCTTCTCCTGTTTGAAACTTGCTCTCGCAATCTCTTCCTTCTCTCTTCTCTCTGCTCTCTTCTCTCTGTCTACTTGCGTCGAGTTACTGCCACCACCATCACTTGTCCACATATTGATCTGAGTTTCGGCCCCGCGATTGAAAGTCCTCAACTGCCTTTCAGTCGATCCCGGCTTTGGCGCCAGAACAAGCTCCCGACAGCACTGTACAGCCCCCCTGAAAGCTCCAGCCCACAGCGGCTCAGCGCAGACATAAACCCCTCTTCTCCCCCACACGCCTCGAGAAATCCAAGGCCACTTCACGCAACAACTCCCACAAGCGCAGCCATGGCGGATCTCCAAGGACGCAAAGTATTCAAGGTCTTCAACCAGGACTTTGTGGTTGACGAGCGCTACACCGTCACCAAGGAGCTTGGCCAGGGAGCGTATGGAATTGTCTGGTGAGTTGCCAGCGCTTACACCCCGCAGACTGTCGACGACACATGTCTCCTGCTATTGATGCTCCCCACCGCCATCATCGAGATTGTTTTTTTTTTTTTTTTTTTTTTTTTGCTAACGATAAGAACTCGACAACAGTGCCGCGGTCAACGGACAGACCAACGAGGGCGTCGCCATCAAAAAGGTCACCAATGTCTTTAGCAAGAAGATCCTCGCCAAGCGCGCCCTGCGCGAGATCAAGCTGCTGCAGCACTTCCGCGGCCATCGCAACGTGAGTGACAGCCCGGCCTGTCGAGCATTATACGGCGATTGCGATTGAATATTCTACACGGAAACTGACGCCTACGGAACCTGCTAGATTACATGTCTCTATGATATGGACATACCGCGACCAGACAACTTCAACGAGACATACCTCTACGAGGGTCAGTACCACCGAAGCGAATCGTGCAGGGCAGTCTCCTACGGAGGCTGGACATGTCGATCCAATACATGGCCGCATGGCTAACCGTGCCATATAGAACTGATGGAGTGCGACCTGGCGGCTATTATCCGTTCCGGCCAGCCACTTACAGACGCTCACTTCCAATCCTTTATTTACCAGATCCTCTGCGGCCTCAAGTACATCCACTCGGCCAACGTTCTCCACCGAGACTTGAAGCCGGGCAATCTGCTTGTGAATGCGGATTGCGAGTTGAAAATCTGCGATTTCGGCCTTGCCCGTGGCTTCTCTGTCGATCCCGAGGAGAATGCCGGGTACATGACTGAGTACGTTGCCACGAGATGGTACCGTGCGCCAGAGATTATGTTGAGCTTCCAGAGCTACACAAAAGCTAGTACGTGGATTCCGGTCACATTCCGACATTATTCGTTGTCATGTACAAGTTCTAATCACAATTGCAGTCGATGTCTGGTCGGTGGGCTGCATTCTTGCCGAGCTCCTGGGAGGCAGGCCGTTCTTCAAGGGTCGGGACTATGTCGACCAGCTTAATCAGATTCTGCACATTCTCGGAACACCAAACGAGGAAACCCTCCGCCGCATCGGATCGCCTCGAGCCCAAGAATACGTCCGCAACCTACCCTTCATGCCCAAGAAGCCCTTCCCATCTCTGTTCCCCGATGCTAACCCCGACGCCCTCGACCTTCTCGACAAAATGCTTGCCTTTGATCCTTCGCAGCGTATTAGCGTCGAACAGGCGCTCGAGCACCCGTACCTCCACATATGGCATGATGCGTCAGATGAGCCTGACTGCCCCACGACGTTCAACTTCGACTTCGAGGTGGTTGAGGATGTTGGTGAAATGCGAAAGATGATTCTGGATGAAGTTTTGCGTTTCCGACAACTTGTGCGAACAGCCCCTGCTTCTGGCAACCAAGCCGCCGCTCAGCAGATACAAGTCCCAATGCCCCAAGCTGGCGGCCAATGGACGGCAGAAGACCCGCGACCGCAGGAATACATGGGCCACGCCAATGGGCTTGAGCAAGATCTTGCAGCTGGCATGGACATTAGGAGATAAATGCGTTGAAAGCCATCAAGTTACAGTTTAGCATGCATGTCTATTGGTGTTTGAAACAAGAGTTATAAACAAGTCTATGTCAATAGGCTCCATCCGTCGCCCATGGATTTACAGCGGGACAGAAAGCGAAAATACAAGAGAGGGGAGTTGATTTATTGGGAAGCCAGTTTGCCGACGTTGGAAACGGCCAAAATGTGTGTGTTGAAATGGAGCGAAACTTGGGACGAATACTGGATATCTACAATACGCTCTCCATGGCGCATCCGAGCATAATTTTCTGAATGATTAAAACAGCCTCTGTATCTAGCCTTTTCGTTATGCCTGCTCCTTATCGCAACTAACTCATTCTTCGTTTCCTAGTGCTGATAATAACAGGCGAGGCTGACTTCCAAGGTAATAGTTAAGCGACAGAACTAGGCCATATAGTCTGTGTAGTGTAAAGAAAGACAGGATCTAGGAAACACTACAGAATACATGTGTGAGAATTTACTAATCTAGCCTCGAGTCTTGTGGCGTACGATATGAAATTGCCAATGCTACCCAGGTTCTCGTGAGATTTTAAAGCGAACTGGGGGGCTCAACCAAGTCCGGTTACGAATTAGCGAATCAGCTGGTAAGTGGTGGATTTTGGGCAGTCTTAATCACCAATTACCAATGGCACATATTTTTGGACTTGGATGAATTTTCTTTGGTTTTTGGAAAACAGTAGAGTAATTGATTGCAAGGATAAGCCTGTAAGTATATTCTCTCCTATCAGAAATCTATGCGTAAAACAACTCCCAAAACGACCGGAACTATGCAAGTGAGGGAGGAACCTCTCCCAAGAAACAAACTCATGTATACATTTGCTTGCCTAAAACTTTCTTATTGGTGCCCAAAAGACGTCCTGTTTCTGCCAATAAGAACTCCTCCCAAAGTATAATTATAAATCGCCGAAACAAAACCCAGTGTATCCAATTCCAAGCCCCTTGTCTAATATCCTTTTTGTCGAATCAGAAAGGTATAAAAATAACGAGAATCAGAGATTAAAAAAAGAAATAGAGAAGGAAAGAAAAGAGCCGCTTATTTGGGGCCGTAGAACCAGTACTGAGCAGAGTAGCTGGTGCTGTCCTGGCCAGCAGCCTGAGCACAGCCGTGAGAGTTTCCGCCAGCAGTCTCAACGCGGTAGACGAGAGAAGCACCGCGGGAGTTTGCGTTTGCGTCGAGAGCCAGCCAGGCCACGGCGCCGGTGCCAGCTGGGCCGGGATCAGCGCTGCCGGGGGCCGGGACGGAGGCCTTCTTGGCGGCGACGACGTTGATGCTTCCGCGCTGCAGGATGAAGGTTGGGGCGCCGTCCGAGTTGAAGAAGTGGCGGCCCAGGAAGGGGAGGCTGCCGTACTCGCCCAAGTCGAGGGGCGCTGCGCGGGTAAAGGGCCGCTTGAGAGAGGCGCCGGGACCCTCGATGCTGACCCGGCCGACGGTGGAGTCGTTGAAGTGCAGCGGGATCTCGTGGTGGTTGAGGGCGAAGGCGGGCAGCTGGTTGAACTTTTCAATGGTGAGGGCGTTGGGGCCGGATTCGGGGTAGAGCAGGCTGATGTCGTAGAACATGGCCAGGGCGCCGGTCGAGACGGGCGAGGCGCCAACGGAGGCGCAGGTGTAGTTTTGGATGCCGAGGCCGAGGGCGATGACCTTGAGCTCGAGGTTGTCGGGCACGGGAGGGAGTTCAGTGGCTGTGGAGGTTGACAATTAGCATTCTGAGGTGTTGTAGATGTATAAAAAGGCAGGTCTTATAAGTGGAGAGAGTGTGAAAACTTACCGCCGCCGGTGATGGGCAGAGGAGGGTCGGGCATGGGAGAACGGCATGTTACGTCTCTCTTTTCTACGGGAGAGCCGAGAGCCAGAGCCGCAGAGGCGAGGACAAACAGAGATTGGCCGAGCATCTTGTTGGTAGGAGGAGGATAGGGATGAGTGGTGGTGGTGGTGTAATTAGAAGCGTAGTCGAGCTGTATGTATACAAAACAAGCCTTGGGAAGAAGAAGCTGGAGTGAACTAGAGAGCTGTCGACCCGAGAAGCCGGGGAAGCTCAGGATAGTTATAAGCAGGGCGAGATGGGCTCAAGAGGACCCTGGACAAGGCCATGCCGTGCAGACGATGAGCTAGAGTAGGCCAGAGCAGAAAATAGAAATAGAAATCGGGACTACTGTAAGCAGAGCGAACCACTTTCTCACCCCTCCCCATGAAGGGTGTGGTTGAGCAGCCACGGCCAGCGCAATGGTCAGTCTCCGCTTGGGCGCTTAGAGCGGCGAGATGCAGTAGTGCGGTCTGTGTAATGAAGTTGTGCGAGGACTTGAATTCGTACGAGCATCTATTTTAAACGGCACTTATTTGAACATGTGTAGTACTTGTACTGAGATCAGAAGTCGACTTTAAGAGGTGCCAAGTCTGGAGCGGCTGGAGTAGATCCCGCGTGTCTCTCAATCACAACAACAGTAAGAAGAGCTGGGCTTTCTTCGCTGCATGCAAGGGCCTGCATTTAGGTAGCAAGAGGCAGGAAACAAAATGGTGTGTGAATGCACAGTTCACGGCGAGATTGTATTACAGAGACGCCCCCCTTATTTTCTCTTTTTCCTCTTGGGGGCGTCTTTGTGTCTCTCGGCTGGCTGCATCCGGATCAACAGAGGGCCCCAGTTGCGATCCCACTCTCAGTCTGTGTGAGCCATTGCAGATTCTGTGCGACAGGACCAGGTTGCGGGAATCTGCAGTAGCCAAACAAAATCACGTCTGCTTCCTTTTGTCTCTCTTCCAATTTTATTCTATTATTGGTGGTTGTACGATGGGCATCGCCGTTTTGGACTGAGCATCGCTTGTTGTTTTCTGTAGCACTCTATTTGGGTGAGACGGCATGGCTTGGCGGCGGCAAACAGAGTGCTTACTACTGTACAGTCTTTACTACGCTTGGTGTGCTATTGTTATGACTTTACAGGAAATGAGCCACCCGGGGAATACACGTCTCCGGCCATTGTCGCCCACTGGCGATCGCTGCTGTATATTTAGCATTTTGGAATCACGGCTATTGTTGTCATGCGATTGAGGTCATAGCTGGGGCCGTCGAGTCCGAGGGTTCTGGGAGCGTTGAAAATAGAATGCTGACCGAGGTGAAGGTTGGAATTTAGCGCTGGGGGAAATGTTCCCAGCTGCCTTTGTGGTCAGAAAAAAAGGGGTGAGAGTTTTCTAATCGCTTCTTTTCCCCTTCTTGATCGTTTTCAAAGTTTACGACCATCTGAGATGCAATTTTTCTGTTATTTTGCTTTCTCTATCCCGCGTATATCGCACATGCATCCAACTCGAATCCTACAAACTGCAGCTATTGCATTTCGCTGCTAGTAAGAGCTAGGACAAACACCAGACCCCTACCAAATACAAAATATCCCTGTTAGGTCGCGCTTGGGTGGGAGGGGTGCAGGGCTTAGCAAGGCCATTGGCCGCTTAGCGACCCGGCCTTGTTCTGCTTTGACCGTGGCTGGCGTGTCTAGGCTGGAAAGACGCAAGGCTGGAAATCTTCCACGAGGCCGGCTTGATTCCAAAAGGGTCTTGGCGTCTGCGTGAGATTTTGATGTTGAGGACGGAAAGTTTGATACCCGCGGCTCAGCCACATGGCATGGGGAGTCTAAACAGAGCTCCTGTTTTTGGAAATGATTGCTAGCTTGACTATGACTCTTGGTCTTTTACACAGTGATAGTACACTGATATGGTATGAAGAGAGATCAAAGTCAATCTAGAACGGGGGATTCTATCTTTTCAGCCTATATAGGCATGTGATATTCTGCTTACCTGTTGTTACGGTAGCATCGAGCTGCCGACAAGGCCTCTTTACATGTAATCTTTCCTGTGTCTGCTCAGCTCCACGCCGGCTCAAGCACGCGCAAGGCTTCGAGCCTTCTCGCCGCAAACTTCTTCGGACCAAATCCTACCCGATCAAATACTACACTACTTTCACTCGCAGCATTAGTATGTGGTAGTGCCCAGCATTCTGCTGCCAATGTGAATAGAATAGATCGCGGAGCCCCCAAACAGACCGTTTGGCGATCTTGGTGCCCACCACGCTCGCTATTTTTAGACGCACCAAAAAGTATGGGACCTCTTGGCTTGAACCGTCCCCCACTCATTCAATGTCTGCAGTCTCCACCTGTCAGCGGACGGTGTCTTGAGCCGGCGAGATAGACGAAAGAAACGAAAATCGGAAGCGGGCCCCGGAGTGAAGGTCTGACCAAGATTTTCCTATGCGGAGGGTCTATCGCTGGAGTTTCCAGAAGTCGTCTTGGCATTGAGGATATATTTCGTGGAGGTCGAAAATCGTTTGTAATTGAAGTTTTGTGTTTAATGTATCTATTCCTCAATCCTTGCACAGAGCTACTGTACTCAACTTATTAGCATACAGGGTTCTCATCCTCCTCATCCTTCGACTAGACGATTTAGTCTATGCAATCTCCTTTTCTTTTTGCAACAATTGAATGCTAGAAGAATAGTCTTGGTTTCGTAAATTGTATTGAATAATATCTTGTATTACTGTGTTGTGATTTCGCTTGGCTTTAATTGCCCACCCGAAAAAACAATGGCGTCACATACAACAAACAACGGCCCATGCCTATACTTAGCTCAAATGGCTACACTATAGCTCTAGGAAGCGTCTTTTGCTGGCTTTCGAACAGAGTCACACATGGCCAACACGCTGTAACAAACCACCGCAAGTCCGCCTTGAACAAGCACCGCGAATATGAAACTGCGTGGACAGGTGGCCACATGGCCGGTGTGGCTCTGCAGGCGACTTTTAGCCGCCCGCATATGTTCAGCCACGAAGAAGAAAGCCTTGGTTGTATTAGTGATTACTGTACAATCAGGATGTTTTGGAAGTATACTCATAATCTGCGCTCATTCAACATTGCAGATGTTTTTGACAAACATCTAAAATAGTTAAAGAAGCATGCATTTGCCTAAAAAAGACTATTATACACTATTTTTGTTTTCTGAGGAAATACTACGTCTGCCTTAAGTCGGCTCAGTTCATAGATCCCCAAGCCTTGTTGATAAACAACTCTAGAGAAAAGCCTTCTCGGGCTTATATCGAGATTTCCTTCCGTGGGATATCAAAGCCGACGTCGAACTAAAAATATCGCTCTAAAGAATCATATTTCAACATGGCGAAATCATCAGCAAAGACGAGTCATTATCCGCCCGCCCTCCTTTTTTCGGTGCAAAAAATGCCCTCTGAGGAGTCACTGGTCGTATCTCGTCATCATCCACAATCGCCTGAAATGCATTACTGCTTGCTGGCATCTTTTCCCGCTGTCGGCTTGATATGTGCTGTGCAGGCGATTCTGAAATTGAAGGATTTGGGTCCCCTGGTGTTGACGTAGAATCTTGATTGGCTTTGGAGCGTTGATCCGACCTCCGCTTATTGAAGCGATATGTGAGAAGCCCAGCAACCAAGAGAACGACACATACGCCAAGACTTACGCCCCCTTGAATCGGTGGTGTAAATCCCGAATAGGAGTCGCCTGTGCCTATTGAGTTGTGTGACTGGGTTGATGGTGCTGGAGGGGTTACATATGTGAAGACTGGAGCTGTCGCTGCTTGAGTTGCGGACTCAGCTGCTGGCGGTGGAAGCTGAGTAGACTCGGTGGTCGGAGTAGCTCGAGGCTCTAACGAGACAGTTATAAGTGCTGACTGAAATCGCATGGCGGTGATGTTCCTCAAGTTTTGCTGTAGATTGCATGTGAATTTATCTAGGCACATTTCCTTTGATGTAGGTACTACAATATGAAGAAGCAGCAACTGTTGATTTAAATGCGCATAGGCCGCCAAAATCTTTCAAACAGCCTCGCGGTCAAACTGCAGCCTGACTCATATCTTTCATTAATCAAGGCACAACCATCAAATCACAGCATCGTTAGCCTCTCCCGCTGCCTGTAAACAAGGTAGCAGATGCCCCACGCTTCGAACTGAAAAGGACTAGGCAGGAGAAGAAAAGGATTCGAGTGTTGGAACTAAATAAATCGCAGCTGTTTGGAACAGCACAATGAGGAAGGAAGCCGGTTGGTGTAGAATGAGCCATACTGTATTGGGTTTTGGCCGAGAGTCTTTGCACCCAGAATCGCAAGGATTCACAAGTAGTTATCATGCAGCACCGCACCTGATCAACCCTGTGTGTGTTAATTATGCGGCTAACGGCTTGAAATAGCCGAACAATAGTAAATACATATTAGCTAAAGATGAAATGGCAAAAATCAAATCGATATTTCTTCAATTTTTTAACTGTGCATTGTGAATGTAAAGAGATGCCAAGCCTCGCGATCTGCTGATATAAGGGAAGTGGTGTTTTAGGTGGCCATAGCTCAAGCTCCCGCCCCCACCAAATCTTCATCCAAAGCCGAGCTGGATCTACGTCTCCATCGACCTTCAACTTCCGCTACTGCATACACCAGCTTCACAGGTCAAAATGTCGCGCCGTCCAGCAAAAGGAGATTACATCGAGACCGTAAGACAGCAAATGACGCTCCTTTGGCCGGCATCCGTACATACTAGACGCGACATCTGCTAACTACGAATTCCTTCTATTTACTAGGACACCGGCAACAAGGTCTCTCGCAAGGCCGTCCTCGTCGGCACACAGAACATCATGCTGGGCGGCAAGACCGTCATCCAGCCCGAAGTCATGATCCGAGGCGATCTCGTCCGAACAGCACAAGCCCAGCCTCCATCGGGCGGAAGCGCTGCTCCACCAAATACCACCGCCGTTGCCATCGGTCGGTACTGCTTCCTGGCCCGTTCTGTGCTGCTTCGGCCGCCCGGCCGCATCTACAAGGGCGTCTTTACATATATGCCGTTGAGGATTGGTGATCATGTCTTTATCGGACAGGGAACAGTGGTGCAGGCGGCGAGTATAGGCAACCATGTGTACATTGGAAAAGGCTGCGTGGTCAACGAGTTTGCCATTATCAAAGACTATGTCAAGGTCTTGGACGGGACGATTGTTCCCGCGAACATGGTCATTCCGAGCTTTTCCATTGTCGCTGGCCAGCCAGGGCGTGTTGTGGGAGAATTGCCTGATGGTGCGCATGAAGAATTCGAGCTGAGAGACCTGTATAAGACGGTCGGTAATAACCCACAACCGGCGGCCGCTTGAAGGGTTCAATACACGGCATTGCATTTCATCGCACAATGATGGAGCATCGGTTCAATTCATGGAGCATCTCGTTGGATATCAACAGATTATCCGTCGAAAGAGATTATGGCTGAGATAGTCCACACGGGCAACGGATATGCGAATGGGTCTCGAGTTACTTGGAGTAGAGTATGACACTCTGCTTGGCGCCTTCGCCGACTCCTTGGATCTGTCAGCTCTAAGCGACACGTCTTCCCGTACGACGGTTGGATTACTATTCCAAAACGATAGAGATCGGCTCGACTAACCGGATGGCACCCTGACAGCCATAATGACGCCCGAGAACCGACCCGACGCATATCCGAAGTCAAAGTAGAACTTACGGAAAAGAAGCAGCGCACCTCGGAACACAGCGCCATCCGGACGGAAATACTACTAATATGAAATCTCATATCTATATCTCCCTTACGGTCGGGAAGAGTAGCAGTGGCAAGATGAGTAACAGGGGCCGCTACTGCTCATGCAATATTAATTTCTGATTATTAAATGTGAAGCACCCTTGAGAAGAAAACAAGTCTGTTTAGTTGTAAGGTCCCATTAGTTCAAGTTTCGCGCATTGTCATTAGGGACAATGTTCGTCCGCGAAAATTTCCGAGCAAGAATATACCAAGTTGGTGATTGAGTGTTCCAGCTAATGCAAGTGTGACATTGGGTTTTAGGTCTCGTGGCTACTGAATAAATACCTCTAATTATACGGAATGCGACGCTCATCGAAAGCTTTCCGTCTCTGGGAGAAGGAGCTAAGGCTAGGAGGTATGATTTCTGCTCTGGATGTGCTTCAATTAAGCACAGCTGTATGCCACATCCTTCACGGTCGAACTATGGTGGCATCTTAGGCCTATACCAGATCTGCATACTTTTGAACTTGCCCTTCTTCCCTCCACGACGTTTCACAACGTAAAGTAACCTGATCGATAGATGGCCGGTATTCTAATCAACTAAATTTGCCATTGATATGGGTTTAGAGTAGATATATCTGGTTGTGGCCCAATTTGACTGTCATGGCCTTCAAATGGCTTGTGGGGGGCGGCCAACATCGGCTTGAAGAAGGGTCAAGGATAGCAAATCAACTCCCATGTGAATTTTAAGTGAATGGATCATTGGCTAGAGTTTTGCTTAGAATTTAGAAGCAAAACCTACCCCTTCCTAATATATACTTTGGTATTCGCAATTACACTAGATTGACTGGAACATGTAGGTAGCGAGGGAAGTATTGAATATAATGTGTTCTTGGCGACCTATCCAAGCCTCGTCTTGGCCTTGATGATGCTAGCTGGGAGCACGTTGCTGAGACAGCGGATGTTCTAGTCCATAATGGCGCTTATGTCCACTGGACTGCCTGATATGAACAGATGTTATGCAGTAACGTGCTCTCTACTATTGTTGCAATGAAGCTCTGTAACGAGGGCAAGCCGAAGCTTTTCTCCTTTTTTCATCAACTTCGACTCTAGATACTGACCACTCCTATAACCTCTCAAGGGACCAGGTTGCCATTGCCTCGGCCCTAAACTCTACGCTGCACGGAGCGAACCTCTGCTACGTTACTGCACACCCGAGACTGCATATGGGTGAGTCCCTCTTAGCGCTGAGCTACTACGGCTATGGCGTTTCTGAAGTTGATTACGTCGAGTGGAAGACGCAGCTCGAGGAGTTTGTCTCGGCCAGTTCGGTTGAGAAGAATAAGGAGTAGAGTTCGCTCATGCCGTTGTTCCACATGGCCACGTCTGACTTGCCCTCAACGACGCGCGCCCTGAGATGGATGATAGGAACACTGTGGCTGCCCTGAGGAGCGACGCTGATCGCTGGACGGGCGTTGATGACAGTGCTGGCATTGGAACGCATCTGGGATTTTTGGCGACAATTAAGTTCTTGCTTTGGCCGACTAGCTGCGGACACGAACTGCCGCCTATTTAGCTGATGTTGCATAGGCTCAGGCATTATGAGGAGTGGATAATCGTGGTGTTGCGTCTGAATAGTGTTCCCAGTGCTGGAAATGATGCTAGATGGACGTTGAATTTCGAAAATTGGCGGGGGTTGCTCTTTTGATCAGGATAGAGGAGGGCATATATATGCTTGTAAAAATATGCTTATCGACCATTATCCGATCCGCTATCTCAATATCCTGCTTCTAATATTCTTACTAAGTGACTTGAGACTGTCTGATTAGGTCTAAGGAGTAGTTGTAGCTGGGGAAGAGTAGATAAGGAAACAAAATAAAGAGGAGGTAGACTGGGTACATCTTGTATTTACGCATGAGGCTGACGATATTCATCTTGGTATTGTTGGCATAGTCTGATTGGAAGATCTGAACCGCCTTCAACTACTCACGAAGAGCTCGCTGTTCTATCAGAGAGCTTAAAGAAATCTCAGCTAAATTGACCAAAGCAAAGTAAACTAAAGCTGTCGCCCAGACCTCTAAATACTCCGCACAGGCAAAGGCAAATATGTGAGAAGAAACAACAACAGCTACCAAACTTGGCTTGCCACAGATAAAGTTCAAACCAGAAAAGGTTAAGACGCACAAAAGAAAGAAAAAGAGACCAGCAAGAAGCTACAGTGATAGGTAGTTTATCTCCCTGCATTATGCCCCTATGTAAGTTACCGTTGACAGATAGACATCCCATCGGCCTTTCCGACCTCCTATGTTTACTGAGCCGCCAGAATTTAAGCCTCTTTGCGCACTTTACCCTTTCCCAAGAGGCAATCATTCGGTATTCGCGCTTCGGCACAAGTCGCGGAACCTCGGTACTATCGCTGTTATAAAAGATTACTGAATGTTTAAGCAAAGACGCAATCCAGACTCATTACCATCTGTCACCCCATCCCTAAAGTGTGCTAGGCACCTTATGGTGTAAGCAGGGATAAATTTTCCTCGGTTTCATCGGCGGGGAGATGGTCGACCGCCGTCTTCTTGGGTCTCGATCCTACAAACTAGGGCCTTCGTATGTTGTTATGCTCTTGGGTTGGCCTGGTCATTGCTGATAGCATTGACTAGCTAGAATGATACTCGTATGACAGCTCGGTAGCTGCAGTCAATTCAATAAGTCAGAGTCATGTTATGAGATCGTCTCAAGATAAGTAGACATTGGGCTCAATTGGAAGAATGTGAAGAAACAAGTATTTCTGCTACATGTGAGTGTAAGACCTCTACTCAAATATATTACTTCTTATCCATCCCGCATTCCAGACAGTCAACTCGTAAAAGTAAGATGTTTTGTATAAAAATGACAAACGCTCTGTGTAAAAATAAATGGGGTATCTCTACTTCAGCTTGGGCGAAAACAGTCTATCCAAATCCCAATCCCTTGTTCTAGCTTCAAACTCAGAGGTGCCTATTACTAATAAATTCGCCTTTTCAAAAGAGAAATCAAGATCCCCTTCCATATCAGCTTGAAGCCGCGCTTCCGGCATCCCTGATGAAATGGCCTCGCTCGTTCTGTTTCTTCATGACTTCTACTAAATCCCACGGGTGGCATTCAAGAACGTCCATGTCTGCTGGCTGGAGCCAGCCCAAGGCCTCGACGCCTTCGAAGCCCTTATTCCACGGCTGTAAATCGCATTCTGCCGCTAGGGTGTCCATGAATTCGCATAGCCTCTTTGCCTGAGACTTTTGAACCAGATCCTCGGGGTCTAGAGATCCCAGGGCCGGGCGGTTCGAGCCTAGCCACCATAGTCGGCGCTTATCGCCGCTGTTATTAGTATCGTTATTGCAGTAGTTGTTCTTCTCTTCGGAAACTGATCCATCATCTATGGGTCCGAGTATATCTTTCCATCTTGCTTTACGCTCGTCCTTCTTTGCTGCTTGGGAGTGCCAGCTGATCTGTTTGTTGGACCACGTGTGTATTGGCCTGTTGGTGTCGATGCCGGCTGTTACCTGCATGCTCAGATGATTCGGAGACCATCCCTCAACAACGAGATACAGCTTCCAAATTCCTCTATATCTAGCGTCCCATTTATGGTCGGGGTGGATAGGCCTGTGAAGCTTGTCGATGAACTCTGGTATCAAGGACAACTGCGCAGCGTCGTCTTCGCCTTCGCCCTCGTCAGGGTGAAGGCTGTGCATGCTCATAATCTCGGTTGGTACACATACACCAATTCGTCGTGCCGGCTGTGACACTCCGGGCGAAAGGGTAAATGCATTCCCGGGAGGAAGATTGGCAACTTGAATTGGGGGGAAGCACAAGACAATCAAGTCTTCGGGCGGGATCCAGTCAAAGGTGCGGAAATCAGGTGCGTGAGTGCAGTCTTCAACCCTTGAACCTGTCACAGCACACGTCAGGCCTTGCCATTGGCGCGTGTAGTACGCCTGGACAAGGCGTCGTGATTCTCGACAGGTTGATAAGAGATTGTATACCGGTCGATAGCCAGAGTCGCGAGCCGTGGTGGCCCGCACACGGAATTCTTCGCTCGACCAGGATGTAGCTAGATGGCGCTTCCGCTGGTGGTTCAACACGTCGAAAAAGTGCACACTTGGCTTTTTGGGAAGCAGCTCGGCCCATATTCGATGCCGAATCTCTGGCGGGAGCTGCTTGAATCGATGGAACGCTGGTTTTGTCGGCCGGCTGGGTCCTTGAGAAGTGGCTTGCACTCTGTTAGATGTGTTTGACTGTTTAATCTCGTCCTCAATCATGGGAATCTGGTCCAAGGCCCAGCGAAGAAGCAGCTCGTGACGCTCCGATCTGTCCAAAGCAAAGCGATAGGCGTGTGTTTTGCGGGCAAAATCAGCAATGACATAGGTCCGTTTATGAATAGACCTCAATCGTTCTCTGGCTTCCACCAGCTGACGATCCTCCTCTTCCGATTGGGGATTGCCGAGAGCATTTCTCCACTGAATCTGCTTCTTTGCAGTCTCACATTCCTCTTCTGCTTTACGACGCTCTTCTCTTCTCCTGGTGATTTCGATGCTAGTTGGGCGGCAAATATCGGTTGTTGGTGTCCTTATCTTCTCAAATGGTCTCAAAACGTGTGCTTCCAACAGCTGGGCTAGTGCTGCATCGTAGCCCGGCTGGCAAGTCTCCAGCCATTTGTCATATTCGTCATGCCTCGTGAATTCGTAATTCAAGTATTCAATCCATGTTGCTAACTTGTCTTGTCTGTCCAACTGCCTGCTGAATCCGGATTCAGACTTCTTAAATGAATGAGGAAGCTCAAAGTTGTGGCGCTCAAGCCGTTCATTGAGCTCTTCGACGTAACTGGGAAATCGTTCCGGCTCTCTAGATGCTCTCTGGTGTGCCCGAAACATCTGCCATCTTGATAGTTGCTTGCCGAAAAGCTGCCACTCGTCTGACTGGTCCTGCCAGAATGCCAGAATGTCGCGATACTGGCCAGGTGAAGCAACAATGGTCCGCAAGTGGCTCAACGGATGTGATGGGCGACCTCCTTCGTTGATCAAAGCATGGTAGGCGATGGATTCGACTTGACGAGCCTGCATCAAGGCATCGAAACCATGGCCATGATCTGTCGATGGGGATGGACTTGATGCTTCAGACGAAGGGTCGTCCACGTCCATTATTCGGCCTTTCAGGGGTGCCAGCAATGAGAGTTATGACTGGATGAGACGGAGATGCTGAATCGGTGAGATGGTGAAAGACGGCAGGGAACTAGAAAACTGCCGAATAGAAGCCCGTAAACTGCCAAACTAACAAGTACCAATAACACGGAGTGAAGAAACACGATGCTGCTTCGATCTAGCTGAGGTGATCAAGCGCCTCTGAGGTTCTCCGGACAGGGGACGCTTCTGCCCGCCAAACCGAAAAGCAGCCCTCAGGCACGAGGCAAGATCCAAGTGTGCACCACCTTAGACCTATGAGTTTCTGCTGAGTCAGATTCCACACTGATCTAATATGAATGAAGCGACTGATTTCTGGAGTTTTGGTCGTGATGGGTGTCGGAATCGGAACCGCGCTGACTAAGGAACGGTATTCCGGGGTGACGAGCGGCCGATGAATCCTGCGACACGTGAGAAGACAAGTTGAAGAGAAGAAGCTGTATAGCAGTATATTTTGCAAGAAAGGAGCGACGGAAAGAGAGGAGAAGTAAAAGCACAAGCTAGATTCCAGAACGAGAGCTGTTCATTAATACTACATGTACCTACGAGGAACTACTTCTTTTTACTGGGCCAGCGTGCTGAGTTAGGCTTGTGGACCTCCCCCCTTTCTGGATGTTAGTGGAGGAGCTGAAAACGATGGACGAAAAAAAGGCTGTCACTTTGACAAAACATTTAATTCCAAATTTGGCGGGCCATGGATGGCTGCAGATCTGAAAGGCTCGGTCGTCGGGCATTGGATGGAGGCGTTCTTGGCTGTGTGTAAATGTAAATGTTGAATGTGCATGTATGTAAATGATTACAAGCACCAGACGTTGCATGCATTGATGCCGGTCATCTTCTCCGCTGCCGTACGCGATATGCGATTGTATTTCTTCTTTTGACAGCGACGAGTCATACGTCTGTTTGGTGGGAAAATTATTGAATTATCTGCTCCAAAGTGACATCAAAGACCTCTTTTTGTTTGTGACAACTGCCGTCAGCATTGTTCGGAAATATTGCCGCGCGCAAGCATGTAATTCCTCCGCCATGGACTCAGCTCTCCGAACCTCACACTCGTGAATTATCGGACACAGTGACAAATCCGAACAAGGGCTGTTCTTTATTAAGTTTGTATGGCGGAAAAGATGCTAAATGGACACGGATCCATCTCGATTACTCAACACCTGTCACTGTCCGTGACTGCATCCGCGCCCAGCCCAGCCCAAAGCAAAAAAAAGTGTGATTACTATTCACATCAAATCTCAAACAAACACGGCATTGTATAACGCCATTTGCCTCTGTTATCTCGGTGCCCCTCCCCCTCTTCTCTTTCGCTATTCATTCGAGCCCACTGCTAAAAAAATCCACCACCTTTGGGCCGGACTCTCGCAGGTCGTCGTATAGATCAAAGTGGTTCTTCCCTGCTATCACAAACAGTTCTTTTGGCTGCCTCGCTCCGTCGATGGCTGTCTTGCTGTAGTGTAGCGTCTGCGCCGCTGATCCTGCAATCATCAACAACGGCCTCGGCGCTATCAAATGTTGGAAGTTGAATGAGTCGTAACCCATCATCAGGTCGTAGCTCTGCGGGGGGACTTTGTGGGTACTTCGTTCGTGTTTGCCGCGTTTGGTGCCGTAGTAGGCTGCTGCATCCCTGAAGAAGGAGTCCGATTCCTCGTGGACTTTGGAGGGGTCTGTCTCAAACATGACAGGAGCATCAGGTTTTGATGTTGGGTTCTTGGCTGCGTTGGAGCGCCATTGGCCGGCGGCCTCCAGAGCTGTCGCGATGGCCTGAGGATTCTCCTTGACATATGGATGAACGCTGCCATTGCGTGTCATGCGGCCCACGCAGGCTGCACTCACAGTCGCAAGGCACTTGATGCGGCTGTCGGACTGCGTAGCGTAGGAAGCATATCCTCCAGAGGCGCAGATGCCCAGGAGGCCGATCCTTTGGGCGTCCACTCGGCCACTGAGAGTTGTCAAGTAGCTGACCGCCGCTTTGATATCCTCCACTCGCTGGTGGGGGTCTTCCAGACCCCGAGGCTCACCACTGCTTTCTCCCTGATATCCGGCGTCAAAGACGAGGGCGTAAAAGCCGGCTATGGAGAGGAATTTGGCATACGTGGTTGACGTCTGCTCTTTGACGCCGGTCATTGGATGGCTGATGACGACGGCTGCTCCCATGCGATTCGGTGACCCAGACTCTGGGGCAAAGAGCTCGCCGCATATCTGCAGCTGAAATGCGGGAAAGAAGACCTTTGTAGGAGGGGTCTCGGTCTCTATAAACGACAGCATTCTCTTGACTGTTTTGTGAATGAGGATCTGAGATGACGGTCGACAAAAGTAAGCACTTTGAAAATCTTTTGATAGATCATCCAGTTTCTAGAATATCGGTATTGTCTTGGCACTCAAAACGTTCAAATCTCTTTACCACTATTCCGGCCATGCTACGTTTATGTGACGTCGGCGGTGTTTGTGCGGGACGCGCAAACTTTCTCGGAGGATTCGAATAGATTTCCGCTTTCGACGAGACACATTTAAGGTTTGCACCACCACCCCGCCACTAAAGAGTGCCGAGCATGCGTATAATCGTATGATCGAACTATATGGCCGTTTTGGTCTTTGACAGGCCTGTAGTATGACGGACTTGACAACGTGTGGTTGAGCTAGATGGCAGTTTGATGATGAGCTCCGGGACCGAGATGTTGGCCGCCGGAACTCCACTTTCGCCGAGGCCCCACAGTTCCCGGAGGGTGCTATGATATTTGCTTATGATGGAATGAACGGCGAACGGGCAAATATCAGAGACAATCTATTTAAATGTTTCTCTTAAGCAGACCACGGAGAACATACATTTGTGGCATCTACTAGTGTTGAGTGGACATGCTATGTAGATATAGAAAGCCATCCAAACACTTCTCCGTAATACGCCCCCATAGATCCGGCCCCCGCAGCTTCGATCGCGCTCATGGCTCAAAGTGTAGAGCCATTGCATTGGACAAGTTGTCAAACATCAGTTTTCTCTTCTCCAAGAATATTTGAACGTCTTCTGCGGTAGCGCCGTGGAGGTTGCCGATGATGATTTCCTCTTTGCCCGAGGCAAGCGCGGCGTATGCCTGTTCAGTAAACTCAGCGAGCGGCATGCCCACGGCCCGGCCACGCTCGACGCCCATGTAATCGTGAAGTTCAGCTAATGAGAGTAAAGTAAGGAAGAATTTGTTAGCCTGGATGTATCATGACAATAAACGAGGATAGAAAGGGAGATGGCTGTAAAAAAGGTGAAGTGCTTACTTTGAACGGCAGGAGGCAAAACTTCGATGAATTTGATCTTTGAGAAGCCTTGATGCTGTCTCCGGAGAGAATCAAAGAAGGCTCGGAGAGCGGCCTTGGATGCACTGTATGCCGGCATCAAAAATGCAGGGACCAGTGACAGAAGCGATCCCGTAACAATCACGCTGGTGGGATAGTCTTTCTTCAAAAGGTGCGGCAGAAACTTGATTGTGAGGTTCACGACGGAAATATAGTTGACTTCAAATTCGTGATGAAAGGCGTCGAGATCAATCTCGGCGGGCCGAGTTAACTTGGCTTGAGTCTGGGTTCCCGAGTTGAGGAAGACGCAATCCAAGTCGGGATACGTTTCGACAACCCTGCGGCAATTCGCCATTGTTTTAGCATTTGTTTACAGGAAATAATCGGAAGAGGCCTTTTCTTACTTGTTGACGAAAGCATCGAGGCCAGCTCGATCAGTAACATCGTATTTGATAGCGCTGGCACGCTCTGGGCCGTGCTTGGCAACGAAAGCGTCGAGACGTTCTTGACGGCGACCAACGGCGATGACTTTGGCGCCTTCTTCGACGAGCTTGTCTGCCATGGCTGCGCCGATGCCGGCGGTGGCACCGACGAGGAGAACACGCTTATACTGGAATACCATTTTGGCTGAGTCGTTGAGTTTTGGTTGTGAGTCTGTTTGCAAGTTGGCTGGGATGGGTTTGAGTTGTAGTTCTTTTTCCAAGCCGTGGAGAAGTGCTCTTTTTATACATCAAGGATACTCTCGGGATTAAACATGTCGAGCCGCGAATACCGGATTTCCCTTATCCATTTTGCGCGCTGTTATGCTCTGTTGCTTGACGAAGCCATCTTCAGTCTCCTCTTTCGCCGCACATGGCCTGTGTGCCGGAACGCTAGCTGTATAAGGTCCAATATAGGAATGTTAATGGAGATTGCACTAGTCTGTCTGTGGACTTGAATCCGCATGAATGATAGGTTGGTATACGTCACGTCAGTATAGAAATAGCCCCTTGATCTGATGACTTGAGCCTCTCTCTGCCTAGAATCTGCGCCGAGACACGAATCTACACCAAGCATCGAATCACTGTGCCTGTATTTTCAGTGGGGACAGATCTAACACTCCGGAACGCTAGCCCTTGTAAGCCTAGCGCCCGCTGTTAACATCTGGCCCATCTCCGACGCGGACTTTAGCTCCGAGAGCGAGGAACTCTACAGGCTCCGGAAGTTGGGAAGACCGCAACAATGAAGCATCTTCTCTCAACAAGAACGAGCGTCTGCAATCGCTGATTAGTGCCCTGATCTCTTGATTCTTACGCCATTAGTCATCCGTTGGAAAGGACGATCGGTTCGCTCTCCCCTCATGGTTTATCGAGGACCCTCCAAAGACTGCTTGCCGTGCAGGAAACGCAAGCTCAAGGTACAATCCCCAATTTTCATGCTATAAGTGGTTATAGACAGGTATATCTGTACAGCCTTTCCAGATCTCTGCGGCTAACATACACATGGGGGCCTCGTTAGTGCGACCTGCGCAAGGATGGATGTGGCCAATGTCTGCGGGCCAGTATCGCATGCTTTGGCTACCGGGATACCAATGATCTCATCTTCCGCGACCAGACTCGCAGCGTCCAGCGCAAGATGCTGGCTTCCAAAGCAACGACGGTATCTCTACAGCTCGGAGCTCTCAATCATGTGATATTGCCCAATGGCCACCATCTCTCATCGCAGCCCCAGCCGGCTTGGCACGTTCGTGCTCGTCATGACTTCTTTGCGCACTATGTATACGGCCTATCCAGCAGTTACGATATCCTGCCTTCCTTGTATGAGAAAGCAAAGCCGGGAGACCACTTGTCTGCCAGTGTAGATGCGGCCAGCCTTGCCTTCTTTGCGAATAATCACACGGCATCATCAACGGAGCTCCTGCGGCTGGCTGCTGAGAACTATATGCTTGCCCTGCGGCAGATTAACAAGGCTCTATCTAGTCGTGAGCTCGCCAGTGCTGACTCCACCCTGCAGTCAGTGCTACTTCTCGATCTTTATGAAAAGATTATGGGCCGCGACCTTTTGTCGGAGAAATCTTGGCTGGCCCACCTCAACGGAGCTCTGGCACTAATCAAGGCTCGTGGCTACAATGACATGACACGCAGCGAAGTCAGTAGAAAACTGGCCAACAAGCTTTTCACAACACTTCTCATCAGCTGTTACGTTGCAACTCAGCGGATACCAGAAGGCGTTGCTGAACTGGGGCGGAGACTTGACATGTTCCACGACAAGGATGACGCCAAGTGGCGTCTTTCTAATATGAATTGCAAGATGATCAATTTCCGAATCGATGTCGCTGAGGGAAAGTTGTCCAAAAGCGAAATTGTCGCTCAGGCTAGACAACTTGAGGACGCTTATTGCGAAATCGAAGACACATCATCACAGAGATGGCAGCCTAGGCATGTCATGGTATCGGAGGAGGATCCCGACCGATCCTTCATCTTTGGCGATCACTATGATGTGTACAGAGATCATTTTACAACACAAGTACGCAACACAGTTCGAATAATGCACCTCCAGCTCCAGTTCTACATCACAAGGTCCTTGGCAGGCGAGGAGTCCGACGAAGCTATTCGCATTCGTTCAGAGTCAGCCGCCCTTACGGAGCGCTATGCGGAGGAAGTTTGTGCCTCTGCACCTCAGTTCCTTCTCCCCGCTGTCCATCCAAACAACTGCATCCCTTTCACTCCTGTCCAGGCTCTGAAATGCGGCATTCTCCTTCCGGCCATGTTTATAGCTGGCAGTGCAACAACGAACCCTAAGCTGCGCCTTTGGGTGATTAACACGATGAAGTTTATAGCTGCATCTGGTCATCTACGCGCCGCATTGGTAACAGCAAATATGTTGGAAGAGAATCCAATGCTGGATTTCAGATTCATGTATGCCAAATTGGGAGGGTATGCATTTACTTCTTGAGAATGTCCTTCAACAAGCAATGAAATTATATAACACGAATGTTTACTTTAGTCTCGCCATTACCTTTAAATGCTACGAATACATCGACTGAGAGTTGGATATGGGGATCTTGTATAGTCTCTCCGATATATATACTACGCTATTAAGGATGCAGCAAGCATGACAAGTCCTCCAAACCCATCTATCCCCGAGCACCACTCTTCCCAGCTAGCAGTGCTTCTCGACTGGCCCCTAGTCTCCAAGCATTTATACGGTAACCAAGCATCACTGCAAGACAGCTCACGATCGTCCAGCTTGACGAGCCCACCGTGCGTTGCCAATCCAAAGGCTCCTTTATCTCCCATCTCTCTCTGCCCTGCGGCCTTCCACACAAACTCATCGCCTGCTTCCCATAGCTGTTTCTTGGCCGGCAATGGCGCTAGGATGAGGTCAGAAGGTAGATCGCACATGGCCATTGGCTCGAAATAAACGAGCATATTCACGACCCGGTAGACGATTCCTAGTCTTTATTCAGTTAGCATATAAGCATAGAAAGTTTGCAACGAGGGAGGGTCCAACCTTCGTCTTGATTCTCTAAACACCCATTCTTTCCAACTAATTTCCAGTCCATTATTACAATGTGCGCATTCTGTATGAAACGTTGCGTCGTCAAAACTGTTGAATCGCTGAGCTGTCACCTATATTCCATTCTTAGAGCCAAGGCTATAGAAGAAGCGAAGGTTTGACTTACAGTTACAGCTTTCAACAACAAAGTGTCAAAATTATTATAATCTGTTGCGCCTTCATCCAGTCGTATGAGTACGTAGATGAGGAGTGCTTGCATGGCAGTGAGCAGTTCATATTTGTTTAATTTTATATACTAAAAGCGCATTCATTAGCCTCGTATACACCTTGCTTAACAACCAGGATACCCAACGCACCTCTTCGGACAGACGTTCACATTCCATCCTTACGTTTTTCCAGAACAGCTTTCGACTTGTCTGGATCCCGGTGCTAATCATTTGAACCAAACTGAGACAATTGGTGAGGGATTCCAGATGGACATTTTCATCATTAGAAGTGATCATGCTAGGGTGGATAAAAGGCGGAAGGGTGCTTGAGCGCAGCAGCATCAAGGGGTAGGATTGAAGTGTGTGAGAAATCAGGTTGGAAACCCTTTGGGCTGCCGTCTGCGTCCTTTGTCGGCGGATCATCGATCGGGCAACACCTGGCGTCGTCGGTATAGAAAATTTTAGCGATGACAAGTTCTGGTCCACTTGGGCCCCGGTATCTATTGGAGGCGACGAGCGATGTACTGAAGATGGCTGCGTCGTTGCAAGGTGCGAATTGTTGATATTGACTTGAGGGTTCAAAAAGTCTTCATCAGGGCCGATGGCAATGTCATCCAAAGGGAGATAATTTCCTTCCAGATCTGCAAAGCCCAGTTGTGGCATGAACAAAGCATCGCCTAGAAGAGTATCATCACCATTGAGATTAATAGAGTCCGCCACTAATGAATCTTTCGCTTTTTGCCGCTCAGTAGAGGCGACATCATTATGCGGAGTCTTAAATGCCGGAGCTCTGGATGCCTTTGCTGGATATTGGCATTCAATGCCCTTGGCTATGCATCTTGAGCACCCAGGCTGCTTGCTATCGCAACCTGCCTTGCTCTTCGCGCAGGAAAGACATGATCGACGCCGAGAGACATTGCCACCTCTTTGAGACCGGCAGTAATACCCATGCCGCTTGAATGTCGACTCTATATCCCCGAAGCGTCAGCATACGAAACAGAGTCGAGTACAAATGGCGGCTCACGCTTATTGAAGGGCTTATTGCATTGCTCGCATCGCAGAATGAGTTCCATGCCGTCCAGTGACCTTTACACCAAAGCTAGTATATCTTGGAGAGTTGTTGAGCGGGATGTTGTCGTTTTGTCGTTGTGAAATGCCCGCGCTGAATAATACCACGACGGCTGTCCAGCATTAGTAATGCCTGGAGACTAGAGTGCTTCAGTTGACGTGTGTGCTCCATACTTAGCCGAGGAATAGGGGCTCACCCTCCATATCTGGTAGTTACCTCTTTAGGCAATGTGATATTGTGCTGCTGGATGCCGCGTGCATCTCATAATGTCCAGAATACATGACTACCGGGTGCATCTCAACCGATATAGATAATCTACGTATGATCACAGTAGATGCAACAGATTTGCTACAAATTAAACGAATATGCAGCGCTTATAAATCGCACCATCTGTTCCATCCTAATTTAGAGCAAGCTGCCGGGCGGAACAAATTGTAACGGAGAATGTTGTAAAACCACTCTAGTCTTGCTTCAACCACGTTTGCATTGACAGATTGTAGCTTTTGGTCATCAATTCGTAGCCACTTTAATAACAAAACTCCCATATATAAGGTCGGGTATTGCTCTCGAACAAACTTTATTCATCATTCACCACCTTTCTTAACCATCATCATAAACTACACACGCACTTCTTACAATCATCATGGCTCAAGCTCTCTCTTTCCCGTCCCCAACTAAAGCTTTTCACCACAAAGCACAGCCGTCTACGCTCCCTAGTCGCCCCGAGCTATCTGCCAAAGGCAAATCTGTGCTAGTGACAGGGGGAGGTACCGGCATTGGCGGAGAGACAGCTCGTTACTTTGCTGAAGCTGGTGCCTCGAGAATCGCTCTGCTCGGCCGCCGGGAGCAACCACTCCTCGACAACAAAGCTTTCATTGAGAAGAACTTTCCCGGCGTCGAAGTCATTACCGTATCCACAGACATCACCAAAAAGAGCGATGTGGATGCGGCATTCTCCCAGTTCGCCGGCAACGGGAAGATCAACGTCCTTGTTCATAGTGCAGCTGTAATCGGACCCAAAGAGGGCGTTGCAGAAGCAGACGGAGACGCTTACCTCGAGGCAATCCAAGACAATGTTGCCGGTGCGCTCTGGGTTGCGCAGGCATTCCTTCGGCACGCGACTCCGGATGCAGTTGCCATCATCATCAACTCGTGGGCCGCGCATTGGAGCGTGAACGATGTGTTCTCTTCGTACTGCGTCGCCAAGTTGGCTGTCTATCGGCTCTGGGATACCATTACCATTAACAACCCGAATTTGAGCATCTTTCATACGCAGCCTGGCGTGGTACTTACTGAGATGAACCTGCGCGCGGGAGGCGCCGCGAGCTTTGAGGGCATTCAGACTGACGATGGTAAGTGAAATAATAACAATGAAGAGAGTATGAATCAAAAACTAATCTAGCCGTGTTTAGTGTCTCTCCCGGCCGGCTTCAACCTTTGGCTTGCAAGTCCCGAAGCCCGATTTCTGAAGGGAAAGTTTGTGTGGTGCAATTGGGACGTGGAAGAGCTAAAGGCTCAAGCCAAGGAAATTGAAGGGGGAACGAAGTTTGGCATTGGCATGATGGGATGGCCCTTTGAATATGTTAGCTAGGAGACGCATGCTATCACCGGGACAAACGAGGAAGCGTAGAAACGACATCTCTATACTAAGCTATGCATTATTATGCGCTCATATACACAATATTAAGCTTGTGTATCATTATCCACTGATAAGGCAAATAAGGAATCCGCGGAGAGTGTAATGCAATAGATCATCAATCCAGCAACCGAACAATGGGGCCCAGCCAAGTATCGTAATCGTCGAGTAGTGTCGCATCACCGCCCAACCTCAAGACGCTAAAAAACCATCTGTAATCACCAGACCCTAGCGTGACACTTGCACCGCTGTCATCTTTGACTTTTAAACCTTTACCTCCTAGAGAAATACTCTCGGGTTGCGTCAGTCCTTGCGCGATCCAAAGGTTGCCATAGCTTGGCTCTCCAAAGAGCGTCGAACTGGGCTGGGCAGTCGAAGGGAAATATGTATAGTTCGACGGGAAGGTAAAATTGGCAGCATTGAAGTGGGCCTTTAACGTAGTGTTTGCCGGGACAATGTCCACTCTCGATAGATTTGTGAATTGCTGGACATGTACGCTGAAGGAATATTGCCTGGATGAGTCTACAGAAGAAAACCCATCGTTGTAGTTGGTTCCACTGTCATTTGGGAACGAGAGCCATGGGAGGCCTGGATATGTCGGTGTAGCATTTAGATAAGTGATGTAATCCATGTTGTAGGGCGAGAAGCCAGGACCAATATATGGGATGCTGAGATTAACCCCTGTCTCGGGAACTATATCAATATAGCCCGAAAAGAGGGGCAGCCGGCTCACATCGATACCAAGAGGTGGATAAGACAACCGTATAGGGATCTCCGTAGTCTCACCGGGCTCAAGCTCGAAAGTTGGAGTTGCAAACTCTGCGGATCCAAAATTGGCCATCTGGTTCCTTTCTCCGTAACCGACATTCTCAAACGTATAACCTGCTCCGCGATGACCAAGAGTGTAGGTCTGAGTAGAATCTCCGTTGTTCTCAACAGTGATGTTGACCAAGCCGAAAGAAGTGCTATTGTTATCTGTGGCAGCTAGCTGTCCTGGAGAAACGCGGGAGGCTGTTGTAATGGCATCGTAGACATTGACTAAGCCGGCGCCCTGTTGAGCAGTGGCCGCCAACATGCTCTGATTCCATGCCCAAACAGTTGGCTGGGCCGTAGTCTGCAACGCAACCAAGATTTCATCGACTGACCAGTCGGGGAACTGGGACTTTACGAGCGCGAAGCAGCCAGCAATGTAAGGTGTTGCCATTGACGTTCCAGATATAACGCCATAGCTACCGATACTTTCCGGGAACGTGGACAGAATATGGCCACCTGGAGCCGCAATTTGTGGTTTGAGTTCATATGTTAGCCTGATAGGGCCCCAATCACTGTATGAGTCGACGATTCCGCCCAAACCCTGTTTAGGGTTAATGTATGTTGAGTTACCAAAGAACAGCTTATACTTCCCATATCCGCCAGAAGCATTGTAGTTGCTGAAGAAAGTGTCCGAATCGGGCTCTAGCATGGTGTACGCTTGGGTAGATCCGTTGTTAAACCGGTACGGCAAGATACTTTCATAGTCCAGATCATATGGATTCGTATCATTGCCGTAAAAGCCAAGTAAGTAAGGTGGGACGGTGTTGCCGCAGCACGAAATGCCTGACAACGTACAAGACGCGCTGACACTCAGAGCAATGACGGTGGTGCTTAGATTACCTGATGTCTGAATGTCATTGACAATCTCGTTCCAGTCAAACGTATCACACGCATCACCCGGAAGCAAATAGACATCCAGTCCTTCGGTTGCTGAAATAGGATGCGAATTTGAATAGTGAAATTCTGCGCCGTACTCATCCGTTGCCGTATAGACCAGAGGGTAGTTCGAGTTGGCAAGCGAAGCAACTGCAACAACACTTGAAAGCTCGCCCGGGAAGGTTTCGATATAGAGGTTGTTTGCGTATAATGAACCTGATGCGTCATTCCCCATGGCAACAATAATAGCGACGCCAGCATTCTTAATTTGTTGCGCAGTCGCTGTCACAGGGTCGTACGATGGCAACTCTCCAGTCATTCCCCCGTTAATCGACAAGGACATACTGATAATGTCGACCCCGTCTTCAAAGGCTTTGAGCATGGCCTGCAAGACTAGATCGGTAGTACCCCCTTCTCTAGCACCCCCGCCTAAACCGCAGCCGAAGATGCGATAAGCATATAGAGATGCCTCAGGGGCAACGCCAGATATAGGGAAGCCATCGGGAGCCTGTAACGGGTCCATCCCAATGATGCCTAGATAGAATGTCTCAACTACTGCGCATTTGTCATAGGTAGCTTTGGAATCTTCTTTACTAACCTGCCACATGTGTCGCATGGTCCGACTGAGGACAATCAGAATATGGATCGGCGCTGTCGACTAGAGCCCCTTCATCCGTAATGAAAGAGTATCCTCCGACGATTTTCTTCCCACTTCCAAAGCCTCCGCCAAGAGCAGGGTGATGGTAATAAACCCCAGTATCAATGAAGCCGATGCTTATTCCCTTACCCTTTATACCTAGCGCGTGAGCTTTGTCAACACCACCCATCTGTAGAGTGAACCCCAAGTCTCCAGAGACATCTCCGCGACGTGTAAGTGACGAGCCAGCGCTTGGAGGCGAAACAGATCTGCTTTTTATCAGAGGGATCTCATATTGAATAATATCGGCTACGCCGACGACGCCAGGTATTGCGTCAAGACGTGATTTTGCCTCATTCAAGTCACTGCCGCTGAGTATATCGATGGCGATGCCGGTGAATATCCCCGGGGTTTTGAAAGTACGCCTAACGGTATAGTTGATAGCGCTGGCGCTCTGTGTAAAAGCATCCAGAGTGGTTGATTTCTCATCCAGCTCAATGATCAAAGCTCCGCCAGCCTTATCAGAGGAGCCTGCCACAAGGACGGCTGCTAGCGGAAGGAACAGTGAACGCAAGAGAATCATAGTTGAAGTCGCATTAGAGGACAAGCATGCAGAGGGGAGCAGCCTATGCCAGAAATAGTAGCTTGTGAGAAAAGACTAGCCTTGCGCGATCCGGATACCATTTTATATATACTTGTCGTGCTCCTAACCTCCTTCTTTTTTTCACTCATATAAATAGATGTCTTGGTGGCACACATAATTCACAACTGCAGAATACTTGGAAGTCTGCTATTCATTGTCTGTAACTTGAATGAGTTCGTGACCCATCCATTGCCGTTCTAAGCGCACGCCTGCAGATGCATGGACGATTCCGGCAGCTGCAAAAGCTCTGGGTTTCCCAGACCATTCGAGAACGCCCGATGAATATGATCCCAGCATGGATTGCGACATGGTGAGTGGTCAAGAGTAGGTAATCACCTGGACGCAACGTCTCTTTGGGAAAGCTTAGCGTTTGCCAAGGCCCAGGATTTGGGTGCGTGATATTGATGATTCCAGGATTTTGCGATAGGTAGCAACCAAATGATAAGGCTACAGGCTGTAAATGGGGCAAGATATGATGTTTAGTACGTGACTGCAAATATTGGTAGACGAAAGCGGGGAGTATTAACACCCTTTGGGAGTATGACACCCTTTTTGTCTATTTTTGTGGAACGGCCAAGCAGGGTCTACGCATTAATGTGAGGGGCTCAAGGCTTTGAGATATTAAAATACAGCAGTGATGCGGTGAAGAGGGCACGAAGGATTATGATACAATATTAGAGAGGAGCCTTATGCATAATCTATGGGAAATATCTTCCATCCCTTTTTTTCTCCGATGGCGCCCCTGGTCAGACTTAGGTCAGCTTAGATATACCTATTATTACATGCTTGGTAGCTTCCGACGGTATGATTTGATATCCGCATTGGGAGCAACTTTGCTTAATTAAGCTGGCCGTTTTTCAATACTCTTTGACATGAAATAGGAACGTTTCTGCATTGAAGTCCATCAATATATTGATTGCCCACCTTTACCAAAACATCTTTTTTTTTTTTTTTAGTTCCAAAGAACAAGAAAAACAAAAAGGGGTTTCACTGTAGAGGGCTTCTAGGTGGTATTACTTTAATAAAGAAAACATTGAATAATTCTCGGGAATCACTCGTTGAGTGTATACAATATACAAAGACAAGATTTATAGATATATCGACTCTCTATAGTGAGAGCTACACTAAAAGTCACCACCAAACAGCGCCCCTCGGCCATACTACGCCACGTTGCTGAGATTTCAGTGGCTTTCTTCATCACTAGACCTTTTGGTAGTAGATGTAGAGATGGTAACTTGGATACATGAAGTTGATCTAGTTCACAATCGGATCGTTGGGGGTAAAATAGATAGTTGGCATATTGTCTGCAATTGCGGGAATCGGAAGGTTCCGAGATTCTATAAACTCCGACTCTCTTTAATATCTTTTCATTGATGAAGAAGCTGTGAGGGTTCGAAATTGAATTTGCCTCTGAAGAGAGACGGATGACTTGCTATTTTCGTTTGACATGGTCATTGATTTACAATATTGAGTCAAAAGAACGTGATGTGTCATTAGGTCACTAGTTATGAGCCCAGAATTAATCAATTACAGACGATTTCGAGGAGATTTCGAGATTTGTGAATCACATTTCTTTCAACGGCCGGGTATGAGATTAATATCGATTTTGATCGAAGCATCATATTAATGCAGACTTGTTAGAATTGCAAACAAAAGCCACATATACAATCCTTCAATCTCTATTGTAGCTAGCCTCGCTGTATTACTGATTTGATTAAGCAACCATGGCCTGATCCTATCAACCTATACATGTACGCACGCACACGTCCTCGATGTTCGATGAGGTAGTCTATTGAAGAACAAAACTGTCGGGGGTCGCCTGCCTGACGTCCCGTGGGGAAGGAGACCCCAGATTCTCACAGAGGATATAAACCGCGTTAGCCCCAGCAGTTAGCGAGAAAAGCAATCTTTACGATCCCATCTCCGTGCTCCTACGTTTTGACTCGTAGAGGCCACGCCCGGGATCAGACTCCCCGCCATCTGATCTGATATAAAAACAATGTTCAGATTTCACGTCTATAGCACTGTGTCACACTAGATGTATATCAAACATTGATCATTCCGAGTCCTTCACAAGCTTACTCCGGCGTCAACTCAACCCCAATCCTCATAAACTCGTCCCCAAACTGCAACTTCGTCCTCCATCTCTCAGGCACACCACCAACACCATCCCTCGCGCCCAATAGCCCTCCCGCCACGGCACCATTCGTATCCGTATCGTTGCCTATCCTCACCACGTCGACCAGCACATCCTCCAAGGGCCTCTTGTCCAACACGGCCGCTATCGCCAACGCCAACGTCTCCAGCACAAACCCGCTACACGCACCCTTCATTTCGCCCAAGTCGGGGCCATTCCTCGCCATCCGCGCGATCGATACCGTCCTTCCAAGTCTCACAGCCTTCAGCACAGGCCCGTCTTTCCTCTTCTCCAGTCTCTCTGCCAGCAGCTCCCCGGCGTCAACTGCACTATCTGGACTTGTGTCTCGTATCAAAGCCGCAACGATGTGGTTGTATACTGCACACGCAATCATGCACCGCTCGTCATTGTGCGTAATCATGCTTATCCGCATGCTTTCCTCCACCAACTTGTCTGGGTCACTCTGGAACAGCCCCGTGGCCAGACATCGCATCAAACTACCGTTGCCTGCCTTGCCCTCTCCGGCACCAGCCTTTTCAGGATCCCGCGTCTTTGAGAACTTCTGCAGTCCTACTCTTGTGGCCAGCCCCAAATCTCTAGGCCGCGAACCGACTTTCCTCCCGGGCCAATCACCCCTGAGCCAGCTCAGGAAAAGCTCCCCCGCGAGGACGGCGACATCCTGATGCGGGTTGTCCTGGAGTTTACGATAGGCGAGGAGCACGGCACGCGTCATGTCCGTGTCGTCGGTGGCATGTCCAGCAGACCAGGAGAGAAGCCCGCCGCCTACGATGTCACGGAGGCCGTTGGGATATGCGGTGCGTATCTGGGTGTGGCCTTTGAACTCGAAAGTGGCGCCAAGGGAGTCGCCGGCGTGGAGGCCGAGCAGGGCGCCGACGACTTTGGATTGATGCGGGGTGAGGGGCGTCGCGGGTTCGAGGGCCATTATGATGCTACAGACAGAGGTATAAAGACAGGGTCATTTGAGATTGGTTTGAGATGGAGGTTTTTGAAAGCCTGCGAGCAGCACGTCTCGGCGTGGTTATCAAAAGGCTGCAAGAACGTCAATACGATGGTTACAGCTTCATGCTGGTGTAAAAGGCTGCGTACATATAGCCACTGGGGCTTGCGGGTGGCTTAGCAGATGGCATTTCCCGCCACTGGGCTAGCCAAGTAGAATGCAAGTATTATAACATCGATATTACCTGTGCAAGTCTTTTTCTTGGTTGGAAAGTATTTACATATGAGGACATCTCATATTTTGGAATCATGAACCCATTATATTATATATATATATATATATATATATATATACAGTAATTCCCCAGTTTCATCATCCAATAGCCAAATGAATGTTGGATTCATGCAAGGCCTACCTACATGTAGGTAGTCTACCTAGTACTCCATACGGGCTGTATCCCTGTCTTGGTAGCGTGCATATAATACCTACCCCAGCGCCCGTTGAGTGCCGGCCAGGTCATGTACTCGTCTAAAAGATCACTGTGCCTTGATTTTTGAAGCTTTCCCAGCTTGGTTCTACCCAATATCAGTTCACATCGTTTCGCCATTGCAACGACACAGCACAAGATGCCGAAGCCACAGATAAATCAGTTCTGGATATGGACCCTAAGCTCTGTCACAGTCATGGTCCTCTTGATCATAACATTCCCTGTACTACAGTCTCTGTTGACGGGCTTGCCCACCAACTTGTCGAAACCTCTAAGCGGGGACAGGCACCAAGACACACAGCGCACCATTTACAGCCCAAGTGATGATGCTCTACGTGATACCAGTGCTTCCAGCGGAAATTCAAACTTTCTCTTCGAATTCCTCGAGCGCCCTGATATCGAGTCGCTTGACAGTGCCGTTGACGGAGCATGGAACCAGGCGATGAACACTCCTCTTGGTGGCTTCCTCCTGGTCCGACATAACGAGACGTATAGCCAAGGCTGGGGCGTGAGCATGTTTCACAGCATCCATTGCTTGGGAATTCTGCGCTCTACAATGCAAAACTACTTTGGTCTTGCCCCAGAGAATGGCGGCCATGCCACGCATGCGCATGGCCAGCGCGATGGTGCACTTTTGCACGTGGATGAGAGAAAGCATGTCGAGCACTGCTTGGGATATATCGGCCGAGTACGTTGCCTTTCTATTTCTCTATCCCAAGATTTCAGTTTGCGGGTAATAAACGTCTGACAAGAACCTCATATGTAGGCCCTGCTATGCAATGGCGACGACACCTTGGAGCCACCATTTACAAAATATGATGCTGCGGGCAACATACTCCTTAGTGGCGTCAATGGCCAAGGACACCAGCATTCTTGTCGTGACTCGACGCTGGCTTGGAAGACTGTGCTTGCAGCGGAGGAGAATCCTGTCGAATCCTTCGACTGGTCTCCGGGAGCTACAATTCGGAGTGTATTTGGGAAAAGATAGGCGAATGAATCACTTACGAGGTAACAGAGAAGAGGTCTTGGCTCTTAATGATACTGGCATTTTAGAAACGTGTACAATAAATTCTCTACAGATGCATGCTGTAGGCATCCATATTCACAATTATATACAACAATAGCGTATCTCATCTTTATTTCACTCCAAGCGATCCCATACTGATGTTTTCTTTTCATCTTTTGGCTTTGTGTTTCACACCATAAAGGCCAATCAGTGCCAATTATCCACTCTGTAATCTCCCGGTCTAGGGAGCAGAGTGCGATTAGAGTCCGGAATAACCATGTGCTCCCTCATCCAACCATGTAGGGTCTCGAAATCGCGGCAGGTGTGCGTCCGACTAAATTCAGGATCTGTTCCGCCATCATCGCCAACCCAGAAGAAGGGGACCAGCCCAACGTCGGCGGTGCACATGAGCCGCTGGCGTAGACTGTCTATGCAGTGGTCTAGAAAAGAAATCCCGTACTTAGCATGCTTATTCCAGGCAAGGCTTGATGATGCGTGTTTCATCACAAGTTTCTACATACCAACATGGACAGACAGGGTTTTATCTGGGTGCCGAAACTCGTCCGCTCCGAGCTTTCGATAGTAGTCATGATTGTACCACGTCGCCTTTCGAATGAGGTTCTGCGATTTGCCAATTAGCCAATACTATTGACAAGGATTAAAAAGAAAGATGGTTATACCAGGCAGTGTATCTGATGAAACACTTCAACATTGGCAGGATAGCCTTTCAAGTAGGCTTGATCAGCGCCGCCGGCGAAATGAATGTTATTCGTTGTCAAATCTGATTCGCTTGCTTGTTCCTCGGGGATGAGGATGTACCCAACTACATGGAGGTCAGTCTCGTAATGATATAGCGAGGAGATGGTAAAGACTGTTTTGATACATACAGTTGGCGCCTGCATAGTTCCACGCAGCGTCAGTCTCTGGCGATGGGGGCTTACGATAGCGGCTCCCTTGGCTATAGAATGTTGAATCAAACTTGACATGTATGGTCTTGAGATTCAAGTCTCGAAGCATTGGCGTCAGGCTTGGAGGCTCTGCCACTGATTCTGTAACCTGGCATTGTGGTCTTGCCGATGCTGTGATCCAAAACGTAAGGAGGTTGGTCGCGCATAGTAGCGCTGAGAATCCAATGATAGCCTTGTACCATCTGTACCACCAATTACGTGAACTTGTCCATGTCGTTGAGCTGCTTGAGTCTGTGTCTGTATCTGTATCTGTGTTGCCCTCTAGAAGAGCTTTCCCTAACTCTGCATCATCAATGTCTGCAAATGCCTTGCCATCAAGCTCCTGTTTCTTGAACTTGTTCATGTTTTCCTGTCTTTGCCTTTCACTCCTCGGCTATCTCTGACTGGGCATCCAGACTGATGCCGAGTCTATGGCATATGTGAGTGGGATAGAGGACGGGGAGGGTACCTTTGCAGAGAGGTCTGTGGACTTGCACCTGCAGCACATAAGCAGCAGACGAAGGCGGGTTCAGAGACCGTTTGCCTAATTCAATACGAGCTGTCCCATGAAGCTAAACTTCCTATCTGTGAGCCTGCAGGCGTGGAGGTCCTCATACTAGCGCTGGCATTAATACGTTGGGCAAAGATCGATGGATCAACTGGTAATTTAATACCAATTAGGCAACTGGCCGGCTTCCGGACTGGAGCTTGCAGTGCACTAGACAAAGGTTCAAACGTCAATTGATAGTCTATTACCTGATATCTACTGTTGATAGGCAACTGTATGCGACCAGAAGCCTGTAGATTAGCACCCTCCGTGCATTAGACGACGGGTCAAAGATAGTGTGCCTATTATATTACTTGAAGCGAGCCGTCCTACGATTGAAAATAGTAAGCAACTAACGAACCAGCATCCTAGTATTACCGTGGGGTTGAGTGAAAACACCACTGATCTGCCGCTATGGATTCGGATACGATAGGCACTTGCCTGCCCAAACAACCGCATGGGGTGTGATCACTGCAGTAGCTTGCAGTGCTAGTATCACTAGCTAACTCTGACCTGCAGCATCTTGCCAAGCAAATTGAAGCATCTCCTTACTTACTGTTCAGTATCGTATTGTGTAATGATGTCCGATTCAACCTACGAAATAGGCCTAGAATGAAACAACTTGTTTGAAATCGATGACCTTCACTAGGACAACATCCTTGTTCAATGAGAGCGGGGTGAGTTATTATCCAACAAAAAGGCGTTCTAGTGAGTCTATTTGTCCACATTGGCAACAAATCGCGTGATCGGGCTTCTTGCCGCTGTCAGACTTTCCCTTCGATGAAGATAGACAATAAATCAACCCCTCCATTGCCTCCATTGTATCCTTGAAAAAGTGTTTATGTTAAGGCGGGGTAAATTGTCTATCACCCGTCGGGCCCGCTATCCAACATTTACGTACCGGTAAGCAAGAGTGGATAGTCAAGATAATAACCTGCATGTATCTATCTAGCATCTACATGCATATTTACACCATGGCAATGTTAGTGATATCACTTCTACAGCATTGGCCAATTAGCTCGCCCAAAGAGTATTCCTACATCGATAGAAGCCAAGCTCCACTTCATTAACTGCATCCTCCCCTTCGATGTGTCCCTCCACAATCTGGTCTGCGCAGTGCTTCGAGTGATGAATGCTGATTGTTTTGTTGTCGATGTAGCGCTCCTGATTCTCCATGGCAAACATGATCTTTCGCCACTGGAACAAACAGTGTTCTGAGTGGTAAAGATGCGTATAGACTTTGATATTGTCGCCACGCCAGAGTGCTTCCGCGTCAACCTCATTCTAGTCAACAGGTCAGAAATGCGTCCAAGAATATTCTCAGTGTCAAGGCAAAGGAAAAATTGCATTACATACAACCATGCCCTGTTCAAGGAACCATTTTCTATCCTCGAACACGGGATAGCGATCGGTAAGCTTCTGATAGACGCACTGCTTGGGCATCCAGCCATAGAACAAAGGCTCCATGACACATCCGCGTCTCACAGCTTCTGCGCTTGAACGTCCGCAGTGATTCCAATCCTCATCTAGAGCATTTCGAGGACCGCGTGTGACCCAAATCCAGATGCCAAGATTAGCCACAGCGGCCAAAGCAAATAGAATCGACACTGAAAGGGTGAATTTGCTCGGCCGTTTTGCGCGCCGCACATTCGACGGAGCTCCCACTTCTTCATAGTCGATGTAGTCCCGGGTTTCGTCTTTTCTCTCCATCTTGAATATGAGTGATTGATAGAATGGCTAAGAAGAAACAAAAGATATTGAAGTTGAACAAAACAACAATGAAAACGCAAAAGGCGTGCAAATAGAGTGCAAAGGAAGCATAGGAATTTCGGGTAACTAGGTTACGTTGGGCAATGTAACAACGATAACAGATCCAAATCCAATCCTAGTCCAACGGGCGTATCCCACTCCGTGTGGGGTGCAATTGCAGAAAGAGGGGTGGGCACTCAATGATATCAGAGCAGCAGGGATTGCTGGAAGATCAATACTATTGGATTCGAAGACTCCGCATGAGATAGTTCTGCGTTGTCACTTAGGCATTATACACCTGCTGGATTTAGTCAAGAAGGGGCCACCATTGACTGTAGGCTAGGTTTTAACCACAAGCATACTTGGTGTATCGTCAATCTAAGAGGTATCGCCATATGGATCTCGTTATTTAGCAGTGGGGGGTTTTCTTTTAGTTTTATATTACTGATATAATATGCATATTGACGTAAGTTCATCAATACTAACCTACTGTACTTGTAAGCTCAACACGCCGCCTTGTACGGATGTAAGTCTTTGGCAAGTGACATTTTCGGAGACAAATAACCGCGGTTTATTATTCTTACTACCAATATGGGAGCGGTGTTTGCACCAAACATGCGTCGGGAAATTCTTTTCCATTGATATGATCAATATAAACGTGGAAACAAACTCGTATGTAGTAACCGGGGTAGGACACCACACAATTGAATACCGGCCGGCCATCAATGGTAGCGGGCATCAAGTCTCGGCCCAACGTCCACATACAGTTAACAAACAAACGCAATTATGATCTGATATGCTAAAATCGTTACGACATACCTCATACCGGACTCCATCACCTTACATACCTGCCAATTTTGGAGATGTTTGCTCTGAGGTGTTCTCCAAAACGCTGATTCACATAGCTACGCTTGCAGCTAACGGTTAATGTTTCGAAACCTTTCTTATAAAGCTATTTTGTGGATACTGCGTCTTTTGATTAATTGGAAATACGATAGACGAGGGGAGCGGGGGCTGTATTTAGTGATTATTGTCTTTATAGTGTTCCGAGGAGGAGGCATGTGGACCTGAGCAGCAGTATGTTAAAAGCTGCCCCCGTTAAATATTTCAGGGTCACATTGTATCGCTTTTGACATTTTAGTCGACGCAGTAATATTATTTTACGACTATTCTTCAATCAACATCCCAATATCTCACTTTATACATCTCAAAATGAAGGCCACGCTCGTCCTATTTACGCTTTCCTCAGTGGCTCTTGCTGCGCCAGTTGCACAAGACGGTATGAAACCACCATATCCTCCATAGTAGCTCATATATGTCATAAATATGTATATGCGTACTAATATGAATGCCATGCTATAGCCAAGCGTGAACAGCTCCAGAACCTCTTCTACGTCCCCGCCGGGGCTGAGGGTGAGGCGCCAGCAAAGCGTGAGCAGCTGCAGAATCTCTTCTATGTGCCTGCTGGTGTCGAGGGCGAAACTCCGGCCAAGCGTGAACAACTTCAAAACCTCTTCTACGTGCCCGCCGGTGCCGAGGGTGAATCACCGGAAAAGCGTGAAGCTCCCACCAAGCGTGAACAGTTGCAGAACCTTTTCTATGTGCCCGCTGGCGCTGAGGGAGAAGCTCCAGCCAAGCGCGAGCAGCTTCAAAACCTCTTTTACGTCCCCGCCGGCGCTGAAGGCGAGACGCCAGCAAAGCGTGCAAAGCGTGTGAAGCGTGAGCAGCTGCAGAATCTCTTCTATGTACCTGCCGGTGCTGAAGGCGAGACTCCAGCCAAGCGTGAGCAGCTGCAAAACCTCTTTTACGTTCCCGCTGGCGCTGAAGGCGAAACGCCAGCCAAGCAGTAAACGAAAAGCAAATTCTTTGTCCATGGGAATATCCTTGTAACTTAGCCCAGTCTCTATATTTAAGTATATGTAGCTATGTGTTAAAGTTGAAAGTCATATTAATGAATTTATGATGATATTATCAGACTTTATCTAATGAAATTGCATCTAAAGTTTAAAGCAAAAGCTATATCCTAGAAGTTACGTTTTGACGTCTCGAGGGAATCTTGGTGTGTCTTTTCAAGTATATCAATCACATGCAGCCTCCAATCATCCCAGCTCTCCTGTGTTAAAAGGGGCGCAGGCCAAGATACCGCCTTTTTGATGGAAATATCTTCAAGGTCGCCTGGGTAGAGCTCTTTTTGGATTCCTAGCCACGTTAACTCAGAATAGACGCTGCTAATGTCATAGAGGTCCCGGCAGTCGTTCTCGAATAATATACGGCACATTGTCTTCCAGACTGTGAGTAATGATCTAGGCAATCCGTAACTACTCATGTCCTTATTCTCGGATTGAATGCCGCTATGGTCCCTGATCGTAAGAAACAATTTGTAGCAAATCCCTTTCACAATACAACTTTGCTTTCGAGCCTCTGAAACAGTGGTGGTGTGACGAAGTTTTGGTAAGATATCTGGTTCGCCCAAAGGAACTTCCCAGCTGTGCTGCAAACAGGCTTTATTATGGCGAATGTATTCAATAACTTCCAGATCTAAAACAAGACGAATGGCTAGATTTAATGGCCATTTAAATGTAGGACTGGTGTTAAGAAAGGATGCGCCGTATTCAGGAAATCTGAAATGTAGTGTTCTGGTGAAGATGGCCCCAGAAAATGAGACAGCGCCTGCCCCAGAAAGAAGTTTCAAAATAGAAAGCTTCTGAGAGGCCAAAGCTGGTAATATGGCTAACTGGGTCTCCAATGTCAATTGATTAAAGCTGAGAGAAACGCGAAATCGTTCAATAATGTCAAGGAATATTTCCAGGTCCTGGAAGCTCCTTTTATATATAATTTCAGCGCAGTTTTGAAGAATCAATGCATTCATTTCTTCGAAATATGGCACGTAATCGTTTATATTGCTGAGGCGTTCAATACGTGGCCGCAAAAAGTTCCATAGTATCTCCAGTCGTCGCCACTCATGGCAAGAAACCAACTTCAAAAGTGACTGGAAGAGGAAATTGAAGCTTACTCCAGGTGCTGATAATAAGATTTCCATGGCGTAGAATTTGGCGTGAGACTGCGCGTGTGCCCATAGTATTTTCCATCCTAGTATGAGTGCTTTCTTTTCGACATTCTCCATCGCCGTTTGTAACAAGACAATATCGTCTTCATCTATGGCAACTATCAAGCTGTCCAAGTTGTCGGGCGCCCAACCCAACTCAAGACCCATAAGTGAAAGGAACTTTTGAGGAAATTCTGTATCTTTTTTCAATAATGAAGATAGGATCAAGCAGCCCTGAGATATTGGGTGAAAGTCTGGAGAATGGATTCCAATAGTTTTAAAAAGTTCTGAGAAAGCTTCAGATGTATCGGAGAACCAGTAGATCAACATCCAGATACAATGGTGTTTTAGCTTCCAAAATACTCGATCAGCCTTGCTTGGAAAGCAATCAGCGCATTGTTTGAAGTGTTCAATGGTGCGACTAGCCATTAACTGGAAAGAAGAAGATATCTGCGTCGCGGATGT
The DNA here is from genome assembly GCA_030708095.1 of Trichoderma sp. CBMAI-0020. Classification (NCBI taxonomy): domain Eukaryota; kingdom Fungi; phylum Ascomycota; class Sordariomycetes; order Hypocreales; family Hypocreaceae; genus Trichoderma; species Trichoderma sp. CBMAI-0020. Next base: position 4,921,943 of record JAJNCI010000001.1, read on the forward strand.
GATTTGAAGTTGTTGTTTGGATCGAATCAACGTATTGATGTCCTCGTATGCCGTATCAAAGTTGGCTGTACGGTCAAAAAGAGCATCTTTAGCACCCATACAGGTAAGTAAAATTGCAATTGAATATATCATGGATGCGTCCATGGGGCGTAGTATAAGAGACTGTCGAATAACAGATAGAGATTCAAAAATGCAATCCAAGAGCCGCTCGTCTATTTCTAGCGTATGAGTATTTCCTGGTTTGTAAAGTGAATGAATGAACTCACCCTTTATCGTAAGAAATTTTATCGGAATATGCATGCTAGGTATGCGGTAATCAAGTTCCCCTACTATATCAGGGACAAACATGAGCAGCTTCGTTGGTGTACATGGATATTTCTGCTTACATTGAAGTTTGAAGAGGTCCTGTCCAATAGAGCTTTGTGCAATCAAATTTAAGAATCTATTTGTAGATTGCTCGTTTGGCATCTCGAGGACCACGATGCATTCGATTGGCAGTTTCAGCTTGTCGTCTTGGTACTCGGCAAAGCTGTGAAACGTTTTAGCATTAATCGTGGACTACATTCGCTACTCTTACCCTTGAAATACTATTTTCCCATCTTGTGTTTGCCATCTCAGTTCTGGCTGATCGCCTGTGTATTGACGACTTGGAGTGAGAGCTGTAGATATAGGCAAACTCCAAATATCTAAACTGCATGTCAAAAGATCTTCCAACCGAGGCATAGCGAATGAAAGAGTTTTGAGTTTATATATAGCTCCCTATTTTGTTAGTAACCAAAGATAAAAATTGTCCTTCCGATTCACTTGCTTGAGTTAGGCGCTGGATATGATGCGTTCGGCGATCATTTGATGCGCCCATGTGACTTCGCTGAGGGTGGATGGCAATAACATCAGTCAATATCCAGCATGATTTCAGAATATTTGCATATCCTTGGTTGTATATAGCTTGCTCTTCGCTAATTTGCGGAGCGTCCGTCAGTTGTGATTGCGCCTGTTCTATAGAATCAGCAACTATCGCGTGTGGCAGCGTCTTTTAACATTCTACCTTCATAAGCCACCATTGCCCTGCTTGAAGCCAGCTGTCAATACCAATTGAGGCCCAGGGCCGACTGTCAGACTCTGCCTTTTGTAGAAACACATTTGTCATTTCCATCAATGTATTTGGATCTAATGGTGCTGTAAGCATCGGCAGATCTCGCTGGGCAGGATCAGACACGATTAGTTGTCGCAGCTCGTCCAACTTTTTGTCGGTTTGCGCATTCTGTTGCTCTATACGTTCTAGAGATGAGCTTCAAACAGTTAGTTCAATTCATGAAATTCCAGTGATGACTTACTTTTGAGCACCTTGCAGGACGAGAGCCAGCTGAGAATTATGAAGCATTACCTGTGAACTGTTCAGTGGATGGCACTCAGTCGAAGCTGACAAGGCACTATCTTACTTTGGACCGCAAATCATTAATACTATGGAGCTCCCGTGTATACTTCAGTCGATCCCAATAAATGCGCAGCATGCGTCGCTTGTCTTGCGCAGTAGATGAGCTTTGGAGATCTGCATAACGCTCAGATAGCTGCTGCATCTTCTTGAGGGTTTCTTCTGAGTGTGACATGACTCGTCGAACATTATCGATCCGAGCATCCCCAGAGTTTCGTAAAACCGAATCTCTGTCCTTGAGCTCTTCTATAAGTAGCCGGATGGTGTTGTGAAAATTTCCCAGCTCTTGATTAAGTCCGCGGAGCTCTTCGGGCGCATCTCGCGAAACCTTGTAGACTTGCGAATAAAGTTTCCAACAAAGCTCTCCCACTGCGATGAAATCGCCTATTCCGAAGCCAAATGACATGATAATTTCCACGGCGTGCGTAAGACAAAGCCCCAGGGTCAATTTAAGCATGTGAGGGGGAATTGGGCAACCGTGAATTGATGAATGCCAGGTAGAGTGGGTCTCATATTGGGTATCAGATGCCCAAGAGTGTTCGCTATTGGTGACTTGAGGCTGAGCATGTTCAGTATCCAGCAGGCATACCACAAGGCTTACCTACGTACCTACGTACATTTCTCTTTAAGTAAGTACATATGTCTATCTGTGCCGATTTAGGTCGCCACCTGAGTGTATCTATAAGTAGCCAATATCTTAAATAACTGGAGATCTTAATGGTGTAATTAAGTAGTTTTATTTGCTTATATATGAGGGCAGAGCCTTAGCACACTCTCAATCGCGAGATCAGGGCGGCGATACCTAATGCCATAGGACATCAGGCTTTGATGAGCTAAGATATAATGCATATCCCTTGTAATGTTCGTCATCTGCTGTCTCTGCCAATCGATTACAGAATTCCTGAAGCTCATTTGCCAAACAAGAAATTTGTTGCTTGAACTGTAAGAAGAGTTGTTGACACTGTCTAGACTGTACCCTATGCCCAACCATTTTCGTATATTTGCGAATCAGCTTCAAGGCAATCTATGGCGTCTTGGGCATTTGTTTCACCCAAAACTGTACTTCAGACAAGGCAATCTTGACAAATTCCCTTTGCTAAGAAGCATAGTTTATGACTACCTAAGGAACACTTCATGTACCTAGAACAGGCTTGGTTGCTAGTGCCGAGTAGCAATCTCGACGTCAAGTTCGTACCAGCGAAACAGCAAAGGCAATGGTCAAAGATATTCAAATCACTACTCGAAACCGGTTGGCTCTCTGATCTTGGATAACTTTAGCTATTCTCGTAGTATGATTTGTCTAAGTATGCAGGGTATGTACCTTCGATAGTTCCAATGGTGGTTATACATTAGCGGACTGTCTTCAGCGTGCCTGCTCATATGAGCGCGAGACCTACAAGTCTCATTGTTCGGAGGACCCATCATCATTAACGTATACGGACGAAGAAACGTGGCAAGGCAGTCCACAGCGCAGGTCAAAAGAGTGACATGCCAGTATCCGCATGGAATGAAAAACATCAGCAATTCTTTTTTTTTTTTTTTTTTTGGAACAGCTGCCGCATCTACAACTCAAGTCCCAAGTTAAGACGTGGTTATGAATTAACTAGCTCGATGAGACTCATTAAAGTTCAGAATCGCAAGCTTTTGTCTACTCAGATGAAGGAATGCTCATTGGCTAAAGGTAGCCTTTTGAGTCCGTGTTTTGCTATAATTATCTCTCTGTCGTCGGGTTCTCGCAGTGTTGCGCATAACATGCTATTCACGTGTAGCTGCCAAAAATCGCTTACTTGGCAGGTAACTCTGGGGCTTAGTATTTTACTCAGCCAGCCTGACTGTTGCACACTATAGCACAAAAAGAGGGCCAAGTACATGTATCCTTCAGTTAGTTCTGCAATTTCTTCTCACTTAGAGGTGTGCATTTGTTTATAAAAAATAATACAGGCTTTTTAGATATGTAAGTTTCAAGAAACTTTTAGAAGCAGTTTAACATGAGCAAGTGACCGAAGGGATCTTCACAGCAGCGCATTATGGAAAGTGAAACAATCTCAATAAGTCGGGAAATGGCGACCTATGTAGCAAGCTTTGAAAGAGCAAATTACCACTGAATAGGTATAAATACAGATATCTTCCACTTCGTCACATCATCAGCTCAAGATCACATATGTACCGCATAGTAGTAATGAGACATTACCAATTCAAGTAGATCCCAGGAGAATAGTTATAAGGCATGTCTATGCACATGTAGATTATTATATATATACGTAGTCGCAGTAAAATTGAGTTAAGCTTACTTGTAGACGTGTCTATACAATGGAAAATAGAGTCGTGTCTGCCTATCGCTGCAACACTACAATTGGCGTACCAAAGCTGTCTCAGGCACTGGAGAAGCTGCCTTGGCTGCGCAATTAAATGGCACCTCCACCTTGAGACATGTCTCGTGATCCTTTGGGACGTAATAAATGGAGGAGGTGGTCTGATCCGTCGCTGGAGACAAGATGGCAGTGCTCGCGTGGTCCGTGAACTGCGCCGTGAATCCAGGCCCGACTTCCGAATGAACCCGTGGCGGGTGGCAAGACATGCTTTGAGACGCTTCCTTCAGTGTCTGTGGAGCGATGTTCCGGTCGTTGGCCGAGACCCCCGTCCAGACATGTGAATGGAAGTACGCTACGATACGATACTGTTGTATCGTTCAGTAGCATCCATAGCGTCGCATTTGCATCTGAAAGCTGGGGATCCGGGGAAGTAACTCAGCTCTACTTCCTGCAGGCACAAGAGATCAGCGGAGGAGCGGGCTAGTTGTCAATGCAAAACACTCTAAATGGGATCCTGTTAGTAAAACTGCCTACTAGGCACATGTATAGTTGGCATGCCTATGCCAGGCGGTGTCTAGTGATTTTGTACAGCATCTGAGATGCACCGCTCCTTACGTTGGAGACGGAGCATACGCCTCGCTTGAATAACCCTGATCTGAGTAGTGCCTACAACCCCGTTTTTCCCAAGTGATTCCTCAGTATGGGGTAAAGTACATGTACATCCATCGATTAAGTCATGGACGCTTATGCCAAGAGCCAAGAGAACAGGACGCAAGCTGATCTTTGCTTCCAGCGCTAGTTCTCCGTACTGGAGAATTGATAAGAGTCTTGGCGAAACCTCCACTTGGAGGACAATGAATGCTCCTAAAAGACGGTGTGGAGAGAGGCAAGAACAGAATCCATATTCCTGATTCGTATGAGCAGACAAACAGCTCAAGACTTTGTTATATGTGGAGTGGCTTTTGAAGAGTACCGCACGGAGCAATTACGTATCCCAAAAAGGCGAAATATTGAGCAGGGAATATGCTGCGTAGATGGGAACGTGTATGCTGTACACAGCGAGGAAGATTGAATCTTCTTGGGCACCCATTTTAACGCGCAAATGTCTATGATGATTCTTGTACTTCACATCGATGAGCCGAACTTGAGCTTTCTTTCACGGATACCGGCACGGAAGAAGGCGCTTTGCAATGACTAGCAGATGGCGAGATTTGTAGATGGAAAGACGTCAGTTGCTACGGGAGCAACATGCCGTTCAAACAGCCGACGATTCGAATATCGACAATCAAAGCATGGGAAAACACCTAGCTTGAGGCTGTACACACGTCAGAATTCAGAACAGGACCAAAGCGCAGTCCATCACTTGCCTTGCACAGCTGCCAGCTCTGCTCAGCTCTGTTCCTGTCCAGTGCTCAGCCGCACATGATGAATCCCGTCGCTTTGCGTCCGACGAGAACGTGCCACCCAGCGGCCCTTGACCTCAGGACCGGGGTAAATCACGTCAAAGGCCCGATTAGGCAGGTCGAAATGCTTATCCTTGGTGCCGACAAATAGAATAATCGAAAGGCGAGTGGCGTGGCGGGTCTAACAACCTTAAGATAACTTAGAACTAAGGAGTCCACAAAAGCGGACGAGGCTTGCTTAGTGCGGGCATTGGCGAGAGAAATAATCCGTCGCTTTGCACTCTGGAGGCTTGTAGAAGGTTGTGTGGGATCAAGATTCGTTGATGCTGGCTGTGAGACATAAACGGGTGAATGAAGAGAAGCCTCAGAGACGAGGTCGACCGCAGTTACAAGATCATATCTACATGTATGTAATCAGTCGCTTACAAGGTTCGAAGAGATAAGAATCGGCCCTGATAAGACATCATCAATGCGCCCACTGCTAGGAAGCAAATTTGCGCATCTCGGCGCCTAAAACTGGCACAAGCCTGGCGCCGGAAGCTCGCTGTAGGCTGCTGCTAACGGCACATGCACAGTAGCCAGCGGCCTAAGCAGTCCCTAACAGCGCTAAGCGAGGTGCTTATCCTACTAGCTCGCACTTCTAGAACCCTTCCTCCGCGCCATGAAAGCGTGGCGCCTTCTAGCAGCTCTTCTCTACTATTCAGCCATCCAACCACAATCCAATCAATCACCGGGCCAGGCACCAGCATGGCTCGCAAAGGCCTTGGCACGTCTGGTGAATGGCTCGGGCTGTGTATTCACGGAGCCCGCACGTTATTGATCCGACGCCGTGTCTCCCAGGGTTCTCCAATTCCCCAATTCGCCCCAAGTTTTCTCGGTACGTAACCAGAACTGGCCCCTCGGCTGATGCTTTCTGCGAGATTGGAGTCCAACAAGGGCTTCGATAAGCTGAGACAATGGCTTTGGGTCATTGCTTCAACTTATAGATACTATGGATGCCGTTGTTCACATTGATGACTTACATACATACTTGTACTAACAGCATCAAGCGAGCAGATAAGGACTTGGACCGCCAGCGGGGCGAGATAACATGGGCGATGGATGGCAAGGAACGCAATGACCCGACTCGTGGCAAACTGCCAGGGCCTCTCCAGAATGCTACCATCGGCTCATGTCTCTGTGGTCGCTCATTGCTCGGCGACGACTCGCGTACAGATCAGCCCCAATCCCCTCGCATGGCACAAACAAGGTTGGTACCACTACCACCAGGCCTGAGTCAGGCGACATGATCCGTCGCTGCAAGCAATCAAGACATAAACACTAACCTTCGACAAATTAGCCGTTCCTCCACCTCCTCGGGTGGCTGGAGAGAAAAAGGAACCAAGCGATGATGCGGCAGCCTTCCAGCGATCGCTCCGAACCACGACTTCAAGCACATAATGCTACGTAGGGAGGTATCTACATGTCGGCCAAAGAAAAGCTGTGATGAATACAAATGAGGGGGAAAAAAAGAGACAGACAGAACGCAAACTCCATTTGGCCAAAGCGCCATCATCCCCCAACTTTCCCCAGCAGCCAAGACCACCGGGCTTTGGCCAGGGCGTCAACATCTTGCCAATCTACAGCATTTGATGTGCTGAATGGGACTCCATCAAGCTAAAAATAAGAGTTAGCTCCCTTAGCGGATGCTCCAGTAGCACATACAAGTACACAATCGCGGAAAAGAGCGGTCTTTCAGTCTCAATCGACCGAGCCTCAAAGGCCTCGCCCCCGGTCAATGCAGCCCACAAGGCCGTGCTCTTTGCCTCTCCCAGCTTCCTTCTCCACCGCCGACGACCCAACTTCGGACTTTTTGCTCGTTTCTGCTTGCGGCTAGTCCAGCGATAGGCCTAGCCTGGTGATGGCGAGGTCGAGATTTGGGCACGTCCCCATGGCTTGGTATGGGGTAGCCTCGGGGCTTCCTTGTGTACTTGTACATGCTGCAAGTGCGCATACTGTACAAGTCCATGGAGGCTGGGACAAGTCATGGACGAGCCTGGTTGACTGGGTAAACCTAAACCCAACGCTTAATAGGTCGTGGCAGGTGCAAAGGCAGACTCCGTAATTCTCCATAGGTACATACATCCATGATGGATGCCAACGGCCCTAGTACCTAGCTGTATCGTTTATAACCTTCCGGGGCTGCCTCTTCCGTGCGAAGGCCTTTCCTTCTATCCATCGCGAACTTTTCTCCCGTCTGTCGCTCCTCATCTGCTGTCGACGACTCCGGTGGCCAGGATTATCTGTATTGTGCGAGGAGCCGCCGCCAGGTGATTATAGGCTACTCTTCTGACTTTCAGCTTTCTCCTCCTCGCGGCCGAAACCCGATCAGTTGTCAAGAATCTCTCCGCCATGAGCTCTCAAGACGACGGGCTCTACGCCCATTCTCCCAACAATACTGGGTATGGCCACGATGCCGAAAAATTCAGCACCGGCGATGGCAACTACGAAAATGTTCACATCCGGGGCTTGGAAACCTCAGCTGAGACGTCTCTGCATCGCGGCCTCAAGGCCCGTCACATTTCCATGATTGCTATCGGTGGCGCGCTCGGTACAGGTCTCATCATTGGTACTGGCAAGGCTCTCGCCCAAGCTGGACCTGGTTCATTGCTCATTTCGTACTGTTTCGTCGGACTTCTTGTCTTCGGTGTTATGGCATCTTTGGGAGAAATGGCGGCTTGGCTACCCATGAGTGCTGGATTTACGGGCTACGCGACGCGATACTGCCATCCATCTTTGGGATTTGCTCTTGGCTGGACGTGAGTTGTCATTATACTGCCATTAACCATTTTGGAGGGTGAAATCGCTAACGCAAACCCAAGATACTGGTTCAAGTATATCATCACTACTCCGAATCAATTGACGGCTGCCGCATTGGTCATTCAGTTCTGGTTACCTCGAGACAAGGTCAACCCCGGTGTCTGGATTGCCATCTTCTTAGTCATTATCATCGTCGTCGTATGTGTATTTCTTCTTCTGCCATTTCTTTTTGTGTTTCCTACTCTATCCTAACAGTTTCACAGAATTACCTAGGAATTGAACTCTTTGGCGAGCTGGAATTTTGGTTGTCGTCTTTCAAGGTCATCATCATCGTCGGCATCATCATCTTCTCTCTCGTCATTGCCTGCGGAGGTGGCCCCGGTGGCGATGCTCCTGGCTTCCGATACTGGCACAATCCCGGCGCATTTGCTGAATTGTATGCCGAGGGTTCTTTGGGCAAATTCCTCGGCTTCTGGTCTGTCATGGTCAACGCAACTTTTGCTTACCTCGGAACTGAGCTGGTTGGTGTCACTGCTGGTGAAGCCCAGAACCCCCGACGAAGCATTCCCAAGGGTATGTTTTCTCTCTCTTCTTCCTACCGGTTGCACTTCTGTATTGCAGGCACTAACGAGTTACCTCAGCCATCAAGCTTACTTTCTTCCGTATCCTCTTCTTCTACTGTCTCAGCATCTTCCTCATCGGCATGATCGTTCCCTACAACAGCCCGGATCTCGCCTTCGCCAACAAACAGTCTACAAGTGCCAACGCCTCGCCTTTTGTTGTCGCGGCCACTGTCGCCGGTGTCAAGGTCCTGCCTCACATCATCAACGCTTGCATCCTGGTCTTTGTGTTTTCCGCCTCCAACTCTGATTTGTACATTGCGAGCCGAACTCTCTACGGCCTTGCATCAGATAATGCAGCCCCTGCTATCTTCAAGAAGACGAATAAGCGAGGCGTGCCCTACCCGGCGCTTGCCCTCTCTGCAACGATTTCATGTCTTGCATTCATGAACGCTTCTACCAGCAGCACGGTGGTAAGTCTCTTTTGTTGTCCCTCGTGCATCGTAAAAGGGTCTATTTTAACACGATTATCAGGTCTTTGGCTACTTCGTTAACCTTGTTACCATCTTTGGTATCTTGACTTGGATTTCCATCCTTGTCACCTACCTCTTCTTCCTGCGCGCCCGCCGCGCCCAGAACATCCCCGATAGTGCCATGCCTTATGTCGCCCCTCAAGGATTCTGGGGTACCGTCGTCTGCCTGGCCTTTGTCATTCTTATCAGTTTGACAAAGAACTTTAACGTCTTCATTCACACCAAGGACTCTGACTTTGACTACAAGAACTTCATTACAGGATACCTTGGAATTCCTCTATATATTGCCATGCTCTTCGGACACATGCTCCTCACTGGCAGTCGAGGCGTCAAGCCTCTCGAGGCCGACTTTTACACCGGAAAAGAAATCATCGATTCGCAGGAGGCGGACTACCTGGAGCAAGAACAGGTTAAAAACGCAGACAGCCAGGGCGCGCGTAAATTTTACAACCGTTATGTTGCGTGGCTTTTCTGAAAGCCATACTGGAGTTATGAATGGTCCTGTTGTTTTGATAGATGGGCGAGTTTGGGACTGCGGTAGACTGGGCTGGTTCTCCAGTTTTACAATTATGAATACAAGGTATATGATATGGTATACCTTATGCTACGAAATATTGTCAATATTATGATTAGATGCGTATAGATTCACATTGAATACCCTACTGGCTCTTTAAGCATGAGACTTGTGAGGCCCAGCTTCTCCATGATAGACAAGTCGAAGGCGACATATTCAGAATCACAAATGTTTCATCATCATTCAGCGTATTCTAAAATATCTGCTATGCAAATGCGTTTCTGCAAAATGAGAAAAAGTAAAAAAGTAAAAAAGTAAAAGCGAGAAAAAAGAGAAACGCCACCAACTCACACACATTCGTTCAAGAGAACGCCCCGTCGTGTGTTTTATAAAAAAAGGGAAAAGATATCCACACAGGCCGTAAAAACGTATGCATGCAGAAAGACAGATAGCTAGCTACACGAGTCAAACCTCCCCCCACCTGCTCTCTAACATGTCGTCGGGATGCGTGTGTTTTCCCTTCCTGTCATAGAATATATATATAAAAGGGGGTATAATTCAAATAAGAAATGATAATTGCACCATGTTTTATCGTAGCCCGCTGAAGGCTTTGTATGAATTTTTCTTTTTTCTTTCGTTCTTTCTTCCAACTGCGTTTGTCACAAATTCCCAACCGTCGATGGGCCTGTCTTTTTAGACACCTCTGAAGAGACGGACAATGAGGAACCACATGGCTCCCAAAAACTTGAAGCTGCTCAGGGCGGCAACACTCCAGAGAACGACGGCCATGTAAATGTTGGATCGCTCTGTTTGCTGGTTCTCAATGTCCTGCTCGTTACCAGGCGTGATCCTCTCCAGGCCAGCAGAGCTCAAAACCACGGCTGCGAGGGCAAAGTTTGTAATCATCCAGATCAGCACGACACCAGTTCGTACACCTCTGTAGTAGTCCATCTGCTTCTCCTGCAGCTGGGCTTCTGTGGGCTCCGACTTGACTTCCTTGAATTTGACGCTGAAGACGGAGACTTCTCGCTGGTACTGGGCGTTCAAATCACCCTCGTCGGGCAGATCCGTTTTGCCCTGGCCGTCTTTGGTGTTGAGGGACGGCAGCTTTTCCACCTTGTCGTCACCCTTGGTACCCCAGGAGACGTCGTGGGTGTTGCAGAAGGCGTAGACGTTGAGAATGTTGGTAAAGGTTGGTGTCAGGAGCATGTACTGAAGGAACGAGGTAATCATGTGCCATGGATCGAACATGAGGATGGATGCAATAAGCCAGATTCCGTAGGTCGACATGACGGAAACGATGAGCGTGTAGAAAACCTGGTTCTTAAAAATTTCGCTAATGCTGAAACCGCCTCCGCTGTTGATATCTGCGATGATGGCTTTGACGGCGATGAAGATGGCAGCAAACATCAGGTATCTAGTCAATTCGGGTTAGTGAGCGCTTCAGTTAAGAGGAAAGAAAGATGGAAACGTACATCATGATACCAGCCCAGAACCAGACCATGGCAGTGTAAAGCTTGCCAGAACCAGCGGGCCGATTACCCAAAGACAGGACGAAACAAGTAATCAGGCAAACGCCATACAACCACTCAAATACAACGCCCAGGATATTGCCAACGTTGCCTAGGAGATCCTCCGAGCCCAGACTTGTAATCAGGATTTTGAAGACCAAGAAGAAGTTACCAATTGCGAACCAAGCAAAGATCATGTTGATGGTGTTGAAGACAAATTCGATGAAGAAGGCAATTTTCCGGAAGAACGAATGGTCGGAGCGGAAGAAGTCGTGGAAATGAGCAATGGCATAGATGGCGGCGAAGAAAGAACCGTTGAGCCAACGACGTCGCTGGAGGACTAATTCCGTGACTGTGTCGGGCACATCAGTCTCGCCAGTGGCAGACTTGACGTACTGCAAGATCCAGTGGCAGTTTCGCTTGGTGACCAGCTCGAAGCAGAGAATACGATCTTCGGCCAGGTACATGTTGGACTCGAAGAGACCTGCCTTGTGGCCACCATGCAGCGTTTCACCCAAAAAGTACTTTTCGAGAGGGCCTTGGCCGTTCTTATCGTTCTGCAAGGCGACATATCGATAAGCCGAAAAGGCACCGGGCAAGACGGAGATGAAGCCAAAGGCCGACTCCAAGGGCTTATCTAGAATGTTGCTCATCTTGTACTCAAAGTTTTGCGTTGCGACCAGAGGGTTGATCAAGTTTTTGCCACCAGTACCCAACATGGCCTTGATCTCACCACATGCACCTCCGCACATGGGTTCCAGATCGAACGCCTTCCACAGATGGTAGATGGAACTACCACCCGGTCTTGTACCGGCATCAATGAGGACGCAAATGTTGGGGTCCAGAACGCGGCCGAATGCCTGGAAAAACCATCTGTGGGAGTTGATCTTCTTCGCATTCTTTTCTTTGAGACAGAAGAGCAGCTGGACAGGCGTTCGGCGATGAACGAGTGAGACGACGTCCTTGTTCAACTGCAAGTGCGTCTGGGTGGTGTATTCGTAGATGTGCGCCGTCACATCCTTGTTGTTCACCTGCTGCTTGGCGATACCCTCTTGGTAAACTCCAAGACCAGCCAGCACTGCCCTTGTTCGGGGATTGATCTTGGAACGACCGTCGCTGACGATGCAAACCACAATCTTCTTCCAGGCATCCTTACCCCAGGTCTTGCTGTTCGGGCGGTTACACATGTATTCAATGTTCTTGAAAACACCAACCATGGTTCGTGCAAACAGGACATCGTCTTCATTGTACATGGTAACAACGATGAATAGTTCAGTGTGACGAGGCTTGCTGAAGAGTTTCTGCCGCAGCGTAAAATTCTCATCATAGAAGTCTTTGGGATCGCAGGTCGCAGCCGAGTATCGCATATGTGTAAACTCATCACGCTCGCCGTGAGGGTTTTCGCGTAGCATTACAGGCGGCACCGGGCAATCAAGCACCAGGTTGCCACGGTATAGAAGCACCTGCTTCACCGTCTTCCATCTTTTGATGCCACCTTGTGGTGTTACAGGCCGGGTCTCTTCCTGCTGGGTGAGAGGGTGGTCGGAGTTATTGTGTGAGAGCATCGGCCGTTGGTCGTCATAGTCGTAGCCCTGCTGGTCGTAGCCTTGTTGGTCGTAACCGGGCTGGTCGTAACCCTGGTGCTGGTCGTAGCCTTGGCCGCCGTGCTGCGGTTCATAAGGAGCGTTGTAGTAAGCATCGTGATGGGCCTCTGGGTTTAATGAGTAGTCGGACGGGTTCTGGCTATGGTTGTAGGATAAAGCATCAACCGAGGCCTAGAACAAAAACTCAGTCAGTCGCCGCAACTCCTGGATGGTTTACGAATAGCATCATGCTGAGCACTCACAGCGGGGTTGATGTGTAGCTGATCGCTTGGGGACGCCAGCCGGCCAATATGAGGAGGCATCTGGGCATTCTGAGCATGATGCTGGCCATAGGGATTCTCGTCCATCTGGTAACCCTGCTGAAGCGGGTTTCCAGGCGACGGAGTCCTATATGGGTTACCCCGAGGATCCATCTGGTGATGTCGGTCGTCCTCGTAGTTGTGATCTGCGGGTATAATTCGTTAGATGCGGTGAAAGGCCAAGAGAGCGCGAGCCAGTCGCCGAGTGCAAAGAAAACGTCAAACACGGAATAAGAACTGAGTGTGGTATGAGAAAAGAAGAGAGGAGGAAACAACGCAACGATGCGCGCCCCAGGGCCAACGGTACGGCAGCTAGCAGTATATATCACGTAGCACGTTGCAGTAGCCCGCCGCAACCCCAGGGATCTTGGGGAGAAGCTAGCCAAGAGCGTCGAGCATCGCAATGGGGAGAGGGTGAAGATGTCGCAACAGGGAGTTGTGAGGACGAAGTGGGCAAAAGTGGGTGTTCGAGATTAAGCGGGCAGGGGGTCGAGGGCCAAGAGTCGTCAGAAGGGGCAATTGGAAGATTGCAAGCATACATACCCAGGCGATTATACGACATGGTTGGCGCGAATCAATTGGCCGTGCTACTAGTGATGGACGGTACTAGGCAGAGGTAGAGGGAGAGGTGACGTAGCGAGCGATGCAGAGCGATGTAGAGCGATGTAGATGACGAGGATGAAGCGCGGGTTCTTGTTCTTCTCGCCCTTCCACGTTGCTTCTGGTGGCGCGTGGAATGGAGTCGAGCGAAAAAAAGGCGGCGCAGCAGCAACTCTGCGTCGTCGTCTGATGGTTTGGAGGAAGCAAGGGCCTGTGCGCGCACCCTGGGATGGTTCAGGGCCTTGTCGACGAAGCTCCAATGGGCGGCTTTGGGGTAATATGCAAGGTACGTCGGGGCCGTGTTTCTGTCGACTTTCGCAGATCGCCTCTGTCGCGCGAAATGCTAGGGTTGTTGGCAAAGGGTACGAAGCAGATACTGTAGGTACGTAGGTGGGAAGACGCCGCTACTACTGCCAGTAGGTAAAAGGGGGATCCTCTCACTAGAGGCTAAATCGTAATCGCAATTGCGGTAATCAAGCTCTCGGCGTGTCTGTCGCAAATCAGAGCGCAGAGGCGCATAAGAATGAAGAGAAAATGATGAGGATGCGAAAAGACCAAACGGCGGTTTCACAGCTGCTGCGTTTCAATGAAGCTGCAGCCGAAGCCCCAAAACCCCCTTCAGATGACCCCCTTGGCCCAGCTGTCGGTTTCAGAGGTGCTAGTGGGGGTTTAGTGGCCTGTAGCGTCTCGTCGGGGCTTGGGGTGGCCCTGGCGGAAGGCAGACTGGCGGGCTTTTACTGGTCCACGGCGCGCAGCACCCCACCAATTGCCTTGGCGACATGGGAGCGCAAACAGTGACGTCGATAAGATACCACATCGAACGGATCACAGCATCGCTGCGTGGTTTGCAGCACAAACTCAGGGGCGCGCTCTGCGTGCGTTGTGCGCTGTCCTACCACACGTCCTCAGCCTTTATTTCGACGTCGCGTTGTTTTGCATGTGTTGTATTTGTTCTGTGTGCAAAGAGTCTAGGTATATCAATATGTATCCGCTCCATAGGGAGGGGCGCAGAGGCGCTACTGCAATTAAGAAGGGCGGCTAGATGGCGGCACGACTCCTCCATGCTGCAATGATCATCATGCGCGATATCACATCCTACGTATCAACACCTATGAGGGTATGAGCCAGCTACACATCTCGCACATGACGGTATATGACGGATACATATTAGTGAGTTAGGCCGCCAGCGCCTCCATCCCGTCGATATCCATACTGCGAGCATCACATCCCCGATTTCTACAGAGAATCTATTACGAGAAAGAGCTAAAAATAAACATTTGCCACGGATCTGGAAGACAGCCTCCCGCCGTCAGCTGCAGAAACAAAACCCCATCAGAACTCAGCCTCGCCAACGCCATCCAATCATGGTCTCTGGTGGCGTCGCGTAACGGGTTAAGGGTCTCCAAGCCTCTGTCCACGCGTTGCCTTTGTCATCACGGCTGATGCGTCTAGCGAAGTCAATCGCTCGACCATGGTCAATCTGGGGATGGCCCTTTTGGAAAATTCCTTCTCTTAATGAAGATCAGCATGTCGTTGAAATGCTCCAGATTTTATAATGGGCCACATTGGTTGTAGGTAAATGGCAACGATGGAAATTCGCCTTGAATCCTCACATCTATCAACATCTTGTTTCCCCCCAATGCAGCAGGTTTCTCAATCGCAAAGCTGACTACAAAACAGTGCATGAGCAAAAATATTGCACGATGTCAGCAGCCAGGCTACTTTACTAGTCTGTAGGTCTGCCTTTCAGCCTCAGATCTAGACCACCTATTGGCTTTTTACCTCTGTCCAAACAAATGCGGGGCCTTCATACTGCCTCGCGGGGCATTTTGACCTTGACGCTAGGATTTACTGTAGCTGACGTGTCGGATTATTTCACAACTCTTCCCACTGCCATGACATGGGTATTTACAGCCACAGGCACAAGTCTCTTGTTGTCTACGAAATATACGAATTTACTAACAGTATACGACGAGTAAATTATTAAACCCGCGAATTCAAGCTAGAATCATGAGCACTTGTTAACTCGAGATGGGTACCAAACCCGTCTGCGACATCGATTGCGCCACCAACTGCGCAAGGTAGATATAATTAGCTAGCATTGAAATCTGTACTTTTGTATTATAACACGGAGTAAACAAGCTTAATTAATAATCGTATTCTCCGTGTTGTTCGTAGCTTTCTTTTTTGGGAGTAAATACTAAGCCGAGTAGGTAGGTATCCCTCAGAATATCTCGTTCTATCCATCAGTAACATGAATCGGCGTTACAAATCACAGCGATTAAAGGCGAGGTTCATTGAATAAACTATCCAAGTAACAAAGATGCAGGCGCTTGATTAACAATAGCCTAGTCCATGTCGCCAAATGCGTTTTCTGCGTCGTCTCTTCTTCTGACATAAGACACGGCCTGCCATCTAAGTATCTACGTGTAAACTAGAATTCGGAGGCTGGCGAAGCTTTGGGCCAAGTCAGATGCGTTTTCAGGTCCCAATACGCAACATAGTCGGAAGCAAGTTCCAGGGCGCTGTTGAATTTCAAGCCATCAGTGTATGATGACTGATGTGACATAACGTGGCTTCCTTGTCTCACAACTTCAGGGATAGCCTGCTAGCCATCACTTATTAACGTACCGCGATAATTTTACAACTACTAGACCTAGCAGAAGGGCTGTTCATTGTAAGTCACATAATAAATCCCTATATACTTTCTATGTATGAGAAGGCGTGGATTTTACTTCACCAAATCACAGCCAGTTCGAGATTTCTCACGAAAAGATCTTACATATTCTGCCTCCATGACATAAAAAACCATGTCTCAATACCAACCTGCTGTCTCATAACAAGTGCTTAGAAGAGGCGCGGGGTCCATAGTATGTACATACGTTGATGAATGCGGGGAGCTACTATTATGTGTACAAGGCAGTAAAAACATTCCATTTTTGAGACAGTGTTACATCACCAACAAGAATAATGCCGCCGTGGCGCAATGGTTTGTATTCTTCCTTTCCCTCCCTTTAATGACTGCTTGTCTCAACAGACAAATGTTGAGCATCCAGTATAGGTAATTGCTGCTAGAAACCGATAGGGCGAGAGCGGGGTCCTGCGGGCGCAGCCGATGCTCGATGTCGCCTTAATGAAACAAAGAGCAGAGATAGCATGTAATAATGGAATACTATTGGAGGAGCCAGGTCCTTTAAAGCAGTAGGGCTATAAAATGAGACTTAAAGGAACACGAATGTATCGGGCTTGATCCGGCACATATAAACTGATAATTCATCGGATCCGCACTCCAGCTCCAAAACTTACACCGTACATGTGCTCATCGACCCCCTCACGTCACCTCCTATCACCATTTGTGCCACGTTTCCATACTCAGAGGATCAGACATACATACATGTAAGCACGCCACTAACACGCATAGTGCATCCATCGCTTATCGCAATACGCCTATACCTTTGGATTCATTTACGCATTGCATAAATAAATTTAACGCGTTAGTTAAAAGAGGGGGATAGCCAGCAAATTCCTCCATCTGCCAGCCGAAGCTCTATCAAGGTCGCCGCATCTCGCTTTCATCATTCGTGGCGATCGCAGACAAGCCCGAATTACACATAGCCCATTCTCCTCACACAGAACAAGATGGAGGACTTTTCCAAATACCAGGATGTCTTCGGACAGCTCATGTTCCTCAAGACTTACACCCAAATCGTCTTTGGCTTTCCCACGCCAGAGCCGGCATCCGACGAGGCCATTACGGCAGACCTCGAAGCAGCGGCAAAGACGCTCACAGATGCGTTCCCTTGGCTCTCGGGGCACGTTATTCGCGAAGGAGC
Source organism: Trichoderma sp. CBMAI-0020 (assembly GCA_030708095.1). Classification (NCBI taxonomy): domain Eukaryota; kingdom Fungi; phylum Ascomycota; class Sordariomycetes; order Hypocreales; family Hypocreaceae; genus Trichoderma; species Trichoderma sp. CBMAI-0020. Next base: position 4,939,343 of record JAJNCI010000001.1, read on the forward strand.
CGCGCCAGGCAAAACCGGCCTCGCGAAAATCGTTCCATATGCTCCAGGCACACGCCTCACTCCTGTGGTGGCCAAGGACTGCCGCAACCTTTGTCCGTCGTTTCAGACAATCGTGGACGCAGGTGCGCCAATGTCGATGCTTGACGGCGAGATCTTGTCTTCACGAGAGGGAATTCCCTGCGGGTACGACGAAGCAGTCGAGCCGGCTCCGGTGCTGCTCATCCAGGCCAACTTCATCGAAGGCGGTGTACTCGTCACATTTGCCGGCCAGCACAATATTGTCGACATGAACGGCCTGGCCCAGTTGATTCGGCTGTTTGCAAAGGCCTGCCGGGGCGAGTCGTTTACGCAGCTTGAACTCGAGCAAGGAAATCGGGATCGCAGGAACGTCATCCGGCTTTTGACCCCAGATGAGCCAAGAACCGACATTGCTCCCTTTCGCGTTCAGGGAGAGCATCCGGAGCCAGATGTGCCTTCGAAATGGGTGTACTTTCACTTCCCTGGCTCGAGTCTAGCAGACCTCAAGCGTGTCGCCTCCACGCCAGGCTCCTGGGTCTCGACTGACGATGCTCTGTCTGCGCTGGTCTGTCAACGGATCACGGCTGCGCGAACTCACCGTCTTGGATCTGGTCAGCCTGGAGCAACTGCGACTTTCTGTCGCGCGATCAATTCACGGCGCTATGTCGAGACGCGAGTCCCTCCAGAGTACATGGGCCATATGGTGTACTGCATCGACCGAAAATTACCACTGGCTGATGCTGCAGGCGGCATGGATCTCTCGGTCCTCGCTGGAAAGTTCCGCGACGACTTGAAAAATCTGCAGCCCCTTGAAATCCACAGCTTTGTAACAGCATTATCAGAGACAGAAGACAAGGGCTCCCTGGTGTACGGAGCGACGCTGGATGCCTCCAAGTACGACGTCATGTTTTCAAGTTGGGCTGGACAGGGGCTGTATCAGCAATCCTTTGGAAAGCTGGGCAATCCACAAATAGCGAAAAGACACAGGTTCAAGCCCATGGAAGGTCTTATATACTTTATGCCTAGGACGGACGCGGGAGATATTGATGTGGCTGTATGCTTGAGAGAGGAGGATATTGATCGCTTAAGGGTAGATGATGTCTTGACAAGATACGGAAGGTATATTGGCTGAGCATTGCCAAAAGGATGGATGTAAACATCGACGGGATACATGAACCAAAAGTGGGAAATTACAGGATTAGCAAGTTTAGAGACGATTCAGCCGTCTTCAGTTGCCACTGACTCTCTTGGCTGAATCAAGATGGCGCAAGAAATTGTCTACTCAGTCAGTTAGAAAATACATCGTTCGCAATGTCACCGTCGCCTTCAGTGTGGGGGGAAAAGGGCGTCATACCTGAGATTTTCCAGCGCCTTGCAAAGTCCGATACAGCATTTCTGAGAGTACTCCTATCTTCTGCCGGTAATCCATCCACACAAAGCTCGTCCAGGTGAGCAGCAGCGCCGTATAGGCAGCATAACCCTATGAAGCACGGTCTGGTGCTATCAAACCAGCCGTGTTTCTCTAGCCATTCGGATTCGGCGCGGCATGTTTCAATGATCATATTGCGTGCGCAAGTAAAGGTTAATATGCTCTTCGGATTGTGCCTTGCTACCTTGTAGTAGTCATTCGTGCGATATAGCATAATCAAAGCACTTGAAATCATGGATAAGCCACAAATTCCAGCATAATCAGAAATGGATGGTGCATCACCTACCTGAGAGTCATGGCAATAGTTTCGCATATAGGAAACTTGCTTCCTTCAGACATACGAATGTAATCACCAATTTCATTGCACATTACTCGTTCCACCGCTTCATATTTGGTGAAATCATAACTTCTTATAGCCCTCAACATATCGCCCATGCGAATAGAATGCTCGGCTCGGGCCAAGAAGTTCCGGATAGGCTCTTGTGAGTAGAGATCGGCCTGTGTTACTCTTAAGATGGCAGAATTCGGGGGGAGGTGAGCCTCCTCTACTAGATATGGCAGACAGTGATCGATGGTAGACAGAGCAATCGTGCTGTGCATTCAAGTTAGATTGGTTTTATGCTGGTCAAAGGATAGTCGTGCGCGTAGCTTACCGGTCCAATAAGATAATTGCGCTCCAATGGAGATCTAGCTCGTGTTGGCTGCGGTAATCTTTGACAGCACTGTCCTTTGAGCCTGCCGCAAAATATTCGCTGAAGCCGAGTCGACGAATGAGACCAATGCATAATGTCAAGGTTTCATACGCTTCCCTGCCCAAGCCATGGCCACACGCGTACATTGTCAAGATGATGCCACATTGCAGCAGCTGGATATCTGGAGACGACTGAAGAACGGCAAAGAGCTGCCGCGCTGTGCGGTATAAAGCGCTCTGTGCCGGATGAGGCGAGTACTGGCACGGGCTTTCCGAGAATATGTGCATAGAAAGCAGCAATAGAGCAAAGTTGTCGCGATTGGCCGCGCCCGAGATGAAACCGCCCGAGACAAATTGCGCTGTTTGGCTGTAGACAGTATCCTTGGCCACGAAAGGAAACCAGTGATAGGCAAGACTGAAATAGTTGGCCACAATATCTGTCAAGTCAATGGAGGCATGGCCAAAGATGTCTCTGACGAGGAAAGATAGTGCTGCTTGAGAGGAGTCTCCTTCAGCATAACAGCTGGGATTTGAGCAAGCTGCCCAGAGCAGATTGCGCTCGCCAAGAGGAGATAGATGGAACCGACAAGGATTGGAGCATGGCAACAACATGTCAGCCGTGCTGTTGAACATCGGTGCGAGCCCGCGGGCTGATGCATCGTTCTTTGTTGGATAGACACATCGAACTGCTTTCCTAACAGCCATGGCGTTAGTGATGTGCGTGCTTGTGGTCAGCAGACACGAAAACAGCACAACAAGAGGCTCACATGGAACAACGAGAGCATTGAGGGAGGACCCTGTCGCAACGCTGCTTTTGACGCCGGCAGTTTAGGCACGTTCCGGGGACGTAACCGGTCCGAGCAGCCGAGACTTTGACTTCATTGCCGCTCGACGCCAGGACTGCTAGGTCGGCCATTCTGAGAGGCGGATATAAATGGATACAAACGTGACTTGAGAGGTAATGCGATGATGCGGTACTAGACAGGATGATTCGGGCAATCGCTGGCGAGCATGCAAGTCGTAGGTTTGCATATTGGAAACGACCAGCAGACGCAGGTTAATATGCCATCGGCCGACCCTTGTCAAGTCTAGTCCGCCTCCTCCGGAAGCCAAACACTGATTACCTAGACACAGCTTAGTGCTTGACTTGCTTGAATACGGTACCAGTACACGAATTAATAAAGAGACTCGAGTAAATTCAGCATTGCTGAAGTAGCTGTCAAGTATCGATACAGAGGCGCAAATGTCTGCACATGGTGGCGCCGAGCAGCATTGCTCCAGAATCGTCTAGCTCTACAGTGCGCTCCAAACTGTCGAGTTCAAGCTCAGCATGCGTCGGACGATCCCTGTCGGCGGATCCGGAGTGCCGATTGGGCAACATGTAAGAAGAATCCCGGGAATGCACCGCTAACCGACGGCTACTCCATGATATGCCGTGTCAGGTCGGAAGGATCGAGATTGCGCAGACGCTTACTGGGATGCCAGATCTGGAATGAATCATGTCCGTGAAGGCCAGTTCAGCAGGCACTGCATATTTCTAATCATCCGCGGATTGCTCAGGGAACTTGCTCGTGGTGCTTTGTAATTCTGCTACACCAAGGATTTCGCATCTTGTAACCTCGTTCTTGCATCCTCTTGCACCTGTTTTACAATGTCGGCGGCCGGTTCCAACTTTTTGACCAATCCCACTCCTGCCCCTGCCCAGATACAGGCAATGTCTCTCATGTTGACTTGCTCTGTCTTGGACCGCCTAGAATCGTGGTAGAGCTGTGTCCGTATCGAGTCCATATCCATGCCCTTCTCCCGGCGGTCGTAAAATGCGCCTCTCAAGCATCTGCCGTCGTATAATTGCGGCCATGGGTTTGCGCCCCAAATGTCGTCAAATACCCGAGATCTCACAGTAGACTCTGCTCCATCCGAGGCCGCAAAAACCTCACCGCGAACATCTGAATCCATATCCGCTTCCTCTGCTCCGATGAATCGAGTGCCCAGAACTGCGCCTTCAGCTCCAAGAGCTATAGCTGCCGCCACCCCTCGTCCATCCATGATGCCACCAGCTGCAAGAATGGGGATATGAGAGAGCCCATGATCTTTGAGGGCGTCTGTCACTTCTGGAACCAGTGCCACCACGCTTGCTCCTTTTGCATGGCCGTGGCCTCCCGCATCGCTTCCTTGCATAACCAAAGCATCCGGCTGGCAGCTTTGAGCTGCTTTCAAAGCGGCACTGACGCTTCCAACCTGTATCCAGACCTTGGAAGACGAGGTTGTTTCTCGTATACCTTCCGTCCAGACTTTCATTTGCTGCGCATTTCCAAATGACAGCCATACTACTGCAGGCTTGAACTTTGTAAAGATGGGTAGCCAGCGCTGGGGCGTGCTACCAATGACGATGATACCAACTCCCACTGGAAGGACGTCCAAATTCTGATTCGTCGGCACAAAGTCTTTCAGCTGGGCCTGAGCATTCTCCAGCTCAGCTTCCAGTCTAAGCGGACTGCCTGTGAAACCAATTTGTCCTAGACCTCCGCTCAAGGTCACGGCCACTGCGAGTTTGCTGGTAGCAACGCCACTCATGGGCGCATTTGCAATCAACGGAAGCTGGATCCAAGGAAGATCGCACTTCATTCTGCTGATACAAGACATGGTGCTGGACTTGAATATATGTAAGTCTTGACGTAAGGCGAGGGAGAAGTCAAGTAATAAAGAATTATTCGAGATTTGATAAGGCACAGAATCCACATGCATATTTGTTGCCCATCATGTAGGTGAGATGCCCTGGCGCATATGTATACTTGCCGAGCTGGATACGTGTATAGTTCAGCGCCTCTAATGCGCCTACAACTACTTAGTATTTAATAATCATTATACCGCGGAAGCTCTATCTTTGCCGAAATGTATGAAAACACAGCTGAAGAGCGGAAATCAACCTGCGATCCACACAGTATGCACGTGTTGCAGTCGAGGAAACCCAAAACGCCTAGTACTGCTCCAAATACCAAACTTGGATCGGCACAGATATCCGGCTAGAAACGGAGTAAAAGTTTGAAAAATAGATAAAGTCGATGTTGTTCCACTGTATCTGTGGGCAATGGCTGGAGCCCTTCATCGGGCTGTCGCAGGCTAACGCGGACTATCGCAACACGCATTCATGTATCCGAATCGGCTGTGAATATCGGCTATCAATACAGGTAACTATTTAAGAGGGAGAATGTCCGCGCGCTCTGAATGAAGTGACATACTATAGAGCTTCCTTTGGACACACATTTATCAACTTTTATCTGCAACTTTTGCCCAGGATGCCTCTTTCTGGAAGTTGCCTGTGCGGAGAGATTGCATACTCTAGCAGCAGTGAGCTCCATCTTTACCGTAACTCCCCTTGCCCAGCTGTCTCCTAATACAAAATATCACACAGGCGAACCCAGGGTGACGGCTCTTTGCCACTGCGTGGATTGCCAAAAGGTATGAGCCACGAGAGAAAGCAACTGAAATTACACCACTAAGACCACACAGTGGACTGGCTCAGCATATACCTCAAACGCTGTGGTTCCTGAAGATAGCTTTCAAGTCAAGAAAGGTAAACTCTTTCCCCCATTAGTCTTGAAGTTTTCCACTGAGGCCTAATCGAACTTAGGTGAGCCCAAGTGGTACGACACCATTGGAGAGTCTGGGGGCAAAAACAGACACTTTTTTTGCTCCAACTGCGGTTCTAGCCTTTACGGAAAGCTCGAGACCATGCCTGGCGACATCGTCATCAAGGCAGGTTCATTGGATAACGGAGCTACACACCTGAACAACAACATTGGCGTTGAGTTTTACTGCAAGGACAGGGTAGGATTTGTCGCTCAGCAGGAGGAAGCTAAGCAACTGCCTCGATTTATTGGGTCGTTATAACGCACAGCTGGCTTCACATTATGAATTATTCTACTACGAATATTTAGCCTGTAATTATAATCCTCATAGAGCGAATCACAGTTTACTACCGACATCATTGTTCGCGCTGCGTGAAGATACCGACGGCTTAGACGCAAAGCACATGCGCTTAAAAGGCTCCAAAACTTGGGCAATGTAAAAAATTAGTGTTTTACTATTACTATTCATCCACAGCCATAACTTGCCCTATTTAGCACTCTTGTAAAACTATTGAACGAAACCACCAAACCTCACTGCTAGACATCATCCATGTCTGCGTTCCGCGGAGTAATCTACGCATATGAGAAAAGAAATCGAGGCGAGGCATTTAAACCTCTAAGCTGGATGCACTGTGCGACAATAACCTCCTGAATCATTCTTAATCTGCTGTGGATGACACATGTAGGCGTACTGGACACTGCATTGACAGTGTGAGCGAATTTCAAAGGCAGACGGTGTACGGGGTGCTAGCAGGGGTCGGCCGACGCTCTTTAGCTTCCGCTCGAGAATAGCATTTCCGTTATATCGACAGGGGTCGGCCGACGCTTGCGCCATCGTCGAGCCAATGAGGTTGAGTCTCTGACACTTTTCAAAGTGGCGCTCGAATGATTCAATGCCGTGGAGCTCTGTTTGGCACGATTCTGTTGCAGGATCCTCATTTGAAATCAAGCCCAAGGGATCGGGCAATTAGTCGAGCTCGCCATGTGTCTCATCTGCCCGAAGCCGATTATCCCAGATGTGGCAAAGGGGGAAGCAAACTGTATCTTACACGCTCTCTCCAAGCCACCATGCAACGCTAGATGTGTAAGCCGTCACTTACAACTAGATGGCTTCGCTCTGGACGTATGGGGGGATTACCACATCATTGATCTATCATTAATAATGCATAATGTAACCAAGTGCCAGAGCGATGCTTGACATCGAATCGGTTGAGGAAAAGGCAGAGCGGCAAGTTCTTTGGGCTATTGTGACCTAATAACTGGGGCGAGTCCACAACGAACCCGCTTTCTACATCACGATATATATATCCGTCGATGGACGCCAGTGGACGACTTCTCACTATCCATCAAACAGCTCAAAGCACTCACAAGTTACTACAGTACCAAGAACTCATACCCTTACACTCCATCACAATGGCTCTCCCAACTACTACCCGAGCATGGTCCATCGCCGAGATCAACAAAGACAGCTTCGACAGCCTTGTTCTGAAGGAGAACGTTCCTCTTCCCAAGCTCGGCGAGCGCGATGTCTTGGTTCAAATCGAAGCCGTGTCTCTCAACTACAGAGACCTGGCCATCCCCAAGGTACGTGAAATCGGCAAAAATGCAAACTCGGGTTCTGAAAGCTGACTTGACTGCTAGGGACTCTACCCCTTTACCTTGAATCTTCCCGTCGTTCCCGGATCTGACAGCGCCGGCATCGTTCTTGCAACCGGCTCCAAGGTCACAAAAGTCGCCAAGGGAGATCGAGTCTGCACGCTGTTCAACGAGCACCACCAGACTAACCCAATTACCTATGAAGCCGTTACCAGTGGCTTTGGCGGTGCCATTGACGGCACCCTGCGCGAGTACGCCGTCTTTGGAGACCACGCCCTCGTCAAAGCCCCGTCTACCTTGAACGCCATCGAGGCCAGCACACTTACTTGCGCCCCCCTGACTGCATGGAACGCCCTCTACGGACTGCAGTCAAAGGCCATCAAGGCAGGCGAGTGGGTCTTGACTCAGGGCACCGGTGGTGTCAGTCTTTCGGGCATCCAGTTTGCCGTAGCTGCTGGCGCGACCGTCGTCGCCACTACGTCTTCCAAGGAAAAGGCCGAGGAGTTGAAGAAGCTAGGAGCCGCACACGTTATCAACTACAGAGAGACGCCCAACTGGGGCGAGGTTGCCCGATCACTGACGCCCGAGGGCACTGGATTCGACCACATTCTCGAGGTCGGCGGCCCCGGAAGTCTCGAGCAGTCGCTCAAGGCCATCAAGCTGGAGGGTGTCATCACCATCATCGGATTCCTCGCGCCGTCTGACAAGCAGCCCCCCCTGATGGACGCTCTTAACCACGTTTGCATTGTTCGCGGCGTTTTTGTCGGTTCTAAGCAGCAGTTTGTGGAGATGAACCGGGCGATTGACTCCAACAAGATTAAGCCTGTTGTTGACTCCAACATCTTCTCATTCGAGGATATCAAGACGGCGTATCAGTACCAGTGGGACCAGAAGCACTATGGAAAGGTTGTCGTTAAGATTGCAAACTAAAATGGGAATAAGCACTAGCGTTATTATTACAAAATATCAAAAGTCCTTATGAATTCTATCCTTGATCGCTAGCAAGTTGTATAATCTGTTTGATAGTCTATGACACACCGCTTCTCATCATGTTTTGATAGTTTCAACGAGTGTACGTAAATCAGAGGTGCGTGACATAGGATGAACCGTCTTAAAATCGTCTCATACAGAAATAGAAATGATTTTGTCAGTGCCTTATTTATTATACCCGGTTCTTTTGTAGTGTTGCGTGTATAATGTAGCCACCAAGATCCTACTAACAACCCCGCGGAGATCTGGTAACAAGGGTCGACCGAGTTTAGTAGATGTATAGAAGGCAAGGGAACGGCGCAGTACAGCAGTTTACATGCAAGCCAAAATGTATGAAGAATTGTGGCTTTTAATTGATGTGACATACAACTGCCCTTTTGCCATATAGGTTCATGTTGTGTAAGTACAATGTTAAACAGCTGTGCAACTCAGACACAACTACTATACACTTGCCTCGTCTAGATTTAGGTACGAACAAGGATCAGCCGAGCCTAGTGGACGCATGTACATAAACGCAGTTCGAACTAGCACAAAGTTCTGGTACTACTGTATACACTACTGCCATGCATATGCATGCATAGATTGAGCATTTTCTCAAAGTAGTAACATATAATTACCCTTTGCGTCAAATGGGTGTTGTAAATACGAAAGTGAATGGCCGTTCAAACTAGGTACATGAACGAAGGTACAGCTACACTCATATTTGACCCCGCCTGGTTACTAAGACATGTCGTCAGTAGAACGGCGAGAAGGCTTCCATTGATACATACATAAAAGGCTCATATTGAAGGCGCAGGGTAAGCAAATACTCGACAATGGAAGCTAAACTAGCTGCTTTGAAGGATGATGGCTATTTTGATCTCGGGACCTATCATCGCCCCATTACAACAGAGAGTCCTGACGCCCAGCGATGGTTCAACCGAGGCCTCATTTGGGCCTACGGCTTCAACACGCAGGAGGCGTCAAGCTGCTTTGAGAAGGCTATCCTAGCAGATCCCAGCTGTGCCATGGGATACTGGGGCCTGGCATATACCCGCGGCCCTTACTACAACAAAGCGTGGCGTTTGTTTGATCCCGAGGATCTCAAGACGTCCCTCGATGCCACTTACACCGCATCGCGAAAGGCTTTGGAACTCGTGGGAAATGCCAGTCCAGTCGAGCAGGCTCTCATCCATGGGCTCGTTGCACGATTCCCGCAACGCACTCCCACAGATGACTACTCAGTATGGAATCGCGCGTACGCCGATGCCATGGGAGTTGTGTACGAGCAATTTGGCGACGATTTGGACGTCGCCACCCTCTATATCGATGCCCTCATGAATCTCACTCCGTGGGCCATGTGGGATCCGTACAGCGGCAAGCCAGGGCCCAACTCTCGTGCTTTCGAAGCCGAGGCAGCTATTTCGAGGGCTTTGAAGCAAACAGGCGCCAGCAAGCACCCGGGACTGCTTCATCTGCACATCCATCTCATGGAAATGTCGCGCACGCCTGAAGCTGCCGTTCCTTCAGGCAACCTTCTCAGGGGTCTCGTGCCCGACTGTGCCCATCTAAATCACATGCCCTCGCATCTCGACATTCTCATTGGAGACTATCAAGCCTCCATCACCGCTAATACCGTTGCTGTCAAGGCTGATCGGGAATTTGTAGACAGGGTCGGTGGCATGAGCATGTATTCTCTCTACCGAGGCCACAACTATCACTCTCTGATCTACGCTGCCATGTTATCCGGGCAGTCGAAAATCGCCATTGAGAACTGCAAACACATGGAGGATGCGCTCCCCGCAGAGCTGCTCTCCATCAAATCCCCGCCCATGGCAGACTGGATGGAAGCTTTCATTGCAGTCCGACCTCACGTCCTGATCAGGTTCGGCCGCTGGGACGACATCATCAATCTCGAGCTTCCAGTGGATCAATCGCTCTACTGCGTCACAACCGCCACGATCCATTATGCCAAAGGCGTTGCTTTCGCCGCTACAGGAAAAGTAGACGAGGCGTTGACGCAGCAAAGACTATTCACAGAAGCTGTAAGCCGCGTGCCTTCCTCACGAATGGACTTCCCAAACACATGCATCGACATCCTCGCAGTCGGCGAAGCAATGCTAGCCGGCGAGATTGAATACCGCCGCGGCAACTTCGAGCTGGCATTTGAGCATTTGCGCCGCTCCATCGACCTAGACGACCATCTCAACTACAGCGAGCCTTGGGCCTGGATGCAGCCATCTCGACACGCCTACGCGGCGCTGCTGCTGGAACAGGGCCGCGTCGAAGAAGCCGCCAAGGCGTACGCGGAGGACCTTGGCTTCGACGAGTCTCTGCCGCGTGGCCACCAGCATCCGAATAACATCTGGGCGCTGCATGGTTACCATGAGTGTCTGGCGTTGCTAGGACGAACTGCTGAGGCCAAGATGCTTGAGCTGCCACTGAAGTTGGCGACGTGTTTAGCTGATATTACGGTGCAGTCGTCTTGTTTCTGCCGGACGGTCAACCAGGGCGACGTTCAAAATGGTATGACGGCGGGTAACAATGGCAGTGGCTGTTGTTCGTGAGTTATGGAACGGGGGTGATGAATTCGCTGCGCCAATATGTAAGTTCCCGTGTATATGGTTCAAAGCATGTCCAGCGATGGATTCACATAGCGACGCAGCCGCATATGAACAGCGATTGAAAATAAAAATCAAAGATGTCATCATTGTATCAACCAATATCTAAACATCTTCTAGAAATATTCTATCCCCTAATCCTGTGTGCAAACTCAATGCACGGTATTGCTGATGCTCAATACGACTCATCTTCGCATGCAGAATCATGAACACTAATCTACATGTATTTTTCAAAGGACCGTCTGAAATGCTCATTCCAGATGGTAATAGCACCTGGTATAATCATTGGCATATTTTTGGTTGATGCTCCAATATGTCTCGAATCGTAAATGCGTTCATAACCAAGGACCATATTCCTCATCTACAGCTTTGATCGTAGCGAACTAAGCCATCCAGCCGATTTGTCGACTTTGCGCGCGTATGGATGTCCAAGTTCAGGCACCATAAAGTCGAGGCTGCTCGTGTTAACAAGATCCGGATGCGCGTCCTTCATCAAATCTGTCATGCCACACAGACGCATAGCCGTCTCAATCTCTTCTTTAAGAACTGCAAAGACGATCAGTCATGACGAGTAAAAAGTTCAAGCGATTAGAGAGGAAAATGCAAAAAACTTACTCCATGCTGCATGCTCTACACCCTCTTGCCCGTAGCTGAGGGAGTAGAGGAACGGCCTGCCCATCCCAACCGCAGATGCGCCCAAGCAAATAGCCTTGACAATGTCCGATCCTCGTCGAGAACCGCCGTCAATCAAGACTTCAAGCTGGGCGAATATCTCGGGACACTGCTTCTGCAGCTCTAGTAGGACAAGAATAGAAGGCGGCGCAGTATCAGCTGCGCGACCGCCGTGGTTACTGATGACGATGCCCTGAACTCCCATTTTCGCAGCCATCATAGCATCTGCTGCGGTCTGGATGCCTTTAACAACAATGGGTAGCTGCGTGATGCTCCGCAGCCACTTGAGATCGTCCCAGCTAGTCGTCGGATCGATGAACGACGCTGCTTGCCGCGCAAAACCGGCGCCCTTCTTGTCGCTCGTCTCGGTTTCAAAATTCTTGCCAACTCCCGATACTGCCAGCTGCTCTGTCGACTTTACGCGCTCGTCGTCTTCTCGTTTGGGTATTACAGGGACGTCAACCGTCAGCAGAATGGCCTTTACTTTACCGCTGGCCTCGATCGTCCGGATGGCGGCTTCAGATTTGGCACGGTTCTTGTCCACGTATAGCTGAAAGAAGGCCTGTCGCTTGGTCTCGTGCAAAACTTCGGTATACGTATATGACGAGGGAGTCGCGAAACAATGAACAATTCCCGCCGCATTCGCTCCTCGAGCCAGCGTCAACTCGCCCTCGGCACCGCCAGCTCGTGCTGCGCCAGTAGGTGAGATAAAGACGGGAATGTCAAGCTCACATCCAAAAAGCTTCGTGCTTGTCGTTACAGTACCAACGTTGCGCAAGATCCTCGGGCGCAGCCAGATCTGGCGCAGCATGGAACTGTTGGCGTCTCGTGTGATGTTATCATTCGATCCTCCCCTGATGTATGCCCAAGACTTGTCGGATAATGCAATATGCGCTGCCTTTTCAAAGTCGTCCATGTTAAAAATGTCATTGAGTGCCGGCTTGTCGCCGGATTTCGCCAACGCAGGTTGGGCTGAGGGCTGATTGGCAGCTTTCCAGTCTTCTGTTATGGTGGATTCATCGAGGGACCCGATATGACCATTCTCTCCCAGAGTCTCTCGGATCAATGAAGGCGAGTGTACCCGACCATATTCCTCAGAGGCATCCTTTCCGGCAAATTTATATATAACTAAAGGCGCGTGAGCAGTGTGTGTCTCGAGTATTGGAGCCATTTCCGAGTGCCTTTGATGGCTAAAACGTACTCTCTTGCCCGCCGGGGTGCTCTGGTGCGAATTGAGTTATATCATAGACCTCTCCATCAACAACAATCCATATGTCACCCCTCTTGTTGTGCTGGAGAATCTCCGATGCGGCCACCTTTCTCGCCATGATGTCTTCTTCTGCACGGCTGGCAATTAGAACGTTGATGTTTATCTGGTGAGAACAAGTCCTGGGGGCTGGTGTTTTATATAAGCCAAGTCGGTGTACAAACGCAGATCCTAGCTCACTCCCCCGCATTATTTACGCCTTCCATGGTAGTCAAAGTGTAAACGCGGGGTGGAATGTGGCCATCTCTGCACACAAAATCTGCTGATTTCCCAGCAAGGTAGTACAGCATATGTCCATCTGCCGACATCGCATCTCGACGAAGCGCCACAGCCAGGGATTAGCGGGACTCGCTTGATCTCGCTGATCGCTAAGCCGAGATCAAGATGCGGGTTTGTTTGTCTCAATTAATGGCCATTTCCCGCGGGTATAGCGCGGATATTAACCATTTACAAACCAATAGCCGTCAAGATTAAACAAATCCAGCCAAACATTGATTGCATGTGCACTGGGAAAAGTTCACCGGGCTAACACACGCCGAATGTGTGTTTTCGTATAGGCATCAGTCGGGTGCTTTCTTAGCAACAAAACGAAAAATGTCGTATCACAATGTATGCAAAGGTTTAATAAATACCGGTATTATCCCAGGTGCTTTAATATATGCTGTCTATGTTTAGAAGATTAGATTTCATAATTTGTAAAGGTACATGTAGTATTTTATAATCTCCATCGATGCTGGAAGATGGCTGTAGCATTTGATGGAAATTGTGCTATGCTTTCCAGCAATCAACATACGGTCAAAACCGATACCGGAACTCAGCCAACAGATAAGAATCATCTCTTGATTTGTATTGGAACTGAACCTACTGCTAATTAATGTATGTTTGTCTCCTGGTCCAAGATATAGCGGCTAAACAAAGCATTTGGGCATGTCTGATGTCACAAGTAAGAAATGTCAAAGTAGCACAAAAAGCTATTATATGTATATTATGCATTTGATATGAAGGCTAGTGGTATTATTAGTATAGCTTAATTTGTGCCAAATAAGACAATCCTGTTCTAACTTGTGCCTGCTTGGGATAATTTCGTTGGCGACACCGCCTTGGTGAATGACAAGGAATATCAGATGTAACAGGCCGTAGTTGGATGGAGTTTGTGGGTACATGTACACAGCAGCTGTATTTCATGGCACTGCAACACAACTCCCCTTTATATTGAGATCAATAATAAAGGTTATCATCATATTATACAGCGGTTGGAATGAAAGGTTAGTGCATCAAAACGCGTTAATCGTAAACCACGGCGAAAAGAATGGATTTCACTTTGGCAAGCATCTTGAAACCCGCTTGCTTGCTTTGTCGTAGATATATAGCCACATTCGTGACAATTTCAGGAGTTGAAAGCAGCTGCAAGCTATCAATTCTTTTATCAGTACTGCTCCTACAATAAACACAGCTAATAAATACTAGGTACCTGTATTTTCGCATTCAAGACTCAAAAGTAAACACCTTTCAGTTGGCAAGGCAATGGCCATCTGTCAGGCTTAGCACACATGTCCGCGCCCAGAGGGCCTGGCACCTGCCTGCACCCGAAATACAGAAACGGTCACTACTATATAGGTAGATGTTTCTAGGTGCCTGAGGTATTCCCGCTATTTAATCCCCCCTCTGAATTCTCGGAGACCTAGAAATTCCAAACTCTACATCTGATGTGCATCTTCTCCATCCAATGTTGGCACAACTTCTGCCCTGCACATCACTCGAATTCTCCCCATCCCTCTATCGAAACAGGCAGACGCTTGCAACCGCCGTATATCATCGAGCAGCCCAGTCACTCTTTCGCCCCCGACTTTCGATTCTTGTTTCCTTTTCTGCCATCTTCCTTAAACTTGCCTCTCTTCTTGTCTTCTCTTTATCGCTTCCTCTCAACACTAGGTCATTGCGCCAAAGAGGCATTCCTCCTCGACACCACAGGTATTTGAGGAAACATTCTTTCAATCATCGCCATTCGTCAAGAGTTGTGTTTTCAGCCATCACAATGACAGCCGCAAACATCGAGGTTGTCAAAGAGGCTCTAATGGTAAGATCAACTTTTTCTGATTTTGCTCCGCCTTCCATCATTGGACGACCATTCCCGCCACGTAGAGGAACGGCAGCCTGATGCGAAAAGGCATACAAGAAGCTGTACTAATATTCCTCAACTCTAGGCCGACCTCGGCAGACATAGGCAGGACGAGCTTCCACTCAGCGACCGCGCAAAGCGGCCAACATATCTTCCTGGTCGATCCGGAACAAGCCACATCCCTCAGGCTCGCAAAGAGAAGCTGGGGAGCAAGTGGGGAGGTAATCCAATGAAACATCAGTGTCGAAACCTTGCTCTGTCTAATCATGTATAGTCAAAATCGTGGACGAGGAGAGCGAGCAGATGGAAGGCCTCGAGCTTGGCAATGCTCGACCTTGGGCTAGGTTGACGAACGATTTCATGGCACGCTATGCAGCTGAGTCGTAAGTCAAGACACCCCTTCCAAAATACATACAGCGCAATTATCCTAATCTCCCATTCTAAATCCTAGAGCACCGCCTCGGTATCAACAAGAGATAAAGCCATTCAGACCTCTTGCGATTCCTAAACCACCTTCGTCTATCAGGTCTACGGGAAGCATTAGCAAGCCTCCTGCTTCAACTCTGCCTCCTGCCTCAAACAGGAAGGCGCCCTCTCATCAGAATACACTAGCTAGTCGAGACACGGCGTTGGCAAACGGCTCCAAGGTACCAGTTGCATCTAGCACCAAAGTACTCTCCAATACGCTCCCAAACAAACCAGAATCAAAAACAAGTCCTTCTACTCCGCTACAAGCCCAAGAACACGTATTGTCTATAGGCAACTGCGAGACTGTCAATGAGTCGGATAATTCTTCATCCAAAATCAAATTCATGTTGAAAGTGCAGCTTCAAAAGAACAAAGGTTTGCTGGCGATGCAGCTGCCAGACAAGGGTATATCAGTTCATGATGTCCTAACTCTCGATACTCCGGTGGTACAAGGCCCATTCTGCCTAATCTCCAATGCCCAGCGAGAGCGTCTCTACAAGTTGAAGTTTCGGACTTCTGTTGCTGCAGAAGGGTTCCAATATTTGCTAAAAAGCTTACAGGAATCCGCGCTTCGCTTCAGAGGAGATGACATTGTTTCGCCAAAGGAAACCCCAACCCCAACTGCTAACAAGGGACCTGCTGGTGGCAAGACGCCTGTTGTCAACAAGACGTCTACAGCTAACGGCATGTCAACCGTTGACAATACTCCCACTGATAGCAAGATGTCTGATGCTAGCAAGACGCCTAATGCTAACAAGACGCTTGATGCTAACAAGACGCTCACCACTAGCAAAGAGGCCGAGGCTAACACTCCGAATACTCCATCAACTGCATCTCAAGTCGCTGAAACAGCTCCGACGACAGATCATGGCGACTACAAGGCTTCCTTGCAAACACCAGCTTCCACCGAGACACCCTTACAGCGAGACACTCGAGAAGGCGTGGTCGGAGAGAGCTTGGTGGACATCAAGGATGACTTCTCTTCCAATCCAGCACTCACCATTGAGGCCGCTGCAGATCACATGCAAGGTTTAGTCCAACAAATACTGTCTGAGATCACCGCGGCCGGTATTCAAGTTCCCGAAAAGGGTATTGAAGAAATCGAATCAACGGCAATCTCCAACTGGATGTCGCAAGGCTTCATGACGACAGAGACACAGTCTGACGAGCTGAAGGAAGAACTTGCTGAACTTCTCCGACTCTTGGTTCGAATCAAAAGAAAGGTACAGTTCAGGCATGGAAGCAATCACATGAATTCCGTGACCATCTCGAGCGAAACGCTGCAAGACCTCCAAGAAATTATGGAAAAGCCGAGCAAGAAGATCAAGTACACCCCCGCCGATATCAAGGAGCTAGAAGCACAGGCCGTGTCGCGCAAAGATAAGATTAATGCTTCGGGCTTGCAGGAGATCCAAAAAGGTTCGCTTCCCAAAAAGAAAAGAGGTCCAAGCATAGCCAAACCAAAAGATCAGGTACTCTCTAGTTCTCGTCCGAAAGCAGCTGGAGGACTTGCGACATCTCGATGGGCTAGCTCGAGCGGTACAGCCACCCCTAGTGGTACGGCCACCCCAAGCGGTACGGCCACTCCAAGTGGGACGGTCACTCCAAGCGGTATGTTTTGCCAGCCGCAAATCTAGGTGGTCGCATGCACTGATTCTACGTCTACAGGGTTGTCGGCCATGAATCCAAAGCTAGAGACTGCCAAGAAATGGATCGATATCCCTCCGAAAGCTGTAACGACGATGGTTGCCCCTAAGAGCCCGGCTCCCCTGGAGAGCCAGAAGCCAAACCCCAAAGGCCTTGGCTCCTCTCGGTGGGCGGACAAGCCTGTTGAGAACGAAGGCAAGTTTGCTGGTTTCTAATGACAGCGGTATTTGAGGACAGTATGGATAGGGAAAGATGTTGGTGGGTATAATTGGGATTGTTAATTGGTGGATAATAATTGCGGCTTTGTATGTAAATGGAATACTGAAGGGACAAAAGGGGAGGGGCCTATCTAGGGCGAAATGAGGCTTAGGGTGCGTACCATGTTATAATTTGACTGAGGAAGGCCCGTTGAGTGTAGAGGTATAATAGTTGAATGTAACAATGAACTCGAGAAATAGGCTGTGTAAGACGATGTGATGTTGCTTGCAGGCGCAGCGCAAACTTGAGTGAGTGATCCCAGTCTTGTATCGTGGCCGTGCTGAGATGGCGGGCGTTTCAATCAATTTGTTTCATTTTTTGTCTACATCGTGCCTGATACATGGTAAGAATCTGCCTCGTCTCCTCATCCAAGCCCCCCTTGTCGCCTTCCGGGGTCAAGACCCGTGATACAAGGTCAACAACCTCTTGATAGCGGCGAAAGAAGTAGAGCTCCTCTGCGGCATGAAGAACCTCTTGGACATGCTGTTTGTTGGCACCAGGCTCTAGAGGAAGAGTGATGGTTTGCTGAATCTGATGAGAAGTACTTGGTTAAGATGGAGATTCAAGCCGACATCTTGAGCAGAAGACTTACATTGCCATTCTCCACCTTGGCGCGGTAAGTGTTTTTCACGGCCTGGAACTCATCTTCCGTCTGGCCGGTGCGCCTGGACTTTTTCTCGACCTTGTCGTCCTCGGAGTCTGAGACTTGGATGTTGAAGAGATCGTTTTCATCTGCGTCGGACATGGTTGGAACAGGAAGGTTGGATTTGGACGATGGCGAAGCGAAGTGACAGAGTCTTGATCGGGTGGAGACGCTGTTATATTCGCTAGCGGGCTGTACAGTATTAGCTTCTCTCTTCCCTTTCAGATCTATTTTCTATGCGAATCGGGATTGATCAATAATAAATAGTACATGCCAAGCAAAGATTTGTTTTGATGAAACGAAACACAGCCGAGCCACGCGGGTGGCTTAGAAGGTGAATAAGCCGGGCCGCACGTTTGGGGTTCTGCTTTGGGAATTTCTGCCGACAGCCATCGTTGAGGTCAAAGCAACAATCTCTCGCTTTGCTTAGTCATTGGTTTGCCGGACGCTTTCTCACCGAGCGGCGCAACGTGATTGGTCACCGTTGGCCAGTCGCTGTTCTTTCACACGGCCCTTGATAGCTACTACGCCACGTCCAATCAAACAAGAGCTCAGGTCAGCAGCTCACCAAAAGTCATGCCAGCAAAACGAGGTGCCGCTGTCACTGTCACTGTCGCCGTCACTGCCACTGCTCCGGCGGGTTCCCTGCAATGTCGTGGCATTGGCCCGGTTCGTGGCGCAGTGAAGAGCAGCACGGAGTAACTCTGGCTCCAGGGCCCGGGACGGACTGCGGCATGGAGTTGGCAGTTAGCGCCAGCTGGAGCTCGAGGCCCCTGGAAACTTGAAATCCGGCTGCAGCAGGCCATGACATGATACACGGTTACGTACCTATATATTTCTCCTTTCCTCTGTTATTATATTGCAGCACGACTGCTACACTGCCGTACACTGCATATCTACTACGACTACCAGCATCAAGTCCTTCTCCAGATGGCAGACGTGCAGATCGACGGCGCTGGCCCGGCCCACCCCCCGCAGCACACCTTTACGGGCATCCTCAGCGACATCGATCAGCAAACGCCACAACATCACAATAACGGCGCTGCCCATAGCCATGACGAGGCGGACGCGCACGACAGGCACTCGGACAAGGCCTCGTCGCATAGATGGTCCAAGCCCTCATCGCTCGAAATCGACAAGTCACAGCCACAGGATTTCGATGGCGAGCTGGCGACGAACAACGAGCTGCCCTCGGCCGAGGTCCAGAGGATGATTGAGAACTACATTGTGCTGGACCGCCATGGCAAGTCGAAGACGTTTAAGAGCCTGTACATGGGCGAGAATAAGGCTAGACGAGTGCTCGTCATCTTTATTCGGCATTTCTTCTGCGGCGTATGTTTGTTACCTTGCTCCTGACAATAACTCGTCCTCCTAGCTAGTATGTCTGATGGCTAACATTCTTTCTTTGTAGAACTGCCAAGAATACCTCCGCACTCTCTCCGAAGCCATCACCCCCGACTCTCTCCTCCGACTGCCCATCAGCACCTTCATCACCGTGGTGGGATGCGGCGACCCTGGCCTGATCGACATGTATGCCAAAGAGACGGGCTGCCAGTTCCCCATATACACCGACCCGACCCGGTCACTATTCGACGCACTGGGCATGGTCAAGACGCTTCAGATGGGCACCAAGCCCGCATACGCAAAGAAGAGCACGTCAAGGGGCATCTTTGACAGCATTGTCCAGGGCCTGAAGCACGTACCCAAAGGTCTGGCTCTCAAGTCTGGCGATCACCGCCAGGTGGGCGGCGAGTTTCTCTACGAGCCATTCCACGTCGCGACGCCGATTTCAACGCCAACGCAGGAGCAGCCGCCCAAGTTTGGATCGCCTGCTGGGCCGGCAACCAACAAGGACAAAGTCGAAGACGAGCGGGCTGAGGATAAGAGGATTACGTGGTGCCACAGGATGAAGAACACGAGAGATCACGTCGAGCTGCCTGAGCTGATGGAGGTGCTGGGCCTGGACGACACAGCCCACAAGCCTGTGGTGAAGCACGAAAAGGACGAAAAGAGGTGGGAGGAGGCGACGCGGAGCAGAAAGGGCACGGGGGTGACGATGGCCCCTGAGATGAAGCGGCTGAGCCTGGCTGCCCGTGCAAGCGTTGACCAGGCTCATGAGCCAGTGGTACCAGAGGACAGCTGAAAAGCAGCGTTGGGTTGGTTTGGAAAAGCTCTTGCCTGCTTGTGCCAATGGGTGTTTGGGGTTTGCTTTGGATTGCACCTTGTTGGATTCTTACACCTTGCTAATGTATCATCTCCTTTCTACTCTGAAATGTCTTTTCTCATGGCGAAGCTATGTCAGCATTTGCTTGGCTTTCATGTCACTATATCTTGATTGATTACAGGCTCTTCTAGGGGAAAAAAAGGATCTTGTTCCACCCATGTATATATTTAAAATTGTCTATTCATGAACCCAAGTGCCGTCTTCTCTGCTCTGTATCAGCTCGTGTACCTGCAAGCTACAATCCACAATCTCTTTTCCATTGACCAAATCATTCTCCGTAGCTCTCGCATCACCCTCCTCTATCGTCTGAACAATGCCTGCTCGAACATGCCTCTCCCTCAGCCTCTTCCTTGCCACCTCAAAATCCACCTCTACAAACCATAGCTCATCAAACAACAGCGCAGCATCCCGCCACACCTCCTTATTCAGCGCCACATAGTTCCCTTCAATAACGACAACCCGATGCGTCGGCAGCACGGCAATGTCATTCTCTTTGGGATCCTTTACGGCATGATCAAAAGACGGCGCGTATATCGTTTCCCCAGACGAAAGGGGTCTTCTCAGCGACTGCACCAGGGCGTGAAACTTTTGCGCGTCAAATGTGTAGGGGGCACCGCGGCGGGCGTGAGCGGTTACCGGGTCTGGCATGGCGGAGAGCTCGGCGCGGGTGAGGTGGAAGCCGTCCATGGGGAGGAAGATTGCGGGGGGAGGGGCATTTGGGGAGGATGCAGTGGCGAGGGCGTTGAGTTTGGAGGTGATGGTTTGGGCGAGCGTTGTTTTGCCTGATGTTTGTTAGTAACAATCAATGGGTGAGGGTTTATATGGGGTGGGCGTGCCTGAGCCTGGGATGCCGCCGATTCCGATTACTGGACGAATAAGAAGTGTTAGCAGAGAATAAATGGCATGTGAGATGTGGTGTAATAGACGTCTGGACTGAAGCTGTGAGAAGCAAATGGTATATAGGTATCTGGATGACTTACACAGGCGCTGGTCCTGAGGCGTATCCAAGTAGCTCTTCCACACCTTGTCTACCAGTTTCTGTACTTGCGGCTCCATGTTGGCCTGCAGACTTCATGCGTCTTCAAGCTAGCAGTATGGAGAGACCCTTTTGTGAGCTCCCGTCTTTTGATTGATGTTTGAGGGCTTCTGCCTGGGAGTCTGGCTTGAGACGTAGGAGATCAAGAGCCCCGCCGTTTTATCAGGGCAACCCCACGTCTCTCCACTGGGAAGTCATTCAGGCCTGTCATGGCTGCAGGCCGAAAGGATTGCTGCCGCGATGCACAATGTGGACGGGTGGAATGATATGCTGTACTAGGAGTACGGCTATTTGGCCAATTATAACGAGTACAAGCTGGATTCATGCCACCAGTATAGTGGTTGTGCCGAGAGGCATGTACTTGAAACCAAGGATTGATGTCATACGCCCTTTGAAAACTGTGACAAAAACAGCTAGTCGGCGCTCCATACTGATTAGCTGCACACTTGACCCTTGACCGCCATGCCTGATTTTGTCCGCCTATGGCGGGGTTAGCCGCTGCAAAGCCGCATCTGCCAAAATTTTAGACCTGCACATTCAACATAGCAGTCAGCCAAGATGGCAGCCCAAATTCCCACCGAAGCTCTCAAGGAGCTGAAAGGTGAGCACCGCTGCTGGGGAAAAGAATACATAAGTACGATGTATGCTGACTAACGCGTTGCGCAATTACAGTGGCCGACGGCACCCAGCCCGCTGGCCAGGCTGGCAACACGGCCAACGGCCAGGCCGAAGATGCGCACGACGAAGACTCCGACGACGACGCCGAGGATGCCACTCCCGCCGCCGGCGCCGCCAAGAAGAAGAAGAAGAGAAAGCCCAAGAAGAAGAAGAAGAACGCGACCAGCCAGTCCGAGCCGCCCCGCGTCATGGTCAGCCAGCTGTTCCCCAACAAGACCTTCCCCAAGGGCGAGGAGGTCGAGTACAAGGACGACAACAGCTACCGGACCACCAACGAGGAGAAGCGCCACCTGGACAACCTCAACAGCGAGTTCCTGGCTGACTACCGCGAGGCGGCCGAGATCCACCGCCAGGTGCGCCAGTATGCGCAAAAGGTCATCAAGCCGGGCCAGAGCCTGACCGAAATCGCCGAGACCATCGAGGACAGCGTTCGCGCGCTGACGGGCCACGCGGGCCTGGACGAGGGCGATGCTCTCAAGGCCGGCATGGGCTTTCCCTGCGGCCTGTCGCTGAACCACTGCGCAGCGCACTACACGCCTAACGCGGGCAACAAGATGGTGCTGCAGCAAAACGACGTCATGAAGGTGGACTTTGGCGTCCACGTCAACGGCAAGATTGTCGACTCGGCCTTCACCATGGCCTTTGAGCCCAAGTACGACCCTCTGCTGGCAGCCGTGCGGGCGGCCACCAACGCCGGCATCCGCGAGGCCGGCATCGACGCCCGCGTCGGCGAGATTGGCGGCGTCATCCAGGAGGTCATGGAGAGCTACGAGGTCGAGATTGACGGTACGACGTACCCGGTCAAGAGCATCCGCAACCTGACGGGCCACACCATCCTGCCGTACAGCATCCACGGCACCAAGGCGGTGCCCATTGTCAAGAGCAACGACCAGACCAAGATGGAGGAGGGCGACGTGTTTGCCATTGAGACATTTGGCAGCACGGGCAACGGCTACGTGCGCGACGACGGCGAGGTCTCGCACTATGCAAAGGTGGGAGACGTGTCACATGTTGACCTGCGGCTGAGCTCGGCCAAGTCGCTGCTCAACGTGATTAACAAGAACTTTGGAACGCTGCCGTTTTGCCGACGATATCTCGACCGCCTTGGCCAGGAGAAGTATCTGCTTGGTGTAAGTACAATTCATAATCTTTTTGTACAAGAAAAAGGCACAAAAAAAAAAAAAAAAAAGTATGGCGCTGACATCATCATGAAACAGCTCAACAGCCTGGTGCAAAACGACATTGTCGAGGCGTACCCGCCCTTGGTTGATAAAAAGGGCTCGTACACTGCTCAGTATGAGCACGTAAGTTGCACTCTCTACTCGCATAACCAGCACGACACAGACTAACTTCTGTATAGACTATCCTTATTCGACCCACCGTGAAGGAGGTCATCAGCCGCGGAGACGACTATTGAGCGTTCAAGATGGAATCTGGAATACGGCGTTCTTGAAAGCTAGGTTTGTGCTCCAAGGGAATTGAATAAGAAAAGGCGGATTGTACCATATAGCGGCAATGTAGCATGCTATTGTAGCTGTGCGTAGTTTCAGCGATAGTGGAAGAAGGTCAAATAAAGTAAAAGAATAAAAGAGATAAAGAAATTAAAACTTCAATAGAAGTTGTCTTGACCCAGCTCAATTTGAATCATATACTTGTATATACCTATCTATCTAATGCGGTAGCAATCAGCTCTCCGTCTTCGGCAAAGCAGCTGATACAACAGCCTCGCGCTCGGCAGCATAGTCCTTCAAAACTCTCAAATCCGTCACGGAATACGACATGCCAAACCGATACCCGCGGCCAACCCGCAGCGGCGCAATCAGATGCACCTCCTCGCCAAACACGTCCGGAATCTTCACCTCGGCCGCTCCCGCCCAGACATTGACAATGTTCAGATTATCCGTCAGGCTCATCGTCAGCTCGTCCACCGCCGGCCGGTCCTGTCTGCCCGCCACAAGCTGCGGAAAGTAGCGCCGCATCACAGTCGGTCTGTTAAACACCCTTCTCGGATCGGCCACTTTCTCCTCCAGCTGGATGCGGGCGGTGGCGATCCTCTCTCCGTGCGCAGAAACGCTGGCGCCGAAACGACTCCCCGGCGCAAGTGGCGCGGCAGCAGGACTGGGCGCCGCGAAACTGCGCGTTTGGAAGACGGAAGCGAGTTTCTTGGGGAAGCCCTGTGCCCAGCCGCGCGCAACGGCGGCGTCGTTGTCGACAAAGATGTACGGGCAGTAGTTAACGGGCTTGCCGTCAAACAATGCTTCGACGAGGATGAAGGCCTCGCGGTACTGGTAGCGGGCCGGGTCGGTGAGCTCGTCGTCGGAGCCGGTGAATTGCCAGTCGAGGAACCATAAGAAGGCGCGGCCGGCCGAGGAGGAGTCGACGGTGAGGCCGGGAGGGAGGAGGGCAGCGATGGCTTCTGGGTCGGCGAAGTATTCGATGGCCATGCAGTCGCTGGAGTAGTGCCAGGGGGGAGGGGAGACGAGGGAGGATTTCCCGGACGGGGTGAGGGGGACTGAGAAGCCGTTGAGCATGATGATGTGTGTATATATATCCTTGTTGGAAGCAAGCAGTGGTTTTTGGCCAAGAAACAGAAGCGAGCACGACTGGTCTTTTATACTTGAAGAGTTACATGGTCCAGCAAGTCTAATGCATAGGTAGCTTCATGTAGAATTGCAAACAACTTCGAGGCTCTTCTAGAATAACCACACGAACACCCGGATGATGACTTTACACTGAGAGGCAATTGAATTATTAATAATCTTGAGGAAATTAATAAGACAGAATAAGGAACAGCAAAAAAAAAAAAAAAAAAAAAAATTGTGCCTTGCTATTTGAAATTCACCCGTCATTCAAGAGTCGTTGGCCACGTTCCGGGCGAGTGGGGCCGCATCGGGCACATATACGAACATACGGAGGACCATGTCTGTGGCGTCGTGTGGATCGGCCGCGGCAGGTGGGCTCGAAGAGAAAGGGCGGCAAGGGTTTGCCGGCTTTTTGACTCGTCTGGGTGCTATTGATGGCATTTTCGATTAGTGCAGGTTGCAGCATGTTCTCGACCTGCTTTCCACTGGACGAGTGATGGCATCGATACAGCTAGCTACTCAGTTTTCAGCTATACGCCGCTAGTTGTGGCTCAGTGACTGAATACGGTCAAATTATGATCATGACGCACAGAACGAGCTCATCCTGGCTCGTCTACTCTATTCAACGAGTGAGTCAAGCAACCGTAGGGCTGCGAGATCGGTACCCGGACACGACGCCGAATAGCTTCAATCCACACTCAACAAAAGGCTCAGCCGTCCGTCAAATGCACTCCAAAGTTCCCGTCGTAAACTTACACAGCACACTCCGCAGGTTCCGAGACCGGTAGGCATCTCCGGCCCTCAGCGCCGTATCCAGCCTATCAATGACAACATGGCACCGCGGAAGCTAGCTCCTAGCGCCCGAGAGCTGTCCATTTACACGGATACAACATACGTCGTCATTGATATGTATATAGCTCAGGTCTATATATAGCTTCCATCCTCGCGTCAAAGTAAATCCTGCAAAGCTCAACTCAACCATGGCCAAAGACACCGTCGACATCCTCATCGACTCCCTCAAGGCCGCCGGCGTCAAATACGTCTTTGGCGTGCCCGGCGCCAAAATCGACTCCGTCTTCAACGCCCTCATCGACCACCCGGACATCAAGCTCGTCGTCTGCCGCCACGAGCAGAATGCCGCCTTCATCGCCGCCGCCATGGGCAAAGCCACGGGCCTGCCCGGCGTCTGCATCGCCACGTCCGGCCCGGGCACCAGCAACCTCGTCACCGGCCTGGTGACGGCGACGGACGAGGGAGCGCCCGTCGTGGCCATTGTAGGCAGCGTCAAGCGGTCGCAGTCGCTGCAGCGGACGCACCAGAGCCTGCGCGGCGCAGATCTGCTCGCGCCCGTCACCAAAAAGGTCGTCTCGGCCGTGGTCGAGGATCAGGTGGCCGAGATCCTGCTGGACGCCTTCCGGGTCGCGGCGGCGTCTCCTCCCGGCGCCACGGCCGTCAGTCTGCCCATTGACCTGATGACGCCGAACAAGAGCACGTCTGCAGTGGCGGCGTTTCCAGCAGAATGCTTCGTGCCTCCAAAATACGGCAAATCGCCAGAGACAAGCCTCCAAGCAGCGGCGGATCTGATTTCTGCAGCCAAAGCCCCCGTCTTGTTCCTCGGCATGCGGGTTTCTGAATCCGACGACACCATCGGTGCTGTCCACGGCTTCCTCAGAAAACACCCCGTGCCGGTTGTCGAGACGTTTCAAGCGGCCGGGGCCATCTCCAAGGAGCTCGTCCACCTCTTTTACGGCCGAATTGGGCTGTTCAGCAACCAGCCAGGCGATCAGCTGCTCCAGCACGCAGACCTAGTCATTGCCGTCGGGCTGGATCAAGCAGAATACGACGCAAACATGTGGAACGCGCGCGGCACTGCAATCCTACACGTGGACATCCAGCCAGCCGACTTTGTAGCCCACTACAAGCCCCAGATCGAGCTCGTCGGGTCCTTGGCCGACAACCTCACAGACCTCACGAGCAGGCTCGACACAGTAGCCCGTCTCCAGCTCACCAAGCCAGGCGAGGCCATCCGGACCAACATGTGGGAATGGCAAAACAGCGCCGAAGCATCAGGCCGATCCGCCGGCCCCGTCCATCCGCTGCACTTCATCCGCCTCTTCCAGAGTATCATCGACCCGTCCACGACGGTCATCTCCGACGTGGGCAGCGTCTACATCTGGCTGTGCCGCTACTTTTACTCGTACGCGCGCCGGACCTTTCTCATGTCCAACGTGCAGCAGACGCTGGGCGTGGCCATGCCGTGGGCCATTGGCGTCTCCCTCAGCCAGACGCCGCCGTCGTCCAAAAAGGTCGTCAGCATCAGCGGCGACGGCGGCTTCATGTTCAGCAGCCAGGAGCTGGTCACGGCCGTGCAGCAGGGCTGCAACATTACGCACTTTATCTGGAACGACGGCAAGTACAACATGGTGGAGTTTCAGGAAGTCAACAAGTACGGCCGCAGCTCCGGCGTCGATCTAGGGGGGGTCGATTTCGTCAAGCTCGCCGAGTCGATGGGCGCAAAGGGGCTGCGCGTCAGCAGTGCGGGCGACTTGGAGGCTGTGATGAAGGAGGCATTGGCCTATGACGGTGTTTGCCTTGTGGATGTGGAGATTGATTACAGCCAAAACCACAATCTGATGATGGATCTGGTCACTTCGGGAGTGTCTTGATCGGTAAGAAGGGTTGAAAGTAGCTGCAGTTGATTTCGTTGAAAGATGTAGTCCGTTGGTCTGTAAAGCACCGCTTACACGAGGACAAGATTCACAACTCAGATGCCGCCTGAGACTCAATATGAGAACGTACATGCGCTCTCTTCGGGATTAATAGGAACCTGCAATACGTATCCACATTATAGGAATTGGTCTAGACGTGTGATGTCATTGTACGAGTACCCGGCTTAACTAGACTAAACGGCACGTTTATAAGAGCATAGAGTCGCCAACATGCACAACCCATTCAACCCTCATCAGCCATTGTTACAGTTTTTCTCGCCTTCTTGACTGACTTCTTCAACTTGCATCTTTCAGAATGGCATCCAACGAGCTATACCAGTACTCCGTCCTCTCCGCGCTCATGAGCGGCGCCGCACAATCTGGCGTCCCATTATCGCAGATTCTGAGCCACGGGAACCACGGCCTGGGCACTTTTCAAAGACTGCAAGGCGAGATGATTATTCTCGACGGATCAGCATACCAGATGAAGTCAGACGGATCCGTCATCCCCAATCTTGAAAGAGACCACGGCGACCAGATCATCCCCTTTGCCATGATCACCTCCTTCCAGCCCTCTGTCACCGAGGCCATCACCTTTGACAGCAAGCAAGGCCTCGCAGACAAGATATCAGCCCTGCTCCCCAAGACGCAGAACCACTTCCTCGCATTCAGAATCGACGGCGAATTCTCGCAAGTCAGCGTCCGCACCGTCGGCGGCCAACTAACGCCGCACGAAAAACTCGTCGACGTCGGCAAACGCCAGGCAACGCACACCTTTTCGTCAATCAGGGGGTCCATTATCGGGTTCCGCTCGCCGGCGTATTTCCAGGGCATCAGCGTCGCCGGCGACCACATGCATCTGATTTCCGAGGACCGCAAGTTTGGGGGGCATTTGCAGGCTTGCTCGGCAACGGAGCAGGTGACGCTTGGGGCGGCGACGATTCATCGCTTTGATCTGCAGTTGCCCGAGGATGACGAGTTTGGACATGTTGACCTCGCCGTTGACAATGAAGGGATCCAGACGGTTGAGGGGTAGACTTGCTTATACAGTCTTTCAATTTTTGCTTGGATATAATACAAAGTCGTTTGATCAAGATTAGCCTGATATTGATAGACATCAGGACTTTACGCTTCGGTATTCATCACAGGTTTGGAAGAAATACTAGTGGCTCGGTCCAACCGAAAGGGGAACTACTTTTATATCGACTTCCTGAAGCTTGGGAATAGTAAAACCACCGAGGACTCTACAAATCTATTACACATCAGCCACCAATGAAAACTCATTCCCTGCTAGCTAAACGAATAACAGCAAAGCACGGTTCTCCCAACTGTAACAAACCATGTCAATTCACTAATGAAGCTTGCAGCACAGTGCATAATTACATCGTATAGCCGTATAGCTTAGCTTGCTGAGGCACAGAAATAGGGCGCTCAAAACCGTTGTTCTTTAGGTTTGCGTTGGGTGACATCTGAGATGGATGTGGCGGGCATTGAAGTGCTTACGAATTTGACATGGGCAGCCGAAGTAGCTATTATCCTCATTCTCTCTAATGCTCAAGCTCTTATATACCGAATATTTGGTATAAAATGGCCAGTAATGTGCAATACGCCACAAAGTTCTCCTCTCTCCTTCAAAGTCTCTTGTATGGCCTAGTTCAGAGTCATGCCTCTGTATCAAGTTGACCGCTCTGACCCCTTGACGAGGGCCGAAATGGACAAGCTGGCGGCCAAAATAACAGACATTCACAAGACTGCATACGGCACCCCTACGCCTTTTATAAGCGTGGTTTTCGAAGACATGTCAAAGACGAACTTTTATGAGGTGTACAAGTATGATCAACGCTGTCAATCGCGAGCTCATCACGTCTAACGGACAAGACAGAAACCGGGCTACAATCGTATCTTTGCCATTGTGCGAATAGGCGGATCCCGGCCCTCGCAAGACTTTAACGAGCTTTGCGTCAAGCTCTCCCAGGCTTGGCGCGAGCTTGTCTCTGAGAACGATGCGTCGGCTGGGAGTGCAGAACGGAAATTAGCCGGTGCATTTGTACTGAGGAGCATGGCTTGTTCTACCCGAGGTTAGTTTTTTTCTAGACCACGGCTTTATATCTACCTAGATAGCTTGAGTACATCATATAGACATGCTAACGCTGTCGATTCACCCAGCCCGGTGGAGATGAGGAGTGGTTCAAACGGAACAAGCTGGAATTTCAAGAAAGGGCCAGGGCTGGAGACGGGACAATGATGCGACTATTGAAGGAACTAGGCATATCTCTTGAAGACTAAACGGCTCCAATCACATGTAATGGCAGTAATGGCAATACTCTTATACCTCAGCCATTCATAGTAGAGAGGATAAAGGAACTCCAAAATGAAATATACAACAAAGTCCATTACGATTATACACTCGGTGATTAATTGCACCGCAATGCTATACTCATAGCATCTTCACCCAGTGATTAATTACACCGCAATGCTGTAGTCATAGCATCCTGGCCCTTATCTGCGGGGTCCAGCCCGTCGCCCGAATGCCCGGCTGCAGCGCCAGATCGATCTAGAAACCTCCCCCCCGGATCGAAAACCAGCGTTCCATCATCTCCATGGATTTCCATGGATTTGCGCAGCCGAGCGCCAATCAACAGGCGCCTGTGACGAGCGACGATCGCAGTTCCAGCCACAGCCCGGCTTTGCCACTGCCTTGGACGGAACAGCCGTCACGGCCACCCAAAAGCCTGGGGCCCATCTTCAGGCCCTTGGCCCTTGCCCTGTAGACCGCTGGAAATAAGGCGCTGGCCCCCTCTCGTACTTGCCGATTCCCGCACCGCCGAAGTCCAATCAGATCCACTTCCGGCTTCCACCGCTCCGAAGATTTCTCGCTCCATCGAGGCGCGCCTAGCCGTTTGCGGCCTGCGCCATGCCTGCTGCGGCTTAGCCCGGCGATAGCGAGCTTACCAAGCCAAAAGGAGCCCAGGCAACAAGACTTTTCCCGGCCCTGTCGCTTGCTCCGATACCGAATAGCCTCTGCCAGCGAGCGCCGTTCACATGCGCGGCTATCCATCCAGCTGCCTCCTAACAGCGAGAAAAACCCTCACGGCTTACTATTTTTTTTTTTTAACCTTTCCTCCTCTCCGCAGATACTATTTAGAAATTCCCACCCCCGGGTTTTTCGTTTCAATCTTTATTTTGATCTTCATTTTCTCAAGATCTGTTTCTTTGCATAGACGGCAAGATCTGTTTCTTGTTTTCAATCAGTTCCAAGACATCCGTTGCAGTGCGAACGTCATTATCCGTACTATTGCCTGAACCGGCGGAAAAAAAAAAAAAAAAAAAAAAAAAAAAAAAAAAGTCACACCAAGGCACGCGACTGGGTTGATCGCTGCCCTAGCCGAGATAACTTTGACGAAATTGATTGGGTTTTTTGCCATCTGCGACCCGCCACCCGAATCGGAGCTTGTCTCGATAACAACCAACAAGGCTTCCCTATTTCCTCCATTCTCGCCCGACCTGCAACATCCTTCTCTCGCCTCTCCATCTCTCCCAACCTCCTACAGAGAGAAATCATCGAACCGAACATGAAAGTCTTTTCAAACGCCGTCACCTACGAGTACTCGTGGGACGAGGTCTCGACGGCCAACTGGCGCAAGTACGGCCCGTGGAACAACAAGTCGGAGCACGTCATCGCCGTCGACACGCTCTCGCGCCAGGTCGATGCCGCCGGCGTGCTGCGCACCGAACGCCTCATCACATGCAAGCAGGCCGCGCCCGACTGGATCAAGTCGCTGCTGGGCGGCAACATGGAGGAGAGCTTCGTCTACGAGGCCAGCTACGTCGACCCGCAGCGCCAGACGGTCACAATGGTCAGCCAGAACCTGACGTGGAGCAACCTGGTGCGCGTGCAGGAGGAGGTCGTCTACCGCCCGCTCAGCGAGCACCAGACGCAGTTCACGCAGACGGCGCGCATCACGGCCCTGTGCGGCGGCTGGCAGCGCATCAAGAACGGCATCGAGGACTCGCTGTGCACGCGCTTCAAGGAGAACGCCGTCAAGGGCCGCGAGGGCTTCGAGCGCGTGCTGGAGATGAGCCGCATCGTCTTTGCCGAGGAGAAGGAGAGGCTGCAGCAGCAGAAGCTGGCGCTGATGTAATGAACGTCATCGTCAATGCTGCTTACGGCTGCCCCTTTTTCCGCAGCTCAACTCTGCAACGCATAAACAGCATAAACGGCACAAACAGCACCGTCCACCATACCCCGGACAACCACTAAATCCACTCTCCACTATAACGACCTGTGTTTTTATTACATCTTCTCCTTTGTATGGGACAGAGATTATGGCGGGGTAAACTTTTTTTTTTCTTCTTTTTTTCATTGCTCTTCTTTTCACGGCGCGGCGTCACGGATACACAAAAATGGGACAGACATGATTGAAAGAAACCAGAGGGCCATGACGGCGAAAGAATCATAAAACGGTGGCCGGGATTAATGGGCATTTCGAGAGGGAGATACCAATTTCTGCTTTTAGACCAAAAATTCGGAGACTCAAAGTCATGAGGTTCTTGCCCTTTTTTTCTTTGTTTTCTGAGAGCATCAAGCAGAAGATACGAAGAAAGACGGAGCAAACGTCCGCACAGCATACACATACTTTTTTTTTTCTGTTCGCGAGATCAGCGTGCGGGCGATGATGAGAACTTGTGCATTTGTTATACTCCGTTTCTTTTGTCTCTTTTTCTATTTTAGAAAGACTTAGATCATTTGTTGTATTTTTAGAATGCAGCTATGCATAGCTGCGAGTCACTTTTTTCTTTTTTGTTAGAAGGCGGTTGAAATAGATGCCATGACAGCAAAACCATACTGTTTGAGATTGAAATGTGACAAGTGATGATGACCATGAATGGCAAGTGTTTTGCTCGCATTAAGATTCATTCTGCTATAAACATATCATTACATCCTTTCTAGCTGTTTATTAAACGGAGGACGTCAATCCATATCAAATGTAGGTATTATTAGCCTTGAGTATCAACTCGCTCTTGCAAAGACCGCTCGCCATGTTCCAAATACTGATCCATTCCCATCATCTCTTATATACCATTCACCTAAATTCAATTAATTCTCGTCATCAGCACCTCCACCAGACAAGCTCATCATCTTGTCAAACAGCGGCGTTCCCCATCCCGTCACCGGATCCCATCCCTTGACAGCGCTCCAGCCGGCGTTGGGAATCACGGGCGATGCAAGGCCGGAGAGGGCTTGACCTTGGCATCCGATGGACTTGGATTGGGTGATGCTACCAGATATTGTGGTTAGCATCTTTATGTGATTACACCAAAAAGTGGAACATGTGTGGTTTCGACCTACTCTGTGAACGCGCCATTGCCAACGCTGTAAATCCATGGATTCAAGAACCCCATGCGAGGCAGGCTGCTTTCAGCTCGATGGTCGTTGAGCAATGCAACGAGAGCAGCGAATACCGGCGTAGAAACGCTGCATCATCACCAGTCAGTCCAATACCCGTTGCACGTAATTCGCAGCACGTACCTAGTCCCCGTCGTCAAGTCCTCCTTGCCGTGATTCCAAAACCGATAATTCACCCCCTGCACAGCCACGTCAGGAAACCCTCTCCCGCCAGCATTATAATACCCCTTCCACTCGTTCCCATACAACTCGAGATACTCCCCCACAGCGTCATCCTGCCATTTGGGACGCGCAAAGTAGTCGGAAAACCCGCCCGCCGAGAAATTCGCCGCCCTCTCAGGCCCAATGCCCTCTGTCGATCCCACGCTCGTCACATACGGACACGTCGCCGGGAACGAAGGAATATACTTTGGCGTCTTGGTGCCATCGTTGGACTGGCATGACATTCCGGGGCCGAAATCGCCGGAAGATACAATGACGGAGACGCCGCGGGTGCCGAGCTGGCCAAACATGTCGCAGACTTGCTGGGCGTAGGGCTTGGGGAAGAGCTGCTCGTTGGCGCCGTAGGAGATGGACACTACGCTGGGGAGGTGCTCGTCGGGGAGGTTAAGGAGGTGGCTTGCGAATTCGAGATATGGTTCGAGATATTCGTTGGTAGGGTCAGTTAAACTATCGAGAGTGATTTGTATCAGCATCATATCTTGAGGTTCGTCGCGGAAGAGCATACTCCAAGTCGGGGATGGCATTGTGGTTCTCGCCACCAGTTGCATAAAAGCGCACCGGCACGCTGTGTGTCATTCCAACGGCATACTGCACATCCTGGTTGGCCTCGCTTGACGGGAAAGCCGTTCCCTGGGGATTGGCTCCTCCATTTACTGATGCAATTGAGAGGTTGACAGTGGCAGGAGGCGCAAATCGATGTAAAAACTCGCCTAATTCGTGATATTGGACAGCTTGCTGAAACACAAAACTTGTGTCAGTAAAAGGATGGAGCAAAGATGCAGGGAATATAGACTTACCCCGTCAAAGCCAGCTACACCGACAAGATTCCCTTCCTCGCCCCTTGCTTGATAGTTGTCGACATGGTACAGCTTCTTCAAACAGGCTGGTGTGATTTCAATCTTGCACTTCTCCCAATCGGTGCCGGTTCTGGTCAAATGCTGGCCAAAAGGACCTTGTGCTACATCCAGATTCGTGGAGGATGTATTTGACTTGGCCGCAGAACAAGCTGCTCGCCGTACAGGCGCATATTGGACAGTCATCACATGGGCCTGGATTCTCTGAGGCAAGGAAGAAACAGAAACCGTCTGCGAACCAAGTGTCGCATTATAGTTGACGTCCAAGAGGGCCTCGAGACTCCCGGCGTCGGTCTGAACATGGAAGAACTGCCCATCGCTCAAAATATGACCGGTACGGATACCGGCCTGAGCCAACCACCCCTTGACGGCATCAGTGGACGATTTTCGAGGACGCAGCAAACCCTTGGCTTCTTCACGGCCGAGGTACTGCCCATAACGTGAGCCAGAAGGACTGGAAAGCTCGTAAATGGTTTGCTCAAGGAGCTGACGGGATTCCGGCTGCAGGGCGATGGAGAGTTTCACAACTTGTGCTGTCTTTGATGACTCCCCCAGCTGCTGGATAGGACTTGCAGTAACTATGGCATTGATGCCAAACAAGAAGAGACGTGATGCTTTCATTCTGGACACAAGGTAGAGATGGCGTTGATGAAAGAAAGACGCTGCGGTACTAATGCGCTGGGATGCTTTCTTTCTGCACAAGCCATGACTTCTTTATATCTCCTTCTATCTCATTGAAAGATTAGGGCCCATAAAGACTTCTTTGCATTGGCCCATCTCACATTCCGGTTTCTTCAGCCTCGCCGTACGTTAATCCACCGGGCGGCAGGGCTGTCGCGTGCAGGAACAATACCAAGGCGCGATATTGTATCCCCTGATCAGCCCCTGCAGCAGAAACAATATTATGCAGCCATCCGTATCGACCGTTATTGGAGTCAAATAAGGCGCTGGCTGGGTATAGTGCTCCTACCAGAAGGATCCCGCAGACAAAACGAGGTAATGAAGTCGCCAAGCATGCGAGTATCCGGTGTAACTAACCAGCAGGGTTGTCGCATTCCTCGAGTTTATAAAAAGTTTATTAGAATACCAGCAATTCAGTAAGCTAGAGGCTGTTCTTTGATCATCAGCTTGGCTCTTTGGGGCACATACTGATCCGTACACAGCCCAAGGCTGCACATCCACGTCTCAGCTTGTCACATCTGCAGCATGAAGCTGATGCAAGGGCTTCTTTGTTGCAAATCAGTTAACATCCATATATTCTTTGATGGCCTGCAGAATCAAATTTGTTTGCCAGCCTTTATTGGTTGCACGAGGCACGGCGTGTCCGAGGCACCTGAAAACCCGCACAGACGGCGATATTCGTCTCCCTTGCCTTGGTATGTTTGTAGCCCCAGTACTCCGTAATATGAACAAAAATCCCATTATAGCATCTGTATTAGCATCAGACTGAACAATCGTCTTTTGAACAAAGACAAGGCCGGCTGATGACTGTTACTATCTTTGTTCAGACGTGAACATCACGTCAAGCACTCCCGTAAGTAGACGCTGATATAAAGCCATATGCCGTCTCTCAATCGCAATGTAAATATCCTCATCAATTTCAGCAATAGACTGTCTCGAGGCAATCTTGAGACATCAATCCTGTAATAACACGCTCGTCATCATGCAGCTCTTTAATCTCCTCGCCGCAGCTACACTCGCCGCAGCTACCGCCGATTTTCAGGTCAAGAGTATGCGCCATCCACTCCATCGCTCATCCATCACGTCTGTGCGTGCTGACATGGAATTCATCTAGTGCAATTCCACTACAATGCCACGTATGACATCAAGACCGGATTCTACTCGCCTCGACAAGACTCCATCTGCCTGGATTCTCTCCCCAGCTACAATACGAAACGTGATTGGAACTCTCACGAATTCTCCTATCCCTGGCCCTACGTCGGCGGCTACGGCCCCATCAAAGAGAGCGACTCCGCCTCCTGTTTCAATTGCTATAAAATACGGTATGGCGAAAAGAGCATCCTCTTTCGGGCGATCAACTCAGCCAAGGACGGCGTGGACCTGGGCAGACTGCTCTTTGAAGAGCTCTCTGGCGGCAAAATTGGTGAATTGAAGCACATCAACGCTACATTGAGTATAGTCGACAGCCAAGACTGCATTCTTAGAGAGCAGCTGAGGAACCATCGTTTACCTGGCATTCTATCTGAAGAATAGCACTTATGACTACTCGTACTACGTACATGTAATTATGATACCCGAATAGAGAGAGCTCTTTGCATTTGCCACATAGACTGTCCAAAAATAAAACCAAAGAGACTGCACTTTTGCTATCTGTGATCCCAGCCCCCAAGTCTCTTCTCGCTCATATTAGGATATTTATCCAACCGCAGGGTAGGCAGCAGCAACAACAACTGCAACTACACCAGCAGTGACCCACCCAGCCCAGGCACCAGCCCCACACCATCCAATCACCACCCCCTAAGAATTCTGCCGCCCCACCACAGCTGCAGCTCCCTCACCGCCCCCACACTCCTATATAATTCTCGCCCGCCCCCGAGAAAGCGAAGCTTTTTTCTTTTCTTTTCTTCTTTAGCTCTCTTTGCCTTTTGGCTTAGATCAAGTGTAGTATCTGTTCTTTTCAGTTTAATCTCTGAAAGGTCTCTAAGGAGACCAATCGTGATTATTCTTATTTTTGTCCTTGGGGCGGTCTCCTCTGTGCTTGCACATGATTCCGCCCACAGTGTCCCTGGTATTACACTGCCTCCAGGCGACGCGAACACCTTTCTTTTCATTGCTTTGTCTGGGGCTTGCCCTGGCAGCGAAGAAGAGTCGATATTCCGTAGAGAGTAGAAATTAGCTTCACGATGCTGTGAATGTTCCGTAACGCGTCTCTTGAGCTTCCCAGCTGTAGCCTCGCGTCGTAAATCCTAGATATATATATTTTTTTAGTGCAGCCTCGCCATATCCAAATCGTAAATCTCTGCCCTCGTCACGCTGTAGCACCCAACGCCATCTCGAGTCTCTGCATGCCAAAAGCTACAATTTCCAGCACTCTCAGCCACTAACTGGTGAAAAATCTCTCCAATCAAATCCATCTTCCATCTCTCAGCCTCATCTCAAACCTCATCCCACCAACATCACCAGCATCACCAACTTCGTCACCACCACAACAATGTCCGCTCCTCCACCCTCCCTCCTCGACCCCTCCATCTTCTCCTCCCTCGAAGCCAAGCTCGAACAAGAGACCCAAGTCCGCGACACCCTCTCCCAAATCGTCCAGCGCCTCGACCGCGCCGTCGCCACAGCCCAAGGCCTGCTCTCACGAGTCCACTCGACGCCTCGCGCACGCTGTACGTAGTCAATCCAGCACTTTCGATGCTACTGTAAAGAAACATCACGTAAAGCAGGCAATCTAATGTTTTCCTTTCTTTCTCTTCAAAAACAGACCCCACCCTCGTGGCCCAAGTCGAAGCCGCCGTCAAGGAAGAAGCCGTCATCAT
Source organism: Trichoderma sp. CBMAI-0020 (assembly GCA_030708095.1). Lineage (NCBI taxonomy): Eukaryota > Fungi > Ascomycota > Sordariomycetes > Hypocreales > Hypocreaceae > Trichoderma > Trichoderma sp. CBMAI-0020. Next base: position 4,976,581 of record JAJNCI010000001.1, read on the forward strand.
CAGCGAGCTCGAAAAAGTCGCCGCTCAGCACCCTTACTACAAGTTTGTCTCCCTCTCTCCCACTCCCTCTACGGCATTTCTAACGACTCCATCAAGATACAACAACAAATGGTCCCGCTCCGTCCAACACGCCATCGGCACAGCAATCTACTGCGCCTGGCTCGGCGGCTTCCCCTCAACTTCATCCTCGTCTGAGCCTGAATCAGCGTCCAAGCCAGCGCCCGAAATAGGTCGCCTCCTCACCCTTGAAGAAGTCGGCGTCATCTTTTCAGGTACTTTGAAACCCTTCTTTTCCTCATCCTCCCTTTGTTTTCAATCTTTCACTAGCCCGTATCAAAGGGGGAAAAAAATGCTATTAGTATTTTTCATCTTCACTCTCACCATGGCCTCTGCCAAAAAAAAAAAAAAAAAAAAAAAAAAAAAAAAAAAAAAAAAAGACAAGAGAAAAACAGCTAATCCAAGCACAGTCCCAACAAACCTCAAAGACCGCGACGCCTTCCACCTCACCATAGAAGAATATCTCCTCTCCCTCATCGACCTCACCCAGGACCTCTCCCGCCTCGCTACAAACGCAGTCACCCTCGGCGACTTCCAGCTGCCCCTCACCATCAGTGCCTTTGTCAAGGACCTCTTTGCCGGCTTCCAGCTGCTCAACCTCAAAAACGATATTATCCGCAAGCGCGCCGACAGCGTCAAGTACGAGGTCAAGAGGGTCGAGGATGTCGTCTACGATCTGAGCCTGAGGGGCTTAATTCAGAGGCCCGCCGCCGCTGGCGATACCGAGATGGAGTCTGCTTGAGTTTTTATTATTTTACAAAATGGCTAGGTGACGAGAAAAGCAATTCACATTCACATTCACATTCACATTCACATTGACAAGTTTGCACGCAAACAGGTGATTAAAAACAAAAGTGCCCAAGATGACCGTCTCGTGCCTCAAGTCTCAAGTGGTATATAAGAGTACAGAATTTGTCTGCTTGTATCCCCGACGCCTCTCTTGTACGGCTGCGCTAATCCCATCTTCATTGTAGCTGCTGCCATCAACTGCCCACCAAGACCAGTTGAAGCATTGATATCTATTGTACAGGCACTCAAGTGCTCCATAAACTGTGTACTAGAAAACTTTCGTCCAACTCCCCTCTGTCATTTCTAAAATCTTCCAACGCCTGCCATATTTCTGGTATTCCCTTGTCCACTAGTAAACATGTTTGAATCGTAGTTGCTTTTGATCTGTATTAATGCAATAAAGAAACTTTAATCAACAAGAGCAGCAGTAATGACAACAAAGAAATAGAATTCTTGTCATCTTCAGCCGTGCCTAAAGGTGCACTTATCACCTCTAGCACACTTGCCTTGCTGCCAAAAGGTACATGGCTTCGTCCCAATGAGAGCCTTATTCGCCGGTTTATGCGGCGGCAGCGTGCCCTTCTTTTTCCTACCCTCCTTTCCGTGCGGCTCACTTCCCCTCTGGCCATCGTTCCGATCCCAGTCTCGCTCAGGCCTGTGATCAAAGGACGATGGCGGAGGCGGAGGCGGAGGAGGCGGCTGTTGGCCTTGCGCCATCTGAGTGAGCATCATTAGCTGCTGGTATGATGGGTCATTCGGGTTCAGATAACTGGCAATGTTTGCAGCTTGTGCTGGGGCTGCTTGCTGAGGCTGGTTGATGGCGGCGAGAATCGACTGCAGCTGTCCATCGGGAATTTGAGGATGCTGGGCTGATGGCGGCGCCGCAGCTGATGGATGGTGTCCACCAGTCATCTGCTGTAGCAGTGCCATATACGGGGCAAAACCCTGTTGCTGCGCGTACTGTCCTGACCAGTCCTGAGGTTGGATATTTGCCGGGTTGGCGGCGGCGGCGGCGGCAGCAGCAGCCGTGGCAGCAGCAACCTTGAGTGCGTTTGCCTCAGCCTCAGCCTTTGCCTTTGCCTCGTCCTCCTTCTTCTGTCTGGCAGCAACCTCCTTATTATATCCAAACCACCACTCTCTGACCCTTTCTTGATCAAACAAAAGCCAGTCGGGAGGAGATGTTGGAGGATATGCTTTGTTAATCAAGCCTTTCACGACCTCTTCAACAGCATTTCCATTGAGTCGAACTGTAGGATCCGTATAGTTATAGACACGGACGGAATCGCCGTAGAGGACGGGGTTGGGATCACGCCAAGCCTTGGTCTTGTCCGACATAAGTACCGCAAGCAGCTGCTTCTCCGCCGCGCCGCCCAAGAGAAGAGGAAGCGAGTGCTGGATGTGCAGAGAGGCCACGGGCTGAGAGGAGGACGCGGATGTCGATGTACTTCCCTGAAGCCGGCCCAGAATGGAGTCCAGCTTGCTAGAGGGGCTATGCCTGGCATCGAGTCGCTTCATGGCGGAGCGCAATGCCTCATCCAGCCCGTACTGTTGTTCGTCTCGCCACCTAAGCTGGATTTCTTCAAACTTGGCATCCTCCCGAGGGAGGTAGCCCGTCTTAGCTTCGGTACTGACAGCAGTCGCCGCCTCTGGAAGTGGGGACTTTGGGGTTGCAGGAATGTCGTCGATGTCGGTGTAGATGGCCATCAACTCTCTCTGCTCTCTCTCTGCAATTCGTTGCTGCTCGCCGGTCGTAAAGGTTACGGTGCCACCACGCGTAACGTAATTCTTGGCTCGTACATCGTCGGCCAGTGCTGAAAAGTCGATGCCGATGGGCCCGAGCCAAGGCTGATACGGAATATCGTCGTCGTCGTCGTCATCCTCGACATTTGCACGCTGCTTCAAGACCATACCTTCGGAACGATCGTCGGCTGCATCTCGTGTCAAATTGCTTCCCCTGCCTTCATCTTCTTCGTCATCTTTATGGAAGATTCTGACTTGCACAAGCTCAGTCTCTGGCTTCCAACTGACCCTAAGCTTCCGGCGTGCCTCCTTTCGAAGCCTCTTGGCCTTTTCTTCCGGTGCTTCTGGTGTATCAGACTCTCTTGTCTCCTTAGTCGCTGGAGCAGGCGCTTCAACCGGCTTCGGTGCATTGATGGAATCAAGCAAAGAGGCGATTCCCGACAAGGCGCTCGAGCTTGAGGTGGAAGATGCCTTTACTACGGGGGGCTTTGCTTCCACTTTAGGCACCGTCGATCTACTTGATTCAACCTTTGCTACTACCTTCTTGACGTCTGCCTTGATCTTATCGTCGCTAGACGCCGATGGGCTATCTGCATCCGACTTGGCAACAGGCTTTGATATCGGCCGTGCTTTGCCCGGGAGGATCGAAGAAAGGCCCTTGGGCGCAATGATCTTGGATACCGCCGGTTGTTGGATCTTTGGTTGTGCCAGCTTCTTGCTAAGAGAGCTGCTTCCAGGCTCCACCGCAATCTTCTTCACTGTGCGGGAATCGGAGTCATCATCTCTGGCCCTCTTGGCTGAAGAGGCATCTGCAGACATTTTGATACCTGCTTTCGCCCTACTAGCTGCAGATGTTCCGGTATAGCCCGTGGCCGTTTCTGACTCAGCCGACTTGAGAGCTTTTTTCATGTTTGCAGCAATTTCGCGCGCCATTTCCTTGACTTCATCATCGCCCTTATCTTCAAACCGCTTTCGGACCGTTTCAAAGTTTGTAGTCTCGGCAATCTTCTTAGTCATGCGAAAGTGGGTAAAGATTTCCAGCAGCGCCTTGGGCAGCTTGCCCGAAAAATCACCCGCCTTAATGGACGAAATCATGGCGTTTACCAAGCTAAGGACCAACTTCTGGTGACCACCAAGATTATCCAAAACGCCATCATCGGCGTGCTCGATGGTGACATCCAGAGCGCGATAAAGAGCCTCTTTCTTCTGTTCAGCCACCTTCTTCAACTCCGCAAGTTGAGGTTCCGGGACTTTGTTCTTCGTCGCGTTGTCCACGTCCAGCTTGGCCTTGTTCATGTCATTACGGAGCTTGATAAAGAATTCACCAGCCTGTTGAACCCTTCCGGCAATAAGGGCCGATGTGCGGGCCACAGAAGGCTCAATGTTGACGATGCCAACAATATCCCATGCCACGGCTTCGGTGGGGTCAGCCGGTCGGACCAGAGGTCGGATCTCGACAAATGTTAGCAACAAATAAGTCATTGTATCTTGCAAGTTACAATTACATACCGGCTTCGCTCGATCATCCTCCTGTTCCTTCTTTGCCCGCTTCTCTGCCTTATTCTTCGAAGCTTCATCGGACTTGAGCTGTTCCTTAAAAGCATCTGCGAGAATTTAGCAACACTACGTCATCAAATTTACACTGGAGGGGCCTTTTGAACATACGAGGGTACTCCGTGTACTTTGGCCGGCGTTTGCCAAGGCTGTACATGGAGCGATCATATTCAGCCAAAAGCTGCCTCGCCTCTTCTCGCCGCTCATCTAAGCCACTCCTATCTGCAGACGGCCGATACTGCGTGCTAAACTTTCCTTGGATTTCGCAGGGTAGAAATCCCAGCTCCGGTACCAAGGAGCGATCGCTGTGCGGTGGCAAGGCAATGCAAGGAGATAGCTTGTCGTAGCTCTTGGGCGCTAATGATAAAAGTTTGTTATTATCGTGAATAAATAGCAAAAATGAGAGCGTAGCTCAGCGTAACTACTTACCTGGAAGCTTAATCGTGCCGTCGTATACTAGAAAGGGAAGTCCCTTGATAGACGGATACTTGTTTTGGGCAGCCTTGTTCCGTTTCGCAAACTGGGCAATAAGCTGAGCCTCTTCTGCTGATGGCAAAGGGACAGATAGAATCTCGGGGTCTTCACTCCTTCTTGGGAGGATATCGACCGGAAAGTCTATGGGGTAAGCCGGTTGCTCTGGAACTGCTGGCTCCGGAGTGCTCTTGGTGGCACGCTTCCTTTTCTTCGGGCCACTTTCCACTGGCTGAGAGAAAGTTGAAGGCATTGCTGGTGGCACAGTGGAAGTGGCAACAGCACCGCCATTGATGGGCTGTTGGGCCGCTCCATACTGAGCATTGGGGCTCACTCCCATCGTCGAGTGAGCGGAAGACGGTATGCCAGGCTGCTGCTGACGAGGCTGTGGTGCCAGCGGCTGCTGCTGTACAGGCGTGCCCTGCTGAGGCGGAGTAAAGGTACTCGGTTTCGATGGTGCATATGTCTGTTGCGTAGAATATTGGGAGGTGTTTGGCGGCTGGTAGCCGAGGCCGTTATTGAGCTGATACTGGTCGGAAAAGGGCTGTCCCTGGCGATAAGGAGGCTGTTGTTGATGCTGTACTGGTGGTGGCTGGGGCGACTGTCCAAAGCGAGCGCCCTGGGGGAAGCCTCCGTGCAGATTCTCGAAATGCTGAACTGGAGTGTTGCTTCCCTGGCGCGATGGCTGGGCGACCTGTTGAGGCTGGTTGTACGGACCAGAAGCGTCGAATAGCTGGTCGTTCTGCGCAGTAAACGGAAACTCGTGCTGGTTAAAGCCCTGAGGGTGGGCATGTTGGTGGCTCTGAACCTGTCCCATATGGCCGATTCCATCTCCCCCCAGGTTGACTTTGGGCTGGTGTCCATATAGTTCAGGGTGGATATTACTGAAGGCAGGATCCAGCACGTCCTGGCCAGGCTGCGAGAACTGCTGGTTCAACGAGAGCGTGCTATGGCCAGTATGGAACGGCGCCTGGCTGGAGGCTGTGGCATGCAGGCCGCCGCCAAGATAGGCAGTTGCATTTCCCTGGTGAGGCGCCTCAAAGAAGCTGGACGTGGAGGGATCCTGCGGATCTAAGTGGGAGAAGGGCTGCTCAGTGCCTGGCTGCGACCAACCCTGGCTGGGGTCGAATTGGTTGTTTTGGTCGGTGAATTGTGCGAAGCCGGAAGGCCAGGAATTATGTCCGTCATTTGCGCCATTCTGACCAGAGCCAGGCCAGGACTGCATTTCGACAAACTTAATGCTGATTCAGACAGCAACATACGCAAAGGGGAATAGGGGGGATATCTTTTTCTAGCACTATTGAGACTCCATCAGCAATCAGAGATTGCTCCCATGTTTGAAAGGGATAAAAAAAAAAAAGAAAGAAAAGAATATCAAGAAGCAGAAACTGGGGCTGCTAAAGTGACGTCGCCTGCAAGAAACGCGAGACGTGCATTTCGCCTGCCAAGGTCGCGTGTGTGGCTGGGGCGTTCATGCAGAGTTGATGCAGGGCGGTGCAGACAGCTTGTCACTCACCTGGGCAACGACGTGTGGCGGTACTTGGAGCAAGCCACGCCAGTATTGTCGGCGGCTGATTGTCGGCAGATTGCGGCCGCAGAGCGCTAGTACGTATAAGGGCAAATTTGCATGGGCTGGGGCTTGGAGCAGACAGTTCTGTTGGAGAAAACGAGAGTCGGGTCAGCATTGGCAGAACAAGGGAAAAGAGGGGAATCGTAGGTGGCTGTTTGTTCGCAACAAAAGGAAAAAAGAAAAAAAGAAAGAAAATACTGCAGGCGTGAAAATGGCCGTGCGGAACCAGGACGATGAGGGATGCGATAAGGGCCAGAGCGCCTGTGCAGCACTGCCAGTACAGAGGGTGGAGCGCCGTGCTAGGCCGTGGATCGGCAGCAAACAGACAGAATCTGGCGGCCGCCATCAAGGGAGTCAAACAATAGCCCAGCCCCATTAAGACGGCAGAGAGAAAAAAGTCTGGATATCCAGAGATGTAGCAAAAGCAAAGCCTTCGAAGCAGCATTTTGTTTGTTTTTTTGCCCTTGTTCCTTTTTCTTCTTCTTCTTCTTCTTCTTCTTTCTTCTCTTTTTTAATGATGGACCACGTGCTGGCGGGGGTCATGCAAGTAAGTCCAGCCAGACCAGGCTGTGACAACTCCAGGTCCCTTTCCCACGGCCGCCGCGACAGCCTGGACGGGCGTCGCGTGATTGGCGACCAGGCCGATGGGCTGCGACAAGGCGCAACGACGTGGTACTTTTAATCGCCATGCCGATGCCCTTCACATCTTAGTAGACCCGGCGCGGCTCGGATGCAGGCACGGCTGAGCGCCGTTCGGTGACGACTCACGCAACCCATCGCGGCCGGCTCCCTGAGATTTTACAGAGGAGCCCAGGTCCACCATCCAAGGCTCGCATTCGCTTTTTCTCAACGCCTTGCATTTATAAAGATAACAGAGGGATTATAAGACGTGCGGCCCATGGATTGGTCATGGCCGTCACACGATACAGAGAAGCCACTCCAGCTTTCATGGTCTCGCCAACACCAGGAAACTGTGCAGGCGCCGAGGAGATTTGAACATGGTGTATGTGATGTGGTGGGCTGTGAAATGCGAGGTGCGTAGAGGTATCGGGAAAGGAGTGCTGCTAGATGAGGGGATTGGATTAGGAGGTGGGCATACCCTGCGTCTCGCTGCAACTTGTCGCAGCAGCTTAAAGTCCTTTTTTTTTTTTTCACAGCCTACTCTGTCCTCTGAAGAGACAGAAACTTCATGGCCCCTTTCCACCAGTTGTTTACACTATTATCCGGAGGCGAACACGTAGCCCGCCCTCTCCAGAAAGACAGGAGGGAGAGTCGGGAGGACAGCAAAGAGCAAGAAAGGTGGCGTCGCAGAAATGACGTGCGCGGATATCCTCAATCCCAGCTGCCAGAGATGCTTAGAGACGCCGCGTTTTGATGGCGCCGATGCTGGGCTTGTCGCAACCGGATGGAAAACTATTAGGCGATTGATGTTGAAGGAGCGTTGCCAATGCCGTTAAGAGTCGAGACGTGTTTGGCACAGGCGTGTGTTGTGCCCTCAGGCACCAATGCGACCGACCTGTCAGGCCCATGTCATACTGGCCCAGCTCCACCGCAGGAATCCGCTGGAATTCACAGGCCGGCCATTCAGTCGGCCCGCGGCACCAGCAGCTCTGGCTGGCCACCGCGGCGATTTAGCGCGCTGCAGTGACCTGCTGGGGGGCTGTTATAGTGGAAGAGCTCCAATTTCGCAGCGATTGGGTTTGGGGGGGTAGTTCAATATCGTGGCCTCAAGCTCGGACTGTGTGATACCTCTGACGCAAACTCCTGCTTAGCTGCATATCGATCTTCTCTTGGACTTTGCGATTGCAGGCGCATGTGCGGCCACGATTGATTCATCCCCTGCTACACCTGCGGAGCGGCGAGCGAGTCCTGACGGCCTTGCCTTGCATCGTGGACCAGCTACATACGCACTCACCTACGTCAACTCCAGCTTCATCTAAGTCATGGCGTCCAAAGCAGTCTCCCTGCGAGATCGCCAGATAGGTAAGCAGGCGCAGTGAACTCGAAGTGGGCAATAGCGATTGCTAATTCAAATAGCATCTCTCAAAAAGATCCTCAATCTCAACGAGACCATCGAATCGAGCGAGGCGGACGAGGCACATGCCAACGGGCTTTTGGCTCCCGTGGCTCCCATTCTAGATGCCGAAGGAAACCCCATCTGGAAAGTCCTCGTGTTTGATGATCTAGGCCGAGATGTCATCAGCAGTGTTATGCGAGTCAGCGATCTTCGCTCGATGGGAGTGACGATGCACATGTTAGTTTCCTGCTCTGCTCCATGACGATGCGACTGAATACCAAATCTAACGATGCGATGCGATGCGATTCACAGGCATATTGGCACGCCGCGATACCCCATACCAGATGTGCCAGTCATCTATCTGCTCGAACCGAATGCGCGCAACCTACAGCTTATGACGGAAGACCTACAAAAGGGGCTGTATTCACCAGCTTACGTCAACTTCTTGTCGTCTCTTCCTCGAGTCCTGTTGGAAGAGTTTGCGTCGCAGACAGCTGAAGCAGGGACGTCAGAGAAGATTGCGCAGCTGTTTGATCAATACCTCAACTTCATTGTTGCAGAGCCAGACCTATTCAGCCTGGGGATGCAAAATGAGCACACCTACTGGGCTCTAAACAGCGCAAAGACAAGCGATGCCGAGCTAGATGCGGTGGTGGACAGGATAGTCAGTGGACTGTTCAGCGTCGTTGTGACCATGGGTAAGTCGGGCGCAATTGAGTCTCACGTTGCGTGATCGCGCACTAATTGCTTGCTGCTATAGGCGTCATTCCAATTATCCGATGTCCAAAGGGTGCTGCCGCAGAGATGGTGGCCGTACGTCTCGACCGCAAGCTTCGCGATCACATTCTCAACTCAAAAGACAACCTCTTCTCCAACGCACGACCGACGGCAGCGGGCACGCCAAGCTCTAGGCCTGTGCTCATCCTCCTCGACCGCAACGTTGACTTGATACCCATGCTGTCGCATTCTTGGACATATCAGTCCCTCGTTCATGACGTCCTATCCATCAAACTCAACCGTATCACAATCGAGACACCCGTTGAGGAGGGCAACCCTGCCAAGGGCACATCAAAGAAGGGCTACGACCTAACTGCCAACGACTTCTTTTGGATCAAGAATGCCGGCGTCCCTTTCCCGCAGGTAGCCGAAGATATCGACGCGGAGCTTACCAAGTACAAGGAAGAGACGGCTGCCATAACAAAGACTACAGGAGTATCAAGCCTGGAAGATTTGCAAAATGATACGAGTGCAAGTGCGCAGCACCTCAAGGCCGCGATAACGTTGCTGCCCGAGATGCGGGAACGCAAGAGCATTCTCGACATGCACATGAACATTTTGGCAGCATTGCTATCTGGCATCAAGGACCGGCAGCTGGATAACTACTTCCAGGTGGAGGAAAACGCCACGAAACAAACAAAAGCTCAGATTCTAGAAATCATCAAGGATGAGAACAAGGGCAACGACCCAAGTGATAAGCTGCGACTGTTTATCATCTGGTTCCTGAGCACAGAGCAGGAGGTTGCGCGAGCAGATTTCGAGTCATTTGAGAAGGCACTGGAAGCAGCTGGTGCAGATGTCTCATCGCTGCCCTACATTCGACAGTGAGCTTCACATGGATCAAAAAAAAAGCGCATGTATTGTTTCTTTTGCTAACATGTCTCAGGGTGCGCGCTACCACGAAGATGACGCAGCTGACTACCATCAACAACAACTCGAACCAACAAGCTGCCTCTTCCGACTTGTTTGGGCGATTTTCATCCATCTCCTCCCGTTTGACAGACCGCCTCAAGGAGACCGGTGTCCCATCTGGCTTAACATCCAACTTTGATTCTCTAATTAGCGGAGTCAAGAACTTTTTGCCCGCAGATCGCGATCTTACAATCACCAAGATCGTCGAGTCCATCATGGAACCTTCTACGGCCTCATCCTCGGCAATTGCCAAGACAGAAAATTACCTGTACTTTGATCCGCGCTCCGCCAACGCACGAGGCACTATGCCACCGCCCAGTGCTATCCGGTCAGGAGGCGCAGGCAGCGCGCCGGGTGGTTTACCAGGGTCTCAGAGCGGCCAAGCAGCCAGCTTCGGGCAGCGACGGCAGGGCTTTAGTGAAGCTGTGGTATTCACAGTTGGCGGCGGCAGTATGGAGGAGTATGGTAATTTGCACGAGTGGGTTAGCAGAACAAGTGGCGACCGCGCACGCAAGCGAGTGGTTTATGGCAGCACGGAGATGATTAACGCTGGGCAATTCATCAAGGAGGAGTTGGAGAGGCTTGGAAAAGAGGTCTCGTCGTAATTGGCCAGAGAATACTGAGGGAGAATAAGGCCATGATTTGATGACGTCGTAGTGAAGTGGACAACTCAGTGTATGGGAGAAAAAATAGGGCGGTAGTTTGCTTTGTAGCGGTGATAAAAAGGCCGCAAGGGTCGGTTTATACATAATACTGGATGAAGAATAGAAGAACTTACAAAAGGAAAATGAAGGAGGCTCAAAGCAAATATACCATTGCTGCTATTTCTAAGTAAAGCTCATGTTGTTTCTATCGCTTCATGCTGTCGCTATCTACCCTGTATCTTTGCGAGAGGGCTGCTGCACGGATATATTGAAATAGAGAAATCGTGTAGAGGTGCGAGTAGACAGTAAATCAACCAATAAATTACATGACGCGTTCAACTCTTGACAATGATAATGATTGTGATTACAGAACGACGCTCATTCTTGCTGGTGTCCAATCCCATGGGAGGCTCCAGACAGCAGCCTTCAGGGCTTGCGCCGGCCCCTTAGCAAACCACCGGCCGCCCTGCGACGCTCGCCGGAGCTGCAGCCCGCAGCGCCAACCTCGAACGCGCGAAAAAACTCGACCGAATGCGGCTCGTGAACAGGAATCGCGCATCGCCCCTTTGCCTTTTCCCAACTTGCATCAGCCTCCTTTGAATCTCTCTCCCGCTTTAATCTTCTCAATCCCTCGTTAGCACCCGCTTTTTTCTTTCTTCTCTCCTTCTACACTTTAATGCGTTGACGACCACCTTCTCTTTATTCTCTCTGCCTCCATCCTTCTATTGCCGTCATCGCCAACACGCTCGCCGAATTTCGTGGCTTGATCTAAGCAAACTTCAACTGGCCACCTCTCTTCTTCTTTCTCTCTTTCGCCTTAAACCCTGCGCGACGCCCTGCTCCAATCCCACGTCGGAATCGCGCATTCCGCCACCGCAATCACGATAGCTTCATCAACTCTGCCAATCCACCCCCATCCGGCCGCCGCGATGGCTGACTCCCCAGCCAAGGCCGACGGCGGCAGCGAGCGGAGGCCCGCGGGCTACAAGTCGTGGAAGAAGAAGTACCGCAAGATGCGTATCGTGTTTGACCAGAAGATGCACGAGTGCGAGGAGCTACACAAACAAGAGGCCAAGGCCGCGTCCACGGTAAAGCGCCTGGCCATAGAGAACGAGTATGTCTTCGGCCAGACTTTGCCTTCATTTCCCCATCTCAATGCGCTATATAGTGAGCCACGGAACTAACCGAGCCATTCTTCTCTGCAGCCGACTACTAGATCTCCTCGTCGAGGTCAACAACTCTCCACAGATCCCTCCAGAGCGACGGATAGACCTCTCCCTCGAGCCACCCTCTAATGGGAGCGCCCCCTGCCTGCCGATAGACCGCGAACGCCAGTCACACAAGAACGAAGCCATGAAGAAGCTCAACAAGCTGCTCGACATGCCCCATCCGACCTACGGCTCTGCCAAGGAGTCAAACTCGGCGTTCCTCGCCGATCTGAGCACTCTCGATGGCGAGTCCCACCCCGCACACTTCCTCTCCGCCGACGACATCGACGACTATATCTATTTAATAGACACCGGCATCGACCCAGACTCGGCTTTGCCCACGATGGCGCCGCTCGCCCACCCAGCCGCCAACGCCCCTTCAAACCCGCAAGCCAAGAATCCCACTAGCGTCACGAACTGGCTACGGAAGCACGCCCCAAAGATCTTCCTCCAAGACGGAGAGACGCACGGTGATGCCGACGACGAAGCGGGCGTCGGTACAGGGCCCGGCAGCGGCCACTCCAGCGCGCGAAAGCCACGCGGCAGCGCAAAGGGCGAGCGTGGCGGCGGCAAAGCCAGCGGCGGCAAGAGTAAGAAGACGGGCGCGGCATCGCGGATCAGCGCGGCCGAGCGTGGAGACGCAGATGCCAGCATGGATGACGACGGCGAGTTTGCGGCGACACCCGTGACGGCGCGCAGCAAGCGGAAGAGGGACGACGATGCCGGCTACAAGCCTAGGGGGTCTTCGAGCCGGCCGACCAAGAAGAAGCGGAAGAGCGACGTCGAAGCCACGCCTACGGTGCGCAAGTCTAAGAAGGAGGCGGTCCACAAGGACGATTAAAGATGTTGGAGGACCCGTTTAACATATTGTGTGACTGTTACGTGTTTACTAGGATGCATGTCCAAGGACAAGCTTCTGGATCATGACATGTTAATCTCTCTCTCTTTCTGCCTTGACAACGGCGCATTCGAAAGAAGAAGAGACATGGAAGAAAATGACAAGGCTTCATTTATTTGATGAATACGGACAGGAGGGGAAAGGAAAAAAGCTCCTTTGCAATTTTGAGGAGAATCTCTCAGGGATGGGGGAGGGGTGTATTTGTACCAGAATACCAAGAAACTTTTTTTCTCGGGGGTTTCTATTGCATGTTTCTTGTTGTCTAATCGGTCTCATTTTCTTCTTTTTTATCTTTTCAATTTTTTTACTTTTTTTTTTGAGAATTTCCATGCGTGTTGGTAATAATAGATGTACTCTAGCAGACAAAGGGAGAGAAAAAAAAAAGAAGAAAAAAAGACGTCAACCGGGACAGTGAATAAACGATGATGAATCACTGGTAGTTGTTTTACTTGGTACCTTTATTTCCATTTTCTAGACGGCTCAAGTCTAAAAGTTCTATATATGTACATGACGTCTCTACCTATATAGAAAAGAATAACTTTCAACTTCGATGGTACATGCGATATCAATACAGTGCGTTCCCCGCCAATCTCAGTTTATACATTCTCCCTCCCATCTTTTTACTGACTTTTTTCCCTTTCTTTTTCTTTTCTTGGGGTGATTATTCGTCCATCAGGCTCTCTCATTTAAAAAAAGTGAGTCTACAACTTCTCCTTCTGCGAAGCCTTCAGCCTTCTCTCAACAGCATCCAGGTACTCATTCGTAGTGACATAGTCCTCGCGGCCCGTCTTGCCGCACGCCAGGGCCAAATCCTTGGTCATGATGCCGTCGACGTCGACGGTGTCGACGCAGGCCTTCTCGAGGCTCTCGGCAAAGGCCACCAGCTCGGGGGTGTTGTCGAGCTTGCCGCGCTGGATCAGGCCGCGGGTCCAGGCGAAGATGGAGGCAATGGGGTTGGTGGAGGTCTCGCGGCCCTTTTGGTGCTCGCGGTAGTGGCGGGTGACGGTGCCGTGGGCGGCTTCGGACTCAAAGGTCTTGCCGTCGGGGGTGATGAGGACGGAGGTCATGAGGCCGAGGGAGCCGAAGCCCTGGGCGACAATGTCGGACTGGACGTCGCCGTCGTAGTCTGTGCAAGGAAGTCAGTTGTGTAATCGCGGGAGAGTGTGTGGGGAAAGGCTTACTCTTGAGAGCCATGATGTAGCCGCCGGAGCTCTTGATCATCTGAGCAACCATGTCGTCAATCAGACGGTGCTCGTACCAGATGCCCTTGGCCTCAAACTCGGCCTTGTACTGTGTGTCGTACAGCTCCTGGAAGATGTCCTTGAAGCGGCCGTCGTACTTTTTGAGGATGGTGTTCTTGGTGCTCATGTACAGGGGCAGCTTCTTGTCCAGCGCCAGCTTGAACGAGGCGTGCGCAAAGCCCGTGATGGACTCGTCCGTGTTGTACTGGGTCTGGGCAACGCCGCCGCCGTTCTTGAACTGGAAGACCTCAATCTCCTGGGGCTGGCCGCCGTCGGGGGTGAAGACCATGGACAGCTTGCCGGGGCCGGGGGCGACGAGGTCCTTTGCGCGGTACTGGTCGCCAAAGGCGTGGCGGCCGATGATGATGGGCTGCTTCCAGCCGGGCACGAGGCGGGGGATGCGGTCGATGACGATGGGCTCGCGGAAGACGGTGCCGCCGAGGGCGTTGCGGATGGTGCCGTTGGGCGAGAGCCACACTGGGACGAAGGTCAGCGTTGACGTCAAGGATATCTATTCGACTTGGACTCACTCTGCTTGAGGTTAAACTCCTTGACGCGGGCCTCGTCAGGGGTGATGGTGGCGCACTTGACGCCAACCGAGTACTTCTTGATGGCCTCGGCCGCATCGAGCGTGACCTGGTCATTGGTCTCGTCACGATACTCCAGCCCCAGGTCGTAGTACTTGAGGTCAATGTCGAGATACGGGAAGATGAAGCGGTCCTTGATGCTCTTCCAGATGATGCGCGTCATCTCATCGCCGTCCAGCTCCACGACGGGATTCTGGACCTTGATCTTCCTGGCAGTGGCCATGTTGCGGGCTGAGATTGCGGAAATGGAGAGAGTCTGGACGGCGCCAAACGAGGCTGGTCGGAGAGGCTGGAGAGGACGGAGGGTAGCGGCCCGGCGAAGGGATAGCGAGGAGAGGAGACGGGGAGCGGCGGCACTCATGATGGGCGAGCTTTTAATTCAAAGATTTCGGCAAACGCTTTGCTCAAGGGGGGGCAAAAGGCCAGACAAAAGGGCAACAAGAGAGGCCGGTTCGCGGTTCGAGAGGAGGGATTCCCGAGGTATCGCAGATGTTGGTAGCCGAATCGGCGGGACGATCCGTTTATATGACGAGGCCGCTAGTAGGAGGCTTCTAGCGGGCGTTCTCTTCGTTGTGGGCTTGAATGTAGTTTCTTTATCTTTTGCGACTGCGCCGAAACAAAAAAACGCAAGTTCACAGGCTGCTTGCTTTTCTCTTTTATTTGTTTCTCCAGGTGGCGACGCTGGCTGGCGCAACGGATATTTAGCCGATGCGATGCGCTGAGATGCGATTGCGACAAGGTACGGTACTGAGGTAACTCAGAAAAGAAGGTGGGGTGCAGCAGCGCTGGAATCGGAGAACGCGCGGGGAGCCGAACGGAGATCGACTGAGGGGAATTGACTTTTTGGGGCTGCGTGGGATTTTTAATATCAATGACATGAGGCAAGATTGGAGTATATTCGACATACCTTTCAGCACAAAAAAAGTCATCAGCGGACGGGAAGAAAAGAGAGGAAAGGAAGAAGTGACAGTCGTTGCTATATAAATTAGTAGCAGCTCGATATCGTTATCAATCGCCGACAAACGGAGCCTGGACCCATTCGTCAATCCCATACTAACAGCAGTTGAATGACTACCAGATATACTGATTAATGACGCCGCACGTCGCATCCAACACGGCAAAATTGGGAAAATCAAAATGAGTGGTTTTTCTCGTTTTTCTTTTCCTTGTCTTCCTGATTGCCTTGTTTTGGGCGTTAAGCCGAGCCAATGGTATACACCAGCAGCTCTTTTTCTACAGACATGATGGCGCGTGCTCTTCCGTCAAGGCGGGGTTCCACTGCCCAGGGTCCGGGAATTAGTAACTTTGACAGCATTTTATTACCAGAGTCAATCTCTATTTCTCTGCCTCTCTCTTTTTTCGTTTCGTTTCGTAGCTCTAAATCGAGGCCGATGTAGGAGCAGCCGGCTCAGTCACTGCTATTATGTATGTACCTGACTTGTGCCAAGATAAGATAGACTCTGACGTAGGTTTCCCAATGCATGCTCTTGTCTAAAGTGCGAAGCACCTGTCCATGTCAACTTGTAAGCCACCATCTCCAACTTTTTTTTCGCTGCCACCACCACACACACTTTCACATCCCTTTACCCGAGCTCAGCCGCGCGAACTAGAAAGAGAGAAGAGAAAGAATCTTAACCAGCTGCTACAACCACACAAAACTCCGTGCGGGGGTTGGTTTCACCTGAGCCCCAAAATGAGGAGAAGCCGGCCACGAGCGTCTTTTGGAGATGCAGCCGTGCAACCACACCAGACAATTATGCTGCCAATACCACAACTACTCAAATTCTCAATGCAAGGGGTAAAAAAAAAAGAAAAAAAAATAGAGTACATCATTGCACATCACAACGCCGTTGTAGGATCAATCTAGCTGAGACTCTTCTCCGCCCCTCGTGACGATGCACAGCTGCACGCCCATTTACACGCGTGCCTCGGCTGAACCTCTCCAACACCATCATCATATCACTGTCTTCACTCAGGATACACCATCTTCCGCGTCACTCCCCCATCCACCACCATCTCAACCCCCGTCACGCCCTCGCTCTCCACCAGGTAGACCACCGCCCTCGCAACATCCTCCACCCTCCCAACCCTCCCCGTGAGCTGCCACCGCATGTCCGCCTCGCCCAGCCCGTCCTCCCATCTAGTCCCCTTGTCATCCGCATCCTTACACTCGTCCCCAACGTGAATCCAGCCCGGCAGCACGCTGCTCACGCGCACGCCGTCCCTCGCCAGCGACACCGCCATGCTCTGCGCCATGCCCAGCAATCCGGCCTTGGTCGTCGAGTAGGCCTCGTTGTCCGGCTCGCTCATGACGGCCCGCGTCGACGAGACGTGCACCACGCAGCCCCGTGCCGCGCGCAGCATCCCCAGACACGCCTGCGTCATCAGCATCGGCGCCGTGAGGTTCGTCTCGATGCTCCGGTTCCATTCGTCCAGCGTCATCGCCGCCAGGCTCGTGCCGCCCACGCCGCCCGTGTAGGCCGCGTTGTTGACCAGGCAGTCCAGCCGGCTCGCAAACAGCTTGTCGGCCTGCTCGACCGCGGCCGAGATCTGGTGCGGCTGGCGCAGGTCGCACAGCGCCGTGTCAAAGTCCTTCCCCGCTGGTGTGATTTTGCGAGTAGCCCGGCGGTGTGGTCCAGCTCGCTCTTGTTGCTGTCCAGCAGAAACACGCGGTGGCCGGTTTGGAGGAGAATCCGGGACAGGCCCCGGCCGATGCCCCGCCCGGCTCCGGTGATGAGGAACGTCTTTTGAGCCGGCGCCATGATTGGGAGATGGAGGGAAAAGGACCTGCAAAGGTAAGCAGGTAAGCAGGGTCGAAGAATTGGAAGAGGAATTGAAGCTTCTAGGTTCCCTTTTTAGCCTGACCCCACGCTTATACAGCCCCGATGGGAAAATCTCCATTGTACGTCGTATGATGTCACTTTCATGATATCGAAGCATGTCGCAACACATGCGCCCTGTAAATCAATTGCCCGTCGATATATCGGTGCCGTCGCGGGAATAATCTCATTGATTCCGTCTATTCCCGTACACATGGCATGACTTGCTCAAATATCAAATATATCTCCAATCCCCTGCCCTCCGCCTCTGCGCACGTCCACAATATCCAGCCTCCATCCCTCCCAGTGCTTCAACGACCGTTTAATCTCCTTGATCCTCTCAATCCGCCTCTTCGCCTCCTCTTCGTGTGCCTTTCTGAATGCCTCCTCGTCAAATTCCATGTCGTCATCCGCCAACAGCTCGTCGTCTCCACCCCCAGCCAGTGCATTCAGCCCGTGCGCGATGAAATCGCCAATACCGCCGGTCGATCCCTTCTTGTGTGCAGGAGGGTGGTTGTTACCGGAGAGGTCGACGTCGTCGAATCCGGGACTAGTGGCCTCCATTTCGCGGCGTCTCTCGATCCAGGCGCCGCTGCGAAGCTCATGAACCTCTGCCTCGAGGCTGCGGATCTTCTTCTCCAGCTTGAGTCTTCCTTCGTCTTCGAGCTCATCGACGCCCTCGTCATCAAGACCACCTCCTCCCTCTGCGGATTTGCGGCTTCGAAGCTTGGCGTTTTCGTTTTCTAGATTCTCCACCTTGGATCGCAGCTCCTGGGCCTCGCTTTCTGCCTTCTCCTTCTCTTTCCTTAGCGCTTGTGACCGAGCGTCTTGCTCTTTGTGCAGCGTCGTCAATGTTGCAACCTTCTTTTCGAGTGCTTCCGTCTTCTTCTCTAGCTCTTCCTTGGCTCTCTTGACCTCGTCCAGATCGTGTTCCAACGTCTTCACCTTGGTCTCTGCGCTAGTTCGCTCGCTGCCTTCACGAACGGCCTTTTCTGTCGTGCGCTCTAGATTCTTTTTCAAATCTTGCAGTTCGCGCTGAGCTTTGCCCGCCGCAGCTTCGGCCCGAGCAACCTTGTCCTCGAGGGCAGTGATTTGTTCCTTTTCCGAGGATGCACCGCTCTCCTGGCGTTCAACACGAGCTTTTAGCTTTGAAATCTCAATCTCCATAGACTCGATCGTGGCTGATTTGGCGTTCAATTCGGCTTGTAATGACGGCGGCGATGCTGTTATTGACACTGATTGGCGATGACCGTGGCCTATATTTCGTGATACTTGCTGCTGCAGCTGAGAGTTTTGGCGCTGTAGAGACGCAATTTCCTCCTTCTACAGCGCTGTTAGTAAGTAGCCCTGAAAATGTCTAGGCCGACGAGAGGATTCTGTTGACCCGCGGTTATACATACCAACTTCTCTGTTTGGCTGTCCTTGCCGTCCTTGCTATCGGACTCGCGTAGATCAGCCAGCTCCTCCTCCGCCTTCTTCCATCTCTTCTCCGAGTCGGCAGCCTCCTTGGTGACACGCTTATTTTCCTTTTCTAGCTCTTCTATCCTTGCAACGTGCTTTCGGTAGATGTCGGGTGCCGTATCGCCTTCCGGGCTAAAGGGCCCGGGTGACATTGGCCCCGGGCTTGCAAGCGAGCCGGCGCGGAAAGAGGTTGATCTAAGCTTCGATTGCTGTGCTAGCGATGGTGTTTCGGACGGTGACGACTCACTGGCCTTTTCCTCTGACCTGTCTTCTGCTTCGTCGTCTTGTCTGTCTTCTTGCTGGCCTTCAGGCTCGCCCTCAGCCTTGTTCTCAGCCTTGCCCTCTTCGACAGCCGTGTCGTCTGCATCCTGGCTCGGCGGGGGTTGGTCTGCGGTGTCTTGGGTGTCTGCGGTGTCTTGGACAACTTCGGGCGCGGGCGCTTCTACTTCCTCTTTGGGCTCTGGCTTTGAGCCAGAAGCCGCCTCCAGTTTCTTCTTCTTCAATTGCTCGACCTGGAAGCGTCCTGTTAGCCACATGCACATGCACCTTGATGGGGCAGCGTGGCCGAGCATCCGCTGGGGCTTCTCACGCGCTTCTTTGCGGCAGCAAGCTTCTGCTTCTTCTTTTCGTCTGCGTCTGGCATTTTCGGCTGATGGGCTATGAAGTAGAGACAGGGCTGAGGTTATTGGTGTTGAACTGAAGAGAGGTGTAGCTGCTCCCTTGGCTGGTGCACCTTCGTCATAGGTGGCCACTGGAGCTTTCACAGTGTTGGGTATGCGCACTGTGAAGCCGCATACTGTAGCCCACTAGCATCAACGCTGAGCTGAGCGTACAGTACTATTCAAACGAGAGTATCATATACAGGCGAATAAATCAAAATAATAGAAATTCTCAACCAAATCAAACAATCAAGTAGATGGTGGCGTATCTGTGCTCCAGCAAATGAAAATTATGATTATTGAAATCAATGCATTCCCACCGGTCATGTTTCCCCTGCATCCATGGGCGGAGGCTGAATCAAACAGTCATATACCCAGCCGCTGCTCACCACATATTCTGCAGAGTGATTTCACTTCTGTATGCCAAAAGACTCGGAAAAGCATTTGCCAATATCAGAATCGGTAGAAGCCAGAAATGTCTTCTCTTGGGCCGGTATTTGTCCGATATTTGCCTGCTCTTGCCGCTGCCTTTCAGTGGGCGCCAGTGATGCGAGACCTGCGGCAGGTGCCTCCTGCATTGTGCCTGTCCGCTACAAGCATCTCGCTTGATTTTCCTTGCTCTTGGACTGCACATCGAAATCTCTGCCTCGCAATTCTCTGATCTCGCCACCTCATTCTGTCATACCGCTGCATCCTCCCATCATCTTCTCCCTTCCTCATCTCCATCTCCAACGTCGACGGTGTCTTCTTCCACTTTTCTCTTGCGGAATTCCACAGGCCCTGATTCCCTATTTTCTCGCAAAGGATTGCCATCATGAACTGGGTGGGAGACAACCTCGCTCGGAATCGTCGAGGCAAGGGCCGGAAAGAGGACTTGGCAAACCAAGAGCGATATTTCGCAAAGGCCCGCTCCTGGCAGCGTGAGCAAGCAAAAACCAACCCTGTGGTGCTATCCGCCGCCAATTTTATTCCCAACTATCTCGCCGCTTCGAACGCAACTGCAAGCGTGGCCAGATCAAGCTCTCCCCCTTCGCTACCAGTGCCATTAGACACTTCCGGAAATCCAAACCCTCCGGCTAACTTGGCCAATCCAGCGCGAAACATGCAAGACGATGCTGCTCAACGGCCGCCACGCGTTGTGCCACTGAGCCAGACGAGCCGGTCAGCCGTGTTCAATAATCAGTCGACAAAAGACCATCTGGTAGACACCTCTGGCCCAGAGGCCGACCAGCGGAGACTTCTGAAAGAAGACGATTTCATGCAAAGTAAACTGCCCAAACCTTCAATGGTAAAGCCCACGCAGAAAAGAGGCCATTCATCCGCTGCTAGACAAGTTGTTGGGCAGCAGCAGCAGCGGCAGTCCGCAAATCCCACTAGCCATCGCGAAATCCAGCCAAACGTTGGTGGCCAGAGAGGTAATAGGAAGAGGAGACTGAGCCAGATCACATCTCCGCCTGTTGATACAACAATCAGGATACGAGTTGGGAGTAAAAGTTATCAATGGAGCGAAGCAGGACATTCCATCCGAGACCCTACGTATAATAGCTCGTCACCAAGCCCAAGTGCAGATGAGTCTCGGTGCATCGCAAACACTACGGGCATTACTTCATACGTCATGGACGAGTCTTTTACAGGGCTCTCGTCATCTACCATCAGTCCATCATCATGGTTTTCTCCTGGAAACAGTCGGCCTGCATATCGCCGCAAGTTCTCCGATCCGATCAGGCACCTTGATAGGCCAGGATCGGCGAAATCTCTCTGCCCGATGACAGCTTATACCGACGCGCTACCACTGCAAGCAAGACCGCCAGCGATGAGCGCGACTAGTTCCATTAGCAGCATGGCCGTAGAGGTTGGCAATGACCAAGAACCTCCAAGAATTGGCATCGACCAAGAAAATGTTTGGAGGGCGTGGCTGAACCAAGACATACCCGAGTTCCAGGTGCTCAAAAGACAACAGGATATAACTGCCGATATTGGCAGACCTCGTCCAACACCCGTGCCTCAGGGAGTGGCAATTGCTACGCTGCCCATCCAGCCATCCAAGCTGACTGCGAAAGCGCCCTCCAAGAACCTAGTGTGAAGTTGAAAAGACGGTTTGGCGGCTGGCCGTGAATAATTTGCGTGTCCATGCCCTTTCGAAGCATATAGCCGAACTGGGGTGACGAGAGCGAAGCAGCTGTTACAGTACAGCAAAGGACCAGGCCCCACATCAAGTCGAGAAAACACAACTGCCGAAATTTTAGTGCAGTCAGAAGCTGCAAAAGCACCAGGACGGATGCATTCGGATGGCCAACGAGTGGGGGTCACGGGATTGCGCCGCCATTTCCACTTGCAAGGGTAGAGCTTGATGAAAATCCCCAGCCAGCGGATTCTTGATGGGAAAATTTCCTGCCCTTTGGATGGGGACATGTTGTGAGGTCCAAGCCATGCTGGAGATGTGGGATGAAGTCGTGCCGTAGCTTGGCGGATACAGAACTCAGACCAAGGCGGCAGCTTGCGACTCCACCAGCCAGCCGGTTCCGAATGGCTCGGTGGAGCTCGTGTGGGATACGCAAGCCACGGCCACGTGCCGACGATGGCCAAAGCCCGGCGGGATGGCCATCGGGGGGTCATGTTCCGCGCTTGTCTGGCCGAACAAAGCGCCGTGGCTGGATGCTGAACTTGAGATTGGCATGAGGATGGCAATAAGCTATCCGGCGGTGCAGCCAAGGGTCCTGGCCAAGTCAGGGAAAGCGAGGGGAGGAGCCTTGGCTCACAGAACATGTCGCCGCCCGATTCGTCGGATTAACCAGCCGTATATTCGTATAAGGATTCCCAACCGCCAATCTGATTCGCCGGACCGTCGAGCTGTCTACTTGGGCAGTGATGATGCCATCACCTGCCGTCATTGAATGCTGCAAGTCGCCATGGATGGGTGTATAGGCACTCATGCTTGTACTGTAACATTCGCCATTGCAGAATTCAGAATGGAGACCGAGCAGAGAAAAAGGTACAGGTCAAGAGGTCCGATTGCCGCTGATGATGCCGTTGGCGATCCGACGGGAAACATGCGAGATGATTAGCTCAGGGCAAAGCTAAGACAGAAGGAGGATCGAAAGAATGACTTGTCTTAAAAACGTGCCTTGAGCAAGCAGCATCAGCATCGGGAAAGCATACAAATCGATGCCGAGGGCAAGCTGCTGCCGCCGCTATACGGATGCATGGCTCGTACGTCAGCTGCATGCATAGGCATAGGGATACACTTAGTGCACCCAAAGCTACCCCCATTCTCCAAAATTCTCCAAAGACAGATAGTCGCCACCTGCCTTGTCCCAGTGCAGGAAGACAACAACGAAGCACTACTGCTGCACTCAGAACCCTAGAGAGGGGGAACTTTGCCGACCTATCCAGTGTCTGTCTCGAGCAATCCGGCTTCAGCTCACCTCCAACTGGCTTGGGATGCCTGCTGCGTGCGTGCAAGCCAAGAGCTGCTACTGTGCGTACCTAACAGGTTGGCCAACCGGCCGCGATGGAACAGCAATTACTATCCAAAGTTTAAACAAGCCAATCTCGCAGGTCTAGCTAGCTCCTTCGGCCTCGTGTTTTGGCCATGGCGTACGGAGCCACGGGCCATGAAGCTGTGTGCTGGTGCAAAGTTAGTTTCGACGGTGGCGTTTGAAGAGTAGGTTAACGTGGGCTAATTGACAGGTTGAAACAAAGGTCAACTCATTGGAGGAGTAAACGACTTGTGTAGCAACGGAACGATGCGTAGGCATGATTGGCCAGAGACGCGGAGCATTGTCTACCTACTGTAGTAGGCAGTAATACAAGCACAGTCGTAAGTGACGACGAGACAACGAGACGAGAATCTCTATCTGTGATTCTGACAACTAGGTTTCGATAACACTTTACACAGGTGCTGAACACAGCTCCGCCCCGAGTTCCTTGGTACCGGACGTTGCTCCGACACTATCCCGTATAGCCGCCGCCGCCACGCCTAAGCCGCAGCGATACCCGTCTCATCAGCCCAGGAAAATGAATCGTACCCGAGTGTTTATTTGGCCCACCGCATTGGTGTGATATGCGCTGGGCATCTTCAACGTTTAGTCTATCCTTGCTGAATAAGGCAAATCCAAATATAAGAAAATTGCCAAAACAAGGAAACCCCCGACAGTGTAAAAAAAAAAAAAAAAACCAAGTTAAAATTTGAATACCGAGATAAAATCACGAATTCGCCGGAATGTAGCTTCCGTCTCATCCCAAACGCCCACCTGAAGACTATGCCTTTTTCTGGCCCTCGATACATAACTGCCGAGAATACCTGTGCCTTGTTCCTCTAAACCAATTTTCCCAAAACGTGTTAAACGCCATGTACTTTTTTTTCGCTGGGGCCCCTTTTTACCACCCGCCGTATTAACCTATTCTATAACAAAAGAGATTTAAACCACCCCCTCGTCAGGCATTCCCATTGGTTCAAAGAGACGCAATAAGGCAAAAATTGCGCCACGAAATAACGGCTTTTTTTTGGTGTGTGTGTGCATGTAGGTATTTTTGCCCTTTTTTTTTTTCATTCATTCTCTTAATTCCTGCTTGCTTGTTGGTTCCTAGTTGCCGAGATTGCCAGGCGAGTCCCAGCTGTGCCTTGCAAGATTCTTTCCGTGCCAATACCGAATGTAACTGTAATGTATTATCCCTGTTTCACTTTTTTTCTCTCTGATAAACAGTTGTCTTGCTTTTTTCTCAGGGCTGACCGTTTTTAGTACTTCGTAAAAAGAAACCCCCCCGCTTTTTCCATTTTGGCCATTCTTTGTATAAACCAATAAGCAAGAAAAAAATCCAAAAATGCTCCAGCACTATAAGAGGTAGGCAGCTAACAACTGAAGAAGGAAAGAAAAAAAGAGGTACCAAAAAGGGGAATAATATATCAAGTGAATCAAACAAAACAAGAAATGGTCAGCAAGCAAGGGCAGGCGCCTTCTCAGCCATTCAGCCACCAACCACGCGTTTTGGCAGCTGAACAAGAAGCGAAATAATGCCGTGAGACAACAACACCTAAAGACCCGGAGACACTTCAATGCAGCATTAGCTGTAGGTAGCTAGTAGCAATAGCGACATGTAGTTACTCCTGCTACTAGTACGGATAGGAATAGCAACAGCATGTATTCCGAACAGGCGAATCAGAGGCTCTGCAGCAAACTGTACGGTAGCTACTCCGCACCAGACAGACAAACGGAAACGGTGCGGAGTCTATTGTGGATAGTAACGGTACTGTAGTAGGTAGGTGCTTGCAGGTAGTATCAAGAGATTTTGAGATTTTGACAGCTTGTAGAGTAGTAATATAGGTCTGTCTGTCTGTATTTTTGCTGCTAGGTACTGCCTAGGTGGTATCAAGATTCTTGTATATACTCCGTAGTAAAATGTAACCCATGGGATTCTTTGCCTGCATGTAAAAAAGACAAAACAATCCCTCCCCAGGCTTATGCTAAGACAAAAGAAAGAATAAAAAGTCACGGATAAAAACAACAAAAGCCCTTTTTCGTAAGATTCATTCGGAAGTATAGCCGCTCTAATGGTATGTCGGCAGATGTAAGTCGAAACTTTGACGGATCCAGCGCCAAAGCTGTTTGGTTAGCTTGCGCAGGACCCCATGGCACAGTACAGGATATGTAGTTCAATGAACGAGAGAGAGAGGGGTGCGGCCGGCGCGGGTTTAGTCATAAAGGGGGGTGGAGGGGGCGTAGATGACTGTGTAGTACGTGTACGAGAGTATTGGTTGGTGATAAAGCTGTCTCGCGGGTGCGAATTTGGGGGCTGGTCGCCGAGCTCCTCCAGTGTTGCTTTCTGGCTACTCTCGCCGGCGAATCTCCTTCCGCTTCGCTTGCAAGGATGTCTTGCAAGTAGGGCATTCGTAGCCATGGCGGCTGATGTAGATTCGCTTCAGGCACTTGGTGCAGCGCCACCAGGTGATGGAGGCATTGCGGCCTTCGAACCAGTCCTCCTTGGCCGCCACGCCGCGCTTCTCAATGTCCTCTTTGTGAAAGTCTCTCAGGTGGTCGCGAAAGTGGTCGCGGCGATGAAAGGGATCGCGCCGCCGGCCGCAGCGGGCGTAATCGCAGTGATACGCTTCCTTCTGGGAGGCCGGCGCATGCTTGTGCTTGTAGTGGCGGTCGAGATCGGCGCGACGCTTAAAAGGTTTCGCATCGCAGCCGGGATGTAAGCAACACACTGGATAGTCGCGGCCATTGGAGGCAAACCTACGCTCAAAATGGTTAATCGTAAGGTGCGATTGGCGGTTGGGCGGCACACGAAGCAACTTACGTTAGTGAGTCGGTTGGTGAAGCCACTTCTTGGCTAGCCGTGGCATCTGGGCTGCTATAGGCCGACGTTGCAGGCGTGCCGCTGCTTGCATATGACGGGAAGCAAGATAAGCTGGGGGCCGGCGAGGTCTGCTGTGAGAAGAACGAGTCCGTAGACACTGGCGATGCGGGGGAGCTCGCCTCCGAGCAGCCCTCTGAGCCTCCGTACGATGACAGCGGCTGTGAGTGTGAATCGCAGATTTCAGAGCCATCTGCCATGGGGCTGTAGTCGTTTACGCCGTATGAAAACCAGTCGCTGTATGGCAGGTTCTCTTCGCACAGAGGAGCCGCTCCATAGATCTGACACTCATCATACAGCTGAGCTTCGCTGAAGAGCTGGTATAAGCTGGATTGCATCTCCTCGCTCATGGTGTTTGCGTAGGGGGAAGTCATTCCCTGAAGCTCTTCTGAGATAAACAATTGCTCACTGAAGTCGAGCAAAACCGAATATATATGTATATATATATAATTGGTATAGGCGTGGTAGTCGTAGGTATGCGCTTTGCTCAGTTTGCCAATTGGATCAAAGTTGGTCAACCAGCGTCGCCTTGTATGTAGAGGAAAGAGAATAGAGAGGAAGAAGACGATTGTGGTGATCAAGGGAGTGGGATGGAGTGGTATAAGAAAGATGCTTCAAGACAACAGAGCGTCAAGCCGAGGGTAATCGAAAGCTTATGAGTCCACGGCTCCAAGGGACGATACATGCCCAAGTATATATGCATGGCTTGTCAATCCCAGGCATGACAGGGGGGGAGGGTTGTGTTTATTTGCACCCAGTACTAGAGCAACAGATAACGAACCGTCTCTGGAGCCTGCATGTACTCTCGTACAGTACTTGTCCGGCGCTGTAGATACACCACCCCATCGTTATGGTATGGCCCGGGCTTCTAGAAGAGATGTTAGATTTAGCGCGGATAGGATCCGGCAGGGCGGAAATGCAATGGTGGAGACTCTTCAGAAGTGCTCTGAGGGTGACGTAGAACTGGACGCTAAGCGTTATGCAGCATAAACCCTATGCAGAGGGGCGTCACGGTGGTGAGGGCATCGTATCGTAGACATGCCAGTTTCGGAGGCACTACTGCCTCCCGTGGCCCAGAGCCGTAGACGGGTAGAGACCGCGGCATGGCAGCGTGCGGACTGGCCAGAGGCCTGTGGAGAGACTTGGGGGCCCTCATCTCATCAGCATGGGCTTCTGGTCTCTCTGTTGCTTTCTTCCTTGGTTGTTCCGTGGCCGTTGTTGCTTGCCTCTTGACTACATACAGTATGCCTGTTTCGGAGCCGTCGACTGAATTGGCCAATCGAGGTTGAGGAACGCGAGCAGAACCTAGCGTTGCCGAATCTGCCGAAACCGACAACTTGCGATGACCACAGCGCATCTCGATTGTTCGTGACCTTTAGCGCCCGAGTCTTCATGTATACCTCGCGCTCCACCGGCTGAACAACAGGATGCTGAATTGTAAGATGCCCATGGCATCTGGTCGGGGAAGATTTTTTGATATTGATTTAAGTGAGTGGGGGATTTTCGGGGCCCCTCACGCAAAGAATTGCCCTGCCAAGGGACTTGATACAGGCCTTTCCGAGCACTACTACGAAGTAGTCATGGTAAGTACAAGCTTTGGGTCCGGGTTCGCATAAAAGGGCCACTCACTAGCAAGAGGTAAATGATATGGAAACATGTGGCTGCCAGGTTCAGCCGCACAAGCTGTCAAAGGAAAATTTGCTGGAGCTAGGCAACTAGTATCGCGGATGACACTCTTTTGAGAAGGCATCCCGTCCACGAGGCTTTGGTTGACCCGATGGCCGAGATTTTGGTTGAAGATGATGCCACCACCAGGACTTAGAAAGAAACGTCGTCGGCTGGCGGTGGCTTCCTGTCACCACATGCCCTGCCACCGAGTCTCGGGCTTTGGGTGCCACATTCTTCTGTATATCGTCCATCTCTCAACATCAACATCAGCATCGATATCGATATCGATATCAAAACCAGGGCCTCTTTCAGGCCCTATACTTTTGGTGATGAGTGGTGAGACAGAGCCCGTACAGCCCGTAGTTACAGCATCAGGCAGCCTGTTGCAAGGCCGGCACAGGTGCTGTAGACACCGCCCAACAGATCAGTTGCCCGTCCTAGAGCACCGGCTGCTATCTGCCGAGTCGGCCAGACTACCCCGAAGCCGGAAAAGCCCTGTTAAAGACAAGAAGCCGTTTTGGGTAGTAAGCGATCTCCTGGTAGGGATTAGCATCTTGGGTCCTCTTATGGTCCCCTTCCCCCACCTTACGTGCATAGGCGTCGGTGTAGTGCAAAGAATCCCATACCCCATATGCTATATCCCAGACGTCCAGCACGGGAGCCCAACTGCGAGCCTCAAGGTGTGTGTGTCCATATGTATGTCGGCAATAGATATCGCAGCCAATAGCGAACCGACAGCGAGCTAGTGACGCCTCTATTCCCGGAGAGGGAACGACCACGTAGGGTGCCAGTCCAGGTACTAGCAGCAACGGTGCCAATGGTCACAACAGACAAGTCGTCGTTTCAATCTCTCACAAAGCACCAAATAGCCTACACGGTTTGCCTTATTGGGACATCCAAAGGGTGTTGAGCCAATGGCTGTCCACGTACACGTAAGAGAAAAACTCAGACAAACCGAATCCCGGCCGGGCCATCCCCAAAACTCATAGTCCTGCCAACAGGTGGCTGGTGTGTGTGAAGCTCAACAGATGTGAGTATAATCAGCGCTGAGGACTCAAGCAACTCAACTGAATAGATTCAGCGAACCCGCTTAACACTATTTCGTTGAGCACTGATATCCTTCCTTTTCTCTTCTAGACTGCAGCCACGATCGAGATCACAACCTCTTTCTGGCCGCAGAGGTCTGGTCTGTATTCGTGTAAGCGTACCTGGTCGGGCGTCCTCAGAGTGAGTGATCTAGTGCGTGCTCCGTTTGGCTGGATTCTCTCGTCCTGCGCCCCATATAGCCAGCCCATGCTGGGGCCTACCTGAATCCCTCTAGTGATAACCCAGAAAGATGTGCTGGGTTATGCAAAGGAATAGACGGACAAACGAGCCATGAGCCTCTGATCCACTTGCGGTTTTGCAACGTAGTGTGCGGGCATTCACGAGTATCAAAGCACCGCACGGCACTGATAGAGCGGCAATATGCGGCTTCAGATGATCGTCGACCAGGACCGACCTTGGTCCCCGTCGCATGTGCTGAGACCTAGCAGATCGCCATGCAGAGTGCTGTGATACGGGGCCTGGCTATCTCTCCTAGTTCGCTCCGAAACAGCCCGGGGGAAGATTAGCCGCCATTGGTGATGATGGGGGCCTGGGCGCGGCGCAACCATCGCATGTGCGTGTTGGATGTAGCAGAGCAGTCATATGCACCTAGCCTCATTGCATCAGCATCTTATCAGCAGCCAGCGATGGGGGATCATGCACCCTCCTCGTACTGGCGACACTTGCACGGGCAGAGCGTGCTGACGGGCTGTCCAACTCCACAAGCAACAGCGCCTCCCCTCTGCCCGTTTAGCCTTTCCTCCCGTCCATGGGCATCCAGTGCTGCTGCCAGTCCAAAGCCGGTGCGGCCATCCTTGTCCAGAATCGGTTGAGAAAGCAGAACCAGGGCCCTCGATAGTGTGCTGATAGCGATATGCCATCTCAGGGCGGAAGAACAATAGCCAGGCGCCGCCGGAAGAACTAGCCACGATGCGAGTGATACGGCAACAGCTATTTTTCCACTCATCCCACCCGATGATGGGGCATCGTCGCAAACTTTGGCCTCTGGACCGCAATCTGTGCCAATAACATGGGCACGGAATGATGTCAAACAACCTTGGAAAGGTGGAAAAAAAAATCTTAGAGGCTTGGAACCATCTGACCAGAGGCGGTCAACAAAAACTGTAATAAACACACACGTAAAACACACCAAGAATAAGATCAACGCCCCGGTTGTTCTAGAAGCTCTCTAGCCTCCAAGCAAAAAAGGGTAAAGGGGAAAAAATAAGAAAAGAGAAGGAAAAATTTTTCATCATGGAATGGAAATAACAAGGGTAAGGGAGTAGTGGTAGTAATAGTCGGGGTGTTCTTGCCTTAACCGTCTGGTAGTCTTACGAGAAAACGTGGGAAGGAGAAGCTTCCGTGTCTTAGTCCTGCCTTAATCTCGGGCTAGAAGCGTCTCGATGACGGCAATTGCTTTTGCCAACTCATTGTGTATTGTCCAGCAGCCAATAGATCTCTTGGGAAGACACACTTGGGTAGGGGGGCCCTGATGGAGATTAATGTAATACCTCAATAAAAAAACAGAAACCAATGGATTAATCCTGCAGTAGTAAATTGAAAACAAAAGCAAGAAAAAAATAAAAATTCCCGCCTACACACTACACACATACTTCTAATAGGGCCGAAGGCACGATGACGTGTGGCGTCGTGGGTGCAAAGGACAAGAAGCCTTGGCTTGGATGGGCGAGACTAACCCCCTGGCCTGCATCCATGGACTGCTTCTAGAAGGCCCTTAAGCTCTATCATCTCTCGTCTGCCTTCAGGCTAAATGCAAGTCGTAGATTGGTAGTCTCCGGCTGAATGGACAGCCTGGGAAGACACACAAGAATGAGTCCCCAAAGTTGAAAGCACTACTGTACATGTACTGTATCATATCTCGCCCTGCATATGACCCCCAACTAGAGCCACCAATCCTTCAGGCATGGCCATCGTCATCTGCATCCAACGTTTCCCATCTCAGTAGATTTGTTGTTTCTTTGTTTGTCAAAACAACTTAGATCACTTCTCTCTCTCGTCACTCGTCTTCGTCCTCGTTGCCGTCCTCGCTGCCGTCCTCGCTGCCGTCCTCGCTGCCGCCCACCAAAGCCGCGTCCCGGCCAGGCTTCCACCTCATCCGGTCCCTCGCCACGGGCACGTCGCCAAAGACCTGGACCATGGTGATCCAGTGCATGCAGTGCTGCAGCAGGTCGTTGTCGCGCTCCATCTTGGCCTCGTACGCCTTGACCAGATCCTTCAGCACCCCCACCTCCTTATTGAGGTCCTTGATCTTCTGCTCCAGCTCTTCCATGAACTCGTACTGCGCGTCTTGCTCTTGGCGGAGCACGCCCAGTTCGCCAGTGGTGGTCCAGCCAATCCGGGTCCTGGTCTGGGTGCGCGTGAGGTGACTCTGCTCGTGACTAAAGAGCTGCGTAAAGGTGCTGGAAACCTTGTTGAAGACGCCGGACTGGAGGTTGACGTTGCTGGGGTCGGTGATGGAGGCATCCTTCTCATCCGCGCCCAGAGTAGGCTTTTGCTCTCCAGTGTCGGTAGACTCTTGCTTCTGCGGCCTCTCGTACCAAGACGGCCACTCCCCGTTGGCACTCATCTTTCCTTGCTTTTTGCACCCTTTTGTTGTTGTAAATGTCCTAGTCCTGGGTATATAAGCCAACGTGGAATCCTCTCGTGACGATGTTATAGTGACTTACTGTAAACTAGGATTTGACTGCTTGTAAAAGAGCCTTCAGAGTGTCTTGCATGTGTAGGTGTGTCTGGTTGGAAGTCTAGAGTAGACTTTGTGTTAGTTACCACAATATCAAACAAGCAGGCAGGCAGGCAGGCAGGCAAACGCATTACAAACACATTGCAAACGAAGTTCATTCACCACTCACCGCCCACTTGCTTTATCCAATCTCTCATAATCAACCACCGCTCTATCTTCTCACTGATTCACTGCCATGTCCACTTGGACAAACGGAATCTTGCAACTCCTCAGTTCCACAACACCTGCATGTCACATCCGTTTGTGCACTTAGGTACAATGCGTTTGTCCACGCATCTCAGCTCATCGTGCTTCTCGACGCCCGCAAGTTCCCACTCCTTCTAGCCTCCCACGCGCCAAGAATCGTCTCCAAAAGGTCTGCCTGCAAGAGACACAGAGATCTCACATTCTAGAGTCGGCCCATAGAATAAACATTACCCAAGCGAGTGAGATGATACTACTGCTAGCACCATTCAGATCTTCGTGTGTTAGATTGCCCCTCCCCTCATGCCCCGGCCGCAATATGTACCTGCATGCTAGTAGACAGGCATGGGGAGAACGGGACGTGTGTGCTGAGTCGGGTAAGACTGAGTTGCAGTGCAGTCCAAGTAAAGGTAAGGCGAGACAGCTTGACAGCGACGCGCCCCACAGAGATCGCGGCTGTTAGCAGAGTACAAGTTACTGTCTGTATACAACGGTGATGCACCCTCAACTCTCTCTCTCAAACAGTAAAAAGTACAAGTTAAGGGACCAGAGTACTCCAACCAATCCTCATTGCCTCGGTGAATCCTTCGACTGTCGAGTACCCGGCGAGTTCCCTGCTAACAACTGCGGTCTCTGTAGGGGTGTAGTTCAAAACGTAGGGCTGGATCTACACGCCTACCGCATAGGAGTGTTTGTACATAGAGCACAAAGACAGCAGTAGTACGTAGCAGCATGTACCATTACTGCCAAACGTCAGTACGACAGTACCTCCTCGCAGAGTCGCAGCGTCGCAGAGTGCGGAAGTTACCGGTGGTGGCCCCCCCGGATAATTCGCGAGTCATGGCTTGACATGATGTAGCATCCGCCACCTGCCCCCATGCAACCGCGCGCATTTGTGACAGTTGATTGTAAAAACTGCAAGTATGTTGACTCGAGAAAATTTGTGGGGAGAAATCTTATTTCCCTTGTTTTATGTGGAACGGATATTCCCGAGTGTTTCCATCGCGATCAACACCCTGCTCAATGACGTCCCCTTCAACCCAAACCTTGTTGTGATCGATTTAGGAAATCCGTTCGTGGTTTAGAGAGTTTGCTTGTTGCGCCTTTCCCGGTGGCAAATACTATGCTGTACATAGTTGAGCGGTTTGTGGAAAGTTACTTGTACCTACCTTTGTCTAATATGGAACGGACATAGCCGAATACCATTATTTCATCACTTATCAACATCCAGCTCCATGACGTCTCTTTAAATCAACCCTGTCGAATCAGACGAATGCATTACTGCAGCAACCCAAAAACAACGAAATGAATTGATAAGTACTGTCGTCTTGCTCAATGTATCTTTGTTTGCGGCAGTTTCCTTTTAGTTAAGCGGGCTGTGTGAAGTTGGTTGGCCTGCATGTTCCCTCTTGGCGCCAGATCCTAATAGAGGTCTGGTTTGTCCCTAAAGAGTTCAGCTGTAGGTTAGTTGCCAGCTTTTAATGACAACAAACGGGTTTACTCACTTAAGAGGTATGCACTTTGGCGAAGCTGTTTGGCCGTGTAAGTCCATCTATTGTGTCATTTCATCTAGCATGTCCACAACAACAGCAACAACACATTCGCCAAATCAGTATCACTGCAAGGTAAATATAAAAGAGACAAGAAAACGGTAAGCAATTTCTCGGCATGAAATTTTGTTTGCCTCGAAAAAAAGAGGTACGCCGCCTGATATAGATTAATCTGGCACTAGTCATTCCCTCCATTTGAGAAACCCAATTGTAGTAGCGCAGAGTCGCGGCCACGTTGATGATCTCTGAAAACTCCCATAAAGACAAAGAAATTAAAAAATAAGCCCAGTCATGGACAAGGCTCGGATGACAAGAGCGAAAACAAAGTGTCAGTCCCAGCCTAGCCCGTGCATCCCATCATCAAAAGCCCAACAGTTGACTAAATGTCATCCTCAAGAAATTTGTAAGCAAATTTAAAATCAGCCTTTCTTCGGTTCATCCTATAGTGGGGTAAGAGTTAGTAAGTGGTATTATATAATGCGGTTTACATAACGGAGGCAATCGTCTTACCATGTGCTCTCGTAGTCAAAGAACCGGTAGGTGCCTTGTTCAAATTCCTCCGTAATATTCTTGGGCTCTTCGTGCCGCTGGAACCACGTCTGGTACTGCTTATGGAACCGCCAGCTTTGATCTTTCAGTGCCTTGGCAGCCAAATACTGCTGCGCCGTTCCTTGCTTGTAGTAAAAAACGTAAAACAGAGTGTCGGGATCTATCCTCGAGTACAGCCGGGGGTCATCGAATATGGGCAGCGGCTGGGTGGGGAATCCAGAACCAGTCTGCGGTACAGGCATATCGGGACGGTATGTTCGCGGGACGTCGGCTTCAAAGGCGCCGGGGTAGCTCAGCTGGCTCGCCTTCATCAAGCTCAGGGTTGAAGGTGATAATGGCTGATACGGGCGTTTTCGTGATGTCTCATACGACTCAACGAGATCCTGTAAAGACGCGGGGAGGTGGTAGATGGACTCCTCTTCAGTCTCTTCCGTGGCAGACTTGACACCATTGGTGGACCCATTTGCTTGGGCTGCTTTATTTGGAAGGGGCCAGATGTTAGCTAGAGAATACACGTAAAAACATCCACAAGACACAATCATTGGTCACTTACCAGCTGATGACTCAGAAGGCGGTACTTCAGATACCGCCGGCTGTTTCCCTGATGCTTTAGATTTCTTTGCCGCTTTCGTGCTTGGCGTGGGCTCGGCGTTCTCTACAGGTGCAGGTGGCGCAGGCGCAGGCGAAGAAGTAGATGCAGGAGCGGCAATTGGTGTAGCTTGCTTGGGTTCGGTTGCCTGAGCTGGCTGAACAAACGAGACAGCCGGGGAATTCGTTGCGCTCGTCTTCAGCTGCGCGGGCGGTAATGGCGAGATGCCGGCAGCAATTCCTGGTGGCGGCGGCAGAGGAGCAATGCCGACGTTGTTCTTGTCTGCGGCTGCGGCCGCGGCCGCGGCAGACGCATACTTGAGTCCCTCTCCCGCCGGCCTCGTGGGGATAGAAGCAGGCTTCATGGCAGGGCTACCGCTACCCCCGCTACCTATTGCCGATAGCGGAGTATGCAGCGTTGCCAGCGCCGGTAAGGGTGATTTGGACTGCGCAGACTTCGTTCGCGTTGACGTGGTGGAATCGGAATCTTTGGTGGGTTTCCTTGGTTTGACCGGCAGGTCGAGATCATGGGTGTCGTCTTGTATAGACTGGGTATCCTGAGATGAGTTCTTCTCGTTATCCTGGTTCATGCCAAAGACGCCTTCCTCCTCCTCGAGGTCTAGGTCGTCGTATATTTCATCGTCGTCCATGTAGTCCTCGTTCATGCCATCAGACACGTAGTAGCGGATCTGTTCCTCTAGGAGGGTGACATCGTCGGTATCGATGCCTCCATTCTCGAGCGTCCTTCGAATCAGCTCCAATTTGCCCTGATGCCACTTGTGCTTCTCGATTATCCGGTCGATCTCAGCCATGCGGTTCTCCTGGACGATCTTGTTCTTCCCTTTCTTCATCGTAGCTTGTATAGACTCGTTCTCGGCTTCCAGGGTCTCGATCTGCAGCTCTAGCTCATCAACCATGCTATTCAAAAAGTCACAGGCCTCGACCTTGGCCTGCTCTTTGGGATCTAGTTTCGCTGCGGCTGAGAGACCCGCTTGGGAGTATGCTTTCGTCTTCATGGCCTTTTCCACGGCCTTGAACTTTTCCATTTGCTAAAAGTCGGAGAAAAAGGTACATCAGCATGCGACTCGATATTAGGTATGCATCAATACCCAACGTTACTGGGGCCCACCAACAGTCTCAATCAGTTTGCGATGCTCCAATAAGGGAGCCTTGTCCTTGATGTCGTTGCTGGCGGCCCATGTCTTGATCTGGTCGCGCAGTCTTTGCAGCTTCTTGATCTCGCGCTTGAGGTTGTCTTCCTGCTTCTCCTTTTGAGCCGGGTTATTTGACTGCTCAATCTTTTCGTAGATGGCCTCGAACTCGGCGACACCTTCCGCCACCTTCTTGAAGCACTTGTCGACTTCTTGTTGTAGTTTCCTCGCCGCCATTTTGTCGGTAGAGGAGGAGAAAAGCCCAAACGGCGTCCTTTCCGGTTGTCCTTGTGAGATTTGGTCGCTAACAGAGGTGCTGGAGTCGGGATGACGTTTGCACAAAGGGTGCAATCAGATTTCACCCGTGGCTTGATCCGTTTTCGTGGGGCAGCCTTTGTGTCCGAAGGCTGCAGATGCAGGCGAGGCTCGGCTTCGGCCACGTGATGGGCGCAGAGCTGTCGTGCACAGCAAAAAGAGGCGGCAGAGGCGGTCGTATCAGGGTCAACTCCAAGGCGCTGACCGGGGGTGTTTGTGGCGATATTCAGCAGGATCGAGCCGTTGAGGCAATGGACGTGCGAGATTGAAGTTGGTGAGGCCAGGTCGCGAGGCTGCACCGAGCTAACAGAAGCACGGTATTTGATGCTGTGCGATGATTAACCGAGAGAGCGGGAACTGTGTGCATCTCGATGATAGAGTTCTAAAAAAAACCATGGCGTATGATAACTGCGCGATATTATTATAATTGACTATTTTTTTTGCTTCCATTTATACACTTTAAATCAATCAATCTGTCATCTTTGAACAGCCTTGGCTATCAAAAGGTACCTGTGCAAGGTGGGATGTCTGATAAGTGGCTACTAACGCCGTCTCTCTCACATGACACAGACTTTGCATGCGCGATACATAGCATTTTTAGATTGATTGGATTGCCGTTCCCTTTGAGGCTGCCAGTCTCGGTACATAGATTACCTTTGTCTTCTTATCTGGTTTATTCGCTCCCCAGACTTTAGTTTCAGTGGGTTGGCAGCAGGGCTGTTGGAACAAGGACTGTCTTTCTTCCCTTATCATCCCTAATCATTTTATTCTTGGTGGGACAAGTGCCGGCACCGGCTACGAGTTGCTCACAATGAAGGGTAGGCCAAACTTCCTACCCTCTATCGCCCCTTTCATGTTGCTATTGAGGGCTTTTTATATACGCAATAAATTACAATAGTGTGACAGTTAGATCTAATGTGGTCATTTTCATGAAGCAATCATCCAGCGTGTGCTTTCTGCATCCGTGACGGTAGAGAAGCAGCTGGTGTCGTCCATTGGCCGTGGAGTGTTGGTATTTGCGGCCGTTGCGCCGGGAGACACAGAAAAAGAAGCCGATTCATTAGCGAACAAGGTTGTCAAGATGAAACTCTGGGACGACGAAGACGGGGGCCGGGTAAGTGAAGCTTTGTGTCCAGGCTGTGAGACACTTGCTGATCATTTGATTGGTGGCGATAGTGGAAAAGAAGTGTCACAGACATTGAGGGCGAGGTGCTTTGTGGTAAGCAGCAATACGTAGCTCTTACGAAAACAGAAGAACAGAAAGCTCATGTGATTACTAGTATCCCAGTTCACTCTGCTGGCAAAGACCAAAAAGGGCACCAAGCCCGATTTCCATGGCGCAGCAAACCCCGAGGAAGCAAGCCGGCTGTATCACTACTTTGTCCAGAAGGTAAAGGACCTCTACTTGGCAGATCGAGTCAAGGATGGCAAGTTTCAGGCCATGATGGAAGTTGCTCTTGTTAACGACGGGCCGGTATGTCATATTTCTTCGAGGCTATTGATCACGCCAAAAGTGTGCTGATGCATTACACAGGTTACTTTGGAGCTCCAGGCTGGAGCTCCCGTGTCTGAGCGTTAGAGGCCGGGTGACGCAGACGATGAGAATACGATGCGAGGCATAGAGCGAATAGAACTGGTGGAATTGATGTATAGAAACAGCCATAGATTACACTTCAGCATCCCTGGACTCCAACGGTTCATTCCGGGTAACCATTCGCAGACGGTACTTGACTTTGAGTATTGGCAAGAAACGATTAGATGGATAGATACCTGTAACTCTTGTAGAACAAAAAAGAAAAAAGAAAAACAGCCCGTAATCAGACTATTGTCATAACCATGGTGCTATCTTATCATCTTTAGACAGACCTGTCTGTGTTACTAAATGGCATGCATGCGTGAACCAGCCTGATATCGCCAGATGTTGTCACAGGGAGCCACTCTGCTCACCGGAAAGGTGACTAGAGTGCCAGTTTACCTCACGTATGCATGTAGATATGCAATGCGTGCTGTAGGATGCAATTCTCCGTAGCATTGATGTTGTAAATAGAGACATGTAGATGGCGCCAGTACGGCACTGCACGCAAGGCATACATGATGTGTACATGCATCCTAAGCAAATGCGTGACAGCGTTCATCATGCGCTGCGGCCCAGCGCCGTCTGCTAGAAACTTCTACAGCGCCGGGGTCCTGGCCACTAACAGCCCTGAAGCTGGATCCACTGCAGAGCGCCAGTGCTTGCAATCTCCAAAAAAAGAACAAGAATGGAGGGGCAAAATTGCTGATGGAGAGGCAGCCATGGATGTCAGCTCGAATCGAATGTTGCGAATGATCAAGTTGGGCTGAGAAGCTCGGCATCAGCCCAAGGCGGTTCGTCTGGATGAATTGATGGCTTGAATGTTCCAATTCCATTCCTGCTCTGTAGTACACAAGATTGACACCCATCACTAAAGATAGCCTGTGGCTGTCACTGTATCATCTGCGTAGGCGTCCAGCATCAGGTCTCGATTAGGTCATTCACAGCTATCAATCAGCAGCTGCGTAACAGCTCTCGAGTGCCTCTCCTCGTTCCTCCTGATTCTTCTTCTCTTTCTTCATTTCTTTCTCTTCTCCAATCTTTCTTCCCTTGGTTTAATCCCCCCCCCCCCCCCCCCCTTTATCCTTATCCTCCCCTTCTCCAGCTCAGATACAGAGAGTCAAAGCTTTGGCTCTCTATCGCTAGCTTGACCCCGCATCACTGTATCTAGAGAACCCGAAGGAATCTTCGCAGCCTTCTTCGGCCATCTTTTTAGGCATCGCAAACTCACCCTCCACTTACCTCCTCTCCATTACCTCTTTAGCATTCTCCAGAGAATCAATTGGCCCTCTCCGCCACCCATCGCTCTCTCGCCAACTTATTCTCTCTCTTCCTTCTCCACGACATCACCATCATGGCTTCTGAAACCGAGACCAAGGCCACACGGCCGCGTGTCTTCTTCGACATCACTCTGGGCGGCAAGCCCCTTGGCCGCATCAACATGGAGCTGTACTCTGACCTTGTCCCCAAGACAGTCGAGAACTTCCGTGCGCTTTGCACTGGCGAGAAGGGCCTGGGCAAGTCTGGCAAGCCCCTGCACTACAAGGGCTCTTCTTTCCACCGAGTGATCAAGCAGTTTATGATTCAGGTCCGTACATGGCTATGATCAGGCGAAACCAATTTCAGTGCTGACACCGATTGATACAGGGCGGTGATTTCACAGCTGGAGACGGCACTGGCGGCGAGTCCATTTACGGAGCCAAATTCGAGGACGAGGCTTTCCCCAAGAAGCACGAGAAGCCATTCCTTCTGTCCATGGCAAACGCTGGCCCCAGTATGTCATGCTCTCTGAAACCTCCTCCGACCTCTCCCCTAAACTGCGGCTAACTCGTGCATGCTTCCAGATACCAACGGCTCTCAATTCTTCATCACCACTGTCCCCACGCCGCATCTGGACGGTAAGCACGTGGTCTTTGGTGAAGTGCTCAACGGCAAATCCGTCGTCCGCCAGATCGAAAACGTCCGCACCGAGGCCGGCGACCGACCCTCGAAAGAAGCCATCATTGCCGACTGTGGCGAGCTCTCCGGAGACGAAGCCCTCAGCGCTGATGTCAAGCAGCCCGATGCCCTCGGCGACCCCCACGAAGACTTCCCCGAAGACTGCTCTACGCCTCCCGATGCCCCGACCACCTACAAGATTGCCTCCGACTGCAAAGATTTCGGCAACAAGGCTTTCAAGGCGGGTAATCTTACCCTTGGTCTCGAAAAGTATGAAAAGGGTCTGCGATACATCAACGAGGAGCCAGAGCTGGACGGCTGGCCCGAAGGCAAGGTCAAGCTCGATGCCCTGCGCTTCTCTCTCAACAACAACTCTGCTCTCCTGCACATCAAGCTGGAGGCCTGGGCCGATGCTGTCCGCAGCGCCACCGCCGCTCTTGCCGTCGGCGGCATTGGCCCTGCAGACCGCGCAAAGGCTTTCTACCGACGTGGCTTCGCAAACGTGCGCCAGAAAGACGAGGAAGGGGCCTTGGAAGATCTTGAAACGGCGCACAAGCTGGCGCCCACTGATCCTGCTGTCATCAACGAGCTGAATACCGTGCGAACAAAGGCCGCTGCTCGGGCAGCCAAGGAGAAGGCTGCGTATAAGAAGTTTTTCCAGTAACTGAAAGACGAAGAGTGTAAAATGAAAGTGAAAAGAAGAATATATATATAAAAAAAAATCTAAGGAAATCAAGAACGGAAGCTTGCAAGATTGGCTGCGATGAAGAGAGAAATGTCTCGAGAGGTTTTACTAAAGCATGGGAGGCGTAAAGGTTAGAAGAATCAGGCACGGATTCGTGGAAGGGGAAGATACCACAATAGTCGAGTCAAGAACAAAAAAAGGTTCAACGAGAAAAAAGTATCTCAACGTCAAATAAAGCACATATATTTGTAAACATCTATCGCTGCATAAAGATGACGAATCAAGCCCCTATTTTAATATCTGCGAGAAGCAAGAAGTGTATGCAATGGTTGCCCATGTTAATCGGAATAAAAAGGGAAACGAAGCAACAACAAAAACTCTTATGGATAAAAACTAAGTTTTAATGCTCCTCTAAACGGAATGCCGTCGTTACATCACACAACCATTGACACGCACGCATATTCATAACATTTTTTTTTCCCTTACATCTTTTGCAGAGAGATAATTTCTTGTTCGTCTTCTATAATATATCATAGACGCAATCGGTTGAAAAAAAAAAGGGTGATTTAAAGGGAAAAATGAAAAAAATCAAGACATCGAGAGAGAGACCAAGAAAATACAATAACACACATGTCAAGTGAGACCAAAAGGAAAATGGTATTTATCCTTCCTTTTCCCTTCTTCTTTCCCTCCCCAACCTATATGTATAAATATATATATACATATACATCTACTAATGCCGCACATTATTACCAATGACAACGCAAGAAGCGATGAATGCCAACTTCCCCTTCCTTTCCCTTCCACCATTCCAACTACATAACTCAGGGGGAATACAGAAAAAAACAAGAAGAAGAAGAAGTAGAGAGAAGGGGCGGAATCAAAGAAAAAAAAAAAAAGAGTTTTCACCAGTTGGGGGGAATGTATGCATGCATGTTGATGTTGTCAAGTAACGTATATATAAAGAAAACGACAGACAGAGAGAGAGAGAGAGAGAGTGATGGCCTCCTGTGATATAAAAGTTTTCCCATATCAATCCTCAAGAGGAGAGGGAAAAAACGACAATCTGTTTTTGGAAAGAAGAAAACGGGAGATGAAAGAAGAAGAAGAATAAAAGTAATGAATAAAAAAAGAGCGTAACGAAAGACGAGGGGAGTAAAAGCTTTCGCTAGCTTTCTCCATGCAAAGAGCCCTTAATTCCCAACACCATTTTGTATATCCAACCGGAAGACGTCTAAAAAAATGACAAGAGCTAAGTGATAAAATAGTCTGACAAAAAGTGCAAAAAGAAGAGAGAGAGAGAGAGTTCCAAATCTCTACTTGTATAAAAGATGGAATCTTTTTACTCTCTCTCCTTCAGGTGACTGGCAGCTGGTTGATATCCCCACGTCCAAGTCATGTTATGTGTATATACGTGTGTATACATCCGAAGAAAAGAAAAAGTAAAGAAAAAAAAAGATGTAAGGAAAAAGAAGGAGAAAAGTAAAAGGCTTTTAACTTTTATCGTTGCCCCTTTGTGTCTGGACTCTCAGATCTTACACCACCAATTTTCATGAGGCCGCTTAAAAGAGTCCTGCCGACTTTTCCATTCTTCTGCTTCGCATTTCCGCTGGCTGAACCACTCGAGTTTCGGGGGCTGTTGCCCTTTTTCGTGTCTGCGTCATCCCTTCCACGCTTCAATTCCTTGCTGCGTCTTTTCGAGCTTGAGTCGCCACCTCCATCGCTGCTGGAGCTTCCGGGAGCTTGCTCGTAGCTACTAGGCTTAGAGGCTGGGCTCCCCACGTAATACGGGTGATATGGTCCGGTAAAGTTGACCTGTTCCAAGATTTCTGCCAGTTGCTCAGGAGACATGTACGACGGAGTCTCCTTGTTTCGGAAATCAACCACCTTGGCGAGACATGCATCGGCGCGTTTTTGTAGCCCAAAGCACAGGTCGTTGAATATCAACAACTCGCCATCGACTTGCGCCTGTTTGACATCGATAGGCCGTGAATCCACCCACAGTTTGACGAGACTCGCGAAGCCTCGAGCTTGGTCAATCAAGTATGGCAAGCTAGGGAATCCTTCTTTCGCTGTAGGCCCCAGTCGATTCAATATAGTGACAGGCGTGATGTAGCTGGGAGGCAAAGTCCTGCCGCCTCGATCAGCCGGAATACCACAGACTTGGTCGATGAAGCCTCGGAAGGTGGGCCGTTGTTGGGTTAAGAAGCGGTTCATCGGCTCCATGTACTCTTCTCGCTTCCCAAACGTCGACAAGTTTGATAATTTTTGCAATGCCTTTGCAATGAGTGTCAATGTGCGCTGTGCTTGCGGTCTAGGATGGTCTCGTAATAGCCCAAATAGTTTCGGAGAAAGAATGGCAGGGCATATAAACCGTAAGAAGAGGAAGCCCGATATGGAAGTGTAGCTGACGGTGCGGAGAAAGTCACCATAGCGGTCATCCGCCACAGCGCGAATGTACTTTAAAACGTGCCTCAGCTCTGCCGGTATTCGTTCCGCCGAGTCTGCAATGCACAGCCATATTTCTGTTGTGAGATGAATCAGACGGCCCCAGTGTTGATCCAAGTCTCCTCCAGTTTGCATCAGCCTGCTCGGATCTACTTCGCAGTCTGGGTTTAATTCGTTAATCTCGTTGATTTTGTCTTGTAGAATTTCTTCCAGGTACTCCTTGCCCAAGCGGCGCATATGGAATTCGAGAGATTGGGTTAGTAGTGAGTTGCCTCGGAACAAGAGGTTGGCCTCTCCTGCCAACGTCCTGTGGATATCGCGAACCATCAACTCTCGCTCGTTTGAAGACTCCATGGACTCGCTAGATTTTAGCCTATTGCTAAACCGGTACTTTTTGATAGATGTCTGGTTTCCTATCCCATCAATCTCGTCCTCGACCAAGGCCATCAACCAGTCGCCTGCGGTACCGGAAGCCTGAAAGATGTTGAGGAACAACTCTGACAGTGTGCGCAGCTGGCCTGGGAGAGAGGCAGAGATGAGAGTGGTCAGACCCGAGGGGAAACGGTGCAAAATCTCAGACAGCGGCTCGTATTCTTTCGATAGCAGGGCGATGTGCTCTTCGTGGAAGACCTTGAGTAGCATCGACCCGATATTCTGCTGCCTATCATCCAGAATGGGCTGCCAGCTTTCCTGCCCCTGGCCTCTCTCTACATCGTCCAGGGCAATTCTCACGCTACCGCATATAATTTCCTGGGCGGATATCGATTTTGAGTACCCGTCAGAGCCACAATCAACTCGTTTTAGTATAATGGAAAGATCTTGCACCACCGCGGGTAAATCGTTGAACTCGCAGTCCTCTCTCCAGAAGGGATTCTTCGTGTCCTTTTTGGTAGTCGTCCTGGCCCTGACTTCGCCATCCAGAATCACTTCTGCCAGGTAGCTGCCGACCAGAGGGTCCGGGCCCATTCTGCCACATTTCTCTGGAGAGAACCACTCTACTCCGACCGGGTTGGCTTTGATCTTGGCCTCTACGACCCTGACCCTGACAATCTTTTCTATGCGGAAAACTTCGCCGGGTTGATCTTTTTCAATGTCAACCACGTCTTGGATCTCATCTGCTTCTGTTTGCGGGTCGTCCAGGGCGAAGATGTCGGGGACGGCAAAAGTTCGAAGCAGCGCAAACCACACTTCAAAGTCGATACGGCTGTCCACGGCCAGATAGACGGGTCGGTAGACGGATATGTGAGATGCTGTAGAGGCATAGATGGGGAAGATGGCAATGCAATATTCTTCTTGTAAAACGGAACGGTCGAGGCCCTGGATGGCACACCGAGAAAGCTGAGATAGTTCGATGATGGACAGGACTGAAACATCGTTCTCCATAAGGAGCCTAAACTCGCCATTATCTTGTAAAACGCAGGAAACTCTTCTCCAAAACATGGAAGGATGCATGTGATCGCGCGTCGAGGACCGCTGGACGACGGCACGAGCTGACCTGGCTGGACCCTTGTCCCAAAGCATAAACTTGCCTACTTTGATGATGTTTGTGGCCTTTTGAGTATCGCCCGACCTGGCGCGCTGTCTCATCTCGGGGCGAATGGGCCCGGCGGGGCTGGTCGGCTTGCCGTTGGGCACCTTGAGGTTGAGAGGCGCGAGCTGCTGCCAGCACAAAAGCGCCGCGAGCCACAGCTCCAGCTCCTCCGCCATGATGGGCCTGATCAAGAGCTCCAATCCAGCTTCGCAGGGGACAATCTCCAGGCTCTCTCGCTCCGCATCGGGGTAGCCAGTGACGTGAACTTTGCAGCCTCGCAAGTCTGAGACGAGAGGGATATGGAACGGCGCATTTTGGCCAGTGTGACCCAGTCCAAACATGAGGGTGCCTTTCTCTACGTCGATGTATGCCATTCCCGTGTGCCATGTCCCCCGGTACTCGCCCTGGTATTCGAGCTCGCCACGCATCCGGCCGCCCAGGGCCTTCATCAGCACCACCAAGCGGTTGGCATCGTCAGTCGGGATGGGGTACGGGAGGGAATCGATAGAAGGCGCGGGGGCGACCAGCGGCGAAGTCGGCCGAGAGGGCTGCCGTTTTAGAAGCCGCCTGTTGTGATGGTGATGGTGAGAGGATTTGCCGCTCTTGTCCTTGGAGGTTGGCGTCGTGATTTCAGGTAGTCTGACGGCCGGTATCGTCGAGTAGTTGGCAGGGTCGGAACTTGGCGTCAACGTTTTCTGATCGTCGACGGTGGGCTGCGACCCCGACGAGACGCTGCTCACTCTGTGCCGGAACTCGGTGGCGGAAGAGCCAGAGCCTCGGGGCCCTAGCATCGAGGCGT
Organism: Trichoderma sp. CBMAI-0020; assembly: GCA_030708095.1. Taxonomy (NCBI): domain Eukaryota; kingdom Fungi; phylum Ascomycota; class Sordariomycetes; order Hypocreales; family Hypocreaceae; genus Trichoderma; species Trichoderma sp. CBMAI-0020. Next base: position 5,021,167 of record JAJNCI010000001.1, read on the forward strand.
CCATTGTGCGCGTCCTGGGCCGTATCGCGGTTGCATTTCTCTGCTGGTGCGTCGCGGGGCTGGAGTCTGTGCCATCCGAAGAGTCGCAAACAGTATCGCTGAAGACTACGCCTTGGCGACGACCAAGGCTCCCGGGAACAGACCTAGGCGAGCCCTGCTGAGAGCCAATGCCGCGGGATGGGTGGGCCATGATTGAATCAGAAAGCGCAGCGCTCACAGCACCACCATGACCTTGGAGGAGGTCAGGTGTGAGGGAGCGACCAGGTCTCGGGCTGGCATTGACCCTAAATGAAGACCTGAGATTCGAAGCGCTGAGACGCTCCAAATTGCTCCGGTGGATTTGGAGAGGGGGCGAGCCGCCGCCGGTCTGGGGCTGCTGATTCTGCATCTGGCCCTGGTGCTGCCGACTGTGGGCTAGGCTCTGATCCCGGGCCTGTCGATGCTGGTGCTGGTGGTGCCGCTGCGGCAGGGCCTGTTGGTCTTCGCTATCGCTACCGCTCTCCTGCAGGCGGGTTGCATATCCATCCATGACTGGCGGTGACATGCTCATGCCATTGCTCGACGCTATGCGGACGACTCGAGTGCTGCATCGAAGGTCGCCGCTGATGCTGGCGCTACTGGAACTCGGACCAAGGTAGGTAGGTGCTCGTGGTATCGTGCTTGTACAGCAGGTACAGTATGATAGGTACTCGCGGGAGTGTTATACTAGATACGAGATATTACTGATGCTAGCGTTGGTGTGCTGGTGTTGTGGCTCTTTTGCTCCTGCTCTGCTTGTTTCTGTTGCTCTGCTTCGTTCTTCTCTTCGTTGCTCTCTTCTTCTTCTTCTTCTTCTTCTTCTTCTTCTTCTCCTTCTCCTTCTTCTTCTTCTCTTCTCCTCTCGCTTCTGCAGCGATGATCGTCAAGCCGGTCGCTTCGGTGTCGTCCCTCTGGCGGAGGCGGCGGCGACGGTTTGCTTGACGGGTAGTCGAGTTCAAAGGGCCGCTGCGCCGAGATCAGTGGCATTTGTCAAAAACCCTCCAAGTGCCTGAATATCTTGCCGTCCAAGGCTCTAGTAGCGATGATGCCGTGTTTCGTAGCGGGGTGCACGACTTGCTCGCGGCGCTACCTGGGGCTAAAGGACGGTGCTCCGTAGATGGGTGGAGGCACAATGGGGATGCGACAGGGTTCAGTGTTGCGAATGGGTGCTAGTCGAGGATTGTGCTTGGACAGACCCAATTCGGCGGAGCGGGAGATGGGCGTGCGACGGGCGAAGCGCTGCGAATTGATGCTATCTCAATGCGCTCCCACGAGAGCCTTTCCCCCGCGAAAGAGGGCAGAGTGTGCGTGTGAAGGAGGCAGACTGCCCTGGAAGCGAGTGTTGTGCGTCTGGCTCTCCTGCTCGCGTGGTTTGTAAGGAACAGTCAGGCGCCGCGTTTCTGTCCCTGGCAGCACCGGCAGCACCTGGGCCGAGTACCTGCGTGCCGTGTGTGCTGTGCTTACAGCGCTCGAGTGCGGCTGGGGAATAGAGTTCCAGCCAAAGGCTTCTGCGAAGGGCCTTGACGTCGTGTGCGCTTGCTAGTGGTCTGTCCCTCAGCAACTCTGTTCTCAAGCCTGCAGCGGATATCCACAGCGGACACAGGCGCAAGCCAAAGTCCAGAGGCGAGCGGGGACCCCTTGGGGCTGTCTACCGTAGTCCCAGAGCGAAGCGTCAGGATGGTTAGGACGTGCTGCGGTGTCGATCAGGACGGAGCCACGCCTAGCAGCCCTGGCCAGTTGGCTGAGCCCGTGACTGAGGGCCCGGGATATGGCACCAGAGCGGTGGGAACGGGGTTCTGGGCGGTGGACGACTCTGGAGCAGGATGGGATCCTGTTCGGCCGGACAAATGGGACTGGCGAGATGGAGATTTGCTCCGCAGCCTTGGCCCCGAATCACCCGCCCTGCAGAGCTTGGCGAGCACCAAGGAGGATCGAGGAGCTGACGAGATGATAATGCGGATAGCCAGGTGCTCGACGTCTTTTTCGTTTCTTCTCGCGGCAGATGCTCCAAATGGGTGTGCCTGATGTCGTGTTCCTGGATGCCTGGCTCGCTGGGCGGTCAGCTTTTCGGGGAATTTCCTGGTGCTCGCCCCCAGTGGTTCCGATTGCTTCTCGAAAGCCGGGCCTTGCGTTCCTTTTTTCTTCTTGCTCCCCAACAGCCGCTACCGGCCTCTGGCACCGTTATGGCAGGTCAGAGACAGGGCACAGACTAGCCGTAGGTGAGAGCCAAAGGCGCCCCAGACAGGTGGATGGATCGGGTTGACAGGCAAACGATGGTGGACGGATGAAGCTTAAACAGATGCTTTCGCCACCGGATGTGAGTGGGAGGAAGAGAACATGAACAGAGAAAGGAAGGGGCTGTAATACATGTACCGGCAAGAAAAAAAAAAAAGAGTAAGCAGAAGGATCGGTGCTCAACCACGGCTCTTGCAAATGTCTCTGCCCCCCTGGACGAAGCATGAAAATGCAATCAAGGCAATCAGACGCCTCTTGCTCATGCCGAGCCTCGCAATCAACACAATAGGATGCTACGAGATATTGATACATGTATTTTTAGGCTGCGGGCTGTGGAGGACAAGGCAGCCCTGGAGGGTATCACCCGGACCCAGAGCCTCCCTGCCGTGCTCAGCAGCTGGAACTCGTATCGCAGCGAGCATCAGACCGCTGTAACGGCGGCCGATTTGTGTCACTCGTCTCATTTGTCCAAGTGGTGCGCTGCAATCTACTTGTACAATCTCTATATGTTGCGAATCTATTTTAGACTGAGGCTCTCGTGCTTGACAGTGGCTATTTGCAAGTGGGCAATTCGTGCAAGGCTAGCTGGGACCCTGGATACTCTACGCCGTCTGCTCAGATTTTTTGCCAGGGCCGGCAGGCCTAGCGGCTGATGGTGATGACGATGATGGTGATGACGATGATGATGATGATGATGATGATGGTTGACAATGGCGAGCGAGCAGCTCGTGTACGAGTCTCGACGGAGCTTCGTGCTACATGGTGGCAGCTTCGTCTTACATGCGCCCAGCCAGCCCTGGGTTTTGCACATGACGCCCTGTCCAACCGCCACCGGAAACCGGCTGGAAGCCAGAAGCATGCACAGAAGACGTGCCAGCAGGCTCTAGAAAAGTCTCAGCGAGCTGCCGTGTCAGTAAGCCCATCAGCACCATGTCCCGTTTGCTGGCTAGTGGCGTCGCGGTGGAGCGTTGAGACAGGACATGGATCAGCATCAACGCATGGACGTGACTCCAGATGCTTCTGGCACCGGCCGACATCCACTTGCTGGCGCTCAAGAAAACGTCATGCCGGCTGTAAAAGAGATTTCATGATACATACTGGTAAAAACACTGTTGGGTAGAGAGACGAGGAGGCTAGAAGACTGTGGATAATAGCTACTTGCAGGTAAGCAATGGTGCATCATGCAACGTCCCCTGACCCTTCTAATGCTTCATTAGAAACGCGCAGGGACAGGCAGGCAATGAATCAGGGACGCAGAGCGGGCAAAGGAAAAAAAAAAAAAAAAAAAAAGATGAGCACCGCCAAAAGCGGTGAGCCAGCTATTCTTCTCGAGCCTGGAGTCGCAACTCCATACTTGCATTTGCATGTACAAGCCCCTCATCGGTGAGCTCTCGTGAGCGAACCGTGGGCATGGATTTGAGCGTCCCAGGGATCATATCAGCTCCATCCGTGCTTCTTTGGCATGATACACGCGTCCCAAAAAAAAAAAAAAAATGAAGGAGAAAAAAACCACATCAGGTCTGCTCTGTACATAAATACCTACATGCGTCAAGCCAGGACAGGGCACCAAGAGCCGGCACTCACCCGCAGGGCCTCTACTTGTACATATCCAGACGCAGAAAAGCCACCCCCACAAATCAAATTGCTAGCCCAGCAGGGGTCCGACGATTTTTTTCTTTCTTGGGAGGGCTTCCTCCGTGGCCCAGGCTGGATATGGCCTGGTCCGCGCCGGAGGCTACGAGGCCTGTCCCTGGTAGCGGCGCCTTAGATCAGTCAGATGGTCGGTATGGATGGGTTTCTGCTCGATTAATATTATGCCATTTTTGCTCGACCGAGTATTATCCCATCGTTGACGCGGTAGACGACTGAAAAATAAAAAGAGAGCGAAAGGTAGAGCTGTGGCAGCTCCACTGTCCAATGACGATGCAATAGTAGCTGGTGTGTTTTGCGATATTGATAGCCGGCTTAGAAGACCACCGCGGCATGTGGACTTGATAATCCAGGCCTCAGAATACATGTTTGTAGGACTAGCACAGTCGCAAGATGAACTGCTGACTACTACCTCCTAGTAGGAGTAATGCCCGCTGTGAGACATGCATGCGAGCCATCGTGCCACCGTTTCGCCTACTGGGAAGCCAAATTGATGTGCTACTGCGAATCACTCGGTACCGTAGCAAGCTTTTTGGTTTTTTTTTTTCTTAGTAACAAGTCAAATAGACATGCTAGCCACCAATTTCAAAAGAGAAAATACGAAAAAGAGAAATTAGGACGCAGTGTGGCAGTAAGAGCATGCTCCTGGGTGGCATCATGTGCTCATTTGTAATCTTTAGAGTTGAAAAAGCCAATACGACCTCACACCTCCTTGGGAGCTTGCTGCTGCTAGAACTAACAAAAAAACGTTCGTACATCCATTACACCCAAGCTAAGGCAGGACCACAAACTCAATTTGACTCAACGGATCTCCGGTCTCAGGGTTAGACCATGTCCCTAAATATTTCTAAATTTAATAGTTTTCTTCTTCTTCTTCATTCCTCTATATTATCTCCTAAAATGGAACAGCGGAGGGAAAGTCTCAACTGCATCGTAGCATCCACCGCAAGGGTTCGTTTTATTAGGTTCTCACTTATACTCCGTATCAATACATATAATTTTCCCGAACCGATCATCAGAGACAATGTGAAAAGTGATGAGACAACAAAAAAAAAGGGGCGGGGGAAGAAGAGTAATCAGAGTTTTCGGTTCGTTCAATTGTTTCTTCCCCTTTGTCGTAAATTGATATGTCAATCGCTGTGTTTTTGAATTGATGCGTCGTTTAGGCTTTAATTGGGTGTAACACTATACCAGATTACCTGTGCTTCAATTTAGGGGGAGCCTTGCAGCATTCTGGATTTGTAATGCATACAGTATCAATATATCCAACCTGCCTCGTTGCAGCCCAACAAAAAGAATCCCTTGAATCAAACGACAAAACAAAAAGCGACAAACCTTTGACATCGCCTTCCATATATTCATTCATAGCATATAGCAGACTAAATACATAATACCCACAATCATAACAACGAAATCTCTAAATCTGAAACCACTCCGATACACGAGAGACCCCAGTCTCCAATACAAGAAGGTAGATTGAAACAGAAACATCACGCACAAAAAAAGACACCTTTATACTAGTCTTTAATAGATCTGAAACAAGCATGCTCAAACACGCAATGATTGTTGCCCGTAAATAGCACGCAACTTCATCTCTAATTTGCAGTGTTATACTGCTTCTTTTCTCGAGATGAAAGCCTCGTCAGCCAATGCCAGGTACTCTAGTACCTGTAAAAGTTAAAAGTATAAAAAACGACCGCCAGCAAGTTGTTTCCACAACAAATGGCCTAATTCAGACACCTGCAGACACCCAGGCGCACCCAACTGACTCACAATTCACATGCCTCATACTTGTATACTTCTCCTTTCTCCAAGACACATCCAACTGACTCTCGCATTTCACAGGGCATATACATACCTGTACAGTAAAGCCACAAACCAGCCCGTCGTGGAACCCTCGGCACCGTAGTGAGATTTTGGCCAAAGGGGGCAAACCTTTTGTATGATTGTAATGACTCGAGGTGCATGCGTGATAAACACAGTACAACGAACGACTAGCAAGCAGGCTTCGTCGCTTGCCGCTGTGGATAGGCAGCGCCCTCGGCAATACCAACTTGCAGTATGCAGGAGAAGAATGGAAACAGCTGGGACATGGATCAATCGTTGTCTCGGCAATCCACCTGCTCGGCTGCAAGGTCCCGCTTGTGAGTATACGCGATGGTTCGGATCTCTTGCTCTTTTCGTCAAGATGCATTGTATGATCCAGATGCCTCCTTATAGAATCCAGGTATCTCCTCATAATTATCAAGATGCTTTATATGGTCGAGATATCATTCATGGTCAAAGCAATAGTGTATGGGCAACATGAAATAAGACACAATTGAATCATTAGCTCGAGGCATTTGAGATGTATATTCTTGTTCACTTCTCTTCATTCTTAGTATAAATCATTCGAGTAATCGACATATAAAACAGGTTGTCCCACTCCCCCGGCACCAAGCTGGCCTTCAAAGAGAAAAAAAAAAAAGTAATCAAAGTTCATCCCGTAGCAGTCAATAGTCATCTCTTCTTTTCTCGTTTCTGTAAATGACAGGAGCGACATCTTGTCCTCCTTAAGCAAGAGGAGAAAAAAAAAAAAAAAAGTGCAAATCGAAAATCGAAAATAAGCAGACACCGCATGGTCTCGGCCGAATTGAAAACCTCTTCAACTCCTAGCATCCCTTAATTGTCCAAGTCTGATATCGCATGCTTGTAGCTAGCAATATCAAATCAAATAAAGTAAATAAGAAAAGAAGCCTCTTGTGTAAATCGACAAGAGGAATTAGACACGATAGAAGTAGAATCGGCAAAAAAAGAAAAAAAGTAAATTGTAAAATCGCAGTGTGAACATTGATGCTCACTTCGGGAATCTTCATAAAATCACAAAAGCTATTTGGATGGGTTGCTTTTGTCTTCGTTCATCGCATGTCCACACTTTACACCGGACTTTGAGGGTTGCTGCGAACGCTGCTGTTAAAGTCTCTGCTTCCACTGCGTTTCAGCGCCTGGCTCATCGTCTCGATATTCAACTCTCCCGGTGTTGTCAGAGTATAGTTTGCGCTGGAAGGGCTGCCAATCGGTTTTCGCGTCGGGCTCATGTCCAGGCCTTTTATACTGCCGGGGTTGCTCGTGGGCGGGCTGGTTCCAGGTCCCTGGCTAGAGACTGGCGATCGAATTGGTGACGGCGATCGGTTCATGGCCGATGCAGAAAGAGACGTGAGGCCGACAATGTGCATATTGTCTCGGGATGACATGGAAGGCAGATGGTGGCCAATGTGTTCTGCTTGGACGACATCGGCAAACGAGATGAAAGAGAGGCGTCTGACGTCGGCAGAATCGAGAGAGCCGTAGTTGGAGGCGCTGTCAGCTGGGAATCCTATGCGGTTCGCAAACGAGGCGAGCTCTGAAGCCCAGTCACTTGGGCCCTGATCATACGGTGTGTGGCTGGCACTTGTGCCGGGGACAGCCACCGAGGCGGGCTGGTGGGAAGCGTGAGTGACAATCTCGACGCTGTCGGGATCCAGCTTGTTGTTGGTGATGGCTTCTGACGCATCATCCAAGACGGGAGGGATGTGGTTCTCGGTCTGGATGTGGCTTGGGATGGCTGGAGATGAGGACTTGAGGAGACTGTGGTCCTGCACATCACGTTCGAATATTTGGGACGTCGCCGGAGACGCTATTCGCGGAGAGCCGGAGAATGCACGGGTAGGAGAAGAAGGGGCAAATGGAGGCGAGGCGGCTGATGGCGCGGTAGAGCGCGAGGCGGCTGTTTTTGACGGCTCTTGGGACGCATATGGGCTCCCTGTTCCAGGACCAGCCTTGGACTGAGCCTCCGTCTTCTTCTTGCCAAAGCCAAACAGGCCTCGCTTCTTGCCTTTGCTCTCCCGCTTGCTCTGCTCTGTCTGCCTGTCGGATGAGGCGCTGTCGATGGCTCGGGGCGTGGAGTCGCCGCCAATACTCCTCTCGTCGGCCATGGCGCTGCGTCGGTCGCCGGCAAGGGCGGTGGGAGTGATTTGGGCTGCGGAGGCGAGGCTCATGGTGGAAGCAGGCGCGCAGCTGGAGTGGCTCGCTGCTGATAGGGCTGCTGCCGGCGTGATGGATGGACACGGGATCGATGGCGATAAACAACGGGACTGCCAGCCGGCTCAATGTCGTTGCATCTACCAGCCGCCGTCAATGTGTGGCAGACGCAGCAGACAAAAGGAGGGTCGGTGCTGCGATCGACAGGAGGGCGACGATGATCGGTGGAACAAAGAAAGGAACGGAGAGAAAAGGACAGGACAGGCACAGGACAGAGAGATGGAGGCGGAGATGAGACGAGATGAGATAAAAGAGAGGCAGAGGCAGCGCAAGAGTTTTTATCGACTCGGACGGCTAAGCGATCCAAGGGCCGCCCATTCGCCGCTGCCCTGCTGAAGGAGGCAGAAACTCGACGGGGGTGGCGACCAATATTGGTGAAGCAGAAGCTGCTTCGCACGCCGTACCTGCTGGGGGGGCTGCCCAGATGACACGAGCGGGACCCGCTGGAGAGCGCTCGAGGGAGCTTCTGGTGTGACAGGCGCCAAACCAGTGGTTTCCGGTGCCTTTTTGGGGGGCACTAATAGGGCTGGAAGACGGCGAGAGTTGGTGAAGAGTGCAGTCGCTGGGCGGAGGGCGGCGTGTGATGCAGATGGGCGAGGATGTTGTTGGCTTGGCTTGTCGTTTGAGGGTATAAAAAGACGCAGAATAGATTGTTGAGCCAGCGCTAGATGGCCGGTTGGATGCGGGCTGTAAGTGAGGTCGAGGTGTGTCGTAGCTGGGGATGAGCTGTTATGCTTTCTACTAGGCGGATGCTAGATGCTAGCAATAGGTAGAAACAAATAGCAGTGCTACTACTAGTAGTATCAAGGGCAAACGAAACGATTCGTCTCACGCATCCGCCTCAAGGGGCGCGAAAAAGGACGGTAAATGGATTGAAAGGAAATAAGAAAAAGGGCAAAGTGCGATGCGATGCGATGCGATGCGATGAGAAAATGAACAAATCGAAACCACGGAGGCCGCGAAACCACAACAGTCGCAGATGACGGAAGGATTGTGATGAGCTTTGTGATGAGGGGACGCCTCAAAGGTTGCCAGACGGTCACTTCAGGTTCCAGGCACTGCCGGAGCGACTTCTCAGAGACAAGCCGGCCTGGCCCGCCGCTGTGACGTACTCGCCTGCGCCGCCGGTAGAGGGTACCGCGTGGCCCGTCCGCCACGCCGCGACGACGCCAGGTACACTGTACCGCTGCGTCTACGGGCGCGGCTCACCCGCTGCTGCACGTACCTCCTGGCGTACCTCGCAGCGGTGCGGGTACATGCTGCGACTGCTGTATTATCTGATCCAATGCCCGCTGAGGCCCGCGGTGCCTGAAGCCCCCCTCCTCCTCTCCTTGAATACAGCGGAGTGCTACCACAAGAAACAAAGGCCAGCACCCCCGGCGGTAATGCACAATGATGCGAGGCTCCCGCTTTTGGTCCGCACACACCAAACCGGGGGGGCCATCACGTACATGCTGCTTGAACACACGTATTCCGGATTGGTCCTGCTGAGGCCTTTTTATCCAGGTTTTTTGCTTCTCGTTTACTACTGTACTTGACGAACTACTCATGTGCATTCGCTTGATTAATGAAAGATGCGCAGACTCGGCTCGACGTGGCAAATTGCGAGATTGGGCCGTCCTTGTCTGGATTCGGCGACCCAACGTCGCACATCCGTGCCCTATTCGGCTTCACTTTGACTCGCTAGGCGGCCACAGGTGCTACCATGTGATTCACTAAATCATCTTCTCGTTATAGCATCTCGTCAGTAATATGTACTGCTGCCGCCATCGTTCTCACAATACCAGCATGTCTGACCGTCAGCCCGATGGCCCAGATTGCCAATGCCACCACGCCTCCCCTGAATGTGGGAGATGTGAGGTCTTAGATACACTGCCCGTCATTGAATTGTATGGTGGGTGGTATTGAGGAGAAACTCGCTTACATCCTTCTATCAGCTTGGACGACTTACATGGCTCAGCTTTGATATCGAATCCCCCTCTTTCTTCGGCGACCCGTGTAAAACGAGGGATGAGCTGCCAAATGCCTACCTACATACGTAATGGTACATCAATGTGTCTGGCATTTAATAAGTGCCCACCTCCTCTCAATGTCTAGTAAGAATTGGTTCATACCATATCTGCTGCCTGCGCTTGCGGACCTCACATGGCCTCCTCGCTGTTGATCGACAGCATGTCATCGCAAGACATCAAAGCATGAACAAAAAGACCCTGTTTCCGATCCTGCTTCAGCCCGGCGCATCACTTGCATTAACTTGCACCACGGCCTCCATTATGCATTCATGCAACACAGGTCCGAGCTTGGTTTCTCTTTGTCTTTGTCTTTCGTGTTTTTTTTTTAAATTCTTAATTATAATATTTTTTTTTTTTTTTTTTATTTTTAATTTTTTTTTTTTTCAGTCCTCGTGATGATGGCTCGCCCCTCCTCTTCCGCAAGGACCAACGTACCATCCCGGAAGCCGCTACAAAAGCGCACTTCTTTTTCTCCCGCATAATTGGTTACACGCCAACAATGAAGAGCTGCTCATATGCCAGAACAGTCATAGCACACCTCGATTAGGTGTCTAAATGGAGATAGGTGGTCAAGGTAGTGTAAGTGAGCAAGAAAAAAGCCAGACGAGGGCCATGGCTGCGAAACCCTGGTAGGAGGATATGCATTCACGCATCATGCGTCGTACTTGTACACGCTATTCGGGGCCATCAGAGACAGCATGAGTTTAGCCTCTATCGTGACCCAATTGCTCTGCCGCCATTCGTTCCGCATCCAGCCTCGTTGACCCCGAGTAATGTCCACTTTTCGGGTATTTGTACTCCGTGGCCTTGGATTCTTCTTCACCGTCGATCTTCAACAGCTCCCCCCCAGTAAGAGCAGAACAGACGGGGGACTCCATATCAAGTACTACCTCGTCTTTCCAGACACTTCGTCTCTCAGCAACACAAAGGCTGGGATGACGCCGAAACCGCTGCACCAGCCTTCCGCCGAGGCTGTCGACGTCACATGGCAGGATGCAAGGTCCCCCAATCACTAAAGTAGTTTGCCCGGTCCGTGATGAGAACGGGCATACTTGTACACCGTAAAGGTTGCTGACGCTGGCTGGATCGGCAAATGGCTCAAGCCCTAGACTCTATCGAAGAAGGATTCAAGAGTCGCACGCCGGTAGCACATGGCGATGGCTGGGACTGCTCAGATGATGTGCTAAATTTTGGCAGCTCAGCTCTAGCGTAACGATGTTGGCCGGCTTATCTGAGCAAGCTAATCGACTTTACTTGATTGAGTTCAGCAACATGCGAGGCCGGCTCATCTCATGGGCAATGGCAAAAGAGCAGCAAAGACTCCAATCAACGAATTGTAGCTATGAAATAACTTCTTGAAAGATTCATCTTGTTCTAACATATCATTCTCCGTTTGTAAAAGCCGTCTTGAACAGAGCTCCACGTGATACGCAAATGCTTAGATAATCACCGCTTACGTAATTTGATATCGTTCGTTTGCAAAAACCTTCAGTTTAGAAACCCCCAAGCCGCAGCAGCTATCAGTTCCGACGACGAGGGGGAATTCAAACGCCAGCTCGCCAATCCATCTGCAGGGCGCCAGCCAGTCATACTCACCGGTAGATAGACTCGGCTTCCAACTTTTCTACAATCACCATACCGAATCGTTCATCGCCCAATTGGCCGAATCCCACCACTAGCAACCCCTCAGCGACCTTTCAACACCACCCACCTACATCACCAATTCCACCAAAGCCGAGAAGAAAAGCACAGACAATCACAAAAACAATGGATCTGCGCACTCTCTTGGTCCGCCCAGCGTCCCAGCTGCTCACCCCCCTCCGCCTCCTCGCCTCCTCAAAAGCCATCGCCGCTCCTCTCCCTCTAATACCCTCCCGCGGCCACAAGACTACCAGCCGCACCAAGCGCGCCCTCAAGATCGCTCCTCACGACTCCTTCCTCCCATCGCGCACCTCTTCAGCCTCTGCCGCCGCAGACTCAATCATCTACAACCCCCCCTCATCAGAGGCCACGCCCGAGCACACGCCCTTCCTCTTCCTCCCGCGCAACGACCCCCGCCGCCAGGCCATCCTGCGCCTCCGCAGCAGCGGCAACGACCCTACCGCCTACAACAGCAGCAGCGTGGCGTCAGAGAGTGATTTACCGCCCGAGATGCGCTACAAGCGCCGCCAGCCCAAGTACAACCTCACCAAGGAGCACATTGAGGAGATGCGCCGCCTGCGCGCCGAGGATCCGCTGACGTGGAGCGTGCAGAAGCTGGCTCGCAAGTTTGAGTGCTCGACTGTCTTTGTGCAGATGGCTGCGCCGGCGCCGGCGGAGCACTTGGAGTGGCTCAAGGCCAAGATGGAGAGGAAGATGGAGAGGTGGGGGCCCAAGAGGACGCAGGCGAGGGAGGATCGGAAGAGGAGGGCGGAGATGCTGTACCGGGGAGAGTTATAAGGACAGCGTTGATGGTGGGGAGAAGGAAATAAACGAGGGAAGTTGTTGTTGTGTATAAAAGAAAGCGTGAATCAACGGCCATGTGGATAAATGTCAAAATCAGGGGAACGTTGGTATACATGGGCATGAAAAGGATAAACAAGGGAAACTGAGCGTGGTGTACGATATACAAAAGCTTCAGAGAACAAATTCATGAGACGTGCATCATACATGGTATATAAAGTATAAAGAAGTTTTGAGCGAGATTCGTCTCTATTGTAGGAGGTACTATCATTATCGTTGAGGAATATTATATAGGCCAAAGTCATGAGTCTCTGCATCCGTCTTCACTCAACCGGAAACTCTGCTCTGAAATCTTCCCCGTAGAAAACGGCCGTATAAAAGAGTTAAAGGAGGAGAGAGACATACGAAAATAACAAGGAACGCCATCATAAAGACCCTTTTCAGCCGTCTAGGTCATTCAACCTTCTTCCCCCCATGTATTCACTTTACGCATTGCCTCTTATCCTTCTCGCCAGGAATGACTCTCCAGCACCAGCCGCACCAGCTCCGCGCCGCGCCATTCACCTCGCGGGCCAGAATCTTGCTGTTGCTGCCCTTTTCGTCCTCCCACTCGGGCACGCAGGCGCCCACGCGGACCATGCGGACGAGCTTCCTCTTGACGATGCCGCCAATGCCCTCGATCTCGTGTCTCTCGTAGCCCGGCCCCAGCTGCGGCGACGGCGTCCGCTGGTGGCGGATCTCGTCAATGATGGACTCGATGGTGCCGTTTGCAGGAAAGGGGAACCCGGCGGGGGGCCCGGGGGGCGTGGTGCCGGCGTGCTGTGGGCCCGGGCTCGGCGTGCCGGACGAGGACCCGGTCGACCACGGGGCCAGCGTGCTGCCGCGGGCGTCTTCGGCATCGCAGTCGATTTCGTTTTCGCGCTCGCGGGCAGCAAGGCAGGCCTCCTCGCGGCCGCAGATGACGCCGCGGTCGCCGTCGCCAATGCCCGTAAAGCCTCCGTACTTGGTACGCCAGCGCCAGATGCTACGTCGTCCGTTGTGTTAGCTACCGGGGGGGACTCGCAATGAGCAAGAAGCAAGACACATACGCTTTATAATCGTGGTCGGCGTTGCGAATGCTATGCCCGCAAGGCTGACACAGCCAGACGCCCTCTGTGTCGCACTGGCAGATTGCACGCTGCACGGCATCTGAATCCAGAGGCAGAGATGTATCCAGTGCCGGCACGGCCAGCGCGGCAATGGGGGCTTTGACGCAGGTGACGCAGAGCCGGCGGTGTCGCTCGCGCAGAGCAGCAATAAGAGGAGGCTTTATAGCACAGTTCTAAGGGTTCAAGCAAAAAACGTCAGCAACTTTGCTCAATAATAATGCCATTGCCGGGAGACTCACCCTGCAGATGATGTCGGCGCATCGCCTGCACTCGGCCACCATGTCGCGAGCGCAGCTGCCCGCCTTGCCGGTGTAGTTGTTGTCGTCTTGCATGTAATTCCAGTCCGTCGCCCTGGCGCGGTATCGCAGCGTCTGCTCTGGATCGACCGCGACGCCCTCTCGAGAGCAGCGCAGCGTTGCGCCCATGAGGCTCGCGCGGTATTGGATCAGGCCATCGTGGATGAAGCGGCTTGCGCGGGCCAATGAGTCGAGGGTGTTGAGGTCAATGTAGGAAATAATGCCGACGACGATGCTAGATTGAAAACAACAAGTCAGACCTCTGCTCTCTGCAATTGGCTCAAGGGGTGTTGGTCATACGGATAACACTGAAACGCCTCCTCCATAGCGCTGTGAGTCGTCGCCTCCTCTCCAATCTGCTGCGACTTGTCCGTCATGGTGCTCTTCCTGCTAGGAAATCTGCGCGCACAATCTCCATCCCCAACTGCCGATCCGTGCTCAGGCAGTGCCAGAGGGTTGCCCGGCGCCGGCCAAGCAGCCATTGACTGCGCCTGGCCGTCCTCGTCGTCAAGATCGACGAAACGAGCCATGCTTGAGGATCCGGCAGCCTCTTTTTTTTCTGCTTATTTCAAAGGAAGAGAAGAAATACTGAACAAGGTGCTTCGAAAGAGACAATGGCGGGCAATCAAGAGAAAAGACTGGTGTTGTTGGGGAGACAACAGGCAACGGCACAAAGCAAACAAACACACGGCAAAAACGGAATGTGACTTTAGCATGAGGCGACAGCAATTGTCGATGAAGCCATCGTAAGGGAGCCCATCGAAGCACCAAGAAGCCGAATTGTTGGGAATTGCGAGTCCGCCTGGGCAGAGTCAGTCGTGTGTTCCTGGAGCAGCGCAGCCGGTCCAGACAGGCGCCGGGCCGTATTTGTAGCAGTTTAGATGCCCCCAATTGTTAGGGGCCGGCAACTGCTGGCGTTCCGGGTGCCGAAGCAAACACTCCATCCGTGCTGGCTGTCAATGGGCGGTCGAGCACGGAGCTGTGCTGTGCTGTGCTGTGTCAACCGCTACAGGCCCTGCTAGCCACTCCCCTAAAGCTCGCCTAGCGTCGCCTGAGAGGGGCACTGCTGTGGCCGAATCCACTCCCCGCATTCCCCAAGCAAGGCCGTCTCCCCCTCTACTGTAGAGTTGCAGTAGAGCCAGGGCCGGTGCTCACTGTTGCTGCACTCATCATCAGCGTTGCATCATAACGTGATCAAGACTATTGCCGCTGTTGCTGCTCGTATTGACGGCACGTTGAAGCTAATCATGCTCCCCTTCCATTAGAACGAATCAACCCCAAATCCTCTTCGTTGGCAGCAAAGCGTCGTAATCCATCCTGCCGCGCCGGCTCCATCAATCTGCAGCTCCTGAGACAACCACCAGCTTTCACGCTTCTGCCGCTGGGTCTCGCTGGCATGCAGATGCAACCGGGCAACCCCATTGGGCGCTGCATCGATCACCAGGCACACAACTCGCAGATCTCGAACCACTTCAGACCAAGCCCACTCCCCCGGCGGCTCACCGACAATATGGCGAAATGCTTCTCCTTTGGCCCCCATCCATCCTATGCTTGATTTACACGATGCTTTTTTCTTCTCCTTGTCCTCTCAGCAGCGTCTGATTCCTTCACGTGGGTCGTTTGGACGGCTGTAAACTCTGCGGCCGCTCGGTGGCTTGATATAGATTCATACGTGGTTCCAAGTACTACTAGTACTTGCCTGTAAATGCATAGGTAGGTAAGCAATGCATGATTAGATGTTTCATTCAGTGCTTTCACATCAGAGAATCGCCATCGTCATGAGCAAAATTATCACGATACTTTGTATATTTTCTCAGCTAACCTTAGTCAAACATACAAGATCGTATTCCCCCTGGTTCTTACTCATCCCCATGCCTGTCACCCACGAATCCACATTTCCAAAATAGGAAAAGAAATCGAAAAGGAAGAAAAATCTGCGGTGCTCATGACACCGGCCCCTCGCTAAAACAAAAGTGTTCATGGCAGCGCCAACAATGCAAACACACCGCCCACAACCGGCCGAGCGGTAAACTGGTTACCGGGATATTCTCCCGTGTTCGTGTCGTACAAGTCGGTAAATGCCCGCCACGTTGGAGTCTCGTTGATCCACCTGGCAATCAAGGAGATGAACATGGCCTTCGTGTCGGGTTTGGCTACCGCTGCAGCGAACAATTCCCAGTCAGTCTTGGTGAGTGTGCCGCGCGTGTCGAGAACAACTCCGTATTTGTTGGCTTTGGTCTTGTAAAAATCACTCTGCATATCGTAAATGGACTGGGGGATAAAGTCCAGTCCAAGAGCCTTGTCAGGGTAAATGTTGTATAGCAATCCTTGTAGAGGTTGTCCGTTAGTAAAGACCAAGCTGTAGCAGGGAGTTACAAAACTTACCATAAGTGGCTCCCGAATCATATTGCAGTACGCTGTGGTTAGGGACAGAAGCTCGGTTGATGCCGTGGCGAGACCAGAAATTGAGATAGTCCTTGGCAATGCTCGAGTACTCTCCAGAGAGGTAACTGTGACCAGTTTGGTCGGCTATTTCAGACATGGCCTGCAAAGCAATTATGCCTTTGATGGCGAGGTTGGTTTGGTTCCTATTATCTCAGTATTAGTATGTGTATACTTGGTTGACTGCACTCTCATGAAATAGCCAACTTACGCAAGATGACCCGCGAAATCATCCGTAGACAGTTGGTTTGCCGGGATCTTGGCATCTTCAATCAGATACTCTGCCCATTGCGCCATGAGCTGCCAATGCTCGTTGAGATAGTCTATGTCTCCTGTTTTCTGAGCGTAAGACAGCATCATGATAATCATATTGCCGCACTCTTCCAGGGGCATAGCCTCATCGTTGCCTTGTGGGTAGCCAAGAGCCTGAGGGAATCTGCCCAGGTCGTGGATCGCGTATTTGTTCGGGTAGTGGCCGCTCTCTTGGTTTTCAAGAAGTGGTGATAGGGTGTATTTGATGAGATTTGGATCAAGATACAGCATGATTGGCCAGGTAGGGAAGATCACGTCAACCGTTTGGATATCGCTGTTGGAGCTAATTTCTTTGAGGAACACTCTGACGTTATCCGGGGTGCCTGTATACTGGAGGGCCCCAAACGCCTGGCGGACGGCAAGACTGGTAATGGTGAGATAATCATCTCCACCAGCCTCGACTGAGTCTCTTGCAACACGGTTGTCGAGATTAGTAGCATATTGGCTGGCGTAGCTGTAGTCCTTGTAAAAGAATGGAACAAGCTCTGATTCATCAAAGTAGCTTGCCCAAAGTGACGGCACTTGCTGAGCGGAGCTACCTTGACCTTGGAATAATATGGCATCTTGTTGCGCAATACCAATGGTGAAGAGAGTGGATGCAGAGCCCCCTCTGCCGACCGCACCAAGGTCGCGCGCAAAGGCAAATACAGGCCTATTGTTTTTGGTTCAGTTACATATATCCTTTCAACTCGTTTAAGCAGTCATTGGTTCTTACCATCGATCGTTCACGGCACGGTAGTTTGTGTCAACGGTATTGTCAAGTGTACCGTTGGATAGGAATTGGCCGCGGACCTCTGTATCCTGACCAATCTTGTACGTTACACCTCTCTAAATTGCATTGTCAGTATTCCCTAACGGCAACTATATAGCAGACATCCAAACAACTCACAATATCACCGGTCGACCAATACCAGCTACCCCATGATGCCTGATCGTTGGCCTCTTTGAAAGCGTCTTGGTTTTGGCGATAGAATTTGTGGGAAAGCACCCCGTCTGCCTCTTGATGCTCCCACCGGATAATCTGTGAGCTGTCGCCAGATGCCCATTCTATAGGCAAGTTAATTGTGCACTCTCAATTTCCAATCATGGTCACTTACCTCCGGATACATCAGAGTAGATTTGAACGCTGTGTGAACGCCCGTCTAGGGAGACCACCGAAATTTTGAGGTACGAGAACGGAACAGATTGTCTTCTCAGGTCATCTGGATAGACTGGAGAGAGGAATTCTGCAGCCATCTGGACCAACCCTCCCACATTCATGGTAAAGGTCGTTCTAGTGGAAGTATACTTGAGTGACTCTTGGTCAACATTGTTTGCGCCAGGAGCCGCTCCCATCCAATTGTAGGCTTTTCCATCGACCTTGATAAAGCCTTGCCATGCTTGAATTCCTTGTCTGTAATTATAAGAATGGTTTAGCATCCGTTGAACTTGTTTCAAATGAAGCAGTATAACATCGGTGGTGCTCACGTCCAGTACCTAGGCCATTGGCCAGCAAGGTAGCCGCTAGGACTTCCATTATTTGGGCCATTGAGCCAAACGTTGAGATAGGGAGCTCGAACAGCCAGAGGGGCAGCGGGAGGCCGTGCCGGTTCAAAAGTTGAAACCGCGTTCGCGTGCCCTGCCAAAGCAAGGACGGCCGCCGTAGCGACTCGCAAGAGCTTCATAGTCGAATATGTAAGCCACAGACAGGTACCCGAAGCCGAATGATGTCTAGCTGAATCTAAAAAGAAAAGGAGGGGGAACGGATGCAGACGGCAGAGAGCATAAATACACGAAATCTGGGGCCGAAACACTGTCAGTATCTTTATAATTCAGTCGGGGTGTTCTTGAGCCGTACCAAGGGATGAGAGACACACGGAGTGGGCCGCTGTTGATCTTATGACGATATAGCCGAGTGAGCTTGGCTGAAACGCAGCTGCATGCGAATGACCACAACAATGAGGCCTGGAAGAGCTTCGAGGAGAATATTTCTAATAGTAAAACCAAAGCTAACTCCTAACAAATGTGAAATACCACCACGCTGGCTCATAAATGATCGCTGGGTATTTGCGAGAGTGGCGACGCACGGCCAACTGCAACCTCGACGGCTTGAGACGTTGCGATGCTGTGTAGCGTAGCCTTGGCGCAACAACCAATCAATTCCGGGAAAAGGTCTAGAATCCACGGCCTAACCGCGATAAATGGTCAACTATCATAAGAGAAAAGAGCAAGTGATTAGCTCGAGCCGCACAATTAACCCTGCTGTAAAGGCAAGGCAGGGAGAGATCAGGGCTTGGCTCATTTAGTGGCATGAGGATGTAGCATCAATCTCCGTTGGCAATGCGCGTGATGCTCTCACTTGGCTTGGCTCTACTTACATGTATGTACCTGCACGCTCTCATTCCAGCTCACGATGTATACGTCGCAGCGGACAGGTAGAACGATGGCAAGGAGGAATCATGCAGTTATGGGGCAGCAAGAGCGGGGATGGATTTTGATGTCATACACGGCATCTGCGCTCAAACGGCAGTTTTCGGTTCGGAGCCTAGGGTCATGAGACAAGGGTCTAATCCGCACCCAAAGCATCTCTCGCAATGGCCAAGATGCAGGCTCGCTACCAGTGCTTTGTCGTCCTAGTGGATAAAGCCGGTTGTTAGCCCCCAGCTAGCTGTGTTGCTGTGGACGGTGGAGAGGAGGTTCAGTAGCGTAGCTGACTGTGAGAAGCAGTAGTAATTCGTTGTATTGGGATCAACGTGCCCTGGAGAGACGTGGATAGTGGCAGGGCAGCTCGCGGCTCGGTATAATGATGCGGCTCTGGAAGGTTGTTGTTGCCCGTACACGTTGCATGCAGCAGCCGCCATCCTCGAGGTCAATTAGACATTGTATCTCTCCAAGACCAGAGCATCCGCCTATCAGCTTACCCATCACCTTCACGATGCTACCGGCTAGCAGCGCCGAATGCCCCTCAGTGGGCAATCTGTCTCACTGGTCTCCAGCGGATCCGATCCCCCGCAAACGGTCTCCGCAGAAGACCAACGTATCGCGTCGCATCGGTCCTAGCAAGGGCGCTACTGCGGGCGTAGGTAGGGAGAGCTGCTGTCAAGGGACACAGAAATATCGCGAGGACAGGCTTCAGATGGGATCGTGACCCATCACACTCTCTTTTCGCCCCTGGTATGATCTGGCTTGTTCGCAGCATGAGCTTGATTTGTCGAATGCTGTTGTGTGTAAAAACCAACGTCGATGAGAGTTTGTGAAGAGGTGAAGCTTTGGCTGGTAGAAGCTGGCCGCAAGACAGGTACGGATGGCGGAAGAATCTCTCTTCCGCACCCTTTGAGACAACTACCTCGCTCGGCTCTAGCACCTTTCTGTTATGACTTGGGTACGTATTTTATTGTTTTTTTGTATCTGATTTCCAATCTCTTTGCCCTTATTTCACCTGAACTATAAGAATCTTTCCTATCGTATGTTTAAGACAAAACCCTCCCCTTCTAGCTCCCACCCTTGCTCCGCATCATGGGATCTCAGGTCCCAACGTCTAGACTCCCCACTGCCGATCTCTTTCAAACGCTTGTCCAACACGAAAACATTTACAACGAGGTCACAATATGGCCTGCTCAAAATTTAGGCAGTCATGGTCCAAGAGAGACGTCGCGTGCCGCCAGATGTAACCCTACCCTCATTAAGCATCAATTTAGACCACATCTTGGCAAAAACTCATCACAACATGCAATTGACAATTGACCGAGCGCCAAGAAAAGCCAAGTACCGATTTTCCATAAGCGAGGTTTTCAAAAGGAAGCTAGACGGATTGCTCGAACCCGTCTTGTGCAACTTCACATGCAGAGTGCTTTTTTCTAGAAGAAAGCAAGCAGCATTAGCTGTTGGTCCATGCAGTGAGTGATTTGCTTGTACATGCTTGGCCTTACCCACAAGTCTCTCGTACTCGCCAGTTGTGAACCAATCGCTTTATACGTTTGAGATGCACAACAGTACTGTCACAGCATATCCATATTCAACAGACTTCTCAGCGAACACCCAACTGCTTCAGAGTTCC
Organism: Trichoderma sp. CBMAI-0020; assembly: GCA_030708095.1. Classification (NCBI taxonomy): domain Eukaryota; kingdom Fungi; phylum Ascomycota; class Sordariomycetes; order Hypocreales; family Hypocreaceae; genus Trichoderma; species Trichoderma sp. CBMAI-0020. The sequence continues at coordinate 5,041,817 of JAJNCI010000001.1, forward strand.
CGTCTGCACTTGTATATCAGCATTAATAGCATCATGTATTGTATGCCATGTGGTGCCCCTTGCATCAACACACCATAGGACGACTGAGAATGGAATGCATGCTACCCCAACATGTAATTACGAAACCTGAACAAGTAAAGCAAGGGGTTTGTAAAAGACATGTCCAGAGTACCGCTTTGCCCAAACCCCTGTCGATCAGACCAATTGTTTGAAACAAAAGGGCATTGTCTCCGTTACTCCGAAGATTCGTATGCTGGCCTCTCAACGTTTCGCACGGAAGGGGGAATCGCCACGCTAAGACACCTCTCATTATCTCCTCCCTCAATGCTTCAGGCTGCCCCCAAGCTGATTACCTAGAGCGGATATGACAAAGCCATCATCTCACTTTCTGCCCTACTTACAATAGCGAGCGTGGCTGTATTTTTAGACCCCTTCAAAGGGATTATTGGGTATACGAGAAGATTCTTATTGCGCCCTAAAATCATAATATGCACAATCGTCACTCGAAGATGCCTCATGTTGTATAACCGGGATAATGCAGACTGAATATCAACAGCCATGGGCTGTTTCATCAGACTGCATTCTGTATTGTTTCTATCCTATTGTAAAAGGGCGTATATGTATTTCTTTAATAACACAAAAAGAGCAATTGCCCACGAGGCTCCCCCACGATAGCGCACTGGCATTGTCGTCGGTAGTTGAGCCTCGGTCCAAACACGCCGTCCCAGCGATGGCGTAGAAGCACTGTCGCTGTCGAGATTTCTCATTCCGTACACATTCCACTCGTTAGACAGCGGGAATTAAACGCTGATGGGGTATCATATAAACTGTAAAAAGCAAAAAATAAATGCAAAAAGGAAAAGAGGATACGAGTGTCGCACTCAAGCCTCTCCATAAAAGAGGGAGACGACACATGTGAATAATGCTGCGGGTGCCGAGGCATACGTTGCGAGATCCCATGAAAATGGCCTGGAAGGGTAGCGCGAGAGCATTGCCACAACCAGGCCTTCTCGAGTTCATATCGCTTTGCCCTCTAGAAAGTAGCGTGATGGTGTTGTCACCTTAACGGTCAAGGCAGCAACCGACCAGTGGCTGCCTCAAGTGAAGAGGCGAGTGTGACCATAAAGAGGGGTCGTAGAGGCGGCTGAAGAATTAAAAGAGTGTATATCAAGGATGCCGGTATAAGTGGAGAAGGCCCTCGAACAAAGGAAATAGCAAAATGGCAGGTTGAACTACCCATGAAAGAATGATAATTTGGGGGGTGAAGACGTCGTCAGTGCCAAGCTGTTGTTGTTGAAGGCCAAATCTTGGCTGTTGTTGCTGCCTTGAGTGATGACGTTTCACCGAAGGGCAATCTAGGCCTCTTGGGCTCGCCGGGAAAGCTTCCCGAAGCCGCGCTGCACAGCTTCCCGTCTTGCTGCGCCATCCTCGAGCGCATTGGGAGAACCAGTATTGTTAAGCCTGGAGCTAGGAGGATTTCCCACGACCTTTAGCAGAATCAGCATGACCAGGGAGCTAAGGATGCTAATGCCGAGGATTCCAATCATTGTAAGATTACTCTTACGGAATCGATGGGGCCCCGGTTTGGCATCCTCAGGCCATCCGGTGTACAGAGCATATGTGGTGGTGACACTGCCCAGATTTCCCAGGCCGGATACAAGAGCCGTTGCGGCTGCCACACCAACTTCACCATGCCGGCGTTGGAAGATTTCCGAAGTCCACGTCATGCAGATTGGGACGGTTGGTCCTAGACCAAAGCCCACCATCAGAAGGCCTCCATAGCGAGCCCACCCATTTTGAACAGCAAAGGTAGTTGTCAGTAAGCCGGCGATTTGGATGCAGACGGCTCCTGAGAAGAAGAAGGGCCTCAGGCGATGAAAGCGGTCGGAAAGCGGCGTAACCAGGAGAATAGCGATCAAGTCCATCTAGAGGATACAATGTTAGGAGCAATAGGTAGATAAGAGGAGATGCCAAACTCACAATCCAGATAGGAGCAAAGAGTAAGCTAACGACAATGTCGCTCGCCTGTGGTTGGATTGAAGCAATAATCACCGATCCATAGAGCTGAGTGCCGATTCCGACTCCGACGACTCCAAAGTACATCAGGCATAGAGGCCACAGCCGCCAGTCGAGCAGCACAAGGCAGAGATCCTTGACGCCCCATGGGCGAGCATGATACACGCGTCTGAGCTCAGAGTAATGAACTATGGCGTCTTCCCCCTTGAGAACTTCGGGGGTGGCCGGAAGCCACTTGAACAGGCCGGTACGCTTCCTCTCCTCGCCTGGCACCAGGGGTCTGTCAGGCAGCCACCATAGCAGCGCAAAGCTCAAGACAACGGCAACGAGCCCATAGATGAGAAACATCCATCTAAAGCCAACCAAGCCTCCATCGCCATCCATGAGTTGGAATCCCGCCGAGACGAGGCCGACCACAGCCGCAGACACCTGCGAGGCGGTGAAGTACATGCCAATGCGCTTGGCTGTTCGAGATGGCGGATAAAATAGGGTCAGATAAAACGCCATGCCCGGCCACATGCCGGCAATCACCAAGCCCAGGAGGAAACGTAGCAGTTTGAGGCTCGCAGGGGACTGCACAGCCGCGAAGCATGACCCAACAACTCCAGTGGCAAAGACGATTCTAGCCATCCAGACTCGGGGGCTGAGCTTGCTCATAATGAGGTTTGATGGGAAATCAAAGATGACGTAGGAGACATAGAACAGCGCAAGTGCGGTAGATACATCTTTGGGGGTGAGCCCAAGGACGGTCTCCAAGTCATGGCCCACATCGCTGTTCATTGTCTGGGCAATGCCAATGTTGGAACGAATTGCTGAGCAAAGAAAGTACAGAATCCAGAAGGCTGGGGTTAAATTAGCTAGATTTCTCTGATGAGTGAGCTACAAAGTAGATTTATACTAACGAGGGATAATCCTGCGATCAATTTTTCTGGCAGAGAGTCAGGGTTAGCTGGCAAATACTCCGTATAAGACTGAAGATGAGGCAGAGCCCAATACCTGTAGACCTTCTCCACCGTTTCGCTGTCGTAGTCGGCCGGTCGGATATCACCCCCATCTCGACTCTCGGGACCACCATGAGATGATGCAGAGGGAGAGAACACAACACTTTCAGTGGTGTTTGGATTTTTAGAGTCGCCATCAGGCGGTGCTGCTTGAGAGGCCATGCTTGGACGGCGCTCAAACGCTGCAATGAGGGTTTATTTCCGACCGGCGCGACGATAAGAGCTCTGTGACGGAAAAGGCCGCAAAATATACTCGATTAAGAAAAGAGCCCGTTTGAATAATTCAAGCTATTCGAAATTTTCGAACTTGGAAAAAATGGGTAGACGAACAAAATGAAAAATCAGAAAATGTTAGAGGAGAGGGATCCAGCGCTGGAAAAAAAAGTGGGTGGCTTGATCTTGCCGCGATTAACCACCTCTCAACAATTATGCCGTTTCCAACGATAGCCGAGGGCTCTAACGGGACGGCGCCAGGCCAAGGATATACAAGGGCCGAGACCGGATAGCACAGATTATGGATACATGGACTATTGGCAGTCTAATCAGACATCAATACAGGAGGCAGAAAGGCTTTTTATCCTCTCTATCGTGCTACACGGGCGATATTAGATGATGACAATAGGTAATTAGTGCTATCGCATTTCCAAGCTCGGTGAAGCTTCCTGTAGCTCGGCAATCGGATCTTGATAAGACATGCGGGTCCAGAGCGTCGGATGCAGCCCAAAGGACGCTGTACTCGCATGATAATAGCATGCAGTACAGTATGTGCGCAAATGTCAAGCTGTAGAAGAATCGTAATTGGTCTCGTATATCTCAAGAAGTTCGGATATTTTAATCTTATTTTGCATTTTGTACCATGGGGGCTCACCCTAGAAGCTCATAGTTTGAGGTCTACAATAGCGGATACTACAGCTCTAATCCTCACTCTAATACTGGGAGCTCCGTAATTGTGGGCAGCACTGATTCAGCTTGCAGCATTTGTTACTTCTGTCAACCTGCTCGCTCGCTTTGGTGCATCAAAATAGTATTGCTGTTTGACTCAAACTCTCCTCTTAAAGATGTCTGATTTGCTTTTATACTGTGATTTACAATAGATGCTCCAGTGCAAGGTAACGCCATCTCCGTCTAATTACACTGTGCCCATCTACAGCTACTACTACTAGTGAATTCGGCTGCAGCTCCCACCGCTGCTGTGCCCTTGCATCGTGTCTGCCTGAGGATCTGACGCCAGCCTCACCTTCTGTCTATATGCGTAAATGCCTGATTTTCAAGTCACCACCCCCAACAGCCTCATTTTCAATGCACCCGTTTTTTGCGGCTCTGCTGCAGAATTTGTTCCTCAAAAACCTTCATCAGGCCGCCTCAGGCCAAAGATACTCGACGTCTCATGAAGCTGTCTTCGCCTGGAGCCTCTCACTGGACTTTGCCGTCCACGCCTCACACAGCTGGTCCTGGTGCCTGTTCTTGCGTACAAGGCGACTACCAGGTCTCTATCTAGGTCATGCGGAGGATGGCCCTCCAACTTTCCGCATTTAACACGGAATTTGTCATAGTTACGCACGCACAGAGTTATTTGCGGACGTTTGTAACCACCGTCTGGAGCATCTCGTGTATATCAAATGACCACGAGAAGGGCGAAAAGGGGGGGTAGCAATCTCATCCAAAGGACTTGGTTGGTCACGGCCTTACCCTCTCAATGGTGTTGACTGGATTTCTCATCGCTCCCATCTCCAGGCTGTACAACAAGGGTTATCCCAAGAAGGACCATCATCAATTTGCCAAATAGGCATCGCCGCTCAGCAGGATTTCGTCCTTCCGCTGTGGATAAACGTGGAGAGAACGCCAGGGGCACATGGGATGCCAGAGGCTTCCTCAAAGTCCTGCATAAGCCTCGAGGATCTTCGGCCCCGGCAGACTTTACTAGCCATCCATCAGCCTCCTATTTATGAATCAGGCCGACGGCCACCTGGAAGCTGAAGCATTCGTTGGCCAGCTTCAGCCTTTTCCCAGCCTAGCGTCAGCCAGCCAGCCAAGGAATACGACCAGCTGGGTCTCATCCCACGAGGCCCTACGCTTTGCGCAGGGCGTTCCGACATGGATGGCTCTCTTTGTCTAGGCAAGCGAGCAGACAGCTGTCTACCAAAGTTGGGGCGAGCTATGCCTGGCGCTTGCTATTCACAAGGGAGGTCGTATCAAGCTATTGGGCCTACCTGGTTTACACAAAGGTGCCATACCAAAGCTAGCAATGCCTCGGTTGCCACCTGGTCGACCAAACATGAAAGCTCTCAAGCCGTTATGCCTTTCACTCAACCGGGCGCAGCGCGTTCTGGTATAGTTTGCCCCGCGTGCGTCAGAACTTCCCAATGAGTCACTCGCTTGGAGAGCGCATCAAGATGGAGGCCGCGGGCTGATTATCCTTTATCGAAAACCAGTCATCCCTGGAGAGACCAAGCCTCGGTGCCTAAAGGAGCTCGGGACTTATTAAAGGGCCGAGGTAGCGCATCCGGTCTCACGGTTCATGGATAGATTGAAGCTTCAAGAGGGAGCTTGAAGAAACAGGCAGTCAACAGTGGAGTCTTTACAACGAGACCAGCTCAGCCACTTAGCCAGCCACGACAGCTCCTCGCCACAGCTCCCCTGCCACAGCTCCCCTGTCACAGCTCACTTGCCACAAGCGCCCTGCCACACCACGTGACTGCGAGGCTGACTAATGACCAATGACCTGCTCTCTGGGCGGAGCTGAAGAGGGCCTTGTGCAAAACATTCATACCAGAATTTTCAGGCCATCATCCCGACCTCGAACTAAGAGTACCAGCATCGACAGCCGGCCAAGCTGCAATTCCCAGGCCGCAGAAACCACAAGCCAACGGCCAGCTGCCGCTCTCTGCCCTGGAGGCCGCACCTCGAGCGCAGCTTCTGCGCCCTCGTCACCTCGAGCACCGCTATCGCCGAGTCTCCAGCACATCGTTAAGCTTGAAGTGCTGTGTCGTCACCCAAAACTCCAGCTAGGGTACATCTCCGACTTACACGCCACCATGAGCGTCGCATACGAGCCCCGATCCTTCATTCATGAGGGCGCCTATCCCCCCATAGGCGACGAGCATGACCATGCCGCCGAACAACGCTTCACAGACTCCGATGTTGCCGAGCACCTCAGCCATTATACCGCAGAAGCGTCCATGCTGCCGGATGACAGAGGCGTCATGGGGGACGAAAGAGATATCCTAGTTGATGACGATGCTGTCGTTCAAGAAGCAGCTCAACTAGACCTCGACACACCAGAGTTCTCATCGCCGCTCCAGGTCGCACTGCATGCGCCGCCGCTACCAGACCCCATACACGAAAGCAAAGAGCTCCCACGAACCGACATCTCCTCTCCGTCATCGCGAATAAAGCCAATCATCAAGCCAGAGCGTGAAGTTCACAAGAAGTCGGATGGGAAATTTCACTGTCCTCTAGATGATTGTAAAGAGGATGTTCGTGCGTTTTCGCGCAAATGCGAATGGAAGTACGTGAACCCCATCCCCCTCCCCCACTATCCGCCAAGTTCAAAGCTAATCACATGCGCGCTATAGCAAGCACATGGACAAGCACGAACGCCCTTATCGCTGCCCGGCCGAAGGATGTGAAAATCTTCCTGGCTTCACATACTCTGGCGGCCTCCTCCGACATGAGCGAGAGGTCCATGGCAAGCACGGCGGCCCTAAGAACACTGTCAACTGTCCGCATCCCAACTGCAAGCGACATACTGGCAAAGGCTTCTCTCGACAGGAGAATCTTAACGAGCATCTTCGTCGAGTACATACCAACATGGATACATCGGCATCTCCTATTGAGGCCGCCGCCTCTCCTGACGACAATGAAAGCGAGAAATCTGGGACGAAGCGGAAACGCCGTCTGAGTAGCCAAGGCGGGGACGAGCTTTCTGATCTTCGCGAGGAGATTAAACGGGTACGAGAGGAAAACGAGAGGCTCAAGTCCGAAGTGGACCAGCAACAGGAACACTCTCTATCTATGATGGCGCAAATCGCGGAGCTGCAAGATGCGCTAAATCATAGCCTTAATCCTCATGGGCTCGGAGCCCCCACGGCACAGATGATTTAGGAGCCTCTATCCGATGCGCTTTGCTCCTACGGCATAATGCATAATGTGGCAGATGAGACACCAGTTTGCGATATGTCGACATAAATCCCATGAGACTCATAAAGCGCACACGCCCCGCTCTGTATTTTTTACCCTCCTTCATCTCAACTCTTCCCCTTTTCTCATTTTTGCACACATAATCCCATCTCTCACGAAGACACAATTACATAATTCATAGACTTGTCCCCCTCCTCTCCTCCCCCTTTTCACGAACACTTTTGTTTCATCGTTTTCCCTTTATCTACTGGGACGATCAATGGGATCGACTATCACCAATACACTGAACGCATATCAGGAGCTAACGGGTTTCTTTTCGTTTTCTTTTACTTTTCGTTTCTACATTAGGGCGGATATCTCTGTTATCTAGAAGATGGACATTATTCTCTTTTACATGTATTTCCCCCCAAGGCGTTTTACAAGGTATCAGGAACAGGGTGGCAAGGGGGAATACGGGCATCCACGATATCCCAAGGTTTTTTTTTTTTTTTCTACGCTTTCATTGCATTTGAAAGACTGGCTAAAGGTTGGGGGTTATTTGCCGGGGGGGGAACAGATCCTCCGGAAGGGCAGGCAAATGGACATGTCTTTGTTAAAGGATGAACCGTGGAAGCAGGAGAAGTTCATCCTGTGTATAAGTGTTATACAGCGCTGGTTTTCTTTTTCTTTTTTTTTTTTTAAGGTTTTTTTGTAACTTAGATTCACTCACCTCTACGTGGTACTGGACTTGGCACTGAAGACGAACCTCTTTCTTTGCAGTGGTTCAAATCGTTCATATATACCCACTTCTCTGTATTCTATTTCTTCTATTTTCAAGTAATCGTGACGATTTCAGTGCCAGGTAGTAGTTAGGTTTGACAATCTAACCATTGAACCCCCAAGAGCAATCTTAGTAGGACACAATCATAGCCGATAGAAATCATTAGAATGGTTGATGGGCTCGCAAAGCTTACAAAAATCTCATGTGTATAATATATATACCAATCTCTGTTTTAACCCCCCTTCCTAACCATACTCCTCCCAATGCAAACAAAAAAAAACACAAAGCACCAAAAGCGAAAAAAGGCCGACCCATCATCAGATAAAAACGCTTCAAAAAATCATCCCATAAGAAAATCCAGAAAGTTTTTCTTCCCCCCATTGCTCATCGTCATTCTATGTACACACACACGCAATAACGGCGCCGTCTCGAAATGTCCTTCTCCTCAGCCATTGCTATTTCTTTTGCGGGCTCGTATGACGAAGTCTCTTTTTTCCTTCCTCCTCTATTGATTGTATCACATTCTCTTTCTTCCGAATTCACTCCTTTTTGTTTCTCCAATCCAAATCCATCTCTAAACATACTCCTCTCTTCCTTGTCTCATAGTAACCTCAAATTTGACCCGAAAAAAACTTCCTCCTTTTGGCGCTTTAGGAGATTGAATAGGAAGAGAGGAAAGAAAGAAAAAAAAAACAGCTCCTACCATCTCACCCCATGCCGTCTGACCTACACAGCATGGATATAATTGGCTGGGACACTGGCCGTCACGCCAGCCTTTTCGACTTCCGCCCAGCCGTCGCCGGGATCATCCTTGATCAGCACAAAACGCTCGCCCTCTGTCATGGAATGCTCGGCCTCGCTCTGTGCCACGTAGTCGTATAGGGCCTCAACGTATCGTAGCTTCTTGGCACCTCGCTTGGGCGCCACTGCAGGGCCCTTCTTCCTCGAAGCGGCGGCTATTGATGATGTGGTTGACGTGGAATAAACAGAGGAAGGACGGGCCGATGCTGCGGGTGTTGATGGCGCAACGTTGAGATCGATGTATGTCGCCGGTACAAGACCTTCCTTATAGCCATCGCGGACCTTGACCCAGCCAGTACCATCTGTAACACATACATATATAAGTTACCAGGGACTTTCCAAAGAGAGAGAAATTCGTTAGCACTCACCATCTGCTTCCAAAACTACCACTTCCTTGCCTTCTGCCACCGATAACTCTCCGTCTCCACCGGCATCGAACTGATAAAGCATCTTGCCCTTCTTTTCTTCCCTCTCTGCAATGCCATTTGTGCTACCCGCTGGGGGGTGCGAGATATATGCCGTAGGAGGAGGCGCAATGATTCTGTTCCTCTTTGGGGGAGCCGCACCACCAACTGCAGCAACTGCAGCAGCTTTGGCGGTTGCCGCAACAGGCGTGGTCGCCTTGGGTGGCGTTTCGGAAGGCGTGTCTTCTGAGGGCGTCTGTGGTGCGGACACGACGGACTGCCGTAATGACTGTGAGCTTGCCGAGTTCATAGTATTGGACCGCGTGAGGTTGTCTTCTGAAACGTGCGCTGGAGATCCTGCGTCAGGCGCGAGAAGCCTGTTAGTGGCAGCCTGGCGCTCAGCCTTGATCTTCTTTCGCTCTTCCTTATTCAGCTCGCCAGGGCAGTCCGCAGGCACCTTCATCTCGCATTTGCTATGGCATGTATAGCCGCAGTCTCGACAGTCGAATCCCTTTGCGCTCAAGCCCCAGATGCGATCGCCACATAAATCGCAGTTGGTTGGTATCTTGAAGGTTTGGCTCTTGAAGTTGTGATTTTTAGCCCCCAGCGTAACGTCACCAACGGCAGAGGTAATGGTGGTGGTTTCAACTTCAGCTGTAAGTCGCTTCTGGTCCACAGCAATGAGATTTTCTTGTAGAGCGAATAGTGTACGGATAACTTCAACTTCATCCTTCTTCTCTTTGCCTTCTCGGACACGTTGCTTGAGCCGCTTGACGGTCTCGACTTCCCTTCGTTGCTTGTCCACCTCTCTCCGCAGCTCAGCTAGCTGAGACTTGGACTTTGTTAGTACGTTGCGCAGGTAAATCTTGGCTGTCTCATCCACAATCATGAGGTCGTCATCGTGCCAGACGGGGCTAGCTTCAAAGACCTTGTCCGGCGGCTCGTGAAAAGCGCCCATGTTGTGGCGCATATACATCATGGAATCCAGATGGGGCAGGTTTCGCTGGATTTCCTTGCCTTGGTGCTCGATGAGTCCGTTGCTCTGTTGAAGCATGGCAGTCTCCAGCCGAGTTGCCACGTCCCACAAAAAGTTGAGCTTCAAGGTTCTAAATTCATTCAAATCTTGCATGCTATCCATTACCTCGGGGATGTATTCGTGGTAGTATTTTTCCTTTTGCTTGTTGGTGACGTTGATGGCGATGAGATAGGTGTTTTTGGCGTTGTTCATGTCAAAGAGCTGCTGTTGGTAGGCGCTCTGTGCCTTGGCCTTGTCGGCATGCGATTCGGTCTTTTTGCGCTTGCTCTCGAGGTCCTGGCATGTGTTGTCGTATTTGCCCTTGACCTTGCGCAAATCGGCATAGCAGGCATCGCGGCCAGCTTCGAGCTTATCGGCATATTCGGCATGGCGCTTACGCAGCTCATCGAATCGGGCGTTGTAGAACTTTAGGGGTTCAGCGACCTGGGAGATAAGGTTACTCGCATAGCGATCGTGCTCGGTGGCGCGGGATTCGAGGGTGGTGAGCTGAGTAGACCATGTGGTCAGGGAAGCACTATTGGCGCAGCATTGTCAGCGCCTATTTACAACGTGTCATGTCACGGCGCATATCCGCCACACAATATGCCGCACTCTCCATCTCTCCTCGCCGGAATCTCTCGGGACTCACCTCTCAAGGGAGCCTGGAGTCAAGGTCGGGTTGTCGCCAACGCTCAGGTTGGAGATTTTCTTGTTCTTCTTCTCAAAGTACTTCTTGGCTAGCGCATCGAGCTTTGCGCTGTATTCCTTTTCGATGGCGGCCCGCTCGCGGTAGAACTGCTGGATCTCGTCGAGCCAGGCGATTCCATTGCTGACCCAGGCGTTGGCGGATTTGAAGCCATCCTAGAATCGCAGAATTGGTCAGCATTGCGCTCAGAAGATGTATCGTGATGGCGGCTCCAAGCAGCCTCTGCCTGAGCTCCGGCTGCCGTCTCCTGTTTGTGACTCTTGTTGTCCTGTATCCTTCTTCCACAGCTGCCACAGTCCTTCCATCACCAAACCCACACACGCACCTTGAGCTCTGCGCCAAAGGTCGGCGCAACGTCCACCTCGGCCATGGCGGGAGAAGCACAAAGACGCCTCACTGACACTGACGATGGTTCCGAATCGCGGCGCAAGGCATGCAATGCCGGCGTCTGTCCATGCACGGACAAGGCCACCAAAGCTGAGGGAGGCTAATGCTGGCAAGGCTCCAGCAACGTCGTCTCGCGAGTGGAAATACAGCGACTGGCCGTTCCGGAAACGTGGGGAAAAAAGAAGGTCAGACGTGAGATGGTCTTCGGCAGGATGGGGGGAAAGAGACGACACACGCGGCGTTTGCGACTTTATTGGGGCGCAGCTTGGAGTTGGTCAGGCAACTGGGGCGGGCAGCTTTCAGGGGGCTGCGGCGCTAGCTGGCGGCGGTTGGGCCCTGCAACGTGCTGCGTACCCCGCCAAATCTTCAGCGCTTCCCGCTCGAGCTCGGCGCTACGGCGAAATAGGCGGAGCTGCTGTCTTGCAACGATGCTTCTATAAAACTAGGTACAGGTATAAAAGATTACATGTACATTTAAGGATATATTAGACTTTGCGTGTCAACGTTAAGGTGTTTGATAGAAAGAAGGACGGAGGGATATAAGATGCTGCAATACCGTGTGCATACATAACTCTCAGCTAATCGTACATTGTGCAGGAAATATTCCCGGCTTATGTGCCCCCCCCCCCCATTCGCCACCTCCACGTAGACTACAGTGGGTATAATTCTGTGCTGCTTGATGTCCAAGTTGCTGCATATCGCTATTTCAACGTAACCAAGGCTCTTCCTCCCGTGTCCCTTCACCTGAATTTGAATCTCTTCTCTGACTTTTCCCTTTTTTTTTTATTTCCTCACCAGCGTTGTGCTTCTCGTTTCGTTCGCCATGTCAAGTTCCAACCACCAGCCCCTGTCAGCGCGTCTTCAGGTTGGATCCCGCAACTCGACTCGGTTCCACCGTATGGCTCTCAACCCAGCACGACACGCCGTCCGGTGTATCCCACCGCGCGGGCTCGATTGGGGCGATGTGGTTCTTGTCGGGGCCTTGAGTCGGTGATTCTTGTAACAGCTGGATGCCCGCTTGCGTCGCTTGGAACAGACAATCTCGGTTGGCGTCTTGTAGCTCTTCGAAGACGCCGAGAACGGTGACCGCCGCGCCGTCTTGGTGGAGGATGATGTGGACACGGCGGTCTCTGTCGTGGGGCGCTCGGTATGCCATTGAAGCGTTGAGTTGCTCTCTTTATGTTGTGGGCAAGAGCAGTAGTATCGTATTTCTCCGTGGGCGTTGCTTGAGCATGAATATGGTGGCTGTGATGATGATGATGATGGTGCTTGAGGGTTCTTCATCTTGCAGGCTCAAGTTGCGGGAGGCACATGAGTGATCATCCTCGAATGCTCTATGACGTAGGGCACTACTCCAAACAAGTCAATCTAGATCTGTTCCTATCGATAACCGAATAATACCAGCAACGGCAGCTCTGCATAGCCCTCTTTGAGGAATCTTATGTGCACTACAGCACATATGCTCATCATACATAACGTTATTTTGAAGTCATCTTTCTCCTGCTGATTCCATCCTGCAATCTGCTAGTTAGGGCTGATCCAGAGAATCGAGATCCGTGACGACATCAGCGCAAGCTAAATTTTGAGTTTCGGTTTGGACTGTTTCCTGCTTGAGGCAACCCCTAAGGGTCTGTGGGGTAGCTTGCGCTTGAGTCCCTAGGTAGGTACAAAGGAACTGCTAAAAGAATGCCTTGTGTCTTGTCCAAGCTAAATCAAACAAGGGCCTTTGTTGTCGCGGCACTCTTCAGCTTGACAGAGCATATGGCGTCCCTTGTATTGTCCCGCTGCCGAGCCAGTTATCCACAAATACGCAATGCGGGTTGGTGCCCAACAAAGAGGGGCAGTTTCGACGTATTAATTCTTAGCGCCGCTATCCGCAAACAACAGCTGTCTAAACACTTCAATCACTAATACACGCTGCATTTACCCTGTAAACAGTCAGTCGTAGTATCAAGGGCGCGCCCTGACTGGCCAGCCCGTCCCTTCAGCCAATAGAAAACCGCATGAAGCCGCAGCCTTGCTCGTGTATTAAAGCCACTTGTATACAGAGCTTCCCTCAGGCATTGTTCGTTTCAGAGCACCATAACCCAATTAGCATTCCGAGCTTGCACCTTTATAGCTTCAAACAGAGTAAGACAAATCCCTCGGCTTTATATTAGCGCGCAGCCCTCTGTCCCTCTCCCGACGCAATGCAATGCAACCATCCTCCATGCATCTCTGTTTATCACTGCTTATGCCTTTCCTTGAGCCGATACTGCACGTCAGCCCCTCTCAATACACCGATACTTACTCTTGTCCTTTCTCTTGCTTACAGATCTCTCTCGCTTTTTGCGGAATACTATAAAACCATCCATTGACCCCCCACCATGGCCTCCAGGATCGCCACCCGTCTCTTGCTCTCGCCCTTTTCCCGAGCTCAATTCCAGCGACCGTCTTTTATCCGCACAATGGCCACCTCAGGAGCACGTCGACAGTATGAATTTCTAGTCATCCTTCCAGACAAGCCTGGCCCCGAGGCACGGAAGAGGCGTCTTGAAGTGAGAGCGTACGTACATACCTATGCCTCGGTTATGAAAGTAAAGTAAGTAGTTAATTGACTATGAGCAATGCAGCCAGCACTTCAAAGACATGACTCCTACCCTTGATGGAGGCAAGCTAAAAATGGGCGGTACGTATATCTTCCTAATCTTCCTCGACTCTTCAACCTTGTACATGAGTGCTAATCAAACGTCAATGTAAAGGTGCCATTCTGCATGACGTTCCTGTGAATGACGAAGCCGAAAACATGGATTTTGCTGGCTCCGTCATGATTTTGGTTGCAGAGTCTGCAGAGGAAGCTAAAAACATGCTCAAGGAAGATGTCTATGTCAAGGCAGATGTATGGGATTTTGAAAAGGTGAGAATGACTTTAGCTGTTCTTCATTGAAGCAATAGAGACTGACATTATACACCAACCAGACCCAAATCTATCCCCTAAAGTGCGGATTCAGATTCCCCTTATAATAAGGAAAGCAAAGCATGATATAGATAGCAAGGGTCGTGATCGATTCATCTGATCAAAAGGAAAAAAAAAAAAAAAAAAAAGAAAAAAAAAAAAAGAGCAAATGCCATCAAAGCAGATTAATAGTGATGTATCCGATGTCCCCGTTAGCCATCATCCCATCAGCATAGCTGATCAGACACCATCGCTGGACGGCCCCCATATCTTCCAGACCCTTGAGAGAACCCAATGCAAAATGATAAAAGGGAAAAAAGAAGAAAGCTTACACTAAGCTCCCAAAAAAGCGACCCAACTAAGACTGACTTATAAAAAGTTTCAGAAAAATAATAGGCCCAAAAGAGTCCAATTCTCCAAGCCGCCATACAGAGTGAATGTTTTGTGCTCCAAGTACCAATTAATTGCCATCAACAGAAGCCGCTGTTGCCTCTTCTGCTGCCACTCTCAAATCGTAGCTGAGGTCGAAACACTCAGCAAGGAGCTCACTAACACTGCCTTGACCTTCGGGAATATCGCCATTAACAACAAACTTGCCGTCCACCCTGAGGTTATCGAGAGAGTTGAGCTATATGAAAGAAGTCAGTCCACTGTACAATTGTTCGCTTCGATATTGTAGTTCTCCAACGGTTCATACCTTCATGCTGTATGGATACAGCTCTCTGACTGAAGAGACGCCGCCACTGTCCCTGACTTCGACGAGACATCTCTTGAGGGTTTGGAGCTGGTTATAGATGGGCAGAAGCGCCTCAGAAACCGGCTCTGAGGCTAAGATGAAAGAGTAAATGTAGGCGTAGCTTCGCCTCGTCAAATATAGCATCGTTCGCTGCGTGTACAGATCGGCTGGTCTGCCTCTGTCATCATAAAAGTTTCCGTTTTGTCGGCTTTCGTCAATCTTGTCCAGCTGACGTTGGAAGTCATATAAGTCTGTCTCGCGCAGAGCCCAGGCTTGTGTCAATGAGAGCTTCTCCAGCTCGTTGCGAATACCAACCAGGGTATTGTAGGTTGGGCGGAATGGCTCCGGCATGACTCCTTGTCTGCAGCACATCAATTAGACTCTGATCCAAAGATACTCCAAGGTCGCGTCTCAGTTACGTACCTCTCCAGTACTATCTCAGACCATTTGAGGCAACGTTGGTAGAGCTCTCCAGTCTCCACAGAGCCTGGGGGAACAGATCCATCTTCAGCGACAAACTGGCCATCTTTACGCTTCTCCCCAATATCGAGTAGTTGTTTTCGAAACTTTTGAACTTCGTTGCTCGAGAACTATATAAGCCGAGTTGAGAACCTTCAACATTTTTTTTTTGGAGGAAATTCGTTTCTGTACATACCTTGGCCTTTGTATTTGCCAATGAAATGCATCGTATGATAGAAATCAACTTCTCATGCGTTGCAAGTAGAGGCTCTCCGATGCGACCTAATCGCTTTTGGAGGTTTTCTAATGTAGCTTGACACTTCTCCACTCGCTTTGATAGGAGCTCGAGGAGATACGGGTAATTCTCAGTCTTGTTGTCACGGGACTTTGCCTGGCTTATGCTTAGAGAGAGGTTTGCCAGCGTCGCCTTGATGCTCCCTAGATCCTTGGCTGAATAAAGGTCCGCCTCGGTCAAGTGGTCAAGCAGTCTCTTGATGGTCGATGTTAATGCGTAGTTTGCGGGGATCTCGTTGTTGCGTCCGATAGTAAGGTAGAATAGAGACAGCAGTTGGAAGCAGCTCTCCAAGACTTTGTCGACTATTCGTTTATACATTAGCATATGTTTTCTCTCTACGCTATAGAGCGTGGCCTGACTTACGTCGATTTTCTTCTTTGCTCCCCGTCTCAGTACGGATTTCGTTCAATTCTTTCACTCTTGTGATTGTCTCATCATAGAGCGGGAGTATGTCTTGGCTTCTAATATATGTGGTACGATCCTGCTTCAGGAGCAGGAGCTTGTCGCGGACGACAACAAGGCTGTCCAGGATCGCCTGTTCCCGAGCATCCTGCGGCAGAGGAACAGCGGGGGTATCCATGTTGTGTGGTATAAGGTTAGAAGAGGACGGCAAAAGCTGCGCGATCATACAAAACAGTGAATAATGTGTAGCTTTCGTCGGTACGCTGAACTCCAGATCTTCCGGGAACAGAGATATAGATATACGATCGATCCGATTCCCGGTGCCGGGCTTCGTCGGCCAATTGATTGCCGTAAGATCTGGGCCGGGGAGATTCTCTCGGGGATGCTGCGGCGCGTATGAAAAGGCAAAAGCTTTGTCGTACAGATTCGGAAAGTAGGTCAAAGGAGCAGGAATGGCATTCCGGATCGCAAACAAGCAGAGTCGCAATACTGCCAACCTCGCTGCCTTGGTTCCATGCGCTGGTGGGGAAGCTGAGCTCCAAGGTGGGGTGCTGTGGAATGCGTTTGGATGAGTTCAGACGGTGACGACGTTGCGCAGGTCGGGCGGCCTCGCCCTGTAGCGGGTCTGCACGCGCTGATTGGCTGGGCGCAGATGGAGTCGTCCGCAGCCAATCAGCGCCGACCCCCGCTTGCGGCATCCGAGCGGCACGCGGAAAAACCATTGACCCCAGCGCTTTAGGTCTTCAAGCCCTCCATCCGCCGAAATTTCGACCAGGGCAATTTTTTGTGGTCCCTCTACAGCCTTTTGTGGTGATAATTGATTTGTCCATAACCACTACTCTCTTCTCGTGCAGACTTGACATCTTCCCATATCCGCACAGACAAATCTCACACAATGTCTACCGCCGAGCTCGCTTCTTCCTACGCGGCCCTGATCCTCGCCGACGATGGCGTTGAGATCACCGTGAGTGCTTCCACATCCTCGTCGCCTTGTCCCTCGTCCGGGGCGCAGAAATCTCGAAAAAAATAATTATGTGCCCCACGAGCAAAGAGGAGACATGACATATAAAACATGGGAACATTTCGTATACTAAACCAATTTTTTTCTTGAATTTCTAGGCCGACAAGCTCCAGACCCTGATCTCTGCCGCCAAGGTCGAGGTTGAGCCCATCTGGACCTCCATCTTCGCCAAGGTACGAATTTTCAGAAACGCACAGACTCGACGAAAGCAAATGAAAAACGCCGAATGAGAAATTGAATAATGGACGCTGACGAGTGATGGTTTTTTTCCCGCAATACAGGCTCTGGAGGGCAAGGACATCAAGGACCTCCTGGTCAACGTCGGCTCTGGTGGCGGTGCTGCTGCCGCTCCTGGTGCTGCCGCTGCCGCTGGCGGTGCCGCCGCTGAGGCCGCTCCCGAGGAGGAGAAGGTTGAGGGTGCGTACAGGCCGATTGATGATTCTCGTTGGAAAATTTATATGCTAATAATTTGCTGCAGAGAAGGAGGAGTCCGACGAGGATATGGGTTTCGGTCTTTTCGACTAAACAGCCAACATCATCTGTTGCGGCGACTGTTTTCTCTATTGCTTCTTTGTACTTCAACTGCAGGGCACTTCGGAGTCTTTATACACATCGATGGATGCATTCAGGATGGAGTGGGCGCCTATATCCCGCGTCCTGGGCAGAGTAGCTTTTTTCATAAGGATAATATGATTAATGCTCTCAAACGACGGAGTTCACGCACGGAAGGGACAAATGGTCAATTGAATGACTCGGGAAGAATAAAAGAAATTTTTTTGATCAATTTTTTTTTTGGGAATTTTCTTCTTGGTGACTGAACTTGATGGGATTGGAAACGAACAATTGAGATTGATGCTCGTGATGTTGGACGCTATGTTCATCTAGTGGTAAAAGCTCTCGAACGTGCAACCCTTGGTTCGAGAAAAGCGAATAGGGTGCTCCGGCAGCCAGCCTGCGTTTAATGCCTCCTCATATTCCCTCCATGCCGGCAGACACATGCTCAAAGGCATACCAACGCGGTCTATTTTACAATAACCACAGATGAAGGGACAAGTCCGGCCTCCTTTAGCGTCTTAGACATGTCCAAATCGCCCTGGAACGTCTTTCGGGGGAACGTAGTCGTAAATGTCGTCACCGGCTGTCCAGTCTCGCTCTGTATCTGTTGCGCAAGCTCAAACAGCGTCGTATCTGCGGGTAGCGTCTTCATGATATTGCCCGAGTCGGTCTGCAGCTTCAGCTTCGCCTCTGTGTGATCTGCCTTTGGTCGGGGGGCTGCAGCGGCCGGCGCAGCAGCAGAAGAGGAAGATGCGGCTTCGGGAGCTCTGCCTTCGCGGGCAGCTTTGGCCTCTTCGGCCTTGCGACGGCGTTCAGCCCTATCTTCTTCGATCTTGGCCTTGATTCGCTTCTTGGCCTCGGCTTCCTCAAGCTTCTCCTTGCGCTTTTGCATGGCCTCCTTGATTTGCTCTTTTCGTGCAAGTTCCTCCTTTGCCTCCTGGGTTTCCTTTGTGGATTTTTGTCGGATTTTCTATGCACATGTTAGAGTAAGAGACAATGGTGAAGATGAGGGGGGATAGGTCATCACCTCATTGCGCTTTGCATCTTCTTTGTCCTTTTCTGCCTGAGCAGCCTTCTTTGCCTGGAGTCGCTCTCTCAGCTCTTCAAGCTTTGCCTTCTTCTCATCTTCTGTCAGGGGTGCAATCTCCTCAGTAGACTCGGAGAAATCTGTATGCTCACTATTTCAACGTTAGCACAAATCGCCCGAGGCTGAGAAGAGTAGGAAGTGAAAAGTCATACGTCTTAGTAGCATGATAACTGGCCAAATCGGGGTTCCTAAATCGTTTGCCGCACTCATTGCAGATGAGCGACTTGGCAGGCTGGCCGGATTCCAGCTCTGCAATCTTTGCCTTGGTCTCGTCTTCCTCTTCATCGTCATCTGGAGCAGCAGCTTGGATTTCCTCCAGCGATTTATCCTGGTTATCCTCTAGCCACTGCAGGGCTCCCTGTACTGTTGTGAATTGTAAGTAAAGACGGGTATGAGACGAGCCGCCGGAGATGCTGGAAACATGAGGCCACTTACGTCCTCCAGACTTTTTGACGGCGAGTTCGGCTCGAGCTCGCTCAAAGCCCATGTCAATGAGGGTATCTAGATCGGAAGCCATGTTTGCGATTCTTGAAGTTTAGAGAATTTGGGGATGATGAAGTTGGGGGCGTGGCCGTGGACGATGAAATAGGCGTGAAGGCAAAGAACGAGTGTGGGGTAGAGAATGGCAGCAGCTCTCAGAATGGGAAGTAATAGAGTGGGGGCAGCGCTGGGGATGGAAGAGAGTAGTGTAGCTGCCCTGAAGATTGGGCTTTGAAGATTAGGTAGTAGTGATGTGAAATGGAAGAAGAGAGAGAGAGGCAAAATAAAGTGCATTGGTTTTGGTAAGCGGTTGTTTTACGCTGGCTGAGCTTTGTACCTAAATGTGGTGTAACTGGCAGGCGTTTAGGTACCAACAGCTACGTAAGATGGCGTCAACGCCACTGACAGAGCAGCTGCATACATGGTGAATTGAAGTTGCACGCTTGCAGCCATAGGACTGCGTGAATACCTGCCTAGGTTAGTAGATGAAACATTGTTACAAGTGACAGTAAAGAAGTAAAGAAGGGCAATGCACTCAATGGTTTGCCATGGAGTACCAAGATTTTATCATGTGATGGCCATCAAGCAGCCAATACGCTGTATACCTTGTAGTTATCTACGTAACATTTAGAGCTCCATGACTTGTCTGGCAATGCCACACGCGAGAGCATCACACGATGCGACTTGAGTATATAGCGAGCGCACTACCTATCAGCTAGATAGTATAATCATCGTGACTTTTATTTTATTTTTCTCCTCACCAAAGAGACACACTCCTTGTCCTACATCGTATAGAAGATTGAACACTGTCTATCCCCTGCACGGACCCAACGTCCCTGAGACCCGGCTTAGTCATGCCCGCAATCTTCACTCAGGCCAGCTCAGCCTCGCCAGCCAATCTCGATACAGGGGCCCGAAGCCGAAGCGACATGCCATCAATCACGTCTCCAGAAACGTCTCCAAATCTCTTCTTTGTAATCACACAATAGCTGCCCGCGTACCCGACTCTCACCAAGCATACGCTTTTATTTCTCCCACGCCAATCTTGCTCGCATTATAACATTTTTTTCCGACATACGAGACCCTTTCCCCCCCCTTCCTCTTTCTTGTTTCTCCGTGTCTCCCTTTTTTGCTGTTCAACTTAAATTCTATTTCCGCCGCGTTTCCCCGCCGAACCAGCGCCATCGATCTAGACACGACGACATCTTCTCCTCCCGACCCGTGGCTCGCCTGCCCTCGATCCAAACCCGAGAATCTCCCTACAGCCTCCTTCTAGCTCAGCAGCAGCTTGTTATCCGCCTCCTACTCCGCCATGTCGGTCGAAATCGAGCCCCTTGAGCTGTCATTTAGACGTATGTTTGTCTACGCCTTTCTCGTGTCTATAGGGACACTTCGAGGTCAGAATAACCGTTGACGGGTCGGCTGTGCACAGGGCCCTTCACCGTCGAGGTCTCACAGATCTTGAAGATCAAAAACCCAAGCTCATCGCCTTTGGCCTTCAAGGTATGCAGCTATGCAAATATGCCACCTTTAGCTTTTTCTTTTTCTTTGGCTGTCTACTTTGACCTACGCCTGCTTGTGGATACCTCCTGTTTCATCATGATCCCTGTTAACAAACATCTCCCCAGGTCAAAACTACGGCTCCTAAGCAGTACGAATAACTATCCCGTTGCGATTCTGTGCTGGCTCGTTGGAAGCAAGATTTAACAATTCCCCCCCCTTTACAGATATTGTGTTCGACCAAATGCGGGCCGTATCGAGCCTGGGCAGGACTTTGATGTCACTGGTACGTTGAATTACTGCGAGCGAGCAGCAGGTCTCATTATGTGGCTGACACTGGCATAGTCCTCCTGCAGGCCATGAAGGCTGATCCTCCGCTGGATGCCAAGTGCCGAGACAAGTTTCTCGTCCAATCCGCCCCCATCACCCCCGACAAGGAATTCGCTCCCATTGCCTCAGTGGTAAGCCACCGTCTCATAGCATTCATTATCTAGAGACACATAAACTGACATTCCTACGCCTGTAGCTCGAGTCCACAGACAAGGCCGCCATATTTGAACGAAAGATTCGAGTCAACTGGCTTGCTGCCGGCGACAGCCCCGACAATGGCCCCAGTGCAGCTCTTACCGTTGCGACACCCATCAAACAAGCAGCGGTGAATGGAGTGCGTATAAATTCCGGCCCCGGCTAAATTATGTTCATGCAACTAACAGCAGCCCACCAGTCTTACGACACTCCCGAACCTACTCGAGCTTATTCATCTCCAAGCGGCGACGGAACCCCCGCACCACCCCCGTATGACGAAAAGGACGACGACGACTCCAGGCCCCAAACCGCAAAGTCAGCCGCTTCCAAGACTGCGTCTGCCGTTGCCAGCACAGTGCAGTCAGGCACCGACGAGCTCAAAGCCAAGATTGCCCAGCTTGAAGCTGAGTTGGCAAACTACAAGAATGGCGGCCTGAGACAGCGTAACGTCAAGGGTAGCTCAGGCAGTGAGAAGAGTGCTGCCGGTGCAGTTGCTCAACAAACCAAGCAAGGCGTCGAGGGTGTGCCCGTTCAGATTGCTGCTATTTTATGTCTTGTCAGCTTCCTTCTTGCCTACATCTTTTTCTAAATTTAGGCCTATCTTGATGATGAGCAACGCGCAACTTTGTGTTTTTTCCCTAATCTGGTAGACGCGAGAGGTATGAGAGGAGGATCAACTATAGGGGTTATACCTGCTGCATTGGAGAAGCATCGCTGCCTAACACTGGATGCCTGATTTTGAAAAAGATGTGTCCAACGGCAATATTCAGTCTTGATGACGACAGACAGGGCTTCTTTTGGGCGCATAATCATCACCATTCTACGTAGTGGAATGTGGGATAACGGCGGCGCTTTCACCTTAGGGGACGGGATTTTTTGTTTTTTGTTTTGCTTGTACGAAAGTTGAGAAAGGGAAAAAGCTGTGCGAGAGCTATGGGTAGGAAGTGCGCAGTAATGGGATTCATGGCATACCTTTCGTATATTTTGGGCAAAGAATACGGTTGGCTGTGGAGGAAGCAGGGCTAGCAATACTGACATTTGACCTCTCGAAGCTGTTTTTGAGTGAGTTGAGCTTTGTGTTGCGAGTTCTCTGTACTTTAACTCTTTTTTTTTTTTTGTCTTCGTTTTTTATTGTTTTCTTGGCAATAGTTTCTAGTATCTGATAGGCGTGCCTTTGATCCTTCTTCTTCTTCTTCCCTTCTGTTGTTCTTTTTGAGTCTTATTGATCAAGGAGTTTGAATGAGAATTATTGCCAGAGTCGACGGCTGCAGTGGGCAAGCCATCCAAGAAGTCCATTGAGAAGAAACCACCATCCCAATAGCAAGACTAGTTAATAATGCAGGCGCGCAACAGAGCAGCTACAATAACCGACGTGCTGGGCTTTTTCGAAAAGATCATCTTTTAAAGCAAGCATGATTTAGTTTATAAGGCCAGGCGCTCCTTGATGCATTCCCCCTTTTCATGGCTACATAAAAAGACGACCATGAATTGGAGAACCTGAGGAAATGCCTACAGTTTGCCTCTGAAGTTGGCGGCCTCAAATTTTGTAAACCAGTCAGCAAAGCCATTATTCCCTTGCCTCTTATCTTCTCCTTTGTTTTATCTTGCCCTATGGCTTCATTCACAAGGCTCTATCAATCTCTATTTCATCATTTTTTTCTCTCATCCTAAGTAGGGGCATATATTCTTCATGTTATAAAAAGAAATGTAAGAAAAAAACAAAAACCACACAATCTCTTCCGTGACGTTACTTAATAAGTGGATAATATCTGGGATAGACTTGCTCTCGAGCTTCCCCGAGAACAGCACCATTAACCATTTCAATGTCACTACAGGTGCTATCAAAAAAACTAGAAGAAAAAGGCGAATAGGGCACGGCAGCATACATAAAGGGAGAAGTTATCCAGTATCCCAACTGCGGCGCAATAAGGTAGCCAGTCCATATATCAAATACACAGCTGCCAAATACTTTTTGAAATAGCGACAGTAGCAGTAGCAGTAGCAGCAGCAGTCCGTGCTGCAGCTGGAGTGTTGAATAACATAATTGGGGTGCTAAAGACCTTGGCTCAAAAACCACAAAAGAGGGCGAAGAGGGTGAAGCAGCGAAATGCGGAGAGCATCAATGCAAAAATGTCTTGTTCAAGCAAATCCGTCTCTGAAGCCGTAGATTCGGTCAAGACGGCTGCGCGGGAAGTTTGTCCTCAAAAAGTCCATGGGGTTCGTCTCATGCCCAAATCGCTGTGCATAATCGTAGCGGCTGTGTATTGCCATGGAGGCGATTCGGCACTTTCCACATCTTGATTCCAGCTTGGTACGATATCGCAGTTTTGGATCCTCTTCATTCCCAGATGAGATTCTTCCTTTGAGGTTGGTTAAACCAAAGCATGACGGGGGGCAAAGCCGTAGGTGTCATTTGTTCTTTGCCACTGCCAAAGAACCTTGACTCTGCAGGGGGTTGAGAATAGCTCCACAGAGAAGATCCTGGATCAAGATACGGCGAAAAATATAGCCATAATGATTGGAACGTCATCGGGTTCAGGAGACGGCGGTGGCAGGGCTGAATATTGTTGCTCCTCCTCTGGCATGGGTGTTTGTTTTGTCCATGTACATTGGTGGTTTTCTTAATGCTGAGCATGGGGGACTTTCGGTTGGAGAGTCTCTGATGGATAATTTGTCTAACAAGAGAGCAGGAGTGCTCGGACCACGGGATGAGGTTTCTGTGATCCGTTGAAGCGTATAGTGTTCATCTTGGTGTTGGCTAAGAGGCAGGTAGATAAGTATTTCCTTTTTCCCATTCTACGTCGCTAGTTTGTGGCAAATTAACAAGGCGCCACATGATTTACAAGCTCGAAATTGTTGAACAGCAATAAACTTCATTTCTCATAGCCAGTCTAGAATCTATAGCCCTTATCTAGAGGTGTTGCTTCGTCTTAGCTCATCCTGTCTTTGCCCATACCCCTTAGAACGCCCAAGGATAAAGAGACAGAGCACTTTTATATATCTTAAAAAACCCACATATTACAAGATTCTAGCTTTCCAGAG
Source organism: Trichoderma sp. CBMAI-0020 (assembly GCA_030708095.1). Lineage (NCBI taxonomy): Eukaryota > Fungi > Ascomycota > Sordariomycetes > Hypocreales > Hypocreaceae > Trichoderma > Trichoderma sp. CBMAI-0020. Next base: position 5,066,084 of record JAJNCI010000001.1, read on the forward strand.
CCGAGCACTGAGCTCACCGAGCCGACTGTACAACAGGATACGAAACACCTTTATCATTTTGACCTTTTTTAGGCTTCGATTTCAGACTGCTTCCACTTGGCGCCACCGCCGACCAATCGGCCACCCTCCTTTCGCTTAACGCGGCAGCTCATGCCAACGTTTTCGTCCCAGATGAATCGCCAGATGGCATAACTCCAGCTCCGGTGGTGAGGCAGGGGCTCATAAAACTCCTTGGCAATTTCATACAGAGAATGAAGTCTTGTCCAAGGGATGGCGGGGAAGTCGTGGTGCTCGTTGTGGTATCCGACATTGTAGGCAAGAATGTTGAGAGGACCATAGTACGAAAAGGTCTCGGGAAGAGGGACCTTGTTGTCGGGGTTGCGCTGAGTGGGGGTAATGGTCTCATATACATAGTGCTCGGCGATGAAGTGGCCAGCCAAAGGGTGCAGGCTGCCGGCCAGGAAGGAAGAGAGCAGCAGGTAGAGGAGGGCGTTGTAGGAAGTAAAGCGGACCAGGACGACATCGAACGCGATCTGAACAAGGATGTTGAGGGCGTGAATCTTGGTCAAGTCCACGCGGTACACCGTCATGGGGCGGATGGCGTAAAAGAAGATTTGAAAGGTGCAGAAGAATGCCTTGCCGAGGATGGAGTTGAGCACAAAGGCCTCGAGAGCGGTGGGCAGGTCGGTGTCAAGGCCATCCACGCCGAGGGACTTGTGGTGGGTGAGGTGGTATGGCTATAAAGGAGACCAGACGAGTCAGCACACAGTTTTCCAATGTCCTGTGGAGATGGGGTTTTCACATACCCTGAAAGAAGCACTGTAAGGAATGCCAATGGGCAGATTGGCAACAATAGCGATCAAACGATTGGCCAGAGGGCTCTTGAAGGCGAGATTGTGAGAGATCTCGTGGATGGCCAGAAACAGGTTCTGGTTCGCGGTGGCGCCAAAGACGTAGGCGATGGCCCAGAACTTCAAGGACCAGAAGGGCGTTGACTGTAGGAGGTAGGCGAGGACAACTTGAAGGCCAACGACGCCGGCAACAACATATTTCGTCATTGGTTCGGGCCCGCATAGCTTGAGGACCTGGAATGAGTCCCGTTAGCTTTATCTGAACAGAGCATTCAAGTCGGGATGGAGAAGAGGGGCTACCTCGGGATGGGCCTTGATGATGGCGAGACGCCTCGTCCGGTGCGGCTCTTCAGTGTAGGTCCAGAGGAAGTCGTTGCCGTCCTGCTGAGGCGCAGGCGAGGAATTGGCCGGAGGAGTGGCCTCCTTGGTGGCTGTTGTGGCCGCGGATCGTGCCATTGGGGAGAATGGCTAGTATCGCAGCGGAGCAGAGCAGGAAGAACAGCAATCGAGAGCTGGCAATGGCGATAGCAGCAGCAGCAAGGTGATGGTGGCGCGAAAACAAGCAAGCTCCAACTATGGCGATTGTGTCACCACTGCCAAGACTCAAGTTGCGAGAGTTGAGATGCGAGCGTTAGAAATAGTTGGTCGCAGCTCTGGCGTGTTTGATCTGCCAAGTGGGCTGTTTCGTAATATAAAGGCGGTGGGTGTCTGCGAGGTACAGGACAGTCCACGCAAGCAAATGTTGTGGCGGAAAACTGCCCCAAAAGAAAAATTACAGGTACCGCCACCCACTGAACCACCTATAAATGCGGGGAGAGCGCTGTAAAAAGCTTGTCCGCTAGCCGAGAGAGGAAGTGTCGGGGGGCTGAGGCGCCAATCAGAGAGCTGGATCGAGCAGGTGGTGCGGATGGATACGCCTCGGAGCCGAGAGCTGGAGCGTGGTCTGATTTGAGGAGTTGAAGATAATGATACAAGTAATACAATGAGCACAAATAAAAATACAGAGATAGGGAGTGTACAAATGAGAGAATAATTTAGAGCAGATGGATGAAAGGGGACTTTGTATAAAGCTGCGCAGCTACGGGACAGATACCTACTTGTCCAGTTGACGATGCTGCAGCATGGAGCCGAGCTTCAGCCCACTTTGGCAGAGGCACTACTCTGAAAATAGCATCTCGAACGCAACGCCATTACCCGGGAGCTGAACGATTATTGCTGTTCAGATGGATTTGGACCTCAGCTGAATGTATTTCTAACTGGCTGCTAAAGTTGAATGCGGGTACGTTGTCATGATACCTTCTAATAATAGCTGGGGAAAAAAACTTTCTCCCACAAGAGCTTCGCTGTGATTAAACATGGAGCTATTTTTGATGTTTTAGTATACCTTTTATCAAAGTTTATGCCCTCATCATACATTCGTCGTCACACACTTACAGTTATAGCTACGACTACGATGGAGTGGTCTCTACAATCTCCTACGCCGATACTACATAACGTATCTACTAAGAATTACGCCAAATCATCTACGAGTTAGGTTGTTAGCTCTTACACGAAAAGACATCGTGTAAGACGGGAAAAAGACCGCCATGCAATTCTGCAGGCTTTTGCATCGCTCTCTCCGAAAAACGCTTTCGCGAGAGACGTAGTGAATATTTCGACTCTCCGGCCATTGCAGCCCGGCACACGACTCAACTATGTGCATCCAGCCCCTTGGGCCGCTGTCCATCCGCCCACTCTAAAAGAAAAGAAAAATGCAATATGTATACGAACAATATGTTTATACGCTTCACAATGCCGTCTCGTTAGGCCAAACTTTGGCTCATGCACCTCTCCCCTCTTCTCTTCTCGTTTGGTATCAATGTCTTGCCCCTTCTCTTTGCATCATTCATCATTTTATAACCCATTGCTCGCGCAAGAAAACACGCCGCCAACCGACCCAGAGTCATAGGCATCGATGATGCTCTGAACGCTGGCGTACGTGCCCGCAGAAAGGAAGAACAACCCCATGAGGATGATGAAGATGTTGACGGCAGTTGAAAAAGCCGCGGCAATGCGGTTCCGCTTTCGACCAGCCTTTTCGTCTACACTTCGCATACGCAGGTAGGCAACGCCCCAGAAGATGAAGCCGAACCAGCTGTCGAAGAGGGATGACATGACAGCCAAGACTATGAGGGGGACTTTTATTAGCATGTAATTGATGATAGCAATCACGCTGAGTTATAGACAACTTACGAGAGTTAAAGAAGGGAATGACTTGAGAAATGATGAAAGCAAAGATCCAAGTAACGAGCAGGATGCCGAACCAGCTGGCCCATCCCAAAACAGTGTGGCTGTTCATGTGCACTGAGTTGCGAAAGACGCGGAAGAAGACGAAGCGAGCCGTTACCGAAGCATACAAGCATCCCAGGAAAATCAGGGTCGGAATCATGAAGGAGAAGGCCGCCTTCTTATAAACATCATCCAGGGATCCAAAAGCGGGAGCAGTCACATATTGGTTGCCAGTGTAGGCGTAGATGACTCCGCCAACAACAGAGAAGACGATGATTTCGGCAATGGTGCAGGCCCAGAGCGATTTGGGAAATTCCCTGCAAGTGACTTGATTAGTATGCCCTCTCTGAAAAGGAAATGGGTAAAAAAAGTTACTCACCTAGGATCTCGCATCTCAGCAATGAAACTCGGGAGCGTAATCTGACCGATGAAGGTATAGCTGATGTTCAGAAAGGCGCCCATGGCGTTTACGAATGAAGTTCCCTTGACGGGAATAGCGGTGACAATTGGCGATCCCAGGGCCGCGCTGAAGCCCGCAGGCTCTTTCTGGATGGCCTGAAAGATGGTTGCCAGCAGCACAGAGATGAAGGTGAAGAAGGCAGAAGCCGTGCCAAGCTTGGACATCATGCTAAACGTGCGAGGCAGCGAGGCGATCAAGCAGATGACGGTGACGACGACGCTGAAGACCACGGTGCGGCACCCACCAACGTGATCGGCCGCTGTCATGGTGTTGAGGTACTTTGCGCCCACCAGAACATGCAGGGCCTGGATAAAAGTGTTGTTGAGGACGAACATGATGGCGGTTCCCCACCACGCCCATTCCTTGCCCCAGAAGAGCATCTGGCCAATGTCGCAGACGTCGCGCACCTCTGGATGGCGCAGACAAAACTCCCACAGGATGAGACTTGTATAGAGCACAACGGCGGCAACGAAGACGGTCAAGATGAGGCCGGGGACAAGGCCCAGCACGCTGTACGACCAGGGGAAACTCATAATGGCCAGGCAAATGTACTCGCTGAAGAGCAGCGCGGCCGTCTTCTGCCACGAGCAGGTCCTGTATTGGATCGAGGTGCCATCTTCTGACGCGAGCTGTCGGTTGAGGATTGCTTCGCTCGACTCTTCGCCCTCAGAGACGTCGTTTTTCAGATATGCGGGCAGCGGCGCGATGCGAGGCCCAACCCAGACGTTGGTGCCTCCGAAGAGAGAGGCAAAACGCGAGAAGCCGCTGGAGTGAGAGACTGTGGCCTCGAGATCGTCCGACTCTGTCTTGAATTTCTCAGACATGCTTGCGACAGAACAATAGAATGGGGGGGATAGAAGATGAAGAAGAAGAGGAAGAGAACAGATGTGCCAGTGTATATACTAGCAAGGTCAATCTGTATTCAGATCTTAGCAAATGCTTCAAACATCAAGCCAGGCTCTGCTATGCTATGCCACAGATATACGGGACAAAATTCTATGATGAAGAGGAAGAGGACGAGATCGAGGATGACGAAAAGACAAAGGGAGCAGGATGGAGCGTCGGTGCAGCGAGGGCCCGACAATATGTAAAACCGGCGATCCTTCCCACGCAGTAGCACGTTCTTGCTCCCGCTTCTGGTCCAATGAGACGGGCTCGCAAGCAAGGTTTGCAACCAGAAGGGCTCTTAGCGGCAGCCCAGCGCAGGGATCTCGCGAGCACGTCAACCGTGGCGGTCATGGTCTGCAGAATAGAAGCGCGCGAGAGAGCCAAAGCCAAGGAGGGCCCCCCATGCCTTCACGCCCGTCTTGCAGGCAGCGCTTCGAATTGTTCCCTCACCGAACGATGACGTTATTTCGATCTAGCGGGCCCCCATGCTGGGAATGGGGACAGCCTCCAACCCGCATCACGACGAATCCTGTGGAGTCGCATCATTTTTTAGCCCAGAAACCTCGCGGAGCATTTGAGCCTTGGCTTGGCCACTCCGAAGAAAAACCGCTCCGCAGCGAGTCGTATAATTTGCCGACCGATCCGCTTTTTTGTGTGCTGCGGCGTATTGGAACAGGAAAGGTGGGTGTTGAGAAAGAGAGAAGAGAGGCGAGGAGCGATAAGATCTTCGCAAACGGACTTGGGACGAGTCGCATTCCAGCTGGGAGCACGGCTCTGGTTGCGTGCTCAGAGAAACTTGACACGAAGAAATCAGGAGGGGCGAAGTGGGCGATAAGGGCGGGGCCTGATTGGGCGAGGCGGCGGGTCGGCTCCTCGGTGGCTTGTTCTAGGTGAACTCTGCAGTGTCTGTGCCTTTTTGTCTGCTGGAGCGGCCACCAGATCTTGATCTCAGCATAAATAGCTCTGGGCTAGTGCCTGGGACGGAGGCCTTTTGCTTCTGTCGCCACGGTGCCGTAAGAGAGCGTGCATGGATTGGTAACGCATTGGTGCCATTGGCTCTCTGGGAGTCGTTCGAGCCGGTGATGGCGAGTCCCTTGGTCGCATGGTTTCTCTTCCATGGCTTCACCGATCCCTTGTTTGCCTGTGCCTAGACTGGCGATTATGACCGAAAATGCACCGCGCAGACGGCGATTGGGGCTCTTCTTCGTCTAGCCCCCAATAGACGCGAGATGGTAGTTCAATAGAGGTTTAGACGACGAGGCAAAGAGGTTAGCACGGCCCAAGTCAGAGATAGATTGAGAAGCAGCTGCAAACGCCATCGCTCAAGCGCATCGCGCAATCTGCGAGGCCGGGGTTGGAGATGGCCAGATTGGGCAATTCTAGTGGTTTTTAAGCTTATTTCAGTACGTACCCTCTAGGCACCACCATTTTCACGTGCTTGCGGACACGATGAATGAGATGTCGGGCCATCATATCAACTGAGTTGATGAAGTCTAGATTGCTTTTGTGCTTTAGTACTTGAAATGAGATTTCTCTCCAGGAGGAAAAGATTGTTCATGCCAAAGAAATTGACCCGCAGTGTAAAGTGGATAGGTATGCAGCCTGGGGAATTCTACAACGGCAGTGACAGCGAGTTCTGAGCACTGCCAACTGCCACTCTACGTTCAACACCACTCTCACCTTCGTGATATCGCCAAATGAGGCCTCAAATCACAGCATCTTCCAGCCTTTTCACTTTTTTCTCTTGATCCGCACAACTTGAAGAAAAAAAACCACTACGACTAAGGAGACACGAGGAAGCAAAACGAGAAAGACAAAAAATAATTCGCACAACCGGCAAAAGGGTTCGGTGCTGGCCCCTTTCGGGTTTAGCCAGCACCTACGTCCCTGCCGAATGTTGTCGTCGAGGGTCGAACCGTGTTGTCGTTATCCTTTCCTAATCGATCCCCAGAGGAGGCAGTTTGACCCGACCGTTGCACCACGGCGCCCCTGCCTCCCCGACTACAAGCAGCATTATCGGCGGCTATAACACTATGGTTGCTATTTGGCTGCCAGTGCCAGTGCCAGTCGTCAGTCGTGAGCTGCCAGTGGCCAGCTATCCTGACCGTCCTCCGGCTGCGAGACAGAGAGCAGTGCAGAGCACACAGGAGCTGTATCAAGTGACAGACAGCTAGCGCCCTCGTAAGGCGTGCGACCCTGCTAACAGCCGGTGGGATTGACGATATAGCCTTGAGATAGGCTGAAATAGCTCATAGTAGACGTGTGGCTGCTCTAGACAAGTCGGGACATCGATTTTGTGACATATCCGTATTCCATTCGTCCAGCTTCAGACGTGGGCGTAGAGTAGATGGGAACCACTCAATCGGCGGCATATAGCTCCCTGGGTCTGGTACCGAACCGAGAGAGAGCTATAAGACAATAAATGCAGCAGTGCTGGTTTGCTGGCTATGCGCTGCCCAGCTGGCTGCCATGAAAAGGAGTCATCACTGCACTTGCAGTCCTTTCCGCCAGTGTCAAGATAAAAGCGGACTGTTCCAGGTCAAGAAGGCGCCTGTCGAATAAACAGACACCAAATAGTCGAGACAAGCGTGTTTCCAGACCATGAATAGCCGTTGGGCATCTATTTATCAGAAAATAGATAAATCATCACGGATCCAGGCGACAGAAGGAAGAAAAAATAAAAGTCTACAATGAAAGTGTCCCGTCGAAAATTGGTGTCGGAATAGATGCGCTTGAGGGCAAGCTACTCCCGAAGCGGAAATGGGCTGCCCTTCGTGGACTGGCCGCACCGATAAATGCATGTGGATAATACTGTACATGTGTACATGTACCTTTTTCGAGCGCAAAATGAGAGCGACAATTACGATCGATGAATTGAAGTCATCTATATAATGCTTTGTCTTTAGTAATCGAGCGGCGTAGATCATCTACCTCATCCATCTGCCATCGTTGATTTCATGCACCCTTGACCCATGATTCAGCCATTGTCCAGAGTTTACGAGCCATGGCTGCCTCTTGCGCATATCTCGGCACCTCTTTGATCTGGCAGTCGTCAATGTATGCTCCCGGATGATCTATGAGATCGTCAGTCATATTCTCTCTTGTCAGCGTGAAGAAGGTAGCATACCTTGCACATTTGGTTCCAAAGCAGCGACGAGAAAGCTTGCAACTCCCTGGCTAGCCGTCTTGTATGTCATGTTTGGATTCCGAAACTCGCTTGGGAGGTGTCTTTGGAGTTCAGTCAGGACAACTAATTAGCAAACGTCAGCATCCCTTGCATCAGTCCATGGCAAAAGTGGAAACTGCCTCACCTCCGGGCGCGGCGCTGACAGCTGTGACCCTTTCTCCAGCGTAGCCCTCATTCAGACCTTTGGTCAGAAGCATCAACGCCGTGCTGCTTTGAGAATAGGCCAAGAAGGGGACGTATCCCGTGCCGGCATCCTTCACCCACCCCATACCGAGCTTTTCTGCATTTCCAAGATCGACCTGCTCTTCTAGCGGAAGATCTTTTCTCCCGTCAAAGTTATAGTCGCTGAAGCGAAACGGTTGCACGTAGAACCCGCCGCTCACAACGTTGACAACTCGTGCCTTTGGCCCTGCCGCCTTAAGCTGTGGAGATAGGAGTGTCGTAAGCAGGAAATGGCCGAGGAAGTTTGTAGCCAGGTGAGCCTCGATGCCCTGTTTTGTCGTCTCTCTCTCCGGAATGGCCATCACTCCAGCGTTATTGATCATGATGTCAATAGCTGGTGTTATTTTCTGGATGTTGGCTGCTGCTTGGTGAATGCTTTCCGAGTTGGACAAGTCTGCTTGGACGACATGAAAATGCGGCTTCGCTGCTTCATGCTCGTCACGAATGCCATCAGCCACGGCAAAAGCCTTGGAGGGTGTCCGAGCCGTAAAGATTAAGCTTGCCGGACTGTATTTGGCGAGAGCCTGAGCAGCTGCGGCTCCAAGGCCATTGGGGCTCACTCCGGTAATGAGAACTTAAAAAGTATGTTAGCACAGATCGTGTTGTAGTAGAAGATGATTAAATGTGTCTCTAACTCGTCCTTCCAGTAATTTGATCGCGAAAAGCGGACGCCACCTCTTCGGCAGTTGTCTCTGCCCCAAAGTTGCTGCCCGAAGTCATGGTGTTCTATACTGCGGCCAAGTCCAACTACAGGTATTAAATGCTCTAACAGGCCCTATTTATATGTATTTCGACACAGCACAACCTCTCCCCGGCCTTCAATATTACCGGGAGATTGTTACTATCTCCGCCTTGAAAGCCAATCTTGCATGACCTTTTTAGGCAAAGCTAGATCGGAATAGTGGCTTGCAGCTGACGGAGTTAATGCACGATCGATTGCCTGCGCTAGTTATCCCCACATGGCCAGAATTTTGTAAGACGGTGCATTATGTGAGCATCACGTTTACTTGTTCTTTACAGTATGAGGAGGATCGGTAGCCTCAGTAGCAGCTAAATGTAGATATGTGTTTATTAATCAGTTACAAGTGCGAAAATTGGATCCGAGGTATATCGGATTCAGCTCTTCTCAACACTTGGAAAAGCTATGGAGGACTGTCTTGCTTGAGAGCTTCTTTAACCCATTGCCACAAAACGTGATTGGCAAGGAAACCTGGATTCATCTCCGACATCAGTGTCAGCTTTCTTGCTATCGCAACGGCGTCGGAATTTGCAAGTCTGGTAGAAGAAATAGCCCTTCGCTCCTGTTCTTGTACTTCTGCCGCCGTCATGTCATCTTCTTGTAGCTCGGCAAGCAGCTTCTTGTTCCCATTTGTCTTGGCTCGTTCGTGAAGCAAGTATAGAACTCCCGCTTCCTCAGAGCTTGGCTTATATACTAGCTCGAATAGCCGTCTAAAATGTTCAAAATCATTTCTTGAAAGTAACCGAATTAGTCGAGAGAAGGGCCACATATTATCCGATATTTGCCAGAGCTTTGGGCGGGGGAGTTCGGATAGTTTTTGCGTGGCTCGTCGGCCAAACCCAGTCCGAAAGGCAGCAGTAAGGGATTCTGAAGGCGGTGCAGTCGAGCTCCCTAATCCTGGAGTCGTGAGTAGCTCGGCAATTGGGCCTGTTGACGCCGAGCTCCAGTCAATAATGCATGTGATGTTGAGGTCGTCATCGACGAAAATATTGCCAACATGGAGGTCCGGGTGAGAAAGAGTGAAGCTGCTCTCACCTGAGGAGATATGGAGGATTATCTCGACCAAGAACTGACCCGAAATGCAGTAAAGAAGTCTATTTTTGCTATGATCGATTTTTTGACCAATAGCCACAAAATCATTCCAGCGCCGTGATGCCATCCTGTAACTATCTGTGGTTTTGTAATGGATGTCATCAGGGACTGAAGCATAAAAAATGTGTGGTGTAAAAGGAAGCTCTCGAGCATGAGACGTGAATGCTAATATGAGTGACGTCAAATAATCGTGTTCTTGATAAAATGGCCCTCGGTTTAGGTCAAGCGAGTCTCTCTCTGGCCAGGTAAGCGATGGCGAGAGGCATTCACCAATAATGTAATCTCCGTTGTCAGCTTTCAATAACGAACCAATCTCAGGAAAGCGATGGTCCGATAATTCTGCCATGATGGAGCCAATCTGCTCTATGACCCTTTCTCGGCCTTTGTCAGAGATGGGCAAAAAAGTGAGGGGATTTCGACTACCGGTGAATCGATGTGGACGTTGAGACCAGTCATAAGATCCTAACGAACGGCCTGCAGCTTTGATCTGAAGGATGTATGGCACGCCAATGCTATTACCGCTGGTCCCACTGGGACAATGTCAATACTTTGTTGTCCACCGATGAAAAGCTGGAAGACCTGCCTGTACGAGTAGACTTCGGGTATCGGAATGGAAGTGTGAGCTTTTAGGTACATCAGCGTGGAAGCCTCGCTGTTCACTATCTTGGAGGAGGTCTCATCCGAGTAAACGTTGTTGCGACCGGCCATTGGAGATCGAAACACCCACTCGATGCCGTCGTCGAAAATCACGAAAATGACCCAATTTAGGCTACCGCACTTGGGCATCTTGGTCACATCGCAAGTGCATTTTCGGTCGCGGAGTTGCTCTGATAGGGAAAGAAGTGCTTCAAGGGTTGAAGTCTGCGAAATAAAAGATTCGGTCTTTCCTCACTGTGAAGTCTTCAAATGATTTGGTGTCAGATGCAAGTGTTGATGTCGAGAAATTAACTTTTACCAGCAAGAACGACAAACACATGTGAACAGGTAGATAAACAAGCAACCTTAATTGTTGAGTCGAACGCATGCAACTGTTAATCTAAAAGGCTCTTCGCAGCCACAGCCTGTTACGAATCTAAGCTTCACCTTGGACAGAAAAAGAAACGCTATGCATTCTCCTTCAAAACGAACCTCCCACTATTCAGATTGCTTCATGTTTGGTTTTTCAAATACATGACTTGAGAGGTAGTATTAAATAGCCTTAGCCCATAGCCCATTCTTGCGTGTTAGCGATGTGTGATTCGCTAAACATGAAGCCGTTGCTTGGGGTAACGTGTGCTTTAACAAAAAAAAAAATAGGAACATATCATCTCTAAGGCTTTACCTGGATATTGTAAGTAGGCATAGAGGAAACAATCTTTTCCACTCAGACAAACAAAAGAATATCACTAATCTTGGAGACTCACCGTTCGTCTTCGTTGTAAGTGTCGAAAGTGCTGGGAGGTGTTGATTCCGATTTGTGAGTCCAAGCGATATAGACGAGCTAGACGATCTGGGCCAGCTCTTCCACCCTTTGAAGAGCCAGTAAAAGCTGCCAATTTACACAGCCATGCGTATCTTGATTGAAAGCTTTTGAACTTAAAGTTGCCCTGAGGGCTATACCTTCACAGCATCAACTACTCTGAAGAACTTCGAAATCGCAAACACTCATAAACCCTCCAATCAAAGCACTGCCTGAACCAAAGCTTCAAACTCGTTTTTGAACCGAGATGGCGGCAGCGAAGAGAATCATGACTGTTGTCGGCGCAACGGCGCTCAAGGGAGCTTTTACTCAAAAGCAAGCCCAAGAGTACACCATTCGTGCAGTCGCTCAATCTCCCGATAGCGCAGCGGCAAAACTCGCCGCACGCGGCATCCAAGTTGTCTAGGCAGACTTGAACGATGGCGCGGCTCTTCGAGCGGCATTTGCGGGCTCATACGCCGTTTTCGCAGTCATCAACGTCTGGGGGCTATTTATGGACGCACAGAAGGAATTATCCACAGATCAGGGCGTTAGTCTAGTGGCTGATAAGGTGGCAGCCATGGAAAGTGACATGGGCATTAACATGGCGAGCGCGGTACTGACCACCGATACGCTGTAACACTATTTCTAGTCAACCCTCACGGATGCCTATACAGCCTCCGCATTATGATTCCAAGGCCAGGGTTACTTGATATATCAAATCCAAGTCGGAACTGCTTGCAAAGATGACGTTTGTCTGGTGTGCCTCCTACTGGCTGGGATTTCATCAGGCCCATCTATTTCCCTGCCATTGGCTGGTATATCTAGTTGCAAACCACTCCATCGCATTTGAAACACCCGCTCTAATTTCGGCGCCTTTGTGGAAGCGGCACTCGCTCAGCCGGAAAGACTCGTGGTGGTCAGACCGTATTTGCTTTTGTGGAGAGGTCAACACTAGGGGGCTGCTAGAAATTTAGACAGAGGCACATGATGTACAGGCCACATATGTCCAGATACCTCGGGATACCTTTTTCAGTACATGGTTGGCGATGGCCTAGGAGTTTACGCTTGGCATGGAGTTTTGGCAACTAGTCAGAGATAAGGAGTGGATTGACGAAGATAGTTTCTTGACCTATACCGATCTTGGGATAGATATTACAGCATTGGAGAGTGTTGGGGACTCATTTGCAGAGCTCGAGCTTTAGGCATAATAGAGGTATTAATGGGATGATGGTTTTCAAGTCACTCAGCCACCTTGTTCTTTGCATTAGCTAGAGAGTGAAAGGGAGGCGTTGATCTTTGATCAGAAGTGGCAGAAGTAGCAGAAGTAGCAGAAGTAGCAGAAGTAGCAGAAGTAGCAGAAGTAGCAGAAGTAGCAGAAGTAGCAGAAGTAGCAGAAGTAGCAGAAGTAGCAGAAGTAGCAGAAGTAGCAGAAGTAGCAGAAGTAGCAGAAGTAGCAGAAGTAGCAGAAGTAGCAGAAGTAGCAGAAGTAGCAGAAGTAGCAGAAATAGCAGAAATAGCAGAAATAGCAGAAATAGCAGAAACAGCAGATGAATTCAAATCTCAACCATCAACTAGTTAATTAGCCAACTAGTAGACACATGGATTCTCAAATGCCGTCCTATATCCACATGTCTTTGTAGGGCGTCGGCTTCGCTGTTGGGCCAGGGGAAAACCCAGAAACTCGGCTATCGGATCTCGAAGCACATATAGCTAATGCTTGATCGAAGATCCATAGTAATTCTTAATCCAACCACAATCTTTGACTCTATAGCTGGTTGATAACAAGAACAAAAGTTAATATTCAGGATAAAGGTAGAACGAAGTAGAACAAAGTAACAAAGAAGGGACTCTTCAAGACTTTGCAACAGTAAGCACTCAAAGACTCGCCTGCCTTTGCCCGGTTTAGCCCATGTTTTCAGCTGTTGCGCCTATCTCTGCTTTTAGGCGAAGCTGCTCGTGTAACCGTATGCAAAGCACAGACTGCTTTCGTCCAGGTGCATTAAATTCACCGTCGCTTACCGGGTTCTGTAACTCAGAGTGGTTTAGTCTCCGCCAGCCGTATCTTGTGGCAGTCTCGTTTTAGTTATTAGTAATAACTATATATACACAACGTCGCTTTCGCATAGTCCGAACCGCGGCTAACCCTGGAGGCAAAAACTGGCTCTGGAAGCTTCGCGTTAAAGCTGACCGAGTTGATACCAGGGCTGATGATGAGTTGCTTTCGACTAATCAGCAAGCCTTTTCCCTATCCGAGAAGCTGCACTCATTCCCTCGCTGCCCAACAACCAGCGATAGGTGCGAAATATGAGGCCGTAGGAAGAGGCGACCTCGGCTCATGGATTATACGAGAACTAGTGGCTAGCGCCAGGTCCCGTCTATAGCACGATTTGTAAGATTGGACAAGATCCGCTGGCCATTGCCTATCCTAGCGGAAGTGTCGCCTATACCCTCTGTAAGCGTCTGATGGCTCGATGGCGACTCATGCCGTGATATTTGGAATAAGACCTTTAGCTGTTCTGGGAAGCTCTACGGCGTTGCGCGCCTATTAATATTTTAATATCATGACCGAGAAATAGCCAAGTGGACCCAGCCGGAAATTCGAGCGCCAGCAACAAACGCCGCTTTCGACTCTAGCCATTCTATGATACTGTAGCCGCGATATGGCATCGGCTCAGGCTTCAGGAGAGCCACGACGCCGTGGACGCCGGCCAGGCCCAACCTCACAGGCAAAGCCAGAGCCCAATGATGAGAGCTTGGAGGTTTGTCCTGTTTGATGATGAGTTTGATCACGCAAAGACCTCCTGCTGACGCTTCAGCCGGGATAGAAACGGCGGCAGCGGAACCGCAAGGCGCAGCGGCTATTTCGTCTACGGCGGCAAGCTGCTCATGCAAACTATGAGAAGAACATGGTCCATATAGAGGGGGCCCTTGAGCAGATGGCCGGGACGTTTCTTGATTTCACAAACGGCATCCTCCAGTCGCCGCTGATAAGACAGGATCTTGCCCTCGTCTCCAAGCTGCAGTCTGCAACTAACAGTATATTGCATCTATGCCAGGGAGGTAGCCTGGAGGGTAGCCCCAAGAACAACCAGGAGAATAACGACGATATCGACATTTCTGAAGGACAGCCTCCGAGCAGCTCTACCAGCGATGACGCCGAGTTTCGACATACGTATCATGGAAGCAAGGAGCCTTCTCAAACACTGGACGGCATGCTCCTTGATTTTCATTCCTTCGACCAACCGACATCTGTCCTTCAGCCTACTTCTCAGCCTCCTCCTCAACCTACTCTCCAGCCTGGCAATGTTGCGTCGGCCGCTCGATTCAACCCATTTATCAAATCACATTCGTCACCGATCAGGAATATTTTCGGTAATGGCTTCATGAGCCTACCGCCTATTAACTTTGCGGACTGCGCTACAACCGACTATATGCTGCACACATATCCATCCGAAGAGTCCTTTAGCATCATGATTACCAGAGCCTCTCTGCAGCACGCATATGACTCTATCCTCAGCGACACGTACGCCACTTCCGCAGCTGTCGACAGAATATTTGGCTTCACTCTCAAGTTTCGATCGCGCGAAGAAATCCTCATGGTACTGCGCTGGTACCTGAGACCTCAGACCTCGGAGATTTTCAGATTGGCCACGGCCGAGTTTGACGACTACTTGGTGGCCCAGTACTATCACGGAATCGCCACAGCTCAGTATTCGGGCATTGATAGCGTCTTTAACGGAGGCTACCTAGATCCTTCGAACGGGAGAGCTTCTTCTCCTTCAAACCAGAGCCGGATTTTGAATTCCTATCAGATTGAGCAGTGGCTGTTAGCTTGTGGGATGAGGCATCTTGATTTCGATACCATCGAGCTGAAAGAAATCAAGCCGGTGGGTAGGCTGATAAATGCTCAACCGCCCGATACTTCAGAGGAACTGCTGCAGCCATTTGCAGCATTACAACAAACACAACAGCAGCAACAACACGTGCCTCTCCAAAGTGTTCCCAGGATAGAGATTCAGCCACCGGCAGATATAGGTTTAGAAGGCAAAATTGGGAATATTCGTCTATCAAGATCACGATTAATACACGTCTTGAGAGGAATTTCCTTTTGCATTGACAAGGGGCCAGCATATTGCGAAAGAGCCGTTCTGGAGTCGGTAGTCATAGCAATGAATGCCGACAGCTAGGTATGAAACAGCCAAGGCTTACCTTGGAAAGTCTGCGGAAACAACTAACGATAAGCGTGTTACAATATAGATTTTTGTTTTGCCATACCGCTGTGTCGCCTTTCATAAGCTCACGAATAGCTGCCAGTAGCTCTCGATAACTTTGCTTCGGCTGCCTAGCCTCAGTCTTTTGAGGCAGATGCACCCAAAGGGACCGCGAGCATACTGTTCAGTAATCATACTTATTGTTCAGTAATCGAATAACATGGCTTTTCCAGAACACTTTTGGGTGGCGCCTCCCTTTGATTTAAGCAGCCAGCAAAAGCAACCAAGACGCGGACCGGTCCTTTTAATAACTATTCGGAGACGCTTAGTTAACAACACAATCAGCCCTACAGGAAGTTTTTTGGATGGTTCCTGGCTTCGGAGAGCATTACCGACAGTCTGTCACGTCTTCATAAACGTCTGATTGGTTGTTGATTGTTGGGGGTCGGAGCACTTAGCTAAACACCTCCGACATAATATCTGGGCCGCGTCCCCACCACAAGATTGCCAGCTAAGCCTGGGACATCCATTTCAGGATGTTGGCTCAAAGCTTGCAAATCATGATCATGATTAGTTTATTGGGTTTCAAATCATACTCCTCTCCATTGAACAGACATTTGTTTTCTTTATTTTTTTGACAAGGACAATGACAACATTAAAGACTCGGTGGCGTATATGCCATATAAACGGCATTGAGCTGTCTTTCCGACTAGCATAATTAAAGCGAATCACAAGACGAAGCAAGAAGTTGATGTACGCGAGCTCGCTTCAAGATGGCTATTGACGAAGAGATGAAAGTCGATACTTCTCGATCACCCGAGCAGCCAGTTCCAAAGTCGGATGGAAGCACGACCACGATCGATGCCGAACCAACAGTTCCTACAGAGGTGGAAGGGGGTTTATCCAAGAAACAACAAGGGATACGCAAGCACCTGGTTGCACTGAGCATTGTGCTATGCCAGCTTATTGTGGTATGTGGCAGATTTCAACATAGGGGAAGGCTATCCAGCACTTTAGCTATGGCGTGGCTACAGATGCTATCGATGCTATAGATGCCAAGGTGCTGGATAATGAAATTGGGTGCTGGACAACTTTTCCCAAAACATACATAGAGTTGTCATCTTAACTCTCTTGCAACTAATAGGCTCTCCCTTTCGGTTCCGGTCTTTTGATCTCATATACGATTCCCCAAAAGCTGGGATCCGACCCAAGCCTGGGTATTTGGATTGCTGCATCATATCCGTAGGAGCTACCTCCTGTACCTGAACTTGACACTGTTATCTGATTCTTGATGCACAATAGGCTGACGGAGGCTACCTTTGTCCTGATGGGTGGCCGCGTTGGAGCTGTTCACGGCCACAAGAAAGTTCTGATCATTGGCGGCGCCATCTACGTTTTATTCAACCTGATCTCGGGGTTTATGCGAACCGTCCCGACTATAATCGTCATGCGGGCTCTTAGCGGCGTGGGAGCTGGCATAATCGTTCCGAACGCTATTGCTCTGCTTACGACATCCTTCCCGCCGGGCATAGGCCGCTTGATATGGGTTGGGCTGTTTGGAGCCATGGCTCCTGTCGGTGCTGGTGGCGGTTCCATATTTCCAGGCTTCTTTGGCCAGCTGCTGCCTTGGTGGTGGCTCTTCTTCTTCTTGTGCGTGAGAGCAGTAATCTTCAACCTTGGGGCGTTAGATGAGCAATACTAATGGTGGATGATGATGCAGTGCCATTGCTGGAACCGTTGTCTTCATGGCTGCTGCGATCCTTGTCCCCTCTGAAGAAGTCACAATGGATCCGAATGGCAGGGTTGACTATATTGGGTCGTACTTTGGCGTTGGCGGCCTCATTCTGTTCAACTGTGCCTGGACGTGAGTCTCTATTCTTTACTTCAACTTTGGCTACTCAACATCACTCGCTAACGCCGGTATAGAGAGGCCGCCATCAAAGGGTGGAAGATTGATTATGTGTACATCATCTTCATCCTGTCTGTGCTTCACATAGCCCTATTTTTGTTATGGGAAGCAAGGTTTGCAAAGGAACCAATACTGCCCCTTTCAGTTTGGTCTGCGCTCTCCTTCAAGCCCATGCTGCTCTCCGCCTTCTTCACCTTTATGAGCACGGGCATTCTCTTCTACTACATCACACGATGGCATGTAGACATCCGCCACTTTTCCAATCTTCTCAACGCTGCATCCTTTGCGACCTTTACGGTCATGGCAACGCTCGCCTGTGGAATAAGCGCCGTCTGCGTGCGATATATGCCCGCACAGCTTGTGATGGCGATAGGGACGGTGTCGGCTCTGGTTGCGGGCATTCTGCTGGCGACAATGCCCGTCCATCAGAGTTACTGGCCGCAGGAATTTCCAGCGCTGTTCCTCTTGGGATTTAGCCCTGATTTCATCTTTACGGCCGCGCAAATAATTACCAGCAACAGTGTGAAGCGAAATCTGCAGGGCGTGGCTGGATCTCTCGTCGGAACGATTCAGCTGTACGGCTTGGGCACGGGACTGGGATTTGCTGGAACTATTGAGATTTACACGAACAAGCACGGCGCTGATCCGATTGGTGGCATCAGACACGCTCTGTGGTTTTCGGTTGCTCTGGCTGCTGCGGCGACGCTGATGTGTGTCTTGATTCGGATTCCCAAGGATGAGCGCGAGGGCTGGGATGAAGATGAAGTGGCCTAATCTACCCTGAAGCAACTTTGTGCCCCGTTCAATGGGGAAGAAAGAGAGCCATGGCAATGGTTAATTACTTTTAGATGCATGAGCGGGCTTTGCGTATTATTGTTCGATGTCGTCGTTTCTTTGCACATGTGTTAGACGTTCTCATCTACCATTTCTTGTCCTCTATAATATCTATAGATAGATATGCATCCAGCGAAGGAACTAGTTGAGGTATTTATTAGCGAGAATTTGGACTCAACCTTTTCTCGATCATAAGGATACGCAATGGTTGGTATATTGTACCGTCATATGTTCGCTTCAATGACTTATAAGCTAGCTGTCCAACGCCTCGCTGTGTTTGTTTTGTAACTAGGAGAGAATAGGTACCTTATTGAGCCTGCACAAAAAGAAAAGAAAAATCGGTCCAAACAAAACAATCATCTTCCTTGGCTAGATCTTGCAGTACCAACCTCGAACTCACATCTCATTGATGTAATTGTGCGCATTGCTAAGTGCTTCGTGCATTGATAAAGTGGCTAGTGCCCTGTAGCTTGTAGCGCCACAGTCGTCATTCGCAGAGCTGATCCCAAGCACAGCCGCATGTGACGTGAAACCGCCTAGACTACAGCATGGCATAACATGGCAGCCTTGCTCGTTTCTGCGTGCATTCTGCTTGCATATTTTTGTTCCATCGTCAACGTCTTCCAGAAGCCCCTTTGCCCTTCATCCGCTGTGAGCCTGCCTTCAGCTTTCACCAAAGAATCTGCAGCTTCAACAAGAGAGCCAAGGCCGTGCTGTGGCTGTGACCCCTCACGTGCAGATAAGAAGGTCTGCGCCGATAAGAACGGCCCTCCGAGTCTGGACACTTCACAAGCTTTGGTTTGTCATACGAGCTAAAAATTAAATTATTGGGGTAGCAGGCGGCAGCTGCATCTGGATCGTCTCCAGCACGACCACAAGCCGAGGATACTTGACGGGCAGACGACGGAGCAGCTTCTGGCACCAGGGAGACGCAAACAACGACCGCAGCGGAGCAGAAATAGGCCTTGGACCCGGCGACACCGATGAGGAACCGCTGGTGACGGAGCGATTGCGGGCGACCTGTGCATCTGCCTCTCGGGGACTGTCATCCTCCCAGTCGCGGGGACCTCTGAGAAGAGAAGAGACGAGAAGAGACGAGACAAGCCGCAGCAAGAGATTGGCTGCTAGCATCTGGACTCGAAAAACAGAAAAAGATACCCGCGGCACGGCACGTCCCCTGCCGCCCACCGCCGCCCCGATGTGGTGGCCATTCAGCATCTTCTTCAGCAGCATCTTCCTCTTCGCCATCGTCCTGTCCATCCCCGTCGCCTTCGATGTCGGCGGCCGAGACAGCGGGCTGGCCTACAGCCTGAGCCTGTCCATCTTCTACATCTTCTACTCGGCCATCCGCCTGGCCACGCCCGAGACGTCGCGCGTCCGCTGGTCCATCGTGACGCTGCTGCGGCTGGCGCAGTGGTTCGTCATCCCGTCGCTGCTCATCTGGGCGCTGGGCAAGTTTGGCGTCGACGCCGATGCCGGCAGCTCGAGCTGGGTCGAGAGGACGCTCGGCGGCGTCTTTCAGTCCAAGAGCACGAGCTGGACCGAGTGGATGTTTGGCAAAGAGGGCCTGCTCGAGACCATCTTCCTTGGCTCGTGGGACAATGTGCTGAGGTACTCGGGCCCTGTCTTCCAGCTGCTCGAGGGCTTCTGCACGCTGCTCGTGATCCAGGCGGCGGGCCAGATTACCCGATGGCTCGTCAACAGAGGGAGGAGCGATACATGGGTGGTGAGTTATATTTCGCCAATGATGTCAAAGCCAAGATGGTCGTCGTAGCTAACTTTTTGCCCTCTTTGTGCAGATTGTCTTGCTTGCATTTTCCGGCTCCATCATTGCCAGCGCCGTCTATTTCCTGTGGCGCGTGGCCCAGTTCCCGCAGATCAGCAACGTTGATGCCACTCTGATTGGCGTCACCATGACCACGGCTGTGTTCCTCTGCGCGTACGGCATCGGCAGTGGCCGCGGCAGTCCCGTCGAATCGTCGCTTCTCTTCGCCTATGTCGTGCTCTGTGTCTATCAGATCTTTACCGACTATCTCCCGTCCGATGGCACTTATTCTACCGAGGACCAAGCTTCATCGCAACCGGAAATCCCCCCACTTCCGCCCATCATCATGGCCTCGTACTCAACCCTGCTTCACATACTCAGTACCCTACCTGGCGCTTTGCATTCTTCACTCGCCCTCTTATACGCCGCCTTCCAGACAATCACGCCATCTGTCATCATCTCTCTCGCATATCGTCTGTTCGTCTTCTACTGCGCCACCCGCATCATCCCATCAGTACGGGACCTAGGCGCCCGAGCCATGATGCATGAGCCTGATTTTGACGAGTCAGAAACAGCGTCCATGTTTCTGAGCATCCTGAGCTACTTCTCACCAACAATATTGATATCCGTCTACACCAGCCTGTTGCTGCAACACTTTTCAACGAGCGAGGGGCCAGATGGCTGGACACTCAGGGGTGGCGACGTGGGCGGCAGCTCTTGGCGGTGGGTTAATGTAGGACTAACCATGGTGCTGTATGGAATTGAGCTCACTTTGAGCACAGACGATCAAGATCATTGGAAGGTGGATTGAATAACGCAGGATAACAAGTGGGTGGGACTAAGATAGGAGAAGGAATAGCAAAGGGGAAACTAGAACCACCTTAACAAAATACTTCAATAAGACGCATTTACTATTTGAGTCGAAAATCAACAGTGTTTTAGTACGTTTAGATGGGTTTTCGTGGTGAATGATATTTGAAAGCTGTTGGAAAGAAGGTCAGAGTGCTTGCTTATTAGAGCCGCTATCTATTCGAACATTCGACACGAATTTAGACTTTTAGTTATAATCACGATTCAATAGAACCAGTCCATTTATCTTCACGTTACAACACACGGTCAACCATTCTACAATTTAAAAGAAGATATTCACGAGCTTAATTTCCACAAATAAGAATGCTGCTTCTCGATTATACAACATCACAGACACTCGCGAAATCATGCCGCTTGCTGCTCTATATAGTGTGGAAACTGACTCAACTTTCCGGATACAATCCGTATAATTAGTCAACCATCAGGTGTAATATTTGAGGTCACAAAGTAGACAGTTTCTTTTATGTCGATATGATACCAGTGGGAAATCTTGGATCTCGCCGACAGCAATTGCTCGCCTACGGAATCTTGATGCAATGGGTGGCTCATGGAATCTACAGCATTTTAGCTGTTACATATGGATCTACAATATCATAAAAAACGATAAACAGTCATAGTCAATGCCTTTATGACAAAGTGCTGCGTTGCCGAGGCTTCTGGCTAAAAACGGGCTAGGGCGGACGCTTTTAGCCATTTATAGAACGTCAACACTGTTGTAGATCGCTCGCTGTATGCACAGTCAATATCATGGGACTTTACTATTAGACATCACTGTCTCCGGCAACCAATCAGCTTTCCCCTCTCTCTGCTTCCAAACTCCATCTTCACATCTGCTACAGCATAAATCACAACAATGACCACTGAGGAAAAAGACAAGAAATACACCACAAAGGGCCTCCCACCTCCTCCAGATGTGTCGGTAACCACGATGCCCATGGCCGGCCTGCTGGTCGACGTCTACGGCCTCCAAGAGCTTCCCGCATCAGCGCCAACGACATGCCTATGGCTTCTTCATCCGCGGACACGCACCAGGGCTGTGATGAATGATATTGCCAGGCGGGCAGTCCACTCCTGGAACCAGAAGGGACAGGCAAGAGGGCTTGTGGCCCTGGCCTTTGACATGCCCAACCACGGCACGAGGATGGTGAGCGCAACGGCCAACCTGGCGTGGGACGAGGGCGAGGGCAACGGGAACCACGCCATCGACATGTTTGGTCTGGTCAAGGGCGGGATGCGGACCATGAGCGGGTTGATGGACCAGGTGGGAAGCTATCTCGGGCGAGAGGTCGATGCCCACGTGTGTCTGGGATGGAGTCTGGGGGGGCATGCCGTGTGGCAGGCCTGGTTTGGAGAGGAGAGGATCGATGCCGGAGTGGCGATTGTGGGGTGTCCGGATCTCACAAGTGAGTTTTTTGCGTTGTTGCTATTAGGAAGGGAGGGGAGTCATGTTGCTAATATGACTCTGAAATACAGACATGATGGCCACTCGAGCTGAGCTGTCCAAGCTGAGCTGTGGCGGCGCTGGCTTCCTGGGGAGCCAGTACTTTCCAGCCGACTCCGTCGCCACGGCTCGCAGATTCGATCCCAAGGGCATCCTATTCGGGACCGACGCCATCCCCGCTCTGCCGCTCTCATCGGCTGAACAGGATCGTCTTCGCAGCATCTTTGACAGCCGCGTCCGGGGCAAGAAGCTGCTTCTGTGCTCGGGCGGGGCCGATGAGCTGGTGCCGTATTCCAAGGGGGAGGCGTTCATCAGGCTGTTGAAGGATGCGGCGGGCGGGTGGTATGCCGATGGGGGCGTCGAGGTTGACGATAGAGTGTATGAGGGCGTGGGACACAGATTTGCGGCCGACATGGTGAATGATGCGGTTGCGTTTTTGACGAGGGCGGTGGCGGAGGGGCCGAGGAGGAGGAAGGATGCTGAGAGCAGAGCGAGGATGTAGATTGAGGTTGATGGAGGGTGCTTCTATTTACGGCGCTCTGCCAAGTCTAGATATCAGAGCTGTCTAAGGAACAATGAACAGTAATGACGTTTCCATCACCACGGCCGCGGCGCATCATCGACCAGCGTCTCCATCTCACCCTCCCCCCTCGTAGCCAAGCCCCCTTTACTAAACCCGTCCACCTCGTCTTCAAAAACACCCTGCCATACCGCCCACGGATTCCTCCTCGCCCTCTTTCCAGCCAAGTTCTCTCCCCGTCCGTGAGGATCAGCCGTCCATTCACCCACCGCCTGTCCTACGCCCTTCATCGCAACCTTGTTCTCGCCGTTAATCATACCAGGCGGATCGATGCCTAGGAATCTTGTCCTCTCGAGTGGGAATCCAATGGCAGCGCAGTGGCCGTCTATGAAGCGGGGCCTCTTGAAATCGTGAGAGACAATGGTTAAAGACAGGGGCCAGGCTTTGAAGCGCGTGTAGAAGAGGGCGAGGCTGAAGAGCACATTGTGGTACGAGTCCAATGCGCGGTCTTCGATGAGCATCTTTGATGAAATAACCTTGGGGACTGATTGTGGCTTTGAGCTGGGTTTACTGATGAAAATATGGTCGAATAAGTTGTGCGCTGCGGCGAGATTGCTGTAGCTCTGGGCTTCACTTAGAGGCGTTTCTTTGCGAGTTGGGCCGCTGCCGTGGAAGAATGTTAGCATCACTGCAGATTCAGAAACAACTATTTGAACATGCGATGAAACAGATGGCTGGATATTCATTCTTTGTTTTTTTCCCTTCACCTACCCCGAGAAAGCAAGCACGCTGTCATCGTAGCTCTCAGCAAGAAGCTTCACTCCCAGTTTAATGTGATCGATAAAG
This sequence comes from Trichoderma sp. CBMAI-0020, assembly GCA_030708095.1. Lineage (NCBI taxonomy): Eukaryota > Fungi > Ascomycota > Sordariomycetes > Hypocreales > Hypocreaceae > Trichoderma > Trichoderma sp. CBMAI-0020. The sequence goes on from JAJNCI010000001.1 coordinate 5,089,628, forward strand.
GTGCCTGTCTCGCCGCGCTGAAAGTCTGCAATGAGCCACTCATCTTCATCAGTGCCGTTAGAGGGGCCGCCCTTCCAGATGCCGTGGCAGCAAACGACTATGAGGGAGGTGGGCGCTGTCATGGTATTGGAGGCTGGTGTGTTGGAAAATGGCCGTTGAGATCAGATTGCCGTTATAAAGGAGGGGCTAGTGTGTTGGGTAAATGGCTCCATTTATTCAGTAAGAATCAGGATATTAAAACACCCTTTCTTTTTTTTTTTTTGTACTTCTCTTGTCGTTATTTTTGATACATTTACTATTATCATCAATGGGTAGTACTTGCACCACCGAGGTTGATTCAATTTTGAATTTCGTGGCTATTACTATAGACAACAATAGAGGCTAGGTGTAAGCCAAATAATATACATACATGCATACATACAGAGAATATCCCCTCCTTTTTATCCAACTCACCACCCCCATCAAGCCTTGCCAGCTTCAGAGTCTGAGCCGACACGGCCCTTTGTCAGCTTGTCCACGAGGCCATGCGCCTCTGTCGCCGCCTTTTCCTTCTCATTGTCGTCATGGCGGCTTTTTCTTTTGCCAAATCGTGAGCTTCGCGCCTCCGCTTTACTCTCTTCGCTGACTGCTATTTGGTCGGACCGGGAATAATCAAGTCTGCTCTCAGAAGAAGCAGTGGTATCTTCGTGTTGTTTATTGGCCGTCGTGCTCGCCTCTTCATCGGGAAAGGGGAACTTTTGAGCCTTGGGCTTCGCCGGCCGTCCAAACACCTCTTCGTGACTCATGTATTTTTTCTCAGGCAAGGCAGTATGGCCGCGGAGCTTGAACATGGTGCTGTTAAAGGCACCGAGATGCTCCTGGTGGTGTCGCTTGAGCGTCTCTAGGCTGGCTTGTAAGTCCGAGGAACCAGCACTCGCAGGCGCAACAGCTGACTCTTGTGCCAAATCCTTCTCCATACTGTCAATAGCGCTACGATACCCTTGAGCTTGTTTCCTATGAAACTCCACCTGCTGCTGCAGTGCACGTATTCTCTCGGGAACAATGGAAGACTTGGGCTGACCGCCATGCCTCACTGCTTTAAACGCGGTATTCCGTGTAGGCGACAGATACCAGTGCCGCCGTGCTTGTTTAAACTCTCTGGCCTCCTCGGCAGTCAGCGGTCTCTTTTGCGATAGCTGGATATAGTGCCAAAGCTGTGCGGCCCCAGGCCGCCTCGTCTTGATCTTTCTCCTTGGCTCAACGCCATCCAGGTTGTAAAAATTTCTTATCATGTATAAGCTTCCTGTAACTATGACGGGGCCCTCTCCAGCTTTTTCGCAAGCCCATTGCACGCCCGAAGCAATCCGTGAATCGCCATCGTACAGCTGAGATTCATGGTTGACAATGGACCTGCCAATCTCACGGCCGAGCTCAACGGGAGCCGGGGGCGGCTCATTAGGCCCAGGGAGATATTCAACAAAGGCAAAGTGATCCTGAGGCTGTACCAAGGTAGAGACGACCTGTGCAAAAGGCTTGGATTTACTAGCCGATAAGCCCATGACCCACGAAATCGGCTCATCGCCCTGGCGGACCTGGTGCTGCACATAAGAGGCCAACGCTTCGGCGCCAAGCAGATTGTGCGCACCGTCCACGAGGATGGGCTTTTCGCGACTCCCACCGGTGAGGCCAGCCACTCGAACTTGCTCTTTTCGCCCAGAGGGAAACGGTTCCATTGCCAGCAGCTTGTTGACGTCGATTTCGAAATTCGGAAATAGGTGGCGGAAGGCCAGCGTGGCGCAGAGAAGATTCTGTTTCTCGTAGTCCTCCAGCTTGAACCGCTCAGTATCGAGGTTGGCCAGCAGCGGCTCTCCCTTCCACGATGGGCTGATCTGAGTGCCTATGCTATTTGCGTGCTGACGAAGCACTTTCATGACTGAGCTGGGATTGGTATGGTCAACCACGCAGGGCACGCCGGGCCGCATGATGCCAGCCTTGACCTTTGCGATTTCTTCAATGGTGTTGCCGAGATACTCCTGGTGGTCCAGATCGATCTTTGTGATGACCGTGACTGACTTCTGCCTCATGATATTGGTGGCATCCGTGGCGCCGCCCATGCCCACTTCAACCACGCCATAGTTGACGTGCATCTTATCAAAGACGCGAAAGGCGGCTGCAGTTTCCAGCTCAAAGGGCGTCAGGCTGCCCGGGTCCTCTCCGGCGGCAAATCTCCAGCCAGACGCAACCCGCCTGAACTTGTCCTCGACGTGCTTCACCTCCATCTCGTACATGCGGCGATTGACGTACAGGCCGTTGATGGTGACGCCGTTGTGCCTCTCGGGCATGGCCGGCGACGTGTACATGCCATGGCTGATGCCGGACAGCCTGAAGAGCCCCGAGATCAGGTTGCAGACCGAGCCCTTGCCGTTGGTGCCGCCGACATGGACGCCCAGCCAGCCCTGCTCCTTTGGCACGACGTGGCCGATGCGCTCCAGGCCGAGGCGGATGTTGCGATGGGCCGATGCCACCTTTTTCTCGGCCGGCATGACGGCTCTGATGCGAGCCAGCGCTCGATTAACCTCTTTGGCAGATGGCATAGGGAGACATTCCACGAGGCCAGCAGCTGCAGCTTTCAAGGGAGTCGTTAGGCGGAGAGCGCCATACAGAGCAGCAGGTTGCGCGCCTCGCCGAGGAGACGGAGGAGGAGGAGGATGAGGCGAGGTGGTGGGTTATGAATATGAATATGAAGCACGGCAGCCAAGGCTCAGAATCTCAAAATCTAACACGAAATCCCACATCTCCACAGCCCACTGCAAGCCATCAGCGCATGGCAAGCACCAGCCACAGCTGATGGTTCGCAGACATCCATGCGAACTAGAGTGTGGCTTGCGCGCCAAAAAGTTTGCTGCTCGGCGTCCCCTAGCCGCAGCCTCTAGCGCATCGCCCCCATCTACTGTCCCAATACAGCACATCTCTCTAGCAGTAGGTCCCCAGAAGTCGCTTTCAGCCTCTCCCGCGTTGATTCAGCCTTTTCTCCTTCACTTCTTCGACAGCCGCCGCCTTCACTCTTTGTTCCATCAAACCATCCGTCGCTCGCTCTTCAACTCCTCCGCCGTCCATCTCGTCTGCGCCCAGGACTCGATTGATTTCTCGACTCTGCCGCAGAAAACGCGCTGCCGGGACCATCTGCCCCTGCACCGCCATCGTCATCGCTACTGGGGTCGCCGCGCCAACTGAAGAGGCGCCGCCGTCAATCCATCGAAATTTCTGGTTCCTTTGGCCTCTCGGTTATCGCCCCTTTGCATCGCATCTGCAGATACCCGCGTGCGCCATGGGTCTCCCGTGAGTTTTACTTTTCCAAGCCGCGCCTTGGGCCAATGGCTGCCCATGCGTGCGCTCCTCGTCTTTTGCCTTTTCTACCTGCGGCCGACCGCGTACAGGCGCAGCGGTCGCATCCTTGACTCGCCATCGCAGCGCGCGTTCATCATGTTGCTTTTTCGTTTCGAGCGTCGCAGTTGTATCGACTAATCCATCCGCCGCCATGACAGACTCTTCGTTGCGCCTGTTGAGACCGATTTACCCGCTAAACAGGCGCCAAAGCATGATGCGCTTTCTCTTGCTCGCTCCAACATCAGGCGCTCAATGTACGTGGACAGGCGCGATCGACGGAACCCCAGAAGACGGCGCATTTCCGACGTGCCGGCGCCTGCTCCCGGGCGCGAGGCGCTGAGAGATGTGACCTCTGGGGGCGAACGGCAGAGGGACGGGCTGGAGGAACGGATGAGCTCCCTCTATGGCGGTACTTGGCGCGATGCACACGGCATCCACGGCATCGACCCCTCGGCGAGAGCAGAGGAAGACGGCGAGGAAGGCAGCATCGGGTGGTGGAGTCCTGACCCTCGACTGCGGCCTAGGCATGCGCGCATCGTAAGTTGCTCTCCGGCAGCCTTCTTAACGTTGATAGACTGCTAACAATCACAAACGTAGGCCATGATGAGCAACCCCAGGCGCAACCGCAGCCCCCTCCCCCCATCGATAATCCCCGGAAGCTTCAACCCCAGCAACCGCCTTCCCCCGTCTCGTCTTCTTGGAGGGGAGCTGGAAAGGGTACCTTTTGATCCGTCAACGGTCCTTGACGAAGTTGCCACTATGGACAGATACAGATCTCTGCGCAGAAACCAGTCACGAATGTACCGAGCCTTGCTATCTAGGCGCTCCCAGCCTGATGACCGCCAGTCGCGCCCTCAACCGGTCGATGGCCTAGGAGACCGCGACAGAAGCCTGAGTCCGGAGGGCTGGGATACCTTGCGCTCAACGCTGACGCCTGATCCACAGCCGCCCAGCGCAGGTTCTTCCTTTGCATCTGCGGCGGCCACCCAAGGCGCGGGCCCTGCTAACCCTCCTCCTCCCACCGCTCCAGAACTGCCTGACGGGACTATGGATCCTGCTTGCGAATCCGGCCACGAAAATTCCGACGACGAGGATACCTTCTTCGGGTACCCTGGATATCGCGGCATTCGTCACGCACACCGACGGATCCGTCAATTAGTTCCCGAATACAACTTGGATGGGCCATCGGACGGGCCACGTTCCCAGCAAACTCAATCTTCAGGACCCTCGGGCGATGTCCTAGCAAACCACTATTCCCAGCTATTGTTTGGACAGACCTCGCACACAGGATCGGAGGACGGAAGAATGCTTGATCGGCTCCGAATAATCCGTGAAAGAGCCTCTGGAAGCGGGCCAAACACTCATTCAGGAGATGAGGAATGGGTAGGCATGCAGCGAATCGTGAGAAATCTCGCGGCGAGACAAGATATCCCAGACGAATGGTGGGCTGGCGCTGGCCTTAATCGAACACTGCCTCGAGAGGGGTCAAGCTGAGAGATTCTCATCTACCAGGCATTACTCATTCGCCAAGTAAAGCAGCGTGCTTTTGTTTTGGAGAGCGTGAATGCATCCGTCTCGCTGCTTAAAATTCATTCATTAGTCAATGACTGATTTATTGGCTCGGGTGTTTGTTTGTTTGTTTATTTATTCATTCATCGGCTTCTCGTTTTCTATTTTTATTTTCGCTCTCTTTCAACATTAGCATGGAAGAGAGTATGACAACAGCAGATTGGGATGTTGAGATTCTCAACGTGGAAAATGACATGTATGACTAGGACTACGAAATGGTTTCGGCGAGGCCGCGGGAAAGGAAAGCGTTTTGAAAAGCGGCATGGTGGCATTATATATCTATATCGCGGGCTCAAAGAAGCCCCTAGCGCTCGAGGGATGCAATTAATAACAACCCACACAGTTTGTCCGGGTTCACTGTCTCCCATTTGTTTCACAAGTGACTCTACTATCTTATAAGCATGTTGTATTTACTAGGTATTATCTGCTTTATACGCAATTACGTAAACTAATCTTGTGATGCTCGCAGCAGTCAACACTCTTTGGGCTCTAAAGTTTGGTTAATATGCCTAGGCGGAAACTTTGAGATCCGATTAGCCTTTTCTGCGCATCCATGATTTGCAAGCAAGAGGCCAGGGGGGCATTGGATGGCCTCAGAAGGGTATAGAGGCATCACCTGTAGGTAACATATCAGATCCTTGGCCGCTCCACCTGGTGATAACCGGCGCTGGGATCCATCAGTGTAAACTCAAGTGTAAACTCTGTGCTCAACAATGGATGGTTCTAGCGGTGGCTGTTCCAGGGCTAATTGGGACCGTGTGGACCATCTTGACAACATTGAATGCTCCCTCGTGTAAGACAGACAGACTGTGCCCTTTTCAGGGCGTTGCCAGCTGTTTCAGCAAGGTAGAGGCTGCGCCGGCCACTAACAAGGCTCAGGGCACCCGCCACAGGCCCTTAGGCGGCAGCTATCTCCAGGAGCTCCCCCATAGGTACCCAAAACCAACTCCACAGCTCTCGTCCAGAGCACCGGAATTGGGGACCGCAAGTCGACGGCACGCGCTCTTGGGCAGATCCAATCCGCGGTCGCTCTCGTCTCTTTTCTCCTCCTCCTTTCACCTGCATCCCCTCGTGCTGCTCTCTTCATCTTTTTTTTCTCTCTCTCCTCCTCGCCGGCCTCCATGCGTGAGCCTCTTCCCTGTCGCAGCGATTCTCCCCCGCCGCCGCCTTTTCGATGAATGCCGCCCACCCTCTGAAATAGATTCGGGCGAATGCGAGCGATACACGAAGCTACAGACCCATCGGCGGGCATGCCATCGACTCCTCTGCGGACCTTTTCTCTTCCACCTTGCCATTCGCTACGATTTTGCCTGCCGCCGAGGTAGAGAGAGCTCTGCAAGGCTGCGCAGATCCAACCAGAGGAGGGGGGAAAAACTACAGCGGACGTCGACGACCTGCGACCCTTGCGAGCTCAAGCAAGATAGGACAAGTGGCAGAACAGCACAGCGAGCGAGATGCCGGCAGAGAATATTTATCCCGCTAGCAATGGGCGTTTCGCCGGAGGGACGCCGAGAGAGAGATCCTCGACCCAGTCTACGCCGTCACGCAAAGAGAGGGCAAGGGAGAACGCAGCGATGCAGGACCCAGGGCTGAAGGATTATGTACGTGCCGACCCTTGACGCATATGATGGCAATTCGAACCAGCAGTGGTGCCGAGATGCGATAATGCTTTTTTTTCTAAAACTTGGAGCGTTTGCTGACTCGAAAGATAGCGTCTGGGCGAATGCCTCGGAAAGGGAGCCTTTGGGTCGGTGTACAAGGCGTTCAACTGGGGCACCGGAGAGGCTGTTGCTATCAAGCAGATCAAGCTGACGGATCTGCCAAAGAGCGAATTGCGGATGATGGAGGTGAGTCTATGGCGGCATGACAGATCAGGATACCTCCCTCTATACAATTTCATTCCATCTACACATCTCACCAGACGTTTGGGCGATACTAATTGTGTGGCTACCAGAGCGAAATTGATCTGCTCAAGAACCTTTTTGTAAGAGCAAGCCCCTCCCCAGCAGAGCCGACTGGGAGAAGCTAACCACGAGAAGCATGACAACATCGTCAAGTACATCGGTTTCGCCAAAACCGCCGATTGTCTCAACATCATTCTTGAGTAAGGCAACTCGAGACCAGCAGCTCTACTTGGGTATGAATTACGACTGACGTCATCATTTCTGCAGATACTGCGAGAACGGCTCTTTACACTCAATATGCAGAGAGTACGGCAAGTTTCCTGAGAACCTGGTCGGGGTCTACATGACCCAGGTTCTGCAGGGCCTTCACTATCTCCACGACCAAGGTGTCATCCACCGTGACATCAAGGGCGCCAACATCCTCACCACCAAGGACGGAACGGTCAAGCTTGCCGACTTTGGGGTCTCCACTAGCACGCTGGCTGGTGGCCAGGATAAGGAGGCGCAAGTCGTTGGCACCCCGTACTGGATGGCCCCCGAGATTATTCAGCTCTCGGGAGCCAGCTCCGCTTCGGATATCTGGAGCGTTGGCTGTACCGTTATCGAGCTTCTTCAGGGCAGGCCGCCTTACCACAACTTGGCAGCTATGCCGGCACTGTTTGCCATTGTCAATGACGATCACCCTCCACTGCCGGAGGGTATATCAGCTGTGCGTCTTGAAAAGAGTACCCTGCTCTGCCCAATAGGTAGAATGATAGACATCACACGAAATACTGACTTGGACAAATAGGCAGCCCGGGACTTTCTCATGCAGTGCTTTCAGAAGGATCCCAACCTCAGAGTGTCAGCTCGCAAGTTGCTTAGGCATGCCTGGATCGTGGGATGCCGCCGCACTGATGCGCCGGTCTCGAAGCCGCCGGCCAACTTCAACGAGGCCGTCGAGGAGGTCAAGCAGTGGAACAAAGCGCTCAATTCTTCGGGAACTTCACTTCGCGTATCCACCGGCTCCGATGGCCTGTCTCGGTATTCTGGCGGAACGCCCAAGGGCCGCCTGAGCCTCGCCAAGCCCAGGCTGAGCACGGGTGCGGGTGCGAGTGCTTTCAAGCTGGCCGAGTTAGGTACGCCAACATTCTCAATTGAATGATGCTTGCTCATAACGGTTAAGCTAACATTGTAACTCAGACGATGACAACTGGGACGACGACTTTGCGACGGCAATATCTCCCAGTGCTTTGCAGCTACCGCATCTGAGGCCGCAGGATAATTTTGGGGGCCTTCTCTCTGCTGACAAACTCAAGGCCTTTGCGTCGGTCAATGATCTCCGGAGTGATGTAAATAACTACGACGAGGACTTTGAAGGCGATATGATGACCATAAAGGGACCGAATCAGCAGGCCTACATCGAAGCACAAGAGCAGACAATTCGGCCAATGTCAAGAAAAGCCATAGCACCGAAGCCTCCATCGCCGCCAAAAATGCTGCATCAACGATCCAAGTCGAGCATGGATCCAGCAGCAGTCTCACCCAACCTATCTAAAGCGAAATCGCCCCCGAAATCACACTTTGGGAACAAATTCGAGCTGCCCCCTCGTCCTGGCGCCATGTTCCGAGAACAAAGCTCTGAAGACTACTCCGATCTCTTCTCTGATGACGATAGTGTGTTTGACCAGAAGGTTCATCAGGCGGTCCGAAAAGTGAGCCCCCCTATAGCGTTTCAACTACTTTTTCCTCCCCCTTTGCCTATCACAAACCTAATGTGCCAGCTATGCTAATATTGCAATGCGTTGCTTTCAGGGTCTTCGCCAACCTGACGCACCTCAGCTCTTTCATCCCTCTGACCTCACTAGCTTGCCCCGGTCAATGCAGACAATAGAGGGGAGCGTAAGGAAAAAGGGCCCTTCAAGGCCCTCAGTTCTCCCTGATCGTCCCATGAGACGCACTCGCTCCTCTATCGAGATCCAGAAGTTCGCCGAAGATGATGACGAGGATTTCTCTGACATATTCGGGCCCGAAGAATCAATAGCCGAAAAAGAAGAAAGCGAACGGGGATCCGAAGAAGCCGGCCTTATGCTCATGTCAAGGATCTCAGGAAACTCTTGGCTGGGCGATGAAGACGACGAAGATGACCCCTTTGCGTCCATGGATCCAGGGTGGGATGAGATGGACATGGACGCAAAGATTGCGCGGGATAGACATGCGCGTCTCGCAGAGAAGGTGGAAGAAATGGTTGGCCTTTTGAAAATGACAGAAGGCGAGGAGTATTTGGCAGATCTTGCTGTCGAATTAGTAAGTCGTATCAGATGGCCAGCGTTTCGTGTCTTGGGCTAATCGAGAGAACCTAGCTGAATCTACTCTGGGAAAATCCAGATGCAAAAAATCTAATCATCACCGCTCACGGACTGCTTCCTCTTTTGGAAATTCTAGAGCCTTGTACAGTGAAGAGCAAACATCACCTGATTTACCATTTGCTTCGACTTGTCAATACGGTAAAGGCCGCCCTTTGGATATACCAAGTCATGAGCTTTCTCCTTTCTAACCTGGAAATGTATAGATTATCCTTGACGATGTTGAAATCCAGGAGAATTTGTGTTTCGTTGGTGGTATACCCATTATCACGAAATTCGCTGCCCGCCAGTATTCCAACGAGATTCGTCTTGAAGCAGCCGCATTTGTCCGCCAAATGTATCAGACCTCGACTCTGACGCTGCAGATGTTTGTTTCAGCAGGTGGTTTGAACGTTCTTGTCGAATTCCTAGACGAAGATTACGATAGCTCTCGAGATCTTGTGCTTATCGGTGTAAACGGCATTTGGAATGTGTTTGAACTACAGGGGCCGACTCCCAAAAATGACTTTTGCAGAATCTTCTCGAGAAGCAAAATCCTTTACCCGCTAGCGCTTGTCCTCCACCGAGTTCTCGACGAAGAAGGGGAGGATGAGTTTAGTGAGCTGATTGAAGGGCGTATTGTGAATATCTTCTACCTCTTCAGCCAGGCGGAGAATTATGTCAAGGAGGTGGTGGCAGATCGACAGGTGCTGAAGAGCGTCCTCAAAGATCTCCGACGAATGACGCCGATCCACCAGATCACCATGCTCAGGTTCATCAAGAATCTTTCCATGCTCTCAACCACCATCGAATCACTGCACTCCGCCGATGCCATTGACTTCCTCATCGACCTGTTAAGCTACAGCATGAAGAAGAATCACAAACACCTCCGCGAGATCTCTAATCAGGTTCTCAACACGATGTTCAACCTCTGCCGGCTAAGCAAAGAAAGGCAGGAAGACGCTGCCGTTGGAGGCATCATCCCGCTGTTGCTGCGGATCATGAAGACCGACCGGCCGCCGAAGGAATTTGCCCTGCCGATTCTCTGCGACATGGCCCACTCCGGGTCAAAGGGACGACGGTACCTTTGGCAGAACAAGGGCCTCGATTTTTACGTCTCCCTCTTGTCTGACCAGTACTGGCAAGTCACTGCGCTGGACGCCATCTTGGTGTGGCTGCAGGAGGAAACGGCCAACGTGGAGAGCCACTTGATGGACAACAATTTCTCGCGAGCCATTGTATCTTGCTTTGGCACTAATAGGCTCAACGCATTTGATTTTAACCTTTTGGAGCCGCTGCTCAAGCTTCTTCGACTGAGCCCGGGACTGACGGTATCACTAGCAAAGCCCGAAATGTTTGCCGGCATTACCCAGCGGCTGGGGCATAAGAAGGCGGTGGTGCGGCTGAACTTGCTGCGTCTTGTACGTGCCATTATGGACGTCTGTGAGCCAGGATTTCTCGGTAGCGGAGACGGCGCCAGGACACTCAACAGCGCCCAGATGCGGTCTCTCATGGACTCGATCCAGGTCCTGGCAGAGAAGGATTCCGCGGTGCTTGTTCGCAATCTTGCCTCAGAGCTAGTCAAATCGCATTCTTCCTACCCGCCCCCAGTCATGATGATGAACCAGGGAATGGCGTCTTCCACGTCGGTCAACTTATCCGCTTCCAGGCGCGGATCACGGCACAACACAAACTACACGCCGGTGGGCATGCAGTCCCCAATGTCCATGACGCCTCAGACACCAACCCATAGGAGCAGAGGCAGCATAGCAAGCAATGCCTACATCGAGGTCGCTGCCAGTCCTCGGCGCTCAGGAGCACTCGACCGAGACAACGTCGTGTATCGACCTCACAGCCGCGAAGGACCTACAAACTTTCCTCGACGTGTTAGCAACGACTCGAGCTCAGCGGCCAGTAGCGGTGGCAGCAGCTCCGGCGGCTACGTGCCAGCAGTGAAGAGCAGGCTTCCGCGAACGCCTCTGGCAGCGAGCATCCAGGGCCGCAGCAGCGCGGGGATGCTCCGGGGAGAATTCATGGCCCCAATGGTTGTCCGCAGCGAGAGCAACTTGAGCAGCAGAGGCGAGAGCGGGCCTCGGCCGAATAGCAGCAATAACAGCGCGGGGATGATTTCGACGCCAAAGGCGAGGCATAAGACGTCTTCGTCGTCGATCGAAGTCATGCGACAAGCAAGTCGATGAAGATGAAGACGAATACTTGAAATCGAGACGAAAAAGGAAGAAAGAGACGAGAAAGATTCGTTTTTGTCATTAAGAATATACACATGAATGACTTGAGAAACAACCAAGCATCTATTACGATATAATTTGTTTTTTTTTCTTTTTTTTTCCTTTATATACAATGAAAGCAACGATAATGAGGCACAAAAGGAAGGAAAGGGGGAAAGATGGGAGGGTAAAAAAAAAAAAAGGAGATATGAATACTTAAAGATTCTTGTCAAATGCTAGAGAAGAAAGAAAAGACACGTTTTGTGGTTTTATGTTTTGGCTTAGAAAGTAACTAGGGGCGAGAGGAGGGATAGACCTGGAGAGCATTGATTGGCTTTTGGTCTCTGTTAGCTTTCTTCATTTGCATGGCTACTCTATGTTGTTGATCAATATATATAATTACATATACGGGCATATATACACACATACACACGCATATATACCTTCAATGATTAGTATAATTCCATGCAGGGCTATTAAGCCGTCTATGCATGAGACAGGGTAGTCATCCTTAAATAGGGCCAAGATACATAGAGAAACGATAGCTGGTATGCACACCTCATTACTGTAGCGTCACATCAAAGCACCAGTTGTTTTGGCCCATCAATTTGTATTCATGTGCCTATCTGTAAAAACCTATCACTACCCATGTCCCAACCCTAAAGCTCCCTCCATCCCAATCAATCCAGCCCTGTGTAGCAAGTCAAAAACCATACGCGCTCGAGTAAATAGAGCAACAAAGATCCGTAAACAAAGAATACCAAGGGGTGCACGTTTTCATCATGTCTGCCATGCCAGGCCCGCTGGATGAGTCTTGCATCCTCTCGGCTCGCGCGCTTAGGGGTCTACCCTCGAGGAGGCAGCAGTTTGTTTGTGTCTCCCGCCCTTTTTGATATTGTCGTCTTTCACCAGTCGTATAAGTTCTCAACTTGTCACCATAAAACAAAACAGTTCCCTGGGCAATTGCCCCCTTGGTCCGGTTCGGAGAAAGAGAAGAAAAAAGAAAATCCGAGTTTTGAAGGACAGTCGAGAAGTGAATTACAAAATAATCATTGATAAAAAAAAGTATGACCATGACTTGGCCTCACGCACATTAAGCACGCTTTCATCGACGCGAGGCTGCCTTTGTTGTAGAAAGAAAATGATGAAGAATAGCAAGAGGCGAAAAGCTGCCGAGATCGAGATCGTAGTCGATGTATAAATGCAGTTCGCAGGTCCAAAGGGTCATGTCAAAAAGTAGAGTCCGGGAGCGTCAAGTCATAAGAATTATAATAATGAGAAAGGCAAAGAAGAATAAGGTATAAAAACACACACGACTTGAGCTTTTCTTATGCCACAGAAGCCATCTTGCGCTTCTCAACGCTGGTCAGAACCAGTCTGGGGGCCTTGCGCTGACCATCTGCAGCCTCCTGTGATTTGGATGCTCGCAGAGCACCGTTCTTGAAAACATCGGCAAACGAGTTGCTGTCGCTCTCAGAGCCAGAGTTGCTGTCAACGCTTCCGCGGACCTTTTGCCGCGAGCCAGGTCGGTCTGAGCCGATAGCGCCCCAGCCGCCAGCAGCAGAGGCTCGCGAATTACGGCATTCCACCTCACCAGCCAAGCTGCCCGAGCCACTGCGTCCAGAGTCGGACTCGTTGTCAGTAATGGGTGTCGCTGATTCTTCAGCCGTCTCAGAGACGGGGCTCATGCTGCCGCTGGAGCTGCCAGATCCTTTGCGGCGCTCCAGACCAGCACGAACAAGGTTGTGAACAGCCGACCGTCGGGTGCGGGTCGCAAAGTTCTTGCTGCCCTCGTGTTTGGCCGTGGGCTTCGCTTTCAGCTCGTCCATGGAGGGTGGGCCGCGAGGTTGGCGGATTGGATGCTCACCAGCCCGAGCCTGACCAGGGCCATATCCACCAGTGGCAGGTGCGGGAAAGGTGGCCGTCTTGGGCGCAGGAGACTTGCCAGCGTCCCCTGCGGCGGCGGCAGCGGCTGCCAGCACGCTGTTAACGGCGAGAGAGGATGCCTTCTTATGTCCGCGTCGGAAGGCGTTGGCAGATGGCGGAGGAAGGGGAGTAACCTCGGTGGGAGAATCGAAGCGGCGTGGGGGTGATGAGCCACGGAACGAGCCCTGCTGACCCTCAGGAGGCGGCGAAACCTGGACACGAGGGGCGCCCTGTTGCTGCTGCTGTTGCTGGCGAGATTGCTGTTGCATCATCTGCATCTGCTGCTGGAAGTTGTTGAAGCCGGGAGTCATGGGCTGCTGCTCAACACTGATGGCAGAAACAGCCTTGGCGGCCGAGGTATCGACATAGTATTGGCCCGTAGCGGAATCGTAGTAGACTTGTTGGCCTTGAGCGGCGGCGGCCTGTGCGGCGAGATGTTGCTGCTGCTCGTAGAAAGCGGCGGCCTGCTGCTGAGCAAGCTGGTTGGTGCCGATGTTGAGCTGCTGGAATTGCTGGGCTGCAGCCTGGACGCTCCTGAGCTGCTGCTGAAGTCTCTGCTGCTGTTGGGCAAGATACATGTTGGTAGCGACAAGTTGGGCATAGAGATTGGGATCCATCTGCTCTTGCAGCTGCTCGTCCATGGACAGCTGGGGAGGAGCGAGTACTTGATCAACCGTGTACTGCTGTCCCATGGCATTGGCATAGTGCTGCTGCTGCTGCTGCTGCTGCTGCTGCTGATGCTGTTGGTGTTGCTGATGGTGTGATTGTTGGCCATATTGAGGGAAAGCGGTCAGAGGAGGGTTGTATACATTGCCCTGACCATAGCCGTATACGTTCCGAGAATATTGCGGCACAGGACCGTCGGTACCAGTGGGCGACATGGGACCAAAGGAAGCCGCCGCAGCAGACTTGGGGGCCGTTCTCAGGCCCGCAAGCAGATGAGAGCGGCTGGTACGGGGAGTTGGAATGCCGCCGTCCTGGTTTTTGTTGCCCTGCTTAATGGTATCAAAAGAGAGCGGCTTGATGTTCTGGCTGCCGCGGCGCGAGGCCAGGCCACCGGGAGAAACAAAGTTGGAAGACATCTGAGCGAGACTGCCTGCGTCCATGGCTCAGAGAAAGAAAAAAGGATGGTGCTTGCAAATAAAGTGATGTTGCGAAGAATCGGCCGTTACGGACAAGCCGAATTAACAGATTCAAATGTCTAATGCGGTGCGAAAAAATTAGAAGTCTAATATGTGGTAGAATCGAGATTTGATAAAATGCGGAAGCGATGCTTTGAATCGAAGGCCGACGAAGAATGAACCGTCGAGCCAAGACAGTTCGAGAGGGCGAGAAAAGCCGAGGAGAAGAGAAGAAGAAAAAGGTCGAAATCCAAGAAATTGTAGTATGTTCACAAGAAGAAGAAATCTCCAAGCATTAAACAGCGGAGAGGGCGAAAATTAAATCGGAGTGATGGAAGGAGAGAAAAAAAAAGCTGTTTGGAAATCAAATGAAGGATGGTTCCAAAGCAAACCGGATTTGTTGGTAACGGGAAGTGACGAGTTGAATAACGAGTAAGCGACGCGCCAAGAGACGGGCTGCAATAAAGTTGAGCTTTCCGTCAAGGTTAAAACCCAAGCAGATGATGCTTGAGTTCGAAAAGGCTAAAACGGAAAAGGGGGGCGCGTGCGATTTTCGCGATGGTGGCGGCAAAAAGGCACGAAAGTAAAAACTCGTGTTCAACGTGTCCAAGGTTCCAGCTAGGCGGTCTTCGAGAAGCCTTGCGACAGAGTGTTTGGGCAGTCCGTGTATTTCCTTGCAGTGAAGACGATTAAACAAGCTTTGCGGCGTCCCAAAAGCTGCGTGTTATCAACGATCGGCCGAATGAGAGAGATGCTGGAGCGATGCGGTCTTGACCAAGGCAAGGAGCGGTCGAAGAATAATTACAGTCGATTAATGGCGGTCACTAGTGAATGCGCTTTTCGCAAAAAATTGCTGTCCGTCTCCTTAAACTGTCCTCTTTGTCCCTGGGGAGTTGTCGAAATCTTTTTTTTTTAATCCTTTTTTGGTTGAAGTCTGTTTGGTTCTTTTTTTGCCACGAGCCGAAAAGTCCCGTTGTGCGAGATTGGAGCGATATACGCGCAGCGGCGAATGAAGGGCGACTAGAGGCGAATCCGCAAAGAAAAAAAAAAAAGACGAGACTCGAAAAGCGAAGAGATTGAAAATAAGGCGAGGCAAGAAGGAGCCACTGAAGGGAGAAGAGAGAGGAGAAAATAATAAGAGGCGGTGTAAATGGTGATGGGACAAAGATGGACGGAGGTGGAGGAAGGGTGGAGAGGAGAAGATTGGAGAGAGAAAAAAAAAAAGAAGAGAAAAAAAGAGCTGGTGGCGTAGAATTAATTGCAGGTGGCCGGAGGGAGAGGCAAAATGAGGAGCCCAGCGGGAAAACGCGCTAGACAGGAGGCGACGGTGGAGGAGGGTGCGCTGAGGGCCCTAAAACCGCAGGTGGGCCTAGGGGACCAGACCCCTGAGCAGCGACTATGGGCGAGAGGCAGAGGCCGTGACAGGCCACTGACAGCTGGGCGAGGGCGCTGCTAGCGGTGGAGGGGCAGCAGCGCGAGCGCCCACCGCCAGTCACAGGCCGCGGCGCACAGGCTGGGCGGGGCGAGGCTGCGGCATGGCGGCCAATGGGCGGCGGGTGCAGGACCTGCCAGGAACTAGAGGCGCTGAGGGCAGCGCTGTCTGGCTGCTGTCTGGCTGCTGGGTGGCTGCTGGGTGGCTGCTGGATGGCTGCTGGATGGCGCAAGTCAGAAGCCGCAGGACGCTGGCGTGTGGCCAATCAGGGCGGCGAGGACGCCCGAGGGATTCGATTCTCAGCGGATCCCCAGATGGTACTAGCAGGAGTCCGGGCAGTGCCTGTACCTGTACTTGGACTGCTGGGAGCCTCTTGCGGGGCGATGGAAATGCCAGGGCTCGGGAGCTCCATGTGCTGTTTTGCCCATGCCCCGGCATCAACGCCTGTAGATGGCATCAATATACCTGGGCAGCTTACAAGTGCCTACTGTATCCGTACACCGATGCGATCAATAGACACTGGAATCAAACAAAAATAACAGCACCCAGCTCGGGCCACGCCGAATGCGCCATGCAGCAACTCCGGGTCGCAACTTGCCGCGTGACAAGCGCCCAAGATGGAGCAGCCCCGTCTTCTCGACGCGCAAACAGGTAGCTAGCCGGTACCCTCCGCAGAAGCCCGACGGCTGCCCAACCCCTGCTCAACTCTCTCCTCGCAAAATACTGTCGCAGCGTGAACATTCAACTCTCTCCCTGCAGCACGGGGATTCCTCCCTCGGCGCTCAGGGGAAAGCACTTGTACCGGTACCAGCACACCCGCTCTTTCGCTCGCGCCGGGCCCCGGCCAATCACAGCGCCCACTGCACTGGGGACCCACCTCGTACATGACGACACCCTCAAGAAGCGCATCTCTGCTTCTTACGCGCTGCTTCTCCGCTTCGGCCGAGGCGGGAGCATCGCATTACCAATTCGTGCCGCAAGAGTCATTTATTCTGCATGACTACAGCAGGGAAGCAAGGAGAAACGCCCTCTACGCATCATCAGCATCATAATCAGCGGCCTCAGTGTCATCGTCATCGTCACAAAGTCCACCAAACCGGCACGTGAGGCGCAAAAATTAAGAAAAAAGGGCGTTTTACTTGTACAAGCACTGAACTAAAACCCTCCAGTCAATCAGGAACAGCCACGATGTCGACGCCCATTGCCGTAAGATCACCTAGTCCAACGACTCGAGCATTGGCGGGGCCCAGTTGTTTGGCTCCCGTCGAGTCCTTTGCGCGAACGCTTCTCGTCTTCTGCCGGGAGCGCGCCTAACCGGCCACGGCTGGCGTTGGCTTTTGCTTTTCCGTCCAGGAATCCGGGTCGGACCAGGTCAGGCCAGATCAAGTTGTGCTTGTAGGATGCAGCATCCTGAACTCGGCTGCGAATGGCCTCATACTGTACCGTACAGGCGGTCGTCTTCAAGGCACGGCTGGTTCCGCATCGAGAGCCAGAGCGCATCGTCTTTGCATCCATCAATGGCTGCTCCGTCCAGAGTGCTACCGCAACACCTGCAGTCTGCTCCCATGTTTCTACAATTAGAACATGGGTCCCCCCCTGAAGGCCATGCCAGTCCCCATCCAGATCGTCGACTCCACGCAGCAGTGCCTCCCGTGTTTCATGTCGCCCTGCTAGCCCATCATACGGCAGAGTATGGACACGTACCAGCAGCAGGTAGGTACCACCAGAATAGACTGCGCATCTAAATTTCGCTTTCCTGGCTGGCTCGTCAGCCTCGCTTTGGCCACGGTCAACTGAACAGTCATGTCATACTTGTACATTCACCCACATGGTGGCCCTGCGTGCGTACCTGTCCTGAAACATGCCCCGAGTCCCTATACGCGCATGTCTCTGCCCCGGGCTCGTGCAGGCTGCGACGAGACTATTGAAATCTTATCAATGCTATGCCTGTCGCCAAACCGGGGCTTCTTCGAGGTTTGCTGCAGCCTTGCTCTGCCTGATTGCCTCTTGCAGGAGCCAAGGGGCCGCGGTGGTAGCAGTACAAGATGCTGCTAGTCGTGGTGTTGGGCAACTTGGCGTTCTGGATGTACTCGTACAAGCAGGCATCAATCAATTTCGGGGTTTTCGAAAGGCTGATACAGGCCTTTTCAAACGAGATCACCCATCCCATACGAAACAGTCCCATCCATCAATGACGAGACGAGGGGAGACGCGTTCCACTGACGAATACAGTACAGTACAGGGTTCTCTCTCCTGCTCTACTAGCAAACGTGGATACTTGACCTGCAACCCGCACAGCGTTTGTTTCTCATCCAGACTGATGGTACTGCCTACCTAGGTCCTCTCTGCAGCTGAACACTGGTTGACTGGTAATCGGCAGAACGGTATGCCTACTCACAGGAATGCATGCCACATATTCGGCGCTCGTCGCTAATTAACCGCAGCGCCAGTGGCTGCTGATATGCATTAGCAGGCATGCAGAATGCACGCAAGCACCCCATAGGCAATTTCGCGTCTCGGTTTGTTTTAGTGGCAAGGCGATCCTTTGTTTTCCTCGAGCATACTAACAGGACACTCAGAGTTTAACATGCGCCACTACCGAAAAGTATATCGACCTACCTACTGTATATAGCAACGTCGGTGGAGTCTTCCGCCGGGGCACGTCGTTTCGCAATGGCTCCGTGCAGGCAGCAGATCGAGTCTGTTTCATCCCGGTCTCTGAATACAGCTCCATGGTCTGGCCTCTCATCGAACCAGCATGGGGCATGGCCCGCGACTCCCCGCGCAGCTTGCTCCACGGCGCCGCATGCGACGTGTCATTGAATACGATCGATTCACACGACGAGGGCAACCAGAGTATGAGGATATTGTTCTTTTAGCCCAGGACCTCCCGCTTCCAAAACTACAGCTGTGTCCGCGCCAGCATCGACCCGGCCTGGATCGCCAAAAGGCCACAGCCAATGCCACGGGCTGTGCTGCATATCATCGCCCGTATCTGCACCAAGCACCCATCGTGTGCCACCACAGCCGCGATGCAGCATGTCCAGGAACAGATACAGGTACAGGTACAGGTACAGGTACAGGCACCATCCGCAGCATGCATGCAGGCATGCAAGTGCGTGGCTGACCGGCCGGCGCTTAACGGCAGAGCCCAGCCTAGCCAACAGCCAATCAGACGGCGGCATCCAACACCATCACCGTCTATGCTTGCGGTGGGCGAGAGCATTCACTGGATCGTGATTGAGCGGTGACCGGGGCATTGTACAAGCGGCATTCAGGCGCGGGGAAAGCGATGCTAATTGCTCGTAGCTGTAAGCGTGATCAACCACCATGTAGTAGCGTAGTGTGGAGTTCTGGTAAATGCCCTTTCTCGATGTTTCTAGTAGCGTTGATCGATTTCACTCTTCCGTCGACTTAGCTATATGGCCACATATGTTCATGCCGTTCAACTTAGACTTTGAGGCCCTCTCGTCAACGTTGTTGATACGGAATTGTCTCTTGTTACGTGCAGCTTCACTTGCAACTGCTACAGAAACGGTTGGAGTTATATGACGCTCTGATAAAGGCAAAGGTGTTTGTATTATGAGACATGCTTGTCTTTGAACAAGTCCAAAATACTGCTCGCTGTATAAGCCAGCAACTAGCATTAATGCCGCCAAAAGAATGGCCTTTTGCCCAGTTCACTTCATACGTTACCCCTTCTCAAGATTACCCCTGAGCTGCAATGCCATCGCAAGAAGGACAATAAATAACAATAAGAGCCACACGGGAATATATACAAAGTAAAGTTGAGTGGCTGTCTTATTCATTCCCTGGTACAGATTGTATCTGCTGTGAGTGGGGAGTTCACGGAGGAAGAGCTCATCAAGCAATGCGAGAGACATAAAGGCTTTAGGTCAGGTAGGTAAGAAATTTCCAAGTCTCGTATGACCAGAGTATAAGTATCACTATAAAGTCAAGTTCTTTGTCATGGAATACAACAGCCAAACTTGTTGAAATAAATGAGGCATGGGGCCCAAAATACATTTTATTGCTACGACTGAACTTACTCATGTAGAGGCAGAAGCGCCATAGCAGTATGAACTGCTTCCCCTGAACAAGATATGGAAAACCAAAACTTGCTTCATCCGAATCAATATTATTTGGTCTCACTTTGGATCGGTTGACAAAGCGGTATTTTACAATTTCGCAAATGGCGAGTTCAGTCTTGAGTGGAGGGAAGACTTTGCTGGCATCGTGTGTGCACTGATTCATTTCTTTCGTCATCAACACAATAACCACAAATCAAAGTCGAAGGATGTAAAGTTTACTGATGCATCAATTAGCTATGCAAGAGAGATGCTAAAGTTTGCCAATTTTGGTCATATTTATCCAAGTTATTCGAATTTATTGTTACTGTTCGACAAACACTTATAGTATGTTGAGCCATATATAGACAGCAAAGCATCAGGGACTACGACCGCAATAGACGTTCCCATGGGAAAAAAGGTCTTATATATCACGGAAGTATATTTCTCTGGAAAACAGTCGCGTTGGTTTGTTTCACCGCCTGATTGTAGTACAGTTGCTCCGACAGGCCAGAGAAATATAGGTAAGAGGTCATTCCAAGACGACAGGAAGACTTTGATATGCTTATAATCAAATCTCACCAATCACTCATCTAGAGAGCGATAAGATATATCATTTTGTCAAGACTATGCATGATTGAAACGTTATTTGTGGTACCATCTTCTTCAGCAGATGTATCGCGTTGTTCAGAACTTTTTGCCACAATTGCTTGCATGCATGATACCCCAGCTTTTGCGAAGCTTCCTGTTTAATAAATTGAAAGCAATTTCTCAAAGCTCGGTAATAAGTGTCAATTAGGAAATTGCGTTATCATTAATGTCACAAAATTATTGACAAGTGCTTAAAGAGTATTTGCGTCATGGTCCTATTTGAAACGGATAGAGGACGGCGGGAAGAGACGACATGCTAATGACATATCAGTAACCAAACACATAGTCTATCATGAAGACATATAAGATAGAATATAGCTAACATTTAAGTAAATAGAAAAAGATTGGCATAGCTAGTTTCGCATAGGGATCGGTCGCTATAGGAGAGCTACGTATGTGCAAACCCCATCATGTATCTCATCATATTTAGCCTAGTGTCGCATATATTGCATTAAATCATATCCATCAAGTAGGCCTGAATTCGTAATAGGAGCCTATTGCTGTCTTTTGCGTTTTGTCCTGCTATAGGAGTACATGTACCTACAACTACTATGGAGATGAGTGGTAAACGAAGAAAACTCCAAGAAAACTCCCAAAGCTACAAACATCTCACACATTAATAGTTCATTATTTTATCTCATTGAAAACTCATCTTGATCAAGGAATTTTCCTTTTCTTTCTGGCATCTTGGAACTTGCACTCTGCTGTTGCTTATTCATAAGACCCTTTGCTTAACCTAGATGCCATGTGGTAATATACGGTTATCTTACAAGGCAGCATAATTGAGATATTTACTCTATTCAGCTATGAAAAGAAAAAAAAAAAAAAAACAAGAAAAACTCAGAATATTCCACAAAATTATGCTCTTTCAAACAGCTGTTCTAAAAAGAGCTGCGTACAATCGTGACGATTGAAGTTTAGGTACATCTTGTTGGTTCATGCAATTAAGCGAGACGCCTTCCCAAGCCGACAAATTCAGCCGGACAGATGCTCCTTCCCGATATTGAAAGAGCGCTCGTATAGTCTTTTCTACATGACCAAAAAAAAAAAAAATTATTCGTCTCCCTTCAGTAAACATAGAGCATCTCATCCCATCGAAATGGCCGCGGAGGCATCATCAAAACCACACAGGCATGCCGCTGCGCGCAATATAATTCGAGCTAGGCATCCCCACACAGTCGCTGGGAGTGTCGCTGATCCGATCCATGTCCTATGCGCTGCGCGGCACTACGATGAAGCAAAGGACCAGCACAGCGCATCCTACGTCGGAAACAGCCGCCTGAACGGTCGAGATGGACGCCTCGAAAGGCCCTGTTAGGCATTTTGTGAGCTATTTTCCTCGCCTCGGCAAGAGATGGTGCTGAGGGATGCTTCTTGTGGCCGACAACCAGGCATGCGCTCCACTCATCTTGCAGATGCTAATTGCTTCTGCGCGCGCAACTCGACGGCTAACAAGAGTTATCCGCCTTTGGGGAACTTTCCCGATGGCCTTGTATCCGCCTGGCCTCTGCAAAGCGGATTTCCAAATGCCGACAGCTTTATGCAAACTGGACTAAAAGCAAGGGCACTCCTCTCGGTGCGGAGTGGCAGCAAGTAGTGCACAAACACTGCAACATTGTGTTATACTCGGAGGGAAAGGTATCGCCAGCATACAGGCGGTGAGACCATGCTCTACAGGGACAAGGCCAGGACGATATTGACGATGGGTTTCTTGAAATCAGCTCCCCAAAGTGTAGCGTCCTTCAAGGTAGCTGCTCGTCATGCGACCCTCGACGATGAGATAGCCAGAAGCGGACGCTGAAGAGCCAGCAATGGTATTTAACCCATTAAAATCTACACTCGTGGGAGATGGGGGCGTAATATCAAAGCCGTTATCTCGCTTACCCGCCCGCCGACATGTGGTTTTGCTGCGGTACCATTACTGCTATCAAGTATACCTCTAGGAGAGGCTCCTCCGAGCGGAACATGTGTCCATTCAACGTTAAACACAAACATCGTTCTCGGACAAGCTGAAAAGAAACATGGGTCAGAACTATTCACACCCCTCTATGACAAGCATAAGCGGGAAGAATGCCATCTACGACATACAGCGGCTACAATACGGGGAAGGGGCGGCATCCTAAACGAATATCTGACTGTATCTCGACTCCATATCCAGGGCATGCCATGCAGACTCTTGAAATCCAACTCAAGGATATGCACTCTCGCTTCTCTTTGTGGAAATTTGTTAGACCACATCCTTTGAGGGATCGTCTCTGCTTTCGCGACACAGCTATGTCCCGCGTTGCAAAGATACGGAAGCCCCAGTCGGTGGATAGAATGTCAAGTCGCCCATTCGGCCTGTTGCAGCAGTGCTTACGGGCAAAACGGACAACTCGGACAAACTGCATTAGGGGTGGTTGTTGGTTGACTCCCTGGTCCTTGCTTCTTGTGTAAGAGGATGGTCAGTGTTCCAGGGATGAGAAGATGGCCGTTTTTGACCGAGTTGACTGAGAGGGGGCTTTGTCAACAACAGGCTAGACATTGAGATGGTTCATATGTCCAAGTCTGTAGCTTGGACTCTCCGCATGAACTAGATATACTCCATCGCTTCCCCCTTCAAGCGGGACTCCTTCCTGGAGTCCTAAAGGCTTGCATTAGCGGAAGAACCATGGATCACTGATCGCAAAGCACTAGCAGGTATGCATCCATCCTTGCGCGGCCATCGGTAATGCTCACTCCCGCGATGAGAACCGAAGACGGCGTCGTCTGACTTCCGCCAACACGGATCATCCTGGTTAGAAAACCACACGGGCCTCACCCGTTGTTCGGTGGCTCCCTTGGCCTTTAGCCCTGGAAGCTGGGGTGCGTCACTGGGCTATGAGAGCCTCTTCGACTCGTGCTGCTGCGTATTTTTGGCGATGAATCATTTCCTCTATACAGAGCAGAGCAGTAGGCAAACTTTGAAAAAACAGAGCCGACTTTGGACACGACCTGTAGTTTGAGATTAATCCATCTGTGGTTCCCTTTCCATGCTACGGAATGCCTGCATTTAGCTTCATATGAGTGGCTCATCTCCGTCTTCCGCTGCCTTTGCTGATAATCACGTAACAGGAAATCCTAATGACACCCTTTAATATTGAAATCGGTCCATACAATTATGACATACACGCTGCTCGACCTGTATGTATGTCACCAGCAAATAATAAAGAAGATTACATATGCCTAGCCAGGCTTAGGGACACACTAAAACACCAACTCGCATAAACTACCATGTCCTACAGCTACTAACAGTTTCTTGGAATCTGACCCTGGCAAGGGGTGGATCTCGCTGGCGCTTCGCTTTCTCTTTCTTTCTTTTTTTCGGGTCCTGGGTCAATATTTTTCTCCTCCGCGTGTCACCAGCAAGCGTTGATCTAGAAGCTTTTTCTACTCCTGGGAATATTTCATACTTCCACTTTTGGAAAGACAAGCATGAGGGATGCAGATTAGCTTTTTGGCCATTGACCTGCTGGTACAGTAATTTGGCTCCAAATGCATATGCATAAGTCGGTCCCGAGGTTTGTCTTTCCAACGAAAGCCGGGGTGCTGACCAGGTTTTGACACGCGCTCACGTCAGAACCGTAAAAAAGCCCTTCCCAGGCAGGCAGTACTAAGTGCTGTAGCACGACAGCAGCAACACGAGCAGTCTTCTTCCTCTTCTAGTCTGTCTCTCAAGTCTTTCATGTGGAAAACATGGTGCTTATTAGAAGCTAGAAGCAAGCCAGCGCCTTCTTTTTGTCTAGTGTGCCCAAAATCCTGTCATAAATCACGCTACTACTACTGCTCTATGGATTGGAATAAATGAGAGAAAATATGCTGGCTTTTCCTGACATAGAAAATGATGAGCTAGCAACATCTCCAGTCATCCGGACCATTTCTCCGATATGAGGTGCCCCATTTCAGCCTTGTGCTGCTACCCATTTCGCGTGTTCAGTCAAGGATAATGCTGCTTCTTCGGACTTTGAGGCGTTGCTTCTGCCTAGGTGGCATGTCATCCATCCCAGTCACCCTTGTCGGCTCCCAATCTTGCGTTTTTGGTAATTCGTACGGAGCTAACGTATCTCGAGATGGGAAAAACGAAAACGATGTCCTTTTCCCTTCTACTCAAAAGGTTCGGAAACCATCCATCCGAATCATAATTGAGTCAACATACACAAGGACTATTACTCACCACCTGAGTCAGCTCAGCACATATCCATGTCCTTGTCCATGTCAGTCCCTCTTCTGTCTTCCCAGCCATTGTCGTATACTTGTATTTCGAGGCATGGTTTTTTTTTTTTTTTTATCGTTTGTACACTAATCATTAGCCACCTCCCTCACGGATTAGCGATGAGAAAGTAAGCAGACAACTAGTCTGAGAACTAGAGCTGTCAACAGCCAACCGTTTGCAAAGTCGCCGGGTATATGAGTGTATCAGCGACCTAACTAGCACAGGGGTAGCTCAGTCGGGAGCATCACCCACCGCGTCTCCGAGCGAAAGATGACAAATCTTTGTAGTTGTTCATCCCTTGTTGGTCGCTTTCAGAGCCTCAAAAAGTCCGCTTCTTAATTCCCCTTTTGTGATTGAGATGACATGCTTTTCCCTATTCAAGGAGCGAGGCTCGGCCAGGCAAGCTCACAAGACCTGGGCAGTTGCCAAAAGGGGACCTTGAAGATGATTCGAGTCCCCGGAGCGTTGGGACAAAACAATAGGCTACCCCCGTACTGGAGGCGATGTGGTGGATAGAAGGTGCCCGCTTACTCACATTGTCATGTACACTTTGCATTTGTCACATTATAGGCACGTTCCATGCAACGAGCCTTTCTAGAATGCCGCTCCTGCGTATTAGAGGGCGAAAAGTTAAAATAGGTAGCCAATCAGGTTATCGGCTAGGAACAATAAACTAAAAAGAAAAAGAATTTGCTAGTCTTACCACCTGCCGCAAGCCTTGAACCGTTCAACGAGAGAAGAGGGTGGGAAGAAAAGGGCAAGACTAAGGTAATCCAGCCTTTCATCTTGCGTACAAGTATCAAAACATTAAATTAGGAAATAGGTGCTACATATACTATCGTACATTAGACCCGAAGCAATCTAGTCCTCCGGCAATGATTAGTCTCAGATGAAGTTCCCCATGTCAGAGAGAATATGCAAAAAAAGTAATGTTTATTGATATGAAAAGTTGAGAAGGAGAAATGACAAGCATTCATCGTATCGTCATAATATTCGTAACCCTAATAAGCTGTGGAACAAGAGCAAAGGGGGGAAGAGTGAGGCAGAAAGGGAAATAAAGTAAAAAAAATAATAATAATATCCAGGACCCCCTCTTTTTTTCTTTTCTTTTTTTAAATCTCTCGAGATTCCAATAAGACAGGACTCTGACTCCATATTACAGAGCAGCTTAGTAAAAAGCCTTTGAACGTGAGGAATAAATAACAGCGGAGGGAGGGGAGCATGCAAATCAAGGAGAATGACATGGCCAGCCATCTACCGAGAACAGGAGATGGAGAAGAGAAAGCAAAAAATAAAATAGTAAAGAAAAAGACAATAAACCAGCATGTAAAAGGGACAAAGTCTGTAAACAAAGAAATGCAGCGATGCGCCACCCATGTAAAAAAACAAGACATACTACAAGAAGAAAATAGGACAAGATAAAAAACGAGTATGCTGCGCCTCATGACTCGAGTTCATGCGTAAGATGATGCAGCCATCTGCCCTTTCCCCCCCCTTGGCGGCGCTATTTTCGAAATCTTCTAAGCGAACAGGTTCAATAGCAACATGGAATAAGACAAAAGAGGGTTTAAAAAAAAGACAGCGCAACAATAATTAGCGAATGCCGATTTGGTCCGGCCAAAGCCATGACGTTGTGCACACGGAATATGCCCCCTTCCCCCCTTTTTTGGAACGATTCAGCTTTCTCTCTCTCTCTCCCTCTCCCTCCATAGGCGGCTCCCCCTAGCCGTCTTTTCGCTTCATTATCGCATCTCTTCTGGGGTGACATTGGCTCCGTAGAAACCTCCGCCGCTGGCGGCACATGCTAGACAGGCTCCGCCACCGTAAACGCGTGTATGGCGAGTCCAGCCAGCTCCCTCGCGATCGAGGACGGAGATGATCTCGCCTTGCAAATCAACGTTCCGGTGGCCATGGCCATGGCCGTAATCATCCGCGCCCAGGTCCAGACCGGAGGGAGGCGCAGGCGGCAACAACCCAGTCGACGGGGGGTAGGAGCTGGGCGAAAAGGCTGAATCAAGGGATTCAGCCTCGGGCGACTGCGAGGGAGGAGAGTGAGACACGGAGACGCTAATGGGGAACGTCTTGGTGTAGGATCGACGCCGGGGGATGGAGGCAGAATCAGGGCCGTCTGTGTGAAGGGCAGTGGTGGACGTCGAGGACATGTAGTCGGGGTTGGGCTGGTGAATGAAGCTCTGGCTGCCGGGCGACTGCTCGTCCAACGTGAAGACGGCTGTGCTCAGCTCCGGCGGAGTCAGCGGTGGCGCGGGAGGCAGCCGGGAGATGAAGGGCCCAGGCAGGGCGCCACCGGTGCCTCTCCAGTGCGGGTGCCGATCAACGGGAGAAGTCGTCGAGGCCATGGTCGTCGTGGTCGTGGCTGGATTGGCGTCCTCTTGTAGCTGGTCGTTGACCCCTTGAACCCTCTTCTCATCGTCCATCGGGCCCAGGTGTGGCTGGAACTGCCTTTGCAGCAGCAGGTTGTAAGTGGGGGAGGACGGTGCAGTGGTGTTACGCCTCGCAGCCGGTCTAAGCCATCGGTAGGTCCTCTGCACACAGTAGCGTGCAATGACAAACAGGGCAAAGAGGGAGAGGCCGGTTCGAACTGCGTCCCAAGCGGGCGGCTGGGCTTTCAAGTAATTGTAGTCGGCGCCGGGTAGGCCTCCACGAGTGGTTGCGGGCATGGTGGAATGGAGGTGACTGCTTATGGAAATTTGGCCTGGCGCCGTCAGCCGGGGTCCCTGCCAAGTCGCACTATTCCTGCGGTCAGACGGCACTCTTCTGCCCTACGGCGTCTGGTAGGGCGTTTGCAGGGAGGCCGAGATACGATGAGGCGGCTACTGGTGATGCGCAGACAGGAGCAGTCCCGAAAGGGCAATGGCGTTCTGGACGGTTTCGAGGTCGGCGGCAGCCTCGGATATGGACGTTGCCAACGACGCTCCTTTGAGTGAGGCCCGGGAGGCTGAATACGGGCCAAGCCGAAGTGACACCGGTTGATGCGTAAATGTGGCGATTTAGGCGGACGAATTACCTCGAACCAGGCGTGGCTATGGTCGCAGAAGGCAGTCCCTTGGGCTGTCTCGTGTCGGAATAGGGTTTAAGAAGCAGGCACAACATCGATGGGCCGTCTGCTGCCTGTGACCAGGGAAGAGGATACGCGACTCAGGTGCGAGGAGGAACGGCCGGCCGGAAGAGGGAGTGTAACAGAGAGTGTAAGAGACAGAGAGAAGAGCGGTACACGATAACCACAAAGGAAGAGGGGAAGAAAAGAAAACTGTTTGTCGGGGCGAGATGAACCTTAATATAATTCAAAATGAGATGGGACAGGATACGGTGTGTCGATATGCGTGTGGCTTTTCTCTTGTTCTCTTTTCCTTTGCAGCCAGAGGGGCAAAAGGCGAGCGAGATGCTTCCCACCGCGCTAGATCCCACCGGGGAAGCGCATGCTGGTCGTCTGAAGAAGCAGCAACAGCGGGAGTAGCCTCTCAGCCATTGCGGCTAGCATGAGAGAAACATCCGAGCCAGAGGGGGGTGGCAGTATGAGCAGTCTTGGGCAGCGAACGCCATGTACGAAACAGGAGACTCATGTACAGCACAGTACAGTAAGTAGCACCGCTCTCCAGGGCCACGATGCTGATGGCAGCTGGAGCATCGTCGAGCTGGGGGTGTGGCATCAGAGGGTCAGTGCTTGTGATTTGCCTCGCATGGCATGGCATGGCATGGCATGGCATGGCATTCGCATTAGCATACCTGTAGTGGTCATGGTGGGAGTAGCATGTCCATGTCCATTTCCACACACTGGCCCCTCCCTCTTCCAGCTACTGGGTATCGGCCGGCACAGATGATGGCGTCGAGATGCGGAATTTGGCACCGGTTGATGCTCGTTGGGAGTCGGGCAGCGCAGCACGGCGGGACAGCAAAGTCCAGAAAGCAAGCAACGCGGCTTACCCAGCTAGGCGCAAAAGCAGCAAGGCCCGAGCAAAGGGAGTGTTTCGAGGCCCTGGCGGCACGACTGAGATCCCTGTTTTCAGCAGCCATCAAGGCAGCCCGAGGGCCTGACGGCGTTCCTGACTCGCCCGCGCCGCCAGCAGCCCCGTCGCCAGGCATGGAGCTTGCCGGGGCTCTGCAGCGCCTTCGGTACCGTCTGGCATGGCTCGCTCGGTAGCGAGATCCAGGGAGCCAGAGGCGATTTGCTCAGCGGCTGGTGTTGGTTAGCGGTGCCCGCAATCGGCGGGAGCTGGCGAGGGCATTCAGCTGAGGTGAGCCCTATCGAGACGCCTCGATGGCTTTGGCCGCTGCGCTTGGCGACACAGGCGCTGGCGGTGCCTTGGATTGGCCCGAGGCTGGCCATGATTGATGGCGTTGCAGCACAAATCGAGTCGAATGGCCTATCGTAGAGATACCCAAGGAAGAGGCGGCGGTACACAGCGTCTGTGGCACTGCCTATTTGGGCAGCCGGCCAGCACTGCTGCTGCACCGGCACTAGCAGCGACATGCTCTCCAGTCCGTCCGTCTGTCAGCAACGACGAAAAAACGACGATGGATTGCCGTCAAAGCTAGGCTGGCCAGTTTCGGGCACAAGATCAGAAGATGAGGAGAAGAGAGAAAAGAGGGGGCGGGACACGTCCCTGCGAGAAAGAGCCACCCCTCCGCATGTGCTGCAGCGTCCGAGTCCTACGGCGCCGAGGGTCCTGTAGCGGTAGCAGAACCTCGCCAGCGCCCATCGTGTACGGGTGCAGGTACCGTCACATTATGCACGAGATACGACAGGCGGCACCGCGCCAGCTCGACGCCTAGCGGTACCCTGACGGGCCCGATCAAGTACCTGCCGCGTACCGTCAGCCCTGTGGCTCTTGTACTCGCCGTACCGGCACCCGGCCCATGGCTCGTATAGTTGCCAATCCGGGTCGACTACGATTACTTCTCGACGAGCCGCCAGCAGTCCGTCAGTTCGGCTTACAGGACCTGTTCCGTACTGTATACGAAGCACAGAAGAGGGCGTGGCTGGCCCTGACCAAGCCAGGCGCTGCTAAAAGCGTATGTGCACTGGCCACAGCGCATCTGGTGGCGTCCTGGGCTACCGTCATGGGCTACCAGAAATAAAATTGCACCGGGTGGCACCGCAGGCGATAGGTTTTTGGTGTTTTCTGTACTGTAGGTCCTAGTACGAAGTCGTAGTAAGTGATAGAGGGACTTGTAGAATGCAAGTATCGAGCATCTCCAGGGGCCTTCCAATCGCTGCTGCCCAAGACGGGGGGGCTATGGAGATGTACATGGGTGTTACATGCCCAGGCACGAGACCTGTTCAGCTGAAAAGGCGGCCCCAATTTGGCGATCGGCGGAGCTACTGCTACTGTGCCTCAACTACCTGGGAAGGCAAGGAAAGAGGAAAAAAAACAAAAAAAAAAAAAACAATATGCGAGACTGGATGGGTATGGGGATACAAAACACTCGCCACAACGCCAGCCACAACGCCTGGGCTGAAGATGAAACTTGCAACTGCTCCTCTCATCAATTGCCAGATTACTCACTGTACAGTACTCCCACTACCTACTAGTACTTGTACACAGACTAACCAACACACTCCAGCAGACCGGGACCTAAACGGCGGGTGTCAAACTGCGGCAGGGGGCCTGTGCCAGGCGCGCATTGATTCTGGAAGCAAATAGAGTTAAAGGTGCGTCACTTGCGTGGTCCAAGGCAGCTGAAAAAACCTGGCTGCTGCGGGAAATCGCGCGGGCCATCGTGCGGAATGTGGTGGGCGGGTAAATTGCGTGGCCAATGCCCGGGCAGAGATACCGCCAGCATGCAGTCACGGGGGTGGACGAGATGCGCCTGTGGGATGCGACGAGCACGGAAGAGGGCCGAGGGGTGCATCAGGTTCTGATTCATGGGGAGATGCCTGGGCGGATATGGCAGCATCATTCTGCATATACTACGTGGAATAAGTCTGGGTGCAGCAGCTAAACATCGGCAGTCTACATGCAGAAAGGCATCCAATACCACTGCCACTAGTATGATGGATGGCTACTAGTCGTATCGGCTTTCTTGCCTGGCGTATACGAATCAGTAGACAGACAGGCACTCGAATCCTCTATACATTCGACATTTGTATAAGCATTTGTTCTTGACATCGACAACCAACTGGCTGTTCCGTCCTCGTACACTAACACGAGCCTGCTCACGGGCCGTATTGGGTCGTCGTGGAGCATCCATCACTCGTATCATACATGAGATGCGATAGATGCCTCCATACCAGCACATGCGACCACTCCCGCGTCTGTCAGATTGACTGTTTTCGCTCAGGATGCACGTTGCGACAATGACGCTATGGCCACAGCGTGTGCTCTGCGCCGCTTGAACAAGGTACCCGAGTCGCATTCTCTCCCGTGTCTAAGACTGGCGCAACTCTTGATTCCATAATAGCAATGCCGCAGAGCACGAATGGTGGTGCTGCTTTGCCCGTATCGGCCCTCCAACAGTACATTAGTACTTCCAAGAGGCCTTCTCCCCAACCCAGAATACCGGTAGCGAATCATGCTGGAGGTAGCCATCGGTTTGACTGATACTTGCCCAGCTGACCAGCGGCCAGTGGCGGGCTTCTAGAACACCCACCAAGCAGCCTCTGCCCATCTCCACAGCACAGGCCTGAAACTGAGCCGCCACTGCTGCCGGGACAGCACAGCGACTGGAGTTACAGGGCCTCTGCAGCAGTGCGCCTTCCGCATTGGTGGTCGTCCAAGGGAGCTGATGCCTGCTGCTGCTGCTGCTCTTCCTTCTCCTCGTCGTCTCATTCTTCCGCTTCTTTTTCAAAATCAAAATCCCATCGTTGCACCTCCACAGTGGCCAGTCCGATCCCCTCGAATCAACCTGCACAAGCGCATCGTCACCCTCCCGATCGATCTGAGAAACCCAAAAGACCAGGCTGCGACTATTGAACTATCGGACGCTACGCAGCACAGCGCGCACCACCTGGCCACGCCCAAACGTCCGCCCATCCAGCGCTGCGGTTGGTCCAGCTTCACTTGCTCGTGGGGCGTGGACCAGACACCGCTTCGACTTTTTACTTTTTGTTTTCAGCTCGCCGTGGCACGAACCCTGGCAGGCCTGACCGCTGCGGCTCAAATGCGCGACTGCACACTAGCACTGCTAGCCATGCATATGCAGGCCACGGCGTCTGCATCCTGACTGCTTGTACGAGTCTGATGGAGCGTCCAGCAGGATACATGTCATGTACCGGAAAGTCGTGCAGGACCAGCACTTGGTGCTACTGCTCCTACTGCTAGGTACTGTTAGTATCAGCAAGCTGGCCGTGCATCGGGCATCAGCAAGTTACTACCTGCTTTTGGGCAACCTGTCTTGGATCAGCTTCAATCCGACTCTGACTTGCACGTTCTGGCTCTAGCCTGGGCTTGCTCCTCCCCCACCAAGTCTGACCGTGCCGTAGTCTCGAAGAGGTCCATTGATGGGCCTGGAGACTCGGTTCTCGTTCTCGCTCTGCTGTCTGCCATCTGTCCTTCGTTATGCTGTGTCAGCAAGTCAGCTTAGGCCGCTGTACTTGATGCTGCTGGCAGCCGGCGTCGAGGTACCCAGCGGCCACAGTCTTGTTACGCCCGTCAGTTGCATATGCCTACCTCGTCGGGGGGGTTTCCGTCAGCCTTACACGCTCGGGGCACCCCTCCCCCGCTGCTGGTCAGCACGTTAACCGCCGCATCTCCGTGATGCAAATGGCCTATTTGCTTGGATCTGGGCTTCCCTGGGATGACATCTGTCGAATGCACAGGCGCCATGCTGTGGTGCCACATTCGATGCCAGCGCTAGCATGGGCGACGCAGCAAATCACGGCCTGCATAAGAGGGCATTTCCTCACCGTTCAGACCACAACGGACATTTGAACTTCAAGTTGGTCCCTAGACGGGTTGGCGGATCATGGCGTCTTGCTCTCTGGCTCCGCAGGCACACGTCGCCGTGCGTGTTGCTCCATTCCCCGGCGGCATGAAGCATTCGATAGGTACCAAGCACGGCACAACATGTACGTACTTTGTACACCTCACCGGATCCCCCCCCTTTACCCTCCCCGTGCCCTTCAATTTCTCCCGCATGATGCTCTCCACTATGCTGTGTAACCACCGGTAAGTCGCCAGCAATATCAAGTCTCCATTGTTGGATGCCACGTCGCCTTGCCTCGTTGTCTACGTGGGGCAGAGAAGCCATTACTTCACATCCGAAGCCATTTTCAGGTCGACAGGCATCCGCCTCTAAGCGATCATACGGTGCTACCTCGAGCATCCATAAGTTGCTCTTTGCCACTCTGACGGTGAGGCTCGTCCAAGCGGCTACAGATGAAAAGTTACGCTTTTGTGTGGAGATGGTTTCGGGCTCAGTGACCGGAATATTGGCCCAGCTGCATGTGTCTGTCTGAGATTTTGGTGGAGTCACCTGCAAGCTCTCGGATGTCTATCCATGTTTCAGCTGCAATAGCTCTGCGCCCAATTATCTGGATGGCGGATGCTAATCTGTATGACGACTTTCAAGCCAGCATCCATCTTTTCTGCCGGTGTCTAGCTATCGTTTACGTTTCACAGGCATGCACCTGTTTTTTTTTTTTTTTCGTCTCGCAGATACCGAAATCCGAACCCTGGACAATGCCTCGTGACTGGTGTTTCACCGCATTAGGCCGCATGTCGGCGTAGTCATTGGATTTCCTAGCTAATGTACCAACCGCGTACGTAACCCTCCGAAGAGTCTGTAGGGCGTACAAAAGCAGCCGTCATCCTCCCGAGGGGTTTTAGGAATACGCGCCACTTTGAGCTAGCACTATCAATTGCACCGAAAGCCTTTCCAGCACCCATGAGCCATCTGTTCCGTGGGCTACATCGTCCATGAGAGCCAGCGGCCGAATTACCTACATGCATGCTCCTCACCTGGCATGACTCGCTAGATGGCCTCCAGGCGTGGCCCCTATGCATGCAGTCCAGTCGAAGCAGCGTCGAGGAGCGAATAGCTGGTCCTACCTAAGCGAACTTATACGGACGGCGTCTAATGCCTGGCCAGTCATCACCGCCATTGATCTTACGGGGTATTCGCATAGGCGCCCTGACTCAGCTGCTCACCTGACGCCCATACTATGCAGGCCGTTTAGCTCTTCCAGAAGCGGTAATCCTTTCAGTCGCAGTCCCACCGCCCCGAGGATCCAACCAGCCGCTGGCCGGGCCTCTCGCTTCGGGCAGGGGATGTGCTCGGACCTTGCTATTTTCATCATGATGGAATCTTTATTTTGACTCGACTGACTCGCAAAGGCCATCATCATTGGCTTCGAATTTTCTTCTTCTTTTCCGTGCTGTGGGGCCTATCCCGTGGCATGTCATTGTCTTGTCACTTGATAATCTCACGCAACTCCAAAGAGCAAAAAGCAACTACCCATTTGGTTGATGTGGACCGAGTCGCCCGGACACCCGTCTCCGGAGGGGGCTGGTCCATTCGGATCGGAGGTGGCCGTTGGGTTCCCAGGCTAGGACCTGGCAACCCATGTGTCTAAGACAGCATCGTGTGGATTAGCGCCTGGTGCATAAATACCGACAACATCAGCATCAGCATTTCGCTATTCATTATTCGTTTCGAAAACGTCATGGCTGCCCATTTCCATGCAGCCCGTCATGGTCGCATTCAGTGACACGCCGTAATGCTACCCCGGGAGGGCAATCGGGCTCCACAAACCTGTCTCCAGCGCCGAGTCTGCCGGGCCGAGATCCGCCAAAAAATCTGCTTCTCTAGCAACACGGCGTGGCGATTGCTTGAAAGGAAAAAGAGGCATGGAAGTTGCCGTGCCTTTTTTGACTTTGACAAAGAAGCTGATTCATCGTGATATTAATAGATTTTTGCCTCAACGTCATGTTTGAAGCACAGAAGAGGATAAACGTCGACGAATAGACATGTGGTAACATTGCTGAACCCCCCAGCGCCGGATTCGCCGCCAAAGAGCCATCCCTAGGTTTGATATATGTGTTGCGCTCAATAACTGCTACATAGTGCTCTTCCATGACATGAAGATTTAACCGCCGACCCGCTAAAAACCGTATCTCATCAAAATGCTCTTGCTATTGTTCAAGGTGGGTAGATGGGTAATCAGGCAGCAAGTGAGCTTTTTGCCTGCCACCCCTCCCCTCTTCTTCTTTCTTCTTCCTCTCCTTCGCCAGCCACGTAAACAAACACACGTACACGTACATCCATTTCCCCCTTTGGAAATAAAAAACAGAGAGTGTGAGAGAGATGGATGATAAAAAGGGAAACAAGAGTAAGCCGGATGGACTGTGATGACTGTGATGACATCTTATATAAATGAAGGGGGGCGGGAATACTCTTTTTTCCCAGGGATATATATCCGAGGAAACAAGTAGCAATGGATAGATGAAAAACGGAAAAAAATCCTTTGCCCATGAAGTATAGTGCATCTTTTCCTTGTCACTTTTTGCTCCTTCTTTGGGGGGGGGGGGGGGGAATTTTGTTCTTTCCCTCTCAAGAGGAAAGGGGGGGCCATCTTCTTGCCCGCTCTCCGCCTCTGGATTTGCCTGCTCTAATTCTCCAAGCTGTTTGTTGTTAAAAAAAAAAAAAGTTAAAGAAGAAGAGAGAAAAAAGGGCCGAAACAACAGCACCAATGCGTAAGAAAATCACATCATTGCAAAATCCATCGGGTCGCCCCCCACGGGCGTTGACCCGTCCAGGTCGTGCACCTCGCGCTCCTCCTCCATCATGTCAATCAGGCTGTCGAGGTTGGCGTCGAGGACTTCTCCGTCCTGCGTGTCCAGGCAGCGCTTCAGGAGGCGCCGGTACTTTTCAATCTTGTCGCCGACGCCCACCATGCTCAGGGCGTCGACGTACTCCGTCTCCGCCTGCCGCTGCTCCATAAGCATTTGGCTCAGCTGGCGCGCGAGCGTAAGCCTTTCCTCATACGAGTCGTCCTGCATGCCGCTGCCGCTGCCGCTGCCGCTGCCGCTGCCGCTGCCGTTGGGATTGCTGCTGCTGCTGCTGCCGCCGCCGCCGTCGCCATTTAGCTTGCTCATTTCGTTTTCTACCGCCTGATGGATATGCAGCCGGTTCTGGTGGGTGATTAGTGATAGGACGTTGTGCCTCACGAGATTGGCCTCGTTCATGACCTTGGCAGCCACGTCGTCGGCCTCGAGCTGGGCTTCGAGCTCTGTGATTTGCTGCCGCACCGCATTCAGCTCGGCCTGGGTGTTTGTGAGGATGCGCCGGGCCTCCGCCTCGGCCACGTCCTTTTCGTGCCACTCCTCGTCATAGCTCTTCGCGAGCAGCTGAAACTTTTCCATAATGAGCGGGGATATGCGCGACTGCACCGTCGTGGCCGCCGCTGATTGGAAGGACAGAGGGAGCTTCCGCGCCTTGTCGCCGCCCGCACCCGAGAAGGCGTCCCGAAACGTGGCGCGCCGCTGCGAGTCTGGCGCAAAGGGAGACGATGATCGCTGTGGCCCACGGTCCTTCTTGGAGGCGTTGAGCTCCATGATGAGATCTTCTGCGCGGACGCCTTCGTGGTTGGCAATGTCTGTCGAGGCATTGCGGCCCAGCAGAGCGCGGATGCATTTCCTCGCGTTGCGCTGTGCCGCGAGATGCAGGGCCGTGTTGCCTTCGCTGTCTTGCATATCTATTAACCGCTGGAAAGCACTCGGCTCAAACACCTCCTGCAGCTTGTTGAGTATGTTATCCAGGTAGTATCTTGAGCAGGATGGGCTGTAGACACGGCCGTTTTTCATAATGGCAGCGTGGTGGATGACGGTGCATCCTTGGTTATCCCGGACGTCGACCGTCTCAAAGAGCTCCTTGATGACGGAGGGGAACGTCTGTTTGTCGTAGCAGTTTGTAAAGTTGACTGATCTCATAAAGGGCGTCTCGCCACGAATATTCCGAACGGCAACGTCTGCATTGAATCTCTTGAGCTGCTTGATCACGTCCACGTCGCCCATAGCGGAAGCCCAGTGCAGGGCTGTGTGGTTTTCAGCATCAATGAGCCAGTTTGGCTGAAAGTTTGGCGGCGGATCGGGCTTCACTGCCGGCTGCTCATTTCTGGAAAGGAGGAAGTAGTCGAGAAGCTCGTCCCCATACACGGCGTGCTGCTGTTCTGTGAGGTCTTGTAACTGCTCTTCCCTCTTTCTCTTTCTGTGCGCTGTGGGCATGTGCCCCATGTCGTAGCGATCATCTTCGGCCATGTAGGAGGCAGAGGCTACAGTGAGATTGTCTGGCGTGTCATCCTCGATGCCGGCCATGACGCTCTCGCTGTGCTCATACTCCTCGACGACAGGCATGACAGCTGAAGCTGCGTTAGTAACGTTGGGAGGCGCATGGTTAGCGACCTTGGACCTACCCGAATTCCATTTTGGAGGTGGAGGACGGGACTTTGGTGCTTTGGGTTTGCTTGCGTGCCTGGGCGCGGGGGGAGGGCTCGCGTCTCCGGGGACAAACTCAAATATGGGCCGAATCTTTTCGTAAATGCTGTGTCGCTGGGCGAGGGCCTCGCCGGTCTCGAGGGGAATCCATGTTCCCTGGTATTTGCCATAGCCTCCCTGAATCTTCTCGTGGACATCCTTCTGTACGTCTCTTTCTAGAATCCTCGTTCGGGCTGGTTTGTCGAAGCCGGCTGCTTTGAGAATGTGCGTTGCGTTGATCCAGTCGTCGTGCCTCCTTCGCATGACATGTTCTTTCTGGTCGCCGCCGAATTGGAATTCGTAAACAGGGATCTGAGAGAGAAATGTGTGTTAGTTTCTTTGACATACTCTTCCCAATCTTTGTTTTGCATGTGATGATGAGAAGACGTGCGGATAGAGTATCAGCAGAAACGGCAGCGATATGGCGAGTTCTCATGTTTATCCAATGCATAATCTTTCTTCTCGTCTTCTCTTTCTCTCCTCTTTCTCCCTTTGCAACCAAATGCCCATGATAATGCCTTCATAAAAAGCTAGTGCTTTTTCTGCTTTCCGAGTTTTTCTTCCTTCTCTTCTCTTCTCTTCTCTTCCTCAATTCAGTCCATTGCCTCCATGCATGCATCCCACAGTCCAATACCGGCCGCATAATCATCGTCGCATCAACGGGGGACCTCTTACTCCACTGTACGTGGCACTGAAAATGCCGGTGCCCGCACTGGCCTTGACCATCTCGACGATAGCAAATGCGGCACAATGTCAACAAAACAGCAGCAGATCGGGAAGCAAGGGCCAATGGTGGCAGAGCAAAGAGCGATGGCGGTCGAGGCTGCTTCAGTCCAGGCGCAATGGTCGGTCGTCGGGGTCAGGCAGAGCTTTTCCGGGCCTCGCCATGAGGCAGATTGAAGAAAGCTCGGATCGATGTCACGTCGGCGACGCGGTCTGCGGTGGAGGAGACGCGCAGCCACGCGAAACCACTTTAACGGCGGCCTTTTCCTGCCTGAGGCGCCACAGCCGGGAGGTGGCCCCACGTGATGCGGCTGTGGCTTGCGCATTGGACGCTGTGAAGCCGTCAGCGCGCCTGTGGCTGGAATAGCTGAGGAGGGAGCTCCATCCAAGTGCATGCGAGAGATGATTTGATTAGACGGCTGGAAGCGCCAATCACCCACGACCACAACTTTGGAACAGGGACAAGGCGCTGAATGGTCATTTTGAGCTGCAAGGCCCTGCAACCCGACGGCTTCGTGCGCCTGTGACTTTCTGCCAATCGACCCGACGACGAGAGAGACACCTGTGCCCCTCACCGACCCAATGCTGTGGAGACCCTGAACGAGAGCTGGATAAAGACAACAAAAGACAGCAAGGAGAAACAGCCGGCCGAAGCAAAGCTGCGGGCGCTACAAAACGACGGAGATTGAGGAGGATAGACGGCACGACCAAGTCGTGACTGGATCGTTTGAGCCTGGGCTCAAGACGCGAAAATGACAGAACTACTGCACAATGCCCCCATTGTGCTAGACAACGGCTCGGGGACGATTCGCGCCGGCTTCGCGGGCGAAGACTTGCCCAAATGCTTCTTCCCGTCGTGGGTTGGCCGGCCGAAGCACCTGCGAGTGCTGGCCGGCGCGCTGGAGGGCGATCTCTTCATCGGAAACAAGGCCTCCAACGAGCTGAGGGGCCTGCTCAAGATCCACTACCCGCTGGAGCATGGCGTCGTCACTGACTGGGACGACATGGAGAGGATTTGGGAATACGTGTACGGCGAGGGACTCAAGACGCTGAGCGAGGAGGTTTGTGCAACAAGTCGAGCGTTGACGATGATGTGAAAGGGAGGCGGTTTCGCGCTGACACCACAACAGCACCCTGTATTGCTGACGGAGCCTCCGCTGAACCCTCGAAGCAACCGCGACACGGCCGCGCAGATTCTGTTTGAAACATTCAACGTGCCCGCCTTGCACACGTCTATCCAGGCCGTATTATCCTTATATGCCAGCGGCCGGACAACGGGCATTGTCCTCGACTCGGGCGACGGCGTGTCGCATGCGGTGCCCGTGTACGAAGGCTTTGCGATGCCCAGCAGCATACAGCGGATTGACGTGGCGGGCCGAGACGTGACGGAGTATCTGCAGACACTATTGCGCAAGAGCGGCTACATCTTCCATACGAGCGCGGAAAAGGAAGTGGTCAGGCTGATCAAGGAGAGTGTGTCGTACGTGGCGCATGACCCGAAGAAGGAGGAGAGAGACTGGATCGGCGTGAAGCCGAATGAGAGCAAATTCGCTGAATACGTCTTGCCGGATGGCCACAAGCTAAAGGTGAGATTGGCGGCGAGCTTAAAATTAACGATTTGGATATTGTTTGTTTACTGACACTTGGATAGATTGGAGCCGAGCGATTCAGAGCACCAGAGATTCTCTTTGATCCCGAGATCATCGGTCAGGAGTATCCTGGTGTGCACCAGATCGTGGTTGACGCCATTAGCCGCACTGACTTGGATCTCCGAAAATCACTCTACAGCAACATCGTCTTGTCAGGAGGCAGCACGCTGACAAAGGGCTTTGGCGACCGACTGCTGACGGAACTGCAGAAGCTGGCAGTCAAGGACATGAGAATAAAGATTTTTGCACCTCCGGAGCGCAAGTACTCTACATGGATTGGAGGAAGTATTCTTGCTGGTTTGAGTACATTCCGCAAAGTAAGTGACCTTTTGTGCGATTTGATGGGCGGGTGAGCCTAGTGATTGCATCTGCTAACAACGGGACAGATGCTTGTGAGCATTGATGACTGGCACGAGAATCCGGATATTATCCACACGAAATTCACATGATTGATGACGATAATGGACGCTGGCGTATTGGCATAGAGGAAGAGCGAAAGTTGCCTTTTGCATGTCTGGTTGCTTTACTCTGAAACGAAAGTGCGCGTAGTTGATGAATTTCTTTCAAAAGACGACAAGCTGCTTTGATACTCGGCAGCGAAAGAAAAAAAAAATTGGAGAGAAACAAACCAAAAAAAAAAAAAAAAATCGATAAATTTCCAAAGAGGGGTTTAGAAGTTCTGACGGTGTACGACTAATCTTCTTTTCTTTTTCCTTTTTTCTTCCTGACGAAAAAGACATCAAGACTTGGTTTATATGATACAGAGATGGCAGGGGTGGAAACTTTTTTTTTTTTTTTATACACACATTGGAGCAAGCGGGCATTAGATGAGGGAGTTGTGTAGGACTTTTTATCTGATAGATCAAGAGAGCCTAATGATACCCCGATTTTGCGGATGAACTGGTGGAGAGGGATGGGTTGAAGCTCTTTTATGTAATGTATGTTGTATGTTGAATGCTGAATGCTGAATGCTGAATGTTCATGTTGAATGACTGACTATATGTGTTGGTGATGAAGAGACGTCGGGGTAAAATAGACTCACGTGTGTTTGGTCGATGGCAAACACAAAGCTTTCTAAGGGAGTTGTGGCTCGCCGATCCGCAACGCAAGCTCACGATGGTGAAGCTTGGAGAAATTAGCTGGTTTCGTGGTCTAGTTGGTCATGACATTTCGTTAACAATCTGTTGACACCACCGAAAAGGTCCCCGGTTCGAGCCCGGGCGAAATCACTTCTTTTTTTTGTGAGTCGTTGATGTTCTTTTTGAGTGGTTCGATTGGTTAGAGAAGGAGGAGAGTCATTTCACGCTGTGGTTGATTGGCTTTTGGAGAACAGGAGGGGTCGCTTCTATAAGCGGGGTACATGTACTCTGTTCCATGGAAGCAGAAGGAAATCGAATCTCGCTTGCCAGAAATAGCAGAGATGATGAAATGTACTCTATACAATTTTGTACTTTTTTTTTTTTTTAAATTACGTCTATTTTTATTCATTAATATTCTTGTCAATGGCTTCAATGCTGTGCTGCCCCGGAGCATCTCTCCGCTCAAGAGCGCCGCGGAGATGTTGGATTGGAGATGCATGTTGTGTAGCACCTGGAGGCGGAGTACGAGAGCAGCGCATCTTTCTGTGAAACGCATCCAGTGTTGGGAAAGCAAATTAATGAGAGATGATATTAAGGCAAATACTCGTAACCGTTCAAATCAAGGCCAAGTGAATAGGAGAAATATCATGTAAATCAATGAGGGAAGTCTTTAATATTGATCTTCGTCAACTATGTACATGTATGGTATATATGCATCTCCAAGTAATTTTTCCCCCTGTTCTTCTCGACATCATCTGCCGATCCGTGTCATCTCCTATTCGCAACTCCCAGATATGCAGTCCACCTCTCCTCCCCTTTGCCTAGCCTAAAGCAAGTCCAGGCGGGTATAGTAATAATAACAATAAAACGCGGTAGCATGGCAGTTGCTCCGCATGCAGTGCGCTGGTCGTAATCGTAATCCCAATCAACACCAAATTGGTGTCTTGAGTTGTTGCTTTTTTTAGATTAACAGTTTATACCGTAGCAGTAATATCGCTTCCAGGTGCCCAATTCCCAATTCCCAAGTCCAAGTTCAACGCCGAGTCTCCGTGTCGCCGGTCCAGCAGCCAATGTAGCAGTTGTGATGCATGTCTTGCCCCTACTTTCGTGCAAAAGAACTGGCCACTCGTGTCGCCCACAGCTTGGCCTTGTCGCTGACCGAACTGGAGGCGCTGTCGGCGCTCGACATGCTTCCGGCGTCGCTCGTCTTGCGGCGATAGACGTTGCCCGCACCGCCACGGCCGACGTAGCCCACGGACGGGTTGTGGTCGGCGGGCGTTTCCAGCGAGCGCAGGATCGCGGGTTGCAGCTCGGCAGCCTGGTGGACGTTGCCGGCGCCGCCGATGCCCGAGAAGAAGCGCTGGTTGGGCAGCTGGCGGGGGGTGAAGGTTGAGGCGGATGAGGATGAGGATGAGGATGAGGTTGAGGATGTGCGGAACGTGTTGCCGGCGCCGCCACGGCCGGAGCGGTAGAAGGTGGACTGTGAGGGGGCGGATTCGGTGAAGATGTAGCCGGAAGGCATGATGGCGGTTGTTTGTTTTTGGTAGGGTTTGTATTCGATGAATGCCGCAGCAAGTTGGGTTCAGTCTCTGGCGTGGATGATTTATAGGTGGTGGTAGGTGTATGCAGTTGACGACGACTCGTGTCAGGTATGTTTTGCAAGTGAATTGAGCTTCAATGCGTTAAATCAGTTCGAGGAATCGAGATTGAGTAGGTATGCAAAGTCAAGGAGCAGCAGTATTATAGTAAGTATGTATGTGTGCAATACCACAGACCGTGAAAAGGCTCGGCTCACGATCCGTCTTATACGAAACAGCTCCTGACCCAAACCTTGGCCACACACGCAGCTGCAGCCAAACTTGGGGTCACCAGACCCCAAGATCCAATTTCGGACTAACCAGGGCCAGACGTTTAAAAAAAAAAAAGTTTTTTTTTTATTTTTTTTTTCTTCCTTCTCCATAGCTCCTGGTTGCGGTTGCCCCTGGCTCCGCTTAGGATTTTCTTGCTCTTTTTTTCTTTTTCTTCCCTGCTGATCCATCGATCCATCGGCATCCACTGCCTTCCACCCAATGGCACGCCGCCGGATGCCGTAATAGTTTCTCTTTTTTACCAAATTGCAATTTTTCCCCCGCAAAACGCTAAGCCCGGACGTGGCCTGGTCGGATGGGGCGCTGGCACCTGGATGGAACCATGGGCGAAAAATGAAAATGGCTACCAACGGCTGCTTCAAGCTTACGAAATTAGCAGCCAGTGGAATGACTGTCCAGCTGCTCAGGTGGGCGGTTTTAGCAGGCCGCCCCTCCCGCTACGAGTCGCGAAATTCAAGGCTGATGGAGTGTGTACTTCCCATCTACTTGTTTCCCGCACTTTAACTCTTTAATTTAGTAACGGCACCAGGTACTGCTGCCGTAGCTTCCGCTTTCTGCTGCCATGGCGTGGCGTGGAGCCCAAGTGGCCAGACCCGACGCTGTAACGACCGGAGCTCAGCGATGCATTCGCCATTTCTCCAGCGCCTTACAGCGGCTTTCCCAGTAAAAGCCAGGGGGCCGCTTGCAGAATCCTCTGGTGACCGATGGCGTGCGTCACGCGGGCCCCGGAGCGCCTGCCCTACGCGAGTTTATTGTAGGTAATGAGAATGCCGGAAGGGGTAACGCTGCTGGAGTCTCTTTTTTTTCTTTCTGCTTCAGTGGCGACTGAGCTAATTGCAAGATTCCACGTGTTGTGGCATTTTTCTTTTCTTATTGTCTAATTGTGCTGCCTGGAGTCGTGATTTCTGATGCAACTGTACGTGCGTTGTGAAGCTATTCAGGGGCAATCCAACAGACGCGTTGCAGAGGCCACGAGGGACCAAGAGCCGTGCTTAGAACTACATGTACCGGAACATGGGATCATTTGACCGGCAAATGATGCTACAGGCAGCATTGAGCCATTGAGCACGTTATTTCGCAGTACGGGGGGCTACAGCGCCGCAACTTAGGTAAGCCGAGCGCAAATTAGCCCAGGCCATCACGCGCTGCAATTGAGTTTTTTTCTTCTGCCTCGCCTCAGCTGCCCCTTGCGTCATTGCCACGCCGCCTGAGTAACCAGCAGAGCTCAATTCAGGGGGATTTCGCTTTCGGC
Source organism: Trichoderma sp. CBMAI-0020 (assembly GCA_030708095.1). Lineage (NCBI taxonomy): Eukaryota > Fungi > Ascomycota > Sordariomycetes > Hypocreales > Hypocreaceae > Trichoderma > Trichoderma sp. CBMAI-0020. The sequence continues at coordinate 5,133,446 of JAJNCI010000001.1, forward strand.
TCCGGAGCTCTCTGAGCTGTGCTACTTCATCCTTCATCCAGCCATACTACCGTATTTTAATTTTATATTCTTATTATGACTAGTATTAATTGCGCATCTGCATTTGCAAGCTTACATGCTACCAAGTACAGTCAACGTTGCAGCTCCAGTTACGTTTAGTAGCTTGCACCTTGACAGGAGACCTTCGACCTAGCATGGTCTGCACCTGATCCGATCCATCGGACCATCATGCATCCAACTGTAGCATCAATTTTTTTTTTTTCTGATCTTCATCGATTTGATGAATCCCAGCTGTGACTAATCCGCGCATATGCCTTCCGAGCTCCGATGCCAAAGCCGTACTATGACGCATATGCTTTTCCCAATGGAGATCCCGAGCGATCAACACGCCTCACTTCCCCGATGGAAAGAAAAGTCCCGCATCCATTATTCTCCAATTCGGATACCTTCTTCCATTTCTTCTTTTCTCTTTTTGTGATTCAGATCTTGCCGCTTGTCTGCAGGCTACCGGTAGTCTGCCGGCGACGGCATGCATGGATCGTCATAGGTACGCGATTTCGTGATGGAGAATGCCTCACTGCAGGTCTTGAATACTTCATATCAAATCACTGTCAAGCTGATACATTATCATCTACTTGTGGGCCAGTCTTCATCATAAATTTTTGTCATTTAAAAATTGAAGCAACAGGTACTGTCTTAGCGTGTAGTTACTATATTCGTCATTATCCTAGACGACAGCTTCCGCTCCCACCTCGAAGGCGAACATCAAATGGGGAGTGTAAGAACGAAACAAAAACAGAGACAATGCTAAGGAATCCCCGGTAAAATGTGCATCCCAACGCCGAGTGATAGTAATGAAATCGTAAAAGTGCTTCCAGTCCATTCCCTACATAGCCAACCGAAACACCATATATAGTCTTACAAAGCCTGGCTGCAATGGAACTTTCTCATAAGCGTAAGACCATTTGTATTTTTTTTCTCTTCCTCTCTTTTCTTCTGTCGAACACGAGACTTGAACAAGTCTACTCTCGGAGATGCAAAACCAGGCTACGCGCCAAGGCTCATCCAGCCGAGCAGGGAGACGGTGGAGCAGACGACAATGATGGTGAGTATTGAAGCGCCAGCCTTGTCGCCCGCCGTGATTGGCTTCACAGGGATTTCAAAACTGTTCGGGTTGGCGCCAGCGTTGGGATTGCCCTGCGACGTGCCACCGGTGCTGTTGGTTACTGGGCCCTTGCTGCCGCCGATGAGAAGAGACGAAACGGCGCCCAAGACATTCATTTCTTGGCCTACGCCAGTGACGCCGTCATACTTGCCCGAATCCCACTTGAAACCGCATTGGCGACCAAAGGCGCCGCCCGTGCATTGCTTGATGGCTGCCGTGGCCGATGTTTTGAGCACGGGAAGAATCTTTTTAGCCGTAAAGGGAGCAACCTGCGTTGTAGTAGCGTACCATCGATGGACATAGCCTTTGAAGGATAACATATCGGTAGAGCAAGTGCCCCAAGGTTCACAAGTGGGCTCATACGCAATGCCCTGGGGGAAGAAGGTCTCGAGGCCGTGATCGACGAGTTTGTTGACTCTGGTTTTCCATACGTCGCTCTTGGTCTGTTAAACCGGTTAGCCTGAGAACAGGGAGTGGAAGCGCAAAGCGTATAGACATGCGCTGGCTGATGGAATCAAAACAGGGGGAAACGTACAGTATTCCACATGTATGCGGCTCCAAGAAGCCAGACTGCACTGTTGTATGAAAACTCGGCCTTGTTGATGTCGGTGCAGTTCACCGCAACATCAGCGCCGTCATAGATGGCATATGTTTCGGCATCCAAGAAGCCGACGCCTGCCCACCAGTTCCACGTCTTCTCAGCCCAGTCGGAATAGGTTGTGTTGCCAGTGTAACGGGCCAGACGTGCTCCTATATTGAAGAAACAGCCATTGGCAATACCTGCAGACGCACTGGTCAGCTGCCGTCATGATTCACGCCTCGTCTTTCATCAGGCTCAAACATGTCTCTTACTGTTCTTGTAGGGGTATCCTTTGTTGGTCGGGGGAATCTGCCATCGCAAACCACCGTTACAAGTTTCATCGTGACGGTCGGGACTGGCCTGAGTGTTGAAGACGGCCTGGGCCAGGGCGAGCCACCCGGGCCTATCAGCAGGAGGATTGGGAAAGTTCTCCTCGGCAGCCAGCATGGCCGTCATGCCCCAGAAGCCTTGGTCATCGTTTCCCAGCGAGAGCGTTTCGTTGCGAGGCTGGAAGTCGTCGTCGGTTCCCGTCTGGAACAGGATTCCTGCTGTGGTGAGGTCGTTGTAGGTGCTGTCGCCGGTCAAGAACCAGTAATCGATCAGCGTGCCAAACATGGCACCGGCTTCCCACCAGTAGTAAGGTCCAACCGGAGGAGGTCCGGGAAGAAGGCCTGGGGTTTGGCCGGACTCATTTCCCTTGTAATATTGGAGCAGATCCCACGATAGGGTGGCTGCTGTTTTCTTGATGTCATCTAAGCCAAAATGAGAAAAATAGAGGCCCTATGTCAGCCGCGACTTTCGCCAAGAGAACAAAGTTGAGGGAGATGGATGCAGAGGACAAGCTCACCGGTTGAGGAAATGGAAAACGGCGTCTGTTGCGCGGCAGCAATGTCTGCTGCAGCTAAAAGGGCGGCGATGGCGCCGGGCCCAAAGAATGACTTCATGATGTCAACACCCGAGGTAAAAGTCGATCTTCAAAGCGCCAATCGAAGCATGCGAATCCGCGAGAAAAGGCAAGATAGCGAGCGCAGAGTCGGCGAAAAAGCGAATCACGATAAATTGCGGCGGTTGCGTGTCGATGCGCTTCCGTAATACGTGGAAATACGAGAATACGGCGCTGAGTTGACGATGCAGACAGATAGCGAGGGGAGTGGAAAAAAGCGAGCGAGCGAGAGAAGCGAGAGTCGATGGATGGCGAGAAGCTCAGCTGCGATTCGCGACACCTGGCGATGGCGGGAAACGAGAGAGGCGGATGGACGGTGAACGAATGGATGGTGATCGGAAAGAAAAGCAGGAAAACGAGAAAAAGAAAAAGACCGCAGACTTAACGCACGCTTCTGAAGGGGGGCCGCAAAAAGTCAGCGGTTTGGCGATTACTACTGTTTGAAGAAGTGAGAGTCTTGCGACTGGGGATTAACTGGAGCGGTGGCGCAAAGACCGGCGATGGGCTGGGCGCTACGGGGCTCTCAGTGAAGGGCAGAGCGGCAGCTGCACTGGCATGTAGGTACAGTTATTGTACCTCGCGCGCATGTACTGCTGCACCTTGGGCGCGCCTGGAAATACAAGCAGAGGCAGGTAGCAACAGGTTGCATGCCAGCTTTTATTTACGTGCAAAGTGCCTTTTTACTGATTTCTAATGGCAGGCCGTAAGCTTGTCGTGAGAGTTTTCCTGTTCCCAAGCTCTTTTCTCTAGCTACTCTCCCTTGATTCTGCTGCTCGGCCCAGTTGCGAAAGAACAAATCAAAATCCATCTCCAAAGCAGCAGATGACCGTCATCCCCGGGTTCGGTGCGGAGATGAAGGGATGGACATGGGGTATCAGGCGGGGAGCAGCTTGATGCTTCTTGAATGCCCGTTCTGGCAGCTGCTAACCGTTCTTTGCAGAGGAATACGAAGGGGTGCATGCGCGTATCGTATTAGTGCCGCCACGTCCGGATCGCTACAGCTTGATTTGGCCGATATTCATTGAGGCTATGTTGAGATCCGTAATATACCTATAACATTCATGGCCAACGAGGAGCAGCATCCCACGTAGTAATGACGACGGACACGATTCCCCCGTCAGATACGAAGTAGCAGCAGCTTACTGCTTTATAGCTGGGCAGAGCCAAAAAAGAGGTGGCTTCTTATTTACCTTTTGTCGCGCGTGGTTCCCTTTTGGTGGCGCCGTCTAGTCATTGGCCTGCCTATTTTTGGATACGGCCCGTCTAAGCAGGCTATTGTTGTGATGTGATTTCTCACTCTTGTCAGCAGCGAAGCGGAACCCAAAAAGCACGCTCGAGAAATAAAGATTCTCGCCGTCACGGCATGTGCAAGCCACGCTTCGCCTTTGCCTGACAAGCCGCATATGTCGTCTGTCCATGTCAGTCTAGTGATCGGATCAGGACGTTGCAAGCCATGAGATCGTGCCTAGTGGGCAGAAGCCGTGCTACCTGATTTGCTGCCCTGATTCCACTCCTGCTTGGCTCGGCCGGTCGCTTTTTTCCAGCGCCAGGGCTCCTGAGCCTCTTTTATGCTTTTTATGGGGGAATTGGGTGCCCGACCGAACCTAGTCGCGAACCTTGGCTGGCGATTTTTGCGGGCCTGGCAAGCCTTTTGACAGCCCAGCCCTGCCGATTGGAACAATGGCCGTCTATCTCGTAGTGGATGGATTGCTCGTGATGAGATGCCAACTCGCGGCTCTTGCACCGATGCTGTGTTCTGTGATTCGTCAACTTACAGTTCCCAAACCTGCTGATAAAAGACGGGCTTGGGAAATGTAACAGGCCCTACCATGTCAACGAAGCTTCTTCGAGCAGAGTCTGGCGCTGCAACTTCTGTCGCCAATATGCACGCCATAGCCGATGTCTTGCGTCTACATTTCAGCGCGCTCAATCCAGTTGATCTATTGTTACCATTTGGCTGACCCAGAAATCCAGGGCAGCTTAGCATGCCGGAGGCCGTTCCAGAGGTCCCCGGGCCGGGGATAGTCCGGTCGCAGCCACGCGCCCAATCACCGTCGAGCTTTCGAGCAGGGAACTGAATCGGAGACGTGTCCACGAGCTGAATGCGATTGAGATGCTTCACATGCGCCGCAGCTCGCCACGCCTTGGAAAAGACTTGGCTGAGGCTGAACTGTGAATTTGACACTGCGTACGACTTTGCTGGATCGAATTGAGTGTTTGGAGCAAAGTGGTCGGCAAGCCATTCCGTGGAATGAGGTAGCGGCCAACGACGAACTGTAGCTCGCATCTCGACGGTGGGCTTTGGTGTCACTGTGCTTCTCTCCCTCTTTTGGCCTTGATACTCGATGACAGTGTTGTTCATCAAGTAATATTAAAAGAAAAAAGAAAGAAAGAGAAACTTATTTCGTTGGTACGAGCTCCCCTACAGAAAAGGGCGCAGCATATTTTCCAAAATGGACAGCTTCGAGAAGCATGGCTTGAACGAGGACGACTTTGGCGCAAAGACCGGCATCGTCAGCGCCTTTGATGCATTCCGTACGGCTACACACTCCAGCCTCTAGCTCCATCTTTTGCTCTTTCCCCCTGCTAACATCCCATAGCTAAATCCAAGCCGCAGTATGTGACGCAGACGTCTGGTGGTGGCAAATGGACTGTTGCCATGCTCCTCATCTCCAGCATATTCATGTGGACTGAGCTGGGCCGCTGGTGGCGCGGAACCGAGGCCCATACGTTTGCTGTTGAAAGGGGCGTCGGGCATGACATGCAGATCAATCTCGACATCGTTGTCAAGATGCACTGCGACGATTTGCACGTCAACGTCCAGGATGCGTCGGGAGATCGCATCCTTGCTGCGGACAAGCTGGCTCGCGAGGCCACCACCTGGAGTCAATGGGTTGATGAAAAGGGCATCCACAAGCTCGGCAAGAATGAGAATGGCCAACTCGACACGGGCCTTGGCTGGCACTCGGGACACGATGAGGGCTTTGGCGAAGAGCATGTCCATGACATTATCGCTCTCACCCAGAGGAGGGCCAAGTGGGCAAGGACTCCTAGGCCCAAGGGAAAGCCTGACAGCTGCCGCATGTTTGGAAGCATGGACTTGAACAAGGTGCAGGGAGACTTTCATATCACGGCCAGAGGCCACGGCTACATGGGAATGGGCCAGCACTTGGACCACGATAGTATGCTCTCCCCCCTCTTAAACTTTTAAGCCGGGCATGCCTTCTAACAGCTTCTTATAGAATTCAACTTTTCTCACATCATCTCGGAAATGTCGTATGGCCCGTACTACCCATCGCTCGTCAACCCTCTCGACCGTACCGTCAACTCGGCCATTGTCCACTTCCACAAATTCCAGTACTATCTCTCCGTCGTCCCCACCGTTTACCTAGCCAACCGCAGAATCGTCAACACCAACCAGTACGCCGTCACTGAGCACAGCAAGACAATCTCGGACCATCAGATCCCCGGTATCTTTTTCAAGTACGACATTGAGCCCATCCTGCTGAGCGTGGAGGAGAGCCGTGACGGGTTCTTGTCTTTTGTGATCAAGATTGTCAACATCTTCAGTGGCGTCATGGTAGCTGGCCACTGGGGCTTCACGTTGAGCGACTGGGTCCGCGAGGTCATTGGCAAGAGACGCCGGAGCAACGGTGGCGTTGGTGTTTTGGGCAACAAGCATGGCTTTGACGAGTAACTGTGATTCGTTTTCAAGGACTGGTTGTGTACATACTAGATGGGATCGAAAAGCTTCATATTGGGTCAAATGGGCGTAGGTGGAGTATAAGTTTCTTGCTTTTTCTTGGCATTTCTGTATCTGTGGATTTTCTTCTTTCTTCAACGGGCCTTATATCATAGCACAGGTATCTCGACGTATAGAAATTGTACTTTTGAGTCCGCAGGAACACACATCAAATCAGGCACACATATCGAACACCCACTCTCGGTATGTCTCAGCAAAATCGACCCTTGCCACCAGCTGAGGATCTCGGGTCGGATAACGACGTGACCTGTTCGGCTTCTATCTGTAAGGGGCAGCGGGTTCTGGCACAGGTCCCTGTTGGGCTCATCTGTCGGCTCTCCGGGAGGCTGAATGACACCCAGGCTTGGGTCCAGGCAATCAACCCAATCACACGGTCACGTTCGGTAGTTAGATGCCAGTAATAGGTACATGTAGTAGGGCTGCAGTGCGAGCAATAGAACGCAAGGGCCGCTCGGGCTGTGGGCTGATTGGGGGGCTCGCCGTGACCGAAGGAATGTGCCCGTTGCGGAGCTTTTTTGTGGTCCATAGCAGCTAGGCTGTGCATAATCTGCGTGGGGGGATTTCTAACAGCGATCAAAAAGTTGAGGATAGTGCAAATGTGATTTGATGCATAACAACAGAATGACAGCAAGACAGCGTTGAAGCCATGGCCCAGAATAGTCTCCAGTGGAACTGCAAATAGTGGGCTGTTTAGAAGACAGGCGTCGCCATGGCGCTATGACGACATGCAAGGTGCTGGAACATTCTTTTCCCACTGAGGCACGGCATCTCCAGGTACCTGGAGGGGCTTTTTAGCGCGGAACGGCGCGAGGCGAGCCAAAGTCGAAAGCCACAGGCTCAACCTTGAGAGTGACAGCAGACGTGACATGAGTTTGAAGTGATATTAATCTCGCCTCGCCAAACGTGTGATTCTATTGTCGCTGGCCTGACCTGCCGCCATGACGCTGGGAACATGCCAGCTCAAAAGAGGGAGAGCGAGGCGGGGTCACGGCTACGAGGCAAAGGACTAAGAAATTAGAAACAACAAAAGTGAGGCTGAGACGTCGTGTCACCACACTTGGCTGCGTGAGCACGAAAAGAGACGACAGCAAAACCAGAGTCGGGTGGTGCTGAGCGCTTCGGTTCTGTGACGGGGAAAACTCGCTGCCCCTCGTGGTTCCTGCGAAGAGCAGCGACTGGGTCCCGCGCCACGCTTCTGCCTGGTCACAAGGCGCCGCCGGCTTGCTCGCAGATTCATGCAGGTGACCAACCACGGGTGTTTTGTTGGGGGGCGGCTGGAAGGATTTCGGGGTTTGGCACAGGTCGACGTCTAACAGGGCTACGGTGGCACTGTAGGAGAGGAGGACGGCACAGCGAATGAAGGGGACCAAGGGCTGCTCGAGACGTTGATTTGACGATGACGGCGTTGACGAGGGAGATGGCGATGGCGATGTTGCTGCGAGACAGAGAGGCGATCACGGCAAAGACAACGCCAGACGTGACACATTCGACCTCGGCGATCAGGACAGCCGCAGCCGGGCACAAGAGAGCGCAAAAGACGACCAAGCACAGCACTCTTTAGCCTCGTCCAGCATGAGCCCTGCCCTTGTCTAGCCCTCGTTAGCTGGCCTCGCTCTCACGCAGCCCAGAGTCAGCCGCCCACCTTCGACCGGCTTCCAACTGCTGCTCGGCCCCTCCTCCCAATGAAACATCGTCATCAGCTGTCCACACCCCAGCGAGGCCCGCTCTCGACGCTATTTGTACTGTCCTGACGTTATCCTGCAGCAGGCTCTGCGCTGCCTCCGTTGTAGCCGCCAGGACGGGACAAGACAGGACCCTCTGCTGTGCGAGCGAGCGAGTACCTATTAGTACACTCTCAGCAGGGGACGGCATAACTTGGCGACTCTTCTGCGTCATATCCTTTCCCTTCCCAGCTCCTTCGTTACCCCTCCTTGTGTTTTTTTTCTTCAGCCTCTCGGAATCCTTTATACTGTACCTACTTACTGTGTCTGCCTGTGCGCCTTGGGCTCCTCCTCCTCTCCCGCGTCATAATTGCCTGGTACCCCATACAAGTGACGGTTCACAACGGCGGAGAGGAAAAGAGTGGAAAGACAGTGTGAGAGATAGCGAGAGACAGAGAGATATACCTGGCAGACAGCGCTAGGTTGGAGAGATGGCCGACTATAGAACTACAAAGGTCTACCGAGAACGGAACGATTCTGACGACGACCACTTTCAAAAGAGCACCACTGTGACCCGATACAAAGTCAACCAACCCAAGGTCGAGCGATACGACCGTGTCGAGAAAGTCTATGAGATGGACGACGAGCGCCGCTCACGCTACTCTGGCGAGCGGGATTTTGTCGAGTATGAGCGAAGGGAGCGGGCATATGTGCCCGACAGGCCACGCTCGGCCGTAGACGTCGACGCTGATCGCGGCCGCACCGCCTACTATGAGCGCGATGTCGAGCGCCGGGAGACGGATCGCGACTGGGACAGACGCCCTCGCCATCATGAAGAGGATGTGCGCGTGGAAAAGAGAGTCGAGGAGCGCTTTGACGACGGCCATGGCCATGAGGTGGATCGCTATCGTAAGGAGACTGAGTATTACCACGACCCAAACCATGCGTCTTCCCCCGTCGTGGTCCGCCAGCGGGCTCCGGACCAGAAAATCATTGTCCAGGAAGCCCCGCCGCAGCAGATTGTCATTCCCCGGCAGGAACCCAACATTATCGTGCTCAGGGAGAGGGAGAGGGACGGGGACCGAGAACTCGCTCGTCCCGCTCCTTACGACGAAGAGTATTATTACCGACGAGAACGGAGAGAGGTTGGCCCCTACAAGGGCGACCGCCGCCCGCGACGCGGGGACGACTACCACAGCGACGACGATGACTATTACTACTCTCGTCGCACCATTCGCCGCGAGCGAAGCCAGAGCGCGGATCACCACCACAAGCGCCACCTCGCAGAGGGAGCCCTTGCCGGCGCCGGCATCACTGCCCTGCTCTCCAGTCGCCCCAATGAGTACGGAGAGATTGCCGAGGGCCGTGGCAAGAAGGTCCTTGCCGGCGCTGCTTTGGGGGCCATCGGAACCGAGGCCATCAGGCGAGCCCACAGCGCCTATGAAGACCACTGGGGTGACGGTAATGAATCCCCCGATCGCCACTCTGCGCTCAAAAAGGGCCTAGGAATCGCCGCCGTGGCCCTCGCCGCAGCTGGTGCCGTCAAGTATCACCAGGCCAGCAAGGCCGAAAAGGATGAGCGACGGCGAGGACGAAGCCGAAATCGAGGGTACTATACATCTGATGAAGAGTACTACTCGGATCGCTCGCACTCGCGCAGGCCCAGCCGCAAGCGCAGTCTCTCCACCTTGGCCAAGGCGGCCATTGGAACGGCCGCGACTGCTGGGCTCGTGAAGCATTTCCGCGACAAGTCAAAGTCGCGATCCAAGTCACGACATTCTCGACCTGGCAGCAGATCTCGCAGCAAGTCTGCGCTTCGCCGTGGTGCCGAGCTTGCCGCCGGCGCGGCCGCAGTTGGCGTAGCTGGCAAGATGTGGAAGGACCATCATGATAAGAAGAAGGAGAGGGAGAGAGGGGAATCGACCTCTCGTGGGTATAGCGACGAGGATCGCGAGTACGATGGACACAACTCACGCAGCAGAAGCAGGAGCAGGAGCAGGTCGAGAGCCAGATCCCTTTATTCCGAAGCCGTGGCTGATCCTGGGCTAGGCTTGATTGAGTACGGGCACGATCCCCTACCACCCGATCCGCGCTCTCCAACTGGCCAAGGGTATGAATCCGAGGCCGAGGAAAGGCGGCGAAACCGACGGAGAAGACGTGAAAGAGACCCATCATCCTCTTCTGAGTCCAACGAGGAGAGGAAACGGAGCAGGAGTCGGCTGCGAGACAGCGCTGCCGCAGGCGCTGCGGCGGCGGGAATCAAGGAGTACAAGGACAGAAAGGAAAGAGAGCGAAGGGAAGAAGCGAGACGGGAGGAAAAGCGAGAGGAGAGGAAAGAGGATAGAAAGGAGAGACGGTCGAAGGAGAGGCGCTCGAGGGAGCGCGAGGAGCAAGCACAACGTAAGACTATCCCCTCCCCCCTATAAGTCCAGGCTATTCTGGCTATCTTTCTCTCTTTCTTTGGTGCGTCTCTTTCAAACGATAACTTACTTTTGAGCTCCTGTAGGCTACCCCAAGGTCCCTTCAAACGGGGCTTACTTTGAAGACCCAAACAGACCGCATTCACCACCCAATGCTTCCGGCGGTGCCTACTTCGGGGCCCCCTATCCTGTAACTCCAGGAGCCAGCATCCCCGGAAACATTCCTCCCCCGGCCCCGCAGCCGCCGACGACCGACATGCCGCCGCGAGAGCACTCCTACACGCCGTATACTGACCCCAGTGTGCCGGAACCTCGTGAGTACCGCCCCTATGTGCCTCAAGACTACCACGGGTACGCACCTCCGCCTCCACCGGCTGGTCCCCCGCCGCCTTCGGGACCGCCGCCTCCTGGCAACTCTTCCGGAGTGCCGGGATACGCACGCCCGCCTGGGCCGCCGCCTTCGGGCCCGGCTCCTCCCCCTGGACCTCCCCCTCCAGGGCCACCGGCGGGCGGTAGTTTCCCGCAAGATTATGTGAGTGACCTCTCCAGAAACAAGAATCCACCTGAACAGAAGGGCGGACCATCCGAGGGTGCGTTGAGTCGTACTTTTTCTGCAAGGACTGTTTTTTGATTGTTTTCAAATTAGACAAAGTATTTTGGAATGACGAATTTTTAATTCACTGAGACTAACTTGTATGTTTTTTTCAGAGGCCGTAAAACCGCTCAAGCAGTTGCCACCGCCTCGCATCGAGATTCCGCCGCTTGGGTTTCCCCTCGGTAGAAGGAAGTCTGTGTCGTTTGGGCCGCTTTCTCCGACGAGCTCTGTAACAATGAAGAGGCATAAAAAGGATCACGAGCTTCGATCCGAATCAGACAGCTCGGAGTCTGAAGATGAATCTCGCGATAAACGCCGTGAAAACCAGTTCAACCGGTCAAGTCGCCACCGTCGACAATCATCCGACACGACTCACGATCGTTCCCCTAACCGTGACCGCGAGAGCAGGCATCGGAGACGTCATCACTCGGACTCAGACGAGGAAGTCGAAGATTTGCCTGATCGTTTCGACTCGCACGGGAGACCATTGGATGGTGGGCGTCACCGCAGAAGCCGGCTGACGACTAGAAGCGGCAGTTTTCATCGTTCAGCAGAAAAGCCTGGTGGCTTGAACATCCATGGTGCATGGCAACTTATGGCTAGCGATCCGGAGCAAATCCAGAAAATAGTGGGCGGCGTGACGGGAGCTCTGTCGGGGCGGCGCAGCTGGGTGAGCGTGGTTGGGGATGTGCTTGGTGGTGGGCTTGGCGGTGATTTATTGGGACAATTGGGACCGTTGGCGGGAGCGCTTCAAGCTGGTGGTGCAGGTGGAGTGGGAGGGAATGAAGGGAGACGAAGAGGAGATGGTGATAGTGATGATGGAGATGGGAGACACAAGAGGAGAGATGATGATGAAGATGGGAGACATAAGAGGAGGGATGACGATGATGATGGGAGACATAAGAGGAGGAGATGATGGGTCTTGGAACGATTCGATGACGATTGACGATGACGACTTTTTGACGACGACATATTTCTGCTTTGCCTTTTTTTTTTCCCTCTCTCTTCTTCTTTTTTAACGTTAATGTCATATGATTTATGTTTCGTTTGTTTTACGATTGATGATTTTTTTCTCTCAGTTTGCTTTATGAATGATGTTTGGGTTTCTAAGAAATGTATGGCTGATGCTGTTTGTTTAATGAGATATAGAAAACAAGCGAGTGCTTTGCTGCTTTTTTCTTTTGATAGTAATTTAATATTGTGTGATTTGCCTTGTGAATTGGGACTTTATGTGAGATGATGAAATGATGAAATGAATGGATTGGCTGAGCAGGTCACTCAAGTCGGCTATAAGCCCAGTGCGCCTTGACACTAAGTTACAGGCGCTATAGGCGTCTCTGATGCTGATATTCATGTACACATGCAGCCTTATCTCCTTTTATTATCAAATACTAATAATAAGACCGAAAGAAAATACTGACTCACAATATACAACATGTAAAACATCGCATGCAGCCGTGCAGCTGTTTTCTTTCCTCTAAAGGTTGTTAGCACCGAGAGGGCGCAGAGAGCGTGGAGATTATTGCCTTTGGAGGCACAGCGCGGTGGGAGAGAAATTTCCCTTGGAGGCTTGAGGTCCGGCGCGTGTCTTATCAGCGCTTGAGCTAGCCTTTCCTTTAGACGGCACTGTTGCGAGAAGTTTTGGCAGATGGGTTGTACGTAACGGGATGGAGTGGGATTGGCGTGGAGTACTAGAATTGGATTGAATGCTGCGGAGTCGTGTATACACTGGGTATAAAAGAGTTGCTTGAGCCAAGCCAACGCCACATACTCTGTGCAGAATTCTTGGATTTACAGCAACAAGAGGATACAAAAAATTACGACACTATCTGAATATTATCGACCATGGCATCGCACTACCCGCATCCATTTGATCCCCTTTCTCCCGAGGAGATACAAAAGGTATTGACCCCATGTCTCAACGCTCATGGCTTGCGCCTAACCTACACCTCCAGGCCGCATCCATCGTCAGGCCCTGTTTCGCAGGCCAAGACCCGAATTTCCGCTTCATCACTCTAAAGGAGCCTCCGAAAAAACACATGATTGCTTTTCTCGACCGGCAACACAATGGGTTTACAGCCAAAGCCGCTCGACCTGCACGCCAGGCTCGCGTTCAGGTGATTGCCTCGCCAGCTCCCAAGGAAGCGCTTCAGCTGTTTGAGCTGGTTGTCGACTTGGACGAGCAGTCTGTGGTGAAGCTCGAGAATCTCAAGGGCAAACACTCGTATATCGATTCGAGCTACATGGCAGAGGTGGAGAGGGCCTGTTTGGCGGATGAGCGGGTGCAGGCTGAGATACGGACGCTACGGCTTCCTGCTGAGGCCGTGGTTTGTGTCGAGGCGTGGGCTTATGCGACGGATGGGATGAATGACATGACGGAGAGAGTGACCATGGTGCGTATCTTGACGTTTGCATATATCTGCTGATACTAACTACGTGCTCAGTGCTGGTTCTATATGCGTCTTACAAGCAACCCGGATGCCAATTATTACGCCTATCCGCTGGACGCTTGCGCCGAAGTAGATGAGAAACTGCGTGTTGTCAGAGTCTATCGGCTTCCGTCAAGCTCAACTGAGAGAATCCACAACGAGGCTCGGCCATATGATTGCAGCAAGATCCATCCAGCTGCAGACAGCGAATACCACCCAAGTCTACGATCAGAATACCGACAGACCACAAAGCCATATCAGGTTGTACAGCCAGAGGGCCCGTCATTCCAAGTCGATGGAAACTCGATAGCCTGGGAGAAGTGGCGTTTGCACGTCGGCTTCAACTACCGAGAGGGCCTCACGCTGCATGACGTGTGCTATGATGGGCGCAGCCTCTTCTATCGCCTGTCGCTGGCAGAGATGTTTGTTCCTTATGGAGATCCGCGGTCGCCGTACCAGCGGAAAGCGGCTTTCGATCTGGGCAATGACGGTGCGGGCATCAATGCCAACAATCTCCAGCTTGGGTGTGACTGTCTGGGGACGATTCAGTATTTTGACGGGTGGCATAACACGCGGTCTGGCGAGCCGCTCAAGATGCCAAATGTCATTTGTTGCCATGAGCAGGATGACGGTATTTTATGGAAGCACACCAACCTCCGCACAAAGAATGCGGTTGTGACGCGGTCTCGCATCCTGGTGCTGCAGAGCATCATCACGGTGAGCAACTACGAGTACATCTTTGCCTTCCACTTTGGCCAGGATGCCTCGATCCATTACGAGGTGCGGGCGACGGGCATTTTGTCGACTGCGCCGATTGCCGTGGGAGAGACGGTGCCGTACGGAACGGTCGTTGCGCCGGGCGTGCTGGCGCCGTATCACCAGCATCTGTTTTGTCTGAGGATCGATCCGGCGATTGATGGGCATGCGAACTCGTTGCTGGTGGAGGAGAGTCGGGCTTTGCCGATTGGGGACCCGGATGTGCATAATCCGCTGGGGGTTGGGTATGTGACGAGCAAGCAGATTGTTGACGATGAGCAGGGCTTGGATCTGGATTTCACCACGAATCGGACGTTTAAGATTGTTAATGAAAAGGTTGTCAATCCGGTAACGGGCACGCCGGTGGGATTCAAGATTGTGCCGTTTTACAGCCAGATGCTGCTCTCTCATCCTACATCTCATCACGCACGGCGTTCAGAATATGGACAGCACGCGATTTGGGTCACTCGCTACGACGACGAGGAGTTTTTCCCGGCCGGTCGCCATACGATGCAGTCTGCGGGAGGAGATGGGATTGCGTCGGCCATTGAGAGGAGGCGGAGGGACGCCTCAGTTGATACGTCTGTGCGGAATGAGGACATTGTTGTTTGGCACACGTTTGGGTCGACGCACAATCCGCGGATCGAGGATTGGCCGGTGATGCCGGCGGAGAAGATGGTGGTTGGGCTGAAGCCGGTGAATTTCTTTGGGGGGAATCCGGGGCTGGATGTTGCCGTGTCGACGCAGGAGCAGAATCGGAGCGTTGAGGTGGGAGATGGAAGGGCATGTAATGGGTGTAATTGAGGCAGACTGGACTTTATGGGAGCATTGTGATGATGTGCTCGGCATTATGCTACAAGATGTTGAGATTGCTGCTGCGTGCTAGTTTTACTTATGAATTGTAAAAGCAATATTGCGCCTTTGGGGAGCGTAAAAATTGCTGTGCAATATATTCGATTGTGTGTAAATTTCCTATTGGACTAGCTCTAATGTAATATCGAGTGGGTGTAAGGCCTGAGGGGAGGTCAAAAACGCTGTGAAAACATTTCTATTCGCGAGCGAGACTTTGTATATCACAAACGCTTTGTAAAGCCTGTGGGGAGGTTATAAACGCTGTGAAGCAAGGTGATGGCGTGGTAAGACTCGCCGCCACATACTGCATGGGCAAGAAGCTTGAGGGTGGGTTAAAAAGGCTGTGAATTGACAAGACCTTGTATTGCCAGTCTACTGTGTACTAGAGAAGAAGGCAAAACGTGAACCTGCCGAATTGAATATTGTAGGCATTTGCGATGAAAAGGAAATGACAGTTGGGTGACCTCCTTACGTCTTAGGGACTCTAAACAAGAATAGCCGGGCATCAAGTGTATGGGCTTGAAGTAAGTTTTTTTATACTTGAGGGATAGTAGGCTGTGTAATACGTGTAGTCAAGGCCGACTGTATTTTTATGCTGGACGGATGGCTTGATGAGAGCATTGAACTGTCGTGCTTGGCATTATATTTTGGGCAAGTGTAACTAGTGTAAGCGCTCCCCTACTGCCGCATTATGTAGTTTTAACAAGTCGTGCCTAGAGCATTGTTGCATGAAAAGGTCTTGAAACTGTTATTGAAAGGCTCCTTTAGCTGCCGTAAGATGTACCATAGTCATTCAAAATAAGATTCTTATAGTTTTAGAGATGGTAAAAAATGCTGCGAAAAGTTTGTAACGCAATAAATATACCGTGCAGGGGTGAAACCTGTGGAGAGATTAAAAATGCTGTGAAGACAGCCAACGCTATGAAACTCGCTTGGCTTTAGCCAGTTTTGGCACATTCGAATTGACGATGTGGTGCGTTAGTACCTACTGGAAGACAAAAAGCGTCTGGTCCTCTTTTGTACATTACTGAAGTCATCTCCACGGAGATGACAGCCAGCACCAAGCGTAGCAACATCAGCCGATTAGGCCATTCTATCGTCTCCTATGTTCCCGTATCTATCCATCTAATCTGACTCCTTTAACTCTCAAACCATCCATCGTTTTTTTGAGGCAACCTGTATTTCTAAGCAGTGGTTGTTGAGATACATTATTTATGATGAAGACATTAGCATATTGCAACGGGCATAGTTATAGTAAGAGATATTATACCTCCTTCTATGCTATTTTCCTAGGCAGGTATTCTAATAGCATGTAAGTTGCGCTCTTGGACAATGCTAAAATTGCTGTGAAAGAAGCATCCCGTGGCTCTTTTGCCATTTATGCACTCTATGCAGGTCGCAGACGCCTTGTAAGGTCTGAGAAGTGGGTAAAAATGCTGTGAAAGAAGCAGATGGTGGAGAGGTAATATAATCAGCGAGAAGAGGAAACATATATGGAAGCATAAGACTCGAGGATGGTTGAAAATACCATAAAGAACTTTAGCCGCATTTTAAAGAAAATTTGATTCGCCAGCTGAGATTGAGCGAGTGGCTACTAAAACTCTCTGTCTTTACCTAGCTATACATAGCCTATGAAGCAATTGTCTTTTTGTCTGCTACATGGCAAGAGATTGACGGACGATATAGTATGCCCGTCTTTGTTGTAGAATTCATATCGCAGTAACGTTCCTTCACAGCCTGCTTGATCGTATTTTGCTGTGTTGCGTAAGTATAATTATTGTAAGAAAAGGTGCTGAAAATGCCGAGAACGCTCCTTTATCAGCTGCGATAGAATTTCCCATTAGCTGTAGCAGTTAGTTAGCCCTTGGAGAATATTAAAAATGCTGTGAAAAAAAAAAATGCAGTATTGTATAATAATATTTCCGAGGAGTGAAGACTAAGGGGAGGTTAAAAATGCTGCGAAGCTCGCGCTAGAGAATCCCTAAAATAGAACCTTTCTATCATCTAGGTATCTAGTGCACAAAAAATACTTGATTCTCAGAGGCTCATAGAGTTTGCTTGGCTTTTTCCAGTTCTGACACATTCGAGTCGACACGCTGATGCATACCTCAACTGACAATCTGCTACCAAACATCAATGATTGTACAATCGGCCGATTAGGCCATTCTATTGCCGCCCAAATAACCCTAACCTACTAGTCTGGCTCCTTCAAATCTCAAACCATCAATCCAAAGGCATCTAGTGGCCTTGGTTGAACGTGGCAAGTCAACATTTCAGGTGCTCCGCCACCAGCTCCAGGCAACCGGGAACAGCTGGAATAGTCTTCGTCCAGTTGCTTTAGCGTGCATGGGCACTAACATTCCCGGCAGCGGCTTCGGTTGCATGACAAAATGTAGGACTCAAGGCAGCCGCATTTGCACTGCCCAGTTGCGCTGAGATTCAGTCAAAAGGCCAGTTTCACTGATGACTTGGCCTTTTCTACTATTTCACTTTTTGCAACTTTGATCCCGAATCCTGCCACTTGGTCATTAGACTTGATAGGATTAAATGTTTAAATAGCTGATCGTGCTCGCTGCGCCATGTCATGTCATCCTCGTATACAATTCTAGCTGCCTATAAGCTGCATAATTAGGCAACGCATCAAGGGGAAAAGTGTCGGTCAAGCCCCATCTTATTTTCAGCCTCAAGTCTTATATATTCGCCCTTGATTAGATCCCGTTCATCATGTTCTCCCGGTTATTCAAGTCCATCTCTTCGTCGGCATCTCCTTCTTCAACACCCGCCAATATGCAATCCAGCATGGCATCAAACGGCTTCATCCGCGTAGACTACAAGTCTAATCCTGTGGTCATTCCCGACACATTTCTCACCGGCCCGGCGTCTGAGCCTGTTACAATAACACCCGTCCCATTCAAAGAATCTGGACTGCCCGAGTACACTAAATGCAAAGCGTGGACTCTCGACAACGTCCTGTCTCGAGAAGAGTGCAGGGAGCTAATTGCCTACGCCGAGGCTTCTGCCGTCCTAGAGAAGCCAGGCGACTCTCCCTGGAAACCCGCTCTTGTTAGTGTAGCCCCAGGATTGGAAGCCTCAGCACCAGGATATCGCCACAGCGACCGAATCGTTTGGGACACGCAGCTTCTCGTGGACCGTCTATGGGACCGCTGTGCTCAAGCCGAAGGACTGCAGGAGCTCGTTGCCACAGCTCCATGCCCAAGACCAAATCGCACTAGCCAGGGCACATGGAAGTTTGCCGGCTTAAACGAGCGGATGAGGTTCCTCAAGTATGGGCCTGGCATGTTCTTCAGGAGTAAGTAAACCATTTGCCGTGCACAAGAGATCATTTCCTCCTTTCATGCTTCTGAGTATACACCCAAAGGCTAAAGAGTCATCCAGGGCACTGTGATGCCTCGTACCGATCTGAAAAAGACAGCGGTACTATTATGGAGACGTATTATACATTGCATCTCTACCTCAGTGACGAAGGTCTCGTCGGCGGAGCGACCGCTTTTTCATCGCCAAATGGAAAGAGGCGCATGGATGTCAATCCAAAGGCAGGCAGTGTCCTCATCTTCCAGCATCCCATGCTCTACCATGAAGGAGCAGATGTCGTAGAAGGTCTCAAGTATACTATGAGGACGGAAATCATGTATCGGTGGGAGGATGCGCCAAAGGCTGAAGCGCAAAATTAGAGAGTATCCTTCATTCTGTGAGGAATTATGATTATGTATGTAGCAATAAACCAAGCCATAAACAAATTGCAAGGACGGCAATATCAGTCTCGTCGGTTTTGTTTCGGCATCTTCTTTTCCTCCAACGCTTCAATGTCTTTCTTCTTGTGAAAGTGAGGAGCTAGCTCCGCTAGCCATGCAGCCTCAATTGGCATTACGCTGCGCATATACTCCTTTGTTGTCTGCACCAATTCGAAGTAAATCACCATCTTCTCCGGTGGGTCTATCGACATCAGCACGCTGCTTGGGTGAATCCACACTGTTGTGCTGTTCTTGACCGTCCGATAGCTGTCACCGCTCTTCTGTAGCCTCGCCGCATTGGGGAAGAATCCAGCTGTGATGGCACGCTTAATGGGCCGTAGGTTGTTGGCACCGCATGTTGACGGGGCGACTTCGACACGTTCGCAGAGTTTGGCAAGCTGATCTCGCACATCTCGGGCGCGTGTTAATGATCGCTGCTGCAAAAAGTTCTCTTTGGCCCAGATGGGCGAAAATCCGCTATCGACCCATTGATTCCAGACGTTGAGTAGTGAGATGTGGTCGCCTCCATCCTTGATAGTAAAGCGGTTTCGAGCGCTATCAGCATGTAGCTTCTTGTCCTTTGGTCTGAAGAAGAGAGCAGAGGCTTCGCCCAGCATAGAGACGATGGAGAGCACCTCTTCCACACAGCCTTCCTTATCAGCTGCTAGGACTGCCTTTGCCAGCATGGGATCAGTGGGAAATTCGGCCATTTGGCGACCAATCTTGGTCAGTTCGCCCTTGTGGTTGAGAGCCTGCAGAGCAAAAAGTTGGTTCAAGGCGCCGATGAGAGCTTCTGTTGGAGGTGGATCCATAAACTCGAAATCCAGTAGCTCGTTGATACCCAGTGACTTGAGCTGCAGCACAACTCCGTTGAGATTTGTCCGCTGAATTTCGGGTAGCGGTGACTCGTCCATCTCGTTCATGTAAGCAAACTTGGTATATAGTCGGAAACATTTACCCGGACCGACACGTCCAGCACGACCGCTTCGCTGATTGGCTGAAGCACGAGAGCATGGAACGACGACCAGGTTTGACATGCCCGTAGCCGGGTTGTAGACATTTTCTTTGACGTAACCGGGATCAATGACATATACGATGCCGTCAATGGTCAAACTGGTTTCGGCAATATTCGTCGCTAGCACGACTTTGCGTGCGCCCTCGGGTGTCGGCTCAAAAATCTTTGCCTGAAGTTCTGACGGTAAGTTGGCGTAGATTGGACAAATGACTAGCTCCTTTATTCGATTCCCCAGCTTCTTTGCCGTCTCAGCAATCTCCATCTCGGCAGCCTCGATTTCGTCCTGTCCGGTCAAGAAGATGAGAATATCTCCCTTGCCCTGGGTAGTGTGGATCTGGAACACGGTTGTGATGGCCGCCGCCAAGTAGTTGGCTTCAGGAGCGGGAGTATAGTAAATATCCACGGGATAACGTCGTCCAGGGATATTGAAGATGGGGGCGTCGTCGAAATACTGGGCGAATTTCTCGGCATTCATGGTGGCGGAAGAAATCAGGAGCTTCAAGTCTTTTCTCTCTCTTGCCAGATCTTTAACCAGGGCCAGCAGAATATCCGTGTGGACCGTCCGCTCGTGAGCCTCGTCAATCATGATTGCCGAATATCCGGCCAAGTCCGGCTCTGTCATAAACTCTCGTAACAGCATACCATCGGTCATGTACTTGAGTATCGTCTTTTCACTTGAGCAGTCTTCGAATCGGATAGAGTAACCGACTTCGTGGCCAATCTTGACACCAACTTCTTCCGCAACACGCGCAGCCACACTCATAGCCGCCACTCGTCGTGGTTGTGTGCATCCGACCTTCATACCGTTCTTTGTGTATCCTGCTTCATGGAGATATTGAGGTAGCTGAGTCGTTTTTCCACTACCGGTTTCTCCCACAATGACAAGGATCTGATACTGTTCCAGCGCTTCCAAAAACTGCTCTCGATATTGGTAGATGGGTAGACTCTTCCTTGTCTCCTGGATCGACAGCGCCTTCTTCTCTGCCGCCTCGATCTGTGCCTCCAGAAACTGCTGCTCCTTGGTCAACGTCTTCCTCTCGCCCGGCATCCGTGAGTCCAGGCTCCACTGGATATACTGCGCGTCATCCAAGACGTAGTCGTAGTCCTCATTTTCGCGCTCTCGGCCCTGGATCTGCGCTTTGGCTTTGGTGGTCTGCTCTCTCTCCCACTCGTCGTGTTCCGTGACAAACTTCTCCTGGCCGTACTCGTCCCGCTCGACATGGCGCTTATACAAGGCATCTTCCTTCTTTTTACGATCCAGTTTGCCCTTTTCGGTGATGTAGTCCTCTGGCATCACGTATCCATCTTGGTGGTCATCGATTCTCAGTCGCTCTTCGGCCAGGCGCAGAAGCTCTTTGTTCTTGGTAAACTCTGCTTTTTCCCTCTCCGATAACCGCACTCCGCTCCTCAGCTCAGCCGTCTCCTCGGCGACTTGCCTCCTCAGCAGTGCCAAGCGCTCTGCCTCTCTTTTCTTGAGATACTCCTGCCGCGATCTCATGCGGCTCTCCTTGTGGCGATCCGAGGAGTCGCCATCGTCCATCGGAAGGAAGGCATATTTCTTGGAACTCATCTTGAGAAGTGTTGAAATCTGAGAAGCCCTCACAGAGCAAATAAAACTATATGTCCCGTCTTCTTTTTGCCTCCTGGAATCTTCCCGAAATTTGCCTTCACCACGGCAGCCTGCTGAAGGTGAGACGCGATGCTACCTGGAAGCGAGTGCAGAAGCAGCAATAGCTGCCATTTTTTAGTGGAGATCGGAATTCTAGGGTCCATAGTATTTCCCCGTAGTTCATCCGCTAGCCAATGGGCGCTCTGCGATAGCCCTGGCGGCAGCTTATCGGCGATGATGCAGCTGCCAGCAGGCCGAAAAAGCCACTAACTTACCTACACGTCAACGCAACTGGAAATGTTAACACGCTGTAACTTACAAGCTGCATATACAGCCTTTCTCTCTTTTTTTGCACATCCACGAGTCTTGCTAGAGAAGCAGCTCGGAAAGGAATCCTACGACACAAGTTACTGATACTTGGTTGTTTTATCAATTTCTTTTTTCCTACTGGGAGGGTCAATTAGCACCAGACAGCACCATGATACTCCGCGGGGCGATCTTCGTCTTGTTGGCTCTAGTATCGCTTGCCTTCTGCGCTGAAGACTTCTACAAGGTGCGCCAACTCTTTGTCGTTCTTTCAAATACAATGCGACTGACAGTAATGGGAAGATCTTGGGAGTCGATAGATCTGCGACAGATAAGCAGCTGAAGTCTGCCTACCGCCAACTTTCGAAGAAGTTCCACCCCGACAAGAATCCGTATGTCGTCTCTAATTTGCGCCTTGCCGTTTACAACGTTTACTGATTGCAATATTACTTTCCTTTAGAGGCGATGAAACCGCACACGAGAAATTCGTTCAAGTCTCTGAAGCCTACGAAGTACTAAGCGATTCCGAGCTTCGAAAAGTCTACGACCGCTATGGCCACGACGGCGTCCAGTCCCATCGTCAACGGGGTGGAGGCGGTGGTGGAGGCGACCCCTTCGACCTCTTCAGCAGATTCTTTGGTGGCCATGGACACTTTGGTAGATCAAGTCGCGAGCCCCGAGGCAGCAATGTCGAGGTCAAAGTAGAGATTTCCCTTCGCGACTTTTACAACGGCGCCACTACCGAGTTCCAATGGGAGAAGCAGCACATCTGTGAGAAATGCGAGGGTTCGGGCAGCGCAGACGGAAAGGTCGAGACTTGCAACGTTTGTGGCGGACACGGTATTCGAATAGTCAAACAACAGCTTGCCCCCGGCATGTTCCAGCAGATGCAGGTTCGATGCGACCACTGTGGTGGCACGGGCAAGAGCATCAAGAACAAGTGTCCCATCTGTCATGGCAATCGGGTTGAGCGTAAATTGTCTACGGTCAGCCTGACTGTCGAGCGCGGTATTGGCCGAGACGCAAAGGTGGTGTTTGAGAACGAGGCCGACCAAAGCCCAGACTGGGTTCCCGGCGATCTCATTGTCAATCTTGCCGAGGCCACCCCGTCGTATGATGATAACCCCGATCAAGTCGACGGCACCTTCTTCCGACGCAAAGGCCACGATTTGTACTGGACAGAAGTTCTCTCTCTTCGTGAGGCCTGGATGGGCGGCTGGACTCGCAACCTCACGCACCTCGACAAGCACGTTGTGCACCTCGGCCGCGAGCGTGGCCAAGTCGTTCAAGGTGGCCTGGTAGAGACCATTGCTGGTGAAGGTATGCCGGTATGGCACGAGGAAGGCGAAAGCGTCTACCATACGCACGAGTTTGGCAATCTGTACGTTACGTATGAGGTCATTCTGCCAGACCAGATGGACAAGAAGATGGAGAGCGAATTCTGGGATCTGTGGGAGAAGTGGCGGTTGAAGAAAGGAGTAGACCTGCATAAAGATAGCGGGCGACCCGATATTAAGCATGAACGCGATGAGTTATGAGGCGGCAAAAGAAGGATATAGCAAAAGGGAAGCAAGAGGAGTTATGTAGGGTACTATGTCATGTAATTTTTCTCCTACTATAGACTTGTGGATTGTATATATACATGGCACTTGCAAAGGACACATGATTTATTCTTTTGGTGTTCGAAATTGAGCTGTAGTCATTTTTTCCCACTTCAGATATCACATTGCCACGTCGTCAAAGGCTGAAACTGAGCTACATTAGTTGGCGTATACCTTATTTTGAGGCTGAGGGATGCCGGCACTACAATTTGGAGGACTGTGTGGCTCCTGGACAGAAGAGTTCTTCAGAAGCTTACGACTTGGTACCTATTGCGCGCCAGAGGGTTTTCTGGTGGCATGTTTTACAAGATATCTCCCCTGGTCGCTCCTCTAGTGCGCGTTTTTGTGCCTCTTAAAGGCCGATAGGGGAGCAAACATCATTTAGCATCTGGATAAGGGAATATATCCTCACCAGAATACGAGGTGGCGCGTGAAGCGGACAGGTATCTATTAAGTAAATAAGTAGATATCTCTGAAAACGGTCGAGCAGGATAAGGGCATCTGTTCGCCTCGTATAACGACAGAGTACTGTATACTCACGATGCTCTTGGTGGAGTAGAAGGGTCTATTGATAGGTTTTAAGTTCAGCCTCAGCAGTTTCAAGCGACATATTGAGCTATTTTCCTCTGTTTCTCCTAAATTTGCATCGTCTGAGAAATCAACCCTCCATCGCCTGAGAACTCCAACCTCCAATCGTCTGAGAAATTCACCGTTGACCTAAACTTACCTCGCCACACGACTCTTTTCAACAAATCAGCCCGTTCACCCGGTATCAAAACCCAATCTATCATCGCGCATTTATCTCTTTGATTCCATCTTGTCATCGCTGCTTGTCTCCATAATTAGATTTCCAGTCCTTGTAAGTCATCATCGCAGATTTGACGGTCTCGCTCTTTGCGTACCTCTGACAGCTGAACCGACACTAAGAACGTAATGAGGACTACATAGGCGAGATTGATAAACTAGAGAGCCACAATGGGCATCATGGTGAAAAGTCAAACGCTCGGCTCTGAACGAGCGTTGACCTTGGCGAAGGTCTCGAAGGCGTACGCCGAATCTACGTCCCAGCCCTGGCTGATAGCAGTCATGGCCGGTCTGCTAGCCCTTGTGGCTATTTTTATGCTCGCGGGTATGATGGCCATGCGCTCGAAATACCGCGGACGACTTAGGTGGATGAATAACCGGCATGAAAAATGCTAGGGGGTAGGGTGGTGATGAAGTCCCGTTGGGAGGTTGTTCATCCTTGACAACGGCCTTTGTTGCTGCATGTTTTTCTTTCTTGTTACTGAGCCTGAGAATTACACATGAAATATATGAAGGATGGAACTTTAGTTTTATCGTCCAATATCCCAGCTGTAGCTTAATAATACAGCTGATCTAAATATAAAATGATATGTGTATATACACTTAGAACATCAGTAGCATCAGTAGCATCAGTAGCAGTATATGCTATAATCACAATGTTGGACCATAGAATTAGGATTCTGGATAGCCTTTCTCTGTTATTAATTATCAGATATGGAGGAATGGTTACTCGGGGCAGGTATTTTCGCGAGTAATCAATTGATTTGGTGGCGGAAAGTGATTTTTTATTAGCTGCAAGATCTCAGTCTCGAGATAGAGCATTGAAGCTATTTATGGGCAAGTAATCTACTGTCAGAAAGACAGCACGGACGTTAGCAAATAGGCATTCTGTCCATTTGAAGAAGGGTTTTGGATCACTGAGCTGTCGGAAATGTCTTTCAAATCATAGCCGCGATAGATTGTAATTCTACCATCAATTATCTATGCGGCCAAAGACTTTATTCCATCTCATTTTGCTTTAATATCTGCCTAAATATTGACTATTACCACATAAGAGGCCGCGCAAGCCAGGCTTGTGCGAATCAATTTGGATCTGCCAACTTTTCCCTTCTTCGCTATCGCTATGTATATAGCGGCTGTCATATTGCCCCTTCACCTCGACTTTGAGATTTGTAGCTTTTTAATGGCCAATCTTGTTAACCAAAGAGTATCCTTATGTGATTTTCGCTAATTCGTTTATCATTGATCAGAAAATTCGATGCGGTGATGTTGGAGGTTTAGTCGACTGTGCTGATATCCCGCATGTAGCGGGCGGATACTATCGCGCCCGCATTCTCACAGGAAATGTTCCTTTTGAGTAATAACCAAGAGTATAAATTTGTGTTTCCGTATCGTTGGTCTTGATTGTGCGTCAGTAGGATGATTAGTGTAAAAATAATGTCTGCGACATCGGTCGACGTGGTGTTTGTGAGGAATATGATCTTGCTTCCTTCAACCCTGGATGAATCAATGTCACTTCATTCGTGGATAGTAGGCATATTGCTTTCCATAGATCGCAAGTCTGTGTTTGCGGTGGGGTTTGACGGTAATCACGTCGAGTTGGCTCCCGTTATCTGCAACCACAGATTATATCCAGCAGCTTCAAGGACTGGCTTAATCCACAAGATACTGCTCAGCTCTTCCTGGAACGCCATCCAGCCGTCTGCGCTGGCCGTGTCGCTCCCAGCCATGGCTGTAGCCAAATGCTGTACGAACCACTGCTGTTCAGTAGTCCCATCTGAAGCAGCCATGCTCCCGATAAATAACTTCCATCGCATTAGAGACGAGGGAGAATGCAAGCAGCCTTGAATAGAAGCTTGAAGCTTGCGAAC
Source organism: Trichoderma sp. CBMAI-0020 (assembly GCA_030708095.1). Classification (NCBI taxonomy): domain Eukaryota; kingdom Fungi; phylum Ascomycota; class Sordariomycetes; order Hypocreales; family Hypocreaceae; genus Trichoderma; species Trichoderma sp. CBMAI-0020. The sequence continues at coordinate 5,159,568 of JAJNCI010000001.1, forward strand.
CAAGTTCATCGAAGTTGCGTTGAAACGCCCAACTGATGTAAGAGACTTGATATATAAGATCAGAGAGATGCGTAGGCCGTTATCGCAGTCGCTCATCTTGTCCGATTGGTAGCTGAGAAGGCGATTGTAAAGCCCAAAGACAGACTCATAGAGGTTATCCGTATCCAGCTTGATGTTATGAGTCATGGCATCGTCAACAACGGCGTTAAGCTGTGTGATATCGTGAAAGATGCTGGACAGTCGGGGTGGAATTCGGCACTCGGATAAAGCCAGCTCAGCTTCCGAGTCTAAGCTGTCTTCTGAAATAATTTCCCTGCTTGGAGAGTCTCGGAGGCCTTCATCTAGTAGTGGCGGCTTATCAACGTCTACTGCAATATCGAAAACGCCGCTAAAAGATAATATGAGCCACAGCCATGTATGTTAATAGTTGATGCAGAGTACTTACCGATATACTTTTGATCTCATTCTATTATCGATTTTGGCAAACCCGCCTCGCACTTTGACGAGTTCTGCAAGCCCTTGTGCGTGAATCCAAGCTTTATCATGATTGCCTTGGTCATTCTTCACCAGGTTAGTATATATCAATAGCTAAGAGACTATAGTACTCGTAAAACGAAGTGAACAAAGGTAAAAGAAGAAACCCTATGACTTACGCTCCACATGGCCAAACACGAGATTGCCCCCAGCGTCTGATCAGTGGGAAGAGAGCCAGACGCGACCCGGCTCTTGAGTTGCCGCAGCGCCTCATCAAGAAGAGAGTGTGAATCAACGTAATTAGAAGGAGAGCCCGTCAGCGAAGCCAGGGCGTTGGCTGAGAGAGATAGAATGATACATCGCCAAGCTTCGTCTTCCATCATCTTGGGAAACCAGTCTCGTTTGGCGGGGTTGAAAAGAAGGCATGGTAGGGTATATGTGCCAGCGGCTATTGAATGAAAGTCTTGAATTACAGTAAGTTAGGCTGGTTTCAAGAATTAAGGAGTGTTAACGGCAGTAGACGTAGCAACATACAATAATTGATGTAAAGAAGAGCATGTCCCACCAGGGCAACGGGAAGTTCCGGTGGCATGGGACTTGGGTTGCGAGACAACCTCGGTTCCTTTTTAACAGATACCAGAGAGCGATCTTTTGGTGGTGTTGCAGAGCGTTTGGCACGCCGGCCGCGTTTCATTTCTTTGGGTCGCTTTGTTGACTGTTGTCGTTTTCCAGGTGTGTAGGCGACAAACTCCAGGGCATCCCCCTCGATGTTGCTGGTGTTTGACTTTGACTCATTGCGTCCATTAACTGCGACAGAAATACGAGGCGCCAGGTCTGGAGCGACGCGCATAGATTTTGTGCGAGTTTCCCATTGAGATCCTCGACCGGCTTTGGTTCCGCCAACCTTGTGAACTAGGAAGACGGCATTGCTAGGGAGGATGACGCTCTCGCCTTGATTGGACATGGCGGCCGGCGAGGCTACGGTTGGCGCATAAATAGGGTTAGGAGTTGATTGTAATGAGCGCCAAGTGTGAGTTTATGTACAGGATATGAGTTGAGGTTATGGCGATGATTGGAGATTACTGATAGTGGGAAGCAAGCAAGCGAGGTTAAGAGACAGGCTGACAAACAAGCCCTTTTTCTGACTGCGGTCAGCTGCAGTTACGGCTTTAGTGCTGAATCTTAGAAGAGACGCACCGCCACAGCTCGTGCTAAACGCACTAGACGGCTATAAAGAGCCCTTTTCATTCGTTTAGTTGTGCCGATTTTAATGCCTGGTTATCTTCAGCAAGTTGCAAAGACGCCACTTGATACGTGACGTCAGAATAACACTGCTCATATGATGGAACTCGGTGCACGAAGGATCGTTGGGCGTAGAGCCGCGATCGTAGTATCATTATTTATTAAGCCAACTGTAAACCTCTTGACAATGCGATTTGCTGAGCTTCTAACGCTTGATAAAACACTCCTATTCGATCTTCAGTTTTTCTCTTGTGTCGATTTGACTCGGTTTATTGGCTTACCTGCCAGCTTCCACCTCTTGTCTAGCCATAGTAAGGCGCTCTTGAGCTTCTCTACTTTTGTGTCGCTCCAGTCTCCGTTTTGGTGGTTTTCGATTTTCAAGAGTATTACGGAGGCTTGGTACATCAGCTGTATTAGAAACGGAGAAATCTCAGCTGTGACAAGATGCTCATAGTCGGGCGCTGTCAGAGTATCGGCAAGCGATTCAATGAACTTGTCCGGCATCTCAACCGGAATGGTTGAGCAGGTATATATTGCTATTAAGGAACTTTATTAACGTGATTAGCTGTCATAATCGCTGAGGCGTTAGAAATCACCGAGTACATGTACTCACATTTGAGACACGGAGTGGAATTCAGAACTCGGTAGCCCAGTTTCCGGCTGGCGCTCTATTCGTCCAAAATAATACAGCGCTTTAATTGCCCGTTCTAGCCGTTGCGCCTCTTCTTTAAACAGATTTGGTGGAATGTCTTGTGAAGAGGACGTGAGTCGTTGCACCTTGGACAAGAGAGCAAAGGCCTGTATCAATACTGCAAATCTCCCAAAGTCTATGTTGACGGGATTTTTTAACAGCGGCGAACGGGGCACTTTCTTGACCTGAAGATGTATGTTAGTGATCCCAGTAAATATGACTCGCGCAGCGGATACATGTACATACACCCTCGTCCCAAAGTTCATCATCCGTTGGTAGAGGATCTTCTGGCTCTGGCTCATCAATAGTCGCTGGACACCCTGGACAGCTCAAGCTCACAAATCTAATCCAAGTCAGCCTCCCACAAGTGAATGCATTGAATGGATGTCTTTACCGATCCAGCAGAAACGCTGCCCACCAGACCCTCTTCCGTTCTTCCTCTTCTACCCACGTCAACGGTAGCTTTAGTCTTTGCATGCCCCCTGGATGTATGCCCAGTGCATGTGCATATCGTACACACGCAGCTATAGACATGAACGCGGCGGGATAGATTGCATGTCCTACTTCATAAAACGCCACGAGAAGTAGCCCTTGGAGCACTCGAAGAGAGAACATCCCAGACGCCTCGAGCTCGAAGCCAAATCTCTTCGTCTCAATGTACGTCGCGGTCCGAGCAGTCTGCTTTTCTGGAGAAACATCGTCTTCTGAAGACGGCTGCCAAGTCATTAACTTTATGGCTAAGAGTAAAAAGGCCAAGTCGGCATAGGCACCGAGGTTTTCGGAATGGATGCGTAGATCTTCATAGAACCTTTTTCGAGACACCATGGGTAGCCATACATGGACCGTGTTAAAGAACCGGCTGACGATTTCTTCCTGTTGCTGACTGTTACCGAGCTGTCCTGTGATGGAGCTGGGCAACCTGGCAAACGCCTTGGGAATGTCGATGTTGTGGTTGCGGAAGACGGGCGGATCAAGGAAGAACAGAGCTGATAAGTTGGAGGAAGGAAGCGCATATTGGTTAGTTGTGGAGGTTATAGGTTGGGATGAGACATCGTCTTCTTGGAGCGAATCTGAATGCTCAGAAGAGGCCAACAATGAGCCCCTTTTGACGTAATCGTAGTCGCAGCGCCGTTGTTTCCTGTGCCTTGCATTAGCGTCACCTTGCCAGAACATGATGTTTTTTTCTATTACTCGTTGATTGATCCTTTTGGAGTTTTGACTTTTGCTTACTTTGCACACTCAAGACAGCTGGGCAGTTTCTTGTCGCATCGCCGCTTTCTCACCTTGCAAGAGGCGCATGCATTTGGCGCGAGACCAGACCTTTCCATCCCGATAGACCTGATTTGCGTGGAAATCCTTGTCCCCAGCAATCTTGTGTATTTTCTGAACCAAAATCGTAGAGAGATGAAAGCCAGCGTTAGGATCCATACTCCATACTTGAAAATGGTGAAAGGCGTAAGATGAAAGGGTTCAAGACTATTCTCGGAATTGGAATCACGTAAGCACCGCATAATTCCTGTGTTAAGCGCCGTTGCAGCATGGCCGGAATATATATACAAGTTCTTCATGGAGGCGTCTCGTAATGCTTAAACCACATTTTCGCTCATATAGAAGAAGTTTCAGAAAGAAGAAGGAATTTGGCCATTCTTCGAGATTGTACCGAGCAGCGTCATTCATTTGCCTTAAGCCCGGATCTGGGCCAAATCTCATATTACCAAGTCTGGCGATGGCTCATCTGACCTGTATCCTGATCCACTTTAACTTGCCTAGACAGTCAACGGTCTCGTTCTTTATTGTAGCGATAGACTTCAACTATGACGTGTTATGACTGCATCGGCTCTATGTAGCAAGCCCACTACCCGATTTGTTTCGTACTGATGCTCATTATTGTAGTATTTGCTTATTTCATCGGTCCGAGCATGCTTCTATGAAATATCCATATTCACTGATTGACAACAGAGATTGTGGCAATTGAGGGATCAAACTCTTTAAACTCTTTCACCATATCTTTCCACAGCTCCTTTTGCAGAATTTCCCCCTCAGCGCTTGAAGTATAGGGATGGCGGCTGTAAAGTAAGTATCAGAAAAAAATGAAGATAAAATAAGATTCAGGGCGAGGAATGGATACAACGGCTGCAGACCACTTACGGGGCAATCGTATTATCATCGAGAAATTGGCCATGAACGTCATCATCGCCAACGATGGCAACAAGATAATGCAACGCAGCGTCTTCCGATGACAGACCTCTCTCTTTCAACGTCTGAAAGGCCCAATCTAACCCTGGACCAGCGGGATAACTGGATCCAAAATTGCTCCAAGTCCATGTCGGAGTAGGCTCAACGACAACGACTTTACTCTTGTCGAGGCGGCTGGCTAGCTCTTTAGTAACTAGGCCGAGAAGAAGCTTGACATCATTATATCTCCGAACGGGGTCGAACTTCTCCTTTTCGTCGAGATATTCAATTATATTGCGTGTGAGCTTCTTTTCGGCAATCTCACTCACAAACTGCCTGTAGCTGCCGACCAGGACAAGGCGACTTGGTGCTGCTGCTTTCTCGAGTAAAGGCACCAGTTTGATTGCCAAGTACGCAGTTGACAAAAGGTCAATCTGTAGCAATTTTTCATGGTTAGTCGACTTTGCGCGACGATATTCGGCACCTCCAACGCCTGCGTTCATGATGGCGACGTCCAAAGCAGGCGTTGTTTCGTATACTCGCGCAGCGAATGCCTGCACGCTCCTGTAGTCTTCCATTTCAAGCTCAAATACATCGATTTTGGCATTTGGATTTGCAGCCACCACGGCCGGGTCGCTGAGGAACTGCGTCTTGACTTCTTCGCCTCTGGGCACATTTCGGACGCCCATGATTAATCTGTCAACCTTGCGGATGAGAACGTGCTTGCTGACGGCTTCCCCAAGTCCATGAGTTGTTCCAGTAACCAAGATTGTTTTACCGCTAAAGTCAACAGCGTTGAGGATGTCAAGAGTTTCCTTTGGCAGAGGTGTGCCTGTGCCCTCGCCTTGGGTGCCATTGCCTCGGGGGACCTTCATCTTGAGTTTAATGGGATTCGGCTTTAATTGAAAGATATTGATAACGTACAGTTGTGATGATTTACATCGATTTGAAGGAAATTCACCTGCTATTTATGCAGCGGTAGGCAAGCAAGCCATCTACGTTTTGCCGTACATTGTCTTTGATGAGGTGAGGCCAGACTTGTAAGTTATTACAGGCTGAAGTCTGCATTGAACTTAAATCTGATGGAAATGAATTTTATATGGCTTACATACCTGCTAGAAATGCTGAACATTTACTAAAAGGTTGCAGTGTGATAAGTTTACGACGCGGATGACGCGCCCGCATCAAGGCCGCCACCATTACGTGTGACGTTCTACCTCGGAACGGAATGACAGCTCTGATTCGAAGGCCAGCGAGAATATCCATTTCATTGTTATTAACTTCTTACAACACCATTCGTTGGATTCCTCGGCTTTATGAGAATACGTACATACGGACAGAGCCTGCGCACTCAGGTAGCGAGCATCTGTTTGGCTATCCAATGAACATCAACGGTATTCATCTTATGGTGCTCCAAACTGCCGTGTTTTAGCACTGTATAGTACTCTGTATCTAACAGAGCAACAAGACCTCGGATTATAAGCACTGTGGCGTAAATGCGATTTGTCAAATGTGAGTGTTGCGTGACTATGAGAAAGGAAAGGCGAAGATTCTCTCATCCAGAATGGATTAAATAGACTGCAGTAGGATATACATAAATATTTCTTCTCAATGGATGCCTCCCTAAGTATACATTCATTTTTAGACAAGTCTTGCAAACTAGCCTAGGCCGCATTACTTGGGCCTACTCTCCGATATGTCTACAATACTCACCCAGTGGTATTTTCATCCAATCATTCAACAACCCACTGGAAAATATCGTTCTACAATGAACAAGAGGTAAAATGAAAGAATAAAGAAAAGCTCCTCATTTTCTACTGATCAAAAATATGAATGCCACGATTCACTATCGGGAGCCTATAAGGTTTGCATCGCATCGAGCGGAAAGTAAGCCGTGAAAATAGTGAGAATTAGTCAAAGTCTATACCTGTCACGGAATTTACAACTGTTAATACTCTTTTAATACTTTGTATGAGGGCTGCGTAGGAAGGGTTGAAATCTTACACGCCTTCTGAAACCTGACCGAAGAGTATGTTAGGACTGGGCGAAATGGCAATGTTGGCTACCAAGAGTTACGGCAGACGTATAGTCCATCTAGCCATTGCCCCAGTAAATGCATTCAATTCTCTGTTTTGAGTAAGAATGATGCAAACGAATTTACGAAATCGAACCCGACTAGAATGCGAAGAGAAGCTGAATAGGCTGCCCGTAAGCTGCATCTTACTTGAGTGATACGATGTTTCGATCAGCATAAACAAGGCCCGGCGCGAGAGCCGATGTCACGTCGGTGAGCCTGGTAACACGGCAATGTCGGCATATCATACATGGTGATGCTGGGCACTGGCTGACTGATTCGACTCAAAGCATTGTCCCTCTCTATAGGATTGGAAATGATTTACTCTCTAGAATAACTCTGAAAGCGACCTTTCCAGTTTTGGTTCAGCCTCGTATTTTCTTACAGCATAGTAAGGGGGAGATCGAAATTTCAGGACTGTTGTTTTCGGCTGCGAATCCGAGAGTCGTGTTGGCAGCTTTGTTGATCCACAAGTTACGTGATTAGAGTTGAACAAGGCTATTGACCTCCTTGTCGTGGGAATGATCTTCGCGATGCTTGAAGATCGAGAAACGACTTACTTTGTTCGGATTAGTTTATATCTATAACACGGCGATTATGGAGAAGCCCGATCCAGCCAGGGGTAGCGATTTACACGAGTATACGATGTTGAGGATATAAAAGATGTTAAGGTCGGGCATCTTCTTTCATCCCAACCATCAGCAGCCTATATCTCATTTCATAGTTGATATACATACAGTCCCTCTAAACATCATGAAGTCTGTCGCTACTCTTGCTACTGCGGGCGCCGCCCTCGTCGGTCTCGCCTCTGCATGTAGCACTTTCAACAACGTTGAGGTGACATTTTATGGCTGGCCCGACAACTCTCCTCCTGGACCCGGCACCGCCTACGACTGTGGTGGCCGTAACTATGTCGCTGGTGGTCAGTAGCAGCTCTGTTCTGATTTGACTTGTAAGGTTTGTAAAATTGTCTAACAAAAATGGTCTGTAATAGGTAGCGGAACTTACGACGACCCCATCACTATCGCTACTGCCGAGAGCGAGCTCAGCGTTTGCGAGACTGTCTACATTCCTCTTTTGAAGAAGTACGGCCGCCACGAGGACGACTGCACTCAATGCGGTAAGATATATGAATTACCACTTGCAAAATATTTGGCTGATCCATAAATGATAGAGTCGGACTGGAACAACGGCCAGGCTCACATTGACATCTGGACCGGGTCCAACTCTTCGGGCGGCGGCGATGCTCAAATTGACTGCGAGGACAACCTCACCTCTGGAGGCCAGTACTCCATTGTCAGACAGCCTGGAACTGATCTCGAGGTCGACAGTACGTATTCATCTTGACAACACTTTACACGGCTTTGAAGCTAACGTGAATAGCCACTCCCTTGTTCGTCCCTCCTAGCACTTGCAACACGGGCAACATCTATGAGGGCAACCAGGCTTCTTGCTAGGCCAATGTCATTTGGACTAGGCTATTTAATGCTTTTACATAAAATAAACGACTGATGCCAATGTAAATAATTACTTCATGATTCAAGTATATAGACACATAATAGTTACAATTACTCATCTCCGTGCATAAGACAATGTTTGACGACTCTGCTGGGCAATGATGAAACACTGTGAAAACGGCTTTGCAATATTACTTATCTGGAGGCCTAGTTGCAAAGGCGCATTAAGTTCCAATCACGGAGTAGACTGAAGACGGAATCCTCAATATTCAGCATTGGCGGGCTCCTGCTTTTCGAGATCCCCTTTCCCAACTGATACTTTAGGCTGCCTTAATCGTCCCTTTTGCGTGGCCAATGGCCCACGAGCAGCGTTGGTGATGGGCTGGTATTCTCTTCCATTGATGACCACAGGCTTGGAGATGTTTGCTGCCGCAGCTGTCAGTTCAAAGCAATAGTCGTCTGCCAACTTTGACACGTACCAATACCAGTGCGATGGTTGTTCATGTAAATATTCTCCCAGCCCTTTGCGGGCGCGCTGTACATCTCGTGCATGATACTGAGATGAGGGTGAGTAGCGGTGATGTTATTCCACCAGTCCCAGGCTTCGCGGTGCAGAGGTGAATGCGCAAAGCGATGAACATCCTCTACGCTTCGGAAGTAGCAGCATGTGGCAATGCTGTTGGCCTTGGGGACTATGTGTTAGTCAAGGGTTTCCCAACATATGACTGGAAATCTGCTTACCGTGAGTCGCTCGCCATTACACAGGTAGGACGACGATCCAAGAACTAGGTATCGCTCCAACATCAGAACAAGGTCAGCTGCTGCTATAGTTTGGAAAACTTACATCCGCTGTCCTCATCCTCGGTAAGGTTTTCGATCATTGCACCGAAGAAATCTCCGATCTGTTTGAATCCAGGCCCAAAGATACCCATGGGGCTACAATGATGCGATGTCAGCAGTCATTTCTCATACAAAGCGCGCAGACGGGATAACGCACTGATTTGACCTTGAGGCCAGCTGAATAACCGCAATCTGGTTTTGTGATCCTTCGGTAGGCGCGTTGCCGTCCGCGTCTCCATGCTGCGCCGAGAATTTGCCAATTATGACATCGTCCATATAAGGGTTGCGGAGAAGGCCGAAACTCTGGAGGATAGTCCGCGATAGCCTATACAGCAAAATGAGCGCTGCCGGAGCAACCGCATATGTTGGTCGAACAAAGACAACCAAGAGGCCTTGGATAACGGCTCCGATTGCGAGCCACGTTGAAATGGTGAAGCAATCGCGGATCATCTGCAGAAAAGGTGGTGTTAGTGTCTGAATTAATCTTTGCCCATCGCTGATGCCAGTTTCTAGTATAAAATGCGAAAACAACTAACGTTCCAATACATGATTTTGACGGTATCATTCCGTGACCGTTTGGGGATTTTGTCAATCTGCGGGGCGAAATGCTGGAAATCCATCTTGCTGAATATCTGTAGATGCTGTCGACTGGTATGATCCAAAGGTAGTGTATAGATAGCGGACACGAAAAAAAAAGATCAGCAGGAGACTGCTCTCATTTAAATATCCAACGTGGTACAAAATTCTTCGTCATAACGCCAACATATCCCTTGAAGCTTAAACGTCGAGTAGGGCGGGCGTTGGGCAGCGCCATGCCGCCATCATCTCGCTAACGTCATATGCTAAACAGAGCGTTGCTTTGCATCTCGCAGATTTGAGACCCCTTAGTAGCGAAATAGCGGGGGTTGCATTCTTGCAACTTTACGACCTGTGATTTGTTATTGGTGCAACCAGATCTCGCGAATGCCAAACACTTTTCCGAGTCCGAGGCACGCGGCGTTATGGGATCTTGAGTCATGGGGATCTTGAGCTGGGTCCGAGATATCGAGAAAGCCACAGCTGAGACAGGCGTCATATGAATGGTGCTTACTGGTATTGGCCCAAATACTGAGTAGTAGTTCAATTTAGCCCAATAGCGAGGCAGCTGTGTTTGAATACTCTTCCTTTAGGATTATTACCGCATGACTAAGGTCATCAAGGGATTGATTTCATAGTATTGCTATTCAATACCTGGAGACACCGATACACATAATAGCTGCGGAACATCGGATAATCAGTGTTTTCTTCAACCGCATAGTAGTCCAAGAATAAAGCCCGGCTGTTTGCCCCAAGCTAATGGTATACATCGCAACATCGATTTAGTGTAGCTACTGCGGGGAACCGATGAAATATGACAGGTATCTGGAGATCAACAGGCGAATGCGAGCTTCACGTGTGACAGACACAAGAGGGACGGCTGAAAAAGGAGGGGTACAAAAGAGAAATCAGAAACGCAAGTGATTTAGAATCCTATATTTAGAAATGCTCTGAGACGTGGCCTTTCCAAGTCAACGCCAATTGACAACTGTCCGTGATATGAGAGCGTAAGACATGTGAGATATAGTCTTACAGCTTAGTAGGCTCTTGAAAGTGGCAAATAGGTAGCTGTAAGGAGGCGTATCTGCCACAAGCCTAGCCTCTGAGCTAGGTACAGAATACGCATCATTAGCGTAAAAGAGCATTGACAGTTTTGTCTCAGATGACGAAACCAACGCAAGCAGCGGGGGACAGAAAAAGCGGGAATGCGAGGGTTTCAACACACAAATGAAGACTATACACGTGTGACGTTGTGGAGTTAGTGTGCATATTTAGTGTTGATGTTGTAAAATTGTACGCACTTATTAATCTTGCGGCTCTTACTTTTCTGTCGCCACGTTGTTAATGAGGGGAACTTGGCCAACCGCGATCATAGACAGTAGCATCGGCTTCTCATTCGACTTCATCTCAATGGAGGATTGAAAGATTGTGGAGTACTGACGTTGCAGGATGTGATGGACTCGACGCAAATGTGTCATGTCAAGATGCAATGGAACAGAAGCATCAAGATCACACCACTTGTATGAATCGGCATTATTTTAGAATCCTTTGGCTGGATAAATGTGATCAGCGTAGGATGGCCACACCATCAGGTTATTTTCAATGTGAATAACAGACTGATGACGATGCCATCATCAAATCAGCTGCCCGACTTTGCAAGGCATATTGTAGGAATAAAAAGTGTCTCTTCACAGATCCATACACATCAATGCGGACTCATCGAATCGGATCCGTGTATCATATTGATCTTTCTCTCATTGTCTTCTCATTATCGTAACCTGTCTATACTTTTCGGTTTCTTGCAAATTATATTTGTGGCTTTGAAGCCCTGGCGCATTATTATCATATGCGCCTCTCTCCAACAGCTCAACGCTTGTGATTCTTATACAGAGTCGCCGAGTCAATAACAGTATTATTATTACTCGCAACAAACTCGTGCGTCAGATGCGTAGCGTTATGAAACGTCAACTTGCTCCATCCATAAGTCGCATTGTTCGTATCGAGCGAGAACCGGCTAAACTGCTGTCGAGGGCTCTGCAGCGTGTCCAGTCCATCGTAATGGCCAGCTGCGCCATTGGTAATGTACCAAGGCGAGCTCGGGTTGTTTAACTCCCTGGGGTCAATCTTGCCCTCTGCGATGGGGGTCTGGCGCTCGTAAATGTGTGCGTGACCAGAAAGAACGAGATCTACGTCGTATTTGAGGAATAGCGGCTCGAAAACGTCCTTGCAGCTCCAGCAGATGGTACCCGTGACGTTCTGGTAGCTGAGGTACCATGGGCGATGGCCTCCGACAATGATCCACGGGGTTAACTTGCGGTCGACGGCCTTCAGGTCGGCTTCTAGCCAGTTGACTTGGGCATTCATCTTGCTGTTGACGGGGCTGGCGCCTTCACCTTCAGTGCCTCCAATTTCATCTGGACCAATGAAGCCATGTCCAAGATCGGTTTCAGTGTCGAGCTGGATGAAGTGAGCCATGCCGCTGTTCCAGCTGTACCAAAAGTTACCGGTGCCTCGAGAAACATCGCTGGGCATGCGAAAGTGGTTCTTGAAGCCGGTGAAGTTGGTCTGGCCGGGCATGCAGATGCTGAGGTCGTATGTGATGTTGTGCGTCTTGTCAGTGGTGCCGCCGTTGTCGCAGTTCGCCTCGTGGTTTCCGGGCCCGACCATGTAGGCGCGAGATGCGGTGACGGGCATCATTTCATTGTAAAAGTCGTTCAGGATGGACTCGTACACCTTGTATCCTTCCTCGACGGTGGTGTTGGGCAGGAATCCCTGAATCTCCTCCTTCAACCAATAGTCGGCGTAGGCAATGTCTCCAACGTGCCACAGGAACTGGTACTCTGGCATGCTGCTGATGAGCGAGTCAATGGTGTTCTTCTCGCCGGGTTTGAGAATGTTGTTGCTGGAAACACCCTTGCCAGCGGACGTGGACAGCCCCTCTGAGCCCATGGTTCCCAAGTCTGCGACAACGGCGACTGAGAATGGTGTCTTGTCGCCGACTCTTCGGCTGGTGGTGAAGTTGAACGGCTCATAGCAGGTGTCTTCGTTCAACTGCGCCGGTATGTAGTAGTAGGTGGTATCTGGCTTGAGTCCCTGAATCAACACATGGTTGTTATAAGTCGTGGAAGTGGGATACGTGACAGACACAGCCGACGATGCAATGTTGGTGAGGTGATCCTTCGACCTGCCCCAGAATACACTTGGACGAGGAACGTGGTCAAACGTATTCCAGCTGACCATCATTCCATCGTCTCCATGGAAAGCGACCCGAATCTGGGGGTTGGCAGCATCGCCATCTGCCGCCACCAGAGGCAGCAAAGTTGCCAGGACGGTGCTTTTCTTCATCTTGTCAGGAGCACGGATACCAGAGACCCATTGGGCAAGACATCAAACTGCCAGGGGCTCCGAAGTCGGTATATATATGCATTTCGAAGCGGCTAGGACGCGCGCCCTAGACATTTTTTCTGCAATCCTTCAACGGTATAAAAGCACCGGAAATGCATATTGAAAAATCCTTAACGTATTGACAATTCCTTCGCCTGCATTGGCTGGCCGATATAGCGTGCCTGCGGGGAAGATCCAGTGCAGCCTCTAGCATTCTTCTGGCACCGAAGACAGGGATGTGCCACTGCATGTGCTTAAAGTGAGGCTTCAGATTGGCTGTGGCGTTGGATCTGCGGCCAATTCAGGTACCGAAGAGTCAGATTATGGCCATTTCCCCCGTTTTAATGATTGAATTGGGTCTTTTGTAGCGATTGCAGCGTGGATTTTCGGCAGCCGGCAAAATATGCGCCAAGAGCTGAATGGGTTCAATCACACATAATGGCAGAGGCGTGTTTCTTTGCAGCTAGTCTCTTCTCCCTTTCCGCTGGATTGCGTGAAGTGTAATTGTAAACCAACAGTTTTCCCGTGTTTAAATCTCATCAAAATGTGATGTTTATACAAAGTTGAAATGGCGTATCAAGACTGCCGGTTTAAAATGATCAAGATGGCTTGCTATGCTTCCTGTATCCGTAACGCAACCCGCTATTGAAAGTCCGAGTGCAGCCAGTCAAAGGTATCCAGCAAGTCAAAATTGAAATCTAAAGGCTCTGGAAAGTCGTACGCCAGGGCTGCCCACGGGCTGTCGCCATTTAAGCTGCCATTCAAGGTATGATCCAACACTCGCTGTATAATGACTTTGCAGTCCATGCATAAATCACCATTCGGCGCCGATGGACGCACCCAGTCAAGGAATCCTACCAAGAGACTGAGATTCTGTATAATGCTCGAGCGAGTTATTCGTTCTTCCTTGGGGTGTTTCCCGGTAAAGCTTGGGTTGAGTAGTTCTAGACAAAGGATGCCGCCTGCTGGTGCGGCATGGGCCATGAGCTTACCAATAAGTTAGCGAATCTTTATAGAGTCTGCAATGACAACTGAGGCATCAAAGGGTACTAACAAGCCATTCAAAGTTACGACGCATTGCTGCGAATTGGTCTTTATGCGTCCACAGAGTAAGTGTCAGCGTGAGCATTTCGAAGCTCAAGACCAACAAGTTGCCTTGCTCCAAACTGCCATTGATGCATAGAAGCCGCTCCAAGAAGAACATGACCTGTAGATGGCCCAGACGGATTAATATCTTGGCGTAAACGTTTTCAATGTCTCGGTTTGGATCTGATAGATCTTGTGGGTCGTATATGAGACAGGCTGGAAATCCAGCAAGTGTTTCGAGCTGTCGGACCTGTATGTTCCTACGCAATGCTGTCAGCCATTATACTCGTCTGAAGCAACCGGAACTGGGTCTCTACAACACACCGCAGTTCATCAAGCGTAGTGCAGACGGTACATCCCAAGGCGAGTTCCATCACTTCTTCCAAAATGGAAGCCATCATACGACGAGCTCGAATGAGCGTAAATGGATACATTTTGCCTTCTTTGTTCCAGCCACGCTCATCCAGCTCTTGAGCCGCTTTCTGCAAGGTTGCCTCATCTGCAAGATCCTCATCCCGCAGATCCAGCGGTAGAGGCGTCATGCAGTATTTGCGATTAAGCAGCGAGGGTCGTCCCGAGAATGCGACGCTGAATTTATCGTGGTTGTAGATTTGGGCAACGATCCGCCGGTTATGCTCAGAACACAGCGTGGGTGTATGGGGAATCTCTCCCACCTGGGCATGCAGGCCCATGAAGGTAAGCATAGATACGGCAGCGCCGTGAGAGTACCAGCAGGATGCAGCTATTGAGCCGATATTAGTATCAGAGTACGCGATGATCCAGAAATAGACTCTTACCAGCATCGCCATCCAGGTGAGACACAAAGGTGGTTTGTCGTCGAATGAGGTCCAGTAGTATGGCATTGCCATCGGTGAATTGTCGCGCCAGATCAATGCAATAACTGAGATGTGTCCTCGACAGCTCCCTATCACATTTGCCAGGAATCCATGCAACATGAGAAGGCCGAAGAGAGTTGAGAGTGTCTGTAAGGCGCTCCAGATTTCCCCAAATCAGGCCGATTGACTCCCATCTAAGATTGTCACCACAATACTGATCCATCCACTGCTGCGGGTCATCCATGTCCCGCAAGGGCTGAGCAGAGTTGTTGCACAGAATTTCAGCAACTCTCTCCAAGTCCGGGCCAGACCCATCGGGGTTCTTTTTGAGCAAGTTCAGAACTGAATTCGTGATGCGGGCCAGCACGAGTTGCGACCAGCGCCTTTCCTCGGGATCCTTTTCGTAAAAGACAATCTGCTCGTTGGATTGGCCTGGCAGAGCCTCGAGAGCGTAGATGCTCATGTGGCGCACTATGGGAGGAAGCTCGCTAAAAGAGAGCCTCGGAGTCGCTCGATCGCGAGCACCAGGCCGTGGAAGGCGTGTATCCGGTCCTTGGCCCTGGAGCCGGCTTAGGCTTCGTTTTGTCTCCTCATAGACGACGGCATGGCTGGTGAAGCCAAAGAACCCGGAGCTGGGCGATCCATTCGTCTTGGCCGTCACATTTGGAGTCGAGCTTACATTTACAGTTGCGTTTCTGGCTGCGCTTTCGCTTCCACTCCCGCTTCTCCCGCTTCGATGGCTCAATGTTGGCGAAGTCTCCTGGACCAACGAATCATTGATAGACCTGGTCTTTTGCTGCCGCGCGCGCCTTCGTGGCTGAAGCACTGATCCAATCGTGTAGGTGCATCCGCCGGCCTGGTTTCTCTTGATGCATCTATTGCAGACGGGCTGCGCGTGATCACAGGCGACTTTTCGCGCCCTGCACTGGTCGCAGGCCTGGAGACGGCCGTTTAGGCGGCGTAGAGGCTCTTCGTTGTCCATTTTGATGGATATTCATGATGAGATGAGATGAATCGACAGCTAAAAGTCGCCCAGTCGCGATAGTCGCCGGTTCGTCGGCCGAAAGGCGCCGTGGATTAGTCATGCGGGATTCGATGCTTGATCATATGACTGGACTCTTCACAAGATGATTGAAGCTGCACATGCATTGCTCAGCCTATAAGACACGGCTATCTCAAGGGTCATATTGAATAAAGAAGAGATGATGGAAAGCGGTTGAAAAGCTGTTGATGTAAAGATCGAGATTGACATGTAGTAAACCCGGTGCGCTAAGGCGCTGGGGCTGGTCGATAAGGTTACGAGTCGGACAAATTAGAGGTAGTAAACACTCTGACGTGCATAATCTGCATGTCCGTTCAAATGATTTTATTTCACGGAATATATTAAACCGATTTTATGATGTTTATTCGATAGCATGGACCTACCTTACTGACAATCGACCATTGTGCGGTTAGACCTACCTTTGTTAGTGCACAAAGCTGGATTACACGCATGTACGCTTCACGTACCAGACCCTTTACATCTACCCAACGCCTATGCCTAAAATTTAATACGGTCTGGGCTTTGGTAAAAGATCAATAGAGAACAAGAATTTAGCTCACAGAAATTTGTCATGTCATGTGTATTAATCGCCCAGCCGGAGAGATGCCCATAGTTCATAGCATAAATCGTTAAACATTAATGGCTTCCCAAGCTAATCCTAACCCAACATTACATTATGCGTTGAGATCCTCTTCTTCAATCTTGTATGTAGCAAATTTCCTTGCTGGTACGTTTCTCTCAAACATGATATCAAGCTCTTCGTACGTCCTGCCTTTTGTCTCGGGCTGTGAGGAAATATATTGTTAGCGAACTACTACCAAGTGAAAAGCTTCAAGCCATGTTGTACTCACCATTCTAAAGATGGTCCAAATAAGAGAAAAGACTGAAATGCCGCCATACAAGAATTCAATCTTGGCTCCGGCACCCGCAGCACCCGGATTAAGCAGGTACGGACCAATAACAGAGGTAACTAATCCTGTAACAGCATCAATCATCGTGGCTATGGCAATTGTCTTGGCTCGCAGCTTGGTGGATGGCGTCTCGCAGACGACGACATATGTCAGCGGGCCGAGGGTTGCCTGCCAGACGAACTGAAGGATAATAAGCAAAGTGGCTTGAGCCCAGCGGTAGGAGAGGTTGGTTGTATAATCGTGGGCGAAACTCAGAAGAGCGACGATGAAGAGTATAGCGACCATGAAGCTGAGACCGAAGATGTAGGCAGGACGGCGGCCAAGATAGATGAGAGGAATTGCGGAAAGAAGAGTGCCGACAAAGCCGACTCCGTTAAGGCCAACTCCCATGTCGAATGCCTGTACGTTGTTGAGGCCGATTTGTTCGAAGAAGTAGGTCGCAAAGCCGACTGGGTTACCGCTAAAGTTCTGGATGACAAAAAGCAAGATGCAAATTTCCATACGTCGTCGGTTGGGCCCCTTCCAGCAGTCGGCATAAGTGGTGCCAACTTCCAGCTCTCGCTCCAGAAGATCTGTCTTGACCATCATGGCCAGGGTATCCTTGGTGTTGATGCCAGAGTCTCGCTGAACAAGTTTCTTGAGGGATTGCTCGGCCTTTTCCATCTTGTTCTGTCGGACCAGCCACCAAGGCGACTCAGGGGCAAACGGAAGACCGGCAAGCAAGATGACAGGCCACGCCCACTGGATAGCAAAGGGGATTCGGTATGCCCACTGGTCGGGCCGGTTGATGAAGCCACGAGTGATGCCTGTTTGAATGAATTGGCCCATAACGTAGCACAGGTTGATGTAACCGGTGAGGAAGCCACGCAGACTGAGTGGCAGGACTTCAGACGCATATGTCGTTGCAATAACGCAGTAGCCTCCCCACACAATGCCGCTGAGGTACTGGCTGGCCGTCAAGACGCCAATGGTGTTTGCAAAGAATTGCATAAAGGTCAAGATGGCAGTCAGAACAAGGCAAACGGCAAACGTCTTCTTGCGGCCAAACATTTCCATGGGGAACGAGACGAGGTATGCTCCGAGGATTTGGCCGACCAGGCTGCCCATGCTCATGGCAACTTGCCACCGTGCTGGAATCTGAAATCCTCCGTGGTCTGGGCCGTAGTCAATGCCAAAGTGCTTCTGGAACGCCGGTAGCGCAAAGAAGTTGCCGCTGATCTCGATGTCGTACGCACGCATGATGATGCTGAGCGAGATGAACATGGACCAAAACGCTCCCTTGCGGTACAGCTTGAAGGCCTCCCAGGCGCCGAGCCGATGCTCTGTGGCCGTTCCGCTGTTGGCCATGGCCTCGCTGATGCTGGCCAGCTTGCCAGTGGCCTCGGCGTTGGTCAGCTCATTGTCGATGTTGCTGACAACATTTTCAAGCGTGGTGTTCAAGCCCTTTTCCTTCTCCATGGTGGTCTGCTGGATGAAGAGTTCTTTTCGCGATTATAATAGATGAAAGAGAAGCCCTGGCAAAAAAGGCAATTTGAAGGACAATCTAGAAGACCCTGTCCACTGTAACCACACGAGAGTTGCATGCATCGTATTTATATGTATGTATGTGCCAGGTTCTGGCTAGCAGTTCCCCAGACTAATAAGGTCAAGTTGCGGGGCTCCGCAAAGATCATCTTGACGATGCGTCTTGGTTCCGGGGAAGCGAGACGAGCCGCATGGGGAGAGACCAGAGATGTTGCCGAGCCTAGCCTTGCTATTGGCAGGAGAGCAGATGGCCATGGCATGAGCTGGCCAAATCCGTCGGACAATTCAGGTAGGTCTTTCGTGGTTATGGCATGATGACTTGTGTCGCTTATGCCTGCTTTGCGGTCATGGGTATACAGCCTTCTGGCCGAGTGTTGTTGGTTAAAACAGCCTACGGATAATTTCACCTCAGCATGCCGGTTCTTGAGAATCCTTCAGCTGAGCTACAGAGAGTTTCTCTCAAAGATTTGTCTACATTTTTTGGATTATCGAAAGCTTTCTTTGATATTCGGACGAAAACCCGGGATGCAGCATCTGGTGGCGTTGATCCAGGCCGCTCAACTCTCGGGTCAATATCCGGCTCAATACCCGGGGCCAACTAAGACCAGGTCAACCAATCAGTTGGTGCTCTTCGTATGCTAGCCGTGTGAGGCACACAAAGCAGCCGAACAATACGCCCGCGCCCTAAAACCCCACGCGCAGCTGACTATTTTTGCTCCGGCTAACGGGCTACCGTGGCCGGGGAATTGAACGCTTGGAGCTCTCAGCTACCTGTTTGGTGGTTGTGTCAAGGTTTATTTCGCAACTAACAAGGCTTCCAGACTCACGGGCTGTATGCTCGCGGGGTTCATATGCATAGTAGGGCTAGTTGGTCAAGCTGCTGCTGCATATGTCATAGAGAACCATTTGACGAACGCTGCAACTCATACTTCAGAAAATTGACAACAAATCTGCAAAATGTCTTCAGAACATAGGCTCTTTTACACAACGCCTTCAACAAGCTTTCCTACCTCTCTGCCTCTTGGCAATGGCCGGTTTGCTGCCTCAGTGCTTTCCTCTCCCGAGCATGAGACATTTTTGTTGAATGAGGTTACCTTTTGGTCTGGAGAAGCTCGAAATGCGGGCGAGGGATTGGCTGAACGGCCTAAAGATCCCAAGGCCGAACTGAGAAAAACGCAAAAATTTTATCTGGATGGGGACTATGCTGAAGGGAAGAAGAGAGCAGAGAAGTACCTCGAGAGCAAGAAAAATAATTTCGGAACCAACCTGGGAGTCGGGAAGCTTGATATCGCTGTTACCGGCCATGGAAATCCTGCTGATATTCAAGAATTCGAGAGAGAATTACGTTTTGACGAGGCTATAACTGAGACGAGATACAAACTCAACGGCCGCCAGTATAAGCGAAGATCTTTTCTCAGCCATCCATACCAAGTCCTAGTGATACAATTTGATGGCGATGATCTGAGTGGGCTTGAAGTTGCCGTCAGGGTGCAAGGCGAAAATGAAGCGTTTACTTCTAAAGTAAACAGCGAGTCAAGGCTGGAGTTTGATGCACAAGCTCTCGAGACTGTGCACAGCGATGGAACCTGCGGCGTCAAAGGCTTCGGTATCGTTGCCGCAAAAGTTGATGAAGGCAAGATCGAGCAGAAGGACGGCAAGCTTACCGTTTCGGCACAGAAGAGCATAACGATATTGGTGGCCTTCAATACCGATTATAACGAATCGCGCGATGAGTGGAGGGAGAGAACTCTTCTACAGATAGAAGAGGCTCTTCAGCTTTCAATTGATGACCTTCTCAAAGATCATCTGGAAGACTATCAGCCGCTCTATCAACGGATGGATATCAGGCTAGGGCCCAAGTCCAACCCCAACTCCAACATCCCCACAGACCAACGTCGGGGCAACTTTGAGTCCTCGGGATATGCTGATCCTGGGTTGTTTGCGCTTTATTTCCACTATTCGCGATACCTTACAATCGCTGGCACACGCGAAGATTCTCCTCTGCCGCTACATTTACAGGGCTTATGGAACGATGGCGAGGCCTGCAAAATGGGCTGGAGCTGTGATTACCATCTCGACATCAACACGCAGATGAACTACTTTGCAATTCTGAACAGCGGCCTAGCTGACCTCATGAAACCTCTTTACAAATACATCTTCAAACTTGCGGTCAAGGGCCAACAGACTGCTCGCACGTGTTACGGCTCCCGTGAAGGCTGGGTAGCTCACGTCTTCAGCAACGCATGGGGCTTTACGGACCCTGGCTGGGAGATATCCTACGGGCTCAATGTCTCGGGCGGTCTTTGGATGGCAGCACCTCTGATTGAGATGTATGAGTACACCTTGGATGATGGGCTCATGATGACCAACCTATGGCCATTGCTGTTCGGTGCAACGAAATTTTGGCTTGACTATATGATTGAAGATCCCAAAACCGGTTGGCTGCTCACTGGCCCATCTGTAAGCCCGGAAAACAGCTTCTTCGTTGTCAATGCAGATGGCACAAAGGAAGAGCACAGTGCTGACCTGTCGCCTACCCTTGATGTTGTCTTGCTTCGCGACCTCTTTGCGTTCTGCGAGTACTTTGCCGGCAAGTTGAAAACTATGACGGGCTACCCTTGGGATGAAGACATCAAGGAATATCAAAGGGTACTGGCAAAGCTGCCACCGCTCCAAATTGGCAAAAATGGCCAGCTTCAAGAATGGCTGCATGATTATGAAGAAGCACAGCCCTACCACCGACATCTTTCTCACACCATGGCTTTGTGTCGGTCAGCCTTGATCTCAGCTCGGCATCAGCCCGATTTGGCAGAGGCGGTGCGTGTATCACTTGAGCGAAGGCAAGGCCGCGACGACCTTGAAGATATTGAGTTTACGGCCGCTCTTTTCGCTCTCAATTATGCTCGGTTGGGAGATGCTGAGAAGGCTGTTGCTCAAGTGGGCCATTTAGTTGGTGAGCTGAGTTTCGACAACCTCCTTAGTTACAGTAAGCCCGGCGTAGCTGGTGCGGAGAAGAACATCTTCGTCATTGATGGAAACTTTGGCGGCGCCGCAGCCATTTCTGAGATGTTGATACGGTCAATTATTCCTCGCTTGGGGGGACCGGTTGAGATAGACTTGCTTCCAGCTCTGCCTGCAGCTTGGTCGGAAGGATCGGTGAGCGGAATGCGTATCCGAGGAGGATTGGAAGCTAGTTTCGCGTGGTCTAAAGGGAAGCTAGAAGGCGTAACGCTCAAGGCGTCTAGACCTTCGTCTTTGGTTGTATTTTATGGCGAGCACCGATTCGAGGCGGCTTTTGAGGAAGCAGAGGTTATTCAGCTAGGGCCGTCACTACAAAATTGGAGCAGGTAGAATAGCTGTTCTAGAAAACGAAGATTAGGTCAAGGGAAATAAACAACAGGTTTATATGTGTGTGTCACGAAATTAAATTAAACCAACAATGAACTGAGTCTGTTTGGAATAATCCCAGCAGTTCAGGGTACTTGCATGCCACATCAAGAGTGGTCTAATATCATTGACATATAGCTCTAGCAATGTCATCTAGTTCTATCCGTGTTGTCTGGTTCTATTACTATTACTTCTATTACTTCTATTACTACTATCGCTTTTAAATTTGTCATATCATTCATGCTTTAGCCATTAAGAATTAAAATTACGTGTATAACTCTACAATTACCCTCCATGCGTACAGCTAGTCACTGTATAGAGCATAATCCCAAACTCATCCAAATTCTCCAACCAGTTGTCCACCCTATGCCGCCTTTTTGCAATAAGGGGCTCACTCAATCCCTCGGGTATGGGCCACAACTCATCAATGCAGAGGCTTCCCTCAACCCACTCTGCTAGATGCATATTATAAGCCGCTTCCCAGTCTCGCCTCGTCGGAGCAACCCAAAGGTCTCTGCTGGCTGCGGCTGGCAATCCCTCCAGCTCGGTGCCGAGAAATGTCGGCAGGCCATCTTCAGATGAAAGAACGCTATCAAAGAGATACATGGTATACAGCGTTCGTCGTTTAGCCTCGGCTATGATCCAGCTTTCCCATTTGGGGCGTGTGCGTTGCTGCTCAGAAATGCACATTAGCCCTCGGCGGGATGTCACGCATGCCAGCTCTTGTAAGTTCATCATGGCCTGACGAAGAAATGGACTGGTGCCTTGGCTGAGTTTAAAGAATAGAACCATTGTGTACATGAGAAAAGCCTGAAATGCGCTTAGAAGCGAAAGGTCATCAAAAGTCTCACGCTGTTCATAAAGACTATTCATCTCTCTCTGTAGAATCTCTGCCGTCACGTTCTCACTGCCTGGCAATGGTTTATCGCATATCCGTATGATGCTCAGACAAGTGGTGAGCGGTTGGCTCAGCCCCGTCAACTGGGATCCATGTACAAATGGCGGAAGACCGCGGCCGTGTATGGCCATCCCAGTGTACGACTTTAAGATGCGATAGATGAATGCGGATACCGTAGGCGGGTAGTTTTTGACGCTTTGGCCAGGGATAGGAATGTACGCATTGAGCCAGCGGTTGCTGATCTCTTCAGCGTTAATTGGACACACAAGATCGAGATTGGAAAACTCGAGGATGTCTGGCTGCAGCGCTGCTGTTGAGGAAAAAGGACTGGAAGGCTGCGCAACTGACAATTGAAATCTTGAAGGGGCAGCAGCAGGTATAGTTGGTGAGAACTCAATGATGGAGTTGTTATCAGCCAACGCTGGATGGATTGAAGGCGTCGGCAGATCTTGAGGAGTTCCCTGCGTTGGAGTCGACACATCGTCACGCTCAGGACTTAGCAGAGGACCGCCGGAACTGCGAGCGGAACTGTTGGAGAAGGAAATCGATCCGCCTGTGGTGTTGACGTAGACACAGGACAGGCCTCGTTGGGCACATCGTGAACAGCACCTCTCTCGACGGTCGCATTTTGCCTTGGCTACTGAGCACTGTTGACAAGCCTTCTGCCGAGATGTTGCGTACCTCGCCGATTTCATGTTGGTTTAGAAGGAGAAATATGGTGGTGCTTTGAAGGGCTTTGGCGGTTCCGCTGGAAAAGAGCGGAGAGTGTACAGTATTTATACGGTACTAATACTGTATTTTCAATGTAGGTAGCTTGTAAAAGACTTGTGACATGATGTTATCAGTCAACTAAAGTTATAGCCTTGGCTTTAGGGTGAAGCCTTTAATACGAATTGTTAACTACGTCTGACTTAGTATACCTAGTAAAGCTAGATGATATGGATTGAAGTATGGTAGATATAAAGGGGGCTTTATAAGACAACCCTGCGCTACATACATGCGGCTTACTCCTTTTTAGGAACGTTCTAAGGCTTGCAGAGCTTCTTCAAGCGTAATGACTGGCAGGTTCATTTTTTTCATGAGAGACCCTAGTAGTACAGCAGAATACTGCTCGTGATGCGGAACCGGCAGCTCCAACACGTTGTCCGAAATCACATAGACGGTGTAATCCAAATCAAACAGTCGATAGATTGTGCTCATGACAGCACCGGAAAGACTAAGTCCGGACTATGATGCAGAAACTTGTTAGTTACATCAACGTTTTATGTCACTACTCTATGGGGATCTAACTCACAATGACAACTGTGTCGATATTGTTCCTTTTGAGAATACCTTCTAAATCATTCCCTGCGCCTCCATACCATCGTGTCTTTTGAAGCACAATGTCTTTGTCGTCAACATTGAGGTACGATGGAACCTTTACGATGGGGCTGTGCTCATCGAATTGAGCAAAGTTGTTTACCAGCTTGGAAAAAGGGGCTCCAGCGGGGAGTTCGGCCTGAGAAGGAGTAGAGAAATATAGAGTTGTAAAGATGTTCAGCGGTCGAGCATCTTTCTTATGCACAGCTTCAACCCAACGAGTGCAGCTTGACACAAACTGTTGTCCTTCCGGGGCACTCTTGGCGATGTCGAAGAGGATATTCATAAAATCGAGATTCAAGACGGCGTAGTTTTTGCCGAATGTTAATGGGCTGCCGATGCCGTTGGATTCCGTAGGGACGGTCATTTTGGTGGATGCAATGATATCAAGGATTGAATATTTTGGGTTCGTTGAAACGAGCAGGTATCTTTCAATGTCGGCCCATATCCTTATGTTTCCGCCACCTAGAGCTCTATCACTTAATCCAGGGTGGTTCATGTGAACTCCGAACTATACCGGAACTCAAGTTTTGAAGTATAATTGGACTCTTGTTTTAGGAGGAATGCAAGGTGGATCATGGCTGGACCCCCCCAAGCCCCTTGTACTTGGCTTTGATCAACTCCGTGAACTCCGTTATCAACTCCGGGGTACCAGTCTTCAACTCCGAGATGTGTCTCGCGATTTGCCCCTTGTCTAATATATATAGAATCATTGGATCCTTCTGTATCCAAACTAAATCGAAAGCTGTTAGTTCTGATATCCAATATCATCGATAACTACAAGCCAAAGCCAAAATGTCATCAACATCAAAGGACAACCTCGATCCTGAAAGAACCTCTCCCGCAGCAGAAACACCACCACCACCCCCAACTGCAGAACCAACAGAGCCTTACAGTATCTTTGACAGTCGGCAAAGAGCATTAATTGTAGTGATTGTCTCCACAGCTGCCACTTGTGAGTAATCCCAATCTCTACTAGTTATCGCAGCGGTTGATCTCGTGTTGCTAATAATAGCTTCTGCATTGCAGTCTCCGGATTCGCATCCAACATTTACTTTCCCGCCCTACCAACCATTGCCCACGATCTCAATGTTTCCGCCGAACTCGTCAATCTCACTGTCACTTCCTATCTCATATTTCAAGGAATCGCTCCTAGTCTGTGGGGCCCCGTATCCGATGTGAAAGGACGTCGAGTCGCATATTGCTGTACGTTTCTTGTCTTTATAGGGGCATGCATTGGCCTTGCGAATACAAAAAACTATGCCACATTGATCGTCCTCAGATGCCTCCAGAGCACTGGTAGCGCGAGTACAATTGCTATTGGATCCGGTGTAATTGGAGATGTCACTACTCGCGCGAATCGTGGAAGCCTCATGGGTATATTCCAAGCTGGCTTACTCGTTCCTGTTGCCATTGGCCCTGTGATTGGAGGTGCAATTGCTGGATCTCTAGGATGGAGAGCCATCTTCTGGTTCCTTACGGCCTATGGCGGTGGCTTTCTGCTTGTCCTCATTTTACTTCTCCCGGAAACACTACGCTCCATTGTCGCTAATGGCAGTCGAACACCCTCATCTCTGATAAGGAGATATCCTCTCAATATGTATCAGAAATTCTCAAAGATTAAATGGAATCCCGAATCATCAGCTGCAGCACCCGACGCAAAAAAGCGCATCGACATTGTTGGCCCGTTTCGCATCCTCATCAGCAAACACGCGACTCCCATCATCATTTTCCTCGCCATATACTACGCTGTCTGGCAGATGAGCATCACAGCCATGTCAACTCTCTTTGAAGAGAAATACGGCTTGAAGGAGACACAGATTGGATTGACTTTTATTGCAAACGGAGTGGGCTCTATGATTGGAACACTCATCACTGGTAAAATCCTCGACATGGATTACAAGAAGGTCAAAGTTGCCTATGAGGCCCAAGTGGCCCAAGGAGATCTTGAAAACCGCAGTGAAGCAACGCATTCCATCGCCAAAGATGAGGATGATTTCCCTATTGAGAAAGCCCGACTCCGTCTGGTTCCCATCTTCTCCGTCATCCAGTGTTTGTCTATCCTCCTGTTCGGCTGGACGATTCAATACCCCCATCGCGTGCACATTGCTGTCCCAATTGTCTCTACTTTCATCACGGGCTGGACTGCTGTGTCTACTCAATCTATTATCATGACATATCTTGTCGACATCTTCTCGGACCGGAGTGCCGCTGCTAGTGCTAGTCTGAACCTTGCCAGATGTCTTTTTGCTGCTGGCGGTACGAGTATCGTTATGCCAATGGTGAACGGCATTGGCGTCGGACTGGCATTCACAATCTGCGTCATTGTTCAGTTTGTTGCTCTGATAGGCCCAGCCATCCAGTGGAGATTTGCAGCCGGCTGGAGAAAGCAGTCCAAAGCGCAAAATAACTAAGTAAAGAGACGTATTAATTGCCTCCTGTGGATCAAGAAAGTTTCTTAATTCTTAGGCTGCTGATAGCCTTTACGACGAGACAAATAATGTTGTATAATATAATAGACAAAGTTACCCGCTACTGGGGTGCTGAGTGAGTTGTTAAAATGCATATAGAAGCATATTAGATTGTAATATTAATAGACATGGGGTTCCTAGGATCTTGAAGCGTTTTGAATTGAATTGTTGCTCTTTAGAAGTTCAAATATTGTGTATAGTAAGTGTATTACGATTACTTCCCCTTTTTATACTCTTCATTCCTCTTTATCCGTTAAAACTCATTATTCGTCAATTAATCATTGTTCCCTGTAGCTACTCCCCAAAAGTATGTTGCCCAGGCTCCCAATAACAGGATTATCATAGCGACGAAGCAAGACAAGCTAAAAATCCTGTGTCGCTCTCGATTTTCGCCTTGTTCAAAGTCTTCTTTGAGAGCGTTGATCTTTTCGCCTCTGATGATTCTTTGCTTGCGCGTCCATTGTAACCTGTCCATGGTGGGACTAACGAAGCTGATTCCGACCATTATCATGCCCACTACAACAGAGCCTGCGGCAAGCACGACATAGAGGATAATGACTCTATTGTAACTGTCATTATCATGATCTTGGATGACACCCGCAACGATACCGATGATAATTGTCATGCTGTTGTTGATGGCAATCTTGATGGCGTAGCCGGATCCAAACACTTCCTGGTACCACATGCTTGTTCGGATGCTGTCGATAATGACTGTTGGACCAAGAGACGCTGCAAAGGCGTAGATGCCGAAGCTGGCTGCGGTTCCTCCCACTGAAGGCCCAAAAGCGGCAAGACACATGGAAAGGAGCATACCGAGACCGCAAACCAACATGATGGTGTTGCGCTGACCGAGGATATCAATGAAGACGCCCAAGATTGGTACCAGGAAGAATCCGAGATACTGTGACATGGCTGAATACCAGCCTGCAGTAACTGCTGAAATATTGAATCGTTTCTGAGCAAGTTCGGTGGCGTTGGAAGAGAAGACACTTGCGACTGAGGTTTGGAAGAGCGAGAACAACGCCACAAGCCAAAATGGCCAAGGCAGTCTCAGCATTTTAGTGAATTCGAACTTTTTGTTCTTCTCAGTCAGTCTTTCACCGGTTGCCGGATCATTCGTGCCGGCATAGCGTCGCTCGCAGTAATTTGTGAAAACGTAGAATACAGCAGTTACCGCATTAGTGAAGAGGTTGATGAACACGGCGCACCAATACACCCAGCTGAAGTTTCCTGTTCTCTTTGCGATGACATTGGCGGATGCCTGGCCAACGAAGCTGCCGATCTTGCCAAGGCCCAGCTCGAAACCGAGCGTAGAAGCAAATCCATTGGAGGGGGCGAACCAGGACGAGAAAACTTTGTACTGGGCGCACTGCGTAGCGACGTCTCCCAGGGCTTGAATGACGCTGCCGACTATCATGAATTTGAAGCTGCGCACTTGAGTGGCTGCTGCGATGAGAATGGCCCCGATGCTGTACACGGCGTTGCCCCAGAGCATTGCTCCTAAAGATTGAAGAGTTAGATGAAGCCGAGTATGTGACTAGAGATGAACAAACTCATGTTACTTACTTGCGCCACCAATTCGATCCGTGACGACGCCACTGACAAGAATAAGAGCTGTCTTGATGAAGTTTTCGCTTGCATCCAGTGTCGCATATTGGGCGTTATTGATGTGTAATTGCTACGGGCGTGTTAGTATAAAATCACCAAATAAACGTGATTGAGACCAACCTTTTTCAACGTGCTTTTCATAGCTCCCGTCACTCCGCTGCTCCAGTGAGAGCCAAATCCAACCAGACTGACGAGCACGACGGAGAGAATCTTCATGCTCCATGGGATGTTGGTGCTACGCTGCCGCTCTGATATGGTGTCCGACTCATCGCCAACCGACACATCGGCGACAGTGGGATTCTTTTCTTTATCATCCATGATGTGCAGTATTGATTCATCCACAAAAGAGAGGTTGGCGATATTGGCTGGAGGCAGTAAAGCAATCAGACGCCTCAGCAGAATCGCGAGCGATGATCGGGGACTTTAAGCAAATGCATACAAAGCGCAAAGCGGGAATCTTATCTGATTGATAAATTTGGTGCAGATTGATAATAAATCACCACCAACTGCGGTGGATCGGGTGCCACATGGCCACCAGTTTTTTGCTCACTTGCTCCATGCATTAGAGCGCATTCGGGCCCTTCGCCGGTCGTCTCAGTATAGCCTTGGCGTTAGCGGACAAGCTTGATGGAGCCAAACGTGGAAGAAAGCCGAGAGGTGGCTCTTTGCCGACAAATGCCAAGATCGGTCAACAAGGGATATGCATGACAAGCGCTGACTAGAAACAGAAAATTTGCATGCCGTGGAAAACTGCCTCTGGGTGCTGTTGATTTGCCGGGTCCCTTATATGTGAGAGGACTAGGTCTGAGCTGGGTGCATGTAACAGTTCTCAGCTGTGTGAGCTGACGTCTATTGTTATGTCTTGAATACGACTTTTCTTGTATAGGCAGTTCATTTATTTCGCAGGCTCTCTTATATTAGCCAACACCACATTCCTTCGATCACGGACAGCCGCATTGTACGAACACGATACTAGGAGAACTAAGATCAGAGCTGTCTCCTCTAATTAGTAGCAGCTGACTCGGGAAAAACCAGCTTCGAGGGAATTCACAAAGGCTCGATACCACTCCATCCAGTGACATGCTATAGTGGTTCAATTCGTCGTCTACTGGTCAAATGCCCCATTATCGAGCTGCTTTTTGAAGTGGATTCTACTTCGTTATCCGTCGGATAGACTCACTGATCCGAGCAACTACAGACCCCGCCTGTTAGCGATCTGGGATCTTAACTGCTCTATGCGTTTTCAGATCCTACATAAAGCCCAATACTAACATGTCAAAATTATCCAGTGATCGCCGGCTGGAGTCAGCATACCTGTTATGCGTTTACCTCAAGCCCGTCACAACGACGGAAATCTCCGGCAGTAAAAGCCAGTCCGGTATAAAAGTATTGTGGGCCTTGCGGCAGCCCAATCAGTGTGTATGCGATGATTCGTGGGAAAAAAGACCATCTCAGAATCAATTCGGTTGCGAGTCGAATTTCTAGAAAGTTACTTCGGAAATCAAGCTGTAGCTGCAAATTATAGGTTATAGGGAGCCTAAATTCAGCATCACCTGTGTTGCTGGCACTAGTGCAGAATAAGGTGCAGATTTCGCACAAAGGTACTCGTATACCGCTCCGCGACATTGCTCTTCTAATTGTTACATGGTGAAAATGGCATAAATTATTCAAATACCATAAACTGCTAAAAGTATTCCCTGCAGCTTAGATACAGAGAGAAGCTGAAGAGATGAGATCTGCGAGATTGTTCCAAGGATCTGCTAATGCAGGCCAGAGCTATCAATCGCCCCGCCATCAGTGCGATAATCGATAAGATAAGCGCTACAGCGGCCAAAAAAAAATTTCCCTAGCAAAGCAATTGAAGAAGCTTCATTCATTCCACAGAGCCTTGGTTGGAAGGCCGGTTTGCGACAAAATGTCCGCCTCAATTGCGTCGCCCGAGCCGGCAATTCCAAAGTCAGAAAAGAAACACAAGAAAGACAAATCATCCAAGGCAGAAAAGAAGCGCGACAGAGACGAAGCAGTTACCGACAGCACCCCCCGCAAGCACAAGAAATCGAAGAGCGCATCTGTCGAAGAAAACGGAGATGACGAGCCCGAGGTTTCGCAATTAGCAATTAGTGATGATGAGTTGACGCATAAGAAAAAGAAGAAGGAGCATAAGAAAAAGCACAAGGAGGAGGGAAATGATGCCGAGGATGCCAGCGGAGAGAAGAAGAAGAAGAAGAAGTCCAAAAAGCATGCCGACGAGGAAGACGAGGAAACCGAGAAGCCCTCAGCTGCCGATGCCGATGCCGATATCGATGCTAAGGTCATGGATGTCGATCAAGCCTCTGAGCCACAGACATCTGAAATCTACCAACCTCCCGACATCCCCGCCAATCCTCAGTTCCCATTCTACAGCCAGAATGTGTCTCTCTACGAACCCATATACCCCACCGGCTGGTCACAGCCAGTAACGAGCAGCGAATACCAGCACCTACAGCACCTCAAGAACAAATACGTTCCGTCTCTGCGTGGCGTCTTGATTAATTATAAGAATGTCGCACTCGGCGAGAACCCAGGGCGCACAGGTGCCGCAACTTCAGACGACGACTCGGCCATTTTGAAATCTGTCAACGAGTTCGCCGTCGGCTTTGGCTGGATTACTGCCGAGGTCGAGCTATTTGTTCCTAGCCGCGGTGCATGGATGGAAGGCAGCATCAATCTGCAGACCGAAGGCCACATTGGCGTCGTTTGCTTTGGCCAGTTCAACGCATCGATTGAAGCTCGACGTCTGCCATCTGCCTGGAAATGGGTCTCAAACGAGGATCCCGAGGCTTTCGGCATGGAAGAGACGGCATCAGTGATTACCGCCGACGACCATGGAGTGGTGCGCCAGATTCACAGCACGGGTTTCTGGGTCGATGGAAGCGGAAACAAAGTTAAGGGCAAGATTCGCTTCCGTATTCGAAACTTCGATGTCGGTGTTAGCGGCGAGACGAGCTACCTCAGTTTGGAGGGTACCATGTTGGACAAGGAGGCGGAGAAGGCACTTGTACGAGAGGAAGCAGCCACGGCTGCCATGAGAAAAGGAAACAAGGGCCGCAACGCCCACCGAAGAAGAGCACCGGAGTTTGCCATGACACGGTTCATGGATGAGGCGGAACGACCAGCCGAGGAACCAGTAGCGGCTTCGGAGCAACTTGTGAGATTTACAGACTGAGACATTGTTGGTTGTTGAGGAGGTAAACTAGGTCACGGGGGCATGTTTTTGGAGTTTGTATGATACCCTCCTTTGAGGGGCTTGTCACAATATTATTGAGCGATCATGATTTGAGAATTAATAGGAAGAAAGAATTATTCCATTATTAAGAGTCGAACATGCTAATCATGTTCAAGAGATGAATAATCCATGTCCGTTCCTAAAGTCGTTTTATGCGGATGCCTTAACCATGGGTTCCCATGGCCGTTCCAGGTTCCAAAGATATAGCTCTTCGACGGGCTCACTTGTGGTGTTCTTCACAAAAATATGCTGGAATGCGGACATTTCTGAAGGTAGCAACGATGAGGAATCAACCCAGTATATGGCATCCTCCCAACTAGGCTGCTCACAAAATTGGTCGACTTGTTCTCTGAAAGTATCCCAGTCTTCAAAGCGATCATTCACGACGACTTGGAATCGAACTCCTTGGATGTCCACAATAGTGCGCTGCACCATACTGGGAAACTCTCCAGAGCACCCGCTGCTCAGAAGCCACGAATAGTCCGTTTTGTCGCCATTGCTTTCCCAGTCGTGCCATACTTGTGTTCCTTTTGCTGAGAAATCGCTGAGCACGAGTCTTGATTGCGCATCAAAGCTTATTGCGCAGTGCTGTTTCGATATTCCCTCCATTTGTGGGAGGATGATGTCGCAGGTTCTCGGGTCTGTGCCGAGGATGAAGCTGCCTGGTCGTTTAGGCGGCTGTGAGAAGGTGATTTGGATAGCTCTTTCCGAGCTGTGGTTTGTGAGGTTGGAGAGGCGAGATGAGAGATATGGGTTTGAAGTTGTGGAGGCGATGCGAGAGGCGTTCTCGGGTAGGTGAGTAGATTTGTCGGCCAAGGAATGATGGGCCGTTGGAACGAGCCAAGCGATGATGTCGTTAGATTGAGATGCCATAGTTGAGAATGGTTGAGTGTAGGCAATATTAAGTATGTGTATGATGTTGAGTACAGTATTTCGCTAAAATGAAAGAATGGCGCAGGGATATTACAATATGGTGAAGCAAATGAGTAGCTGAAAGAGCGAATTGGATATAGACGTGTGCAGATTAAAATGAGAGAAGCAAGTGAACAAAGGCTGCGAGCAAGGTCAAAAATAGTCAAAAAGAGAGTTATACAGAAATGATATTGATAGACGAGGGAGGAAATACATGCCAAAATTAAATTCTCTCTACCTGATTATATACTTGAACCTACGATGCATCTCGGCCCAACCTTTCTCTACCGTTCAGGCAAACGCGTTCGCTGCAGAGACAGCGAAGCCATCTACTGGCCAGCATCAGGCGTGGCCGCGTCGCGAAAGCACGAAACATACATGAACTACAAGCAGATGACGCATACTCGAATGCCTCAGATCCCAGTTGAGTGGTGGCCATTTACTGTTGCCGTGAATTAAGCGAGTCTTTGGGCAGCAATAAGATTCACGGCGCAGTAGCGGGCGGCTGGGAGCCAATCATGTGCTGTAAGACGGCCTAATTTGGTGCGCGGACGCGGGATGCGCGTTTGGGAGTTTTTGTCGCGGAGCGCGATTGGGTTTGAGGGAGAGACTGTGGTAAGGCTGGGAGAATTACTCATGGCTGGGCAGTGGCATGTTTGTCGAGTTGGCATCCATGGGTTGGACTGATTGGATGGGGCGCCGTATATCGAAGAGCTTCTAGAAATGAGTCAATGGTGATAATAAAAGTTTAGTTAGATAGTGTCTGAGGAATTGCAAAAGCGTCGTCACAAGAATTGCAAATGGAATGAAAGTACAAACACGAACAACAGGTTGATTTACTGCTGCTGAAGATTATGAGCTTCATTATCATCCCACAGTAAAATGGTCGGTACTTGGTACTTGTCGCTCAGCCCAAGTTGGCGCCTCATTTCCAAGGCCGAAACCAGCCACGGCTAGCGGCCGGCCTTCACCCGAACAGGACCTTGCGGCATCTGGATAACCTCATCCCACGATATCGTCAACGGCCAATTGAACCGCAAGCATGGCTTCCGACGCGGCTACAGATGTGCGGCGTAAGTGCAGGCGCTCTCGTTTCACACCCAAGATCCTCCCGAGGCGATCCATGGCCGCTGACTTTTACCGCAGAGGCGACCCGCGAGGAGATGAGCGATGCCAAACTCCCACTCGCCTACAGAGACAGCTGCGCCCACCTTCTGATCCCCCTCAACAAGTGCCGACGAGAGACGTGGTATGCTCCGTGGAAGTGCACGGTACGTTTTATCCAGCTGGAAGCTACGGGAGACAAATGGGGGGAGAGCAAGGAGCTCTGGGAGTAAACGAACAAATCGCTAATTTATCCCTGCCGGGGGCACCAGGACGAGCGACACAGCTACGAAAAGTGCCAGTACGTCGAGTTCAAGAAGCGAGTCGCCAAGATGAACGAGCTGCGGGAGTCAAAAGCTGGTGCGCGAAGCAACTAGGAGGGTGCTGGGACGAGGAAACAAAGTGTACATATCCATGCATGAGAAATGGGAATAGAAGAATTATCAAAAGACAAGGTCTCGAACGGCACGCAAAGAATGCTTTGGTGATTGATGAGAGCTAGAGTATGAGGTTCATGTGTTTACGCGAACGA
This sequence comes from Trichoderma sp. CBMAI-0020, assembly GCA_030708095.1. NCBI lineage: Eukaryota > Fungi > Ascomycota > Sordariomycetes > Hypocreales > Hypocreaceae > Trichoderma > Trichoderma sp. CBMAI-0020. The sequence continues at coordinate 5,193,416 of JAJNCI010000001.1, forward strand.
ATATTGATGACGTTCTTGAACTATACGCTATGGAAGAGTATGGAGCGGACTGTTTTCTCGACGACAATAAGGTGCGATATTGGATTCATCGACCAAAACTATTCAGGTTTCCGGTACTAATTCGCTCTTCCCATCCAAGCCTGCCCACTTTGGCTTGCCATCCGGCAAATCGACTACCCTCTGAGGGTAGAAGATGTGGCATCTATATGCAAAGTCAGATATACAATCCTCAACGCCGGTATCTGAAGCTACATACTGGACCTCAAAATTCTTCTTCTGGAGTTCACTCTGGAATTTTAGAAGCGTCGGAAATAGCAATACCATCTTTCGTCCCTCGTCCATGATGAGTGTTCCGCAGTGGGAGCAGCTCACTTTGCAGGGTAGCTCATGTTTTAGCGACTTGGAGCCGGAGTTGTAAAAGCGCAGGTTTTCGATATCGTTTTCGAACGCCATATCTGACTTTTGGAATATCGCTGCCCATTGAAAAGGGGCTCCTGGTCATCGTATGAGTTGGCAACATTTTGTATGCAATACAACGGGCTACTAGTGAAGGGGAAAAAAGAGAGAGAGAAAAGGGTAATATACCATGAATCACTTTACAGTCACCACAATGACAGTACTTGGAAGCAAGAGGGCTATCTTTACTCAACCAATATCTTACTTGACCGCAGTGGCAGGCGCCTTGCAACACCTTGCTAAAGGCTTCGTCGGGTTTTTGATATGGTGGCTTAGTTTTCCAGGCTTCATCAGACATAATATATAGAAGACAACAAATTGAATCAGATGTGTTTGAAGTAATATGATCCAAAACGCAGAAAGATATAGTTATTACTTCTAGATACGTATATTAATGCGAAGCGACTTATAAGCCTATCAATTGTAGCAATTAATGACGTAAGAGAGGTGACAATGTGGTGATGTAACTGTGCAACAAATGGTACGTAGTCTGTCTATTGCTAGGTGAACAATGAGATCTTGTAAAAATTTTGCATTAATGGAGGAACGTGTAGATATCACTAGAGAAAGCGCAACATGGTCTTTAAGCAATAAACATGAGAAAAGCATCGAATTTTCAAGGGGCACTCTTCTCCTTTAAGACCGCTTACACTTAAACCATTTCAAGTTCGACTTGTAAATGCCAACTAGCGGGAGTCCTTGAACGGAGTTAACACGGATTTAAGAGTTCATGCTAATCTTCATCTTTAACTCCTTAATCTCTGCGGATTACGGCAAGGATAACAGTCCGTAGACTATGCACTGATAGAGTTGTTGAAAGTTAACCGATTCAGTCGAGTTTGCTTCAGCCTTCATCCTGTGGACTCAGCTGCGCTAAAAGCGGGGTGAAGAAAAGAATCAAAATCACCCCGCCCTTACAAGAAGACATGTTCGTGATTGGCTAGTACTCTTTGGTTGGTACTTGAAAGTTCACTTTGCTGCACGTCTCCGACAAATCATCTTACAGCAGAGTGCCAAAGCAACTTGACGAAGGCTTCGAGAAACTCTGTAAACACTATCAAAATTCCTCAAGATATCCCGTTATCGACTTGTCAATTGTCTCTAGCGGCTATGTCGAGCCCCTCTCGGACATTAATCGCCAGCTCCGCTCACCTTGATTTTGCCGGATCGGCACCGACGCCGCCCAAATCATCGGCAAGAATCAATGCTTTCAGAATGGAGCCCTTGAACCGCCAATCCGAGCTCCCGATTCTCGTAGAAGATCTTATTTTGTGACCATGAAGCAGCACTACTCGTTTCCAAGTTGAAATTTGTTCGCGTAAGCCCCACATGAGGAAAAAGAGGCCCAGATGAGTATATATAGGTGATCAAGATGAAGTCTTCCAACATCTCATCAAGCTTCAGAGCCTTTCACAACTATACCATCATATCTATTCTTCATACCTTGACTCAAATCAGACACCATGGCTAGCGAGGCGTGCTGCAAATTAGCGCCTGTTTCGGCTGACTACGACCCAAAGGGGAAATACGAGGTCATTGCCGGCGTCAACACCTGTAAGAGGAGCTTCCTATGACGAGACTCCAGAGACATACTCAACAGCCTTCCTGATACATCAAATCACAGACATTGTCGGACCTGAGGATGCTAAAAAGGGTATCGTTGATGTTTACGACATCTTCGGCATCTGGCCTCAGACCATCCAAGGCGCTGACCGTCTGTCCGCCCAGAGCGGTGCTCTGGTTCTGGTTCCCGACTTTTTCGATGGCAGCGGTTTGGACATGAATGTCATCCCCAATGACACAGAGGAAAAGACCAAAAAGGTGCATGAGTTTGTCGCCACCAAGGCCAACCCCGAGACCAACGTAGCCAAGATTTTGGCTATCCGTAAGGAGCTTTCTGAGAAGTACCCTGCCATTGAGGGCCATTGGGGGCTCTTCGGCCTGTGCTGGGGTGGCAAGTTGACCGTTCTGGCTTGCGGAGCGGGCAACGAGGGCGTTGGCCGACGATTCGAAGCCAGCGGAACCGCTCATCCTGGGTGAGTCTTATCATCTCTTGCAAGAATGTTGCGTTTCTCTTCTCTGCTAACAAAGGTCAACTCGAATAGTATGCTTGATGAGGCTGATGCCAAGGCCCAGACGGTTCCTCACATCCTGCTTGCCTCCAAGGATGAGCCCGCCGACAAGGTTGCTCTGTACAAGGAAATCATGGGCGACAAGGCCGAGGTCACCACCTACGAGACTATGCACCACGGCTGGATGGGCGCCCGATCTGACCTGAAGAACGAGGAGAACGTCAAGGAGTATGAGCGCGGCTACAAGCAGGCCGCCGATTTCTTTGCCAAGCACCTGTAAGCGGATGGATTAGTCGATTTGAAGCAAGAATCGCGATGATGAAGAATCTTATACCCAGAGCAATCTTGAATGATGATGTGGACTTCTTGTATATGTCTTTGATCTCGTGACGTTTGAAGCAAGAATTAGTCGTATTGAGGGAATTGGAATATACTGAGAGTTGAGCGGTCAATCGGCGAAACTTACCAACTTTACTTCTTTGCTAGCAGTAAAAGCGAGCGTGATTTTCTCGCTCACTTCAACATTACCAATATTACTCCTCTATGATGTCAACGATAATTATTCCACGAGTGAGAATTCTTTCTATAGAATCATGTCTGCGTATGGTTTACTGGCTGATTCATGTTGTAAGCTGCAAGCCAAGAACCAGCCTCCTGAGACTTACAGAGGTAATACTATCGGTAAACTAAGTAAAGGCGTGCACAGTTACGTAACACTATCCGAACGATTAATATTCATCATTGGAAATAGTAAAAACATACATTCAGAAGAAGTATGTTTTTCAACCTCCCAACACGCTATATACAGAACGGGCGCTTGGCATAGTCTTGGTTGGTAGGCCAGGCAAAAAATTCGATCCCAGGGGTGGAGGTGTAAGCGCAAAAGGAAAATTATTTTATATGGAATAGGCCTATTCTTGCTTATTTTACAAAGATTCAGCACCAACAGAGTAACTCGGAAATAGCTACGGTAAAGAGGCACTGTCGTCACTTTAACAAACATAATTAACAACAGATACTACATGTACTCAGTTGCAAAAGTTTAATAATACTGTAAAACTTGTATACATGTATCATTTCCTCTCATGCACTCAGATTTCCCTGTCGGTGTGTAGTAGGATTGACGCGACTCTGAATGGTATACGAGGCGGTATATTGTAATTTCTCTGTCATCAACATTGACGCAAATGTTAAAGAGCGACCTTCCGTTTTGATTGTCAACTATTTCTGCGAATATTACCCCTTACGCTGTCCATGTAATAGCCCCGGTAAGAGTGACATGCATTCTAGTTTCGAGAACTGGGTATTATTTTCGAGCTTATGGATGCAGAAGTGTGTCGAATGACGACATACTGGCTTAACTATGGGGTATCGCTATTACTATATCAGTCGCTGAGATAACCCATGTCGTTTTTTTTGCTTCTGCTTTTGAAAAATGGTACATGCTTTAGTTAGGACTGGACACTCAGCCCAACCTTGGGCTTATGCTTCATGTACCCTACCTGCATAGAAGTATTATGCGAACCACTCAGAATGTGGTTATATTTGGGCTAAATTAAGATGACTATATTCATTCGCCGCATACCTCTTGAATGTATAATTTGCCTGAATCTTTTGTATAAGACATATATTCGCTTATTATAATCTTTGTGCGTGTACAGGATACACCTATTATAAGCATCATACTCGACGAAAGAAGAAAAGGTAAGGCTGGATTGGGATAAGGAGAACTACTAGGATAAATATTGGGATATTTTTCTTGTTCTGATACTTGCCTCCACTAAATATGGAATTATAATGATGTTTCCCTTTTGAAAAGCAATTCTTGTTGCGCATATGGCAAATTAGTGTATAATTGTAAGCCGACTTAATTTTGTTCTACTCTCTGTGTTTCTAGTTTAAACCTTGAGTTAATGGTTTGTGTCTATTTATAATTAATGATGGCAAATGTACCAACCTGGAAATTTCTCCATACACGAGCTGTTATGAGCTTCATTACCCCCCTCTTCTATATGAAGCATAGAACGTTGATTCTGGTAAGACTATGACCTGAATTAGATGGTTGTACCCAGCTGATTACTTAATTTAATCTATTATACATGTACTCGCATTGCATTGTCATATGCTAATTACTTACTTAGTCTAGTATATGCACACTCGTCGCGCATTGTCACCATAGCATACTACCTTTCACAGTTTTGGAGAGATCGACAGGCTTGGCACAGGCTGCTGTGATTACTGTAGTGAGTGAGTGGAACAAAATACACTGTGGTAATACTACTACCTACTAGAGCAAGACAAGGATGAAGGGAGCACTGCCAATAATATTCAGATTTGGTGGCAGTGTTTTCTTTCCGCCAATTATAAGGATACAGGAACTCGATGCTAAGCCACGTATGCTTGTATGCATTGATGGATGCCTCCGGAGTCTATTGCTTTCATATACTTGTCTAACAATCTGAACTGAGTTCTGTCCGTTCTATGTCCCAGCTACCCTGGCGGCTGAGCCTGAGGTTCCGTCATGGTGCGTCAAGGTTCTTGGCTGAACCGACGGCCCGTCTGACTACCTTCCTTCTTGAGACGCCCTTATTGTGAGGTGACAAGGATCGGCGCCTAAGTCATTCAGAAGCATTGTAAATTCCAATTACGGGCGAATAACGAACCTGCCTCTTCGATGTGAAGTGTGGAAGCCTTGGTTGTCAGAAGGCTTCTAAAAGCTGGGAGGGTGGGTGGAGAGTTTTCGCCAAGCGTAATTCAGTCTTGGCTTTGATGAAAGTGAATACAAAAGGTCTCTGCCCTCATCGTGACAAGCAGAATGAAGAAAGCATCGACACCACCAACTCTTCATCTGTTCAGAATCCACCCCCTCTATGATATTGAATATACATTATATCAAAATGAAATTCTCAGTTACTCAATGCCTTACTGTTCTGGGCCTCGCCACCTCTGCCGTGGCTGACTTTCACATTCTGACTGGCCCATGCTCTATTGCCCCTGGATGGGGCGGCTCCCTCTCAGACGCCACAATGGCATGCCCATCCAACTACTACAACTGCAGCTGCTTGTTAGATAGGGACCGTGCCGGCCATGTCATCAATGGAGAGACCCCAACAGTTGGCATCACTACCACGGGGTCCAACTACTCTAAGCTTGATGGCATGTGCGGGGTGGGCAACATGGACTTTTATCTTCAGGATGATGGCACTTGGCTTTTTTATATTTCTAGAGGAGATGGCTCTGTACAGGGCACATGCTATAATGGAGACAACAGCATCAAGGACTGCAATAGCTTCAGCGCGGCTTGCAGTTTCAGCAACATTTTAGTTTGCTATTCGTACATTTGCAACTAATGGATGACTGGAATTTTAGAAAATCTATGTATATAAAGACGCTTTCAAGTCTGGAGATGAATGCTTGCCTGTGAGCGTTCATGGTGCCACTAGGTCAGTGAATGGAATGGCCGAGATGTTGAATATTGCTATTTAAATTACGATTGTGCATACGCAATTAAACCTGCTTCCCTATTCTTTCATAATTTGATACAGCTATAAAGATAAATATACAAAGTGGCTGTTTTAAAGATTAGGTGGTAAAGAGCTAGTATAACTTGATGAGAAACTGGTGTTACTTGATCATTAGAAAGCATCTAATCTAACCATGAAATGGCGTCGGTGACACTGTAGTTTTACAATATAAATTTATGCATCTAAAAGTGATGCTCAATAGAGCAGTATATCAAGTAATTGGAATATCACGCTCTAGCTTTAATTGATGACAGTTGGTCTTCTTTCTCGCACAATACGCTGACAGTTATCACTCTATCCCTAATTGGTAAATTAATCGGGTGTCAAATGGAATTTTATTCTGTATTCAAATAATTAATTTTCTACTAGTTTTTGGGAGTTAACAGAAGATCGTACAGCAATACCAATGAAATACCCCAGGCTTGGTGGATCCTCTAGACACGTCGGAAATGGATATGTTGGACTCTAAACGATTTGATTCGTCGCAATATTATATTGGCAGATTATAGGCTGGTTACGTCTTGCAACTGTAAAAATTTAAGCCGCAAATATCTTCCCAGTTGAATTGATGTGTAGCAGAGCCTTGCGCGCTTAGCAGGCCTGATCCCCAGTGGCAGAGCCGCACATTTGTGTAGCCAGCCTATGAGATACTGGAACGTTTTCATGCAGCCCACTGTCCACTGATATCACACTACGTGGCCTGCATGACTATGTTTGAGAGAGGGGTAACAGCGGGGTTCTTTGATGGTAAGAAGTTTCTCTTATATTGTGAAGTAGTTAGCCCTTATACAGTTGAAGCTTTTAGAACTTCATGAACGACCTAGGCATCAGTAACTAAGGTTTCTGGCCGTAAATTTCTCGATTATTAATACCACCCAAAGCTGGCTTTTTTATTTTTATGAAACACAATGAATATTCAAGATCCAATACATTTCCGCGCAGTCAGCTATGCTGATATTTCTAAAGCCTGTGTCAACAACAAGAAAGGAAATGGCCATTCCAGTCCGTCTAACTGCGAGGTCTTCTTACCGTTGAATGAGATCGATTCATTGATTCAACCCCAAAAAGTGAGGTTGGCGTTGATGGGACTGGGAACGATTTCGGAAAGAGAGATGCCTGATTTAGTGGAGTATGTTATGAATCATGCAAAGAAGATCTTTCTCATACTTGTGATCACTCGGACCACCCATAACATTATAGATGTCAAAAAACGCAATTTCGAAGATCAACACCTTCCTGTGTATATCACTGGGCAACAGACCGATAGCCGGGCCATCGAATACTTGACCGATGCCCAAAGCCAAGTCCACAGCCAAGGCTTAGGCCACAGGCAGGGCTCGAATGTGCTTTTAGCAGATTTTACATGGCCCGACGCTGAAAAAGACGCCTTTTACGAAAAACAATGGATTTTCTTAGCCCCAATCTTTTCGACAATGGATTTTGCATACGCATTTGAAGACCATCGCCCACTTCCATTCTTGCCAGCGGCGATACCTGGAGGCGGTGTCGGACATTTCGGAAAGGTCCAGAGGCTCACATTACATTTCGCTCATTATAGAAACATATCTCCTGTGAGTTTTTCTTAGGTACACTTGTGGGGGACAATTTCACTGATCTTATCAATTTACAGGAGACCACCAATGGTTGCTCAGATGAGGGGTTTGACGTAGCTGTGAAGCGCCTGAATCAACACGACGAAGACACTGACGTGAATAAATTCTACGACAAAGAAACGTCTACACTACAAGTTATGAGAAGTTTGAAGAAAGATCATTTGATTAGAGCCATTGCATCATTTAAAAAAGGCCATGAAAAATATTTCTTGTTCCCATGGGCTAAAGGAGGGAATCTTCAAGACATGCTGGAAAAAGATGAAAGAGCACTCAGCAAAGATCTGATAAATTGGATTGTATGCCAAATTGTCGGTCTATCCGAAGGTATTGCGGCTTTACACGCTAAAAATATTCGACATGGAGACATCAAGCCATCCAACATTCTTCGTAATGGGCCTGGCCTCGGAACATCTTATAAATCAATCTTAATGATTGCGGATGCTGGACTTTCAAAGTATCACGAGGAATCCACCCGTTATCGAACTAAAGATACAACAACTAGGCACGGTAGTATTACATGTGAGCCCCCAGAAGTATCCCCAAAGAAGAAGTCAGGTCTTATTTCTCGGAGATATGATGTATGGTCACTAGGATGTGTCTTCTTGGAGCTCGTCATTTGGGCAGTCTATGGCACAGATGGTGTTAAATCGTTGCATCAAGAACTTAACAAAAATGGCATACCCCGATTTTGGGAAGAACGTAAGTTTCGTTCCGGTGAACAAATTCATTCTACCGTCAAAAAAAGATTTAAAGACTTGAAAAAGGATCTGAAGAATTTACCGGCATTTGCTCATCTTGTCGAATTCCTTGAGGCCAAGCTTTTGAAAGTATCAGTTGATGAAAGAGCATATTCGAACGTGGCATATGATGAGCTGAAAACTATTAAAAAAGACATTGATAACATTCCAGAGGATCGATTCAATACTGAACTTGCAAAAATAATAGCGAGAAGAGGAATGATGGAAACTCGTACATTTATTAACCACCCCGCCAATGATCTTTCGACACAGGTAAATCCGCATTTTTACCACGCTTTGGGATTTAATCGCTAACTGGAACTGTTAAGCATGAGAGTGAAAATGAATATCAGCCCCAATCTGAAACAGAAGGTGTCGAAATTGTGGATAACTCCATCTTTGCAGCCCCTGCGGAAGACTTGGAACCTGCAAAATATGACCTGGATGATTGGGATGTGCTTTCAGATAAGAATGACAAGGAAGCAATTTCGGAGACGAGAAACTTGGACAGAAGTTCGGAACAAATTGATGCAACTGAATTGGAAATTGAAAACATCAAGAGAGGCGAAACTAGTGACGATGGGGAAAATACTGTAGAGAGCTCTCAGTCTTCGACTTTCGATCATGATTCTTGGGGTAGGGGGACGCGGCCTTCTACCGTACCTACTTCATATCCAGGATTGAAGGAGAAATCATCACACCAAGTGTCCGCAATCCCTGAAGCAGGAGAGCTGGGAATCACAAGCCAAGAGGAGACCGGACCTGCTAATCTTGAGGACATGTATAGTCCAGATCCTTTGGCTCAAGACCAATCGGAGGAGCAGCAAGCTGATACAGGTGAGGACGATGCCAAAACTGGATACTCTGTTGAAACAATTCCAGACAATCCGAAACCAAGTTATCTGCAAGACTTTGCAGAGCAACTCACAGAGGATATGAAGCAATTTTCCGATGAATCTTCCTTAGGGAACATTGGGGCAGATTATCTCGATACTGTGCTGAGAGACTTCGCACGGAAGTTACACTGCGAGTCTGTGAACCCATTCCAATGGGAAACATCAGTTATTCTACATAAGAGATGAAAGTAAGTACAAACTTGTAATCCATCTGGAGAAGCTCTGCTGATCGTTGCCTAGAAACATCACTAAACTTCTGGTCTCTCATCCGCCGGACTATAGTTCTTTTGAAAGTGAAGAGGATGAAGATGTGATAAGTGAGAATGAGGACCATGATGAGGCCGAAAATCGAGTACCACACAGAAAATCCACAGCTGAGCTTACGCAGTGGAGGAATAACGTTGCAATATCGCCCTCGGAGGACAAAGCAGTGAACCCATCCACAGAGGATGACTATATTCAGAGTGGTATTGACCATGAGCATGGCTTAGAAGAGCCATTTCGTCGTCTGTCGCACAGTTTTGAGATTCCCTCCCAACTCCCACACTACAAGGAGTTCATCAGAGAGTCTGACGCGTACCATTGGCTTCTATCCAGTATCCGCCAGCATAACCTTCTTGCATTCGACAAATCAGATGCCATGCTTGAGATTACGACGAAAATTCGAAATCAGTTACGGGCACAAAAATCACTTCTCAAAATGAGCAGGCGAAAACCCTCATCCGTGGTGAAGATGACATTCACCTTTGACTGTAACTCGGCTCATTTTATGCATGACACAGACCTTTCTCTTCTACGTGAAGAGGCTCTGAATAGAACCGTTTGTTTAACAGGCTCGTGGACCGAGGCGCAAGCTGTGACAGTAAGGGACTACATGGATCAAACATGGCCACGATCTGGGCAAACCCTAATCACTCTAATGCAAACCCTTCTATCTATTCCCGAGGGTCAAGAATGTTCTTGTAAGAACTGAAAAGATAAGATTGTTGTATAGCCGCTAATGAATTTTTAGACCCAGCACACGAATTCAGTTCATCTAAGGAGAGCGTTGGGGCAGCACACTTACTATCTAAAGCGCCGCGAATTACCGCGTGTGTTCGATCTGTTCAATCTACATCCTTGTGCTATATCTCAGTGACTGGGTACCCAGACATTGTATGCGAGATTGGCGAACAAATCGGATGGTTAGCGTCAGTTTTGCAACCTTCTTCGGATCATCACGGTGCAGTGGCTTATACTCCCCGTGTTAAGAATATCCAGGTGGCCACCCAAGAGGAAGGCTCCATGTCCCATGCGCTAATAGTCGTCGGGATATGTGAATTATCTTTCAATATTGAAGCAGCAGCGACAACAGAATCAAGCCCTGGCTTCTGCTGGAGTAGACTATTGTGTGATCCTGTCCTGGTACGTGGCTATCCGATACTTCGGAGAATGCAACCAAACACGGGCCTCGAGATGTCTCTAGACAGCATGGCCGCCATTGTTGGCTCCCAGCAAGTAGTAAAGTGGGATGATCGCATAATTATCAAAGGCTTTAACATGCTCATGATTGCAACAATGGTAGCGGTCGACTTGGTCGCGTGGCATCTTCTCGTCAGTGAACAGCCGGAGCAGCGGATATCATATATTGACCCTCATATTGATACTGTGACTCGCGATTCTTTCAAAGACGTTTCTCTTAGAACTCTTGAGGGGAAACGTCATGTTATGGGATGGTGTTCTAAAGCTACTGACATGTGCGGTATGCAGATTCTTCCTGGCGCTCTGTCAATCTTGGTCGGGTTAATGATGCTAACTGTAGAATAGGGTATGCAACGGCATCTTTGAATATTGAGTCTTCCAGATTACCGAAGCCACCAGCGTCTACCGTGATTGACCGCTTATATATAGGAGTAAATTCCAACCTCAGTGCTGGCTTCAGCATGAGCTTCAACACGAAAGAGAAGCCATATCACCTGGATCGAGAGAAAGATTACCCTAGCCTTATTAAGCAGATCAGATCTCAGCCTATCTTATTCTACGATGTGAACGATGGCCGGGCTTGGCTCACTGACGGTGCTTCTGCATTGCTTCATCTTACTCGAGTATCCTTATATTTAGATGAAAATGATCCAGATGGGGTGTACGAGTGGGTTTTCGATACTACCAAATTTAAAGACAAGTGGGATGGACTTTCTGGACGCCAAGCAGCTGTGAAGACTTTAACGGACTGGGAAAATCTTAATTTGGATGTCTATGTGGAGAATAAGAAACGCAGCGTTGATGGCACATGGGAGACCACATATGCTGACCTCGGGACGCGGGTCAGGAAAATATTACATGCTATTGAAATACTTATCGATCAACGCATGCATAGTTCGCAGGATGGCATTCGCATTCCGCAGACAGCAGACTTTCGCCACAATATCATTGGGTTTGATATTCAAGATATCATCGGCCCAGTAAGTGCTCTGTGCACTCGCATCAAACACATGGAGTCACGGGATCATGGATGGGTTGACTTCATTCCTTCTATCGACGCCCCTGTTATTTTCGGCCGAGGCTTTGGTGATCTAATTAGGCCTGAAGACCCGCTGACGCTCTGTACTGAATGGAAAACTGTGCCCACTAACAAAGATTACATGGTTGCTTCTGTTTCCACGCTGCAAATGCTGTACCAACAGCGCCTCCTTCGAATGGAACAGGACCTGAGGCCGGGCGAGACGAGCAATGTTATCTGGGACTCGTTAACTAACCCATTTAAGCCTTGCGAGTGTTTGACGAAAAGCAACAGCAATACCGGACATGGAGATCGCCATACAGACTCTGTACAATTTCTCATTGCAAATGGGCCATGGATTTCACGGAAGCTGCGCTTCATGCGTCAAAGATCGAAGCCTGTAGACGTGATGACACTTGACGAGAAAGGAGCTGTGGTTTTCGGTCACATGCCAGGCTTAAGTCTCATGAGCGATGGAAACTTTACAAACAACCGACAAGATGAGAGCCTAGACGCATCCAGTGTCGAGCTGAGCAACCAAGAAATGCCGCAGCCTTCCTCGGCGAGTCCAGCCGTGAGCGAGACTGTCAGATCTGCGGGGTCAACAGGCATCACACCGCCGAGTATTGAGACATCTCAGAGTGTTGGAACGCGGGCAAATATCAATTCTAGACAGGATATTACCACAGAGGGCAACAAAAAGAGGAAAAACTGGAAGATGATTCAGAAAGTTTTTAGGACATTCATCGCCTAGGTAGGAAGTGGACCAACCGAATCTCGTCAAATCTATATTAAATTTTCAAAACTGTCTATTCTAAACATCTTTTATAGTATAAGCATTAAACTCTAGAGTTGTGCTCTGATATAGTACTCAAATATCAAGAAGAAAGGTTTAGTTTTAGCTTTGTGTTCTTCAATTCTGACAAGATAGCTACTCTTGGTGGAAGATTGACAATTTATACCTTTTATAGCAGTTTTTCACTAGATATTTTGTTTGGCTGCAGTAGTGCTTACTTGGAGAGGGCTTCCAGGCCTTACACGCGGTTTACACAACCCTGGAGATCTTTATTGTACGGGGAGCTACAGTCGTATGCTAGGGTTGCAGGTTCCCTGGTGGTACTATTCTATGCTCGGTTCTATACGGATATTAACCTGGAATTCGCCTTCCTTGTTTACCTTGGTGAATGGGAGCGGCTTACATCATGAAGTATGCACTCTAATGGCACCTGGGAATATCAAGGAGAGGTCCTGGGAAACTAAATGAAAAAAGTCATGCAATTCTGTCGCGTGTTGCTACGAGATTCTTCATCTCAACATTACTTTCATGACAGTTTACTCATAGATTGAAATGGCCGCAAAGATGTCAACTCCTGAACAGCATTGGTTTAAGATGGGGACCTTGTGTGTTCAATGCTCCTAGCTACCTATAGTATACTACAACATAGTCAATGCTGATAATTCACACAGAAAGTATGTTTCTTTCTGAGATTGAGGCACAGTTAAAAGTTGCTCGCTACGTCAAAGACACGACATGGGAGCCTAGGAACGAGTCCCTTGGCTTTGGTATTATTAGAAGGCTGCCAATCTTGGAGATTGATAATTACAAACTAGCTTAGGCATAATATAATCAGTTCCAACACCGATTTTTGCTCAAAATTATCACAATATACTGATCCTTCGTTACTTCGCCCGCCGAATTGGAGGATACGATGGTGAGACTAGCTACGACGAGTATCTAGTTGATACTGTCTCTGATATCTGTATCGATTGGCGTGCGACCTTAAGGGCACATCTTGTTAGCAAGACAACGGAATACAAGAATACGATGGCCCCTGATTACTACGGGATCTTGGATGATTACCACGCCAAAAATGCCGGACCATATGTATGTCGACTTTGCCGTGTTTTAGATGAGACATGACGATAATTTTGCTCCCATTAAAAGATCTATTGCTTAAGGTAGATAAAAAAAGAAGAAAAAAAAGAAAAGAAAGAAAGAAATTCAAGTACAAAGGAAAGCAACTCAATACAATGAAACTATTCCTGCTTTATGTTGGCTTTTGTGCTGTGTGCACACGCCTAATTACACTCCCCTGCTCAATATTGCCAAATCCGCTTTCTGAAGAAGAAATAAATCCGATTCTTCTGAGATATCGCACATTACTCTTGATCGCCGCCTGCGTATTTTTGTACTCGGTATATTCTATGCCTTTATACGTGAGAATGTTTCGCGGTATGCCGAGCTGGCGTAGAAATTGCTGCACTGTCCACAACGGATGTTTAGTGCCAACTTTTTCCATTGACTTTGTTGCACGATCTATCCATTCCGCCCAAGGTATCGGTTTGCACGGCGTTTCTAGTTCAGAATTGACAAGGTCCCAGAAAACAGGCACCGGCATGCCGCTTCCAGACATGGAAAATGGCGCGATTGTGCTATCGAAGATCTTAGTTATGATGCCTGAAGCGACTGAGTCTGCGTCTTGGATGTAGTTCCAGTGCGCTTCTGGTTCTTCGGGATATGCTCGGATTGACGCCGCTGTTGAAACAACACGCCATATGAAATCATCAGTATTTGCGATGCCATCTTTTACTGTGCCTATGACTCGCCCGGGTTTAACAATCGATACTCGGTTCTGATTGGTCGGAAGGCTATTGGTGATTTTCTTGATAACTCCTTCGCAGACAAATTTCGTTTGCATGTAGGCGGTGGCGTTCCTGACGAAGGCAGCAGAAATAGCCTGGTGATCGTCCGGGTTTGTGAAAGCTCCGCCTGAGACAAAGACAAATTTTGGTTGCATAGGCGATGTTGCGGCCACCATCAGTAAGTCGACTGTCGAGTTGACATTGGGGAGGCATAGTGTATCATAGCTGGCGTGCCAATTAACAGAAGCCCCATTGTGTATGATAGCATTGATACCAGTCTCTGACTCGGATAGCCCTGAGAGTCGCTTCCAGTGAGCTTGAGTGAGGCCTAGGCGAGCCTTTGAGAGATCGCCTGGCCAAACTTCCAGCTTATCGGCGTCTTCTTCACGCCACCAACCTGCGATTTTGGCTGTCTCTTGGATTCGCTTCATTCCATCGGGTGCCGATTTTGAACGAACATGGACAATGATAGATCGCACTGCCGAATTTCGGACCAATTGCTTCAGAATCTCAGTGCCAAGGAAACCAGTGGCCCCGGTGAGGAATATTGTTGACTGGTCGCGGAGTGTAGTGACGGGGTTTGCCTGTAAAGCGTGTGGGTGCGATACCCAAGTTGCCTCACAGATTGAATTTATCTTGGCCATTAAATCGAGACCTGAATCTGGATGACATGATGGTGAAGCTCCGCACTCTACCGCTGTCTCAATTAATTTTACCATATGGCTGACCGTCGTGTGATTGCTGCTAAAAGATTCTTCAATGGGGACACCGTATTCGTCATTTACTAGTTTCAGCATGGTAATTGCTTGGATCGAGTCGCCACCGAGCTGGTAGAAGTTGTCGTCTACGCCTATCGTGTTTGCAGGTATGTCAAGAATCATTGCCCAGTGCGCCCGGACCCAGTGCTCAAGAGTAGATGAGCAATCACGGAAAGGCGGATGTTGGCTGGCCAGGTACCTTCCGAGAGTTCCAGTAGAAAGCTTCATCGCCCTTCGTGTGAGTGCGGCCTTGTCAATCTTGCCGCATCCATCAAGTGGCATATACTCGATAGGGATGAAGTATTTGGGAAGCATATAATTTGGCAAGGCAGCAGTCAAATCTCTAAAGACTTGAGACAGATGCTCTTGCATTCCGCTATTCGACGATGCTAGTTGAACAACTGCAGATTGGCCAGTGATTTTATTCTCACTGAAGCTGATGAACGCCACTAGAGATTGTTCAATACCGCTCGTTATCACATCAACTGCTGCTTCTTTAATTTCAGGAGAGAGCACTTTGATCTGAGTTTCAACTTCGCAGGGTTCAACCCGTCGACCTCGAATATTGACATGCGCGCTTTTGCTACCAACATATTTGATGGCTCCGTCGGCATCATATCGAACCAGATCGCCGGTCTTGTAGAATTGATTCAATTCAGTGGCTTCAATTCCCGAAAACCACTCAAAATGATGAACAAATGACTCCGTAGTCTTTTTAGAGCTATCATTATAGCAATCGGCAAGTGCATGGCCTTGTAACACGAGTTCACCCACGCACCCAATAGGAGCAAGTTTATGATGGTTATCAGCATCCACAATCCAAAAGCGATGAGGAGTCTGTAACGAGAATTGATCGTAAATAGATGATTCAGCCGACTGAAGACTGGCCTTGTCTTGTTGGATCGCCTGCTGTATATCCCACGGACTTGTCATAGATACGGTTGATAGCGATTTCTCTCCAGCATTTAAGAGCTGTTCAAGAACGAAATTGAATTGCTCGAGGAGAGCTTTAGCTTGAAATCCGTGAAGCAAGTCGGAGTTATAAATCAACGTCAACTGCAAATCGCTCTTGAGCAACTGGCATTGCAAGACAAGCGGATAATTGAAGACATCACCGAGTAGTTCACGGTCTGTGATGCCTTCAATAGCAGCCGAAAGTAGGACAGCTGGTGAGGCCTCATTTTGAACTGAGAGAATTTGTTCTTCAGCAGATTGAATGAGAAGAAAGTTTGTAAACTTGCATGCATCCTTGGCAGAGGCGCTAATTCGTGAAATGTTTGCAAGCCCATATTGTTCATGGGCCACCATTTCAGAAGCTTGGATTTGCAAATCTTGAAGAAAGTCTGAAATGGTTCGCTGCTTGTCTATGCGGACTCTCATGGGAATTGATGACATAGTAGAACCGGTCATATCCTTAATGCCCTCTAACGGGGCTTGTCTACCGGAGACGGCTGTTCCAAAACATACATCATCGGTTCGCTCATACTGTGCCAGTATTATTGACCACGCAGCTCGGATAAGTGCTGTGGAGCAGCTCGGTAACTGTGGGAAGTGAATCGATTTACTCATCAAATTGGCAGCTTTTCTTGATGCTTGTGACTTGTGATATACCAGGCGCATGGGAAACGCGGTGCGTCTGGCACCAGACAGCTGTGTGGACCAGTATTTGCGGGCAGCATCTCGGTCAAGATCCTTAATGTATCGGATAAAAGTGGTATAGGGAATTAGAGATGGTGGTTTGCTTTGCGCATAGATAGCTTGCAGCGTCTTGATCATCATTGAGGAGGTCCACTCATCAAAGATGGCGTAATGAGCGTTTAACGCAAAGTATGTATCGCAGGCTTCAGAGATTATTGCAAAGCGACAGAGGCGCGAGCCATATGTCATCTCAGTACTCTTATGCGACAGAATGAATGAGCGGAGGTCAGTGTAAGTGTCAGACCAAGCAACGGAGTCTTTGACAACTGCCTGGATTGTAGTACCTCCTGAGAGAACAAATCGAGTGCGAAGGTTAGGTAAAAGAGTCATGGTTTGCTCCCAGGCTAGCTTGAAGCGACTTGTGTCGATTTCCGGGCCTAGACGATAAACATGCTTTGATATGTAAGATCCGGGCTGAGTGATGGTCAATGCCATCAAATTTTGTTGTAGTTCAGTGCAGGTGTACATATCCTCGATGTCCGCTGGGTCTGAGAGGTTACATTGAACTATGACTGCCTGCTGGACGTTGGGTCTATCATCTACAGGGATGAGACTAAACTGCGAGTTGTCTTCTTGCACCATAGAAGTAGGCTGGATGGCCTCTGCCATAGACGAAAGGTGGTGATCGCTGAAGATCGATGCCACTGAAAGATTCATGTCGAGGTTTCGAGCCAAAGAGACCAGATGGATTGCGCTAATTGAATCGCCGCCGAGCTGTAAAAAGCTGTCGTATTTTCCAATGGTTGTTGGATCATCTATATTAAGAACCTGGGCCCAAAGATCCCGCAGCTGCAGCTCTGTCGCTGTTGTCGGCGATTCCCTGTCGTGGACATTTGGGGTGAAGCGCAAACGATCTTTGACGGAGATACCGCGACCGTATTGGACGAAAGAGCGACGATTTACTTTACCAGATGTCATCTGCTCTGGTTTCCCTTTAAAGATAACATAGGATGACGGAATCATGTATCTGGGTAGAGATGTGGCTAATGACGAATTCAGATAGGAAATGAGGCTTTGTTCTTGCTCAGACACGTTTTGAAGAAGGCCGAAAGTCTGTGACAGAGTAGCCTCGCCTTCGGTATACCAAAGGAAGGCAAGAAGAACATCTTTGGAACTGTCACCGTCTGCTTTGGCAACATCAACAATTGCAGCCATGTTGAGAGGAAGGAATTCCTGAATCCGCGATTCGATCTCACCAAGCTCGAGGCGCTGACCATGTATCTTGATTTGTGTATCCATACGGCCCAGGTATTCAAATGTACCGTTAGCGATACGTCGAACGAGATCACCTGTGCGATACACTCGCTTCTGACCCCCAGGAAGCCAATCAATATCTTCCATCCAGTTGGCCGCGACGTCGTCGCTAACATTCAGATATCCTCGGGCAAGCATAGGGCCCTCAATGAGTAACTCCCCAACACATCCTACAGGCACAAGCTGCCTATAGTTGCTCGGTTCAACGACCCAAAAGGCGCTGGATAATGGTCTACCTAGATTTGTTGATCGTCCCGATTTACCGACAGTAGGATTCCATGCGCAGATGGACGCTTCAGCCGGTCCGTAAAGGCCATGTAGCTCGACATGATTGACCCAGCGGTCTGCGCACTTCTTGCTGATGGCTTCACCACCGAGGCAAAGGATCTTCAAGCTAGGCACTTCAGAAGGAGAGAGCAGGTCAGCTACTGTGGGCGTCAAAAATACCCAGTCAGCCTTTGTAGACCGTATAGCGCCTGCTAAGTCGTTTACTCGGGCATGGTCAGAAGGTATACAGAGACACGCGCCACGCATAAGCGAGACAAGGCAGTCGAGGATTCCGACGTCGAAAGTGTAGGCCGAAAACTGGAACACTCGTGTGCCAGGTCCAATACCAAGGTCAGCGCCGTATGCGTTGCTAGACGAGCAAATGTTATTGTGCTGAATAACCATGCCTTTTGGTTTACCTGTAGAGCCAGAGGTGAAAAGAACCACGCTAGAATTTTCAGGCTTTGCTGTTGACACTATTGCCTGGCTTGGATCAGGTAATTCGGAAAGTGCAGCCTCGTCAATGAGTAAGACTTCAACTCCAAGGCCATCGAGTGCATTGCTACACACTGGACTGGCTATGGCAAGGCTGGCATGAGTGTCGTCGATGATGCCTCCTAAACGACCGGCCGGAGACGTTGGGTCAAGAGGAACAAAGGCTCCGCCGGCCATAATAACGGCAACCATAGCAACCACGGCGAATACTGATTTATCGAAACATAAAAGCACTAAGACTTCAGGGCCAACTCCATGTTCTTGAAGGTTTTTTGCCAGACGCGAGGCCAAAATACCTATTTGGGAGTAAGAAAGCTCGCCATCCCAGGATGTGACGGCAATTTCATCTGGTCTTGAACGGATTTGTTCTTGAATGAGCCAGTGTACGCACGTCTCACTAGAAGGACTTAATCGAGCTGATTCGATTGCGTGTTGAATATCCCAAGGACTAAGAAGGGAGACTGAGCTAAGAGAACAGTTGGCAGACTCCATAGTGACAAGCTGTTGGATGACGTGATCCAAATGAGAAACCAAAGCCTGGACTTGAGCTTCGGGTAATACTGCAGAGTCATGGAATATGTTCAAACCATATTTATCCGGAAATTGGCTGGCGATGATTGCTAAAGGATAGTTGAAGTAGCCATCCATAGAATCTAATGTGAGGTTGTCTGTAGATTCGTCAAGAGTAAAGATAGCATCGCCTGTATCGTCTGTCGCGAGGGCTGCTGGCGGCTGTATAACCAGAAGACTTGAGAAGTCACAAACCTCTTTAGCGTATGTACTGACTTTGGATATGTTTTGGAGTCCATATTGCTCATAGGGAATCATATTCCCACTCAACTTTTGGACAGAGTGAAGGAATTCTGATATTGATGCTTGTTTATCTAGGCGCACACGGAGAGGGATTGTGGCAATCATAGGACCAGCCACCATATCCGCTCCTGAAATTGGCGCCTGGCGACCCGACACTGTTACTCCAAAAACGGCTTCATTGCTATCACAGTACCTCGCGAGGACAATAGACCATGCAGCTCGTAGGATTGTTGCGTGAGTGATTGAAGTTTTGGTAGAACTTGGAAAAGTTATCGTTGAGCGATAACATTGGCTTATAGCTTTGTGTGGGCCGGTAGGACGAGGTGGGAATGAAGCTCGCACTGCCCCTGAAAGCTCTGTCTCCCAGAAGGATGCAGCAGCGTCCTGATTGGCCTCCTGGACGTATTTTATGAAACACGAGAAAGGACGTATCTCTGGAATGTAATTGTCTGAATATGCCTGATAAAGAACTGAAAACATAACTTTCAATGTCCAGCCGTCGTAGATGGAGTGATGGGCAACCCAGATAAAGTAGTTTTTGCCTTTCTCAGAGACAATAGCGTACCGGCATAGAGGCGTCCCATATCCCATTTGTACGTTTCGTAGCGATCTAGTCATTGAGTCGAGAGTTTCATTCTTGGCGGATTGCCAGTGACTGTCATTGTCAAGGACAACCTGAGTTGTGACACCATCTAATAACACAATACGTGTTCGAAGGTTACTGCAAACTTCCACAACAGTATCCCAAGCATTTTTAAATTTGGAAACATCTGCCGATTTTGACAAATGATAGACATTTGTAGCAACATAAGAGCCAGGCTGCTTGACAGTGAGAGCTATAAGACCCTCTTGTAGTGGGGAACATGGGTAGGCGTCTTCAATCGTTTGTCCATCGTCAAGGCTGCACTCTTTGCGGACCTCATCTCCAAGAGCAAGGCTTGAGCGTGATTCAGATAACAATGTGAAAGGTTCTAGTGTAGATTCCGTGATGTCTGCACTGCCGCCTTGGATCAAGTTAGCTTTCAAAGCCACGGCTGATAACCTAGGGTCATCAAAGACGTCCTTGACAGTAAACACAATTCCATCTTCTTTGGCTGTTGAAACAAGGTATATGGCCATAATCGAATCACCTCCCAGCTGGAAGAAAGTATCATCCTTGCCAATTGAGTCCATTGGCACATTCAAGATTTCTGCCCAAATTGTCTGTAGTCGCTTCTCCATCTGAGTCTCTGGTTGGCGTTTTGTTCTATTTAATGATGAGTAGGAAGTTCGCTGATCCAAAGTTAGGGAAGATAATTGTTCATGTAGCAGCTTTCTATCCAATTTGGTAGAGATAGTAAAGGGCATATATTTGCAAGGAATGAATAACGTGGGAATCATATATTGGGGCAAGACAACACTGAGCTCTTCGACCAACGCCCCCAATTGATTTTGCAAGGCCTCGTCAGATGATAAAAAGAGCGCTTCTGATATGTTTGACCCGATGCTTGGTGACTTTGTTTCGTCATTGGTGCAGAAGTAGGCAACAAGTGTAGAGCTATCATTGTTCTTGAATACGTCAACAGTCACCTGGCGGGCACCGGCCAAAAGCTGCTGAATGTGAAATTCAACTTCGGTGGCTTCGATGCGAAGACCATGCAGTTTGATCTGTGTGTCCTTGCGAGCTGAAAACTCGATAGTTCCATCAAGATTGAAGTATCCAAGATCGCCCGATTTATAGCACCTATCCCAGTGTGTTTCATTTGCAAGGGGCAACCATCCAGGAGATTGTACAATGGCAGCATTGGTACGATCTGGATCAGCTAAGTACTCTCTCAATAGAGTAGGGCCTTGAATAAGGATTTCGCCAATCGTGCCAACAGGCGCAAGGCGAGTATGATCTTCGGGATCCACAATCCAACAACTTCCATTAATTGGCTTTCCAATCGTTGATGTAGAGTCATTGACTGATATACACTCATGTAGTGTATTGAAAACACAGGTTTCAGCAGGGCCCCAGCCAAGAACTAACCTGACCTTGCCAAACCAAGAGTCGAGTAAATCTCGGGGTACAGGCTCGCCGCCGGTTAGCACCAGTTCCAGACCAGGTACATCGGCCGGCTGCAATGTTCGGAAGAAAGAAGGCGTT
Organism: Trichoderma sp. CBMAI-0020; assembly: GCA_030708095.1. Taxonomy (NCBI): domain Eukaryota; kingdom Fungi; phylum Ascomycota; class Sordariomycetes; order Hypocreales; family Hypocreaceae; genus Trichoderma; species Trichoderma sp. CBMAI-0020. The sequence continues at coordinate 5,215,249 of JAJNCI010000001.1, forward strand.
AAGATTGCCCAGTTAATGCCTACATCGCGGATAAATTCCGTTAGTCTATTTAAGCGTGTCTCTTCAGAGGGCACGCAAACGCAAGCTCCAGACAGCAACGGTGCGATGATTTCGCCGACTGAAAGATCGAAAACATACGACGCAAACTGTAGCATCCTGATACTCGAATCCAGACCGAGGCGTTTGCTAATGGCCATCAGACTCGTGCACACAGCACCATGTTCCATCACTAGACCTTTGGGCAGGCCTGTGCTGCCCGAGGTGAAGAGGACGTAAGCAGCGTGTTGTGGTGAAGAAATTGAGTGATGAGGATTTTGTTGATTGTAATTGTTTCGTTTGAGATCGATATCCAAGGTGTCGCAGACTTCGATAACGTTGGGGGTGAGCGCACGACTATTTTCAGCGTTTTTCACCGACGCTAATGTAAGACAAGCTTTTGTTTGGCTGGCAACCTGTTTTTGGCGCTGAAGAGGATGTGAGGGATCAATTGGTACCCAAGCGGCACCGGCCTTGTTAATGGCCAAAATGGAGACAATGTACCAGACAGACTTTTCGAAACAGACGAGAACGAGATCATGAGGCTTTACGCCGTTTTCCATAAGATAGTGGGCTAGTCGGTTGGCTGTCTCATTCAGCTGGCCATACGTAAGCTCTTTATCCCATGCAAGTACAGCCTTATCGTTTGCGCGTATCTCAGCTTGGTGCGCAATAAGAGTATGGATGCAAGAATTGATAACTTCGGGCAATTCATCGTTGACCTCTTGTGAGAATTCAAGGTCCCAGTTACAAGATAGCGGCAAAGCGTCGACTTGAAGTTCTTGCTCCAACACTAGTTGCCTCATGATATGTTCAAGTTGACAAGACATTGCCTGTATTTTTTGCTTCGAGATGAGTTTCGAGTCATAGATGAAGGCGAGATTGGCATGCTCATCGTTAATATGACCTTGTACGACAAGAGGATAGTTAAAATAGTCTTGCAACACGTTATCTGCCTGAGGATCATCGTCAACTGGTAGCATAATCGCATTTCCGTCATCTGTTAGATGCTGGAGTGGCTGAATGACCAATAGTGCCGAGAATTTACAAGCCTCATCAGCTTCCGGGCTAAGCTTCGAAATTTCTTGCAGTCCCAGTTGTTCAAACGGAACCATCTCTGCAGCCTGGGTTTGTATGCATTGAAGATATTCTCCTACAGTTTGTTGTTTGTTTAACTGAACACGAACAGGGACCGTGGCGATCACAGGTCCGGGCATTTCTGAAAGTCCATGGACTGAAGCTTGTCGCCCCGAGGTGGTAGCCCCAAAACAAACATCATCCGTGTCACAATATCGTGCGAGAAGCAGAGCCCACGCAGCCCGTATTATCGTAGCTTTAGTAACCGATGTGGAAGTCGTATTAAGTGCTACCGGTCTTGTTAACGTTTGACTGGAGCTAGAACCGCTGTTTGAGGTGGAAAATGGCGGGAAAATGGCTCGATTGGCGCCCTGCAGTTGTGTTCTCCAGTAGTCGCTCGCTGCTTCACAGGCAACATTTGCAACATATTCCACAAATCGGTTATAGGGCATCAAGTTTGGAGGTGTGCGGCCTTCATAAAGCGAAGTCAATACATTCATCATAATTCGCATTGTCCAACCGTCAAAGATAGAATGGTGCAAAGCCCAAGCAAAGTAGGCCGTGCCATTGTCTTCGACGATAGCATAGCGGTTTAGTCGCGAACCGTAGCCCATGGTAAGCGAGTTCATTGACTGCGTGTAATCCTGCAGCCCCTGAGATGGTAGCTCCTCCCAAGCAATATCGTTCTCAATGACGACTTGGACCATTGCTCTTCCGGCAACAACGCATCTGGTGCGTAAGTTTGGACACATCCTCACCGTCTCTTCGAATGCACCGCGAAATCTAGCTAAATCAACATTGGGATTGAGACGATAGATGAATTTCGCAACATAAGAGCCGGGTAGCTTCTCTGCTAAGGCCATGAGGCCTTCCTGTAACTTTGTACATGGAAAAGAATCGTTGAAAACGATATTGTCATCAAAACTGTATTTTCGCCGCAACTCTTGACTGAATAGCGACTTTCTGCATGACTTGTCGATAAGACTGAATTGCGCAATGTTTGCTATCTCATCATTGTCCTGGATGTTGGTGGCCTTGGCAGCAAGAGCTAAGAGCCTAGGATCGTCAAAAACATCCGACACAGTAAGTTTGATGTTATTGTCATAGGCGGCATTAATGAGATGAATGGCAAGGATTGAGTCGCCGCCAATTTGCAGGAAGCTATCGTCTCGTCCAATGGACTCTAGAGGAATGTTCAATACCTTTGCCCAAAGCTTTTGGAGATGAGTCTCCATTTCTGTTCTTGGACTTTGCTTTTCTAACGTGGCAAGAGAATATTTCGCGAGAGCTTCATGATCAAGAGCAGAGGCCATGACTTTGAGCTTCTTCAGGTCAAGCTTTGTTGATGACTGAAAGGGAAGATACCGACAAGGAACAAAAGCAGTTGGGACCATGTAATGTGGTAGTATAGCCTTTAGCTGGCTTACGAGACCGTGAAACTGTCCCTGCATGCGAGAATCCAGAGGAAGGAATATATAATCCTCGTTGTTTGGATCTGATTGTCGGCATTCACCCAAACTGACAAAAGCTACTAGGGTAGTTCCGATCGAAGTCGTTATAGTGTCAACGGCAACATCGCAAGCGGCGTCTAGTTTATCACGAATGTGATGCTCAACCTCACCAAGTTCTATACGAAGGCCACGTATCTTAACCTGAGTACCGCGGCGGCCGCTGAAGACAATATTGCCATTCTCATTATAGAAGCAAAGGTCACCAGTTAAGTAAAATCGGTTCCAATGGTGAGGATCAGGCAAAGGCGCCCAGCTGGGTCGAGGAATCAACGAAGCCTCCGTCTGAGGGGCATTATTGAGATATTCACGTAGGAGTGTTGGACCCTGGACAACGAGTTCACCAACCGTGCCAATTGGTGCAAGACGTTCAGGCATTTCTGGGTCAACTACCCAGCAAAAGCCACCCACTGGACGGCCAATAATACTGGAAGATTCTTTTGCAGACGTCCATTCATGTAAAGCACTGATCACACAGGTTTCCGTGGGACCCCAAACATTAATTAGTCGTAAGCTCCCAAACCACGTGAGAAACACATCTTGAGGGATGGGTTCACCGCCAATCAAGAGAAGCTCAACACTGGGGACTTCTCTAGGTTGAAAGGTTCTAGCAAAGGATGGAGTGAGGAAAAGCCAATTAATGCGTTGCTCCCGGATAAAGTCCACAATGCCATTCATTCGCTGTTTTTCAGACGGCATGCAAACGCACGCACCAGAAATGAGCGGAGCAAAGATTTCCCCAATTGACATGTCAAAGACGAATGTCGCAAATTGCAATATGCGCACAGTTGGGGTTAGGTTAAGTCTCCTAGCAAGTGCATTCTGGCTTGTGCACAATGACACATGCTTAATGACCACGCCCTTTGGTACGCCTGTGCTGCCCGAGGTGTATATAACATAAGCCACATCTTGTGGGAGAACTGCCACTCGAGGCACATCCGACTCAAGAATGGAGTGAGCCAATACGCTGTCGAGCTCAGTTGAAACCTCGACTACATCTTGAACCAGCCTTGCACAAAGGGCAGCATGCTTTGGAGAGGCAAGTGCTAGTCGAGCCTGGGTTTGGTTGGAGATCTGCAGCAAACGCCCTTCAGGCTGTGAAGGCTCCAAGGGGACCCAAGTAGCGCCAGCCTTATTAACTGCGAGTATAGAGATGATATACCACGCGGATTTTTCAAAACAAACTAGTATCATCTCGCCAGGCTGAATTTTATGAGTGTGAATCAGATGTCTTGCAAGTCTATTGGCAGCAACGATTAACTGGTGGTATGTAAAACTACCGTCCCATGACGAGATCGCTTGTGCATTTGGCGCAATCTTGGTTTGCCTATCAATAAGCTCATGGATACACGAATCCATGATATCGGGCACATCGCTGTTGGATGCAACAGCAAGTTCAAGGTCATAAGAAGACGAGATCGAAATGGACTGAAGACTGAAAGTGCTATTAGATGTAAGTTGATGGATGACGTGGCCGAGGTGGTTGGATAACGATTGTACTTGTCGCTCAGTCAAGATATCAGAGTCGTACAATATTACTATTTTCAACTCGTCATTGTCGTAGATATGCGCTTGTACGATAAGAGGGTAAGTGAAATAGTTTTCTAAAGAGTCAGATAGACCTTCTGTCTCTTCAGTGGTGAGAAGCGAAGAAGTTGCATCTCCAGTCAAAGACATGTGGTGCATTGGCTGAATTACCAGTAAGCTGGAAAATTGACATGCATTGGAGGCATCTTCCCCCAATTTCATTATTCGTTGCAGCCCAAACTGTTCATGTGGTGTCATTTCTCCTGCAGCCTTTTGGACACTTTGCAAAAAATCTGAGATGAGCTGTTGTTTGTCTATTTTGAGTCTAACTGGGAGAGTAGCAATTGTCGCTCCCACTATGTCGAATATGTCAGCAACAGGGGCTTGGCGTCCCGAGATGGTTGTGCCAAAACACACATCGTCAGTATCACAGTATCGAGCGAGGACAATTGCCCAGGCAGATCGAACAACAGTGGCTACAGTGATGCCAAGCTTGTCAGTGTTAACAAGGCCTATGGACCTCTTCAATGAACATGTAACGCCAGGCTTCCTAGACGCATCGTGCAAAGGGGGAAACCGTGACGGTTTGGCATTTTGCAGCTGAGATGCCCAGTATGAGGAAGCTTCCTGCATATTCATTTGAAGAACGTAACGAATAAATTGCGAATAGGGGGTTATCTTGGGGATATCAACTGAAAAATATGTGTTATGCAAGATGTTCAACATGACTTTCATGGATAGACCATCAAAGATTGCATGATGCATGGCCCACGAGAAATAGGCATTTCGCTGCTCGTCTTCCGCAAAGGCAACCTCGCAGAGTGCTGATCCATAGGTCATTTGAAGTCCACGAGCATGATTCAGAATAGACTGGAGATTATCGTACTCTCGCAGTTCCCAGACTGAACTCGGTTTGCAGACAACTTGGATGCTTGAGCCTTCTGATGCATGGATGATGCGGGTGCGTAAATTGGCACAGAGTTTCACAGTGTATTTCCATGCTGACTTGAAACGAGTGACATCAACGTGGGCTGGAAGTCGATAAAGATGCTTTGCAATATACGATCCTGGCTGTCTTACAGATAAAGACATGAGGCCCTCCTGAAGGGATGTGCAGGGATAGGCATCTTCGATGACTTGTTCATCAGAAAGGCAGCACTGCTCACGGACAGCGTCACTGAAGTCTTCATCTCGAATATTCTTGGAAAGCAGACTGAATGGTACCACTTCTATCTCAGCTTGGTATGCGGACTTTTTAGCTTTTGATGAGATTGCGAACAGTCTTGGGTCATCGAACAAGTCCTTGACTTCAAAATAAATATCCACTTTGCGGGCGCGAGATGCCAGTTGAATGGCTAAAACGGAATCTCCACCAATCTGCAGAAAATTGTCGTCCCGTCCAATAGACTCCACTGGGATGTTGAGAAGGTTTGACCAAAGCTCTTGCAGCTGGATTTCCATGTCAGTTTGAGGCATACGCTTCTGGGCGGTTTGGAGAGAGTATGTGGCTTTCTGATCGTTATTCAAAGAGGCCATTGAGCGACGCAACATGTTCCTATCCAACTTGGTCGATGTAATTGAGGGCATAAAGCTGCAGGGAATAAATAATGTAGGAATCATGTAGTGCGGTAATACGAGCTTAAGCTCGCCCAGCATAATCGTGAGAAGCATGCGCATTTCATCTGTCATTGCCTCAAATAATGCATTTGAGTCGACATTGCTTTCCTTCGACAAGCTTCTCATATCCGTGTTAAAGCAGACAAATGCAACGAGGTTATGGGCGCCGTTCGTTTCGTATACATCCACAGCGACTTGACATGTTCCCTCTAGAGTCGTTCGTATGTGATGTTCAATTTCCTCTAGTTCAACTCTCAATCCGCGAATCTTGATTTGGCTGTCTTTCCGGCCGTTGAAAACCATTGTGCCATCAGTGTTATAGTACCCAAGATCACCAGATTTGTAGAACCTATTCCAATGTTTCGAATCTGGCCGAGGTGCCCATCCAGGAAGCGAGGATGTAATTGAAATGTTTGTACGGCTAATATCTGCCAAATATTCGCGAAGAATGGTAGGGCCCTGGATAACAATTTCACCCAAAGTGCCAGTAGGAACAAGGCGTTGATGGTTATCCGGGCTAACAATCCAACAGAACCCTCCCACAGGCCGGCCGATGACAAGAGGTGATTCATCAACAGAAGACCATTCATGAAGAGTGCTAAAGCAACAGGTCTCAGCAGGACCCCACCCATTGACCAGGCGAACCTTTCCAAACCAGCTGCTAAGCACATCTCTAGGAACTGCTTCGCCGGCTAATAATAATAGCTCAATATTGATTTTGTCAGGATCAATTGTGCGTACAAACGAGGGAGTTAGATATGCCCAACTGATTTCCAATTCATTTATAAAACCTTCCAGACCGTTTAGCCTTGTGTGCTCCGATGGGACGCAAACGCATGCTCCAGAGACAAGTGGCCCAATGATTTCGCCTATAGAGAGATCAAACACAAAGGCTGCGAATTGTAAAATCCTAACCTGAGGGGTTAGACGGAGCCTTTTAGCAATAGCCATCTGGCTTGTGCAAACGGCACGGTGTTCCATGACTAGACCTTTTGGCTCTCCCGTGCTGCCTGAAGTGAAGAGGACGTAAGACGCGAAATATGAGGTAACAGCTACTACTGGGCCCTTGTCGCCGTCTTCTTCCATGGCCAATGAGTCGTCTAGTGCGGCATCAACCTGAAGAACGGTTTCAGTGAGCTTCGAACATAGATGGATATTGTGTGCCGAGGCCAAAGTTAGCTTAGAACATGTCTGGCTTATCACCTGCCGCAGTCTTTGTTCAGGGTGCGAAGATTCCAAAGGAACCCATGCAGCGCCAGCTTTGTTAATGGCAAGAATAGAAACAAAGTGCCATGCCGATTTTTCGAAACACACGTGGACGAAATCTCCCGGTTTAACAGCATATGCCTTGACAAGATGGTGGGCAAGACGATTCGCTGACTCGTTAAGTTGACTATACGTGAGATTTTTATCCCACGAGCAAATTGCATAGACCGATGGATTGCGACGGGCCTGTGCCTCAACAAGCTCGTGTACGCAAGCATCTATAATTTCTGGCACCTCAGCATTAAATTTAAGAGCTTGTTGAACATCCCAATCGGACGTGGTCGATAAATCTTTCAGCAAAGTATCGGGATTTGAAGCAAGCTGAGTGATAATATGTTTAAACTGATTTGAAAGCGCAACAAGTTCCTGCTCAGCTACAACAAGCTTGTTATAGACGAAAGCGAGCTTATCTTCACTGTCATGCAGATGAGCCTGAATGACGAGAGGATATGTGAAATAGCCTCCCAGGACCTCATCTACCTTGTCATCAGATTGCGGGATAAGAAGAGCTTCGCTGTCTTCATTGCCCTGTGATAAAATCTGCCTTGGCTGAATGACAAGCAGGCTGGAGAAATCACAAGCATCTTTTGCATCATCGTTCAACTTCATAATATTATGCAGGCCAAATTGTTCGAATGCCACCATCTCAGATGCTTGTGCTTGAGTATCTTCAAGAAAAGACAGTACACTTTGACTTTGTTGTAGATGAATGCGAACTGGAACAGTCGCGATTATAGGGCCCGGCATCTCTGTTATTCCAACTACTGGGGCCTGTCGGCCTGAGACTGTTGTGCCAAAGCAAACATCCATGGTATCAGACCGATGAGAGAGTACAACTGCCCAGGCAGCACGCAACATTGTAGCTTTTGTAATGCTGGTAGTGGGCTTAGGAACACTCATCTCTAATTCCATATATCCTGTGTTATTTGCGCCCTTTTCTTGATACATAGAACTCAGTCGACCCGGATAAGTGGCCTTCTTAGCATTTTGAAGTTGCCTAGACCAATACTCGCTTGCTGACTGGTGGTCAAGGTCTAGAGTATATCGAATAAATCGCGAAAATGGCTGCGATTGAACTGTTTTCATGCCCTCATAGACGCTTTGCAAGGCTTTGGAGATCAAACGTGTAGTCCATCCATCAAAAACAGCGTGATGCATAGTCCAGACAAAATGGATTCCATCGGTATGCTCCACCAGACCATAGCGACATAGCGGAGAGTCGTATCCCATCCTTATGTGCCGCAGGCTCTCGAGATAATCATCTAGCGATAACTGATCTGTTGAATCCCAATTGATATCGTCTTTGACAATGACTTGAATAGAGGTACCATCGACATGGATAATTCGACTTCGCATATTAGGAAACAATTTCACAGTCTTTTCCCACGCAGCCTTGAACTCGCTCAAACCTACTCCATCAGAGATGCGATAATGAAACCTAGCCATGTAAGAAGACGGATTTTTGGCGGCTAGGGCCAAAAGACCCTCTTGGAACTTTGAGCAAGGGTATGCATCTTCCACTCTTGTCTTGTCAAATATTGTGGTCATGTCATTCGAACAATGCGTAAAGAGCGCTTCCATATGGCTCTGAGTTAACATACTAAATGGTTCAATGAACTTGATATCATAATCCTCCTTGGTCAAACTTTGAGCCTTGGCAGCCACATGATAAAGTCGAGCGTCACTAAACACTTCCCTTGCACTGAGACCTAAGCCATTCTCACGAGCAGCAGAGACGAGTCGTATAACGGCCATCGAGTCGCCTCCAATTTGGAAGAAGTTGTCGTCTCTTCCGATTGATTCAGCAGAGATTTTTAAGATATCGGCCCACAGCTGTTGCAGCATCTTTTCTGTATTTGTTTCTGGGGCACGTTTTTGGCTGTTAACAAGCGAGTACTCGTCAAGCTGCTCCTTGGAAAGCAAAATGGTGGTGGCTATTAGCAACTTCCGATCCAATTTTGCCGTTGTTCCAAGCGGCATATAATTACATGGAATGAATATCCTAGGGACCATATAAGAGGGGAGAACGTCAGCGAGTGCAACAATGAGGTTATGAAACTGAATTATCAGGCGATCTGATAGAGGGATGAACAGATCGTCACTATCGTAATTAACAGCTTGACGCGATTGCAGGGTATCATTGCTGAAACAACAGTACGCTACTAGATGCGACGTCTGTTCTCTGTTAATAACATCTACCGCAATTTGGCAAATGTCGGGCAGATAAGTCGATATTTGATGCTCAATCTCATGAAGCTCTATGCGGAGGCCACGAAGCTTCACCTGAGAGTCCTTTCGACCGCAGAATTCCACAGTGCCATTTGGGTTGTAATAGCCCAAATCACCAGTTCTGTAGAATCGGCTCCAACATTCCAACTCTCGGCGAGGCGCCCAAACTGGAAGTGAAGTGACCAGAGCGTCTCGAGTTTTTGATGGATTACCTAGATATTCTCTTAGAAGCGTTGGTCCTTGGAAGACAATTTCTCCAACACAACCCATGGGAGCGAGCTGTTGTGGATCATTTGGCTCGACAAGCCACCAGCGACCCGTAATAGGCCTTCCAATTGTCATTGGCGAATCATTCAAGCTTTCTAGCTCGTGAATTGAGGCGATGACACAACTTTCGGTTGGACCCCAGGCATTAAAAAGCCTTAGCTTTCCAACCCATGTCTGGATGATATCCGACGCTGCAGCTTCACCACCTACAACAAGTATCTCAAGGTTGGATAGTCTTTCTGGCCTTAGGCTGCGTGCAACAGTCGGGGTAGCAAATGCAGCCGTTACAGAAGCTTTAGACATGTAGCCGACTAAGTCGTTCATTTGCTCATCCCAAGATGGCATGCACACGCAGCCGCCAACAAGAAGCGGTGCGAAAATCTCAAATAGTGACGCGTCGAAGACGAATGACGCAAACTGGAGCATTCTTACGCTATTTGTAAAGCCAACTCGGCGGGCAAGAGCCATTTGCGATGTGCACAATGACCTATGCTCAATTGCAACACCCTTTGGAACGCCCGTAGTCCCTGACGTGAAGATAATGTAAGCAATATTTGTCGTTGGTACGGAAACTGCGAGCTGTTTATCACTTGTTCCTTCAGCAACGAGACGCTTGTCCAATTCTGAAGATACTTCAAGAACATGTTGCGCGAGGGATGCACATTTTGAGGTTGTAGTCGGAGAGGTTAAGACCAGTGATGCGGCAGTCTGAGAGATAATCTGCGAATACCTCCTAGCAGGATGGCTTGGATCCAACGGTGACCAAGCAGCCCCAGCCTTGTTCACAGCTAGTATGGCGATAACGAAGAAGACTGTTTTGTCAAAACAGACATGAATGATTTGACCGAGCTTTACATGAAACTTATCCACGAGATGACGGGCTAAGCGATTTGCAGCGCGTTCAAGTTGGCTGTACGTGAGATTTCCATCATAAGCCGATATAGCGAGATCATCTGGGTGTGTTGTAACCTGGATTTCAATAAGCTGGTGAATGCAAACATTGAAGATTTCAGGTTCGAGTCGGTTGAAGGCAATCGACTTTTGGAGATCCCATTCAGACGATAGTGCTAGCTGTCGTAGAGGAATGTCGCTTGATGAGGCAAGCTGGCGGATAACGTGGCTGAGCTGGTGAATCATCGCCTCCGCCTGACAGTCTTTCACTACATTTGGTTTATAAGCCACAGTCAATTTGACATTACCATTGCCAACGTGTCCTTGGATAATGAGAGGGTAATTGAGATCTGTTTGGGCAGAATTAGCGGATTCATCTGCTTTGACAGGTGTAGAAACAGCCATATCATTATTTCCCTCGTTTGCAGCATACATGTGTCGAACAGTGAGAAGGCTGGAAAATTTGCAAGCCTCTCTTGAATCTTCGCTTAAATCGGCAATGTTTGATAAGCCGTACTGCTCATAAGGAATCATTTCGAATGCCTGACTTTGCACAGCGTGAAGGAAAGAAGAAATAGGCTGATCTTGGTTAAGCTGAATCCGAATTGGAACTATGGCCATCACTGGCTCTGCTGTATCCATTGCACCAGCCATAGTTGTCTGATGTCCAGAAACGGCTGCACCAAAGCAAATATCATCTGTCTCACAGTAGCGAGCTAAGACGAGAGCCCAGGCAGCTCGGACTAGCGTTGCGGTTGTTATGCTCGAGCCTGGCATATCGGGCAACCCAATCAATTCATCAATGGGCTTGGCAAACTCTTTGGAACCACTTATGGCCCGTGGTAAAGAGGGAAATGTTGCCCGCTGGCAATTCTGTAACCGCGTTTTCCAATATTGTTCAGCATCGTAAGATGAAGCGGATCGCGCAAGATACTGAGAGTGTACGGCGTGTTCGATGTCCCAATTTCTAGAGAAAGATATTGATTCCACAGGTATATCTTCGTTGAGTTGACGGATAACATGCTCGACTTGGTGTGACAATGTTACAATTTGTTGTTTATGAAGTATGCTTTCATTGAACCAAATGCGCAAGTCAACACTTTTGCCTGTTAATATATAAGCAAGAACAAGTGGATATTGAAAGTAAGACTGCATCGAATCTTCAGTGAATGACTTTTCGGCATCTCCAGAAAGGATTATTGCTTCTTTAGAGTTTTCACTAGAGAATTCCTGAGGTTGGATCACGAGTAGACTTGAAAAGTTACACGCTTCCTTTGCGTGAGTGCTCACATTAGCAATATTCTGAATTCCGAATTGCTCAAAGGGTACCATCGCTATGGCCTGATTTTGTACTCTACTGAGGAATTCAGGGGCCTTCATTTGACTATCAAGGCGAATTCGAAGAGGGACAGTAGCGATTGTTAATCCTGGCATTGCTTCCAGGCCAGGCACAGGTGCTTGGCGACCGGATACAGTTGTACCAAAAGTGACATCGTTGCTATCACTGTATCTAGCCAGGACTATTGCCCAAGCAGCACGTAAAATAGTTGCCTTTGTGATTGATGATTCATCTTTAACAGGTAAAGGAATTATCCTTCGATGTCCTTGAAATGACTGGCTATTGCTTCTTCTGTTGGAATAACCAGTAAGCGGTGGAAATGTGGCTCGTTTAGAACCGCACAGCTCAGTGCTCCAAAAACTAGCGGCAGTGCTATGATCAAGTGCCAAGTTATACCGAATGAATGCACTGTATGGCTGCAAACGAGGCACGTCAGCTTTTCGGTAGATGGTTTCGAGGGTTTTCAGGATGATCTGTATCGTCCATCCATCATAAATGGCATGATGTGCTGACCACACAAAATAACTGGTTTCAGCTTCACAAAGCAACGCATACCAGCAAAGAGGAGTGCCATAGGTCATCTCGAGGGTTTTAGGTGAATGAACAAGAGAGGAGAGAGTTTCGTTTGTTGTTTTTTCCCACTTGACCAAGTGTTTGACAATCACCTGGATAGCAGAATCCTTCATAGGTATAATCCTGGTCCGTAACACTGCACATAAGTCGACTGTCTTACTCCAGGCTTCTCTGAAGCGTGGAACATCAACGTGATTGGCTAGTCTATAGACGTATTTGGCAACATAAGAGCCAGGCTGCTTAGCAGACAGTGCCATTAAACCCTCTTGTAAAGATGTGCATGGGAATGCATCTTCAATAGCACTAACGGGGACGTAACACAGCTCTGATGCAGTTGTTATGGTTGCATCTCGGATGGTATCAGGCAGAAGTGAAAACGGCAATATAGGATCTTGCATCTCCCTACCACCAGCGCAAAGAATGGCTTTTGAAGCAACTGCAAGTAGTCTAGAATCATCAAAAATATCTTTCACGCATATCTCGAGACCCTCAGATCGTGCTTTAGATACTAAATGTATAGCTGAGATGGAATCACCGCCAATCTGTAAGAAGTGATCGTCTCTTCCTATTGAGTCAGTTGAAATTTTTAGAATTGATGCCCAGATATTCTGAAATCGGAGTTCCATTTCTGTTTCTGGAGCCCTCTTTTTGTTATCAAGTGAAGAGAAAGACGATAATTGGTCATGGCTGAGCAGAGATGCCATCTTGCGAAGCATCTTTCTATCCAGTTTCGTAGACGTTATGGAGGGCATGTATTTGCAAATGAGAAATACAGAGGGTATCATGTAATTAGGCAACAACGTCCTTAGCTGCCCTATCGTGGCTGCGAGCATAGACTGGGTTTCAGCTGTTGGTGGCGTAAATAGTTCATCGATGCTGCTGTCTGATGTGGCAGTCAAGCTTCGAGTTTCATTGCTAAAGCAAAGATAAGAGACCAAAGTAGAGCCTCTATCAGTCGCGAGCATGTCTACAGCCACTTGACAAACGCCTTCGAGTTCCTCACGGATGCGATACTCAACCTCGCTGAGTTCCACCCGTAAGCCTCGGATCTTAACTTGTGTATCTCTTCGGCTGCAGAATTCGATTGTGCCATCGTGATTATACATGGCTAAGTCGCCTGTTTTATAAAATCGCTTCCACTGTGGGGCTTTCTGCAGCGCCCACTGGGGAAGCGAGGTTATCACAGATGAGCTGGTGCGTTCAGCATCACCAAGGTATTCGCGGAGTAGCGTTGGGCCTTGCAGCATGACCTCGCCTACAGTCCCAATGGGAGCAATCTCGTCTGGGCAGTTGGGGTCGACAATCCAGCAAAATGCCCCGACTGGTTTGCCTACAGTCAGCGGCGACTCGATAACAGACTTCCATTCGTGTAGTGAGCTGAAGACGCAAGTTTCAGCCGGACCCCAGCCACTGATAAATCTCACTTTGCCAATCCAAGTATCAAAGATGTCGCGGGGTGTGATCTCGCCACAAAGAAGAAGTAGCTCAAGGCCAGGGACCTCTTCTGGCTTTAATAGCCTAACAAAAGAAGGGGTAAGATAGGCCCAGTTGACATTTATTTCACGAATAAACCCGGCAATATCGTCTAAGCGAGCTTTCTCTGACGGCACGCAGACGCAGGCACCTGATATAAGTGGCGCCACTATCTCTCCGATAGAAAGATCGAATACAAATGCAGCAAACTGTAGCATTCGAACGCCAGAATGAAGGTTCAACCTTTTGATAATAGCCATTTGACTGCTACAAACAGCGCGATGCTCCATAACAAGACCTTTTGGCACGCCAGTACTGCCTGAGGTGAAAAGAACGTAACTTGCGTTGGAAGGTGTTACGCCAGTAACAGGGGCATTCTGTCTGTTTGAGCTATCATGAGATAATTCCTGGTCCAGGGATGCCGTTACTTGGATTACTAGAGGTATAAGGCCACTGAATAACTCAGTATGTGATTCTGAAGTCAGTGCAACCACAGCATTTGTTTGCCTAATTATCTGGCGAAGTCTCTCCGGAGGATGAGACGGATCGAGAGGAGCCCACGCAGCTCCAGCTTTGTTGATCGCTAAAATAGAAACAAAGAACCACAGTGACTTATCGAAGCACACATGAATAATCTCGTCAAGCTTGACTCTACGCTTAGCCATCAAGTAATGCGCCAGCCGATTGGCCGCACGATCCAACTCAGCGTATGTAAAGCTGCCATCACAGGCGCAGATGGCCGTAGCATGAGGAGTACGGATGGCTTGAATTTCCACCAAAGTATGGAAACAGCTATCGATGGCTACTGGAACTTCTGAGTTGAACATTTCTGACTGCTGAAGGTCCCAGGAGGACGCAACTGTGATGGCATTCAAATTCAACTCCATGCCCAAGGCCAGCTCTTTTGCAACGTGCTGGAACTGGCGCGATAATGCAACAATTCGCTTTTCGTGCAGAATCTCAGAGTCATAAATAAGTACAAGCTGCGAAGATTCATTGTTCAAATGGCCCTGAACGACGAGTGGATAATTGAAATAATTCTGATGCGTGTATTCGCCTGTTTCTAGCGCTTGATCGGTGGAGATTAGAATTGGATCTTCGCCTTCACGGCCGCCTACGAACTCTAAAGCCTCTTTGGGTTGAATAACGAGCAAACTAGAGAAGTCGCAGGCGTCAAACGCATCGGAACTCAATTTACGTATATTCTGTATACCAAATTGCTCAAATTCCACCATGGCGAGGGCTTGATCTTGAACACTCTGGAGGAACAAGAGAACTGACTCTTGGTGGTCCAGACGAATTCGAAGCGGGACGGTTGCTATAGCTGGTCCCGCCATATTCATTATCCCGGGTAATGGAGCTTGTCTGCCAGATATAGTTGTGCCAAAGCATACATCGTCGGTATCGCAATACCGTGCGAGGAGGAGAGCCCATGTAGCACGAAGGATAGTCGCTCTTGTGATGCCAGATGCGCTAATATCAGGAAGCTCGATATCTGCTACAAAGGTGCGAACGCTCCTGGAATTTTCTGATCGCTTGGTAATGCCTGCATTAGTTGGTGGGAACGAAGCTTTCTCCGCCTTGCAGAGCTGCTCAGTCCAGTACTTGGAGGCAGTTTCATGGTCAATATTCATGGTGTACTGAATGAAGCGAGAATAAGGCGCGAGAGAGCTGGTCTCTAGCCCATTGAACGTTTTGTGTAAAGTGTCAAAGAATATCTGCATCGACCATCCGTCAAATATTGCGTGATGCATTGTCAAGATAAAGTACGTTTCATCTTTCTTCTCTCGTATCAACGCATACCGGCACAGCTGGGTTCCGTAGGCGACCTGGATCTCCCGGGTGGATTGTAAATAAGACGCCAGAGTCATGTCTTTTGTGTCATCCCAGTCATCGCCAGCAGTAAGCACTTGGATGGAAGAGTCGGCTAGATGGACAATTCTAGTTCTCAGAATGCCACACAGTTGAACAGTCTTCTCCCATGCATATCGGAACTTGTCAATATCAACATGCTCAGATAGACGATACTGAAAGCTTGTGATGTAGCTACCCGGGTGCTTTACAGCCAAAGCCAAAAGGCCCTCTTGTAAGCGGCTACATGGATAAGCATCCTCAATCTCGGATACATTCAGTTGCGTTTTCATCTCATCTGTCAAGATATAATTTCGTTCATCTTCGCCAAGCAGTTCAAATGGCTCAACTGAGCTTGACTTTTCCGAGAATGCTTCAACATGTCGGGCCGTGCTAGCTATAGCAAGTAAGCGAGGATCACTAAAAATGTCACCGATTAGAAGCTCAATCCCGCGACTTCTGGCAGCAGCGATAAGACGGATAGCCGCAATCGAGTCGCCGCCAATCTTTAAAAAGCTATCATCGCGACCGATCGACTGAGGGGCTACAGTTAGTATTTCGGCCCAAACTTGCTGTAAGCTGCGCTCCATATCAGTCGCTGGTGGAACCTTGATTTCATGGGCCAAAGAATACAATTCGAATTGTTGTTGGTTGAGAGAGGCAGCAAGTTGGATCAGCATCTTTCTATCTAATTTGGAAGACGTAACCAGCGGCATTGCCTTGCAAGGGATGAAAAGCGTCGGCACCATGTAGGTCGGCAGAACAACATTTAAACGTCCGACTAGCGTGTTGATGCTGGCTGTAAGATGTGGCGTTGGCTCCAAAAGAATATCCTGCATGGTCTTAACATTTATCGATCCAGCTGGAAGAGTGTCGTCGCTGAAGCATATAAAGGCCACCAAGACAGTCGCGGCATCGCGCTTCAACACATCGACAGCAACTTGGCAAACATCATTCAAGTTATTTCTTATGTGATGCTCGATGTCACCTAATTCTATACGTAGGCCTCTGACTTTTACCTGGTTATCCTTTCGGGAAGAATACCTAATGGTGCCATCCGAGTTATACACTGCCAAATCGCCCGTTTTGTAGAATCTGCTCCATATATTGCGATTAGGTACCCATTCCGGCAACGAGGTAACTACAGCAGAAGCCGTTTTGTCTTGATCCAAGAGGTATTCCCGCAGTAAGGCTGGTCCCTGGACAACGATCTCACCAAGAGTACCCGTAGGGGCCAACTTTTGGGGATCCTTGGGATCCACAATCCAGCAGCAGTAGGCTGTTAAAGGTCTGCCGATCGTAAGATGGGACTCATTCGCAAATTCCCATTCGTGAAGCGTAGCAATCACAGTGGTTTCGGTAGGGCCCCAGCCGCTAAAGAGCCGCAACTTTCCAAACCATTTCTCGAACACGTCTCTACCAATTGCCTCTCCACATAAGACGAGAGTTTCGAGACATGGCACGTCTTCAGGACTAACGGTTCGAGCAAACGAAGGCGTCAAGAAAGAGCATGTTACTTTCGCGTCTTCCATGTAGGCTGCCAGTGAGGTCATCTGCATAGTCCATGAAGGAACACACACGCAGCCGCCGGCTAGAAGAGTGGCCACAATCTCAGCAACTGAAGCGTCAAACACGTAGGAAGCAAATTGAAGCGTTCTGGTGTTGGTATCCATGCCGAGTCGGTCGCGGAGGGCAGTCTGGCTACTGCTAAGAGAATCGTGCTGAATAACCACGCCTTTGGGTGTGCCAGTGGAACCTGAGGTGAATATTATGTAGGCAATGTCATGGGGGCTAACTGTCACACTACATTTGTCCACATTGGACTTGGTGGACGCGAGCTCTGCATCAGATTCTGGTGTGATTTCAAGAGTAGTCGCCACTAGACTACTGCATTTCGAAGTATTAGTAGACGAGCAAAGTGCTAGGCGTGCCCCTGTCTGATTGGCAATTTGTCGATGCCGTTCTGTTGGGTGCGAAGGATCAAGCGGCACCCAAGCTGCGCCGCTTTTGTTGATGGCTAAAGTTGCAACAATGAATAATGAGGATTTGTCAAAGCACACAAGGACAAGATCGCCCACTTGTACGCCAAGATTGCCAACGAGATGATTGGCCAATCTATCAGCAGCATCATTCATTTCAGAATAAGTATAATTGCCATCCCAGGCAAAAATAGCAATATAGTTAGGATGCATTTGTGCACGCTGTTCAATAAGGTGGTGGATGCATTGGTTGGTCGCAACAGGCTCATCGCAATTAGCGGATAAAGCAAAGTTTACATCCCAATCGTTTGTCAGAGAGACTTGACCGAGGGAATTGTCGTATTTATCAAGCAACTGTGACACAACATACTCAAAATGAGAGCATAAACCTTGAAGTTGGCGCTCCGTAAGTATATCTGATTTATACACGAGCACAAGGTCGACGTGGTTTTCCAGCAAACTACACTCCATGACGAATGGATAGCTGAAATAATTGCCCAATGCCTTTTCCCCGCCAAGGCCATTATTGTCAATACGTATAAGAATGTCATTTTCTGGATTCTGGATCTCGTTTGGTTGTATGACAAGCAGGCTATTGAAATCACAGGAGTCTCTGGCGCTGGCGCTAAGCTTGGAGATTTTTTGAAGGCCAAATTGTTCGAACGCAATCATTTCTGATGCTTGCGTTTGAACGTCTTGGAGGAACATTGATACACGTTTTGTTTGATCCAGGCGAATTCTAACAGGCAGTGTACATATTGCTGGGCCAGCCATATCTAACAAGCCTTGAACAGGTGCTTGCCGACCTGAAGTAGTCACTCCGAAGCACACGTCGTCAGTATCGCTGTATCGACCAAGGATAATCGCCCATGCCGCTCTCAGAACCGAGGGCCTTGTGATGGACGATTTTTCAAAAGATGGAAACGCAATTCGGGTATTCAGAACTCGCGTTACGCTGGCTTCTGACGCTGCAGCTTGGAAAAGAGGGCCAGCAGGTGGAAATGCAGGTCGCTGAGAACCCTCCAATTCAGAAAGCCAATAGTTTGCAGCAGCTTGTTGGTCGAGTTGCCTGATGTAGTTGATAAAATTGGCGTAAGGCTGCAGCGTTGGCGCAGGCTTCCTATCATAAATCTGCTGAAGCGTGTCAAGGTTGATCTGCACTGTCCACCCATCGATGATGGCGTGATGTGCTGTCCAGACGAAATACCTTGGCCCATTCGAATCACTGGCAATGGAATAGCGAGATAAAGACGACCCGTATTCCATTGCAAGCTCATCATCCAAATAGGCCGCCAAGGACAGATCGCCTGTTTCATCCCAGCTAATATCATTGTCGATGACGACCTGCAAGGATGCTCCCTCGTTCATTACAATTCTCGTTCTCAAGTTGCTACACAACCGAACAGTCTGCTCCCAAGACGCCTTAAAGTGGTCAACATCAATAGTCTCTGCTAGCCTGTATACACGTTTGGCGATGTAAGATCCTGGCTGTTTGACAGCGAGTGCCATGAGCCCCTCCTGTAGCGGTGTACAAGGTAACACGTCTTCCAGTTTCTGACTGTTTGAAAGTGAGCATTTCTGCCGAATTTTGTCGCATACAGATTGTAAACTAGTCTCTTTAATCATCTCAAATGGCGCAACATCAAAGCTTGCTGCTTGTCCAGACGTTATTGAGGCAGCCATAGAAGCAAGTCGAGGATCTTTGAAGATATTCACAATTGGCAGAACTAGGCCCTCTTTTGCAGCGAGGTTCGATAGGAAAATGGCAGAAATTGAGTCGCCGCCAACTTCCAAAAAGCTATCAAATTTCGATATACTCTCTGGATCGACTTTCACGATGCGAGCCCAGAGGTCTCGTAGCCTGAACTCCATTTCAGTTGTGGGCAAGGTCTTATCCCTCTTATTTATCGAGAATTTCGATAGTGTTTCCTGGGACATGTCGGCGACTAGTTGACGCATCATCCGTCTATCAATCTTTTGAGAGGTATTATGAGGCATGTCCCATAGAGGAAATATTACACTCGGAATCATATAACTCGGTAATGCCTGTCGCAACTTCTGAACCAGAGCTTGGAAAGGCGTGGTAAAGGTTTCATCATAGATGAAGTTGCCATCGAGGGTCACGGCACTTGTTGTGGCAGGGCGCGGATGGTTTTGGAATGTGACAAATGCGACAAGCATTTTGCCGGCTTCACGCTCAACGACATCTGCCGCGGCATATTGCACACCTTCAAGGTCGCTCATAATGCGATGTTCGATCTCACCAAGCTCTATGCGCTGGCCACGCAGTTTAACTTGCGTGTCTCGTCGCCCGATAACCTGGATGGTTCCGTCTGAGTTGAACTTTGCAAGATCACCGGTCCTGTAAGCCCTGGTTGAGCCTGTAGGCAGCATCCATTCAAGGTCCTCGACAAATGAAGCGTTGGTTTTGTCTTCATTGTTGATATAGCCACGCGCAATCGCATGGCCTTCAACAACTAATTCGCCAACACATCCGATTGGGGCCAGGCGATTTATGTTATCCGGTTCAACAATGAATAAGCGGTGAGCATACGGCCGACCCGCGGTCATATGGGATTCATTTAGTGACTTCCAACAATGAGCAGAGCACATAATGCAAGTCTCCGCTGGGCCGTACAAATTGAAAATCTCTACTCGTCCATGCCATGTAGTTAGGATATCTTTTGTTGGGACCTCTCCGGCAGCACACAGTGTGGTCAGTGTTGGAACAGTCTCAGGATCAAGTGTTTTGATGAATGATGGAGTCAAAAATGTCAAAGTGACGCGTGCCTGTGTCATAAACAGTGATGTACTGTTGAGTCTCTCAGTATCTGTAGGCACACAAACGGTGGCTCCAGTGATAAGCGCCGCAAATATCTCTATTATGCAGCCGTCAAACACATAGCTAGAGAATTGGAAAACGCGTGAGGTTTTCGTGATATTCACTACTTTAGGCTGGCGGAATAGTGCAGTACATATGGCTGAGTGCGGCATGACTATGCCTTTGGGCTTTCCAGTAGACCCTGAAGTGTAAATCACATAAGCCGCGTTATGTGGTTTCGGTTGCTTGTAGTTGCTGAGTGCCTGATAGTTTACGGGCATCTCAAAAGGTAGTGACAGCAATGAGGCCGAAACCTCTATGATCCCTTGGACCATGTCTTCGCAAGAGTTAGCCATGGAAGGTGAACAAATCATAATGCTGCCGTTAACTTCTTTAACCAGCTCCAATCGTCGTGCTTCTGGATGTGAGGGGTCCAAAGGCATGAATGCACCACCTGCTTTTAAGATACCAAGCATGGCGACCACGGCCCATACAGATTTCTCCATGCAAAAAGGAACTATTGTTTCCGGTTGAATGCCAGATTGCAATAGCTGGTAAGCAACACGATTAGAGAGGCGTTCAAGTGAGGCGTAAGTCAACGAAAACTCCGTCGAGTACAATGCCTCGTCATCGGGACATGACTCAGCTTGCCTTGAAACAGCATCGTGTAAACAGCCTTCTTCGATCACAATGTCATGAGAATTCCAATCCATGGCTTGTTGTAAGTCCCACGGTCCCGCTATAGACACGTTGCGAAGCACCTTCTCTTGGCTAGATGATACAAGTTGCTGGACTATGTGGTTCAGTTGATTATGCAGTGCTTGAATCTGGAATTCGGATATAACACCCGTATCGTATACAAGTTCCAAATCAACTGTAACATCGTCCATATGGCATTGCACAACAAGCGGGTAGCTAGAATAATCTGTCATTGATTGCCACGCCAAACGTTGTTCTGCTCTAGTGGAGACAAGGATAGCTCCATCTTCAGAGTTGCTTATCAGTTCCTTTGGCTGAACGACCAGCAGGCTCGAAAAGTTACAGGCGTCTTTTGCATCCGGGCTAATTTTGGCTATTTTTTGCAAGCCAAACTGCTCGTGCGCCACCATATCGGTGGACTGCTTCTGAATGCCGTGAAGGAATTCTACCAAATTTTGGTCCGGGTCCAGACGAAGGCGAATGGGAAGCGTTGAAACGACCAGGCCAAGAACGTTTTCCACACCAGGAGCGTTTCGACCAGATACGGAGGCACCGAAGCAGATGTCATCTGTGTCGCAGTATCGTGCGAGAAGGATAGCCCAGGCAGCTCGAAGGTATGTTGCTTTGGTGATAGAACTGTTTGCTAATCGTGAAATGTTGATGATTCTTGACGAAATGCCCATATTCTTCTCAGACTTCTGGACAGAAATACCATCCATTGGTAAGGGAAACAACGCTCGTTTAGCACCTGATAACTGCGTTTGCCAATAACTTTCTGAGCTTTTCGAGTCCAGGTCAAGTGCATACTTCACAAACCTAGAGTATGAGTCTAACCTTGGTGCGTGATTGCCGTGATATATTGTGCTGAAGGCGTGGATCATAAGATCCAATGACCAGCCGTCGAATATGGAATGATGCATAATGGATATAAAATATCTATCGCCGCTGGCATCTTGAACGAGTGCGAAACGTGAGAGTCGAGTTCCATAGGTCATATGCATGTCATTTGCACGCTTTAGGAAGGCATCAATGCTCAAACCGTCCGTATCCTCCCACAGCGAAGCCTCTTTGATAATGATTTGTATTGATTTGTTGCCCAACGTTAGAAGTCTAGTGCGTAAGTTGCTGGAAATAGCAACCGTGCGCTCCCAAGAAGCCTTCAATTGGTCAATATCAACATTATGAGCAATCTTGAAGACCATTTTTGCAATGTAAGCACCTCTTTGCTTAGCAGTCATGGCCATCAACCCTTCTTGTAGTGCCGTAACGGGGAATGCGTCTTCTATCATATCCCAACTTGCTATACCACACTGACTGAGGACTTCCTCTTTGACATTGGTATCCAACTGGCTAAGATTAAGCAAGCTAAAAGGTGGAATTTGGGCAACAAGGTCTGACTCTGAGTTTGCGTTATCTGCCGCAGAGGCTACTTTCCAGAGCCGTGGGTCATCAAAGACAATCTTGACGGTGAGTGATATTCCTGCTTGGCGGGCTTCAGCCACAAAATGGATCACCGCAATGGAGTCTCCCCCAAGTTCCAAGAAGCTATCGTCTCTTCCAATAGATTCAAGTGGCATATTTAGCCTTTTAGCCCAAATTGCTTGCAGTCTACTCTCCATTGCGGTCTCCGGTGCGTTCTTGAAGGATTCGACCAATGAATAAGTCGAAAGG
Organism: Trichoderma sp. CBMAI-0020; assembly: GCA_030708095.1. Taxonomy (NCBI): domain Eukaryota; kingdom Fungi; phylum Ascomycota; class Sordariomycetes; order Hypocreales; family Hypocreaceae; genus Trichoderma; species Trichoderma sp. CBMAI-0020. The sequence goes on from JAJNCI010000001.1 coordinate 5,238,073, forward strand.
CTTTTGGGATCTAGACATTCAACCAAGCGCTTCAACATTCGCCTGTTCAGCTTCGTGGAAGATACCGCTGGCATATATCGGCATTCGATAAAGAATGACGGTATCATATATCGTGGAAGCGTGACAGACAGCTGTCCAACCGTGGAGGTGATTCGACTTTTCAAGTCATTCGTCAATGGAAAAAAGATTTCATTGGCTCCCTCGTCAGTAATACTATCCGCTGTCATCATTCTTGTTTCGCTGCTGAAAGAAAAGAAGGCAATCAAGCTAGAGCCAGCCTCTGTGGTGATCTTGTCCACCATAATTTGGCTGGCTCCCTCAAAGTTCGTTTTGAGCTGGTACTCTATTTCGCCCAATTCCACGCGAAGGCCTCGAATTTTGATCTGTGTATCTTTTCGAGAGACAAACTCTATGGTCCCGTCTGGATTGTATTTGCCTAGATCGCCAGTTTTGTAAAGCCGGTTCCAACCGTCGGAATGGCACTTCGGCATCCAATCTTGCAGTGACTCCGTTATAGTTGCCTCGGTTTTCGCAGAATCCGAAAGATATTCCTTCAGAATTGTTGGGCCCTGAATGACAATCTCACCTATAGCTCCAATGGGTGCTAGTTGGTTTGAATCATCAGTAATCCAGCAAAAGCCACCAACAGGCCTTCCAATCGTAGACGGCGATTCTTCGAGAGATGTCCACTCATGCAGTGTGCTAAACACACAGGTTTCAGCCGGGCCCCATCCGTTGATAAGACGAACCTTTCCAAACCATGTGTTCAGAATATCACGGCCAACCGTCTCTCCCGCGAGAAGCAACACTTGAACGCCAGGGATTGTATCCGGGTTTAATGTGCGCGAGAATGAAGGGGTTAAATACATCCAAGTAACATCCATAGAGCGAACGTAATCGGCCAGCCCACTCATTCTAGTCTCTTCAGATGGCACATAAATGCAAGCACCAGCAATCCAGGGGCCTAGTATTTCTCCAATCGACAAATCGAAAACGAATGATGCAAATTGGAGCATTCTAGCATCTCGCGTCATGCCAACTCTCTTCACAGTAGCAGTCTGGCTCGTACAAGCCGCCTTATGTTGCATCGCCAAGCTCTTTGGCGTCCCTGTGCTCCCAGAGGTGAAGAGAATGTAAGCCACAGCATCCGGCGAAACCGGGTGTAGATTTCGGTTGTCTTGTTGCCTCAACTTCAGCGTCTCATCAAGGGTAGATGACACTTCAACAACGTTGTCGATCAAGCCATGGCATATTTTAACGTTGTTATCGGAGGTTAACACCAACTTTGCCTTTGTTTGAGATACAATCTCTTGCTGGCGCTTGATCGGGTGTGAGGGGTCCAAGGGGGCCCATGCAGCTCCAACTTTATTGATTGCCAGAACGGAGACAAAAAACCAGACAGTCTTTTCGAAGCAAACATGAACAACGTCATTTTGTTCAACTGCGAAGTCATGGAAAAGATAGCTTGCTAGCCTATCAGCAGCAATATCAAGCTGGCTATAAGAGAGCTTCATGTCCCATGCGCAGACAGCCATTGTATCCGGATGTTCTCGAGCATGCTCTTCAACAACCTGGTGAATGCACGAGGAAATGATGTCTGGCTCTTCGCTGTTATACTCTATGGCGCGCTGGATATCCCACGAGCTAGTGCCCGTAATATGTCTCAAAGAAACGTCTTCCGAGCCAAGAAGTTGTTGAGTAACGTGTTCAAAGTGATTTGCCAATGCTTCTACTTGACCGTGAGTCATAGTGTCTTCATAGTATGTCACTTGGAGGTCGATGAAGCCGTTACCCACCCAGGCTTGCAGGACTAATGGGTAGTTGAAGTAGTTCTTCATGGCTTCTTCAGATATTGCCATTTCTTTCGATCCTTGTTGGAGAATTGCATCCAATGCAGAACAGGCAGTTGAAGAGAGATGCTGGATGGGCTGAATGACCAGCAGATTCGCAAAATCACATGCCTCCTTCGCGAATGGGCCCAGTTTGGCGATATTTTGAAGCCCAAACTGCTCATGGGCGACCATCTCTGCAGCATGCGATTGTATTCGCTGGAGGAACTCTGACACAAGCATCTCACGGTCAATTTTGACGCGCACGGGGACTGACGCTATCATTGGCCCTGGAATGTTGTCCAATTCTGGAACCGGGGCTTGCCTGCCTGATAAGGTCATGCCGAAGCACACATCATCGGAAACACAGTACTGGGCGAGAACCAGGGCCCAAGCAGCGCGAATTATAGTTGCTGCCGTGATCGATGCCTTGGGATTCTGGAATGGCACAGATCTCCTGAACACACTATCCTGAGTTTTCACAGACATGGGAGCATCAGGAAATTGAGATCGTTGTGCTCCTTCCATTTCATTCTTCCAGTATGAGCTTGAGGCGTTTGAGTCAAGTGACTTGATGTACCGAATAAAATTTGCGTAAGGTGACAGGGTAAGCTCAGCACCGTTATAAACGTTGTGGAGAGCATTAAGAACTATTTTCATGCTGAGCCCATCGAACACTGCGTGGTGAACAACCCAGATAAAGTAAACTTCACCGTCATCCTGGTAGAGCAGCGTATATCGACTAAGGCGGTCTCCGTAGCTCATGGGAATACTTCGTGTAGTATGTAAATAGGTATCAACATCCATGCCTGACACAGGATGCTCCCAGGTGTCGTCCGTTGCGATGACAGCTTGTAAGGCATTCGAATTCAGCAGAAGAATTCTGGATCGTAGACTGCCACAATGTTTGATGACTGTATTCCACGAATCCACAAACCGCTCAATGTCGGCTCGCGGTTTCAACCTGTAAACCTGACGATGTATATAACTTCCAGGCTGCTTAAGACCCAAGGCTAAGAATCCCTCTTGAAGGGACGTACAGGGATAGATGTCCTCGATACTGTCATTCTGCAATCCGCACTTATGTTGAATATCCATTTTGAGATTCTCCGCGTCATTTGTTTCAATCAGGCTGAATGGCACGACTTCTCCAATTATCTCAACCTCATCAATGCACGCCACAGCGGCCATCTGCCAAAGCTCAGGATTTTGCACAATGTCTACTGGAGACAAACGTATTCCATGTCTATAGGCAGCTGTTACAAGCTCAATTGTTGTCAAAGAGTCGCCTCCAAGAGAGAAAAAGTTATGCTGCCTTCCAATGTCCGCTATGGGAGCTTGAAGCACAATCCGAAGAATGTCAGCCCAAAGAGCCCGCAGAACCAGCTCTAAATCTGTCTCTGGTGTTTCGACAGCTGAGTTACCTGAAGGTACTATGGATTCTGCTTCTGAGATCAACCGACTGCGTTTATCTTTTGGCGAAAGATTCACAGTTTCGACCGTCGATGCATTTTCCATGTCGCAATCAGTGTAGTTCGACGAATATTGGGGCAACCCCGACATTGTCTTTCCCTTAAATAAAGGGTCGAGCTTCAACGCTACAGATGCCTGCCATAGTCCGCCAGCTGCAGACAGAAAGCTGACATAGCTGTTAACTCCCCGAGACTGGGAAGAGACATAGTTGCAAGACACACTAAGCTTAGCGCAAATTTGAGAAAGTGGACCGGAGAGAGCCGAGTGTGGTCCAATTTCGAGAAACAGGCTATTAGGAGCGGTATTGAGAACAGACTCAACAGCAGAAGAGAAGCAAACAGGCGACGTCAGGTTAGACGCCCAATAACCGGGAGCAATTGCGTCGCTAATAACGCTGTTGGTAACACTTGATACAAAAACAGCCTGCCGACTTGTTTTCTCCGTTGGGTTCCTTTGTTCAGCCTCGAGCAATGCCAGGTATTTACCAGACACCGATTCCATATGCTGCGAGTGGAATGCCGTATTAACATGCAGCTTTCGCGTAACAACCTGCGGTCTAGACTTATGGATCGAAACAATCACTTCTTCCACAGCACCGCGGTCCCCAGAAATTGTCGTGCTGGTGGGACTGTTTTCGCAGGCGACGACAACGCCAGGGCGCAAGAATTGAGCCGTTTCGTCTGCACTGAGGCCAGTGACTGCCATAGCTCCGTCGCACTTGCACGTTGTGGCAACATAACCATAGTAGTAGGCGATAGTAACGGCCTCATTGAGAGTCAGGAGGCCGGCCGCGTAGGCTGCAGCGATCTCGCCGCTGGAATGTCCGACAACGGTCTCCGGCTTCAATCCCAATCGTTCAAACTGATGAAGAAGCCCAATCTGCAGAGCAGCAGAGACCATACAAGCGATATCCGCAGAATTGATCTGGCAAAGAGGATCATCAGCCAGCCTTTGCATCTCCTCTTCAATAGTCCAAGTAGGTGGACTCTTCAAGGCTCGCAAGATCATGTCCATAGCCTTAATGTCGTTTCTAAACTCATCGAATTGGAGAAGTTCTTTTCCCATGCCCGCCCATTGAGCCCCTTGGCCGCTGAATACCATCACAATGGATGAAGTAAGGGCAGACGTCTCCACATGGCGAGTCGTAGTCAGGATCTTGCCGTCGGCACCTATGATCGTGAAAGCACGATATTTCGACGGGTCCTGTTGAATCGCTTGAGTGTAGGCGATATCGGAAATGGATTCCGGATGCGTCATGGCGTATTCACTATAGAGCTTTACCTGCTCATTCAGTGACGTGAGATTGTTCGCAGAAAACAATATTAATTCTGGCACAATACTCCCATCTCGATTTCCATCGTCAACTACTCGTTCCTTGATGCCGGCAGTAGATCCACTGAGGCCGCTGTGAGCTGCTATATCCGCAGCCGAATTGGACATGGCGAGCTATATATTGTGGCGAAATAACAGCACGTAAAGAACGACTAGAATAAACTCGTGTACTCAATAGATACTCTCGAGATGCATTGGATTGCAAGGTGAAAGAAAAACCGATAGTACAAGAACCAAGAGTTGCTCTGTGGTGGCCGGCAGCCCGGCTTACAGCTACGACTAATATGAACGATCAATATTACTCTTCGCAGTAAGACACAGTGATGTTAGTCAACGATTTCACAGACTTGTGAGAAATTGCATCCATGTTTCATTAGACTCACCGCCATTGCGTGTGCGAACGCACAGACAGAGCCCCGTACTTTAAAGATGATCCATACTATTCATAGATAATGGTGGCTGGATGTTTGAGACACGCATGTGGCTATCTTGGTTTAACAGCGCGAAAACAAGTCTTTACATCACATGTCCATTCCATAACTCCCGCGATTCTGCAGAGATAATACCATGTACAAAATGACTAGTATATGCACAATAAAGAGCAAGTGGAAAAGAGATACACATCGTAAATACATGTACCTAAGTATGGTTCAAGATACTTCTCCTATTTCATGTTAAGCATATATTCTTCTCACATCACTGTAAACGTACAGTAAATATGAACTGACTATCATCAGTAGTAACACCTCCATGTTATTATTCTTTTTGATAGCCCCGGTGTAGTGTGCAAATGGCATCCCTGCTCACAAGAGCCGTAAATAGGATGTGTTATGGCCCAGCTAAGCGCAAACAAGAGCTCAATACTAGGAACGCTTAGGATTCGTAACGAGATGGGCGAATCTTAGTTACCAGGTGATTCTTTTACTCTGAGAGCCTTGTTCTACACTGGTATCAGGATGCATACACAAGTAATGCCGCTTACCCATCAAGCTTTAGGGTAGATAGAGTCATTGGCATACCTCATACTAGTCTCGTACGACGCGAAAATTGGTTTCTCGGAGCGTACACACGGTAAAAGGTATAAAACACATCCTTACGTCCGCAAAACGTCAGTCTAGAGTGGATTGAAACGCTTGGCGTAATTTGTAGGTAGCTCTCCTTGCATACAGCGAATCCTTGGTATCATTGCGCCACCTCTCTCATGTGCCGCCCGTAGTACATGTAGTCATCTAATAACCCCCATGTCTAGGTTATGTCTCTTATCGATTTCGCCAGCCAAGATCTCCCGATGCCTGAATATTACTCGAAGGTGAATGGCGACTATCGTAGATTACATGCAACGACGTCATCCCGCGGCGCACTGATTCACATCATATACTCTGCTTTCCATCGCATACAATTCATTCCAGAAAGAAAATGATAGCTCGTGTATAGAAGATTCCGGCTATATCCAGATGGCACACTCATAGTCTCCAATGTAGAGGCAACAACTAATTGCCATGCGGTGGACAAAAAACACCGCCGGTCTGCCACTATGAATTTGTATGTGATAGGCGGTGGTGTTTTCTTTCCACCCCTTGATTGCCTAGCGATCATTGCACGATTTGTCTCCCATTTGCCTACTTTCGTTTCACATATCCCAGACAGCTGCCATGTGAGCTGCCAATTCAACGTCTTGTACGGAGTACTCAGAAATGGATCACCCGAGTCGTGTCTCCCAAATTGCGTCGAGCCTATCACTCTGGGCCAATGGCATTGGGCAATGATGACTTAAAAACAGGCTTCAGACTTGCGTATTCGGAAATGAAGCTCTCATGCTGTGTCTCCCAAGCCACCGCATGTCGCATCAATTTCGGCCAATAGCATCAAGCGACTGTCGCGCCTTCTGTGTAGTCTACCCTTGCATGATACATACGTGTATTATGTCGTGCCTTGGTGCCAGTATTGGGAAGAAATATGTCATGTGTAGAGGCAATAAGGCACCTTATGGGCTTTCGCTCGTAGTAAATATTAATAATTTGAATAAGCAAAGTAATTGCCACGGATCCGTGAAAGTCATTCTTCATTTCAGGCCGGATGAAGAGACGGCACGTTCAGCTATACTCAGGGTTGGAGGTACTGCTCGCCGTTCGAGTGACACAATTGCAACACCTGTCTATTGATAAAACTCGTATAATCTACAGCATGAAATAAAAGACGGCAAGCAATGTTCCTGCAAACCCAGATGTCAATCCCTTGTCTTGAGGTTTGATTGCAACCGCACGCGACGATGATGTTGACAAAACCTCCTTGGTTGGCGTCGGCGTAGGTGCCCCGTATGGAGTAATCGTGGCCGGGAAGTTTCCGTCTGCGTCTGGAATTCGGGGGCCATTCCCAATCTCCAAAATCTTGTCAAAACCCGGGCTAGGATTAAGCGGTGCCACAGCGGCGAACATGTTCTCGTAATCCACAACCAAATACATATACCGCAGGAAAATAGCCCCGATTTGTATCTGGCTGCCGGGTCCAACATCCCTCTCTGGCTCATAGCTGTAGATTGCGAGCTCACACGTATTGTTTCCAAGAGATTGAACCAGAGCGCTCCAAGGGACTAAAATGGTTGCGTTGCCAAACAGCAAGGAGATGGTGTGGTTCTCCGAATGCTGTCTAGCGCAGTCGACGTAGGGAATAGCAGTACCAAAGTCTGGTACAAAAGTAGGCGTGATGCCAAGATCGGCATAAATTTTCTGTACCGTATTATTGGGAAGAAAAGTGTGGCTGTCGACCGTGGACAATACTGCCGGCGAGTCGAGATCGTGCTTTGTACTGTTTCCGCTGCTCTTCACAACAACTGATGCGACTGGCAGGCTTACAGTACCATTTGCGCCTGGAATCTGGCCTGGGAAAGGAAAAGCTTGGAGCGTCCCCGTGTAGAGTCCTTGGTTAACCCCACCGAAGAGCAAATATCCCTTATCTTGGGATGTATCGCTCCAGAGGCTGAATGACGGAGAGTTGATTAAGCCCTGATCAACTAATCGAAATGGAAAGCTCAGTTGCTGCCCAACACCCAGAGTACTGTCTAAATAAGTATAAATCAGTTATTCGACCTTGATTGTTAATCTCGGAACACTTACAGGTATCTGTATCGATGGTAAAAAGAGACATTGAAACGTTATCTACTCTCTGGCCGCCAAGTAACATGGAATCCGAGCCGGTGGCGCCGTAGGGGTCTGATATATTTTTGAATGTGGACGACTTGTCGGGATCAAAGTAACCCATAAGTGTGCAGTAATCATCATCAGAACAGTTATATCCCTTATATATCGGATACCATTTCGGAATGTCTGGCACAAGAATAGAATTGGAAGAGCGTTGAAGGTCCACCGCAACCTTTACGACCTGTGCTGGTGTTCCAACAGAAACATCGATCAGAGGCGTGGTTGCCTCCGTGATAAATTCTGCTGATACGGGGCGATATTCTACTGGAATCGAAACGACAGCCGGCTTCTCCCGTTCAGTCAGTTGTATTGACAGGGCGGCAACCTGTCGGAAAGTTGGCGCTGACGCGACCAGAGCCATCAGGAGTAGGAATTGCATAGCGAACAAGAATGGGACAATAGCCCTCCAAGTTGACCTAGAGCAATTATATCCCGGCTAATATGGCGAAACGGGATGAGTATCCTGAGAGCCGGGCGTGTTGTGTCTCACAATGCTCTTTGCTTTCACGGAGCCCAGAGATGTTGCGGCAATAAATAGCGGTCGCGTTTTATTTCATGAGCTGGCTTCAGACGACGAGACCAGGGTCACTTTTCCTGCTGTTGGTCGGCGCCCTTTGCTTAGCCTGATTTCTGCGCCGTCGGAGGCTACTTAAAACGGCTGGACGTGGGCCTAGAGTTAACAACGTTACATTTTCTTTGTCTGTTGAAAGGCTTTGGCGAAATAGATGTTCTGTTCATATCCATCTGCTATTCTGTAACTAGATATATTCTCGGCAGATTTTGCCGTGAAGCTAGCCTTGTCGATCAGGTTGGGGCTCAATGTGACATGGGCTCCCACGGCTCTATATCGATGGGAATTAGGGAATCAGATGCCGCTAGATTCGACGATTATGACATCAAACGTTATTCTACTGGTTGCATGGTAGGCAATGCTCTTAGATAATACAACGTGTTATCAATTTGCCCGTTATGTGGAATTTGCGATATGCTGGTCATTTCACAGAAGATGATGGTCTAAGACTAATAGATCCACGCGTTTTATTCCGAGGTTGTGGCCCGCCAGTAGCGCAACTGAAAAGGCTACCGAGATGAGTGCTGAAAAGGCTACCGAGATGAGTGCTGTAGTGGCGCAATGTGGCATTTAATGGAGCAATTTCTTTTTTCTTTTTTTTTCCGTGTAGATGAATATTGTGTTCTATTTTGAAGCTACCATTTCTCAGCCTTAAGTGGACTGTCTCAAGGGCCGGAGGATTGAGATGTCTTATTAGCAATATTGACGGAAACTCTGGATAAACATCTAACCAGCAGCATTTTCCGAGCATCTCTATGTCATCGTGATATATTGTCTTCTATCTAGGAATAGAAGGTAGGGGAGAAAACATAAAAGGATTGAGACGGTTTTGCCTTCCTGCCTCCAGTCAGCCCGCACTGACCTATGCTGCCGTGGAATAGCAAAGTCCCATAGCTACAGGCGCGACCATAGGATGCTACCCTAAATGTATAGCGTCTACAGAAGCATGTGTGCGCATTTACGCTCGCTAACATACGTACGCATTCAATATGTATGGCCTACCTTTACAGAGCCGAGTTTATATAAACTGATCATGCCTTGCCAAGCAATTGAAAAAAAAAAAAAAGTTATTGTAACAGTGCAAAAGACTCATGGTAGTTACTTAAATATCAGAGCATTCGAATGGAGCTGATGACAAGCTTTCTTTATCCACCCGTTCTATTCTACATTCACGGGCGGTAGTATAGTAGTATGAACATCAAAAGAAATCCGAGCTAAGGGCTTCTTTCTGTAGAATCTTTATTATGTCTCTTTCTTTTTTGCTCTTCCCCCTCCCCCCCCCTTCCCTTTTGTGTGCAGTGCGAATCTAATCCACTTTAAATACTTGCGCGCGCCGGCTCTGTACTCAAGATTTCAACGCAAACGATGCTTCGCAGATTTCTAACATGTCGCTGTTCCGTTTGTATCATTTTTCTCTTTTATTGAAAATTTACAAATACTAAGGCAACGTACATGAATTAGTCGCTAATACATACAAGTTTACGATATCCTGATATCGACTCAGTAAGTCACATCTAACGGAATTCGCAAGACTGTACCCGTATAGGTCCTTTTGTTCCCACGACTTTAGCCCAGCCACAATCTCCTAAAGTGGCAGTTTTCCACCGCTCAGAAACTTCTAGAGAATCGGATCCGCTTGGTTCCAAGAAGAAAGTGGATGTTTCCTAGTTGGTCGATTTCCGCTCCGCTCACTACGGAGAGAAAAACTCCGTCGTAAAAATTGCCATTGGTGGGAACAGCCGAGGCTCGGTTTATCACTCAGATCAATTGATATAAGTTGTATGGCGGCGAAGGAAAAAAGAAGTCTTAATATCCTTTTTTTCCTTTTCTAAAATTTGAGTTTGTGAGCAAAGCAACTACAACATGGCTACGACTATGCAAGCGTGGCAAATCGCCACCCCCGGGCTTCTAGAAGACGTGTTGAAACTTGTCGATAATGCAGAGAAGCCGTCTGAGCCCCTTCAACGAGGACAGATTCTTGTTGAAGTCGTCAGCGCTGGACTCAATCCTGCAGACTATAAAATGGTAGAGATAGGATTCGCATCCAAGGCAATTACATCATTTCCCAAGACAACAGGGATGGACCTGAGCGGCAAAGTCGTCGCTGTCGGAAATGATGTAACAGATGCCAAAGTCAACGACTCTGTATTAGTTCGCCTGGATCCTACGAAAGCACCAGGCGCACTGTCTCAATTTGTCGTCGCAGATTTCAATGGTTACGCTGTTTTGCCAGCTCACTTGGATCTAGATCTTGCCGCGGGAGCACCCACAACTGCTTTGACGGCGTACCAATCTATCAAGCCTTATATCCAAACCGGCGCCAAAGTCTTTATTAATGGTGGATCAGGCGGTGCCGGTACCTACGGCATTCAAATCGCAAAAGCTCTTGGTTGCCATGTCACTACCTCTTGCTCTACTGCGAAACGAGAGCTTTGTGAGCGACTAGGAGCCGATGACATCATCGATTACAAAGCTGTTGACATTGTTACACAATTAAAGCAGAAGGAGACCATCTTTGATCTGATTGTCGACAACGTCGGCTCATCCCTTCCAGATCTCTACCAACAATCTCATCACTACCTCAAGCCGGAGGGAGCCTTTGTTCTAGTGGGAGGGTCTGCATCTCTGAGCAGTATCAAGAATGTCATGAAGGCAAAATTTACGCCTTCGTTTTTGGGAGGAGGCAAAAGCAAGTTTATTACTTACATAACGAAGAATGATCACGACGACTTAGCCCAGATAGCAAAGTGGCTAGGCGAGGGGGTGATTAAGACGATCATTGACTCAACGTTTGAGTTCAAAGACACCTTAAAAGCATACGAACATCTCAAAAAGGGTTCAAGCGGTGGAAAGGTTATTGTTCATGTTGCAACTAAGGTATAACTTCTTATTTGTTGTAACACAGCTATTATTTAGTATAATTAACTTTTTTTACTTTATTTTTTAATTAACATATAAGTTAATTTTTGAAACGTTTATTTTGAATATGAACCAATTTTAAAAAAGATTTCTAATAATATAACTTTATAAAAAAAATATCTAATTATATTTTAGTACTTACTAGTATACTCCGGCTATTATTATTTGCGAAAATAGCATGTACCAGAGTAGTTATAATACTATATAGGTAGAAAAAGAAGTAAAGCTGTAAGGGCTTTCTGAATAAAATAAGTAGTATTATAAACAAACAGGCGCCTTGCATAGGTCACGTGGAGACTTGTGTAACAATTGGTAACATACCCCTCAAGCCCAGGGCCTTGTTGCCTAATCTACACCACGAGAGATCGTTAAGATGTCAGGGCAGGTGAAACTGTGTAAGATCGTGGTGCTAGGGGATGGAGGCGTTGGGAAAACGGCAATGATTATCCAAGTGAGTGTCTATAACGATAAATATCAGCTAGGGGATAAACATGGCTAACATCGCTCCTAGGTCGCGCTCAAGCGGTTTTCCATTACCTACGACCCCACGATAGAAGATTGTTACCGAAAACGGGACATTATAGATTCCCAACCATGCATACTCGACATCCTCGACACAGCGGGACAAGAAGAATATAAAGCGCTTCGGGCACAGTGGATCCGAGACGCGGATCTGTTCATGGTTGTGTACAGCATATCGAGGCGTGCTTCGTTCAGCAGGTGCCAGAAGTTTGTCAGCCAAATCCGGAGTGTTAAACAGTCAACCATCAATAGCGCAGATCTTGGAAATCAGGATACAGTCACGCCTATTTGCCTTGTTGGCAATATGAGTGATCAAGTAACGGATAGGGAAGTCTCAACTCAAGAGGGGATAGCACTTAGTAGGGAGTTGGGGTGTGATATTTTCTATGAGTGCTCGGCAAAAACTGGTTACAATATTGAGAAGGCATTCTACGATCTCGTCCGCGTATACTGGAGAAAACAACATGAGAGCCGCCTGGAAGACAAGTCGTCATTCTATTCCACAAGGCAGAGCCTATGGCGTAAAAAGCTTCTGATACCACCAGACGAGTCAGAATCCGAGGCGGGCCGGTTGAGATTAACCAAGTCTCTTGTCAATTCAGCGAAAGCAAACCATGAAAGGGAAACACTGGCTTTGCTTGAAGCGGGTGCCCAAGTGAATGGCCAACCAGGCTCCGATGGAGCTGCGATACATGCAGCAGCTGCTGCTGGCCATACCAATATCATCAATATTCTCCTTAAGAACAGGGCCGCCATTGATGCTACAGGACCGGCGGGGACCTCAGCTCTTCAAGTGGCTGCGGTAGAGGGCCACTTAGCAGTTGTAAAACTCTTGATTCACAAAGGTGCTCAGATCAACAAGACAAGCAAATTACATGGAACTGCACTTTCGGCGGCGGCTTCAAGGGGTCGGTTGTCAGTCATTGAATTCTTGCTGAAAAAGAAAGCTGATGTAAACATTGACGGGGGACCTTTTGGAAACGCGCTCCAAGCTGCGGCATGGGTAGGCAAGGTTCCTATTGTTGAAGCATTGCTAAATGCAGGAGCGGATATCAATGCTCGTGGGGAAGGGAACTGTACTGCCTTACAGGTAGCAGCGTTTGCTGGACATGCAAGAGTGATACGCACGCTTCTGAGCAGAGGGGCTACCATTTATATAGATGACTCTTCAGGCAAGTACGGTTGTGCTCTCAAGGCAGCTGATGACCACGGTCATTTTGAAGCTGTCAAAATCTTGCTCGAAGCGGGAGCCAAGAGCACACTTCAGACCCGCGCAGAAGAAGCCACTGGGAGGCAAAGTGCTCGTGTTGACTCACACGACGCCTCACTGTCTACCGACCAGAACAACGACGCAGTGATGTTGCGTCAGCCGACGAAAACGGCGAACCTAATAAGCCAGAGTAGTCCGTCGTTGAGTGAGTCTGCTGTTGGCCAGGGCCTTGCTCCACTTGGGCGTTCTGTCTCTATTCCAAAAAGCATGGTGCGACCAGTCATCCATGCCGTGGGATTCTCAACTCTACAAAACCCAGTAGATGCCAAGGTAGAGTGAGTATATATGTTCGCAACCCTGATTTATATTTGAAAATACTTACTGTCAATAGCATTGTACTTGTACATGGCCTCCAAGGTCATCCAGAAAAAACTTGGACATATTCATCGTCAAGCCCAAAACGTCGTCTCTTCCGTAAACCTTCCACTGATCTCTCTAGGTTAAACCAGAGTAATGTTTTCTGGCCATACGATCTACTTTCCAACCATCCCGGACTCGAAAAGGCTCGTGTCTTAACGTGGGGATATGACACGAAAGTGGTTGAATTTTTTAAGCCTGTTAATCAACAGAAAGTCTCGCAGCATGGCAACGATCTGATGGTGAGCTTGCAACAGGAACGAAAGCTTGATGTTTGTAGCACATCTCTAGTTGACACTCAATGGTGCTGACTGTAAAACAGCCGCTAAGACCGCTCATATTCATTGCTCACAGTCTAGGCGGCATCCTAGTGAAAGCTGCAAGTTGCACTCTTCTAGGCTTTTGAAGACATTGCAACTGACAAGTCACAAGGCGCTTGATGATTCAAGAAGATCAATACACCAGCCACTCTTTCTAGATATATATAAATCTACAAGAGGTATAATATTCCTCGGGACGCCTCACGGAGGAAGCAATACAGCCGATTGGGGTGTTGTCGCCAGTAACCTCGCAAAAATAGCTTTGCAAGGCGCTTCAACTCAAGTGTTGAAAACCCTGAGTCCAAACAACGAGCTGCTTGAAAACCTTCGAAAAGCTTTTCTCCAGATGCTTGAAGATAATCAATTCAAGATCCATTCATTCTACGAGACTCGGCCTATGCTCGGAGTTTACGGGCTGCAAGACAATGCAATTGTAGCTCGCCAACACTCTTCAGAAATTCAGCTATGTTTGCTAACTTTACTCTAGGTAGTGCCTTATCAGTCTGCTCTGGTGGGACATGCTCGACAAGAGGTTGTAAGGGGAATAAACAGTAATCACTCTGAGATGTGTAAGTTCAGCGGCCCGATGGATCCGGGCTTTAGAGCTGTGGTTGGTGCATTAGAAGATTATGTTAAGGCTGCGCTGCAGGTAATTTAATATAAGTAGTTTAAATTAGCGGATATTTTCTTTAAGTTGTTGTAGTATATTATACTAGCATATTAATTTCTTGAATAGTTTTATTGATGCATAGGTAAGATAAGGTACAGTAGAAGGCGTTGATAGCGTCGCGGATTTGGTGCATCAGCTAAGAGTCTTGCTATTTGCACGACCTCTTTTCACTATTTGCACGATTTTTTGAACGCCTTTCCCAATAAATGATAATATGAAGGCTTTATGATACAGTGGGCATGCGTACTTTGTACCTGATTCAGTACTAGCAATATTGTACTTTTGGTGGAATCAGGCGAGCACAAAGAACCCTGATGTAAAAGCCCTGGTTCATGTCCATCCCAGCCAAGGTGATTAATTCATCGCTGCACGTTCTAGGAAGAAGACAAAACCTGAAGCGAGGTCCAGATGCCGAGGATGGCTGCTGATATAAGACATTGACTAGTACGATAAGGGGCACTGGTGTGAATTATCTGGGTCAAGGGATGCACTGAGAGGATCATTACGCTTTGAGCTGTGTAGCCGCGCCCGTGAAATGAGTCCAAGACAAGCCAACACTTCTCCCTTTGCGCAGTCGTTGCTAACTATAGTTCTAGTTCGAAATTCCCTTTATTAGTGCTTACATATCGCAGCTATTTTTCAATACTGGAGCATGAAAGAGATTGCGCTGCATCAAAACGACGGTAGGGTTGTTGCTGCTGTCTGAGTTTAGTGTGACACCACAGAAGCACTCAACCAGAGTCTCATATTTTCTTCTGTCAAAAGAATGTCTTACACATGACTCAAAAAGCAAACTCGGCAATTGTGTGTAGCCAGACGGAAGTAGGGGATGGGCTATAAAATCCATGGTTCTGGTACACCTTGCACTCTGTTAGCTCTTTCAGCAAAAAGTTACCTACATACCTAGCAAGTGAGACGGAGCACCCAAAAATGGGGTTTACCACAGTGCTTTTAGTTGCTTGCCTCGCGAGCATACGTGTTGCCGGTTTGAATAGTGGCGTATCATTTGATGGTGTGCTGGAGATTCGCGAGCTGCAGCCCATCACCAACTTCCAAATCTACGATGCGCCAGTGGAAGTTGGGCGACCTAGCCGCCGCGCAATTGACGAGACGGATGATGGGCACAACATCCACCTCGCCTTGGTTTATTTGAAGAACAGACACGGGATCCGGGCTGAAAATGTCAGAGTTACAGATGCTTTCACCAATAAGGACACTGGAGTCAGCCATATCTACGTGCGTCAGACCTCGGATGGGCTCGACCTTGTCAACAGTGCCAGCAACATAAACATCGACAAACATGGAAGGGTTATATCGTCCTCCCTTGCCTTCGCACCGACCCACGAGCTGCGCAAAAAGGTACGCTCGAGTCGGCGGGGCCTGACAACTCGCTCTGATCAACATGTCTCGCTCAAGTCAGCATTGAGGACGTTGAGCAAGCGCCTCAAAGCAGAAATTGACGACGACGCGCTCAGAAACATGCGTATTTCTACGCTGGCCTCGGATGAATCCCGTGCTCCTACATTCGTCGTCGAGAATCTTCCTACGACTCTGGCTGAAAATGGTGCAGCTACGGCGCAGCAGTCAATCATGCGACGATCAGACAGCTCCTTGGCTCACGTATGGGATATAACTCTCAGGCAAGCAAATCACCGCTGGAGTGCAAAAGTTAATACAGTAACGGGAGACATTGAGCTGCTGGCGGACCAAATGCTACGAGTGGTTGGAAGGGGATCTGATGCTAAGCCCGCCAACATGAAGTCTTCTACCCGAAGCACTCTGCAGAAGCGGCTGTCATACCAGGCGGTGCCTATCACGAGACAAGACCCTAGAGACGGTTTTGACTTTGTCGTGGACCCGGAAACTGCATCAAGTCCCAATGGTTGGGTCTACTCGACCAACACCTCTGGAAACAATGCACTGGCCTACAAAGGAGCTCAAACGAACGTGGCAGTTGAAACTAGCCCGGGTACCTTTGCATACTACCACGATGAGACTGCATCACCAGCGACACCACAGAACCTTGGTGCGGCCTTGACCAACGCATTCTATGTAGTAAATGCCTTGCACGATATCTTCTACATCTATGGCTTTACCGAAGCGACATTCAACTTCCAAGATGATAATTTTGGGAAAGGGGGACAGGGCAACGACCGCATCATTATTTCGGTGCAAGACGATCACGACACCAATAATGCAGATTTCTACACACCACCAGATGGGCAAAATGGCGAGATGCGCCTTTTTGTCTTTACAAACACTGTTCCAGATCGTGATGGTGCATTAGAAAACGACATAATTGTCCATGAATACGCACAAGGCATGGCAGATCGTCTCACCGGCGGAGGATCCGCAGCCTGCCTCCAGAGTCGACCTTCGATGGGGCTGCTGAAGGGCTGGGGAGATGCCGTGGCGGATTGGGTTGAACAGATGGAAACCGTGCCGGACTTTACCTTGGGCAGCTACGTGGATAATAACACATCAGGAATTCGACGTTACCCATACTCACGGGATCGGACTATCAATCCACTTACCTTCACAGACGGGCCACCCACGCAAGAGGAGCATTACATTGGAGAAGTATGGGCGAATATGCTGCACAACGTTTTAGCAGACTTGGCGGATGCCCGTGGCTGGAGTCATACTTTCCTAACTGACCCAACTGGAGATACCGGCAACGTTGTGTTCATGCATTTGCTTGTGGACGGCTTGTCCATACAGCCCTGCGAACCCACCTTCATTTCTGCACGCGATGCCATTATACAAGCCGACCAGAACAGGTATGGCGGGGCCAACTATTGCTTGCTCTGGCGATCTTTTGCTAGTAGAGGACTTGGATTTGGCGCTGCCGAGGATAACGTGAACGAGTATTCGGTTCCACCAGGCTGCTAGTTGATAGAGCCGTCGCTTTAGCTGTATGTACTATGAATAATTGCTAAATAAGTATTACTTTGGTCTTTTTATAGCTTTTCTTACTATTACACAACTTATATGTGGAAAGCAGTGCTTTTAATCTCAGCGTCCATCGACTCCCCGAAAGTACCTTCGTAGCCATTTTCTTCAAGATAGGCACGGAATCGAGCATCTTCGCTCTCAAGATCCTTCTCCTTATCAGGAATCAGGAACCAGGTTAAGAGGCAGCCAACCATGGCAAAGGCAGCTCCGATAAGAAAGACACCTTGAACACCCTTTTGGGAATCCGAAAACGAGTTTTGGATAGGAGTGAAAACTTGTGTACCTATGGCAGCTCCAGCTTTACCAACAGCGGCAGCAAAGCCTAAGAAATGGCCTCGTACAGGAGTGGGAAATGATTCCGCGCCGCAAAGAAAGGTGCCGACCTGGGAATAGTCAGCTTCAAAGGCCATTTAGTACTAGAATAAGGGCATACATACACCTGGACCCATTTCTCCCAAGGTGTTGAAAATGCCGTATAAGACGACAAAGAGTGGGAATACACTCGTGATCGGATTGAGAGCGCCTCCGATGATGAATGCGAGGATGGACCACAAGAAGAATCCCAGTGCCATGGTCTGCTTGCGGCCGATACGATCCATAAGAAGACCTCCTATCAATGTCCCAGGTAGATAAAAGCAGTTGAGAACAGTGCCGTAGCCAATGTTTTGGACAAGTGTGTTGTTGGGGTTCAACGTTCCAATGATGGTCGAGCCAAAGATGCCAAAAGGATAAGTCTGTCCAGTGGGAATCATTGAGTTAGCCGTTCCATTGAATCGTAGAGAAGTGGGCTCTCACTTACAACAAAGTCGTACATGAACCACGCCAGCGAAGTTCCAAGCATGGGCTTCCAATAGCGCTTAATCACCAGCCAATACGGAATGCTTGTCTTTATCGCGTGCTTTCGGTACTGAGTTGAATTGATCAAGCGCAGACGAAAGAATAAGAGCCCAACAGGAAGGATGAAGCCAAGACCAAACGAGACACGCCACACACCGTCGTTGATGTGTTGATGATAGGCAGCTAAGACAATAAGTACAATGACGCCGGCCATTACGAAGCCGAGGTCGATGGCGAAATCTGTGGCTACAGCAACAAGCATGCCGCGACGGCGTCTTACAAAGGTAGTTTCATCTGAGGCTTCAGCACTGCCTGTACCACAAGTCGGATACTCTCCTAATTTATCCCAATCTTCATTAGTCGCTGATCAGCGTTTGTAAATGCGAGTCTGAGACGTGTCACTCACCTCCAGCCCCAAATCCGGCGACTCCCCTCCCTACGATCATCATCCAAAACAGACTAGTGGGAGTTTTGCCGTGCGCCGCAGTGGCCAGCACAATCCCCAAGATCAAGAACAGGGTTGCAAAGACGATGCCCGTCCGACGACCCAGCCTGTCAATTCCCCATCCGAAAAATAGCATTCCAAACACTTCCCCAATAAGGAAAGCATTCGAAAGTCTAGTCTTGATTGTGGGAGTAAATGCGTCGGGATATAGCTCTGCAAATAGAGGGTTCATGTAACCGATAACCTGCGCGTTGTAGCCGTCTGAGAATAGAGCTAAACCGCCGACGAGAACCATGAAAATAGAGGAGACACGGCTGATGCGTGAAACCGCACTTGGCTCAACGACGGCATCTTTGCTGGTGTCATTGCTTGGCTGGAGAGTTGGCGATACAGCCACTTCATCGACTTGCGCATTCTTAGATTCCATCTTTGCGAAGCTGTTGTGGGTAAACTTGGCGACGATCTTCGGACTGCAAGAGTGAAGAAGGATACCAGCGGCGTCTTCTCTGTGATCTTATCTCAGATACAGTTCACCTGAATATAAGTGGCTTCCGTCTTCATGCAATGTAACTTAATATATAGTATACGGCAAACAGAGAAAGCTTTGATTCGACAAATCAAGCACAACGCACGTGAACACATGCAGAGACAGGTAACTGGCGAAGTCTGAAAACGCGTATTCAAGGCTAAATAAGCGCCATCTCTTCGTGGCCCCGTATAAGACAAGTTGTGATAATCTTCAAAATCAATATTACTACGAGATAAACGGCCTAGGTGTCATCCCAGAGGGGATAATGGAGTATTCGAGCAGTCGCATTTTGATGATTCCCACGTGCGCATGAACGTGGGGGGTATTCCGAGCTACATCTTTGGCAATCTAGCCATGTTCCAGTCCATGATAATCATTTCTTGCTGTTATGTTGATGTTGTAGCATCCCAGGAAGGCGCTTGCTGTGCCGATTGACCGGCAGCGAGAGCCACGTGCGCCGAGAATATCTCTTGATTCATCGGGAGGCGTTCCGATGTGGTCCACATTCGGTATTGGTCGCTTGGTGGGGCATCCGCAAAGCCATAAGTTCCTCATCGTGGGTGAAATGGGACGAAAGATTCCTGGTAGGAGAGGTTTCATTCCCGTAAGCGAAATACTAGCTTGACGGAAAACTTCCGGATGCAAAATAGCAATGTTGAGTGTCAAGAAGGAAGACAAAGGGAAAGGGAAGAAGAGCTGAGCATTGAATAAGAGCTGGCTAACTCTGTAAGTTTTACGCACCCATGTCACATATCGTTAATTGATGTTGCATCGCATAACCATGCTGTCCTCAGAACAAGTTGTCTTTTTCAAGGCGAATGGATATCTCATTGTTCGAGATATCCTCAGCGATACCGAGACTAAAGACTTGCAAAGATGGGCACAAGAGGTTCATGACTGGACTCCAAATGCAGACTCTCAATTCATGCCATACGAGGTAAAGTCGTTTTATTAAATACAGACAACTGGTATGTCATTGAAGAGAACTCATGCTCACAGTTGAAAGGAAATAAATTCTTGGGGCGAGACAGTTCTGTGCCGCACGGAAAACTACGCCGGGTCCCACGAGGGCTTCAACGGGCTGCTGCGAGGCAAAAAGCTCTTGGGACTATTGGAAGAACTTTCAGGAGAGCCCATGAATCTTTTTAAAGAGAAGATCAATTACAAACTCGCAGGAAGCGGTATGTCTTCTTTTCGCTGGATAGAGCGAGCGCGTTTGCTAACACGGATAGGTGGATTTGCGCCGCATATCGATGCCGTGGCCTATAACCACATCAAAGATGTTAAGCATCTAACCATTTTGCTTGCCGTGGATAAATCTAATTTTAACAACGGTGGGCTGGAAGTTGTTGATGCCAGTCATGCTATGGACATTCCTCTGAATGATGACGATCACTGCATCACCACTGAGTGGGTAGACGCTCATGAATGGAAGCCTGTTGAGCTAGAGCCTGGTAATACATATCCCTACCCTTCACTTTAGACCAGGCCATCAGCGTTTTCTAATGATCATGTAAATAGGCCAACTGCTCATCTTCACATCATACTTGGCGCACCGTAGTGGGCCAAACCACAGCGATGAGAATCGCAAAGCACTCTATGCTACCTACAATCTCGCTAGTGAGGGAGACTTACACCAAGCATACTACGAGCGCCGAATGAAAGAATGGCCTGCAACTCACATGCGGAGAAAGGGAGAGCTGTATGAGGATGGAGCTTTGAGATACGCTTTCGGGTCACCAATGTTGAGTGTTGATGCTGGCCGGCAATTGGTTTTTTAGGTACAAGACCAGTAAATAGTGAGAGCCCTTAACATATAGGCAATAGATGCGTAAAATGTTCTAGAAAATACTTTGTTTCATTATACGGTAAGCTTCGATTTGCATATGCATCATCTTCGCCACGGATATCCGATCCAAGGGCGTCTTTAATGACTCTACGGAGATGCAGCATTTTAAGTGGATTAAATCTACATGTTAGATCTCACGAGTATCGAGCCTGGTGAATGAGATTCGATCCATCTACGTGCCTACTGCATAATCTCGAGTGGACAATCTATCCACGTGTTCATGCATAGTGTGGAGCGTTTAAGCCCATATTTTAGCATCTCGTATTAACAAAATAGCGCTTATCTATAGAGTCTCTCATATATCTATAATCGCTGTATATCCAGTACGTCCAATGCTTTGCATGACGGTACTCCAAGCTTAACCTTGTATCGTGCTGCTGGCAGCCTTCTCTTACAATGGCCATCCCTACAGTTCTCGAGCCAGCGACCATCACTTCTTACATAATATCCATTCTTGAAGCTTCAGATCATACTCCTTATATTGGGGAGCCAATCTCTCAGCTTCAACATTCCTTGCAATGCGCTGCTCTGGCTGCTCTGGCATCGCCGCCTGTAGATGAGGCCACGCAAGTGGCGGCACTACTTCATGATATTGGCCAATTCGCTCCAGCAGAAGATCTCATTGCTTCATCAAAGCTCCCTATCCAGAATCTAGGTGATGTTCCAACCACACAAAGCGTCGGCCGCGTCGGCCATGAAACTCTAGGAGCTCGTCTCCTTCTCTCGTTAGGCTTCTCCGACAAAGTCGCCTTCCTTGTGGAATCACATGTGGCGGCTAAACGGTATCTCTGCGCCGTAGATGAATCTTACAACGATCTCCTCTCCGAAGCCAGCAAGAAAAGCCTGTTTTACCAAGGAGGTCCCATGTCCGCCGAAGAGGTGAAGGAGTTTGGCTCTGGGCCGTGGTGCAAAGAGATGTGCGAACTGAGGAAGTGGGATGACGAAGCAAAGGTTGAAGGTCTGACTGTGAGAAACCTAGATAGTTGGAGAAAGGCAATCGAGGGGCAGATAGAGCGAAAACGATGGCGAAAATGATGGCGAAAAAGTAGGCAGTATGGTATGAAGAACAGCTTGAGTATGTAGGGCTAGTTAGAGAGAGTACTATTTCCATACTTTGCAAATTGTCGAGATATATCCAAGTTGGCGGAGGGAATAAGCCAATGAAGATTGACTGCTTCTTCTTCTTCTTCTTCTTCTTCTGGACGCTCGTTGACGCTCATAATCCGACTGCAGCAAACTGCCATGAGATCAGACTAATGCATGCGCTCATATCAATTGGTGTCTGATTCAGCAAAATTATAGAAGCAAAGCGCACAGAAATTTCCCACAACGGCGCACATAGTTATAATAAGGAGTTGGGCCATCTTGATCAAGATTGTTGACTCCACTGTACTATATCGACCTGTGGGCTGCCCAGCTGCTCCTAGCATGGAAGAGATTTCTTGGAAATTGTAACCACCTGGCATCTCCAAAAAAATCAGTTTATATAACATAACTTAAAATAGCAAGTAGCAGAGGTAGCAGAGGTAGCGAGCACTTACTTTTATTCATCTGCTATAGCATCATCAAATGCTTTGATAATTGGATCATACAAGATATTCGGATCCTGTGGAGTGCCAGTGAAGAGGCCGCCGTCTTTATACGCAAACAATACATCTCTTATTGCCCTGCACAAAGGCTTGACACAGTCAAAATTTTCCGGAAATTCCCTCAGAATGACTTCTAGGCCATATTTATCCATGTCTCCACGTTTGTTTTGCGCGATGTTCTGGTAATCTCCAGTATACCACTGTGATAACAGGCTTCCTACTGGGCGCTGGCCTGACGCTGTGGGTAATGCCCAGCCTCGACGAGCGCAAAGCCATATTAGAACGTAAAAGAATGCTTCAAGGTCGTGGCGATACGTATGTGAAATTCCTAGAAGGACCTCAATTGCCATAAACTCCATTGTGCCTGTCCGATAGCGGGCCCCACTAGGACCTTTGCCTTGTTCCTTAGCCAAGTCAAGGTCGATGAGCATGCCCTTGAAGCCATCGGCATTGCCGGGGTTGGTGATGATAATGTTGTTCTCGGAAATATCCCAATGTAAAATTTTCCCATCCATGTAGAGTGATTGATGTACTTTAACGGCGTCACGAAGGCCTTCGAGGAGCTCGATAACAGTCTTGAAATGGCTAATAGATCGTCCTGCCGGCGAGATGGCTAGCACCCAGAGGACCTGATTTGCAAAAGGTTGCTGATCATGATCCAGCTGACCAAGATTGGTACCTTGGGGCTCATCAACAGCGTAAACCTCTCCGTTCTCTCTGTGCTCTCGCCGGGCAAGCTGGCTGCTCGATCGGGATCTCTTAGAGGCATTACCCGACCAATCGGTTGATTTCCTCTTTCTCTGCCCACTGCTGGCAATGCTGGGACCTGGAAACTGGCTGAGAGAGTGGGCTTGCGAGAATTGCGACTGCGAGAAAGAGGCATTGGCACTGCGTGGCACGCTACGAAACTTGTATGGAGTCGTGAAGACCAAACCTTCACGTAACTTACTTATGCTCGTCACTTTCTCTTGGTAGCCAACCACTTTTGCAAGGCCTTTGACGCCACGTTCATTTGCCTTGATGAGCAGATCAGCCTGGCTGTCGCAAGCTAGAGGTCCAAGAGTATTTTACAACCCTATCAAATGCTGCGGTGCCAGTGGCCTTAGCGAGGAAGCAAGTCGTTCCACGGCAGACAATAGCTCGCTGATGGGCAATTGGTGTTGGATCGAGTTCCAGTTGACATTTTCGCTTCTTTCCGCGGGCTTCAACAGGTATGGTGACAAACAACTTGTTATCTTTTGTCTTGGTAAACGTGTCCAAGCCCAGCTCCGCGTCACTCATCATTACATACGCACACATGACCTGAATGAACTTCTCAGGCTCCTTGTGGATGTCAAATGTAGCCCCGCTGTATGGCCCAGATCGGTCAAAAACCCAAGCCTCCATCTCAGTCCCGATCAGAGTGAAGGCGTGCACAAACGACCGCGTGGGCTGGAAAGCGAAGACATTTCGTACAGCACTGCCAACCTGAAGCCATAGGCGCTTGTCCTTTTGGTCGGACTGTTTACGCTCGCCGACAACCAACACATGTTTCCAATTGTGCTTCGCGTCTGCCGCGTCACCTCCTCTCATTTTGACAAAAAGGTCTAGTTGTCATGATGCCTCTGTCATAACTTTATTGCCTCTAAAGTATGCGGCTCGTTCGGTTCTCAACAACTCGCCCTGCAAATCGAGCAACCAGCGACATACTTGGTCTTCGGTGGCTGCGTCGGGTAATTGTGTCCACCTCTTTTAGTTGCTGCTATACTGGCGCTTGACACGCTTCCAAATTCACTTGGCTCGCCTGTTCCATCTGTGTCCTTGGAGATACTTGTCGTGAAATCCTTGGACTGCACGGTGCGTACAGTAGCGAATTTCTTCGAACACACGGGGCTGTATCGCCCGTCGCTTCTGTTCCGACCCTTGCTGCGAAGCAGAGGAATGGGTTATTGGGGTTTCGTTGGAAGGCGGGAGGCTCGGCGGCGGAGTCGAGTGAGAAAGTGACCGAATGAGGGCGATGACAGCAGTCCAGATGTCGATATCCGGAGCCTGCTTGATCACAAGCTGTGCCAACCGACGGCATTGCTGATACTCGAGATCGCCCTTTTGTATGAGCAGTCGAAGTGCGTCCAAATCAGACGCAAGGGCATCCTTTCCTGTCCTTGAAGCAAGTACAAGAGACACGTCAAATCCAGAGAGAATGTGGAATATCTTGCCGATTGTTGCCATGAATAGGCGCGGTCGTTCTGATTAAGAAGAATCGCTATCACGTGAGACTTCGCTCAGTCCCTCGCGTAATGCCTCGCGAACGGCACTGAACGAATCGCCTAGAGGATTTTTATTGATAGTGCTGTATTCCCCTTGGGTAAGTTGAGCCATTATATGGCCAGCAAAAGCAGTGCATCTCCAAGGGAATGTGAGGTTGATGTGGTAGCGAGAGAAGGTCATGTTAACGGGTAGTACCTAGGTAGTAATAATAGCGACCCCTGCACAGACCATTTTTCGCTACACCAGTAGCTACAGGCACTACCTAGGTACTAAGCCTAACTGGATAGCTATAGGTACGTCCTCAGAACACCGACAATGGAAGAGAGAATCCTCAGTTAGGTGAACAAGCGATTCAATATAGTTGACAAGGCCCTTGAAGAAATCAAGACCGACAACGTCAAGATTAAGCAAACATCAAGAAAATTCTCTCAAACGATGCTTGGCCGAGAGGCATGACGGCTTAGCATTAATCTGGATTTGACAAGCATCACCACACCTTTCACTTTCTTTTGACGAAACATCGACCTATATTTGAGAAGCATCAATCTATATTTTACAAGCATCATCTCACAGGCTATGTACCTAGAGTAGCAAATAGCATCAGTAATAAAACTATATGTGATGTTATTACATTATTTTCTAAATAGACTATATGATATTAAATAAAGCTTTAGTTTACCTAGTCTTAACACAACCAACGAGCCTACCACTGCCCATTCAAGTAATTCTAGAATTCTTGAATTAATCAAGTACAGCTAGAAAATGCTTCAAGTTACAGAAGCTTCCCGCCTCTCTGAGGGAGGCATCGAGGTTTTCCTCCTAGACAGCTATTCTCAAGCCGAACAGCCTCGTCGAGCATGTATAAAGTGCTGAAGAATACAGGGCTTCAGCCCAGTTTCAATCAATGTCCAGGTCATAGACTCTTCCGGGTCTGCTATCCATTGAGAGCTTAGCCCAACCAATGGTTCGTCACTCCATCCAAACTTCCGAGCTTCATCCATAATATCTACATCTCTCAAACAAGTGTCATCAAGCTCTTGGGAAGACACAGCTGGACTTGGCTGATATCCAAATGCTGCGACTTCCCGACTCTCCAAACTGGTTACAAATTCCACTGCTGTTTTGAATGTCACTTGTGTTGCTGTCTTTCCACCAGGGCTATGGATTAGACTGTCGATCCTGTGGGCGATTGGATCAAATGAGATGGGAATGCTAAGACCATCTTTTATTCCTGTGCGAATAAGTAGGACTGGAAGTTGGCTCAATTCGGTATCTTTATTGAACGTTTAAGCCTTATCGAAATAACGATTGCTTAGAACAGAGGTTGTAGTATAAACTTTTCCTGGCTGTGAAAGAAATCTGTGGCAAACGCAGACCCTCACAACCCCACCATGCAGACGGGAGATTTGGATCTAGTAGCTCTTCACGATTATAATCAACCTTATCTGAGCCAAGTCACCTGATTGCATCTTAACCAGCTTGTAACCTTTTGCAAATAGACTGAGATAACAAAATCAGCCAATAGTCCAGGTTGCAGGTCGCTAGACAGGAGCAGTGCAAGAAATGTTTTCGCCAGAACTCGCCCGTATTCAATCTCGTTCCGATATGGGCGGTACCATTTTGCATATAGAAAATCGTGGAGCACTTTTAAGAGTAAAGATGTATAGAATGAGCGCTTTGCTGAGAAAAATGTATGTAGGTACAGTTTTATTAAAACAGTCGTTGGCTTCTTGATGAGCCATTTCGGTAGCTAATAGATTGAGACCTGAGGCATTCGATTGGTAGAGTCAGCGAAAATCGGTTAAGCGCCGAGCCATCTTCAATCTATGTCCATATTCAACGTACTCTCAAATCGCATGAAGGGTCCTCTGCCGAGAAACAACAGGTGTAGAGGATGCTATGCTTGAGGGGCATTATTTATAAAGATCTGCACAGGTAATGGGTCCTGAAGATTGCGGCCAAGAAAATATGAGAGTAAACAGGATCAAGAGAAAACACATTCAGAAAGGCAAGAGAAAAGAGGTGGCCTGGCTATTGATGAATACGTAGATGAAAAGTTGACTCATACGGGGCAAATAAGAGCGTTAAACGATGAAAAGAATACCTAATGGCGTTAACGGCCCCAATGTTATCTGAAAGCTTGGAAGATTAGCTAATAGCCCAGCGTATATACTTGATCACAATTAAAAAGGAAACTTAAACCTTTACGGCGGTGGAGATTGCGTACTTATCTTATTGCCCGACGTACCGACAAATCTCATTCTGTGCCTTATGTTCGTCCAAATCAATAGCTATTCTAATTACGCTGACGAAAAGTCATTCAAAGGAATCACTAGAGTGTAAGGAGAATAGCTTCATGGATTTTCAACATTTTACTAATTTATTTTAAAACACATTCCAGTGCTTTTACTTCATAATACATTCTGGTCATACAGACATTCAAGCTTTGCCATCAAATATGAGCAACGGCGCTGACATCATATTTACAAGCGGCTAGTTGGCTTTAAGCGAGACTCCCTCGGAAGATCAAAGCGATCCAGGTTCGCAACCTTTGTCCAAGCAGCCACAAAGTCGTTGACAAACTTCTGCTTGGAATCGGAGCTGCCGTACACTTCCGCAACAGCCCGCAGTTCAGGGTGAGAGCCGAGGACCAAGTCAACGCGAGTTGCAGTCCACTTCTTAGCACCGCTCTTGCGGTCACTGCCCTCAAAGAGGTCACCGTCAGAGGGGTTAGGCTTCCAGACGGTTCCCATATCTAGGAGGTTGACAAAGAAGTCGTTGGTAAGCACACCAGGCTGGTTGGTGAAGACACCGTGAGTTGAGCCGTCGTAGTTTGTGTTTAGCACGCGAAGACCACCGATGAGCACAGTAAGCTCGGGCACTGAGAGCGTGAGAAGGTGGGCCTTGTCGACCAAGAGGTGCTCCAGCTTGACTCTCGGTGTGGATTTGCCGTAGTTTCGGAAACCATCAGCGACAGGCTCGAGGTGGCCAACCGACTCAACATCAGTCTGCTCCTGAGTGGCATCGTTACGGCCAGGAGTAAATGGAACAGTGATGTCGTGTCCGACGTCTTTAGCGGCCTTCTCAATAGCCGCAGATCCTGCCAAGACAATCAGGTCAGCAAGAGATACCTTCTTGCCACCACTCTGCGAGCTGTTGAACTTCTGCTGGACCTTCTCCAATGCCTGCAGAACCTCGGCCAGCTGAGCAGGGTTGTTGGCCTTCCAGTCCTTCTGTGGTGCCAGGCGAATGCGAGCACCGTTGGCGCCACCTCGCTTGTCGCTGCCACGGAAAGTTGAAGCAGACGCCCAGGCAGTGGAAATCAGCTTAGATGGTGTAATTCCGGATGCCAAAACCTCCTTCTTGAGAGCGGCAACGTCACTCTCGTTGATCAGAGTGTAGTTGACGGCGGGGATAGGATCCTGCCAAGAGAACTGTTCCTTGGGGATCTCGGGGCCCACGTAGCGGGTGGATGGTCCCATGTCACGATGCGTCAGCTTGAACCAGGCCTTGGCAAAGACTTCAGCGAACTGATCGGGGTTCTCCAAGAACCGGCGAGAGATCTTCTCGTAAGCCGGGTCAACGCGAAGCGACAAGTCTGTGGTCAGCATAGTGGGCAGCAGCTTCTTGTTAGGATCGAAAGCGTGGGGGATAAACGGCTCAGCGTTCTTAGCCACCCACTGCTTCGCTCCAGCAGGGCTCCTTGTCAGCTCCCATTCGTACTTGAAGAGGTACTCAAAGAACTGGTTGCTCCACTTGGTTGGTGTCTTGGTCCAGGTCACCTCAAGGCCACTGGTGATGGTATCAGCGCCCTTTCCAGAACCAAAAGTGCTGACCCAGCCAAGACCCTGGTTCTCAAGAGGTGCGGCCGCAGGCTCAGGGCCTACATGGCTTGAAGGGCCTGCGCCGTGGGTTTTGCCAAAGGTGTGGCCACCAGCAATCAAAGCCACCGTCTCTTCATCGTTCATCGCCATACGGGCAAAGGTGATACGAATATCACGGGCCGCCGCAAGAGCATCGGCGTTGCCATCAGGGCCCTCTGGGTTGACGTAGATAAGTCCCATATGTGCCTATATTGCATCAGAAAATCTACTCTCAAAAAGATGTGTCTGAGAAACAGGAATACGTACCGCTCCTAGGGGGGCCTCGAGCTCGCGAGAGTGGACATCGGTGTGCTTTCTCTCGTCGGAGTCGACAACTCCGTGATCTTTGGCAGCTCCCGCGAAACCGTGAGCATATCGGACATCGTTGCCCAGCCATGTAGTTTCGCCACCCCAGTAGGCGGCCTCGTCAGCCTCCCAAGTGTCTGAACGGCCACCTGCGAAGCCTATGGTCTTGAAACCCATGGATTCGAGGGCCACGTTGCCGGACAGGACAATGAGATCAGCCCACGAGAGCTTGTTGCCATACTTTGCCTTGATGGGCCAAAGCAGACGCCGAGCCTTGTCCAAGCTCACGTTGTCGGGCCAGCTGTTGAGAGGCGCGAATCGTTGTTGGCCTTGTGCACCGCCACCTCTTCCGTCGAAGACTCTGTATGTACCAGTGGAATGCCAGGCCAGACGAACAAACAGACCTCCATAATGGCCAAAATCGGCGGGCCAAAAGTCTTGACTATCGGTCATCAGGGCCGTCAAGTCCTTCTTGACGGCATCATAGTCAAGGGTCTTGAAAGCGGCCGCATAGTCGAAGTCATCACCCAGGGGGTTGGTTACGTTTGTATGCTGACGAAGAATGTTCAGTTTGAGTGACTCGGGCCACCAATCCTTATTTCGAGTGCCACCGCCAGCGGCGTTGATGTGGTTTACGGGACACTTTCCGGCGTCGCCCATGTTTGCGATTTGCGTAGATCCAATATAGAGCGGACAAGTAGAGTTTAAACTTGGCTGCTTCAGAAGCAGAAACAGAAATTGGAAAACACTAACAGAGAAGGCACAGAGGGAGCGGGAGACGGAGTATAAAAAGAAGCAGCAGAATCCGAATAGAGAAAGAGATGGGCAACTGCTCGCCACCCAATAACGAGGAGGGCATTAGAGAGGGGTCACAGACAACCCCGCGTTTGATCAGACAGCTAGCACGTCCTCGGGCCTCCGAGATGTCGCGATTGCGCTGCTCATGGTCCTCATCTGGATCTGCAGTGAAACGCCATGTGCGGCTGTTGTGTCATCGCTCACGCTGCTGACGAACCGAAGACTCGCAATTTCAAAGGCCCACGGCTTCTAGCTTTGAGCCGGCAGCCAAGTGGACAAAGCGGGGTCTTGATGGAGGGGAAGCTTTTTGATGGATCATGGAGGGGGACTTTGGCCTCGGATTGGTTCATAAGAGGCGATGCGGCCGCGCTTATTCGTTTCGGATTGGATGGGCCGAATCTGGCACAGTACGCGGTGGCTTGTCTGTGGTGAGCTTTCGGTACAGACTGTTCGAGTTGTGAGTCTATTCGGAGGCTAATATGAACGGTAGCTACGGTATTCCCAGTTAGGTTGCTGGATGACGCACTTTGCTTGAGCTGCTCCGCACTGTTAATTAGCTGGATGGACCAGAGGCATCTAGTGCCAGGCTAGCAACTTCTGGACCTTTCTATTTGATGTTTGGAAGGGGGAATTTACTGAGAGAACGCAGGTCAGATATCGAAGTTGTTGAGCTTCTCGTTGATGAACAAACGCCCAGAAAATTGGGGAAGTATTGGCCCTCATTTACATAAAGAGAAAGCATAGTACTTCTATATACGCGATACACAGTCATTGTCTTAAGTTGCTAGATATGCCATTCTGCAGTTCACTCCAGTTCACAGGTCGCGTCAGCCAATAGTAACGGTGACCGCCCTTGCCGCTGAGATGACTATTAGGCACAACGTCCATAGGGATTGAGCTTAGGGAAAGAGCTCAAGGGTTTACAAGTCTACTGATAGCTCTAGTAACTTGCCTCCGACCGTTCCAAGGTCGTCCATCTCTCGTGGGGCCAGGGAAATGCGTAGAAGGATTTCACAAGTTGGCACATGGCGGGGTGATCATCCTGCAGGACGTACATATATGCAACCCTTCTTTCTTGATCAAAAGCCCGGTTCCAACAAGATTTGCATTTTACAAATTATAGAATAAGCAATCAGAGTAGGAATGGCTCTTTCGTGCATTTCAGAACCTATTGCCATCAATCATCATCTAATTCTTTCCAATTCATCTAGCTAGGTAGACGTATCACGGGATACGGCATTCTAGAGTACATGTAGGAACACTTATACCCAGAGAATTGGGCCTAAAGAGCCCCACATGTGCGCTATTGTCCTCATCGAGTAAAAGTCAATTGAAGTTAGTGAAGAAGATCAGTCTCCGACTACTATTACATAGTACGCAGGAAAAGTATTATTAGAATTGGAGTTAGTGTCTCTGGTTCTTACGCAAGCGAAGATCTTCGCAACTCAGGAACGCTGCCAAAGAAAGTTCTGGGCTGCCAAGGGGTGTGAAGAGAAAGAGGGAATTTCAGCACACATTTCTCAACTTTACACACTACAATAAGACTAAAGTTAACTAGGTATCAAGCAATAGGTTGCTACTACTGCTACTGCTACTGCTACTACTACTACTAAGTCATATATAAGGTCTAGTGTTAAATAATAAAACTAAAGTGCTAGATAACTTTTCCGTCAATCTTGGTGTCGCTTCCTTGGGCACATTGGTCTAGCTTGTCTTGCTGTGTATTAGTGAGCTCCATCATAGTATCTATTTTTGCGGACGGATTGTTCTGGGTCGTTTGCATTGTTTTTTTTTTTTTTTTTTTGAACTGATTATCGCTTTTTTCGATGATGTTCATCATGCTGTCGATTTTTGCTCCCAGATTGTCGATTTCATCTCTGAAATCTTGGTTGTTGCGTCGTCGCTTATTGTCTTTTATGATGGTTTTGATTTGTGTAAGATCGTGCATCTAGTCGTCTCCCGCGACATCTGCGTAGGAAACCATCTCCTTCCAAATGTCAAGGGCTGGGTGATATGTTGTTATCTTTGGAATCTTAATCTCGTTGGGGTTCATCCAGGAATGTTCAGTCAGGCCTTCTTTCACGTTCGCCTCCCATGACGCGATGTCATTCAGACCGTTGGCTACGGCCCAATGGTATATTTTTCATAAATAGTGTTTGTATTTTAAACTTGTGTGTGTAGTTTTATCTTATTTTTCTTCCCACTCCTTGGCTGCCTACGTGTACCTAGTTTTGGCCCAAGTGCAG
The DNA here is from genome assembly GCA_030708095.1 of Trichoderma sp. CBMAI-0020. Taxonomy (NCBI): domain Eukaryota; kingdom Fungi; phylum Ascomycota; class Sordariomycetes; order Hypocreales; family Hypocreaceae; genus Trichoderma; species Trichoderma sp. CBMAI-0020. The sequence goes on from JAJNCI010000001.1 coordinate 5,270,197, forward strand.
AAGTACACCCACAACAACACCCAGGCCCGTTGGATTAACCTGTTGGGGCGCCTCATTTTTTGTCTATCGTTTTCCTTTTCATCTTCTACTTCAATGCCAACAGCTCTACCTACCTCAAAAAAGGATTGACAGGTGATAACGCCCGCCTTTCAACTGGGCTATTAAACGCTAGTTGGGCTATTGAACGCTAGTAACTGCAGACCTCCGAATAGCCAAAATATACTATCCGAATGGTAATTTTTTACCCTCCGAATAACAAAATATACCCTCCGAATAGCATAAATATACCGTCCGGCTGGCAACACTATAGATTATTTGCCGCTGTCTAGAATAGAGAACTAGGGGGTTTTGGGTTCTACTTGAGATTCTTTGCTTCAATATTAGCCCACTTACCAGGTAAAACTATCAAAATAGTTTTATGTCTTTTCTCGTCTGCCCATGATGAAGCTTTATGACCGTATGTAGTGCCTTTTGCTTTGTTCTCGAAAGCATCATCATCCATGCAAGATTCTGGGAAATAGGCATCTCAAGCCTCACCCAACTGATCCGAGAAGATGTATCTGCTGATGATATGATCTTCTTCTCCACTAAGATCAGCCGACAAGCTAGTGCCAGGACAGAATAAGCTTAAATACCTAGATCAGGCAGACCGCTGCGAGAAAAGGTTATACTTTGCGAGTTGACAATCGTCAATGGTACCGTAGCTCTGGATTTCCTATCAGCATATTAGCGCAAGGAGACTCATCGATACTTTGATGTTTAATGAGTTTTTAGAATTGAAACAAATAGTCCAAGCCATGATCTAACCGCAATTCCAAGTTGCAAATAACCTGTAGGGCGTGATCTATGTGTTTGGCGCAATGTTATTTTAGGCGGCTTCAGAGACCGGCTAGCAACTAAAATAATATACAAAGCCTGGATCAGTCACCAACTTATCTTGGTCGTAGATTGTAATGGAAATGTTGGGGTTGAGGCAAATTATTAAGCAAATTGCCAACGGCTGCTTACAGAATTGGCTACTCACGATGTTATCTGATCCGATGTTGAAAAGCACCAATCATGATCCTGGTATAATTATTAAGGATAATAACTCGTAATTTTTTAGTATGATTGGACTTGCAGTGCCGAATTCACGGAAGCCCTTTTGAAGGAATCAGTCGGCCCTTTTGCCCTTGCCATCAAAATTCTCTATAAAAAAAGTCGTTTGAAGGATCACATCTCTGAAATGCCAAGTTTAGCCGCTTTCAACCGGCATGTGAAATAGGTAGGTATATGTGTCTTAATTATGCATCCAGAAGCCCTATTGCAAAGCAATCGGCTCACTATTGTGAGTAAATCTATCGTAAGCATGAGCTAATTCGGCTCTATAAATATACCACGCAAAAACCGTCTTATAAGCGGATTGTGCGTATACAAAGCACACATACGTTGGAATTAACACTACTATAATTGACGCAGTACTTGTCATGGTAATCTTAAGTTAATAGCATGTGAGTTATTAAGAAACCACCCATTTCACACGTCGTCCCTGTTCAATGAAGACGAACCCAGGTATTTGAGCACTGCTCCAACAAGCTACAAAGACTTTCCAGTTACGACATGTCATAATGTGCCGCACAGAGGCGTTTTGGGTATTTTTCCCGATATATTATTATATTCATTAGCAGTCAGCCAACTCACCATAACTAACTACATACATCGCAATGGATGCATAGGCGCAGACTTTTTAATTCGTCAATGCTACTTTGTGTATCCATCTTGATCACAAATTCAATTCATCCACCATCCTTTTATAGTTAAACAAACTGCATTCCGGCAGTTAGATAACCTCGACTTGGGCCCATAAAATATGACTGGTGGAATTAATTCCCGGGTCAACAAAGATATCTATATAAGGACAATCGGATCACATCACTCAACAATCAGATTTCTTCAAAGCATTCAGCATTTCAGTTAACTCCTCTTCCAACATGAAGGTACAGTCTGCACGCCCCCTTTTTACACGTCTTTTATCCTATTTCATGCCGATTAATTAATAGAGCAGGTCATTATTCTTTCCTCGGCACTTGCCGGGCTTGCTTCTGCAGCCACCACGGCATTGGCTGGCGTCAGCTACCAACAATGGTATGACTCTGGCTGCCCTGGCCGAGCTTTGATGTCAGGCTCTCTGACCGATGGATTCTGTACCGTCTTTGAGAATTTCCCCGGTCAAAGCATTTTGTTGACTCAGACATCGCCATGTCCTGCCGGCACATCGCCACAGGTTACAATTTCCGCTACCAATGACTGCGATAGTCAGCCTGATTGGATATTCGACACGTTCGGAGAATGCATTGAAGTCTCTATCCAGCCTCAGGCCGTTCATCTCAATTGCGTCTAACTCAGAACGAGAACATACGAGTTATCGCGGAGATTTCTGAGCTATGAGGAAACACTGCGATCTGTGTATATTCTGATGAATAAATAAAAAACGTTTAGTTCGTCTTGGTAGATCATCACAATACATTGAGATGAACTTGAGAATATGGAAGCCATCATTGTTCTAGCCGAAAACCTGATCGAAGCCAGTTCGGGAAACTGGTAGCAATCGCATGTTCGTCATGCACCTAATTTTCTTCCGCTCAATTTAATCTGCCAGCGTCAATCCGTTGAGATTAATTGTTCCACTCCTTCATTCTATCCATTTTCTATGTCCGTTTATTCTCCTTTAATCCATGTCATGCTATCACAGCAACTCCTACGCATGACAAGCCAAATAGCATCATTTCAACGAACGCACCATTCATCTACACACATTCTCACTGCAACGGACGAAGCCGCCATCGTCGAGATCCTTAGATTCGAACCCAATCCGCAGATACAAGAACAATACCCACTGGAATGGGTTGATGGACGATACCGACACAAAGCATTTAAAAACTTTGTCAATCACTGGCGAAGACAGACATTACTCGAATTGACGGATGCACTCATAGACACATTGAGAAATCATAAGCCCGTACATGTTCCTGTGAAGCTTTGTTTCCTTATCGCGGCTCATTTCTTCCAATACATTTTAGCAAAGCTGTTATCTGACGTAATTAAGCTTCTTTTCCACGAAACTCCTCAACACATCACGGTAGCTTCCAGTTGAAGACAGTCAAAAGAGATCAATAAGTTTAACACATATATTCCTTCAGCGTTGTTACTCGTAAGTTTAAAACTTGATATGTCTCATCAGGCCAACACACCTAGATTGTAAGAATTAAATCTCCACAAGGTATCTATGATGAGTGAGACCGGATACAAGGCCCCTATCTATGCTGCATGATAGCAATGGGTACACTGATGAAACCTGTTTATGATATCTGGGTGTTGTGTCGCGATGAATGGATGTGCTCCCCTGACTCGCTATTCAGGTATAAAAAATGTCCCTCCCAAACTACGAAAGCAAAATACAGCACGATGCGTGTCTCGGCCAAAAGCCTTAATAGAATAGAAACACGAGGGCAATGATTGTCCTGGTTTCATGTATTATGCCGAGGTGTATCAAAGAAATAGGCGAAACAAAAACAATAATATTATACTCATACAATCCCACATCCCGTACCTGTGACAACTCTATTGCCAGATATTTGCCCCATCGACGTTCATACCATTTGCATAGTTCATATGAGAGCTACAGGCATCTCTCATTAAAAAGAAAAAGTAGAACCTTTTGAACATTCGAGCGTCTTTTCGTATATCAAGTTCACCTAGACGTAGTGGATTGCTTAAACTCCGTTTGTACTCGGATTCCGCTTAATGGTATATCGTCCCTTGTCAGGTCAGCCGGAAGCTCGTCAATCCGATGACTTTTGATAGTATTTCTATACCCTTTTGTGTCTGGCCGGAACTGGGAATTCATCACGACGGGCTGCGTGTCGATTGTGAAGCTGCCATCGGACTCTGTCTCGTCGTTGAGGCGATAGAAATTGTTGCCATTCGTCCTATGCGTTGAGTCTGCATTGACGCTCTTGTTCAGATTGCTGCTCAAGTTCGACTTGTTCACGTTGGAAGCGCCATTCGTTCCTCGTTGAGAAGAGAAAAAGTTTCGCTTGATACCGATTGTCTTAAGAAACAGTCGAATCACCGGTAGCAACGTGGGAAGACATGCGGATATGATACCGGCAGATATTTCGATGACGGTCCAGCCGACTGTTGGCGCAAGAGTGTAAGTCGGGTCGTTGTTCGTATACGTAAACAGAACTGAGGTTCTGTATGCAGAGGCAAATACAACGCTATTGCATAGTTGTTAGCCATGGAATAAGTTCAAGGGCATGTTTACCAAGGATAAAGATGCGATATCCGAAAAGCACAGCTTCACATACAAAAAGCCTAGTCCAAAGGCAAAAGTCAAGCCCATCTTCTCTGCTGTTCGGAGTTGAAGATTCCAGATTTGGGGAATTGGTAATATCAGAATGGCGAGATCGGTAAAGATGGTCGAAGACGCGTTTGCGATCCAAGTGCCAACTTGATTGATGCAGTGGCCGGGGAGGTCGGGGTACCACAGCTTCTGGACTGGCACACAGATGAAGATGAAGAGGAAGGTGATGCAGATAACCCATGCCATGACGAAACCACCAACTGCCCATGCCATCTTCTTAAAGTACGGCACGTGGAAGATGCGATAGTACATGAGCAAGAGGCTGATCTTGGTCCAGCCAAGGTTCCAGGCGTACAGGATCTCAGCCACCAACAACCACTTTGCCATCATGACTATCCTCGGAAGCTCAACTTTATCCGCATGGAGACCCATACCGTTGTCGTACATGGCGAAGATGAATCCGATAACAACCAGATACCAACCCTGTTGTATTAGGCATCGTTAGTTATAATTCTTCAGCCTCAAAGCCAACGAGGTGATGCTCGCCGGTCATTTCTCGGAAGGAGAATAGTTCGATATCAACAAGTCCCCTCGCTTCGAAGACCTACCATTGAGAAGATAATCATGTAGTCATCCCATCCTAATGGCTGCTTTCTGAGATTTCGGCTGACTACACGCAGCACGACGCAAAGCAGAGCCAAAACTGTCATGGACACTGTTACCTGCACAGTCCATGGCTGGAGATTTTCCTGATCGAAGCCGGGAAGGCCTGGGAGCACAGACGGCGTGTCTGCCGCCGCTGCCCTTCTGATTTCTTCAAACGGAGCCATGATGCATTTCGACGCTGAAAAGCGGATGGATATGTTTGTTCAAGGAGCTCGACAAAGTGAGGGACCAAGCTCTTTCATATTATTGCCCATGTCTTTCTTCCATCTGCCCTTTGCCTCTGCCTCTTCGCTTATCCTTCTCCGTGGCTAGTGTCTCAATCAGCCGGCCATGACAATGAGCTCCACGCCGCCAGCTCTTGTCAGGGGTAGAATGTACATATAGCTGTGGACACTCAACAGTGGATTCTAAGCTATTAATTGTGGAAGCTGAGCAAGGTCATCTTCAGGGCACAAGGCTCGGCATTTCAGGTACCAACAGCCGGCATGGGTGCTTTCTTTACGCGGTGGCACGACTCGTTAGACTATAATATACTGCACTTAACTCGGTCATGGCGATGATCGGCTCTTCTCCGACGACCGACCGACTTGGTGCCTCATGCACACCACCGGTGCCCCATAAGAGCTACACGACGGCGTGGTTTTAAAAGCTCAAAGCTCTCCTTTGCAATGCCGCCGTTATGCTAAGAACTAGTGAGATAACTGTGGACTGCTCGGACCGTTCCCTACCTCTGAATAGCACCGGCGTGAAAGGCAAGCAACTGACTCTAGACACGGCGTATATGCTCTACTACCTATTGCTCATACGGGGTTAGATTGATACTTAGATGAAGCTCTTGAAATACCTTTCTGAATCATATAACACAATCAAGAATAGTAATCTAATATAGCAGATCAGCAGACAGCAAACTATACGTGGGTTAGCGAGCTGCTGAAGAACCAGGACAAGGATTTGTAAAGGATGTATCTCGTATAAACTGCGCCATTCTCTCCAACTGCTCAGCTCTTTTTCAACTTTACCAAGAACAGACAAACCGCCACCTGAAGACACGGGATACCGGGGAAGCCTGGGAAGAAAGAACATGCTTGTAAACCGGTCTGGTAGATCAACCGCCCTTTTCTTCAGTAGCCTCAAACAGAGAACAACGGATCCCACGGACTCGGCGCGCGCCGTACCCTTGTCTCAGCCGTCGTGAGCTTGCGTGACCTTGGTCTTGTGTCATTGGCTAGACAAGAAGGCATCGTTGCGCTTGGCGTCCACTTTTCAGACGAGGGGGGCGAGTCATTACTACTTTCAATCTCTTCGCATACGCAACATTGCCTCCGGCTCAACAACTCTTAGTTCCTTGATACTGGCAACTCAACTGCTGGGCTCCGCCAATAAAAAGTCTGTTGCATGTTCCCATTAGCTCGATGCCAACTGTTGCTTTGTATTTAGTGGACTCGACTAAGTGGATAACAGGGGCGGACCGTGTCGAGAATAGCCTCGAGTGTGTCTTGGCGGCAGAGATTTGCGTTGCAAGCGGAATAAAGTGAAGCTAGAATCATTGCAAACCAACATAGTAATTCCCAAAGAGGCACCGTGCGCCCCGCACATAGTTGCAAGGAATACCTAGCAACTTGAATACAGTATAACAACCTTCTCCATTCCGTACTTTGCCGTTGCCTACTCAAGTTACTCCACGCGCACAGACAACTTTGTCGCATGCCGCGAATACTCCGTGTACTCCGTACATCGGCAATGACTAGTTGTGGAACAGAGAAATCCACGGAGAGAAATGAAGCAGTACCGCTCTTGCTCTCCTGATAGGCAAGTTGAGACATGAGATATCATGCAGTTATCACGATAGTCATGGCAGGCTCTAACAAGAGAAGGTGTATTGTGTATCGCTGCGCATGTAGATTAGGCGAAGTTTCAAAGTCTTTGTCTTCAGTTTACAGTGCGGAATTGCCCCGAAGAAGAACGCGTTTCTCTATATGTAAGGTACATGTGGCTTCACCCATGAGAGCACTAGCTGCATATGCAGACACCGTATAGTACAGTATGTTGTAGTAGTACTGTATAGTACCTAGCTACTATTACACTACTCCATATACCCTGATTTCATGAGGGCCAGTCTTCTCCCCTATTCGGATACCATGACCACCGAGGCAGTTGCGGGTCATCCGATTGGAGGTTGCTCAATGCGGCTTCAAACTCCGCCGGGCTGGTTCCAAAGTCTGGAGCTCTCCCGAGGCTCAACTCAAAGGAGCGCTTGTTGGTCTTGGGGGGTTCATTGCCTTGGCTCCCTTTTCGACCTGAAAGGTCAGCCAGCGATGCCAATGCAAAGTCAATAATTAGCCCCCACGCCTCGCCAGTTTCCTCCTGTTTAAACTACTTTTGACAAACGAAACAATAACAAAGCCGGCCTTTTACTTGTCGTAATTCGACTTCTATTACAAAAGATACAATCACATACGCACTTCTATCCCTCTACCATCATGACTGCCGGAACTACCATCAGAGTGCCGCATCTGGGCGGAATCAATGCCGGCTACCGTCTGTCTAACGGCGCCGTCGACCCCGCCAAGCCTACCGTTGTGCTCATCAACTCCATGTGCACGACCACTTCTCTATTCAATTCACAGTTTAACAACACGGCTCTCACCGATGCTGCTAACCTTCTGGCCATTGAGCCTCTTGGCCATGGATCCACTGAGTGCTCATCAGAGAACTACACCTACTGGGACACTGCCATCATGGCCATCCAGGTGTTGGATGCCCTCGGTATCAAGAAGGCCTTTGCCCTTGGAACCAGCCAGGGAGGTTGGATCGTTACAAGAATGGCTCTTGTTGCCCCCGAGAAGGTACGTACAGGTAATTTCTGAAGTCAAGCGTAATAGGCACCACATATGCACATTGCACATCACTTATTCACTCCATCTATCCCTGCCAATCCCCCAATGTTCTCCACGCTTTCCGTCCGGCTTGAATTCCGCAAAGTGTCTCACTTTACCCTCGCCTTAGCGGACCTACATGCACGTTGAATGTCGCTGCAGGGGAAAGATGCCTGAGATTACGACAGTAGCACGCAGACTAACAGAAATGAACTCAACTACAGATTCAGGGTCTGTTGATCCTTGGCACTTCGCTGGACTACGAGTCTGCCGCCTCGCGAGAAAAGGGATGCTGGGATCCTGCAGCAACGCTGGGCCCAGTGGTTGACACCCTTTACAGCAAGGAGCCAACGCCAGACTTCCTCATTGATGAGGGCCTGCGTGAAAGCGTTGTCAACATTGGTTTCTCAGGCGTAATCTCCCCCGAGGACGTTGAGATGTGGAAGACGACTCTCAACAAGATCTATTCCGGGGACGAAGGGCGCAAGAAGCTGCGTGGCGCCTTTGTCAATCTTTTGGAGAGAGATGGCTTGTTGAGACGGGCGGCAGATGTCAAGTGCCCTGTCTACTGGGTTCAGGTGAGTTGCTTTATTAAGTGTGTTCGTCTTGACTGTCAATCCTAACCACGTTACAGGGCAACCAAGATCCAGTATTCGGTGTTGAGGTCCCAAAGGAGCACATCAAGGCCTTTTCGGGCTCTGTGGAAACAGAGCTGTCTTTTACCGACGGTGGCCACTACCTGAACGCTACCACTCCCAAGGACGTGGACGCGAAGTTACTTCAGCTGATTAACAAGTACTCTGCATTGTAAACTCTGATGAAGTTGTAGTTTTTGAGTTTAGAATCATGAAATACCAAGCATAGCAATACCTAGTCAAGTCCTTCGATTAAAAATACCTACCCGTATAGAAAACAAACTTGTGTGATTCAATTGTGACACTGTGGTTACCATACATTTCGAACATCCTTCCCAAAGCAGATGTTGATGGATTTTAAGTGCTTACTCTCTCAGCCAGATCTACGTACTAAAACAGAAGGATACAGGGGCCATCAGCAGCAATACCGTCGCCTATAATAAAGCGTTGACATGTAGGTGGATACAAATGACATACTGCCACAAGAACAGAGTCCACAGGGGCGATTGCGCGGATAACAGCAACAAAGGCGGTCCGCTCTCTTCAAGACGAAACTAAATAATCTGTGCGACGCCGTCTACTTTGCTAAAGCCATTGCCGAGGTCTTGATCCCTGTCAGCCGGTCGACCGGCGCAGGAACTAGCTGGTAGCCATCAATCTGTGACAACTCTAAGGGGGTTCGACTGGCGATCAATCGCGCCCTCCAAGGGGTCTTGCAGCGTTATAGATTGGCCGATCACTCAAACCTGTGGCATCTCATCAGACCAAATCGCTGGTAGAAGCAGCCCGGGGTGGGCGAAGGAGCCGAACATTCTTAATGATCCTCTGCTGCGTGGCCAGCGGGGAATCGTCCGCTCCAACATGACCTGTAACATCCGACTCTGCGGAATTGTAAAATCCTGCAGAAGTCGGTTTACGGTCACAAAAGACCGACGGCATAATCCTCTTTCGACGTTGAAACGGTCCGTCAAGTGTTTGCTAACCTCTTTTCTTCGTCTTTTTCTAAAATTAACCCAAATTGTAACTATTCCGTTGACGCAAAATTATGGGGACTCTGCTGGTTTTTTTTCCCAAAGATCATGCCGTACCCACTCGCTTTGCCGTGGCTCATTTAGGGACAAGCTCGAATTATTGTCGACTTTGACGCTGCGTATCTGCATGGACGAGCAATTTGATACAGTACCTCACCTGTTGCTGGCGGTGGAGTCTACGAGCGGAATCTTCCGTGCTGCAAACTCCGCGGAGGATATGCTCCTATTGTCTCGCCATCAAGTCTGCCAAACAAGTTTTGAGGCCGACTAGTTTGTCGGCTTCAAGGCTTCATGCCGGGTTTAACTCCCCCGCGGCCGACAATGTAGAGGTGTCTGTGAAGGACCAGAAGCCATATTTAGAATCAACGCTTCTGTTACCTATTCTTTATTAAATGGCTAATTTCCAGAGGCCTACTCCGTACATTTGATACGTATCGGAAGACTCTAGTCCATTAGTGTTCAGAATCTATCACCAACTATGTAGGTCTGATTATTGTAAGTGGAAGGAGGATTCTATGAGTGATAATGAAATATTATAATCCCTGTTGAATTAGCAACCGGCTTCCTCGAAAAGTTTTTCCTGCTTTCCTATGCAACCTAACTCCTGGTAAAGGTCAGCAGTCACCATCAGCCTACGAAGCTACATGTAATTCTCATCATTTACCAGGTGCCGGTTTGGAAAGCTCGATAGCGATTTTGATAATAGATCGAGAATACATCTTCATAAACTGTATTGTTGATATGTGTTCAGACAAAATATGGAAGCTGAAGGCTATTCCGACGCTTTATATACTTGCGCCCCCTCAAACCACGTTTCTTTCACAACGCCTTTGATCAAACTTTGCGGTGTCAACTCTACATCGCAAACCACAAAATCAGCCTTGAGGCCCTTCTTCAAACTTCCCGTCCACTCATCCGCAAACGTCGAGTACGCCGACCCATGCGTTGCCCCCGCAACAGCCTGGCAGACGGTAAGGGCAAACTCGGGGTTGACAACCGTCTCCAATTCAGGCTCACGATAAGACCGTCTCGTCGTCGCAACGTACATGTTGGGGATGGGAAGATGCGGAGCTGTAGGCGCGTCCGAGCCGAGAGCCAAAGGGGCACCGCCATCGGCAAATTCCCGATAGGCGAATGCTCGCTTGCAGCGGTGCTCGCCTATCAATCGTGGCCAAGCTCGCAATATGGCAGGGTCAGAGTGCACGGGCTGGATGGAGGCTGTGATGCCCAGTTTGCCGAGACGCACGGCATCTTCAGCGCTGGAGAGCTCAATGTGTTCTATTCGTGGACGCCGCGAGCGATCCGTGTTCTTTTCCAGAACATCAATCGCCATGCGAATCGTCCGGTCACCGATCGCATGCAGCGCAACTTGGAGCCCTGCAGCATGAGCCTTGGAGACCATGGGATTCAGAAACTCTTCAGACCAAATGGGATCGGGAGTCGTTCCCGTCGAGTATGGTTCGGTCAGTGAAGCAGTACAGGCATCAATAATTCCATCACAAATGACCTTGATGCCGACAATGCGGCAGTCTGGAGTACTGCGAGAATTGTATTGTCCAGCCAACTCGATGGCACGATCGATTTGTGCCATCACATCCTCCAAGGAACCGCTGGGCTTCATAAGCCAGTACGCAGCAATTCGCATACCACCAAGGCCTTCTTCGTCTCGCAGCGCAATCAGGGGCTCCCAGATGAGCTCGTCCATGGCCATGTCGACCATTCCAGTATAGCCCGCTGCGTTGAACGCCTTGATTGCTGCCTTGATGGACTCTTTTCTGTCATTGACCGAGGCAACTCTAGCAGTGAATGGCCAAATGTACTCGAACACGGCGCTCTCGTTAAAGACTCCGTTGAGTTTACCATTGTTGTCGCGCTGAAAGGTGCCACCGACAGGATCTGGGGCATCATCCGCGATATTCATGACACGGCATACTTCCTTCAGCCCAAGTGTGTTGCACCATGTGGAATGCAGGTCCTTTGTATCGACAAAGATTGGTCGAGGATCGAGCCCATCTAGCAAGGTAGAGTCAACACCTTTGGGAGTCATTGAATGCATCCAGCCGCGGCAAAATATGCGCGGAACGTCTGGATGGGCCTTGGCATATCGCTTGATCTCGGCTTGAATGTCCTCTAGACTCGTGCACGCTTCCAAGCCAACCTTGGTGAGAGCCTGGCCGACAAGGAGAAGGTGTAAGTGCCCGTCGATGAATCCCGGGAGGACAGTTTGATGCTCCAGATCCTTTATCGTTGCACCCGCAGCTTTAGCCGCGTCCACCTCGACATCTGCCTCGGGGCCAACATATTGGATGATGCCATCCCTGATGATCATGCACTCTGTAAAGATGGGGCCTTCGGAAGACTGCGCGCTTGTTTGGTAGATCTTGCCATTGAGCAATACGGTAAAGCCACGAGATGGCAGTAGTTCACCCATTTGTACGAATGTTTCTCGGCTCAAGGAATGGAGTGCACTGCAGTGAATCATGTGTTTACCCCAGCTGAACACTCGAGAGCCCCCATAGTTAAGTAGCCCCAGATGGAGAACATGGTGGAGCTGTGAGAGCCGAAGCCGGATCTGATAGTGCGGTTGCCACCAAGACCGTTTAAAACTGAGTTGCAACGGCTTGGACGCTTTAACAGTTGCTTGGCGATGGAACAAGACGGCGAAAACAAAGAGGCCACTTCAATCATTGACACTTGATGAGTGTTTTTTTTAGTCAAGTAGGATCCTCAAGTAAAGTAGCCATGTTCTGATGCTCGCTCTACGCAAACCGCAAGCGGCACACACCATCTCAAGATCCGATCTGATTAGCGGAAGATGCAGCGGGCGCTGGACAGACTAGAGTGTTGTTAAGAGAGGTTGAGCAACTCTACAAATGAATTAGCTTCATGCACAGACTCCGCGTATCTGTTTCTGCATGTAGATCTGATGGCAGCAGATAAATTATAGATTATGCATGCGCTACTCCGTAGATCTCTCAATTGTGCCGTCGGTCTTGGGGGAGTAACTCTTGACTAGTCGGAAGTGCCAATATAAAGAGTTAAAGCAGCAGTAACACCAGTAGATTGAAACGGCGGGCTGTAGATCTTCAGGGAACTGCCAGTGTTTTTTGGGTGTTGAATCACCATTCAATGCTCCCTTGAATAAATTTGCTAGCTGCTGCGATCCAGTGACAACCGCAAATACGTACTACATGGACTTTCATTATACGAGAACCGGATTGATCCACGTCATCACCTGGAACAACTGAAACTTCCTTTGCGAGTAAACATCTTCTACTAAGAAGGTCGCTAGGAAATTTGTGAACTGAAACCTGATCAGTGAGATATGAGGCCTTAGTCATGGGTTGGCCGGTACCATAGGTTTGCTCATCGGAGGAGCCATGTTGGCAGGAGTCGGTGTACGATGATGGACTCTGGTAGATGAGCAAAAGTATTGATGGAGAGATGCAAAGAAAACGTCCTTGGATGTGGTGAATAAAGACTTGCTCTTCAAGATGAAGCACATTTCAGGCACCTGCAAAGCATTGTACAGTTATCACGGTCTGCAAAGTGAACATTGAAGACTCAGGTGCCATATTGCAGCAGTTGAAGCAGCAGAGGCAGCAGATTAAAATGGCTTTCAGTGTGTGCTGTAAGCTTAATGACTGCAATGCCCTTCACATAAGATTGCCAGCTGCTGCCAGGCGGTGATGCCCTTCACATCATGCCATACAGCTGCGCGCCTACGTGCCAATTCTTCTTTTCTTTGTTATCATGGACACACACAAACACGAAAACAAAAACAAAAAACCGCATGCTTTCTTCCTCCCCAACCTGCCTGCATCACACATCCTGGCGGCAATACGAGTACACAACAATCCTTGTTACGACGATCTTCAACGTTGAAATCGACGGCACCATTGAGAATGCCTCGAGCGCGCTACAAGAGAAAATGCGCCGTTGCGGCCACGAGCAGAGCGCGTAAAAGAAACCGCGCCAATCCACCAACTGCTGAAGAGGTCCGAGAGACCAACAACAACAAGACCCAACAACAAGAACTTGAAAAGAAAGACGAAGCCAAGTTGACTGCAGAGGAGGCTCGAGCCGTCTGCGAGGCGCTCATCAAGCAAACATTCAGCGCTGTTGGGATGGACGTTGACTCCTATCGCGCCTGTTTTCGGTCATGCGTCGAGAAAGCCATCAGCACTGGCATGGTCTACGCCACAAGCTGGGCTCACTGGGGCGGTTACAAAGACTTCAATTTCAAGATGATGTGCGTTGCCGTCCTCTGCCAGACAACCGGGAAGCTCCATTGCCCAACTGCGCCAACGTTGGTTGTGGCGTATACTCTACTTCGAATTCGCAAGGTTGTCATACAAGAAACCGCGCTGGCGTATCTGCTCATGAATATTTGCAAGACGCTTGACCTTGGTTGTGCAAAGGCAGCCATTCACCATTATGAAGACAATCCAGACGTTATTCTGATGTTCCAGGATACTTTCGAGCAACCGAGTTCATGGCCACCAATGTCACGCAACAAGGTCGAGGAGCAAGGGCAATTTGCCAAAGTAGCCGTACTTGGCTACGTCCATCCCGAAAAGCCATATCACGGGCAGCGGTCCTCGAAAGCAAAGGGCCCCAAGTCATCTGGCACTGCTCCGGAAAGGCTTCAAACGTACGAGGTCCAAATCCCACGCACGATTACAAGACAGGAAGCAGAGAAAGCGCTGGAAAGCATCATCAAAGTACTCAGAACGCTCAACACGCCTGAAATTTCCCTTCTCAAACACCTTACGCTGCCAAGACTCAAGGTGCTCTCAGTTCGCGATAAAGACCTCGCTCTTCTGTGGGTGAAGAACACGAAGCCAGAGACATTCGCAAAATGGATCAAAGAGACCAAAGAAGATATTAAGCAATACCAATGGGTCGAAACAGTGAAGAGAAAGCTACCACAGATGCGGGCTGGCGATCTGGCGGGGACAGTCTTCAAGCGGATGGAAGAGCGCGCCATGGAAGACCCAAATCCGTCCAGCCTCGAAGACTTGGCTGTGTTGAAGGAAATCTTCAAGAATAGAGAGAGATGTGGAATAGACCCAAGCTTTTACGAAAAGATGAACCAGTGGATGCTGAGAATGGAACACAAGGCGGATGAACAGACGGCAACCAGCGCCAAAGTGCTCGAGGCGATGGAGAAGCTGGAGAAGCTGGACTTGGTTCTCAAAAAGCTGGAAAAGCTGGATTTGGTGGATGAACAGGTAGCTGAACAGGCAGCAACCAGTTCCAAAGTGCTCAAGAGGCTAGACCTGGTGTTGGCCAAACCGAATGAGACGTCCGAACCGATGAGGGGAGACGCGGAGCCGTGCCGCTTGGGCGACAGTCTGGTGGACTTTGCCGATGCAAAGAGCCCCTTACTTATTGATGAGGAACTCGAAGTGACTGGGATACAGAGGGTCGATCGGAGACGATACAGGGATACGACTTTGCGGGAGGGACCTGAATAATGTGATGGCTACAGACTACGTAGTAATGCTGCACATTGCCAGAGGATGTGCATGCGAGATAGTTGCATCAAAGTTTGCGATAGTCAATTTGTGGTAAAGCCATTGTAGGCAGTCATAGGAATCCTGCAGCAGAGACCAGCCAACAGTCACTGGCTGGAGCGACTCTTTAAGATCGATCTTGTTAATGCAATATATAAGGATGGATTATTTAATACCCCACGAATAATAACTCGAGACGAGGCTTGGAATGTCATTGGTAAACTTGTTTTATCAACACTCAAAAGAAAAGACAATCCATCTTTGAATGAACAACTCAAGGCATCTTTGAATCAATATATTATCATTGTCCTATCATCCGACCAAAAGGCAATGCTTGAGGCGTAAGCAGAGCATGATAAAGAAACTGAAGTCCTAGAATAGATTGGAAATTCCAAAGAAGACAAATGTGGACATACTTGATACGAGTCAAGGATTCAAAAAGAATATGAACTCATCGATGCATTCCTAGACGAATTCACAACAAGACTTCATAAACCCATGGAAGGGATCACCCAACCGGAGTTACAGCAGCAGAAAGACGAACTTATGGAAGTATTCAACGATATAGTGACCCATATACACATTGACTGTCTACCGTGGACCAAGACAGGTGCAGAAGCTTAATGTCTATCTCTTCCAGTCAAATGCAAGCTTGAGGAGCAAAATAACGTTTTGGCAACCCGGTAAAAGAGGTCCGCCACTTTACGAGAACGATTCAGCGGGCTTGTCCAAAAATAGGCTTTAACCCTCCTCCCTCTAAACGAATTAAACTAAGCAAAAATAGCAGAAATAGCAAAAATAGAAGATGCAACTTTAATACATGAGCATACGCAACATGACCATGAAATTTGCTCCAAAAGCTTTGCAAAAATCACTCGCCACTGGATGGAGATGCAGGCCAAATCTGACTCTAGAAACTTTCAGACAGTATTTCCCCATAGGCAGATACATTTGTATGTAAGCATCCTTCTGTCGAGTTCGCTTTATAGCGCCGAGCTGAGTACTTTGTTTGTTCGGATCCTCGTCTTTGCCGGCAATCTGATTGGCTGTATGTCTTGCCCTTGTCTGAACCTTCTGTGTCCGCGCTGAAGTTGGTCTCCGCTTCACTGGGTTCTTCCACAGGTTGCTTTGTTTGTTTTGGCTGCTTTGGTTGCAGAAGAGGTATGCTATTTGCCATAGCTGAGCCCTAGATATGACAATGGTGTGCTGGATCCAGATCCGTGGATTGTACTTGTCAACCCACAAGCTCTAGTTGTGACCTGTTTCTCAAGTATCTATAGAAACATGCGACATGGACTTATTAAACGCCAACATCCCCTACGAATGGAACATCACAACAGAGACACGATATTAAAACGGTGCTGCACAAGCACAAACGTGTTTTTCAACTGGGGTCCGGACGGCTCGACGACGGAGTTGCTATGCCCATCCCATTTAATCTGGGGATCGACATCTCGGACCTCATACAGCGACCATTCAACACATCCTCCCTAGACTGGACGACATCATAATCTTTTCACGCACCCTGGGGGCCATTTCGAACACCTTGATCAAGTTTTCGAAGCTCTCGTAGAATCAAGTTGTACATTATCTCTGGAAAAAAGAACTTTTTTTGCTGATTATCAAAATCGTAAGGCAGCACAGAGCTATATACGTAGCCCATTGTCTATGATACGGCAACCCAAGAAGTAAAGCACCATTTCTTGCTGTTTCGCATAGTAACTAGTTTATTTTTTTAGGAACCACAGGATTTCGTCTTTCAAACACTGGCCAATCTCGTATACATTCCATGTTAATCAAATGCGGCGTCAATCTATTGCGGGATATTTGATTGCATCTCAGGCCAAGGGGTGCGAATAGCGGAAATGATATAGTCGTCTAGAACACGCATCTTGAATATAGCTAGACAGTATTGGAAGTAATACTGTAACGATCCAAGTCAGTAACAGATCTTTGAGCTTTGGGCGAGTACTCACTATCCACCGTCGCCGATGCGCTTCAATCGTCGACTCTGTGGCTTCGGGATTCTTGCCCACAAAGTCCTCTCTAATGCTGTCCCAATTCGCCTCAAAGTTGTCTTTCCAGCTTTTCAGTGTTTGAACGTAGTGCGGCCCAATGCTTTGAACGGTTTCTGCCTCCAGCGTGCCATTGGAGCCGTTATGAATTGATGTCAAGAGCTGGTTGATGGTCGGAAGGTATCCTCCCGGGAAGATGTACTGGTAGAGAAAGTCACCGAGAGCTTGGCCACTGGCGTTCAGCTATAAATAATTAGCAGCTTTCTTTACAACATCTTTCTTCGTGACTCACAGAGTTGATTTTTGTAATGCCTTGAACGACCATGCGGCCTCCATTTGGCCTGAGATACTTGGAAATGTGTTCAAAGTACGTATTCATGAACTTGTCGCCAACGTGCTCCAGCATCTCAATAGAGATGATTCGATCATATCCACCCTCGGGAACAGGAGCTTTGCGATAATCGCAAAGCAAGATGGTGATCTTGTCCTGCAGACCCGCAGCCTTGATTCGTTCTTCAGCAAGGGTCTTCTGCTCTGCCGACAGGGTGAGGCCAGTCACTTGGCATCCAGTCTGCTGAACAGCGGTAATAGCCAAATCCCCCCAGCCGCACCCTATATCCAAGACATGATCGGTGGACGATATGCCGGCTTTGTCGAGGATGTTTTGGACCTTGCGGCGCTGAGCTGACTCGAGCGATTCTCCCGGCTCGCCTGACCAGATGGCAGAACTGTAGTTCAAATCGGGGGATAAAAAGCCGGCAAAATGCGTGTTGGAGGTATCATAGTGAAACGATGCATTTTTGAGGGCATTTATGGTGTCATTGGCCGGTAAGAGATACTGAGCCGCGCGAGGTAGGAATGTATATAGCAGGCTGCCAGCGGAAGCGCTCAAAGAGTCTTTATTTCGTATGTAAAGCTTAGAAATAGCTGGTGAGCTTATTGTTTGATTGTAGCAGTAAGCAAGGCAGAAAGCAAGACAAACTCACCGAGAACAGGCCAACAAGATTGTCGCATTCCAAGTCTTGGGCCATGTATGACTCTGCGACTCCCTATCAACGCATGTAAGCCTCTGCTTCCATTGGCACGAGTTTTGTACCCCTACCAGGTCAAATCCTTGACACAATCGAACAAAGACTTGGGGATTCTTGATAACTACTACAATCCCAAGGCCTGATTCGGAGTTGCCATTGCCAAAAGTATAGCTTTGGCTCTCTTCGTTGGTGTCTTTGGTTTCGATAGTCAAGCAGCCGTGTTGAAGGCGTTTTAATACCTCAAAGACTGAGCTGCGAGCAGCTGATTGAAGCCAAGTCTCTGCCATCTTGACATACAAGTCTGAGAATGTTGGAATCTGTTGGCGGTTCTTGATGTCTTTAGTCAAAGGCTTTGACACTGACAAAGCTCTTCATATACAAACACATACACCATGAGAGCAAGGGCGGGAGAAGGATCCGTAGCCTCCACAGCCTCAACGTCATGCGGACAAACAATGTCGCACAAAACAAGGCTTTGGAGCGCAAAGTCACATTATAACACGTTTTCGGGGAGTCCCACTTCTGCTTGATCCTCCATAACCAGCATCGGGCTTAAGACCACACCTGAGATTTGTCACCGTAAGCAGAGCCTCGCGGGCATGAAACGAATCTAGATCAAGTAGTGGCTGTATCTGGTAACAGATGCATATGCCGAGCATGAGGAGAAAATACGCCCGAGTTGCAAGTTCAGCTGCTGTGCAGACGAGCCCTGCATACGTAACAAGGTAGCACAACAACTGCTACCTGCCCAAGCCGACAAGCAGGGTAGCAAACTAATAGCCCTCCGTTCAGCTCTATACTAGTCTTTCCGTCCTAGGCAAAGAGCTCAGATCTAGGCACCGATTCGAGATAGAGTTGATCTCATGGCCTTGCCGCATCTCCACCACTTCGACGTCGCATCGCGGGCAATTGAGGAGGATCAGGCTGCAGGCGAATGATTCATAGATGACATGGCACGCATGACAAGGGTGTAGCCTATAAAAACAGGGCACGATAAAGGCCCAAGTCTCGGCTGCTGCAGCATCTGACTATAAACAAGATTCTTCTCTCAGCCGCCATGTGGTGGGCGTCTAGATCGATCTGGGGTTGTTTTGGCCGGCTTACATGCAGCCCCGTAGCGGCACTAACACGCAGCAATCAAAATCAACCGGCCCCATCTTCCCAGCCATCGCCAATTCTGGATGACATGGGCAGAAGGAATAACAAGGAATAATGCAGGCCTTCATAACTCGCGCCACATGAAGGGAGAACCCTGCCTCATCCATACCAATCCCGTGCACCAGCACCAGCCCGCAGCTCTATCAACTTGGACCGAGGCTCCTTATCAACAATCCCAACGTGCCCGCTCGTCGATTCGATACTGGGCGGAGCGAGCCGCACTCCAGCTGAACCACTGAGGCTCGTCCAGTTGGTTTCCATTCTCCGGGGAGCATCGCATCGCCAGGGCAAGTCATCGGCATGCACAGCAACAACAACAACCAGCGCGGCGACACGTCAGCAGCGGGCGACGCAATCGTCATTGTCGGGTAAGTTGCCTCAACTGGAGACAGGCTGTGTTTGAGTCACTTGCTCACTGTGTTTCCAGCGCGGGCATCATCGGCCTGGACGTTGCTCTCGTGCTGGCCGAGCGGGGACTGGGCCCGTACATCACCGTCATTGCAGAGCATCTGCCGGGAGACACGGCTGCTACGTATACGTCGCCTTGGTGAGTTGAGCGAGATTTCTTGCTTCGGTGCCATGTCTCCTTTCTTTTGGGATGCCGAGGTTGAGAGAGGCTGAGGCTGACTGGGCAATGGCAGGGCTGGATGCAACTTTTCGGGCATCTCAGGCAACGACAAGAATGCGCTGAAATGGGACCGCCTCGGCTACACTCATCTCACCAAGCTGGCTTCTGAGCAGGGCGATGAGGCGTATATCCGGCGGACTCACTCTGTAGAGTACTGGGATGAGCACGTGCCCCACGAGAAGATCAAGGCCATATCCGAGTATCTGGAAGATGTAAGTCTTCTTGTCTTCGTCTCTCTTTACAGCAGCACTCACACTGCCACAGTTCCGAGAGCTGCCAAGCCATGAACTCCCACCCGGCGTCAAGTTTGGCATCTCCTTCACCACCCTGACGCTCAATGCGCCCAAGCACATTGAGTATCTCTTCCGCCGCCTCAAGGAGCAGTACGGCGTGCACTTTGTGCGACATAGGTTTCCCACCATCCAAGCTGCATACGCCAGTCCCACCACCAAAGTCGTCGTGAACTGCACTGGCATTGCGGCAAAGACGTTGCCCGGCGTGGAAGATGAGAAATGCTATCCGACGCGAGGCCAGGTCGTCTTGGTAAAGGCGCCGCGCGTCAAGAGAAACATTATGCGCCATGGGAGGGACTATGAGACGTATGTGATTCCGCGGCCTGGTACGGATGGCCACGTGATCCTGGGAGGATACATGCAAAAGGGCTCGAGGTAGGGCTTATCTATCCAGTCAAATCTGCCCACTGACACATAATAGCGATGGATCGACATATTCATACGAGACAGAGTCAATCGTCAACCGCTGTCTGAAGCTGTGCCCCGAGCTGCAGCAATTCGACATCATCGCCTCCTTCGCCGGCCTGCGCCCATCCCGCGAGGGCGGTGCGCGCATTGAGCGAGAAGAGATTGTCATTGACGGCAAGAAAAAGGTGCTTGTGCACAATTACGGCGCTGGCGGCACAGGATATCAGGCGGGATACGGCATGGCTCTGGAGGCGGTCAGCCAGGTCGATGATGTGTTGCGAGATTTGGAGCGGGCGAGTCGACGAGCGCGACTGTAGCAGGGGGCATTGTTGAAAATCAGTATTGCATGTGATATAGATGGAGCTGCACAAGGTTTCATTTCGTCTCTTTTGTCTTTTTGTCTCTTTATAAGATGGCCGGAAATATATGCATCCAAATATAGTTATTACACGGCGCAGGCTAAGCTCTCACTGGTCATATGCGAGTGATTCTGTCAGCTTCTGGAAGCTATGAACCTTCCACCTGTCTATAGATTGTTTCCTAATGCTTGCGTACGCGTATAGAGCGGCATGGCAAAAGACTTTTGTAATAAACGGCGTAGGAAGAGGCATTCACAACGCTACAACTTTCAGCCGAAACGCCATTGGCAATAGTGCTAACTGTATGGAACTTCCACATTCTCGTTGCTGCGAATATTAGCCCGCAGACTCGTGCAATCGTCCCCACGGTAATAACCTGCCTTGCCCTTTTGAGGTGCAGCGGCCGGCCACCGGAGCGAAATAGAGCGGGGAGTCGTTTCTCTTCCCCGCGCCGTTTATGATGTGATTGTGTTACTGGATTCGGATAATCGGTGCTGTTGGTCGTTGACTAATTGAGAGGATGGTGCACAATATGCATGGATGTCTGTCTTACAGTCTATTCGCAGCGTCTAGGATGTCTTATCATCCGTCTTTCTTTCCCCTCCTCTCGCTGACAGCCAGCAGCGAAGATTCAGTGAATCTAAATGCTGGACAAGAGACTAAACACTTCAGATAATCCATCGCCACAATGCCTCTCAGCAGCTCTTCGGTCTTCGAGGACCCAACCTACGACATGTTCAAGTTCCCGTCACGGCGAAGCGTCGTCCACAGCACTGAGGGAATTGTCGCCTGCTCACAGCCTCTGGCCGCCAAATGCGGTCTTGAAGTACTGCGAGCAGGAGGCAATGCCGCAGTAAGCAATAACAGAATTATTCATATAAGGAATCCACTAACAAAGCCGTAATCACAGGACGCTGCCGTAGCAGTTGGTGAGTTTCGTGTTCAAGACTCAGAATGTGACACCATCTCACTACATCTTACTGACCAAGATGCCCTCGTCTAATACAGCCGCCGGCCTCAACATGACCGAGCCCTGCTCAACCGGCATCGGCGGCGACATGTTCATCCTCTACTGGGACGCCGCCCGGCAGCAAGTCTTTTCCATGAACGGCTCCGGCCGCTCAGGCGCAAACTGCACGCTCGACAAGATCCGCGCCGACCTCAGCATCGCCGACGGCGACGTGGGCAAGATCCCCATGACGAGCGTCCATTCCGTGACTGTCCCCGGTGCGGCAGCCGGATGGGTGGATGCGGTTGAGCGGTTTGGCAGCGGCAAGCTGGACATGAAGCAGATCCTGGGCCCGGCGATTCGGCTGGGCGAGAAGGGATTCCCCGTGTCTGAAGTTACCGGCTACTACGTACGTTGCTGATCTTTTCTTTGATGCTGCAGGTACTTGGTGTATATCATGACGCCCTATCACTATTGCTTCCAGCCGTAGCTGCTGCGAGTCGCCTTCTCAAACTGACAGATATCAAGTGGTCCAGCGCAGAGCATCTCATCCGGGACGCCTCCCCCAACTACGCAGAAATGCTCAAAGTCGATCCCAGCCAAGCAGACGGCGTCAGAGCCCCCCGTCCCGGCGAAATCATGAAGAATCCTACCCTGGCCAGGACATTCCGCACGCTGGCCGTAGAAGGCAAAAAGGGCTTCTACACTGGCAGAATCGCCACCGAGCTCGTCAAGGTCGTCCAGGATCTCGGCGGCCATCTCACACTCGAGGATCTGGAGCATCATCTTGAACTAGGCAGCGAGCCCGTCGAGCCCATCTCTCTCAAGTTCCGCGGCCAGGGCCTCACCAAGGACGCTCCCGACGAGGGCATCGAGCTCTGGGAACACCCCCCCAACGGCCAGGGAATCATCGCCCTGATGGCCCTCGGCATCATCCAAGAACTCGAGAAGCAGGGCGAGATCCCCACGTTCAAGCCCCAAGACTTCAACACCACGCCCTATCTCCACGCCATCATCGAGGCCCTCCGCCTGGCCTTTGCCGACGGCAGCTGGTACATTGCCGACCCCAACGTCACGCCCGTGCCCATCGAGGGCCTCCTCTCGGAAAAGTATCTCTTCCAGCGCGCCTCGCTCTTCAACCCCAAGCGCGCCCTCGATCTCGTCGAGCACGGCGAGCCAAACTTCCCCTCGCCGGCCCTCCAGAGCAGCGACACCGTCTACTTCACCGTGTCCGATTCCCACGGCAACGCCGCCTCCTTCATCAACTCCAACTACGGCGGCTTCGGCACATGCATCATCCCCAAGGGCTGCGGCTTCACGCTCCAGAACCGCGGCGCAAACTTCTCCCTCGACGCCAACCACCCAAACAAGCTGGAGCCCCGGAAGCGGCCGTATCACACCATCATCCCGGCCATGGCGACCAACCTCAAGGACGGCTCGCTGCACTCGTCCTTTGGCGTCATGGGCGGCTTCATGCAGCCTCAGGGACACGTCCAGGTCCTGCTAGGCCAGATTGTCGGCAAACTGAACCCGCAGCAGGCGCTGGATGCGCCGCGGATATGCGTCGGCGCGGGCTTCCCCGAGCCCGGCAAGCCGTTGGACTGGACGGTGAGCGTCGAGGAGACGATGGCGCCCGAGGTCATCGAGGGACTGAGGCAGCTGGGCCATAAAGTGGTTGTTGTTGGCGGAGGGCCAAAGAGAGGCCTGTTTGGCCGGGGGCAGATTATCAGATACACGCTTGATCCGGTGGAGAAGACGCCGATTTGGTCGGCGGGCAGTGACATGAGAGCAGATGGAGCGGCATACCCATTGTAGACGGATCAGCATATGGCATAAGCGAAGAGATTGGTGTGATATTTCTTAGCAAAAGGTACCAGCGCTCCAGTTCTAATCCAGGTAAATACTACAAGTAATGTGTATACCTAGAGGTAGAAGAATCAGTAGTAGTAGTAGCATCCGTAGCCCATGAATAGCTAGAGTGCTGTATATCTTTTCCCTATTTCTTTCTGTTATTTCGCCATATGCCTGGTTCGTCCATCCTGGCACCGGCTTTGATTGTTTCTTTTATTGGCGGCGGCATTTGATCTGATTGTTCGTCAAGGTGCTGTGGCGATTGTGCTTTCAGGAGGAGGAAAGGGACGAGAGAAAGAAAGAATGAAACAGAGAAGGAAGAATGAAATCAACAGAAATTTGAAAAGAGAACAAAGCCAGTCACCGCCTTTCCTCGCGAGTTTTTGCCACCTGGTACTGCCAAGTGGTCAGACACATAGGCTCGAGAAGCAGAGCAGTGACTTGATAGTACTAGTAGTACACGTAGAAAAGCAAATGCCCATTGTAGACGTACGTATACATCACATAACATAAAGGAGGATCTGGATAGTAATATAAAATTTCCTTCTTTATTCCAAGGCATTCAAAGGCTCTCGTTTATATCATAACGTGTATTTCGCGTAAGCCCTCTTTGTACAACGCCATGCATATCGTACACTTGATTCCATCCGTCGACCACACCTTTTCTCTTACATGTCCCTCTACTGCTGCTCCTTCTTGTCACCCTCCTCGGCCTCAACCAGGACCTTGTTCTCCTCAAACAGCTTCGCCAAGTCTCCGTTCTGGTGCATGGACACCAGGATGTCGCATCCGCCCACAAACTCCTTGTTCAGGTACAGCTGCGGGATGGTGGGCCAGTCCGAGTACTCCTTGATCCCCTCGCGCAGCTCCGGGTCCTCTAGGACGTTGAAGGCAGCAAACTTGTCGGGGCTGACGCCCTGGATGCCGAGGATCTGGATGACGGCGCGGGAGAAGCCGCACTGGGGCGTTTCGGGCGTTCCCTTCATGAAGAGCACGACGGGCGCCGAAGCCACGGCCTTGTCGATGGCGCCGCGAGTGGCATCGGACAGGAGTCGCATCTGGAAGGGCGTGGGAGGGACAGGCATGCGGAAGGCCGACAGGGGAGCTCCAACTGCCGGCCGCGCTGCTGGCCGCGCAGCTTGCCGCAGGAGGCTCTGCAGGAAGTCATTGTCAGCAGACTGTCTTTCAATCGGCCAATCTTGCAGGGCGTATTCGGCTTACAGAAGCAACTGATCGTGAAAACATGGCTGGACGTGTCTGGTGCCAGATGATGCAGAAAAGATCAGCCGAGCAAAGCCTGGGCCGAGCAGAAAAAAGCTACGGCGGCGTTGATGACTTTACAGCTAATAAATTTGGCGGAGGGGTGATGCAATCGGTGGCGCTGGCCAATCACCGGCCAGGTCGATAATCCGGAAATCGGTTCGCCTAGAAGGCACGCAGAAGCGTGACAAATCTGGCTTAAAGAGCCGGCGCCGCTGCTTGCCACAGGGCTGCTAGTTAGTGAATAAGATCCCTGTAAACCCGCTGTCGTGAGAATGGACGTCCTGTCCAATATCCAGAACCACGGCATCGCAACAATCCTGCGCAGCTCCGTATTCGCAGCCGCAATCATCCACTGTGTCATCGCCGTCGCCATGTCTCATCTCAACGAGCTCTCCTCCAGCTCTCCAGCGCAGGATGTCTCTACAGCCCGTAGCGACGGCAAGGTGCATCTCCTGCTGGCCGCCTCCGGATCCGTAGCAGCGATAAAGATTCCCAACATCATCAGAGGACTGTCGCGGCATCCCAGCCTGTCAATCCGCCTCGTGCTCACCAGCTCGGCCGCCCATTTTCTGCAGGGCCAGGCAGATGAGCAGCCCAGCCTGGCGGAGATTCGCAAGTATCCCAATGTCGACGCCATATACACGGATGAGTCTGAGTGGGTGCAGCCATGGACTCGGGGCGCGCCAATCCTGCACATTGAGCTGAGAAAATGTGAGTCAAGTGATGTCTCGTGAATATTGCTTGCTGCATACTAAACATGACTTCTCAAATAGGGGCCGACCTATTGGGTATGTTAGAGATTCCCCTCCACTCTGGACACGATTATTTAACGTGAACATCACAGTCATTGCACCACTCAGCGCAAACACCCTCGCCAAGATGGTGCACGGCATCAGCGATTCTCTCCTATTATCAATTGCCCTCGCCTGGGACACCGACGGCTCTGTTGACGGCAAAAAGAAGAAGATTCTCGTCGCCACAGCCATGAACACGGCCATGTTCCGGAACCCCATCACGCAGCGCAATCTCAAGACTCTCAACGACGTCATGGGCGGCCCAGATGGATGGGTTGAAGAGCTGCAGACCATCTCAAAGGGGCTTGCCTGCGGCGATGTTGGCCAGGGCGGAATGGCAACATGGGAGACGATTGTGGCGGCCATTCAGGGCAAGCTTGGGTTGACGGCTGAAGGGAATGGAGATGATGACAGTACTGATCTGAAAGAAGAAAGTTCATCCAGTCAAAGAAGAGGCTCAATAGGGAATAAGAAGAAATGAATACAACCGGCAGAAAAACAAATAAGGACCCGCCAGCTGGCAGATCACGCGCAAGGCATGCAAGGCATGCAAGGCGTGAAAGTGCGGTGCCTTGATTCATTCCTATAAATTCCCGTTCCCCTCTTCTCTTCACCAAGTACTTCCATCGCTACTCAAAGCACGCCCCCCATCGGTTAATAGAGCCTCATCAACCATTGGTCTTTTAGTACAACACTCTCGTCAACGAACAAACCTCAACTCATCGACATCAAGATGTCCAGGTTACCATACGAGATGATAGAGATGCCCGCGGAGGACACAGACGAACGGCTTGATGAGGCAATTCAACGATTACAGTGAGTATATGAACCGGTCTGTCATTTTGAAACAAACCAACGAAAAGCAACTGGGCGAAAGAGCCAGAGACGGGACAGGTTTCTAATGTATGAAACCTTAAGCCGTCGAAGATTCTATAGGAGGCTCATGGAAAGATACAAACGTCACCGGGGGGAGATGGTGGAACAAACGGTATCGGAAATCCGGAATATGGCTCAGACGAAGCGAGAACTGGACCAAGAGAAGAGTGAGCTGGACCAAGAGAGAGGCGAACTGGGCCGAAAGAAAAGTGAGCTGGACGAAGAGAAGCGTGTACTGGACAAAATAATTCGTGAAAAGGACAAAGAGATCCGTGAGCTGGACAAGAGGATTTGTGAAAAGGACCAAAAGATCTGCGAAAAGGACCAAAAGATTCTCGAGGTCGAGCAGAAGAAGCATAGACTCGAACAAAGGGTTAACGAAGGATCCTGGGGTTTCAGTCACCGAACTAGAGCGATAGGTTCATGGATTCCTGAAACCTATGGCCCCCAAGCAACGAGCCAAGCAACGAGCCAAGCAACGAACCAAGCAACGCCAAGCTTCCCAAGACGTCCTCATGAATCTCAGCAACAAAAACGGCGAGCCTCACCAAGCACAAAGGAGAACACGAAGAAGAAGAAGAAGGAGACGGAAACGGAGGTGAAGACGGAAGACGAATGAACCAACCAAGTGTTTAAATCTTGCAACTCGCAAGACGATCTTGCCTGAGAAGTAGTGCAGTCGTCTGCGACGACACTGATTACTGTTCGCTTGGAAGGGAGACGAACATGCCGACAAGGGGATACTCGAGACGATTACATTTTTCAGTAAGGGAGGACATACCTGGACGGTATATAATTTACAGAAGCACAATTCGCTAGTCTATCCAGAATCAAAAGGATGCGTACATTTTTCTTTCTTTCTCTCATTCTTCAAGCTAGAACCAGAATATGTGCTGGTTGTCGTGCCTGGAATAGTGAAATTCATCTCATGCAGCGGTGACTGGGAAGGAGCGCGCACACGTGCCTTGCTCTATTTCCAAACCAGGCTCGTCTTTTTTTTTCTCTTGCTTTATTCTCACATTCTTTCTCCTCCATTCCCTCAATTCATCCATCTATCGTCCATCGTTAAACAGCCTATCCATCATTTATCAACATCCACCATGGCGCACAACCAACCATCCCTCATGAGCCGCCTCTTCCCCCAAGATCACCCAGCAGGCCTCTCCACCGAATATCTATCGTCCTCTACACTAGTTTCAGCGGAAAAGGCTCCATTCGGGTCATCCTCATCAGCATCATTCCAAGACGAAAGCATTCGCCGCAATAACCTATATCGAGCATGTTTTGCTTCCTTCAGCAACACCGCCGCGGAACACAGAGCGCAGCAAGACAGGGCCGTCGAAGAAGACACTCTGACTCCTCTCAAAAGTGCGTCAGCTATCAAACCGCGACAAGTTTCCCAAATCGTATTGTCTGTCCGCTACTAACGCTTTCCTTTACAGAAGCCTTTGCCGAAGAGGCCGTCGAGTTGCACACCTCCACCAGAACCAGACTAGTCGAAGCTCACAACGATATCATTTCGAAAATTTCCGACTTCAACGCACTCACATGGTCCATTACATCTGCCGTAGACGACATATACGCCAACTTGTCATACCCACCTTCTGCTACCCTGTGCAGCTCTGACAGCTTCCCTTCGGCCACGGTCGCAACTCACCTTGCAAGCGCCAAAGCCCAATTGGAAGAGGCGAAGAAGCAGCTTTGCGGCCTACAAGACGAGTGGGAGAACAACGTTCGCCTGGAAGAAGATGTTCGCAAAGAGCTTGCGAGCATAGAAGAGGCGCCTGGACAGAGTGATGCGGATGATCCTAGAATGATCAGCTTCAAGGAACAAGTGGAGCAGCTTGTGTTGGATAACACCCAGGCCCTTGACGAAATAGAAGATGTGAGTAGATTCGAACCATAGGACCCGGAAGAACATTCCCGCTAACCCAGACCGCAGACATACAAAGAAGAGGTCCAAGCAGAGAGGATGAAGATGATGCAGGCCATGTGGGACTGAAATGTGAAGAATCTTGTCTATTTTTCCTTTCTACTGCTACATATGTATCTATTTTCCTCAGCCATGACTTCAAATCACGCCGCCGCTGTGAGCGTATTTCCATTCGCCAATAAACTCCGTCCCTATATTGAAATGAACAAGGCCATGCACTTGGCCATGCAAGAAAATAACAAAAGGAATCATTCGCGTCAAATCATGCTTTTTCTTGTCGCTCATCGTAAGGTATGTCTTTTTTTTTTTTTTTGTTTTTACTCCCTCTTTGGGCCAAACAAGACTTTTACTGCTTCTCGGGAATCACAACACCCCACTTGTGGTCGACGTTGCCGTACATGATGTCGCCAATCCAAGTCTTGATCTTGGAGGTGATGACGTTGGGGGTGTTCTCAGGGCCCATGGGGATATTGATATCCTTGCCGCGGTGGTGGATGGCAGAGACGGGGCAGACAAAGTACTAGGCGGTAACGCGTTAGCTTCCATTCTATCAATCCTTTGCATCAGCATCAGCAGGCTACATCGACTTACAGCAGTTCCGGCGGCAAACGACTCAATCAGCCGTCCCTCGGCATCGGCCTCGATGACCTCGTCAATGGTGTACTTGCGCTCGGTAATCTCCAGCTCGTCGCCCAAGCGCTCGCGGGCCATCTCCAGGATGCTTCGGCGCGTGACGCCGTCCAGGATCAGCTTGTCGTCCAGCGGCGCGGTGATGAGCTCCTTCTTGCCGTCCTTGCGCGTCCACACAACGAAGAAGTTGCTGGCGCCGGCCTCGGTGCACTCGCCGTCCGAGCCGTACAGCCACAGGATCTGGTGGTAGCCGCGGCGACGGGCATCCGAAGTGGCCGCCAGCGAAGGGCCGTAGTTGGCACCGACCTTGGCATAGCCAAAGCCGCCCACCCAAGCGCGCACCATGTCCTCGGGCGACGTGTGCAGCCGCATGCCGCCGACGGGGCTGTCCAGCTTGGGCATGTACGTGACGATGATGTACAGCATGGCCTCGCGGGGGGCCTGGACGCCCAGCTGCGACTGCGTGCCAATCAGCGTGGG
Source organism: Trichoderma sp. CBMAI-0020 (assembly GCA_030708095.1). Taxonomy (NCBI): domain Eukaryota; kingdom Fungi; phylum Ascomycota; class Sordariomycetes; order Hypocreales; family Hypocreaceae; genus Trichoderma; species Trichoderma sp. CBMAI-0020. The sequence goes on from JAJNCI010000001.1 coordinate 5,299,937, forward strand.
CCGGATGTACAGGTAGTTGCCGGGCTTGTCCTTGGGCAACCACCGCGGGCCGTCGACGGAGAGCAGCGCCAGGATGAGCTTCTCGAGCTCGGCCGGGTCGAAGATGGGCAGCGAGATACGGCTGGCCGACAATAGCATGCGCGCGCAGTTGCAGTCGGGGCGGAAGGTGCGCAGCTTGCCATCGTAGCCGCGGTAGACCTTGAGGCCCTCGAAGCACTCGGTGGCGTAGTGCAGCACCGACGCCGTGGGCATCAGGCTCAGGGGGCCGTAGGGCTTGATCTCGGGCGCGGCCCAGCCTGCAGCGGCCGTCCAGGTGGCCGTCAGCATGTGGTCGGTGCAGACGGTGTGCTCGCTGGCATTGGCGACGGCCTCATCGGGCACCTCGCGCGGGCTCTTGGTGAGGCTGTAGGTGAGCTTGGAGGCATCGAGGGGGGCCGGCAGCACGTCGGCGGCGGTGGGCTTGGTGGGCTGGGTGGCCTCCTTGACCTGGATGTTGGCGGCTGTCAGGTCGACGTCCTGGGTGGGGATAGCGGAGGGGGCCATTGCTGCGGTGGAGAGGCAAACCAAACGTGGACTTGGAAGCAAAGAGTCGAGGTTGGTGGTTTGGGAAGAAGAGAGAGAGGCGTCCTGTGTTTCGACGAGGAAGGGAAGAAGTCTCTTTATCTGTGGAATTGGGGCAGGTCCGGCCGCTGGAGGAGTTCCCGGCGGGTGCAGGTCCGATGGTGGGTCAAGGCAATGGGGGAATGACTCAAATGGAGTAGAGAAAAATTCTTGTGGCTTGTTGTACCTGGACTGGGAGCGCGAGGTTGAGGAGACTTGGACGGAGCCTCCGTATCGGAGGCGAGAGCTGGTTCGGCAAGTTGCCAGTGCAGGGTACGAAAAGGGAAGTGCTCTTCTGTTCTTGGGTTGGCAGGGGAGAATATGGAAATATCGGAATGGTAGGTAGTCTCGGATTGGATGTTTTTAAGCACGGCAATAATGAAAATGGACAGATGGAGCATACAAAACAAAAAATAAATGTTGTCACTTGCTGCTCCAAAGAGGCAAATCGGCTCCGCATGCACCAGAAAAAAAGGTGCTTATCCCGTCCTGCTGGTTAGGACCCACCGCAAAGTCCGGCTGCCAGCCAACAAAAAGGTGCTAAGAAACGGTAACTTGTGGTTCCAGTTAGTTCGTTTGACAAGCGGCTACTCAAGGAGAAGAGATAGTCGGTGCGGCGTAAAGTGGGTTCTTGCTAAGGGAAAAAAAAACTTGCGGCGCTAGAAGCTGAAACTAGCAGATAGGCGAGGATGAGAGACTTGACAAAGGGCGTGGATGGGAATTGCACTAGTAGCAATGGCATCTGATTATATTATCAATCTCGTATAGTAGAGAGTATGTAGTTGTACAAACTGACGATAAAAAGAGGAGGCTCCTGAAAACGGAGCTATTGTTTCCAGTCACGGACACAGGATGCGGCTGTGGGGATCCGTGAGGAAGCACCAGTGACTTGATGCGGAAAGAGAACAGCCCCCAGTCTGCAAAAAGTACAGTAAGCACAATTAAGTATTCGACACAGAAAACCATCCGCCATACGACATGAAAGATTACAGTTTTTGCTGAAAAAAAGGGACGAATGGAGATGCAAGAAAGCCATGGGTCCCCTTGACTGGAAACATGGGCAGGTGACCGCTGAAGGTTTATCATCCCGCAACTTTTGTACTATCCCGTGTCTGCCCGCCACCCATGTGCCGAGGTGTGTCTCAGCCTTTTTCTGTTATAAATAGCGTTCTGGTGTAATTGTAATTGTTTGTTTTGCTTAGCACGCTTTCTGTACGTAATTGTACTGATGCTGCTTGTGTCATGGGATGTATGATTCAATTGCTTCTCGGCAGTTATACTCCCCAGCAACTGCTGTAATACAGCGCCCATTGCTGTAAATTCCGCTCCCCCGCCAAAGCGGATCCCCAAGAGCCGATGCCGAACAGCCCGGCCCAACTTTCCGGCGTGCGGAAATGCTCCGACCCGCTTGTTTTCGCTTAGGCCGCGGCCCCTCGTGCCAAATCAGGCGTGGGCTGCAGTCAGATAAGATAGATGACAATACGGACAAGAGACACGATGTCGACATGTACAAGCAGCTACTACTACTAGTAGTATGTCAGCCAATTGCAGAGTGAGAATGCGGCATCCCTCCTGCATTCCGATAAGGCAACTGCAGCTCGTTGACAAGACAATGCGGGGAAGGGCGCGCCAAGTTGATTGAAATGATCAGCTTTTGAAGCCTCCGTCTTCGGGACGTTGGGTTTTGCAGGCAGATTCGCAGATTGCGCGATGAAACGTCGGAGTGACATTCAGCTGGCGCCGTCTCCGATCCGGGAGTCGAGTGCAACGGGAGTCGCAACAGGTCCTCGTTTTGTTGCTCTTCTTCTCTCTTCTTCTCTCTTTTCCTTTCTCAATTCATTGTACAATTGCAATTATACTCTTTTTTCTCCAGCAAGTCTTGAAACGCCTCTTTTCTCAATCAGCTCTCCCGTTTCCGTTTCAGTATCACTAGCAACCTTGTCCTATCAACGATCCCCACTCGAAAAAATCCTAGAAAACAAAAAAGAGGGCGGAATAGAGTTGCGCCGTCAATAGCCGTTGCCTCCATGTAGAAAACACAAACAACCCAACAAAGAGCCCCTCTTTTCAGTCTCGTCGCAGTTACGCAACTCTGTTTGGCCGCGTATGACGGCTATGAGATCATCGATGGCCACCGGCGCATAAGCCCGTCCTCATGTGGTCAGAAGCCGTGGCGGTGACGTTCCGCCCAACCACTCAGCACGCAAAAGCCATCGTATTTCGAAGTTGGCCAATTGACAATTCGTCGCCAAGCCAACCCGCTTCTAATGTACTGTAATACCACACGTATGTACTTTGTACTCTAATATCCTCTTCCAGATTCTTTCTTTTTTCTCCTCTGGCCTGTTGAAGACTCTCTGTGGGTATTGCCCGAAACTCCAGAAAAAAAAGTTGAAAAATCACATCGCCTGCTGTGACCATCCCTTCAATGCACGCAAACATGGCTTCTCTACCCTCCTTCAGCTTGACAGGACTCCTCTCTCCGCCTCCTTCTTGCGCTGCTCCTCCTCCAACAGCTCGCGAGCCCTCGCCGCCGCTTCCACCTCGGCCTTGACGCCCTTGGCCCGCTGTCGCGCCTCGTACATGTCGCGGCTCTTCATGATTCGCTGCACAATCTCGCCCGCATTGACGTGAGAAAACGTGTGCTCGCCGATCTGGCGGTATATGCCCATTGCTTTGGGCGCCGTGTACGGGTCGTATGTCAAGGGCATGAATGCTGTTGGTCCGTGATATACTGCGTCGGGAACGCCCCACGGCAAATCCGAAAGGTAGCTCTCAGTCGGCGTAAAAGGAGCCCCGAAAACGGTCGCATTGATATACTAGAGCAAGAAAGGCAATCAGTATAAGATGCAAGGAGAGATCGAAGCGTTCGCATTTTACCTTGCATTGGAGAACACACAGTCCTCGCTCGTAGATGTTCATGATGGGGTAGTTGACGCCCTTCCACTCATTAATCACTCTGTCCTCGTGAACGCCCGCCACGACATATGCCGGGCCGTAGTCCTTGCCACCGTTTGCCTGCTTCCTCTTCTCCGTGGCCTCTGCAGAGAACCAGCCTGTCTCGCGCGCAAGCTTGTCCTCCTCTTCCAGTACCTTACACAGAAACGCAATGTGGCCACTAGAGAAAAGATCGAAGCCACCATCGACGTACACCACGCGCTGGCCGGGCTTCTTGCCAGCTCCCTCGAGGAAGCTCTCGTAGGATCCGCGGACGCCCTCGCTAGACCCTGACTTCTCGGGTGTCGCAGAATGCCAGAACCAGACATCGACACCGGGGTTCTTTGCAGTCTCGTCCGTTGCGTATAGCTTGATTCTGTCCAACATGGCTTCCGACTGGGCCTTGCGCTCCTCTGCCGTGCCTACGCCCTCTTCCCCAGCCAGCACCTTCTTCAGAGACTTGATGAAATGCGTCCTAGTGCATAACAGCATGCGTCCAACGAGGTCTGTGGTGGAAATTCCAGGAGAGCGCTTGACTACCTTGAACCGCCCAGCCTCCTTGACGAAGCGGTAGCAGTCGTTCCCATCGCTGTCAGAGGTAATGTCATCGCCGTGAACAACATATCTGCAGCCATAGTGCGAGATGTAGGGGAGCTGCGTGACGTAGGGGGCATGGCCAACCGATTTGGTGACCCAACGGCAGGCATCTGTAGCTGCGAGACTGCATGCCAATCTAGTCAGTTTCTCTCGAATTTCCGGTTTCTTGTACAATAGCCGCGAATGGGACGACGTACCGCTCGTCCAGGTCCATGACTGTAGGGCCCTTGTTGGCAAGGATCGATTCGTCCGAGTGGACACCGACGTATAGCTCATCGCCGAGCTGTCGGGCTTGAACCATGGCTCCAGCATGTCCTAAGAACCACGCGCAGATACGTTAGCAAAGACATCGCAGAGGGCCAATGGCGAAAATATAGGCACTAAATCAGAGCCACACCATGATGGAAAAAGTCCCAGCAGCCATCTACCCAGATGCGCCCGTCGAGAAGCTCCGGCGCAGGCTCTCCTCGAGGCTGCTCGAGATCTTCAAAGCTCGGCGCGCTCATGATGGCAAGGCCAAGGACGAAGGGGCTGATTCGGTCTAGTGTCGGTGCGGGGACGCAATAAAAGATTTGCAGTTAGTCGCGCAAACCGCGGAATGTCGATTCAAAGCTCGTTGGCACCTTGCGAAGCTGCAAAGGCGGCGTTGGTGAAGCTGCCGCGGGCTGGAATTTCGAGAAAGCTGCTTGTTCAGGGGTTCAATTAAGTTACTCGACTGCGGGGAAATGAAGTGACATGCCACCGCTATCTTATCGGCAGCTTTGAGCCCTGTGGCTCCCACTAGAGCGGTCCCCAGGTGAATGACGCTAGCACGTGAAGTTGCCAGGAGTTTGATGCTGAGGTCTCGATTCATTCAGAAATTGATCTTTTCTCGCTTCATTCAATCATGATTTTTATTGTACGGTCTGAACACCGTGTCTTGAATGAGATCGAGTTGAGAATCCGATCATGTGGACCAATTGGCCTCGAACATGTGCTTTACCATTTCCACGACACTCTAGTATCCGCCACGGACCCTGTCTGGCTCAAAAGTCCTCGTCCAAAAGCCCTCTCGTCCAATTCTAGCAGTAGCATGGCTTCAACCTATCTTCAGCAATAGGCCGATATCCACCTTGTCCGATCCAGGAACTGCAATCGCCAGAAACACCGCCAAGCTGCTCCCACACGTGGGCATCCAGATGCATCACACACAATTTAGAGCCTCCAGCCCCGGCCTGGCCCGCCACGTTCCCGATCGATTGGAGCCTACAGCGCCTCATCTCCAGTGACATGCTGGCCGTTCTGCTCTCGACACCGACAACAGCACGCTAACAGCGGCTGCTCGGCCCAATTGCTGACAGGCCCCAGAGTCTCCAGAGTAGCATCGGCGCTGCATATGACTTTATGGGCACTAACTGGCCTGTCGATGTTACATTTCACCGCTGCGACAGGCATTGACAGGGCAGCTCGACGCTATTATATAAGGCTGCGCAGCGCATCTTCTGCTCATGTCTGTTAGCCAGCTTTCCGACGCCCCCAAAACACCACAGCGTCAAGATGAAGTCCTCACTCCTGTCGGCCGTCCTGGCCCTTGCCCCTGCCGCCATTGCCTGGAAAGAAGTCTCCAGCTGCGACGACATCAAGTACACTTCCGTTCCGGGCTTCTTCCTCCAGGACGACCCCAACACCAATCCCAGCACCTTTGACTATGTACGCAAAATGACCCGCGAGATATGGAGGCAACGCCAAACTCACACTTTCATAGGCAAGCCAGAACTTTGGCCTCCTCAACAGGACGTACCCCACTGATGCCAAGTTCGACCCTCGGCACAAGAAGACTCAGTGGCAGCGCTTTGCCAACTATGTTGACTCGCTGAACGACGAGTGCAAAAGGGACAAGAAGACGACCTACAAGGTGCTCTTCATGGGCCGCCACGGCGAGGGGTGGCACAACGCCGCCGAGACCTTTTACGGCACTCCTGCGTGGAACGTGAGTATTGCAGATGCCCTCCTTTGCTTTGTAGATACGCCCCTAGCCGGCTGCTAACAGTTACTTTTCTCAGTGCTACTGGGGCGAACTCGATGGCAATGGCACTGCTACCTGGGCTGATGCCCAATTGACTGTCAACGGTATCGCCCAGGCCAGCAAGGCCAATGCCTACTACAAGTCACGCTTCGAGCAGGAAAAGATGCCCTACTTCCAGTCATACTACAGCTCACCTCTCAAGCGATGCATCCAGACCGCCAACACCACCTTTGCCAGTCTCAACCTGCCTCACTCACATGCCTTCAAGCCCACCATCAAGGAGCTCTTCCGCGAGAGCATCAGCATCCACACCTGCGACCGCCGCTCTACCAAGGCCCAGATCCACGCATTTGCGCCCCATTTCCTGTTCGAGGACGGCTTTTCCGACGACGACCTGCTGTGGCGCGGCAGCGAGGACGAGGGCGAGACGTCTGCCCACCAGGTCGCGCGCAGCAAGATTGTCATTGACGATGTCTTTTCCCATGACGACAACACCTGGATCAGCATCACCAGCCACTCTGGCGAGATTGGCAGCATCCTGACTGTGCTGAACCACCAGTCTTTCAGCCTCAACACCGGCCAGATCATCCCCGTGCTTGTCAAGGCCGAGTTGGTTGAGCCCACTGTAGAGCCCACCACCACCTATGCTGCCTTCACTACCGAGCCGACGTGCAAGTCGCCGCCCTTGACCAGTATCGCCGGCCAGGGCTGTGTATGCGCCACGGCCACCACCACCACCTTTACCACTGCAAAGGCTACGTTGAAGGCCGAACTTTGAGGCCCGTTATTTTGATAACGAGCAACTCTGTCGGGTGGCCGTTGGTGATGTTGATTAATTGTAAAATGCTTTACGTTGTATAGAATATGTATATAATACTTATAAATAATAATGATGTATACTTGATGAGCTGTGGTGTGATGTGTCATCTAGATTATTGTATCAGGTATGAACTAAAGCTTTCTGTGTAGATTTACTGCCTTATCAAGCTACATCTAGGGTGCTGGATAATTTTCCTCTTATAAACAGCGATTCAGAGGGAAACAAGTTTCATCAACCATTCACCGACACAATTGGGATGGACATTATGGTTGCATCATCGGGTAAATCTGTAAACACAGCCTCGTGTGCTGTGGGAACTAGCTGCTAGGCCAAGGGTGAAATTTCGCTTTTAGAAGAACCTCGAAATGGAACCTTGTTTTCATTTCATCATATGTCGAGTCTCGTATTCCAACAGTATGTAGATCTGGATTTCAGTCGCCATTTTACCGCCAGGTGAGCAGGCGTTGGCGCCTATCTTTCAGATTCAAAGCCATGTACGTCTCACTAAAACATTGCCCAGGCGAGGGGGGCCAACATGTGAAATTACTGGCAACATATGTTTGAGGCTACCAAAGGCAACAGAATTGTCAAGTTTGCTCTACAATTGTCTACATTGTATGAAAAGACAAGCTGAAGTAAAAGAAAGGCCCGGTAAATAATGATGGAGCCACATGACCACTCAACAGTGCTTATACATTCTTTCGCTGAGCCATTCTCTTCTGTCTCCTCTTTCTCTCGCCAAACTTCCTCGTCACTTGGACAAGGAGCGCCAAAATGACATTTAAACAATTAGCTGCTTTCTATTAAACACGGCGGCTTCGTTCGAACAAGATGACTTCAAACAATGCTGTTGAGCTTGATCAAGCCGGCTGGCTTCGATCAAAATAGATAGACTAGATTAAACATGGCTTCGTTCAAACTGTTGGAAGAAACGCCGTCAGGGCGTTCGGCTACTAGAGTTTTACTGTACTCACCAGTATATCCGTCCTCGCACCTCTGTGCTCCAATCTGGTTCTTTAGTTATTACAATACAGACTCGTTCTATTGCAACAGAAGAAGGTGACTTCAAACGATTCTGTCAAGCTTGATCAATCCGGCTGACTGCGATCAAATTAGACATCCTTGATTAAACAAGTCAACTTTAATTGATTAAGATGACTTCGATTAAACAAGGTGACTTTGTCCAAAATAGGGGTGCCCGCTTGGCCCAGCTTTGCTCACCGCTATGAACACTTACATCGGGCACCACGACGACTCATTTCTTCTTTTAGTAAGAAGACGATGTTTTTCTTATGCGCCCGCAAGCATTACCTGTTAAAATAGCCCCCCGCAGAAGCGCACGTTTGGGCGAGAGAGACATTGAGCAAAAGATATCGCCAAAAACCAAAGGATCGTTGAAGACGTCACCACCACGCCGCCGGGGTTCAACAGGAGCGGTACAGAAACGAATCCGAATGGTCCGATTTCCCGACCCACAAGATGACTCTGCAATAATGGAATGCTTCCAGTTTAGCAATCGTATACTGCGGTCTCGTAAGGAATTGGCCATCATGCCGAGTGGAAACTACATATACAGTCATCTCGAGATGAAACCTTTGTGGTCCATTTCCATCATGTTTTGAGCCTCGTATTCCAGAAAGCGAAATTTCCCAATGAATTCCTTCATCAAATCTGTGAATCAGCTGACTGAAAAAAAACTCTGACCACTTGCTTTTGTCGAGTGTATCTGCTGTTAGTGAGGCTACTACCTTTTCTCCTATAGTAACTCGAGGAAGAGATTCTCAGGCGTGTCTAAGCCGGTTAAATACAGACCCATTCCATTGCACTGCATCGTAGCAATCATGTCTTTGTATCAGTTGTTTTGAGATCATAGGAGACTAGAAGTTTTGATGAAAACACAAGGGTGAAATGAATGACTGAAATGAATGTCGCGGCGTCGCAGCTCATACCCAACAGAACGATAGCGTCTGACGGTATATACTAGAAGCCTTGAAGACCCCACTTCCAAAAGACTAGATCAACTGTTTTTTCCAATGAGATCTGTATGCACATGGCGCCTTTAAAACGATTAACAGTTCGCCCATACGGTAGTCCATATGTGTAGTATATTTCAAGGCCATTTCAAGCCAAGAAAACAAAACATTCATTGTTAAAATCTATTTTGTGTGCAACGTTTGACTAGTCAGCAATGGACTGCCAGCGTGACGCTATTATGCTCCTGAAAGCTGTTTTATACATCTCCAATGTGTTCATCGTCCAGGTGTATGTGCGTTGTCGGTGGCTGCGTCCAGATTATGCGTAGATCTGCCGTGAGTTCACCAATGTGTTTACCCCGTCGCCTTTATTGTCGCGATATTCCAGTGGGTTGCGCTTAGGTATCAGTCGATTCAGTCTTTCATCGAGAGAATTCTGTGGCCTTGTTGTTGTGCGTGGGGGTTATGGAAGAATACTTCTTCACCCATCGATGGGCAGAGTGATGAAGGGGATGATGCCAAGTCGGGCATTTTACATCAGTATCTATGATGTGAAACATTCGTCTAAAGAGATTATAGATGAAAAACGTATGACTACATGTACTTGTATTTACACTTGGTTGGGAAACTTTCGAGTACGCCAGCGAACTATAAGCAGCTGGTAGAAGTAGAAAAAATAGGTGGCTAGGTATCAGCAAATAATCTTCTAAATTAAAGGTCCATTATTGCTTTCTTTGTTCCATCAGTGTCTGCATCCACTGACCGTGAAGTGAAATATATATTACAAACAAGTGCGAAATGCCGCGAAAAAGCACGACATTCCGACTCCGTTGATTGCAATCAACAAGCCACACAGCCTGCTTCACAACACCACAAACCAGAGCCGAGAACAGAGTAAAACAAGAAGAAAAATGCTGAACAAGAGCAAAAATAAACACAAAAAGAAATGTTTGCTGCGTAATCTGGGAATCGAACCCAGGGCTCCCCGACGTTGCGGATGGCAACGGAGAATTTTACCACTAAACCAATTACGCGGTTATGAGTTGTGATGATGAGTGCGGCGAAATCTCACATCTTGAACAAAGTAACAGTGACATATCGCACGCCATCGCCAAGTATCAACTTTCTACAGGCGGTCTCTCGTGTCCTGGAGAAGCTGGTTTGCCGGTATTGGTACATATATCGAAGTCGCCAATGTCATACTGCTCATTATGTCTCTCCTAACGACAGTGTACATAGTTTCGCTGATCTAAAGGCATGCAGTCATATAATCTTCCAGCTCTATCAACCGCTGGATCATTAGTATTGACAAGTGACTACACAGGATGTGGTGTTAGAAGGCATGTATATCAGAACAATCATAGTAAATGAGGAGATGGACAGCAGCATTATCGTAAGACAATCAAAAGAAGTCGAGATTTTTTCTCCAGTGGGGACTGAAGTTTCGAGGAAATCTCTTCAGAAAGGAGCCTCAGGTACTTCAAACAAATGCTTTGCGGGCAATTGGGTTTCGTTTCGGTCTCTGCTGTCTCTTTGGCCCCTCTGCTTGAATCTCGATTTTTGGGGCACATGGACTGGCTAAGAAGCTATTCCAGCGGCCACCTTTACTGCCTCTGCTACTTTTACAATACTTGGATATTTTCGTTTCATCTTCTATTCTATACTAACTCAACCTTTGCCGCACGGAAGTCGTATTTCCGAAGATAGCCATGATCAAATCCTTAAATCGATATTGTTCGCAAAGGATACTCTTAAACTGAGCAGTCCCATGTCCTCCGTCTCTTGAGGCCCCGTATACGCAATAGTAGCTTACTCTTCAACCATGCTGAATATTTCCACCTCACAAGCGGCAAAGCTAGCTGTTCCCAACGCGTTGTCCCTTTCCAGCTGACTTTAGGCAAAATAATGAATCGTTGTTCAATCACGATAGACTCATTACTAAGGGAAAACATGCCGTAGAAACATCGTGTCAGCAGCACGCAAATGTGCCTCTCCACGAATCCAACTTGACAACCAATTTAGCCGTTAGACAAGCCGCAGGCCAAGCCGCCTTCACCCCGCAAATCAGTGTCTCTGAGTCCCAATTTTTTATTTCCCGGACTGCTTCATCGGCACTAGGCTAATAGAGAAGAATGTTTTCTTGTCAATAATCTTTGGGGTGTATGCAGCTGGAGGCAGGGGTGCTGGAGAGGTTTATGGTTAAAAGAAGCATATGGTAAGTATATGTAATACATTCGGCTTAATATAGCTAATGCTGCATGGCTGCCCATGGCTGCTGCTACCTTGACACGCTGTCCTACCTTGCGGCAAAGATGGGATGATTCGCCATTTGAGACTAGGATATTGCAATTGTCGAGTGGCTATTCTGAATGCTTTATTTTGTTTCCCTTTGTAGTTTACCGCGCCCCATGTCTCTCCACATATGACAGTTATGAACAGCAGATGCTACTTCAAAATATCCCGTCCCTCGCACGCTACTGGGTATATTTTTTTCCTTTATTTTCTTCTTTTTCTCTTCAGCTTCGATCCCCGAGTTGCCAAGACCAAATTAGCCGTTAGCCAGTAAATCAAGTGTACCGATTCTTGCATGTGCCGGAGCTAAGGACTTGAGTCCAGACGACGTCGATGCGAGCTGTAATTTACCAGTAGTTCATGATCAGGCATTACCACGTCAGAAAAGGAGAACAAGGCGTAATGTCTTCATGAAAAGCGAGTTCCCTATTGGCGCGGTAAAATAAATCAATGACATGCACCTGGTCTGCTCTGAAGCCGTATGAGACAAGGCAGCCGTTGCTACAATTATCCGCGAACCAACTTATAAACGACGACCTAGCCCGCCTCGATCCGGAGTCTCCAACTGAAGCAACGATTAGACAACTCATTCACATAGTCTACTACAGCAAGACAGAGAAGCCCATCAACACCATGGTCGCCTTCACATCACTCCTCGCCGGCTTTGCCGCTGTTGCTGGAGTCCTGTCCGCTCCCACCGAGAACGTCGAGGTCGAGAAGCGTCAGGCCATTGGCCCCGGCACCGGCTTCAACAACGGCTACTACTACTCGTACTGGAACGACGGCCATGCCGGCGTGACCTACACCAACGGCGCTGGCGGCTCGTTCAGCGTCAACTGGGCCAACTCGGGCAACTTTGTGGGAGGCAAGGGATGGAACCCGGGCAGCAGCACCAGGTAAGGGGCCAAGACGCCGCCACACACATATCCATGCCAAAGAGCTCGTCTAACGCCACTCAAGAACCATCAACTTCTCCGGCAGCTACAGCCCCAACGGCAACAGCTACCTCTCCGTCTACGGCTGGTCCAAGAACCCGCTGATCGAGTACTACATTGTCGAGAACTTTGGCACCTACAACCCGTCGACGGGCGCCACCAAGCTGGGCGAGGTGACGTCGGACGGCAGCGTCTACGACATCTACCGCACGCAGCGCGTCAACCAGCCGTCCATCATCGGCACGGCCACCTTTTACCAGTACTGGTCGGTGCGCCGCAGCCACCGCTCCAGCGGCTCGGTCAACGTTGGCAACCACTTCAATGCCTGGCGCAATCTCGGCCTGACGCTGGGCCAGCTGGACTACCAGATCATTGCCGTCGAGGGCTATTTCAGCTCTGGCAGCGCCAACATCAACGTGAGCTAGGTGGCGGATGGGAAGGAGGACATGTAGTCTTTGTTGAGGCAACTGATGACAGCAATTAGCAGTGCACCACACATGTGGACTCGTACACACATGTACTTGGCCAAGCACTACGTAGTCGTAGGAAATGAAACTTGTTTGGGTTACTCGCTGTTCTCACGTTGATCAAGCCTGTGTGTGAAGTGACGTCGACGCCATCTGTCCCAGGAAACATTCTTTGGTAGATGCGCTGATCCGCGATCCGAGCCGCCAACTCTAACACTGGCTGGTCCACTAACAGCACTAAGTGTGTAATCGAGGGGGCTGTTGATGTTGATACGAAAACGGCCCTGGGTGGCGTGAAAGTTGAAAGTTGAAGCCTGTGGTGATTGCAGCAAAGTTACCAGACATGTACCGCGCCAGGCACACAGGGCTGCTGGGTACCTGCAGCGCTACCCGCTGTACGTCGCCAACGCTTAGGCTGCGGGACATAGATTCCCCGGCGCAGTCCAGTTCGCGACCGGCTCCAGCTCCAGCGCCAGCTCCAGGCATCCGTCACCAGACCACGCCTCGCGCCAAAGCCAAACTGTCGCCAAACATCATCAGCTCCAGGCGCAACCGGAGCCGCGACGCCATTCTGCGCAGAATCGACACGGAAACAAACGCCTGGCCGAGCCTCGTATCTGGTCCGCCGTGCCTGTCGCCTGAGCCCTCCCTAGCGCATAAAATGGGTTGAAACTTATCCCCCGGCCCGGCCACTCGTTGTTTCTCCCAGCCCTTTTCGCTCTCGCATATCCTCTCTGCCTGTCTGATCGCGACTCTCGCCTTCTTCCTCCTCCTCCTCTCCTCCTGCTCTCGTCCTCCTCTCGCCATCCGCACCTCGACGACGCGTCGCATCGCAGCGCACAGCCGCCAGACGGGCTCGCAAACGCACGTCTTAGCGAGCACAAGCGAGTCAGCCAGCAGCACCCACTCGGGCAGGGAGCAGACAGCCAGTAAGTCCACAGCGCTCCAGCGACCCCCCAGTCCTGCAGTAGTGTCGTTTATACCGAGTTGGCTCGTTCTCCTGCATCTTCCAGCATCGTCCAATCCAGGCCATCCTTTTTGTCGTTGTCTGTCGTTTTGTCATTTTGTCGTTTCGTCACTTTGTCCCTTTGTTGTTTAGCCCGCATGGCATAGCATCTCGTTGTCGCCCTCCCGTCTTTGCTTTCGTCTCGCGGCTCTGGCGTGCATTTCTTGTCTTCCCCATTCTCGGGTCCTTGGCTCGCACGGCTGGGGCCGGTCGGCGAAAACCGCGCGGCGCCCATCCAGAGAGTTGACCACGATGGCTAATCGTAAAGCGCACCAGCGCGAAGTCAGCAACCTGCACGAAGACCTCGGCCCCTACTACAGCCAGCCTGGCCGACGCGACATGTCGCAGCGAAACCGCAGCGGCCGCGGCTCGAACCGCAACAACGGCGGGGCCCACGGAGAGGAGGCCACGATATGGGAGTCGGCTAAAAACTCTTTCCAGGACCTCATCGGCGGCATCAACGCCGACAACGACAACCTGGACCAGCTGGTCGGCCTGGACAAGCAGGCCGGCACCATGGACCCCAACAGCGTGCCCACCGACATGATGAAGGCCATGGAGGCCCTCTGCCGCTCCGGCGTCAAAAACTCCGAGAACAACATCACCATGGCCAAGAATCTCATGGAGCAGCTCAAGCTGGTGCGTGCCGTTGTTGTTGCTAAGGAGCAGGCCGAAGCCGCATCGGCCGGTCCGTCCAAGAGGTCCACCACCAGGGACAGCGCCGCGGCCGCCTCGCTCTACGATTTCGACGGTGCCGGCGACTCCCCCGTGCCCAGCCCCATGGCGAGTGCGTCCCGAAAGCACGGTGACCGGAGCAGCAACCGTGACCGGGACAGCATCCCGCCCAAGGCGGACAGCGTCGAGCCGCCCGGGTCCGTAAGCGGCGCCGGCGGAGCGCCCGGCTCTCTAAACAAGTCCAAGATTCTCTTTCAAAAGGGCGACGAGGTAGCGTTCAAACCCAAGGCCGTCAACGGTGAACAGACGTCCGACTGGATTCTAGGCGAAGTCGCGCAGGTCCTCGGCGAAGGAAAGAGTCGGCGGTACAAGGTCATCGACATTGAGCCGGATGACCAAAGCAAACAGAAAGAATACCGATCAAGCGCCAGCAGCATGATTCCCATTACGGCGGAAAGCCAGTCTAGCACCCTCAAAGACTACGAAGCCGGCCACATTGTCCTTGCCCTGTATCCCCAGACGACCACGTTCTACAAGGCCGAGGTCCATAGCATGGCATCGACCGGCAAGGTTGACCTCAAATTCGAAGGGGAAAACGATTCTACCACCCTGCAGCAGGTAGAGCGACGATACGTTATCGAATATCGACCCTAGGCCACGCTTTTCCTCCCCATATTGCATGTACATACTCATGTCTGACGCCCCTTTAAGTAGGGACTTGGTTTATCATGCCTGATACCTGGTTATGGAGTTTTCTGTTTTTTTTTTTTTTTTTTTTTTTTTTTTTGGTTTTTTTACGGATTGGGAATCGAGGTTATCTTTTCTTTTGGCCAGACAGTAGAGCGGCAACGCTTCTCACGGTGTTATGGAGGTTTCAAAAAGAAAAGGGAAAGCCGTGTTTATGGAATGAACTAGAGCTGGTAATTGCGGAGTTTTGGAGCACGCAATGATTATTATCTTGCTCAACTTTTTTTTTTTTTTTAAGCTTACAACGACAATGTACCAATAACATGAACTTGGATCAACACATGTCTCCATTACCGTGCCGTGTACAAGACAAGCACCTTTCACGACTTCATCTTTACAGAATTTGTCTGATATACTGGGGACCTTGGCCGCCAAATGCACTGTTGCTGATGGTGCCGTGGAACTTTGTGTCGAGCGAGCCATCCGTGGCGTTGCGAGCAATGGCCGCCACGCCGAGAGCACCATCTTGGTTGGTTACAAATAGGGAACTGCCGTCGTTGCTGATGCTGAACATTCTAGGTCCCGTGCCGCCAGAGGACACCGAGTTGATCCAGAGGAGCTGCACATTGTCGGCGCCGTTATCAATGAGCTTGATATGGGCAATGTTGTCGGTGGCCTGGCCGGTTAGTCGGTTGGAGAGGTACAGGTCCTTGTTGTCAGGTGAGAGGACAAGCTCGCCGGCACCCGCGCCCACTGGCTTCTGGCTGTTGGGGCCAAAGGAGTTGAGCACCTGCGTGGTGGTGAACTCAATGCCCTTGCCGTTGTCGGTGTAGTTGAGCTTGTACGAGATGACGACGTTGCCCATCTCGCAGAGCAAAAAATAGTGAGTGGCCTTGGCGGCACCAAAGGGGTAAAAGACGCCGTGGCGAGGGCCTGAGCCAGCGGGCACGACGGCCATGCGGTTGACGATGTTGAAGGCGTCGTTCTGCGAGTCTATGACGAGGATGGAGTCGGTGCCCAGGTCATTGGCGAAGAAGTAGCGGCCGGTGGGATCGTTGACGGTCTGGTGCGGGTGAGGCGCGTCTTGGCGATCGGGATCAGGGCCGAGGGGGCCCGGAGACGAGATGCTCTTGATGAGGGACAGGCCGCCGTTTTCAATGTTCCAGACGTCAATCTTGCCGGAGCCGTAGCCAGCGCCGAGCATGCGGGTGCCGGCCTTGTTGGTCTCGAGGTGGACGACACCGCCGGAGCCTTGCTTGTTGGTGACCTGCTTGATGGTGTTGGCATTGGTGTCGATGTTGTACAGGAAGGTGTTTGAGGCAATGTCGTTGACGGCGTAGAGGCTGTTGGGGGGGACAAAGGCGAGCCAAGAGGGGTCGGTGTTTTTGAAGGACGAGTTGACGGCGGTGGTGAACCCGGAGCCGTCGTAGGAGGCGAGGTAGATGTGGCCGGAGTTTGCGAAGACGACTTTGGTGGAGGATGCTTGGGAGGTGGGAGCGGCGAGGGCTGGGGCGATGAAGGCCGCGGAGAGGGTGGAGATTTTCATTTTGATGGTTTTTGTGAGCAACACGATTATACGATTGATATGAATCCCTGAATATCAAGATTGAGCGTTTGTGTATTTGGATCAACGTTGGGAAGCGAACAATTTATAGGAGAGCTGGATCTACGAGCTGGATATCACACCTGACGAATGTGACATTTGCAACCTGCCATCTCTGGCCTGGTAGCCTTTTTGTCCTTCTTTTTACCGCTCACCGGGCGTGTGCCAAGAATGGTTTCGAAAAGAGACAGAGTCCAGATCATCTCTGCGGCTTTCGGTACGAGCTGACGGCATCCCGATCTGCATGAGCTGGAGATGGTGAATGAGCGTCTGGGCTGTGGATGTGGGCCATGAGAGGTGAGAGTTGCCGGATGGGGCAGGTGATGCAGGTTTTGGGGGGCGAGTAGAGCCGAGTTTTAAAAATAAGCTTGAGTGGGAGGTTTTATGATTAGTATTCATGTTGGTTGAAGAGTTGAGTTGGGTTGAGTTGTGAATTGCGAGTCTATTTAGGGTAGGTAGTTGGGAGTGAGCTATACGATGTGTGAATTAGGTATGTAGTAGTTATCGTATCTGGAGTAAGGTCTTGGAGGTTATTATTGTCTGGTGTATTTGTGTTTAGCTTGAATAAAGTAGGTAGAGCTTTTTTTGTGTGGGGTGGTAGTTAACTGAGGAAATTGAGTCGTGGGTGATTTTGCTGTACTGTTATACGTTGACGTGAATTTGGGTGAAAGCTCACGACCAATACGGAACTGCTCAAACAGATTGCACTTGTGCTAAAAGAGGTACTCACAGACCAGCCCAACTGATGCTAATAATGGACGGCCCTCCTGATTTGGCTGCGGTGGAGCTCAGCGAAAACTGCTTTTACATCACTTGCATCATATGCGATATAGCAGCGCACAGGCCCTGAAGAACTTGATGCCGTCAATTGAACCAGATTGGGAA
Source organism: Trichoderma sp. CBMAI-0020 (assembly GCA_030708095.1). Taxonomy (NCBI): domain Eukaryota; kingdom Fungi; phylum Ascomycota; class Sordariomycetes; order Hypocreales; family Hypocreaceae; genus Trichoderma; species Trichoderma sp. CBMAI-0020. Next base: position 5,317,419 of record JAJNCI010000001.1, read on the forward strand.
GAAAACAAAGAACGGCCAAGCCCAGGTACAGATACCTGCTGGCTTAAACAGCGACGATGCGGAGATTATCAGGCGGCAACCCCTGAAAATGACTGCATGCGCTCCACAGCCATTGGCCTCCCTAGCGGCGGGGGAGGCCTGCTGCTGTAGATGAGCTCCGGCGCTGAGCAGGTGTCGGTAGGGGCTCTTCTGGTGCTCAAGCTCCTTGTAGCTGGTAGGCCATCGGGGCATGTATCGGTACCGCCGCTGGGCGCAGCAACGCCCGGCTCGCCCTAGCCCGCTGCAATATTACAGTATTGATGTGTGCTGCGCGCTCCAATCATTGCGATCAATGCGCTGCATGAAGCACTTACATTTGCAGAAATGGATGCCATGATTCAATGCCCGCCTAGGCCGGGGCCCTGCCAAAATTAGATTTGATGGCCCCAGGAACCTGCTAGCCTGCTGTGCTGCACGCCTGAATGCTGCGCTGCTTCTCCCCCCGATGCGATTCACAGGCGTCGATGGATGGATTGATTGATTGATTGAATCGCAAATTAGCGAGAAAAAAGAGGACACCTAATTCCCCCTAGCTTGTGCCGGTTCCTGGCCTAAAGAACGGCGTGTACCGGTACCTGTGCCTGTGGCTGGCCTCCACTCGTTTTTAGCATCTGCCCACCCACACGTGCCGCCTCGCATTGTCGCATCTTTCGTCCCTCCTTTGCCAGCAACCAAAACCCATCGCCATACGAGTCGAGCTCCTCGCGGCATCGCATTCCCCCACATTCTCTCTCTCTCTCTCTCTATACTTCTCGCTCTCTCTAATTCGACTGTTTATTGCCATTCTTCATTCGTCTTCTCTTCGTTTGTGTCTCCTGTCGAGCTTGCATCTTCAGGGATCCCTTTTCACGCTGTCTTCGACCGAACCCCCCGTCTTCTTCTAATATTCACGTTCCTTTGGCTTGCGCGCGTTCTGCCTCGCCCTCATACGTTTGACTGTAATTCTCGCCTCTTCCAGTTGCTGGTAGTCGAGAACCGCCGAGATTTTTCTTCGCATACTCCGAGTGCCACGTTTAGCATGTAAGTTGAGCCACCACAGCATCTCTTTGCCCATCTCCTTTTTCTCTACCTCTTCTTCCCCTCAAGCTCCTGCGGTATCTTTTGCTCCGTGGCATTGGAAAATAAATGCGACAGAAAAAGGACGGCACAAGCAAAAGATTGCTTGCATGCAAACGCGTGCGCATAGCCTTGTTTCTGACTGCTGCTAACTAAAAGTGTCTTGCCATAGAATTTGTTGCTCCCTGCATACAAACTCCGTTTCATTCGACTCGCACACTTTTACTCTTGCGACTCGCTTCTGCAACCAAGCCCCTCCCTCCTTCATCTCCATCCGCGATCTGCGCACTCGACTTTTCTCTTGCGACGACAACCAACCATACCGAAGCTTCGATACCGACTCGCAATCATGGGTGGCCAACTTTCCAAGGTTATGAGCAAGATCTTTGGATCAAAGGAGATGCGACTGCTGATGCTGGGTCTCGACGCTGCTGGAAAGACAACAATCCTGTACAAGCTCAAGCTCGGCCAGGACGTCACCACCATTCCCACCGTCGGCTTCAACGTCGAGACGGTCACCTACAAGAACGTCAAGTTCAACGTTTGGGATGTTGGTGGCCAGGACAAGATCCGTCCTCTGTGGAGACACTACTTCAGCGGTATGTTTGCCTTGACCTTTGCTAATATCGCCACATCTCAAGCGAGTTGAGAGCAGAGCACTAATCATGCTTTCACACATAGGCACCCAAGGCCTCATCTTCGTCATCGACTCTTCCGACCGCACCCGCATGGACGAGGCCCGACAAGAACTGCACCGCATCATCAACGACCGAGAAATGAAGGACAGCCTGCTTCTGGTGTTTGCCAACAAGCAGGATCTCAAAGAGGGTACGTCGCCTCTTGGATTCTTCCCCAAAAAGACCATGCTAACATCCACCAGCCATGTCGCCCCAAGAAGTCACCGACGCTCTCCAGCTCTCCAAGCTCAAGGACAAGGTCTGGTATGTCGTGCCCAGCTGCGCCACCAGTGGTGAGGGTCTGCTGGAAGGCCTGGCCTGGCTCTCCAACAACGTCAAGGCCCCTGCTGCTCCCGTCAAGAAATAAATGACCCACACAACGATACATACCCTGCGCGCTTTGGTTTCGTTTCGCAACTACGACGTTTAATGGAAATCTTTCAATGATGCATACAACCCTGGTACCCGCTTACGGATCGCCCCCTCATTAATATTGCGCTGGGACTGCGTATTCAGTTCCAGCGGCCTAGTCTCAGCTTGGATGGCCGTTGTCTACAAGTAGACGATTGCTCTTCCACTAGACATGCGCACCGCCACATATACAGTTCGCCAAAGCAAAAAGAAAGGAGAAATCGAGAGATGGAAGAAAAATAGGAGGCGAGGAATCGACAGAGGAATGGAGAAGGAGGTGATGGAATCGCTGTATACCATGTCTGTGTTGCAGGAGGGACAAAACTGCTGTCTGTGCTTTTTTCTAAACGTGGTTACTTTTTTGTGACATTTTCTTTTTTTGTTCTTGTTGTCTCGCCAGCTTCTTCCTTTCTACATGAAGCGCGTATCAGCATTCTCTTTTTGTTGTTGTTCCTCTTTATAACGCAATACGCCTTTTTTTTAGTTAATGCTCAAATACCCCGTGCTTATATCTTTTTGTACCATGCATTTTCTTGTGAAAGAGTGTGTGTGAGGGGGAGCAGCACAAGATGGGGAGGAGGGAGGATTGTGGAAGTGGTGAAAAGAGGTGGAAGAGAGAGAAAAGAAGAATGAAAAGGGAGAAAAAAAAAGAAAAGGGGGAGGAGGAGGAAGATGGTCTTTATACCATCGCATCTATTATACCTGTCCTGTGGCTTCGTTGCCAGTGCATGATATTACTGTCTGGCACGTCACTGAACCTCTCGTTAATACTAATTTCCTTGACTCGACAAAAGTTATATTCTCCTCACTGGATAATCCATTGAGTTCTATTCTTAATAGAGCAGACCCTTGTTTACCAACGCCTTGTAGTTACCCGCTCGTTGATTCATAAAACCATCCAGTCCTTCCAGACCAATGTAGGCCTTCCAGTGTAAACGCCTTGAAATCGAAGTGTAGCCCAACTCATTAATGCTAAGTATCAATCTCAGTTCCTTTTACCCCCACACAAATCTAGAATTGTCATTCCTTCATTCGCTTCGCCGGTCTCAGAAGTGTATCGTCTGGAAGGCCGCTGCGCTTCGTCCCCGGGAGACTGCTGGTCCTAATATCGTTGTCGTCCTGGCTGACACGCCGGTGCGGATACTCGACCTTGATGCCCTCGAAGCAGTTTGAGCTGACGCGGTCCCCCGTGCTGAAGAAGTCGTGTTGCAGGGACTGTGCAGCGGTGAGGCGCTTTTCCGGGTCGTACTCGAGGAGGCCGGCGAGGAGCTTGTAGCCTTCTGCGCCGAGGGACTGCAGGGCGGGCTGGCCGTTGGGCCCGGACGCGGCGGACCCGGCACCAGAATTGTTATTAATGGTGTTGTAGTACCACTTCTCGAGGTGGGAGCTGGGCGGGTAGCCGCGGTTGGGCGGGTTCTGGTGGTGGTGATGGTGGTGGCTGTGGGTGTTGTGCTGCATGGCCGAGAGCGTGTTGAGCTGGCTGTACTCGGGCATCGAGGGGAGCAGGGGCCAGCGGTCCTTTGTCGGCAGGCCCACGATCTCGGCGATCTTGTGCATCTGGTTCCTCTGGAAGGGGACCGTCTTCTTACTATCCATCTTGGCCTCTTCCCCCTTGAAGATTGGGCGCAGCGACAAGAGCTCGGCGAAGATGCATCCCACCGCCCACATGTCGATGGCGGGCGTGTAATGGTACGAGCCGAGGATCAGCTCGGGTGCGCGGTACCAGATTGTCACAACGACCTTGTCGCCGCTAAAGAGCGAGTGCAGCGGTTTGTCGAAGCGGCGCGCCAGGCCCAAGTCGCCAATCTTGACCTCTCCGCCGGACGTGACCATGATGTTGGCGGGCTTAAGGTCGCGGTGCAGGACCCAGTTGGTGTGCAGGTATTGGCAGCCGTTGAGGAGCTGGAACATGATGCTCTTGACCGTGGCCGGCGGGATGGGGTGGCGCGGCTGCTGCGTGTGGTGGTGGATGATTTGCAGCAGGTCGTGCTCGGCATACTCAAACACCATGAAGATGCACTTGTCCTCGAGGATGATTTCCACCAGCCGGATGACGTTTGGGTGTCGGAGCTCGCTGCAGAGGCTCATCTCGCGGATGGCGCTCTGCGAAATGCCCGTGTAGCTGACCTGCTCGCCCTCCTTGTCCGGCTTAAACTTCTTGATGGCCACCTCTATGGGGGCTGGCCCCGAGTTGGAGGTTGGCGTGAGGCCGCTGGATGTCCGCACAACGGCGATGCCCTCTGGATTGCTGGTCCGGCTTACGGCTTTGTAGACACGGCCGTATGTTCCGCTGCTGATGAAGCCGATGATGCGGTAGCGTTCGGTGACACGTGCCTTGGGCTGGTAACCAGCCGATTGATCGCGACCATCTGTGTATAATCGGTGAGCTGACGAAGAAGAAGAAGGATAATAGTGGTGCGGTTGGTGAGCGTGCCTCAGCTTCAGAGGCATGGCTGGGAGACAGAAACAGGCGCGCGGTATTCAGAGTAAGACGGTGGGCTTTGTATGGAATAGTGCAGGCGAGATTATATATGAATAGTAGAAAGAATAGTCAGGCGCGCAAAGTATGCGTTGAGTATGTACAAGGTATACGACACTTGGGTCTGTGAGTGTGGGTAAGGCGGAATGAGAAGAGGTTAAAGCGAGGTTAGACAGGTTAAAAGAGTAGCCTTGCTGAGATGACCCAGATCGGGTCCCTGACACGGGTGAAATCTGACTAGCAGACAAGATTGAGGAGAAGAGGGGCGGATTTGAATAGTTTCTGATAAGAGGAGAGAAGAGCTCGAGATGACAAAGATGATGCGTGGCTGGCGAAACAAAAAGAGGAAAAAAAGGGGAGGCTGAGCGTGGCGAATTCTGCCGCTTGTCAGACGCCGATGATATTCCCGTCGGTAGATGAGATGAGGTTTGATCGAGGCGACTTTTCTCTTCCCTTGTGTCCTCTCTTTTGACCGGAGATTGTGATGAGAGCAGAGACGCTATCCAGAGCAGCAAAATACTCCGATTACCCGCTCAAGACGGTGGATAGGACATGGACAAATAAAAAGCAGGTGTGATTGCACCAAAAAAGGATACAAGGGTAGGTGGGCTATGACAAGGGTGGACCTTGAGTGGGTAAGGATGAAGGGTGTTGATTGAATCGTCGACTTGGATGAGAAGAGATGAGATGAGATGAAGAAAGAATTGTCAGGGTTTTAAAACCCGGGGAAATAAAATGGTAGTATCTTATTCTTGATCGTCGGTGACTGTTGTTGGGCGGAAACAGAAGAGAAGAAATAAGCAAAGACAACAAGCGAGTCAGCACCGCTCACCTTCAAAAGTCGCCATGACGCTGCGCTTAACCGTCTGGTAGGCCCTTGCATTGTGGAAATTGGCGGGCTTGCCGGACCCAGGCCCGGAGGCCGCCGTCGACGGATTTGTCGGATTCATGGCCGCTCCCCGAGTCGGGAATTCAGTGGTGATGGATCAATCGTTGGTGGTTTGCTACTCCTTGCGGTATAGACGGGGCGATCACTAGTCGGCAGCAGATCTCGGGCACTGCCTATCGACGCGCTGGGCTTTGAGCGTTACGTTGAGGGTGGCTATCCTGGCCGTGCTGGCGAACGGGGTGCCGCAATGTCTGTCCACATAGGCCTGGATGGGCCTGGATGATGCCGCAGATGTCGCTCAAATGCCGCCGCGAAATTCGAGCTTCAGGACAGACAGTCGATCTGCAGCTCGCCCGAGAGAGAATGGGTGGGGTTGATACGACCTGCTAGCAGCCACACAGATACGACTGTTTGTCTGTCCTTCCGTTAGTTACGGAGCAGACGTTTCGTTGCCGGAAGTTTCCTCTGTGACCGTGGGACTGCTGCGGATCTCAGATGCGGTGCAGGGAAGCTGAGCCACCAGAAGCGTATTTGCACGTGCAGAAGAGAGACGATGCTACGCTGGGAATCAGTTAGCGAGCGAGTGTTTGATAGACGCAGGGAGAGAGACGGACTGGGATTGGGTTGATGCTGCTGGATGTGACTGTTATTAGCCGGTGCGGAGTAATTGCGTGTGGCGTTTGTATAAAAGTAACAATGGTATATAAAGAGACGGGAGTGGATGCTGAACAAGACAGAACAAGCAAGGAAAGGGCGGATAATCAATGAAGAGCGGGCATTGAATGAACTTGGATGACGAAGACGAGGAAATTATGTTGATGTCTGAAATGCTCATCCAGGTTCACGTTGGCTGTGGGCGATGACTAAGCCTGTCGCCAAAGCCTCACCACCATTACATGGCTTCAAGCTTTATGATACAGCCGTGTCTAATCTGGAGTGGGCTCTTCGTCTGCAGTAAATCAACAATGACTGTATAACAAACAAATAAAAACCTCTTTTAATGCTTCATCTAGCCATACAATAAATGCCATCGACTGCTCCTCCTATTTAGATTCTAGATACTCCCCCATTCATACTCGGTATATATACATACGCGGTAGACTAGGTAGTTTTCGCTCATCGCGGCCCAAGCTTCTCCAGAGCCCGCACGCCTTGCTCCTCCCACTCCGCCTTGGTCACCCACATGCTCTCGTTCTCGGCCATGATGTTGGCCAACACGGCGCCTCCCAAAAACACCATGTGTCTTCTCCGGGGAGGATCCTCAATGCGCACCTTGAACTTGCTCAGGCGCTCCGGGTTGCCCTGCAGCGCGCGCGTCAGCCACAGCTGCTTCAGCTCCTTCTCCAGTCGTGACGGGAGACCGGGGTACATGCTGCTGCCTCCAGACAGCACGATTGCCTTGAAGAGCGATGCTCGGATGTCCACGTCGGCAGACTGAATGGTGTTGAACAGGAACTCGCCCAGACCGGGGGACTCATTGTCCACAAGGTGAGGCTGGAACAGACACTCGGGAGCCTCGAACCGCTCGCTTCCCACGCGGATGACTCGGCCGTCGGGGAGGGTGTAGTCCTCGACCAGCACTGTGGTATCTTCGCTCAGGCGCTTGTCCAGCTCGAGGTCGTACGAGACGTAGCAGAGCTTCTCCTTGATTTGGCGGACCGTCTCAAAGTCGGCGGTTCTGTTGAGTGCGTATCCTCGGCGGAGCAGCAGCTTGATCAGGTTGCGGGTGACATCTCGGCCAGCGACATCCAACCGCTTGGTAAGGTGGTTCAGCACGACGGATTCGTAGACGGGGACAATGTGGGTGACACCGTCACCAGAGTCGACGACGACACCAGAGCTCAGACCTGTGAGGTTTGGATATTAGCCCAGAGCTGGAGAGTAGTAGTGACATGCAGCATCAAAAACAAGGACAAGGCAATCTCACCCTGTGCATATAGTGCCAGCACGGCCTGGATGGCAACGTAGACGCCGCCAAACCCGTACCGCTCAAACATGACCTCGCACATCTTCTCTCGGTTCTTTAGGGGATTCATCGGCGGCTCGGTCAGCAGGATCTTCTCGCCCTGGGGGTTGATCTGCAGCTTCTCGGAAAAGGTGTAGTCCCAGAGGTGCTGCATGTCCTCCCAGTTCTTGACAATGCCGTTCTCCATGGGGTAGCTGATCTGGAGCATCGTCCGGGCCGCGGCCGCGTCGTCACCGCACATGATGTCCTTGATGACCACATCGTTGTCTGTCCGCTCTTCGGACCGGAGGATCGGCCGGCCGACAATCGACGGGTACTGGTGCTCGGGGAAGTTTTGGGCGGCATATCCGACCTTGAGGAAGCCGGTGCCGCCGTCGAGAACTGCAGAGGCGCTCGTGTGTCAGCAGTGAAGCGCACCCCTTGATTGTGGTGATGGTGATGCTATCAGGGAGCTGCAGCTTCAGGGGGAACAGCGTCACGGGGGAGAGGGGCGTTGGGGGCATTGGAGCTTGGAAGCCACGCACCGATGGGAGGGACCATGATGGCGATGTTCACTGAGGGCGGAAGCAAGAGGCGAGGGCGATGCGTTGAAGGAAGCGGTTGCTAGTGAGGAGTGGAGGCGTCGTCAGTCTGTCTGGGCGGTGCTGCTAACTGAGCACTGACGGCCATGGTGGGGGAGACCCGCGATGGGCTTCAGCGAGTTGTCGTCAGAGGCCTTGGGGCGTCACGTGATACCCCGCAGCGTCTTGAGCTTGAGCTATGAGCTATGAGCTATGCTATGAAGCTTGAAGCTATCATGAACTGGATTGTGGACTTAATTTCTTCTTTGGCTGCCTTTGTCTCATTCCGCTTATTAATTCTGGTTAGCCGGCCACTTCTTCATCTTTCTTCACTTCTTATGGACCATTCGCCCACCATGTCTCTCTCAAGCTTGCTGAGCGTCAACATCCTCCTCCTCAACCCAAACTCGTCTCTCGCCATGACCAAGACCATGGAGGAGTCCGCCAACAGAGTCTCGGCTTTCTATCCAGTAATGCCTACCGCAAACCCACACAGTCCGTAGCTCGCCACCAAACACTTGCTGACTCCTCCGAGTCCATGACCATCAGCACATACACAGCCCCGGAGCAGGCTCCGGCGAGCATCGACAACCAACAGGGCATAGACGCCAGCGTCGAGGCCGTCACCAACGACCCCGAATTCATGCCCTGGTTCCGTTCTAGGGCCTTTGATGCTGTGCTCGTGGCGTGCTTCAGCGTCCATCCCCTGGTCACGCAATTGGCCCATTCTTTGAAACCTGTTCCTGTAATCGGCATTTTCGAAGCCAGCATTCTGAACGTATTGCCTCTCATCCCCATGGCTGAAGCTGACCGAGCGCAAAAGCAGCGTAAATGGGGCATTGTGACCACGGGGGCGTTCTGGGAGACTCATCTTTCCAACGGCGTGGCCGCCTTTCTGGGCTCCTCCACAGCGTCCTCAAGCTTCAATGACCCCCGATTCGCCGGCGTCTTTTCCACCGGCCTTAATGCAGGCGACTTTCACACCCTCTACCCATATGAAATCGACGAGCGTCTTAGGGAAGCTACCAAGCGGCTGCTCTCCTCTGGAGACATCACCTGTGTCGTCATGGGCTGCGGTGGGATGGGGGGCCTACAAGACATGATTCGCACCATCGTCATCGAGGAATATGGCCGGGAGAGGGCCAAAGACGTGTATATAGTGGATGGCGTCCGGGCTGGTGTGCTACAGCTGCAGCAGACGGTGCAGAGCCGGCGAATCTTTGGCGTCGTCGAATGAGTGGCCAGCCCCTGGTACACATGTATCTTCAGCGTGAGCTACTCACGATGATACGTCTTTCTCTTCTCCCGACACAGCCTTGTACTCTAATGCCTCTGGATCAATGTTGCGGTGTGGAAGCGTTTCTTAAAATATCAACGGCCAGCCGGCTTTGCGTGTACCACCACTCAATGCAAGCATACCTATATGCATCTACATCGTTTACCGCCCATCCTAGTGGCTGCCTTCAAATTAAGAAGCCGCTACTGAATCTTAAACATGCTGTGTCAGACGCTCCAATCATACCTGCAGATTAACATGTGCCTCTCAGACACAACGTCATTTACAGCACCGCAACTCTATTATTACTCTCGACTTGCATGGTCTGCCTGTTTTGTCTTTGATTTGTCTTGGGCCGCCTCATCCTTCCCAAAGTGAGTGCTGCCATGGCATTGATTCGGCTTTTCACACGCCATATTGCCGGGCCTTCTTCTGTCTCTACACCCTCATATAACAGCTAGCTGCCCCTATATCTATGAAATGCAATCATCTCATGCAGCTCGCCTTCAAACAGCCAGCATACAAATGAATTTCCTCTTTCAAAAGTGGAAAAGAGCAAGTAAAACAATCTTCTTCTGCTACCTGTCTCCATGTGATTGCACAACCTCGCAAAGCACGACCTTTCTTTTTGACACTTTACGCCGTGTATTCGATTCACGTTGCTCATCTCCGACCTGTCTACACACACACCTCCCCCTTTCTCTCTTTTTAGTTCCAAGACAGTAGCAACATGGGACTCACGGCAAGCGACTTGATCTTCCAAAGAAAACGCAGCAACCCCAAGATGTGAAACAGATGGTGTCCTTGACGGCGCATGCCGTGCGACAGGGCCGCGATTTGACGTAACCACACCTGTACGTATTTCTCTTCGTCATTGCAAGCTGTCTGGGCGTACCTTCAGTGGCACTGAGAAGTGTAGTTGAGAGACTGGCAAATCCGGGTTGACTGTGGTTATTGCCATCATTTCTCGTCCACACTGCAATCTTCACTTGCGGCATATTGCCTTTGATGTCAAAGGAAGAAATATTGAAATAGCTCTATTTATCTATCACCGTGGCCTTACATTACACCCCTAACAAAAGAAAAGTAGAACAAGCAAATCCCAGACAAATCCATTAGATTAGAAAACGCAACACAACCCATGGCCATCACTTTCCGCAGTAGCCTCTTTTTGTCATTCTCCCATGCAACCCCTTTTTTTCTTCCAGGTCCATCCTTCGTCTCTTTCTCCTTCTGTGCTCTTTTCTTTTTCCTTTAGTGTTGAATTTCAAAACTTTTTCTGCTTAGTCGATATTACTCTTCAGTCGCCTTGGGCAGGAAATGCCGTCAAGATTGATGAGACTGACAGACGCTGGGTGTGAAAATGAAGGAGTGGAAGCGCCAAAGAGAAAAAGTAAACGCCGAGTTAAACAAACATTGACAAAGGCAAAAGAAAAATAAATGAAATCTCAAACGCAGCTGAGAGATGGAGATTAGGAGTTGGCAACTCAATCTGATTAAGAGGAAACACAGTTGCGAGAACGACCCAAAGAACAGAAAAGGGAACCAAAATCATACAAAAGATTGGGCAAAAGCTTCAAGACATTCCGTCAAGTCCGCATTCTAGGCTTGCGCTCGTGCTCGTCGCTGCTGAGCGTGTAATTCGAAAGGCCCGGGCTGCTCGAGAGATAGCTTCCAATGGCCGTATTGTACTGGCTGTTATACCGCCTCGTGGTGTCCGTGTACTTGTACGCAAACTCAGGGGCAGTCATTCTCAGCGGCTCAATGGCTGGCTCGATGATTGCTTCCAGAGACGAAGCCGCCGTGGTGGTGTATCCCTCGCCGCTGCGTCCGTGATGAGAGGCTGCTGGGGCAGAGGTGGGATAGGAGGCCAGGGGAGAGCTCTCGAAGCTGTTGTATGTGGCTGCTGCTTCGGAGAGAGCTGCTGGCGAGGAGCTGCCTGTGGAAGACTGGGAGGTCTTGCTGTAGGCTGAGGAGATGGACTCTGCGCGGTAAGGATGCTGTTGAGGAGCACTTGTTAAGGAGCGTGTAGAAGGTGCTGGGAGGAGTCTTTCGCTGGTGCCCATGTGGCTAGGGATTCCGGAAGCAACGCTCTGATAGGCATAGCCGGAGTTTGCATCGGCGCCGGCAGCAGGACGATGAATCATGGATGCCACGGTGGAAGTTGCAGGAGGCCCAGCAGGATAGCCGTACGCAGCAGCGTTTGGCTCGACATACAGCGGCGGAGCACTGGCCTCGGGCTTCATGGGGGCCGGCGAGCTTGTGCTCATGCGATAGCTCATCATGTACGAGGCATCCTGCTGCACGGGGGGCTGGACGGCTGCTGGCTGATAGGGCTGCGGATACACGGCGTAGTCGACGTTGCCGTCCTCGAAGCCGTTTGCCCAGGTCGACATGGGATAGTACTTGTTGCCGTAGGCGTAGGCAGAGCCGTTCTTATACGCCAAGGCCTCGCCGCTGGGCACATGCATGGGGTCCGCGTAGGAAGATGGCAAAGGGGGAGTTGGCATGGAGGGCACGATGGAGGCACCGCGAGCCTGGTAGCTGCGGGCGACGTCGAGGTTGTAGCTGAAGGGATCGCTCTTGATGATGGGCGTCTCGTGAGAGGCCACCTGGAGGAACAGCAGGGTTAGTCTCTGCGTTTGAGGGGGGAGGTTGTTGATCGATCATCTTACCCGGAGGAACTGGCAGGGCTCGTGGCCGGCATTCTTGCAGTTGAGGCATGGCTGGCCGTTGCCGCTGTCGCCTGTGCATCGGATCTTTCTCTTGCGGCATCGTAGGCACTGTCCGTGTTGTTGTTAGTTGTTGGCATCTTGTATTTGGTAGTCAGAGGGCAACTTACTGCAACGGCGATTCTCTTGCGCGGAGTGGGCTCCTCGCCCTCCTGGTCGCTCATGACGCTGCTCCGAGAGTGGGAGTCGCTCTGGGCGTACTGGTTGGATCTGCGTTCGGCATACGACGAGGCGTAGGGCGAGATGCTATCCCGGGGGGAGGCGTACCGTTTGTGGTGGCTGGAGTGAGAATCGCTTGCTGAACCCATGATTGAATTCAAGGAAAGGATGATGGAGGTGTCTGTCTGTCTTTGTCTGTATAGATGGATGGATGTACCCCTCTCTTCCGGTCAGTCTTTTTCAGTGCCAGGCGGGTGGTCCGCAGCTCGTCCGAGATCTAGAGCTGCTCTTGATTACAACTTGCTGATAGATGGCTCCTGATCTGCTTGAGCTAAAGGCAGAGACGGGGGAAGACGGGGCTGACGTCTTGTGTCGCCTTGGTGTTGAAGGCTATGACTCGAGCGGTGCTGGGCACCAAGACAAAGGGCAACAAAGTATCTCGAGGCAAGAAAAGGGTTTTGTTTGGGGAGGGGGAAAAGGCGTAAGGCGTAAGGCGAAGAAGAAAGAGGCAGTCCTAAACTGGAACAAGAGATGGAAAAGGAGTCAAGGCGAGGAAAAGTTTGGACGAAAGAGCAGTAGCTCACACGATAGTTATACATATTCGGTACACGCCGATCCCCTCTAACTTGATTTCCCGTGATCCTCCTCGTTTGTTTGCTTGGGCTCCATACTGTCGGCCCTGTTCATCCAATTATTTTGCATCCACCGGTTCTCTTTTATTCCCTGTATTCGCCCTCAACAAAAAAAAAAAAAAAGAAACAGCTGCCATGAGTGACTTGGGCCTGCTTCTCTCTTCTCTGTCTCTCTCTCTCTGTGCAGAGGCTGGGCCCTTTGGTACACAGCAGCACGCTTAGTTGACAAACTCGTAGGTTTTGTTCTTGTCATCCCCTCCCCCAGAGACGGCCAGTCTCTTGCCTTTGTGAAGGCTACACGTAAAACCAAGGTGGAGGTTCTGCTGTGCTTCCCTTCCTGGCCTGGTCCGTCATGGTAGAGGACAGCGGAAGGGAGAGGCTCGATGCAGATCGAATCAAGTGCTGGTGGGTGGATGCCCCGTGGCTGTACTTTGTCTTTCTGTTGGACTGTTTGAACGAAATACCGCACGTGGACGACCCCCCTCGTCCCCTCAAATCGATCTCACCGGACGGTCGGGCCGGTACTTTGGCCAGCCTATTCTTGCGGCCTTGGGCAAGTCTCAGAAGGTCTGAGATCAGACACCCTGGTCAAACGGCTTGACTGTGTATACAAGAGGGCGTGGGGTGAAGCATCTTTCTTGTTTGGTTCTATTTCGAGCATTACACCCACGTCTCTTCTAGGGGGGCGTGTAAGAGTTGCTTCAGATGGGCAACGCAGTGTTGGAAATAGAATCTGTCCCTCGGAAGCTTCGTTTAGATCCCTGGCAATACCGATCCAACAGTCGGCATGTACTAAAACCCTGTACAGATGCGGAGAATCCATGTCTTTAGCTAGCATGTTCATCTGAACTAATTGCGACTATACGAATGTTTCCCATTGGTAGTTTGTTTTGCTTCAAGAACTGTAAGTGCTGTGGCTTGTACTGTATTCGTCCTTCTCACCACAACAATCAATAGAGTTGCTCGGTACGCCCGAGCAAAGCGCAAATAGACCAGCAGGCCATGTGTCGAGGCCAGGCCAGAGACACCCGCCGCGGAACGCAAACTTGGGGCCATCAAGGTCTCTGTTGCCACAGCATGGGCGGTCAAGTAAATGAGCATCGAATCGAATCTCACCAGATTGTGGCCCTCTGTGGCACATGGCATAGCCAGCCTGCAACCAAGTCCCCATCTGCAAGTCGTACAAGGAGCCCCCACTGGCTCCCGCCGCAAATCCAGGTATCTTCCTGCACTGGAGACTTTTGCTTCCGCCGTTGGCCCCTTGTGTAGCCTTGTTAGTGGGGGGGAGAGATTCAAAGTAGGTAGAACCAGATACATAGTAGCAGCACAAGAACAGGGGGGGTTGAGCGGAGAAGGCCCTTGCACCAGCAATACGATACGGGAGAACGTTCCATCTACTGCAAGTACAAGTAAATTGCTAGGCCGAGCAGGCTCCGCCAGGGCCCTGAAGCGTACAAGGTACAGGCCGTTGCTCGGCGAGTAATGGAATATTGCCGTTTGTTCTGATATGACAGGGAGCTAGCAGCTTCCAGAAGGTTGAAGGAGCTCACGGTTAGATGGACGATGGAAGAGAGCAAAACAGACTGCTCTGCTTAGTGGTACCCAGCATACATCAAAGTGGATTGTCGCACTTACACAGATATACAAGCACGAGCAGCTTCAATGGACCTGGAGACAGGCCATTTTGCACCCTCCCATCGACGTCAGAGCCGCTTAGCACCGAGCAGCATCAGCCATCGACGCTCAAGGAGGGCATCTCAGGTATGGCAGGACGACGTCTCCGTCCAAGCCTGTCGTTTGGCCGATGCTGCATCCTGCGGTGGCCGTATGAGCTGGCCACCCCCCTATCTCTGCTATAGGTACATCAATTACCTGTAGGCTCATCTTCCGGGCACACGGCAGCAGCCAGCGCCTGTCTCGCCCCAAAGCGAGTGCTGCCGGCCTTGTTGGCTGTCGAAAGCAAGGCACACCAAAGCACAGCGTCTGATGGCCGTGTAGATGCTGGCCCCTGCAGGAGACGTCCGAAATGATGCTGCGCAAAGCAGCATAGCGTCGACGATGGGCACATGGCAGTGGCGTGCCCAGAGGCAGAAACAGAAACGGCGTTTTGGCGTCGTACAGACGCCTCGGAGTGGAGAGATCTTGGATGTGCATGTAGCGATTGCGCCCGTGTGTGCACACAATCCAGAGATGCATGCATACAAGGCATGTAAGTCGTGAGTCTTGGAGCATACACACACCCGCTCAGGGGATTGGACGAGGCAGAGACGCCCTGGGCGGTGAGTCTCGAGAGCTGCGCCCATGTTTCATCCCAGACTATGCATAAAACTGTCCTGGCGGCATCTATTACCGACATCACACTCTCATGTTTGGTTTGTGTCCGATTCAGATAGAGGCTGCCGTATACTTTGCGGTTGTTCGACGGAGCTCGTCATGCTGCTTCCTTGCTCGCCTTGCGTTAGATTAAAAACCGGTTGACGAAGCTGATGAATCATTTTATTCTCGGAATGCCCGATTCTTTAGCGAATCCCGAGAGTCTGCAACTTGGTCAGTGCTGGAGGAAGCAAACTGCGCTTTGGCCGTATCAGCTCCGGCATGGTGGGAGCCTTGCCACTTACAAACACCCGCGGCGTCTCTTGATACTTGCTTTGTCGTACTTTATCACGAAAGGGAGATACAGCTGCTCCTTATCCCGAGAATGAAATGAAACTTTTATTTCCTTTTTTTATTACTTGTTAGACTGAATTGTCAAGGCAGCGGTCCTTTTACAGTACAACAAGAGTCCCGTCAATGCTGCTGCATTTAGCCGATGTACAACACCAGCGCGCTTAGCGATTGGACGATACGAGCAAGGTGTGCAGAGTGTGCAAGGCGTGTCTCCAAAATAGAAGATACATGATGGTCACTGTAGCAAACAGCAGTCTGTACTCGCAAGGCTGCAAATTGCAGGAAGAGCGGTGGATGGCGCTGGGACGCTTTCCGGGCTCCAGCCGGTGAGACGACGGTTCAAACGAGAAGGGTTCTCGAACATGGGTAGGCTTCTACGACAAGGGTCTGGAGCTGAAGCTGTTGCCTGTAATTCCTTTCCAGCCGAGATCTGAAGGATTGCTCCAAGCAGGGGTAAATTAGATAGTATGTACCCCCCGTAGTCTTGAGGTAATTAACGGTGCAAGGAGTGCATATACAGCACATGTAATAGTCAAGACACAGGTGCTGCAGGCGCTGAACAGCCTCACTGACAAGCTTGACTCTTGTACGTGACACGCACACACGCACGAGACGGTTTCATCTGCTGGCAGCTTATTTCCACAGACTTGCCCGTTGCAGCCAGCTTGAGAGGGCGAGCAAAACAAAACAACAAAAACAAGCAAGGTGCCAGTGCCACGGCGCACCATCTTGTGATTTGACAGAGTATCCTCGACACAATGTGTGGCGGTCACACGCCGTTATGCATGTCTGCTGCCCCTAGCCCAATGGATCTCGAGCGTTGCCGTTCTTGTAAATGGGAGGTCGGGATGAAGCAGGGCCAATCAAACGAGAGGCAAACGAGGCGGTGACTGTGCATGCATGGGGCGGGATACTGACGCGTTGATGTCTTGAGAGTCGTATAGGTGCTGCCTGCTGACTTACATGGGACTTTATTGCCATGAAGAAACGTGATGTAGGCTCAGCTTTTCTGTTTGAGTACATAATAGCTGATTGTTTCAACTCTTCTTTCTGATTAGAATACAACTACCTACGCAACGAGTAAAGCACAGAGCATTATTCGCCGTGACACTCACCGAAACGACTACATCGGAGAGATGCAATGCGGTAGCACCATGCGGGTCCCTTGCAGCCCGTAATGAGAGAGCAGCCAACAACATGTGACGTGAACAGCATGTAAAGCAAAGCGTTACTGTTGCCAACTCCTACTAGAAGTATTACCTTCTTACTATTACTGCATGGCGATATTACGGGCCAGGCCTTGCAAGTTTCCCCATCCACAGGCGTAAACCAGCGCCGAGCCTCTACAAGAAACTCGTGTAAACAAAACGCCTCCCCGCCCCAATTCCCTCCGCGTAACGGCGGCTCGGCAAATGGCGGTAACAGAAAATGAAGCAGAGCCTCTAGAAGCATCCAACGGGAAGGACCCTCAACGGCAGATTAACTAATGGGGCCCCAACGGCAATCTGAGATAGGATATCCAGCTCTTGAGCCCCCCCGTTTTTTCAATCTGCGGGGAACCTGTCAGGTTCGACAGCATTGGCGACTGCGGAAGGGGCGCGAGTGAGTGTCTGGTGTGATGCCGGCAGCCATCGGGGTGATATTAGAGGAGTTCCAACGTCATATTACACGCACGTTGTGATGGAGTTTGTTCGTTACAGGGGGCAGTTCCTCCTAACTATATGCCATGGTGGAAAAGCAGGGCAGGGGCTTCGGCAAGCAGTGGCCTTGACGTGCTGCAGCTGTCCTTTTCACATTCACGAGTGATGCATCTTCACCGCATTCATTTCGCTGTAAGCATTGCAGTTTTCATCACCGGCCTGCAGGTGCTTTTATTCCAGTAGCCGGCGGTCTGCGTGTGCTTGGTCCTGGCTTTTCTGTCCACGGGGTTACCGAGTCACGCAGAGGAACGCTTTGACGTTACCGCCTCGATTCTTTTTGCGGTGAATGCTGCATTGATGCTGCGGAGAGTTTCAAAAGTAGTTGGGCCAAGGAGGGATTGCTGTGTTTGAGCCAGGGCCTGTCGCGTAGTGACCGGATTAGGTGGCTGGTTTCTTCTACGTGGAATACGATTCGTAGATTTACGACGGCGGGTTTTCGATAGATTGCTTCGCGTATCTGGACGATTTGAGGCGTTTTGTGATTATGAGCTGGAAATTGGTAGTTGGCAGCACGGCGTAGTATACCAGCGAGAATTGGCTGTGGGACACACGATGAGATGGGTTGAATCTACAGGCAAGACTTGTAAAATCTCCATTCGTTTCCCATCAGGTTAAATCACCAGGGATATTGTATTTGCTTTCATCTCCTTTATAAGTTCCACGCTTGTATGTGGTTCATTCACCCTTTTGAGGACAAAGTCTCCATCTGGCTTGGATGATGCGTCTATAGCAGACAAGCAGTAACTGGACAAGAGTAAAGCACCAGGACACTAACATAGATTATTGAATATAGTACTATACAGGATGCTCTTTCAAACATGACAGTACAATATTCTATTCAGGGTAGATAGTCACTGCTGAGGCACGCAGCGGACATGTGTTAACCTTGACCAGGAGGTATACAAGATACAGTACATCACAAGCTGGATCTCCACGAATATATCAACATCATTACTTTATTTATTAACAATTTAATAAACACTACTGCTGTTGGCGAATCACCTCGGCTTCTCTCACGTAAATATATCAAAACGGATAAGCTCATGCACCTAAAGTTCAAACCGTGTTGGTTTCTGGTATAATCATGCATCTGTAGCATCCCCCTAGTCAGCAAATACTCCCAATTGCTCCCTTTCTGCCGTCTTCACTTTGCCTACTCTTGTAGTCTCAGCTATTCTCGACTTCCGCTAGGATGCCGCAAAGGGCGTTGGCGCAAGGCCAGCGCGGCTCAGACAACTCCAAAGATGCCGAAAACATCTTTTTGTTCTGGCTCAACATTATCGGTAAAGCCTCAAAGTTTCTCATGCTACATATACGCTTCTAATAGGTCTATTTACTTGCCAGGATACGTCCGAGTCATCTTGGCCATCTCCTCTCTATACTACATGCCCCTCCATCCACGCACATGCTCCCTGCTCTATGCCGTTTCATGCCTCCTCGATGCCCTCGATGGATATGCTACTCGTCTCTTAAACCAGGAAACGCAATTTGGCGCAGTCTTGGACATGGTCACCGACCGCTGCACCACATCGTGTCTTTTGGTCTTCTTGGCGACGGCTATCCCCCGCTGGGCTCTTGTTTTCCAAGGGCTGATTGCTCTGGACTTTGCTAGCCATTATATGAAAATGTACGCATCTTTGGTTATTGGCGGTGCTGGCTCGAGCCACAAGACCATTGATAGGAGTCAGGGCTGGTTGATGAAGGTGTATTACTCTAACAAGGTATGTAGCAAGCAAATGGTCCTAAATTTGGTAATCAGCTGCAAACATCTCACCTTTGAATATAGATCGTATTGTTTTCTCTTTGTGCGTTCAACGAGCTCTTCTTCACCGCCTGCTACCTCTTGTCCTTTTCGTCGCCCGTCATTCCTCTCTATCTCAACGCAGATATCGATGGACACGGCCCCTTGCACCCAGAAGTGGAAGCCGACACTTCGCTCTTGGCCAAGATGTTTCCTGACCCGTTCAGCTCCGCGGCACTTGAGCTGGCGCGCTCCAACAAGATTGACAAGTCCTGGCCGAGTATTATAGCAATGGCATGCTTCCCCTTTATGGCGCTGAAGCAGGTGATTAATGTCATCCAGTTGGTTCAAGCCAGTCAACGGTTGGCGAGGGTAGACGTGCAGCGAAGACGGGGGAAAAAGCAATGATTTTGTCAATATCAATCTTTTATTCATGTGACGAGGAGCCCTTCCATTAAATCACACATAGATGTACTCAATTCTATCGTTAATGCGCCCAAGAATCAAATCACCTGTCTCTGCGTCTGTAGTCTCTGTCTCTGTCTCTGTCTCTCCTGTCGTGTCGATACCCGTCCCTCGGCTTAAACTGTCTGTCACGATCATTGTCTCTGTTTCCTCGCCGTGGACTCCTGCTCCTATTTCGAGACTGAAATCCATTGTCCCGTGGTCGTTGCCTGTCGTCATTTCTTCCATCATATCTGTCGTGGCCTCGGTCCTGTCCGCCTTGCCTGTCCTGCCGGTCATCGTCTCTTCGGGGTTTAGGCCGTTGATCATGCCGTCCTTTCATCTCCTCCTTGCTATATACCATGTTATAATCCTTTCCAGACCTCTTTTCATCTTCTTCTCGATACTGCCGTCGCTTCTCAAGCTCTTGTACTCCGCCCCAGCCTCCTCGGGCCCTTGCTCTGCGTTTGCTGTTTGTGTCTGATCGCCAAACATCACTAAGCTTGCTGACGCTTTGTGAAAAGTCGACGTGGATTCGCCGGTCGTCAATGAGCACGTCTTGCATTTTGGAATATGCCGCTTCGCACGACGCCTTGTCTTCGTATTCGATAAAAGCATACTGTAAGCTGTCGCCCGTCTTTTGGTCTCGAATCACCTCGCAGCTCAGAATCTTGCCGAAGCGGCCAAAGATGAGCTCCAGGTCTTCGTCCTGCGTGACTGGATTCAACTTGCAGACGAACAAGACGTTTTCCGGCGGCTTCACCTCCGCAAAGGGAAGATCGCCCATCAGCTCCAGCGTCAAGGCCTGCGCCCTGGCCTCTCTCTCCCGCCTTCTCTTCTCCAGCTCCTCCTCATCCACGTCGTCGTTCTCGTGCAGTTCTTGTTCATTGGCGATGCGCACCGTCCGCAGCTGCTCGTCTGACGGCGGAGGGCTCGAGCTGGGCTCTCTGAGGCCGGGAGGGTCAGGATAGGGATCGTCCAGGATGACGGTGTGCTTGATGCGGATATCGACAAACGGATAGCCCTTGTCGTCCACCATGGCCTCGTTGATCTTCTCCAGCGAGTCGAACCCCTCGACAACCTTACCAAACACGGCAGCCTTGCTATCGAGAAAGTCCGTCTCTTCGCCCAGCGTGATGATGAACTGCGACGCCGCCACGCGCGTGTCCGGGTCCGAGGCCAGTGGCACTGTCGCCATGCTGACGGTGCCGCGCTCGAGATGCTTCAGCTTGGGGTGGAAGGGCGCCGTAAAGGTGCGCCGCGACGGATCGCCCGATAGGTGGCCCCATATTGAGCAGCCGCCATCGGATTGCTTGGCCAGCGGGCCGAGAGGATCGCCAGTCTGGAAGGAGAAGTTCTTCTGGACGGAATGGATGGGCGAGAAGTTGTAGTATTTGACCTTGCAGAGCTTGAGGAAACTGTCCAGAGTTAGCAGTGGCTTGGTGATGCTGTCAGCGGTTCGCAGCACTTACTTTTCGCACAGTTTTGGCGAATGGTCGACCAGCAGGTCAATGACGATGTCGCCAACGGTGGTCTCCAGCAGGACGGACATGGCGAATCTCAGGATCTCAGAAGGGTTGTGCTGTAGCCGCGTATCTCTGACGCGAGGCTGCGATCAATCAGAGGAATGACAATTTTAGTGGAGCACCAAGATCGGCCAGGTTGATTACATAATGACATAATGATTTGTGCCATGACGCGGTAGAAGCAGTTTATGCAAGACAATAATAGATAAAGTTTAGAAAGAGTATTAAATTAGAATTACTGGATATCAAGTAAATAAAGAAGTGTGCTGGTGCATCCCAGTGGATACGCAACCAACTCTTCGGTGGTGTTGACCATCGCCACATCGCGATATCGCCTATCAAGACCAGCAAGAGATGCATCCATGACGATTCTACTCCTCAGACACCTTGCACAACTCAATACTTCAATTCAAGCTCCCATTTTCTAGTATCCCAAGTACCATCATCTTAGCGCGACCAAACGCATAATAAACCTGATACCACGAAGCTCGCTTATTCCCAAAACAGCAGGCCTCTTGTTTCAGCCAGTAACAATCGCGATATCCATGCAGCCATCTTCGTCTCAAGTGGCAATTAATTTCATCATGTTTCGCTCAGGATTCATGCACACAGATCTGATTCATCACTTTTCAAGGGAAGCCTTGTGTTTAACTCAATATTGTGTCAATTGTGACTGTCTCTCTGCCAGCCTTTTAGTGCCCGCTAATGTTTTGCCTGCTCGTTTGTTCGCTATCCAAAGCCACCTATAATATCGCAACTAGTAGAGTAAACAACAGATGATGGTAATAAAAAAATATCAGGTGCTACAAAATATATATGCAATAGCAGGCTCGCTCCCAAAGTCCCTTTTATCGATGAACCCCCTTGTCCAAAAACACATCCTGTAAAACCCACCAATGCAAAAAAAAAAAAAAAAAAAAAAAAAAAAAAAAAAAAACCAGACAAATGATAGAAAGTAAAATATAGAAAATAAACACTAAAAAAATTCCGCAGGATTGCACAAGATGTGGTATGTACACAAGACATGCTATATGTACATATTTGATAATGATGTGGTTGTAACGCAAAGCCGCACGCAATGCGATGCCATCAACAAAAAAAGAATAGCCTATTGCGTCAGGCAGCGGACAGACCAACGGGGCCACAGCATACCAAATCAGGTAGGTGGGTAATAGAAAATGATGAAATAGAAAGAAAAAAAAAGGAACGTCTCCAATTTTGCGTTCTTTTTTTGTATCCCCCATCAGTAATAGAAAAAGAGTAAATAGAAAACTCCGTGTCATCGAATGGGTGTCAGCTCTCCACCGTTGAGCCGTTGGTATCTTTTGTTTGTTTCCCCCTTCTCCATACAAAAAAGAAAAAAAAAAAATTGGTGCGTCCCGTTATATATAAAAAAAAAAAAAAAAAAAAGTTGGTCCCCAGTGGTATAGAGGCTAAGCTGGCTAGCCATGATAGGATTAACATTAAGAATGTCGCAATCGAAAAAGAAAAAAAAAAAAGAGAGTGACTGAGTCGCAGGATCCAAAAAGCTTGGCTTGGGGCTCAAAATAGCTGATCGTCGGTGGCGGGTCCGATGAGTTTGTTTCCATTCCACTCCCCACAAATGGCTGCGTAATTCGCATTTTTGTTTGATCAATCAATTTGTTTGCTCTGTTGCTCTTTGGCTCAGCTCAGTCCCGGCTAGGGGAGCTTCGCCTCCGTCGCCCTGATCGGAGTTCCTTCTCGGTCTCCATCAGTCTGGTCTGCGCCCACATGCGGGTCGTCATGTCACTTCGCACGGCGTCGCAGTTGAGCAGCTCAGTCAAGGCCCGCTTGATGCTCTCGTTGACGTCAAACAGACGCTGCTCCTCGGCGGAGATCTGGAAGATGGTATCTTCATCGACGATGGTATCGAGCGAGTCTTCCCAGCCATTGTATCGTCCGTGCGCCCTTGAGGAGCGGCGTTGGCCAGAGCGGGAGTGTCGTCGTCCGGCGGAGGCGTAGATAGAGGAGCGGACGGGTGAGGTGCTGGGAGAGGAGATGGTGGAAAGGGTGTCAGTCGATGCAGTGCGCGGGCGGATCTGCTCGAGGCTGGTGCAGAGTTGCTCGTGTTGCTCTTGCAAAAGCAGATACTTTTGCAGAGTGTATGCGTAGTTGTGATAGCAGTTTTCGGAGTCCATCGTGACTATGGTTGCTGTGTGAAGATGTCGAGTTGAAGAATTTCCTTGTTGTGGAATCTGTCGTCGTGTCGTCGCTCTTGTACTTGCTTCAACGGCTGCAGCGATATGATCGAGGTATTGCTCTTGTTCCTAGCAATGACGAAACCATCGGACACATAAAGTTTCCTCTCCACGCAGCAGGTGATCAAGCAAGTAAGATTGCAAGAGGAAGCGAAGTCGAAAATAGAATCGGTAGAATTAACCAGCGGTGCTTCGTTGATATGATCGGGATCACAAGGGTTCGACGCCGGCGATGATGAAAATAGCAGCACCGTGGCAATGACCAGGTAATGGATGGTTTTGTGTGCCTGTGAATCGAGGTTCAAGGGCTCGGCGGCGGCAGCGGTAGTTGTGTTATGTGTGTAAGTAGATACCCTGTCGTATGGGGCTGGCAAGGGTCGAGGACGGATATTAAAGGTGCACGAAGCAGCTTCTTTTTATTCTAGGGCAACCAGGAGATTGCTCTTCTCGCCCAAGCGTAACGTTCCGCCGTGGGTATGTAATGGGAGTAGCAATGGTAGGTGGTACTGCTTAATGGTGGTGGCAGTACTCTCACAAGTATGTGATGACTGCGTGTAGGACTGTAGGTTGGTAGATGCTGTTGAGCCGGGATCGCAGAACCAGGCAAGGGTGGTGGTGGTTTATAACGACAACACGAGCGTGATGGAAGACTGACGTCGAGAGGTCAAGGTCAGGTCAAACTGCGAGTGGTTGGCGTGATGAGGAGTGTATAAGTGGGCGACTGAAGCAGAGGCGGCCTTGGATGCTCCCAGGAGAAGGTGGATCGGCCGGCGGTAGTGTAGTATTAGAATAGTGGGAACAGCCTTTTTATTCCCTGCCGCAACACTAACAAGTGATGTGCGCAAAACGTTCGTTTATGAGGGTGTGGAGAAGGAAATAAGGCACGGAGTATCGATAAAATGAAGCGGGAGTCGTAGTAACATGGGCTGGCGGGAAAGGGTTGTACGCGCCCGTATTATACCTAATGTTACTTACTGCCCGGCCGCTGCCTCAGTAACACGTCGATGGTCTCCCACGGTGTCAGCAATCGCAGACCAAAAGTAACTTTCTGTGCCTATCTTGACGCCGAGCTACTGCAGACTGCAGGATAGCAACAAGCGGTACAGTAGCAAAGCTTGCAAGACGCAGGCGGGACGAGCTCGCAATCGCCCGGTAACATGAACATGGGGCCCCGGACAGCCAATGAAAGCCGCTGCCAGAGCTTCGTGAAGGCCAAGCTGAAAGAAGGGGGTTGCTTTTTTGGAATTCTGGCCTAGATCCTTCTTGGGCTGGTCCGGCCTTTAGTTTGATTCGCCCGCGGCCTGAACAATCTACTGTAACATTTGGGCGCCAAGGGGAGGCGAGAACAAGGAAGAGCAAGACGAGGGCTATGCAATGCAAGACGGAGCTTCCTGCTGCCTGTTGTTGTCTTGTCGTGTCGGAGAATCTCTTCTGCTTGTTCTCTGTACAGTATGTACAGTATGCTAGTCCATAAGCCAAACATTAAGGTTTTGGACGTTGGGGAGGCAAAACCAGTCCAAACACACGCCAACCCGTCCAATGGCGCAGATGCGGGTGGCGAGGATGGCGGGCTCAGCACCAGACACGCTGCAGCAGATGGGGCCCTTTGTTGGCAAAACTTGGCTTTCTGGATACGAACCCACTCGGGTGGTTCTTAGCCAGCAACAAGCTTCTCGTTCGGGGGGGGCCTGCCTTGCCTTGCTGCTTCTTGCGGCGGGCGAGTTGGACGATGGCGCTGCTGCACGTTTCGATGGCTGGCTTGGCTTGGGTGCTTCTGCTCAGGGCTGGTCGCGGTGGGTCTTTGGAGGAGAGCCCGTTTCGAAGACAGGGAGGGGGGGAAGAGACAGGGTCTCCGGTTTTTTGATTAATATTAGGCGTTTCTTACACGATGCGTGCTTTTTCGTTGCGCTGGTTTTCGGCGCACGGTGGATGAACTGACTGGATTGCTTCCGCTTGAACGGAAGGGGGGAAGGCAATAACCAAGGCAATATAATCTCAAAAAGGCTCAATTGTCGTCACGTATCCAGAGGCGAGAATGGTTGAAGCCGGCCCAAGACGCGGGCGGCCTGGCTGGATCAATATCAACACCGGCGGGTCATGAGGCCTCGCCTCTGAATCCCAATTGCTAGTCGAACACTGCAATGCATATGCCATGCAACTGCAGTCGCTCGAGATGGCGTTGGTGTGGCAAGCATCAAGGCAAACTGTGCAGCCGGACTCGCGGTGTGCGACATGGAGGTGCATGGAGCGAGCTAATTGACTTTTGCCTGCGTGGGACAAAGACAGGGCAAACTGAGTTTTCTGTTCATTGATGTTATCAGCACTTGGGCTCGTGCAATTTGCGCCATAGATAACGAAGCGCCCTGTCCCGTTTCCTGGCCCCCCCTCTCGTCGAGATTTCAAGATAGCACGGCCAATGAGGCCGGGACGAAGAGATAACGACAGCCGGCTGCTAGCGCCTCCGTGATATTTGACATATCTCTGAGATATCTGCGTCTGTACCCAGGCAGATGAGCGCTAGGTGCTGCTTGGTGGCTGAGATTGAAGCCCGTCCCCCTTTGCTCCCGCTCCATAGTCGCATTGTCGTAGCACTCATCTCGAGCCCAGCGATCGATCAGCAATCAGCGTGTACAACGGGCCCTGAGACACCTTCTATTTTTGCCTCGTGATCCGCGTCCAGACCGAGTGATCGGCAGCAGTAACAGAATACAGTACTCACGCTCGAAGGATACTCGGTCGTACCATAGACCCCCCCTGAGTATCATTTCCACAAGACAAAGCCGATCACTGGATATAGGCCCAAATAGCGGCAAGATTGGCACGAAAAAGTCCACGGCATGCGGCTTGCAGCCGGAGCCGTGTCAGTTGACTCGAAGCTGTCTAGAACATTGGGCATCGAGCGTCGAGCAAGCGCAGGCCGTACTATACATGTCAGTTTTAGACTCCCGCGTCTGCTTGTACATCATCGACGCCGGAGATGCTCTCCGACTCTGCAGCGTCGCATGCAGCATGTGTAAGTCTGGCGAGAAATCCTACCTCAGCCCACCTCGAGAGCTTCAAAAATGTGCCCAAGGCTAAATATGCCGTTGTGCTTCCGTACGTGCGGTATGTGCTACGCGTATTCTGTGCATCGCTCCTCACGGGACCACCGGATAGTGCTGCACATATGTGAGGATTGCTCTCCGACGACGACGTTTTCACTCTCGCGACTCGACAGCGTTGCATTGACTCCAATGATTCCCCTCCTTCGTCAGCTCAACCCGTCAGGCCAGCACCAAAGCTTCAAGCTACCAAGAGGAACCCTCCTCCCATGTACAGCCGCTAAATAGCGTATCACATCCGACTCTGAGCTTCTTCTCGTCTCAAAGCTGTGGCAGCCCCCAAAGAAGCTCACTCGAGAGCATTTTCCTATAACAGGTCACGTTTATCTGAGACTCTGTGGCATTCTGCCGATCAGCGATGATCTCTCACCCACCGACGTGGGCTCGCTAAAAGCTTAGAAAAATTTTCACTGAACAAAAAACCCCAACGTTGACCGTTCTTTTCTGTTATTTCATCCCTGCCACTGCGGAGACTTTGTCACATTTTTTCGCTGTGAACAGGAAAGAAACGCGAGACAGGTCAACTTGGCTCATGTGGTGGAGCTTTTTGGAGTCATGCAGCATACTGCAGGCTGCTGCACCTTCACGGAGCTTTCTGTAACTCTACTAAACCATCGTCGACTTCCGAACCGGGGTATCAGTCTGGAGGCTGGAAACTCTGCCCATTGACTTCTCCAACCGATGCCTCCCCGCTTCAAAACTGCGTCTTATCTCCACCGGAAATGCACTGCTGCAGGGAAACCTAACGAAATGGCGGCGCAGCACAGCTTCCATCGCCTGCTCCAGACCACAATCTCGAGCAGGTCTAGGCCGCAGTGTGTTCCCATTTGCCAATCAGCAACATTAGTCTCTTTTTCCCCGCAGGTGTGACTCCCGTTTCGATGTCCGTATAGGCATGAGCAGAGTACGGAGTGCATATTCTCGCACAAGCAACGAGATCCAATGGTTCCGGTGAACACACCACTGTCGGGCCATTACCCGTCTCCCGCCTCTGAAACCGTAAGATGGCATAGCTGCTTACCTACAACGTATACCGCACAGGCACTGTACTGTAAGCCAGGATGACATCGAAAGCCCTGTCACCTCATGTCAATTGTGTCTGTTGTCTTACTTCCCCGGACTTTTGGGTCCTGTCCATGACTTCATCCTGTCTTGGCTAGAGCAGTTTGTCGACGAAATTCCTCCGGCCAACAGGGTGTGCTCCGATGCCAAAGACCCAACAACAACTGCTGTTCCCATCCCTGTGCTCTACACATTTGTACATGGGTAAAACCGTTTTGCGGTTTATGTGACGTCAACAATCGGCGAGGATTGCATTTGACATTGAGCAATCAGCCTATATTTACTTTGCATGTGTTGAGTTTGTGATGCCTTCGAAAAGCTTCCGGCTGTATCTCCCGATGATAGCCTGATGAGGCGCATCGGTTCCAAGAGCTCAAAAAAACCAATTGCTGTGTGGCTTGACCCCCAACGCGCCACCGCCTTATTTCTTGTCCCTGTTGCCACGGCGTTGACTGGCGCATCGCCGGCGTCCTAGGCGAAGTGGTCTGTTGGAGCTACCCTGAAGGTTAAAACCATTGACGTTGTATCATTTCATGGCTTCATCAGTGGTTCGCCGAAGAATCCCAAAGTTTTGCCGCGGAGATTTGCATCTCCAGCTTCTTTGATGGGGTTATAATTTGTAAATTATTCGCTGTGTCACAGTCAACTTACACTGTATATCACCCTTGTAGCGCCCTTCGCTTGAGACTTTTCGTGTAGGTCATGTCGGCGGGATTAAGATGAACGACAGGTTATGATTTGATCTAATTGGGTCAGAGCTTCGACACTTTGCAAATTCTAATGGCAACCTGGTCATTGTAGAATGGGCCTTGTTGTTGGTCACGCGACGGTATCTCGAATGAGACATCTTCCACCTTTAGCTTCTCTTCCTCACACTTTTCTAAAAACACTTGGAACGTCTGCAGGTTTCGCTGAGTTGCCGCAATAATGACCTCAACATGAGGATACAATTCAAATAGCCCCAGTAGCGTATTGACAAGGTCGGGGATGATGCTCGAGTCGTACGTAATGTCAGCTCCAAGGACAACGTCCAAGGGACGGCCGCCATTCCACCGCTCTTCTTCGGTTCCCTCGAGTGCAAATCCCCACTTGAGATCCATGGGCGTTATGGCACTCGAGCCTTCAAGTTGATTCAGAAAGAAATTCTCGGGGAGGTTATTGATGACATCGTCTGACCCATCCGATGCTATGATGTGAGTTGAATTCAAGTACTTTGCGCATAAGATGGACAGATATCCAGTGCCCGTCCCGAGTTCCAAGATTCGTTTCCCGGAAACAATGTTGGGCTCCTGACAAAGAAGCTGTCCAAGGTGAAGTGCCGCTTCCCAGGTCCTCAGGCCAGTAGTTCCGGCGGCAGAGATGAGAGACCGATTCTCAAACAATGTAATGTGAGCCTCGTGATCCGGCAATGATGCGAGATGGTAGACAACGTGACATTTCTGCTGCACGGCATCGGCTTCATCCGGGGCTGGCGTGGATAGCAAGACTGAGAGGGAGGACATGAGACCATCGGAGACTCCCTGCTCTTCACGTCAGAGACAGTCCCATACGGCATCTGACCGACATATCACGGCCAGGGTCGGGCAACTTACATGCTCATCCCAGTCTTCGATGCTTGCCTCAACGCGGGAGACAAGCTCTTTGAGCACTCTCACTTGATATCGGAGCGGTGGAGGGCCAACAGAAAGAGCGTCATTGGCAAAAAGCCTCTCATAGATGGCATCTTGAACATCGGATCGTCGGAGGTGTTGAGGGTCGGGATAAGTCAAGGTCTGCTCAAGCTGGAGATATTGATAGCAGAAGCGGTCGACTTGGCTTTGTGAAGAGGCGTCCATGGTCGAATATATCCATGAACAAGACTTATAAACGCCTTATGAATACATCTGACAATGTGAGAAGACTTCAGCACTTTCAACTTGTTGTCACATATTTGCCCAAGATATGCCCTGCAAATCCTCAGTCATGGAGATGCTACGATGATCGAAGTGGTGGAGCACGCAGTCGAGTATCCGTAACTTTTTGCAAGGATTGATTGGCCAAGCGAGCAGGGACCTGGCCAGCTACAAAAATAGCAGCCAGGCCATCCGCCGAGCTTTACCCTGCACGTGAGCACACAACTTTATTTTCACTGCTTACATAACGCGCACACACGCACGCTCCGCAGCGCATCTTAGGGTTGGGACCCAGACTAAGCGACACGAGCGTGTGCTACGGAATTTTCAAAGCCCCGGTTTTAGTTTTGCGGCGAGCCCTTTCTCCCACGACCGAACCACGACGCCAAACCGCCGAGTCTCTCCTTCGTCACTTTTCTCAACGAGACAAAGCATCGCAACCATGGCGGATAACGACGCTCCCGTTACCCTGCGAACTCGCAAGTTCATCCGCAACCCCCTGCTTGGCCGCAAGCAGATGGTGGTGTGAGTGAAATCCTCAAGACCTCTCGTCGTGCCGCCGCCAGATTCGAATCCGCCCGCCATTGAATCCCTATCCATGAGACATCCATCGATCTTCGAGCCTATTCGTGTGTGCGGGAAACCAAGAAGGCTGTCATTTCTTGTCTGCGGATATTTGATTTGCTGCCTCGCACAATCTCTGTTGCAGAATTGAACAGTGACTTTCGATTGGATATTGGATTGGATAGCGGACGATTTGGAGCGAACACGGCGCAAATAAGAAACCCGATGAGACGGCGGCCAACGACTTGAACCACAACTTCAACTCAGAAAATTTTGACTGACCTGTGATTTTTAACGAATAGTGACATCCTCCACCCCGGCCGTGCCAACATCTCCAAGACTGAGCTCAGCGAGAAGCTCGGCAGCCTGTACAAGGCCCAGAAGGAGCAGGTCCAGGTCTTTGGCCTGCGCACCCACTTCGGTGGCGGCAAGACCACCGGCTTCGCCCTCATCTACGACTCCCCCGAGGCTCTGAAGAAGTTCGAGCCCAAGTACCGCCTGATCCGTGTCGGACTCGCCACCAAGCCCGAGCGTGCCAGCAGACAACAGCGTGCGTCCAAAGTCTCCAATCCCATCGTGTGCTATTTTGTGGTTGGCTAACTTCACATTTTGAATACAGGCAAGCAGCGCAAGAACCGACAGAAGACCCTGCGCGGAACCGCAAAGGTCAAGGGTGCCAAGGCGAAGAAGGAGAAATAAACGCACAATCTTTCAAATGGTTGCTTGCTGGTGCTGGAGGGGAAGTGCGGGCGTGGCGCTGCGGTACTACTGGGCATGATTGCGCACCTGCGAGTGCTGCAGACTTTTTTCTCGGCATTAAAAAAATCTACATGTTTTTGTCGATGGAACCTCTAGAAACGGCTTTTGTTGGGATGGGAGTCCGTCCCATGGTGTGTGCCTTCGATACACTAGCATGAAATCAACGGTGTTTTCGGGTTTACGGTCCAAATCTGTGTCCTATTATTTGTGGATTTCCAGACATGTTGTGCTGGATAAGATGATTTTGTTATGATGACCGGACTCCCCTAAACTCGGTGATCAGTGGGCAATTCAAATGAACAAAAAAAAAACTGTTATGAATGAATTACTGGACTATCGTAGCAAGTGGCTGCTTCCCATTATGATCTCAATGATTTGATATTCACGCTGTCTAGAAAAACTAATTGTAATAGGAAACAGTCAATCGATGCATGCTAACAATAGAAGATATCTTCACCCAAACTACACAAAACGCCAGAGGTTCCAATTTCACATACGCACATAATTGTCAGTTAGTTACCGGTAGCTCCATGGAAGCGCAGAGATCTAAAGGACCAAGTCACAAATACAAAGGAAACAGCAGCCAAGCCGGCAAAGAGAAAGTACACCCAGCCATGACCGCCCAGCCAGGTATTCAGCGCTTTGTTGACAATGGGGAAGAACTGAGCCACCAAGAAGGTCGCAACGTAGTTGGCTCCGAGGCACCAGCTCTGAGTCGCGCCCACAGCCTCCTGGCCAACGAGCTCTGATGCCAGGATAAAAGGCACAGGGCCCAGGCCCACGGCGAAGAAGCCGACAAAGACAATCACGGCAAACGCTGACAGGATCTTGAAGCCAAAGACAATGGAGAGAGCCAGGACAAGAGCGCTGCTGCCCTGGCCCACGACGGATGCGATGAGGCATGTCTTTCGCCCCAGGCGATCTGGCAGGGGGGAACACGCGATGGTTGTCACCAGGTTGACCAGCGATACCAGGATGCTCAGCAGAGCAGACGAGATGGGCAAAAGGTCGGCGAGGAGCGAGACGGAGTACATGATGACGGAGTTGATGCCGCAGAACTGCTGCACGAACATGATGCCCACCAGGGCAATGATGACGGGCCGGGTGCTGGGGTCCTTGGCAACTTGCAGGAAGCCGAGGTGGACGGGCTCGTTCTTGGCCGAGGTGGCATTGGGCGGCGGGACCTCGTCTGCGCTCTGAGCAAGAAGGCCTTCTTCCTCTCCAGAGGCAGACCCGTCGCGGCCCCAGACTTCGCTCTCCTCTCTGATGTCGACGGCCGCGCCACGGATCCGCTGGAGCGTCTTCTTTGCGCCGGCGACGTCGTCGTGCGCGGCGAGCCATGCCGGGCTCTCGGGGACGATTAACAGACCAATTCCTTGTGCGGCGGCGATGAAGGCTCCAATGCCCAGATTCCACCTCCAGGCGCTGCCGTAGCTTAGGAAGAAGCCCAGCGTCTGCGTAATGAGAATGCCAACGTTGATGGAGATTTGCGTCATGAAGCCAAAGAAGCCCCGTCGATCCGGCGGGCACACTTCGCTAATGTACAGCGGCACAATGACCGTCGACGCGCCGGCGCCGATGCCCGACAGGAAGCGGCCCGATGCCATGACGAAGACGCTGCTGGCGATGGTCTCGACGGTGGATCCGGCGATGAAGAGCAGCGCCGTCACGCGCATGGCGAGCAAGCGGCCGCGGCGAGAGGAGAAGGGGCCGGCGGCCAGGGCGCCGATGAGGCCGCCGATGGTGAAGACGGAGGAGACGGTGGCGAAGGCGGCCTCGTCCATAGGGATGCAGTCGTCGACGGCTTCGTGGACGGATGTGACGAAGCTCCTGAGCAGCCGGGCTGCGGAGATGGACTTTCGGTGGCAGGTGATGACATCTTGGGGAGCGTTGAGTTCGGCCTATGAGAAATTAATCTTGTATTAGCTTCTAGCTTGTTTGACAGACAGATGAATGTAGAGCAGATTGCTTGAGGCCATGTGTAGCTTGAGACATGAGAAGCAAGCGGTGAATGCGATGCGTTGGGAAAGAGAGGCAAGACGAAACGCACCAAATGGAAGCCAAACTGCAGCGATCCGAGAGTCGAGATTGCGATGAGGATGACGAGATACGCAGTAACACCCTGGCCCGCCATCTTTGCGAGTTGGGCTGTAGTGGTAGCTCTTTTGATAGGTGCCGATAGCTCGAGATGAAGCGATGATGGAGGTTGAGGCAGCTGGGGCGCGCTATATGGGCAATGATCAGCTGCCGTCAGCTTCGGATAGGCCTATCAGGCGTGGTGCCGTAGTGGAGCGGAGGGGCGCGTTGTAAGTCCAGGGTCTTGAGCCTCTTCAGCACTGATAGCTAAGTAGCATCCAGTCTGTTAGTGTCTATCTATATCAGAGAAAATCGAATGCTCATTGTGTGAAAACATTGCTTGTTAACTGGCATCATATCAGCGTCTAGTTAGTTTGTTTTTCTCTTGTCAAGGCGGTGTTGTGATCGACTTTGTGCAACTTAAATTCAGTGATCATCATGACCACGTTTGTACTACCCTGGAATTGGCTGGATGAAGCATGTGATTCTAAGTGGTGGCAGAGCTAGATGGTGATGATACATTGAGTAGGTGATAGAGATGAAGTGTATTAGTATCATGTCATTAATAACTGACATCATTTTACTTTTGTTTGAATAGATTGTTCTGATACCATCTATGCCTCCTCCAAGTATTACTCTGTGGAAGATCACATGTCATTTGCTGCAATAAATGACAGACAGATGCCAACAAGCGACAGACAAAGATGCATATTTTTTATAAAACCCCGTATTTCGAATTGTATCCCTGTATCTTATTGTAGTTTGTACCATCCATCCAAGTACCTAAATATCCGACAAACTTTTACTCAAGCCATCTTGTATCTCGTGGTATATCCTCGGCGTTACCCATCTAAGCACCTACACGCAAAACATCATCATCACAATCCCAGGAAATCAAGCATCATCTGCTCACCCAGATTCTTCAGCACCCTGCGCCCCCTGATGCTGTCCGCCTCAAGCCGCGCCACGATGCCCGGCTCCGTGATGCCCTCGTCAACCCACTGCTGCACGGCCGGGTGGTCAAACAGCCGGTCGAGATAGCTCCCCGCCTCGCCGCCCAGCTCAATGCCAAACGTCTTGCACCGCGACGCAACGGGCGCGTAAAAGGCATCCGCCGCAGAGAACTCGTTGCCCGCGAGCCACGGGCCGCCAAACCTGCGGATGCCCTCGCTGAAGAGCTCTGTGAGGCGGTCAATGTCCCGCTGCAGCGCCTCGCTCCGGGGCCCCAGCTGGATGCGCAGCGCCACGTTCATGGAGCAGTCGGTGCGGATGCCGCCGAAGCCAGAGTGCATCTCGGCCGCGGCGCAGCGGGCAAAGGCGCGGGCGAGCCTGTCGCGAGGCCACACGGCCGGGTAGGCCTCGGCGACGTACTCGACGATGGCGAGCGAGTCGAAGACGGCAGCTGAGGAGTCGGAGTCGATGAGGCAGGGCACCTTGGCCGAGGGCGAGAAGCGGAGGAACTCGGTGCGCTGGCTGGCGAGGTCGGCGCCGAAGAAGACGAGCTTTTCGTCAAAGGGGATGTTGAGCGCCTTGAGGAGGACCCATGGCCGCATTGACCAGGATGAGTATCGCTTGTTGGCGATGTAGAGCGTGTAAGTCATTTCGGGGGCTGGTTGGCGTTGTGTCTTTTCTGAGGTTGAGAAGAACAATCCTAACAAGAGAGTTTAATTGTGAATAGGCAGTTTATTAATGTTGAAGAATAGACGGATGGGATCGCTCTGAATCCCTCGCAACTCTCAATCCAAGGGCTGAACAGGAGTGTATCAAAACAAAAAGCCCTTAAGTTGACGAGGTTGACGAGACTAGCCCAAATTTTCAAGCCACTTCCTTTCCTGGTAGCAAACACCGAAGACTCGTATGCTTTCTCGCTCTAAGCATATGAATTTTTTTTTTTTTTTTTTTTTTTTTTTGGCCAGCGGACCGATCCGCATCCGATAGACAGTGGCTATGGCCGTTTTCATTCTCTATTTTCTTTTCTTTTAGTCGTCATGGCTGGACTTTACATGTTGAGACTTGGCAATCAGAGTGCGAGGTGAAGTGCATTAGTCAGCCATCAGGAGCCGAGGTGAGCTTGTCCTCTCATGGCTGAGAATGACTAGTAGGACTGCAAAGGGCTGAATATTGCTCCTAACATGATAGGTGCTGTTAGCATTACAGTCAGGGACACTCTGTATACAGATCCAATACGCGGGCTAGATCTTTAATCTCCTTTCTAAAGTTGAGGTTGCAGCCGTTATTACTCAACCCACATGCCAGCTCCCTCCCCATCATCCTTCTCCGCAATCCGGAAGCCTCAATCTCCAAAAGTCGAGTCAGTTTGCCGCGGTTAGCTCGCTCGAACCCGTTTCACCCGTCAATCCCGCTTTGCCCGCTTATGCCGCTCGATAAGATGCGATTTACATAATGAGATGCGCCCTGCCCCGTACAAAGCGGTTGGTTCTTCTCTCTGGATGACGGACTTGGCCCTCCGCCACTGCCAAAGATGCTCGCTTTTGTTGGCTTGTAAGTGGCCATCGAGCGGCAATTCAACGCGATGCTAGGCTGGCTTGGGTGGAAATCATATTGCCGTTTCGGGGAGGCCTTGGTCGTGCTGTTGGTTGGCCAATGGATGCTGTGCATTGTTCCGCCGTTGCAAGGCCAAGCTCGCTTTTTAGATGTGTATCTTTTAGTAATTGGCATCTATCGGTTTATTTCAGGATTTGCCTTTTCCGACTGGAGAAGAATGGGCATGCATCCCTCACTTCGGAGATCGGGCGGCTGTGCCCGCATCTGGATTTCCAATATCAATAGCCCGACCCCAGAAACTCGTAGTCCAACAAACACATCTTGTCAGACACCTATACAGAGTTGCTGCTTCTCCAACGCTTCTGTGCATGTAGTGGCTCCGTTCCGCTCGCAAAGGTGTCGTGAGCGCTTCACTTGTCTCGGCTTATATGTAAGCGTCGCATTCCTCCCGATTCATCATCCTTCTCCGGGGTCGTAACAGCGACATCGGCACAATTCAATCCTTGAAAAACAAAACTCCAGCGACAATCAAGTTCCCGTCTCTTGGCTCTTACTATTTACAACAAGAAACACGTTTGTTCTCTTGGAGAACTTGGGGCCCGTCAGGTACCTAGATTGGTGACGGACATGATGGCACTTAGACCGCCGGCAACGACAGACGCAGCATTCATCGAAGCGTCCTCGACAGATGACGATGTAGCCCTGGAGCAAAAGATCAACATGACGGACGAAAAAGCACAGGAATTGGGCCCTGAAGCGCCAGCCGCGGCCGCTGGACCGGCCGTAGGACCTCCTCCCGACGGTGGCCTCTGGGCATGGCTCCAAGTAGTCGCCGGCCACCTCGTCGTCTTCAACGTCTGGGGCTACACCATCAGCTACGGCATCTTCCAGCCCTACTACGTGGAAACGCTCAGCCTGGGGCCCTCGGCCGTGTCGTGGATCGGAAGCATGCAGGCCTGCCTCATCTTCCTCGTGGGCACCTTTTCCGGCCGCGCCTTTGACGCCGGATATCTCAGGCCCGTCCTGGCCGCGGGCCTGCTGATGCAGCTGGTGGGCATCTTCACAACCAGCGTGTCGACCAAGTACTGGCAGCTGTTTCTCGCGCAGGGCCTGTGCCAGGGCATCGGCTGCGGCCTCACCTTTGCGCCCACGATTGCCCATGTGTCGACGTATTTCTCCAAGAAGCGCATGCTGGCGCTGGCGAGCGCGGCGTGCGGCGGTGCCACGGGAGGCGTCATCTTTCCCCTGATTGCGCAGCAGCTGATGCCCAAGATTGGCTTTGGATGGACGGTGCGAGCCATGGGGCTGGTGGTGCTGGTGGCCAGCGCCATCATCCTGTTGCTGGTGAGGCCCAGGCTGCCTCCGCGCAAGTCGGGCGCTCTGGTGGACTGGGCGGCCTTCAAGGAGGCGACGTACGTGCTGTTTGGAATCAGCATGTTCTTCACGCTCTGGGCCACCTATTTTGCGTACGACTATGTGAGTTTTCTCTCCATTCACCTGATGTATGCCCCTGGATGAAATGTTCTGACGGCCTTGTTTCCAGGCACGCTCGTACTCCATCGACCGGCTTCATGGATCTCAGTCCACGTCCTTCAACATGCTCATGATCATCAACGTGGTTGGCGTTCCGGGACGGCTCATTCCCGCATACCTGGCCGACCGATACTTTGGCGCCGTCAACGTCTTCATCCCCACGATTGTCGGCACGGCCATCTGCATCTTTGCCTGGGCGGGTGTCGATTCCATCAGCGGCGACTATGCCTGGGTGGCCTTTTTTGGCTATTTCGGCGCCGGCGTGCAAGCTCTGTTTCCGGCGACTACGGCCAGCCTGACCAAGGATCTGAGCAAGGCCGGCATACGGATCGGCATGATCTTTTCCATCATCAGCGTTGCGGCACTGACGGGGCCGCCGTTGGCAGGAAAGCTGATTGTGGTAGCGAATGGGCGCTATATCGGCTCGCAGATTTGGGGAGGTGTGTGCTTGCTGATTGGGGCTGCCTTTCTGATGGCTGCGAGGTGGACGAAAGAGCGGGAGTTGAGGAGCAAAGAGGACGTGGCGTCTGCATAAAACCGATTGATGAAGAAAGGATGAAGAAAAGCATAGCTTTTTGTTGTTTGTTCAAGTATATAGAGCTTCGAGATTCTGACATGATGTTATGAAAGACCCCGCTACGGCACTGGGGCGAGAGCGGTTTAATCATTAATGAATAGAGATGGTACGTACAATTACGTTTGGCACTGTCATAATTAATAACTGTGAATGAGACAACTGAAATCAGATGCAGAGGGTTACAGGCTTACCATGTGCTACAAATCTACTGGTGTAGTGCATGGTGTGGTGTGAGCTGCCCCGCCAATCTGAAAAATCTCCAAGCCTCAACTTCCCACAGCCAAAACCGCCTACAACAACTGCAGCATCACAGCTGTCCTGCCCGTGGACAATGTCGGCAGCGCCTTGGATCTGCCGCAGCTGCTTCCGGGCTCTGCGACGCTCCCACCAGCTGCAGATTGTCCGCTTCTCCTCCAACGGTGCGCCGCAATCGCAAATCGCAAACTCTCCCCTCTGTTAGCTGACTGGTGAACGCTCCAAAGACGCCTCCACATCTCTGGCCCCGAGCCTGCTCCGCCGCGCCCAATCCCTCTCGGCGGAACACGATGACCTCCAAAAGAGCCTCAACAGCTCCTTCGACGCCGGCAAGGCCAAGCGCGCGGGCGAGCTGGGCCGCGTAGCCTCTGCGCTGCGGGCCTGGGAAAAGGCCCAGTCGTCAATCACGGAGCTTGCGTCCATGGCGGAGGATCCAGAGCAGGACCCGGACCTGGCGTCGATTGCGCGGGATGAACTAGAGGGGGAGCGAGCAAAGCTGGATCTGCTGGAAAAGAGGCTACAGGAGAGTCTTACTCCCAGACATGCCTTTGCCGATTTGCCTTGCATGGTTGAATTTCGACCTGGACCGGGCGGCCTCGAGGGCAGATACTTCACCGATACGCTGTTCAAGATGTACAAGGCAATGTGTATGCGGCGAGGCTACCGCGCCAACGTGCTCAAGTACGAAATGGCCGAGGCCGCGGGCGACCAGTCGTCTTCCTCGGGCGAGCAGCCCGTCCAGGAAGCCATTCTCGAGATCCAGGATCCCGGCGCATACGACATTTTCCGCGGCGAGGCGGGAATGCACCGCGTGCAGCGCATCCCCAGCACGGAGAGCAAAGGCCGGGTGCACACGAGTGCCGTGGCCGTGTGGGTGCTGCCTTCGTTTCCCGAGGGCGGCACCGGCGGCGACAACGTCGACGTCGATGACCCGGAGAGCGACTTTTACGTCAACCCTTCAGAGGTGAGGATTGAGACGATGCGCGCACGGGGTGCTGGCGGCCAGCATGTCAACAAGACCGAGTCGGCCATTCGCATGACGCACATCCCCACCGGTACTGTCGTCTCCATGCAAGACCACCGCTCGCAGCAGCGCAATCGTGAGGATGCGTGGAAGGTGCTCCGTTCTCGCATCGCCACGCAGCGGGCCGAGCAGCGCGAGGAGGAGGCGGCCAAGCTTCGGAGCAGCGTGCTGTCACAGGCGCAAATCACGCGAGGCGACAAGATCCGCACGTATAACTACAACCAGGACAGATGTACGGATCACAGGGCCGGGCTGGATGTGCACAACTTGCCGAATGTGCTGGAGGGAGGCGAGACGCTGGACAGGGTGATGGAGGCTGCGAGGGAGTGGCTGGTGGGAAAGGAGGTTGAGCTGTTGGTCTTGGAGGAAGAGGCCAAGGCGAAGAAATAAAGCGATGAGTGTACGATGATGATGTTCGTCTTTGTCTTATATAGATGGACCTTGTATTATATTCCCTACATATATGTGGATGTATAGATGCCCGTTCCCAAAGCGATGGAATAACGGCACATGTATTTATATTTTCAGTATATAGATCCAATTGACGGCGGTTAGAGACTATGTCTGTATACGAGTATCTCCGCTTGTTTGTAACATTGCAGGTAGATACACGTTCCCACTCATTATTCCATGATTCTTTCTGTCCCCCGTAAACTCCAGATGATTGAGCCGCTTCCCAAATAGCCTCATATAAAGACAACCGTTGTAATAGGTAGTGTCGTGATTCCAATATCGTACAGCAGAAAAGCAAAAGGCAAAACAATCGCAAATCATCATTAAAACAGGCATGCCATCGCTTGCAATGTAAGATCTTCACATTAACCCTCCCAGCACAACCTTGCCTATGCCCGCCACTTCAGACTTGACGTGCATCCTGCTGTGGTCTTCAAAGTCCTTGACCACGCCCTGCACAATGATTTTGCGAATCCTGGAATCCGCCTTTGTAAACAGCTCGGCCACTGGCGCCGTGCACTCCCTCGGCGACGGCACCAGCGCCAGAAACTTTGTGTAGCAGTCGATGAGCACATCGCACAGCGTCGCAAACGTCTCGAAAAAGTCCGGGTCAAAGGGCAGCGACGGCGTCAGCAGGTACGTGTACTCCTCGCCGGGCAGCAGGTCCGACTCCGAGGCCGCAAAGTTCATGACCGCCGGGGCCGGGCCGCCGTTGGTCGAGCCGGCGGCGGGCGATTGATGGCCGGAGCCGGAGTCGTCAAAGGTGACGTCGGCCGATGTCGAGCGACGGGTCTTGATGCCGGGGCGGCGGAACATGTTGGGCAGGCGGGCGCGGCTGAGAGCGGCGTTGGAGGAGTCGCCGTGGAGCTGCTGGAAGGAGTCGAACTCGGCCAGCAGGGCGTTGAGGCAGCGCAGGAACTCGAGCGGCGTGGATGAGTAGAGGTCGTGGATGGTGGGGATGGAGAGACCGAGCAGGAGGTAGTTTGTGGCCTTGCGCGAGAGCTTGCGGGGGTCGAAGCTGGGCATTCGCGAGAGGTCGGGCTTGTCGAAGAGGTATGTGTTGAACCAGTAGACGCGGCCTTCGTGGCTGTTAATGTGTTAGCTCATGGAAGTTATATCAAGCACAAGGCAAAAGGGGTCATCTCACGCCTTCCGCAGGTAGTCCAGCGTCGACATGCGCTTCTGGGCCAGCTCCGTGATCTGGTGATGCAGCACCTGCGTCTCGCCCTGCGCCAGCGCCCACATGGTGCTGGTCATGCCTGGGCGGCCCTCGATGGGCGTGGCAGGCGTCATGGCCGCCATGGCCGAGCCGCGGGGAATCATGGTGTTTGCCAGCTCTGCGGCCGAGGCGCCTTCCGCGGCGTCCCTGTGGTCTCTTTCTCTGTCTCTGTCCCTGTCCCTGTCCTTGTCCTTGGCCACAATCTTGGCCGCCGCGGCGAGGGCGTAGTCGGGCAGAGGCGGCGCTGAGGCGTTGGTGACGCCGTTGCCGTTGGACGATGGCGTGGCAGTCCCGCTGGCGCTGGCGTTGTTGGCGCGGCGTCGCGAGCCGGGCAGTGAGGCCTTGAGCGACGAAAAGGACGCCTTGCGCTCCTTGCTGCTGGAGCGCACCACGGACAGCTGCTGGTCGTGGCCTCGGTCGCGATCGCGGTCTCGATCTCGGCCTCGTTCGCGGGTGGGCAGGTTGAGCGACGCTGGACTGAAGAGCGCGCCCGCGGCGTTTGACGGCGCCATGTCCCTTAAATGTGGCAGATGGCACCACCGCTAAGGATCCTTGGGATCAGATCAGGGCGATAAGCGGCGCTTAATCTTGGCTGCTGTTTTGGTGTTAGCGAAGATCATGCCGGCGTTGGTCCTCCCATCTGCGGTTGGCCGGCTGCTAACCATGTGTGTCCATCAATTGAATGCAGTCCAATTGATCTCTCGCAAAACAAACACGCCAGCGTCAAGGCAATCACTCACTTACTGGCTGGTCAATGTCCCCCTTTTGGCTGCCTTACTCCTAGTAGTGTATGCTCTCCTCTTCTGTCTCTCGCTCTTTTTTCTTCGCGTGCTCCGTGTCAGTTCACGGCACCAACCGGCGTGTCAATCGCTAGCACGGTAAATGGCATTTGGCAAGAGGAGACGTTGGCCTTTTGACTTTGGTGCCAGAGTCGCATTCTCTGTGATATTGCCTATCTGGGCGGTGATGTGACGGAGGAAGCGTCCATGCGCAGGCCAGGGAAAAGCATTATTCCGGCTTCAAGTACAGGCCAGGCGGTTTCATCCCGACACTTACTTTATCACGGTCGAAACAGCCAAATACTTGGCGATGCAGACACTACGCGAGCACTATGGACAGGAAGAGCTCTGAATACTATGCACTGATTTTGCGTTGACGAATCATACAGCATGAATGTAAATACAATTGGTATCACTGACAATTATAGCCCACCGCTCAAAGGAAAAACGTCAACCACCGTCATCACCACCATCAAACCTCAGCTACACGGCCTTGTCGGCAACATGGACTTCCTGCTCCACGTGCTCCAGCTCGACGCCCTTGTTGAGCACATGCTCCACGTCCGCCTGGCGCTGGTCCTCGCTGACGAGGCCAAACAGCACGTCCATGTCCTCCAGCGTGCGGCCCTTGGTCTCCTTGATGAACAGGATGACAAAGGCGCACATTCCGCAGCAGAAGCATCCAAACATGATGAACGTGCGCCAGCCAATGTGGTTGACGGCCGCGGGGGTGATTTCGGTGATGACAAAATTGAACAGCCACTGCGTTGCGGCGGCGAGGCCGACGCCGTATTCACGTAGCCGGGTAGGGAAGATCTGTGTATCGGTCAGCAGGTGGTATCTCGTGATATTTTACCAGTCTCTTCTTACCTCGGAGACATAGACCCAGGGCGTGGGCCCCCACGACGCAGAATATCCAATCACGTATAGGTAGATCATGACGACCATGGCAATGGATGCCGAGGAAACATCGGTGCTCTTTGGGTCCGGCGGGTGGGTTGCGAGGACGGCGCCGATGATGAACATCATGCTGGCCATCCAGATGGCACCGGCGATGAGACTCTTCCTGCGGCCCAGTCGGTCAATGCCGAGGATCAGGAAGAGGGCCGTGGCAACCACCTTGACGGTGCCGTACACTCCAGTTGCAAACAGCGACGCGTTTGTGCTGCTGACGCCGACCGTCTCAAAGATCTCGGGGGCATAGTATCCGATACTGTTGGTTCCGGAGAACTGCTGCCAGAACATGATTCCAAAAGCCAGCGCGAAGCGGTTCCAGTTGCCCTTCTTCAAGCACTCCTTCCAGGTAACGCCCTCCGTGAGGGCCATCTCTTCCTCGATCGAGGCTCGGATCTCTGCAATTTCCTTGAGCACTTCAGGGCTGTCGGGAGCCTCGTTGCGGATGTAGGATAGCGATCGCAGAGCCTCCTCGTGACGAGACTTCTTCATGAGCCACCGGGGCGACTCCTTGAGGAAGAAGAGACCGCAGAGCATGAGGCCGCCTGGCACGAGCTGGAGACCGACGGGGATACGCCATTGCTTTGTGCTCTGTTTAATATGAAGGGCCACGCCGTAGTCGAGCCAGTAGGCGAATGTGCTTCCGATGACGAGGAACTCCTGGAACAGACCGGCGACACGGCCTCGGGTGGCTGGCGGGCAGTTTTCACTGACAAACACGGGCGTGATGGAGCTCATGCCTCCGACGCCGAAACCGGCAATGACACGGCCGCCGTAGATTTGGCCAATCGAGTGCGAGGCGCTGGTCTGGATGGCTGCGCCGACAAGGAAGATGGTCGTGAAGAGCATCAGGGCATAGCGGCGACCGAAGCGTTCGTTGATGAATGCGGCGGTGATGGCGCCGAAGAAGCAGCCGGCTGTGAGGAGAGAGACGACATTGGATGCGATGTGGGCGTTTTCGGATGAAGAGAAGCCGCTGGAGTCGGTAGGCAGGCCAAAGTCCTCTTTGAAGCTCTTGAGGGCGAGCACACTGCCCATGACACCCGTATCATAGCCTTGGAAGTTTACAAGTCAGCATTTGTATGAATTCTCAGAGTTGGTTGAGAGAAAGGATAAAAACCCTCTGTGAAAGACGAGAGAAAACGTACCAAAGAGCAGTGAGCCTAGGTAGGCCACCGATGTGAGCACATAGACTCGATAATTCTTGAAGAACTGCATTCTGGCGACTGTTCTGGCGCAGCTTCCCAGCAACAACAACGAACAAGTCCTCTACGAGCTGGAGGGGTGTCCCCTTCATATATACACAGGCACGGCCGAGCACATGATTGGAACATGTATTTTAATTTTGCATTCCTTACAGTGAGTTGCACCACCCTTAAGCAGCCTGGTCATGCAATACTATGTCGGAGTGGCACACTAACTTGACGTAGCTACACATCCGTTGGCGGGATAAAGGTGGATATACCACCAGCAGGGCCTTTTCCTCCTGTCTCCATCTGCAAACAAGTAGCTACTTTTCGCCTTCTGTTTGGCCTGGTAGCTGTTGGCCTTGTCCAACCCCCATGATACCCCGTACTGGCACTCGGACAGATTCTGGGGTTCTGGGGCAAGGCTTTGTGGAGGAGCACAGATTGGGCGCGGCGCCTGTGTTTCCGCACCAACAAATCAGGAATCACCAGCTAAGCGATCCAATCCCGAGCAAACTCCCCGCATGAGGAGCAGAAGCCCCCGCACGCCACGGACCCCAGACACTTTTTTCTTCGGCCAAGACTCAAGATCGAGTAAAAGGGCCTCGCTCAGAGCCACCCCGAGCTAAGACGTTCGCTGGGAGGCTTGCCGAGATGCCGGTGGCGTTGAGAAGGATTTACCCGCCAATGAGGGCAGAGCAGAGTAGGCGCTTGGTTATGTTACTAATGGCTTCTATTTTTTAGTTACTGCATCACTGACTTTTGAACGAGACAGAGAGCTTTCCGAGACTCTCAGTCAAGATAGAGAGACTGTTGGTTGTTGAACGCATGAGAACAAGCACGGTTGGGAAGCATCTCGGTCACAAGGCGCCATCTCCGAAGCTTGGGGCAATCCCTGTGGCCAGTCAGCTTCCGTTCTATGGCCGGGGTGACATCCAACGCTACGCGGGCACATGCCAAACCGCCGCAGAAGCAATCTAGTTGCGCAAGGGGCAGCCTTCCCATAGGCCGGTTGTGAACGGTTGCGGACGGCTACATGTGCATCATGGAGATGCTAGCCTTCGATAATGCTGGAGTCAATGCTGCACCTCGGGGATATTGCCCCGAATTACACGTACTTTCCCTTAGCTAAAGACTCCTTGATGTTCACAGATGCTGTAGAGGCTCGCAATTCGGTGAGAAGACGGAGTGGTTGAAGCGGATTCATGGAAAATTTGGCCCCGCAGCTCTAGCTGAGCTTGGGAGTTCTTGCGAAGAAGCTATTGGAGATTCCTTTGTTCAAAAAAGTATATCTTACTAGCACTGCGTTTCCCTCCAACATGCCCTTGGAAA
This sequence comes from Trichoderma sp. CBMAI-0020, assembly GCA_030708095.1. Lineage (NCBI taxonomy): Eukaryota > Fungi > Ascomycota > Sordariomycetes > Hypocreales > Hypocreaceae > Trichoderma > Trichoderma sp. CBMAI-0020. Next base: position 5,361,864 of record JAJNCI010000001.1, read on the forward strand.
CTTGTAGCTATTAGGCGCCACTGGTGCTGTGCTCGATGACATGAATCGTTTCTTGGCCCCGCACGTCCTCTTATACAGCTGTTGACTCTTGGAAGACCAGTTTCCGCGTGCGCAGAACTGACCTGGGATTACCAGCTCAATGCCCTTGGTTGAAGCTCCATAGTAGCATAGCTGGCATATCGATTCTTCAAACGGAGATTGTCCAGGTCTTGTCTTTGAAGCAGAAAGTCTGCCGTTGGGGTGTTGGCTGTTTGTTTAACAAGAACAGCCTCGTCTTGGGTCAAATCATAGACACGAAGCTGCTTTGTCTTCTTGGATATGGAAGTAAACAGGGTTAAATAATTCAACACGAGCGTCACTCGTCTTTTCTTACACGATACTCTACCCAAGAAAAGCTAGCAGATATATCCGCGAGATCTATCTAGATCTACAAAAATTACCAATTATCTTTGCCCGGGTATTATAAATCGCATTAGGTCTACTTATAGCATGTATTGGACGGACTCACATAAGAAATACCCTTGAAAATACGGTAATTTCTACCATGTGCAGAAGTATTTTAGCTGGATCAAAGCTGTCTAGGCACGTGATACTCTCAGACAGCCAGACAGCATACATTATAACTCTCAGCTAACAGTTCAATGAACTCCCAAGAACGATGTAGCTCTTATAGATGAGTAATTAACTATCAAGCGAGTTTATGGGTATTGCATGATGGATCAGAGTGTACTCGAGACTGGCTGATGGGTCTTTATGAAGATGAGTTGCTATTAGTACATCAACCTACATTAAGCAAAATGATGTACTAATAAGGTACGTAGCGGAAGTATTTTTTTAGTCACAAGATGTTCCTAGAAGTAGCTGAATGAAAATGAAGTTGTAGATGAACTAATTTAAAATGCTATCCGATGCAATAAATCTAATACGTGAACCTTATCTATATAGGTGCATATCCTCCCAAAAATATATATATATACAAAACAAACCTAAACACAGTTTGTTTACTGGGGCTTCAGGCCTTCTGCCATGGCCAGTAATAGGCCAACTGCCTTGTGGGCGGATGACTGGGTCTTCTTCTTACCAGCAGCGGTGGTAGAAGCCGGCTTGGAAGACGAAGTAGAAGAGGGCTTGTCGTTGATGGAAAGAATCGGTGGCGGAGGCGCAACAGAAAAGGCACACTCTCCCTTGCCCCAGACCGCGTTGGCAACGTTGGCCCAGTTGGCATCTGGCTTGAGGAGCGTCTCAGGGGTATAGAAGATTCTGCAGTTGGCGGGCTGGTAGACAAAATGCGTAGGCACCTCGTCGTTGAATGGAGAAAAGGCGTTTCTGTAGTTGACACTGCCCGAAACGACTCTCAATGGCAATTGATCCAGAGCCACAGGGATGTGGTCCTTGAACGCGTCCAACTCCTTTGATGTGAAGATGGGCTTCTTGGCATCCGTGGCATTCTGGACAACCTGGTTCGTGAAGGTGTAGAAAGTGGAGATGTTCTCCAATTCCAAGACTTGAGCGCCCTTGACGCCTCCAATCGCCTGCATGGGGCCAGCTTGTGGGCGGCCACCGTTTGCAACAACTCGCACACCGTATGGGATCATGTGGTTGATGAAGACGGTGCAAGTCGAGGAACATTGGCCGTCGGTAAGCTAGCGGACGGTGTTAGCAGGTACGAAGAGAGAAATAAGGGACATGAAATACTCACAATGATGATATCTTCGGGCTTGTAGGGCGGCTCCGTGCCGTTGAGCACTCCTCCTGTGCCGAAAATGTTGATGGGGGTTGACGTCGCGTTGTTGAGTCTAAAGTTGTTCTCAGCCGCAATGGCCGTGGAGGGGACACCAAGTGTATCAAAAGGACCCAAGTAGTCATCTTGACTAGCAAAACCTGTGGACTGGTCTGGTTGAACAAGTGCTGAGACGAGGAAACCCTGTGATTCATATTGCACCTTGAGTTCTGGATCCGTGACGCGGCTGGCAACCTCAAAATGGTATTGGACTTCGGGCACAGAGCGGATTCTTGTCGCAGAAAAGATGGTCATGTTGGGGAAGAAGATGCTGAGAAGTGCAAAGCCTGAGACGACGGTGCCGCCAGGATTTCCAGTCACGTCGATGAGCATCTTCGACTTCCCAGCGGCGACAGACTGTTGAACAAAGTCCTGGGCCTTTACGGCAAAAGTGACAACCTCCTCGTCGCTAATCTCTCCCGTGCCAAAGGATCCCACTGTCATGACGGCAACGTCCTTGAGGCTTGGTTCTTCGGGGAAATATCCCACCATCAGATTGTTGGGGTCCTGGACAACAGGCTTGGGAAACCCGGTCGGTGCTGGAAGAGGCTTCACATCTGCCTCTCTCTTGACCTTTTTGCTCGACGAATCAGTAGTGGTAGGAGTGCAAACTGCCTGGAACAGCTCCTCGCCAGTGGTGAAGGTGAAATTTCCAACTGAAGACCGAACGCGTCCTGTGAGCGGAAAGGATGCTTTGGTGCCGTTGGCAAAGGTCATGTTGAATTCGTGCACTCCCGGAAAACTCACGTACTCTCCAAAAGTACCAAAGTTTGTACTGACACCTAGGAGGCCATGGGGGACATTGGTTGTTAAACTGTTGTACCGGGCATCGGGATCTTGCAAACCAGCGCTGTTGCTGAGCTGTTCGACGAATGATTCTGCACCGACTCCATTGATGAGCGTTACAGGAGATACGTCTTTGTTGCCGTTTGCTAGTAGTCTACCATCGTCTGTTGCCAGTAACTCGTTAGATAAGAAGCTTTTGAATGTGGCAAGAAGCGATATACGCACTCAATGTGTAGAGCTTGGGAAGAGTCACTCCATCGGTAGAAAGCGATGCCAATGAAGACTCCAAATTAATAAAGTTGAAGACAAATGAGCAAGGCAAAAGAGCCAGATGGCCGTCGTTTGCAGAGCTGATGAGACTAAACAAATCTTGATCAAAGGCGTACTGAGACTTGTAAAGGTTCGAAGCTGCTCTCTGGCGAATAGTTGACAAGCCGCCAACGAGATCGACTGTTGCGGATATAGCGCCGATGGGTGGATCTGAGTCCGGTTAGGGGGGTCAACAACAACGTAGCAGACAATGAGACATACTTCTGAGAATCTCGATTGTAGACTGCCATTGAAGGTATTTGCTATACTCGTCGACGAAGCTCACTGCGAGGTCGGACTTGAATGGAATCGATTCCAGGCAGGCCAGTCCAAGTTGACTGGAGAATTCCTCGTCTAACATGTGTCAGTACTGTCGTACAGCGCTCTGCCAAAAGGGCATGGGAACTCACTTCCGGCTGCTGTTAATTTTGCAATCTGTGCACAGGGCTCAGCAGGCTTGGAAGCACTGACTGAGGCCGTGGCAGCGCTTGCCACTGCCGCAAGGGCCGCGACAGCGGAAAGTCGTGATATCCGGGGAGACATCACTTCCGAAAGCTCAAGTTGAAGAAAACGAAAAGACCAAACGCTCTAGAGAACCAACAAAACGATACAATAGTCAGAAGAAAAGGGTATCAAATCAGCACAGCGATAGTCTTTCTATAGTTGTGACTGCTGTTGGCTCTCAGATATTTATCCCAACAACGGCTTCATCGCAAGCTAATATAAGTCGGCTCTAACGGACCTACGTTTCTTTTTTTAGCCCTATATCTTTCCCCAAAGAGTTCCATGGGGCTGTACGGAGCAAGTCGAGGCGTGATGATCGTTACAGCCCACCAGCCACCCCTGAGCTGACGGCGACCCGCCAGCTCAGCCCAACTTTCAAGCTAGGGCACAAGACAAGACCAAGCGCTAGGTTAGAGCCGCAGAGGCATCAGGAATAGGATCACTAGTCATGACAATAGTCGTAGTTAGAAGATGTGAATCAGTACAGCGTTATTATTCACGTATCAGGGCCTTCTGCTCTTCACTACTGGCTAGAGTCACCACTACCCATTGGATCTCAGAGACATGTCCCAACAAGCTCACCTCACAAGCAAGAGGCCTAGGCAACAACACCTCCACTGAGTACAGATGATAGACTTGGACTTTCTTAGGATGATGCTTCTTCTTCAAAGCGTGGTAGGCTTTCCTCAAAAGAGTCATAAAAGTCGAGATAATGTTGTAGTATCACGATCCACCCCTGAGCTGACGGCGTCCCGCCAGCGCAGCCCAACCTCACAATGCGGCGATTTGCGGCAAATTGGGCCATTGTGTCGGACTTCAAAACACGCTTAAATCTGTTTTTAAATCTGGGATCGACTGCAATTTCAGCTAGTGATTACTCTTGTGGGGGTTACAATCTGTATTCTCACTCGGCAGACAAGGCTGCATGGAATCTTTCCGGTTAGCTCCGTATAAGAGCAGCTTCTACGTGCTGCTAGTGGTGAGGAAATAACAAGGATATACTACCTATTACCCAGCAGAGACAGTAGCTACAAAGTGACTATTCGGACGGGTGCGTGATTAGGGTCTCGACGCATAATGGGAGGGATAGGCTGAGCAACTTTGGGGATGAGATCTCGCTATGCGTACAAATACCATAAAAGGCTAGCTAGAAAAGAGGACGCCGTCTAGTGGGTAGTGCGTTTGCTAGCTCACAACAATGGATCCTATCTCACGAACCAGAGCCTCTTTCGGATATAGAATGCGAATGCGGCTCACTTACAGCCGAGAGAAGCGAGGGCGAGGGCAAGAAGCGCACAGTCCTGGAAGATGCCAAACTTCTGCCATATGACTATTCATTGCGTCTTTGATACATTCGCTTGGGATGTATATTTGGAAGGAAAGACTATAATATGACACGGCCTGGAGCAATGTCGAGAATTGCAGCCCAAGATGTATCGATCTACGGGGCACAGTTGCTTTTGCTTGCTTGCGCATTGATATCTTGTATGATTATTAATATTTGCTCATCGTCGATGTTCGGCCACCATAACCAAGCTGATCCTGGTCCGCATAACTCCGGCCTATCTTTGCCGGTTTGATGAACTTTGCACGCCGGATATAGGCGTTTGCAAAGCCAGCTCAGCAACTATCGCCAGTTAGTCCTCCAATAGGAGATGCCAACGCGTTACTCCATACTAGGGCGGTCTGCTAGTGACTATGCTTATCCTAATTTTCTCGTCGTGTCATAGGGATTCTTCACGCTCCACTTGTCAGATGGTTTGATGCCGGCGTGGCTTAGCCCATGATGACCATGACCGGCCCGCTTTCTAGGCTGATTCTAATTATATACCAGGTTGCCAAATAGGATTCAGCTCTGCATTGGCGTCAAACGGATGGTGGCGGCTCATTTATTCTAGTATTATGGCGGCTTTCTGCTGCAGAAATATTTACATCATATCATATACACCTGCTCTGCTCGCGTCTTGCCATTTTTTTTGTTGTTTTTGTTAGAGTGGCATAATATCTGTGAAGAAAGTGTTCGCTCTCGACGTTGACTGTTTTCTTTGTCTTTCATTCATTCGGTGTGTCCATCTATTCGAAAATGGGCAAAGCGGGCCGTGTTGCGTGTATTGGGCTGCCATACCTATTAACAATAGGCTCATTGGTAGCCCTCATATTTGCGGGCATTGGGTCTACTGATGAAGACTCTTCTACTCTAAACAAGATTTACTTTATGAGAGTGAGTTTCGGTGCCTCACGGAGATGCCCCCTAGGCAAAAATTTGCTAACCAACATCACAGGCTGACCTTTCAAATGTCACTGCGGCTGAAGCAAGTAATTTCGGAGACCGGCTACTGAATCTTACGTCGAATGCTATGAACAATGCTACGGAGGAGCTTGCTGCAGCCATCGAAGAGGCGGAGAAGGCGTCTGAGCTACGAGACTTTTACGACGTGGGCTTGTTCGGCTACTGCGAGGGAGAAAAGCATGGCAGCAGCTTTGACGTGGACTTTTGCAGCAAGCCCGTGGGAAGCTTCTGGTTCAACCCGCTTGTTGTCTGGCACTTGAACGCCAGCGGCGTTGACGATTTGTTCCCCTCTCACCTCCAGTCCAACTTGAAGACATACCAGAAGGTTTCTCACTGGATGTTTGTTGCGTACGTGCTCGCATTTGCTACCATTGTTGTGCAACTGCTGGTGGGCATTTCGGCCATTTTTAGTCGTATTGGAAGCATCTTTACAACCATTGTGTCCGCGGTACGTCTAGATCCATCCTCCTGAATCAACTGCCTCATCACTAATACCCACATCTCATAGATCGCGACCGGGTTCCTCATTGCGGCAAACATCACCTCGACGGTTCTCTTTGCTACGCTCGTCGGCGTCTTCAATTCGTCGTTGAAGGAATATGGCGTAAAGTCCAGCTTGGGCGCCAACGCTTTTGCCGCGTCGTGGCTCGCTCTCGCCCTGTCCATGGTCAGCACATTCTTCTGGCTTTTCAGCTCATGTTGCTGCTCGGGCCGTACCGAAGCTCGACGCGCTCCCGTCCAGGGCAGTTACGAAAAGGTTGATTTCGGAAACGGCGGCGCAGCCTCTCATCACGGCCATACTTCCGCTCCTGCACCTACTTTTACAAACACCAACACTGCGTACGAACCCTATCGCCATCAAGGCTAATGGCCGTAATCTTTGCGTGTTGCAGAAATTGCACAGTGTATATATAAAATATATCCTTTTGTCTTAGAATAGAATTACCGTTGGTCTGGATTTGGGACTGGTTAGGTTCATTCCCGGTGGCAAGGCTTACTCGAGTTGCCCACCCTGTTCAATATTCCGGCGCCGGTACATCTTGATGTTAGAGATTTTATACTTGATTATATCCCGAATAAACTACATATTATAGTTTCCGCATATATTGTACTGTCATTCTTGATTCCTAGAGAAATTGGCTTCTGCCTTTGCTTAGACCCTTATTGCGTTAACTGGCCACGCCTCGCAGGGAACATGCTCACATGAATTACAAGAACTGATATGTTGATCGGGTATTATAATAGGCAACTAGCAGTTTACCGGAAGTTAGTGTATCGTTATTAACTTGCGGTATATAACCTTGGAAGTTAAGAGAAGTCTTAGTTCAAGATCCATCTTAATACTGTGTATACTGTGTGATGATATCAATCAGCTCAGCCCTACGAAGATCTAGATTGCAATACAGCCCCATTAACGAGGTGGGTACAGAGTTGCATGTAAAGAAACGAAACTAGAGGCTTTGTGATGTTAGGGTCCCTTGTTCACATCGTATTCCATCCACTGGTTAATGAGAGTCACAGTGGGGTGTGAAATACAATACGAACAAATTATGCATATTTAGACTTTCGGCAAGTTATTATTTTCTTGGTAGTTATCACTCTCAACTAGAATTGCGCTTATGGCACATTTATGTTTCCTCCCTTCCAAGTAGTTGCATATTCTTAGACAATGTCTAACATTAACTTCATGGCAGACTGAGCAAAAGATCCCTCAGCTTGGCAAAGTTAGGAGTGCCGAGTCCTGTAATCGGATCCCAGCCTTCAACGGCAGGAAATCCATCGGTACCACATCCATAATTCACTCCCTCTGTGATGTCATCAAAAACTTCCGGATGGCTGTACAGCACAGGGTTGAGGAAGCCAACTGATCCTTTTCCACTCTTGATTCTCTCGCCGTTAATGAGCGTAATCATGGCACCGAACAGTGGGCTTGCAGCTGAAGTCCCACTAAAAGCCATGAAGCCGCCTGCGAGCCCGGTGATGAAGTTTTGAGACGAGACGGCCAAGTCGGGGAATCCTCGCACTTGTTGTGTGTTGTTGTAGATAGAGGAGTTGTATCCGGGATCGTGGCTGGCATAGTATTCCGCAACAGCATTTGTTTGGTATGAAGGCAGGGCAAAGATGTTGCTGAAACCACCGCCAGATCCGAAATTAGTCGACGCGACCTGCTTGTCGGTGACGCTACCGTTCTCAGGTAACGCACTGCCGCCAACTGAGGTGATCCAGGGACAAGTTCCGGGCCACACTGCATCATGGTTAGTGATTTAGGAACACTGAAACAACATCTGTATACATATACATACTTGGGTTGAAACGGCCGTAATCGGCTCCTGGGGGTGTCCATGCTCCGTTTGGTAGAAGACATCTGCCGCTGAGGCCTGAAACGCCGGTATCTCCAGACGAAAATAAGACAGTCACTCCCATCAGCGCAAGCTTCATATACTCATTGCATTCGCGAGTTCGGTAGGAGGTTGGGCGGTCGTTCTCATTGCTACCATACGAGATGGAAATGACTTTGGTGGCATTGTACTTTCCGCAGTCAGGCTGACCGAGATATTCCCCCGGGAACTCGCCGTCATGAGGGTAAATTGCATCCCAGTCATGGTCATCGCCGCCTTCATACGTGCAATAGGTGCCATCAATAGCATCGAGGAAGTTGTTGTTAGTCGCCGGCTGGACAGGATCGTTATCGCCAACTTGGAAGAGCGTAACCGGTTGAGGGTGAACAAGACCGATTGCGTAACACAGATCAAGGTTTGACTCTCCGCGAGTATCAGTTGACGAATCATTCGAGAAATAGCCACCATCAATACCGTCAATAATGGGCCCGGTATTATTCGGAACATTGGAGGCGTATTTGGCATAAAAGACGTTTAAATCATCTTGGTTGAAGCTTTGGGGGGCAAACTCCACAATGCCGTAGCTGTTGCCTTCAACGGCCTCGCCCGAGTCCGGTAGGCCATACCTATGATACGTTAGAAAGAAATCCTCCAACAGGAATGTAAATAGTCTTACAGCGCTCGTAAACAAGCAGGTGTTGTTGTCTCACTGCAGTTGGCAAGAGAGCTGGGATGTGGCTCAGAGTCGAGAACCCGAAACTTAGGACTGAATGTATCTCGACGGCTAAGCCCATGGCTGCTTACTGCAAGGCCTCTGGTCTCAAATTGAATTGTCGGCATAATCAAGTCAATGTTGGGTTGAATGTCCTCCGGAACGCTATATGATTCGCAGGCAACCACTTCGACACCTTCTTCCTCGTTTCTATAGGTGTAGTAAGTTGTGTCCAGTAGTTTCTCGGCAACGGCTACTGTCGTGTTGAACTTGAGCCAGTTTCGGCCGGCAGTTGGCTTAATGCGATCGCTATTGATTCCGCCTTGTCGTAGCCACTGCACAGTCTCAGATATGACCTCTTGCGGCGCGGCGAACAGGTCAACGACTTGTTGTGCGGTAAGGAATTTGCCATATTTCTCAGACTTGGGGTGGGAAATCTGATTAGCGAGATCTTCGGCATGCTCAAGATTGCTCTGCTTCAGGCCAATGCGGAGTTCAATCGCTGTATCAGGGACTGCACGGCCGAGTTTTGTCCATTCGGGAGGGACTTGGTCTCTCTTCTCATGCACCACCGACGCTCCCTGGGCGATTGAGGATAGGCCAATGGCCACCGCGGTGGAAAGTGTCGATAGCTTCATTGTATTGGGGGACGATGATACTGCTTGAGAGCAGCCATGACAATACAACAGCGCAGCACATATTTATATTGAGGCTGTTGCTATACACCGCAACGCGACCCAGGCTTGTCGCTGTGCATGGAAATCTCGTATTTAAAGGTGGATTAGTATATTGAAAGCAGCATTTGAACATGGGCCTGCAACTACTGATTATAGATAGGGCAACTCGTATTTCCCTAGTATGGGTCGGCGAACAGGGTTGCTATTCGTGCGATTTGGCGAATAGTACTACTGGCAGGATACTATTCGTCCAGCATAGTGGCATGCCAAGAGCAGCTCCATTTGCGTTCTTCAGCCATACTGTGTGCAGCGACAGGGTTGTTACGGCTGTCAGGGCATTTCGAGAAGAATTTCAGTGGCTCGATTCTTCCATGTGATTACTATTCGCTGAAATAATTTCTCCGGCGGCAATTGATGAGATGAGGTAACCAGTTCCGTGGGAGCATTCACCTTGTCAACATAGTTCAGTATCATGACGTCAATATGGGCTCTGTTGCTTCATATTTGTATAATTCACTGTAAGCCTTACCCTTAATTGCGAATGAAACTTGCTGGGGTCGTTTGGCTTAATATGTAGCAAAAGTTGGAGATGGTGCCGGAAGAACTACTCCGCTTATTACAAGGTTACGCATTGTAAGCAACTGCTGTCTTCTGGCACATGCTACTTTGTGTCTTGGAAGAAAGACTTACTGTGATGTCTTCCAAAAGTGTTGTGCGAGAAAACAACAAGGTGATAATATCCTTTGCACCAAGCACTGGGCCTGATCGTGCCATAAATGTTTGGAAGAGAAGTATTAATTCAGGCTCAGTTAAAGGACAGCTACAAATGAGTTCTGGCTAACCTGTATTTGATTCATGGGGATATTGCCATTGGTATAAATCTCAAGATAATGCGCCTTTATCTTGTGGGATTATATGTGAGATGCAGTTACTTAGTCGGCCATTCGCATACCTTATACAACCAGAAGGCGAACTTTGCGTGATTAATTGACTACTTCTTGGGTAAACGATGAAAATATTATCCAAAGAAATCGTCTACTGTTGAATTAGGCAGCATATAGTCATCTTTGACGAATTTAATATAAATATAACTACCCCCACGAAAAGGTGTCACTGAAAGTGGAACCAACGGGTATCTGGACCGGAGAAAGGGACAAGTTTAACTTGCATGACTTTGCAACTTATTCGGATATCTTCGCATCTCCGAGACTTTCATACGACCGGTCAAGGCCTGAGAGATTTCGGGTGTAAAGACTCCCCTGGTGCAATTACTTAGTGTAGGTATTCATGCCGTTGCCTCTCTTAAGAAGGCCATCGACAAGGCATTGGCATGCTCTTCGCCGGAACGCCCGATGCCGAGTTTATAAATCTATCGCAATAATTCCGAGCAGCATCTTTTCCCTTTACTTATGGGAAAAAACAGATTTCGCATTTGTGATGAGCCAGTGACGCAGAGAATCACTTTTCTGGCGCGAATGATTTACGGCGCATTTAATGCAGCAAGCTGAGTTACCATTCTACCATACTGAATCCGAGAACGTCGATTTCTTCGACCTCAGTAAGACCGAGGAAGATTTGCGTATCAGCCGTTATTTGTTCGACTGTCGAAGCAATTGGTCTGGTGCCTCAACCCTCGCTAGGATAACCACGAAGAACTATGCGACTCCTTATAACGGTGTCGAAATACAGGATCCCGGTGATCCATTGCTGATTTAAAATGATCCAAGAAGAGCAACAAAATCCCTGTAGTTCAATTCGATGGGAGCATAAACGCTGGAGGCCCAAACATATTGTTGAACTTTGGCTGTCTGATGATTTGATCGAGTTGGCCTTTTCTCGCAAAGAGTATACAACGCCATGATATATATACATATGTATGTATACTAGTAGAGTTTAGAATACGCGTGGCTTTTCAAGAGTGGCCTGTGCACTCCACGGCAAAACGGCATCGTGGCAGTGCAGGCCTCGTCAAAGAAGCAACGGTGAATATCAATTGGACGTTGGAGAGAAAACTTCAAATGTGGCATTAACATAACATGATGCTGCGCCTCCTCTTCTTCCTTTTCCTGCTGTAAACCCGTGCACCCTCCTTGTGCCCTGTCGAGTACTTTGTGAGTTATTAAGACAGGGAATAGAGAGTCACGCGGACTATGTGTTCAAATCACATTTACAACGACAAGTGTCCTTTGAACCAATAGAACTGCGACAGAAGATGCTACCAAGTCAGCTCGTAAAGAGAGGTTGAAATGAATACATGTAGCCTTTTGTGCGTGGATATTCGCAGGGATACATCTTCTTTCTATAGCACTTAGCCAGTGCTAAGCTTGGGAGCTAACAGCGGCAGGTGAAGAGCCTAACCAAAGTAAACACCCCTGCTCGGCGGATTCATGGTTATACGTATGTCATGACGACGACCTTTGGCTACCCACTCAGTATGAGACGAGTCTGATGTCCCAGGCACCAACACGGCATTTTACATAATTAATATGGGTTTTATCAATTGGAATGAAATCTGTCTATAGATATCTTAAAGCGCGTGATTTCATTGCATCATCTACGATTTCTGAGGTGCTTACTGCTTACAAAGTTTGAATAGTAAACAAACTCACAAAGGAGGCCTTGTGATATCGCTGGTTGACTCATGTTTCAAAAAGAGAAATAGCCGAGTAAAGAACATCAAGACTTCTCTATGAAGGAAGTCAAGCACGAAAGGGGAAAAAAACACGTCTCTTTAGGAGCTAAAATAATACGGCGGCCACATCAGCCTTTTGGGCGCAGCTCCTTGGCCGATCTGATAAACCAATGGTCCGAGGATGATAACCTTTTATAAAGAATATAAATAGAAAAAAAATCATTAGTTACTAGGCTAGCTGGAACTAACCGAAGCAAACGCTTCAGCCCTCAGTCGCTTAAGCCCTTATCCAGAAGAAGTGGACGCGCCTCGCACATGTGGATATCCCTTGACATGCATCGTTGGGAGTTCCCTAACCATTGGTATTTATGATGATGGAATCTCCATGGAATAGATGTCAGTGAGCAGTAGCATTCCATTTTATGAGGCGGAAAGTGAAATAGGAAGGAAGCGACATACAGCGGCATGTGTCTTTGGAATGTTACGTCACACCTTCTTTCAATTTACAAAACAATCAGCTTGTTATCTGCGTGATCATGATATGTTGTCCTTTTAACAATGGTTGCCTGGAGGCCTCTCCATCTCGCGATGCAGAATCATCACGGCAACTGGCGCAGTGAGAGGATAACCTCCGACGGAGAGTAGAACAAGAGGAAGAACGTAAAGGCGGTGCACGGACTAATGAGAACAACACCACTGACGTATGCCAGATGCCACAGCCCTGTAGAATTGCTCTTGATGAGGCCATTATTGTTTTAGATAAATGTCGAATGGTTGGCCATTCTGCTTTGTGATTTGCAACTCATATATTCCTAACAACCACTGATATTCAGAAAGTCAAATTTATCAACTTATACATAAATCTGTCGAAAGCTTAAAAAGATGGTGCCGCTGGGCATTTGCCAAGTTGCTGCTATTATCAGCTTGGCTTCTGCGGAGACTGTTTCTGGTGAATATTGCATGAATTCTACTACGTGGTCAATCTGACACTAACACATAATAGTAACGTTCAATTCGCTCTACGACGACCCCTCTCGTCCGCTGAGTGAAGTCGCTTGTTGGAGAAAGGACACCGGATTCATGCCTAACTTGGACTGGAAGATTCAGAAAGATGCACTGGACTTTATTGGAATCGACGCAATTCGTGGCTCCAGCCATGCTCAGTGCTTCTCCTGCTGGAAGCTCGAGTATGGTGATAAGCATGTGTCACTGTTTGCAATTGACAGCGCCGACTCGGGTTTTGTTCTCTCTCTGAACGCTATGCAGTCTCTTACAGGCGGCCAGGCTCGCGAGCTAGCCCACATTGACGTGGAGGCAACTCAGGTTGACGCATCTAACTGCGGCATATCTGTAGCTGAACTCCATAAATACGACCTCTAGTTAGTCGTATCTGCTATTGGGTCACCGAGCGAACCTTTAAATAGTTTCAAAGACAAGTCAAGCCTTGTGTCTTCGCCCTATCCTGGTGTGGGAACTATTTCACGGTTTTTGCGAGGCTACGGCTCCACATAGCCCAGACTTTACTTTCTAAAGCGGCATAGTTACTATGCTATGCATTTTCACCACTATATCTTGTATCACGGTCTAGGTGAAGACAAGCTCGACTTCGAGAGGACGTCTGTAACTTGAGAGCAACTCATTTTGACCAGAATATATTGATATATTTTATATAAACCCACATGACAGACGTCCAAAGTGATATTCAAGAATACGACAGTCGTAAAATTCGGCAATCATTACTTTGGATATATGTATTGCGCACACGCACACAAGCATGTCTGTAATTGACAATTGTTGATGCAGCTCCTTCGCCATGTCAATCGTCAGTGTGTGTATAGGAAAGCAAGACTTGTAAATTCGCTCATCTTCCTGTGCTCGTTCCAGCATCTATCGGAAGCATGAGAGCACTATAGTGGTAGCCAAAGCCCTGCCGAGAATAGGAAATACGATAAATATAGTCACAGAAAAGGAAGCTCCTCCGGCCATGACAGACCATGTCAGGACTAACTAGGGTATGTTTTATTTCCGGTATTCTTAGACCATTATATTTGTTCAGCCCCTGCGCATAGTGCTGCTTCACTTCTTCATCGCTGCTGCGGCTCTTATAAATGCGATTTAGAATAGCTTTAGTGGGGCCACAATTATGCTACTGTTGGTGGCTCTACTTCACCAAGTCTTGCACCCGGCTCAACATCTGGTAGTATCAACAACAAAAGTAGAATCCCAAGGCACATTACGCTGTTTATAGTAACTATATTAAAAATTAAGACCATCTCCTACTGCCCTATCCGCCATGCCAATGATGTTGCATCCTAGGCCTCCCCTGAACACGGCTCTTTCCTCGGAATGTCAACGTCCTCAATATAAGTGGCCGTGGGAGTTGTTGTAGCTTTGCTAAAGCTTCGAAGAGGCACGCCTGTCGCGAACAGTTCGTCAACTTCTTCCAGGCTTCGTCCTTTCATCTCGGGAATGAAGAAGTAGGCTACGATGACCATCACTACATTGATGGCACCGTAGATGAAACCGACTTTGGCCCCCAGCGCTGCATACGGCGCGTTGAGCAAGTACGGAATGGTGAAGGAGGTTACGAATGTGGTAATGATGGAAATAACAGAAGCCAGGAGATTCGTCTTTTCCTTGACGCGAGTAGAGGCTGCCTCAGATACCACGACATATGAAACAGGGGCCCAGGAAAGGTTGTAAGAACAGGTGAATAATATAAAAGATGCCACCTAGCAGTCGTCAGTATGCAATTGTAACGGAAAAAGGGGTTGCAAAGTCTTACCAATCCCCCTCTCTCAGAGTTACTGGGGTTTTTGACAACTCCAACGCCACCAACAACAAAGAGGAAGATGGCCATTCCCGTTCCACCAGTCATCAGCATCGGCCGTCTGCCCACTTGGTCGATGATGAACCAGGTAGCGATGAGACATAAAAGACCCGTGACGTTGCTCAAAATGTTGAACAAAAAGGCCTGGCTCTTGTAGCCTTCCGACTGGTAGAAGACAACAGAGTACTGGCTGGAAAATGCCTGGCCGGTGATTTGCTGGCCAAACATGGCAATCACAGCAACCATGGTGCGCTTTCTGTTGTCTTTGTTGAAAACCTCTGCCCATGAGCCCTTTTGTTCCGTGGAATGAGCATGGCGTAAAATGTCAATCTCCTGGTCAATTTCGGCCTCGCTGTGGTTTTTGTATAGTTTTCGAAGAGAAATCTTTGCTTCCTCAAGTCGGTTTTGAGTCAAGAGCCTAGGGTGGGAAAACGTCAGAATACACAAACACGTTCTGGACACAAAGAGTAACAGTACTTACCATCGGGGTGATTCAGGGACCAGCGGTAGCAGTGCTACGATAAGGGCTGGGGCAATGAACTGCAGGCCCACGGGGATCTGCCAGCCCCTATCACCAGAGATGTGCTGGGTTCCGAATGTAACCAGCGAGGCCACCAGCTGGCCAAATACAATCATGAGCTGCAACGTAGATGTCATCATACCACGTAGGACCTTGGGTGATGTCTCGGCCAGGTATATCGGGACTACCACAATCGTCATGCCCGTCATGCCGAAGCTGATGAATCTGCCTACAGTGAATTGTGCGCTTGTCCTCGCCGTTGTCTGTAAGAGAACACCGCTGCAAACTTGGCATCAGTAAATCTTCTCCAACAGGAGAATGTATTTCTCCCCACATGATATAAAGTTGACTCACATGAATGATAAACAAGCCAACACCAAGACGCACATCTTGCGTCCAAATCGCTCGGCAATCGGTCCACAAGCAATGGCACCCAGAGCTTTCCCGAGGAAGGGAAGAGACGTCATCAGGGAGGACAGCCATGGAGGCAGCTTGCAGACGCCTGTTGTTGCATTACATTCGCCGAATCGCTTGCCGAAGCTCTGCATGCCCTGGACTCCGCCAAAGTTGCCAACATCATAGCCAAAGTTGAAGGCACAGGAGCACATGTACCTATAAGTTGATGGAACAGTTAGGGAGTGCGTTGAGTTTGATGACGATGGAACTTTTTATAGCACTTACAGCATGATAAACACAATCGTGCCATTGAATTGCCTCAAGCGGTATCCTGCAGACAGGTTTACCGACGAAGATGAATCGACTGCCATGCTTGATATCAATTCCTTGAAGTCGACAAAAAGTCTTTCGCAATATATGGGATATCAAGACAGAGGTGAGTTGCAACGAATAGAGACGCAAACGAGATCAAGATGGCCTGCTATACACTGGCAGCAAAAGGATGACCGCGTTTGGTCGCGTACCCGATGCTCCTGATGTTGCCACCATCTCCGGACCAAAAAAGACAGGATTATTCACAACATATATAGAATGTTTCAACATCAACGTTCTGCAGCCACAACTGTGTTGGCCTGTCGCCTCGTCAATCCTTGAACGCCTGGATCGTTGAGCATTGCACCATCCAAATGGATCAACTCGCCATGGACGCTGTCCGCTGCCAAAAGGCCTGGAGCCAGCGAAGACCGCAAACTAGGGCCCCGAAAGCCGGTGCGAAAGCCGGCAGCAGGCGAGGGCCGCGAGTCAGCCCCAGAAGTCACTGCGGAGAGAGGACGGTTGATGACCCCACGATCTGATGGCGAGATGCTACTATTTCGTGCAGCGTCCCCGTATGCTACTATTCGAACGGCGTCTGTAGGCCACGCTTTGCGAGAGCCAGAACTGGGGGACATCGGTTCCGCTAGATCCCGACTTCCATGTGGCCACGCGTGGCTTTGACAAGAACGGCTGGGGAAAGCTGTTTGACTATGTAGCAGCTGTACACTCCATCTGGATCCATACTTGTATTAGTCTCTGGATGATTAAAAAGAAAGTTGTTGCTCCATATATTCAACTTGGTCTTGTGGTCAGCGTGTTGCGCGTTTCCTGAGGTTTGCTCTTTCAACTCTCCAACATACAGTCTAGTATCGACCGGTGTTGAACATCGAAAAGAAAATGGGCAGCCAGAAGGACTCTCGACCCAATTTCCTCGTCATCGTCGCCGACGACCTTGGCTTCAGCGACCTTGGCTGCTATGGCTCCGAGATAGCTACCCCTCATATCGACTCGCTGGCCTCGCAGCAAGGATCTCTGCGCTTCACACAGTATCACGTTGCTGCGGCCTGCAGTCCAACTCGCTCGATGCTCATGACGGGAACGGACCATCACATTGCTGGGCTCGGACAATTATACGAGCTCGTCCGCAGCTCACCTGCTCACAAGGGGCAACCAGGCCACGAGGGCTATCTCAACGAAAAGGTAGTTGCTCTCCCAGAGCTGTTGTCTGACGGAGGCTACTTTACTGTTATGAGCGGCAAATGGCACCTGGGTTTGCAGAAGCAGCATCTGCCTATTAAGCGCGGCTTCAAGAAAAGCTTAGCGCTGCTGCCAGGGTGTGCGAATCATTACGGTATGAGCTTACCAGTTGCGAGCCCTGTTTTGTATGTATGGATCAGATGAATGTTTTCTAATCAGGAGAATAGCCTATGAGCCTGAATACCAGGATCCCTCCACAGAGCCGGGGCGCTTCTTCGAGACGGCAACGCGAGCTTTACACGCAGAAGATGATCGCTACTTGAGCGAGAAGGAACTTGGTCAAGACTGGTATTCATCGGACGGCTACGCAGGACGGATGGTTTCATACCTGGAAAACCGCACTGAAGAAGAGCGCCAGCAGCCCTTCTTTGCCTATCTCCCCTTCAGCGCACCTCACTGGCCCTTACAAGCGCCCAAAGAGACGTGTGACAAGTACAAGGGCCAGTACGCAGACGGGCCGGAAGTGCTGCGCCAGAAGCGCCTTGAGCGACTCAAGTCTCTCGGACTTGTTGGCCAAGATGCGGTGGCTCACCCTGTGGTCACTACAGGGCACGAGGCAAAGAACTGGGAGTCGTTGGACGACGAAACTCGCACCGCCTCCGCAAGGGCCATGGAGGTGTATGCGGGAATGGTCGATCGGATGGACTGGAACATTGGCCGCGTTCTCGATTATTTACGCAAGACGGGCGAGTATGACAACACCTTCATCTTGTTCATGAGTGATAACGGCGCTGAGGGAGCCAGCTACGAGGCCACCCCCTTGGTTGGCAGCAGCGTCATGGCCCATGTAAACAAATACTACGACAACAGCCTGGACAACATTGGCCGGGGCAACTCGTTTGTCTGGTATGGTCCTCTGTGGGCTCAGGCCGCAACCGCGCCATCGAGGCTGTACAAGATGTTTTCCACCGAGGGAGGCTGCAGGGTGCCCCTGGTCGTGAAGCCTCATGCGGGCATCAACAACCACCGCGGCAGCGATGATGGGGGCGTCATCACCGATGCCTTCTGCACGGTCATGGACATCGTGCCAACGGTGCTGGACTTTGCCGGGCTGAAGCACCCAGGCACGGAGTACAATGGCCGCAAGATTGCGTCGCTGCGTGGCCAGAGCTGGAGGAGCTATCTGGAGTCTGTCAGTGGCTGGAGCCGCAAGTCGCCGATCCACGAGACCGACTATGTGGCAGGCTTCGAGATTGCGGGATCGGGGGCTCTGCGTCGTGGCGACTGGAAGATAACTTATGTGCCTGCGCCCAAGGGTCCGCAGAAGTGGGAGCTGTTCAACCTCGTGTCAGACCCGGGCGAGACGGACGATCTAGGCGAAAAAGAGCCAGAAAGGCTGAAAGAGATGCTTGCATTGTGGGAGGAATATAGAAAAGACGTGGGCGTTGTTGGACTTGCTGGGGAGTACCCAAGGGCCATTCAGGGTGCCCAGCTGACAACTCTGCAGGACGAGATGGAAGATCCGTATGCATGGATCAAGTACATTGGAAGGCCAGAAATAACACCAAAGGAACTGACGGGAATCGTTCCGGCTGTATAATTAGGAAAGATCTTCTAGACAGTTTGGTGATAAAAAAAATCAAGAAAATTGCACTCTCTCTTTGGAGATAATAGTAGTCGTATAGTTGCTAACCGTGGTTTCGTTCTTCAAGCTCATATGCTTACACGTATGCTTAGTCAAGGCCTAAAACTTCAGTTTCCTTTCGTCCTCAAAGTCCAATACGCACTGCTGCTATATATTGTTCGAGCTCATGTCGAAATCCATCCACGGCTGTGGCTCCGACATGTCCCAAGAAATGTAATTCGCCATCTCACCCGCCATCCGGATGTAGTCTTCTGACAAGGCTGACAAATTCACCATCTCCTTCGCCACTCCCCCCTGAATCTCTGTCGCCACGTCCAGCCCATTGGCGCCAGGAGGTGTAGGATGTGTTGTAGATGCTAGCTGCATGTGGTCTAGAGAGAAACTTGCGCTTCCCAGCAGACCGGCGTTTCCACCGGCGCCGCTAATGCCGTCAAGGGCGTCTTTTTGGGGCAAGGAGATGATGGGTGGTGGGCGAGCCATGGCTGGAGGGTCGGGAAAGTCGTTTCCTGCTGGCGAAGATCCTCTTCGTTGGCGTACCTGGGCACGAATCTCCTCTTTTGCGAGGCGGAATGGAGCCAAGCTGCTCAGATACGCGGCATCCTCTGGTCCTGTGACTTCAGCTTGCTCCGAGTCCATTGATCTGAAACGTAAATGTTAGTAGCCGTTTTGAATGGGGGGTCCACATTGAAGAACGAACATTGGGCTTGGATAAGCTTGCCATTCGGCCACGACGTTGTTGAAGTCAAATTTCTCTAGTAATGGTATCAAGGCTTTGTGCTGTAGCCTGGTCAGCATCATCTTACTGTTGATCCCGCCGAGTGTTGACAGTGGACTGACATAAGGGTTCGGTTTATCCTTTTGAAGATGAAGAATATCTAGCGCTCGCATGTTTAAACGGATATTATGGCTCGTACGCTCTCTTATGTCGATGGAATTTGACGTTGCCGTCGCTGTGTGAATGATCTGAATCTTGGTCGACTCGAACGTGGCCATTAAACTGTGCAAATCATCGAAAGCCCGTATACCATAGCCAAACCCAGCGTGGACAAGTCGTGATATCTCGTCTGCATGAAATCGACATCGCTCTTGGCACTGTCGCCGAAATTCCTGGGGGCAAGAATGGAACGCGGCTGACAGCGGAAAGACATATCCCGGAAGCGAAACTCGTGTTAGATCGCAGACAATGGAGTGGTAAAGAAAATGCAGCATGAATACAGCGCTAATGGTGTTGAGTTCTTTGTGGATGTATACGTTGAAGTCGGATATCACTAGTTGCTCAGGTAAGCCGGCATACCAGATTTCTAATCGCTGAATGATGTCGAGAAACGGGGATCCGGGATCCCAAATGCTGACTTGCTGAGTATTATTTCTGATGAGTCTAGAAACATTGTTAGTAGCACGTATAATGAAGCTTGTGTTTGGGCAGAGACAGACCTCAGCACCCGCGTTCTCAGCTGTACAAGATATATCGTATGGGAGCGAAGATTCAGGTAGCTACGGTCTGGGTAAAGCTCGAATGCGCTCAACTTTGGAGCTTCAAAATCGGCATATTGCTCCTGGGCGACGAAGCTCGCATCAGAGCAAGGCAGAGGCACACATGGGAAATCGTCTTTCCAGTACAAGTTCCCATCTACTCCGCCACCAAGGAAGCTATCCATGAGATAGCAAGACCACAGAAGTCTTCTTTCTGTTTCCAGTTGCGTCATGTGAGCAAGGCCTGAGGGAACAGCAGCCTTTTTCGGAGAGTCCAAGCCGAGTAGTCTCATGACGCGGACGCAGCACCCAAAGATGACAAATGCCAGAGCATGTTGATCCATGAAAATGGAATACTCGCAGATGAGAACCATTGCCTATAACTGAAAGTTAGATGTTGACATTATGAATCTGGTTGAAAGTATAGGCTACAGACCATCATTGTTGAAAGAGACGGATTTGCTATCTCTCGCATGGTAAGGTCTCTGGCCCGTTCGGCCCACACAGCCCCAGGAACGCCGAGGAATGGATTATTGAACTGGTTGGGATCATCTAGCAGATACATTCTATCATTGTCAGTAATGAAGAGACTTAGCTTCAATACGATGTTAATGACCCTACCTCGCTCCAAGCGCAGCAACTATGTAGACGACTGCTTCTCCAAAGTCCTCGCTGAGCGTGCCTCTGTCCAGTGCCTGAAAAAAGGTGGGCTTATGGATAAACCCCAAGCAGCGAAGAGTGGATATCCGATCAAAGTACAGGTCGGCCAGAGCCTGCAGGTGAAACTTGTCTTGTGGCAGGGTATCTGAATAGATCCTGTAAGAGGAAGAGGGTGAATATTTGTCTCGTATCGATCATGTTTGAGCACATATCTGCTCCTTTATCCTCTCGCTAGACATACATACCAGTGCATATGTTGCGGGATTGATGATAGAGGCATGGCCATCGGTTCAGACTGGCTCCCAGGTGTAGATGCGAGGCCACTGCCATCGGAAGAGGCCAACATGCTGGCTTCTGCCGCCGTCGATGGCTGCGGCGATGGACTAATAGCAGTGGCAGCAGAAGCAGAAGCGTCGTATTTGGCGTTGTATTTACACGTAAACCCCTTCCTCGTGCAGCGTTTGCAAACAGGCCGCGTGCGAGAGCAGCGACTCTTTGTCCGACGACATTCGTCACAAGATCCAACTCTCCGCTTCTCTACCCCTGATGCCCGGTAGATGAAATCGACTGAATCCTGGAGCCGCTGCCGCGACCCATCCTTTTGCGATAGAAGTGCCGTTGAGTCACTATATCCCGGACAATTCACTCCCAGGCGAGTGCAGTTGTGACATGTCGGCGAGTTGCGGTCGCATCGAACCTGTTGGGCTGTAAGCACTCATGCTTGGGGAATTGGCCGCTCATGGCATTGGGTTGGTCAGCTTCCCTTTCGTGAGCGGCAGACGACACATCCGGTTGACATTGTATCTACCCACGAGAGACTGTGCATATGAAGGTGGGTGAGTTGGAGTTTGAGAGCAAAATAAATGGAGATCTGGGGTAGCGGAGAAGTGGAGATTGGGCATGACACGCTGGATTACAGAATGTATAATGGAAATGGCGTAATGGAATGCCCAGAAGGCTGCAGCTCGTAAGCACTGCGTTTTCATAGACAGCAGCAATATAACGCTATGCGGGCTGTGTTTCCAGTCGTAGGCTATATACTTGGATGCTGATAGCATACACAAATTGATGCTATATTCGTGAGGTTCTGTAAAGGGGACAATCACACCCTCCCCATCAAATGGCTGTCTGTTGCTGAGCAGAGCCGGTAAGGGCTGCATTCAAGCCTCCACAACCTCTTGTCCAATAGTCCTCTGCGCTAATGTTGTCTAGCCCTCCAATTAGTTCATATACGGCTAAGAATCTTCATCGGCATGGATACCTGCTAGTGCTCCAAACTCCGTAGCGCGTTCTCGTGATTTACTATGGCAAATACTGCCCCCCAGCTCACTCTACACGGTACATTGACGCCATGACTGAATATTCCCTTTCGTCAAATATAATAGAAGTACTGAAATAGACGAGGTTACTATAGAGAGTGCGTACATCAATGTATATGTATTGGAATTTTAATACTCTGCGTCATGGGTATATCCTCCCTTTGCTCTATTATAGCCTGTGCGCCGTAAACTCCATCCCGTGCATAACTCATTACCGCGAAACCTCCCACGCCTCGCTTTCATATATACCTCTACCTATGGATGCAGAAACAGCCGTCTTTGATTCTCCTCTCCTGTAAATAGATACCTGCAACTGGCTCCTTACCCGACATAATCATTGCTGTTTCAAACTGCCTGCTCCGGATTTTCTGCTTGACTATCGGAACTGGGCTTTCTTCCGCGCATACGATCCATGCGGCTAATAGCGGCTGATCGCGCAGCCAGCCACATGTCGTGGAACAGGTTCTTGCACGCCGTCCACGACATTGTAACATAAACGAGGCAATTCCAAAATCCCTGCAGAGGAAGCACTAGAACGCTCATAAACTCTAGTGGTACGGAGGTGGATTTGTGGTGCGTGAGAGAGTACAGGCGATTGGCGCTCGACGGTATCCAGGTGATAAGCATGGCCGTGAAGAATAAGAGAGCACACTTGGTATAAGACCAGGCGGCATTGTCTCGCTCGTGATTTCGCCGGCGAATAGAGCGGAAGGCTCGCGATGCCACGTTGTTGTGGCCGCCGGTTCGCGGTGGGTTTGAGCCTCTATGAGGAGGAGATGATGCATTGTAGTAGGACCCATCAGATCGGTTGGACAGATTGGAAAGGTTGGTGGCAACGTGGACGGACTGAGGTCTCGTGGTTGTTGCTGTTGCTGTTTCTGAGCTTGAGCCGCCTCCGTAGCCATAGCTGGGTGGGCTCATGTTGTGGCCAAGTTTTGTCGGCTCAATCCCTGACATGGACTCCATTGTCAGAGTTGCTGCGTCGGTTGATTGGTGCGATGTGGTCACCTCATCGATTGATATAGGATCAAGGTCAGACGACTGAAAGACGTAAACCTGCTTTCGTACTTTGTAAATAGTACGACCAGCTCCAATATATATAGCAAACGTGATGACGACACACGTCCTGTGGAGTCTGTCGTTAGCAATTACGATTTCCGCAATGTAATACATGAGCCACTTACCACACAAGGGCATAAAAGGCCGCGACACGAAGAACGTCCCATTCGCTCGAGATCCAGCACCATGAAGTTGCAGGCCCATAAATTCGAACCCCCCCTTCATCTTTTATGAAAATGAATACGAATGCCGGTATGAATGGGAGGCCGTAGCAGCATAGCAAATAGATGGGCTCTATCCTTCGCAACGCCCGAGCGTCATATTTGTGATAAAAGGTCAGATAGACGTTGATGGCCATGGCCAGCGTCCAGTATACATCGGCTGGCATGAAGCTGTGCGTCATCACTACATGTTAGCCTTGGCTGTGCTTGAACCTCGCGTCCCACGACATGGATTGGAAGGCCTTTGGGAGGACGTACGTCTGGATCAAGAACGCCTGCGCTTGGCAACCTGCTGAGTTCGGCGAGTCGATATAATCGCGAGAAATCATGGTAGCGACATTTGTTATTAGGTTGCCAAAAGAAGCATAAAAAACTAGCCGATTGATGGATTTGCTGAAGTATTTCGAGAAGCAAAACGTGGAAATGGTGAAGATGCATCCTGCTATCGATATTGATGAGCACACACGCTCAATAATGACGATGGCACGAAGCTGCCCCTCCGATAGTCCTCCGGCCATGACTTGGTCAGGTCGATTACTGGATGCATCTGCGGGTGGGCTGTGACTAAAACGCTTGCTGACGCGGAGTTGATGTATATCGCCACGCAGCCTCGCGTGTTTGCGATGAAGATGAGAGAGAGAGAGAGAGAATAGGTTTGCGCTCGTAACGGCGATTACGATGGCGGAGAGCAGTGATATCGCCAAGATTGCAAAGAGTCTGAACAAACGATCGCAGGTACCGCTGCTGTTTGATCGTGAATTAATTCCCTCCTATGGTTGATTTTGTCAATCGAGCTAATGAATACGAGTTCAGCAAAGCTGTGTCGCGGCCTTGGACGACGGCTTTCAGCATCCATGCTCGGTCATCCTGGCGCTGGATTAAGACGAGGGCAGCAAGAATTGGGATTCCAGGGGATTGCGCAGACAGGAAACCATTGCGCCGATGGCTGTCGGTTTCAGAATTGCCTTTGATGTGTCGGTCAGAGTCCAAGCGAACACGCAGACCTGAGGCCGGGCTCGCCCTATGGCCGCTCCCACAATCTTGCCTAAGCTTCTTCACTCTCCAATTCACCGACGAGTTGTGGCGCCAAACTATCATTTACGTCTGCCCTGCCAGCTTCTGGGGACCTGATCCTGCGACTATGCTGGATGGAGGGCACTGCCGGGAGTTGCAAACTCCGACAAGCTACTCGACACTGGCTGGAGCGGTGAAAGCAGCAACTCAGCCCAACTGGCGGAGGAACTCGCAGCCCTTGGGGCAAAATTGCCGAAGATCTGGCCGTTGGCGAATCCCTCCATTGGCTGCTGCCGGGCCACCCGCCAATCACTGGCTGCTGTGCGCATCGTTGCTGGTTGGGGGTGGCTGGATGGCGGTTTTGAGCGATCTCGCCAAACTCATTTTGGAGGAGACACGCCTGCTTGTGTATAAGTACAGCACACAAAAGCCAACTGCCGGCTCAGGCATAATCCCGGCGCACATATACAAAGGGCCTCATGCTAACTTATAAGAGCCGAGAGCCCTCACGTGGATGCGGTCCTGCATGCGGGCAATGGCGCCAGATACGCTGGAATGCCAATCGGATACACCCTCATTCGGCCGATGCTCATCAACTGGTACGGCGTTGCCGTCAATATGGACAGACAAGCAATAGGCAGCGAGATACGACCCTGGCTGGGCGTATGGCGGCCCTCTCAGTTTCTCCAGGCGACGGTTTTATGGAGTACGTCAGCAAATCATCACTTGGTTGGCCTTGGAGCTGAAAGTAATTGGTGCCCGCTTCAGGCGTTTAATGCCGTTTCTGCGTAGCTAGCGCCACACAGCCTGCCTTTTTTTCTCAGATTTATCCTTTTTGGAGGCATTGGGCTTGCTGTGAAGGCCGCGGGGCTGAGTCTGCCCTCATCCGTTTCTTCCGCGAAGGGAATAAGGTCTGGTGCACTAAGCATAAGCTTCACCTCATGTCTTGTTACTAAAGAGCTTACTAACTTATAGTGTGGCATCACTATTATAGCACCGTGATTCGTTTCTGCCATATCGATAAGTCTATTACTAGCACTCAGCCGTTTGAGAAGAGGTGGTCAACTCGAGTAAGCCATCGTTAGAATGCCTTGACCCACGAATCAGTTGTCAAGGCTTATTTCCACGTTAGGATGCCTCAACTTCTAAACACTGGTCTGTTTACACGCACAATATATTTCAGAATATCCCAGGCCTCCTTCTATTGCAGGTATGCTTATTTAATTGATCAGCAGCACATGCGGCCTTGACTAGCCAAAGAACCAAACTCGAGCTGGATCGCCAACCATGCTAGTCTGGTTTCTCCCATTATCAATATTTCACCGACGCGGACTTTCGCTAGCTTCCACAAGTTGCTCTCAAGTCGATACTAATTTTCTCTAGGTGTTTGCGACAAAACTATATGTGGCGATTTTGGAAGTAGTATGAATAGCGAAAATGTGAGATATGCCGACGACGAGGCATTAAAAGGTTCTGTAGTCGATGGAGATTTTGTATTGTTGGCATACGATAACTCTCATGAGAACCAAACGATTGCTAGCTAATGCCCGGCTGGTAGCGTGGCTGGAAACGAGAACCATTGTGCCAAAATTCAATGGCTGAGAAGGGTCGAGATTGTCCACTGTGCTCCTATTTGGATGGCCTTGGGCTTTAGTGTATCGACAGCGCCTAAAAAGCCGGTATCGTGGCCAGCCAAGAGGACCGGCTATCGGCAAAGCCTCCCTCTAAGACGGATTCGACACCGCCGAATTCGACCAGGCTCTTCACCTTCCGACTGCAGCTTTGGGTTTCTTTGTACTAATAGCCATCACACTGATTGATAAATGTGTAGAATAGGATACGACTGAGAGTAACAGGTCAGATGTGTAGATATGAGAAACAATTTGCATAGTGCACACACCATCAAAGTGGCCCAAACGAATGATTAAGGCCCAGCGTATCCTGGAAGCACATTACTTAACGCCTTAGTCTAGCTTATAGACAACTCTGCAAAGGTTACCCAATGCTGAGCAAGTGCTAGCTTTGTATATATAATTTAATGTAAAATGCTGTGGAGCCACACAGCATTTTTGCATAGCGCTATAGCAATGATTCTTGTTTATAACACGCCTTAGTAGTGATTTGGATATGATCATATGACGGTTGTTGTTTGAAGCTTGTATGTAGACTGAATGATCTGATTGCAGCTAGGCGCGGTAGTGCTGTTACCATTAAAGCTAACTTTGAGTTTCTAGATCCTAAGCTTAATATTAACTCCATAATTGGATATTTATAAGTTGATTTTGATGACAGTTGTCCACAGCGGCCCCCTCATGCTCAAACGTTGCAGGAAGAAGAGTTGACGGTTGTGGACATGAAAGTTAGTGGATCTTAACAACACATACGCGGATAATGCTGCTTAAGTCTTTCTCTAATCTGTGACAGAACGCTACAACAAGGAAACAAGCGGATTATGTGAGCCAAGTAGCTTGCACATCGCTAATGCGTACTGACTGCTCTACAAGAGATGGTGAGGATATTCTATAACAATATCGATCTTTGCCAAAAGATTGAGCAAAGATTTAGAGTTTGCCTAGATTGCTGAAGCAATACCATGGACCCCAAGAACTGACTGGCCTATGCTTGAATGTAATGTTCTAAGGTAAATGTCCTGTTATATACTACCGGTGATCCTATGCTAATGTATGAGATAACTAGAAGTAGCCATCACTAACAGTAAATGGAAAGGTTGAAGCGATGGATACAAGACTCTTAGATGACAAAAGTAGCCATTGAAGTTTCGGTTCATATGCCACAGCGCTCCCTAAATCTTACTCGACTTGATTCGGTGCAAGGCTCTGCGTCTCTGTACTGGGTCTTGATGCTGTTGGTTGACGATAATAAGAGAAACAGACACTAGCTTGCATCTCTTTTTAACCTATCGAGGAAAAAGAAGATGAAGAGCGGCAATACATAGGCCAGCTTCGAATCTATATTAAGTATGTTACCGCCATCATACAGCCACTTATGGTAATATCATAAGAGTCCAATGATATGGGTATACCTGAAGCTATCGAGGATTTTCATTCCTCTACCCATTGCCTCTATCGTCACTATTTACAGCCAAGAATGGTGCTATACCGGAGACTAAAAGAACGCACTATACTCAAGGGTAGAAGTATTAGGATCGACATGGGCTTGAAAAGGCATGAGGAATATTCACTTCATAACCAGCGTGATATGCTAGGATTCTTCTGGATGTATCCCTCCAAAATGAAGCTCGAGCGAAGAGTAAGGTAGAGACAGTGGGCTCGTAGTAAGCAATCATGGGTAAATATCTATGGAGAGCAGATATATTGATCAGACTAATACTGAACTGCATATCTATTGAGCCAATTCAAAAATGTAAAACTAAACTAATTACATGAATATTTATAGCAAAATATATATGCGAATTATTTTACCCAATGTTTATGTTTAGAGTCAGCAACAAAATATCTGCGCTTGTCTTATTTGTAAGAAATGCATCGATTGGTCTAGGTTAATTAAATCCTTCCCGCAAGGCTGGCTGCAAGGCATATCACTCTTCTCCCTCTTTGCGAAATACCCCTCACTAAATAACCATTTGCCCAATCAGCGTGTATTTAATACGCATTCTGTTGGGCAGAGCTACGAATCTTTTACCAATGCCTTCTTAAAGTATTCACTATGCTGGAGGGTTAGCACTTTATTCGAAAAGAGAAAAAGAAAAATAAACAAAAAAAAGTGATTGACAGTCATGGCCGACACTTCGCCCCGCGACGTGGACTTGGACCACCTACCAAGGGTTATCCTCTCCTCCTCCCAGGATCTACTCAAATCATATCGAGAAGGAAGCTAACAGCTAGCTGCTACGTTATTAGAACTCTTATAGCATATCTCATATGTCTTCCTCATCTAGGGAAGAGGAAAATAACAATCCAGATCTAAGCGATCATGACATTCTCAAAGGACCTCGGCAGGAGCACTCCCCCCAGGTAACTAGCCACGGAACAAACCTCCGAAAGGGTGGCTCCTTTTTTTCTGTCATACCTCCCATCCAGAGAGAAAAGTCAACTAAATTTTCCTCCGAGCTACCTGCGAAGTAAACTAACCGAAGCTTGCCTTAGTACGATGACGACTCCAAGCTCACGCAACGTAACACCAACCTCATGAGACTGCGCAAGAGTCTTAACGCCTTGGAACAGAGGCATCAAGCCCTGCAACACGCTGAGCTGAACATGAAAAAGGCCAAAGAGATGCGACGAAAGCGACATTCCTTCCGAGAGGTATCTCTCGAGCGCCGCGCTGGAACCGAAGAGGTTGGCTTTGAGGAGCAACTTTCCCCTGGTATGGTGAACAACTGACTGTTTTCCACAAGTGCTAATATATTATTCTCTCTGACTGTGCAGATGATGGAGCGGAAACCCGGTCATTACAGAAGCAGCAGCTCATCTCTGTATTCTGGAGCCCGGAGGATGACCAGCTGCTGGTGATAGCTCACATACTAGGCCTCACCTGGGCCGAGATTGAGGAGGATTACTTACAATCTAAGACGGCCAATGCCTGTATCGAGCGTCATGAGTGGCTAATGATGAGAAGGAGCGCTAATGTCTGGGACTCCAAAAAAATGCAAACGCTGGCTAAAGAGTATATGAGCATGCATGAGGAGATTTGGAGCGGTTTGGCAACTCGGGTCGGAGAGAACTGGAGGGCCATCGAGGAAAAGGTATGCCATCTCTATTTATGATTTCTGCACCTCAATGCATCCGTATACTTCAAGGATATCTCACACTATCTAGTGCATGTCTGGCGACTCCGAGGACTCCCAAAGTACCACTCATGAAGCTGGAACCATTGAAGCGGATCACCCTGTCAAGCTGACGCCCATCACCGGAAGAGTCAGTCGGGCCAAGAAGGTTGTTTCACATACTTGTGATGTCTGCCAGCCTCCAAAGGTATTTAAACCTCATCTTCTATTTGCCCTTGTACTATCAAAACATACACTAACATGGATCTATCTCTCTTCGCCTTGAAGACTTTCACAAGGGCTGAACATTTAAGGTATGCTGCTGCGTATAACATTCCTCGCTCTTCTTCACTTTGCTGAATACTTTGCTTACGGTATGACTTTTTAGACGACATCAATTGGGCCATGAACCATACAGGTTTTCCTGCCCGATTACTGGTTGTGAGAAAGTCTTTTACCGACAAGACCTGTTGTGTCGACATATAGAGAGACAGTAAGCTTTTCTAATCCACCCCAAACACCATACTAAGGGAGGAAGATTACTGAACAGAAGTTAGTGGCCGTACGAGTGTGATAAAAGAGTATATGAGCATGCGAAAAGAGATCTGGAGTGGCCTGGCAGCTCGGATAGAAGAAGATTGGAGAGTTGTCGAGGAAAAGGTAGGGCCCCCCCATATATATGCCTCTGCATATTTATATTATCTTATACTTTCCGAGTTGCATAAAGTCCTTTACTGATATATTATGCATTGGTTTGTTTAGTGTATGTCCACTCGCCTCAATGGCCTTCAGAAAACTGCCCGCAGACTGGATATCCTTGCAAAGAAGACAAAGTTGGCGGAGTTGAAAGCTGCAAGGAAGACTCGTATGAAGCAAGAACCTTCGCTCGATCAACCCATAGAGGCATTATTAATGAAGGTAACTGATGCCCTACCACCTTATCCGTCAAAACAGGGAATTCAGGAAGAGAATACTGTGGCGCCCTATACGAACGAGAAACAGCCATCAAAAGATTTGCATGGCGGCCATGCCTCAATTACGCAACCGCCTATTCATCTAAGTGAAGAACTAACACCGCATCCAGCTGGGATTTGCGAAGAAAGCACTGATTTGCTCAGTGTGAATGACAAGCCATCATCAGAAGAGTTGCGCAGCGGCCAAATCTCAGATACAAACAATCAGTTGCCAAGTAGAGCAAAACAGAGACCCCAGCAGCATCTGACGCACATACGTCTATTTCTTTGGTTAAAAAAGTTACTCAGGCCTAGGCTTAAACCGGGATATAAAAGAATTGAATGGACTTGCGTAAGTACAATATAGCAGTACCCTAAATCTTTACATTTTGAAGAGCAGAGGCTAACACTACTTTTTTCAACGATTAGGATTGTGGTGTGGACCTATATGGTGATTTTATGATTGACAAGGCATCGGATTTGGACGGCCTAGGATTATCATTAAACATGCCCGCCGAGAACACATCTGCAAGCAGCTCGAGTGATTCTGAACAATCGATAGAAACAGGGATTCCGCGTCATATGATCTCTAGATCTAGATCTAGTTCGACCAGGACAGCCTTGTCTACCAGCAGCACCGATGCTTCGAGTATTGATATAGCCGAATCCAAATTCCTCGCTCTATGCATCAATACCGGAGGCATATACAAAACACTGGCTGAATTAGACATGTCACGCCTAAACTCGGATGGGGAGGCCTTTTCGCAAATGAAGAAGGCATACATTCAGTACCGGGGCGTGCGATCCAGGCTGCGTTTCCTGGTCAAGCCGGTGACTGTTGAATTTGTTCGCGTAAGTCTTGATTAAGAGAATGATTACCAGCAGCTCAAGTTGGCTACGTACAAGATATCCAGCATTCTGGCGATTGTTACCCGCCTGGTCTTTCACATGTCTCCTACTGTCACAACATTCTCCTATTAGCACAACCTTCTGCTACTATCACTCCTCTATTCAGAAAGATATGCCAAGTTTACAACACGAAATGCTGTATATGTAGCCAACTTGAGGCACTGGCTAGCAAATCCACTGATTAGACACTCGTATGAACTCTACCCGCTGACACAAGCCCTATTAGTTCACCCTCTGGAACTTGCGTCGCGGCTACATCTCCATCAGCGACAGGCCCAGCTCGATGCCGCCCAATAGCCGCATTGACTACGACTTCGTGCCGCCGCCGATGCCTCCCGAAGTCTTCGTCCATTATCTCGAGCACGGTGACGGTGACCTCAGCCCGAACCGTTACACCTGGCTGCCGCGACTGCCCAAGAGGCTGAACAACAAGGTCATGGACGGTGGGGAGGCGACTGAGGGCTGGGGCATTCACGTCATAGAAGGTCCAAACCGCGAGGCTGTCTTCTGGGTTCTCATGATTACCATCTCAGCCAGCGTATTGGCGAGTGTGCTGTGGACCACGCTGAAGGGGGATATCCAAGGCGGGACGGGGCTAGGGGCTCTCATTATAGCCTTGCCACCTGCAATAATGGCTGCTTTTTTATTTCGTCTGGGTGCAACATGACTGGGTTAATCCTGTGATTGAGCTTAGGAGGACTAATAAGACTGATGGAATCAACTAGGAAAGATCATCTGCGCGGTTACAGTCGTATTAATTTCAGCTGAGGCTCTAAGGTTATCCAGCTTCTTCAAGTTATTCTTCTAGAAACTTTGACAAGATTTGCATAAATTTTATTCTATACTTTACCATTAGTTTTAAAATATTAAATTATGTCTTTTGCCAGCTGCATTGCGAAGAGTAACTTCGTAGGACTTGTGTTAATTGTAAAGGTTTATATGTCCAAGCATCAGCAGGCAGTTTGCATTCTATTGCTAACCCAAAGCACTTAAGAGTAGTATGCAACGTCGTATCTATGTATTGAATAATCCTTGAGTAGTGTAGATACATGCATGTTTTACTTTGAACTTTATAATGTCTTTTTTAAGAAAAAAACGTAAAAGGAAAAAGAATCTAGATTAATGAATAGCAGTATAATTATATTAGAATGCCAATAACTGAGAAAACCACGAGCTAATTCGTGATCTGATGGATCTCCTCCTTGACTCATTATCCAAATACATGGCCACTGTGGAATAGTACTCGTATTCCGGATGAGTTTGGGGCAAGCTCCGAAGCTGATATTGCAACACATCTTGTAAAGAAGCTACACCATTCCTAGTTCTTGCCTATAAGCTCGGTTATTGATAAGATACTTGAAGACCCTCCCAATTAGATCTTACCTGCAATCTCGATTGATAAAGTCCTTGATCTAATAGGTACTTCACGGTAGATAACCTCCGGTGAATCGGGATTTGAGGGCGATGGCTGCCGGTACCCCTGAGAAAGTAAGTGTGTCCATAGATTGCATATTCGAGAAGGCCCAAACGATGCGAAGGGGCTATTTCAAATAAACGACTTCGATCTGCAAGCGCCACCGACTTGATATAAGGCAGGAGAGCAAACTGTGCAGCGAATCCCAGAAATGAATGCGGAGTGTTTGGCTGCGATCTTAAAGGTGATGCCACATGTTGTGATCCATCAACTCGTAAGCTTTGCTTGAAATAAGAATCGAGTAATTCCAAGTGATTGACAAGGTCCAGCGTATTCTTCAGGGTATCATTGACCTCGCTAGCATGCCAAAGAATTCCCGCTATTACATCCCATGGTTCCACGTACGTGGGCGACGATACATCGAGGGTTAAAACCATGACCTCCGCTTTTAGTATACATAGGTGTGGATCAAACTGCGCATTAGATGATGAACAGATCAACTGCCAGGTTTGGGGCTTTACTGCCCAATCTCGAGCCGTGCGGTGAATGAAGTCAACAACACCACTGGTTGCATTCCCGCTAACTTCCAAGATGCACTTTGTGGAAGCAGCAAGCTTCCTCGCTAAAGATTTCAAAGAGACCTCTCTCAATTCGTCAATTTTGAAGAAGTAGTCGATATTGAATACAGCATATTTTGATTCTTCAATGGTCCAAAACGTAAGCCATCTCATTGGGCCGTCATAAGCTCTCAGCACTTGTATCATATGAGACGCATCGACAAGATTCTCCGGACGGATAGCAGCCCAGATGTCATCATACAAAGACGAAATATCTGTAGGGAGGGCTTCTAGGGCTTTTCGGGCTTGAGGAATTGATTGTCCATTAGAAAAAAGGCTGCACAAGTGTTGCACAACCAAGAAGACCCATAAGAAAACTCCATTTGCTCTTTCCACTATGTCTATGAGCAGCTGAGAGGATGCTTCGGAATCCAATTGCTTCCTCTCAACAAAGCCTTTGTTTATTTTCAAGTTTTCGTGGACAAAAATCTCCATATCGGGTTTTGTCAATAGGTGCATTTGAAGCATTGGCCCTTCGTTGAATTTATCGTGGAATTCTGGCCACGGTCGACTCGCAGCGCATAATTTGAGTCCCCTAGGACAGCGTGCCATCATACGTTGAATAAATTCAACAATCTCGACAGGTGCCACATTAAACTCGTCAAGCCCGTCAATAAATAAAGCAAGTTTGACGCTCTTTCCGCACGACGACAGCAATGCCTCAAACGAATCTTCTATTTCCCATGAGTCCCACACAGGAAGACCTGATATACTTTGTAACACTTGACAGAATGCCCAGCGCCTTGGGGCCAAGACTGGTGCCAATTCAGGATATTGTTTCAGCACCTGGAATAAGATAGTCCTTTTGAGGCCATCGATGGACTTTTGTAAAGTTGTTCCTGCAAGCCAGGCATAGTATTTGACGAGAGCAAGGCGCATTGATCCTAGCGATTGGGATAGCGAATCCCTCACGGACTTTTGTTGCAAGATTAGTTTCATTATAGTTGATTTGCCGGAACCTGGTTTGCCCGTGATCCAATAAGACTTTTTAGATTCCTCTTTGAGCCAGTTAGGGAAGCTATACCACATGGGCGCATCATCCTTCTTCGGAGGTTCGTCCTGAAATATCCAAGAATATGTTGCCTGAAAGCCTTTTGAGATAGCCTCTTTGCGTGTTTCAATATTGCTGAATTGAATCCCGGTGGCTATCGCATGCGCGGTTATGGTGGTATCAATTCTAGCTGAGGCCATGGCATTATCCCCCTTTTGTTCAATAATGCTGGTCTCGGGGAATTGTTCATCAGCGAGGTTTCAGTACTCCCAAACAATTCAATGAGCTTGTCTAGTTTGTTACTAAAATGCAACTCCCATTGTTCAGTGCGCTTTGAGTCATCCCTAAGATGTATGGACGAGTTAGTCAAGAATGCACTTGGCAAAGATATCTCAGTAGCACAGACAAGAAATGGTATTGAAACAGGTATGCTATGCAGATACACAGGCGTGGAGAGCCATATAGATAGAGCGAAATTATACCAGAAGAACATACCACAGAGATAGAAGTATGGCGTCCATTATATTGCGCCTGAGAGGCTCCAATCTTTTCTTTATCTTTTCAAAATCTTCCTTATTTCTTTGGAATTCAGCTTGCTCTGCGTCTTTCGCCTTTTGACAGTCCCTGCACTTCTCCTCTGGCATGTTTCGACGCAATACTAGACTAGCACCGACATGGTCGCGCAGATGAATCTCCGAGTGCGTTTCTCGGCTGTTAGGAAACTTCAATTGACTTTTCATCCGCTCGAAATCACTGGAAAGCTTAGTGCATTCAGATGATAGCTTCAACAACTGTGCCTGGGCCGTGTTAGGGGCTGAGACACCACTATTCCTCTGGAGACATTTCGGAACCATGAAACTTGAGAGGATAATTCCTCCAAAGTTGTTTGAAGTCCTTTTCCTTCTTTCGCAAGCATCTGGTCATCAGGTCTTTCCTGTTGCATATCTTTATACTTTTCCCAGGCCTTGATACATAGCTTATCTCTAAGCCCCAGAAATTGGAACGCCGCAGCTGCTATCGCTAGCGCGCTTAAAGGATCCATGTTTGTCAACGATGCGAGTATTTGGCAGGCTCTGAATATTGGTGATGCTCCAAGCTCTGTTGACTGGAAGTGATGTGGCTGACATTACAGAATGCAGTGGAAAAGAAGAAATAAAGGTGAAAGTGGGAGGAATAAAATCCTGGGGCTGTATTAAGTAGCCTGTTTTCCTGGACATTATAAGGCAGCCATGTCCTACAATGTATTCAGGTCACGAGATAGGATGCATAACGGATATTATTAAGAAAGGCGTTGAGAAGTTCGGATTGGTCAGATTGAGCATGCGATATAAAGTGGATGGGGTGGTACATATATATAATTGGCAGTCTCGAATACGGCAGAGGTTTACTGAATCCACATTACTGTAAGAGCAAGGATGGGAGTAACAATAACAAAGAGCGTAGGGATTGCCTGAGAAGAGAAATGATCACAACGGCTCACAGAAATCATTTAAAATCATGAATGATTTTATATGTCACTTATTAAAGATGAATATCATT
This sequence comes from Trichoderma sp. CBMAI-0020, assembly GCA_030708095.1. Taxonomy (NCBI): domain Eukaryota; kingdom Fungi; phylum Ascomycota; class Sordariomycetes; order Hypocreales; family Hypocreaceae; genus Trichoderma; species Trichoderma sp. CBMAI-0020. The sequence goes on from JAJNCI010000001.1 coordinate 5,397,712, forward strand.
ATCTAGGAGCTAGCTAGTTAAGTGCTGAACAAATACAAGAATACATTTTGATACAAATTTTGTACCTTTTACTTCTTAGTCTATCTTTATAGGCTTTAGGCAGATGATCAGAGACTTCATACTGAAGTAAAAAGATAAGAACTGCTGCTTTTCCGAATGTTCTTTCTGTTAGGTATATGAATAAAGCGAGCGGTGCTATGGGAATTTGTATTTCTTCGTAAACACTTGGAGGCTTATATCTTGTATATTCCTTAAGATATCCGCTTCTAATCTTAAAACATTAACATCTTGCGAGCTTCTGATCCCTGCTCTGCCGAAGGATATGGTTTATTGACAGGTTGACTGAGGACTTTTCCCTCCCGTACTATTATTGCTTTATCTTTTACCAATAAAGACAATAATAATACCTCGTTTCCTGTGACCTGACTAAATATGGCTCTAGTATATCTTTTTCGTACTTTTGATCACGGCTAAAGCTTTGGCATCTCACTTTACAAACGAAGCTGGCAGATGTTCCCATCCCAGTAAAAGGATCTGGTTTATGACGACAATGAAATAATAATCACAACGACATCACAGCGAGGATGTTGCTCTATATAAGAAACGGATAGCTAAACAGTTTGATCTTAGTTCTGAACTTCCTCTTGTTCGCTTCTTATTTCAGCCACGATCTAGCTTGTTCACTTAGCGATGTGTGCACCACCATTCCACCAATGCTATGCGTGTCCTACCTTATGGGAATAATGAGGTACTATACGCTTTGTATTATATGTGATGTTTGAATAAATATTCTACAGCCAGTTGTGCGAGAGATTAGGTTAAAAAGCAGACAGACCATGCATCCTTACCCAGTTGTCAACAGCGGCTGATACCGTCATAAGATATTGTCACTTCGTATACTGAGGATATACCGTTTGTAAGCTTCTCTGTAAGTTGTAATAAAAAAGGGTGCTGGAGTAAGGCCCTGCAGTTGGCAAATCAAATGTACTCTCTAGAAAATAGTAATAGTCGAAAACAGTGAGGTCGGGCTATCGTGCCGGATAATACTATCAATAGGGTTCTTAGGTTCCACTGTGCCGAAAAAAATGCCAAGCAGTAGCCAAAAATTACTCTGATGTTAAGCAAAGCCGCACTTGATTGAGTAAGATAGAAGCTGTAACTATCAAGGCCTTTATTATCCTTACTCGAGTCCTGTAAGCCTAGACATTCTAAGCCATAAAACACGATAGTCTTTGTGAGTAATATAGAAAAAAAAACCCAAAGTATAACAAGAATCGTGTACAAAGCGGTATTTCCGGCTGGCTAGTCCCAGTGAACGTCTGTCTCCAATTGCTGGTAAGGATTGCATGATTCACCAATTTTGCAACATGTGAAAGTATAGCAAACTGTTACGTGAATAATGCTACGATCACAGAAGAGAGCGGGGAGGCTCCCATCCGGCTAATTTAAGTGCCAAGGTTGAACCGAATGGAAAGTCCGCGGAGTATATATATGCGTCAGCACCAATAAGTACACCCTTTACACACCATGGCGTCTTGAATTATATCTGTATAGTCGTGCCGTTTTTGCTCAAGATCTTCCCATTCTCTGTTTTTCTTTCCTCCATTTGAATACGGTGATAAGCTAGGAGATCGCCGCTTTTGGGGCCCTAGACGTTGGGACTATGCAAAAGGAGCACTAGCTACATGTAATCTAGCACTTGAGCTTTGTTTGACTAGGCACTGCCTAGGACCATTGCGTATAAGTCTGATATCCATCTTATGAGAGCCAGGGTTTCGGGACAGGCCCTGGAGGGAGCAAAGAGCTACAAGTATCAATGCCAGCTACAACCTGGCTCCTTGTAACAAGCTGATCCCTTTTGCTCAATGTCAATCATGAGTCCATGCTGTTACCGGACTTGGCTTGACTGGATGCGTTCATGGATATCGTGTTACTAGGCACTATCAACAACGCCCTCTATACACAGGTGTACCAGCACTGACAATGCAGGAACAGCACCATAGGCCTGTCACTCTATGTGTTCACCGTTACGCGTGTCCGGACCAGGGACCGGAGCATTTGATGAGCGGGCGCGGATCCTTTCCAGATAGGAAGCTTCTCGTTTCGCGGTACTGTGGCGGGTAATATTCCCATTCCGCGGTACCCCTGGCGAGCAATAGTACTGTAGCAATGGCCGGGCTGCCAATTATCGAGAAATGTCGGGAAGGCTGTTATAAGTAATACTTGGATACCTCTTATTGTGAACCGTGAATTGTCGGCTGCCATTCTTTGTTGTTTCCCGCCGGTCGAAGAGGAAGCCTCGCCCCGATCTTCTAGTCACCATGTCGGCGTACTTTCCATATACTCCGGAATTTAATGGACTCACGGGACAACAGATTCAGAAGATTGCTGACTCTCAGTCGCCCATGAAGCCCGCAGGCGCTGGTGTCGCCATCCAGGGAGTTGTCTACACGACGGCAATTTTGTGCACGACAGTCTTCAGTCTTCGAGTATGGGTACGGTTTATTCGACGGGAGCAAGGGAGACCAATAGGCATCGATGATTATCTGGCCGTGGGAGGCTTTGTATGGCAATCCAAAGATACTCCATACGGCGTGCGTTTGCTGACGGGATATTATTCCATTGTAGGGCCCATATCTTCCCGCCTGTGCTCTCGCCATCGCAGGCACATACTACGGTGTTGGAGCTCCAGATGACGCCGTGACTCCGTTTATGAAGATTAGAGCCAAGGAACTGCAGCTGTTGTACGAGTTGATTTACTTTGGATCGTCAACGCTCACCAAGTTTTCCATTGCCTTTACCATCTTGAGGATATGCACGCAGAACCGCTACAGATATGCTCTTTATGGCGCAAGTAAGTATCTCTCAACGGCATGGCCCTTTCAAGCCCATCATGCTGACAGGTTTGGACAGTGGGCACCATGGCCCTCACTGCATTTGGTGCTCTCGTCTTTCTCTTCTCCGACTGCAGACCATTTGCAACCAGATGGAATCCGTTTTTGTTCGTACACACCAATCTAATGCTCTCAAAGACTTTGCACATTCCTAACTCGATTATTCAGGGGAAAATGCTGGGCTCCGGCGCCGAACGGCTGGTTCATCATGAGCTACATCGGAACGTCTATCCAAGTTGCCACGGACTGGGTCGTCGCCATCACGCCCTTTTTCATCGTGCGTAACTTGCAAATGAACCAGCGGAAGAAGATTTCAGTCTGTGCAATTCTCGGCCTCGGTGTGCTCGCCAGCTTTGCGGCCATCATGCGTATTGCCATGTATCCCCAGACAGACGAGAGATTCCACCCAAAGGACAATCTAGGTCAGTACACTTTTCCTTATTACTAGGTGTCCAGCTGCTAACCAATGTACAGTCAAGGAAGCTCAGCTCGTCATCTGGTCGCATCTCGAGGGCAGCTTCGGGATCATCGCCTGCAACTTACCGCCTCTGAAACAGCTCTTCAAGGCTTACTACCGGGGCTCGTCTGGAAGGTCGGGCAACCAGTCGGCGCCCCTGTCTACTGGCGGACGGGGGACGCAACTCGGCGACCTGGACGCCCAAGGCAAGTCGCACATCAAGGCCGGGTCTCGCAACACCTGGAACAGAATTTCCGAAGACGATGACACCTCCAGCAAGCACCATATCATCCGAGAAACCGAAGTCCGGGTCGAGACGAGCAGTGTCGACCCCAGAGAAGATCGGCATGACCAATGGGAGACGGCCGTGAAAGCCATAGTCTGATCAGCACTATGGCATGCCCATTTCATTACTTATTTTTAATAATTTCATCAAAAAGTCATTAGATTTCCTGCCCAGGGCTATAGACATGTCGGCATAGGACACTGGAAAAGGAGGAACTTGTGGGTTTTCACCTGTATTTAGAAAAAAAGACGGCAGACGCCTGCCTGCCTGCACTTTTGCAATGCCACTATACTAGGTAGTACTACTACGACTAATAGGTAATATACAACTAACATATCACGCAATTCCCCGCCTGAACGCTCCACGCCCCTCTTGCCACGAGAAACAGAGCCCGCAAAACTGATAGGTGACACGAGCCACGCATGGCCGGGTCAATATACCCTGCTCTCATCGTATTCCAGGAGAAAGTTTAGTCACAAAATCACATGGGCTCGAGCTACGTCTAACAGCACGTTGTATCCAACCGGGCGTTGTTGCCGTCGGATGAGAAGATTTTAAGTGCCGTAAAGGAGGGCTTGGAAAGACTGGCCCCCCTTTTCTACTCCGCCAAGTTCTGGTGTAGGCCCACTCCATAGCGTTTGTCTAGCTGAGCGGATCGACATCCGGAGAACAGTCCCAGCTCTGAACCACTCCCAAGGAGATTTCTCTCTCTTCTACCGAGATTTAACCACTGAATGGGTAACCCAGAAGCCGCCTTTGGCAAGTTGTGCCGAGTAGGATCGAACTAGAAGATGGACTAATTCCAAGCGAAGACGTTGAAGAAATACGTTGTCTCACGGCTGTTCAATAAGAGGGGCGGTCTAACCCGCAGCTAGTAGTGTCAGCTGTTGGTTCACCAGCCAAGTTCAAAAGAGCCAAAGCCCCACCAATCATCTGCAACTGCCCTGGTCTCGGATGAGATGCCGTGCAGGGATATCGAATGGGGTATTGAAGCAGACGTCTGTTTTACTTGTACATTGCAGGACTCCACGGACAGACTCCTCCGTATAGACGCCCTATGAACAAGTACATTCAAGCCACAACCTTGCCTCTATAGAACCGCACCCATGTACTGTGCTTGTCTCACTACCTACTTTGGCAACGGTATGAATGACTTTGTTATCATTACGCCCGCTACCCGGTTCGTAAAGCCAGTAGCGGCGTTGCCTATCAAATGCTAAAACGGCAAAACATGTTGCTTTCGATATATGTGCCAATGGGACTGTAGCGAGGGGTCTAGAAGAACTTGAGAGCCGTTCCTTACTAACATTGCTCAATTGTATGCCTCGTCTGGAGATATCTACATAAGACGTAGTTGATTAGTATGTACCTACACTTGCTATACGTGTAGGGATCAAACATAGCTCACTCAGCTTCGGCAACCGTTGACAATTCATACATACTGTAGCACTAGCCCGCGGACTTGCCGCTGTAGAAAAGGATAGAGCTACCTCCCTAGGCTTTATTATCCAGGTACCAGGGATGAAAGAGCCAGCAGCGGCGTTCCCAACCAGTATCGCCGACATATATATTGGTCTGTAGGCTAGTGCAGCAGACTGCGCTCTCCTTAACGAGGCGATCCAGTTGGCACTTTGTTGTCCTGTGGCATCGAGACGCGACGTCATCTTATTTGGTCCACGATTGAGAAGTCTCTGCGATAACCTTTACTATACACTATAGAAGTTCGTTATGGGTATCTTTGGACGAGCCGCGCCGGCTCGCGTGGAGACCGACAAGGTCATTCCGGTGGGCTTCTTGGACAATACCCCTCTGATGACCAGAATTGTCCTCTACAACTTGATGGTATTCGATGACGTTCTTGATCCCGAGAAGCTTCGAGATGCCCTCGACCGGCTGGTACAAAGACCCGGCTGGGGGAAGATGGGAGCTCGGCTCCGAAATAATGTAGGTTTCTCCTTTTCTTGCCATGTACTTCGATTTGAGTTCTCTGGACGGTGAAGAATAGCATCTGACCATGACCAGGCCAAAAGGGTAATCGAATATCACGTCCCGGCCGTCTTCTCTCACGAACGTCCAGCCATCGGCTACAGCCACATTGAATACGATATGAAGAAGGAAGACCACCCCTTGGCAAGCAAGCTGCCCAAGCCAACGACTAATGCCGGCGCAACAATCGTGGCAGACCCTGATGAGTTTCTGCCGCTGGCCAAAGGGCCCGACTGTCCCGCTGTCGCCGACGACTATCTATACTCAGATCGGCCCTTGTTCGGCCTCCACATTGTCTCTTTCGCAGACTCAACGCTTGTCACGCTGCACTGGCTGCACGTTGCTTGCGACACACTGGGAAACAAGGCCGTGATGAAGAACTGGATGCTGATGCTTGAGGGCCGAGACGACGAGGTTCTTCCGCAGGCCGGCTTCGACAGCGATCCCTGCGCCGACCTCGGCAAGTATCCCATCGAGACACACATGCTGGAGAAAGAGCGCATGTCCAATGGCGCCATGGCGGGCTGGGTCTTCAACAACTTGGGCGATCTGGCGTTCCGCGCCAAAGAGAACCGCATGGTCTGTCTGCCCGCCGCGTACGTGGACAAAATGTACGACACCGCCATGGACGAGCTCACGAGCCAGGCCGAGCTGGACAAGAAGCCCTTTCTGACCGAAAACGACATTCTCACGGCCTGGTGCACGCGAATGGCCCTGAGCCACCTCCCGCCAGACTCGGACACGCCCGTCACGATCCAGCTGGCGGGCTCGATGAGAAAGGCGCTCAAGGTCGATCTTCTGCCCACCGACCAGCCGTACGTTGCAAACTGCTTCGGCTTCATGAACGTGCTGCTCCAGGCCGGCGACATCCTCAGCAAGCCGCTCAGCTACACGGCGGCCAAGATCCGCGAGGCCGTCAACACTCAGCGGTCGCGCGGACAGCTCGAGGCCTACTGGGCCATGTTCCGAGAGCAGTCGGTTGCGTTGCCCATCTTCTTTGGCTCGAGCCGGACGCATCAGATCAGCTACTCCAACTGGACCCAGTCGGACCTCTTTAACACGGACTTTTCGGCCGCTGCTGTCAATCCACGCAGCGAGCCGTGTCTGCCGTCGTATATCAACCACAGCCAGATGCCCTTTCAGTTTGGAGAAGGGTTTCTTTTTATGGGGAAAGACTCAAAGGGTAACTACTGGATGTGTGGATATCGTGTTAAGGGGAAGTGGGCGGAAATTCAGAAGACCCTGGATGCAGAGGCCAGGGTTATGGCTTGATGAGTGTGTTCTTCAATTATAGATAAGTATGCTTTCTGCTTTCCAACAATAGGGAGGAAATTCGTTGGCCACTGCGACGAGGTTTCTGCGCTAGGCCTTTCATCATGCTGAGCAAGTCTGATGACTGTTGAAGTATTTTCTTTGAGCGTCATACATCTATAGTATATAACCATATAATGTTTTCTACCGGCAAATTGCCTTTACCATAGGCTACAGAGCGCTGCCACTACGTAATATATTTAGCATATAATAATTAGAAATTATGTTTATTGAACTTTACTGTCACGCCTCGTTGGAGTATTTTAGATTATGGCTTGGGCACGTTTAGGTAAGCATAATTGGACTTGTTTAGGCGAAAAGGTTAAATGATGAAGCATCGGACATTTGGATGGAATTTGTCTAGATGGTCTTCGCAAAGCCAAGTCTACTCTTTCAGGCTTATAATTAAGACGACCTAGCATTAAGCAAGCTTTGGTGATCTGCGATACAGACGAACTAAGTGAAGCTTTGATCAGAATACACGTCATGCTCTCCCATACCTTTCTCAAAAAATGGGCAATCTAAGTTTCTTTTTCTGACGTGTATTCACAAATCTCACTTTGAGTGGCGGTTTCTGACGCAGCACAGCAATTGATGAAATAAAATTGCGCCCGGGAACTGAATATAATATGCAGAATTGCCACTGATTTCTCAATAGAAAAAGTTCGAGGACTCATGATTATCACCCCTTCATAAACTGTCCCCGCGTAATCACAAAAATGAGCGGAAACAATAGCACTGCCGCCCCTTCTTTTAGCGACGTATGGCGCGTAACCGTTACAGGGAAAAAAAAGGAAGGATTGACAGAGGAAGAATTCGCTCGCCGATATGCCCTTCACGGAAAGTTGGCTGGACCTCTAGTGGTCAAGTATAACGGCATTTCTTACCGCCTAGTATGGCCGTCACGATAAGCATTCATCTGAGCATGATTAAACACGCGTACCTCTAACACTCATGAAACATTATAGCATCAAATACGCGGCTCCCATGCAGATGAGCTCAAAGAGAAACTTGGTCCAGAGCTTTCGTCGCAACTTGGTGCTGGCGATATAGACGGAGTCAGCACTCTCGTCTTTCCGACAGCCAAAGACTTGGCCGGATTCATGAGTGACCCTGAGTATGGCGGGAAATTGTTTGCGGATGCGTCTGAATTCGGAGAAGTGACTTCAATTCAGTTTTCCGTTGGTGATGAACTAGTTGTGGTGGATGACGGCAAATTCGTGTTATAAACTTGTCGATATTTTATCGAACGGGCCTTCAGCTAGGTAAAATCAATTTGCTCATAGCATTAAACTTGAATATGAATCATGTCGCCAACGTGTGCCTGCCACATTTACTTGTTCCCGCAATTGGCTGAATATGCCGAATAATAGACTTCTATCTCACCAGCCTGAATTTTGCTACTGCAGTCACCCGCCTGCTATGACGAAATGCGATCAAAGAGAGAAGCTTGAAAAACTATGTAAGCCACATTGCAATGAAAATTCCAAAATTGGCTACTGCTGCAACTTTGAGGCTGAACCGAAACTTCCGGTGTGTCTCAGCTTTTCTGCGATTACGGAGAAAAAATTTGCTCTCCGCATCCCAATTCCCGACAGACCGGTACTGGTACTAGTAGTGTGTCTGAATTTAATTCGTGCATTGTGATTAGTAACCGCATTGCTTGTGTTAGATTTTCTCATATTTTATTCTCTTTTATTATGAAGGCACAATGTTGGTGGACTCCAGAAAGTTGGTAATCTGTAAATTACCCAGCATCTATGCCTCGCATTCCATTTGCAGATCATATTACCGTTTTAAGGCAATGGTTAAGATGAAGAGCTCAGATAGTTTCCGTGAGCTGCGTCCTCATTTTGACGGACCCATAAGATGACTTATCTAAGGTGGCCAATGAAATGAAGATAGATGATCAGAGAAGGGCCAGCAGTAATTACCACAGCCAGAAAAGAAAAGAAAAGAAAAGAACAGAAAAAAGTTGACCAGGAGGAGAGAATTGACCATGTCTATCTTGATGTGGACCATTATTTTTGAGTCAAGCAATCAACGCCAAAAACTTGGTCTATACTTTCTGCTAAGAGGCAGATTTTTTTTTTTTTTTTTTGTGAAACAATTTCATCAAGCAACAGATCATTTCTAGTAGATAATTTTCCTGCTAGAACATATTTGCATCAAGAGATATAGATCGTATGGTATACTCATTCTCAACTAGTAATAGCAGAGCTCGATACCCGTGAAGAGCATCTGCTGGACGTGCATCGACAGGGTCTGAATCACAGCATCGCGCTATCTAGTGCTTCGTCTTTAAACTCCACTGTCTAATCTTAATTCCTATGTTATTCACTGGGTATCTACAGCCGCTGTTATCGCGACTTCATCACTATATAGCTCTACTTCCAATTCCTCCACAGCAAAGCACGATTGTGCGTTTGACAGAACTAACTCCGCAACGCCCCCATCACTAGAGTCATCGCTGCTGCAGAAGAGATTCCCCATATCCATCAGTAGTTGTTGCACATTCTCAGGAACTTGTAACCGATTTAGTCTCTCCATTAATGTGATCAACCTAAATTCTCGGGGACTTGGGATAGTGCTGTCCTAGTTAGGCCCTGAGATAGTCTAGGGTGAGAACTATCTGAAGCATTCGCGGGAGAGTGGGGATCTATCAAGGCTGAATAGTTGATCAATGCGACGAACTCTTAGAGAAAAGAAACCCAGTAAGGCATTAGTCGGTATTGGCGAGGTGTCTGGGGAAATAAGGCAGCGCTAGGTACGCGATATGCCCCGTTCGATCTGAGCTTCTGATAGCCGTACGCCTCTAGAATTGCTACATGTGTTTCTGAAACAAGCTACGATCTTTCCTAAACTCGACTTCCTTGTGGATAATGATTAGTGCAACTTGTGCTCAAAGATTGCGGTAACTAACGTTGACGGATCGAACGAGTAACCGCTAATTCGAGTTGGATCCATAGCAATGGGCTCCTTTGATGACCTTGGTACTTAATTCTCTTCGCTCTTGATGAGTAAAATCGGGCGCATGATTTATGTTGAGATACTAGACAATTATCCACGAACAGGTTCAAGGCGCTGAGCATGCTTCTCAGGGGTTGAATGCTGTCGCCAGTTCTAGCTCCCTACAGAAAATGCCCACAGGATGAAGTTACAACACATGCTATTCCAAGAGCACAGACAACAAGACCTCTGGTGTTCTCTGGGGTAGATCAATCCAGTCGTAGAACGCAGGGACCTCCCTGTCTTTCGCCGCGTTGGCCACGAGATCTAAGATCAGATGCTAGATCTGGCACCATTTTAGGCCAAAGCAGGGTATCCCTGGGATGGGACCTCTCGGACAGACCGGGGTCAACGACTCTCCAGCTTTCTTCGAGTCTAAACTTATAAACCTTTCAGCTTCAGACTTCTATCAATTATTTACATGCTACTGTTAGTGGGCTCTGATTCTAGGCAATTACACGCTTCCATCTTCAAAACTACCGTCGTAACCCACTTGTGCTGTATGCCTAGTAGCGGGAGGATGGATCGTCGAGAATTCGCAACTCCAGAAGAAATTTCTCTACCGATGACTAAGAAGACAACTCCATAGTTTCTTGACTGCAAATTGGCCCCTCTCTCTAGTGCCTGTTGCTTTATCGCTCATTTCGGCTCATTCTCTCCATACGCGGGCTCCACGATCGTGATGAACGAGCCAACTACCCCAGTTTAACATCGCTAGGCATCGATGCTACCGTGTTGCTCTAGACAACTCCGCAGCACAGTGTAGTCCACTTGGGAACGACAAAGTCATTCACTTCAGCTGTGATTAGCCACCCTCTCGGCTGGATAAAATCTCTCAGTTGGAAAATGTTTTAAAAAATCTTTCGAGAAAAAAAGGCACCAGAGTTATGACAAAGCTGATGGGTACTCGTCCATTTAACCGACTGGGCCCACTTACTCTTTACAGACAATGGGCGTGTGAAGAATTGTTCGAGAAGAATTCTTTGGAAACAGGAGGCGATTTTGCATACAATTTAATGTTATGACTAGGACTCATTGTGGCTATTGTTTCAAACAGAGTTGAAAATAAAAAAGGCGGTAGAATTTTTCTTGGGCTTCGAAAACTTCTTTTGCCCCTGAGAGGCAAGAAGAGGCTTTGTTAAACAATGGTTCATGACTCTCCGAAGCCCCAGACCGGATTACCCACCTTTTCTGGAATCTCCCGAAAAAACGTGACGCGGCGTTATACGTATGCCCTGACAGTTGGACGTTACGCTTTAGAGTCCTTTTGTTTCTGAGCGCTGGCTAAGGAAATAGTGGTTCGGACATGAGGTGGTGGCGTTAAACTCGCCCACTTTTTCCGATTAAACGGCGAGCACCCCTCGCGGTTCAGAATTTTCATCCAACCAACGCCTTTGGAAAAATCTGAAGAATTTCCGGATTTGTGCAGTTGTCCGAATAATGGTTCTGATTTTGGTCCGGAGAACTTGCCCTAGTCATGTTGGTGGAACAGGGCGACTCAGTTGGCTGCGTAACAACTTGTTAGGCGTTTACAATGTAGTCTGAACGATTTCCATCCCTTGTAAATCCCAGTGATCGACAAAAATGAGAAATAAAGACGTTTCATATAAAATATTACATATAATTTTGTTACTTGGAAATAGTTCAACTTGCATGTGTATCACTGTTGGTGTCGACAATTGATCCGGCTGTTATTCGGGCACTCAAGGGAAGCCATTTCCTATTGAAGACCATATCCCCGAATAGGCTCAGTTACCGACTTCGGAACTCATCAGCAGCAGGCGTTTGACTTTGGAAAAGATCCATCGAGAACCACTCTTTGCACGCGGCCAACTACTCACAACTGGGAGCTGAACACCGACTGCCCGGTAGAAGCACGTGGAATGGAAAGCCGTGGGTGTGAAGGGCGCCGCGTACCTGCTTTTCCCCCTGGCTATGCCGCTGTCAGTAGTCACAACCGGAACAGCCAACGTGAGCCGGCCGGTTCGGTTCCTGGAGCCAAGCTCCGTTCAGTCTAGGTGAGCCATTTAAAATATGGACCAGCGTTTCCCACAATGGAAGTCTGTTGCCAACGAGCGCTAGCGGTTGCCACACCGAGTCACCGTGAATGTCCCGAGAGTGTGGAAACATCAGCAACTCGTCGACACTGTGATGAAGCCTGTAGCGAAGGATGAAGCAACCAACGTCGACCCGCAACCCGCGCGGCGCTCCCAGCGTACCGTCGGACCGTGAGGGAAATCGGAGGCGATGGGTTTGAAATCTCTTCGACTTGCGGGGGAAGATGGGTCGCTTCCATATGTCGACGAAGTGTATAAATAAGGGCGTTGATCCCTCCCTCGAACAGAAGAAATCATCACTCACTCCATTCTACAAGTCAAACAGTCCCTTGTATACAATCCTTTGCTTCGATTCATTCCTTCATATTGAAGCCTGTGTGTTCATTCTTTTGCACACATACATCCCACCTATACAACTCCTTGGTTCGACAACCACCACATCACACACTCCCTCTTTTACAAGACATTTAACTTGTCCAACAACATTCAAAATGTTTGCTACCTTCACTGCCCTCCTCGCTGCCTCCGCGGCCTCTGTCTCGGCCGTTGCCATCCGCGGTAACAGCGGCAGCGCCAGCATCACTCCCCACGAGCAGTACTCGTCGTCGATTGGTGTCTTGGGCTGCAAGATCAACACCAACCGCGTTGCCTACTGGCCCATGGGCGTCAACTGCGACAACATCTGCGTCAAAGTCACCAACGGCGACCGCAGCCTGCACCTGCTCAAGATCGACCAGTCTGGCGGCGCCCACGACATCTCATACGACGCCTGGAACTACCTGGGCTTCGGCGAGAGCGCCTCGTCCGACCCCCACACCGGCGGCGGCATCAACATGGACTACGAGTTTGTCGACGCCAGCGAGTGCGCCGGCCTCATGCACGGCGGAAAGCTGGCTCTCTCCGCCTCCAACAGCATGGACTATGTCGCCAGCTGCCTCAGCCAGCCCAACAGCTGGGTGGCCAAAAACTACGAGCTGGTCAACATGGCCGACCCTCTGTGCAAGTACGGATACAACGAGGTCTGCTCCCTGGATCTGCAGAAGAGCAACCAGCCCAGCTGCCCGCACACTCTTGGAGCCCAGCACACGCCCACCGGCGAGTCTGTCACCAACATTGTCTACGGCACTGGCAAGGCCCAGTCTGCTTAAGTTGAGCTTGAGCAGTTGGTTTGGGGCGGGAACAGATCTAGACATGACCATTAGATATAAAAGTACCGGTTAGAATAGAGTAGAATGAAAGTCCATTATGAATCTGGCAATCATAGCTTTGTCTTAACAAATTGGTGGCTGAATGTGACTGCAATAAGGATAATCAAAAGCAGTTTAGCTACTCGAGTGCTGCTTATGTAATAAGAAAAAAAAAAAGGAAAAAACCTTCCGATATCTGGTGAATAGTAAACCCGCGCTCCGAAAATGACGTCCCAGCTCAACGAAATCGGAGGCTCGGCTTGGTCGGCTTGAGTCGGTCACTGCTGATGCCAATGCTTGACGCTTATTCATGCGCGGTGCTTACTATATTTGCATGCACCAGAGAGCATCCCAAGAAGCACTGATGACGGCATGGTTGTAGAAAAAGGGTCCAGCCCAGCTGCTAGCCCCAGACAATTGCTGGGGAACTGCGCATTGTGTCCATGACTCACGCAGGTGTTTGTTAAAGCAATTGATGTTCAACAGATGCTTCGCATGATGTCTTGATGTCTTGAGTTTACACGTGTTATGATTCCCTTGAAACAATCCGCGGGGGCACAACTCCGCTGCTCCTCTTCATTATTGGCTTCAGCTGTGCGAGACGCCGCCTGGATCCACCGCTGGCTCGGGATTCCATCTCCAGGTCTCGCCTCGGGCCAGTCCTTCGGTCGGCTTCTACGCGGCTTCTGCTGGGGCCTGTCTCCGAGGTTGCAGCGAATAAGACTGTAGTCGTAGCAATGGAATTGATTGTATGGCATGATCTGCACTCTGCTCTGTCTCACGGAAGGATTCAATCACTCCAGACGTAATCAATCAGCGCAGATTCTCATTCTCAGCGCATCCAGCGAAGCACCGAAGCTGCGCTCTCCGGGCCGCCGACCCCACCGCAGCGCTCTAGCAGCCCGTTAGTCATTTTGCGAAAGCATCACCACGCAAATTGATAATCACCATCAAACCTTCGCGCGCGCTTGTTTCTGCGAATCGAGGCATCGCCGCAGGCCCAGATAAGACGGTACGTCGCTGCATCCAGCATTTCTTGCCTCTTCATTATCTTCTTTTTCTTCTTCTACTCTCTTCCTCTGCTGCGCATCCTCGGCCCGTCCACTAATCATGCCCTCAGCTCTCCCGACTCAGCTCGTGCGACCCACGCATCCCATCGTCTCCAAAATGCCGTCGAATGCGACATCAGGTGCCGGCGACAGCGCCCAGCTGCCCTCCTTCTACTCCCCCCGGACCGCGGCCGCCGACACTCCCCAGAGCCGTCATGGCCAGCCCATCGACGAGCTTTCGCTGTCGCCCAGTCATGCCAGCGCCTCATCGGCCTCGCTGCCGCCCCCGCCGTCGCTGCTATCGCCGGCCTTCACTCCCCCGGCCACGCCCGGAAACCAGACTCCAACCACGGCCGGACTGCGAGGAATTCCCGTCGACAGCTCGATTCCGTCTGGCGGATGCGGCAGCAAGAAGCCCCGGCTGCTGGAGACGCTGCCCGAGGTCAATTGCGTTGTCCGGGCCCGCATCCCCACCGTCAACGGAACCGAGATGTTCCTCCACCTGTACACCAACAACGTCGACAACAAGGAGCATCTGGCGATTGTCTTTGGCAATGACATTCGGAGCAAGTCGCTGGACGAGCCCCGCGAGGGCGAGACCGAGATGGACCGCATGATTCGAGGCGCCTACACAGGCCGGCTGTTCCCAGGCCGCACAACGAGTGGCATGGGCACTCCTTCATCCGAGTCGCAGCAGGAGCAGAGCCAGCCCCAGAACCCGCCGTTGGTGCGGATACACTCAGAGTGCTACACGGGAGAGACTGCGTGGTCGGCGCGATGCGACTGCGGCGAGCAGCTTGACGAGGCCGCCCGGCTGATGGCTCTACCCGGCAACAAGGCCGGCGGCATCATCATATACCTGCGGCAAGAGGGCCGTGGTATTGGGCTTGGCGAAAAACTAAAGGCTTATAACCTGCAAGATCTCGGATCCGATACAGTCGAGGCAAATCTGCTACTGCGACACCCGGCCGATGCTCGAAGCTACGGATTGGCTACTGCCATGCTCATGGATCTCGGCCAGACAGACGTGCGCTTGTTGACCAACAACCCTGACAAGGTTCGTGCCATTGAGGGGCCCAACCGAGAGATTGTCGTCAAGGAGCGAGTGGCCATGGTGCCCTTGTCGTGGAAAGGAAAGGGTGGATTCCGAAGCCAGGAAGTGGAGGGCTATTTGAAGACAAAGGTAGGAATCTTTGTTTCTGATCTAAAACGACGAGAAGTATGTGCTAACAAGCTGTGCAGATTGAAAAGATGGGCCATATGCTGGACATGGGATCATTCCCTCACTAAGAAGGTGGACAAGGCGAGGACAACGAGAACGACGACGATGAATTTGTTTGAGTATTGGGCATTGGGCATACTTGGAGTTTGTTTTGATTTCTGGCTGCAGGATGGAAATCGTCATTGTCACGGCATTGTTTGGCACGTACATATACCATATATCCAATCGACTGCGGAAGGATAGCCAGCCGCACATATAACTGCTGGTTAGCAATATTGAGCGACGACCAAAAAAAATGGTTCATCTGAACCAGAATATGGAAGAAGAAAAAGAAAATAAAGAGTAATCTAATCAATGCACGTCATCTCCAACTCTTTGCCAACGTCCACCTCTCCAATATCGCTGAGGCAGCACAGATGCAGGTGGGAAATTGACCACCGCAAATGAGGCTACACAACCGCTACTCCACAGCGGCGGCTCCACTAAAATTTCAGCAGCAAGGCAGCCAAACAGCTGGAGCGCTTCTGACCGCACGCGCCAAGGCAGCGCTGCACAGGCTCAATTTTCCACCAGATCTGGGTACCTCTCCAGCTGCGATTTCTCTCCAGCGCAACACTCGCTTCTCGTGTTTCTGCCTGCGCTGCAAATACCCACGCTCCTCGACTCTCGATCCTCGACTCTCTCGTTTCTTCGGCAAGCAACCGGCCATGCAGCTGCACCTGCTCAGCCGCTGAAGATGCAATCTCAGGACATCCGCCTGCGGCTGGTGATCCGCCGCCACGGGCTGCCCGAGATCAAGCTCCTCTGGCCGTGTTCCTGCGCCGAAGACGTCACCATCGCCAAAGTTTTAGAGCAGGTCAACGAGGTCGTCCCCCTCGAGAGCGGCGAATGGGGCCTTGAAGACTACGCCGTGGAGCTGGAGGATGGCAAAGGCGGTAGCTTCGAGTGTCTACACTTTCAGCAAGTTGCCCGGATTCTGAAGGACGAAGATCAGGTCATGTGAGTGCCGTGTGAACTATGTGTGGCCTCTCTCAGTATGGATTCTAATTTCTTTTCGCTCAGTATTCGATCTCTCCTCACCGGCGATTTGAAGCGACGACGGCTCAGCGGACGATGGCAGATCTCCGACGATGGCAGGCACCTGATAGATGGCCTCGCCTTTGGCAGATCCTGGTTACGAACGCCCCGCGACCGCCCGAGCATCGATCTGCCGCCGCGAAAACGTGTTCGTTTCAGCAACGAGGATGAAGATGAGGACGAAGAGCAAGAGCAACTCTTGTTAGATCCCCTGCCTTCGTCTCGGTACGGAATGACCAATAATGTGCGAACCATGTACGATGACGATAGCGATGATGACGACGACGACGATGACGACGACGACTTTAACGCGCACCAAGCGTATGTTGATGGCAGAAGAAGAGATTTAGGGCTCGCGGAAGAGAGTGACGTGGACGACGATGATGAAGAGGATGACGACGACGAAGATCTTGAAGAAGAACTGCGCTTCCTGAGGCAAGACGACGCCCCCCTGCGCGGTGGCCGCCTGCCTCGTGAACTTAGGAATCTCGGGCGGTGTCTTGATCCGCTTGGAAAGGTAAAGAGAGATACTGAGAGTGAAGATGAAGAAGATGGAGACGACGAGATACCAGACAGTTTTCCTAGCGACGAGTCAATAGCTGCTCATGGCTATACTGGCGTGCCTATCGATACGCTTGTTGCCGTGTTTCGGTTGACATTTTCAGAGTTGTCAGACGAAGATATCAAATTTGCCCTCACTCGGACAAATAAGGATATGAGAAAGACGTACTTATCGTTGGCAATACTTCAAGATCCTTCTCAAGACTTTGATCGGATGATGGATGATGCTTCTTTTATTCTTGCCCATGAATCTCTTCAACAAGCCAAGGAGACCACCAGCGTCATCAATGCACTCGATGCCAACAGATTGCGCATTGAGAGTCGCGAGAAAAAAGGACGATCGAAGCCGCTCATTCAAGAAGTCGAAGACTCTGAAGAAATCGAAGATTCCGAATTTCTTAGAGAATCTCAGTTGAACGGAGGCGTTTCAATCTCTCTCCCGACATCGAATCAGAACCGAGATTTGAGTAGCGACGGAACTTCCGAATCTGACTATGAGGAATCTGAATCGGATTCAAAAGAGGATACATCTTCCGAAGAAGAGACTGAATCGAGTTCTGAAGACGACTCTAGCGATGCCTCCGAGAAGAACTCCTCCGGCGAGGAAGAAGACCCAAGTCGTGCCAACACTTTACCGACAGCAACCACGGCTCCTAAGACAGCACAAGATGCCTCGTCAAAGAAAGGCTCGCCTAGCAATGGCATTACCGGCAATGCTACCTTGGGTGCTGGAAAGGGCCGTAGCCGCGATGCTCGCGCTTCTGCAAGCTCTTCCAGCGAGAGCAGTGACGAAACAAGCGATTCGGATTCGACAGAGGAGTCGGAATCAGAATCAGAATCAGAATCAGAATCAGAATCGGAGTCGGAGTCGGAGTCGGAATCAGAGTCCGAGTCTGAAGTAGAAGAAATATCGTCGAAAAAGCCAGCAACGCCAGCACCTCCAGCACGCAAAATCCAGGACATCACAGCTGCAATTGCCACTAAAGCTCAAGCAACTGATACACCGCCGACATGTGGACTGACACGAACTCAAAAGCGAAATGCTAGAAGGAAACGTAACAAGGCCTTTAAAGAAAGCGGCCTTGAGCAGTCTCGCTTAACAAATGGCGACGAAGATGGTGTCGCACAAGACGACTTTGTGGCACGAAAAGAAGCTCTCCTAGCCGCTATCCTCAGTGAATCCCCGAAAGACGGCGCAACAAACAAGGAGGCAGAGATGGACGATGCTCCTGTACCGGGTCAGGAGGGAAATGCCGATATGGCGACTGAAGCGGAAACACCAAATCCGAAAGATACGCCGAAAAAACGCTCAACTCGCGTTGATGTGGGCGCAGGCCGCCGGCTTTTATTTGGCGCTCTCGGCTTGAAAGCCCCAACAACCAAAGCCGACGAGCAAAAAATCCGTGACAGCCTCATGAAGGACGTGCGACCCTTGGTCAATCCACGCACTTTGCCAAACGGTGACGGCAAAGCTGGCGAAACCCCTGTGGCGGATGAAGAAGACCCTGAGGCTTGGAGAGAGAAAATCATCTACAAGGCTGTGGAATGCTGCCACGAGAACATGGTACTCAGCGAGCCACCATTCCCCTTTGTCCAACGCTGGGATCCCCAGCAAAAGTATCAGACTATGCGAAAGCGAAAGCGCGCGTCAGAGAACTATCAAGCCGATACTTCGTATGACGACTCTGCCTTTTACTACAGCGCCCATGAACCCGAACAAGGTTACTACGCCGAAGACGTTGAAGAACCAAGTAAGAAGAAGAAGAAGAAGAGAAAATCTGCGAACCAACAGAATGGTACTTTGGATCAGGATGAGCAAGACGTGACTCTCAACTACGACGAGCCGCCATTAAAGAGCAGCCAGTTTACGGACCTGGATGATCTGCCATCTTTGCCTAAAGATATCAAGGCGCTGCCCTTGCTAACGCCTGAGTCAGCCCAGCCTGGGATGGTCATTACTTGGAATCAGCTCCTCATGTCGAAAGCTACAAAATGGCAGCCGGAATTGTTACCGATTACGGGTCTAGTCATTCCTGGAGGCGAAGATGGTAGCATTCACGTCGTGTTGGCTAGACGAGACCGCGAGAATAACGAAAAGATGTACGATGAAATTACCGGAAAGCGAGTATACGACAAATTCGAAGCTCCCGATCTAGATGAAGCGAGCGGGGAAGACGACGAGGAAGAAGACGATGGCTTCCGGTCATTGCAGTGGACGGAGATGCTGGAGCCTCGCATTCTGCAGCAAGCTCCTGTGAACGGCAACACGGAAGCGGCGGCTACAGAGGGCCATGACCAGGTAAGCGAACTCCAACCAGAGGTGGATGCTTTGGAAAGCCAGCCCAGTACGGGTCAAGTGCGGGCAGCTGTTGAAAATGATTTGATGCACGACTCGTTTGGCACAATACAGTCCGGCCAGCCATTGCCAAGACTGGATGCCTCCATGTCCGAAGTGCAAATCAGCACTGCCAGCAATAGCTTCGAATTTGTCGGACATTTGAACAGCAATAATGTCGCAAAAATACCAGGCGCTCAATTAGACCACGCGTTGACTGCCGCAGCCAACCCCTCAAATGCACACTCTGCAAAGTCGAATTATTTGGTAGAGCGAGAAGACGAAGCAGCTGCTGACCAAGAGGCAGAACTAGCACACAGCCTAGCGAATGCCGTGGCAGAGGGCGTCTCGAACTCTCACGAGCCCATACCGAAGATGACGGAGTCGTCTGAAGATCAAGGGGGGGAGGAAGAAGGAGGGCAAGCAGGAGGAGAGGAAGAAGGAGAGCAAGCAGCAGAAGAGGAAGGACAGCAGGGAGAAGGACAAACATCTGGGCAAAGCGGTAGTGCAATCCACTCCGACACCGTCATTGCCGCATCGCAGTTTAGTATCCCTAGTGGGCGGCAACCGCGGACGGCGTTTTCCATGGAAAACGGTCCGCCTCATGGCACATTGATCCCCGAAACATTGCTACATCTACCCGAGAGCACAGCACAACCAAACGACTCGAAATCGCCGGCGTCCAGTTCTAGCAGAAGCAGCCCGTTCCCGTCGCTTGAGGAGATATTCATGTCTGCTCAGCCCACTCAAAATTCGGACAGGAAGTTGAATACCCCTTCTTTCTCGGCGAGCCAGGTGGTTCCTGCTCAGGATATGGAATACGAAGAAGCTATGCGCAAGCTTGATGAGGGACACGAGTCGGATCACTCTCCCGAGCAGAAGCAAGAAGAAGAAGAGAAAGTGGACAGCAAGGTGTTTCCCAACGCAACGCAGCCATCGCTCCGCACGAGGGTTGCAAGTGAGGAGCTACCAGCACCATCGACTTCTCTTTCTCAGCCGGAAAAGACGAAGGACAAGGCGCCGTTTGCTATACCGGCTGGAAGTCAGGTCATTGTTTTGAGCCCCAACCCAACCTCAAGCGCTGGCGTGCCAAATGAGAATAAGGAGCCGGAAGTTGGGAGGCCGAGTCCGACCAAGGCCAAAAGAAAGCTGCCCACTGGTCCTGGGTGGGTTAGGAAAGGCACCCGGGACGAGAGAGATGTGCTGAGTAGCCCCAGAAGGACGGTGGGAGGTTCATTAAGGGCCAGTCGTCGAGGACGATCAGAGGAAGAGGCGCCGCTTGTTAGCGCTGTGAATAAATACAAAGGGCGAAAGGGGAGGTAGAACAGGACTGACAGGGGAAATGGCTGTCGAGTGGACGACGATATCTGAGAAAGAAGAGCCTTGTGGTATATTACTGTTTAATTGGAGAGGGTATATAGGACTGGCAGCCGGTGGCAGGAATCAGCAAGATGGTATGGTTGCAGTAAATTTGCGCGGCATTTCTTGAGCGAGCATTAGACGTGTTATTTTTTCTCTTCATAATCTGAACTAAATGCATGACAATTCACGATTATAAAGTGTTTTTTTCTATTAGTTGTTACCACCGGGTTTCATTCTGTGACAAATACGATATTGCGCTGTGTGCAAATGCTGCTACCCTGTCGTGATTCACGCTTTTCTCCCTTGCAGTCTTTATTTTGGAAGAAAAAAAAACAAATGAAAAATGAAAGAGAAAAAAACAAAGCAGCTGGGTATAGTTTACAATGTTGAGTGCCACGTCCTCAATGGCGCATTTGTTGAACTGCCATGTTCAACAGAAGTCGAAGTTAAAAAAGCTGGCGATGGGGGCAAAGTGGGAATGAAATGCACAATTGAGTTTTGGTAATGCTGGCGGGACGCAAGGGCTGATGTGCAGCGGCTACTCCGTACGAGCAAGCAATTAAGCGGCATGCAGTGAAGGATCATCGGCCAACCATTTCTTAGGCGGGAGAGGGGCAGCTGAGGATGCTGGAACGATTGGATGGCGAGGGCGGTGCAACAAATACAGCGTGTATCGCCTTGGTTTCAGAGGGCACGGAGCCTAAAGCAGCTGAACTATTCGGCGTTGAGGCTTGTGATGGGAGAAGGGATTGACTTGGTTGCATGGTTTTGCTTTTTTTCCTTTGGGACCTACCGAATTGACGATGCCGATGGGCCTATGCTTGGTGTTTAGCGGGAAAAGGAAGGTAACAAAAGGCAGGGAGCCAGGGATTCATTGTTTGTCTCGTATCTGTTTTTTCTTATTCATCTACTTTTATTTTCATTGTGCACGCACTTTTTGCTGCAGCCGCATGCGACATTGCGATGTTCAGGGATTCCCCGGTTTTCTCGTCTCCTGCTTCACTTACACGCATTCAAGCACTGCTCGCCATTCAATTACATCAGACCGCGCTTTGGAGCGAGGATCCAGGAGACACAGCCAGATGTCTCTTTTCTTTGCTTCTTCTCTCCCTATTGAATAGCCATGGCATCCTTGTCGATCTGTGCGAGACAAGCGTCTCAAATCTTTGTCCTCTGACGTCGACGAATCGACAGAGTTTGGCAGCGGTGGGGCCCGCGCAAGCAATAGCTGGGAGCAGTCAAGCAGTTGATGCTTTGGCCGGCATCAGCTTAGCCGTCATGCGCCACCGGGAGCCGGAACGAGAGCTCATGTGGTCTCGATTGTTGTGCCGCCGGATTCTGAGACGACAATTCTTCTCCTTCTTCTTCTTCTTTTTCTTTTTCTTGTCACGACAGCTTTTGCACATCTCAATATACTTGCGACATCTTCGGCGACATCTTCAGCGTCTTCTACTGCTCCGACGCAGACCCTCCAGCTCTATACTGCAGCAGCTCATCGCACCAGCTTGGGCACGCGACCCCACCGTCTGCCGCAGCCGCCGCATTCAATCATCGACTCGTGAAGCTCCCCCAGCTCGACGACTCAACTTGACAGCAGTACATACTCTTCAGCCTTCAGCTCAGCTTCATCTCTCTCGACATCCCCGTTACAGCCTTCACAATGGCCGACCTCGGCTTCCGGAACGGCGACTACACCTGCACCACCATCGGCGGCGAGACGTTCTGCAGAGTGCACGTGCCGGTGCTCAAGGCCGATGCGCCGATGAGGGCGACGGACATGCGCGTCGTGCTGGCGGTGGTCAGTGGCCTGGCTGGGATTCTGGCCTGGGGGCTTGTTTGAACGACAAACATGGACTGGGCGAGACGTTGACGGTGGCGAGACTGTCACGGCATATGCCGTCTCGTGCTCACGGCTTGCTGCATCTAACTACGGGCTAGATACCGACAGCGGGAAGCAGCCGGCTACGGAGAATGCATGATTTTCATGTTATGATTTCACACCCAGCCATGACTGGCTGGATGAGTTTTGTTTTGTATCCGGGATCCAGGGCTGCGTTGGAATTCTTGGTTCCTTGGTTTTGGAGCTTTTAGGCTGGACATGGTCTCACAGCGGGACGGCTGATTTACATCAAATCACTTTACATGTATGGGCTTGGCGTTGGGGAATTTATACCTAAGGAGCTGGCATTGGCGCATCAGGCTTGCCATTTGGAAATTGCTTCAGTTAGATGACCATTTCTATTATATCACTACACACAAAATATACGACGTTATGACACTTCGTCCGACATGCTCACCTCAAAGCCGTCATTCATCTCCCGCATGCAGTGAACCACAGCGGCTCCACAGCGGGGGTTCGTCGTTTACAGGCAGTTGGCGGCGGGGCGGCGGGGTCTTTGCGCCTGGAGCCAGCGACTCGAGCTTCTGATGCGGCTCGGGGCCAATCAGAGCTCCAGCCACCATCACGACGAACACGAACTCTCCCATTCGCTCTGCCCACTTGGCATCGCCAGCCTCACGTTTCCATCTTATCAGTCTCTTTCCTCCTCGACTTTTCGTTTCCTTCTACCCCCCATTGAGATACCCCCAAACCCCTCCGAATTCACCATGGCGCAGGCTCCTCTGTTCCGTCTCCAGTGCGGCGTCAACTCGTACGAATGGGGCAAAAAGGGCAGCGAGTCGGCCGCTGCTCGCTACGCCGCCGCCACGCCCTCGGACGACCTGACGATCCAAGCTGACAAGCCCTACGCCGAGGTACGATCTGGCCGTCGGTCGACATGAATTCTGCTCCAGTGGCTGACCCTTTTATCGCTACAGCTGTGGATGGGCACCCACCCCTCCAACCCCTCCAAAGACCTCAACACCGGCCGCACGCTCCTCGACCTCTGCGCCGAGCACCAGAGCCTCCTCTCCGAGCCCGTCGCTGCCAAATACGGCGCCAAGCTGCCCTTCCTCTTCAAGGTCCTGTCCGTCAACAAGGCGCTCTCCATCCAGGCCCATCCCAACAAGAAGCTCGCCGAGCAGCTGCACGCCCGAGACCCCAAAAACTACCCCGATGACAACCACAAGCCCGAGATGGCCATTGCCATCACTCCCTTCGAGGGTCTGTGTGGATTCAGGCCGCTGGGCGAAGTCGCACATTTTCTGGAGACGGTGAGGCCTCTACGGACTCTGGTTGGCGAGGATGAGGCGGCGCAGTTTGTGCAGGCCGCCAAGGACGAGGGCGGCGATGAGGCGTCCAAGAAGAAGGCTCTGCAAAAGGCATTCGGCGGTCTAATGTCTTCTTCTTCCGACGACGTTGACAAGGAAATTGCCAATCTTGTGGCGCTCGCCAGTTCCGAGGGAGCTGATTTCGCTGCTGGCGGCGTGCCCTCCACCAAGGGCGACGTCCTTGTCGAACTGGTCACCCGACTGCACGGCCAATACGGCGCCGATATTGGCATCTTCGTGCTCTTCTTCCTCAACTTTGTCACGCTGCAGCCCGGCGAGGCCCTGTTCCTTGTCGCCGACGACATCCACGCCTACGTCTCCGGCGACATCATTGAATGCATGGCGGCCTCTGACAACGTCGTCCGCGCCGGCCTGACGCCCAAGTTCAAGGACGTGTCCACTCTGGTCGACATGCTCACGTATAACTATGCGCCCATTGACGAGCAGAAGATGAGCCCCACCGAATACCCCTACGCAACTCTTAACCGGACTGCCTACAGCTCGGGGTCAGAGGTCATGCTGTACGATCCCCCGATTGAAGAGTTCAGCGTCGTGCGTACTCTGCTCCACGGAGAGGGAGCAAAGGCTACATTTGACCCGCTTGAAGGCCCCAGCATCGTCATCTGCACCAACGGAAAAGGCACCATTGCTGTCGGGGACGCAAAGCACGAGATTGAGGAAGGACACGTCTATTTTGTCGGATCCACTGCAGAGCTGATCCTGGAGTCTGCAGTTGGCAAAGAGGAGGATTTTACGACATTCAAGGCGTTTTGCGAGATTGCATCAGAAAAGGAGAAGCTATGAGGGTGTAAAGCTCAGCATTCACGATGCGTGAAACGAATTGCATGAGTGCGATTTGCAATTTACGTCGAGCGACAGAGACTAGCTACACAGTAATGACATATAGAGACATTCTTTTCTTCCTCCGTCTTTCTAGCGCCGATGCCAGCCGTGCTCCCGCTTCTACAACCGTCAGTCTCGTAGAGTCACTCCCAACGCCACTTACACACAGCTATTCATAAAGATCTGCGTCTTATCATGAAATTGAACAATCAAAATCACGGCATCAGCATTTACAATCCACCCATCATCGGCAATGGCCTGACTCACCACCTTGAAGTCTCCTGTTCTCGCGGTTTCACGTGATTGCTGCCGGATGAGTCATCCAAAACTGCCCCTCCAAAAATTCATTCAAGAAACACCCATTACCCCACGTTCGAGACACCAGCCAGACCTGGTCGAATTTTGTGTCATCCACAGTTCACAATGGCTGAAGAAACGAACCCCCCAGCTCCAGCTCCTACGGCCGACAAGCCCGTCGACGCGGCCGCCGACGCCGGTCCCTCCAAAAAGGCGGCCAAGAAGGCCGAGGCCAAGGCGAAGAAGGAAGCTCTCAAGGCCCAGCGCGCCGCCGAGCGAGTTGCCGTGGCCTCGACCAGCAACGAGCCCGAAGAAGACCCCTCCAAGGACTACTACGGCGCTGCGACCCCGGCGCTGCTCGCCAGCTTCTCATCCGACGCCGAGGACGTCAGCCTCAAGGCCATCAACGAGGCGCACGTGGGCAAAAAGGTCGTCATCCGCGCATGGCTCCAGAACACGCGCATGCAGGGCGCCAAGATGGCCTTTGTCGAGCTGCGTGAGGAGGGCAATTGGGCCATCCAGGGCATCGTGGCCGCCAGCGACGCGCCTCCCGTCATCAGCAAGCGCATGGTCAAGTGGGTGGGCGCCGTGAACCCGGAGAGCTTCGTCACGGTCGAGGCGACGGTCGAGAAGCCCTTTGCGCCCGTCAAGAGCTGCCGCGTCGCCGATTTCGAGCTGCACATTTCCAAGCTGTTCATCGTTGCGGCGGCGCCTGCGACGCTGGGCATGACGTTGGCGGCGGCGAACCGTGCCGTTACCAACTTTAGCGATGAGGAGGTCAAGCCGGAGGAGGCTGCTCAGGAGAAGGAGGCTGAGGGAGGTCCTCCGGCGGCGTCTATGCTGACTCACTTGGACAACATTGTCATGCACAAGCGCTCTCCCGTCCAGCAGGCCATTGCCGTATGTCATTCATGCCGATTGCTTCACTCCAGCCTCGCTTGCTAACATGGCCACACAGGACATTCGTGTCGAGGCCAAGCACCTGTTCCGCTCATATCTGCGCGACCACGGATTCAAGGAGTTTGAGCCGCCGTGCCTCATCGGAGCCGCCTCAGAGGGCGGTGCCAACGTCTTTGCCATGCCGTACTTTAACCAAAAGGCCTACCTGGCGCAGTCGCCGCAGTTTTATAAGCAGTTTGAGATTGCCGGTGGTAGAAAGCGCGTCTTTAGCATTGGGCCTGTGTTTAGAGCTGAGAACTCCAACACGCCGAGACATATGACTGAGGTATGTTGCTTCTTTGTGCATTGGATCTCAGTCTGGAAGCTGACTTGTTCTTTTGTTAGTTTACTGGTCTCGATATGGAGATGGAAATCCGAAAAGACTACCACGAGGTCCTTCACATGTTGGAAGGCGTGCTTTTGCACATCTTCCGCGGCATCAAGGGTAAGCTTTTGTCTATTTTTCTCATTGAGATCCCGATCCCGCTAATGAAAACACGCAGAGCACTGCGCTGCCGAGGTCGAACTCATCCGCTCCGTTTACCCCTCCCCTGAGCTTCTCCTCCCTGAGCCCGGAAAGGAGGTGCGCTTGACTTTCGCAGAGGCCCAGAAGCTGCTCCGAGAGGAAGGCCCTGAAGAGTTCCGCAACGTTCGCGACGACGAGGACATGTCAACACCGCAAGAGAAGGCGTTGGGCGCACTGGTTCGTGAAAAGTACAAGGTCGACTTCTTCGCAGTCGACAAGTTCCCCGAGGCCGCGAGACCCTTCTATGCCAGGGTTGACCCGGAGAGCAAGCCCGAGGAACAGGTGACAAACGCATTCGACATGTTCCTGCGTGGACAAGAGATCCTGTCTGGTGGCGAGCGTATTGCCGACCCGGTTGAGCTCGAGGCCCGCATCCGCTCCAAGGGCGTCGACCCTGCCAGCTCTGGTATCAAGGAGTACATCAATGTCTTCCGCGAGGCCGGTGTACCGCCTCACGGTGGAGGTGGCATTGGCCTTGACCGTGTTGTTGCATGGTATCTTGCCCTGCCTAGCGTGCACCTGGCCGCGTATTACCCCCGAACACCCAAGAGACTGTTGCCATAGATGTGTTTAGAATAAAGAAAAGTTATGAATACAGTTGTGTTGGCTTTATACCAAAGTAGATGACTGGAGAAATGGAAATCCATTGTTGAAGATTAAAGCCCAACGTTGTACTATATCTGTAATTCCTTACTTTGTCACCATTCAGTTACATCTACCATCGTCTGTCTAGTCAAGTCATGCTTATTACTCGCTTGGATATAGGTTAGTCGCCTTCCGCTCGACGGGGCCGAAAAGTGGTGATGCATTTGATACACGAACCCAGCTTAGGACATCTGCACAGCTTCGCACGTTTTGCTAGCCGGCTTCTCTTTGCGCAACTTGAGAAGCCGAAAAGGCATTCCATGTTATGCGGCCGTAAGTTCGGAGAAGATAGCTTTCCTACGGATCATGAGATCTCTACAGCGACAGGCAATCTAGATATACTTGCTGGCGAATGATGTTCAATGAGAGGCTTACCTGAAACAGTGTCCAACAAGAGCATGTTATTGCAAAATAGGCTTCTCTTTGCGCTTACTTCCAAGTCGAGATCAACGATCTCCGCCAGAGAGACTACGTGTTGAAATACGAGGCAGAAGACGTCCCCGTTTGTTTCATCATCGACTATCGGCTATGTAGCATCATTGTCACAGACCCGAGCTCTCACAAGATGCTCAAGCCAGCAGTGCCTCTCTCTTTTCGTTGGTCAGGTTGCTACCCTGATGTTTGGATAGGCGTCGTATGTTGAAGACTATCTTGCGAGGATGTTTCTGGATTTCTGCCAGGCACGATGTCGAGTGCTACTGGGAGTTTCTCGCTCGGAGGATTCCTATGTTGGTATTAGAGTAGGAGGGTATGCTATTAGGTTGCCAGCGATGAGCCGACGGTTGATAAAGCCGAGAATATAGCTGACATCTGGTTTCGGGGCGCATTGTTTTTTGCGTCGTGCATTTCCCAATTGTCCCCACTAACCATATACTTTTTCGGTCAAAAACACGCAATACCTGGGTACCCTGATGGCCAAGACGCATGAACATCTCTTCTAGTCTTTTTTATAGATACAAATGGTAATTTGGGCGCTACAAGGATGTCATGCTAATAGCAACGATTTTTCTCGTTGTAATTGGCTTTAGACAGGATTTCATGCCGCTTTGGACGTGTGATGGCGGAGTCTAGCTGCTTCGCATCGCCTACTGACAGTGAGCAGGAGCATGTTTTGTTTACGAGGACGGCTTACTTCGTCATGCAAATAGGATACATCATATTAAACACGTCAATTACCAGGCAGTTTTGTTGTAAGAGTGAAATGACGAGCATGCTGATTGCCTGACCGTAATTCCCCAAGGCGAGCTTGTCGGCATCTTCATTGGCATGACTTTGCTTAATCAAGCGGCTGTCATGCTCGAGTTTGCGTCAAGACCCCAAAGCGAGGATGCATATCGAATGGAGCATTCGTGAAGAGCCGCTTAGGGATATCGTGCCGATTGATCTTGCTCAACAGACAGTGAGCCGCTAAAGAACATTGCAAAGACGACAGATATTGCAAGGGTATGGGCTGGGGTTTGAACATGTGCCAGCAGTAAAATAGTGAGGATACCCATAAGTAGTTTTGGAAGAAGGCATACCTAAAGTATCCGACGTCGAGAAAACCGCGCGTTGGCACCATGTGATGTTGGATATTATAGTATACTTCTTCGGATATATAACACATTTATCAGCCTATACAGTAAGCATATAGAAGCAATTTAAGAAATTTGGATTCGCTGGGTTAGCAATATCGTCAGCAACTCCAGTGGACCCAGCAAGTTCTCCAGCAACAGGCTGACAGATCTCCGGTAGCCGTCCCGCCGAGCCTTGACTTGTATGGCTTGTGAGGGCAGGATTCATCTTTGCGTCTTAAAATAGAAGCCGAAAACGACAAAGGGCGAATTTGAAAAGAAAAGCTGACGCGAAAAGAAGATGACAGTGGGCTTTGCTTATAACGACTTCTCTTTTGGCCTGGTGATGATTCCATAACTCATCACATGGCTTAATGTGGTCTGCGAACAATCCGCCCGCATCAGAATTCTTTGTTCTCTGCAGATTCGGCACTCGGGCCATCGCAGGCCCAGTCTTCACTGTTGACGGCTTGTTCCGCGTATTTACGCCCGTCTTCGCCTACCACGTTTTCTACATGATTCGCCACAACACCATGGTGCGATTTGGCGATTTGGCAGGACCCTGCGGGAAAAAAAGAAAACAAGGGTCAAATTACATCATAATCCTCCTCTTACTGGCACTAGCCTGTTTCTGCGACGTGTGGACCGCGGCAGATGCCCATGCAGCGGCAGTGGGAGATTCAACGATTTGGATGTGATGAGGCATAATACGCAGGCCACAACCAATCGCGCTGCCCGGAGACTGCAGCGTGTAACGGCTTCCTTCGATGATGCCGGCTCTTCGGAGATGCAGGCCGGCGTATTCCGGCAGATCACAGCTAGCAGTAAAACGGTCTTGTAACTTGTAGAACGTAGTTGAGCAGGCTAGCAAATTTTTCTTTCCTCACCGCAAATGCTGCTCCCTGACGCTAAACGGCTTGGCTACAGCTGGTTTAAGGGCTCTGTCTAACGGTGAAGTGAAGCAGTCGGTTGATTGTTAACACAGTTTGTTAATTCCACTGCTGGCTACTGGAGCCAGCCACGCGCTATTAATGTCACTGTGCCAATCGAAGTGGCTGGTTCACATCTTCAAAGCAACTCAGCTCGGTCCACTTTCGGCATCGAGCTCTAGGAGTTTTTACACGCCTGACCGAGTCATCCGGCTATGATGCAAGTGGAAGCAGTCCAGCCGGCCGCTAGATGGGGAGCGTATTCGACCAAGAGATGAATACTGCTATGTATATAAGTTAGATAATCTTTATCAACGGTCACCAACGCCCTCATCTGATCTCGAGTCAAAGCCTTCTTCTCTTCACCGTATTCGTGCTCGCTAATTGGGCTAGTACCTATAATACGCACCAGGCTCTTCCGCTCCCTGGCTCGGTTAGCAGCTCATATCTCGACGCCCCTTTGCTAGGCCAAGAGCCAACTGTGGGTTCTCGAGATTAATAAAGGCCATGATTCCGGATCGAAATTGAGCTCGTCTGTGTGTTTTCGAACCTATATGCTTAATCTATTCGCCAATCTTAAACACAATGATGCTTCTTTGACACGCCTGATGAATCCGAGAAGAAACCACGCCGTATAGCAACACGCCACTCTTGGACCCTTTAAGCATCTTACAGGCGGGACGATCACCATGGCGGCACCTGAAGATCTGGAAGCAGAGGGTGCAGCGCCAGCACAGGAGCCGAGCCTGGAAACGGCAACCACCGACACTACAAGTACTTTACACGAGAATGAGCAGAACCAGGCTGTCCAGGGAGAAGCAGGACAAGAGCCCAGCAAGTTTCTCGAGCCCACCACACGGTTTTCAGGTCGACAGATTTTCTACATCTTTGGCTTGGACGGCATTGGCGCCTTGGCTCTGTCAGGGGGTGTCAATTTCGCCATCGCGTACGGTAAGCGCTCGCTGAAGAAATATTCCTATTCCGCACATGGATTAAGTGCTAATGAACGTCTCAGCCATGTACACCACGCAAAACACCGTCAAGCGGCCTGTCCGCCTGTGGCAGCTCCCCAATACGCTGGCCGGCGATGCCGCTGTCACGATCTTCGTGCAGTGCGTCATCACCTGGTTCGTCGAGCTGATTCTCCTGCGATATGATCTTCGCCATCGCTCAGTGCAGCCCATCGGCTTCATCTCCCAGCCGACTAACCGCTGGCTGCGGATGTTCTTTTTCCTCCCCCGCGATCCATCTGCCGGAGTTGGGAATCCGCATCGCAAGTGGACGTTTCTCGAGTTTATCCAGCAGGCCTTGCGGGGCCTCAGCTTCGGTGTCGTGAGCTTCCTGATACTGTGGCCCATTTTCATGGGTGCGCTGACAGGATTCGGGCGAAAAGAGGGCGCCGACTATGTTTACCACGACAAATGGCTGCCTCAGGTTTTCAAATTAATATTGGGTGGCGTTTTGGGCCTGCTAACGACGCCGCTCATGGCCATGTTTTGGTTGATCAAAGCGGGTTGGGAATACAAAAAGGAGGAAACTCCAGTGGCTGCAGAAGTATGAGGCTGCATCCGCGCAATGAGGATATGAAATGCATAGACACCATATATTTACGAATCTTAATACTAATACATAATTCTTGACAATGAGATGTGCCATCTATATACGGCGTCTGCAGGCTAAAGAACTGTGATATGTTATCCGATGGTTCATAGTCAACGACTGACGAATACCAGCATCTGTGTCGCTTGGTCAAACGAACTTTTCAAATGATAGACGGCATGGCGCCTAGGAAGAGGATCAAAGTGCGAGGATGGCAAGTTTGCCTTGTTCCCTTGCTTGGCAATCTATAGCCGCCCAATCCTCCGAAATCGACTCATTTGAGTGTCGAATATTTCAAGAAGGCATGTGAGAAAATCATCATCGGCATGTTATCAATTGCGATCTGCAGGCAGATGGGATCTCCAATGGACTTGCCACGGTATATAATACAAGTAATCCCTGGCGCCCACGCTGCTACATCGGCTTATCGAGCTGAAAGTCGAGAGTTGCTTCTGTAGTATGCCTGATGACGTTTGACCAAGCCCTAAACTTTCTGACATCTTGTCCGGGGCCGCCTAGAACAGCATATAGATCTGTTTGTTTGCCGTCAAAATATGGCTTTAATTCCCATTTCTTAGGGTTCCTATTGCTTCAATGTCCACAATTGGATGCATCTGGATGCATCAAGGGCCCGCACAACCATCAGTTCATCCCTTCACCAATGCATTCTGAGTGTCGCGGATCTTAACGCGTTTCACGGCGATGAAAAAACTGGGATTGACCTTTGCAAAGTTTGGCGAGAGCGGCACCGCGGTAGATGCCCACGAAAGCTGGGTGCCCGATATTGGCGGACTTGATCGTGAAGTAAGCTTAGTCGATCTCAGCGTCTTCAACGACCACTTTGGTGCGCAGCCGGTTTCGAAACCACATCACCTCGGAAGCGAGATTCTGAATCCATAGCCAGGCGATGTAGTTGTTATCAACCAGCGCTCTAAAGAATTTGGAGTACCAGCAAAGGTGGCAGCACAATCAATGACTCGCAAAAACCAAATGACACCTATACTATGTTACCAAGTC
Source organism: Trichoderma sp. CBMAI-0020 (assembly GCA_030708095.1). Classification (NCBI taxonomy): domain Eukaryota; kingdom Fungi; phylum Ascomycota; class Sordariomycetes; order Hypocreales; family Hypocreaceae; genus Trichoderma; species Trichoderma sp. CBMAI-0020. Next base: position 5,430,063 of record JAJNCI010000001.1, read on the forward strand.
ATCACCCTAAGCGTCATAGAGCTCACCAAGGCACTAACTACAGTAGCCATACGATTTCTGAACCGATAGGTGGCTCTGCCGAAGCGTAGAGGTTCACAGCGTTTTTAACCCTCCCCAAGGCAATAAGGTATTGAAACACTTCTTTGACAAAGCTTTGCGCCGCTTTCGTATATCACAGATTTACTATTAATCTAAGAGTTTTAATCAGGAATGATTAATTATTAAAAATATAATACACCTACCTATATTATAGTGGCTGGAGTAGCCCGCTAGGGTGCCATGGTTGGCTCTGCGTTATTTGAAGCTTGCTAAAGGCGACTTTGGAAATAATGCCTTCTTGGAAGACTCTGGGGAGCTTATCTGGAAACATTTCGCAAAGTGTAAAGTTCTCACCTAGGATTAACACTCGATTAGCGTACCGCAGCGGCAACTTTAGTACTACAACTTATACTATAGATGGAAACAAAATTAATCCTGCGGTTTGGCGTGGTTGAATGGCGATTCTGGACATATTGTTTTAGCTGATTTATGGTCATGAATATATAGTGTGGTTACCTGTACTGATGCATGATAAACTCCTATGAACTTGGACAATCTAGCGTTGCAAAACGCAAGCTGAGGACCAAGGCAGCTACATTGTTACCAGCACATCCAGCTTTAACATATCGTTTCAATTATCCAACACCAGACGTTTGGTCATGGCTCGGAGCAATTTGGATCTTTGCCGCGGCCTATGAGCACGCCACTCGTATCGGAAAAGCTAGCCTCGCAGTTTGCAGATGTCTGGCTTGGACATATTCTATAATCACCAGTGAACCCGGGTGCATGGAAATGGGCCACCCGCTTATTTCCAGCCCACCAACTCAAAATTCAATGGATAAGTTTCTCGAATCGTATCAGAACAAATGCTCAATCTTTGTCTTCATCTGTATGCAAGAAAAGTCGGAGAATAAGCACATCACAGCAGGCAAACCGATCGGGTCTCTCAATATGTCCCCTCCATCGCTCCAAGCCAGAGAAGATCACCGTGCTACGAGCTATTCCATTTGGCTTTTAGAAGAATATCGCGGTAAAGGCTATGGAGAAGAAGCTACAAATGGGCTTAGACTGAGCGTTTAATTATGCTGGCGTGCATTGTATTGAACCCTGGTCCTTTGGCTTCAATGAGACAGCAATGCGCCTATGGGGAAAGATTGGGTTCGAAAGGCAGAAAGCGAGAAAATGAGTGGTTTCAACGTAGGTGGTTTGATACTGTGCTATATTCCATTCTTGAGCACCAGTGGGAGAGAAGATGAAATGTTATGAAAATCGTAGTATAGCATGAAATGTGCCCTAATAAATTCCTAATGATATTACCTTCTTTCCAGCTATAGCTTTGCATCGTTTTTCTCCACATGATATAGGGCATTCAACAGCTTGATGATATTATGGTGCTGGCTTCAAGACGTTCATTTCATCAATACTGTCTACTTGTATCCTCTGTGAGCTGCAAATAACTGAGAAGACTTGATCCATAACATATTTAAATATAAATGTAGACTAATGTAAGGCCCTCAGGCTAGCCCAAGGGCCCTAAAATAATCCAAGTATTTACAGAGACAAGACCTGCTTGTCTGCCTCTAATCGATCACTCAGTGATTGCCTATCAACGTCTTGTATATTTACACACTGTTCAATGGCCAACACAGCAGCCGTCGCCGCGCTCTGTCCCATTATCATATACGTTGGCTCCAGTCGGATGGCCGCAAACGCCACATGAGTGCCGCTCATTGTGACTGGATTCAGAAAGTTGGTAATGGAGTCTGGGGACGGAATAATGCTGCCAAATGCAATGGGAAACGGATTCGGCACTGGGGTATGGACCAGCCCTTCATTCTGAATTGTAGACCCAATGACTATTCGTTCCGCCTCGTGTACGTCCATAGTATACGATCCGAGACCAATGATGCTGTCTATGCCGAAGCCCTTGGGGCTCTGTACGTCACTTTGCGTCATGGTATAGTTTCCCTGCATGCGGCGTGCTTCTCGTATGTAAACCTCATACGGCCAATTTCCGTTGCTCTTCCACTCGTCTTTGGCATAGCCCCATGCGCTTGTCGCATTCCGAATCGTTGCAGGTACTCTAGGGTGGTTGGCAAGCGTCCAGAAGAATCCCTGCGTGTATGTTTTATAGTTATTGGCGATTGCTTGCCGTTGTGCCAAACTCTCTTCAATATAGTTTGTCTTCTTGACAGTGTCATAATTTCCACCCAAGAAATCGGTGCTGACTTTTCCGTTTGAGTTGCTGTCTGTCTTTGCATTTGGCATAAACTGCGATGTGAAAAATGGCACCGTTGCATCGCCCGCTTCGATGTAACGGAATAAGATCTCATACGAGTCTTCGTCGTATCCTTCTGGCTGAGAAAAAGGCACCAGGTTGTCAGATTGCTGCGTTAAGCTAATCCGATAATTGAATGCTTGAAGTCGTAAATTATCGGCAGTACCATTTAGTTGCTGAGCCTCTGTGGCTGTAAGAACACGATCGATCCCTTGGATGAGACCGCTGGTGGAATCTCCCTCCGTAACGTACGGAGACATTCCCTGGTAGCTGTTGTCTGGTGCAATTTGCACTCCAGCCAACGACTCTCCAAAGTCTGCCTCGCTTTCACGGCCTATTGTGTATGGAACCCCGGCCGCAGCCATAAAGTCGCCTTCATAGCTAGCATCTATGAACATCAAGGCATCATACACGTGGCCTGACAAGGTTGTGATAGACTCGATCCGGTTGCCTTTCAGTGTCACACTGTCAGCCGACGCGTCAAGTGTCTCATTCCGAAAGATTGTAATGTTCAACTCCTCAACCCAGTCTTCCAATATCTGCTCAGCGACATGGGCCTCGAAAGTCCACTGTACTTGGTTGCTTTGGTCTATTGCGGGCCCTGGCTGAGCAGCTATATTCTGCGCAATGTATTGTGCTCTGGTCCCATGAGTCCATGCAGAACTCGACTCGTAGTAATTGTAAACCCGAACAAAAAACTCTCTCGCGATACCACCGATGGCATTCCCATTCTTGGAATCTGTCCACCCAAGACCAGACACTAGCATGCCGCCAATATGGTTGGTCGGAGATACTATTGCGACGGTCTTATTCATACGCGTTGTCTGGATGGCGGCCACAAGCGCAGCTGATGTTGACCCGTATATTACAACATCGTATGTTGCCGACACAGACCCAGAACAAGTTGCACCTTCTTTGCTTCGGCTATTCAGAGGAGCAGAGGCGCTAAGTTGATATAACATGGTAAGAATTAATATTAAAAAAGGGTTAAGATATAAGTAAGAGAAGCATGGTGGCATTTCATACAGTCGCTTTCGTGCCATATTAAGATATTGGCTATTGCAATACGCAATAAACTGGTAAGGATAGGAAACTGCAGGTTGACTGCTCTCAAAATTCCACCGAGGGTACACTTATCACATATTTATAAAATTTATAAACATAGAGTTGCCCCCCCGCATGAAACTTGTTTTCTTGCTTTTTCCTTTTCTCCTTGGACTTTTTTTTTTTTTTAACTTCGAATCCAGCATTAGTCTTCAACATTAAATTAAGGATAATACGGCAACGAATTTTGCTTCTTACAGTATCGTATACTTGGCATCTTCCTCCCGTTTGTCAAATGACCTGTTAAACCCCGCAGAACGTGCGAAATATTCCTGTGAGCAACAATGTCGACGCATCTCCATCGCAAACTCGGGTATATCTATCCCACGCCGATGTCCATGACGATGTATATGTATAGGCTGCAATGCCGTAATGTGACCAGATGAATACTACCACACAGGCGAGCAACCCCTCTCGGTATGCAACGCTAGCGTTGGATCAGCCATCAGCAGGTACGGGCTCGTGGATAGCGTTACAGCCAAGATCGGTCGATGATGAGGTCCATTAACTCTGGGGAACGTATGATGCTGTCGATGTTTCTATGTTGAGGTATACCTCCCATGCTGCTATTTGAACATTCTTTCTTGGCGCCAGTAACAACAGCGTAATAGCTCAGAGTCGGCTGGCTACTCGCTGTTGGTTCTATGTGCAACTTTAGTTGTCGTGCGTTGTTTGTATCTGCCATGGTCAACCTGATGAGGCCATTGTAAGATGCTGGCAGCTAAGAATTCAATATTGGCCTCGATGAGTGCTTTTGAAAAGCGAATAACATGGTGGCGTGAATAAAAAGCTTCAAGTTGCCATTCAAGTAGTCTACCTGCAATGTCGTATTAGATTTGCGGGGTAGAAGGTCTCCAAGATATTCCCCGCCTTGGAATATTGTCTTCTGTTCAGACGCTGAATGACGCATCAAGCAGGGATGTCCGCATCCACGTTCACGGGCGCAGTAATTTCAAAGGCTTAACAACTCATCAGACTTGGTAGTTTACATGGTATTGCAATCTGATATGCCCTCTTTAATACCAAAATTGGAAAGATTTCTTATTGAAAGTTTTAACTTACTTTGTTCAACGCCCGCTAGGAGCAGCTACCGTGTGTCTTGGGTCGGACATGGCTTGGACATCTGCAAGGGGTCTGTAGAAACAGTTCTAGTTGCCCTCCAGCGGGCGCCACAGAATTCAAGTGCATGCAGGCACAAAGACGAGGTCGCATGACCAGAATGTGCGTTGAGTAATGCTAGAAGTAATTATCAACTGCTGTTGCGAGCTATGAATATAAGGATCTTTAGTATCTATTACTATTATTTGTTCGAATTCTGTTTGATACAAAACACCATCCGGTTTCTGTTCTCTTCACCTGATCCAACTTCTTCAGTGGGGAAGCTTAAAATGACCTAAAAGAGCACAGCGATAGTTGCATCAGCTTTTGATAACTAATCAGATTGCGATCACATATATTCCCCAGTATCACATCACGCTGAATCTTAGTATAGTCGGTATCTATATGTGAGTATAAGTACGTACTTAGCTAGTTTGCCGAAGACTACAGAGTGAGTTGTATGCAATATCACCATGAACATCCGCTCTAAGCAATCTTAAATATCGCGTGACTAACACATGAATTCAAGCAACCTCTCAAGCTACATGAGTGTATGTGGTATAATGGCGTTGGCTCAGTTTTACTATTAATAATTGAAGCGAACGATCTAGACTAAGTCATCAATGAACAGCTTTATGGAAACGTTCTCGTTGCATATCGTAACAGACGACGGCTAAAAGCCGCGGGTTAAACTCGGGTTCGACTAAACGATATAGATTGTTTTTGCTGATGACTTAGAGCTGATGGCCTGGGAATGGGGACCATCCAGATGCATAGCAGCCGCGACGTGTCTTGCCCGCCAAGTCTCGCTTTCCAGCTTTGAATGCAGTTTGGCAATCAGGGCTAAGTCGCTCTAAGTAACAGAAGGCCAAGCGTGATTCAAGTGTTCTTATTGCTAGATGACAGCTAGGTCTCATCAAAGACTATGTTTATCTCCGCTTTGCTGAAAAGGATCAGAGGCCTTTGTTAGTTTATATAAGTATCCTTTCTTGCAGCAACTTCCTTTGACTAATTGTGCTCAGATTCTTTGTGATCTGACATTAATGTTGTTTTTTTTATACCGCTAAATGCACGTTCATAAGTTTTGCTTACTTTTATACTTCAATAGTCCTTCACGAGAAATGGTGACATGGCTTTTATTATGTTGCATATCATCCGGTGCACAGCGCCTCCTCCCTTTTTTTTTTATTCAATCATTCAATGAGATATGTCTCAAGTCTCCGAGAATGTGGGTTCTTGAAATGTTAGAACAGTCATATTTCTTCAAAGAAATCCTTCGATGTCGCCATCACTTTCTCATCACGTTCTTTTTCATCTCGTTCTTGGAAACAAAGGTAAGTTTGTTTTCATTCCAGTTATCAGCAGAAACCTTTGACCCATTTTAGTTGCCACAAGAAAGTTCTACGGTAAACGTTAATTAATGAATTAATTTAAGAAAGATAGAAAAAAGGCAGAAGGGGCCAATTACATGCCCTTGGAAGTTTGTTAATATGCCCGAAAGTTAACGCATGTTGATTATAACAGTTTTCACTCAACATCAACGATACAAAGAGCCAGTGGGTCAACAAGAAGAACAATCTTATTCTTGGCGAGACAATAACAACAGCTGTAGCTATAAAAAATATGCATTTTCTTAATCGCTAACATATAGGAATTTTGTGGATACTACTCCACAGTGCTCTTCTGGTCTCGGACTTGTACGCGTAATTGACAGTGAGTTCATTACCCTTTAGGCTCAAAACCCAAGGTACCGTGAACTCATTCCCAAGTCTGTCGTAGTGTCTCTGAATACCTATTCGCATCGTAAACTAGGGATCTTTTGTTAACCATCTATTCACCTAAAGGTAACAAATAGGAAGCTGACAAAAGTTCGAACGCCTGGGGCCCTGGTAGGCTGACAGGCCAGAAATGGAGCCATATCCCCCAAATGCCAAGTGTGCTTTCTAGACAATTAACAGGCGGTCTAGATGTATCACGCGAAATTCTGTATGAAGAGCCTCAAAGATCTGCAACACTCCGGGAATAGAAGACTGACAGTTACTAGGTATCACCATGGTCCACCACGTATAAGAGCCGGAGTAATTCTCACGCTCTAATTGGTCTGCTACAAGGAACTACAGTCCCATAATTTAGGACCACATGCTATTTCTGGCGAGTCTGGGACTATTTGACGGGAAATCTACTCCGTACTAACTCTTTCTTTCCACCAGTTATCTTAATTCAACTCGTATCGGACCGAAAGCCTAAATAAACTCATCGTGATAAGTCACAATTGTCCTGGTGCTTTCACAGCTAGTACCTCTACAATACACACACAGATCGAGAAACAAATATCACCCTCAACGGAATACAGTAAGAACAAAGTCTTGACTATGGAATCTTCCATTCGTAATCGTACATGTTGACAAGCAGAGTTACACCATGAAGCGGAATTAGGGGGGTTGCAGAGGCAGTTTAGCAATTAGCGACGGGACACGAGGTGGGGCTGGCGCAACAGGTCCAACATTGGTCATCGCAAGCCTCATGGAATACAATTAACGAACAGCTACTAAAATTAAAGCACAATTGGTTCTCCTAGCTATACTCGCAGCTTCATTATTTAGACTTTTATTAACGTAGCTGCGCTCAAGTATACCCATGTCCTGAGACTATCTTTTAGTGCACTACGCATTCACTCGGAACTTGCCGTGACCTTTCTGTCATAATTCCCGCGCAGTGGCCGCATAGCTCTAGAAAACGTGTAATTATAATGCTATGTAGATGTGTCACAAGATCAAACGATTGAACGCATTTTTAGTGGCCTATTTTCTCGTATTTCGCGCATGAAACGGAGATACCTGTGGAGGCACCCTCTTCGAGAAGTGTCTTAGACATGCTTACCTAGTTAGCAACCTTTGCACTTTTGTAAGATGGCAGACAACTCTGGGTTAACTCTGGGTTAACTCTGGGTTAAGGGGTATCAGTGAGCCTTACCAGTCGCACTAGGCTTCTAAAGAGACTTAGCGTTCTCAAAACTCTACAGAGCAGCATACGGAGACAGCTTAGTTGCAGGGATTTAGAGGCGCTTGGGGAGCGCCGCTATCATATGCTGATCAGTTTCGTATTGTAACCAATGCGAAGGCCATAAACATGTTGGTGGGCTTACCAACTTCTTATTTCATTTGACACGACAGTGTAAATTGCCTTGTACATTACAGGAAACCTTTCATCTGGTTGTGAGAATCATCCATGCTAGACTATATTTAGTAAAAAATGTTCTAGCCCGCGAACGAGTCAAGAATTTCCGAAGCCCAACATGGTATATTAAACAAGGAGTGCTTCCTATCCACTTCGAATCAATCTAACTAGACGTCGTGGATTGGTATTAAGCTATATTCAACCAACTTGGACACTCATCAGCTAATAGCAACACGGTTAAAGTTCAACACAACAATCCAAAAACATGCCTTTGCGTAAACACACCAAAGCTCCGCCAAGATTCACCTTTGTTACCCCAGAGTTTGAAGGAAACGAAATAAGATGGCTGAAGACTCATTCAGATGCTGCGAGGAGCCACGCTGCCTATTGGGGTGGTCCTGCTAGGCGCCAATGGCAGACTGGCAAAGAAAGCGAAGCAACAAAAGAAAACACCCCTGTTCATGACACCATACCGAAGAAGCGTTCCCGTCGACGCAATGCAAATCTTCAGTTTTACTGCTTCGCTTCCGAAACTATCCAACGACATGAGGCTACCAGGCCAAAGAGTACGAAAGCCATGTCTTCAAAGGCAGAAGATGAGATACCTAACTATCCGAGATATCTTCCGTCTTTCATACCTGAAGGACGAGCGTCAGGCGCTTTCTTAGTCGATCTGACTGCGTGCAAATTTTACAGTGAAGACTTCATAAGACGTTTTGTCATGGTTGACAATCACGACTGTCCCATGATACTAAGTAGTTGTCTTTTACTCAGCTACGCTCATTACATGGCGTTGACGGGGCGTGGAACGACTACGGCATTACTGGAACTCAAAAGCCAAGTTATGCACCGCCTGAGCGCAGAAATGAGTTTGTCGCATGGATTACTCAGTCCCCGATGCTTAACTGCAATTGTGGCTCTAGGCGCCCCGATTGTCTGCTTGCTATCCCGGGATTTGCCACAGGGTCTAAGCATCCGCGAGTACATCGATGCAACCTTAGAAGGGGACTATCTGTGCAATGAGCAATCTGCCGCTATAGCGCAGTGCTCACTTGAAGAACAGATTGTTCATCGACATGCATTAAGCAAACTGTTCCTGAAAACAAGCGCCAACTTTCAAGACGCAGACAGTTTAGCATTATTGCAGTATATCTCTAATTATATAAACATGCATGTATCCACTCTCATTTATCCTTGGATGCCTTCTAACAGGATTTTTAGATCAATAGCTCTAGAAGCAACGGATCATCTCTATACCCCGCTGGAAGATGTTGAAAAGCTGTTCCCAGCCATAAGCTCTTACCAACAATGCGCCATTCCAGAAGAGTGGACGTCGCCTATTACTCATCAACAGGCTGATACGAGTCCTACGACACATGTCGAGGCTCAGCTGCTACTCCTTACAAGCCTTGTACACTCGTGGCTTTCGACATTTCTGGACAAAGACAACGCAATGTCGGCCCTCACAGACGAGATTCTCCAGAAGCGGGCTGCGTTTCGTCAAAGAATAAAAAGCTTTGAGCCAGCGACAGAAAACGGCACTAGCGAAACAGAGATTATTTATGAATGTTGTCGACGAGCCAGTTTGATTCTATTGGTTGTTGCAGAAAGAAAGATCCCGATCCATGCTGCAGCGAAGCATGTAGAAAATAAGCCTAGCATTACAAAACTTCTTCGTATGACTGACTTGCCAGGCCTTTGGGAAAATCGCAAAGGATTATTGTTCTGGGTTGCCGCTACACTTCAATTTGCCACGGCAAGACAATGTTTCCCGTTGCTATCTACAACATTACTTGCGCAGTTAGTACAGGACCTTTCAATGTCAACAGCATGCGCTGAAGCGGCCGTCAACTCTCTGAAGAGGCTTAAGATGTTTGAGAGTTTATGCTGTTCATAGTTTTGGGAGTATGCCACAACATAAATAGACACATGATACATAACAACAGACTTGTTCACGTTACGGTCTTCTACTTCACCTAGTTGGCAAGAAGGCGCTTGGCAAACGAAGTTCCTAGAGTTCGAGCAATCATTTGTTATTAGCCATTTAATCTCTCATCCTTTGCCATGCTCATCTAAGTCATCATAAGCCCAGCTCCTCCGGGCAAACACGAGTTAAAGGCTTACTGGTTCGTGCGACAATGAGCTTGCAACTCTTCGGAATTAAGAGCGGGGTAAGCTTATGCAAAACTACAGAATTATGCATATGTAATTGCTGGCAACAGTGGTTATCTGGCTTCAGTGTAACCAATTACATCTGACATGGAGCATCTTATCGGGAGTACCTCATAGGGCAGTTGTGATACGCATTTGTAAATGGATGTGATCCTTAGCCTCTTATAGCACGGAGCCTAACGCCGTGCCTAGAACGGTGGCTCGCCCGAATGACCAGCGTTATTTTACTGCTTCCAGAGGCTGCAATCCCAATCCAAAAGATTCGTTGGCATCAGCAACAGCGTAATTTTTCACGATTCTGCCAGTTATTTCTCATCGTAGACCCTGAAATCAACAGTAGAGCTTAGCATGGCGTCAATATAGCAAAAAATAATGGAGAGTACTAGCTATAACTCGTTGCTGTATAGGTAGGTATGCAAAATGGTTATAATCTCATTTGTCTTGCTGCAGCCACTCCACCTGATGACGCCATATGCGAGCTTATTATAAGTGTAACTCCTTCGTCTTAGTGAAAGCGGAGAGCATTTCAGACGTCACAATAACATGATGCCACTCTTGAATGTCTCTAAAAGGCTAGTTAATTTTCTTAATATGGACTTTTAAACAATGCGACTTGGAGTATAAGAACCCCTGGTTAGGTCCAAAACAATGAAGTTTATTGTTCGCCTAGCGCCAGCAGTACACCAGCACAGGGACTCTAGTATTTGACAACCCACCCCAAGATCTACATTTTGTTCTTCTGATTGACACTCTCTTTAAAATGGTTATCCTCATTACTGGTAGTACCGGTTATCTTGGTGGACAGCTGGTAAAAGAAGCGTTTGCTCGAGGGAATAGTGTCCGCGCTGTCGTGCGATCGGAGGCATCTTTCAAGAAGCTCGCTGAACAATTTCCCGAATTTGCGCCAAAGCTTTCTTGCGTTATTGCCGCCGATATAACCAAGCCTGAATCATATGAGGGAGCATTTGAGGACGTGGTCGGCGTAATTCATACCGCGTCTCCGTTCAACCTTCAGCCAAAAGATAACGAGGAAGACCTTCTTAAGCCTGCTATTAGAGGTTCTGTCGCCATTTTGGATGCTGCCCTGCGCCATGGAAAAGACGTTAAAAGAGTGGTGATTACATCATCTCACGCCTCTGTCGCAGACGTCACCAAAGGAAAGCGAGCAGGTTACGTATATAATGAGAAGGATTGGAATCCTATTACGTATGAGCAAGCCGCCGATCCTGCTACGGATGGTGTTACTGCATATTGTGCCTCCAAGGCTTTGGCCGAACGAGCAGTATGGGAGTGGGCTGATAAGCACAAAGACGCACACTTCGATGTGGTTACAATTACTCCGCCGTGGATTTTTGGCCCTTACGCCACGGAGTTGACGTCCACGGCGCATCTGAGTGAGAGCGTTCGGCTGATCTATAATCTTCTAGGTGCCAAAGAGGTGCCTGAATTTGACTTTGGTGGATATGCCGATGTACGAGAGGTCAGCGCAGCTCATCTCCTCGCTCTCGAAGTGCCGTCTGCCGGTGGACAACGTTTTTGGGTTGGGCAATCTCTTCGATGGCAGACTGTGGTGGACATTGCGCGCGAAGAATTTCCCGAGCTAATTACAAGGCTGCCCGAAGGAAAGCCTGGATGGATAGAGGATGCGTATGGCGTGGATGGGAGCAAAGCGGAGAGGATACTTGGTCTAAAGTATTTGACATTGAGGCAAACTATTCGGGATACCTTTACGCAGCTGCTCCTCGCTGAGCAAGCGGGAGCTACATCATAGATTGTGCATAAAGTGTAGTTACTATAAGTATAAGTATGGGAGAAGACATAGACTCCTTTTGCTTTTGCCGCTGTATTATTTACTCATGCTGTCAAATTGTCAGAGCTATGAGAATATGCTGCAACATCAATGACAAGTTACACCAAGATCCAGGCAAAATTCTGGGGCTAGCTGTAACATGTTGGATACATGTTATTGTCGGCACGATCTACTTGACAGCTACCACCGCTTCCGACCACGCAAGGACGCCGTCTCCAATTCCTTCAATTGTCTGATTACCTACATAAGTATGGCAAGGTGGGGAAAAATACGAGATTCAAATCTCCTTCAGGAAGCCCACCTCAATCAGCTTGTCAGCATCAATGTTAAGGTCCGCTAACTTGGTACGCGAGTTCTCCCGCATCCACAAGAATATATACAACACAAAGTTCCGAAAGAATCCAGTCACACGGCTAGCCATGGAACTGCCCGTCCTCAATTTCATCGCCTCTTTTCCGAGGATGTACACCATCTGAGATCCATACGCGGCACGCAGCGTCTCAAGCTCTGCTGCATTAGGACGACGACCGCGGGAGATGGTCAGCTCAATTTGGCCTACCAGTTCGCGCGCCAGGCCTGGGTGTAGCACGTCATCCATATAACCGTGCCTAAGAGTGACATTGTAACTATTGATAAGGCCGTGAGCGTGCGTAACGATGTACCGTTCTTCGAGAGGTACCGACGGCACGGTGAGAGGCCGCATGTGGAAGAAGATGATAACCGATGGCCGGGCGGCGAACTTGATGACAAAGTGCGTAAAGTATGCAGGCAGGTGAGTGAAGTCGCCAGTCTTGTCGAAGAAGATGCCCAGGCCAGGCACAGTCGAGACGGGTACGCCGCCAAACGTCTCATTCAAGACGAGAGATTTTGACGATGACCCTGGGGTAGCCACATCTGACTTGATAAGAGCTGCAAGTGGGAGCTGATCCAGTGACTCGGCCTTCCACTGGGCCTCCTTTCCGAATCGCCAGACAGTGAAGATGGAGCAAAGAACGGCAGCCAGCACAATGGTAAACCACGCGCCCTCTGGGACCTTTTGCAGGACGGATGAGAGGTATGTGCCGTCGAGTGCAGCAAAGACCAACCAGACCGGTCCGACAATATAGAAGGGCAGTCTCCAAACGAGGATCGCAACGAGAGCAACCATACATGTTGTGACTACAAGCAATTTTAGCTTGGTGGACTTCATTGGAAACTCAAACCACGGGTAAACACGTACTAAAAGTAACAGCAATAACACAGACACCATAAGCGTTGCCGAGGGATGTGGTCTATACAATGTAAGAGTCAAGAACGCCAAAAGAGGGGGGGGGGGGGGGGGGGGGGGGGGGGGGGGGCTCAATGGAACACGTACATTATTGTATACGGCAGCGACAATGACGGTGCCAATCATCAGAAGCCAATTCGCTAGTGGTATATACACTTGCTCGGAGAACTTTCTGCTGGTATGAATGACCTTGATATGGGGAAAGTAGGAAAGCCGCATAATCTGCGTCAGCAGCTGAAAGGTCGAAGTGATCATGGCCTGCGAGGCGACAATCGCCGCCAGGATGGCCATGACCAAACCGAAGTACAAGGTTCCGGGTGGTATAGTGTGAAAGAAAGGATTTGTGAAAGCTGTTTGTGTTTCGTCGGTCGAAATATACGCGGCCTGGCCAATGTACGCAAGAAGTAAGCACGGGTAGGCCAGACACAGCCATGAGAGCTGCACGGCACGCTTGCTGAAAGCGCCCAAGTCGGCAAAGAGTGCCTCTACGCCGGTAAAGGCGAGGAGCAAGCCGCCCAGAGACGTCCATCCGTCCTGTCCGTTGCGGACAAGGTAAGTGAAGGCGTAAGAGGGGCTGAAGGCCTTGAGTACTGTGTGGTCATGCTTGGCAAGATTGTAGATGCCAGCAATCATGTTAAACAGGAGCCAAGTAGTGACGATGGGTGCGAAGCTGGTTCCGAGCTTGGTAGTTCCAAATGGCTGGATCAAGAATAGCAGAATCAGGATGACGCAAGTAATGCCCACGATGGCTGACACGGACAAATCAGGCTTGACGACTTCAAGACCCTGAATGGCACCGAGGACAGATTGTGCGGGTGTCAGAACACCGTCGGCCATGACCATGGTTACTCCCAGAACACCGACAAATTGTAGCATAGTCTGGCTAAATTTGGAGTTTTCGAGGAAGTTACGGAGACTCTTGCCACCAAGCGTGAGATCGTTGGTACGATGTCTCTCCATGCGGACCATGACGGCCTCTCTGGGATCACGATTTCGCGCGATGTTGGTATATCTCGCCAGGAGACTGTATAGGGCAAAGGTACCTCCTTGACCATCATCATCGGCTCTCAAGACGATGAAGCAATACTTGATTGTGACAATCACGGTCAGCGACCAGATGATAATGGACAAGGCGCCGACAAGGTCATCCCACGAGGGCTGGCTGGAAAAGGTCGACGAGAAGACATAGAGGGGGGAGGTTCCGATATCACCGTAGATGACTCCAGTGGCTTGGAAGCTGAGCCAGACGAGGAGGAACCCGCTGTAAGTCTGCCGCGAGATCAGAGAGGCATTGACGGCGATGGCTTATCAAAGCCACCGCCAGGAAGGTTTCGGGGATTGGGGGAGTCAGGGTGTTCCATACTTGCTTAAGGTGGCCTTGCAGATCCTCTTCGGCGACTCTTCTTGCCTTTTCTTCGTCATCTAGGTCCGGATCCGCCGTCTTCTCAGAAGGCTCTGTCTCTGAGGTCGACAGTTTGTCCTGTTTGGCGTCACCACGATGGGCAATACTGGCCCTCGTAATCGGGTCGTTTCGTTCGATATCCAGATCACCCATGGTTCAAACTTGATGATTGTGTGAACTTTCAAAGTTTTAAGAGGTGCGGATTAACCCGATGGAACAAAACAAGGCTAGAACTGCAAACTACGTGAGCCTGCGTCACAGCAAAGGGGGATGATTAGCTTTTTATTCCCTACGATGGACACTAAAATCTAGGTTTAGCCACGCATAGTCATACGAGAAATATCATTTACGCATTCCTATGGGCAAATTATTTCCAATAGTGCGTTGCTGATAACTACCCGCGGCGTGTGGTGCCTCTATCCATTCAGGTGACCACAAGGAGCGTAAGAGCAGGGAGCAAGGCCGCTGGTCCAATGCCACATATCATGCCTAGAGGCGCAGCCATATCTATGTACTTGTGCACCCCACAAGGATCTTTTCTTACCTGTTTTACACTTCTTTACCTATACGTAGGTCCGAGCAATATGGACGGTAAAGTTCAGCAAAAATGCTTTTGCTAATAAGTGAGAGGGCAGGGTACTTGAGAGGAGATAAAGAAAAACCTTCTAGAACAAGCTCCTAAATAAATACCAAGCGATATTTATTCATTAAAGCGAGATGTATGCTTTTACGCTGGTGATGAAGCACTGTTAGGCGTAACTTGCTGCGTTTATCAAATACAAGCAGATCATTAGAGACACAGGTCCATAGACCTAATTTTCTTGCAAAAAGCAGAGGGCAAATGAGTTTCTATACTTGTGGCAGACTGTACTGAAATAACGATTGAGATCCTAGTAGGGGTACAACAGTTAGTCCAATTATAGCCTAGGGTCCAGATGTCATACTGGTTAGTGGGAGAATAAATGCCTCACGATAAGCATGGGCGAGCTTATCGAAGGACCTTTTGCAGCACTGGTGTTGGTGTATCTGTTCCATCTATAAGAGCAAAAAGTCTACGAATTTCGTTTTTGCAGCACTTTGAGAAGCTTCCTTGGAATTTTACAGAGTATGTAAATAAACAAGCCTTCTATTTCGCTGCTAGCGGAAACCGTAGCGAAGCAGGAGAACAGATTGTAAAGGCAGAAAATGAATAACAAGGACTCATTGGCTTGAATGAGGCAAAGATTACGCTTCAGGATTTGCATATACCATAGATTCACAGTTGCCCTTTTGGACTCCCTATCGGCCTTGGTACATCACAAAATAAACAACTACGTCTATTCTCTGATGCAGGATTAGCTTCCTCCTTCTTTATAAATTTAGTAGAAAGAGGTTCTCCCAAATACTACTCTCTCAATACCTATGTAATTGACATCTTATACTTCTATGACAACTCTGATTCCAATGACAGGTTCTCTGCAGCCAACACAAATACATTCCAATTCGTGGAGAAAGGGCAGCATACCGGCATTGTTAAAGTTCCATTTGCTCCGATGTGGATTCGAGACCATCAAAAAAGCTTTTAAAACTGCATTCAAAGAGCCTGCCTCCTATCTATTTTCGTCTTGGTGAGATGGGTCATACTGTGACCATGGCGCTCGTGGATCCATTTACATGTCTCGGAGCGCTGTCGGAGCGCTGGACGTATCGGCGAAGATGGCGCTTATATTTCTATCCACGGAGTTGAGAAGATGGGCCACACAGTTAAACTCGTCAGTCGCGATTTTACAAGAAGAAAGGGTGGACAATTTCTACGACAAGTATCATCTTCTTAAAGGAACTGTGCAGATACTTGTTGGCAGTTGCGAACACAAGTTTCACTGAAATGAGGTATGCTAAATGGGTAGCAACCACGGAAGCCCAAAATGTAAAGCATGAAGAGTTTCCAGAATGCTTCTATGGCGGCAGGGCTTTACCTGGCTTCTTTTTCATGTGTATTTCGATGTTTGTTATTGGTACTGCCAGACAGCAGGCCAGGACAATCATGGCTGTGCAGCTGCCTCATTACATTTTCCCAATGCCGCAATGGTTTAGGACTCGCTGCCTCTGTGGCTGGCATCGGAGTCGTCGAAGAAATACAAATTCTGGAGCACTTAATAAAACAGTCTAGTCTCCAAGAGTTCATCTTTTAGTCAAGAACACCCAGTCCGCTGTTCACGATACCTTGAACATTGGCCAAATGGAGGGCATGGACACAATACTGAATCAGCAACCATGGCGTTGCTTTAGCTTGCCGTCCCCTGTTTGCGTAAAGCGAGTTTATTTTTGTCTCAGGAAAAACCATTATAACGCAGATTGCGCTATTCTAGCTAATATGCAACATGCCATACTCACTAGTTGCTTTCGATGCCATAGATAGACGAACACATGTCATTTTCAGCGAATACAGCAACGGCAACGCGGCTGCAACGCGGTTTGAAACTATAAAAATGCGGCCAGCAAATGCTATCCAGTAATTTCTCCAAGACTTATAGTGCTTAGGTAATTTAACACTTAACATTAGCCCTTACCACTTTTGGAGCAGCAATGGTGACATGTGCTAAGCCCCTTTTTTGCGAGAGAGAATTGACAGAGAATTGCTTTACCCTGTAGCTGTGCTCATAGCTACCGTTATCTTGATCCCATAATTGTTGGATAAATAGCTTGCTTAATAAATAGAAAATGATTACAAGGACGACCGAATTTGCGTGTGGTCTAAAGCACAAACTTTTAACACAAAAGACAGAGAGCTAGGCCGCGAAGCGTGTTAGGAGGAGAGCTGTACAAGGGTCATATCTCTACACAACAACTCGACTAGAGTAGATCTATTTGCATCGCTATATTGCACGCAAAATTGTGACCGCAATATTACTGTCCTTGTCTCCTCTTCTAGCTGATCGAAAACAGGAAATACAGTGGCTGCTAGTACTGTTGGAAACATCAATGGCGCATATTCCGTCCATACACTCGTGACAAGTTCCTTGCGGGTGCTAATGCGCATTTTATCAGAGTGCCCGTCTCTTGAAATAAAAGCGGGCGTGCTGAAACAAAAATGGCGAAACAGGATGGTGATGGGGAACCTGTTTATCCTGCGCAAGATGAGGTTCTTAATTGACAGCTTACCCCCTAAGCAGAAGTCATAGCCAAGTACAAATTGAAACTCAATTGCATGACGAAGCAGAAACAAATCAGACACATAGGTATGAGTTTGACAGCCATTATCGGTACAACGCACTGGAGATCTTTCTAGAACTCTAGGTATATGTTTATCCTGCCCATTTTTGTTTATAGATTATTAGCTCCCAGTGCGTTGTATGATCGACTGTCGATCGCAAACGTTATGAATCGTGGGAATTGCCTTGTAGGCGCAGATCCGCTAGGGTAGTGCAGATCTTCAAACAAGGTGCCGTGAAGCTTAAATGAAACTTTACACATCACTGCATATTCCAACCTAAAAGATCAGAGGCGATTTATTCTACTTGGAAGAATCTATACTCACTGCTGAGCTGTTACCATCCCTAGCTTGTGTTTAGCATTACAGTCAACATTGCTTTTGATGGTAGTACACCAGATTGAATTACACACAAGCTTGATATGATTAGAATATCAACTACCTAAAAGGGACGAGACAATTATGTCTGCCTGGTCAATTTTGATGTGAGCGATTAGCTTTCAGGTGAGAGTTCCGAGAACTGCACAAGGCAGGAACGGCTCTTCCAAACTCAACTGATGCCTAGAGCCTGATATCGACTTTAGCCGACAGTCTAACTAAGTCTATACGCCAAGGGTCGAATAGTAAGCGGGGGATTTTAGAGCTTCCAAAAGAGGTTATACTTGGGTTCCTATTACTACTTAACTGAACCATTTGCCTTGTCTTCGGATGAAGTTGGCGTCCTATCCCAGGATGCATCTATTCGCACTATGAGTAGGGTTATATCACAGGAGATGGGAGAAGGCTTTAGTCACAGTTTCAATTTCAACAAATGGATGACAATGATACATGTCATGTTGGGTAGTATATGCAAGTGATGTAACGTTGAAATACTAGAATAGGACCGGTTACTAGTTATCACACGAATAATAACTAAGCTTAAATCTTACTCAACGGATTGACCTGACATGTTCTCGCAGTTGTCGATACGAAATAGGCTGCCACCGAACCTCCTTAACCGAGCTCTGTGCCAAGCTACCTACGTGCCTTCAACTGTCTGAATAATGATTAGATGTAGTAACACGCTAAGAATGCGAATTAGAACCAGATTGCGCTTAGACATTTTCAAGCAGGACTAGAAAGTTTGAAAGTCTTCAAGGCTAAAGATACTGAAGCTGTGATGACACAGTATGGTTCAGAACCGTTCAGTTGACTATCAAACCGTCACAGCTGAAGCACGCTATCGACACGACCCTCGAATGTTCCAAATACGCTGTCGTTCTACAAAATGGCTCATGTTTATAAGAAGAAAATAAACGAGCGATTATACTTAGATGAGACAGCCGCTGCGAAATGCCGATCGTAGCCCTAAATGAACAATGCAGGGGATTTCACGCTACTCCCATCATATGTACCCAGAGCGTTGCAACGGAATGGGGATGCCGAGACTACGGAGATTTCGCCGTGAGCCGCCTAATGCAGTGTACGGAATGTCACTCTATGGACTCTATGGTCGTGGCTACTGATTCGGTGCATATACAGTATTGACGCTACAAAATAAGATGAGGTGCTTACACAGGGACCGTGAGAGCCTCTAGCTTGGGCTGTTAGTAGCATCTTTGGCACCTCGGCCCAGATTCTGTAATTAAATCATATGTCCCGTTATTTACCAGCGTGCGGTGAAAGAGTGCCCAGTTGCACGTCGAGTCAGGTAGATTCGTGTGTACTTAGTCCATCTGAGAATGGACCACGGGTATCGGCAACCACTGCCTTCCGTATTGAGTAAGTTTGTAACCTGGCGTAGGTGCTTGTGATGGTGCCTCTGCTTATACCCGGGTGCTTCCTTGAGCCTCGTTTCATTAATTACCGTCGGCTGCTTTATACAGTGGGTTGTCTAATTTGGGAAGGAGAAGGCTTACTCGGCCGAGATGCTCGACGAAAGTGCTCGACGGCACAGAAGCGAGCAGTCAGGGTGCTCCAGTCATAACCCCGTCCATAAAGCGGCCAAGACTATACGATAACTGCTGTGTTGCTCCTACAAGTTTATACCTCCTCCAGGAATGCAAGCGGCTCGGCGCCGCGGCCCTAGTTGTGACATTTTCTAGTGCTGCGTGCACCTCCCTTAATTGGCAAGGCATTCAAGTTTTCCTTACGATTGGAATTGCACGCCGTGAAATGAAGCTGCTTACCTTCTATAAACGTTACAGTTCCAACGCATCCACCTGCTGTATTCGGCATAACATTCTCACCACGCCAACTGATTTCGCCGCAGAATTTACCGAGATCCGCGCTAAGGCTTGCCCCGTAAGTCTGTACCGGCGTCTCAATAGCCAGCCTTCCTGTGCCTATTGCGGCTCAAGACTTTAATGTTGACAGGGAGTTAGGCGACTAGGCGCTCAGGGCAGATTGCAGTGCCTGGCCTACTGCGATCTGACGAACGCCACAAGGGGACAGGGATAGGCAAGATGTAAGGTACGACGGGCAGCTGTACGGACTTTTCAACTCAATCTAGCAAGGCCAAGATAGGAAACCGCAAGAATAGGCTCTCAATTCGGGCTCTCTATATTAAGCTTGTGCCGTTTTTAAATTATAAGCTCCTCCTGCATGCTAAGTGGCGTGCAGCTGCAAGAGACAACCAATGTGCAGTTAATATATGGTGTGAACTAACAGTATAATTTTTGCCAGAATGTATCATCAATGCGGACAGCCTGCAAGATATGTAGGAGTAGTAGTACTGTATCTAGGTATTACCCAAGGATGGAAATTTTCATGTACCAGTATTATCATTGAGGGGAGGGTTGCTTCATGGATCAAGTACTGGGAGCCTGTTCTTTACTAACGATATCCGTAATTGCTCTGTTTGGTAAGGGTGGTCACCACAGGTAACATGTAACCAATGTTTACTCATCTTAACAGCCCATCAGATGAAAGACCTTACCAAGTAGCCTTACATGTACAACTCCAAGGCGAAACGAGTTCGAAATACAGGGGTTCAACGGAGCCGCTAAGAACACCATGGAGATGCCGCATTGCTCTATTCAGTCTGTTTGCCAGCCAACAGAGACGTAAGCTGATGATTAGTAGACTACACTTGGCTTCCGACGATGCCATTGTTGAGATTACATGCTTGCTTCAATAGGAAGCTGATACTGATCGTATAATTCGCCTCAGACTTTCGTAGTAGCCGTCATGTGTATATATATCAGACCACCGTCCTGCTCATTAGACACGACATCAGCACTCTCAACTCCAGCTTTGGCAGCAATCAACTGACTGACTTCCTCAACAACCCATTCTTGCAATACTTGAACGCATCAGTCAAAATGGTCAACAAGGCTATCGTCGCTTCTCTGCTCTTTGGCGCTGCCATGGCTGTGCCTTACCCGCCTTCTGCCACAAACGGCGCCAGACATCCTGTGCCTGATCACGCCTACCCCCACAAGAAGGTCAACGGCGGTAACTACATGCCTTCTCGCACCGGCAAGACCACTGCCTCCAAGACGTCTGCTGCTCCTGCTACCGCCAAGGACCAGGGCAAGCGATCCACCGGAGAGACTGTCAACAACGCTGTGGCCCGATACGACAACTCCAACATCACCGACGGCGTTGGCGATGGCAACGACAGCTACACTCTGTACCTCGGCGACGGCAGCACCGGCGCTGGCTGGCCTGACCAGAGCCGATGGGTTTCTTTCGAGAACATGTTCAACAACTACAAGGACCAGATGTTCTCATCTTGCGACTGGATGGGCGTTCCTAACGACAGCGGCCCAGAGGTCGGAGCCATTTGGGACGGTATCCAGTCTGCCGCCGCTGCCACTGGTGTTGACCACCGTTTCATCCTTGCTGTCATTATGCAAGAGTCTGGTGGCTGTGTCCGCGTTTGGACCACCAACTACGGTGTCCGCAACCCTGGTTTAATGCAGGATCACAACGGTGCTGCTACCTGCAACGAGAACGGCAACGTTCAGAACCCTTGCCCCTCATCCACCATCTACCAGATGATCAGCGAGGGCACTGCCGGTACCAACGATGGTGATGGTCTTGCCAACTGCATCAACGAGTCCGGCCGCAGTGATGTCTCGGCCTTCTATCGTGCCGCCCGTATCTACAACTCTGGATCCATCTCCAGCACTGGCAACCTCCAGAGCAACGTTGCCACCCACTGCTATGCTAGCGATATTGCCAACCGTTTGACTGGTTGGAGAAACGCCCCCAGCACTTGCACTTGCGACAGCAACCCCGGCAGCTGCGGCTCTGTCAACTACTAAGCACCTCGATATTAAAAGCCGATGTGTGCTTTTTGATGTATATAAAACTTCTTCATTCGTGGTATCTTATTTATCCTAGTTGCATGTATATATATGTACATACTTGGCATTGGTATATAGCTCAAGATTTCAAGTTGTTCAAAATTCAATTTCCTAGAAATGAGTCTCTGGTCTGTCTATGTTTGCCTCCTTTGAGTACCTTGATCTTTAATGTCAGTGTTGGCACTGTGCCAAATAGCCATACTCGGCCTGTAGCTATATTCATCCCATGAATAACACTAGGGGGTAACTGTTCCGTACTGATTGCATAGTATCGGAAGGAGACAAATGTAGAAGACTGAGCACAATTGATGATCCTGGAGACTCTGGAATAGCCCAAGTGTACTGGCTGCTCATTCTATTGCCTGCAAGACACATGGTAGAATCCAACGCGCTGTTGTGAATTCTTTTTTTCAGCAGCATTATATACCTAATACGTATACGTTATTTCTCCTTGAATACGTTATTTCTCCTTGAAGAGCCATGAAGTAATGTTAGGATTACCAAGATAAGTCAGTACAATGTATCTCAACATTGAGTGTCATAGGTAGTCTTGCTTACGTACTAAATAGTGGATACAGCGTTCATTATATAAAGCCATATTGTTGGGTATATACTCATATGTATTTCCTGTACTTATGATCGCTGCTCCTTCACCATTTTCTACTGTCTTTTCACAGATCCTTTATGCTTTTTTCAATTTTCATCTTGCATTATAGTTATGTGATGTTTCACAGGATATGATGTCTTGAATGTGGCTTCATATGGTGGTTCAAAATAATAATCATCTTGTTCTTAATTGCGTTAAAGTATATCATTCTCTGGACAACTGAACCATCTTATAAAATCGTTACTCATACTGGTCAGGGTCTACATCCGCGAAAGTAGTACCGATGGCAACCTCGTCATACCACACTTGGCGGAATCCCTGGTTACCAACCATCTTCTTATCGTCATGCCAGCCATTGGCATACAAGCCCACGCGGAACGCAAACACAGCATCATCGTTGGTTGTTGTAGCAATATTGTAGTGCTCATATACTTTGTTTCCATCAAACCACATCTTGTAGTATCCTGAACTGTCGCTCGCCCATTTAGCTTGGATAATAACCTTGTGCCATACGCCGGCAGAAACAGTAGCAATGTTTCCTGTTCCCGTGAATGTACGGCTGCAGTCCGGCTGGCGGTAATTGCCGCTAACAATGCGGGAGTTGAGTTGATTGCCCTCCAGCCAGATGAGTGAGGAAGGCATCCAGTCGTCGTCGTCGCAGCCAGCTCCAGGTCGATCGGCGATGAACTGGGCAATGTTGTAAGACTGCTGATCGAATTCCCAAGTGGAAGACAAGCGGAACATGAAGCCGTAGAATAGCTCATCTCCACGTTTATAGCCTTGGTTGTGATCCACCTCGGAGTGGTATCGGCCAGTGTAGCCCGGTGTGTATGTTTGCTGCATCAAGAGGGCTGAGTTGCCTTTGTATGTAATGTCTGCTACCTGTAGCACTTGGCCTTGGTTTTCATGTCGGACATAGTCGAATCCAGCCGTAGTACCTCCATTCTGGAAAGTCTGTGTGGCGATTGCGAGAGGTAAAGCCGCCAAGGCGGCGGCAAAGACGTTAACAATGCCCATGACTATCTAGAAGAACGATATAGGTATATCAAGTCTGAAGAAAACAAGATGAAGGAGAAGAAACAATATTAGGACCTAGGAGTTCGTCGAATATTTGTACTTGTCAGCTTATCAGGTAATTTCCGAACTTATGGCTGTTTTGGTATGCCAAAATGAAATATTTCGGATACGGTAATAAGCCATAGCTTCATTGGGATACCAATAGAAGTGATTTTATTTTAGCTTCTTAATTTGCGCTAGTCATAATCAATAGTCGTTGCAGATGCGATTAAAGAGCAACGCTCATTTTACCACCAATAGATTTCCTAGCTATCATTGACACAAAAAGGTTACTGACCAGATTGTATTATATGGCTTACAAATAGTGTATTGAGCGGGCAAACTGTAATTACTTGTATATAGGTAAGCAATAGACTGTATGTTTACTGTTTTTATAGTTTTATTAATAACCTAGGAGTTTGCCTTCAAGCCTAGAATTAATAGCATAATCTATGTATAAATGCCTTCTATTTTTTTTTTTTTTTTTTTTTTTTTTTTTTTTTTTTGAATCGTATGCATATCACGGTATTTTCGACTATTGCATTGGTAGAAAAAGTGAGCGCGAAAAAGTACCCTTCTTAATAGTTTCAGTGTTTGGCAACTTCTTAAAATGGCAGTTTAGGTAATGCTGGTCGCCTGACGTGCTAGATACATCGAGATTGTATTGATGCAGCAATATTAGTCTTTCAAGCTTGTTCGCTAACCGTAAATTATAGGATAAACTTAAGCATTAGGTATGTTAACTTTTCGTGATGCCCTGGGTTAGGGTTATGTGATACAGTCGCTTTTAATCATCATTATATATGTCTTTATATCTGGTAGGCCGCTTGTTTTCGCTTGAGATTTACCTACTATCAAGACTTAGATCAATCTAACTATGTCTTTGATCACAACGCAGTCACCGCTAGTCTGCAACTATAGTGACACGCTCTATTGTGACCCCTGTGTATGACTAGATGTGAGGTACATGATAGAGACTTTAGTTTAATTCATAAATGGGTCATCTCTTATAGTTACGGAAACTATAATTTCCTTGAAACTAGGTATTAAATGTCATCCGTGTAACTGTTGTCGCGGGACGTTCTGTCAAACATATCGCCTTACAAAAAGTTAAAGAAAAGAACAGCGCACTAATAAAATGATCTTTGTTTAAAGTATCTTCGTTATGAGCTCCATTTTATACTATATAGGCAAAAGAATAGCCATATACCATGAAGAGTTAGTATGTCGAAGACCAAGACGGTAATTGAAATGACAGCCAATATCCAGACAGTGGCTGGTCCCTCAAGTTAAAGTTGGAACGGTCCAGTCGATCCATTGGCTTTGCGAAAATGTAAAATCACTTTGGAAGACGGCAGTATTTGTCGATTGGCCGAGCAAAAATTTTTGCACAAAAGCCGTCAGCTGAGATTGCTGATTCGATGGAAAGGCGCAGTGTGCGTGAGCTCCAATCTGGGAATAACCCATGTGGTCCGAAGCTCCAAGAGCTTGCCATGCCATATGTGCCGCTGTCATGCATCCAAAGCAGCTCTGTGGGCCCAGCCAGTCAATGTTGTTATCAATAACGAATAATCCCCTTGGGGCAATCAATGCGGCCAAAGAATGGTGGTCAAATGGCAAAACAGGTACTTGGTTGACATAACTGTTGAAGGAAGATGAAAACCAAGGATCCTCCCCAATGATCTCAGATGCGGTCTGGATATTTGCCCCTTGAGACTTCAAGTAGTCGGAAATCCTCCAACATGCCGATCCACCTGCTCCTGATTCTTGGGGAAGTGTTAATGCGATGCGGTTATCGAAAGCGCCTGCTAGGAGGGCACCCTTTCCGTTGCGCGAACATCCCGTGACTCCAATTCTCGTGGTATCAATCCTTGCCGCTGTCACTTGTTCGAGAGCGTCAATCACCCGACTGACTCCCCAAGCCCATGCTGTCATTGCGCCTGCAGAATGCCCACTCCCGTAGAGAGTGTAGAACTTTCCTTGGCCTCTACTGCCAGTATTGACTTGAGCTGCCATATCATCGTTGTTGAAGTTGATCATGGCAACGCCGGCAGGTGCTGGTAGACTGCCGCCACCATAGGCAATGATTGCAGGATAGGGAGCCGATCCCGAGGAAGGATAGGTAATTGTTACAGAGAACGACATTGACTTCCCGGAATCTCCACAGTTAATTGTCAACGTATTACCTGAAAAAGACGCTGTAAGAGTAGCAGGGCGTCCTGGCAGAGTTCCGAGCTCGTATCGTTGGACTAGCTGAGAAATTTCGGCTTGCCGGCACGCAAATTGGGCTTTTGTAGTTACTTTATCTCCATTGAACATTGTGAACAGGTCGTTTAGCTTAGAATTGCTCTTGAGAGATATGGAAGCCGGTAATGCAGAGCATGTAGCGGCAGATGTTGATGTTTGAGTTCCAGAAACTGGTGTCGACGTTTTGGTGGTAGAGGTAACAAAAGTGGTGGTCGTTGCAGCTGTGGTAGCTGATGATGCTTGTCCATTAGGAATGCATTGAGAATAGTAAGCATTGTTGACTACACAGGTCGCGCCAGCGACGCATGTAGTTGGGCCAGTCCAGCCAATTCCACCACCTGTGCAGTGTATGAGTATAACTGAATCCTATTACTCTTGGGGGAAACCACTTACATTGCCCCCAAACTTGAGATTGGGCTAGAACTGGCGCGGCGAGGACAAGAAACTTCAAAACCTGCATAGTCATGTTTTGATTTGTCAACGAGGACGAATCTATCGACGGCTATAAAACATTGCTTAAACATCACTCTTTATATTGTCAGAGATCCGGTCGTCCGGCTTCGTATCATATATATCACTCCTATTCGACGGTGATATGTCTAAGTTTTTCAAAAAGGCTATACTCTATTTTCTCTTTCATGACATGGCACTGTACCAATTAAGCCACGCTCCGCATATCCACATTTGTAATTAGTCCATACATCGATATAGGTCTATGTTTCCCCATGGGGAGAGCGGCTTTGTGGAGTTGGATATTATGCGTATTCTGCATTCTCAATACGACTGCATATGAGGAGAGTCGCGGGTCACGTTCTTTGACACTTCCTAATACAGCTAATTAAGCAAAATGACCATAAGATACTACATAAACTTGCATAGAGCCTAAAAAGGAGACTTGAATCTGGAATTTATATCACCGGCTAAATCACCCTATATATTTATATCGATATTGTTAGTGTTTCAATTAATTGAGAAATAAAGTTTACTGTAGCCACCCGCTTGTATAGTGTAGTGGAAGATACAGCTTCTGACATGGTTCTATCCAGAATACTCTTTTGTCTTTGCTTATGTATAGTCAGGCCAAGAAATCCGGGGAGCTATTTGACGCAGAATAAGGTTAGGTGGCATTGTATTTACTTTAAAGCTTTTAGTGGTTGCTGATAAATCTAAAAAATGTCTTAGACTTCATGTAGTAATGAGTTTTATATCTGCTCTTAACCGGATATCTGTTTCAATGAATGCTATGATGTGGCAGAGCATTCTCTTGTTCAACACCGCGCTAAATTCTGATTGTCCTTTTTTTGACCTGTTATTACACTTATACCGAGAAGATACCTATCTCTACAGTGAAATATCCGATACGCGCTCTGTGAACAATTTTTGTGACCAGACGTTGACCATTGAAGTGTGTTCGACGATCCCACCACGGATAAAATATGCAACAAAAACTAGTTTAGGCGGAATATGCTGTCTTGCCTTGTGGCCTCGTGCTAAGATTACTGCCCGGCTCAATGAATTCCGGCTCCAAGAAGGGGGCGGATCAACGGAAAGTAGACTTGCCTCAATCATGAAAATTCGCAAAGATCACTGATACTTGCCCTTGAATGAGCATGTGTTGAATTTTGAGGAAACGTTCAACATATTGGTCGTCCAACTTTCTAAACTTCCTAGTTAGAACACTTTCGTATCAAGTCTCTCATGCCCTTGTTCTTGTTCACGATTATATACTGCGACCGAATCCTCTTACTTCCAATATACGCAAATGACTTGTTATCTTCTACTACATGATGTTTTACTCACATATTTGTACTGGCACATGTAATCGCTTGATTTGCCTTTCGACAAATAAGAACTCCAGTCATGGCAGAACAAGAGCTTTTTAACCGCAAATTTGGCAAATATGTCGAGACTGGATAAATGCTTGCCTTCCTAGCAGATGTTCCTCCACTTTGTCGCTTAGAGCACATTGCAGACGGTCCATCAATGCTGTTTCGGTCTTGATTTACCGAGATCGCTGTTACTGATGCCGAATAGTACCCGGCGGGTAAAATTAGAAGAGGCAATACTACTATTTTAAATATGCCCGATAGGCACCACAAGCATTCCCAGTCTTGGCACTCAGATTCCTCTCGGCTCCTCACGAGATAGTAATCCTCGGACAAAGGGACTGAAGATGTTCGCTTTCAATCACTTGGCAATCTTGGCAAATTTTGTTGCCTTATGTGTAGCACAATCTGCAATCACTGTTAATGTCAATACGAGGTATCAACAAATTGACGGCTTCGGCTTTTCTCAAGCATTTGGCCGCGCCAGCCAATTCCAGAGCGCCAATGCTAGCACTCAAAAGCAAGCTTTAGATTACCTGTTCAGTACTACTACTGGGGCTGGCTTCAGCATCATCCGCAACCGCATCGGATCAGGTGGTTCCGGGGACAGCATCGAGCCAAACAACCCAGGCTCTCCATCTGCGACACCAAACTATGTATGGGATAACAACGATAGTGGCCAAATATGGTTTACAAAACAAGCTGTTTCTTATGGCGTTAAAACGATCTATGCTGATGCATGGGGTGCTCCTGGGTTCATGAAAACGAGCGGCTCAGATTCGTCCCCCGGGTGAGCAAATAATGTCGCCAATATTAATGCAATATTGTTGGCGTTAGAGTCGGCAATAACTAATTGTGAGGCAGGTATCTTTGCGGCACAACAGGTCACTCGTGTTCATCTGGAGACTGGAGACAAGCGTATGCAAACTTTCTTGTGCAGTACGTCAAGTACTATGCATCAGCGGGCTTCACGATCACGCATCTAGGGTTCTTAAATGAGCCGGATTTTCAGCCCTCATACTCTCAGATGCAGATCAGTTCGAATGCTCAAGAGGCCATTTCATTTATACCTATACTGTATAACACAGTCAAGGCTGCTGGCCTGAGTACCAAGATCACTTGCTGCGACGCAGTAGGCTGGACCGACCAGAGCACTTATACGACAAATCTAGTCAATGGGGGCTCAACCCAATATCTGGGTGTAATCACCTCTCACTCGTACAGCGCAGATGCCACTTCTCCACTAAGCCAGACCACGCTGCCAAAATGGAACACCGAAGGCGGACCCAGTACAGCATTTGTTACCACATGGTATGGCAGCGGCGGCACCAACGAAGGCTTCACCTGGGCCAATAAACTGGCTGTTGCGATGGTCAACGCACAGCTCTCGGCTTACCTCTTCTGGGAAGGCTTTGAGATCCAACAATCACAGTCAGGCAGCCACTTGGTCGATGCCCTCGATGGGAAGACAGCTACGCCATCGGGCATCTTCTGGGCATTTGCCATGTGGTCCCGATATATCCGTCCCGGGGCTTATCGTATTGCCACTGCAGGATCCATATCCAACGTTATAATTGGCGCCTTCCAGAATACCGATAGTTCTGTAGTCCTTGTATTGACAAACAGTGGAACTTCGGCACAGTCAGCCAAGGTGTCTTTTACTGGATTTTCTCCATCTTCTGCCGCTGCATACGTCACGGACAATACTCATACCTTTGCAACTACATCCTCAACATTATCTGGAGGAGCCATCACGGTGTCCGTGCCTTCCAGAGGAGTCGTTACCGTAAAATTGACCTAGTAATCTTTAGGGGATACAGTGCTGTTTTCCAGATAACCAATGGAGGCGGAATGTTACCGATGGAAATAAGTATAATTCGTCTCCAACGACTCCTGTGAGCTACGGCCGCCAAAGTAGGGTTAGTGAAAACTCAAAGAGTATATATCGCTGAACGAATAGCAAGGGCATGAATTGAAACGTGATGTCTTCGAGCATCATACTTTTTTTTTTTTTCGGCGTGAGGCTTTGAGCGAAAGCATCAATGGCAGGGTGCGGCGGTTTAGTGGTCTGGCTGGTCAGCTTCAGTGAGCAAAACCTCGCCAATTCATAGATGCTTTATTAAATAATTAAAAGTTCAATGCTTGTTGGCGGCGTATATACAAGAACTAGCCTTTTTCAATAACAATCTTCGCATTATATGCACTCTCTAAGAAATGTGTGAGTACAGATTCTTTGACTGTTTCAATAATGTGCTCTTCAGCATCGCTATTCAATCTCCCTTGGGCAAGAAAGTCGACCTGTACTCTCAGGTCGTGGATGTCCTCATGTACTTCAAGCAAAGCAGCTTCATCAGCGTCTGCAACGTCTGTAGCCTTCTCACAGCTGGCACGTAACTCGTCTAGTTCATCATTCAGATCTTTGTTCTCTTTCTCAAGCCGCTCAACTCGCTTCGTCAACTTGTGCATTTCTTTGCGCATATTGGTCATTAGAATCCACATGCTATGGTAGTCATCAGCTTCAGAAGAAGTACTTGAATCATCCAGCCGGCGCCTCTTCTTCTCACTACGCCTACTACTCGTAGCTACAGATGATGGAGATTCATCTGCGCTGAGTCGTGAGGTTCCCGTCTTGGGAGGTAGACTTTCTAGCTGATCGTATGATGGCGGGTTTTCGCTCCGAGATGTTGACGCATAATCTTCTGAGAGGGTGATAAACTTGCCACCTCTTCCGTTGAATAATGAAGCCAGACCAGCCGAAGTGTCGGTATGGATTGGAAGCAATCGATTTTGAGAAACTGCTTCACAAAAGGCAGCCAGCCTAGGCACAGAAATTTCTCTTGCCGAGATGTAGATGTTGATGGCCGTAGCCGTGGCGAGCGATCGTAACGCATCGATGACTTGGCCAGACGGCCGTTTTCTGGGCTGTATCGGTTCTGTCGCTGCAGTCGGAGCGATGAGATCAAGAGGTTGACATAGGTCAAGATGCAAGCAGACTGCTTTGCAGTTGAGTTTCTTCCGCACTATCTCTGGAATTTCTGGATTCTCATCAAATTTGAGAGTGACGATGGAACGGATGTTTATTAGGCTTGTAATACACGAGTAGAATTCGATGCCTTTCACTCTGATGGGACAATGCAGCTGAAAAGATGCCACTGAGGATTGACTAGAAAAACTAGCTTCGAGCTTCACGCTGTCTCTTTGCGGATCCGGGTCGATCAGATATTCCGTCGCATTGTTCAAAGTCCATTCTATACAGGCGGGCGTCGAGAAATTGAAGTCGAAAGAGGGAGTCGCCGACATTGTTCGTTCTCTCAAGGTCGAGATCTGCTATGTGAACAGGAGGACAGGAGTCAACATACCAGATGAACGAGTCACAAACAACAGACGGGGCAAATTTCGCAGACAAGCAACCTGTTTGGAGCTCCAGAAAACCTGCGAGTCCAACCAGGTCCTTTCTCTAGATCCCGGTTCTTCCAAAGAAGGAGACAACCTCGTTCAGTGGGTAGAAAGCCGGACAGCTGACCAAGAGCACGAAATTTGTTCGTCTGAAGAAGCAACCAGATGCAAGGAAAGAAGATGGCGCAGAGGAGCGAGCTTCGCGAACAGGCGACCCGTCTAGAGCTCCAGAACACCTGCGAGTCCAAACAGGCCCCTTCTCTTGGTCCCGGGTCTTCCAAAGAAGGAGAGAGAATCTCATTCAGTGGGTAGAAAGCCGGACAGTTGACCAAGCACGCATTGCTGGCTGCCTCGATGCCGTGGATATGAATGCAATAATAGTGTGGTGTTGAGGTGAATACGTGCGCGCGCACCGAAAAAGAAGGAGGCTGGGAGGTTTGGCCGAAATGCACGTGACTGCGCAGATGGCCCCGTTTTTTAGAGGTGCGAAGATCGTGCAGTTCAGTTTCATTGGCCCAAGCTTGTAGGTAGTTTATACTTTTATAGCGGACTACTGCTAAAATATAGCGGCCTGTGAATTTTGTATGTCGGCGCGGGTGTCATAAATCTCAACCTGGAATGCTACTTATACACTCACCGAGTTGTATTTGCGACATTAGGATAAGAAGTGGCTTTCAGAAGACTTTTTGCAGCAGTTTCATCCTAGCAGGCACGTATATATATATATCAAAAAAGTTGATTCCTTCAAGCTCTCTTTTTTAATTTACTGGAAGCGCTTCTTTCGCCGCTCCCGTCTTTGGCTTTCCCCGTCGATTCGCGGGTCGATAGTGCCTGTGCAATTCCTCATGTTACAAACTATACAAGCTCTGCAGCGATTCCATTATGTCGCTGTTGGTAATTACAAAAGTAGCCAAGTTTTGAAGAATGGATTGAAATTAGTTTCTTATTCTTGGCTATTGGCAGCTGTGAATGGCAGCCTCTTTTTCCACTTACGCAGCGGCAAGGATATGAGAAAGCAATGTATATTCCTTCGGGCAAAGAGATAGACATTGTATTTCACAAGTGTTTCTGTTCCCTTTCTTCTCAACCCACAGGTTCAACAAACGCTCCAGTTCCAATCTACCTCTACCTCTAGTCAGCTAAGCTGCTTACCCATAGATGGCGTCTAGACCTGGTCTAGGGACGGTAATTCGCCCGCATCAGAGTTCCAATCTGCATTCGGTGATGATTCTCTCCGAATCTCCTTCATATCGACACACCCTTTCGGCTCTTCTGTAAATAAAGCTAATGAGGCCCATGTTGAATGCTTCCTTCGTTCCTGCTGACCTGCTGCATCCCATATTACTATTCTACATTCTTACACTTCCCTCGCTCATGCATAAGCTACCATGGATCAGATTCATCGGCATTCTATCACTTTGCAGCTTTGTAGCTCGGCAATCAATCTGTTCAGCTTCGTAGACGCAGACTGCGTGCTAAGAATAGCAGTGCGCTAGCAGCGGGCAAAGACCGAGTCCGAGTGGACACCAAAATCCTTCAGTTTCTAAATCACCCCTATTGGCCGATTGGCTCCCTCATCTCTACAACTGCCACCTACAATCTTCACAACCATAAGTCAACTTTCACTCTTGCTTATTGAGAATTGCCGGCTTATTATTGCTGATAACGTGCCTTTCCACATTGACATGGCCCTAATTCCGACTAGTACAGACTCAAATGCCAATGCCCCTGCAACTACCAACCCAAGAGAAGCGGCAGATTTAGAACAAAATCGTGAAAAAGCAAACACTACAGTAACAACAGCAATTGAACAACAACTTCTTTCTTCAGAGCAGGATGAATCAGAAAGTACGGAAACGAGGATTAAAAAATCCTCGTCCTTCAAGCTCGCCTTCATCGGAATTGCGGCGAGTCTTTTCGTTTTCCAGCTGGACGCAACCTGTTTGGGAATAGCTCTCCCTGTAAGCCTTGAGATACTTTCATTCCTCAATATAACGTCCAAGTAATCTCTAATATTTCTATTTAGACCATAGCTGGTGACCTAAATGGCACGAGCTTGGAGTCATTTTGGGCAAGTCTAGCTTATACTCTATGCGGGCTGACCATGCAATCGATTTGGGTCAGCATCTCGGACGCATTCGGCCGGAAGCCGCCTCTCTACGTGTCATTAGGCTTGTTCTTCATTGGATCGGTCGTATTCGCCGTAGCGAAGAATATGAGCACCATCATTGCTGGGCGGGTCCTGCAAGGACTTGGAGGCGGAGGAATTGATGTTCTCGCGCAAGTTATACTTGCAGATATGACAACGCTAGAAGAACGCTCAAAATATATTGGCTTGATGGCTATTCCAACAGCTGTTGGCAACATCATGGGACCAATAGTGGGTGCTCTTTTCTCAACGTATGTCTCTTGGAGATGGATTGCCTGGATCAACTTGCCAATCATAGCAACGGGAACGCTACTTGTATTCTTTTTCCTCAGACTCCGGCCTATCCCTCTCGAAGCCACGCTCACCAAGAACTTGAATCGACTTGATTGGATTGGCATGGCTTTTTTCGTTGCCGGTGTCACGCTGTTTGTTGTGCCCCTTAGCTGGGCAGGCTCACTATTTCCGTGGGCCTCCTGGCAGACGCTCTTTCCTTTGCTCTTGGGAGCTGCTCTTCTTGTAGCGTTTGTCTTTTATGAGACCAAGCCTGCAGCACCTATTATGCCTCACCGACTATTTCACACAAGGACTGGAAACGCAGCACTAATGGGAGGCTTTATTCACGGCATGATCCTGGTGTCTCTGTTGCAGTACATGCCTCTACTTTTACAGGCTGTTGAACTGGAGAGTGCAATCTCTTCAGCCGTTTCTCTGCTTCCCACTGTCATCGTTAGCGTTTTCATCGCAGCTGTCTCAATGATGATGGTCCCGTTCTTCGGTGGATATGTCTGGCTTTTACGGCTGTCGTGGGTCATACTTACACTGGGAACTGGGTTGTTAGCTCTCTTTAAAGTGAGATCTCCGCTACCAATGCGTTACGGGCTGCCAATTCTCTGGGGAACAGGCGTCTCATTATTGCGTCTCAATCTCCTCCCTGTTCAAGCGAGCGTCAAACATGTCAACGACACAGGCCTAGCTATTGGACAGCTTCTCACTATTCGCATGTTTGGGGGCCTTGTGGGTCTTACTATATCTTCAGCGATATTTAACAATGTGTTCTCAGAATCTATCTCAAGTACTGCGGTCCAGCTGACGGGGACTTTGGCGCCCCTGAAAGACGCCTCAAATGCGGTAAGTTTCATTGAAACACTCAGATCGCTGGATATCTCTTCTACAGCACTAGATGAAATCCTCAGTATTTACTTGAAATGTTTTCGGACAATATTTTATACAATGACCGGCTTCGGTGCGCTGGGCTTGTTGACTTCGATGTTCTTGAGAGAAATTGACCTCAAAGGGCAAAGTCTCGGAAATCAGCGGTTTGAAGAGTAACTGGGACTTGAAACGAGGAATGACGGTGCGATAAGTATTTAATTCTGTAGACATGTTGTTTAACGACTGCTCTGTTCATATAATGTTTAATGTTAATAATATTAACTTGTCATATTAACACGGAGTTGCACCAGTACTGCTGAGTTTCAGAGAAGAAAACTTCAGTCTCTCGGAATAACGGCCCGCTTCTCTCGTAGCTTCATAAAACATCCGAGTCGTTAATACAGCACATTAAAGAGGGCCAAAGAGCTCATTAGGTAAGACAGATAGCATAATTCGCTAACTTTGCGATCGGGAGTGGCATTTTTTGAAGACAGGAGTGGGCAGAACCTGTACTTAACAAAGCAGGATTATTCTGGCACGAAGGCTTTCAGACTTTGTGTAATGATATTATCCTCCTGTTATCGCTCTTGTGTAACGTGAACGCGAGGTTCCGTCGCCGGCATCTCCTGATGTGTAATACGGCAGGTCCTCACAGGCACTTCGAAAGGCACTAAACGAAAAAGGACCTCGGAGAACAAATAGAGGGGAAACGCATTTTTTATTACAGTCATCCAGTACTTTCTGACTACTGCAAAGCGTGTCCATTGGGGCGGGCAAGAAAGCTCCAAAAACGCGCTCGGCGGTTATAGGGCTCAGTCATAGTATCGTCGTGGCTCACCTGGCAATGATTATATAGAATAGGCGTTACGTTTGAGGTTGGACGATCTGCAGAGAACAGTAGAGAATTGATAGTATGTAGTTAGCTAAACAAGCATTGGGAAACCATTCGCTATGACAATGCATAGAGGCCAGAAGGCAAGCGGTTATGGATTGGTAGACCACTGACTCTATGGCTTGCTTACTCCGCCGAGCAGCTCTATCTAGAGAATGAACCTCATTAAATGCCTAAAAGAAGCCAAGTAAAGCTGTTTGAGTCTCCTTGCAGTCTTTATAAGAACTTAAAACGTACTCCGATAGCTGAGTGCTCCGACTACTTTTAGTATTTATAGCCCTGTATGTTTTCAATACTTCTCACATTCTCGACTAAATATACAGTCTCAACAAAGAGGTTTACAAGCAACATAGGAACAGGCGCAAAGATAAATAGAAGAAATTGGAAATTTTATTTCATAAATGAACTACAGCATGCCAATGAAAATGACTGTGACGGATCTAATGTCTATGAGAAATCAGGCTGTAAACAAACTTTTTCTGTAATAAGTAAAGTCACTTAATCAAAGTGAATTCTCCACAACTCTCTCTCGGCACCTCCCTGGAAGTCGCTGCGAGTGTGCATGGCCAGGATGTTGTCGCTGACCAGCATGTCGCCCTTCTGCCACGCGTGATAATATGCGACACGTCGGTCGTGCAAAAGGCTGTCCAGCTCGCGGCAGATGGCGTCAGAGACCTCGGGTGTCTGGCCATCAATTGTGATGTTGGTGGCCTCGAAACTGGTCTTGTTTTCGGGCCAGGGCTCGTGATACCTCAAGCAAGGCTTTCCAGTGACGGGATGGTCAATGATCAGAGGCAGGCCGTCCAGTTTGGTCGACTCAAATGAAGAGGTTCTCACAGACCAAGTAAGGTTCCTCAAGGTCTCCAGAGGGAGAGAAGAGGGCAGGTTCTTCAGCACAAACGTGGATGTGGAGAACAGAGTGAACCCGGTGTCAGAGGGAGAGGGCGTGACAGCCGTGAACAGTTGGAATCTAGAAACTCAGTTAGACTTGCATGTTGGTGGCAATATTAGGGGATGCGACTACTTACCGTGGTGGGTTAGGAAGCTTGTATACGGTTCCATCCTCTCTGGTGTAGTCCAGTGTCTTGAACAGGCCGTCGAAGTGGAAGGGCATCCATTCGGCGGACAGAACATTGTTCAGACCGCGAGTGTCTGCGCCGCGGTCCTTGACCTCGAGCAGGATGCCAAACTTCCAGGGAAGCGGGGTTCCAAACTCCGAGGCCTTCTCAATGTACTTCTCGCGGTTCTTAGTGCCGGAGAAACCGCGCAGAATGACCGGGGAGTTGATCTCCGAAAGTGCGCGGACCTTCTGAGCATCAATGTCTTGCATTGAGAGCTTGTTAGGTCCCTCAGCGGGCTGAATGACAACACCGCAAGGGTAGTTGGGAGTGACGGTGATGGCACCGGAGGCCCAGGTATATAGGTCACTCTTCTCGCGGAAGAATGATGGTCTGCCATCCTCGTAGACAAGCTCCCAGCTGGGGTCGTCCCAGAACGTCTGAGCAAGACCAGAGGTGATGGTTCCGTCTTGTCGGACAGCCACGGCGCAGTGCCATGGTGTGGTGTAGGTAGAGTCGGTAGGGAGAGTGCTGACGGAAACCTTGTTGTGTCCAGTGGAGGGGTGGATAGACAAACGAACGTGGTTTGAGAACTTGTCGCGAACTGCACGGGCAAATGCCTGACCACGAATAAGCATCTGCTTAGCAATGCTCTCAATACCCTTCTTGTACTTGGACTTGGTGAAGGTTTCCGAAATGGGGTATGTATCAGCAAGATCGGTCTGAAGGAATCTGAGATAGCCTCGATATGTCAAGCAAATATCCTCGTCTGATGTGATCTTCTCGTTGACATCCCAATCCTTGCTTCGGAAGTTGTTGATGAGCGCAATACGGAAGTTGGTGGCATTGGCAACATATGAAACCTCGTCCAAAACTGCAGGTACCTCAGTAGGCACAAGGTCTGAAAGTCGTGAAAAGCGGATGTGGGTAAAGCCCTTTGTCTTTGCCAGGTTTCGGAGAGTCTCTCCATATCTCCAGACGTCCAAGTCTGAGACGCTCAAGAGGTCTAAATATCACAAATTGTTAGCCAAAATGGTTGCTAGTCTGATCTACGAGTAGATACTAACCATTGTATACGATACCATCAGAAATGATAGTAAGCTCCGCTCCAGGGCTGTATACGTCCTTGATAGCGGCACAGAGTCCGTTGAGATGGGCCAGGGCAAACTCCTCGGCCTTGTCTGGGACGCGTCCAAGGACCTTGACCTTGGTGTTGGGAGACTTGAAGGGGAAGGCGGGAAGGCACATCTTGATAGGCTGGTTGGCCTTCACATGGCTGTAGGCCTGAGCCAAACCAGCAAGCAGACCAATATCCGACTCAATACCTTCGCTGCCAGCACGCTTGTTCTGATACCTGTAGATAACCTCGATGATCTTTGCGGCCATATCAATGTGAGAGTGATCGAGAATGCGGCCGGATAAAGGCAGCACGACGTGGTCTGGAGTGCCTCGGAGGGCAGACTCCATCGGTACCGGGTCCATCATCTTGAATTAGTGTGTTGAAGAAGAGACTAAAGACGTTTGAAGTCGAATGTGTAGCGAGTGATGTGACTTGAAGATGAACTTTCTCCAAGCGAAACACTAGTCTTGTCGATGAGTGGTCTTAGCAAAAAGAGTAACAAGGAAAACGATTGTCCACGCTGGAGTCTATATAAGATTCAACTGTCCTTGGCGGTGAGTTGTTTTTTTTTTTTTTCTGTCTATTCCGCCAACGCTGCTGTGTATCGAATCAGATTCTCACATAATGAGTAACCTTGGCAGGCTAACCGGCATGTTGACCGCTTTTTTTGCCGAGCAGGCTCGGTGTTTCAGCAGTGACTGTAGGTAATTCAGATCCTTCACATCCGTTTACTAGTCCTCGATGCTTGTTGACTTACCAGTAGCATGTCTTACAGGCGCGAACCCCGGACCTCTATGCTACTACTGTAGGCAGAGCTGATCCTTTCGATTCGAGACCCTTGTATACTGTATCTAGGATGTGGGTATTATCCTCGAGGATCTTATTTCCCGGGGCCGTAAGTGCAACCGTAAGCTTACATGACAGTTTGACCAACCATCTATCACTGTAATACTGGCAAGTTTATCTAGGTATATCCTACAAGTTTACGATACAGACTGGGATAAATATTACAACGGTGTCAGAGGGGCGATGTGTAGGACTCTGACTGCATGGCGTTTAACGGTACGAGGGTTATGGTGTGCCAGTTCCTGGGCATTGCACTATATTGACAGGAATAAGGATCAAGATAGTATGGATGATGTACTTAAACTACGGTTATCAGCTGCCTTGATTTGGAAACTTAGTATGCAAATCACAAATTGACAGTGGAAATATGTCTAAACAAGCGCTTGTTTGATGGTTGGG
The DNA here is from genome assembly GCA_030708095.1 of Trichoderma sp. CBMAI-0020. Taxonomy (NCBI): domain Eukaryota; kingdom Fungi; phylum Ascomycota; class Sordariomycetes; order Hypocreales; family Hypocreaceae; genus Trichoderma; species Trichoderma sp. CBMAI-0020. Next base: position 5,468,640 of record JAJNCI010000001.1, read on the forward strand.
AACTGGAGTATTTACTACCCAGAATAAGTAGAATATGTGTTAGATACAATGGCAATGCTAACATGTAATACAGCACTGTTTATGTGTCATAATTCATGTCAGCTTTCAGAGCGCAAAACGGAATTGGCTAGACAGTGGTTTGGTCAGAGGGTGAACAGAGATGCTCCAGCTGACAGACCAGGCATGATGTCCCAGGATTATGTAACACCAATGAAAAGAACTAGTGTATGCAAGAGGCATTAATAGGATATATTGTTTACAATAAAGATTGTATATAATAAATATTAAATAAAATATATTCTATAGTAAATTATTATAATATTATATAAATATTATATGTTACTTTAGCTATTAGTTTTATAAACCTTAATAAAATACTAAAATATTAATGTTTTAATAACTTTTAAATTACAAAAAATACTACTAGAATCTTATTAAAAAAAAATATAAAGTATTTCATATCATATTGAAAATCTTTTTATAAGTTATTACTAATTGCAAATTGTTCATACAGTAAAAAGTCATAGATATTGTATTCTCTTACACTTGGCTTGTGGGACCCTTGGTATTTGCTAACCATAGCAGGTTAGCTGACTGCTCTAGTTGGCAAATCATGGGAAAGCCTTGATCAGATTGTGACAAACCCACCGGCCAATTTTCCAAGGGAATACGGCAATCAATCAGAATGCGGTATATACATACATCAGCCCAGTTATTTGCAAGATTTGGCTTACCACATCGTACTTTGGTCTTTACAGCTGAAGTGCTGACGTTGCTTTCTCTATTGGGGATAGACGGGTGTGTATTCTAGCTGTAGTATGGAACTTAGCAATTATGAGTCGAAAAGAATGTGTCATGGCTGCAGCGAGGCTTTACGTGGAGCTTGTGCATACACAAGAGGAGTCGTATCACATATGTCATGTATTTATGCCAAATGCATAATGTACGTTTTTATGAACATGAACATACCTACTCGTTAGCTTTTATTAATATCTGCAAAGTATTGTACGGCGTGGATTAGTAGCACCGACCTGCTTGTACAAGCAGCACTTACAGAATAAGCTGCATATTAGCGCAAGGCACTTCTGCAAGTACAGGGATAGGGCAGGATCGGACAATGGTTGCGGAATCAGAGCACCGGGGCCACTTCCTTCAACAGATAAAGTCAGTCTTAGCGTAAGCCAGGGTAGCAAGTACCGCTAGGACTAATAAGCAGTGGCGGAAACCTTACGAGGCACTATGCGGAGACATCTATGCACGTATTCTACTCCCTCCCTGTACAAGGTTCGGCCCGAATACAAGCCATCTTGATGGCGAATGATTGAAGAAACTACCCTAGAGGGAGGTGTAGATGGGAAATCTTGAAGTCATGGAAAGTTTGAATGTCTGGCTATAAGCTAATGTATGGAAGAGAAAGATAGAATAAGGAACCAAATACTCTTTCCTGTTGGACATTCTATCTAATTCATTTGGCATTTATTGGATGAGCTCTTTGTCTTGCTGTATGAGGGGAAAAGAAATGTACGTAGATTTGCATTTCAATTGAGTGGGAAACACTAGTATTATTGCGTTTTGAACTCTTTCACGGCTATATTGGCGGGGAGTTTTCCTTTTGCAGTCTATACACGCAACACTTGAGTGTACAACTCGATCACGTAAATCTGTCTTTACTACTCCTTTAGCATGTGTATTGTTTGCGACGCAGAACTAATGAGTGCATCACTCACTGGTAAAATGACACACTAGCACGTGGGTTACCGATATAAGATAAGATGGGTGTAACTCACATATCCAACTTGCAGTAGTTTTTGACCATCTAATCATGGCGCTATCTAACGTGAAGCTAAGAAGCGTGAAGCCACATACAAACGAATAGCTTTGCGGGTCTAATTATGAACAGCATAAATATGCTTTACACAATACGCTTTACGCTTATGATCATCTACATCTATGGCACTGCCACCTGCAAAGCTGTTAGTTAAAAATATATGCTGTATTATCGAGATAGTTCAATAAACGCCAAGAGTTATGGCACCATAATAGATGGGTAACAGTTGCAGCCATCTGTCCTAGATCTGAACATGTGCCCAATTTGAACGGCTAAACATTAGGTTCAACAGATCACAACAAGCTGTTAGTAGACTTAGCCATATATACTATTGAGTGAACAATATTCTAGGAACATATTCTATTACATATAATTGACCTGATTTGTCAACGCCTGTATCGCTTAGATTTTGGCATCTCCTATGAACTAAGACCGCTGAGACATCGAACAAGCCAGTCTTGTGTCAACATGATACTACAATCCACCGACTAAAAGCTCAGTTCGGAGAATCGCGTTCGACTCTCCTAATGCCTTTCTCAGGCGTTCAGAAACTTTAGTTGCAACGATAGGAGTGATGGCCACCTGCTGATCCTTGATCCTTAGTTTTACCGCATTGAAAACCTTTTCATTGTCTGTCATCCTGTTCAACATGTTAAGCTCAGCTTCAGATACAAGAGTATCAAGCCGTTGTGGTTTGAAAGCTACTCCATCTTCACTGGAAAGAAAGCAAACATCTTTCAGCCAAAACTGTTGAAGGATGCTCGCTGGGCCGGTTATCTTTTCAGTGTCGGGCCTGTCAAAACTTGCAGCATGAAAGACAGCAGCGACAGGTAACTCGATAACTCTTGATGTCCCAAATGGCTTTGAAGAGAAAAATGATTCAAGTGTAGCGGGTGGACCGAATATTGTAGTGGCCCAGGCAGATGTTGCGCCGACATAAGGTATCCTGCTTCCAGGCGTGCCCTATGACAGTCAGATATGGACAGTTTACTAGATGGGAGAAATAATTTACCTGAGCTTTGTGAAACTCATCAATAGATGCCTGAGCATCGGCCCCAGAAATACCAATTACCGCGCGCGCCCAGCTTCCATTCCGGTCATCGCTAAGGGAAGCACTTCGACGATCTACATCAAGGCCAACCCGCAGAGAAATGGCAACAATCTCAGGCGCCACTGCAACCAAATCGTCAAGCGAATGAGTAGTTGCCGCTGCAGCGGCTGGAACCTGGCCCGCACAAGAAGCGACAATCATGATATTTTGTGAAGCCCATGAGTTTCGAAGATCAGAGTCGTTCTCTAGAGTACTGAATGTAGCGTTAATAACTCCACTGCATGAAAAGGGTGATTGAGAGATCTAACAATATAAGAGACCCGAGTTGTGCAACGCATAGAATGAGAGTGCGTAATACAATATCTGGCGTTTTCTCCTGCCTCACTTTTTCTGTGAGGCTTTGAAACGAATCGAACTTGAGTCGTTCTTTTTCAGCATCACTTAAGCTGTCCAACGTATTTTGTACTGCGACGAATGACTCTTGAAGATACTGGCTTAAATATTTGGATTTATGGGAATTCTGTAAAAGCTCATCCATAGGAATCGCTGTTTCAGTTTGGTCTCCAAAAACGAGTAAATGAACTTCCGACATTTTGTCAACCTGTCTTTTCACCAGATAGTAAAGAGTCGAATATGCAAAGGGAGTAAATTTAAGTACGTATATATGCGGGTTGCGCGTGTATATCGTAAGTTGCAGATGATTGATTGTCCCAAAGGCGTCGCAACTGTTTTTTTGCGAGAACACGATTGTCAAGCAGTGTTGTCACAGACTATAGACTGCAACGAAAGATAGAACCGTGAGTGCGTTTCAGATTAACCGAGGTAGAATGAAAAAGCGATGCGTATCTGCTCTTGCAGTAAATCTCTGTAAGCATACCCACGATAACTACCTAGTACCTACTACATGTAGTATTACGCTGTGCATGGAATTGCGAGGAATATCACTCTGACTTGCAGAGACAGCAGGCTTAGACGATCTGGGGAGTATATGGATGGTCTAAACTATTATAGGAAGTCTCGAAGCTTCAACAACCGCCATCAGCGTCCACAAACTACTGCAGATCAAATAAATTTCAGGTCATAATGAGTCTGGGGGACAAAAACAGAACAGAGGTTCCATGCACTGTACGGAATATGTGGGATGTTTACCAATCTCCTACCCTTACTGCTTACAGTACAGTAGCAGATGGGCTGTACAGGAAGCAAGGATTGGAGAATAAACTAGCCCCACGAGAGCTAATAACACTCCACCTAGAATGTGACGACAAGACCGCTTTGGGGCATTTGTATACTTAGCTCTGTGTAACTGTTTTGCTGCCCCCGCTTCGTCCCGCTTGACTCTTTTTTCTTTACTGTACAATTCGCCAAGTAGTAGGTACCTAGGTACTATGTCTTATTTGCTCTGAACCTGATAGAATAAGCACTGGATGTTTGAACAGAGCAGAAATTTCTTTTTCCGTTTGACTGGGTGTGCTAACAATGAGTGTTGACAAGCGTGGATTTGCTATCGATCCTTTGAGAGATGCTAGCTGGCAAGCGCTTACGCAGAACCAGTTTAGAAGGATGCAACCTAACTATCCGACCGGTCCGCAGGTATGTTGTAAGCCAACGCCTAAGCAATATATTTATAATAATATTTGGGTACTTTGTCGAAGGAATTATCTTTTGTTGTTGTGCTTGTATAAACAATTAAAAGAAATAAAGTAATAAAAAGTATAGGATAAAAAGTGAGGAGCTTTACTAGAAACGGTAACAACACTAGAACTAAAACATAATCATTTATAATATCATATATGTAAAAGTGTTATCTAGTAATATTTTACAATTCGCTTTTTTTGGGCTTTCCACTTTCTCTTTGAAGTGGCTTACATCTGTTATAAATTTCTTCAGTAGCTGTCTCTTTAGACTAAGACAAAATTTGTTGTTGATTGAAACGTGCACCTCTCAAAATGGCAAGCTCAAACTCAACCAGCCACACACCAGACAAGCCATACTCTGTTGTCAGTGAGGCTGCAAATGTGCTGAAAGATGGTATCTTGAACCATCCACAGACTGTACAGCATCTCATCAGTGGTTTGGATAAATATGCTGACCTCATTTCATTTGAGGGCTCCGACAACCCTTCCTTGCCTGTGAATTGGCGATTCGCAGAGAGCATAGCCGCTCTGAAAGGACTGGAGTCTATATACGTCAATGCTATTTTGGAGAAGGTTTATGGCGTGGCACCTCAAAAAGTGAAAATCAATACGTTGGTTGCCCATATACTACTCTGTCAATTTGGAACACAATACTAACGATAAAACAGCGATCATGCGCTACTATTCATCATGTCTCTCATGCTTTGGTCCATTGACCCTGAGGGGCGTAATGTGACATTTGGGGATACCCGCAGCGATCCCTCTGCCAAGGCATTGTATCATAGCCTTTTCAAGGATTATGATGTGCATAGATCTTTGGATGGCCCTTACCGATGCTGCACGTCAAGCATGTACAAGACCAAAGACGGCAAATTTTACCATATCCATGGATCTATGAACCCAGACAGAATTCTTGATATGTTGAATCTTCCTCGGGAGCCTCCCACAGAAGACACTTTCGAGAAGCTGGTGCCGATATTTGCGGAAAAGGTGGCCCAATTGAATAGTGACGAGCTAGACAAATTATCAAACGACGTGTGGAAGCAAGCAGGATCCATTTGCTATCCCACTGACGAATATAAGGCCACCGAGCACGGTAAAGCCAATGCCCATGTCGGTCTCTGGGAAACGTGGAAGGCAAATGAACACCAGGCTCCAACTTGGTGGACCGACAATGGGAAGAAGCCGAGCGACCCGTCTCGCCCCTTGGCAGGATTGAAAGTTCTAGACGCTACTAGAATTATTGCTGCTCCCATTGTTTCTCGTGGTCTGGCCGAGCTTGGAGCAAGCGTACTCCGTATCACCTCGCCATCTGTCCCAGATGCGACGCTATATCATCCAGAGCTGAATTGGGGCAAGTGGAATGCGTCACTTGACTTTAAAAAGGAAGAGGACCGACAGAAAATGAAGGAGTTGATACTGGAGTGCGATGTTTTTATTTCGAGCTACCGCCCCAAAGCATTGGCGAAATATGGGTTTGACGCGGATGATGTGTTGGAAATGTGCAAGGGTCGTGAAAAGGGCATCATTGTCGTCAGAATGAACTCGTACGGTTGGAACGGACCACTCCAGGACCGAAGTGGTTGGCAGCAGATCTCTGACGCTGTAAGTTACAACAATACTTTGTCAAAATTCGCATCTCTAATTGCATCTAGTTTTGTGGTGTTTCCTACGAATTTGGTCGCGCCATGGGCAATGACGAGCCAGTGACTGCTATATTCCCCAACACCGACTTTTGGTAGGTCACTTCATGAATATTGGCTCAAATATACTAGAGAACTGTTCTAACTCAGATTTTTAGTGCCGGTATCAGTGGCATTTGCGCCGTGATGGATGCAGTAGTGCGAAGAGGAGAGACCGGTGGCTCGTACAAAGTAAATGTAAGTCCTTGTTTGCCCAGCTACATATATCTCGTCTCGATTATATGTTGCAATTATCTAACAAACAACCAATAATTAGCTGGCTCTCGACTACTATACCAACTGGCTAATAAACAATGTCGGAACATACCCTGAAGACGTTTGGAAGGAGCTTTGGGGAAGATATGGATCACCAGTCTTCCGGCACCACGACCATATGCTCCAGCTTCTGTTCAGAATCATGCCGCTACTGAAAGAGCGATCTGGTTACTTATTCGACCCATCCTACTTCGAGACACGCCCCGCTCCGAATCTTGGTGTCTCTTTGAGGACGGTAAAGCCTGTCTTGCAATTTCCGGATGGAGTGGTCAAGCCTGGTTTCACAATTGGAACTAGAGGAAATGGAGTGGATAAGGCAGAGTGGCCTGCAGATTTGAAAACACAGGTAATTGTATAGTTTATGTGAATGACAAGAATAGACAATAGACCATATAGAAATATATCGAGATACACAAGGCCGTCACTTATTGTTCGACTTTGTAGTTGAAAGTTCAATGACGCAGCGTAGCTTATGCAATTTGCTGTAGAACGACTAATCTGAAACGCTACATATTCAAGATTTTTCCATCGTTGATATTGATAAGTGCCCTGTGTTACGCATCTTTCTTCAAACTCTTACGACTGTAGAGCTAGTACAGATTTCAATATGACATTGACAATTATTTTATATGATGTAAAGTTTCACACTACAAGAAAGTGCTTTTACCACGCAAATCGATGCAATATCATCACTCACGTATGTCCATATCCTCTAGTAGTACCTATTAGTTGATGAAACTGAGTACATGGCAAACGAGGAAACAATAAATTATCGTAATGTGCTGTATTACACTATTGCTGTTTCTTTACCTTTTATGAAGTAGGTATTTCTGAGTTGAAGTGAGTAGTAATACCCAGTACGGTTACTTAACACTTCCAGCCCAACTATCGGCTTTGACAGGGGTTAAATATTTTCCCTGTCTACGTAAGGGCCAAATACTTGTAGTTTGTTACATGAAGGGTCAAATACTTTTCTGTTTACGTGCAAACAATAGATTCCGCCTCACATAGAGTTGGTATACTAACTGACCTGATTATTAGACAGATGGTGAAGTATAAAATTGGCGTTCAGGTTGCCTCTACAAACAAACTCAGCATCCATCTTCAGCTTACACTCAGCTCTCCTCCTCATTCAGCTCTGGTTCAATTTTGGAATTGCAATTATTCGAGCTTGAGAATTCGATCTTTGCAGAAAACAACAATATCCAAGTAGCTAAGCTAACAACTTCAAAATGTTGGAACAAACTGTCGACTTGGCTGTTGTTGGTGGTACGTGATCCATGATATGGAGCATTTTTTTCGCTCTAGTTCAAATGGCTAGAATAGTGTCATCTATTCTAACTTCTCTTTCTTTTCAATTGGCTGGGCTAATCTCATGTCTCACTCTTAGGTGGACCCACTGGTCTCTTGACGGCTCTCCTCGCAAAACGACTTGGAGCTTCAGTCCTTGTCCTTGGTAAGTCAAGCCGCCGATTTGAATCCTTGTACGAGGCGGAGATATCGCCCGTGTCATGCACAGATCGCTGACAGATCACCTGCAACAGAAACCAAGCCCCAGCCCCTGCAGCTTGGCCGTGCAGATGCACTGAATGCCAGAAGTCAACAAGTCCTGGAGGTCGTTGGCATCCTCGACGAGCTCTTGGCACAGGGACTCAAATGCAACAGTAAGTTGTATCACGTAATCCGATGATTCATAATTAACCACCTCATAGCGAGTTCCATCTTCGCAAATGGAGAATTCACTGCTCGCCGCAGCCACTGGTGGGAGAACCTGCAGAATGTCCACCACAAGAACTTCCTGATGATTGGGCAGCCCATCGTCGAGCAGCTGCTGGCTGCCGCGCTTGGCGACTCAATTGTCTTTTCCGAGCCAGTCGAGTCTGTGCGTGAGACCTCGACCGGCGTTGATGTAACAGCAGTATCTGGCCGCATCGTCCACAGCACCTACTGTGTTGCCTCAGACGGAGCCCGCTCCATGGTCCGCCAGTCGCTGGGCATTCCATTCACGGGTACGAAGCCTGAGATGACATGGGCCGTGCTTGACTGCTTCATCGACAGCGACTTCCCTCGCGTGCCGGAAATTATCACCTTTGAGCTGGACGGACAGTCCCGCGTTGCATGGATTCCTCGCGAGCGGGGCCTGTGCCGATTCTACATCTTGCTGGACGGAGAAATCACGGAGGAGAAGTCAAAGGCGTCGATCAAGGCGCACTTGGCTCCTCACAGAGTCGAGTTTACTAAGACTGAATGGTTCAGCACTTTTGAAGGTGAGAAATCTCATTAATATCTAACCCTCGTCCCCCGGACCCCTGCTCCTCCACCCCTTCTATATCCACTCCGCAGGGCTGGCTTAGCTAGCGATATTCCCACCATGAGGCGGAAGCGATGATAGAATATGCAAGTCAGACAGGCTAAGCTGACACCCACATTAGTCAAGGAGAGACTTGCCGAGACCTTTGTGTCACAAAGCCGCAACGGTCGAATCATCCTTGCCGGTGATGCTGCTCATGCGCACTCCGTCAACGGCGGACAGGGCCTCAACACTGGCCTTTCAGATTCCTTCGGTCTTGGATGGCGCTTAGGCTATGTCTTGGCCCATGCCAAAGAGCTGCAGCCAGGGGCTGCGCACAAGATCATTGCTAGTTTCGACACGGAGCGTCGCAAGGTTGCAGGCAACGTCATTTCCGTTGCTGCGCGTCTTGTGCGAGATACTCAGCACGAGGGTGAGCAATATGTCGGCAATGTGGAGAAGCATGCCGCCTACATTACAGGAATGGGTATTACCTACAGCGGTCTTGAGTCAGAAATCGTGCAGGAGTCGGGTACTGGTGCCTGGAAGGCTGGCAATCCCTGCCCTGACTTTGACTTGGTTACTGCAGCAGACTCTACGCCTAAGCGCCTCTACAGCTCGGTCCCATATGGCAACTTTTTGTTCCTTGTGAAGGGTGACATTACTGGTCATGTTGGCAAGTTTGGTAAGCTTGTTACCGATATCAAGCTGGTGCCCAAGCACGCCATCCAAGGTAGCACCGGTGGAGACAAGGCCCTGGTCTACGGCACTGACTTTGTGGCCGATGATGATTCCTTCGTTGCAGCCGTGGTTCGCCCCGATATGTACGTCGGATATTCGGGCTCAGTGGATGGAGCGGTGAAGTACTTGGAAGAGCTGTTGGCTCCTGCAAAATAAATGGGCTCATAAAGGAAAATATATATATAAATTTATATCTTACTAGAATTCAATAGACTGCTCAAGATTCCCTTTATTGTTCACTCAAGACAAAGCAAGTTGTTCATCACAGCGAAATAACAGCTACTGAGTACCTAGTTTCAGAGACGAACTCTTAAAAACCCGCTTCGACATTTTACGGCACAATGGGTTCTACCAACACAGCAACCATTGAATCCAAAAATCTCTTCGATGTCTCCGGTCTCGTCGCTGTAATTACCGGCGGAGGTTCTGGTAAGTAGTATACAATTTCCTCCACACAATTCTCATCCTCTGAGATTCACCCGCCTCAACATCTCCTTTGGCATAACCTTGTCTGGATATAGAGTTAGGAATTGATGATCATATTTACGACTATCATTCAGGAATTGGTCGTATGATCACCCGTGCTCTTGCCGCAAATGGAGCACACAGAGTCTATATTATTGGTCGTCGTGTGAGCGTCCTGGAAAAGACAGCCACAGAATTCCCCGACGTCGTCAAGGCTCTGGAGTGTGATGTAACCTCCAAAGAGTCGCTCAAGGCCGCCGCCGACCTTATCCAGAGCGAGGTTGGATACATCAACCTTTTGTGGTGTAACTCAGGAACTTCTGGACCCGAATCCAAGACCCTAAACAACAACTCATCGCTGGAGGAGTTTATCGAAGAGAACTGGAAGCACTCTGTGGATGAGTACGCAGACACCTTCAAAATTAACACTGCCGGATTTTGGTACACTTCGCTTGCCTTCCTGAAGCTTCTCGATGCCGGCAATCGCCAGAAGAATGTAAACTTCAGCAGTCAAATTGTCGGCACCTGCAGCACACTTGGTTTTGGAAGATTTGCTCCCACAGGACGCTTCGCGTATGGCCAGAGCAAGGCATCGCAGCAGCACATGATGAAGCAGCTTTCCACACACATGGTGCCATACGGCATTCGAGTGAACTCGATTGCTCCAGGACGTGAGTGTTTATTCCTAAAATCAGTTCTAATGAACAAGTATACTGACTTCAAAACAGTATTCCCGACTGACATGACTTCGGCTATGACTACGAGTGGTTATGACCCTGCAAAATTGATCCCAGAGAAGAGAGCTGGTGAGGAAACAGACATTGCTGGCGTCGCCCTGTTCTTGGCTAGCAAGGCAGGCTCGTATCTCAATGGAAATGTGTTGGTGTGCGATGGTGGACGAACATCAATTGTTCCCTCAACGTACTAAAGTTGCGTTGGGTGAAATAGTTAGGGAAAATGAATTTTAAATGGTCGAGAGTTTCTGAACGTGCACTTGCTGAGATATATAGTGACTGTTGTAGCACTAACCCCTTTCAAGCGGAATTATTAATATCGTTGCTTAAATATGGCTGAAGCGTTTTGAGCGTAGTTGACTGTGAAATTGTATTGAAATGTTGCGTAAGAAGAAGTAGCACTGTTAAATATAGTAATTGAAGTGCTACACTGTACATATAAACACAAGGCCGAATACATGGAGCGTAGTATAATTAGTTATTATACAGAGGTCAATTTGACGCGGGGAGTATCTCAAGGCATACTGATATGAATGGTTCTGCTCCAACATGTGCCAAGCAAGAAGGTATTGGACTACCTCATTTATTTATGTCCCAATCCATCGATTGGCTGATAGTTTCTACCAAGAAAACATGCTAATTAATAGGGGCCAAAGGGAGTAAATGCTTCTTATAGGCACCGTTTGATGAGAGACTGTGGTGGGTGACTAGGTATCATTGCCACGTTTGAGTTTAGCACAAGGGGGCAAAGAGGGAGTTTGACACAAGCAGAGCCCAAGCCCAGATTCCAATTACCATTCAATAGCTGTTCTCACCATCTGGCGAAGCTAGACGCGAGTATTTACGAATCCCTTACGACAATGGCCAGACCGGGGTGGACTGGACAGGGTCAGCATGTCCTACTTTTGCCGTTGCCGAAGAATCCACAGAGATATGATGTGCTTCGGAGAGTTTTTTTGCGCTAGTTTCCGGATTATATCGAACGATGGTAGCTTCCTACTGCAGTATAATTTTCCCTGGCTGTTGACATGCAGCCATAGCAATCTTGATCCACCTGTCGTTGCCTGAATGCGGATGGAAACTCATCAGGGGCCAGCTTTAGCATCCTGATCCCCACTTCCCCTTTTCCAAATTCCATCACAAGGATCACTCTAGTTAATTTCACAGGTGGTTTGTTGTGGTAATGAGAGTATAATGTGTACGGTGCTTGTATTGGTGGTGATCATGATTCGATCTCCATACACTGAGGGATACAGAATCCATCTTCTAATATTAACCTCGAAATACGATGTGAACAGTGGAATTGCTCTTAATTTCTCCTATGTATCGCTCAAGGACTTCGGTTTCGTAGTACTTCCAAATATATGCGCAGTAGGATATACTCAATCATGGCAGCTTTCTTCCGCATCATACCACTAGTATCTTGGTCCTTTTTGAGAAACCACCAAAATATCTTGAAAAAGACATATGGTTCATCAAAGCTATTATACTATACTCTTGCCACTTTAATTTGACAAATGTCACAACGTATTTATACCCACCTAATGCCAAGCATCTGTCTGCTTGTTCTGAGTAATCAAGCTTTGTGAAATTGAAATATATGGAGCGATTGGACTACCCAGTATTACAACCATATTCATTAATTGGTATTATATTTGTCTATTATGTCTAACCCTCTATTAACGTCTAAGCTTTATTCGCTGAAGGTAACTTTATACCTTCACGAAGAGGCTACTTTTGGTCCTCATCAGACGCGATACACACATAATGCCAGTACCAACCGCAGTGGTAACGCCAGTCCATAGCCACACCCCTACAAATCCTCCTCTGGATTGAATGGCGCCGGCTATGGGATTGCTTACGAGCACCGCAAACGATAAGAAAGCCAAAGCAAGTCCAACACGCGTCCCAATCAGCTTTGGATCGGGACAGAGCCCAATCAGCACAACGGGTTGTAGCGCAAAGAACAAGCCAGTAACGCCTCCATAAAAGGCACTTACAACAATGAGCGAGGCCACGTTGTGTGTGCCCTCAAAGCCAAATGCAAAGACGAATGTCAAGATGGTCGACAGTACCAGCATGTTGAATGGCCCTGTATAGGCGCTGACGAAATTTGGTAGTATACGTCCGATTGCTGAGGCCGCGTTCATGATTGAGATGATGTAAAAGCCAAGATCCGCACTCGCAATCTTGGTTTGAACTGCGTATACCTCCACGTAGAAGAATGGGGTGAAAGCGCCGAGGAGATAGACGAAGTTACCACACAGGAATACAACAAATGGCCAGTCGGTAAATGCAGTCTTGTCTATGAGTTTCCGACCAGCACCAGGAATCATGCGTGGCTGAAGAAACAGCACTGGAAGCAGCAGAGTCGCGAGAAGAATAAACCCAATAACACGCACTGTCCAGGGAAAGCCAATCTTTGGTTCAAGCTCGCGGTAAACAATGGGCAGGATAATGCTTGCAACCGAATCAAGTTAGTACAACCAATTTCTGAGCCCAAAATGTGTCAAAACCTCACTCACCCTCCAATGCCGGCCCCTGAGGCCGCAATTCCCTGCGCTAGAGGATATAGCGTTGTGAAGTAGGTCGATAACACCGTAGGAGATAGGAACGACGTTAGGCCACCGCCAAACCCAATTAACAACGACTCGGCCAAGATAAACTGCCAGTATTCTGTGCAAAGGCTCTGCATCATCGTCCCAAAGACAATGAGTATTGTCCCCACGACAACCAAGAGCCTTGTATGGCCGCCATCATACAGAGGTCCCGCAGCGCAATTGGCAAAAAAAAGAAGAAAACTTTGGATTCCACCAATAAGAGACGCGCGGGAGGGGTCGAATCGAAAGTGTTCTGTGTAATAATTCTGGTAGATGCCAAATGTGTTGATGAGACCTGTCAATTCATTACTGGGTGGTCAGCAAAAGAACAAGTAGTACTACTACAATCTAGTAGCTTTGCTTATCGAAGCTGCCGTACCGTATGTGTTGAACATCAACGCAAATCCACAGGCAACCTGGAGCCAAGCCTTCCACCCTCCATTTGGGCGCGTGGCCATCAAAGTGGCTTGATCTAGCTCAGATTCATTCTTCGATTCCGGCGTGGCGCCATTTTCCTCTGTCTTGGCAGTAAAGGGCACCATCTCCGCAGGTTTGGCCCCTGTTCGCTCAACAGCTGATTCACTATCCGTGCCATTGGCATCGATTCCTGCAAGGCCGCTAGGCTTGGTATCCGTCATACTTGGTAAAGATGATGGACTGTCGAAGTTTAGTTCTGACGAAAGGAATGTCACTAGTAATACGGGGCACCTCAGTTTATGGGCAGCCGAAAGGTAAAATGGATGAAGTCCGCTTATCCGTGTCAGCCTTCTCCACGTCGGCGCGTATACAACGTCTTAGGTGCGGCCCGATACGGATCGGAGCGCTCGGATCTGGCAGACTAACTTTGTGCTACCGATGCTTACTGAAGACCGTCGTCAGTTGAACTTATAGTAAGCTCATTTATCACAATTCATCACACTCAATCACAACGGCCCATAAATCACGGCGAGCGGCAGGGGCCAAGCCGCGGTGATCAGGCAACAAGGTTTGAGCGGTAGAAAATGAGGGACAACGATGAAAAATCGACACAGGGCAAGGAATAAGCGGCAGCAAATAAGCAGCAGGGATCTGTGATAAAGAATAAGCAGTGGAGAGAAGGAATCCGCAATAAGCGGTAACTATTACTGGCAGCATTGATGTGGAATGCTACAGTAGTGGTGACTTTTGCCAACGAAACAAGGTGTGCTGTACCCCTGCATGGCAACGTTAGACCCCTAGATCCAGCACCTTAATCTGGGTGTGAGGCAGTAAAGCTGCGGCGGAGTAATTGACCCTGGCACTCCACTGAGTCGATCACTAGCAAGCATAAGCAAAAGACTGGAAGAGGAAAACAGTAAACAGTGAAAATTTTTCTTGTTGTAATCACAGGTAAAAAAGAATACCGCGGTGCTTTAAAAGATTGAAAGGGAAAATATAAAGAAAGTACTAGTAAGAAGTATTCTTTATTTTTTATATATATATATAATATTCAATTATAAAATAATTATAGCATATATATATCTAAATAAAAATCTATATATTATTTTTAGAGTAATATTTTATTACCGATTTACAATAAGTCTAAAAGTTCTTTACTTACTATACTACTTGTTAACTACTAGCATATAAGTGCTTGTATATATAAACATCCATGTTGCTGCTAAAAATTGTGGAGAAAGGTTTATAATCAAGCTCCATCCACTAGATCTTAGAACTGTATGAATGAATACATGTCTCTATTGCATTTGAACTCTGTTGCCAAGTGTGGCTTATATCAGCAGACTTACAGCACATCCCCCTGGCTCTAGGTATATCATTGCACTTGTAATGTAGCTGTTAGAAGAGGCATATATATCCGTCAAAAGACTACTCATGAATTGTAGAATCTGTGTCTGATACCAAGTTTTACATTTCGTTCATCTGCAGTGCCAACCTGCGCTTGAAACAACTATAAAATCCTCCCGTGCCACAAGTATCTTACACAACTTATACATTCAATTTCCATCCAGCAATTGGTCAATCCAAAATGGCTTTTAAAGTTATCATCATTGGCGGTGGCCCGGTTGGGCTTTTCCTTGCAAACAGTCTGCAGGCCGCCGGAATCGACTATGCGCTTTTCGAAAAGCGAAGCGCTGTGGCTCCCACAACTGCATTTGGTATTTTCCTTATGCCTCAAGTCACGAGGATGATGGAGCAGCTCGGTCTCTTGGAGAGCTTGAAGAAGGTGTCTCATCAGATGACGGGCATGGTGCACCGTGACGCCAACGCAAAGCAACTAAGCGAAGACCAGGATTATGCCGCCTTTTCTCAGATGTAAGTCGGGAATAACGAGATGCTTTGTTTCCAAACTAACGTTGTTTCTGTTCAGCCACGGCTATCCTGTAGTTGTCACAGATCGTGCCAGCCTTTCTCAGGTTTTCCTCAGTGGCCTTGATAAACCAGAAGAGCACATCTTTACCAGGAAGGAACTTACCAACATTGTGCTCGGCAAAGATGGCGTGACTGCGGAATTCGCTGATGGCACAAGCCATGAAGGATCGATTGTCATTGGTGCAGATGGCATCTGGAGCTCAGTTCGTGACCATTTGCGCAAAATCTCGCCTGAGGGTCTATTCCTTGAGAACCCGTTTACAGCGTCATTCACTGGCGTTTTTGGCAGAGGACCGCTGTTTGACGATATTCCTTCCGGGCAGGGAGCAGAGGTGCACGGAGATGATTGGGTGATCCAGGCGTTCCCGTCTCAGAAAGAGACGCACTTATTTATCTATAAGCGCATCCCGAGATGCACTGACAGAGTTCCCTTCACAACCAACGTGCCGCAAAATCTGATTGAGGAATTCGCAAATGTCAAGTTGACACCCAAGGTCACATTTAAAGACTTGTGGGATAAGCGGTTTGCTGCAGGCCACGCAAATTTCGAGGAGGGTGTTGTGGAGCTGTGGCACTGGGACCGCGTTGCTCTTGTGGGGGACGCAGCTCACAAGGTACGCTGAAAAAGAAACGCCCTCTAGCACTGGAGATAAGTCATTAACTAACATCATGCAGATGAACCCGAAATGGGGCGTTGGCGCTAATATCGGCATGGAGGCTTCTGCCAATCTCACTAACAAGCTTGCGGCCCTGCTGAAAAATGGCTCAACGCCTTCTACCCAGGAGCTTTCGGAATTGTTTAACAAATACCAAGGGGAGATGGAAGGCAAGGCCGGAACCTGGGAACGAATTTCCATTTCCAATCTTGACCAAGCCACTCACCCGGGTGGACCTCAGATTGATGCCATGAGGAAAATGGCCATCATTCGTGCGCCTTCCATCATTTCAAAGGCGTATAAGCTTGAAAACGCCCCTAACAAAGCAGAGAACCCATCTCAGCTCCCGTGGCTGTACTAAGAAAGACATGTGCAAAATGGCGATATTATGATTGAGTGGTTAGCGTTAAAAAATTATAGAGGACAAAAGTTCAAATCAATATCAACTTTGCATGTAACAACCATCAATCGATGTTTCTGAATGTTTGCAATGAAGTCATGTGACATTGCGCAATTTATTACATGTGCCAACCTACATATCAACGGAATCCGAATACCCAGCCTTGTTACCGAGCTTGATTGCGTTGTACTACTTGTTTTTCATTCTCAACACACTATTACGAAAAAAAACATGTCATCTAAACTATCTGCACATGAGATTGGAGAAGGTTTTCCTGTTCTGGTTGTTCATGGATGGCAAGCTGAAGGAAAAGTTGAAGCGGGAGATTTTGAGCCAATTTTCGTCAAGGCACCAGGACTTCTCCGCATTTACGTCGATCTTCCTGGTATGGGCGCGACACCTGCCGATAATGTCAAAAGTCTCGACGATATATACCTCCGGTTGGTGAATTTCATTGACTCTCGGCTGCAGAAGTCAAGATTCGCAGTTATTGGTTCGTCATGTGGTGGATATCTTGCACGCGCTGTAGCTCAAAAATATCGCGATCAAGTCGATGGCGTACTACTCCGAGTGCCGGTTATTGAGCCCGATAATACCAAACGAGATCTTGATCCTTTTAATCCATTGGTAGAAAACAGGGAGTTCATGTCAAGTTTGCCGACAGAAGACAAAAACCTTCTTGGAAATGTCCTTGTTCAAACGCCTGATTATGTCAGAACCCTAAAGGCAAAAGTTGAAAAGCTTTACCTTCCGGCAGAGAGAGCAACAGATAAGAAGGCTTTGGACCTGATACGAGACGATCCGCAGCGATATCGCTTATCTACACCTTTCATTGATGAAAAGACCACGCTTTTGGCCCCCACACTTATTATATGCGGTCGGCAAGACGAAGTCGTGGGTTACCGAGACAGCCTTCGCCTTCTAGAGCTCTACCCTAGATCAACGTTTGCGGTTCTGGATCGTGGCACTCATGGCCTTCCTATTGATGAGACTGGTGTTTTTGAAGCGCTTGTTCGCGATTGGATATTCCGGGTCAATGAATGGCGAGATCGCACAGAGAGTTGAAAGCCATCAAGAGCTTACGTGAACTTTCACCTACGCACAGGTTATACAGCCTATGTAGTCAACTTTATACATGGACATACAAATGATCAAACATCTTATTCAATTTTCAATTGTTTTTGATATAGAAAAGAAACGGAAAGCAGTGGGATTCGGATTCAAGATATTCTATAAGGTATAGGGTAATGTATATAACATGGCTCTAGAATCTGCAATACGCGCCGCCGCTACACAGACAATGATTGATGAGATAGGGGAAGAAAGAGAAACACACGAAAGGGTCAAGAAAATAGAGGAATATGATCAATTCTATTGCCGGGTAATTAATACCAGAATAACAAGATTATTCATTATGCAATTATAAATAAAACTACTTATAAGCAAGTAGCTTTCTGCTAAAGAATATTACTGGTAAAATATTGTTTTGTGTTTTGGATATGTGTTATATATACAAAAAATCCTTTGCTATAGAATGGGGGTAAGGGCTGGTTCTTCAGCTGTTACACTCAAGCTTCTGACAGCTTTTTTATTTAGCTGGACTCACGCAACTAGAGCTCTAAAGAGAGTTGGTAGCATAGAGGTTGACATTATTTACTGTAGTAGCTTTACTAAGTCCTAGACGGTAATGAAGCCTGATTTCTTGATAGACTCGCAAGTGAGACCTGCAAGGACGTTGGGTTTATCGATGGCCACTCTTGGGCGTGGGCTTGGCAGGGCTCTTGGCGGTGCTTTTGGCAGTACTCTTGGCAGTACTCTTGGCAGTACTCTTGGCAGTGCTCTTAGCAGTACTCTTGGCAGTGCTTGTGCTCTTGGCAGTGCTCTTAGCAGTACTCTTAGCTGTGCTCTTAACTGTGCTCTTGGCAGTGCTTGTGCTCTTAGCAGTGCTCTTAGCAGTACTGGTGGACTTGGCAGTGCTCTTCGCAGTGCTGGAGCTCTTGGCAGTGCTTGTGCTTTTGCTTGTGCTCTTGGCAGTGCTTGTGCTCTTGGCAGTGCTTGTGCTCTTGACAGTGCTGGAGCTCTTGACAGTGCTCGTGGACTTGGCAGTGCTTGTGCTCTTGGTAGTGCTGGAGCTCTTGCCGCCACCCGGGCCGGACTTGGAGCCCGAGCCGGAGTTTGAGCCGGAGCCGGCCATGCCAAGTCCGCCGCTGTTCAAGCCATTGCCGCCCATGCCGGCGCTAGAGCCGGTGCCCTGGGGAGTATCTGAGTTGTTATCGGTGCCATCGTTGACGTATCCGATGCAGCCCTGAGCAATGGGAGCGCTGACCTGAACAGGAATGAGGTCGTATGTATCATCGCCGACGAAATCGCCTTCTAGAACAGCCTGGAGCCTGTTCTCAAAGTGAATGTCCCAAGCAATGCCGTAGCAGCTGCCGCCAAGACTGACATCGATTTCCCCATCATCTCCGACGGAAGCCGCGATTTCGAAGGAGCCCTCAGCAACGATGGAAGGAGTATCAACGATACCGGCGTCCAGCGAAAAGGTCCCGTCAAGAATATCGATGCCAACGCCCACCTCGATAGGCAAACCCAGCGACGCCCTAAGATGAAGCTCACCAGAAGCTTCGGCCATATGGGAGAATTGAGGAGAAAGGCCATTTGAATGGCTGTTACTGGAATCAAGCAAATCCAACATGATGTCAATGTTTGGCCAAGCTACAGAGGCGCCGATGGCCAGAGTGCCAGTTGCATCGATGGTCACATCAGCGTCTACTGAGACGCTGATGAATGGGCCAACATCGATGATTAGCGGGATCTCAAAGCCGCCCAAACCAATTCGGGCCAGCTCCTTCTTCCATTCTTTCTCATATTTGAAAAATGCCTCCATTCCAAGGTTGAGTCCTGCTGCAAAGTTGGCGGTGAGTCCAACTTGCAGTGTGTCGACGCGAAGGTGCAAGATGGATGCGTCAATTTCACCCCAAAGTGTTGCTGAACCACCAAATCCACACTCGATGCAGTAGAGAGCCAAGCCATATTCGAGATCACGGGCAGAGTGAGCAGAAACGGAGGTTTCGTTTGAGCGCTTATGGTGGCCGCTGGCGTCAGCAACCTCGCCCTTTGAGTAAGAATCATCCGGTTCGCCGCCATCAGAACCCCATTTATACAATGGAGCGGCATTTGGCCACGGGGCGTCGGGATCAGTACCGAGGTGGTCGTCGTCCTGAAGCCAGTAGTCCCAGGATAAGGTGACTGATTCGGTATCTCGAGCAGCAAGAGCGTGCGGCTCAAACATCTAGAATGATGACAGTTGTGTGTTAGTGGATGTAAGAAATAGAAGCATGATGTAACAAAATTGCAAGAGTAAAGCTATAGCATCACGGAAACGATATATAACACTTACGTCTCGCTTATCAACAGCGCGCTTCGCCGGTGTAGATCCGATGTCGCCCCATTTGAGATTCAGATGGAGAGCTACGTCTGTGAACGCAGCTGAGGCTCCAGAGGCAGTGAAGCTCTTGTTGCTATCGGTGAAGGAAATGGATTTCGCATGGAAAAAGTCGTTTTGGTTATCCAGACCACAGCCGTCCACCGATGTTACAAAAACAATATCCGTGGCCCCGGTCCACTCTTTCTTCGCAAATCCGTACGCGTTGGCGCTCAGAGTGCCGGTAAGGCTACCCTTGGTGCAGCTAACATCGGTCACAAATAACGAGTGGTCAAGTGGGATTGTCGGAAAGGCAAAAGTCATGAGGGCTTGAGACAAGATACCGCCGTCACGCTTTAGCGTTCGCCGCTGAGGGCTCGAGTCGGTGGAAGAGTTATCAGGCGAGCCAGCCCATGCTAGGGTGACATTGGTATCAAGAGAGAGAACAAAGAGGTCTTCCGGGTTAACGCTTGGAGGAACAATAGGTTCCAGGCTCGTTTTTGTGCCATTTGTTGTAGAGTTGGAAGCGTCATCACGACTGTTGAGGCGAGGCACACTGGGGTATCGAGCCTCACGGGCTTGCGGAGCGGCAGAGGCTGGATTGCCAAAGAGAAAGGCTGCTGCAAAGCCTAGGCAGGCGATGCCCTTAGGAGATAGCATTTTGAATAAGAAATCGCCAAGCCTGCTAAGATGGCGGGTGAAACCAAGGAATAAGAAAAAACCTGGATCTCACGGAAACAGGGAATGAAGAAGGAATATCACGAAGAAGAGGATAAAAACTCCGTCCCTTTCACTGTATATTCTTTCTCTTGATCACGGTGGAAGCGGGACAAGCCCGTGAAGTCCCCTAATGATATATTGCATTGCTCTGTGGACAACCTTACTCTTCAGCTACCCCGCTGCATGGCCTTGAGTTGTAACTATTAGACGGTTTATTGAAAAACTTGCAGTAGCACGCGCAGTCAACCCCTTGTATTTCGACTATCGCGGTCCCAGCTGAGCATTATCTTTTTGGCTAGGCTGTCTTGGGCCTCCACCGTCCTGGCTGAAGGCCAGTTGCTTGTCAATAACGCTATTTTCGGATTTTAGTTTTTAACTCTTTACTTTACTCTTATTTTACCCTTGTGGGCCCGAGAGCTAAGAGCTTGAGTTGAATGCAGGGTCTTAGTGTCAAGCAGCTAAAACTACTATCCACTGGTCTAGTATTGCCTAGAACGTTCGTCACCGTAAACTTGTTCCAATCTATTGACATATTTTCATGCGATGAAGAACCGAGACATGTATGGCTATTGGTTCAAGAATCAGCTGTTTATGATGCCAATCTCAAGTGTTCCAACATATCGCGAGCACTGATTTGGCATCGTGATAAGCTGTCCTCAGTCATTGTGGTAATCTTACGGGGTTATGGGGATCTTGGAGCTGATACTGATCAAATGTGACCAGTCTTGATGTCGTAGCACTCAATAATTATCCTGCATATAATCCAAGCGAAATTGGTCACGGATGTTGGCCCAGCAATTCTCATCTGGACCCCAAAGTTCTCATCTGGACCCCAAAAGCTCCCTGGTCTCGAATCGCGGAACCCGACAGCTGGGCACTGGACCAGCAGGGAATGCAAGCCCGGCTTCTGATCAATCAGCTTTACACCTTTCTCTATTCAGTTCTTTCTTTCTTTTTTCTTCCTCTAATTGCACGAAACTAGTCAGGGGTTCAGACGCCCATCTGAAGCCTCTTGGTCTGCGCCACCTTGGAGTAGTTGAAATCTGCCCTGAGCTAATAACGGTTGGCTTAGACCGGCAAATGGCCCCGTTCCTGGCGCCAAGAGATGCCTCGATCGCGCTATTGCTTGGCACTATTGCCTTGAGCTATTGCCTCTTAGTGTAAATATAGCATCGCCATCACCTAGTCACGCTGGCCCTCTGTGGCCGTAGATCGCTGCGTGGCCAGTTAGTAGTACTTTTCTACAAGCACACTACTGAGCAGCTGCGCCTGATATCCACTTGGCTTGATGCTACTCCATGACAGGTTGCGTCTAGAACGCGCCGACCGCTACAGCTGAGTGTTTGGAAGGTCTATCGCCCCGCGAGCAATTTTACCCATTGCCCGTGAAGTGCTGGGGAGATCAGCAAATGCTGGAAGCGAAGCTGGATCGCCACCCAACGCAGCGGATAGAGCTGTATAAATCGACATGCGTCTGTCTCTCGTCTCTCTCGGATGGTTGTAGCAGTGCATCCAGCTTCTCTTTCTTCTCAAACTCAAGGCACTACTCAGTCCTTTCTCGTTCACCATGAAGACTGCACTTCAAGTTCTGGCAGTTCTGCCATTCTTGGCGACTTCAGTCGTTGCCACCAATCCGGTAACGACCTGTCGTACTGAGCTTGGCACCAAATCGACAAACCATGTGTCTACTGTCACCAAGACAACTACCAGCAGCCATCAGCCCACCACTACCCTCACTATTCGCCCGACGGTGACGAGCTATGTTGGCCTGTGGTACACTGTTACCGGATTCGCCACCAAGACCAAGACTGTCACGGATAGCACTGTGACCGATACCTTTTCCACCACGTCCACCGTGTTTGCTGTTGAGACGGACACAATCACGGCGACCGTGACTACCACCACCACAAACACTGACACTACCTCGTCAACCTCGACCACCGTGGTGCCAACTACTGCGGGCTTCCGAAATATTCGGGACACGGTCAACTCCGATACTTTGAACCGTCGTGCTCTCGACCACCCTCACCCTCCCCGGGCCCAGGTGAAGAAGCCCCAGGGTCTTAAGGCCTCCACGTACCCTACCAAGGTGGATTGTAAGTTATTGCATTCTCTTCTCACCAAGCAACAGGGGCATTAGCTAACTCACTTATAGGCACCAAGATTCTGCCCAACACCAAGACCAAGACTGTGCAGTCTACCGTGCACCCCGTCACGGAAACCATCTTCTACTGGAGAGAGACTACCAAGACCAAGACTCTTACTTCTACCAAGACTGTTGTTCCCGCTGATGTCTCATCCACCATTACTTCCACTTACACATCCAGTGTGACAACTTTCACCACAACCTTTGAGACTAGCACTGTCACAGCCTCCACTACCACTACCGCCATTATTCCAGGCCCCACCGTCTATGACGCGTGTAGCGGACTGAACACCTTTGGTCCCAACTTCAGCAACAATGGAAGAAACTACTATGCTGTAAACGTCGCCAACAACGGACCGGGCGTCGGTTCCGACTTCAGCACTGTCGCTGATGGCGCTACCACCGCAACTGATTGCTGCAATGCTTGCCAGCAATTCGGAACTTGCGAGACATTCATTTTCCGCCCAAGAAACCGAAACTGCTTCTTGCTGTACCACCCTGGTGAGACCTGCTCATCCCAGTTCAACCACCCCAACTTCATCCTCTCCATCTCCGGCAGCGACACTGGCGAAGGATATGTTGTTGGTAATGGTAACTGCGGTTACACTTACAGCGGTAACAGTGATGGCACCGTTTTCCCTGCCTACTAGTAGGGGAAATGTGTTATGCCATTAAGAGCATGAAACAACTAGAGGAGGTGTACTACTTCAACATCGATGTTAAAAAAATATCCCAGAAATTGTAAATAAAATAGATTAACATCGTATCTCTTTTTAAATATTCAGAAAGTTAGCAATATCATAGTTTATCATATCAACTAGATATTTGATATCTCTGTGAGCCCATGCAATTTTTTGGTTAGACGCTGAGATCGAAATTGTTCAGCGGTTACGTGCACACACAATATGAGACTGAAAGGCTAGCCTTGACCATTTAGCGGTAGAGGCATATGGAACTATAACCGAATATCCAGGTACAGGCTTTCGAAATTACCCAACTATTTTGTTTCTTGTGCATATCATTACCAACATATTCATGAATCCTTCAATTGGATTCTTTTGCTCTAAATACGTGTAATCTGGGCCATTCGTATACACTTCACAATGAAATACTCATATGCTATTTGGGTTAAGACTATCTTACAATAAGAGAATTGTAATACACTAGCGCAAGCTCTGTATCTAGTAGCTTGCTGGCACTGGAATACGTCTTCTCCGAAGGCTTTTCGGGCTAGTCGTCGGCTTGCATTCGCTTCCATAGCAACCTAAAGTTATATCTGTCGCTTGTAAATAAACTCCTTTGACCCGCCAGAAGTATCGTCTAGTCAATAGCTGCAAATAGCTGAGTGTATTACCCAGTACGTCTTTCTGCAGCTTCGTTATCTTCTCTAAACGTTGCGCTGGGTATACCAAAACAACCAAGGAAACAGAGTGCCATGAAAGGAATTTCCATTGCAAACACTGCCTTAAAGCCTTTGAACTTGGCATACGATATGTCTTGGTCCCATGTTGTGGTTCCGGATCTCCACGTTCCCATCGTTACTTGCGAGAGCACTGAAGTTGGGATGTTGTCGGGCAAAGCGGCTTGCGTAACAGCACTTTGCAAAGCAGATGCGATTGTCATGCCAATGACGGAACCGAGCATTCGGAAGAGATTTCGCGTTGATGTCGCAACCGCACGATCTCTGGACGGACAATGTGCCTGTAGAGCCACGAGACCTAAACGCAGTGAGTAGTCACGATAACATCATCGTATCGGTGCAGGTATGTGTTTGTTCAATTTACCTGGCTGGAAAACACATCCAATACCCCACCCTTCAACTAGCAAGGCACCCAAATAAGTACCAACGCCAGTAGTCTGGCCGAACATCATCTTGAGGCAAACACCTAGGAGCCACAGAAAGATCCCTGGATGATATATATAGTCATACCTTCTGCTCGTCAGCCACGTACACTCAGTTATTACAAGAAATTTGATGGATGATCAGACTTGCCTTCCAAGAATGGTCATAGCTGGGCCTGATAAAATGCCTGAAACGCTCGAGAACAAAAGTATAGGGAGCATCAAGGTAGAGGCCTGTAGGGGGCTGAATCCTCCGACATCTTGAAAATATGCAGGCATAAAGTACATATCTACTTGCCATACTACGTTGTAAAACGCGCTCTGGATGAGTAGAATTGCACTAGCTCTGCTAGTAAAAAGCCGAAGAGGGATGAGAGGGATGCGTGCATATTTCTTCTCAATGATAGTAAAAGCAGCGATTGCAACGCCTCCAATGACCATCAAAGAGATTACCGCAGGACTACCCCATGGCCAGGACGTTCCACCCAAGTTGAGAGGTATCTGAATACAGAGACAGTTTGATCAGCAAAAATATCTCAATTTTTTTTTGTAGGAGCGGCAGTATAGACTACGCATACCATCATGCAAATAGTTGCTACTAGAGACGCTGCAAGGCCCATCCAGTCGATTTGTCTGGCTTTCGCTTTCCAGCTTCCACTGATACTTGTCAACGGTAAGAAAGCCATACAAGCTACAGTAGAGACGCAAGCCAGGATTGGAGGAATGTAGAAGATCCATCTCCAGCTCGATATCCCTGCTATTCTTGTCTTTTGTATCAGAGAGGCCGCAAGGAATGGTCCTATAGCTGATCCAGCGCCAATGGAGGCATTGAGCATTCCTTGGTACTTGCCTCTGTCTTTAAGACTCACGAGATCACTAACAATGATTGATATGATGGAGCTGATGCCGCCGCCGCCAATGCCACTTATCGCTCGACACGCATAGAGCCAAGCGGGAGAGTGGGAGTTGGCGCATAAGATGTCGCCAATGACGAGAAACCCAATGGAGAGCATCAATACTGGCTTTCGACCGATAATATCCGATAGGCGACCATATAGAGGCTGAAAGGCGGCTTGGCCCATTAAATAGGCTGTTCCAGTCCAAGTAATGCTACTGCCAGCGCCAAGGTCGCGGGCGATTATTGGCAGTGCCAAAGCCACCGAATTGATGTCAAGCGGTGAGGTAAAGTAGATAGCTGAAAGATATAGATAGGCAGCGATGAGGCGACGAAATGGTAGTCGAGATGACTGATCGTGTATTTCATCGCTAGATCTATCAGAATTTGCCACCCTTGACCGAACAGTACGCAGACGGTCAGATTGGAACGTCGCTGTGCTGATTGCTTCACGCTCGTTCGGAAGAAACGAAATATCGTGAGTCATCTGACCCTCGGTCAAGTCATCAGTGGTATCTGCATGATTCTGAGGCGACCGATTGGTCATCAACTCAAGAAGAACGGTGGCAGACATGATAACGCAAGGTGATAAGGCCTTTACGCAAAAGTGTACAATTAGAAGTAATCATCGAAGTAAGACCCCGTAAAGTTACATTAAAAGCGTCAAAGATGAAACCGAACATCGGTCACTACCACGTCACCAAATAGTGGCAGACATGCGGTTTCGGTGATAGTTGCTTAGCTTAACAGAACTGGTCACCATTTGGTTCCACTTTTAGCAACCGAGAATAAAATTTATAAATGACAGTAAATGGAAAAGAAATGTTTTTTTTTTTTTACGTATGAATTCTGATAATGTAGGATGCGAAATAATATTCATGTTGCTACGCTGAGTAATTGGCTGGCTATCAACAATACTCTAGTGAATGACTGTTCAGAGTGGTGGTCAACCAGTTCCTAGCTATATATTACATATCAAGGAAATAATGCATTGGATAATTAAGCGGCAGGTTTTTGAGCTATCGGTCATTCGCGAGGCCCTTCCGACGCCGCAACTAATAGACCTCATTCTGCCTCATCCCTATCTGTGCAGCGTATTGCTAAACCTTTTCTCTTATACCATTATTCTTATATTAATACCATTTGAAAAACATATTGTATTTCCTTGCAGAATTATTGAGCGAACTTCCCGATGCAAGAGAGAATACTGACAAAAGCGAGGGTTGCTGCCTTCGATGGCGGAGACGGTTGAAGTAGGCAGTCAATATGAACACCCAGGATTGTATTGCCCTGCAGCGCCAATATTTAGCAGCTGAATGATTCTTTTAAAGTCAAAGACAGCGTGGAAGTTTTGGAAATGAGAGAATGCTAAGGATGTGGGCTGTAACTAAGGCGCCGTTATTGAGAGAGAAAGAAGGTGATGGCTGGCGCATTTAGTCACTTGGCGGAGTGTAAAAGAAGGCCGGTGACAGCGTCTCATATAGCTTGCCCACGCCAATGCCACTAAGATCGCGTAATGCCGTGCTGTGACCCGCATCTTGTCGTTATTCGAGGCTTCCTCCAAATCACTAGTAAGGGATAGAAACAGGACATCTACCTGCTTTAGCAGTAAGAATTGATCGTTCGAGTTACGTCGTTGTAGTAAGAGAGATGGTATAGTCGATATAAATGCTCTACTTGTTAACCCATTCGAATTCTGCTTGAGACCTAACTATACAAGGAGGAATTAGAAAGCAGATATAGTTTTCCAGACAGGGTTACTTTTGTTTACCTGCAAACAGCTAGGCGGGACCAACACCGGCGCCACTGCCAGGATGCCGCCTAACTAAGCTTGTTAAGGTAGGGGCGCCATTTAGTCAATCCCGATATTTGAAAGGCTTCACGATGGATTATGCAAAGCAAAGATGATGTGATCGAAGAGAACGGCGTGGTGCTTGCTTTTTTTCCCCGTAAAGGAAAGCCTCAAAGGAAAGCCTGCAGCCAATTGTTGCTGTGGAAAGGCAACCACTGCGGATTTGAGCGAATTTGGCGACTGTGTTACAAGGGCTGATGCGCCTGAGTAGCCAGTCAACGCTGCGGAAAGAAACCAGCCTACTATAATCTAGGATCGGTGGATTGCATGCGTGTTACGAGACCTACGAATGTAAATAATAACATCGATCAATATGACAGACGATGTATGTCTTGTACCGAAATTCGTCACCGAGCTTCATCATGAGCCGTACGAAGCCATTTCACCAAACCGGCCGGAGCTACAACAAAATGGCAAAACAGTATTGATGACAGGAGCTTCAGTAGGCATTGGATTCGATATCGCAGAGGCGTTTGTTCAGGCCGATGCAGCAACAGTCCTCATTAGGGGCTGATGAAAGGCGCTACTTAATGCTGCAGCCAACAAGCTACTAGCTCACGTTACCAGACAACGGTACCAGCATATTGGAGAAAGTCAACCGATGCTGTTAGGCTTTGGAATGATCTTGCAAAGGGTTTTTCAAAGGGGAAAATCGTCATCTCCAAGTCCCAAGAGACAGGAACCAATATGGATTAAAGTCTGTAGGTGGCGCAGTGGTGATTGTATGGTTGGAAGTAGGGCTGCTGGCGACTGGGCTATATATGAACCAATGCGTGGTGATGCGAGCAACAGGGACTCGGGATTTGCCGCACCATTTTCGTCGAGTAACGACATCATGTTTACACCCTGTCGGCGCCGCACGGTTATACCACATCTTTGGCCTTGTGCATGGACGCAGACACAGCGCTTCATTGCGGTAGGAAATGAACGGGATTTAGCCAGCGACCAGGCAGGCAATGAGATTTGATAAGTAGCAACACTAGGTACCTAGGTTAGTACCTATCAAGGTAACTGCAGCACAGCCAGGGACCCATCCTATACCTTTATCTGTTGCTTCATAGGCTGAAAATAGCTCAGCAAGCAGATGTATATCCACAAGTTGAGCAGGGAATTTGTGCTAAATTGCTATCGGTCCCCCCCTAAGCAATAGATGTGACCACTGGATGAGCGAGGTGGTATATGAAAAAGCCAATGGTGTAGTCCAGGTACTGCGATTGTCATTCTTGTTGCTGGTGTCCCAACTTGAATGTCCTTTCTAATTCCTAGACAAAGCATAAACACGATGCATAACGCATTTGAAGAGTCTGTGTACTAAATAAATATGTACTGTTTATATTTACCCGTTTTAGTGAGGGCATCATAAGTATACTGACGTCTTCCTCTAAGAAGCGGCTCCCTGGTGCCCCCCATTTGAAATTGCTCTATCCAGATATTTGTGCTTTAAGATGTTGTACAAGTGTGCAAAACTTTTCTAAACTAACAAATGTAACTGTAATCAGAGTAAATCTGTTCTAATAAGCATGTTATATATTTGTACAAATACGCATGCAGCATTGTGGCTGCCGGGCGCTTAGCCACGCCACTTGAAACAGTAAGAGCAGAGCACACAGTGGGGACTACGCACCATTAAGCTCCATTTACGGCTACATACGCCTGCTGCCGCCGGTGGCATCCAATAGCAGCACGCTCCGCTGGTGCTGTGCAACTTGTTAGGCTTTCACGGCTTGCCCGTCCAACGAGCACGGTTAGCCCATGGGAGGCCTACAACTGGTACGCAAGTACATATGAAGTCCAGCTGCATTTCGTTTTATGGTCTGGTTGCTTTTTCGCGACTATTATTACAAGTGGTTAGATGTTCGGTTGATGACAGTAATTCCTTGAAAAATACGTACGTCTCTTTGCTCACGACTAAGACTATAATCACTAACGAAAAGTCTAGATATTCGAGCTGTCATAAAGTCTCTCTCTATTTCATAACGACGTACGCCGACGTACATCCGAACGCATTTTATCAGGAGGATATGATTACACATACGACATGAACGTGGAAGAAGCTTTAAGATTGTCTCGCCAAGACATACAATATGTGGTGGAAAACATCTTTTTGCCCCCAAAGCTCCCGCAGAATGGTGATGATGCTTTCATTGTGTCTCACGAGGCGTCCATGTTAGCTATCGTCGCCTATGCGCTTCAGGAATTCAGCACTACCATCCAGGCAAGCGACAAGATTGCAATTGATGAGGCGTTGAAGGCCATTCAGCGTTTTCGCAAGATCATTGATGGAAGCGGATTTTTGAATGAAGATATGCTCCGCGAGGGATTCTATGACCTTGAGAAGAATGGTACGTTGCCAAATCCATGCAAGCCAAAGAGTAAGACTAGCTTTACTGATCAAACGGAAGGAGGTTTCTTGTTGCTTCATGTGAGGGCGCAGAATGCCGGCATAGTCATAACTTGCGACAAAGATATCGCGGTATTTGAGCCTTTTGAACTGTCGCCAGAGAACCAAAGGGTAATGGCTATTCCGGGACGCCTCAAACGCTCTTTTCCAGCTTCTTCAACTGCTGTAAGCCTCGAGGTATTCAACCAAGAGCAATGCCAGGCAGGTCTTGCAAACACAATTGCGACAATGAGTCACCAAGAAGTGTCTCAGATGAAACCAAAGATAGCCAAAGCTGGTGACCAGCACATTGAGGAAAGAGACACTACCACTCCAACCATTGTAACTGATTTCTTGGTAGCTGGTCTTCGCGCCATTGGCCAGCCGTCTCAGGGATCTAGAATTTGGAAGAATACTCGGGAAGAAGTTCTCTGGTCTGATGCCGATTCGCCGTGGCGCAGGTCGCCAGTCTGGCTACTTGTTCGCGTGGCAATCCAGCTGTATCTCTCACGCTCAGCTTCAAACAAAGGGCTATACAAGGAGTTTATGGTCTTCTTTATGGCTTATATCCTGCAGAGTTGTGAAGGTCATGACCTCCCCAGCGATATATTCCACTGCATGATGGCCAAGATATCCAAGCGCCTGATCAAAATGGACCAGAATCAAGCCTATCCATGGATTGGGACAGTTGAGAAAGTTATGCGCAATTGTCAAATCCGAAATAAAAAAAGATGGAATGTTATTTTGCGAAAAATGGAAGCTCCTCTGGATATTCATCCATTGTCGGCCAACGAGATCTCACAAGGGAGGTTTGTAACTTGCCAAACGCTTGACGAATTTCTTGAGCAAATTTACAGCCGACAAGTGATAGAGGCTGACAAAGGTTTCACGCCACCATGGATCTTGGCAAAGAATGAAAAAGACGACTTACCATCTCTTGAGGCTATTAGCCCTAACGATCACAGTACAATCCCGTTCTATTTATCCGCGTTTGAAACCTGGACTGAAAATTTTCTGTATACATGGTTAAACTCTCACATCTTGCATCAAGATACATGCGAGAGGCTTTATAATACTACCAAGGCCTATCATAGTCTTGCGTTGAGCCAGTATCATGAGGATCCGGAAAGTCTTTCCATCATGTTGCTAGTCATTATGGAGCTATGGGTTGCTTGCGACAAGGCCGCTACCCAGCATCATCCACTCATATTGAACTACAGATCGGAAATGCCTGATGAACTACTGCAGTCTCTCATCTTGCCACTTAGAGGGCAGATGGAACGACTAAAAAACGTGGAAGATTATTTGGAACAACGGTGCGCTCGCGCCTATTCCTCATATCCCTCCATTTTCCACTCGTTTGGACACATGCATTCTTTTTCGGTCCAATACTTTGAGAGTTCTCCAGCCCACCAGACTTTGCTTCGGGATATTGAGCAAGAAGCGAAATCGATGCGACAGAGAAAAACGGACGAGTTTTCTAGGCTTAAAAAGGAATACGAAGACTGGATGAACCTCTATGACAGCACTAGCCATGACTTTGAGGATGTCGTGGACTGGAAGACGGGGGCTTCAAACTCTGAGCACAGTTCTTCTTGTACGAAATGCATGTACTTGAATAGGGCTGAGAGTCTGCACATTGACATTCATGAATGGCCACTTCCTGAGAAGAAGCTCAACGCTCAATCAACGGTTTTTGAACTGAGCGTCCCAAAATGCTTCAATGACTGGCGAAATATGTCATCATTCTGTCGAATTGATGTCTTGAAGTCACTCTATGGTAGTGGAAGCCAGCCTGCTGAGTGGACCTTGGGCAGTTACCTGCCTTCTTATTACGATAACATTCCGCGTACGATAATTCTCGCCTCCTCTACAAAGCCAAACGTACATACTCACAGGAAGTCTAAGCTGGTTAAAACGGCAGTCTTGAAAGATGTGTTGGTAGCGAATGGCATGAGATACGAGTATTACGATACTGAACATAGTTGCTACATATCTGGGGTTCATTGTACAGACGAAGTTCCCAAAATGTGCACCTACACTCTTTCACAGCAGTGTGCCAGCCTCCAAGACTTCATTTTCCGGCCTCACAATCGGCCCAATGGATTGACGCCAAACCATGTCATTTCACGACAATCAATGTGTCCAGGTCATCTTTCCCTCGAGGAATTCAAGGCTATGGCCAGTATTCCGGTTGGATACCGCGTTGGATGGCAGAATATTCTAGTGAGCCTACATACACCAGCACTGGATTTCAGAAAGCTTGATACAGTATTGATTCTGCTGCAAACCAGCCGACAAGCTGGACCTCCGTTACCAGAATCTGCCCTCAGAGGGAGCCACCAGGATCTGGACGATGAAGATTTCGCTGCCACGCTCCTGCAGGGTCTTCGGCTAGCACTGACTAGAATCAGCGAAAATTGGGAATCCTTCCAAGCACTGTATGCTTTTATCTCGCTTGCAACAAGGCTGCTGTCTTGGGCACCATGTCCGGCTATATCGCGTGGTTGTGTTTCCTTCATTGGAGAGTGTCGGCAGGTGGCCCTTGTGTGGCTCCGCAGCCTGCAGGACCGGGTGAAAGATGCCCAAGATGAAACGCAACGAATAGAGCTTATTGAAAGAGTGTTTCAAGTAGCTCTAGTGTGTATGAGCTCCTTTTATGTCAACGATGAGCATTTACAACAGAGTGTGAAAAATCCGGCAGAGGCCTGTATAATGATCGAGTCGTCGATTGCTATTCAGTCTACCATGCAATTCGCGATGAAGCCGGAAGATGCGTTTTACCGTAGCGCAACTAATCGCTGGTGTCAGTGCATGTACCAGGCTCATCAATTATATATTGAAGAGATACGATGTGGCCGCAGTTCGTGGCTAGATGAAGCCATTACAAATATTTGGTCGGCATATCCTGGCAGTGGAGAATGGACAACTCTTTCTACCGCAGCTGATCACTGGCTTGTGACACAAACGGTGGCTGCAAACGGACTTGGGTCTTTGAACGTATATTTCAACCTTTTAACAGCGGAGCTGCTTGTCAACGGGTTGCCATTGTCGCGACTGCCAGTGGAATACGAGAGGCACGAGAGCTACGAAACATATTTCGGAAGATCGATGGTGGAAGTAATGCCGACGGAGATGCCTGGTATGCGATTCTCCTCCAAAGGGGCTTACCACGACTGCAAAATATACTTTGGTCTTAGTGGTTCTGAAAATCAGGACTTTCTCTTGGTGGCAGTTAGAGCAGGAGAGATGGAACAAGAGGAAACATTTGACCTCATCCCACCAAGAGTCTTCGATCAAATATTACCAAGGCATTTCGTCGACGATTATTCTCATTGGTACCGTCGGAGAACGGGCGAGATCGAGTTTCGACTAAAGTCCTCGCCTTGGGATCTACCGTCAGAGTATTGGAGAATGAGGAAGCTGGAGCTATCCTTGAACTCAGGCTGGGTTATGGAGAAAAGTAATAAGTTTCTCCTTGGCCTCACTGACGTAGCGGTACAACGCCTTCATAAGCTGTTGGCTCCGCTCGAAAACTCTGATTACATTCACGTCATTGCCAACTCAGACTCCAATCGGGTCGACATTGAATTGCCAAGATTTCAGTTAGAGTTTTGGTCTAATCAACAATCAGATAAGGTCTATAGTCGCCAATTTCGCGATATGCATATAGATCCCTGTCAGAACATTGGCGCATTGATTGGACTTGAGAGCAAATTAGTCTTGACAGACGGTTTGCAAAGACGAAAGCTTCTCCTACCAAGCGGCAAAGCAAAGTGGCGCGACTCTGAGGGTCACATCCGCGTCTTTATTCCTTATGGAATTTCTGAAAAAGTCCATTTCTACGATATTGACACGCTCTTAGGGCGGCTTGTGGACAATGGGAGCTTACAGAGCAAGCTGATACTTTGCTATCTCCACGCTCTCACTTCACATTGCCTTCCTGACCCTCTGACTGGAATGACTGGCACGGAAGCAGCTCTCACGATCCTAAATTCAGCAGCTGTTAGATCATTCCAGTGCTTATCAGAGGAAAACCTTGAACGTCTTTACTGCGTTGCAAAACTATCTCCTAGCAGACACTACTATCCGGATTACTTGAGAGTGATGGAAAGCACTTCGTGGGATCCCTGTCTGAGTAGCCTGTCTCAACACACTGGGTTCCATAAGTCCGTCCAGTCGATCTTACGCCAGGCCGCATCCTTCAAATTTTTCTACCCTGGCACTTACATTGAACTACCGGCCCTTGACAGGGTAGACCCGATACTCGAAGAACGTCAAGCAATCCGATCTTCTTGTTTTTACCTATTCGGATTCGGCGCTGAAGACTACACCTGTTCCAAAGACGCCTCTTATCATGGGCGTGATAAGCTTTCGTTTTCTGACAGGTGTAATCGTTCCTTTAAAATAGCCAAATCGCTGTTTACAATGCGGGCCAACCTTTTTGAAGCTATTCCATCCAATTTTGCAGACACTCTTTGGACCTACCTTTCTAAGAGCGACGGCATGCCAGGCCCAGGCGCCCCGCTGCCTGACGATCTTATCTCTTATGATGCGAAATGGCTGGAAGATGCCAAGCCACTTCTTAGCTCACACTGGTGCCAGCTCTACCACGCTCTGGGAAGAGGACAAAATAACAGGAACACGATTCAGGCTATGTTCTGTCTTGCTGCAATGGGTTATTCCGAGTCCTGTAATTTACAGGTTATACAAATCCTTGTCGCATGCGCAACCATGTCGCCTGTTGGAGGTATAAGTGTACCTGATTCTCAATCCTATCAATTGTCTGACGGTCACAAGGCTGCCTCAGACTGGTTGCAGACTGTTGCTAGGCGCAATTCCAAGCCATTCTCAGACTCCCCTGATTCTCACATGAGCCCTTACATCAGGGAATCCACGTCAAGCTTGAATGATAGGCGCTACCAAAGTTTCCGTCAAAATTTGGACATGGCTGTAATGGACTTTTCATCTTCTTTGCAAAGGCAATGGATTTGCGAAACCCCGCAAAATCCATCTAGTCGCACTATTCTGACGTATATTTATTACGATCGAGCCATGGGAACCGTGCGAAAGAGGTGGATCAGCTGGCTCTCCAATAGTCGACTGTATGATCACTTTGTCGACATAGTGGCTGTCCTTCGACGTTATTCCATCGAGTCGATTGATTGGGATCCGCCTGTTGAAACACCGTTAACCCCTACAAAATCAGCCAACCGGATATTTTTTAAGGACTGTGATCTTTTTGAAATCTTCGACTCTGTGCTACCGCGACCGATTATCCGGGGTACAAATCCAGACCTTTTGGGATATACAACCAATCGCCCCAAAAACTACTATTCCAACGGAGCGGGTCTTGTAGAGCGACTACAACGGGACACTGTGCGACATAATCATCAGTCCAGCTATGTATCAAATCTCGAAAAGAGTTTTAAGAAATTAAGCCTTCAAGATAATCAATATTTTATTAAAACTTCTGGCGACGATCTTGATGATGAATTGGACAGGAATTTACAACGTTGCAAAGAGGATGCAGACCAGATTTACGAAGCTTTGACGATAGCTATGCGACCTGGCGCTAGCAATGCGTCAGACACTGAGACAATGTTGGCAATATCGCTTTTTATGGCACCTAGACTTTCTCCAGCTTTTTTCCTGCGGCAATTGGGGAGCATATGGTGGAACAAAATACCTGATCAGTGGAAACAGGCCATCGTCGACTACGGGCTGGCATTGTCCAAGCTACAGCGGGCTAAACGCATGAGATACTTACACGACAACCAGGATGACCTTATGAAAGAGCTGCTCAATGTTGGCCATCGCAACTGGCAACCCCTTGATTACCCCAAGTCTCTGCTACTAGAGATAGAAAGCGATATCTTGATCCGGGAGAATCAAGAAAGTGTAGCCGCAAATATGAGGACGCCTCCGGATGGCAAGAATGTCACAATGCAGTTAAATATGGGGGAAGGCAAATCATCCATCATTGTGCCTATTATAGCAGCTCACTTGGCAAACGGATCTCGACTTGTACGGGTGATTGTCACAAAACCACAAGCGAAGGAGCTCCATCGCATTCTTGTCACCAAATTAGGCGGATGGCTGGGCAAACGGGTGTACTATATGCCATTTTCTCGATCTTTAAGACTGACGGCGAACGACTGCATATCATTGGACAGTTTTTATAGAGATTGCATGAAGTCAGGTGGTGTTGTTCTCGCACAGCCAGAACACATACTATCTCAAAAGCTCATGGGCATCGAATGCCTTCTTTCTGGACGGGAAGAAGTCGGACAAGTTCTGTTGGACACACAACGATTTCTAGACCGCAACACTAGAGATATCGTCGATGAAAGTGACGAGAATTTCAGTGTCAAATTTGAATTAATTTATACGATGGGGACTCAAAGGCCAATCGAGCTCAGCCCTGACCGCTGGACTCTTATCCAAAAAGTGCTTAGTCTCGTGGCGCGAATAGTGCCGCAGATACAGAAGAGCTTCCCCGATTCTATCGAAATTAATTACCATGCTGAAGGATGCTTCCCCAAGATGCGTATACTTCGACAGGACGCTCTAGACAGTTTATTGAACCAACTGTCTCATGAAATCTGCAACGTCGGGCTTCCTGGTTTTCCAGTAGTTCACCAGCAGAGAGGCACACGAGATGCTGTGCTCAAGTACATTTCAACTGCTCTTCTTTCCTCTGGCCAGATAGCCTCAGTGGAACGGTGTTCTAGCTTCTATACTGAGTTGACAAAAGGGCCGTTGCTTCTCCTCAGAGGCCTTATAGCAGAAGGTATATTAGGATTCGTTTTCCAGCAAAAGCGATGGAGGGTCAATTATGGGCTTGCTCCCACCCGGCAGCCAGCTACAAGACTCGCTGTCCCCTACCGAGCAAAGGATAGCCCAACTCCACGATCCGAATTCAGTCATGTAGATGTTGTCATTATACTCACGTGTTTGAGCTACTACTATGGAGGATTATCTGACGATGACCTCTTTTTGTGTTTCGAACATCTAATGAAGTTGGACCAAGCTGAAAACGAGTATTCGGAGTGGATCCAGTTTGCTCCAAGTCTTCCCGAGTCATTCCATCGCCTCGTCGGAGTGAACATCAAAGACCGTTACCAAGTCACCCATCATCTTTTCCCTCATCTCCGATACTCAAAAAACGTAATCGATTATTTCCTGGCGCATATTATCTTCCCTAAAGAGATGAAGGAGTTTCCAGAAAAGCTTTCCGCTTCCGGCTGGGACATTGGACAACAAAAGATTCATCCTACAACAGGATTCAGCGGCACCAATGATTCACGTGATCTTTTGCCTCTTGAGATTCAACAGCTGGATCTTGACGATCAGCTACATACCAATGCCTTGGTCCTTGAAAGATTGTTACAGCCTGAGAATAGCGTTGTACTCATGCCAAGAGTAAAGGAAGAAGCACCGTCGAGCAACGCATTCTTGAAATTTGCTCAGTCTCTAGAACTTCCGGTCCATGTCATTCTAGATGTTGGAGCACAGATAATTGAACTGACCAATATTCAGGTCGCCCAAGAATGGCTAAAAATTGTGCCTGTCGAAAAAGAGAAGGAAGCTGTGGTGTTTTTCGATGATGCAGATGAATTATGCGCTATAGATCGCAAGGGATATGTGGAAAAGCTGCAAACGTCTCCTTATTCTTGTCGGCTGGATCTTTGTCTCGTTTACCTTGACGAGGCTCACACTAGAGGAACAGACCTCAAGCTTCCGACTGGCTACAGAGCTGCGGTTACTCTGGGTCCTAATCTGACCAAAGATAGATTGGTGCAAGGTAAGTGGTTTTAATTGTGATACAAGTGCTATGGCTAATTGAATACAGCATGTATGAGAATGCGGAAACTTGGCCAAGGACAATCCGTCGTATTTTGCATACCAGAGGAGATCCAGACAAAGATTTGCTCGGCAACTGGCCTCTCAGATAGCAACAAGATCAGCGTTATGAATGTCTTGCATTGGGCAATTTCAGAGACGTATGCTGACACGAGGCGAAATATGCCGCTCTGGGCCGTGCAAGGACAGAGATTTGAGCGTCAAAAAGCTATATGGGGCGAAGTAAAAGATCAAAAGTCACGCCAATTATCCTTGGACGAAGCAAAAATGCTTCTCGAAGTGGAGGCGCAGCCGATGGAAGAGAGATACAGCCCTCGTTTGATGGCGCATACAAGCCCCAATCTACCTTCTTCATCGGAAAACCGCGCTATATTGGAAATACAAGCGCGATGCAAGCAATTCGATTGCCTGGGAAGTCAGCAATCTACTCTTCTGGAAGAACAAGAACGAGAATTGTCACCAGAGATGGAGCAAGAACGGCAGGTACAAAGGCCGTACCCAGCTGATCCGAGAAAACATTCGCTGCATCCTGATGTTGTTGAATTTATAAAATCTGGCAGAATACCCTCTTCATCTCTAGCGTTTATACCTGCTTTTCAGGCTCTATGGAACACTACTGCAGCGAACAGTTTTGACGTCAAAGAGTTCCCAGAAAGCATTCTTACGACGCTGGATTACAAGGACACTGTTGCTCTTAGTGGGAATACCTCATTGCTGGATTCTTATCAGCGACCAGTGCAATGGATATTAAGTACCACTGGAAATGGCAATACGGTTCAGCGCCTGGTGATCATCAGCCCCCATGAAGCTCAGGAGCTGATACCATCTATTAAGACTTCAAATCATGTAACACTTCACCTATATGGCCCCCGGCCAAATCTAGCCTTTTCGCCACTGGATTCACTGAAGCTCTACCCGACACCGCTTCTCCGAAGAGATTGGCAGCTGCCGTCCTCTATGAGACTACTCTTGAATGTCTTCTCCGGTCAATTATATTTCGCTTCCTATGCTGACTATGAAGAGACATGCAGACTGTTGAGTTTAGCATGGCATGCAACGGAGAATGGAGCAGTCGTGGAGGCGGATGGATTTATCCCTCATAGCACTTGTGATCAGGACAGAATATTCACAAAGAGTCCTGTTAAGTTTCTGAAAGTCCTGCTGACAAAGATTCGCCGAGATTGCGAGGGAATAGACAAAACGCACTGGGGAAGAATTTTTTCGGGTGAGATATTGCGCAGGGAAGACTTTGACACAGAAGCAGCTGATTGAAGGGTCAGGGATGTGGAAGAAACGTGGGGGTCATTTCCTTCTTGTAAATATTTTCCGTCTCTTGGGAAATGAAATACCTAATAGCTATAAACTGTAATTGGCTTTATTTAATTGTAAAATTGAGCGAGGTTCATTTCGCAGTAATGTAAATATTTGGGTCAATTTTTAATTGGCCCCTGGTTAGCCCTTTTGGATGATAGTAAAGTCAACCACCATACGTACTTGGTAGTATATCGAAAGACTGATCAAGAGGTAGTTGCGATGCCTGCTTTTGATGTCCCTCAATTCATTGAGCACATAAGCACACTTTTGAGCTGACCCACAGGCACCTACATGGTAATGGTGGATCACATCGCCATAATCTCCTTGCGTCTTCCCCTGCAACTGCCTAATACTACTACCAGCACTCCTGCTGCTTACTTGGCGGTAAGCAACAATGTGTTAGTTTCCACTGCATTTGGAGATTTGGTAATAAACTCTATCGGGCTTCCAGAAAAAACTCCTGGCTCTGAGTTACTAATGAGCTTTTTGTAGCTTGCTACAGCTATCCTGTAAACTAGTCATACTTGCCGTTCTCCTAGGATTATAAAGCTTATGATTGATGTGGAATATTAGCATCCAGTAACTATAGTCACCAAGCTCTTGGATTTGTTGGCCAGCCACTGTTTCGATTTTAAA
Source organism: Trichoderma sp. CBMAI-0020 (assembly GCA_030708095.1). Classification (NCBI taxonomy): domain Eukaryota; kingdom Fungi; phylum Ascomycota; class Sordariomycetes; order Hypocreales; family Hypocreaceae; genus Trichoderma; species Trichoderma sp. CBMAI-0020. Next base: position 5,508,424 of record JAJNCI010000001.1, read on the forward strand.
CCGGATCCCTGGCTGTTTTATATGGCCTTAGACTAGACCGTTCTCTAATCTGTTTACTCCAAAATCAGGAAAATGAGATTGTACGGTAGACAGGGTCATTCCCCCTGTTCTTACATACTGGGTTCTTCGGGTAAGTATAGAATCCTCCAGCGACATAAATTTTGTTTCCTGTCAGCTTTACACGGAAAAGAGGGAATGAAAGAGTTTAGAGGAGAAGACCGCGGTGAAAAATGCGGCATGCAATTTCATAAGACGATCTCAACAGTAATCTTTAACGTTAGTCTCGTCCTATTCAGAGATTGCAGGGGAGATATCTACATGGAAAACCAGCAAGGGTTGCATTATCAACAACACGTGATTATCAACGACGGGTTAGAAATTAACTAGCCGATACAAGCTGATTTCCGGTTACTATGGGACGGATATTGATCCAGAGTGGTGCTGATGGGCAGCTTTTTATGCGCTGGCAGTCTTAGCATGATTTAATTGTCTTGCAATTGCTGGACCTCTTGTGAACAGTGGAAGTTGCCTACAATTATGATACAAGCTGTTAGCCCACTGACAAATAAGAATGTAATATATTGATGTTAAATATTTGGTAAGTAATGGCCAGCTTTTGACACATACAAGAAGAAAGCGTATTGAGACTGGCTGGAGTTGAAGTTCCGTATAAGCAGCAGATCGACTGGAGTTGGCATGGAACTTGTAGATACAGGCGTATATCCAATCCTATGAACGCTCTAATCGTATGGCCTTGCTTGAAATAACTGGTATAGCTCTGGAAAAAGCGGTATGCCAAGTCACCTTGAGGGGTGCTGGGATTGATCGTTGAATAAACGCTGTATTGGGAAAATGCATGGGTGGTCGATACAGGAGAGTCCGACTCTGAGAGGAGGAAGATAAAAGGGCCGGGATCCCGCCTTTTGCATCAAGACTCTCATCCATCATTTATATAATAACACAGACCAGCCTGCATCATAAATAATGATTGTCTGGGAATCGGTCGTTCTAGTGACCCTTGTAGGCCTTTCGAGTGTCGTGCAAGCGGATAGATGTAAATGCGTAAGTGAACTATGGTCTTGCAAGAGGCTCAGACTGCTCTCCGGCTGCTAACAAGTGAACAGATCCCAAGCGACACAACATGTTGGCCAAATGAAGCAGCATTGACTTCATTCAACGCCTCACTTCCAGGAAAGCTCATCCAGAACTTTCCTGTAGCCGCCCCGTGCTACCCAGGACCCCTGAACAACCCAGCTCAGTGCGCCAATATTCAGGCCAACTGGAACAGCTCGCTCTTTCATGCTCAATTTCCAACTGGCTATGACTATCCTTACACTTTCAACTGTGATATCCCTGGTGGTAACACTTCTAGCTGCTCGCTGGGAGACTCCCCCTACTACGCTGTCAATGTGACAAACGCAAACGACATTTCTCTTGCACTCAAGTTCGCAGCACAACATAATATGCGCGTTTCTATTAAGCAGACCGGCCACGATTTTCTAGGTCGCTCAACAGGCTATGCCAGTCTTGAGATCTGGACACATAACCTCCGTCAAGGCCTCACCTTCCACGATTCATATCTTTCGACTAGCCAGTGTTCCCCGCAGGAACCTGAGGGTATTGAATCTACCGGGGCAGCGCTTTGGACCGGCAGCGCGATCACGGTCGGTGGAGCATACACTTGGACAGAAGTATATCAATATGCGCACGAACGAAACGTGATCGTCGTGGGCGGTACTTGTACTGGTGTAGGCGCCGTTGGTGGTTACTTGCAAGGCGGCGGCCACTCGGCTTCTATGCGCGAATTTGGCATTGCTACGGACCAAGTCCTTGAGTATACAGTTGTTCTCGCAAATGGAGATGTCGTTACGGCCAATGCATGCTCGAATGCTGATTTGTTCCGGGCGCTCAGGGGGGGAGGTGGTGGCACGTATGGCGTTGTCATTAACGCGACCATCAAGGCGTACCCGGAGATGCCTGTGACTGCCGCGGTTCTGACCATCGTCCCCCAGGATGGAAATGATGATCTGACGACTTTCTTGGATGCCGTTGCAACCTGGTATGAAACTACGCCTATGATCCTAGAGGCAAACCTTGGTGGTTACGCTGGCTGGGCGGCCTGGGATGGTGACACGCTCTTGGCTCCGAAAGTCAGAAGGCTAGAGTCTGCCTTTGGTGGCTTCAACCGGAGCATCCATGATGTCCAAGAAAGCATGGCACCAGTGGTGGCAAAGTTATCGCCATTCAATTCCAAGGGTATGAATGTGACGGCGGAGTACATTGCGTTTCCCGATTACTTCACCTATTTTCACGACGTTCATGCGAACGGCATGAATGTTGGGCAGAGTATCATCATGAGCTCTCGATTTCTACGCAATACGCATCTCACAAATAGCACTTCCGTACGCCAAATGGTCAATGTCACCGCAGGCAGCCCTGGCCAGAACGCGTTCACCGTGGTAGGTGTTAACGGCGGGGGTGCTGTGGCTTTGGATGTTCCCAATACTGCCATCAATCCGGCGTGGCGCGAGTCGTTGGTGAACAATCTTGTGGCTCGTAATTGGCCGGATACAACTCCCTACTCGGAAGTCAAAGCAGCACAGGACGATATAACCTACGTTAAAGGCGCCTCATTGGAGTTGCTGGCACCAGACACGGGAACCTATATCAATGAAGCAAACTACAAAGATCCGAATTATCTGGTGAATTTCTACGGAACTACGAGACCAGCACTTGAAGCGATCAAACAGAAATACGATCCCGATGATTTGTTTTATTGCATAACATGCATAAGATCAAATTATTGGTATCAGGAGGCCGATGGCCGCCTTTGCTATAAAGATAATTAGAAAAGTATAACTATTGTTGTTTCACATGTTCTATGCACATGTTCGGAGCACGCATTGCTACCTTTATGTGCAGACGCTCAGGAACTACTTGCAAATTGTCATCTTATGCTGCAAGACATTAGGAACGGCTTGGTCTTAAATCTAAATGTAAATAAATAGACTTTTTTTCAAATATGTATATATATATAACTAAAAAGAAGGTTTAATATGAACAACACTAGACTTCAATAATAAGATATGAAAGAAAGAAAAGAGGGCTTTAGTTGGTCCTGCTCACGAGCCAACCTGACGTGTACATGATTGAGAATGTTCCTGAGCCGTCTGTTGCAGGGCGTTCCGTGATTCCCCATGGCTTCTAGAGCAGCCAAGGGAAAACTAGGTTTCTCCTGGGAACAACTTATACACAAATTTAGCGTTTGATTTGGGTCGTATAGCAGTTGGCCACCAACTCATCCGCATTGCCAACATCTTCCATAACATATCCGTGGGCAGTGATTCCGTCATTCTTGGGGTGCAAACTGGAGAGAATGATTGGCCTGGATGCATTATAACTAGGTTGGTTGTGGGCTGCGCCTCGAAGCTCTAAGCGTAACACGCCGCGAGAGAGCCCCCCACACTAGCCAGCAAGAAACTTTTCTTCTTCTTCTTTTGTTAAAGTCTTTCTAGTTTAACGTACAACTCATTCTTTGAGAAGAGGCCCATTGAAGTTTAAGCAGGCGGGTGCGGCACGCGGCCCAGTGGGAAATGAGAATGCATCCCAGCCGTCTCCTCCTTCCGCCGTGAACAATGCATCAATCAGCATCAACATTCAAGAATTACCCTTATTATTAGAATCCAGCTGTATAAGGACGGGGTATAGCCGAGTTTCAATTTACTTCGCTCAAGGTGAAACAAGACATGCCAGGTAGCTAGTGGGAACTCATCGAATGTGTACCGGATATTGGAGTATTTGGTAACCTAGATGTTGACGCGTAGGTTCATGGGGTTATTGACAGTGCATACTACATGTAATATTTAGTTTCCAGTGATGCTGAGTGTTGGACTAGACCAAAAAATGGACTGTTAATTACTGGACTGTCCTTGCGCCTATTCTTTTCAGAAACCTGGAGGTTGTAACGTCCAAGGGGCGTGGCGGGCGATGCATCTCGGTCCAAAGTTCTTTCGGCAGTATCTCGTGTTGCGGCGCAGTTAGGTTGCTAACAATCCACTCGGTGTTGACCATTGACTCAACATAAGGCACGGGACGTGCAACAGACTTTGCTCGCATGATATCCCCACGTAAGCTTATGAACCATGGATGCACGGCTGAGACTGACAGTTAGAAAGGCTCTGCAAAGTCTTAATGGCAAAACTTACCACTGACATAATCATGCACAGTGACAAAGTTGTTGCCTACGGCTGGTGTAACTTTAATCTTCCATCCTCTCTTCCTGAGCGGCCTATCGCTTTCGCAACAGCGTATGAGAAACTCAGTATCTGAGTCCTCCTCCCAGCTGCCATCTTCATTGGGCTCATTTGCGTAGGGCCGGTCTTCATCACTGAGATCTCCATAGGTAATATACTCGGCATTAAACTTAGATGTAGTATGGTCCCTGTGCCATGCTAGCCAATCAGACTCCCATTGATCAAGGTCGCGTAGTGAAGCCTCAACAGAAGAGACCTTTGGGTCGGTCAGAGGTAACGATGAGATCTCATGCCAGGTGCCGCTGCCGCTGCCGCTGTTGTCTGGTCTGAAGAAGGGGTCAAGCTCACCCACGCTGCGAGAGGTCCTCATCACGGATATTGCGGATGGAAAGATGCCTTCTAGAGGCCAGTAGAGACGCTTGGCGGCGGGAGAGAAGAGGACACGCTCCTCATTGCTCCGAAGCTCCTCAAATGAGGGGTGTGGGGGCTCATCCGGTTGGCTCGAAGCAGCTGCCATATCTGTATCATCTGAAAGATTGTATGGTGATTTTGCTGGCTGGAGGCTCCGAATATTTAGTCCTTATGTGAGTAGGGGTGGTTGAAGGAACGCAGATTCAAGGACCAATATGGCAGATATGTATGCAATTATGTTAATTTTGTCGAGCGCTGTAGGCCATAATGATACGCGATAGAGTGATATGTCGCCTATAACAATAGAGGCTGAAGTACAAGGCAGTAAAGACAGCTGAAGCACTAATACAGCACAAGTTGGTGTAAGGGTGGGGATTCACCAAGGTGCAACATTAAGCACAAACATGTGCTTCCACTTGATACAGGCTCGAGGAGTCATGGTTTAATGAACGACATATATTTATCTACACTCAGCTACTTCTAGCTGCGGTGTAGCTTTGAAATTTAGAGACCGGCCGCACACCATGCACTCTTCCACAAATAGCCAGCACTGCCCCGTGAAGGCAAGCATGATCCTGCGCCGTTCCCATACGTAGCCCAGACTTGGTTGGCTCCATCGCAATTGTAACCGGAAAAGAACGTACAGCCGCCAGAATCTGCACCTCCACCGCTCTTCCACATGCCAGCTATATTAATTGACTGGGAATTGCCAGGCATGCTGAGCTGGAAACAGTCGCCAGGGCCACCTCCCTCGTACGCCAGACCGATGACTGGTGCTTTATTCCACCAGCAGGCTACTTCTCCGTTGTAGTGCGAGCACTTGGTATCCGTATAAAAGTTAATTTGCCCTCCTTTGCCGGGCGAGTAATTCGCGAGGATAGGATGGGTCAAGCTGGCAACCATCAAGGCGATATGTCCGAAGTTGCCCATTTTGAGGAGATTCAAGAGGTAATTAGACTTGGGTAATGATATCCAGAAACAGTGTGTTATGATCTTCGAAACTGGGCGCAACAAAATTCAAGAAGCGTTTTTATTTTTAGAGGACGTACACACAGCTTTTATAGGCGAAGAACTCCGTAACAATACACTAAATATCATTTTTCTATTATGATGGCACCTGCAAAACTAAGTGCTTAGATGAGCTCGTAATCGGTAGTGGATATCTTAAAGTAGTACAAAGCTATTTAGAAGTTGTAGCAGAGCGATGAGGTAGGATGCAGCGAAGGAGTAGCTGAGCAGTGAAGGCATAACTTGCACTTGGTAATAAGCTTACATGTAGGCATGGAGCTCGGTTGTAAGAGTGGATTTGCACCTACAGCATTCCATCGTCAGATTGGGCAAGGGAAATTTCAAGAGTAAGCCTTGTTTTAGTTCCACAAGGCCGATAGCTTACCTGGTTCAATAGCATGATCCTATGACCAACCGCAAGCCACCCTTGAGCTGCGCGAAGGAATACAGTATGCTGTTCGGCCATAAGAGTGGAGATGCACTGTCATCCTATTTGCTTGTTCTCATCTCTCGTCCAGCTCTGGTCGTATAGAGTCTTTATTTTGGATACAAATGCCACTGATAAAGTTTGTTTCAACATTATTGTGCACATTCATCCTCTTCTGCAAACTCGCATGTAAATGGTTTTTCGATTCTAACGATGTATCTATCGAGAGCAACTGTTACGCTACGGGCATCCAGGTCTACTACACTGGCTGGGAAATTAATGTCAGCCCTACATGTACATTCTCATTCGGTGTCTAGGTCGCTGTTGGCAGAAAGGCATTTGTCGCAAACGGCCCCAATCAGCGTGGTACGGTGGTAAGGTAACCCCAGTAACGCTACATGCAGACCAGTATGGAGAAGGATGAGTTAGTCACTCAACAGCTTAACAAATACGAATATATTACATATATATGCTGTGCGACTGGCTGCTGTTTATACATGAACTACTCGGACGATATATTGGCGTTGCTGCTCCTCCTAGCTGTCTCTTATGTATATGAACCTTGGAGGTAAAGCAGTGTTCGAAGTTATGAACTAGATAAAGTTGATAACTGGGAACATTTCAGTTTCCATCTTTGGGTTCTAAAAAAAAAAAAATAGTCTTATATTACAAGGCTTAGACTATAAGACTGAGAGTTAGATAAGTTTGGTCTTATAATTTCTTCTTAGTCTTGTTAATCAACACTTATTATACGCGTCAGTCTTCCACTAGAGTATTGTGATCTATCTCGGTGAAAAATGCTTCTATCTGGCTGGGCTATCTACGATACCACATCCTGACTGTTTTTGTTCTCCGAATCTTATTCTGTAATTGGAAAATTCCATAAAGCAAGGCTTCAGCAGTCGGAGGGCAGCCTGGCACGTATATATCCACAGGAACGATTCTATCCACACCTCTCACGACGCTGTAGCTGTAATGATAGTATCCTCCGCTGTTTGCGCAAGACCCCATACTTATCACCCACTTCGGGTCCGGCATTTGATCATAGCATTGTCTGAGTGCTGGAGCCATCTTATTGGTGAGAGTTCCAGCAACAATCATGACGTCGGCCTGGCGAGGAGACGCACGAAAGATGATTCCCAAGCGATCCTGGTCATACCGAGGCATCGAAGCATGCATCATCTCTATACTGCAGCAGGCGAGGCCGAAGCTTAGTGGCCACATTGATCCATTGCGTGACCATGCAACAATTCGGTCCATCGTTGTTCTTTTTTTTGAAGCAATCGATCAGCTTAAACCATTCCCTGAAGCTTACAGTGTATTAACGGACTTACACAGCATAGTCCATTGCCTTGTTCGGCCGGAGTTCGCGTGATACAGCCCGAGTGGTAGTCATACTCTTTATAAGAGGTGTAGTGTATTGTTTTCGTGTCAAAATGGCACATCGGTTCGACGAGCTTTGAGGTACTCCGAGGAATCTGATCGGTATTCCATATGCAGAAATGGTAGAACGAAAAACTGCATGGCATTAGTTGTAAGTTTATTATACAGCGGAAAGTCAATTGGTCATGTATATACTCACGGGGGTTTGGAAGCGGGGCCATGAGAGGATTTCTGAAGCAAAAGCTGCATCTAAACAAAACTAATTGCAAGGAAAATTAAGAAAAGAATAGGTTTGTTATTTGATATGCTTGTACAAGTATGATATATGCTAGGCTGGCTTCTTGAGGCGTCGGGAATTATACACATGTTTACAAAAGTGGAGCATCGGTATTGGCATCGCTATGGGCCTCGGAGTCTTTGGCGTCGGAAAATTCACTCACTCATCCTTGTGTCTTTGTCAAACTCTCAGCCGGTGCGACATGTCAACCATGAGCAATTCCTGTTGTGCTCTTTGCCATCTTCCATTTGCACAATCACAAGGCAATGGAAATCGTGCTGCATGTCCCTTCTGCCAGCGGACCTTTACCAGAACCGACGGTGCTCGGCGTCATGCCCGAACCTGCCGATCCAGAAAGAATCGCCCTTTGCCGCCAGATGCTAAACGGGGCAGAAAGCTGCGTGCGTGCGATAGATGCTCGCAGGTAAAGGTCTCGTGTGACGCAAAAACGCCATGCAGTCGCTGTGTCGCACGAAATTTGACGTGTACCTACAGACATCTCTGTACAAATCCCATGCACCAGCCATCCAGCCCACGGCTCAACGAAAAACGCGATGCTCCTAGAGAAGGATGTCTAAATCTGACGGCCCTGCTCAAGTGGACGGATCCAAAGATTGTTTCTCTAAGCGACATTGTTGTTGAACAGCCAGAAAAAGATACAGTGGAAACATCACAGCAAGAACAAGCGACAGGACCTTATGAAAGACGGAATGTCCCATTTCATCACCTGGTGGATGATACAATAGATCCGAGGCTCTTGCTATTAGGGCTGATAGATTCGAGCCCTGATCAAATAATGGAGTATCGCGACAACTGCAGCAGTAGTCCACCAGACACATTCTTCCCTTCACAAGCTTTGGAAGGAACTTCAGGTCATGGCCTTACTGAACGGATGTCACAACTAGCCGCCGAATTGCGACGATTTACCGTCTGCAAACCACACCTCCATCACATCCTTGATATTGCTTCTCTTGAAGAATTCTTGACTAGCACCAATTGCTTAGCACTCATAGCCGCGTACTCACGAAGGCAGTACTATCACCAGTGGCCCATCGTCCATTGGCCGACATTCAGCCCAGAGCAAGCAACCTTGCCTTTACTATTAGCCATAATGCTGACTGGGGATACGTATTCTTGTCGCCGAGACACGGCTTCCGGCTATGCCTCTCCCACGAGTGCGATGCAGAAAATAGCAGACAAGTACATCTTCAGTCACATAAAAAAGTGCACTAGTATGGAAAGCCCTACAACCAATCCTCACGAGGTCTTGGAGCTCTGCCAAGCTGCATTTCTTATGAACTGCCTCCATATCAACATGAACGATACTAGTCTGCGCCAACGAGTTATTACAAATCGACATCCGTTGCTGATCAGTGCTCTAAGAAGACTTGGATTGACAGGAACGATACATGAATTTTCAGGGCCTGGCTTGGAATGGCATACATTCATATACCACGAAACATGTATTAGACTGGTAACATGGACCTTTCTTATTGACTCATTATTGACGATATACTTCAATCATCCTCCTCTTATGTCGCTTGCGGAGATGTCAAGCCCTCTTCCGTGTAATGATGATATTTGGGATGCAGGCTCTATGTTAAGCTTCAAGGAGCTAGTGGGACGTGGACATTCATTATCACGTATGCTTTGTCTCAAAGCCCTTGTAGAAAATCTATTAAGCAAAGACTGGACAAACGCACTTGAAGGAGCGTATGATGAGCTTAGTACTCAGCATCTCTATATCATTCTTATGGGTGAGCAGTTTGCGACCTAGTGAAGGAGAAAAGCTAACACTCTTTTTCGTAGCCTTGCAACCAATTGTCTTTAACTATCATGCTTCCCTATTATGCGCAGTGGATATATCTATTGTACCAGTTGCGCTGGATAGATGGGAGCCCATTTGGGACCGGGCCATAGACCGTGTTCCGAGTAATCAGCGACAGTGGCTAGGCATTGTAAAGTATAGCCGGGAGATAGCCTGGTTAACAAAGAAAATTATAGAGATAAGCATAAATAAGGAGAGTGGGCACTCAGACTACTTGCAGCAGATTGCAATTTATAGCCCTGTATCGATTCATCAATTCATTCAACGGTGCAAAGATAGAAATTGAAGATGGAAAGATGTACATACCAAGCACTCTGCCGTAAGCGAACAAGATATACACCTTCTTCTCGGTATACTCAGTTGACTAGTATTCAAATTCCAACTTGTATCTATATTTCCGTGGTGCCATTCTCTACTTTCCTCGCATCGTTTGCTAGGTAAGTATTGTTTAACAAATCGAGAAATATATACGCAGCCAATCTGATTACCTGTTGTATAATAAATTATAATCATTTTACAATACCAATAGTTCCTTTCGAGATGCATTACACTACGTAGTGCTTTAAACAAATAACAAATACAAGGTTTTTGTCCCCCTAAAATGGACTATATCCGTTCTTTGCCATATTCACTCCTATCAGTGTTGCATCATCCAAGTCCTCATCCGGCAGACCAAAAACGCTATTATGAAGCTTCTGCTGGTAGATTGCAGGAGAATCAGGAGAGAAGACGCGAGAATAATAGGCTTTGGCTAGGCCCTTTGAATCACCTGCGGCAAACGCAGCCTTGCCGTCCTTGATACGCTTGGCAGTACTCTCATACTGGATATTCCAATCTGCATCTGATGTGCCTGTAACCCGCTCAACACTGTCTAGCATTTCGCGCTGGTTAATCATAAAGCTCGATACGTAAATAGGCTTGTTCTTGAATTGCTGTAGTGTCGGAGTTGAATCATTGTCGCCGTCTGGGCTCTTCTTCAGTCCTAAGAATGATGCGACGGCGCGTCCACACTGTGCCCATGTAGTAGTGTTGATTCGAGCCTGTCCATCATCAAACAATGTGACTTCTCTTTTGTTGATGTCGAAACCAAACCAGTCAGGGGGGCATGCCAAGCTAAATTCGTACCACAGACCTGTCACCAAGACAGTCCATGTCAAGCCAAGGCGCTCGATCTCGGACAAAAGTGGCCTAAAAGCTGGCCCCATTCCAGTTTCATCACCGATGGCTTTATTGTTCAATACAACATCTGCGGTGTAGATGTTGGGCATGATGTGCGGTATTTTGGCCTTTGCTGCGGCCTGCACAATCTTGTTGTGAGTTTCAGGGCCAGCCGAATAAGCCAATGTGATTATGAGAAACTCATGGCCTTTCAGCGCGGAAACAATCGACTCTTCATCATCATAGTCCACAAAAGCGACTTTAACGCCTTCCGGAAACTTGGAAGAGCCTCCCTGACGGGTAAGTGCCGTGATGCTATGTCTACCACTCTTAAGGATTTCCTGGGTGATGTGCCGCCCTAGTTGCCCGGCAGCCTGCTGGTAGTTAATAGATGGTCACGCAACATCTGTGGTTGGTTTAAACGCACCCCAACAATTGCCACTCGCTCAAGGTGCGCCGTTAAGTTGGAAGATTGGTTTTTAGCGGTTGTTTGCCCAGCCATGATGTATAGCAGTTTGACTTGCTGCAAGTAACGGAATTGGATGACGATCGAAAAGTACCAGTGGTCAATGCGTGTATTATTGAGACTCAAAATAAGACAGCGATAGATGGGCTATATATACATCACAACGAACTTACAACTCTATCGACTTGCTTTGTTTCCAAGCATTGTTAATAGGCGCCGTTAATGTGCCTGGTTAGTCAGACTGGACTCCGAAACTCCGAGTTGACAAACATCAGCCCCACTGCTTGCTTCACCGGACTCCGTGTAGGATCGCTGACAATTTCCATCCTCTTTTTCATTACTAACTTAAGATCCAATCAAGCAAGTTGTACACAATTGAAGACAAGAGGTGATAATATTATCGGACTCCGTCGGAGTTTGAGGCACGGGGTAATCATTGGCATATAACACGCATAGCTTGCTATATAAGTAACGGCATGGTTTTGTATAAATAACTCTTGGGTCTCCCAAAAATACCTTTGAGACTATGGGATGAGCATAATATCTCCCGACTGTCTCTCTACATGCTTCTTATCCTGGCTCGCATCTATTGACAACGGCATCTTGGTTATGGATAATACTGACGACATCGCGATCCCAAAATGGGTTTCCTTCACCAAAGAGTGGCATACAAAACCATATCCGGATATTTCCCCTACTCGCAGTAGCCTGTCAGCTACTGGCAAGAATGTGGTTATCACAGGAGGAGGTACAGGCATTGGAAAAGCTATTGCTATCGCGTTTGCACAAGCCGGAGCAAGGAGTGTCTCTATCCTAGGAAGGCGGCTGGATAGACTGAAAAGCAGCGTCATTGCGATTTCGGCCGCAGCCCAGTCAAGCACCGAAGTTCTTTACAGAACAGCAGACCTTACCGACCGTGCGCAGGTCGAAGACGCACTTGCGAGCATTACGAGCGCAGTAGGTAAAGTGGACATATTTGTTAACAACGCAGGCGCGCTCCCGCCCCTGAAGCCAGTGGCAAAATACGATGCAGCGACATTCATGCGAGCCTTTGAAATGAACGTCTTGACATCGCTCAACGCCATTCAAGCGTTCCTACCTTTAGCAGGGGCTGATCCAATACTGCTAAATGTATCAACCAACCTCGTTCATATAAACCCCATACCCAATATGTCGCCATATGCAGCGAGCAAGGCGGGACAACTCAAGATGGTCGAACATTTTGCAGCAGAGAACCCAGAGTTGCATGTCGTCAGTATTCAGCCAGGGGTGATTGCAACGGAAATTGCCGGGCCTGACTCTAATGTACAGGGTCAAGACGAAGGTAGGCAGCAGACACAAATTATCGACTTCCAACTTATAAAGCTAACGGTTTCATGAGTAGTGGAGTTGCCGGGGCATTTCTGCGTTTGGCTGGCATCGGCTGAGGCAAAATTCTTGAAAGGAAAGTTTGTATGGGCTAATTATGATGTCCCCGAGCTCCTACGACGGGCCGAGGAGATTCGCGACTCGCGGCTGCTCACAGTTGGTCTGGCTGGTGTTGCCATGTAAGGAAGCTGGTTTTAAAGTATAGCCCATAGAGCTTATGTAACACTGGTGTGCCGGAACTCCGCTCGGAGTTCTTATGACATAACGAAGTCCGCACGGAGTCCGCCAAGTTTCGGTGTAGGGGGCCTTATCTGAGTTGCCTATTTTCAAGATCCAAATGCTACAAGGTTTCTTTTAAGTCTTCAAGCTTTTGCTGGAAGTAGTGCCGAGACCGCCTACTTGGAGATAGATATAGTCTCCAATTTTAACAACTTCAAGGCCTACTACGGTATCCGCGTCCTTTCCCGCGTCTGAGAACCGATATGGGCGAGGGGAGAGTCCAGAAGAGCCTTGGCAGAAGAAAGGTAAAGCCGATAAAGCTGAAAATCTCAAGTTGAAAAAGTTTCTTACGTTTAATCCTAGGCGTGCGATTTATGTTGTCGCCGGAAAATTCGGTGTGACGCCAATGTTCCCAAATGCTCCGCCTGCGTCTTACACGGCACATCATGCACATGGACTCCAGGACTTCATGTAAAAGCACCTGCTAGGAAGATACAAGATGCGTGAGCACTTTCGAATTGAGAGTTCTTTCAACGACGCTGACGTAGGCTAGCATGAGCTCACAAAATCGGCGCTTCGCCGATATTGAAAGTCGCTTAGCGGCTGTCGAACGCTCCCTTCGCAACAATACAGTGCCTCAAAACACGTTGGTGGAAGAACCTAGTTCTCCAGCATCTACCGTTGCAAGCAATTGGGCAGGACTCATAGCACCGATGTCGCCGATCGAATACAGCGATCATTTTGCTTTGCCACCACCACACCAAGTGTCTGCCTTGGTAAATAAGTATTTTTCCGATTACAATCAGGCCATGCCTCTCTTCTATCAACCACAATTCATGCGAATGTTGGACAATTGGTATCGGCGTCCCCATGAACGAAACGAGGCGTCATGGGCATCAATAAACGTTGTCCTCGCTTTGGCTCTGCAACATGTGCCATCTGCCGCAACAGTATCTGACGATCAAGTTTCTTCGGAATGCATCAAGAACGCTCAATCAGTACTGAATCATCTTGTTATCCGAGAAGAAGATTTACAAGGACTACAAGTCGTCTTGGCGCTTGTAATTCTTTTCTTAGGCACCTCGCGGCCGCAACCGTCTTGTGTCCTGATCGGAACGGCAGTTAAATTGGCGCATCGACTTAAACTCCATCTCCGTGACGGCCTCGATGACATCAATATCGAGCTGGCGGCCCAGAAGGAAAGATTACTATGGATTACATACATCCTAGATAGAGACATATCCATGCGAACGGTGGAACCCTACGGGCTTCAAGACCACGACATGGAGATTGACGCTATTTCAGCAACCTTGAAAGGCGACTCTGCTGGTGTTTTATCCCTCTCGGATGATCCCTCTCGGACTGCAAACATATTCCATCTCCGAATTCAACTGGCTCGTATTCAGGGGCAGATGTATGACCTCACATACTCTGTACGTGCGCGACAGTTTTCTGGCGACCAACAACAGGCCGCTGTAGAAAAGCTGACGGACTTACTCGAACGTTGGCGCAGCACTGTTCCTGAGGGCTTTCGTATTGGAGACCTCTCCACTTGTGCGTCGGATAATGTTCTGAGCCAATTGTTACCCCTATATCTTGCGTATTTCCTATGCTTGTTTACTGCAAATCGACTGCAGAGTCGCAATTCACGTTGGATAAACCGCTTAACAGCTTTCTGTGACGGGGTTGTGCATAGAGACGATATAGCCCTTTCAACTGTATCTTCGTTACCTGCAACGTCGAAGATGAAGTTCCTGCCGACCGACTGGCCTAACATAGTCCAGGCCGCAAGATTATGCATGGGTCTTTACCAATTCGTCAACCGCAGCCAGTTATCTACATTGCCGTAAGTCGCCCAAGTGTCATTAGCGTGTGCTCGTAATATGAAGAGTATGACTCACAAAACCTGTTTAGTAGCATTGTTTGCAGTTATCAAACAGCACTCGTAATCCTGATTGCAAACAACCTGACCGTGGGAGAGCATCTTCTCGATGATCATATTGAAGATGACTCGCGGCTCATAGAAGAAGCATTGATAGCGTTCGAGAAACAGGTTGTGGAAACTAGTGATGATTTTAAGCAAGCTCGCGTTCTGTCTACGTGCCGGAAATTGAACGACGGATCAAGATTAGCAATATCGAGGTTTCGCCAGGGCCAGCCCTCAGCGCCCTTTGCAGAAGGGTTATATAGTCTTGAGAATCTGTTAGACTAAGCCCCTTTAATATTAATACCTATTATGAAATACCTTCACTCTTTCATCGAGTTAGGTGAAGGGTTGATACACTCTAAAGCGGCCGGACTTTCTTCCAATACTTCATGCTCTTGTTCGAAGATATCTATATTGAGACCAGGCCTTTAACGCGAGATATTCTGCAATACGCTAAAGCTTCCAGCGTCTGGCTTGCCCGGATCTCGAGAAAAATCAATACACATAGCCGTTGAAATATTCTGAACTCAGCAGTTGGTGCAAGACTGAGCGTTACCTTGCGCCCTTTCAGACGGCAGGAAGAGGCTGCAAGCACTCACGGCATCTTGGTGTGTGGAAATTGTGCAAAAGGTAGGTCAATTCCGACTGCTCAAGCTGTGGCCTAACAAGTGCTTCATCTATTTAGATTTGTAAATATTTACTTTGAGGATTGCTATCATTACTATAAATAACCTCGGCGAAATACTAATCGCAGATGGAATACTATATACTACAAAAGTCCCCTGTATCCTTTCAGCATCCGCAACAAACTTCTGCCCAAACTCCATTGGCAAAATGCTTACATGCGCCAACAGTAGCACTATCCCAAGCATTACATTGAGAATTCTTGCACCATTTTACGACTGTTTCAGTATCAATACATTCCAGTCCATTTACATCATATATCCTCATTGAGAATGAGCCAGCCGGTCCACTATAAAATCCATTAGTCTACACCTGCAGTGGCTGGTCAGAAATCAACGGGCGTCATACCCAACAACCTGGTTTAGGGAGAGTTTTTCATTGCCAGCTTCGAGCTCGCAGCCATTGTCATAGAAAAAAGAAACATATTGAGCTCCTGAAAGGTGTATCAGGGCAGCCAGGCTCGCGCAAAACGCAGAACTCGCGGAAAATCGCATGGCTATTAAGCAGACTAGGAGATAATAGGGCTTAGCAAAGTATATTGAATATGAAACGCGTATAAGGAATAAAATAATGGTGATCATGGACTGGTATATATACTCTTAGGTATGTATAAGTTTGTGTGGCCCTTACTAGATGCTTTGTCAGTGGCTGTAAGAAAGAGTGTCCAATAGGAAGCAGGTACTGGCTGATTTTTACCATAAACCCCGCTACTTCAGCAGTGGAGATATAACAAATTGTTCATAGAACGCTGCCGCGGAGATATATCGATGCCGGGAACTAGTTTTCAGATAGTAAGTGGAGGGGTTTCCCCCAATCACGTTTGGAATCATACAAGGCCACTTTACCTGCTGTAAATAGTTCGTTTACAATCCTCACCCGCAGCAAAGTGCAGCGACGCAGTGCATACATACAGCGCAGCAGCGCTTATTACCTGATGGCTAAACAGGCCTTCCTCGAATTTACTACCTAACAGCCGTCTCGGTACCCGTACCATATACAGTTAGAGGCCAAGTTTGGATGAATTATCATTACAGCATCGATTGACCACTTGGTGGTTTAGCAAGCGCATATATATCGTATCCGTCCAACACTTGTTGCAGTGATGTCGTACGCTATAGGTATTGACTAATACCTATTTGGTCCAAATGCGGGTCAGCCTTATTATATGACGATTTATAGGATTATGGACATCAGCCCACCCGGAAACACTCGGTAGCAGAAACTACTTAAATGATGTCTCGAGCAATGCTAGGCTAGTGACCTCTCACAGCTAGGGTTACATGCTGACAGCAGAGTAGGCTCTAATCCAGGCCGCTATACAGAGCTCTTGAAGTGTTGGGCGCCCGCACTACATGTGTAGCGCTTTGGAATCAGTACATCTCTAATAGAAGGTGCGGCGCAAATACCCAAAATTGACGAGTCTAGCACAAAGTATTCTATTACGATTACGGTTGATATGTTCTCCACTGCTTCTAGGACGAGCGAGCCGTGGGATAATTTCCATCCATCGGTAGGCAAGCTTCGTTGGGCAGATAGCTGTAGCTCGTACTCTAAGTGTGTTGCCGAAAATTCCATTTCCGACATGACAACTGATGACAGGAAATGCCTTGTCTATTTTTACAAGTTCGCTAACATCAGATTCATCAAATTCATTCAATTAAGCAATGAAAATATATTTCATCTAGTTTGCGGTCTCATCCATGTTAACGATAATGTTCCCAACTCTTGTCGCCACGTTGCACAAAACTTTTCTTCGATGGATAGGTTCAATCAGCAGAGCAACGGCGTATTGCAATAAGTTGGACGATATGAAAAGCCGGAGGATAAAATTAGACTATACTTCTGCTTTAGCCTCAACTATGCCTTTAATCTGCATAGTGCATTCTCTAATAGTTGCGCTTTCCACAGACGCAGCAATGGCTGCTACAAGGTCTTACGGCTATGTACCTATGTAGTCATAGATCTTCTTGACTATGATTCGCAAAGAACTCCAGGATATTGTATTTTAAATAAATGGCATTGTATGGCTACAGATGGGTCTTGATTCGACCTGTGAGATCTCCGAGCTAGGTTTGCCATTACTGTTCTTTAATAACAAGATGGCTTGAACACGCTTCTAGAACAAGATATTTGTCCAGTGCTACATTTCTCACTACCAAAGAATTTTAACAAGGCTGCATGATCCTGTTGATTCCGACAACGATTGAAGATGTTGCTTCACAACTTGTATAATAACAAGAGCTATCAAATAAAGCATTCCAATATTACAACTATTATCTCAATGCCTTTTGTAAGTATAACGCCAAAAATCTTTTCATTTTTGCGCCGCTCAAAACAATTTCAATGAGCAGTATACACTAAGCTCGGCACTCGGCTAACCTGCAACGCTTCATAGAAGCCTTCTACTGGCCTCAGCACTGGTTTGGTTAGATTCAATATCGGATTAAATTTCATTATGTGAAGGTCCAGCGTATTGATACAAATACGAACGGACTTTTTTCTTAATAGTATATTTGAATGGTAATTGGACCAGCAGGCATAACAAAGGGGTCCTTCTTCTGCGGAAATTGGTGGAGCCGGGCAGGTACAGCGCCTAGTCAAAAGTCTCTTGTAGGCTAGGTAGCCGCAACCGCTAGAAAATGTAACCACATGACGAAAATACTTCTCTTTTGCTTAATTTTGCAGCTAAAAATAAGGAAAATAGCTAGAAAAATACCTATTTAATTAGTCTTTAATACTTAGTCCACTAACCCTTAGTGATAATATATTATTGCTGCTAACGCTTAATATTATTTATTAACGCTGTAATTTTATCCTAATTAAGTGCAGTTTATACTTTTTATAAGTATTCTTTAAATACTTTAATATTTTATAAATTTCTTTATAAATTAAAAAGTTTAGGGAATAATTTATAAAGTTTATGCTTTAATATATACCACATATGCTTTATAAGGTTAAGATCTAGACTATAAGGTGGTTATTCTAGGATTAAGACTTTATAATTAAGAAGGAATACCTCTACCGCCGGTAATTTATAAATAAAAGCATTATCTTATATAAAATAATAAGTTTTATTATAATAGGGTATTAATCCTTCCTTTAGTGCCTTAATATAGCTTTATAAAATAAATCCTTGCTTTTAAGTATTAATATCTTAAGTTATAATAATAAAAGGGCTATACTTAGTCTTTTAAATTACTACTTATATTATTATTATAATTTATAATTAAAAACTGCCTTTAATATTTATATACTTTAGTATATATACTTTAAAAGTATCTCTTTATACTTAACTTATAAGGTTAATATATATATTCTATATAAAATACTTATTTAAAAAGTATGCCTATATTCTAGGATTAGAACTATAATAACCTATTAATTTTAACTTAATATATTAACGCTAATTTATAGTCTTTTTCTTCTTAGCTTTTATATTATAAAAGCTTATTTTTTACTTTTTCTTTAATAAGAAAAAGCTTTTTCTTAGCTTTATATTTATAGATGCTATTATTACCTAAAGTTTATTAAAATAGTAAAGCGCTAATTTTAAAAGGTAGGTTAAAAAAAAACTATTTCCTAGGTTATATAGAAGTTATAATATATTACATATACTATTATATAATTATTATAAGGTAAAATACTTAAAGGATGTCTAATTTAAGGTGCTTAGTGTAAAGATCCGGTTTTTTTAAAGCCTTTAATAATATAGGAGATAGCTTATTACAAGATGCCAAAAGTGCGCCTAGTCTAGACCTAACTTACACTTACATTTACAGTTATAATAATTATTGTATATATCTTAGGAGAAATCTCCTAGTTAGCCCAGTGATTTAAGGATAAAATAGTCCCTAAAGCACTTATTTTAAATAAGAATTAAATTTTTTATAGATTTTTAAAGTTTATAGTGATTAGAAAATATTTTTATAATCGCCTAAATAGTGGTCTTAGTTGGGGGGGCAACAAGAGACTTTTGACACCCCACTGTATGTGGCTTGTTAGCTGCGGAGATTCACGCGGCTATGCACTTGTAGGATTGATGCTTACCGGACCAAAAGATAGGATTAGGTCAAAGGATCGCATAAAGTTACCTGGCGTATAGTGACATGTTTCGTCTTGCGCATTCAATTTAACTAGAAACAGACAACTACAGTTTGATAAGAGTTGAAGACGGCTGCTATGCTATCTATGTATGTCATACAGAGAGTGATTCTTTAGCGTCGCTGTTGAGGATAGGCGCGAAAAGCAGAATAGTGTCAGTCCATCAGGGAGATACACGTTACTTGGAGTTAGATTGAGTTAGAGCCATCATGCGAGGATCTCAAGCTTTTGAAGGTACTGCAGAACTGTGATTATTCACCCCGGGATTTAGCTGTTATTATTTATCTCTTTTTCCTCGCTTAGCGATCATCATTCCGAAATAGCGTCTTTATTTAAAATCGCGTGCCAATTTTAGCCAACAGTGTCCAATGCTGCCTCGGAGGAACCTTTGGCAATATTTTTGGCCTTGCCAAGCTTAGGATCTTGCGGCGTGAGAGTTTACAAACGTCCACAAGAAGACAGAGTCCGAGACCTTTGTAGCTAATATAACGAGTGACGTAGCTACCCGCACTATTTTTAAAGTATTTATAATACGATTGACGGTGCCGGTGCTTTCCCTGATAATGGACCTTCTGTTGAACAGAGTCTTAGATTCTGGTGAAATGCGCTTGAAGCTAACATCCTTGGCACAACAACTGCGGCACAGCACTTTCCCCTGGTCAGGCCCAAGAAGATGAATGCTGTTGTCCATACCTTGATGTGACAAAACTGGGTGCTTGTTTACGATTTCCCCAGTGGATATCTCGGGATATAATGAGAGCAAGATAGGATAAGCTTGTATCTTTGAGAGTATCTGCATTCAACAACTCGGGGTTACATGCGTTAAGAGATATGTTCTTGTGAATTCGGCTCGGACGGCCTCTTTCAATACCAATTTCCAGTGTTCTCTACCGGAATCGCTGAAGGGATCGTTACCAGGTACGTCTTACTGTAATTTGCATTCTAGGCAACGGGTTTTCGAGGCAGCAGATTTGTGTGGGCAAAAGGAATACAGCCGAATAAGAAGCCGTGGAGGAAGTTGTGGAGCATCATCTGGTTCTCACTACTATATCGGTATATTAAGAAAGAAAGGATTCTGGACATTATCAATTGGACGGGCACTGAGAAATATTATGTGTTGAATAGTAAGCGCTGTATCTGAAGTCAACAATCCGAGTCCGCCCTGCTTCGTATTCAAGCTTCTTAGGATGCTCAAGGTTAGCGTCTTCGCATTCGACTGGATTCAGGTGTTGTTACAGGAAATATGCACCTGTGCTTGTGAGGCGGACCTCCCCCGATACGAATACGAAGTGGTAGGTAGTACCATGAGCTTCGCCCTTGCTCGTACTCGCATGATGATTTTCACCGCCTTGCAGCATTGATTGGCCGTGCCCGCAACAGATGGCATTGTTAGATAATACAATAGACAAAAGTTATAAGTTCAAAAGGTTCCAACTATGATACCTGGTTTAGCATAGAAGCACACCTGCATTTACCTCTGTTTACCTTGAGGTTACGGGTTGAGATCATGGAGTTGCTCCTAAACCTTTTTGTCTGGATTCTCGGAGCTTTGGGGGCCATCATCGTCGTGAACCTGCTTCGACAGGCACTCCCACGAAATAAAGAAGAGCCGCCTACTGTATTTCACCTGTTGCCATTTATAGGAAATGCCGTGTCGTACGGCATAGACCCTCCTAGGTTCTTCAAAAAGTGCCAAGCTAAGGTAAGCTAGATCCGTTACTTGCAAACTGCTTACTCTTTCCTTATAATATATATATGCTAATTTTTTTTTTTTAAAGTATGGAGATATTTTCACATTCATTCTTCTTGGCAAGAAAATTACATGCTATTTTGGCATCGACGGCAATGATTTTATTCTGAATGGCAGCCATGATGATCTCAACGCCGAGGAGATCTACTCTCCTTTAACGACGCCAGTTTTCGGTTCCGATGTCGTATACGATTGCCCCAATTCAAAACTCATGGAACAAAAAAAGTTTGTCAAATTTGGTTTGACGCAGCGAGCCCTCGAGTGCCACGTTCCGCTCATTGAGCAGGAAGTTGCCAATTATATCGGAAGCGAGACATCTTTTCTCGGGAAGTCTGGAACAATAGATGTCTCGAGATCATTGGCCGAGATTACCATTTTCACTGCTGCCCGAGCCCTTCAAGGTGATGAGGTACGTGAGAGATTGACGGCCGAATTCGCGACTTTATACCATGATCTCGACATGGGTTTCCAGCCGATTAACTTCTTGATGCCGTGGGCACCACTGCCACATAACCGCAAGAGGGACGCCGCGCATTCCAAGATGAGGGCTATATACATGAGTATCATAGAAAACCGTCGGAAAAGCGGACTCAAAGATGGATCGGACATGATATGGAGCCTGATGAACTGCAGTTACAAGAATGGCGCGCCAGTTCCAGACAAGGAGATAGCACACATCATGATCACGCTGCTTATGGCTGGACAGCATACCTCGTCCTCGGCCAGCTCATGGATAATACTTCATCTCGCATCGCGCCCAGATATAGCAGAGCAGCTATACCAAGAACAAGTTCAAAATCTCGGCCATAACGGCAGGCTCTCGCCGCTCCAGTATGCCGATGTGAGTAAGCTCCCCTTGCTGCACGACGTGGTGAAAGAGACGCTGCGAGTCCACTCTTCAATTCATTCAGTCATGCGCAAAGTCAAACGGCCAATTGAAGTTCCGGGGACTCCCTATGTTATTACACCGGACAAGGTCCTCCTTTCATCGCCCCTTGTAACGGCGCTGAGCAATGAATATTTCCCCAATGCCCAAAAATGGGATCCACACCGATGGAGATGTCTGGAAAGGGAGACTGATAGCTCAGATGACTCTATATTCAAGGGAGCCAGAAGCCCGTACTTGCCATTCGGCGCGGGTCGACACCGGTGCATCGGCGAAAAGTTTGCTTATTTGAACCTCAGCGTCATTGTGGCCACCATGGTACGCAACTTTCGGTTCTTCCTACCAGATGAAAACAGGAATCTTCCCCAGACAGACTATTCGTCTTTATTCTCTCGACCGCAACAGCCGGCTATGATTGGCTGGGAACGCCGACACCAGGAAGACAACGGCCTGCCTTAAGAGAAAGCCCCATAGGACTGGTTGTCATCTGTAGATTAAGTAGTCTAAGCTTTCATAAACTGATACAAACCGTCGTGTTAGCAAAGGCGTGCATCTGAACGGTGATTAAAGTACTTACGACACTGTCCTTTGCCTGACCTACTTAGGTTAGACGTCTCTACTTCTCTCTTTTCCTGTAGTTTGTCTTTACGTGGCAGGTTCCAGGATATTGTAAAAGGTTGTTGTTCTGCTCATGCTACCCAGTTCCCTGACTTATATCTTGTCTGGAAAATAACGGCAACACTATATTCTGACACCCTTAGTCTACCTTAACAAGCACATCGCGATTTGCAGAATCTGCGCCAAGCGTACGCTTCGTTGGAAACAACAATGACAGTCTCCCAGGGCCGTCAGCTGCTTTGCGTGGGCGTGGTAGTAGGTTATCATCGCTCAAAGAAAACAGGAAAAAAAGAAGTCTGTTCGATTGCAGCCGGCTAACGCTACTACACAACGGCTCGCTCTTCAGCTCAGGCGCTACCGCTTCACCAACCAAGCCGCTAAAGGAGCAGCTTCGCTGTTTGATGTGTCCAGTGAAACACAGATGTGAAATCTGTTAGCAGACGTGGACTTCAAAATGGTTCATTACCGCCAATCTCCAGTGGGGTCTCATTTTATTCATCATGCCACGAGAAAAGCATTGTGGCTGTTCAAGCTTAGGTGCGGACATTAGTGGAGCAGTATATCTTGACTGCTCCATACAACGCCGCAGTCTTCAGTAGAGACAAGAATGTATTTGTAAAGAGCATGGTGGAATTGAGTGGATCATGAGGCAAAAAAGATCAACTGAGAGCATCTATTACTATGGCGATTGACTGCAAGCAGCGTTACTACCGTTTTGTGATATAAAGCTGCGTTACTCTCCTCTACATTCAGTATGGACCACATCTGATGGCAATAGCGTCTTTGTATCAACAACAATAAAAATCGGCATTATGGCAAGACAAATCACAGTTATCGGTGCAACAGGCATACAAGGGGGGTCTGTCATCAGAGCTCTGTTAAAAGACCGCGGCTACTCGCTGACAGCCGTCACTCGAAACAAATCAAGCGATGTAGCAAAAAAACTTGCTTCAGATGGCGTCCGCATCATTGAGGCTGATCTCGATGATATCGCCTCTCTCCAAGTAGCGTTT
The DNA here is from genome assembly GCA_030708095.1 of Trichoderma sp. CBMAI-0020. Classification (NCBI taxonomy): domain Eukaryota; kingdom Fungi; phylum Ascomycota; class Sordariomycetes; order Hypocreales; family Hypocreaceae; genus Trichoderma; species Trichoderma sp. CBMAI-0020. The sequence goes on from JAJNCI010000001.1 coordinate 5,532,201, forward strand.
GCTGGAACGTCCATCATTTTTGCCGCCACCAACTTCTTTGAGCCATTCGTAAAATACGGCAGCGACGAGGCTATTGACATCGAGACAAGGCAAGGTATCAACATCGCCAAAGCTGCCGCGGCAACACCAACGCTAGAGCACTTTGTCTGGTCGACGCTTCCCAACGCCTACGATATCAGCGATGGCCGGTTCGCTATCCCTCATTATGTGAGCAAAAACAGGATCAACGACTTCATCAAGGCGGATTCGATGCTCCTCCTAAAGACGACATTTCTCTGGGTTCCCACTTACGCATCGAATATGAACTACCCATTCAATCAACCGTTTCCAATTCCAACGGCCGGGAAGAACCGGTATATCCAAGTTCAACCAACTCCAGCATCTGTGCAATTCCCCATGATTGGCGATGCGACTATCAATATTGGACTCTTTGTACGTGCAATTATCGAGCAACCTAAAAAGACGCTTGGTGGCAAATTTGTCAATGGCATCATCGACATTATGACGGCTGGAGAGATGCTTGCGACTTGGGCATCGGTGCGTGGCGTTGAGGCAGAATACGTGCAGATAGACAAAGCGACATATTATAGTCTATGGCCGCAATGGGGTAAAGCGATGAACCAGATGTATGAGTACTTGGAATGGGCTGGGGATCGTAGCTTCTCGGGTGAAGACGGTATCGTCTCTAAGGAAGATCTGGGCATTATTGGATTAAGCGACACGCGGACTGCGTTTGCTAAGATGAACTGACCAGATGCTGAAAGGCAAATGTCGAGGGATGGAGCCATAGCACAGAGCACCCAGTTACCGGCACTAGCGGCCGTGTCTGAATAGAGAGATATTTAGCAACAAGTGCTCTGTCTTGATGAAAGTGATGGAAGCTGATGTGTATACAAAGTAAACTGCGCTGCGTCTTTTTTAATACTCGAATTCGTACGCCGGCAGCAGCGAGAAGTTTGTTTGCGTATTGGTTAAGGATGGTAAAGACGAATTAGGCTGTAGTGATCAGCTATCGGGAACCACTCCGCCTGTATTAGTAATGCAGAGCCGTTAAAACGGACCTTCGGTCGCTGTGGTACCGCCTTTAACTCCGAGATATGTTTGGACTGCAGTTTTGTCGTTGATCGAGTAAGACACCATACATAACTGCTCAATGTCTCTCAGAAAAAAGGCTTGTGCCGCCTGTGTCACTTCAAAACGACGATGCGATCAGTCGCAGCCAGCATGCCATCGATGCGCCAAGCTACATTTAACCTGTCAATACCCATCTTCGTCTGCGGGGATCACACTTGAACCCCGTATAGCCCTCTCGGACGGTTCAGCCTTGCCCTGTGACGAAACATCGGCCCCCCCTTTCACTACCGATAATTTGGCATGGGATAGCTCCTGGGACCAACAATGTCTTGGGTTGGACTTCACGGTCGCGTCGCAAACAGCAACACTCTCTATGTCACATCTGGACACGGGAGGCTTGAAAGATCTTGGGGAAACAGCGTTTCACAGCAGTACCCTCATCGACCAGTTTCAGCCTGCCTGCGAAGAGAATGCCGGAGCCAAGCACATTTCCATTTCTCAAGTCAATCAGCCAGCAGCATTGAGTCGCCACGGTACATCTGAAGAGAACAATTCCTCGCCATCTTTATGTCAGCACACAGGTTTGCAGCAAACTCAGTTAGTGCTGGCCGACTTCAGCGCTGTGCCTATGTTGCATGATGCAAACAGATGGACATTCTGTGCCAGAAAAATGGTGTCCTATATTGCCGCATTTGCCAAGACGGCGTCCACTGACTTTATCACGCCCTACAATCTACAGTCCCCTCTAACGGCTGCACTAGGAGTATGCGCCGCTCATGAGACTTTAACAGGGCCAAATCGTGTTGTTCTTGATAAGCTTATTGAAGCTGAGATAGAGAACCTGATTTGGCATGTACCACAGCGAACAACGCTATCGGTAATTGATCCATCTACCTCCGGGGATATCCACAATTTTACTCCAGTAGATGACTTGCAGCTCTTTAGGGAAGAACTTGCTCGGGTGCAGGCTATGACACTGTACCATATCATAAGATCGTTTGGCAGTGATACCGCACAGAGGCGTCAAGCGGCACAGAATGAGCCGTTGCTAGCAGCTTGGACCACATCGCTGCAACAGCGAATACATAAACTGTACTGTACAATGGATCAGAATATACCAGAACACGCTGTCTCGAGCTTTTCACCACTTTTGAGACCTGACCGGAGCACATGGGCACCTACAAATGGGCAATATAGCCAGCTTGATGATCGCGGTTTTGGTTCGGGTCTACCCAGAGAAGAGGAACTTGAAAGTGCGCATCGTACTATTCTTATATCTTACTTCGTGCGAGCTATTCATATGGTCGTAACATTTGGGATTTGCCCTCTGATATCGGAGCTCGAGTCTTTGATGGTCTCTGTGCCTGCGAGCGTGAGAGGGCGGAAACACAGCCTAGGAAGCGGCAACTTATTTCCATCTCGCATCTTCTCATTTTTGGGCCTCCAAGGGTCTGATGGTTCAAGACTATCATACAAAGAACTTCTTGGGTTATGGGAGCAGGGCTACATGTCTACTTCGGATTTGGAAGATGGGTATACCCAGCTTCTACTGGTTGCATGTAAAGGAGTAAACATCCTTTCAAGCGGTCCTGGGGCATTTCAAATTTAATTATATGACACTGGAGTTCAAATGCTGAAGGACTTTTTTGCTATAATACGACCCTTTCTCGCGGGCCCATCTTGGTGTGCTAGACGATCGTCCCCATTGGTTAGAAGCCCATTTTCTCTCACAAGCCCCAACCGGGGCTGCCTCATAAATTAACAGTAAATTAGTGACGCATGACAGCTGTCGTAGTTTGGAAAACTGGCTATTTGTTTCAAGCACTAGCTCTGGGTTTGCTGCTATTCTAAAGTGACCTCATGTAAGTAGTATCTTGCATAGCACTATGCTATGTTTGTGTTCAAGAATTAATGGCAATGACGCATGCACGGAAAAGGTAAAAAGCTGCCAGTGTCTATAAAGTCCTTGATATAAAATTTGGTGTTTGTAAGATGTACATTGCGTTTTTCTACTTATCTCAGACTACCTAAGAAACCGAAATGGAGTATTGTGTTGTTATAAACACAGCATTTGAACCTATTAGATCTGTTAGAACATTTCTCAAGCTATTGTGATCAGGGTTTCAGTCACCTATAAATGGTTCCGTGCCTGCCTGAAGGCTTGTGACAACCATGCTTGTGCTTACACCTTGAGTGGACGTGAGATAATTAAAGAAAAGTTTCAGGTCGCCATTCCAACTGTTGATATTGCTAGGTGCCACAAACGAAAAGACAGTAGTACTACCGTTAGGGCCTTTAAATAGCTGCCACAAAACACCGTTGATTGTAGGCGTAGCAACTGGTGTACTCCCTGTGCTGGAGATAGGGCCTGCACCACCGTATTTGCCCAACCAGATCATTATCTCGTATTGATTGGCAGAAGATGCAGATGGTGCAAGCCATAGATCGTAGGCCACATCAGCTACAATCTGAGATCCACTGTATCTAAGGTAGCATTTAGCAAAAATTGTTTCAAAGCTCCATGTTCTACATACTTACTGCCAGTTCCACGCTGATGGGATGGACTTTATTCCAGATAGTGCTTTGTCAATGTTCTCCAGCGCAACATTGGAGTACGATTTCACATTTGAATTCCCGCCTACCCAGGTCCATGAAGTCGACCACGAGACTGAATTGCCTTGGAGCGAGTTAAAAGTTGTGCACTGCTGCCCAGAAGTGGCAGTTGCAGCTCCCCAATTGTTGTGATATATGGTATATGGGCCTACTTGTTGACTTCCAAAACTTCCACACCAAGTTGCGCGTGGCTCAATTGAAGAAATAGAGCTGGCTCCAGAAGAGGCAATAAGCCATCCGGAAATCAAGCACAAGCTGAACTTCATATTATGTTGCGAATAGCTTGGACGGACAGTGAAACGAAGTGTTTCCACGGCATCGGGCCTGGATGTTTTGGAGCGCTTTTGTGGCATATAAGTAGCTCTCAAGAAGTCCCATACAGTCGATTAGCGGGCATAAAGGTTGTATCCGATGACAAGATTATCCGCCACATGCAAAAAAGTACCACGGATGATCTACATCCGCATTGGATAATGCCGTAACCGTGTTAGGCGTTTCGGGTATCGCAGTCTTCTTGTTTTTTGCAAGTTGCGCACCAATAGCTTCAAAACGGTTAATTTCCAAAAGATTGTTCCGAGAGAATCGTGTATTTTCACCTTCTGTGCACGGTTAGATAAACGAGTATCATTATTTATCCCGGCAAATACTTGGTTTTCACTTCACAGCTCCACGCAATTCGAATCGTCGTCAGCAAGATTATTCTCGAACAATGCGTGGAAATTACTCCGCAGCAATTAATCACACACAGAAATTGCCAAGCTACATCTTTGCGATATACATGTCATTACGGGAGCGTGGTCTATAAAGCTACATATGAATTAGCTCAGAGTATCACTCAATGGACATTTAACCGGAGAGCAAGCTTGCTATGGAATACAAACAAGGGAGTTGATAGGTGCGGCAAAGCTAAACGGCAACTAAATGATTGAATACCTCTATATCGGGTGAATTAGTACCGAGTAGTTCCATTTCACAAAGTATGCTGAGGGCATACGTGAGAAGCGCAAAGATTGTCTATTTATAAATATTTCTCGAGTTAAGGGATAAATTTTTTTTGGACCAATTATCCCTTCTTTCCATGATTACTTAATACAATTGCAACGGCTTTGCTATTAAAGGACGCTTACAACGTTGCAACACAGACTTTGACTGCCTTAATCTGCACTATATGCATTTCACATACTGTGATATCATAGACGGTAAGCCCATTTAACGCCGCGAAATACGCAGATGGCAGGATTCGCCTTGCGTTAACTTCTCATCAAAAGAACTATCCAAACGTAGTTTCTCGGTGGGTGGGCAAGAAACCAGGCCTCTACACTATTCAAGAAGTGGTATAAGGAGATGACATAACAACACCAGCTATAGGACTCCTTCGCGTAAAGGACATTAGGATATAGATACCTAGAAGGGTCATAATCTTTTCAAGCCTAGACATCAATCTAAACTGACCTCTAAGAGGTTTCCTCTGTGAATTATCGATTTTATAAGTGCGCTACTGACAATCTGTGCCTATTTTAATACGATTAGTAGATATTGCAGCTGAGATCTTATTTTTCGCCGTAACTTTGAACAAGTCTTCTGTCAACTTTGGCTCGCGCCATTCAAGATTGAACTTGTTGTTTCGCAATCCGAGCATGTACCGCATGTAAGAGTCAAATTATTTTCAGAATGACAAATGATAATCGACAAGTTAATTTACATTGAGGTGCCAATGCTATTTCTGCTGAACGAACTTTACTTGCTTCCTCAACAGTCTAGAATGTATCAACCGCCGCCTTATAGATAAGCAAGATTCTGGCGAACAAATAATAGCGCGTGAATAATACTATATTTAGTTGGCAATAGTAAGCTAGTACAGTCAGACTATGGAGGAATAGTCCAGTTTCAAGCTGTTAAAAGTGTAGAGAGTAATACACTAGTGCTGCAGGTCTAGAAACATGCAGATCCAAAGTTGTTTAATATAGAGCCATCCATTTATAAATGGTTGTCCTTGTGCTCTTGAGCGAAGCCTTCTATTTCAATTCCACCGTATCTACTAACAGCGTCCGGCTCCAACCTGGCGGGTAGCGATCACCAATAATCTCAGCCTTAGTGACCGCGGATCTGATCTGCTGTACCTCGGTGTCGCTGAGCTCAATGTCCAGCGCGCCCATATTAGCGTTGAAATTGGCTATCTTTGTAGTACCTGGAATCGGCACCACCATATCCCATTGCTTCAATAACCATGCCAAGACGAGTTGGCCTGTCGAGCAGCCCTTGCGCTCAGCGAAGGAAGTCAGTTCATCCACTAGTTCCAAGTTCTTCGAAAAGTTCTCCGCTGAGAAGCGAGGTATAGTACGGCGCCAGTCGTCTTTGTCAAGATCCTCAGGCCCTCGCAATTGCCCGGTTAGCATTCCTCGGCCGAGTGGTGAGTATGCAACCACGCCAACGCCCAGTTCTTTGCAGGTAGACAGTATTCCTGTCTGTTCAGACTCAATGTCGAGACTGAAGGGGCTATATTCGACCTGGACTGCCGTGATAGGGTGAACCGAGTGGGCACGGCGAAGAGTTGTAGAAGAAACTTCTGACAGGCCCAAGTACTTGATCTTCCCTTGTCTATGATAGTGTATATGTTAGTTGAACTACCTATTACCCACACAGTTTTTTTTTTTAAATAATAAGAATAAGTGACGTACTCTTTAAGTTGAACCATAGCCGCTACTGTCTGCTCGATAGGCACTTGGGGGTCGGCTCGATGAACATAGTAGAGGTCAATGTAATCCGTATTCAGCGCTTTTAAACTCTTTGCACAGGCTTCAGGCACATAGGCTGTGTCAGTCCGAGCAACTCCGTTCCCCATGTTCCCGAATTTGGTGGCCAATATAATATCTTGTCGCTTATTGGGGTTCGCCTTGAACCACATGCCGAGAAGTTCCTCGCTATCGCCATATGCATCAGCTGTATCCCAAAATCGCTCTCCAGAAGCGTAGAGCTGATCAAGAAACTGAAGGCGCTCTGCCAAGGGGGCAGCCTTCCCGTAGAAAGCGCTTAAGCCCATGAAGCCCATGCCAATGGCTGTGACTTCGGGGCCATTCTTCCCCAATACTCTCGTTGGAGGTGCCATTGGTAAATCAGTAGGATGTTTTTGAATGGTTTGAACGTTTGAAGGGTTATGTATGAGATCACGAGGCTGAAACCTCTAGGATCTGGTTGAAGATTGGGGTCTAGTTGAGAGTCAAGATATAAAACTGTAAGTCTACACTTTGGAGTGAGTGCTAATGCCTGTTGCACACAGGTTATACAGCCAAGCTCTTATAATCCGGAACAAAACCTCACTATTAGTACTTATTATAACTATCTAGTTATAGTATCTATTATAAAAATGCCCGGCTTATGGTATTCCAACATGCTAACCTGTAGTGGACGCAATTTCTGTTGACATAGACCACCAAGATACTAACGCCGATCGCCACTTTCGGCCTGTGGAAGAAGAGATTTGCTGCAGATGGAGATATGCTATAAGAGATTAGTGTTTATTCCGACGGTCGCTTTCACTTGTCTTAGCTAATGGATACCTGGAATGACTGCGGTATGTAGCTACCGTACAAAGGGCCCATCAATAGACTACTCTCGATCTAACATGTCGGGAACGGTTTGTGGGATGGGGCTTGGCTGATGCTTCTAGCCTGACGTCGGCGTTCCCTATTTTTCTTTGTTACGCCCGTTAGCCGGATGTCAGTGCGTTTGGCTCATTACTTTGGCATGTTTCCCCATCTACGGAGATAAGAAAGCTAATGTTTTTCCCGATCCAGGGTCGCTGTGGCTTATTCAGCCGCCCGGACAAACATGCCGCTTTACCTGATGACTATGTAACTACTGCAACCATGAACTTGCACTGAAGTCGCAAGATGCTTTTACACTGAAGGCACAAGATGCCCTCGAATTACCTCTACAAACATCGGATCACGCTTCCCGAACATGGCAAATGAGCGGAGATAATAATGTCCAAGTGGCAGCCATGAATTCAAATGGCCTTCGCTGAGTTAGCGGCCGTCACTGCTACTACAAGCTTTATTTCAAAGCAAACAGTCAATAGATGATAGCCTTGAAATAGCGGCTTCATTCGCCTGTTCCAATCCAGCTTCATTCCATATTTATTATACAGGGAGACGCATAATACCAGAATAAATAGTTTTACTCGAGCTCAAACAATGTCGATTCTTGTTTGGTTCATCACAGGGGCCATGAGCGGCTTTGGCAACTATTATATCGCGACGGAAGCTTTACAATAGTATATCAAGGTGTGTTAAAGCCTTGCCATAAGGTTTTAGGGGCCAAATTCTTTCAAATACTCTTGAAAATAAAGTAAAGAACGCTCCATACGCTCAAAGCCACATCTATTATTGCTTCAAGCGTTTCTTTATGCTTTGCGGCAAGCTAGCTTCTGTTTTAAGTAAACAAGTCCTGAGTAACTACATATATGCATATATGTTGTTGCCTTAGGCAGCCAGTCAAAGCCCCCTACAGATATCCGCGAGAGGATTGTAGTACCAACAACATGAAGTTAACCAGTTACCCTGCCATCATTTACAACCAAGTCTTGCCTGGCCAAAGCGGGGTGCCCCGCGGCTCAACACATCGATTACATATCACGTCAAGGACCACAGGAATCATAGAATATTCGGTGACTAGCCCCTAATGCTGTCAGTCTTTGGCTGGTTTCAAAGTCCAGTTCAGCACATACCTCAGTTCAAAACCAGTCCAGTAATGGAGATGGACAAGTAATAAATCTCCTCCCACCTCAAGAAGCGGTAAACTCCTAACCATGCCTCAGGGCCGCAGTGAGGCGCCTTGACGCTGCTATACAAGACGTGGCCAAGGTGCAGAAGATCTGCAAAGCGCCATCGATATCTATTGGCATCCTACATGAGGGCAAAGTGCTTTATCGCAAGAGTATCGGCTTGAGAGACGTTGAGAATAACCTGGAGGCTGATAGTAATACGTCTTATCTGATTGGGTCTTGCTCCAAGCTCTTGACTTCTGCCGCTGTTGGTATCCTCGCAGAGACCCAGCTGTCTTGGACAGACTTGATTAGCAAGCACGTTCCCGACTTCGACCCTGTTGGAGATCCTCGCATCGACCAGCAAGCGACGATTCTGGATGCTTGTCGACACTCGACGGGGCTAGCAAATCCCAACGCCGTCTTTTTCGGCCCTCAGGGCGCCTTGACCATCAAGGAGGAGGATCACGTTGCCCTGCTCAACGCACTTCCCACTTCCAATGACAGTGGCCAACGCTTTAATAGCTGGTGGAACTACAGCAATGCCGCATTCGGAGTGTTATCAAATGTCATAAAAGCGGTATCTGGTGTGCACTTCTGCGAATTTATGCGCCAACAGCTCTGTCAGCCACTCGCCATGGAGCAGACACTTGTTACAAGAGCCGAAGTCCTCAGCAACAACAATATTGCACACCCCTACGTCTAGATGGAGGATGGGCATTGGACTAAAATTGAAAATGGCCTGACCTCAGAAACGTATGCGCCGGGCGTAGCATCAATGGGAATGCGCAGTTCTGTCAATGACCTGCTTACGTTTTGCGCAGCAGTCATGAATCGATATGATTGCGAAAAGAATATCCATCCATCGCAGGAGCTCCTTCATCCGGCGAAAGAGAACCCCCTTCGACAGATATCGTCATTATGGGAATGGTGGTGGACCAGACCGGTGGATGACGGCTTCGACAATAACACTGCGTACATGCTTGGTTGGTGGCGGACCATGATGCCTACTGCTGCACTAGGGCAGCTCTCGTACAATGCCATTCACAGATGCGAAGATATTATTGGTAAAAGTTCTGGATCTCGAACTCTTTATGGACATAATGGTGTTACTGAGGGATCAGTAGCAACAGCATACCTGATACCATCCTCCCATTCTGCCATTGTGGTGCTGAGCAATGCGGCGTATGCAGGGGATGCATCCGATGCGACAGCACAGATCATGCTTCAGGCTCTTTTTGATCTTCAACCATCTGTCGATCTTGTGGCTGCTGTCCAATTATCCACAAATGAACGATTGGAGAGACATGAAAAGATGATCTCAACCTGGCAGGAGAACAGAGATATATCCAAGTACAAAGCGACTCCGGAAGAACTATTGGTATCATATATTGGTTTGAACGTATCTCGGATCAACATTGTCAGAAGTGATGAGTCGCTTTCGGGGCTGGCAGTCGTTTTTGCGGACCAAGAAAGCTCTCGCTGTGAGCTGGAACCCTACAATTTGGATTCCCTGAGCTATCTTCCCATGAAACACGAAGAAACTATAGCTCGTGGTATGATTGATTGGGATTATTGGACAGTCGGAATATTCAATTTTGTGCGGCAAGACCGAGACCGTCAACAAGGTGATGTTGTAGGCTTAGAATGGAAATGGGACGAATATGATTATCCAGCGCTATGGGCAAAAGAATAAACCATTGTATTTAATTACTAATAGCATAAATGGCCACCTGGTTTCAAGAAAAGGATACAGCAACTCTGCCGCTCTACAATATGTTGTTAGTAGTGTAATATTACATATGGATCGAGATTCGGCCTTGATAAGTACGAACTGTTATGATAAATCCGAACTCTTCCAGAGAGAGCCTAGGCAAAGGAAATAGCGCTTGACAGTGCAGTCTTCACTCTAACCTTTGTAACAAATATAGGTGTAAAAGATACAGAAACTTTTCCGTTGGAAGTTTAGAATGGTCTCTTTTTCCCTTGAAACATTTGAACATTTATCTGTATTACTAAGTAAAGGCAAAAACTACGGGGCCTTGTTTTATAGGTGCTATCTATGCCCGGAGGGATGTTTAATAAGCCATCCCTATTACTAAGTAGGTAAGCACAAGTTCACCCCAGTCAGCTCAGACCTAAACAATCGGCCAAGTCCACTATTTACTTCTAGACCAATAGAGTGAGATACAAAAGGAAAGCTTCGAATTAGATACACCCTTTCCAAAGATCTTTTGCAGTGTTCTGGTGGCTTGCTGGTTCTTGAAGAGCGGACTGTGGCGGCTACCGAGACGAATATGATGAATGGAGCGCATTCGCGTCGCGTTGCTTGCAAGGTGTGCCTATTAATCCTTGAGAACCGCCTATAGAGCTAACTTAAAGCAACAGTTGTGCCGGGATCGAAAAGTTCGTTGCGGAGGAGAACAGCCAGAATGCGAGAAGTGCAGACGAGCTGGTGAGGAATGCGTGTATCTCTCAACTCAAAGGCCGACCAAGGCCGACCTACTCCAAACAGTAGAGGACTTACAAAAACGCCTAGGTAAGAATTTCTCGTCATACAGCCACTCTGCCGATATTGATGCTGCGCGGCGTAATAACTAACATTGATTGTCTGACCAAATGGGAAGACGAAGCAGAGTCACACATTGCTAAAATGAGCGCTTCGATAAACGCTGTTACTCTAACACATATGGATCCATTACACCAGCAATATAGTCTACTCTCATCTGTGCCGTTGTCCAATGGCTTTCTAGGGCCATCACAAACAGCCATGACCCAACAACAAAGCGCCTTGAGTCAATTCCAGGTAGACGGGGACATAATCCTCGATAGCTCGGATAATGGCTTTAACACACGAAGCGAACCCTTTATCCAAGGGGGAGACAGCCAGCTCTGGCACGGGGCCATACGCAATTGGCCCTGGTCTCCACCTGTACCAACACGCGATACCGATAAGGCAGCAGGGGTAGGCGAAGGAACTGGCGCCGCGATTGTTGGCACTGTTGCCAAGTTCTCCTCGGCAGTGTTTCGCAGCCAGGCTGACGCGTGTGGCATGGCCACCTCCGTCGCCGACTACATCGCCTGGCTTCGCAATGCGCCGCAAGGCGGTAACGGCATGATGAGTAAGGATCCAATATATATGGCTCTTCTAGGCACGCTTGAGACTCGGCTGCGAGAATTGTGCGAAGTTAGCCAGTCGAGTAATCGGAGCGCTTTACGAGAGCTGATAACATCCCTCGAGGGGATTGCTCCGCCAGACAGAGCCACAGCCATGAGACTAGCCACCATTGAAGAGGACCTGGACAAAGAGATTCAAGAGCGTGCTGAGTTCTTCCGCACGCGGTATACCCCATGTGCGCTTCTCAAAGAGCAGCAAGCCCGAGATAGCTCATAGCTGGCTGGAGATACGATCTAGAGGTAAATGGTAGAGAGATACTCCATAGATACCTTGAAGGCATGGGGACTTAATGAAAGCGCAGCGAGTGAGAGGGGGTGTTGTTTGAAACTAAGTTTTTACACACGATCAGCTGCCTATGGTGTTCGTTTCTTTTTTTTTTTAACAAAAGAATAAGATTTTATAAAGAATAACTTGATATATATCCTAGAATAATAAATCTCCAAGTCTAAACCAAAATATACAATAGAGATTTCTTATATTATATACTTTGCTATAGCAAACCTTTATTATCTTCTCTAGGGCATAACTGCAAATCTCGAGCAGCTATTATTACCAAGGACTCCCAACCTCCCCCTAGTTGCGCCCATGCTTGCTGCGCCAGTTGTGCTATCCACCCATTTAGAAACCAGGTATCATCAAACCTAATCATTATAACACACCAATGCAAGAATATAGCAAGTGCCACTGAGCTATTCTTATGCTTACACTGCAGTTGGGCGACAAAAGCTTCGCTAACCAACGCCGGCCATGACAAGATGTGTAACCATGTCCTTGGCTGTCCCTGTATAGAAACGCACCAAGTCTCCAGCAATTCGGCAGCTTGAACTAGATATTCCTTGTTCGGCTCCACCATACGAATGTTTATCTTCAAGAGTTTAATTCGTTCCAGAAACTCGAGATCGATTTTTGCGCCCGTATCTCTTGTTCTGTCGTGTGCTAGCCTTTGATCCTGCAGGAATCTGGGTGCGATAGCGTTGGCAAGTCTTGCAGTGCCTCTGAGTAGGTGGAAGGTCTCAGCTATGGCGTCCTCTCTTGGATGAGTGACACACAAACGAATTTGGAAGACGGTGGTTGCTAGGCCGAAAATCCACTGCGCAAAGTAGGTACTGACTACCTTTCCGGCGACGGAGGCATGAAAACCTGCAGAGGCTTTCAGGTGCCAGGCATACGCCTTGATACTGCTACTAGAGGCTCGGCCCTGACGAAATAGTACGGACAAGGCGTTGAGAGCTTGCATCGCAAAAACATGCTCCTGAGCCTCGTGGAATATCAGAGACGGAACGCATTGAGCAGACTTTGTCAATAGAAGCATTGAAGGTGACAGGCTATACACATTGTTGGACACGGACAGTCTTGAGTCCCATATTACAATACCTGCTGGCAAGGCTTCTGTTGAGGCTCCACGAGTAGCGTTGGTGTCTGCAAATGGGCAGTGTTCTCCATTACGGTGGCATCTACCACAAACTGGCGTATTCATATCACACTAGAATTGTCATAAGTACGCGTACCGCACAATTTCACATTGTGAGAGGCTTTACTTGCCTTGACACGACGTCTCTTGCATGGCGCGCAACCAAGCCTAGACTTACTATGCCACCTTCGCGAAGGCATGACTGGCCTTTAAAAAAGCGCAAGTAGTTACACCAGGCCTGAATAGCGGTGGCTTGATCCGTTCAATGCCTCACACACGCCATCCAAGTATAAGGAACCGATGATAGTCGAAGCATATTGAGTTCGTAGTGTCATTAGTAATTGAGAATGTCTAAAAATTCCTTGGGTTCAAGGCCAGATTCCGCAGGGGGGGCGGAGGTATAGTCCGCTAGCCCCACCAACTGTAGCACCCGGTACCATTTTGTTCGCCACATTTGTCTCACGAAAGCGTTGCAATGGGCGTCAGTTCAATAACAAAACAGCAATTTGAGTGCAGATATGGGCATGCAGGAGCAAGGTATTGTGCTATTATCTGTAGTCTAGTAAGGTCAAAATCATGTAATGCAATCACTGCTCGCCAAGCACGCTAGACCAATCTTCGCCCTTGATGTATTCCTCCATGGAAGTCGTCTTGATATTCGGATCCAACTGGGTTGTAATGTCAGCGGATTCACTCGGATCACAACAACTGCAGTATTGTGGGAGAATCTGACCTCCTTAGGGTATATGACTTCAGGATCTCCACCAGTGTACCCAAACTCAATCATGTATTCATTCGTGTCCATCAACTCTTGGCCAAGTGGCTCTGGGAAGTCTTTATAGAACTCAGCAGGCGACACTTCTTGGTAGGCAGCTTGGACATCTAATACACGTCCCCATATCTCCACCCACGTCGGAAAAGTCATCATCTCAGATACACCAAGGAGAGTCTTTCCAGGAGAAACATCTAGTAATGCCTTAACAAATGCTCCCGTATCTCTGTCTGGAACGACAAAAGGCACTTGCACGTCTCCAGAGAAGGGCCTCTTGGTGAGGTACATCCCATCCGGTTGGCGCAGCGGAGCCATGGCTCGTACAGCTTGCCAGTTTGTGACGTAGTGGCCCATTTGCAAGGCACTCATACGCTTAGCTAGCTCCGGAAACTGACTTTTGATCAAGTCAATGGTCCTGGCCTTAGAGTCAAAGTGGTAAATGGTGGTGTACTTCCCTCTGCTGCATCGGGAGGCATCACTGAGGGATGAATACACAAAGTGCTCTAGTGTTTGAAGGACGCTAGGGTGAGACGCACCATGGGCAACATTCATACCCTGTTCGACTTCCCTATCGAAAGCGTATTGCAACGCTGTGTCAGGTCCGTGTGTGCCATCAAACATGTGGCTGAAGAAATCGGTGTTTGAAAATATGGCATTGGCCCCTTGAAAGGCGGCTTGAAGGGAAGCTATGTCATCTAGGTCGCCTTTCACGATTTCAACGCCCTCGGCCGCCCAATGCAGGGCATTCTGACTGGACGGATTCCTAGTGATACCCCGGACTTTCCAACTGGGCAAATCCAGAAATTGTCTAGCAATAGAAGACCCCTTTCTCTGTCTCAGAAGCTTCCTCGTGTTTTGTGCTAAGAGCTACACATACCTGCTTGCCAGTAACGCCAATGATAACGATGAGCTTGGTCATCTTGATTTATGGACATAGACTGTCTTGTTCAGAACTCGCAGGTGGGCAGACCAGATAAAGATGTTCAATTCCTCAGATGAGAAGTCTACCTATCCTCATGTGTATTTATACCTTTTAGCTTTCTCAAGTCTTCCTGCTGACAAGCAATGCCGCATGGCTTGATACTGCATTAGTCACTTAAGAATCAGTGCTAAGGATGCGAAATGGTTCAATTGTTCCGTTCGGATGATTAATACACGTAGGTATAAAACCTTTCAATGGAAATTATCCAAGACGGGTATAGTATACGATGTGCAGCGGAGCCTGAGGTCCCACGCATCTTGCTTTTGGTTAGTGTACGACGCTCCCCTCAATCCTTCGGCAAATGGAACCACCCCCTTTTTGTCACATGTTCCGTCCATTCAAGCCATTTGGATCCTTTGATGACCTTCCCTATAATGTATCGCAAATTATATACTAGACAAATAATATTCAGAAAGTTTTTCAGGGTCAGCAAGGATTCGGCCAGAACTCCCCGTGCCACAGCTTCCATACCCGGGCATTGTGTCCGCTTAGTAAAAGGCTCGGTCAGTTCGGCCCGGAGATTCAATGGGAAGACTAGAATAGATGGGGCGATTAGACTCCCAATGCATGTTGCATCCCGCTAAGCCAATTGCAAAGGAGGGATGCGTTGATAGACAAACAAATGAACTGCGGCCCGGATTCAACAGCCCGGATACTACTCCAGGAGAATTACGTCTATGCGAGTAACAGTATCTTCGACTACAAGGTCGAAGCTTTTAAAATTGCCAAGATGCTGCAGCCATGAATAAAACATCTCCCTCTTCCCGAATATTGTGCCATGATAACACCTTTTAGGCTTGCCGTGCTAGGTATATACGTCTGCAAGATGGTTATCACTGAAAAATGCGCTCGAAGTGGCTATGCTGCTGACATTCATGATAAGAATGGAAAAGTCTCAGACATATATACGACACACAATAATACATCCAATAAAGGCACTGGAATTTCCCCCAAGAATAACAACAAGGAGCAGCAAGCCCGAGAAGAGAAGAGAATCATAAGGGGCTGGAGGGTGAGTCTGTTCATTATAACACATTCTGGGTCGCTTTACAATGCGCTGATACTATTCTCCATAGTGGGCTTTGGCTTACACCTCTCTCATGTCTACCGTCTTGCTCTTCGCTTTAGACAACACCATTGTAAGTGCCCAGATCGGCCACCCAAATCACTTCCTAACGGAGCCGCTCACAGATCGCAACCATCCAACCTACCATTGTCGAAAGCTTCGGCGACCAGACAGCTCTAGCATGGATCGGAGTCAGTTTCGTGCTGGGCCAGTCTCTCATTCTGCCCATGTATGTATCACTGCCCTTCGTTTCAGACTCGTGCTAACCGTGGCAATTCACAGTGGAAAAAGTTACGGCCTCTTCAACATGAAGTTGCTTTTCCTTGTTAGCTTATTCCTGTTCGAGGCCGGCAGCGCCATCTGTGGTGCCTCACCTAATATGGCAGCTCTCATCATTGGCCGTGTCGTATCAGGCATTGGCGGCAGCGGCGTATATGTTGGAAGCTTGACGTACATCAGCGTCTTGACCACGACTGAAGAGCGACCTATATATCTCGCTGGCGTCATGTCTATATGGGGATTTGGCAACGTTCTAGGCCCGATTGTCGGCGGTGCCCTCGCGCAGAGCGCCGCCACTTGGCGCTGGGGGTTCTACATCAACCTCCCAATTGCGGGCCTGTTTGCGCCTGGATGCCTCTTCTTTCTTCCTAGCATCAATGCCATGCCCGACGTTTCTCTTGGAAAGAAACTACGGATGCAGGATTGGATCGGCATTATCATCTTTACTGCCTTTTGCGCCTGTTTCTGCATGGCCGGTAGTTTTGGTGGCACTCTTTACCAGTGGAATAGCGGCTCAGAGATTACGCTCTTAGCCATGACTGTTGCGCTGCTGATTGCCTTCATCTTGGTAACAATTTATCACCCGTTTGTGCCGCCAGAAGCCAGGATAATGCCAGTTCAGTTCATGAGGAGCAAAGATCTCTTCCTACTGCCTTTGCAAGCATTTCTTGTTGCAGGCTCGATGATGATGTCAATCTATTATACGCCGTTGATCTTCCAGTTCACTAAGGGTGATGACCCTTTACAAGGCGGGGTGCGCATTTTGCCTTTGATCTGCATGATTGTCTTTGGCTGTCTGTTGAATGGTTTCATGATGCCCAAAACCGGATACTATTTACCTTGGTATGTTTTCGGCAACGCTTTATTAGTGACGGGCGCTGCTCTGATGAGTGAGTACAGAGCTTTGATTCCACGTTGAGATTTTGAACACCCAATGTGCTGAAAGCTTTTATGAATAGCGACTATCGACGTATATACTTCCAACTCCCGCCTCTATGGTTTCACGGTGCTCATCGGCCTAGGGATTGGGTGTTTTCAGAGTGCTGGGATTGGTATTGTGTCGGCGCTCGCCCCAGCCTCAGAGGTCAACAACGCGGTATCAATCATGACCATCGGTAGGTTACAAGACTTACTCATTGAAGAATCCCCTCACTAAGAAATTCTGCAACGCAGCGCAAGTTCTGGGAATAATCTTGGCCCTTTCCGTGTCAGGCTCAGTCTTTCAGAACATGGCCCTAACATATCTCGCCGCTGCATTGCCAGATGCCCGAAGGGACGAGATCAGTCAGCTAGTGACAGGAACTAGTGGTAGTTTTTACAGGAGCCT
Source organism: Trichoderma sp. CBMAI-0020 (assembly GCA_030708095.1). Classification (NCBI taxonomy): domain Eukaryota; kingdom Fungi; phylum Ascomycota; class Sordariomycetes; order Hypocreales; family Hypocreaceae; genus Trichoderma; species Trichoderma sp. CBMAI-0020. Next base: position 5,549,665 of record JAJNCI010000001.1, read on the forward strand.
GGATACCGCACAAAAACTCTTGGTTGTCGAGCAGGTAACAGTAGCAATTCGCGATAGCTTCTATTACCTGGTCGGTATCACTGCCATTGGTTTCATAACATCTCTATTTATGAGTGTAAGTATCCTCCAGGAAGCTTTGGACCCTTAGAATTTGTTTTGTTTACTAACATTTTGCCATAGAGGAGGAAACTGTTTATTGAGAGTAGTAGTACTATAGCCTAACCTAGACGCTTATATACTAATATTAGGACTCTGAGTTAATATATACCCAACTACAAAATTTATATTAAATATTATACTACAAAAATAATTATATTATATGTTACGACCCAACAGACGTAACGGTACGTACTACGGATTAGATACGGACCAACGGGCCAATCATATAGAAGAGCGACAACAAGTGCTGTCGCTCTTAATTACTCTATAAGAAAAGGCAACGGAAGGCAACATCGCTTACAATCGCCTTCATAAAAGCAACTTACTATATAAGTTAAATAGAATATACTTATTAAATAGCTTAAATAATTAATTATTAATAACCTAATAGTACTAGATATAGGTTATACTTTATTTACTAATTATTGTGACGTCCTGACCTATACTATCGTACTTAGGTATTGTCACGACCCATCTCTTATGGTCGCACCAACAGGCCTACCGGGTAGGCAGAACCGGATCAACGTAGGACCGACCTACCAATCACGGGCGGCTCACCAGATCATCTCAATGATCCAGTGAGCTAGGAACAGATCATCAGCAACTTAAGATGATCCACGATGGATCATCAGACTCCATGAATGATCTAGTTTAAGCAACTAGATATATAAGTTCACTTCTCTACACTTATTTAGATAACTTAAATAGCCAGTTGTTAACATAGAATCAAGATTACAACACGCTCTACACTGCTTACTATCTGGTGACATTTGTTTACTATTGCCTACATTATCTATTAGGTTTCCTAACCGCTCCGCCAACATAAACCCAGAATCATTTACTAGGTTTGTCCCTTAGGAATCTACCCTATACTAACTATCTAGTGTATAGTTCATCACACGTTAACAACTCTTGTTCGGACGGTTACCAGACCTACGGGCAATAACGAAAATAAGTTATAACAACTTCCAAGATCCAACCAGCGAGATGGACCACTCCGACAAGAAGGAAGAACTCCAAGAACCATCCACTAATCCCAGCAACCCAGTTAATCACCTAATAATCTTAGAAAGGCTGGTCTAAGGAATGGTCATCCAACACACCAATAACCTCTAGACCATTAATAACCTTTAATAAGAAGTACAGCAACTCCAGTAAGTATAGTAAAACCCACCAGGGGTACCACCCCCTGTGGCACCTGCTGTAGCGCCTATGGTAGCCCCTATAATACCAGCAGATAATAATAAACCGGAACTTAAAAGAGTCCTTAAGATTAATTAACCTAACAAGTTTGACGGAGACACCGCCAAACTACGCAAATTCTAATATAATCTACGCACGTACTTTAAGTACTACTACCCAAGAACCTTTTCGGCAGACAAGTTCGAAGCTCGAATCCGCTTCGCAGGAACCCAAATGGAAGGACCGGCTGCCAACTGGTTCAGCGCAATCCTCAAAGATAAAAAGAACAACGCCTATGATCAATAGACTTAATTAACTAAAGACATATTTGAAAGTTATGAAGGCTTTAAGACCTAACTTAAAAGATCGTTCAGAGTCACCAATGAAGCACAAGAAGCTGAAAAGAAGCTCAGGGACCTTCGGCAAAAAGGTCCATGCTACAAACACACCTCAACTTTCATCCAGCTACTTACTAAAGTCAACTAGACTAAGGATTCTAAGAAGGAAATATATTACCACAGCCTGAAACCAAAGGTTAAGGACGAAATTTATAAAACCAACTAACAAACTATTAGCTTTACTAATCTCACTTAAGAAGCTATTAAAATTAATAACTGCTAATGGGAAAGAAAATAGGAAAGAAAAGCCAAGAAAGGTGGCAATCCTCCTAAACACCACCCATAGGCCAACTAAGGAAAGAAACAAGACGACTATATCGCTAAAGATAATGGCACCCGACTAGGAAGAATAGACATTAACGCCATTAACCATAGAAGGTTCAATGGAACATGCAACGCTTGCGGCAAGAAAGGCCATAAGGAAGCAGACTGCCGTTCCAGAAAAACCTGCGAATTCTGCGGCAAGAAGGGCCACAACGAAACCCATTGCTACACTAAGAAAAACGCAAAAAAACCTAAGACCCCTAAGGATAAAGCTTAAATAGATACCATTACGGAAATACCACACAATTACCTTAGCTGGACAGCTTATTATAATGATTTATGTCTTATACACTAAAGCAGTAAGGAAGGATTAGGTTATTACCCAAGGAAACCATGAGCCAAGAAAACTCATTAGACAACAAGAATTAATACTTTTAATTTCCGCGACTAAGTCCCAAGCGAAAAGGAAGGTTCGGACTGGGACAAGGACTGCGAGTACTATAAAGTCTATAAACCATAACACCAATGCAAAGCCAAAATTCTCGAACTTTAAGACATCTATAACTATAACACCTGCGGCTCTTAAAACCCCAACCATAAATGCCATAGATGCCCGGACTATAGATCCACGGAAGGGTACTAACACAGCTGTGAAGGCAAATGGCAATAAAACATGAAAGCTATACATAAACTCTTTAAAGAAGAAGACAACCTAGCCATAAAACACCTTAAGGAGCAAAAACGTTCTAAGCAATGCCTATACTATTAACTAGATTACCATATTATTAAATGCATAAGATACTACCACCTATGCAGTTTACAGGAACCCTAATATAATTACAGAAGGAATAAAGAAGAGGGACTAACAACTTTTCTAAAATACATACATAAAGGATATATATATAAACTCTGCGGATCATAGAACCTAGACTACGACTGCAAAGGATACCGCATCTACGGATCCTACAGCCCCGAACATAACTGCATATACGTTCTAGGAGAATAAGCAGAAAGACAAGAAGAACGACGATAATATCTTGACAAAAACCCACCTTAATGAAAGACTATAGAGGAAGTCCAAGAATAAATTAGACTCACTAAAATAAACGTTAAGGAAGCATATAACCAAGTTCCCATCCAGGACCTCCTTAATGCTCTAGACGAAGACTATAGAACGCACAACTGGAAATGGTATAATAACATCTACTACCAGATATATATCTTCAATAAACTAAAGGACTAGCACAAATACCAACCAAAGCGTGTTATACATAAAGAATGCACTACAAACCACTTCATGGACTGCATGGTAACATATTGCAAAACACATGGAAAAAAGAAAAGTTAATTTTACTAAATTACTTGGAAATTAGCACAAAAGGGTTATAACTTTAAGAACCACCTAAACCAAGGACAAGGAAACAAGGCCTTAATTAAAAGATACCACCGCCTAATTAAGAATCAAAACGAAGAACTAAAGTGCCAATAGTACGCAAAATACTAAAGCGTTATATAAGACTAAACCCATTTAGACAGCATTTATATTAATTTAATTGGATGAAATAATAAGAAACTATAGGTTAAAGGGTATATTAACTAACACCTAGTAACAACATATGTGGATAGTAGTGCAAATTGCAACCTTATTACTCCTCAAATGATAAACCTACTTAAATTACCATACACTAAGAAAAAACAACCTATATATATGTCTAGTGTCACTACACCTAATACTAAGGCAATAATTAATTACAAGACTAATCATCTCCTAATTAAGATTACTGGTTATATTAAGATTATTAAGTTTAATATTATGCCTTTTAGTAACTATGACGTATTACTTAGACACCTATAGTTAAAATAAGGCAACCTACTGATTAACTGGAAAATTGAACAAATACTCTAGGAAGAAGACGTCACCCAGGAGCTGTGATTAAGCCATGGAGAGGGCAAGGAAGGCAAAGACGCGCCTATAGACCTAAAAACAAAATCTTATGCGTAATAAAATTAAGAAAAGTTAGAGAAAATAAGAACGGAACCTAAGAGAAAGGTCAGATTTAACATAGAAAAATCGCCAGTACTACCACAATATGACTATAAAAGAGTCAAAGGAGAATAAGTGCGCATTAATAAAATTATCACATGAACAAAAACGGAATTACAAGCTTTAGATAAAGCACTATTAGAAGCAAAAGAAAAAGAAAAACTAGGAAAATTAGAAGAAACTCTCCTAAAAGCACCTTAATAATACTAAAGGAAATATAGAAAACTATTTAGCCTAATATTAGAAACAGTACAGCCGCTTTATTCATAATAAGATTACTGCATAGATCTTATAGACGGCAAAACGATAAAGTTCTTTCTAATCTACAACCTTAGCGAAGTAAAACTTAAAACACTTCAAGAATGGATAAAAGAATAACTTGAAAAAGGATATATTAGACCATCCATATCGCCAGCTAAATACCCTGTTATATTCATACCAAAGAAAAATAGGAAACTTAGATTAGTTATTAACTACAGACAGCTAAACGAAATCATAATCAAGGATCAAACCCCATTACTACTTATTACAGAGATTCAAGACCGCCTAACCGGTGCAAATTGGTTCACTGCCTTAGACCTCAAGGGAGCATATAACCTGATTCGCATCCGCGAAGGGGACAAATGGAAAACAGCGTTTAGAACACGCTACGGATTATTCGAATACCTAGTCATGCCATTTGGGCTCACCAACACACCTATAACCTTCCAACAAATAATCAACCATATATTATAAGTATACATTAATAACTTTGTAATTATATACCTTAACAACATCCTCATCTTCTCAAAAACCCTTAAAAAACATAAGAAACACGTCCACTAGGTATTATAAATACTATAAGACGCTAATCTACTAGTAGAACTAGAAAAATATTATTTCCATATTTAAGAAGTTAAGTTCCTAGGACACCTAATCTCACTAGAATAAGTCCGAATAGACCTAGATAAGCTTAAGGTAATTAGAAACTAGAAACTTCTAGAGATAAGAAAAGGAATATAAAGCTTCCTAGGCCTAATAAACTACTACCAAAGGTTCATTAGGAACTACAGCAAGATCGCTAAGCTACTTACTGACGCCACTTGACTTAAAGAAGATGAGAAAGGCAAGAAGAAACCAAGAGATAGGAAACTCATATATAAGCCAGAAATAAAGGAAGCATTCGAACAACTCAAGAGCGCACTCCTTAGTGAACCTGTACTTATCATATATAATCCTAATAAACTACTAAAGATTAAAACTAACTTATTAAACTTCGCAATCGGAGGAGTACTGGTATAAAAAGACGAGAAAGGGAAAAACCATCTAGTAGCATTCTTTTTACAAAAACTATATAAACCAGAATTAAGATATCTTATCTATAATAAAGAATTTATAGCAATTCTCAAAGCATTTAAGAAATAATAATACTACTGCTTAGGAAGCAAGTATAAGGTTAAGGTCCATACCAACTACCGTAACATCATATACTTCACTAAAACTCAAAAGCTCTCTGCACACTAAACTCGCTATTTTAAGATACTATTAAACTTTGACTATAAACTCACTTATTGCGAAGGCACTGCCAATAGATGAGCAGACGCACTAAGTAGAAAAGAGGAACACTTTAAAGAAATTCCGGAAATTAAAGCTCAGATTCTTAGAAAGAATTATAAAAAAAACTATAAATAAATATAAATCAACACTTTATTTATTATAGAAGAACACAATCCCATCCTCAATAAAATAAGGGAATGTGTAGCAAACATGGATCCAGAGCTACTCCTAAAAGAAGCAACCATAGAGAATAGCTTACTAAAGTAGGACAATAGAATCTGGGTACCGCCAGAATTGCAACTAGAAGTAATCTAAGACTTACATTAAAGTATGATCGCAGCGGCACACCGTGGCGTCTAAACAACATGGAACCACGCAACCTGATATTACAGATTCCCCGGAATAAAGAATAAGATTTCAGAAGTTATTAAGAAATACGATATATGTAAGAAAACAAAGGACAAAAGGCATCAGCCATATGGAACACTGCAACTAATCCCAGTTCCAGAAAGGAATTAGCACACTATCACATTCGACCACATCACCAATTTGCCTAAGTCAAAGGATCCACTAACCGGAAAACAATTCAATAGTATTTTTATGGTTGTAGATAAACTATTAAAGCAAGCATATTTTCTACCACACGAGAAGGTGTATAACATAAAAAACCTAGCGTATCTTTACATAAGATATATGTTTGCAGAACATAGAATACCAAAGGAAATTATATTAGATAAAGGAACCACCTTTGCGTCCAAATTCTAGCAAGAACTAATGGCTAAACTTAGAACCTACCATAAGTTAAGCACCGCGTTCTATCCACAAACAGACAGGCAAATAGAACAAATAAATTAAATCATTAAAGCATACCTATAATATTACATCAACCTTCAGTAAGATAACTAGGTCGAAATACTACCAATCGCCTAGATGCAATATAATAGCTCCATAACGGAAACAATAGGAGTCATACTATTCTATGCCAATTACAGGTTTACACTGGAAGCCTATAGACCACCTTAAGATAGCCCAAATGCGGACAATGCACGCATACTTGCAGAAGATATGATCCAACTATAAGAAGAACTTAAAGTTTAACTTAAATTCTTTAGGCAATGCACAAAGGAATACGCTAACTAAACAAGGATTAAGGGACTAACCCTTTAGAAGGGAGACATAGTCTACCTACTACAACATTCACGCAATAAAAAATTGCTAAACATTAGAATAAATAGGCTAAGTGATAAATTAGATTTTAGAAAACTTGGATCATTTAAAATTTTAAAGAAAATCAGCGAAGTTAACTATAAATTAAAACTACCTAAAAACATAAGGTTAAAAACAGCTGTCTTTTACATATTACTACTCAAAAAAGCACTAGTGGATAAAGAGATAGGTGAGCTAATTATGGATGAAATCATTGTCTAAGACATTAAAGAAGAATATGAAATTGAAAAACTACTTCGCATGTAAATAAACAAAGAAACAGGAGAACGGGAATATCTTACAAGATGGAAAAGATACGACTTTAGCGAAGACTCTTGGGTCCCAGAAAGAGAACTCAAGAGGAACGCCTAGACGATTCTGCGGGAATTTCACCAGTCTCTAGGAGTAGAAATAACAACAGGTCCAGTTCAAAGGCAGACCAATCAACAGCGTTAACGGACTGGGATGGGCCGGCAGCGGCAGAATTAGGCGCTAATAAAGCAGCCTGGCGAGCAGCCTCCGCCTCCTCATGCTTAACCCAATCCAACTCCTCCAAATCAGTAATTCCCCGCGCAACTGCGCGCCTTATCTTCTTATACCACAACTTCTTCTGTTTACAAAGACATTTAACCTTAGCGTCCGCACAACGGCGCTCTTCCTTAGCCTTTTTAAGTTTATCCTTTAGTCGGAAATAATAAACGGCAATACGCTCCAGCTGTTCTAAAGTCAAGCCTTAAGCATCGCAATAAGATTAATTTAAATAAACACACTCCGAACAGCAAGAAGAATTATTAAGAGATAATAAACATTCTTTATAACCCTTAGAAACACAAAATAAACAGCGCTTATCTATCTCTTAGGCACCAGCGATAATAAGTTAAAATAAAGACTTACGATAAGCGGTCTTTAAATGAACCAACTTAGTAATTCTATTTAGCATAATTAGGTCAGTGGAAAACAGAAACACTAGCACAAGGAAACTAGGAAACAACCGCACTCACCAAGTAGGGGATGCGTTATTTATACCAGGGCCAACAAGGTCTTAAGGACAAGACCAACAGGAGGGGAGTATCATGTCACAACCTATCTCTTATAGTCGCACCAACAGGCCTACCGGGTAGGCAGAACCAGATCAACATAGGACCGACCTACCAATCACGGGCAGCTCACCAGATTATCTCAATGATCCAGTGAGCTAGGAACAGATCATCAGCAACTTAAGATAATCCACAATGGATCATTAGACTCCATAAATAATCTAGTCCAGGCAACTAAATATATAAGTTCACTTCTCTACACTTATTTAAATAACTTAGATAGCTAATTGTTAACACAGAATCAAGATTACAACACGCTCTGCACTGCTTATTATCTGGTGACATTTGTTTACTATTGCCTACATTACCTATTAGGTTTCCTAACCGCTCCGCCAACATAAACCCAGAATCATTTACTAGGTTTATCCCTTGGGAATCTACCCTATACTAACTATCTAGTGTACGGTTCGTCACAGGTATAGGGTAGGTTCCCAATCTATAAACCAAGGCGTCGGTTTATGTTGGCAGAGAGACGCGAGGGATCTGTCACGACCCAACAACTTATGGTCGCAACAATGGGCCTACAGGGTAGACGGAACCGGATTAACTTAGGACCGGACAGCCAATCAAACCGGATTGAGAACCATCTTCTCGATCTATCACAAGATCGATAAAATAAACATTGATCCCCAAACAGATTGAGGAATATTCTCTCGATCCCGTCCAGACCAACTGGATATATAAGTTCACTTCTCTACGCTCATTTAGATAACTTAGATAGCCAGTTGTTAACACAGAATTAAGATTGCAACACGCTCTGCACTGCTTACTATCTGGTGACACTTGTTTACTATTGCCTATATTGCCTATTAGGTTTCCTAACTGCTCCGCTAACATAAACCCAGAATCATTTACTAGGTTTGTCCCTTGGGAATCTACCCTATACTAACTATCTAGTGTACGGTTTGTCACACTTATATAGTTAGATTATATTTAATTAACTAGTATTATAGAAATTTATTAAAGGCCCTAAAATTATTTAATAATAGTTAGCTAAAATATATTATAACTTTAATAGCTTATTATTAAAGGAATTTTTTTATAATTAGTATTTTATATTATTTATAAAAGTATTTTTATTTTTATATTATTATGATATACTATTATATTTTAATAAGTTATAAGTAATTATTTCTTTTTTTTTATATATTATTTTTTGTCACAACCCAACACTTATGGTCGCGACAACAGGCCTATAGGGTAAACGGAACCGGATTAACTTAGGACCGGACCGCTAATCAAAAGCGGATCAAGAAAATAGTTCTTAATCTAACAAAAGATTAATAAAATTGTCACGACCCAACAACTTATGGTTGCAACAATAGGCCTATAGGGTAGATAGAACCGGATTAACTTAGGACCGGACAGCCAATTAAACCGGATCGAGAACCATCTTCTCGATCTATCACAAGATCAATAAAATAAACATTAATCCCTAAATAAATTAAGGAATATTCTCTCAATCCCATCTAAATTAACTAGGTATATAAGTTCACTTCTCTATGCTTATTTAAATAACTTAAATAACCAGTTATTAACATAGAATTAAGATTACAACACGCTCTACACTACTTACTATCTGGTGACATTTGTTTACAATTGCCTACATTATCTATTAGGTTTCCTAACCGCTCCGCTAACATAAACCTAGAATTATTTACTAGGTTTATCCCTTAGGAATCTACCTTATATTAACTATCTAGTGTATAATTTATCACATGTTAACAACTCTTATTTAAATAGTTACTAGACCTATGGGCAATAATAAAAATAAGTCACAATAACTTCCAAGACCCAACCAGCGAGATAGACTACTTTAACAAGAAAGAAGAACACCAAGAACCATCCACTAACCCCAGCAACCCGGTTAATCGCCTAATAATCTTAAAAAGGCTAGTCCAAGGAATAATCATCCAACACACCAATAACCTTTAGACTATTAATAACCTTCAACAAGAAGTACAGCGACTCCAGTAAGCATAGCAAAACCCACCAGGGGTACTACCCCCTATAGCACCCGCTGTAACGCCTATAGTAGCCCCTATAACACCAGCAGATAATAATAAACCAGAACTTAAAAGAGTCCTTAAGATTAATTAACCTAACAAATTTAATAAAGACACCGCTAAATTACGTAAATTCTAATATAATCTATATATATACTTTAAGTATTACTACCTAAGAACCTTTTTAATAGACAAGTTTAAAGCTTAAATCCGCTTTATAGGAACCCAAATAAAAGGACCAGCTGCTAACTAGTTTAGCGCCATCCTTAAGAATAAAAAAAACAACGCCTATAATCAACAGACTTAATTAACTAAAGATATATTTAAAAGCTATAAAGACTTTAAGACCTAACTCAAAAGATCGTTTAGAGTCACCAACAAAGCATAAGAAGCTGAAAAGAAACTCAGGGACCTTCGGCAGAAAGGTCCATGCTATAAACACACCTTAACCTTCATCCAGCTACTTACTAAAGTCAACTAGACTAAGGATTCTAAGAAGGAAATATATTACTATAGCTTAAAACTAGAGGTTAAGGATGAAATTTATAAAACCAACTAATAAACCGTTAGCTTTACTAACCTTACTTAAGAAGCTATTAAAATTAATAACTACTAATAGGAAAGAAAATAGGAAAAAAAAGCTAAGAAAGGTGGCAATCCTCTTAAACACCACCCATAAGCTAACCAAGGAAAAAAGCAAGACAACTATATTACCAAAAATAATAGCACCCGACTAGGAAGAATAGACATCAATACCATTAACTATAAAAGGTTTAACGGAATATGCAACACTTACGGCAAGAAAGGCCACAAGAAGGCAGACTGCCAATCTAAGATAACCTGCGGATTCTACGGCAAGAAGGGCCACAATAAAACCCATTACTACACTAAGAAAAACGCAAAAAAATCAAAAACCCCTAAGAATAAAGCTTAAATAGATACCATCACAGAAATACCACACAATTACCTTAGCTAGACAGCTTACTATAATAATTCATATTTTATACACTAAAGTAATAAGAAAGAATTAGGTTATTACCTAAGGAAACCATAAGCTAAGAAAACCCATTAAATAATAAGAATTAATACCCTTAATTTCTACAACTAAGTCCTAAGCAAGAAGAAAGATTTAGACTAGGATAAGGACTGCGAGTACTGCGGAATCTGCGAGCTATAACACCAATGTAAAGCTAAAACTCTTGAACTTTAAGACATCTACAACTATAACACCTGCGGTTCCCAAAACCCCAACCATAAATACCATAGATGCCTAAACTGCGGATCTATAAAAGGATACTAACTGTTACGAACCAACAACCATAAGATACGTACCTACGGAAATACCACGGACCGATGAGCCAATCAGGAGAGGATCACGTCTCATGTCGTGAGCCACCCATGATGGATCGTAAACACCAGAGTGAGCCATCCCAGAGGATCACGATTGGGATCGTGAGCCACTCGGAACGACTTACTATATAAGACCGTTCACTACGCTCATTAGATAGAACTTAGATAGTCAGTCGTTAACATAGCACTCTCAGATAATAATCAGATTGGTTATTTATAACCTTGTTAGCTACGTGATTATATCGCTCATCAGATCCCTCGCATCTCTCTGCCAACATAAACCAACGCCTTGGCTTATAGATTGGGAACCTACCCTATACCTAAGTACGATAGTATAGGTCAGGACGTCACACTAACATAACTGCGAAGGCGAATAGTAATAAAACATAAAAGCTATATATAAACTCTTTAAAGAGGAAGATAAGCTAGCTATAAAACACCTTAAGGAATAAAAACGTTCTAAGCAATGCCTATACTATTAACTAGATTACCATATTATTAAATGCATGGGATACTGCCATCTATGTAGTTCACAGGAACCCTAACATAATTATAGAAGGAATAAAAAAGAGGGAATAATAACTTTCCTAAAATATATATATAAAAGATATATATATAAACTCTATGGATTATAGAACCTAGACCACAATTACAAAGGATGCCGCATCTACGGATCCTACAGCCCTAAATATAACTATATATATGTTCTAGAAGAATAAGCAGAAAGACAAGAAGAACAACAGCAATATCTTAACAAAAACCCACCTTAATAAAAAACTATAGAGGAAGTCTAAGAATAAATTAGACTTATTAAATTAAATATTAAAGAAGCATATAACCAAGTTCCCGTCTAAGACCTCCTTAATACCCTAGACAAAGACTATAGAACACATAATTAGAAATAATATAATAATATTTACTACTAAGTATATATCTTTAATAAATTAAAAGACTGGCATAAATACTAACTAAAGCGTGTAATATATAAAGAATATATTATAATTTATTTTATAGACTATATGGTAATATACTATAATACACATGGGAAAGAAAAAAGCTAGTTTTACTAAATCACTTGGAAACTAACATAAGGGGGATATAATTTTAACACCTATATTAACAAAGGACAAGGAAATAAGACCTTAATTAAAAAATACTATTGTATGATTTAAGAATGAAATTAGGATCTAAAATACTAATAATGCGTAAAATATTAAAAAATTATATAAAACTAAACCCATTTAGATAATATCTAGATTAACTTAATTAAACGTAATAATAAGAAATTATTAATTAAAGGATATATTAATTAACACCTAGTAATAATATATATAGATAATAGTGCGGATTATAACCTTATTACTCCCCAGATGGTAAACCTACTTGGATTACCATATGCTAAGAAAAAGCAGCCTATATATGTATCTAGTGTTATTACACCTAATGCTAAGGCAATAATTAATTATAAGACTAATTATCTTTTAATTAAGATTGCTAGTTATACTAAGACTATTAAGTTTAACATCATGAACCTTAACACCTGCGACGTTTTACTTAGACACCCCTAGCTAAAATAAGGTAACCCATTAATTAACTGGAAAATAAAAGAAATACTCTAGGAAATAGACGTCACCCAGGAGCTGTGACTAAGCCATGGAGAGGGCAAGGAAGGCGAAGACGCGCCTATAGACCCAAAAATAAAATCTTATGCACAACAAAATTAAGATAAATTAGAAAAAACAAGAATAAAACCCAAAAGGGTTAGATTTAATATAAAAGAATCACCAGTACTACCACAATATAACCATAGGAGAGTTAAAAGAGAACAAGTACGCATCAATAGAATTATTACATGAATAAAAACGGAATTACAAGCTCTAGATAAATGTTACAAACCAACAACCATAAGATATATACCTACGGAAATACCACGGACCGATGAGCCAATTAGGAGAGGATCATGTCTTATGTCATAAGCTACCTATAATAGATCATAAACACCAGAGTAAGCCATCCCAGAGGATCACAATTAGAATCATAAGCTACTTAAAACAACTTACTATATAAGACCGTTTATTACGCTTATTAGATAGAACTTAGATAATTAGTTATTAACATAGCACTTTTAGATAATAATTAAATTAGTTATTCATAACCTTATTAGCTATATAATTACTCTGCTCATTAGATTCCTCGTATTTCTCTGCTAATATAAACTAACGCCTTAGTTTATAAATTAGGAACCTACCCTATACCTAAGTATAATAATATAGGTCAGGATATTATATATTAACGACTCTTGTTTAAAAAGATACCTTAGATCTTTTAGGCAACTGTCACGACCCATCTCTTATGGTCGCACCAACAGGCCTACCGGGTAGGCAGAACCGGATCAACGTAGGACCGACCTACCAATCACGGGCGGCTCACCAGATCATCTTAATGATCCAGTAAGCCAGGAATGGATCATTAGCAACTTAAGATGATCTACAATAGATCATCAGACTCCATAAATGATCCAGTCTAGGCAACTGGATATATAAATTCACTTCTCTACACTTATTTAAATAACTTAAATAGCCAGTTGTTAACACAGAATCAAGATTACAACACGCTCTGCACTACTTACTATCTAGTAACATTTGTTTACTATTACCTACATTACCTATTAGGTTTCCTAACCGCTCCACCAACATAAACCCAGAATCATTTACTAGGTTTATCCCTTGGGAATCTACCCTATACTAACTATCTAGTATACGGTTTATCACATATTAACAACTCTTATTCAAACGGTTACCAGACCTATAGGCAATAACAAAAATAAGTTACAACAACTTCCAAGATCCAACCAGCGAGATGGACCACTCCAACAAGGAAAAAGAACACCAAGAACCATCCACTAACCCTAGCAACCCGGTTAATCGCCTAATAATCTTAGAAAAGCTAGTCCAAGGAATAGTCATCCAACACACTAATAACCTCTAGACCATTAATAACCTTTAACAAGAAGTACAGCAACTCTAGCAAGCACAGCAAAACCCACCAGGGGTACCACCCCCTGTAGCACCCACTATAGCGCCCATAGTAGCCCCTGTGATACCAGCAGATAATAATAAACCGGAACTTGGAAGAATCCTTAAGATCAATTAACCTAACAAGTTTAACAGAGACACCGCTAAACTACGCAAATTCCAATATAATTTACGCATGTACTTTAAGTATTACTACCCAAGAACCTTTTCGGCAGACAAGTTCAAAGCTTAAATCCGCTTCGCAGGAACCCAAATGAAAGGACCGGCTGCCAACTGGTTCAGCGCAATCCTTAAAGATAAAAAGAATAATACCTATAATCAACAGACTTAATTAACCAAAGACATATTCAAAAGCTATAAAGGCTTCAAGATCCAACTCAAAAGATCATTTAGAGTCACCAATGAAGCACAAGAAGCTAAAAAGAAACTCAGGGACCTTCGGCAGAAAGGTCCATGCTATAAACACACCTCAACTTTCATCCAGCTACTTACCAAAGTCAACTAGACTAAGGACTCTAAGAAGGAAATGTATTACCACAGCCTAAAACCAAAAGTCAAGGACGAAATTTATAAAACCAACCAATAAGCCATTAGCTTCACTAATCTCACTTAAGAAGCCATTAAAATTAATAACCGCCAATGGGAAAGAAAATAGGAAAGAAAAGCCGAGAAAGGTGGCAATCCTCCTAAACACCACCCACAGGCCAACCAAGGAAAAAAGCGAGATGATTATGTTGCCAGAGATAATGGCACCCAACCAGGAAGAATAGACATCAACGCCATCAACCATAGAAGGTTCAACAGAACATACAACGCTTGCGGCAAGAAAGGCCACAAGGAAGCAGACTGCCGTTCTAAAATGACCTGCGGATTCTGCGGCAAGAAGGGCCACAACGAAACCCATTGCTACACTAAGAAAAACGCAAAAAAATCTAAGACCCCTAAGGATAAAGCTCAAATAGATACCATCACGGAAATACCACACAATCACCTCAGCTGGACAGCTTATTACAATGATTCATGTCCCATACACTAAAACAGCAAGGAAGGATCAGGATATTACCCAAGGAAACCACAAGCCAAAAAAACTCATTAGACAGCAAGAATTAATACTCTTAATTTCCACAACCAAGTCCCAAGCGAAAAGGAAGATTCAAACTAGGACGAGGACTACGAGTACTGTGGAGTCTGCGAGCCACAACACCAATGCAAAGCCAAAACTCTTGAACTTCAAGACATCTACAACTGTGATATCTGCGGTTCTTAAAACCCCAACCACGAATGCCATAGATGCCCAGACTGCAGATCCACGGAAGGATACTAACACAGCTGTAAAGGCAAATGGCGACGAAACATGAAAGCTATGCATAAACTCTTTAAAGAAGAAGACAAGCTAGCCATAAAACACCTTAAGGAGCAAAAACATTCCAAGCAATGCCCATACTATCAACTAGATTACCATATTATTAAATGCACGAGATACTGCCACCTGTGCGGTTCACAGGAACCCCAATATGATTGCAGAAGGAATAAAGAAGAGAGACTAATAACTTTCCTAAAATACATACACAAAGGATATACATGTGAACTCTATGGATTATAAAACCTAGACCACAACTACGAAGGATGCCGCATCTGCGGATCCTACAGCCCCAAACATAACTACATGTATATTCTAGGAGAATAAGCAAAAAAACAAGAAAAACAACGGCAATATCTTAACAAAAACCCACCTCAACAAAAAACTATAGAGGAAGTCTAAGAACAAATCAGATTCACTAAAATAAACATCAAGGAAGCATATAACCAAGTTCCCATCCAGGACCTCCTTAATGCTCTAGACAAAGACTATGGAACGCACAACTGGAAATAATACAATAACATCTACTGCTAGATACATATCTTTAATAAACTAGAGGACTAGCACAAATATCGACTAAAGCGAGTCATATATAAAGAATACACCGCGAACCACTTCATGGATTGCACGGTAGCATATTATAAAACACATAGAAAAGAGAAAAGCCAATTTTACTAAATCACTTGGAAATTAGCATAAAAGGGTTACAACTTTAAGAATCACCTAAACCCAAGATAAGGCAATAAAGCCCTAATTAAGAGATATTACTGTTTAATCAAGGATCAAAACGAGGAACTAAAATGCCAATGGTGCGTAAAATACTAAAGCGTTACATAAGACCAAACCCATTTAAACAGCATTCACATTAACTCAATTAGACAAAATAATAAAAAACTACAGGTTAAAGGGTATATTAACCAACACCTAGTAATAACATACGTGGATAGTAGTGCGGATCGCAACCTTATCACTCCTTAAATAGTAAACCTACTTAAGTTACCATACGCTAAGAAAGAACAACCTACATACATGTCTAGTGTTGCTACACCTAATGCCAAGGCAATAATTAATTATAAGACTGATCATCTCCTAATTAAGATTGCTGGTCATACTAAGACTATTAAGTTTAACATTATGCCTCTTAGCAACTGCGACGTGTTACTTAAACACCCATGGTTAAAGCAGGGCAACCCACTAATCAACTAGAAAACCGAACAAATACTCTAGGAAGAAGACATCACCCAGGAGCTGTGACTAAGCCATGGAGAGGGCAAGGAAGGCGAAGACGCGCCTATAGACCCAAAAACAAAAACTTATGTGTAATAAAATTAAAAAAAGTTAGAGAAAATAAGAACGGAACTTAAGAGAAAGGTCAAATTTAACATAGAAAAATCGCCAATACCACCACAATATGACCATAAAAGAGTTAAAGGAGAACAAGTGCGCATTAATAGAATTATCGCATGAACAAAAACGGAATTACAAGCTCTAGATAAAGTACTATTAAAAGTAAAAGAAAAAGAAAAACTAGGAGAATTAGAAGAAACTCTCTTAAAAGCACCTCAATAATACCAAAGGAAATATAGAAAACTGTTTAGCCCAACATTAGAAATAGTATAGCCGCTTCATTCACAATAGGATCACTACATAAATCTCATAAACAGCAAAACAACAAAGTTCTTTCCAATCTATAACCTTAGCAAAATAGAACTTAAAACACTTTAAGAATAGATAAAAGAACAACTTAAAAAAGGACATATTAGACCATCCACATCGCCAGCTGGATACCCTATTATGTTCATACTAAAGAAAAATGGGAAACTTAGATTAGTCATTAACTATAGATAGCTAAATGAAATCACAATCAAGGATCGAACCCCATTACCACTCATTACAGAGATTCAAGACCGCCTAACCGGTGCAAATTGGTTCACTACCTTGGACCTTAAGGGAGCGTACAACCTAATTCGCATCCGCGAAGGGGACGAATGGAAAACAGCGTTCAGAACACGCTATAGATTATTCAAATGCCTAGTCATGCCATTTAGGCTTACTAACACACCTACAACCTTCTAACAAATAATCAACCATATATTACAAGCATATATTAACAACTTTATAATTATATACCTTAATAACATCCTCATCTTCTTAAAAACCTTTAAAGAACATAAAAAACACGTCCACCAGGTACTATAAATACTATAAGACGCCAATCTACTAGTAGAACTAGAAAAATATTATTTCTATATTTAAGAAGTCAAGTTCCTAGGACACCTAATCTCGCCAGGACAAGTCCGAATAGACCCAGATAAGCTTAAGGTAATTAAAGACTAGAAACTTCCAGAGATAAGAAAAGGAATATAAAGCTTCCTAGGCCTAGCAAACTACTACCAAAGGTTCATTAGGAACTACAGCAAGATCGCTAAGCCACTCACCGACGCCACTCGACTCAAAGAAAACGAGAAAGGCAAGAAGAAACTAAAAGATAAGAAACTCATATACAAGCCAGAAATAAAGGAAGCGTTTGAACAACTCAAGAGCGCACTCCTTAGTGAACCTATACTCATTATATACGATCCCAATAAACCACTAGAGATTAAAACTAACTTATTAGACTTCGCAATTAGAGGAGTACTAGTACAAAAAGATAAGAAAGGGAAAAACCATCCAGTAGCATTCTTTTTACAAAAACTACATGGACCAGAATTAAGATATCCCATCTATAATAAAGAATTCATGGCAATTCTTAAAGCATTTAAGGAATAGTAACACTACTGCTTGGGAAGCAAGTACAAGGTTAAGGTCCATACCAACCACCGCAACATCATGTACTTCACCAAAACTCAGAAGCTTTTTACATGCCAAACTCGTTATTTTAAGACACTATTAGACTTTGATTATAAACTTACATATTGTAAAGGCACTGCCAACGGACAAGCAGATGCACTAAGCAGAAAAGAAGAACACTTTGAAGAAATCCTAGAAATTAAAGCTTAGATTTTAAGAAAGAATTATGCAGGAAACTACAAACAAATATAAATTAACACTTTATTTGTTATAAAAGAACATAACCCTATCCTTGACAAAATAAGGGAATATGTAGCAAACATGGATCTAGAGCTACTCCCGGAAGAAGCAACCATAGAAGACGGCCTGCCAAAATGGGATAATAAGATCTAGGTACCACTAGAATTACAATTAGAAGTAATCCAGGACTTACACTAAAGCATGATCGCAGCGGCATACCGTGGTGTCTGAACAACATGGAACCACGCAATCTGATATTATAGATTCCCTGGAATAAAGAACAAAATTTCAAAGGTTATTAAAAAATGCGACATATGCAAGAAAACAAAGGACGAAAGGCATTGGCCATATGGAATATTGCAACCAATCCCAGTTCCGGAAAGGAATTGGCACACTGTTACATTCAACCACATCACCGACCTGCCTAAGTCAAAAAATCCATTAACTAGAAAACAATTTAATAGTATTTTCGTGGTTATGGATAAACTATTAAAGTAAGCATACTTTCTACCACATAAGAAGGCGTATAACGCAAAAAACCTAGCGCATCTTTATATAAGATATATATTTGTAGAATATGGAATGCTAAAGAAAATTATATTGGACAGAGAAACCACTTTTGCGTCTAAATTCTAGTAAGAACTAATGGCTAAACTTAGAACCTACCACAAGTTAAGCACCGCGTTTCATCCACAAACGGATGAATAAATAGAACAAATAAATCAAGTTATTGAAGCATACCTATAATGTTACATTAACCTCTAGCAAGACAACTGGGTTAAAATGCTACCAATTGCCCAGATGTAATACAATAGCTCCATAATAGAAATAACAGAAGTCACACTATTCTACGCCAATTACGGGTTCACACTGGAAGCCTATAGACCACCTTGAGATAGTCCAAATGCGGATAATGCACATATACTTGCAGAAGATATGATCTAATTACAAGAAGAACTTAAAGTTTAACTTAAATTCTTTAGGCAACATATAAAAGAATACGCTAACTAAACAAGGATTAAGGGACCAACCCTTCAGGAGGGAGACATAGTCTACCTACTATAACATTCACGTAATAAAAAATTACTAAACATTAGAATAAATAGGCCAAGTAATAAATTGGATTTTAGAAAACTTGGACCATTTAAAATTTTGAAGAAAATCAGCAAAGTTAACTACAAATTAGACCTACCTAAAAACATAAGGTTAAAAACAGCTGTCTTTCACATATCACTACTTGAAAAAGCACTAGTAGATAAAGAGATAGGCGAGCCAATTATAGACGAAATCATTGTCCAAGACATCGAAGAAGAATATGAAATTAAAAAACTACTTCACATACAAATAAACAAAGAAACAGGAGAACGGGAATATCTCGCAAGATGGAAAGGATATGACTTCAGCGAAGACTCTTGGGTCCCAGAAAGAGAACTCAAGAGGAACGCCCAGACGATTCTGCGGGAATTTCACCAGTCTCTAGGAGTGGAAATAACAACGGGTCCAGTTCAAAGGCAGACCAATCAACGGCGTCGACGGACTGGGACGGGCCGGCAGCGGCAGAATTAGGCGCCAACGAAGCAGCCTCCGCCTCCTCACGCTCAACCCGATCCAACTCCTCCAAATCAGTAATTCCCCGCGCAACTGCGCGCCTTATCTTCTTATACCACAACTTCTTCTATTTATAAAGATGTTCGACCTTAGCGTCCGCACAACGGCGCTCTTCCTCAGCCTTTTCAAGTTCATCCTCCAGTCGGAAATAATAAACGGCAATACACTCCAGCTGTTCCAAAGTCAAGTCTCAAGCGTTGTAATAAGATTGATTCAAACGAACACACTCCGAACAGCAAGAAAAATCATTGGGAGATAATAAACATTCCTTATGACCTTTGGAAATATAAAACAAACAGCGCTTGTCCATCTCTTGGGCACCAGCGACAATAAGTTAAAATAAAGACTTGCGATAAGCGGTCTTTAGATGAACCAACTTAGTAATTCTATTTAGCATAATTAGGTTAGTAGAAAACAGAAACACTAGCACAAGAAAACTAGGAAACAACCGCACTCACCAAGTAAGGGATGTGTTATTTATACCAGGGCCAACAAGGTCTTAAGGACAAGACCAACAGGAGGGGAGTATCATGTCACAACCCATCTCTTATGGTCGCACCAACAGGCCTACCGGGTAGGCAGAACCGGATCAATATAGGACCAACCTACCAATCACGGGCGGCTCACCAGATCATCTTAATGATCCAGTGAGCCAGGAACGGATCATTAGTAACTTAAGATGATCCACGATGGATCATCAGACTCCATGAATGATCCAGTCTAGGCAACTAGATATATAAGTTCACTTCTCTACACTTATTTAAATAACTTAAATAGCCAGTTGTTAACATAGAATCAAGATTACAACACGCTCTGCACTGCTTACTATCTGGTGACATTTATTTACTATTGCCTACATTGCCTATTAGGTTTCCTAACCGCTCCGCCAACATAAACCCAGAATCATTTACTAGGTTTGTCCCTTGGGAATCTACCCTATACTAACTATCTAGTGTACGGTTCGTCACAGCAACTTAAACCACTATGCCTAAAGTAACTAAATTAACTAGCACTTCTGCTAACCCAACCCCTAAGAACACCCCTATCTTTACTTAAAATGCTAATAGAAATATTATTATAAGAGAGGCTCTTAATTAAAATAATATATCTAAAGATTAGATTAAAGCTTTCCTCTAAAATATATTTAACCTTAATAAGCTTCTTATAAAAGTAATTAAAACCAAGAAGTTTATAACTAAAGACATAAGAAGACTTATTAGGCATTAACCGCCTCCTATATTTAATAAAAAAACCAGCGAACTTTATAACTTCCAAACTTAACTTAAGGCTTAGGGTTAGGGTTAGGGTTAGGGTTAGGGTTAGGGTTAGGGTTAGGGTTAGGGTTAGGGTTAGGGTTAGGGTTAGG